>QXEO01000546.1:18913990-24396490 GCA_007115705.1 Dactylis glomerata
TCTAAATATGAAATATATCAATGAATAACAGTAAATTATGATATAAATAGTGATGCAAAATGGACGTATCAGCGCCATTGCTGGGGAGGTAAGGTAAAAGGTACTCATATCCTCTGGCTACTAAGCTATCTTCTAGTATTGTTGCTGGTGTGTAGTGCTGAAGTTATTTTCTTTAGATTATGCAATTATATCTTCTGTTTCTTATTTTTATTTTCACTAGTAGGCTTAATGGAAATCAACAAAAAATTAGACATATTTATAGTATTTATCTTGAGTTAGGACATAAAGTGTTTGAAGATAAAATTAAAAACCTATGAAAACTTTATTTGCATACTAATAGCAATGTTATAGTATGAATTCTTTGAACACCATTATTGCTAAGGCTATGGAAAAGTCTAAGATTGGGGAAGCTGAGCATGATATTTTTAGTCCCCAAGCACGGAGGAGAAAATTTACTTTGATGATACTATATCTCCAATTTATGATGATTACAATGATGAATATGATATTTTTAGTCAACCTACTATTGAGGAGAAAATTAATTATGATTACAATATGCCTCCTATATTTGATGACTATGGTGATGAGAATAATAATAATAGCTATTTGTTGAATTTGCTCCCGCTACAATTAATAAGAATGACTATGTTTATGTGGAGAGTATTAATTCTTTTATGCATGTGGCTCATGATAAAATGTTTTATGTGATAGTTATATTATTAATTTTATTCATGATGCTACTGAAAGTTATTATGAGAGAGGGAAACATGGTTTTATGCATCTCAACAATATTAAGTTTCCCCTCTTTATGTTGAAAATCTTGAGTTACACTTGTTTTGCTTCCTATGATTGTTGCTTTGTGCTGTCATGACGTGTTTCTTTACAAGATTTTTTTCATAGAAGTGGGTTAGACTTAAAAGTGTTTCGTATTGCTTTTTGATGCTCTCTTTTTCTTCAAGCTCTTTTCTGGCGCTTACGTGAGCATCTTTAAAGCACTATGCCTATCTTAATGGCTATAAAGAAAGAGCTTTTGGGAGACAACCATTATATTTTTTGCTTTTAGTTTATTTTTGTTTCTTTGAGTCTTGGAAGTTTTTACCTCTGTAGCAACCTCTCCTTATCCTTTTTACTACGTTTTTGTGCCAAGAATAGCCACTAATAGGAATAAGGTAAGATTTGGAGAATTTGCTGTCCACAAACAGATTTCTGTGCTTCGCTGTACAAAATCGTGAAAAATCTCAGAACGCCGTATTGATCTGCAATTTTTTGAACATGCCCTAGGTTATTATCTAAATTTTGTTAGTTTTGCACTTTTTGATTTGAGCAACAGAAGATTTTCAAAAAAATCGATCTTTACCTGCTGTTATGTTTTGACAGATTTCTGCCACTATTTGCATTTGCCTCTTAATCTCTTTCTTTTGAGTTCTTTGATTGGAAGAATTTTTTAAGAAGTTGCTACAGTAGCTAATGTTTTAATGGATGTTGTACTTGAGTTAAAACTGAACCAAAAGTGGATCTACTATCTTGCATAAACTAATGTTGCCAATGAGAATTGTGTGAAGTTTTGTATGAAGGAAGTTTTCAAGTGTAGGGAAAGGAGAATGATGTGATGAGATGAAGAATGGACAAAAGCTCAAGCTTGGGGATGCCCATTTCACCCCAAGAAATATCCAAGAAGTACAAGCGTCAAAGCTTGGGGATGCCCAAGGCACCCCTTCTTCATCAACAAAAATATCAGGTCATCTTTAAAGACACTATATTTTTATTGCTTCATATGCTATGTGTTTTTCTTGGAGCATCTTTATTTTTGTTTTCAGTCTTTTGTTTGTATGCTATAATAAATTGTTGGATCCAGCATTTTTGCTTGGAGAGAGACACGCTCCATTTTCATTGCCTAGAACACTCTAGTTTTCACTCTTATTGTTTCTACGAGTGTTCTCTTTTGCTAATACTGCGTTTAGCTTTTGTTTTTTCACCTTATTTTTGTTCAGAACTTGTTAGTTCTTTGTAGTTAGGTGTGTTTAGACCTCTGGTATTTGTTGATTTTTATCTTTGAGAGTTGTTTCAAATAGGTTGATTGGTGTGGAAAAGAGTAAAATATTTCATGCTTATAGTGGTGCAAAAGGAAGCTTGTTTAGACCGTGGCTTAGACTTTAGCATGTCATGCTAGATATTATTTGATTATATGCTTAGTAGTTATTGTTGTAGCATGACTGTCTCAAATGACTGAGAATGCTAAATGTGCCATTGAAAGAATCATGCGTTGTTTTTATTATATAGAAGCATAATATTATGGTATTCTCCTTTGATGCTTTATTTGGGTTGACTTGGCGCATGCTTACACCATGTTATGACTATGAACCAGTCACCTCAAGCCTCTATGGTCATTTAGTTTTTGACTTGTAATATCACTTTATGCTTTGATTAATAATGTTTTGTCGCTATGCATGATTATGGCCGTTATTGCTCTCTTAGTTGGTCGCTCCCAGTCTCTTGCTAGCCTTCACCTGTACTGAGTATGAGATCTACTCGTGCATCCAACTCCCAATAACCAAAGTTTGCCAATGTGTCCACCATAACTACCTATTAGCATTTTTGCTATTCCAAGTATATTCATCATGCTTTTATCTATCTTCCAAATTAAATTTTTTGTTATAAGAACATTAGTTAGTAAAGCTCTCACGAACTTGATGGCACATTTTACTTTCTTGCACTTAATAAACTTGACCATTGTGATTCTCTTATGAAGTTATATGCTTGCAATTTGTAAGTTGAGAGTTAGCACAACCATGCTTTCATGGGCACGTTTTCAACATTGCACTTATTCCTATTTAGTTGGTATCATGATCTTTTATTTATGGATGCCTAGCAATGTGAAATAAGTTGGAAACTTGTGAGCTCATGGAGTTTGTATATGTGGTAGAGAAACGCCTGGGCCGCTAATCTAAACCATGCATCATTCATGGTGGAAATTTACAGCATAACCATAGTGGACATTCGACGACGCATCTTAAAATAAAAAGCTATACCCAATGGTAAATAAAAGAGATGTCGAGGTGTTCATTGTCTGTTTGTCCTGTCATTTTGATATGGGAAAGTGCTATTGGTTGATGTGGGAGCAGACTGTTGTAAGGGTAAATTGCCCCTAAGTGTGTTTTTGGTAATTAATGACAATCCCTATGGACTAATGTTTTCATTGAGATTTTTATGAGGAATTGTTCATAGGAATTGCTTGAAGTCCATGTGTTGGATTCAAGGCTTGGATGCCATGAAGATAAAGATATATCTTAAGTATTGGCATCAAGATCATTGAACAAGAAGAGATGAATCCAATATGATCAAGAAGAAGAAATAAAGATGTTGTTCTTGTGTAGAACTCAAGTAATCCATGCTCTAGCTTATGTGCTAAGCCAAGGAGTCTCAAGATCTTGAGAGTTTGGTTACATGAGAAGAATTCAAGTTATGGCTCTATGTCGAGGTCACGATGGTCTCATGAGTTGAGCCATGGTTGACCAAGACTTAGAGCATGCAATCAAATGAAGAATTCCCTATGCATCTTAAGGGAGATTCGATAGAGCATGAGTAGATACAAGGTTGACCAAGATGAAGAGAGAATAGTGGAATCAAGTATCTTCCCATGGGCTTACATCAAAAGAAGGATTCAATATGGCCCATGGGAGAATGAAATCAAATGATGTTCTTTATCAAGGTTGAGTTGTGAAAGTTCAAGATAAGCATCTCAAGAAGATCATATGTTTGAAGCTTGTTGTCCATTTGGTTATAATGGACTTGTGAAGATGAGTGTTAACAAAGCTATCCCATAATAGTTTATGGGGGAGCAAATTAAAGTCTTCATGAAGCAACAATGATCAAGTGAAGCATTCCGGCTTGATGAGAGCATGAAGCATCATCATCAAGATCAAGCGGGATGCTCAAGGCAAAGGTATGTCCTTGCTAGGTTTTCCTTTTACCGGTCTCAAGGTGTTTGTTGGGAGACCGGGTTATAGGATAGATAGCCGCACTATCAAGAGGGGCTTTCGGTTGGGTAACTTGATCACATCGTCATAGGGAGCTCAATCCTTTGCATACTTTGCATCTTCCTAGTTTGTTGCTTCTTGGTGTTTCTCCATGTGAGGTTCTTGAGCTTGTTGCTAGCTTTCCAACAAGTCCAAGTTCATCGAAAACGGAATCCAAATGCATCGTCTATTGCGTTTTCGAGTTGAAGAGTTTTACCGGTTCTTCACTTTGGGAGGTTTCACACCTCTCCACATTTGGTATTTTTACTCTTGACATTTCTTGGTGTTTCTCTGCATAAAGTTGTAGTACTTTTTCTAAGCTTTTCAAAAAGTCCAAGTTTGCTAAAACGGAGTTCGGATGCAAAAGTTATCGCGTTTTTCGTATGAGTGGTTTTGCTGTTTTGCAAATCCGGAGTGAAATCCGGAGCTGCTCCGGGCTGCTCCGGGCTGAGCAGTGGCCGGGTACTCGCTCCGGAGTATCGGCCGGAGCTGCTCCGGGCTCTGCTCCGGGCTGCTCCGGGATGACCGAAAAATCTCTGTAACGGGCAGTTTTGTTGCCCTATAAAAGGGGGCTTCTTCCCCAACGGTTGGACGAGTGTTCTAGGGTGTTCTTGAGCTTTTCTCTCACCTCCATTGTTGCCCTTCTTGAGCTTGCTTCCTCTCCCTTCCCCCAATGATTCTTGCATATTTTTGAGGGATTTGGAAGAGGAGATCTAGATCTACAACTCCACCAATCAATTCCTCCTCTAAGTGAGGGGAACCCATTGGATCTAGATCTTGGAGTCATTGGTTGACCTCCACCCTTGTTCTTCCTCTCTAACTCCTCCATAGCATTTGTTGCTTTGGTGGGATTTGAGAGAGAAGGATTTGAGCACTTTCCCTTGTGTTCTTGCTTTGCATCCTTGCATAGTGTTGAGCTCTCCATTACGATTTGTTCGAGTGAGAGACCGTGAGCTTGTTACTCTTGGAGGGTGACCTCCTAGTTGGCTCGGTGGTTGTGCCACGGTGTCCTCTTCGTGGAAGATTGTGAAGAGGCCCGGGTTTCCCCTTCGTGGGAGTTGTGAAGTGGTTGTGGAGCTTGCCATCTCCGGAGTGGAGGAAAAGCTAACCATAAGAAGGGGTCCCTAGCTTCATGGGGGACTCAGAGAAGAAGGTGAGCCTTCGTGGCGTTCGGGGGCCTTCGTGGTTACCCGCATCTCTCCAACGGTGATTAGCTTACTTTATGTAAGTGAACATCGGGATACATCTTCGTCTCCGCGTGCCTCAGTTATCTCTATACCCGAGTTTATTTCCTTGTGATAGCCATCGTGCTTGAAGTACTTATATCTTGTTTATCACTTGTGAATTATATCTTGTGCTATCTTGCTTATATCTAGTTGTTGTTGTTGTTGTTGCACTTAGTTGAGCCTAGCATATTTAGGTCTTGTGCTTGAAGAAAATAAACGTTAGTTTAATTCCGCATTCCTTCAAGCCAATTCCGTAATTGTTTTTAAAACGCCTATTCACCCCCCCTCTAGGCGACATCTCGTCCTTTCAATTGGTATCAGAGCAAGGTCTCTCCTTGTTTAGGCTTCACCGCCTTGAGAGTAAAGATGTCGGCTAGTTATTTAGTGCACAATGACACAATTATTTTTGATGGCACAAATTATATGCTATGGAGAAATCGCATGCTTTCTAATCTTCGGACTTTGTGTCCAAATATTGAGCGATTTCTAGATGTAGGCTTTTCTCCTCCGATGGATCCTCAAAGTCTATCTATAGAGGATGAGAAAAATTTACATCTAGAAGCTCAAGTATTTAATGAAATTTTATTGTCTGTGAGCTCCATAGTTTATGTTTGCTTGATGGGTTCAAAGTGCAAGACGTCTCATGAGATATGGACCAAGCTAGAAGAGTCATTTGGTGGGTCCATTTCTCTTGAGGTTGAAAGTGAACCCAAGGAGCTCTCTTCACCTTCACATCATGAAGAGCTCCAAATTGCTTCCACATCCGGTCGTGATTATTGTTCAAGTTCTTCCACTTCACCAACATGTGACTTGTCACAAGGTAATGATACGGTGAGTGAAGAAATCATATGTGATGATGGTAGTCTTGTTCTTTGCACCAATGATTCTATTTGTATAAATCCTAATGGTGTAGAGATTTTGGACCTAAACACTTCTTGCAAGAAATTCTTTACTCATTCGTGTGTTAAAGGTCCTTGCATATCTCCTAAAATTTGCTTGATTAAATTTTGTGATGATATGCTTGTTTCTAGTTGTGACCATACTCAAAATGATTCTATTTACTCTAGTTGTTGTATGACTAACCATGTAGAGGAAATTAAAGAAAAATTGGGTCACATAATTAAAGAAGAAATCAATAGAAGAACCAAGAAGGTTTCTATCAAGAGAAGGCAATGCTATGAATGCCACGAGTATGGACATCTCGCAAGAGCTTGTCCTACACTCGAAAATGAAGAATGTGCTTCTATTGAAGTTCCATCATCATCTACGCAAGTTCACATGTGCCTTATGGCAAGCGGTTCAAAGGTAACTCCTACTTTGAATCCCGACACATCTCCTTATGATGAGAGTGATGATGATGATGATAATGATGATGATAATGAAGCTTTCTTGCATGAGATGGGAATTGTGTATGCCTCTCTTCGTGGTAATAATGATGCTCGTGCTAAAGTCGAACACTTAAAGGAAACCTTGTTTGACCACAAGGAGACCATTAAGGAATTGAACTCCCTTGTTAATGAGGGGAAACGGAGATTCAATCTCCTCAAGCAAGAACTATCCGAAGAGAAGCATACTAATTCTTGCCTATCTCAATCTATTAAATCTTATGAGCTTACAAATGCTAAATCTATTAATGATGCTTGTGCTACTAACTCTATTTCTTGTGAAGCATCTATATTAAAGGAGAATGTTGAGCTAAGGGCTCAACTTGAGTTGCTAACAAGAAATTATAAGAAATTGGAGGAAAGCCATGAAAAGCTCTCGGGCTCTCATGGGGATCTCTTAATCTCTTATAATGGGCTAAAGTTAGCTCATGAGGCAAGTATCTCTAAGAAAACATCTTGTGAGCCTCATTTGGACATTAGCACTACTTGGAACCAAAATGCTATATTATCTTGTGCTAGTCCAAGTAATTTGTCTAGGCATAATATTGCTACATCTTGTGATGAATTACTTGCTATGCCTTGTTGCTCTAACAATGAAGCTTCTACCTCCTCTAGTACTTGTATTACTACTAACCTTGTAGAGGAAATCAAAGAGCTCAAGGCTCAAGTCACTAGTTTGGAAAAAGACTTGGATAAGCGTCATGAAGGGAAATCCACACTCGATAATATTTTGAGTGTGCAAAAATCCCCTAATGACAAGAGTGGACTTGGATTCAACTCCAATAACAAGAACAAGTCCAAGAGCAACAAGAATAAGAAGGGCCAAGACCAAGTCAAGAATTTGGCCAAGATTGTTTGCTTCAAGTGCAAGATTGAAGGGCATCATGTGAGATCTTGCCCATTGAAGAAGAAGCACTTGAGTGAGAAGCAACAAGGGAAGCGGGCACAAGGTCAAGCTCAAGTTCGACCTCAAGTTGAAGATAGGCCACTTCCCAAGAAGAAACAAGATGAAGCTTCCCAAATCAAGAAATCAATGAAGAAGAGAAAGGGAAGCACTTGTTGCTATATTTGCCGTGAGAAGGGGCACTTTGCTTCTTCATGCTTAAGCGGTACCTTATCTAATCCTATTATTGTTGATGATGATTATTCTCTTAGGAAAGATAAGGATGGCAATGTGTTTGCCAAGTTTGTTGGAACTCAAAGTGGTGTCAAGAAAAGAACCATTTGGGTTGCCAAGCCTATTGTTACTAACCTCTTAGGACCCAACTTGGTTGGGGACCAACAAGCTAAAACTTGATCAATAGGTGTTTTTGGAGGGCATTGGAGACTTGGCTACCTCATGAAGAATTAAGGGATCTTCATTAATTTTATTTTCATCAAGCCAAGTCATTGACACTATCATTTTATATCCAATGTGCCTCTTTGCGGTAACTTGTACTTAACCTCTTTACATTGTAAGTTACTTGCCCCTTTGCATGTTTTTGGTTTTGTACCAAGTATGTGTTTGTATATGTTGTTCCTTATACCTACTTATCTTGTGTATTCAAGTAGATGTTGGTTGTTTGGCACATCATATACTTGTATGTTTGCTTCGAGCCTCTAATGCATCTTTATGGTATCTTATTTAGCTCTTATTGAGTGATTAATGGAACATCCCATTTTGAGAGAGTGATTTTCCTTTGGCACCTCACAATCCTATAAATGTGTGCACATGAGTAATACCGCTTAGTATTGCTATTGCAAGATTATCTAGTCACTATGTGGTATGCCATGCTCATGAGAAATTCAAATTCTATATCTCCATTAATTATCTCTAGTTGGATTTTGTTTGCCTTTTGTTGAAAAGAATTTAATATCACATTATGGGGGAGTAATATGTCTTATGCATATCACAAGCCTAGGAAATGTGAACATTTGATGTATTGCCACTTAGAGTTGATATTGTTAATTATCTTGTTCCTAGGTGGCATGTTTGCTCAAACAAGCTCCATTCTTTCTTAAAACATTTTGTTGCTCATTTCTTTGGTCTTGGTTTGAGTAAGAATTCTTGGTGCGGTTTCACTCAAATATATTTATATGTATATCATAAGTAGGAAGCCGTTTGCTTCTAGTCACTCTAATCATTGCTTTGCATGATTGTTTGACTATTTTTGGAGCTACCAAGAATCCTTTTTCGTGCATGGTGCTTAATTTGAATATTTAACCATATGCCTTTTATTGTGAAGTTGATCTTGAATATCTTTGCAATACACCACCGGGAAATAATTCCAATATGAACTTCTTGTCTTTGACAATTGGTATTCGTATATATGTGTGGTAATTCCTCTAGATCATCTTCACCTTGGAATTTGCATCTTATTGCCCATATTTCTTGCCAAGAAATTATTTTGACTCCCATTGTCTTATTGCCTTCTTGAGGATCTTTTTGCTTGACTTTGTCTCATCTCTTGATCCCCATCAAGTGTGTGTTGTTGTAAGACAAACCTTTTCTTTTCGGTACTTGTGCCATTGTGAAAAGTGTAGAGGGTTTGGTTTATTTGTTGGAACCTTGCTCTTTTGGGAGTTAGTTATCTCATTCCTTCTTCTATGATTTATTTGCTCGAATGAGATAAATTGTTGAGCATGCTTTTATTTATTTATTCTTTCATGCTCAATAAGTTGTTAGGTTCATTTGTTGAATTTTATGAATAAATCATTTGTTGATTTGTTCCCTTGATGTCATTTGGACAAATAATGTGTTTTGCCACACCTTTTATACCTCCTTGTATTCTTGGTGTTTTTGTCTAAATCGTATCTTCTTTGGATCTTGAAAGATAGGTGCATGCATATTCTCTTTATGCTTATTTTTGTATCTTAGTTGCTTTCTTTGATCCAATATATATGTTATACTCCGTCAAATCCTAAATGGCTAAGATGTGCATGAAATTCAAATTTCATCTCTAACTATGCACATATTTATATGGAGTCTATCATATGTATTGTGGTTAGTCTAACCACTTTGGACCCAATAAGTTTGGGGACCAAGATGTACTTGAATGATGTCTTAGGTACATTGGAGATGCAATGGATGCTTGTCTCGTTTATAAGGAAGGTGTTATCACCATATGATTATTGGAGCCAAGCTAGGATGACCGGCGAACTCTTATCTACTACATCACACCATTGCTATCTCGGTAACAAGTATAACATTCATGCATACTTTTCTAGCATCCCAACTCTTGTAGGTTGGTTCTTGGCATGATAATATTTATTTGCAAATGTTGCGGTTCTTGCAAAGGTCTTATAAAGAAATATCTTTATTTCATATGTGAGCAAGTTGAGATGATTGCATATGATGGGAAGTATATAAAATCATGTTTATGATTCATCAATCCCAAATATGCCATTTTAGCAATTTATTGCATATTAATTCCTCAACGCTCTCTCATGTGCAATATAGATAATGTTGCAAGTTGTACCCTTCTTTATTATGCTTGTTGCCTTTCAAAGCATCCCGACTATCTTTTGATCCCTTATTGCTAGTTGTGATGGCTTTGATGATTTTGCGTGGGGAGTTTATTAATATACCATAATGGAAAATGGAGCCTTCAGCTATATATGCTTTCTAGCAAAGCTATTTGGTATATTCTATGACTCTCTCTTGGATATCATGTCTTCCTTAATTTCAACTAACCTCTTGTGTATACATGTTCCTTTGTGGATTGTTCATCATGATTTTTTTGTCCACTTAGAAATGTATATGCATAAGAGTGTTAATTTCTTTCCTTGATATCCTTGTTCTTTGCCGACCATCTTTCTTATCCATTTTGTTCTTGATGGTGTTGGTAAGAACTTGATTTATGAGTGCTTGTTTATTCTTTATTGCTTCTTCTCGCACTCATATCTCGTGAATCTTTTTGGACTAAATTTAACTTTGATAAGCGTATTGATCCTTTTGTATTCTTCCGTGCTCATGTTTTGTTTTAAATGATATAGAGGGAGTGAGGATTCCATGTTTGTGCATATTGTATTCAAATGCAACAAAAATTCAAATTTATGCATGAACCTTGGGGAGCTTCCTTATTTCATTTAAAGCATCTTGTAGCTCTTATCATCACATCTTCTTGTGTCCAATTGGTTCTTTGGGTCTCTTGATTGCTTGCTTGCTTCATTCGTTGAAGCTTCCTTCACTATGTCATCTTTTTGCAATCTTTGATCCTCAATATGGTTTGACTTCCTCCAAATATTGTTAATTTGATAAGTGCATATGATTTCACTCATTTTTATGAGAAATGCACATCTTGGGGAGGAACTCATACTATATTGGCCTTCTAAATTCCTTCATCCATTTTGGCAATCGTTGCCAATGGGGGAGAAGTTTAGAGGGTTTAAGGGAAATAGTTTTTATACTTAAGTTTGGTTGTGCTTAAGTGTTTGCCTTTCATGCATCTCTTCTTTGTTCGATGTTTTGCATGGTTGAATATATAGTGTAAACTTCATCAAAGGTTTATCTTGACAATGTATGCAATGAAATTCAAGTTCATCACACGTGCATATATTGTGGGGGAGTTTGCTCTATATATTTTGGTTGCACTCACATCAACCATATTTGTTGTAGTTTATGTGAGTAGAATTGATTTTGATATGCGGTAGTAGCTTCGTGTTACTTGACCATATCAAATACAACCACTTGTATGCAATTTATTCTCGGATAAGTTGCATATTAGTTTCTATCATTCATTATATAAACCCTCTTGTTGAGATTGTCATCAATTACCAAAATGGGGGAGATTGTAAGGGTAAATTGCCCCTAAGTGTGTTTTTGGTAATTAATGACAATCCCTATGGACTAATGTTTTCATTGAGATTTTTATGAAGGAATTGTTCATAGGAATTGCTTGAAGTCCATGTGTTGGATTCAAGGCTTGGATGCCATGAAGATAAAGATATATCTTAAGTATTGGCATCAAGATCATTGAACAAGAAGAGATGAATCCAATATGATCAAGAAGAAGAAATAAAGATGTTGTTCTTGTGTAGAACTCAAGTAATCCATGCTCTAGCTTATGTGCTAAGCCAAGGAGTCTCAAGATCTTGAGAGTTTGGTTACATGAGAAGAATTCAAGTTATGGCTCTATGTCGAGGTCACGATGGTCTCATGAGTTGAGCCATGGTTGACCAAGACTTAGAGCATGCAATCAAATGAAAAATTCCCTATGCATCTTAAGGGAGATTCGATAGAGCATGAGTAGATACAAGGTTGACCAAGATGAAGAGAGAATAGTGGAATCAAGTATCTTCCCATGGGCTTACATCAAAAGAAGGATTCAATATGGCCCATGGGAGAATGAAATCAAATGATGTTCTTTATCAAGGTTGAGTTGTGAAAGTTCAAGATAAGCATTTCAAGAAGATCATATGTTTGAAGCTTGTTGTCCATTTGGTTATAATGGACTTGTGAAGATGAGTGTTAACAAAGCTATCCCATAATAGTTTATGGGGGAGCAAATTAAAGTCTTCATGAAGCAACAATGATCAAGTGAAGCATTCCGGCTTGATGAGAGCATGAAGCATCATCATCAAGATCAAGCGGGATGCTCAAGGCAAAGGTATGTCCTTGCTAGGTTTTCCTTTTACCGGTCTCAAGGTGTTTGTTGGGAGACCGGGTTATAGGATAGATATCCGCACTATCAAGAGGGGCTTTCGGTTGGGTAACTTGATCACATCGTCATAGGGAGCTCAATCCTTTGCATACTTTGCATCTTCCTAGTTTGTTGCTTCTTGGTGTTTCTCCATGTGAGGTTCTTGAGCTTGTTGCTAGCTTTCCAACAAGTCCAAGTTCATCGAAAACGGAATCCAAATGCATCGTCTATTGCGTTTTCGAGTTGAAGAGTTTTACCGGTTCTTCACTTTGGGAGGTTTCACACCTCTCCACATTTGGTATTTTTACTCTTGACATTTCTTGGTGTTTCTCTGCATAAAGTTGTAGTACTTTTTCTAAGCTTTTCAAAAAGTCCAAGTTTGCTAAAAACGGAGTTCGGATGCAAAAGTTATCGCGTTTTTCGTATGAGTGGTTTTGCTGTTTTGCAAATCCGGAGTGAAATCCGGAGCTGCTCCGGGCTGCTCCGGGCTGAGCAGTGGCCGGGTACTCGCTCCGGAGTATCGGCCGGAGCTGCTCCGGGCTCTGCTCCGGGCTGCTCCGGGCTGCTCCGGGATGACCGAAAAATCTCTGTAACGGGCAGTTTTGTTGCCCTATAAAAGGGGGCTTCTTCCCCAACGGTTGGACGAGTGTTCTAGGGTGTTCTTGAGCTTTTCTCTCACCTCCATTGTTGCCCTTCTTGAGCTTGCTTCCTCTCCCTTCCCCCCAATGATTCTTGCATATTTTTGAGGGATTTGGAAGAGGAGATCTAGATCTACAACTCCACCAATCAATTCCTCCTCTAAGTGAGGGGAACCCATTGGATCTAGATCTTGGAGTCATTGGTTGACCTCCACCCTTGTTCTTCCTCTCTAACTCCTCCATAGCATTTGTTGCTTTGGTGGGATTTGAGAGAGAAGGATTTGAGCACTTTCCCTTGTGTTCTTGCTTTGCATCCTTGCATAGTGTTGAGCTCTCCATTACGATTTGTTCGAGTGAGAGACCGTGAGCTTGTTACTCTTGGAGGGTGACCTCCTAGTTGGCTCGGTGGTTGTGCCACGGTGTCCTCTTCGTGGAAGATTGTGAAGAGGCCCGGGTTTCCCCTTCGTGGGAGTTGTGAAGTGGTTGTGGATCTTGCCATCTCCGGAGTGGAGGAAAAGCTAACCATAAGAAGGGGTCCCTAGCTTCGTGGGGGACTCAGAGAAGAAGGTGAGCCTTCGTGGCGTTCGGGGGCCTTCATGGTTACCCGCATCTCTCCAACGGTGATTAGCTTACTTTATGTAAGTGAACATCGGGATACATCTTCGTCTCCGCGTGCCTCGGTTATCTCTATAACCGAGTTTATTTCCTTGTGATAGCCATCGTGCTTGAAGTACTTATATCTTGTTTATCAATTGTGAATTATATCTTGTGCTATCTTGCTTATATCTAGTTGTTGTTGTTGTTGCACTTAGTTGAGCCTAGCATATTTAGGTCTTGTGCTTGAAGAAAATAAACGTTAGTTTAATTCCGCATTCCTTCAAGCCAATTCCGTAATTGTTTTTAAAACGCCTATTCACCCCCCCTCTAGGCGACATCTCGTCCTTTCAACTGTCCTTGTGCATGGTGAATAACCAGCCCGTTGGGAACCCCAAGAGGAAGGTATGATGAGTATAGCAACTAGTCTTCCCTCAGTTAAGAAACCAAGGTTTAATATCGATCAGGAGAGGAGAGACAAACAACTGAAGGTGATGCGGAACCTGCACACACACAAACAAATACTTTGTTCCCAACTTGCGATGAGGTTGTCAATCTCACCGGTTTGCTTGAAACAAAGGTTATCAGCGTATCGAGTGGAAAACAGTGTAGTATGCGTGTAAAGTAAACAGTACGAGTAAAGTAAACAGGTGATAGCAATATGATGTAAATAGGACCGGGATCCACAGTTCACTAGTGGTGTCTCTCCATAGATAAAATGACACATGCTGGGTAAACAAATTATAGTTGGGCAATTGATAGAATAAAGATAAACGTGATATGTCAAGAAGATCACTATGAGATTTACTCTGGGCATTACAACAAAATACATAGACCGCCATCCAACTGCATCTATGACTAATAATCCACTTGTGGTGAATCAATCTGAGAACTCCACAAGTATTAAGTTGCGAACAACAGATAATTGCATTAAGCAAAGTGTGTAATGTAAACAAAGCATATGCCCTTGAGCATATGAATGTTGTTTTCTCCCTAGTAGCAACAGCACATCTACCACCTTAGAGGTTTCTGTCACTCCCCCAGGTGAAATAGAGGCATGAACCCACTATCGAGCATAAATACCCCCTCTTGGAGTCACTAGCAACTACTCGGCCAAGATAGCTACTAACAACGGAGAGCATGCAAGATCATAAACAACATAGAGATAACAAAAGATATAATTCAGTACAACAACTTAATCATAAACACCAATATTCATCGGATCCCAACAAACCAAACATGTAGAATTACATAACGGTGATCTCAATCATGTAGGGCAGCTCATGAGATCTAAACATGAGGCACATGGTGGAGAAGACAACCATCTAGCTACTGCTATGGACCCATAGTCCAAGGTAGACTACTCACTCATCGCTCCGGAGGCAAGCATGGCGATGAAGAAGACCTCCGGTGGCGATTCCCCTCTCCGGCAGGGTGCCGGGAAGAGCTTCTGGACCCTCCCGATCTTTGAGTCGACGGTGGCGGCGGATCGCGATGTGTTCTGGAAATCTGATCGGGTACTCAGGTTTTTTTCGTCGGGGGTTCTTTATAGGCGAAGGGGCGATGTCAGAGGTGGAGCCAGGATCCCTCACGCGGGGCCCGCGCGGCCAGGGGGCTGGCCGCGCCACCCCTGCGTGTGGGGCCCTGGTGGCCCCCCTCCTACTCTCCTTCGGATCTCTGGAAGCTTACGGGTAAAATAAGACTTCAGGAACTTGTTTTATCCAATTTCGAGAATATTTCCTGTGTATCACTTCTGAAACACAAAAACAGCAGAAAACAGGGAACTGGCACTGTGGCAACTCGTTAATAGGTTAGTTCCGGAAAATGCATAAAAGTGCCACGAAGTGTAACGAAACAATTGGCAAATGGTGTAAAAATAAGCATGGAGCATCAAAAATTATAGATACGTTTGAGACGTATCAAGCATCCCCAAGCTTAACTCCTGCTCGTCCTCGAGTAGGTAAGTGATAACAAAAGAATAATTTTTGAGGTGACATGCACCTACACAATCTTGATCATATATGTAAGCATTTGTGAGCTGGGATTATAAGAACTTAAAACATGGGCATGAAGATATAATCTTGACAATAAGAAACTTAGCAACCATGTTGTAAACATGCAAATGAACACAAACAAAAGATCATGATAATGAAACAATGAAAGTAAAACGTGTGTTCAAATCATAAGGAAAAACATACAAAAGGTTTTCAGCTTGTCCTTCAAAGAGAGCAAAACATAAATGCATAGGGCACCTTCAAGTTTAAGAGGGGGACTAGATACAAATAATTTAAGAACAAGTGAAACCAACAATATGAATCAATCAATGAACTTTGGGACAATGCATATCACACTAAGAATGACAACTATGCTCTCTTAATGGTGCATAAAGAAAGAAGGTGGTGACTCAACATAAAAGTAGAAGAAAGGCCCTTCGCAGAGGGAAGCAGTGATTACAAGTTTTATAACCTTCAAAAATTATGGTACTTACCGGCTTTGAGCTCTCATTGCCCCCATCATAAGCATCTTGAATGGTTAAAGTTAATGCGAGAACAATTATGATGCATATGCTTGACAAATCATAAGTTGAAAACCTCGTGCCCCGTGAATACGAGTACCCAAACCTCATGCTACTTTACTTAGAGTCCCAAGCAAGGCTCTTGTCATTGTAAGTATATGCATATCATTGAGAACCGCCAATGGGGTACCTCCGTGCCCGATGACATGGAACAAGCCCACACCAAAATGACAGGACAAGCAGACAATGAACACCTCGACATCTCTTTTATTTGCCTTTTGTTTAGCTTTTTATTGTGAGATGCGTCGTCGAATGTTCACCATGGGTATGCTGCAAATTTCCACCATGAATTATGCATGGCTTAGATTGGCGGCCCGGCGTTTCCCTAACACATATACAAACTCCATGATCCCTACAAGATTCCCAATTCATTTGACACCGCGGGCATCCATAAACAAAAGATCACGATATCAACTCAAATAAGAAGTGCAATGTTGAAAGCTTGCCCCATGACAGCATGGATGGGCTAGAATCCAACTTACAACTTGCAAGCATAACAACTCAACATAAGAGACCACAATGTCAAATTTTTAAGAACAGGAAAAAGTAAAGTGTGCCTTCCGGTTCGTGAGAGCTTTACTGACCGAATTTCGCATAACACTGGTAAGAGTTTAATTTGAAGAGAAAATAAAAGCAAGTCAAATTTACTTGGAATAGCAAATTGCTAGTAGGTATGTATGGTGGACACTTTGGAAAACTTTGGCTTTTAGGAGTTGGATGCACGAGTAGAGCTCATACTCAGTACAAGGCGAGGGCTAGCAAAAGACTGGGAGCGACCAACTAAGAGAGCAATAATGGCCATAATCATGCAAAGCGACATTAAAAGAAGCATAAGATGGCATCAAAAGTCAAAAACTAAATGATCATGAAGGCTATTGGCGACTTTTTAAGAGTCTAACATGTGTGAGCATGCGCCAAGTCAACCCAAATAAAGCATCAAGGAGAAAACCAAAATAATGCTTCCATACAATAAAAACAACGCATGATTTTTTCAAAGGCTCATTAAGCAATCTCAGTTATTTGAGACAAGTCATGCTACAGCAAAACCACTAAGCATACTATCAAAAAGACATCAAGCATGACATGAAAAAGCCTAAGCCGCAGTCTACACAAGCTCCTTCTTGTACCACTATTTTGCACAAAGCTTTTTCTCTTTTCCAACACCATTTGAAATTTTTATAAACACCTCTTTTGATGAAAACCAATAAAGATCAGAGGCAAAAATACACCTTGATGAAAAGATATGACAAGGTCTGAACGCAAATCAAGGCGAAAACGAAAACCAAAAGCAGTAGCGGAAAAAGAAGAACGCTCGATTTTTAATAAGAGTGAAAACTAGAGCGTTCCTTGCAAATGAAAAGCAAGGCAACTTCTCCAAAAGAAATTTGTTGGGGTCCAACCATTTATTGCAGCAAACAAACAAACTAAACCAACTAAGAAAACTAAAACAACTGACGCTCCAAGAAAAACACATAGTGCATGAAGCAATAAAAATATAGTGTCTTGAAAGGTGACCTGATTTTTGCCGATGAAGAAGGGGTGCCTCGGGGGCATCCCCAGGCTTTGACACTTGTACTTCTTGGATATTTCTTGGGGTGATGCATGGGCATCCCCAAGCTTGAGCTTTTGTCCATTCTTCAACTCATCTCATCATTCTCCAATCCCTACACTTGAAAACTTCCTTCATACAAAACTAAACACAAATCTATAAGCAACATTAGTGTAAGCATAACATATAATCAACCCTCTATTTGCTTCAGGTTTCAACTCAAAACCACCACATATATAGAAAATACTACTGTAGCAACCTCCCCAAAAGTTCCATGATCAAAAGAACTCAAAAGAAAGCGATAAAGTGGCAAACACAAATATTAGCAGAAATCTGTCAAAACTGAACAGCTGACAAAGGTTGAATTTTTTAGGGATCTTCTGTTGCTCAAATCAAAAAGTGTTCAACTAACAAAAGTTTGGATATAACCTGGGGCATATGCACAAGAAATCGCAGGTCCAAAACATAAACAGAGAATTTTCACGAATTTTTACGGTGCAGCCCCGAAAACAGTTTCAGGACAGCAACATCCCCAAATCTTTACCTCACTCAAATTAGAGGCTTCTCTTGGCACAAAAACGAAATAAACAAGATAAGGAGCGGTCATTACAGTAGTAATGACTTCCAAGACTCAAATAAAGAAAAAGTACTGAAAAGAAAACATTGGGTTATCTCCCAAGAGTGCTTTTCTTTAACGCCTTTGAGCTAGGCGCAGAAAATTGCGAATCAAGTATTATCAAGTGATGAAGCATCAAGCTCATAATTTGCTTTAAGAATAGAGTCAAAAAGTAATTTCTTTCTTTTAATAGGGAAGTGTTCCATACCTTTCTTTAGTGGGAATTGATACTTGATAGTGCCTTCCCTCATATCAATGATAGCACCTACAGTTCGAAGAAAGGGTCTTCCCAAAATAATAGGACATGAAGCATGGCATTCAACGTCCATAACAAGAAAATCAACGGGAACAGGGTTATTGTTAACCACAATAAGAACATCATTAATCCTTCCCAAGGGTTTCTTCTTAGCAACATCAGCAATAGGAACATCAAAATAACACTTTTCAAGCGGTGGTAAATCAAGCATGTCATAAATCTTTCTAGGCATGATAGAAATACTAGCACCTAGATCACATAAAGCATGGCAATCATAACCATTAATATGCATATCAATGATGGGTTCCCAACCATCTTCTAACTTCTTGGGAACAGAGGCTTTTTGCTTCAACTTTTCATCCCTAATTTTTATGAGAGCATTGGTAATATGCTTAGTAAAAGCAATATTTAAAGAACTAGCATTGGGAGTCAAAGCAAGCTTTTGCAAGAACAAAATAACTTCAGATATATTGCAGCCATCAACATCAAAATCATTAAAAGAAATAGAGCTATCATCTCCTACACTCCGAAAAATTTCAGCACTCTTTTGAGAAAAAGTTTTGGCAGTTTTAGGCTTTTTAACACAAGGAGTGGGAGTTTTCTCTACACCAATCAATGTAAGAGGATTGCTAGCATTAGGAGCAACATCATTAGAGGTAGTAATGGTACATACCTTCATCTCTCTAGCCATCTCATCTTCTCTTTCCCACCTGGCATGCAATTCCGTTAACAATCTAATATTTTCATCAATTCCAACTTGGATAGCATTAGCGGTAGCAAAAACATTGTTCTCTTCCACATCATTAGGCAACACTTTTAATTTCAGAAGTTCAACATCATGAGCAAGGCTATCAACTTTAGAAGCAAGAATATCAATTTTGCCTAACTTTTCCTCAACAGACTTGTTAAAAGCAGTTTGCTTACCGATGAAGTCCTTGAGCATTACCTCAAGCTCGGAGGGCGCGGCCCTAGTGTTGTTGTAGGAATTACCATAAGAGTTACCATAACCATTACCTACTGAGAGGTCCTCCAGAACGAACTTAGGAAACAACATGATAAACTAAAGTAAAGAAATAACAACTACCAAGGATTCTAATTTTTTTTGGGTTTTTGATATAAAGCAATGCAGGTAAAATAAATAAAGTAAAGCAAAACAATAAAACAAAGTAAAAGATGTGTGTGCAAAAAACTCCCCTCGCAGAAGTCTTCTCTTCCTCCCCGGCAACGGCGCCAGAAAATTAGCTGCTACTGGTTGATGTGGGAGCAGACTGTCCTTGTGCGTGGTGAATAACCAGCCCGTTGGGAACCCCAAGAGGAAGGTATGATGAGTATAGCAACTAGTATTCCCTCAGTTAAGAAACCAAGGTTTAATATCGATCAGGAGAGGAGAGACAAACAACTGAAGGTGATGCGGAACCTGCACACACACAAACAAATACTTTGTTCCCAACTTGCGATGAGGTTGTCAATCTCACCGGTTTGCTTGAAACAAAGGTTATCAGCGTATCGAGTGGAAAACAATATAGTATGCGAGTAAAGTAAACAGTACGAGTAAAGTAAACAGGTGATAGCAATATGATGTAAATAGGACCGGGATCCATAGTTCACTAGTGGTGTCTCTCCATAGATAAAATAACACATGCTGGGTAAACAAATTACAGTTGGGCAATTGATAGAATAAAGATAAACGTGATATGTCAAGAAGATCACTATGAGATTTACTCTGGGCATTACAACAAAATACATAGACCGCCATCCAACTGCATCTATGACTAATAATCCACTTGTGGTGAATCAATCCGAGAACTCCACAAGTATTAAGTTGCGAACAACAGATAATTGCATTAAGCAAAGTGTGTAATGTAAACAAAGCATATGCCCTTGAGCATATGAATGTTGTTTTCTCCCTAGTAGCAACAGCACATCTACCACCTTAGAGGTTTCTGTCACTCCCCCAGGTGAAATAGAGGCATGAACCCACTATCGAGCATAAATACCCCCTCTTGGAGTCACTAGCAACTACTCGGCCAAGATAGCTACTAACAACGGAGAGCATGCAAGATCATAAACAACATAGAGATAACAAAAGATATAATTCAGTACAGCAACTTAATCATAAACACCAATATTCATCGGATCCCAACAAACCAAACATGTAGAATTACATAACGGTGATCTCAATCATGTAGGGCAGCTCATGAGATCTAAACATGAAGCACATGGTGGAGAAGACAACCATCTAGCTACTGCTATGGACCCATAGTCCAAGGTAGACTACTCACTCATCGCTCCGGAGGCAAGCATGGCGATGAAGAAGACCTCCGGTGGCGATTCCCCTCTCCGGCAGGGTGCCGGGAAGAGCTTCTGGACCCTCCCGATCTTCGGGTCGACGGTGGCGGCGGATCGCGATGTGTTCTGGAAATCTGATCGGGTACTTAGGTTTTTTCCGTCGGGGGGTCTTTATAGGCGAAGGGGCGATGTCAGAGGTGGAGCCAGGCTCCCTCACGCGGGGCCCACGCGGCCAGGGGGCTGGCCGCGCCACCCCTGCGTGTGGGGCCCTGGTGGCCCCCCTCCTACTCTCCTTCGGATCTCTGGAAGCTTACGGGTAAAATAAGACTTCAGGAACTTGTTTCGTCTAATTCCGAGAATATTTCCTGTGTATCACTTCTGAAACACAAAAACAGCAGAAAACAGGGAACTGGCACTGTGGCAACTCGTTAATAGGTTAGTTCCGGAAAATGCATAAAAGTGCCACGAAGTGTAACGAAACAATAGGCAAATGGTATAAAAACAAGCATGGAGCATCAAAAATTATAGATACGTTTGAGACGTATCAGAAAGCTTCCATATCATTGGGCAGGAGGTACCCCTTTGGCGTTCTCGGTGATACATGTATGCTTACAATGACAAGAACTTGCTTGGGACCTAAGTCGAGTAGTATGCAGTTTAGGTACTCGTATTCAAGGGACATGCGATTTTCAACTTATGGTTTGTCAAGCATATAACTCATACTTGTTCTCATATTAACCTTAACCACTCAAGATGCCAATGATAGGGGCAATGAGAGCTCAAAGCTAATAAGTACCATAATTTTTGGAAGCTTTATAAAAATTACAATCCCTACTTCCCTCTGCGAAGGGCCTTTCTTTTACTTTTATGTTGAGTCTTCATCTTCTATCCTTATGCACCAATTAAGAGAGCATAGTTGTCATTCTGAGTATAATATGCATGGTCCCAAAATTTATTATTGATTGATTCATGATTATGGTATTGCTTGTTCTTAAATTATTTGTATCTAGTCACCCTTTGAACTTTGAAGGTGTCCTATGCATTTATGTTTTGCTATTCCATGAGGGACAAGCTGGATACCACTTTGCTATGTTTTCTCTATGCTCAAATTAAACAAATAACTTTTAATGCATTATTATTTATGATCTTTTGTTTGTGTTGCTTTTCATTTTGTAACATGGTTGATAAGTTCTATTGTTAGAATAATATCTCTTATGCCCATGTTTAGAGTACTTTGATCTCAGCTTGCAATGCTTTACATTGACTTGATCAAGATTGTGTTGGCTGCATGTCACCTCAAAAATTATTTTTGTTATCACTTACCTACTCGAGGACGAGCAGGAGTTAAGCTTGGGGATGCTTGATACGTTGCAAACGTATCTATAATTTTTGATGCTCCATTCTTGTTTTACATCAATTGCTTTATGTTTTGTTTACACTTCGTGGCATTCTTATGCATTTTCTGGAACTAACCTATTAACAAGATGCCACAGTGCCAGTTCCTATTTTCTGCTGTTTTTGTATTTCAGAAAAGTTATATAGGAAATATTCTCGGAATTGGACGAAACAAAAGCCAAACCTCCTATTTTTCCCGATGCGAAGACGGAGTCCAAAGCAGAGACGGAGGAGGGCACCGAGGTGGCCACACCACCTGATGGCGCGGGTCCACCCCTGGCCACACCAGACCATGGTGTGGGCCCCTTGGGTTCCCTCTGACATCGCCCTTCCGCCTATAAATTGTCATCGACGCGAAAACCCTAAATCGTCGGCATCCATCCATGAAAAGTTCCACAGCGCCGCCGCCACCAAAGACCAATTTTGGGGGACCGAAGTCTCTGTTCCGGGACCCTGCCGAGACGGGGAATTGCCCCCAGAGCCATCTCCATCGACTCTACCGCCATCTTCATCGCCGTTGCTGACTCCCATGATGAGGAGGGAGTAGTTCTCCCCCGAGGCTGAGGGCTCTACCGGTAGCTATGTGGTTTATCTCTCTCCCATGGTGTGATCTTTATGTGATCATGAGCTTTGTAATCTAGTTGAATAAGTAGATGTTACTCTTCATCTATTATGCATACTCAAGTGCTTTTATTAATGTGATCTCTAGAGACACCTTGTCCCACGATGTGAAGGTGACAGTGTGTGCATTGTGTGTGGCTCTTAGGCTAAAGATTACCGTAATACTTATAATGAGTTATAATTTGAGTTGGATATCTCTATGAAATTGTGGTGTTTGTCTAGAACCGTCTAGTGCACTCAAGGTGACGGTGTGGGGCTATCTAGATTGGGGAATGCGAACTTTAAGGAGTGCTTTTATAGCCCTACACATGATTAGTATTTGTTATCCAACCAGAGAGTAGTTTAGGGTAGCATAGTGAAGAAAGATATTTATGTGTTCAATTATGTTATCATTGTTGAGAGTGTCCACTAGTGAAAGTATGATCCCTAGGCCTTGTTTCTAAGCATTGAAACACCGTTTACAACCATTTCTGCTACATGTTTGCTTGTAGTGATTTTTATTTCAGATTGCAATTATGACTTATAATCATCCATATTACTTGTATTTCACTATCTCTTCGCCGAACTAGTGCACCTATACACCTGACAAGTGTATTGGGTGTGTTGGGGACACAAGAGACTTCTTGTATCTTAATTGCAGGGTTGCTTCAGGGGGACATCTTTGACCTCTTCCTCCCTGAGTTCGATAAACCTTGGGTGATCCACTTAAGGGAAACTTGCTGCTGTTCTACAAACCTCTGCACTTGGAGGCCCAACACTGTCTACAAGAATAGAAGCGTTCGTAGACATCAGTAGCCTCTAAGACAAGCATCACCAGCAATGCTGCACCCCCCTTGCAGCAATAGTGTTGCAGACTAGAAGCAATGTCATGGCTTGTAAACTACCAGTCGGCTGCAAAGAATCGCAGGCCACAACTACTGTCACCGCCCCGCTGCTCATGGTAGCACCAAACGCATCTCATCCACGGTGTATTCGAGAGGGAGGGGCAGGGACAACTTCGGGTGAAAATGGTGGTCGTCGCGCTGGGTTTGGCTGTAGCTGGAGCCTGGAGGAGCAGAAGCCCGATGGTAGCTCGAGATCCACCTTGCCGAGCTAAGGAGCCAGCAGCAAGAGCGGGCCAGGCGATGTGCGGATGAGATCTCGCCATGTGGTATTGGAAGGTGGATGGTGCTCGCGGTGGTGGGAAGCTGAGAAGCGGCAGCGGTGCAAATAGGTGGCGGCGCGTGAGCTCTTGTAAAAGAAGAAGGGGAGCAATGGGGGCAGAGGAATCTGTACAAAGGGGAGGAAGGAGTGGTTCGTAATGCTCTCGATGGGATAAGCTAGAGGTGGTTCCTGGGTGGGCCCTGAGGAGCCAGAGGACACGATTACATGATCCTCCGGGGATAGGAAGCATTTTCCTTTCAAAAACCTTGGGAAGGTTGGCCTTACCAAGTATAAAGTTCTTAGAAGAGTGTTTTAAAAATAAAGAGATGAACTGGAGTTTTGTGGCAAGTTTTAAATGGCATTGGTGATCACTAGGGGCTACCCCAAGTCAATTAAATCGTACAACCATATTACCCTAGAATGGGATGGAGCTTAGCTCGTAGTTTGTTTATTTTAGCACGGACATCTCATAACTATATAAGGGTATGCAGTACCCAGAATCCGGGTTGTCCTCGAGTAGGATGCAATACAGTTCACCAGCATATCGCGAGCCGCCAGAAAACACTATGGTTCTCCTGGCGTGGCATTGGGGCTATGCTCGAGAGAGGAGGTAGACCGCCCGGGTGTGCCGGGAGGTACATACTCCATAGGGTAGGTTCATGTACTAAGGTAGACAAGCGAAATGGTTTGTTTGATTATTCAAACCCCGCATACTTGATGTATGACACTCTATGGTTGATCTCGGGGGATGTATAGAATATTATGGGTGAAGTGTACAACCTCTGCAGAGTGTAAATCTATTAGAATAGCCGAGTCCTCGGTCATGGATGGTTGAACTAGCTGGAACTAGTTCAATGTCGGTTTTGTTTTAAGAATGTTTTTGGAAGGAAAATGAAGTTGGATGGAGTACTCGGAGGGTACTGTCGTGATGATGGGAAGAATAGATGGAGTACTCGGAGGATACTGCTGGGATGTTGAAAGTGGTCACGTGGGAATGACCTGGATTTTAGAAAGAAATGGGTTACCCCCATCCTAGAGATCTTACAACAAAACTTGTTTTATAAATTTTTTCTCATAAAAGATATAGAGATGCTATATCGACAAGAGAACTATGATTTAAAATGAAACAAGGTAAAAATACAGCCTACCCTTGCTACAACCAAATATTGTATATTACACAAATTTTCTCTTACATGGTTTGCGAGTACAATTTAAATGTACTCACGGCTTTATCTCTTGTTATTAATTTGGTCAGACTATGAGGAGAATTTTGAAGACGAAGAAGAGTTTGATGATGACTATGTGAACTATAACGTTCTCCTAGTCAGCTGCATATAGGGTTAAGGCACGACTTGGGCCCGATGACGCTTATGGAGTTTCCGCTGCTATGTTGTGTTGAGTTTACCCTTCGTGATATTTATGTAAGACAATTTATCGGTATTGTAATGGATGATATAGTTCTGTTATCAACTCGGATATGTGTTCACGACAAATTGATCATGGGATCATGAACTAGAATACATATCAGGTATATCGGACGACTAGTTCAAGGTGTCCACAGAGTTGGTATCCGAGGTATCCTAACTGTAGGAGACCTTAGTTGGCACCGTTAGTTAGGAAAGTATTATTTCTGCTAAAATTAATTGCACAGTTTATTTTTCCTAAGTAGCCGACAATATGGCCTCTATCTTTCTCATCTTTCAAAAGATTTTAAATCTTATCTCTCTGATTGCCAAGGTATTTAAAAAACCATACTCTATTGTCTCAACACCTTCAAATATAAATACTAGACGATGGTTCCCATTCAAACCTGAAGCCTATAAACTGAAAATGAAGCCAATATTCGCAAAGACTTCTTCTAGAGCCCCTCCATCTCTAGATTACAATTCCCTTCTTCCTTATCCTTAACTACCCTTCTTCCTACCACTCCCGGTTTTCTAGCATCTAAAGATTCACTTCTAGAACTAGGGACTGACACATTTTCCCGTTAAGAAACCATCAACCGGTGAGGCTAATACATGAAATCAAAGCAAGAATTAACACAGTATGCATGAAGGAAAGTTCTTGCACACCAATTAAAGCAAAGACGATCCAACGTCTATATGCCCACCGTGAGATTAGAACACATAACGCACCCTCATGCTTGAGAGAGAACTAGTCCAACACAATCACCAAAAAGAATGCATTGAGATTTGAGAATGATATGGACATATCCTCGTCGATCGATCCAAAGCTAGTAAGCAGTGTAGATTAACACTTAACACTCGTACGTAGATGAAATACGCGGGATGAAGCTCATATATATGTACTCTAGGAGAAGAGATTTCATTTCATACTAGACAAATTTATAAACACTTACACTAGACAAGTGTATAACAATTTACGCTGATACAAACCTGCCATTTATTAGCTCCTGGTCAGATAGATATTTGCTTAATTCTTCAGTAAGTAAACCATATGAATCAAGCTACGTACTGTAGTACAATCTTTGTACCCATCGATCGATTCGATCAATCCATTCTACAACAATTAAGCCAACGGCTTGATCGTAGGAAGTGCCTAGTACGGCGGCCGTGCATGCTGTTGCTGAGCTTGAGCCCATGCAAGCCCCTCGTGTCCGAGCTGCAGTCCGGCGCCGGCTCCCCCCGGCATCATGTGTGGGGGCAAACTCCCACCGAACATCGGCATCGCCGACGGATCCACCGGCATTCCCCCCATCAGTGGAGGCATCTGCCCCCCCGCCGGCCCTCCACCTCGAGCTTCCTCCTCCTCGGCCTCCTCGTCCAGCGGTAGCCTCTCGTAGGTGGCGTTCGCGAACGTCGAAGCGATCACCATGACGGGACCGGCCGCGGTGAGCGTCCCGACGACGCTGCCGCCTACTACCTGTCCTTGTCCGCCAGCCAGGTACACGGTCAGCCCCGTCGATCCCGGCGGCGCAGGACCCGGCAGGAATGTGCCGGTGAGGGAGAGTATCTCGAAGCGGCCGCGGAGGGCCACCACGGCGCCGGGTGCCGCCGGCTGGCGCAGGGCGACGTCTGTGACGGTACCGGCCCCGCTGAGCACGCACACGCCGCGCTGCCTGCGGCGCGCGAAGTGGGCGATGGACTCAGCCACGTCGGCGCCGCCGGCCACCTCCATCACGTGGCTGCGCAGCGCGTTCGGGCTGTCCCGCGTGATGAAGATGGGGGGCTTCGGCTTGTTCTTGGACCCCGCCGGCCGGCCGCGGGGGCGACGGTTGCCGGTCACCACCGCGCCGCCCGTGGGCTCCCCGGTGCCGTTCTCGCCGCGGTCGTCGTCGGGCCCTCCGCTGCCGCCGCTCAGCTCTGTGCCGTCGTTATTGGACGCCGCCGCCATGTCCTGGCCGCCCGGGTGCTTCAGGTCGACCGGCGAGCCGAGGGATGGCTCGGCAGTACCCGGCAGGCCGAGCCGCCCCTCGTCCCACCACCTGTTCGCCAGCTTCTCCTTCTAGGGTTTCTTGCCACAGTAGTTGCTGCTGGCCACTAGATTCTTCCTCAGCAAGAGCTGTTGCTTGGAAAAGATACAGCTGCTAAAACTCTATACTCAGATCTGTATGTGTGTGTGCCTTTGACCCTTTTCTTGTTTCTTTTGCTCAGCTCCTTTGCACACGAAACATGCAAGTTGCAGATGACAGAAATAAGCAAGAGAAATTATTAACCAACAAGCAGCTAGCTAGCTTCGTGTCAAGATCCAGGCATATTAATTTTGCTCCAAAGATCTAAGCATATGAACGAGCTTCGAGAACTATAGCGACCGAGGACACACTCTTAATTTGCCACCGGTGTTTGGATAGTTTCATGGAGGAATTGGAGAATTGAGCAGGTAATAAAGAGTTAAATCCTACCTTTTGTGCCCCTGGAGCGGAGCTTGCTTAGCAGCCGGCCGGCCGATGAGAGAAGAGCTAGCTGACCCGAGAGAGACGACCTCGACTCCCTCTTGTAATTTTGCTGCCTGACCCCTTCAATCCCTCCATACTTTGATGGTTTGAGTGCTTTATATGGGGGAGAAGACTTAGCCAGCTACTGTGGGGATGGCGAGGTGACATTAGAAAGTAGATTAACTATTATTTGCATTTGTTCTATTCCAAGTTGGTACACACATGGAATATGTGTACAAGCATGAAATATAAAAAGAAAAGGAACAGGAGAAGGGTGCAAAAGGCTATGTTCACCTTTCGTAGGCTACACCTAAATTGTTTATAGTAGTAACATGATGGCTAAACCCACCACAAAATTTAAGTTAATCACCCGTTTTTCCATCTATTGTTTTCTTAGACAAGGCTGACTCGTTTCCCATGTATATGTGGTCAATATATATATTAAGTTATGTACATGTTATATATACAGAGGCAGAGATGATGAAGTTTAACTTACTACCTCGCCACTTGCATGTAGTGTGCCATTTGTTTTGCATAAAATATCAAGGATATTTATTTTGATGTTATGTTTGGATATGCACATTAACGACTGCCTCACTCAAATATCGGATATATCCAAAAGAACCATCTAGCACTACAGGAGACAGGGGCTTTGCCGTGCATGGGGTACGCACGGCAAAGGGCACAAAACGCACGGCAACGGCGTTGCCGTGCGCCGACGCTCGGCAAACCACGCACGACAGTGTCATCTCCGGCAACGGCTTCTTTGCCGTGCGTCGTGCCAGGAAACGACGGCAAAGCCTCTGCCGTGGGACGAAAACATTGCCGTGCGCAGTGGGATCTTTGCCGTGCTGTCGACCATTGCGGTGCGTCGTGGGCTTTGCCGTGCGTCCGGACGCTGCCGTGCGTCGAATTCGTTGCCGTGCGCAAAGACGCTGCCGTGCGTCAAGGCCTTTGCCGTGCTAATTTCTTTGCCGTGCGCCCTGAGCTTTGCCGTGCACAACGTCAAGACGAGGAGCACGGCAAAGGGCTCCTATATTGCGCACGGCAAAGGAATGACCGCACGGCAAAGGGCTCCTTTGCCGTGCACAACGTCAAGACGCACGGCAAAGGCTCCTTTACCGTGCGCCATGCTAGGACGCAAGGCATAGAATGTATGAACGGCAAGGCTGGGCACCTTTGCCGTGCCTCTTTTCTTTGCCGTGGGCTGGTTTCCCTAGTTGCCGTGCGTTGGAACTTTGTCGTGGGTTTTGTGAGGTCTTTGCCGTGCGTGCTTCATTGCCATGCGTTTTTCTTCGAGTTTGCCGTGCTTTCGTTCTTTGCCATGCGTGTGTGCTTGACTACACGGCAAAGCTATCTTTGCCGTGCGGTAACGCACGACATAGACAGGATGCACGGCAGCCCATCTTTTTCCGGTAGTGTAGTAGTATTAATCTATTTTTACTGTGATCCTTTATAGGGAAGGACCCAAAAAAAATCGGCGTGTGGAGTGTGGACACAGCATACTACTGGGGCACATCTAGTATAAATTCACATAATTTAAATAACTTTCTTGAAACAGGAACAAAATATATTTTATTTGAAAATATTTACGGCCTTAGTTGTACTTGGGTCCGACCCTTAGGATACGTACAATGGAGTGATGTCAGTCTTCCCTTACGCCTACCACATCGGATTATTTGCTTCGTTAATGGAAAAAGAATGAACAAGAGAAGGTCGCCTTTTTTTAGCTAAGGAATGATCTTTTATGAAATAAGAGAAGGCTATTTTCTCCATAGTACCATGTGTCTTCTCTGAACAATATAATTTTCTAATAAAATTTAATTAATTATATTTATTGTTAGAGATGACATTAAGAGATGATGCATTGTACCAATTATATTTACCGTCTTCTCTAAATAACGTGGAGGGCTAAGAGAAAGCTTGCCTACTCTATCCTTATACATGCCCTTATCCCTTACGTGTTAATAAAATCTAAAGGCGAGTTAATTCGGGATTTGCACTAGTGCTCCTACATAGCAAGAGTATTTGATTTGCTAGCTCCACAGTCTCCTAATTTTTTCCCCTAAGGTCGTCATCAATCCTTGGTTCTTAGCATGGTGTCATAAACAGATTGCTGAGGTGGTACTATAATTAAGGAGGAAAGAGATCAATGTTGTATCTAGCAAACATACCGTTCTAACATGCGATCATAGGTAAAAAATATTGATTCAATCTCGTTCAAGCATGATCACTATTGTGTTTATGTTGAATATTATGTACGAGTTGGGTTACGTTTGGGCTCTTAGATGTAATAGGTGTGGATGATTACGAGTAGTGTTCGAGTCGAACTCTAATAGCCTAGGCCTCCTATATATTATGGGGTACCACATGATGTAACTTACGATGACTTGATAGTAGCAGGAGCACAAGGGGAGACGGCGACTTGTGCTAGTGCCCAAGGCGGCCGGTGCTACGGTATCAGTGGGGAGGATCGTCAGTAGTCAGCACCGTAGGCGTTGGCCTTGATCGCTGAACTGCATTACGAAATCTTGGTATCGTCATTGTGCCACAATTACTTGATCCTTAATAGATTGACTACACGCCTATGAAGATAACAACCACTCTAGTAATAAATGCACGCTCACTGTGATAGAAGACTTACGATACGGTAGAATATATTGTTCGGTCTTATGTTAAAATCCACAACTCCTACAATAGCGTACTAAGAATCAATACATTAGGGACTTTCTGATGGTTAACGACGCTCTCCGGCCATGGATTTGTGCCCTAGCTCGATCAGATATTGAGGTTAATATATGGTGATGCATGTGCCTTTTAGTTTCCTAGCAGCTTTAGGTAGGACGAGTAATGAGGTTTAGTACGTTGAAGATCAGGGCTGGGTATCCTGCATGTGTCGTATACTCAGGTACTCCCTCCGTTCACAAATACTTTGCGTTTTGGGTTTGATCAAAGTCAAACTTTCTAAATTTTGATCAAATATCTATGAAAAATACAAATATTTATAATATAAAAACTATTGCATTAGAATCTTCTTAAAACATATTTTCATATTATGTCTATTTAGCATTATGGATATTGATACTTTTTCTTCAATTCTTAATCAAAATTTACAAAATTTGATTTTGACTAAACCTAAAATGCGAACTAAATAAAAACGGAGGAAGTAGGTGAGTGAACATCCATTTGAACTGCTAAGCACCGCAAAATTCGTGAGAACGCGTTCATGTTCCCAATGAGGCCGTAGTTCTCATTTGTCGTTATTTGTCTTCTCTCCTTCAACGTCCCTGGTTAGAAGTTTTATTATATCGCCTAATTAAAAAAAACTGTATTCCTTTTCAGCGGAGAAGATGCGTTGGTGAGTGAATTATTTGTCCAATGTTGACTTGTCAATGGAGGGCCGTCTCTCCTCTCATGCTAGCGCTAGAATTAGTGGAGCAGCAGTTAATTAATCAGCGACAATTAAACAAAGGAGGCTCAAACCAACGGTCATTAGCATCCAATCATCCGTATATGTCAAATGTACCCTGCATATATATAGTTAGTTATTATTATATAATGTCTAATCTGATGGGATCACTTATAATATGGCATGCCGTGCATCCAAGCTCCGGCACATCACTTATAGTCCAATCATTTCCTTGAATCTTGATATATATAATTTGCAGAGCAGAATATGTTTCTTAATAAGTTCAATCAATCAAACTTCGACGGCTAAACACTGAATTCTTAAGTTCAGCTGGAAAAGGACAAACCCGTTTGCATAACAAGCTCGTTTGGACGTACACACTTATCAATTTACAGGTAGTAGTACAAATTAAGCGGCTTCGAGGACAAAATACTATCCTCATCAACTCGATCGCTGAGGAACACATGCTCACATGTGAGTCCTTTTCTTTGGAGAGCCCCCAGAGCTAAGCGTTTGCTAAGCTAGCTTATATGCTAGCTACTTGCAACACCTGTACTAATCTGGCGTCTTGCAATGGGCAGAAGAAAACAAACACCTAGCTACGCAACTAGAGCTATTAGTTTACTGTTTAGGGCCATACAAAGCTCCTAATGATGCGTGCAAGGGGATCAAAGATGTCTTAATTAGCTTTAATGACAGCTCCCAGTAACAGATTATAAAAGGGCACAGATTCCTGTGGCTGGCTAATGGTGGTCCTGTCTTGGCTTTGTTTGATTAGGACCTTTGTTTAATTAGCTAATGCAGGTTTCAAGAGGCAAGCTCTTCAACTAATGTCATCCTCAATTTTAAAATTAGGTACAGATAAGCTCTGTCAGTAACAGGTGTCGACACTTGACAGTATGCAATTCAGAGTAGAGAGCGTAAGGACATGTAGAATAGTGCGATGTTTAGCTTTCTGTTCCATGTACGGATATCAGCTAGAACTGGAAGCGTACGAAGAGAGAAAGATATCAATAAGTATAACTGATCTATTCCTAATTACTTTCTTGTGTGACATAGTACATCACCAGCAGTAACTTTCTTGTGTGACATCCATCACGAACACCAGCAGTGCTATCGAATCGATCAGCGTCACATCATGAAGCAGTGCTTCTTTTGCTGCAAAGCTTCTGGATAAGTGTGATTGTTGCCAAGTAATTAATCACCTCCTCGAACTTGTGAGTGGTCAGCAGGAGTTTGAAAGTATCAGAGATTAGTTAGTGGCCTCCTCAGGAGCAGCTACATCCATCGGATAACCTTAGCATGACCGAATTGTACTTAAATTGTGTATGTTCAGATAAGAGGACACGACACAAGTGATAATAATCTATTTTGATGAACACAGTAGAAGCACCTAGTACTGTACTAATCAAGGAGGGGCAGAAAGTACAATTCAAGGTGGCACTATTGGTCATGGCACCTGTTGATTGCTTGGACCCAAAAAATACATGTCTTCATTGTCAGGTCAGACCTTTTTGGAAATTATATTGAGCAAATGTTTGAATTTATCACATAGATCGAACAAGTTACATTTTGTTATCGCCGGTGAATGGCAACTGTCGTTACCATGTTGCGACTCTTGGATGCGTTCGCTCCGCAAAACTGCCACTCAATATTGAACTCTTTTAGCTTTGGAGATCAGATCAGTTTGGGCCAAACATATAACAACAACAAAAACAGTAAAAAAAAGGTTGAGGTGGTGATGCTGTTTGGGGTCGTTGGGTTAGGCACACAAACAGTTTGCATTGGACTTCTATGTCGCCATCACAGTAAACGCGACGCAGCTAAACACCACGACCGTTTGACATTTTGCATCCCACTTGCATCGCAGTGGCACCAGTCACCAGACAGCACCGATCTAGGACAGAGAGCATCTCCCCCTGCCGAATCAATCCGATGCCATGCACGCGATTTCCCAGCAAGAACAATTCGCAGCCGATTGCGAATCCTGACGGATGCTTTCCATTGCGGCCTTGCAGGGATGGGAAGAATTTGGTGCAAGTGCGGCAGCACCAACAAGGGGCATATATAATCACACGTCTTCAATTTCAAGGCTTCAGCACATCTTCAAGTGAAACTGTGCGTGACACCAGAATCATTTTGCACTACGATCGACTACTCGAGAAGATCTACCAATGTTCAGCTCATCGAGCGTGCAAAAGTAGACCATGTAATCAGGCAGATATAGCGATATACGTTCACACAATACAAGCGACATGACAGAGGTACAGAAGTGAAGGATCAAGCTGTGCATCTATTTGGTCAGGTAGTATATGAGCAAGAAGGCGGCGATGAATGACGCCACCATGGTGGCCATTCTGCGACTTGATTTCGTCTCGAAAACCTATCAAGTGAAATTCTTGTTGAGGATAACAAAAAGGTTAAGAGGAGTAGCTTAATTTGCGGATGTGGATATCCTTACCATCTTGAACTTGTCCACAGTGCCAGAAAGAAATCCCCTGGAGGTGTCCATGTCATTACCCTAAACAGCAAAGAATGTATCAGGGAGTCGTACTGTTACTGAAAAGAAAAATAGAATGTTGGGGGAAGCAAGTACCATCCGGTCCAGCATCCGGTTATGATTCTCCACTTCTTCATGAATATCGCCTGTCAACTGAAAAGACAATAGATTCAGAGAACCCACTGGTAACACCTAGCACCAGAGATTGAGATGCATTTTGATCTGGTGCATTCATGGAATCTTCACAACCGAATGATGCACCACAGAATGAAATCAACATCCATATGAGGTGTCAACCAGATAACGAAACACACCAATAAATGCCTTTTCTAAGATCTGCATGTACTCCCTCCGTCCCATATTATAAGATTTTATTTCAACCAATATAGGGAGTAGTATTAGTCCTATATCACAGCTAGTAAAAAACAAAATAAATTACCTATTATTTATATATACGTTAATCTACATGGAAGTGGCACTATGTTGAGACCAGTCCTACTTGCCTGGCTTACATATATGCAATGTACTATTACTCTGTACCATAATGTAAGCCGTTTTTGTAAGCTGAAATACTTTGCCAAAACGGCTTAGATTATGGGACGGAGGGAGTACTACCTATCTTCCAAAATGTAAAACATTTTGGTAGGCTATTTTAGCCTACTAAAACATCTTATATTTAGGAACGGGAGTAGTATTAGACTAGTAACTTGTTAGCTATGGCCACAGTTTTACATCTTTTCTATCATCTTGATGAAAATTCCCTTCATTGCCGCAGGGCATACTAATGATTTAACGTCAATTTCGAGCAAAAATGCATAAAACACCTCCAGCTATTATTCTCCTAAAATAGAATTTGGCCCTTTGTAGCTTCCACTGGGTCTCCTATTCTTGGTTTTAAAGGTTCTAAATCTGGGATGGTTTCTATAATTCAGTGTGTCGAGCAGGCTTCACAAGGAAATGAGGTACAGAATACATACCCTTTTGAGAATGCTGACCCTATCATGTAGGCTGTCCATAGCTTGGTCATTATCATGCTCATGAATTTCACGAGATGAGTATACCGAGCCTCTCATTCGACCTTCTTCAATACCATCAAATAAAGCAGTCCTTTGGCTGCGGAAATCCCTACAAGCAACAAAAGGAAATAAATTCACATTACTTCGAAGCAAATCTTTCGCAACTCACAATTGGTTGCCCCCAGCACCCATGTTGAGCAAACATATCTGGAAGTTCATTTTTTTAAAAAAAATCTTCATGGATGTAATGCATGTCATAACATGAACGCTTGCCAAAATTTCATTGTATCTGGCTTGTTTTTGTGTACAAAACCATTTGTAAATTTGATTCATCAAAATGAAAGAAAACAAGTCATATAAGATAAATTAGGAAAAGATGGAAGAACAGCCATGATAGTCACTGAGAAAAATGGTCATGCTGAATAGGCATGCTAGTTAGACTCAGAAAAGTCCCTGACATAAACTTATATTATAGTTTACAAACAAAAAAAAACATATTTTTGTGCAAGGAAGGAAGCTGTGCGAAATCAATTAAAAATGAGAGTTTAACCATACAAAAAACTACGTCTAGGTAGCGATGCCAAGGCCATACAAGGGTGAAAAGGGCAGCTGACTGCTCACACCGCAATTTTCATAGGGAGCCAACTACTAGTAGATCAAAACAATTGATTGTGTCAGCTTGTAGTGCCACTAGTTTTTTTCTCCGAGAGAAGCCATTAGCTGATTTTGGTGTTGGCATGGAACCAGTTATGTTGAGAAAGAATGTGAACTAATGGGAGAGTGGGATTATTATTTACAAGTATTGATACCGACTACACTCCATATTCAAGAATATATCCTTCAAAAAAAGCAAAACAACAGGACCAAAGAAGCTTGAATGATTCAAATTGTTCAATAGAAATGTATCCCATCGCCAAACTTGACACGTAGACAGAGAGACAGCATAAGGAGATATGGTAAGACTTGGTCCCTCATAATTTTTGGGCCTACTGCTTGGAAAGGCCTCTCCTTTCTTGTGCATCATGTACTTGTAACTGGTCTTTCTTCTATTCTAAATTTCTAATTCAAAGAGGTACAAGTCTTTTACGTGTTTGCGAAAAGGAAGAAAGAAAATGCGGTAACAGAACATAGCCGTTCAGTACCAACGATGCATGACTGACAGTCCACAAACTGATTGGCAACATTAGGTGTACATTAAGGAGGAACATATATTTAGGTAAGTCCTTCATTTATTCTATGCCCAAATAGAAGTAACCATTTTTCAGAAAAGCATACAACATTTCAGCAGGGCGTACCAATCTAACATCGATGTAAACCAATTGCATCGGATTGGCACATAAATGTTGATGAAACAAAACCCGCCACATTCCCAACCACACAAACATAAATCAACGATAGCAGCATCAAGCAGTAACAATCCGCTCGCCAGCAATCACCGGCGAGGTGCAGTAAACCTGTAGATCCCCGCGGTTAGAGATCCTCACCTCCTGGAGTTCATCGAGGAAGAAGCGCGCGCGATTCCAAATTTCCAACCCGACCGACGAGAAGGAAATTAAACCTGGGGAATCCCGCAAAGGAAAATTAACATGGGGAACAAGCGAATCGAACACGCTTTCGGAAAGGAGAAAGTGAGACACGGGTTAGGAAATCCTTGCCGGAGTCGAACCTTGCGGGGAGAACTCTGTGCCGGTGCCGGTGCCGGCGAGACGAGGAGGGAGATCTCAGTGGAGACGGAACAGAACTGGTAGCGCCTCTCTCATCTCTCTCACACAGTCTCACGCACGCCTTCACGGCCTAGTATATTTTTGGCCCATTACCCGTTGTTTATCAGCTATCACGGCCCATCGCTTACTTCCTGTTCGGCCCGCAGCAGACTCGACAGCCATCGCTCCGCCTCCGGCGATCGACGGCGCCGGAGGGGAGGCCAGGCAGCTTGCAGCCACCCCAACGCTGCCCGACGTCCGATGGGAACTTCCAAGTGAGGTACGTTTACCAACCTCGTAAACATGTACACCGGTCGTTTATGACGAATTACCCGACATGCACAACACCTGCTCGACGATATCCCCAAGGGAAAAATACGGCGTCAAGTATCAAATCAAGCCATCTGAAGCTTTTAGCATCTTTAAGATTTACTCACTTCACAATGACGGATTTTGTGTTGTAAATATAAATTGCTACTTGATATGCAGTTGTGCCCTTCCCAACGCTAGATTCGTTTTGTGCACCCCCAACTACTTCTTTGCGTACTATTATCATTATCTTGGTCCCTTTCTTTCACATTCTCTCATCAAAAATACCTAGAGCACCTATGTCCCTCTTTCAGTTTTCGGCATTCTACGACAAAGTTGTGAAGTAGGGACTAGGGAGTCCAAATGGAATTAATTGTGCTATATGTTGTAACGTAATGAACTAGATTAACTTGTAAAGCTGAACCTTGCTGATCATATAAGCATTATCACACAGAGTAAGAGACTACTGCTGTTCAGATCGAAACGTTTGTCCAGACAAGGTTGCAAAGGAACTTGAAATAAACTTGGTTGCATTAATGGTTTTCAATTGTTACTTACTCAGCAGTACATTGAAACCTGCCTCCTTGTTTCTTGTTTTATCTTCTCCACCTTGAGCTATCATTTATTTTCGTAAGAAGATGTGAATTTGTGGTTGTCTTTCAGTCCCCAAAACATCAATTTGTCTAAAAATGAATAAATAAGTTGATCGTCTGCTTCTAACAATGAAACAGGCCTTCAGTCTATTATTAGTGCCTAATATACATCTCTTCACCTGTGTAAACTGCGCATCCGACTTCCGGATAAAAAGCACAGTGTAGTATTGGTTAAAAACATCAATTTTTACTCTTTCACTGCAAAAAATATTTTATTTAGGTTAAAATCCATGTACTATTGTTGCTCCTGCGAAATTTCACTAGTGCAGAACCTTATGTCATATTCAGTAACTTTGAAAGTGCAGCTTTAGGCGCAGAGTAAAACTACATCATCACTCTGTTTGTTTTAGTAATTCCATATTTGTATTATAGAATTGATCCGCACTAAGTTATTGTTACAAAAAACTTTGAATCCTTCACGTAACTACCAAATCTATTGGCTTGTCATGCCTGGTTGAGATAGGCAAAGGCTACTGACTGAAGGTCCTCCATGTCATGGTATCCTTGCACAGCACAAGAAGGATTGATGTTGCTGTAGTCAGGCATGCATAAATCCGTCCCGTACCCTTGAGCAGACTGAGTTGAGGTATAAGTGAAATGCTCATGTGAAGAGTATGGGTGATCCTCGTTCTTTATGGAAGAAGTAGTTGGCATTGTTGGATGGCTGAAGAGCTGGTCTTCTTGCAGATAGCGACTAAATATATTTCCACTGTTGTTCTTTTGAGGGCTTGATATCGAAGAATCATCTCCATACCCCTGTGTTGCCTGAGCTTTGAGAGACTCCAGTTGTGCTTGCAGATTGACCACCTGTGAAAATATTTCAAGGAATATATGTCAGTCTTACGTTTTTTTTTCAGTGTATGCTGTGAGCTACTTCATACAATTAACCATCCAGAAGACTAAGAGGGCTATGCATAATAAAAGAATTGAAGACAAGATAATAACAGTATGTTAGTTTATCCTACAACTTTACACTCAATTCATTGTTTCATATCTGGCACAATTTTCACATAATTTGTTCTGATGATCCTTCAAAGTCAAAATTTATTTTACAGTTAGCTGGATTAGCCTTTGATAGCAAGGAATTTCCTTGTGATTAGTATAGTTTTCAATTTGATAGACGATATGTATAACACTTCTATGAGGTGCAGCTAGCTTTAGTTTTCTCCTTTCTGCAAAGAATGCAAACCATTTCTGCAATAAAAAGAATGGCAAGCAAGCCTTTCAATGTGTTGTACTAACTAGTAACATAGAACTTGCTTACCTGCTGTTGCAGAGAAAAGATGTGCGCGACGCAGCCATATATTGGATCGCGGAGCCTGGCCTGTGCCTCATATGACATGGTGACTGCAGCTTCACAGCGATCATTTACAGGGAGATGCGTGAGGAGCTTTGAGGCATTGCTCGCTCCAAAGACCTTATGGATGGCAGAGAAGTGTGCAGCTCCTTGCTCATGGGAGAAGTAGGGAGCAAAGACGCAACCATTGACACACTTCCTGCGGAGGAACTTGCACGCACCACATGGTGAGCTAAGTCCTGTCATCCCTAGGCTTCTTACTGATGCTGGTATTGGTCTTATTCGTGGTCCTTGCTGCTTATGATATGAATCATCAGTTCACCATTCTCTCCTATTTATATAGACAACGAACGCTGTGATTAGCTTCGTCTGTCAAATAATTAATTCGTCTTGGTTTCCCTAGTGGACTACCAGTTCCATTATTTTAAGTCTGCTCTTTTACTCATTACTTGCCCATTTTTGAACTCTTAAGTACTTGCTCAAATTCCTTCCAAAATGATCAAATGACTAACAACATAACGTCGAATGGAGCATTTATTTTATTAATCGCTAAATGTGCATGTAATCCACAAGCAGTACTCTTCTGTAAGGTTAAGCATGCGTTTCTGCAAGTTCAGTTAGAGAAGAATACATATTTCAAAATAAATAAAATAAGTTTGATTGTATGGTAAAAATGAGGGTGTCAAACAAAACTATTTGGTATACACATGTACACATATCAAAATGCATGCTGGATTGTTGGGTAGCATCCCCTTAATGTTTTAGAGTTATGCCACATAATATCGTTTGATAATCTGTTCCATCAATTTTATGTGCCATCTATGTGGCTAAACAAATCGATTATGTGGATCTCTATTCTACTCTACTAGATTGACTACCGCCTAAAGCATATAGTAAAAGTTAGCTTTGTGCCCTTGTAACCGGAGTTTTCTTTTCTGTTTTTGTGGAATTATAGGAGTAACAACAGTTACCCTATATAACGTTTTGCTCATCAAGGCTCCACTTATTTTGTAAACAGAGTCACTTCTGCTCTACTGGCTCTTTAGCATTGATGCATTGCTCCATCAATGCAAAGTACTTTAATATTAGGAAATAACAACAACATTAAGCTTCTATAAGTAGCATGCCCACATTAAGTTTTTACTTTACAGATACTTTATAAGTATACATAGATTGAAATAAGTAATCTGTAGTCACTACCTGCCAAACCAATGGCGTGTATTTGCTTTAAGTGTCTTTCTCTTCTTCCCAACTAAGTTTTGCTGTGTACCCAGCAAAACACAATTAGTGGTTCTCTGCTCTTCCTAATGACAACCTTTTCTCTGAGCTGGTTATTTTTTTTCTTATCACAGGAAAGTTGGTTCGTATTAAATTGCTGTACTGGTTTTTGATTTTAGTTATACTTTTCACTCATTTTGACTAGATTATCAATCACTTTTTGATTAAGTTGCATAATACTTAAGTCTTTTTCGATCAATAATCACCGGAGTCAATCAGAACTTTTCCACATCAATTGACAGCTTATGTACAGCTCATAAGCCAGACACATACTGTTGCTGGGTTGGTTGACAGGGTCCATAAGGGCAACATTATTTTTGTTTGGACTGATTAAAGTTCATCTTTCTAGGTATTTATATTTTTTTAATCATTATCCTGTACTGCCAGAAGGCCCTGAACTGCAAGATCCAAAAAATAAATAAAACATTAGCTTATGATATATTACTCAAGGCCTGGCAACAAAAATTCCTTATGTAGACAGCAAAGAAACATATGTTACTATGTCAGTCTCCATGGGTAGAAGCAAGCATATAGTGTCTTAAGCTGCAGATGTCGTTATTGTGAAATACTTTGCTGCATAAATTATTTCAGAAAATGAAAAATCTGATGTGATGTATTAATTTTAAGACGTTGGAGTTAAGTTGTGATTAGAATAGGTTCATCTACTCGTAGAGAAACGAAAAAAATTGTGGGTAAAGGGGACTTTCCCCTTCTTTATTCAAAGGATTGTTATTGTTCACTGGGAAATATTTTACCCAAATTTCAAACATTACTTCAACATTGAGGCCTTTATTCCAATGAAAAGAGTCAAAAGACCGAAATTTTATAATAGTTATGCATGCATGCATATCTATTCAAATGAGAAGATTCAAAAGACCTACGTGCAACTCTTTTCCCCAAAAGCCCAAACTGTATATTATTATGCATGCATGCATCATCATGTTCTCTAGAGTTTAGAGAAGGGCAGGGAACCAAGTGAAGTGGTCAGTGAGTTGGGAACTTAAAGTGGAATAGTTGGAGATCATTTATTGTTCCCGGAGCTTTATGATTACATGCTGATCTGTTAGTACCATATGTGATTAGCTTAATAACAAATGATTAGTACCATCATATGCATCATGTTATCTCATAAGGTGGAGGCATTTGGGTCCTCCATGACTAACCATGTCCCTGTTGCTGTGTCTGTTAGTTGGGAGAGAATGCATGTCTGGGACATCATAACGAGCGTTAGAAGTTGGAAAACCGCCTGCTGACACGTACTTGCGTCTTTTGCTGCACACAACCATATATTATTAAAACAATGAGTTGGTTTAGAAAACAAAAAAGAAAAATTCCAAGCCATCCACATAGGACCTGCCTCGCGGGAACTTCTCCAAAATCCTACCACAAACCCAATGACCGTGGAAGCGTGGACCATAATCCACCTGTCGAGTGGCATGTGACATGACGAAGGACAAGCAACGCTCCAAGACAATGCCTTCAAGAAGGAATCGATACTCGCCATGTTTGGCTGATCTGACCATAAGTCAAACCTCGAGCTGTCACCCCCTGGCCAACGCGCACATTCCAACCGCCTTCACTCTTCTGCGTACTCTAGGACCAGATCTTCTCGACGGCACAGGCCACGTCTCCTCAGACCTCCGCACACGCCAAGTTGAGGCCGGACGCAGCCCATTGGCTTTGCGACCACCGCCCCTCCAAGCGCCGCTCTGTTGCCTCCACCGGGGAAAGCCTGGTGCCCACTTCACTGACTGAGAAGAGAAAGTGGGACATGCATTATCTGAATCTGTGGCGTTGAAGTCACCAACTCAAAATATACATTTACTTGTTACTTAGTGCAAGGTCGGGAGTTTTATCTTGGCACTATGATACATCTTCGCATCGAACTGTTGTGACAGGAGTGAAAATTGCAATATTTTTGCAGGACATAGATAGTCAGGAACTCGGGACAATACAAGGCAACTAACACCATAGTAATAGAATAATGAGTTAAGATTATCATCGTTTATTATTCTTGTCTGAATTGAATGTGAACGTCAGGCGCCGCTCAACGCTCATTTCACGGAATTTTGTTGGTCCTCAAATTTGTCAGCATTCAAAGATGCAATATGACAAAAAGAAGAAGAAGATATAAATAACGTAGGGTGGAGTTAACTGTACCCTCACACGAAATTAACTAGCAGGTGTCTAGCAGATGATTTGTACTTACTTGAAGACCGGTCAAGTCTCCAGATCGATGATGGACGGATCACAACCACAGTGCACGTGTGTGCATGATTGCTATAGATTCAGTCATTCAGAAAGGACTTGCGTTTGTCTTGCACATGAATGCTCCTCATTTGATTAACCCACTTCAAGACGAAGATGGGAGTAATCTTCAAATTAGCCAACCTAATTTCTGTTTAGCTGCTAAGTATGTGCTTATATGAGTGTTCCATTGTCTTTGTTAAGACTGATGGCTGGTATGTCGTACTCATCATCTCCTTGTCCAAAAGAAATTCCCCAGTCTTTGTATGCAGGGCTCCACCTGTGAGGCACATCTTGCAGAAAACAAGTGTTCTTGCCTCAATTATCCTTGCTGAAAACCAGGAGGCAGTTCTCCGGCTCCTCCATTCCTCTCACCGGGTTGAAGCTATACTAATGTGTTAGGTGTTCTCAACCGTGGGATCACACATCTGTCTGTCCAGATCGATGAATGTGATCTGCATACTCTTGGCACCGACCTGTTATTACTGGTTCCTGGTCGCACACTCTTCACTCTTTGCTTGTTGCAGGGAACACCTCAGGCCCGCCTCAACTGCCATTGCCGGAGGGATGCAGGCCACAGCAAGGTCAGGTCGTTTTCGTCCCTCTAGCCGGTGCGCGGTGCATTGCTGGTTTTTACACGGCTGTTTGGCGTCATTACTGTAAACAGGTGAGCTAGTGTTAACAATTTCAGCATAGGATGGAGACATGCTTCCTTGACTTACACGGAGCCAAATTTCTCCGAACCCCATGAGCTTGAGAAGCTGATTTGATGCAAAATATTATTCCATGCTGGTGATGGCGATGGATCTTAGCTAGGAGCCTATTCAACCAAGTAGAGCCAAAGACCACGGCACATGCGGCATACAAAGAGCTCAAGTAAGCTACTGTGCTTGGATAGTTGGATTGCCTGCATTAATCCATGCCGCAAGAGTGGGTAGCTCTCGTTGACAGGCCGTATCATGTAAGCATCCTGTGGGCGTTTGCTTAGCGGCTCAAGAAACGCGCACGCGTGCATTCGTGACTGGACATATGTGGGCTGTGGGCACTAGCTGCATCTTGTGCTGCTGTGGATCAACAGCAGCAGCTCTGACCTCCCTAGCCTAGCTCCAGGCCAGGGTTATGTTGTCCGGTTGTGGTAGAGTGATTATGTGACACTTGAAAGCTAATATATTTTTTGTTTATCATCTGTTAAGTTGTGGGTAGTGTACACGTGGAGCTGGAGAATTGAAAGGGATGTTCAAGAACCAACGCATGCTTGCTGGAATCCCTGTCAAGTGCAGAACCAGTACCTGATGGTAAGGGACGACTGTTGTTAATTTACTGTCTTCTGTCGTTTGCGGACTGTGCCTGCCAAGATCGATTATGAAAATTTTGTACTCGTGTGTCTTGTAGGCAAGGTATGAGCTTAGCTCTCAGATCATCAAACTTCTTGCTGAACGATGTTGCTTCCAGGTAATTGCAAACCAGGTTTTGCCGAATAGCCGGTGCGCTCTCTCTGAACTGAATTGAATGGTACTGAGTAGTGTGTAATACGTTTGCCATTTTTTTCCTCTGGAAAAGGGCAACATACACAAACACACAAGGGGAATGGTGGGGGAATGTTAATTAACGGGCTCAGTTACATGGTCCAGCAGATCCAGTATTAGCTCAGATGGGCCCTGTAACTGCTGATCGCACTTGGCAAATCATAGCCGATGTCTCAGGCACGTCCAAGAACACGAAGAAATCGAATGCTTAAGTTTTCCTGTTTGCGGCCCGTACCATGAAATACTCCTTGCACCCACCTGGGCCTTTCCAACATCAATAACAAAAAGAACCATAGGTGCAAAAGGTCTGATACATTTCTTTCTTCTATCTTTTTGTTTTGTTTTTGCTTTTCATTATTTTCTTATATCTGCCATTGTGTGTCTTTTTTCTTGAATTTTCTGTTTCTCTGTACTCACAATTTTGCATGTATTCTATCGATAATTATTTATTCATTATTATTTGAAAAATATCTAGACAATGTGATTTGTGTTCACAAATTTATATATATTTTACAGTGTTCAATCTTTATTGTATTGACACATAAAGTAAAGAAAGTCCATCGCCTGCCTATAAGTTAGTTGACACTTTTCTTGAATACACAAGCATTTTAATGAGTGCTGAGACATAATTTAAAATGTGAGTAGATGTGCGAGCACAAGGATTTGAACCTTGGTGTGTGGAGTCATGCCCCAAGCCCCGCCTTGCACCAAGAGGTGGTTCTCGCAGGAACAATTCTTTGTGATTTTTCATCTAAACATTTTTTACATTTATGCATATTTATGAATATTTTAATAAATGAAGAAATACATTTCTTAAACTATAAGCTAGAAGGTATTACCTCTGTTTTGATATGTAAGTACTCCATAATTATTTTTACTACAACATCTCGGAAGTGTTTTCTCATGTACATATTTCTGAAGTCATTTCAGAATTATTTTAATTTTCTAGAAATTTAGAAGGGGGTGGTTACTCGTAGGTTGCTTTTCCGTTTAACAGAGGGTGTACCGCCCCGTCCCACTCTTGTTTTGGCTAGTTTTGTAGGTTTTGAATTTTGAGTCTAGTTTTCCTTCGAGTTTTTTATATATTATATTGGGTACTAGATATGTAGACGGTGGTACGATAATCTTTAACCTCTTTGAAGGTAGTGAAATACTGATACAACCTAATTCTAGCATTCTGAATAAGATGGTGTTTAAAATAATAGTACATTGTCTCCTACATTTCCAGGTTCCAAGCTCTCAGAATTCTAGCATTCTGAATAAGAGGTTTAAACATTGTAGTACATTGTGTCCAACATTTCCAGTCTCCAAGCTCTCAAGTACAACATAATTCTTGCATTCTTAATAAGATGGGTGTTTAAAATTCTAGTACATCGTGCCTACTTTTCCAGGTTACAAGCTCTCTGGTACAACATAATTCTAGCATTCTGAATAATATGTTTTCAAAATTGCAGTACATTGTGTCCTGCGGGCTGCGACGTATATCATGTGTTTCAAATTTTTGCAAAAGATTGGTACGCAGCATTTTTTTTGCTGCAAAGATTGCTACATACCTTTTATTTTGCTGCAAAGATTGGTAGAGAAGTTTATGCTTGCGACTGATAAGGCAACAGCAAAAACATATCTACTATATACTAAAAGCACAATACGGGGGTTATAAAATAGAGCCACCATGTTAATCCACATCATCCTAATTATTTTGATGGTTAGATCTAAAATATATGGCTAGGATTTAAGAAAAAACTATATGTTACATAACCATGTGTAAACCCATGTGTCACGACTAAAACAGAAAACGTGTCTAACGTGGACTCTTAGCTAGCTGCATAACATGGACTCATATAATTGCATACGTGCAGTCCGGTACGCCTGGTGCGGGCTTACAAGAAAAGGTGCCCACCGTTCATAAAAAAATAGATGCCCACATTTGTATATATAAATAAAAAAGTAAACTGTTAAGTACGGTCCTACGAAACAAAGCGTTTTGTCCAATGTTTAAAAAATCTCTGGGATTAATAGGCTCTCTATGTAGCGATTAATCAGCAAGTTAATTGGTTAATTGGTTGACTTTTAGAACACTAATTTGATTACAAAATATTAATCTATCTATTACTCCCTCTGTTCCATAAAACTTGTCTACTTTTAGAGCTACTACATTTCTAATTTTAGTAGAACATATAACAGGCAAACACATCTTTTGAAACGCTGACTAAAAAATTCTGGCTAAAGATGTACATCTTATACTGTCCTAATAGTATTTCAACTCCGAAAGATCTGCCAAGTTTACATAGTATATGGCAAGGAGAATATACAACCCTAAAATTTTCCATACGTGATACGAGAATGCATGCTAGATTTTTCTCAATATCCATGGAATTCATTGTTATATTTAATATTTGTTTTCCACACAACAAATAGATGCCCACATTTGCATGCTAGATTTTTCTCAATATCCATGGAATTCATTGTTATATTTAATTTTTGGTTTCCACACAACAAATAGATGACCACATTTGTATATATAAATAAAAAACTAAATTATTAAGTACGATCCTACGAAACAAAGCGTTTTATCCAATGTTTAAAAAATCATTGGGATTAATAGGCTCTCTATGTAGCGATTAATCTGCAAGTTAATTGGTTTCGGTCGACTTTTAGAACACTGATTTGATTACAAATATTAATCTATCTATTACTCCCTCCGTTCCATAAAACTTGTCTACTTTTAGAGCTCTACATTTCTAATTTTAGTACAAAATATAAAAGGCGAACACATCTTTTAAAACACTGACTAAAAAATTCTGGCCAAAGATGCACATCTTATACTGTCCTAATAGTATTTCAACTCCGAAAGATTTGCCGAGTTTACATAGTATATGTCAAGCAGAATATACAACCCTAAAATTTGCCTTACGTGAATGCATGCTAGAATTTTCTCAATATCCATGGAATTCATTGTTATATTTAATTTTTGGTTTCCACACAACAAATTGTGTCACTAATATTTTTTTGTTTTGAGCTGACTAATATTTTTATTTAGAGGGACATAAAAATATAAAATTTTAAGATGACCCACATTTTTTGGTGTCTTTTCTATAATGTACAAAATCAACTTAAGAGAATACGCCATTGAAATCATACGATAAAATTGCTGATTGATTGAGAGCATGTGACATGACAGAAAATGTGCATAACCAATGAATTGTACTCGGAATAACGTAGAGAGATTAAATAAGATAAAAAGTACTATGCAGAAATAGATGATGGTCAAGAAACTCGGAGTCTTAGTTCTCTAACTTTGAGTATGGATATATACCTGTTAAGGAATCATCCCAAAAAATATTATTAAAAAATTGTTAATTTTGTAATTATCTTTTTTAACAGCATATAATATTCTTTATATTTTTTTATGTCATTTCTATGATATAAGAAATCTCTAATGACTACAATTTATTGGCTAGAACAATGATTTACAAGCCACCAGTCATGTTACATGACACAATATACATGTGACTAACTGCGTAGAGCCAATGAATTGAAGATCGGGATATCACAGTGAGATTTAAACCACAAAAGAATCTATGAAAATAGATGACGTTCAAGAAAATATTGACTAATCATGTACAAACATGATATTTGAATCAGCCACATGAGAACACAATAATTCTACCCTTTGTATTACTTTATTTCCAAGTCATCATGTGGAATTATATGGAAGTTAATTACCTTATCACTTACATACCATGCTTGAGATTTATGATTGATGACATAATAATTATTCATTCACAATTTTAATTTTAAGTCAGTGAAAGATGTTACTGTCATATGTATATTTTGCTTATCATAATATTAGCAGTAGTTACAACTGTCTTGGTGATTATTCAATCTTTACTTCTCGAACAATTTCAACCCACCAAAAAGGAATTCCTCGCATTTGCGAGGGCCATCATGCTAGTTCTGGTAACAGTACCAGTTCAGTAAAAGAACAAATTCTGCATTTCAAAGCAAGAGCATGCATAAAAAGCGATAGAGGAACACAACTAAAGTTGCTTTGTCGACAAAACATGATCCATTGAGAGCCAATAGAAGCTTGTGTTCTACAAGTCTAAGGAACCTACTTGCAAAATTGATTTCTTTTCACTTGATACCAACAGATGACTTTACAAATCTTGACCTGTAGACAAGGTGAGCAACATAATCTGGAGGGGATAATATGTGGCATTTCTGACTCTGTTGCACGAGCCATTCTTTATCTTCCCATCAGTCTTCACCATCCCACGGATCTAGGAGCCATCACTGTTGCCAATGGCTAGCCTAGCCATCGGCAAATCAGTTCGGGTAACATCCGGGATGCCGACAGGAGGTAGAGGCGATGCCTCAATCATGGGCTTGCCCCCTCTCTTCAGGGTACCCTTGATCATATCCCCTAAGGACTTGAAAGGATTGCTCAGTTTCTTCTGCACCGCCAGGAGGAAGGACACCTCGTTGAACTGCCACACGGCGGTCATGAAGATGACCGTGCCAAGTAGAATGTGGGTGATCCTGTTCTGTCTCTTGATCTTGTTAAGGTCTTTTGCTATATCACCTAGCAGGACGTCCTTTCTTCTCTCCAAATCCTGATGGGAAGAGTTCAGTTCAACATTGTCCAGATCAACATCCTTTTCCAGTGCGCTCAACTGTTGAAAGAAACAGCGATGTTGCAATCAAAACAAGGATGAAATGGAACGAACGAAGCAGGGTTTGTATCGAAAAAATGAAGTGAAACTGATGTAGATCAATGTAGATGCAATCAGACATAATTCCGAGACCATCAGGTGCATCTGCAACCTGAAACTATTCCGACTAGCGAAGTGTTCGTGTGTTGCAACGGACATCTTAGAATTCATCTTCACTTTGCTTGTATACAGTTACAAATGTTGTGTCCGCGATTTCATAATCCACTGAGTAGAATAAGAAAAACACACCATTTGCTTTGCAGTTTTCTTTTTAAAAGTCATCAATATCCAAAATATGATACAGAATTGTGAGTTTATATCATAATCATTTATAAATTGCATGGAAAACCACTGACCAATGAATTTGTTTATCGCCAAAAACATTGGCTGAATAGGGAACTTTTGTTGGTACGATTTTAAGAAACAAAAGCGCCTCAAGAAGGAGGTCTATGGTGCATGTTAATTGCATGTTGTAGACTTACACAGTTACGCATGCTAGAAACAAAACAGCATTGAGAATATATCTTACAGACACACGTGTACTCGAACATACACATGCATCTCCTATTGCAGCTAGCTAGCATCAGATGAGATAATATGTCCTCATCTTTGCATATCACACCGACCCGTTAGGTCTAACTACATGTAGTCATATGCTTGCAAAGTATCACCTAAATCCCTGTCTGGAGCCATTAAATTACCATCAGGAGAAGTGAGGAAAGAACAATTGACTCGCATCCACCTTAAGTATACACCTCGAATGATGCCCGGTATGACTAAAACTCAATTCACAATGAAGTGAAATTATGTACCAAATTTAACAATACATTTCATCTCTGACCATCAAAACACTACCGATGTAGCTATATAAAAGAACATAGATGACATACAGAAAGGTGAGATATACTAACTCTCACATTCGTATTGAATAAAGATGCTCTAATCGGGTTGATCGGATAGAAGTATATGCAAGTTAACTCCGAGGAAAGAACCTAAAATATTTGATCGGATCGAAGTATATGCAAGTTGATTGGGAAAATTCTTGACGTTGCAGCATCTATGAGCACCAGGCTGCTGTGATCAACGAGCAACCTGTCCACCTTAACTTGGATCTCCAGCTCTAGGAAAGAACCTTAGCCATAAGACTATAACCCCCAATGCGTGACTGTCCAGAGGCAATGCTGAATGAAAGAACAAGGAACGATTTTGGCAAGGAGTTCACGCGTTGACAGCCCTTGCAAGCAAGATCGACACTCAGCAGAACACACGCGCACGGAGCATAGGGGACTACCTGTGCAAGTAAAAGCAGACGCACATTCGTACCTTGGAGAGCAACGAGGTGAGGAGATCTTGCTCTTGATCCCGCGCGACCATGGAGCCCTCTTCTTCCCCGTACTGCTCTTGTTTGCCCCTTTTCTCCTCCAGGAATACATGGATGGCTTCCTGCAACAGCTCCACCTTCTTCCTCCTCCCCTTCTCACCACCACCACCACCACCATCACAACCGCGGGCGTCTCTCCCGGTGGCCATGTGTCGCCGATCGAAGTTGAGAAGAACAGATGTGCAGGAATCAGTGAAAAATAAAGTGTGCGTTTCTACGAAAGAAAACAGATGAAGAAACTGCACGCCTCTTTCCCGATTGGAGATTAAATTATAGATTCATATCGCTGTCAAGGATTCCGAGGGAAGATCTTCCAGGACAGATGTTTTTCAGGTTACTTTCAAACGAGTATATTCCGATTGACGGCGAGAAAAGAAACTGAGGGTGGGCGAGCGCTGATGCCGATGAGGTCGCGAGGTCGGGATTCCAAAAATGGCGCACCGCCGCTTGGCCGGTGGTTACCACGTCGACAGGGTAGCAGTTCGCATGCGCGACAGGTGGCGACCTCGCGTGATTTGGTGCATATGAGCACAAGCGATTCTATTTTTTTTAAAATAAAAATAAAAATATATTTCTAAGTTTTAAAAAATTATGAAAACAAATTAGGATGTAGCCTAATGTATCCCACAAGCATGCAAACAATAAATTGAAAATAATGTGTATCTTAAGCTACATAAAATGACTAAAATGTGGATCCAAGTATCATATTTTCAAATCTCTAAAAAACATTAGATTTTCTAAGTTTTTGTGTTGGCCATAACAAAATAATTTCACAATGGGATTTTGCATGCTTGTAAGATATAACATTAACAAAGTCTAGAACCATTTCCAAAAATATTTGGAACCCATAAATATGATCTTTGAATTTTTTTTAATATAGAGGAATCAGTAGAGCTCATGTGCAGAACTTTTGCTTTTTAACAAACTAGTACAATTATTATTTTTACCTTTTTATAAGCTTATGCAAAGACATCCGCTTGCAAGCTTATCAAGAAATCATATTTAAGAAAGGAAGATAGCCAGCTATTCACGGGATAGCTGTGCACATGCATCCATCCGTTTATTATAATATAGGGAGCATAGAAATGTTAGTAGTTCCACGTTAGATATCAACTTCGTCTCTATATCCCCGTTAGCCCTCATGCCGCACCATGCTTTATACCAACACATAGATCCTGGCTATATCTATGTTATTTACCAGTAAGATGGCAGTCAGAAATGTTACATATTTGTCACCTACTAATAGCACATGTCAAAAATCACCGCATAACATGTATACTCTGGCAGAAAACTATGCGATTGGTTTGTCAATGTGGCAGTGCATAAGATGGATATACGATTATTCTCGAGTTGGATGGTACTATGAACAAAAAGGATAATTGGTACGCACGACTCATTTGTTTGCATTTTTGCTACCGATATCCAACAAACGAAACAATTCTATCCATGACCCTTTTTTATCCAACGCGTCGTCACAGACACAAACTTGCTTGTTCACTCATCTCTACATACTCCCGCTCGCCAAATAAAGTAACCATAAAAAATTTCTCACCCGATATAAACTTCTCATCGGTAAGTAGGTTCTCACAACATTCAGCTCAAATCATCACCGGTTGCCATACACACACCTAACAGCACATAAATGTTTTTCGCTGGTTTTTTTTTTGGAAAATGCTTCTATTACCCCGGGGGCTGGAACGTCTCGCAACCTCCGCGTCCTGCGTGCGACGCGTGTCATTCTAGGGCCCACCACGATTCTCTCCCTTATCTTCTTCCTTGCTTTTTTCCTCACCGCATACCAGAACCATGGCGATGTGTTTCAAATCCGCCGCCGCCGCCTGCACCTATTCGCCGCGCCGCCATGGGCCGCCACCACCTGCACCCCATCACCGCCGGCCGCGCCGCTCCCTCCGGCTGCAGGCTGTTGACCTCGTCGGCCGTCGCCTCTACATCGACCCCGCCATCCGCACCTGTTCACCGCGCCGGCAAGGTCCGTCGTCGCGCCGCCGAGGTATGTCGCCGCGCCGCCGAGGTCCGTCGCTGTGCCGCCGAGGACCACGTGTTCCAGCCGCTCGCCTTCTTCCTCCTCGACCCTGCATGGCTCCGCTCACCGGAGACAGAGGCCGTCGGCGGCCTCAATCCCCTCGTCGGTGCTGAACACGACGTCCTCTTCACCGATCGCGTCACCAGCGAGGAAGACGCTGCAGAGGGCCGCGAGCCACCACCCAGAGCCGCCACCGTCGTGTGGAGTTGCATTCGTTTGGGAGATTTTTTTGCTACAATACTTGTTTGGATTTGTATTATAACAAGTAATTTTCTGCTACATACGATTTTTTGTGGATTAGCATGATACGATTTTTTCTGCTACATACTTGTGGATTTGCATCATTGCAAGCATTATTATGCTACAATTATACTGAGGTGTTGCTGCAATAGCATATATTTTTAGGTCTCGGACGAAGTCTTGATCTCTATGATGTGGTCGGATTTTTGCTACCATAGCATAATTATTTTTTGCTACAATAGCCTAATATTTTTGCTACAAGGTCTGAGGCCAGGTTTCCATGGAGATCTCCGACGAGTCGTATCTGTGTTTTGGTCGAACTATTTTTGCTACGATGGAGCAAAAACGAGATTTTTTTGCTTCATAAAAGCATTTCAGAGATTTAAGTGAAAACAGTTTTTGCTACAATCACACAAAATTTTTGCTCCATTGCAGCAACCTGCGGGATTAGAGGCTTAGATAGGACGCATCTGGACCGAGTGCTGGCAATCCCCCGGGGGCTGGAAACTTTCCAGCCTCCTGGTCCAGATGCTGACACGTGTCCTATTTAGACTTTTAATCCCGCAGGTTGCTACAATGGAGCAAAAATGTGTCGCTCGTAGCAAAATATTTGTGTAATTGTAGCAAAAATTATTTTTTCCTAAATCCCGCAGGTTGCTCCAATGGTGCAAAAATGTGTCGCCTGGAGCAAAATATTTGTGTAATTGTAGCAAAAATTATTTTTACCTAAATCCCTCAAAATTCTTCTAAGAAGCAAAAAAAACCTTGTTTTTGCTTCATCAGACTCGTCGTAGATCTCATCGAAAACCTCGCCTCAGACCTCATAGCAAAAAAATTAGGATATTATAGTAAAAAAAGTTATGCTATGGTAGCAAAATCCGACCACATCGTAGAGATTGTTGGAGACCTAAAAAATTATGCTATTATAGCAACATCCCAGTATAATTGTAGCATAATAATGCTTTCAATGATGCAAATCCACAAGTATGTAGCAGAAAAAAAATCCTATAATATTAATCCACAAAATCGTATGTAGCAAAAAATTACTTGTTATAATACAAATCGCATCGGCAGCATCCATGGCATCGTAGCCTCGGAGCAGCGCCGGCCGCGGATAGTACCATCAACATCTTCAAGCGGTAGCACAACCGTTTGCCGATGTCAACATGCCATGGTTGGTAGCTACGCTAGCAACACCTCGGTCACCGCTCGCCGCAGCCGAGAGGTGTCGGCAGCGTTGCAGTAGACGAGAAAGAATGGTCGCAGTAGCCATGGCCGGACCTCGCATCCACCGTCGCCCCGTGGCATTACCGAGGACAACCGCTGCCGTGGCCGGATTTCCGTCAGGTCGGCGGATGTTCGTAGGAGAAAAGGGCGATAGCGGCGGCTGCAGGGGCGGTGGCCTGAGGTCGTCGAAGCTGCGCAGAGGATCGCCCATCGGCGACGGGGCTAGAGACGGCAACTACCTTGGAGAAGATGCAGTGGGCGTGGTAGGAGGCGGTGCTCGGGGCCGACGACGTTAGGATTTGGCTAAGGTGAGGTCTAGACGGGGATCCGCTGTGGTGGGCGTCGGGAGACAGGCCGGTTAGGGAGATCGGTCCCCTGCTCCATCTCACCGGGAAGCTATGGCGAGATATCATTCTGAGCGAGAGGATAGGGATGCGGGGAAGTTGTCTTGTGCGTGGGGTCCACTGGGACACACGTCGCTTCAGGGAACAGGAGGTTGCGGTGCGTTTGGACCTAGCACCACCATAACTAATCCTTACCAACAAAATCCACTTCTTTTATTAGAACCTAGCACCACCATAACTAATCGTCACCAGCAAAATCCACTTCTCTTTTATCTTCCCTTCATGCCCCAAAAATTTTTACCGGTAAAAACACAACCACTCCGTCACACAGCCCAAAAATATGATCCATACAATCGCACGATGAGGGATCATATATGAGCCTAGCATCCAATAGATGGCAGCCTATGCGCAGCTATCTCTGTAGGTAGAAAATTCGTGTCATATTATGCAATATAATTCTTATAATATATTTCAGATTAGCAATCTAGAAATACGCAAAGGACCTATACGCTGAACCAGAGGGAGTATGTGGTGTATTGGAAAGTGGGAACTTCATAATAAGATGACTGTTTACATCTTATATCTTACATGACGTATGTGGTGTATTGAAAACTTCATAATATGATGACTATTTTACATCAATCATGTGGTATAATATATATCATTGAAAACTTCAGAAATTCTATTTTTCAAATGGTATAATCTTTGTTACAAAAATTCATATTATATTAGCAAAATTGACGACCTACGCGCAGAACCTGTAAATCGAACCGGAGGGAGTAGGTCATGAAGATATTAAAGGTTTGTTTGGTTTGAGCCCCCTACTCATATTTTGGTTTGTTTGGTTTGATGCTTAGGCGCTTGGCCTTCTTTGTTTTTTACCGGTTGATTATTTTATCTACTCTGTGTGACCATTGAGATGTAAACTCTATACTATGATACTCTAAAATGCTGCAATAAATGGCTGCACTAGTGGAAAACGGGCCTTCGATCCTGGTTGGTGTCGGGCTTTAGTCTCGGTTGCTCAACCGGGACTGACCAACCAGGACTGGTGTCCTCTCTTTAGTCCCAGTTGTGTTACGAATTGGGACTAAAGCCTAACCACATGGCCGCTGCCAGGCGCACGGGGGCGTATGACCTTTAGTCCCGGTTTGTATTACGAACCGGGACTAAAGTGCTCCACACGTGGCAGCCTCTCTCTTCCTCTTTATTTTTCTGCATTTCAATTGTTATGTTATTCTTTTATTTGTATTTTGCCCCATTCAATTTTTTGGTTCATTTCAAACAAGTTTTCGTATATACATATTCATACAATACAACATAGTATACACGCCGATACATATATAATATATCTTGTCTGACGAGCATATATACATGTATATACAACTTGTTTAATTACACACATATGCATGAAGATCGCAATCGGGACTAGAGTTCATCTAATCGAAACCCAAATAGAATACACCCTTTGGGTGTATGACTTGGTCAAGCAGAAATTCCGCCAGTTCCTCTTGAATTCTTACTATGCGTTGAGTCGGTGAGAGCCGATTCCGATTTGCTTCGAACTATAAAGAAGGAGATCAATATGAATATAAATCATCATAACAAATATTATGAATGACACTAAACACAATTTATGGTAATAAAATAAAATTGTTAGTACATTGTTTACTTACTGTTTGAAAATCAATCCCTTCAATGACCTCCGAGCGAAGGTTCTCACAAGCATAGTATGCACATAAATTAGTCCCCGCTAGCTGCCTCGCGTACTTTACGAGAATAGATTTTAATCAAAGACATATCAAGAATGATATACTTAATGGTATTTGAAACTAGAATTAAAGGGATACGCGGACCAAGCTCGTACGACTTACCTCGATTGGACGGAAAATCAGCTCTTTTTCCATTCACCTTTTACTGTGCGTATAAACCGTTTCCAAACTCTGCCAAGCAAACAAAATGAATAGATGAGTTATATATTAATTAGTGTGGTAATGATTGAAATCAAAGATTGAAATTACTGAAAATGAATGAAAGAGACCGATATAGTGTGGTAATGATTGAAATTACCTCTCGATCATATTAATGATGCTTTGGTATTCATTAAGGTCTTTTTTCAATGAGTTAAAGATTTCAACCCTTTCATAGTCAGGTTAAATCTTTAGCAAAATCCAGTGATACCTGTGCGCAAGTTTAATTATATACATCAATAACTCATCAATTACACTTAACATCGATTAAGAAAAAGTAAATGTGTATAATATAGTAACACTCACTTGAAGTTGCATGGAAACAATCTGTATTTATGCATAAGTAAGAACTCTAGCAAGATATCCTCCGTCTCCTTGGGGTTGTCACGTACCGTCACTTTGTTAACTCGATTTGGATCAATGAATCCAATGTTGAAGTCATTCCTTCGCTTACATTCTAGACTCTTCAGTCTGCATAATATATAGCGTAGTAAGGATAATTACATGCAAAGAACGAGCTGAGCTAGAGACTTAATAATTATATAAATAAATGAATCACTTATTAAACATAGGAACTGACGAGACATTTGTCGAGGGCATCTTGATTGAATAGCTGAAAGATTTCTTTCAAAGTCAATATGGATCAAGTCTTCACCTAAGAAATGCTCCTTTGTGACTTTCAGAAGGAGAATTTCTCGTTCGCCCTTTGCGACGTCCATGTACCACTCATGCAATCTTCGCATTTGTGATGGTAGAGTCTTTTCCTTTCCAGGTGGGATCAGACTCTTCCCCTTTTCATATTTCTAGAGGCGCCGTTGGGATATCTCCGGACATCAATTGAGAAAGATTTAAACCAGCCTCAGTAGCCCTGGAAAATGTATTCCCATTTATCTCGTAACCCTGGAAATCCAATATAGTGGAAGATGGTTTCTTGGCCAACATGTACAGCTCATATCCAACAGTGGCGTCATTTATGAGAAGTGTTTGCAACCAACCACCAAAAGTCGTCATGTGGAACTTTGTAATCCAGGAGTCAGACTGCCCCGGGTTTTCTGAGCGTACAATATTCTTGTGTCGCTCAATATACGGCTCCACCAACGTGGAATTTCATAAAACTGTGTAGTGTGCTTCACTCGAAAAATGTCCGTCCATACAATATGTTGATTTCATTTCTAGCGTGCCTTTTCCACCCAGTCTCCCCTCATGCCGCGATTGAGGAAGACCAATCGGGTTTAGGTCAGGAACAAAGTCAATACAAAACTCAATGGTCTCCTCTGTTAGATAGCCCTTGGAGATGCTTCTTTCTGGCCTAGCATGGTTATGAACATATATATTTAAGACTCCCATGAACCTCTCAAAGAGGAACATATTATGCAGAAATACAGGAGCGAGAATGGAAATCTCTTCGACTAGGTGAACTAAGAGATGCGTCATTATATTGAAGAAGGACGGTGGGAACACCAACTCGAAGCTGACAAGACATTGGGCCACATCATTCTGTAACCTAGGTAGTCTTTCTGGATTGATTACCTTATAGGAAATTGCATTGAGGAATGCACATAGCTTCACAATCGATACTCAAACATTTTCCGGTAGAATCCCCCTCAATGCAACCGGAAGCAATTGCGTTATAAGAACGTGGCAGTCATGAGACTTTAGGTTTTGCAATTTTCTCTCTGCCATATTTATTATTCTCTTTATATTTGACAAGAATCTAGATGGGACCTTGATACAACTCAGGCATTCAAAATAGATTTCCTTCTCTTCTTTGATAAGAGCGTAGCTCGCAGGACCCTAAAAATCCTCTGGATGCATGTCGTCTCTTCTTTTCATATGGTGCTAGTCCTGACATGCTTTCGGTGTATATTTTATCTTCACATACAAGCCCAAGAAGCCTAGTAGGTGATACGTCTCCGACGTATCTATAATTTTTGATGCTCCATGCTTGTTTTTACACCATTTGCCTACTGTTTCGTTACACTTCGTGGCACTTTTATGCATTTTCCGGAACTAACCTATTAACAAGTCGCCACAGTGCCAGTTCCCTGTTTTCTGCTATTTTTGTGTTTCAGAAGTGATACACAGGAAATATTCTCGGAATTGGACGAAACAAGTTTCTGAAGTCTTATTTTTCCCGGAAGCTTCCAGAGATCCGAAGAGGAGACGGAGTGGGGCCACGACGTGGCCACACACCAGGGTGGCATGGCCCAGGCCCTGGCCGCGCCCCCTACGTGTGAGACCGCCTCGGTCCACTCCTGACGATGCCCCTTCGCCTATAAAGACCCCCCGACGGAAAAAACCTAAGTACCCGATCAATTTTATAGAACACATCGCGATCCGCTGCCGCCGTTGACCCGAAGATCGGGAGGGTCCAGAAGCTCTTCCCGGCACCCTGCCGGAGAGGGGAATCGCCACCGGAGGTCTTCTTCATCGCCATGCTTGCCTCCGGAGCGATGAGTGAGTAGTCTACCTTGGACTATGGGTCCATAGCAGTAGCTAGATGGTTGTCTCCTCTACCATGTGCTTCATGTTTAGATCTCATGAGCTGCCCTACATGATTGAGATCACCGTTATGTAATTCTACATATTTGGTTTGTTGGGATCCGATGAATATTGGTGTTATGATTGAGTTGCTATACTAAAATATATCTTTTGTTATCTCTATGTTGTTTATGATCTTGCATGCTCTCCGTTGTTAGTAGCTATCTTGGCCGAATAGTTGCTAGTGACTCCAAGAGGGGGTATTTATGCTCGATAGTGGGTTCATGCCTCTATTTAACCTGGGGGAGTGACAGAAACCTCTAAGGTTGTAGATGTGCTGTTGCTACTAGGGAGAAAACAACATTCATATGCTCAAGGGCATATGCTTTGTTTACATTACACACTTTGCTTAATGCAATTATCTGTTGTTCGCAACTTAATACTTGTGGAGTTCTCGAATTGATTCGCCACAAGTGGATTATTAGTCATAGATGCAGTTGGATGGCGGTCTATGTATTTTGTTGTAATGCCCAGAGTAAATCGCATAGTGATCTTCTTGACATATCACGTTTATCTTTATTCTATCAATTGCCCAACTGTAATTTGTTTACCCAACATGTGCTATTTATCTTATGGAGAGACACCACTAGTTAACTGTGGACCCTGGTCCTATTTCCATCATATTGCTATCACCTGTTTACTTTACTCGCACTGTTTACTTTACACGCATACTTCTACTGTTTTCCACTCGATACGCTCATAACCTTTGTTTCAAGCAAACCGGTGAGATTGACAACCTCATCGCAAGTTGGGAACAAAGTACTTGGTTGTGTGTGTGCAGGTTCCACGTTACAGCTAGCAAAGCAAAGCTTGGACGAGGCGCCATATATAAATTGTCCGAAGCTATCGCTAAGCCAGTCCGCATCACCTTCAGTCGTATTGTCCGCTCTTTTCCTGAACGATTAAACCTTGGTTTCTTAACTGAGAGAAAACTTGCTGCTATCTTCATCAAACCTTCTCTTGGGGTTTTCCAACTGGCCGGTTATTTACTTCATCAACTCGGTAGCATCAAGCTCTTTTCTGGCGCCGTTGCCGGGGAAGAGTGGAAGACCTCTGCAAGGGGAGTTTTTCGCACGCACATCCTTTACTTTGTTTTAAGTTTTGCTTTACTTTATTTTTACTTGCAACGTTTTATATCAAAAATACAAAAAAATTAGAATCCTTGGTAGTTGTTTTTACTTGTCTACTTTTAGTTTTACTGAAATGGCTACTCCTGAAAACACCAAGTTGTGTGATTTTACTAGCACGAACAATAGTGATTTTATCTGCACTCCTATTGCACCACCTGCTCCTGCTGCAAATTTTTATGAGATTAAGCCTGCTTTGTTGAACCTTGTTATGAAAGAGCAATTTTCTGGTGATAGTACTGAAGATGCTGCAGCTCATCTCAACAATTTTGTTGAGCTATGTGAGATGCAAAAATATGAGAATGTTGATGGTGATATTATTACGCTCAAGTTGTTTCCTTTTTCTTTGAGAGGAAAAGCTAAAGATTGGTTGCTGTCTTTGACTAAGAATAGTATTGATTCATGGGCTAAGTGTAAGGATGCTTTTATTGGTAGATACTATCCTCCTGCTAAGATTATATCTCTGCGTAGCAATATTATGAATTTTACTCAGTTTGATAATGAACATGTTGCTCAAGCTTGGGAAAGAATGAAATCTATGATAAAGAATTGCCCCACTCATGGACTGACTACTTGGATGATTGTCCAAACTTTTTGCAGGACTGAAATTTTCTTCGAGGAACCTACTTGATTCAGCTACTGGAGGCACTTTTATGTCCCTTACCTTGGGTGCCGCAACAAAGCTACTCGACAACATGATGGTAAATTATTCCGAATGGCACACCGAGAGAGCTCCACAAGGTAAGAAGGTAAATTCTGTTGAGGAAACATCTTCCTTGAGTGATAAGATTGATACCATTATGGCTATGCTTGTTAATGATAGAACTCATGTTGATCCTAATAATGTTCCTTTAGCCTCTTTGGTTGCTCAAGAAGAGCATGTTGATGTGAACTTCATTAGAAACAATAATTTTAACAACAATGCTTATAGGAATAATTTTGCTAGTAACAATTATAGGCCGTATCCTTCTACCAATGGTAATGGTTATGGTAATTCCTACAACAACACTAGGGCCGCGCCCTCTGAACTTGAAGTCATGCTCAAAGACTTCATGGTAAAACAATCTGCTTTTAACAAGTCTGTTGAGGAAAAGTTAGGCAAAATTGATATTCTTGCTTCTAAAGTTGATAGCCTTGCTCATGATGTTGAACTTCTAAAATTAAAAGTGTTGCCTAATGATGTGAAAGAGAACAATGTTTTTGCTACTGCTAATGCTATCCAAGTTGGAATTGATGAAAATCTTAGATTGTTAGCAGAATTGCATGCTAGATGGGAAAGAGAGGATGAGATTGCTAGGAATTTGAAAGTTTGTACTATTACTACCTCTAATGATGTTGCTCCTAATGCTAGCAATCCTCTTACTTTGATTGGTGTAGAGAAAACTCCCACTCCTTGTGTTAAAAAGCCTAAAACTGCCAAAACTTTTTCTCAAAAGAGTGCTGAAATTTTTTGGAGTGTAGGAGATGATAGCTCTATTTCCTTTAATGATTTTGATGTTGATGGCTGCAATATATCTGAAGTTATTTTGTTCTTGCAAAAGCTTGCTTTGACTCCCAATGCTAGTTCTCTAAATATTGCTTTTACTAAGCATATTACCAATGCTCTCATGAAAATTAGGGATGAAAAGTTGCAGCAAAAAGCTTCTGTTCCCAAGAAGTTAGAAGATGGTTGGGAACCCATCATTGATATGCATGTTAATGGTTTTGATTGCCATGCTTTATGTGATCTAGGTGCTAGTATTTCTGTCATGCCTAGAAAAATTTATGACATGCTTGATTTACTACCTCTTGAAAAATGTTATTATGATGTTCCTATTGCCGATGTTGCTAAGAAGAAACCTTTGGGAAGGATTAATGATGTTCTTATTGTGGTTAACAATAACCTTGTTCCCGTTGATTTTCTCGTTATGGACGTTGAATGCCATGCTTCATGTCCTATTATTTTGGGAAGACCCTTTCTTCGAACTGTAGGTGCCATCATTGATATGAGGGAAGGCACTATAAAATATCAATTCCCACTAAATAAAGGTATGGAACACTTCCCTAGGAAAAGAAAGAAATTACTTTTTGACTCTATTCTTAGAGCAAATTATGAGCTTGATGCTTCATCACTTGATGTTACTTGATTCGCAATTTTCTGCGCCTAGCTCAAAGGCGTTAAAGAAAAGCACTCTTGGGAGATAACCCAATGTTTTATTTCCAGTACTTTTTCTTTTACTTGAGTCTTGGAAGTCATTACTACTGTAATGACCGCTCCTTATCCTTTTTATTTTATTGTTGTGCCAAGAGAAGCCTCTAATTCGAGTGAGGTAAAGATTTGGGGATGTTGCTGTCCTGAAACTGTTTTCGGTGCTGCACCATAAATATTCGTATAAATTCTCTGTACATCTTTTGGACCTGCGATTTCTTGTGCACATGCCCCAGGTTATATCCAAACTTTTGTTAGTTTAACACTTTTTGATTTGAGCAACAGAAAACCCCTCAAAAATTCGACCTTTGTCAGCTGTTCTGTTTTGACAGATTTCTGCCACTATTCGTTTTTGCCGCTTTATCGCTTTCTTTTTTAGTTCTTTTGATCATGGAACTTTTGGGGAAGTTGCTACAGTAGTATATACTTTATATGTGGTGGTTTTGGGTTGAAACCTGAAGCAAAAAGGGGTTGATTATATGTTATGCTTGCACTAATGTTGCTAATAGAATTGTGTTTAGTTTTGTATGAAGTTTTCAAGTGTAGGGATTGGAGAATGATGAGATGAGTTGAAGAATGGACAAAAGCTCAAACTTGGGGATGCCCATGCATCACCCCAAGAAATATCCAAGAAGTACAAGCGTCAAAGCTTGGGGATGCCCCCGAGGCACCTCTTCTTCATCGGCAAAAATCAGGTCACCTTTCAAAACACTATATTTTTATTGCTTCATGCACTATGTGTTTTTCTTGGCGCGTCAGTTATTTTAGTTTTCGTTATTAGTTTAGTTTTGTTTGCTGCAATAAATGGTTGGACCCCAACAAATTTCTTTTGGAGGAGATGTACTCGTTTTCATTTGCCAAGAACACTCCATTTTTCATTCTTATAATTTCACCGAGTGTTCTTCTTTTTCCGCTGTTGCTTTTGGTTTTCGTTTTCACCTTGATTCGCGTTCAGACCTTGTCATATCTCTTCATCAAGGTGTATTTTTTCCTCTGATCTTTATTGGTTTTCATCAAAAGAGGTGTCTCTAAAAATTTCAAATGGTGTTGGAAAAGAGAAAAAGCTTTATGCAAAAAAGTGGTACAAGAAGGAGCTTGTGTAGACTGCGGCTTAGGCTTTTTCATGTCGTGCTTGATGTATTTTTGATAGTATGCTTAGTGGTTTTGCTGTAGCATGACTTGTCTCAAATAACTGAGATTGCTTAATGAGACTTTGAAAAAATCATGCGTTGTTTTTATTGTATGGAAGCATTATTTTGGTTTTCTCCTTGATGCTTTATTTGGGTTGACTTGGCGCATGCTCACACATGTTAGACTCTTACAAATTTGCCAATAGCCTCTATGATCATTTAGTTTTTGACTTTTGATGCCATCTTATGCTTCTTTTAATATCGCTTTGTCGCTTTGCATGATTATGGCCATTATTGCTCTCTTAGTTGGTCGCTCCCAGTCTTTTGCTAGCCCTCGCCTTGTACTGAGTATGAGCTCTACTCGTGCATCCAACTCCTAAAAGCCAAAGTTTTCCAAAGTGTCCACCATACATACCTACTAGCAATTTGCTATTCCAAGTAAATTTGACTTGCTTTTATCTTCTCTTCAAATGAAACTCTTACCAGTGTTATGCGAAAATTGGTCAGTAAAGCTCTCACGAACCGGAAGGCACACTTTAATTTTTCATGTTCTTAAAAATTTGACATTGTGTTCTCTTATGTTGAGTTGTTATGCTTGCAAGTTGTAAGTTGGATTCTAGCCCATCCATGCTGTCATGGGGCAAGCTTTCAACATTGCACTTCTTATTTGAGTTAATATCGTGATCTTTTGTTTATGGATGCCCGCGGTGTGAAATGAATTGGGAATCTTGTGGGGATCATGGAGTTTGTATATGTGTTAGGGAAACGCCTGGGCCACCAATCTAAGCCATGCATAATTCATGGTGGAAATTTGCAGCATACCCATGGTGGACATTCGACGACGCATCTCGCAATAAAAAGCTAAACAAATGGCAAATAAAAGAGATGTCGAGGTGTTCATTATCTGCTTGTCCTGTCATTTTGATGTGGGCTTGTTCCATGTCATCGGGCACGGAGGTACCCCGTTAGCGGTTTTCGATGATACATATATACTTACAATGACAAGAGCCTTGCTTGGGACTCTAAGTAAAGTAGCATGAGGTTTGTCTACTCGTATTCACGGGGCACGAGGTTTTCGACTTATGATTTGTCAAGCATATGCATCATAATTGTTCTCGCATTAACTCTAACCATTCAAGATGCTTATGATGGGGGCAATGAGAGCTCAAAGCCAGTAAGTAACATAATTTTTGAAGGTCTATAAAACTTGCAATCACTGCTTCCCTCTGCGAAGGGCCTTTCTTTTACTTTTTTTTGTTGAGTCACCACCTTCTATCTTTATGCACCATAAGAGAGCATAGTTGTCATTCTTAGTATAATGTGCATTGTCCCAAAGTTTTCATTGATTGATTCATATTGTTGGTTTCACTTCTTCTCAAATTATTTGTATATCTAGTCGCCCTCTTAAACTTGAAGGTGTCCTATGCATTTATGTTTTGCTCTCCATGAAGGACAAGCTGAAAACCATTTGTATGTTTTTCCTTATGATTTGAACACACATTTGACTTTCATTGTTTCATTTTCATGATCTTTTGATTGTGTTCATTTTTATGTTTACAACATGGTTGCTAAGTTCTTATTGTCAAGATTATATCTTCATGCCCATGTTTTAAGTTCTTATGATCCCAGCTCACAAATGCTTACATATATGATCAAGATTGTGTAGGTGCATGTCACCTCAAAAATTATTCTTTTGTTATCACTTACCTACTCGAGGACGAGCAGGAGTTAAGCTTGGGGATGCTTGATACGTCTCCGACGTATCTATAATTTTTGATGCTCCATGCTTGTTTTTATACCATTTGCCTACTGTTTCGTTACACTTCGTGGCACTTTTATGCATTTTCTGGAACTAACCTATTAACAAGTCACCACAGTGCCAGTTCCCTGTTTTCTGCTGTTTTTGTGTTTCAGAAGTGATACACAGGAAATATTTTCGGAATTGGACAAAACAAGTTTCTGAAGTCTTATTTTTCCCGGAAGCTTCCAGAGATCCGAAGAGGAGACGAAGTGGGGCCACGAGGTGGCCACACACCAGGGCGGCGCGGCCCAGGCCCTGGCCGCGCTCCCTACGTGTGAGACCGCCTCGGTCCACTCCTGACGATGCCCCTTCACCTATAAAGACCCCCCGACAGAAAAAACCTAAGTACCCGATCAATTTTACAGAACACATCGCGATCCGCCGCCGCCGTCGACCCGAAGATCGGGAGGGTCCAGAAGCTCTTCCCGGCACCCTGCCGGAGAGGGGAATCGCCACCGGAGGTCTTCTTCATCGCCATGCTTGCCTCCGGAGCGATGAGTGAGTAGTCTACCTTGGACTATGGGTCCATAGCAGTAGCTAGATGGTTATCTCCTCCACCATGTGCTTCATGTTTAGATCTCATGAGCTGCCCTACATGATTGAGATCACCGTTATATAATTCTACATGTTTGGTTTGTTGGGATCCGATGAATATTGGTGTTATGATTGAGTTGCTATACTGAAATATATCTTTTGTTATCTCTATGTTGTTTATGATCTTGCATGCTCTCCGTTGTTAGTAGCTATCTTGGCCAAATAGTTGCTAGTGACTCCAAGAGGGGGTATTTATGCTCGATAGTGGGTTCATGCCTCTATTTAACCTGGGGGAGTGACAGAAACCTCTAAGGTTGTAGATGTGCTGTTGCTACTAGGGAGAAAATAACATTCATATGCTCAAGGGCATATGCTTTGTTTACATTACACACTTTGCTTAATGCAATTATCTGTTGTTCGCAACTTAATACTTGTGGAGTTCTCGGATTGATTCGCCACAAGTTGATTATTAGTCATAGATGCAGTTGGATGGCGATCTATGTATTTTGTTGTAATGCCCAGAGTAAATCGCATAGTGATCTTCTTGACATATCACGTTTATCTTTATTCTATCAATTGCCCAACTGTAATTTGTTTACCCAGCATGTGCTATTTATCTTATGGAGAGACACCACTAGTGAACTGTGGACCCCGGTTCTATTTCCATCATATTGCTATCACATGTTTACTTTACTCGCACAGTTTACTTTACATACATACTTCTACTGTTTTCCACTCGATATGCTCATAACCTTTGTTTCAAGCAAACCGGTGAGATTGACAACCTCATCGCAAGTTGGGAACAAAGTACTTGGTTGTGTGTGTGCAGATTCCATGTTGCAGCTAGCAAAGCAAAGCTTGGACGAGGCGCCATATATAAATTATCCGAAGCTGTCGCTAAGCTAGTCCGCATCACCTTCAGTCGTATTGTCCGCTCTTCTCCTGAACGATTAAACCTTGATTTCTTAACTGAGGGAAAACTTGCTGCTATCTTCATCAAACCTTCTCTTGGGGTTTTCCAACTGGCCGGTTATTTACTTCATCAACTCGGTAGCATCAGTAGGTTCACGCAAAGATTCTTCGTCACGTGCATCACGTCGATTGCAGAACGAACCTCTAGGAATTTCCAATAGGATAGCTCCCAAAATATAGATTTCTTCTTCCACATGGGTGCGTGTCCGCTAGCGTCATTCTGAACAGATTGACTACCAGGACCCTTTCCAAAGATTACTTTTAAATATTTGACCATATCAAATATATTATCACCAGTATGGCGTTTAGGCTTGCCCCGGACTTCCGCTCCACCGTTGAAATGCTTGCCTTTTTTCCTTAATTGATGTTTGGGCGAAAGAAATCGACGATGCCCCAGATACACCACCTTCTTACTTTTATCCAAATATATACTATCGATCTCACCTAAACAGTGCGTGCATGCATTGTATCCCTTGTTTGTCTATCCTGAAAGATTACTAAGAGCAGGCCAATCATTGATGGTCATGAACAGCAACGCTCGTAGATCAAATTCCTCTTGTTTGTACTCATCCCACACACGTACACCTTCATTCTGCCACAGCTGTAGAAGTTCTTCAACTGATGACCTTAGGTACACATCAATATCATTGTCAGGTTGCTTTGGGCCTTGAATGAGCACTGGCATCATAATGAACTTCCTCTTCATGCACAACCAAGGAGGAAGGTTATAGATACATAGAGTCACAGGCCAGGTGCTATGACTGCAGCTCTGCTCCCCAAAAGGATTCATGACATCTGTACTTAGACCAAACTGTAAGTTTTGTGCGTCGTCCATAAAGTCTGGGAAGTCTCTCTCGATTTTTGTCCACTGCGACCCATTAGCGAGGTGTCTCAACATCACGTCACTCTTACGGTCTTCTTTGTGCCATCGCAACAACTTGGCATGCTCTTTGTTTCTGAACAAACGTTTCAACCATGGTATTATAGGAGCATACCACATCATCTTGGCAGGAACCCTCTTCTTGGCGCGCTCGCCCTCAACATCACCAGGGTCATCTCGCCTAATCTTATATCGAAAAGCACTGCACACTAGGCATGCATTCAAATTCTCATACTCCTCACCGCGGTAGAGAATGCAGTCATTAGGGCATGCATGTATCTTCTGCACCTCCAATCTTAGAGGGCAGACAATCTTCTTTGCTTCGTACGTACTGGAGGGCAATTCGTTATCCTTCGGAAGCATCTTCTTCACAATTTTTAGCAACTTTTCAAATCCCTTGTCAGATACTTCCATTGCAGCAATTCCAGCGTGCTTCCTAGCTTTTTCTGGCTGTTTTTGCAATTTGGGTATAAACTATTTTTGTGATCATATAACCTGGACTCCAACTTCTCCCTCTCCTTTTCACTTTCGTAGTCTATCTGTGCATCAACAATGACCTCACCAAGATCATTAGCAGGCACATCTGATGCCCGTTCTTCACCTTCTTCTTCTTCTTCATCTTCTTCATTGTCTTCCATTGTGGTATTAGTGGTTTCAAAGAACTCAGGATAGTCGTCATCATTCTCTTCTTCATCGTTGTCTTCCATCATAACCCCTCTTTCTCCATGCTTGGTCCAATAATTATAGCCGGACATGAAACCGAACCGGAACAGGTGGATGTGAAGGGTCTTTGAGGAAGGGTAATCCTTCTCATTCCGACAAACACCGCATGGACAACACATAAAACCATTCCGCTTGTTTGCCTCAGCAACATTGAGAAAAGAATGCACGCCTTTAATGAAATCTCTAGAGCGTCGATCAGCGTGCATCCATGCCCGGCTCATCTGCATTATATAAGTATATATCAAACACAAATCACGATGCTAAAATTAGTCCCGATCTAAAATTATATGCACACAACGATACTTCGGCTCCGGTACTAACTAAAAACAATACAAATGAAATACATAATTTCTATTTCTATTTCTATCTCTAATTCTATTTCTATGTCCATTTCTATCTCTATTTTTATTTCTATCTCTATTTCTATTTCTATCTCTATTTCCATCTCTATTTCTATTTCTATCTCTATCTATCTCCTTTCTATTTCTATTTCTATCTCTATTTCTATTTCTATTTCTATCTCTATCACTATTTCTATATCTATGTCTATGTCTATTTTTATTTCTATTTCTATCTCTATTTCTATTTCTATCTCTATATCTATCTCTATATCTATCTCTATTTCTATTTTCTATTTCTATCTCTATCTCTACCTCTACCTCTATATCTATCTCTATCTCCATCTACTTCTACACAGAATCGAATAAACACCTAAATAATTGCTCCCAAAATAAATTCACAAATCCCCCTACTTCTAGAGCACTAAATGAGCTAAATTAGTAATGAAAGATAAAAGCTCTGAGTTGCTCACCTTTTGGAACACTTGGATACAAGTGGGGACACCAAATTTTGGCAAAAAATGGAGGCAAATGTGGATGAACTCGAGCTTATTGCATGAAGAACACTTGGAGAGTGGAGAGGGGAATGGCTGGCTCGGGGAAGGAGAAGCAGATTTTATATAGGAAAGTTATTAGTCTCGGTTGGTATCACCAACCAGGACTAAAGGGTGGGTCTTTAGTCCCGGTTGGTAATACCAACCGGGACTAATGAGTTTGGCAACAACCGGATTCGACCCCAAACCCTTTAGTCCCGGTTGGTGATACGAACCGGGACTAAAGGTTGAAAATGAACCGGAACTAAAGGGTCTGGGGTCCTGTGGCTGAAAAAAGGAGTGGAGCCCGGGGCATCAGTCCCGATTTATAAGACAAACTGGACTAATGCCCCAGGATATTAGGCTGGTTTTCTACTAGTGCTGCGTGCATCGCTTGATGCAGAGGCTGGGGCTATGTTCCCCATTTTGAAAAAAAATTCATATTTTGGCATGACCAAACAATTTGGCACCTACAAACCATCTTGATAGAAAGAACTACTCCCTCCGATCCATAATACTCTTCGCTAATGTGGATGTATCTAGACACATTTTAGTGATGATATATCCGTATTAGCGAAGAGTAATATAGATCGGAGAGAGTAAGTAATTTCTTGGATGGTTCTATAACCACGAAGCAATTAGAAGGTAGACACCTCCAATCAGACGCGTGGAAGCAATCCAGCCCAGGAGAGTGCGCATTCTCTCCCAACAGAGTATCGTCTCCCGTCAGCGATCAGAGTAGTTAAAACGAGCCAACAATGACAATCTTTGTTCCAGTAGGTACTGACCAAAGCCTTACAAGTCAAGGAAATCGAGGGACGTTGCATCACTAATCTGTATCTTATCATAAAGTAACGTTGCATCACTAATCTGTATCTTACCATAAAGTATCCTGCTTGGCTCGGAGGAAAGAAAGTACGTACAGAATTCTTTTCTTCGGGAAAGTGAATGACAACACTCAGTGATGACGGGCTGATTAAGCTAGCTACAGTAATTGGTAACTTGTTTGACATGGTGGATGGAATACTCACATGAGTACGTAGAATGCAATAACTTAATCCGAATAAGAGCAGAAGTAGCTAGGGTACATGGATTACAGATTCATGGGAGGACCATGATGGGGATCGATCAACCGAACAAGAGAACAACATGCAGGCGTGAGCCTCGTACATAGTCTAGTCTATCCGGCATAGATGTGGATGTGGAGCGCTAGCGTGAGGATGGTGAAGGCGGCGAAGAAGATGAGGGTGTGGACGAAGATGGCCTTGCCGTTGGTGTGGAAGCCGCCGAAGTCGACGTGGCGGTGCGAGCCCGGGAGCTCGAAGAGCAGCCCCGGCGAGAGCAGGATGAACAACACCACCCCCACCACCACCGGACCCCAGTCAGCCATGTCCTCGCTCGCGGGCACAAGACGCAGCAACTGATCTGAATTCTGATCTGATGCCTCGCCGCTAGCTACTAGTGGAAGACTTGAGAGAGAGTGGAGTGCGGAAGTGGTATATAGAAAGGTGGAGGCAACGGAGGGGAAGCGGCCGAATGGAAAGTGGTATGGACGGATGGATGCCTTCTCTCGGGTGGGATGCAATGTTAAAGACGCCGCCGCCCCGCCGAGGTGCCTTCTATCGGGTGTCGAGTGTTCCTCGCTTTGGGATGAACTTAGGCCATGGGCGGACTTTACCACGCCATCTAGGCGGAGTGTGAGGTTTGGGTCTACGGCGGATGGGGAATCCGTGACTGATGAGGACTCCTTGCAGAAGGCCATGCGGAGGAAGGCTGAACGCAACCTAGATTTCTCAGGTACAATTTCACCTTCTAAGTCCAAATCGTTTCTGTCTTTTTCAACACCAATTATTTCTTCTAAACTGGGTAGTGTAGGAGTTAAACTTGGTAATAATGAAAAAGAGATTTCTGTTTCTTCTAATGCTTTGAGACGGATGGAAGTTGACCGTCTAACGGTTATTCCAAAAGGCTCGGCATCTTCTCACACTACCTATGTTGACGAGGAGGAAGCGATTGCCACATCAGATGGTCAGCTTCTTTCTCAGTTGATTGGGGAAGTGTCTGATGTGATCTTGGATGAGGCTAGGCTGAGTTCATTATATGAACTAAAAGCATCAGGCCGGAAATCTGGGTCATGTTCTAATAGGAAAGGAAAGATGCGTAAGAAATGGGCCAAAGTTTCTCCTTCACCTATTGTTTCCCGATGAATGGCATGTTTTCAAATAGCAGAGGTCTTGGTGACTTGGCTAAACATCTGTTCTTTGCCGATTGCATTCGGGATCATAATTTAGATTTTATCGCCATTTCAGAAACAGGTAGGCGGGAATTCACACAAAGTTTTCTTAGCCGCCTTTCAGGTGGAATAGACTTTGTGTGGCATTCTAGGCCTCCTCGTGGACGATCTGGTGGCATCTTAGTGGGTGTCAAGACAGATACCATGGATGTATTGGCTTGTTCGGAGGGAGATTTTCATGTCAAACTCCACATTCGTAACAAGTTCGATAATTTCACATGGAGTCTTGTAGCTGTCTATGGTGCGGCTCAGGAGGAATTTAAGGCTGATTTTCTTCGTGAAATGGTTAACTTAGCTAAAGATAACCCATACCCCATTCTTATTGGGGGGATTTCAATTTGCTGAGATTCCCGTTTGAGAAGAGCAAAGGCCGGTTTGATGATCATTGGCCTTTCTTATTCAATGCTGTGATTGACAGCTTGGATCTAAGGGAGGTCTCAATGATTGGCAGACAATTCACTTGGGCAAATAACCTACCAGAGCCGACATATGAAAAATTAGATCGAGTACTGATGGACTCAGATTGGGAGATTAAATACCCAATGGTGTCAGTACGAGCTCTTGAACGTATCGAGTCTCTATCGGATCATGCTCCCATTCTTCTGACTACTGGCTCAACGAGACCACATTGTGATCGCCGATTCAAGTTTGAACTTGGATGGCTACACAGAGATGGTTTTTGTGACATGGTTCAGTCAGTATGGGAGCGTCCTGTTGTTGGTCAAAACCCAATTGAAAGGTGGAATAATAAAATACGCTCGGTGCGTAAACACCTGGGTGGTTGGGCGAGACATACATCAGGTGTGTTAAAGAAAGAAAAACAAAGACTTTCGATTATCATTGATGGCCTTGAAGAGATCGCTGAAGTTCGTCCACTATTGCCACACGAGATTGAGCTGAAAAGCCAATCTAATGCAGCGATAGTACGACTTTTACGCGAGGAGGAAATCAAATGGTACCAACGATCCAAAAGTCAATTCGTCTTGGAAGGAGATGCGAATACAAGATACTTTCATAGTGTTGCTAATGGCAGACATCGAAAGAAACTTATTCATTCTCTTATACAAGATGAGGGGACTATCGAGGGTCACGAAAATCTTAAGTCCTATATTACAAATTATTATAAGGGTCTGTTTGGGTCTCCAGAAGAAGGAAACTTTAGTATGGATGAGACTCGAACAGAGGATATACCCCAGGTTTCCGAGGAGGAAAACAACCTACTTACTGCTCTCTACACTGAAGAGGAGGTTAAGAAAGCTGTTTTCCAAATGGAACATAACAAAGCCCCTGGTCCAGATGGATTCCCTGCTGAGTTTTATCAGCACTTTTGGGAGGTCATCAAAGGTGACTTGCTCGAGTTGTTTTCTGTCCTTCATTCTGGACAACTTGAGCTGTTTCGTCTGAATTTTGGTGAGATTATTTTATTACCTAAAGTTAATGAGGCAGAAAGGATACAACAATATAGACCTATCTGCTTACTTAACGTTAGTTTTAAAATTTTCACTAAGGTTGCTACAATCAGACTAAACACGGTGGCTGAACATGTAGTTCGTCCCTCACAAACTGCCTTTATGCAAGGAAGGAACATCCTAGATGGGGTGGCCATTTTGCATGAAACAGTCCATGAACTACATAGTAAAAAGTTGAATGGGGTTATTCTAAAAATTGATTTTGAGAAAGCCTATGATAAGGTCAAGTGGTCTTTCCTTCAGCAAACACTCAGGATGAAAGGTTTCTCTGATGAGTGGTGCGCTCTCATTCATAGCTTTGTGTCGGGAGGTAGCGTGGCAATCAAAGTCAATGATGACATAGGCCATTACTTCCAGACATTGAAAGGTCTAAGGCAATGCGACCCATTATCACCAATGCTATTTAATATAGTGGCTGATATGCTAGCTGTAATGATTGAGCGTGCAAAATCCGACGGCCAAATTGAGGGAGTGATTCCACACCTTGTTGATGGTGGTTTATCGATCCTCCAATATGCCGATGACACGATTCTGTTTATGGAACATGACTTGGAAAAAGCAAAGAATCTGAAACTTATTCTTTCAGCATTTGAGCAGCTCTCCGGTCTAAAGATTAACTTCCATAAAAGCGAATTATTTTGTTTTGGCGAAGCTAAGGATCATACCCAACTGTATGCCGAGATTTTTGGATGCAATGAGGGTGAGTTTCCGATTAGGTATTTGGGTATCCCGATTCACTTTCGGCGATTAACAAATGCTGAATGGAAGATTATGGAGGAAAGACTACAACTACGCTTAAGTAGTTGGAAAGGTAAACTGTTGTCCATAGGAGGAAGATTGGTACTTATAAATTCAGTCCTGTCTAACATGGTAGTGTATATGTTATCCTTCTTCCTTCTACCAAAAGGAGTCTTGAACAGACTGGATTTTTTCCGATCAAGATTCTTTTGGCAGGGTGACAGTGAAAATAAAAAATATAGACTGGCCAAGTGGTCTGTGGTTTGTCGCCCAAAGGACCAAGGGGGGTTAGGTATTCATGACCTTGAGGTCAAGAACACAGCCTTACTTGGGAAATGGCTCTTCAGATTGTTAACTGAGGATGGGATATGGCAAACACTTCTTAAACGAAAATATGTTGGTTCAAAAGCGTTATCACAGGTTCTTTGGAAACCTGGTGACTCACATTTTTGGGCCGGACTCATGGCAACAAAAAAACATTTCTTTGGCCATGGTACTTTTTCGATTAAGGATGGATCAGAGATACGTTTCTGGGAGGATAAGTGGCTAGGTAACACTTCGCTCCGAGAACAATATCCGGCATTGTATGCAATTGTGCGACATAAAGGGGATACTCTTGCCCAAGTTTTGGAGTCCAATCCACCTAATATGACGTTCAGGAGGAACTTATTTGGTCCTAGACTTGTTTCTTGGGAGGCCTTGCTTCAACGCTTGGCTAATGTCCAATTAACAAATGGGAAGGATGAATTCCGTTGGAACCTTCATGAGAATGGTAAATTTTCAGTGGCTTCCATGTACAATGTGTTGATCCTATCGGACTTACCAGTCTATGATAATAAGAAAATCTGGAAGATGAAGATACCTCTTAAGAATAAAATATTTGCATGGTATCTTCGTCGGGGGGTTATTCTTACTAAAGATAATCTTATCAAGCGGAATTGGCATGGAAGTTTTTCATGTGTTTTTTGTACTCAGGATGAGACAATAAAGCATTTGTTCTTCCAGTGTAGCTTTGCACGTTCTATATGGTCAGTCATCCAAGTAGCTTCAGGCTTGTATACACCAATTAGTATTGCCAATATATTTGGTAACTGGCTAAACGGTATTGATTACAAGTACAGGATTCTTCTTCGAGTGGGAGCGATGGCATTAATTTGGTCGCTTTGGCTATGTAGGAATGACAAAGTTTTTAATAACAAAGATTCATCTCTTTTGCAGGTTATCTACCGATGTACGGGGACATTGCGTATATGGTCGCAACTTCATCGCGTGGAGGTTCACGACCTATTTACGGAGGTGTGTACGCGTCTGGAGGATACGGCGAGGGACCTTTTTTCGAGGCACGGATGGCAGCATAATCTACGGATTGGCCCTCCGTCACCATAGGCGTCTTACAATTTCTCAATCTGATATGTAATTCGTCTATTTTTATCTCTATTGTTAGTTTTTGATTCTCGGACTGTGTGTGGTTGGCTGTGTGCATCTTGTTATGCAGAGGCCGGATGTAATACTAAAACTTTTAAGTAATAAAAAGCCCATTATCGAAAAAATGGGCGGTGCAGGAGCGACGGATGCTCCTTTGTTTGTTTCTCCCGTATGGTCTCCTAGGACTAGGAGTGGAACCGCTTGCCGGGATCTCGCGCCCAGGACGCATATCTACATTGCCGCTCCTGATTTTTTCTCTTCAGCAAATCTGCTGATTCTGATGGTGTGGCCGAAAATGTGAATCGAGACGACACAAAACAGTGTCAATCACTGTCCGTTTGGCGACATGTTGCGCCGCTAAGCTCTCGTAAATCAGACACCATGCTTTATGCGGCCCTCGGCCAAGTATCCTTTTGAGTCTTGACAAATGCTCCTCTTTCCGTTGCGCGCGGAATGCTCCTCCTTTCGGTGCCATGGCTGAAAGCAAACAACTGCTAGTACAATACTCTTTTCACACGTCTGGACATGCATATGGAGGGTGGATAATCGTAGACAGAGCTACATGTAGCTTTTTAATTTTAAATATTTAATATTTAAAAAAATCAACAGAAAATTTTAACATCAACTACTTAAATTTTAACATCAACTACTTAAATTTTAACATCAACTATTTAAATTTTAACATCAACTACTTAATATTATAGGCTACACAAAAAATGATTAAATCTGACAAATTGTATAGTATTGAAATGTGCACTTTTATTGTATAATATGTCAGATTTTGTCATTCTGTGCAGGTGTAGAATATAAAGTATTTTGTACTGAGATTTTGCAAGTTTGTAGTATTCATCATTTGCTACCTCTAAAATTTTGTTTTGGACTTTTTTGCAAACTTTAAAATACAAATTTTGAATATTTGAAAATAAAGGACTACGTATAGCTCGGTCTACATTTTGAGTTTTCCGACTGTGTTAATCACAAGAAAAAAGAAGCGCATGAAGAAGGTTAAATTAGAAGATAGACAATTTTGGTTAGTGATACATAGCAATATACAACTAGGACGTGCTATCAGCGAAAATATTGTCCAAATTTCATATGAATTCCAAAAAATTAAAAGATAATCTCTGCAGAAAATTTTGGCCAAATTTCACAAAGAAAAAATCTCATTGGTGGAGAAGTCTACACGATGGTATGCAGTATATGCTGGGTCTAGAATTTGATTTCATAGCACTTCAATTAATTTTGCTGCTCCGTCCAACCATTATTACATGTCTCTGGTATGGATATATCCAGATACTGAAATATATTTAAATACATCCATATTAGCGACAGGTAGTAGTGGTCGGAGGGAGTATATGGATTCAAGCTGCAGGCTTTGAATATGGCAGAAAATTCATTAATTATTACGAAATTTTCAAATCTCAATCAGGAGGGAAAAATCAAAAGCAAATACTAAATGAATTTAAGCGCCAGGCTTTGAATTCTGCTTCAAAATTTGTATATCTCACTAAGGCGTAAAAAAAGTCCAAAAACGAAATGTTAATATCTGTCTACTTTACTACCCTTCAAGTCAGATGATGTGTTCTATTAGGAACATCCATTTTGCTAATTGTGGACTAACCGAGAATCTAGCTAGCGCTAGATCGACTTCCGTCGATTGTGCGTTTGGTCTGGTTGTTGGCTTTGTGCTTTACGGCTTTTTGGGGGCTAACCCTATGCTCCGCCCGTTAGTGGGATGGAACCCCGCTCCGCCCGCGTGCGGCGTGAGTTGGGCCGGCCCGTTAGCACGGCTAGAGGTGGTTTTTCATTTTTTTTTAGTCCGGTTTTTTTTGATTTGTGCAGGTTTTTTATTTTACGTTTTTTTTCAGGATTTTGATTCAGCTGGTTTTCTTCTGATTTTAATTTTTTATTTTTTATTTTTCGTTCTTTTTTCTTGAAAATTATGAACATTTTTTATTTTATTGTTTTTAAAATTTGAACATTTTTACATTTGAGCAATTTTTTACTTTTGAACATTTTTATGTTTGAACAAATTTATTTTTGAACATTTTTAACTTTGAACCATTTTTACTTCTGAACATTTTTATGTCTGAACAAATTTCGAATTTGAACAAATTTCATATTTGAACAATTTTCAAATTTAAACAAATATTAAATTTGAACAAATTTCAAATTTGAACAAATGTTAAATTTGAACAAATTTTGGATTTGAACAAATTTTGGATTTGATTTTTTTTTTGGATTTGAACAAATTCGAAATTTCAACATTTTCTGAATTTGAACAAATTCGAAATTTTAACAATTTCTAAATTTTAAAAAAATTCTAGTTTAAACAGTTTTTTTCCAAAATCCGTTGTAAAATAATACAGAAAAAAGAAAAACAAAAAAAGACAGTATGCCTGTACCTAGGCCGGTCCAATAGGAATGGCTTGTGGACGTCGCTTCGAAGAGGAAACTAAGGCAGAACAAGCGCGAAAAAACATGAAAGAAATATCAAGTAAAAAGTCATTTAAGCCTTAATGGGCCTGGCCCATCCCGAATCTTACGCGGACAGAGTTAACTACGACGCGCGTTAGGAGCCCCCCTTTTTGGGTCAGCCCCTTTGTAACTTGGTAGACCTTGTTTTCTATTGGGCTTCTGATTTTCTTATTGAACTTTGTATTGGCCTGTTTCTCGTTGTGATTTTTATACCCATGTGTGGACTTTCATGGCGTCATGTCTGGTTTATGAACCCGCCTCAGGGGCTAGCTCTTCCTGTAAACTTTTTTGATATTTGAATAAAGAGACCGGAAGTTTCTCAGAAAAAAATGTGTGGACTTTCATTTCCACAATTTGAGGTTTTTGTTGGCGTTTTTATGTTATCTATTCGTGCAATTACATATAGACACGCAATCACATATATGTGTAATCAAAAAACTCATGCTATTTTTTACGTGCAATTACATATAGATGGGTAATGATCGGTGCCACTTTTTCCGTGAAATTACAACTATAAGGAAAAAGTTTAACAATAATCAACAAATATGAGTTACATGTCACAAAAAGTATACCATTCAAAACATCTTTTGAATACAAATCTAATGGTATACTTTTTATGACATATAATTCATATTTAATTATCAAATTTATGGTTAACCTTTTTATTAGAAACATGTATTACCTCAATAAACCAGTATAGAGGGAGTATAGAATACCCATGCTATTTTTTACATGCTTTTTTTAAAACAGGGAGTGCCCCGAAGGGCGTGGAAACATCACATTAAGCGTAAGTAAGCGGTGGCAGTTCAAGTTATTACAAAGGACCCCATAAAAACTGAAAAAAAAACTCATAGGTCCCTAGTAAATGCAGTAAAGACCTCGCTGAAAGATGAAGAAAAGCAAGCAGGTCCATCTCTTTCACCACCATCGAACCGGAGACCGGGGCTGACATCGTCATGCACGGATGTGGGGACGAAACTAATTGCCACCGTGTAGACGCTGAGTGCGGTAGGAGATTTCAGGAAGGGCCTCACCTTGGAGGTTGAACAGATGTCGAAATCCTTCACTGGCTTTTGCATGGGCCGTGGAGTAGCCTTTGATGATGGACGACTATTACCCGCTGTCAGGAAGGTGCTCGAGCAAAAACTTTTCCAGACGGAGCAATCGAGGGGAGAGACTTCGCCGCCACCGTCAGGGAATAGCGACCTGCCATCGAACTCACCGCACCTGCAATGGGCAGGAGGAGGCAGGCAAAGAAGACCGGCATGGAGAAGAAGCCTCCAAGCAGTAGGAGACACACACGTCGCAGCAGGTGAGATACATACTGTTAGCACCAGGTAAGCAGTTAGCACCGGCCCTCTTGCCGGCGAGGTGACAGTCCTGGGCAACAGCACGACCTCGGATCCTTCCGCACAAGCCTCCGCCAAGAAAGATGGATCGGATCTGCTTCCCATCCTCGCCACCACTGTCGACCGAAGGGGAAGCAGAGGATCTAGCTCAAAACAACGGAGGAAAGGAGGAAGAACCCACCGGAGCCACCAGGTCAAGATCTAGGGGAAACCTGGCCTTGAGTTTATTTGTAGGAGGCGGCGAGCCGGCGACTTGAAGATCTGGCTGAACGGCCGGAGGTACCACGCCCAAGCCACTGCCAAGATCCAAATTGCCAGCCCAACGCCAATGCTCGAAGTCAACGGAGGGGCACCGGCCGGCGACTCAGCGCCAAACCTAAACACGAAAAGAACACCTACTCTACTAGAGTACACACATGTATGGTATAGTGCACTTCAACCAGAGGCGCTTCTCAAATAATAACCATAGGGGCGTCGGCAATTGGCTATTTTAGGGGCGATGGCAAACGTTCCTGCTATATTGGGAGCTTCTGCCCACGCCACCCAATATGTTGATCCTCAATTTTTTTGAAAGCAAAAACTCAAACTAGACGATTTTCATTCAAATTTAAATGACATTTTGCAAAATTTAAAGTAAATTTAACTAAAAACCTAAACCACTGGTATAATGCGATGTAGTCCAAGCTGTCGCCGCCGTCTTCGTTGCCCAACATGGCTTCAAAGCTGTCCTCCGACGGGCCCTTTGGCTCCGGCTTGACATCGTTGCGGGCAAGGTCGACCATGCATGACGTCTTGTCATCGGCGGACCGCCACTGCACGACACCGTCTGACAGCGGCTAGATTTCGTCGAAGGAAGCTGCCTCGAGGATTGACTAGCCTGGTGTGTTCATGGGTTTGTTGGTGCCACGCATGGTAGCCTGGAGCTCAAGATCAAGCTCCCAATAGGTCATCTCCTTCTTGGGGCGGTGGCGATGGCGGTGGACGCAACACTTCCTCCTTCTTCGGGCGCCAAAGCGGAGGAAGCCACACGATGGCTTGGGTTCCATCTCCTTCTTCGTGCGGTGGAGCTGGAGCGTGGGCACTGCATGTCCCTCTCCTTCTCAGAGCGTCGGAGAACCAGTGTTGAAAACCTTGTGCCCGGCTCACGGATGACGATGCTAGCCATGTGACATGGGGTCAAAGGCTAGGGCGCTGAATAACGACGCCCATAAGAGCGACATGATGAGCATGCCGGGAAGACGAACGTGCGTGGTGAGCCTGGTGGCGGCCGATGCTATGGAGGAGCAAGATGGTCCCCGATGGTGGCGAGAGTGGCGTCGATGTCGTTCCCGCACCACCATGACTTCTAGAAGATGGCGTTGAAGTGGCTAAAGTAGGGCCCATAGTGTTGGGCCAGTGCCAGCTCCTTCTGGAAGAGCGGCAGCCGGAGCGGGCTCTCCGCCGCCCGGTTGGGGTCATCGCGCTTCCTGGCCGACAGCTCAGCACGGCGGCAAGGCTTCGAGCGGTGCACCGCGGCTGCGATGTTCCAACCATGGGTGAGGCGGACATGAGAAGATTGTTCTTGGTTAGGACCACGACCTCCTTCTGATTGATGTTTACGCAGCCACGATTCGTCCTCCTTGTTGCCGGTGATAGAGCCACTGCCACCAGCCTCATTATTGTGCGACATTGTGGTTGTGGGCAGATGGAGAACCTAGTGCCATGGAGGTGGGGAGATGGAGTGGATGATTAGGACGCCGGCTTATAAAGCCTGGGAGGCCCGCGCGTGCATTTTCTTCGGCAGAAGCCATGTCGTCGCCGCACGGGGAAGACGTGTGGCCGTTGTGCTCTATGTCTGAGGAACCGGGGCCTCCATTAACACGACAACTAACCTCCTCCCTAGACATAAAAAAGGCTGACCAACGCCCCGTGTCGCTAAGCCCCATGTCGCTAACAAAGCGGGCCCAAGGCAGACGATTCGATGTGGAGCATAGTGCCAGCGCCACCAGTCTCGTCCTTGGGGATCGGGGGCGGAATGGGAGCAACGACTATTTTATTAGGCTCGAAAAAGTACCGGGGGCCTATTAGGTGGCGCCGGTGTGAGCCCAAAAAGTAGTCGGTGCCCCAATACGTCTATTGGGAGCGATGATGGAAGAGCGGCAATAAGGATTCTATAAGAAAGATTTTTCACTTGTGGTCTATTCCATGTAACCAGCTACCAAAAAAATTTAAAACACTAGATGGCGGGAACAACTTAGAAACCACGTGGATTACTAGCCATATAGAATGAGCAAATTTGCTTTGAAAGAATATGTGTTTTATTGTCTTATCATGTTGACAAAAGGCACGTGGAGTACTTTCATGCCAATTCTGCTTAACTAGGTTATCGTTGGTAAGGATTACATCTTTGCAAAAATACCATACTTTCATTTTCTATATATTTTTATTTTAGTGTACTGCCACGTCATTTTGAACGATCATGTGCATCACTCGCTCTTAATATACTTTCTGATTCTCTCTCCTCTAAATCAATCAATCAACAGAAAGTTCAACAATCAATCAACATAAAGTTCATTGTGTGCACAGCACCATTGTCTCTATGGTGTAGATGCAGTAGTCTGATCGTTAGATTCACTAAATATGCAGGAAAACTGTATCTGGATTAGTTGAAAAGTGTGTTTTATCAAGTGCGTTATTATTATAACATCATTGTAAAATTACATCAGAATAGTAGCCAATGGACATGGTGTTTTGGCTCATAAGAGCAAATGCATCTATTATGAAAATACACTTTAAATATATTTTAAAAAATTTAAATAATTTGAACAAAAAATTCCTGATATGCATCTGAACATTCTATGTTCATCCACCAAAGTTTTGGTATGAAAAATCATTTTTTGTGCCCTGAGTAAAAAAAGATAAAAAACAGCTACGTAAATAGCAATTTTATAGCATAAAAATTTGTCTTTTTTACACAGATCATAAAAATTATCTTTTTTCTTACAAAACTTGGTGAGTGAACATAAAATATCTAGATGCACGCTAAGAATTTTTTTTTAGAATTTTTAGACATTTTGAAAAATGATTTTTGGCCAACATCTGCATATACACGTAGGAGCCAAAGTAGATTTCCGCCAATGATCTGCGAATAGCGATCTTTCACTCGGCATGCAAATTTACAGACGTGCACGCTTTGGCACCGGAGCCGGCAGAGGCAGGTGACCCTTCTGCTGCAGGGATATCACCGTCTCGTATAAGTTATTCCTCACAGGAGTGAACTCCATGCCCAAATCCCTGAGCCTCTGGCTGGTGAACCTGTACGTCCTCGCCATCGGCTTGCCGTCGTCTTCGCACCTGCCACGGCAACATAATTCACGGTGAGCGAGCGAGCAACGAGCGCAAATGAAACAGGTACGAGTAGAATCGATCGATCCCGTCTTCGTACTTGGTAGTGACTGGGTAGTCCGGGAAGAGGTCCTGCAGCATCCGGACGAACTGGGCGCGGTGCACCACGGCGCCGAGGCAGAGGTAGCGGCGTCCGGAAGCGTCCGGGCGCTCGTAGACGAGGGCGTGGGCGCGGGCGACGTCGCGGACGTCGGTGTAGGCGGTGACGGCGTTCGGATAGGCCGGCTTGGCGCCCGTCAGGTACCTGGCGACGTGGTCGGTGCTGAAGTTGACCGTCTGCTGCAGCAACGGCCCCACCGTCGTCGCCGGCACCACCACCGCCAGCTCGAGGCCCCTCTTGGCCGCCTCCTCGGTCGCGGTGATCTCGGCCATCATCTTGGCGCAGCAATACAGATTCTGCGCATTAGGGACGATGGTAAGTTGATTTGACGGGGGCAGAGGATGGATCGGGGTCGGAGAGGGGGGATCGATGAAGCTTCTTACGTACGCCGGTTCGTTTGCAGTAGTCGTAGTCGCTCCAGCACGTCTCGTCGACGACCGTGTCCGGGCTGCGGTTGGGGTCCATGTGCACGGCGCCGTAGGAGGAAGTGAACACCATGCGCCGTGCGCCAGCGTCCGCCGCCGCGTTGATCACGTTCCTCGTCCCCTCCACGGCCGCCGGAACGAGCTCCTGCGAGCAGGAGGACAGGGAATAATCAAGTGAGTGCTCCATGTGCGAACGCGGCGCTTCTTGATGGCAATCTGAAGAAGGGAGCAGAAGCCAGCGAACGGACGGGGTCGTTGGACACCGGGGAGGCGACGTGGAAGACGCCGCGGCATCCCTGGAACGCGGCGCGGAGGCCGCCGTATTCCAGCACGTCGGCACGCCACAGGGTGAGCCTCTCGTCGGCCCCGTCCAGCGCCAGCAGGTGCCCGTTCTTGCGGTCCGCTTCGGAAAACCAATACACGCCATAAATCAAACTCGATCCGCGAGATCTGGACTAACTAGCGCCGCGGTGCCAGCTAGTACTTACCTGGATCCCTGGCGGTTCCCCTGACATGGTAGCCACGGTCTAGGAGCTCCTTCACAACCCACGATCCGATGAAGCTGCCCGCTCCGGTGACGCAAACCAAGTGCTTCTCGTCGTCATTAGCGCTGCCCTTGGAGCTCATCGGCATGGTGACGGCGGGTCAGCGGTGATCGCGGTGGATTTTGTCGTTGAATGCTAAATGCACCGCAGGCGTGAAGAAAGAGTGCAATATAATACTCCAAGAGATGAGACGTGCGCAAGTTCGCAACTTATCAACACGAGCACGCAGAAAAAGAGCTTGCAAATGTGATCCACACCGACCCCAAACAGCATGCATGCTGGTTCACACTACAAGCTTCATGTGAGGTGAGACTGGATTTGAGTATACTAGATGGACCCACTGCGCTCTACTGCACAGTCCTCTGATACCAGCGTTTTGCATGTAGCCTTTGTTAGAGTCGGTTTCCTCGATGCATTGCGCGTGATATGGAGTTCTGGGTCTTCGGTCAACGTGTTGTTCCACCTCAGCTCCCACTTTTGCTCTCGCACGTTGTGATTCGTCCTCTTCAATTCTCCCTCTTCAATCGCAATCACAAATCCTAGCCGTGGATGTCGGAGCTGCGATGAGGCAAGCCGTTGGTAGCGGTGGCTCGTCCCTGTCCTACACTATCTTTTTTACACACGACACAAAAAATGTCGGTTTTTTGTGGAACAACTTTCCGAGCACATAAAATATCGAAATATACGCGTAAATTTTTTTCCCGATTTTTTAATATTTTCAAAACGTATTTAAACTAAAATTTAAAAACCAGAAACATACGCTCCCATGTGCCAAAACACCACCCCCTATTCAAACTTGTCTCCATATTAAGGTGTTCACCACATATGCTTTATACTGTGCAAGATAGTTAAAAACAAAGAAGCTGTATTAGCCAAACCAAGATAGCAAGTAGGATTTGGCTAGCAGAACACTCTAGAGTGATAGTGACCTGTCAATCCACCAGATGCGCTCAAAGCTGGGAGCATAAAGCGCTCTTAGAGATTAGAGATATACGTACGTGTCATGTCTATGGGAGAGACCGCGTGCGTTGCAGACTAGTCGTACGCCTCGCGTGTGCTGAGCTCAGAGCATGCCCAGCACGTCTTCAAATGCCTCCGGGCAAAGGCGCCGAATAGGTTGTTCAGGGGATGTCGACGCATGCTCAGCTTGGCCGCGTCTCTCAAACAACGCATCGATTTAATAAAATTTGAAAATAAAATGTGAATTGATTTAAATTTTGTTATACATTATAAATTTAAATGAAATTTAAATGGAAATTCTAACCCTAAACCAAAACCAATGGTCGTCGTCGCTGCATGGTGTCGGTAGGGCGTTCGACGGGCCTCACGGTAGACGCGTTGCCACTCGACGTCGCCGTATGGGCCTGCCGAGGGAGGCCTCCATGGCGCGCTTGACGAGGATTTGGTTGAACTTCTTGGCGGTCCTCGCGTTGCCGCGCTACTAGCACTGCGTCTCGAAAGAGGAGGCAATGGCCGTCTGCAACTCGGCGAGAGGCACCTCGCCCGCCTGGTCGTCGTCAAGCTCGTCAAGGAACTCATTGAGGGAGTCATCGTCCTAGTCCTCCTCCTCGCCCTCCTGCGGCGCCGGCGGGGATGGTGGTGGTGGTGGCAGCGGCGATGGGGATGGTGATGGTGGTGGCGGCGGCGGTGGTGGCGGCGGCGGTGGTGCACCGCTTCTGCCGCACCCTAGCATTGTTTACGTGGTAATAAGGTGGTGAGACATTTTTTCGGTGGGTCAGTTTGTGAAGAAGCAACGGCAAGGCGCCGAGGTTTATAGCCAGAGGAGGGCGAGGAACCAAGGGGAAGCGAGGAGCGAATGGGCAGGAAGGGGCGGTGGGGCGCATTAACGTCGGCGCTGCACCGACGAGACACGTCACAGCCGTCGCCAGGGGAGTCGATGCCGTCTTTACTAAAAGTTGACCGGCAGCCATGGCGCCATTAATAGAGGTTACCCGCCGTTGTCTCGCTGACATGCATGGCCCATCGGGCAGGCTTCTACGTGGCGCATGCAGTGGCTGGTGTCCGGCATCCCCGCAACGATCCCTGTGTAGCGGGGATGGCCTAGGGGCACCGGACCGTTTATTGGGACTGCACCGGACCAATTTTGTGTTTGGGGGATGCGACTGGGCAGGCGTATCGGTTCGGCGCGCCCAATAGTCCCTGCCGCGTCGTTTAGGGGACGCGGCTGGGCCTGCTCACATATGGTAGCACGTTCATCCACTCCTTGCAGCACCGTTATGCATTGATGGTAGCAACAATAACCACCTATGGAAACACCACCGCCTTCCAATGGCAGCATTGTTGCACATCCCTCGTAGCACAGTCGGTCTTCCGTCGTAGCACCGCATCATGTCCCAAGTAGCACCACCAAGGTTCATTTCTAGCACTGTCGCACGCCCCGTGTACCATTACATCCCGCACCTGCAGCAGCGCCTTATTTCGCTTGTCAGCAACGCTGGGGGTACTAAGGGCGACAGAGGTATCTCTGCAGGGCGGCAACGGTAGAGGATGATGACGTGCGACGGTCATGTGGAGGAACAACGATCGATCAAGGATTCAAGGCATTGTCGATTCGGCGTCTCGGCTGGTCGCCTCTCGCACGACCGATGCGGTTGAACACTTGAATCCACACCGTATCGCCCGAATTAGCTATTCTCGTAAGCCCACACCGCTCGGCCCCATTTTGGAATTTCCACATTTTTTGCCCTAACCAATCCAGGCCAGAACATAACCCACACCAAAAGGCCCATTCTGACCAACACCATTCCACCTTGATACGCAAGTCTATGTAAATTGCACGAATGCACGAATCTCAGGTTGACTAAGACATAACAAAATCTCATTCGCCAGAGACCTAGCAAATCTGTATAGATTAAGGCATTATGCTCGCCTTTGTGCTTTCCTTGTGCATTTTGTCTGTTCATCACTGGCGCTTAGTCGAATATCATGTGTTTAGCCCCCACAAAAAAAGAATCAGGTGTTTTGCACAAATCTCAAAGAAAATTCGAACAGTTCTCAAGTCGACTAAGACATAACAAGATCTCAATCTCCCGAGACCTAGCAAATTTGTATAGATTAAGGCATCATGCTCACCTATGTGCTTTCCTTGTGCATTTTTTGTCAACGCTTAGTCGAATATCATGTGTTGTCCGCGCACGTTTGCGTTATTCTTTTTCTTCTAGTCTACGCAAATTGCACAAATCTCAAAGAAAGATAGAGCGGTTCTCAGGTCTAGTGAGACATAACAAAATCTCAGTCGCATGAGAACTAGCAAATCCGTACGGATTAGGCATCGCTCTCGTCTATGTGCGTTCCTTGTGCATTTTGTCGGCGCTTCACTGACCGTCAAATTGTTGTTTTCACTCTTTGGAACATCTAGTCTAGACCATCACGGTAGTACTCTTTGGGTGCCGATCTAACACGGTGAGAGAGAGGGGATAGAGAGATGGGAAGACAAACCTTGAATATGGCTCGAGGAGCCCGAGCCGGTGGCCATCGGGAATTGCGATGACGTGAGCGTGGGTGAGAGAGTGGCGGCGGAGCTTCCCGTTGCTGGGCACTAACCCTAGATCGGTAGGGATGTTGGTGGAGGGCGGTGACACACGGTCAACCTCGTGAGGCGTGCAGGCCGGCCTCCCCACCCTTTATATAGCGCGGCGTTAGGGGCCCACCATCCATAAAGGATCGGGTGCCCCTGATCAGGGCGCAGTCAAGGGGCTGTGATCGAGCCGTTGGGCTCGGTCACGGTGAGATCAATCTGACATTCTCCCCCTTGATCTCAACTTTACTTTTAACTTTATACTTTATACTTTACTCGTTTTATCACAGATCCGTACATAGAGCATGTTTCATCATCACAGCTCAATTGCCGATAGAATGAGACAACCACTATATACTTTTCTGTTTGGAAACAAATCCTGTTACTTTTGGGCCTCTTCCGATCCAGGAATCATAGGCTTTCCCTTAAACCCATTCCGGCTAAGTGTTCCTTGAACACATTGGGTGGTAAGCCTTTCGTTAGCGGATCCGCAAGCATATCCTTTGTTCTTATATGCTCGAGACTTATTGTTTGATCCTAGATTTTATCTTTCACAACATAATACTTTATCTCTATTGGTCTGATAGCTTTACTCGACTTGTTGTTGTGAGCATAGAATACTGCGGGCTAGTTGTCACAGTACATCTTTAGTGGTTTGTCAATACAATCCACCACTTTCAAGTCGGGTATAAATTTCTTTAGCCATATCGCCTGCCCCGTGGCATCAAAACTTGTAATAAACTTTGCATACATCCTGGATGATGCAACTATCGACTGTTTGCAGCTTCTCCACGAAATAGCCCCTCCTGCGAGAGTAAACACGTATCCTGACATGGACTTTCTATCATCTTGGTCACCCGCATAATCTGCGTCTGAATACCCTCTTATCTCCTGGGAATCAGATCTTCTATATGTTCGCATGAGATCTTTCGTGACTTGCACATAACGCAATGCTTTCTTTACCATCTTCCAGTGCTCTATGCCTGGATTTTCTCGATATCTACCGAGTACCCCGGTGATAAAAGCTAAGTCAGGGCGAGTGCACACTTGTGCATACTGTAAGCTTCCAACAGCCGAAGCATATGGTACTGTTTTATTTGACGATCTCATATGGGTTCTTGGGGCATTAAAATTGCCCAAAATTGTCACCCTTGACTATAGGAGCAGGTGTGGCATTACTCTTATGCGTATTATATTTCTTTAGAACTTTTTCTAAATATGCCTTCTGTGATAGTCCTAAAACTCCATTTTGCCTGTCTCGGTGAATTTCTATGCCCAAAACATATGAAGCTTCACCAAGATCTTTCATGTCAAAATTTGAGGATAAGAACTTCTTTGTTTCTAGTGGTAGACTAACATCACTGCTAGCAAGCAAGATATCATCCACATACAGAATTAGGAAAATATATTTCCCACTTTTAAACTTTGCATAAACGCAGTTGTCCTCAACATTCTCTTTAAATCCAAATCTTTTAATAGTATCATTAAACTTTAGATACCACTGTTTAGAGGCTTGCTTTAATCCATAAATGTATTTATTTAGGCGGCATCCCATATGTTCCTTCCCCTCCATGAAAAAACCCTTGTAAACACTTTCTTCTAAATATCCATTTAGAAATGCCGTCTTTACATCCATTTGATGCAACTCTAAATCAAAATGCGCAACTAGTGCTATTATGATTCTGAAGGAATCCTTACATGAGATCGGAGAAAATGTCTCATTGTAATCTACTCCTTCTCTTTGCGTAAAGCCTTTTGCCACAAGTCTTGCTTTATACTTTTCTACATTCCCATTGGAGACATACTTTGTTTTGTAGACCCATATGCAGCCTACTATTTTGGCTCCTTTAGGAATTTTCTCTAAGTCCCAAACATTGTTGGAACTCATCGATTTCATTTCATCTTCCATTGCCTCCACCCACTTTGATGAGTGAGGGCTTCTCATGGCTTCTTCATATGAGGTGGGATCACCTTCCATATGAACTATTTCCATGTTATAAACTTTATAAATTTCTTTAGAAATGGCTGGTCTTCTTGCTCTTTTAGACCTTTTGAGTTCCTCAGACTCTTGCTCATTTCGTGCCTCGGGTTCTGGCACATTTTCTGTGTGTGGCTGTTGCGGCTCCCTTTCATGCTCATCAGTGGATTCAGGCGGCTCCTGACAGACAGGTTCCGAACCTTCTCCCATTGTTGTCACGGGGTGTAGTCACAATAGGTGCTTGCACCACAACCTTAGGGGTTGTCGATGGTGGCACAAGAGGTAGAGAAAAAATGGCTCCTGAGTCATCGGATTAGGTGCATGCACCCTCTTCTCCTCAAGATCAATTTTCTGAGCTACCATGTCCCCCCTTATCAATTCGTCCTCCAAGAAGACTGCATGTCTCGTTTCTACAAACTTTGTGTATCTGTCTGGACAATAGAAACGATAACCTTTTGATCTATCAGGATAGCCAATGAAGTGGCAAGTCACTATTTTGGGGTCTAACTTTGCAATATTTGGATTAAATACTTTTGCCTCAGCTTGGCTCCCCCAGACCCTCAAGTGGCGCAGAGAGGGAACTCTGCCTGTCCCCAACTCATACAGTGTTTTGGGCACCGACTTTCTTGGTACTCTTTTGAGAATGTGAATGGTGGTTTTAAGCGCCTCCATCCATAATCCCAACGACAGGGAGGAATAACTCATCATATTGCGCACCATATCCATAAGAGTACGGTTGCGCCTTTTAGCTACTCCATTTTGCTAAGGTTCGCCCGGCATAGAATACTGGGCGACTATTCCATTTTTCTCTAAGAACCTTGCAAAAGGTCCAGGTACTTGACCATATGGAGTGTGCCTACCATAGTACTCCCCCCCCCACGGTTGGACCTGATTATTTTAATTCTTTTATCATGCAGATTTTCAACTTCTGCTAAGGGGTTGTAGATCCTCTCTCTTAAGTCTATCAAAGTGTAAAGGAATACCTAAGTATTTGACAGGGAAAGATCCTTCCTTACATTGAAAATTTTCAATGAAAGGAAGAAGCTCTTCTGACTCTATGTTGATAGGAATTAACTCACTCTTGTGAAAATTAATCCTCATCCCTGAGATTTGCTCAAAACAGGTCAAAATCCATTTCAAATTCAAGGCAACTTGTGGGTTATTTTCTAAGAACAGTAATCTGTCATCTGCATACTGTAGACTGATAACCCCACCTGGAATAAAGTTGGGGCAAAGTCCTCTAATTAACCCACAATTTGTCCCTTTAACTAACATTCTAGAGAAACACATCAACCCCATGTCTAAGACCTTTTCTAGTGAGAAAAAAGTCACCCTCTTCATCATTTACTTTGACACACACAGCTAGGAAGCACAGATACGGCGATACATATCCGATATGTGATACAAGGATACCATTTTTTTTGCAGTGATACGGCATTTTTCCAAAAATAAAGATACAGGGATACATTTATATATACATATTATTATTATTATTAAAATGCATAAATTAAAGATTTTTTAGGATAAATAGATGCTAACATGGTCCAGAGATCACTAAATCAGTTTAGACAATGAACGCATCTAATTCACAGCGACTTCTTGTCATCATCTGCATAAGTCAAACAACACCCAGAAGATGTGCTCGAGTTTGAATGCTACCGCTAGCCATGGCTGATCTAGTTGAGGAAGGAAGAATATCGGAGATCAAATCAATGGAGTTTGAAGACATGGAGGTTGGAGCATAAGGTAGACCGTAGGGGACTAGAAGATGGGTGGAAGAAGAAAAGACTCACCGGTCACCTCCGTTAGTGGGGGCGGCCGGAGGAGGCAGCGTCGGGCTGCCGGCAAGGGGGCGGTTGTGCGTGCGCGTGCGCCTGCGTGATGCAAACTGCTGCTTGTTACGGCTGGGGGCATGCGAGCGTTAGGTCTTCTAGGGAGCGCGTCGTTTGGTTTCCAGTATCCCTTTGATATCCCTGTGTTAGGATGATCTCCAATGTTCAAGGACCGAGTCCAACGACTCGATCCCGTTTCCCCTCTCACGCGCCCTGATCGGGGGCGTCCAACCGAAACATGGTTGGTGGGCCCCTGTGGCAGCGCTATATAAAGAGGTGGGGGCCGGGGCACATGATACGAGGTTCATCGGTGTTGCCAGTCGCCCCACCAATATCCCGTTCTGATCTAGGTCTAGCGCTTGGTCACAGGAAGCACTACCATCGCTGCCACCCTCACTCACCCACGCTCACGCCGTCGCCATGGCCTCCGGCTCAAGATCATCAAGCCATGGTGCAGGTTACTCCTTTTTCTCTCTCTGATCTCCCTCTCTCTCTCTCAGATCACAAGTTCTTTGATGCATAGACAGTGTAATTGCCGAACTAGTTCTAGCCTAGATGATCTAAAGTAAACATTGGTATCAGAGCAGGTCTAGGTTCTAGATTTTTTGGCATAAAGTTTTTTTTTCACAAAGAGAACTCACCGGCAGGGCCTTGAGCTCACTGGCAAAGAACGCCGCCGTTCACGGCCGCGTCTGTTCCTCTCTATCCAGATGAGCATCCAAGTGAGGCATCTGGAAGAAGAACCAAGATCTTTTTGAGATCAAAAGAAAAGAAACCCTAACTCTACCCCAGATCATAGGGATGAAATCCGAAAAGAATCAAAGTACAAAGAAGAAAAAGAAAGGGAGGCGGCCTTCACTGCCGGCCTCCACTCACCGGACCACCGGAAAAGGGCACCGCGGCCAGACCGTTCGACGGCGGCGCGCTCACCCGCAAGGGGAACGCACGCACCGGCGAATGGACAGGCGACGGCGCCATCTCCGCTCGCAGCTGTCGTCCGTTCTTGCGCAGCTGTGCACAGACGGAGAAAGAAAGAAGGGGAAGATGGGGAGAGGCTCGCCGCCGTGGAGCGGCGTCGCCGGTCACCGGCGGGGCTCCGGCCGGCGGCGGACTCCCCTGCTCAGAACTGAGCCGGCGCATCGAGCCGTCGGGCTCGGACAGAGACAGAGAGGGGAGGCCGGGGAACACTCCGCCATGCCGCCGTCTCCCATCGCCACGACATCGTCATCCCCACTGGGGGCCGCCGGCCTCCGCCGCTCTCCTATGCGTCGGCCCCCAGCCACCGCGAGCGAGAGAGGAGAGACAGTGGCAAGGTTGGGGTCGAGACAGAGTGGAGCTAGGGTTCGCTGGACCGGTGCGGGGGCGGGTTTTGTTTGGCCCGATCGTCCCGCTCAACCGTCGGATCGGCATCCGACGGCCCTGGAGAACCGGCGCTGGCGCCAGCAGGCCACGGGCCGCCACAGACTCGGCCGGGACAGTGAGCGGCGGTTACTAACCGCCGCGCAGTGCGCCAGCAGGCCATGGGCCGCCAGTTGCGACAGAAAAGAGCTTTTTTCTCTGGATTTTATTTTTTATACAATACAGTTTTGGTGATTTTGTTCAAATTTTGAGCAATTTTCATACAGTTTCTTCTATTCAAAATAATCCAATGAAATTTTATTTAGAAAACTGAAAAGTGCTAGAAACTTTTTTATAAAGTTTAAAGTTAATGGCTTTTAATTCATTTATTCTGCTGCAAATAGTTAAAAGAGTTATTTAAAGGTAAAAATGCCAAAAAGTGAGAATTAATTTTTTGAAAGATGTGATAAAGTGACTTTAAAGATGATTGTGATTCTGTTATTATATGACCAATGTTGTTAATAGCATAATCATAATTTATTCATTGTATGATTAAATGGTGCATTTATCTCTATTTTTGCCCAACGGTGATATAGTTTTAATTGCACAAACAGTTGTATGTGTTGATTTATACCAACGTTGGATTAATGCATGCAATTGTTTTGTTATCTCACATCTTTGTGAATTTCAGGAGGCTACAATCTGATGAGTTGCCTCAAAGACGTTCTGACGCTCAGGGATAACAACTACACTGAGTGGAGGAAGAAAGTTGATCTGGCTTTTGTCTGCGCTGAAGTTGACTGGTTTGTAGACACTCCACAGCCAGTCAAGCCGATAGAGCCAGTCAGAGATGCAAAGGATGATGATGCTGCATGGGAGAACAAGAAAAAGGACTATGCTCCAGTGGAGCTGGCATATGTGCTAGAGAACCAAAAGTGGGTCAATGCAAACAAAAAGTGCATGGCCTTTATAAAGAATACGATTGAGAACGCCATTGCGAGCTCAATCGCAGAGTGCACTTCCGTTGGGGAGTTTTTGGAAAAGATTAAGAGCCAGTTCAATGGCTCTTCAAATGTGTATGCTACCCAGCTGCTCAAACAGCTGGTCACAGAAAAGTACACAGGAGGTGCACATGGCATCAGGGAGCACATCTTGAGGATGAGCAACATGGCTTCTAAACTGAAGCCCATGGATGGTAATCTGGAACTAAAGCCTGCTCTGCTTGTTCACCTTGTCATGGCTTTATTGCCTAAAGAGTTTGATAACTTTGTTATCAACTACAACATGTCCCCTGATAAATGGGACTTAGACAAAATGATTGCCATGTGTGTGCAAGAGGAAGATAGGCTTAAAGCCTCAAATGGTGGTTCCATCAACTATGTCAAGGACAACAGGAAAAGGAACTACCAGAACTACCAGAACAGCAATCAAGGTTCTCCCTGCAAGCCATATGGCAAAGGTCCACAACAGTATCATCAGCCCACTCTCCCAGTGGATAAAGACCAGTGTCTCCACTGCAAGAAGACTGGGCACTTTAAGAAAGACTGTCTAGCATGGCTCAAGTCCATAATGGCAAGGAAAGGTAAAGATACAGTTTCTTTTGTAAATGAATCCCTGTATTCACAGTTTTCGAAATCTACTTGGTGGATTGACTCAGGTGCAACTGTTCATATTGCAAATTCTTTATAGGGATTCCATTCGACAAGGACTATGAAAAGAAACGAAAGATGCATTGAAGTTGTGAATGGAGTTCAAGCAGACGTTGAAGCTGTTGGCGACATCTCCTTGGAGTTAGCTGATGGTTTTTCGATTCTGCTTAGAGATGTGTTATTTGTTCCTTCACTTCACAGAAACTTAATAAGTGTATCACGTTTGGATAAAGACAGTTATGAGTATTATTTTGCACACGACAAGTGTGCCATATGGTTTAAAGATGCTTGTGTGGGTGTTGCTTTACTTCACAACGAGCTTTATTTGTTATCCTTACATGAAAAAGTGCATTCTGTGTGTAATGTGAATGAACAAACTCCCTTGTCGAACAAAGAACAAAAGAAAAGAAAAATAACTCATGACTCATCGAAGTTATGGCACTGTCGATTAGGCCATATTTCGAGGGGAAGAATTGAAAACCTTGTTAAAATGATATTCTTCCTCCGTTAGAGTTCTCCGATATAGAACAGTGCATAGATTGCATAAAAGGAAAGTATGTAAAGCAAATTAAAAAGGGTGCAAACTGAAGTACAGCAACACTAGAAATAATCCACACTGATATTTGTGGACCATTTTCGATGAAAAGTGTGGATGGCTATGACTCGTTCATAACATTCACAGATGATTACTCCCGATATGGTTATATTTATCCAATTAAAGAAAGGTCTGAAGCATTGGATAAATTTAAAATATTCAAAGCAGAAGTTGAAAATCAGCATGATAAAAGAATTAAAATAGTCTGGTCCGACCGTGGAGGGGAGTATGATACGTCTCCAACGTATCTATAATTTTTGATGTTCCATGCTTGTTTTTACACCATTTGTTTAGTGTTTCGTTACACTTCGTGGCATTTTTATGCATTTTCCGGAACTGACGAGGGTTAACTCGACAAATGTCCTAGATGAAGGACTTAGGATAGGGGAGATAGGGCGTCGGATGAACTCGAAGGTAAAGTTAGTCGAAATAGGTGTGTATCGAAAGTAAACTTGGGTGTTCAACCTGGCTTGCTTTCAATCTGCCCTACACCGTCCCCTCCTGGCCCCTATATATAGGTGGCCAGGTCTCGAGGATCGGGTAGGGTTCGATACAGATTACGGATATCGACATACGGTAATAACTCGTATTCGACTATCATTACAATTGGGCCTAGCTTAACGGGCCTCAGGGGTACTCAACTAACGGGCTCTATTAACTATACCCTTGTCAGTAGCCCCTGAGATTCTACCAGAATTGCAGATTCGGGTTGAATCTCTAATCTTCAAATCTTCGACTTGATCAATTCTTCGACTTTATCTTCAAATCTTCGACTTGGTCTTTCGACTTATATTGATGATAATTTGCTCGCAAGGGGTCTCGATGAACAAGCCTGACAACTCTGACGGATCAAGAGGTCAGTTAACTGCCGGAACAGATACTTGTCACCTACTTCAAATTCAATCCCCTTGGACTTGAATTCGGGATACCGGTCAAACTCATTCTTTTGCCTCATTTAGGACTTACAAAAAATGAGTCCCAGTGGTTCTCAGGGTACCCAGTGCGTCCACCAGGATTTTCTTCGCGTCGTAGACACGGATACATACCAGCAGAGCGCATCCATGTGCGTATACCAGGCCACACAGGACGGATCCCGGGGTCTTACCTTCGTGACAAGTCACGGCATTCGAGTTTTGTTGCGATAACACAACTCGAGAATCTTATGTCGCAGTCAAAGTTTGACTGAAAATATTCGGGTTTCTACAACCATAAAACTCGCTCCCGATGGGAGTAACACTTCTCCAATCTCCAATGCTTTGCCAATGAATATCGTCGAGTGCGCGCTCAGCGCTCCCGATGGGAGTAGCCCCCGAGGCTATAGTCGAAAAAACATTTTTTCGAGTATAGGCTCAAGAGATAATATAGCTCGTCTTACTTCAACTCGAAACACTCCATCTGCAAAGTTCTTCAACTCGAGATACTTTCAAGAACATCTTGTCTTTTAGTTCAGGTCCACTACTTCAATGAAGAGTTCCACTCGATATTTATGCAATTAACAGCCCCCAAGGCTTATAACCAAAAAATCCTTCATATCTGATCCTTTCTATAAGTTTCAGCATTCGTCGGCGCCATCCTTTTACCTTTATATATATATTTGATGACGTCAATAAAGACATAGCTCTTCATCAATGCAAACCGTTTTATGGGTAGCACTGTAATTTTCTCGATTTTTTGACCGTTTAGTGGGCTGCACGATTTTTGACCGTTGGTGGGCTAACGTTTCCGATCTTTGCGCCACGACTCAGCCCATGATCCTTCTCCCAGAAGATATATAACTGGCATAGTGGGGAATCGCACTGTTCACCAGCTCGTTACCTCCGCCGCCTCCATTGCTAATCTCCTCTGCCTCTTCCTCTCTTGCGGAGCCCCCGAGCGCACTTTTGTGCTGTATGCGCGTGAAGCATCTGGCCACCAGGAGCGCTATGGCCAAGTCTTCTGCCACCAACTGGGTCCGCTCCACCATCACCGAGAAGGAGGTGGAGAAAGCCACGGCGGACGCCCTCATCGCTGCCGAAGATTCCATCAAGTTTCCCAGCACCGAACGGATCCCGAAGCCCCCAAGCGGTTACCGGGTAATGTTCCTTGCTCTCCTCTTCCGCGGTCTGTCACTTCCTGCCCACGAGTTTCTCCGTGGGCTGCTATTCGTCTATGGTGTTCAGCTCCATCAGCTCACACCAAATTCCCTTCTCCATATTGCTTGCTTCGTGACTCTCTGCGAGTCATTTTTGGGCATTGAGCCCCACTTCACTCTCTGGAGATCGATCTTTCGACTCCGCCCCAATGTTTCTCTGGCAAGGAAACCCGAACTGGGCGGAGCCATCGTTTCTATGCGCCCTGAGGCGCAATATCTTGAATTTTCTATGGCCGCATCTGTCCAAGGGTGGAGTACAAAGTGGTTCTATATCAAGGACCGCAAATCCTCTCCTGAAGATGAGTTCGGCCTTCCTCCCTTTGATGCTTCTCAAGAGGTGAAGAAATTGAAGTCATGGGACTCACTTCCCTCAGATGCGGAAGTTGCACAAATTCTTCCTCTTCTATCCCGCATTCAAACTCTGAAAACAGGCCTAGGAGGTGCTTTGTCGGGTATCCAACTCATGGCGTTTTTCATACAACGTCGAGTTCAACCCCTACAGCACCGCCTCACCAAGCTTTGGACTTATTCTGGCTTAGAAGACCCTACTCGCATATCTGAGGATCTGATGTCGAAAGAAGATGTCGACAAGCGAGTCAGGAATCTCACCAAGCTCACCAAGGAGCACACAGTTGCTGACTTGAAGGCAGATTTCTTCGACTCCGTGCACCCTATTCCTGAGGTATACATCGCTGCATCCACTTTTTGTCAAACTTCTCTTAATTTTGACTTGCATTATTCTTTGCCTCTGCACTCTGCTGATTTATTAATATGCAGGGTCACCAATTCATTGTTTCTCGCCCCCCTCTTCCAGAGGAAGGGCCCCTTCCTGCTGATCTAGCATCTCCTGCATCTGAAGCCCCCGAGGCTGACGAAAGTCAGGACGGATATGATGTCGAAGAATCAGAAGATGAGACTAGCTCGTCGACATCGCCTCCTCCTGTTTTTGCTGAAGATGTTGGTGTCGACAAAAAACGGAAACGTGTCGACGAAATTGCTTCATCGAGTTCTGCAGCGGCTGGAAAAACCCCCGCTCTTGCAGAAGATATGGAGTACTTTGACATGCTTGCATCGTAAGTATTGTAGTCGAACTTTTCAATTGCTTTATTCTTGCCTCTTGCTTATAACTTATACTTTTCATGCAGTGATGATGAAGAACCACCAACATGTGCGACGGCTGTTCCACCACCTTCTCCTGTGGCGATTGATGAGCCTGTCGAACCAGATGTTGCTCCGAGGACTACCAGGGCCTCTGTAAAGAAGGTTTCTCAAACTCAAGCCCGAAACCTCAAACGTGCGAAGAAGACCAAAGAAGCCGAGGTTTCTCTGGAGGCCCATGTTTCTACAGTTTCTTCTGATGATGTGAGCGATTATTTTTTCCCTTCTTTCCTTTCATGCACTTCTACTCTTACACTCTTCTTTTATCAGGCTTTGGTGAAGAGATTTATCGCCCTGGGCACGGAGTGTGCGGGGTACCTAAAGGTTGCAAAATCTTCCGAAGGTACAATTTTGATATTCAATCATTACTTTTCTTCTGCGCTTTGTCTCTTGCTGTTTATCTGACTTCCTTTCGTCTGCTTTTGCAGCTGCTTTAGCGACAGCCAATGCTCGCATTGCGTCGCTGGAAGCGGAGCTCAAAGCTTCGCAAAAAGCTTATGATGCTGCGACCGCTGCTAAGGCAATTGCTGAGAAGTCGCAGAAATCTGCGCTTGCCAAGGCGAAGAAGGCTGAGAGGGCGTTAGTAGATGCCAACAAAGAGCATGCTCAACGAGAGCAAGCCATGGCGGAGCGTCTTCACACCATGTCTACTGCTGCCGAAAGTAAGTTCTTCGACTTGTCTTCTGTTTTCGTCCCCTGTTGCACTGGTGTATTTGTTGACACTTGCCTCTTCCTTTATTTTCTATTGCTTAGAATTCACAGGGGTATCTCCGTCGTCCCTGCAAACGGACGATGATCCTCTTATGGATGCGGTTAACCTACTCGAAGAAAACTGGATATCTATCCAGGAAACTTTTGAGTTGATTGGCCGCGTTCTGTCACGGCTATTTGCTGGGTTGTGGCCGAAGAAAAAGATGGCAATCCCGAAGGGCAACCTAACTGAACTCGCCAAGACTTTTGACAGCGATGAAGACCCTACTCTCCATCTGAAGGGGCTGTCCATTAAGTGCGGCGCCGAAGGTGCCATTGCCCTTTCTCTTGCGCATGGTACAGACTTTGACTGGGAGAAGGTTAACTCCCCCCATGGCCACACCCGTGACGAGATGAAGGTGTTTTTCGAGAAGGCAAAGAAGTTAGCGCCTGCACTGCTGACAACGATTTCTCCTTCGGCGGCCTCTGCTGTGCCTGCTGCACCACCGCCAGCACCGAAAGCACCAGTGCCGCCGTCGATTTCTAGCGAGGAACCGGCCGCGCCCCCTTCTTCCATGGAGCACAATGCTGAGGTGGCGTAGACTCAGCCTCTTTGTAACTTATCTAGATTTCTCCTTTTGAATGTAAAGACTCCAATTAGGTACAACCCGAGAACCTTAGTCATAGGGTTGTACTCTTATGTAAATATATCCCCTTCGTAAGAAGTTTTATGTTGCCTCTCTGAAATTGTTTCTCCTTTCTTTTCCTTTTGGCCTGCAGTCGACGCGCGTCGATGATCCTTTGACTCATGATTCTGCTCCTTCCTCTGCTCGTGGGTTCGGTCCTCATACTCCATCGACTCCTAGTCGATGCAGCCAATGCTCGGAATACTCTTCCAGGATATCCGACCTTGAAACTCGCCTATCCTTGGCCAAATGCCAAGCTCAGATGGCTATTAAAAAGGCTAGCCTAGCCGGTGGCTATATGAAGAAAATCTCTTCACTTGAAGAAAAGGTCTCCAGCTTGACGGCGAAGGTTGTTCATAATGAAGAGTGCGAATCTTTCATTCTTGGCATTGTCGAGTCTGCTTGCGAGCTGTTGCGATATGAGTTTTCTTTCGACTCCTTCTTTGGCTGTTTGCGCACTTCTTTTGTGATATATTTGTCATTGTAGGTACTTGCTTGGATTTTGCTTCTGAAGAACGTCGAGTTGCTGAGTGAAATGCTGCTTTGGAGAAGATGTCGACTGGCTACGAGACTCTGTGGTCTGATCCTCGACGCCGTAGCGCCATTGTATTGCTTCAAGATCGTGCCTAGCACATTGGCGAGTCAGTTGATGGTTGCCGGCGAGCTCTTACAACTATGCACTCCAATATGCTTCCCCATAATCCTTTGCCTGCAACTTTCCCACTTCTTCTTGATACTTTCATATCCAGCCATCGTATTCATAGGTTAATAGAACTGAACTTAGTGGCTGGTGCCAATTTTGCTCTCGGGTGGATACGCAAGTGGCACCCCAGATTGAATTATAGCACGATGTCCTTAAGTTTAGCTCTAGGTGGAGCTAGCCTTCGGGTTCATATGGAGAACACGCTTCAACCTGCTCGAAGACTTGTAGCTAGGCTTTTAGAGGCGGATGCTGCGTTTTTCCGCGAGTATCATTATTTAGATCCTTTAGGCGTAGATGATTCTGACAACCCGATGTTGTAAAGTGTGTGTGGAACGCGAGAGATTATTTATTTCGCGACTATATGTCTGAAATTTATTCTCAAGGCGTATTTGTATGGTTCGTGCGTTTGCCGCATCTTTTCTTTGAAAGACTCGTAAACTCGAATATGAGGAACGCTTTGTCTTTATTTATACTTTTAATGTAAGATACATGGGGTGACCCAAGAGATCCGGCCTGTGACCCGTGTTCTGGATCTAGAGGGCATTGCCCCTGGAATAACTCGTGGCTTTTACGGCCTTTATTGTTCTACTCTATTGTCTTTATGATGCTTATGTCGTCGTGGGTTTCCCTTTCTCTTCTACGCCTGTGTCTTCTCCTGATGTTCCTGTTCGTGGCTTCTTCGTTTCGGGCTCCGCGGCGCATCCTTCGAGTAGCTTGACGCCTTCTGTAGTCGCGCTCTTTGCCTTTTCTGCATGGTTGGCTATTACGCCAAAATTTTGCGCCATCTTGTGGAATTCCCTGTCGCAGAGATCTGAAACTTCAAAGCTTCCTTTCACTGTGATTATTCCTTTTGGTCCTGGCATTTTAAGTACCAAATATGTGTAGTGAGGCACTGCCATGAATCGCGAAAACGCGGGTCGTCCGAGGATCGCGTGATATTGCGATGGCCAGTCCATGACTTCGAAGTCTAGTTTTTCCCTTCTGTAGTTTTGTCGGTTGCCGAAGCAAACATTGAGTGCTATTCGACCCAACGGGTAATTAGCACTTCCTGGTACGATTCCATGGAAGGAGCAATCTGTTGGTTTTAGGAATTCCAATGATATGTGCATTGCCCTGAGTGTTTTCGCGTATATCAGGTTAATTCCACTTCCTGCATCCATGAATATTCTGTCGACATCATACGCGCCGATTTGAGCTTTGAGTACCAGAAGCGCGTTTCCTGGCCGAGGTACTGTTATGGGGTGATCCTCTCTGTTGAACTCGATTGGTTGTTCTGACCAATGCAGATATTCTGTTGTAGCTTGAGGCGACATGACTGCTAGATTGACTTGTCGAGTTATACTCTTTTCTTCTTTGTTTGACTTGGGCACAGGTTGTATCATTGCTGTAATGTGTCCTTTTGATGGGACGTACCCTTCGTCGTCGTCGTGTCCCTTGTTTTGCTGGTCTTGTCCTTGAGGAGCTCCGTTGTTTCCTTGCTGGTTTGTCGCGGGATTGTTGCTACCTTCGAATCCTTGTCGCCTTGCCTCGGTTTGTTTGTTTATTGCTGCTTCTTGTAGCTTTAAGAATATTGTGCAGTCTTTCATCGCGTGCCTTGATACTCGCTTCCCGTCGACGAACGCTGAATGTATATGACAAGGCCCGTTGAGCATATCCTCTGGTGATGGGTTGTACTCTCTGGATTCTCTTGGTGGGAACTTCTTATACTCCTCTCTTCCGTAGCTGCGATATCCCGAGCTTCTGCGGTCGTTTCCTTGATAACTGTTGTCTTTATATCCTGCGGCGACTTGGTTATGAGAGTCGTAGGTGTCGTAGTTTCGGGATCGTCTCCTTTGACTTCCGTATCTGTTTCTTCTGTCGTCCTCTGGAGATCGTGTCCGTTTGTTGTTGCACGCATCTTCTCCATCTGCAAATCTGTTTGCTGTGTCCATGAGATCTGACACTGTTTTTGGCTTGATTCTACCCATCTCTTCGACTAGGTCTCTTCGCCTTAATCCAATGATGAACGCGTCTATTGCTCTTTCGTCTGAAACTTCGACTGCTGAATTTTTGATGAGGCTCCATCTTTGGATGTATGCCCGTAGTGTTTCGTCGCATTGCTGTACGCATGCCTTGACTTCTTCTATTGATGCTGGCCGTTTGTACGTCGACCTGAAGTTGCTTGTAAATTGCTTTGTGAGGTCTTCCCAGCTTCCAATGGATTCTTTCTCTAGTTTGCTCAACCATGACCTTGCTGCGCCGGTGAGGTGTAACTGCAAACTTTGCATTGCTGTCTCTTTGGTTCCTCCTAGTATTTGAACTGCTTGTAAGTAATCTGCGAGCCATGATTGTGGTTCCTGTGATCCGTCGTACTTTTCTGGTCATGAGGTAGCTTGAATCCCTTAGGAACTGGAGTGGTGCGAACCCTACGAGTAAAGCACGATGCCCCCATCTCCTTTTCGTCGTCCTCATAGTCGCGCCTTTCATTTGGGGATCGCGATCTTCGAGTTCCACCGTGCTGTTTTGGTGATGGCGATCGAGATCGGTGTTTACTGCTTCTATGCCGAGGGCTATTGTGACGGCGAGGTGATCTTGCTTTGTGCGCTTCCTTGTGGTGATGTGCTTCTTCTCCTTTTGCTGATAGCTTGTGGCCCACCATATTGAGTCCGTTTAGTGCTGCTCTATGCATATGTTCTCTAGGATCTCCTGGACTTGGTCGAGTTGTAAGTAGATATGCTTGTGCTGCCACTAGTGCTGCTTCAGGAGTTTTTGGTAGGATGTTTCCCTGCTCGTCGACCGATAGGAAAGACGAGTCGAGGTTTTTGGAAATACTTTGCCTGTCAGAAGACTCGAGGTTATCGTACCTTGAACCATGTCGACGATTTTTCCTTGCGTTGCTGTGTGATGCGTCGCTCCGTGCTTTTCGAGCAGCCTCGCTAGCTGCAATGGCTGAATCTTTTCTTCTTTGTATCTCTGCTTTCTCCTTTGCTAATTGCTTGGCCTGCTGCCTTAGGGCGTAGTGATACCCCAAAAGCATGTCTTTGCTAGAATTTGATGGTATTGGAGTGCCGTGTTCTACGGCTTCTCTTATTATCCTCCATTCATCGACTAATAGTCGAATTTTTTCCCTGCTTGCGAGGGACTCTGGTGTTTGCCCTTCTGCTAGGTGATTTTCTCCTCTGTTGATATTTGCTGGGTTTAATATTGGATTGTCGTTTTCATCGAATTCTTCTGAATTATCCCCTATGATGGCGAGCACCTAGCACCGTTTGCCGATGTTGCCCTTGAAGCTTGATAAAATCGAGTCACTGTCTTCCGAAAGCTCTAATCCTGTCTTCCATGTATCCGTTGACTTATCGTCAAGGCAGATCGTGAGATCTTTGAGTTGGACTTCCACGTCAAAATTTTCCTTTTCTTCGTTGTCTTCTGCGATCTTTTATTTTTGCACTTCTTCTAGGCTGACCGGCGAGTTTACTTCGCTGGAAGAGCCTTCAGAATACTCCATCATTACTGTTGTTTCGGGTTCTTGCGCCGACGGATCTTGATCTTGTTTCGTCGGATCCGAAAGGCGAGAGGAACCCGACGGCCCGATGAGGATGCTCAAACTTCCAATTGTTAGTTCCACCTCTTGACTTCCGTCGACTTCTGGACTGCTGTTTGCTAAAAGCGAATAAGCCGTCGAATTCATGATTCCAACGCCCAGAGTCCCCACGGTCGGCGCCAATTGACGAGGGTTAACTCGACAAATGTTCTAGATGAAGGACTTAGGATCGGGGAGATAGGGCGTCGGATGAACTCGAAGGTAAAGTTAGTCGAAATAGGTGTGTATCGAAAGTAAACTTGGGTGTTCAACCTGGCTTGCTTTCAATCTGCCCTACACCGTCCCCTCCTGGCCCCTATATATAGGTGGCCAGGTCTCGAGGATCGGGTAGGGTTCGATACAGATTACGGATATCGACATACGGTAATAACTCATATTCGACTATCATTACAATTGGGCCTAGCTTAACGGGCCTCAGGGGTACTCAACTAACGGGCTCTATTAACTATACCCTTGTCAGGAACTAACCTATTAACGAGATGCCACAGTGCCAGTTCCCTGTTTTCTGCAGTTTTTGTGTTTCAGAAAAGTTACACAGGAAATATTCTCGGAATTGGACGAAACCAAAGCTAGTCGTCTAGATATTTCACGGAGCTTCCAGAACACCGAAGAGGAGACGGAGCCGGACCAGAGGGCGGCCACACCATAGGGTGGCGCGGCCTAGGGCTGGCCCACGCCCCCTGGTGGTGTGGGCCCCCTGGTCCACTTCTGACGCTGCATCTTCGCCTATAAAGACCCCCCGACGGGAAAAACCTAAAGACCCGATCACTTTTCTAGAACACATTGTGATCCGCCGCCACCGTCGACCCGAAGATCGGGAGGGTCCAGAAGCTCTTCCCGGCACCCTGCCGGAGAGGCGAATCGCCACTGGAGGTCTTTTTCATCGCCATGCTTGCCTCCGGCGCGATGAGTGAGTAGTCTACCTTGGACTATGGGTCCATAGCAGTAGCTAGATGGTTGTCTTCTCCACAATGTGCTTCATGTTTAGATCTCATGAGCTGCTTTACATGATCGAGACTACCGTTATATAATTCTACATGTTGTGTTTGTTGGGATCCGATGAATATTGGTGTTATGATTGAGTTGATGTGCTGAATATTATCTTATGTTATCTCTATGTTGTTTATGATCTTGCATGCTCTCCGTTGTTAGTAGCTATCTTGGCCGAGTAGTTGCTAGTGACTCCAAGAGGGGGTATTTATGCTCGATAGTGGGTTCATGCCTCTATTTAATCTGGGGGAGTGACAGAAACCTCTAAGGTTGTAGATGTGCTGTTGCTACTAGGGGGAAAACAACATTCATATGCTCAAGGGCATATGATTTGTTTACATTACACACTTTGCTTAATGCAATTATCTATTGTTCGCAACTTAATACTTGTGGAGTTCTCGGATTGATTCGCCACAAGTGGATTATTAGTCATAGATTCAGTTGGATGGCGGTCTATGTATCTTGTTGTAATGCCCAGAGTAAATCTCATAGTGATTCTCTCGACATATGCACGTTGTCTTTATTCTATCAATTGCCCAACTGTAATTTGTTTACCCAACATGTATTATTTTATCTTATGGAGAGACACCACTAGTGAACTGTGGAGCCTGGTCCTATTTCCTTTATATTGCTATCACCTGTTTACTTTACTCGCACTGTTTACTTTACTCGTATACTATTATCACTTTCCACTCGATACGCTCATACCCTTTGTTTCAAGCAAACCGGTGAGATTGACAACCTCATCATAAGTTGGGAACAAAGTATTTGGTTGTGTTGTGTGCAGGTTCCATGTTGCTACTGGTTGAAGACGCGCTAACAAGTTATCGTTAATGGCGCCCTTGTTAGAGCATCACGCAGCTAGTGGGCATCACCTTCGGTCGTTTGTCTCCCTCCTACTAGATTGACTACCTTGGTTTCATAACTGAGGGAAAACTTGCTGCTATATTCATCAAACCTTCTCTTGGGGTTTCCAACTGGCCGGTCATTTTTACTTCATCAACAAACGCCAACAAGTTTTTTGGCACCATCATCACCGCGCCATCAACAAGTTTTCTGGCGCCGTTGCCGGGGATTTCCTACATCAACTATATTTTCCCCCGTCAACTTGGCACCATAAAACAACAAGCAAGTTTTCTGGTGCCGTTGCCGGGGAGGAAGAAGACTTCTGCAAGGGGAGTTTCGCACGCACATCCTTTACTTTGTTTTAAGTTTTGCTTTTACTTTATTTTTACTTGCATCGTTTTATCAAAAACCCAAAAAAATTAGAATCCTTGATAGTTGTTATTTCTTTACTTCTAGTTCATTATGTTGTTCCCTAAGTATGTTTTGGAGGACCTCTCAGTAGGTAGTGGTTCAATTATTGGAAAAAGTAACATCAAGGAGTTCTTTAATCATATTAGTATGCATAAAGATGTTGAGAAAAAGTCTTTGGCTGAGCTTGCTCCTAGTTATGAAGTTGCTTCTGCTTATTTGATTCACATGTTAGAAGCTAGGTTTGCTAGCCTTAATCCTTTTATGCAGTACATGTTTCTTAAGCTTCATGATATTGAGGATCCTGAAAAGAAAGCTTTTATCTTGGAAACTTTGCGCATAGAATTTAGAGATGTTGCCATTGAAGCTAGGAAAGTTTTTAAGAAATTTAATAAGCTTGGCTCACCTGTTGAAGTTGTTGGTACACCCAGTGATTCTAGAATGCCAATACCTTGTAAACTTGTAGGAATTCATTATGCCTTGGAAAATAATTTTAGTTGGATTTGTCCTAAAAATCTTTTTGATGAAAGTAGTGTACCAAGGCGTGACTACAAGGGGTACTCAAAAACTCATTTGTACAGAATTCATTTCTTTGTTCCTACAGCTGATCTTAATGCCTCACTTGATATTACTTGATTCGCATTTTCTGCGCCTAGCTCAAAGGCGTTAAAGAAAAGCACTCTTGGGAGATAACCCAATGTTTTTACATTCAGTTATTTTTATTTTATTTGAGTCTTGGAAGTTATTACTACTGTAATAACCGCTCCTTATCCTTTTTATTTCGTTTTTGTGCCAAGAGAAGCCTCTAATTTGAGTGAGGTAAGATTTGGGAATGTTGCTGTCCTGAAACAGTTTTCGGTGCTGCACCGTACAAATTTGTGAAAATTCTCTGTATATCTTTTGGACCTGCAATTTCTTGTGAATATGCCCCAGGTTATATCCAAACTTTCATTGGTTGAACACTTTTTGATTTGAGCAACATAAAACCCTCCAAAAATTCGACATTTGTCAGCTGTTCTGTTTTGACAGATTTCTGCCAATATTTGTGTTTACCGCTTTATCGCTTTCTTTTTGAGTTCTTTTGATCACGGAACTTTTGGAGAAGTTGCTAAAGTATTATATGATTAATATTTGGTGGTTTTGAGTTGAAACCTGAAGCAAAAAGGGTTGATTCTATGTTATGCTTACACTAATGTTGCTAATAGATTTATGTTTAGTTTTGTATGAAGGAAGTTTTCAAGTGTAGGGATTGGAGAATGATGAGATGAGTTGAAGAATGGACAAAAGCTCAATCTTGGGGATGCCCATGTCACCCCAAGAAATATTCAAGAAGTACAAGCTTCAAAGCTTGGGGATGCCCCCAAGGCACCCCTTCTTCATCGGCAAAAATCAGGTCACCTTTCAAAATACTATATTTTTGTTGCTTCATGCATTATGCGTTTTTTCTTGGAGCGTTAGTTGTTTTTAGTTTTCAGTTTAGTTTTGTTTTGTTTTCTGCAATAAATGGTTGGACCCCAATAATTTCCTTTTGGAGAAGTTGCCTTGCTTTTCATTTGCCAAGAACACTCAGTTTTTCACTCTATTCGTTTCCATGAGTGTTCTCTTTTGTAGAACTGCATTTAGCTTTCGATTTTCACCTTGATTTATGTTCAGATCTTTTTATATATTTTTATCAAGGTGTATTTTTGCCTCTAGTACTTATTGGTTTTCATCAAAAGAGTTGGTTATAAAAAGTTTGAATGGTGTTGGAAAAGAGAAAAAGCTTTATGCAAAAAAGTGGTACAAGAAGGAGCTTGTGTAGACTGCGGCCTAAGCTTTTGCATGTCGTGCTTGATGTCTTTTTGATAGTATGCTTAGTGGTTTTACTGTAGCATGACTTGTCTCAAATAACTGAGATTGCTTAATGAGCCTTTGAAAAAATCATGCATTGTTTTAATTATTTGGAAGCATTATTTTGGTTTTCTCCTTTGATGCTTTATTTGGGTTGACTTGGCGCATGCTCACACATGTTAGACTCAAACAAAGTCGCCATTGCCTCTATGATCATTTAGTTTTTGACTTTTGATGACATCTTCTGCTTCTTTTAATATCGCTTTGTCACTCTGCATGATTATGGCCGTTATTGCTCTCTTAGTTGGTCGCTCCCAGTCTTTTGCTAGCCCTCATTTTGTACTGAGTATGAGCTCTACTTGTGCATCCAACTATTAAAAACCAAGTTTGCCATTGTGTCCACTATAAATTCCTATGCATGGTATTTGTAAGCCATTCCAAGTAAATTTTCATGTGCTACCTTTCAAAACTTTTAACTACTTCTCGTTTTGTGCCACTGTTTTTAGCTCATGGGGACGTAGTGGTCGGAATTGTTATCTTCCATATTAAATTAAGTACCCTCGACTAGGCAGCTTCATCTGCTCGTCATTAATTTTGCATGAGAGCTGGTCAGACCATTGCAATCTAATTTTAAAAGAAAAAAAGGCACTCCTCCATGGTATGTGAATGTTGGTGGGCACCCGATGGAATCGGTTAGCCATGGTTTGAGAAAGGAAAAAAGGTGGGGAGGAGTGCCAAAGCTTTATAAAAGAGCACCAATGTGCCAAATTTTCAAAGAACTCGGAACCGCTCTCACTTGTTTATTATGGAAGATAGTAAGACCCCATTGCCAGTCGTTGACATGAAACAACCACCTCTCAAAACCCAATTTTTCTCTCTGTTTTACAAATGAAAAGCTCTAGCACATGTTTAATCACTGCTTCCCTCCGCGAAGGGCCTTTCTTTTACTTTTATGTTGAGTCTCCACCTTCTATCTTTATGCACCATTAAGAGAGCATAGTTGTCATTCTGAGTATAAGGTGCATTGTCCCAAAGTTTTCATTGATTGATTCATATTGTTGGTTTCACTTGTTCTTAAATTATTTGTATCTAGTCGCCCTCTTAAAACTTGAAGGTGTCCTTTGCATTTGTTTTGCTACTCCATGAGGGACAAGCTGAAAACCATTTGTATGTTTTTCCTTATGATTTGAACACACGTTTGACTTTCATTGTTTCATTTTCATGATCTTTTGTTTGTGTTCATTTTCATGTTATAACATGGTTGCTAAGTTTCTTCTATCAAGATTATATCTTTCATGCCCATGTTTTAAGTTCTTTTGATCCCAGCGCACAACGCTTACATAGATGATCAAGATTGTGTAGGTGCATGTCACCTCAAAAATTATTTCTTTTGTTATCACTTACCTACTCGAGGACGAGCAGGAGTTAAGCTTGAGGATGCTGATACGTCTCCAACGTATCTATAATTTTTGATGCTCCATGCTTGTTTCTACACCATTTGTTTAGTGTTTCGTTACACTTCGTGGCATTTTTATGCATTTTCCGGAACTAACCTATTAACGAGATGCCACAGTGCCAATTCCCTGTTTTCTGCTGTTTTTGTGTTTCAGAAAAGTTACACAGGAAATATTCTCGGAATTGGACGAAACCAAAGCCAGTCGTCCAGATATTTCACGGAGCTTCCAGAACACCGAAGAGGAGACAGAGCCAGACCAGAGGGCGGCCACACCATAGGGTGGCGCGGCCTAGGGCTGGCCCACGCCCCCTGGTGGTGTGGACCCCCTGGTCCACTTCTGACGCCGCATCTTCGCCTATAAAGACCCCCCGACGGGAAAAACCTAAAGACCCGATCACTTTTCCAGAACACATCGCGATCCACCGCCGCCGTCGACCCGAAGATCGGGAGGGTCCAGAAGCTCTTCCCGGCACCCTGCCGGAGAGGGGAATCACCACCGGAGGTCTTTTTCATCGCCATGCTTGCCTCCGGCACGATGAGTGAGTAGTCTACCTTGGACTATGGGTCCATAGAAGTAGCTAGATGGTTGTCTTCTCCACCATGTGCTTCATGTTTAGATCTCGTGAGCTGCTTTACATGATCGAGACTACCGTTATGTAATTCTACATGTTGTGTTTGTTGGGATCCGATGAATATTGGTGTTATGATTGAGTTGATGTGCTAAATATTATCTTATGTTATCTCTATGTTGTTTATGATCTTGCATGCTCTCCGTGTTAGTAGCTATCTTGGCCAAGTAGTTGCTAGTGACTCCAAGAGGGGGTATTTATGCTCGATAGTGGGTTCATGCCTCTATTTAATCTGGGGGAGTGACAGAAACCTCTAAGGTTGTAGATGTGCTGTTGCTACTAGGGGGAAAACAACATTCATATGCTCAAGGGCATATGCTTTGTTTACATTACACACTTTGCTTAATGCAATTATCTGTTGTTCGCAACTTAATACTTATGGAGTTCTCGGATTGATTCGCCACAAGTGGATTATTAGTCATAGATGCAGTTGGATGGCGGTCTATGTATCTTGTTGTAATGCCCAGAGTAAATCTCATAGTGATCCTCTCGACATATGCACGTTGTCTTTATTCTATCAATTGCCCAACTGTAATTTGTTTACCCAGCATGTATTATTTTATCTTATGGAGAGACACCACTAGTGAACTGTGGACCCCGGTCCTATTTCCTTTATAGTGCTATCACCTGTTTACTTTACTCGCACTGTTTACTTTACTCGCATACTATTATCACTTTCCACTCGATACGCTCATACCCTTTGTTTCAAGCAAACCGGTGAGATTGACAACCTCATCGTAAGTTGGGAACAAAGTATTTGGTTGTGTTGTGTGCAGGTTCCACGTTGCTACTGGTTGAAGATGCGCTAACAAGTTATCGTTAACGGCGCCCTTGTTAGAGCATCACGCTGCTAGTGGGCATCACCTTCGGTCGTTTGTCTCCCTCCTACTGGATTGACTACCTTGGTTTCATAACTGAGGGAAAACTTGCTGCTATATTCATCAAACCTTCTCTTGGGGTTTGCAACTGGCCGGTCATTTTTTCTTCATCAACAAACGCCAACAAGTTTTCTGGCACCATCATCACCGCACCATCAGAGTACTACGGTCGGCACACTCCATATGGTCAAGTACCTGGACCTTTTGCAAGGTTCTTATAGGAAAATGGAATAGTCGCCCAGTATTCTATGCCGGGCGAACCTCAGCAAAATGGAGTAGCTGAAAGGCGTAACCGTACTCTTATGGATATGGTGCGCAGTATGATGAGTTATTCCACCCTGCCATTGGGATTATGGATGGAGGCACTTAAAACCGCCATTCACATTCTCAATAGAGTACCAAGCAAGTCGGTGCCCAAAACACCGTACGAGTTGTGGACAGGGAGAGTTCCCTCCCTGCGCCACTTAAGGGTCTGGGGAAGCCCAGCTGAGGCAAAAGTATTTAATCCAAATATTGCAAAGTTAGACCCCAAAACAGTAACTTGCCACTTCATTGGCTATCCTGACAGATCAAAAGGTTATCGTTTCTACTATCCAGACAAATACACAAAGTTTGTAGAAACGAGACATGCAGTCTTCTTGGAGGACGAACTGATGAGGGGGAGCATGGTAGCTCGGAAAATTGATCTTGAGGAGAAGAGGGTGCATGCACCTAATCCGATGATTCAGGAGCCATTTTTCTCGCTACCTGTTGTGCCTGCACCAACAATCCCTGAGGTTGCCGTGCAAGCACCTGTTGTAACTCCACCCATGACAACAAGGTGTGAAGATTCAGAACCTGTCCGTCAGGAGCCGACTGAACCCTTTGTTGAGCATGAAAGGGAGCTGCTGCAGCCACCTTTAATAGATATACCAGAAGTTGAGGTACATAATGAGCCAGAGAATGAGGCCCTTAGAAGGTCCAAAGAGTTAAGAAATCAACTATTTCTACTGATTATAAAGTTTATAACACAGAAACAGTTCATATGGAAGGTGATCCCACTTCATATGAAGAAGCTATGGGAGGCCCCAACTCATCGAAATGGCTAGAGGCCATGGAAGATGAAATGAGGTCGATGAGTTCCAACAATGTCTGGGACTTAGAGGAAATTCCCAAAGGAGACAAAACAGTAGGCTGCAAATGGGTCTACAAAACAAAGTATGACTCTAACGGGAACATATAAAAGTATAAAGCGCGTCTAGTGGCAAAAGGATTTACACAAAGAGAAGGGGTAGATTACAATGAGACATTTTCTCCATTCTCTTGTAAGGATTCCTTCAGAATCATAATGGCACTAGTTGCACATTTTGATTTAGAGTTGCATTAAATGGATGTAAAGACGGCATTTCTAAATGGAGATTTAGAAGAAAAAGTTTACATGAAACAACCCAAGGGTTTTTTCATGGAGGGGAAGGAACACATGGGATGCCGTCTAAATAAATCCATTTATGGATTAAAACAAGCCTCTAGACAGTGGTATCTAAAGTTTAATGATACTATTAAAAGATTTGGATTTAAAGAAAATATCGAGGACAACTGCGTTTATGCAAAGTTTAAAAGTGGGAAATATATTTTCCTAATCTTGTATGTGGATGATATCCTGCTTGCTAGCAGTGATATTAGTCTGCTACGAGAAACAAAGAAGTTTTTGTCCTCAAACTTCGACATGAAAGATCTTGGTGAAGCTTCATATGTTTTGGGCATAGAAATTCACCAAGATAGAAAGAATGGAGTGTTAGGACTATCACAGAAGGCATATTTAGAAAAGATTCTAATAAAGTATAATATGCATAAGAGTAATGGCACACCTGCTCCTATAGTCAAGGGCCACAGTTTTGGGGAATATCAATGCCCCAAGAATCAATATGAGATCGATCAAATGAAAGCAGTACCATACGCTTCGGCTGTTGGAAGCTTACAGTATGCACAAGTGTGCACTCAAATCCAGACATAGAGCACTGGAAGATGATAAAGAAAATATTGCGTTATGTGCAAGGCACAAAATACCTCATGCTAACCTACAGAAGATCTGATTCCCTAGAGATAAAAGGGTATTCAGATGCAGATTATGCGGGAGACAAAGATGAAAGAAAGTCCACAACAGGATATGTGTTTACTCTCGCAGGAGGGGCTATTTCGTGGAGAAGCTGCAAATAGACAATAGTTGCATCATCCACGATGTATGCCGAATTTATAGCATGTTTTGAGGCCCCGAATCAGGTGTTATGGCTAAAGAAATTTATACCCGACTTGAAAGTGGTGGATTGTATTGACAAACCAATAAAGATGTACTGTGACAACCAGCCTGCAGTATTTTATGCTCACAACAATAAGTCGAGTAAAGCTACCAGACCAATAGAAGTAAAGTATTATGTTGTGAAAGATAAAATCAGGATCAAACTATAAGTCTCGAGCATATAAGGACAAAGGATATGCTTGCGGATCCACTAACGAAAGGCTTACCACCCAGTGTGTTCAAGGAACACTTAGCCGGCATGGGTTTAATGGCAAGCCTATGATTCCTGGATCATAAGAGGCCCAAAAGTAACAGAATTTGTTTCAAAACAGAAGAGTGTATAGTGGTTGTCTGATTCTATCGGCAAATGAGCTGTGACGATGAAACATGCTCTATATACTAATCCGTGATGAAACGAGTAAAGTGTAAAGTTAAAGTTAAAAGTAAAGTTGAGATCAAGGGGGAGAATGTTAGGATGATCTCCAACGTTCAAGGACCGAGTCCAACGACTCGATCCCGTTTCCCCTCTCACGCGCCCTGATCGGGGGCGTCCAACCGAAACATGGTTGGTGGGCCCCTATGGCAGCGCTATATAAAGAGGTGGGGGCCGGGGCATACGATACGAGGTTCGTCGGTGTTGCCAGTCGCCCCACCAATATCCCGATCCGATCTAGGTCTAGCGCTTGGTCACAGGAAGCACTACCACCGCTGCCACCCCCACTCACCCACGCTCACGCCGTCGCCATGGCCTCCGGCTCAAGCTCATCAAGCCATGGTGCAGGTTACTCCTTTTTTTTCTCTCTGATCTCCCTCTCTCTCTCTCAGATCACAAGTTCTTTGATGCATAGACAGTGTAATTGCCGAACTAGTTCTAGCCTAGATGATCTAAAGTAAACACCCTGCAGTATCCTTTAGGTATCCGTATTTTTTCTTTTTTTATTAAATCGAAAATCGCTAGATATGTACGGGATACGTATCGGACAGTATCTGTGCAGTATCCGGTATCCGAGTAGTATTCGATACCGGTACGGCAGCAAAGTGCAGTATCCGCGCTTCCTAGACCCCCAGAGCCACCCAAGGTGACCTGTTTGATCATTCTCAATCTCAATCTTCAACGAGCATCACTTCGGGTCATCTCTTGCTCTCTTTTTTTGAAAGGTTTTTTCTCCATTTATCGTCTGAAGAAGCAATTGGGAAAGTTTGAGATTGGTGTTTTATCTTTCTGATAGAGTACAAATGGTCAGAAAGCCTGAGCTTCCTGTATTTTTTTCAGATACAGGCATACAGCGAGTTGAGCCGAGTGGGCACACGCATGGTAGTTCTATCTTGTCAATCGTTAGGAAGAACCATTCTATTTACTTGCTCAGCATCATAGTTTACAGTCAGACTAATTTACACTTCGCTCCGAGTAGAGTCGAAGACTGACCAAGCGATCAAGTAAACAGAGAAAAACGAGAGGGTACGAAATGTACCAGCTGATTTAGTATATCATCTAGTCTAGATTCAACCAGAGTAATGCACAAATTTGGCACGAGTCACTATTTTCAGATTGGCAAGATGGCACTTCTGGAGCTCCGGCTGTGGCCGTGGCTGAAGGAGAAGAAGGATCGGCGCAGCCTCCCCGATTGCCGTCCGCCGGGGGTGCTGCTCTCCCCTTTGTCGTCCTCCGAGAGAGCACCAGAGACATTCGGCTGCCGCAGGGCCTTCTGCAGGGCGAGGTACAGGTGCTTGTCGTTGCACGAGTCCATGGACATGGACCTTCTCATCGGCTGCTGCGCGCCCAGGCCCAGCAGCTCGTCCCTCCGCGGGTCAATGCACTCGTCGCCCATGCTCATCCTGCTGCCCCTGCCCCTGACCGGCACCGGCGAGGCGATGCCTATCACTACGGCGTCGGCATTGGCGGCGGACGCGTCTGCTTGGAGGACTGCGACAATGTCGATGTGGTTGATTGTGATGTGGGGCTGGTGGCAGGCGGAGCCGGAGACGGCTGCCCTGCAGAGCGGGCAGTTGGCGTTGGCCTGGAGCCAGGCGTCGATGCAGTCGATGTGGAAGGCGTGGAGGCAGGGCGGCAGCCGCCGGAGCCTCTCCCCCTCCTGGAACTCGCTCAGGCACACCGCGCACTCGCTCGCCACCTGGGGCGCCTCTGGCTGCGGCGCCTCGGACTTCCGGTACCGGAGCGTGGGTATCCGCCGTATCTCCGCGTCCTCCAGCCCGCGGCTGGGCAGAGGCGCCGGAGAGTAGACGATGTGGTGGTGGTGCTGCGTGGCGACGTCGTCGTGGATGTCGCGGCGCCAGGAGGCGAAGCCGCACCTGGTGAGGAAGAGGTAGTAGGCGAGGAGCAGGAGGGAGGTGGCGAGGATGCCGACGACGGAGACGGTGAGGATCACGTAGCTGTTGCCCGGGAACGGGGACGTGGCCGGGGCGCCCATGGAACTAACAGATCGAAACAGACAACCCGCTGGTTCTTGCAAGCTGCAGATCAAGCAATGCAGTCCTTGACGAGAGTGCCTGCCTGCCTGAGAGTGGTGTTACAGCAGACTAGCTCGGAGAGTGCCTCTCTATATATCCCGCTCCATTGACCAGTGCTCGAGCAGGAATCCGGTGTGGCAACAGTCAGCGACAAGGCACTGCCTGTTCGCGTGTTGCTTTGACCTTTTTCCGGAGACCGACTGAAGGGGGTGGGGAGACTTTTTTAGGACCGAGGTTGGAACACGCGCACAATGTCACGCATCGGCGCGTCGCCGTCGGTGATCATTGCCATGCCATGCCATGCCATGGGTGGGAAACGAAACCAGATCGGACGGAGCAGTCAACACTGATGAAGCAGCAGAAAAGTGATCCACAATGCGCGTCGGAGTCAGCTGGGAGAGAAGGAGCGTGGAAGTGAAGGAAGAGGCACGGCGCCACCAACCGCAGCCGCGACGCATTTCGCTCGCCGGTCATCACCGCCGACCGTTTCGGGTGGAGTCTGGCAGCTGGGCCCGCCGGAGCATTACATGATACAGCGCGTCGTTGCCGGTGCTCGGCTGGTCAACGAAGCCACACTCCACTACTACTACTACAACCACCAAACCCACGTGGATAAGCTAGGGGTCGGTCGGAACAGGGGAGCTCAGCAAGCATAGCCGCGGTCCGATTTCACGGCCTAATTTGAGAACCTAGCGGTAGTACTGTGAATCCAGATCTATCGGACTGACACATGCACATGCATCGATCAACGACGACGACGACTAGACTCAAACACAAGTACACAACCAAAAGGAAATCATGTACCGACCGGCCGATTCCTTCAAATGCAAGACCTGCCCGACCAGTGGATTTCACCCATCATGTACCGAACTAGAGCTTAAATTTTACTAGCTAATTATCAACTATTATCTTCATTTCAAAAGGTAAAAGTTTATATAAAGCTATTTTTTTAAGTCTTATATTTTGAAACGGTGGAAGAAATTAATAATTAATCCACGAGAAATAAGTGTGCAGTTCAGATTTTAGCTAATCTCGTTCAGACCCAATCTCGTTACAAGTCAAATAAGGTCTCATTCGGCAACGAATCTGGTCGTACCATCTTCCGAGCAAAAATTAAACCTAGAGACGCCTTAGGCACAGTTTTGGCGATCCCTAATCATCGCCGCCCGTGGTGATGAATTTCGCGTGGACGCCTACAGACGCTATCTGGTGGGCCGGTTCAATACGGGCGAGTTTTGTTTTTTTTTCTTCTGTTACCTTTTTCTATAATTTTTGAAATATTTGGTGAAATAAAAAAAATACTCAGATTAGAAAATTTCATTTTTGAAAAACTGTTCAGATTGAAATTTTGTTCAATTCGAAATATGTTCACTTTCGAATTTCATGTTCAAATTCGGGAAAAATGTTCAAACTCAAATTTGTTCAGATTCGAATTTGTTCAAACTTGAATTTGTTTAGATTCAAATTTGTTCAAACTCGAATTTGTTCAGATTCGAATTTGTTCAAACTCAATTTTTTCAGATTTAAATTTGTTCAAACTCTATTTTATTGAGATTCAAATTTGTTTAAACTCAATTTTGTTCAAACTCGAATCGAATTTGTTCCTATCAGGAAGCGACCGTCGCGACCGAATCAAAGTAGGGCGTGGAAACCTTGAATGGGCCAGGCCCACCAAACTCTCGGGAGAAGGACGACGTGGGCGTAAACCGGAAAATCGATACACACAGCGTAGACTAGGCGCTTGCTGGCGCGTGGGTGACGGCACCAGAAGATTCCTTGTGCGTTGTGAATGACCAGCCAGTTGGGAACCCCAAGAGGAAGGTATGATGAGTATAGCAGCTAGTTTTCCCTCAGTTAAGAAACCAAGGTTTATCATTCTTGGAGAGGAGAGACAAACGACTGAAGGTGATGCTTGCTAGCTTGCGACAGCTTTGGACAATTTATATATGGCACCTCGTCCAAGCTTTGCTTGCTAGCTGCAACGCGGAACCTGCACACAACACAACCAAGTACTTTGTTCCCAACTTGCGATGAGGTTGTCAATCTCACCGGTTTGCATGAAACAAAGGTTATGAGCATATCGAGTGGAAAACAATAGAGTATGCGAGTAAAGTAAACAGTGCGAGTAAAGTAAACAGGTGATAGCAATATGATGGAAATATGACCGGGGTCCACAGTTCACTAGTGGTGTCTCTCCATAAGATAAATAGCACATGCTGGGTAAACAAATTACAGTTGGGCAATTGATAGAATAAAGATAAACGTGATATGTCAAGAAGATCACTATGCGATTTACTCTGGGCATTACAACAAGATACATAGACCGCCATCCAACCGCATCTATGACTAATAATCCACTTGTGGCGAATCAATCCGAGAACTCCACAAGTATTAAGTTGCGAACAACAGATAATTGCATTAAGCAAAGTGTGTAATGTAAACAAAGCATATGCCCTTGAGCACATGAATGTTGTTTTCTCCCTACTAGCAACAACACATCTACAACCTTAGAGGTTTCTGTCACTCCCCCGGGTTAAATAGAGGCATGAACCCACTATCGAGCATAAATACCCCCTCTTGGAGTCACTAGCAACTACTCGGCCAAGATAGCTACTAACAACGGAGAGCATGCAAGATCATAAACAACATAGAGATAACAAAAGATAATATTTAGTACAGCAACTCAATCATAAACACCAATATTCATCGGATCCCAACAAACCAAACATGTAGAATTACATAACGGTGATCTCAATCATGTAGGGCAGCTCATGAGATCTAAACATGAAGCACATGGTGGAGAAGACAACCATCTAGCTACTGCTATGGACCCATAGTCCAAGGTAGACTACTCACTCATCGCTCCGGAGGCAAGCATGGCGATGAAGAAGACCTCCGGTGGCGATTCCCCTCTCTGGCAGGGTGCCGAGAAGAGCTTCTGGACCCTCCCGATCTTCGGGTCGATGGCGGCGGCGGATCGCGATGTGTTCTGGAAAAGTGATCGGGTCCTTAGGTTTTTTCCGTCGGGGGGTCTTTATAGGCGAAGGGGCGATGTCAGAGGAGGAGCCAGACGCCCTCACGCCAGGGTGGCGTGGCCCAGGCCCTGGCCGCGCCAGCCCTATGTGTGGGGCCCTGGTGGCCCACCCTCCTACTCTCCTTCGGATCTCTGGAAGCTTCCGGGTAAAATAAGACTTCAGAAACTTGTTTCATCCAATTCCGAGAATATTTCCTGTGTATCACTGCCGAAACACAAAAACAGTAGAAAACAGGGAACTGGCACTGTGGCAACTTGTTAATAGGTTAGTTCCGGAAAATGCATAAAAGTGCCACAAAGTGTAACGAAACATTAGGCAAATGGTGTAAAAACAAGCATGAAGCATCAAAAATTATAGATACGTTGGAGACGTATCAAGCATCCCCAAGCTTAATTCCTGCTCGTCCTCGAGTAGGTAAGTGATAACAAAAGAATAATTTTTGAGGTGACATGCACCTACACAATCTTGATCATATATGTAAGCATTTGTGAGCTGGGATTATAAGAACTTAAAACATGGGCATGAAGATATAATCTTGACAATAAGAACTTAGCAACCATGTTGTAAACATGCATATGAACACAAACAAAAGATCTTGAAAATGAAACAATGAAAGTCAAACGTGTGTTCAAATTATAAGAAAAAACATACAAATGGTTTTCAGCTTGTCCTTCAAAGAGAGCAAAACATAAATGCATATGACACCTTCAAGTTTAAAAGGGCGACTAGATACAAATAATTTGAGAATAAGTGAAACCAACAATATGAATCAATCAATAAACTTTGGGACAATGCATATTACACTAAGAATGATAATTATGCTCTCTTAATGGTGCATAAAGAAAGAAGGTGGTGACTCAACATAAAAGTAGAAGAAAGGCCCTTCGCAGAGGGAAGCAGTGATTGCAAGTTTTATAACCTTCAAAAATTATGGTACTTACCGGCTTTGAGCTCTCATTGCCCCCATCATAAGCATCTTGAATGGTTAAAGTTAATGCGAGAATAATTATGATGCATATGCTTGACAAATTATAAGTTGAAAACCTCGTGCCCCGTGAATACGAGTACCCAAACCTCATGCTACTTTACTTAGAGTCTCAAGCAAGGCTCATGTCATTGTAAGTATATGCATATCATTGAGAACCGCTAATGGGGTACCTCCGTGCCCGATGACATGGAACAAGCCCACACCAAAATGATAGGACAAGCAGACAATGAACACCTCGACATCTATTTTATTTGCCATTTGTTTAGCTTTTTATTGTGAGATGCGTCGTCGAATGTTCACCATGGGTATGCTGCAAATTTCCACCATGAATTATGCATGGCTTAGATTAGCGGCCCGGCGTTTCCCTAACACATATACAAACTTCATGATCCCCACAAGATTCCCAATTCATTTCACACCGCGGGCATCCATAAACAAAAGATCACGATATCAACTCAAATAAGAAGTGCAATGTTGAAAGCTTGCCCATGACTGCATGGCTGGGCTAGTCTCCAACTTACAACTTGCAAGCATAACAACTCAACATAAGAGACCACAATGTCAAATTTTTAAGAACAGGAAAAAGTAAAGTGTGCCTTCCGGTTCATGAGAGCTTTACTGACTGAATTTCGCATAACACTGATAAGAGTTTAATTTGAAGAGAAAATAAAAGCAAGTCAAATTTACTTGGAATAGCAAATTGCTAGTAGGTATGTATGGTGGACCCTTTGGAAAACTTTGGCTTTTAGGAGTTGGATGCACGAGTAGAGCTCATACTCAGTACAAGGCGAGGGCTAGCAAAAGACTGGGAGCAACCAACTAAGGGAGCAATAATGGCCATAATCATGCAAAGCGACAAAGCGACATTAAAAAAAGCATAAGATGGCATCAAAAGTCAAAAACTAAATGATCATAGAGGCTATTGGCGACTTTGTAAGAGTCTAACATGTGTGAGCATGCGCCAAGTCAACCCAAATAAAGCATCAAGGAGAAACCCAAAATAATGCTTCCATACAATAAAAACAACGCATGATTTTTTCAAAGGCTCATTAAGCAATCTTAGTTATTTGAGACAAGTCATGCTACAGCAAAACCACTAAGAATACTATCAAAAAGACATCAAGCATGACATGAAAAATCCTAAGCCGCAGTCTACACAAGCTCCTTCTTGTACCACTATTTTGCACAAAGCTTTTTCTCTTTTCTAACACCATTTGAAATTTTTATAAACACCTCTTTTGATGAAAACCAATAAAGATCAGAGGCAAAAATACACCTTGATGAAAAGATATGACAAGGTCTGAACACAAATCAAGGTGAAAACGAAAACCAAAAGCAGTAGCGGAAAAAGAAGAACACCCAATTTTTAATAAGAGTGAAAACTAGAGCGTTCTTGGCAAATAAAAAGCAAGGCAACTTCTCCAAAAGAAATTTGTTGGGGTCCAACCATTTATTGCAGCAAACAAACAAACCAAACCAACTAAGAAAACTAAAACAACTGACGCTGCAAGAAAAACACATAGTGCATGAAGCAATAAAAATATAGTGTCTTGAAAGGTGACCTGATTTTTGCCGATGAAGAAGGGGTGCCTCGGGGGCATCCCCAAGCTTTGACGCTTGTACTTCTTGGATATTTCTTGGGGTGATGCATGGGCATCCCCAAGCTTGAGCTTTTGTCCATTCTTCAACTCATCACATCATTCTCCAATCCCTACACTTGAAAACTTCCTTCATACAAAACTAAACATAATTCTATTAGCAACATTAGTGCAAGCATAACATATAATCAACCTCTTTTTGCTTCAGGTTTCAACTCAAAACCACCACATGTATAGTAAATACTACTGTAGCAACTTCTCAAAAAGTTCCATGATCAAAAGAACTCAAAAGAAAGCGATAAAGTGGCAAACACAAATATTGGCAGAAATCTATCAAAACTGAACAACTGACAAAGGTCGAATTTTTGAGGGGTTTTCTGTTACTCAAATCAAAAAGTGTTCAACTAACAAAAGTTTGGATATTACCTGGGGCATATGCACAAGAAATCGCAGGTCCAAAAGATATACAGAGAATTTATACAAATTTTTACGGTGCAGCACCAAAAATAGTTTCAGGACAGCAACATCCCCAAATCTTTACCTCACTCGAATTAGAGGCTTCTCTTGGCACAAAAATGAAATAAACAAGATAAGGAGCAGTCATTACAGTAGTAATGACTTCCAAGACTCAAATAAAAGAAGAATTACTGAAAATAAAACATTGGGTTATCTCCCAAGAGTGCTTTTCTTTAACGCCTTTGAGCTAGGCGCAGAAAATTGCGAATCAAGTAATAATGAAAGGGGGATCAGGATCCACTATAGGAATAAAGAAATGAATACTATCCAATTGAGGTTTTGAGTATCCCTTGTAATCACGCTTTGGTACACTATTTTCATCAAAAAGATTTTCAGGACAAATCCAACTAGTATTAGCTACCAAGGCATTATGAATTCCTACAAGCTTACAAGGTATTAGCAACCTAGAATCTTCCTTGGGTGCACCAACAATTTCAACAGGCGAGCCAAGCTTATTAAACTTCTTAAAAACTTTCCTAGCCTCACTTGCAACAACATTAAATTCTATGCGCAAAGTTTCCAAGATAAAAGCTTTCTTTTTGGGATCCTCAATTTCATGGAGCTTAAGGAACATGTATTGCATAAAAGGATTAAGACTAGCAAACCTAGCTTCTAACATGTGAACTAAATGAGCAGAAGCAACTTCATAACTAGGAGCTAGCTCAACCAAAGACTTTTCCTCAACTTCCTTATGCATACTAATGTGATTAAAGAACTCCTCAATGTTACTTTTGCCAATAATCGAACCACTACCTACTGAGAGGTCCTCCAGAATGTACTTAGGGATCAACATGATGAACTAAAAGTAAAGAAAAAACAACTACCAAGGATTCTAATTTTTTTTGGGTTTTTGATATAAAACGATGCAGGTAAAATAAATAAAGTAAAGCAAAACAATAAAACAAAGTAAAGGATGTGTGTGCGAGAACTCCCCTCGCAGAAGTCTTCTACTTCCTCCCCGGCAACGGCGCTAGAAAATTGGCTGCTGGCGCGTGGGTGACGGCACCAGAAGATTCCTTATGCGTGGTGAATGACCAGCCAGTTGGGAACCCCAACAGGAAGGTATGATGAGTATAGCAGCTAGTTTTCCCTCAGTTAAGAAACCAAGGTTTATCGTTCTTAGAGAGGAGAGACAAACGACTGAAGGTGATGCTTGCTAGCTTGCGACAGCTTCAGACAATTTATATATGGCGCCTCGTCCAAGCTTTGCTTGCTAGCTGCAACGCGGAACCTGCATACAACACAACCAAGTACTTTGTTCCCAACTTGCGATGAGGTTGTCAATCTCACCGGTTTGCTTGAAACAAAGGTTATGCGCGTATCGAGTGGAAAACAATAGAGTATGCGAGTAAAGTAAACAGTGCGAGTAAAGTAAACAGGTGATAGCAATATGATGGAAATAGGACCGGGGTCCATAGTTCACTAGTGGTGTCTCTCCATAAGATAAATAACACATGCTGGGTAAATAAATTACAGTTGGGCAATTGATAGAATAAAGATAAACGTGATATGTCAAGAAGATCACTATGAGATTTACTCTGGGCATTACAACAAGATACATAAACCGCCATCCAACTGCATCTATGACTAATAATCCACTTGTGGCGAATCAATCCGAGAACTCCACAAGTATTAAGTTGCGAACAACAGATAATTACATTAAGCAAAGTGTGTAATGTAAATTAAGCATATGCCCTTAAGCATATGAATGTTGTTTTCTCCCTAGTAGCAATAGCACATCTACAACCTTAGAGGTTTCTGTCACTCCCCTAGGTTAAATAGAGGCATGAACCCACTATCGAGCATAAATACCCCCTCTTGGAGTCACTAGCAACTATTCGGCCAAGATAGCTACTAACAACGGAGAGCATGCAAGATCATAAACAATATAGAGATAACAAAAGATAATATTCAGTACAATAACTCAATCATAAACACCAATATTCATTGGATCCCAACAAACCAAACATGTAGAATTACATAACGGTGATCTCAATCATGTAGGGCAGCTCATGAGATCTAAACATGAAGCACATGGTGGAGAAGACAACCATCTAGCTACTGCTATGGACCCATAGTCCAAGGTAGACTACTCACTCATTGCTCCGGAGGCAAGCATGGCGATGAAGAAGACCTCCGGTGGTGATTCCCCTCTCCGGCAGGGTGCCGGGAAGAGCTTCTGGACCCTCCCGATCTTCAGGTCAACGGCGGCGGCGGATCGCGATGTGTTCTGGAAAAGTGATCGGGTCCTTAGGTTTTTTCTGTCGGGGGTTCTTTATAGGCAAAGGGGCGATGTCAGAGGAGGAGCCAGGCGCCCTCACGCCAGGGTGGCGCGGCCTAGGCCCTGGCCACGCCAGCCCTGTGTGTGGGGCCCTGGTGGCCCCCCTCCTACTCTCCTTCGGATCTCTAGAAGCTTCCGGGTAAAATAAGACTTCAGGAACTTGTTTCGTCCAATTCTGAGAATATTTCCTGTGTATCACTTCTAAAACACAAAAATAGCAGAAAACAGAGAACTGGCACTGTGGCAACTTGTTAATAGGTTAGTTCCGGAAAATGCATAAAAGTGCCACGAAGTGTAACGAAACATTAGGCAAATGGTGTAAAAACAAGCATGGAGCATCAAAAATTATAGATACGTTGGAGACGTATCAGTGCTCCCCACCGTTTTGTAGAGGAGTATTTGGAGGGATTTTTTGGGATAATGCTGGCCGATACGTCTCAAACGTATCTATAATTTTTTATGCTCCATGCTTATTTTTACACCATTTGCCTATTGTTTCGTTACACTTAGTGGCACTTTTATGCATTTTCCGGAACTAACCTATTAACAAGTGCCACAGTGCCAGTTTCCTGTTTTCTGCTGTTTTTGTGTTTCAAAAGTGATACACAGGAAATATTCTCGGAATTGGACGAAACAAGTTCCTGAAGTCTTATTTTACCCGGGAGCATCCAGACATCCGAAAGGGAGCCGGAGACGGGCCAGGGCCTGCCCTCACACTAGGGTGGCGTGGCCCAGGCCCTGGCCGCGCCACCCATGTGTGAGGAGCCCCTGGCTGCCCTCTCACGACGCCCCTTCGCCTATATAAAGCCTCGGGACGGAAAACCCTAGGGGATTCGGCAATTTTCCAGAAAGAGTTCCGCAACTCCGCCGCCACCGCCGATGAATTTCGGGGGACAGAAGTCTCTGTTCCGGCACCCTGCCGGAACGGAGAAGTGCCCCCGGAGCCATCTCCATCGGTCTCCATCACCGTCTCCGCCGTCTCCATCGATCTCACCGCCATCTCCATCAACCTTGCTGTCTCCTATGATGAGGAGGGAGTAGTTCATCCCCGGGGCTAAGGGCTCTACCGGTAGCTATGTGGTTCACCTCTCTCTCCCATAATGTGATCTTTATGTGATTGTGAGCTTTGTATCATGTTGAACAAGTAGATGTTATTATTCAGATATTATGCTACTCCTATGCTTAATTATTATAGTGTACTCTAGTGGTGATTATTAAAGTAATCTATTCCTCCTGCCATGGTGTAATGGTGACAGTGCGTGCATCGTGGTGGTACTTGGTTTAGGCTATGATCGTGATCTCTTGTGGATTATGAGAGTAATTATTACTATGATAGTATTGAAGTGATCTATTCCTCCTTTCATGGTGTAATGTTGACAGTGTGTGCACCGTGTTAGTACTTGGTCTAAGTTGCAATGATATCTATCTTGAGTTGTGATCTGATTTGGATATGTCTATGAGTGGTGTTTGTCAAGTACTTGATGAACTTTAAGGGGTGCTTCTGTAGCCACTACACAATGATTAGTGTTATTCAATAGGAGAGTAATTCAGAGTACCATAGTGGAGAGAAGTTGTTTATTTGTTCAATCATGTTATATTGTTGGGAGTGTGTCCACTAGTGAAAGTATGATCCCTAGGCCTTGTTTCCAAGCATTGCACACCGTTTAATTGCTATTTTGTTACTTGTTTGCTCGCAGCGATATTTATTTCACATCACGTTTGCTACTTATAATCATCTATACCACTTGTATTTCACTATCTCTTCGCCGAACTAGTGCACCTATACATCTGACAATTGTATTGGGTGTGTTGGGGATACAAGAGACTTTCTGTATTGTAATTACAGGGTTGCTTGAGAGGGATAGCTTTGACCTCTAACCTCCCTGAGTTCGATAAACCTTGGGTAATCCACTTAAGGGAAACTTGCTGCTATTCTACAAACCTCTGCACTTGGAGGCCCAACAAGTGTCTACAAGAATAGAAGTGCGTAGACATCAAGTTCTTTTCTGGCGCCGTTGCCGGGGAGGTAAGGTAAAAGGTACTCGCATCCTCCTGTGTGAGTGCTCAGAGTTATTTCCTTTAGATTCTGCAATTACATCCTTTTGTTTCTTGTTTTTATTTTCACTAGTTAGGCTTAATGGAAAACAAAGAGTTCTTTAGTCTTTTTCCTGATTTTAGATTTGAAGAGAAAATTGAAAATCCTTTGGAGCTTATTTCGCATAGCAATGTTATTAGTACAAATGCTTTGAATACCGTTAATGCTAATGCTATAGAAAAGTCTAAGCTTGGGGAAGCTGGTTTTGTTAAGTATGATATTTTTAGTCCCCTAGCTTTAGTGGAGAAGGTCTGTTCTGATAATATTTTACCTCCCATAAGTGATGTTTCTAGTGATGCTTCTGCTCCTCATCCTTTTAAAATACCTATGAAGATTGTTCAACGTGTTAGGGATAACTGCTATTTAGGAGATGGAACTGTCCATCCTGGTGATCATTTGCTTTTTATACATGAATTATGCGAGTTGTTCCAGTGTGCAGGTATTTCAATGAACCAAGTTAAGAAGAAGCTATTCTCTTTGTCACTGAAAGGCAGAGCTGAGGAATGGTATCGGCTGCTTGAAGATGGTCCATCTATTGCATGGGAGGAAATTGTGCCTCTCTTTTATTCCAAGTTTTATCCTCCAAGTGAAATTCATAAAGATCGTAATCGGATATATAACTTTTGGCCTCATGAGGGAGAAAGCATTGCCCAAGCGTGGGGAAGATTGAAGTTACTAATGCATAAATGTCCTATTCATGATCTTCCTCGTAATATTTATTATAAATAATTTTTATGCAAGGCTTTCAGGACATTACAAGGACTATCTAGATGCATGCTTTGATGGGTCTTTCACAAGCAAGGATGTCGACACCAAGTGGGATCTGCTTGAGACAATTCAAAACAATATTGAAGTTTGGGATAGCGACAAAGGTAAAGGATCAGGTATGAATTATGAGTTTGATTGCATTAAGTCTTTCGCTGAAACTGCTAATTTTCAAGAGCTTAGTGCTAAATATGGTCTTGATCCTCAAATTATGGTTGATTGCTTTAAATCCTTTGCTTCCCATATGAATCTTCCTAAAGGAAATTGGGACATGTATCATGAACCTTTTAAGGATACTTGCATAGAAAGTGATATTGTTATTGATGATTGCAATAAACATGCTCAAACTTCTAAAAGTACTATTTCTTATAAGCATGTTAATTTTTGTGGAATACATAGACCTTGTGAACAGAGTTACAACAAGGAATATTATTGCATCACCCACGCAAATGAAGAAACCAGCATGTGGCTCAAGGATCTAGATGTGCTTGGTGAATGGGTTTGTGAGCTTTATCCATTTCTTTGTGAATTTTGCGGTGAAAAATGTCACTTTAATTTTCAATGCCCAATTAATCGAACGAGTACCGCAGATTTGTATTGTGATGATAAGATTACTCTCAATCAGCATGATGAGCTTACTTTGTTTTTGAATTGTGAAGAGATATCTAGAAAGCTTTCTTTGGTTGACATGAATGATGTTGATATTAATAGCACCCTTCTTGGTTGTCATCTCTATTGTGCTAAAAATTGCCTCGCAAATACTTACTTACAAGATCTTATTAAACATGATGATTTGCTAAGCTATGATAGGACTAATAGATTTTTCGATCTTATTAATAGAGAGGAGGAATCCTCCAAAGTTTCTTCTATTGTTTCTGTCAGCAATCCAGATTATGTGGAAAAGATGCCCTTCAAGTCTCTCCCTCCTAAAGGAGAGAGTAAGAAGAGTAAGAAGAAGAAGAAGAAGAGGAGTAAAAGGCGAGAGGACACGGTATCTTCCCCTAAGCGTTATGATTCTGCTATAGATTATGATAATTCTGATTGGGATGATGTTCCTATGCCTATTACTTATGTTAGTGATCATGATTGGGAAAAGCACTCTACTTTTGATATTGAAAATCTTTTTGGTACCAATTCTAAGGTTAATAATTGTTGTACCATTAGTGCTATCCATGTTCCTTCTTATGATGATATGTTTGATGAATATGCTTTGCGACATAGTAGTTCCCTATCTTGTGATGATACTAAGCCTCTAGTTTATGATGGTGATTATAATGTTTTCAATTCACCTACTTTTGAGGAGAAAAATAGTTATGATTACAATATGCCTCCTGTCTTTGATGATTATGGTGATGAGAATAATTATTCTGTTGAATCTGCTCCTACTACTATTGTTCATGTGGGGAGTATTAATCCTTTTATGCATGTAGCTCATGATAGAGATGTTTTATGTGATAGTTACATTGTTAGTTCTATTCATGATGCTACTGAAAGTTATTATGAGAGAGGGAAACATGGTTTGATGGATCTCGACAATATTAAGTTTCCCCTCTTTATGTTGCAATTCTTGAAGTTGTACTTGTTTTGCCTTCCTATGCTTTTTGCTTTGCGCTTTTATGACTTGTCTCTTTACAAGACTATTTTTCATAGGAAGTGGTTTAGATTTAAATGTGTTCCATACTTGCTTTTTGATGCTCTCTATTGCTTTAAGTTCCTATATGGCGCCTTTGCCTCAAGCTTTTATATGGCGCCCACATGAGCATCTTTGCAAATTACTGCGCCTAGCTCAAAGGCGTTAAAGAAAAGCACTCTTGGGAGATAACCCATTGTTTTATTTTCAGTACTTTTTCTTTTATTTGAGTCTTGGAAGTCATTACTACTGTAATGACCGCTCCTTATCCTTTTTTATTTCATTGTTGTGCCAAGAGAAGCCTCTAATTTGAGTGAGGTAAGATTTGGGGATGTTGCTGTCCTGAAACAGTTTTTGGTGCTGCACCATAAAAATTCGTATAAATTCTCTGTATATCTTTTGGACCTGCGATTTCTTTTGCATATGCCCCAGGCTATATCCAAACTTTCATTAGTTGAACACTTCTTGATTTGAGCAACAGAAAACCTCTCAAAAATTCGATCTTTGTCAGCTGTTCAGTTTTGACAGATTTCTGCCAACATTTGTGTTTGCCACTTTATCGCTTTCTTTTGAGTTCTTTTTTATCATGGAACTTTTTGGGAAGTTGCTACAGTAGTATATACTTAATATGTGGTGGTTTTAGGTTGAAACCTGAAGCACAAAGAGGGTGATTATATGTTATGCTTGCACTAATGTTGCTAATAGAATTGTGTTTAGTTTTGTATGAAGGAAGTTTTCAAGTGTAGGGATTGGAGAATGATGAGATGAGTTGAAGAATGGACAAAAGCTCAAGCTTGGGGATGCCCATGCATCACCCCAAGAAATATCCAAGAAGTACAAGCGTCAAAGCTTGGGGATACCCCCGAGGCACCCCTTCTTCATCGGCAAAAATCAGGTCACCTTTCAAAACACTATATTTTTATTGCTTCATGCACTATGTGTTTTTCTTGGAGCGTCAGTTGTTTTAGTTTTCTTAGCTAGTTTAGTTTTGTTTGCTGCAATAAATGGTTAGATCACATCATGTTTCTTTTGGAGGAGATGAACTCGATTTTCGTTTGCCAAGAACACTCAGTTTTTCACTCTTATCGTTTATCGAGTGTTCTTCTTTTTCTGCTACTACTTTTGGTTTTCATTTTCACCTTGATTTGCGTTCAGACCTTGTCATATCTTTTCATCAAGGTGTATTTTTGCCTCTGATCTTTATTGGTTTTCATCAAAAGAGGTGTTTATAAAAATTTCAAATGGTGTTGGAAAAGAGAAAAAGCTTTGTGCAAAATAGTGGTACAAGAAGGAGCTTGTGTAGACTGCGGCTTAGGCTTTTTCATGTCATGCTTGATGTCTTTTTGATAGTATGCTTAGTGGTTTTGCTGTAGCATGACTTGCCTCAGATAACTGAGATTGCTTAATGAGCCTTTGAAAAAATCATGCGTTGTTTTTATTGTATCGAAGCATTATTTTGGTTTTCTCCTTGATGCTTTATTTGGGTTGACTTGGCGCATGCTCACACATGTTAGACTCTTACAAAGTCGCCAATAGCCTTCATGATCATTTAGTTTTTGACTTTTGATGCCATCTTATGCTTATTTTAATGTCGCTTTGTCGCTTTGCATGATTATGGCCATTATAGCCCTCGCCTTGTACTGAGTATGAGCTCTACTCGTGCATCCAACTCCTAAAAGCCAAAGTTTTCTATTGTGTCCACTATAAATTCTTTGCATGGTATTTGTAAGCCATTCCAAAGTAAATTTTCATGTGCTACCTTTCAAAACCTTCAAAATACTTCTCATTTTGTGACACTGTTTTCAGCTCATGGGGACGTAGTGGTCGGATTTGCTATCTTCCATATTGCTTATTCCAAAAAAAAAAAGAGAAAAAAGAAAAGAAAAAAGGCACTCCTCCATGGAATGTGAATGTTGGTGGGCACCCGATGGAATCGGTTAGCCATGGTTTGTGAAAGGAAAAAAGGTGGGGAGGAGTGCCAAGCTTTATAAAAAAGAGCACAAAAGTGCCAATCTCTCTCTCAAAAACTTGCTTCATTTTTGTATGGAAGATAGTAAGAACCCCATTGCCAGTCGTTGACAAAAGCAACCACCTCTCAAAACCCAAATTTTATCTCTCTGTTTTACAAATGAAAAGCTCTAGCACATGTTAAATCACTGCTTCCCTCCGCGAAGGGCCTTTCTTTTACTTTTATGTTGAGTCACCACCTTCTACCTTTATGCACCATTAAGAGAGCATAGTTGTCAATCTGAGTGTAATGTGCATTGTCCCAAAGTTTTCATTGATTGATTCATGATCATGGTTTCACTTGTTCTTAAATTATTTGTATCTAGTCGCCCTCTTAAACTTGAAGGTGTCCTATGCATTTATGTTTTGCTCTCTTTGAAGGACAAGCTGAAAACCATTTGTATGTTTTCCTTATGATTTGAACACACGTTTGACTTTCATTGTTTCGTTTTCATGATCTTTTGTTTGTGTTCATTTGCATGTTTACAACATGGTTGCTAAGTTTCTATTATCAAGATTATATCTTTCATGCCCATGTTTTAAGTTCTTATGATCCCAGCTCACAATGCTTACATATATGATCAAGATTGTGTAGGTGCATGTCACCTCAAAAATTATTTCTTTTGTTATCACTTACCTACTCGAGGATGAGCAGGATTTAAGCTTGGGGATGCTTGATACGTCTCAAACGTATCTATAATTTTTGATGCTCCATGCTTGTTTTTACACCATTTGCCTATTGTTTCGTTACACTTAGTGGCACTTTTATGCATTTTCCGGAACTAACCTATTAACAAGTGCCACAGTGCCAGTTTATTGTTTTCTGCTGTTTTTGTGTTTCAAAAGTGATACACAGGAAATATTCTCGGAATTGGACGAAACAAGTTCCTGAAGTCTTATTTTACCCGGGAGCATCCAGACATCCGAAAGAGAGCCGGAGAGGGGCCAGGGCCTGCCCTCACACTAGGGTGGCGCGGCCCAGGCCCTGGCCGCGCCACCCATGTGTGAGGAGCCCCTGGCTGCCCTCTCGCGACGCCCCTTCGCCTATATAAAGCCTCGGGACGGAAAACCCTAGGGGATTCGGCAATTTCCAGAAAGAGTTCCGCAGCTCCGCCACCACCGCCGATGAATTTTGGGGGACAGAAGTCTCTGTTCCGGCACCCTGCCGAGACGGGGAAGTGCCCCCGGAGCCATCTCCATCGGTCTCCATCACCGTCTCCGCCGTCTCCATCGACCTCACCGCCATCTCCATCAACCTTGCTGTCTCCTATGATAAGGAGGGAGTAGTTCATCCCCGGGGCTAAGGGCTCTACCGGTAGCTATGTGGTTCACCTCTCTCTCCCATGATGTGATCTTTATGTGATCGTGGGCTTTGTATCATGTTGAACAAGTAGATGTTATTATTCAGATATTATGCTACTCCTATGCTTAATTATTATAGTGTACTCTAGTGGTGATTATTAAAGTAATCTATTCCTCCTGCCATGGTGTAACGGTGACAGTGCGTGCATCATGGTGGTACTTGGTTTAGGCTATGATCGTGATCTCTTGTGGATTATGAGAGTAATTATTACTATGATAGTATTGAAGTGATCTATTCCTCCTTTCATGGTGTAATGTTGACAGTGTGTGCACCGTGTTAGTACTTGGTCTAAGTTGCAATGATATCTATCTTGAGTTGTGATCTGATTTGGATATCTCTATGAGTGGTGTTTGTCAAGTACTTGATGAACTTTAAGGGGTGCTTCTGTAGCCACTACACAATGATTAGTGTTATTCAATAGGAGAGTAATTCAGAGTACCATAGTGGAGAGAAGTTGTTTATTTGTTCAATCATGTTATATTGTTGGGAGTGTGTCCACTAGTGAAAGTATGATCCCTAGGCCTTGTTTCCAAGCATTGCACACCATTTACTTGCTATTTTGTTACTTGTTTGCTCGCAGCGATATTTATTTCACATCACGTTTGCTACTTATAATCATCTATACCACTTGTATTTCACTATCTCTTCGCCGAACTAGTGCACCTATACATCTGACAAGTGTATTGGGTGTGTTGGGGACACAAGAGACTTTCTGTATTGTAATTGCAGGGTTGCTTGAGAGGGATAGCTTTGACCTCTAACCTCCCTGAGTTCGATAAACCTTGGGTGATCCACTTAAGGGAAACTTGCTGCTGTTCTACAAACCTCTGCACTTGGAGGCCCAACAAGTGTCTACAAGAATAGAAGTGCGTAGACATCACTGGCCCAACCTAAGTTCGTAAACAATCCCTGCAGGGCCGTTTTGTTGGAGTAGTTTAGATGGGCTAATCTCCGTTTTGGTGAAGTGGTTTAGATGGGCTAGTGTTTTCTACGGCAGCCACGAAAACCTCGCGTTTTCTCTCTTCCCACTGAAGAAATTCATGGAAGAAACTTCACTATTTTTTTAGAAAGATTTTTCATACATTAGAGTAAGGAGAGAGGCAGCCAAATATCAACACACATGCACACACCTCTTGAGTCTCCTTCCTACCTCTACATTGACTCTAATTTTTACAACTAACTCCAACACTCCCCTTTAAGATGGGAAAACACATCAAATGACCCCATCTTGCTACAAAATACAGAATACATCCTCTCATGCATCTCTCGAATCATCTTACTGCCTCTACATTGTTCAATTACTTTTCTAGTAGAGTCCCTATAACTCTAAATATTACAACTAACTCCAACACCCATGCGAGCCTTTTTCTTCCTCTCTGATTTCCACGTGTGATAACACCCATTAATTCACTGAAAACCACTAGTACAAAACAAAGCCTTATGTTTCTCACCGAGTCGGATCAGTGTTTCGGTGATAAGTGAATATGTACAACAAGCTATTGTGTTGTGACTTTGTCAATTGTCAAAAATCTATGACTCCGGCCATCATGAAGGTACTGTGTGAGACTGTGAGTGTCTATGAACTAACAAAGATAATCCTACTATGCGAACCTTGGTTGGATATTTTTAAGGTTGTACATTCAGAGACCTCTTTTAGGATATTTAGATACTAAAATCGGCCTAGACACATATAACCATGTTATATTACATCGACACGATTTATTTTGAAGCAAGAACTTTATCATATTTTTATTTTGTGTTTAAATATAGAAAAAAATTGGTCTAAAAATATGTTAGTATTTTGTTTAGTCGTATTGGTAAGTGTTTGAGTTGAATGGCTTAAAAACTGAATAAATTAGCATAGCTGACTTGGTTGCGAGATTTCATATAGAAACCCTTCACTTGAGTTTAAGTTCAAGTCGGCATGAATTTTTAAAAAAAACATAAGAACAAATATGTGTTATGATTATTGGGTAAAACATTTTGTGGTTTTAAAATATTATAAAAATAAATGGCAATGAGTCTAAAGTATATATATAAACTAAAAATGTTTGGTATGAATATGCTCCATGATCATCGGCGTTTGGGAACAAGACGTCTCTAATATGGCCACAAATTATGTCGGCAGTGACATGCACCCAGCCACGGGATAAATCGTTTCCCATGATGAGAGGCACTTGACTCCGTCACGTTGCCTCCCCCGCCGCGACACCCGCCATCTTTGGTGCTAAGCGACCGAGGAGCAAGGATGCCTCAGGAAGTTTGCTCGAGCGCTCTATGGGAGGGTCGTTTCTCCGCGTCGCTCTCTCCGAAGCGCTCACATCAATGAAGGCCATACATGAGCTCTCCTCTTCATGCAAGACAAATATGTTCAAATTTTGAGAAACTTCTCCACACCTGTAGTTTTTGCTTCTGGATTGTGAAGCAATTGTGTTGGTTTGTTCCATTCATGTTGAATTCTGGATTCTAGTTTGGTTGCCAATTTATTTGACTACATCCTAGCTATGTGTCAATTGACTCATTGGTACCCCTATGTTTGTATAATTGTGTCAATTTTGGCCCTTCACTATGTGCATAGAGACACTGCTAATCTGCCCGTTAAGATGCTTATTAGGGGAGAAGGGCACCACCGAACCCATTGATGCTTATTAGATGCAGATGACTATACAACGCCTGTTTCATTATGAAACGATCGGTCTAGTACTGTGGCGGCGGCAATAACCATGGGGAAGAGTTTGCGGTGCTGGCAGCCTACAGCTGAGACAATATAGCAGCAGCAACTAGTCGAGGATGCACTCGGCAGAGAGGTTCAACACGGGTGCACAGCTACAAGAGCAAGGGCAAACCCGCGACCTGTCCGTCGGGCGCGCCTCATTTCTTCAGTGCTGTGATAAACTGTTCCCAACCTCGGCCTTCTGGCTGCTAATCATCACCTCACACGGCTCGCGGACGACGGCATGCTGGATGTTGCTGGCGACGAAAAAACACCACCGAGGACGCCGCCGCCGAGGCGGCCGCCAGTTGTGGAACCACCTGGCCAGGTCGTCAACTTCGCTTCGGCCAGCACGTAGCACGTACCACTCTTTCAAGAGCTCAGGCATACTTGGTGTGTCCTGCTTCTGACTACTCTTTACAGCTTTGCAGCATCTTCTTTCTTATCCCAATTTTTCACCCAAATACCCAATCCAGCAATATATTTTTTCTTGAGCAATTCTACTGTGTTAACGTATCAGGTTCCAGTATAGAAACAATTAAGATGCAGCATAGTAACATCTCTTGTCGGATTCTTGATCCCGACGGTTTACAGCTTGGGCACCAAATACTGTGTCATCACCAGACCAGAGATTAATACTCCCTCCGTTTGCAATTACCTGGCTCTAGTCAAAGTCAAACTTGATAAATTTGATCCAATATTTAGGAAAATATATCAACATCTTAATATTTTTGTTGCATTAACATCTTTATAAAAATATATTATCATATTATATGCATATGGTATTATGTATCTTGATATATTTTCTTATATAATTGGTCAAACTTTACAAAGTTTGACTTCGACTAAATTTAGAATGCGTGGTAAATAAAAACGGGAGAGTATTAACATGGGCCAACTTGTAACTATCCTTCTTGGAGGCATCGCTTTGGAGGGTCCGCAAGTGGACTGCTGCTCGTGTCACTCTTGTCGACGGTGCGGTGAATGTCGGCCCCGAGAGTTGTGTTTATTCGTCGAGGCGAGGGCCTCGGGAATCATTGCGGGTGATGGCCTGGCCCTATGAGGTAGGGTCGTTGCTTGTCATGGCTTTAGTGGCATTTATGTGCCGCTAGTGCCGCCGTGTTATATTGTTAGCTTGGCCGACGCGTCCTGGAGAGGGCGGTCAGACTTTATGTCAAGGTGGCGGCCCCGAATGAGATGCATGGTATGATGGTCGTGGTTTGCGTCTGGTTACCCTGCGTAGCTTGGGCTACGGATTGATGGTTCATGCGGCATTGTGGCTTGAGATCAAGCGGCAGTATGTCGGTTTGGTGGATCCAGAAGGTGGCGGTCTTGGTTGACCGTGCAGGACGTGATAGAGCAATTGGAAAGTCGGTGCTTCGAGCGTTCGCCAACTTTGAAAATGTTTGACTTCTTCTCGTGTGGGTGATGATGTTTTAATTGACCCAATATGACATGCGTCGGTCGAATCTTTCGTTCATACACTCCAGGTGGCTTTCATTCTCTTTGTCAAGCGGATTCTCCATGATGATATCGGGCAGCCCCACATTGACAATCTAACTTTGTTAGAGTATACATGTTGTACACGGCTAGATTAGGATAGAGATAGGATACGTATCTTGTACTCCAAGTCCATGCCTTGTCTTGTACTCCAAGTCGGTCCGTTGTACGTCTATATATACTCGCCCGAGAGGCTCAATAATATATCTATCACATCCATCATATTCCGCCATACCTCTCTCCCTCTACCCTTCAACATGGTATCAGAGCGGTGCCGAACCTTGACCTAGCCGCCGCCCCCGCTTCCGCGCCGCGCCGCCCCCGGGGAGGTCGATCTCCATGATCTCCGCCGGGGGCTGCGCAACTCGTGCGCCGACCTAGATCGGCTGCCCCCGTGAGTCTTTTCTCGCCGGTCGCTTGACCGGCATTTTCTTTTTGGTTTACCGATCTCAGATCGGATTGAGTCGCCCACCGCCGCCGTCACCAAGCGCCTCTACTCCAACCTCGGCGTCGACCTCGCACCGGCGGCCACCCATACGCCGGCTATCGCGGCCGACAAGCTGGCTCCGTCGCCGCTTCGGCCGGCTCTTGCCGGTTGTCGCGGTCCCTCGGCGGGCTGCTGCGCCCACCTCGGTAGGCTGCGGCGGTCATCTCACCGGTGCCGACTCCGCGCTAGCCGGCTCGCCTTCACCAACCGCGCGGCAACGTCGGACGTGTCGTCCGAGGGACGCCTCGGTGCGTCACTGCCGGCTCCTCGCCTGCGCGGACTCCATCGCCGGTCCGTCTTCGTCGTCATCGCCAAGGACTTCACCGACAATGACGCCACAGGTTCCGATCTGTGTGCCGTCGTCTAGGACTTGGCGCGTCCAGCGCCGCCGTCGGTCTAATCAACCGATCTGACGCTCGTCTCCGCCAAGTACGTCCCTGAGCACGCGCCTACCACCATTCGAGCATCGGGCTGCCACTGCGTCGCCCCTTCGGGCCGTAGCATCGCTGCATTTGGTCCCCCCCGCCGGCTACCAACGTGCCTTCTCCGGCATGTACGTTGCTGGTGGTTCTCACGCCGCTGCACCGACTCGCGCCCTGCAGCCGCGCCGTCCCATCGGGTTGTTGCGTTGCTGCACGCGGTCATCGCCGTCACCTCGTGAGAACATCGCCGGCTTCCCCCGCGCCACCTCCCTCGGCACGGGATGTCGCCGTCCGCGCATGGTCTTCGTCGCGCCGCTGGGTTCTTCCTCGCCTACTTCGAGTACCGCCGCCGCATCTCCACAGGCAACATGCATGGCCACTCCTAGCCGTCGCAGGTCCCGCCGACTACCCCTTCGCCTGTCTAGGCATCCAGCATGGCCACTCTTGGTCATCGTTGGTTCGCCGCCTTCTACGTCTACGTCCAGCACGACTTCATCGCCAGCGTCATCGCCTCGTTCTCGACTACACCTGCTCGTCTACTCCGACAACCGCGGACTGCATCGGCACCTTTTGCCGTTGTGCGCCTCGCAACCATCGTGGAGGCCTTCTCTGCTAGTCTCCTCTCCGACATGGCGTGAAGTTGTTTCTACTGGTTCCGTTCTTCGCACGCCCGATACTGGCAACACCGGCGCGTGCATTCGTCCCCGACGCGTTTCCGAGTCTGGCAAGCTTGGTCGCAGCGCCTCGTCCCCGTGTTCGTCTTCGCGTACTCAGTTTTGGCACAACCGGAGTATGTCTTCGTCCCCGACGTGCGCCTGGTTCTGGCAAAGCCATGGCCGCACCTCGTCCTCGATGGCTCGGACTGCATCGACTTCGGCATCGCTCTCCCCGACGACTGCCTCGACGCGTCTCCATCCTTCTACGGCGCCCTACGCGCCTGCGGCTTCATCTGCGGCTACCTCGTCATCGGCACTCGCCACGACATCGACCACGGCGACCCCTCGCATGGCTACCTCGACCAAGGTTGCAGCACCCACCGCTCTCGGCTCCCTTGACATCGGCACAAGGGCTACCACCTCGCCTGAGCTCCTCACCAGCATTCTCTACGGTCCAAGCTTCTGCGACGTGACACCGTCCACGACGTTCCCGCTACCACTGCGGGAGGTTGTCAGCGCACTGGTCTACTTTGGTTTTCTCTCCAGTCCGACCGTTCGCGACGCTCCAGTTGTTCACGACGCTACCGCTACGACTGCGGGGGGATGTTAGAGTATACATGTTGTACACGGCTAGATTAGGATAGAGATATGATACATGTCTTGTACTCCAAGTCCATGCCTTGTCTTGTACTCCAAGTCGGTCCGTTGTACGTCTATATATACTCGCCCGAGAGGCTCAATAATATATCTATCACATCCATCATATTTCGCCATACCTCTCTCCCTCTACCCTTCAACAAACTTGACTTGTTCCTGCAAAAGATGCACCGTTAGTTTAGGCCGGGAGCATCACATAACTGCCATTTTGTTTGGTTCTGTTGAACTATTCAAGCTAAAAACGTGCGCACAAACTAAAGGAAAGAATGTACCCCCACTGAACTAAAAAATGACTCGATGCAACTTAATTAATCTGAAGCATCCGTTTCCAAAACACACTTCTGCAGGTAGTATATATAAACCCGCCCAGGGCCCAGCCCACATCTGTATAGTCAAGTATAAATGAGACTCCGGAATGGCCACACTCCCAATTCATTATGTTTGGAAGCTTCCGTATTAGCCAGATCTGTCCCGCAATTTGAGTTAAACTATCTAACGAGCTAATTCAGACACGAGGCCGAAATACAGAAGGTACATGAGCATGACTTCATATGCATCCGTCACTGGCCGGTCACTCACCTTAGCTTGTTTAATTTGCATCCACCCATGTAAGTATCAGAAGGATTCTTTGGATGCCATATATAGGATGATCAAATCTGCAGAGGCCGGGTGGGGTTCCCCTTTTTTCGAAGAAATGGTGATATAGAGAAATCAGTTTATTTTCTCTATGCATATGATGATTAAAACCCAGATATATTTTCTCTATGGTGATATAGAGAAATCAGTCTATGTATTTCGCGCTGATTAATATTTTGATTTCGTTGGATGCAATTAATTCAGAATCTGTGCAAGAGAGACTGAGACAAGTACTATATTATTAGTCACAGTCACACACGCATGCAGCTTATTAGTGAAGAAACTAAATATAATGACCGTCCACGTACACTGCATTCATCCAATCCCAGCACAGGATCGATCCACTTGCTTTAGTATATATACACTAGTCTCATTAACAACTTGCACTAGTTAGTGTTTCTTAAGTTGTAACTATAAGCTTTAAGCAGCTACAGACAGAGGGGAGCTGAGGGACCCGTCTTCCACAATGTCGACCGCGCGCGAGGGGGAGAATCCATTAGGGCTAGCTAGGCACCACGGAACACTATTAAATACCACACTCACTGTCTATCATTTCGATCAGATACACAGCACAGGTTGACAAGCAAACATACAACCTAGGTAGCTCCATCTTGCATAGATCAGCCGCAAGCTGCTCGATCACTCACTAGCTAGGGTTAGCTAGGAACGATCGCGGTAGATATGGACGGCGGAGGCGAGAGCACCAAGTACCGCGGCGTGCGGCGCCGCCCGTCGGGCAAGTTCGCGGCGGAGATCCGCGACTCCAGCCGGCAGAGCGTCCGCGTGTGGCTCGGCACCTACGACACGGCGGAGGAGGCGGCGCGGGCATATGACCGCTCCGCCTACGCCATGCGCGGCCACCTCGCCGTGCTCAACTTCCCCGCCGAGGCACGCAACTACGTCCGCGGTGGCTCGTCGTCGTCCAGGCAGCAGGTGATCGAGCTGGAGTGCCTGGATGACGAGGTGCTGCAGGATATGCTCAAAGGAGATGATCCGCACAGATCAGGTGGACGAAACAATTAACTAACTATGCCTCCTACTTATGCATGACAAATTCATGCATCGATCATCAGCACATCACCTGATCGTGTACTTATCTGTGCATGCGCAAGCAGACGAGCTTCTCATATAGGTTTGCATATATGTATGTGAGTTGATCAGCAGGTCCTGTATTAATCAACGAGTGCATGATCCTATATATTATCATCTTATGTGATTGGATTGCTTGTTAAATCACAACGACCTTAATCTTGCTTGTTAAATCACAACGACCTTCGTTTCCTCCTCTCCGGTATCTCAGAAATATTTTTTGGTAGTTTATGCATGAGGAGATCTCTAGTGAGATGCAGTTGAGCTCAATCAAATTATGTCAACTAATTGATCAAGAATACAGTGCAAATGTAACAAATAAATATATCGATCAAAGAAATAAAGATGTATGAAAAAAAAAATCAATCGGGTTCGAGCCAAAGAACACAAAATGAAATCAGCCAATGTTAGTCAGGCTAATATCGATGGAAGGTTTAAGGCTTTCCCCAACGCTAGTCTCTTAGGGCAATATCATGTACAAAATACTATATGTGGCACAATAATTTATGTAAACAAGATTTGTGTTGTATCTTAGCTAATATAAAAGGCTTGCACCTAGTCATAGGTAGGATATATTGCAAGCCTAATCTCATGTATGCCTGAGCCTAAAATCATTAATTCATATACAACCTTTAAAAAACAATTCATTTGACGATCATTCCTTTAAAAACCCTTATATAGTATAGAGCCCTAAGAGACAATGCACTGGGGAAGGCACAATACCTCTTCTAGTGCTTCAAGATGGCGTGGTTTATTAGTTATCCATGAACATTTTTTTGTGTATTATCTGGTATTGGTTAATGAGGAGAGAGGAGGGAACTATCCCTTATGCCTCTCCTAATGGTTGGCTCTTTGAACGACATCATAGACAAACCCCTGTTGTGGCATTGTAGTTAATGAGAAATGAGAGAAAGGTTATAGATAGCTTACCATACTTTGGACGCTAACCTTATTGTCACATAGATAACATACAACTCTTGCACCCGTCCATAGGTAAAAAAGTAACTACCCCAATCACATAAAAGCATGACCCCTAAATTGATAAATGCACCCCCCCCCCCCCTAACAGATAGTGATATAGGATTTAGAATTAAAATTATGTGATAATGTAGATATATGTGGTGTAAATGTTGTCTACTTTATCCAAAACTTTCATATATAGTCATTGGAATTCTAAATACATCTCCAGTGCACTATACACACAATGTGTCATCCACAGAATACAACCCCCTCACATTGATCTCAAAATCTCATTTTATTTCATGACTATAGAACATACGTATGACTAGTGATAGAGCCAAGGATAAAATATTCGGTGAATTTTTTATAAAAATATTTCAAAACTATGTTTGAAAGTTTTAAAAAATTTATGGGAAATATATTATGTTGGAAAGTGATCCTAAAAAACATGTAATATTTCAAGTTCAGAATCTATATTTACTAATGAGGTCTTAAAATGCCAAAATCTGAAATATATAGTAATAGATAGAACAGCATAATTATTAATGAGTTTGAAGTTCAAATTTAATATGTTCACAAAACATGATCTTTTTAACATACTTTAGAAAAACTTTACTCTCTCCCACCCTATTTAGGTAATGCATAAGCTTTTCAAGGTCTAAGTTTGACTATTCATTCTACCAATAAAACATGGATTGTATGTCATGAGTTCATTTTATAACACATGACACATCTATTATTGGTAAAAACGGTGGTCAAGGTTAAAACATGGAAAATGAGGACGTGACATGCATTTGGATGGAGGGAATAAACCTGAGGAGTTTTCGTTATAAGAGCAAGTATAATAAGGGCTTACAATCCGTTTGTGTGGCACTTTTGTCTATGTGGAGAAGAGAAAAATGAAAAAACAAGTGGAGTTAATTCTCATGCAAGAGACTACCTCTATGCTTGCACATATGGAAGCGGAAAAAATGAAAAAAAAAGAGATAGAGAGAAGTCAAAGCTGTATAAAAGGTAAATATTCTAGCGGCCAAATGTATATTCTACCTTACTATGTGACTGACTACAATTGACTGACACTAATAACATGACAGCTGCATATAGCCATCAATTGGCTATACTAATAGCCATGATCTAATTAGGTTTCCATTGAGCTAGTCCCCATACATATAGGCAAACAGTAACTTTTATTCACAACAATTAAGGACTCTTTTCAAACAATGATATATGTTTTTGGAAGACTCTTTCATGCCACCCACGTAATTTTTTTGGCAGTCATAGTTATCCATTAACAATTATAAGGAGATTTCTAGAAAAAGTTACCGGTATCATTTGCTCTAAACTGTTACGTTGATCAAACGCAGACTAGTTCGAATGTACACGCAATTTTAATCCATTTTCACTAATTTTCTACATTTGTGAGTCTGGCATATATGTTATTCATTTTCCAGCTGCTTGAGACGCACATCTGTCGATCCTATGCACGATTGCCACTTCTGCTGTAAGAAATACTTAATTCTGAGGATACTTAAAATTGAGGAACTAATCAAAAGCTTTTACTACATATGAATAGGTACTCACACGTACTTCTAGGTTCACAATTTGACCAAGTTAAAATGAGATATATATTACAAAAAATATACCATAAAAGTCTTTAATTGTTATACTTTTTAATGGTATAATTTTTAGGTTATATGATTTATATCATATAGACCAAATTGACAATCTAGATGGACGTACATGCCTAATAAACTGAAAAGGAGGGAGTAATATTATTACTTTAGAGACTTAAGGCTGAGCTTTTGCGATCTAGTTGGTCCTGAATAAGGAGTATTAACTAATTTCTCAAGGATATGCCCAAATAGCTCCTTGTTTATATTTTAGGAGGGACAACGGGGAATAGGAATTTGTTTTGATTCAATGCATGCGGGCGTGCTGAAGAGTAGCTCTTGCCCTAGCACTGCGTGACTACTTAGTGGTAATCAATGGCTATTGAGCGTGGTCAAGGTCAATGCCACATGTGCTGATTGAACTTGGAATCAACTGCTTACTCCCTCTGTCCCAAAATGTAAGGCGTCTAAGGATTAGTCAAATGTCAACGTTTTTTAAGTTTGACCAAGTGTATACAAAAAAATATGAAGAATAACAACACTGAATCAATATCAATAGATTCACCATAAAGTATATTTTCTTAATGTGTTCATTGAATATTGTAAATTTATATAATTTTTCCACAATATATGGTCAAAGTTAGTAAACTTTGACTTTTGACCAATCCTTAGACGCCTTACATTTTAGGATGGAGGGAGTAATTAATTAACTTGCTGATGTGTAAAGGAGAACCATGCATACGTAATCAAAATTACGTAAGTTTACGTATATGTGTTTAAACAAGAGTAAAGCAGGAGAGAGAGGCTATATAAGTATATATACATATGCCTGGCCCGCCATCAACAGACCACATAAAAAATTCGTGTGCGTTCGTAAATTTCAAAAGCTATAGGGCGTACAGAATTGTGTAATTTGAACACCTGCAGTACTATGGAATCAGATGCATTTTACGCTGGCATTTGTTTTGGCTAAAGGCTGTACCTTTTTATGCTTTTGCTAGATTTGCGAATCGGCCTCTTTCTCTCCCTTTCTCTCTCATGCATGTTTCTAGAAGAAGATCGAGCACTGCACTTGAAAGGTTGCTCAACAAAACAATAGCATGAGCAAACGGTTCCTGCCTTCCCTTTAAAGAATACGAGAGCAAAGGAAATAAGAGCCCAATTTGGAAACAGACGGGAGTATTAGTGTGATTTACGCAACAATATAATAGTGAATTACGTTAAATTCAAAAAAAAATACCATGTAGGTCTATTTATCACGTGTTTATGTGAAAAAAAAAACATATAAATCACGCATGTTTCATTACCAATTAGTCCATGTACTCTAATGTGTGTCTCCGGTATATGCTCCTTCTGCATGATTGCGCCCCCCTCACACAGCGTTTTGGCTTCCTTCACCATGCCTTGTGTCATATATAGGTTCTCAGAATATATATGCTTCCTTTCACTCTCGGATTAGATCTTGTTGTTCCTTCCTGGCATGTTTGAAGCTCTAGCCTGTGCACTGGTCTTACTGTCGAGTGTCGAGTTATGTGGCTTTCATTTTCCGACTCCTTCTACTCGCCATGTTTTTTTTCTCGGATAGAGGGAGTATAACCTTGACCTCTGCATCAATAGATGCACACAAAAGCCATTTTAATACGAAGTTAAATATTCAGGTTATTACAACTCAAGGATCACACAATGTCGATTCATGAACCAACCAATTACATATAACATCAATCCATTTTGTAATCTGCTAGTATGATCATCTATGATGCCATCTAGCTTGGGAACAACCCCCGCCGGTCAAGATGAAATAAAAGTGTTGTGTGCGGCACGTCAAAAACTGACGACTCCAAAGTGAACCACATTGGTAACGGTCAATAATGGGTGGAAGTGGCCAATGTTAGTTGGCCACATGGCCAAAGATATTTTGTTTGTGCAAGGAAATGGTGGAACAAGGTTAGTCTTTGCCAATATGACCCTGAAGTTATATATCACCCGGTAACCATGAGAAAACTCTTTAACCCGTTAATTCTCTCTCCCTTGTCTAGACAAGGTGTGACAGTGCTGCTGATGGTTACCTAGCTCTCTCATTTCTCTTCAGTGAGAGAGTGCGACTGGCTTGTGAGGGCAAGGCAGGCCAAGGACGAGGTTCTAGTAGACAACATGTCCAGTAAAAAACTAATTTGGTAATTATTTTATATTAAATCAAATAATTTTCATTTATTTTATAGTAAAAAACTACTTTAACCCCTGATTTTCATTTTTTTTGCACATTTGGGAATTATTTTATATTAAATCAAATAATTTTCAAAACACTATTTTGGTTCTAAAGACAACATGTCCAGTAAAAAACTAATCCTAGGTGCAAATCAGTTTTCTTAAACCCATTACAAGTATTTTTTACTATATTTTAATTTTAGGGCCTATTTGGAAAATATTTGGCAATTATGTAAGCAACAATAATTTTCATGAATATTATAATGTATAAATAACTAGAAAATATAAAATCCAGAAAAAGGGCTAATCTCATTATCCGTTTTTCCCCACCCCGAATGGGCCAAGCCCATCTTCCCTCTATTTTTATTTCGTTTTCCCTTTGGGCATCATTGCTATTGTAAGGGAACATATTTTTGGTGCACAAGTTACCCCCTAATCCACTTGAACTTAGTAGTCATCTAATCTTGTTTTTTAACATGGTTTTGCTGATTTGGCATGATCCAAGTTGGATTAGTCGATTGCGCTTGGTTAAATCCGTAAAGCTATTTCCTGGCATGTGACTCGGTCCGGAAGGTGTACGTTGATGCTATGGGAGCAGCAACATAGATTTTTTTTTGAAATAGAGGTAAAACCTGGCCTGTGCATTAAAATGATGTACACAATTTTATTCAGAGTCTTAAAAAATAAGCCACTAGCGACAGCTATCGCAACACCTACAAGCTTGATAAAGGGGTGAACATATTAAAGCCGCGTGTCTTGACCTTATACCTAAAAACCGGAGGCTTCACCAAGCTGCCCAACAACAAGCGGCATACAGTTCTTCCCATGCTTCGAATGCTCCGACAGCTGGCTCTACCAGCGGCATAGAGGAGGAAGGAAGAGGCAAAGAGACAGGGGCGTGGTGTAGCGTGTGCAACAAGAATGACCTTCTAGTTTGCCCCATCTGGTCCTGATTCAGAAGTGGTGTTGCATAAGAGACTGCAGAATGAAAAGAATCAAAGATGGACTTGGATTATTAGGATCATCATTCAAAAACTGCTACTCCCTCCGGCTTTTTTTTTCTTTTTTTTGAAATGAGGAACTCAGCCCCGGCCTCTGCATCAACTCCCTCCGGCTATTATTATCTGTCCTAATATAAATGTATCCGAATACATTTATGTGTCTAGATATATTCGTATTAGGATATGTAATAGTAGTTGGAGGGAGCAAGTTTTTTCGTGAAAGATCTGGCAAATGCTAGCCTTGATATATTAAGCATGCAGCATATATTTACAGATTTTTCCCTATAGCAAAAGGATGTAAAAATAGAACAAAAAACAGAGGCTAAAAACTGGAAAATACTGCATGTTCAGGGGGTACCAACATCAGCTAACAAAGAGCCTTTGCTCCGCTGAAAGCCCATATTCTCTGCCCTCATCGCTGATGTCTCGGTTACGTGCTGGACGGAGGCAATGCGATTGTCGAAAACTCGGTTGTTCCCCTCCTTCCAGGTGTGCCAGCAGGTTAGAATGATGAGGGAAGGACTGCCCTTTCTGAAAGGGTTCTCAGTTGCTTCAACCATGGCGTACCACACGTCTTGAATAAACTGGATATGCTCCCAGACTGCTGGATCAAGGCCAACCAGAGATGGATGCCCAATTTTGCTTGATGATGAGGCAGTAAAGGAATAGGTGCTATGCGTTTCCAGCTGATGAACACATAGCTGGCAGAAATTTTCATTCGGCCAGCCCCTACGCATGAGCCTATCAGCACACCATAACCTGTTTTGCAGCAGCAGCTGCTGCGAAGCGAAAGATTTTGCGCCGGCGCCCAGTCTCGCCAGATATCCTGCTTGAAAGTAGTTCGCATCTGCCCTTCGCACTGAAGACTGTAGGAAGATTTAGCAGAGAAGGATTGATCGGCCGAGAGGATCCAGGAGATTGAGTCTGAAACTTGTTCCCGCGGCACAATTTTTTTTTATTGTTGGTTTCATCTTTGCTGTGTGGGTTCTCCTATCGACATGGAATTGGTACAAATGGAGTTGTGTGCTGTGTATGTAAAACTGTCGCTTGAGCATCTATTCCTATCAGTACTGTTGAAGCAAATGGGGTGCTGTGTGGTGTGAATCCACGTAATTCACCGTGTTGGGTCCCACTGACAGACTATAATTGTTTTACACTAATGTTAAGGCTCAGCCTGCATGCTCGTAAATCTACAAGTCTGTAAAAAGCTTATGCCTGTAGCACCGAATAAAACCTCACAATACAACCAATTTGTTTTGAGCAACGGAGCTCTTGTTTGGATACTCCAGTTTTCTCGGTATATGAAGTTGCCAAGTTTCAATTGACAAAAACAAATAATCATCATCATGAGTGCCCAATTTCTATCCTAGAGATATGATGATGCCATCATCCCAATCTACATTAAGGCCAAAATATTAAGTCATAATTGTCACAATATGCTATCGACTATCGATGAATGTAAAATAGTGAATAACCTATGTATATTTGACCTACCCGACAGGTACCCAATAGGTACAGGTACTCGTTGGGTATAGGTCTGGGTAAACATTTTGTACCCATGATTATGAGTACTGGTAGAATTTTGTACCAATCGACTATACGGATATTGGTATGGTATTGCTCTACCCAGCTCATACCCGACACATTCCATCCTTACGGAAGTCCTATAAGCAGCTGCCAGCACGCGGTGGTACAGGTGAAAAATGTAATGGATTGCCAATTACTAATGAATGTGGACCTATGATTGGTTTTTACATGGTAGTGTAGGGCATCGTGATAAGAAAGAAAGTTGCGCACAAGGACGTGGGAAATTGTGAAGCCATGAGAGGGATACTCATGGTAAACCAGTTTAGCAAATTCTGACCGATAAATCAGCCAATTTGCCGAGTGTATTCAATCGGGCACACGACAAACCGTTTGCCGTGAGTTTTTCTCAACTCTTGAGAAATTACGGTGGGCAAATGACGGAGGGTACATTATGTCAAGTCGGACCCACGAGGTCAATTTGCCGTGAGTTATATTTAGGCCCACATCAAACTTCTGCAGTAGATCTAGGAGGAAACATCTTGGTGGGTCCCTCTAGATCAATTTGTGGTAGATCTAGGAGGCAACATGACACGGTCGTGGTCATGGACGTGGTCGGCGGCGGCCGGTCGGAGATGAGGACAGGGGTGGTGCAAGCGTGCAGTAGCTGCCAGAGTTGCGTGCGCATGGTGATGTCCTCCTAGAGTGGTTGCGAGGTACGATAGATGTCGAGGCTAGAATTCAAGGATACGGAGCAGTTCACGTATGACGGCAGCTGACATAGTTTAACAGGAGCGACACCCGAGCAGCTTGGTAGCACTGTTGAAGGAGTGTAGGCCGACAAGGACTTCGGCGGCACGCCGCTCGCTGGAGAGCGTGGAAGAGGAGGTGGATGCGGTCTCCATGCGTGCTTGCAGGAGGAAGAAGATGGGAGAGAGAGAAGCCAAGTAGCGGTGCTAGGAAGGGAAAGAGTGATAGCGGCACTATTAAATAGTGCATGATTTGTGTTTTCTAGAGGTAGGGTTTGTTCTAGGCCATTGGATCTATAGGGCATGGATGAACAAGATCCTTAGATGTCGGACAATCTGTGGGAGGCTGTTTTTTATGCTCTCATTCGCTAAAAATTGATTTGCCGTTGGCTTTATAAAGCAGAACAGAAACGGAACGATGTTTGCATAATGGAAACGGGTTATTTTTTTGGCGGAAGTGGAAACAGAAATAGAACAATGTTTTCCAGCGGAACATGTGCGTAAACGGAATTTATGTTTCCAATTAATGTGAAATTTCCATTTTACAATGGTTTTGCATGGCTAATCTAGCAGATCCAATACATGACCATGTCAAACTAAACCACCTAATCAACCCATCCCCTACTCCTCATTACACTACGCAAACATGACTGGGTTGGGCCGAAAGTTTGTTGGTTTAACTTGAGTTGCTTGAGTTTCTTTGCATGATTTAACAGAATTCTTGGTTTTGATGAACATCTTCTTTTCGCCCGTGTCTGCGCCGTTTTTGGTCCATATCTGTTTCCAGCTGTATCTGGTTCCTATTTGTTTTCAGAATTTTTGTATCTATTTCCACTTTTGCAAAAAAAATATGAAAACAAATGTAGCACCAATCAGTTTCATCCGTTTCCGCTCCGTTCTCATCCCTATGCAAGGTAAACACTCTACAATGGAGGCCATAGGAAACAAATCCCATTTGGACAGCATCAATCTCTATTCCAATCCTATGGCCTGCATGCAGTTTTAAGTCTAAGACTAGTCACAATGGGAGTATCATAGCCTGCATGCCACATAGAAAAAAATCTGATGTGGCACAACAATTAATGAAGAGAGAGATGGGAGTGGTATCATATTATGATACTGTATTATGACACGCAAAACAAGAAAGTGTACTAGCAAATAAATCATGTTCACATATTTACCTTAAGATTCTACAAAATATTAAATATGATACTACCATATGATACTATACATTGTAGGGATGATATCATATTGTAGTCTCATATGAATGATACTAGTACATGATACTATACATTGTGACTAGTATAATATACATAAATTGATGCCTTATCCCCACAGGTTTGACCACCTCCATCCCCCAAAATCACGGTGGTTTATTGCTCCACAAATCAATCTCTTCACCCGCCTCATGATTCCCCACAGCGATGCCACTTCTCACCACACCGCTCCTACCCATGATGTTCCGCATTGGTGAATCATCATCGGGCATCTCCGCCCATGATGCCATGACCCTCCCCTGCTCATCACCCCATGAAACTTGTCGCTGCACCTCGTCTCATCTCTCCCCAATGTGATGCATCCTCTAGTCCAGGCCAACATCTCCACCTCCACCTGCTTCGTCGATGTCTTGGTAATAGCTGGCCCATCGCTCCCAGCTTCCTCCCCCAGTGCGTGATACTGGCCCTTCTCCAGGGTGGCATACGATGGTAATACCCATCACGAGGCACAAAGGAGGATGTGGATGAGGAAGCTCGCCTTGTGTGAGAGCATAGTTCGCTAGGGATCCACCAATCAAAATCACCTTACCTAGGCCAATATTTCATCGTCCACATCTTTTGCAACATGGTAATTTTTGTTTCTAAATTTTTATGCTTCCACTATGTATCCCTAGCGCTAGGACAGTGATAACCTCCAAGTGTAGGGGATCGATCTAACACCTCTCAATATGGAAGTATTGGGTATCGAACCACGGGAGCAAGAAGGTAAAGCAATATATTTTATCAAACTATACTGTCATAATTCTAGTGATCTATGCACTGCATAAAATAAAGAAACAAGTGAGATTGACTTGGTGAATGAAAGCAACAAACAAATAAAGCAAGGAAATAAAAGATATCGGATGAATGCAAAATTTATGCATGAACTTTGTAGTTCATTGATGCATATTCCAATATATTTAGATGTTATGAGATGTTATAACAATGTTTTGCATTTATTTGTGGGTATTTTCCATTGATCCCCCTTATTTTGGTTATAACTCTGCGGAACAGGAAAACCTTGTTTTGCGTATTTGACATTTCAGGGACCTTCCAGAACTCAAATTGATCTAGGATTTTTTGGGCGTTAATATTTTTACATAAGAAGCAACCTGGGATGGAGAACCACGGGAGGGCGCCACTAGGGCCCAAAGGAGACCAGGTGGCATGGGCCCCCGGTCATGTCGCACCACCCAGGTCTGTTTGGCCCTTGGACCTCTGATGCCATCCGTCTTCACTCCACATCGCTCAGCTTGACCTAAAGAGCCTATATAAATACCCCCCGAAGCGTTCTTGCGAAGAGTTAGTGGAGAAAAACAAAACCATGAAGCAGAGGCTGATCCATCAAAGATTGGAGGGGGAAATGATGTTGGAGTCGCCCTCGGTCGCTTCTCCAACCTCTCCAACATCACCAACACCGCCATCATGATGAAGAGGGAGTAGTCCACCTCTGGACTATAGGTTTGTAGCAAGAGCTTGTACTATTTCTCTCTTATGCTATGATGTTTAGATGCCATATGAGCTGTCCAACATGATTATGGCCATATTATGTAATTCCTATGTGGTGGATCCTTGTTTTATGGATGATCTATGAGATGTGATACATTATTATGTTATTGATGTATGAGTAGATGCATATTATTACCCCGTCTTTATTACTTGTTCTGGTCCAACTTGTATGCGAGAGCATGAGGGGGATGGTGTGTATTAGATGGAGTAACTTGGTAGTAGTAGTGAATTTATGACAGCAATTTCATGAACTGCTATGGTGTATGCCAATTTCATAGTTACCCTACTAGGGATAAAAAGAATGCATGTGCTATATTTCTTAGATGATAGCCAAGAATCCTAAGTTGACATTCATAGACCATGTTCTATTGTAACATGTCCAAGTGGTAGCATATTTGTTGTTCACCATTATATCAAAATACCTAAGGCTATACTTTGTTAATTCTTAATACTAGATTGCTTGAAGGTTATTCTTTTATAATGAAGTATAAGTAAGATGTGTAGTCTTAGAAGAACCTTAAGCTCCCTGGGGCGAGGCGCCATTGGTTGAGCGGCCGGTCGTTTTCACGGGGTCCACTGTTGTGGGGCGTTGCTTTGTTTTTTGGAAAAATCTACCTGTACGCGCCGCACCGCGTCGCCCTCGTGCGGCGGAAAAAATTTCGGTCAGCTTTATCCTGCGGCCACGACGCACTCAAGACACAGACAATAAAGTGGCCCATGCACTTGTCTTGACGTCCGTGCGCTTTCTTCTGACACGTTCCTCCCTGCAAGAGTTGACTACTCCCTCTGTCAAGAATTACCCTGCATTCTGGGTTTAGTCAAAGTCAAACTTTATAAATTTTGACTAAGAGTATAAGAAAAAATATTAATATTTATAATATAAAATAACCATCATTAGAATTGTCATAAAATGTATTTTCATATTGCATGTATTTGGTTTCATAGTTATTGATAGTTTTACCAAAATGTTTGGTCAAAATTTGAAAAGTTTGACTTTGACTAAACACAGAATGCAGGGTAATTCCTGACGGAGGGAGTACTACAATACTTGTGCTGGCGTATTAATGTAGTGGATGCTATGTATATCTAGCCTGCTGAGTAGTGAGTACTCCTACATGTGGACTCCGGAGTATGTTGTACTGCAGCCTATGTTATCTATAAACTGAACAGCTACATCCGACCCTATAATATCTAAACTAATTAACTAAATTTTTGTTAGGTATGAAATAAATTACTACTTGATAGTTGCTCAATTCTGTGAAATTTTTGTAGTAGCTATTTTTGTAAACAATATGAAAGATTTATCGAAACTTTGCATATGTTTTTGAGAAATTTGATGGTTTTATTTAGAATAGCCTGGTAGGTGCATCCAATATAGTGGTAGTTGCTTTAGAAAAATATGGTAGCTATTTGTAAATAATCTGCTAGTTACTTCTAAATAGTTTGTTATTGTTTTGAAAAAACGGTAGGTATTTTTAAAATAATCTGGTAGCCATTGTTAAATAATTTGATAGCAATTGCTAAATAATCTGGTGGCTATTACTTGTTATTGTTTTGAAAAAACGGTAGGTATTTTTAAAATAATCGGGTAGCCATTGTTAAATAATTTGATAGCAATTGCTAAATAATCTGGTGGCTATTACTAAGTAATCTGGTAACTATATCTGACTGCATGCATTTGTTTCAAAACCCGATAGCTGTTATACATAACCTAGTAGTTGTTGTTAAATAATATATTAGCTATTACTAAGTAATCTTGTAATTGAATTGGAGAACCTGGTAGCTATTTCAAAAAACCCGGTAGCTTTGTGAATTAATCCGATAGTTACGGCTAATTATTATCTGGAGGCTATTACTAAGTAATAAGGTAACTGTGATGAAGAGTGTGATATTATTTCGAAGAATCTGGTACCTAATGCTAATTAACCTGATAGTTACGGCTGAATAATCAGGTAGCTATTGCTAAATTAGCTACTGCCTCCATAATGTGTTGGAGTATTTGTTAGACGTATCGGCAGTTAAATTTAAAAACCAACATTTTTATATAGAGATGTTTTTTAAGAGTTGCACCTAAAATACTGAAAATATCCATGCTTTGCAAATACATGTGCACTTGATATCAGAACAGTGCAACAGTGATACTAGAGGATAGGCTACTACTACAGCTTTATAATTTTTTTGCATTCACGTTGCATGGACCAGAGGATAATAAGCGCTGCATGTGGGCAGGCGGGACAAAGGGTGTCAGACGCTGCGCGTGTGCTCGCTTGATGTCAGAAAAAAGATGCTGCGCGTGCGCTCGCTCGCGCTCGGATCCGGTGCAGACCGGAGTCAGCCGCCGCACGGAATGATAATTGTGCGGTGCCGCTACGTATCCTTGTTTTTTTTTTGATATAGTATAGATCAATGCGGTATAGTCTCTATTGGGCTGTGTGGAGTATCGTGAGCTGCTGATGGGCCTATTGACGTGTGGCATTCGTGGGAAGTGAGTCGGTTCGCCGCCGCATTGACTGGGGAATATATTCGGGGATTCCTATGACTGTGGCTTTATTCTTCTTCCGTATGTGCTTTTCTTCTTCGCTGGAGGAGTCTCGCTGGTGTATTGCCGATCTGATATGATCGCCGGCGGCGGCCAGTGTTCACCGTCGGGTTTCATGGTTCGTCGTTGTGGTGCGTTTCTCTGGCCTTCTCTTACTACTAAGATGTATTCTGGTTTGGTGGCTCGCGTCTTGCCGTCTGCGACTGCGCTCCGTGTGCCCGTGCGTGTGGTCGGTCTAGGGGCTCGGTTCTGCGGCGGTGGCTTAGGGGATTGGGTTGGTGGTTTGGGTCGATTCTGCGGTGGTGTCTTAGGGGATTGGTTGTATGTTCCTGCTGCTCCGAGCGTGCGAGGTCGCCGTGGCCGTGGTCGTCAGACTCCTGGTTGGTTTGTCTGTGATCTGTTTCTTCCGCCGCCTTGGCTCCTCCATGTTCACAAGACTCTGGCTATCGGAATATCGGATGGCCACCCTGCTGGACAGCCATCTCCGCTCTAGGCATGATCAGGGAAGGCAGTGGGGGTGGCAGATCCCAAGAGCCCAGCGCCAGTGGCCTAGGGTGGCGTTGAAGGGAGGAGATGACACAACCCAGATTGTTATATCCTAACTCAGGTTCAGCTTCTCTACATCTGCCAGGTTTTTAACTATTTTGCATCGTTCTGATATGCAATTTCATATAATGTAAGCAGACCTTGGCCTTAGGTGGCCTATGGTTCCTAAATTTGCCCGCCTCAATTAGCTTATGCAATGCGCTTGGCTGCTGCCATTCATCCAGATGTATTTGTTTCCACAGGTTCGGTTGGCTGCAGGCCTGCAGCCTTTCGGTGATATGATATAGCTCAGCGGCGGAGCTGTGTGTTAGCTGTGGGGTCAGCTGACCCCACAGCTTTTTTGAAAAACCCCTTCAAAATATACATATTTGTGTACAGATCCTACCTAAGTATGCACTTTGACCCCACATATACACTCTGACCCCACAAGATTTTCTGGCCAGCTCCGCCACTGATATAGCTTAGTGGCATGCTCACCAATCATTTGTGAAAATGACAAACCTCCTGAATTGTTTCTTCCTTGTGTTGCTAGGTACTTCAAGTGATGATTTACTTCATGGGATGACATACTGATACTATTGTGCGTTTAAATTTCTTCAAGCATATTAGGCTATCTGGAGATTACCTAGCCAGATCCAATGTTAATTGCTATGGAGTGTTTTTTTCTATCTTGTCAGTTGTTAGCGATCTACAGATTGCATATATAGAGAAATATGACCATTTTATGTTATTTTTGCAAAACAAAAATAATTTACATGCACTGTTTGATTCATTCTTGGTACACAAAGAATTGCAAGTCTAGCCGTTTGCAAGAGGGGCATGATATATTAATTCTGCCGATGCAAATCAAATAGAGAGCCATCTCTTCCCTTTTCGGATGACATGAGATAGATTTCTATCAAACAGAATTATCAATAGTCATATATAAAGTAGGATCCTCCAGTACTTGGTTGTATGCAGTTACCTTGCATGTGTAAGCACCGTGATGTGTTTTAGTTGCTAAACATACAAATAAGTAGCTAATACATGCATATTTTTATGTGGATATGGCAAAAAAAAAATAGGTGTGAGAATAGGGCAAGAATTGTCATGTACCCTAGCATACCATGGCATAGACATTCACTAAATGCATGTCGTGACTGAAATTGTTAGCCTCTAAACATTAGTTCCATGTTAACCATATGTGTAAGTTTCTATATAAGTAGCAAGTTGCGACACTCTAATTTTGTCATGTCCTAATGTGCTTAACTCCCACTGTAAGTCGGTGTGCAAGTTGACCTTTTACCTTCTTGGTAGTAATAGGTTGCCACATGTTAAGCTGTGTCCTATATCAAATTAAACAGAATAACCATGGAGTTCCGTTGTGTGCTTCGACCATGTTAAATCCTATTCATTGTATTTCATCAAAATCACTCATGATCACCCTGTCAAAGTGTTCGATGCATCGTCTCTTATACAAAAAATCGGTTTTCCATGCCATTAGTTGGTTAGCACTGTCCACACACTTTTTCCAACTTTTTGTGCATTCTTTAATCTTTCTGTAGTGAAGACTTTGAAATGGTGGACCCACAATTTTTTTTTGTGTTGCTTTGATGATACAACATAATTATGCCGACATTTTGTATTCTGTTTTATCTAATATTTATTCTACAGCTATTTGTAATTTCTTGCAGCTTACTGAATATTGTTGTTCCACATAACATGTAATCCAATTGGATTCGTGTCTGCTAAGTAAATATAAAGGAATACCAAGTGAACTTTGTAGGATTTGTACATGATATTATCATTGGAAACATAATGAGGAGGTGCATGAGCGACTACTATCATGTCGGCAATCTCATACTTTGTTCAGAACCATTCTTTGAGGAATGCTTATCTTGTTTTCTGTATTTGATCTCCTTCCATACAATCTTTTTAGCCAATTTTAGATTTGACTAATTAGATTTTACGATTTCAGACAGCACTATTAGAGTTGTTTGTGCCAGTTCCTCAGTTGTATCTCCTTCCCCTTTGACCAGTCGTTTCATCACTACCTGAACCCTGATACGTCCAATTTGCATCACTATTTTGTATCATAATTTACTGTTATTCATTGATATATTTCATATTTAGATAAGATACTTATGTTATTACCTTTGCTTTCACATGTTTGATGATCATCGGAGGAGCTGCTGCCGGAGTCAGGATTCTGCTGGAAAAAGGACCATCAAGAGACCATATTTTGAAGATCAGGAAAATTCCAGAAAAATACCCAGAAATTATATTTTCCCAGAAGACTCAGGAAGCCAGAAGGGGAAGTCGAGAGGAGCCAGGGGGCCCACATGCCAGGGTGGCGCGGCCAGCCCCCTGGCCGCGCCAGCCCTGTGTGAGGGAGCCCTGGCCCACTTCTGGTCTCGCCCCTTCGCGTACATCATCGTCCCCGAAAACCTAAGTCAAGGGGGGGCTCAGAGTTAGACACCGCCGCCTCTGCGGGGCGGAAAAACACCAGAGAGAGAAAAGCTCTCCGGCAGGCAGAAATCTGCCGGGGAAATTCCTTCCCGGAGAAGGGAGATCGTCGCCATCGTCATCACCATCGCACCGGACTTCATCGGGATCATCATCATCATCTCCATCACCAGCACCTTCATCTACACCATCACCACGCCATCCCGCTGTAACATCTTGATTTGGATCTTGTTATATTCATAGGGGAAACTTTCCCGGTGTTGATTACTCTTGTAGTTGATGCTATTGAGTGGAACCATTGAATTAAAGTTTATGTTCAGATTGTTATTTACCATTATTTCACCTCTGATCATGATCCATATGATGTCTTGTGAGTAGTTCGTTTAGTTCTTGAGGACATGGGAGAAGTGAAGATGTTAGTAGTGAATTATTGTTGAGAAATATTTAATGGTTTGATATTGTTGTGGTGCTATTTCACTAGTGGTGTCATGTGAACATTGACTACATGATACTTCACCATTTATGGGCCTAGTGAGATGCATTGTGTATTTGGCTACCGATTGTGGGGTTGCTGGAGTGACAGAAACCTAAACCTCCGTTGGGAAACCATTGCACCAGGGAGCGTAGGATCTTAGAGTTTAAGGCTGTGGTTAGATTTATCTTAATTACTTTCTTGTATTTGCGGATGCTTGCAAGGGGTATAATCACAAGTGTGTATTTATCCTAGTAAGGGTAGTGCGCTAGCACAGGTTCACCCCCATAACACCTATCAAACCAATAAATACTATTGGCTCTATGAAGCGAAAGCTCTTGACAGAAACTCCCGTGTGTCCTCGAGAACGTTTGGTTATTATAATATACAACCGGCTTGTCCTTTGCTGAAGAAAGGATTGGGCCACTTGCTGCAATTGTTACTACTGTCTTTTATTTACTCGCACTTTATTTACTCGTATTACCAAATACCCCTGAAAACCTGTTTGCTAGTATTTATAGTGATTCTTTGATCAAAACCGCTCATCAACACCTTCTGCTCCTCGTTGGGTTCGACACTCTTATTTATCGAAAGTACTACAATACACCCCCTATACTTGTGGGTCATCAAGACTATTTTCTGGCGCCGTTGCCGAGGAGTGTAGCGCTATTGAAGAGTGGAATTGGTAAAGGTAACCGTCGCTGTGAGTATTATTTTTATTTTGTCTTTTATTTTTTATTTTACTCTGCTATGGAGAACTCTCCATTCGGTTTCCTATTTGGAAACACATCTACTACTACTGCTGCACATGCGGAGGAACCACCACCGCCACCGCCTGCTGAAATTGATCCTTTTAAAATACCTATAAAAATTGTTGGGCGAATTATGGATAACTGCTATTCAGGAGATGGAACTGTCCATCCGGGTGATCACTTATTATTTATACATGAATTATGCGAGTTGTTCAGATGTGCAGGTATTTCACCAAGCCGGGTCAAGAAGAAATTATTCTCATTATCATTGAAAGGCAAAGCTGAGGAGTGGTATCGGCTACTCCAAGATGGTCCATCTATGGCATGGGAGGATATTGTACCTCTCTTTTATTCCAAGTTTTATCCTCCAAGTGAAATTCATAAAGACCGTAACTGGATATATAATTTTTGGCCTCATGATGGAGAGAGTATTGCCCAAGCGTGGGGGAGATTGAAGTTACTAATGCTCAAATGCCCCATTCTTGAGCTCCCCAATAATATTGTTATTAATAATTTTTATGCCCGGCTTACTCTTCCTGATAAGGATTATTTGGATGCTTCTTGCTTTGGATCATTTACTCATATGAAAGAAGATGCTAAGTGGAAACTTCTTGACCGTATACAAGAGAATGCTGAAGGTTGGGAAAATGACAAAGGTAGGAAGTCAGGTATAAACTATGATTATGAATGCATTAAATCTTTTATGGGGACCGATGACTTTCATAGTGTTAGCGCTGCTTATGGTCTTGATTCACAAATACTTGCTAATTATCTTAAGGCCTTTGCCTCTTATATTGATGTTCCAAAGAAAGATTGGAACAAATATCATGCGCCTTATAAAGATTCTATTAGTCATATTCCTGCTACAGCTACTGAAGTTTGTACTATTGATAGCATTGTGCCTGAGCCTTATTTTGAGAAGACACCTTTCCCTGCTAAGGTGAAGAAGTATTCTACTTTGGTAAGTGTGTCTAATAAAAGTATTAAGAAAGCTGCAGAACCTGATGAGCAAATTACTATTAAGTCTCCTATAGCTATATTGAAGGATCTTGTTACTAAAGATGTAGGGGATGAATATATTCTTTTTTGTGAAGATGCTTCTAACATTCTTTCACATCCTAAAAAGCATAGGAAAGCAAGTGTTCCTGTTATTTCTGTCAGGATTGGAGATCATTGCTATTATGGTTTATGTGATATTGGTGCTAGTGCAAGTGCTATTCCCTTAGAGCTTTACAAAGAAATCATGCATGAGATTGGCGCTTGTGAACTTGAAGATATCGATGTAGTTGTTCAGCTTGCAAACAGAGAGACTGTTTGGCCTCTTGGTATTGTTCGAGATGTGGAAGTTCTTTGCGGTAAGACTAAATACCCTACTGATTTTCTAGTACTTGGCAAGGAGGCTAGTAAAACTTGTCCTATTATTTTTGGTAGACCATTTTTGAACACCTGTGGCGCCGTGATAGATTGTAAGAAGGAGAAAGTTTTTACTAAGTTTAATGGAGAGTCTTATGAGTTTAATTTTTCCAAGTTTGCTAAGACTTCTTATGAAAATGAAACGCCTAATGAAAATTTTCGAGTTGAACAGCTTGCTTCTATTGCTCTTGCTTCTAATAATGCCTTGCAGCAATTCATGGAAGATCATGAAAGTGATGTTTTTAGCAAGGAAAGAGAAGAGATTGACGACATTCTCCTTCGTCAACCACTGTTACTCAAGCATAATCTACCTGTGGAGGATCTTGGTACCACTTTGCTGCCTAAAGAAGATCCTATGTTTGAATTAAAGCCTTTGCCTAATAACCTTAAATATGCTTATATTGATGATAAGAAAATATATTCTGTTATTATTAGTTCCAAACTTTCAGGAAAGGAAGAAGAAAGATTATTGGAGATATTGAGGAAACACCGAGGAGCTATGGGATATACTCTGGATGATTTAAAAGGGATTTCTCCCACTTTATGTCAGCATGCCATTAATATGGAGAAAGACGCGAAGCCGTCGTGGAGCATCAACACCGCCTAATTCCCAAGATGAAGGATGTGGTAAGAAATGAGGTATTAAAGCTCCTTGATGCTGGTATCATTTATCCTATTGCTGATAGTAGATGGGTTAGTCCTGTTCATTATGTTCCTAAGAAAGGAGGTATGACTGTTGTGCCTAATGAGAATAACGAGCTTATTCCTCAAAGGGTAGTAGTTGGTTATAGAATGTGCATTGATTATAGGAAGGTAAACAAAGTTACTAAGAAAGATCATTACCCTTTACCGTTTATAGATCAAATGCTAGAAAGGTTGTCTAAGAAGACTCATTTTTGTTTCCTTGATGGTTATTCTGGTTTTTCTCAAATTGCTGTTAAGAAGGATGATCAAGAGAAAACCACTTTTACTTGCCCTTATGGAACTTATGCTTATAGACGTATGCCGTTTGGTTTATGCAATGCTCCTGCTACTTTTCAAAGATGCATGTCTGCTATTTTTCATGGCTTTTGTGAAGAAATTGTGGAGGTCTTCACGGACGATTTCTCCATCTATGGAACTTCTTTTGATAATTGTTTGCACAACCTTGATAAAGTTTTGCAGAGGTGCGAAGAAACTAACCTTGTTCTTAATTGAGAGAAATCCTTGGACATAAAATTTCTGAAAGAGGTATTGAAGTTGACAGAGCAAAAGTGAAAGCAATTGAGAAAATGCCCTGTCCCAGAGATGTTAAAGGTATTCGTAGTATTCTTGGTCATGCTGGTTTCTATAGGAGGTTTATTAAAGATTTCTCTAAGATTTCGAAGCCTCTTACCAATCTTCTTCAAAAGGATGTACCATTTGTCTTTGACGATGATTGTAAGGAAGCTTTTGAAACTCTTAAGAAGGCTTTAACTACTGCTCCTATTGTTCAACCACCTGATTGGAATTTACCTTTTGAAATTATGTGTGATGCTAGTGATTTTGCTGTTGGTGCTGTTCTTGGACAGCGCGTTGATAATAAGTTGAATGTTATTCATTATGCTAGTAAGACTCTTGATGCTACTCAAAAGAATTATGCTACTATTGAGAAAGAGTTTCTTGCTGTTGTTTTTGCATGTGATAAGTTTAGATCTTACATTGTTCATTCTAAAGTTACTATTCATACTGATCACGCTGCTATCAGATATCTTATGACTAAGAAGGATGCTAAGCCTAGGCTTATTAGATGGGTGTTGCTTTTACAAGAGTTTGATTTGCATATCGTAGATAGGAAAGGTGCTGAAAATCCTGTGGCTGACAACTTGTCTAGATTGGAAAATATTTCTTTTAATCCTATTCCTGTTAATGATAGTTTTCCAAATGAACAGTTGGCTGCAATTAATGCAACTTCGCGAGACCTTCCTTGGTATGCTGATTATGCTAACTTTATTGTTTCCAAGTATTTGCCTCCAACCTTTACAGCTCAGCAAAGAAGAAAATTCTTTTATGATTTGAGGCATTATTTTTGGGATGACCCATATTTATATAAAGAATGAGTTGATGGTATTATGAGAAGATGCGTACCGGAATATGAGCAACAAGAGATATTAAGAAAATGCCATAGTAGCGCCTACGGAGGGCATCATGCTGGAGATAGAACCGCGCAGAAGGTTCTACAATCAGGTTTTTATTGGCCAACCCTCTTTAAAGATGCCAGAAGGTATGTTTTATCTTGCGATGAATGTCAAAGAGTTGGTAATATTTCTAGACGCAATGAGATGCCTATGAATTACACTCTTGTTATTGAACTGTTTGATTGTTGGGGATTTGACTTTATGGGTCCTTTTCCTCCTTCAAAAGGCTATACCCATATACTTGTTGCTGTTGATTATGTTACTAAATGGGTAGAAGCCATACCTACAAAGAGTGCCGATGGTGAGACTTCGTTAAAAATGCTTAAGGATGTTATTTTCCCTAGGTTCGGAGTGCCCAGATATCTTATGACTGACGGAGGTTCTCATTTTATTCACGGTGGTTTTAGAAAAACTCTTGCTAAATATGATGTTAATCATAGAATTGCTTCTGCTTATCATCCCCAAACTAGTGGGCAGGTAGAGCTTTCAAATAGGGAGATCAAGTCTATCTTGCAGAAGACTGTCAATAGATCTAGGAAAAACTGGGCTAGTAAGTTAAACGACGCTTTATGGGCTTATAGAACTGCTTATAAGAATCCCATGGGTATGTCTCCTTATAAGATGGTTTACGGAAAAGCGTGTCACTTGCCCTTAGAATTAGAACACAAAGCTTTTTGGGCAGTGAGAGAGCTTAACAGAGATTTTAAACTAGCCGGTAAGAAAAGGTTGTTAGATTTGAGTTCTCTAGATGAGTGGAGAAACGAAGCATATGAGAATGCCACACTTTTCAAGGAGAAAGTCAAGCAATGGCATGATAAGAGAATTCTTAAGAGAGAGTTTCATGTTGGTGAGAAAGTTCTTTTGTGTAGGTCTCGTCTCAGATTTTTTGCAGGAAAATTACTTTCGAAATGGGAAGGACCATATGTTATTGTGGAAGTGTACCGCTCAGGTGCTATTAAGATCGCTTCATTGAAAGATGACTCTACACAAGTGGTGAATGGGCAAAGACTCAAACATTATATTTCTGGAGATTCTTATAATGAAGATGTTGATGTTATTGAAATAGTTTCTCCGAAAGATTACATCCAAGACAAATTGCAGGTACCTGCAGAGTTCGCTTTCGAATAGGTAACAGTTCTAGTCAGAAAAGTTTCGCGAAAAGTTCTTCCTTTAATATTTTTGCTGTTTTTACTAAATATGAAAAATCACGAGACGAAAATGGGCAGGCAAAAGAGTCCGTGTGTGTCTCACACACAGGTGGCGTGGGCCCACCCCTGGCCGCGCCACCTATGTGTGAGAACACCCCGGAGCTCGTTTCCGTCCCGGTTTCCTCCTGTGACTTCGTTTCGATGTATAATTTTTGCCTATTTAACCCCCCGAAGTCCCCAAGGTCTGTATATCATTTTCTCATTGTGTTTTGTTTCGAGCTGTTTCTGTCAGGAGTTGATCTTAAGCTTGGGGGAGTCATGGCCTCTTCAAGCGGTGACAAGGAGAAGACACCTCCGGAAGATGACACCAAAGATTTCCGGTTGATAGAAGAGGTTGAAAGCGAAGACGAGGAGGAAGATCAAAGTCCAAGGCCGAACACCGTGATTGCCAGCATAGGGGTGGTGACAGATCATGACAAGTTCAAGAAGAGTGCTCGCATAAGGACCGGAGGGGGTGTGCCTCATCACACCTTAGCTCCGCGGACATCTCCGCCAAGCCAAAATCCTTTTCATACTCTAATTCATGAACGTCAGTTCGAAAAGGTGCCCAAATCATGATTACCCTCTAGCTGGGATTTAGATCATTCTAACAATGCAGGGATAGAAAGCTCCAAGAGTGAAGAATGATGGGGAAATAGTTCCAAAAGCTGGGATTCCCTTGCCGACAGGTTCATGAATCGTGTTGAGCATAATTCTGAGATGATTCGCAACCTTGAGTATAAGATTGATGAGCTAAAGGATTTGATTGAGAAGCTTATTAAAGATTATCCACCGCCATCGCCAAAGGAGTAATTCGTCATCGGTATAGGCATCCCCTTGGCTTGTTCCAAGCTTGGGGGAGTGCCGCGGTATCACATCATTACCTTTTGCTCATTTACTTTTCAAGTAGAGTCATATCATGAGTAGAGAAGTTATCTTATAGAATAGTTTGCAGTTTGGAAGTATCCTCCTTAGTTGGTTATCTATGTATCCCTTGGTGTGAGTTGCGGTAATAAAATATTAATGAGAAGTTTTATCGTTTACTTTTCGCACACTTTATGTTAGTTTGCAATCTCTCTTGTATGACTAGTCTTGTTGATTGGTATTGGTATCACATTGGGAGCATGAGTAGATTTAGTTGGTTTTGGCAAACCTAGCTTGGTCAGTAGCAACTTTACCTTAAGGTTTGAGTAGAAAAGAATAGAGAAGTGCCTGCAGTTACATCACTTCAGTTTTCCCTTATGTTTGGCTTATAAGCATTGTTATTCTTAAAGTTAAAGTCGTTGTACCTTCAAGGGAGTTTCCATGATTGTTCTTATTATATGTGTGTTTGTTTGTTTCATGCAACTCTTATGCTTGCTGCCCAGCCTTGCTAGCCAAAAACCTGTACTGAGAGGAAATACTTCTCGTGCATCCAATTCCCAAAAGCCAAGTCACTTCCAAAGAGTCCACTATAAATTCCTATGCATGGTATTTCAAGCCATTCCAAGTAAATTTTCATGTGCTACCTTTCAAAAACCTTCAAACACTTCTCATTTTGTGCCACTGTTTTTAGCTCATGAGGACGTAGTGGATGGGTTTGTTATCTTCCATACTAAATTGAGTACCCCTCGACTAGGCAGCTTCATCTACTCGTCATTAATTCTGCAAGGGAGCTGGTCAGACCATTATAATCTCAAAAAGAAAAAGAAAGAAAAGAGGCACTCCTCCAATGGAATGTGAAAGTTGGTCGGCACCCGATGGAATCGGTTAGCCATGGTTTGAGAAAGGAAAAAGGTGGGGAGGAGTGTAAAGCTATAAAAGAGCACCAAAGTGCCAATTAATCAAAAATCTCGGAACCGCTCTCACTTGTTTAGTATGGAAGATATCAAGAACTCTGTTGCTAGTCGTTGACAAAAGCAACCACCTCTCAAAATAACTTTTTACCTCTATTTTACAAATGAAAAGCTCTAGCACATGTTTAATCCCTGCTTCCCTCTGCGAAGGGTCTTTCTTTTACTTTTATGTTAAGTCAACCTATTTCCCTCTATTTAAAGTAAGCATTTGAGTTGTTATGTTTCACTCATCCATATGTTGATCCGTTTAATCATGTTTATTATCTTCCTTGTTTTGTATAATGCTTTTATCTGAAGGAATATATCTTTGAAAGCTTTCTATGAATGCAAAAGTTTACTTTGTTGAGCATATAGTCTTTGCTATATTAGCTCTATTTTAAAAGGCTCTGTTTAAAAGAGAGAATAGTTTGTTCTCCATTCTTTGACCAAGAACTAAGGTTTGCCATTGCCAATTATAGTTTACCTTGTGCATCTTTACATGTGATTCCTTTTTACCCATTGCAAGTCTATATCTTATAAAGGGAAGTTGCTGTCTATTATAATTTGTGCCTTGGTGAATGTGATGCTTCCTGTCCGTATTTTGATTATCGACACTTCACTCCATAAACCTGTGGTCATGTTTACCGAGTTTAGTTTTCGCTTGGGGACAAGCGAGGTCTAAGCTTGGGGGGGGGGGGGTTGATACGTCCAATTTGCATCACTATTTTGTATCATAATTTACTGTTATTCATTGATATATTTCATATTTAGATAAGATACTTATATTATTTCCTTTGCTTTCACATGTTTGATGATCATCGGAGGAGCTGCTGCCGGAGTCAGGATTCTGCTGGAAAAAGGACCATCAAGAGACCATATTTTGAAGATCAGGAAAATTCCAGAAAAATACCCAAAAATTATATTTTCCCAGAAGACTCAGGAAGCCAGAAGGGGGAGTCGAGAGGAGACCAGGGGGGCCCCACACACCAGGGTGGCGCGGCCAGCCCCCTGGCCGCGCCAGCCCTGTGTGAGGGAGCCCTGGCCCACTTCTGGTCTCGCCCCTCTGCGTACATCATTGTCCCCGAAAACCTAAGTCAAGGGGGGGCTCAGAGTTAGACACCGCCACCTCTGCGGGGTGGAAAAACACCAGAGAGAGAAAAGCTCTCCGGCAGGCAGAAATCTGCCGAGGAAATTCCTTCCCGGAGAGGGGAGATCGTTGCCATCGTCATCACCATCGCACCGGACTTCATCGGGATCATCATCATCATCATCTCCATCACCAGCACCTTCATCTACACCATCACCACGCCATCCCGCTGTAACATCTTGAGTTGGATCTTGTTATATTCATAGGGAAACTTTCCCGGTGTTGATTACTCTTGTAGTTGATGCTATTGAGTGGAACCATTGAATTAAGGTTTATATTCAGATTGTTATTTACCATTATTTCACCTCTGATCATGATCCATATGATGTCTTGTGAGTAGTTCATTTAGTTCTTGAGGACATGGGAGATGTCAAGATGTTAGTAGTGAATTATTGTTGAGAAATATTTAATGGTTTGATATTGTTGTGGTGCTATTTCACTAGTGGTGTCATGTGAACGTCGACTACATGATACTTCACCATTTATGGGCCTAGTGAGATGCATTGTGTATTTGGCTACCGATTGTGGGGTTGCTGGAGTGACAGAAACCTAAACCTCCGTTGGGAAACCATTGCACCAGGGAGCGTAGGATCTTAGAGTTTAAGGCTGTGGTTAGATTTATCTTAATTACTTTCTTGTATTTGCGGATGCTTGCAAGGGGTATAATCACAAGTGTGTATTTATCCTAGTAAGGGTAGTGCGCTAGCACAGGTTCACCCCCATAACACCTATCAAACCAATAAATACTATTGGCTCTATGAAGCGAAAGCTCTTGACAGAAACTCCCGTGTGTCCTCGAGAATGTTTGGTTATTATAAGTATACAACCGGCTTGTCCTTTGCTGAAGAAAGGATTGGGCCACTTGCTGCAATTGTTACTACTGTCTTTTATTTACTCGCACTTTATTTACTCATATTACCAAATACCCCTGAAAACCTGTTTGCTAGTATTTATAGTGATTCTTTGATCAAAACCGCTCATCAACACCTTCTGCTCCTCGTTGGGTTTGACACTCTTATTTATCGAAAGTACTACGATACACCCCCTATACTTGTGGGTCATCAAACCCCAACAAAAACCTTGGGGCTAGATCTTCCAAAGTATCGGTTGTAGCTCTATGCTCGGCTCTACCGACAGACTTCGAGTTCACTCTGTTACAAACACGATTGCATGTTACCGTCTTATCTGCAAATACATTGCATAAAGGGTAGCTTTGCTTTTTTTACCGGGTGCATTGACTTGATATTTACAGAACCTGGTAAGCACATATCATGACCGTAGATACCACAAGAGAAGAATTTGCATCCAGGTTGAACCCCATAGCGTGAAATTTCAGTAATTAAGATATACCATCTCCATGCTCATGGCCTTCAGTACTATTGCATAGTCCATGCCCTCTAATTCTCTATGCAACCAAGTTAGCTTTGCAATAGCCAATAAACTATATTTGTGAACTCTTACGTAGAAATGATTCTATCGTTACTGTTGTTTGATGATACTTGGAACAAAATTCTAGGATCTTAGAATATACTACAACATTTCAGGTATGCATTATCTATAGTGTTCCGATTAGAAAACTGGCATGCATACTATGCAGTAGCCATGCATTTTACCAGACAATCCATGTAAATAGAACTTTGTTAGATTTGATTCAGTTTCATGCCAATAAGTATCTTTCCTTCAAGTGCAATTTTTTTTCCTGCAACTAATTTATTTTTGCAGGGTGGTAACTAAATTTACACCTCATACTAACGAAGTCCGTGATGAATGTTTCTGTAGTTGTGGTTCATAGCAGCAGAAGCATTTGCCACCAAATGTGTCAATGAATGGTGCGCTGTTATACCATGATCCTAATTTTCTTTTGTTGCAAATGGTTAATATCAGCATTGCTTTTCTTTTTTGATAATTGTGCTTATGTCCAACAATTTTCTTGGGTTGATTAAAGTGGCAGTGAGGTTTGCTTTAGCAGAACTCTGTTGTTGCAATTTGCTGAACGGAGTTGCATATCTAGCTCTCTTATTCCCCACAAAAGACAAAAATAAAGTTCTTTCACATTTTTTATGACACATTACTAGAAATACTATATATGAGGTATTGACATGAAAAGCTACAATCGTCTACACCATCTTGGATGAAAATGCCCGGAAGGTTCCAGCCTTAATTACTCCACTCAAGATAGGTACCTGAGCTTTAAGCCAGAAAAAGTATGCATCTAATTTATGACACCATTCTCTTCTGAACATGTGCTTATAAGGTGGGATCTGAATACTACACTCATGTATCTCTAAAGAGCTGTAGGCTCCCTGGCTTTGAGCGCCTTTGTGAGTCGGCATGTCACTTTCGCTGGTTCCACTTGCAGTTAGGGCTGGGTATAAAAATAAATTAGTCGTTAAAATTTAGAGCCAATCGATTAGCATAAAAACTGCTAACCGAGGTATTCGGTGCACCAGGAATTCGAGTTGGTTCTCGGTTAAGACCCAATGGACCGATGGATTAGAGAGAAAACAGAAATATCATACATGTGAAATTTAGTTGTCAATGAACATGAATTCCATTGGGTGAAATAAGATCATGTAACTAAAAATAATACTATATTCTACCAAGAAGATCATCATGTCACTTATCAACATCTTATATTATCAAGAATCCTCAATTACAAAACGACAAGCCATGGAGACAGAAGATCAGGATGGAGGCCACCGCCGCCTCTATCGCCTGCTGCGTTGGAGAGGAACTTCAGTTCAGGCCAGAGTCATCTAACGCAATGGAGGGGTGGATCTTCGCCACCATCGCCCACCAGGGGGAGAGGAGCTTTAGCGGATGTGCACCATCGCCCGGTGTGGTGGAGGGTATTGTCATGCATTCTGTTTCCATATTATTGTGGTGGCGGCTCCGGTGAAGTGGGTCACCGTCCTATAGAAGGCATCTAGCCAGAAATGAAATTATGTACATGTCGACAAAATAAAAAGTACGCCATAATTTTTTTTTGTTGGTATCCGATAACGGTGGGGCAAAGCGCGCTGGGTCCATCTAGTATCATATTTATGCTAGGACGTTATGCCCATGTAAATATTATCAAGTAACATAATGAAATTATGGCGTTGTTTTGGTCATCTATCTTGCATTTAATACCCCCCACAACTTTACGAGAGAGTAGACAAGTGAACCCATGAACCCCGGTCCAATTTTAATCTTAAGAAACACCTTTCCAATGCTTCTACATGTTTTTTCAATTTCAGCATTAATTAAATCCGAAAATACAAAAACATGTTTACTTTCTTGCATCTACAACAAATACCTAAAAACAACTTTACTTCATTGCATTAGTTACATAATATCTTTAGTTTACATTCTTGCATTGTTATTTATTTTATTGAATTGATATTTTAGTTTACTTACATTTAACACCTTGTGCTTCATAACCACTCGGTGGAGTTGGGGACGCAAGACAAGAAGATTGTTTTGCAGGTTGCCCGACAAGAACAAAGAGAGCTTTTTTGACTGTTTCCCGAGAGTTCGATATTAACCTTGAGTTATCCTCGTGGGGGAAAACAACTCTTGCTACAACACTCTGCACTTGGAGTTCCAACGAAGTGACACATTGCTTAGTGTCATCAGTATCCCAATCGTCAACACTAGAGAGGACATAACTAAAGTTGTGCTCTTGTGGAAACAAAGGACCCTGGGTTAATGGGTTCTCTTGATCTCCCTCTCTTCCTCTCTTGCTCCCTCGTTAGTGGTAATCATAGACAAACATACACACACAATTGTCATGATATTATGGTAACTTCCATATGGGCAACACATCCAAATACATGAAGTTGAGAACAATGTACCTTAAAGGGTGCTATGTGACCTAGCTGCCATTATTGTCACTTGGCCCCAAGTACATCTTTCCCTTAACCCCTAGATGTGAAGATACTAAAGGATGGGTCTCACTATTGTCACACTAGCTGCTCCGTTTCTCTCACTCGGGTACATCCAAAAGCACCCAACACATGTACATACATCATACTTCTTTATATGAAAACACAAACAAAAACATCCACACAAAGATCTACTATTTGTCCGCATACGCAACTCTCTAATCTACCTACACTTAGTGTTGTCAACACCTCATGACGTGGGCAAACAAGGCATTAGACATAACAATCTAAACAAAGAAATGAACATCATGATGTGAATCCAAAGTACAACAAGCTATGAATGTTCCAACACAATGGTAAATGCATAACAAGATTCATCCCATACCACAATAGTCAAAGGAGTTACATCGGTGTCCATAATCATGTAGGCATCTCATATGGATCTAAATAATAAAGTACATGAAGAGAGATTGATGAAATATACTACCACAAGCCCCAAGTCCAGGGGTGGGATACTCCCCTCTCATGGTGGAGAGTGCTGCGGAGGCGTTGGTGAAGGAGGAGAAGTGGCCGGAGGCGATTCTGGCAGCGGTTCACCCTCCAATCTTCCTCCAGCGGTGGCCGGCATCCTTTGATTTATGTGTTTTCGATCTCCAGCTCAGTCCCTCACAAAAATGAATACCCGAAGGTATATATAGATGGTTTTAGATCAAAACTAATCCAATGGTGATGGAATCGACGGCATCCGAGGTTCGATGCGCTAAATAGATGGTACCACACGACTCAACTTCTTGGGCCTGCCATTTTCAGATCGTTGGGCCCCTCGGGGCCTACTTTATCTTGTTGGATGCTTATACAAATTATCTTTCAATCCCGTTTCTCGAGCTCTGTTTCGAGTCACGTAGCTCCCTAAAAGTTAAAAACACTAACAGAAGGTTTTTCTGCCATAAAAAGTTAGAACCAAAATAAAGGGTACTTTGTGGAAAATCCCCAAAATCAATGCAAAACATGTGGGAAACATCATATAAAATGTGAATATCAAGAAATATGACCTAATAAACTACAAATATCATGGATACATTTCACATGCATCAGACAACAATAGTTAATTGTTACATAGATCCTTTGCTTCATATATGCAATGTGCATATATTGGATTGGCAATACATCCATGCTTCTTATATCTCCTACGTATGCTTCCTAAGTAAGATTTACTGCAACAAGCTTCCTCAGTTTACATTGTTTCAAGTTTTAATATAATTCTAATCATTACCATGTTCTTCTAATATTTTTCATACTATGTTCCGAATGATGCTTGTGATCACATATATGAGTTCCTATTTCAGTTCACCCTTTTGCTACCATAAAGGAGGCCCAACTTGTCTATTACTAAGTCATTTTGCGGAAGTTTGTTGCACACATGGTGGAACTGGAAGTAGACTTCCGTTTATTTTGAAACACACGTCCTTTTCTTTGGAAGCAGTCGATCATGGTACATGCGCGTGGTCGATGAAAGCAGATGTCGATTTCTTTTGAAGTAGATTACCATTAATATGAAAGCAAATCTATATGTAGTTTGTAACATGCTGTAATTTTTATCTTTATTATTGGTTCTCAGTTGGTGAAGGTACTTTGCCACTACATCATTTATTTGCCCAAAATACCCCTAACCTCTTATTACATACATCAATTCTTTACTATTGGTTCTCAGTTAGTGAAGGCACTTTGCCTCTACATCATTTGTTTGCCCAAAATACCCCTGACCTCTTATTACATACAACAATCCGTCTAAACTCACAGCCAAAATTAATCACGATGAGGCAAAAAAATCAGCCTAAACTGAGAAAGAAAAAGAATTGAAAGCAATCAAAGCGGAAATCAAGTACGTCCACAAATCAGCGGGAGGAGGTTGGAGTAGGAGGGGTCGTCGTCAAGGAGCCAGAGGCGGCGACATTTGTTCGGTGGAGGCCGGCGTGGTATCTCAGTCATGGGAGGGCCAAGAGCGCCATCCTAAGGGTCATCAGAGATAGCTGGCGACCAGATTGCCCTATACCTCACGGTTCTGGGTCATCAACGAACTTGAGAGAATGGGAGAAGTTCATAAGTATTTCAAGTGTTTAGAAACAATGAAGTGTTTGTGTTCTGTACATTGTGCATAAATAGTTTTTGCAAGGATCCAGCTTTAGAGTACATAGGATTTCCTTGGTAAAAATTTTATTAGATTTGTAACTAAGTAACCTCTTTTGACATTTTTCCAGGACCAGATTCTATAAAATTGAACTCGGAGCTTCCGGTGTTTGTTGTCATGGTATATTTTGTTATTGACGATGGCATATGCCTACGGTGGTTGAAAGAGGAGAAGGTGAGGATTTCAGCGGCTTTTTGGAGGTGGGAAATCTTGGGTTCTTCCGCTCAGATCTTGTGAATTTTTTTAGCTCCTATTCATCTCTAGGCATTGTTTCTATTCATCTCCATACTCTGTTATTTGTTAATATTGTCAATATTTCTTGTTCTTGCAGGAGTTCAAAGATGATTGCCTTATCTGATATGCTTTTTTATCTGTGTTAACTGTACGATGCTCTATAGCTTGTGGGGGTAATGTAGTGTTTCTCCATTTTAGTTGCAAAATCGTAAGTTCATTTTAAAGAGAGGCTATTTATCTTATGTTTCTGATTCTATGTTCCAGGGTCACAGCAATAGTTGATCTGATCTTATTAGTGTTGTGCTACTGGTAGAGGACTCTGCATAGCTTTGTGTTGATTTTTGGTTCCTGGGTGTATATGGTCTGCTTCTCGTATTATGGTTTCTACATGAGTTTCTACTTGTAGCATTTGATATCTAAATAAGTTTTTGCTCCAATGTGGAGAGCTGTATTTTCACTAGAGGGCTAGTAGCCAGGGGCTTATGTGGAAAAATAATTAATATTAGAATCAACTTAGTGTAGGTAATCATTGAGCCATGTGCTATTCAATTTGCACTTTTCCCTTTGCCAATGATATTATTATAATGTGTAACTGAGTAGCAGTTTGTAGTTACCATTGGTCATGAAAAATATTTGTGCTTTTGCTTTCTTTCATGGGTAAATGTAGTACAAGTATATTAGACTATGCTATTCCTGTGTTTTTGCTTTATGATATTATGAGTATCCGCTTATTGGAGAGTTATGACCTGACCTTCTATTGTTATTTCCTATATGGTTGATTTCACGGAAATCAAGGTTCATGCAAACAAAGTTAAAAAAAATTGCTTAGAAAAACAAGGATCTTGCAGACAGACCATTGAATCCCCAACATCCAAACTTGATAGGTTTATCATGGAAAGGTATCAAGTGAGTTTAAGGTGAACCTTTGGGGGTTACTCAAACTGTGTTGTCTCTACATAACATGATCCATCTTTTTTTTATTTTGCAGGTATCAAATTTTTCTTGTTGCCCTTAGAGACCTGGATGATTGTGATGGTGCATTTGTTTGCAACATTATGTGTTATTGAAGGTGAATGCGTGCAAGTACAACAAATATGTGCCGCAGGTATGTTCATTACATCTGGTCATCATGTCTTGACATTCCCAGCCTTTATAGCCACTATAGCGCATTACCATATCAGTGGTCTGTGAGCAAAAATTTAAGGTTGCGAAAGTATATATTTTCCAGCTGTCATGAAACACTTCAATGAAATCCCTGTGAATGTGAAAGAATTCGGTGTTTGCCTCTTTTGCTTTCCATATATGCAACATTGCCCTTGTATTTTTTTTTGTTAATTTGGAGGAATCTTTGTACATTGTAGGTTAAGCCATGATTGGCAGTCATATATTTCTTGAAATAATTCCCCGCGGAAGACATTTATATCTGTCAAGGACATATACTGCGAAGTAATTTTTGTGAAGTTATTATCGTCTACATACCCTATGCATTCTAATTCACTGCACTACCGAGTGTGTACACTTGATGTCTACACACGCTTCTGTTCTTGTAGACAGTGTTGGGCCTCCAAGTGCAGAGGTTTGTAGAGCAGCAGCAAGTTTCCCTTAAGTGGATCACCCAAGGTTTATCGAACTCAGGGGAAGAGGTCAAAGCTATCCCTCTCAAACAACCCTGCAATTACGATACATAAAGTCTCTTGTGTCCCCAACACACCCAATACACTTGTCAGATATATAGGTGCACTAGTTCGGTGAAGAGATAGTGAAATACAAGTAGTAGTGATGATTATAAGTAGCAAATGTGATCTAGAATAAATATCGCTGCGAGCAAATATGTAACAAAACAGGAAGTAAACGGTGTGCAATGCTTGGAAACAAGGCCTAGGGATCATACTTTCACTAGTGGACACACTCCCAACAAATATAACATAATTGAACCAATAGATAACTTCTCTTCACTATGGTACTCTGAATTACTCTCCTATTGAATAACACTAATCATTGCATAGGGCTACGAAGCACTCCTCAAAGTTCATCAAGTACTTGACAAACACCACTCATAGAGATATCCAAATCAAATCACAACTCAAGATAGATATTATTACAACTTAGACCAAGTACTAACACGGTGCACACACTGTCAACATTACACCATGAAAGGAGGAATAGATCACTTCAATACTATCATAGTGATAATTATTCTCATAATCCATAAGAGATCACAATCGTAGCCTAGACCAAGTACCACCATGATGCACGCACTATCACCGTTACACCATGGCAGGAGGAATAGATTACTTTAATAACACACTAGAGTACACATAATGAAGAAGAGTAACATCTACTTATTCAACATGATACAAAGCTTACGATCACATAAAGATCACATCATGGGAGAGAGAGGTGAACCACATAGCTACCGGTAGAGCCCTCAGCCCTGGGGGAGAACTACTCCCTCTTCATCATAGGAGACAGCAAGGTTGATGGAGATGGCGGTGAGGTCAATGGAGACGGCGGAGACGGCGATGAAGACCGATGGAGATGGCTCCGGGGGCACTTCCCCGTCCCGGCAGGGTATCGGAATGGAGACTTCTGTCCCCCGAAATTCGTTGGTGGTGGCGGCGGAGCTGCGGAACTCTTTCTGGAAAATTGTCGACTCCCCTAGGGTTTTCCGTCCTGAGGCTTTATATAGGCGAAGGGGCATCATCAGGAGGCAACCAGAGGCTCCTCACACCAGGTGGGCGCGGCCAGGGGCTGGGCCGCACCCCTACGTGTGAGGGCAGCCTCTGGCCCCCCTCCGGCTCTCTTTCGGTCCTCATCCTCCATCCAGGAAAAATAAGACTTCTGGAACTTGTTTCGTCCAATTCCGAGAATATTTCTTGTGTAGCTTTTCTGAAACATAAAAACAGCAGAAAACAGGGAACTGGCACTATGGCATCTTGTCAATAGGTTAGTTCCAGAAATCGCATTAAAACGCCACGAAGTGTAACGAAACATTAAAGAAATGGTGTAAAAACAAGCATGGAGTATCAAAAATTATAGATATGTTTGAGACGTATCAGCATCCCCAAGCTTAACTCCTGCTCGTCCTCGAGTAGGTAAGTGATAACAAAAGAAATAATTTTTGAGGTGACATGCACCTACACAATCTTGATCAAATATGTAAGCGTTGTGAGCTGGGATCAAAAGAACTTAAAACATGGGCATGAAAGATATAATCTTGACAATAAGAACTTAGCAACCATGTTATAAACATACAAATGAACACAAACAAAAGATCATGAAAATGAAACAATGAAAATCAAACGTGTGTTCGAATCATAAGGAAAAACATACAAATGGTTTTCAGCTTGTCCCTCATGGAGAGCAAAACATAAATGCATAGGACACCTTCAAGTTTAAGAGGGCGACTAGCTACAAATAATTTGATAACAAGTGAAACCAACAATATGAATCAATCAATGAAAACTTTGGGACAATGCACATTATACTAAGAATGACAACTATGCTCTCTTAGACGGTGCATAAAGATAGAAGGTGGTGACTCAACATAAAAGTAAAAGAAAGGCCCTTCGCAGAGGGAAGCAGTGATTAAACATGTGCTAGAGCTTTTCATTTATAAAACAGAGAGATAAAAAATTGGTTTTGAGAGGTGGTTGTCTTTGTCAACGACTGGCAATGGGGTTCTTACTATCTTCCATACAAAAATAAAGCAAGTTTTTGAGAGAGAGATTGGCACTTTTGTGCTCTTTTATAAAGCTTGGTACTCCTCCCCACCCTTTTTTCTTTCTCAAACCATGGCTAACCGATTCCATTGGGTGCCCACCAACATTCACATTCCATGGAGGAGTGCCTTTTTTCTTTTTTCTTTTTTCCTTTTTTTTTCTTTTTGGAATAAGCAATATGGAAGATAGCAAATCCGACCACTACGTCCCCATGAGCTGAAAACAGTGTCACAAAATGAGAAGTATTTTAAAGGTTTTTTGAAAGGTAGCACATGAAAATTTACTTGGAATGGCTTGCAAATACCATGCATAGGAATTTATAGTGGACACAATGGCAAACTTGGTTTTTGGGAGTTGGATGCACGAGTAGAGCTCATACTCAGTACAAAATGAGGGCTAGCAAAAGACTGGGAGCGACCAACTAAGAGAGCAATAACGGCCATAATCATGCAAAGCGACAAAGCAACATTAAAAGAAGCATAAGATGGCATCAAAAGTCAAAAACTAGATGATCATAAAGGCTATTGGCGACTTTGTAAGAGTCTAACATGTGTGAGCATGCGCCAAGTCAACCCAAATAAAGCATCAAGGAGAAAACCAAAATAATGCTTCCAAACGATAAAAACAACGCATGATTGTTTTCAAAGGCTCATTAAGCAATCGCAGTTATTTGAGATAAGTCATGCTACAGCAAAACCACTAAGCATACTATCAAAAAGACATCAAGCATGACATGAAAAAGCCTAGGCCGCAGTCTACACAAGCTCCTTTTTGTACCACTTTTTTGCATAAAGCTTTTTCTCTTTTCCAACACCATTTGAACTTTTTAAATCCAACTCTTTTGAGGAAAACCAACATGGTCCAGAGGCAAAAATACACCTTGATAAATAAATATAAGAAGATCTAAATGCAAATCAAGGCAAAAACGAAAACCAAAAGCAGTAGCAGAAAAAGAAGAACACTCGGTTTTTGATAAGAGTGAAAACTAGAGCGTTCTTGGCAAATGAAAAGCAAGTTCATCTCCTCCAAAAGAAATATGATGTGATCTAACCATTTATTACAGCAAACAAAACTAAACTAATAAAGAAAACTAAAACAACTGATGCTCCAAGAAAAACGCATAGTGCATGAAGCAATAAAAATATAGTGTCTTGAAAGGTGACCTGATTTTTGCCGATGAAGAAGGGGGTGCCTCGGGGGCATCCCCAAGCTTTGACGCTTGTACTTCTTGGATATTTCTTGGGGTGAGCTTGAGCTTTTGTCCATTCTTCATCTCATCTCATCATTCTCCAATCCCTACACTTGAAAACTTCTTCATACAAAACTAAACACAATTCTATTAGCAACATTAGTGTAAGCATAACATTGAATCAACCCTTTTTGCTTCAGGTTTCAACCTAAAACCACCACATATTAAGCATATACTACTGTAGCAACTTCCCCAAAAGTTCCGTGATCAAAAGAACTCAAAAAGAAAGCGATAAAGCGGCAAACACAAATATTGGCAGAAATCTATCAAAATAGAACAACTGACAAAGGCCAAATTTTTGAGTGGTTTTCTGTTGCTCAAATCAAAAAGTGTTCCACTAATGAAAGTTTGGATATAACCTGGGGCATATGTACAAGAAATTGCAGGTCCAAAAGATATACAGAGAATTTATATGAATTTTTATGGTGCAGCACCGAAAACAGTTTCAGGACAGCAACATCCCTAAATCTTTACCTCACTCAAATTAGAGGCTTCTCTTGGCACAACAATAAAATAAAAAGGATAAGGAGAGGTCATTACAGTAGTAATAACTTCCAAGACTCAAATAAAAGAAAAAGTACTAAAAAGAAAACATTGGGTTATCTCCCAAGAGTGCTTTTCTTTAACGCCTTTGAGCTAGGCGCAGTAATTTGCAAAGATGCTCATGTGGGCGCCATATAAGAGCTTGAGGCAAAGGCGCCATATAGGAACTTAAAGCAATAGAGAGCATCAAAAAGCAAGTATGGAACACATTTAAATATAAACCACTTCTATGCATAGGAATCTTGTAAGAAAATAAATCAACGAGGCACATAGTAGCAAGCATGGATAGATAAAACAAGTGCCACTTCAAGATTTGCAAGATAAAAAGGGGAAACATAATATTGTTGAGATTCATCAAACCATGTTTCCCTCTCTCATAATAACTTTCAGTAGCATCATGAATAGAACTAACAATATAACTATCACATAAAGCATCCCTATCATGAGCCACATGCATAAAAGAATTAATACTCACCATAGGAACAATAGTAGTAGGAGCAAATTCAATAGAATAATTATTCTCATCACCATAATCATCATAAATAGGAGGCATATTGTAATCATAACTAATTTTATCCTCAATAGTAGGTGAACTGAAAATATTATATTCATCATCATAGCCATCATAAACTAGAGGTTTAGTATCATCACAAGCTAAAGAATAGCTATTTCGCAAAGCATAATCTTCAAACATATCATCATAAGAAGGAACATCACATATGGGAGATAAAATATCATCAGAGCAAACTTTCTCCACTAAAGCTGGGGAACTAAAAATATCATGCTTAACAAAACCAGCTTCCCCAAGCTTAGAAACGGTGTTCAAAGCATTCATACTAACAACACTATTACCATGCAAATTAAGCTCCAAAGGTTTTTCAATTTTCTCTTCAAACACTTCATATCTAAACTCAGGAAAAAGACTACAGAACTCTTTGTTTTCCATTAAGCCTAACTAGTGAAAGTAAAAACAAGAAACAAAAAGAAGTAATTGCAGAATCTAAAGGAAATAACTCCGAGTACTCACACAGGAGGATGCGAGTACCTTTTACCTTACCTCCCTGGCAACGGCGCCAGAAAAGAGCTTGATGTCTACACACGCTTCTGTTCTTGTAGACAGTGTTGGGCCTCCAAGTGCAGAGGTTTGTAGAGCAGTAGCAAGTTTCCCTTAAGTGGATCACCCAAGGTTTATCAAACTCAGAGAGGAAGAGGTCAAAGCTATCCCTCTCAAACAACCCTGCAATTACAATACAGAAAGTCTCTTGTGTCCCCAACACACCCAATACACTTGTCAGATGTATAGGTGCACTAGTTCGGCGAAGAGATAGTGAAATACAACTAGTAGTGATGATTATAAGTAGCAAATGTGATCTAGAATAAATATCGCTGTGAGCAAACATGTAACAAAACAGGAAGTAAATGGTGTGCAATGCTTGGAAACAAGGCCTAGGGATCATACTTTCACTAGTGGACACACTCCCAACAAATATAACATAATTGAACCAATAGATAACTTCTCTTCACTATGGTACTCTTAATTACTCTCCTATTGAATAACACTAATCATTGCGTAGGGCTACGAAGCACTCCTCAAAGTTCATCAAGTACTTGACAAACACCACTCATAGAGATATCCAAATCAAATCACAACTCAAGATAGATATTATTGCAACTTAGACCAAGTACTAACATGGTGCACACACTGTCAACATTACACCATGAAAGGAGGAATAGATCACTTCAATACTATCATAGTGATAATTATTCTCATAATCCATAAGAGATCACAATCGTAGCCTAGACCAAGTACCACCATGATGCACGCACTGTCATCGTTACACCATGGCAGGAGGAATAGATTACTTTAATAACACACTAGAGTACACATAATGAAGAAGAGTAACATCTACTTATTCAACATGATACAAAGCTCACGATCACATAAAGATCATATCATGGGAGAGAGAGGTGAACCACATAGCTACCAGTAGAGCCCTCAGCCCCAGGGGAGAACTACTCCCTCCTCATCATAGGAGACAGCAAGGTTGATGGAGATGGCGGTGATGTCGATGGAGACGGCGGAGACGGCGATAGAGACTGATGGAGATGGCTCCGGGGGCACTTTCCCGTCCCGACAGGGTGCCGGAACAGAGACTTCTGTCCCCAAAATTCGTCGGTGGTGGCGACGGAGCTGCGGAACTCTTTCTGGAAAATTGCCGACTCCCCTAGGGTTTTTTGTCCCGAGGCTTTATATAGGCGAAGGGGCGTCGTCAGGAGGCAACCAGGGGCTCCTCACACCAGGTGGGCGCGGCCAGGGGCTGGGCCACGCCCCCTACATGTGAGGGCAGCCTCTGGCCCCCCTTCGGCTCTCTTTTGGTAGCTTATTTCGTCCAATTCCGAGAATATTTCCTGTGTAGCTTTTCTGAAACACAAAAATAGCAGAAAACAGGGAACTGGCACTGTGGCATCTTGTCAATAGGTTAGTTCCGGAAATCACATAAAAACACCACGAAGTGTAACGAAACATTAGACAAATGGTGTAAAAACAAGCATGGAGCATCAAAAATTATAGATACATTTGAGACGTATCAACACTCTAGAGTCAATATTTTTGATTTGATATATTTTGTAGGCTGAATTTCAAGGGAAAAAGATCACCTGGCTAACTCAGCTGCTTCTCCATGAATGTTGTCGGTGCCTCCCTCTTGGGCTTCATGAAAGGAGTTGCCTCCATTCCCGGTAGCTAATGGTGACAACCGTGTCGTCATGCTGAGGATCAAGGTTCGCCCGATCCGCGGTCCGGTCATGTTACGGCGGTGTGGTGAGGCCCTGCGCAGCATGTCAGATTCTGGCTCGTTCAGCATGAGCTCCACTGCACTAGCCGCAGATCTTATGTTACATTACCTCCAATTTGGTTCTCTCTTTGTTCTTGGATATGTTTTCCCTTTGATTTCTATGAGGAATTTGTTACTCCAATGAAGATGATCTCCCCGTTTCATTATTGGTATATACTCTATAATATTTGTACACTCAAATCTCATTTTTCTCTTTGCCATATTTTGAATTTGGTCTCCAGTATTATGTATTTGATCAATCTATACATGAATATGAGAATAATACAGTTCTTTGCAATGGAGCCTGTAAATTCCTGTAGAATAACACTGTCAAAGATCTGTTAATGGAGATTTTGACCATGTGCATGACCTGGAGACAATAGAGCTAGCAGCAAGCAAGCAACCGAAGAGGTTGGTGTAAGGAATTTTATCCTTGCAATTGAATGCTTGATATATTGGATTTTGTTTTTTATTGATCTTGATATATTTTCTCATTTTTGGTAAGAAACGACGGCTCATACTGCAGGCACTCCTGAAACTATGGTGCTTTGGGAGAAAGCTGAACATGTGTGGGTCAAAATAAATGCTAATGCACTTCTTTTTTGAAAACTCTAAAAGTGGTGTATGGGGCTTTATAGCTTGAGACTGCATGGTATAGTAATCTCCAAGATAAACCTAGCCTTAGCAATGCCTATGGGAAAAATAAATTTAAGGACCCGTGGCAACGCACGGACATTCAACTTGTAAAGGAGTATATATTTTTGTGTCGATGGCAACAAAATTCTTATTTTGTTTCAAGCAACTATCTATTGGGTGCAAACAACCTTGTGATACACTGGAAGCAAACTAGTCGCCACAAAACATATTTTTCCTCCATGGAAACGATCATCTGTTTGGATAACAAATTGCCATATTGTAAATATTCTTTTAGATCAAAGCAAATTTCAAATGTATTGGAAGAAAACTTGTATAGGGTTGGAAAGAAATTTTTTGTCTAACGAAGCAATCTACTGTGTCACATGGAAACGAATTTTTTATAGCAATTACTCCCTCAAAATTAGGAAAATCTGTTTGTACAAAATAAGAATGAGTAGTGCATAAAAGAAATAATTTTGAAAACATTGTGATTAGAGAAATGCACCATAAGCACGTTATATGGACCACCACCAATGCTTCCTTTGGAAACGCATGCACATCGGTGTAGGAAAGCGACATTAAGGGACGTGAAATCTCTCATTGGGGAAGGGTCAATCTTCCTAACAGAAAGACATTGTTTATGTTTGTAATTACAGGATCATTTATGCAATCTAAAAAAAAGATCATTTATGCAATCACTCCCCAATCTATCTACTATATACTAAAAGCACAATACGGATGTCTAAAATAGAGACACCACGTTAATCCACATCATCCTAATTATTATGGTGGTTAGATCTAAAATTTACGGCTAAGATTTAATAAAATATAATTAGTTACGTAACCTGCTGACATATTTATTCAACGCTGAAAAGATAGTGTTTTAATTTTATAAGCGTGAACCCAAAGAGTCCATACATGGTACGGTCCGTGTGTTCCGGCCAGCCCGGCCAGGAAAGAAAAAAAATCCAAATAAAAAATGGATATGGATAGAAAATTTTGTATCGTGTAGTATTAGAATTTTTTCCTCATTTGGGAGCCGACTGCACAAGGGCTCAAAAGATGTATTTGGGCTATAGAAACTGATACTAAATATTATACTAACGAATAGACGTACTACTTTATGCATAAAAAAACATACAAATGATTGAAAGATAGCTTACTTATTTTTCTCAAATTTGCGTGTGTTGTTCTTCTGAGAGAAAGAGAAAATTGAATATAAATACTGATGTATACTAGCTAAATGGTCATGCCTTGCTACGACTTGATAAATAAATAAATTTCTTATATAAAAATTGAAATTAATTCCTAGAAACAGTGATAATAAAATAGTTAGTGATAAAGTCTCGCTGTCATCTACCTTCTCATGTGGCCCTCATCCTATCAAGCTACATACATTGTGCGGATCCTTTTATCTTGCCACATTTCAAAGGCTAAAAACCAAATATCCGTGTAGCTTAAAAGTTAGACTTTAGGTTGATTTCCAAATTCTCGAGGGCACAACGTGCGAACGTACATATGATGCTACAGGTTAATTTTTAATAAATATTTTTTACGCTATAAAGATTTCACTTCTAGAAGAATGACGATATTGATCGTCCGGGTTGATTACCAGTATAGGCAGGGGCTAAAGTGTAAACGACTGGACGAACGATGTTCCTACCAACGGCTTCCAATTTAAAGTATAGATAGGCATGTTTTTTACATATACAAACTTATTCAAACAGAAAATATATGAATTTTCCATGATATTTTTTCTGGCTTACATTAAGAATGGTCGCATATCCGACACATTGATTATTCCATGATATAAAATCTTCTATATATTGATGATAATATGAAGTGTATATTACAAGATTTACTCCATCCCTATACTCCCTTCATATATACCTTCAATTCAATGGAACACAATAAAAGCGGGCAGTGTTATGCGCATGAAGGTGGATTTGTCGTTGTTTCAAAAACAAATGAATCATGTTTGTTGTTCTCATATCTAAGCTTCAAAATCTAATTAAAACTATAGAGAAGAGCGACATACTTCTCTTAAATCTAATAGTAGCTAAAAAGTTGGTTCACATTTTGTCATTCTAGAACTATACAGCCATTCAATTCCCATCAACATTATCCATAATATAGATATTGCAATATAGTTAAAATGCATGTAAGATACCACTTTTAGTAGCTAAGACCAAAAAAGGTACACCACCTAAAATACGGTTCCCAGAACTTAGATGCATGCTAGGAGAAATTTTAAGAGAAGAAGCAATATTTCATAACTAAAACAACAACCGATGCTAAAAGCTTGCTAAAAAATAGAACAAAAAAATGAAGTGATAGGGATCTGTTCATTCGTTCTGAGCACAAATTAGACACATATCATTAAAATTCTCTATATTTTTCCTAGATTGACAAACTTTAAATATAAAAAAACTCCCGATTAATTCTGATAAATGCAAAGCTCTATATATGTGGACATGTCAAGTTCCAAAAGTTCTACCATACAGTAGTGGCGTAGGCTTGGCAGTTGATACGTCTCCAACGTATCCATAATTTTTGATGCTCCATGCTTGTTTTTACACCATTTGTTTAGTGTTTCGTTACACTTCTTGGCACTTTTATGCATTTTTAGAACTAACCTACTAACAAGTCGCCACAGTGCTAGTTCTCTGTTTTCTGCTGTTTTTGTGTTTCAGAAAAGTTACACAGGAAATATTCTCGGAATTGGACAAAACCAAAGCCAGTCGCCCAGAATTTTACCGAAGCTTCCAGAGAACCGAAGAGGAGGCGGAGTGGGGCCACGAGGGGCCCTCGCACCAGGGCGGCGCGGCCAGGGGCTCGGTCACGCCCCCTATGTGTGAGGATGCCCTGGTAGCCCCCTGACGACACCCCTTCGCCTATATAAAGCCTCAGGATGGAAAACCCTAGGAGGGTCGGCAAATTTCCAGAAAGAGTTCCGCAGTTCTGCCGCCGCTGCCGACGAATTTTGGGGGACAGAAGTCTCTATTCCGGCACCCTGCCGGGACGGGGAAGTGCCCCCGGAGCCATCTCCATCGGTCTCCATCGACCTCACCACCATCTCCATCAACCTTGCTGTCTCCTATGATGAGGAGGGAGTAGTTCTCCCCCGGGGCTGAGGGCTCTACCGGTAGCTATGTGGTTCACCTCTCTCTTCCTGGATGTGATCTTTATGTGATCGTGAGCTTTATATCTAGTTGAATTGGTAGATGTTATTATTCAGATATTATGCTACTCCTATGCTTTATTATTATACTCTCCGGAGATACCTCATATCATGGTGTAAAGGTGACTAGTGTGTGCATCATGTGTATCTTTTTGGTTAATGTCTCTATGAAATGTTGGTGTTTGTTGGAACCATCTAGTGCGTTCACGGTGATAGTGTGGGACAATCTAGTTTGGGTACATACGGACTTTGAGGAGTGCTTCGTAGCCCTACGCATGATTAGTGTTCGTTTTCCATTGGAGAACTGTTTTGAGTTGCATATGGATGATAGTATCTATTGGTTCAATTATGTTATATTTGTTGGGAGTGTGTCCACTAGTAAAAGTATGATCCCTAGCCTTGTTTCCAAGCATTGCACACCGTTTACTTCCTATTTTGTTACATGTTTGCTCGCAGCGATATTTATTTCAGATTACATTTGCTACTTATAATCATCACTACCACTTGTATTTCACTATCTCTTCGCCAAACTAGTGCATCTATACATCTGACAAGTGTATTGGGTGTGTTGGGGACACAAGAGACTTTCTGTATCATAATTGCAGGGTTGCTTGAGAGGGATAGCTTTGACCTCTTTCTCCCTGAGTTCGATAAACCTTGGGTGATCCACTTAAGGGAAACTTCCTGCTGTCCTACAAACCTCAGCACTTGGAGGCCCAACACTGTCTACAAGAACAGACGCGTGCGTAGACATCAAGCTCTTTTCTGGCGCCGTTGCCAGGGAGATAAGGTAAAAGGTACTCGCATCCTCTTGTGTGAGTGCTCGAAGTTATATCCTTTAGATTCTGCAATTACATCTTTTTGTTTCTTGTTTTTATTTTTACTAGTTAGGCTTAATGGAAAATAAAGAGTTCTTTAGTCTTTTTTCTGAGTTTATATTCGAAGAGAAAATTGAAAAACCTTTGGAGCTTATTTCGCATAGCAATGTTATTAGTACAAATGCTTTGAATCCCGTTATTGCTGATTCTATGGAAAAGTCTAAGCTTGGGGAAGCTGGTTTTGTTAAGCATGATATTTTTAGTTCCCAAGCTTTAGTAGAGAAAGTTTGCTCTGATGATATTTTATCTCCCATATGTGATGTTTCTAATGATGCTTGAGCTCCTCATCCTTTTAAAATACCTATAGAGATTGTTGAACGTGTTATGAATAACTGCTATTTAGGAGATGGAACTGTCCATCCTGGTGATCATTTGCTTTTTATACATAAATTATGCAAGTTGTTCAAGTGTGCAGGTATTTCGATGAACCGAGTGAATAAGAAGCTATTCTCTTTATCACTGAAAGGCAGAGCTGAGGAATGGTATAAAACACTGAAGGATGGTCAATCTATTGACTGGGAGGAAATTGAACCTCTCTTTTATTCTAAATTCTATCCTTCTAGTCAGGTTTTTAAAGATAGGAATTACATTTATTATTTTCATCCGCATGAGGTAGAAAGCTTTGCCCAAGCTTGGGGAAGATTGAAGTTACTAATGCATAAAAGTCCTATTCATGATCTTCCCCATAATATTGTTATTAATAATTTGTATGCAAGAGTTTCAGGATATTACAAGGACTATCTAGATGCATACTTTGATGGGTCTTTCACAAGCAAGGATGTTGACACTAAGTGGGATCTGCTTAAAACAATTCAAAACAATATTGAAGGTTGGGATAGCGACAAAGGTAAAGGATTAGGTATGAATTACGAGATTGATTGCATTAAGTCTTTCGCTGAAACTGCTAATTTTCAAGTACTTAGTGCTAAATATGGTCTTGATCCTCAAATTATGGTTGATTGCTTCAAAGCCTTTGTTTCCCATATGAATGTTCCTAAAGCAAATGGGGACGTGTATCATGAACCTTTTAAGGACACTTGCATAGACAGTGATATTGTTATTGATGATTGCAATAAACATGCTCAAACTTCTAAAAGTCATATTTCTTATAAGCATGTTAATTTTTATGGAATACATAGACCTTGTGAACAGAGTCACAACTAGGAAGATTATTGCATCACCCACAGGAATGAAGAAACCAATACGTGGCTCAGGGATCTAGATGAGCTTGGTAAAAAGGTTTGTGAACTTTATCCTTTTCTATGTGAATTTTGCAGTAAAAAGGGTCACTTTAATTTTTAATGCCCAATTAATCGAGTGAGTACCGCAGATTTGTATTGTGATGATAAGATTACTTTCAATCAGTATGATGAGCTTACTTTATTTTTGAATTGTGAAGAGATATCTAGAAAGATTTCTTTGGTTGATATGAGAGATGTTGATATTAATAGCATCCTTCATAGTTGTCATCTCTATTGTGCTAAAAATTGCCTCGCAAATACTTACTTACAAGATCTTATAAAACATGATGTTTTGCCAAGCTACGACAGGACTAATAGATGTTTCGATCTTATTAATAGAGAGGAGGAATCCTCCAAAGTTTCTTCTGTTGTTCCTGTCAGCAAACCAGATTATGTGGAGAAGATGCCTTTCCCTCCTAAAGAATATGTGAAGAAGATGCCTTTCAAGTCTCTCCCTCCTAAAGGAGAGAGTAAGAAGAGTATGAAGAAGAAGAGGAGTAAAAGGCGAGAGGACACGGTATCTTTCCCTAAGTGTTATGATCCTGCTGTAGATTATGATAATTCTGATTGGGATGACGTTCTCATGCCTATTACCTATGTTAGTGATCATGATTGGGAAAAGCACTCTACTTTTAATATTAAAAATCTTTTTGGTACCAATTCTAAGGTTAATAATTATTGTACCATTAGTACTATCCATGTTCCTTCTTATGATGATATGTTTGATGAGTATGCTTTGCGAAATAGTTGCTCTCTAGCTTGTGATGATACTAAACCTCTAGTTTATGATGGTTATGATGATGGGTATAATATTTTCAGTTCACGTACTTTTGAAGAGAAAAATAGTTATGATTACAATATGCCTCCTTTTTTGATGATTATGGTGATGAGAATAATTATTCTGTTGAATCTCCGCCTACTATGATTATTCATGTGGGGAGTATTAATTCTTTTATGCATGTGGCTCATGATAGGGATGCTTTATGTGATAGTTATATTGTTAGTTCTATTCATGCTGCTACTGAAAGTTATTATGAGAGAGGGAAACATGGTTTGATGGATCTCAACAATATTGAATTTCCCCTCTTTTTGTTGCAATTCTTGAAGTTGTACTTGTTTTGCCTTCCTATGCTTTTTGCTTTGCGCTTTCATGACTTGTCTCTTTACAAGACTATTTTTTTATAGGAAGTGGTTTATATTCAAATGTCTTTCACATTTTCTTTTTGATGCTCTCTATTGCTTCAAGCTCTTATATGGCACCCACATGAGCATCTTTGCAAATTACTACGCCTAGCTCAAAGGCGTTAAAGAAAAGCACTCTTGGGAGATAACCCATTGTTTATTGTCAGTACTTTTTCTTTTATTTGAGTCTTGGAAGTTATTACTACTGTAATAACTGCTCCTTATCCTTTTTATTTCACTGTTGTGCCAAGAGAAGCCTCTAATTTGAGTGAGGTAAGATTTGGGGATGTTGCTATTCTAGAACAGTTTTCGGTGCTGCACCGTAAAAATTCGTGAAAATTCTCTGTATATCTTTTAGACCTGTAATTTCTTGAGCATATGCCCCAGGTTATATCCAAACTTTCATTAGTTGAACACTTTTTAATTTGAGCAACAGAAAACCCTCTAAAAAATCGTCCTTTATCAGCTGTTCTGTTTTGACAGATTTCTGCCACTATTCATTTTAGCCGCTTTATCGCTTTCTTTTTGTGTTCTTTTGATCATGGAACTTTTGGAGAAGTTGCTACAGTAGTATATGCTTTATATGTGGTGGTTTTGTACTGAAACCTGAAGCTAAAAGGGTTGATTCATTATTATGTTTATACTAATGTTGCTAATAGAATTGTGTTTAGTTTTGTATGAAGGAAGTTTTCAAGTGTAGGGATTGGAGAATGATGAGATGCGATGAAGAATGGACAAAAGCTTAAGCTTGGGGATGCCCATACACCCCAATAAATATCCAAAAAGTACAAGCATCAAAGCTTGGGGATGCACCGAGGCACCCCCTTCTTCATCGGCAAAAATCATGTCACCTTTCAACACACTATATTTTTATTGCTTTATGCACTATGCGTTTTTCTTGGAGCGTCTTTACTTTTGCTTTGAGTTTTCTTTTGTTTTGTTTACTGCAATAAATGGTTAGATCACATCATGTTTCTTTTAGAGGAAATGAACTCGCTTTTCATTTGCCAAGAACACTCTAGTTTTCACTCTCACCGTTCAATGAGTGTTCTCTTTTTCTGCTACTGCGTTTAGCTTGCATTTTTTGCCTTGATTTTTGTTCAGATCTTTTATTTTATCTTTGCATCAAGGTGTATTTGGACCTCTGGTATATGTTGGTTTTTCTCAAAAGAGTTTCCTCCAAAAGGTTTTAATGGTGTTGGAAAAGAGAAAAAGCTTTATGCAAAAAAGTGGTACAAGAAGGAGCTTCTGTAGACTGTGGCCTAGGCTTTTGCATATCGTGCTTGATGTCTTTTTTATAGTATGCTTAGTGGTTTTGCTGTAACATGACTTGTCTCAAATAACTGAGATTGCTTAATGAGCCTTTGAAAAAATCATGCGTTGTTTTTATCGTTTGGAAGCATTATTTTGGTTTTCTACTTGATGCTTTATTTGGGTTGACTTGGCGCATGCTCACACATGTTAGACTCTTACAAAGTCGCCAATAGCCTCTATGATCATTTAGTTTTTGACTTTTTATGTCATCTTATGCTTCTTTTAATGTCACTTTGTCGCTTTGCATGATTATGGCCGTTATTGCTGTCTTAGTTGGTCGCTCCCAGTCTTTTGCTAGCCCTCACCTTGTACTCAGTATGAGCTCTACTCGTGCATCCAACTCCTAAAAACCAAGTTTTCCATTGTGTCCACCATACATACCTATTAGCAATTTGCTATTCCAAAGTACATTTGACTTGCTTTTATCTACTCTTCAAATTAAACTCTTACCAGTGTTATGCGAAAATTGGTCAGTAAAGCTCTCACAAACCGGATGGCACACTTTACTTTTCTCGTTCTTAAAAATTTGACATTGTGGTCTCTTATGTTGAGTTGTTATGCTTGCAAGTTTAAGTTGGGAACTAGCCCAACCATGCCGTCATGGGGCAAGCATTCAACATTGCACTTCTTATTTGAGTTGATATCGTGATCTTTTATTTATGGATACTCGCGGTGTGAAATGAATTGGGAATCTTGCGGGATCATGGAGTTTGTATATGTGTTAGAGAAATGCCTGGGCCGCCAATCTAAGCCATGCATAATTCATGGTGGAAATTTGCAGCATGTCCATAGTGGACATTCGACGACGCATCTCTAAATAAAAAGCTATACAAATGGTAAATAAAAGAGATGTCGAGATGTTCATTGTCTGCTTGTCCTATCATTTTGATGTGGGCTTGTTCCATGTCATCGGGCACGGAGGTACCCCGTTGGCGGTTCTCGATGATACATGTATACTTACAATGACAAGAGCTTGCTTGGGACTCTAAGTAAAGTAGCATGAGGTTTGGGTACTCGTATTCACGGGACACGAGGTTTTCAACTTATGATTTGTCAAGCATATGCAGCATAATTGTATTTGCATTAACTTTAACCATTCAGGATGCTTATGATGGGGGCATTGAGAGCTCAAAGACGGTAAGTACCATAATTTTTGAAGGTTTATAAAACTTGCAATCACCGCTTCCCTCCGCGAAGGGCCTTTCTTTTTACTTTTATGTTGAGTCACCACCTTCTACCTTTATGCACCATTAAGAGAGCATAGTTGTCATTCTGAGTATAATGTGCATTGTCCCAAAGTTTTCATTGATTGATTCATGACTATGGTTTAACTTGTTCTTAAATTATTTGTATCTAGTCGCCCTCTTAAACTTGAAGGTGTCCTATGCATTTATGTTTTGCTCTCCATGAAGGACAAGCTGAAAACCATTTGTATGTTTTTCCTTATGATTTGAACACACGTTTGACTTTCATTGTTTCATTTTTATGATCTTTTGTTTGTGTTCATTTTCATGTTATAACATGGTTGCTAAGTTTCTTCTATCAAGACTATATCTTTCATGCCCATGTTTTAAGTTCTTTTGATCCCAGCGCACAACGCTTACATACATTATCAAGATTGTGTAGGTGCATGTCATCTCAAAAATTATTTCTTTTGTTATCACTTACCTACTCGAGGATGAGCAGGAGTTAAGCTTGGGGATGCCGATACGTCTCCAACGTATCCATAATTTTTGATGCTCCATGCTTGTTTTTACACCATTTGCTTAGTGTTTCATTACACTTCTTGGCACTTTTATGCATTTTCTGGAACTAACCTACTAACAAGTCGCCACAGTGCCAGTTCCCTGTTTTCTGCTATTTTTGTGTTTCAGAAAAGTTACACAAGAAATATTCTCGGAATTGGACAAAACCAAAGCCAGTCGCCCAAAATTTTACCGAAGCTTCCAGAGAACCGAAGAGGAGACGGAGTGGGGCCACGAGGGGCCCTCACACCAGGGCGACGCAGCCAAGGGCTGGGCCGCGCCCCCTATGTGTGAGGATGCCCTGGCAGCCCCCTGACGACGCCCCTTCGCCTATATAAAGCCTCGAGACGGAAAACCCTAGGGGGGGTCGGCAAATTTCCAGAAAGAGTTCCGCAGTTCCGCCGCCACTGCCGACGAATTTTGGGGGACAGAAGTCTCTGTTCCGGCACCCTGTCGAGACGGGGAAGTGCCCCCGGAGCCATCTCCATCGGTCTCCATCACCGTCTCCGCCGTCTCCATCGACCTCACCGCCGTCTCCATCGACCTCACCGCCATCTCCATCAACCTTGCTGTCTCCTATGATGAGGAGGGAGTAGTTTTCCCCCGGGGCTGAGGGCTCTACCGGTAGCTATATGGTTCACCTCTCTCTCCTAGGATGTGATCTTTATATGGTCGTGAGCTTTGTATCTAGTTGAATTGGTAGATGTTATTATTCAGATATTATGCTACTCCTATGCTTTATTATTATACTCTCTGGAGATACCTCGTATCATGGTGTAAAGGTGACTAGTGTGTGCATCATGTGTGTCTTTTTGGTTAATGTCTCTATGAAATGTTGGTGTTTGTTGGAACCATCTAGTGCGTTCACGATGATAGTGTGGGACAATCTAGTTTGGATACATACGGACTTTGAGGAGTGCTTCGTAGCCCTACGCATGATTAGTATTCGTTTTCCATTGGAGAACTGTTTTGAGTTACATATGGATGATAGTATCTATGGGTTCAATTATGTTATATTTGTTGGGAGTATGTTCACTAGTGAAAGTATGATCCCTAGGCCTTGTTTCCAAGCATTGCACACCGTTTACTTCCTGTTTTATTACATGTTTGCTCGCAGCGATATTTATTTCAGATTACATTTGCTACTTATAATCACCACTACCACTTGTATTTCACTATCTCTTCGCCAAACTAGTGCACCTATACATCTGACAAGTGTATTGGATGTGTTGGGGACACAAGAGACTTTCTGTATCGTAATTGCAGGGTTGCTTGAGAGGGATAGCTTTGACCTCTTCCTCCCTGAGTTCGATAAACCTTGGGTGATCCACTTAAGGGAAACTTGCTGCTGTCCTACAAACCTCTGCACTTGGAGGCCCAACACTGTCTACAAGAACAGACGCATGCGTAGACATCAGCTGTGTGCACCGTTCCAATGTAGATGTCGAGCCCTGTCCCCCTTTTGAAAAGTAAATGTGGCCTAGGCTGGGGATTTTCATAAAATAAAATAGTTGGAGTTTTTCCGATATCACGCTGTGTGTGAAATGAAATATTTATTGTGTGTAACCTTTATGTGGCTTGCAAGGAAACAATAATTGTCAAAATTGTTTCTTCGAGACTGTCTCTATGTCTAAAATGCCATGTATTTCAAACGAGAGGAGAAATATGCGGACACAATAAAATAAATCATTATTTAGTTCTCCCACCTATAATGTTTTGTGTTCTGAATGTCCTATCTTAGATGAGAAAATATGTTCATCGCTTATAGATATATTCATGACACACTATATTTGTTATACATAGATCAACCAAAAGAAATTCAAGGACACACATAACCAATTAATCTATTTATCTATTATATTATATACTAAAAGCCAAACCGGATGTCTAAAATAGAGACACCATGGTAACCCACATCATCGAGATTATTTTATCTATTAGATCTATAATAAACGGTTATGATTTAGCGAGATATGACGTAACTTAAGTGTCAAAAAGTTAGTAACACAAGTCTGCGTGTCAAATAAAAAAAACCTACTGTGTGTTGTAAACCTCCCAAGACGTTCCCTACAAAAAGACACGTCAGATTCTATGTCTAGCAATTGATCCCAAAACATTAGACTAATCATGTGTTGTAAACCTCCTAAGACGTTCCTAGGAAAAATATACGTGAGAGTCCATGTCAAGCAATTAATCCCTTACCAAGAAAAAAAATCTAATGTTTGTTCCGAAACATCCAAATCGTACCAGGAAAGAGTGAAAAAAATCCTAATTATTACCAGGCCGTCCACCGTTGGAAAAACTAATTAGGGTAACATGTTTATTTACACGATTCAGACTTCAAAATTCATGAAATACAATTTTATTTCCGCACTTTTCTAATGATGTCAAAGAAGCAGACGAAACCCCTAGGGACACACATATTTGATTAATACCCTGAAATGACCATCTTTGATCCTACCAGCAGATAACCGATCTTCCAAAAATATATGACATTTAAATATGACCAAAATCATATTATAAAATATTTGCAACTATACATGTATTTTATACAAATATTATGAGAGAATGTAATATATTTCAATGCTACTTTTATGGAAAAAAAGCAGACGGAACCTAGGGACACACATCTTTGATTAATACCCTGAAAGGAACATCTTTGATCCTGCCAACAGATAATCGATCTTCTAAAAATATATGACATTTAAATATGCACAATCATCTTATAAAATATATGCAACTGTACATATATTTTATACGTATATTCTAAGAGAATGTGATATATTTCAATGCTACTTTTATGGAAAATCTAATACTGAAACTTTTACATGATAGCTAAAAAACCCATTTTAAACTAATAATTGTAAAGGACGGGAAGGTTGAATTAAACACTCTTGAGAACCCGGTCCGATGGAAATGGGGATATAAATAAGGGATTTCTATTTTCGTGCCCCTGGTTCGTTAGTTGTACTCAGTTTTCCCCAGCTCGTTAGTTTTTCCTCAGTTTTCCCCCAAGCCGTTGTCTGAAACCGTCACCAGTGCTGGAACGGTCGGTTGCCCAACGATTGAACACCTTTGACCGTTAACTGCTGACTAGTGGGGCCACATAGAGCCCGCAAAGACACGTCAGAGCATCCATCTTTGTTTGACCGTAAGCATCGCCGTATCCCTGACCAAAAAGCGGACGAGTGGGGCTTCAGTATATCGAATGACAAGTGGGGCCATGACGCTGATACAAGGGGCAATACACGGGTAGGATTAGATTTTTAAACGGAGCTCTACAGCGATGGCACGGAGGAGGTGGCCTGCGGGGTGCCGAAATGAGATCGACGTCCACAAAGAACTGCATGAGGCGAGACCAGACGCATTAGATAGATATGAACTAGACACGTTTAACCATGCAAAGAAGAGAAGAAATGGTCGAGGACATCGACGACGACCTCAACACTTTGACTGACGGTGTCGGACACGAACGCGAGCAATGTAGAGAAAACTAGTGTCTCTCCTTTCTGGTGTGTATAGATAGGTGCTAGGGGAGTGTGGTGGTGAAGGGAAAGACCTCGCGGTGGTCTGTGGCGTCCAGCATAGCGGGGCGGCGTGGCCGTGCCCACAGCGGCATGCATGTTCGGCATTGGCATCAGCATGTACGTTCGTCATTGGCCTTGGCGGTATCTCTGGTGTGTCAGTGATCGAATGAGGGGACGGGATTGAGGGTGCATCCCGACGGTGACCTAGCAGTGGCAGCGAGCATGCATACCCGTTCTGACCATGCCGATATCGGCATCGGCATCGTTTGGAGGCTGTGGTGCTCTAATCGTAGTGAAAATTGCGATTCCCTATTATTTTTACATGCATAATATATAGAAAATAGCTAGATCTATAAATCGATGCATATGAAGCTACATATATATTCTTGGTCATAATCCCCTTAGATGCATGGCTTCACGTCGTCGTCGCTTTCATCGTCAGTATCTTCGTCGTCCGTGTAGTAGTACTTCCTGCACGTTGTTCCGTCGAACACCTTCACTGTGAGTACATAATCGCCTTCATATTTGAAGTGTAGGAAGCAGCCGAAATCCACACCGTGCGCGATAGCGAAATTCTCCCAGCCCTTGTCGAGGTACATCCGGCCTTGTCCGTCAAATAGGACCTCCACGGTCCAGAGACGAGGACCACAGTCAGCTGCTCGCAGATACACCTTTGCGGGCTCCTGGCCATCAAGATAGTCCGCAAACTTTTGTGGGAGTGCCTGCAAAGAGATCGAGCGCCGATCGTTTGAAATTAAAGGTTTTTTAGAACATGCACATAATTAATCACATGCATCATATATGTGGGAACGCGTACGTACCTTCTTGGCCAAAGGGTCTTCATAGATGGTGATGAAGAACTCCTCTATGATCAATGGCAGTGTTGACGGTGGTGGTGGCAATGATGATGATCCACCACCCTGGCCGCCCCTTCCCCTTCCCCTTCCCCTTCCCCTTCCCCTTCTGGTCGGCGTCCGAGACGTGGAAGCCATGGCAATGGATCAAGTGTATGTGAACAAAGAAGAGAGAGGCAGAAACGAAGAAGAGAGAGGCAGAACCTATTGACATGAGGGATGGCCGTTGTGGGGGTTTATAAGGGAGAGATGACCGTTGTGGGGTTTACACCATAAATTAAGGTAGAGATGACCGTTGTGGGGGTTTACACAATAAATTAAGGAGGAGATGACCGTTGTGGGGGTGGTTTATATCTCAACAAAAAAGTAATGCCTAAAAGAAATGGAAATTCGTGAAAGTTCATCATTTTACCGTGAAAAGTAAAGCCTACAAGAAATGGAAATTCGTGATAGTTTATCATTTCAGCGTGAAAAGTAATGCCTACAAGAAATGGAAATTCGTGATAATTTATCATTTTACCATGAAAAGTAATGCGTAAAAGAAATGGAAATTCGTGATAGTTTATCATTTTACCGTGAAAAGTAATGCCTACAAGAAATTCGTGATTACCCAACTTGTTGAATCCGGTGGCAAACTCGTCATTTAGCATACATAGAGGGGTAGTAGTTTGCCACCGACAGATAGAGAGAGGGTGGCACGATCCTGCCCGTTGGATCATAGGATCGACGGTAGGTGGGCACGATCCGTGTGACAACAGCTCGACCAATCAGGCCAAGTTTGGGCTTCTGTGAGAAGGGAGAGGGTAAAACTGAGTAGTATCAAGGATACAAGGGCAAGTAAATAGTAAACAGGCTAAGGAATTCAAATAAGAGATTTAGAAAAAGAAAAACACATGTTTTGTACAATGAAACCCAGGTTGGCCTACCTCAAAGTATTAGCAATTCAAATATACATGAGTGTAAAAATTATGGCCTCATTCAGACAAACTATGTTTTGGGTATAGATGTTTTGAGAAGGGGTTTGAGTGGAAAGCCATGAACCTTCATAGCTACTAGTGATTTCAGAAGTGGCCATTTGTGTGAAAACTTGATTTATATATGATTGTTATGATTTTATTTTGCGCATGAGTTGGAGGCACTATGATTTTATTTTTTTGAATTTTTTTGCGCATGAAATGACTCAATTAGATGGCTTAATCCCATCTGTTGACTCTCTGTTGACCAACCACTTGAGGGTAAAACTGAGTATATTGCACTAGCCAGTATTAGTACTCGAGGGGAAAACTGAGTATAGATATTTTTCCAGTGTAAGACTCGAGGGTAGAACTGAGTACATGTAACGGTGCTGACGTGCAGTCCCACGGACGTGTATCGCGGTGAGCAGCGGTTAGCCGCGCGGTGCGTGTGTTGAGACCAAAACGTCAACTGCTGAGATGAACCATCACTTTGCCAGTACAGAGCCCCTCTCCCTCCCTCTGCACACAGTCTCATCATAACTCACGCACGCAACCACGCCTCTCACATCCCATCACCTTCTCCAAAAAACCCCAGCCGCCCTACGCGCGCTCCCCTGCCGGCGATGGAGAAGAAGAATGCGCCGGCGGCCGTCGCCCCCGAGCCCATCGCCTCCGAGCCTGTCGCATCTGAGCCCGTCGCATCCGAGGGCGGCGCATCCAAGCGCGGCGCCTCCGTGAACTGGGCCTCTCTTAAGGGTGACGGACCACTTCACAAGATCGTCGACTGCTTACTGGCAAACGAGGAGTACGTGGACACCTACGCTACTTTGAGGCAAGTTTGTACAAATTGGCGCTCAGATCTACCTGAGCCCGACGTGCACCTGCACGAATGGATCGTGGTAGAACACGCCCTTCCACGCACCGCTGAGTTCTCCTTCCTCAACCTCCGCACATCCCGCTACGTCACCATCGATCTAACGGAAGTTCATGCAAGGTTCAAATTCCTCCATATCTATAGAGTTAATCTATTTTTATTTTCAATCGTAAACATCTTAGTGCTGAATGTTATCTTCATCAACTCCCTTTTAGATACTACTTCATCAGCTTTTACCGTGGCATCATCGTGCTTGCCCAGAGGAACCAGCCGCACAAGATACGGCTTCTGAACCCACTCACAAAGACATTGGACGCTACGTTTGAGGCGCAGATGCCATCTATGATTGTGGAGTCAGTCGCTGTAATGAAGTCCCTGACTATGGTCTTTATTTGCACAGGTTACCCCAATGAAATTGCTTGGGTCGATGAGAGCTCTCCTACTAAGGATATAGATGTAGAAGATTGGGGAGAAGGAAGATTTTCGATCGAGGAAGATTCTCTGCGTTGCCTTACCCCGTTCAATGGTGAATTGTATGCAATAGCTGTGAACAATTTTGATGTCGGAACATTAGTGTGCACCAACAATGTCCAGTTGGAGAAGCGCGCGAGCACTATCAACATGGAGACACTATTTTCATTTCCAGAACTTGGAAATGACAAGTTCTACCTTGTGGAGTCTGATGGTGATATGTTGCTTGTGTTGTTCGGCGGCAGCCCTGGCAACAGGCATTTGGAGGAAGGTCAACCATTGGTGTACCATGTGGACACTGAGAGCCGCTCTCTCCATGCTGTCAACATTGGCAGTCGTGCCTTCTTCGTCAGTTATAAACGGTGTATCTCCGTCGACACCATGTCAGCAATCTCATACTTTGTTCAGAACCATTCTTTGAGGAATGCTTATCTTGTTTTCTGTATTTGATCTCCTTCCATACAATCTTTTTAGCCAATTTTAGATTTGACTAATTAGATTTTATGATTTCTGACAGCACTATTAGAGTTGTTTGTGCCAGTTCCTCTGTTGTAGCTCCTTCCCCTTTGACCAGTCGTTTCATCACTACCTGAACCCCAACAAAAACCTCGGGGCTAGATCTTCCAAAGTATCAGTTGTAGCTCTATGCTCGGCCCTACCGACAGACTCCGAGTTCACTCTGTTACAAGCACGATTGCATGTTACCGTCTTATCTGCAAATACATTGCATAAAGGGTAGCTTTGATTTTTTTTTACCCGGTGCATTGACTTGATATTTACAGAACCTGGTAAGCACATATCATGACTGTAGATACCACAAGAGAAGAATTTGCATCCAGGTTGAACCCCATAGCATGAAATTTCAGTAATTAAAATATATCATCTCCATGCTCATGGCCTTCAGTACTTCCATGCCCTCTAATTCTCTATGCAACCAAGTTAGCTTTGCAATAGCCAATAAAATATATTTGTGAACTCTTACGTAGAAATGATTCTATCGTTACTGTTGTTTGATGATACTTGGAACAAAATTCTAGGAGATTAGAATATACTACAACATTTCTGAAAGGACACAGATGTCGCCTAGAGGGGGGGGTGAATAGGCGATATCAAATTTTACGAATGGCTTGAACAAAAGCGGAATTAAACTAGCGTTTATTTTGTCAAGCACATAAAACCTAAATAAACTAGGCTCACCTATGTGCACCAACAACTTATGCTAAGCAATACAAGTAACAAGGTGATAGCAAGATATATAACTTCAAGCACGAAGGCTATCACAATGTAAAGTGCATAAGTAAAGAGCTCGGGTATAGGAATAACCGAGGTACGCGGAGACGATGATGTATTCCCGAGTTCCTCCCTTGAAAGGGAGTACGTCTCGTTGGAGGGGTCTGGTATCGCCACAAAGGCCTAACCAACGCCACAAAGGCCTCACCCTATTCTCCGGTGTGAGCTTGCGCCACAAAGGCCTAGCTCACTCTTCCACTAAGGGGTTCCTCAAGGCGGAACCGGGCCTTTACACAAAGCTTGGGGCACGCATCCACAACTTAATTGGAGGCTCCCAAGAATAGCCACCAAGGCTCCACAAAGCCACAAAGCCGTCTAGGGTTCCAAGAACCCAAGAGTAATAAGCTCACAAACTTTCACTTACTCGAATCTCCGGGGAGAACTCAAACCGATGCAACCTATGCAATGGCAAGAGCACACACGGTGCTCAAATCCTTCTCACTCAAATCCTACCAAAGCAACTAATGCTATGGAGAGATATGAGAGGAAGAACAAAAGAAATCCACAAAGAACTCCAAGATCTAGATTGACTATGTTTCCCTCACTTAGAGGAGAGATGGATTGGTAGAAATATAGATCTAGATCTCCTCTCCCTTTTCCCTCAAAAATATCCAAGAATCATGGGAGGAATGGAGGAGGAAGGGCAAGCTTTGCAAAGTCAACAATGGAGGAGAGAGAAGCCCAAAACGTGTGCAGCCCAAGGAGGAAGAAGGGGTATTTATACCCCTCCACGAAAATCTGACCGTTACAGCCACTTACACCGGCTAAAGCCGGTCTTAACACCGGCTATAGCCGGCCTGAAATATCCGGCCCTGGCCAGCAATAGCCGGACAAAAAGCTGGGTTGCAACAGAGACGAAATCTGGGCGGACCGGCTAAAGCCGGCCCTCAGACCGGCTAAAGCCGATCTGACCGGCTATTTCCGGCCCCGGGCCAGCTATTTCCGCCCCCACTGAAACAGCAGAAATACCAAAACAAAAACGGCAATAACTTGAGCATCCGGACTCCGTTTTCGATGATCTTGGGCTCGTTGGAATCACAACAACAAGCTCTACAACTTTATGCAGAGAAACATCATAGTCCAACCAAGGAGGATAAAACCAAATGATGAAAGGTTTGACCTCTCTTCGAAGACAAACCGGCAAAACCTCCAAACACCAAAAACGCAAGAAGAGTTTCATGCGGAATCCGTTTTTGATGAGCTAGAGCTTGTCATGGAAATAACCACAAGCTCTAGAACCTCACATGGATAAAATCCAAATAAGAACCAAGAAAGATGATGCCAAGTATGCAAAGGTTTGAGCTCTCTCCGAACGATACAATTAAGTTACTCACTCGAGAGCCCCTCTTGATAGTACGGCTACCGATCCTATAACCCGGTCTCACAAATAACACCATGAGACCGGTAAGAAAGACACCCTAACACTATCATACCTTTGCCTTGAGCATTCCACTTGAGGTGGATAAAGACGATCTTGATCTTCTCAAGTTGGACAACCTTTCTTGATTGAGCTTGCTTGGTGAAGTCTTGTGGATTGCTCCCCCATACTCTACTATGGAAGAGACTCTCTTTAAGCATATCTTCACATATCCATGATCACAATATAGATGGCAAGCTTCAAGCATATGTTCTCTTCTAGTTGCTCATCTTGAACTTGCGCTTTGACTTGATCAATCCTCGAATCAATTCTTCTTTCTCCATAATGATGGTGTCTTGAGGATACACATGAGAGCTCACTCAATCTTATTCTTCAAGACACACTTGACATAAGCTCAACTCCCTTAAGACCAATCTTTGGATCACTCCTTGAATAACACCTTGGTCAACACATAATCTTCTTCTTACAACCTTGACTCCAACAAATGGTTCAAGCATTGTCTATGGACAAGTCCTACACATATAACTCAATGCAACCATTAGTCCATAGGGATTGTCATTAATTACCAAAACCACACATGGGGCTCGATATGATCTTTCAATCTCCCCCATTTTGGTAATTGATGACAATCTCTTTGAGAGGGTTTATATAATGAATTCAAAGAACTAAAATGGTTATACTAACATCAAATACTACAAAAGTATGTGATGTTAGTAAAACCACCATATATAGAGCAAACTCCCCCACAATCTATGCACGTGTGAATGATCTTGATTTCATTGCATATATTGCCAACCAAGGTTGTTGGTGGAGTTTCCACTATATACTCAACCATGCAAAGCATGCAAGGCAAATGCTTAAGAACAAACCAAAGCATAAAAGCCAATTCCCTTTAAACCCTCGAAACTTCTCCCCCATTGGCATCCATTGCCAAAATGGGCAAAAAACTTAGAAGGCCAATATAGTGTGAGTTCCTCTAAAACGGCGTGCATATCCAAAAGAAATAAGTGAAGACACATGCACATATACAAACACAAATATATGAAGGAACCAAACTATATTGAGGATCAAAGATTGCAAAAAAAATAAGATAACACGATGGATAAACTTCAACAAATGAAGAGAGCAATCAAACAATCCAAAGAACAAATTGAATAAAGATATTATGATAAGATCAAAAAGGTGCTCTAAATAATATGAGGAAGCTCCCCAAGGTGTGTGCACAAAATATGAATGTTTGTATTTGAATACAATTTGCACAACATGGAGTCCTCACTCCCTCAATAACATTTAAAACGCAACCATTTGCAAGAGATCATAGAGAAGAAATTAAGCTTACACTTGCATCAAACAAATGGTTGAGCAACAAGCAAGGGACAATATATAAAAAGGCTCAACCAAAGGAATGTGTGATAGGAATGACAAAGAATATTATAAGACTAACACAAGGGTAAGCATAGAGCATCCACATAGTCTTCAATGAATGATATTGTTTAGCATTCCATCCTAACACATAAGGTTCAAATAAGATATCAAATAATGAGATATCATCTCTCATGTGTATAAGATTCTAAGTAGACAATATCACAAAGATAATTATCACAAACAACCATGTACACACAAAATAGATACTAAGAATAGAACATGATATCCAAAATGAAGGCATGCAATATACCAATGAGATTTTTGCTTCTAAAGCATGGCCAAAGGCTCAATTTATCTTATTGTATATTGACAAACTTCAACCACCAACATGTCAAAGACATCACAAATATCAACAAGGGAAAGAAGATAGTTGGGATGCTTTGATAAAAACTACAAGTATCAAAACGAAGGATACCAAACGGAAGAAGTAAATTCGCAATTTCATCAATTTTGCACATGTGAGCTTATTGAGGAATTGATATGCAAAAAGATTGCTAAGTTGACATATATGGGATAGGAGAATCATGAGCATGATTTTTATATGTTCCCAATAATATGTCCTCATCTCAACTTGCTCACATTTGCAATAAAGAGGTTTCATTAGAATCCTTACAAGAACCACATGATTTTCAAATAAAGATATCCATGCCAAGAAACAACCTACACAAGGTTGGACGCTAGAAAAGTGTGCATAAAAAGATACTTGTTACCGAGATATTAAAGGTAGGATGTAGTAGATAGGAGTTCTTCAATAATCCTAGCTTGCCTCAAATTATCATTTAGTCACCACTTCATCCTTATTATTGAGACAAGCACCAATATATCTCCATGTACCTAAAACAAAGTTCAAGTACAAGATGGTCCCCAAACTCATTGGGTCCAAAGTAGTTAGAAACTACAACATATAGGACAAACTCCACATAAATATGTGCATATATATATGAAATTGAATTTCATGCACATCTTAGCCGATTTAGGATTTGATGGAGCTTCTCCTATATATTTGATCAAAGAAAGCAAAAGCATGCCATACAATATACATTTAGTAAATATGCATGCACAAGACTTTCAAGAGCCAAAGAAGATACAATTTGGACAAAACACCAAGAAGGACAAGCGAGCACACAAAATTGTGAAGCTACAAAAGGTTGTCCAAATTATATCAAAGAATCAAATCAACACAAGATTGACTCCAAAGTTCAACTAGTGAACCAAGCAAAAGCCAATGAGCATAAAGCATAACTAAAACACACATGCTCAAAGACATATCTCATTTTAAGAGTAAGAAATAAATAAAAAGGAATGAGATCACCAACTCCCAAAGAGAGCAAGGTTCAAACAAATAAACCAAACTCTCCACACTTTTTATGATGGCACACTAAGTACTAAAAAGAAAAGATTTGTCTTCCAACAAAAACCAATACCAAATGAAATAAGCACAAAGAGTGTGTTATAATAAATATATGAGAGCTCCCCCAAGATTAGTGCATTATTTATGATTTTGCATTTGAATACAAAATGCACACAAGTGGGATCATCACATCTACCTATATAGAAATAACACAAGATAAGTTCAACAAAATCAAATGGAATAACAAAAGTCATGGAAGACAATGGGAGCTAAAACAAATACATTATTGTCTAGAGATAAGGCAATTAAAAGCAATAGCCAATGTGAAGATGATCAATATACATATCCCACATGATATAGTACTAATTGTCCAAGAACAAGAGGTATTTGGATTTATTTCCCGGTGGTAGTTTACATATAAATCCAAGATCATCTTCACAACAAAGAAGCATACAGAGAAGGATAAGAATTAATCACCATGCTCAAGAAGATATTCTTGATAGACTCAAATAGTTAAACAATCACGCAAAGCAATGATTAAGATAACTTGAAGCAAATGGTTTTCCAACTTTGATGTAGCATTCCACATTTTAGGAAAACCCTATCAAGAAAGTATCTCACAAACAAGATCCAAAACAAGAGCAATAAAACAATTTGGCAAATTGGAATTTGTTTGAGAAAACATGCCACATAGAAGCAAGATAATTTACAATATCAACACTATGTGACACAACCTCAAATATACACATTATATTGGTTTGTAGTATGCACAAAGCATATTACTCCCCCATAATGTGATAAAACATTTATTTTTCACAAGAGGCAAATAAAATCCAACAAGATGATTAATGGACATTATAGAATTTGAATTTCTCATGAGAATGATATACCACATAGAGACTAGATAATCTTTAAATATCAACACTAAGTGGTATTCCTCATGTACACACATTTTTAGGATTGTGAAGTGCAAAGCATATCACTCCCCCAAAATGGGATAGTCCAATAATCTCTCAGAAGAGCCAAGTAAGATAAAACAAGATGCAATAGGCTCAACAAGAATACCCATACATGGTGTGCAAACCAACATGCACATACTTGATTACTCAAAATGAAGCAAGTAGGAAGCACACCATATACAAACACATGCAAGATACAAAACCCAACACATGCAAAGGGGTGAGTAACTTTCAATATAGATAAGATGAGTACAAGTTACCGCAAGGAGGAACATTGGATATATGATAGACACAAGATAATTCAATTGACTTGACTTGAGAAAATATAATTGTTGAAGATCCCTTAATTCTTCATGATATAGCCAAGTCTCCAATGCCCTCCAACAACACCTATTGTTCAAGTAATGGCTTGTTGGTCCCCAACCAAGTTGGGTCCTAAGAAGTTAGAAACAATAGGTTTGGCAACCCAAATGGTTCTTTTCTTGACACCACTTTGAGCACCAACAAATTTGGCAAACACATTGCCAACCTTATCCTTGCAAAGCGAATAAACATCTTCAATTATGATAGGGTTGGATGAGTTACCACTAGTGAATGAAGAAGATAGGTGACCATTCTCATGACATATGTAGCAAGTTCTTTTCTTCACCTTCTTCTCACTTGATTTCTCCACAAGGGGAGCATTAGCTTGATTTTTCTTGGGAAGTGACCTTTCTTCAACTTGAGGTTGAGCAAGGGCTTGAACTTGAGACCGCTTCCCTTGTTGCTTCTCACTAAGTGCCTTTTTCTTCAAAGGGCAAGATGTAACATGGTGCCCTTCAATTTTACACTTGAAGCAAACAATCTTGGCCAAATTCTTGACTTGTTCTTGGCCCTTCTTCTTCTTGTTTATCTTGGACTTGTTCTTGTTATTGGATTTGAATCCAAGTCCACTCTTGTCATTGGGGGATTTTTGCACACTCAAGATCTTATTGAGTGTGGACTTCCCTTCATGACAATTTTCCAAGCCTTTCTTCAATGAAGTAACTTGGGCCTTGAGCTCTTTGATTTCCTCTACATGGTTAGTGACAACACAAGTACTAGTGGAAGTAGAGGCTTCATTGTTAGAGCAACAAGGCAAGGAGAGTAATTCATCACAACATTTAGCAATAGCATGAGACGAAGAATTACTAGGACTAGCACATGTCAATATAGCATTTTGAGAAATAGTGCTAGTGTCCACATGAGGCTCACAAGATGTTACCTTTATAGATATAGCCTCATGAGCTAACCTTAGGCGAGCATGGGATACTAGAATATCCTCATTAGAGCTAGATAGCTTTTCATGAATTTCTTCCAATTTCCCATACTTGCTAGTTAGCAATTTAAGTTGAGCCCTTAGCTCAACATTCTCCTTCAAAATAGATGCTTCACAAGAAGTAGAGTTAGTAGCACATGCATCATTATCATTATGAATAGGAGAAGACAACTTGGCAAGAGCGAGGTCACGTTCTTTAGTGAGTTTAGAAATAACTTCATTACATGACTCCTCAATGGATTCAAGCTTCTCCTCAAGAGAAACCCGAAGCTCTTGCTCTTCCTCTAGAGCATATTTTAAATCATGGATATCATTGGCATACTCACGCTCAAGAGAAAACATATTATCAATTTGTTCTTCCTTCATCTCAATGAGTTTCGTCTCTCAATAGCACAACTCATGATTTCAAAGAAGTTGGGCAAAATATTTTTATGGTTATGCAAAGCATCAAAGACCACCTTACCCTTCTTGTTTAAATACTCAATATAGTCTTCTTCATTTTCCTCATCCTCACCATTGTCCTCAACATCATTATGATTTGAAGACCTAGCCATAAGGCATATGTTGGAACCGTGAGAAGAAGAAGATGAAGAAATACTTGAAGCTCCATTCAAGACCTTGTCTTGGCCCAAAGACTCTTCGGTTTCCTCTATATGGTTAGCATCACAAATACTAGAGGAAATAGAAGCATTTGAATCATGGCAACAAGAAAAAGCAAGCATATCATCATGAGATTTATTCAAGAAATTTACACATGATATGCAAGGACTATCAACACAAGCATGTAAAACGTTTATGGGGCTACAAGTGTTTAAGTCCAAAGATGAAGCATTGCAATGAGATAGAGATGAATGATCATCAAAAGTAAGCATACTATTACCATTGCAAGTTTCATCACCACTCACCATATCATTACCTTGTGTCTTGCCACACTTTGGTGAAGTGAATGAAAGTTCATTGCGGCCGGAAGTGGAAGGAATACAATCATCCCCAATAATCTTGGACACACCATATTTTTCTTGAAGCTTTGTCCATATCTCATGAGCGCTCCGAAAAGGCGTGATAGAGAAGGTAACTACATCGCTCAAAGCATTAACAATCACATGAGTAGCTTGAGCATTGAGATACAAGTTCTTCTCATCCTCTAAAGATAGATTTTGAGAATCCTTTGGAGGAGAAAAACCCATATCCACAATTTGCTCCATAGTTGGGTCCATGACCCGAAAATAATTAAGCATGTGAATTTTCCAAGTATCATAGTTTGTGCCATCGAATATAAAAGTGTTATTGTGCACTAATCCCCTAGCCGACATCTTTGCTCTCAAGGCGGTGAAGCCTAAAATGAGAGACCGGGCTCTGATACCAATTGAAAGGACACAGATGTCGCCTAGAGGGGGGGGTGAATAGGCGATATCAAATTTTACGAATGGCTTGAACAAAAGCGGAATTAAACTAGCGTTTATTTTGTCAAGCACATAAAACCTAAATAAACTAGGCTCACCTATGTGCACCAACAACTTATGCTAAGCAATACAAGTAACAAGGTGATAGCAAGATATATAACTTCAAGCACGAAGGCTATCACAATGTAAAGTGCATAAGTAAAGAGCTCGGGTATAGGAATAACCGAGGTACGCGGAGACGATGATGTATTCCCGAGTTCCTCCCTTGAAAGGGAGTACGTCTCGTTGGAGGGGTGTGGTATCGCCACAAAGGCCTAACCAACGCCACAAAGGCCTCACCCTATTCTCCGGTGTGAGCTTGCGCCACAAAGGCCTAGCTCACTCTTCCACTAAGGGGTTCCTCAAGGCGGAACCGGGCCTTTACACAAAGCTTGGGGCACGCATCCACAACTTAATTGGAGGCTCCCAAGAATAGCCACCAAGGCTCCACAAAGCCACAAAGCCGTCTAGGGTTCCAAGAACCCAAGAGTAATAAGCTCACAAACTTTCACTTACTCGAATCTCCGGGGAGAACTCAAACCGATGCAACCTATGCAATGGCAAGAGCACACACGGTGCTCAAATCCTTCTCACTCAAATCCTACCAAAGCAACTAATGCTATGGAGAGATATGAGAGGAAGAACAAAGGAAATCCACAAAGAACTCCAAGATCTAGATTGACTATGTTCCCCTTACTTAGAGGAGAGATGGATTGGTAGAAATATAGATCTAGATCTCCTCTCCCTTTTCCCTCAAAAATATCCAAGAATCATGGGAGGAATGGAGGAGGAAGGGCAAGCTTTGCAAAGTCAACAATGGAGGAGAGAGAAGCCCAAAACGTGTGCAGCCCAAGGAGGAAGAAGGGGTATTTATACCCCTCCACGAAAATCTGACCGTTACAGCCACTTACACCGGCTAAAGCCGGTCTTAACACCGGCTATAGCCGGCCTGAAATATCCGGCCCTGGCCAGCAATAGCCGGACAAAAAGCCGGGTTGCAACAGAGACGAAATCTGGGCGGACCGGCTAAAGCCGGCCCTCAGACCGGCTATTTCCGGCCCCGGGTCGGCTATTTCCGCCCCCACTGAAACAGCAGAAATACCAAAACGAAAACGGCAATAACTTGAGCATCCGGACTCCGTTTTCGATGATCTTGGGCTCGTTGGAATCACAACAACAAGCTCTACAAATTTATGCAGAGAAACATCATAGTCCAACCAAGGAGGATAAAACCAAATGATGAAAGGTTTGACCTCTCTTCGAAGACAAACCGGTAAAACCTCCAAACACCAAAAACGCAAGAAGAGTTTCATGCGGAATCCGTTTTTGATGAGCTAGAGCTTGTCATGGAAATAACCACAAGCTCTAGAACCTCACATGGATAAAATCCAAATAAGAACCAAGAAAGATGATGCCAAGTATGCAAAGGTTTGAGCTCTCTCCGAACGATACAATTAAGTTACTCACTCGAGAGCCCCTCTTGATAGTACGGCTACCGATCCTATAACCCGGTCTCACAAATAACACCATGAGACCGGTAAGAAAGACACCCTAACACTATCATACCTTTGCCTTGAGCATTCCACTTGAGGTGGATAAAGACGATCTTGATCTTCTCAAGTTGGACAACCTTTCTTGATTGAGCTTGCTTGGTGAAGTCTTGCGGATTGCTCCCCCATACTCTACTATGGAAGAGACTCTCTTTAAGCATATCTTCACATATCCATGATCACAATATAGATGGCAGGCTTCAAGCATATGTTCTCTTCTAGTTCCTCATCTTGAACTTGCGCTTTGACTTGATCAATCCTCGAATCAATTCTTCTTTCTCCATAATGATGGTGTCTTGAGGATACACATGAGAGCTCACTCAATCTTATTCTTCAAGACACACTTGACATAAGCTCAACTCTCTTAAGACCAATCTTTGGATCACTCCTTGAATAACACCTTGGTCAACACATAATCTTCTTCTTACAACCTTGACTCCAACAAATGGTTCAAGCATTGTCTATGGACAAGTCCTACACATATAACTCAATGCAACCATTAGTCCATAGGGATTGTCATTAATTACCAAAACCACACATGGGGCTCGATATGATCTTTCAATTTCAGGTATGCATTATCTATAGTGTTCCGATTAGAAAACTGGCATGCATACTATGCAGTAGCCATGCATTTTACCAGACAATCCATGTAAATAGAACTTTGTCAGATTTGATTCAGTTTCATGCCAATAAGTATCTTTCCTTCAAGTGCAATTTTTTTCCTGCAACTAATTTATTTTTGCAGGGTGGTAACTAAATTTCCACCTCATACTGACGAAGTCCGTGATGAATGTTTCTGTAGTTGTGGTTCATAGCAGCAGAAGCATTTGCCACCAAATGTGTCAATGACTGGTGCGCTGTTATACCATGATCCTAATTTTCTTTTGTTGCAAATGGTTAATATCAGCATTGCTTTTCTTGTTTGATAACTGTGCTTATGTCCAACAATTTTCTTGGATTGATTAAAGTGGCAGTGAGGTTTGCTTTAGTAGAACTCTGTTGTTTCAATTTGCTGAACGGAGTTGCATATCTAGCTCTCTTATTCCCCACAAAAGACAGAAATAAAGTTCTTTCACATTTTTATGACACATTACTGGAAATACTGTATATGAGGTATTGACATGAAAAGCTACAATCGTCTACACCATCTTGGATGAAAATGCCCGGAAGGTTCCAGCCTTAATTACTCCGCTCAAGACAGGTACCTGAGCTTTAAGCCAGAAAAAGTATGCATCTAATTTATGGCACCATTCTCTTCTGAACATGTGCTTATAAGGTGGGATCTGAATACTACACTCATGTATCTCTAAAGAGCTATAGGCTCCCTGGCTTTGAGCGCCTTTGTGAGTCGGCATGTCCCTTTCGCTGGTTCCACTTGCAGTTAGGGCTGGGTATAAAAATAAATTAGTCATTAAAATTTAGAGCTGACCAATTAGCGTAAAAACTGCTAACCGATGTATTCGGTACACCAGGAATTCGAGTTGGTTCTTGGTTAAGACCCAATGGACCGATGGATTAGAGAGAAAACAGAAATATCATATGTGTGAAATTTAGTTGGCAATGAACATGAATTCCATTGGGTGAAATAAGATCATGTAACTAAAAATAATACTATATTCTACCAAGAAGATCATCATCTTATATTATCAAGAATCCTCAATTACAAAATGACAAGCCATGGAGACAGAAGATCGGGATGGAGGCCACCGCCGCCTCTATCGCCTGCTGCGTTGGAAAGGAACTTCAGTTCAGGCCAGAGTCATCTAATGCAATGGAGGGGTAGATCTTCGCCACCATCGCCCACCAGGGGGAGAGGAGCTTTAGCGGATGTGCGCCATCGCCCGGTGTGGTGGAGGGTATTGTCATGCATTCTGTTTCCATATTATTGTGGTGGCGGCTCTGGTGAAGTGGGTCACCGTCCTATAGAAGGCATCTAGCCAGAAATGAAATTATGTGATGGGTTCATAGCATAGAAAACAAAAAAATTCCTACGCATGAACACAAAACTAGCCAAGAAAACTCTACGAGATGGTAGCAATGATTAACTAACCCTCGAAGTCCGGAAGCTGGGATTACGTTCCCGCACAAACATTGCCGATGGAGAGTCGAGGAAGACGCACGTAGTCAACGTAGTCGTTCACTTGACGTAGTCGACGTAGTGGTTCACTTGATGATCACGAGATCGTGTACACGGTGCCACAAGTGGCAGCGCCCCCGTGCTCGGTCACACGTACAGCTCGTTGTCGACTCCTCCACGCCCTCGGTCCAGCGGGGCAGCAGAAGAAGGGATCCACCGGACACTCCAACACACACTTCTCCAAGTGTGTGAACCTCGAACTAACAATCTGGCAGAGCTTTGCTAAGCTAAGACGAATTTGGGGCAGCAACTTTGCGGGAGCGGGGAAGCATCAAGTAGTGTGTGAAGAGGGAGAAGAGGGCTCCTTTTATAGGAGAGGAGGTGGCAGCCCCCTCTTCATGGTGGTAACTCCCACTTCATGGTGGTAGCCCCCTCTTCATGGTGGTAACCCCCTCTTCATGGTGGTAACCCCCATTTTAATTTTGCATGACATTCATGCTAATTAAAATTCACACTCATTGATTTAATAAAACATTTTTATTTCTTTAATATTTGTTAATTCATTCAATTAACAAACATTAACAAATACACCCTTGAGTTATTTCGATATCTCGAAACAGTTTTGGTGCTTTTCTAAAACAACCCTCATGCTGTCCTGTAATTCGATCGGAGTATCGTATCCACTCAAAAACAACGGCGAACCTTAAGTGTGTCACCCTACGGTTCGTGAATAACATGGACATGATCGAGACTCCTCTCTGATCAATAATCATCAGCGGGATCTGGAAATCTATGATGACTCCCACTTACTCAATGATGAACTAGTGATCGTGTGAACCTTTTGAAAGATCATATCGAGCCCCATGTGTGGTTTTGGTAATTAATGACAATCCCTATGGACTAATGGTTGCATTGAGTTATATGTGTAGGACTTGTCCATAGACAATGCTTGAACCATTTGTTGGAGTCAAGGTTGTAAGAAGAAGATTATGTGTTGACCAAGGTGTTATTCAAGGAGTGATCCAAAGATTGGTCTTAAGGGAGTTGAGCTTATGTCAAGTGTGTCTTGAAGAATAATATTGAGTGAGCTCTCATGTGTATCCTCAAGACACCATCATTATGGAGAAAGAAGAATTGATTCGAGGATTGATCAAGTCAAAGCGCAAGTTTAAGATGAGCAACTAGAAGAGAACATATGCTTGAAGCTTGCCATCTATATTGTGATCATGGATAGGTGAATATATGCTTAAAGATAGTCTCTTCCATAGTAGAGTATGGGGGAGCAATCCGCAAGACTTCACCAAGCAAGCTCAATCAAGAAAGGTGGTCCAGCTTGAGAAGATCAAGATCGTCTTTATCCACCTCAAGTGGAATGCTCAAGGCAAAGGTATGATAGTGTTAGGGTTTCTTGCTTACCGGTCTCATGGTGTTATTTGTGAGACCGGGTTATAGGATCGGTAGCCGTACTATCAAGAGGGGCTCTCGAGTGAGTAACTTAATTGTATCGTTCAGAGAGAGCTCAAACCTTTGCATACTTGGCATCTTCTTTCTTGGTTCTTATTTGAGTTTTATCCATGTGAGGTTCTAGAGCTTGTGGTTATTTCCATGACAAGCTCTAGCTCATCAAAAACGGATTTCGCATGAAGCTCTTATTGTGTTTTTGATGTTTGGAGGTTTTACCGGTTTGTCTTCGAAGAGAGTTTAAAACTTTGATTATTTGGTTTTATACTCCCTTGTTTGACTATGATGTTTCTATGGATGATGTTGTAGAGCTCGTTGTGGTGATTTCAACGAGCCCAAGATCATCGAAAACGGAGTCCGGATGAAAAAGTTATCACCATTTTCGTATTGCAATTTTTGCTCGGCGTCACCCAGTAAGGGGGGCGGATAATCCGGCCAGCCGGATATTCTGGCCATATTTTGGCCGGATAATCCGCCCCTCCAAGTCTGCAACGGCCATATTTCGTGGGGGGTATAAATACCCCTTCTTCCTCCTTGGGCTGTACACGAATTGGGCTTCTCTCTCCTCCATTGTTGACTTTGCAAGCTTGCCCTTCCTCCTCCATTCCTCCCATGATTCTTGCATATTTTTGAGGGAAAAGAGAGAGGAGATCTAGATCTATATTTCCACCAATCACTTTCTCCTCATTGTGAGGGGAACCCATTGAATCTAGATCTTGGAGTTCTTTGTGGATTTCCTTTGTTCTTCCTCTCATATCTCTCCATAGCATTAGTTGCTTTGGTAGGATTTGAGTGAGAAGGATTTGAGCACCTTGTGTGCTCTTGCCATTGCATAAGTTGCATCGGTTTGAGTTCTCCCCGGAGATTCGAGTAAGTGAAAGTTTGTGAGCTTATTACTCTTGGGTTCTTGGAACCCTAGATGGCTTTGTGGCTTTGTGGTGCCTTTGTGGCTATTCTTGGGAGCCTCCAATTAAGTTGTGGATGCGTGCCCCAAGCTTTGTGTAAATGCCCGGTTCCACCTTGAGGAACCCCTTAGTGGAAGAGTGAGCTAGGCCTTTGTGGTGCAAGCTCACACCGGAGAATAGGGTGAGGCCTTTGTGGCGTTGGTTAGGCCTTTGTGTTGATACCACACCCCTCCAACGAGACATACTCCCTTTCAAGGGAGGAACTCGGGAATACATCATCGTCTCCGCGTGCCTCGGTTATTTCTATACCCAAGCTCTTTACTTGTGCACTTTACATTGTGATAGCCTTCGTGCTTGAAGTCATATATCTTGCTATCACCTTGTTACTTGTATTGCTTAGCATAAGTTGTTGGTGCACATAGGTGAGCCTAGTTTATTTAGGTTTTATGTGCTTGACAAAATAAAAGCTAGTTTAATTCCGCTTTTGTTCAAGCCATTCGTAAAATTTGATATCGCCTATTCACCCCCCCTCTAGGCGACATCTGTGTCCTTTCAATTGGTATCAGAGCCCGGTCTCTCATTTTAGGCTTCACCGCCTTGAGAGCAAAGATGTCGGCTAGGGGATTAGTGCACAATGACACTTTTATATTCGATGGCACAAATTATGATACTTGGAAAATTCACATGCTCAATTATTTTCGGGTCATGGACCCATCTATGGAGCGAATTGTAGATGCGGGTTTTTCTCCTCCAAAGGATACTCAAAATCTATCTTTAGAGGATGAGAAAAACTTGTATCTCAATGCTCAAGCTACTCATGTGATTGTTAATGCTTTGAGCGATGCAGTTACCTTCTCCATCACGCCTTTTCGGAGCGCTCATGAGATATGGACAATGCTTCAAGAAAAATATGGTTTGTCCAAGATTATTGAGGATGATTGTATTCCTTCCACTTCCGGCCGCAATGAACTTTCATCCACTTCACCAAAGTGTGGCAAGACACAAGGTAATGATATGGTGAGTGGTGATAAAACTTGCAATGGTGATAGTATGCTTATTTTTTATGATTCTTCATCTCTATCTCATTGCAATGCTTCATCTTTGGACTTAAACACTTGTAGCCCCATAAATGTTTTACATGCTTGTGTTGATAGTCCTTGCATATCATGTGTAAATTTCTTGAATAAATCTCATGATGATATACTTGCTTTGTCTTGTTGCCATGATACAAATACTTCTATTTCCTCTAGTATTTGTGATGCTAACCATATAGAGGAAATCGAAGAGTCTTTGGGCCAAGACAAGGTCTTGAATGGAGCTTCAAGTATTTCTTCATCTTCTTCTTCTCACGGTTCCCACATATGCCTTATGGCTAGGTCTTCAAATCATAATGATGTTGAGGACAATAGTGAGGATGAGGAAAATGAAGAAGACTATATTGAGTATTTAAACAAGAAGGGTAAGGTGGTCTTTGATGCTTTGCATAACCATAAAAATGTTTTGCCCAACTTCTTTGAAATCATGAGTTGTGCTATTGAGAGCACGAAACTCATTGAGATGAAGGAAGAACAAATTGATAAAATGTTTTCTCTTGAGCGTGAGTATGCCAATGATATCCATGATTTAAAATATGCTCTAGAGGAAGAGCAAGAGCTTCGGGTTTCTCTTGAGGAGAAGCTTGAATCCATTGAGGAGTCATGTAATGAAATTATTTCTAAACTCACTAAAGAACGTGACCTCGCTCATGCCAAGTTGTCTTCTCCTATTGGTAATGATAATGATGCATGTGCTACTAACTCTACCTCTTGTGAAGCATCTATTTTGAAGGAGAATGTTGAGCTAAGGGCTCAACTTGAGTTGCTAACTAGAAAGTATCGGAAATTGGAAGAAAGTCATGAAAAATTATCTAGCTCTAATGAGGATCTTCTAGTGTCCCATGCTCGCCTAAAGTTAGCTCATGAGGCTATATCTACAAAGGTAACATCTTGTGAGCCTCATGTGGACACTAGCACTATTTCTCAAAATGCTATATTGATATGTGCTAGTCCTAGTAATTCATCCACTCATACTATTGCTACATCTAGTGATGAATTACCCTCCTTGCCTTGTTGCTCTAACAATGTAGCCTCTACTTCCACTAGTACTTGTGTTGTCACTAACCATGTAGAGGAAATCAAAGAGCTCAAGGCCCAAGTTACTTCATTGAAGAAAGACTTGGAAAATTGTCATGAAGGGAAGTCCACACTCAACAAGATCTTGAGTGTGCAACAATCCCCCAATGACAAGAGTGGACTTGGATTTATCTCTAACAACAAGAAGAAGTCCAAAATATACAAGAAGAAGAAGGGCCAAGAACAAGTCAAGAATTTGGCCAAGATTGTTTGCTTCAAGTGCAAAATTGAAGGGCACCATGTTAGATCTTGCCCTTTGAAGAAAAAGGCACTTAGTGAGAAGCAACAAGGGAAGCGGCCTCAAGTTCAAGCCCTTGCTCAACCTCAAGTTGAAGAAATGTCACTTCCCAAGAAAAATCAAGCTAATGCTCCCCTTGTGGAGAAATCAAGTGAGAAGAAGGTGAAGAAAAGAACTTGCTACATATGCCATGAGAAGAGTCACCTATCTTCTTCATGCACTAGTGGTAACTCATCCAACCCTATCATAATTGAAGATGCTTATTCACTTTGCAAGGATAAGGTTGGCAATGTCTTTGCCAAATTTTTTGGTGCTCAAAGTGGTGTCAAGAAAAGAACCATTTGGGTTGCCAAACCTATTGTTTCTAACTTCTTAGGACCCAACTTGGTTGGGGACCAACAAGCCATTACTTGAACAATAGGTGTTGTTGAAGGGCATTGGAGACTTGGCTATATCATGAAGAATTAAGGAATCTTCATCAATTATATTTTCTCAAGTCAAGTCATTTGGATTATCTTATTTCTATCATATATCCAATGTTCCTCCTTGCGGTAACATGTATTCAACTTATCTACCTTGAAAGTTACTCGCCCCTTTGCATGTGTTGGGTTTTGTATCTTGCATGTGTTTGTATATGTTGTGCTTCCTACTTGCTTCATTTTGAGTAATCAAGTATGTGCATGTTGGTTTGCACACCATGTACGGTTGTTCTTGTTGAGCCTTTTGCATCTCGTTTTATCTTACTTGGCTCTTGTGAGAGATTATTGGACCATCCCATTTTGGGAGAGTGATATGCTTTGCACTTCACAATCCTAAAAATGTGTGTAAATGAGGAATACCACTTAGTATTGATATTTAAAGATTATCTAGTTTCTATGTGGTATGTCATTCTCATGAGAAATTCAAATTCTATAATGTCCATTAATCATCTTGTTGGATTTTATTTGCCTCTTGTGAAAATAAATGCTTTATCATATTATGGGGGAGTAATATGCTTTGTGCATACTACAAACTAATATAATGTGTATATTTGAGGTTGTGTCACATAGTGTTGATATTGTAAATTATCTTGCTTCTATGTGGCATGTTTTCTCAAACAAGTTCCAATTTGCCAAATTGTTATATTGCTCATGTTTTGGATCTTGTTTGTGAGATACTTTCTTGATAGGGTTTTCCTAAAATGTGGAATGCTACATCAAAGTTGGAAAACCATTAGCTTCAAGTTATCTCAATCATTGCTTTGCATGATTGTTTAACTATTTGAGTCTATCAAGAATATCTTCTTTAGCATGGTGATTAATTCTTATCCTTCTCCGTATGCTTCTTTGTTGGGAAGATGATCTCGGATTTATATGTAAACTACCACTGGGAAATAAATCCAAATACCTCTTGTTCTTGGACAATTGGTACTATATCATGTGGCACATGTATATTGATCATCTTTACATTGGCTATTGCTTTTAATTGCCTTATCTCTAGCCAAAAATGTATTTGTTTTAGCTCCCATTGTCTTCCATGACTTTTGTTATTCTATTTGATTTTGTTGAACTTGTTTTGAGTTATTTATATGTAGGTAGATGTGATGATCCCACTTGTGTGCATTTTGTATTCAAATGCAAAATCATAAATAATGCACTAATCTTGGGGGAGCTCTCCTATATTTGTTATAACACACTCTTTGTGCTTATTTCAATTGGTATTGTTTTTTTGTTGGAAGACAAATCTTTTCTTTTTGGCACTTAGTGTGCCTTCATAAAAAGTGTGGAGAGTTTGGTTTGTTTATTTGAACCTTGCTCTCTTTGGGAGTTGGTGATCTCATTCCTTATTATTTATTTCTTACTCTTAAAATGAGATATGTCTTTGAGCATGTGTGTTTTAGTTATGTTTTATGCTCATTGGCTTTTGCTTGGTTCACTAGTTGAACTTTGGAGTCAACCTTGTGTTGATTTGATTCTTTGATATAATTTGGACAACCTTTTGTAGCTTCACAATTTTGTGTGCTCGCTTGTCCTTCTTGGTGTTTTGTCCAAATCGTATCTCCTTTGGCTCTTGAAAGTCATATGCATGTATATTTACTAAATGTATACTTTATGGCATGCTTTGCTTTCTTTGATCAAATATATAGGAGAAGCTCCATCAAATCCTAAATCGGCTAAGATGTGCATGAAATTTAATTTCATATATATATGCACATATTTATGTGGAGTTTGTCCTATATGTTGTAGTTTCTAACTACTTTGAACCCAATGAGTTTGGGGACCATCTTGTACTTGAACTTTGTTTTAGGTACATGGAGATATATTGGTGCTTGCCTCAATAATAAGGATAAAGTGGTGACTAAATGATAATTTGAGGCAAGCTAGGATTATTGAAGAACTCCTATCTACTACATCCTACCATTATATCTCGGTAACAAGTATCTTATTCATGCATAGTTCTCTAGTATCCAACCTTGTGTAGGTTGTTTTATGGCATTGAAAATCTTTATTTGTAAATGTTGTGCTTTTTGCAAGGATTCTAATGAAACCTCTTTATTGCAAATGTGAGCAAATTGAGATGAGAACATATTATTGGGAACATATAAAAATCATGCTCATGATTCTCCTATCCCATATATGTCAACTTAGCAATCTTTTTGCATATCAATTCCTCAATAAGCTCACATGTGCAAAATTGATGAAATTGCAAATTTATTTCTTCCGTTTGGTATCCTTTTTTTGATACTTGTTGTTTTTATCAAAGCATCCCAACTATCTTCTTTCCCTTGTTGATATTTGTGATGTCTTTGACATGTTGGTGGTTGAAGTTTGTCAATATACAATAAGATAAATTGAGCCTTTGGCCATGCTTTAGAAGCAAAAATCTCATTGGTATATTGCATGACTTCATTTTGGATATCATGTTCTATTCTTAGTATCTATTTTGTGCGTACATATTTCTTTGTGATAATTATCTTTGTGATATTGTCTGCTTAGAAACTTATACACATGAGAGATGATATCTCATTATTTGATATCTTATTTGAACCTTATGTATTGGGATGGAATGCTAAGCAATATCATTCATTGAAGACTATGTGGATGCTCTATGCTTATCCTTGTGTTAGTCTTATAATATTCTTTGTCATTCCTATCACACACTCCTTTGGTTGAGCCTTTTAATATATTGTCCCTTGCTTGTTGCCCAACCATTTGTTTGATGCCAGTGTAAGCTTAATTTCTTCTCTATGATCTCTTGCAAATGGTTGCGTTTTAAATGTTATTGAGGGAGTGAGGATTCCATGTTGTGCAAATTGTATTCAAATACAAATATTCCAATTTTTGCACGTACCTTGGGGAGCTTCCTCATTTCATTTAAAGCATCATTTTGCGGTTAGCATAGTATTTAATTTCACTTGGTATCATTTTGTTTTGAATAATACTGAGAGAGTGATGATTCCATGTGTGTGCACCTTATACTTCAACTCAAATAGAATATTTTGTGCACACACCTTGGGGAGCTTTCTCATATTATTTAGAGCACCTTTTCAATCTTATCATAATATCTTTATTCAATTTGTTCTTTGGATTGTTTGATTGCTCTCTTCATTTGTTGAAGTTTATCCATCGTGTTATCTTATTTTTTTTGCAATCTTTGATCCTCAATATAGTTTCATTTCCTTCAAAAATTTGCCTTTGTATATGTGCATGTGTTTTCACTCATTTATTTTGGATATGCACACCGTTTTGGAGGAACTCTTACTATATTGGCCTTCTAAGCTTTTTTTGCCCATTTTGGCAATGGATGCCAATGGGGGAGAAGTTTTGAGGGTTTAAAGGGAATTGGCTTTTATGCTTTGGTTTGTTCTTAAGCATTTACCTTGCATGCTTTGCATGGTTGAGTATATAGTGGAAACTCCACCAACAACCTTGGTTGGCAATATATGCAATGAAATCAAGATCATTCACACGTGCATAGATTGTGGGGGAGTTTGCTCTATATATGGTGGTTTTACTAACATCACATACTTTTGTATTATTTGATGTTAGTACAACTATTTTGGTTCTTTGAATTCATTATATAAACCCTCTCAAAGAGATTGTCATCAATTACCAAAATGGGGGAGATTGAAAGATCATATCGAGCCCCATGTGTGGTTTTGGTAATTAATGACAATCCATATGGACTAATGGTTGCATTGAGTTATATGTGTAGGACTTGTCCATAGACAATGCTTGAACCATTTGTTGGAGTCAAGGTTGTAAGAAGAAGATTATGTGTTGACCAAGGTGTTATTCAAGGAGTGATCCAAAGATTGGCCTTAAGGGAGTTGAGCTTATGTCAAGTGTGTCTTGAAGAATAAGATTGAGTGAGCTCTCATGTGTATCCTCAAGACACCATCATTATGGAGAAAGAAGAATTGATTCGAGGATTGATCAAGTCAAAGCGCAAGTTTAAGATGAGCAACTAGAAGAGAACATATGCTTGAAGCTTGCCATCTATATTGTGATCATGGATAGGTGAATATATGCTTAAAGATAGTCTCTTCCATAGTAGAGTATGGGGGAGCAATCCGCAAGACTTCACCAAGCAAGCTTAATCAAGAAAGGTGGTCCAGCTTGAGAAGATCAAGATCGTCTTTATCCACCTCAAGTGGAATGATCAAGGCAAAGGTATGATAGTGTTAGGGTTTCTTTCTTACCGGTCTCATGGTGTTATTTGTGAGACCGGGTTATAGGATCGGTAGCCGTACTATCAAGAGGGGCTCTCGAGTGAGTAACTTAATTGTATCGTTCAGAGAGAGCTCAAACCTTTGCATACTTGGCATCTTCTTTCTTGGTTCTTATTTGAGTTTTATCCATGTGAGGTTCTAGAGCTTGTGGTTATTTCCATGACAAGCTCTAGCTCATCAAAAATGGATTTCGCATGAAGCTCTTATTGCGTTTTTGATGTTTGGAGGTTTTACCGGTTCGTCTTCGATGAGAGTTTAAAGCTTCCATTATTTGGTTTTATACTCCCTTGTTTGACTATGATGTTTCTATGGATGATGTTGTAGAGCTCGTTGTGGTGATTCCAACGAGCCCAAGATCATCGAAAACGGAGTCCGGATGAAAAAGTTATCACCATTTCCGTATTGCAATTTCTGCTCGGCGTCACCCAGTAAGGGGAGCGGATATTCCGGCCATATTTTGGCCGGATAATCCGCCCCTCCAAGTCTACAACGGCCATATTTCGTGGGAGGGGTATAAATACCCCTTCTTCCTCCTTGGGCTGTACACAAATTGGGCTTCTCTCTCCTCCATTGTTGACTTTGCAAGCTTGCCCTTCCTCCTCCATTCCTCCCATGATTCTTGCATATTTTTGAGGGAAAAGAGAGAGGAGATCTAGATCTATATTTCCACCAATCACTTTCTCCTCATTGTGAGGGGAACCAATTGAATCTAGATCTTGGAGTTCTTTGTGGATTTCCTTTGTTCTTCCTCTCATATCTCTCCATAGCATTAGTTGCTTTGGTAGGATTTGAGTGAGAAGGATTTGAGCACCTTGTGTGCTCTTGCCATTGCATAAGTTGCATCGGTTTGAGTTCTCCCCGGAGATTCGAGTAAGTGAAAGTTTGTGAGCTTATTACTCTTGGGTTCTTGGAACCCTAGACGGCTTTGTGGCTTTGTGGTGCCTTTGTGGCAATTCTTGGGAGCCTCCAATTAAGTTGTGGATGCGTGCCTCAAGCTTTGTGTAAAGGCCCGGTTCCGCCTTGAGGAACCCCTTAGTGGAAGAGTGAGCTAGGCCTTTGTGGCGCAAGCTCACACCGGAGAATAGGGTGAGGCCTTTGTGGCGTTGGTTAGGCCTTTGTGGCGATACCACACCCCTCCAACGAGACGTACTCCCTTTCAAGGGAGGAACTCGGGAATACATCATCGTCTCCGCGTGCCTCGGTTATTTCTATACCCGAGCTCTTTACTTATGCACTTTACATTGTGATAGCCTTCGTGCTTGAAGTCATATATCTTGCTATCAGCTTGTTACTCGTATTGCTTAGCATAAGTTGTTGGTGCACATAGGTGAGCCTAGTTTATTTAGGTTTTATGTGCTTGACAAAATAAACGCTAGTTTAATTCCGCTTTTGTTCAAGCCATTCGTAAAATTTGATATCGCCTATTCACCCTCCCCCTCTAGGAGACATCTGTGTCCTTTCACCTTTAACGAACATAGTTAATTCCTTTTGTCTCGCGATATTATTACTTGTCCAAGATCCGATCATTTGGTATCAACCATACCTAGTTCGATCCCGTTCCCGACAAGTCTCTTTACTCATTCCGTGATAATGCATTCCTGTGACCTAGTCACATGCTTGCAAGCGATTCTAATGCAATATCACCGAGAAGGGCCCAGAGAATATCTTCCCGTCATCGGGTCGGACAAATTCCACTCTTGATCCATGAGCCTCAACTAATACTTTCAGAATATCCAAATCAACCTTTATAATCACCCTGTGATGGTGTGACGTTTGATATCATCAAAGCACTCTTCTGGTATCAGTGATTAACATGATCTCATGGTCTGAGGACTAGAACTGTTTCGTATGAGTTTGATATAGCAATGAACTTGATGACTTGATCGTTTTGCTATTCATACTATGGGTGTGAGTGTTCATCTTATCAGTCTTCTAAAGATATGACCCCGTTATTAAAAACATCCAATGTTCATGATCAGGAAACCTTGATCATCAGTTAATCAACGAGCTAGTATAAAAGAGAGGCTTTACTAGGAACCTTTTTAGTTTATTAATCACACAAGTATTAATGTTTCCGATTAATACAATTCTAGCATGAGAAATAAACATTTATCATAAACATGGAATATGATAATAACCACTTTATTATTGCCTCTCGGGCATATTCCCTTCAGCCTCCCACTTGCACTAGAGTCAATAATCTAGTTGATACTTGCGTATATAACACTTATGGCTTTCACGTGTTATCCGTATGCGTTGCAGTGGTTAATCTGATCTCCAGATCTGACACTTTCAGTTCTGTGTGTATTTGCATGTCTTTGCGTCTCTACGCATCACTCATTCTCAAATGAGATAGTTGGGTATAAATTTGGTCCTTTGGTGAGACCTTAGTTCCTTTAGCTAAAATCATGTTGTCACTATTGTCGCACAATAGATCTTCATAGTAATAGCCAGCTTGGAACTACACCTAGTTTGATAACAAACTTCTTGACACAAATGCCCTCTTTTGCTACTTCTAAAGTAGCCATATACTCAACCTTTGTTGTAGAATCCATCACAATGTCTTAACTTTGGAACTCATCCAAATCCATCATGGAACTTCCTTCCATTACATTGTGCCACCTAAACATACAGCTAAAATTGAGATAAACTTAATTTGTATCTTGTGACAAACTTAGTATCATTGTAACACTTTACAATGAATTATGTGTCACTTTGTCATACATAATATATATCCTTAGTCCTTCCAAAGCACATAAGTATATCTCTACTATTGTCCAGTGATCATCTTATGACTTTTATCACTCTGGTATATGCTCATAACATTTAGAGCATAGGACATATCTGGATATCTACATATCATGGTATACATGATCGATCAAATCATTCATGTGGCTTCACTCATCAAGTGTCAAAAACACCTGAATCTTGTTTCAACCTCTTCCATGCGACAAGAACTTTTTTTGTCGTTTCCATATTGAACTTCATTCAATATTTCATCTATGTACTTTGGCACAACCATATTTGTACCTCGATCTATCTATAAAGACATCGAGACCCAATATTTTGGTTTTGCCTAAGTCTTTCATTGAAATCTAATTTTAATGAAATTCTTAACCTATGCCAATAAAAGATACATCATTTCCAATTAATAATATGTCTTCTACATAATATACGGAAAATATGTCTCAGCGCTCCCACTTAATTTCTTGCAAATGCAAGCATATTCATTGTATCTGATGAAACTAAACCTTTTAATTATTTCATCACGGTGAATATTCCAACTCCGCGATGCTTACTTCAACCATTGAAGTTTGCATGCCTTTTAGCATCCTTTGAATTTACAAAACCCATTGGACCATGTCATGTACATGTCCTAGGTAACCATTCTATCAGAAGAATGTTGTCTTGTTTGTTCAACTAACATATACCAAACTTGGCATATGTAGTGGTTGCTACAGTAATCCTTTCAGACAAAATATCGCTATGAAAGATCAAATCTTGTCATAGTCAACTCATTGAACACAATCGTAAACTCTTTTAACGATGTGTTGACTATTTCAAATATGTTAAACATCCATGTCTGTCTTTATAGATCCGAATACGTTCATTAGGCTTCATGCCTTTTGAGGGTCTTCCAAGTTCATAAACTTGGTTTCTCGTGTATGGAACTATCATGGATTTTGTGGCTTCTAGCCATTTGACGGAGTCAGGGCCCATCATTGCTTCTTTGCATACAGTCGGTTCATCATTGTCAAACAATAATGATTCATTCTCAAATCTAACTATTTAATTGTTACCCAACTCACGCGGTTCAATAGAAACTTTGATCTATGTGACCACAACCTTTGAGGTACGACAGCCATGCGCATTGTGGCTGCCTCTGGGACACTTTCCAGCGCTGCGCTACTCAGCACATATAGCTTAGGTTCAACAACCTAATCAAAGTTATATTGTCCTCCCACTTGACTTTTTGCGAAAAATTCCTTCTCAAGAAACTTGACGTTTTCAGCGACAAACACTTTTGTCTTAGGTGTTCTGAAGGAATACCCAACATTTATTTTGGGATAACCTACAAAGACGTATTTATCTGACTTTGGTTGTAAACATTTTACATATGCCTAGCATACCAAAATTTCAAAAAAAACAACTTGGGTTTTATCCCATACCATATCTCATATGGTGTCATTTCAATGGATCATGATGGCGCTCTTTTCAGTGTAAAAAGTGGTAGTCTCTAAAGCTTTATCCTTAAAATATAATAGCAGTTTTATAGACGACACCTTTGATCCAACGATGTCAAACAAAGTTTGATTTTATCTCTCGAACACTCCATACTCCTATGGTGTTTCGGGAAATACAAGTCTATGGAACGATTCCTTAACTTTTAGGTGTTTGCTAAACTTGTAACTCAAATATCTTCCTTTATGATCAAATCATAAATTCTTTATTCTCTTTTTACAATGATTTTCAACTTCAACTAGAAATAATTTGAACAATATTCAAATATTTTATGCTTCTTCCTTATCAAGTAAATATACACATATATCTACTCAAATCATCGGTTAAAGTAAATGAAGTTCAAGAATTCACCACACACGGCTACACATAATGGAATATATGAATCAACATGTACAATATCCAATAAGTTAGTCGTCCGTTCTTCTTTGGCCTATGAACGGAGTTTTAATCATATCTAGGAAATTCTCACAAGTGTCAATTGATTCAAAATCAAAAGGCTCCAGAATTCCATCAATATGGAGTTCCTTCATGTTTTCTTTCCAATATGATTTAAACGGTGGTGTCACTCATAAGTGATCTTCTAATCATTTGTCTTAAGACATTTTTAGCATCAGTGTTATGGATGTGATTTCTCCAACAAGATAAGCGTTCATTCATCTTTTATGAATGCGGTAATAATTTGAACAACCATTGTTCTCATAATACCAGAACAAAATAATAATTATTCAAATAAATCTTGAAGGCTAGGTTTAATTCCAATGAAACACAATAACACTTTATTTGTTTTTGATGAGAATCATCCGATATTCATTTGCTAGTTAATTAGGCCATTGTAGTTCTTGTATTACGTTGTATGACAGTTCATACCAACCAATTTAGTATCAAATACCCAAGAACCACATTGTTTTAACAAGCAACGAATACAACCATAACATGTATATCTTCTATATACCTGAGCTGGACATTTCCAGTCTTTTCTTTTCCGCCAGAATAAATTTTGGATTCTCTTTTAGCAATTCTTTTTCGTCTAGAAGAATCTATCAACATCAATAGTGGCGCCATACACATGGCACATAGTTCAAGGCATGATTAGTCAAACACTAATACCCTTGGATTCACACTTTGAAGTAGATCACCATTATCAAATATTTGGCGTTCTTCCAAATTCCATTCTTTAGTAATCTTTTAGTGTAGTAAACATTTTACCTACATCTTCCATTCATCATATCATGACAACTTTCATGATCAAGCTACTATAGCTCATGAGGACGAATTGCGAGTATAATATTAGTTCCTAAACCTTTTAGGAGATCTGGACGCCTGGCATCTCTAATCTTCGCAAATTCTCATACAATATGAGAACATGTGTCTTACTAAATTATACTCTATCACTTTGCAACCAAACATTGTTTCAGATATCACAATATCTTCCACACATGATAGTTTATGAAACAATTCTTTCAACTCCTAGATAACCTTGATACTAAAAACAACTTTTGAATATCAAGGATCATGGAGGCAAGTGTGATACTTAGATACTAACACTGGAATTGTTACTCTTGATTTAATACTACTTATTAAATTTTATCGAGTAACAAGGGTTTGCTAAAAGTTTGCAATAGGACTTTAAACTTTAGATTGACATTCAAACAATACGATACCAGTTCGTAAACTTAACATCCAAAATTCTATAGTTCTATTATCTCAATTATAGCTAATCGCAAGGTAGTAAACGGATGCCAATAACTACAACAAACTATGCAAATTCACTTTGATTTAGTTCATGATAAACTGAGTTCTATAATTCAAAATTACTAAATGAACTCCCACTTAAAAACAACATCCCTCTTAGTTTTCTTAAGTGATTACACGAACCAAATTCACTATACCGCAACCGATCATCACGTGCAACGGCATAGTTTCAAAGGCAAACATCACCATGTTCATCATATCAACCATATGACTCATGCTTAACCTTTCAGTTCGTATTCCGAGGCCATGTCTGTACATGCTAGGCTCGCCAAGTAGAACCATAGCACTCGCGTGTGTAAAACTGTCTTACACCCGTCGTATGTGAACGTAGAGTCTGTCACACCCGATCATCACGTGGTGTCTCGAAATGATGAACTTTCTTGACGGTGCATGCTATGGAAGAACACATTTTATCTTGATATTTATGTGAGAGGGATCATCTTATAATGCTACCGCGCGATCAAATCTAAGCAAAATAAGATGCATAAAAGGATAAACATCACATGCATATATAATGTGATATGATATGGTCCTTCACGCATTCGATCTCTATCTTGTGCGTCATGGCATGATCTCCATCATTCCACCGGCGTAGCACCAAGGTCCATGGCGCGCCACCTTGGTTGTCTTCCTCCATTACAATATATCACTTGGATATATATATTCGGCACGCAGGCCATTTAAATGTAAAGACAACCATATGGCTCCTGCCGGTTGTTCATAACTTACAAAAAGGATCATCGCATACAATTTGTAACATAAACAATTTAACCATATCACATCACATGCCCTGCAAAAACAAGTTAGACATTTCTAATTTGTCTTGCATATTTTACGTGGTTTGGGGCTTTCTAGGAAGAACCGTTCTTATCTACGAACATGAAACCACAACGGTGATAAAAATATTATTAACAACTATTTGTAAAATAGATCATAACTATAGTGGGAGAGACGTACACCCGCAAAGCTACATATGCCGAAGCATGTCAAGTTGGGACAAGTCTCGTGAACACGGTCACGTAAGGTTAGTCTCGGGCAGCTTCAATCCCACTATGCCACTATGATCCAAAATACAAAAAAATTGCAATAACATGATCATCAACGCCCACATCCACATGTGTTCTAACCGTGCATACCAACTACGCATAGAGATGGCTCTGATACCACTGATGGGTTCGTAGCATAGAAAACAAAAATTTCCTACGCATGAACAGAAAACTAGCCAAGAAAACTCTACGAGATGGTAGCAACGATTAACTAACCCTCGAAGTCCGGAAGCGGGGATTATGTTCCCGCACAAACGTTGCCGATGGAGAGTCGAGGAAGACGCACGTAGTCGACGTAGTCGTTCACTTGACGTAGTCGACGTAGTGGTTCACTTGATGATCACGAGAGCGTGTACACGACGCCATAAGTGGCAGTGCCCCCGTGCTCGGTCACACGTACAGCTCGTCGTTGACTCCTCCACGCCCTCGGTCCAGCGGGGCAGCGAAAGAAGGGATCCGCCGGATACTCCAACATACACTTCTCCAAGTGTGTGAACCTCGAACTAACAATCCGGCAGAGCTTTGCTAAGCTAAGATGAATTTGGGGCAGCAACTTTGCGGGAGCGGGGAAGCATCAAGTAGTGTGTGAAGAGGGAGAAGATGGCTCCTTTTATAGGAGAGGAGGTGGCAGCCCCCTCTTCATGGTGGTAACTCCCACTTCATGGTGGTAACCCCCTCTTCATGGTGGTAACCCCCTCTTCATGGTGGTAACCCCCATTTTAATTTTGCATGACATTCATGCTAATTAAAATTCACACTTATTGATTTAATAAAACATTTTTATTTCTTTAATATTTGTTAATTCATTCAATTAACAAACATTAACAAATACACCCTTGAGTTATTTCGATATCCCAAAATAGTTTCGGTGCTTTTCTGAAACAACCCTCATGCTGTCCTGTAATTCGATCGGAGTATCATATCCACTCAAAAACGATGGCGAACCTTAAGTGTGTCACCCTACGGTTCGTGAATAATATGGACATGATCGAGACTCCTCTCCGATCAATAATCATTAGCGGGATCTGGAAATCCATGATGACTCCCACTTACTCAACGATGAACTAGTGATCGTGTGAATATTTAACGAACATAGTTAATTCCTTTTGTCTCGTGATATTATGACTTGTCCAAGATCTGATCATTTGGTATCAACCATACCTAGTTCAATCCCGTTCCCGACAAGTCTCTTTACTCATTCCGTGATAATGCATTCCTGTGACCTAGTCACATGCTTGCAAGCGATTCTAATGCAATATCACCGAGAAGGGCCCAGAGAATATCTTTCCGTCATCGGGTCGGACAAATTCCACTCTTGATCCATGAGCCTCAACTAATACTTTCAGAATATCCAAATCAACCTTTATAATCACCCTGTGACGGTGTGACATTTGATATCATCAAAGCACTCTTCTGGTATCAGTGATTAACATGATCTCATGGTCTGAGGATTAGAACTATTTTTTATGAGTTTGATATAGCAATGAACTTGATGACTTGATCGTTTTGCTATTCATACTATGGGTGTGAGTGTTCATCATATCAGTCTTCTAATGATATGACCCCGTTATTGACAACATTCAATGTTCATGATCAGGAAACCTTGATCATCAGTTAATCAATGAGCTAGTATAAAAGAGAGGCTTTACTAGGAACCTTTTTAGTTTATTAATCACACAAGTATTAATGTTTCCGATTAATACAATTCTAGCATGAGAAATAAACATTTATCATAAACATGGAATATGATAATAACCACTTTATTATTGCCTCTCGGGCATATTCCCTTCATTATGTACATGTCGACAAAATAAAAAGTACGCCATAATTTTTGTGTGTTGGTATCTGATAACGGCGTGGCAAAGCGCGCTGGGTCCATCTAGTATCATATTTATGCTAGGATGTTATGCCCATGTAAATATTATCAAGTAACATAATGAAATTATGGCATTGTTTTGGTCATCTATCTTGCACTTAATACCCCCCACAACTTTACGAGAGAGTAGACAAGTGAACCCATGAACCCCGGTCCAATTTTAATCTTAAGAAACACCTTTCCAATGCTTCTACATGTTTTTTCAATTTTAGCATTAATTAAATCCGAAAATACAAAAACATATTTACTTTCTTGCATCTACAACAAATACCCAAAAACAACTTTACTTCATTGCATTAGTTACATAATATCTTTAGTTTACATTCTTGCATTGTTATTTATTTTATTGAATTGATATTTTAGTTTACTTACATTTAACACCTTGTGCTTCATAACCACTCGGTGGAGTTGGGGACGCAAGACAAGAAGATTGTTTTGCAGGTTGCCCGACAAGAACAAAGAGAGCTTTTTTGACTGTTTCCCGAGAGTTCGATATTAACCTCGAGTTATCCTCGTGGGGGAAAACAACTCTTGCTACAACACTCTGAACTTGGAGTTCCAACAAAGTGACACATTGCTTAGTGTCATCAATATCCCAATCGTCAGCACCAGAGAGGACATAACTAAAGTTGTGCTCTTGTGGAAACAAAGGACCCTAGGTTAATGGGTTCTCTTGATCTCCCTCTCTTCCTCTCTTGCTCTCTCATCAGTGGTAATCATAGACAAACATACACACACAATTGTCATGATATTATGGTAACTTCCATATGGGCAACACATCCAAATACATGAAGTTGAGAACAATGTACCTTAAAGGGTTCTATGTGACCTAGCTGCCATTATTGTCACTTGGCCCCAAGTACATCTTTCCCTTAACCCCTAGATGTGAAGATACTAAAGGATGGGTCTCGCTATTGTCACACTAGCTGCTCCGTTTCTCTCACTCGGATACATCCAAAAGCACCCAACACATGTACATACATCATACTTCTTTATATGAAAACACAAACAAAAACATCCACACAAAGATCTACTATTTGTCCGCATACGCAACTCTCTAATCTACCTACACTTAGTGTTGTCAACACCTCATGACATGGGCAAACAAGGCATTATACATAACAATCTAAACAAAGAAATGAACATCATGATGTGAATCCAAAGTACAACAAGCTATGAATGTTCCAACACAATGGTAAATGCATAACAAGATTCATCCCATACCACAATAGTCAAAGGAGTTACCTCGGTGTCCATAATCATGTAGGCATCTCATATGGATCTAAATAATAAAGTACATGAAGAGAGATTGATGAAATATACTACCACAAACCCCAAGTCCAGGGGTGGGATACTCCCCTCTCATGGTGGAGAGTGCTGCGGAGGCGTTGGTGAAGGAGGAGAAGTGGCCGGAGGCGATTCTGGCAGCGGTTCACCCTCCAATCTTCGTCCAGCTGTGGCCGGCATCCTTTTATTTACGTGTTTTCGATCTCCACCTCAGTCCCTCACGAAAAAGAATACCCGAAGGTATATATAGATGGTTTTAGATCAAAACTAATCCAATGGCAATGGAATCGACGACATCCGAGGTTCGACGCGCTAGATAGATGGTACCAATGACTCAACTTCTTGGCCTGCCATATTCAGATCGTTGGGCCCCTCGGGGCCTGCTTTATCTTGTTGGATGCTTATACAAATTATCTTTCAATCCCCGTTTCTCTAGCTCTATTTCGAGTCACGTAGCTCCCTAAAAGTTAAAAACACTAATAAAAGGTTTTTCTGCCATAAAAAGTTAGAACCAAAATAAAGGGTACTTTGTGGAAAATCCCCAAAATCAATGCAAAACATGTGGGAAACATCATATAAAATGTGAATATCAAAAAATATGACCTAATAAATGATGTCTACGCACTTCTATTCTTGTAGACACTTGTTGGGCCTCCAAGTGCAGAGGTTTGTAGAACAGCAGCAAGTTTCCCTTAAGTGGATCACCCAAGGTTTATCGAACTCAGGGAGGTTAGAGGTCAAAGCTATCCCTCTCAAGCAACCCTGCAATTACGATACAGAAAGTCTCTTGTGTCCCCAACACACCCAATACACTTGTCAGATGTATAGGTGCACTAGTTCGGCGAAGAGATAGTGAAATACAAGTGGTATAGATGATTATAAGTAGTAACTGTGATATGGAATAAAAATCGCTGTGAGCAAACAAGTAACAAAACAGCAAGTAAACGGTGTGCAATGCTTGGAAACAAGGCCTAGGGATCATACTTTCACTAGTGGACACACTTCCAACAATATAACATGAATGAACAAGTAACTTCTCTTTGCTAAGGTACTCTGAATTACTCTCCTATTGAATAACACTAATCATTGCGTAGTGGCTACAGAAGCACCCCTTAAAGTTCATCAAGTACTTGACAAACACCACTCATAGCAATACCCAAATCAGATCACAACTCAAGATAGAAATCATTGCAACTTAAACCAAGTACTAACACGGTGCACACACTGTCAACATTACACCATGAAAGGAGGAATAGATCACTCAAACTATCATAGCAATATGTATTCTCATAATCCACAAGAGATCACAATCATAGCCTACACCAAGTACCACCATGATGCACGCACTGTCACCGTTACACCAAGGCAGGAGGAATAGATTACTTTAATAACATCACTAGAGTACACAAAATATCTGAATAATAACATGTACTTGTTCAACATGATACAAAGCTCACGATCACATAAAGATCACATCATGGGAGAGAGAGGTGAACCACATAGCTACCGGTAGAGCCCTCAGCCCCGGGGATGAACTACTCCCTCCTCATCATAGGAGACAGCAAGGTTGATGGAGATGGCGGTGAGGTCGATGGAGACGGCGGAGACGGCGATGGAGACCGATGGAGATGGCTCCGGGGGCACTTCCCCGTCCCGGTAGGGTGCCGGAACAGAGACTTCTGTCCACCGAAATTCGTCGGCGGTGGCGGCGGAGCTGCGGAACTCTTTCTGGAAATTTGCCGACTCCCCTAGGGTTTTCTGTCCCGAGGCTTCTTATAGGCGAAGGGGCGATGTCAGAGGAGGGCCAGGGCCTCCTCACACATGGCTGGCGCGGCCAGGGGCCTGGCCGCGCCACCTGTGTGTGTGGGGCCCCTGTGGCCCACCTCCTACTCCTCTTCGGATCTCTGGAAGCTTCCGGGTAAAATAAGACTTCTGGCTTTTGTTTCGTCCAATTCCGAGAATATTTCCTGTGTATCACTTCTGAAACATAAAAATAGCAGAAAACAGGGAACTGGCACTGTGGCAACTCGTTAATAGGTTAGTTCCGGAAATTGCATAAAAGTGCCACTAAGTGTAACGAAACAATAGGCAAATGGTGTAAAAACAATCATGGAGCATCAAAAATTATAGATACGTTTGAGACGTATCAAGCATCCCCAAGCTTAACTCCTGCTCGTCCTCGAGTAGGTAAGTGATAACAAAAGAAATAATTTTTGAGGTGACATGCACCTACACAATCTTGATCATATATGTAAGCATTTGTGAGCTGGGATCATAAGAACTTAAAACATGGGCATGAAGATATAATCTTGACAATAAGAACTTAGCAACCATGTTGTAAACATGCAAATGAACACAAACAAAAGATCATGATAATGAAACAATGAAAGTCAAACGTGTGTTCAAATCATAAGGAAAAACATACAAAAGGTTTTCAGCTTGTCCTTCAAAGAGAGCAAAACATAAATGCATAGGACACCTTCAAGTTTAAGAGGGCGACTAGATACAAATAATTTAAGAACAAGTGAAACCAACAATATGAATCGATCAATGAACTTTGGGACAATGCATATGACACTAAGAATGACAACTATGCTCTCTTAATGGTGCATAAAGAAAGAAAGTGGTGACTCAACATAAAAGTAAAAGAAAGGCCCTTCGCAGAGGGAAGCAGTGATTGCAAGTTTTATAACCTTCAAAAATTATGGTACTTACCGGCTTTGAGCTCTCATTGCCCCCATCATAAGCATCTTGAATGGTTAAAGTTAATGCGAGAACAATTATGATGCATATGCTTGACAAATCATAAGTTGAAAACCTCGTGTCCCGTGAATACGAGTACCCAAACCATGCTACTTTACTTAGAGTCTCAAGCAAGGCTCTTGTCATTGTAAATATATGTGTATCATTGAGAACCGCCAATGGGGTACCTCCGTGCCCGATGACATGGAACAAGCCCACACCAAAATGACAGTACAAGCAGACAATGAACACCTCGACATCTCTTTTATTTGCTATATTATTTAGCTTTTTATTGTGAGATGCGTCGTCGAATGTTCACCATGGGTATGCTGCAAATTTCCACCATGAATTATGCATGGCTTAGATTGGCGGCCCGGCGTTTCCCTAACACATATAAAAACTCCATGATCCTCACAAGATTCCCAATTCATTTCACACCGCGGGCATCCATAAACAAAAGATCACGATATCAACTCAAAAAGAAGTGCAATGTTGAAAGCTTGCCCCATGACAGCATGGCTGGGCTAGAATCCAACTTACAACTTGCAAGCATAACAACTCAACATAAGAGACCACAATGTCAAATTTTTAAGAACAGGAAAAAGTAAAGTGTGCCTTCCGGTTCGTGAGAGCTTTACTAACCGAGTTTCGCATAACACTGGTAAGAGTTTAATTTGAAGAGAAAATAAAAGCAAGTCAAATTTACTTGGAATAGCAAATTGCTAGTAGGTATGTATGGTGGACACTTTGGAAAACTTTGGCTTTTAGGAGTTGGATGCACGAGTAGAGCTCATACTCAGTACAAGGCGAGGGCTAGCAAAAGACTGGGAGCGACCAACTAAGAGAGCAGTAATGGCCATAATCATGCAAAGCGACAAAGCGACATTAAAAGAAGCATACGATGGCATCAAAAGTCAAAAACTAAATAATCATAGAGGCTATAGGTGACTTTGTAAGAGTCTAACATGTGTGAGCATGCGCCAAGTCAACCCAAATAAAGCATCAAGGAGAAAACCAAAATAATGCTTCCATACAATAAAAACAACGCATGATTTTTTCAGAGGATCATTAAGCAATCTCAGTTATTTGAGACAAGTCATGCTATAGCAAAACCACTAAGCATACTACCAAAAAGACATCAAGCATGACATGAAAAAACCTAAGCCGCAGTCTACACAAGCTCCTTCTTGTACCACTATTTTGCACAAAGCTTTTCTCTTTTCCAACACCATTAAAACCTTTTTGAGGAAACCCTTTTGATAAAAGCCAACATAGACTTGAGGTCCAAATACACCTTGATGCAAAGATAAAACAAGATCTGAACAAAAATCAAGGCGAAAAATGCAAGCTAAACACGGTAGCAGAAAAAGAGAACACTCGTTGAACGATAAGAGTGAAAAACAGAGTGTTCTTGGCAAATGAAAAACAGAGTTCATCTCCCTCCAAAACAACATGATGTGATCTAACCATTTATTGCAGCAAACAAACAAACTAAACCAACTAAGAAAACTAAAACAACTGACGCTCCAAGAAAAACACATAGTATATGAAGCAATAAAAATATAGTGTCTTGAAAGGTGACCTGATTTTTGCCGATGAAGAAGGGGTGCCTCGGGGGCATCCCCAAGCTTTGACGCTTGTACTTCTTGGATATTTCTTGGGGTGATGTATGGGCATCCCCAAGCTTGAGCTTTTGTCCATTCTTCAACTCATCTCATCATTCTCCAATCCCTACACTTGAAAACTTTCTTCATACAAAACTAAACACAATTCTATTAGCAACATTAGTGTAGCATAACATATAATTAACCTCTTTTTGCTTCAGGTTTCAACCTAAAACCACCACATATTAATCATATACTACTGTAGCAACTTCCCCAAAAGTTCCGTGATCAAAAGAACTCAAAAGAAAGCGATAAAACGGCAAAAACGAATAGTGACAGAAATTTGTCAAAACAGAACAGCTGACAAAGGCCGAATTTTTGAGGGGTTTTCTGTTGCTCAAATCAAAAAGTGTTCAACTAATGAAAGTTTGGATATAACCTGGGTCATATGCACAAGAAATCGTAGGTCCAAAAGATATACAGAGAATTTTCAAGAATTTTTACGGTACAGCACCGAAAACTGTTTCAGGACAGCAACATCCCCAAATCTTACCTCACTCAAATTAGAGGCTTCTCTTGGCACAAAAACGAAATAAAAAGGATAAGGAGCGGTTATTACAGTAGTAATAACTTCCAAGACTCAAATAAAAGAAAAAGTACTGAAAAATAAACAATGGGTTATCTCCCAAGAGTGCTTTTCTTTAACGCCTTTGAGCTAGGCGCAGTAATTTGCAAAGATGCTCATGTGGGCGCCATATAAGAGCTTGAGGCAAAGGTGCCATATAGGAACTTAAAGCAATAGAGAGCATCAAAAAGCAAATATGAAAGACATTTATATCTGAACCACTTCCTATGCATAGGAATCTTGTAAGAAAATAAATCAACGAGGCACATAGTAGCAAGCATGGATAGATAAAACAAGTGCCACTTCAAGATTTGCAACATAAAGAGGGGAAACTTAATATTGTTGAGATCCATCAAACCATGTTTCCCTCTCTCATAATAACTTTCAGTAGCATCATGAATAGAACTAACAATATAACTATCACATAAAACATCCCTATCATGAGCCACATGCATAAAAGAATTAATACTCACCACAGGAACAATAGTAGTAGGAGCAAATTCAATAGAATAATTAGTCTCATCACCATAATCATCAAAAATAGGAGGCATATTGTAATCATAACTAATTTTATCCTCAATAGTAGGTGAACTGAAAATATTATACTCATCATCATAGCCATCATAAACTAGAGGTTTAGTATCATCACAAGCTAAAGAACAGCTATTTCGCAAAGCATATTCATCAAACATATCATCATAGCAAACTTTCTCCACTAAAGCTGGGGGACTAAAAATATCATACTAAACAAAACCAGCTTCCCCAAGCTTAGACTTTTCTATAGCATTAGCATTAACAGTATTCAAAGCATTCGTACTAACAACACTATTAGCATGCAAATTAAGCTCCAAAGGTTTTTCAGTTTTCTCTTCAAACACTTCATATCTAAACTCAGGAAAAAGACTACAGAACTCTTTATTTTCCATTAAGCCTAACTAGTGAAAATAAAAACAAGAAACAAAAAGATGTAACTGCAGAATCTAAAGGAAATAACTCCGAGCACTCACCAACAACTAAAAGACTTAGCAGCCAAAGAATGTGAGTACCTTTTACCTTACCTCCCCAGCAACGGCGCCAGAAAAGAGCTTGATGTCTACGCACTTCTATTCTTGTAGACACTTGTTGGGCCTCCAAGTGCAGAGGTTTGTAGAACAGCAGCAAGTTTCCCTTAAGTGGATCAACCAAGGTTTATCGAACTCAGGGAGGTTAGAGGTCAAAGCTATCCCTCTCAAGCAACCCTGCAATTACGATACAGAAAGTCTCTTGTGTCCCCAACACACCCAATACACTTGTCAGATGTATAGGTGCACTAGTTCGGCGAAGAGATAGTGAAATACAAGTGGTATAGATGATTATAAGTAGTAACTGTGATATGGAATAAAAATCGCTGCGAGCAAACAAGTAACAAAACAGCAAGTAAACGGTGTGTAATGCTTGGAAACAAGGCCTAGGGATCATACTTTCACTAGTGGACACACTACCAACAAAATAACATGAATGAACAAGTAACTTCTCTTTGCTAAGGTACTCTGAATTACTCTCCTATTGAATAACACTAATCATTGCGTAGTGGCTACAGAAGCACCCCTTAAAGTTCATCAAGTACTTGACAAACACCACTCATAGCAATACCCAAATCAGATCACAACTCAAGATAGAAATCATTGCAACTTAAACCAAGTACTAACACGGTGCACACACTGTCAACATTACACCATGAAAGGAGGAATAGATCACTCAAACTATCATAGCAATAATTATTCTCATAATCCACAAGAGATCATAATCATAGCCTAAACCAAGTACCACCATGATGCACGCACTGTCACCGTTACACCAAGGCAGGAGGAATAGATTACTTTAATAACATCACTAGAGTACACAAAATATCTGAATAATAACATGTACTTGTTCAACATGATACAAAGCTCACGATCACATAAAGATCACATCATGGGAGAGAGAGGTGAACCACATAGCTACCGGTAGAGCCCTCAGCCCCAGGGATGAACTACTCCCTCCTCATCATAGGAGACAGCAAGGTTGATGGAGATGGCGGTGAGGTCGATGGAGACGGCGGAGACGGCGATGGAGACCGATGGAGATGGCTCCGGGGGCACTTCCCCGTCCCGGCAGGGTGCCGGAACAGAGACTTCTGTCCCCCGAAATTCGTCGGCGGTGGCGGCGGAGCTGCGGAACTCTTTCTGGAAATTTGCCGACTCCCCTAGGGTTTTCCGTCCCGAGGCTTCTTATAGGCGAAGGGGCGATGTCAGAGGAGGGCCAGGGCCTCCTCACACATGGCTGGCGTGGCCAGGGGCCTGGCCGCGCCACCTGTGTGTGTAGGTCCCCTGTGGCCCACCTCCTACTCCTCTTCGGATCTCTGGAAGCTTCCGGGTAAAATAAGACTTCTGGCTTTTGTTTCATCCAATTCCGAGAATATTTCCTGTGTATCACTTCTGAAACACAAAAACAGCAGAAAACAGGGAACTGGCACTGTGGCAACTCGTTAATAGGTTAGTTCCAGAAATTGCATAAAAGTGCCACTAAGTGTAACGAAACAATAGGCAAATGGTGTAAAAACAAGCATGGAGCATCAAAAATTATAGATACGTTTGAGACGTATCAATAAACTACAAATATCATGGATACATTTCACATGCATCAGACAACAATAGTTAATTGTTACATAGATCCTTTGCTTCATATATGCAATGTGCATATACTGGATTGGCAATACATCAATGCTTCTTATATCTCCAACGTATGCTTCCTAAGTAAGATTTACTGTACCAAGCTTCCTCAGTTTACATTGTTTCAAGTTTTAATATAATTCTAATCATTACCATGTTCTTCTAATATTTTTCATACTATGTTCCGAATGATGCTTGTTATCACATATATGAGTTCCTTTTTCAGTTCACCCTTTTGCTACCATAAAGGAGGCCCAACTTGTCTATTACTAAGTCATTTTGCGGAAGTTTGTTGCACACATGGTGGAACTGGAAGTAGACTTCCATTTATTCTGAAGCACACGTCCTTTTCTTTGGAAGCAGTCGATCATGGTACATGCGCGTGGTCGATGAAAGCAGATGTCGATTTCTTTTGAAGTAGATTACCATTAATACGAAAACAAATCTATATGTAGTTTGTAACATGCTGTAATTTTTATTTTTATTATTGGTTCTCAGTTGGAGAAGGCACTTTGCCACTACATCATTTGTTTGCCCAAAATACCCCTGACCTCTTCTTACATACATTAATTCTTTACTATTGGTTCTCAGTTGGTGAAGGCACTTTGCCTCTACATCATTTGTTTGCCCAAAATACCCCTGACCTCTTATTACATACAGCAATCCGTCTAAACTCACAGCCAAAATTAATCACGATGAGGTAAAAAAATCAGCCTAAACTGAGAAAGAAAAAGAATTGAAAGCAATTAAAGCAGAAATCAAGTACGTCCACAAATCACGGGCAATCTGGTCGCTATCTCTGATGACCCTTAGGATGGCGCTCTTGGCCCTCCCATGACTGAGATACCACGCCGGCCTCCACCGAACAAATGTCGCCGCCTCTGGCTCCTTGACGATGACCCCTCCTACTCCAACCTCCTCCCGCTGATCCAGCTCCTAGGATTTCCCACCAACTCCACACTCCGATCCCGCCCCCCACCGCCATGATTCGCCTATGCAGCTCTGATCTCATGAGGTGGTCTGATCCTAGGTGACGAATGAGGCCGGCCCGATTCCAGACATCCGAGCCCTGAGTTGATTTGTTTTGCCGGTCAGGAACCCTAACTTGCTTGGGTTGTTTTTTCAGTACAGTTGATTTCGCTCTGGTCTCTGAGATCTATGTTGCCCTCTTGTCCGTCCAGTTAGTCTGTCGTCAATCCCGTTTCTTGTTGCTGCCCTGCTCCATGCGCGATGAGATGCAGCGTGTTGGCGAGATGAGGCCAATGCACAATAGCATCTACACGGTGAACGTGACGGCGGCCGCCATTGTCTCGGTTGGGATCTGCACACAACCTACCTTGTAGCAGGTTCGTGCTTCTATCCATACCCTCCTGTGTGAATTGTATTACCGTCCATGTATGTGCTATACCTCACGGTTCTGGGTCATCAACGAACTTGAGAGAATGGGAGAAGTTCATAAGTATTTCAAGTGTTTAGAAACAATGAAGTGTTTGTGTTCTGTACATTGTGCATAAATAGTTTTTGCAAGGATCCAGCTTCAGAGTACATAGGATTTCCTTGGTAAAAAATTTATTAGATTTGTAACTAAGTAACCTCTTTTGACATTTTTCTAGGACCAGATTCTATAAAATTAAACTCGGAGCTTCCAGTGTTTGTTGTCGTGGTATATTTTGTTATTGATGATGGCATATGCCTACGGTGGTTGAAAGAGGAGAAGGTGAGGATTTCAGCGGCTTTTTGGAGGTGGGAAATCTTGGGTTCTTCCGCTCAAATCTTGTGAATTTTTTTAGCTCCTATTCATCTCTAAGAATTGTTTCTATTCATCTCCATACTCTGTTATTTGTTAATACTGTCAATATTTCTTGTTCTTGCAGGAGTTCAAAGATGATTGCCTTATCTGATATGCTTTTTTATCTGTGTTAACTGTACGATGCTCTATAGCTTGTGGGGGTAATGTAGTGTTTCTCCATTTTAGTTGCAAAATCCTAAGTTCATTTTTAAAGAGAGGCTATTTATCCTATGTTTCTGATTCTATGTTCCATGGTCACAGCAATAGTTGATCTGATCTTATTAGTGTTGTGCTACTGGTAGAGGACTCTACATAGCTTTGCGTTGATTTTTGGTTCCTGGGTGTATATGGTATGCTTCTCTTATTATGGTTTCTACATGGGTTTCTACTTGTAGCATTTGATATCTAAATAAGTTTTTGCTCCAATGTGGAGAGCTGTGTTTTCACTAGAGGGCTAGCAGCCAGGGGCTTATGTGGAAAAATAATTAATATTAGAATCAACTTAGTGTAGGTAATCATTGAGCCATGTGCTATTCAATTTGCACTTTTCCCTTTGCCAATGGTATTATTATAATGTGTTACTGAGTAGCAGTTTGTAGTTACCATTGGTCATGAAAAATCTTTGTGCTTTTGCTTTCTTTCACAGGTAAATGTAGTACAAGTATATTAGACTATGCTATTCCTGTGTTTTTGCTTTATGATATTATGAGTATCCGCTTATTGGAGAGTTATGACCTGACCTTCTATTGTTACTTCCTATATGGTTGATTTCACGGAAATCAAGGTTCACGGAAACAAAGTTAAGAAAATTGCTAAGAAAAACAAGGATCTTGCAGACAGACCACTGAATCCCCAACATCCAAACTTGATAGGTTTATCATGGAAAGGTATCAAGTGAGTTTAAGGTGAACCTTTGGGGGTTACTCAAACTGTGCTGTCTCTACATAACATGATCCATCTTTTTTTTTTATTGTGTAGGTATCCAATTTTTCTTGTTGCCCTTAGAGACCTGGATGATTATGATGGTGCATTTGTTTGCAACATTACGTGTTATTGAAGGTGAATGCGTGCAAGTACAACAAATAAGTGCCGCAGGTATGTTCATTACATCTAGTCATCATGTCTTGACATTCCCAGCCTTTATAGCCACTATAGCGCATTACCATATCAGTGGTTTGTGAGCAGAAATTTAAGGTTGCGAAAGTATATATTTTCCAGTAGTCATGAAATACTTCGATGAAATCCCTGTGAATGTGAAAGAATTCGGTGTTTGCCTCTTTTGCTTTCCATATATGCAACATTGCCCTTGCATTTTTTTTGTTAATTTGGAGGAATCTTTGTACATTGTAGGTTAAGCCATGATTGGCAGTCATATATTTCTTGAAATAATTCCCCGCGGAAGACATTTATATCTGTCAAGGACATATACTGCGAAGTAAATTTTGTGAAGTTATTATCATCTACATACCCTATGCATTCTAATTCATTGCACTGCCGAGTGTGTACACTCTAGAGTCAATATTTTTGATTTGATATATTTTGTAGGCTGAATTTCAAGGGCAAAAGATCACCTGGCTAACTCAGCTGCTTCTCCATGAAAGTTGTCGGTGCCTCCCTCTTGGGCTCCATGAAAGGAGTTGCCTCCATTCCCGGTAGCTAATGGCGACAACCGTGTCGTCATGCTGAGGATCAAGGATTGCCTGATCCGCGGTTCGGTCATGTTACGGCGGTGTGGTGAGGCCCTGTGCAGCATGTCAGATTCTGGCTCGTTCAGCATGAGCTCCACTGCACTAGCCGCAGATCTTATGTTACATTACCTCCAATTTGGTTCTCTCTTTGTTCTTAGATATGTTTTCCCTTTTATTTCTATGAGGAATTTGTTACTCCAATGAAGATGATCTCCCCATTTCATTGTTGGTATATACTCTATAATATTTGTACACTCAAATCTCATTTTTCTCTTTGCCATATTTTGAATTTGGTCTCCAGTATTATGTATTTGATCAATCTATACATGAATATGAGAATAATACAGTTCTTTGCAATGGAGCCTGTAAATTCCAGTATAATAACACTCTCAAAGATCTGTTAATGGAGATTTTGACCATGTGCATGACCTGGAGACAATAGAGCTAGCAGCAAGCAAGCAACCGAAGAGGTTGGTGTAAGGAATTTTATCCTTGCAATTGAATGCTTGATATATTGGATTTTGTTTTTTATTGATCTTGATATATTTTCTCATTTTTGGTAAGAAACGACGGCTCATACTGCAGGCAGTCCTGAAACTATGGTGCTTTGGGAGAAAGCTGAACATGTGTGGGTCAAAATAAATGCTAATGCAATTCTTTATTGAAAACTCTAAAAGTGGTGTATGGGGCTTTATAGCTTGAGACTGCATGGTATAGTAATCTCCAAGATAAACCTAGCCTTAGCAATGCCTATGGTAAAAATAAATTTAAGGACCCGTGGCAATGCACGGGCATTCAACTAGTAAAGGAGTATATATTTTTGTGTCGATGGCAACAAAATTCTTATTTTGTTTCAAGCAACTATCTATTGGGTGCAAACAACCTTGTGATACACTGGAAGCAAACTAGTCGCCACAAAACATAATTTTCCTCCATGGAAACGATCATCTGTTTGGATAACAAATTGCCATATTGTAAATATTCTTTTAGATCAAAGCAAATTTCAAATGTATTGGAAGAAAACTTGTATAGGGTTGGAAAGAAATTTTTCGTCTAACGAAGCAATCTACTGTGTAACATGGAAACGAATTTTTTATAGCAATTACTCCCTCAAAATTAGGACAATCTGTTTGTACAAAATAAGAATGAGTAGTGCATAAAAGAAATAATTTTGAAAACATTGTGATTAGAGAAATGCACCGTAAGCACGTTATATGGACCACCACCAATGCTTCCTTTGGAAACGCATGCACATCGGTGTAGGAAAGCGACATTAAGGGACGTGAAATCTCTCATTGGGGAAGGGTCAATCTTCCCAACAGAAAGACATTGTTTATGTTTATAATTACAGGATCATTTATGCAATCTCAAAAAAAAGGATCATTTATGCAATCACTCCCCAATTCCTGAAATTACACACGCGGGATCTGCTTGATAATTGCACGGTTCCGCTGGTTCCAATCAGACGGTCAAACAATGAAACAAGGGTCCGATGAGAAGCAAAAAAACGTCTTTCGATTCCTAGTGGTGCCTGCATGCAAGCTATCTGTCTTCCCGGTTGTTGGTAATATTCCAAGGTAAATACTATACAACGGAGTCCGATGGGAGTTGTTTCGTCGGACCAATGCAGTGACGTCTTCCGATCGGACGGCCAAAATCCACGGTTTTGCTGACCAAAATCCCACAATTATCGGCAGTGAATGCTCGCAGTTAACGCCTCCCAAATTGATGTGACCAAATCCATCACCGCTGACCAGCTACCCTCACATCCTCGTCCCATTGCTTCCAATCCACCCTCACATGTTCGCCCCCCTGCTTCCAATCGTGCACCCCTGCTATTGTCCCATTCGCCGCAAATCTGGCACCACCCTACACATTCCAGGTATAGCAGCGGCAGCAGCTGGTTTTTCTCGTTCGACGGTGACGGCTATGAAGTACTGCCGGCATAGCTGACTGGCAGCCGACACTGTAGGTGTTCTAGTCGGCTCAATCCATCAGAAGCTTCGGGACGGAGCTTGCTTCCACTTCTCTCGGTCACCGTCTCGCTTCCATTCAACGGCTACACAATCCGGGGAGAAGGTAACAGCTAAACCTATTTCTCCATGTGATGTTTCTAAATCTTCTCAACAGTATGTTATTGTAGTCCTGTACCAATCGGTATTCTGAAATCAAATTTTTATGCGGAATCATATAACCATTTGGTGGTCATGTATTGTATATGCCAGTATTTAGATCATTACGAGTTAGCAATAGTAATTTTCTAGCAGAAGATATACTGCTTGTTCATGCTTGCTGTTTAAATAATTATGAAGTTATGATGATGAATTGATGGGATCCATTGCTATATATACACATTTCAAATTTGTCTGCTTCTGAATAGGTTGTAAATGCTTCCTACGGCCATCCTGAAGTTTCTATGTTTACATGCTTCTCTTTATCAATTTTTTCCATGCTTCTAAATTCCCCGCCCAATTCATATACTCATTGAAAGGATCGTATGAGCGACTAGAGGGGGGGGGGGGTGAATAGGAGCTACCCAATAATTTTAATTCTTTTCAAGTTAGGGCTAGACAAGAAGGTAAATTCTCTAGATGTGATACTAAGTGAATTTACCTAGAGTGACAAGCAAGCTAGCAATAACAATATAAGTAAAGGCACAAGTAAAGGATAGAGGTCACCGCAATGAAGACACGAAGACACGAGGATGTATTCCCGTAGTTCCTTCCTTGTTACGGGAAGTACGTCTACGTTGGAGAGGTGTGGGGCCACAAAGGCCACCAACGCCACAAAGGCTCACCCTATTCTCCGGTGAACAAGCCACAAAGGCGAGTTCACGCTCCACTAAGCGATGCCCTTGAAGGCGGCACGACACCTTTACACAAAGTATTGGGGCAAGCTCCACAACTCAATTGGAGGCTCCCAATAGGCCCACCAAGCTCTTACACACAAAGTCAAGCTTGGGGGACGGCTTCTTCCGGCTATAAATCCGATGAATCACACAAGTAACAAGCCCCTCAACAAAGAGAGGGGGGAAATCAAATCGCCTTGGTGGAAGTGTAGATCTAGGTCTTCTCCCTCAAATCCCAAAAGGGCTTTGAGTTCTATTGGCTAGGGAGAGAGATCTTGAGCTTTGAAGCTTTGGAACAATGGTGGAGAGAGAGTGGAAGCCGCAGCCTTCTCTTGAGGAAGAAGAAGGCTTTATATACTCCTCCTCGAAATGTAGCCGTTGCTGGTCGACTAGGGCCGGAGTCTCCGGCCAGGAGGGCCGGAGTCTCCGCCCTAAGTGACTCCAGGGCCGGAGTCTCCGGCCAGAGACAGAAGTCTCCGGCCCAACTCCGGCCTGGTCACTGCATAGACCAGCTCCTTAGCAAACCCTAACCCAGCCAGAGAGACCGGAGTCTCCGGCCACTGGGACCGGAGTCTCCGCCCCACCCGGAGTCTCCGGCCAGAGACAAAAGTCTCCGGCCCAACTCCGGGCAGGTCTCTGCTTAGACCAACTGGGAGGATTGCTAGGGCGATACTCCTAGGCCGGAGTCTCCGGCCACCAGGGCCGGAGTCTCCGCCCTAGAAGTAGCAATAGCAGTACTTCGAGGATCCCCTCTCCACCAATTCCACCTTCGCGAAGCACCCTATAAGACCACTAAGCCCTAACTCCACTACAGGACTACGGGCTTCGATCTTTTCTTCCCTTTTTGGGTGAACCTCCGCGAGATCCTGAATTAACCTAGAAAATCTGCATAACTTAAATAGAATGGTTAATTCACCAAATGTTGTTAACAAACACCAAAATACATTTATTAGGGAAATGCCCTTTCAATCTCCCCCTTTTTGGTGTTTGATGACAACATAAGGATTTGCAAGATATAAACACAATAAAATGAAATATATAGGAAAAGCTCCCCCTACTTGTGTGCACAACACCATTTGCATTTGAACATGAGCCACATAAGTAAGAATCATCACTCCCCCTATATATTTCACAATTATACCAATTGCAAGAAATAATATATGAGACTAACCAATAAGCATATAAGTAAGACTAACAATATAGCTCACATTTTAATAGTCTTACTAAGCAACATAAGAACTTAAGTCTCACACACATAACATACCACACACATTTAAACAGTTCAACACTAAGATAGATGAGACACAACATGAAAGTCCACGAAGTTGTGTCTCGACCAAAGCAAAGCAAACGAAGTGCAAATCCAAATAACCACCCCATGCAAATCCCAACGAAGACATCCTAGTAGAGCTACTTCTCCCCCTTTGGCATCGAGACACCAAAAAGGGAAAAGAGCGATGCTACACGCCCATGAGATCACTCGTCGTCTTCATCCTCGGGCTCGTCCTCGGAACCGGCATTGAAGTCCTCATCTCCTTCTTCAATATCATCAGAAGCCATGGGCTTCTTGCCATGACGCACATTGGAGGTGCCAGAGGTGACCTCCTCAAATGCCTGCCAGTCAGTCAGACCCTTGCTCCACTTGCCATAGCTGTGAGTACCGGATGAAGAGGAAGAAGGAGGTGATTCCACATAGCCCGGTTGAGATTTCCGAAAGGCCTTGTGAAGAACAGCTTGATTGTCATTGATATGCTTCTGAGAGATGTAGCTCTCATATTGCTTATGACGGATGTCCACATTCATGCAAAGCACATTTCTTTGGAACCAATTGAGCTTCTTGTATTCTTGAGAAAACTCATTGGTGGAGCTAGAGCCGGCATTGCTAGCATGCTTCATCCTTGGGCCCCTTCTAGTGGACACACCCTCGGCAAAGGCAACATCATCTTCACCTCTCATTGGAGCAAAAGGTTCCTTGGAGTGACCGGTGGGTTCTTTGCGTTGAAGCTTCACAACCTTGTGATCCACAAGGTTTGCATCGAGAAGAGGAAGGTTGAGTCCTTGAGCACGAATGAGCCTCATGATGAACGGGGCATAGAGAGGAGTCTTCTTGCTGAGAATGCAATCGTTGATTTCCTTGTGAATGAAATCCATCACATCAAGCGGCTCAATAAGTGCGGTCTCTCCTTGGCAATAGACTTCATGAGAGTAGGCCAAGAGATTCACCAAGGCCTTGCGAATAGCATCAAAGTTGCCGGCTTGAGGGGCAATGGAGGCCCGGAATATGCGGAGCAAGATGTTGGACCGTTTGGACAGCCCAAGAGTGCCCCCAATGACAATCTTCTTGTCATCCCCGGTGTAGAGAGGAGCAAGCTTCTTCTTCTCATAGTACTCCCCATCAACATGCATCCTCGTGCCACTAGGAGTAGTAGCACCACGGAACTCATACCCAAGGAGAGCAGCAAAGTCTATGAAATTGGAATGACAAACCTCTTCTCCGGTCATCCAAGTCATGGGGATCTCCTCACCCTCTCCAAACACTAAGGTAGCAAAGAACTGTTGGACCAATGTGATGTTGTAGGACTCTTGTATCTTCATGAGTGGATGGAGCCCAAGCTTGCGAGTGATCCACACAGCCTCTCCGAAGTATGCACTGTACTTGGCAAAGTGAGAGAAATCCATCACCGTCTGAGGGCAAACCGGATACTTCTTGAGGGAAGCATAAAATTCCTTCATGATCAGCTCTTGCTCTTTGCGGAAAAAGCAACGGTCACGGGAGTTCCGCGCGAGAGTGTACATATCCCTCTTCCTCATTTCAACAAACTCAGATGCTGATAGCCCTTCCAGAGTCACAAGACTATCAAATTTGACCTTCTTAGCTGCCTCAGCTCGTTCCTCTTCGGCTATCCTTGTCTTGAGCCTCTTAGCATCTCTAGCTTGTTGAGCAATGACCGATCTCTGAGAAAGCTCCCCTGTGGCGGGATTCACAACCAACTTGTCCTTGCTATGGGCTGCCGGCTTCCGAGAACCACCTGCACCGGAGTTCATTGGCGCAAATCGGTCGGTGGGGAGGTTCCCACACCCTCAAGGGACAGATTGGCCGGTGGCACGGCGGATCCCGGGGCTTGGGAGAGCTCCGGGCAGCGATCTTCGAAGAGGGGGCGGCAGGGGGCGAGTGTAGGGCACGGGGGCGAGTGGGGAAGAATGAACCGTTCTTCCCCACCCCGTGCCCTAAGTGACTTTTGAAAACGCCCGGGCCGGAGTCTCCGGTACTTACCCCGGAGTCTCCGGCCCACCGGAGTCTCCGGGCTGTAAGCCCCGGAGTCTCCGGCCCCCCCTCGACCAGATCAATATTTATGGTGTGAAGGACATGTCATTTAGAGATAGGTTTGTTTTAGGATGAGATGGGCTTGGGATGGACACATTGTCACTGTGTGGTACAACATGCTCATGCTTGCAAACATGCAAACAAAATCAAATAAGACCAAACATGAGCATCTTCCCATAAAATTAAGGCAATAAAGTCAAATGGGAAACTCCTCCACTAGGGAGGTTGGTGACCAAAGGGCCATCATGTATGAGTACAAAGGTATGGCACCGCGAAGATATATCTTGGGCCCAAAACCTAGACTCATCAATTAAGCTCAAAAGTGTCACCACTGACACGATAGAACAATACGCTTACTATCGGCATTATGGGGGGAGGGATAGCCCAATCAATTAGGACCGCACTCCCCCTATATTCATGCCCACATCTAGAACAACACACACATTAGAGTATGGGAGTAAATGCACCTAGCTCAAGCCACATTGCTTGAATCAATGATATTTAGTTCATGCCTCAATTCCCGGAATCTTGCTTCATCAAGAGGCTTTGTGAATATATCGGCAAGTTGCTCATGAGTGCCAACATAAGATAGATCAATTTCTCCTCGGTTGACATGATCCCGAATGAAATGATGACGAATCTCAATATGCTTCGTCTTATTGTGTTGCACCGGGTTGTGAGCGATCTTGATTGCACTTTCATTATCACACAAAAGAGGCACTTTGTCAAAAATGACACCGTAATCCTTCAAAGTTTGCCTCATCCATAAGAGTTGTGCACAACAACTAGCCGCGGCTACATATTCGGCTTCGGTGGTAGAGAGAGACACACAATTTTGTTTCTTAGATGACCAACACACCAAAGACCTTCCAAGAAATTGGCAAGCCCCGGAGGTTGATTTCCGTTCCACTTTGTCTCCCGCCCAATCCGAATCCGAGTAACCTATAAGATCAAAACTTGCTCCTTTTGGATACCAAAGACCAAAGTTAGGGGTATTTACCAAATATCGAAAGATTCTCTTGACCGCCACTAAGTGGCTTTCCTTTGGTGCGGCTTGAAAACGTGCACAAACTCCCACACTTAACATAATGTCCGGTCTAGATGCACAAAGGTAAAGCAAGGAACCAATCATAGATCTATAGAGTTTTTGATCCACTTCTTTACCATTAGGATCGAGATCAAGATTAACCTTTGTTGGCATGGGAGTCTTTGCACCTTTGACTCCAATCATCTCGAACCTCTTGAGCATGTCTTGGGTATATTTGGCTTGGTTCACAAAAGTCCCTCCCTTCAATTGTTTAACTTCAAATCCAAGGAAGAACTCCAACTCCCCCATCATAGACATCTCAAACTTGTCGGTCATGAGCTTGGCAAACTCATTATTGAAAGCTTTGTTAGTAGAACCAAATATAATATCATCAACATATATTTGGCAAATGAAAAGCTCCCCATTGACCTTCTTAGTAAAAAGAGTGGGATCGATCACCCCAATTTCAAAACCACGATCAACCAACAACTCTTTAAGGTGCTCATACCACGCACGTGGGGCTTGTTTGAGGCCATAGAGTGCCTTATCAAGTTTGTAAACGTGGTTAGGAAACTTAGGGTTTTCGAAGCCCGGGGGTTGCTTCACAAAAACCAATTCATTTAAGGGACCGTTGAGAAATGCACTTTTAACATCCATTTGTTGAAGTTTAAAGTTATGATGTGATGCATATGCAAGTAAGATGCGAATGGATTCAAGACGGGCAACGGGAGCGAAAGTTTCACCAAAGTCAATACCCTCGACTTGTGAGAAACCTTGAGCCACCAATCTTGCCTTATTACGAATGACTATGCCATTTGCATCTTGCTTGTTCTTGAAGATCCACTTGGTCCCAATGACATTACGGCAATCTTTAGGCCTTTCTACTAGAGTCCACACATTGTTGCGCTCGAAGTTGTTGAGTTCATCATGCATGGCATCAAGCCAATCCGGATCCTCAAGCGCCTCATAAACTTTCTTGGGTTCTATACAAGAGACAAAAGCATGATGAGAGCAAAAGTTAGAAAGTTGCCTCCTAGTGGAGACACCTTTACGAACACTTCCAACCACATTTTCCAAGGATATGCTTCTTCGTCGTAGAATGGACTCAAGCTTCTTCTCACGGCGAGTGCGAGCCTCAAGAGGAGATTCTTGAGAGACTACTTGATCATCTTCATGATCACTGTTCTGGTCCTCGCCTTGACCAGTAAGTGGATTGCCTTGATCATCAAGTGGACCATAGCCACGGAATTCCGAAGGATCTTCATCAAAGGCTTGATCACCTCCGGAGACTCCGGTATCCATACCCGGAGACTCCGGTATAGGCCGGAGAGTCCGGACCACAGGGGCCGGAGACTCCGGGCAAGATTGCTCGGTGGGATGATCTTGAGGTTGAGGGTGTGCAGCTTGTCTTTGGTCAATGTCCTGTGTGTGTTCAGCAGGTGAAGGCTCCACATGTGTAGAGCATTGTCCTTCTCCTTCGGCCAAAAGGTGTCCCTCAATGGGCCGGAAGAATCCGACACCCATTCTTCTTATGGCTTGGGGAGGAATTTCGTCACCTACATCACGAACACAACTTTGTCCTACAAAGGAACCATTATCCTCATCGAACCTCACATTACAAGTTTCTATAACATGCCCGGTGGACTTGCTATAGATCCTATAGGAATGTGAGTCCGTGGAGTAACCAACAAAGATACCCTCTAATGCTTTAGAATCAAATTTTGACAAACGAACACCTTTCTTGAGGTAGAAACACTTACAACCAAATACCCGGAAGTACATGATGTTAGGCTTTTGCCCGGTAAGAATTTCATATGGAGTCTTGTTCAAGTTCTTGCGGAGATAAAGCCGGTTGGTGGCATGGCATGCGGTATTAATAGCTTCGGCCCAAAAGTTGTATGGAGACTTGAACTCCGCCAACATAGTTCTTGCCGCATCCATGAGAGTACGGTTCTTCCTCTCGGCAACTCCATTTTGTTGCGGGGTGTATGCAGCGGAATATTGATGTTTGATACCCGCATCACTAAGAAACTCATTTAGGGAGTAGTTCTTGAACTCGGTGCCATTGTCACTTCTTATAGTCAATATGGTGGAATTGAATTGACGCTCAACTTCGGTGGCAAAGTCTTTGACGGTTTGTTGGGTCTCACTCTTGAATTCAAAGAAATAAACCCAAGTGTATCTTGAATAGTCATCGACAATTACCAAGCAATATTTCTTGCCACCAAGACTTGCATAAGTGGGAGGTCCAAAGAGATCCATGTGAAGGAGCTCCAAGCACCTCTTGGAAGAGATAATAGTCTTGCTCGGATGACTTGTTTCATGCATCTTTCCTTCAATACATGCCCTACAAACACGATCTTTGGCAAAAGAAACATCCTTTAGTCCGAGTATGTGGCCATTGGTGTAGAGATTTTGCAAAGCTCTCATATTGACGTGGGCTAACCGGCGATGCCAAAGCCATCCCACGTCGGCCTTAGCAATTAGGCATATCGCGGCCGTAGTGGGTTTCTCCGAAAAGTCCACCACATACAAGCCATTTTCGACATACCCAACAAAGGCAACCTTGAGAGACTTACTCCACATGACGACCACAATATCAACATCAAAATATGTGGCATAGCCCATAGTAGCAAGTTGATGAACGGAAAGTAGATTATAACCAATGGTTTCGACAAGCATGACATTCACTAAGGACACGTCCGGAGTGATCACCACCTTACCGAAACCAAGTACCTGAGAGGATGAATTATCACCATATGAGACCGTGACATTTGAAGTATTGGGCTTTAGATCTTCCACAATATTTTTGCTTCCGGTCATGTGGCTTGTGGCACCACTATCAATAATCCATTTTACTCCTCCGGAAGCAATGTCCTACAAGAGATTAATTCTTGGTTTTAGGTCCCCATCTTTGAATGGGTCCTCGTTTGTTAGTCACAAGAATCTTAGGTACCCAAATAGCATATTCAATGAAACCATTATAGGGACCAACATATTTAGCATAGACATCACCATAATAGTCCCTAAGAAGAACATAATGAGGGTTATATTTTCCTGCAAAATTATTGTGAGAAAGGCCGGAGACTCCGGTCTTTGGGGGCGGAGACTCCGGGGTAGACGAACTAACCGGAGACTCCGGAGACCTTGACCCGGAGACTCCGGTCTCCTCGATTTTCTTCTTTCCATTCAACTCCTCCCACTCCTCCTCGGTGTAACAAATGTCAAAGGGGACATGAGGAGTAGGAGCAGCAGCAGGCTTTGTCTTCTTCTTGTTCTTCTTGTTCTTCTTCTTCTTTGAGGACTCGGCCACCAAACAGAGATCCCCTTTCTTTGAGGACTCGGCAACAAAACCGAGGCCCTCCTTTCCCTTGTACAATCTTTGATTGTTCAAGAGATCATTGAGATTCTTCTCTCCTTGAATGCAAGTGGCAAGGCCCTTAGCAAGATCGGCCTTCAACCTATTGTTCTCCTCAATGATATCACTATGATCACAAATAGAGTTAGAAGAACAAGGAACTTCAATAACTTGCATTTGGGGGACTTTAGATTGTTCAATAGTTAGTTGAATTTGAAGTTGTTCACGAATCTTGGTGAGATGAGAGAATTTGCCCTCCAAAGCCTTGTGAGCTTCTTCAAGCTTCTCAAACTTCTCACGAAGATTATTATGACCAACGTCAAATTCAACTTTCTCCTTTTTAAGCAACTTGACCATAGCGAGAGCATGGTCACGTTCTTTAGTGAGTTTTGACAAGATTAGATTATGAGACTCTTCTAGTCCCAACAATTTCTCCTCTAAAGATACTCTCAAGTTTTGCTCTTCTTCGAGCTCAATTGATAGAGAGCCAATATCATCGGCGGCTAATCTTTCCAACTCCTCCTTCTCCTTGATGGTGTCATGGGCATCACCAAGTTCACACATTAGTGCCTCAACATATATCTTGGTTGGCCCCTTCATGTTAGCAAGAAAATCATCACAAGAAACTAGTTCTTTCTTAATCTTAAGACTACTCACATCATCCAAAGAGGTAGTATTGGAATGTGATGATGAAGGAGTAGGTGATGAGGTTACCTCCGAGGCCTTAGCCATAAGACACTTGTGAGTGGTGATGATGGCGTTCTCATTTAGTGAGTTGAAGAGGGATGTAGGTGGTGTGGAGACAATGGCAATTGCGGCCACTTCTCCATTCTCTTCATCAACGGAGTCATCATCCTCGGACTCGGAGTCATACTCCTCATGAACCACCAATACCCTTTCTCCTTTCTTCTTGTTGTCCTTGTTCCCATGTTTCTTGGATGGGTAGAACTTTGATGACCGGCGCTTGGGGACGAGCCGGCCCTCATTGTCCTCCTTGTTCTCATAAGGACATTCGGCGATGAAGTGCTTGATTCCTCCACAATTGTAGCAATGCCTCACTTTAGAGTCACCACCTTTTCTTGGAAAGGATTTGAACTTGGATCCCTTCGTCTTGTGCTTGTTGGCATCCCAAAAGGCATTTGCATTGAGAGCCAAGTGTTCATGGAGTGCAAACTTGAGATCTTCCGGAGACCAACACTCTTCTTCATATATTTCTTCTTCTCCTTCTCCTTGCTTGGACACCACCTTGGCCTTGAGTGCAAGATTGTGAATTCCTTGTCCGGCAAGAACACGGGCTCTTGTTTCTTCCGCGTTCTTCTTCAAGATAGACAAGGCGGTGAACTCGCAAAGAACTTCATTTGAGGTCATACTCCCAAAATCCGGTCTTGAACGGATTATCTCGGATCGCATGGGTTCTCTTGGGTTGATGGAGGTGATGAACATACGCTTGATATAGTCATCACCATTGTCTTTGCACCCAAACCCGGTCAAGGCCGTTGCAAGAGCCAAGATCCTTTGGTACATCTCATCGGGAGTCTCATTATCACGCATAATGAAATCCCTTTCTTCACTTTTGAGCTCATCAAACTTGGAGGACCGAATACTTTCATTCCCAATGAAGAGCATAGTGAGATAGTCCCATACTTCCTTGGCGGTGTTCAAGTTGTTGATGTGTACCGCATGAGTATCCGGTACGGCTTGTTGAAGGAGATGCTTGGCGGTGGCATTGAGTTGCTCATCAACTTCTTCCCTTCCGGTCAAGTTGAGAGGATCATGAGGAGCAAAACCATTTTGTATGACCCTCCACAAATGAGTAGAAGAGCTAGAAATATGAGATTTCATTAGTCCTTGCCATTTAATAAAATTGCGAGAATCAAGCTTGGGAGGAGATCCCATATTATTAATGTGTGGCATAGGATAATGAACCGGCAAAGGTGAGTAAGTGTTAGGGGGTGGAATGTTAGCACCCATTGCCGGACCAACATTTTCCTTAGGAAGGTCACCTTTATTCTCGGCAGAGGTGGAGCCATTGTTAGGTGGCTTCACCTTAGCCAAGGAGAGTTCCACACTAGGAGTGGTGTTTGGGTCGGTGGGCCCGGAAGGTTTTCTTCCAAAATATTCCTCAAACATAGCCTTCATTTCCAATCTCATAGTGGTTTGCATTGTGTCCAAGGACGCCAAATGCTCCTCACGTGAGATTGAAGAGGAAGAGATAGATGGAGGAGTATCTTCGGGAGGAGGTTCTTTACTCTTATCCCCATCCATGGTCGCTCAAACTCTTAGGCGGTTAAGCCCGAATAAGAGACCACGCTCTGATACCAATTGAAAGGATCGTATGAGCGACTAGAGGGGGGGGGGTGAATAGGAGCTACCCAATAATTTTAATTCTTTTCAAGTTAGGGCTAGACAAGAAGGTAAATTCTCTAGATGTGATACTAAGTGAATTTACCTAGAGTGACAAGCAAGCTAGCAATAACAATATAAGTAAAGGCACAAGTAAAGGATAGAGGTCACCGCAATGAAGACACGAAGACACGAGGATGTATTCCCGTAGTTCCTTCCTTGTTACGGGAAGTACGTCTACGTTGGAGAGGTGTGGGGCCACAAAGGCCACCAACGCCACAAAGGCTCACCCTATTCTCCGGTGAACAAGCCACAAAGGCGAGTTCACGCTCCACTAAGCGATGCCCTTGAAGGCGGCACGACACCTTTACACAAAGTATTGGGGCAAGCTCCACAACTCAATTGGAGGCTCCCAATAGGCCCACCAAGCTCTTACACACAAAGTCAAGCTTGGGGGACGGCTTCTTCCGGCTATAAATCCGATGAATCACACAAGTAACAAGCCCCTCAACAAAGAGAGGGGGGAAATCAAATCGCCTTGGTGGAAGTGTAGATCTAGGTCTTCTCCCTCAAATCCCAAAAGGGCTTTGAGTTCTATTGGCTAGGGAGAGAGATCTTGAGCTTTGAAGCTTTGGAACAATGGTGGAGAGAGAGTGGAAGCCGCAGCCTTCTCTTGAGGAAGAAGAAGGCTTTATATACTCCTCCTCGAAATGTAGCCGTTGCTGGTCGACTAGGGCCGGAGTCTCCGGCCAGGAGGGCCGGAGTCTTCGCCCTAAGTGACTCCAGGGCCGGAGTCTCCGGCCAGAGACAGAAGTCTCCGGCCCAACTCCGGCCTGGTCACTGCATAGACCAGCTCCTTAGCAAACCCTAACCCAGCCAGAGAGACCGGAGTCTCCGGCCACTGGGACCGGAGTCTCCGCCCCACCCGGAGTCTCCGGCCAGAGACAAAAGTCTCCGGCCCAACTCCGGGCAGGTCTCTGCTTAGACCAACTGGGAGGATTGCTAGGGCGATACTCCTAGGCCGGAGTCTCCGGCCACCAGGGCCGGAGTCTCCGCCCTAGAAGTAGCAATAGCAGTACTTCGAGGATCCCCTCTCCACCAATTCCACCTTCGCGAAGCACCCTATAAGACCACTAAGCCCTAACTCCACTACAGGACTACGGGCTTCGATCTTTTCTTCCCTTTTTGGGTGAACCTCCGCGAGATCCTGAATTAACCTAGAAAATCTGCATAACTTAAATAGAATGGTTAATTCACCAAATGTTGTTAACAAACACCAAAATACATTTATTAGGGAAATGCCCTTTCACTCATATGTCATCTTATTTTTCTAGATTCCATGTACTTCTTATGCTATCTCATATTTGTGCTTCCATGATGACAATGAAGTTTGGTACATATATGTAGGTGGCGGCAACAATTGTATACTACACTTTTGAAATTTGTCAGCTTCTACAAAGTTTCCATAAAGCTGCAAACTAAATTATTTGATGCTTCCAGTTCCAATGTTTACATATGAATATTGTTTTTGTTTCATAAGTACTGAATGTTTGCTTCTACATTCTCCTCAGATACATAACCAATATGACCAAGGATGCAAGGGCAGCAAAGGATGCCGGTCCAGATTGTATGCCGAAGAGTCGTTTTGCGGCCGCTTCGTTGAGGGACATAGTACTGGGGCTTAAGGACCGTCAGAGAGATATTGACCGAGGCTGGGGTTTTCTTCTGGATATGTGCTTCTTATATTTTAGTCCAAAGCTTCTATTACTATGAAATAAAGCTTCCAATTGTAAACAGTTGCTATATTTCAAAAAAAAACCTTCCACTATTCAGAAGCAAGCATAACACAATCTCAATACGCATGGTAGTTCTTTTATCCATACAGAATTTTCTACTATCCAAATACATGCTTCTACAACTATGTTCTGTGCTTCCTTGGTTTTAAATCTTCGAAATCCAATCAGAAAATGAAAATGTTTCTGTTCCTTTTTTGAAACAGAGATTCACTACTTAAAATCATATATTCTTTCCAAAGCATAGCTTCTTATATTTAATTTCAAAGCTTCCATTATTATGAAATAATGCTTCTGATTTATAAAGCTACAAAATTCCATATGGATTAAGAGTAGTGAAATTTCTACAGAGCAAGTTATACATGACAATATGCCAGATGCAAACAATGGCTACTTATATTTCAAATAATAGCTTCCACTAAACAGAAGCAAAGCTTCACAGCTTACAACCATTGGCTCCTATCTGAAACGGAGCTTCTTTATTTTATTTTTTATGGCTTATATTCTTATGAACTAAAGCTTCAAAATTTTAATCAGAATACTCTGTATGAACACACTAAAATTAGATAAAAGAAAACACCAACACCAAGCTTCGGACAAAATACACTGCATCAACCCCGCAAAACAAAACTAAATGAATAAAACATATTTTCTTGATCGGTCGAATTTGACCTCTCTATCACCATGGTTCACCACAGGGGAGTTCCCAAATTGTTGAGTACTGGAAGCTATCCACCAATTTCAGCTCCACCCAACTTCTTTTGCACTTCAGGATCAATATCATAGGAAACACACCGAAAAAAGGATTTATATGCGCTGGATGTTTGATGTTGTCCTTTAGGTTCGCCATGTCTCCTCAAAGGAGGCTGGAAGCAATTATCAGGAGTATCTGCTGATTAGCGCGCAGAGATAAAGAATGAGGAAGAGAGCGATATTGAAGAAACGTGCATTACTAGAGCCTTAATTACTGGAAGCAAGCAATCAGTGCCTTTTTTAACGCCTGTGCACAGTCTGTCCGCTTACAAGTTACCAAATCGTACGGCTTTGCTGCTGCTAATCGGACGTCCAAAATAAGGTCCGATTAGAAGCTAGAATCGGGTTCCCATTCCTAGTGGTTCCCCTTTTTTAACGCCTGTGCACAGTCTGTCCGCTTACAAGTTACCAAATCGTACGGCTTTGCTGCTGCTAATCGGACGTCCAAAATAAGGTCCGATTAGAAGCTAGAATCGGGTTCCGATTCCTAGTGGTTCCCATATTCCAAAGGTTCATCCTGTCGTTACTAATCTGCGGGCGGTTTGTTGATCTGTAACACGCAGTATGAAGATAATTAATAGATGAAACATATAGTAGTAGACAGCATGTGGTCTTAGTACAGAACATAGGAGACTCTCTTAATTAATGGCTTATTTCTACAGTTGTTAATCATATCCAGCCAGATAGATTGTACTTTACAACTCTGTATGGCAGCCAGCTAGATCCTCCATGCATGTAATGCAATCTAGCTCCTACATGCAGTATACAAAATTCCCGAGAGGCTGTTTGGAATGATTTCCTTTTTTGACGTGTAAATTGAGTTGTTAAATAAACTCGCTTTATTCTCTGATCCGATTTCATTGCATGCTTTTGGATGTTATAATTGGTTCAAGTTGGGAAAAAAATTCAAATCAGTAAACCCTGGATAGCTTACTGTGTCGGATTCGTAGGCAACTCCGATGGTAAATACGTGGCGGCGTTGTCCCCGCTCATGGACCACATCACCATGCCGGCAGACTGTGTGTGCTCAAGTTCGGAGGCAGGACCGAGGGAAACGATGGTGGCAGTTGATACGTCTCAAACGTATCTATAATTTTTGATGCTCCATGCTTGTTTTTACACCATTTGCCTATTGTTTCGTTACACTTAGTGGTACTTTTATGCATTTTCCGGAACTAACCTATTAACGAAGTGCCACAGTGCCAGTTTTCTGTTTTCTGCTGTTTTTGTGTTTCAGAAGTGATACACAGGAAATATTCTCGGAATTGGACGAAACAAGTTCCTGAAGTCTTATTTTACCCGTAAGCTTCCAGAGATCCGAAGGAGAGTAGGAGGCGGAGGACTAGGGGCCCACACACAGGGGCGGCGCGGCCAGCCCCTGGCCCGCGCCACCCCCGTGTGAGGGCGCCTGGCCCCTCCTCTGACGACGCCCCTTCGCCTATAAATACCCCCCGACGAGAAAAACCCAAGGACCCGATCAGATTTCCAGAACACATCGCGATACGCCGCCGCCGTCGACCCGAAGATCGGGAGGGTCCAGAAGCTCTTCCCAGCACCCTGCCGGAGAGGGGAATCGCCACCGGAGGTCTTCTTCATCGCCATGCTTGCCTCCGGAGCGATGAGTGAGTAGTCTACCTTGGACTATGGGTCCATAGCAGTAGCTAGATGGTTGTCTTCTCCACCATGTGCTTCATGTTTAGATCTCATGAGCTGCCATACATGATTGAGATCACTGTTATGTAATTCTACATGTTTGGTTTGTTGGGATCCGATGAATATTGGTGTTTATGATTAAGTTGTTGTACTGAATTATATCTTTTGTTATCTCTATGTTGTTTATGATCTTGCATGCTCTCCGTTGTTAGTAGCTATCTTGGCCGAGTAGTTGCTAGTGACTCCAAGAGGGGGTATTGATGCTCGATAGTGGGTTCATGTCTCTATTTCACCTGGGGGAGTGACAGAAACCTCTAAGGTGGTAGATGTGCTGTTGCTACTAGGGAGAAAACAACATTCATATGCTCAAGGGCATATGCTTTGTTTACATTACACACTTTGCTTAATGCAATTATCTGTTGTTCGCAACTTAATACTTCTAGGGTGTTCGGATTGATATCCCACGGAGTGGATTATTAGTCATAGATGCAGTTGGATGGCGGTCTATGTATTTTGTTGTAATGCCCAGAGTAAATCTCATAGTGATCTTCTTGACATATCACGTTATCTTTATTCTATCAATTGCCCAACTGTAATTTGTTTACCCAGCATGTGTTATTTTATCTATGGAGAGACACCACTAGTGAACTGTGGACCCCGGTCCTATTTCCATCATATTGCTATCACCTGTTTACTTTACTCGTACTGTTTACTTTACTTGCATACTCTATTGTTTTCCACTCGATACGCTCATAACCTTTGTTTCAAGCAAACCGGTGAGATTGACAACCTCATCGCTGGGAACAAAGTATTTGTTTGTGTGTGTGCAGGTTCCACAACACCTTCAGTCGTCATTGTCTCTCCTCTCCTGATCGACATTAAACCTTGGTTTCTTAACTGAGGGAAAACTTGCTGCTACACTCATCATACCTTCCTCTTGGGGTTCCCAACGGGCTGGTTATCCACCACGCACAAGGACAGTCTGCTCCCACGTCAACCATACACCATCAAAGGGATCAGCTAGTTTTCTGGCGCCGTTGCCGGGGAGGAAGAGAAGACTTCTGCGAGGGGAGTTCTTCGCACACACATTCTTTACTTTGTTATTGTTTTGCTTTACTTTATTTTATTTTACCTGCATTGCTTTATATCAAAAACCCAAAAAAAATTAGAATCCTTGGTAGTTGTTATTTCTTTACTTTAGTTTATTATGTTGATCCCTAAGTACGTTCTGGAGGACCTCTCAGTAGGTAGTGGTTCGATTATTGGCAAAAGTAACATTGAGGAGTTCTTTAATCACATTAGTATGCATAAGGAAGTTGAGGAAAAGTCTTTGGTTGAGTTAGCTCCTAGCTATGAAGTTGCTTCTGCTCATTTAGTTCACATGTTAGAAGCTAGGTTTGCTAGTCTTAATCCTTTTATGCAATACATGTTCCTTAAACTTCATGAAATTGAGGATCCCGAAAAGAAAGCTTTTATCTTAGAAACCTTGCGCATAGAATTTAGAGATGTTGTAATTGCGGCTAGGAAAGTTTTTAAGAAGTTTAATAAGCTTGGCTCACCTGTTGAAATTGTTGGTACACCCAATGAAGAATCTAAATTGCCAATACTTTGTAAGCTTGTAGGAATTCATAATGCCTTGGTAGCTAATACTAGTTGGATTTGTCCTGAAAATCTTTTCGATGAAAATAGTGTACCAATGCATGACTTCAAGGGATATGCAAAACCTCAATTGGATAGTATTCGTTCCTTTATCCCTATTGTGGATCCTGATCCCCCTTTCATTATTACTTGATTCGCAATTTTCTGCGCCTAGCTCAAAGGCGTTAAAGAAAAGCACTCTTGGGAGATAACCCAATATTTTCTTTTCAGTACTTTTTCTTTTATTTGAGTCTTGGAAGTCATTACTACTGTAATGACCACTCCTTATCTTGTTTATTTCGTTTTTGTGCCAAGAGAAGCCTCTAATTTGAGTGAGGTAAAGACTTGGGGATGTTGCTGTCCTGAAACTGTTTTCGGTGCTGCACCGTAAAAATTCGTGAAAATTCTCTGTATATCTTTTGGACCTGAAATTTCTTGTGCACATGCCCCAGGTTATATCCAAACTTTACTTAGTTGAACACTTTTTGATTTGAGCAACATAAAATCCCTCAAAAATTCGACCTTTGTCAGCTGTTCAGTTTTGACAGATTTCTGCCAATATTTGTGTTTGCCACTTTATCGCTTTCTTTTGAGTTCTTTTGATCATGGAACTTTTGGGGAGATTGCTACAATAGTATATGCTATATATGTGGTGGTTTTGAGTTGAAACCTGAAGCAAATAGAGGATTGATTATATGTTATGCTTGCACTAATGTTGCTAATAGATTTGTGTTTAGTTTTGTATGAAGGAAGTTTTCAAGTGTAGGGATTGGAGAATGATGAGATGAGTTGAAGAATGGACAAAAGCTCAAGCTTGGGGATGACCATGCATCACCCCAAGAAATATCCAAGAAGTACAAGCGTCAAAGCTTGGGGATGCCCCCGAGGCACCCCTTCTTCATCGACAAAAATCAGGTCACCTTTCAAAACACTATATTTTTATTGCTTCATGCACTATGTGTTTTTCTTGGAGCGTCAGTTGTTTTAGTTTTCTTAGTTGGTTTAGTTTGTTTGTTTGCTGCAATAAATGGTTGGACCCCAACAAATTTTCTTTTGGAGAAGTTGTACTCGTTTTCATTTGCAAGAACGCTCAGTTTTTCACTCTTATCGTTTATCGAGTGTTCTTCTTTTTCTGCTACTGCTTTTGGTTTTCATTTTTGCCTTGATTTACGTTCAGATCTTGTCATATCTTTTCATCAAGGTGTATTTTTGCCTCTGATCTTTATTGGTTTTCATCAAAAGAGGTGTCTTTTAAAAATTCAAATGGTGTTGGAAAAGAGAAAAAAGCTTTGTGCAAAATAGTGGTACAAGAAGGAGCTTGTGTAGACTGCGGCTTAGGCTTTTTCATGTCATGCTTGATGTCTTTTTGATAGTATGCTTAGTGGTTTTGCTGTAGCATGACTTGTCTCAAATAACTGAGATTGCTTAATGAGCCTTTGAAAAAAAATCATGCGTTGTTTTTATTGTATGGAAGCATTATTTTGGTTTTCTCCTTGATGCTTTATTTGGGTTGACTTGGCGCATGCTCACACATGTTAGACTCTTACAAAGTCGCCAATAGCCTTCATGATCATTTAGTTTTTGACTTTTGATGCCATCTTATGCTTCTTTTAATGTCGCTTTGTCGCTTTGCATGATTATGGCCATTACTGCTCTCTTAGTTGGTCGCTCCTAGTCTTTTGCTAGCCCTCGCCTTGTACTGAGTATGAGCTCTACTCGTGCATCCAACTCCTAAAAGCCAAAGTTTTCCAAAGTGTCCACCATACATACCTACTAGCAATTTGCTATTCCAAGTAAATTTGACTTGCTTTTATTTTCTCTTCAAATTAAACTCTTACCAGTGTTATGCGAAATTCGGTCAGTAAAGCTCTCACGAACCGGAAGGCACACTTTACTTTTTCCTGTTCTTAAAAAATTTGACATTGTGGTCTCTTATGTTGAGTTGTTATGCTTGCAAGTTGTAAGTTGGATTCTAGCCCATCCATGCTGTCATGGGGCAAGCTTTCAACATTGCACTTCTTTTTGAGTTGATATCGTGATCTTTTGTTTATGGATGCCCGCGGTGTGAAATGAATTGGGAATCTTGTAGGGATCATGGAGTTTGTATATGTGTTAGGGAAATGCCGGGCCGCCAATCTAAGCCATGCATAATTCATGGTGGAAATTTGCAGCATACCCATGGTGAACATTCGACGACGCATCTCATAATAAAAAGATAAACAAAAGGCAAATAAAAAAGATGTCGAGGTGTTCATTGTCTGCTTGTCCTGTCATTTTGGTGTGGGCTTGTTCCATGTCATCGGGCACGGAGGTACCCCATTGGCGGTTCTCAATGATATGCATATACTTACAATGACAAGAGCCTTGCTTGGGACTCTAAGTAAAGTAGCATGAGGTTTGGGTACTCGTATTCACGGGGCACGAGGTCTTCAACTTATGATTTGTCAAGCATATGCATCATAATTGTTCTCGCATTAACTTTAACCATTCAAGATGCTTATGATGGGGGCAATGAGAGCTCAAAGCCGGTAAGTACCATAATTTTTGAAGGTTATAAAACTTGCAATCACTGCTTCCCTCTACGAAGGGCCTTTCTTTTACTTTTATGTTGAGTCACCACCTTCTTTCTTTATGCACCATTAAGAGAGCATAGTTGTCATTCTTAGTGTGATATGCATTGTCCCAAAGTTCATTGATTGATTCATATTGTTGGTTTCACTTGTTCTTAAATTATTTGTATCTAGTCGCCCTCTTAAACTTGAAGGTGTCCTATGCATTTATGTTTTGCTCTCTTTGAAGGACAAGCTGAAAACCTTTTGTATGTTTTTCCTTATGATTTGAACACACGTTTGACTTTCATTGTTTTATTATCATGATCTTTTGTTTGTGTTCATTTTCATGTTTACAACATGGTTGCTAAGTTCTTATTGTCATGATTATATCTTCATGCCCATGTTTTAAGTTCTATTGATCCCAGCTCACCAATGCTTACATATATGATCAAGATTGTGTAGGTGCATGTCACCTCAAAAATTATTCTTTTGTTATCACTTACCTACTCGAGGACGAGCAGGAGTTAAGCTTGGGGATGCTTGATACGTCTCAAACGTATCTATAATTTTTGATGCTCCATGCTTGTTTTTACACCATTTGCCAATTGTTTCGTTACACTTAGTGGTACTTTTATGCATTTTCCGGAACTAACCTATTAACGAAGTGCCACAGTGCCACTGTTTTCTGCTATTTTTGTGTTTCAGAAGTGATACACAGGAAATATTCTCGGAATTGGACGAAACAAGTTCCCGAAGTCTTATTTTACCCAGAAGCTTCCAGAGATCCGAAGGAGAGTAGGAGGCGGAGGACCAGGGGCCCACACACAGGGGCGGCGCGGCCAGCCCCTGGCCCGTGCCACCCCCGTGTGAGGGCGCCTGGCCCCTCCTCTGACGACGCCCCTTCGCCTATAAATACCCCCCAACGAGAAAAACCTAAGGACCCGATCAGATTTCCAGAACACATCGCGATACGCCGCCGCCGTCGACCCGAAGATCGGGAGGGTCCAGAAGCTCTTCCTGGCACCCTGTCGGAGAGGGGAATCGCCACCGGAGGTCTTCTTCATCACCATGCTTGCCTCCGGAGCGATGAGTGAGTAGTCTACCTTGGACTATGGGTCCATAGCAGTAGCTAGATGGTTGTCTTCTCCACCATGTGCTTCATGTTTAGATCTCATGAGCTGCCATACATGATTGAGATCACTGTTATGTAATTCTACATGTTTGGTTTGTTGGGATCCGATGAATATTGGTATTTATGATTAAGTTGTTGTACTGAATTATATCTTTTGTTATCTCTATGTTGTTTATGATCTTGCATGCTCTCCGTTGTTAGTAGCTATCTTGGCCGAGTAGTTGCTAGTGACTCCAAGAGGGGGTATTGATGCTCGATAGTGGGTTCATGTCTCTATTTCACCTGGGGGAGTGACAGAAACCTCTAAGGTGGTAGATGTGCTGTTACTACTAGGGAGAAAACAACATTCATATGCTCAAGGGCATATGCTTTGTTTACATTACACACTTTGCTTAATGCAATTATCTGTTGTTCGCAGCTTAATACTTCTAGGGTGTTCGGATTGATATCCCAGGGAGTGGATTATTAGTCATAGATGCAGTTGGATGGCGGTCTATGTATTTTGTTGTAATGCCCAGAGTAAATCTCATAGTGATCTTCTTGACATATCACGTTATCTTTATTCTATCAATTGCCCAACTGTAATTTGTTTACCCAGCATGTGTTATTTTATCTATGGAGAGATACCACTAGTGAACTGTGGACCCCGGTCCTATTTCCATCATATTGCTATCACCTGTTTACTTTACTCGTACTGTTTACTTTACTCGCATACTCTATTGTTTTCCACTCGATACGCTCATAACCTTTGTTTCAAGCAAACCGGTGAGATTGACAACCTCATCGCAAGTTGGGAACAAAGTATTTATTTGTGTGTGTGCAGGTTCCACAACACCTTCAGTCGTCATTGTCTCTCCTCTCCTGATCGACATTAAACCTTGGTTTCTTAACTGAGGGAAAACTTGCTGCTACACTCATCATACCTTCCTCTTGGGGTTCCCAACGGGCTGGTTATCCACCACGCACAAGGACAGTCTGCTCCCACGTCAACCATACACCATCAAAGGGATCAGCAGTTGACGATGCCGGCTGCGGTACGGATGGGACGCAAGAGGGCGCAACGGCGGGGCCAAGGATGTCGCCTAGCCGCTCCTGGCGGGGCCAGGAATTAGTCAAGACCATTTTTTTCTTCCTCCAAATTTCTTTAGGTATTTAAAGGTGTTTTAGGACTTCTTTATAAGGAGCATATATTAATATCAAGAAGATATCAATTGCACCTAGCATCTGCAACAACGTAGTGCCCTATTGGCAATAAAGATGTGCACATTAAAAAAAAGAATTACAAAAATGAAAAATCTGAATTCCTTGTAACTGCAGCACTAACCACACGAAGACCGCACCAGAAGTCCAACTTTTCCAAAAGAGATGCCTCCAAGAAGGAAACAGTGCACAAACACTGTCATCACCACATCATAGACCTTAGATTTTCACCCAGGAGGAAGTCCCCGCTCAAAAACAATTCCTTCAACAAGGCCTTTGCCAGACACAACCAACTAAGGCCAGACCTTCGATTTTCACTCTGCAAGGTAGGACTATTAACTTCTCTTGTGATGTCGCACTTGTTGAAGTCTATAACTGAATTATACTAGCCCTTTCCATCAGTTCAGACTTTGGTTGCGTTGGTTAGTGCATGAAGCTTGACATGGTATCAGATCCCAATTTCTCGAGTTCGAGTCCTAGCCTTCACGATTTATCCCAAAATTGTTGCTACCCCTCGGTGTCCACGTATAGGCCTATTGAGCCATACCTCTTAGTCATCGACCACGTACAAGGCCTATTGTGCCTACCTCTGAGTTTCTACACGTGTTGACTTATCCTCTCCATCACATATGAGTGGGGATGTTTAAGTGTATAAGTGAATTATACTAGCCCTTTCCATCAATTCGGACTTTTGGTTGTGTTGGTTAGCGCATGAAGCTTGACAGCTCCCACTTGCCAATGCCGCTGCTGCAAGTCACGAATCACCAAGCAGGTTCCTCATCACCACCAATGCTAGTCCTCAAAAACTCGATTTCCATGTCCTTCTCCACCTCTACATCACCATGGGCTGTAAGACGTGTCCCACAGGGGAAACAGACAGCAGAGCTTCGCCATGCTCTCTCTGAAACCAAATGGCCAGAAAAAAGCATGGGTGTGCACGACCGAGTCCCATTCGATCCAACAATGTCCAGGTAAGACGTGCCTAGTGGAGTTCGTCGGTAGAGCCTTCCGGAACTCGACACTCCGACCAAATCAATGAGGGCATGCATCAAGCAGATCTTCGTCTTTTCGCGAGAGAAATCCTAGGACCACCACCTTTATTCAACTGGCCGACCAACTCCGATGGAGGAGTAGGCCACCACCACAATGCCCGGGACCGTAGCCCCAAGTGACCTCATGCTACCGGACTAGCCCAGAAGCCATCGTGTTCTCATCAGCGACGAACCCGATGCAACAGCATGCAACAACCACGGCCCAACCAGGCCCATATCGATCCACCGCAGCAAGCCATTGGAGCTGCTGACCGCTGTTGTGTGGCGACATCATCGAAGACTTGGCTGTTAGATGTCGCCGTCGCACCATGGTCACCGGCGAGAGGGGGCTCCACCGCCGCCGCCCTGCTAGGACTTTGCCCGATGATGGATCTGGCATCGGCAGGTGGAGGGAGATCGGCGAATGGCTCCGATGAGGCTGGCCAGTGGTGTCTCTCCGGTGCGGCACGACGCCGCCGCAAGGGGGGCAGGAGGGGTTAGGTTTCATGACATTTAAAGGCGGTTTAGGACTTTGCTCGCTTTTTTAGGCTTTTTGTTAGTTTGATGGTTCTTACGAGTTGGGAGCCGTTTCTATCCATCTAGACATCCTCTAACTCTGGGTCTCCGGCCTTGACTCAACTACGATTTTGCCTGAGATGAACACATCCCATGACGAGTGAGCAATTTGTCGTATGCAGCCGCCCTACGTCATTCGCCCATTATTAGGTAAATTCTTTTTTTTTTCTATTTATAGAGAACGAGAGCGTACGTACAGCATGTGCATGTGTGCGTAGCTGCAGTGTTCCACATCTATGCAGTTCAGCTCAGAAAAAACAAAAGGAAAACCTGACTGAGTTGATTTTAATACTCATTACCGGCGGGCGGCGGCCGGTGACTTCTCATCGATCTCGTGCGCCGCGCCGGCCAACAATAGAGCTCTATATAACCATCGTCCGTTTGCCTGTTTTTGTCAGTCGCCTGAAAAGAGGAACCTAGCTGATTACCTACAGACTACAGCAACCTAGTTAGCTAGCTAGCTAAATTGTGTATTCCATGGAACCTCACTTCGACTCCAGCTACGCCACATACACACACCAACGACAGGAACATCAATACGGCGACGATTTTAGCCACAGCCACCACGACCACGTCCACCCTGAAGTAGCACCTCCTCCTCCCTACCATGGCCAGTCCAGCTATTCGTCGTATGATCAGTACGACCACATTTCCTCCTCCTCCATGATCTCTTTTGCCCACCAGCAGCAGCTTCATTTCGGCAGCGCCATTGACAACCATGTCTACGAAGACATTAACCACTTCAGCGCTCTCATGGAACTCGCCTCCTTCTCGGCCTCTACACCACAAGCAGCAAACTGGGAGGAGCAGAACTACGCCGTCACCAACCACGACAACCCTAATGTCAGTTGGGCGCCCGCCGTAGAACCACCCTGCGGCTACGGGAGCAGCAGCGTCGGCGATGCGCCGGACGAGTCGACGCCGATCGGGGTGCGGAAGCGCCCGTGGGGCAAGTACGCGGCGGAGATCCGGGACTCCTCACGCAACGGCGCGCGGGTGTGGCTCGGCACATTCGACACCCCGCAGGCCGCCGCGCTCGCCTACGACCAGGCTGCCCTCGCCCTGCGCGGCCCCGCCGCCGTGCTCAACTTCCCCGTCAACCGCGTGCAGGAGACACTCAAAGGGCTGGGCGTCCGCGTCGGTTGCCCTGCCTCCGCCGCCGCGGGGGAAGTGGATTCGCCTGCTCTGGCCCTCAAGCGGCGACACTGCATGAGGAAGAGAAAACCCAAGAACATCGAGACGTTTGCCGCATCCGCGTGTAGGGATCAGCAGGGCACGGCCACGGCGGGGAGGAAGCAAAACCGACAGAAGCCGCAGGCAGCACCTCCTTCGTCGTCTGGCGTGCTGGAATTGGAGGACCTAGGAGCGGATTACCTCGAGGAGTTGCTCACATTATGCGATGGATGACCATGTCCACTTGCTAGCCTCCAAATTTTGATGTTGTAAGTCATTACTACTTCATCTATTTGTTCATGAATGCATGTGTAATTACTACGTACTCTAGGTAATTACTGCTCCCTCCATCCATTTTCAGTTTTTTACCCTGAATTCTAGGTTTAGTCAAAGTTAAATTAGATAATGTTTGACCAAATATATTGTTAAAAATATAGTCTTATAATATCAAATACATATAATATAAAAGTATTTTTATGATAATTATAACGATATCTATTTTATACTGTAAATATTTATATTTTTTCTTATACACGTAGTCAAAGTTAACAAAGTTTGACATTGACAAAATCTAGAATGCATGGTAATTTAAGACGGAGGGAATACGTACTCTAGGTCTTGGAGACATTTTTGTACATGGATGTAGTTAGACTCCGTCCAATAAACACGCGTATCCTACATTAGGAAAACTTTGACATGGTCTTGATGCCCCCTTATTGGAAGGCTTTCTAACCTCTATCGATTCTTACAAATGGTTAGAGAATTTCTAATACAAATGCTTTATTGCTCGATTTATGGTTACATTGTTAACAATACACCAAGATTTTCACACAAAATAACCCAAGATATTTTAGATCGATCCTAGTTCGAAAAGGAGGAGTTCCTTTCCTCTATAGAAAATGAATTGAGAGAAAAATATATATGATGATGCATCACGGTGGCTGCAAAGATCTCATGAGAGATGTCTATTAAAAGGTGATAAAAATACTATAGAGGTGTCTATTAAAAGGTGATAAAAATACTATAGAGGTGTCTATTAAAAGGTGATAAAAATACTACTGTAGCTTTTTTCATAGAGAAAATGGAAGGAAAAGAATTTATTTTTTCTCTCGAGTACTTGCTATGGCTGATGAAATAAATACTCCTAGTAAATTGTTTAGCATTTCACCTGATATGTGGAGTGTTGTTGAAAATCTGACCAATGATGACAATATCAACTTGTGTAGACCTTTCCCTTTAGAGGAGATTAAATATGCAATTTATGCGAGGATGTGAATAGATCTCCTTGACCTGATAATATACCTATTGATTTTTTCACATTGTTGGAGATTGTTAAGAATGTTATTATTAATTTAATTACAATTTTCATGACAGGATATTGGATGTGCAAATGTTAGACCCATAGAATTTGTTTCCTAAAGTTTCGAGTGCTCATAGAATTAGCATGTGTAGACCCATTTGCTTATTGAGATGTGTATACAAATGGATTACTAAGACTATTACACTTATAATGGACCCATTTTATTAACCAAAATGCTTATATTAATGTAGTAAATATCATCGATAGTAGATTACCCTTGCATGATATTATGGACCATACTCATGTTAAAGATGTTGGTTAGTATTTTGAAGTTGTATTTCTAAAAGCAAAATAGTGAAGTCCGTTAGAATTTTCTTGTTGAGTTGTGAGAGAGCTAGAGGATTTTGTGCAACTAGGTGTGATTGGTCAAGGAGATCTTGCATAATGGAACTATTTATGTGAAAGTAAATATTTTAGAATGTTAAAGGCATTAGACATGATCCACTTTCAGTTTCATCATTAACCTTGTTCTTGAATGTTTAACTAAGATGGTGCTTAATTAAAGCTTATTCCAATGACTTATTATTGGGATTAGCTCCTGATCTTGTGGATGCATTTCTATAACAAATTATTTTGATGATATTGTATAGCTCTAAGTAATAAATAATTACACTAGTCAAACCCTTAATTTGAAACTAATCCCCTTTTTTTGAGCTTATGTTTCTCTTAAATTAATAGCTTAGGAGTTTTTCTCAATAGAGGTGACAATAATATTGATGGTTTTTATTCCTCTATGTTTGGATATATATTGGGGATTATGCCCACGATGTATCTATGAGTTCATGTGAGTTTAAGAGATCCTAAGATACTAAGAAGGTTGAGGCCTTTATATACTCAAAGGTTGTCAAAATCTTAGATGCTTGGAAGCAAATGTTGCATCATCTTGTGGCATATTGTTTATTGCCAATGCTACTTTATCTAGTTTACCATTTACATGTCCATATTCCTTCTTAATATAACCTTTTTATTTTAAAATGAAATAAACATAGGAGATGTTCTTTTGGCATGGTAAAAAGTTGATAAGAGGTTATAACATGACTAAAAGAAAAGAGTTTGTAGATCTATAATCCGAGAGAGGATCAGTGGAGGACCTCAGAAAACAAAATGTTAGTCCATGTCTAGATGGTGATGGAAATTAGATTCTAAAGATGGTATATGCCAGAAAATCATTAAAGCTAAATATCAATTGAAAAATATTGTTGCTAATTTTGAACGTAAGTTCAATGACTCACCTTGTTTAAAAGTTATTTTGTCCCTCAATAAATATTATTTTGCTCGAAGGAAGATATCATTTCATATTGTGGTTATTTGGTAACATTGTTGAAAGGTCCTTTAAAAATCCTTACACCTTGTGAGAGAAATTTTCTCTACCATTTGATACATGTCATGGTCAAGATTGTTCATGTCAATGAGGAAGTGGACATAGAATGCAATCTATCATTTAGGATAACATTTGTTCCAATTTTTCTCTCAGTGGAATGATATTATTGAGAAGGTTGAGTATTTTAATTTAGATATGCTCCTAATGATGTAACTTGGTCACTCAATAAAATGGAAAATATACTACCAAATCTATGTATATTCTAATAGAGAAACATTTATCTAGTACAAGTGGATTTGGAAATATAAGATCCCTCTCAAGATTTAAATCTTTAAGTAACATATATTCCAAAATCTTGTGTTGGCCATCGAATGTGATGAACATAAACTGCATGGGTCACCTCCTTGCTCTTTCTAGAACAATGTTTAAAGTGTGTTTGCTAGGGTTGTTTGGGCATAGTGGGGAAGGTTATTGGTACCAATATGTGCTTTTAGTCTTTGTATAAAGCTATGTCTTAAAAAGGAACTAGTAGAAGATGGTATAATCCATGTTATATTTTTGTAAAGAAAACAATCCCGTCATGGTGAGTAACTAAAAAAAATTCCTAGACAGGATTTGAACCTGGTGAGCAGGGTGCGCCAACACGACCCTTACCACTAAGGCTGCAAGTGGGAGCAGGTTGTTCATGGCGTCATTATCCTAAGAGCACATATCACCTTAAGCGGGTACTCATGGTAGAGGAGTGCAAATCAGTGGGATTTGTGGGCTAACCCACATGTAGGCCGTATAACCCGCATTTGGTCCCTCTTCAAGAGTGCACATGTCATGCCTTGTGCTAGGGTGCGGCTGCACCACCACAAGCTCGCATCACCATGGTCATAGAAACTCCTCCATATAACTCTACTTGTACATTGTTGCTCCCTCCATTCCCGTACCTCCTCCTCCAACCGCGATGTCGTTCGTCCTCCAATTTTGGCGATCGCCGGCCCTCCTTTGAATCTGGTGGCTGGCAAGGTCTACAAGAAGAGGGGTAAGCCAAGAGATGTTGGTTACAGGCAAACTCAACAGAATGAAATCCAATCAGATGCACCCACAGTGTCTCTAAAGGTCCAGGAATAAGAATCACATGATGATTTTTTTTGTGCTTACTATGCAATTTCTTGCTACCGAATACTAGCTGCATTGTGATGGGTTTTATATATTGTTAAAAAGGTGTGGCGGGAAAGTTGCAGACTAGACCTTGATCCAAATTGGGATGATAGAATACTCACTACACACAAATACCTTAGAGGATGGGCGCATAATATGACTAAAATCTCAAAAAAGAGAAGCTTCGACTTTTATCTATTATAGATTGACTAAAGGCTCATGTAGAAAAACATCAGTTAAATTCAATGAAATGTGTAGAATGCACGCATTTTATGGGGAGAGGAACTCAAATGGTATCATTGGTCAAAAGCTAAATTTATTCTTGAACGAGAGTTGAATACAAGGTACTTCCATAATGTTGTGAATGGCTAACATCAGAAGAAACTTATTCATTCTCTTATACCATATTAGGGAACGGTCAAGGGACATGACCTACTTCAATTAGATATCACATAATACTACAAAGGTTTGTTTGGGTCCCAGAAGGAGGCAAATTATTGAGGAAAATGCCCTACTTACCGCATCTTATGCTGAGGACAGAGTAGGAAAAAGGTGGTTTTCCAAATGGAATGCAAAACCTGGCCCAGATGGCTTTCCACGTGAATTCTAACAGACCCTTTGGGATATATATCATTAATATGGACCTCTAGATTTGTTCGACTTTCTTCATGCTGAACAACTAGACATGTTTTACCTAAATTTCAGTGAGATGATTTTGTTGCCTAAGATTAACAAAACAGAAAGGATCCAACAATCGAGTGCTAGCTTCAAATTTTAACAAAAATGCAACAATTGGGCTTTATTTGGTGGTTGGCCATGTTGTTCATCCCACACAAACAACATTTATGCAAGGATGAAACATCCTCAATGGGGTAGTAATCCTACATGAAACTATTCATGAATTACATCGGAAAAAACTAAATGGGCAGTACTAAAAGTAAATTTGAAAAAGCCTATGGTAAAGTCAAGTGGTCTTTCCTTCAACAAACTCTGAGAATGAAAGAATTCCCTATGGAGTAGCGTGCTTTGAGCTATAATTCTATGTCACCATGCTCATGTTGACAAAAACTTCCAAACCAAATAGGAAACAAGATAAGGTGACTCGTTATCACCCATGCTATTTAATATGGTGGTAGATATGCCAACTGTGATGATTGAATGCCCAAAAGAGATTGAAAATTGAAACGGGTGGTTCCACATCTTGTTGATGGTGGACTTTATATTATTGAGTATTCATACAAAACGATTCTCTTCATGGAACATGATCCTGAAGAGGTAAGAAACTTTAAATTAATTTATCAACTCGCGAGCAACTTCTAGGTCTCTAAATAAACTTCAACAAGAGTGAATTGTTTTGTTTGGCGAGGCCCGGGACGATGCTACTCTGTACGTTGAATTATTTGGTTGCGAGCAACGTCAGTTTCCTATTAGCTACTTCAACATTTTGATACTCTATCGGAGACACACTAATGATAAGTTGAAACATGTCAAGGAGAGACTAAGTATCTAGAAATAAAAATATTATATCTTGGAGAAAGATTAGTTCTCATTAATTTGGTACTAGGTAATATATTACAATATATGGTTTAGATTTCTTTGTTCCACATACCCAAAGGAGTCTTCCATATAATGGATTATTTTCGATCAAGATTCTTATGAAAGGATAATGTGTGAAACCAACTGGATTGTGGTTTGCCAATCCAAATACCAAGAAGGTCTAGGTATTCATGATCTTGAGGTTAAGAATAGGAACCTTATAGCTAAATGGCTTTTTAAGCTTATTTTGCAAGATTGGGTGTGGAAAACCCTCCTAAAAATGAAAATAAGCTCAAAGGCACTATATGAGGTTTATTTAAAACATGGGGAGTCTCTTTTTTTGGGCTGGTCTAATGGGGACGAAGAAATACTTCTTCTACTTTGGATCATTTTTAATTAAGATGGCTCAGAAATTAGATTCTATGAGGACAAGTGGTCGGGAAACATCACACTCCGGGAACAATATCTAGTCTATATAATAGTCTATCACAAGAGTGATACCATCGCTACGGTCCTGGAGTCCTCTCCACAAAATGTGAGTTCATACATGATTTAATTGGCCCCATACTTGCATCATGGAATGCACTTCTAGATCAATTTGCAAGGAAACCACTATCGGAAATGTTTGATAAATTTTAGTGGAATCTACATGAGAGTGGTAAATCCTCAGCCGGCTCCATGTATAGAGAACTGGTCAACCCATGGTTTCCAGTTGATAATAACAAAAAAATAGAAAATGAAGATACCACTAAAAATCAATTTTTTCCTGGTATCTTCGCAAAGGAGTAATCCTTGTCAAATACAACCTTTCTAAAACAAAATTGGCATGAAATTACAAAGTGCATATTTTGTCATAATGATGAGACAATCAACCACTTATTCTTCTAGTATTCTATATGGTTAGTCATCCAAGTAGCTTCTAGCTTGTATCTGCCATGTAGTGTTGCAAAAGTATTTGGTAACTTATTACATGGTATCGACCACAAGTTCAGAATTTTATTAGGATGGGAGCGCTTTCCATTATTTAGTTGCTTTGGCTATTTAGAATGATAATATTGTTCTCTCATGCTACCGGCGTACCTGTTTGCTGCATTCATGGTCATCTCTCACCTTGTGGAGAATTGAGACCTATATATGCAGGTGTCTGTGGTTGGACCTCCATCACCATATAGGCAACCTACTATTTCTTGATGATTACCATATCGACTTTTACTTTTATTTTGTTGAACTGTTGAGGCTGTATGCATCTTAGTGATGCAGAGTGGTATAATGCTCAAACCTTTTAAGTAATTAGGCGTCCATTTATGGAGAAAAAAAGTGCTCTGAAATATTAGTGCTATGACCACCCGTGTGTACTGCTCCATCATGTGCATGTCGTAGAGATGAGGCAACGCCCATAAAAGGATTGCCTGCAATCAAGATGTTCCCAGTGTACTTTGTGTAGACCTGTTCATGTACTCATGTTGCAATTATATGAAATGTTTTTTGATTTGGAGAAACATCAGGATGGACAATCCTTAATCTCTAAATTACTTGCAACATGAGTATATATGACCAGATCCTTCTGTTGTGCCATGTCTGAAATTTTTAGATCATTTGGTAGATGAATAGTAGCTATATTATATATTAGTTTCCGGTAAGATGAATGGACACTAGTGTTCATTCTGTAAAAAAATTAAAATGTATACTGCTTGTTTCTTGCCAGTAATTATTGCATTAAACATGATATAGTTTTAAATAGTTCAGATAGTTTCTAACATGAGTAGTCTGTAGCAATTTCAGGTAGCACTGCTATGCTATGCTATGCTCCAGCTTGTTGTCATACAAATCAAATAGTCATAAACCGAGGGAATTACCTTAGCATCTTATTTTCTGAAAGATCTTTTCATTAGCATTTTAGCTCTGCTACTCGAGAAACGTGCTAGGCTTACATGTATATTTAATCTTATTTGACAGGGAAAGTTTGGAATGAGGTTGAGTTGAAGAAAGCAGGTTCTTAATGCTCAAGTTTGCATGTTTGGTTTGCTGCAAAACAGATGACATGTCTATGCTGAACTGCTCGATTCTGAATGTCGTTATGTGCTGGCGTTTCTTGTGTATCTGTCGTATAGATTATAACCTTACGCAGAACTGTTAAGTCACCTGTGACTTGCTGCGCTGAAGTGAAGCTAGCCAGGGTGAAGAAATGGATCAATTAACAGAAGGTTAGTTTCAGTTCCTGTAATTTGGCGGTTTGCCCGTTACTTTGCTAGTAAACTGAATGATTAGATTGTTGAATATGACTTAATTGCACATTGAAGCCTTTATCGGTGTGATGCCCTGTATGTGTTCCCTCTTTTAATCTGATACTTGCTAGAAAACTAATTTTAGTATTCTACTGTTTGTTTTTTGGGCATTTGCTCAATAACGCCAATTGGCATATCAACAAGTGATGTTGATCAACATTAGGCAGCTAGCTAGCTAGCTTTGTTGTGTTCGGCTGCAGCTAGCTAGCTAGCTTTTCTTCTCTTCTTAGTCCCTGTAGCTTAGGCGGGTAAGCGGCCGCCGTGAACATGCCTGTTGTTTATGTGTGTAAATACTACATGAATGCTAGACTAGCGTCAACCACTGAACATTTAGAAATGCATGCACATAACGTCGAACAAAAAACAATATGTGACCGTTCTACATCGTAGTTGTGTGGCGAAGTTGTCCCCCACATGTATTTCCCAAAGTGAATTCTTACTAGAGAATCTGAAAAGAATGTGGTGAAATGAATTACTCGAACATGCATGATCTCCTTCGCTCCTCTTTTTATTGATGGTCACACACGAGACAGGTAAAGACGTACATCCATGATTAACATAAAAACGAGCTGAAGCAAACACAAACACCAACAGTCTTGCAACTTACGTACTCAACACAGGCGTGCTGCGTGCACATAGGAACACATTGGACAGCACTGGTGGAAAAAGGGCCATTAATCCCGGTCTGTAATGACCTTTAGTCCCGGTTTCCAAACCGGGACTAGCAAAGCGCGATTAAAGGCCCTCAGCCTTTAGTCCCGGTTGCAAACGAACCGGGACTAATGGCCGTCCACGTGGGCAAGGCTGGGTGAGCCGTCTCGGGGACCTTTAGTCCCGGTTCGTAATGAGAACCGGGACTAAAGTGTTCTGTTTTTGTTTTTATTTTTATTGCTGTTTCAGATTATAGGTTTAGGGTTTATGCTTAATTAGGGTTCATTTGAATTTCAAACGAGTTTCCGTACCTATATTCTACGACTAGTACATACACATTACATGTTGGTGCATGCATATATAATATTATACGATGTCTTGCGACTGTATATACTACAATTTCAAACAAGTGTATGTACAACTATTTTTCAAACAAGTTTCAAAACAAACTAAGTTACATGGAGATCACTAAATTACAAATAGCGTTCTTCGTCCTCCACATAGTGTTCTCCTTTCGGATCGAGGACCTCCCTCATGATGAATCCTGCCAGCTCCTCTTGAATTGCTTTTAGGCGCTGGGTTGGTACGAGCTTCTCCCGCATCACATACAACTTTAAGAAGATCGATATGGATATATATAAGTTGGATGAAACTCAACACAATTGATTATAATAAAAGAAAACTGTGAATATTATTTACGTACATCAAAGTCCGTGGAATGTGCTCTCCGCTCACTGGTATACCACCGGATGAACTCGCAGACGTAGAATCCACAGAGATTGGTCCCCGGTGGTTGCGCCAAACCCTTTTTCTTTTTAAAAGTTAGATGTTCTTTGAATTCACCTGTTACCGACCTTCTGAAACGTGTCCAAACTCTACAGGGCAAACAAAATGAGCAAATGAGTTATTAAATACTTGATATCAGCAAATTAATGAAAGGAGCTGATATAGTCGGGTAATGATTGAAATTACTTTTGCAGCATTTCTTTCATGTCGCTAAACAGGACGTCGGGCTTATCTAATGAATCCAAGATATGAACAGTTGATGTGTCCAATTGAATCTTTAGCAGAATCCAGTGGAAACTGCAGACACGCATGCATAACTCATCAATTACACTTAACATCGAGTAAGCAAAAATGAATGTCTAGAAGATAGAAACACTCACTTGAAGTTGTAAGGAAAGAGAAGTTCTCTTTTAAGACTTTGCTTCAAAAAAAATCTGAAGAGGTCCCTCTCCACGTCTCTGGGGAAATCTTTTAACATCCTTTCATTAATGATATATGGGTCAATGAACCCAACGTCATGGATTTCCTTTTGAAACAGTTCCGGATGTCGGTCTTCTGGGTCTTTCACACGTTGCAGGTCCTGTCGAGCTTCCTTTGTATCTTTTGTCTTCCCATACACACCCAAGAAGCCTAGCAGGTTCACGCAAAGATTCTTTGTCACATGCATCACGTCGATTGCAGAGCGAACTTCTAGAAATTTCCAATACTCAAGCTCCCAAAATATAGATTTCTTCTTCCACATGGGTGCGTGTCCGTCTGCGTCATGCGGAACAGATTGTCCGCCAGGACCCTTTCCAAAGATTACTTCTATATCTTTGACCATATCGAATACATCATCACCAGTATTTTCCTTAGGTGGGTCCCGGTGATCTGCCTTACCGTTGAAATGCTTGCCTTTTTTTCTTACGGCATGAATTTTGCTAAGAAATCGACGGTGCGATATGTACACATTCTTCTTACAATTAGCTAAATATATACTTTCAGTCTCTTGTAAACAGTGTGTGCATGCCTTGTATCCCTTGTTTGTCTGTCCTGAAATGTTACTAAGAGCAGGCTAATCATTGATTGTAACGAACAGCAATGCTCGTAAGTCAAATTCCTCTTGTTTGTGCTCATCCCACACACGTACGCCTGGTTTGGCCCACAGCTGTAAAAGTTCATCAACTAATGGCCTTAGGTACACATCAATATCGTTGCCGGGTTGCTTCGGACCTTGGATGAGCACTGGCATCATAATGAACTTCCGCTTCATGCACAACCATGGAGGAAGGTTATAGATGCATAGAGTCACGGGCCAGGTGCTATGACTGGAGCTCTGCTCCCCAAAAGGATTGAAGCCATCTGTACTTAGACCAAACCGTATGTTCCTTGCGTCACCTGCAAAATCTTTAAACTTATTGTCGATCTTTCTCCATTGTGACCCATCAGCAGGGTGTCTCAACATCCCGTCTGACAAACGGTCCTCTTTGTGCCATCGTAATAACTTGGCATGCTCTTTGCACCGAAACAAACGTTTCAACCGTGGTACTATAGGAGCATACCACATCACCTTGGCAGGAACCCTCTTTCTGGGGGGCTCGCCCTCAACATCACCAGAGTCATCTCCTCTGATCTTATACCGCAATGCAGTGCATATCGGACATTCAGTCAAATTCTCATAGTCACCACGATAGAGGATGCAGTCATTAGGACATGCATGTATCTTCTGAACCTCTAAACCTAGAGGGCAGACAATCTTCTTGGCTTCGTACGTACTGGTGGGCAATTCATTATCCTTTGGAAGCATATTCCTCATCATTTTCAGCAACTTTTCAAATCCAGAGTCAGATAGACCTTCCTCTGCCTTCCATTTCAACAATTCAAGTGTGCTGCCCAGCTTTTTCAGACCATTTTGGCAGTTTGGGTATAAGGACTTTTTGTGATCCTCTAACATGCGATCCAACTTCTCCCTCTCCTTATTAGTTTCGCATTCTCTCCGTGCATCAGCAATGGTCCGACCGAGATCATCAGGGGCCTCATCATGTGTCTCTCCTTCAGCTTCCCCTTCAGCTCCCCGTTCAGCTCCCCCTTTAGCTTCTCCCATGAAAGTATCACCATATTCAGGGAAACCAGGATAGTTATCATCATCCTCTTCTTCATTGTCTTCCATTGTAATACCTCTTTCTCCGTGCTTGGTCCAACAATTGTAGCTGGGCATAAAACCGTGCTGAAGCAGATGCACGTGAAGGGTTCTTGATGAAGAGTAATTCTTCAGATTCTTACACACACTACATGGACAGACAACAAAACCATTCCGCTTGTTCGCATCAGCCACATGGAGAAAATCCTGCAAGCCCTTAATGAACTCGCTTGAGACTCGGCTACCGTACATCCATTGCCGGTTCATCTGCTCAAAAATTATTATTGTAAATCACATAAGCTCACAATTACTCCCACATTACTTTATAACATTAATTACTCCACAAATCCCTCTATTTTTTGAGCATAAAAAAAGCTATATATGTGCATGACAAATTTCTACTTCATACTCATTTTGGTCAACATACAAGTACACCACCTCTACACATGTGCAAACTAAGGAATTAATTTAAGCTCAAATGCTATATAAATCAAATAAACTCCTATAATTACTCCCAATTTATAGCCACAAATCTCACCACATCTAGAGCATTATATGAGCTAAATTAGCAATTAAAGATGAGAGAGTAAAGTTGCTAACCTTTTGAACCAATTAGATAGATGAAATAACTCAAAATCTTGGATTATTTTGATAAAAAAATCGGGCATGACCTCTCCACTAAATCCAAGCTTCCGACCACCATTGGTGTACTGGCAGGCTCGGGGGAAGAGAAGCTCAATTTTGTAGGCGAAGGCCTTTAGTCCCGGTCCGTGTTAAAGACCGGGATTAAAGGTCACACTTTAGTCCCGGTCGTTAACACGGGCCGGGACTAAAGGCCGCCGCCCGTGGGGTTCCCGCCCGCCAACCCTTTTGTCCCGGTCTGTGTTAACGACCGGGACTAAAGGTCCATTACGAACCGGGACTATGTGCTGGCCGTGCCCCAGCGGCACGAACCGGGACTAATGCCCCCTTTAGTCCCGGCCCAAATAGTTTGGGGACTAAAGGTGGCGGATAGAAGCCTCTTTTTCCACTAGTGCAGGTAGGTCCAAATAAATAAAAACATGAGTAAATTCTAGTTTTTACCCCCTAATTCGATAATTTTGACAGCAATTACCCCATTTAGCAAGTTTTCATCCAAATTACCCATTTAGTATAAACTGTGCCAATTTTTACCCCGTCTAATTTTTTTCCAGCAATTCGATAGGTAGGTCCTGCCTCTAGATACAGGTGGCATGCCACGTAGACTTTTTTCATTTTTCAACACTACTGGTACCTATACTATGGAAACGTGGCCTAGCAATTCATAAAATGAGCTTCTACTTCAAAACTGTTAAGCAGGTTGCCATGGCCGATGTTGGAGATAATTAAGCATGTGTCTGACTTAGTTTCAATAATCTGTCTGGTTAGTAGTCAGCTAGCTCAGCCGCTAAATACTCGTGTTGCCTCCTGTGATCTTTGCACTTTAGAACAATAGAAATAAATTCAACTGCAATACGAGTACCTGTGGCAATACCAAATTTAATTTCCCGTACGAATGTGTACTAATAAATAAATCATTGCAGCTTGCTTGTACGTGCATGTCTTGTCAAATACCGAACCAGCTTTGCTAGTTCTTCAATGTGAGTGTCACGCCGGAAAGTATACGATGAACACTACGTCGCTAGATCGGACATATGTCAGACGATGTTAACCACAGCTCTAGTCTCTTGACAAACGACAAGCTCCTCGGAACGAAAATAGTCTACATAGCATACAACTTGTATCTGATGGCCGAGACCCATCAATTGAACCAGCAAAAAAACTTAGAAGGGGTAAAAGTTGGCACATTTTTTACTAAATGGGGTAATTTAGATGAAAACTTGTTAAATGGGGTAATTACCGTCAAATTTGTCAAACTAGGGGGTAAAAACTGAAATTTACTCTAAAAACATTGTTGTGGCGGCCAGTATGTAGCTTAGCAATACCCACTTATTCCACCTTGGATACACATTGCTGATCGACGAGCCATCAGCTTAGTTGGCTGCCGGCGAATGGGGCGGCGGCTTCGGCTGCGACGGATCCGGCTGAGGTTTAGGCTCGGGCTTTGGGTCCGGCTGAGGTTTAGGCTCGGGCTTTGGGTCCGGCTGAGGTTTGGGCTCGGGCTTTGGGTCCGGTTGAGGCTCGGGCTTGGGCTTTGGGTCAGGCTGTGGTGCTGGCTTGGGGTCTGGCTTCGGGTCTGGGACAATGTCCCTTCCATGAGCCAGGCGATTGGCGACGATGAGCAGGGCCAACAGGAAGCACAGCGAGACCGAGAGGGCAGACGGCCTCATCGTCTCAGCCGATGGATACAGCTGATCACTGGATGGTTGTTACTAATAGTATGTTTTTGTGTCACCAACACACTGGCTGTGGCATTGCTAGCTTGGCCAACAGTAGTATTTATAGCCGAGCTGAACCATCCAACGTCCGACGTGTGTCCATCTCCGCAAAGTGATCGATCGATAGACAGTAGTGACAACTTTTACAGAAGCAATTTAACTTTTGCGCCACCAGCCAATGCGCCAACGATCTGAAGGACACCACTGCGGCGATTTGGACAAAAGTAACCCAAAGTTTAAACTAATTTAAAAAATATATAAACCTTTTGTAAAAAAAAATCACTTGGATAACCCTTTTTTGCCGCGCCAGTCGCGACGGCGCGGCATAAAAAGTTGCGACGCCATCGGTGCTGGCGCGGCTAAGCTGCCACGCTGGACGTGTGGGTCGCGTATTGGGCTGTGCGGCGCCACTCGGCGTGGCACAGCACACAAGCCTGCGGCGCCGCTGTCCATGGCGCTGCACATTAGGATGTAGGATGCATGCATGCCTCCTACTTTTACATGAGTAGTACTACTAATTTGCTTGTGTGTGTGCTTAATTAGACATACATGCATAGATTATTTCAGGTACACTGCACGAGAACCTAACTAGCTCTCTTTGTTCTTGATTGATCCTGCTTATGTACTAGCTTACCAGCTAGCTCCTACTACTGATTCTTGGACTAACATTTTCGTTCTTACTAGCTTACTAGCTAGCTCGAGTGTGGCATGCATACACACTAATTTTTCAAGCGCAGTGATTGAAACCACATGAAAGAAAAAGGCCATTGATTGGGGCAGTCCGTGCATGTATTCATGTGATAAAAAAATAATAACAGAAATGACCCATTTAATTATAGCTAGTTGTTAATAATTAGATCGATTTTTTCCTTCTTTTTGCCTTCATACACGAAATTATATATCTTGTATTAAATGAAGTACAAGATGTTCTAATAGCATAAAACAGGCTATTAAAACATCTTATCTTTTAAAAGTGGACAGGAAAAATTAAAATGCGCAACTAGTATATACCGTGTGAATTGCCGAAATTAAAATTTGCAAAAATATAGTTGCGTATTAACATTAAAAGTGCAACTTAAGAGTGTGGTTCGAGTGATTCGGTCAGCATAAAAAATGGTAAGTTATCATGCATGTAGAAAGTCAGCCAATTAATTTGGTCCGTCGTATGTTAGCGGGTTTCTAATGTGAAAGCGAACTAGCCGAACTGTATCAGATCCACGGGCTAATTTATTAAATATTTTTATATGACATCATCAGATTGCTAATTTTCTTTAAATTATAAGTTCACATTTTTCTGATTTCAATATTGTTTTTGCGTGGACTTAAGTCATTAATTAGTGAAATATCTCATTTTTTGTATTTCACTATTAGGCTAGCTTCTTATAAATAGCTGAATTATATGATGCGTTTCCTCAGGACCTCCGCGAAAGAAAGAGCAGCGGCTAGGGTGGAAACCCTAGCAGCCGCCGCCACTTGTAATCGACGGTCCCCGCCTCCTCTGCTTACCGCTTCGGTGGTCCTTAGGGGCATGTGCATAAAAACTTCCTGAATATCATCAACAACGTCAGGCCAACTTCAGTAAGGGAGCGGCGACAGCGGCGCGTCAGAGGCTCGCTCAGGCCGACCTCGACATAATTTTTATTATATTTGGGGTACTTTGTAGTTGTTGTGAGCTTATGAAATAGATTCGGATCTTTTTTGAAAAAAAGGTTGGATCCTTATAATTTTAAATACAAGTTTTACGGTGATTGGCATTTTTAGGAACCGTTGATCGAGCCGATCTAACGGTGCTAAAATTAACGGAACTGGACAGAACAAAATGAACGGAACTCAACGCTGCTAGAAATCGTGGGACCGAAACTCAAAAAGGTAGACCCATAACTAAAAATATTAATTTAATCTATTTAGTACAATGCTATTTAGCAAACGTCCACGCGCAATCCTAATAATTCCTACCATCGCTCTCATCCCCTCACTCTCTCTCCCCAAAAATATCCCCACACGCAACCCTCACTCTCACTCTCTGTCCTTTCTCCCTGCACCAGCAGCGGCGAGGCGTCTCCGGGGATACGGCGCCGGCGGAGTGGAGGTCGCGGAGGCGTCTCTGGATTAGGCTCGTCCTCGTGCTCTGGCTTCGGCTGCGGCGGGCGGCCAGAGGCAGCTGGAGGGGGCGGTGGCGGCGGGGGATGCGCGATGGCGGTAGAGGAGTTGGATACGGCATACTCGCCAGAGAAGAAGGCGGCCGATCTGTCCCAATCCCCTCCCCAATCCCTCCTCGAGCTTCGTCCTCGTCGACCCTGCACAGCCGCCAAGCCACACCGCGAAAGGAGAAGGCATAATCTCAAGCATTTACCCAACCGAGACAGAGCCACTGCTACCAGAAAACGATAACGAGATCACTGTCTTCCTTACTGCTCCAAAAATACTGATGCCAAATAGAGACAATGAGCACTATGGGCATTGAGCTCAAAAAAAAAAACATGCAGTGAACAAAGAAGTAAAGAGAATGACAAATGATAGACTGAAGAATACAAAACATTTGGTGCAATCTGTGTGTTGGAGTCCCATCATATATTCATATAATCGCGTTTACAATGGGTGAGCAAACTGTCAAAATAACTCTTTCTGTCGGTTACATATCACTGTGACAAGATCATTATACAAACTGTCAAGCACACCCATCATTGTCCTCATTTGTACACTCTGACAAATAGACATACGAGCGAGTACATGGGTGACATACGAGCGAGTACATGGGTGGTATGACAACACGCAAAGCACAAATCCTCTTCTGCTTATCATCCATCCGCCAAACTGACGAAGTGAAACTGAAAAAGACACTAATTTATCTACAGATCCGAACTGTCTGAAACATGAAGCTCCTGCGCATGAAATCAAACAAAAAACATAAGCACCCTAGCTGACAGAATGTTACGGAAATTGGGTGCAAAGGGTAACCTTTTAGGCCAGGCGGCGGCTGCTCTCGTCTAAATAGATCAGATCCTCTCCATGGACGCCTCTCTCAACTGCTCTGAAACAAATAAGAGAAATCAGCTGGGGAGACCGACCTCAAGGATTTTAACTAGCAAACCTTTTTAACTAGTTGTTCCTAACTAGCAAACTAGTTGTTCCTAACTCTGCACTTGTTGTTCCTAACAAGGTTTTAACTAGCAAACTTTTTTAACTAGTTGTTCCTAACTCTTCACTTGTTGTTCCTAACTAGTTTTTAACTAGCAAACTTTTTTGCAATGATTGGTCGGACATCTTCAGCGACATCCTGCATTTCTTGTTAATGAATTCTGAGATAAAATAGGTTTTGGCTCACTTGCCAGAATTGGTCCAATGCAACAGCCACTCTGAAAGAAATAAGATAGACATGTCAAGTATATGTAGAATATGTAATGTTCTTAAACTGTAAGCCACCATTTTCTGCCCAAGCAAAGCTGATTGGGAGTTCAAATAAACACCATATTTTTGCTTTATGAAAGCTTTATGGTTTTTTGGTAGACATACGGCAGGTTCATGACCAAGACCTTGTACTGAAGGCAAAAAGATATAACTGAACCCATCCGTCTTTTTCCCTTTCTAGGTATATACAATGATACGCCTGTTTTTTCAAAAAGATGTAGCCCTCCTATTACCGCCATCAGAAACTAAACCAGTAATTTAAAGGAAAATAAGCTGCAGTACTTGTAGGCTGTTATTTACCTATGCTCCAACATCCTTTCCAGCAATTTGACTTCATGAGGCTTTCGAATGATGAGGAATCTGTAGCACATATCGTCTACTGCTTATCATCCATCTGACGAACTGAAACTGAAGAAGGTACTGATTTATCGATTGATGGGCGCCTCTCTCTCAAGTGTTCTGAAACAAAATAAGACACGTGTTAGCGGTAGACGGAACTAGATAGCTGATACAACTCAGTGCAGATAATTAAAAACACAAGGTTCAGACAGTTCCTAGATAGCTGATACAACTCAGTGTAGATCATTATAACTGGGTCATATTTAAATAAACCTGAGCTCAAGATGGGCTCAGTCGTCACCTACATGAACTTCCTCCTCGACGATGCACATCATGGAGCTTGTTCTCGGAGCTTGTTGTCCATATTACCCCGTTGAACTTGCCAGGATGTTCAGACTACAACCCTCAGTTCCAAAACCGATCACAGAACCTCCCCACTGAAGAAATAGTGGAGTGAAATTCCTTCTGTTCTTCCCGAGCTAATTGGACAGTGCTGGCTAACAGCGTAGCTTCAGACCGAGCCACCTCCCCACTGAAAATAGTGGAGTCAAATAGATGGCATGCTACGGTAGCCACTAGCTGATTGCTAGCGAGTGCAGCTCTAGTGGCAGACCAAATTCTAGAAGCATGACATTTCATCAAACATCAGATCTAACATTACATCAAACAGCTGCAGCGCAACTTGATCAACAAAAATCGCTCATGTATGATTATCATCCATTAATCAAATGACAAAGTCACAACTTACAGCAGCGAAGTAGAGGAGATAGTGAAATAAGAAAAAAAAAGGAAGAACCATGGTAGTTTGTTCACCTGGCCGCGGAGGCGTCCGACGGGGCGACGGGGACTTGACGCGCTAGCGGGTCGTGGAGGTGTCCGAGGGCGGCGGGGCGGTACGGCGCCGGTGCAACGTCCCCTCCGTCTCACCCGGCGGCGGTCTTCACCGATGACGGCGGGCGCTAGATCGGAGAGGCTTCAAATGGGCTTGTAGTACTTCGGCGATGAACCTGGCCACGGAGATGTCCGACAGCGGCGTCGGTGGTCTTCACCGACGGCGGCCGGCCGATAAGAAGTGGATACGCTGGATATGGTGGCGACTCGATCGGAACGGCGGCGGTGATGGACTCCTAGCAGGGGCTCCATGCGTATGAACTAACCCTAGCCCGATAATGGCCAGCGATAAATATATTTTTGTTTTAACTTTTTTCAAGCCTAATTGGTAGGGCCAGTTTTAGTTGATTGTTCCTATGATTTTTTGATCATGAATCCTTGTAGTTATTTGATAAAATTAATCAGCATTTTAATCCAACGGTTAAGAATATTTTTAACCGAACGGAACTGAACGGAACATATGTTCCGTGCCAATCACCGTAAAACAGCTCAATTTTAAAATGTCTATTTTTCATATAGTCGATTGATATTTAATTGTTTGTTTTTCAGAAGTTTCACTTTTAATGTTAACGTGCAATTTTTTTTACAAATTCTAATTTTGGCATGTCACACAGTATATACTAGTTGCGCATTTTAATTTTGCATATAAGATGTTTTAATAACCTATTTTATGCTATCAGAGCATCTTATACTTCATTCAGTAATACAAGACATATAATTTCTTGTGTGAAGGTAAAAAGAAGGAAAAACCGATCTAAGTGTTAACAGCTAGCTATAATCAAATGGATCAATCCTATTATTATTTTTTGTCACATGCATATATGCACGGACTGCCCTGACCAATCGCCTTTTTCTTTCATGTGGTTTTATACATTGCGCTCGGTACGGGCGGAGCCAGCTATATACATGGGTGTACAAATATATATCCATTATTTTGGGGGAGTAGGCTATACATCTATAAAATAGCTATACATTTAACATTATCTCTATAAAAAAATGGATTGTTTGAGTATTTTTTAAAACTATGTACACCCATTTGCCGAAACCTGGCTCTGCGACTGGTGCTCGAAGAATCAGTGTGCAACTGTGCATGCATGCCACACTCGAGCTAGCTAGTAAGCTAGTAAGAACAAAAAGTTAATCTGAGTATTAGGAGATAGCTGGTAATGCATGCATGCATCCTAATTAAGCACACACACAAGCAAGCTAGTAGTACTGAGGTAGAAGTACGAGGCATGCATGCATGTGCAGCGCCACGCAAAGCGGCGCCGCAGGCTTGTGTGCCACGCCACGCCGAGTGACGCCGCACAGCTCGATGCGGGATCCACATATCCAGCGTGGTAGCTTAGCCGTGCCATCATCGATGGCGCCGCAACTTTTTGTGCTGCGCCGTCACATTTGGCGCGGTAAAAAAGGGTTATCCAGGTGAATTTTTTTGACAAAAGGTTTATTTTTAAAAATTGTTTGAACTTTGGGTTATCTTTTATATCTATATAAGAACCCCCAACTACCTGATTTTGCTGCACTCTCGTGCGTCCACGTCACCTCCTATTCTCCCACGAGCGCTGTGGTGTGCTGCGTCGCGTGTCTACTGTCTTTGCTTATTCTCCCGCATTTTTCTTACGTGGGCTGCACATCCTCTTTTCATGGGCTGGGCGTCTCTTCTTACCATGGGCTGGACGTTGGAAGGGCTTACCGAACTCTGTCTTCCTCCCTGTCCATCTTCCTGGTAGAGGTAGAGTTGTGCGCTGCTGTGACCTACGCTTTCATGGCCACCAATGCTCCGATACTTAATGCCTCCTCGCCTCAAATGCTCCTACAGAGAAACCGCCCAATGCATCCCACTATTCATTATCATTGCCCCGCAATTACACAAGAAACTGCTCGGATGAACTGAACCGACGCCGCCTCCATGTTTTAAATAGCTACCCTGTTGCCGTCGAGAACCATCACTCGCAATGCCATCTATGGTAGCAGCGTCCACTTTGGTACTCTGTCGCATGTATTTGTTCCCTTCGAATTTTCACTGAATATTTATTACATTTTCCCATCGAATCTACCCTGAAATTTATGTGTTATATGGAATTTGCTCCCCTGGAATCTTTCTTTGTGCGTGCGGTTTGCAAAGCTGGATAACCCTGAATGTTCTGAAAATCCCACGAGCCATCATGGTAGGCATAAGGCATTTAGTCTCACGCGCCGGTCGCAACCTATTGTCAGAGGTCGCCTATGAACCAAACCATTCTGCTTCTTGATATCCGGCGCCCGTGTGCAGAACTTAAGAATTAATGTTAGTTAGGGCCAATATGTCCCTTTGAATCTTCTATCTATGTTCCAGTGCAACTTCCATTAAATTGATGCTAGAGATGTTTCTGTAAAAAATATTATATCTAATATTCCAGATGCACTGCGATTCTAATCAACGGGTGAGGTGGCAACAAAGATTATACATGCGTGTATTTCACTTCTCAAAAAAGAGAAGTCCTATCTTGGGTATTGTATGGTCATTTGTATTTTTCTCAATAATATTTTACACTGCATTGAATATCTAATATTCTATCTTTGTTACATACTTCTTATTTCTTTCACGTATTGGCAGATTGTCAATGACGATGGATAGATTGACATGCCATTTGCTTATCCACGAGGGAATTTAAGCAGATGTGAGATCGAAGCTCTGAATTTACTTATTTGTCTCATGAGAGTTACATATTTAACCATTCAACATATATGTATAGTCCAAGTGCTCAATGTGATTTCAGAGCTGCGCCTGGGATTGCATGTTTCCATGGTGTCACCGATAAAATGTCTTTCTCACAGTTTGTAGTCCAATTCATTTTGATTCTCCTACTAAGATTATTCTGGATGATAAATACGAATATGTCTATTTCATCTATTCAAATGTATATATTGCAAGATGTTATGTTATCCATGTTCCTACTCACACCCACACTTCTATTTTATTGTAAAAACAGTCAGATATATTTGCTCCAGAAATGAGGTGAACTGCGGATTAGTGATTCTTTACATTTGTCCGCCTTAATTGTGTGAGAAGAATACTGAAGCTTCACACAAGTACCCTGATTGAAACACTTACCTAAACTACAATGGTCATTGTTAAATGTCAGAGACCCTTATCCCAACCATTTCTCCCCAAGCAGCCTTGCGGAAAGGCGTACTGGTCAAGGTCAACAGACGATGTCAGTCCTTTTATCCAACTCATCATGGTATTTTTGTGATATTTTTTTGTTTTGTAATCTTTGTCAAGTTGAACCGATGGCCTCACTGCAAGCGCATACACTATATCGAGCTTGCTGGTTTGATCTCCCTGAATCAAGCGAATCCCAAAAGCTTGGATTTCTGTAGACCAGGAGTCCTTTTATTCCAACTCATCATGGTTAACTCACCGTATATCTAAGATGATGATTGTATCACTGGTAGGAAAAAGGGCTTTAGTACCGGTTCCAGAGGCCCTTTTGTACCGGAAAACAAACCGGTACAAAAGATTCGGGACAAAAGGCCCCCCCTCTTTGGTACCGGTTCATTACAAACCGGTATTAAAGGGGCCTCCACGTTGGCTCCCAGGGGAGTGCAGGCTAGGGACCTTTGGTACCGGTTTGTAACACGAACCGGTACCAAAGGAATTTAGGGTTTAGGGTTTTAATTAGGAGGGGTTTTTAGGGGTATCGGACCATTTCATCGTACGAGGATCGCGTCGATGCACCAGAAACGTGTTTCGATTTAGGAGTACATGAAGATCAAGGTAATGCATATCAACTTGGTGCATATAATATAACACATGTAATTGCATAAGATCGCAAATTAAGTAGTACATGCATGAAGATCGATCTTCATGCATAGTGGTACTCTCCGAGGCATACTATCTATTACATGTAGCATAGTGGTACTCTCCGAGTCAAACTATATATTACATGTAGATCTTCATTCATAGTGGTACTCTCCGAAGTTAGGTATGACATCCCGAAGGAAAAATCCCGCCAATTCCTCGCCAATTGCTTTGAAGCGGTGCTCGATTGGGAGCCTGTCACGCTTTCTTGCCAACTGTAAAAGAATGAGATTCAAATGAATACATGAGCTAGGTATATATATATATATATATATCAAATCACAATCAAACAATTATGACTGAAACTTAGCACAAGTTATGGTAACAAAATAAATTTGTGAATATTGTTTTCGTACCTCTCTATTCCTTTGATTATTCGTTCTTTCGCTGACAATCTTATGGATGTTCTCGCAAACATAGTATCCACATAGATTAGTCCCCTCAGGTTGTTTCGAGCATTTCTGTACAAGAATATAATTCAATCAAATAATAATCAAGTATGATAAAGGTGTGTGGACCTAGGTAGTACTACTTACTTTGTTCGCACGCCATATCAGCTTCGGTTTCCATCCACCGGTCGGATCTTCCTGGATGAACGTTTGCCATACGCTGCCCGACAAAAGAAAATGCATAAAAGACTTATTAATTTGTTGATATCAGGAAATTAACGAAAAAACCGATAAGAATTAAAATTACCTTTTGAGCATATCAAAAGCCGACTTGTATAGTATAGGCTCTTTGGTTAGTGAGTCATAGACTTCAACCTCTCCATCGTACATTTTAATGACGATAAGAATAAAGTGGAACCTGCGCACGTTTAAATATGCAGTGTCATAGATATAAGTCATCAGTTAAAATTTTAACGTATGGTGAGCAAAATAGAATGTGTTATAAGACAGTTACACTTACTTGAAGTTGTAAGGCCAAAGTATTATCTTTTTGTCACGTTGTCGCTTCAAAAACCTTAGCAAAGTCTCTGGTGTATCCTTGTTAAAGATGGGATCTTCTATGGTTTTTTCATGCATTGTATCTGGGTCAATGAACCCAATGTCCGTGATTTCATCCCTTTTGCATTCGAGCTTCTTCGATCTGCATAATATAGCGCACAAAAGATTAAATTGAGGATAATTTGCAGACAAAGAATGAGCTGAGCTAAAGACTTCTCAAATTATATTAATAAATCACTTACAGACAATAGCAACTGATGATAGATTTGTCGATGGCCCGGAGATTGTATAACTGGAAAAGTTCGAGGAAGTCAACGCTCACAGAGTATTCTTGGAAGTAGTGTTCATCCTTAACTCGCACCATGATACAATCAATCCCTCTCTTTGTGGCATTAGTGTACCACGCATTCAAATTACGCATACATGTTGGTAGCGACCTGATATTCTCGACCAGATCTTTCCCTTGAACAAATTGATATACTACTTCAGCGATGGGGTAATCAATTGTGTTTTGTCGAGAACTTTCAACGGCCTTCTCGTCAAACACCTTGAGAGGGGGGACCGATTGAACGGGTTGTTCTCCGAGCTGGTACACTTGTTTCCTCGTTTTCGCCGAGACCACCGATTGATCGGGTTTTTTCACCTCCACCATAGCGTCATACGACTTTTCAATAGAACGCCTATAGTCAGATGGCGGCGATGGTGGAGGGTCATATAGATTCTCAACGGTACGAATAACTTTCACTGGATCTAGAGTCTTCTCAAAAGGTATCTCTGGCACTTTCTTAGCAAAATGTTTGGCCACCTCGGACTTAGAGATTTCACTGCATTCCTCGATAGTTCTTTCCCAAGGTAACTTCTCGATAGGCGGCAATGGTTTCTCCATTCTAGGTCTCTTCCTAGGCGGCGTACCGTTCCGCTTAAAAAACGCAGTCTTACGCGGAGGATCTCGAGATGGTGGACTCGCGCTGGGGTCCCTCTCCGGTAGGTGTGGACTTTGCTGCTCATGTGGACTGCTACCAGGCGGAGTCGATGGCCATTGCTGCTCATGTGGAATTTGCTGCTCATGTGGAATTTGCTGCTCATGTGGACTGCTACGAGGAGGAGTCGGTGGCCTTGGCAAAAGGACGATATATTTCTTGGACCATATGGCGAAACCGCGCTTGACATCGGCCAGTGTCTTCTCTTCGTCACCTCCAGGAAAATCAAGGTCCATAGTTTCAAAACCCGGAACAACGTCATCCACCCCGACACGAACACAGCCAGTTGGAATGGGCATATGATGGTGCGTTGCTCCATCTTCATTTGGGTAAACATAGCCGACCGCCACCTTAACGGACACGTTCCGTATTTTCACATGTAGCTCACAATCTGTCTTCTCCGTGACATAATCCACGGGGTAGCTTCCTGCACATTCAAGATGCGAGGAACCCACACTGCTTCTTCGCTGAGATGGGGCGGCATCGGCTTGAGGATCTTGTATAAACAGCGGCTGATCAGGTGCCCTCTGATTTTGCTCAAGCACCTCCACCCTATTTATCAATTCCGCTAACCTGTCTAAGTCCTGCTTCTTCTTTCTCGAACGTCTTCTATAAGTGTCAGCGCACTCCGGCCATGCTTCCTTCATGGTGACACCTGGGAGGGCTCGTATCCGTCCAACGTGTTCCGCATTCCCAAGAGCGAGTGTCAGCTCGTCATTCTCTCTATCGGGAATGTACTCTCCCTTTCTAACCTTTTCAATTGCATCTATAAGCTGCGTCGTGATTGCATTAACTTTATCCTTCCATTTTCCCTTTGCAACGATCTGCCCTGTCTTTGGGTCCAACCCTGCCCCATGCGCGAACAACCAGAACTTGGACCGGTCGGGCCAGTCCCATGTCTGTGGAGTGATTCCTGCCTCCATCAGTTTAGCTTCAAATGCTCTCCATTTCGGAATGGCAGTCTTGTAGCCACCTGACCCCAAATGATGGAAATGTTCCTTCTTTGAAGCATTTTTCGTATTTGTGACTGATCGGGACACAGCAGTAGAAGATTTCTTATAGCTCTTAAATGCGGGCCAGTGATCTTTTATCTTCACTAGACTTCCAGTGAATACTGGATCTTTATCTACATATCTGGCCCATAAATTTTTCTTCCAGGTCTGGAATTGTGTGGCCATCCTCTTAAGAGTCCATTCCTTGACTTTCTTCTTCTGGCCTTCCGTCATGTCTTCCGGTAGGCTAAAGTGTGTCAGTAGACTGTCCCAAAGAAAAAGCTTTAGAGTATCATTGACATAACTAGCTTCAGGCCCCGCGTTCTTCGGCTTATGCCACTCTACAATGCTGATCGGTACATGGTCCCTAACAAGAACTCCAGCCTGGTTTATGAATTTACGGCAGTGCTCTTTGGGCTCCACCGGTTGACCACTAGCCTTAAATGCGGTGAGGGCTAACCTACCCTCGCCCTTTAGACGTTGCGTCGGGCCTCGTTGCTTTTTAACAGATTTGCTCGATGATCCAGAAGGCTAAAAGAAAAATGATTCGTTAATAAGTGTAATACAAATAAATCAATGCATCAAGTGATGAACATATAGCCTTGATATACACCTCGCCGAAGTTTATTAAGGACACTTCGTTGTCTCTTCATTCTTCAGACTCAAGTCCCTCACCGACATCGTTCAAAAATTGTGAGCCGAAATCATCGTCATCTCCATCGGGTTCCGGTCCACGGGCACTCTCAAATATCATTTTCTGCACCATTTCTTCTCGCTCCTCATCTCGGATGAAGGTGTCGTCCTCCATAGCTCAATGTCACTGCAAAATTAAGTGCAATTATTGTTCTCGGTCCTCATCTCGGATGAAGGGGACTATGTCATTTTAAGTTATCACAATTATCAATATGTAGATCTTATGACCATTCAAAATTGGTTATTACGAACACCTAATATTTCTCTATTTTGGGATTCTGAATTTTTTGGGGCATCTTTTACAATATTCACCATTCAAAATTGGTTATTACTAACACCTAACAACCATCACATATAACAAAAATTATAAACCAGAGGAGTTGCATTGCCAAAAAATAAGACATGAATGTCTCATGCAATCTACTCTTTTGCATCAGAAGCTTTCCAGATCATACATTATGGGCCACTTTTCATATACAACTTTTCATATACAACTTTTCATATACAACTTTTCATATACAACTTTTCATATACAAGATTTCTAGTTGACATGGTCACCGCAACCGGGAGGCTGCTGAGAGCACTAAACTTGAACATATACTTACCCAACAGCACACCAGCTTGTATTCCACAATCAAATTTGAGATCATACATTTCACATGCAAGCATAATTGGCTCATTGCACAACACATACATTTCATTGCAGTATATAACCTACCCTCATACTAAGGAGAGACTTGGTTTGCCAGAATGCTACTAACTAACAATAAACATACACATACATTTCATTGCACAACACATACATTTCATTGCAGTATAACACCCAAAAATATTGAATGGCCAGGATGCTACTAACTAACAATAAACACATTCTATATATATGCAGCTGCATAGAATTCGTTACCTGATGAATTAGAAGTTAGAACAACAGCAGGCCCTAAGATGCAATTTAACTAAACAGCTCTTAGTTCTTCAGGATTGAACCATGCTCAAGATAAAATTCTAGACCAACTAAAAGACCATCTTATTTGCGCTTTATACAAGCATACAAACCATACAGAGTACCACTCCATAGGGTCAAATTTAGCTATCTATTCTACTTTGATCACACGACACATGTAACTATTTTTACGTAGCGTTGGACCTCACTGCCCACACCAAAAAAATAATGCATCAAGCATGAATGATGCCTACATATTTTACCGCTAATTACCACAAGTGTAATTAGGAGAACTCAAGGAAACAACATTTGGTAAGCTAGCCAAGAATCCTAACAGAGAAAAAAAGACAGAGAAGCAATGGCCTAGCTACAGCTTAATAGGAATATGACAGTGAAGATAAGAAAATCAATTTTATCCTTTTATCTGTCAAATAATGTTGTACATAAAAACAGTTTTACAACTAATATTATGATAAATTCGTTGTATGTGAGCATAAATATACAACTCCTAGCTAAATGCATAATGTATCTGCGCATTTGGAAAGGAGCAATAGCTTCCCCAGTTTTGCTGATAAATGCACCAAACCCCATAAACAGAAACTATAAAACTTGAAACTGAAGCAATCAAGGCACACAATAGGTACTGACCATTACAACAATTGACATCAAGGCACAAATTAACTACATAGTTCTTAGTTCTTAGCTCCGAGCACACTGGGCATATAAATTATCACTCCATAGGATCAAATTACTATAATGCAAAACGTAAAAGAATCACATGCACTATGTGGAGACTGCATTGGTAAATGTAAAAGAGTCCATCACATGCCACTCAAATCATATTGGAATTATAGTAAACTGGATCATACTATGTGGTTTTCCTTGAACTGATTACCGGGCAGCTGAGAGGACGTTTGTTATAATTTAGTGTTGGTAGTTCTCTGTTTTGGTGATTAAAATTAGATGATTGTCTGACTGGGTTGTCAAGCTGTTCTATGACCAGTATGTCAGTACCTATGTTATGCTAGATGTTATCTTGCCGCACCTGTACCAGTAGAATTGTTAGTCTTACATTGAGTTAGTAACTAGCAAATTAGAAAAATAGGAAGTGCTGGAAGCACAAGGTAACTATCTTAATTATAGTTATTTGAGAAGCATGGTAAATGAACCTCATATGACTATTTCATGTTAACAAGTTTTTGTATCTCGGAAAGAAAGTAAATAAGCTTCAACACAGATAGCTACTTGAAGGTGCCTTCTAAATTTTACGCCATAACTTATCTAGGCAAATTTAGAAAAAAAATGTTATATGCTATATCCGAATGTTGCCATTCATTTTACTACCAACAGCAGACATAATAACATTTTTTCAGTAAATTTAAAATGCATTAATCCATTTTAGTCGCAATATATGTACTAGAATAAGAAGTTTACCATAGAAAAGGTAACCAATTAGTTTTTGCACTCAGCTTTAGAAGTTCAAATGGCATGAATGTGAGTGTAACTGTGCAATATCCATCTTTATGCTTGTTTAATGGAACCAGAATGAGTTATATATGTTCTCATTAGTGGTTTATGTATGATTTTCACATGTCTCCACATCTGGCCATGCTACCTCAGTGACTGAAAATGTAGTTTTTTTGCATGAGTATGAAGTACCAAGAAGCTATGCCTGCTACTACGTACTATCACCAATAGGTTCAGTTACAAATGTTTCTAAGAATAGTAGCAGGGAGACAAGGAATAAGGTCAGTTGTAATGGGATTTGACGAGCTGAATATATGGAAAGCTCTTGCTCATATGGTACTCACTAATGAGCTGCGTCATGAAGTTGTTGAGGTTTAGCATTTCAATTATACTCGAGATTCACTGTAAAAACGGGTGGCTTTCAGCACCACATGGAAGGGAAAGTGAAATTGAACCAATTTGTGAGGGCATTCCATTAAAAGGTTTAGCATTTTTTTATTTACAAGAACTATGCTCTAATCACTGCTCATGTTCGTCGCTATATATGATGACCTAACCATTGCAGCTATCTAATACTTTGTATATCATCGGTCAAGGAACCTCTTACAATACCAAACCCCAGGGTAATCCACCTGCGAGACGCACCTGAATCGGCCGGGTTGCAGGACGAGGAGGAGGAGGGGGGCAGCGACGCCAGCGGCGTCTTGGGCGGCGGCAGCGTGGTCTCGGGCGACGGCGGCGCGGCTAGGGCGACGGCGTGTGCTTGGGCGGCGACGGCATGTGCTCGGGCGGCGACGGCGTGTCCTCGGGCGGCGACGGCGTGTCCTCGGGCGGCGACGGCGTGTCCTCGGGCGGCGGCTAGGGTGACGGCGTGTGCTTGGGCGGCGGCTAGGGCGACGGCGACGGCTAGGGCGGCGGCGGCTAGGGCTTGCTATGGCGTCTGTGTGTGTTTTTCCGCCGATGGGATGAAGAAAAAGGCCTAAGGGCCTTTAGTACCGGTTCCTGTTACTAACCGGTACTAAAGGTCACCTTTAGTACCGGTTCGTAACAGGAACCGGTACTAAAGGTTTTTACGGAAATTATATTCGCGCTATTAACCTTTGGTACCGGTTCTTTCCACCAACCGGTACCAAAGGTTTTTTCTTTTTCTTTTGCTTTTTCTTTTGCTTTTCGTTGGATTTTTCTTTTGCTGTTTCTTTTGATTTTCGTTTTATTTTTATTTTGCCGTTTCTATTGATTTTTTCTTCTGTAGTTTCTTTTGATTTTCATTTTTGATTAGTTATATTTGATTTTCTTTTTTCTTTTGATTACATATATTTGATTTTATTTTTGATTAGTTATATTTGATTTTTCTTTTGATTGGATATATTTGATTTTTCTTTTGATTAGATATATTTGATTTTGTTTTTGATTAGTTATATTTGATTTTCTATTTTCTTTTGATTAGATATATTTGATTTCCTGTTTTCTTTTGATTAGTTATGTTTGATTTTCTTTTTGATTAGTTATATTTGATTTTTCTGTTGCAGTTTCTATTGATAATATGTTCGCTTAATAATTAAGTGTCGGTTAGCGTGGCGGCACGCTGCGTCCGTGAGAGGAAAAGGGCGGAAAGAAAAAGGCGGAAAGAAAAAGGGCGGGAAAACGATTGAACAGGAAAAGAAGTACATATCTCAACTGAAAATTAAGATACATGGCCGGATTAGGTCATAATCGGCCGAGCTTGTTTTCGAATGTTGGAGTGATTCAGTCATAGTCGTGCCTAGCTCTATAAACGTCGCCACTGTAGTCGTCGTAGTCGCCGGTGTCATCGTCGCTGGCATCGGGGTCGCGGTAGTCGAACCTTGACTGGTGAGCACGCGTGGGCTGAGACTGAGGGTAGCGTAGGCGGGGGCCACGGTAGGCCATGACGCTCTGGAGAGTCCGGCCGCGCCACCATAGCCGACGGCCGGCCTCGTTGAAGTTCGAACGAGGCGAGCCGTCCTCCTCGTGCCTGGCAAGCGCACTCTCACGCCGATTGATGAAGAAGGCGTCCCAAGTCGGGCTGTAGTCGGGATGCCACTGAGGATTCCTCCGCTGCTCTGGCGTGAGCTCGAAGTAGTAGTGGTTCGTGATGGCCATCTGGCGCGCCACACCTACAGGGACAGGAGGGACCGGTACGCCTCCGACGCTCAGCATCCAGCCGGTGGGGACGCGGTAGCCCGGCGGGCAGGGGTAGTTTGAGGCGCAAAGCGCCTCCGCCTCCTGGGGGGTTAGAGATACGATGGAAGCCATGGAAGAGAGTGATGAGGTTTGCAGATATGAGTCTAGATGTGATATGTAAATGGAGGCCAAGCCTACATATATATAGTGAAAAATGGCGGGAAGACGGAGGCGGGAAGCGGTGGAAAGCGCGGGAAGAAAATAGGCGGGAACCTTTAGTCCCGGTTGGTGGGTGCAACCGAGACTAAAGATGTCGGAAGGATAAGGACGCGTGGGTGGATGCACTGCTCGATGAGATAAGGACGCGTGGGTGGACACACGATGCCCCTGTCGGAGGAATAAGACAAAGTAGAGCGGTGGAAAGCGCGGGAAGAAAATAGGCGGGAACGCAGTGGCGCGGGGAACCATCTAACCTTTAGTCCCGGCTGGTGGGTACAACCGGGACTAAAGGTGGTTTTTGTGTCATCTAACAAAACTGTCGGTGGGATAAGGACATGTGGGTAACCTTTAGTCCCGGTTGGTGGGTCCAACCGAGACTAAAGATGTCGGCAGGATAAGGACGCGTGGGTGGATGCACTGCTCGATGAGATAAGGACGCGTGGGTGGACGCACGATGCCCCTATCGGAGGAACAAGACAAAGTAGAAGCGGTGCCGTGCCTATAAAAGGAGCATCGATACGCCATGGCAAGCAGCTCAACAAGCCAACCTAGAAGGTAGGGAGAGTTTCATTCCCATGGATGGAGGACAGGGTTGGGAAATCTCCCGTGGCGGAGTTTCTCGAAGATGTCGTTGGTGCTCACGCCCTACGGCATCTTCGGAAGCTCCGCCTCAGAAAAATTTCCCTCATACAATAACATCGTTACACAAAAATCCATATTGACATACACAAGTTATGATCCCTATCTAGTCTTCTGAGTTTTCTTCTTGTGTTTCCCTTTCTTCTGATTGCAACGCAGCCATGGACAATCTTCATTATTTAAAATGATGCTTGGGTCAGTTTTCACCTTGAAGGGTGGAATATCATCAAACTTATTATAATCTTCTGACATGTCTGTCTTGTCCTCTACTCCCACGATGTTTCTTTTTCCTGAAAGAACTATGTGGCGCTTTGGCTCATCGTATGATGTGTCCTCTTGCCTTTCTTTTCTTTTTTTCGGTTTGGTAGACATGTCCTTCACATAAAAAACCTGAGCCACTTCACTTGCTAGGACGAATGGTTCAGTGTCGTACCCTAGAATCTTGAGATCCACTGTAGTCATTCCGTACTGCGGGTCTACCTGTACCCCATTTTTCAGGTTGAACCATTTGCACCGGAATAAAGGGACCTTGAAATTAGGTCCATAGTCAAGTTCCCATATCTCCTCTATGTACCCATAATATGTGACCTTCTTCCCATTGTCCTCTGCTGCATCAAAGCGGACACCACTGTTTTGGTTGGTGCTCTTTTTATCTTGGGCGAATGTGTAAAATGTATTCCCATTTATCTCATACCCTTGAAATGTCGATATAGTCGAAGATGGTTGCTTGGCCAACAAGTATAGCTGTTCTTCATCAGTGATATTCATGAGCCGTGTTTGCAACCAACCACCGAAAGTCTTCATGTGTTCTCCATCAATCCAATCTTCATGTTGCTCCGGGTATTCAGAGCGTAAAATATTCTTGTGTTCCACTTTGTATGGAGCCACCAAGCTGGAATTATGTAGAATTGTGTAGTGTGTTTGAGTGAAAGAATGTCCGTCCATACACATTGCTGCTTTCTTTCCTAGCGTGCCTTTTCCACGAGTCTCCCCTCATAGCGCGATTCAGGAACACCGATCGGCTTAAGGTCAGGAATAAAGTCAACACAAAACTCAATGACCTCCTCTGTTCCATAGCCCTTGGAGATGCTTCCTTCTGGCCTAGCACGGTTATGAACGTATTTCTTTAAGACTCCCATGAATCTCTCAAAGGGGAACATGTTGTGTAGAAATACAGGACCGAGAACACTAATCTCTTCGACCAGGTGAACGAGGAGATGCGTCATAATATTGAAGAAGGATGGTGGGAACACCAACTCGAAGCTGACTAGACATTGCACCACATCCTTCTGTAAATTTTGTAGAGTTAGTGGATTGATCACCTTCTGAGAAATTGCATTAAGGAACGCACATAGCTTCACAATGGGTACTCGAACATTTTCTGATAGAAGCCCCCTCAATGCAACCGGAAGTAATTGTGTCATAATCACGTGGCAGTCATGAGACTTTAGGTTTTGAAACTTTTTCTCTGACATGTTTATTATTCCCTTTATATTCGATGAGAAGCCAGACGGGACCTTGATGCTACTCAGGACTTCAAAAAAGATCTCCTTCTCTTCTTTGGTAAGAGCGTAGCTGGCAGTACCTTGATACTTCTCTGGATTCAGGTTGTTTCCTTCGTGGATACATTGCTGGTCGTGCCGTGCATCCGGTGTATCTTTTGTCTTCCCATACACGCCCAAGAAGTTTAGCAGGTTCACGCAAAGATTTTTCGTCACGTGCATCACGTCGATTGCAGAGTGAACCTCTAGGATTTTCCAGTAGGGTAGCTCCCAAAATATAGACATCTTCTTCCACATGGGTACATGTCCGTCAACATCATGCGGAACAGATTGTCCGCCAGGACCCTTTCCAAAGATCACTTTTAAATCCTTGACCATATCATATATAACATCCCCAGTAGGGCGGGTAGGATTCATTTGGTCTTCTGCCTCACCTCTCAAATGCTTTCCTCTCTTTCTTACTTGATGTTGTTTTGGAAGAAATCGACGATGCCCCATGTACACATTCTTGTTTCTCAAATATATACTGTCAGTCTCACCTAAACAGTGTGTGCATGCATTGTATCCCTTGTTTGACTGTCCTGAAATGTTACTAAGAGCAGGCCAATCATTGATGGTTACAAACAACAACGCTCGTAGGTTAAATTCCTTTTGTTCGTGCTCATCCCAAATAGGTACACCTTCTTCACGCCACAACTGTAAAAGTTCTTCAACCAATGGCCTCAGGTACACATCAATGTCGTTGCCGGGTTGCCTCGGGCCTTGGATGAGCACTGGCATCATAATAAACTTCCGCTTCATGCACAACCAAGGAGGAAGGTTATAGATACATAGAGTCACTGGCCAGGTGCTATGACTGGAGCTCTGCTCCCCGAAAGGATTAAAGCCATCTGTACTTAGACCAAATCTTAAGTTCCTTGCGTCATCTGAAAATGACTTGTACTTTCTATCGATTTTTCTCCACTGCGATCCGTCAGCGGGGTGTCTCAGCATCACATCTTTCTTACGGTCCTCTTTGTGCCATCGCAACAACTTGGCATGCTCTTTGTTTTGGAACAAACGTTTCAACCGTGGTATTATAGGAGCATACCACATCACCTTCGCAGGAACCTTCTTCCTGTGGGTGGACTCGCCCTCAACATCGCCAGGGTCATCTCGCCTGATCTTATACCTCAATGCACCACATACCGGGCATGCATTCAAATTCTCGTACTCTCCGCGGTAGAGGATGCAGTCATTGATGCATGCATGTATCTTCTGCACCTCTAATCCTAGAGGGCAGACAACCTTCTTTGCTTCGTACGTACTAGAGGGCAATACGTTCTCTCCTGGAAGCATCTTCTTTATTATTTTCAGCAACTTTTCAAATCCCTTGTCAGAAGTACCATTCTCTGCCTTCCATTGCAGCAATTCCAGTGTGGTACCCAGTTTTTTTTGGCCATCTTCGCAATTTGGGTACAACAGTTTGTTGTGATCCTCTAACATTTTCTCCAACTTCAACCTCTCCTTTTCACTTCCGCAGTTTATCTTCGCATCAAGAATGGCCCGACCCAAATCGTCATCGGGGTCATAAAAAATGGGCTCATAAAAAATGGGCTCTTCTTCAGCTTCGTCTTCCCCCATACTACTATCACCGTCTTCAGTGAATATAGGATAGTTGTCACTATCCTCTTCTTCTTCGTTGCCTTCCATTATAACCCCTCTTTCTCCGTGCTTGGTCCAACAATTATAGCCGGGCATGAAACCATTCTCAAGCAGGTGGAAGTGAAGGGTCTTTGAGGTAGAGTAATCCTTCGTATTCCTACAGGAACTACATGGACAATAAATGAAACCATTCGACCGCCTGTTTGCCTCCGCCACGTTGAGAAAATAATGCATGCCGGTAATGAAGTCGGGATGGCATCGGTCACCGTACATCCATTGTCGATTCATCTGCATTATATAAGTATATCAAAAATCATTAATTACACAACATCATGGATATATGAGTGACCAACTTAATTAATATTCAAGTTCATCACATAAAACTAAGTTTTTTTTATTAAAAAAAGAGGCTCACCGAGATGGTACAGTGCCGGCTAGGGGAAGACGCTGGCGATCGACGACGGTGAGGACGGGGACGATACTAAAACCTACAAATCATACTTTAATTTCAGCTCAATTGCATACAAAAAGAATGAAATCCCTAACTTAGGCATTTCATCAAACACCTTGCTAGCACTAGAAAAATAATACGAGTTAAACTAGCAAAGAAATGAGCTAAATTAGGAACGCCGAAAGAAAGGATGATATTGCTAACCCTTAGATAGATGGATGCCGTCAATCTTGATAAAATGGTGGATAAAAATGAAGATTTATTGGAGTGTGAGAGGTGCAAAATGTTTGGAAATATGAGAGAGAAGAAGGGAAAATGAATGCAAGGATGATCGGGTGCTAGAAATAGGGCAGGGGCCCTTTAGTACCGGTTCTTCATATGAACCGGTACTAAAGGTTTAGCTCTGGCCCACTAAAAATCTTTAGTACCGGTTCCTAGTATGAACCGGTATAAAAGGACCCCATCGAACCGGTACTGATCTTACTCGGCCGAGTCGGCGAATAAACCGGTACTAATGTACCCTTTAGTACCGGTTCATACGGGAACCGGTACTAAAGGCGTAGACCGTTGCCCATTTTTCTACTAGTGTATAAATTGAACAAAAAATAACACAGTGTTAGATTTAGCATAATATATGTGTCAGATTTAGCATAATATATATGTTCTGTTCACAATTGCTATTTGACACACTCAAATTCAGAAAATATATGGTATTCATTGCATTTTTTTAAGTGTTTATAACAACATAACATAGTTAGCAACATTGAAATTTTTCGTTAATCAAATGTACAACCACTTCTACTTTCCTGTTCTCTAAAGATATATTAACACAATTCCGCAGCAACGCGCGAGACATCATCTAGTTTTTGTCTAAATCGCCCACCACTGCATAGTGTTTCTTGGCTTCGATGCAGCGAAACATCGACACGCACGCATTGTGCAAAAGATCGAAGGACACCCGACACAAAGTAGTGGCACTGTACGCTAGCTCTTCATTGATAGCGCACCATAATCAGGATTCGTGACACATTTTGTAGCTTTGCTGTTCCTCTCTTGATTTTGCTTCGCGCTCACTAAAATGATCTGGTTACTGGTTTCCTCTTTTTTTTTCTGCTTCCGCTTACTAGGTACCAGGTGCCTCGACTCAATATTTTCAATACAGAAATCAAACATTTGCTAATACATACAGCATGCAGACTGTCGACCTGTACTTTCCAGTAATTTCCCTCCAATCATAACATGATCCAAGATGTATAGGCCGTCAAAATGGCGATCTGCACTCCGCTCTCATAAAATTCTTTATTTTCTTCTTTCTTCGTTTGTATTTATTAATGTATTAAAAAGAAGTAACAATTCATGTCTCTTTGTTCTCTCCGACACTCAAACACGATGGCGACGGAAAACCCATTTACTAAAACACCGGGAGGTTTGAGAATAAGAGACTAAGTGTTATTTTGAAGAAGAGCATCAAATTCATACGCATAGCAGAATGCAAAAAAGGGTCTAAATGAGCACGCTTATAGCTAGTGGGTATTGGTGAAATAGATGGTGTAGAGGTGAGATTAAGACGACGAACAAGCAGATGAAAACCACGTTTGCCACGAGTACACAGGACATGATCATTATCACGTATAGGAATAGGAACCGCATGAGGTGGAATAGGTGGAAGTGGCTGCATGGAAGATTGTGTAGCAGAAGATGTAGAAGTAATATCCATAGTGGGGCTGGTGACAGGAGTGGTTGTCACGGCAGAAAAATCAGGCACGGCAGGGCTCGAGGCAGTCGACGCACAGAAGGCGTTGCCGCAACAGAAGATGCGGCAGGGGCAAGTGCTGGAGGCGCATAGGAGGCGCTGCCGCGGCAGATATTTGGGGAAAAGTCCTGTCGTGGCAGAGTCGATGGCAGGAGTTTTTGGAGAAGAAGTGGGGGATGATTTGAAGATAGCATATGGAAAAGTGTGTTCATCGGAAGTGACATGACAAGAGATATGTATACGTCTGGAAGATGGATCAAAGCAACGAAAGCCTTTGTGATCATCGAAAAGTCCAAGATAGTGCAAGGCAAGGAGCAAGGTGCAAGTTTATGAGAAGCAGTAGTGGAGGTATTAGGAAAACATAAGAATCAAAAAATACGAAGAGTAGAGTAATCGGGATGGTGAAGAAAAAGAGATTGAAAAGGTGTGTATAGGGGGCAAAGTTTAGTGGGCGGATGTTGAGAAGATAGGTGGCGGTCCGGAGAGCTTCAGCCAAAAAATGAGGTGGAAGGGCAGCCTGAATGAGCAATTTGTGAAGAATGTCATTAATGGTATGAAGAGAACATTCAACTTTGCCATTTTGAGGGGATGTGTAGGGGCAAGAAAGACGAAGAAGAATACCATGGGAGAGAAAGAAATTTTGATTGGTAGCATTATCAAATTCGCGACCATTATCACATGGAATAAATCGCATAGGAAAACCAAAGTGCACGAGAGCATATTGCCGAAAGTGTGTAAATATTGCATGAACATCTGACTTGGCACGGAGAGGAAAATGTTGTGATTTGATGCAGAAAACAAACAAAAAATTCCTCTAACCCATAGCCCATGATCTATCTACGTAGTTGAACAGTAATGGTAATAGCGGCGGTATCCATACCTTTAAAGACCGAGTGCGCGGGAACGTTCCCGCATGAACGTTGGCATTGAAGACAACCGAAGCTGACCTCAAGGTCATGTAGTCGTACCAGTCGAAGAAGACTAGCGCCGCATGTGCAGCGCCTCCGAGAGATTACACACGTACGGTGTATAGACGTCGTCTAGGCTCCGGTCCAGCAAAGCAGCGAAAGAAGGTGGATTAAGCTGAAATCCGGCAGCGCGACGGCGTCCGGAATAGGAGGTTTTCCTTCTACCCGCTGACGCAGTTCCAAACATGGGAACCAAGTCAGGAGGAAGAGAGGAAGATGAGGGAATGAATGAGCCAAGAGCTCCCACGGGGTTTTATATAGTGGGGAGAGGGGGTAGGTGGCGCAGGCCCTAGGGGAAACCCTAGGCCGGCCGCCCCACCTTGGCCGCTGTCGGCCCCTAGGGGAAACCATAGGGCGCCTGGACTTTGGGGCCTGGCTGGCCTAGCCTATGGGCCTAGCCCATTTCCCTTTTCCCATTATTCTTTTATTTATTAATTCATTTTTAATATTTAATTACTTTAATTAAATACTAAACACATTAACTAATTAATCCTTGGCATATTTCCTTCACCGATACAACTTCGATAAAGTCCAGAACATTTCCGGTGTCTTCAGAACCTTTTTGATATTGCCCGGAACTTTTCCGGATACCTCCTTGTCACTTTCTAGTAATTACAAATCTACCCCTAACCGTCATATACTGTTAAGTGTGAAACCCTATAGGTCGAGGAATACCTAGACATGATCGAGACTCCTCTCCGATCAATGATAAATAGGGGGTTCTAGAAAACCATTCTGATCCCTGTGTATTCCACGAAACTCTTTGTTGATCCCGTAAACACAGTATTATATTCCCTTTGTCTCACGATACTAGATCTTCTCCGAGGTTTAATCACTGATATCCCCATATTATTGTTCACCCTTGTCTGACAAGTCTTTCAACTCATTTCATGACATTGCATACTCCATGACCTTGCACATGCTTGCAAGCTCATATATGCAACTGTCAACGAGTGGGTCCAGAGTATCTATCTGTCACGTGGATGGACAAATCCCGCTCTTGGTTCACACTCCTCTACCTACTCCTTTGGCATACCCAATATGCACCTTTTGAGTCAACCAGTTACGTGAAGACGGTTGATGCAATCAAAGTATCCTCCAAACGTCGTGATTATCGTAGTCACGGTCTAAGGAACTGATTACTTTGTTTCTTTGTTATATGCACTATTAACTTTGTAACAGATCTAATTAAATTAACAGTACATTGGGTGCGTGTCCAGCATGTCCAACATGAGCTCAGTGTTCATTGACGCATTTGCCCATGACCTGGAAACCTTGATCATCAGATGACATATGAGCTGGTTAGCTAGAGTTAACCAGGGATCTTTTCCATATACGTCACACATGTATTAATGTTTCCGCTTAATACAGTTATAGCATGACATATAATATTATGAACAAATGAGATATGGCACAAAAATATACTTTTATTATTTGCCTCTAGGGTATATCTCCTTTAGTCCCCAACTTGCACTAGAGTAGAAATAATCTAGTTTATATTCGATAATGATCTAACACCCATCGAATAACGGTGTGGATCAAACTTTGCCCGTGGAAGAGGCTTCATCAATGGTTCTGACTTTACCATCTCTTACATAATCTCTTATGACATGGTAATGCTGCAGTATATGTTTAACTATAGAATGAGCTCTAAGCTCCTTGGTGTTGGCGATGGCAGTCGTGTTGTCACATAGAATGTCCACAGGGTCGCCCATGCTCGGAAACACCCCAAGTTTGATGACAAACTTGTGTAGTCCAACTCCTTCAATAGTCGCTTCAGCGACGGCCATATACTCCGACTCCATTGTAGATTGAGCCACTAAGTCCTACTTGCAGCTCTCCCAGCTCTCCGCTCCTCCATTCAACATAAAAACATATCTTGTTTGAGACTTTGAATCGTCTGGGTCGGTGTCAAAACTAGCATCAACATAACCCTTTATGATGAGCTCTTCTTCATTTCCACCATAAACCAGAACCATGTCCTTTGTATTCTTTAAATACTTCAGGATACCTTTAACCACTTTCCAATGACTTATACCAGGGTTATCTTGATAATGGCTCATCAAGTTGAGAGCCAATGTTACATCAAGCCTATTACCTATCATAGTGATGGAGCCGAGTCGATGAAGTAAAATGACTGACCAGTTGGAAAACCCCAAGAGCAAGGTGTGATGAATATAGCAGCAAGTTTTTCCCTCAGTAAGAAACCAAGGTTATCAATCCAGTAGGAGGGAGACAAACGACCGAAGGTGATGCCCACTAGCTTCGCGACAGCTCCGGACAATTTATAGGGCGCCTCGTCCAAGCTTTTCTTTGCGAGCGGCAACGTGGAACCTGCACACAACACAACCAAATACTTTGTTCCCAACTTACAATGGGGTTGTCAATCTCACCGGTTTGCTTGAAACAAAGGGTATGAGCGTATCGAGTGGAAAGTGACAATAGTATGCGAATAAACTAAATAGTGTGAGTAAAGTAAACATGTGATTGCAATATAAAGGAAATAGGACCAGGGTCCACAGTTCACTAGTGGTGTCTCTCCATAAGATAAAATAATACATGCTGGGTAAACAAATTACAGTTGGGCAATTGATAGAATAAAAACAACATGCATATGATGAGAGGATCACTATGAGATTCACTCTGGGCATTACAACAAGATACATAGACCGCCATCCAACTGCATCTATGACTAATAATCCACTTGTGGCGAATCAATCCGAGAACTCCACAAGTATTAAGTTGCGAACAACATATAATTGCATTAAGCAAAGTGTGTAATGTAAACAAAGCATATGCCCTAGAGCATATGAATGTTGTTTTCTCCCTAGTAGCAACAACACATCTACAACCTTAGAGGTTTCTGTCACTCCCCCAGATTAAATAGAGGCATGAACCCACTATCGAGCATAAATACCCCCTCTTGGAGTCACTAGCAACTACTCGGCCAAGATAGCTACTAACAACGGAGAGCATGCAAGATCATAAACAACATAGAGATAACAAAAGATAAAATTTCAGTACATCAACTCAAGCATAACACCAATATTCATCGGATCCCAACAAAAAAAACATGTAGAATTATATGACGGTGATCTCAATCATGTAAGGCAGCTCATGAGATCTAAACATGAAGCACATGGTGGAGAAGACAACCATCTAGCTACTGCTATGGGCCCATAGTCCAAGGTAGACTACTCACTCATCGCTCCGGAGGCAAGCATGGCGATGAAGAAGACCTCCGGTGGCGATTCCCCTCTCCGGCAGGGTGCCGGGAAGAGCTTCTGGACCCTCCCAATCTTTGGGTCGATGGCGGCGGCGGATCGCGATGTGTTCTAGAAAAGTGATCAGGTCCTTAGGTTTTTCCCGTCGAGGGGTCTTTATAGGCGAAGGGGCATCATCGGGAGTGGACCGAGGCTCCCTCACACATAGGGGGCGCGGCCCAGCCCCTGGCCGCGCCGCCCTGTTGTGTGGGGCCCTCGTGGCCCCACTCCGTCTCCTCTTCGGTTTTCTGGAAGCTTTGGTGAAATTCTGGGCGACTGGCTTTGGTTTCGTCCAATTCCGAGAATATTTCCTGTGTAACTTTTCTGAAACACAAAAACAGCAAAAAACTGGGAACTGGCACTGTGGCGACTTGTTAATAGGTTAGTTCCGGAAAATGCATAAAAGTGCCACGAAGTGTAACAAAACACTAAGCAAATGGTGTAAAAACAAGTATGGAGCATCAAAAATTATAGATACGTTTGAGACGTATCAGCATCCCCAAGCTTAACTCCTGCTCATCCTCGAGTAGGTAAGTGATAACAAAAGAAATAATTTTTGAGGTGACATGCACCTACACAATCTTGATCAAATATGTAAGCGTTGTGCGCTGGGATCAAAAGAACTTAAAACATGGGCATGAAAGACATGATCTTGATAGAAGAAACTTAGCAACCATGTTATAACATGAAAATGAACACAAACAAAAGATCATGAAAATGAAACAATGAAAGTCAAATGTGTGTTCAAATCATAAGGAAAAACATACAAATGGTTTTTAGCTTGTCCTTTATGGAGAGTGCTGCTGGCTGATGTGGTGTGGTCAACGTGGGAGCAGACGTCCTTGTGCGTGGTGGATAACCAGCCTGTCGGGAACCCCAAGAGAAAGGTATGATAAGTATAGCAGCTAGTTTTCCCTCAGTAAAGAAACCAAGGTTTATCGATCAGGAGAGGAGAGACAAACGGCTGAAGGTGATGCGGAACCTGCACACACACAACCAAGTACTTTGTTCCCAACTTACGATGAGGTTGTCAATCTCACCGGTTTGCATGAAACAAAGGTTATGAGCGTATCGAGTGGAAAACAATATAGTATGTGAGTAAAGTAAACAGTGCGAGTAAAGTAAACAGGTGATAGCAATATGATGTAAATAGGACCGGGGTCCACAGTTCACTAGTGGTGTCTCTCCAAGATAAAATAACACATGCTGGGTAAACAAATTACAGTTGGGCAATTGATAGAATAAAGATAAACGTGATATGTCAAGAAGATCACTATGAGATTTACTCTGGGCATTACAACAAAATACATAGACCGCCATCCAACTGCATCTATGACTAATAATCCACTTGTGGTGAATCAATCTGAGAACTCCACAAGTATTAAGTTGCGAACAACAGATAATTGCATTAAGAAAAGTGTGTAATGTAAACAAAGCATATGCCCTTGAGCATATGAATGTTGTTTTCTCCCTAGTAGCAACAGTACATCTACAACCTTAGAGGTTTCTGTCACTCCCCCAGATTAAATAGAGGCATGAACCCACTATCGAGCATAAATACCCCCTCTTAGAGTCACTAGCAACTACTTGGCCAAGATAGCTACTAACAACGGAGAGCATGCAAGATCATAAACAACATAGAGATAACAAAAGATAATATTCAGTACAGCAACTTAATCATAAACACCAATATTCATCGGATCCCAACAAACCAAACATGTAGAATTACATAACGGTGATCTCAATCATGTAGGGCAGCTCATGAGATCTAAACATGAAGCACATAGTGGAGAAGACAACCATCTAGCTACTGCTATGGACCCATAGTCCAAGGTAGACTACTCACTCATCGCTCTGGAGGCAAGCATGGCGATGAAGAAGACCTCCGGTGGTGATTCCCCTCTCCGGCAGGGTGCCGAGAAGAGCTTCTGGACCCTCCCGATCTTCAGGTCGACGGCGGCGGCGGATCGCGATGTGTTCTGGAAAATTGATCGGGTACTTAGGTTTTTTTCCGTCGGGGGGTCTTTATAGGCGAAGGGGCGATGTCAGAGGAGGCGCCAGGCGCCCTCACGCGAGGCCTGCGCGGCCAGGGGCCTGGCCATGCCACCCCTGCGTGTGGGGCCCTGGTGGCCCCCCTCCGACTCTTCTTCGGATGTCTGGAAGCTTCCTGGTGAAATAAAACTTCAGGATGTGGTTTCGTCCAATTCCGAGAATATTTCCTGTGTATCACTTCTGAAACACAAAAATAGCAGAAAACAGGGAACTGGCACTGTGGCAACTTGTTAATAGGTTAGTTCCAGAAAATGCATAAAAGTGCCACGAAGTGTAACGAAACAATAGGCAAATGGTGTAAAAACAAGCATGGAGCATCAAAAATTATAGATACGTTGGAGACGTATCAAGCATCCCCAAGCTTAACTCCTGCTCGTCCTCGAGTAGGTGAGTGATAACAAAAGAATAATTTTTGAGGTGACATGCACCTACACAATCTTGATCATATATGTGAGCATTGGTGAGCTGGGATCACTAGAACTTAAAACATGGGCATGAAGATATAATCATGACAATAAGAACTTAGCAACCATGTTGTAAACATGCAAATGAACACAAACAAAAGATCATGAAAATGAAACAATGAAAGTCAAACGTGTGTTCAAATCATAAGGAAAAACATACAAATGGTTTTCAGCTTGTCCTTCAAAGAGAGCAAAACATAAATGCATAGGACACCTTCAAGTTTAAGAGGGTGACTAAATAAATAATTTAAGAACAAGTGAAACCAACAATATGAATCAATCAATGAACTTTGGGACAATGCATATTATACTAAGAATGACAACTATGCTCTCTTAATGGTGCATAAAGAAAGAAGGTGGAGACTCAACATAAAAGTAAAAGAAAGGCCCTTCGCAGAGGGAAGCAGTGATTGCAAGTTTTATAACCTTCAAAAATTATGGTACTTACCGGCTTTGAGCTCTCATTGCCCCCATCATAAGCATCTTGAATGGTTAAAGTTAATGCGAGAACAATTATGATGCATATGCTTGACAAATCATAAGTTGAAAACCTCGTGCCCCGTGAATACGAGTACCCAAACCTCATGCTACTTTACTTAGAATCCCAAGCAAGGCTCTTGTCATTGTAAGTATATGCATATCATTGAGAACCGCCAATGGGGTTCCTCCGTGCCCGATGACATGGAACAAGCCCACACCAAAATGACAGGACAAGCAGACAATGAACACCTCGACATCTCTTTTATTTGCCTTTTATTTAGCTTTTTATTGTGAGATGCGTTGTCGAATGTTCACCATGGGTATGCTGCAAATTTCCACCATGAATTATGCATGGCTTAGATTGGCGGCCCGGCGTTTCCCTAACACATATACAAACTCCATGATCCCCACAAGATTCCCAATTCATTTCACACCGTGGGCATCCATAAACAAAAGATCACGATATCAACTCAAATAAGAAGTGCAATGTTGAAAGCTTGCCCCATGACAGCATGGATGGGCTAGAATCCAACTTATAACTTGCAAGCATAACAACTCAACATAAGATACCACAATGTCAAATTTTTAAGAACAGAAAAAAGTAAAGTGTGCCTTCTGGTTCGTGAGAGCTTTACTGACCAAATTTCGCATAACACTGGTAAGATTTTAATTTGAAGAGAAAATAAAAGCAAGTCAAATTTACTTGGAATAGCAAATTGCTAGTAGGTATGTATGGTGGACAATTTGGAAAACTTTGGCTTTTAGGAGTTGGATGCACGAGTAGAGCTCATACTCAGTACAAGGCGAGGGCTAGCAAAAGACTGGGAGCGACCAACTAAGAGAGCAATAATGGCCATAATCATGCAAAGCGACAAAGCGACATTAAAAAAAAGCATAAGATGGCATCAAAAGTCAAAAACTAAATGATCATGAAGGCTATTGGTAACTTTGTAAGAGTCTAACATGTGTGAGCATGCGCCAAGTCAACCCAAATAAAGCATCAAGGAGAAAACCAAAATAATGCTTCCATACAATAAAAACAACGCATGATTTTTTCAAAGGCTCATTAAGCAATCTCAGTTATTTGAGACAAGTCATGCTACAGTAAAACCACTAAGCATACTATCAAAAAGACATCAAGCATGACATGTAAAAGCCTAAGCCGCAGTCTACACAAGCTCCTTCTTGTACCACTATTTTGCACAAAGCTTTTTCTCTTTTCCAACACCATTTGAAATTTTTAAAGACACCTCTTTTGATGAAAACCAATAAAGATCAGAGGCAAAAATACACCTTGATGAAAAGATATGACAAGGTCTGAATGCAAATCAAGTCAAAAACAAAAACCAAAACCACTAGCAGAAAAATAAGAACACTCGATTTTTAATAAGAGTGAAAACTAGAGCGTTCTTTGCAAATGAAAACGAGTACATCTCCTCCAAAAGAAATTTGTTGGGGTCCAACCATTTATTGCAGCAAACAAACAAACTAAACTAACTAAGAAAACTAAAACAACTGACGCTCCAAGAAAAACACATAGTGCATGAAGCAATAAAAATATAGTGTTTTGAAAGGTGACCTGATTTTTGCCGATGAACAAGGGGTGCCCCGGGGGCATCCCCAAGCTTTGACGCTTGTACTTATTGGATATTTCTTGGGGTGATGCATGGGCATCCCCAAGCTTGAGCTTTTGTCCATTCTTCAACTCATCTCATCATTCTCCAATCCCTACACTTGAAAACTTCCTTCATACAAAACTAAACACAATTCTGTTAGCAACATTAGTGCAAGCATAACATATAATCAACCTCTTTTTGCTTCAGGTTTCAACTCAAAACCACCACATATATAGCAAATACTACTGTAGCAACCTCCCCAAAAGTTCCGTGATCAAAAGAACTCAAAAGAAAGCGATAAAGTGGCAAACACAAATATTGGCAGAAATCTGTCATAACTGAATAGCTGACAAAGGTCGAATTTTTGAGGGGTTTTCTGTTGCTCAAATCAAAAAGTGTTCAACTAACAAAAGTTTGGATATAACCTGGGGCATATGCACAAAAAATCGCAGTTCCAAAAGATATACAGAAAATTTATACGAATTTTTAAGGTGCAGCACCGAAAATAGTTTCAGGACAGCAACATCCCCAAATCTTTACCTCACTCAAATTAGAGGCTTCTCTTGGCACAAAAACGAAATAAACAAGATAAGGAGCTGTCATTACAGTAGTAATGACTTCCAAGACTCAAATAAAAGAAAAAGTACTGAAAAGAAACATTGGGTTATCTCCCAAGAGTGCTTTTCTTTAACGCCTTTGAGCTAGGCGCAAAAAATTGTGAATCAAGTAATATCAAGTGATGAAGCACTAGGATCAGCGTGTGCCTTACGTCTTCCTTTCTTACCTTTGTTTTTGACTCTAGGAAAGACATGGTTATTGCAAGGTGGAGAGATAAATCTTATATTGCCTTTTCCCACATCAATGACGGCGCCTAGGAGCTTCAAGAGGGATCTTCCAAGTGTGATTTGTCCTTTTCCTACACATTCAATAACAAGATAATCAGTAGATATCATTCTTCCTACAACTTTTGTAAAAACTCCTTCAGCTATTCCAATGGGAAATATAGTGGCATTGTTAGTAAGAGAAATTCCTTCTCCCCCCTCAGAAAGCTTCCAAAGGCTCAAAGATTCATAAACATCCTTTGGCATGAGGCAAAATTCCGACATAATATCGCAACGAGCATGAAAAGTTTCACCACTAATGGTGATTTTTATCGTAGGATACCAACTCGAAGGTTCAGAATTTGTTGGCACATAATCAAAATGCTGGCGCAAAGTATTATAGCAAGAATTCAAGCTAGCAGTGCGAGTCTCAAGAGTATCAAGTCTATTAAAAATGCAGACAAGAGAGGAATCAAAATAGGTTGGCATGCTATAAATTGTAATCAACTTTTTTATAATGTTGAAGGCTTGATCTCCATCGCAATGAAGGAAATCTCCTTCTACAGTAGCATCCAAAGCATATCTATAATGAAGAGCAAGTCCAAAGTAAAAGCTACTAAGAAGCAAACTCAAAGTCATTTTAGGTTCAGTTTTTCCATGCCAATCATAAATTCTAGACCAAGCTTCTTTAAAACTTTCCTCATCCTTTTGTTTAAAAGTGAAAATCACGTCCTCGGGCATCATAGTAGTGGCAACTGAACTAGACATAATAATCTAAAGTAAAGAAATAACAACTACCAAGGATTCTATTTTTTTTTGGGTTTTTTGATATAAAACGATGTAGGTAAAATAAAATAAAGTAAAGCAAAGCAATAACAAAGTAAAGGATGTGTGTGCGAAAAACTCCCCTCGCAGAAGTCTTCTCTTCTTCCCCGGCAACGGCGCCATAAAATTAGCTGCTGCTGGTGATGTGGTGTGGTCAACGTGGGAGCAGACGTCCTTGTGCGTGGTGGATAACCAGCCCGTTGGGAACCCCAAGAGGAAGGTATGATGAGTATAGCAGCTAGTTTTCCCTCAGTAAAGAAACCAAGGTTTATTGATCAGGAGAGGAGAGACAAACGACTGAAGGTGATGCGGAACCTGCACACACACAACCAAGTACTTTGTTCCCAACTTACGATGAGGTTGTCAATCTCACCGGTTTGCTTGAAACAAAGGTTATGAGCGTATCGAGTGGAAAACAATATAGTATGCGAGTAAAGTAAATAGTGTGAGTAAAGTAAACAGGTGATAGCAATATGATGTAAATAGGACCGGGGTCCACAGTTCACTAGTGGTGTCTCTCCAAGATAAAATAACACATGCTGGGTAAACAAATTATAGTTGGGCAATTGATAGAATAATGATAAACGTGATATGTCAAGAAGATCACTATGAGATTTACTCTGGGCATTACAACAAAATACATAGACCGCCATCCAACTGCATCTATGACTAATAATCCACTTGTGGTGAATCAATCCGAGAACTCCACAAGTATTAAGTTGCGAACAATAGATAATTGCATTAAACAAAGTGTGTAATGCAAATAAAGCATATGCCCTTGAGCATATGAATGTTGTTTTATCCCTAGTAGCAACAGCACATCTACAACCTTAGAGGTTTCTGTCACTCTCCCAGATTAAATAGTGGCATGAACCCACTATCGAGCATAAATACCCCCTCTTGGAGTCACTAGCAACTACTTGGCCAAGATAGCTACTAACAACGGAGAGCATGCAAGATCATAAATAACATAGAGATAACAAAAGATAATATTTAGTACAGCAACTTAATCATAAACACCAATATTCATCGGATCCCAACAAACCAAACATATAGAATTACATAACGGTGATCTCAATCATGTTGGGCAGCTCATGAGATCTAAACATGAAGCACATGGTGGAGAAGACAACCATCTAGCTACTGCTATGGACCCATAGTCCAAGGTAGACTACTCACTCATCGCTCCAGAGGCAAGCATGGCGATGAAGAAGACCTCCGGTGGCGATTCCCCTCTCCGGCAGGGTGCCGGGAAGAGCTTCTGGACCCTCCCGATCTTCGGGTCGACGGCGGCGGCGGATCGCGATGTGTTCTGGAAAATTGATCGGGTACTTACGTTTTTTCCATCGGGGGGTCTTTATAGGCGAAGGGGCGATGTCAGAGGAGGAGCCAGGTGCCCTCACGCGGGGCCCACGTGGCCAGGGGCCTGGCCACGTCACCCCTGCGTGTGGGGCCCTGGTGGCCCCCCTCCGACTCTTCTTCGGATGTCTGGAAGCTTCCTGGTGAAATAAAACTTTAGGATGTGGTTTCGTCCAATTCCGAGAATATTTCCTGTGTATCACTTCTGAAACACAAAAACAGCAGAAAACAGGGAACTGGCACTGTGGCAACTTGTTAATAGGTTAGTTCCAAAAAATGCATAAAAGTGCCACGAAGTGTAACGAAACAATAGGCAAATGGTGTAAAAACAAGCATGGAGCATCAAAAATTATAGATACGTTGGAGACGTATCAGAGAGCAAAACATAAATGCATAGGACACCTTCAAGTTTAAGAGGGCGACTAGATACAAATAATTTAAGAACAAGTGAAACCAACAATATGAATCAATCAATGAAAACTTTGGGACAATGCACATTATACTAAGAATGACAACTATGCTCTCTTAATGGTGCATAAAGGTAGAAGGTGCCGACTCAACATAAAAGTAAAAGAAAGGCTCTTTGCGGAGGGAAGCAGTGATTGCAAGTTTTATAAACCTTCAAAAATTATGGTACTTACCGGCTTTGAGCTCTCATTGCCCCCATCATAAGCATCTTGAATGATTAAAGTTAATGTGAGAACACTTATGCTGCATATGCTTGACAAATCATAAGTTGAAAACCTCGTGTCCCGTGAATACGAGTACCCAATCCTCATGCTATTTTACTTAGAGTCCCAAGCAAGCTCTTGTCATTGTAAGTATATACGTATCATCGAGAACTGCCAAGGGGGTACCTCCGTGCCCGATGACATGGAACAAGCCCACATCAAAATGACAGGACAAGCAGATAATGAACACCTTGACATCTCTTTTATTTACCATTTGTATAGCTTTTTATTTTGAGATGCATCGTCGAATGTCCACTATGGGCATGCTGCAATTTTCCACCATGAATTATGCATGGCTTAGATTGGCGGCCCAGGCATTTCTCTAACACATATACAAACTTCACGATACCGCAAGATTCCCAATTCATTTCACACCGCGAGTATCCATAAACAAAAGATCACGATATCAACTCAAATAAGAAGTGCAATGTTGAAAGCTTGCCCCATGACGGCATGGCTGGGCTAATTCCCAACTTACAACTTGCAAGCATAACAACTCAACATAAGAGACCACAATGTCAAAATTTTAAGAACAAAAAAAGTAAAGTGTGCTATCAGGTTTGTGAGAGCTTTACTGACCAACTTTCGCATAACACTGGTAAGAGTTTAATTTGAAGAGTAGATAAAAGCAAGTCAAATGTACTTTGGAATAGAAAATTGCTAATAGTTATGTATGGTGGACACTTTCGCAAAACTTGGTTTTTAGGAGTTAGATGCACGAGTAGAGCTCATACTCAGTACAAAATGAGGGCTAGCAAAAGACTGAGAGCGACCAACTAAGAGAGCAATAATGGCCATAATCATGGAAAGCGACAAAGCGACATTAAAAGAAGCATAAGATGGCATCAAAAGTCAAAAACTAAATGATCATAGAGGCTATTGGCGACTTTGTATGAGTCTAACATGTGTGAGCATGTGCCAACTCAACCCAAATAAAGCATCAAGGAGAAAACCAAAATAATGCTTCCAAACGATAAAAATAACGCATGATTTTTTCAAAGGCTCATTAAGCAATCTCAGTTATTCGAGACAAGTCATGCTACAGCAAAACCACTAAACTTACTATCAAAAAGACATCAAGCACGACATGAAAAAGCCTAGGCCACAGTCTACACAAGCTCCTTCTTATACCACTTTTTTACATAAAGCTTTTTCTCTTTTCCAACACCATTCAAACTTTATATAAACACCTCTTTTGATGAAAACCAATATAGACCAGAGGCAAAAAGACACCTTGATGAAAAGATATAACAAGATCTAAACAAAAATCAAGGCGAAAAACGAAAACTAAACGCAGTTCTAGAAAAAGAGAACACTCGTTGAAACGATAAGAGTGAAAACGGAGTGTTCTTGGCAAATGAAAAGCAAGGCAACTTCTCCAAAAGGAATTTGTTGGGGTCCAACCATTTATTGCAGCAAACAAAACTAAACTAAACTGAAAACTAAAAACAGCTGACGCTCCAAGAAAAACACATAATGCATGAAGCAATAAAAATATAGTGTTTTGAAAGGTGACCTGATTTTTGCCGATGAAGAAGGGGTGCCTCAGGGGCATCCCCAAGCATTGACGCTTGTACTTCTTGGATATTTCTTGGGGTGATGCATGGGCATCCCCAAGCTTGAGCTTTTGTCCATTCTTTAACTCATCTCATCACTCTCCGATCCCTACACTTGAAAACTTCCTTCATACAAAACTAAACACAAATCTATTAGCAACATTAGTATAAGCATAACAATGAATCAACCCTTTTTGCTTCAGGTTTCAACCTAGAACCACCACATACAAAGCATATACTACTGTAGCAACTTCTCCAAAAGTTCTGTGATCAAAAGAACTCAAAAAGAAAGCGATAAAGCGGCAAACACAAATATTGGCAGAAATCTGTCAAAACAGAACAGCTGACAAAGGTCGAATTTTTTAGGGGTTTTCTGTTGCTCAAATCAAAAAGTGTTCAACTAATGAAAGTTTGGATATAACCTGGGTCATATGCACAAGAAATCGCAGGTCCAAAAGATATACAGAGAATTTTCACAAATTTTTATAGTGCAGCACTGAAAACTGTTTCAGGACAGCAACATCCCCAAATCTTACCTCACTCAAATTAGAGGCTTCTCTTGGCACAAAAACGAAATAAAAAGGATAAGGAGAGGTCATTACAGTAGTAATAACTTCCAAGACTCAAATAAAATAAAAATAACTAAATGTAAAACATTGGGTTATCTCCCAAGAGTGCTTTTCTTTAACGCCTTTGAGCTAGGCGCAGAAAATTGCGAATCAAGTAACATCAAGTGATGAAGCATCAAGCTCATAATTTGCTCTAAGAATAGAGTCAAAAACTAATTTATTTCTCTTTCTAGGGAAGTTTTACATATCTTTCTTAAGTGGAAGTTGATATTTGATGGTGCCTTCCCTCATATCAATGATGGCACCTATAGTTCGAAGAAAAGGTCTTTCCAAAATAATAGGACATGAAGCATTGCATTCAACATCCATGACAAGAAAATCAATGGGAACAAGGTTATTGTTAACCATAATAAGAACATCATTAATCCTTCCCAAAGGTTTCTTCTTAACAACATCAGCAATAGGAACATCATAATAACACTTTTCAAGCGGTGGCAAATCAAGCATATCATAAATCTTTCTAGGCATAATAGAAATACTAGCACCTAGATCACATAAAGCATGGAAATCAAAACCATTAACATGCATATAAATGATGGGTTCCCAACCATCTTCTAACTTCTTGGGAATAGAACCTTTTTTCTTCAACTTTTCATCCCTAATTTTCATAAGAGCATTGGTAATATGCTTAGTAAAAGCAACATTTAAAGAACTAGCATTGGGAGTCAAAGAAAGCTTTTGCAAGAACAAAATAACTTCAGATATATTGCAGCCATCAACATCAAAATCATTAAAGGAAGTAGAGCTATCATCTCCTACACTTTGAAAAATTTCAGCACTCTTTTGAGAAAAAGTTTTGGCAGTTTTAGGCTTTTTAACACAAGGAGTGGGAGTTTTATCTACACCAATCAAAGTAAGAGGATTGCTAGCATTAGGAGCAACATCATTAGAGGTAGTAATGGTACATACCTTCATCTCTCTAGCCATCTCATCTTTTCTTTCCCACCTGGCATGCAATTCTTCTAGCATCCTAACATTTTCATCAATTCTAACTTGGATAGCATTAGCAGTAGCAAAAACATTGTTCTCTTTCACATCATTAGGCAACACTTTTAGTTTAAGAAGTTCAACATCATGAGCAAGGCTATCAAATTTAGAAGCAAGAATATCAATTTTGTCTAACTTTTCCTCAACAGACTTGTTAAAAGCATTTTGCTTACCCATGAAGTCCTTGAGCATTACCTCAAGCTCGGAGGGCGCGGCCCTAGTGTTGTTGGAGGAATTACCATAAGAGTTACCATAACCATTACCATTGGTAGAAGGATACGGCCTATAATTGTTACTCGCAAAATTGTTCCTATAAGCATTGTTGTTAAAATTGTTATTTCTAATGAAGTTTACATCAACATGCTCTTCTTGAGCAACCAAAGAGGCCAAAGGAACATTATTAGGATCTACATGAGTCCTATCATTAGCAAGCATAGCCATAATGGTATCAATCTTATCACTTAAGGAAGAGGTTTCCTCAACAGAATTTACCTTCTTACCTTGTGGAGCTCTCTCGGTGTGCCATTCAGAGTAATTTACCATCATATTGTCGAGAAGCTTTGTTGCGGCGCCCAAGGTAAGGGACATAAAAGTGCCTCCAGCAGCTGAATCAAGTAGGTTCCTCGAAGAAAAATTCAGTCCTGCATAAAAAGTTTGAACAATCATCCAAGTAGTCATTCCATGAGTGGGACAATTCTTTATCATATCTATCATTCTTTCCCAAGATTGAGCAACATGTTCATTATCAAACTGACAAAACTTCATAATATCGCTACGCGAAGCTATAATCTTAGCAGGAGGATAGTATCTACCAATAAAAGCATCCTTACACTTAGCCCATGAATCAATACTATTCTTAATCAAAGACAGCAACCAATCCTTAGCTTTTCCTCTCAAAGAAAAAGGAAACAACTTAAGCTTAATAATATCACTTTCAACATCCTTATATTTCTGCATCTCACATAGCTCAACAAAATTGTTGAGATGAGCTGCTGCATCTTTAGTACTAGCACCAGAAAATTGCTCTTTCATAACAAGGTTCAACAAAGCAGGCTTAATCTCATAAAAATTTGCAGCTGGAGCAGGTGACGCAATAGGAGTGCAGATAAAATCACTATTATTCGTGCTAGTAAAGTCACACAACTTGGTGTTTTTAGGAGTAGCCATTCTAGCAAACTAAAAGTAGACAAGTAAAAACAACTACAAAGGATTCTAATTTTTTTGGGTTTTTGATAAAACGATGCAAGTAAAAATAGAGTAAAGCAAAAATTAAAACAAAGTAAAGGATGTGCGTGCGAAAACTCTCCTCGCAGAAGTCTTCTTCCTCCCCGGCAACGGCGCCAGAAAAACTTGATGGAGCCAAATCGATGAAGTAAAATGATCGTCCAGTTGGAAAACCCCAAGAGCAAGGTGTGATGAATATAGCAGCAAGTTTTTCCCTCAGTAAGAAACCAAGGTTATCAATCCAGTAGGAGGGAGACAAATGACCGAAGGTGATGCCCACTAGCTTCGCGATAGCTCCGAACAATTTATAGGGCGCCTCATCCAAGCTTTGCTTTGCGAGCGGCAACATGGAACCTGCACACAACACAACCAAATACTTTGTTCCCAACTTACAATGAGGTTGTCAATCTCACCGGTTTGCTTGAAACAAAGGGTATGAGCGTATCGAGTGGAAAGTGATAATAGTATGCGAGTAAAGTAAACAGTGCGAGTAAAGTAAACAGGTGATAGCAATATAAAGGAAATAGGACCGGGGTCCACAGTTCACTAGTGGTGTCTCTCCATAAGATAAAATAATACATGCTAGGTAAACAAATTACAGTTGGGCAATTGATAGAATAAAGACAACGTGCATATGATGAGAGGATCATATGAGATTTACTCTGGCCATTACAACAAGATACATAGACCGCCATCCAACTGCATCTATGACTAATAATCCACTTGTGGTGAATCAATCTGAGAACTCCACAAGTATTAAGTTGCGAACAACAGATAATTGCATTAAGCAAAGTGTGTAATGTAAACAAAGCATATGCCCTCGAGCATATGAATGTTGTTTTCTCCCTAGTAGCAACAGCACATCTACAACCTTAGAGGTTTCTGTCACTCCCCTAGATTAAATAGAGGCATGAACCTACTATCGAGCATAAATACCCCCTCTTGGAGTCACTAGCAACTATTCGGCCAAGATAGCTACTAACAACGGAGAGCATGCAAGATCATAAACAACATAGAGATAACAAAAGATAAAATTTTAGTACATCAACTCAAGCATAACACCAATATTCATCGGATCCCAACAAACCAAACATGTAGAATTACATAACGGTGATCGCAATCATGTAAGGCAGCTCATGAGATCTAAACATGAAACACATGGTGGAGAAGACAACCATCTAGCTACTGCTATGGACCCATAGTCCAAGGTAGACTACTCACTCATCGCTCCGGAGGCAAGCATGGCAATGAAGAAGAACTTCGGTGGCGATTCCCCTCTCCGGCAGGGTGCCAGGAAGAGCTTCTGGACCCTCCCGATCTTTGGGTCGATGGCGGCGGTGGATCGCGATGTGTTCTGGAAAAGTGATCAGGTCCTTAGGTTTTTCCCATCGGGGGGTCTTTATAGGCGAAGGGGCATCATCAGGAGTGGACCAAGGCTCCCTCACACATAGGGGGCGCGGCCCAGCCCCTGGCCGCACCGCCCTGTTGTGTGGGGCCCTCGTGGCCCCACTCTGTCTCCTCTTCGGTTCTCTGGAAGCTTCGGTGAAATTCTGGGCGACTGGCTTTGGTTTTGTCCAATTCTGAGAATATTTCCTGTGTAACTTTTCTGAAATACAAAAACAGCAGAAAACAGGGAACTGGTACTGTGGCAACTTGTTAATAGGTTAGTTCCGGAAAATGCATAAAAGTGCCACGAAGTGTAACGAAACACTAAGCAAATGGTGTAAAAAAAGCATGGATCATCAAAAATTATAGATACGTTTGAGACATATCACATAGCATACATGATGGAGCCTATGGCAGAGGCATAGGGGAAGTTTGACATCACACTCTTCTCCATTCCTGTTGTCGGGCTTTGAGTCACACTCAACGATGTACCCTTAACAACTGGCAAATCTCCCTTCTTGGAGGTTTCAATTTTGAACCTCTTCAAAACCTTGTCAAGGTAAGTACTTTGACTTAACGCTAATAGGCGCCTTGATCTATCTCTATAGATCTCAATGCCTAATACGTATGCAGCTTCACCCATATCTTTCATTGAAAAGTTGATGTTCAAATATTCCTTCACACTGTTAAGCATTTTCACATCATTTCCTATCAGCAATATGTCATCCACATATAATACCAGGAATGAAACTGAGCTCCCACTCATCTTCTTGTAAATGCAGGACTCTTCGGTGTTCTGGACAAATCCAAAACCTTTGATGACCTCATCAAAACAAAGATACCAACTCCGAGATGGCTGATTTAGTCCATAGATAGACCTTTGAAGCTTGCATACCTTATTAGCATCCTTAGGATCGACAAAACCCTCTGGTTATACCATGTACAATTCCTCTTCAATGTTGCCATTGAGAAAGGCGGTTTTGACGTCCATCTGCCATATTTCATAATCGAAATAAGCAGCAATAGCTAACAAAATCCAAATAGACTTTAGCATCGCTACGGGAGAGAATGTCTCATCGTAGTCAACTCCTTGAATTTGTCGGAAACCTTTTGCGATAAGTCGAGATTTGTAGATGGTTACATTACCATATGCGTCAGTCTTTTCCTTGAAGATCCATTTATTCTCAACGGCCTTGTGGTCGCTAGGAATATCTACCAATGTCCATACTTGGTTGTCATACATGGACCTTATTTCAGATTTCATGGCTTCGAGCCATTTTTCAGACTTGGGTCCTTCCATCGCTTACGTGTAGGTAGCAGGTTCATCTAGGTCAGTCAACATGACTGAGAGTACATGATTCCCAAACCACTTAGGGGGTTTTTAGACTTGTGCAGACCTACGTTCAGACTGCTTAGCACCCTGATTCATATCAGGTGCCCCTACTTCCTCTTTGATAGAGGGCACATCAGGAACTGCTTTCGTTGCGCTACTCAGTACTTTGAGTGAGGGGTCATCGATCTTGTCAAGCTCGATCTTCCTTCCAGTCATGCCTCTCATGAGAAACTCTTTCTCGAGAAGCGCTCTAGTCTTAGCACCGAAAGTTTTGCCTTCAGCCAGATGGTAGAAGGTATACCCAAAGGTTTCCCTTGGATATCATACAAAGATGCATTTTTCTGCTTTAGTTTTGAGTTTGTCAGGCTGTAACTTCTTTACATATGTCTCACAACCCCAAACCCTAAGGAACAGCAAAATAGGCTTCTTGCCATGCTATAACTCATATGGTGTTGTCTCCACGGACTTGGATGGCTCCCTATTAAGAATGAATGCAGCAGTTTCTAATGCATCACCCCAAAACGATATCAACAAGTCAGAGAGAGACATCATGGATCTTACCTTATCAAGCAGGGTGCGGTTACGTTGCTCAAACACACCGTTACATTGTGGTGTTCCAGCTGGCATACATTGTGGTACAATTCCACATGCTCTGAGATGTGCCTCAAATTCGAAACTCAGATACTCGCCTCCTCGATCAGAACGAAGTTGCTTGATCTTTCTATCGAGTTGATTTTCGACCTCTTTCTGAAACTCCTTGAACTTTTCAAAAGTTTTAGACTTATGCTTCATCAAGTAGATATACCCATATCTACTCAAATCATTAGTAAAGGTCACAAAGTAACAATAACCATTGCATGTAGTGACACTCATTGGTCCACACACATCTGTATGTACGAGTCCCAATAGGTCGGATGCCCGTTCAATAGTCCCGGTGAACGGTGTCCTGGTCATTTTGCCTAAAAGGCACAGCTCGCACGTATCAAAGGAATCAAAATCCAATGTGCCCAGAAGACCATCATTATGGAGCTTCTTCATGCGCTTTATGCCAACATGACCAAGACGGCAATGCCATACATATGTGGCATTATCATCACTATGCTTGCATCTCTTAACATCCACACTGTTAACATGTGTAATAAGATCCAAAATATATAAACCACCACGATCAGGCGCATTAACAAAGAAAACACCATCTTTAGAAATCGAACAATCGTTTATTATAGATTCAAAGTGGTAACCATCTCGTGATAACCGAGACCCACTAACAATATTCATGCTCAAAGCTAGAACGTAATAACATTTATTCAAAACTAATACCATCCCGGAGGGAAGCCGTAGATGTAGAGTGCCTTCAGCCACGACGTCCACACGTTGACCATTGCTGACCCGCATCATCACCTCATTCCTCTCCAAGTACCGCTTATTCATCAGATCCTGCTGAGAATTAAAGATGTTAGCAACAAAACCGACATCGAATACCCACGTGTTACTACGGGCACTTGTAAAATAGATATCAATTACATGTATATCAAATATATCTTTCTCTCTGGCAACAACCTTGCCGGCTTTCTTGTCTTCAAGGTACTTGAGGCAGTTGCGCTTCCAGTGACCGTCTCCCTTGCAGTAGAAGCACTTGACTCCGGGCTACACCTTGGGAGCCCTAGGAGGACCAGCAACACGCTTGTCATCCCTCTGTGGCTTCCTACGCTTCGGACCCTTTGTCGACTTTCCTGACTTCTTGAAGTCCATAATCTTGTTGACCATCAACACATTGTGCTCCTTCTTGATTTCCACCTCCACAGATTTGAGCATAGCAAACAACTCTGAAAGGGACTCTAACATCCCTTCCATGTTGTAGTTTAGGACGAATCCTTTATAGCTAGGGGCAGCGACTGCAGCACCCTATCAATCGTAAGCTTGTCCAGAATCTGACATTCTAGTGCGTTTAAGCGTTGAACGTAGCTAGAAATTTTGACCACGTGCTCGCTCACACTGCTATGTTCATCCATACAGGTAGGGAAGAACAGCTCGGAAGCTTCGTACCTCTCCGCATGTGCCTGATGTGCAAAAACGGCTTTGAGATCAGTGATTATCTCAAATGCGCTCATCTTTTCAAAGCGCTTTTGCAGATCAGACTCCATGGCGAACAACATTCCACTCTGGACAAACGAGGCATCTTACAACTTAGTTTGGTAGACAGCCAGGTCATCCTTGGGTGCATCCAGCTTGGACGCAGCACCCACAGCAGCATCAAGAACATACCCCATCCTATGGGGAGAGAGGATAATCCTCAAAGTGTGAAACCAGCTTGTGAAGTTTGAACCATCGGTTTTCAGTTTCTCTTTCTCAAGGAATGCACCCAAGTTGAAAACGGGGTGTTACATCTACAATGGATTTTGCAAAGACACTGATACGTCTCAAACGTATCTATAATTTTTGATGCTCCATGCTCGTTCTTACACCATTTGCTTAGTGTTTTGTTACACTTCGTGGCGTTTTTATGCATTTTCTGGAACTAACCTATTAACAAGATGCCATAGTGCCAGTTCCCTGTTTTCTGCTGTTTTTGTGTTTCAGAAAAGTTACACAGGAAATATTCTCAGAATTGGATGAAACAAAAGCCGAACATCCAGATATTTACCAAACCTTCCAAAAGTTCAAAGAGGAGACGGAGGGGGGCCACTGGGAGGCCACACCACCAGGGGACGCGGCCTACCCCAAGCCCGCGCCCACCTGTGGTGAGGCCACCCTGGCCCACCTCTGGTGCCGCCCCTTCGCCTATAAAGACCCCCCGATGGGAAAACCCTAAAAACCCGATCAATTTTCTAGAAACACATCACGATCCGCCACCGTCGTCGACCCAAGATCGGGAGGGTCCAGAAGCTCTTCCCGGCACCCTGCCGGAGAGGGGAATTGCCACCGGAGGTCTTCTTCATTGCCATGCTTGCCTCCGGCGCGATGAGTGAGTAGTCTACCTTGGACTATGGGTCCATAGCAGTAGCTAGATGGTTGTCTTCTCCACCATGTGCTTCATGTTTAGATCTCGTGAGCTGCCTTACATGATCGAGGTCATTTTTGTGTAATTCTACATGTTGTGTTTGTTGGGATCCGATGAATATTGGTGTTATGTTGAGTTGATGTGCTGAATCATATATCTTATGTTATCTCTATGTTGTTTATGATCTTGCATGCTCTCCGTTGTTAGTAGCTATCTTGGCCAAGTAGATACTAGTGACTCCAAGAGGGGATATTTATGCTCGATAGTTGGGTTCATGCCTCTATTTAATCTGGGGGAGTGACAGAAACTTCTAAGGTTGTAGATGTGATGTTGCCACTAGGGAGAAAACAACATTCTTGTGTCCAAGGACATTCGTTTTGTTTACATTACACACTTTGCTTAATGCAGTTATCTGTTGTTCGCAACTTAATACTCGTGGGGTGTTCGGACGATATCCCCGTGGGTGGATTATTAGTCATAGATGCAGTTGGATGGCGGTCTATGTATTTTGTTGTAATGCCCAGAGTAAATCTCATAGTGATCCTCGTGACATATGCATGTTATCTTTATTCTATCAACTGCCCAACTGCAATTTGTTTACCCAGCATGTTGTTGTTATTTATCTTATGGAGAGACACCACTAGTGAACTGTGGACCCCGGTCCAATTTCCTTTACATTGTTACACCATTTTATTTTTACTTGCACTGTTTACTTTCTCGCATACTACTACTATTTTCCACTCGATACGCTCATACCTTTGTTTACAGCAAACCGGTGAGATTGACAACCTCATCGTAAGTTGGGAGCAAAGTTTTTGGTTGTGTTGTGTGCAGGTTCCGCGTTGCTACTAGTTGAAGACGCACCAACAAGAATCGTAAACGGCGCCCTTGCTGGAGTGTCACGAAGTTAGCAAGCATCACCTTCTTAAGTTTGGCTTTCTCCTACTGGACCGACAAACCTTGGTTTCTTACTGAGGGAAAACTTGCTGCTGTGCTCATCATACCTTCCTCTTGGGGTTCCCAACTGGTCGGTGATCTATATTAACACTGTCCGCATTAAGCTGTTTTCTGGCGCCGTTGTCAGGGATTGAAGAAGAATAAGCTCCCACGTCAACTAGGCACCAGCTGTTTTCTGGCGCCGTTGCCGGGGAGGAAGAAGATTTCTGCAAGGGGAGTTTCGCACGCACATCCTTTACTTTGTTTTAGTTTTGCTTTACTTTATTTTTACTTGCATCATTTTATCAAAAATACAAAAAAAATAGTTTCCTTTTAGTTATTATTTTTACTTGTCTGCTTTTAGTTTTGCTAGAATGGGTACTCATGAGAACACCAAGTTGTGTGATTTTACTAGCACTCGTATTGCGCCACCTGCTCCTACTACAAATTTTTATGAGATTAAACCCGCTTTATTGAACCTTGTTATGAAAGAGAAATTTTCTGGTGCTAGTACTGATAATGTGATACGTCTCAAACGTATCTATAATTTTTGATGCTCCATGCTTGTTTTTACACCATTTGCTTAGTGTTTCGTTACACTTCGTGGCGTTTTCATGCATTTTCTGGAACTAACCTATTAACAAGATGCCACAGTGCCAGTTCCCTTTTTTTGTTGTTTTTGTGTTTCAGAAAAGTTACACAGAAAATATTCTCGGAATTGGACGAAACAAAAGCCGAACATCCAGAAATTTACCGAAGCTTCCAGAAGTCCGAAGAGGAGACGGAGAGGGGCCACGGGCCGGCCACACAGTAGGGCGGCGCGGCCCAGCCCCTCACCGCGCCTCCTACGTGTGTGACCGCCCTGGTCCACTTCTGACGCTGCCCCTTCGCCTATAAAGACCCCTCAATGGGAAAAACCTAAAGACCCAATCAATTTTCTAGAAACACATCGCGATCCACCACCGTCGTCGATCCAAGATCGGGAGGGTCCAGAAGCTCTTCCCGGCACCCTGCCGGAGAGGGGAATCGCCACCAGAGGTATTCTTCATCGCCATGCTTGCCTCTGGTGCGATGAGTGAGTAGTCTACCTTGGACTATGGGTCCATAGCAGTAGCTATATGTTTGTCTTCTCCACCATGTGCTTCATGTTTAGATCTCGTGAGCTGCCGTACATGATCGAGATCATCGTTATGTAATTCTACATGTTGTGTTTGTTGGGATCCGATGAATATTGGTGTTATGATTGAGTTGATGTGCTAAATATTATCTTATGTTATCTTTATGTTGTTTATGATCTTGCATGCTCTCCGTTGTTAGTAGCTATCTTGGCCAAGTAGATACTAGTGACTCCAAGAGAGGGTATTTATGCTCGATAGTTGGGTTCATGCCTCTATTTAATCTGGGGGAGTGATAGATACCTCTAAGGTTGTAGATGTGTTGTTGCCACTAGGGAGAAAACAACATTCTTATGTCCAAGGACATATGCTTTGTTTACATTACACACTTTGCTTAATGTAGTTATCTGTTGTTCGCAACTTAATACTCACGGGGTCCTCGGATGATTCCCCGTGGGTGGATTATTAGTCATAGATGCAGTTGGATGACGGTCTATATATCTTGTTGTAATGCCCAGAGTAAATCTCATAGTGATCCTCTTGACATATGCACGTTATCTTTATTCTATCAATTGCCCAACTATAATTTGTTTACCCAGCATGTTGTTATTTATCTTATGGAGAGACACCACTAGTGAACTGCGGACCCCAGTCCAATTTCCTTTATATTGTTATCACCTGTTTACTTTACTTGCACTGTTTACTTTCTCGCATACTACTATTGCTTTCCACTCAATATGCTCATACCTTTGTTTACAACAAACCGGTGAGATTGACAACCTCATCATAAGTTGGGAGCAAAGTTCTTGGTTGTGTTGTGTGCAGGTTCCGCATTGCTACTAGTTGAAGATGCGCTAAAAGTATCGTTAACGGCGCCCTTGTTGGAGTGTCACACAGCTAGCAGGCATCGCCTTCTTGAGTTTGGCTTTTTCCTACTGGATTGACATACCTTGGTTTCATAACTGAGGGAAAACTTGCTGCTGTACTCATCACACCTTCTCTTGGGGTTCCCAACTGGCCGGTCATTTACATCATCAACACCGCGCCACCAACAAGTTTTCTAGCGCCATTGCCGGGGAAAAAGAAGACTTCTGCAAGGGGAATTTCGCACACACATCCTTTACTTTGTTTTTAGTTTTGCTTTACTTTATTTTTCTTTGCATCGTTTTATCAAAAACACAAAAAATTAGTTTCCTTTATAGTTGTTTATTATGTCTAGTGTAGTTGCTGCTACTATGTCACCCGAGGAAATGATCTTCACTTTCATACAAAAGAGTGAGGAAAGTTTCAAAGAAGATTGCTCTAGAATTTATGATTGGCATGGAAAAACTGAACCAAAAATGACTTTGAGTTTGCTTCTTAGTAGTTTTTACTTTGGACTTGCTCTTCGTTATAGATATGCTTTAGATGCTACAGCAGAAGGAGATTTCCTTCATTGTGATGGAGATCAAGCTTTCAATATTATAAAAAAGTTGATTATAATTTATAGCATGCCAACTGATTTTTATTCCTCTCTTATGAGCATTTTTAATAGACTTAATACTATTGAGACTCATACGCTTGTTTGAATAATTGCTATAGTACTTCGCGCCAGTATTTTGATTATGTGCCAATAAATTTTGAACCTTCGAGTTGGTACCCTACGTTAAAAATCACCATTAATGGTGAAACCTTTCATGCTCGTTGTGATATTATATCTGAATTTTGTCTTATGCCAAAGGGTATTCATGAATCTTTGAGTCTTTGGAAACTTTATGAGGGGGGAGAAGAAATTTCTCTTACTAATAATGCTACTATATTTCCCATTGGAATAGCTGAAGGAGTTTATACAAAAGTCCTAGGAAAACGGTATCTACTGATTATCTTGTTATTGAATCTGTAGGAAAAGGACAAATCACGCTTGGAAGGTCTCTACTAAAGCTCCTAGGCGCCTTTATAGATGTGGGAAAAGGCAATATAAGATTCATCTCTCCACCTTACAATAGTCACATCTTTCCTAGAGTCAAGAGCAAAGGTAAGAAAGGGAGGCGTAAGGCACCCGTTGACCCTAGTGCTTCATCACTTGATATTACTTGATTCGCACTTTCTGCGCCTAGCCCAAAGGCGTTAAAGAAAGGGATTTCTATTTTCGTGCCCTCAGGTCCTTAGTTGTACTCAGTTTTCCCCAGCTCGTTAGTTTTTCCTCAGTTTTCCCCAAGCCCTTATCTGAAACCCTCAGAAGGAGCTCGGACGGGAGGATCCCGTTTAGTTGACTGATGCGTCGTGAATGACCAGCCCGTTGGGAACCCCAAGAGCAAGGTATGATGAGTATAGCAGCTAGTTTTCCCTTAGTTAAGAAGCCAAGGTTTATCGTTCTTGGAGAGGAGAGACAAACGACTGAAGGTGATGCAGACTGGCTTAATAGCACTCCAACAAGGGCACCGTTTACGATACTTGTTGACTCGTCTTCGGCCAGTAGCAACGTGGAACCTGCACACAACACAACCAAATACTTTGTTCCCAACTTGCGATGAGGTTGTCAATCTCACCGGTTTGCTTGAAACAAAGGTTATGAGCATATTGAGTGGAAAACAGTAGAAAGTATGCGAGTAAAGTAAACAGTGCGATTAAAGTAAACAGGTGATAGCAATATGATGGAAATAGGACCGGGGTCCACAGTTCACTAGTGGTGTCTCTCCATAAGATAAATAATACATACATAGACCGCCATCCAACTGCATCTATGACTAATAATCCACTTGTGGCGAATCAATCCGAGAACTCCACAAGTATTAAGTTGCGAACAACAGATAATTGCATTAAGCAAAGTGTGTAATGTAAACAAAGCATATGCCCTTGAGCATATGAATGTTGTTTTCTCCCAAGTAGCAATAGCACATCTACAACCTTAGAGGTTTCTGTCACTCCCCCAGGTTAAATAGAGGCATGAACCCACTATCGAGCATAAATACCCCCTCTTGGAGTCACTAGCAACTACTCGGCCAAGATAGCTACTAACAACGGAGAGCATGCAAGATCATAAACAACATAGAGATAACAAAAGATATATTTCAGTACAGCAACTCAATCATAACACCAATATTCATCGGATCCCAACAAACCAAACATGTAGAATTACATAACGGTGATCTCAATCATGTAGGGCAGCTCATGAGATCTAAACATGAAGCACATGGTGGAGAAGACAACCATCTAGCTACTGCTATGGACCCATAGTCCAAGGTAGACTACTCACTCATCGCTCCGGAGGCAAGCATGGCAATGAAGAAGACCTCCGGTGGTGATTCCCCTCTCTGGCAGGATGCCGGGAAGAGCTTCTCGACCCTCCCGATCTTCGGGTCGACGGCGGCGGCCGATCGCGATGTGTTCTGGAAAAGTGATCGGGTACTTAGGTTTTTCCCGTCGGGGGGTCTTTATAGGCGAAGGAGCGATGTCAGAGGTGGGGCCAGGTGGCCTCACACCATGGCGGCGCGGCCTAGGCCCTAGCCGCACCAGCCTGGTGTGTGGGGCCCCTGTGGCCCCACTGCTACTCCTCTTCGGATCTCTGGAAGCTTCCGGGTAAAATAAGACTTCAGGAACTTGTTTCGTCCAATTCCAAGAATATTTCCTGTGTATCACTTTTGAAACACAAAAACAGTAGAAAATAGGGAACTGGCACTGTGGCGACTTGTTAGTAGGTTAGTTCAGGAAAATGCATAAAAGTGCCACGAAGTGTAACAAAACAGTAGGCAAATGGTGTAAAAACAAGCATGGAGCATCAAAAATTATAGATACGTTGGAGACGTATCAAGCATCCCCAAGCTTAACTCCTGCTCGTCCTCGAGTAGCTAAGTGATAACAAAAGAATAATTTTTGAGGTGACATGCACCTACACAATCTTGATCATATATGTAAGCATTTGTGAGCTGGGATCATATGAACTTAAAACATGGGCATGAAGATATAATCTTGACAATAAGAAACTTAGCAACCATGTTAGAAACATGAAAATGAACACAAACAAAAGATCATCAAAATGAAACAATGAAAGTCAGATGTGTGTTCAAATCATAAGGAAAAACATACAAATGGTTTTCAGCTTGTCCTTCAAAGAGAGCAAAACATAAATGCATAGGACACCTTCAAGTTTAAGAGGGCGACTAGATACAAATAATTTGAGAACAAGTGAAACCAACAATATGAATCAATCAATGAAAACTTTGGGACAATGCACATTATACTAAGAATGACAACTATGCTCTCTTAATGGTGCATAAAGATAGATGGTGGTGACTCAACATAAAAGTAGAAGAAAGGCCCTTCGCAGAGGGAAGCAGTGATTGCAAGTTTTATAACCTTCAAAAATTATGGTACTTACCAGCTTTGAGCCCTCATTTCCCCCATCATAAGAATCTTGAATAGTTAAAGTTAATGCGAGAACAATTATGATGCATATGCTTGACAAATCATAAGTTGAAAACCTCGTGTCCCGTGAATATGAGTACCCAAACCTCATGCTACTTTACTTAGAGTCCCAAGCAAGGCTCTTGTCATTGTAAGTATATGCATATCATTGAGAACCGCCAATGGGGTACCTCCGTGCCCGATGACATGGAACAAGCCCACACCAAAATGACAGGACAAGCAGACAATGAACACCTCGACATCTCTTTTATTTGCCATTTGTTTAGCTTTTTATTGTGAGATGCATCGTCGAATGTTCACCATGGGTATGCTGCAAATTTCCACCATGAATTATGCATGGATTAGATTGGTGGCCCAGCGTTTCCCTAACACATATACAAACTCCATGATCCCCAGAAGATTCCCAATTCATTTCACACCGCGGGCATCCATAAACAAAAGATCACGATATCAACTCAAATAAGAAGTGCAATGTTGAAAGCTTGCCCATGACTGCATGGTTGGGCTAGTCTCCAACTTACAACTTGCAAGCATAACAACTCAACATAAGAAACCACAATGTCAAAATTTTAAGAACAGGAAAAGTAAAGTGTGCCTTCCGGTTCGTGAGAGCTTTACTGACCGAATTTCGCATAACACTGGTAAGAGTTTAATTTGAAGAGAAAATAAAAGCAAGTCAAATTTACTTGGAATAGCAAATTGCTAGTAGATATGTATGATGGACACTTTGGAAAACTTTGGCTTTTAGGAGTTGTATGCACGAGTAGAGCTCATACTCAGTACAAGGCGAGGGCTAGCAAAAGACTGGGAGCGACCAACTAAGAGAGCAATAATGGCCATAATCATGCAAAGCGACAAAGCGACATTAAAAGAAGCATAAAATGGCATCAAAAGTCAAAAACTAAATGATCATAGAGGCTATTGGCGACTTTGTAAGAGTCTAACATGTGTGAGCATGCGCCAAGTCAACCCAAATAAAGCATCAAGGAGAAAACCAAAATAATGCTTCCATACAATAAAAACAACGCATGATTTTTTCAAAGGCTCATTAAGCAATCTCAGTTATTTGAGACAAGTCATGCTACAGCAAAACCACTAAGCATACTATCAAAAAGACATCAAGCATGACATGAAAAATCCTAAGCCGCAGTCTACACAAGCTCCTTCTTGTACCACTTTTTTGCATAAAGCTTTTTCTCTTTTCCAACACCATTTAAAAAATTTAAAGATACCTCTTTTGATGAAAACCAATAAAGATCAGAGGCAAAAATACACCTTGATGAAGAAATATGACAAGGTCTGAACGCAAATCAAGGCGAAAACGAAAACCAAAAGCAGTAGCAGAAAAAGAAGAACACCCGGTGAAATTGTAAGAATGAAAAACAGAGTGTTCTTGGCAAATGAAAACGAGTACAACTTCTCCAAAGGAAATTTGTTGGGGTCCAACCATTTATTGCAGAAAACAAAACAAACTAACTAAGAAAACTAAAACAACTGATGCTCCAAGAAAAACACATAGTGCATGAAGCAATAAAAATATAGTGTTTTGAAAGGTGACCTGATTTTTGCCGATGAAGAAGGGGTGCCTCGGGGGCATCCCCAAGTTTTGACGCTTGTACTTCTTGGATATTTATTGGGGTGATGCATGGGCATCCCCAAGCTTGAGCTTTTGTCCATTCTTCAACTCATCTCATCATTCTCCAATCCCTACACTTGAAAACTTCCTTCATACAAAACTAAACACAATTCTATTAGCAACATTAGTGTAGCATAACATATAATCAACCTCTTTTTGCTTTAGGTTTCAACCCAAAACCACCACATATAAAGTATATACTACTGTAGCAACTTCCCCACAAGTTCTGTGATCAAAAGAACTCAAAGGAAAGCGATAAAGTGGCAAAAACAAATATTGGCAGAAATCTGTCAAAACAGAACAGCTGACAAAGGCCGAGATTTTGAGGTGTTTTCTGTTGCTCAAATCAAAAAGTGTTCAACTAACGAAAGTTTGGATATAACCTGGGGCATATGCACAAGAAATCGCAGGTCCAAAAGATATACAGAGAATTTGTACGAATTTTTACGGTGCTGCACCGAAAACAGTTTCAGGACAGCAACATCCCCAAATCTTTACCTCACTCGAATTAGAGGCTTCTCTTGGCACAAAAACAAAATAAAAAGGATAAAGAGTGGTCATTACAGTAGTAATGACTTCCAAGACTCAAATAAAAGAAAAATTACTGAAAATAAAAACATTGGGTTATCTCCCAAGAGTGCTTTTCTTTAACGCCTTTGAGCTAGGCGCAGAAAATTGCGAATCAAGTATTTTCAAGAGATGAAGCATCACTTACCACAGTAAGCACTTTGGAAGTTCCCGAAGATGATTCAACCTGCAAGTCACCCTTAGTGGAACTAAGAGTCTTAACAATTTTAAGAACATGTTGAGATTTAAGCGCAGAAACCTTGGGAACATACATAAATTTTTGCTCTTTTCCAACAAACATTTTCTCTTTCTTAAATTTAAGAGAAGAGAAGATTAAGCTAAGAGTTTCCATAGACTCCTCTAGTTTACCAACCCTTAAGTTTTGATTATCAAGAGTAGTGCTAGCCTCTAAAACGTTAATTCTCTTACCAAGGTGGTCTGGGTTTTAGCAACATGAATAGGTGGTATTCCCACTAAACTTTCAATTATAGTGCATGCTTCTCCAACGGGAGTACCCAGAAAATTACCTCCTGTAAGAGTATCGAGAACATACCTATTCCAACTAGATATACCAACATAAAAATTTCTAAGGAGGATCGTGGTAGAGTGCTTTTTGGTACACCTATGATGAGCATTGTTAATACGATAACAAGCATCTTTTAAACTTTCTCCCCCTTGTTGCTTAAAACTACGAACTTCTACTTCAGGATTACTCATTTTAACAAAACTAAAAGCAGATAAGTAAAAACAACTACAAAGGATTCTAATTTTTTTGGGTTTTTGATATAAAACGATGCAGGTAAAATAAATAAAGCAAAACAAAACAATAACAAAGTAAAGGATGTGCGTGCGAAAACTCCCCTCACAGAAGTCTTCTACTTCCTCCCCGGCAACGGCGCCAGAAAAAGAGCTTGATGCGTGGTGAATGACCAGCCCATTGGGAACCCCAAGAGGAAGGTATGATGAGTATAGCAGCTAGTTTTCCCTCAGTTAAGAAGCCAAGGTTTATCGTTCTTGGAGAGGAGAGACAAACGACTAAAGGTGATGCAGACTGGCTTAATAGCACTCCAACAAGGGCGCCATTTATGATACTTGTTGACTCGTCTTTGGCCAGTAGCAACGCGGAACCTGCACACAACACAACCAAATACTTTGTTCCCAACTTGCGATAAGGTTGTCAATCTCACCGGTTTGCTTGAAACAAAGGTTATGAGCGTATCGAGTGGAAAATGGTAGAAAGTATGCGAGTAAAGTAAACAGGTGATAGCAATATGATGGAAATAGGACCGGGGTCCACAGTTCACTAGTGGTGTCTCTCCATAAGATAAATAACACATGCTAGGTAAATAAATTACAGTTGGGCAATTGATAGAATAAAGATAAACGTGATATGTCAAGAAGGTCACTATGAGATTTACTCTGGGCATTACAACAAAATACATAGACCGCCATCCAACTGCATCTATGAATAATAATCCAATTGTGGCAAATCAATCCGAGAACTCCACAAGTATTAAGTTGCGAACAACAGATAATTGCATTAAGCAAAGTGTGTAATGTAAACAAAGCATATGCCCTTGAGCATATGAATGTTGTTTTCTCCCTAGTAGCAACAGCACATCTACAACCTTAGAGGTTTATGTCACTCCCCCAGGTTAAATAGAGACATGAACCCACTATCGAGCATAAATACCCCCTCTTGGAGTCACTAGCAACTACTCGGCCAAGATAGCTACTAACAACGGAGAGCATGCAAGATCATAAACAACATAGAGATAACAAAAGATATATTTCAGTACAGCAACTCAATCATAACACCAATATTCATCGGATCCCAACAAACCAAACATGTAGAATTACATAACGGTGATATCAATCATGTAGGGCAGCTCATGAGATCTAAACATGAATCACATGGTGGAGAAGACAACCATCTAGCTACTACTATGGACCCATAGTCCAAGGTAGACTACTCACTCATCGCTCCGGAGGCAAGCATGGCGATGAAGAATACCTCCGGTGGTGATTCCCCTCTTCGGCAGGGTGCCGGGAAGAGCTTCTGGACCCTCCCGATCTTCGGGTCGACGGCGGCGGTGGATCGCGATGTGTTCTAGAAAAGTGATCGGGTACTTAGGTTTTTCCCGTCGGGGGGTCTTTATAGGCAAAGGGGCGATGTCAGAGGTGGGGCCAGGTGGCCTCACACCACAGTGGCGTGGCCCAGGCCCTGGCCATGCCAGCCTGGTGTGTGGGGCTCCCGTGGCCCCACTGCTACTCCTCTTCAGATCTTTGGAAGCTTCCGGGTAAAATAAGACTTCAGAAACTTGTTTCGTCCAATTCCGAGAATATTTCCTGTGTATCACTTCTGAAACACAAAAATAGCAGAAAACAGGGAACTGGCACTGTGGCGACTTGTTAGTAGGTTAGTTCAGCAAAATACATAAAAGTGCCACGAAGTGTAACAAAACAGTAGGCAAATGGTGTAAAAACAAGCATGGAGCATCAAAAATTATAGATACATTGGAGACGTATCATTGACCATTCTGTGCTGACGTGTGGGGCCGCATCGTGTGGGGCCACGTCGCGTGGGGCTGGTAGAAAGGGACCGCGTGGGACAGGATGAGACCGCATTTGGTTGTACGTGAGAGCTCGGTTCTGTCTCTCCTGGGCCAAATTGGCATTTTTCAGAGCGCCTTTTTTCTCTCTCTCTCTCTCTCTCTGTAACTGTTCTCTCTCTTTTTACCAAATTAGTATCAAATCTAGAGAAGCTTCTATTTCTGTCTTTCTTCAATGATTGTTGCCTTTTGGCCCTCGTTTTTTGCCCAATATGGTAACAAATCTAGTAGCAAATCTAGAAGCTAGTATAGGATAAATTCACAGCAGCATAATAAATCTAGAAAACTAAGTATAATACATAAACTGCATACAGCAGCCAAAAGGAGCCAATAATGATGTTAATGTTCATGACAAACTAAGCTAAAAATAATACAAGACGCAATGTATGCCCAACATGAAGATCAGGATACCCCAGGATGAATGAATCTGTTCTTCATTCATCATATATATCTTCGTCGCTCCATTTTCCGGTCTGAAAGAAATATTCATTGAACTCCTTCTGTCTGCAGTGTGCAGCCAATACATCCTCCAAACGGTATGGCCTTTGTTCATTTTTTAGACTGTACTTTCCTAATCTATCCACACGTAGTGGCCACTCATCCCAGGCATTCATATCATCAAAGTACTCTCTGATATAACCCAAATCCGCGTAGTAGATGCAGCCAGGTCGAAGTGTCGGGTGCACTCTGGTGTCGATGGAGATACACCGGACATGATGGACGAAGAAGGCACGACTACCAATGTTACTGACGGCATGGAGAGAGCGGCTCTCAGTGTCCACACGGTACACCAATGTTTGACCTTCCTCCAAATGACCGCCCAACAACACAAGCAGCAGATCACCATCCAACTTCACAAGGTAGAACTTGTCATTTCCAAGTTCTGGAAATGAAAATAGTGTCTCCATGTTGACAGTGCTCGCGCCCTGCTCCAACTGGACATTGTTGGTGCACACTAATGTTCTAAACTCTAAATTGTTCACAGCTAGTGCATAGAATTCACCATTGAATGTGGTAATGCAACGCATAGAATGGTGCTTGATCGAAAATCTTCCTTCTCCCCAATCTTCATCTATACCCTTAGTTGGAGTGCTCTCATCGACCCAAGCAATTTCCATCGGGTAATATATGGAAACGAAGAGCATAGTCGGGGACTTCATTACAGCGACTGACTCTAGAATAACAGATGGCATCTGCGCCTCAAACATAGTGTTCGATGTCTTTGTGAGTGGGTTCAGAAGCCGTATCTTGTGCGGCTGGTTTTTCTGGGCAAGCACGATGACGCCACGGCAAAAGCTGACGAAGTAGTATCTAAAATATATTGATGAAGATAACATTCAGCACTAAGATGTTTACGATTGAAAATAAAAGTAGATTAACTCTATAGATATGAAGGAATTTGAACCTTACATGAACTTCTGTTAGATCGATGGTGACGTAGCGGGATGTGCGAAGGTGGAGGAAGGAGAACTTAGTGGCACGTGAAAGGGCGTGTTCTACCATGATCCATTCATGTAGGTGCACGTCGGGCTCAGGTAAATCTGAGCGCCAATTTATACAAACTTGCCTCAAAGCAGAGTAGGTATCCATGTACTCCTCGTTCGCCAGTAAGCAGGCACCGATCTTGTGAAGTGGTCCATCAGCCCTGAGAGAGGCCTAGTTCACGGAGGCACCGCGCTTGGATGCGCCGCCCTCGGAGGCGACAAGCTCGGCGGCGACGGGCTCGGATGCAATGGGCTCGGCAGCGACAGGCTCAGATGCGACGGGCTCGGCGGCGATGGGCTCAGATGCGACAGGCTCGAAGGTGATGGGCTCGGAGGCGACGGACTCGGGGGCGATGGCCACGGGCGCATTCTTCTTCTCCATCGCCGGCAGGGGAGCGCGCGTAGGGCGGTTGGGGTTTTTTTTAGAATGTGATGGGACGTGAGAGGCGTGGTTGCGTGCGTGAGTGAGAATGAGACACTATGCAGAGGGAGGGAGAGAGGGGCTCTGTACTGGCAAAGTGACGGTTTGTCTCAGCAGTTTCTCAAAAAAACTAGACGATTGGTCTCAACACGCGTCCGTGGTACTGCACGTCTGCACCATTACATGTACTCAGTTCTACCCTCGAGTCTTACACTGAAAAAATATATGTACTCAGTTTTCCCCTCGAATACTAATACTGGCTAGTGCAATATACTCAGTTTTACCCTCAAGTGGCTGGTCAACAGAGAGTGAACAAATGGGATTAAGCTATTGCTGGTGCCAAGTTGACATGTAGCAGACGGTCCTTGTGCGTGGTGAATGACCAGCCAGTTGGGAACCCCAAGAGGAAGGTATGATGAGTATAGTAGCTAGTTTTCCCTCAGTTAAGAAACCAAGGTATGTCGATCTTGGAGAGGAGAGACAAACGACTGAAGGTGATGCTTGCTAGCTTGCGATAGCTCCGAACAATTTATATATGGCGCCTCATCCAAGCTTTGCTTGCTAGCTGCAACGCGGAACCTGCACACAACACAACCAAGTATTCGTTCCCAACTTGCGATGAGGTTCTCAATCTCACCGGTTTGCTTGAAACAAAGATTATGAGCGTATCGAGTGGAAAACAATAAAGTATGCGAGTAAAGTAAACAGTGCGAGTAAAGTAAACAGGTGATAGCAATATGATGTAAATAGGACCGGGGTCCACAGTTCACTAGTGGTGTCTCTCCATAAGATAAATAACACATGCTGGGTAAACAAATTACAGTTGGGCAATTGATAGAATAAAGATAACGTGATATGTCAAGAAGATCACTATGAGATTTACTCTGGGCATTACACAAAAATACATAGACCGCCATCCAACTGCATCTATGACTAATAATCCACTTGTGGTGAATCAATCCGAGAACTCCACAAGTATTAAGTTGCGAACAACAGATAATTGCATTAAGCAAAGTATGTAATGTAAACAAAGCATATGCCCTTGAGCATATGAATGTTGTTTTCTCCCTAGTAGCAACAGCACATCTACAACCTTAGAGGTTTCTGTCACTCCCCCAGATTAAATAGAGGCATGAACCCACTATCGAGCATAAATACCTCCTCTTGGAGTCACTAGCAACTACTTGGCCAAGATAGCTACTAACAACGGAGAGCATGCAAGATCATAAACAACATAGAGATAACAAAAGATAATATTCAGTACATCAACTTAATCATAAACACCAATATTCATCGGATCCCAACAAACCAAACATGTAGAATTACATAACGGTGATCTCAATCATGTAGGGCAGCTCATGAGATCTAAACATGAAGCACATGGTGGAGAAGACAACCATCTAGCTACTTCTATGGACCCATAGTCCAAGGTAGACTACTCACTCATCGCTCCGGAGGCAAGCATGGCGATGAAGAAGACCTTCGGTGGCAATTCCCCTCTCCGGCAGGGAGCCGGGAAGAGCTTCTGGACCCTCCCGATCTTCGGGTCGATGGCGGTGGCGGATCACGATGTGTTCTAGAAAATTGATCGGGTACTTAGGTCTTTTCTATCGGGGGGTCTTTATAGGCGAAGGGGCGTCGTCAGAGAAGGAGCCAGGCGCCCTCACGCGGGGCCCGCATGGCCAGGGGCCTGGCCGTGCCACCCCTGCGTGTGGGGCCCTGGTGGCCCCCCTCCTACTCTCCTTCGGATCTCTGGAAGCTTCCGGGTAAAATAAGACTTCAGGAACTTGTTTTGTCCAATTCCGAGAATATTTCCTGTGTATCACTTCTGAAACACAAAAACAGCAGAAAACAGGAAACTGGCACTGTGGCAACTCGTTAATAGGTTAGTTCCAGAAAATGCATAAAAGTGCCACGAAGTGTAACGAAACAATAGGCAAATGGTGTAAAAACAAGCATGGAGCATCAAAAATTATAGATACGTTGGAGACGTATCAAGCATCCCCAAGCATTGGTGAGCTGGGATCATAAGAACTTAAAACATGGGCATGAAGATATAATCATGATAATAAGAACTTAGCAACCATGTTGTAAACATGCAAATGAACACAAACAAAAGATTATGAAAATGAAACAATGAAAGTCAAACGTGTGTTCAAATCATAAGGAAAAACATACAAATGGTTTTTAGCTTGTCCATCAAAGAGAGCAAAACATAAATGCATAGGATACCTTCAAGTTTAAGAGGGCGACTAGATAAATAATTTAAGAACAAGTGAAACCAACAATATGAATCAATCAATGAACTTTGGGACAATGCATATTATACTAAGAATGACAACTATGCTCTCTTAATGGTGCATAAAGAAAGAAGGTGGAGACTCAACATAAAAGTAAAAGAAAGGCCCTTCGCAGAGGGAAGCAGTGATTGCAAGTTTTATAACCGTCAAAAATTATGGTACTTACCGGCTTTGAGCTCTCATTGCCCCCATCATAAGCAGCTTGAATGGTTAAAGTTAATGCGAGAATAATTATGATGCATATGCTTGACAAATCATAAGTTGAAAACCTTGTGCCCCGTGAATACGAGTACCCAAACCTCATGCTACTTTACTTAGAGTCCCAAGCAAGGCTCTTGTCATTGTAAGTATATGCATATCATTGAGAACCGCCAATGGGGTACCTCCGTGCCTGATGTCTACGCACTTCTATTCTTGTAGACACTTGTTGGGCCTCCAAGTGCAAAGGTTTGTAGAGCAGCAGCAAGTTTCCCTTAAGTGGATCACCCAAGGTTTATCGAACTCAGGGAGAAAGAGGTCAAAGCTATCCCTCTCAAGCAACCTTGCAATTACGATACAGAAAGTCTCTTGTGTCCCCAACACACCCAATACACTTCTCAGATGTATAGGTGCACTAGTTCGGCGAAGAGATAGTGAAATACAAGTAGTAGTGATGATTATAAGTAGTAAATGCAATATGGAATAAAAATCGCTGTGAGCAAACATGTAACAAAATAGCAAGTAAACGGTGTGCAATGCTTGGAAACAAGGCCTAGGGATCATACTTTCACTAGTGGACACACTCCCAACAATATAACATGATTGAACAAATAAACAACTTCTCTCCACTATGGTACTCTGAATTACTCTCCTATTGAATAACACTAATCATTGCGTAGTGGCTACAGAAGCACCCCTTAAAGTTCATCAAGTACTTGACAAACACCACTCATAGAGATATCCAAATCAAAGCACAACTCAAGATAGATATCATTGCAACTTAAACCAAGTACTAACACGGTGCACACACTGTCAATATTACACCATGAAAGGAGGAATAGATCACTTCAATACTATCATAGTAATAATTACTCTCATAATCCACAAGAGATCACAATCATAGCCTAAACCAAGTACCACCATGATGCACGCACTGTCACCGTTACACCATGGCAGGAGGAATAGATTACTTTAATAACATCACTAGAGTACACATAATATCTGAATAATAACATCTGCTTGTTCAACATGATACAAAGCTCACGATCACATAAAGATCACATCATGGGAGAGAGAGGTGAACCATATAGCTACCGGTAGAGCCCTTAGCCCCAGGGATGAACTACTCCCTCCTCATCATAGGAGACAGCAAGGTTGATGGAGATGGCGGTGAGGTCGATGGAGACGGCGGAGACGGCGATGGAGACCGATGGAGATGGCTCCGGGGGCACTTCCCCGTCCCGGCAGGGTGCCGGAACAGAGACTTCTGTCCCCCGAAATTCATCGACGGTGGCGGCGGAGCTGTGACACTGCTTCTAGAAAATTGCCGAATCCCCTAGGGTTTTCCGTCCCGAGGCTTCTTATAGCCGAAGGGGCGATGTCAGGGGTGGCCCCAGGCCTCGTCACACTAGGGTGGCGCGGCCAGGGCCTTGGCCGCGCCAGCCCTGTGTGAGGGTGGCCTGTGGCCCCTCTCCTTCCTCTCTTCGGATGTCTGGATGCTCCCGGGAAAAATAAGACTTCTGGCTTTGGTTTCGTCCAATTCCGAGAATATTTCCTGTGTATCGCTTCTGAAACTCAAAAATAGCAGAAAACAGGGAACTGGCACTGTGGCAACTTGTTAATAGGTTAGTTCCGGAAAATGCATAAAAGTGCCACGAAGTGTAACGAAACAATAGGTAAATGGTGTAAAAACAAGCATGGAGCATCAAAAATAATAGGTATGTTTGAGACGTATCAGCATCCCCAAGCTTAACTCCTGCTCGTCCTCGAGTAGGTAAGTGATAACAAAAGAAATAATTTTTGAGGTAACATGCACCTACACAATCTTGATCATATATGTAAGCATTTGTGAGCTGGGATCATAAGAACTTAAAACATGGGCATGCAAGATATAATCTTGACAATAAGAACTTAGCAACCATGTTGTAAACATGAAAATGAACACAAACAAAAGATCATGAAAATGAAACAATGAAAGTCAAACGTGTGTTCAAATCATAAGGAAAAACATACAAGTGGTTTTCAGCTTGTCCTTAAAAGAGAGCAAAACATAAATGCATAGGACACCTTCAAGTTTAAGAGGGCGACTAGATACAAATAATTTGAGAACAACTAAAACCAACAATATGAATCAATCAATGAAAACTTTGGGACAATGCACATTATACTCAGAATGACAACTATGCTCTCTTAATGGTGCATAAAGATAGAAGGCGGTGACTCAACATAAAAGTAAAAGAAAGGCCCTTTGCAGAGGGAAGCAGTGATTTAACATGTGCTAGAGCTTTTCATTTTTAAAACAGAGAGATAAAAATTGGTTTTGAGAGGTGGTTGTCTTTGTCAACGACTGGCAATGGGGTTCTCACTATCTTCCATACAAAAATGAAGCAAGTTTTTGAGAGAGAGATTGGCACTTTTTGTGCTCTTTTTATAAAGCTTGGCACTCCTCCCCACCTTTTTTCCTTTCACAAACCATGGCTAACCGATTCCATCGGGTGCCCACCAACATTCACATTCCATGGAGGAGTGCCTTTTTTCTTTCTTTTTTTCTTTTTTTTTTCTTTTTGGAATAAGCAATATGGAAGATAGCAAATCCGACCACTACGTCCCCATGAGCTGAAAACAGTGTCACGAAACGAGAAGTATTTTGAAGGTTTTTGAAAGGTAGCTGATGTCTACGCACTTCTATTCTTGTAGACACTTGTTGGGCCTCCAAGTGCAGAGGTTTGTAGAACAGCAGCAAGTTTCCCTTAAGTGGATCACCCAAGGTTTATCGAACTCAGGGAGGTTAGAGGTCAAAGCTATCCCTCTCAAGCAACCCTGCAATTATGATACAGAAAGTCTCTTGTGTCCCCAACACACCCAATACACTTGTCAGATGTATAGGTGCACTAGTTCAGCGAAGAGATAGTGAAATACAAGTGGTATAGATGATTATAAGTAGCAAACGTGGTTTGAAATAAATATCGCTGCGAGCAAACAAGTAACAAAATAGCAAGTAAACGGTATGCAAAGCTTGGAAACAAGGCCTAGGGATCATACTTTCACTAGTGGACACACTCCCAACAATATAACATGACGGAACAAATAACTTCTCTTTGCTAAGGCACTCTGAATTACTCTCCTATTGAATAACACTAATCATTGTGTAGTGGCTACAGAAGCACCCCTTAAAGTTCATCAAGTACTTGACAAACACCACTCATAGCAATACCCAAATCAGATCACAACTCAAGATAGAAATCATTGCAACTTAAACCAAGTACTAACACGGTGCACACACTGTCAACATTACACCATGAAAGGAGGAATAGATCACTCAAACTATCATAGCAATAATTATTCTCATAATCCACAAGAGATCACAATCATAGCCTAAACCAAGTACCACCATGATGCACGCACTGTCACCGTTACACCATAGCAGGAGGAATAGATTACTTTAATAATATCACTAGAGTACACAAAATATCTGAATAATAACATGTACTTGTTCAACATGATACAAAGCTCACGATCACATAAAGATCACATCATGGGAGAGAGAGGTGAACCACATAGCTACCGGTAGAGCCCTCAGCCCCGGGGATGAACTACTCCCTCCTCATCATAGGAGACAGCAAGGTTGATGGAGATGGCGATGAGGTCGATGGAGACGGCGGAGACGGTGATGGAGACCGATGGAGATGGCTCCGGGGGCACTTCCCCGTCCCGGCAGGGTGCCGGAACAGAGACTTCTGTCCCCCGAAATTCGTCGACGGTGGCGGCGGAGCTGCGGAACTGCTTCTGGAAAATTGCCGAATCCCCTAGGGTTTTCCGTCCCGAGGCATTATATAGGCGAAGGGGCATCGTGAGAGGGCAGCCAGGGGCTCCTCACATAGGGGTGGCGCGGCTAGGGCCTGGGCCACGCCAGCCCTGTGTGAGGGAGGCCTGTGGCCCCTCTCCTTCCTCTCTTCGGATTTCTGGATGCTCCCGGGAAAAATAAGACTTCTGGCTTTTGTTTCGTCCAATTCCGAGAATATTTCCTGTGTATCACTCTGAAACACAAAAACAGCAGAAAATAGGGAACTGGCACTGTGGCAACTTGTTAATAGGTTAGTTCCAAAAAAATGCATAAAAGTGCCACGAAGTGTAACGAAACAATAGGCAAATGGTGTAAAAACAAGCATGGAGCATCAAAAATTATAGATACGTTTGAGACGTATCAAGCATCCCCAAGCTTAACTCCTGCTCGTCCTCGAGTAGGTAAGTGATAACAAAAGAATAATTTTTGAGGTGACATGCACCTACACAATCTTGATCATAAATGTAAGCATTGGTGAGCTGGGATCAATAGAACTTAAAACCTGGGCATGAAGATATAATCATGACAATAAGAAACTTAGCAACCATGTTGTAAACATGCAAATGAACACAAACAAAAGATCATGATAATGAAACAATGAAAGTCAAACGTGTGTTCAAATCATAAGGAAAAACATACAAATGGTTTTCAGCTTGTCCTTCAAAGAGAGCAAAACATAAATGCATAGGACACCTTCAAGTTTAAGAGGGCGACTAGATACAAATAATTTAAGAACAAGTGAAACCAACAATATGAGTCAATCAATGAACTTTGGGACAATGCATATCACACTAAGAATAACAACTATGCTCTCTTAATGGTGCATAAAGAAAGAAGGTGGTGACTCAACATAAAAGTAAAGGAAAGGCCCTTCGCAGAGGGAAGCAGTGATTGCAAGTTTTATAACCTTCAAAAATTATGGTACTTACCGGCTTTGAGCTCTCATTGCCCCCATCATAAGCATCTTGAATGGTTAAAGTTAATGCGAGAACAATTATGATGCCTATGCTTGACAAATCATAAGTTGAAAACCTCGTGTCCCGTGAATACGAGTACCCAAACCTCATGCTACTTTACTTAGAGTCCCAAGCAAGGCTCTTGTCATTATAAGTATATGCATATCATTGAGAACCGCCAATGGGGTACCTCCGTGCCCGATGACATGGAACAAGCCCACACCAAAATGACAGGACAAGCAGACAATGAACACCTCGACATCTCTTTTATTTGCCTTTTGTTTAGCTTTTTATTATGAGATGCGTCGTCGAATGTTCACCATGGGTATGCTGCAAATTTCCACCATGAATTATGCATGGCTTAGATTGGCGGCCCGGCGTTTCCCTAACACATATACAAACTCCATGATCCCTACAAGATTCCCAATTCATTTCACACCGCGGGCATCCATAAACAAAAGATCACGATATCAACTCAAATAAGAAGTGCAATGTTGAAAGCTTGCCCCATGACAGCATGGCTGGGCTAGAATCCAACTTACAACTTGCAATCATAACAACTCAACATAAGAGACCACAATGTCAAATTTTTAAGAACAGGAAAAAGTAAAGTGTGCCTTCCGGTTCGTGAGAGCTTTACTGACCGAATTTCACATAACACTGGTAAGAGTTTAATTTGAAGAGAAAATAAAAGCAAGTCAAATTTACTTGGAATAGCAAATTGCTAGTAGGTATGTATGGTGGACACTTTGGAAAAATTTGGCTTTTAGGAGTTGGATGCACGAGTAGAGCTCATACTCAGTACAAGGTGAGGGCTAGCAAAAGACTAGGAGCGACCAACTAAGAGAGCAATAATAGCCATAATCATGCAAAGCGACAAAGCGACATTAAAAGAAGCATAAGATGGCATCAAAAGTCAAAAACTAAATGATCATATAGGCTATTGGAAACTTTGTAAGAGTCAAAACATGTGTGAGCATGCGCCAAGTCAACCCAAATAAAGCATCAAGGAGAAAACCAAAATAATGCTTCCAAATAATTAAAACAACGCATGATTTTTTCAAAGGCTCATTAAGCAATCTCAGTTATTTGAGACAAGTCATGCTACAGCAAAACCACTAAGCATACTATCAAAAAGACATCAAGCATGACATGAAAAAGCCTAAGCCGCAGTCTACACAAGCTCCTTCTTGTACCACTATTTTGCACAAAGCTTTTTCTCTTTTCCAACACCATTTGAAATTTTTATAAGACACCTCTTTTGATGAAAACCAATAAAGATCAGAGGCAAAAATACACCTTGATGAAAAGATATGACAAGGTCTGAACGCAAATCAAGGCGAAAACGAAAACCAAAAGCAGTAGCAGAAGAAGAGAACACTCGTTGAACAATTTGAGTGAAAACTAGAGTATTCTTGGCAAATGAAAAGCGAGTTCATCTCCTCCAAAAGAAACATGATGTGATCAAACCAATTATTACAGCAAACTAAACTAAACTAACTAAGAAAACTAAAACAACTGACGCTCCAAGAAAAAACACATAGTGCATGAAGCAATAAAAATATAGTGTCTTCAAAGGTGACCTGATTTTTGCCGATGAAGAAGGGGTGCCTCGGGGGCATCCCCAAGCTTTGACGCTTGTACTTCTTGGATATTTCTTGGGGTGATGCATGGGCATCCCCAAGCTTGAGCTTTTGTCCATTCTTCAACTCATCTCATCATTCTCCAATCCCTACACTTGAAAACTTCCTTCATACAAAACTAAACACAATTCTATTAGCAACATTAGTGTAAGCATAACATATATTCAACCTCTTTTTGCTTCAGGTTTCAACTCAAAATCACCACATATAAAGAATATACTACTGTAGCAACTTCCCAAAAGGTTCCATGATCAAAAGAACTAAAAAAGAAAGCGATAAAGTGGCAAACACAAATATTGGCAGAAATCTGTCAAAACTGAACAGCTGACAAAGGTCGAATTTTTTTAGGGGTTTTCTGTTGCTCAAATCAAAAAGTGTTCAACTAACGAAAGTTTGGATATAACCTGGGGCATATGAACAAGAAATCGCAGGTCCAAAAGATATACAGAGAATTTTCACGAATTTTTACGGTGCAGCACCGAAAACTGTTTCAGGACAGCAACATCCCCAAATCTTACCTCACTCAAATTAGAGGCTTCTCTTGGCACAACAACGAAATAAAAAGGATAAGGAGCGGTTATTACAGTAGTAATAACTTCCAAGACTCAAATAAAAGAAAAAGTACTGAAAATAAACAATGGGTTATCTCCCAAGAGTGCTTTTCTTTAACGCCTTTGAGCTAGGCGCAGTAATTTGCAAAGATGCTCATGTGGGCGCCATATAAAAGCTTGAGGCAAAGGCGCCATATAGGAACTTAAGGAAATAGAGAGCATCAAAAAGCAAATGTGAAAGACATTTATATCTGAACCACTTCCTATGCATAGGAGTCTTGTAAGAAAATAAATCAACGAGGCACATAGTAGCAAGCATGGATAGATAAAACAAGTGCCACTTCAAGATTTGCAACATAAAGAGGGGAAACTTAATATTGTTGAGATCCATCAAACCATGTTTCCCTCTCTCATAATAATTTTCTGTAGCATCATGAATAGAACTAACAATATAACTATCACATAAAACATCCCTATCATGAGCCACATGCATAAAAGAATTAATACTCACCATAGGAACAATAGTAGTAGGAGCAAATTCAATAGAATAATTATTCTCATCACCATAATCATCATAAATAGGAGGCTTATTGTAATCATAACTAATTTTATCCTCAATAGTAGGTGGACTGAAAATATTATACCCATCATCATAGCCATCACAAGCTAGAGGTCTACTATGTCGCAAAGCATATTCTTCAAACATATCATCATAGCAAACTTTCTCCACTAAAGCTGGGGAACTAAAAATATCATGCTTAACAAAACTAGCTTCCCCAAGCTTAGACTTTTCTATAGCATTATCAACAACGGTGTTCAAAGCATTCATACTAACAACACTATTAGCATGCAAATTAAGCTCCAAAGGTTTTTCAATTTTCTCTTCAAACACTTCATATCTAAACTCAGGAAAAAGACTACAGAACTCTTTGTTTTCCATTAAGCCTAACTAGTGAAAAATAAAAACAAGAAACAAAAAGATGTAATTGCAGAATCTAAAGGAAATAACTCCGAGCACTCACACAGGAGGATGCGAGTACCTTTTACCTTACCTCCCCGGCAACGGCGCCAGAAAAGAGCTTGATGTCTACGCACTTCTATTCTTGTAGACACTTGTTGGGCCTCCAAGTGCAGAGGTTTGTAGAACAGCAGCAAGTTTCCCTTAAGTGGATCACCCAAGGTTTATCGAACTCAGGGAGGTTAGAGGTCAAAGCTATCCCTCTCAAGCAACCCTGCAATTACGATACAGAAAGTCTCTTGTGTCCCCAACACACCCAATACACTTGTCAGATGTATAGGTGCACTAGTTCGGCGAAGAGATAGTGAAATACAAGTGGTATAGATGATTATAAGTAGCAAACGTGGTTTGAAATAAATATCGCTGCGAGCAAACAAGTAATAAAATAGCAAGTAAACGGTATGCAAAGCTTGGAAACAAGGCCTAGGGATCATACTTTCACTAGTGGACACACTCCCAACAATATAACATGACTGAACAAATAACTTCTCTTTGCTAAGGCACTCTGAATTACTCTCCTATTGAATAACACTAATCATTGTGTAGTGGCTACAGAAGCACCCCTTAAAGTTCATCAAGTACTTGACAACCACCACTCATAGCAATACCCAAATCAGATCACAACTCAAGATAGAAATCATTGCAACTTAAACCAAGTACTAACACGGTGCACACACTGTCAACATTACACCATGAAAGGAGGAATAGATCACTCAAACTATTATAGCAATAATTATTCTCATAATCCACAAGAGATCACAATCATAACCTAAACCAAGTACCACCATGATGCACGCACTGTCACCATTACACCATAGCAGGAGGAATAGATTACTTTAATAATATCACTAGAGTACACAAAATATCTGAATAATAACATGTACTTGTTCAACATGATACAAAGCTCACGGTCACATAAAGATCACATTATGGGAGAGAGAGGTGAACCACATAGCTACCGGTAGAGCCCTCAGCCCCGGGGATGAACTACTCCCTCCTCATCATAGGAGACAGCAAGGTTGATGGAGATGGCGGTGAGGTCGATGGAGACGGCGGAGACGGTGATGGAGACCGATGGAGATGGCTCCGGGGGCACTTCCCCGTCCCGGCAGGGTGCCGGAACAGAGACTTCTGTCCCCCGAAATTCGTCGACGGTGGCGGCGGAGCTGCGGAACTGCTTCTGGAAAATTGCCGAATCCCCTAGGGTTTTCCGTCCCGAGGCTTTATATAGGCGAAGGGGCGTCGCGAGAGGGCAGCCAGGGGCTCCTCACATAGGGGTGGCGCGGCCAGGGCCTGGGCCGTGCCAGCCCTGTGTGAGGGAGGCCTGTGGCCCCTCTCCTTCCTCTCTTTGGATGTCTGGATGCTCCCGGGAAAAATAAGACTTCTGGCTTTTGTTTTGTCCAATTCCGAGAATATTTCCTGTGTATCACTCTGAAACACAAAAACAGCAGAAAACAGGGAACTGGCACTGTGGCAACTTGTTAATAGGTTAGTTCCAAAAAAATGCATAAAAGTGCCACGAAGTGTAACGAAACAATAGGCAAATGGTGTAAAAACAAGCATGGAGCATCAAAAATTATAGATACGTTTGAGACGTATCAGTAGCACATGAAAATTTTACTTTGGAATGGCTTACAAATACCATGCATAGGAATTTATAGTGGACACAATGGCAAACTTGGTTTTTTGGAGTTGGATGCACGAGTAGAGCTCATACTCAGTACAAAATGAGGGCTAGCAAATGACTAGGAGCGACCAACTAAGAGAGCAATAATGGCCATAATCATGCAGAGCGACAAAGCGACATTAAAAGAAGCATAAGATGGCATCAAAAGTCAAAAACTAAATGATCATAGAGGCTATAGCGACTTATTTTTGTAGTCAACATGGTGTAAGCATGTGCCAAGTCAACCCAAATAAAGCATCAAAGGAGAAAACCAAATAAATGCTTCCAAATAATATAAACACCGCATGATTTTTTTCAAAGGCTCATTAAGCAATCTCAGTCATTTGAGACAAGTCATGCCACAGCAAAAATCACTAAGCATACTATCAAAATGCAATCAAGCATGGCATGCAAAAGCCTAAGCCGCAGTCTACACAAGCTCCATCTTGTACCACTTTTTTGCACAAAGCTTTTTCTCTTTTCCAACACCATTCAAACCTTTTTGAGGAAACTCTTTTGAGGAAAACCAACATGGACCAGAGGTCAAAATACACCTTGATGGAAAGATAAAACAAGATCTGAACAAAAATCAAGGTGAAAAACAAAGGCTAAACGCAGTAGCAGAAAAAGAGAACACTCGTTGAACGATAAGAGTGAAAACTGGAGTGTTCTTGGCAATGAAAAACGAGCTCATCTCCTCCAAAAGAAACATGATGTGATCTAACCATTTATTGCACCAAATAAAACAAAACTAATAAAGAAAACTAAAAAAACTGATGCTCCAAGAAAAATGCATAGTGCATGAAGCAATAAAAATATAGTGTTTTGAAAGGTGACCTGATTTTTGCCGATGAAGAAGGGGTGCCTTGGGGGCATCCCCAACCTTTGACGCTTGTACTTCTTGGATATTTCTTGGGGTGATGCATGGGCATCCCCAAGCTTGAGCTTTTGTCCATTCTTCAACTCATCTCATAATTCTCCAATCCCTACACTTGAAAACTTCCTTCATACAAAACTAAACACAATTCTATTAGCAACATTAGTGCAAGCATAACAATGAATCAACCTCTTTTTGCTTTAGGTTTCAACTCAAAACCACCACATATATAGCAAATACTACTGTAGCAACTTCCCCAAAAGTTCTATGATCAAAAGAACTCAAAAGAAGGCGATAAAGCGGCAAACACAAATATTGGCAGAAATCTGTCAAAACAGAACAGCTGACAAAGGCCGAATTTTTGAGGGTTTTTATGTTGCTCAAATCAAAAAGTGTTAAACTAACGAAAGTTTGGATATAACCTGGGGCATATGCACAAGAAATCTCAGGTCCAAAAGGTATACAGAGAATTTATACGAATTTTTACGGTGCAGCACCGAAAACAGTTTCAGGACAGCAACATCCCCAAATCTTTACCTCACTCAAATTAGAGGCTTCTCTTGGCACAAAAACGAAATAAACAAGATAAGGAGCAGTCATTACAATAGTAATGACTTCCGAGACTCAAATAAAAGAAAAAGTACTGAAAATAAAATAATGGGTTATCTCCCAAGAGTGCTTTTCTTTAACGCCTTTGAGCTAGGCGCAGTAATTTGCAAAGATGCTCATGTGGGCGCCATATAAGAGCTTGAGGCAAATGTGCCATATAGGAACTTAAAGCAATAGAGAGTATCAAAAAGCAAGTATGGAACACATTTAAATCTAAACCACTTCCTATGAAAAATAGTCTTGTAAAGAGACAAGTCATAAAAGCGCAAAGCAAAAAGCATAGGAAGGCAAAACAAGTACAACTTCAAGAATTGCAACATAAAGAGGGGAAACTCAATATTGTTGAGATCCACCAAACCATGTTTCCCTCTCTCATAGTAACTTTTAGTAGCATCATGAATAGAACTAACAATATAACTATCACATAAAACATCCCTATCATGAGCCACATGCATAAAAGAATTAATACTCACCACAGGAACAATAGTAGTAGGAGCAAATTCAACAGAATAATTATTCTCGTCACCATAATCATCAAAAATAGGAGGCATATTGTAATCATAACTAGTTTTCTCCTCAAAAGTATGTGAACTAAAAATATTATACTCATCATCATAACCATCATAAACTAGAGGTTTAGTATCATCACAAGCTAAAGAACAGCTATTTCGCAAAGCATATCCATCAAACATATCATCATAGCAAGGAACATCACATATGGGAGATAAAATATTATCAGAGCAAATTTTCTCCACTAAAGCTGGGGAGCTAAAAATATCATGCTTAACAAAACCAGCTTCCCCAAGCTTAGACTTTTCTAAAACAGTGTTCAAAGCATTCATACTAACAAAACTATTAGCATGCCAATTAAGCTCCAAAGGTTTTTCAATTTTCTCTTCAAACACTTCATATCTAAACTCAGGAAAAAGACTAAAGAACTCATTGTTTTCCATTAAGCCTAACTAGTGAAAATAAAAACAAGAAACAAAAAGATGTAATTGTAGAATCTAAAGGAAATAACTTCGAGCAATCACACAGGAGGATGCGAGTACCTTTTACCTTACCTCCCCGGCAACGGCGCCAGAAAAGAGCATGATGCCTATGCACTTCTATTCTTGTAGACACTTGTTGGGCCTCCAAGTGCAGAGGTTTGTAGAGCAGCAGCAAGTTTCCCTTAAGTGGATCACCCAAGGTTTATCGAACTCAGGGAGGAAGAGGTCAAAGCTATCCCTCTCAAGCAACCCTGCAATTACGATACAGAAAGTCTCTTGTGTCCCCAACACACCCAATACACTTGTCAGATGTATAGGTGCACTAGTTCGACGAAGAGATAGTGAAATACAAGTAGTAGTGATGATTATAAGTAGTAAATGCAATATGGAATAAAAATCGCTGCGAGCAAACATGTAACAAAATAGCAAGTAAACGGTGTGCAATGCTTGGAAACAAGGCCTAGGGATCATAATTTCACTAGTGGACACACTCCCAACAATATAACATGATTGAACAAATAAACAACTTCTCTCCACTATGGTACTCTGAATTACTCTCCTATTGAATAACACTAATCATTGCGTAGTGGCTACAGAAGCACCCCTTAAAGTTCATCAAGTACTTGACAAACACCACTCATAGAGATATCCAAATCAAAGCACAACTCAAGATAGATATCATTGCAACTTAAACCAAGTACTAACACGGTGCACACACTGTCAACATTACACCATGAAAGGAGGAATAGATCACTTCAATATTATCATACTAATAATTACTCTCATAATCCACAAGAGATCACAATCATAGCCTAAACCAAGTACCACCATGATGCACGCACTGTCACCGTTACACCATGGCAGGAGGAATAGATTACTTTAATAACATCACTAGAGTACACATAATATCTGAATAATAACATCTACTTGTTCAACATGATACAAAGCTCACAATCACATAAAGATCACATCATGGGAGAGAGAGGTGAACCACATAGCTACCGGTAGAGCCCTTAGCCCCGGTGACAAGGGTATAGTTAATAGAGCCCGTTAGTTGAGTACCCCTGAGGCCCGTTAAGCAAGGCCCAATTGTAATGATAGTCAAATACGAGTTATTACCGTATGTCGATATTTGTAATCTGTATCGAACCCTACCCGATCCTCGAGACCTGGCCACCTATATATAGGGGCCAGGAGGGGATGGTGTAGGGCAGATTGAAAGCAAGCCAGGTTAAACACCCAAGTTTACTTTCGATACACACCTATTTCGACTAACTTTACCTTCGAGTTCATCCGACGCCCTATCTCCCCGATCCTAAGTCCTTCATCTAGGACATTTGTCGAGTTAACCCTCATCAATTGGCGCCGATCGTGGGGACTCTGGGCGTTGGAATCATGAATTCGGCGGCTTTTTTGCTTTTAGCCAACAACAGTCCAGAAGTTGACGGAAGTCAAGAGGTGGAACTAACAATTGGAAGTTTGAGCATCCTCATCGGGCCGTCGGGTTCCTCTCGCCTTTCGGATCCGACGAAACAAGATCAAGATCCGTCGGCACAAGAACCCGAAACAACAGTAATGATGGAGTATTCTGAAGGCTCTTCCAGTGAAGTAAACTCGCCGGTCAGCCTAGAAGAAGTGCAAAAAGAAAAGATCGTAGAAGACAACGAAGAAAAGGAAAATTTTGACGTGGAAGTCCAACTCAAAGATCTCACGATCTGCCTCGACGATAAGTCAACGGATACATGGAAAACAGGATTAGAGCTTTCTGAAGACAGTGACTCGATTTTCTCAAGCTTCAAGGGCAACATCGGCAAACAGTGCCAGGTGCTCGCCATTATAGGGGATAATTCAGAAGAATTCGATGAAAACGACAATCCAGTATTAAACCCAGCAAATATCAACAGAGGAGCAAATCACCTAGCAGAAGGGCAAACACCAGAGTCCCTCGCAAGCAGGGAAAAAATTCGACTATCAGTCGACGAATGGAGGATAATAAGAGGAGCCATAGAACACGGCACTCCAATACCATCAAATTCTAGCAAAGACATGCTTTTGGGGTATCACTACGCCCTAAGGCAGCAGGCCAAGCAATTAGCAAAGGAGAAAGCAGAGATACAAAGAAGAAAAGATTCAGCCATTGCAGCTAGCGAGGCTGCTCGAAAAGCACGGAGCGACGCATCACACAGTAACGCAAGGAAAAATCGTCGACATGGTTCAAGGTACGATAACCTCGAGTATTCTGATAGACAAAGTATTTCAAAAAACCTCGACTCGTCCTTCCTATCGGTCGATGAGCAGGGAAACATCCTACCAAAAACTCCTGAAGCAGCACTAGTGGCAGCACAAGCATATCTACTTACAACTCGACCAAGTCCAAGAGATCCTAGAGAACATATGCATAGAGCAGCACTGAACGGACTCAATATGGTGGGCCACAAGCTATCAGCAAAAGGAGAAGAAGCACATCACCACAAGGAAGCGCACAAAGCAAGATCACCTCGCCGTCACAATAGTCCTCGGCATAGAAGCAGCAAACACCGATCTCGATCGCCATCACCAAAACAGCACGGTGGAACTCGAAGATCGCGATCCTCAAATGAAAGGCGCGACTATGAAGACGACGAAAAGGAGATGGGGGCATCGTGCTTTACTCGTAGGGTTCGCACCACTCCAGTTCCTAAGGGATTCAAGCTACCTCATGACCAGCAAAAGTATGACGGATCACAGGAACCACAATCATGGCTCGCAGATTACTTACAAGCAGTTCAAATACTAGGAGGAACCAAAGAAACAGCAATGCAAAGTTTGCAGTTACACCTCACCGGCGCAGCAAGGTCATGGTTGAGCAAACTAGAGAAAGAATCCATTGGAAGCTGGGAAGACCTCACAAAACAATTTACAAGCAACTTCAGGTCGACGTACAAACGGCCAGCATCAATAGAAGAAGTCAAGGCATGCGTACAGCAACACGACGAAACACTACGGGCATACATCCAAAGATGGAGCCTCATCAAATATTCAGCAGTCGAAGTTTCAGACGAAAGAGCAATAGACGCGTTCATCATTGGATTAAGGCGAAGAGACCTAGTCGAAGAGATGGGTAGAATCAAGCCAAAAACAGTGTCAGATCTCATGGACACAGCAAACAGATTTGCAGATGGAGAAGATGCGTGCAACAACAAACGGACACGATCTCCAGAGGACGATAGAAGAAACAGATATGGAAGTCAAAGGAGACGATCCCGAAACTACGACACCTACGGCTCTCATAGCCAAGTCGCTGCAGGATATAAAGATAACAGTTATCAAGGAAACGACCGCAGAAGCTCAGGATATCGCAGCTACGGAAGAGAGGAGTATAAGAAGTTCCCACCAAGAGAATCCAGAGAGTACAACCCATCACCAGAGGATATGCTCAATGGGCCTTGTCATATACATTCAGCGTTCGTCGACGGGAAGCGAGTATCAAGGCACGCGATGAAAGACTGCACAACATTCTTAAAACTACAAGAAGCAGCAATAAACAAACAAACTGAGGCAAGGCGACAAGGATTCGAAGGTAGTAACAATCCCGCGACAAACCAGCAAGGAAACAACGGAGCTCCTCAAGGACAAGACTAACAAAACAAGGGACACGACGACGATGACAAAGGGTACGTCCCATCAAAAGGACACATTACAGCAATGATACAACCTGTGCCCAAGTCGAATAAAGAAGAAAAGAGTATAACTCGACAAGTCAATCTAGCAGTCATGTCGCCTCCAGCTACAACAGAATATCTGCATTGGTCAGAACAACCAATCGAGTTCAACAGAGAGGACCACCCCATAACAGTACCTCGGCCAGGAAACGCGCCTCTGGTACTCAAAGCTCAAATCGGCGCGTATGATGTCGACAGAATATTCATGGACGCAGGAAGTGGAATTAACCTGATATACGCGAAAACACTCAGGGCAATGCACATATCATTGGAATTCCTAAAACCAACAGATTGCTCCTTCCATGGAATCGTACCAGGAAGTGCTAATTACCCGTTGGGTCGAATAGCACTCAATGTTTGCTTCGGCAACCGACAAAACTACAGAAGGGAAAAACTAGACTTCGAAGTCATGGACTGGCCATCGCAATATCACGCGATCCTCGGACGACCCGCGTTTTCGCGATTCATGGCAGTGCCTCACTACACATATTTGGTACTTAAAATGCTAGGACCAAAAGGAATAATCACAGTGAAAGGAAGCTTTGAAGTTTCAGATCTCTGTGACAGGGAATTCCACAAGATGGCGCAAAATTTTGGCGTAATAGCCAACCATGCAGAAAAGGCAAAAAGCGCGACTACAGAAGGCGTCAAGCTACTCGAAGGATGCGTCGCGGAGCCCGAAACGAAGAAGCCATGAACAGGAACATCAGGAGAAGACACAGGCGCAGAAGAGAAAGGGAAAGCCACGACGACATAAGCATCATAAAGACAATAGAGTAGAACAATAAAGGCCGTAAAAGCCACGAGTTATTCCAGGGGCAATGCCCTCTAGATCCAGAACACAGGTCATAGGCCGGATCTCTTGGGTCACCCCATGTATCTTACATTAAAAGTATAAATAAAGACAAAGCGTTCCTCATATTCGAGTTTACGAGTCTTTCAAAGAGAAGATGCGGCAAACGCACGAACCATACAAATATGCCTTGAGAATAAATTTCAGACATATAGTCGCGAAATAAATAATCTATCGCGTTCCACACACACTTTACAACATCGGGTTGTCAGAATCATCTACGCCTAAAGGATCTAAATAATGATACTCGCGGAAAAACGCAGCATCCGCCTCTAGAAGCCTAGCTACAAGTCTTCGAGCAGGTTGAAGCGTGTTCTCCATATGAACCCGAAGGCTAGCTCCACCTGGAGCTAAACTTAAGGACATCGTGCTATAATTCAATCTAGGGTGCCACTTGCGTATCCACCCGAGAGCAAAATTGGCACCAGCCACTAAGTTCAGTTCTATTAACCTATGAATACGATGGCTGGATCTGAAAGTATCAAGAAGAAGTGGGAAAGTTGCAGGCAAAGGATTACGGGGAAGCATGATGGAGTGCATAGTTGTAAGAGCTCGCCGGCAACCATCAACTGACTCGCCAATATGCTGGGCACGGTCTTGAAGCAATACAATTGCGCTCCGGCGTCGAGGATCAGACCACAAAGTCTCGTAGCCAGTCGACATCTTCTCCAAAGCAGCATTTCGCTCAGCAACTTGACGTTCTTCAGCAGCAAAATCCAAGCAAGTACCTACAATGGCAAATATATCACAAAAGAAGTGCACAAACAACCAAAGAAGGAGTCGAAAGAAAACTCACATCGCAACAGCTCGCAAGCAGACTCGACAATGCCAAGAATGAAAGATTCGCACTATTCATTATGAACAACCTTCGCCGTCAAGCTGGAGACCTTTTCTTCAAGTGAAGAGATTTTCTTCATATAGCCACCGGCTAGGCTAGCCTTTTTAATAGCCATCTGAGCTTGGCATTTGGCCAAGGATAGGCGAGTTTCAAGGTCGGATATCCTGGAAGAGTATTCCGAGCAATGGCTGCATCGACTAGGAGTCGACGAAATATGAGGACCGAACCCACGAGCAGAGGAAGGAGCAGAATCATGAGTCAAAGGATCATTGACGCGCGTCGACTGCAGGCCAAAAGGAAAAGAAAGGAGAAACAATTTCAGAGAGGCAACATAAAACTTCTTACGAAGAGGATATATTTACATAAGAGTACAACCCTATGGCTAAGGTTCTCGGGTTGTACTTAATTAAACTCTTTACATTCAAAAGGAGAAAACCAAATACTACAAAGAAGCTGAATCTACGCCACCTCAGCATTGTGTTCCGTGAAAGAAGGGGGTGCGGCCAGTTCCTCGCTAGAAGTCGATGGTGGCACTGGAGCCTTCGGCGCTGGAGGTGGTGCAGCAGGCACAGCAGAGGCTGCCGAAGGAGAAATTGTTGTCAGCAATGCAGGCGCCAACTTCTTCGCCTTCTCGAAAAACACCTTCATCTCGTCACGGGTGTGGCCATGGGGGGAGTTAACTTTCTCCCAGTCAAAATCTGTACCATGCGCAAGAGAAAGGGCAATGGCACCTTCGGCGCCGCGCTTAATGGACAGCCCCTTCAGATGGAGAGTAGGGTCTTCATCGCTGTCAAAAGTCTTGGCGAGTTCAGTCAGGTTGTCCTTCGGGATTGCCATCTTTTTCTTCGGCCACAACCCGGCAAATAGCCGTGACAGAACGCGGCCAACCAACTCGAAAGTTTCCTGGATAGATATCCAGTTTTCTTCGAGTAGGTTAACCGCATCCATAAGAGGATCATCGTCCGTTTGCAGGGACGACGGAGACACCCCTGTGAATTCTAAGCAATAGAAAAGAAAAGAGGAGACAAGTGTCAACAAATACACCAGTGCAGCAGGAGGCAAAAACAGAAGACAAGTCGAAGAACTTACTTTCGGCAGTAGCAGACATGATGTGAAGACGCTCTGCCACGGCTCGCTCTCACTGAGCATTTTCCTTGTTGGCATCAGCTAAAGCCTTTTCCGCTTTCTTCGCCTTGGCAACCGCAGATTTCTGTGACTTCTCAGCACTGGCCTTAGCAGCGGTCGCAACGTCATAAGCTTTTTGTGAAGCTTTGAGTTCTGCTTCCAGCGAAGCAATTCGAGCATTGGCGGCTGATAAAGCAGCTGCATAAGAAGTCGACAGGGAATCAGATAAATAAACAAAGGATAAAGTGCAGAAGACAAGTGGTGATTGGATGACAAAATTTTACCTTCGGAAGCTTTTGCAACCTTTAGGTACCCCGCACACTCCGTGCCCAGGGCGATAAATCTCTTCACCAAAGCCTGATAAAAGAAGAGTGCAAGAGTAGAAGTGAATGGAAGGAAAGAAGAGAAAGAAGAATTGCTCACATCATCAGAAGAAACTATAGGAGCATAGGCCTCCAGAGAAACCTCGGCTTCTTTGGTCTTCTTCGCGCGCTTGAGGTTTCGGGCTTGAGTTTGAGAAACTTTCTTTACAGAGGCCCTGGTAGTCCTCGGCGCAACATCTGGTTCGACAGGCTCATCAACCGCCACAGGAGAAGGTGGTGGAATAGCCGTCGCATATGTTGGTGGTTCTTCATCGTCACTGCATGAAAATTATAAGTTATAGACAAGAGGCAAGAACAAGGAAATTGAAAAGTTCGACTACAGTACTTACGATGCAAGCATATCGAAGTACTCCATATCTTCTGCAAGAGCGGGGTTTTTTCCAGCCGCCGCAGAACTCGATGAAGCAATTTCGTCGACACGTTTTCTTTTCTTGTCGACACCAATATCCTCAGCAAATACAGGAGGAGTCGATGTCGATGAGCTGGTCTCCTCTTCTGAATCTTCGACATCATCTCCGTCCTGGCTTTCGTCAGCCTCGGGGGCTTCAGATGCAGGAGAGGCTAGATCAGCCGGAAGGGGCCCTTCCTCCGGAAGAGGAGGACGAGAAACAATGAATTGGTGACCCTGCATATTAATAAATCAGCAGAGTGCAGAGGCAAAGAATAATGCAAGTCGAAATTAAGAAAAGTTTGACAAAAAGTGGATGCAGCGATGTATACCTCAGGAATAGGGTGCACGGAGTCGAAGAAATCTGCCTTCAAGTCAGCAACTGAGTGTTCCTTGGTGAGCTTGGTGAGATTCCTGACTCGCTTGTCGACATCTTCTTTCGACATCAGATCCTCAGATATGCGAGTAGGGTCTTCTAAGCCAGAATAAGTCCAAAGCTTGGTGAGGCGGTGTTGTAGGGGTTGAACTCGACGTTGTATGAAAAATGCCATGAGTTGGATACCCGACAAAGCACCTCCTAGGCCTGTTTTCAGAGTTTGAATGCGGGATAGAAGAGGAAGAATTTGTGCAACTTCCGCATCTGAGGGAAGTGAGTCCCATGACTTCAATTTCTTCACCTCTTGAGAAGCGTCAAAGGGAGGAAGGCCAAATTCATCTTCAGGAGAGGATTTGCGGTCCTTGATATAGAACCACTTTGTCCTCCACCCTTGGACAGATGCGGCCATAGAAAATTCAAGATATTGCGCCTCAGGGCGCACAGAAACGACGGCTCCGCCCAGTTTGGGTTTCCTTGCCAGAGAAACATTGGGGCGGAGTCGAAAGATCGATCTCCAGAGAGTGAAGTGGGGCTCAATGCCCAAAAATGACTCGCAGAGAGTCACGAAGCAAGCAATATGGAGAAGGGAATTTGGTGTGAGCTGATGGAGCTGTACACCATAGACAAATAGCAGCCCACGGAGAAACTCGTGGGCAGGAAGGGACAGACCGTGGAAGAGGAGAGCAAGGAACATTACCCGGTAACCGCTCGGGGGCTTCGGGATCCGTTCGGTGCTGGGAAACTTGATGGTATCTTCGGCAGCGATGAGGCCGTCCGCCGTGGCTTTCTCCACCTCCTTCTCGGTGATGGTGGAGCGGACCCAGTTGGTGGCAGAAGACTTGGCCATAGCGCTCCTGGTGGCCAGATGCTTCACGCGCATACAGCACAAAAGTGCGCTCGGGGGCTCCGCAAGAGAGGAAGAGGCAGAGGAGATCAGCAATGGAGGCGGCGGAGGTAACGAGCTGGTGAACAGTACGATTCCCCACTATGCCAGTTATATATCTTCTGGGAGAAGGATCATGGGCTGAGTCGTGGCGCAAAGATCGGAAACGTTAGCCCACCAACGGTCAAAAATCGTGCAGCCCACTAAACGGTCAAAAAATCGAGAAAATTACAGTGCTACCCATAAAACGGTTCGCATTGATGAAGAGCTACGTCTTTATTGACGTCATCAAATATATATATAAAGGTAAAAGGATGGCGCCGACGAATGCTGAAACTTATAGAAGGGATCAGATATGAAGGATTTTTTGGTTATAAGCCTTGGGGGCTGTTAATTGCATAAATATCGAGTGGAACTCTTCATTGAAGTAGTGGACCTGAACTAGAAGACAAGATGTTCTTGAAAGTATCTCGAGTTGAAGAACTTCGCAAGTGAGGTGTTTCGAGTTGAAGTGTGACGAGCTATATTATCTCTTGAGCCTATACTCGAAAAAATCTTTTTTCGACTATAGCCTCGGGGGCTACTCCTATCGGGAGCGCTGAGCGCGCACCCGACGATATTCATTGGTAAAGCATTGAAGATTGGAGAAGTGTTACTCCCATCGGGAGCGAGTTTTATGGTTGTAGAAACCCGAATATTTTCAGTCAAACTTTGACTGCGACATAAGATTCTCGAGTTGCGTTATCGCAACAAAACTCGAATGTCGTGACTTGTCACGAAGGTAAGACCCCGGGATCCGTCCTGTGTGGCCTGGTATACACACATGGATGCGCTCTGCTGGTATGTATCCGTGTCTACGACGCGAAGAAAATCCTGGTGGACGCACTGGGTACCTCGAGAACCACTGGGACTCATTTTTTGTAAGTCCTAAATGAGGCAAAAGAATGAGTTTGACCGGTATCCCGAATTCAAGTACAAGGGGATTGAATTTGAAGTAGGTGACAAGTATCTGTTCCGGCAGTTAACTGACCTCTTGATCCGTCAGAGTTGTCAGGCTTGTTCATCGAGACCCCTTGCGAGCAAATTATCATCAATATAAGTAGAAAGACCAAGTCGAAGATTTGAAGATAAAGTCGAAGAATTGATCAAGTTGAAGATTTGAAGATTAGAGATTCAACCCGAATCTGCAATTCTGGTAGAATCTCAGGGGCTACTGACAAGGGTATAGTTAATAGAGCCCGTTAGTTGAGTACCCCTGAGGCCCGTTAAGCTAGGCCCAATTGTAATGATAGTCGAATACGAATTATTACCGTATGTCGATATTTGTAATCTGTATCGAACCCTACCCGATCCTCGAGACCTGGCCACCTATATATAGGGGCCAGGAGGGGACGGTGTAGGGCAGATTGAAAGCAAGCCAGGTTAAACACCCAAGTTTACTTTCGATACACACCTATTTCGACTAACTTTACCTTCGAGTTCATCCGACGCCCTATCTCCCCGATCCTAAGTCCTTCATCTAGGACATTTGTCGAGTTAACCCTCGTCACCCGGGGATGAACTACTCCCTCCTCATCATAGGAGACAACAAGGTTGATGGAGATGGCGGTGAGGTCGATGGAGACGGCGGAGACGGCGATGGAGACCGATGGATATGGCTCTGGGGGCACTTCCCCGTCCCGGTAGGGTGCCGGAACAGAGACTTCTGTCCCCCCAAAATTCGTTGACGGTGGCAGCGGAGCTGCGGAACTGCTTCTGGAAAATTGCCGAATCCCCTAGGGTTTTCTGTCCCGAGGCTTCTTATAGGCGAAGGGGCGATGTCAGGGGTGGCCCCAGGCCTCCTCACACTAGGGTGGCACGGCCAGGGCCTGGGCCGCGCCAGCCCTATGTGAGGGTGGCTTGTGGCCCCTCTCCTTCCTCTCTTCGGATGTCTGGATGCTCCCAGGAAAAATAAGACTTCTGGCTTTGGTTTCGTCCAATTCTGAGAATATTTCCTGTGTATTACTTCTGAAACATAAAAATAGTAGAAAATAGGGAACTGGCACTGTGGCAACTTGTTAATAGGTTAGTTCCGGAAAATGCATAAAAGTGCCACGAAGTGTAATGAAACAATAGGCAAATGGTGTAAAAACAAGCATGAGGCATCAAAAATTATAGATACGTTTGAGACGTATCAGTGCCCGATGACATGGAACAAGCCCACACCAAAATGATAGGACAAGCAGACAATGAACACTTGACATCTCTTTTATTTGCCTTTTGTTTAGCTTTTTATTGTGAGATGCGTCATCGAATGTTCACCATGGGTATGCTGCAAATTTCCACCATGAATTATGCATGGCTTAGATTGGCGGCCCGGCGTTTCCCTAACACATATACAAACTCCATGATCCCCACAAGATTCCCAATTCATTTCACACCACGGGCATCCATAAACAAAAGATCGCGATATCAACTCAAATAAGAAGTGCAATGTTGAAAGCTTGCCCCATGACAGCATGGATGGGCTAGAATCCAACTTACAACTTGCAAGCATAACAACTCAACATAAGAGACCACAATGTCAAATTTTTAAGAACAAGAAAAAGTAAAGTGTGCCTTCTGGTTCGTGAGAGCTTTACTAACCGAATTTCGCATAACACTGGTAAGAGTTTAATTTGAAGAGAAAATAAAAGCAAGTCAAATTTACTTGGAATAGCAAATTGCTAGTAGGTATGTATGGTGGACACTTTGGAAAACTTTGGCTTTTAGGAGTTGGATGCATGAGTAGAGCTCATACTCAGTACAAGGTGAGGGCTAGCAAAAGACTGGGAGCGACCAACTAAGAGAGCAATAATGGCCATAATCATGCAAAGCGACAAACCGACATTAAAAAAAGCATAAGATGGCATCAAAAGTCAAAAACTAAATGATCATGAAGGCTATTGGTGACTTTGTAAGAGTCTAACATGTGTGAGCATGCTCCAAGTCAACCCAAATAAAGCATCAAGGAGAAAACCAAAATAATGCTTCCATACAATAAAAACAACGCATGATTTTTTCAAAGGCTCATTAAGCAATCTCAGTTATTTGAGACAAGTCATGCTACAGCAAAACCACTAAGCATACTATCAAAAAGATATCAAGCATGACATGTAAAAGCCTAAGCCGCAGTCTACACAAGCTCCTTCTTGTACCACTATTTTGCACAAAGCTTTTTCTCTTTTCCAACACCATTTGAAATTTTTTAAGACACCTCTTTTGATGAAAACCAATAAAGATCAGAGGCAAAAATACACCTTGATGAAAAGTTATGACAAGGTCTGAACACAAATCAAGGTGAAAACGAAAACCAAAAGCAGTAGCAGAAAAAGAAGAACACTCGATTTTTAATAAGAGTGAAAACTAGAGCGTTCTTTGCAAATGAAAATGAGTACATCTCCTCCAAAAGAAATTTGTTGGGGTCCAACCATTTATTGCAGCAAACAAACAAACTAAACTAACTAAGAAAACTAAAACAACTGACGCTCCAAGAAAAACACATAGTGCATGAAGCAATAAAAATATAGTGTTTTGAAAGGTGACCTGATTCTTGCCGATGAAGAAGGGGTGCCTCGGGGGCATCCCCAAGCTTTGACTCTTGTACTTCTTGGATATTTCTTGGGGTGATGCATGGGCATCCCCAAGCTTGAGGTTTTGTCCATTCTTCAACTCATCTCATCATTCTCCAATCCCTACACTTGAAAACTTCCTTCATACAAAACTAAACACAATTCTATTAGCAACATTAGTGCAAGCATAACATGTAATCAACCTCTTTTTGCTTCAGGTTTCAACTCAAAACCACCACATATATAGCAAATACTACTGTAGCAACCTCCCCAAAAGTTTCGTCATCAAAAGAACTCAAAAGAAAGTGATAAAGTGGCAAACACAAATATTGGCAGAAATCTGTCAAAACTGAACAGCTGACAAAGGTCGAATTTTTGAGGGGTTTTCTATTGCTCAAATCAAAAAGTGTTCAACAAGTTTGGATATAACCTGGGGCATATGCACAAGAAATATCAGGTCCAAAAGGTATACATAGAATTTATACGAATTTTTACGGTGCAGCACCGAAAACAGTTTCAGGACAGCAACATCCCCAAATCTTTACCTCACTCAAATTAGAGGCTTCTCTTGGCACAAAAACGAAATAAACAAGATAAGGAGCGGTCATTACAGTAGTAATGACTTCCAAGACTCAAATAAAAGAAAAATTACTGAAAAGAAACATTGGGTTATCTCCCAAGAGTGCTTTTCTTTAACGCCTTTGAGCTAGGCGCAGAAAATTGCGAATCAAGTAATATCTAGTGATGAAGCACTAGGATCAGCGCATGCCTTACGTCTTCCTTTCTTACCTTTGTTTTTTACTCTAGGAAAGACATGGTTATTGCAAGGTGGAGAGATAAATCTTATATTGCCTTTTCCCACATCAATGACGGCGCCTAGGAGCTTCAAGAGGGATCTTCCAAGTGTGATTTGTCCTTTTCCTACACATTCAATAACAAGATAATTAGTAGATATCATTCTTCCTAGGACTTTTGTAAAAACTCCTTCAGCTATTCCAATGGGAAATATAGTGGCATTGTTAGTAAGAGAAATTCCTTCTCCCCCCTCAGAAAGCTTCCAAAGGCTCAAAGATTCATAAACATCCTTTGGCATGAGGCAAAATTCAGACATAATATCGCAACGAGCATGAAAAGTTTCACCACTAATGGTGATTTTTATCGTAGGATACCAACTCGAAGGTTCAAAATTTGTTGGCACATAATCAAAATGCTGGCGCAAAGTATTATAGCAAGAATTCAAGATAGCAGTGCGAGTCTCAAGAGTATCAAGTCTATTAAAAATGCGGACAAGAGAGGAATCAAAATAGGTTGGCATACTATAAATTGTAATCAACTTTTTTATAATGTTGAAGGCTTGATCTCCATCGCAATAAAGGAAATCTCCTTCTGCAGTAGCATCCAAAGCATATCTATAATGAAGAGCAAGTCCAAAGTAAAAACTACTAAGAAGCAAACTCAAAGTCATTTTAGGTTCAGTTTTTCCATGCCAATCATAAATTCTAGACCAAGCTTCTTTAAAACTTTCCTCATCCTTTTGTTTAAAATTGAAAATCATGTCCTTGGGCATCATAGTAGTGGCAACTGAACTAGACATAATAAACTAAAGTAAAGAAATAACAACTACCAAGGATTCTAATTTTTTTTGGATTTTTTGATATAAAATGATGCAGGTAAAATAAAATAAAGTAAAGCAAAGCAATAACAAAGTAAAGGATGTGTGTGCGAAAAACTCCCCTCGCAGGAGTCTTCTCTTCTTCCCCGGCAATGGTGCCAGAAAATTAGCTGCTGGTGCCAAGTTGACGTGTAGCAGACGGTCCTTGTGCGTGGTGAATGACCAGCCAGTTGGGAACCCCAAAAGGAAGGTATGATGAGTATAGCAGCTAGTTTTCCCTCAGTTAAGGAACCAAGGTATGTTGATCTTGGAAAGGAGAGACAAACGACTGAAGGTGATGCTTGCTAGCTTCCGACAGCTCCGGATAATTTATATATGGCACCTCGTCCAAGCTTTGCTTGCTAGCTGCAACGCAGAACCTGCACACAACACAACCAAGTACTTCGTTCCCAACTTGCGATGAGGTTGTCAATCTCACCGGTTTGCTTGAAACAAAGATTATGAGCGTATCGAGTGGAAAACAATAAAGTATGCGAGTAAAGTAAACAGTGCGAGTAAAGTAAACAGGTGATAGCAATATGATGTAAATAGGACCGGGGTCCATAGTTCACTAGTGGTGTCTCTCCATAAGATAAATAACACATGCTAGGTAAACAAATTACAGTTGGGCAATTGATAGAATAAAGATAACGTGATATGTCAAGAAGATCACTATGAGATTTACACTGGGCATTACAACAAAATACATAGACTGCCATCCAACTGCATCTATGACTAATAATCCACTTGTGGTGAATCAATCCGAGAACTCCACAAGTATTAAGTTGCGAACAACAGATAATTGCATTAAGCAAAGTGTGTAATGTAAACAAAGCATATGCCCTTGAGCATATGAATGTTGTTTTCTCCCTAGTAGCAACAGCACATCTACAACCTTAGAGGTTTCTGTCACTCCCCCAGATTAAATAGAGGCATGAACCCACTATCGAGCATAAATACCCCCTCTTGGAGTCACTAGCAACTACTTGGCCAAGATAGCTACTAACAATGGAGAGCATGCAAGATCATAAATAACATAGAGATAACAAAAGATAATATTCAGTACAGCAACTTAATCATAAACACCAATATTCATCAGATCCCAACAAACCAAACATGTAGAATTACATAACGGTGATCTCAATCATGTAGGGCAGCTCATGAGATCTAAGCATGAAGCACATGGTGGAGAAGACAACCATCTAGCTACTGCTATGGACCCATAGTCCAAGGTAGACTACTCACTCATCGCTCCGGAGGCAAGCATGGAGATGAAGAAGACCTCTGGTGGCGATTCCCCTCTCCGGCAGGGTGCCGGGAAGAGCTTCTGGACCCTCCCGATCTTCGGGTCGACGGCGGCGGCGGATCGCGATGTGTTCTGGAAAATTGATCGGGTACTTAGGTTTTTTCCGTCGGGGGGTCTTTATAGGTGAAGGGGCGTCATCAGAGGAGGAGCCAGGCGCCCTCACGCGGGGCCCGCGTGGCCAGGGGCCTGGCCGCGCCACCCCTGCGTGTGGGGCCCTGGTGGCCCCCTCCTACCCTCCTTCGGATCTCTGGAAGCTTCCGGGTAAAATAAGACTTCAGGAACTTGTTTCGTCCAATTCTGAGAATATTTCCTGTGTATCACTTCTGAAACACAAAAATAGCAGAAAACAGGAAACTGGCACTGTGGCAACTCGTTAATAGGTTAGTTCCGGAAAATACATAAAAGTGCCACCAAGTGTAACGAAACAATATGCAAATGGTGTAAAAACAAGCATGGAGCATCAAAAATTATAGATACGTTGGAGACGTATTAGCTATCTAATTGAGTCATTTCGTGCACAAAAAAATAAAAAAAATAAAATCTTAGTGCCTCCTACTCATGGAGCCTTGTTACGCGACCTGCCACGTAGACAATCATATATAAATCAAGTTTTAACACAAATGGCCACTTCTCAAATTACTAGTAGCTATGAAGGTTCATGGCTTTCCACTCAAACCCCTTCTCAAAACATCTATACCTAAAACATAGTTTGTCTGAATGAGGCCATAACCTGGGTTTCATTGTACAAAACATGTATTTTTCTTTTTCTAAATCTCTTATTTGAATTCCTTAGCCTGATTATTATTTACTTGCCCTTGTATCCTTGATACTACTCAGTTTTACCCTCTCCCTTCTCACAGAAGCCCAAACTTGGCCTGATTGGTCGAGCTGTTGTCACACGGATCGTGCCCACCTACCATCGATCCTATGATCTAACGGGCAGGATCGTGCCACCCTCTCTCTATCTGTCGGTGGCAAACTACTACCCCTCTATGTATGCTAAATAACGAGTTTGCCACCAGATTCAACAAGTTCGGTAATCATGAATTTCTTGTAGGCATTACTTTTCACAGTAAAATGATAAACTATCACGAATTTCCATTTCTTTTAGGCATTACTTTTCATGGTAAAATGATAAACTATCACAAATTTCCATTTCTTATAGGCATTACTTTTCACGGTAAAATGATAAACTATCACAAATTTCCATTTTTTGTAGGCATTACTTTTCACGGTAAAATGATAAACTATCATGAATTTCCATTTCTTTTAGGCATTACTTTTTTGTTGAGATATAAACCACCCCCACAATAGTCATCTCCTCCTTAATTTATTGTGTAAACCCCACAATGGTTATCTCTACCTTAATTTATGGTGTAAACCCCATTACGGTCATCTCTCCCTTATAAACCCCCACAACGGCCATCCCTCGTGTCAATAGGTTCTGCCTCTCTCTTCTTTGTTTCTGCCTCTCTCTTCTTCATTCACATACACTTGATCCATTGCCATGGCTTCCACGTCTCAGACACCGACCAGAAGGGGAAGGGGGAGGAGAAGGGGAAGGGGAAGGGGCGGCTGGGGTGGTGGATCATCATCATTGCCACCACCACCGTCAACACTGCCATTGATCATAGAGGAGTTCTTCATCACCATCTATGAAGACCCTTTGGCCAAGAAGGTACGTACGCGTTCCCACATATATGATGCATGTGATTAATTATGTGCATATTCTAAAAAACCTTTAATTTCAAACGATCGGCGCTCGATCTCTTTGCAGGCACTCCCACAAAAGTTTGCGGACCATCTTGACGGCCAGGAGCCCGCAAAGGTGTATCTGTGAGTAGCTGACTGCGGTCCTCGTCTCTGGACCGTGGAGGTCCTATTTGATGGACAAGGCTGGATGTACCTCGACAAGGGCTCGGAGAATTTTGCCATCACGCATGGTGTGGATTTCGGCTGCTTTCTACACTTCAAATATGATGGTGATTATGTGCTCACAGTGAAGGTGTTCGACGGAACAACATGCAGGAAGTACTACTACACGGACGATGAAGATACTGACGATGAAAGTGACGACAACGTGAAGCCATGCATCTAAGGGGATTATGACCAAGAATATATATGTAGCTTCATATGCATCGATTTAGAGATCTAGCTATTTTCTATATATTATGCATGTAAAAATAATACGGAATCACAATTTCCACCATGATTCGAGCACCACAGCCTCCAAACGATGCCGATGCCGATATCGGCATGGTCAGAATGGCTATGCATGCTCGCCGCCACTGCTAGGTCACCATCGGGACGCACCCTCAATCCCGTCCCCTCATTCGATCACTGACACACCAGAGATACCGCCGAGGCTAATGACGAACGTACATGCTGATGCCAATGCCGAACATGCATGCCGCTGTGGGCACGGCCATGCCGCCCCGCTATGCTGGACGCCACAGACCACCACGAGGTCTTTCCTTTCGCCACCACACTCCCCTAGCACCCATCTATACATGCCAGAAAGGAGAGACACTAGTTTTCTCTACATTGCTCGCGTTCGTGTCCAACACCGTCAGTCAAAGTGTTGAGGTCGTCATCGATGTCCTCGACCATTTCTTCTCTTCTTTGCATGGTTAAACACGTCTAGTTCATATCTATCTAATACGTCTGGTCTCACCTCATGCAGTTCTTTGTGGACGTCGATCTCATCTCGGCACCCCGCAGGCCACCTCCTCCGTGCCATCGCTGTAGAGCTCCGTTTAAAAATCTAATCCTACCCGTGTATTGCCCCTTGTATGAGCATCATGGAACCACTTGTCATTCGATATACCAAAGCCCCACTCATCCATGTTTTGGTCAGGGATACGGCGATGCTTACGGTCAAACAAAGATGGATGCTCTGACGTGTCTTTGTAGGCTCTACGTGGCCCCACTAGTCAGAAGATAATGGTCAAAGTTGTTGACCCATCGGGCAACCAGCCATTCCAGCACTTGTTAGGGTTTTAGACAAGGGCTTGGACAAAACTGAGGAAAAACTAAGGAGATGAGGAAAACTGAGTATAACTAAGGACCCGAGGGCACGAAAATAGAAATCCCTTAAAGAAAAGCACTCTTGGGAGATAACCCATTGTTTTACTTTCAGTTATTTTTCTTTTATTTGAGTCTTGGAAGTTATTACTACTGTAATAACCTCTCCTTATCCTTTTTATTTCGTTTTTGTGCCAAGAGAAGCCTCTAATTTGAGTGAGGTAAGATTTGGGGATGTTGTTGTCCTGAAACAGATTTCGGTGCTGCACCGTAAAAATTCGTGAAAATTCTCAGAATATGTTTTTGACCTGCAATTTCTTGTGCATATTCCCCAGGTTATATCCAAACTTTCATTAGTTATAACTTTTTGATTTGAGCAATAGAAAACCCTCGAAAAAATCGACCTTTGTCAGCTATTCTGTTTTGACAGATTTCTGCCACTATTTGTGTTTGCCTCTTTATCGCTTTCTTTTTTAGTTCTTTTAATCACAAAACTTTTGGGGAAGTTGCTACAGTATTATATGTTTTATATGTGGTGGTTTTGAGTTGAATTCTGAAGCAAAAAGGGGTTGATTCATTATTATGCTTACACTAATGTTGCTAATAGAATTGTGTTTAGTTTTGTATGAACGAAGTTTTCAAGTGTAGGGATTGGAGAATGATAAGATGAGTTGGAGAATGGACAAAAGCTCAAGCTTGGGGATGCCCATGCACCCCAAGAAATATCCAAGAGGCACAAGCGTCAAAGCTTGGGGATGCTCCCGAGGCACCCCTTCTTCATCGGCAAAAATCAGGTCACCTTTCAACACACTATATTTTTATTGCTTCATGCACTATGCATTTTTCTTGGAGCGTCTTCTCTTTAGTTTTTAGTTTTGTTAAGTTTTGTTTGCTGCAATAAATGGTTGGACCCCAACAAATTCCTTTGGGAGAAGTTGCCTTGCTTTTCATTTGCCAAGAACACTCCGTTTTTCACTCCTATCGTTCAACGAGTGTTCTCTTTTTCTAGAACTGCGTTTAGCCTTCATTTTTCACCTTGATCTTTGTTAAGATCTTGTTATATCTTTGCATCAAGGTGTATTTTTACCTCTGGTCCATGTTGGTTTTCATCAAAAGAGTTGTTTCAAAAAGGTTCGAATGGTGTTGGAAAAGAGAAAAAAATTATGCAAAAAAGTGGTACAAAAAGGAGCTTGTTTAGACTGCGGCCTAGGCTTTTGCATGTCGTGCTTGATGTCGTTTTGATAGTATGCTTAGTGGTTTTGCTGTAGCATGACTTGTCTCAAATGACTAAGATTGCTTAATGAGCCTTTGAAAAAATCATGCGTTATTTTAATTATTTGGAAGCATTTATTTGGTTTTCTCCTTGATGCTTTATTTGTGATGACCTTGCGCATGCTTACACATGTTTGACTCATACAAAGTTGCCATAGGCCTCTATGATCATTTATTTTTTTACTTTTGATGCCATCTTATGCTTATTTTAATGTTGCTTTGTCGCTTTGCATGATTATGGTCGTTATTGCTCTCTTAGTTGGTCGCTCCCAGTCTTTTGCTAGCCCTCATTTTGTACTGAGTATGAGCTCTACTCGTGCATCCAACTCCTAAAAACCAAGTTTGCCATTGTATCCACTATAAATTCCTATGCATAGTATTTGCAAGCCATTCCAAGTAAATTTTCATGTGCTACCTTTGAAAAAACCTTCAAAATACTTCTCGTTTTGTGACACTGTTTTCAGCTCATGGGGACATAGTGGTCGGATTTGCTATCTTCCATATTGCTTACTCCAAAAAAGAAACAGAAAAAAGGAGAAAAAAAAGAAAAAAAGAAAAAAAGCACTCCTCCATGGTATGTGAATGTTGGTGGGCACCCGATGGAATCGGTTAGCCATGGTTTGAGAAAGGAAAAAGGTGGGGAGTGATACGTCTCAAACGTATCTATAATTTTTTATGCGCCATGCTTGTTTTTACACCATTTGCCTTGTGTTTTGTTACACTTCGTGGCATTTTTATGCAATTTCCGGAACTAACCTATTGACAAGATGCCACAGTGCCAGTTCCCTGTTTTCTGTTGTTTTTGTGTTTCAGAAATGCTACATAGGAAATATTCTCGAAATTGGATAAAACAAGTTCCAGAACTCCTATTTTTCCCGGACGAAGGACGAGGACCGAAAGAGAGCCGGAGGGGGGCCAGGGGCCAGCCTCACAATGAGGGGGCGTGGCCCAGCCCCTGGCCGCAATCCCTACATGTGAGAGCGCCCTGGCAGCCCCCTGACGACGAACCTTCGCCTATGTAAAGCCTCGGGATGGAAAACCCTAGGGGAGTCGGCGTTTTTCCCAGAATAGTTTTGTAGCTCCGCCGCTGCCGTCGATGAATTTCGGGGGACAGAAGTCTCTGTTCTGGCACCCTGCCGGGACGGGGAAGTGCCCCCGGAGCCATCTCCATCGGTCTCCATTGCCTTCTCTGCCGTCTCCATCGACCTCACCGCCATCTTCACCAACCTTGTTGTCTCCTATGATGAGGAGGGAGTAGTTCACCCCCGGGGCTAAGGGCTCTACCGGTAGCTATGTGGTTCACCTCTCTATCCCATGATGTGATCTTTATGTGATCGTGAGCTTTGTATCTAGTTGAATTGGTAGATATTATTATTCAGATATTATGCCACTCCTATGCTTAATTATTATACTCTCCGGAGATACCTCGTATCATGGTGTAAAGGTGACTAGTGTGTGCATCATGTGTATCTTTTTGGTTAATGTCTCTATGAAATGTTGGTGTTTGTTGAAACCATCTAGTGCGTTCATGGTGATAATGTGGGACAATCTAGTTTGGGTACATACGGACTTTGAGGAGTGCTTCGTAGCCCTACGCATGATTAGTGTATGTTTTCCATTGGAGAATTGTTTTGAGTTGCATATTGATGATAGTATCTATTGGTTCAATTATGTTATATTTGTTGGGAGTGTGTCCACTAGTGAAAGTATGATCCCTAGGCCTTGTTTCCAAGCATTGCACACCGTTTACTTCCTATTTTGGTACATGTTTGCTCGCAGTGATACTTATTTCATATTACAGTTACTACTTATAACCATCACTACTACTCGTATTTCACTATCTCTTCGCCGAACTAGTGCACCTATACATGTGACAAGTGTATTGGGTGTGTTGGGGACACAAGAGACTTTCTATATTGTAATTGCAGGGTTGTTTGAGAGGGATAGCTTTGACCTCTTCCTCCCTGAGTTCGATAAACCTTTGGTGATCCACTTAAGGAAAACTTGCTGCTGCTCTACAAACCTCTACACTTGGAGGCCCAACACTGTCTACAAGAACAGATGCCTGCGTAGACATCAAGCTCTTTTCTGGCGCCGTTGCTGGGGAGGTAAGGTAAAAGGTACTTGCATCCTCCTGTGTGAGTGCTCGGAGTTATTTCCTTTAGATTCTGCAATTATATCTTTTTGTTTCTTGTTTTTATTTTCACTAGTTAGGCTTAATGGAAAACAAAGAGTTCTTTAGTCTTTTTCCTGAGTTTAGATATGAAGTGTTTGAAGAGAAAATTGAAAAACCTTTGGAGCTTAATTTGCATGCTAATAGTGTTGTTAGTATGAATGCTTTGAACACCGTTATTGCTAATGCTATAGAAAAGTCTAAGCTTGGGGAAGCTGGTTTTGTCAGGCATGATATTTTTAGTTCCCCAGCTTTAGTGGAGAAAGTTTATTCTGATAATATTTTATCTCCCATATGTGATGTTTCTAATGATGCTTGTGCTCCTCATCCTTTTGAAATACCTATGAAGATTGCTGAACGTGCCATGGATAACTGCTATTTATGAGATGGAACTGTCCATCCTGGTGATCATTTGCTTTTTATACATGAATTATGCGAGTTGTTCCAGTGTGCAGGTATTTCAATGAACCAATTTAAGAAGAAGCTATTCTCTTTTTCACTGAAAGGCAGAGCTGAGGAATGGTACAAAACACTGAAGGATGGTCGATCTATTGACTGGGAGGAAATTGAACCTCCCTTTTATTCTAAATTCTATCCTTCTAGTCAAGTTTATAAAGATAGAAATTACATTTATAATTTTCATCCACATGAGGGAGAAAGTATTGCCCAAGCATGGGGAAGATTGAAGTTACTAATGCATAAATGTCCTATTCATGATCTTCCCCGTAATATTGTTATTAATAATTTTTATGCAAGGCTTTCAGGATATTAAAAGGACTATCTAGATGCATGCTATGATGGGTCTTTCACAAGCAAGGATGCTGACACCAAGTGGGATCTGCTTGAAACAATTCAAAACAATATTGAAGGTTGGGATAGCGACAAAGGTAAAGGATCAGGTATGAATTACGAGTTTGATTGCATTAAGTCTTTCGCTGAAACTGCTAATTTTCAAGAGCTTAGTGCTAAATATGGTCTTGATCCTCAAATTATGATTGATTGCTTTAAAGCCTTTACTTCCCATATAAATGTTCCTAAAGGAAATGGGGACGTGTATCATGAACCTTTTAAGGACACTTGCATAGAAAGAGATATTGTTATTGATGAATCCAATAAACATGCTCAAACTTCTAAAAGTCCTATTTCTTATAAGCATGTTAATTTTTGTGGAGTACATAGACCTTGTGAACAGAGTTACAATAAGGAAGATTATTGTGTCCACCATGCAAATGAAGAAACCCGAATGTGGTACAAGGATATAGGCAAGATCGGTAAAAAGGTTTGTAAGCTTTATCCTTTTCTTTGTAAACATTGCGATGACATAGGTTATTTTAATTTCCAATGTTGAAGCCCTAATATTACTCCTCTAGTACCTTAAGTTTGTATTGTGATGACAAGATTACTCTCAATCAGCATGATGAGCTCACTTTGTTCTTGGCGTGTGAAGAGATATCTAGAAAGATTGCTTTGATAGATATGAATGATGTTGATATTAATAGCACCCTTCGTGGTTGTCATCTCTATTGTGCTAAAGATTGCCTTGCAAATACTTACATACAAAATATTATAAAAATTGATGTTTTGCCAAGCTATGACAGGACTGATAGATGTTTTTATCTTATTAATAGAGAGGAGGAATCCTCCAAAGTTTCTTCTATTATTCCTGTCAGCAAACCAGATTATGTCAAGAAGATGCCATTCCCTCCTAAAGAATATGTGGAGAAGATGCCCTTCAAGTCTCTCCCTCCTAAAGAAGAGATTAAGAAGAGTATGAAGAAGAAGAAGAGGAGTAAAAGGCAAGAGGAAATGGTATCTTCCCCTAAGCGTTATGATCCTGCTATAGATTATGATAATTCTGATTGGGATGATGTTCTCATGCCTGTTACCTATGTTAGTGATCATGATTGGGAAAATCACTCTACTTTTGATATTGAAAATCTTTTTGGTGCAAATTCTAAGGTTAATAATTGTTGTACCATTAGTACTATCCATGTTCCTTCTTATGACGATATGTTTGATGAATATGCTTTGAGAAATAGCTATTCTCTAGCTTGTGATGATACTAAACCTCTAGTTTATGATGGTTATGATGATAGGTATAATATTTTCAGTACACCTACTTTTGAGGAGAAAATTAGTTATGATTACAATATGCCACCTGTTTTTGATGATTATGGTGATGAGAATAATTATTCTGTTGAATCTACTCCTACTACGATTGTTCATGTGGGGAGTATTAATTCTTTTATGCAAGTGGCTCATGATAGGGATGCTTTATGTGATAGTTATATTGTTAGTTCTATTCATGATGCTACTGAAAGTTATTATGAGAGAGGGAAACATGGTTTGATGGATCTCAACAATATTGAGTTCCCCTCTTTATGTTGCAATTCTTGAAGTTGTACTTATTTTGCCTTCCTATACTTTTTGCTTTGCGCTTTCATGACTTGTCTCTTTACAAGACTATTTTTCATAGGAAGTGGTTCAGATTTAAATATGTTTCATATTTGCTTTTTGATGCTCTCTTTTGCTTTAAGTTCCTATATCGCGCCTTTGCTTTAAGCTCTTATATGGCGCCCACATGAGCATCTTTGCAAATTACTGTGCCTAGCTCAAAGGCGTTAAAGAAAAGCACTCTTGGGAGATAACCCAATGTTTTATTTCTAGTACTTTTTCTTTTATTTGAGTCTTGGAAGTTATTACTACTGTAATAACCGCTACTTATCCTTTTTATTTCGTATTTGTGCCAAGAGAAGCCTCTAATTTGAGTGAGGTAAGATTTGGGGATGTTGCTGTCCTGAAACAGTTTTCAGTGCTGGACCGTAAAAATTCGTGAAACTTCTCTGTATATCTTTTGGACCTGCGATTTTTTGCACATATGCCCCAGGTTATATCCAAACTTTCATTAGTTAAACACTTTTTGATTTGAGCAACAGAAAACCCTCTAAAAATTCGACCTTTGTCAGCTTCTCTGTTTTGACAGATTTCTGCCACTATTTGTGTTTGCCGCTCGATCGCTTTCTTTTTTAGTTCTTTTGATCACAGAACTTTTGGGGAAGTTGCTACAGTAGTATATACTTTATATGTGGTGGTTTTGAGTTGAAACCTGAAGCAAAAAGGGTTGATTTATTACCATGCTTACACTAATGTTGCTAATAGAATTGTATTTAGTTTTGTATGAAGGAAGTTTTCAAGTGTAGGGATTGGAGAATGATGAGATGAGATGAAGAATGGACAAAAGCTCAAGCTTGGGGATGCCCATGCACCCTAAGAAATATCCAAGAAGTACAAGCATCAATGCTTGGGGATGCCCCGAGGCACCCCCTTCTTCATCGGCAAAAATCAGGTCACCTTTCAACACACTATATTTTTATTGCTTCATGCACTATGCGTTTTTCTTGGAGCATCTTTACTTTTGCTTTCAGTTTTATTTTTCTTTGTTTGCTGCAATAAATGTTTGGATCACATCATGTTCTTTTTGGAGGAGATGAACTCGCTTTTCATTTGCCAAGAACACTCTAGTTTTCACTCTTATCGTTCAATGAATGTTCTCTTTTTCTGCTACTGTGTTTAGCTTGCATTTTTCGCCATGATTTTTGTTCAGATCTTGTTATATCTTTTCATCAAGGTGTATTTTTGCCCCTGATCTATATTGGTTTTCATCAAAAGAGGTGTTTATAAAAAGTTTGAATGGTGTTGGAAAAGAGAAAAAGCTTTATGCAAAAAAGTGAAACAAGAAGGAGCTTGTGTAGACTGCGGCCTAGGCTTTTGCATGTCATGCTTGATGTCTTTTTGATAGTATGCTTAGTGGTTTTGCTGTAGCATGACTTGTCTCAAATGACTGAGATTTCTTAATGAGCCTTTGAAAAAATCATGCGTTGTTTTAATTATTTGGAAGCATTATTTTGGTTTTCTCCTTGATGCTTTATTTGGTTGACTTGGCGCATGCTCACACATGTTAGACTCTTACAAAGTCGCCAATAGCCTCTATGATCATTTAGTTTTTGACTTTTGATGCCATCTTATGCTTCTTCTAATGTCGCTTTGTCGCTTTGCATGATTATGGCCGTTATTGCTCTCTTAGTTGGTCGCTCCCAGTCTTTTGCTAGCCCTCGCCTTGCACTGAGTATGAGCTCTACTCGTATATCCAACTCCTAAAAAACAAGTTTTGCCAAAAGTGTCCACCATACATACCTATTAGCAATTTTCTATTCCAAAGTAAATTTGACTTGCTTTTATTTACTCTTCAAATTAAACTCTTACCAGTGTTATGCGAAAATTGGTCAGTAAAGCTCTCACGAACCGGAAGGCACACTTTACTTTTCTCGTTCTTAAAAATTTGACATTGTGGTCTCTTATGTTGAGTGGTTACGCTTGCAAGTTGTAAGTTGGGAATTAGCCCAGCCATGCCGTCATGGGGCAAGCTTTCAACATTGCACTTCTTATTTGAGTTGATATCGTGATCTTTTGTTTATGGATACTCGCGGTGTGAAATGAATTGGGAATCTTGCGGGATCATGGAGTTTGTATATGTGTTAGAGAAATGCATGGGCTGCCAATCTAAGCCATGCATAATTCATGGTGGAAATTTGCAGCATGCCCATAGTGGACATTCGACGACGTATCTCAAAATAAAAAGCTATACAAATGGTAAATAAAAGAAATGTCGAGGTGTTCATTGTCTGCTTATCCTGTCATTTTGATGTGGGCTTGTTCCATGTTATCGGGCACGGAGGTACCCCGTTGGCGGTTCTCGATGATATGTGTATACTTACAATGACAAGAGCTTGCTTGGGACTCTAAGTAAAGTAGCATGAGGTTTGGGTACTCGTATTCACGGGACACAAGGTTCTCAACTTATGATTTGTCAAGCATATGCAGCGTAAGTTTTCTCACATTAACTTTAACCATTCAAGATGCTTATGATGGGGGCAATGAGAGCTCAAAGCCAGTAAGTACCATAATTTTTGAAGGTTATAAAACTTGCAATCACTGCTTCCCTCCGCGAAGGGCTCTTTTACTTTTATGTTGAGTCACCACCTTCTATCTTTATGCACCATTAAGAGAGCATAGTTGTCATTCTTAGTATAATGTGAATTGTCCCAAAGTTTTTATTAATTGATTCATATTGTTGGTTTCTCTTGTTCTTAAATTATTTGTATCTAGTCGCCCTCTTAAACTTAAAGGTGTCCTATGCATTTATGTTTTGCTCTCTCATTAAGGACAAGCTGAAAACCATTTGCTATGTTTTTCCATATGATTAGAACACACATTTGACTTTCATTGTTTTATTATTCATGATCTTTTGTTTGTGTTCTTTTTCATGTTATAACATGGTTGCTAAGTTTCTATTATCAAGATTATATCTTTCATGCCCATGTTTTAAGTTCTTTGATCCCAGCACTCAATGCTTTCATAGATGATCAAGATTGTGTAGGTGCATGTCACCTCAAAAATTATTTCTTTTGTTATCACTTACCTACTCGAGGACGAGCAGGAGTTAAGCTTGGGGATGCTGATACGCCTCAAACGTATCTACAATTTTTGATGCTCCATGCTTGTTTTTACACCATTTGCCTTGTTTTTCGATACACTTCGTGGCGTTTTTATGCGATTTCCGGAACTAACCTATTGACACGATGCCACAGTGACAGTTCCCTGTTTTGTGTTTCAGAAATGCTACAGGAAATATTCTCAGAATTAGACGAAACAAGTTCGAGAACTCCTATTTTTCCCGGACGAAGGACGAGGACCAAAAGAGAGCCGGAGGGGGGGCCAGGGGCCAGCCTCACAATGAGGGGGCGCGGCCCAGCCCCTGGCCGTGCCCCCTATGTGTGAGAGCGCCCTGGCAGCCCCCTGACGACGCCCCTTCGCCTATATAAAGCCTCGGGACAAAAAACCCTAGGGGAGTCGGCGTTTTTCCCAGAACAGTTCCGTAGCTCCACCGCTGCCGTCGACGAATTTTGGGGGACAGAAGTCTCTATTCCGGCACCCTGCCGGGATGGGGAAGTGCCCCCGGTGCCATCTCCATTGGTCTCCATCACCGTCTTCACCGTCTCCATCGACCTCACCGCCATCTTCACCAACCTTGCTGACTCCTATGATGAGGAGGGAGTAGTTCACCTCCAGGGCTAAGGGCTCTATCGGTAGCTATGTGGTTCACCTCTCTCTCCCATGATGTGATCTTTATGTGATCGTGATCTTTGTATCTAGTTGAATTGGTAGATGTTATTATTCAGATATTATGCCAATCCTATGCTTAATTATTATACTCTCCGGAGATACCTCGTATCATGGTGTAAAGGTGACTAGTCTGTGCAACATGTGTATCTTTTTGGTTAATGTCTCTATGAAATGTTGGTGTTTGTTGGAACCATCTAGTGCGTTCATGGTGATGGTGTGGGACAATCTAGTTTGGGTACATACGGACTTTGAGGAGTGCTTCATAGCCCTACGCATGATTAGTGTATGTTTTCCATTGGAGAATTGTTTTGAGTTGCATATTGATGATAGTATCTATTGGTTCAATTATGTTATATTTGTTGGGAGTGTGTCCACTTGTGAAAGTATGATCCCTAGGCCTTGTTTCCAAGCATTGCACACCGTTTACTTCCTGTTTTGTTACATGTTTGCTTGCAGCGATACTTATTTCATATTACAGTTACTACTTATAATCATCACTACTACTTGTATTTCACTATCTCTTCACCAAACTAGTGCACCTATACATCTGACAAGTGTATTGGGTGTGTTGGGGACACAAGAGACTTTCTGTATCATAATTGCAGGGTTGTTTGAGAGGGATAGCTTTGACCTCTTCCTCCCTGAGCTCGATAAACCTTGGGTGATCCACTTAAGGGAAACTCGCTGCTGCACTACAAACCTCTGCACTTGGAGGCCCAACACTGTCTACAAGAACAGACGCGTGCGTAGACATCAAGCTCTCTTTTGGCGCCATTGTCGGGGAGGTAAGGTAAAAGGTACTCGCATCCTCCTGTGTGAGTGCTCGGAGTTATTTCCTTTAGATTCTGCAATTATATCTTTTTGTTTCTTGTTTTTATTTTCACTAGTTAGGCTTAATGGAAAACAAAGAGTTCTTTAGTCTTTTTCCTGAGTTTAGATATGAAGTATTTGAAGAGAAAATTGAAAAACCTTTGGAGCTTAATTTGCATACTTAGTGTTGTTAGTATGAATGTTGTTTTTGTGTTTCAGAAAAGTTACACAGGAAATATTCTCAGAATTGGACGAAACAAAAGTCAAACATCCAAAAATTTACCAAAGCTTCCAGAAGTCCGAAGAGGAGACGGAGAGGGGCCACGGGCCGGCCACACAGTAGGGCGGCGCGACCCAACCCCTGGCCGCGCCCCCTACGTGTGTGACCACCCTGGTCCACTTTTGACGCTGCCCCTTCGCCTATAAAGACCCCCCGACAGGAAAAACCTAAAGACCCGATCAATTTTCTAGAACCACATCCCGATCCGCCGCTGTCGTCGACCTGAGATCGGGAGGGTCCAGAAGCTCTTCTCGGCACCCTGCCGGAGAGGGGAATCGCCACCGGAGGTCTTCTTTATCACCATGCTTGCCTTCGACGCAATGAGTGAGTAGTCTACCTTGGAATATGGGTCCATAGAAGTAGCTAGATGGTTGTCTTCTCCACCATGTGCTTCATGTTTAGATCTCGTGAGCTGCCTTACATGATCGAGATCACCGTTATGTAAATCTACATGTTGTGTTTGTTGGGATCCGATGAATATTGGTGTTATGTTGAGTTGATGTGCTGAATCATATATCTTATGTTATCTCTATGTTGTTTATGATCTTGCATGCTCTCCGTTGTTAGTAGCTATCTTGGCCAAGTAGATACTAGTGACTCCAAGAGGGGGTATTTATGCTCGATAGTTGGGTTCATGCCTCTATTTAATCTGAGGGAGTGACAGAAACCTCTAAGGTTCTAGATGTGCTGTTGCCACTAGGGAGAAAACAACATTCTTATGTTCAAGGACATATGCTTTGTTTACATTACACACTTTGCTTAATGCAGTTATCTATTGTTCGCAACTTAATACTCGTGGGGTGTTCGGACGATATCCCCGTGGGTGGATTATTAGTCATAGATGCAGTTGGATGGCAGTCTATGTATTTTGTTGTATTGCCCAGAGTAAATCTCATAGTGATCCTCGTGACATATGCACGTTACCTTTATTCTATCAACTGCCCAACTGTAATTTGTTTACCCAGCATGTTGTTGTTATTTATCTTATGGAGAGACATGATTGCCCAGTTGACGAGGAAGATTATTCTTCTTTGTTCCCTGGCAATGCTCCTTGTGCGTGGTGAATGACCAGCCCGTTGGGAACCCCAAGAGGAAGGTGTGATGAGTATAGCAGCTGGTTTTACCTCAGTTAAGAAACCAAGGTTTATCGTTCTTGGAGAGGAGAGACAAACGACTGAAGGTGATGCTTGCTAGTTTGCGACAGCTTCGGACAATTTATATATGGCACCTCGTCCAAGCTTTGCTTGCTAGCTGCAACGCGGAACCTGCACACAACACAACCAAATACTTTGTTCCAAACTTACAATGAGGTTATCAATCTCACTGGTTTGCTTGAAACAAAGGTTATGAGCGTATTGAGTGGAAAACAGTAGAGTATGCGAGTAAAGTAAACAGTGCGAGTAAAGTAAATAGGTGATAGCAATATGATGGAAATAGGACCGGGGTCCACAGTTCACTAGTGGTGTCTCTCCATAAGATAAATAACACATGCTGTGTAAACAAATTACAGTTGGGCAATTGATAGAATAAAAATAAACATGATATGTCAAGAAGATCACTATGAGATTTACTCTGGGCATTACAACAAAATACATAGACCGCCATCTAACTGCATCTATGACTAATAATCCACTCACGGGGATATCATCCGAACACCCCATGAGTATTAAGTTGCAAACAACAGATAATTGTATTAAGCAAAGTGTGTAATGTAAACAAAGCATATGCCCTTGAGCATATGAATGTTGTTTTCTCCCTAGTAGCAATAGCACATCTACAACCTTAGAGGTTTCTGTCAATCCCCCAGGTTAAATAGAGGCATGAACCCACTATCGAGCATAAATACCCCCTCTTGGAGTCACTAGCAACTACTCGGCCAAGATAGCTACTAACAACGGAGAGCATGCAAGATCATAAACAACATAGAGATAACATAAGATATAATTCAATACAGCAACTCAATCATAACACCAATATTCATCGGATCTCAACAAACCAAACATGTAGAATTACATAACGGTGATCTCAATCATGTAGTGGCAGCTCATGAGATCTAAACATGAAGCACATGGTGGAGAAGACAACCATCTAGCTACAGCTATGGACCCATAGTCCAAGGTAGACTACTCACTCATCACTCTGGAGGCAAGCATGGCGATGAAGAAGACCTCCGGTGGCGATTCCCCTCTCTGGCAGGGTGCCGGGAAGAGCTTCTGGACCCTCCCAATCTTTGGGTCAACGGCGGCGGCAGATCGCGATGTGTTATGGAAAAGTGATCGGGTACTTAGGTTTTTTCCATCGGGGGGTCTTTATAGGCGAAGGGGCGAGGTCAGAGGTGGCCCCAGGCCCCCGCACACCATGGCGACGCAGCCAGGGCCTAGGCCGCGCCAGCCATGTGTGAGCCTGGCCTGTGGCCCCTCTCCTACTCCTCTTCGGATCTCTGGAAGCTTTCGGGTAAAATAAGACTTCAGGAACTTGTTTCGTCCAATTCTGAGAATATTTCCTGTGTATCACTTCTGAAACACAAAAACAGCAGAAAACAGGGAACTGGCACTGTGGCGACTTGTTAGTAGGTTAGTTCCGGAAAATGCATAAAAGTGCCACGAAGTGTAACGAAACAGTAGGCAAATGGTGTAAAAACAAGCATGGAGCATCAAAAATTATAGATACGTTTGAGACATATCAAGCATCCCCAAGCTTAACTCTTGCTCGTCCTCGAGTAGGTAAGTGATAACAAAAGAATAATTTTTTAGGTGACATGCACCTACACAATCTTGATCATATATGTAAGCATTTGTGAGCTGGGATCATAAGAACTTAAAACATGGGCTTGAAGATATAATCTTGACAATAAGAACTTAGCAACCATGTTGTAAATATGCAAATGAACACAAACAAAAGATCATGAAAATGAAACAATGAAAGTCAAACGTGTGTTCAAATCATAAGGAAAAACATACAAATGGTTTTCAGCTTGTCCTTTATGAGAGAGCAAAACATAAATGCATCAGACACCTTCAAGTTTAAGAGGGCGACTAGATACAAATAATTTAAGAACAAGTGAAGCCAACAATATGAATCAATCAATGAAAACTTTGGGACAATGCACATTATACTAAGAATGACAACTATGCTCTCTTAGACGGTGCATAAAGATAGAAGGTGGTGACTCAACATAAAAGTAGAAGAAAGGCCCTTCGCAGAGGGAAGCAGTGATTGCAAGTTTTATGACCTTCAAAAATTATGGTACTTACCGGCTTTGAGCTCTCATTGCCCCCATCATAAGCATCTTGAATGGTTAAAGTTAATGCGAGAACAATTATGATGCATATGCTTGACAAATCATAAGTTGAAAACCTCGTGTCCCATGAATACGAGTACCCAAACCTCATGCTACTTTACTTAGAGTCCCAAGCAAGGCTCTTGTCATTATAAATATATGCATATCATTGAGTACTGCCAATGGGGTACCTCCGTGCCCGATGACATGGAACAAGCCCACATCAAAATGATAGGACAAGCAGACAATGAACACCTCGACATCTTTTTTATTTGCCATTTGTTTAGCTTTTTATTGTGAGATGCGTCATCGAATGTTCACCATGGGTATGCTGCAAATTTCCACCATGAATTATGCATGGCTTAGATTGGCGGCCCGGCATTTCCCTAACGCATATAAAAACTCCATGATCCCCACAAGATTCCCAATTCATTTCACACCGCGGGCATCCATAAACAAAAGATCACGATATCATCTCAAATAAGAAGTGCAATGTTGAAAGCTTGCCCATGACTGCATGGCTGGGCTAGTCTCCAACTTACAACTTGCAAGCATAACAACTCAACATAGGAGACCACAATGTCAAATTTTTAAGAACAGGAAAAAGTAAAGTGTGCCTTCCGGTTCGTGAGAGCTTTACTGACCGAATTTCGCATAACACTGGTAAGAGTTTAATTTGAAGAGAAAATAAAAGCAAGTCAAATTTACTTGGAATAGCAAATTGCTAGAGGTATGTATGGTGGACACTTTGGCAAACTTAGCTTTTAGGAGTTGGATGCACGAGTAGAGCTCATACTCAGTACAAGGCGAGGGCTAGCAAAAGACTGGGAGCGACCAACTAAGAGAGCAATAATGGCCATAATCATGCAAAGCGATAAAGTGACATTAAAAGAAGCATAAGATGGCATCAAAAGTCAAAAACTAAATGATCATGAAGGCTATTGGCGACTTTCTAAGAGTCTAACATGTGTGAGCATGCGCCAAGTCAACCCAAATAAAGCATCAAGGAGAAAACCAGAATAATGCTTCCATACAATAAAAATAACGCATGATTTTTTCAAAGGCTCATTAAGCAATCTCAGTTATATGAGACAAGTCATGCTACAGCAAAAACACTAAGCATACTATCAAAAACACATCAAGCATGACATGAAAAATCCTAAGCCGCAGTCTACACAAGCTCCTTCTTGTACCACTATTTTCCACAAAGCTTTTTCTCTTTTCCAACACCATTTGAAATTTTTTTAAGACACCTCTTTTGATGAAAACCAATAAAGATCAGAGGCAAAAATACACCTTGATGAAGAGATATGACAAGGTCTGAACGCAAATCAAGGCGAAAACGAAAACCAAAAGCAGCAGCGGAAAAAGAACACTGGATGAAATTGTAAGAATGAAAAACTGAGTGTTCTTGGCAAATGAAAACGAGTACATCTCCTCCAAAAGAAACTTGTTGGGATCCAACCATTTATTGCAGCAAACAAAACTAAATTAACTAAGAAAACTAAAACAACTGACGCTCCAAGAAAAACACATAGTGCATGAAGCAATAAAAATATAGTGTCTTGAAAGGTGACCTGATTTTTCCCGATGAAGAAGGGGTGCCTCGGGGGCATCCCCAAGCTTTGACGCTTGTAATTCTTGGATATTTCTTGGGGTGATGCATGGGCATCCCCAAGCTTGAGCTTTTGTCCATTCTTCAACTCATCTCATCATTCTCCAATCCCTACACTTGAAAACTTCCTTCATACAAAACTAAACACAAATCTATTAGCAACATTAGTGTCGCATAACATATAATCAACCTCTTTTTGCTTCTGGTTTCAACCCAAAACCACCACATATAAAGCATATACTACTGTAGCAACTTCTCCAAAAGTTCCGTGATCAAAAGAACTCAAAAGAAAGCGATAAAGTGGCAAAAACAAATATTGGCAGAAATCTGTCAAAACAGAATAGCTGACAAAGGCCGAATTTTTTAGGGGTTTTCTGTTGCTCAAATCAAAAAGTGTTCAACTAACGAAAGTTTGGATATAACCTGGGGCATATGCACAAGAAATCGAAGGTCCAAAAGATATACAGAGAATTTATACGAACTTTTACGGTGCAGCACCGAAAACAGTTTCAGAACAGCAACATCCCCAAATCTTTACCTCACTCGAATTAGAGGCTTCTCTTGGCACAAAAATGAAATAAAAAGGATAAGGAGCAGTCATTACAGTAGTAATGACTTCCAAGACTCAAATAAAAGAAAAAGTACTGAAAATAAAACATTGGGTTATCTCCCAAGAGTGCTTTTCTTTAACGCCTTTGAGCTAGGCGCAGAAAATTGCGAATCAAGTAATATCAAGTGATGAAGCATCAAGCTCATAATTTGCTCTAAGAATAGAGTCAAAAACTAATTTCTTTATTTTCCTAGGGAAGTGTTCCATACCTTTTTAAAGTGGGAATTGATATTTAATAGTGCCTTCCCTCATATCAATGATGGCACCTACAGTTCAAAGAAAGGGTCTTCCCAAAATAATAGGACATGAAGCATGGCATTCAACGTCCATAACAAGAAAATCAACGAGAACAAGGTTATTGTTAACCACAATAAAAACATCATTAATCCTTCCCAAAGGTTTCTTCTTAGCAACATTAGCAATAGGAACATCATAATAACATTTTTCAAGAGGCGGTAAATCAAGCATGTCATAAATCTTTCTAGGCATGATAGAAATACTAGCACCTAGATCACATAAAGCATGGCAATCAAAACCATTAACATTCATATCAATGATGGGTTCCCAACCATCTTCTAACTTCTTGGGAACGGAAGCTTTTTGCTTCAACTTTTCATCCCTAATTTTCATGAGAGCATTGGTAATATGCTTAGTAAAAGCAATATTTAAAGAACTACCATTGGGAGTCAAAGCAAGCTTTTGCAAGAACAAAATTACTTCAGATATATTGCCGCCATCAACATCAAAATCATTAAAAGAAGTAGAGCTATCATCTCCTACACTCTGAAAAATTTCAGTACTCTTTTGAGAAAAAGTTTTGGCAGTTTTAGGCTTCTTAACACAAGGAGTGGGAGTTTTCTCTACACCAATCAAAGTAAGAGGATTGCTAGCATTTGGAGCAACATCAGAGGTGGTAATGGTACATACCTTCATTTCTCTAGCCATCTCATCTTCTCTTTCCCACCTGGCATGCAATTCCGCTAACAATCTAATATTTTCATCAATTCCAACTTGAATAGCAGTAGCAAAAACATTGTTCTCTTTCACATCATTTGGCAACACTTTTAATTTCAGAATTTCAACATCATGAGCAAGGCTATCGACTTTAGAAGCAAGAATATCAATTTTGCCTAACTTTTCCTCAACAGACTTGTTAAAAGCAGTTTGCTTACCGATGAAGTCCTTGAGCGTTACCTCAAGCTCGGAGGGCGCGGCCCTAGTGTTTTTGTAGGAATTACCATAAGAGTTACCATAACCATTACTAGAAGGATACGGCCTACAATTGTTACTAGCAAAATTGTTCCTATAAGCATTGTTGTTAAAATTATTGTTTCTAATGAAATTCACATCAACATGCTCTTCTTGAGCAACCAAAGAGGCCAAAGGAACATTATTAGGATCAACATGAGTCCTATCATTACCAAGCATAGCCATAATGGTATCAATCTTATCACTCAAGGAAGAGATTTCCTCAACAGAATTTACCTTCTTACCTTGTGGAGCTCTCTCGGCGTGCCATTCGGAATAATTTACCATCATGTTGTCGAGTAGCTTTGTTGCGGCGCCCAAGGTAAGGGACATAAAAGTGCCTTCAGCAGCTGAATCAAGTAGGTTCCTCGAAGAAAAATTAAGTCCTGCATAAAAAGTTTGGACAATCATCCAAGTAGTCAGTCCATGAGTGGGGCAATTCTTTATCATAGATTTCATTCTTTCCCACGCTTGAGCAACATGTTCATTATCAAACTGAGTAAACTTCATAATATTGCTACGCAGAGATATAATCTTAGCAGGAGGATAATATCTACCAATAAAAGCATCCTTACACTTAGTCCATGAATCAATACTATTCTTAGTCAAAGACAGCAACCAATCTTTAGCTTTTCCTTTCAAAGAAAAAGGAAACAACTTGAGCTTAATAATATCACTTTCTACATCCTTATATTTCTGCATCTCACATAGCTCAACAAAATTGTTGAGATGAGCTGCAGCATCTTCAGTACTAGCACCAGAAAATTGCTCTTTCATAATAAGGTTCAACAAAGCAGGCTTAATCTCATAAAAGTTTGCAGCAGGAGCAGGTGGTGCAATAGGAGTGCAGATAAAATCACTATTGTTCATGCTAGTAAAGTCACACAACTTGATGTTTTCAGGATTGGCCATTTCAGCAAAACTAAAGTAAACAAGTAAAAACAACTACCAAGGATTCTAATTTTTTTGGGTTTTTGATATAAAATGATGCAGGTAAAATAAATAAAGTAAAGCAAAACAATAATAGAGTAAAGGATGTGCGTGCGAAAACTCCCCTCGCAGAAGTCTTCTACTTCCTCCCTGGCAACGGCGCCAGAAAAACAGTTGATTGCCCAGTTGACGAGGAAGATTATTCTTTTTTGTTCCCCGGCAATGCTCCTTGTGCGTGGTGAATGACCAGCCCGTTGGGAACCCCAAGAGGAAGGTATGATGAGTATAGTAGCTGGTTTTCCCTCAGTTAAGAAACCAAGGTTTATCATTCTTGGAGAGGAGAGACAAACGACTGAAGGTGATGCTTGCTAGTTTGCGACAGCTTTGGACAATTTATATATGGCGCCTTGTCCAAGCTTTGCTTGCTAGCAGCAACGCGGAACCTGCACACAACACAACCAAATACTTTGTTCCCAACTTACGATGAGGTTGTCAATCTCACCGGTTTGCTTGAAACAAAGGTTATGAGCATATCGAGTGGAAAACAGTAGAGTATGCGAGTAAAGTAAACAGGTGATAGCAATATGATGGAAATAGGACCGGGGTCCACAGTTCACTAGTGGTGTCTCTCCATAAGATAGATAACACATGCTGGGTAAACAAATTACAGTTGGGCAATTGATAGAATAAAGATAAACGTGATATGTCAAGAAGATCACTATGAGATTTACTCTGGGCATTACAACAAAATACATAAACCGCCATCCAACTGCATCTATGACTAATAATCCACTCACGGGGATATCATCCGAACACCCCATGAGTATTAAGTTGTGAACAACAGATAATTGCATTAAGCAAAGTGTGTAATGTAAACAAAGCATATGCCCTTGAGCATATGAATGTTGTTTTCTCCCTAGTAGCAACAGAACATCTACAACCTTAGAGGTTTCTGTCACTCCCCCAGGTTAAATAGAGGCATGAACCCACTATCGAGCATAAATACCCCATCTTGGAGTCACTAGCAACTACTCGGCCAAGATAGCTACTAACAACGGAGAGCATGCAAGATCATAAACAACATAGAGATAACATAAGATATAATTCAGTACAGCAACTCAATCATAACACCAATATTTATCGGATCCCAACAAACCAAACATGTAGAATTACATAACGGTGATCTCAATCATGTAGGGCAGCTCATGAGATCTAAACATGAAGCACATGGTGGAGAAGACAACCATCTAGCTACTGCTATGGACCTATAGTCCAAGGTAGACTACTCACTCATCGCTCCGGAGGCAAGCATGGCGATGAAGAAGACCTTCGGTGGCGATTCCCCTCTCTGGCAGGGTGCCAGGAAGAGCTTCTGGACCCTCCCGATCTTCGGGTCGACGGCAGCGGCGGATCGCGATGTGTTCTAGAAAAGTGATCGGGTACTTAGGTTTTTTCCATCGGGGGGTCTTTATAGGCGAAGGGGCGATGTCAGAGGTGGCCTCAGGCCCCCTCACACCATGGCGGCGCGGCCAGGGCCTGGGCCGTACCAGCCATGTGTGAGCCTGGCCTGTGGCCCCTCTCCTACTCCTCTTCGGATCTCTGGAAGCTTCCGAGTAAAATAAGACTTCAAGAACTTGTTTCATCCGATTCCGAGAATATTTCCTGTGTATCACTTCTGAAACACAAAAATAGCAGAAAACAGGGAACTGGCACTGTGGCGACTTGTTAGTAGGTTAGTTCCAAAAAATGCATAAAAGTGCCACGAAGTGTAACGAAATAGTAGGCAAATAGTGTAAAAACAAGCATGGAGCATCAAAAATTATAGATACGTTTGAGACGTATCAAGACACCACTAATGAACTGTGGACCCCGGTCCAATTTCCTTTACATTGTTACACCGTTTTACTTTTACTCGCACTGTTTACTTTCTCGCATACTACTACTGTTTTCCACTCGATATGCTCATACCTTTGTTTACAGCAAACCGGTGAGATTGGCAACCTCATTGTAAGTTGGGAGCAAAGTTCTTGGTTGTATTGTGTGCAGGTTCCGCGTTGCTACTAGTTGAAGACGCACCAACAAGAATCGTAAACGGTGCCCTTGCTGGAGTGTCACGAAGCTAGCAAGCATCACCTTCTTAAGTTTGGCTTTCTCCTACTGGACTGACAAATCTTGGTTTCTTACTGAGGGAAAACTTGCTGCTGTGCTCATCATACCTTCCTCTTGGGGTTCCCAACTGGTCGGTGATCTATATCAACACCATCCGCATCAAGTTGTTTTCTGGCACCGTTGCCGGGGATTGAAGAAGAATAAGCTCCCACGTCAACTAGGCACCACACACTTTAGATGTTTGTTAATAATACGAGTTCATGTTGCTTATTAATTCCGATTAATGCAAACTACACAAACTCTCACTCAAACTAACATCCCTCGAGTTGTTTAGTGATTACATGATCCCAATTCACTATACCACCCCCGATCATCATGGCTGATGATATAGATGCAAAGGTAGACTGGGTCTTTCAATCACAATCAACATGTGACTCCTGCTTAACCTTTCAGTCACCGTGTTTTTGAGGCCATGTCTGTACATGCTAGGCTTGCCAATATCACCCTAGCGTATGCGCGGCACATACATGGCTTGTACCCATGCCAATATGTGAACTTCGATATGTTTTCCCCCGATCGTCACGTGAGGCTCCATAACTAAGAACTTTGGTGGCGATTGCTCCACTAAGGGTAAACACTTCATTGGAGGAATCATCTTAAAACTGCTACCGTCGCTATATTGATTAATATAAGAAAATTTTAAGATACCTTTGCCCTTTTGCAAATTTTAAGTTAGACCCTTCTACTTATCCTTTGCAAGTTTTACGTGGCTGCTAGGGCTATGCAAATAAGAAATGCTTCTTATCCTATGAGCATGCAACCACAACGATGATTCGCTAATTGTTTCTTTAACCCCCGCTAAGGGCCCTCTATTGCAAAAACCATGTCCACTAAAGAGGAGAAACTGGCAACCGCCAAGCCACATTTATATGGTGCAAGCTGAATGTCAGTCGTGGAACCAGTCTCGCATAAGAGTACGCGTAAGGTCGGTCATGGGATGCTTGCAATCCAACAATGTCATAGACATGAACAGATGCAATAAAAGGGTAACAATAAGAAAATCAACACCCGCATCCTTGATGCGTTCTAACCGTACAGTACAACTATGCATAGATCGGTGCTTTATGCGGGCAGGATGACCACCCAGTTGGGAACCCCAAGAGGAAGGTATGATGAGTACAGCAGCAAATTTTCCCTTAGTAAGAAACCAAGGTTTATCGAATCCAGGAAAATGCCAAACATCTGAAGGTGATGCCTGCTAGATTCGCGACAGCTCCGGACAATTTATAAGGCGCCTCATCCAGGCTTTGCTTTGCAAGCAGCAACGTGGAATCTGCACACAACACAACCAAATACTTTGCTCCCAACTTACGATGAGGTTGTCAATCTCACCGGTTTGCTGTAAACAAAGGTATGAGCGTATCGAGTGGAAAGCAATAGTAATATGCGAGTAAAATAAACAGTGCGACTAAAGTAAACAGGTGATAGCAATATAAAGGAAATTGGACTGGGGTCCACAGTTCACTAGTGGTGTCTCTCCATAAGATAAATAGCACATGCTGGGTAAACAAATTATAGTTGGGCAATTGCTAGATTAAAGATAACGTGCATATATCGCGAGGATCACTATTAGATTTACTCTGGGCATTACAACAAAATACATAGACCTCCATCCAACTTCATCTATGACTAATAATCCACCCATGGGGATATCGTCTGAACACCCCATGAGTATTAAGTTGTGAACAACAGAAAACTGCATTAAGCAAAGTGTGTAATGTAAACAAAGCATATGCCCTTAGACATAAGAATGTTGTTTTCTCCCTAGTGGCAACAGCACATCTACAACCTTAGAGGTTTCTATCACCCCCCCCCCCCAGATTAAATAGAGGCATGAACCCAACTATCGAGCATAAATACCCCCTCTTGGAGTCACTAGTATCTACTTGGCCAAGATAGCTACTAACAGAGAGCATGCAAGATCATAAACAACATAGAGATAACATAAGATATATGATTCAGCACATCAACTCAACATAACACCAATATTCATTGGATCCCAATAAACACAACATGTAGAATTACATAACGGTGATCTCGATCATGTAAGGCAGCCCACGAGATCTAAACATGAAGCACATGGTGGAGAAGACAACCATCTAGCTACTGCTATGGACCCATAGTCCAAGGTAGACTACTCACTCATCGCGCCGAAGGCAAGCATGGCGACGAAGAAGACCTCCGGTGGCGAATCCCCTCTCCAGCAGGGTGCCGGGAAGAGCTTCTAGACCCTCCCGATCTCGGGTCAACGACGGCGGTGGATCACGATGTGTTTCTGGAAAAGTGATCGGGTGTTTAGGTTTTTCCTGTCGGGGGGTCTTTATAGGCAAAGGAGCAGTGTCAGAGGTGGACCAGGGGGGTCTCACCCCTAGGAGGCATGGGCCAGGGGCAGGCCGCACCGCCTCATGGTGAGGCTGGCCCCTGGCTCGGCTCCGTCTCCTCTTCGGTGTTCTGGAAGCTTTGTTTAATATCTGGATGTTTGGCTTTTGTTTTGTCCAATTCCGAGAATATTTCCTGTGTAACTTTTCTGAAACACAAAAATAGCAAAAAACAGGGAACTGGCACTGTGGCATCTTGTTAATAGGTTAGTTCCAGAAAATGCATAAAAATGCCACGAAGTGTAACAAAACACTAAGCAAATGGTGTAAAAACAAGCACGGAGCATAAAAAATTATAGATACATTTGAGACGTATCAGCATCCCCAAGCTTAACTCCTGCTCGTCCTCGAGTAGGTAAGTGATAAAAAAAGAAATAATTTTTGAGGTGACATGCACCTACATAATCTTGATCATCTATGTAAAGCATTGAGTGTTGGGATCAAAAGAACTTAAAACATGGGCATGAAAGATATAATCTTGATAGAAGAAACTTAGCAACCATGTTATAACATGAAAAAGAACACAAACGAAGGATCATGAAAATGAAACAATGAAAGTCAAACGTGTGTTCAAATCATATGGAAAAACATACAAATGATTTTCAGCTTGTCCTTCATGAGAGAGCAAAACATAAATGCATAGGACACCTTCAAGTTTAAGAGGGCGACTAGATACAAATAATTTAAGAACAAGTGAAACCAACATTATGAATCAATCAATGAAAACTTTAGGACAATGCGCATTATACTCAGAATGACAACTATGCTCTCTTAGACGGTGCATAAAGATAGAAGGTCGTGACTCAACATAAAAGTAAAAGAAAGGCCCTTCGCAGAGGGATGCAGTGATTAAAAATGTGCTAGAGCTTTTCATTTGTAAAATAGAGATAAAAATTAGGTTTTGAGAGGTGGTTGTTTCATGTCAACGACTGGCAATGGGGTCTTACTATCTTCCATAATAAACAAGTGAGAGCCGTTCTGAGTTCTTTGAAAATTTGGCACATTGGTGCTCTTTTATAGAGCTTTGGCACTCCTCCCCACCTTTTTCCTTTCTCAAACCATGGCTAACCGATTCCATCGGGTGCCCACCAACATTCACATACCATGGAGGAGTGCCTTTTTTCTTTTTTAGAATTAAATTGCAATGGTCTGACCAGCTCCCTTGCAAAATTAATGACGAGCAGATGAAGCTGCCTAGTCGAGGGTTACTTAATTTAATATGGAAGATAGCAATTCCAACCACTACGTCCCCATGAGATAAAAACAGTGGCACAAAATGAGAAGTAGTTGAAAGTTTTGAAAGGTAGCACATGAAAATTTACTTGGAATGGCTTACAAATACCATGCATAGGAATTTATAGTGGACCAATGGCAAACTTGGTTTTTAGGAGTTGGATGCACGAGTAGAGCTCATACTCAGTACAAAATGAGGGCTAGCAAAAGACTGGGAGCGACCAACTAAGAGAGCAATAACGGCCATAATCATGCATAGCGACAAAGCAACATTAACAGAAGCATAAGATGGCATCAAAAGTCAAAAACTAAATGATCATAGAGGCTTATGGAGACTTTGTATGAGTCTAACATGTGTGAGCATATGCCAAGTCAACCCAAATAAAGCATCAGAGGAGAAAACCAAAATAATGCTTCCAAATAATAAAAACAAGGGATTTCTATTTTCGTGCCCTCAGGTCCTTAGTTGTACTCAGTTTTCCCCAGCCGCTTAGTTTTTCCTCAGTTTTCCCCTCGCTCTAGTTTGAAACCCCTCGCAGACGCTCGGACGGGAGGTTTGCCGTTTAGTTGACCGTTCCGTGCTGACGTGTGGGGCCGCGTCGTGTGGGGCCGCGTCGCGTGGGGCTGGTAGAACGGGACCGCGTGGGACAGGACGAGACCGCGTTTGGTTGTACGTGAGAGCTCGGTTTTGTCTCTCTCGGCCCAAATTGGCATTTTTCAGAGCGCCTTTTTCCCCTCTCTCTCTCTGTAACAGTTCTCTCTCTTTTCACCAAATTAGTATCAAATCTAGAGAAGCTTCTATCTCTGTCTTTCTTTAATGATTGTTGCCTTTTGGCCCTCGTTTTTTGCCCAATATGTTAACAAATCTAGTAGCAAATCTAGAAGCTAGTAGAGGATAAATTCACAGCAGCATAATAAATCGAGAAAATATAGGAAAAGCTGCATACAGTAGCCAACATAGCATATATATATATTGAGGACAGATCCAACAGTACTACCGATCCCTAGATCCAACATAAGCTACATTTTACATGGGATTAAGCTTGGAGGCTGCGCAGGTGAATCCCAAGTGCTTTGTGTTTGGCCATGAACGCATGCACGTTCACGGTCGTTGCAACTCTAGCGCCGCTGGTGGCACTGCCAAGGGATTCGGCATGGTTCACCAGGCAGTTGAAGTCGGTGGCGCGGAGCCTCCTGTTGCAGAAGGGGCACCTGTAAACGCCTCGAGCAAAGTGGCGATCGTAATGGCCGGACTGCAGCCTCCTGAGGACGTGACGAGTCTTGGTGTGGAAGGACTCGTCGTCGCTGTCGACGTCGCTGCTCTGCACCTGTCACGTAGCACCAAAGATCGAAAAACACGGAGTCAATTGCAGCGATGATGGAACAGAGAGTGAACAAAAGATCATGCATGATAATATGGGCACGAAAAAAAGAAGCCTCAGTTACATTGGACACACTTATATCCAAGATTTGGGTCAGTGAACCAAAGATCATGCACAACAAATTTGTACACACCAATTGTTCACAGACCAAACCCTGAATCAATTTGTGCCCAAATATTCATCATCATCGGCACAAATTAACGGGATGGGATTGATTACTCACATAAGTTAACCGAATCGTAAACAAAAGCAAATCACAAACACTAATAACGCTAGATCTATCATAATAACGCTAGATCTATCATAAAAGGATTGAACTAGGAACAGACTAACCCTAATAACGCTAGATCTATCATAAAAGGATTGAACTAGGAACAGACGAACCCTAATAACGCTAGATCTATCATAAAAGGATTGAACTAGGAACAGACGAACCCTAATAACGCTAGATCTAACACAAAAGGATTGAAATGGCATAAGAACAAGGGAACAAAGGGTTACCTCTGGGTAGTCGTCGACGATGCTGGTGTCGTAGGGGTTCGCCGGCGCGACGTACGGCACTGGTTCGTACGGGTCTTCGTACAGGTCCCAATCGACGGGTGCCTGGATGGGTGCCTGGACGGGGGCCTGGACGGGGGCGGCGGCCATTGCGCCGGCGGCTGATGCGCCGACGCCTACGTCGGAAGCAGCGACGGGGGCCTGGACGGGGCCGGCGGCCGATGCGCCGGCGGCCGATGCGCCGGCGGAAGATGCGCCGGCGGCCGATGCGCCGGAAGATGCGCCGGCGGCCGATGCGCCGGCGGCTACGTCGGCAATGGGCATCTCATGCTTCTCCATCGCCGGGGTTTTTTCTTAGGGGGTTTTTCGACGCGAAGTGGAGAAGATGATGGGACAGGAGAGGCGGTTGCAGTGAGAATGAGAGTGGGCAAGCGTCGAGAGAGAGGGGCTCTATAAAGACGAAGGTGGCGTTTGGTGTACCGCAACACGCGTCCGCTATGCACGGCTGCAGCGTGCACCGCGACAGGCGTACTCAGTTCTACCCTCGGGCCTTATTCAGAAATTTTATATGCACTCAGTTTTCCCCTCGAGTACTAGACTGGCAAGTGCAATATACTCAGTTCTACCCTCAAGTAGCTGGTCAACAGAGAGTCAACAAATGAGATTAACATAGCTAATTGAGTCATTTCATGCGCAAAAAAATCCAAAAAAATAAAAACATAGTGGCACCTACTCATGGAGTCTTCCTACGCAACCTGCCACCTTAACCAACATAGATAAATCATGTTTTACCACAAATTGTCACTTCTCATAATCACTAGTAGCTATGAAGATGCATGGTTTTCCACTCAAACCCCTTTGCAAAACATCTTCCCCAAAACATAGTTTGTCTAAATGAGGCCATAATTGTCACACTCATGTATATTTGAATTGCAAATAATTTGATGTAGCCCAATATGAATTATATTGTACAAAACACGCATTTTTCATTTTGTAATTATTTTGTTTGAATACCTTAGTCTATTTACTATTTATGTGCCATTGGTTTCTTAGTACTACTCAGTTTTGCCCTCAAGTACTGTCACAAATGCTCACAGAAACCCAAACTTATCCTGATTGGTTGAGCGGTTGTCACACGGATCGACTCCACCTACCGTTGATCCACTGATCTAACGGGCAGTATACCCCTATTCGTCTCTTCGTGGCCACCCCTCTCTCTCTCTTCGTGGCCACCCCTCTCTCTCTGTCGGTGGATCAACGGTTGGTGGAGTCGATCCGTGTGCATTTATGGATTATTTTACCACGTAACTATCCCTTCCCTCTATTATCAACGGTTGGTGGAGTCGATCCGTGTGCATTTATGGATTATTTATGGAGTCTATTTATGCATTATTTTCCACGATTTAAAAATGTTAAACTAAAAAGTGGTAAACAAGAGACATACATATTTACCACCCCTATTATCAACTATCTTTAGCATTCCTTTTCTTTTAGGGAATTTAGTTTTGGTAATTTGAAATGGCCCAAAAGTGGTATAATTTTGGTAGAAACATGAGACATACATGTTTGGCATATTTGGGGCATTTCGGTGAATGAATTATTTATCACCCCTTTAACAATTATCAACTATCTTTAGCATTCCTTTTCTTTTAGGGAAAATAGTTTTTTGGCAATTTGAAACGGCCCAAAAATGGTATAATTCTGGTAGAAACATGAGACATACATATTTGGCATATTTGTGGGATTTCGGTAAATGGATTATTTATCACCCTTCTAACAATTATCAACTATCTTTAGCATTCCTTTTCTTTTAGGGAATATAGTTTTGGCAATTTGAAACGGCCCAAAAATGGTATAATTCTGGTAGAAACATGCGACATACATATTTGGCATATTTGTGGGATTTCGGTGAATGGATTATTTATCACCCCTCTAACAATTATCAACTTTCTTTAGCATTCCTTTTCTTTTAGGGAATATAGTTTGGGATATAGTTTTGGTTATTTGAAACGTCCCAAAAGTGGTATAATTTTGGTATAAACATGAGACATACATATATGTCACCCCTCTAACAATTATCAACTATGCACACACTAACTTTGAAAACAACTACAAGTACATGTAACTGAATAATGGATTTGTAACAAGGGATCCCTTGTAACAAATTCTAGCGCTTGACGAGCAATGATAAGAATCCGATCGCAATTATACAACAAAAAAAACAACCAGCCATCAGATTAGCTTGCTTCTTCAACTCGATCAGCTGCTTTAACTGCTTGTTCATTTTCTTCAGTTCTCCTTTCACTTCCACCAGTTCTGCATTGGGAGCATTAGGCATAATCGGGACGGCCCCTCTCTCCACCGCATTCTCTACAGCAAGTACCCCCCCTCCCAAATTGCGCTCCCCAATACCGCCAATTGATTCCTGCAATTTAAGCCTCTGAACGTACACATCGATCCACTCGAAATACCTGCATTTCTCCAGGATCTGAAAACAACAACGTGAACCCTAAATCCCAAATTCGAGGGAATAACAAGAAAATCGATAGAAAACAGAGCAATTGGAGCGAGATCTAACCTTATCCCCCTCTCTATATGGCAAGCTCTCGCATGCAAGGAACTCACGTCCACGGTTGCCGTTGTCGTTCGTCTTACAGATCGACCGCTTCAGAGGCTCTTGGCGTGGGCAGTCAGGGCATCTTGTCAAAGGCACGGGTCCATACTGCGGCCATGAAGAACGGGAGGTCGAAGAGAAACTAGACATCACCCGCCTGCCGGGGAAGGGCTGCCGCTGCCGGAGAAGAAGAACAATGGGGCGCGGGGAAAGAAGGGGGAAGCAATGGCACGGGCACGGGCACGGGCGCGGGGCTGGCTCGGGCTCCCATTTTGCAACGGGCACCTGGGTAAGCTGTGGGTCCGACGCGCTAACGTGGACAAGTTGCGGGTCCCATGATGATCTGGATAAGTGGAGGCGTGTCCACTGCGGGGCACCAACGGCGGCCCCACTTGCCGGCACCAATGGCGGCCCCACTTGCCAGCACCAACCAACGGTCAACTTAACGGGATTCCTCCCGTCCGAGCGTCTGCGAGGGGTTTCAAACTAGAGCGAGGAGAAAACTGAGGAAAAGTTAAGCGGCTGGGGAAAACTGAGTACAACTAACGAACTGAGGGCACGAAAATAGAAATCCCTAAAAACAACGCATGATTTTTTCAAAGGCTTATTAAGCAATCTCAGTCATTTGAGACAAGTGATACGTCTTGAACGTATCTATAATTTTTTATGCTCCATGCTTATTTTTACACCATTTGCCTTGTGTTTCGTTACACTTTGTGGCATTTTTATGCGATTTCCAGAAATAAGCTATTGACAAGATGCCACAGTGTCAGTTCCCTATTTTCTACTGTTTTTGTGTTTCAGAAAAGCTACACAAGAAATATTCTCAGAATTGGACGAAATAAAAGCCAAACATCCAAAAATTCACCGAAGCTTCCAGAGAACCGAAGAGGAGATGGAGTGGGGCCACAAGGGCCCCACACAATAGGGCGGCGTGGCCAAGCCCCTGGTTGCGCCCCCTACGTGTGAGGGCGCCCTGGCAGCCCCCTGACGACGCCCTTTCGCCTATATAAAGCCTCAGGATGGAAAACCCTAGGGGAGTCGGTGAAATTTCTAGAATAGTTCCGTAACTCCGACGCCACCACCAACAAATTTCAAGGGACAGAAGTCTCTGTTTCGGCACCCTGCCGGGACGGGGAAGTGCCCCCGGAGCCATCGCCATCAGTCTCCATCGCCGTCTCCACCGTCTCCATCAACCTCACCACCATCTCCATCAACCTTGCTGTCTCCTATGATGAGGAGGGAGTAGTTCTCCCCTGGGGCTGAGGGCTCTACCGGTAGCTATGTGGTTCACCTCTCTCTCCCATGATGTGATCTTTATGTGATCATGAGCTTTGTATCTAGTTGAATTGGTAGATGTTATTATTCAGATATTATGCTACTCCTATGCTTAATTATTATACTCTCCGGAGATACCTCGTATCATGGTGTAAAGGTGACTAGTGTGTGCATCATGTGTATCTTTTTGGTTAATGTCTCTATGAATTGTTGGTGTTTGTTGGAACCATCTAGTGCGTTCATGGTGATAGTGTGGGACAATCTAGTTTGGGTATATACGGACTTTGAGGAGTGCTTCGTAGCCCTACGCATGATTAGTGTTCGTTTTCCATTGGAGAATTGTTTTGAGTTGCATATGGATGATAGTATCTATTGGTTCAATTATGTTATATTTGTTGAGAGTGTGTCCACTAGTGAAAGTATGATCCCTAGGCCTTGTTTCCAAGCTTTGCACACCGTTTACTTCCTATTTTGTTACATATTTGCTTGCTGCCATTTTTATTTCAGATCACATTTGCTACTTATAATCATCACAACTACTTGTATTTCACTATCTCTTTGCCAAACTAGTGCACCTATACATCTGACAATTGTAATGGGTGTGTTGGGGACACAAGAGACTTTTTGTATCATAATTGCAGGGTTGCTTGAGAGGGATAGCTTTGACCTCTTCCTCCCTGAGTTCGATAAACCTTGGGTGATCCACTTAAGGGAAACTTGCTGCTGCTCTACAAACCTCTGCACTTGGAGGCCCAACACTATCTACAAGAACAGACACGTGCATAGACATCAAGCTCTTTTCTGGCGCCGTTGCCGGGGAGGTAAGGTAAAAGGTACTCGCATCCTCCTGTGTGAGTGCTCGAAGTAATTTCCTTTAGATTCTGCAATTACACCTTTTTGTTTCTTATTTTATTTTCACTAGTTAGGCTTAATGGAAAACAAAGAGTTCTTTAGTCTTTTTCCTGAGTTTAGATATGAAGTGTTTGAAGAGAAAATTGAAAAACCTTTGGAGCTTAATTCGCATGCTAATAGTTTTGTTAGTATGAATGCTTTGAACACTATTTTAGAAAAGTCTAAGCTTGGGGAAGCTAGTTTTGTTAAGCATGATATTTTTAGTTCCCCAGCTTTAGTGGAGAAAGTTTGCTCTGATGATATTTTATCTTCCCTATGTGATGTTCCTATGCCTATTACCTATGTTAGTGATCATGATTGGGAAAAGCACTCTACTTTTGATATTGAAAATCTTTTTGGTACCGATTCTAAGGTTAATAATTGTTATACCATTAGTACTATCCATGTTCCTTCTTATGATGATATGTTTGATGAGTATGCTTTGCAAAATAGCTGTTTTCTAGCTTGTGATGATACTAAACCTCTAGTTTATGATGGTTATGATGATGAGTATAATATTTTCAGTTCACCTACATTTGAGGAGAAAATTAGTCACAATTACAATATGCCTCCTGTTTTTGATGATTATGGATGAGAATAATTATTCTGTTGAATCTGCTCCTACTACGATTGTTCATGTGGGGAGTATTAATTCGTTTATGCATGTGGCTCATGATAGAGATGCTTTATGTGATAGTTATATTATTAGTTCTATTCATGATGCTAATGAAAGTTATTATGAGAGAGGGAAACATGGTTTGATGGATCTCAACAATATTGAGTTTCCCCTCTTTATGTTGCAATTCTTGAAGTTGTACTTGTTTTGCCTTCCTATGCTTTTTGCTTTGCGCTTTTATGACTTGTCTCTTTACAAGACTATTTTTCATAGGAAGTGGTTTAGATTTAAATGTGTTCCATACTTGCTTTCTGATGCTCTCCATTGCTTTAAGTTCCTATATGGCACCTTTGCCTCAAGCTCTTATATGGCGCCCACATGAGCATCTTTGCAAATTACTGCGCCTATCTCAAAGGCGTTAAAGAAAAGCACTCTTGAGAGATAACCCATTGTTTATTTTCAGTACTTTTTCTTTTATTTGAGTCTTGGAAGTTATTACTAATGTAATAACTGCTCCTTCTCCTTTTCATTTCGTTGTTGTGCCAAGAGAAGCCTCTAATTTGAGTGAGGTAAGATTTGGGGATGTTGCTGTCCTGAAACAGTTTTTGGTGCTGCATCGTAAAAATTCGTGAAAATTCTCTGTATATATTTTGGACCTGTGATTTCTTGTGCATATGCCCCAGGTTATATCCAAACTTTCATTAGTTATACACTTTTTGATTTGAGCAACAGAAAACCCTCTTAAAAATCGACCTTTATCAGCTGTTCTGTTTTGACAGATTTCTGCCAATATTTGTGTTTGCCGCTTTATCACTTTCTTTTTTAGTTCTTTTGATGACAGAACTTTTGGGGAAGTTGCTACAGTAGTATATGCTTTATATGTGTGGTTTTAGGTTGAAACATGAAGCAAAAAGGGTTGATTCAATGTTATGCTTACACTAATGTTGCTAATAGAATTGTGTTGAGTTTTGTATGAAGGAAGTTTTCAAGTGTAGGGATTGGAGAATGATGAGATGAGATGAAGAATGGACAAAAGATCAAGCTTGGGGATGCCCATGCCACCCCAAGAAATACCCAAGAAGTACAAGCGTCAAAGCTTGGGGATGCCCCCGAGGCACCCCTTTCTTCATCGGCAAAAATCAGGTCACCTTTCAAGACACTATATTTTTATTGCTTCATGCACTATGCATTTTTCTTGGAGCATCAGTTGTTTTTGCTTTCAGTTTTCCTTTTGTTTTGTTTGCTGCAATAAACGGTTTGATCACATCATGTTGTTTTGGAGGGAGATGAACTCCGTTTTTCATTGCCAAGAACACTCTAGTTTTCACTCTTATCGTTCAACGAGTGTTCTCTTTTTCTGCTACTGCATTTAGCCTTTGTTTTTCGCCTTGATTTTTGTTCAGATCTTGTTTTATCTTTACATCAAGGTGTATTTGGACCTCTGGTATATTTTGGTTTTTGATACGTCTCAAACGTATCTATAATTTTTGATGCTCCATGCTTGTTTTTACACCATTTGCCTTGTGTTTCGTTACACTTTGTGGCGTTTTTATGCGATTTCCGGAACTAACCTATTGACAAGATGCCACAGTGCCAGTTCCCTATTTTCTGCTGTTTTTGTGTTTCAGAAAAGCTACAAGGAAATATTCTCAGAATTGGACGAAACAAGTTCCAGAACTCCTATTTTTCCCGGACGAAGGACGAGGACCAAACGAGGGCCGGAGGGGGGCCAGGGGCTGCCCTCACACCAGGGTGGCGTGGCCCAGGCCCTGGCCACGCCCCCTATGTGGGAGGAGACCCTGGCAGCCCCCTGACGATGCCCCTTCGCCTATATAAAGCCTCAGGACAGAAAACCCTAGGGGAGTCGGCGAAATTTCCAAAACAGTTCCGTAGCTCCGCCGCCGCCGTCGATGAATTTTGGGGGACAAAAGTCTCTGTTCCAGCACCCTGCCGGGGCGGGGAAATGCCCCCGGAGCCATCTCCACCGGTCTCTATCCCCGTCTCCGCCGTCTACATCGACCTCACCGCCATCTCCATCAACCTTGTTGTCTCCTATGATGAGGAGGGAGTAGTTCATCCCTGGGGCTGAGTGCTCTATCGGTAGCTATGTGGTTCACCTCTCTCTCCCATGATGTGATCTTTATGTGATCGTGAGCTTTGTATCATGTTGAATAAGTAGATATTACTCTTCTTCATTATGTGTACTCTAGTGTGTTATTAAAGTAATCTATTCCTCCTGCCATGGTGTAACGGTGACAGTGCGTGCATCATGGTGGTACTTGGTCTAGGCTACGGTTATGATTTCTTATGGATTATGAGAATAATTATCACTATGATAGTATTGAAGTGATCTATTCCTCCTTTCATGGTGTAATGTTGACAGTGTGTGCACCGTGTTAGTACTTGGTCTAAGTTGCAATAATATTTATCTTGAGTTGTGATTTGATTTGGATATCTCTATGAGTGGTGTTTGTCAAGTACTTGATGAACTTTGAGGAGTGCTTCGTAGCCCTACGCAATGATTAGTGTTATTCAATAGGAGAGTAATTCAGAGTACTATAGTGAAGAGAAGTTATTTATTTGTTCAATTATGTTATATTTGTTGGGAGTGTGTCCACTAGTGAAAGTATGATCCCTAGGCCTTGTTTCCAAGCTTTGCACACCGTTTACTTGCTGTTTTGTTACTTGTTTGCTTGCTGCCATTTTTATTCCAGATTGCATTTACTACTTATAATCATCCATACCACTTGTATTTCACTATCTCTTCGCCGAACTAGTGCACCTATACATCTGACAAGTGTATTGGGTGTGTTGGGGACACAAGAGACTTTCTGTATCGTAATTGCAGGGTTGTTTGAGAGGGATAGCTTTGACCTCTTCCTCCCTGAGTTCGATAAACCTTGGATGATCCACTTAAGGGAAACTTGCTGCTGTTCTACAAACCTCTGCACTTGGAGGCCCAACACTGTCTACAATAACAGATGCGTGCATAGACATCAAGCTCTTTTCTGGCACCGTTGCCAAGGAGGTAAGGTAAAAGGTACTCGCATCCTCCTGTATGAGTGCTCGGAGTTATTTCCTTTAGATTCTGCAATTACATCTTTTTGTTTCTTGTTTTTATTTTCACTAGTTAGGCTTAATGGAAAATAAAGAGTTCTTTAGTCTTTTTTATGAGTTTAGATTTGAAGAGAAAATTGAAAAACCTTTGGAGCTTAATTTGCATGCTAATAGTGTTATTAGTACGACTGCTTTGAATCCCGTTATTGCTAATGCTATGGAAAAGTCTAAGCTTGGGGAAGCTGGTTTTGTTAAGTATGATATTTTTAGTTCCCCAGCTTTAGTGGAGAAAGTTTGTTCTGATAATATTTTATCTCACATATGTGATGTTTCTAATGATGCTTGTGCTCCTCATTCTTTTAAAATACCTACAAAGATTGTTGAACGTGTCAGGGATAACTGCTATTTAGAAGATGGAATTGTCCATCCTGGTGATCATTTGCTTTTTATACATGAATTATGCGAGTTGTTCCAGTGTGCAGGTATTTCAATGAACCAAGTTAAGAAGAAGCTATTCTCTTTTTCACTGAAAGGCAGAGCTGAGGAATGGTTTAGAACACTAAAGGATGGTCCATCTATTGGCTGGGAGGAAATTGTACCTCTCTTTTATTCTAAATTCTATCCTCCAAGTGAGATTCATCAAGATCGCAATCAGATATATAATTTTTGGCCTCATGTTGGAGAAAGCATTGCCCAAGCGTGGGGAAGATTGAAGCCACTAATGCTCAAATGTCCTATTCATGAGCTTCCCCATAATATTTTTATTAATAATTTTTATGTAAGGCTTTCAGGATATTACAAGGACTATCTAGATGCATGCTTTGATGGGTATTTCACAAGCCAGGATGTTGACACCAAGTGGGATCTGCTTGAAACAATTCAAAACAATATTGAAGGTTGGGATAGCGACAAAGGTAAAGGATCAGGTATAAATTACGAGTTTGGTTACATTAAGTCTTTTGCTGAAACTGCTAATTTTCAAGAGCTTAATGCTAAATATGGTCTTGATCCTCAAATTATGGTTGATTGTTTTAAAGCCTTTGCTTCCCATATGAATGTTCCTAAAGGAAATGGGGACGTGTATCATGAACCTTTTAAGGACACTTGCATACAAAGGCATATTGTTATTGATGAATCCAATAAACATGTTCAAACTTCTAAAAGTCCTATTTCTTATAAGCATGTTAATTTTTGTGGAGTACATAGACCTTGTGAACAGAGTTACAACAAGGAAGATTATTGTGTCCACCATGCAAATGAAGAAACCCGAATGTGGTACAAGGATATAGGCGAGATCGGTAAAAAGGTTTGTGAGCTTTATCATTTTCTTTGTAAATATTGCGATGACATAGGTCATTTTAATTTCCAATGCTCAAGCCCTAATAGTTACTCTTCTAGTACCTTAAGTTTGTATTGTGATGACAAGATTTCTCTCAATCAGCATGATGAGCTCACTTTGTTCTTGTCGTGTGAAGAGATATCTAGAAAGCTTGCTTTGATAGATATGAATGTTGTTGATATTAATAGCACCCTTCGTGGTTGTCGTCTCTATTGTGCTAAAGATTGCCTTGCAAATACTTACATACAAAATCTTATAAAACTTAATATTTTGCCAAGCTATGACAGGACTGATAGATGCTTTTATCTTATTAATAGAGAGGAGGAATCCTCCAAAGTTTCTTCTGTTGTTTCTGTCAGCAAGCCAGATTATGTGGAGAAGATGCCTTTCCCTCCTAAAGAATATGTGGAGAAGATGCCCTTCAAGTCTCTCCCTCCTAAAGGAGGGAGTAAGAAGAAGAAGAAGAAGAAGAGGAGGAGTAAGAGGCGAGAGGACACGGTATTTTCCCCTAAGCGTTATGATCCTGCTATAGATTATGATAATTCTGATTGGGATGATGTTCCTATGCCTGTTACCTATGTTAGTGATCATGATTGGGAAAAGCACTCTACTTTTGATATTGAAAATCTTTTTGGTACCAATTCTAAGGTTAATAATTGTTGTACCATTAGTACTATCCATGTTCCTTCTTATGATGATATGTTTGATGAGTATGCTTTGCAAAATAGCTATTTTCTAGCTTGTAATGATACTAAACCTCTAATTTATGATGGTTATGATGATGAGTATAATGTTTTCATTTCACCTACTTTTGAGGAGAAAAATAGTTATGATTACAATATGCCTCCTGTTTTTGATGATTATGGTGATTATTCTGTTGAATCTGCTCCTACTATGATTGTTCATGTGGGGAGTATTAATTCTTTTATGCATGTGGCTCATGATAGAGATCCTTTATGTGATAGTTATATTGTTAGTTCTATTCATGATGCTACTAAAAGTTATTATGAGAGAGGGAAATATGTTTTGAAGGATCTTAATAATATTGAGTTTCCCCTCTTTATGTTGCAACTCTTGAAGTTGTACTTGTTTTGCCTTCCTATGCTTTTTGCTTTGCGCTTTCATGACTTGTCTCTTTACAAGACTATTTTTCATAGGAAGTGGTTTAGATTTAAATGTGTTTCACATTTGCTTTTTGATGCTCTCTATTGCTTTAAATTCCTATATGGTGCCTTTGCCTCAAGCTCTTATATGGCGCCCACATGAGCATCTTTGCAAATTACTGCGCCTAGCTCAAAGGCGTTAAAGAAAAGCACTCTTGGGAGATAACCCATTATTTATTTTTAGTACTTTTTCTTTTATTTGAGTCTTGGAAGTCATTACTACTGTAATGACTACTCCTTATCCTTTTTATTTCATTGTTGTGCCAAGAGAAGCCTCTAATTTGAGTGAGGTAAAGATTTGGGGATGTTGCTGTCATAAACTGATTTCGGTGCTGCACCGTAAAAATTGTATAAATTCTTTGTATATCTTTTGGACCTGCGATTTCTTGTACATATGCCCCAGGTTATATCCAAACTTTTGTTAGTTGAACACTTTTTGATTTGAGCAACATAAAATCCCTCAAAAATTTGACCTTTGTCAGCTGTTCTGTTTTGACAGATTTCTGCCAATATTTGTGTTTGCCGCTTAATCGCTTTCTTTTGAGTTCTTTTGATCACGGAACTTTTGGGGAAGTTGCTACAGTAGTATATGCTATATGTGGTGGTTTTAGGTTGAAACCTGAAGCAAAAAGGGTTGATTATATGTTATGCTTACAGTAATGTTGCTAATAGATTTGTGTTTAGTTTTGTATGAAGGAAGTTTTCAAGTGTAGGGATTGGAGAATGATGAGATGAGATGAAAAATGGATAAAAGCTCAAGCTTGGGGATGCCCATGTCACCCCAAGAAATATCCAAGAAGTACAAGCGTCAAGCTTGGGGATGCCCCTGAGGCACCCCCTTCTTCATCGGCAAAAATCAGGTCACCTTTCAAAACACTATATTTTTATTGCTTCATGCACTATGCATTTTTCTTGGAGCGTCAGTTGTTTTTGTTTTTAGTTTTCTTTTTCTTTGTTTGCTGCAATAAATGTTTAGATCACATCATGTTTCTTTTGGAGGAGATGAACTCGCTTTTCATTTGCCAAGAACAATCTAGTTTTCACTCTTATCGTTCAATGAGTGTTCTCTTTTTCTGCTACTGCATTTAGCTTGCATTTTTTCGCCTTGATTTTTGTTCAGATCTTTTATATCTTTGCATCAAGGTGTATTTGGACCTCTGGTATATGTTGGTATTTATCAAAAGAGTTTCCTCAAAAAGGTTTGAATGGTGTTGGAAAAGAGAAAAAGCTTTATGCAAAAAAGTGGTACAAAAAGGAGCTTGTTTAGAGTGCGTCTTAGGCTTTTGCATGTCATGCTTGATGTCATTTTGATAGTATGCTTAGTGGTTTTGCTGTAGCATGACTTGTCTCAAATGACTGAGATTGCTTAATAAGCCTTTGAAAAAATCATGCGTTGTTTTTATTATATGGAAGCATTTATTTGGTTTTCTCCTTTGATGCTTTATTTGGGTTGACTTGGCACATGCTTACACCATGTTGACTACAAAAATAAGTCACCTTTAGGCTCTATGATCATTTAGTTTTTGACTTTTGATGTCATCTTATGCTTCTTTTAATGTTGCTTTGTCGCTTTGCATGATTATGGCCGTTATTGCTCTCTTAGTTGGTCGCTCCCAGTCTTTTGCTAGCCCTCATTTTGTACTGAGTCTGAGCTCTACTCGTGCATCCAACTCCCAAAAACCAAGTTGGCCATTGTGTCCACTATAAATTCCTATGCATGGTATTTGCAAGCCATTCCAAGTAAATTTTCATGTGCTACCTTTCAAAAACCTTCAAAATACTTCTCATTTTGTGACACTGTTTTCAGCTCATGGGGACGTAGTGGTCGGATTTGCTATCTTCCATATTGTCTTATTCCAAAAAGAAAAAAAAGAAAGAAAAAGAAAGAAAAAAGGCACTCCTCCATGGTATGTGAATGTTGGTGGGCACCCAATGGAATCGGTTAGCCATGGTTTGAGAAAGGAAAAAAGGTGGGGAGGAGTGCCAAGCTTTATAAAAGAGCACAAAAGTGCCAATCTCTCTCTCAAAAACTTGCTTCATTTTTGTAAGGAAGATAGTAAGAACCGCATTGCTAGTCGTTGACAAAGACAACCACCTCTCAAAACCCAATTTTTATCTCTGTTTTACAAATGAAAAACTCTAGCACATGTTTAATCACTGCTTCCCTCAGCGAAGGGCCTTTCTTTTACTTTTATGTTGAGTCATCACCTTCTATCTTTATGCACCATTAAGAGAGCATAGTTGTCATTCTAAGTATAATGTGCATTGTCCCAAAGTTTTCATTGATTGATTCATATTGTTGGTTTCACTTGTTCTTAATTTATTTGTATCTAGTCGCCCTCTTAAACTTGAAGGTGTCCTATGCATTTATGTTTTGCTATTCCATGAAGGATAAGCTAAAAACCATTTACTATGTTTTTCCATAAGATTTGAACACATGCTTGACTTTCATTGTTTCATTATTCATGATCTTTTGTTTGTGTTCTTTTTCATGTTATAACATGGTTGCTAAGTTTCTTCTATCAAAATTATGTCTTTCATGCATATGTTTTAAGTTCTTTTGATCCCAGCTCACAACACTTACATATATGATCAAGATTGTGTAGGTGCATGTCACCTCAAAAATTATTCTTTTGTTATCACTTACCTACTCGAGGACGAGCAGGAGTTAAGCTTGGGGATGCTAATACGTCTCAAACATATCTATAATTTTTGATGCTCCATGCTTGTTTTTACACCATTTGCCTTGTGTTTACACTTCATGGCGTTTTTATGCGATTTCTGGAACTAACCTATTGACAAGATGCCACAGTGCCAGTTCCCTGTTTTCTGCTGTTTTTGTATTTCAGAAAAGCTACACAGGAAATATTCTTAGAATTGGATGAAACAAGTTCCAGAACTCCTATTTTTCCCGGACGAAGGATGAGGACCAAATGAGAGCCAGAGGGGGGCCAGGGGCCGCCCTCACATCAGGGTGGCGCGGCCCAGGCCCTGGTCACGCCCCCTATGTGGGAGGAGACCCTGGCAGCCCCCTGACGATGCCCCTTCGCCTATATAAAGCCTTAGGACAGAAAACCCTAGGGGAGTCGGTGAAATTTCCAGAACAGTTCTGTAGCTCCGCCGCCGCCGTTGACAAATTTTGGGGGACAGAAGTCTCTATTCCGGCACCCTGCCGGGACGGGGAAGTGCCCCCGGAGCCATCTCCACCGGTCTCCATCGCCGTCTCCGCTGTCTCCATCGACCTCACCGCCATCTCCATCAACCTTGCTGTCTCCTATGATGAGGAGGGAGTAGTTCATCCCCGGGGATGAGGGCTCTACCGGTAGCTATGTGGTTCACCTCTCTCTTCCATGATGTGATCTTTATGTGATCGTGAGCTTTGTATCATGTTGAATAAGTAGATGTTACTCTTCTTCATTATGTGTACTCTAGTGTGTTATTAAAGTAATCTATTCCTCCTGCCATGGTGTAACGGTGACAGTGCGTGCATCATGGTGGTACTTGGTCTAGGCTACGATTGTGATCTCTTATTGATTATGAGAATAATTATCACTATGATAGTATTGAAGTGATCTATTCCTCCTTTCATGGTGTAATGTTGACAGTGTGTGCACCGTGTTAGTACTTGGTCTAAGTTGCAATAATATTTATCTTGAGTTGTGATTTGATTTGGATATCTCTATGAGTAGTGTTTGTCAAGTACTTAATGAACTTTGAGGAGTGCTTCGTAGCCCTACGCAATGATTAGTGTTATTCAATAGGAGAGTAATTCAGAGTACTATAGTGAAGAGAAGTTATTTATTTGTTCAATTATGTTATATTTGTTGGGAGTGTGTCCACTAGTGAAAGTATGATCCCTAGGCCTTGTTTCCAAGCTTTGCACATCGTTTACTTGCTATTTTGTTACTTGTTTGCTTGCTGCCATTTTTATTCCAGATTGCATTTACTACTTATAATCATCCATACCACTTGTATTTCACTATCTCTTCGCCGAACTAGTGCACCATACATCTAACAAGTGTATTGGGTGTGTTGGGGACACATGAGACTTTTTGTATCATAATTGCAGGGTTGTTTGAGAGGGATAGCTTTGACCTCTTCCTCCCTGAGTTCGATAAACCTTGGGTGATCCACTTAAGGGAAACTTGCTGCTATTCTACAAACCTCTACACTTGGAGGCCCAACACTGTCTACAAGAACAGACGCGTGCGTAGACATCAGTTTTCCACAAAAGAGTTTCCTCAAAAAGGTTTGAATGGTGTTGGAAAAGAGAAAAAGTTTCATGCAAAAAAGTGGTACGAAAAGGAGCTTGTTTAGACTGCGGCTTAGACTTTTGCATGTCATGTTTGATGTTGTTTTGATAGTATGCTTAGTGATTTTTGCTGTAGCATGACTTATCTCAAAGGGATTTCTATTTTCGTGCCCTCATGTCGTTAGTTGTACTCAGTTTTCCCCAGCTCCTTAGTTTTTCCTCAGTTTTCCCCAAGCCGTTGTCTGAAACCCTCAAGGAGCTCGGACGTGAGGATTCCCGTTAAGTTGACCGTTTCCGTGCTGACGTGTGGGGCCGCGTCGTGTGGGGCCGCGTCGCGTGGGGCTGGTAGAAAGGGACCGTTTCCGTGCTGACGTGTGGGGCCGCGTCGTGTGGGGCCGCGTCGCGTGGGGCTGGTAGAAAGGGACCGTTTCCGTGCTGACGTGTGGGGCCGCGTCGTGTGGGGCCGCGTCGCGTGGGGCTGGTAGAAAGGGACCGCGTGGGACAGGACGAGACCGCGTTTGGTTGTACGTGAGAGCTCGGTTCTGTCTCTCTCGGGCCAAATTGGCATTGACTTTTCAGAGCGCCTTTTCAGAGCGCCTTTTTCCCCTCTCTCTCTGTAAACAGTTCTCTCTCTTTTCACCAAATTAGTATCAAATCTAGAGAAGCTTCTATTTCTGTCTTTCTTCAATGATTGCTGCCTTTTGGCCCTCGTTTTTTGCCCAATATGGTAACAAATCTAGAAGCTAATCTAGAAGCTAGTATAGTATAATACATAAAATGCATACAGCAGCCAAAAGAAGCCAATAACGATGTTAATATTCACGACAAACTAAGCTGAAAATAATATAAGACGCAATGTATGCCCAACATGAAGGTTCTTCATTCTTCATCATATATTTCGGAGTCGCTATATTCCATGAGACGAAAAAAATATTGACTGAACTCCTTCCGTCTGTAGTGTGCAGCCAATAGATCCTCCAAAAGGTATGGCCTTTGTTCTGTTTTCATACCGTCGGAATCTAATCTATCCACAAGTCGTGGCCACTCATCCCAGGCCTTTCTATCATCAAAGTACTGTCTGATATAACCGCCCTCGTAGTAGATGCAGCCAGGTCGAACTGTCGGGTGCACTCTAGTGTCGACGGAGATACACCGTTTATAACTGACGAAGAAGGCACGACTGCCAATGTTGACGGCATGGAGAGAGCGGCTCTCAGTGTCCACACGGTACACCAATGGTTGACCTTCCTCCAAATACCTGTTGCCAGGGCTGCCGCCGAACAACACAAGCAGCAGATCACCATCAGACTCCACAAGGTAGAACTTGTCAGTTCCAAGTTCTGGAAATGAAAATAGTGTCTCCATGTTGATAGTGCTCGCGCGCTTCTCCAACTGGACATTGTTGGTGCACACTAATGTTCCGACATCAAAATTGTTCACAGATATTGCATACAATTCACCATTGAACGGGGTAAGGCAACTGAGAGAATCTTCCTCGATCGAAAATCTTCCTTCTCCCCAATCTTCTACATCTATATCCTTAGTAGGAGAGCTCTCATCGACCAAAGCAATTTCATTGGGGTAACCTGTGCAAATGAAGACCATAGTCGGGGACTTCATTACAGCGACTGACTCCACAATCATAGATGGCATCTGCGCCTCAAACGTAGCGTTCAATGTCTTTGTGAGTGGGTTCAGAAGCCGTATCTTGTGCGGCTGGTTCCTCTGGGCAAGCACGATGACGCCACGGTAAAAGCCGACGAAGTAGTATCTAAAAGGAAGTTGATGAAGAAAACATTCAGCACTAAGATGTTTACGATTGAAAATAAAAATAGATTAACTCTATAGATATGGAGGAATTTGAACCTTGCATGAACTTCCGTTAGATCGATGGTGACGTAGCGGGATGTGCGGAGGTTGAGGAAGGAGAACTCAGCGGCGCGTGGAAGGGCGTGTTCTACCAGGATCCATTCGTGCAGGTGCACGTCGGGCTCAGGTAGATCTGAGCGCCAATTTGTACAAACTTGCCTCAAAGCAGTGTAGGTGTCCACGTACTCCTCGTTCGCCAGTAAGCAGTCGCCGATCTTGTGAAGTGGTCTGTCACCCTTAAGAGAGGCCCAGTTCACGGAGGCGCCGCGCTTGGATGCGCCGCCCTCGGATGCGACGGGCTCGGAGGCGATGGGCTCGGAGGCGACGGGCTCGGGGGCGACGACCGCCGGCGCATTCTTCTTCTCCATCGCCGGCAGGGGAGCGCGCGTAGGGCGGCTGGGGTTTTTTTGAGAAGGTGATGGGACGTGAGAGGCGTGGTTGCGTGCGTGAGTTATGATGAGACTGTGTGCAGAGGGAGGGAGAGGGGCTCTGTACTGGCAAAGTGACGGTTCATCTCAGCAGTTGACGTTTTGGTCTCAACACGCGCACCGCGCGGCTAACCGCTGCTCACCGCGACACGCGTCCGTGGGACTACACGTCAGCACCGTTACGTGTACTCAGTTCTACCCTCGAATCTTACACTGGAAAAATATCTGTACTCAGTTTTCCCCTCGAGTACTAATACTGCCTAGTGCAATATACTCAGTTTTACCCTCAAGTGGCTGGTCAACAGAGAGTCAACAGATGGGATTAAGCCATCTAATTGAGTCATTTCATGCGCAAAAAAAATCAAAAAAATGAAATCATAGTGCCTCCAACTCATGCGCAAAATAAAATCATAACAAACATATATAAATCAAGTTTTCACACAAATGGCCACTTCTGAAATCACTAGTAGCTATGAAGGTTCATGGCTTTCCACTCAAACCCCTTCTCAAAACATCTATACCCAAAACATAGTTTGTCTGAATGAGGCCATAATTTTTACACTCATGTATATTTGAATTGCTAATACTTTGAGGTAGGCCAACATGGGTTTCATTGTACAAAACATGTGTTTTTCTTTTTCTAAATCTCTTATTTGAATTCCTTAGCCTGTTTACTATTTACTTGCCCTTGTATCCTTGATACTACTCAGTTTTACCCTCTCCCTTCTCACAGAAGCCCAAACTTGGCCTGATTGGTCGAGCTGTTGTCACACGGATCGTGCCCACCTACCATCGATCCTATGATCCAACGGGCAGGATCGTGCCACCCTCTCTCTATCTGTCGGTGGCAAACTACTACCCCTCTATGTATGCTAAATGACGAGTTTGCCACCGGATTCAACAAGTTGGGTAATCACGAATTTCTTTTAGGCATTACTTTTCACGGTAAAATGATAAACTATCACGAATTTCCATTTCTTGTAGGCATTACTTTTCACGTTGAAATGATAAACTATCACGAATTTCCATTGCTTGTAGGCTTTACTTTTCACGGTAAAATGATGAACTATCACGAATTTCCATTTCTTTTACGCATTACTTTTCACGGTAAAATGATAAACTATCACGAATTTCCATTTCTTGTAGGCATTACTTTTCACGCTGAAATGATAAATTATCACGAATTTCCATTTCTTGTAGGCATTACTTTTCACGCTGAAATGATAAACTATCACGAATTTCCATTTCTTGTAGGCTTTACTTTTCACGGTAAAATGATGAACTTTCACGAATTTCCATTTCTTTTAGGCATTACTTTTTTTGTTGAGATATAAACCACCCCCACAACGGTCATCTCCTCCTTAATTTATTGTGTAAACCCCACAACGGTCATCTCTACCTTAATTTATGGTGTAAACCCCACAACGGTCATCTCTCCCTTATAAACCCCCACAACGGCCATCCCTCATGTCAATAGGTTCTGCCTCTCTCTTCTTCGTTTATGCCTCTCTCTTCTTCGTTCACATACACTTGATCCATTGCCATGGCTTCCACGTCTCGGACGCCGACCGGAAGGGGAAGGGGAAGGGGAAGGGGAAGGGGAAGGGGCGGCCGGGGTGGTGGATCATCATCATTGCCACCACCACCGTCAACACTGCCATTGATCATAGAGGAGTTCTTCATCACCATCTATGAAGACCCTTTGGCCAAGAAGGTACGTACGCGTTCCCACATATATGATGCATGTGATTAATTATGTGCATGTTCTAAAAAACCTTTAATTTCTTTGCAGGCACTCCCACAAAAGTTTGCGGACTATCTTGACGGCCAGGAGCCCGCAAAGGTGTATCTGCGAGCAGCTGACTGCGGTCCTCGTCTCTGGACCGTGGAGGTCCTATTTGACGGACAAGGCCGGATGTACCTCGACAAGGGCTGGGAGAATTTCGCCATCGCGCACGGTGTGGATTTCGGCTGCTTCCTACACTTCAAATATGAAGGCGATTATGTGCTCACAGTGAAGGTGTTCGACGGAACAATGTGCAGGAAGTACTACTACACGGACGACGAAGATACTCACGATGAAAGCGACGACGACGTGAAGCCATGCATCTAAGGGGATTATGACCAAGAATATATATGTAGCTTCATATGCATCGATTTATAGATCTAGCTATTTTCTATATATTATGCATGTAAAAATAATAGGAAATCGCAATTTCCACTATGATTCGAGCACCACAGCCTCCAAACGATGCCGATGCCGATATCGGCATGGTCAGAACGGGTATGCATGCTCGCCGCCACTGCTAGGTCACCGTCGGGATGCACCCTCTATCCCGTCCCCTCATTCGATCACTGACACACCAGAGATACCGCCGAGGCCAATGACGAACGTACATGCTGATGCCAATGCCGAACATGCACGCCGCTGTGGGCACGACCACGCCGCCCCGCTCTGTTGGACGCCACAGACCACCGCGAGGTCTTTCCCTTCGCCACCACACTCCCCTAGCACCTATCTATACACGCCAGAAAGGAGAGACACTAGTTTTCTCTACACTGCTCGCGTTCGTGTCCGACACCGTCAGTCAAAGTGTTGAGGTCGTCGTCGATGTCCTCGATCATTTCTTCTCTTCTTTGCATGGTTAAACGCGTCCAGATCATATCTATCTAATGCGTCTAGTCTCGCCTCATGGAGTTCTTTGTGGACGTCGATCTCATTTCGGCACCCCGCAGGCCACCTCCTCCGTGCCATCGCTGTAGAGCTCCGTTTAAAAATCTAATCCTACCCGTGTATTGCCCCTTGTATCAGCGTCATGGCCCCACTTGTCATTCGATATACCGAAGCCCCACTCGTCCGCGTTTTGGTGCTGGATACGGCGATGCTTACGGTCAAACAACGATGGATGCTCTGACGTGTCTTTGCGGGCTCTATGTGGCCCCACTAGTCAGCAGTTAACGGTCAAAGGTGTTCAACCGTCGGGCAACCGGCCGTTCCAGCACTGGTGACGGTTTCAGACAACGGCTTGGGGAAAACTGAGGAAAAACTAACGAGCTGGGGAAAACTGAGTACAACTAACGAACCAGGGGCACGAAAATAGAAATCCCTATCTCAAATGACTAAGATTGCTTAATGAGCCTTTGAAAAAATCATGCGTTGTTTTTATTATATGGAAGCATTTATTTGGTTTTCTCCTTTGATGCTTTATTTGGGTTGACTTGGCGCATGCTTACACCATGTTGACTACAAAAATAAGTCGCCTATAGCCTCTACGATCATTTAGTTTTTGACTTTTGATGCTATCTTATGCTTCTTTTAATGTTGCTTTGTCGCTTTGCATGATTATAGCCATTATTGCTCTCTTAGTTGGTCGCTCCCAGTGTTTTGCTAGCCCTTATTTTGTACTGAGTATGAGCTCTACTCATGCATCCAACTCCCAAAAACCAAGTTTACCATTGTGTCCACTATAAATTCTTATGCATGGTATTTGCAAGCCATTCCAAGTAAATTTTCATGTGCTACCTTTCAAAAAACCTTCAAAATACTTCTCATTTTGTGACACTATTTTTAGCTCATGGGGACGTAGCGGTCGGATTTGCTATCTTCCATATTGTCTTATTCCAAAAAGAAAAAAATAAAGAAAAAAGGCACTCCTCCATGGTATGTGAATGTTGGTGGGCACCCGATGGAATCAGTTAGCCATGGTTTGAGAAAGGAAAAAAGGTGGTGAGGAGTGCCAAGCTTTATAAAAGAGCACAAAAGTGCCAATCTCTCTCTTAAAAACTTGCTTCATTTTTGTATGGAAGATAGTAAGACCCCATTGCCAGTCGTTGACAAAGACAACCACCTCTCAAAACCAATTTTTATCTCTCTGTTTTACAAATGAAAAGCTCTAGCACATGTTTAATCACTGCTTCCCTCTGCGAAGGGCCTTTCTTTTACTTTTATGTTGAGTCACCACCTTCTATCTTTATGCACCGTATAAGAGAGCATAGTTGTCATTCTGAGTATAATGTGCATTGTCCCAAAGTTTACCATTGATTGATTCATGACTATGGTTTCACTTGTTCCTAAATTATTTGTATCTAGTCACCCTCTTAAACTTGAAGGTGTCCTATGCATTTATGTTTTGCTATTCCATGAGGGACAAGCTAAAAACCATTTACTATGTTTTTCCATATGATTTGAACACACGTTTGACTTTCATTGTTTCATTATTCATGATCTTTTGTTTGTGTTCTTTTTCATGTTATAACATGATTGCTAAGTTTTTTATTGTCAAGATTATGTCTTTCATGCCCATGTTTTATGTTCTTTGATCTCAGCACTCAATGATTTACCTATATGATCAAAGTTGTGATGGTGCATGTCACCTCAAAAATTATTTCTTTTGTTATCACTTACCTACTCGAGGACGAGCAGGAGTTAAGCTTGGGAATGCTGATACGTCTCGAACGTATCTACAATTTTTGATGATCCATGCTTGTTTTTACACCATTTGCCTTGTGTTTCATTACACTTCGTGGCGTTTTTATGCGATTTCTAGAACTAACCTATTGACAAGATGCCACAGTGCCATTTCCCTGTTTTCTGCTGTTTTTGTGTTTCAGAAAAGCTACACAGGAAATATTCTCAGAATTGGACGAAACAAAAGCCGAACGTCCAGAAATTCACCGAAGCTTCCAGAGAACCGAAGAGGAGACGGAGTGGGGCCACAAGGGCCCCACACAATAGGGTGGCGTGGCCTATCCCCTGGCCACGCCCCCTATGTGTGAGGGTGCCCTGGCAGCCCCCTGACGACGCCCCTTCGCCTATATAAAGCCTCGGGACAGAAAACCCTAGGGGAGTCGGCGAAATTTCCAGAACAGTTCCGCAGCTCTGCCGCCACCGCCGATGAATTTCGGGGGACAGAAGTCTCTGTTCCAGCACCCTGCCAGGACGGGGAAGTGCCCCCGGAGCCATCTCCATCGGTCTCCATCACCGTCTCCGCCGTCTCCATCGACCTCACCACCATCTCCATCAACCTTGTTGTCTCCTATGATGAGGAGGGAGTAGTTCTCCCCCGGGGCTGAGGGCTCTACCGGTAGCTATGTGGTTCACCTCTCTCTCCCATGATGTGATCTTTATGTGATCATGAGCTTTGTATCTAGTTGAATTGGTAGATGTTATTATTCAGATATTATGCTACTCCTATGCTTAATTATTATACTCTCCGGAGATACCTCGTATCATGGTGTAAAGGTGACTAGTGTGTGCATCATGTGTATCTTTTTGGTTAATGTCTCTATGAATTGTTGGTGTTTGTTGGAACCATCTAGTGCGTTCATGGTGATAGTGTGGGACAATCTAGTTTGGGTACATACGGACTTTGAGGAGTGCTTCGTAGCCCTACGCATGATTAGTGTTCGTTTTCCATTGGAGAATTGTTTTGAGTTGCATATGGATGATAGTATCTATTGGTTCAATTATGTTATATTTGTTGAGAGTGTGTCCACTAGTGAAAGTATGATCCCTAGGCCTTGTTTCTAAGTTTTACACACCGTTACTTCCTGTTCTGTTACATGTTTGCTTGCTGCCATTTTTATTTTAGATCACATTTGCTACTTATAATCATCACAACTACTTGTATTTCACTATCTCTTCGCCAAACTAGTGCACCTATATATCTGACAAGTGTATTGGGTGTGTTGGGGACACAAGAGACTTTCTGTATCGTAATTGCAGGGTTGCTTGAGAGGGATAGCTTTGACCTCTTCCTCCCTGAGTTCGATAAACCTTGGGTGATCCTCTTAAGGTAAACTTGCTGCTGCTCTGCAAACCTCTGCACTTGGAGGCCCAACACTGTCTACAAGAACAGACGCATGCGTAGACATCAATAAGTCATGCTACAGCAAAACCACTAAGCATACTATCAAAAAGACATCAAGCACGACATGCAAAAGTCTAAGCCGCTGTCCAAACAAGCTCATTTTTGTACCACTTTTTGCATAAATTTTTTTCTCTTTTCCAACAACATTCGAACCTTTTTGAAACAACTATTTTGATGAAAACCAACATGGACCAGAGGTCAAAATTCACCTTGATACAAAGATATAAGAAGATCTGAATAAAAATCAAGGCGAAAAACAAAAGCTAAACGCAGTTCTAGAAAAAGAGAACACTCGTTGAACGATAAGAGTGAAAAATGGAGTGTTCTTGGCAAATGAAAAGCAAGGCAACTTCTCCAAAAGGAATTTGTTGGGGTCCAACCATTTATTGCAGCAAACAAAACTAAAAAACTAAAACAACTGATGCTCCAAGAAAAACACATAATGCATGAAGCAATAAAAATATAGTGTGTTGAAAGGTGACCTGATTTTTGCCGATGAAGAAGGGGTGCCTCGGGGCATCCCCAAGCTTTGACGCTTGTACCTCTTGGATATTTCTTGGGGTGCATGGGCATCCCCAAACTTGAGCTTTTGTCCATTCTTCAACTCATCTCATCATTCTCCAATCCCTACACTTGAAAACTTCCTTCATACAAAACTAAACACAATTCTATTAGCAACATTAGTGTAAGCATAATAATGAATTAAACCCTTTTTACTTCAGATTTCGACTCAAAACCATCACATATAAAGCATATACTACTGTAGCAACTTCCCCAAAAGTTCCATGCTCAAAAGAACTCAAAAAGAAAGCGATAAAGAGGCAAACACAAATAGTGGCAGAAATCTGTCAAAACAGAACAGCTGACAAAGGTCGATTTTTTCGAGGGTTTTTTGTTGCTCAAATCAAAAAGTGTATAATTAATGAAAGTTTGGATATAACCTGGGGCATATGTACAAGAAATCTCTGGTCAAAAAGATGTTCTAAGAATGTTCACGAATTTTTACGGTGCAGCACCAAAATCTGTTTCAGGACAGCAACATCCCCAAATCTTACCTCACTCAAATTAGAGGTTTCTCTTGGCACAAAAATGAAATAAAAAGGATAAGGAGCGGTTATTATAGTAGTAATAACTTCCAAGACTCAAATAAAAGAAAAATAACTGAAAATAAAACAATGGGTTATCTCCCAAGAATGCTTTTCTTTAACGCATTTGAGCTAGGCGCAGAAAGTGCAAATCAAGTAATATCAAGTGATGAAGCATCAAGCTCATAATTTGCTCTAAAAATAGAGTCAAAAAGCAACTTATTTCTCTTCCTATGGAAGTGTTCCATACCTTTCTTGAGTGGGAATTGATATTTGATGGTACCTTCCCTCATATCAATGATGGCACCTACAGTTCGAAGAAAGGGTCTTCCCAAAATAATAGGACATGAAGCATTGCATTCAACATCCATGACAAGAAAATCAACGGAAACAAGGTTATTGTTAACCATAATAAGAACATCATTAATCCTTCCCAAAGGTTTCTTCTTAGCAACATCAGCAATAGGAACATCATAATAACACTTTTCAAGAGGTGGTAAATCAAGCATGTCATAAATTTTTCTAGGCATAATAGAAATACTAGCTCCTAGATCACATAAAGCATGGCAATCAAAACCATTAACATGCGTATCAATGATGGGTTCCCAACCATCTTCTAACTTCTTGGGAATAGAAGCTTTTTGCTTCAACTTTTCATCCCTAATTTTCATAAGAGCATTGGTAATATGCTTAGTAAAAGCAACATTTATAGGACTAGCATTAGGAGTCAAAGCAAGCTTTTGCAAGAACAAAATAACTACAGATATATTGCAGCCATCAACATCAAAATCATTAAAGGAAATAGAGCTATCATCTCCTACACTCCGAAAAATTTCAGCACTCTTTTGAGAAAAAGTTTTTGCTGTTTTGGGCTTTTTAACACTAGGAGTAGGAGTTTTCTCTACACCAATCAAAGTAAGAGGATTGCTAGCATTTGGAACAACATCATTAGAGGTAGTAATGGTACATACCTTCATCTTCCTAGCCATCTCATCTTCTCTTTCCCATGTGGCATGCAATTCTGCTAGCATCCTAACATTTTCATCAATTCTAACTTGGATAGCATTTGCAGTGGCAAAAGGATTATTCTCTTTCACATCATTAGGCAACACTTTTAGTTTCAGAAGTTCAACATCATGAGCAAGGCTTTCAACTTTAGAAGCAAGAATATCAATTTTGCCTAACTTTTCCTCAACAGACTTATTAAAAGCACTTTGTTTACTGATGAAGTCCTTGAGCATCACCTCAAGCTCAGAGGGCGCGGCCCTAGTGTTGTTGGAGGAATTACCATAAGAGTTACCATAACCATTACCATTGGTAGAAGGATACGGCCTATAATTGTTACTAGCAAAATTGTTCCTATAAGCATTGTTGTTGAAATTATTATTTCTAATGAAGTTTACATCAACATGCTCTTCTTGAGCAACCAAAGAGGCCAAAGGAACATTATTAGGATCAACATGAGTCCTATCATTTGAAAGCATAAGCATGATAGCATCAATCTTATCACTCAAGGAAGAGGTTTCCTCAACAGAATTTACCTTCTTACCTTGTGGACCTCTCTCGGTGTGCCATTCAGAATAATTTACCATCATATTGTCGAGAAGCTTCATTGTGGTGCCCAAGGTAAGGGACATAAAAGTGCCTCCAGCAGCTGAATCCAATAGGTTCCTTAAAGAAAAATTCAGTCCTGCATAAAAGTTTGGACAATCATTCAAGTAGTCAGTCCATGAGTAGGGCAATTCTTTATCATAGATTTCATTCTTTCCCAAGCTTGAGCAACATGTTCATTATCAAACTGGCTAAACTTCATAATATTGCTACGCAAAGCTATAATCTTAGTAGGAGGATAGTATCTTACAATAAAAGCATCCTTACACTTAGCCTATGAATCAATACTATTTTTAGGCAAAGACAGCAACCAATCTTTAGCTTTTCCTCTCAAAGAAAAAGGAAACTACTTAAGCTTAATAATATCACTCTCTACATCCTTATATTTCTGCATCTCACATAGCTCAACAAAATTGTTGAGATGAGCTGCAGCATCATCAGTACTAGCACCAGAAAATTGCTCTTTCATAACAAGGTTCAACAAAGCAGGCTTAATCTCATAAAAATCAGCAGCATGAGGAGGTGGCGTAATAGGAATGCAGATAAAGTCACTATTATTAGTGCTAGTAAAATCACACAACTTGGTGTTCTCATGAGTACCCATTCTAGCAAAGCTAAAAGCAGACAAGTAAAAACAACTAATAGGAAACTTTTTTTTGTGTTTTTGATAAAACGATGCAACGGCGAAACTTTTTTTTGTGTTTTTGATAAAGTAAAGCAAAATAATAAACAAAGTAAAGGATGTGCGTGCGAAACTCCCCTTGCAGAAGTCTTCTTTTTCCCCAGCAACGGCGCCAGAAAATTTATGCTTGATGCGGGCAGGATGACCACCCAGTTGGGAACCCCAAGAGGAAGGTATGATGAGTACAGCAGCAAATTTTCCCTCAGTAAGAAACCAAGGTTTATCGAATCCAGGAAAAAGCCAAACGTCTGAAGGTGTTGCCTGCTAGCTTCACGACAGCTCCGGACAATTTATAAGGCGCCTCATCCAGGCTTTGCTTTGCATGCAGCAACATGGAATCTGCACACAACACAACCAAATACTTTGCTCCCAACTTACGATGAGGTTGTCAATCTCACCGGTTTGCTGTAAACAAAGGTATGAGCGTATCGAGTGGAAAGCAATAGTAATATGCGAGTAAAGTAAACAGTGCGAGTAAAGTAAATAGGTGATAGCAATATAAAGGAAATTGGACCGGAGTCCACAGTTCACTAGTGGTGTCTCTCCATAAGATAAATAGCACATGCTGGGTAAACAAATTACAGTTGGGCAATTGATAGAATAAAGATAATGTGCATATGTCGCGAGGATCACTATGAGATTTACTCTGGGCATTACAACAAAATACATAGACCGTCATCCAACTGCATCTATGACTAATAATCCACCCACGGGAATATCGTCCGAACACCCCATGAGTATTAAGTTGCGAACAACAGATAACTGCATTAAGCAAAGTGTGTAATGTAAACAAAGCACATGCCCTTAGACATAAGAATGTTGTTTTCTCCCTAGTGGCAACAATACATCTACAACCTTAGAGGTTTCTGTCACTCCCCCAGATTAAATAGAGGCATGAACCCAACTATCGAGCATAAATACCCCCTCTTAGAGTCACTAGTATCTACTTGGCCAAGATGGCTACTAACAACGGAGAGCATGCAAGATCATAAACAACATAGAGATAACATAAGATATATGATTCAGCACATCAACTCAACATAACACCAATATTCATCGGATCCCAACAAACACAACATGTAGAATTACATAACGGTGATCTCGATCATGTAAGGCAACTCACAAGATCTAAACATGAAGCACATGGTGGAGAAGACAACCATCTAGCTACTGCTATTGACCCATAGTCCAAGGTAGACTACTCACTCATCACGCCAGAGGCAAGCATGGTGATGAAGAAGACCTCCGGTGGCGATTCTCCTCTCCGGCAGGGTGCCAGGAAGAGTTTCTGGACCCTCCCGATCTCGGGTCGACGACGATGGTGGATCGCGATGTGTTTCTGGAAAAGTGATCAGGTGTTTAGGTTTTATCCGTCGGGTGTCTTTATAGGCGAAGGGGCAGCGTCAGAGGTGGACCAGGGGGGTCTCACCCCTAGGGGGCGCGGGCTAGGGGCAGGCCACGCCGCCTCATGGTGAGGCTGGCCCCTGGCTCGGCTCCATCTCCTCTTCGGTGTTCTGGAAGCTTTGTTTAATATCTGGACGTTCGGCTTTTGTTTCGTCCAATTTTGAGAATATTTCATGTGTAACTTTTCTGAAACACAAAAACAGCAGAAAATAGGGAACTGGCACTGTGGCATCTTGTTAATAGGTTAGTTCCAAAAAATGCATAAAAACGCCACGAAGTGTAATGAAACACTAAGCAAATGGTGTAAAAATAAGCATGGAGCATCAAAAATTATAGATACGTTTGAGACGTATCAATCGGCTCTGATACCACTATTGGGATTCGATGCAGAAAATAAAAAAAATCAACTAACCCATAGCCCATGATCTATCTATGTAGTTGAACAGTAACGGTAATAGCGGCGGTATCCATACCTTTGAAGACCGAGTGCGCGGGAATGTTCTCGCACGAACATTATCGTTGAAGACAACCGAAGCCGACCTCAAGGTTGTGTAGTCGTACTAGTCGAAGAAGACTAGTGCCGCACATGCAGCGCATCCTAGGGATTACACATGTATGGTGTATAGATGTCGTCCGGGCTCCGGTCCAGCAGAGCAGCGGAAGAAGGTGGATTTAGCTCAAAATCCGGTAGTGCGACAGCGTCCAGAACATGAGGTTTTCCTTCTACCCGCTGACGCAGTTCCAAACGTGGGAACCAAGTCAGGACAAAGAGAGGAAGAGGAGGGAATGAATGAGCCAAGAGCCCCCAGGAGGGTTTATATAGTGGGGAGAGGGGGTAGGTGGCGTCGGCCCTAGGGGAAACCCTTGGCCGGCCGCCCCACCTTGGCCGTCGCCGACCCCTAGGGGAAACCCTAGGGCGCCTGGCCTTTAGGGCATAGCCCATTTCCTTTTTCCCATTTATTTATTTATTTGTTAATTAATTCATTTTTAATATTTAATTACTTTAATTAAATACTAAACACATTGACTAATTAATCCTTGGCATAATTCCTTCACCGATACATCTTCGAAAAAGTTCGGAACGTTTCCGGTGTCTTCAGAACCTTTCCGATATTACGTAGAACTTTTCTGGATACCTCCTTATCACTTTCTAGTAATTACAAATCTACCCCTGAGCGTCATATACCCTTAAGTGTGACACCCTACAGGTTGAGGAATACCCACACATGATCGAGACTACTCTCCAATCAATGATCAATAGGGGGTTCTGGAAAACCATGCTGATCCCTGTGTATTCCATGAAACTCTTCGTTGATCCCGTAAACACAATATTCTATTCCCTTTGTCTCATGATACTAGATCTTGTCTGAGGTTAGATCACTAATATCCCCATATCGTCGTTCACCCTCGTCTGACAAGTCTTTCAACTCATTTCATGACATTGCATACTCCGTGACATAGTCACATGCTTGCAAGGTCGAATATGCAACTGTCAATGAGTGGGCCCAGAGTATCTATCCGTCACGTGGATGGATAAATCCCGCTCTTGGTTCACACTCCTCTACCTAATCCTTTGGCATACCCAATATGCAACTTTTTAGTCAACCAGTTATGTGAAGACGATTGATGCAATCAAAGTAACCTCCAAACATAGTGATTATCATAGTGACCTCATGGTCTAAGGAGCTGATTACTTTGTTTCTTAGTTATATGAAGTGTTGAACTTTGTGACTGATCTAGTTGTATTAACAGTACTTTGGGTGTGTGTCCAGCATGTCCAACATGACCTTAATATTCATTGATGCATTTGCCCATGACCATGAAACCTTGATCGTCAGATGACACATGAACGGTTAGCTAGAGTTAACCAGGGATCTTTTCCATATACATTACACATGTATTAATGTTTCCGCTTGATACAGTTATAGCATGACATATAATATTATGAACAAATGAGATATGGCACAAAAATATACTTTTATTATTTGCCTCTAGGGCATATCTCCTTCAGAAAGGACCAAACATAGTGCAAATTATCATCAATAATAACAAGATAATATTTGAAACCAGAAACACTAATTATAGGAGATGTCCAGATATCACAATGGAGTAATTCAAAAAAATATCTAACAGTTGAGGAGGTTCCAAATGGTAATCAAACATGTTTGCCACATTGACAGGCATTACAAAGAGAAGAATCATGAGAGGGAGAACTAGGGATGCTAAATTCTTGAAGTAGAGACAACAAAGTTTGTTTATTGGGGTGGCCAAGCAGACGATGCCAGAGATCAATGGAGGCAAGCACAGCATGTGAAGTGGATGTGGGAGCACCATGGAAGGGATAGAGGTCTCCCAAACTATTGTAGCGAGCCAAAACTAGCGTCGTTTTCAAATCCTTCACAGATAAACCAAAAGGGTCAAATTCCACATAAACATTATTGTCAACAATAAAATGCCGAACTGAGATGAGATTTTTAATTAAAGATGGGGCTACAAGAATATTATGTAATAGAAATTTGGCATTAGGACTTTGAATAAAAGAGTGGCAGGTGCAAGAAAATGGAATAGAGGAATTATTGCCAATGGTGATAGAGGAAAAAGGAGAAGGAAAACAAGGTGACGAAAAATTCATATTTGAAGACATGTGAGAGGATGCACTAGAATCAAAAATCCAATCTGTACCTGAGTTATTGAGCGTAAAGTTGTTCATGGTGGCAATGAAAGTTGCTTGATCCCAGCTTGGTGGAGCACTTGTCGATGGAGATCCTGCAGATGAAGGTGATGGTGCCATGTATGGAAGAGCCGAAGGAGCACCATAGGAGTCGGGCGAAGTTATTGTATCTTGGTGTGTTGGTGTTGTAGCCCAGATGAGATGCGCAATATATCCTGGTGGTGGAGCATAGGCGGCATAGATTTGAGTAGGAGGGCAAGGGCCCAAAAATCTAGGCGAGCCAGTGGACGGACGAAAACCGGGACACCATTGCCCGGAGTAAGCTGGAGGGGCACCATATGGTGAGGGATCAGTCCACGGCATGGGCCAAGCTCGGACAAGATCGGTCCAGGGATCATGCGGCGGTCGCTAGGCCGGAGGAAATGTCGCGGCAGAGTTTCCTGCTGCGGCAACGTGTTCGGCAGATTTCGTGCCCCGGCAGGCGCCGGGCGGGACTGCGGCAGGCGGTACACCATATTTTTGCCGCAGTAGTTCAGGCTGGGGCGCCAGCCAGGGGGCAGTGCAAGTGCTGGAGCCGGTAGAGGAGGTGGCACTAGTGCCGGAGGTCAGGCGGCGGTGTGAAACACCTGCGGTGGATGGGAGGCCTTGCGGGATTGATTCATTGCTTCGAGTTGCAGGATGGAGCAAACTTCAGCAAAGGAGGGGAACAGCCACATGATGGGAATAAAGGCGATTGGTTTCTCAAACTGGTCGCCGAGGCCGATGAGGAGGGCGTTGATAAGCGGTCGATCTTCAATGCGACCACCAAGCACCCGGAGTTCATCACCGATGGTCCTGTCCTTGCCAATATTTTTGGGAATTGACTACACGATATTGATTACATGTTTAGACTTTAGAATGCCTATTAGGGTGCCATAATATAGTCGCTATAGCTATACAGAAATAATAAAGTGTAACGATAAAAACTCTTCTCTTTTGTAGTTTTTCTATCGGTGCACCTCAATACTCTTTGTTTATATTTGTCTCTATAACATGTGGAGAATCGAGACCTGTTTACACATGTCTCTACACGGTTGGAGGCCACAGCGAGGGATACTTTTTTCCAACATCGATGGTCGCATAACTTGCGCATCTTACCTTCACCTCCTTAGGCGATGCTACAATTTCTTATTATGATATGTAATTTCTACTTTTTTGTTAATTTCTAAACTTGATTGCGGCTATGCGCATGCTAATTATAAAGAGGTCGGATGTAATGCTTAAAATTCTTAAGTGATAAAAATCAAACAAACCTAAGAGAGTATCATCTCGGTGGCGGGGCTCTGTTGAAGCCAAATCGGGCCATGGCCCGACCAGGCTAGCCCAAAGCGCTGAAGCATGATAGCTAATTGGTCATGAAAACAATAAAAATATAGTGCTCTTTGGGATGTCCCACTTCGCTATAATCTGAGCAGGTCGGGAGTTTGGTTTCAGGAAGTTCGGATTTTGCTGGTTTTTCATGTTTTCCCTGCTATGCGTGGCTTTTCGGGTCGGGTTTCACTCTTTTTCTGCTTTTATTTTTTTTTGTTTTTTTGTTTTTCTATTTCTTTTTGTTTTATTATTTTAATTTTAATTTAAAATATCAAATTCTAAAAAGTTTATTTTTGAACAAATTCGAATCCCAACAGATTTCAAAATGAACAAATTTGAATTTGAATAGATTTTAAATTGAAAATTTTGAATTTGCACATATTCTCAAATTGAACATATTTGAATTTGAACATATTTCAAACTAAAAATTCGAATTTCCACATATTTCGAATTTGAACATACTCCGTATTTCAAATTTCAATAATTTTCAATATTAAACTATTTTCAAATTTGAACAAATTTCAAATATTGAACATATTTTCGAATTTGAACATATTTCGAATTGAACTAATTTAAAATTTGAACAATTTTAAATCTGAAACAGTTTCAAATATAAAATTTTCGAATATCAATATTTTATTTTCGCCAAATATTTTTAAATTTACAAAAAAAGAAACTGATGAAAAAAAAGCTCTACCAAATTTGGGCCGGCCCATCGAAAAATCCTTTAGGCGTCAGTTGGTAACAGGCGCTTAAAGCGTCGAATAAGAGCTCCCTCAGCTCCTGCACAAGCAGCTGTGAACAGCGATATAGAACCGAATGTAAAACAAGGTTTTGTACAGGTGATTTTCATGAACTGGAGAGTATATAGGAGGCAAGCAGTTTCCGTTCGTCCTCCTATCTAAATGCACCATTGCACGTGCAAATGTGCAATTAACATGGGTTACACGTGGAAGGCTGCAGGGACAGGGAAGCTTAGCTAGCTACCGAATTACTACATTACTGGCTAGCAAGTATAGTCAATCTAGAAGTTGCAAAAACTGACTTCTTTTAGAAGGGCAAAAACTGAGTGACATAGTATTTGAAGGCTGCTCTGGGCACGGTCGTCCGGTGACCAACTGGCTTAAAAGTTCCAGGTGATATTATTCCATCAAGACCATATAAAGACTTGTCAAACGAACTCATGGAATTGAACAAAACATCACCATCGGCTGGCGCATCTTTCAGGAGTTCACATGCACACGACTCCCAACTGAAAACACAAAGTTAGACAGTTAGTGCATGCTACCCTGGATCCACCACCTCGATTATTTGCAGCTAGAATTAGTATTCGTTGGGAGATCGAAGCATCTTTTCTTGGATCTACGTACTGTACTGCATGCTACCATGATCTATTCCTCGATTGGAGGATCTACTGGCTCACGTGAAGCTTCATTACCTTATTGCCATCTTAGTTAGCTAGCTAAGCTCCTCTTTGATGTTCTGACTTGTCTACATTTGTATTTTCCTGAAATAAAATAAGGTTTGGCTCCGATGCATACTTTTCACCAGTTTGTTGCTGAAAAGAAGAAAAAGAAAAAGAATCAAGCAATATGTCATGGAAGACGTATCAAAGACAGAAAAGAAGAAAATTTGCATTCTAGCGGGTATGCATTATGCTCCACGTATTTATTGATTTGTCTAGACTTTTGTCCGATTATTTAGCTCCCCGCCGATACCAATTTTACTTTCCTTAATTAATAGGGTCGGTAAAGGGAGGCCATCAAGCAACAACTACATGATCCAAAAAAATACAACCTGACCAACTACTGGCTAGCCTGGGTTGAACAAACCATCGCCATCATCACCACTATGCTCAGTGAGACTTTGGTTTGATTATTTGCTTGATGACAGCTATACGCGGGGCTAATATCCTCAACACATCATAGTATCAAACAGATGTGAACACTACTTTATCGGATGATCACAATTTCATTTCTTTTGTAATTTTTAAATGCCATGACGTGTGGAGAATGGTAGTAATACAAGTTTCACTTTCATGGGATAGCGATGGATCGCGCACCGGTTAATCTAAATCCCAACCGCCGCAACTCTTATTGCCAAGCTAGCTAGGTAATGGTGCCTGGCTTTTAAGTAGAAATTAAAAAAATGTTAAAAAGAAATGGAGAAATGAGAAACAATTCATAGGCCTGCTGGATGAATTGAGCATCACTTATGGAGTAATAGTATGTTGCAGCTGCAAATTATGTGGTTAGTCTCAGGAGTATATATATAGAATAGGATAATGAAAATTGTACTACTTTAGCAGCTGGCAACTACCTGCTAACTAATGGTACGAGAATGAATAATCTAAGCATATATACTATATTAGCCTGATGTTCCGGTTCATTGTATGTGTACATGCTACATACACATCCACTTGCCACTATTAGTGCAAGCTTGCTTTGTTCATCTATGGGGAGACACTGGCACTTTTTTATCTCTATATCTGCGTCGTATCATCGTATAGATCCTAAATTATGCAAAAGCAGTACGTGCTAGATCAGAGTGCATGCTTATACTAATGTCTTAACTGCTCTAGGTTTCTAATCACGGGTAGCATCGGACGATCTGTCCATGGAGCACCTTTTCATCTACTTCATGCACGTAGGCACATGGCTTGCAGCATAGATGCATGAACATACCCTTCCATACGATCGTGTGCTAGCACACAGGAGCTCTTGTGTCTGGACACCGGAGTCCGGAGGTAGCCAGATATAACTTCAATTTACATATTACATTGTATATCTTAAAATCTTGTCCTGGTCCTGCAAACAATGTAAATTGAAAATACATGTATTGCAAGACCGGGGCATTAAGATACATAGTAAATGTAAGTCGACAGCCCAAAGGAAATAGGCCTCCATTTCAAATTATTTTGCACATTAGATTTGGTCAAAGTTAAAGTTTGGAAAGTTTGATCAGTTAGTATATGTCGAAGAAAATATCATCGTGCCAATTTAATACAATGAGAAACATGAAATATACTTGCTCTCAAAACCTTACCAAGTTTAACACCAAAACACATGTAGTGATTTCTTGTTGACCATGCATCGTTCCGGTTGTACTAGTGAAATTTCACTACATGGCCTCTAGAGCTTTAACGTACACAGTGATTTCTTGTTGACCATGCATGGTTGGGTTGCACGAGTGAACTTGCACTACACAGACACTCATACGTTGTACTAATAAGAAACTAAAGCTCTTCTGACCACCGATGGGGACGGGGAGGTCGTGATGAACTTGTGACGCCGAGGCGCCTTGTCGTACCCAGCCGCCCTACGTCATGCCCGTCTATGCATCCTATTCGTTGATCGCTCCAACATGCAAGCCCCCGATGAAGAAGTTAACTATGATTTCTTTTCTTTCAGTTCTGTCGTTAAGTCAAAGCTTGTCTGTCCTGTTTCTCTAGCTTAAGCTTCTCCCTCCCTCGCTTGCTTGTTCGCTCAGCTATATAAGGGATTGTACACGTAGATGCTGATCTTATCTCTGTATCTAGCCAGCAGTATGGAGCCGCCAAATGATCACTACTACTACCACGGCTACTCTGTTTCTTTCTGCTCCAGTATACCCTACACTCACAATCAGCATGGTCACGCTGACATGGAGAACGGCGACGACGAGCTGTCGTCGTTCCTCCTGGAAGCCGTCTCCACCCCCACCACCAGCAGCAGCTCGGCCTCCTCTGCCTGGGAGGAGCAGGAGGCCGGCAACCGCAAGCGAGGCGGCGGCGAGGTCAGGACGACGCCGTCATTGGAAGAGCGCCACGGGAGCGCGAGCACCACGCGCATGCCGGACTCGCCGCCCCCGCTGATCGGGGTGCGGAAGCGGCCGTGGGGCAAGTACGCCGCCGAGATCCGTGACTCCACCCGCAACGGCAAGCGCGTGTGGCTCGGCACCTTCGGCACCCCGGAAGCTGCCGCGCTGGCCTACGACCAGGCCGCCTTCGCCGTGCGCGGCCCGGCCGCCGTGCTCAACTTCCCTGTCAAGCGCGTGCAGGAGTCGCTTCTCGCGCTGGGCATTGGCTGCGCGGCCCCTGCCGCGGGGGACTCACCTGCTCTCGCGCTCAAGCGGAGGCACTGCATCCGGAAGAGGAACCCCAAGAACAAGAGGACGGGCGCCGTGGTGGCGTCGACGGGGGCGAGAAGGCAGGGAACAACTGCTGATGCGTCGGCGACGTCCGTGCTGGAGCTGGAGGACCTTGGAGCAGACTACCTCGAGGAACTGCTCACCTTGTCTGATCTCTGAGCTACCGCCCTTCAGATAGAGATATCATGCATCTGCCATGGCGATCCATCGGCTCCTACCTGCTGTGTTACCTTACGTGTGATATCATTTCTTTACATGCGACGCGATGCCGCATCTGTCGTCAGTCTAACAGTCGTCAGCTCTTCTACATTGCTGCGGGAGCAACAGAGCCCGGCCCATGGTCGACGCACAAGCCCATAGATCTGGCCCACCTCTATTGTTACTGGGCCACTCTTGGGCCATAATGGTGGAATCAATCATTTTGCAAAACAATAGTGTGTTTTTTATGAAAAAAATGGCGATTCCCTATACTCCACCCATGGTGGAGCCTACGCCGGGCCACACACCCCCGGGCGGGTGTGGGACGGCCTGTTAACACTGCCTTGGGAGGAAAGGAGACGACCAGAGCGAGGATAACTGGAGGAAGAAGATGGTCGGACCGTCGTCCACCTCGCCAAAGACGGTGATGACGCGATTGGTCGCGGCGTCGCCGGCGGAAGTGAGGCCAAGACCTTGCTGGAGAGGGGGGACGGTGCGGCTAGCCGCGTCGTCGCGAGCGGAAGCGGGGAAGAGAGCCTTAGGGTTGGGGTGCGGGGTGTGGTGGGTCTTAGGGTTCAAGGGTGCTGGAGAGCTCGCCGACGAGGGAGGTTCACCGACCGAGGAGTTTAGAGGGATGGTCGGCCAGGGGGCGACAGACTGGCGAAGGTGGTGGCTCGAGGTGAGCGGGGCGGCGAGGCGGCGCTCGTGCCATCGACCGCGAGTGACGGCGGCAGGCAGTTCAGCCAACGGCGAAGGCTAGGGGAACTAGCAACGGAGACGGCAGCAAAGTCGAGGAAAGCATTCGGGGAGGAGGATGAAACCGTGCAGGGATGAAGACGAAAGCAAAAGTGGGCCTAGCCCACCTGACGCGTACGAGGGGTGTGCGACGCCTGCGTCGCGACCAACCAGGGTGGTGTCCAGGACCCCTCCCCCCAAATAGTGTTTTCTTTTTTCTTCTTATTCTAAAAAACACAGAGTACATGAGCGGATCACATTGATTCTAGTTAGACATAGAATCCCAAGGGAAAATCAACGTAAATCAATGCAGATATGAGATCGCTAGTACAAAGAGACCAGAAGGACACTACTAGGGAAACCCTTATCTGTGGCGCACCTATTTGGGCTTCAGTGGCGCACCTATGGTGCGCCACGCATATCAAGCCACTGGTATTTATTACCTGTGGCGCACGTCCACGTGCGCCACGGTTAAGTGTCCTATCCGTGGAGCACCTAGAAGGGGTGCGCCACGCATAATATCTGCGGCGCACCCAATTGGTGCTCCACTGGTATGTTTTCTATTTGTATTTTTTTTCAAGAATACAACAGAAATACACAGTATACAACATAAAAATTTATAGTATACAGCAGAAATACAAAGATATACATATCAGTAACACTGGAATTCACCAAAATACATCAATATGAAGTCAAGTGTCGGAAGACATCAATATAAAGTCAAGTGTCAAAATACATCAATATGAAGTCAAGTGTCGAATCATTACACAAGTTAAGTACAACTTTGATCATTACATATTATATATGGAGTTACATATCACCTAGACTACTATATGAACGAATAGATTACACCGGCGACGACGATGAGCAAGATCGAGACCATGATCAAGAACTTCATTCGATTCTTCTTCCACACGTGTCTCCTCCACTTGGAGACCGCGAGCTCTCTTGTCTTGTACCCTTTGTAGCAGTTGCCGCTGAAGTTGGTCACCTGTGCCTGGCAGTCCTCCCACACTCCTCATAGACTCCTGGAACCCGACCACTGTACACCACGTACCACTTCGCCATCTCTCTATAGACATGTAGTATATATGTTATGCAACGAAAGGAATGACAAAGTGCAAAAACAACCTTGCATGATCACAAATACTATGGCAAGGATTCATAAGCCTAGAATAAAACATAGCATGGATGACGATCGATCATATATAAGCAAGTCCAACATCGATCGTCAAGGCATTACGAGCCTCGGCAAGTTAAGGTTTACACACACATGTTCAACAATAGTTCGGAAACAACACTAGGATAGTAAAGTTTACGATACATCGACCCAACACCGCTAGCTAGCCACAGACATCATATAGTCCTCGCCGGGAACGGGCGCACGCCCTTTCTCGTCATGAACGTCCTTGTGTCGCGCTGCCTGTCGAGGCGTCCTTCGATCTCGCGGTTAGTCAACGCTATGCCACAATGCATGATCCCGACGGTTGAGTCGACGTCTTCATGAAGGACTTGCGCGATCTGAGTCTGGATGCGCCAGAAATCTTCCATAAGGTCTGCATCATCGATCGCCGCAAACTTTTTGGCCCATGGTCGAAGATTAGATGGTAGCGCCCTAATCCGCGAATCCCGGACGATCCCCTTCAGGTGATGGAGGGCGTAGAAGGCCTCCTTCACACTGCCAGGCGGCTGCTTGACGCATGGAAACTTTGTCTGGTGCATGAAGATATGCTTGCCATTCTTGACTCTCTCGCCACCCTTGGTGAATTTGCCCCCCTTATCGGCGTAGAATTGTAGAGCTTCATCGAGCACACTCTTGATTCAGCCATAGTTCTTCATCGGCTTCATTTCACTCGATGAGTCAAAGTATGTCGCTTGCGACCACCTTGGGCAAATGGATATGAGTGAGCAGTATATGCCTCTGCGCAGCACAATTGAAAAATAAATTGTTGTAAGAGGACCAACCGGAGAATCTAAGAAAGAAGTTTTCACGGCGGTGTTCACTTACTCGGGAAAGCAAGGCAGAAGAATGGAGTCGATGGTCGGGTTCTCCACAAAGATATTCTCAAGGTACTCCTTCACCGTTGCCCGGTCCGCCTCGTTCACCAAGGCAACGTCATGCATGAAGTAGGGGTCTACTATCACGATGCCCTTGGTCTTCTCCCTCTTCGCCTTCAACGCCATATGAAGCGTGTATAGACAAACCAAGTTATAGTCCAGGTGGTTGGAGTGCAGCAGATTATAGATGTCCTCGTACCGCACGAAGAAGATTTCAGCGGGTGATGTATTGACGAAGCCATGGTCCTTTGGCACCTTGATTGTGTAGACCGGGTACCCGGGATTCTTTTCTTGGAGAAGGCGCTCCTCGAGATATTGGATGCTGTCATGCAAATTCACGATCGCTCCACCCGCGTTGGCGAGCATCTCCTTTGTCAGCATCGGCCGACCCGCTATGTGCCTGGGGAAATCACTGGGCTCTTCTTGCACGCCGTCCTCAGCCTGGATTATCTTCCTCGGAGACGGCTGGCTCGAAGCCTTCTTGCTACGGCTATGCTTCCGGCCCTTCTTCTTCTCCTCGACAGGAGCTGTGGACTGCAACTTATCCGGCATGGGAGCAGCGGATTTCAGCTGCTCATCGACCGCCTTGTGGAGTGTGGTGGGGCTGATAACATTGGCCAGATTGGGTTGTGTGGCTACGGCTTCCAGAGGCGTCTCCTGAGAACCGTCGCTGAACCGCAGACGCTGCGTGCATGACAGGGGACGACCGGCTTGTTGACCACGGGAGGCTGGATCTCCAAGAGGAGGCATGTAGATTTCTTCGTTGGCCCCGATGTCGAGGAAGCCGTCAATTTCATCACGGGGATCATCGACGCGGTTGGGTGGAGCGTCGTCCACGTGCTCGGGTGGAGGCGACGGCGTGTGCACGGCTAGCTGCTGATGCCTCTTGGTGGCAGGAACAAACACCGGTGGCCGTGTCTTTTTAGCGGGGGCAGCCGCGGGGCGCTGATCATCCTTTGCAAGGCAAATCTGTGACTTCGGCCATAGCAAGGGCCAGCCGATGCAAACTCTGAGAGAGTAATGCTCATCGGCTCCATGAGGTTGCATGGGAGGATCAATGCCTTCGCAACCCTTTAAAGGACGCACCAGGGCGATCCTGAACATGCCAGCAGGGATGGGCAAGTTGTGCATCAGGGGGTTCTTCGGTTGGCATATGGTACCCTTGCCTACATCCTTCAGCACGCCATTCACATAGTGCAGCAAGGTGCAACTAGTGTCCTATGGGAGAACATGTTGGGCATCATTATCAGATGGTACTCATCAAAAAAGACGGCAGAGTATGAAGTCGAGCCTATGATTAGTTACCTTGGTAAGGGCATCGAGGTCGGCTAAGGTGGACATGCGAGGCTGCGTGGGCTGCGGTGGAGGCGGCGGCTGCACGTTGGTGTTGGGCGGCGGCCGCGTGTTGGTGTTGGGCTGCGGCGGAGGCGGCGGCCGCGTGTTGGTGTTGGGCTACGGCGGAGGCGGCGGCCGTGTGTTGGTGTTGGGCACCGGCGCTGGCTGCGCGTTGTTGTTGTCGGCGGCCAACGGGCTCAGCCCCGCGAAGGGGTGTGCCAATGGGTAGGAGGGCGGGGTCACCACGTTCGGCGACACGTGTTGCGCCGAGTTGCTGCCGGACACGCTGGGCACCGGTATCGGCCCAACTCCACCAGCGGCATTCCACACCGCTAGACCCTCCCACAGTTGAGGAGGAATGACCTGGCGCAACCTTGCTTCGAACTTCTCCTCCATCTGCGCCGGCAGCATGGCCACTTGCGCCTTGAGATCTGCAATCTCTAGCCTCTGCGCCTCCTCCACCTTGCTTCTTCTCTCCTTTCTAGCCTTTGATTCCTCTTTGAAGTGGACGCCGACTTTTGTGGTCAGCCCAAAGCCGGAAACACGCCCATCGGATGTCATCTTCTTGTGCTTGGGCCTATTCTTCATAATATTCGTTGCCCTATTGAAAGGAGTGTCCCAAGGCTCCGATTGCCCTTGGGTGGAGCAAGCTGCCCCGGCGGCTATTTCAGCTTCCTGCAAAAGGATTCATGAACCCAATTAGAATCATCGGTTCATTATTGATTGCAAATCGACTTGAGATTCGCGGTAAGTTGCTTACCACAAGTTTCTCAAACTCTTGCACAGCATTCACTGAGGTTTTGAATTCCTTTGTCTTGGGGCATCGGTAGTAGCGGGCCCGCACAAAGTTCCGAAACTGCGGGTCCGTGAATTTATCGAACATGTTGGGCTTGCCAAGACGAATAAGCTCGGCGTCCTCCCTGTCCCACACTTCCTGGATTCCTCTGTAACCACCACTCCCAAGACGGTGGTGACCTAAGTTCTATTCATATATCTTCTTCCCCAACGCCGACAGAGCTTTGAAGGTATCGGTCTCCAACTCCTCCTTGAAAAGAAGACAGTCGTCGTGATCTAGAAGTGGCTCATGCTTCTTGATCTCTTCCCAGCTTTCGTCCTTGTCAATCCGCTTCTTCACCTAGGTTCTCCAGCTAGCCAAGGCCGTGCTCATCTTCGTAAGGGCATGCTGGTTCACCTTGTTGTCTTTGAGGTTTAGGTTCTTGTACTCCACCGGGAAATCGTATCGCTCGTGAAGCTTCTGTAGTAGGAGCTACACAAGATGCGCATTGCCAGGATCTCAGAGGTTCCTCGTGTTGATCATCACGGTCTCCCGCACGATGCAACTGATCTGCGTCCTGTATCCCGCGGCAAGGGCTTTAGGCTCCACGGGTACGCCGTTTTCATTCACGGCGGTGAAATCCTCGCATTTTGTGCCAAGCGTCGGCGGGTTCCGATCCTTCCTGATGGCCTTCTTCTTCTTAGCAGCTGGGGCAGATCCACCATCGGTGGTGTCATCCTCGGCGCCATCGGTGTGATCGCCGCCAGCATCGGTGGTGGCATCGGAGTCTCCATCTTCTTCTCCACCCTCGGAGTCTCCGTCTCCACCCTCAGAGTCTTCATCTCCACCCTGATCATCTCCACCTCCGTCTCCGTCCATGACGTCTATTTCCTTCTCCTCGGCTGCCCTCTGGGATTGCATCCAAAACGGCAAGTTGACCGCCCGGGCTTGTTCTTCGACACTCATTTGGTTAGAAGGGCCAGCGCCGTCATTGACGTGTCCGGTTGACATGTTTGCACTAAACAAAAGGAGAAAAATGTTTAGTACAACAAAAAATCGATCAGAAAATTCGACAGCACCTCCACTATAAATGGCTACCTAGGAGTGCCTATTTCTCACCGAAATAGAAATCAATCAACATTTCGGGAGTAATAGGCACTCATTTTCAAAAACCTGTAAACAATTCACACAAAAAAGCACAAAATGTGCCTTTCCAACACACAGTTATCGACAACATGTCGACAACATGCTCACAGATTCATCATCAAAGATTCATCATCACAGTAAACATCATCACAGTAAACATCATCACAGTAAGTAGCCAGCAACATATACTTACATGTATAAAAAGTTAACAGTAAGTAGCCAGCAACATACACTTACATATATAAAAAGTTCACAGTAAGTTGTGCAAGTTCACAGTAAATAGCTAACAGTAGAAAGTTCACAATAAGCATGTACAAGCATGTCATAACAGTAAAGCATATGCAAGTTCACAGTAAGTAGCTAGTAAAAAGTTCACAGTAAGCATGTCATAGCCAGTAAAAAGTTCACAGTAAATAGCTAACAGTAGAACAGCAATTCTAATGTGAGGTCTTGTAAATCAGGAGTGCGGACTTAAGTATCATTATCACCTGGCTGCTACTTACATTAGTTATAGAACTACAATTTGTTCTAGCCCTATATTTAGTGTTCACAAACATCCATTAGATAATGTTTTTCTCTTAATTATCTGCATAGACTGAAACCAATAATGGAACATCACCCATATTTTTATATCTTCTCTGTATATGCACTTGGAAATGCAGAATAACAAATTGCATACTACAGAAACTTGTGCATAGAAATAGAAGTAGTTTAAACATAGATAATATATTCTCTTAACTTGTGCATAGAAATAGAAGCTACAAAACACACATGCATAGCTTGCTCTATTGAAATAAACTAGTAACTGTTAGTGCTAGGTTCAGTTTCATCAGTTAAAAACACTTAGCCATTTTCTTTTCTGTTAGCAAGCAGTTAGGCTCCGCGCGTTAGGTGCGTCGTGAGCAGGTCAGTAGGATGCACGTTGTTCACTTCCTCGATCGTGGGATGGCGCGGTCAAGTAGGAGGAGTGGCTATCATTGCGGCATGTATCTGTTTTCCTCTGAATAAAAGGAATGAACTGAAAAGCAGCAAGTAAGTTGCGCTGCACAAAACTCTTTCTTTTTTCTTCTACCTCGAGAACTACTGAAATCGATCCGGAAGGGCGACATGCTCAAAGGCAAGACAGAGATGAACATCATGAGCAAATTTCTAAATAGGCCTAGGATTACACTCCATGTATCACCCTAGTTCATCATTTGACTCCAAGAACAATCCAATCAGCAAGACCTTAATGATCCCAATGCTACCTCCTGCTTATTTGGATTTGGCAATAGACCAATCTGATGGTTGTGCCAAGAACAATACAAATGGCAGGGACAGTTGAAACCAGGAAATCGACCAAGAATTTCTAAAAATGTTGGCTTAATCAGAAATTTCCTACAGCTACCCAAATACCCAAATCGCCAAGCTGCAGCATGCCTACTGCGGTTGGCGGCCGTCGTAGGAGGAGGCGAGCACGAAGCGTGAGGCGAAGAAGAAGCGGGGAAGAAGCGGGGCACACCTCCTGCTTGACACCGAGGTGTCGGGGAAGAAGCGGGGCGCGGCCGTCGGCCCTGCCCGCGAGCAGGAGAGAGGACGCGGGGAAGAAGAGGAGCGCGGCCGTCGTTGGGGAATAAGCGGGGCGCGGCCGGTCGTCGTCGGGGAAGAAGAGGGGCAGCAGCTCCGGGGAAAAGAAGAGGGGCGGCGGCTGTCGTCGTCGACGGGGAAGAAGAGGGGCGGCGGCGCTGTCATCGTCGTCAGCTTCGTCTAGCTAGGGTTTCGGCTGGGGGGATCGAAGAGTGAGGCGCGTGTGGGAGAGAAAAAGGCCGGGGCGAAACGTTTTACCCTAAGGGTAAGATATGCATGGCGCACCCCTCAGAGGTGCGCTACGGTTAAGTTATGTGTGGCGCACCACATCGAGGTGCGCCACGCAAGTCGATGTATACTTCAAAAGGAGCCGAACTCCCATCTAGACAACAACCTCCACCTAGCCTAGTGGTTCTGGCCGGTTCGCGCGCTGGCTGTTTGGGCGAGGTGCCAGGTTCGAACCCTGGACCTCCCACCCTTTTTTGTTTTTACAAAAACTGTATTTCACAAAATATAAAATTACTATATTGCAATAAATAATATTTGCTTATTCTAAAAATAATAATTTTTAAATAGTACCAGTTATATCATATATATGATCAGAGAAATGCATAGGAGCTCCCGGGTACTACACACCCCATACTTGAAAATAATAATTAAAAAGGTTTAAAAAAATCAAAAAAATTGAAATCAAAGATGAATACCGGTATTGTACTTATAAAAATATTTCCCTAGGAAATTACTTTTATTTTATCCTGGATAAAAAAACAAACTCGAAACACCCCATGACCAAGTACTATTCACTTTATATTTATCATAATTTTATTTTATTTGCTTAGGTTACAATAATAAGTAATTTCCTTGGAAAATATAATATATAAGTACAATACCTTATCATCTTTGGTTTCAAAACAAAGTTTGATTTTTTTAAACTTTTTTGAATTTATTTTAATTTTTTCCAAGTATGAGGGTGTGTAGCACCCGAGAGCCAAAAGTCCGCTTTATATATGATCATTGTTACAGAAAACCAAAAATCATTTATATCTGTGGCGCACCTCAAAGTGGTGCTCCACGGATATGTCTGCCACCTTTTCCAGAGGGTGGGCCCACACATATCCGTGGCGCATGTATATGTGGTGCGCCACGGGTATGCACATTATCCGTGGCGCACCCCAAATGCATGCGCCACAGATATGGGGGCCTGACACCCCAGGCCCTGGTGCTCGGTGGGGCCCACTTATCCATGGCGCATCCTTTCCATGGTGCGCCACGGGTAAGATGATATCTGTGGAGCACCTATATTTGGTGCGCCACGGATACTTATCCGTGGAGCACCAAAACTTAGTGCTCCACAGATAATGGGCCCATGGATAAGGGTTTTCCTAGTAGTGGGACATCACATTGGACACAAGTTGCATATCGGAGACAGTGAGAAAAAACCTCATGTGCGATGAGGAAAGCCAAAAATGGACAACCGTGTGGCAGGACACATCGGTAACTCTTTGTTCATGGCCTTCAAGACATGCGTTTTATGTGCTCGTGATCATTGAGCCCTTAGCAATGTGGTGTTGTTCTTTGTGTTTCTTTAATTCCAAAGTTTCTCTATAGTGGGTTTATATTATTCTTGATCTTATGCTTTGTTGTTAATTGATCATGCTCATGTCTAGGTGTTGCTAATCAAATCATGGTCTAGGCTTCTTCTTTTTACTATGCCTAAACCATGCATGTGTCTTTTTTGTTAGCTCTACAATTCTACGTTTTTTTCTGCAAATTGTTGTTATAGCTATTGTTGGCTTTGCCATGGTTGATTACGTAGGTTTATATATGTTACTTTTTATGTTAATAAATCTATATTATAGATTATGCGAATACATGCATACTTATCTGCATCTAGGATTCTTGTGATTGTATAGTCTGATTCGTTAAATTATATAAAGCTGGTATTCATCAATTTTTGGCTTCTTATCAATTAGTGAGATTTATAGTAATCATTTTTTTAGTATTTTTAGCGACCAATCATGAAACTTGGAGCCTATACATATCAAAATATGTGCCTAGCATTGGCTGCAAGTATTGAGAAATTACTGAAATTACTTGACTCGTGTGGACAATGTTGTCCAGAAGTAATAGTGTTACATAATATTCCTTATGTTATTTGAGGTAAAGGTATAAGTATAGTTAGAGGGTGTACTAACATGCACCTTGGCTTGTTAAGGCTCGACAGGTTAAGTTCGATATTCGTAACAATCCAAATATTATGATCGAGTCAATTCTTTAAAAGCTCGAGAATAGTCACTAAAGCTAGTTAATGGAAATCTTGTCATTTTTTTAGTTTGTGATCCCTATATCGCTAGTTATTTCATCTTTTCACACTTATCATATGAGGAAAAGGGAAATTTCGGTTGGACTGAAGAGGTTTAACACAGTTAGGGAAGAGTGAATGGGCTAGGATCTAATTAACTAAATATGCTAGGCTGACTGCATTGGGAGCAATGAGCTTAACGAGCTTCTCGTGAGCGCTTGTTATCCTTTCTAGGCATATCTTAGAAAACCAAAGACATGCCAAGTTTGTTAACAAAATGGGTTGGTTAAACTAGTCGAGCTAACGACTACTCATGATCTTTTTGAGTTTTGAGCTTATTGTCCACACCTATTCTCTCGACTTAAATATGTCATGTATTTATTCTATATTTTCTCTAGACTTCAAAACATGAGCCTATTTTGGCGACATTGTATACACTGGCGGACCTTCTTGGAGGCTAATAGGGGCCATGACCCCCCCCCCCAACTCAACTAAAATGTACACAATAGTACTTAGTATTTAGAAGTTTTGACCATGTAAAATATAAAATATTTCAAATTAGCCCCCTCAACTTTTATGTAATGACTTTTGGCCCCTCCTACAATGATGGGCAAGGTCCGCCACTGATTGTATAAAAGGTTAGCTCCAAATAGTACACTATGCCATATGGATACGTGCATTTTGTTCATCTATTTTAGGTGGTATTCACGTCAATTCATATCATAATTTAGCTATGGCAATAGGCAGTCTATACCAATTTGTTAAGACTCCAAGCACACGGACACATGGTGCTGCAACAAGTAGATCTTTTCATGCAAAGATGACTCGCTGTTGATTAGCGAACACAACTAGGCAAGGATTCTAAGGTAACCTCTCCTTCAAGAAATGTTTTCAAAACTTAATGTAATTTATTTGTGTTCCCAACTCCATCATGGTTGTTGTTAGGTAAATACATAAAAAAGAAGAGTTGGCGAGGGTAATTGGTGATATATAGAAGATGTAGATGAAGCGGGGGATGCAGAGGAGTTCTCAAGCTTATGGTCTTCACCTTTCTTGGATGTTTTTTGGTGTTTGGTGCTCCTTCACTTCCGTGAAAACTTCACCATGAAAATTCTTTCATTCTTTACTACGGGAGTAATTAGTGTCATATATATAATATTCCTAATCTACAACTCATAGGTTCAAAAAATATCTCGGAAGTACAAAAGTTTTGCATCACTGGATATCACCCAAAATATAGTTTAAGGTCCTTAAGAATCAAATCTAAGCTCAAGAACTCACTGTTGCGACAAACAAGGCAGATTTTGTTTTAAAAAAATAGCTCCTTCAGAAAAAATTGGGCAACGAAAACTCATCAAAAAAATAAAAATTGTGACCCTACAGAGGACTAAAAGTTACTTATTAGAATAATTGGAGCTTCAAAAAAAATAGATAGTGAAAAGCATTGAGATGGAAAAAATAAAACCAAAACTGCCGACCATCCAATAAAACCCCAAAGGGTAAAGTTGACACTTTCTTAAAAAATAGATATATAACAAAAAATAAACTTGCTAACTACAACAACCGTGATACGTCTCAAACGTATCTATAATTTTTGATGCTCCATGCTTGTTCTTACACCATTTGCTTTCTGTTTTGTTACACTTCGTAGCGTTTTTATGCATTTTCTGGAACTAACCAATTAACAAGATGCCACAGTGCCAGTTCCCTGTTTACTGCTGTTTTTGTGTTTCGAAAAAGTTACACAGGAAATATTCTCGGAATTGGACAAAACAAAAGCCGAACCTCCTATTTTTACCGAAGCTTCGCGAAGACCGAAGATGAGAAAGAGGGGGGCAGGGGCCAGCCTCAACACCAGGGGGCGCGGCCTAGCCCCTGGCCGCGCCCACCTGTGGTGAGACCACCTGGTCCACCTCCTGACGCTACCCCTTCGCCTATAAAGTCCCCTCGACGGGAAAAACCTAAAGGAAGGATCACTTTTTCTCGAAACATACTGCAAGTCGCCGCCGTCATCGAAACAAGATCGGGAGGATCCAGGAGCTCTTCCCGGCACCCTGTCGGAGAGGGGAATCCCTAACGGAGGCCTTCTCCACCACCATGGTTGCCTCCGAAGTGATGTATGAGTAGTCTACCTTAGACTATGGGTCCATAGCAGTAGCTAGATGGTTGTCTTCTCCACCATGTGCTTCATGTTTAGATCTTGTGAGCTGCCCTACATGATCAAGATCATCTTTATGTAATCATACATGTTGTGTTTGTTGGAATCCGATGAGTATTGGTACTATATTAAGTTGATGTGCTGAATTATATATCTTATGTTATCTCTATATCATTTATGATCTTGCATGCTTTTCGTTGCTAGTAGCTATCTTGGCCAAGTAGATGCTAGTGACTCCAACAGGGAGTATTTATGCTCGATAGTTGGGTTCATGCCTCTATTTAATCTGGGGGAGTGACAGAAACCTCTAAGGTTGTAGATATGTTGTTGCCACTAGGGGAAAACAACATTCTTGTGTCCAAGGACATTTGCTTTGTTTACTTTACGCACTTTGCTTAATGCAGTTATCCGTTGTTCGCAAGTTAATACTCAAGGGGTACTCGGACGACTCCCCGTGAGTGGATTATTAGTCATAGATGCAGTTGGATTACGGTCTATGTATTTTGTCGTATTGCTCAGAGTGAATCTCATAGTGATCCTCATGACATTTGTACGTTATCTTTACTCTATCAATTGCCCAACTGTGATTTATTTACCCAGCATGTTATTATTTATCTTATGGAGAGACGCCACTAGTGAACTGTGGACCCTGATGCGGACGGTGTTGATATAGATCACCGACCAGTTGGAAACCCCAAGAGGAAGGTATGATGAGAACAGTAGCAAGTTTTTCCTCAGTAAGAAACCAAGATTTGTCGGTCCAGTAGGAGAAAGCCAAACTTAAGAAGGTGATGCTTGCTAGCTTCGTGACACTCCAACAAGGGCGCCGTTTACGACACTTGTTAGTGCGTCTTCAACTAGTAGCAACGCGGAACCTGCACACAACACAACCAAGAACTTTGCTCCCAACTTACGATGAGGTTGTCAATCTCACCGGTTTGCTGTAAACAAAGGTGTAAGTGTATCGAGTGGAAAACAATAGTAATATGCGAGAAAGTAAACAGTGCGAGTAATAATAAAATGGTGTAACAATGTAAAGGAAATTGGACCAGGGTCCACAATTCACTAGTGGTGTCTCTCCATAAGATAAATAACAACATGCTGGGTAAACAAATTACAGTTGGGCAGTTGATAGAATAAAGATAACGTGCATATGTCACGAGGATCACTATGAGATTTACTCTAGGAATTACAACAAAATACATAGACCGCCATCCAACTGCATCTATGACTAATCATCCACCCACGGGGATATCATCCGAACACCCCATGAGTATTAAGTTGCAAACAACAGATAACTGCATTAAGCAAAGTATGTAATGTAAACAAAACGAATGTCCTTGGACATAAGAATGTTGTTTTCTCCCTAGTGGCAACAGCACATCAACAACCTTAGAGGTTTCTATCACTTCCCCAGATTAAATAGAGGCATGAACCCAACTATCGAGCAAAATACCCCCTCTTGGAGTCACTAGTATCTACTTGGCCAAGATAGCTACTAACAACGGAGAGCATGCAAGATCATAAACAACATAGAGATAACATAAGATATATGATTCAGCACATCAACTCAACATAACACCAATATTCATCGGATCCCAACAAACACAACATGTAGAATTATACAAAGATGATCTCGATCATGTAAGGCATCTCACGAGATCTAAACATGAAGCACATGGCGGAGAAGACAACCATCTAGCTACTGCTATGGACCCATAGTCCAAGGTAGAGTACTCACTCATCACGCCAGAGGCAAGCATGGCGATGAAGAAGACCTTCGGTGGCGATTCCCTTCTCCAACAGGGTACCGGGAAGAGCTTCTAGACCCTCCCGATCTCGGGTCGATGACGGCGATGGATCACGATGTGTTTCTAGAAAATTGATCAGGCGTTTAGGTTTTTCCCGTCGAGGGGTCTTTATAGGCGAAGGGGCTGCGCCAGAGGAGGGCCAGGGGGCCCTCACCATAGGGTGGCGCGGGCCAGGGGTAGGCCGCGCCCCCTGGTGGTGTGGCCACCCTGTGGCCCCATCCATCTCCTCTTCGGACTTCTGGAAGCTTCGGTAAATATTTGGATGTTCGGCTTTTGTTTCGTCCAATTCCGAGAATATTTCCTGTGTAACTTTTCTGAAATACAAAAATAGCAGAAAACAGGGAACTGGCACTGTGGCATCTTGTTAATAGGTTAGTTCCGGAAAATGCATAAAAATGCCACGAAGTGTAACAAAATACTAAGCAAATGGTGTAAGAACAAGCATGGAGCATAGAAAATTATAGATATGTTTGAGACGTATCAGCATCCCCAAGCTTAACTCCTGCTCGTCCTCGAGTAGGTAAGTGATAACAAAAGAATAATTTTTGAGGTGACATGCACCAACACAATCTTGATCATCTATGTAAGCATTAAGTGCTGGGATCAAAACAACTTAAAACATGGGCATGAAAGACATAATCTTGATAGAAGAAACTTAGCAACCATGTTATAACATGAAAAAGAACACAAATAAAAGATCATGAAAATGAAACAATGAAAGTCAAACATGTGTTCAAATCATATGGAAAAACATAGCAAATATTTTTCAGCTTGTCCTTCATGAGAGAGCAAAACTTAAATGCATACGACACCTTCAAGTTTAAGAGGGCGACTAGATACAAATAGTTTAAGAACTAGTGAAACCAAAATCATGAATCAATCAATGATAAACTTTGGGACTATGCATATTAAACTCAGAATGACAACTATGCTCTCTTAAACGGTGCATAAAGGTAGAAGGTGGTGACTCAACATAAAAGTAAAAGAAAGGCCCTTCGTAGAGGGAAGCAGTGATTGCAAGTTTTATAAACCTTCAAAAATTATGGTACTTACTAGCTTTGAGCTCTCATTGCCCCCATTATAGGCATCTTGAATGGTTAAAGTTAATGCGAGTATAATTATGAAGCATATGCTTGACAAATCATAAGTTGAAAACCTCGTGTCCCATGAAGTACGAATACCCAAACCTCATGCTACTCGACTTTGAGTCCTAAGCAAGCTCTTGTTATTGTAAGTATACACGTATCATCGAGAACCGCCAACGGGGTACCTCCGTGCCCAATGACATGGAACAAGCCCACATCAAAATGACAGGATAAACAGAAAATGAAACACCTCAGTATCTCTTTTATTTACCATTGGTATAGCTTTTTATTTTGAGATGCGTCGTCGAATGTTCACTATGGGCATGGTGTAAATTTCCACCATGAATTATGCATGGCTTAGATTAGCAGCCCTGGCATTTCTCTAACATGTATACAAACTCCATGATCTCGCAAGATTCCCAACTTATTTCACATTGTGAGTATTCATAAACAAAAGATCACGATATCAACTCAAATAAAAAGTGCAATGTTGAAAGCTTGCCCCATGACGGCATGGCTGGGCTAATTTCCAACTTACAACTTGCAAGCATAATAACTCAACATAAGAGAGCCACAATGTCAAAATTTTAAAAGCGAGAAAAGTTAAGTGTGCCATCAGGTTCATGAGAGCTTTACTGGCCAATTTTCGCATAACACCAAAAGAGTTTAATTTGAAGGATAGATAAAAGCAAGTCAAATCTACTTTGGAATAGCAAATTGCTAATAGGTATGTATGGTGGACAAAATGGAATAACTTGGTTTTTGGGAGTTGGATGCACGAGTAGAGCTCATACTCAGTACAAAATGAGGGCTAGCAAAAGACTGGGAGCAACCAACTAAGAGAGCAATAATGGCCATAATCATGCGTAGCGACAAAACATCATTAAGAGAAGCATAAGATGGCATCAAAAGTCAAAAACTAAATGATCATAGAGGCTTATGGTGACTTTGTATGAGTCAAACATGTTGTAAGCATGCGCCAAGTCAACCCAAATAAAGCATCAAGGAGAAAACCAAATTAATGCTTCCAAATAATAAAAATAACGCATGATTTTTTCAAAGGCTCATTAAGCAATCTCAGTCATTTGAGACAAGTCATGCTACAACAAAACCACTAAGCATACTATCAAAATGATATCAAGCATGCGGTGACCCAGCATACCACTGCATGTTGTAGTATGCAAGTCGTTGATATAACACTTGCGGAACAAGCCTCCACAAATATTACATCCCTCAGAATGGTACAGCGGAAACATTGCGGGCCCAAATACAAACTGAACAACATATTATTACAAACCAAAGCGTGATGATAACGAAGTGCTCTCCATAAGAGAACACCTCGCGTGCTTAGTGTTTACAACAACTAGAAAGCTTCAAATAATTAAACAAGAGAAGTACTCAACAACTTATTTTTATTCTACAGTCGCTCGGTACCTTGGCTACGATACTATTCTACTAGTTAGTACTCCACTCTGATTCCTCGTCAAAAGATGCTCCATAGCGAATGAAGTAATCCACACCCTCGACTCCGTGAGAAAGATCTGGCTCCTCATAGAAGACGTCCTGCAGGCCTCCGATTGCGTTCAGAGTTGCTTCATCAAGCTCTTCACAGTCTAGCAAGGGTTTAAGAGATTGGGGTGAGTAACGAGCATTACCCAGCAAGTTTTCTTAGAAAGAAGTGGTGTGATATGCACTATCTACAGCCATGGACCCAAAAGAGTCATAGGCTAATGCAAGGTTTTATCAAAGGTTTCTTAAAAGATTGCTTTTACTTTAAAAAACTATGCCCAACAGCCAACACAGCTATTAGTGCCTTGAGAGCACCTTTCCTGCGCCGTTCGCAGTTCCTTCTCGGAACAAGGGGTAACATGTCACATCTTTTTACACTCTGCAGAGGTGTGTCCTTCCAAAAGAGATCAAAGCCTTGCTGCACAACCGGGCGTACATTCCCGTCCACACTTCCATGGTGTGGGGCCCAGTCATTGATCCAAGCCAATCACTGCCTTCTCCGCACAACGCATGTCCACCCAATTTACGCAAGCAGGTTGTGCCTCTGATATTCACCCCCAACGATGAAGTACCTAGGCATCCCTTGCGGACCATCATAGACACCAGTGGCCATGGGCACTAAGGGGTCCCACCCATGTGCACGTATTCTCGCAAGACATACGGCGAATGGTAGCTGAGTGTCCGTTGACATGTGAACGAGAGAAGATACAGCTGACTTTCCCATCCCACTCCAAGTCTCTTGGATGACACCGTTTTTATGGCGCTAGAATAACTGTGGCATTGGTAGTTAATCCTAGGTTATCTTTCCCGTGCAAATGGAACCTCCACCACAAAAATCTTACCATGGTTCCACCTGCTAGCCCTCCTAGGTTATCACCACTATTCGATAACCACTAGTCATATTACTTATGAAAATAGGTTTTCCATTCCTTTTGAAAGGTTAGAGTTTGAAATCAACACTTAGCAAGAAGTTTCAAAACCAGTGCAATCAAGAGATATGAGCAAGATAAACTTGCCTTGTGACTGAAAGGTAATGGAGTCGGATACTTGGCGATGCTCCTGATCTCCTTGTTCTACAGAAATCCAATCATTGTTTGGTAAGGACAATGTTTAAAGAAGCAAATGGATGCTATGTGCAATGATATGCAATGCATGGTGATTCATTGTCTTTGTTTTCTTATTTGTGTGTTTTACCCAAGACTTGGTAGGGTTAAAGTGTGTTAATATGACACAAGGTACTATTGGTGTGTTTTTCCCTAAATTTGGTATTGAACAATTAATTAAAGTTTGAAATCAATGTTGAGATTATAAAACTTTTGTTGGTGTTATTTGAAAGAAAAGAATTAGTTTAATAAAGAAAAAGACTTAATTTTTATTTTGATTAATAAAAATTAAGATTTTGAAAATGGAAATTAAAAGATTTCAATGTTTGAATTTATAATAAAAAAGTGATTAAGAAATATAATTTTAATCAACTAATCTATTCATTAAAGATGAGAAAATTATTTTATAAAGTTAAATCAAATAGTGTTATTTTAATTTTAGATTTGAATTAATTCATAAGAAAAACAGAGTTAAAATTTGAAATAAATAGATTTGATTTGGAAATGGGCCTTGGCCCATTGGCCTGGCCCAATCTACCCGGTTAGGTCTAACCCAACCGGCCAGGACCTGGGTCGGTCAAACTGACCCAGACCTGCCTCGCCCTCGCACCCCTCTCCTCTCGAGCTCACTTTGGCGAACCCTAGCTACCCACACCTCCGCCTGGTGATCTCGGCTGGTTCCGACGAGCTTCACCACCGCCACCTTGGGTGAAACACTCCCCTCTACACCCTCTCTTGCCTCCATCAAGCAGATTTGTTGACCGCTACAGCTCCGAGAAGATCTGCGGTGAGATCCCACTTGGGAAAATGACTCTCTGCCACCGTCGCGCTTGGTACCTCACCGGCCTTCTCCTGATTCTAGCTACGCTCCTCTGAGGTGGCCATGGTGTGGCTGTGCTGCTGTGATGCGGTTGGTGGCCGAGCAAGCGCGAGTCAAAGCAGCCCAGATGGGGTTGCTCCTCGTGCTGCCGTTGCCGCTCCGGTGAAGTCTTCCCCAGGACGCGCTTGGTTGGCCGCGCGAGCACTGCCTCGCCATGCTGGCCAGGTAAGCACCTGGGCGATTGGTGAGCATCTCATTCTCCTCTCTGCTACCCTCTACTCTCCCATGACCACAGTCTCTGACCATCTGGTCATGCTCTGGTGCTCCAAGCTTCCAAACTTAGCTTGTGATGCTGCTACCTGATGTAAACTTGCTATGTTGATTCAGTTAGCTGTTCTGTTGTTTGATCATGTGGTGATGATTTGTGCCTAAGTTCTTTGTCAGAGTGCTTAACTAATAGAGATATCTGTGAGTGCAAGAGAACATTTTGATTCAGTAGAACTGCTCTGTTGCTGAAGATGATTCCTAGCTATCTAGCCCAGGAAAATGATCTAAATTTCCTAGTTACTATGAGAACTAGATAGATGTTGTGGAGTTGTGTTGAGGTGCATGTCCTCTTTGGACATGTGCCCAGCAACCCCCTTTTCTGTTGCTAAGATATATTGGTGAAACTTGCCCCTTTTATAAACAAGCCTATGATGCTGGTCTGAGGCTGAGTTTAGCAGTGAGATGCCTTGCATGACTTTGTGTCCACTGCTAGATTTTGATTTGGTGCTGGCTTGTCTGGTGTGATTGAGGTGCATGTCCATTAGGACGTGTGCCCAGCACAAATCTACTATGGGTGACTATGGCTTCAGTGATCTGCCTATGAAGCCACAGCTGAGGCTATTCCAATGAATATTTCACTTTGGCTTTGCAAATTTTATTTCCTATGATGAGCTGAGCAAAGCATTACTTTTCCAGTGTGAGGAACAAACTACAATGACCTAACCATGCTTGAGGTTGTATGTTTATCAAACATCTGTTGGTATCCAGTGCAGAATGCCAACCTGAGGTGGTATCTTTTGATGTTATGATGTTGTGGCTGATCTGCTCTTTCCAATTGTTGAGTTGTGGCTCGCTCCTGCTTGCCCTTCTCCTCCTAGTTCAACTGCTGATTCTGGCCCTTCTCCTCCTGAGTGACTCCTTGTCCTGCACCTCCTAGAGCTGCTGCAGTTGGCTTGACCTTCTCCTCCTGAGATGATCTTGAGCTTCAGGTTACTCCATGACTTTTGCTGGGTGTGATTCGAATGGGTTGGTGGAACTGTGGAAGAACTGTGTGTTCTTTTGTGTGTTGGGGTTGTGCTTGTCGACTGGGAGCCGCTAGCTCCTGGCCGAGCTGGTCTACTCCACTAGCAGCTTCACTGGGTTGCTGTGGTGTTGACAACACCACACCCCAGTCATGGTGACTGAGCTGCTTGTAAGCAGCTGCTCTGCTTGTCATCCAGGTTTGATCTGATCCTTACCACACTCTCTGTGACGCTGGAGATACCAAAGTGTTGGGTGCACAATGTTTTGTACCAGCTTTTTAAGAACAGACACCTCACTTGATCAATTTAACTCGATGATGCATCTGGCAATATAATTGCCAAAGTCTGAGAGTAAACTAATACTAACCCTAATCTATCTTCTTTTTTTATTTGCTTTGTTTTGCAGGTTGCAGATTAAGAAGACTTAGAAGATGGAATTCATGAAGATTAGCATAAATAGTTTAGATTTAAGTTTCTTTTCATTTTATTAACTTATATAATCTTCTTTTCAGTTTTCAAAGATGTAAAGACATTGTATAAATGTGTAATATCAATAAAGTAACATTTTTGTTTATTTTATATTCTAATTCCATTTCTTTTATCCAATTAATTCATAATTGAGTTATTTCTTTATTAATGATTAAAAATTCAAACTTGAGGTTATTCAACAATCAAATTGCACTACTTAATTCACTTAATATTCAACATCAAGAGATCATAACAAAACCCATAGCATTCTAATAACCCCTAGTTCTAAAGGTGATTAGAAAGGAGTTTTGCTCTCTCATGTTTTTGAATTTGCGAAAAATTTACTCAGGTTTTTATATGCATGAATGCACAATAGTCCTATATCTACCCTTCATTTAGTCCTAAATGCTGGGATATTACAGCCTTTCCCCCTTATCAGAACTTCGTCCCAAAGTTAAAACTTTGTGTACCTAAAGAGTTCTGGATAAGCTTGTCTCAAATCTTCTTCTTTTTCCCAAGTTGCTTCCCGTTCAGAGTGATGTTTCCATTGCACTTTACAGAACTTAATTGCACGGTTCCAAAGCCTCTTCCAGTTCTCCTCTAAGATCTTTATTGGCTTCTCCTCATAAGTCAAGTTTGCTTGAAGATCTAGGTCATCATGAGTAATAGAGTCTTTAGGTGCTTTCAGACACTTCCGAAGTTGAGAAACATGGAAAACATTGTGAACTTGCTTCAATTTTACTGGAAGCTCCAATTCAAAAGCAACACTTTGGGTTTGACTTAGAATCTTGAATGGTCCAATATATCTTGGGCTTAACTTCCCTTTAATACCGAACCTCTTGATTCCTTTCATAGGGCTAACCTTCAAATAGACCAAATCTCCTACTTTGGGTTCTCATGACCGCCTCTTTTGATCTGCATAACTCTTTTGTCGACTCTGAGCTATCTTTAAACGGTCTCGGATGATATCAATGATGCCTTGCTTCTCTTGTATGAAATCAGTTTCGAATTCATGGTTGCCTCCAGGCTCAAACCAACATATTAGAGATCTGCACTTGCGTCTGTATAGTACTTCAAATGGTGCTGCTTTCAAGCTGCTTTGATAGCTGTTATTGTAAGAAAACTCTGCTAACGGTATGTGCTCATCCCACGAACCTCCAAAATCTAGAGCACACGCACGTAGCATATCCTCTAAGATTTGATTTGTTCTTTCTGTTTGCCTCCCAGTTTGAGGATGATAAGCAGTATTGAAATCCAACTGTGATCCCAGTGCTATATGAAGATCTCTCCAGAATGTTGATGTAAAAACAGACCCTCTGTCAGAGACGATCTTCTTGGGCACTCCATGCTTGCTGACGATTTCTCTTACATAGATTTATACTAGCTTTTCTGCACTATCTTTCTGATTCACAGCCAAGAAATGTGCACTCTTGGTGAGTCGATCAACTATCACCCATATCATATCTTTATGTCTCTTGGTTAAAGGTAAACTGGTAATAAAATCCATTCCGATTTCCTCCCATTTCCACTTCGGAATGTCCAAAGGTTGTAGTAACCCTGCTGGACTTTGATGTTCTGCTTTGACTCTCTGGCAAGTATGGCATTCCGCTACATACTTGGCTATATCCCGCTTCATGTTATTCCACCAGAACAACTCCTTGAGATCCATATACATCTTCGTACTTCTCGGATGTATGGAGTATGGTGTCTCATGAGCCTCTTTGAGAATCAGTCCTTTGATCTCCGGTATATCTGGCACACAAATTCTGTTTTGGAACCAGAGTGAATTGAAATCACCTAGACGGAATTCAGATGGTCTTCCCTCTTCAATCATGTGGATTTCTTCAGCGATAAAAGGATCTTCATCTTGTCTTCTAAAAATAGTATACTTCAAGTCACTTTGTCTTTCCTCCATCACCCTCATGGTGTAAATACTTCCCAAAGATTTGACTTCTAGACATTATATTTCCAGTCTTTCAAGATCCTTGAGCAATTCCTCCGGAAGTTCTCTATCCATTAGCTGTGTTTCTGTACTCTTCCGGCTTAATGCATCGGCTACCACATTAGCCTTTCTAGGAGTATAATTGATGGTAAGATCATAATCCTTGATCACTTCTAGCCATCTTTTCTGTCTCATGTTCAACTCCTTCTAAGTAAAGAAATATTTAAGACTCTTGTGATCGGTGTATAGCTCACATTTGGCTCCATAGAGAAATTGCCTCCATTGCTTGAGAGCAAACACAACTGCTGCCAATTCTAGGTCATGTGTTGGGTAATTGACTTTATGTGGCTTGAGTTGTCTTGAACCATAAGCAATTACCTTTCGGTCTTGCATCAAAACACAACCCAATCCATTCTTGGATGCATCATAGTAAACTGTGTAATCCTTTCCAGTTTCTGGTACTGCTAACATAGGTGCTGTTGTGAGTCTCCTTTTTAGCTCTTGAAAGCTCTCTTCACACTTTTCCGACCACTCAAATGGAGTGTTTTTCCTTAACAATTTTATCATCGGCCCTGCTATCTTCGAAAATCCTTCAATGAATCTCCAATAGTATCCGGCCATTCCCAGAAAACCTCTAATTTCCTTCACATTAGTTGGTGCTTGCCAATCCAAAACTGACTGAACTTTGCTTGGATTCACGGCAATCCCCTCTTTGCTAATGACATGACCAAGGAATTCCACTTGATCCAGCCAGAATTCACACTTGTTAAATTTAGCATACAGCTGATGTTCCCTTAACACTTGCAATGCTATTCTGAGATGTTTAGCATGATCCTCTTTATTCTTGGAGTAAATCAGAATGTCATCGATGAACACTATCACAAACTTGTCCAGATATGGCATGAAAATCTTGTTCATCAAATTCATGAAAATTGCTGGAGCATTGGTCAAACCAAAAGGAACAACTAAGTATTCATGATGCCCATACCTTGAGACAAATGCAGTCTTTGGTACATCTTCTGGCTTGATTTTAATTTGATGATAACCAGATCTCAAGTCAATCTTGGAGAAAACCCCAGCTCCATGAACTTGATCAAACAGATCTTGAATCCTTGGTAAAGGATACTTGTTTTTTATGGTGACATTGTTCAGGTTCCTAAAATCCCCACACATTCTTCTGCCTCCATCTCTTTTATCAACAAATATGACTGGCGAACCCCAAGGTGATATACTTTCTTGGATAAATCCCTTACTTTCCAACTCATCTAGCTGCTCTTTTAGTTCTTTCAACTCCTTAGGACCCATTTTATAAGGTGCTTGAGAAATTGGTGTTGTGCCTGGCTTCAGATCAATGGTGAATTCTATCTCCTGATCCGGTGGCATTCTCGGTAATTCTTAGGGAAATACATCCATGAACTCATTAACCACTGGAATATCTTCTAACTTGGCCTCTTTTAGAGAATTGAGTTGAATTCCAATCTCTACATGGGTATGCTTATTTTCTTGATAAGTGATCCTTCCACCTCCAGGCTTCCGGATTGACACAGTCTTCTCTTCATGATCAATGTGTGCTCCATGATCGGACATCCAATCTATTCCTAGAACAACTTTAATGTTTTTAAGTGGAAGAACATAGAGATCGGCAAAGTAAGGACAGTCACAGATCGTAATGACCTGGTCTGGTTTGAATTGGGATACTAAAAGTTTACCCCCGGCCGTCACAACAGTCATACGATGAGCTATCGCCTGACACCTTAACCCATATTTTTTGACAAAATCTTTGGAAATGAATGATATAGTGGCACCGGTATCAAAAAGAACTTTGCCGGGATGAGTAAGGATGCTGAGCGTACCTATGACCGCCGTTTTAGAATTGTTAGCTTCCTCCAGAGATGTGCAATTCAGCTTCCCAAAAGTCTGGCCGCTTTTCCCGTTTCCATTCTTGCTGCTACTACCACCTCCAGATGCAGGTCATCCACCTCCTCCTGTCTTGCCTCCACTATTAGCTGGCCAACCACCAGCTGGTTTGTTTGGACAATCTGGACGAATGTGCCCCTCCTTTCCACAAGCGTGGCATATAATCCTTGGCTTCATACATTCACTCCTGAAATGTCCTGGAAGTCCACAATTATGATAGATGATCTGACTTTTTTGTGTGAACGTCTTCTGATTGGGTGGAACTCCTCCTGTCCTGACTCTGGGTTTGAAACTCAGATTTGGAGTACTTCGGGTTGGTTGAACTTTCTTGGCCTCAGTCTTGGCCCTTTTTAGTCAACTCATCTGAACCAACTTGTAATCATTCTCCCAGGTAATGGCTGTATCCATCAATTCTTGGAAGTTGCGCGGTTTTGTCAACTTCATCTGCATTGCCGCGTATGGATCCAGTCCCCTGAGGAACCTTTTCATCCTCTTGCCGTCAGTACTCACCTCGTCACTTGCGTAACGAGAGAGTCTTGTGAATTCCTTGATGTAAGCCATCATTGTTGCACTCCCCTGCTTGAGGTCTTCAAATTCCCTCCTCTTGAGCTCAACCACACTTTCTGGCACATGAAAGGTACATAATTTTTCTTTGAATTCTTCCCAAGAGAATACCTTCTCCGGATGTTGAAGTGTCACTTCATTATCCCACCATGTTGCGGCTGGTTCAGGGTGTATAGCATAACGAATCTTCTCCTCATCGTTGGTTCCCACAGCCTTCAATTTTCTCTCGGTGTCCATCAGCCAGTCTTCCGCATCCATAGGTTCCACCGCGGAAGCAAAAGGAAGTGGTTTAGCATTGAGGAAGTCAGAAAGACTTACCCCTCTTGCCTCCGGAACCCTTCCAGCTCCAACATGCCCCATGAGCTCTTGCATAAATTTGTTCTGTGTCTCTTGCATGAACTGCATATACTGCATAAAGCTTTGCTCAGCCAAAGGCCTGAATGGTGGTGGTGGTAGATGAGCTTGAGCTTCTTGATCAGCCTTTGCTTTGGCTTCCATCTCTGCCTGCTGGTCATTCATTGCCTTCGTTTGAGCTTCTTGTGCCAAGCATTGCTCCTCAGCATCGGCAGCTAAACCCGTATCCATAGCCCCTCTAGTCCTATAACATAAAGCAAAGATCTCATAATTATACCATGCCCATGCTTTCTGAGCTTCACTTCATGCTCAGAACTAGTCACACAATGGAAAACAAAAATCCAACTCCAAATGGAAGATCGCAAGAAAACCAAATACAATGTACATATTATACATCTCATACCAACTGATACAAAGTCATTATTACAACACGTACTCTCACACGTGGAGTACACTCATAGATCGAGACTGGATAGTTCTACCGTCTCTCTTATTATTACAACATACTACTAGCACTAGCTGCATTCGTAGATACAACTAAGCTTCTGACTTGGTCTTGACATCACGTCCAGATCTCACGGCTCGTAGTACATGCCTGGAGTCCACCCGTGCTGGCGTGTAGTCCGGCGCACTGTCTCTGGAATAAACGGCCTACCACCCGGGACATAGTCCAAGTCAGACGTGTCCATCACAGAGGTATCACTCAACACGAGTCCATTCAGTCTGAGGTAGCTCTCAAAGTACACCCTGGTATCGTGAGCAGTCATAGTAGGAAAAGGCTCCGCCTCTCCATAACACACACTCTCGGTGCAGTAGGTGTGGTCAAACGGTACATCCTGCTCCATAAGTGTCTCAACTGGCTCCTGACTCTCAAACTAAACCTCCATAGGATCCTCCTCCTCAAGAGATATAACAGGAGGGACTACGGCATCACCTCCTCCTGCTGCATGAGCTATCCCTCCATATGAGCTAGTGTACTGCTGGCCGTCTCCTACCCAGTCAAACCTCCACCCATCAAAGTTCTCAATGGGAAGCTCAGTCTCTGAGACCCCCTTGAGACCCTGCTACGCCTCCATACTAGAAGTGATAACTGGGTAATGTATAGGCTCTAAAGTGAGTGAATACCTGGAAGGTCCAGGCTGTGTCGGGTAACTGTGAGTTCCCACAACTGGTGAGAAGTGTGATCCCTCCGACTCCTGCCTAGTCATCTGTGCTCGCTCCTGCCTCCTAGTAGTGTCTGTTAGGTCATCAAGCATCTCCGCCTTGTCCTCCACAATGACCTGGTGAGTATTATACAGTGATCCCACCATCTTCCTATACCTATCAAGAAGTCTGGCTGCCAACTTTGGCTTCTTCTTCACCAGAACATCGTGATCCATTCCTGGCTCATCCATCAGTGAGTCATGAGGAATAGCGGTAAAAGTGGTACTTGCTAACTCCACCGCTCTGTACTCCCTAATAGTCGCAATAGCCCTCACTACCGCCTCGTGATAAGCTACAGTCTCTCCTCTTCCTTCTTCGGAAGGCTGAACTGGACTAGGTGCTAATCCATCTGGTAGCATGATCACGACACGGTACTTGACCACAGTCCCATCATCCTTGTAAGTATAGGTCTTAATAGGGATGTCAGTGCTGAGTCCAAAAGCCTATAGCAGTGATCCTAACTGCTCAGTCAAAGTTTCATCATAGTCTTCCTCGGTGACCAAACGGTGCGTGCTGGAATTCTCGATGCCATAATAGCTGTTACAAGAATAGGATATAGAATTAGTATGATGCATCATAATAAAGAATTGTAACACTAAAAATATGACTAAGTTATTCCCAAGTGAATAACTATCATAAATTTAGAGAACTCTTTGCCGTTGCTACTAGACTCCTACGGGTTCTATCCCTTTACTAGGTTTCCAACCTAAGGTCAAAGCAATTGCTCTGATACTAGCTGCGGTGACCCAGCATACCACTGCATGTTGTAGTATGCAAGTCGTTGATATAACACTTGCGGAAGAAGCCTCCACAAATATTACATCCCTCAGAATGGTACAGCAGAAACATTGCGGGCCCAAATACAAACTGAACAACATATTATTACAAACCAAAGCATGATGATAACAAAGTGCTCCCCATAAGAGAACACCTCACGTGCTTAGTGTTTACAACAACTAGAAAGCTTCAAATAATTAAACAAGAGAAGAACTCAACAACTTATTTTTATTCTACAGTTGCTCAGTTCCTCGGCTGTGATACTATTCTACTAGTTAGTACTCCTTCACTCTGATTCCTCGTCGGAAGATGCTCCATAGCGAATGAAGTAATCCACGCCCTCGACTCCACGAGAAAGATTTGGCTCCTCATAGAAGACGTCCTGCTGGCCTCCGATTGCATTAAGAGTTGCTTCATCAAGCTCTTCACAGTCTAGCAAGGGTTTAAGAGATTGGGGTGAGTAACGAGCGTTACCCAGCAAGTTTCCTTAGAAAGAAGTGGTGTGATATGCACTATCTATAGCCATGGACCCAAAAGAGTCATAGGCTAATGCAAGGTTTTATTGAAGGTTTCTTGAAAGATTGCTTTTACTTTAGAAAACTATGCCCAACAGCCAACACAGGTATTAGTGCCTTGAGAGCACCTTTCCTGCGGCGTTCGCAGTTCCTTCCTGGAACAAGGGGTAACATGTCACATCTTTTTACACTCAGCAGAGGTGTGTCCTTCCAAAAGAGATCAAAGCCTTGCTGCACAACCGGGCGTATATTCCTATCCACACTTCCATGGTGTGGGACCCAGTCATTGATCCAAGCCAATCACTGCCTTCTCCGCACAATGCATGCCCACCCAATTCACGCAAGCAGGTTGTGCCCCTGATATTCACCCCCAACGATGAAATACCTAGGTGTCCCTTGCGGACCATCATAGACACCAGTGGCCGTGGGCACTAAGGGGTCCCACCCATATGCACGTATTCTCGCAAGACATACGGTGAATGGTAGCTGAGTGTCCATTGATATGTGAATGAGAGAAGATACAGCTGACTTTCCCGTCCCATTCCAAGTCTCTTGGATGACACGGTTTTTACGGCGCTAGAATAACTATGGCATTGGTAGTTAATCCTAGGTTATCTTTCCCATGCAAATGGAACCTCCACCACAACGATCTTACTGTGGTTCCACCTGCCAGCCCTCCTAGGTTATCACCACTGGTCGATAACCACTAGTCATATTACTTATGAAAATAGGTTTTCCATCCCTTTTGAAAGGTTAGAGTTTGAAGTCAACACTTTGCAAGAATTTTCAAAACCAGTGCAATCAAGAGATATGAGCAAGATAAACTTGCCTTGTGACTGAAAGGTAATGGAGTCGAATACTTGGCGATGCTCCTGATCTCCTTGTTCTATAGAAATCCAATCATTGTCCGGTAAGGACAATGTTTAAAGAAGCAAATGGATGCTATGTGCAATGATATGCCATGCATGGTGATTCATTGTCTTTGTTTTCTTATTTGTGTGTTTTACCCAAGACTTGGTAGGGTTAAAGTGTGTTAATATGACACAAGGTACTATTGGTGTGTTTTTCCCTAAATTTGGTATTGAACAATTAATTAAAGTTTGAAATCAATGTTGAGATTATAAAACTTTTGTTGGTGTTATTTGAAAAGAAAAGAATTAGTTTAATAAAGAAAAAGACTGAATTTTTATATTGATTAAAAAAATTAAGATTTTGAAAATGGAAATTAAAAGATTTCAATGTTTGAATTTATAATAAAAAGTGATTAAGAAATATAATTTTAATCAACTAATCTATTCATTAAAGATGAGAAAATTATTTTATAAAGTTAAATCAAATAGGGTTATTTTAATTTTAGATTTGAATTAATTCATAAAAAAACAGAGTTAAAATTTGAAATAAATAGATTTGATTTGGAAATGGGCCTTGGCCCATTGGCCTGGCCCAATCTACCCGGCTGGGTCTAACCCAATCGGCCAGGACCTAGGTCGGTCAAATCGACCCAGACCTGCCTCGCCCTCGCACCCCTCTCCTCTCGAGCTCACTCCGGCGAACCCTAGCTACCCGCACCTCCGCCTGGCGATCTCGGCTGGTTCCGACGAGCTTCACCGCCGCCACCTTGGGTGAAACACTCCCCTCTACACCCTCTCTCGCCTCCACCAAGCAGATTTGTCGACCGCTCCCACTCCGAGGAGATCTGCGGCGAGATCCCACTCGAGAAAACGACTCTCTGCCGCCGCCATGCTTGGTACCTCACCGGCCTTCTCCTGATTCCAGCTGCACTCCTCTGAGGTGGCCATGGTGTGGTTGTGCTGCTGTGATGCAGTTGGTGGCCGAGCATGCGCGAGTCGAAGCAGCCCAGATGGGGTTGCTCCACGTGCCGCCGTTGCCGCTCCGGTGAAGTCTTTCCCAGGCCACGCTTGGTTGGCCGCGCGAGCACTGCCTCGCCATGCTGGCCAGGTAAGCACCTGGGCGATTGGTGAGCATCTCCTTCTCCTCTCTGCTACCCTCTACTCTCCCATGACCACAGTATCTGACCATCTGGTCATGCTCTGGTGCTCCAAGCTTCCAAACTTAGCTTGTGATGCTGCTACCTGATGTAAACTTGCTATGTTGATTCAGTTAGCTATTCTGTTGCTTGATCATTGATGCTACCGAGTTGATGGAGTAAATAACCGGCCAGTTGGGAACCCCAAGAGGAAGGTATGATGAATATAGCAGCAAGATTTCCCTCAGTTAAGAAACCAAGGTATGTCGATCAGGAGAAGAGCAGACAATTATGACTGAAGGTGATGCTTGCTAGTTTGCGACAGCTTCAGACAATTTATATATGGCGCCTCATCCAAGCTTTGCTTGCTAGCTGCAATGTGGAACCTGCACACAACACAACCAAGTACTTTGCTCCCAACTTGCGATGAGGTTGTCAATCTCACCGGTTTGCTTGAAACAAAGGTTATGAGCGTATCGAGTGGAAAACAGTAGAAGTATGTGAGTAAAGTAAACAGTGCGAGTAAAGTAAACAGGTGATAGCAATATGATGGAAATAGGACCGGGGTCCATAGTTCACTAGTGGTGTCTCTCCATAAGATAAATAACACATGCTGGGTAAACAAATTACAGTTGGACAATTGATAGAATAAAGATAACGTGATATGTCGAGAAGATCACTATGCGATTTACTCTGGGCATTACAACAAAATACATAGATCGCCATCCAACTGCATCTATGACTAATAATCCACTTGTGGCGAATCAATCCGAGAACTCCACAAGTATTAAGTTGCGAACAACAGATAATTGCATTAAGCAAAGTGTGTAATGTAAACAAAGCATATGCCCTCGAGCATATGAATGTTGTTTTCTCCCTAGTAGCAACAGCACATCTACAACCTTAGAGGTTTCTGTCACTCCCCCAGATTAAATAGAGGCATGAACCCACTATCGAGCATAAATACCTCCTCTTGAAGTCACTAGCAACTACTCGGCCAAGATAGCTACTAACAACGGAGAGCATGCAAGATCATAAACAACATAGAGATAACATAAGATATATTTCAGTATAGCAACTCAATCATAACACCAATATTCATCGGATCCCAACAAACCAAACATGTAAAATTACATAACGGTGATCTCAATCATGTAGGGCAGCTCATGAGATCTAAACATGAAGCACATAATGGAGAAGACAACCATCTAGCTACTGCTATGGACCCATAGTCCAAGGTAGACTACTCACTCATCGCTCCGGAGACAAGCATGGCGATGAAGAAGACCTCCAGTGGCAATTCCCCTCTCTGGTAGGGTGCCGGGAAGAGCTTCTGGACCCTCCCAATCTTCGGGTCGACGGCGGTGGTGGATCACGATGTGTTCTGGAAAATTGATCGGGTACTTAGGTTTTCTCCGTCGGGGGGTCTTTATAGGCGAAGGGGCATCGTCATAAGTGGCCCGAGGGGCTCTCACACATAGGGGGCGCGGCCAGGGCCTGGGCCGCGACGCCCTGGTGTGTGGCCACCTCGTGGCCCCACTCCGTCTCCTCTTCGGATCTCTGGAAGCTTCCGGGAAAAATAAGACTTCAGGAACTTGTTTCGTCCAATTCCGAGAATATTTCCTGTGTATCACTTCTGAAACACAAAAATAGCAGAAAACAGGGAACTGGCACTGTGGCGACTTGTTAATAGGTTAGTTCCAGAAAATGCATAAAAGTGCCACGAAGTGTAATGAAACAGTGGGCAAATGGTGTAAAAACAAGCATGGAGCATAAAAAATGATAGATACGTTGGAGACTATCAATCATGTGGTGATGATTTGTGCCTAAGTTCTCTGTCAGTGTGCTTAACTAATAGAGATATCTATGAGTGCAACTGAACATTTTGATTCAGTAGAACTGCTCTGTTGCTGAAGATGATTCCTAGCTATCTAGCCCAGGAAAATGATCTAAATTTCCTAGTTACTGTGAGAACTAGATAGATGTTGTGGAGTTGTGTTGAGGTGCATGTCCTCTTTGGATATGTGCCCAGCAACCCCCTTTTCTGTTGCTAAGATATATTGGTGAAACTTGCCCCTTTTATAAACAAGCCTATGATGCTAGTCTGAGGCTGAGTTTAGCAGTGAGATGCCTTGCATGACTTTGTGTCCACTGCTAGATTTTGATTTGGTGCTGGCTTGTCTGGTGTGATTGAGGTGCATATCCATTAGGACATGTGCCCAGCACAAATCTACTGTGGGTGACTATGGCTTCAGTGATCTACCTATGAAGCCACAGCTGAGGCTATTCCAATGTATATTTCACTTTGGCTTTGCAAATTTTATTTCCTATGATGAGCTGAGCAAAGCATTACTTTGCCAGTCTGAGGAACAAACTACAATGACCTAACCATGCTTGAGGTTGTATGTTTATCAAACATCTGTTGGTATCCAGTGCAGAATGCCAACCTGAGGTGGTATCTTTTGATGTTATGATCTTGTGTCTGATCTGCTCTTTCTAATTGTTGAGTTGTGGCTTGCTCCTGCTTGCCCTTCTCCTCCTGGTTCAGCTGCTGATTCTGGCCCTTCTCCTCCTGAGTGACTCCTTGTCCTGCACCTCCTGGAGCTGTTGCAGTTGGCTTGACCTTCTTCTCCTGAGATGATCTTGAGCTTCAGGTTACTCCATGACTTTTGCTGGGTGTGATTCGAATGGGTTGGTGGAACTGTGGAAGAACTGTGTGTTCTTTTGTGTGCTGGGGTTGTGCTTGTCGACTGGGAGCTGCTAGCTCCTGGCTGAGCTGATCTACTCCACTAGCAGCTTCACTGGGTTGTTGTGGTGTTGACAACACCAGACCCCAGTCATGGTGACTGAGCTGCTTGTAATCAGCTGCTCTGCTTGTCATCCAGGCTTGATCTGATCCTTACCACACTCTCTGTGACGCTGGAGATACCAAAGTGTTGGGTGCACAATGTTTTGTACCAGCTTTTTAAGAACAGACACCTCACTTGATCAATTTAACTCGATGATGTATCTGGCAATATAATTGCCAAAGTCTGAGAGTAAACTAATACTAACCCTAATCTATCTTCTTTTTTTATTTGCTTTGTTTTGTAGGTTGCAGATTAAGAAGACTTAGAAGATGGAATTCATGAAGATTAGCATAAATAGTTTAGATTTAAGTTTCTTTTCATTTTATTAACTGTTGTAATCTTCTTTTCAGTTTTCAAAGATGTAAAGACATTGTATAAATGTGTAATATCAATAAAGTAACATTTCTATTTATTTTATATTCTAATTCCATTTCTTTTATCTAATTAATTCATAATTGAGTTATTTCTTTATTAATGATAAAAAATTCAAACTTGAGGTTATTCAACAATCAAATTGCACTACTTAATTCACTTAATATTCAACATCAAGAGATCATAATGATACGTCCAAAACGTATCTACTTTCCTGAACACTTTTGCTATTGTTTCTCCTCTAATTTGTGTGTTTTGAATGCAACTAACACGGACTGACGCTGTTTTCAGCAGAATTGCTCTGGTGTCTCGTTTTTGTGCAGGGATCCAACTTTCAGTAAAAATTCAGGAAAAATCATGAAAAATCATATTTCACCAGAAGACCCACATAGCCAGAAGACAGGAGGGAGAAGAGGCTCGAGGGGCCGTCACGCATAGGTGGCGTGGCCCAGCCCTGGCCACGCCACCCTGGCGTGAGGGGCCCCCAGCACCCCTCTCGGCCTCCCCTCTCGCCTACATATACCCCCTGACGACATAATATCAGGGAGATGGCGTTTTTTCCCAGATAGACTTCCGCTACGCCGCCGCCATCAGAAACCGCGATTCGGAACCAGAAACTCCGTTCTGGCACCCTGCCGGGATGGGGATTCGGAGGAGATCTTCATCACCATCACCACCGACGCTCCTCCATCGACCATCCATGACTCCCCCATCCATGTGTGAGTAATTCCCCCGCTGTAGGTGAGGGGATGGTAGGGATTGGATGAGATTGTTCATGTAATTTGATATGAGATTGTTAGGGCATAGTGCCTAGTATCTTTATTTAGTGCCTATGACATTGTTGCAACTTGTTGTGCTTAATGCTTGTCACTTTGGGCCCGAGTGCCATGATTTTAGATCTGAACATGTTATTATTTCTATGATGATACTTGTTGTTTATGGTCTTACCTACAAGTTGTATACACATATTGTTGTCCGGAACCCGAGCCCCAAAGTGACAGAAATTGGGATAACCGGAGGGGATAGCTATGATGTGAGGATCACATGTGTTCACCGAGTGCTAATGCTTTGCTCCGGTACTCTATTAAAAGGAGTACCTTAATTACCAGTAGTTTCCCTTGAGGCCCTGCTGCAACAGGCTGGTAGGACAAAAGATGTCGTGCAAGTTTCTCCTTGTGAGCACATATGACTATATACGGAACACATGCCTATGATTGTTTGTACTAGGATGCTTTATCATTATTTATCTGTAATGCCCATATCTCATTGATTTCATGAATTATCTTATCCATGCAACGCCCGTAATCCATCCCTATGCCTACAGTATTTGTTTCTACTGTTTACTACTGTTACTATTACCGCTGCTATTTTACTACTGCTGTTACTGTTTCACTACTGTCACCACTATAAAACTGTTGCTACTGATAAACTATTGCGAGCAAGATTGTTTCCAGGTGCAGCTGAATTGACAACTCATCTGTTAAGGCTTACATATATTCTTTGGCTCCCCTTGTGTCGAATCAATAAATTTGGGTAATACTTCCCTCAAAGACTGTTGCGATCCCCTATACTTGTGGGTCATCAAGACTATTTTCTGGCGCCGTTGCCGGGGAGCATAGCTTTATTTGTAAGTTCACTTGGTATTCATATTGTTCACTGCAATCCTTTCATCATGGGTAAACCTCGTGATGGAAAAGTTCCTATATTGCCATCCACTACAAGGAGAGGTACGACTCTCAACACCTCTGTTGCTCTTGATTCACCATCTATTATGAGTAAGTTGCTTACACCACCACACCCACACGCTACTGCTACTACTTCTGCTGAGATTGAAAATGCCACTGATAATTTAGATGATGCTTCTACTGTGCTTGATGAGAGTGGTTCACTAGGTTCCTTTTTAGATGCTACTATTGCTAGAGCTAAGTTGGGAAACACCACTGTTACACCTGTTAGTTCACCTGAATCTAGGGAATGTTCTAGTGATGATTATGATGATGATGCTTATATTGAGCTTAATGATGATTTTATTGCTGAAGCACGTGCTGCTCGTAATGCTGGTAATGTTAAAGAACTTTTTGCAAGACGCTCTGTTAGATATAATTTGTCTCCTGATCCTAAGTTTGCTGCTTCTCCCATAAATATTAGAGACAAGGATTATGATTTCTCTTTGGATTTATCTTACATATCTATTGTTGAGAAAACTCCTTTTTGTGGTACTAAAGATGAGAGTGCTATGGAGCACATGAATGAGCTTTCTACTTTGAGTAATTTGTTTTCTGATGATATTAAGCTCCGCACTTACTTTGTTGCTAAGATTTTTTCCTTTCTCATTGAAAGATGGGGCTAAAACTTGGTTTAATAGCTTGTCTCCTGGATCTCTTACTAGCCCTATTGCTTTGGTTAATGCTTTCTTTCAGAAATATTTTCCTGCTAGTGCTCAACATGCTGCTGTGCAGAAAATCTTTGATTTTGAACAGGGAAAAGGAGAGATATTGCCTGAATCTTGGACAAGGTTTTGTTCTTTAATTAGAGCTTTTCCTAAAGAACCATTGCCTAAAAATGAACTCCTTGATATATTTTATAATGGACTAACGGATGAATCTAAGTCATATTTGGATAGTTGTGCTGGTTGTGTTTTCAGGGAAAGAACTCCGGCTGATGCTGAAGAATTAATGGCTAAAATAAGCCGGAATCATGATGATTGGACTCTAGTTGAGCCAACGCTAGCACCAACCCCTGCGCCATCTACAGAGCCTACTCCAAAGAAGAGAGGGATGATTGAATTAAATGATGAAGTTATGAAGGAGGCTAAGAAATCTCTTAAGGAGAAAGGTATTAAGGCCGAAGATGTGAAGAATTTACCTCCTATTGAAGAATTATGTAAGCCAATCCCTCGTTCATCTACTATTGAGGTACACTCTCTCCAACGCTTTGATGAAAGAGATATTCCTTATACTAAACCTCCTGATCAATGCTTAGATGAGTTCGATAATTTTATTGTTAAGCAAGAAAATTTTAATAGAATGGTGCATAACCATTTGTTGGAAAATTCTAGAGCTATTAACAAGTTGTAGGATATTGTGGAGAGAACCGCCAATGATGTAAAGATACTTGCTAAACATTTTCAAATGGTTCAAACACAAATTGATCAGCTTACCAAGGTGCAAAAAGACTTGCTAGTTAATGCTGCAAGAGAGAAGCAAGCATGTGAAATACGCACAAGAAGTGGTGCTGCTACTCAAGATCCATTATATCCTGAAGGACATCCTAAGAGGGTCGAGCAAGATTCTCAACGAACTGCAAGTGATGATATTCCTTCCAAGAAGAAGAAGAAGAAGCATAAAACAACTGCAGAATCCTCTGATGCAGGTAAAGATCCTAACAGTGTTTCTATTTCTGATGCTGAAACTGAACCAGGAGATGCTTCTAATAAAGAAGAAGATAAAGAAGAAGTTGAAGAAGAACCAGAGAAGATTGACAAGAATGCAAAGTACACTAAAGAAGACTTCATTGCCAATAAGCATGGTAAAGAGAGAGAACCTTGGGTACAGAAGCCAATGCCTTTTCCTAGTAAGAAACACAAGTCCAAGGAAGAAGAACACTACAACAGGTTTTGTGAATGGATGAGACCTTTATTTTTGCAAATTCCTTTGACTGATGCTATTAGAATGCCTCCTTATGCAAAGTATATGAAAGATATTGTCACTAACAAAAGGAAAATTCCTAGTGAGGAAATTTCCACTTTACTTGCTAATTATTCTTTTGATGGTAAAGTTCCAGAGAAGCTTGGAGATCCAGGTATACCTACTATTCCTTGCTCCATTAAAAATAACTATGTTAGAACTGCTTTATGTGATTTGGGAGCTGGAGTTAGTGTCATGCCTTTTTCTCTTTATAAGAGACTTGATCTAGAAAAATTAGTATCAACTGATATATCTTTGCAGATGGCTGATAAGTCTACTACTATTCCTATTGGTATATGTGAAAATGTTCATGTTCAAGTTGCTAATAGTTGCTTGATTTTGACTGATTTTGTTGTGTTGGAAATGCCTAAAGATGATAATATGTCTATTATTCTTGGGAGATCTTTTCTAAACACTGCAGGTACTGTTATTAATTGCAATCAAGGAAAAGTCACTTTTAATGTTAATGACAAAGAGTATACGGTTTATTTTCCCAAGAAGATTGATAGGAAGAGTGCTCTAAACTCAATCAAGAATGTTGAGACCATCAAAGTTGGTCAAATTATTTGTTCAGAGCGAAAGCCCAAGGAAGAATATCAAATTGTTATGATTGGGACTATACCTATCAAAGTTGAGGTAACATAAGCATTAAGTGAAGTGCAAAGTTTTGCCTCATAAAAAGTTAGTTTGGTAACAAGACTTGATCAACCTTGTTAACAAAGTGATTTTATATGAACGAAACTTCATTTTCACCGCATCTACTCCACCTTACTTGTATTTACTTTCATCAAAATGTTATTCCTTCAGTTTAGTTGTATGATTAAGAGTATCTCAGAGCTGCTGCATGCTTGGTTTTGATTTGCTCGAAATCTTTTCATCTTCATTTTTCTGAGTTTTATCGATATGCCAATTTCTGAAAAATCCTCGAAAATAAAGTTTCTCGAAAAATTCCAGAAAATTCTTTATAAATTTTTATGTCAAAAATGGGGCAGAGAGACACCTGGGAGGCACCAGGTGGGGCAGCCACGCCACCTCACACACAGGTGGCACGGCCCAGCCCTGGCCGCGCCACCCAGGTGTGAGGGGGCCCCACCTGGCCCCTCACTCATCTCTTCTTCCCCTGCTATTTGTCTCTCCCGAAAAACACCGCCCCATTTGCTCAAGCCCAAGTTCTTGCTGTCTTCACCTGGATTTTTCGATCTCCTTGCTCAGCCCAGCATTTCTGCTAAAATTTGGATCATTTGTTCTCCGGTATGTGACTCTTCCGCTTGTCCAAGTAGAATTTCTTTTAGTAAAGTATTTCTTGAGTATTTTAGCATTGTAGGTGACAGTATAAATGAGTATGCATGCTTGTTCTATTGCTTAGAATTGTTATTTTGATGCATGTTAGCTCTCTAGTAACCCACTATAGTAGTCTCCTACACTTGCTTGTCTTTAAATCACTTTTTATAAGTTTGTTGAAAAATTTCAGAGAAGGGAGATGGACAACTTCACATATGGAGAAGTGTTTGAAAGTGATGCACCAAGGTCATCAAGGCCCTCAAGATCCACTGCTCAATATAGGATGTCTTATAATGAGGATCTCATGTCACCAAACCTTGAAGGGGACGATGGAGATGCACATCCATCCACCTTCCCTTGTTTTAACTTTTTGAGTGATGCAAGGATTCTTGATGATTTCTTGCTCCTTATTAACAGGGTTGGGTTGACTGATTATATGACAGATGAAAGAGACCAATATGCTTTGCTTACAAAGACTTTTGTTGAAAGTTTTAAATTTATTAACGCTCATTTCAATCCTTCCATTGCATTTAAGATTTATGATAAGTCTATCACCATGTCTTTGGGGAGGTTTTGTTCTATTTTAGGTATTCCCATGTTTGGAACGGCCAAGAGAATACAAAGTCACACCGCTGATTTGGTGGAGCTTTACCGAGGAGTGACCAATGATGATGACCACACCGCACAGCGTGGCAAGATAAGAAACATTCAGCTCCCAGCTATTAGATATTTCACTTACTATCTTGCAACTAGTGTACTTGGTAGAGAAAACACTAGCAATATCTCCAACTATCATTTAGCTTTTCTAGCTACCGCTCTTGATGTTAGTAAGAAGTATAACCTTGGTGCTATTATTGCTCGTCGCCTAGCCGCTAGGGGACCTATATATGGAGGTATTATTGCTGCGCGCATTGTTGCTGAGCTAGGACTTTCTATTGCTCCTAATGATGTATTGTTGGCTCCACAAAGGCTTGATCTTGCTGCTATGAAACTCCATCATTTTGTTACTGCTAACTCTTATGCAGGGAAATTAGTTTATAGAATGTTATTTATTGATGGAGAGGAAAGGGAAATTCCCTTGCCTCAGCCTAACTTGTTCAGCATTCACATGAGGCCATGGTCGCGCATGAAGGTGGAGTTGGACGATCAGCTTAGGTTGCTTGGTTTCAATGTCCAACACGGTGCAGTGGTCTAGGAGGAAGAGGAGGAGCCGGCCTATCACTTCACCACGTACCACTCTGGGGCATCCTCGAGCTCATATCAGGACGATGGTGCTTCTTCGTCACACTACGGAGGCGCCACCTCATGGCCGAGTTGGCCGAGTTGGGATTGATCTCCACTTAGGCCAAAAGCCTAAGCTTGGGGGAGGTATGCCGAAGATTCACTCATCTACATATCATGTTTTGTCGGATCTTTGTATATTCATGTTTCGCCTTCTTTATTGTTCTCGTTTCCACTTTTCCAAAACACAAAAAGACCAAAAATATTTCCATTGTTTCTCTTTGTTTGGTTCTTTAGTTTTCTACCTTTGGTTTGTTTTACTTGCTATTTTTGGTTTGCCATTTGAAAAATCCAAAAATATTTTGCTTTGTTTGCTATTTCCTTCTTCTTTTGTTTCAAAAATCAAAAACCCCAAAAATATTTGTTGTTCTTCTTCGGTTTTGTAAAGCTTGTTGCAGAGTTCAGTCTTTCGTTACTCCATTGGAGCTTGGTATTCACTTTATATTATTCAAGCCACACAAGTGAAGAGCAATAATGATGACATATGACAATCAGAGATGTGGTAAGAGGCTGGTATGAACTTTATTTGTTTTCATTTTTGTACATATACTCATCTATGTGGACATGCTTAGTTGGTTCATGTAAGGTATATGTTATCAAATGGATGCTTTGTAGTTCTTGCTCTCATATGATTAGTTCCAATTTACTTTAGCCTGTAGCATGTCATGTAGACGCTTGCATGCTTTGTTTTATTCATAATATGGTATGTTATTGTGGTATCCACCTCTGAAAGTTTCATTTGAATCGACTTGGCACATGCTCAAGCATGCATATGACTGAACAAAAAGTCAATTAAGCCTCGATGATCTAAATTGCCTCAGAGTTTTTGTATCATTTTTGTGCCTATATTAATTTTGTTTTGTCGCAAGCATGATTATGATAGTTATTGCTCTCTCGATTGTCGCTTCCCAGTCTTTTGCTAGCCTTCACTTGTACTGAGTATGAGCTCTACTCGTGCATCCAATTACCAAGACCAAGTCTTCCAAAGAGTCCACTATAAGTTCCTATGCATGGTATTTGTAAGCCATTCCAAGTAAATTTTCATGTGCTACCTTTCAAAACCTTCAACTACTTCTCATTTTTGTGCCACTGTTTTTAGCTCATGGGGACGTAGTGGTCGGAGTTGCTATCTTCCATATTAAATTAAGTACCCCTCAACTAGGCAGCTTCATCTGCTCATCATTAATTTTGCAAGGGAGCTGGTCGGACCATTATAATCTTAATTCTAAAAAGAAAAAAAAGCACTCCTCCAAAGGAATGTGAAAGTTGGTGGGCACCCGATGGAATTTGTTAGCCATGGTTTGAGAAAGGAAAAAGGTGGGGAGGAGTGCCAAAGCTTTATAAAAGAGCACCAATGTGCCAAATTTCAAAGAACTCGGAACCGCTCTCACTTGTTTATTATGGAAGATAGTAAGTCCCCATTGCTAGTCATTGACATAGAACAACCACCTCTCAAAAGAAACTTTTATCTCTGTTTTACAAATGAAAAGCTCTAGCACATGTTAAATCACTGCTTCCCTCTGCGAAGGGCCATTCGTTTACTTTTATGTTGAGTCTTCATCTTCTAACTTTCAAGCACTTCTTGAGAGCATAGCTGTTATTCTTAGTGTAATGTGCTTGTCCAAGAACACGGTTAATTGTGGTATAACTTTGATGCTTGTATCTTTGATATTTCTACTTCTAGTCTTCCCTTGGACTTCAGGGGTGCCTCAGCATTTATGTTTTGCTCTACAAATAAAGGCAAGCGGGATACCACTCTTTCATATCATTCATGCATATTACAATCTTGTAGCTTCTCATGTACATGTTACTTGTTATTAGTGCATTGGCACTCTTTCATAGCTTGCTTGACTATGAGGTGACATTAGTTGCATATTTCTTATTATGAATTGCCTGAGTACCTGATCACATAGTTAGTATATATACATCATATGAGCAAATGTGTTCGTGAAAGTTTCTTTTATCGCTCTCAGTTGTTAACTGAATTGCTTGAGGACAAGCAAATAGCTAAGCTTGGGGGGAGTTGATACGTCCAAAACGTATCTACTTTCCCGAACACTTTTGCTATTGTTTCTCCTCTAATTTGTGTGTTTTGAATGCAACTAACACGGACTGACGCTGTTTTCAGCAGAATTGCTCTGGTGTCTCGTTTTTGTGCAGGAATCCAACTTTCAGTAAAAATTCAGGGAAAATCATGAAAAATCCTATTTCACTAGAAGACCCACGGAGCCAGAAGACAGGAGGGAGAAGAGGCTCGAGGGGCCGTCACGCATAGGTGGCGCGGCTTAGCCCTGGCCGCGCCACCCTGGCGTGAGGGGGCCCCAGCACCCCTCTCGGCCTCCCCTCTCGCCTACATATACCCCCTGATGACATAATATCGGGGAGACGGCGTTTTTTCCCAGATAGACTTCCGCTGCGCCGCCGCCATCAGAAACCGCGATTTAGAACCAGAAACTCCATTCTGGCACCCTGCCGGGACGGGGATTCGGAGGAGATCTTCATCACCATCACCACCGACGCTCCTCCATCGACCATCCATGACTCCCCCATCCATGTGTGAGTAATTCCCCCGCTGTAGGTGAGGGGATGGTAGGGATTGGATGAGATTGTTCATGTAATTTGATATGAGATTGTTAGGGCATAGTGCCTAGTATCTTTATTTAGTGCCTATGACATTGTTGCAACTTGTTGTGCTTAATGCTTCTCACTTTGGGCCCGAGTGCCATGATTTCAGATCTGAACATGTTATTATTTCTATGATGATACTTGTTGTTTATGGTCTTACCTACAAGTTGTATACACATATTGTTGTCCGGAACCCGAGGCCCCAAAGTGACAGAAATTGGGATAACCAGAGGGGATGGCTATGATATGAGGATCACATGTGCTCACTGAGTGCTAATGCTTTCCTCCGGTACTCTATTAAAAGGAGTACCTTAATTACCAGTAGTTTCCCTTGAGGCCCTGCTGCAACAAGCTGGTAGGACAAAAGATGTCATGGAAGTTTCTCCTTGTGAGCACGTACGACTATATACGGAACACATGCCTATGATTATTTGTACTAGGATGCTTTATCATTATTTATCTGCAATGACCATGTCTCATTGATTTCATGAATTATCTTATCCATGCAACGCCCATAATCCATCCCTATGCCTACAGTATTTGTTCCTACTGTTTACTACTGTTACTATTACCACTGCTATTTTACTACCGCTGTTACTGTTTCACTACTGTCACCGCTATAAAACTGTTGCTACTGATAAACTATTGCGAGCAAGATTGTTTCTAGGTGCAGCTGAATTGACAACTCATCTGTTAAGGCTTACATATATTCTTTGGCTCCCCTTGTATCGAATCAATAAATTTGGGTAATACTTCCCTCGAAGACTGTTGTGATCCCCTATACTTGTGAGTCATCACATAACAAAACCCATAGCATTCTAATAACCCCTAGTTCTAAAGGTGATTAGAAAGGAGTTTTGCTCTCTCAGGTTTTTGAATTTGTGAAAAATTTACTCAGGTTTTTATATGCATGAATGCACAATAGTCCTATATCTACCCTTCATTTAGTCCTAAATGCTGGGATATTACAAAGCACGACATGAAAAAGTCTAAGCCGCGGTCTAAACAAGCTCCTTTTTGTACCACTTTTTTGCATGAATTTTTTTCTCTTTTCCAACACCATTCGAACCTTTTTGAAACAACTCTTTTGATGAAAACCAACATGGACCAGAGGTCAAAATACACCTTGATATAAAGATATAACAAGATCTGAATAAAAATCAAGGTGAAAAATGAAAGCTAAACGCAGTTCTAGAAAAAGAGAACACTCGTTGAACGATAAGAGTGAAAAACGGAGTGTTCTTGGCAAACGAAAAGCAAGGCAACTTCTCCAAAAGAAATTTGTTGGGGTCCAACCATTTATTGCAGCAAACAAAACTTAAAGAAAACTGAAAACTAAAGACAAGATGCTCCATAAAAAACCATAGTGCATGAAGCAATAAAATATAGTGTGTTGAAAGGTGACCTAATTTTTGCCGATGAAGAAGGGGTGCCTCGGGAGCATCCCCAAGCTTTGACGCTTGTACCTCTTGGATATTTATTGGGGTGCATGGGCATCCCCAAGCTTGAGCTTTTGTCCATTCTTTAACTCATCTCATCATTCTCCAATCCCTACACTTGAAAACTTCCTTCATACAGAACTCAACACAATTCTATTAGCAACATTAGTGTAAGCATAATAATGAATCAAACCTTTTTGCTTCAGATTTCAACTCAAAACCACCACATATAAATCATATACTACTGTATCAACTTCCCCAAAAGTTCTGTGATCAAAAGAACTTAAAAAGAAAGCGATCGAGAGGCAAACACAAATAGTGGCAGAAATCTGTCAAAATAGAACAGCTGACAAATGTCAATTTTTTCGAGGGTTTTCTGTTGCTCAAATCAAAAAGTGTATAACTAATGAAAGTTTGGATATAACCTGGGGCATATGCACAAGAAATCGCATGTTGAAAAGATATTCTAAGAATTTTCATGAATTTTTATGGTGCAACACCAAAATCTGTTTAAGGACAGCAACATCCTCAAATCTTACCTCACTCAAATTAGAGGTTTCTCTTGGCACAACAACGAAATAAAAAGGATAAGGAGTGGTTATTACAGTAGTAATAACTTCCAAGACTCAAATAAAATAAAATAAACTAAAAGTAAAACAATGGGTTATCTCCTAAGAGTGCTTTTCTTTAACGCCTTTGAGCTAGGCGCAGAAAGGTGCAAATCAAGTAATATCAAGTGATGAAGCATTAGGGTCAACGGGTGCCTTACGCCTTCCTCTCTTACCTTTGCTCTTAACTTTAGGGAACACATGATTATTGCAAGGTGGAGAGATGAATCTTATGGTGCCTTTTTCCACATCTATAATGGCGCCTAGGAGCTTTAGTAGAGACCTTCCAAGTGTGATTTGTCCTTTTCCTATACATTCAATAACAAGATAATCAGTAGATACCATTTTTCCTAGGACTTTTGTATAAACTCCTTCAGCTATTCCAACGGGAAATATAGTGGCATTATTAGTAAGAGAAATTTCTTCTCCCCCCTCAGAAAGTTTCCAAAGACTCAAAGATTCATAAACATCCTTTGGCATAAGACAAAATTCAGACATAATATCACAACGAGCATGAAAAGTTTCACCACTAATGGTGATTTTTACCGTGGGGTACCAACTCGAAGGTTCAGAATTTATTGGCACATAATCAAAATACTGGCACAAAGTACTATAGCAAGTATTCAAACAAGCAGTGTGAGTCTCAAGAGTATTAAGTCTATTAAAAATGCTCACAAGAGAGGAATCAAAATCAGTTGGCATGCTATAAATTGTAATCAACTTTTTTATAATATTGAAAGCTTGATCTCCATCACAATGAAGGAAATCTCCTTCTGCTGTAGCATCCAAAGCATATCTATAACGTAGAGCAAGTCCAAAGTAAAAACAACTAAGAAGCAAACTCAAAGTCATTTTTGGTTCAGTTTTTCCATGCCAATCATAAATTCTAGACCAAGCTTCTTTGAAACTTTCCTCACTCTTTTGTTTGAAAGTGAAGATCATTTCCTCGGGTGACATAGTAGCAGCAACTAAACTAGACATAATAAACAACTATAAAGAAAACTAATTTTTGTGTGTTTTTTTATAAAAACGATGCAAACAAAAATAAAGTAAAGGATGTGCGTGTGAAACTCCCCTTACAGAAATCTTCTTCCTCCCCAACAACGGCGCCAGAAAATAGCTTGATGCGGATGGTGTTGATATAAATCACCGACCAGTTGGGAACCCCAAGAGAAAGGTATGATGAGCACAGCAGCAAGTTTTCCCTCAGTAAGAAACCAAGGTTTGTTGGTCCAGTAGGAGAAAGCCAAACTTAAGAAGGTGATACTTGCTAGCTTCGTGACACTCCAACAAGGGCGCCGTTTACGACACTTGTTAGTGCGTCTTCAACTAGTAGCAATGCGGAACCTATGCATAACACAACCAAGAACTTTGCTCCCAACTTACGATGAGGTTGTCAATCTCACCGGTTTGTTGTAAACAAAGGTATGAGCGTATCGAGTGGAAAACAATAGTAGTATACGAGAAAGTAAACAGTGCGAGTAATAATAAAATGGTGTAACAATGTAAAGGAAATTGGACCTGGATCCACAGTTCACTAGTGGTGTCTCTCTATAAGATAAATAACAACATGCTGGGTAAACAAATTACAGTTGGGCAATTGATAGAATAAAGATAACATGCATATGTCACGAGGATCACTATGAGATTTACTCTAGGCATTACAACAAAATACATAGACCGCCATCCAACTGCATCTATGACTAATAATCCACCCACGGGGATATCGTCCGAACACCCCATGAGTATTAAGTTGCGAACAACAGATAACTGCATTAAGCAAAGTGTGTAATATAAAAAAAGAATGTCCTTGGACACAAGAATATTGTTTTCTCCCTAGTGGCAACAGTACATCTACAACCTTAGAGGTTTCTGTCACTCCCCCAGATTAAACAGAGGCATGAACCCAACTATCGAGCATAAATACCCCCTCTTGGAGTCACTAGTATCTACTTGGCCAAGATAGCTACTAACAACGGAGAGCATGCAAGATCATAAACAACATAGAGATAACATAAGATATATGATTCAGCACATCAACTCAACATAACACCAATATTCATCGGATCCCAACAAACACAACATGTAGAATTACACAAAGATGATCTCGATCATGTAAGGCAGCTCACGAGATCTAAACATGAAGCACATGGTGGAGAAGACAACCATCTAGCTACTGCTATGGACCCATAGTCCAAGGTAGACTACTCACTCATCGCGCGGGAGGCAAGCATGGCGATGAAGAAGACCTCTGGTGTCGATTCCCCTCTCCGGCAGGGTGTCGGAAAGAGCTTCTGGACCCTCCCAATCTCGGGTCAATGACGGCGGCGGATCACGATGTGTTTCTAGAAAATTGATCGGGCGTTTAGGTTTTTCCCGTCGGGGGGTCTTTATAGGCGAAGGGGCAGCGCCAGAGGTGGGCTATGGGGCCCTCACCATAGGGCGGCACGGGCCAGGGGTAGGCCGCGCCCCCTGGTGGTGTGGCCTCCCTCCTTCTCCTCTTCAGACTTCTGGAAGCTTTGGTAAATATCTGGATGTTTGGCTTTTGTTTTGTCCAATTCTGAGAATATTTCCTGTGTAACTTTTCTGAAACACAAAATAGCAGAAAACAGGGAACTGGCACTGTGGCATCTTGTTAATAGGTTTGTTCCAAAAAATGCACAAAAATGCCACGAAGTGTAACAAAACACTAAGCAAATGGTGTAAGAACAAGCATGGAGCATAAAAAATTATAGATACGTTTGAGACGTATCAGACCCCGGTCCAATTTCCTTTACATAGCTTTACCATTTTACTATTACTCGCTCTGTTTACTTTCTTGCATTACTATTATCCTTTTACCACTCGATACGCTCAATCCTTTGTTTACTACAAACCGGTGAGATTGACAACCTCATCGTAAGTTGGGATTAAAGTTCTTGTTTGTGTTGTGTGCAGGTTTCACATTGATGCTAGGTGAAGACACACCAACAAGTTTTCTGGCGCCATTGTCCGGAGTGTCGCGAAGCTAGTAAGCATCACCTTCTGAAGTTTGGCTTTCTCCTACTGGTTCGATAAACCTTGGTTTCACAACTAAGGAAAGACTTGCTACTGTGCTCATCATACCTTCCTCTTGGGGTTCCCAACGGGCTATACTTACATGCCATCAAGCAGTTTTCTAGCGCCGTTGTCGGGGAGAAAGAAGACTTCTGCAAGGGGAGTCTCGCACGCACAATTTTTTACTTTGTTTTTATTTTGCTTTACTATATTTTTGCTTGCATCTTTTTATCAAAAATACAAAAAATAGTTTCCTTTATAGTTTCTTTTATTTACTTGCTTTTAGTCTTGTTAGACTGAGTAATCCTGAAGTTGAAGTTCGTAATTTTAAGCAACAAGGGGGAGAGAGTATAAAAGATGCTTGGTACCGTATTAGCAATGCTCATCATAGGTGTACGAAGAGGCATTCTACCATGATCCTCCTTAGAAATTTTTATGTTGATATATCTAGTTGGAATAGGTATGTTCTTGATACTCTTGCAGGAGGTAATTTCCTGGGTACTCCCGCTCTTGAAGAATGCACTTTAATTGAAAGTTTAGTGGGAGTACCACCTATCCATGTTGTTAAAACTGAGGTCACTTTGGATGAAGTTTTAGAAAAACTTAGCTCTTTAGAAAAAAGTTTGCCAAATCTTTTATATCTATATAAGAAGCCCCCACTACCAGATTTTCCAGCCAGAGCGTGCATCCACGTCACCTTTATTTCCCGGACGTTGTGTGGTTGCTAGTCTAGACTCTCTCTTCGTCTCGCCCATTTTCTTCACATGGGCCGTACGTGTAACCACTTATTTGGGCTGGACGACAAGCCCTTCCTCCGAGCAGTGGAGAGCACTAGAGTAGAGGAACGGTAGAGAAACTGCCTCTCATGCTCAACATTCAATAGCTTGACACAATAGTTGAGCCACTATACCTTCCATCTCCTCCACTATCTCAATCTCGCAACAAATACAGGGTAACTGATGGACACGCTCTGACCTATTTAAGCATCGGAGGTACTCCTTCCTGTCGTCTCCATGGCAGCTGGTGTCTCTGCGCCTGCCCAGATCGATATCTGAAGATACAACTATAGATTTGTTAGGTTTGGTAAGGGATGGATATTTTGCTGAATTTGCTGCTCCCTGCCCTCCACACCATGGCCTCCTGATTTGCTGCATACCCTTCTCTCTGTTCTTCCCCAATCTCATTGCCCCAATCATACACTCCTTATGATATGTGTCTGGTGTTTACGTATATACCATCAACTGATGGATATATAGTAGTTCTGAACTAAGGTGGAGCTGCAACGATTTTGCAATCTATATCCCCGAGCCTTCTCATGTTTCTTTTGAGCAGATATTTATATATATGTAGACAAGGTGTTTGATGATAATCAAAGCAGACTGCAGGTGAAAATATTGGGGTAACTTTGCTTGCAGTCCATGATAACATATTCAGTGAAGTACTTTGTACACTGACATTGATTCATTTCATGTAGTTGTTTCATGCAGCCTCAAATTCCAAATGGAATCATGCAGCTGTGCCGCTTTGACAGTTCCATATGCCATGTCTCATACACCTTCGTTGCTTATGAGCTAATCAGATGCTAGCTGCTCGCACTTCTCCAGCCTGATGGTGTGTTTGTTATTCCCTGATATTTCCACGTATTTTTTCTTCCTACCAGTTTAATTAGTTCATGTAGCAGAGTCAATTGTTTGCTTACAAGTTATTTGGATTTACCTGCAGGAAGTGGTAAGTTTTTAGGTCCATGGATAATTGAATATAGCACCTAACAACATTGATTTTTTTGTTGCAACACTTAAAAGCTGCAGGACACATCAAATTTGGTTGAATGATGATAAGAGTTTTTGGGATGATGCCTGAGAAAATTCTCTTCCATCTTCATATGTTGTTGGATGATTGGAATTAGTTTCTTTACAGCCTGGCTATTGTTAGAGATGCAACCAATTTTAATTTACATGTGTTCTCCACCGTTTTCCTCTAATGGTTTATGTTCCATGTGTTTGGACAATAGCATTTTTTTATATTGTTCAAGAATGTTTATGAAGCAAATATTTGTTTGTACACAGGAATCAGTTGCAATAAATTTAATAAAGTATATTTGAGGCATATTCTCAATTTTTTTAATGGATTGTGTTCTATGGGGCTACCTAGAGCTAACTTAAGGCAACATAGTTTGATGTCCTTTATACATTCAATTATTTGCTTTATTGATATTTTTAGGTTGTGAGATTTTCCCTCAATTTTTGGAAATTATTTGCAGGAGTTTGTCTTACTCACATTCCCAGCAATGTTTCATGTAACCGTTGTACTTGATGGACAGGAATGTATGTTTCTAGCATCCAGTAGATGTGGTTCTCACCTTTTCTTAAATATCTTCATACTTTTACCGTTACTCGCCTTAGTAATATTTTGATCTCCATAGAGGCGTATGCAAGCATGTTCTTTCAATTCAAAGAATAATGTGTAAATAAAATTTAATTTGTTACATTTCATTGATTGATTCATGTTCATTGTTATGCTTGAATTTGTAGTGTTAATAGTCTCTTGCTGTATATCAAAGAGATAGAAAAGCCCGGATACCTTCAGGTCAAAACTCTCAGTAACATACACTATATTAAGGCAATATCAGATCATTGGTAAAGAAGGCTGATATGTAATACCTCCAGCAGATCGAGTCTACCAATGGAGTACTTAACTACTTACCATCTTTTTGTCACATTATCAACTTTTCAATTCTGAATGTTAGCTAAAAAAGTTTCGCAGCAACGCGCGGGGTATCATCTAGTATCCTTGATAACGCTAGCCAAGTTAATGATGAACGGATCGTAAGGGCACCTAGAGGGGGGGGGGGGGTGAATAGGTGTTACTCAAATTTTAATTCTTTTTCAATTTAGGCTTGACACAAAAGGTAAATTCTCTAGATATGCAACTAGGGTGAATTTACCTATATGACAACTAGCAAGCTAAGCACGATATGATATATAAAAGCAATAAAGGATAGAGGTAACCGAGAGTGGAGCACACGGAGAAACGGATGTAATTCCCATAGTACCTTCCTTTTTAGGGGAAGTACGTCTATGTTGGAGAGGTATGGTTGCCACAAAGGCTCACCCTAATCTCCGGTGCAAGCTTTCGCCACAAAGGCCTAGCTCACTTTCCACTAAGGGATTCCTCAAGGCGGAACTGGCCTTTACAATCTTGGGGCACACATCCACAACTGAATTGGAGGCTCCCAAGGACAACACAATGCTGTCAAACAACAAGTATCAAGATATCAATCACACAAATCAAGGTCTAGGAACACAAGAGAACCCAAGACACAAGGGCCCTCAAGCAAATGAGAGGGAAAGTAAATCGCTTCGGTGAGGATGTAGATCAAGGCCTTCTCCTTCGATTCTCCAAAGATCAAGAGCTTTGGTGGGTTGAGGGAGGAGATCTTGTGATTTTTGTGGCTCCAAATGAGGTCTTCTTCTTGTTTGGCATGAGCTGCTTGAGGTGGAAGAAGGGGAGGGGTATTTATAGCCCCTCCCAAAATGTAGCCGTTGGTGCCTCGGGGGGGGGGGGATTATCCGGCCAAAGTATGGCTGGATTATCTGGCCCGCAATGAAATATCCGGGCCAATAATCCGGCCTGGTTACTGGGTGACGCCGTGCTGAGTCCTTAGCCCCTTTTCCTCGAGATCCTTGGGGGGCGGATTATCTGGCCATGGATGAAATATCCGGCCCCATATATGGGTGACACCGAGCCAGGGACTTAGCCATTTTGCTGAAACCTCAAAGGAGGGGCGGATTATCCGGCCATGGATGAAATATCCGGCCAAATAATCCGGCCCCATATCTGGGTGACGCCGGCTCAAGTCCTTAGCTGAAATCTTTGAACTGAAAACCTGCACCACTTTAACACACACTTAAATTCCTAATGTTGTTATCTAACACACAAAATATGAGGGATACAAAGTATGCTCTTTCAAATGAATCGATAGAAAGCATCGGTAAGAGAATCACCGCTTTAGAGGCCAGTACTACTCTTGATAGTCAAAACCTTAGGATTGGTAAACTAGAGGAATTTATAGAAACTTTAAGTTCATTTTTCTCTTCTCTTAAGTTTAAGAGGGAGAAAGCTTTTGTTGGAAAAGAGCAAAAATTTATGTATGTTCCTAAGGTGTCTGTGCCTAAACCACAGCATGTTTTTAAGATTGGTAAGACTTTTAGTTCAACTAAGATTGACTTGCAGGTTGAATCATCTTTGGGAATTTCTAAAGTGCCTAGTGTGGTAAGTGGTGATCTTGAGGAAACAGTTGATCTTAATGCCTCTTTCGAAAATACTTGATTTCCACCTTTCTGCGCCTAGCTCAAAGGCGTTAAAGAAAAGCACTCTTGGGAGATAACCCATTGTTTTCTTTTTAGTACTTTTTCTTTTATTTGAGTCTTGGAAGTTATTACTACTGTAATAACCGCTCCTTATCCTTTTTATTTCGTTGTTGTGCCAAAAAGAACCTCTAATTTGAGGGAGGTAAGATTTGGGGAAGTTGCTGTCCTAAAATAGATTTTGGTGCTGCACCGTAAAAATTCATAAAAATTCTCAGAATATCTTTTTGACCTGAAATTTCTTGTGCATATTCCCCAGGTTATATCTAAACTTTCATTAGTTTTGCACTTTTTGATTTGAGCAACAGAAGGTCCTTGAAAAAATCGACATTTATCAGCTGTTCTATTTTGACAGATTTTTGCCACTATTTGTGTTTGCCTCTCGATCGCTTTCTTTTTGAGTTCTTTTGATCACAAAACTTTTGGGGAAGTTGCTACAGTAGTATATGCTTTATATGTGGTGTTTTTGAGTTGAAACCTGAACCAAAAAGGGTTGATCTACTATTATGTTTATGCTAACGTTGCTAATAGAATTGTGTGAAGTTTTGTATGAAGAAAGTTTTCAAGTGTAGGGATTGGAGAATGATGAGATGAGGTGTAGAATGGACAAAAGCTCAAGCTTGGGGATGCCCATGTCACCCCAAGAAATATCCAAGAGGTACAAGCGTCAAAGCTTGGGGATGCCCCCGTGGCACCCCTTCTTCATCGGCAAAAATTAGGTCACCTTTCAACACACTATATTTTTATTGCTTCATATTCTATGTGTTTTTCTTGGAGCGTCTTTACTTTTGCTTTCAGTATTCTTTTGTTTTGTTTGCTGCACTAAATGGTTGGACCCCAACAAATTTCTTTTGGAGGAGATTTACTTGCTTTTCATTTGCCAAGAACACTATATTTTTCACTCTTATCGTTCAACGAGTGTTCTCTTTTTCTAGAACTGCATTTGTATTTGGACCTTTGGTCTATGTTAGTATTCATCAAAAGAGTTGTTTCAAAAAGGTTTGAATGGTGTTGGAAAAGAGAAAAAGTTTCATGCAAAAAGTGGTACAAAAAGGAGCGTGTTTAGACTGCGGCTTAGACTTTTTCATGCCATACTTGATGTCATTTTGATAGTATGCTTAGTGATTTTTACTGTAGCTAACTTGTATTAAATTATTGAGATTGCTTAATGAGATTTTGAAAAAATCATGCGTTATTTTTATTATATGGAAACATTCATTTGGTTTTCTCCTTGATGCTTTATTTGGGTTGACTTGGCACATGCTTACAACATGTTTGACTCATACAAAGTCGCCATAAACCTTTATGATCATTTGATTTTTGACTTTTGATGCCATTTTATGCTTCTCTTAATGATGTTTTGTCACTATGCATGATTATGGCCCTTATTGCTCTCTTAGTTGGTCTCTCCCAGTCTTTTACTAGCCCTCATTTTGTACTGAGTATGAGCTCTACTCGTGCATCCAACTCTCAAAAACCAAGTTATTCCAATGTGTCCACTATAAATTCCTATGCATGGTATTTGCAAGCCATTCCAAGTAAATTTTCACGTGCTACCTTTCAAAAACCTTCAAAATACTTCTCATTTTGTGACACTGTTTTCATCTCATGGGGACGTAGTGCTCGGATTTGCTATCTTCCATATTGTTTCATTCCAAAAAAAGAAAAAAAAAGAAAAAAAGGCACTCCTCCACGGTATGTGAATGTTGGTGGGCACCCGATGGAATCGGTTAGCCATGGTTTGAGAAAGGAAAAAGGTGGGGAGGAGTGCCAAGCTTTATAAAAGAGCACAAAGGTGCCAATCTCTCTCTCAAAAACTTGCTCATTTTTGTATGGAAGATAGTAAGAACCCCATTGCCAGTTGTTGACAAAGATAACCACCACTCAAAACCAAATTTTTATCACTCTATTTTACAAATGAAAAGCTCTAGCACATGTTTAATCACTGCTTCCCTCTGCGAAGGGCCTTTATTTTACTTTTATGTTGAGTCACCACTGTCTACCTTTATGCACCGTCTAAGAGAGCATAGTTGCCATTCTGAGTTTAATGTGCACAGTCCTAAAGTTTATCATTGATTGATTCATGATTATGGTTTCATTTGTTCTTAAATTATTTGTATCTAGTCGCCCTTTTAAACTTGAAGGTGTCCTATGCATTTATGTTTTGCTATTCCATGAAGGACAAGCTGAAAACCATTTGCTATATTTTTCCATATGATTTGAACACACATTTGACCTTCATTGTTTCATTATTCATGATCTTTCGTTTGTGTTTCTTTTCATGTTATAACATGGTTGCTAAGTTCTTATTGTCAAGATTATGTCTTTTATGCCCATGTTTTAAGTTCTTTGATCCTAGCACTCAATGCTTACATAGATGATCAAGATTGTGATGGTGCATGTCACCTCAAAAATTATTCTTTTGTTATCACTTACCTACTCGAGGACGAGCATGAGTTAAGCTTGGGAATGCTTGATACGTCTCAAACCTATCTATAATTTTTTATGCTCCATGCTTTTTCTTACACCATTTGCTTTGTGTTTTGTTACACTTCGTGGCGTTTTTATGCATTTTCTAGAACAAACCTATTAACAAGATGCCGCAGTGCTAGTTCCCTGTTTTCTGCTATTTTTGTGTTTCAGAAAAGTTACACACGAAATATTCTCAGAATTGGACGAAACAAAAGCTGAACCTCCTATTTTTACCGAAGCTTTACAAAGACCGAAGATGAGACAGAGGGGGGCCAGGGGCCAGCCTCACCACCAGGGGGCGCGGCCCAGCCCCTGGCCGCGCCCACCTATGGTGAGACCACCTGGTCCACCTCCTGACGCTGCCCCTTCGCCTATAAAGTCCCCTCGATAGGAAAAACCTAAAGGACGGATCGCTTTTCCTCGAAACATACAGCAAGCCACCGTCGTCGTCGAAACGAGATCGGGAGGATCCAGGAGCTCTTCCCGGCACCCTGCCAGAGAGGGGAATCCCTGCCGGAGGCCTTTTCCACCACCATGGTCGCCTCCGGAGTGATGTGTGAGTAGTCTACCTTGGACTACGGGTCCATAGTAGTAGCTAGATAGTTGTCTTCTCCACCATATGCTTCATGTTTAGATCTTGTGAGCTGTCCTACATGATCAAGATCATCTTTATGTAATCATACATATTGTGTTTGTTGGGATCCGATGAGTATTGGTACTATGTTAAGTTGATGTGCTGAATTATATATCTTATGTAATCTCTATGTTGTTTATGATCTTGCATGCTTTCCGTTGCTAGTAGCTATCTTGGCCGAGTAGATGCTAGTGACTTCAAGAGGGAGTATTTATGCTCGATAGTTGGGTTCATGCCTCTATTTAATCTGGGGGAGTGACAGAAACCTCCAAGGTTGTAGATGTGATGTTGCCACTAGGGGAAAACAACATTCTTGTGTCCAAGGACATTTGCTTTGTTTACTTTATGCACTTTGCTTAATGCAGTTATCCGTGAGTGGATTATTAGTCATAGATGCAGTTGGATTACGGTCTATGTATTTTATCATATTGCCCAGAGTGAATCTTATAGTGATTCTCATGACATTTGTACGTTATCTGTACTCTATCAATTGCCCAACTGTAATTTATTTATCTAGCATGTTATTATTTATCTTATGGATAGACGCCACTAGTGAACTGTGGACCCTGGTCTAATTTCCTTTACATAGCTTTACCATTTTACTATTACTCGCTCTGTTTACTTTCTTGCATTACTATTATTCTTTTACCACTCGATACGCTCAATCCTTTGTTTACAGTAAACCGGTGAGATTGACAACCTCATCATAAGTTGGGAGCAAAGTTCTTGTTTGTGTTGTGTGCAGGTTTCACGTTGCTGCTAGGTGAAGACACATCAACAAGTTTTCTGACACCATTGTCCGGAGTATCGCGAAGCTAGCAAGCATCACCTTCTGAAGTTTGGCTTTCTCCTACTGGTTCGATAAACCTTGGTTTCACAACTGAGGGAAGACTTGCTACTGTGCTCATCATACCTTCCTCTTGGGGTTCCCAACGGGCTGTACTTACACGCCATCAAACGGCATAATTGAACAAAATAAATAAATCGATTGCCTCGTTGAAGCATTGTCTTGGTAGCCACATAGCTAACCTTAGTACATTTCATTTATATGAAACCTTTGTTTAAAAAAAATAGCACTTGCGGCTCTAAGAAAGAGTATCCCAAGGATTATAGGGCATGGAGATTCTCCATGCCCATAATAACAAATTCTACATGTACAAAGGTTAAATGTGACTCAATCATGACATCATTCACACTATCTAATGCATGTTTGATAGAGAAATCAACTAAGTGCAAATTTAAATTGCATGATAACATGGTTCCGCTATCTAGAGCTTTGCATAAAACTTATAAATAATAGAAACACTAGCACCCAGATCAAGTATAATGTATTAGATTTAATTCTTCCTATAGTAATTTGCACTCTGACTTCATATTGGCTTTTATTCTTCCTTTCTACTCTTGTTTTCCCTGAAAGCAAATACTTTGAATGAAGAGTATTTGTGGTCGATCTCTGGTGAAAGATAGCTAGTCAGCGTGATTGATCTAGGATCTTATCCCGCAAAGTTAATTAGTCTATGACACCGTATATACAAGTCCATAGATCTAGGGATGTAGGATCCCGCAACCAACTCTATGCATCATCGACATCCGTAGATAAATCGCAAAGCTGAATTCCACCCAAATAGCTAGAACTTGAAGAAAAGTCGAAATGGTTATTGGCCATCCAAAAGCTTTTGGAGATCACCTCTAAACCAATTTTCCCGCTCTTGTGAGTAGGTGAATGTTTTGGAAAACAATCTAATATCTTCAACTTTGGTACTATTGAGCCACTTATTAATCTAGAAGAAACATGTTTTACCCTTTCCGATCATAACTTTTCCAGACGAAGATCTTCCTCATATGATCTGATGATCATCAAGAGGACTATCTAGGTAGATCCAAGGTTTCACAACGTCAGTTCTGAGATTCTATGCCCATATCATGTGCAAAATGGTATTTATTTCAAATTCATGATCCCCAAACTACATTGTGTTTTAAGCGACATACAATCTTCCAGTTTACTAAAGAGAGTGTCCTCCTTGGATCGCATATGTTCCTTAACACAAAGAAGGCCCATCTAATCTTGTCAGTTGTTTTGAAAACCTAAGTCGGCAGATCTAAGAATATTACATAAAAAAATCCATGGCACCGAGACCAATTGAAAAAGTATCACCCTTCCCTCCCTTGGTGATCATATAGGTTCTCCATGTGGCAAGCACTACTTTTGATCATATCAATCTGCACTTGAAAGTCCTCCTTCCGCGCCTTCTTGAAATGGAATGGAATACTGAAGATAGGAGAAATTGATATCATTCTCAAGTTACATATGAGACCCAAAGTCCCTTTAAAAAATGCACACATACATGTAATCTTGCACCCCTCAAGTCCACCCAAGCTAAATGTATACATTCATGTAAACATTATGTTGGAACAACGTTTGGACTAGGGGCTTTAGTTTGAAACATTTTCCAAACTACCAATTTCACTTCCTTCTCGGTATATGCCATATAAGTGAGGCACTAAACTCGCCCGCCACCTTTCAAGGTACATGATAAGAAATTCTCTAGGCCGATTGTGTCATCAGCTTTGCATAAGCCCTCATTAAAATAATTTGGGAATAGCCTCTAGCTCTTGTGATTTTTCACAAACTGCCCCATCGTCATAAACTACATATGGTGGACCATGATTTCTTCTTCCATTGCTTTCCGTTTGATGGAAGAAGCACGTGTTTGTCCCCTGGGCTAACCATTGAACTCCCACTCTTTGCTTTCTCATATCCCCTCCCTATATCATATCTGGGTGATTCTTTTCTCTATCTTCTTTTCTTCATACCTTGGAGCGACCCGTAGCATGTCCAAACGCGAGATTTGTAGCCTTTTCCATAAGTCATGAGCTCAATTCAAACCTCACGAAAATACGTGCGCTTCTAGGTTTTGGCTAGTAGAGTAGAGGACTAAAAGTCATCTTTAGATTCGTGCATTAGACTCAAAATCCATGTTGCACTTCGTGTGGTTCAAATCCACCTCAAAACGGACAGTAAATGAATGTTGGTGGTCAAACTGGTAAGCGTGGGCCAATGAAAGGAAGGACTTGGGAGGAATTGAGAAGTTTTTATAGTAGAAATAAAAAAGATGCCGTTTTTGGAAACTATAGAATTTGACTCTGTTAGAGATATGGTGTAGCATCAAGAGAGAAGTTCTACAAAAGCAACAGAGCAAATGCTTAGATACTTGTAAGCAAGGTTAACTGACTCTTGTTATAAAGGTTGTGGCTAAACCTAATGATGGGATGGGCAATATTTTAGCTTCAAATCTCGCTTAAATGAATCTCCTGCTGTGGATAGAATTTTTAGGCATTCTGTTCATGAATCCCTCCAAAGAAGGGTTATTGCTATACATTCAATGATCCCATAGGGCGCAGTCATTACTGGACAGACAAACCTAGTTTTTTCTATTAGAATAATTTTTTGGAGAACCTTTTTTCTATTAGAATGATCTTTATTATTGGTTTCGAGTTGATGGTGAAGGCATGATACGTCTCAAACGTATCTATAATTTTTTATGCTCCATGCTTGTTTTACACCAATTGCTTTGTGTTTTGTTTACACATTTTTATGCATTTTTCAGAACTAACCTATTAACGAGATGCCACAGTGTCAGTTTCCTGTTTTCTACTGTTTTTGTGTTTCAGAAAAGTTACACAGGAAATATTCTCGGAATTGGACGAAACGAAAGCCGAAGTACCTATTTACCTGACACGAAGACGGAGTCTAGAGGAGAGACGGAGACAGACCAAGGGGCAGCCGCACCATAGGGTGGCTCGGGCCACCCCCTGGCCGCGCCACTAGGTGGTGTGACCACCTGGTCCACCTCCTGACATCGTCCTTCCGCCTATAAATTCCCCTCGACGGGTAAACTCTAAGGAGACGAACACTTTTCCAGAAAACATACTGCAAGCCGCCGCCGCCGTCGTCCCGAGATCAGGAGAGTCCAGAAGCTCTTCCTGGCACCCTGCCGGAGAGGGAAGTCATCACCGGAGGCCTTCTTCATCACCATGCTAGCCTCCGGAGTGATGCGTGAGTAGTCTACCTTGGACTACGGGTCCATAGCAGTAGCTAGATGGTTGTCCTCTCCTCCATGTGCTTCATGTTTAGATCTTGTGAGCTGCCCATCATGATCAAGATCATCATTATGTAATTCTATATGTTGTGTTTGTTGGGATTCGATGAATATTATGTTTGTTGGGATCCGATGAATATTGAGTACTATGTCAAGTTGATTGTTGATTTATCATGTCTATGTTATTTATGATCTTGCATGCTCTCTGTTGCTAGTAGATATCTTGGCCGAGTAGATGCTAGTGACTCCAAGAGGGAGTATTTATGCTCGATAGTGGGTTCATGCCTCTAGTAATCTAGGAGAGTGACAATAACTTCTAAGGTTGTAGATGTGTTGTTGCTACTAGGGAGAAAACAACAATCTCTTGTCCAAGAACATTTGTATTGTTTACATTACACACTTTGCTTAAGACAATAATCTGTTGCTTACAACTTAATACCCAACGGTTATTCGGATGATATCCGACGGGTGGATTATTAGTCATAGACGTAGTTGGATTACGGTCAATGTACTATGTTGTAATGCCCAAGTGAATATCATAGTTATCTTCATGATATGTACATGTATTGTTATGCATTCTTTATTTTGTCAATTGCCCAACTGTAATATGTTTACCCAACATGTTATTTATCTTTATGGAGAGACACCTCTAGTGAACTGTGGACCCCGGTCCATTCTTTTACATATATTACTTTCTACTGCAAATACTATTTACTTTCTGTAATTATTATTTACTTACTGCAAACAAATATCATCTTCCACACGATACGTTTAATCCTTTGTTATCAGCAAACCGGTGAGATTGACAACCTCACTGCAAGTTGGGGCAAAGTATCTTGGTTGTGTTGTGTGCAGGTTCCACGTTGCTGCTGGCGCAGATACCGTGCCATCAAAGACATCTTCTGGTGCCGTTGCCAAAGTCAGCTAGCAACAACCTTCGGAAGTGGTTTCTTTCTCCTACTGGTCGATTAAACCTTGGTTTCATACTGAGAAAAAACTTACTGCTGTGCTCATCATATCTTCCTCTTGGGGTTCCCCAACTGGTCCTGTGAGATATCAAGGCGAGCTCCCACCTTCCACTGAGGTCGCCCCACTAAGATTTGACAAAGGCGAGCTCTTGTGCTCTGGACAACAGAAGACATCAGAGTCTAAAACCAACCTTACTTGAGTATGGCGGATGGCACATGATTGACCTTCCAAAGCAGATCTCCCAACTATGCGGTAGCTCAGAAAAAAATATGGGAGCACTTCTAGCTCGATGGCGACATGGTCACAAGGGAAAGTCGTCAGATAGGACGACAATTCTAGGTTGTAAATGAGGAAGAGTATGTTTATTTGGAAGAAAAAAAAAGTTTGTCCACCTGATGAATGGAGCCCTATTTTTAAGCATGCCAATGAGTAGACCTTTATATTAGTTAATAAGAGGTATCTATTTGGGCCCGTTCTTTCTATGCATACATTGATAAAATTATAGTTTTTATCCAAGTACATTCTAAATAAAGTGGAATGTTAATCTTTTCTAAATGCACGCATCATTATGTTTACATATGCGTAAAATTTTATTTACAGTGATAACGCACGAACATTGTAAACTGATAAAACAGTACTGTAGAAACGATGTGTTTAACTTGTGGTGATGGGCCCAAACCCCACCCGCCTGAACGTAAACCACCTTGACGGCTCGGTCAAACTACAGCTGCTCGGGCCAGGCCGGCCCATCCGAGCCCATTAGGGGTACCAGGGGGTAATACAAGTAGCACTTGTCTTCCCCACCACAACGCCTCTCTTCCACACCACAACCCGCCGCCGCCGCCAAGAGGGAGGGGATTACAAATCCTGTATCGCCGGGTTGCGCAGATCGCCGCTACCAGCAACCAATCCCCTCCCCGAGCTACCTATCCCTGAGATCTGCCATCATGGTGTCCGACGCCAGCAAGAAGAAGGCCGCGCAGAAGAAGGCCGCCGCCGCCGCCAAGAGGGGCGGCAAGGCCGCCGTCGCCGCCTCGTCCTCGTCGGCGGCGACCGCAGCCGATAAGGCGGCCGACAACTTATTGGCGCTTAACCTATCCGACCGGACCTGTACCGGGGTCCTGGCCTCCCATCCGCTCTCCCGTGATATCCACGTTCGTCAAGATCCGATCCCCTTTTCTTTCTGTTGGTATTCATCTATAGATACTTTTGTTCTTGCATGTTCCCTGTCGCTACGATTAGTTCCACCTCCAGTGGCGAGATCTGTGTCATGGTTTACTTAATAGGACGAAATATTATTGCGTATGTTTAGCGAAATATAGATCGTAAGATCCATGTTATACCACCTTCAGTTTCTTTGCAGTATACATGTCAAGTCATCTTTAGGGCTCAAAGATGAGCAGCTAGTTTAGCCACTTCCGTATCTCCCATGTTATTGGAACCAAATATCCTTCCGATACTATAGGGTACTCTTGAAAGAAACAACCTGACAAAACCTGGTGTAATGGTTACATGGCTTCTTGAATGCTACGGCGTGTATCTCTGATCTAGCAGCATATCCATTCCCTCCTAAATACCAATTGATTCCTGTAATATTTTTTCTAACATTATATATATTTGTATGTTACAGATAGAGTCCCTTTCATTAACATTCCATGGCCATGACCTTATTGTGGATTCAGAGCTGGAGCTTAACTATGGGAGGTAAAGTTGGCAGCCGTTTATTTCGTTTAGTTACAACCATGTTTCCTCCTGGAGAACTTCACTGATGTGTTTATTTAATCGCAGGCGTTACGGTTTGCTCGGCTTGAATGGTTGTGGAAAATCTACCCTTCTCACAGCAATAGGCCACAGGGAACTCCCTATCCCTGAACACATGGACATACACCATCTCACCCGTGAGATTGAGGCTTCAGACATGTCTGCGCTGCAAGCTGTTATCTGTTGTGATGAAGAAAGAATCAAGTTGGAAAAGGAAGCTGAAATTTTGTCTGCACAGGTTGGCTCTTAGCTCTCTCGTCCTTGTTATTTTTGCTTACTCCAAGTATTTAACCTGTGTATAACTGCTATGTTGCTGAGTTATAACTTTATTTTCCCGACTTTTTAGGATGATGGTGGTGGTGAAGCTCTGGATCTTGTATATGAGCGGTTAGAAGCAATGGATGCATCAACTGCTGAAAAGCGTGCTGCTGAGATATTGTTTGGTCTAGGTTTTGACAAGAAGATGCAAGCAAAGCCAACTAGAGATTTTTCTGGTGGTTGGCGTATGAGGATTGCGTTGGCAAGGGCGCTCTTCATGAATCCGACCATCCTTTTGCTTGATGAGCCAACTAACCATCTCGGTGAGTCTTGTACAATGATCTGAAACAACTATAAACTGAATTTGAACGTTTGTTCAGTAGAAATAACGTTTTTTAATAATATTCCCTCAACACTCTTGAGACGCCAAAAATTTTGTTTGTAAAATGACTCTCTTATACTTCTTTCCCTGATACATCTCAGCTAATTTTAGGCACTACTATGTATCTTGTTTCGCTTACATATGTTCTAGTTAACTTGGCGGTCTGTTATAGTTACTTAATTCAATCTGAGACAATTTTTTTGCCTTATTTACAGATCTTGAGGCTTGTGTCTGGCTGGAAGAGAAATTAAAGAATTTTGAGCGTATACTTGTTGTCATCTCTCACTCCCAAGATTTCCTGAACGGAGTGTGCACTAACATCATCCACATGCAGAACAAAATCCTCAAGTTATACACTGGTAATTATGACCAGTATGTGCAAACCCGCTCTGAACTTGAAGAGAATCAAATGAAGCAGTACAAATGGGAGCAGGAACAGATTGCTGGTATGAAGGAGTACATCGCACGGTTTGGTCATGGATCTGCAAAGCTTGCTCGTCAGGCTCAGAGCAAAGAGAAAACTCTTGCAAAGATGGAGCGTGGCGGTCTTGCTGAGAAGGTTGTCAATGACAAGATTCTGGTGTTCCGCTTCACAGATGTTGGCAAACTCCCACCACCAGTGCTACAGTTTGCTGATGTCACGTTTGGATACACTCCCGATAATCTCATTTACAAGAACCTTGACTTTGGCGTTGACCTTGACTCAAGAGTTGCACTGGTCGGTCCCAATGGTGCAGGGAAAAGCACACTTCTGAAGCTCATGACAGGTGACCTAACTCCATTGGATGGCATGGTCAGGCGCCACAATCACCTACGCATTGCTCAATTCCATCAACATCTCACTGAGAAGCTGGACCTGGACATGCCAGCCCTGCAGTACATGATGAGGGAATACCCTGGGAATGAGGAGGAGAAGATGAGAGCTTCAATTGGCAAGTTTGGTCTGTCAGGGAAGGCACAGGTAATGCCAATGAAAAATCTATCAGATGGGCAGAAGGCCCGTGTTATCTTTGCGTGGCTGGCATTTAGGCAGCCGCAGATGCTGTTGCTTGACGAGCCGACAAATCATCTTGACATTGAGACCATCGACTCCCTTGCTGAGGCACTGAAGGAATGGGACGGGGGGTTGGTCCTCGTGAGTCATGACTTCAGGTTGATCAACCAGGTTGCTCAAGAGATCTGGGTGTGTGAGAAACAGGCGGTGACCAGGTGGGAAGGTGATATCATGGATTTCAAGCAACACTTGAAGAAGAGGGCTGGTCTCTAGAGTGCCTTGCTTTTTGTTCCTCGGCTCTTTGGAGACAACCCAAAGTTTTGCCTCTGTATCAGAAAAGTTTCCATTATTTAGAATGACTACAAGTATTGAGTATCATTGTATCGAGTTAAAATGTATTTCCGTACGGCACTTGATAACCAGATGATCCATATTATTTTCGTATACCTGCTGGTGTTAGTTATTTGGCATTATTGTTCTACTTATGTTGTGTTGTACCCTGGAGACATGCTTTAAGATATGAGTATACCTGTTGGCTATAGATTCAACTGGAATCCAGTGGACAAATTCTTCATCGGTTAGTCCTCCATAGATTCATTGAGGTTGCATCTGTGTACACGTTTTTCTTAGATATTGCTAGGTTCGGCTTGTCAAATTTGCATGTTTTCTCAGTCTAGAATGCGTTACCCAAGATCAACGTAAAATTCTCATGATTTCTCAGTCCCAGTCTGGGATTGTCTAAGAGATCGATCACAGATCGCCACAGACATGTGGTGAACCATACCGAGAGAAAGAGCACCGAAATGAACCATATCGAGCACAGGTGAAGTTCGACGAGGAAAGAAAGCAAGCTGAGCAGTTCTCACTCTTTCCGGTGACCAAGAAAGCTTAAAGTATTGCTTGATTGACGCACATGAGCAATAAATAATATACTGGCAAGCGGAAGCTTCATTTATTCAAAATAAATGTGTAAAAACTGAACAAGAGAAACCAAACACAAAGCTCCTCTCCAGTATCATCTCTCTTTTTCCGCTCAAATATCATGTAAACTTCCGAACACTCTTGGTTTGTTCAGTTCTTATTCCTGAAGCGCCACCACCTCTTCTTCTTTTTGGTTTCAGAGGTCGGAAGATCTGCAGAACAATTGCAACACAAGTACTCACGTGAGCGTTGGATGTGGATTTCTGTGAACATATGGTCTTGTAACTGGAGTGCTGCTAAGTGCACAAAAAATGTCAATGACTGTCTTCTTTTCTTGATGGAAACTATTTGTATTATGGATGCACTGGTTGTTCTGGCATGAAACTGGTAGCTCATCAAGCCACTCATATCTGAACTACACTGATAGTAAGAAGTAGTATATAATACAGTGAGGACTGAGGGTGGCCTAATTGGCTAGAGAAGCATGTGCTCACAGCCCACGGCGGGGTGGTCATTGGCCAGGGTCCTTCTAAATGAAATGCTGCAGGTTCTAGTGCCTGTAAGCCTGTTAGTTGAGTTTTTTTGGTGTATACTCAAGTGATGGCACGTTTTTTTTTGTCTGTCAAGTACGCAACTCTATTCAGGTGAAGGTGGTCCCTTTTCAAGTTGCAAATCCGATGAGTAGAGGCAAAAGGGAAGCAACTCTAATATTAATGTACAAACTTACCTCCTTCAGGATAAATCGAATTGTAGTGGACCTCCGCCCAGAAACTTAAGAATATAACTGAAAGGCAATGATGTGTTTTAGTAAATTTGTGAACAAGTCTTATATACATGCAAAAGGAGGTACAAGTTTTTTCTTGTCGTATTTGACATAGACTGAAGCAAACTCAGTACCTCGGTTCGACTTCTGAACATTTGGTAGGATCTCAATATAACAGGTATCTTTGAATGATGTAATCACAAATATTTTCACCCCGTACTGCACAAGAACATTCAAACCCAGTGTCACTGATAAGATACAAAAGCATGATGCACGTGAGAAAAATGGGAGTTGCTAGTACTTATAAGCGAATGCACACCGTGTCTGCAGCAGCCTGCAAAGTTACATGATCACCCCACTCACTATTCCTGTTCAGGTACAATATGGAAATATAATCAGTCAAATAACACCCAAAATATCCTGTAACTAAATAGTTATTTACTAAGAAAATAGCATACTGTGAGACTTTTTCTAGATACTGACTGTACTCCATTGGGACATATCCTTCATAGATATCGCGATGGGACTCGAGCTGTGAAACAAAAGCAAGTACTAAATTAGGCACAGTGAATGACCCACAAGAATAACATTGATCTAGATATTTACATGTTACATTCAATCAAGAACTGAACTTTTTTTCACAAGAAAATAACAAACAGACCTGGCTTATAACCTGCTGCCGAACAAATTTATGGTGTTCTGGGCTGCGGTAGAATTGATCAGATAGTGCACGGAACTGGAAATACAGAGAAACTTAGTTAGATGGAGGAAACATCTTAAGGTAGTGACTTTGAGGAAATATGCCTTTTGTTCATGTACGTTATACTTAAGGCGACATGCAACTTACTTGACAGTTACCATCACCCAGTACCTTAAGCTCAACTAAATCATAGAGTCGCAACCTACAGAAGCAGTCTTGTGAGACGTCAGGCAATGGTCGTGGTTCAATTCAAAGAATTGTTTTATAAGGCATGTTTTGTAATGCAAATGTTACAGTAGTGGAATTCAACCTGTCTATGAGCCTTTGGTGGTCTGATGTGGCTTCATCTACAGATGGTATCTCCCCATTTATCCTTGGAACATGCTACAAAGAAGCAGCTAATTTTTTAACTTGCAGGGCTGTAGTATATGTAACTCAAAGAAGCTATACGTTCAGAAAAAAAATTAGAAGCATACATACCAAAGAATGCTTTAGTTTGAAATAATTGGAATGTTAGCATCACAATGTTCTGAATTTCTGAAAAAAGACTACCTCTAGCTAAGTGGTCAAGGACATGTGAACTTACAGGGATAGGTACCATTTGATTCAGCCTTTTGCCAACTTCACCGTCTATTTCGAAAGAGTCGTCGACAAGCTCGAGTGTGAAATCCTCTCCATACAGGTTTACCCCTGGGCTAGAACTTGAGCTGGAAGGTTCTGCATTATCAACTTCCTCTTCACCTTGCTCAAAGCCTACATCGAACAACCATATTAAGGTGATGAGTGGAAATCTAATGGGTTTATAATATATCTATAAGCAGAACCTTGGGAAACAAGTACCTGAGTAGTAATTTCTGGGAGGATTGTACCATCCATTGGGGCACATTTGTAGACGCAAATGCTCTTCATCTGCGTTTTGGTGATACGGCAAGTCTGCAGCAAAACCAGGAAAGTTATTGCTGGGAGAGCAAAAACAACAAAATTGTAAACATCCGCCCTAGCAAAAGACATTGCCTACCTTCCCTGGCATAACAGCCGTTGTAAAAGCTTCCACCATGCTGAACGTTTGCTCCGCAATACGCAGCAGAGTTGGCATATGGATCCTGGAAAGGGTTGAAGCTCCATGGTAGCACGTCGTGGTCTTGCTCGTAAGTAATCATTATCTGTTGACACCGGTTTCTTTCACCGACGGAGAACGGCTCTCCTTCGAGTTCAGTGTGGCTATATAACCGTCAACTGTTACACAAACACAAGCATGAAAAGACAATAGTGATGCCAACCCTAGAGATAAAGACATAGACTAGAGGATGAACAGACCAGGCTGTTGTGCCATCTAATAACATGAGGGGAGAAAGAAACTGTGTGAAATATTGTTTCGTCCATGAAACTGATTGGCCCCAAAGACCAAATTAGTGCAGGGAGGTCCATGATGTAAAGCTAAAGCGGCCACAAGCTTTGTTGAGAAAGTGTGTATCGCAGAATTGGCATCCAACTAGGTAGGAATTCGGCCACTTTGGCGAAGGCCCTAGAGTAGTAGAGCTAGAAATTGGAACAATCTCTGTGTGCCTCCCAAATTGCTCCAGCGGAAAGGGGGCCAAGCTGCTTCTTTGATTTGCGCACTAATGCAGGGGTAGCTTTTGTAATGGATGGACAGGACCGTGCCTCCCTTTTCCCCTCCCACACCGAGATGCTTCCATTATCAAATTGGAGCTCCACAGTGCAGCATCCACGGAAAGGAGGACGGAAAGGGGCACCGACGAGACGACTAGAAACAAATTGGTCAAACGAGCTTGTTTATATGTCAAGTTGAAAGGAGAATCAAGATTCGCAGATCTGGTTAGCTACTAGCAGGAACCTTCTTCGTTCCTAAATCGAACAGTCGTGATTAAGAGATGCTGATGTTTGTTCACCCTTTCGGCATGCACACGCCAGGCGCCGGACTGAAAATTGTTGGTGGCCGGTGCGCGCAGAGCAGACATGATCCGGCACAGCACTAGAGCAGACACTGCTATACAGAAAAGAGGCGAGCTAAGCTAAGCTAGGATTGGCCACGCACCTTGGTAGATAATAAGGTAGCAGAAGCGGAAGGTCGGAGCGGAGACGATCGAAGTTGGTCGGTCGCGGCTACGAGAAGCCGCGCGCGAGAGAGACGATGCGCTCAGCGCTCCAAGTAGAAGTAGTTAAGAGGTTGGTTGGTGGGTGGCTGCGGGAAACGGGGATCGCGGCGAGAGGTCAGGAGACAGGCGCGCGGGCCGGGTCGGGGTGGTGGGAGGAAGAAGACGATGCCGAATGAGAGACGAGGTGGCCTGGCCTGGCCGGGATCAGGGAGGGAATCTCGCGCACGTCACGGGCTAAATGGGACGAGCTGCCTCGACGGGGCCTACGTGGCACGGAATGCTACTACTACTCCTAGCAGTAGATGAGATTCTCTCGCTGTCCGCGGTCGCGCGCTCCGGACAAGGTCGCCCGTGCGAGCTTTTGTTTCTTCCTCCTCTGGCTCGCTCGCTCGCTGCCGCAGTCAGCAGCGGGCAGCTGTTCCGCCTCATTGATTATTCGCAGGCGACGACGACGGCGAGTAGCGGAGTACTGGCAGCGAGGGCAGTTTAATAATGGAGGTCGTACCCTGGGGGTTGGGCCACGGAGGAAGACGGCCAAAGAATATCGAATCTCCACCCTGTGCTCCACGTGTTGGTCACGCATGCGTGCAGTGGCGGTGCATTGCATGGAGCGCCAGGTCCGATTCCGTCATCCCACGGCCTTCGTCACAGGTTCTGTGCTTTGCTGCTGGATCTAGCCATGCTATGCAGGGAGCAGGACCACCACCGCGTCCGTCAGCTGCCTGCCGACGCCCCTAGCAGCTAACCTGGACATTGCTAGGTTTAGGCTTTGTGACGACCTGGTTCATTGGTGTACGACCTATGTCACTGATTGATTAGGGCGTGACGCATTGAACAAAAGCAGATTCAGCCTCTCCACCTCAAGTTTACTTCAGGAATGTAGGTCAACAAATTCACATCTTCGCCACATGCAAATGTTTGAATGGAAGGAGGCAATTCATCATGCCATCAACAATGTAAGAGCATCTCCAGTTGTGTTTCCCAAAGCGGCCCAAAAAAGTGTGATATCATTTTTGGGGTGCGTTGCTACTCGCTACTCAGCCCCCAAAGCGTGGCCTCTAATTTTTTTTAGGGTTTAGGGTATATCATATAAATAAATATGTTTGATCATAACTGTGTTTCAAAATGAAAAGTTAACAAACAACAAATTAAAAAAATAGAAGCTGGGCTAGATCAAGGCATCGACATAGTTGATGCCTCTCTGTTGAGCCTCTATAGATGCTCTACGAAATCAAGTTGCAATTGAGCATGAACAATGGTGTCTCGAATTTCTACGTGCATAGCGAGAAAATCGACAAAATCTGCAGGCACCTGATGATCAACCTCCGCAAGAGGATCCTGACACTCGTAGCGACCAACATGCCTGGCTCGAGTCTTGTAGTCATTCTAGATGATCATGTTATGCATGACCACACAAGCTTGCATCACCTCCCACATTTGATCGTGAGACCAGGAAAGAGCAGGATACCAAACAATATAAAATTGAGCTTGAAGCACACCAAATGCCCGCTTGATATCGTTCTGGCAGCTCTCCCGATGCTCAGAAAAGTGGTAATCCTTCTGACCTGTTGGCGCGGAGATTATTTTCATAAATATCGCTCATGTTGGATAGATACCATCGGCTAGATAGTAGCCTAGAGCATGGCCCTCCACAAGTTTGGAGAACACCGGAGAGCACTGCAGCACGTTGATATCATTGTGCGATCCCGCCATGCCAAAGAAAGAATGCCGAATCCATATGTCATAATCTACCACAGCTTCAAGTACCACATTGCAATATCCATGACACCCTTTGTACAAACCTTGCCAAGCAAACAAACAGTTCTTCCATGACCAATGCATGCAATCGATGCTTCCAAGCATTCAAAAAATCCTCTCGTTGCATTTGTGTCATGATCCTAGCAGTCCTGCTTCCATTGGCCCTCTCAAATAGTACTTGCCAAAGTGTCCCACCACGACTCGACATAATTTTTACATGCACTCAATGGCAGTGGACTCACTCGTGCGAAGGTACTCATCCTGTGCATCGGTAGGTGCTCCATATGCAAGCATCCTCATGGCGGCTGTGCATTTCTAGATCAACGAGAAACCAATCGTGCCAACCGCGTTGTGCTTCAGCTTGAAGTAGGGTCAAACTCTCTCATGCCATGAAGGATTTCCATGAACAACTCCTAGGTCATCCTATAGCTCCGCCAAATATTTTCGACATGTGTTGCAGAGTCAGAGAAGTAGTCATTGTATAGCATGGTATGACCCTCCAACCTGTGACGCGGCTTTGACTTCTTTCTTCCTGGCCTTGAACTTCCACCGCGTGGCCTCTTTTTCTTCTCCTCGGCGTCATCAAGCATTTTTGGAAGGCAAGCGGTGATCACCAAGTGCTCCCGAATGTCATCGTTGCAGGCTGCCTCATCGTCCATGATTTGCTGGATCATTTCCTCAATGCGATCCATGTCTATAGGCAAATCAAATGGTTAGAAATCACAATGGCAATGGAGGCAACAATGTGTGACCGGCGATGCCTACTAGGCAAACAGTCGAACACCTTCTGTGCGCAGTGGAGGGAGAGAGTGGCCGCCGCGTTCTGGCGAAGGATGGGGAACCACCAGCGGCAAGGGAGTCAGGAATCATGGTGGAATACCACGCAAGACAAATATTATGTCGGAGGGCTCTGATGACTTGAGTGGTGGCGGAGGGGTGGGAGACGCGGGATGGGAGGCTCGACACGAAAGAAAGGCGAGAAGGAATAATGTGGGCTATGGTCGTTGGCAGGTGGGTACCTGCATCGTCTTTTATTGCATCCGGCGCCCCTACAACGTCCCTTGTGTAGCGGGGATGGCCTCGGGGTGTCGGATAGCGTATTGGGCCTCGCCGGACCAAAAAGGGATTTGGGGCATGCGGCCGGGGGCAGTCAAACATCTGGCGTGCCCCAAAACACTTTGAGGGTTGCTTTGAGGGACGCGACTGGAGATGCTCTAACCATAGCTTTTAGTTAGATCGCCACCAACGACATCCCAAATAGGGCATCTGGAAAGAGCATCGAGAACGCTATTGGGGCATCGACACAGTTGTCATTGTATTGGGGGTGGCCCTCCCTACAACGCCCCGAATAAGTTGTCCCGAAACAATATAGATTCAACAAAAAAAGGAAACCCAGTCAATTTCATTAAAAAATTAGGAACTTTTACATATTTGGATGAATTATAAATGAAAACCTAATTTAAACCCTAGATCTGGCTCCGACAGTCGAATGCACTGTAGTCGAGCTTATCACTACCATGGTCGGTGGCGGCAAGGTTGATGTATCTGCCACATTTGAACTCCAAGCATGCCTTGATGTACTTCTTTGTGGTCGCCGATCGATTCACATAGGGTTTAGGTGAGTCCCGGCTCATCATCTGGATTGTTGTGGCCGTGCAGCGGCTACAACACATGAACTTGGCGAGAAACACTGATTCTTGGAGAGGCGGCCCCAAGGCAACAACGCCAACTTCAGCTTCACCTCCATCTTTGACATTGTGGAAGGTGATGTCGCAAATCGACAACAACGGTGTAAGGAAGGCGATGACACCAAGCCGCTTCCTCTGTGGGGAGCATGACGCCGAGCGGGAAGACAATGAGCTAGAGGACGACAACTTGGCATATGTCACCAGAGGGAGATACGTCCTACCGTTTGAGGCCATGATGTTGGTGAGCGTGCAGCCGAGCACACCCTACCACGCCTCTCGCCCGACCCCGCTCTTGTTCCTCATGGTGGGCCATGATCGTCGTAGCGTGATCATCGCCTCACATCGGTTTTCCGGCAGAAGTTGGTCTAGTGCTCATCGTTGTCGTGGTCATAGTATGGATCAACGTGCTACATCAGCATCAACATCTCCATGATGTGGTGGTGGATACCCTACTGTATGTCGTGTGCCAGTTGAGATAGGCAGTATCGGGATATCGGTGCTCAAGTGTCATCCACATGGACAACACATGTTCGAAGACGGCCTGATACTCGGCTGTGTAGTACGCCCAAACCTCTTCGGTCCTTAGGTTCCATGACCAGAACCCATTAGCAGCACCACTACTATGGGATCTACAAATGCTGCTGGCTTCGTGGTTGTGCGGCATTGCTTGTCGTGCGTGTGTTGTTTGACTGGAGTGGACGAAGTGAGAGAGGAGGTGGTGTGAGGGCGATTCAACACCTAAGAGTTGGGGAGGTGGAGCCTATATAGCCGGTCATCAGGGTGGGCTGGGGCAGTCACGGGCATTTAACCCTAGTGGGGAATCCTAAAAACCTCCATTTGGCAAATTCGCTCAGTCACCGCATGGAAAAAGCACAAGAAGATGACAAGAGGTGTTTTTGCACCTGCCTACAAAACTGGCACCACCATTAATTACTCTTACCAGAGACATCGTTCACAATTAATTAAGTTAACCGACCGTTTTATCGACAAAGTTGACCCACCAATTGATTTTGTACGTAGAATGGTGTGCTGATGCTCTCACGACGGCCCTATGATCTGGGTCGAAGTGGAGGCACCGGATAGTTTACTGGACCATGCGAAGTGCCAGTAGTTTATAAAAGGAAGCTAGGTACAAGTTTTTTTATTTGGTACCCAATTAGCCTGCTCGAGATGCACTTAGAGCATCTCAAATCGCGCCACCAAAACAGCATCAGGTGCTGGATTGGGCGTTTCGGGGGCGTCGACACGAGTGTCCCTGTTTGGGGAGGGGCGCCCATTCCTAGCCGCGACCCCAATTTTTGGCACCCTTAAAGTGTTTTGACCTTTCTTTGTAATTTGTAAAGTGTTTTGACGTATTTGCTTAAAAGGCCCCATTTACTAGACATTGAGCAGAATTCGAACGGTCTTCAATTTCTCGCATTCTTGGAGCTTTGAGAAGCAATGCTTCAAGGTGAACGGCCTATCCTTGTTGGGTCGCTTGAACATGTTCTCTGCTTGAAAAAACTTACACAAATAGAAACATATCAATAGATGTTCAATGCAAAGTTAAACAAGTTAAGCACATACATGGTCTTGCGCGGACTTGGCAGTCTCTTGTATCACGTGAATGGTCTCAAGAGAGCACATTACTTTTTCACCCACAATTGGGTGCCACTTCACCTATATTGCATTGAATTTTGGTTGCCGTTCATGCATCTTGTGATATTCTTTATTGGTGTGCTTGCGCTCTTCAAATTAATATAGTGAAGCCATCGGACCCAGTAGGGTCAAGCCTCTGTGCTTATCTGTGCTAGTACCTGGATCGACTCACTAGCACACACAGTTCAAGATGCAATATCAAGATACAAAGGTTACAATTGTATTACATTGATTTTATCCATAAATTAAAAACAGTGCGATACAACTTGCAGAGACTGAAAGCAGACTAGCTCAACACAGATAAAGTTCAGCAGCGGAAAGCAAATAACATAAAGAGCTCCATTAAGTGCCACAGGCGAACACATGCTAAGTGAAGACTCGTGAACCTAACATAATAATTCACTTGTCTTTAGAGTAACCTACAACATGAGACGTTGCAGCCAAAAGATTGGTCAATACATTGAACGTATTGGCAAGACTCACTAAGGGTGTTAACACAAACATATCATCTCCAGTTAAACTTTAATCATCTATTATTTTTGAACAAGTAGGTAAACACTTATTAAGACACAATGTCTCCATGGTTCTCTTAATGAGGTATAAGGATGCCATGACTCTGTGGTCTCCCAAATAATTTCTAAGGATACCATGACTCTGTGGTCTCCCAATTGTTTCTAAGGATACATCATGACTCTGTGATGCTCCAATCGTTTCAATAGACACCATGACTCCGTGGTGCTCAAAAATATTTGTCTACAAATACATCATGACTCCATGATGTTCCAGTCGTTTCTAAGGACACCATGACCCCGTGGTGTTAAACCATGATTCCGTGGTGCTCAAAAAATATTTTCTAAGGATACATCATGACTCCGTGATGATCCAGACGTTTTATAAGGACACCATGACTCCGTGGTGTTACACCATGACTCCGTGGTGTTCAAAATGATTTTCTAAGGATACCTCATGACTCCATGGTTCTCTAATCGTTTTCTCTAGGGACACCGTGTCTCCGTGGTACTTCTAATCATTTTTAAATTTCCACCTACTTAACTCAACAAGAAATGCATACAAAACAACCAATATGTTTATAGCAAAGAACTAAGTCATGTAATCATATGGCTATCCTATCGAGGTTTCATAGCACAAAGCATCTAACTATAGAGGAAAATATTTAAGATCAACATTAATGTGAACTTGCCTTAATAATGGTTGGTGATCACACACTTGTCACAACTGCAAGTATTGCATTCTGAATAATCTAGACGTTGAAAAACAATTCACAATAAATAATCAAAGCATCACAGCAAAGCAAACATATAAATACTGGATGCATGCATGACATAAAACAATTTAATTTTTCAAATGCATTTTAAAAACAATTTGTAATTGATAAAACGAGACTAAAATAACTTTTATTAACCTTTACTAGAAAATAGTTTCATTTTTTTGCTATAGGTGCTACTGGTTAGACAAAACCATTACTGTTCATTTGCAATTGGAAACAACTAAAAGTAATTTATAGAATTGGAAATATGTTGAAAACAATTAAACAAAAGATACAGACTTCAATGTCCTGTAAGTTTTATAAACACTGCAAATAATGATTTCAAAGTGTTCCTCTCATTTTTTCTGATTCCAATGGTATATTATTTCTAATTTTCCGACTTACATAACAAAAGTTATTGAATTGACAATTTTTTACAATATTTCCTGCCCATTAAATTGAAAGTCAAATATAACCGAGAAAAGGCCCCATGATGTGGCGTGATCTTATTCGCCTTCCCACAGATCACCAATACTGGCCATTGGATTTGGCAAAGAACGTGTGGCCTGGATCTGTTGCTCGAGAGCACACCGGTGAGGCGTCAGTTGGCGGTGGCGGTTTCGGCGGGGGTCTTTGGTGACGCTCCGGTAGTCAATGGTGACGATGAAGTGGAGGAAGACATGCGGAGGTCTACTTAGATCTCGGGGGAGTCCTCTTCAAAAAATTCCGATTCTTGGAGAGGTGGTGAAGTGCAGCTGGAGCGGCGCGGACATCGACGAACTCCATCGACGTATCTCGGCCTTTCCGGTGTTCCTGCTGAGGGGAAAAAGGGTGAGGCAAGGCGGTACAACACGGGGAAGATAATAGGGATAAAAGGAGGGCTCAGGGGTGATAGGTACTTCGGGTTCGAGCTCAAATCGAAGCTCCAACGGCGGTGGCAATGATGGACTCCGACGAGCTATTTTGGCAGCCTTGCGGCAGGATATTGAGCGATAGGTAATTTCCACCATGAATGATGCATGGTTTAGATTAGCGGCCCAGGCATTTCTCTAACACATACACAAACTCCATGAGCTTACAAGTTTCCAACTTATTTCACATCGCTAGGCATCCATAAACAAAAGATCATGATATCAACTAAATAGGAACAAGTGCAATGTTGAAAATGTGCCCCATGAAAGCATGGTTGTGCTCACTTTCAACTTACAATTTGCAAGCATATAAACTTCATAAGAGAATCACAATGGTCAAATTTATTAAGTGCAAGAAAGTAAATGTGTCATCAAGTTTGTGAGAGCTTTACTAACTAATTTTCTCAGAACAAAAAATTTAATTTGGAAGATAGATAAAAGAATGATGAATATACTTGAAATAGCAAAATGCTAATAGGTAGATATGGTGGACACATTGGCAAAATTTGGTCTTTTTGGAGTTGGATGCACGAGTAGAGCTCATACTTAGTACATATGAAGGCTAGCAAAAGACTGGGAGTGATCAACTAAGAGAGCAATAACGGCCATAATCATGCATAGCGACAAAACATTATTAATCAAAGCATAAAGTGATATTAGAAGTCAAAAACTAAATGATCATAGAGGCTTGAGGCGACTGGTTTATAGTCATAATATGGTGTAAGCATGTGCCAAGTCAACCCAAATAAAGCATCAAAGTAGAATACCACAATATTATGCTTCTGTATGATAAAAACAACACATGATTCTTTCAATGACATATTAAGCACTCTCAATTATTTGAGACAAGTCATGCTACAACAATAACTACTAAGCATATAATCAAAATAATATCTAACATGACATGCTAAAGTCTAAGCCACAGTCTAAACAAGCTTCCTTTTACACCACTATAAGCATGAAACATTTTACTCTTTTCCAACACCAATCAACCTATTTGAAATAACTCTCATAGATAATAATCAATAAATACTAGAGAGCTAATCATAAACAAGTGAACCAAACCAACAAGCTCTGAACAAAATACGAGTGGAAAACAAGAGCTAAACGCAGTACGGGTAAAAAGTGAACACTCACAAAACAATAAGAGTGCAAACTAGAGTGTTCTAAACAATGAAAATGGAGCGTGTATTCTCCAAAAGAAATATGTTAGGGTCCAACCATTTATTATAGAAAACAAAACAAAAGAAAACTGAAAGCAAAAATAAAGACCCTCCAAGAACAACACATAGCATATGAAGCAATAAAAATATAGTGTCTTGAAAGATGACCTGATATTTTTGTTGATGAATAAGGGGGTGCCTTGGGCATCCCCAAGCTTTGATGCTTGTACTTCTTGGATATTTCTTGGGGTGACATGGGCATCCCCAAGCTTGAGCTTTTCTCCATTCTTCATCTCATCTCATCATTCTCCTTTCCATACACTTGAAAACTTCCTTCATACAAAACTTCACACAATTCTCATTAGCAACATTAGTGTATGCAAGATAGTAGATCCACTTTTGGTTCAGTTTTAACTCAAGTACAACATCTATTAAACAATAGCTACTGTAGCAACTTCTCTAAAAAGTTATGTGATCAAAAGAACTAAAAAAGAAAGAGATCAAGAGGCAAATGCAAATAGTGGCAGAAATCTGTCAAAATAGAACAACAAGTAAAGATTGATTTTTTCGTAAATCTTCTGTCGCTCAAATCAAAAAGTGCAAAACTAACGAAAGTTAGATAATAACCTGGGGCATGTGCACAAAAAATCGCAGATCAATACGACGTTCTGGAATTTTTCACAAATTTTTACAGTGAAGCGCAAATATCTGTTTCGGGACAACAACTTCCCCAAATCTTACCTTCTTCCTATTAGAGGCTATTCTTGGCACAAAAACGAAATAAAAATGATAAGGAGAGATTGCTACAGTAGCAACAACTTCCAAGACTCAAAGAAACAAAAATAAACTGAAAGAAAAAATATAATGGGTTGTCTCCCAAAAGCTCTTTCTTTATAGCCATTAAAATAGGCATAGTGATTTTAAAAGATGCTCACGTAAGCGCCAGAAAAGAGCTTGAAGCAAAAGAGAGCATCAAAAAGCAAATACAAAACACTTTTAAGTCTAACCCACTTCCTATTCAAAGGAATTTTGTAAGAAAACAAATTATTGAAGCAAGAGGCTACTAGCGTAGGAAGGCAAAACAATTGCAACATCAAAACTTTCAACGTAAAGAGGGGAAACTTAATATTGTTGAGATGCATAAAACCATGTTTCCCTCTCTCATAATAACTTTTAGTAGCATCATGAATAAAATTAATGATATAACTATCACATAAAACATTCTTATCATGAGCCACATGCATAAAAGAATTAATACTCTCCACATAAACATAGCCAGTCTTATTTATCATAGTGGGAGCAAATTCAACAAAATAGCTATCATTAATATTCTCATCACCATAGTCATCAAATCTAGGAGGCATATTATAATCATAACTAATTTTCTCCTTAATAGTAGGTGGACTAAAAATAACATAATCATCATTGTAATCATCATATATTGGAGGTATAGTATCATCAAAGTAAATTTTCTCCTCCGTGCTTGGTGGACTAAAAATATCATGCTCATCAAAACCAACTTCCTCAAGCTTAGAATTTTCCATAGCATTAGCAATGATGGTGTTCAAAGAATTCATACTGATAACATTGCTATTAGCATGCAAATAAAGTTCCATAGGTTTTTTAATTTTCTCTTCAAACACTTCATGTCCTAACTCAAGATAAATACTATAAAGCTCTCTAATTTTTTTTTGTTTTCCATTAAGACTAACTAGTGAAAATAAAAACAAGAAACAAAAAGATATAATTGCAGAATCTAAAGGAAATAACTTTGGGCATTCACACACCAATAACAGTACTAGAAGATAGCTGAGTAGCCAGAGGATGTGAGTACCTTTTACCTTACCTCCCCGGCAACGGCGCCAGAAAAGAGCTTGTTGTCTACGAACGCTTCTATTCTTGTAGACAGTGTTGGGCCTCCAAGTGCAGAGGTTTGTAGAACAGCAACAAGTTTCCCTTAAGTGGATCACCCAAGGTTTATCGAACTCAGGGAGGAGGAGGTCAAAGGTATCCCTCTCAAGTCTCAAGCAACCCTGCAATTAAGATACAAGAAGTATCTTGTGTCCCCAACACACCCAATACGCTTGTCAGATGTATAGCTGCACTAGTTCGGCGAAGAGATAGTGAAATACAAGTAATATGGATGATTATGAGTGGTAATTGCAATCTGAAATAAAAATCGCTGCGAGCAAACATGTAGCAGAATAGGTTGTAAACGGTGTTTTAATGCTTAGAAACAAGGCCTAGGGATCATAGTTTCACTAGTGGACACTCTCAACAATGATAACATAATTGAACACATAAATATCATTCTTCACTATGCTACACTGAACTACTCTCTGGTTGGATAATAAACACTAATCACGGCGTAGGGCTATAATAGCACTCCTTAAAGTTCGCTTTCCCCAATCTAGATTACCCCACACTGTCACCTTGAGTGCACTAGATGGTTCCAGACAAACACCAACAATTCATAGAGATATCCAACTCAAATCATAACTCATGATAAGTACTACTATGAAATTTAGCCTAAGAGACACACATAATGCGCACACTGTCACCTTCACATCATGGGACAAGGTGTCTCCAGAGATTACACTATTAAAACCACTTGAGTAGCATAACAGATGAAGAGTAACATCTACTAATTCAACTAGATACAAAGCTCATGATCACATATAGATCACACCATGGGAGAGAGAGTTGAACCACATAGCTACCGGTAGAGCCCTCAGCCCCGGGGGAGAACTACTCCCTCCTCATCATGGGAGACATCAACGGTGATGAAGATGGCAGTGGAGTCGATGGAGATGGCTCCGAGGGAAACTCCCCGTCGCAGCAGGGTGTCGGAACAGAGACTTCTGTCCCCCGAACTTCGTCTTCGATGGCGGCGGCGCTGCAGAACTTTTCATAGACGGAGACTGGACGATTTAGGGTTTTCGCCTTGGAGAGAATATATATGCGGAAGGGCGATGTCAGAGGGTGGACCAGGGGTCCAGACCACCTGGTGGCGCGGCCAGGGGGGACTAATTTATCTCAAATGTATCTATAATTTTTGATGCTCCATGCTTGTTTATACACCATTTGCTTTGTGTTTTGTTACACTTCGTGGCGTTTTTATGCATTTTCCAGAACTAACCTACTAACGAGATGCCACAGTGCCAGTTCCCTGTTTCTGCTATTTTTGTGTTTCAGAAAATCTACACAGGAAATATTCTCAGAATTGGACAAAACAAAAGCCAAAGTTCCTATTTTTCCCGAAGCGTGATGGAGTCCAAATCTAAGACGGAGGGGTGCCAGAGGGCAGCCGCACCATGCCATGGCGCGGGCCACCCCCTGGCCGCGCCGGGCTATGGTGTGGGACCCTGGTCCACTTCCTGATGCTGCCCTTCCGCATATATATTCCCCTCGATGGGAAAACCTAAAAGGACCGATCAATTTTCCTCGAAACATACTGCAAGCCGCCGCCATCGTCGACGCGAGATCGGGAGGGTCCAGAAGCTCTCCCCGGCACCCTGTCGGAGAGGGGAATCACCGCTGGAGGCCTTCTTCATCACCATGCCTGCCTCCGGAGTGATGTGTGAGTAGTCTACCTTGGACTTCGGGTCCATAGCAGTAGCTAGATGGTTGTCATCTCCTCCATATGCTTCATGTTTAGATCTTGTGAGCTGCCTATCATGATCAAGATCATCATTGTGTAATTCTACATGTTGTGTTTGTTGGGATCCGATGAATATTGATACTATGTCAAGTTGATTCGCTGAATTATTATCTTTATGTTATCTCTATGTTGTTTATGATCTTGCATGCTCTCGGTTGCTAGTAGATATCTTGGTCGAGTAGATGCTAGTGACTCCAAGAGAGAGTATTTATGCTCGATAGTGGGTTCATGCCTCTAGTAATCTGGGGGAGTGACAGAAACCTCTAAGGTTGTAGATGTGCTGTTGCTACTAGGGAGAAAACAACAATCTTGTGTTCAAGGACATTTGTATTGTTTACATTACGCACTTTGCTTAAGGCGATAATATGTTGCTTGCAACTTAATACCCAATGGTTGCTCGGATGACATCCGGAGGGTGAATTATTAGTCATAGATGCAGTTGGATTACGGTCTATGTATTATGTTGTAATGCCCAAGTGAATCTCATAGTGATCCTCATGACATTTGTATGCTTGCTTTATTCTATCAATTGCCCAACTGTAATTTGTTTACCCAGCATGTTTTTTATCTTATGGAGAGACACCACTAGTGAACTGTGGACCCCGGTCCATTCTTTTACATTGTTATTACCGTTTACCATTTACTTGCTTTATTTACATTCTTGCAAACTACTACCTTTTACCACTCGATACGCTTAATCCTTTGTTTACAGCAAACTGGTGAGATTGACAACCTCACTGTGAGTTGGGACAAAGTACTTGGTTGTGTTGTGTGCAGGTTCCACATTGCTGCTGGTGCAAAGCTACACCCTAGACAAGGCGCCATACATACATTGTTCAGAGCTGTCGCGAAGCTAGCGAGCATCAACCTTCGGCAGTTGGTTCTTTCTCCTACTGGTTCGATAAACCTCAGTCTCATACTGAGGGAAGACTTGCTGCTGTGCTCATCATAACCTTCTCTTGGGGTTTCCAACTGGGCGGTCATCTACAAAACTCCTACATCAACACCGCACCATCAACAAGTTTTCTGGCATCGTTGCCGGGGAGAAAGAGGATTTCTGCAAGGGGAGTCTCTCGCTTCTAATCTTTTACTTTGTTATTGTTTTGCTTTACTTTATTTTTGCTTGCATCTTTTTATAAAAAATACAAAAAATTTAGTTCCTTTGATAGTTGGTATTCCATTACTTTTACTTTTAGTTCATTATGTTGTTCCCTAAGTATGCTCTAGAGGACCTTACAATAGGTAGTGGTTCTATAATTGGGAAAGGTAACATTGAGGAGTTCTTTAATCATGTTAGTATGCATAAAGATGTTGAGGATAGATCTTTAGCCGAGCTTTCTCCTAGTTATGAATTTGCTGCTACTTATTTAGTTCACATGTTGGAGGCTAGGTTTGTTAACCTTAATCCTTTTATGCAGCAAATGTTTCTTAAGCTTCATGATATCGAAGACTCCGAAAAGAAAGATTTTATTTTGGAGACTTTGCGTAGAGAATTTAGAAATGTTGTTATAGAAGCTAGGAAATTTTTTGAGCGTTTTAATATGCTTGGCTCACGCGTAAATGTTGTTGGTACAAACAAGGAAGAAATCAAAGTACCAATACCTTGCAAACTCGTAGGATTGCATGAAGCTTTGGAAAAGAATTTTGATTGGATTGTTCCTGAAAACCCTTTTGATGAGAGTGTTCATAAGGGATCTTCAAAAACTCATTTGGATACAATACAATTCATTGTTGAAAAGACTTCTGCAATTGATCTTAATGCCTTATTTGAAAATACTTGATTTCCACTTTCTACGCCTAGCTCAAAGGCGTTAAAGAAAAGCACTCTTGGGAGATAACCCAATGGTTTTCTTTTCAGTACTTTTTCTTTTATTTGAGTCTTGGAAGTTATTACTACTGTAATGACCTCTCCTTATCATTTTTATTTCATTTTTGTGCCAAGAAGAATCTCTAATTTGAGGAAGGTAAGATTTGGGGAAGTTGCTGTCCTGAAACAGATTTTTGCGCTGCACCGTAAAAATTCGTGAAAATTCTCAGAATATCTTTTTGATCTGCGATTTCTTGTGCACATGCCCCAGGTTATTTCCAAACTTTTATTAGTTTTTCACCTTTCGATTTGAGCAACATAAGGTCCTCCGAAAAATCGATCTTTGTCAGCTGTTCTGTTTTGACAGATTTCTGCCACTATTTGTGTTTGCCTCTCGATCGCTTTCTTTTTGAGTTCTTTTGATCACGGAACTTTTGAGGAAGTTGCTACAGTAGCTTATGCTTTAATGGATGGTATATTTGAGTTTGAAACTGAACCAAAAGATTAGATTTATTATCATGCTTATACTAATGTTGCTAATAGAATTGTGTAAAGTTTTGTATGAAGGAAGTTTTCAAGTGTAGGGAAAGTAGAGTGATGAGATGAGATGAAGTATGGACAAAAGCTCAAGGTTGGGGATGCCCATGTCACCCCAAGAAATATCCAAGAGGTACAAGCGTCAAAGCTTGGGGATGCCCCCGAGGCACCCCTTCTTCATCGGCAAAAATCAGGTCACCTTTAAAGACACTATATTTTTATTGCTTAATGTACTATGCGTTTTTCTTGGAGCGTCTTTACTTTCTCTTTCAGTTTTCTTTTCTTTTGTTTTCTTCAATAAATGTTTGGACCCCAACAAATTTCTTTTGGAGAAGACACACTCCATTTTTATTTGCCAAGAACACTCTAGTTTTCACTCTTATTGTTCAACGAGTGTTCTCTTTTTCTAGTACTGCGTTTAGCTTTCGTTTTTCGCCTTGATTTTTGTTCAGATCTTGTTATATCTTTGTATCAAGGTGTATTTATACCACTGGTCTATGTTGGATTTCATCAAAAGAGTTGTTTCAAAAAGGTTTGAATGGTGTTGGAAAAGAGAAAAAAAGTTTCATGACTATAGTGGTACAAATGGGAGCTTATTTAGACTGCGGCTTAGACTTTTGCATGTCATGCTTGATGTTGTTTTGATAGTATGCTTAGTATTTTTTGCTGTAGCATGACTTGTCTCAAATGACTGATATTGCTTAATGAGCCTTTGAAAAAATCATGCGTTGTTTTTATTATATGGGAGCATGTTATTGTGGTTTTCTCCTTTGATGCTTTATTTGGGTTGACTTGGCGCATGCTTACAACATGTTTGACTCTAACAAGTTGCCATAAGCCTCTATGATCATTTGGTTTTTGACTTGTGATACCACTTTATCTTCGATTAATGATGTTTTGTCGCTATGCATGATTATGGCCGTTATTGCTCTCTTAGTTGGTTGCTCCCAGTCTTTTGCTAGCCTTCATTTTGTACAGAGAGGGAATACTTCTCGTGAATCCAACTCCCAAAAACCAATTTTATTCCAATGTGTCCACTATAAATTCCTATGCATGGTATTTGCAAGCCATTCCAAGTAAATTTTCATGTGCTACCTTTCAAAAAACCTTCAAAATACTTCTCATTTTGTGACACTATTTTCAGCTCATGGGGACGTAGTGGTCGGATTTGCTATGTTCCATATTGTTTTATTCCAAAAAAGAAAAAAAGAAAAAAAAAGAAAAGAAAAAGGTACTCCTCCATGGTATGTGAAAGTTGCTGGGCACCCGATGGAATCGGTTAGCCATGGTTTGTGAAAGAAAAAGTGGGGAGGAGTGCCAAGCTTTATAAAAGAGCACCAAAGTGCTAATCTCTCTCTCAAAAACTTGCTTAGTATGGAAGATAGTAAGAACCACATTGCCAGTCGTTGACAAAGACAACCACCTCTGAAAACAAATTTTTATCTCTCTATTTTACAAATAAAAAGCTCTAGCACATGTTTAATCACTGCTTCCCTCTGCGAAAGGCCTTTCTTTTACTTTTATGTTGAGTCTCCACCTTCTATCTTTATGCACCATCTAAGAGAGCATAGTTGTCATTCTGATTTTAATGTGCATAGTCCCAAAATTTATCACTGATTGATTCATGATTATGGTTTTGCTTGTTCTTAAATTATTTGTATCTAGTCACCCTCTTAAACTTGAAGGTGTCCTATGCATTTATGTTTTGCTATTCCATGAAGGACAAGCTGAAAACCACTTTGCTATGTTTTTCTATATGGTTGAAACACACACTTGACTTTCAATGCTTCATGGTTGCTAAGTTTTATTGCCAAGATTATGTTTGTGTTACTTTTCATGTTATAACATGGTTGCTAAGTTTTATTGTCAAGATTATGTCTCTTATGCCCATGTTTTAAGTACTTTGATATCAGCACTCAATGCTTTACATCGTTGATCAAGATTGTGATGGTGCATGTCATCTCAAAAATTATTGTTTTGTTATCACTTACCTACTCGAGGACGAGCAGGAGTTAAGCTTGGGGATGCTTGATACATCTGAAACGTATCTATAATTTTTGATGCTCCATGCTTGTTTATACACCATTTGCTTTGTGTTTTGTTACACTTCATGGCATTTTTATGCATTTTCCAGAACTAACCTACTAACGAGATGCCATAGTGCCAGTTCCATGTTTCTGCTATTTTTGTGTTTCAGAAAAGCTACATAGGAAATATTCTTGGAATTGGACGAAACAAAAGCCAAAGTTCCTATTTTTCTCGAAGCGTGACGGAGTCCAAATCTAAGATGGAGGGGTGCTAGAGGGCAGCCGCACCATGCCATGGCGTGGGCCACCCCTTGGCCGCGCCGGGATATGGTGTGGGCCCCTGGTCCACTTCCTGACGCCGCCCTTCCGCCTATATATTCCCCTCGACGGGAAAACCTAAAAGGACCGATCAATTTTCCTCAAAACATACTGCAAGCTGCCGCCATCGTCGACGCGAGATCGGGAGGGTCCAGAAGCTCTTCCCGGCACCCTACCAGAGAGGGGAATCACCGCCGGATGCCTTCTTCATCACCATGCCTGCCTCCGGAGTGATGTGTGAGTAGTCTACTGCGGTGACCCAGCATACCACTGCATGTTGTAGTATGCAAGTCATTGACATAACACTTGCAGAACAACCCTCCACAAGAATTACATCCCTCAGAGTGGTACAACAGAAACACTGCGGGTCCAAATACAAACTGATAGTATTATTATTACAAACCAAAGCGTGCTGAGAACAAAATGCTCCACAAGAGAACATCTCAAGTGCTTAGTGATTATACAACAAAAGGAGAAAGATGCAAATAAACACTCAAAGAACTCAACAGATTATTTCTATACTACAACTGCTCGGTTCCTCGATTCTAGATAGAACTACTTGTTAGACTACTCTTCACTCTGACTCATCATCGAAAGCGACTCCATATCGTATGAAGTAGTCCAACCCTTCAAATCCATGCGAGAGGTCTGGCTCCTCATAGAATATGTCTTCTTGTCCTCCGATGGCATTCAATGTTGCTTCATCCAATTCCTCATAGTCTAGCAAGGGTTTAAGAGATTGGGGTGAGTAACGAGCGTTACCCAGCAAGTTTCTTTAAAAAGAAGTTGTGTGATATGCACTAACTATAGCCATGAACCCAAAAGAGTCATAGGCCAATGCAAGGTTTTACCAAAGTTTCTTGAAGATTGCTTTTATTTATGAAAACTATGCCCAACAGCCAACACAGGGTATTAGTGCCTTGAGAGCACCTTTCCTGCAGCGTTCGCAGCTCCTTCCCAGAACAAGGGGTAACATGTCACATCCTTTTACACTCTGCAGAGGTGTGTCCTTCCAAAAGAGATCAGAGCCTTGCTGCACAACCGGGCGTACATTCCCGTCCACACTTCCTTGGTGTAGGGCCCAGTCATTGATCCAAGCCATTCACTGCCTTCTCCGCACAATGCTTGCCCACCCAATTCACGCAGAGCAGGTTTAGCCCCTGATATTCACCCGCAACGATGAAGTACCTAGGCGCCTCTTGCGGACCATCATAGACACCAGTTACCGTGGGAACTAAGGGGTCCCACCCATGTGCATGTAGTCTCGCAAGACCTACAGCGACCGGTAGCTGGCTGTCCGTTGACATGTGAACGAGAGAAGATACAGATGACTTTCCTGTCCCATTCCAAGTCTCCTGGACGACATAGTTTTTACGGCGCAAGAATAACTGTGGCACTGGTAGTTAGTCCTAGGTTTACTTTCCCGCGCAAGTGGAACCTCCACCACAACAATCTTACCATGGTTCCACCTGCCAGCCTTCCTAGGTTATCACCACTGGTCGATAACCACTAGTCATATTATTTATTAAACTAGGTTTTCCATCCTTTTTGAAATGTTAGAGTTAAAAGTCAACACTTTGCAAATAGTTTCAAAACCAGTGCAACCAAGAGATGTGAGCAAGATAAACTTGCCTTGTGACTGAAAGGTAGTGGAGTCGGATACTTGGCGATGCTCTGGATTTCCTTGTTCTACAAATATACCATCATTGTCCGGTAAGGACAATGTTTAAAGAAGCAAATGGATGCTATGTGCAATGATATGCAATGCATGGTGATTCTTTGATTTTGTTTACTTATTTGTGTGTTTTACCCAAGACTTGGTATTATTAAAGTGTTTTAGTACAACACTTGGTCATATTGGTGTGTTTTACCCTAGACCTAGTAATTCAGACAATCAATTAGGGTTTGAAAGCAATTTGAAATTTTGAAATTCTGGTTGAAGTTATTAGAAAAGAAAATGAATTGATTTGATAAAGAAAAGACTTAGTTTTTAATTTATTTAATAGAAATTAAGGTTTTTGGAAAAATGGAAATTAAAAAATATCACATTTTGAATTTATTTTAAAGAATAACTAAGGAATATATTTTTATCAAAAGATAATTAAATTCTAAAAATGGAAGTTAATTTAAATGGTTTAAATCAAACAATGTTGGTTTGGTTTTGAATTTGAATTGTTTTTAATTTAGAATTTGAAGTTTTTATTTGAATTCAAACTTGCAAATGGGCTTCAGCCCATTGGCCCAATCCAGCCCACCTGGCTGGTTGACCTAACCGGCTTGGGTCTGGGTCGGTCAAACCGACCCAGCCCACTCTGCCCCGCTCTCTCTCTCTCTCTCTCTCTCTCTCTCTCTCTCTCTCTCTCTCTCTCTCTCTCTCTCTCTCTCTCTCTCTCTCTCTCTCTCTCTCCCGAGCTCTCTCTCCGGCGATCCCAAATCGCCTCGCCGTCGCCCGGCGATTCCGGCCAGCTCCGACGTCCTCCACTGCCGCCACCTTGGGCCAAATGCTCGCCTCTGCGCCCTCTTCCTTCCCCACCAAACGGATTTGGAAGACTCCACCTCTTTGAGGAGATCCAGAGCTGGATCCCACTCGGGTTTCACCAGCCCTTGTCCCCTTCGAGCTCGACACGTCGCCGGATCTCCTCCCGGTGTTTGCTGCGCGGTGTTTGGGTGGCTGAGCGGCACAGGTGGAAGCGTCCCCGTCGGGTGCTCCCTGTGCTGCGACGCCGCCGCTGACGGTGAAGACTTCCCTCGGCCGTGCCTGGTCGGCCGCGCGGGCACTGCCTCGCCATGCCGGCTAGGTATGCACCTGGGCGTCTGGTGAGTGTGGTTCTCCTCCTCTTCCTCTGTCTTCTCTTCTCTGGCCTCTGTTACTGGCCATCTGGCCATGATTAGCTGCGCCAAGCTCACAGAGTTGATTATGTGAAGCTGCTTACTGATGCAAGCTTGTTGTGTGGATTCAGTTAATTGCTGTTGTGCTTGATTAGTGATATACATGCTGTGTTCATATCTCTGTCAGTGAACTTCTCTGACAGAGGTGTTAATCTGAACCTTGCCTTGTTGCAATGTTCAGTTAACTGTTGTAGCTTGCTTTGATAGATTATGATTCCTGTGATGCCATGATAGCAAAGCTATATGTGTGTGTAACTGAATTCATAAATTCAGTTATGTTGCTGTGCTTGGTCAGGTGGTGAGTTTGCTGTGCCATCATTTCTTCTGTCAGTAAATTTATGTGATAGTGGTGTTAGACTTAATCTTGCTGTGTTGCAAAGATTCAGTTATGAACTTGTTAGAACTAAATATGATTCCTAGATCTTATAACTAGGAAGATGATTTGGGTTACACTCACTGACCTGGTTGTCAGTTTGATTTCTGGTTGTGTTGAGGTGCATGACCATTTGGTCACGTGCCCAGCAACCAACTTTGTTATCTGCTGATGGTGAAACTTACCTTGTTACATGCCAGTGATGCTGGTCTGAGGCCACTCACACTTTTGTGAGATGATTTTCTTGCGTATGTTCCCAGGGTTTGAGATTTGACACTTAAGATAGCCAGGTTGTGTGTCTGAGGTGCATATCCTGTTGGATATGTGCCCAACACAACATGGCCATGTGCATGCTCATGCTTTTGCTAGACTAAACTTGCCAATGAAGCACAAGCTGAGGCTGTTACCCTGGTGGTCTCTATTTGGCTTAAACAACAACTCCCTGTGATGAGCTTGGCAAAGCACTTCTTTGCCAGACTGAGGGATTCCCAACTGAACCCTACCATGCATGGTTTCATGCATTAATAGTGAGATGTGATGTGCAAGATTATCCACCTGTTGGCTGGAGATTTGTAGGTGAAATCTTGTTGTTCAGCTGCTACTGCTTGCTGGTGAGTTGTGGCTTGCTCCTGGCTTGCCCTTCTCCTCCTGGTTCAGCTCCTGGCACCTGCCCTTCTCCTCTGGTAAGCTCCTGGTGCCTGCCCTTCTCCTCCTGATTAGGGGCTGCTCCACCTTGCCACCTTCTTCAGCTTCCAGGGATTCAATCCCTGGATTTGGTTTGTTGGATGTTGTGTGGTGCTGTGAGAACTTGGTGTTCTCCTGGTTGCTTTGTTTCTGACCGAATGGCTGTGGCCTCTCTCCCAGCCGTGCTCATCTCCTCCAGCTGCTGGCAAAACTGCTTTGCTGTGGTGATGACACCACCACACTCAGTCAGTGTGACTGAGCTGCTTGTAAGCAGCTAAGCTGCTTGTCACACAGCTTGATCTGATCCCCTCTTTCTTCCGGTGACACTGTGGTTACTAAAGTGTTGGGTGCATAAACTATTTGTACCAGATTTTTAAGAACAGATACCAAACTTGATCCAAATACTCAATGATGCAATTGGCAATTTAAATTGCCAAAGTCTGAGAGTAATTTAATACTAACCCTAACTCTATTTTATTTGATTTGCTGTTTATTTTGCAGGTTGCTGCTTCAAGATCATCATGAAGATCTTGAAGATGAAAAAGCTAGTTTAGGATTAGTTTTCTTTTCTTTTTAACTTTTGTAATTCTATTTTCAGTTACAGATGTAAAGACATTGTATTATTGTTTTATATTAATAAAGTAATACTTCTATTATTATTGTTTAACTTTTAATTCTTGTTTACCAACTCAATTAATATTGAGTTTTGTTTTAATAAAGATTATTCATTCCAATTTCAATAATAACCTAAATCCAGATAAAATACCAAAGACACTTAGCAACATCATCAAGAGATCATCACAAGCCCATAACAATTTAATAACAACTAACCCTAATTATTATCATGTAGAGGCTTGTTCTCTCAGGTTTTTTTGAATTTGTAAAAAAAATATTCAGATTTTAGATGCATGAATGCACAAAGGTCCTAATTCTACCCTTCGATTTTTCCTATACGCTGGGATATTACAGTCTCCCCTCTTATCAGAACTTTGTCCCAAAGTTATAAACTTGTGTACCTGAAGAGTTCTGGATATGCTTGTCTCAAATCTTCTTATTTTTCCCATGTTGCTTCTCGTTCAGAGTGATGTTTCCATTGCACTTTACAAAAATTTATTGCTCGATTCCGAAGTCTCTTCCAGTTCTACTCTAAGATCTTTATTGGCTTCTCCTTATAAGTCAAATCTTCTTGAAGATCAAGATCATCATGAGTAATGGAGTCTTCAGGTGCTTTCAGACACTTTCGGAGTTGAGAAACATGAAAGACATTATGTACTTGCTTCAACTTTTCTGGAAGCTCCAATTCAAATGCAACACTCCGATTCTGACTCAAAATCTTGAATGGTCCAATATATCTTGGGCTTAACTTTCCTTTAATACCGAACCTCTTGATTCCCTTCATAGGACTAACCTTCAAGTAGACCATGTCTCCTACCTTGGGCTCCCATGTCCATCTCTTTTGATCTGCATAACTCTTCTGTCTACTCTGTGCTATCTTTAAACGGTCTCGAATGACGTTGATAATGCCTTGCTTCTCTTTGATGAAATCTGGCTCAAAATCTTTGTTGCTTCCTGGTTCAAACCAACAGATTGGAGATCGACACTTGCGTCCATAAGTAAATGGTGCTGCCTTCAAGCTGCTTTGGTAGCTATTGTTGTATGAAAACTCTGCTAAAGGCAAGTGTTCATCCCACGAACCTCCAAAATCTAGGGCACATGCCCATAGCATATCCTCCAGGATTTGATTTGTTCTTTCAGTTTGCCCTCCAGTTTGAGGATGATAAGCAGTACTGAAATCTAATTGTGATCCCAATGCCGACTGAAGTTTTGCCCAAAATGCTGAAGTGAATACTGACCCTCTATCTAAGATGATCTTCTTGGGCACTCCATGCTTGCTAACAATCTCCTTCACATATTGTTCTGCTAACTTTTTTGCACTATCCTTCTGGTTCACTACCAAGAAATGTGCACTTTTAGTAAGACGATCGACTATCACCCATATCATATCCTTATGCTTCCTGGTCAAAGGTAAACCGGTAATGAAATCCTTTCCGATTTCCTCCCATTTCCACTCCAGAATATCCAAAGGTTGTAGTAACCCTGCTGGACTTTGATGTTCTGCCTTGACTCTCTGACAAGTGTGGCATTCAGCTACATACTTGGCTATGTCCTGCTTCATATTATTCCACCAAAACAACTCTTTGAGATCCATGTACATCTTGGTACTTCCTAGATGAATGGAGTATGGTGTCTCATGAGCCTCCTTGAGTATCAGTCCTTTGATCTCTGGTACATCTGGCACACAAATCCTATTTTGAAACTAGAGTGATTGGAAATCACCTAGACGGAATTTAGATGGTCTTCCTTCTTCAATTCTACGAATTTCTTCAGCAATGAAAGGATCTTCATCTTGTCGTCTGAATATAGTATACTTCAAGTCACTTTGTCTTTCTTCCATCACTCTCATGGTAAATATACTACCCAAAGATTTGACTTCTAGACATTGTATCTCCAGTCTTTCTAGATCCTTGAGCAGATCCTCCGGAAGTTCTCTAGTCATCAATTGAGTCTCCGTGCTCTTCTGGCTTAAAGCATCTTCTACTACGTTGGCTTTACCAGGTGTATAGTTGATGGTAAGGTCATAATCCTTAATCAACTCCAACCATCTCCTCTGCCTCATGTTCAACTCCTTCTGAGTAAAGAAGTATTTAAGGCTTTTGTGGTCAGTGTATAACTCACATTTGGCTCCGTAGAGAAATTGTCTCCATTTCTTCAAGGCAAACACAACTGCTGCTAGCTCTAACTCATGTGTTGGATAATTGACTTCATGTGGCTTGAGTTGCCTTGAACCATATGCTATCACTTTCCGGTCTTGCATTAATACACAACCCAATCCATTCTTGGATGCATCGCAGTAAACTGTGTAATCCTTACCAGTTTCTGGCACTGCTAAGATAGGTGCTGTTGTAAGTATCTTCTTCAGCTCTTGGAAACTTTCTTCACATTTATCAGTCCACTCAAATGGAGAATTCTTCCTTAACAATTTTGTCATTGGCCCTGCTATCTTCGAAAATCCTTCAATGAACCTCTGATAGTATCCGGCCATCCCCAGAAAACCTCTAATTTCCTTCATGTTGGTCAGTGATTGCCAATCCAAAACTGACTGAACTTTGCTTGGATTCACTGCAATCCCCTCCTTGCTGATGACATGACCAAGAAATTCCACTTGATCCAACCAGAATTCACACTTGCTGAATTTAGCATACAGCTGATGTTCCCTTAACACTTGTAATGCTATTCTGAGATGTTTAGCATGGTCCTCTTTATTCTTTGAGTATATCAGAATGTCATAAATGAACACTATCACAAACTTGTCCAGATATGGCATGAAAATCTTGTTCATCAAATTCATGAAGATTGCTGGAGCATTGGTCAAACCAAAAGGAACAACCAAATATTCGTGATGCCCATACCTTGAGACAAATGCAGTCTTTGGTATATCTTCTGGCTTGATCTTGATTTGATGATATCCAGATCTCAGATCAATCTTGGAGAAAACCCTAGCTCCATGAACTTGATCAAATAAATCCTGAATCCTTGGTAAAGGATACTTGTTCTTGATGGTGACATTGTTCAGATTCCTAAAATCTCCACACATTCTTCTGCCTCCATCTCTTTTATCAACAAATATGACTGGCAAACCCCAAGGTGATATACTTTCTTGGATAAATCCCTTACTCTCCAGCTCATCCAGCTGCTCCTTCAGTTCTTTCAATTCTTTAGGACCCATCTTATATGGTGCTTGAGATATCGGTGCTGTGCCTGGCTTCAGATCAATGGTGAATTCTATCTCCTGATCTGGTGGCATTCCCAGTAATTCTTGAGGAAATACATCCATGAACTCATTAACCACTAGAATATCCTCCAACTTGGCCTCCTTCAGAGAATTGAGTTGAATTCCAATCTCCACATGGGTGTGCTTATCTGCTTGATAAGTGATTCTCCCATCTCCAGGCTTCCGGATAGACACTGTCTTCTCTTCACAATCAATGTGTGCTCCATGATCGGACATCCAATCTATACCCAGAACAACTTCAATGTTTTTAAGTGGAAGAACATAGAGATCGGAAAAATAAGGACAGTCACAGATCGTAATGACCTAGTCTGGTTTGAACTAGGTTACTAGAAGTTTACCCCCGGCCGTCACCACAGTCATAGCATGAGCTATCGCCTGACACCTTAACCCATATTTTTTGACAAAATCCTTGGAAATGAATGATGTAGTGGCACCGGTATCAAAAATAACTTTGCCAGGATGAGTAAGAATGCTGAGCGTACCTATGACCGCCTTTTCCGAATTGTTGGCTTCCTCAAGAGATGTGCAATTCAGTTTCCCAAAAGTCCTGCCTCTCTTGCCATTGCTATTTTTGCCACTATTGCCTCCTCTAGATGCAGGTCTTCCACCTCTGCCTGCTTTTCCTCCACTATTGACTGGCCAACCACCAGCTGGTTTATTGGGACAATCGGGTCGAATATGCCCCTCCTTTCCACAAGCATAGCAGATAATACTCGGCTTCATGCACTCATTCTTGACATGACCCGAAGTCCACATTTATGGCAAATGAGCTGACTTTTTGGTGTGAATACCTTCCGAGTTGGAGGAACACCTCCAGTCCTCACTTTGGGCTTGAAACTGAGATTCTGGGAATTACGAGTCGGCTGGACTCTTTTGGCTTCAGTCTTGGATTTCTTCTATCGGCTCAGCTGAACCAACCTATAGTAATTCTCCCATGTGATGGCTGTATCCATCAAGTCCTGGAAGTTACGTGGCTTAGTCAACTTCATCTGCATCGCCGCGTATGGATCCAATCCCTTTAAGAACCTTTTCACCCTCTTGTTGTCAGTACTCACCTTGTCACTTGCGTAACGAGAGAGTCTAGTGAACTCCTTGATATAGCTCATCATAGATGAACTACCCTGCTTCAAGTCTTTGAATTCTCGCCTTTTAAGCTCCACAATACTTTCAGGCACATGAAAGGTGCGAAACTTTTCCTTAAATTCCTCCCATGAGAATACCTTTTCTAGAAGTTGCTGTGTAACTTCATTGTCCCACCATGATGCGGCTGGTCCAGATAAAAGATGTATAGCATAGCGAACCTTCTCTTCGTCATTGGCTCCAACAGCCTTCAACTTTCTCTCAGTATCCATTAGCCAGTCTTCAGCATCCATAGGCTCCACCGCGGAAGCAAAGGGAAATGGTTTTGCATTGAGGAAGCCGGAAAGACTTACCCCCCTCGCTTCCAGAACCCCTCCGGCTCCAACCTGCCCCATAAGCTCTTGCATAAACTTGTTCTGCGTCTCTTGCATGAACTGCATGTATTGCATGAAGCTTTGCTCCACCAAAGGCTTGAATGGTGGTGGTGGTAAGTGCGCTTGTGCTTCTTGATCAGCCTTTGCTTTGGCTTCCATTTCTGCTTGCTGGTCATTCATTGCCTTGGTTTGAGCTTCTTGCGCCAAGCGTTGCTCCTCGGCTTCAGCGGCTACACCCGTATCCATAACCCCTCTAGTCCTGTAACACAAAGCGAAGATCTCATAATTACACCATGCCCATGCTTTCTGAGCTTCACTTCATGCCCAGAACTAGTCACACAATGGAAAACAGAAATCCAACTCCAAATGGAAGATCGCAAGAAAACCAAATGTAAAGAGCATATTATACAACACATACAAACCGTGATACATAGTCATTATTACAACACTTACTCACTCAGGTGAGATACACTCATAGATCGATACTGGAAAGTTCTACCGTCTCTCTTATTATTACAACACACTACTAGAACTCGCTGCATACAAAGATACAACTAGCTCCTGACTTGGTCTTGACATCCTGTCCTGGTCTCAAGGCTCATAATACCTGCCCGGAGTCCACCCGTGCTGGCGTGTAGTCTGGCGCACTGTCTCTGGAACGAACGGCCTCCCGCCCGGAACATAGTCCAAGTCGGACGTGTCAACAGCAGAGGTGTCACTCAACATGAGTTCGTTCAGTCCAAGGTAACTCTCAAAGTAGACCTGGTCTCGTGAGCAGTCATCGGCTCCGCCTCTCCAAAGCAGGTACTCTCAGTGCAGTAGGTGTGGTCAAATGGTGCCTCCTGCACCACTGGTGTCACAACAGGCTCCGCACTCTCAAACTGTACCTCCATAGGATCCTCCTTGTCTGTAGTCATGGGAGTGGCTACGACATTCCCTCCTCCTGCCGCCTGAGCTGTCACTCCGTGAGAACTAGTGTACTACTAACCATCTCCCAGCCAGTCAAACCTCCACCCATCAGAGTTCTCAATGGGAAGCTCGGACTCCGAGACTCCCCTGAGACCCTGCTGCGCCTCCATGCTAGAAGTGATAACTGGGTAGTGTATGGGCTCTAGAGTAGGTGAATACCTGGAAGGTCCAGGCTGTGTCGGGTAACTGTGAGTCCCCACCACCGGTGAGAAGTGTGATCCCTCCGACTCCTGCCTAGTCATCTATGCTCGCTCCTGCCTCCTAGTAGTGTCTGTGAGGTTATCAAGCATCTCCGCCTTGTCCTCAACCAGGACCTGGTGGGTGTTATACAGTGATCCCACCATCTTCCTATACCTATCAAGAAGTCTGGCTGCCAACTTAGGCTTCTTCTTCACGAGGATATCATGATCCATCCCGGCTCATCCATCAGTGAGTCATGCGGAATAGCGGTGAAAGTGGTACCTGCTAACTCCACCGCTCTATACTCCCTGATAGTAGCAATAGCTCGAACTACTGCCTCATGGTAGGCTGCCATCTGTCCTCTCCCCTCTCCAGAAGGCTGAACTGGACTAGGTGCCAATCCGTCGGGTAGCATGATCACGACACGGTACTTGACGACAGTTCCGTCATCCTTGTAAGTATAGGTCTTAACAGGGATGTCGGTAGTGAGACCAAAGGCCCGTAGCAGTGATCCTAACTGCTCTGTCAAAGTTCCCTCATAGTCATCTAGAGTCTTCCTCTGAGACCAAACTATGCGCACTGGGATTCTCGATGCCATAATAGCCGTACAAGAATAGGATATAGAATTAGTAATGATGCATCATAATAAAGAATTGTAACACTAAAACATGACGATATTATTCCCAAGTGAATAACCATCATAATTTTAGAGAACTCTTTACCGTTGCTACTAGACTCCTACAGGTTCTATCCCTTTACTAGGTTTCCAACCTAAGGTCAAAGCAATTGCTCTGATACCAGCTGCGGTGACCCAGCATACCACTGCATGTTGTAGTATGCAAGTTGTTGACATAACACTTGCGGAACAACCCTCCACAAGAATTACATCCCTCAAAGTGGTACAATAGAAACATTGTGGGTCCAAATACAAACTGATAGTATTATTATTACAAACCAAAGCGTGCTGAGAACGAAATGCTCCACAAGAGAACATCTCAAGTGCTTAGTTATTATACAACAAAAGGAGAAAGATGCAAATAAACACTCAAAGAACTCAACAGATTATTTCTATACTACAACTGCTCGGTTCCTCGATTCCAGACAGAACTACTAGTTAGACTACTCTTCACTCTGACTCATCGTCGAAAGCGACTCCATATCGTATGAAGTAGTCCACCCCTTCAACTCCACATGAGAGGTCTGGCTCCTCATAGAATATGTCTTCTTGTCCTCCGATGGCATTCAGTGTTGCTTCATCCAATTCCTCATAGTCTAGCAAGGGTTTAAGAGATTGGGGTGAGTAACGAGCGTTACCCAGCAAGTTTCTTTAAAAAGAAGTTGTGTGATATGCACTACCTACAGCCATGAACCCAAAAGAGTCATTGGCCAATGCAAGGTTTTACGAAAGTTTCTTGAAAGATTGCTTTTATTTATGAAAACTATGCCCAACAGCCAACACAGGGTATTAGTGCCTTGAGAGCACCTTTCCTGCAGCGTTCGCAGCTCCTTCCCGGAACAAGGGGTAACATGTCACATCCTTTTACACTCTGCAGAGGTGTGTCCTTCCAAAAGAGATCAAAGCCTTGCTACACAACCGGGCATACATTCCCGTCCACACTTCCTTGGTGTGGGGCCCAGTCATTGATCCAAGCCATTCACTGCCTTCTCCGCACAACGCATGCCCACCCAATTCACACAGAGCAGGTTTAGCCCCTGATATTCACCCCCAACGATGAAGTATCTAGGCGCCTCTTGCGGACCATCATAGACACCAGTTGCCATGGGAACTAAGGGGACCCACCCATGTGCATGTAGTCTCGCAAGACCTACAGCGGCCGGTAGCTGGCTGTCCGTTGACATGCGAACGAGAGAAGATACAGATGACTTTCCCGTCCCATTCCAAGTCTCCTGGACGACACGGTTTTTACGGTGCAAGAATAACTGTGACATTGGTAGTTAGTCCTAGGTTTACTTTCCCGCACAAGTGGAACCTCCACCACAACAATCTTACCGTGGTTCCACCTGCCAGCCTTCCTAGGTTATCACCACTGGTCGATAACCACTAGTCATATTATTTATGAAACTAGGTTTTCCATCCTTTTTGAAATGTTAGAGTTAAAAGTCAACACTTTGCAAATAGTTTCAAAACCAGTGCAACCAAGAGATATGAGCAAGATAAACTTGCCTTGTGACTGAAAGGTAGTGGAGTCGGATACTTGGCGATGCTCCGGATTTCCTTGTTCTACAAAAATACCATCATTGTCCGGTAAGGACAATGTTTAAAGAAGCAAATGGATGCTATGTGCAATGATATGCAATGCATGGTGATTCTTTGACTTTGTTTACTTATTTGCGTGTTTTACCCAAGACTTGGTATTATTAAAGTGTTTTAGTACAACACTTGGTCATATTGGTGTGTTTTACCCTAGACCTAGTAATTCAGACAATCAATTAGGGTTTGAAAGCAATTTGAAATTTTGAAATTCTGGTTGAAGTTATTAGAAAAGAAAATGAATTGATTTGATAAAGAAAAGACTTAGTTTTTAATTTATTTAATAGAAATTAAGGTTTTTGGAAAAATGGAAATTAAAAAATATCACATTTTGAATTTATTTTAAAGAATAAGTAAGGAATATATTTTTAATCAAAAGATAATTAAATTCTAAAAATGGAAGTTAATTTAAATGGTTTAAATCAAACAATGTTGGTTTGGTTTTGAATTTGAATTGTTTTTAATTCAGAATTTGAAGTTTTTATTTGAATTCAAACTTGCAAATGGGCTTCAGCCCATTGGCCCAATCCAGCCCACCTGGCTGGTTGACCTAACCGGTTTGGGTCTAGGTCGGTCAAACCGACCCAGCCCACTCTGCCCCGCTCACGCCTCTCTCTCTCCTGAGCTCTCTCTCCGGCGATCCCGAATCGCCTCGCAGTCGCCCAGCGATTCCGGCCACCTCCGACGTCCTCCGCTGCCACCACCTTGGGCCAAATGCTCGCCTCTGCGCCCTCTTCCTTCCCCACCAAACGGATTTGGAAGACTCCACCTCTCCGAGGAGATCCAGAGATGGATCCCGCCCGGGTTTCACCGGCCCTTGTCGCCTTCGAGCTCGACACCTCGCCGGATTTCCTCCCGGTGTTTGCTCTGTGGTGTTTGGGTGGCTGAGCGGCATAGGTGGAAGCGTCCCCGTCGGGTGCTCCCTGTGCTGCGACGCTGCCGCCAACGGTGAAGACTTCCCTCGGCCGCGCCTGGTCGGCTGCGCGGGCACTGCCTCGCCATGCTGGCCAGGTATGCACCTGGGCATCTGGTGAGTATGGTTCTCCTCCTATTCCTCTGCCTTCTCTTCTCTGGCCTCTGTTACTGGCCATCTGGCCATGATTAGCTGCGCCAAGCTCACAAACTTGATTCTGTGAAGCTGCTTACTGATGCAAGCTTGCTGTATGGATTCAGTTAATTGCTGTTGTGCTTGATTAGTGATATACATGCTGTGTTCATATCTCTATCAGTGAACTTCTCTGACAGAGGTGTTAATCTGAACCTTGCCTTGTTGCAATGTTCAGTTAACTACTGTAGCTTGCTTTGATAGATTATGATTGCTGTGATGCTGTCGGTGTTCTGGATACCGGGGTATCCCGGTCCACCTACTCTTGGGCCCCATCATCGGCCCATCTTCAGCCTAGGGGAGAACCAACGACCCAAGCTACGGAGAAGACCCTCATGAGGAGGCGCCTCATGAGGAGAACGACGGCCAAAACTGCTAAGGACTAGAAGACCTCCTCACGAGCCCCCGCTGGTGAGGAGAGGGACCACGTCCACGTCAGCTCAGCACGTTGGCGTGCAGAGCAAGAAGATAAGGGACAGAAGACCGCGCACCGCCCATGCTACCCCCGACAGGGAGGAGACCAACTTTCGCTGTGCCTGCCCAAAGCGGCACAGTGGTTGTTGGCCACCCCCCTAAAAATAGCGTGGACGGTGCAGGGCGCCAGAGGAAGACGTCAGCTTCCTCCACCCACTCCGGTGGACCGGCGCCACTACCCTACGAAGACTATGTCCACGGAAGAGTGTAGTCTACAGCTGTCCTCCCTCCTTGGCCGTGTGTGGCAACCCCTTCCCCAAGAAGATAAGGGGAAGGAGGACCTTGGCGCTATAAAAGGAGGGGAGGCCACCCCTTAGAGGGGATCGGATCTTCATCTTCTCCAAGCTGCTAGCTGGGCACGCAGGTTCTTCAACCTCTGGCCAGCTAGAGCTTTGTAATCAAGACCTTGTACTCCTCGCGAAGTGTCGTGTTGTAATACAAGAAGGCAGGAAGTAGGGGTGTTACCTCACCACGAGGGCCCTGAACCTGGGTAAAGCTCGGCGTCTCTCTCTGCAGTGCGTAGTGCGTTCGACAACTCGAGGCTTCCGTCTCCGTGCTTCGTTGCGATCCTAGATCTCACACGTTCAGCCCCCTGCGTTCGAATCTTTGGGTCCGTCGCGTGGTACCCCGTGTTCTTGCGATACGAAATCCACCGAAATTTGGCGCGCCAGGTAGGGGGCTGTGGTGTGTTTTCTCCTAGATCTGCTTCAACATGGCCGACGCCAACGCAAGGCTCGAGCGTTTTCGCCGTCGCAGCGCTGTTCAGGGGCAAACCGAGCCCATATTCCATCGTCGTGAAGCTTCGGCCGGGGAGGAAGAGGAGGAAGATCTGGAGTCCTCCTACCTCCCGTCCGGGCGTACAGAGCCTTCGCTCTCCTTCACCGCCACCGCCACTTCTCGCGCTCGTTCTGGGAGTCAGTTGTCTCCTGCGCAGGCTCTTGCCATGGCGCAGGAGCTGCTGCGCTATCAACCCACTAATGACGGGCGTGAGGGGTGGCGCGCTTGAATCGCCGAGCTCGTCGCCATCGCCAACGAAGACCCTGCCCAGGGAGGAGCCCAGGGCGCGGGAGACCAAGATCCGGCGGCGGGGCGTCGTGCCCCGGGCACCGGAGATGGGAAGGCCACCAAGGCCAAGAAGGTGGTTTCCCGCGCCGCATCTTCGCCGCGTGGGGAGCCCAGCTGCCAAATCGTCCAACGCGCTCCGGAAGATGCACGCGTCTCCCTCGAGCGCCGCCGCAAAAATCATGACCGCGCCATCGACGACATCGGCGAAGCTGGCAAGAACGTCAGGACCCCCGGCGACCCTATCTACAACCCCGGGTGGCTGGCTCTCACTCGCCAGCAACGCTACGTGGTCTGGCCTGACAAGTTCAAGCCGGATATGGGCGCGCGATACGACGGGACCACCAACCCCATCGAATTCCTCTAGCTCTACGTCGTCGCCGTCCAGGCCGCGCGTGGAGATCAGCGTGCCATGGCAAATTGGTTCCCCATGGCCCTCAAGGACGCTCCGCGAACTTGGCTCATGAATCTTTCTCACGAATCCGTGACTTCATGGAAGGATTTATGTCGTCAGTTCGTTGCCAACTTCATGCCCACGTACGAGCGTCCCGCTACTAAGAACGATCTCAAGGCGGTGCGTCAGTACAAAGGCGAGACACTTCGTCAGTATATCCAGCGCTTCAGCCAGATGAGGAACAAGATCCCCAGGATCTCTAATGAGGAGGTCATCTCCGCGTTCTCCACGGGCGTCTCCGACATCAAGATGAGGGAGAAGCTATCCGTGAATGATGAGCTGACTTCCGTCGTCAGGCTCTTCGAGATCGCCGACCGCTGCGCCAAGGCCGAGGAGGGGAGGCTCTTCGTGGACAACCTGCCGAAGGTGCTTCCCCCAAAGCCGAAGTCCAAGGACCCCAAGCGAAAGGAGGCTGCTGTTCTCGCGGCGGAGCCAGATCATAAGCAGCGCCGCGGGGACCGCTCCGAACGCGATAAAGGTCGACGTCGCCGCTACTGCATTCTCCACAAGAAGGACACTCACAATACCGACGATTGTTGGATTGTCCAAAAGTTTCATGAAGAAAATGGTGTTTCCAAGCGCCGCGGGGGTGGCCGCAGCTACGGCAAGAGTGGATCCCGGGGCGATCGCCGCGACGACGACCACGAGGAAGGTCGCCGCCGCGAGGGTCTGTCTCGAGTCGATCCCGAGCCGCTACCGCTGCCCCCACTAGTAAACGATCGTCGGGAGTAGAACCAGGGGGGCTATCAAGAGCCGCGAGACTTCGCCGCTTACCTCCTGGGTGGAGCTCAGGCTCCTTTGTCTAACCGACACTTCAAGCAAATGTCGCGAGAGATCGTGGCGGCACAGCCCAACGTCGGCAATCGCCTAATGAAGTGGTCAACGTGCAAGATCGGCTTCGACGAGGAGGACCATCCGGCCTCCACCAGGGGCGTGAGCACAATTCCCCTCTTGTGCACGCCAACCATCAATAACGTCGCTGTCAATCGAACCCTCATCGACGGAGGGGCGGGCCTCAACATCATCTCGGTCGAGATCTTCGAGAAGATGCAGGTGCCGTACCACCGGCTCATGCCAACTCGACCATTCTTCGGGGTAACCGAAGGGTCTACAACGCCAATTGGGCAGGTACGCCTACCCGTTACCTTCGGCACCTGGGACAACTACAGGACCGAAAGCCTCGACTTCGACGTCGCCTACATTGCGCTGCCATATAATGCCATTCTCGGCTATCCAGCCCTGGCAAGGTTTATGGCAGCAACGCATCATGGCTTCAACGTCCTCAAGATTCCGGGCGCTAACGGCACAATCACCGTGCGCTGCAATGAGAAGGATGCTCTCCGATCGGTGGAGCATGTCTACCGTGAGGCCGCCACCATGTTCCCCGCCGACGAAGATCTACTGGAACACTCCGGTGACCTCGCGAGGAAGAAGCAGCTCGTATCCCAAGAGCGGGCTGCTACGAAGAAGGCCTCTCTTGAGCCCCACCTGCAGGGCTCGACAAGGAAGAAGTTCGCCGCCTCCGCATCGCCTACTCGAAGCGAGGACCTGGTCCATCCGATGCTGGACATGAGCATTGGGGAAGCCACGGTACCCTCAGGAAGGAGGCCCCAGTTCACCCAAGAGCGCTCTGCAACCAAGAAGGTCCCGCTCCAGGCTGGGGGCTACGAAAACTTTGTCACCATCGGGGCAGGGCTTTCCCCCAAATAGGAAAGCGCGCTCATCACCTTCCTGCGGGCAAACTCTGACATGTTCGCTTGGACTCCGTCAGATATGCCCGGCGTTCCCAGGGAGGTGATTGAGCACCACTTAGCCGTGTGCCCCCAGGCACACCCCGTGAAGCAGAAGACTAGGAAACAAGCGCAAGAGAAGCAGGACTTCATCATCAAGGAAATAGAGAAGCTGAAGAAGGCCAAGCTAATACGCGAGGTAGCCCACCCCACCTGGATTGCAAATCCGGTGGTCGTCCCAAAGTCAAATGGCAGTGGGCGCCTCTGCGTGGACTTCACAAGTCTCAACAAGGCCTGCCCCAAGGATCCTTATCCGCTTCCAAGGATAGATCAAATCGTCGACTCCACCGCCGGCTGTGACCTCCTTTGCTTCTTGGATGCTTTCTCCGGCTATCACCAGATCAAGATGGCAAAGGAGGACGAGGAGAAGACCGCCTTCATCACGCCTTGTGGTGTGTACTGCTACGTCTGCATGCCCTTCGGCCTGAAGAACGCAGGAGCCACCTTCCAAAGGCTCATGCGTAAGGCCCTGGGGGCTCAGATGGGAAGGAATGCGGAAGCCTACGTCGACGACATCGTCGTCAAGACTCGCGAGAGTCACACCTTCATCGAGGATCTGGAAGAAACATTCGTCAACCTGAGAAAGGTAAACATCAAGCTCAACCCCGCCAAGTGCGCCTTCGGCGTGCCGTCAGGAAAACTGTTGGGGTTCCTCGTGTCCCATCGTGGGATAGAGGCGAACCCTGACAAGGTCAGGGCCATCGAGGAGATGCGTCCACCGCGCAATCTCAAGGAGATGCAACGCCTCGCGGGATGCATGGCAGCCCTGGGGCGCTTCATCGCGAGGAGTGGGGAGAAAGCCCTGCCCTTCTTCAAGCTCATGAAGCGCACTGGGAAGTTCGAGTGGACTCCGGAAGCTGACAAGGCCTTCGCTGAGTTGAAAAGGTACCTCACGAGCCCACCGATCATGGTTGCCCCAACATTCCGCGAGCCCTTGCTACTCTACATCGCGACAACTCCAAGGACTGCAAGTGCTGTTCTCGTCGCGGAGCGAGACGCGAAGGTGATCGCCAAAGAGGAGGTCGATCCTCCCGGCCCGGGGGCTCCTCGCGAGGAAGAGGCCACTGCACCTCCCGTCCCTCAAGAGGAACCGCCCGCTGCATCTTCACCGACCGAGCCGCTCTCTCAGAGTAACGCCCCAAAGCCTCCCGAGGAGGAATCTCCCGAGGGTGTCGCCAAGGTGCAAAAGCCCGTGTACTTCGTCAGCACGGTGCTGCGCGACGCGCGGGAACGCTACACCATGCAGCAAAAGCTGCTCTACACCTTGCTCATCGCTTCAAGGAAGCTGCGTCACTACTTCCAGGGTCACCCGATTAAGGTGGTCACTGATCGTCCCCTGGAAACCATTCTGCATAATCCCAATGTCACCGGGCGGGTGGCTGAATGGGCCGTGGAGCTTCAACCCTTCGAGATCTCCTTCGAAACCACCAAGGTAATCAAGAGCAAAGCTTTGGCTGAATTCACCGCCGAATGGACTGTCGCCGACGAGCCTCCAGAGGTGGAGTCAACGCTCCCGGGAGAGGAGGCCCCAGGCCTCTGGATCATGCACTTCGACGGCGCCTTCAACCTCCCCGGTGCGGGGGCTGGTGCTATCCTTACCTCTCCCTCTGGGGACAAGCTCTTCTATGCCGTCCAGCTCTGCTTTAAGCCTGAGCACAAGGTCTCCAACAACATCGCGGAATATGAAGGACTACTCACCGGCTTAAGGGCAGCGAACGCTTTGGGCATCAAGCGCCTCATCGTCAAGGGAGATTCACAGCTGGTTGTGAACTTTTCGAACAAGAGCTACACTCCAAAGGATGAGCACATGGCGGCTTATCTCGAGGAGCATCGAAAGATGGAAAAACGCTTCCAAGGCTTGGAGCTGAAGCACATCCCGAGAGGAGAAAATGTGGAAGCCGACGAGATCGCCAAGCGCGCCTCTCATCGCCTAGCACAACCTGCCGGCGTCTTTGAGGAGCGTCTCTTCAGACCATCCGCTTCTCCATCGTCATCCGGATCAGACCCTCCACCTGCCCTGCCGCCGCCGCCGGAGCAGGGGGCTCCGGACTGCGGGCCTCCTTCGGGTGACCGTGTTCTTCTGGCATTGGCACGGCAGGAGGGAGTGGATTGGATCCTCGAGCTCAAGGCCTTCCTCACCAGCAGCAGGCTTCCCGAGGATGAAGAGGAGGCTGAAAGGATCGTGCGTCAAGCTTCGTGCTACTGCGTCAAGGATGGTGACTTGTACCAGCGTCGCCCAAACGGCGTCGCTCTGAAGTGCATATCTACTCACCAAGGCCAAGAGCTTCTCAGGGACATCCACACCGGCGAGTGCGGCCATCATGCTTCTGCTGCGATTCTAGCCGCGAAGGCATATCGAAGTGGCTTCTACTGGCCTTCAGCGCTCGGGGATGTGGCGGAGATGGTCAAGAGGTGCGAGGCGTGCCAATTCCATGCCAAGAAGATCCACCAGCCGGCGTAGGAGCTGCAAACCATCCCACTCACTTGGCCCTTTGCAGTTTGGGGGCTGGACATCCTTGGTCCGTTCCCCAGAGCGCAAGGGGGCTACCGCTACCTCTACGTCGCCATCGACAAATTCACCAAGTGGGTGGAGGTGGAACCAGTGTGCACCATCCTGGCCAGGTCCACAGTCAAGTTCATCCGAGGGCTGGTCTGTCGTTTTGGTGTGCCTAACCGCATAAGCACCGACAACGGCAGCCAGTTCACCAGCGGACTGTTCCGGGAGTACTGTGCATCGACCGGCATCAAGATCTGTTTCGCCTACGTCGCCTACCCCCGGAGCAATGGCCAAGCTGAGCGTGCTAACGCCGAGGTCCTCAAGGGACTCAAGACGAAAAGCTTCAATGCCAAGCTCGAAGCCTGCGACAAAAAATGGTTAGACAACCTCCAATCCATCTTGTGGTTCATCAGGACTACCGCCACCAAACCCACTGGAGAGACCCCTTTCTTCTTGGTCTATGGGGCGGAGGCTGTTCTTCCCACCGACATCAAGTTCGGGTCGCCAAGAGTGCTCGCCTTCGACGAAATTCGCCAAGAGGACCTCATCAAGGATCGCCTCCTCCTGCTCGAAGAAGCTCGGTGCCAAGCCGTGCTCTGTGCTGCGAGGTACCAGCAGGGACTACGCCGCTACCATAGCCGCCATGTTCGAGCAAGGACTCTGGAGGTCGGCGACCTGGTGCTAAAGAGAATACTCTCTCGCGAGGGCCTGCACAAGCTGTCTCCAATGTGGGAAGGACCCTTCAAGGTGACGCACATCGCCAGGCCAGGCTCGGCGCGGCTGGAAACCGCAGAAGGCGTGCCGATGGGGAACCCGTGGAACATAGCTCATCTGCGAAAGTTCTACCCTTAGGTTCCTCACAAGGAGATAAAGACCATTTTCACGGCACTTGTATCAGCTCAAACTGCTCTTAAGCACTGATATTAAGTTATCGCGTAACATCGTGCCTCTGCTTCGGCATGACATTAAAATGGCATGAAGTCCATTTATTTTCTGTTGTACTCCACGCGGAAGGGGGCTAGGCACGGTGTCTATGCTGGGGCCTTCGCCCGGAAAACAGCAAGCCCAAAAAACCCGAAGGGAGTGAGCTCTGGTCGGGGGCGACGGCCCTGTTATCGATCACCTCCAAATACCCATGGTGCTTAGTTCCTCGCGAAGTACACCGGAAAATAAAAAATCTTCAAGGAAAGTCCAAGGTGTGCCCAAGGCACCCACTAAGGACCAGCACCTCGTGAGCAACCCTCACGAGGAAGCAAGGATGCGTCGATGCACCAAGCATCCGCAAGAAGATTCCCTCTACCGAGGAAGGCCTAACGTGGTAGGATTATTGAAGACCAAGGCCGCTCCGATCATCTTGCGAAGGAGACACAGATCCGGAGGTCCGCGCCAGGCCCTTCACCTCGTGAGCAACCCTTGCGAGGTGTTGACGGTCTCTGGGCTCTCTTAAGCATCGACGTTTTCACGTCCGTGAAGGTCCAGCTTCCCTCAACGACGAGGAAGGCCCGTGAATTGCAATGCGCGGCAATTTGCTGTTAGTTGCTGGCACAGATAGTGCCGCACTCCTCCACGACGGAGAAGGTCCCTGTGCCGGTCACAGGGGCATCTTATTCGCCTTCTTTTTTCGTTTGTTTTATCGACTTGTTTTTCCATTTTCGGGGATTTGGGGTTTTTTCTCTTCCAACTCTTTCTTCAACTTCTTGTCTCAGGAATCGTCCAATGTCATCGACGCCGACCCCATCTCGAGCTCTGAGGCGAAGGGAGGCCTCCCGTCGACGCAAACAGCTCACTAGGGCTCTCGAGCGTGCGAATGACCAGGACAATGAAGAGCAATGAGAAGCAAAATGCAAGATAGCTAATAAGCAGATTTTATTGAAGCATTCCCAACAAGGGGATGAGCAAAGGCACGGCGGGGCATACCCCGCCGGCGAGGACTACACAGCAAAAGAGGGGAGGAGACTAGTTCCCCTCCCCAGAAGACTACCGCACCAGGATCTCCCCTTCACTGCGCCGTGGGCTGGGGTATGTGCGGCGGACGCCACCGGCGGTGAAGATCCGCACCGAAGCCTCCAGCGTCCCCAGCTTGAAGCGGAAGACAAGGTGGTCGCCGACGCGGAGGCGATGGCCGAGGACGAAGGCCCTCCAGCGGCCGGAGAGGATGGCGTTGCCGCCCGCTCCGAGGAGGATGTCCATAGGCCAGAAGAGATCTGGCCTGCTCCGCTCCCCCAGGGCAATCTCCCCGGCGGCCGCGCCGGGGGCGTAAACCACCCTCCGGACTGCGTCGGGCAGCCGGAGGGAGCTGAAGCTCGGGGCGTCAACGACGACGAGGAGCTCCAGGAAGCGAGACCCCGGGCCGATGAGGGGTCCCAGCATCACCGCCGCCAAGTGGCGCGGAGTGGCAACCACTCCGTTCGCCGGCGGGGCCGGAGAATCTGCAGCGGGGGGAAGGGGGCCCAGGGCGGCCTCCACCTCCCGAAGTACCCGGTCAACGCTCCCTGGGCCGCGGGGAGCAGGCGCCGCCACCAGCGGCGACGGCGAGTTCAGAGCGCCTCCAGGCGCGGGACCCCTAAGGGTCAGGGCGCCGGAGGTCCCCGAGGAGGCGCGGTTCGCCTCGTCCTGCCTCGGCGCGCCAATGCGAAGGGGGCCGCCGGCGCCGGGCGTCCACCGGGCCGGGATCTTCGCCTTGTTCCCGCTATCCGGGGGGCGTCCGCGGCGCTTTGCCCCGGAGCTTGATCTAGCGGCGGCGGCGAAGGCGGAGGGATCCATCAGCTTGGGGGCGTGGAGGAAGAAGTGGCACTGGAGGAAGGAGGTGAAGTGCCGGAGGTCTCGAGGAGGCTCTATTTAAGGGGGACGTCCGACGTCGATGCGTCAAATCTCAGCGCGGGAATCAAAGCGTTGGCGTAGCGCTCCACAGTGAAGCGACGCGCCATCATGATGGTTTGACGCCTCGGGGACTGTAGCGTCGCCCGCCGTTTCGTCTCACCAGCTGCGGCCACGCCACGTGTCCACAGCCTCTGCTTCTTCACATGTTCCTCTGACCGCACGGTTGACGCGTGCCGTTGGAGGGCCCAGCAGCTTCTGGGGCCCCCGGCCCTTCGCTCCCTCAAGAGGGCACGTTCGCGGGCCGGGCTCCCGGGGGCTACTGTCGGTGTTCTGGATACCGGGGTATCCCGGTCCACCTGCTCCTGGGCCCCATCATCGGCCCATCTTCAGCCCAGGGGAGAACCAACGACCCAAGCTATGGAGAAGACCCTCATGAGGAGGCGCCTCATGAGGAGAACGACGGTCAAAACTGCTAAGGACTAGAAGACCTCCTCACGAGCCCCCGCTGGTGAGGAGAGGGACCACGTCCATGTCAGCTCAGCACGTTGGCGTGCAGAGCAAGAAGATAAGGGACAGAAGACCGCGTACCGCCCATGCAACCCCCGACAGGGAGGAGACCAACTTTCGCTGTGCCTGCCCAAAGCGGCACAGATTGTTGTTGGCCACCCCCCTAAAAATAGCGTGGACGGTGCAGGGCGCCAGAGGAAGACGTCAGCTTCCTCCACCCACTCCAGTGGACCGGCGCCACTACCCTACGAAGACTACGTCCACAGAAGAGTGTAGTCTACAGCTGTCCTCCCTCCTTGGCCGTGTGTGGCAACACCTTCCCCAAGAAGATAAGGGGAAGGAGGACCTTGGCGCTATAGAAGGAGGGGAGGCCACCCCTTAGAGGGGACGGATCTTCATCTTCTCCAAGCTGCTAGCTGGGCACGCAGGTTCTTCAACCTCTGGCCAGCTAGAGCTTTGTAATCAAGACCTTGTACTCCTCGCGAGGTGTCGCGTTGTAATACAAGAAGGCAGAAAGTAGGGGTGTTACCTCACCACGAGGGCCCTGAACCTGGGTAAAGCTCGGCGTCTCTCTCTGCAGTGCGTAGTTCGTTCGACAACTTGAGGCTTCTGTCTCCATGCTTCGTTGCGATCCTAGATCTCACACGTTCAGCCCCCTTCGTTCGAATCTTTGGGTTCGTCGCATGGTACCCCGTGTTCTTGCGACATGAAATCCACCGACAGATGCCATGATAGCAAAGCTATATGTGTGTGTAACTGAATTCATAAATTCAGTTATGTTGCTGTGCTTGGTCAGGTGGTGAGTTTGCTGTGCCATCATTTCTTCTGTCAGTAAATTTATGTGACAGTGGTGTTAGACTGAATCTTGCTGTGTTGCAAAGATTCAGTTATGAACTTGTTAGAACTAAATATGATTCCTAGATCTTATAACTAGGAAGATGATTTGGGTTACACTCACTGACTTGGTTGTCAGTTTGATTTCTGGTTGTGTTGAGGTGCATGACCATTTGGTCATGTGCCCAGCAACCAACTGTGTTATCCGCTGATGGTGAAACTTACCTTGTTACAGGCCAGTGATGTTGGTCTGAGGCCACTCACACTTTTGTGAGATGATTTTCTTGCATATGTTCCTAGGGTTTGAGATTTGACACTTAAGATAGCCAGGTTGTGTGTCTGAGGTGCATATCCTGTTGGATATGTGCCCAGCACAACATGGCCATGTGCATGCTCATGCTTTTGCTAGACTAAGCTTGCCAATAAAGCACAAGCTGAGGCTGTTAACCTGGTGGTCTCTATTTGGCTTAAACAACAACTCCATGTGATGAGCTTGGCAAAGAACTTCTTTGCCAGACTGAGGGATTCCCAACTGAACCCTACCATGCATGGTTTCATGCATTAACAGTGAGATGTGATGTGCAAGATTATTCACCTGTTGGCTAGAGATTTGCAGGTGAAATCTTGTTGTTCAGCTGCTACTGCTGGCTGGTGAGATGTGGCTTGCTCCTGGCTTGCCCTTCTCCTCCTGGTTCAGCTCCTGGCGCCTACCCTTCTCCTCCTGGTAAGGTCCTGGTGCTTGCCCGTCTCCTCCTGATCAGGGGCTGCTCCACCTTGCCACCTTCTTCAGCTTCCAGGGATTCAATCCCTGGATTTGGTTTGTTGGATGTTGTGTGGTGCTATGAGAACTTGGTGTTCTCTTGGTTGCTTTGTTTCTGACCGAATGGCTGTGGCCTCTCTCCCAGCCGTGCTCATCTCCTCCAGCTACTGGCAAAACTGCTTTGCTATGGTGATGACACCACCACACTCAGTCAGTGTGACTGAGCTGCTTGTAAGCAGCTAAGCTGCTTGTCACACAGCTTGATCTGATCCCCTCTTTCTTCCTATGACGCTGTGGTTACTAAAGTGTTGGGTGCACAAACTGTTTGTACCAGATTTTTAAGAACAGATACTAAACTTGATCCAAATACTCAATGATGCAATTGGCAATTTAAATTGCCAAAGTCTGAGAGTAATTTAATACTAACCCTAACTCTATTTTATTTGATTTGCTGTTTATTTTGCAGGTTGCTGCTTCAAGATCATCATGAAGATCTTGAAGATGAAAAAGCTAGTTTAGGATTAGTTTTCTTTTCTTTTTAACTTTTGTAATTCTATTTTCAGTTACAGATGTAAAGACATTGTATTATTGTTTTATATTAATAAAGTAATACTTCTATTATTATTGTTTAACTTTTAATTCTTGTTTAACAACTCAATTAATATTGAGTTTTGTTTTAATAAAGATTATTCATTCCAATTTCAATAATAACCTAAATCCAGATAAAATACCAAAGACACTTAGCAACATCATCAAGAGATCATCACAAGCCCATAACAATCTAATAACAACTAACCCTAATTATTATCAGATAGAGGCTTGTTCTCTCAGTTTTTTTTGAATTTGCGAAAAATTTATTCAGATTTTAGATGCATGAATGCACAAAGGTCCTAATTCTACCCTTCGATTTTTCCTATACGCTGGGATATTACATCTACCTTGGACTACGGGTCCATAGTAGTAGCTAGATGGTTGTCATTTCCTCCATGTGCTTCATGTTTAGATCTTGTGAGCTGCCTATCATGATCAAGATCATCGTTGTGTAATTCTACATGTTGTGTTTGTTGGGATCCGATGAATATTGATACTATGTCAAGTTGATTTGCTGAATTATTATCTTTATGTTATCTCTATGTTGTTTATGATCTTGCATGCTCTCCGTTGCTAGTAGATATCTTGGCCGAGTAGATGCTAGTGACTCCAAGAGGGAGTATTTATGCTCGATAGTGGGTTCATGCCTCTAGTAATCTTGGGGAGTGACAGAAACCTCTAAGGTTGTAGATGTGCTGTTGCTACTATGGATAAAACAACAATCTTGTATTCAAGGACATCTGTATTGTTTACATTATGCACTTTTCTTAAGGTGATAATCTGTTGCTTGCAACTTAATACCCAATGGTTGCTCGGATGACATCCGGAGGGTGGATTATTAGTCATAGATGCAGTTGGATTACGGTCTATGTATTATGTTGTAATGCCCAAGTGAATCTCATAGTGATCCTCATGACATTTGTATGCTTGCTTTATTCTATCAATTGCCCAACTATAATTTGTTTACCCAGCATGTTATTTATCTTATGGAGAGACACCACTAGTGAACTGTGGACACCGGTCCATTCTTTTACATTGTTATTACCGTTTACCATTTACTTGCTTTACTTACATTATTGCAAACTATTACCTTTTACCACTCGATATGCTTAATCCTTTGTTTACAGCAAACCGGTGAGATTGACAACCTCACTATGAGTTTGGACAAAGTACTTCGTTGTGTTGTGTGTAGGTTCCACGTTGCTGCTGGTGCAAAGCTAAATCCTGGACAAGGCGCCATACATACATTGTCCGGAGCTATCGCGAAGCTAGCGAGCATCAACCTTCGGAAGTTGGTTCTTTCTCCTACTGGTTCGATAAACCTCAGTCTCATACTGAGGAAAGACTTACTGCTATGCTTATCATAACCTTCTCTTGGGGTTTCCAACTGGGCGGTCATCTACAAAACTCCTACATCAACACCGCACCATCAGGGACCCGCGCCACCCTATGGTGTGGCCAGCCCATGGCTCTCCTTTGTCTCTGCTTTGGACTCCGTCTTCGTGTCAGGAAAAATAGGAGGTTTGGCTTTTGTTTCGTCCAATTTCGAGAATATTTCCTTTGTAACTTTTCTAAAATAGAAAAACAGTAGAAAAAAGGAACTGGCACTGTGGCATCTTGTTAATAGGTTAGTTCCAGAAAATGCATAAAAATGCCACGAAGTGTAAACAAAACATAAAGCAATTGGTGTAAAACAAGCATGGAGCATCAAAAATTATAGATACGTTTGCAACGTATCAAGCAGCACCAGAAAATGTTCTGGATGCGGCAACTATGCCCATGGCTCCCGCACCTACAATATGTTGTAGTCCCAAACATCCAAGTTCCTATTTAACCAAGTTGGTCGTAATCAAGTAGCAAGTTTGAGGACAAGATATTATTAGATAATAGTAACCAACAATATACCAAGAAGCGGTGATGGGCCCTGACTTTGTCATATGGATTATTCTAGCAACAATTACATATTGAGATATGATAGTTGAATAAATAAAACAACGTTCCTCTACTGGAATACACACCAAGGACGTGTACCTGACACGACCCAATGGGTTTTGTTGATTCAAAGATTGCTAGATATATATGCAAACTTTAATGGTAGAAGTAAGCATAACGGAGTTGGAATCTTCATTATGATGAAAATGTTAAAGTGTTAATTTCATCAAGGTATTTGAAGATGCTTGTATTTACAAGAAAGTAAGTGGGAGCGCTGAGACATATTTCCAATACTTTATGTAGACGACATATTGTTTATTGGAAATTATGTGTTTTTCTTGATATTTTAAGATTTCATTAAAATTAGAATTTTTGATGAAAGACTTAGGTAAAACCAGAATATTAAGCATCAATGTCTATGTAGATAGATTGAGGCACTAATATAGTTTTGCCAAATTACATATAGTACATATATTGAATTTGTTCAATATGGAAATAATAAGAATGGTTCTTGTTGCATGAAAGAGGATGGAGCAAGAATCAAGTGTTTTGACACTTGATGAGTGAAACCGCAAGAATGATTTTATCAATCTTGTATACCATGATATGTAGATCCAGATGTGTCTGATGCTCTAAAGGTTACGAGCATTCATATGATGATTGTTGGACAATAGTAAAATATTCTTGTGTACTTTCAAAGAACTAAGAATATATTCTGTATGCACAAGTGCCAAATGGTTCATTGTAATGTGTTACATTGGCTTTGTCACATATACATGTAAAATTTAATCTCTATTTTAGGCTAGTTGTTTTGAGTTATAAGGTGGCACAATAAGATATAAGAAAGTTCCATGATGACTTGGATGAGTTCCAATGTTAAACATTGTGACGAATATTACAACGAAGGTAGAGTATATAATTGCTCTAGAAGCAGCAAGATAACTAGGTGTAGTTCCAAGTGTGCTAGTACTATGCAGTTCTATTATATGACAATAGTGACAACATAATCTCGGCCAAGAAACAAAGGTCTCACCAAAAGACCAAATTTATACGATGCCATCTCATACAATATGAGTAATGCGTGCTAAGGAAAAAGATATGCAAATACACATGGATCTGAAAGTGTCAGACCCATAGAAGGGTTACCACATGCAACGCGTATGAATAACACTGGAATGCCATAGGTGCTAAAGGCGCAAGTATGACTAGATTATTGACTCTAGTGCAAGTGGGAGACTGAAGGAAATATGCCCTAGAGGCAATAATAATATTGTTATTATCATATTTCTTGTTCATGATAATGTTTAGATTCCATGCTAGAATTGTGTTAAGCAGAAACATTAATACTTGTGTGGTTTATGAACAACACTGTGTCCCTAGTATGCCTCTACTAGACTAGCTCATTCATTAATGATGGCTTAGGTTTCCTAACCATAGATATGAGTTGTCGATTAATAATGAGGTTATGTCATTAGGAGAATAATGTGATGGACAGACCCAAATTAAGCACCGTAATTAGATCGTGTCATTGTGTTCACAATTGCATAGCTTTTTCTATGTCAGTATCCTATTCCTTAGACCATGGGATCATGCCACTCCCTGGTACCAGAAGAGAGCTTTGAGGTTATCAAACGTCACACTATGAGAGGGTGATCATAAAGGTGTCTCTCAGGTGATCCTAAAGTACTTGTTGGGTTGCATGTATCGAGATTGGGATTTGTCCTTCCCGTGAAGGAGAGATATACTCCGGGCCCACTCGGTAATCAATATCATACACCGTTTGCAAACACGTGATTAATGAGTTTAATCACAACCTGATATTGGATTGCGGAACGAGTAAAGAGTACTTGCTGTGAACGAGATTAAACTAGGTATGGTGATGCCGACGATCGAATCTCGGGCGAGTAAAATATCGCGAGACAAAGGAATTCGTATACGAGATTGATTGAATCCTGACATCATGGTTCACCGATAATGATCTTCGTTGAATATGTGGGAGTCAATATGGATTTCTAGATCCCGCTATTGATTATTGATGGTGATCATGTCCGCACATTCTCGAACCCATAGGGTCACACACTTAACGCTCATCGACGCTAGGGTGGTTTTGGGATTAAAGGAAATTGTTTCGGAGAGTTATGGAATTATTTCGAGAAGATGATTTATTAATTAATTGAATTAATAAATATTAATATGTATATATTTATTTACTAGAAATAAATAAGGACTAAAAGTAGTCTGTAAAAAGTTTAACTAATGGACCTATTTAATAGCAAGAAAAAAGGGAAGGCGCTGCTGGGCCGCGCTCTGCGCCCCGCCTGGACCGCCTGTCCCACTGGGCCGGCCTTTGCGCTGCTGCGCCAGAGCGGCTGGGCTGCTCCTGCTCGCCCGGGGCCGGTCGAGGGTCCTCCTCCCTGGCGCCCGGGCGTCCCCGTGCTTCCGTGACACCCACCTGGTTTCATTGATTTCAGGCCCATTTACCGGCATTTCTCTTCCGTCGACACGGGATTTTCTGTTTCTTGACGCGGTAGTGAGCTTCCGTCGACGCACGCGCAAGAGCTCTTCGTGGATTCTATGTTTCCCACGCGTGCGTACCGGTTCACGTGACTTTTTTTATACGTATCTGTCAGGTGGGGTATATAAACAGGTGGAAATCTCTTTGAGTTTCCGATGTGGGACGAATCTCCTAGTTCGTCCCCGTCGCCGTCGGGAACGTGACTTATGAATCATGACACGGGAAGAGAAAGGAACAAAGCAGTACTGAACTGTTTCGTCTGTTCCATCATTAAAAGAACTTGTTCCCTTTATCTAAATCACAAGGCATAAAAAGATGGATATACATGATAGAATTTGACAATTTGAAAATTTCACTTTGACTTCAAAAGAACAATTATAAACAGTCATGAACTGATTCAGTTTGTTCCATCAAAAGGAAAAACCATTGAAAACACTCCAACGAACTGATTCAGTTCATTTACAGATCATAAAAATTGTGAATAAATGATAGAATTTGTAAAATATGTAAATTTCAATTTCCTTTACAGAATGGAAAAATGATACTTTGAGAACAAGTTAAAAATAAGTTCCGAACTATTCCACTTGATTAGTAAAACTTGTTTCAAAATTTTGGAAAAACATTGGTACCAAGTATTTTATTCTAGATAACATTCAACGACAAATAACAATACTACAAATACTAGTAATAAATTATGATAAATAATCTTTGTCCTTTTTATCACAATGAACTTGAAGCAATTAACCTAGGAAGGTGAAAACAAATAGGTAGCTTCAAGTAAGCATGATTGCAATAGTAAAAAATTCATCTTCATGGAATGTTCATCTCACTGTGATAGCTGTGACAGTCTTTCTGTTGCAAACTTGTTATTTCACCGTTGTGTTGAAACCTAAGGAAAAATTAGTGCAGAACAATTCCATCTTAGTAACACTTATGAAAAATTTAGTTACATTGGAAAACTCGGTATCAAAAAAAGAGGAAAAGTGTTTCATGATCTTACATTTCTTCTGATGAAATCTTTAATTCTCTGGCTTTTGTTTGCTGTATTGTAGAAGTTAGATACCAGCTGGAACAACAACTTCTTTTTTAGTTCTGGAAGATCATCCTTGAAAAGGGATGTATAAAAAGATTAACATATTTTATTAGACAAAAATAAAGTACCACTTAAATTAAAAAGTTAATATTTGTAGAAGCAAAAGAAAAGAGCGGTGAATGAATCCTGTTGTTCTCACATTGGTGAATGCAGGAAGATCGAATCCATTGTAGATTTGGATTAACAACAGTACAATGAACCCAGAATCATATCTTTATTGAAAAAGAATAGCAGCATCAACCAAAAAATGAGTTGACATTCCAAACAAATAGCGAAGAAATCAAAAGTTAGAACTCTTGCTTGGAGTTTTGTTTTGGAACAGTAACATGCCTAATTTTGAACTGACGAATGTCAAAATTGGGGCAGTGAGGGTATGCATCATGAAACAATCCCTTGAAATTATGCACTACTGCTTTTATTGGTTCAGATACCATGTCATTGTTCTATGAAGGATTGAGAACATCAAAGCTCTTGTCCATGAAATTTGCCACTACCAGGAACCACTGCTTTGCTACAGTACAAGGAACATGAACCTGTTGAAACAAAATACATTCTGTTCAGAAGAATTAGAAAGACACAAAAAATAGGAAATATGATTTTATTTGTTGACAAATATTCGGATAACTCACCAAGCCAGCGTGTTCTAATCTGAAACCAACTCCAACTTCACTAAAAAGTTTTTGGTACTGAGAATAATCGAGAGAAGGATACATCAAGACTTCTTACATAGGGTAAGAAAAATAAAAAGCAGTGAATGTAAAAAATAATGTACACAAAGATTGCAGATAAATGTAAAACCAGGTATTGAAAATGAATTTAGACAAAGATGGGGTATAAAGAATTAACTTACAGATATTTCACTGAACGTTATGTGTTTAATGAAACCAATTTTTTCTCCATGTTTATCTTTCATTCTCTGGTCAAAAAGAATCATTTTGATGAATGCATCCATTACATATTCATTCATGTAACCACCATTTGACATGCACAGCGCAATAGTTCTTTCGTCTGCCCATCTCTCCTCAATTTGGAGTATTCTATGGCTGACATAATAATAAAATAGGAATGAAGAAAATAATGGATGAACCAAACATAAATGTATGGCTGCATTTACATAATTTATATTTGTGTATTAGGAAATGGCCGTGTATTTACCTGTATACAATATCGGTGATGTTATTTGTTAGCATCGCGAAAAGTTCCTCTTCAACTGGTGTACAAGTGAACATTTTGTTATTTGTATTCCTCCTTGTTGCATTGTCCTTGGAATTATTGGTTGCATGAAATAGTGGTTGACCAGAAACAAAAGAGGTAGTGTGGCTGAGATTCATGTCTAAATTGTTGTCACTCTGAACATGTTTCAATGATAAAGCCCTAAATGATCTTTGCTTTATGGGAATACCATGCAAACTAGGTCTGTTAGATGTAGTACATCTTAAATCTGTATAAAATGAAGAACAAAGGCTTAATAAGTAGCCAAATACAAAAGCTTGAACAAATAGAGAAACTATAAAAAATAAGTAGTTGCAAGTATATCAGGTAACATATTTTACCTTTTGTTTCATTCAGAGAAGAACCTTTTTTTCCATCCAGAGGAAAACAATCAAAACCATGTGAATGAAATTCAAAATCCTGGGATTTCTATTTTGAATGCTCAAAATACACTGCAGCTGAATAGTCAGTCAGGTTTGTCTTGTTCAACCGTTGGGCCAGGAGGTTCGGAGTGTCCTCTGATAAGTGGTCATACACATCCTTGTGGCAATTATTATAAGCAGAAGAAATGTTGAGTGTCATAACAGGGGTTTGAGGTGACTAAACAAATTCAATCTCGTCGCCAAAATTTCATTCCGGATATTCACTTGTATATTTTTTAGGAGTTTTTGAAGATGCACAGCCTAGGAGACGCTCGTTCAATGAAAGACCATACCATTTTGACTTGGGAATGAATGAACTATTCTGGTTCGTGTCTTCTCTATCATAAGTAGGGGAAGCATCATTTTGCTTGCATTACAGATTTCCAATTCTATCTGGTGATCATAACATTTCATATTGAACAAAAAAAACAAAGTAGAAAGAGTAAGTACAATGGGAAAAAAAGAATGATAAAATGTATAAAAATTCACATAAAAAGTAAACATAAAACAACTAAAATGAAAATAAAGATACCTTGATGTGACGTTTTTTCGTAAGAGTTAAACCAAGTACTGAAATCAATTTTTTCTTCTTTAGAAGAGAATTGTTGATCTCCTTCATCTATTGAAAATAGTTTCTTCAAATTCATTTTACATGCATCTGTTTGAATTGTTAAAAATAAACAACATGAGCTACATGGAATGTAAGACCTCCCATGCAAAATAATGTGAACTCAATCCAGAATTTTGAATTAAAAGAATTAGATTAAAGGAACAGAGGAAGTGATTATCCTAAAATTGTCATGTGCTCATATCCTTCATCACATGTTGGAATGGAGACCTTTTCCAGAAACTCCTTGCTAAAAAAACATTCAAATCAAGTACTGTAATAGAAGGTTCTTCCTGTTTCATATAAATATTTTGCACTAGAACTTTGTAAACATCACTTGTAGACAAAAGTGAATTAATATCAGAATCTTCAATATTAATATCAGGGAAAGGTGGAAAAGAACTATCCATATAATAAAGAATCATGTCCTCGATGACAGCCCTTTTCGATGTACTTCCAGTATCCACATTAACATGCAAGTTCCCATGTGAGTTATGAAGCAAATCATTACAATGAAAATTGTCTTCGTTGGAAAAAAACAATCTTTGGTTGATAATTGACCATCAAAGGTGGGTCCTCTAGCAGTAGGCATGTCTGTGTTGCAGAAAGCACACCAAACTTCATTTACACAATTTGATATAGCTCTTGTTGCATATTTTAAGATGGTTGCATGCAAATTTGTTGAAAGAGTTCTTAACTTCTTCTTTAGCTACAATTTTATAGAATACACAACATGATATTAAAGTTGGGACAAAGAATATACCTAGAAGGAAGAAAAACTAAATCTACAGTCACACAAAAACATTAGAATATGGGACCAACAAAAATAAAAGACAGTGGAACAAGCGATGAGTGCAAAAGGGACTAGTCGAAATTAAATAAATTTCATCATCAATGGAGCCAATCACGACAGTAGAGAAACAACATAATATGAGCAAAGTGGAACAAAATTTGGAACTCGTGTAACAACACACGATACAAGAGGAACAAAAAATAATTGGATAATCGCAAAGAAATCTATTCACATGAGGAACAAAATGTGATCATTGCAGATAATTATACAGTAGGAACAAACAATATCACAGTGAAGAATAAAAATAATAGGAAGACATCACATATACACATGGAACAAAATGTTAGTGTAAATGGAACAAATCATGTCGTTAATTTAGAAAAAAATAGGGCTGAAGGAACAAATCACGCCTGCATAGGGAACACATGTACTCTACACATGGACCAATAAGGTTATGCTAAACATAACAATTCATCATTACCATTGGGATAAAAAATTAGCGGTAAAGGAACAAATCACATTTGCATAGTAAAAAACAGTAATTATGTTCAAAAACTTACAATTTTCTGGTCTGCTGTGTTGTACGTTGTTTCAATGAATCTAACAACATCTTGTGGCATGTTATATTTCTGAACATGCATCTGGCTTGTATGTGCAAAAGGAGTACATGCAATATGTTTTGTCTGTCATAAAATAAGAACAAAATGTCATGAACTAAAATAGGGTGTCTATTGAAACGTCAAAAAATCAAGGAAGTAGGCTAGAGCATGAAAAAATATTTTACTTACAGGAAGATTTCCAAAAAAATCCCCTTCCTTCAAGTCCATTGATGCATACAGTTGTAACATCTTATCTGTCCACAATGGTAATCTTGGAATGGATATACCAAGATGAACTTCAGGAACCACCAGAAACTCAAAATATGTTATCTACAAAAGTTCAACATACAACTAGGTATATTTAGTACGAAAAGAGATTTGAATCAAGTCATGTTTAAAAAGGTAACACAAAATATAGCATGTAATAAACTTTGTAATATGATACTAAGAAGTATAAGAAGTATAAGTTAAACTGGTACAACAAGTTTCATAGAGGGTAATCGTACCATAGGTATGAGACCACAACCCGCGTAGTCTCCATTGCATCCATCTAGCTGGTACTTCTTGACACTTAGAAGAAGCCAATGCAGAACATATGAACACCAATTAAAGTTGGTGATCCTTTGGAAGTCATCAATAGCACAGTAGTAGCTTGTGCTAGGCAACAATTGATTTGATGGACAAAGCAGTGTGCAATTAGTTAGAAGAATAAATGCTTTGCCAAATGTTGATCCAGATAGTCTATTAATTATGAGACTGGACAGCTCATAAACAGTGGGTGTTCTTCCGCTACCATGAATCTCCATGTTAACCCTATGCACAACATTAGGTGTAGAAGTTAAAGAAATAGGCTAGGGCCCTACTGGAAGATCCATAATTAATCGAACACACTCTTGGTTAATGGCGAATGAAAGGCCATTTGGTAGTTCAACATAACCAGTGTTTGTGTCCATCTGAGATGCAATCCAGTTGAATACATACTTCGGGAAAGTTGATGAAGCTAATAGAAGAATTGAACTGAACCCAATATTTCTAAGTACAGCAATATGTTCATTGTTTAGGATTTGAATCATTTTCACCAGGAGTTTTATCCCATCTTGAATATTAAAACCCTACCAAAAAGAAAAAAATGATAGGAACAAAGAACTCTAATTAGCCCAAAGTATATCCTCATGATGGCTTAAGTGAGTATTATAATAAGGGTAGTTGCTATTCACACAATTCTCACCTCATCTATCTCTTTAGCTAACCATACACGCTTCCTGGAAGTATTTTCATCCATCTGCGAGTGGTTGAAATTGGTAGAAATCATCATGCATCTAATAGACTCATACTATCTCTCTAAAATGAAAAAACATCTCCCCTTTGAAAAGGAAACTAACCTTTAAATTCAATATATTTTTCTGCAAGATAATCAAAGGACCTCAAATTCATTTAGCATCCCTAGATCTGAGGAAGAAAAGAAGAAGTTGCCGGATTAATGACCAAACATGAAATCAGACGGGGAGAAAAGTCTTGTTCCATTTGTTCTATAAAGGTGTCTTAGACCAGTCGGGGGGGAGGGGGGAAGAAAGAGCAAATCAAGAACACGTACCAATCTGTTGTGTTTTGGCGGAGGGGGGAGCTGGACATCTTTATCTCAGTGAATGCACGCGAAAAGGGGAAAGAAGGAGGAGTGTGTATTTGTTTCTGGAAGATAAAGGAGAAAGGAGACAACAAATAAAGATAAGGTGGGGTCAGAGCGTCAGTGTCTGTGCTCCGTTATTTTCCTTTCGTCATAGAAAAATAAGAAAAAAGGAATAAAAATACAAGCTAATCGAGTCAAACACTTTGCCGACGATGGAGACGGCGGAGGCTGTATCCGCCGCTTCAACCGATCCCCCTCCAGAAACAATGAAACAGCAAGATCGAAGCTCAGCACATCATGGGCGCCCCATGGGCGATTCGACGAGGTCGAAGAAGGCAGGGAAGGCAAGAGTGCCGCTGCCAATGGAGAAAGTGAGGACGGCAGCACCTGACATCGCGGGTTGGAAGGATCCCCCAGAAAAACAAGTTTGGCAACAAGATAGGAGCAAAACGCAAGAGGCCATGGCCATGGATGATCCGGCTAGGACACTAATGCAGAATAGCTTATATGAATAGGTCTTTTGAGCCCGTCACTAATGGGTCTTTTGAGCCTGTCACTGGTAGGCTATTCTGCAGTAGTGGGAGGATTTCAAGAGTTCCGACATAAAAAACTACACAGGTATGAATAGCAGAAAATCTTGCAATCAGAGTTAGAATAAATCTTGGAGAAGTTATATGAAGAAATTAGTTGTGTAAATAGTTGCGGGCATTGAAGAAACAGTCCACTAATTCACCAGCAAGATCTGATAGGAAACAAGACAATCATGATATTCTAACAGGATTCAAAAGAATAAAAGTTAAACTGAAACTTGTTTGTAGTTTTATCATTACTGCAGTTTTAGAATGAATTCAGTTTGACATTCAGGTTGTTGAGGCAAGTAAAAACAACAGAGAGAAGCTTTCGGCAACTTGTACTGAGGTACAGACAGACGCGAGAAAAACACTGGGACCTAGTTTGTGAATAGTTTGTTTGTAAAGCATTGTTGTTCTCATGCATTTGTACGTTCTAATGGAGAACTATCTTATTCCAGAAAGATGATGCTCTATTATCAGAGTTTGATCAGTTTGTCTTGTATGGGGAAATGGAGAAAAAGAAGAAGGTTTGTGAAATATAGATAAAAAGTTTCAAAGTTTGAAATTGCACTGATAGAAAGTTTTAAACCTAAAAGAAACAAAATTCCTATTCTGCAGCTTGCTCTGGAACTACAAAGTATGTATTCTTCAAATGGCATCCAATAAGAAGAAAGAGAACATGCTGGAATAATATCAGAGAAGGTATTAGAGGAAGAGGTAAAGTACACAAAATATGATGCTCCATTATCAGAAAAGGAATTTTTCGTGCATTCATCAGGTTTCCCCATGTTCAAATGAATTTTCCTTGTTTAATTTGGATTTCTCTCGGTTTAATTTTGTAGGCTAATGTAATGACTAAAAATAGCAAACAGAGAGTGGTCTTGGAACAAGCTATTGTTCCATTTAACAGAGATATCATAGATGCAGTGCAAAGTTTACAGGTATATTCCAAAATTTGTAATACTTAGAATAAAATATTTCATGCATTTACAAGCAATTCTTCTTAACTAACATGTATTTTCTAAATTGTGATGTTTCGTCCTTGCAGGCACGAGATGGCATCCAACCTGGAACAAACATACGAGACAAGCAAACTTGTGATGCAGAACTGATATGTGAATCTGAAGAAAATTTGTTTGAAAAGGTATGAAGGTCCATTGTAAATTGTTGTATGATTGGGTGCAATAAAAAAATAACAATGCATGTAAAGGTCATATGAAAAAGGGAAATAATACTCTGAAAACATATATGCAGCTTGAAAACTCATCATCGGATGAAAGCAGTGATCATGGAAACACTGCAGAATCAGACTCGGAAGACTCTGCCAGAGAAGATATCATGCAGATTAACGATGACTCAACAGAGAATTTTATCCCAACAGGGGAAGAACTAATAGAGGAAAGGATCCCAGAAGTAGGCATGCACTTTGATACCCTTGAAGCTGCTCATAGGTTCTTAAATATTTATGGATATCTTCATGGTTTTGGTGTTATCAGAGGATGGAACTACAAGAATAAGAAGTACACACTCCAGTGTAACAAATGCAGGACAACACATAACCCTGGAAACGCACAGCAGAAACAGAAAAGATCAGTCATGAAAAAGACTAAATGTCCTATAAATGTTATTGTGAAACTACAGAATGGGTAGTGGGAATTCACAGCTTGTAGTCTTGAGCACAACCATGACTTGCATGATACTCCTTCATTAACAAAGTTCTTTTCAAATCACAGAAATATGTTAGAGGAGGATAAGAACTTGTCTACGATACTACAGGAATGTAGGGTGACACCAAGGAGGATCATGTCAATTTTTAGGCGTTTAAAAGGTAGCAAGAAGATACTTTCATTCAACAAGAAGAAAATCTAGAACCTGAAGCATGAAAACAAGCGAGAGAAGAACACTGATATATCACATGCTCTCAAATTTATGGACAAGTTGCAAGCAAAGAACATGGGAATTGTACTGAAGATGGACACTGACTCAAATAACACTGTTAAAAGCATACTATGGACCGACGCTCAGTCTATCATGGATTATCAGCTTTACAGTGAGTTTCTTTCCTTTGATACTACATTCAGCACAAACAAGTATAACATGCACTTTGTACCGTTCATCGGTATTAATGGACAAGGTCTTACAATTGTTTTTGCGTGGGCTCTACTGGAAGATGAAAAGAAAGAAACATTCAAATGGGATTTGAAAACATTTGTAGATGTCATGGGAGGGAAAAAGCCACAACTCATAATAACAGACCAGGACAAGGCTATGAAAGAAGCAATTAAAGATGTCCTCCTGTCTGTATGGCACATATTTTGTTTTTAGCATATAATGAACAATTGCCATGAAAAGATGGGATGATTCATGGCTGCTAGAGAAGGAATGGAAGCTGAGATGATGGATGTCATCATGGATTCTCTAAAAGTTGAAGAATTTGAGAAAGGGTGGTCAGAAATGATTGTGAAATATGACGCATCTAGCAGCAAGCATTTGCCAATGATGTGGAAATGTAGGGAACAATGGGTACCAGTGTATTTCAAGTCAATATTCTGTCCATTCATCCGTACAACAGGAAGAAGCAAAGGAATGAACTCAATCTTCAAAGATTATGTGAAGCAAAAAGATACAATTGAGACTTTCCTCATGCAGTATGAGTTGTTCCAAGAAAACATCATTGAAACAGAGAATGAAGACAGATTCTTGTCACTCCAGAAAGAGCTAATATTCTGGGGGCACAACCGCATTGAAAAGCATGCGAGCAAGTTGTATACGCGAGGTATATTCTTCAAGTTTCAGTTAGAGCATCAAAACTCGACTGCATTTGCTGTTGATGTAGTGGAGACAGATACTACATATAACTTGAGGAAGACATTTAATTATGCAAAACAAGAATACCACAGAGAGATTTTCTAGGTTAAAGTCAATAGAAGCATTGAACAGTTTGATTGCATATGTGGTAAATACCAAAGAGATGGTATATTGTGCTGTCATGTTCTTCGACTATTTACACAGTTTGATATAATACATACACCAGATCATTACATCAACAAAAGGTGGACAAAGGAATACAGAGAAGCTGAACTTATCAAGCACAAGCCAAGAACAATTGATGAAGGAACTGGGAGTGAGAATTCTCAACTTTCTATGATGTATGTTGTACTAATGGGCAAAGTAACTGAAGTGTGTGCTTTTGTCAGTAAATATGCTGATTTCAGCAAAGAGTTCCTGGTAGACATCCAGAATTTGCAGGATAAATATTCAGCAAGAGAGAAATCACATCCAGCACTAGGTGATCAAACACAAGAACAAACTCTGAAGGATCCGCTAATAAGAAAAACAAAGTTAGTTGACAAAGGAGCTAGACTAAAGAAACAGTCAGAAAAGAGAGCAAAGAAGAAGAGTTGAAATAAGAAAGGTGAGCAGCAAAAGGATCCTGCTTAGGATGACAACATTCATATGTCAAAACATATTATAACAATGATTGGGTGGTGATTATTTGTTAAATGAGACAATTTTGTTAGACTTATTCCATATGAGAAATATAGTGATCTTATTTATTGTTTGTTTTCTGGAACTATTTAATGTAAGTATACGCACATTAAAAATGCAAAGCATGCTTGTACTTCGCTCCTGAATAAGAATCTGTTTCACCTGGAAAGAACAGTAGGCGAGTTGCTAAGGATCACTTGGATATGAATGTGACCTGGCTTCATGGAGACTGTTGAAGGAAAAAGTTGTAGTGTCTAATCATCTAATTTTCTTTGATAGTGTTTTCCTTTCCATAAACTAGGCTTCATGCACTAATAGTGCTTTTGTAATGTTGCATACCTGATCTGTAACTTGATACTTTTTATTCCGTGGAACAATTCACAAACTAGAAAAGACGGAAAAAAATTTAGTCCTCGAAACACAAGTATAAAAAAGTGGAACAAAAATTTAGTCCATGGAACAATTCACAACTACAAAAAGAAGGAAATAAAAAATTTAGTCCATGGACGATCTGCTAACCTGGTGTTGAAAAGTAACAAAATAAAAGAAAACCAAAAAATTAAAATTCTAGTACATATGGAATAAAAACACGACTTCTCTAGACTAAAAAGTATAGACCAAAAAAGGAACATAATTTGGACACACAAAAGAAACATAGTTGTAGCGGTTGAGGGATAAAATATTTTTGCGACCAATAAATAAAAATATTGTAGCAGTCGACTAACAAATCTCATCTACACAAAAGGAAAAAATTGTAGCAGCCAAGGAACAAATCAAACTACATAGGAAACAAATACAATAGCGTTTGAGGAACAAATCGCATCGATAGGTGGAAGAAAAGATTTAGGCTAATTGAAACAAAAAATCCTGACAAATATTTTGGACAATAGTTGCGGCATCCTTGGAAGAAAATATCATCTATATGAGGAACAGATATGTAGGGGCCAAGGAACATAATATAGTGGAACAAAATATCATCTATATGAGGAACAGAGATGTAGGGGCAAGGAACAAATTATAGCGGTCATGGAACGGAATATCATCTATATGAGTAACAGTGATGTAGGGGGCAAGGAACAAATTATAGCGGTCATGGAACGAAATATCATCTATATCAGGAACAGTGATGTAGGTGCCAAGGAATATAATATATCGGTCGTGGAAAAAAAATCATCTATATGAGGAATGGTGATGTAGGGTGCAAGGAACAAATTATAGCGGTCATGAAACAAAATATCATCTATATGAGGAACGGTGATGTAGGCGGCAAGGAACAAATTATAGCGGTCATGGAACGAAATATAATCTATATGAGGAACAGTGATGTAGGGGTCAAGGAACAAAATATAGCGGTCGTGGAACAAAATATCATCTATATGAGGAACAAAGATGTAGGGGGCAATGAACAAATTATAGCGATCATGGAACGAAATATCATCTATATGAGGAACGGTGATGTAGGGGGAAAGGAACAAATTATAGCGGTCATGGAACAAATTATAGCTTCCAAGGAACAAATTTAAACTACCCATGGAACAAAATAGTAGTTGTCGAGGAAGAAATCACATGTATAGGAGAAAAGTAAAGGTTCAAGCTAAGTGGAACAAAAAATCATGACAACAGTTTGGACAAGCGCAGCGGCATCCATGGAACAAAAATCATCTATACGAGGAACGGGAATTGAAGGGGGAAGAAACAAATTATAGCGGGTGGGGAACAACGTTGTAGGCGTTGAGGAACAAAATGTTGTAGACGATGAGTAAAAAATCACACCTATAACATAAACCATATACTAAGTGGAACAAAAACTCATGACAATTGTATGGATAAGAATTGTCGAGCCCGATCGAGGAACAAATTTCACCTACCAAAAAAAGAAACAAAAAAGATAGTATCGTGAGAAGAAAACTGTAGCAGCCGGGGAACAATATGTTGTATTGGCCGAGTAAGAAATCATGTCTACACAACCAAAATCTATAGGATTAACAAAAGCTGTAGCGAGTGAGGAACAAGCCACATCTATAAAAGGAACAAAAATGTCATCTACACAAAGAAAAGAAAAATGTACATATTGAGCGAGAAACCAACAAAATACATAGAAGAACAAATAAAATAATCATTTTTTTTAAAACACAACTACAGTTTTGTCAAAGAACTGTGGCGTGTAAGGATCAAATAACAACTGCAATAACTATTTACAGTAAGTAGTTTCATTTAACCAAATTGTCGCAAATACTGAGTTGTATCAGAAGGTAGCAATGAAATAACATAAATATTATACATATCTAGGAAAACAAAAAGGGAACAACTGGTAGCCCAACTAGATACTGATAGCCCAACTACATAGAGATATGTACATAAAGTTGCTCTCCTCTTAGTTCACTGAACTCTCTGTAATTTCCTTTTACATCATATCAACTTGCACTTCTTGAAACCATCCACTTCTGTTATCATGTCGTTTATGGATGATGACACAAGTCTATGAGCTACAACCTTCCAAAATTGGCTCTCTATTCCCTGTAAGAGAAATTGTGGAAACAACAATTACAAATCTAAAAAATGAGAATAGGAAAACAAAAACATACTTTCAACTTCCTGAAAGGATTCACATCTATAGGAGGGACAAAAGAGTAAAATTTTAAAACTTACAGTCTCCAACTTCTCGAGTTCTTGCCCATTCCAATGTTGCATATAAAGTAGGACAAATGTACCACAATCAAACTTTAACAGACAAAAAAGATAAAATATATTAGTATTTTGTAAACAACGGTCACATCAAAGAAGAACACGTGTAAAGGAAAAAAGCAATTTTGAATTTTGGTATATTTGAACACAGTAGTTTAATATAATATGCATATTGAGAGTTCTTTATGTGGTAGTTTGTTGAGGTACACCAATAGGCGATTCATTCTGAAAATCCTCCAAGTCAATATGTAGACATTTTGACTCAACACATGCCTTCTGGAAATTTTTGACCTGTCGGAAATAACTATTATTACAAAGAAATTAAAGAAAAAAAGAATTCAGCAAAACATACTAGTTAATGCACAAAAATACCATATTGGAAACCATTGAATCCTTCATCTGCCTATTCGCGTCTTTTAGAGAATCCATGAAGTTGAATTTTTTTTGAATGGCACATTAATAGACAACAACGTCCAGTGGTTATCAGATACTATAGGGAAGTTAAGCTAAAAACAATTAAGAATATTTAAAAATAGATGAATAAATGATAAGAAAACATCTAAACTCAAAATTAAAAAGCAGAAATAAAAAAGTTGTACCATCTTACCATATCACATTCCCCAAGATTAAACTTCTTATTTAGCATTCTAATTTCACGACTGACAGACTTGGCATCAAAACGTTCAGGTGGCACGTTAAGCTTTGCCTACATATGCTAAAACGAGATACTAAGATTACTACATGCAAACATGAAAATATGGAACAAACAAAAAAGAATGGAAAAATAAAATACAAACTAATAAACAAAAAGAGTATAACCGTAAAATATGGGCTAAAAGATATCTTCAATCTTGATTTGTCTGCTGTATTTGAATGAACTCGTTCATTGAAAACCTCCACATAAGCAGCCATTACATCATTAACCAAGTTCCCCTAGCCTTCAGAGAGTTGTAGAAACCCTCGTATGATACTGTATGGCCGTTGATGTCTACGACAATGCTACAGTCAGAAACAAAAAAGAAGACATACAAAATATCTATTATTGATGGGTAAGAAATAAACGATGATTGGAACAAATAATATAGGTATTATACCATGACATGAATAAAGAAAACAAAAAATACTTACGTTTGGTCACGCTCTTTCTTTGTTTTGATGAATTGGTTAGCGAGGTACTTTTCATAAAAGTGATCAATTGATTGATCAACATCAAGAAGAAAGAATTCCCTAGAAGGACAAGGTGTCTTGATAGACTTTCTCTTTCTTTTACCCCTGCCAATATAGCTACGACTAATAATTGATACGTCACCATAAGAAATATCCCTAGTGGCAACTGCAAAATATAAAACTACTTAAAAATGGCATGTATCCAGTCAAAACAAAGAATGAAACAGATTATGTAAATCCATAACATAAAGAGAATAGAAGTAATAATAAGCCAAAAATGCACATACTAGTCTTTGGTGTCTGATCAAAAACAGGGAGCTCAATGACTTTAGATGCATTTGACGCAGAACCACCAAAAGGATCAGGTGTCCGATCAAAAACTGGAAGTTTAGAGTCTTCAGAACCAGGATGAATGGTAGCATCAAAAGAAGAAGGTGTCTTGCTATATTTTGGAAGAACTCCGGAATCATATGAAAGAGCAATTTGAATGCCCAAATCTTCTTGTCCTCCTGAATGAGATAGTGGCTGAAGACTATCTTTTATGCCTGAAGTTGAACTAATTGGTTGTTTCCGAGAATCAAGAGCAACAATAGAAGAAAGTGCAACAACATCAGGCTGCCGATCAACTTTAGGCATGGGTGTAACATGTGCACAGGAAAACCCACTGTCTTCTTCCACATTAACCTGTGCTTCAATAACTGTATTATCAACTACTTGGTGAGATGCAATTGTAAACTCACTGCTACTATAGCGTCCTACAAGAACACTTCCTTTCCCAGATGTGGAAATGTCTTCAGATCCATCAACAACAATAGGACTAGAAACAGAAACTGGATCATCCCTAGAATGTTCAGCAGTGTTTTCACTCGGAACAACTTCATTCACACAAGAAGGAGCATATTCATTAACTAGTGCTGCACGGCTAGCAAATACTACCATTCTACGTTCTCCATTATCAACTAATGCTTCCTCATGCATGCTGTCAATAACTTTATCACACCTGCTACCTCTAGTGCTCTTCTTCAAGCTATCAGCATCATGAAGACTAGGAAGGCCTGCACTATCAGCGTCATAACGTCTAGGAATGCATGCACTATCAGCGTCATGAAGACTAGGAATGCCTGCACTATTAGCGTCATGACGACTATGAAAGCATGCAGTATCAGCGTCATGACGAATAGGAATGCCTTCACTATCAGCGTCATGACGACTAGGAATGCCTGCAGTATAAGCGTCATGACGACTAGGAATGCTTGCACTCGTATTAGTCGGTTTGGCAAATATATTCCCAGTGGGGTTACCTTCAGTACAATGAACATTATCAGATGAAGCACTCAGATGGCCATGTTTAGACAAAGCTGACATAATAGATGAAGTCATCAAAGAGATACGACTTTCAAACAAATTATCGACATCACGAAGAAACCCGGCCTTGTGAGATCTAACAATAGACTCGATAATATTCATGGGCTGATCAAAGAATAAAAGAAACAAAGGATACATGAGAAATAAATTTCATAACATGATTACAAAAGTGCTACCCCCCAAAAATAATAATAAAAGAAATAAAAACGAGCATAATGCGGGGATATAAAACTAACATCAGAAGGTGGATCCTCAATTCTGGGTTCCTCAATTCCGATTGACCACACAGCTAGTTGATGCCTTCTGCGCTCAAGTTCAATGGATTCACGAATGGCTGACTTTGTGTATGGAGTACTAGAGAAATCCCGGAACTACATATTTTAAAAATACATAGTTAATTAGTAACAAAAATAAAAAATACAGAAAAAATAATGCAAACAAAAATAAGTATAGGAAGAAAATAAAGAGAAAAGGGAATTACTTTCAAAGCACCGAAAAGAGATTTTCTTGAGCGATTATTCCTGTCAAACTTGACAACATGCTGAAAGTCAGCTGCACAAATATGGAAAATCCTTGGAACACCATAATCAATTTTGTGTCGAGCAGAAACTGTGTTTAGGTCCAACGAATCCATATAAGCAACCTTCAAAAGCATTTAAAAAATTAGAAAAAGATCAGTATAGGTATATGTAGGAACAAGTTCAAAAATGAGAATAAGGATATATGCTTCAAGAAATTACAATAAATTGTACAAAAACAACTTTCAAAAACAATACACTCCCAAAAAAGAAATATAAGTTTACATTAAAGCAAACTTACTGCCAGGAGTGGAAGGCAGCCACCAACGTGAAATGCCTTAACTGCCATAGAATCAGGAAAAGCAGATAATTTCGGTTGGAATTTTTCAACCTCTGCAAGAATTAAATCAAGACAAAAGGAAGCCCAATCGGCACTTTTCATTGTTTGTAAGTCTACCAATGAATACAAATACTTCCATTCAATGGTATCTGACGTAGAAGGGCAAACAATTGTTGCTAGGAAAACCATCATGAAAGTTCTCATAAATGACTCCTCTTCTTCATCACCAGCCAAAAGCTCAATAGCTTTCTTGATGAACAGTTTAGGACCAGTCATATACTTCCTCTTCAGGATATTGACCTTGGCAATGATCTCAAAATCATCGCTGGACAGTTCTACAGAAGTATCACCTAAAAAATGCACAAATAGAAGGAAATATTAATATTAGTGAAAATTAAAATGAACATTCAGGGATTACAACCAATTAAAGCTATGACTAAGCATAACAAGAAAATCATGATAAAAACCAACTAACGAACAAGTACCTGACTGGATACCAAGAAATTGCTCAACCATATATTTCTTGAACTTGATGTGTTTACTACCATGTTGGAATAAGGCTTCTGAAGGAACCATATTATCAATTATCCAATCAATCAGAGGAAGAGGGAATAAACCTAGATATTTCAGCTTGAGAAGTCTGTCAAACCCATGCAAGGTAAGGAAGTCTCTCTGCTTCTTGCTTAATCCTTTCATAGCAACCTGGAACCGCTGAATTGAAAATCTCATCTTGAATTGAACAATTGGCTCCTCGTCCCCTACAGAAGCCATCTACACCAAAAATAAAAATAAAACATATTTTCTCAAAAGTTCCAATATAGAAAATTTGTTTAGAAAACTGGACCTACTTTTATAATCACATCCCAAAACTATAGACACACATTGAAAAACAACAAGCTATGTATCATAATATAAAAAATAATAAATTGATAGTTTCCCCCTTTCACTTGAAATAACTGAATCACAAACAACCCTGACATTTGTGAAAATACCATAGGAACTAATGCGACTAAACTAACATATAAAGCGGAAACAAAGCAATTTATCACATATATTGGAACAAAAAGGAATTGATCACATAAATTAGAACGGGACTTGAAAACAATCACTGCCACTATTAAAGAAGAGAAGAACCGGATGTTAGAATAGAAAAAATAACAAACCTCTCTGATGAAGGCAAAAACGAAGAGTACCCACTCCACTCCAGAGACGATGCAGCCCAGGGACGAAGAAAAACAAACACCCCCTACACGAAAAATAGAGAGAAGACTGAACTCAGATGGGTGAATAAGCTACGATGGCTAGATGAACAGCGGCGGACACACAGTGAGAGAAAAATAAAGAAACATTATACCTACACACCCAAAAGCCGAAGAATGCCTAGAAGATGAATGACACCCGCATCACACCGGAGGAGGAAACGAACGAGACTAGACCTAGATGAAGGAAGACTCCCGAATCGTAGCGAGTTCAGGATGAAGAGAACAAGTGATGGGGGAGGACGACGCCCGCATCGCCGCGAGCTCAAGACGAGGAAAGAGCAGAGAGTGCTCGGGACAGAGGGGAATGGAAGAAGAAGAAACCCTAAGCGCCAGGGGAACCAGAAGGAACAAAGAAAATGGGCTGAGCCCGCTAACAGAATCCTTTAGCGAAATGGTAACTCCAGGACGCCTGGGCGTCACCGGGCAGTTTCCCCGGTCGGACCAGGAGCACTCGCCAGGCTGCCTGCGCTAGTCGCTCTGCTTGCCATCGATCGATAGGATCGATCGAGCGCGCGGTTCGCTCGACCAGGCCGGTCAATGTGACATGCGCCAGGAGCCAGCTTCATCTGCGTGCACTCCACAAAAGGGTTTCGCACCTTCCGCCTATAAATAGCAAAGAAGGAGACACGCCACTGGACTGAATTTTGTTCAGCCGTCACGCTGTCCGCTATTGCTCTTTGTAGCTTTTCTTTACTCTAGTTCGATTAATTTCTTAGCCGTTTTTCTTCCACCTCGCGTGCGTAGGCGAAGCCCTGCCCGTAGATACTCTCCACCATAAGTACCACGCCGTCGTGCTGCTGATCCCATCTACCACTCCACCGCACCTTGCTGGACCGAGGAGGAGGAGTCATCGCTGTGCTGTACATGTTCATCACTTGGAGGCGCCGCCTGTTATGGCGCTTGGATCGGATCGGATCGCGAGGAGGAGACGCTAGTACGACTACGCCGACCATGTTCATCTGAACATTTCCGCTGTGCGATCTATAAGGGTATGTAGATCTAATCTCTCCCACTCGTTGTTTTGTATCTCGTAGATTAGATCTTGCCTTGTTCTTGTTCGTATTCGTAGGAATTTTTTTGTTTTCTATGCTGCGAAACCCTTCAGATCCAGGATGGGAAGCCCTAGTCGCTGGTGATATCAAGGTGCTCCTCCCCCCACGCCTTCAACCCACACCAGCGATGCTGCCCAAGCGACCAGGAACAATCGGCGAGAGGAACAAATGGTTCAGATTAAAGCCACCATAGTTGCAATCGCAAACTCGAGAGAGTATGAGGGAGACAGGGAGAACCTTGACTGCGGCGTCACAACGGCGCCTTCTTCGAAGAGGCCCAGAGAAGATAGAAACGAGCTCCTCGATTGGGCGGACGCTGGTGGGTTCCCTAGCTTGGATTTCGGGAGCGGCCATGCCCGTGACGAACCATTGGCTGGAGGCGTCACCAACACCCGCGCCTTCTTCATCTTGTCCTTCATCATGGTAGTATCGTGCCACCCCTTGTGCGACCCCATCTTTTGTCGCTGCCAAATGCAGTCCCTCTCTCTCAAGACGCCGATCCTAGGCTTTCCACATTTCCTCATCGTTTATCATCCCGCGGAGATCAATCTCTTCTCCTTGGGGCATATACCCAGTCTAGATCAAGGATTTGACCGGCTCATAGATTAGATCAATTATCGAATTTCTCCGATTCCATATATTACATCTAGTTTAGCCAAATAAATCCCCAGATATTTTCGACTCTCCTCGCTTGCAATGCAAAAATCCACTTCAAATCAATCAACCGAGCGTGCAAGGCGGCACACGTCTCATGATCTGTGCGGTCCAAGGACAATTCATGGCCTCGTCCTGTACTCCAATACGGCACGCACAACATGCTTCATCGACCTAAGACATGATATACCCGCGAGGGACGCAGCAGTCCTTCTGGCCACACGTCCACGAGCATGATGGCATATTCGACGGGAATTCAAGCACTCGTGCCAGGCGTGGATGATCAGGAGAGGCGCGCCATGGGAGGCGCCCAAGTTGGCAACTCGGAGGCCTCCACAGCCTACCTGCGTCATGGCCATGTGCACTGGACTTCCTGTGAAGGACATTAGGGAGATGATATTCATGCACGCATGCATGATACTAGGCACACCAGCTCCAGCGCACGCCATGTCGCCACTATAGCTTTGTCGCTCAACAAGCCAAACCAACATTAAGCTATACGAGTACGACTACATCATATTACATGTCCAGTTTACCATCGAGCACATCCGCAAGAAGCAACATCACCACACGTAGGCCGGTGTGGAACTACATCGACTTCTTCGACAACAAGGCTTCAACACACATTGCCGCGAGGGAGCCTTCAAGCGACGGACTACTTCACGTCTGCTGCTACATCGCCGACACCTCATCGTCAAGTTCTACATCAACATGGTCCCATCAACATTTTCATCATCAACCTAACGCCACCGCTACATCATCCACATGACGGACACACGACCCAAGGCCATCTGACAGTATTACTGCAAGGCGACATGACACTGATGCCGGAATTGACCGCATCCTACGCCTAAGATTGCAACGACAAACTGGCATCACTATTTATGATGACCCCTATGACTATAACCACGCACATGGTCTTGGCAAAACCGTTGTATGCTTGGTGGGCTTCGCGAGTCTTGGCAAAACTGGTGGTCTAACTTAGGACCGCGTCCTCTATCACTCAAGGTGCAAAACGTCACCCCGACGGTACCTTTCAAGGTGCAAAACGTTGGGTCCATGACCATAACTGCAGCTCCATCTAAAAAAGGAAGGAAAAAATCATGCAACTTTTTGCGCTACTGGTGAAATGCGGCTACACCAACTAATACGAGTACAACATCGACGACTACTACATCAACCACGAATACAACATGATTTGGCTAACTAGACAATTCTACAAAAAGATACCAGCAAAAACTCTAGTCCAAAACACCTATGTCATCACTTGCGTCAATGACACTCCTGCTGTGACCGTAGGAGGGAAGAGAGAAGATGCACTAGAAGGGGAAACATCACTATACTAGGTGCCCGGTCCATTAGATACACAGTTGATGATGACATGGAGGAGAAGACGACGGGAGCGGAAGACTTCAAATCCAGTCACAATTGTCCACTTCACTCCTGCTTTGACTGAGCGGGAATGTTAGAATACATACTAGACTAGGATACGATACCTTCATGTACCAAGTTATTAGGCTTATTTCCTCCAAGTATTGTACCTCTTTATATATCCCACAAGAGTCAGATCAATACAACAACATAAATTAGGGATTCAATCTATTCTGATACTTCGACACATCCTCCGACTTCTATTTTAGCGTCAACTTCTTGCGCGACTTGATGTAGAGGATCTTCAATGCCTTCATCTCTTTGGGAGGCATTGCAACGACATGGCAAGCATTGTGCGTGCGGCGGCGATGACAACATAGGGTAGGCGCGAACGGGATCAAAGGGCAGGAGAAATGAATGGGTGGTAGAAATTGGAGGGAAGGGAAAAGTGATAGATCTACTATTTGTGCCGTTGGCAGGGTTAGCCTACATGCTTGCCGCTTCTGTCCAGTGCCCTGATCGTCCCCCTATGTATTGGGGTCGGCCTGGCTGCATCAGACAGTTTTTTGAGCCGCAGCAAACCTAGGAGCATTTGGGGGCCGTGACAGAACACATTTTTCTTTTCGACGCCCCTCAATCCGTTTGGAGAGGCCGACTAAGGTAGAGATGCTATTAGGAACTGTTTGGTTATGCTATGAATTTTGAAAAGCTATTGTGAGCTATAAATTAGAAAACCTGCTATGACTAGAGAACTATAGAAAAGTTAGAGCATCTACACCGGGGAGCCCGAATGGTCCCTCGAATGGGCTTTTTGGGCGGGGAGGCTCGGGCATCCAGAAATGATGCTGGTATCGGGCCACACTCGAAATAATGTCCGGCAACCCCACGCCGGACCCAATCCATAGGGATCCGTCCAAGGGCGCCGACACACGCGCCATGTTGGAAACAGTCGTGAGGGCTCCACTCGCCAGCGACCCAGCTATTTCCCACCCCTCCCCCACATCTCTCTCTCTCTCTCTCTCTCTCTCTCTCTCTCGCTCTCTCTCTCTCTCTCTCTCTCTCTCTCTCTCTCTCTCATGGGCGATTCGCTGCCGCTGTCCACCAACTTCACTCTCTCCCGTGACCTCATGGGCGATTCGCTGCCGCTGTCCACCAACTTCACACCGACAATGAATCATCAGCCGAGCCATCTTCTGTTGGCCACCCATCTCCTGCATAGTACATATGTATACTATATATATACGTTCAATATTGGAAAGAATTTGCGAGTGTTCTAGTTCCAGGCTTTCAGTGAGTAGGCCCACGTCCTTGGCACCCGTGGCTGCGGCCCAGCGGTAGCACACCAACAGGCAAACTCTAGCAGCTAACTATGCACGATTCGCCTCCATTAAAAATACAGCAGGCTACGATCTTAAATCCAATCGATTTGCCTCGATCTCGACTCCAGCAGGTTTCGCGTGAGAGCTCGCGTAGTTGCCATCTGCCGTCTACGCGAGAGGGTTGGGAGACGCGCCGGCAAATCCTATACTCCAACCAGGGTGGTGTTAACCCAGCGCCGCACACCTTCTGTAATGATTCGGGCCGGCCCATTTCACTGCGCGCACACGTAGTATTTTTTTTCTCTTCTTAGCATAAGATTCGCACACCCCACGCGCGGTGTGGGCCGGCCCATTAGCACCGACCTGGTCGGCTATCTTTTTTTTTCGTTCTTTTTCGTTCTTTTTCATTTTTCGTTCTTTTTCCTTTTTCTTTTCTCAGTTTTCTTTTTCCCTTTTTCTTTTCAGTTTATTTTTGTTTTTCTTTTGCAACATTTTTAAAAATGTTCAGATTTGATTTTTTTGTTCAAATTTTGAAATGCGTTCAAATTACAATTTTTTAAAAAATTTCGAAATTTGTTCAAATTTTGAAATTCATTTAAATTATGAAATTCGTTCCAATTGTGATTTTCGTTCAAATTTTGGAAATTTCACAAATTTTGGAAATTCATTCAAATTTCGATTTTTGTTCAAATATTGGAAATTTCATAAATTTTGAAATTTGTTCAAATTCAATTTTTGTTCAAATTTCGAAATTTGTTCCAACTTGAATTTTTTTTTAATTTAGAAATTTGTTTTGACTTGAAATTTGTTCTAATTTGAAAATTCTTCCAATTTGAAATTTGTTTCGATTTGAAATTTGTTCCGATTTGAAATTTTTTTGATTTAAAATTTGTTGCGACTTTGAAATTTGTTCCAATTTGAATTTTGTTCCGATTTAATTTTTTTAAACAGCAGAAATGGGAAATGCGAAAAAAAAGCGAAAAAACAAACAGCAAAGAAGAAAAAGCAAAAAAAACGGACACACGCGAAATGGGCCAAGCCCACGACCAGCCAGGGCGTGACCGTCCCGCAAAAAGAAGGGCACGCGCGGAAACAGTCTAATGGGCCGGGCCCAGTAACTATCGGAGGGTGTGCAGCGCGGGGTTTGCACCAACCAGATTGGAGTATAGGAGTTCCCGACGCACCCTTGTGTTTTAGTTGTTCCCGATCAATCCTGGGCATGGGAAGCCTGGCCCGATAAGCCCGATGGAACCAAGGAGCATGACAAAATGATACTGTATCAACAAAACATTGTCAGATTTTGCACCACAATAACTATGTCAGATTTTGCACCATAATAACTATGTCAGATTTTGCACCACAATACCAATCAATGGAGCCTGTAGGATATGCTATTTAACTGAAGCTAATTCCAACCTGCAAAGAAGATACATGCAGCAGAAAATGCAAGCTAAAGACAATTTCCACTTTATTAAAAACAAGACAGAAAGTCTGCACACGAAACATGGCAAGGTGGAACTGATTGTATATAAATTAACCTACATAAGAAGCCTTAACATCAGATTTTCTAGCCAGCTCTAAATACTGTGCAGATCACAGATACATCTAGAACCATTTCACAGAAGAACTGGATTTTCTATTAGTTAGCATAGAGTGACATTTCAGATCTTCTCACCTTGATTCAGCATTGTCCATGACACAAGGGGTTGGAGAAGACTCAAGGGTGGATGCATTCTAGGGGGCAGGAGGGCTTGCGATGTCGGAGCACTTAAGCTAGAGATCAGTGGTGGCAGTGGCGCCACTGCCGCTGAGGACGAATGACCTGACCTACGACACTGCCGCCGAGGAGGAATTTTCCACGCTCATCAACAGCATTCACGAGGACACCGGCACCTTCACAATCGACGACGATGGCCACGAGGTACACTGGACTCACTGACCCACAATGCCCTCCCTACTAAAATAGAGAGTTCAGTTTAGTTCCAAAATACAACTAAATCAAACATCCATATATTCATGCATTTAACTGCACATGAGCACAACAACAATTCAAATTTAAGAGTATACTTACTATATTTTCAGAGATTAGTATGCAAGCAAATTATTTTAATTAGCTAGTAAGCTCGCATCCGACACCGACTACTATAGCTGAAGACAGAAGGTACAACTTCCTGCTCACTGGTCTAAAGATAGTATGGTCAACATTTCTACAAACATAAGCAAACCTTCCCAAAAACGCTCTGAAAGAACACATTCAGTGGAGCAAATATAAAACTGATGTTGTCTATTCCATTCCTTAAAAAATAAGCTCTGGAATACTGTGATAACATGAGAACCTGATAACTGACAAACTGAAATTTGAGCACACATTCCAAAAGCTGAAATGTTACAAATTTGAAAATAAATAGTGAAATGGTAAAAGATTCCATAATGAAATGCTAACTACTTACGTAAACTGATCCACTGTGAACAGCAATCCACAATAGTATGAGCACAATCAAGAAACATATTTATTGCAGTTTTGCCTATATTAAAGTAGAAGTGAAAGAAATACAACCGAAGTTAAGCCTACAACAAGACTACTATATTTCCCACAGCCGAATTAGCTAGAGTATAAGCTTCAGATGCAAATAGCACTACATACATCATCTTATAGAATCTGTAAAGCATGAGAGAGAAAAGGGTTTCTTAATCAAAATAAAATGGCATATCATCAGTTGGAGGCGTCTGAGCAAACATTTGTGTCCCACAGATCTAAAGTGCGCTGGATCGACCTTGGCTCCAGCAGAACCAGATCCATGAAAAAACAATTATGAAAATGCCAGGTAAAACTGTAATCCCAACATGGCAGATAAACATTTCACATAGGGCAGAAAATCTTTCAGCTGTGAAAACGAAAAAAAAAACAGTAATGTAACACAATAATGCTTGTAGCACTAAGAACCTGGAAAATCAAGAACTATATCAATATGGCACATTGCCTCAATCTGCAATGGTGCCAATCACTGAAGACGTCACACAAAGACTGCATCTTTTACTTGAGATATTAATTTTGGATAGGCGGGTAGCCAACATCTGTACTGGAATGGAAAAACAGAGTACTGTCAGCTCGTCCTAAGCACAGAACTAAACTTGATCTAGTCATATAGAGTAGAAAGCAAACGTGCGAGGAAAAGTATCTTCAGCTTGGAACTAAATCAAATTAGAAGAAAATAGACACAAGAAAATATTCCCTGTTAATCACAAGAACGATGGCAAGTCTTCTTTGGATTACAACACGAATGGCTTTCTCAATGTTTACCTACTCGAGATAAAAATCATACCTCTACGGCAGAGTTCAGCGCCACCCGGGACTGTCAACTGTGGGAGAGGAAGGCGAGGACAAGACGCGCGCCGCCCAGGATCTTGATCTTCGTCGCCTGGGACTGAGTCGCCGCCGAGGTCCCACCCACTGTCTGCCGCATCTGCGCCGACCATTGCCCTCATGTGCCCCTCCTCCGGCTCATGTCGTCATGGCGGTTCTCCTCTTCCCCCCGCCTCCATCCCCCACCTCATCTACATGGCTTCAAGCCCCGTTCAAACCCTAGCCGGCTGGCGTCAACGACGAACCAGCCCCGACCCAGAGTGCCTTCTCCTTACATCCCCAACCTCCTACGCGGCAAGGATGAGGAGCGGGCGCTGTTCCTCTAGGTGCGCCGCCGCCGCGACAATAAGGCCGACCTGGGGCTGGTGCTCGTCTCCACGAGCTCTTTTCCCTGCCGCTGACCGAAACCCCCGTTGGAGGCACCACTGGCCTCCCGAACCTTGTGCTCCCGTTCGCCTGAGCCTGACCGAGTTGCTCCTTTCAGTTCCCGCCCCGACAACCTCGACGAGCTCCAACCGCTCGCGACGTCCACCGACCTGCTGCCGCCAGGGGATTGGGTTGGAGGAGAGGAGACGGGATTGGGAGAGAAGAGGAGGGGCGGGGATTGGGAGACGAGAACTGCTTTTTCACTCGCCATGAACGAGCACGGCTGCTAGCCTACGAAAAGCCTATCCCACCACTGAATTCAATAGGAGCCCTCCTCTCAGTGAAGGACCACACATAGAAAAAGTACCGGGAGGCCGGGCCGCACCGAACACCCGACCACTCACCCACCATAGAGAAGTACCCGTATAGCTGACAGATGGACCAACTCTACGGCTGACCCACACGCAGAGAGAGACCAAAGGTACCCCTCAGTAACATAAGCGCCCAACGGCTCGTCACGATTGGCGACCAAAGTCCACGCATCGGGCCTACCACGTTCAGGCCTGCGTCGTGCTCACAGTGGTCTATCAGCAGAGAGGGCAATAAACGATCAGCGCTTCACCCTAGAAACAACACCCGTTCCACCGTCAATCGGACCCCACATTTGCATGGGGGCCAGCTGCAGCAGCACAGTGGTGAAACTCCATTTGTGAAACCAGTAAAGCATGTCACAAGAACGATGGCAAGTCATCTTTGGATTACAACACGAATGGCTTTCTCAATGTTTACCTACTCGAGATAAAAATCATACCTCTACGGCAGAGTTCAGCGCCACCCGGGACTGTCAACTGTGGGAGAGGAAGGCGAGGACAAGACGCGCGCCGCCCAGGATCTTGATCCTCGTCGCCTGGGACTGAGTCGCCGCCGAGGTCCCACCCACTGTTTGCCGCATCTGCGCCGACCATTGCCCTCATGTGCCCCTCCTCCGGCTCATGTCGTCGTGGCGGTTCTCCTCTTCCCCCCGCCTCCATCCCCCACCTCATCTACATGGCTTCAAGCCCCGTTCAAACCCTAGTCGGCTGGCGTCAACGACGAACCAGCTCCGACCCAGAGTGCCTTCTCCTTACATCCCCAACCTCCTACGCGGCAAGGATGAGGAGCGGGCGCTGTTCCTCTAGGTGCGCCGCCGCCGCGATAATAAGGCCGACCTGGGGCTGGTGCTCGTCTCCACGAGCTCTTTTCCCTGCCGCTGACCGAAACCCCCGTTGGAGGCACCACTGGCCTCCCGGACCTTGTGCTCCCGTTCGCCTGAGCCTGACCGAGTTGCTCCTTTCAGCTCCCGCCCCGACAACCTCGACGAGCTCCAACCGCTCGCGACGTCCACCGACCTGCTGCCGCCAGGGGATTGGGTTGGAGGAGAGGAGACGGGATTGGGAGAGAAGAGGAGGGGCGGGGATTGGGAGACGAGAACTGCTTTTTCACTCGCCATGAACGAGCACGGCTGCTAGCCTACGAAAAGCCTATCCCACCACTGAATTCAATAGGAGCCCTCCTCTCAGCGAAGGACCACACATAGAAAAAGTACCGGGAGGCCGGGCCGCACCGAACACCCGACCACACACCCACCATAGAGAAGTACCCGTATAGCTGACACATGGACCAACTCTACGGCTGACCCACACGCAGAGAGAGAGCAAAGGTACCCCTCAGTAACATAAGCGCCCAACGGCTCGTCACGATTGGCGACCAAAGTCCACGCATCGGGCCTACCACGTTCAGGCCTGCATCGTGCTCATAGTGGTCTACCAGCAGAGAGGGCAATAAACGATCAGCGCTTCACCCTAGAAACAACACCCGTTCCACCATCAATCGGACCCCACATTTGCATGGGGGCCAGCTGCAGCAGCACAGTGGTGAAACTCCATCTGTGGAACCAGTAAAGCATGAGATGACGATGCAGCGTCCTGCACACAATGCCTCCTATCCCTGCACAACATTTGGTCGCGGTAAATCAGGAAAGCCAGGAAACGCCAAGAGATTGATAACACTGGAAGAACGACCCATCTCACCGACTAATGAGACCTACGGACACATGGGGACCAGACTCAGCGTGAGAAACAGTAGAATAGCTAGACGAACGGGTAGACCAGTGGTGCCCAAGAGCTATCGAATGAAAAGCAAGAAAAAGTATGGGCGTTTGTACCAGATAAGAAAAGCTAGGCGATGCAGACCAGCCGCTTTTTTTTGTCCGCTCGCTGGCCCCGAGTGTAATTGGACCCAGCAGTCATTGAGTTGTCGAGAGATGCAACCAGTGCTAAAACTTTTGACGCATCGAACGGTTCCTGTGAAAAGCTGGCCTGAAAAGTTACTGGCGCTGACTAGATTCAACGGGCAAGATCGATTTGCCCCTGAGGAGGCCTCGGTTGGCCGGGTTGCTTCGCAGCTTTTATAGAAGTAATGTATGTATAATTCCTTGTTAGTCTATGTTTACTTCCCGTGTTATATATGTATGTATTTCTCACGTAGTCCTTGTTTACTTCTATGATATTTGAAGGGATTAGAGGAGATTATTCCGTATCCCGAAATATCTCTAGTAGGTTGTTTCCTAGACTAGGTTTTGAGGGGATAATCCTGGGATATCCCACAAATCCTCTCCACACTAATATATTTTTGGCTAGATTTAAAACTTTCCATCATAGTAGAGTATTTTTGGTAAAAGGTATTTGAGGAGATTAGAGAGTATTGGGTGAACACAATCCCCGCATATTCCCATATTTTTTAGAGATAAAAATACCGGAGAAGTAAATAAGGCTGTAGTGTGTGTTTTCCCATTTGTGGTATTGTGTATATTTCCCACAAAATCGGGAGTAGATGCATGCTACATAGGACACTACACATGCTATAAACGCGGATTGCGTAGCTTCAAGGTTAGGGCCTTTGTAGCTTAAGTTTTTGGATGCTCAACATATATCTTGGCTCTGACATGGGCGACATCGGTAATGAACAAAAGTGTTCCAGGCCCTCCTCCGCGCGGTATTCTACTCTGTGGTCGGCGATGGATATGGGTGGTAGTGTATTCAAGCGGGGATGGTGTGGCGGTGGCGGCATCCTTATGGTGTACCTGTGTCCTCGGGCTCTGTCATTGCGATGACGCTTGCTCCAGCGTCAGAGCGGAGTTCGGGAGGTTGTCCAGAAGTGTTTGATGATAGTATGTGTTGGTGACATCTAGAAGATGGTGAATCTTGTGCTGGATTGGTGGTTGGAGGCTGGCAGATCTAGTTTCTCCTACCATGTCGTCATGCGGCGGTGCCAGAGCTGGAGTTTGATGGTGTGTCCAGGATTATTTCAACGGCAATGGTTTTTTCTTTTAACAAGTTACTTTGAAGATCCATAAAAGCTGATACTTAATGATGGAGCCGTGTTGAGCTTAGGTGAAGAGGTGATCTCTCCACTTTTCCTTGGATGGCAGCTACGATGGTGCCGGAGGCGAGTGACCAGCGTTGTTTTTTGCTCAAAGGTTTCCTTAGTCAAGATTGTAATTTTTCTTTTTAGATAAGGATCCTTTTTTGCAAAGGAGGGGTTTCCTATCTTTTTAGTTCTGTCATGTCAGTGTTTGCATGGTTTGTAACTTGCTCTTTATTCTTGTATAAATGAGACATGTATTACCTACAAAATATATATCAGGAAGTAATTCTCTCGAGTAGCATGTACTGCAAGTAATACAGCCCATACCGACCGGGAGGCACAGCCGACTAATCTGAAAAAATAAATATGAATAATATAAAAATAAAAGTCAGATTAACATCATCCATGGAGGCAGGGTGCTTCAATTTAGCGCGTGAAAGACGTAAAACTATGCTTCATCTCTAAAATATAACCGCGCGCTAAAAAGATGGCTCCGCGCGCAACAAATATAGCGCACACGATGCCACGCGTGCGACACTTCCCCGGGAGCGCGTGGACAGCTTCCCCGCTGAAGCTTCAGCATAGGCATGCCCACCAACGAAATATCCTTCCCCAACCCCTCTTCCTAACCGCCGTTGTGGCCGCCCTTCTCCCTGACAACCGCCACCGCCCCTCTCCTCGTGCTTGCCTACAGGATGCGGTCGCCGCTTGCGCCGGAGAAACCGCTTGCGCCAGCGCTCACCTGGAGGTCACGCTCGCCTGGAGGTCGATGGTTGCGCTCGCCTGCAGCCTCCTGCGGTCAATCACGCCCCAAGGATCTGCTGGCCGGCGAGTGCTCAATCCTGGGGAGAGTTACAAACCATGTAAACATCTCGACCTGGGGGCATGGGGCTAGGACGACATGGCCCAACGGCTGGCGTGCTACGCGGTCAGGGCCATGACCAAGCAGTGGCGGGGCCGATAGCTCCTATGTGACACATTTCATAGGTATTGTCCGGAACACGCCGTCGTTGGCTATAATGGTTCTGGAGCGACATTTCGCACGCTTCAAATAGCCTCAACGCGACATGGGTGGTTTAATCTCTTAACGGTTCGGTGCGACATTTTTTAAGTAGGTTAGAGGTTAGATTAGGACATTCCTTATTCAGATGGGTCTCATTTATTTTCCTTATTCAGATGGGTCCCACTTATTTGCCATCCGATGTTTTTTTCTGAATCTTCCCTCGCGCCACCCATTCCCCCCTCCTCTTCTTCTCCGGCGGCGGCGGCCAGTTTGTTCTCTGCGGTGGCAGCCAGTTCATTCTAGGAAGCAGCAGGTTACGTGGTGACTGGTGAGTGATTTGTGAACCCTAGCCCCTGCTTTTCAATTGAATCTGGACCATAGTCTCCTCCGCCAATTTGTGCATCTAGATTTCCCGTGGGGCGGGGTCTCAACGAGGGGCAACGAGATGAAGCCGCCTTCGAATAGGTAAATGCATCTATTTTTATCTGAATTTGAATGCGAATTGTTCCTTGTATGCTCCCGCAACCTCACAATGCACGGCGCCACTCAAAACAGGGGTGATGCTGCGGGGAGATATTTTTAGTTCAATGTCCACTTCTTTCCATCTAAGGCCTTGCTATGTGATGGTAGCGTGCAGAATATCGCGAGAGATACAATTGTGAGATGGGAGGTAGAATTTCGAGAGATTGATCCACAAGAGCTGCACAACATGGAAGAGCGGGCAGTAAGGAATGTGGTGGAGAAGCTTGGTGAGAGTGTTATTTGGGTTACAAAGCTAGAAGTTTCATTGTTACAGTTTGAAAATTGGAAAGGTGAGTATGTGAGAATTGAGAGTGGGGAAGAGTTGCTAGATGAAATTGATCGGCAGGATGGCTAGACAATGAAAGAGGCTACTTTTCGTGCGGAGCTTATTGATCTGAAATCAAATTCGAAGGTTGGATATGTGGCCTCGAAATTGGCTTCGTAGATGTCAGATGATGCTTGGGCTTCACGTAGTCAGGTTGTGCCCATACGGACCGAAATGACAGTATTAGCTGAGGGGGCAGATGCTAAAGCAGATGGTATTTTTGTTGATTGGAATTCAGTAAAATTACATGAAGGTATTGATTTGGTCATTGCCCCAATGGCTGACACTGAGATGGCCAAAATGTTTGGTGCCATTCCAGTAGATGATAGAGATAAGGAGAAGGAGATGGAGATGGATGAAGCCGATCAGATGATGGAAAGAGCCATATTTATGAAGATATAGATGGAGTGTTGATGGACGATGCTGCATATGATGTAGATGATGCACACGATGATGAGCTTGTAACTGTCTATGACAAGGAAAACCTTGTTATTGCAGTAGGGAAGTTGTTTCCAAACATGGGTGAGTTTAGGATGTGTTTCAAGACTTACGCTGTTAAGAAGGAGTTTGACGCTAAGACTATGTGGACTGATAGAAAGAAGTTCTCTCCGAGGTGTAGAGGTTATGATGGGGGCGCCAAGCCTTGCAAGTGGTACATTTCTGCTAGACGCCAACCTGATGGAAGTACCATCAGGGTTAATCAAATCCCATTTGAACATACTTGCATTACTAGTTCACGGAGAGTATCAACAATGACATCACAGTTTTGGGTTGCCAAAAAGATCACTCCTATTTTAGCCAAGACACCTAACACTACTACAAAGAAGCAAAAAATAGACTTAGAAAAGGATTACCCAATTAAGGTGAATTATACCATAGTGTGGAAGGCAAAACAAAGGGCAATGAAAGAATTATATGGTGATTGAGCAAATACTTTTAGGATGTTTTATAGCTTCAAAGCAGAGGTAGAGAAGAGGTCACCTGGCAGTGTTGTGGAGATAGATACCGAGGTAGCAAAGGATGGCAAGGTCTACTTCTCTAAGTTTTTTATGGCTTTAAAGTCTTGCATCGACGGTTTTAAAGCAGGGTGCCATCCATATCTAAGCATAGACTCCTCTTTTTTAACTGGAAAGTGGAATGGTCAACTAGCAGCATGCAATGCTCTAGATGGACATAACTGGATGTTCCCTATTGCTATTGGCATGTTTCAATCAGAGACAGAGGCTTCATGGACATGGTTTATGATGCAGTTGAAAAGATGCTTAGGGCCAGTGTCACCTTTGGCAGTCCACACAGATGCATGTAAATGGCTAGAAAATGCAGTCAAGGTTGTTTTCCCCCATGCTGAACAGAGAGAGTGCTTCGGCCGTATGTGGATAAATTTGATAATAAAATTCAAAGTAGGAGCAGAATGGGGGCGCATGTGGCCAACAACAAGATCTTACACTAAATAGACACACTCATATCATCTGGGTAAGGTAATGGCAGCAAGTACTGATACTGATTTTGCTTCATGGTTGCAAACCTACCATTCTCTTTTATGGTACAGGTCAGGATTTAATACTGCCATCAAGTGTGATTATATCAACAATAACTTGGCTGAAAGTTTTAACAACAAGGTGAAGGAGTTAAAAGACTTGCCTGTGCATGACATGGCTGACCAGATCAGGGTCATGATCATGCGATTGTGGGAATTGAGAAAAAGGATTGGTGATGTTCTGCAAGGGGATAAGCTGCCTGCGGTGGTACAGCAGGTTGTTAACAGGAGCAGAAATCTTACACATTTGTGTGTTGAGAAATTTTCATTGTGGGGGTGCTAAAGTTAGATATATCAAGACTGGAAGGAGGCATGTTGTTAACACTGAAGAGCATGAATGCACTTGCCTCGAGTGGCAACACACTGGGAAGCCATGTGAGCATGCCATACTTTTCTTGGCCTCCAAAGCGAAGTTAAATATGCACCTATATTTGCATGAATATTACTCAGTAGCAAAATTCAAGGCTGCATATGCAACTCCAATTCAACCACTTACAGACCAGTCTCAGTGGCCTGAAGTGGAAATTGAATTTTCCTTGTGTCCTTCTCTGACAAAAAGAAAAGCTGGCAGGCCTAGAGTTAGTAGATTCAAGGCATGGTTTGAGAAAGGTGGGAGTAGTAAAAAGGCAAAAAAAGATGAAAAACCGAAAAGATCCCAAAAAGGTAACAAAAATAGATGCAAGCTTTGCGAGGAACTTGGGCACCGAGTTGGGTCTCCCGTATGCCGTTACACTCCTGAAAGAACAAAGTATGTCTTTCTATTATTATTGTTTTGTTGCTTTTTTCACTTACTAACCAAATGACATGCTTTATTTTTCAGGAGAAAACATTCCGATCAGGCCCCGGTCCAGGGCCCCCCAGATCAGCACCTTGTTGTTGAAAATTGATGGCCAAAGAAAAAGACAAGACTTGGCGGATGTAGAAAAAAGAAACCTGGCTCAGGTCTAGATGCAGTTCTGGATGTTGCAGTGCTAGCTGATACAGTTCTGGATGCAGTTCTGGATGTTGCAGTGCAAGCTGATTCAGTTCCGGATGCAGTTCTGGATGTTGCAGTGCAAGCTGATCCAATTTTGGATGCAGTGCTAGCTGATCCAGTTCCGGATGCAGTTCTGGATGTTGCAGTGCAAGCTAATTCAGTTCCAGATGCAGTTATGGATGTTGCAGTGCAAGCTGATCCAATTCTTGATGCAGTTTTGGATGTTGTTGTGCAATCAGATCTAGTTTTGGATGTTGTGGTGTAAACTGAATCTAAACCAGCAGTTGAGGTGCAAACTGAAGAAGTTTTGGATATTGTTTTGCAAACTGAAGAATCTATGTGTGCTAAGGAGGTGCAAAATCCGAGGGAAGCTCTAGGACGTGTTGTGGGGGGGCCCAGTGAAAGTGATGCGAAGAGAACAAAGAGAATGAGTGTAATTATTGGTGTAGAACCAACACTTGTAGAACCAAAACCAACAACAAAGAAATGCAGGGGCCGCCCGAAAGGCAGTGGTAAGACAAATAAGAAGTGAAAGCTGTGTAAAAACTGGTGTGATGTCATGTTATGTTATTTGTACTTCGATTCGTGAGTGTAATAATGTTGTTTGTACTTTGATGTCAAATTTGATACAAATTTCAAATTTGATGAAAATTCAAATATGAGGGAAATTCAAATTTAAAGTATTTTAATGCTACTGATGTGATAATGCTATATTTATATGATATTTCAATGTTTTCTCAACTATTATACACGTTGGGTATCTATCTGGTCACTATTGCGAAGTAAACTCATAGTTATCAGAAATGTGCTACAAATGAGCTCCAAAGCTAGGGTAAACACCTCCAATTCTAAGCAAGTAATTTTCCAACCTTGTCTAAATGAGCCAAAAAAAATCCTACCTATGTAGTCTCAATTCGAAGTCTCACTATTTATTGAATTGTTATTTATATTCTTTATTTTTTTGGGAGAAACCATGCTTTTAGTAAAAAATGAAGAAAAAAACAAGTTTAAAACATGAAAATGAAGACATATGTTATGAATGTTCTTAATCACTCCAAAATGATGCTTGGATGTCGATTTGGATGTTCTCCCATATCAAATAGTCAAAACCCTAGCTCATTTCCCATTGAAATCCAAGCAACAGCGTTCGTGGTAGCTCACTTTTGTGAAGGCCTTTTCACAAAATTGTCCATAGACCATGTTTAAAATTTTTTCTCGTAACTAAGTCACATAATAAGACAATGTGCGCAAGATTTATATATTTTTTGATTTTTTTGAATTAGTTATGGTCATTTGAATGTTGGTCAAATATCAGATAATCCTGTTGACTGCCTCAAAACCCCGCAGGATTTCTCCTAACCGTAACGCGCCGTCGGATCATACCCTAGATCCAATTGTGACCATTGGATTGGGTCTTCTAGAAGGCCTGTCGTGGGAAGTCCTTCCACGATCCGCGAGAGGCTGGTTCTACGATCTGATTGGTTGGACCATAGGATGATCCTGGAAGAGTCAGGTTCTACGCCCAGATTGGCTGCAACTTTTTTTTCAGAATCGTGTAGATGAATCGGTACGGTCATCGGACTTGGGTCATGTGTGTGTCTATGGTTGGTTGAATTGGCCTAAAATAAAAGGGCCCAAAAAATAAAACAATTTGCCTCCAGCTCCGCATACCATGCATGCCAGCTGCCGGCACGATCATTGGCATGCATGCATGCCTACGCGCGCAGTACCAAGCCGCTCAGAGTCGTCGCGTCGCATCATGGCAATTAGTGTAGCGTTGGTTCAGAGACCACATGCAGCTTTACCGATTGGCACGCCGTCGATTGAGTGTGAATAAGGTGAAACAGCGAACTAAGGCAATTAATACGGGCCTTCGATGAGAGGGTGAAACGCAGTGCACTCCGCCTATTTAAACACCTCCCACTCCACACAAAAGCCACCTAATCCTAGAGCAAAAGCCAAACCCGATCCAAGCTAGATGCAGTACAATGGGTCAACCTTCCGTCTGTTGCCGACGTGGGCGGAGAGGTTGTACCCCGACGACGTCCTTGTCGAGAACATCCTCCGGGTGTGGGAGATCTCAAGGTGGAGGGGTGCAACGGAGCTCACCGAAGTGTTCCTTGGGTGCGGCTATGGACACCTCCCGAGCTTGCCGCCGGGAGCGCCGCTTAGGTTCCGCGTGGAGGAAGTTCATGTCCCCCGTGACGTAGGAGTCAGGGCGGTCATTGCTCACTTCACCAACCCGTTCGACACCTTCCACCTCCTCGGCTGAGCGTACTGGTGCGGCTGCGAGTTCATCGCCTTCACCACGTACAACAGATTCTCCAACTTGGACTGCATCTTCCCTACCCCCTACCATATGCACACTCTCCCCTACTTCATAGACGAGGGGCAGGCGATGGCCAGGGGCGGCCAGCAGGCGTCTAGGGGCCCGGCGTGAAGGGGGTGGCCCGTGTTAAGATGGTGTTGGCCAGGCCCAGTGTTCTTTGCTGACCCATGTAGTGTTGGGGTATCGTTAATATATCCATGTCGAGTTGAGTCTACTGTGATGTACTCTGCATATATGCAGGTCAAGCTAAGTAATATATATTTGTGTTTGCTAGTAATATAGTACCTCCTTTTCAAGGAATAAGGCACCCTCGTTTTACGTGTTTTTTCTTTGACCAAAATTCACTCTAAATATATAAAGAATGTTGGTATAAAAATAGCATAATTGAAAAGTATTGTATGTTTCAATACAAATCCAATGATACTAATTTTACACAATATAATCAAGTTTTAGTTGTTCTATTTTTTCGGTGAAAATTTGCTTTTGGAATGCGCGTGCGCCCAGTGCCACTATATCGCCCGAAGGTGAAAACCCAACCACATTAAGTTTGACTGGTCAGCTTTAACTACGCGCAGGTTCCCTAGGCGGAGGTAGGCGAGACGTCTTGTTGCCGACGCTGCGCCTTCATTACGTGGCCGCACTCCATCTTCTTCCCCCACACTGCTACATTTCCCGCATCGACCACGGCTATAAAATCTCGTTGGCTCACCGCCGTTCCTCACGGAGTCCCAACCTCTATCGCCGGCACCACCACCGCAATGCCTCGCCGTCTCATCACGACCTACGCAATGCTGGGTCACTCTTCTAGGGCCTTTCCAAATGGTGCACCGCCGCCACCACCACCACCACCGCCGCCATCCCCACCACCACCACCACCACCCCCATCTACGCCACCACCATCCCCATCGCCGCCACCGCCAGAGGAGAAGCATTCGGACGATGACTCCTTCCAAGAGTTCCTCAACAAGCTCAACAAAAAACATAAGGGGCAGCCGCCGCCGGAGGAGGTGCAGGCGGCATTGCTCCGCTCCTTCGAGACAGCGCGCTAGGAGCCGTACAACTCCTCGATGGTCTACGGCATAGAGGACGCCGATCTAAAGGACGGTGAGGACACCGATCTCGAGGACAGCAAGGACGCCGATCTCAAAGATGGCCGCCATATGCGTGCTGCGCTGCTAGCTAAGCGATGCAGGGAGGCACCGCCCACAACACTTGCGTTGCTCCACAGGCAGATGGTCCACGGCAGGATGGAGCGGCGCCATGCTAAGACCAAAAGGGTCGCGCATCAGGAATGGGAGGACGGGACAAAGAGGCTCACGACGTCGATGCTGGCCTGTCCGGCGCTAGCAACAACGACAATGATGACGGCAAGGCTACCGCATAGTTTTAAGTTTTCAAATTCAAGTTTAGTTTTATTTCATTCAAATTTGTAATATATAACAATATTTGGACGGAATCGCTCTTCGCGTTACTGTTGAGTAGTTTTAAGTTATTTGGAATTCAACTTTAAATTTATTTCATTAAATTTTGTAATAATAACAAAATTTGAATGAAATCGCGCATAATATATCCAACGCACCCCCCATTCAGCATTTCCTCAGATTCTTTATTTGTGAGATGCATTTTCTCAGATTCTTTATTTTTTAGAGGCATTTCCTCATATTCTTTATTTTGAGATGCATTTCCTCAGATTAGTAGAACACAAAATTGGATGAAATTAGAGAAAGAGGGTGAGAGAGAAATGAGATCTAACATTCGCGCCCCATAGCTGCCATTCTCCTCTCCTTCGTCGTGACATACTTCTTTATAAGCGCGATGCGTGCGCACTCAGGGGATCTGGGAAATCTTCACATCGCCCATGATTTGTTGCCAGAGAAGAAGAAGAAACAGGTACAGAAGGGGAGGTAATGGAGTGTGTGTGTGTGGGCCCTGGGGGGTGGTGTGTGTGTGGGGGAGGGGGGTGGTTGCTCGGCCTCCCGCCTTATCCAAAGCTGAGTTGGATAAGTAATAGGTCCCACTCTGAGGTGGCCATGTCGTGGGTCTAGTTTTGAGTTGGCACAGGCCCTCTTATAGTGGATCCCACTTTGAGGTTAAAAAAGAAGGGACCTGATACGTCTCAAACGTATCCATAATTTTTGATGCTCCATGCTTGTTTTTACACCATTTGCTTAGTGTTTCGTTACACTTCGTGGCACTTTTATGCGATTTCCAGAACTAACCTATTGACAAGATGCCACAGTGCCAGTTCCCTGTTTTCTGCTGTTTTTGTGTTTCAGAAAAGCTACACAGGAAATATTCTCGGAATTGGACAAAACAATTTCCAGAAGTCTTATTTTTCCCGGACGAAGGACGAGGACCAAACGAGAGCCGGAGGGGGGCCAGGGGCTGCCCTCACACCAGGGCGGCGCGGCCCAGCCCCTGGCCACGCCCCCTATGTGGGAGGAGGCCCTGGCAGCCCCCTGACGATGCCCCTTCGCCTATATAAAGCCTCGGGACGGAAAACCTTAGGGGGATCGGCAATTTTCTAGAAAGAGTTCCGCAGCTCCGCCGCCACCGCCGACGAATTTCGGGGGACAGAAGTCTCTGTTCCGACACCCTACCGAGACGGGGAAGTGCCCCCGGAGCCATCTCCATCGGTCTCCATCGCCGTCTCCGCCGTCTCCATCGACCTCACCGCCATCTCCATCAACCTTGTTGTCTCCTATGATGAGGAGGGAGTAGTTTTCCCCCGGGGCTGAGGGCTCTACCGGTAGCTATGTGGTTCACCTCTCTCTCCTATGATGTGATCTTTATGTGATCGTGAGCTTTGTATCTAGTTGAATTGGTAGATGTTATTATTCAGATATTATGCTACTCCTATGCTTAATTATTATACTCTCCGGAGATACCTCGTATCATGGTGTAAAGATGACTAGTGTGTGCATCATGTGTATCTTTTTGGTTAATGTCTCTATGAAATGTTGGTGTTTGTTGGAACCATCTAGTGCGTTCATGGTGATAGTGTGGGACAATCTAGTTTGGGTACATACGGACTTTGAGGAGTGCTTCGTAGCCCTACGCATGATTAGTGTTTGTTTTCCATTGGAGAATTGTTTTGAGTTGCATATGGCTGATAGTGTCTATTGGTTCAATTATGTTATATTTGTTGAGAGTGTGTCCACTAGTAAAAGTATGATCCCTAGGCCTTGTTTCCAAGCATTGCACACCGTTTACTTACTGTTTTGTTACATGTTTACTCGCAGCGATACTTATTTCATATTACATTTACTACTCATAATCATCACTGCTACTTGTATTTCACTATCTCTTCGCCGAACTAGTGCACCTATACATCTGACAAGTGTATTGGGTGTGTTGGGGACACAAGAGACTTTCTGTATCGTAATTGCAGGGTTGCTAGAGAGGGATAGCTTTGACCTCTTCCTCCCTGAGTTCGATAAACCTTAGGTGATCCACTTAAGGGAAACTTGCTGCTGTTCTACAAACCTCTGCACTTGGAGGCCCAACACTGTCTACAAGAACAAACGCGTGCGTAGACATCAAGCTCTTTTCTGGCGCTGTTGCCAGGGAGGTAAGGTAAAAGGTACTCGCATCCTCCTGTGTGAGTGCTTGGAGTTATTTCCTTTAGATTCTGCAATTATATCTTTTTGTTTCTTGTTTTTATTTTTCACTAGTTAGGCTTAATGGAAAATAAAGAGTTCTTTAGTCTTTTTCCTGAGTTTAGATTTGATGAGAAAATTGAAAATCCTTTGGAGCTTATTTCGCATAGCAATGTTATTAGTACGAATGCTTTAAATACCGTTAATGCTAATGCTATAGAAAAGTCTAAGCTTGGGGAAGCTGGTTTTGTTAAGTATGATATTTTTAGTTCCCCGACTTTAGTGGAGAAAGTTTGCACTGATGATATTTTATCTCCCATATGTGATATTTCTAATGATGCTTGTGCTCCTCATCCTTTTGAAATACCTATGGAGATTGTTGAACGTGTTAGGGATAACTGCTATTTAGGAGATGGAACTGTCCATCCTGGTGATCATTTGCTCTTTATACATGAATTATGCGAGTTGTTCCAATGTGCAGGTATTTCAATGAACCAAGTTAAGAAGAATCTATTCTCTTTATCACTGAAAGGCAGAGCTAAGGAATGGTATAAAACACTGAAGGATGGTCGATCTATTGACTGGGAGGAAATTGAACCTCTCTTTTATTCTAAATTCTATCCTTCTAGTCAGGTTTATAAAGATAGTAATTACATTTATAATTTTCATCTGCATGAGGGAGAAAGCATTGCCCAAGCGTGGGGGAGATTGAAGTTACTAATGCACAAATGTCCGATTCATGATCTTCCCTGTAATATTGTTATTAATAATTTTTATGCAAGGCTTTCAGGATATTACAAGGACTATCTAGATGCATGCTTTGATGGGTCTTTCACAAGCAAGGATGTTGACACCAAGTGGGATCTGCTTGAAACAATTCAAAACAATATTGAAGGTTGGGATAGCGACAAAGGTAAAGGATCAGGTATGAATTACGAGTTTGATTGCATTAAGTCTTTCGCTGAAACTGCTGATTTTCAAGAGCTTAGTGCTAAGTATGGTCTTGATCCTCAAATTATGATTGATTGTTTTAAAACCTTTGCTTCCCATATTAATGTTCCTAAAGGAAATGGGGACATGTATCATGAACCTTTTAAGGACACTTGCATAGAAAGTGATATTGTTATTGATGATTGCAATAAACATGCTCAAACTTCTAAAAGTCCGATTTCTTATAAGCATGTTAATTTTTGTGGAGTACATAGACCTTGTGAACAGAGTTACAACAAGGAATATTATTGTGTCCACCAAGCAAATGAAGAAACCCGAATGTGGTGCAAGGACATAGGCGAGATTGGTAAAAAGGTTTGTAAGCTTTACCCTTTTCTTTGTAAACATTGCGATGACATAGGTCATTTTAATTTCCAATGCTCAAGCCCTAATAGTTACTCTTCTAGTACCTTAAGTTTGTATTGTGATGACAAGATTACTCTCAATCAGCATGATGAGCTCACTTTGTTCTTGGCGTGTGAAGAGATATCTAGAAAGATTGCTTTGATAGATATGAATGATGTTGATATTAATACCCTTCGTGGTTGTCATCTCTATTGTGCTAAAGATTGCCTTGCAAATATTTACATACAAAATCTTATAAAACTTGATATTTTGCCAAGCTATGACAGGACAGATAGATGTTTTTATCTTATTAATAGAGAGGAGGAATCCACCAAAGTTTCTTCTGTTGTTTCTGTCAGCAAACCAGATTATGTGGAGAAGATGCCCTTCAAGTCTCTCCCTCCTAAAGGAGAGAGTAAGAAGAGTATGAAGAAGAAGAAGAAGAGGAGGAGTAAGAGGCGAGAGGACACGGTATCTTCCCCTAAGCGTTATGATCCTGCTATAGATTATGATAATTCTGATTGAGATGATGTTCCTATGCCTGTTACCTATGTTAGTGATCATGATTGGGAAAAGCACTCTAATTTTGATATTGAAAATATTTCTGGTACCAATTCTAAGGTTAATAATTGTTGTACCATTAGTACTATCAATGTTCCTTCTTATGATGATATGTTTGATGAATATGCTTTACGAAATAGCTGTTCTCTAGCTTATGAGGATACTAAACCTCTAGTTTATGATGGTTATGATGATGGGTATAATATTTTCAGTTCACCTATTATTGAGGAGAAAAATAGTTATGATTACAATATGCCTCCTGTTTTTGATGATTATGGTGATGAGAATAATTATTCTATTGAATCTGCTCCTACTACGATTGTTCATGTGGGGAGTATTAATTCTTTTATGCATGTGGCTCATGATAGGGATGCTTTATGTGATAGTTATATTGTTAGTTCTATTCATGATACTACTGAAAGTTATTATGAGAGAGGGAAACATGGTTTGATGGATCTCAACAATATTGAGTTTTCCCTCTTTATGTTGCAATTCTTGAAGTTGTACTTGTTTTGCCTTCCTATGCTTTTTGCTTTGCGCTTTTATGACTTGTCTCTTTACAAGACTATTTTTCATAGGAAATGGTTTAGATTTAAATGTGTTCCATACTTGCTTTTTGATGCTCTCTATTGCTTTAAGTTCCTATATGGCGCCTTTGCCTCAAGCTCTTATATGGCGCCCACATGAGCATCTTTGCAAATTACTGCGCTTAGCTCAAAGGCGTTAAAGAAAAGCACTCTTGGGAGATAACCCATTGTTTTATTTTCAGTACTTTTTCTTTTATTTGAGTCTTGGAAGTTATTACTACTGTAATGACCGCTCCTTATCCTTTTTATTTTGTTGTTGTGTGATGACCCACAAGTATAGGGGATCACAACAGTCTTCGAGGGAAGTAAATCCCAAATTTATTGATTCGACACAAGGGGAGCCAAAGAATATATGTAAGCCTTAACAGATGAGTTGTCAATTCAGCTGCACCTGGAAACGGTCTTTCTCACAGTGGTTTATCAGTAGCAACAGTTTTATAGTGGTGATAGTAGTGAAACAGTAACAACAGTAGTAAAATAGCAGCGGTAATAGTAACAGTAGTAAACAGTAGGAACAAATACTGTAGGCATAGGGATGGATTATGGGCGTTGCATGGATAAGATAATTCCTGAAATCAATGAGACATGGGCATTGCAGATAAATAATGATAAGCATCCTAGTACAAACAATCATAGGCATGTGTTCCGTATATAGTCGTACGTGCTCACAAGGAGAAACTTGCACGACATCTTTTGTCCTACCAGCCTGTTGCAGCAGGGCCTCAAGGAAAACTACTGGTAATTAAGGTACTTCTTTTAATAAAGTACCGGAGCAAAGCATTAGCACTCGGTGAACACATGTGATCCTCACATCATAGCCATCCCCTCCGGTTATCCCAATTTCTGTCACTTTGGGGCCTCGGGTTCCGGACAACAATATGTGTATACAACTTGTAGGTAAGACCATAAACAACAAGTATCATCATAGAAATAATAACATGTTCAGATCTGAAATCATGGCACTCGGGCCCAAAGTGACAAGCATTAAGCACATAAGTTGCAACAATATCATAGGCACTAAATAAAGATACTAGGCACTATGCCCTAACAATCTCATATCAAATTACATGAATGATCTCATCCAATCCCTACCATCCCCTCACCTACAGTGGGGGAATTACTCACACATGGATGGGGGAGTCATGGATGGTCGATGGAGGAGCGTCGGTGATGATGGTGATGAAGATCTCCTCCAAATCCCTGTCTCGGCAGGGTGCTAGAACGGAGTTTCTGGTTCCGAATCGCGGTTTCTGATGATGGCGGCGCAGCGGAAGTCTATCTGGGAAAAATGCCGTCTCCCCGATATAATCGAATCAGGGGGTATATGTAGGCGAAAGGAGGGGTCGAGAGGACGACCGAGGCGCCCTCACACCAGGCGGGCGCGGCCAGGGCTGGGCCGTGCCCCCTGTGTGTGTGGGGCCCTCGAGCCTCCCCTCCATCTCGTCTTCTAGCTCCGTGGGTCTTCTGGTGAAATAGGATTTTTGATGATTTTTCCCGAATTTTTACTGAAAGTTGGATTTCTGCACAAAAACGAGACACCAGAGCAATTCTGCTGAAAACAGCGTCAGCCCGTGTTAGTTGTATTCAAAACACACAAATTAGAGGAGAAACAATATCAAAAGTGTTCGGGAAAGTAGATACGTTTTGGACGTATCAACTCCCCCCAAGCTTAGCTATTTGCTTGTCCTCAAGCAATTCAGTTAATAACTGAGAGCGATAAAAGAAACTTTCACGAACACATTTGCTCATATGATGTATATATACTAACTATGTGATCAAGTACTCAGGCAATTCATAATAAGAAATATGCAACTAATGTCACCTCATAGTCAAGCAAGCTATGAAAGAGTGCCAATGCACTAATAACAAGTAACATGTACATAAGAAGCTACAAGATTGTAATATGCATAAATGATATGAAAGAGTGGTATCCAGCTTGCCTTTATTTGTGGAGCAAAACATAAATGATGAGGCACCTCTGAAGTCCAAGGGAAGACTAGAAGTTAAAAATATCAAAGATACAAGCATCAAAGTTATACCACAATTAACCGTGTTCTGGGACAAGCACATTACACTAAGAATAATAGCTATGTTCTCAAGAAGTGCTTAAAGTTAGAAGATGATGACTCAACATAAAAGTAAACGAATGGCCCTTCGCAGAGGGAAGCATGGATTTAACATGTGCTAGAGCTTTTCATTTGTAAAACAGAGATAAAAATTTATTTTGAGAGGTGGTTGTTTCATGTCAACGACTGGCAATGGGGACTTGCTATCTTCCATAATAAACAAGTGAGAGCGGTTCCAAGTTCTTTGAAATTTTGGCACATTGGTGCTCTTTTATAAAGCTTTGGCACTCCTCCCCACCTTTTTTCCTTTCTCAAACCATGGCTAACCGATTCCATCGGGTGCCCACCAACTTTCACATTCCATGGAGGAGTGCCTTTTTTTCTTTCTTTTTAGAATTAGATTATAATGGTCTGACCAGCTCTCATGCAAAATTAATGACGAGCAGATGAAGCTGCCTAGTCGAGGGGTACTTAATTTAATATGGAAGATAGCAATTCCGACCACTACGTCCCCATGAGCTAAAAACAGTGGCACAAAATGAGAAGTAGTTAAAAGTTTTGAAAGGTAGCACATGAAAATTTACTTGGAATGGCTTACAAATACCATGCATAGGAATTTATAGTGGACTCTTTGGTAGACTTGGTTTTTGGTAATTGGATGTACGAGTAGAGCTCATACTCAGTAGAAGTGAAGGCTAGCAAAAGACGGGGAAGCGACAATCGAGAGAGCAATAACTGCCATAATCATGCTTGCGACAAAACAAAATTAATATAGGCATAAAAATGATACAAGAACTCTGAGACAAAGTAAATCATCGAGGCTTAATTGACTTTTTGTTTCATTTATATGCATGCTTGAGCATGTGCCAAGTCGATTCAAATGAAGCTTTCAGAGGAGGATACCACAATAACATACCATATTATGAATAAAACAATGCATGCAAGCGTCTACATGACATGCTACAAACTATTAGTAAATTGGAACTAATCATATGAGAGCAAGAACTACAAAGCATCCATTAGATAACATATACCTTACATGAACCGACTAAGCAAGTCCACATAGATGAGTATATGTACAAAAATAAAAACAAATAGAGTTCATACCAGCCTCTTACCACATCTCAGATTGTCATATGTCGTCATTATTGCTCTTCACTTGTGTGGCTTGAATAATATAAAGTGAATACCAAGCTCCAACGGAGTAACGGGGGACTGAACTCTGCAACAAACTTTACAAAACCAAAGAAGAACAACAAATATTTTTGGGTTTTCGATTTTTGAAACAAGAACAGAAGGAAATAGCAAACAAAGCAAAATATTTTTGGATTTTTCGAATAGCAAACCGAAAATAGCAAGTAAAGCAAACCAAAGGTAGCAAACTAAAAAGGCGAACAAAGAGAAACAACGGAAATATTTTTGGTCTTTTTGTGTTTTGGAAAGAAGAAATAAGAGCGAGAACAATAAAGAAAGTGAAACATGGATATACATAGGACCGACAAAATATGATATGTATATGTATATGAGTGAAGCGTCGGCATACCTCCCCCCAAGCTTAGGCTTTTGGCCTAAGTGGAGATCAATCCCAACTCGGCCAACTCGGCCATGAAGTGGCGCCTCCATAGTGTGACGAAGAGGCACCATCGTCCTGATACGAGCTCGAGGATGCCCCGGAGTGGTACGTGGTGAAGTGATAGGCCGGCTCCTCCTCCTCCTCTTGGTGCATGATGGCATGCTGCACGTTGAAGCTGAGCACCCTAAGCCGCTCGTCCAACTCCTCCTTCATGCGTGACCATGGCCTGCTATCAATATTAAACAAACTGGGTTGTGGCAAAGGCACTTTTCTTTCCTCTCCATCAGTGAATAACATCCTGTAAACTAATTTCCCTGCACGTGAGTTAGCAGTGACAAAATGATGGAGCTTCATGGCAGCAAGATCAAGCCTCTGTGGAGTCAACAATATATCATGAGGAGCAATAGGAAGTTCAAGAGCAGCAACAATGCGCGCAGCAATAATCCCTCCATAAATAGGTCCCCTAGCAGCTAGGCGACGAGCAATAATAGCACCGAGATTATACTCCCTACTCACATCAAGAGCGGTAGCTAGAAAAGCTAAATGATAATTGGAGATATTGCTAGTGTTTCCTCTACCAAGTACACTAGTGGCAAGATAGTAAGTAAAATATCTAATAGCTAGGAGTTGAATGTTTCTTATCTTGCCACGCTGTGCGGTGCGGTCATCATCGTTAGTTATTCCTCGGTAAAGCTCCACTAAATCAGCGGGCTGCTGTAGCATCTTCCTTGCCGTCCCAAACATGGGTATACCTAGAATGTTACAAAATCTTTCCAAAGACATGGTGATAGGTCTATCATAAATCTTGAATGCAATGGAAGGATTGTAATGAGCATTAGTGAATTTAAAACTTTCAACAAAAATCTTTGTGAGAATAGCATATTGATTACTCTCATCCATCATGTAAACAGTCAATCCAACCCTGTTAACGAGCAGCAAGAAATCATCAAGAATCCCTGCATCACTGATACGTCTCCAACGTATCTATAATTTTTGATGATCCATGCTTGTTTTTACACCATTTGCCTAATGTTTCGTTACACTTCGTGGCACTTTTATGCATTTTCCGGAACTAACCTATTAACAAGTTGCCACAGTGCCAGTTCCCTGTTTTCTGCTGTTTTTGTGTTTCAGAAGTGATACACAGGAAATATTCTCGGAATTGGACGAAACAAGTTCCTGAAGTCTTATTTTGTCCAGGAGCTTCCAGTCATCCAAAGAGAAGAAGGAGAGGGGCCACAGGCCGCCCTCACGCAGGGCTGGCGCGGCCCAGCCCCTGGCCGCGCCGCCTTGGCGTGAGGAGGCCTGGGGCCACCTCTGACATCGTCCCTTCACCTATAAAGACCCCCCGACGGGAAAAACCTAAGGACCCAATCACTTTTCCAGAACACATCGCGATCCGCCGCTGCCGTCGACCCGAAGATCGGGAGGGTCCAGAAGCTCTTCCCGGCACCCTGCCGGAGAGGGGAATCGCCACCGGAGGTCTTCTTCATCGCCATGCTTGCCTTCGAAACGATGAGTGAGTAGTCTACCTTGGACCATGGCTCCATAGCAGTAGCTAGATGGTTGTCTTCTCCACCATGTGCTTCATGTTTAGATCTCATGAGCTGCCCTACATGATTGAGATCACCGTTATGTAATTCTACATGTTTGGTTTGTTGGGATCCGATGAGTATTGGTGTTATGATTGAGTTGTTGTACTGAATATTATATTTTGTTATCTCTATGTTGTTTATGATCTTGCATGCTCTCCGTTGTTAGTAGCTATCTTGGCCGAGTAGTTGCTAGTGACTCCAAGAGGGGGTATTTATGCTCGATAGTGGGTTCATGCCTCTATTTAACATGGGGGAGTGACAGAAACCTCTAAGGTTGTAGATGTGCTGTTGCTACTAGGGAGAAAACAACATTCATATGCTCAAGGGCATATGCTTTGTTTATATTACACACTTTGCTTAATGCAATTATCTGTTGTTCGCAACTTAATACTTGTGGAGTTCTCGGATTGATTCGCCACAAGTGGATTATTAGTGATAGATGCAGTTGAATGGCGGTCTATGTATTTTGTTGTAATGCCCAGAGTAAATCTCATAGTGATCTTCTTGACATATCATGTTTATCTTTATTCTATCAATTGCCCAACTGTAATTTGTTTACCCAGCATGTGTTATTTATCTTATGGAGAGACACCACTAGTGAACTATGGACCCCGGTCCTATTTCCATCATATTGCTATCACCTGTTTACTTTACTCGCACTGTTTACTTTACTCGCATACTCTACTGTTTTCCACTCGATACGCTCATAACCTTTGTTTCAAGCAAACCGGTGAGATTGACAACCTCATCGCAAGTTGGGAACAAAGTACTTGGTTGTGTTGTGTGCAGGTTCCGCGTTGCTACTGACCGAAGACGAGTCAACAAGTATCGTTAAACGGCGCCCTTGTTGGAGTGTTACTAAGTCAGTCTGCATCACCTTCAGTCGTTATTGTCCCTTCTCTCCAAGAACGATAAAACCTTGGTTTCTTAACTGAGGGAAAACTAGCTGCTATACTCATCACACCTTCCTCTTGGGGCTCCCAACGGGCTGGTTGTTTGCCACGTACAAGGACCATCAACTGCATATTCCACGTCAACTTGGCGTTAGCAGCCTCTTTTCTGGCGCCGCTGCCGGGGAGATTGGAAGACTTCTGCGAGGGGAGTTTTCGCACGCACATCCTTTACTTTGTTATTGTTTTGCTTTACTTTATTTATTTTACCTACATCGTTTTATATCAAAAACCCAAAAAAATTAGAATCCTTGGTAGTTGTTATTTCTTTACTTTTAGTTCATTATGTTGATCCCTAAGTACGTTCTGGAGGACCTCTCAATAGGTAGTGGTTCAATTATTGGAAAAAGTAACATTGAGGAGTTCTTTAATCACATTAGTATGCATGAGGAAGTTGAGGAGAAATGTTTGGTTGAGCTAGCTCCTAGTATTGAAGTTGCTTCTGCTTATTTGATTCACATGTTGGAAACTAGGTTTGCTAGTATTAATCCTTTTATGCAATACATGTTCCTTAAGCTTCATGAAATTGAGGATCCCGAAAAGAAAGCTTTTATCTTGGAAACTTTGCGCATAGAATTTAGAGATGTTGCAATTGAGGCTAGGAAAGTTTTTAAGAAGTTTATTAAGCTTGGCTCGCCTGTTGAAATTGTTGGTATACCCAACGAAGATTCTAGATTGCCAATACCTTGTAAGCTTGTAGGAATTCATAATGCATTGGTAGCTAATACTAGTTGGATTTGTCCTGAAAATCTTTTTGATGAAAATAGTGTACCAAAGTGTGATTACAAGGGATACTCAAAACCTCAATTGGATAGTATTCATTTCTTTATTCCTATAGTGGATCCTGATCCCCCTTTCAATATTACTTGATTCGCAATTTTCTGCGCCTAGCTCAAAGGCGTTAAAGAAAAGCACTATTGGGAGATAACCCAATGTTTTCTTTTCAGTACTTTTTCTTTTATTTGAGTCTTGGAAGTCATTACTACTGTAATGACCGCTCCTTATCTTGTTTATTTTATTTTTGTGCCAAGAGAAGCCTCTAATTCGAGTGAGGTAAAGATTTGGGGATGTTGCTGTCCTGAAACTGTTTTCGGTGCTGCACCTTAAAAATTCGTATAAATTCTATGTATATCTTTTGGACCTGCGATTTCTCGTGCATATGCCCCAGGTTATATCCAAACTTTCGTTAGTTGAACACTTTTTGATTTGAGCAACATAAAACCCCTGAAAAATTCGTCCTTTATCAGCTGTTCTGTTTTGACAGATTTCTGCCAATATTTGTATTTGCCGCTTTATCGCTTTCTTTTGAGTTCTTTTGATCATGGAACTTTTTGGGAAGTTGCTACAGTAGTATTTGCTATATATGTGGTGGTTTTGCGTTGAAACCTGAAGCAAAAAGAGGTTGATTATATGTTATGCCTACACTAATGTTGCTAATAGATTTGTGTTTAGTTTTGTATGAAGGAAGTTTTCAAGTGTAGGGATTGGAGAATGATGAGATGAGTTGAAGAATGGACAAAAGCTCAAGCTTGGGGATGCCCATGCATCACCCCAAGAAATATCCAAGAAGTACAAGCGTCAAAGCTTGGGGATGCCCCCGAGGCACCCCTTCTTCATCGGCAAAAATCAGGTCACCTTTCAAAACACTATATTTTTATTGCTTTATGCACTATGTGTTTTTCTTGGAGCGTCAGTTGTTTTAGTTTTCTTAGTTAGTTTGTTTTGTTTGCTGCAATAAATGGTTTGACCCCAACAAATTTCCTTTGGAGGAGATGTACTCGTTTTCATTTGCAAAGAGCACTCCGTTTTCATTCTTACAATTTCACCGGGTGTTCTTCTTTTTCTGCTACTGCTTTTGGTTTTCATTTTCGCCTTGATTTGCGTTCAGATCTTCTTATATCTTTTCAGCAAGGTGTATTTTTGCCTCTGATATTTATTGGTTTTCATCAAAAGAGGTGTCTTTAAAAATTTCAAATGGTGTTGGAAAAGAGAAAAAGCTTTGTGCAAAAAAGTGGTACAAGAAAGAGCTTGTGTAGACTGCGGCTTAGGCTTTTTCATGTCATGCTTGATGTCTTTTTGATAGTATGCTTAGTGGTTTTGCTGTAGAATGACTTGTCTCAAATAACTGAGATTGCTTAATGAGCCTTTGAAAAAATCATGCGTTGTTTTTATTTTATGGAATCATTATTTTGGTTTTCTCCTTGATGCTTTATTTGGGTTGACTTGGCGCATGCTCACACATGTTAGACTCTTACAAAGTCGCCAATAGCCTCTATGATCATTTATTTTTTTACTTTTGATGCCATCTTATGCTTCTTTTAATGTCGCCTTGTCGCTTTGCATGATTATGGCCATTATTGCTCTCTTAGTTGGTCGCTCCCAGTCTTTTGCTAGCCCCCGCCTTGTACTGAGTATGAGCTCTACTCGTGCATCCAACTCCTAAAAGCCAAAGTTTGCCAAAGTGTCCACCATACATACCTACTAGCAATTTGACTTGCTTTTATTTTCTCTTCAAATTAAACTCTTACCAGTGTTATGCGAAATTCGGTCAGTAAAGCTCTCACGAACCGGAAGGCACACTTTACTTTTTCCTATTCTAATTTTTTTGACATTGTGGTCTCTTATGTTGAGTTGTTATGCTTGCAAGTTTTAAGTTGGAGACTAGCCCAGCCATGCAGTCATGGGCAAGCTTTCAACATTGCACTTCTTATTTGAGTTGATATCGTGATCTTTTGTTTATGGATGCCCGCGGTGTGAAATGAATTGGGAATCTTGTGGGGATCATGGAGTTTGTATATGTGTTAGAGAAACGCCGGGCCGCTAATCTAAGCCATGCATAATTCATGGTGGAAATTTGCAGCATACCCATGGTGAACATTCGACGACGCATCTCATAATAAAAAGCTAAACAAATGGCAAATAAAAGAGATGTCGAGGTGTTCATTGTCTGCTTGTCCTGTCATTTTGGTGTGGGCTTGTTCCATGTCATCGGGCACGGAGGTACCCCATTGGCGGTTCTCAATGATATGCATATATTTACAATGACAAGAGCCTTGCTTGGGACTCTAAGTAAAGTAGCATGAGGTTTGGGTACTCGTATTCACGGGACACGAGGTTTTCAACTTATGACTTGTCAAGCATATGCATCATAATTGTTCTCGCATTAACTTTAACCATTCAAGATGCTTAGGATGGGGGCAATGAGAGCTCAAAGCCGGTAAGTACCATAATTTTTGAAGGTTATAAAACTTGCAATCACTGCTTCCCTCTGCGAAGGGCCTTTCTTCTACTTTTATGTTGAGTCACCACCTTCTATCTTTATGCACCATTAAGAGAGCATAGTTGTCATTCTTAGTATAATGTGCATTGTCCCAAAGTTTTCATTGATTGATTCATATTGTTGGTTTCACTTGTTCTCAAATGATTTGTATCTAGTCGCCCTCTTAAACTTGAAGGTGTCCTATGCATTTATGTTTTGCTCTCTTTGAAGGACAAGCTGAAAACCATTTGTATGTTTTTCCTTATGATTTGAACACACGTTTGACTTTCATTGTTTCATTTTCATGATCTTTTGTTTGTGTTCATTTGCATGTTTACAACATGGTTGCTAAGTTCTTATTGTCAAGATTATATCTTCATGCCCATGTTTTAAGTTCTTATGATCCCAGCTCACAAATGCTTACATACATGATCAAGATTGTGTAGGTGCATGTCACCTCAAAAATTATTCTTTTGTTATCACTTACCTACTCGAGGACGAGCAGGAGTTAAGCTTTGGGATGTTTTATACGTATCCAACGTATCTATAATTTTTGATGCTCCATGCTTGTTTTTACACCATTTGCCTAATGTTTCGTTACACTTCGTGACACTTTTATGCATTTTCCGGAACTAACCTATTAACAAGTCGCCACAGTGCCAGTTCCCTGTTTTTTGCTGTTTTTGTGTTTTCAGAAGTGATACACAGGAAATATTCTCGGAATTGGACGAAACAAGTTCCTGAAGTCTTATTTTGTCCGGGAGCTTCTAGTCATCCGAAGAGAAGAAGGAGAGGGGCCACAGGCCGCCCTCACGCAGGGCTGGCGCGGCCCAGCCCCTGGCCGCGCCGCCCTGGCGTGAGGAGGCCTGGGGCCACCTCTGACATCGCCCCTTCGCCTATAAAGACCCCCCGATGGGAAAAACCTAAGGACCCGATCACTTTTCCAGAACACATCGCGATCCTCCGCCGCCGTCGACCCGAAGATCGGGAGAGTCCAGAAGCTCTTCCCGGCACCCTGCCGGAGAGGGGAATCGCCACCGGAGGTCTTCTTCATCGCCATGCTTGCCTCCGGAGCGATGAGTGAGTAGTCTACCTTAGACCATGGGTCCATAGCAGTAGCTAGATGGTTGTCTTCTCCACCATGTGCTTCATGTTTAGATCTCATGAGCTGCCCTACATGATTGAGATCACCGTTATGTAATTCTACATGTTTGGTTTGTTGGGATCCGATGAATATTGGTGTTATGATTGAGTTGTTGTACTGAATATTATCTTTTGTTATCTCTATGTTGTTTATGATCTTGCATGCTCTCTGTTGTTAGTAGCTATCTTGGCCGAGTAGTTGCTAGTGACTCCAAGAGGGGGTATTTTTGCTCGATAGTGGGTTCATGCCTCTATTTAACCTGGGGGAGTGACAGAAACCTCTAAGGTTGTAGATGTGCTTTTGCTACTAGGGAGAAAACAACATTCATATGCTCAAGGGCATATGCTTTGTTTACATTACACACTTTGCTTAATGCAATTATCTGTTGTTCGCAACTTAATACTTGTGGAGTTCTCGGATTGATTCGCCACAAGTGGATTAATAGTCATAGATGCCGTTGGATGGCGGTCTATGTATTTTGTTGTAATGCCCAGAGTAAATCTCATAGTGATCTTCTTGACATATCACGTTTATCTTTATTCTATCAATTGCCCAACTATAATTTTTTACCCAGCATGTGTTATTTATCTTATGGAGAGACACCACTAGTGAACTGTGGACCCCGGTCCTATTTCCATCATATTGCTATCACCTGTTTACTTTACTCGCACTGTTTACTTTACTCGCATACTCTACTGTTTTCCACTCGATACGCTCATAACCTTTGTTTCAAGCAAAACGGTGAGATTGACAACCTCATCGCAAGTTGGGAACAAAGTACTTGGTTGTGTTGTGTGCAGGTTCCGCGTTGCTACTGACCAAAGACGAGTCAACAAGTATCGTTAAACGGCGCCCTTGTTGGAGTGTTACTAAGTCAGTCTGCATCACCTTCAGTCGTTATTGTCCCTTCTCTCCAAGAACGATAAAACCTTGGTTTTTTAACTAAGGTAAAACTAGCTGCTATACTCATCACACCTTCCTCTTGGGGTTCCCAACGGGCTGGTTGTTCGCCACGCACAAGGACCATCAACTGCATATTCCACGTCAACTTGGCGTTAGCAATCACTCAAAAAATTAGTACAAGGGAAGGTCGATGGATGTGCATCTCCATCATCTCCCTCAAGGTTTGGTGACATGAGATCTTCATTATAGGACATCCTATATCGAGTAGTGGATCTTGAAGGCCTTGATGACCTTGGTGCATCACTTTCAAACACTTCTCCAAATGTGAAGTTGTCCATTTCCTTCTCGGAGAACAAATGCTCCAAATCTCAGCAGAAATGTTGGGCTGAGCAAGGAGATCGAAAAATCGAAGTGAAGAACAGCAAGAACTCGGGTTTGAGCTGGTGTATCGTTGTTTTTCGGGAGAGAGAAAGAGCAGGGGAGGAAGAGATAAGTGAGAGGCCAGGTGGGGCCTCCTCACACCAGGTGGGCGCGCCCCAGGCTGGGCCGCGCCCCCTGTGTGGGAGATGGCGTGGCTGCCCCTCCTGGTGTCTCCCAGGTGCCTCTCTGCCCCATTTTTGAGATAAAAATTTATAAAGAATTTTCTGGAATTTTTCGAGAAACTTTATTTTTGAGGATTTTTCAGAAATTGGCATATCGATAAAACTCAGAAAAACAAAGATGAAATGATTTCAAGCAAATCAAAACCAAGCATGCAGCAGCTCTGAGATACTCTTAATCATGTAACTACACTAAAGGAATAAAATTGAACAAGTAAATATAGGTGAGGTGGAGTGGATGCGGTGAAAATGAAGTTTCGTTCATATAAAATCACTTTGTTAACAAGGTTGATCAAGTCTTGTTCCCAAACTAACTTTATATGAGGCAAAACTTTGGACTTCACTTGATGCTTATGTTACCTCAACTTTGATAGGCATAGTCCCAATCATAACAATTTTATATTCTTCCTTGGGCTTTCGCTCTGAACAAATAATTTGACCAACTTAGATGGTCTCAACATTCTTGACGGAATTTAGAGCATTCTTTCTATCAATCTTCTTGGGAAAATAGACCGTGTACTCTTTATCATTGACATTGAAAGTTACTTTCCCTTGATTGCAATTTATAACAGCACCTACAGTGTTTAGAAAAGGTCTTCCAAGAATAATAGACATATTATCATATTCAGGCATTTCCAACACAACAAAGTCAGTTAAAATCAAACAGCTGTTAGCAACCTGAACAGGAACATTCTCACATATACCAATAGGAATAGTAGTAGACTTATCAGCCATCTGCAAAGATATATCAGTTGATACTAATTTTTCTAGATCAAGTCTCTTATAGAGAGAAAAAGGCATGGCACTAACTCCGGCTCCCAAATCACATAAAGCAGTTCTAACATAGTTATTTTTAATGGAGCAAGGAATAGTTGGTATACCTGGATCTCCAAGCTTCTCTGGAACTTTACCATCAAAAGAATAATTAGCAAGTAAAGTGGAAATTTCCTCATTAGGAATTTTTCTTTTGTTAGTAACAATATCTTTCATATATTTTGCATAAGGAGGCATTATAATAGCATCAGTCAAAGGAATTTGCAAAAATAAAGGTCTCATCCATTCACAAAACCTGTTGTAGTGTTCTTCTTCCTTGGACTTGTGTTTCTTACCAAGAAAAGGCATTGGTTTCTGTACCCAAGGTTCTCTCTCTTTACCATGCTTGTTGGCAATGAAGTCTTCTTTGGTGTACTTTGCATTTTTATCACTCTTTTCTGGTTCTTCTTCGACTTCTTCTTTATCGGAAGCATCTCCTAGTTCAGTTTCAGCATCAGAAATAGAAACACTATTAGGATCTTTACCTGCATTAGATGATTCTGTCGTTGTTTTATTCTTCTTCTTCTTCTTGGAAGGAATATCATCACTTGAAGTGCGTTGAGAATCTTGCTCGAGCCTCTTAGGATGTCCTTCAGGATATAATGGATCTTGAGTAGCAGCGCCACTTCTTGTGCGTATTTCACATGCTTGCTTCTCTCTTGCGGCATTAACAAGCAAGTCTTTTTGCACCTTGGTAAGCTGATCAATTTGTGTTTGAACCATTTGAAAATGTTTTACAAGTATCTTCACATCATTAGCGATTCTCTCCACAATATCCTGCAACTTGTTAATAGCTCTAGAATTTTCCAACAAATGATTATGCACCATTCTATTAAAGTTTTCTTGGTTAACAATAAAATTATCAAATTTATCTAAGCATTGATCAGGAGGTTTAGTATAAGGAATATCTCTTTCATCAAAGCGTTGGAGAGAGTGTACCTCAATTGTAGATGAGTGAGGGATTGGCTTACATAATTCTTCTATAGGAGGTAAATTCTTGACATCTTCGGCCTTAATACCTTTCTCCTTAAGAGATTTCTTAGCTTCCTTCATAACTTCATCATTTAATTCAATCATCCCTCTCTTCTTCGGTGTAGGCTCTGTAGATGGCGCAGGGGTTGGTGCTGGTGTTGGTTCAACTAGAGTCCAATCATCATGATTCCGGCTTATTTTAGCCATTAATTCTTCAGCTTCAGCCGGAGTTCTTTCCCTGAAAACACAACCAACACAACTATCCAAATATGACTTAGATTCATCTGTTAGTCCATTATAAAATATATCAAGGAGTTCATTTTTAGGCAATGGTTCTTAAGGCAAAGCTCTAATTAAAGAACAAAACCTTGTCCAAGATTCAGGCAATATCTCTCCTTTTCCCTGTTCAAAATCAAAGATTTTCTGCACAGCAGCATGTTGAGCACTAGCAGGAAAATATTTCTGAAAGAAAGCATTAACCAAAGCAATAGGACTAGTAAGAGATCCAGGAGACAAGCTATTAAACCAAGTTTTAGCTGCATCTTTCAACGAGAAAGGAAAAATCTTAGCAACAAAGTAAGTGCGGAGCTTAATATCATCAGAAAACAAATTACTCAAAGTAGAAAGCTCATTCATGTGCCCCATAGCACTCTCATCTTTAGTACCACAAAAAGGAGTTTTCTCAACAATAGATATGTAAGATAAATCCAAAGAGAAATCATAATCTTTGTCTCTAATATTTATGGGAGAAGCAACAAACTTAGGATCAGGAGACAAATTATATCTAACAGAACGTCTTGCAAGAAGTTCTTTAACATTACCAGCATTACGAGCAGCACATGCTTCAGCAATAAAATCATCATTAAGCTCAATATAAGCATCATCATCATAATCATCACTTGGACATTCCCTAGACTCAGGTGAACTAACAGGTGTAACAGTGGTGTTTCCCAACTTAGCTCTAGCAATAGTAGCATCTAAAAAGGAACCTAGTGAACCACTCTCATCAAGCACAGTAGAAGCATCATCTAAATTATCAGTGGCATTTTCAAACTCAGCAGAAGTAGTAGAAGTAGCGTGTGGGTGTGGTGGTGTAAGCAACTTACTCATAACAGATGGCGAATCAAGAGCAACAGAGGTGTTGAGAGTTGTACCTCTTCTTGTAGTGGATGGCAATATAGGAACTTTTCCATCACGAGGTTTACCCATGATGAAAGGACTGCAGCGAACAATAGGAATACCAAGTGAACTTGCAAATAAAGCTATGCTCCCCGGCAACGGCGCCAGAAAATAGTCTTGATGACCCACAAGTATAGGGGATCGTAACAGTCTTCAAGGGAAGTAAAGCCCAAATTTATTGATTCGACACAAGGGGAGCCAAAGAATATATGTAAGCCTTAACAGATGAGTTGTCAATTCAGCTGCACCTGGAAACAGTCTTGCTCGCAGTGGTTTATCAGTAGCAACAGTTTTATAGTGGTGATAGTAGTGAAACAGTAACAGCAGTAGTGAAATAGCAGTGGTAATAGTAACAGTAGTAAATAGTAGGAACAAATACTATAGGCATAGGGATAGATTACGGGCGTTGCATGGATAAAATAATTCATGAAATCAATGATACATGGGCATTGTAGATAAATAATGATAAGCATCCTAGTACAAACAATCATAGGCATGTGTTCCGTATATAGTCGTACGTGCTCACAAGGAGAAACTTGCACAACATCTTTTGTCCTACCAGCCTATTGCAGCAGGGCCTCAAGGGAAACTACTGGTAATTAAGGTACTCCTTTTAATAAAGTACCGGAGTAAAGCATTAGCACTCGGTGAACACATGTGATCCTCACATCATAGCCATCCCCTCCGGTTATCCCAATTTCTGTCACTTTGGGGCCTCGGGTTCCAGACAACAATATGTGTATACAACTTGTATGTAAGACCATAAACAACAAGTATCATCATAGTAATAATAACATGTTCAGATCTGAAATCATGGCACTCGGGCCCAAAGTGACAAGCATTAAGCACAACAAGTTGCAACAATGTCATAGGCACTAAATAAAGATACTAGGCACTATGCCCTAACAATCTCATATCAAATTACATGAATGATCTCATCCAATCCCTACCATCCCCTCACCTACAGCGGGGGAATTACTCACACATGGATGGGGAGTCATGGATGGTCGTTGGAGGAGCGTCGGTGATGATGGTGATGAAGATCTCCTCCAAATCCCCGTCCCGGCAGGATGCCAGAATGGAGTTTCTGGTTCCGAATCGCGATTTCTAATGGCGGCGGCGCAGCGGAAGTCTATCTGGGAAAAACGCCGTCTCTCCGATATAATCGAATCAGGGGGTATATGTAGGCGAAAGGAGGGGTCGAGAGGACGGCCGAGGCGCCCTCACACCAGGCGGGCGCGGTCAGGGCTGGGCCGCGCCCCCTGTGTGTGTGGGGCCCTTGAGCCTCCCCTCCGTCTCGTCTTCTGGCTCCGTGGGTCTTCTGGTGAAATAGGATTTTTGATGATTTTTCCCGAATTTTTACTGAAAGTTGGATTTCTGCACAAAAACGAGACACCAGAGCAATTCTGCTGAAAATAGCGTCAGTCCGTGTTAGTTGTATTCAAAACACACAAATTAGAGGAGAAACAATAGCAAAAGTGTTCGGGAAAGTAGATACGTTTTGGACGTATCATTGTGCCAAGAGAAGCCTCTAATTTGAGTGAGGTAAGATTTGGGGATGTTGCTGTCCTGAAACAGTTTTCGGTGCTGCACCGTAAAAATTCGTGAAAATTCTCTGTACATCTTTTGCACCTGCGATTTCTTGTGCATATGCCCCAGGTTATATCCAAACTTTCATTAGCTGAACACTTTTTGATTTGAGCAACAGAAAACCCCTCAAAAATTCGACCTTTGTCAGCTGTTATGTTTTGACAGATTTCTGCCAATATTTGTGTTTGTCGCTTTATCGCTTCCTTTTTGAGTTCTTTTGATCACGGAACTTTAGGGGAAGTTTCTACAGTAGTATATGCTTTATATTTGGTGGTTTTGAGTTGAAACCTGAAGCAAAAAGGGGTGATTCATTATTATGTTTGTGCTAATGTTGCTAATAGAATTGTGTTTAGTTTTGTATGAAGGAAGTTTTCAAGTGTAGGGATTGGAGAATGATGAGATGAGATGAAGAATGGACAAAAGCTCAAGCTTGGGGATGCCCATGCACCATAAGAAATATCCAAGAAGTACAAGCGTCAAAGCTTGGGGATGCCCCGAGGCACCCCCTTCTTCATCGGCAAAAATCAGGTCACCTTTCAAGACACTATATTTTTATTGCTTCATGCACTATGCGTTTTTCTTGGAGCGTCTTTACTTTTGCTTTCAGTTTTCTTTTGTTTTGTTTGTTGCAATAAATGGTTAGATCACATCATATTTCTTTTGGAGGAGATGAACTCGCTTTTCATTTGCCAAGAACACTCCAGTTTTCACTCTCATCGTTCAATGAGTGTTCTCTTTTTCTGCTACTGCATTTAGCTTGCATTTTTTGCCTTGATTTTTGATCAGATCTTGTTTTATCTTTGCATCAAGGTGTATTTGGACCTCTGGTATATGTTGGTTTTCCTCAAAAGAGTTTCCTCAAAAAGGTTTTAATGGTGTTGGAAAAGAGAAAAAGTTTCATGCAAAAAAAAGTGGTACAAGAAGGAGCTTGTGTAGACTGCGGCCTAGGCTTTTGCATGTCATGCTTGATGTCTTTTTGATAGTATGCTTAGTGGTTTTGCTGTAGCATGACTTGTCTCAAATAACTGAGATTGCTTAATGAGCATTTGAAAAAATCATGCGTTGTTTTTATCGTTTGGAAGCATTATTTTGGTTTTCTCCTTGATGCTTTATTTGGGTTGACTTGGCGCATGCTCACACATGTTAGACTCTTACAAAGTCGCCAATAGCCTCTATGATCATTTAGTTTTTGAATTTTGATGCCATCTTATGCTTCTTTTAATGTCACTTTGTCGCTTTGCATGATTATGGCCGTTATTGCTCTCTTAGTTGGTCGCTCCCAGTCTTTTGCTAGCCCTCGCCTTGTACTGAGTATGAGCTCTACTCGTGTGTCCAACTCCTAAAAACAAAGTTTGCCAAAGTGTCCACCATACATACCTATTAGCAATTTGCTATTCCAAAGTACATTTGACTTGCTTTTATCTACTCTTCAAATTAAACTCTTACCAGTGTTATGCGAAAATTGGTCAGTAAAGCTCTCATGGACCGGATGGCACACTTTACTTTTTCTCGTTCTTAAAAATTTGACATTGTGGTCTCTTATGTTGAGTTGTTATGCTTGTAAGTTGTAAGTTGGAGACTAGCCCAACCATGCCGTCGCGGGGCAAGCTTTCAACATTGCACTTCTTATTTGAGTTGATATCGTGATCTTTTGTTTATGGATGCTCGCGGTGTGAAATGAATTGGGAATCTTGCGAGATCATGGAGTTTGTATATGTGTTAGGGAAATGCCTGGGCCACCAATCTAAGCCATGCATAATTCATGGTGGAAATTTGTAGCATACCCATAGTGGACATTCGACGACGCATCTCAAAATAAAAATATAAACAAATGGTAAATAAAAGAGATATCGAGGTGTTCATTGTCTGCTTGTCCTGTCATTTTGATGTGGGCTTGTTCCATGTCATCGGGCACGGAGGTACCCCGTTGGCAGTTCTCGATGATACGCATATACTTACAATGACAAGAGCCTTGCTTGGGACTCTAAGTAAAGTAGCATGAAGTTTGGGTACTCGTATTCACGGGACACGAGGTTTTCAACTTATGATTTGTCAAGCATATGCAGCATAAGTGTTCTCGCATTAACTTTAACCATTCAAGATTCTTATGATGGGGGCAATAAGAGCTCAAAGCCGGTAAGTACTATAATTTTTGAAGGTTTATAAAACTTGCAATCACTACTTCCCTCCGCGAAGGGCCTTTCTTTTACTTTTATGTTGAGTCACCATCTTCTACCTTTTTGCACCATTAAGAGAGCATAGTTGTCATTCTTAGTATAATGTGCATTGTCCCAAAGTTTTCATTGATTGATTCATATTGTTGGTTTCACTTGTTCTTAAATTATTTGTATCTAGTCGCCCTCTTAAACTTGAAGGTGTCCTATGCATTTATGTTTTGCTCTCCATGAAGGACAAGCTGAAAACCATTTGTATGTTTTTCCTTATGGTTTGAACACACGTTTGACTTTTATTGTTTCATTTTCATGATCTTTTGTTTGTGTTTCTTTTCATGTTATAACATGGTTGCTAAGTTTCTTATTGTCAAGATTATATCTTTCATGCCCATGTTTTAAGTTCTTTTGATCCCAGCGCACAACGCTTACATACATGATCAAGTTTGTGTAGGTGCATGTCACCTCAAAAATTATTTCTTTTGTTATCACTTACCTACTCGAGGATGAGCAGGAGTTAAGCTTGGGGATGCTGATATGTCTCAAACGTATCCATAATTTTTGATGCTCCATGCTTGTGTTTACACCATTTGCTTAGTGTTTCGTTACACTTTGTGGCACTTTTATGCGATTTCCAGAACTAACCTATTGACAAGATGCCACAGTGCCAGTTCCCTATTTTCTGCTATTTTTGTGTTTCAGAAAAGCTACACAGGAAATATTCTCGGAATTAGACGAAACAAGTTCCAGAAGTCTTATTTTTCCCGGACGAAGGACGAGGACCAAACGAGAGCCAGAGGGGGGGGGGGGGGTCAGGGGCTGCCCTCACACCAGGGCGGCATGGCCCAGCCCCTGGCCGCGCCCCCTATGTGGGAGGAGGCCCTGGCAGCCCCCTGACGATGCCCCTTCGCCTATATAAAGCCTCGGGACGGAAAACCCTAGGGGGATCGGCAATTTTCCAGAAAGAGTTCCGCAGCTCCGCCGCCACCGCCGATGAATTTCGGGGGACAGAAGTCTCTGTTCCGGCACCCTGCCGGGACGGGGAAGTGCCCCCAGAGCCATCTCCATCAGTCTCCATTGCCGTCTCCGCCGTCTCCATCGACCTCACCGCCATCTCCATCAACCTTGCTGTCTCCTATGATGAGGAGGGAGTAGTTCTCCCCGGGGCTAAGGGCTCTACCAGTAGCTATGTGGTTCACCTCTCTCTCCCATGATGTGATCTTTATGTGATCGTGAGCTTTGTATCTAGTTGAATTGGTAGATGTTATTATTCAGATATTATGCTACTCCTATGCTTAATTATTATACTCTCTGAAGATACCTCGTATCATGGTGTAAACGTGACTAGTGTGTGCATCATGTGTATCTTTTTGGTTAATGTCTCTATGAAATGTTGGTGTTTGTTGAAACCATCTCGTACGTTCATGGTGATAGTGTGGGACAATCTAGTTTGGGTACATATGGACTTTGAGGAGTGCTTTGTAGCCCTACGCATGATTCGTGTTCGTTTTCCATTGGAGAATTGTTTTGAGTTGCATATGGATGATAGTATCTATTGATTCAATTATGTTATATTTGTTGAGAGTGTGTCCACTAGTGAAAGTATGATCCCTAGGCCATGTTTCCAAGCATTGCACACCGTTTACTTACTATTTTGGTACATGTTTGCTCGCAGCGATACTTATTTCATATTACATTTACTACTCATAATCATCACTGCTACTTGTATTTCACTATCTCTTTGCCGAACTAGTGCACCTATACATCTGACAAGTGTATTGGGTGTGTTGGGGACACAAGAGACTTTCAGTATCATAATTGCAGGGTTGCTTGAGAGGGATAGCTTTGACCTCTTCCTCCCTGAGTTTGATAAACCTTGGGTGATCCACTTAAGGGAAACTTGCTGCTGTTCTACAAATCTCTGCACTTGGAGGCCCAACACTGTCTACAAGAACAAACGTGTGCGTAGACATCAGGACCCACCGAATTGTGGGACCCAACATGGGTCCCATATTTTAGAGGGCCCCTATAGTGTGGGGCCCTGCTGTGATGTGGGTCCCGCTCTTGTTGGGTCCCTCTTTTTGGAGGACCCGTGTTTGTTGGGTCCTACTTTGATTGGGTCCCACCTAGGTAGCTACGGTGAAGGTCCGGCGATGAGGTGGATGAGTTGTGGGTCCCGCCATCAGTTGACCTGTTGTATGTGGGTCCTGCTCGGCTCACATAATCCAAATAGATAACTCTAGCTCTTGCGCTTAAGGCCTGTTTCGCATGTAGGCTATTCGGGCCGTAAGATTGGTCGCATAGGAGCTATTTCATCCAACGATGTTGCTTTTCGCCCTATTAGCTGGAAAATGTCGCTGCTAAGCTATTGGCCCAACAGTGGCGAGGGGCGATGGTCGCGGGCCTCTAGAGGAGTGAGCACGCGACGAGGGAGTCAATTGGAGTGGAAGAAAATGATTGGTTTTCCTAAAAAAAATTGTAGGGTGTTTCTTGAGAAAATCAGGAACCTATCTGTAGTAGTCTCATTTGTTTTGGTAGCTTTCTATATGGAGAGAACCAGCCTGGCGCGATGCTATGGCTGAGGAGTTCTCGGCTCTCTCACAGACAAATACGTGGACCCTAGTTTCTCGTCCACCTGGCAAAAATATTGTTGGCGGCAAGTGGATTTTTATAACCGAGCATTGTCCGGATGGTTCTGTTGAGAAGTACAAGGCTCGTCTCGTTGCTCGTGGCTTCACCCAGCGGCATGGTATTGACTATGATGACACTTTTAGTCCAGTTGTGAATCCTTCTACCATTCATTTGGTTCTCTCCATTGCTGTCTCCCGTGGGTGGGCGCTCCGTCAAGTTGATGTGAGCAATGCGTTTCTCCATGTTTTTTTGTCTGAGGACGTCTACATGCAGCAGCCGCCTGGTTTTGATGACCCCAGGTATCCGTCCCATGTTTGCAAGTTGCATCGCTCCCTTTATGGCCTGAAACAGTCTCCCCGGGCGTGGTACGCATGGCTCAGTGATCGCCTCGCTCAGCTTGGTTTTGTTCCTTCCAAGGCGGATACGTCTCTCTTCGTTTTTCATCACGATGGTGTTCAGGTCTTCATGCTGGTCTATGTTGATGATATTGTTATTGCCGGGTCTACTCCTGCTGCTGTTGACCGTTTGGTTCGGTCCTTGTCTGACACTTTTCCCATCAAGGATCTTGGTCCGTTGGAGTACTTTCTTGGACTAGAAGTGTTTTACAATTCTGGGGGCATGACAACCTCACTCAGCGCAAGTATGTGCTAGATCTTCTGCTTCATGTTACTATGGAGAATTGCAATCCTGCTCCTACTCCACTGGTTCCCTCTGAGCGCCTTGCACGCGACTCTGGTGCATTGTTGGGTCCTGAGGATTCTTCTCGGTATCGCAGCATGGTGGGCAGCTTGCAGAATTTGAATCACACACGTCCAGACATTTCTTTTGCGGTGAACAAAGTTTGTCAGTTTCTCTCCTAGCCTACTGAGGTGCACTGGGAAGCAGTCAAGCGTATATTATGTTATGTGAATGGCACTATAGACACTGGCTTACATTTTTGTAAGTCTTCACTGCTAGACGTCAGTACATTCATTGATGCAGACTGGGCCAGATGTGTTGATGATCGGCGCTCCACAGGAGGATATGCAGTCTTTGTGGGTCCGAACTTAGTATCTTGGAGTTCGAAGAAGCAACCCACTGTCTCGAGATCCAGTACCGAGGCAGAGTACAAAGCACTTGCTAATGGAGCAGCTGTAGCAATATGATCAGTTCTTTGCTTAAAGAACTTGGAGTCACACAGCGACGTGCGCCTGTTCTTTGGTGTGACAACTTAGGGGCTACCTAACTAACGGCGAATCATGTTTTCCATGCTCGAACAAAGCACATAGAAATAGACTTTCACTTTGTGCGCGAGCGTGTTGCTAACGGAGCCTTGTAGGTGAAGTTCATCTCTTCTAGTGATCAGTTGGCTGATGTGTTTACTAAACCAGCCACACGGCAGATGTTAGACCGATTCAAGTCCAATTTAAACCTTGTATGTAATAGTAGTTTAGATTGAGGGGGTGCATTAGATGAGTCAGTCTACCGTATGTAACATATGTTGTATTGTACATGTAACCCTACCGTATATAAATAGAAGAGACGTGAAGAGGCATTGCCCCACGAAACCCTAAAACACTTTTCTAAGTGTGGGTGCTCTATTTTGCAGCGTCTGGAAAATCGATGTGTCTGCGCGTGCTGTATTTTAGCGTATCTGAAATAGTTGCCGCCACATTGGCGCCCAAAAATATTAAAACCGGCGCGGCAAACTAAAAAAGTAGAGCTCTATTTTAAGAGACCTATTGAAGATTCTCTAACACACGACAACACGGAGAGCTGCACCGAGCTCTCCTTCCTGAGGGGTGCCGCTTTTAGAGCATCTTCAGTAGGCTGACGCATATGGTCCGCTCGTATCTAAATCAGTCCGACCATACCGGTGCGTCGGTTGCGCCCTCCCTAGCGGCTTGACGCAACCAGACCGACGCGTCCGGCGTGACGCACCAGCCTACCAAATTTAGGTCACTGATGCGTTAGCGCGGACACGGGTGGACGATGCGCGACCTTGGGTGCGACTAGACGCGGCCTGGCGCCTAAACTGGCAGGAAGCGGTAGCACCCAAGGGCATCAATACCAGCGCAGAAGCTCAGCTGGCCACTGACTCACGCGATGATGCCTGAGCTTCTGTGTCGGTATTGGTAGTGAAGGCGCTAGGCCCTGCGCGGGCGGTGGTAGCCCAGGGCGTTATAAGATGGTGTGCGCGGTTGTCGGTGCCGCACACACCACTACAATCCTCATAGCCCGCGGCATGAAGATGCCGGCTTGGCTCAAGAAGACAAAGAACGACGCCAAGGCGAGCTCGAGCTTGTTTGCGCGCTGCCGCCACATGCCTCCGTTCCGACCACCGGCAGCGCTCCTACACAAACTTCCTCCGACCCTGGTCGGAGGATTACCTGACACGGCCAACGCGCATCGTCGCGCCCTCCAGGCGGCACCAGAACCGCCACTACGTGCCAATCAAGGAGTGGGAGCAGCGGTGGCGGGACAACAAGAGCATAGACCACCTTGATGTCTCCCTCCCGGCGGCTGGCACCTGAACCGTGCTAGGGTGTCGGTCCCGCTGGTGCCCGAGGAAGGGCCTAGGCTCAAAACGGAGATAAGCTGCCGCATCTAGAACCTCCCCGAGACGCTGCGCTATGACGACAAGTACCAGAACCCTTAGTTCTGGTACGATTAGGGGAGGAACTCATCGGGAAGGAACTCGTCACGACGGAGATAAGCCGCCGCATCTAGAACCTCGCCTAGGAGCACACCACCCACCGCTGGTTGACTTCCACGGTGATTACCAATCGTGGGAGGCCCACCCCATCGGCGAATTCCTCACCGATGAGCCAAACGACCACTACGATGTCGTCAAGCAGGAGGCCGACGAAGCCATGGAGGACGCTGCCTCGCCGGGCGCCGCCGACCTACCCTCAGAGTACTAGATAGTCCTTGATGCTGGGTACGAGGAGGATGCCCTCCTGCAATAGGTTCTGGAGTCTTCCAAGGCCGACAAAGACGCGCGCTTCCCCAGCCTCGAGGGGGCCATCACCCTCATCGGAATGGTGGCAGAGCACTTGGCCTCGCTGCCACCTCCACCTCCGCTGCCAGCGCACGCGCCGCCCCAGGCGGCGTAGCTAGTACAGGAGGTGCCGCCTCCGCCCGGCGCTCTGCCCTGCCGGTGTCGACATGACCACCTGCACGGAGTGGTCATCAACCTACCGCAGGTCCTCGTCAACCTCGTCTCCGACAACGAGGAGTAGCTGGCGGCGGCACGGCCGATGGACACGGGATCGTAGTGGTTTTTTAAAATTTTCATTGTAAATTTCGTTTAAAGTAATGCAAGTGTCATCTACAATTCGCGTGAATTTTCATTTTATTGGAACTTTAAAAAACTAAAAAGAAAGCGTCAGACAAGATGGGTCGCGCCGCTGCGCGCCTTGGTCCGGCAGGCCGGACAGCGACCCAAATTCTATCCAGACCCCGACACATCTGAACTAAAACAGACCATTTACATCATCCATTTGCGTCAGCCCGCTGAAGATGTCCTAATAAAGACACAACTAGAACAAAAGACTGCAATTTGAGCAGCGCGAGGACGCTCATGGACTACTTAGCATATCTACTCCCGTTGCCTCTATATGGAGAAGTGACGGATTAGTATTTCTGTATGTGCGGAGCGGAAATGGACATAACTTACTTGTGTCACAGTTATTTTCATTTTTGTGAAAGCAAAAATAAATACATATACATTAATAAATGTTGTAAAAAACATATACGGACCGAATATAGTGTGAACAAGAGATGCTCATTGAAACCAATAGAGCCCTTGAATTATGCAAAAATCAAAGCAACTCAAGTAAATCGATAAACTTGTTGCCTAAACCTAGCAAGTTTGCTCCATGTAATAGAAAATAATGGATGAATTGCTTAGGCCGTTCATATTGACAATCACATATTGTGTCTGCTAAATTGGCGATGAAAAAACTATAAAAAAGAAATTCCACATTAGTTGGAAATGCAAATTCCACTTTCATGCATGTTCCACCAGAAAGCGTCGTTCTATTTCGGCTTCCGCAAAATGAATCCTGTTTTCGTTCCGCAAAATTTCATTTCCGTATTTCCTTTCCATTTATGCTTTTCAGAGGGAAAGCCGAAACGTTTCCCCTCCATTTTCATCTTTCTTTAGACCAAACATACTTTTTGCATAGTAATCTTTACAAAATTTAAACGCATGCGTTGAAGTTATGTTGTCATATATATGTAATTAGTGGCACCCAATACTATAAACCAAGATCCACCATTGATAAGGAGGCTCGGGCTGATATTTTCTTTTCTTACAAAGAGGATTTAACATCCCAAGTATGAGCTCCTTTTCTTGTTAGGTTTTTTTATGACATTATCATGGTATCATAATCACATGTCACATTTTTGCTAACTCAAATCATGTAGAAAATTACAACACTTGTTGTCTAAAGTTAAACCCTATCCATCTCTCTCTCATTCAAATATTATATCAGTTTTCAGTTTAACCCTAGACATCATATTTTTGTTTTTATAAAATTCTTTCCCTAAAGGTGAATATTTATACCCACCTTTTATCCCTCCTAAACTTCAAAATGTGTAGATTTTACATGATTTTCTTAACTTAATTTGAACTTTTTAAGTTTTGTTCAAATTATTGCTCTTCTTCTTATAAATTCCAAAAGAAACAAAATAAATCAAAAGGATAAAAAGAAAATCCAAGAAGAAAAAATGGACAGGGAGAGACCATTTGGCTCCCTCCACTGCAGGCCCAAATCCACCCCGACGACCCATCTTATCGAGGTAGTACATACTCCCTCCGTCCTAAATTACCATGCATTCTAGATTTATTCAAAGTCAAACTTTATTAACTTTGACTACGTGTACAAGAAAAAATATAAACATCTACAATATAAAATAGATATCTTTAGAATCATCTTGAAAAATACTTTTATATTAAATGTATTTGATATTATAGGACTTAATATTTTTAACAATATGTTCGGTCAAACTTTATCTAGTTTGACTTTGACTAAACCTAGAATGCAGGATAAAAATAGACAGAGGAAGTACCACATCGCAAAATATACAGACCTAGGAACAATTTTCATTAAGTCCCAGCTACTCCAAAATATACATCATCATTGAATCATCACCATCACCACCAAGGTGTCGGCTCCTCAAAGGTAGTGCTCTCTTAGGAAGGGGAGTAAAGCACCTCATCCTACGGTCAGGGGTCATCGTAAGATACTCCAGTTGATACCTTGTGCTTTGTTGTCCACGAGGCAGCTAAGAGCACGGTGTAATAAAGTCAGAGAGACGGGCGCTGGGCGCTGTGGGAATACGAGCTCCGTAAATCATCTTGATCTGACCATAATTCTCAATGTGCCTAATGATTCACCCAGTATCCTTTGGATGATCCTAAGTGAGAATACAATTAGTTAGTTCTAGTTAATATGCAATGTTGTGAGGAAGTGGATGCCAATGAAACAATGATAGTTAATTCAACCTTGATGTGGGTAAAGTACTGCTCATCGTCCATCATAATGTCTGTTGTATCCTGCTCCCAACAAATTTCCTCAAGCCTTTTGAATCAGAGTACCTAAATTCACCTTAGCTCTCAAATACCTCGTATCTGTCACATGGTGACTTGAAAACATCATCTGCAACCATTTGAAGATTCTTGTGGATCCTCCTATAGATGAGCTCACACACCCTACTAAGTACGAATGTGGACAAAGTAGGTGACCATGTCATGTTGTTCTTTTCTAAAGTGCTAAGTACATATTCGGCTCCGACACATATCGAAGCAGCAACACAGAGGTTGCCAATACATCAAGGGACTTAGCATTGTCATACAACAAGTTTCCTTTGTAAGAACGCATCATGACTATGTAGCACTAATAAGAACACTGGTAATCATGCAACTTAACATCATTACTCACGATAGACAAGAAGTCACCACTTCAAATATACTAGTGTTATCAAAGCGCTCTGACCATCGGACGATAAAGACGACATCACGAAGAATTATAGGAAGAAGACTTGACGCTGGCGCGCGGCACCAGGTTTTGCAGTGAGGCCAATGGGGTGGGGTGGGAGGGGGGTGTAAGGATGTGTTCGGTTCTGGAACCGGGGAGGACGGAATGGAATGGTTCCATTCTTAGGGCATGGAATGGTTCCGACCCTGTGTTCGGTTCGGAAAAATTCGAGGAACGGAACGGTTCCATCCCTGTGTTCGGTTTTGGAACGAGATTAGAATGGAATGGAATGGAATGAGAATGGAATTATTCTAAACTTGATTATTTATTTCCTAAATTGGATTAATTATTACTAAACTTAATTAATTATTGCTAAACTTGATTAATTATTCATAAACTTGATTAATTATTTCTAATCTTAATTAATTATTGCTAAACATGATTAATTATAGCCTAATCTTAATTAATTATTGCTAAACTTGATTAATTATAGCTAAACTTGATTAGCCTAATCTCCATTCCGCGTCGTCCGGCCGATTCGGGAGACCCAGGCAATTCCACATCTACACGGTATATTCCCTTTGGCAGGACTAATTGGTTCCGTTCCGACTCCTCAACCGAACACAGGAACGGGTCCTAGGGACGGAACCGACCCGCTCCGTTCCCTCAAATTCTGGAACCGAACACATCCTAAATAGACGGTGCGAATCAACAAGAGGTGACCAAATTTATCCTAACCTGTTCTTGGTGGATGCGCGTTCATCTCTCGCTCTCATGAGCTCGGTGTCACGTTTCCTCTCCTTACACACGAAGATGGTGGCTCAGTAGGAACTACCAATTCGTAGGTTTTCTCCCATGCACGCTCGGAAGTGCTTTAGAAATCATGTTATGCAAATTTCTCTCTTGAGGCCAAACAACCAAACATGCCAAATTTAGCTCACTCTCAGGTCTATACGGTGGTTGCACTTGCTAATTTAACTAAAAATCTAAATTAGTGTAAAGAGGCTAGATAATATAGGGAAATATATATTTATATTAATATTCTCTCTCTGCAGGTCTATGCCACTCTTGAGTCATACAAGATTGTTGCACTAGTTAACTAACAAATAATGAAAATAGGTTAGGCAATGCTTTATTATATTCTAACACTGTAACCGTAGGCGCGCACAAATCGAGGAGCTAGCTTCCATCATGCATCGCAATGCATGAGACGGGCTAGCTGAGCTTCCAGACAGTAGCTAGCTAGCTGAGCTCTGAAATCGGGATGGGACGTGCAATTATACACTACCGCAACTTCTTGCAGCAGCTTTGTTGCCTTTGCGTGCTCTCTCGCGGCCTCGAACAGACCGACTCACGCAAGCACGCTAGCAGTAGCAGGCAGCAGCAGTCCAATCCGTCAGCGCCCTGCAAAAGCTCACGCAAGTTAATTATCTCTGCAACTCATCGTCTCGACACTCTTTCAGTCTTTCTGCATCTGGATAGGAGAGGAAGCAACCCAACAAGGAAAGCGCGCGTATAGTGTGCTGAACACGTCATGGAATTCAGAGAAGCTAAACGAGGAAAACGAGGCAGAACAGTCACTCACACAAGGTCCAGTTGCGTCCGTACGCTGGGCACAGACTGGCCTCGGTGTAAACGTTCCACAGCTTATCCTCACGATTCTCTGGCCACAACATTTACCTATTTCTTTCTCTCTGCTACCTTTGAAAAAAACTGCAACGCTTGGGCTCCTATATGCATCAATCGTACAAAAACATATTTCAAAAAATGACCCCAAAAAATCGCGTGTACATCTTGACATTTTATATTAACACAAACCTTCAGTAAAAAGAATATTTTTTTTGACTGTTATAAAAAGAATATTTTTGATGCTTCAATATGAGTATATGACTATTTACAAGACATTTTTGTTGTTGTTTTACACATGACACAAAATTTTCATTTGCAAAACTTTGCATGTGAACATAGAATATCAAGATGTGTAAGGATAACTTTTAAATAATTTTTATATTTTCTAATGTATTCTTTATGCATTTTGATATAGAAGCATTTGCAATCAAAATACCACCCTCGGACATTTTCCATTTATCCATAAACATTTTACATCGACTGACCCCAAGATATCCTCCACCCAAGCGCCATAGGGACAACCCATACTTGAGGAATAGCTCTTTGATTTGGCTAGCATCGGCGATGACTTACATTGCCCTAGAAGCCCACACCATGTGAACAGCCACATCTCCAAGCAGCTTCCACTGGTGGAAAAAAGGCCTTCAATCCCGATTTGTAAAGACCATTAATCCCGGTTTCCGCAATCGGGACTAACAAAGCGCGACTAAAGGCTTCAGCCTTTAGTCCCGGTCGTTTATGAACCGGGACCAATGGTCCGCCACGTGGCCCTGGGTATGTGCTGCGGCTTGAGGACCTTTGGTCCCGGTTCCTAACACGGACCGGGACTATAGGTCCATTCGGTATAAAATTGTATTTTCTGTTTCAGAATTTCTGTATTTTCTTTATTTCTCTATTATCTAATCATCTCTATTCTCATATAGAATTAGATACTTATGGCTCTCACTCCATATCACACATCAAATTACAAGTACTTGTGGTCCTCACTTCCCGGTCGGTCACCCATCCTCACACTGCTCCACCCTTAGCACGCTTAACTTCTCCATTCCTTCCCTACTAGCTTCCAAGACTGCGCTCGCGACTTCTTGATAATGGTATGGTACCTATTCTATTAACCTATACACTTTGGTAATATATAATATTACTTTTTTAAATTCCAAATAAATTCACAAAATAAGAAACAATGATTAAGAATAATAAGCACCAATGAATTTCAAATAATCTTTATGTATAATTTAATTATTAATTTTTAGATGATTAAAATATTCAAACAAGCCAAAATACTTGAAAAATTGCAAATTCGAAAATTAGTAGACTTTGTTAACCGAAACAAAGAGAGTACATTTTTCCAAACATATACTCATCGACATGGCTCTCAAAGGGAGTACATTTCCAAGCAACTCATCATCCAACATTTTTCCATGCATACATAATCATCCACCTAATTATTAAGGTTAAGACGATCAACATGGCTATTGTAGCCATTTAGCTTCCAGAATCTCCTAGCTATCTCAAAGCCTAGGCGAGCGTCTAAAGCGGCATATTTTAGTTGGTTGAAGCTCAATGGAACTTTTTCCCAACCAAAAATTAGCTCATCTTTTTCATTATCTTTTTCTTCTTCTTCTTCTTCTTCTCCCTTCTTCTTGTTGTTGTCCTTCTTCTTCTTGTCCTTCTTCTTCTTGTTGTTGTCCCTCTTCTTCTTCTCAAGATGTGTCCCAATAGTAGCATAGGCCAAATCATAGAGACTTGGCGTTAGCTTGCTAGTGGGGTTTGGGACAACTTGTTGAAGATCATATGCGGACGGAATAACAATTCCGTATGGGCTTAGCTTGCGCAGATCATTGTCGATGGCGGCACCAACAAACTTGATGGTGGTGTCCTTCAAGAAGTCCTTGAGGAGTTGCGGCACGGCATTGGCCTTGCAAATTTGAAAGACCAATACCTCGGACTCCACCGAGAGTTGAAGGACGGCGGCACGTTGAGGGCGCGCGTGAGTGGTGAACTCACAGTCCAAGCCCACGCACTTGACCGGTGCGTCGTCGAGGAACCGACGCTTGACGGCGCGGATCCACTTCTCCACCCTCGAAGCACGGACGGTCTCCGTGATGGTGAAGTTCATCTCTTCGATGACCACGTAGTAGACCCGAGACCGAGGCCAATGTTGCTCCTCCATTGTCGCCGAGGGAGAGCTCGCGGGCGCCGGCGGTATGGTGATGTGTGGGAGAGGTTTTGGGGAAGAAGAAGAGGGATGTTTTGGGGAAGAAGATGATCAAATGCTGAGTGATTTATATAGTGAAAGAGGGAGAAGATGAGAGAGAACACGCCGGCGATGTGAATGCAGATCGAGTTCCAACGCGTCGCCGGCGGTTCCCGATCAGCACGACGATATACGAAGCGTCGTCGTTAATGTCGTCGATCGATCCGAAGCGCCGTCGATCGATAACTGGCGCGAAGTGGGCGGTTTCGTTTAAATGGGTCATTGGTCCCGGCTCGTGGAACGAACCGGGACTAAAGGATGACCTTTAGTCCCGGTTTGTGCCACGAGCCGGGACTAAAGGCCCATGGGGCATTAGTCCCGGCTGTTAGATGAAACCGGGACTGAAGGTCCCTTTTGAACCGGGACTAATGCTCCCTGGCCCACATTTTCAAATGAACCGGGACTGATGAACCCTTTGGTCGCGGATCGAATTTGGTTCGAGACAAACGGGTCGAATGGAAGCCCCTTTTTCCACCAGTGTTCATGATCCTCCACAAACATCCTTGACAACGCTTGCAAGGAAGGAACATCGTCATGACAATGTCGTTGTTCGGCCATGCAAGACGTACCAAGGGGTTCCCCCAGTCCCCCGGTCCCCCGGTTCCCATACACGAGGCAACAACTGGGGCCACAACAACAAATATAGGGAGGAGAAGATGACCTTATGCCTCACCATTGTTGTTGGCATTGCCGATCTAGGGTTTTTGCCATCAGCCCTAATCGCTCATTCCAGAGACCAAGAAGGGGACCCTGAACTATAGGGAGAAGAGTATATTCCAACATCAGCAACAAGGCCAACGTCAGCCACCACCCACTTGGCCAGGGTCTCACTCCCGAAGCCGCTACCACTGGGAGCCTCAATCGCCGTCCTCTAGCTTGTAGCTGTCGTGAAGGAAATATGCCATGGCGACAATAATAAATGTTATTACTTATTTCCATATTCATTACTAATGTTTATATTTATGTGCTATAATTGTTATGGTTCTTAAATATGAGATTCAGAGGAAACTCGTAGCCTGTGTGGAATCATAAACACCAACTATGATATATGGCATGAGATAAAACCGAACTTACAGTTTCTTAAAATTTGGGGTTGTGACACTTATATAAAACGTTTACAGACAAAAAAAATCAACGCCATATTTGAAAAGTATTACTTTGTAGGTTATCCCCAAAACACAGTCGGGTACTCCTTTTACCACCATACCGAGGGTAAAGTGTTTGCCGCTTTACTGAATCTTTTATTGTAGTAAAAGAGTTTCTCGCAAAAGGATGAGTGAGATAAAAATATAACTTGATGAGATTACTGAATCTTTGGTGACAATCAACAAGGTTGAGGTGCCGGAAGTTTGTCCACATGTTATCCCTACGGCCGAACCGGAAGTTCCCACATAGGATGCAGACGCTTCAGACAATACTGTAGTTGAACCACACATGACATACATAATGCGACCACCACCTCAATGGTTTGATAAGGAAGTATTCATCCTAGAGGATGATGAACTTGCAAATTACAAGGAATTAATGAGGAGCCCTGGCTCCAATTAATGAATGGCTTAAGGGCATGAAATCCGAAAAGCAGTCCGTGTACGAAAATGAAGTATGAAACTTGGTAGTCCATTGAGTGTGTCTGAAATGCATTGAATGCAAATGGTTTACAAGCATAAAATAAATATATCAATTGAAATCTGATGCAATACATCATGAAAACAGATTTCATGGTAGTTCTTGTTATACTGTAGGTGCTAATACTTTTCAAGTATATTGTATATATTTGGTCAAACTAAAATTTACCAGTTTGACTAGAAACTATACGCTATATATTTTAAAGCGAATAAATATATTATATATATTAGCTATAGAGCTGATCATAAATAACATAATAACGAGCATAGCGAGCAGCATTTTGCTCTAATACTGTGTCCGTGACTTTGGTGCTTCTTCAACAGCGATCTTCGGTTTGTTCATGGTGTCTTCTTGGTGGCTCTGCGTCTTGGATGCTCAGTTTGTTTGCAGTCATAGCTCCGGTGCATAGAGCTTGGGTTATGCAGTTTAGGAGCGCAGGTCCTCGCTCCTACATTGCCCAAACCTGCATTTGTAGCTGGGAAGCTGAAGGACCTCTCTATGTCGCCGTCTGTCGACGACTCTGAATCTCTATAGTTTTTATAGCGCTTTGCTAGTTTCTTTTAGACTTATTCTAATGTGTGTTTTCTAGTATCTTGTATCCTAGCCGGTTGATGATTTATTAATTTAAAGCTGGTCTCTTCCAGTCTTCTATTAAAAAACTCATCTTGCACATGCGGCATGCATGCCGCAGATGGAGCCCCTGGACCCTGGAGTAGATATAGGTAGGCGACGTTTCATCGAGGAGCTTTGCTTCTGCAATCTGCATCCTGCGCAGATAGAATCGCCCATCGACCGATGTATATCCTCTTTTGTGAGTTCTCCCTTGTCCGGTGGTGAAAAGCTCCATATTCCCTCTGCCGCTGCACCCCCACTTCACTGCACCACTGCGTTGGCATATGAACGTACCTACGTTGGTACTACCGATTAGCTAGCCAACCATTGATCGATGGAGCATATATGTGGCTGGCTAGCTGGATTTAGCATACATCAACAAGATTTTTTTCTTTCCTTCGTAAAAGGAGCGAATACATCAACGAGACCCGCGTGGCTGCGGTGCCAACATGCATGACCCTGTTTTGCTTATCTCCTGCCACGGCAGGAAGTCGGAAGTACCTTACGACGTCCTATGACCCTCTTAGGGAAACTAATACTGAGATCTTGGTAAAACTATTTTAAAATTTGACCATTCAGTTTGCCTTAAACTGAAATGAATCCGAACTAGTGCAGGTCGACGCCCATGCACCTTGCGCTGAAACCACTGAACCTCTTTTTTTTTTTTTGTGAAACCTCCTTGGCCCCGCGTCAAATTTTAGTCTTTCCGAGACATCTGTGACTGTGTGTTTGAAGCTCGTTCCAGATCTCCCAAATCTCAGGGATGATTCGTTGCAACCATTGTGGCTATTCTTTGTGTAGACAGACGAAGTTCGTCCGAGATCTCCCGAGAACCTTGAGACTATCACGGTAAGTTTTTTATTGCATATGTGTTATGATTGTCCTAATTGCTTTTGCTGATCTAATTATTTTCTTACAATTTTTGTTAGCCCGTCCCTTGCCGATCAAAAGACACGACTTATGCGACCTTGTTCACAGAACTGTTGCACAACTCAAATCATTTGAGGTAAACCTCGTCGAGTGGTCAATTCCACAACGGCAGTATAGGGTTATCGTCACAAACAATGAAAACTACAATTTTAGTGTACCTGCTTGGAGAGTGTTTGCTGAGCACTAAGAGTTTGCACCCAAGGATAAGCTCATTCATTGACTCCACGAAGGTAGCAATGACATCTTCTTCGATAATATTGATCCGAACGACTACGTCAGTTCTGTGGAGGATGAACGTGAACCAAGAACTGAGATTGATGGTAAAATTGTTCAATAGAGCTAGGAGATGATGAACTTGTTCAATAGAGCTGGATGGTGAACTTGTTCAATAGAGCTAGATTATTGATGATGAACTTGTTATATGCTATCTGAATTGCTTTTTCGTTATTATTTGATATTGCTGCTATGTCACTGATATTCAGTTGGGGTGATATTCAATAATAGACAACAATTTTTTAAAAATTTAAAAATATGTTTGTGATGTTTCTGCACCTCCAAGCACCATAGTTGTCGCAAACACTCGTGGCGTGTCATGAGGACGCCACCACTGTTTACGCTACTAGTGGCGTTTCTATGACACGCCACCACTAGCTATTACCAGTGGCGACAGAATGGTGGCGTGTCACTTAAGCGCCTCCAACCTCCATATCCGAACGCCACTCATGAGCTTTTTATGACAACTTATTTTTAATTTGCTTTGATGGCAGTAGTGATTGTATGTCTACTAAAATTCAGACAGCTGATAACTCGTCCAAAGACTAAAATCCAAATGTCTCTCTTTATAATTTCGGTTGTATTTCTAAAACTTTCGAGCATTTTTTTGTGTGGAGTTATTCTCACCAAAGATAATCTTGCTAAGCGGAATTGGCATGGGAATAAAAATTGTGTTTTCTGTCATCAAGATGAGACTATTAAACACCTCTTTTTCCAATGCCGGTTCGCAAGGTCTATATGGTCAATCATTCAAGTAGCATCTGACCTTTATCCTCCACGCAGTGTTACCAATATCTTTGGAAATTGGCTTCACGGTATTGATAATCGGTTTGGAACGCTAATTAGGGTGGGAGCGCTTGCCGTTATATGATCGCTTTGGCTATGTAGAAATGATAAAGTGTTTAATGATAAAGTTTCTTCTCCTTTGCAGGTCATCTACTGGTGTACTGGTATACTCCATTCATGGTCGTCTCTTCAGCGGGTGGAGCATCGAGACCTATTTACGGAGGTTTGTACACGGTTGAAGTGTACAGCGAGGGATACTTTTTTCCATCATGGATGACAGCATAATCTTCGGATCGGGCCACCGAAAACTTAGGCGTAGTTGCACTTGATCACTTTGATATGTAATACATTTTTTTTCTTGCTTGGTATTTTGCTACTTATCAGCTGTGTGCATCTTAACTATGCAGGCTTGGTGTAATGTTTAAAACTTTTAAGTAATAAAGCGTCCTTTATCGAAAAAAAATGCGTGTGTGCCTGTGTGTTTGAACTTTGAACCAATCGAAAGACAGGCATGGCCATATAAAAACAAGCAGGCCACAGGGAAAAGAGGCCACCTTGCCTCATGTCCCGAGCCTGCCCTACCCTACGCCCTTTCCTCTCTCGAGCGGAGAAGATCATTCGCTAGCTCCCGCAACCTCTTCATCTCTCTATCTACGCACCCGCTTGATCCCCTCAACCACCCACCAACCTCATTGTCGTTACTGCTAGCAACCAGGCAGATTCGTAGATGCAGTTTCACCCGATAGATCATCGTGGCACTGCCTTGGATAATGCCGCGGCTGCCGGACTCGGTTCGGACTCGCCGCTGCCGCACGTAGCACAGCGAAGCCGCCGCGACAAGCTCTGCTTCCCACCCGACGCCGCCGACGACGCCGCCATGATCCCACCGCCCTACGGCTACGAGAATGACGCCGCCTTCCCAAATCCGCCAGACCCCTACGACGCGCGCGCATCGGCCGCCGACCTAGGCTACCTCAACGCCGTCGTCGCGCCGCCGACTGCTCGGTCCGCGGCCGGCGGCGGCCAGTTGCCCACGCCGCAGCAGGGCGCGTCGCCGTGGGCGCACCCGCACCCCAAGCTGGAGCAGGTCGACGTGGAGTACGTGGCCGCGCGCGCCGGGTTCACATTCACGGCCCACCACCAGGGCGCCGCGCTCTCGCTGGCACTGCATTCTCCAGCTTACGGAGGCTCGCTGCAGAGCGTCGTGGGCGCGGCGGCGGCGGCGGCGGCGGCGGGGCCCATCGGACCGTTCACGGGATACGCGGCGGTGCTCAAGGGTTCCCGGTTCCTGAGGCCAGCGCAGCAGATGCTCGACGAGATCTGCGTAGCACTCGTGGGCGAGGAGCGCTCCCGCTGGAACGCGGGTGCCGGAGGGAGTTGCTCCCTGACCTCTCCGACGTCGATGAGCAGCTCGGCGGAAGATGGCCACCGGCAGCATCAGCGTCCCGAGTTCCGGGAGATGAAGGCCAAGCTGCTCTACATGCAGGAGGAGGTGAGTGCATTCTCCATTGACACACGCAACATCAACTAATTAATTCTAGACCATTAAGTTCGATATGTCTTGTCCCAATCAATTCCTTCCAGTTCTGATATGTCACTTGTGGTTTGGGTGGTGATTTCATGTAGTACCATATTTTTCCTGTCTTCGGTCATTGCTTTAATTTTTTGTCAAAACTATATTCAACAAAAGGGTGCCTGCGTGCTTTGCATGCAGTAGTAGATGAAGAAATGGCTCTTTACTGAAGATTTTTTGCCATACGTGATACGTCCATATCTGCTTGCTTCTTGCCTACCTACTTTTTTTTTATAAAGACACATATAGTAATACTGTGGAGATACCAATTACATTCAACCTCTACAACAATGTATTATCCTAGCCGCCTAGCGGCAGCCGCCTAGCGGCATTACAGATGCACCCAGTCAAAAAAGAAAGAAGAATTACAAAATAAAAGAAAAGTCCGGCTAGAGTGATCTTTTTCTTGAAACAACAGAACTAACACTACCAAAAAAACACCAGAAGTCCAGCTTCTCTAAAAACGACGCCTCCAAGAGAGGAACAGTGCATGAGCGCCATCGTCGTTCGATTATAGATCTTAGGTTTTTACCCTGAAGAAAGTCTTCGATCTCAAAATAATGCCTTCAGCAAAGTCATTGCTAGACACAACAATTAAGGCAAGACCTTCGATTTTTACCCCGCCATTGCTAGTCTTTAGATCTCGGCTTTCATGACATTTTTCCGCCAGCACCTTGGAACGAGAAAGCGTGCCTCGTGATATTAACAACCAGCAGAATTTCAAAGCGCTTCCTCTGAAACCAAATGGTCAGAGAAAACATAGGTGCGCACGACAAAATCCCACCCGATCCAGCAATCTCCAGGCATGAATCGCCAAGTGGATTTCGCCAGTGGAGCCTTCCAAAACATGACACTGCAGCTAGATCGACGGGGACATGCATCCGGCAGATCAACATCTTGGTGCGAGTTGGAATCTTAGAACTGCCACCTTTATTCATGCCGAGCTAGTTTCCCCCACGCCACCTACCGGTACCCTGTTTGATTTGCCGCTTCGAAGCCACCGGCGGGGGCTGGCATCGAGGAAGAAGATGGTAGAAACAGGGACAATCTTCCCTCGGAACTGGCCAAAGATACCATGTATCATAGAGGAGATGAGAAGGACGCCATCACCCAGATCAAGATCTAGGAATCCAACCCTCCCAACCCCAGGCCCCCGCCGCCGGCAGTTAACACACCACGATGGAGGATCTCCGCCTCCACTCGGCGTATGGGACCGGGGAAGAGAGGGTCTTGGCAGCGCTAGATGGAGAGCCCCCAGCAGCTCCTGGGGGGACGGACGCCAGGGGTCGAAAGAAGTTCTGCCCGTATGTTTTTCTTATCTATGTTTCGGTGGTCATTGTGATACATTAGGTGGATGAAGAGTGACAATTCAACAAGCAAGTGGATTTTGACTGCACCTTTGATTGCGTCTTGCAAACAATTAAAGATCGAAATGCTCCAAGAAGTTCAAATTTCTCCATAGTAATGGAACCATTATATACATAAAACTTCAAATCTTAAAAGGCTCCGCTTTAACTTTACTATTCATAGTAGTGTTTGCTAGCTAGCAAAAGTTATATTCATGCCAAAAGGAGTTCATCTGCTAGAGGCAGCATGGATGAAATGAATTGTCTTCTCTTGGTGAACGTGCCTCTTCAGGGGAAACTATTACCAGTACAACACAAGATACTGTAGCAAATCTAGGAATAGATGGAGCACCATTGACATTTGTCGTCAAAAAAGGAACTTATGCAGCAAAATACTAGATGTAGTGAAGGTAATTTTTTAAAATTCAGTGCAACTATATAATTAGTTTTGGCAAGACTGAACAAATTAATAATTTGTGAATAGTGAATTAATTGATTACATAAAAATATGACTTTTGGTTAAAAGTTGCACTGAAGGTAATGCAACAAACTGTTCGATCGATAATATTAATTTCCAGGACCTTGATTTAAGAATATACAAAAAAATGATTCTTGCTTAAAGGCAACTCTATGGCGACTTAAATTATCCTGCTACATTAGAATGTGACTAAAAGTAATTGGCACAGGTGTGGTAGAGACATGTATAATCAAACTTGCAGTTTATAAATGGTATCTACAAAACTAGCAGATGATCATCATGGTTATTGACAATTATATAGGTGAACAAATAATATAAACGGTTCCATCGTTCACACTAACAAGCATGTTTGCATCCTTAAATTTGCTTCTAAATCAATACGAACCTTTGTTTTGAATTTTAGTCCTTAAAGATACATATATACCGAGATAATTCCATAATGTTCCTATAATTTAATCTGTTTGTACAAGTATATGAGTGCTCAATAGGATTTTCTTGTCATTCGATGATGAGACTTGAGAGTAAAATATGAATACCACAAGCTATTCTGAGGAGCTTGAACTTTATAGGTGTCTTTTTAAAGTTTTGGATTCATCTTGAGAACATAATTTTTTGTCGACAATGAAAAAAAAATTGAAGTGAAAAAGTGTATCTTATGATTTTGTAGCTCCATTTGTTTACCAATCTATGTTCAGATGTTAGTAAGAAGCATGATCTAAGAATTCACAAATGTACACTTTATATACAAAAGAAAGTGCCATCATCCATGTTCACATGAATATTCCCCGAAGCATCTCTTTTTTGAAGGTGTTTATTTGCGAGGTTTAGGATTTTCTTTTCATTCGATGATGAGATTTGAGAGTAAGATATGAATACCACAAGCTATGCTGAGAAGCATGAACTTTATAGGTGCCTTTTTAAAGTTTTGGTTTCATTTTGAGAACATAAATGCAAATACCTATAATTTTTTTTCGTCCCTTATCGAAAAAAACCCCTATAATTTTCGTCAAGAATGAAAGAATTCCAATTGAAGTTTGAAGGTGTTTGTTTGCGAGGTTTAAACTGAAGACATGCCTTTGTTCTGTCTTTCCCATTTCCACATGCTGATATGAATTGGTTGCAGGTTTGTAAAAGATACAAGCAATATCATCATCAGATGCAGATGGTGGTGTCCTCATTTGAATCGGTTTCTGGGCTGAGTTCCAGCACCCCTTATGCATCCTCGGTCCTCAAGGCCATCTCCGCGCACTTCCGACGTGTGAGGAGCGTTATATCGAAGCAGATACAGTACATCAGTAGGATCCTCGGAGACGAGCTCTTGTCGCTGCCGAGCTGCAGCAGAGGAGGCAAGGCAGTGGCACAGCATATCCAACCTGTCTGGAGGCCGCAGAGGGGGCTACCGGAGCGTGCGGTTTCCGTGCTGAGGGCCTGGCTCTTTGAGCATTTCCTTCACCCGTAAGAATTTCGTTTTTTCTTAAATTGTTCGATGTGGTTATTTTGCATTTATATAGATTTCAGAGTCTAAATGAACACGTCTAAGTGAATCCCCTGGCCATGAAATTCCTATTGTTTATTTGGTCGTCTGCGCAGAAAGTAGGATTAGAGTGAAGCTCTGTAGTTTGTTCCAATGTTGATTTCAGGTACCCAACGGATGGTGATAAGCACATGCTGGCTACTCAAACCGGTCTCTCTCGGAACCAGGTATGTACACACATTTCTTGCCTAAGCTTGATGATCAATCATGTGTACTTGTGTAGTATTGCCGACCTTCAGTCTTGTTAGAGATACAGACACAACGAGCTTGGTTGATGAAACTGAAACCTTTGCGCGTGCAGGTGTCCAACTGGTTCATCAACGCGCGAGTACGGCTCTGGAAGCCGATGGTGGAGGAGATCCACAAGCTGGAGACCCGCGTCTCAGCGAGCCGAAACGCCATGGTCGCCTCCTCGTCGGACAGGGTAACGCCTCCCGCGGGCGTCGGCATCGGCAGCCAACACCAGCACCAATACCAGGTGCTGCAGGATCAACAACAACAGTGCCTGGACGCTGCGGCGCCACTGATGGGACTCGAGGCTGGCGGTGGTGGTCCGGGGCCGACGAGCTTCGAGGGTGGCGTGGCGTTGGCCGACATGGGTGAAGGGTTCGGTGCGGCAGCCGCCGTGTCGCTGACGCTGGGGCTCCGGCGTGATGTCTCCTACCAGTACCAGCAACAGTTTGGTGGGCACATTCTGGGCGATCTTGTCGGTTGACTGCTCGACGACGCGATCAGGGCATCGGTCGGTTCTTTTGGGTGATATGAGCTTCGCCTCCCCCTTGAAATCTTGACCCTTGTTACCTAGGTATTTGAATTGCTCCTCTCGCTTGACTGGTTGCCGTTTTGGGGAGGCATTACCGTGCGAACCTTGTGCGCCAAAGTATCAAAAGCTTTTTGAGTGCACGCACTCAGATACGAAATTTATGGTGTCAATTTAAATCGTGAACAATTTTCTTTCGGCAAAGGAGCTAGATCTATTATAAAGGTTCACCAGTGCCCTGGAGCTAAAGTCATCTCCATTGAAAGCCTTGTATTTACCTAAATCTTCTAACACCGAACCTCAAAAAGTTAGACAAAATGATCAAAGGGAGCAGCGACCAGACATTATCCATCCTCCTTAACGGTACCAGCGAGATCGTGACCAACAACGTGGACGAGGAGATGGGTAAACCTTATTATTGTTTCGCATAAAGCCTCCATAGCCACCATATCGTCTCTACATCTCGCATCGATTCGTACTACGACAAAATGTCACTAAACCGCTAGGCAATAGAGTCAGTTTACTAGGTGGGGCACAAGCAAGCATAGCGAATCACATAGAGTTGCCCTTACCTGCCAGCGTAACAGATAGCTGTGAATTTGGAATCAAAAAATATTGGGAATGTATTAATGGACGATGGAGCCTCTTGGGACATCATCCACCCGCAACTATTTCTCTCTTGCATCCTTTTCATATCAATGGCCTTTATGTTTGGAGGATAACCCATGCATCCATCACTCTCCTACCAACAAAAAATATCAACACCATCGAGGGGTTGACCAAAATATGACTTTGTGTAACATCCTAAAATTTTGAACTTTGAAATGGTTAGCTTTAATAACCTAGAAATTGGAGCCAACATTTTTTTATTTACACTAAAACTTATTGGTTTCATTGGATTTAATGCTTTTAGCTAAACTTGTTGAACAAGATTGTGAACCAACACAATCTTCTTGCTCTTGTGATCATGACTTGGCAAAAATTACCAAAACTATTTTCTAAAGTCCATTTTGGTCAAGCCCCTATTTAAAGCTTCTCACTCAGTGAAGCCCCCGGAAAATCGTGCAAGAAGATAAGTTTATCCAAGTATAGACACTTTGTGAAATTATGGGGATCTAAGAAATACTTTATTTCCAAAATCTTTTGAAACCTAGTTTTCCAAAAAGTTAGACATTTTCAAAAAAAAATTGGTAATTTTGGATCACAATGTAGGTCTATAATATACTTTATCAAAATGTAGTTTCAAAACTAATACTTTTAGAACTAGTTGGAGAGTTGTTTAGACAACCCCTTCCATTAAGCCACAATTGACATGAGGCAAATATATTATCCATGAATTCGTTTGTGAACCAATTTCCTCAAAAAAATACAAAGTGTTATTTTGGAAGCCATTTCTTGTCATGATCACCATTAAGGCATAAGATCAACATTCTTCTTGAGATGATTTGGTTTCGATTGGATTTTCTATTTGACTATTGGTTGACTTGCTTGTGAGTTGTGACTCAAAACTTTTACACATGAATATGTAAACCAAACCACCTAAATGCATCTAGGTTATCATTTCAAGTGAGGAGAACCATGTAACCATTTTAGTCTATTTGATTTAATTAAAAGTTTATTTAGATGTTATCTTTTCAAAAACCATACATCCTTTTCTCTCAAAATAGTGCTATTATTTTTGCAATGTTTTTTTTTAAAAAATCAGAAATGAGGTCTACATTATATGCCATCTCATTTCACTTCAAAAATAAAATATTAAATGTATTTTCATAATTGTTTTCCTCTAATTTCAAATAGGGAAAAAATATAAATCCACCATTTTATGAATTTTTGTTTAGCATAAAATCTTGGAAAAATTAACCAAGCGACTTATTTATATTAGTGATTGCTCAAGAAAGAAAAACCTCTTGGAAATGTCAAAAAATTCAAAACACATCAAACAAACAACTTTTGCATAGTTTGAGAATGTGATGAAAACCTAAGTGCAAATGGTGGGGAAATCCCTAATAAATTATAGAGATGCATCACCTCAAAAGTAGGATGCCAATAAGAGCATCAAGCTATTGGGGTCCGATGCATGTAAAAAATCGTCCTACAGGAGCACCCAAGATCTATTCTATTAAGATGCGTTAACGGACTTGATCACGATAGCTCATCGGGTAGTGTGCTAAAGGGCTCCGTAACGACTCTGATTCCGGAGATCCCCGCAGGCAGGTGTATCCCTCCTAGCTGCAAGGATGTATCCTCCTTGCTCCTTGATAATCGAACAGACGATTGTTCCACCAGAATTCATGCGTCCAAAGATACAATCCGCGAGGGCTCCTTCGTCCAGAGCGTAGCACTTGCGGCGATAGTAGCTTAGCCTTCTAGCGTATGTGGAGAAGAGGAGAGAAATCCAACCTTGGGGCTCTATGATTTCAGATCTTGAAAGATGAGAGGGGCTTGTGCATCTAGAGGAGAGGGTATCCTTTTTTATGTGTGGGGACAATTGTATGGGTATCTTCTTGGGGAGGATGCAACCTTGGCCACCACTCCTCCCACAAGGAAGGATCTAGCTGCCACTTCTCCTAGATGGAAGGTTAGGTTGCCCCCCAAACCCTATAACAGACCCTCCCAAATAAGGAAGGGTAGGTGGGGAGACGGGGTGCAGTTGCCCACCTTCGTAGGACTAGCATTGACCGAACCCACATGGGCCTACTAGGGCTAATGAGGTCACCCCTCAAGTCTGCCCCTTCTGGGATTTTTTCTCTTACTTCTGGAGTTCCCAAACAATTTAATTATTCCCCAAAACTTAATTTTCCAATGTAAAACTTCTATCAAAACAATTTTGATAAATCAAAAACTATACTTGGTAACTCCAAAACTCTTCTAATGATACTCCAAAACACTTCAGTAACCTCAGAATAATTTCGATAGTTTTTATCTTATTCATAGAACCTTTGAAACGATTTTAGAATATTTCCGAACTATACTGAACAATTTCTCACAACCACATACCATAAATATAACTCTCAATAGTGTGACCCGGGAGATTTGGTAATACATGGACATGACTCCAAAACTCCCTTTGAATCAATAACAAACAGTGACACCTGGACATCCATGATGGCTCCCACACACATGTGAATAACTTTCGAGCAAACCTTTGTGTTACCACATATGTTAATCCCTTTGGTACATGATATGATAAAAACCCGAGGTGAGACTTAGGTATCCCCGTGAATCAAACTTTGATCATGATACATGTTATCGTCATTCCTGGTATCATTCCCCTTTTTCTCATCGCACATATTGACGATGTCCCGTGATCATTATCACATTTTGTATGCACAGAAAAATAGGTGACATCACAATACCGAGAGGTCCTATAGTATATCTCTCCATCATCATAAGGATCAAATCTGAATCTTGAACTATTCAAGCACCCAGACACACTTTTAGATATATCCAAAGATCACCTTTATAGTTCTCTAGTTATAGTGTAACGCCTGATGATAATCAAATCATACGTTTCGGTGTGAGGACATGTGATGTTCTCATGGTCTAGAGATTTTTACATAACACTTTAAGATAAAGCTAATAACAATGACAAAAACATCTCATAGCATATCAGTGACTTGGATCGGTTTAGTGCCATTGTTGTTCCAAGCAATCTAGCTATTCCCTTTTTGGTGTTGAGAGGAACATCCCATAGGGTAGGTTCCTATACTAGGATAGGAAAAATGAAAGGTTTTGATTGATTATCCAACTTTGCATACTTTTATCTGTGGATGTATTGAATCTTGAGGATAGAGCGTACAACCTCTATAGAGTGTCAAACTATTCAAATAGTTGTGTACATAGGGGAAAGGACTACCTAGGCCACACTAAACTTGAAATAAGTTTTGACTATTAAAGTATGATTTCAAAATGGTGAAGTTGGGATTGTACCATAGTTGTGCTCCAAGCCAGATCATGGAAGTTGATGATATGATGTTGCTCCTGCTTGACACGGGCCATGAGTGTTATGACCTAGTTGCTACTACAAGATGGTTTTACTAAACATGTTTTCAAATAAACTTCCAAACTATCTTATGCTATATCTACAAGAAAAACAAGCTTTTCACAACAAAAAGCTTAGCACCGAAGCCTTGGCCATTTGGACTAAGCTGGTTCATATATAGATATATTCTGCTCTACCATTTTGTCAGTGTCTTGCGAGTACACTCAAAATTACTCACCTAAATTTGATATCCCTGGCTATTAACTTAGTCAGGCATAAAGGAGAAAGCATGAGAACATGTTTTCGACCATGTTTATGCGAACTAGGATGTTTTCCCAATTAGCTGCATAATAAATGCATATGATGGCTAGGGCCCAAAGTTGTTCATAATGTTTTCACTGGTTCCTATTGGAGTTCATGTCTTCAGCCAAGATGGTCACAACCATGTAAGCATGTATTACGTATGTATGGATGTTCATTTGATATCGGTTCGATTGTGCCATCGACACCTTGATCATTGGATCGCTGATGTAGGCACAAGGGTATTTCAGACAGCTAGTCTAGGATCCCCACACTTTAGGGACCTAACTACCAAGCAAGTGCACGTCAGAGGCCCTCAACCCCTCTGGCCACCAAAGCAACAAACAGAGGAGGCGGGGACCCATCGATTGCCATATGGAGACAAAGGAGACATGCAACAACTATGGTTCTTCTCTTTCTTAGGCGTCCGTGGCTAAACTAGGAGCCAAAGTTAGTGGAAGCACGCCCCCGCGTCGTCTCCCCTGTGAGGCGACTCGAGCGGAATCCTAAAAGCCGTCGCCGCCACCCCTACCCTCTCCACCCTTCCTCTCTGCTATCGGCCTACACCGCCAGTTGATGTCTCACAGGACACGTTGGGAAATCCCAAGAGGAAGGTATGATGAGCACAACAGTAAGTTTTCCCTCAGTATGAAACCAAAGTTTAATCGACCAGTAGGAGAAAGAAATCACTTCTGAAGGTTGTTGCTAGCTGACTTTGGCAGGGCGCACTACCAGCGCCAGTAGCAACGTGGAACCTGCACACAACACAACCAAAATACTTTGCCTTAACTTACAGTGAGGTTGTCAATCTCATTGGTTTTGCTGAAAACAAAGGATTAAATGTATAGTGTGGAAAGAGATATTTATTTGCAGTGAAATGAAATAGTACTTGTAGAAAGTAAACAATGTTTGTAGTAGATGGTATTATCAATGTAAAAGAATGGACCGGGGTCCACAGTTCACTAGAGGTATCTCTCCATAAAGATAAATAACATGCTGGGTGACCAAATTACAGTTGGGTAATTGACAAAATAGAGAATGCATAACAATGCATGTACATGTCATGAAGATCACTAGGAGATTCATTTGGGAATTACAACATAATACATAGACCGTAATCCAACTACATCTATGACTAACAATCCACCTTCAGGATATCATCCAAACAACCTTTGGGTATTAAGTTGCAAGCAACAGATTATCGCATTAAGCAAACTGTGTAATGTAAATAATAAAATTATCCTTGAACAAAATATTGTTGTTTTCTCCCTAGTAGCAATAGCACCTACAACCTTAGAAGTTATTGTCACTCTCCCAGATTACTAGAGGCATGACCCCACTATCGAGCATAAATACTCCCTCTTGGAGTCACTAGCATGTACTTGGCCAAAGCATCTACTAACAACGGAGAGAATGCAAGATCACAAATAACATAGACATGATAGATCAATAATCAACTTGACATAGTACTCAATATTCATCGGATCCCAACAAACACAACATGTAGAATTACAATAAGATGATCTTGATCATGATAGGCACCTCACAAGATCTAAACATGAGGCGCAAATTGGAGAAGACAATCATCTAGCTACTGCTATGGACCCATAGTCCAGAGATGAACTACTCACGCATCACTCCGGAGGCAGGCATGTCAATGAAGAAGGCCTCCGATAATGATTCCCCTCTCCGGCAGGGTGTCGAGAAGAGCTTCTGGACCCCCCTAAACTAGGGTCGACGACGGCGATGGCTTATAATACTTTCCGTGGATGGAGGCTTGGGCCTTAGGGTTTTCCCGACGAAGTGAATTTATAGGCGGAAGGGCAAGGTCGGTGGGCACCCGAGGGGCCCACACCATAGGGTGGCGCGGCCAGGGGCTGGGCCACGCCACCACCTGGTGTGGCCGGCTCATGGCTGGTCTCCGTCTCCCCTTTGGACTCTGTCTTCGTGTCACATAAATAGGAACTTCGGCTTTTGTTTTGTCCAATTCTGAGAATATTTCCTTCAGTAAAAACCTGGAATAGAAAAACAGCAAAAAACAGGAACTGGCATTGTGTTATCTTGTTAATAGGTTAGTTCCAGAAAATGCATAAAAATGCCACGAAGTGTAAACAAAACATCAAGCAATTGGTGTAAAACAAGCATGGAGCATCAAAAATTATAGATACGTTTGCAACGGATCAAGCAACCCCAAGCTTAACTCCTGCTCGTCCTCGAGTAGGTAAGTGATAACAAAAATAATTTTTGAGGTGACATGCAGCCAACACAATCTTGATCAAGTTATTTGAAAGCATTGCTAGCTGAGATCAAAGTACTCTAAACATGGGCATAAAATATATAACTCTAACCATAGAACTTAGCAACCATGTTACAACATGAAAAGCAACACAAACAAAAGATCATGAATAATAATGCATTGAAAGTTATTTGTTTGTTTTGAGCATAGAGAAAACATAGCAAAGTGATATTCAGCTTTTCCCTCATGGAATAGCAAAACATAAATGCATAGGACACCTTCAAAGTTCAAAGGGTGACTAGATACAAATAATTTGAGAACAAGCAATACTATAATCATGAATCAATCAATAATAAATTTTGGGACTATGCACATTATACTCAGAATGAGAACTATGCTCTCTTAATTGGTGCATAAAGATAGAAGATGAAGACTCAACATAAAAGTAAAAGAAAGGCCCTTCGTAGAGGGAAGTAGGGATTTCAAGTTTTATAAAGCTTCTAAAAATTATGGTACTTATTAGCTTTGAGCTCTCATTGCCCCTATCATTCTTCTTGAGTGGTTAAGGTCAATGTGAGAACAAGTATGAGTTATATGCTTGACAAACCATAAGTTGAAAATCTCATGTCCCTTGAATACGAGTACCTAAACCGCATGCTACTCGACTTAGGTCCCAAGCAAGTTCTTGTCATTGTAAGCATGCATGTATTATCGAGAACACCAACGGGGTACCTCCTGCCCGATTATATGGAAGCTTTCCCATATCAAAATGACAAGACAAACAGACAATGAACATCTCAACATCTCTTGTATTTACCATTGGGTATAGCTTTTTATTTTGAGATGCGTTGTTGAATGTCCACTATGGTTATGCTGTAAATTTCCACCATGAATGATGCATGGTTTAGTTTAGCCGCCCAGGTGTGTCTCTAACACATATACAAACTCCATGAGCTCACAAGTTTCCAACTTATTTCACACCACTAGGCATCCATAAACAAAAGAGCATGATATCAACTAAATAGGAATAAGTGCAATGTTGAAAACGTGCCCCATGAAAGCATGGTTGTGCTAACTCTCAACTTACAACTTGCAAGCATATAAAATTTATAAGAGAATCACAATGGTCAAGTTTACTAAGTGCAAGAAAGTAAAATGTGCCATCAAGTTCGTGAGAGCTTTACTAACTAATTTTCTCATAACAAAAAATTTAATTTGGAAGATAGATAAAAGCACGATGAATATACTTGGAATAGAAAAAATGCTAATAGGTAGATATAGTGGACACATTGGCAAACTTTGGTTTTTGGGAGTTGGATGCACGAGTAGAGCTCATACTCAGTACATATGAAGGCTAGCAAAAGACTGGGAGCGACCAACTAAGAGAGCAATAACGTCCATAATCATGCATAGCGACAAAACATTATTAATCAAAGCATAAAGTGATATTACAAGTCAAAAACTAAATGATCATAGTGGCTTGAGGCGACTGGTTCATAGTCATAACATGGTGTAAGCATGCGCCAAGTCAACCCAAATAAAGCATCAAAGGAGAATACCACAATATTATGCTTCTGTATGATAAAAACAACGCATGATTCTTTCAATGGCACATTAAGCACTCTCAGTCATTTGAGACAAGTCATGCTACAACAATAACTACTAAGAATATAATCAAAATAATCTAGCATGACATGCTAAAGTCTAAGCCACAGTCTAAACAAGCTTCCTTTTGCACCACTATAAGCATGAAATATTTTACTCTTTTCCAACACCAATCTACTTATTTGAAACAACTCTCAAAGATAAAAATCAATAAAGACCAGAGGGCTAAACACACCTAAATAAAAAGAACTAACAAGTTCTGAACAAAAATAAGGCCAAAAAACAAAGGCTAAACGCAGTACTAGTAAAAGAGAACACTCGCAGAACAATAAGAGTGAAAACTAGAGTGTTCTAGGCAATGAAAAAGGAGTGTGTCTTCTCCAAAGGAAATATATTGGTATCCAACCATTTAATACAGCAAACAAAACAAAAGAAAACTAAAAACAAAAATAAAGACGCACCAAGAACAACACATAGCATATGAAGCAATAAAAATATAGTGTCTTGAAAGATGACCTGATATTTTTGTGGATGAAGAAGGGGGTGCCTTGGGCATCCCCAAGCTTTGACGCTTGTACTTATTGGATATTTCTTGGAGTGACATGGTCATCCCTAAGCTTGAGCTTTTGTCCATTCTTCATGTTATCTCATCATTCTCCTTTCCCTACACTTGAAAACTTCCTTCATACAAAACTTCACACAATTCTTATTAGCAACATTAGTTTATGCAAGATAGTAGATCCACTTTTGGTTCAGTTTTAACTCAAGTACAACATCTATTAAAACATTAGCTACTGTAGCAACTTCTTCTAAAAGCTCTTCCGATCAAAAGAACTCAAAAAGAAAGAGATCAAGAGGCAAATGCAAATAGTGGCAGAAATCTGACAAAACAGAATAGCAGGTAAAGATCGATTTTTTTGAAAATCTTCTGTTGCTCAAATCGAAAAGTGCAAAACTAACAAAAGTTATATAATAACCCGGGGCATGTGCAAAAACAATTGCAGATAAATACAATGTTTTGGGATTTTTCACGATTTTTTACAGCGAAGCGCAGAAATCTGTTTCGGGACAGCAACTTCCCCAAATCTTACCTTCCTCCTATTAAAGGCTATTCTTGGCACAAAAATGAAATAAAAAGGATAAGGAGAGGTCGTTACAGAGATAACAAATTCCAAGACTCAACAAAAAGATAAATTATTGAAACAAAACATGGGTTATCTCCCAAGAGTGCTTTTCTTTAACGCCTTTAAGCTACGAGCAGAAAGTAAGAATCAAGTAATTTCAAGTGAAGAAGCAACAAATCTATATGCCTTACGTCTACCTCTCTTACCTTTACTCTTACCTTTAGGGAACTTATGATGATTGACTAGTGGGGAAGTGAATTTCATGGTGCCTTTCCCACATCTATTATTGCACCCAGGAGTTTTAGCAGAGATCTTCCAAGTGTGATTTGTCCCTTTCCTACACATTCAATAACAAGATAATCAGTGGACACCATTCTCCCTAGGATTTTTGTAAACACCCCTTCAGCTACTCCAATGGGTAATATAGTGGCATTATTGGTAAGAGATATTCCTTCTCCACCCTCAGAAAGTCCCCAAAGATTCAAAGATTCATAAATATCTTTAGGCATAAGACAAAATTCAGACATAATATCACAACGAGCATGAAAAGTTTCACCATTTATAGTAACTTTTACTGTAGGGAACCATCTTGAGGGTTCAGAATTTATTGGAACATAATCATGATGCTCATGAAGCATATTATAACATTCTTTTAAACAAGTTGTATTTGTCTCAAGAGTGTTTAATCTAGCATAAATGCTCACAAGGGATGAATCAAATTTACTAGGTGAGCTATATATTGCAATCAACTTTTTTATGACATTAAAAGCTTGATCCCCATCACAATGAAGGAAATCTCCTCCTGCTAGAGCATCCAAAGCATATCTATAACAAAGAACAAGACAACAGTAAAAACTACTAAGAATCAGGCCTAGAGTCATTTTAGGTTCAGTTTCATTATGAGAATCAGAAAATCTAGACCAAGATTCTCTAAAACTCTCCTCACTCCTTTGTTTGCAAGTGAAGATCATTTCCTCAGGTGACATAGTAATAGGAACTAGACTAGACATAAAAGCAACTTGAAGTAGGAACTAGTTTTTTTTTGATAGGAAGAAGCAAACAAAATAAAGCAAAGAAACTAAGCAAAACAATAACAAAGTAAAGAGATTGGAAGTGAGAGACTCCCCTTGCAGAAATCCTCTTTCTCCCCGGCAACGGCGCCAGAAAACAGTCTTGATGTCTCATAGGACCCGTTGGGAAACCCCAAGAGGAAGGTATGATGACCACATCAGTAAGTTTTCCCTCAGTATGGAACCAAAGTTTAATCGACCAGTAGGAGAAAGAAATCACTTCTGAAGGTTGTTGCTAGCTGACTTTGGCAGGGCGCACTACCGGCGCCAGCAGCAACGTGGAACCTGCACACAACACAACTAAAATACTTTGCCCCAACTTACAATGAGGTTGTCAATCTCACTGGTTTTGCTGAAAACAAAGGATTAAACGTATAGTGTGGAAAGAGATGTTTCTTTGCAGTGAAATGAAATAGTACTTGCAGAAAGTGAACAATGTTTGCAGTAGATCATATTATCAATGCAAAAGAATGGACCGGGGTCCACAGTTCACTAGAGGTGTCTCTCCATAAAGATAAATAACATGCTGGGTGAACAAATTACAGTTGGGCAATTGACAAAATAGAGAATGCATAACAATGCATGTCATGAAGATCACTAGAAGATTCATTTGGGAATTACAACATAATACATAGACCATAATCCTGCATCTATGACTAACAATCCACCTTCAGGATACCATCCGAACAACCTGGGTATTAAGTTGCAAGCAACAGATTATCGCATTAAGCAAAGTGTGTAATGTAAACAATAAAATTATCCTTGAACAAAAGATTATTGTTTTCTCCGTAGTAGCAACAGCACATCTACAACCTTAGAAGTTATTGTCACTCTCCCAGATTACTAGAGGCATGAACCCACTATCGAGCATAAATACTCCCTCTTGGAGTCACTAGCATCTACTTGGCCAAAGCATCTACTAACAACGGAGAGCATGCAAGATCACAAATAACATACACATGATAAATCAATAATCAACTTGACATAGTACTCAATATTCATCGGATCCCAACAAACACAACATGTAGAATTACAATAAGATGATCTTGATCATGATAGGCAACTCACAAGATCTAAACATAAGGCGCAAATTGGAGAAGACAACCATCTAGCTTCTGCTATGGACCCATAGTCCAGAGATGAACTACTCACGCATCACTCTGGAGGCAGGCATGGCAATGAAGAAGTCCTCCGGTGATGATTCCCCTCTCTGGCAGGGTGCTGGGAAGAGCTTCTGGACCCTCCTGTCGTGATTTCGTCAATAGATCTGCCATGGGGGTAGGTGTATGGTGGTTTGTGGAAGGGGGTGAACATGGAGGAGCGATCCAGGATGGTGGTAGCATGAGTTTACCCAGCTTCAGATCCCGCAACAGTGGTGAGACCTACGGGCTGCTATAAATCACTATATGGCAACAAGTGCATGATTACAATGATGAGGTTGGCTGTTTCGCTATGCGATTGGCCGTATGTCTAAGTCTATGCCTCGAGGGCTTCTCCACGCCGGCTTATAATGGCGCCTGGCGTGGGCATCACGATGGTACCGGAGCGGATACAATATGGAGTTCTAGACTAAGTCCTATACAATGTCGTGTACTTCAAGGCAACCCGCCATGGGCATGTCTCCGGATCCGCCATAAGCTCCTGCATCCTATACCGCCATGGTCTTTCCAGCAACTGGGCCGCCTAGAAGGCAATCCGCCATACCACCTCCATGGGCCACCCTGGCTTGCTGGTTTAGGACTACGTCGCTGGTAATACCTATTTGGTATATCCCCAATAGTAGCCCTCGGGGAACTTCAAGATCGCCACCTTCATCCACTATGCTTAGTTTTTTTGTGAAGTCATCCGCCATAGCTCGTCTTCTTGTTGCATCTGGATGGTGGATCTTGGTGTTCCTCCTATCTTCATGTCTCAATCCGCTATTCATGGCAGATTGTGCGATGTAGTTTTCTACTGGGCAAGATTTCTGGGATCCTTTGGATCTTACCATAAAATCCACCGTAAATTTATCCATGTAGTTCCTTCTAGGGTAAGATTCATGGTATAAGCACCATTGGTAAAGATTACCGTTTTATCCATGGACACGTGTCACCAATCTAGGGTTTGGGAGTCTGGGATGAACGACACGGATGGCGGGCACGAATCTCGAGGCCCAGGGCCTATATATACCCCGGCCGGTGAGCCCTGCCATTCCACCCCTCATTCCATCTCTCGCCTTCTCTCTCTTCAGTGCCGCCCGAGAGCTCCGCAATCTCTGACGAGCCACCACCCGGAACACCCCACCGTCGGTTGCTTTTCTGCCGAAGAAGCTTGACTCAACGCGAGTCATATTTCATAGCGGGAATAGACACCAAGCCCGCCACCATCATGAATCCTAGATCCCCATACCACCACCCTTCCGATGCCAAGGAAGAAGATTCTCCACTGCAGCAGACAGCCTTCACATCCCATCATCCTACGGTGGATTCCTATTCGGAGGATATCATGTCTGAAGCCGAAGAAGAGGTTGTGGAACAAGCTACAGAAGGGATAGCAGATGAGGAGGAAAATGATGGTGGGGCCAAGGAGGAAGGTACAGAGCGAGGTGGCGGTATCGAGGCTGAGGAAGAGCAAATCCCAGTGAACCTTCACGGGTACTGGGTGAAATGCCACGTAAAATACGCTCACGTCCAGGCTCTAGAAGATGAGGGCACAGTAGCTCCACGGGCTGAATCCCAATGGCGGACTGAGCACAAAGCTCTGGTGCCTGCCGCAAACTCAACAGAGATTTTGATGCTTAAGTCTCATGTGGAAAGGGGTCTCAGCATGCCGCCATCCCACTTCTTCAGCAACCTCCTAAAATTCTACGGGCTCCAACTCCATCACATTGCTCCAAATAGCTTGGTGTCTGTAGCGGGCTATGCAGCCCTATGCGAAGGATACCTTGGAATTCAGCCTAGGGTGGATCTCTTAGAGCTATTTTTCTCCGTGCGGCCCAACTACGAGGATGACGGGTTTCTCCGAACCTGTGGAACAATCTATTTTCTCCCGCGAAGGTCCAAGGAATATCCCTTCATCACCCCATTGGATTCCGCCGTGGGATGGAGAGGATTATGGTTCTACATGGCGGATAAAGTTGTGCCCTCTCAAGCCTTTGGTCTTCGTCCTTTTGAGAACATCGCGGCGGAGCCCCTCGACTCCTGGAAACAAATCAATGATGATTCTGCCACCCCTTATGTCAAGCTTATTACGCAGCAGATCGCCAAGCTCACTCAAGACAGTCTCAAAGGGATTGATACCATCAACTGTTGGATATCCCGGCAGATCCAGCCTCTGCAGTATCGTGATCGCCTGATGCACGAATATACCGGCGCAAAGGATGTCATGCAATGCTCAGAGAAAGAATTGGATCCCAAGGTTGTCGAGAAGCGTATCCGCTCGCTAATGAAGTCCCCACGGAAAGAGCCCCTCAAATTCGGGATGGCCATGTTCGAGAACGGCAGATGCCCTCTGGTTAGTTGCTCTTTCGCTATCACACACATGATACTTATCGCTTCATGGATGCTAATATTTTCAGCTTTCCAGTTTTCAGCTGAAGTCACTTGCCCCTTCGGATTTTGCTAACTCTATCCGCCAGCCTGCTCCTCAAAACACCGCGGATGACAAGGAAGAAGTCCACTCCAGCGGGAACAAGGAGGAAAAGGCGGCAGATATAGAGGATTCAGCCTGTAAGGGCAAGGGAAAAGTGGCTACCAAGAAACGGGGTGGTAGCGGAAAATCTCGCGGTGGTGGCAGAAGATCTCTCGATTCACATCGTTTCAAAGCTCAACGCCGTGCGGAGCTAGAAACGCCATCCGAGACTACCGCTACCATTAGCCTGAAGAAATCCAAGTAATCTTCTATTCCCTTTAGTGCTTACTTCATTGTTGATTCTCCTTTATTGATCTCTTCTTGTACAGGAGGAAGAAGCCCACTGTCAAGGAGCTGCTACCCAAGCGTGCTAAGCCTTCCCCTGCATCCGTCCGGCCGACCCCTGACGCACTAGCTCCTTCTCCTATTCGCGATGATACTCATATGGAGGATGTTGGTGGTCAGTTTGGGCCAGGACCAGAAGCCAACACAATGACTGAAGCTACGGCTAATGACGTCGTACAAAGTAACAGAGCTTCTGGTTCATCCCATGGTCCTATGGCGGACGCTTTGATGGCGCGGTGTTGAATGGTGCCAGAAAACTATTGGCGTGTAGTTGATGATATAAATGACCGGCCAGTTGGAAACCCCAAGAGAAGTTTTGATGAGTACAGCAGCAAGTTTTCCCTTAGTTATGAAACCAAGGTATATCAATCCAATAGGAAAAAGCCAAACTCAAGAAGGCGATGCTTGCTAGCTTCGCGACAGCTCCGGACAATTTATAGGGCGCCTCGTCCAGTGCTTTGCTTTGCCATCTGCAACGCGGAACCTGCACACAACACAACCAAGTACTTTGCTCCCAACTTACGATGAGGTTGTCAATCTCACCGGTTTGCTGTAAACAAAGGAATGAGCGTATCGAGTGGAAAGCAATAGTAGTATGCGAGAAAAGTAAATAGTGCGAGTAAAGTAAACAGGTGATAGCAATGTAAAGGAAATTGGACCGGGGTCCACAGTTCACTAGTGGTGTCTCTCCATAAGATAAATAACACATGCTGGGTAAACAAATTACAGGTGGGCAATTGATAGAATAAAGATAACGTGCATATGTCAAGAGGATCACTATGAGATTTACTCTGGGCATTACAACAAGATACATAGACCGCCATCCAACTGCATCTAGGACTAATAATCCACCCACGGGGAATCATCCGAGGACCCCGCGAATATTAAGTTGCGAACAACAGATAACTGCATTAAGCAAAGTGTGTAATGTAAACAAAGCATATGACCTTGGACATAAGAATGTTGTTTTCTCCCTAGTGGCAACATCACATCTACAACCTTAGAGGTTTCTGCCACTCCCCCAGATTAAATAGAGGCATGAACCCAACTATCGAGCATAAATACCCCCTCTTGGAGTCACTAGTATCTACTCGGCCAAGATAGCTACTAACAATAGAGAGCATGCAAGATCATAAACAACATAGAGATAACATAAGATAATATTCAGCACATCAACTCAATCATAACACCAATATTCATCGGATCCCAACAACACACAACATGTAGAATTACATAAAGGTTGTCTCGATCATGTAAGGCAGCTCACAAGATCTAAACATGAATCACATGGTGGAGAAGACAACCAACTAGCTACTGCTATGGACCCATAGTCCAAGGTAGACTACTCACTCATCGCGCTGGAGGCAAGCATGGCGATGAAGAAGACCTCCGGTGGCGATTCCCCTCTCCGGCAGGGTGCCGGGAAGAGCTTTTGGACCCTCCCGATCTTGGGTCGACGACGGCGGCGGATCGCGATGTGTTTCTGGAAAATTGATCGGGTATTTAGGTTTTTCCCGTTGGGAGGTCTTTATAGGCGAAGGGGCAGCGTCAGAAGTGGACCGAGGCGGTCTCACACATAGGGGGCCCGGCCAAGGCCTGGGCTGCGCTGCCCTGTTGTGTGGTCGGCTCGTGGCCCCTCTCCGACTCCTCTTCGGTCTTCTAGAAGCTTCGTTAAATATCTGGATGTTTGGCTTTTGTTTCGTTCAATTCCGAGAATATTTCCTGTGTAACTTTTTTGAAACACAAAAATAGCAGAAAATAGGGAACTGGCACTGTGGCATCTTGTTAATAGGTTAGTTCCGGAAAATGCATAAAAATGCCACGAAGTGCAATGAAACACTAAGCAAATGGTGTAAAAACAAGCATGGAGCATCAAAAATTATAGATACGTTTGAGACGTATCAAGCATCCCCAAGCTTAACTCCTGCTCGTCCTCGAGTAGGTAAGTGATAACAAAGAAATAATTTTTTAGGTGACATGCACCTACACAATCTTGATCATCTATGTAAGCATTGTGTGATGGGATCAAAAGAACTTAAAACATGGGCATGAAAGACCATGTTATAACATGAAAAAGAACACAAATAAAAGATCATGAAAATGAAACAATGAAAGTCAAACGTGTGTTCAAATCATAAGGAAAAACATAGCAAATGGTTTTTAGCTTGTCCTTCATGGAATAGCAAAACATAAATGCATAGGACACCTTCAAGTTTAAGAGGGCGACTAGATACAAATAATTTAAGAACAAGTGAAACCAAAATCATGAATCAATCAATGAAAACTTTGGGACAATGCACATTACACTAAGAATGACAACTATGCTCTCTTAGACGGTGCATAAAGATAGAAGGTGGTGACTCAACATGAAAGTAAAAGAAAGGCCCTTCGCAGAGGGAAGCAGCGATTAAACATGTGCTAGAGCTTTTCATTTGTAAAACAGAGAGATAAAAATTGGGTTTTGAGAGGTGGTTGTCTTTGTCAACGACTGGCAATGGGGTTCTTACTATCTTCCATACAAAAATGAAGCAAGTTTTTTAGAGAGAGATTGGCACTTTTGTGCACTTTTATAAAGCTTGGCACTCCTCCCCACCTTTTTCCTTTCACAAACCATGGCTAACCGATTCCATCGGGTGCCCACCAACATCCACATACCATGGAGGAGTGCCTTTTTTCTTTCTTTTTTTCTCTTTTTTTTTTTTGGAATAAAACAATATGGAAGATAGCAAATCCGACCATTATGTCCCCATGAGCTAAAAATAGTGTCACAAAACGAGAAGTGTTTTGAAGGTTTTTTGAAAGGTAGCACATGAAAATTTACTTGGAATGGCTTGCAAATACCATGCATAGGAATTTATAGTGGACACAATGGCAAACTTGGTTTTTAGGAGTTAGATGCACGAGTAGAGCTCATACTCAGTACAAAATGAGGGCTAGCAAAAGACTGGGAGCGACCAACTAAGAGAGCAATAATGGCCATAATCATGCAAAGCGACAAAGCAACATTAAAAGAAGCATAAGATGGCATCAAAAGTCAAAAACTAAATGATCATAGAGGCAATGGCGACTTTGTATGAGTCTAACATGTGTGAGCATGCGCCAAGTCAACCCAAATAAAGCATCAAGGAGAAAACCAAAATAATGCTTCCAAATAATAAAAACAATGCATGATTTTTTCAAAGGCTCATTAAGCAATCTCAGTCATTCGAGACAAGTCATGCTACAGAAAAATCACTAAGCATACTATCAAAAAGACATCAAGCACGACATGCAAAAGCCTAGGCCGCGGTCTACACAAGCTCCTTTTTGTACCACTTTTTTGCATGAAACTTTTCTCTTTTCCAACACCATTCGAACCTTTTTAAAACAACTCTTTTGATGAAAACCAATATGGACCAGAGGTCAAAATACACCTTGATGCAAAGATATAACAAGATCTGAACAAAAATCAAGGTGAAAAACAAAAGCTAAACGCAGTAGCAGAAAAAGAGAACACTCGTTGAACGATAAGAGTGAAAAACAGAGTGTTCTTGGCAAATGAAAAGTAAGGCAACTTCTCCAAAAGGAATTTGTTGGGGTCCAACCATTTATTGCAGCAAAAAAAACTAAACAAAACTGAAAACTAAAACAACTGACGCTCCAAGAAAAACGCATAGTGCATGAAGCAATAAAAATATAGTATGTTGAAAGGTGACCTAATTTTTGCCAATGAAGAAGGGGTGCCTCAGGGGCATCCCTAAGCTTTGACTCTTATACCTCTTGGATATTTCTTGGGGTGTGTGGGTATCCCCAAGCTTGAGCTTTTGTCCATTCTTCAACTCATCTCATCATTCTCCGATCCCTACACTTGAAAACTTCCTTCATAGAAAACTCAACACAATTCTATTAGCAACATTAGTGTAAGCATAAAAATGAATCAATCCCTTTTTGCTTCAGGTTTCAACTTAAAACCACCACATATAAATCATATACTACTGTAGCAACTTCTCCAAAAGTTCCATGATCAAAAGAACTCAAAAAGAAAGCGATCGAGCGGCAAACACAAATATTGGCAGAAATCTGTCAAAACAGAACAGCTGACAAAGGTAGAATTTTTAGAGGGTTTTCTGTTGCTCAAATCAAAAAGTGTTAAACTAATGAAAGTTTGGATATAACCTGGGGCATATGCACAAGAAATAGTAGGTCCAAAAGATATACTGAGGATTTTCATGAATTTTTACGGTGCAGCACCGAAATCTGTTTCAGGACAGCAACATCCCCAAATCTTACCTCACTCAAATTAGAGGCTTCTCTTGGCACAACAACGAAATAAAAATGACAAGGAGAGGTTATTACAGTAGTAATAACTTCCAAGACTCAAATAAAATAAAAAGAACTGAAAGTAAAACATTGGGTTATCTCCCAAGAGTGCTTTTTCTTTAACGCCTTTGAGCTAGGCGCAGAAAGTGCGAATCAAGTAATATCAAAAGAGGAATTAAGATCAATTGCAGAAGTCTTTTCAATAAGGCATTGTATTTCATCCACATAAGTTTTTGAAGACCCCTTGTGATCGCGCTTTGGTTCACTCAATTCACTAAAAAGATTTTTGGGACAGATCCAATCAAAATTATTTTCAAAAGCTTCATACAATCCCAAGAGTTTGCTAGGTATTGGTATTTGGGTTTCTTCATTGTTTGTACTAACAACCTTTATATGCGAGCGAAGCTTATTAAAATGCTTAAGAACTTTCCTAGCTTCAATGGCAATATCTCTAAATTCTCTACGCAAAGTTTCCAAGATAAAAGCTTTCTTTTCGGGGTCTTCAATATCACGGAGCTTAAGAAACATGTGTTGCATAAAAGGATTGAGGCTAGCAAACCTAGCTTCCAACATGTGAACTAAATAACTAGGAGCAAGCTTAGCCAAAGACTTATCCTCAACATCTTTATGCATACTAATATGATTAAAGAACTCCTCAATATTACTTTTCCCAATAATAGAGCCACTACCTACTGAGAGGTCATCCAAAACATACTTAGGGAACAACATAATGAACTAAGAGTAATAAAGTAGTAAAGCGAACTTTTGGCTCATGGGTGCCACACTACCCTATAGATCCACCATGTAGATATGCTTTGAGATGTGGCCTTAAGGTAGGGGAAAAGCGGGCAGAAATCCATCAATTCAGAATACATTCCGTGTACCTGACAATATACAGTGTTGTTTGGGCCAGGAAGTAAAAGCTGGCCCTCGCATTGAATAGAATAGGTATCGAACACGTCAGTACAGGAAATATAAATCAAATGCGTTAGAACTGAAAATCGCATGACCACTCTCCCCCCGATCCCATCGTCCTGTTGGCAGGTCTCAGGCTTTGTCGCCACCGCCGTGGTCCGTGGGGATACCGCCACCGCTCCCAGACTCTGTCCCCGCTGTGCTCGCCAGGTCGCTGCCGTGCCTGCTTTTGGACACCGCGTCCGCGAGATCTCCATGGCGCGGTGGAGCTAATGGGATGGAGCCATGGAGCGGTGGAGCTCCAGGTCCTGGGATGGAGCCATGGTTGCAGATCGACCTCGATTCTGCTGTCGTGGCAACTCAGCTTGCTCTGGGCGGCGCCGTGGGACCTTGGCCGGCGCTATGGGTGGCCACACCAGGACGGTGGAGGGGACCGCACCTGGGTTGCGACGCCATCGGACCTGGGCGGGTCGGTCCCGGCAAGAAGGGAGGTGACGGGCTAGGCGTTTTTCGTCCGTGCGACCAGGGACGCCAGACTTCGCAGCCAAGAATTCCCCGAGCCTACGCCCAAACTCGCGCAACCTCTGCCGCCAAGAACTCGCCCAACCTCCACCCGAACTCTCCAGTCTCCAGCATGCCATGGCTACGCCTAAGAACTCATCCAGCCCTTCGCCGCACTGGACCTCCAGCTGGTCGATTTGATGAAACAAGGACTAGGGCAGCAAGGAAGAAGAAAGGGGAATAGTGATTGACTTTATTTCTGCACGGACGGTCAGAACATGTGGGGCCGCCATACATTGAAATACGATAGTGGTTAGCTGAATACATCAAGTTATACATCAGCTTTGCTATGGACCTAGGGCATGTGTCGCCAGGAGGTATGGGTGGGTGTGGCACCCAGGAGCTCCAATGCAATTCTCAATAAAGTAGCAACTATAAATGATACTATTTTTTGTATTTTTGATAAAACGAAGCAAGTAAAAATAAATTAAAGCAAAATTTAAAACAAAGTAAAGGATGTGCGTGCGAAATTCCCCTTGCAGAAGTCTTCTTTTTCCCCGGCAACGGCGCCAAAAAACTTGTTGGTGGCGCGGTGTTGAATGGTGCCAGAAAACTGTTGGCGTGTAGTTGATGATATAAATGACCGGCCAGTTGGAAACCCCAAGAGAAGGTTTGATGAGTACAACAACAAGTTTTCCCTCAGTTATGAAACCAAGGTATATCAATCCAATACGAAAAAGCCAAACTCAAGAAGGTGATGCTTGCTAGCTTCGCGAAAGCTCTAGACAATTTATAGGGCGCCTCGTCCAGTGCTTTGCTTTGCCAGCTGCAACGCGGAACCTGCACACAACACAACCAAGTACTTTGCTCCCAACTTACGATGAGGTTGTCAATCTCACTGGTTTGCTGTAAACAAAGGAATGAGCGTATCGAGTGGAAAGCAATAGTAGTATGCGAGAAAAGTAAACAGTGCGAGTAAAGTAAACAAGTGATGGCAATGTAAAAGAAATTGGACCGGGGTCCATAGTTCACTAGTGATGTCTCTCCATAAGATAAATAACACATGCTGGGTAAACAAATTATAGTTGGGCAATTGATAGAATAAAGATAACGTGCATATGTCAAGAGGATCACTATGAGATTTACTCTGGGCATTACAACAAGATACATAGACTGCCATCCAACTGCATCTATGACTAATAATCCACCCACGGGGAATCATCCGAGGACCCCGTGAATATTAAGTTGCGAACAACAGATAACTGCATTAAGCAAAGTGTGTAATGTAAACAAAGCATATGCCCTTGGACATAAGAATGTTGTTTTCTCCTTAGTGGCAACAACACATCTACAACCTTAGAGGTTTCTGTCACTCCCCCAGATTAAATAGAGGCATGAACCCAACTATCGAGCATAAATACCCCCTCTTAGAGTCACTAGTATCTACTCGGCCAAGATAGCTACTAACAACGGAGAGCATGCAAGATCATAAACAACATAGAGATAACATAAGATAATATTCAGCACATCAACTCAATCATAACACCAATATTCATCTGATCCCAACAAACACAACATGTAGAATTACATAAAGGTAGTCTCGATCATGTAAGGCAGCTCACGAGATCTAATCATGAAGCCCATGGTGGAGAAGACAACCAACTAGCTACTGCTACGGACCCATAGTGCAAGGTAGACTACTCACTCATCGCACCGGAGGCAAGCATGGTGATGAAGAAGACCTTTGGTGGCGATTCCCCTCTCCGACAGGGTGCCGAGAAGAGCTTCTGGACCCTCCCGATCTCGGGTCGACGACGGCGGCGGATCGTGATGTGTTTCTGGAAAATTGATCGGGTACTTAGGTTTTTCCCGTCGGGGGGTCTTTATAGGCGAAGGGGCAGCGTCAGAAGTGGACCAAGGCGGTCTCACGCATAGGGGGCGCGGCCAGGGCCTGGGCCACACCGCCCTGTTGTGTTGCCGGCTCGTGGCCCCTCTCCGTCTTCTCTTCGGTCTTCTGGAAGCTTCGTTAAATATCTGGATGTTTGGCTTTTGTTTCGTCCAATTCCGAGAATATTTCCTGTGTAACTTTTCTGAAACACAAAAACAGCAGAAAATAGGGAACTGGCACTGTGGCATCTTGTTAATAGGTTAGTTCCAGAAAATGCATAAAAACGCCACAAAGTGCAACGAAACACTAAGAAAATGGTGTAAAAACAAGCATGGAGCATCAAAAATTATAGATACGTTTGAGACGTATCACGCTTCTGTTGGGAGTAGCTTGCTTTGGAAGCAAAAGGAACTTCAGATTTTCGAACTGATCTCCAGCCAGGAAGATGCCAGCCACCAGTTGTCCGTTGGTATGTCCGTCTTTGTCGAGAGGACATCAACAATGAAGAAGGAATGTATCCCCTTGTAGCCCCCAAGCGCCATGGCGGATTTTCATAGACAATCGATCGTGGTGCTCTAAGAGAAACTACTTTGGAATTTTTCAGCATGTAGCCCCCGAGTGCCGCTATACATTGTATTATAGCAGTGCTCTTAGAGAAATAAATTTTGATGCGATGAGTAGCCCCCGAGCACGATGGCGGATTTCTATCCGGCATGGTGCTCTAAGAGAATGCTTGCTGTTTAATGTGGAAGCAAACTGTCCTTGTGCGTGGTGATGACCAGCCCGTTGGGAACCCCAAGAGGAAGGTATGATGAGTGTAGCGGCTAGTTTTCCCTCAGTTAAGAAACCAAGGTTTATCGATCAGGAGAAGAGAGACGATGACGACTGAAGGTGTTTGTGGAACCTGCACACACACAAACAAATACTTTGTCCCCAACTTGCGATGAGGTTGTCAATCTCACCGGTTTGCTTGAAACAAAGGTTATGAGTGTATCGAGTGGAAAACAGTAGTAATATGCTAGTAAAGTAAACAGTGCAGGAAAAGTAAACAGGTGATTGCAATATGATTAAAATAGGACCGGGGTCCACAGTTCACTAGTGGTGTCTCTCCATAGATAAAATAACATGCTGGGTAAACAAATTACAGTTGGGCAATTGATAGAATAAAGATAACGTGATATGTCAAGAAGATCACTATGAGATTTACTCTGGGCATTACAACAAAATACATAGACCGCCATCCAACTGCATCTATGACTAATAATCCACCCTCGGGGATATCATCCGAACACCCCAAAAGTATTAAGTTGCGAACAACAGATAATTGCATTAAGCAAAGTGTGTAATGTAAACAAAGCATATGCCCTTGAGCATATGAATGTTGTTTTCTCCCTAGTAGCAACAGCACATCTACCACCTTAGAGGTTTCTGTCACTCCCCCAGGTGAAATAGAGACATGAACCCACTATCGAGCATAAATACCCCCTCTTGGAGTCACTAGCAACTACTCGACCAAGATAGCTACTAACAACGGAGAGCATGCAAGATCATAAACAACATAGAGATAACAAAAGATATAATTCAGTACAGCAACTTAATCATAAACACCAATATTCATCGGATCCCAACAAACCAACATCATAGTATTACATAACGGTGATCTCAATCATGTAGGGCAGCTCATGAGATCTAAACATGAAGCACATGGTGGAGAAGACAACCATCTAGCTACTGCTATGGACCCATAGTCCAAGGTAGACTACTCACTCATCGCTCTGGAGGCAAGCATGGCGATGAAGAAGACCTCCGGTGGCGATTCCCCTCTCCGGCAGGGTGTCGGGAAGAGCTTCTGGACCCTCCCGATCTTCGGGTCGACGGCGGCGGCGGATCGCGATGTATTCTGGAAAACTGATCGGGCCCTTAGGTTTTTCTCGTCAGGGGGTATATGTAGGCGAAAGGACGATGTCAGAGGGGGTCCCACGCGGCCTCACACGGGGCTGGCGCGGCCAGGGGGTGGCCGCGCCGCCCCTGTGTCTGGGGCCCACGTGGCCCCTCTCCGTCGGGTCTTCGGATGTTTGGGAGCTTCCCCGTGAAATATGACTTCAGGAACTTGTTTCGTCCAATTCCGAGAATATTTCCTGTGTATCACTTCTGAAACACAAAAACAGCAGAAAACAGGAAACTGGCACTGTGGCACTTCGTTAATAGGTTAGTTCCGGAAAATGTATAAAAGTACCACTAAGTGTAACGAAACAATAGGCAAATGGTGTAAAAACAAGCATGGAGCATCAAAAATTATAGATACATTTGAGACGTATCAAGCATCCCCAAGCTTAACTCCTGCTCGTCCTCGAGTAGGTAAGTGATAACAAAAGAATAATTTTTGAGGTGACATGCACCTACACAATCTTGATCATATATGCAAGCATTGATGAGCTGGGATCAATAGAACTTAAAACATGGGCATGAAAGATATAATCATGACAATAAGAACTTAGCAACCATGTTGTAAACATGCAAATGAACACAAACAAAAGATCATGATAATGAAACAATGAAAGTCAAACGTGTGTTCAAATCATAAGGAAAAACATACAAATGGTTTTCAGCTTGTCCTTCAAAGAGAGCAAAACATAAATGCATAGGACACCTCAAAGTTTAAGAGGGCAACTAGATACAAATAATTTAAGAACAAGTGAAACCAACAATATGAGTCAATCAATGAACCTTGGGACAATGCATATCACACTAAGAATGACAACTATGCTCTCTTAATGGTGCATAAAGAAAGAAGGTGGTGACTCAACATAAAAGTAAAAGAAAGGCCCTTCGCAGAGGGAAGCAGTGATTTAAACATGTGCTAGAGCTTTTCATTTGTAAAACAGAGATAAAACTTGATTTTTGAGAGGTGGTTGTCTTTGTCAACGACTGGCAATGGGGTTCTTACTATCTTCCATACAAAAATAAAGCAAGTTTTTGAGAGAGAGATTGGCACTTCGTGCTCTTTTTATAAAACTTGGCACTCCTCCCCACCTTTTCCTTTCACATACCATGGCTAACCGATTCCATCGGGTGCCCACCAACATTCACATTCATTGGAGGAGTGCCTTTTTTCTTTCTTTTTACCTTTTTTTTCTTTTTGGAATAAACAATATGGAAGATAGCAAATCCGACCACTACGTCCCCATGAGCTGAAAACAGTGTCACAAAACGAGAAGTATTTTGAAGGTTTTTGAAAGGTAGCACACGAAAATTTTACTTTGGAATGGCTTACAAATACCATGCATAGGAATTTATAGTGGACACAATGGCAAACTTTGGCTTTTAGGAGTTGGATGCACGAGTAGAGCTCATACTCAGTACAAGGTGAGGGCTAGCAAAAGACTGGGAGCGACCAACTAAGAGAGCAATAATGGCCATAATCATGCAAAGCGACAAAGCGACATTAAAAGAAGCATACGATGGCATCAAAAGTCAAAAACTAAATGATCATGAAGGCTAATGGCGACTTTGGAAGAGTCTAACATGTGTGAGCATGCGCCAAGTCAACCCAAATAAAGCATCAAGGAGAAAACCAAAATAATGCTTCCATACAATAAAAACAACGCATGATTTTTTCAAAGGCTCATTAAGCAATCTCAGTTATTTGAGACAAGTCATGCTACAGCAAAACCACTAAGCATACTATCAAAAAGACATCAAGCATGACATGAAAAAGTCTAAGCCGCAGTCTACACAAGCTCCTTCTTGTACCACTATTTTGCACAAAGCTTTTTCTCTTTTCCAACACCATTTGAAATTTTTAAACACACCTCTTTTGATGAAAACCAATGAAGATCAGAGGCAAAAATACACCTTGATGAAAATATATGACAAGATCTGAACGCGTATCAAGGCGAAAATGAAAACCAAAAGCAGTAGCAGAAAAAGTAGAACGCTCGATTTTTAATAAGAGTGAAAACTAAAGCGTCCTTTGCAAATGAAAACGAGTACATCTCCTCCAAAGGAAATTTGTTGGGGTCCAACCATTTATTGCAGCAAACAAACAAACTAAACAAACTAAGAAAACTAAAACAACTGACGCTCCAAGAAAAACACATAGTGCATGAAGCAATAAAAATATAGTGTTTTGAAAGGTGACCTGATTTTTGCCGATGAAGAAGGGGTGCCTCGGGGGCATCCCCAAGCTTTGACGCTTGTACTTCTTGGATATTTCTTGGGGTGATGCATGGGCATCCCCAAGCTTGAGCTTTTGTCCATTCTTCAACTCATCTCATCATTCTCCAATCCCTACACTTGAAAACTTCCTTCATACAAAACTAAACACAATTCTATTAGCAACATTAGTGTAAGCATAAAATATATTCAACCTCTTTTAGCTTCAGGTTTCAACCCAAAACCACCACATATAAAGTATATACTACTGTAGCAACTTCCACAAGAGTTCCATGATCAAAAAGAACTCAAAAGAAAGCGATAAAGTGGCAAAAACAAATATTGGCAGAAATCTGTCAAAACTGGACAGCTGATAATGGACGAATTTTTGAGGGATTTTCCGTTGCTCAAATCAAAAAGTGTTCAACTAAGAAAAGTTTGGATATAACCTGGGGCATATGCACAAGAAATCGCAGGTCCAAAAGATAAACAGAGAATTTTCACGAATTTTTACGGTGCAGCACCGAAAACAGTTTCAGGACAGCAATAACCCCAAATCTTTACCTCACTCAAATTAGAGGCTTCTCTTGGCACAAAAATGAAATAAACAAGATAAGGAGCGGTCATTACAGTAGTAATGACTTCCAAGACTCAAATAAAAGAAAAATTACTGAAAAGTAAACAATGGGTTATCTCCCAAGAGTGCTTTTCTTTAACGCCTTTGAGCTAGGCGCAGAAAATTTGAGAAGATGCTCACATAAGAAATATGGATTGAAGTAAAAGAGAGCATCAAGGAGCAAATATAAAACACCTTTAAGTCTAACCCACTTCCTATGCATAGGAATCTTGTAAGAAAATAAATCAAAGAAGCGCATAGCCACAAGTATGGGTAGATAAAACAAGAGCAATTTCAGAACTTTCAATAAAAAGAGAGGTGTTTTAGTAACATGAGAATCCCAACAATCATATTTTCCTCTCTCATAATAATTTTCAGTAGCATCATGAACAAAATCAACAATATAAATATCACACTCACCCTCCTTTGTTAAGCATGTAGGGCGATCAAATAAGGTATTAGTTAAAGAGTTACTCTTGTTGGGAGGTAGACATGGGTAGCTCCATTCTTCCTCCTCTTGATCATCACTCTCCTCCTCTTTTTCATCCAATGAGCTTCCAATTTCTTCTTCCATAGGCTCCTTCAAGGCATTAGTCTCTTCCGTTGGAGAGCATCTATTAAGATATTTAAGAATATAGCCATTTCCTTCCTTGTAATTATCAAAGCAAAATGTGAGTATATCATAAATCTCATATTTATAAGGTGCATCATCAGTATTTTGAAGCAAATAAGCAAGTTCAAATGCACCCTTCCAAGCAATAAATTCTTCAATTTGTTCCACATCATAAAGGTCATAATTTCCATTAACATAAGAAGATATGGTAACATCATCATTATACTCACATTGAAAAGGGAGGTGTTTATACCTCCTACAGCAACAAGATTCATCAAAGCAATAAGTAACATTATAAGTAGAGCACACATTTCTAGCAATGATATATAATCTATTGATTTGTTCCCATAAGTGTTTCCCTTTTTGTGACAAGCGGTGTTCATCATAATAATTTTGCTGCTCTTCCGTGAACCCACCTTGCCAAAAAAAATTAGTTTCTAAGAAACCAACCATTGATAGAAAGCATGATAAAGCAAGACAAGTAAAAACAACTACCAAGGATTCTAATTTTTTTGGATTTTTGATAAAAAGCAATGCAGGTAAAATAAAGTAAAGTAAAGCAAAACAAATAACAAAGTAAAGAATGTGTGTGCGAAGAACTCCCCTCGCAGAAGTCTTCTCTCTTCCCCGGCAACGGCGCCAGAAAAGTAGCTGCTTGCTGTTTAATGTGGAAGCAAACTGTCCTTGTGCGTGGTGATGACCAGCCCGTTGGGAACCCCAAGAGGAAGGTATGATGAGTGTAGCGGCTAGTTTTCCCTCAGTTAAGAAACCAAGGTTTATCGATCAGGAGAAGAGAGACGATGACGACTGAAGGTGTTTGTGGAACCTGCACACACACAAACAAATACTTTGTCCCCAACTTGTGATGAGGTTGTCAATCTCACCGGTTTGCTTGAAACAAAGGTTATGAGTGTATCGAGTGGAAAACAGTAGTAATATGCTAGTAAAGTAAACAGTGCGGGAAAAGTAAACAGGTGATTGCAATATGATTAAAATAGGACCGGGGTCCACAGTTCACTAGTGGTGTCTCTCCATAGATAAAATAACATGCTGGGTAAACAAATTACAGTTGGGTAATTGATAGAATAAAGATAACGTGATATGTCAAGAAGATCACTATGAGATTTACTCTGGGCATTACAACAAAATACATAGACCGCCATCCAACTGCATCTATGACTAATAATCCACCCTCGGGGATATCATCTGAACACCCCAAAAGTATTAAGTTGCGAACAACAGATAATTGCATTAAGCAAAGTGTGTAATGTAAACAAAGCATATGCCCTTGAGCATATGAATGTTGTTTTCTCCCTAGTAGCAACAGCACATCTACCACCTTAGAGGTTTCTGTCACTCCCCCATGTGAAATAGAGACATGAACCCACTATCGAGCATAAATACCCCCTCTTAGAGTCACTAGCAACTACTCGGCCAAGATAGCTACTAACAACGGAGAGCATGCAAGATCATAAACAACATAGAGATAACAAAAGATATAATTCAGTACAGCAACTTAATCATAAACACCAATATTCATCGGATCCCAACAAACCAACATCATAGTATTACATAACGGTGATCTCAATCATGTAGGGCAGCTCATGAGATCTAAACATGAAGCACATGGTGGAGAAGACAACCATCTAGCTACTGCTATGGACCCATAGTCCAAGGTAGACTACTCACTCATCGCTCCGGAGGCAAGCATGGCGATGAAGAAGACCTCCGGTGGCGATTCCCCTCTCCGGCAGGGTGCCGGGAAGAGCTTCTGGACCCTCCCGATCTTCGGGTCGACGGCGGCGGCAGATCGCGATGTATTCTGGAAAACTGATCGGGCCCTTAGGTTTTTCTCGTCAGGGGGTATATGTAGGCGAAAGGACGATGTCAGAGGGGGTCCCACGCGGCCTCACATGGGGCTGGCGCGGCCAGGGGGGTGGCCGCGCCGCCCCTGTGTCTGGGGCCCACGTGGCCCCTCTCCGTCAGGTCTTCGGATGTTTGGGAGCTTCCCCGTGAAATATGACTTCAGGAACTTGTTTCGTCCAATTCCGAGAATATTTCCTGTGTATCACTTCTGAAACACAAAAACAGCAGAAAACAGGAAACTGGCACTGTGGCACTTTGTTAATAGGTTAGTTCTGGAAAATGTATAAAAGTACCACTAAGTGTAATGAAACAATAGGCAAATGGTGTAAAAACAAGCATGGAGCATCAAAAATTATAGATACGTTTGAGACGTATCAGAGAACTAAGTTAAAAAATGTCATGAGTATCCCCCGAGCGTTATGGTGGATTCCCATCCGGCATAAAGCTCTAAGAGAACTAAGTTAAAAAACTTCATGAGTACCCCCGAGCGTTATGGCAGATTCCTCCGGCATGGTGCTCTAAGAGTGACTAATACATAACACTGTTTTAATAGAATTACAATAAAGTTGTGGAGGAACTTGTCAAGGCCGTCAGCTCGCAAGAGAAGGAGCTGGCGCAGAAAAATTTGCTCGTGGCGAAACTGCAAGAGAAGCTTGCTCATAGCGGTAACTTTCTTTTGCCATTTGCAAGTTTAGTACCTTTGCGCTAGTCGATCAATACTCTGCAATTATTTTTGCCATGCACATGCTGCCAAGCTGGAGTCCACTCTCGAGGGGGTGAGGAAGGGTCACGCCATTGTGATGGAGGGGTTGCAAACTCAACTCCATAAATCCCTGACCAAAAACACCCGCCTTGAAGAGCAGCTCAAGGACCAGGAGCGCCTCAACCGCCAGAAGCAGAAGGAGGTGGATAACCCCCGCCAAGACGACGTTGATTTTGAAGATCAGCGGAAGGGCTTCCACGAGATCCTCGACCACTTCCAGAAGACGCTACTGGGTAACCTTGATTCTCCATGCTCTGCAGTTTGTGTTGATATCCTATTTTGATTATGACGCATGATTTATTCCTGCTATGCAGCGACACTGGAGCAGGAGGAGGTGGATTCCGCCACAGGTATGTGCATCACCACGGATGCTGCGAAGAAGGAGCTGGATGGCCTTCTCAACGCGGGAAGTGGTGCATGTGGCAGCCTGCAGATAGTGGGTGCCTCCACTCTTTCCGCCATTGGGCTGACCAAGAAGTTTCTGCTGGTGCCTGGACTGGTGGCGGACTGGAAGCAGTATTCTGCTCTGGGTGGTGCCAGAACTGCACTCACATTGGCTAAGGCCCACTACCCTGAGATAGACTTGGACCTGATCACCTCCGGCATCCCAGAGAGCAACAAGGACGGAACGCCGGTGGATGAGGCCACCATCCATGCCTTAGGCACGCAGCTGAACGTATACCATGAAGCGTATGATCTGCCAGGGTCTCCAAACCAAGCTTCAGCGTCTGTCTCTGCGACTGCTAATGGTGCTGATGGCGGTGGTGACGCGACATCCGCTGGCCCAAAGTCTTGAGTTGTGCCCTGCATTATAGCAGGAAAAAAACAATGCATCAATTTGGCCCCTGAATGGGTCTGTAAGTTAACTTAATAACTATGTGTGCTTGTACTGTGCCTGATCTGCTTGTGGCAGATCAGAAAATGCTTTTGAACTATTGCATAGTTCTTTATCAAGTCTTTGAAGTGGTTTGTTTGCGATAAAACTGCCAGGCCTATTTTTATGCAACTTGTAGCAGTTTACCATGCCAAAAAACAACACTTTGAAAAAAATTCACGCGTAGGACCATGCAATCCGCCATCTGGCTCTTTGTGTTTGACTTTTCGTGAGATGGCGGAATCTTCGCACGAACAATCCGCGAGGGCGACGATACTTAATAGCAACCGTCCAAAACCCTAGTGGATAGCGGCTTAGATCGTCAAAAAGTCACTACTCGAGAATCCACACAAAGAACATCAGGTGGGAATGAAAACACAGATATGCTACGCGGACCGCTCATGGTGGATTTTAAAAGACACAAGTGCATAGCACAATTGTGCAAAGGTTCCACACGATCTAAATGAACAATAAAGGAGGCAAAAGACTCAGAAAAAATCAAGAGTGAACGAGATGCTTTATTTCATTGATCATATAGAGGTGCCTATTACATAGCCTAGGTAAATGCTAAGTGTAGAAAGGACGTAGCTGTGTGATGTTCCATGGACGATCTGTCTCGTCGTAGATATCGTCAGGTCTCTTCATTTGCGGTTCTTACTGGGTCGCTTATCTAGCTCGCGAATATCAACAAGGTAGTAGGAACCGTTCAGTAGAGCCTTGCTGATGACGAAGGGTCCTTCCCAAGGTGGGGATAGCTTGTGTGACTTCTGCTGTTTGAGGCGTAGCAGCAGGTCTCCTTCTTTAAACGAGCATTTGCGAACTCGGCGGCTATGATAGCGGCGGAGGTTCTACTGGTAGATGGCGGATCTCTGGGCTGCTAGGTCTCTTTCCTCTTCAAGCAGGTCCACGGATAGTTGCATGGACTTCTCTGCATCTTCTTCCTCATAGGCCTCGACTCTTGGGGAATCATACTGGATATCACTTGGCAGGATTGCTTCTGCTCCGTAGACTAGGAAGAAAGGGGTGAGGCCCGTTGATCTGTTGGGTGTGGTCCGTAGACTCCACTGTACAAATGGCAACTCTTTTGCCCAGGCTCCAGCTGCTCGATGTAGCGGTGCTTCTAGGCGTGGCTTGATCCCTGACAGGTTTAATCCATTGGTCCTTTCAACTTGGCCATTGGACTGTGGATGTGCCACAGATGCAAGGTTAAGGCAGATTCCGTTGTGATGGCAGTATTCTTCAACTTCTCCCTGAGACAAGTTAGAGCCATTGTCGGTGATGATGCTATGTGGGATACCAAATCTTACCACAATGTCCTTGACAAATTTTAGGGTAGTTTTGCCATCATGTTTTCTGATGGGCTTAGCTTCAACACACTTTGTGAATTTGTCGACCGCTACTAGTAGGTGCGTAAATCCCAAAGGTGCTGTTTTCAATGGACCCACCATGTCTAGCCCCCAGACTACGAAAGGCCAAGTTATAGGGATCGTATGCAGTGTTGTGGCGGGCATGTGGGTTTGCTTGGAATACATCTGGCAACCCTAGCAGAGCTCCACGATGCGGTCTGCATCTGCCTTGGCTGTGGGCTAGTAGAACCCATGGCGGAATGATTTAGCTACTAGGGATCTGGCGGCGGCATGATGCCCACATTCGCCTTCGTGGATTTCCCTTAGTATTTCGATTCTGTCCACTTGGGGTATGCATTTCATAAATACTCCTAAAGTACTTCACTTGTAGAGCTGGCCATCAATGATGGTGTATGCTTTCGCTCTACGCTCGATTTGTCTCTTCTGGACTTCTTCTTTAGGTAGCTTCTTGGTCGTCAGGTACTCCAGGTAGGGCTCCGCCCATGGCGGGTTGCATGGCAAAAACTCCATAATGGGGGTGCTCGCTAGCTCTGGGTTTTCTGGATCCACCATCTTGACTGATGGTACGTGTAGGTGCTCAAGGAATACGCCTGGCGTAACTGCCTTACGGCTGGATCCTAGCTTGGACAGGGTGTCGGCCGCCATGTTGTCTTCTCGTCGTACATGCTTTATGTCGTAGCCGAGGAAGCTTTTGGCCATCTCATCCACCTCGCCTCTGTAAGCCGCCATAACCTCGTTTTGAGCCTTGTATGTGCCAGCCATCTACTGGGCTACAAGGTCAGAATCTCCGCAACACATAATGTGTTGCACGCTGATCTCCTTTGCGACGCGTAGCCCGTGCAGTAGCGCTTCATACTCCGCGATGTTGTTGGCGGTGGGGAAGTGGATTTGGAGAACATAGCTGAGCTCATCTCCCTTAGGGGATTTGAGTGTCACTCCAGCCCCTAGCCGTGTAGCAACTTTGAGCCATCAAAGTGCATTACCCAATGCTCTGGTTTTGGGATGGGCGTAGTCTCCTGTGCTTCCTTCCAATCCGCCATAAATTCCGCCAAATCCTGAGACTTGATGGCGGTGCGAGGCTTGTAGTCGATGTCGAAGGAGGCTAGTTTGATGCCCTACTTTGCAACTCGTCCTATTGCGTCGTTATTGTTGATGATGTCCTTTAGTGGATCCTTGCTCACCACTGTGATCTGATGGTCATAGAAGTAGTGCCGTAACTTGCGCGAAGCTAGGAACACTCTGTATGCCAACTTCTGGTAGTGAGGGTAGCACTGCTTGGATTCCGTCAGGACCTTGCTAACATAGTAGACTGGTCTCTGTATGTCATAATCCTATGCTTCTTCCTTGCATTCTACCACGATGACAATGCTGACGACCCTGTTGGTTGCCGCCATGTATAGTAACATGGGCTCTTGGTCTTTGGGAGCTGCTAGGACTGGCACAGTGGATAGCACTTTCTTCAGATCCTTAAGCGCAGCGTCTGCCTCATCAGTCCAGACGAATTCATCTAATTTTTTCATCAGCTTGTAGAGTGGCAAAGCCTTCTCACCAAGGCGACTGATGAACCTGCTCACTGCTGCTGTGCAGCCTATGAGTCGTTGTACGTCCTTCAGGTCATTAGGCCGGGAGATGTCGAGGATAGCCTTGATCTTCTCCGGGTTGACTTCAATGCCATAGTGGGAGACGATGAATCCTAGGAGTTGTCCCGCTGGTACCCCGAAGACACACTTCATGGGGTTGATCATCATGTTGTACTTCCTTAGGTTATTGAAGGTCTCTTGCAAATCCGTTATGACATCGTCTTGCTTCTTGGACATGACGGCGATATCGTCCACGTAGGCGTGGATGTTGCGACCAATTTGATCCGCCAGGCACTTTTGCATGGTGCGCTAGTAGGTTGCTCCTGTGTTTTTCAGACTGAACGGCATTGTCACATAGCAATATGTGCCATAAGGTGTTACGAACGAGGTAGCAAGCTGATCGGATTCCTTCATCTTGATCTGGTGGTAACCCGAGTAGGCATCTAAGAAACATAGCAGCTCTGATCCCGCCGTCGAGTCAATGACTTGGTCAATGCGAGGCAAGGGAAAAGGATCTCTTGGACACGCTTTGTTCAAGCCAGTGTAATCTACACACATGCATAGAACCTTTGTGTTTTTCTTAGGGACTAACACGGGATTTGCCACCCACTTTGTATGGATCACTTGTTTGACGAAGCCTGCTTTCAATAGCTTGGAAATTTCCTTTGCTATGGTGCAGCGTTTTTCATCTCCGAAGCGTCTCATGGCTTGTCTTACTGGCTTAGAGCTAGGAATTATCTGCAGGGCATGCTCGGCAAGTTCCCTGGGTACACCTATCATGTCAGATGGCTGCCATGCAAAGATGTCTCGGTTCTCACGGAGGAACTCGACGAGCGCGCTTTCCTATTTGGGGGACAGATTTGTCCCAATTGAGGTGGTCTTGGCGGCATCGCCAGCGACAAGTTCCACCTGCTTTGTATCAACTGTAGGCTTGAAGGTGGGCGGGGAGGCGGAAACTTCCTGCTTGGATGTCGGCATCTCCGTGGGGTCTGTGACGGCATGGATCTCTTTGAATTCCTCGCCAAAGAACACGGCTTCCGCAAAGGTGGCTTCACCTTCCTCGCACTCCTTTGCCTTCCTGAAGCTATCATAAACGATGATGATACCATCAGGTCCTGGCATCTTCAGCTGGTTGTAGATGTAGCATGGCCTGGCATGGAATCTATGGAAGGCGGGGCGGCCGAAGATCACGTGGTATGTACTCTTGAAAGGGACCACCTTGAAGGTTATGGGCTCTTCGCGGTAATTATTTTCATCGCCGAAGGCAACCTTAAGGGTGATGGACCCGAGGGACTTAGATTGGCGGCCAGGAACAACTCCATAGAAAGTGACAGCACTATGGCGGAGTTGGGTCTTGGTAAGGCCTAGCTTCGTCAAGGTTTCCACGTACATGATGTTCAAGCTACTGCCGACATCCATTAGGCACTTGGAGAACTCATAGCCTTAGGTCAGGGGGTTGACTACCATGGCATAGTATCCGTCCGGGATGTGCTCTGGATGATCTTCGCGGCTCCATTGCACCGGCACTTCGGACCATCAGACCTACTGGCGGATTTTAGGCACGGTGGCGTTTAGGGAGCGCATAGCGGCTCGCTGTACCTTCGCCGTGGGGGGCTAAGGAACATGTGAAAGGCTCCCTTTTTGGTGTTCTTGTATGGGTTACCTGTGCCAGTTCCACCCTCGGCCTTTTCGGCGGGCTTGGGCGCAGGGTCTTCTTCCATATCACTGCCATCCTTGGACTTCTTTTCCTTGTCCACTTTTCCTTTGCCACGAGGACGTTGTCATCGGGTGCGTTTGTAGCCAGCTTCTTGGTCCGCCTTGATGTCATTGACAAACTTGCAGTTCTGGTTGGTGTGATTGCATTTTCCTGAAGCGTTCCGATGGGCGAAGCATGGCATGTCACGGTACTCGTCGTAGGACACGGGGCAGATGGCGCCGTAGCGGGAGCTGCGGAGCTCCATGGCTAGCTGCTACTGGAACCGCGTCCCTGGCCGCACTGGCTGCTTTGTCCTTTGTCGGAGAAGGTTGTGGCCACCATATCCGGAGTTTGCTACTCTTTTGGCGGATTCTTCCTTTTATTGTTGTTGTTCCGCTTTCCAGTATTCTGGATGGCGGAAGCCTTCAATGATTCACGAGCATCGTTGTCGGCGGCCGCGTAGTTGCTTGCAATGCAGATCATGGAGTTCAGGGTTAATTTCCATTTGTTCCTTTCTCGTAACAGGCGATGGCGGATTAGCTGGCCTCTATCCAAACTGTTGATGAATGCAAGGATGGCAGATTCGTCGGTAACCCCTTCACAGGAGTTCTTCATATCTAGCAACCGCGCAAGGAAAGTCTGGGAGGTCTTATCGTCGGCCCGTCGACACCGTTGGAGGTCACCAATGTTGTGAGGTCGCTTGTAGGTACCCTCGAAGTTTTCAGTAAACGCAGTCTGCATATCGAACCAGGTTTGGATGGTATTTTCCGCCAAGTCATTGATCCACTGTCGCGCTGTGCCGGATAGCATCAGGGGCAAATAGCGGACATCAACATTGGGTGATCCCCCTGCAAACTGTACTGCATTGAAGTAGTCTTGTAGCCAAGTGAAGGGTCTATCGACTCCATTGTACTAGCAGATGTTTTTCTCGATCTTGAACCCATGCGGGATGGGCTCATCATGGATCTGTTGTCCAAAGCATTTTGGGCCAAGGAAGAAGGCTGTTTGAGACTTGGCAATCTCGTTTAGGTGGGTACGCGCGTCGTAGGGCTTGTGATCATGCGGATCTTTTTGGGAGCTGCGTGACCTGGCTGGGCTGCAACCGCCGCCATGGGGGCTCCTTGGTGGGGATGGTGAAGGGTCACGTCTTTTGCTCTCGACGTCTTGCGATGGGTCTCTGCAACTGCGATGGCTTCCCTCTGCTCTTCATGGAGCTGGATCGTCATCATGGCGGTGGCGAGAAGAGCAATGCTTATCCTTGTCGCCGCTATGGTGTGTGCCGTCGTCATGCTGAGACTGTTCCCTTTGCTTGGATCCGCCATCTCGACTGGTTTCTCGTTGTGGTGGCTCATCTCTGCGGCCAGCGTCACGGCTCCGTCCCTGTTTGCCATCGTTATCACGTATGACAATTCCTCCCTGCGGGATCTCGAATGTCTTATACTTTGGTGGTGGCATATTGGTCCTATGGCGGGGAGCAGCTTTGTCTTGATGGTATCCATAGGCAGGGTAATTCTTGCGAGGTGGTGATGGATTTCTTTGCGGGCCTTTGCCATGCGGCCTATAATCTGAGGATATGGGGATAGCATCCGCCTTGTTCCGAGCTTCTCTTCTTCGGACCTCCGAGGATCCGGTATGAGAGTCGTTGTCAGGGCGAGTGCCCTGATAGCCGTTGCCCCGAGCTTTGGAGGCGGTGCTAGACCGGCATAGTGCAGCATTAGATTCGAGCCGTCGTGATGACGTAGCCTTCTCTTGTTGCACCAATGCCTTCGTCATTAGCTTTACCGCTATCTCCAGAGCTGCTGGGCTTTGGTTATTTTCCAATAGCTCCTTTGCGGCCACGATGTCTCTATCGGAGTGGCCCTGACTTCATCACGGTTCTTGTCCACGTATGGTGGATTCTTGATGTACATCCTAGCTAGCGTTTCCGCGGTTGACACGGTGAACTCAAGGTTTCGTGCCAGCTGCGGGTCACCGCCCTCATCTATCTGCTTCTGGATGAGAGTAGCGTACTTCTCCTCCATGTTTCTTGCGCGTTTAAGCGTGTCCTGAGCTTTAGCAATGTCGCCATCTAGCTTTTCGCCCATCTTCTCGACTCGCTTTGCCTTTCTAAGGATTTTTTGCCTCTTCTGCTCCAGATTGTTCACATCTCTGACGTAGTCAGGGGTGATTGGATCTCCTAGAGTTCCGTAGACGACTTTGTCCATCGGGGTCATGAATTCTTCTGGGCGGTGCAGCACGGGGATGGTGGGTTGCAGAGGCCCCGGTCCGCCCTGGATCTCGGGCAGCTGTTCCGTGGCAGGATCGGCGGCTAAAGGCGGGTTACCCTGCTCTTTGGCGGTATCATCGTCATGTGCTGCCTGGGACGGCGGATCAGCGGTTGCCTGCCCAGCATCATCTCCTTTGCTGGTCATGAACACCTGCTTGGCAGCTGCTTGCTTCTCTTCTAGTTTTTGCTGAGCTAATTCCGCATCGATTCTTCTCATGGCGGCGTCATAGTGATCAGAGTCATAGCCTTTGCTATCCCAGTCATCCGATTCACCACTTTCGTTAAGTGCCTCTAGGATGGATTCACCTAGGCTATCATTTCCATTGGAGGCAGATCCCGAAGTGGTTCCTGCGAAAGCAACAAGGCAGTACCGCGGTGTCTCTAATGCCAGATTACTCATGGTGGATCCATAGCGGTCATCCACCACTTCTTCCACGTCTAGGGCAGGTTGGGTGGGATTTGTTTTTAGATCCGATCTAGATAACTTGGGAAGTTCCAGATCAGATGATTCATCCTCTGTATCCAGCTCGAAAGCGGTCCGTTTGGGGGTTTCAGCCATACCGATCCGCCGGAAATCGGTTTCCATGGCGGGGGTAGGGTTTGTCTCTCCGATGAAGGTGTGGATGTCTCCGATCGGAACAACGGTGAATCGAGCAGGTTTTCTCTGGCCGACACCCAGAGGTTATCCGTTGGGATGATGGGGAAGCCGGAATCGTAGAGGACACGCCCGATGGCGATGGTGTCGCCGATGCCTGCGAAGGCGGATCTCGCCTGGATCCGCGCTCCTGACGTGTTTTGCCCCATGGTGGGCGCCAACTGTCGTGGTTTCGTCAACAAATCTGCCATAGGGGTAGGTGTATGGCGGTTTGTGGAAGGGGGTGAACACAGCGGAGCGATCCGGATGGTGGTAGCACGAGTTTACCCAGCTTCAGATCCCGCAACGGTGGCGAGACCCTACGTGCTGCTATAAATCACTATATGGCAACAAGTGCACGGTTACAATGATGAGGTTGGGTGTTTTCGCTATGCGATTGGCCGTATCTCTAAGTCTATGCCTCGAGGGCTTCTCCACGCCGGCTTATAAAGGCGCCTGGCGTGGGCATCACGATGGTACCGAAGCGGATACAATATGGAGTCCTACACTAAGTCCTATACAATGTCATGTACTTCAAGGCAACCCGCCATGGGCCTGTCTCTGGATCCGCCATAAGCTTCTGCGTCCTGTACTGCCATGGTCTTTCCAGCAACTGGGCCGCCCGGTAGGCAATCCGCCATACCACCTCCATGGGCCACCCTGGCTTGCTGGTTTAGGACTACGTCGCTGGTATACCTATTTGGTATATCCCCAACACCCCATCCCCCAAACTAGGGTCGATGATGGCGGCGGCTTACAGTACTTTTCGTGGATGGAGGCTCGGGCCTTAGGGTTTTCCCAATGAAGTGAATTTATAGGCAGAAGGGCGAGGTCGGTGGGCACCCAAGGGGCCCACACCATAGGGTGGCGCGACCAGTGGCTAGGCCGCACCTGCACCTGGTGTGGCCAGCTCGTGGCTGGTCTCCGTCTCCCCTTTGGACTCCGTCTTCGTGTCAGATAAATAGGAACTTTGGCTTTTGGTTCGTCTAATTCCGAGAATATTTCCTTCAGTAAAGGAACTGGCACTATGGCATCTTGTTAATAGGTTGGTTCCAGAAAATGCATAAAAATGCCACAAAGTGTAAACAAAACATAAAGCAATTGGTGTAAAACAAGCATGGAGCATCAAAAATTATAAATACGTTTGCAACGTATCACCAGCCAAAGGCTGCTGGTGGCCGGCGGCAGCGGGATCTGTCTTCGTCGACCTGCGGGAGATTGAGGTGGTGGCGCGATGTGGTTGGCACATGCGAGCTACGCCTTGTCTCTTCCTCGGCGACATCGATGTGGGCAGGGCGAGCAGCGGATGGGCTGTGGGAGGTGGCGGCTCCTGGCATTCGCGGTCCTTGCTGGTGGTTGGTGCTGCTCTGCGGCGCGCCGCGCCGCTAGGGATGGCCGTCCGTGTCTGGGTCTGCCTCACGGCACGGGAGGTGGATTTAGGCGGTGGCACTCGGCCGGGCTCGCCGGGGCCTGCCACCAGCTTGTTGGCTGCGGCGTGCGCCGCCGGATCCGGCTAGTTTGGATCTGATGGGTGAAGTTCTTTGGGCTTCCCCTCCGCGTGCGCTCGGCGGGTGTGCTCTTTGTGTGGAGCTTGGTGGTGTCGGGTGCTCTACGTTGTGGTGCTTTGCCGATGTGGTGCCGGGCGGGTGCTGGTCGCCTCCTCCCCGTCCATCGGCCTGCTGCACCTGCGCAGGTCACCATCTCCCTAGCCTACAGATGGCAGCCATGGGAGGAGGCTTGCTTCCCACGAGAGGTGCAGCAGTGGGCGATTTCTGGAGGTGATGCCCCCCTAGTCCTGTTGTCAGTCTCGACGGGTGCTTGTCCATCGGGCTGGCATGCTCCATGGCCATGATGTGGTAGCCAAGGTGCGGCTTCCTCCCACCAAGGAGGGTTGTGGCTTGGTGGGTGGCCGTCCTCCCCCCTTCTGGTGGTGTTCTTCCTGTGGTGGATCCATGTCGAAGTTGGGTCATGTAGGTGTGGGAGGTCGTGTGCCGAGCGGCGGTGCTCGTTGTTGTGTCACTGGCACCGTGAGGCCCTTCGTCTAAGCCGGTGGCACGCGGGTGTCGTGGCGTCTTCTCGCTACGCGTGACCTTTCAACCACACTCCCGATGCAGGTGGTGTCGTGGCGTTGTGTGGTCTCGGCTGCGCGCTTTCGTTAGATTACGTCGATGACACAGTGTCCTGGTTTGGACTCGGTTGATCAGGGTTGTTGGTTACGCCGACGATGCTCTCTTCTCGTTTAGCGATTGACTCTGGGGCTTCCTTAGAGTCACCTCCCTCCCTCCTCTCTTCCTTTGTGTGTTGTGTGTTGATGTGTGCTGTTTCTTTTTTCTGCTCCCTTCAGTCCTCTCTGTAAAACTCTGGTTCACTTGAACCCATCTTGCATAGGTTGCATAAGCCTTTTAGGCAACTGAATACAAATTTAGGTGGAGGGTTTTCTCCCTCCCCGGTGAAAATTAAAAAAAATAGTTAGTGGAAGCATATCATAGAAAGCAATAATTTTCCCAATAAACTTGATCAAAGTTACTGGAGTTTGACTTTCATGAAAATCAATGCACAGTATATTATGGCAAGAAGGTAACACAGTCAAACAGAAAAGGCCGTCCCCAAATGTGCGAATGGTATTAAAGGGAACGGTGATAATTATGATGTTTTGATTCTTGAGGAACTAAAGCGGCCCCAGCCAGGATTGTGATGCATGACGAGCGGCTGAGAACGAATACACACTCACAGTATTCATCATGGACATCATCGATATAGTGAGGTGAGCATGCAGATCGAAAAGGCCCTTTCTGTCTACCTAGCTAGTGTTCGAGGGAAAAACTAATAAAGCTTGGACTACAAGATAGCTAGATTCAGCACATATAGTACATAGCAGTAGTTGTATAATGTCTGGAGCCGCATGTTTCCCCGGCATATTCCCAAGGATGAAGAATGATACCTTGCAAAGGGGCAGAGCGTTTGATTTCTCTCTGCCTTTGTGCAGTAGAAGCACTGCTAGATAAGTAATAATAAAGCAAGGAGCTCAGCTTTGCATCGTTGCCCAATCTTGATGGTCAAGCTTGTTTCTCTTTACTGCATGTTGTGCCGTTGTAAAACAGACAGTCCCTCAAATTCACAAAAAATGTAAAATTGTACATGACCACTGTGTCAAAAACATTACATGGATGATGGATCACTAATATCTAATTAATGTATATATGCGTAAAATCAAATAAAGATGTCACGATAAGTACTTTTGAAGTAAACATACAAATTATTTTCAATATCAAATTAGATTCGGAAGTAATTTAGTAATATTTATTGCTTGGGTGATATTCACAGCCATCCAATAAAGAAACTCTTATCCTATAAAATTGCATGACTCTCAATCAGACTGAATTGTTGTTATGGCCGACATGCAAATAATTATTTCTCGGTCACTTGAGAAATGGCAAAAGATAAATCCGTTCTACTACTATTGATATTTCAGCGCTGGATACTGAGCATTCTAATCAATTTATATAACCGAAACAAAATATCTCTTGCCATGTATTAAACTTAGAATAAGCCAATTCAATCAAAACTAATTTAACTACAGGTTGTAAGAAATTTACAGAACATTCAAGCCACACATGAATATAATTCAATTAAAGTAAATATTTTTTTAGAGTAATTAAGTAAATAACTAAACAATAGAAGAAAATATATAGTCCGCTTGTAATTACAACTCTTATCAGCTGAACAAAAATTACAACTCTATATTGTATGAAATTCGGAATGAAGTCCATTAATACGTATATTTTGAAAGAAATTGTGTATGAAAAAATAGTACCTGGGAGTATGTATGAAATTCAGTATAGTAAATAAAACATGAAATAAAAAATGACATCATATTAGCAAATTATTTACATCCAGTAGCGTATGTAGTGACAGAAGACCAACATCAAAGTAACATGCTGTTAAAATACGTTGCCTAGCTTGTTCCATCAGTTTGAACTTTTGGTTTAACTGGTTAGTGCATACGCTCAATATGGTATCAGAGCCAAAAGGTCTCGGGATCAAATCCTGTCCAATGCACTATTAATATAAAATAGTTGCTCCCTGTCGTAAGGTCCCAGATCATCTAACCTTGCTCCCACGTCTAAGGTTCCACAATCTAGACGTGAGGGGGAGTGTTAAAATACGTTGCCTAGCCCTTTCCATCAGTTCAGACTTTTGATTTAACTGGTTAGTGCATACGCTCAATACATGCCTTACACTTGTCAACATCGATGTCCTCGGTATTAGAATGGAAATATATGCGGACATGAGTAGAACATTGACAAGTGAAGTCATGAACGAATCGAGTCCACATTTTAAAGTGATGACGGAGAAGTGATATCATGCACACATAAGAATCACTTACAAAGCATGCATCTCAGCAGGCAACAACAATACAACATTGTCATATCGGGAAAATGGCAATATGCTACGTGCAAACGATCAAAAATGATAATTTGGCTGCAACATTACTAAGGCTGGAAATGACAAATGATGTCTATATGTAATGACTCGGAGTGTGATAAAATATATTTGTCAGTTCAAAAAATGACGAGCAAGGTAAGAAAAAAAGCGAAGAGGGAAATATTTTTTGTAACTATATTGATAATTACATTGCATTAGAGCATGAGGCACGCTGAGTATGAATAGGAGCCTCTAGATGCAAAATGCTTCGTTGATAAAAATGTGTCTGCAATAAGACCAATAGTTCAAGATGCTGATTACAATAGCTAGAGGCTAGCTGCGAGTGTGTTTCATATCATCTTGACAACCAAAATTAATACTCGCCAGTGAATAGTAACGTTTGGAAGAATTGTAGGCCCCCAAAATGCCAAATCTTCTTGTGGCTTATCATCCAAAATAGAGTGCGGACGGCGGATCGGCTCCAAGATCGTGGGTGGCCTAATTGTGGGAATTGTCCACTTTGTAACCATGTCCCTAAATTGGCGACCCATGTTTTTTCCAATGTTGCTTTGCCTCTAGGATTTGGACCTTCCATCTTTCAACCTGGTGGAATGGTCGGCTTTCCACGACGCCGAATCTTGGTGGCTTCACATTTTCCGCGCTCGCCACAGTAGAGGAAAGCGATAGCCACCCTCCTCATGCTTGTCTCATGGGAGTTTTAAAATGAGCGCAACGCTAGAGTTTTCAAGAACAAGAGCACCACGGCCGTAGTTGTGTTTGATCGCATCAGGTTGGAGGTAAAATCTTGGAGTGTTGTCGGCGCTAAGCATATGGGTTACCTTATGCCGGGAGATAAGGCTTTTTGTTTTTTTGGTTGTAGCCTTTGGGCTTAAGACTTTGTGCTACTCCTTTTCTATTTCAAAGAAATAAGGCAAATCTTTTGCCTTCCTTTTAGAAAAACATTCTAGCTCAACTTTTCGGAATTGTTCTCCTCATTTCAGGCAAGGAAGAAACTGAACCATTGGTTCACCAATGAATCTGATTGTTAGAAATTGAGAAAGAAATTGAAGATGTTTATGACATTCCATTGTTGCCATCTCGATCCATGCAAGTTGAATGTATGCCCGTTCAGATGAAACAGTATGTCCTTCCATATCTAAATGGGCTACCTACAATTCGTACAAATGACATTCGTTTCATAGTGACCAACTTTGCTCAAATTTAAATTCATTTTGAGAGAGGAAATTAGTACTATCATATATGGATTTCAGCCAAGTCCCGGCCGTTTATTTTTGAGGACCCAAAACGGGTTTCGATCTTACACATGAAGTGCAAGCAAACACCTACATTCACCTCCATTTTTTAGGAGCGCTTAAAGGCAAAACCAACGCACACAACCTCAACAACAATAAAGTTAAAGTGATACAGTGAAGCTTCGGTCCTTGGACTGCATGCAGAGCTCGAAGCAGCTACATGCAATGCAAGCATGCATATAGCCTTTTGCATGCGGTTGCACGCTACACAGGCACCGTCCGGTTGTACCCCGTGGCCTCGGCGCCGATGACCTCGTTCTCGCCGGACATCTCCTCTAGCGACTTCCCCTTGGACTCCGGCACCAGGAACGTGAAGAGCAGGCCCAGCAAGTTGCAGCCGGCGAGGATGAAGAGCGAGTTCCGCACGCCGATGCCCGCCGCGTACCCGTGGTCGGTCTTGCCGGGATCTTGGCTCTGCGCCAGGTACAAGAACCCGAACCCGCCGGCGATGGCGCCCAGCTTCCCCGACGCGGCGGAGATGCCGTGGCATGTCGAGCGCAGCCGGGCTGGGAAGATCTCCGCCGGCACGATGAACGTGGTGCTGTTGGGCCCGAAGTTCGCGAAGAAGAAGGTGAGGCCGTAGAGGACGACGAATCCGACGTTGTTCCCCGGCGCCGTCCAGTGGTGGTACGGGATGGCCAGCCCCAGCATGAACACTGCCATGAAGAAGAAGCCCATCACCTGGATGGCGAACCGCCCCACCACGTCGATGAGTGCCACCGTGAACCAGTACCCCGGCACCGTCCCACACAGCGCGATCAGCGTCTGCGCGCGCGCGATCCGGAACAGCTCGTCCAGCGCGCTCATCGTCGCCGCCTTGGGGATCCACCCCACCGCGCTGAAGATGTCCTTCTGGAACAGGTTCTGGGAGTAGAAGGCCACGTCCAGGAGGAACCATGTCGTCGACGTGCCCAGGAGGTGCAGCCCGTGCCGCCGGAGGAACTCCCCGGAGAACAGCCCGAATGCCTCCGCCTTGTTATCATAGGGCTGGCCCGCAGCTTTGGCCTGCTCCTCGGTGATCTCCACCTGCAGCACCTTGGACATGTCGGCGGCGGCCTGCTTGGCATTCCTTGCCACGAGCGCCGTGTACCGCGCCGTCTCGGGCATCTTGGTGCGCCAGTAGTAGGTCAGCGCGGCCGGCAGCGCGCCCAGCATCACTATGATCCTCCACACGAAGTCGGCCTGCGGCGGCGTGGAGTTCACGGGATCGACCTCGTAGGCAGGGGCCGGGAAGACGATCTTGAAGGACGATGAGACGACGATGGAGACGAGGCCGCCGGCCAGGATACCGAAACCCTGCATGGCGAAGACGGCGGCGATGAAGGCGCCGCGCGTCTTCTTGTTGGCGTACTCGGACATGATCGTCGCCGACAAGGGGTAGTCGCCTCCGATGCCGAAGCCGAGCCAGAACCGGAAGAAGCACAGCGTCGCCAGGACGGAGGCCGGGGTGTGGCCGAACGAGAGGCCCGACGCGATGGAGCAGAGCACCATGAGCATCAGCGTCATGCCGTAGACTTTCTTACGGCCGAGCTTGTCGCCCAGCCAGCCGAAGAAGAGTTGCCCAGAGAGCGTGCCGATGAAGGCCACGCCGTTCACCGCCGAGGCCACGTGCGGCGGGAGGCTCCCGGGAGCCCCGGAGCCGTCGACGCGGTAGTAAATGCGGCCGAGGAGCTTGGTGACCAGCGAGACGCAGAACAGGTCGTAGGCGTCGGTGAAGAAGCCCATGCCGGCGACCACGATGGCCGTGAAGTGGTACCATTGCGTCTTAGCAACGTCCAGCGCGTTGAGCACCTGAAGCTGCTGCTCACCAGCCATTGCTACTGGGCGCCTCTCTGGTCTAAGCTAGCCGTGGAGGCCAAGGTATTTATAAGAAAGGAGGAACAGAATATTCCAACCAAATATCCCTTGTTATTTGACCCGAGTGGCATGACAGTGTTCTGGTGGCAATGGTCGACGGCTGTTGTGGCTTGTGGGCTGGTAAATGAGCTGTTTTGCTTTGCTCTGCTTTTCTGAATGGGTCCTTCTAGGGCCCAGTCTACTAAGCCCCAGACTATGGCTTAGTAGACTGAGCTTCTTCTCCATCTCCAGCGCTGCACCGCCGCTCCACCGCCGGCCGAGCCGCCACCTACCCCGCCCGTGGCCGGCGCGCCTCTGCGCACCTCGCTGCCCCGCCCTGTCCAAGCTCCGCCTCCGCCGGTCCAGCGCCGCCCCGGCCATCCCTCTAAGCCCGGCGAATGGCAGCCTCTTCTCCGACGCCGGCACGCCCCCCACCCCCAACCCTAAGATCCATTGCTTCCTTCACCGCCTCCGTCGTGGCCAGTCGCGCCGTCGGCGGCTCCGCGGTGCATCCTTGCCAGGCAGCCACCATGAGGAAGGAGGAAGAAGTAGGGAAGGGGATAATGTTAGCACGAATCTTGATGCACCCATTCAATGGTAGAAGATTTTACTGAGCCATAACTTATTTCTCAGTTTACTGAGAAATAGCAAAACCGTCACTAGTAGAAAAAAGGGCTTCCATTCGCCCCCATTAGTCCCCAACGTGTTTGGTCCGTGGCTAAAGGGTCCATCCGTCCCGGTTCGTTTGAAAATGTGGGCCAGGGGCATTAGTCCCGATTCAAATGGGACCTTCGGTCCCGGATTCAGCCACCAGTCGGGACTAATGCCTTAGGGTCTTTAGTCCCGGCTCGTGGCTCAAACCAGGACTAAAGGGTACCCTTTAGTCCCGGTTTGAGCCACGAGCCGGGACGAAAAGGCAGTTCAAACGAAACGCCAGTCCCGCGTATCGTTTCGGAAATCGCTGCGCCATTACGTACGTGTTTCGGTAATATGGAACGACGAACACATCGGGAGAGGCTTTCAGTAATCAACACCGGCGCCTCTTGATCTTCCATCTCTAGTATATAAGAAATCTTCATTTTGCTTTCTTGATCATCATCTTCCTCCTAATCCGATCCTCTCCTCAAAACCACCATAGCCATGTCAAGCTAGCTAGCTCTCTCTCTCACCGGTCGGCGGCAAGTTGATCTCCGGCGACAAGCGCTCCTCACCGCCGGCGGCATCAAGCTCGACTCTCACCGCGGAGAGCTCTCTCTCTCTCTCTCCATCTCATTTCAATGGAGCCGGCCGGGGCGACGCGGGTGCATAATCTCACCGCCGAAGGGATGGAATTCACCATCACGGAAACCGTCCGTGCATCAACGGTGGAGAAGTGGCTCCACGCTGTCAAGGAGCGGTTCCTCGATGCCGCACCGGTCAAATGTGTCGGCTTGGACTGCGAGTTCACCACCCCTCGCGATAAGCCTCATCAGCGTGCCGCCCTCCTTCAACTCTCGGTGGCGTCCGAGGTTTTGCTCTTCCAACTATGTCAGGCCGATCATGTGTCGCAGCTGCTTAGGGATTTCTTGGGGGACCCCACCATTAAATTCTGCGGCGCGGCTATCGGCAATGACGTGCGCATGCTATCTCCATACGGAATTCAAATTGCATCGGTGCACGACCTCCAAGTGATCATACCGAACCCGACCTCGAAACCAATTCCGAGTCTATATGATCTGTCCAATGCTACTATTGGGACAAAGCTTGAGAAGAAGAAGAAGATCAAGAAGAACAAGAAGAAGGGCGGCGACGAGGAAGAAGAAGAAGATGAACTTGTATATAGTTGGGCCAAAGTTCCATTAAGCGACAAACAAGTGTTGTATACCGCTCTAGACGCTCGCTTGAGCTTTGAGATTGCTAGGAGTTATTGGAAGCTAGAAGGCTACTAGCTAGCTAGATGTGTGTATGGTGTGGTGTGCGAGTCGAGTGCATATATATATGAAAAAATGTACTCCCTCTTATTTGGTTAACAAGTCTATTATATTGCTATTATTTTGGATTTTCAAGTTTTTTGGTCTTTTTTGAATATTTTAATTATTAAAAATAAAAAATTAAATTATGTATAAAAATTATGTGGAATTCATTCATGCTTATTATTACTTAATCAATGTTGCTTAATTTGTGAATTTATTTGGAATTTAAAAAAGTAATATTATATGTTTCTAAGTGTATAGGTTAATAGAATTGGTAGCATAGTATTATCAATAAGTCGCGAGCGCAGTCTTGGAAGCTAGTAGGGAAGGAATAGAGAAGTTAAGCGTGCTAAGGGTGGAGTAGTGTGAGGATGGGTGACCGACCGGGAAGTGAGGACCACAAGTACTTATAATTTGATATGACAATGGAGTGAGGACCATATACTCTTGGAAGCTAGTAGAGGGAAGGAATAGAGATGATTAGATAATAGAGAAATAAAGAAAATACAGAAATTCCGAAACAGAAAATATAAATTTTATTCCGAATGGACCTTTAGTCCCGGTCCGTGTTACGAACCGGGACCAAAGGTCCTCCAGCCGCAGCACATGCCCCGAGCCACGTGGAGGACCATTGATCTCGGTTCGTAAGCAACCGGGACTAAAGGATTAAGCCTTTAGTCCCGCTTTGTTAGTCACGGTTGCTACAATCGGGACTAATGGGCGTTACAGGCCGGGACCAATGGCCTTTTTTCCACCAGTGCGTTTCTAAATGCATGCTCTAAATAGAGTTAAGACAACATTATTAATTTGCGGTGACTTAAGGTTGGGTTAGCCATGGTGCTAGTATCTTACTAGCTGGTCTGACACCTAATTAAGAAAAAGACAGATTACAGTAACATAGGCGGATACTATTTTATAGGGCATATTATGAGAATAATTAGTGTTAAATAGTTCTTATACATAACTTTGCATTGAGAATTTTTTGATTAATAAATGAGTTAATTCTGTTTTTACCCCTACTTTCACATTGGTGACAGTATTTACCCCCATTTAACAAAAAAAATACTCACATTTACCTTATTTAGAGAAACATGTGCCAGTTCTTACCCCTTCTAAAATTTTACTCGTTCAATGAGGCATGACCTCGGTCGCTGTCTTCAACAACGGGCTTGTGCAAAGCTGCCAGTGATGCCGGGAAGCTAACGCCCGCGACGGGATGCTCGCATCCTTCTCTCGAGGTCCAACAATGATCGAGTAATCATGTGCATCTCGTCAACTATACGCGCTCACAGCCTTCCCGACGCCTACTTGCACAAGGTAGAGCCTAGAGCTGGCCATCGTGGTTCACCTTCCCGGCATATGCAGTCCTTTGGGGGTCTACTGCTTATGCGGTTCTTTCCATGCACTATCTCAAGTGTCTCTCCGCGGCTCCACTGTGTGGAGCTGGCTGGCATGGTCAGAGCGGTCGCCGGCAGCAGAGGTGCTCCTCCACATAGTCACGCACGCGTGCGTCGGAGCAAGGAAAATCAATTCCACATCGTCGGGCGCCTCTCGCACACTCGTCGCATTTCACCAAGACGGTGAAGCGATCATACATCTGTGGGCAGCGTGGGAGCACTTGCTGACTAAGCTGCTCATGCAGATGGTGATCGTTAATCTAGCAAGTCAGCTAGTCAGGTTGACCCGTATTCTACTTGATATAATAATTTAAAGTTTGAACGGGGTAAAATGTGGCACAAAATTTTACTAAATGGGAGAAATTTTTGTTAAATGGGGTAAATACCGTCATAAGTGTGAAATTGGGGGGAAAAACTGGAATTCACTCTTAATAAATATAATGAAACTATGATACTACTACATGTATGCATTATAGAGACAATATCATATGCGTGATACTACTATATGATACTACCCTACTACTATATGATACCATTCACTATAACCAACCTAAATAAATCATTAATCTTAGAAGCATTGTCCGTATAGGAACAAATAGACCAATGTAGTACCAGAGGACACTCCCCATCAATTCATTTTGTTGTTTTCGTTTATATCCATTATTCCACTACACAACATATTCCATGACTTGTTGTGGAAGTTTGGAACTTTCATGAACTCTATATTGGAATGTTGAAAACATTGAGCTAATAAAAAAAAGCAAAGAAAGAAGTATGATTCAAATGTCCAACATGTAATGATTATTTAGTCTCAGTAAGAGGTGTTTGCTAGATCTTCTTGTTATGAATTCATCAATTTCATTGGTGCTATTTACAAGTGTTTGAGTAACAGAAACTTATGAAGATACAATGCTAGTATTTATTTTATCAAGCATCCACTTAATTCACATTGCATGTTTCATATACAAGCTCACTTTCTCGAGGGCAAGCAAAAACAAAGGTTTAAATTTGGGCAGTTGATAAATTTATATTTATATTCTTGCTAATCTTGTGTTCTTATCATATTTTTTATGATTTGTGAGATTTTACTTTAAAAACCTTTTACATTGTTATTTCACTCTATGAGGCAGTAATCTCCTTTTTGTATTTGTTCTTTCAGAGACCTTCTGGAGTCCAAATAAATCGAGAAAAATCCTAAGGAAGTTTGATGGAACAAAATCAACCCGTGTCAGAGTCCCATGAGAGAAGCCATGAATCGCTAGATTGGGGCCCGTCAAGCGCACCAAGGGCAGTTTCAGGCGCATTGTCCATCGTAGCCCTCCTTGTGACCTCCTTTTTACGCGAAGCCCTCTCTCACGAAAAAAATATGTTATGCTTTTACAATAATTTTTTAAGTTGATGGCTGACGCAAAAGTTTTCTTCTTCTCTAGAAAAGGGCAGATCTTGTCGCCCTGTGCCACTGCCAAGGGGAATATTGGCCATCGTTGGCACCAACACCTTCTTGGTGTAGACAATATCATTTTCATCGTACACTTCATCATGTCCATCAACAAAAGTTGTCTCCATCACCATGATCGACATCACCCCCCTCACAATTTGTGAAGATCGGAACCCTGAATAGTCTTCTATTGTTGTTTGTTTTAATGGAGGTTGTACCCCTACCCTCTGCATCCAAAGGATGCACACAACTCTTTTTTATAAAAAACCCACAAAAGGCTTACAAGAGAAATACAATGATCAAACCGAAGTCACCATCCTAGCGATAGATCGCTAAAACTACACAGACTGATGAAGGGGGTGACTATGAACAGGTCTCTTGCCCTGACAACACATTAGCGCGCCTCATATAAATAACCGAAGGCTTCAACTAGCTGCCCCACGACTAGCTAGTAGCACTACCGGTCCAGCAAACTCTCAGCACGCGCCATGGCACACGCTTCTGTTGCTGCCGCCGTCTTCCGCAAAACCATCTTCGGGAGGGATCAATGCACCGACCTTGTCAAGCCTACCATCAGGGCCACCACGACGCCAGAGAGCTCCTCCTCCCTACACCTCTAGACCATCACGTGACCAGCATCGTGACCCCGCTGCTCAGGCCACTTAGACTCACCATAGTCGATGCGCTTAGAGACACACCGCTCCACCTCAGAACCACCTCTAGGCAGCGTCTACTCTAAAAATGATGCCCTCGGGAGGAGAACGGCGTGGAGCATCGCCATTGTCTGATCCAGAGAACTAGATATGGGGTTCCCCCAGAGTAGCCCAGGTGAGGTGAAGGTTGCATTGGCGATGCCTTCAACAAGGTAGCGACGCGCATGCGCCGTCATCGTTCACCAAGACCAAAGTTTGGCTCAGTTTTCACTGGCAGCCACTCCTCGCCAGCGGGGGCTAGATGTCGGATCATGAAATCCGGCAGTCTAGCCACAAAACTCTGGCCGACCACCTCCGGCGGAGGAGGCGGCCACTGATACGTCTCCAACATATCTATAATTTTTGATGCTCCATGCTTGTTTTTACACCATTTACCCGATGTTTCATTACACTTCGTGGCACTTCTATGCATTTTCCGGAACTAACCTATTAACAAGTCGCCACAGTGCCAGTTCCCTGTTTTCTGCTATTTTTGTGTTTCAGAAAAGCTACACAGGAAATATTCTCGGAATTGGACGAAACAAGTTCCAGAAGTCTTATTTTTCCCGGAAGCTTCCTGAAGACCGAAAGAGAGCCGGAGGGGGGCCAGAGGCCGCCCTCACACATAGGTGGCGCGGCCCAGGCCCTGGCCGCGCCACCCAGGTGTGAGGAGCCCCTGGCTGCCCCCTGACGACGCCCCTTCGCCTATAAGAAGCCTCGGGACGGAAAACCCTAAAGGAGTCGGCAAATTTCCAGAAAGAGTTCCGCAGTTTCACCGCCGCCACCGACGAATTTCGAGGGACAGAAGTCTCTGTTCTGGCACCCTGCCGGGACGGGGAAGTGCCCCCGGAGCCATCTCCATCGGTCTCCATCGCCGTCTCCGCCGTCTCCATCGACCTCACCGCCATCTCCATCAACCTTGCTGTCTCCTATGATGTGGAGGGAGTAGTTCATCCCCGGGGCTGAGGGCTCTACCGGTAGCTATGTGGTTCACCTCTCTCTCCCATGATGTGATCTTTATGTGATCGTGAGCTTTGTATCATGTTGAACAAGTAGATGTTATTATTCAGATATTATGTGTACTCTAGTGATGTTATTAAAGTAATCTATTCCTCCTGCCATGGTGTAACGGTGACAGTGCGTGCATCATGGTGGTACTTGGTCTAGGCTACGATTGTGATCTCTTATGGATTATGAGAATAATTATTACTATGATAGTATTGAAGTGATCTATTCCTCCTTTCATGGTGTAATGTTGACAGTGTGTGCACCGTGTTAGTACTTGGTCTAAGTTGCAATAATATCTATCTTGAGTTATGCTTTGATTTGGATATCTCTATGAGTGGTGTTTTTCAAGTACTTGATGAACTTTAAGGGGTGCTTCCGTAGCCACTACGCAATGATTAGTGTTGTTCAATAGGAGAGTAATTCAGAGTACCATAGTGAAGAGAAGTTATTTTATTTGTTCAATCATGTTATATTTGTTGGGAGTGTGTCCACTAGTGAAAGTATGATCCCTAGGCCTTGTTTCCAAGCATTGCACACCGTTTACTTACTGTTTTGTTACATGTTTGCTCGCAGCGATACTTATTTCATATCACAGTTACTACTTATAATCATCCATACCGCTTGTATTTCACTATCTCTTCGCCGAACTAGTGCACCTATACATCTGACAAGTGTATTGGGTGTGTTGGGGACACAAGAGACTTTCTGTATCGTAATTGCAGGGTTGCTTGAGAGGGATAGCTTTGACCTCTTCCTCCCTGAGTTCGATAAACCTTGGGTGATCCACTTAAGGGAAACTTGCTGCTGCTCTACAAACCTCTGCACTTGGAGGCCCAACACTGTCTACAAGAACAGACGTGTGCGTAGACATCAAGCTCTTTTCTGGCGCCGTTGCCGGGGAGGTAAGGTAAAAGGTACTCGCATCCTCCTGTGTGAGTGCTCGGAGTTATTTCCTTTAGATTCTGCAATTATATCTTTTTGTTTCTTGTTTTTATTTTCACTAGTTAGGCTTAATGGCAAATAAAGAGTTCTCTAGTCTTTTTCCTAAGTTTAGATTTGAAGAGAAAATTGAAAAACCTTTGGAGCTTAATTTGCATGCTAATAGTGATGTTAGTATGAATACTTTGAACACCGTTATTTCTAATGCTATAGAAAAGTCTAAGCTTGGGGAAGCTGGTTTTGTTAAGCATGATATTTTTAGTTCCCCAGCTTTAGTGGAGAAAGTTTGTTCTAATAATATTTTATCTCCCATATGTGATGTTCCTTCTTATGATGATATGTTTGAAGAATATGCTTTGCAAAATAGTTGCTCTCTAGCTTGTGATGATACTAAGCCTCTAGTTTATGATGGCTATGATGATGAGTATAATATTTTCAGTTCACCTACTATTGAGGATAAAATTAGTTATGATTACAATATGCCTCCTATTTATGATGATTATGGTGATGAGAATAATTATTTTGTTAAATCTGCTCCTATTACTATTGTTCCTGTGGTGAGTATTAATTCTTTTATGCATGTGGCTCATGATAGGGAAGCTTTATGTGATAGTTATATTGTTAATTCTATTCATGATGCTACTGAAAGTTATTATGAGAGAGGGAAACATGGTTTGATGGATCTCAACAATATTGAGTTTCCCCTCTTTATGTTGCAATTCTTGAAGTTGTACTTGTTTTGCCTTCCTATGCTTTTTGCTTTGCGCTTTCATGACTTGTCTCTTTACAAGACTATTTTTCATAGGAAGTGGTTTAGATTTAAATGTGTTTTACATCTGCTTTTTGATGCTCTCTATTGCTTTAAGTTCCTATATGGCGCCTTTGCCTCAAGCTCTTATATGGCGCCCACATGAGCATCTTTGCAAATTACTGCGCCTAGCTCAAAGGTGTTAAAGAAAAGCACTCTTGGGAGATAACCCATTGTTTATTTTCAGTACTTTTTCTTTTATTTGAGTCTTGGAAGTTATTACTACTGTAATAACCGCTCCTTATCCTTTTTATTTCGTTGTTGTGCTAAGAGAAGCCTCTAATTTGAGTGAGGTAAGATTTGGGGATGTTGCTGTCCTGAAACAGTTTTCGGCGCTGCACCGTAAAAATTCGTGAAAATTCTCTGTACATCTTTTGGACCTGCGATTTCTTGTGCATATGCCCCAGCTTATATCCAAACTTTAATTAGTTGAAGACTTTTTGATTTGAGCAACAGAAAACCCCTAAAAAATTTGACCTTTGCCAGCTATTCTGTTTTGACAGATTTCTGCCAATATTTGTGTTTGCCGCTTTATCGTTTTCTTTTTGAGTTCTTTTGATCACGGAACTTTTGGGGAGTTGCTACAGTACTATATGCTTTATATGTGGTGGTTTTAGGTTGAAACCTGAAGTAAAAGAGGTTTATTATAAGTTATGCTTACACTAATGTTGCTAATAGAATTGTGTTTAGTTTTGTATGAAGGAAGTTTTCAAGTGTAGGGATTGGAGAATGATGAGATGAGATGAAGAATGGACAAAAGCTCAAGCTTGGGGATGCCCATGCAACACCCCAAGAAATATCCAAGAAGTACAAGCGTCAAAGCTTGGGGATGCCCCGAGGCACCCCTTCTTCATCGGCAAAAATTAGGTCACCTTTCAAGACACTATATTTGTATTGCTTCATGCACTATGTGTTTTTCTTGGAGCGTCAGTTGTTTTAGTTTTCATTATTAGTTTAGTTTTGTTTGCTGCAATAAATGGTTTGATCACATCATGTTGTTTGGAGGGAGACATACCATGCTTTTCATTTGCCAAGAACGCTCTAGTTTTCACTCTTATAAAAAACCGAGTGTTCTTCTTTTTCTGCTACTGCTTTTGGTTTTCGTTTTCGCCTTGATTTGCGTTCAGACCTTGTCATATATTTTCATCAAGGTGTATTTTTGCCTCTAATCTTTATTGGTTTTCATCAAAAGAGGTGTCTTTAAAAATTTCAAATGGTGTTGGAAAAGAGAAAAAGCTTTATGCAAAATAGTGGTACAAGAAGGAGCTTGTGTAGACTACGGCTTAGGCTTTTTCATGTCATGCTTGATGTCTTTTTGATAGTATGCTTAGTGGTTTTGCTGTAGCATGACTTGTCTCAAATAACTGAGATTGCTTAGTGAGCCTTTGAAAAAAATCATGCGTTGTTTATATTATTTGGAAGCATTAATTTGGTTTTCTCCTTTGATGCTTTATTTGGGTTGACTTGGCACATGCTTACACCATGTTGACTACAAAATAAGTCGTCAATAGCCTCTATGATCATTTAGTTTTTGACTTTTGATGCCATCTTATGCTTCTTTTAATGTTGCTTTGTCGCTTTGCATGATTATGGCCGTTATTGCTCTCTTAGTTGGTCGCTCCCAGTCTTTTGCTAGCCCTCATTTTGTACTGAGTATGAGCTCTACTCGTGCATCGAACTCCCAAAAACCAAGTTTGCCATTGGAACTATAAACTCCTATGCATGGTATTTGTAAGCCATTCCAAGTAAATTTTCATGTGCTACCTTTCAAAAAACCTTCAAAATACTTCTCATTTTGTGACACTGTTTTCAGCTCATGGGGACGTAGTGGTCAGATTTGCTATCTTCCATATTGCTTATTCCAAAAAGAAAAGAAAAGAGAAAAAAAGAAAAGAAAAAAGGCACTCCTCCATGGAATGTGAATGTTGGTGGGCACCCGATGGAATCGGTTAGCCATGGTTTGAGAAGGGAAAAAAGGTGGGGAGGGGTGCCAAGCTTTATAAAAGAGCACAAAAAGTGCCAATCTCTCTCTCAAAAACTTGCTTCATTTTTGTATGGAAGATAGTAAGAACCCCATTGCCAGTCGTTGACAAAGACAACCACCTCTCAAAACCAATTTTTATCTCTCTCTGTTTTACAAATGAAAAGCTCTAGCACATGTTTAATCACTGCTTCCCTCTGCGAAGGGCCTTTCTTTTACTTTATGTTGAGTCTCCACCTTCTACCTTTATGCACCGTTAAGAGAGCATAGTTGTCATTCTGAGTATAATGTGCATTGTCCCAAAGTTTTCATTGACTGACTCATGATCATGGTTTCACTTGTTCTTAAATTATTTGTATCTAGTCGCCCTCTTAAACTTGAAGGTGTCCTATGCTTTTATGTTTTGCTCTCCATGAAGGACAAGCTGAAAACCATTTGTATGTTTTCCCATATGATTTGAACACACGTTTGACTTTCATTGTTGCATTATTCATGATCTTTTATTTGTGTTCTATTTCATGTTATAACATGGTTGCTAAGTTTCTTCTATCAAGATTATATCTTTCATGCCCATGTTTTAAGTTCTCATGATCCCAGCACTCAATGCTTTCATAGATGATCAAGATTGTGTAGGTGCATGTCACCTCAAAAATTATTTCTTTTGTTATCACTTACCTACTCGAGGACGAGCAGGAGTTAAGCTTGAGGATGCTGATACGTCTCCAACGTATCTATAATTTTTGATGCTCCATGCTTGTTTTTACACCATTTACCCGATGTTTCATTACACTTCGTGGCACTTCTATGCATTTTCCGGAACTAACCTATTAACAAGTCGCCACAGTGCCAGTTCCCTGTTTTCTGCTGTTTTGTGTTTCAGAAAAGCTACACAGGAAATATTTTCGGAATTGGACGAAACAAGTTCCAGAAGTCTTATTTTTTCCCGGAAGCTTCCCGAAGACCGAAAGAGAGCCGGAGGGGGGCCAGAGGCCGCCCTCACACATAGGTGGCGCGGCCCAGGCCCTGGCCGCGCCACCCAGGTGTGAGGAGCCCCTGGCTGCCCCCTGACGACGCCCCTTCGCCTATAAGAAGCCTCGGGACGGAAAACCCTAAAGGAGTCGGCAAATTTCCAGAAAGAGTTCCGCAGTTTCGCCGCCGCCACCGACGAATTTCGAGGGACAGAAGTCTCTGTTCCGGCACCCTGCCGGGATGGGGAAGTGCCCCCGGAGCCATCTCCATCGGTCTCCATCGCCGTCTCCGCCGTCTCCATCGACCTCACCGCCATCTCCATCAACCTTGCTGTCTCCTATGATGAGGAGGGAGTAGTTCATCCCCGAGGCTGAGGGCTCTACCGGTAGCTATGTGGTTCACCTCTCTCTCCCATGATGTGATATTTATGTGATCGTGAGCTTTGTATCATGTTGAACAAGTAGATGTTATTATTCAGATATTATGTGTACTCTAGTGATGTTATTAAAGTAATCTATTCCTCCTGCCATGGTGTAACGGTGACAGTGCGTGCATCATGGTGGTACTTGGTCTAGGCTACGATTGTGATCTCTTATGGATTATGAGAATAATTATTACTATGATAGTATTGAAGTGATCTATTCCTCCTTTCATGGTGTAATGTTGACAGTGTGTGCACCGTGTTAGTACTTGGTCTAAGTTGCAATAATATCTATCTTGAGTTGTGCTTTGATTTGGATATCTCTATGAGTGGTGTTTGTCAAGTACTTGATGAACTTTAAGGGGTGCTTCCGTAGCCACTACGCAATGATTAGTGTTGTTCAATAGGAGAGTAATTCAGAGTACCATAGTGAAGAGAAGTTATTTTATTTGTTCAATCATGTTATATTTGTTGGGAGTGTGTCCACTAGTAAAAGTATGATCCCTAGGCCTTGTTTCCAAGCATTGCACACCGTTTACTTACTGTTTTGTTACATGTTTGCTCGCAGCGATACTTATTTCATATCACAGTTACTACTTATAATCATCCATACCGCTTGTATTTCACTATCTCTTCGCCGAACTAGTGCACCTATACATCTGACAAGTGTATTGGGTGTGTTGGGGACACAAGAGACTTTCTGTATCATAATTGCAGGGTTGCTTGAGAGGGATAGCTTTGACCTCTTCCTCCCTGAGTTCGATAAACCTTGGGTGATCCACTTAAGGGAAACTTGCTGCTGCTCTACAAACCTCTGCACTTGGAGGCCCAACACTGTCTACAAGAACAGACGCGTGCGTAGACATCAAGCTCTTTTCTGGCGCCGTTGGCGGGGAGGTAAGGTAAAAGGTACTCGCATCCTCCCGTGTGAGTGCTCGGAGTTATTTCCTTTAGATTCTGCAATTATATCTTTTTGTTTCTTGTTTTTATTTTCACTAGTTAGGCTTAATGGAAAATAAAGAGTTCTTTAGTCTTTTTCCTGAGTTTAGATTTAAAGAGAAAATTGAAAAACCTTTGGAGCTTAATTTGCATGCTAATAGTGATGTTAGTATGAATACTTTGAACACCGTTATTTCTAATGCTATAGAAAAGTCTAAGCTTGGGGAAGCTGGTTTTGTTAAGCATGATATTTTTAGTTCCCCAGCTTTAGTGGAGAAAGTTTGTTCTGATAATATTTTATCTCCCATATGTGATGTTCCTTCTTATGATGATATGTTTGAAGAATATGCTTTGCAAAATAGTTGCTCTCTAGCTTGTGATGATACTAAGCCTCTAGTTTATGATGGCTATGATGATGAGTATAATATTTTCAGTTCACCTACTATTGAGGATAAAATTAGTTATGATTACAATATGCCTCCTATTTATGATGATTATGGTGATGAGAATAATTATTCTGTTGAATCTGCTCCTATTACTATTGTTCTTGTGGTGAGTATTAATTCTTTTATGCATGTGGCTCATGATAGGGAAGCTTTATGTGATAGTTATATTGTTAATTCTATTCATGATGCTACTGAAAGTTATTATGAGAGAGGGAAACATGGTTTGATGGATCTCAACAATATTGAGTTTCCCCTCTTTATGTTGCAATTCTTGAAGTTGTACTTGTTTTGCCTTCCTATGCTTTTTGCTTTGCGCTTTCATGACTTGTCTCTTTACAAGACTATTTTTCATAGGAAGTGGTTTAGATTTAAATGTGTTTTACATCTGCTTTTTGATGCTCTCTATTGCTTGGGACCGATGCCCCAGACGCCCTCATGCTGGGGGAAGAGACCAGGGAGACCCAAATACAACGTCGGAGCCGAGACGATGCCGAGAGGAAGATTAGGCTATGGCCCATCCGGGCCTATCTGGGCCCAGATCGGACCCGCCTTCACCATCGCTGCCACCACCACCGGCCGCCGCCATCGTGCGCTAGATCCTGGCCGCCCATGTTCGCTGCACTGCCGGAAGAGAAGGCCAGGGCAGTCGCCTCCGCTGCAGACCAAGGGCCAGGCCGAGGGAAACCGCCGCCGCCGTCGTGCCACCAGGGCTTTTCCTGGCAACGTCTTTAGCAGCAGAAGCGAGAGGGAAGGAGCGCAGGACAGATGTTGAGGGCAAGGGACGATGGCGCCCTGGCGTGGCGCGACGCCCCAGCGCGGCGTGGCACCGCCGCGCGACGGGGAGGAGGGTTTTAAGAGCGTGCCTCCTAAAACTGGGGGAGACTTTCACTTCCCATGCATGATAGTTTTGATATGCAACCGATTATCACTATGTTCCACAATTGTGAGTAGTTCTCCATGTATATGAGGGCATATGATGAATTGGCCATTATTTCTATATAGCATGCTTAGAGTATTTAGTCAAGTTTTATATGTTTACTGGGGTCAAGTAGACAGTCCACTGGTAAAATGTATGTTTAGAGAACGTCGTTGGGACCTCATTTTTATCCACCTGATAGGAGCGGAAAAATAGTAATATCTGAAGTGAAGTACTTCTAAATAGGAATATCGTGATATCGATATTATTAATGCAAATCACAATCATGAGTGAAGTAATTCTAAATATGAATATATTGATATCAATGTTATGTTGTACTCCCTTCGGTCGGAAAAGAGTGTCAATAACATCAACACTCTTTTCCGCTCGGAGGAAATACCTATTAAACTAATTGTTAGTCAAACCATAATCAAAGCAAACAAAATACGACTTATATTATGGCACGGAGTATGTTGCTATCTGGCTTTAATTATTTTCTAAGGTGAAGTTGCTTTAATTCCTGGCCCTCCAATGTGGTGCCCTTCTTGTCTTTTTGAGAGCAGGGTACTTCATCGAGACGCCACACCACCTCTCCGTATGTATGCATTATATATTCCGCACTAGCTTGTTCAAAGAAATAAATCCGCACTGGCCGTTAGACTTCAAAAGAAAACAGGGTTAACTGCGAGTAAGCTGAGTGATTTGCGTGAAAGTGGCTCCCCCGTAGCCTCAAGAGCTGGCTGACGTATCATTACACCATTCATGCTAATGGCAATGAGAATCAACATTATTGTTCCATACTTTTCAATTACCCCCTCCGTCTAAAGTAAGTGACTCAACTTTTTCTCGATACGGATGCATCTACAATGTAGATGTGTTATAAGTGATTATTTCCCTGATTGTGTAGCACTGCCATCTTAATTTGTTTAACTTGATGGTATTAAACCTTCAGTGTAATTATTTAACTTGATGGTTTAAACCTTCAATCATTCAATGTAATAATTTAACTTGACGGTATTAAACCTTCAGTGTAATAATTTAACTTGAAGGTATTAAACCTTCAATGTAATAATTTAACTATGGTATAAAACTATCAGCGTAATAAGTTAACTTGACTGTTTATTCACCTCAGCAAAATAAAACCTGATGGGAATCTTGGTTCTCAGGTATTTAATTTCATTGATAGTTTTTCCTGTTAGGTTAATATAACATGACAGTTAGCCCTCAAGCAAATCCTATTTTCATTAACTTGACGTGAATTTGTATTTCCTTGGTGGTTTTTGGCTCTCAAGGACCTGAGGTTTTCTGGTAGTGTAAACTCCGCATGTGCACCGACGACGACGAGTTCACTGATAAGCCCATCTCAGGGTTTTCATCCCAAAAGCCGAACTTCGATCCACCATCTTCAGCAAGGACACGACATAGATGCACGTCGTCATAGCGTAATTAGAGATCTTGAGTTTCCACCAAAGTGTGCTTACTCGATGTCCCGTACCTTGGCGACAATGAGAGGACGACAACAGGCTCAGAGGTGGGCAGCTCCCGGAGCATCCCAAGCCTTGGCTCGCAGCATCTTGGCCATCCAGGTTTCACTGACCGCTTGTTGGTTGAGCATATAAAGGGCTTGTTGCGCGGCCAAGACTTTAGCGATGGATCGGGCCTTGAATTTAGAGGTCGTGGCAGTGACCGTTCTTAGGGCTTCGGAGGTTGCATTCACCTCCACTTCTAGCTTTACCCTAGCTTGCAAGCCGATTCAACTTTGTGGTTGGTGATCCTTCTTTGGCACGAGGGGCTTGTCGGCGGTTGCAAACGACGACAGGGGGTGGCGCGTTGACCATGGCTTCTGCATGTGCATGGGCAGCGACGACGGCCCAAATTGGGAGAGAATGAAAGGGATGGAGAGAGGGTGTAGTAGAGTGCCGATGTGGCTGACGGCGGGCAATGGGAAAAGACAAGGCACAAAGAGTGTCCTTTAGGCCTCAGGGCCAGTCCTTAGATAATATATCAGTTTAGGGAGCTACGTCGAGACCTGATTTTTGCTCGCCGTAACCAAGCCGATAAAGGGGAGTAATTTGGGGGTGCCATTGACGATGTCGAAAGCAAAGCAAAGGGTGCACCGTGTTCATTCGAACTAGTGATAGCCAAATTAACTAAATGAGATCATGTTGTCAAAAAATGAGATCAAAGTAAAATCCGTATTTAATATTATCAAGATTAGGGTAATGCATGAGAGGTTGTCAACCGAGGCTAAAGTGGTATACTGGCTATTTGAATTGGTATGTCGGGGTTGTATTAGTACTCCATCCATTTCAATGAATAGGGCTTATATTTTATTTGGAAAGTCAAGCTAGGTGAATTTTTACCAAACTTTTAGAAAAAACTATCAACAACTTTAATATTATATAGATATCATATGAAAGTATATTTTATGATGTATCTAATGGTATTAATTTTTTATTGTGTATATTAATGATTTATTCTAAAATTTTGATCAAACTTTACATTGTTTGCCTTTTTTAAAAAATAAGCCTTATTCTTTAAAACAGAGATAGTGGTTATTTAGCTAGCTGCTTTAATTACTGGCCCTCCAAAATGTGATGCCCTTCTTGTCTTATTTGGAGCAGAGCGCTTCATTGATGGCGTGTAGATGACCGCCCAGTTGGGAATCCTAAGAGGAAGGTATGATGAGCACAGCAGCAAGTCTTTCCTCAGTATGAAACCAAGATTTATCGAACCAGTAGGAGAAAGAACCAACTTCTGAAGGTTGATGCTCGCTAGCTTCGCGACAGCTCCAGACAATTAATATATGGCGCCTCGTCCAGGGCGTAGCTTTCACCAGCAGCAACGTGGAACCTGCACACAACACAACCAAGTACTTTGCCCCAACTTACAGTGAGGTTGGCAATCTCACCGGTTTGCTGTAAACAAAGGATTAAGCGGATCGAGTGGTAAAAGATAGTAGTTTGCAAGAATGTAAATAAAGCGAGAAAATGGTAAACGGTAATAACAATGTAAAAGAATGGACCGGGGTCCATAGTTCACTAGTGGTGTCTCTCCATAAGATAAATAATATGCTAGATAAACAAATTACAGTTGGGCAATTGATAGAAAAAAGCAAGCATACAAATGTCATGAGGATCACTATGAGATTCACTTGGGCATTACAACATAATACATAGACCGTAATCCAACTGCATCTATGACTAATAATCCACCCGCCGGATGTCATCCGAGCAACCGTTAGGTATTAAGTTACAAGCAACAGATTATCGCCTTAAGCAAAGTGTGTAATGTAAACAACACAAATGTCCTTGAACACAAGATTATTGTTTTCTCCCTAGTAGCAATAGCACATCTACAACCTTAGAGGTTTCTGTCACTCCCCCAGATTACTAGAGGCATGAACCCACTATCGAGCATAAATACTCCCTCTTGGAGTCACTAGCATATACTCGGCCAAGATATCTATTAGCAACGGAGAGCATGCAAGATCATAAACAACATAGAGATAACATAGATATGATAAATCAACAAATCAACTTGACATAGTATCAATATTCATCGGATCCCAACAAACACAACATGTAGAATTACACAACGATGATCTTGATCATGATAGGCAGCTCACAAGATCTAAACATGAAGCACATGGAGGAGATGACAACCATCTAGCTACTGCTAAGGACCCGTAGTCCATGGTAGACTACTCACACATCACTCTGGAGGCAGGCATGGTGATGAAGAAGGCCTCCGGTGGTGATTCCTCTCTCCGACAGGGTACCAGGAAGAGCTTCTGGACCCTCCCGATCTCGCGTTGACGATGGCGGCGGCTTGTAGTATGTTTCTTGGAAATTGATCGGGCTCTTTAGGTTTTCCCGTCGAGAGGAATATATAGGCGGAAGGGCGGTGTCAGGAGGTGGGCCAGGGGACCACACCATCGGCCGCGCCACCCTATGGTGCACCTGGCCCCTGATCCCCCTCCGTCTCTGCTTTTGACTCCGTCTCGTATCGGGAAAAATAGGAACTTTGGCTTTTGTTTCGTCCAATTCCGAGAATATTTCCTGTGTAGCTTTTCTGAAACACAAAAACAGCAGAAAACATGAAACTTGCACTGTGGCATCTCGTTAGTAGGTTAGTTCTGGAAATTGCATAAAAACGCCACAAAGTGTAACAAAACACAAAGCAAATGGTGTATAAACAAGCATGAAGCATCAAAAATTATAGATACGTTTGAGACGTATCATTCATCGAGACGCCAGAAAACCTTCCGTGTATGCATTATATATATTCGGCACTGGCCGGTTAGACATCAGAAGTTTAAAGGGTTAATTGCGAGCAAGCACAGTGATTTGCATGAAATTGGCTCCCTAGGAGGCTCAAGAGCTGGCTGACATTTCAGTAGTCTATCAATGCTAATTGCAATGAGAATCACCAATACTGTTCCCTCATTTTCAAATTAGGTGTTGTTCAGTTTTGTTCTACATCAATACTTCATAAAGATTGGCGGCACTCTCCTTCACCAAATGATTATTTCAAAAAAAATAGGGTAACAAATTTTATATAAAAAAATTATGAGAACCGTGTTTTGGCTCTCGGGAGCATAGCCTTTATTTGAAATGTCAAAAGATTCCAAAAGAAAAACCACATGTGCATCTCCACATCTTAGGTGCACGCAAATTCGTTTCATGGAAAAACGACTTTTGTGTGGCATGTGTAACAAGGCAAAATTTGGTGCTAAAATAATCTTTTTTGTGACTTTTTGTACTGAGTGCAAAAAAAACACATGTTTTTCATAGAATTTACAAGCGCGCATAGAATGTGGAGATATTAAGTCACAATTGCTTCTTAGAAGTGTCAAAATATATTCTTGCCATATAATAATAGGAAGTAAATGAAATAATTTAATCATTGAAGGCTCTACTTATGTTGGCAAGCACGACTAGAGAAAATAACCAAGCGTTTGAAAGTTCTATTAAGATATTATCCCTTCATGCAACAAGAAATGGAAGCCTTCTTGGTTATCTCCTAAAGAGGTCACAAGCATCCTAGGGAAACACATCAACTACAAACCCATCATGATGTTGCATTGTTTGTGATGAAGACTTGTTTAATTTTTTATCTTCTTTTATTTAATTGTCATTTGTGTCTTAAAGAACATTGTGTGTTAGACTTATAAAGTTTGTGTGTGACTGAATGCTATAATATTATTTGGCTGCCGTTTTATAGATTTTTCCAATTAAATTGTGTGCAAATGAAAATACTGCAAATTGTTGTCATCATCCAAATAGTGATGGAAATATGGCATGGCCACCAGCATTTGGATCCACATGGTAGAAACATGTTGGTCCCACATGTTGTAACATGTGGGTCTCACAACATTGTGTGGGTCTATAAGTAAGCTTAGCATGGACCCACATGATAATGCCATGTCACTATTTTGTGGACCTAGACAACAACAACCACGCCAGTCTTGTTGGACCCACGTTTTAGCAGCCATGTCATCATATGGGACACACATGTAAGATGCCACATCATTAGAGCAAACCTAAGCTGACCGGCCATCTGAGAGTATATATTTCATAATATTGAGTAACAAAATCAACCATCACCTATTAACCATCCTTGAAAAATTCTCATTGTCACTTAATATATGTTTAAAAGTGACAAAAAAGTGCATACCGTCACAACCGATCTTTTATGACGGAGCTTTTTGTGACAAATTTAGTGACGGTCAAAATTTGTCTCCGTCCATATTTAGGGACAAAAATGGGTATTAGGTGCAAATGGATCTTGTCTCTAATTATAACTTCGGTTGTAGTGACACTCGGCAAAGACCACAACACTAGGCATATTCAATTTTCCCGAAGTGCCTATCGTATCTCTAGCATTATCAATATGCATTCCTTACTTGTTGCATTTTATTTATACTAAAAGTCACGTGAAATGAACTTGAAGACGATCGTTTGGTGACTGTTTGGTAGGCCTCCTGCATGGTTGGCCTTGCTATACGAGAAGATTGCAAGCAAGAAAATGCCAGCTTCATCGGAACAACTAAGCTTTTTTCTTCCATTGTCTTTGGTGTTGTAGGACATTGGTCTTTAATTTCTTTCACCAATGTAGGTTGTTCCACACTTGACAAACCACCATCTAAGAGCTCCTTTGGGTGATTCCCTATAACCACCTGTAGCAGAACCACGTCAAAGCTATAGACATCGCATTTGTCACTCACAACACATGTGTATGCCAGTTCTGGAAAGAAACAAAAGCATTAAGTTATAGGGACATCGAAATAGATATAAATGTTACTGATGTGATAAGAGAGGTTGACATACATATATACATACATACATACCTGGAGCTATGTAGCCATATGTTCCAGCCAGTGTACTTCAGTTTAGTGAATCAGGCTTAAGAATCCTTGATGTGTCAAAATCTGACAGAAAAGCACTGAAGATGGTATCAAGTAAGATGTTTTTGCTTGTGATATCTCGATGGATTATAGATGGACTGCATTCATTGTGCAAATAAGATATTACCTGAGCCACATCAGTTGCAAGGACAAGTCTCTTCTGCCAATTCAATTCCTTTGCTAGTTCCTTGAGGCAGGGGTCCTAATAGCTGGTTCAATGACAAATGTAGCATGTATAGATTTGCCAATGTGCCAATCTCTGGTGGAATCTCGCTACTGAGGTGATTAGAATCTAGAATTAGTAATGCCAGCTTGGACAATTTGGATAGACCATTGGGTAAATTGCATTATCTCTAATTGAGTGCTGATAGCCCAATTCGAGGATATCTGTCAAGAGAGCTTATTCCATTCTAAATTAATCCTAGTGAGATTTGGATACTCTCCAAAATGTTGAGAAATACATCGTGTTAGTTGATTCATGCCAAGGTTGAGCCCACACCAAACTTGTACATGTCTTCAAGCTCCATGGTATAGGGCCACTGAACATATTTCTATAGGCAGTGAATGTTTCATGTTTGCCACCCCTATATATATTCGCATCCAAAGGTCTCGAGAATGAGTTATACATAAGCGAAATTATGCCTCTAAGGTTCAAGAATTCCCATGGAAATTATCCCATCAGTTGGTTACTGAACATGTACATATATTTGATGATTATTAGGTTCTGGAAAGACTTGGGTATTGACCTAGAGAGTTTATTTATAGTGAAATACATGTATTCCATGTTGACCAGGTTGCCAAGTTCATGGGAGATAGAATCGACTAACTGATTTCCTTCGAGACTCAGAAATAGTAGCTTTGTCCGGTTACCTAAAGTAGCAGGAATAGGGCCAGAGATTTGGTTATAATGCAATCCCAAGAATTGCAGGTTGAATAGGTTACGTAGTTCTTCGGGTATCGTACCCGTGATGTGGTTTTGATAGAGAGAAAGTGCGTTCATCTTAGAGGTTGGAACTGGACCAGAAAATTCATTTGTGCTAAGATCAAGAGTTTGTAGGTGGACTAGCATGCGTATGGAGGTTGGAACTGCACCTGAAAAATTATTTTTGCTCAGATCAAGAGATAGGAGGTGGACTAGCGAGACTATAGAGGTTGGAACTGGACCTGAGAAATGATTTGTCCTAAGATTAACAGTTTGCTGATGGACTAGCGTGCCCAGTTTTCGGAGAATATGAGCTGAAAGCTTATTACTCCCTCTGTTCCATAAAACATGTGAATAATATAAATGTATCTAGACACTAAAATGTGTTCAAATACATATTTAAGTGATATGTTTCATAGAACGGAGGGACTACCATGTAAGAAGAGAAAAATTAGCTGCGATCAGATTTGCAAGAGATTTTGGTATGCCACTAGCCACCAGTTAAGTTGTTGTTGCTTAACTGTAAACACTAAAGGTTGACAAGCCTTCCTATCTACTCTGAAATGGAACCTGATCATGGTCCGGCCAATTTTCAGCGTACCTAACATTGTTAGGTTACATAAGGACTAAGGGATGTGGCCTGTGAGTTTGTTATCTGAGACGTCAACCACGGCGAGACTCCATAAGCCACCAAAGTCAAATGGTATTTGGCCTCTGAAATTGTTTGCGCTGAGGTTAAGATTTTTTTTAGATAAAGATATATATTAATATCAAGATGCACTAGTAGAAAAAAGGGCTTCCATTCACCCCATTAGTCCCCAAACTATTTGACCCGCGGCTAAAGGGGGCATTAGTCCCGGTTCATTCGAAAATGTCGGCCAAGGAGCATTAGTCCCGGTTCAAAGGTGCCCTTTAGTCCCGGTTTTTGTCAACAACCGGGGCTAATGAGTAGGGGGCCTTTGGTCCCGGCTCGTGGCTCAAACCGGGACTAAAGGGCACCCTTTAGTCCCGGTTCGTGTCACGAGCTGGGACCAAAGGCCCGTTCAAACGAACAGTCTCTTCCCGCGCCAGTTACGATGACGCTTCGGAATCGATCGACATTAACGAGCGTCGCTTCGTATCGTCGCGCTCGGGAACCACCGGCGGCGCTTTGGAAATCGATCGTCTTCACACCGCCGGTGTCTTCTCATCTTCCTCTCTCTACTATATATAGCACTCATATGATCATCTTAAGCACACACCACATTCATCCTAATCTTCTTCTTCCCCAAAACACATCTCTCCCAAGCACATCACACCACCGCCGGTGCCCTCTCTCTCCCTCTCAATGGAGGAGCAATTTCTACCTCGATCTCGGCTATACTACATCGTTATTGAAGAGATGAACTTCACTATCATGGAGACTCTCCGTGCATCAAGGGTGGAGAAGTGGATCCGCACCGTCAAGCGACAGTTCCTCGACGCCGCACCGATCAAGTGCGTGGGCTTGGACTGTGAGTTCACCACTCACGCGGTCCCTCAGCGTGCCGCCGTCCTTCAACTCTCGGTGGCGTCTGAGATATTGATCTTCCAGATATGTTACGCCAATCGCGTGTCGCAACTGCTCAAGGAATTATTGAAGGACACCACCATCAAATTCTGTGGTGCAGCTATCACCAATGATCTGCGCATGCTGAGGACATACGGAATTGTTATTCCGTCTGCGTACGATCTTCAAAAGATTGTCCCAAACCCCACCAACAAACTAACGCCGAGTCTCTATGATTTGGCCAATGCTACTATTGGGACACATCTTGAGAACAAGAAGAGGGACAAGAAGAATGACAAGAAGAAGAAGGACAAGAAGAAGGACAAGAAGAAGGGAGAAGAAGAAGAAGAAGAAGAACTAATATTTGGTTGGGAAAAAGTTCCATTGAGCTTCAACCAATTGTTATATGCCGCTTTAGACGCTCGCCTAGGCTTTGAGATTGCTAGGAGCTACTGGAAGCTAAAAGGCTACAATAGCCATGTTGATCGTCTTAACCTTAATATTTATTAGGTAGATGATCGTAGATGTGGTTGTGTGAGTCTTATTGTTATTGGATGAGTATAATGTTTGGAAAAATGTAATCCCTTTGTTTCGGTTAACAAAGTCTATTAATTTTCGAATTTGTAATTTTTCAAGTATTTTGGCTTTTTTGAATATTTTAATTATTAAAAATTAATAATTAAATTATGCATAAAGATCATTTGAAATTCATTGGTGCTTATTATACTTAATCATTGTTGCTTATTTTGTGAATTTATTTGGAATTTAAAACGTAATATTATATATTACCAAAGTGTATGGGTTAATAGAATTGGTAGCATACCATTATCAAGAAGTCGCAAGCGCAATCTTGAAAGCTAGTAGGGAAGGAATGGAGAAGTTAAACATGTTAAGGGTGGAGCAGTGTGAGGATGGGTGACCGACCGGGAAGTGAGGACCACAAGTACTTGTAATTTGATATGAGATATGGAGTGAGAGCCATAAGTATCTAATTTGATATGAGAATAGAGATGATTAGATAATAGAGAAATAAAGAAAAATAAAGAAAATACAGAAATTCCGAATCAGAAAATACAAATTTTATTCTGAATGGACCTTTAGTCCCGGTCCGTGTTACGAACCGGGACCAAAGGTTCTTCAGCCGCAGCACATGCCCCATGCCACGTGGAGGCCCATTGGTCCCGGTTCGTAAGCAACCGGGACTAAAGCCTAGAGCCTTTAGTCCCGCTTTGTTAGTCGTGTTTGCTACAACTGGGACTAATGGGCTTTACAAACCGGGATTGAAGGTCTTTTTTCCACCAGTGATGATACCAATTATATTCAGTCTCTGCAACAACGCAGTGTCGTAGTAGCAATACGGATACACACAATCAAAAAAAGGAGAAGAATTACAGAGAAAGAAAAGCCCCGCTGCAGTGATAAATTCCTTGTAGCATCAACACTAACACCACCAAGACAACACTAAAAGTCCAACATTTCCAAAAAGCAACGCCACCAGAAAAGAAACAGTGCACTAACACCGTCGTCGCTCGATCATAGATCTTAGGTTTTCACCCTGAAAAAAAGTCCGCGTTCACAAAACAATACTTTCAATAAGGTAATTGTCAGGCACAACCAATTGCTGAGGTTAAGATACGATAGGGCCAACAAAGAAGTGATATTGCTGGTAGCAATCGTACCGTGGAGGCCGTTGTTGCCGAGATCAAGATGTGTGAGGAATGGGAGAGCCGAGAAGTTGAGGTCGCCGAGCTTGCCATGGATGCCCGCACCTGGCAAGGAGACGTGCGTCACGACCCAGGGCATGCCGTGGCCATGGCGCACGGTGGTGCACGCGACTACGCGAGGCCCGTCCAATTGCAGGGGCTGGTGTTCGCCTGCCAGGACCTCATCTGCTGCGGCGGCGACGAGCTTCCAAGCGTGGATTTCCAGTGGAGGAGGGCCATCTTCTGGGAGCCCACTGATATGCCCCGATGCCGCTCCGGCGGCGCTGCACATGCGGCCAGCTGCGCCAGAAGAAGGCATGGCAAGAGCAGTAGGGAAAGCCTGTAGGGTGCTGAGGAAGATGGCATTTTGAGATATGGGATTCTGGATACACGGAAACATCACATATATAGTGGCTACTTGTGGTGTTCAGTTCAGCACTAGTAACCAAGTGCGTTACTTGCTCCATTTCTTGTTTCCATAGTATTTAGAGAATTGATCATCAACAACCTCGGTGGTCATGCATTCTGCATAACATACTCAGCTGCTAGTCCTACTCCCTAGCTTAATTACCAATTGACTGGCGACTTGCACATGTAAAACTTGTGCACGCGCGAACGCAAAGTTTATTCTAGTTTGAACTTCTAGAGCAGAGCAGACATGCATGCTAGAAATGCGTACTAATAAATACTCCCTCCATTCTAAAATATAGGATATTTTAATCTAGAGAATATGTATCTAGCAACTTTTTAGTGTGTAGATGAAAAAAAAAACTAAAACATCTTATATTTTAGAATGGAGGGAGTATATTTTATGTGTGATTAGACCATTTATACCGTTCTGTCCATAGTAAAATATGCCCAGAAACAGATTGTGTAGTTTCATGAACCAAAACTGAGAACTTTAAGCTAGGTCTTGTACTACCTTGACTAAAATGGCCTATCACACATGATTAGTCTAACCGTCATTATGAAATTGGCGCCCACTACGACATTCGGTTATTTAAAACGTGTGTGATAGCTTAAATTTAGCACATCCTTTTGCTAGATCAATGTTTATGAATGGGAGGGCTTTCACAAAGGATTATTTGTACTAGATCGTCAGCGGTACTGGAAGATAGGAAACATTTTATTATAACCAGCAGTATATATTGAACTCACATAGCACACGCTTGTTTAGCCTGCAGCCATGTGCTTACTACTAGGATTGCATACTTTTTTGCAATGCAAGTAGTTCCTAGTTGTACAAAGCAACCCATAAATTAACATTAATGCATGCAAATACACCAGCAAAATTCTATTCTATTTGATTGTATATTTCATAAACCAATATGTACACATGTATTTTGACATAGATTATATTCCTAGCTATAAATATAGGAGAGCTGCTGAAATATTGTTGGGTACCTCTCATCTTATTTTCAAATGAGGATATTCTATGAGAATTTGGAAATCTCTCAAGGAGGGAACAGGAATGCCCGAACTTGTATTGGAAGATTGGTCCAACTTCGACAATGTTAAGGATTGGTGGGAACACCTCACTCTATATTACATACAAAGGGTCACTGGAAGACAGCAATCCCCTCCCAAATTATGCTCACGTGTGAGGTATTTGGAATGAAGAAATGCAAGCGTTTTCCGAAAAGCGACCACCATGCCAAATATCATACTCATGAAAATTGGAAATGAGACCTGTTTATTGGTGATTGTAGGCGCGGAGCATTTAGGCTGAATAATGCCGCGAGAGTAGGATTTTGCGTGGAGTCGGGTTAAATCGGAGTAACCAAATGCTTCTGTGCCGTGTTAGTTTTGGTGGAATGATGCATACCACTCTAACATCCCCCCTTAATCTAAACCACGCGAGAGGTTTAGATTACGCTTAAACTCTTGTAAAGGTTTTACAACAAGTGGTTTTGTAAATCCATCAGCTATCCGATCCTTGGTGGATATAAACTTGATATCAAAACAGTTGTCAGCAACACGCTCTCAAACAAAGTGATAATTATTAGACAAATAGCAACTTGTATTATCTGGGGGCCAAAGGCCACAATATATAGTACATCTGACTTGGAGTATAAGAATAATAGCTCTAGACAAATACGGACTCCTAGAGACCTAGACCAATACTAATACTCCTTAACACCCCCCCCCCCCCCCCCCCCTCAAATGCAAAGCGTATGCAATAGCATTGCATTTGAAGAAAGACAAAACTACAAAAAAAATGATAATCCAAAATCCACATCTTGAGTGTCGTCATAGCATGAAGAGTCTTCAAACCTGTAGAGTCAAGGATCGAAGAAGAGATCGACACAAGCCAGAAGACGGCCAGAAGAAGAACAGCATGTCACAAAATATCATAGCACAGAAGCCCACAACAATAGAAGCTCACCGGCAAAAGAAAGTGCATAGATCAATGACAATGCAACAGACGGCACATCAGAGAAAGACACACACCCATAGAGAGAAGATGGGCTGTCACAAGATGGCACATCAAGAGAATCAAGCATTGCGCAGAAAAATCATAGCCCAAAGAAAATCGTCAGCAAACAAGCTAGACGACAAGGATAATGGGCGTAGATCGACAATGCAAAACAAGTCACGGAAATCCATAAAGGACCAGGGCCAAAGAAACAAGCTGGCAATGAAGGTATAGTTGACTCGCATGACATAAGAGACACAAAAGAATAGCGAACTTGGTGGACATAGCGGAAATAGAAGACACATGGACAAAATAGAGTGGTAGCGGACACCGTCGAAAATCACCGAAGAGTGAAGAAGGAGAAGGTACCAAACAACGACATGACACTTTTTTTACCAGCAGCGGAGGAACGCAATCATCCGAGAAGTCCAAGTGCTAGCAACACAGCCCAATAACAGCACACGCGCTAGCGGCTAAGTCAGACAGGAACGGCCCAACATCAGAAGCCAGGAGCAGAGCGGCCAGCTCGGGATCAAGTCAACGATTCCCACAAAACGAAGTATCAGCTTGATGGGAATCGCAGTGGGTCTTGGACGGCAGCCGGCAAGCAGATCCGGCGGTCGGCCGGAATCCAGCGGGCAGGAGCGGCGACCAGAGGCGAAGGCCTGAACGCTCGGCGCCTGGCCGTGACCAGGAACACGGCGGCAGAATAGCGTATCGGGTTCGAGGACGACCTGTAGCGGCCAAGGTCCTCGACCACTGGGAGAAGATCGATCAGCACGATTTGGAGAACGAACGGACAGTAGCTGCTGGGATAGATCTTGAGAGATCGGAAGCAGCACTAGCAACCAGACAAACAGATCGGGAGGAGCAGCCATACACAGGAGAGGGAAAAGCAGCACAGCCATGGCGCGTGGTGCAGATAGGTAGACGCGGGGCGTCGGAGCAGTCGTCGGACGACGAGACGGAAACAGAACGGAAGTTACGACGTGCGAAAAAACCCTAAACCGGGCTCTAATACCATATTAGACAAATAGCAACTTGTATTATCTGGGGGCCAAAAGCCACAATATATAGTACATCTGACTTGGAGTACAAGAATAATAGCTCTAGACAAATACGGACTCCTAGAGACCTAGACCAATACTAATACTCCTTAACAATAATCAATCTTAATGTGTTTAGTCCTGGCATGAAATACTGGATTTGCATACAAGAACATAGCGCCCAGATTATCAAACCATAGGCGAGGCTTCTCACGTAGCTTCACGCCAAGTTCTCGAAGAACAGCTTCAACCCAAATCAACTCTTTAGTAGCATTAGCAAGAGCTTTATATTCAGCTTCTGTACTAGAACGAGAAACAGTAGCTTACTTTATGGCATTCCAGGATACCAAATTAGGACCAAAAAAGATAGCAAAACCTCCAGTGGAGCGACGATCCTCAAGACAGCCCGCCCAATCAGCGTCAGAAAAAGCACTGAGAAGGGTGGAGGAGGACCGCTGAAATGTGATACCAAGGGAAGATGTATCCTTAACATACCGAAGAATGCGTTTGGCAGCAGTCCAATGAGCAGTGGTGGGAGCATGAAGATATTGGCAGACTTTATTAATAAAGAACGACAGATCTGGCCGTGTGTGAGTGAGGTACTGAAGCGCACAAACAATGCTGCGATACTGAGAACTATCATCAGGACCAAGAGGAGTACCTTCATGCAGAGACAATGGCTCAGAGTCAGACAACAGAGTGGGAGCAGACTTGCAGTCAAGGATACCAACACGAGTGAGTAGATCATGAGCATATTTTTCTTGAGTAAGAAGCAACCCATCATGGAGACGGGGAACTTCAATACCAAAAAAATAGTGAAGATCACCTAAGTCTTTTATAGCAAAATGAGCAGTAAGACTTTTGAGCAGAACTGATATAGCATCATTGGAGGAGCTGGTCACAATAATATCATCAACATAAACGAGAACAAAAATTGTAACCCCAAACTTGTTATAGAGAAACAAAGAAGTGTCACCCTTTGAAGGAATGAAGCCAAACTCTTGCAATTTTTCACTTAACCGAGAATACCATGCTCGAGGAGCCTATTTTAAACCATAAAGAGCTTTATCAAGCCTGCATAGATAACGAGGAGCATCAGGATGTTCAAAACCAGGTGGATGTTTCATATAGACCTCCTCTTCCAGAACACCATGAAGAAACGCGTTCTTGACATCTAGTTGCCGAAGACTCCAACCACGGGAGACAGAAATAGAGAGAACAATTCTGATAGTGGCTATCTTGACAGCAGGACTAAAGGTGTCTTCATAGTCAATCCCGTATCTTTGTTTGAAACCCTTTGCAACCAACCGTTCTTTGTAACAATCAATAGTACCATCAGCACGTACGTCTTTTGATACGATAAACCCACTTGCGATCAATGATATTTTTGTTGGAGCTAGGAGGAACAAGTGTCCAGGTCTTGTTTAACATGAGAGCATCATACTCATCTTGCATGGCAGCACGCCAATTAGGGTCATTAAGAGCATCAGGCAAATTGCGGGGTTCACCTGTAGAGGAGAGCATGCCATATCGTACATACCATTAGTGTACTTTTTAGGTTGACGAATACCTTGTTGCAAACGAGTGCGAGGTCCTGGTGGCGACAGAGGTGGTGCAGGAGTAGATGCAGTGGAAGCAGCCGCAGAAGATCCAGCCGAGGCGGGAGACAGCGCAGGCGATCCGGAGGTGGCAACGGTGTCGAGGGAGGGAGCCGGGTACCCCGCGCCACGCGTCGATGGCGGAGTGAAGGCGACCGTCGTGATAGGAGATGGACACGCGGGATATGCTGGCGGCGTCGCGCCATGTCGCTGCACGGGCGCGGAGCACAAGGCGGGACCGTGCAGCGTCCCAGGTGAAGCAACCTCAGGATTGGAGCGAGCAGAGGAATGTTCTTCTGAATCTTCTTTGATTTCAGCACCAGTTTTGTCACTTTGTGTATGAATTTCAGTATATGATTTGGAAGGCATTGGATCACCATTTTGAGCAAAATTTTCACTGGCAGCTGCATCTACCTGTGGAGAAACAATAGGAACACACATAGGCACAATAGTAGGCATAAAGTCATTAGTAGTTTGTGCAACCTCATTTGAAGTGGATGATGGAAGTAAAAGAATTTCCTTTTTGAGAAGATCACCGGCATTTGGATGAAGTTCTTGGAAAGGAAAAATCTTTTCATCCAAGACTACATCACGAGATATATAGACACGACCTGTGGAAACATCTAGGCATTTGACACCTTTGTGGAGAGGACTATATCCAAGAAAAACACACCGTTTGGAACGAAAAGCAAGCTTCCTAGTGTTGTAAGGACGAAGATTTGGCCAAAAAGCACAACCAAAAGTTCGAAGAGCATCATAATTAGGCGTGATTTTGAGAAGACGCTCAGTAGGAGATTCAAGATTGATGACTTTGCTAGGAAGTAGATTTATGAGAAACGTGGCGGTGAGAAAAGCTTTATCCCAATATTTGAGAGGCATGGAGGCATTAGCAAGCAAAGCAAGCCCAAATTCAACAATATGGCAATGTTTTCTTTTAGCAGAACCATTTTGTTGGTGGGCATGAGGACATGAAACATGAAGGGTAATACCAGCTTGCTGAAAAAAGGTATTGAGTTTCTCGTACTTGTCTCCCCAATCAGTTTGCATAGTGACAACCTTGGAATCAAACTTGCGCTCAACATATTTTTGCCAATTAAGAAAAGCTTGATAAACATCAGAACACTTTTTAAGCAAATAGATCCAAACAAACTTGCTATAGTTATCAATAAAGCTTACATAATAGGCATGTTTTCCAACAGAAGTAGGTGCAGGACCCCATACATCAGAAAATACTTGCTCAAAACGAACAGTGGATCTACTGGTGGAGATGGGATATGGCAACTGATGACTCTTGGCAAGTTGACAAGAATCACAAACATACGGAGTAATTTCTGGAGTGTAAGCTATCTTATTTCTTCTAAGAACTTGTTGAACGACAAACGAAGAAGGATGTCCTAAACGGCGATGCCATGTAGATGATGATGGCTTTATTGTGATGAAGGTGTGCTTGGAGGACGCAGTGGAGATGGGCAAGATACGTCTCAAACGTATCTATAATTTTTGATGCTCCATGCTTATTTTTACACCATTTGCCTTGTGTTTCTTTACACTTCGTGGCATTTTTTATGCGATTTCCGGAACTAACCTATTGACAAGATGCCACAGTGCTAGTTCCCTATTTTCTGCTATTTTTGTGTTTCAGAAAAGCTACACAGGAAATATTCTCGGAATTGGACGAAACAAGTTCCAGAAGTCTTATTTTTCTCGGAAGGAAGGACGAGGACCGAAAGAGAGCCTGAGGGGGGCCAGGGGCCAGCCTCACACCAGGGCGGCGCGGCTGATACATCTCCAACGTATCTATAATTTTTGATGCTCCATGCTTGTTTTTACACCATTTGCCTAATGTTTCGTTACACTTCGTGGCACTTTTATGCATTTTCCGGAACTAACTTATTAACAAGTCGCCACAGTGCCAGTTCCCTGTTTTCTGCGGTTTTTGTGTTTTAGAAGTGATACACAGGAAATATTCTCGGAATTGGACGAAACAAGTTCCTAAAGTCTTATTTTGTCCGGGAGCTTCCAGAGATCCGAAGAGAAGTAGAAGAGGGGCCACAGGCTGCCCTCACACCAGGCTGGCGCGGCCCAGGCCCTGGCCTCACCGCCATGGTGTGAGGAGGCCTGGGGCCACCTCTGACATCGCCCCTTCGCCTATAAAGACCCCCTGACGGGAAAAACCTAAGTACCCGATCAATTTTCCAAAACACATCGCGATCCGCCGCCGCCGTCGACCCGAAGATCGGGAGGGTCCAGAAGCTCTTCCCGGCACCCTGCCGGAGAGGGGAATCACCACCGGAGGTCTTCTTCATCGCCATGCTTGCCTCCGGAGCGATGAGTGAGTAGTCTACCTTGGACTATGGGTCCATAGCAGTAGCTAGATGGTTGTCTTCTCCACCATGTGCTTCATGTTTAGATCTCATGAGCTGCCCTACATGATTGAGATCACCGTTATGTAATTCTACATGTTTGGTTTGTTGGGATCCGATGAATATTGGTGTTATGATTGAGTTGCTATACTGAAATATATCTTATGTTATCTCTATGTTGTTTATGATCTTGCATGCTCTCTGTTGTTAGTAGCTATCTTGGCCGAGTAGTTGCTAGTGACTCCAAGAGGGGGTATTTATGCTCGATAGTGGGTTCATATCTCTATTTAATCTGGGGGAGTGACAGAAACCTCTAAGGTTGTAGATGTGCTGTTGCTACTAGGGAGAAAACAACATTCATATGCTCAAGGGCATATGCTTTGTTTACATTACACACTTTGCTTAATGCAATTATCTGTTGTTCGCAACTTAATACTTGTGGAGTTCTCGGATTGATTCGCCACAAGTGGATTATTAGTCATAGATGCAGTTGGATGGCGGTCTATGTATTTTGTTGTAATGCCCAGAGTAAATCTCATAGTGATCTTCTTGACATATCACGTTTATCTTTATTCTATCAATTGCCCAACTGTAATTTGTTTACCCAGCATGTGTTATTTATCTTATGGAGAGACACCACTAGTGAACTGTGGACCCCGGTCCTATTTCCATCATATTGCTATCACCTGTTTACTTTACTCGCACTATTTACTTTACTCGCATACTTCTACTGTTTTCCACTCGATACGCTCGTAACCTTTGTTTCAAGCAAACCGGTGAGATTGACAACCTCATCGCAAGTTGGGAGCAAAGTACTTGGTTGTGTTGTGTGCAGGTTCCGCGTTGCAGCTAGCAAGCAAAGCTTGGACGAGGCGCCATATATAAATTGTCCGAAGCTGTCGCAAACTAGCAAGCATCACCTTCAGTCGTAATTGTCTCTTTTGTCCTGAACGATAAAACCTTGGTTTCTTAACTGAGGGAAAATTAGCTGCTATACTCATCACACCTTCCTCTTGGGGTTTCCAACGGGCTGGTCATTCACCACGCATCAAGCTAATTTTCTGGCGCCGTTGCCGGGGAGAAGAGTGGAAGACCTCTGCAAGGGGAGTTTTCGCACGCACATCCTTTACTTTGTTTTAAGTTTTGCTTTATTTTTAACTGCATTGTTTTATATCAAAAACCCTAAAAAATTAGAATCCTTGGTAGTTGTTTCTACTTATCTGTTTTTAGTTTTGCTGAAATGGCTAATCCTGAAAACACCAAGTTGTGTGACTTTACTAGCACGAACAATAGTGATTTTATCTGCACTCCTATTGCACCACCTGCTCCTGCTGCAAACTTTTATGAAATTAAGCCTGCTTTGTTGAACCTTGTTATGAAAGAGCAATTCTCTGGTGCTAGTACTGAAGATGCTGCAGCTCATCTCAATAATTTTGTTGAGCTATGTGAGATGCAGAAATATAAGGATGTAGAAAGTGATGTTATTAAGCTCAAGTTGTTTCCTTTTTCTTTGAGAGGAAAAGCTAAAGATTGGTTGCTGTCTTTGACTAAGAATAGTATTGATTCATGGGCTAAGTGTAAGGATGCTTTTATTGGTAGATACTATCCTCCTGCTAAGATTATATCCTTGTGTAGCAATATTATGAAGTTTACTCAGTTTGATAATGAACATGTTGCTCAAGCTTGGGAAAGAATGAAATCTATGATAAAGAATTGCCCCACTCATGGACTGACTACTTGGATGATTGTCCAAACTTTTTATGCAGGACTGAATTTTTCTTCAAGGAACCTATTGGATTCAGCTGCTGGAGGCACTTTTATGTCCCTTACCTTGGGCGCTGCAACAAAGCTACTCGACAACATGATGGTAAATTATTCCGAATGGCACACCGAGAGAGCTCCACAAGGTAAGAAGGTAAATTCTGTTGAGGAAACCTCTTCCTTGAATGATAAGATTGATACCATTATGGTTATGCTTGCTAATGATAGGACTCATGTTGATCCTAATAATGTTCCTTTAGCCTCTTTGGTTGCTCAAGAAGAGCATGTTGATGTGAATTTCATTAGAAACAATAATTTTAACAACAATGCTTATAGGAACAATTTTGCTAGTAACAATTATAGGCCGTATCCTTCTACCAATGGTAATGGTTATGGTAATTCTTATGGTAATTCCTACAACAACACTAGGGCCGCGCCCTCCGAGCTTGAGGTAATGCTCAAGGACTTCATCGGTAAGCAAACTGCTTTTAACAAGTCTGTTGAGGAAAAGTTAGGCAAAATTGATATTCTTGCTTCGAAAGTTGATAGCCTTGCTCATGATGTTGAACTTCTAAAATTAAAAAGTGTTTCCTAATGATGTGAAAGAGAACAATGTTTTTGCTACTGCTAATGCTATTCAAGTTGGAATTGATGAAAATCTTAGATTGTTAGCAGAATTGCATGCTAGATGGGAAAGAGAGGATGAGATTGCTAGGAATTTGAAAGTTTGTACCATTACTACCTCTAATGATGTTGTTCCTGATGCTAGCAATCCTCTTACTTTGATTGGTGCAGAGAAAACTCCCACTCCTTGTGTTAAAAAGCCTAAAACTGCCAAAACTTTTTCTCAAAAGAGTGCTAAAATTTTTCGGAGTATGGGAGATGATAGCTCTATTTCTTTTAATGATTTTTATGTTGATGGCTGAAATATATCTGAAGTTATTTTGTTCTTGCAAAAGCTTGCTTTGACTCCCAATGCTAGTTCCTTAAATATTGCTTTTACTAAGCATATTACCAATGCTCTCATAAAAATTAGGGATGAAAAGTTGAGGCAAAAAGCCTCTGTTCCCAAGAAGTTAGAAGATGGTTGGGAACCCATCATTAATATGCATATTAATGGTTTTGATTGCCATGCTTTATGTGATCTAGGTGCTAGTATTTCTATCATGCCTAGAAAAATTTATGACATGCTTGATTTACCACCGCTTGAAAAGTGTTATTACGATATTCCTATTGCTGATGTTGCTAAGAAGAAACCTTTGGGAAGGATTAATGATGTTCTTATTGTGGTTAACAATAACCTTGTTCCCGTTGATTTTCTTGTTATGGACGTTGAATGCCATGCTTCATGTCCTATTATTTTGGGAAGACCCTTTCTTTGAACTGTAGGTGCCATCATTGATATGAGAGAAGGCACCATCAAATATCAATTTCCACTCAAAAAGGTATGGAACACTTCCCTAGGAAAAGGAAGAAATTACTTTTTGACTCTATTCTTAGAGCAAATTATGAGCTTGATGCTTCATCACTTGATGTTACTTGATTCGCAATTTTCTGCGCCTAGCTCAAAGGCGTTAAAGAAAAGCACTCTTGGGAGATAACCCAATGTTTTTACATTCAGTATTTTTTCTTTTATTTGAGTCTTGGAAGTCATTACTACTGTAATGACCGCTCCTTATCTTGTTTATTTCGTTTTTGTGCCAAGAGAAGCCTCTAATTCGAGTGAGGTAAAGATTTGGGGATGTTGCTGTCCTGAAACTGTTTTCAGTGCTGCACCGTAAAAATTCGTATAAATTTTCTGTATATCTTTTGGACCTGCTATTTCTTGTGCATATGATCCAGGTTATATCCAAACTTTCGTTAGTTAAACACTTTTTGATTTGAGCAACAGAAAACCCCTCAAAAATTCGACATTTTATCAGCTGTTCTGTTTTGACAGATTTCTGCCAATATTTATGTTTGCCACTTTATCGCTTTCTTTGCGAGTTCTTTTGATCACGGAACTTTTGGAGAAGTTGCTACAGTATTATATGCTATATATGTGGTAGTTTTGAGTTGAAACCTAAAGCAAAAAGAGGTTGATTATATGTTATGCTACACTAATGTTGCTAATAGATTTATGTTTAGTTTTGTATGAAGGAAGTTTTCAAGTGTAGGGATTGGAGAATGATGAGATGAGTTGAAGAATGGACAAAAGCTCAATCTTGGGGATGCCCATGCATCACCCCAAGAAATATCCAAGAAGTACAAGCGTCAAAGCTTGGGGATGCCCCCGAGGCACCCCTTCTTCATCGGCAAAAATCAGGTCACCTTTCAAAACACTATATTTTTATTGCTTCATGCACTATGTGTTTTTCTTGGAGCGTCAGTTGTTTAGTTTTCTTTGTTAGTTTGTTTTGTTTTCTGCAATAAATGGTTGGACCCCAACAAATTTCCTTTGGAGGAGATATACTCGTTTTCATTTGCAAAGAACACTCCGTTTTCACTCTTATCGTTCATCGAGTGTTCTTCTTTTTCTGCTACTGCTTTTGGTTTTCATTTTCGCATTGATTTGCGTTTAGATCTTCTTATATTTGTTTATCAAGGTGTATTTTTGCCTCTGATCTTTATTGGTATTCATCAAAAGAGGTGTCTTTAAAAATTTCAAATGGTGTTGAAAAAGAGAAAAAGCTTTATGCAAAAAAGTGGTACAAGAAGGAGCTTGTGTAGACTGTGGCTTAGGCTTTTTCATGTCATGCTTGATGTCTTTTTGATAGTATGCTTAGTGGTTTTGCTGTAGCATGACTTGTCTCAAATAACTGAGATTGCTTAATGAGCCTTTGAAAAAATTATGCGTTGTTTTAATTATTTGGACGCATTATTTTTGGTTTTCTCCTTGATGCTTTATTTGGGTTGACTTGGCGCATGCTCACACATGTTAGACTCTTACAAAGTCACCAATAGCCTCTATGATCATTTAGTTTTTGACTTTTGATGCCATCTTATGCTTCTTTTAATGTCGCTTTGTCGCTTTGCATGATTATGGCCATTATTGCTCTCTTAGTTGGTCGCTCCCAGTCTTTTGCTAGCCCTCGCCTTGTACTAAGTATGAGCTCTACTCGTGCATCCAACTCCTAAAAACCAAGTCTTCCAAAGTGTCCACCATACATACCTACTAGCAATTTGCTATTCCAAGTAAATTCGACTTGCTTTTATTTTCTCTTCAAATTAAACTCTTACCAGTGTTATGCGAAATTCGGTCAGTAAAGCTCTCACGAACCGGAAGGCACACTTTACTTTTTCCTGTTCTTAAAAATTTGACATTGTGGTCTCTTATGTTGAGTTGTTATGCTTGCAAGTTGTAAGTTGGAGACTAGCCCAGCCATGCAGTCATGGGCAAGCTTTCAACATTGCACTTCTTATTTGAGTTGATATCGTGATCTTTTGTTTATGGATGCCCGCGGTGTGAAATGAATTGGGAATCTTGTGGGGATCATGGAGTGTGTATATGTGTTAGGGAAACGCCGGGCCGCTAATCTAAGCCATGCATAATTCATGGTGGAAATTTGCAGCATACCCATGGTGGACATTCGACGACGCATCTCACAATAAAAAGCTAAACAAATGGCAAATAAAAGAGATGTCGAGGTGTCCATTGTCTGCTTGTCCTGTCATTTTGATGTGGGCTTGTTCCATGTCATCGGGCACGGAGGTACCCCATTGGTGGTTCTCAATGATATGCATATACTTATAATGACAAGAGCCTTGCTTGGGACTCTAAGTAAAGTAGCATGAGGTTTGGGTACTCGTATTCACGGGACATGAGGTTTTCAACTTATGATTTGTCAAGCATATGTATCATAATTGTTCTCGCATTAACTTTAACCATTCAAGATGCTTATGATGGGAGCAATGAGAGCTCAAAGCCGGTAAGTACCATAATTTTTGAAGGTTTATAAAACTTGCAATCACTGCTTCCCTCTGCGAAGGGCCTTTCTTTTACCTTTATGTTGAGTCACCACCTTCTATCTTTATGCGCCATTAAGAGAGCATAGTTGTCATTCTTAGTATAATGTGCATTGTCCCAAAGTTTTCATTGATTGATTCATATTGTTGGTTTCACTTGTTCTTAAATTATTTGTATCTAGTCGCCCTCTTAAACTTGAAGGTGTCCTATGCATTTATGGTTTGCTCTCTTTGAAGGACAAGCTGAAAACCATTTGTATGTTTTTCCTTATGATTTGAACACACGTTTGACTTTCATTGTTTCATTTTCATGATCTTTTGTTTGTGTTCATTTGCATGTTTACAACATGGTTGCTAAGTTTCTATTGTCCAGATTATATCTTCATGCCCATGTTTTAAGTTCTTATGATCCCAGCTCACAAATGCTTACATACATGATCAAGATTGTGTAGGTGCATGTCACCTTAACAATTATTCTTTTGTTATCACTTACCTACTCGAGGACGAGCAGGAGTTAAGCTTGGGGATGCTTGATACGTCTCCAACGTATCTATAATTTTTGATGCTCCATGCTTGTTTTTACACCATTTGCCTAATATTTTGTTACACTTCGTGGCACTTTTATGCATTTTCCGGAACTAACCTATTAACAAGTCGCCACAGTGCCAGTTCCCTGTTTTATGCTATTTTTGTGTTTCAGAAGTGATACACAGGAAATATTCTCGGAATTGGACGAAACAAGTTCCTGAAGTCTTATTTTGTCTGGGAGCCTCCAGAGATCCGAAGAGAAGTAGGAGAGGGGCCACAGGCCGCCCTCACACTAGGCTAGTGCGGCCCAGGCCCTGGCCGCGCCGCCATGGTGTGAGGAGGCCTGGGGCCACCTCTGACATCGCCCCTTCGCCTATAAAGACCACCCGACGGGAAAAACCTAAGTACCCGATCAATTTTCCAGAACACATCGCGATCCACCGCCGCCGTCGACCCGAAGATCGGGAGGGTCCAGAAGCTCTTCCCGGCAGCCTGCCGGAGAGGGGAATCGCCACTGGAGGTCTTCTTCATCGCCATGCTTGCCTCCGGAGCGATGAGTGAGTAGTCTACCTTGGACTATGGGTCCATAGCAGTAGCTAGATGGTTGTCTTCTCCACCATGTGCTTCATGTTTAGATCTCATGAGCTGCCCTACATGATTGAGATCACCGTTATGTAATTCTACATGTTTGGTTTGTTGGGATCCGATGAATATTGGTGTTATGATTGAGTTGCTATACTGAAATATATCTTATGTTATCTCTATGTTGTTTATGATCTTGCATGCTCTCCGTTGTTAGTAGCTATCTTGGCCGAGTAGTTGCTAGTGACTCCAAGAGGGGGTATTTATGCTCGATAGTGGGTTCATGTCTCTATTTAATCTGGGGGAGTGACAGAAACCTCTAAGGTTGTAGATGTGCTGTTGCTACTAGGGAGAAAACAACATTCATATGCTCAAGGGCATATGCTTTGTTTACATTACACACTTTGCTTAATGCAATTATCTGTTGTTCGCAACTTAATACTTGTGGAGTTCTCGGATTGATTCGCCACAAGTGGATTATTAGTCATAGATGCAGTTGGATGGCGGTCTATGTATTTTGGTGTAATGCCCAGAGTAAATCTCATAGTGATCTTCTTGACATATCACGTTTATCTTTATTCTATCAATTGCCCAACTGTAATTTGTTTATCCAGCATGTGTTATTTATCTTATGGAGAGACACCACTAGTGAACTGTGGACCCCGGTCCTATTTCCATCATATTCCTATCACCTGTTTACTTTACTCGCACTGTTTACTTTACTCGCATACTTCTACTGTTTTCCACTCGATACGCTCATAACCTTTGTTTCAAGCAAACCGGTGAGATTGACAACCTCATTGCAAGTTGGGAGCAAAGTACTTGGTTGTGTTGTGTGCAGGTTCTGCGTTGCAGCTAGCAAGCAAAGCTTGGACGAGGCGCCATATATAAATTGTTCGAAGCTGTCGCAAACTAGCAAGCATCACCTTCAGTCGTAATTGTCTCTTTTCTCCTGAACGATAAAACCTTGGTTTCTTAACTGAGGGAAAATTAGCTGCTATACTCATCACACCTTCCTCTTGGGGTTCCCAACGGGCTGGTCATTCACCACGCATTAGCGGCCCAGGCCCTGGCCGTACCCCCTATGTGTGAGGAGGCCCTGGCAGCCCCCTGACGACGCCCCTTCGCCTATATAAAGCCTCGGGACAGAAAACCCTAAAGGAGTCGGCAAAATTTCCAGAACAGTTCCGTAGCTTCGCCGCCGCCGACGACGAATTTCAGGGGACAGAAGTCTCTGTTCCGGCACCCTGCCGGGATGGGGAAGTGCCCCCAGAGCCATCTCCATCGGTCTCCATCGCCGTCTCTGCCGTCTCCATCGACCTCACCGCCATCTCCATCAACCTTGTTGTCTCCTATGATGAGGAGGGAGTAGTTCACCCCCAGGGCTGAGGGCTCTACCGGTAGCTATGTGGTTCACCTCTCTCTCCCATGATGTGATCTTTATGTGATCGTGAGCTTTGAATCATGTTGAATAAGTAGATGTTACTCTTCTTCATTATGTGTACTCTAGTGTGTTATTAAAGTAATCTATTCCTCCTGCCATGGTGAAACGGTGACAGTGCGTGCATCGTGGTGGTACTTGGTCTAGGCTACGATTGTGATCTCTTATGGATTATGAGAATAATTATCACTATGATAGTATTGAAGTGATCTATTCCTCCTTTCATGGTGTAATGTTGACAGTGTGTGCACCGTGTTAGTACTTGGTCTAAGTTGCAATAATATTTATCTTGAGTTGTGATTTGATTTGGATATCTCTATGAGTGGTGTTTGTCAAGTATTTGATGAACTTTAAGGGGTGCTTCTGTAGCCACTACGCAATGATTAGTGTTATTCAATAGGAGAGTAATTCAGAGTACCATAGTGAAGAGAAGTTATTTATTTGTTCAACTATGCTATATTTGTTGGGAGTGTGTCCACTAGTGAAAGTATGATCCCTAGGCCTTGTTTCCAAGCATTGCACACCGTTTACTTCCTATTTTGTTACATGTTTGCTCGCAGCGATATTTATTTCAGATCACATTTGCTACTTATAATCATCACTACCACTTGTATTTCACTATCTCTTCGCCGAACTAGTGCACCTATACATCTGACAAGTGTATTGGGTGTGTTGGGGACACAAGAGACTTTCTGTATCGTAATTGAAGGGTTGCTTAAGAGGGATAGCTTTGACCTCTTCCTCCCTGAGTTCGATAAACCTTGGGTGATCCACTTAAGGGAAATTTGCTGCTGCTCTACAAACCTCTGCACTTGGAGGCCCAACACTGTCTACAAGAACAGACGTGTGCGTAGACATCAAGCTCTTTTCTGGCGCCGTTGCCGGGGAGATAAGGTAAAAGGTACTCGCATCCTCCTGTGTGAGTGCTCGGAGTTATTTCCTTTAGATTCTGCAATTACATCTTTTTGTTTCTTGTTTTTATTTTCACTAGTTAGGCTTAATGGAAAATGAAGAGTTCTTTAGTATTTTTTCTAAGTTTAGATTTGAAGAGAAAATTGAAAAACCTTTGGAGCTTAATTTGCATGCTAATAGTGTTATTAGTACGAATGCTTTGAATCCTGTTATTGCTAATGCTATGGAAAAGTCTAAGCTTGGGGAAGCTGGTTTTGTTAAGTATGATATTTTTAGTTCCCCAGCTTTAGTGGAGAAAGTTTGTTCTGATAATATTTTATCTCCCATATATGATGTTTCTAATGATGCTTGTGCTCCTCATCCTTTTAAAATACCTACGAAGATTGTTGAAAGTGTCAGGGATAACTGCTATTTAGGAGATGGAACTGTCCATCCTGGTGATCATTTGCTTTTTATACATGAATTATGCGAGTTGTTCCAGTGTGCAGGTATTTCAATGAACCAAGTTAAGAAGAAGCTATTCTCTTTTTCACTGAAAGGCAGAGCTGAGGAATGGTATAGAACACTAAAGGATGGTCCATCTATTGGCTAGGAGGAAATTGTACCTCTCTTTTATTCTAAATTCTATCCTCCAAGTGAGATTCATAAAGATCGCAATCAGATATATAATTTTTGGCCTCATGATGGAGAAAGCATTGCCCAAGCGTGGGGAAGATTGAAGTCACTAATGCTCAAATGTCCTATTCATGAGCTTCCCCGTAATATTGTTATTAATAATTTTGATGCAAGGCTTTCAGGATATTACAAGGACTATCTAGATGCATGCTTTGATGGGTCTTTCACAAGCAAGGATGTTGACACCAAGTGGGATCTTCTTGAAACAATTCAAAATAATATTGAAGGTTGGGATAGCGACAAAGGTAAAGGATCAGGTATGAATTACGAGTTTGATTGCATTAAGTCTTTTGCTGAAACTGCTAATTTTCAAGAGCTTAGTGCTAAATATGGTCTTGATCCTCAAATTATGGTTGATTGTTTTAAAGCCTTTGCTTCCCATATGAATGTTCCTAAAGGAAATGGGGACGTGTATCATGAACCTTTTAAGGACACTTGCATACAAAGTGATATTGTTATTGATGAATCCAATAAACATGCTCAAACTTCTAAAAGTCCTATTTCTTATAAGCATGTTAATTTTTGTGGAATAGATAGACCTTGTGAACAGAGTTACAACAAGGAAGATTATTGCATCACCCACGCAAATGAAGAAACCAGTATGTGGTACAAGGATATAGGCGAGATTGGTAAAAAGGTTTGTGAGCTTTATCCTTTTCTTTGTAAACATTGCGATGACATAGGTCATTTTAATTTCCAATGCTCAAGCCCTAATAGTTACTCTTCTAGTACCTTAAGTTTGTATTGTGATGATAAGATTACTCTCAATCAGTATGATGAGCTCACTTTGTTCTTGGCGTGTGAAGAGATATCTAGAAAGATTGCTTTGATAGATATGAATGATGTTGATATTAATAGCACCCTTCGTGGTTGTCGTCTCTATTGTGCTAAAGATTGCCTTGCAAATACTTACATTCAAAATCTTATAAAACTTGATATTTTGCCAAGCTATGACAGGACTGATAGATGTTTTTATCTTATTAATAGAGAGGAGGAATCCTCCAAAGTTTCTTCTGTTGTTTCTGTCAGCAAACCAGATTATGTGGAGAAGATGCCTTTCCCTCCTAAAGAATATGTGGAGAAGATGCCCTTCAAGTCTCTCCCTCCTAAAGGAGAGAGTAAGAAGAGTATGAAGAAGAAGAAGAGGAGTAAGAGGCGAGAGGACACGGTATCTTCCCCTAAGCATTATGATCCTGCTATAGATTATGATAATTCTGATTGGGATGATGTTCCTATGCCTGTTACCTATGCTAGTGATCATGATTGGGAAAAGCACTCTACTTTTGATATTGAAAATATTTTTGGTACCAATTCTAAGGTTAATAATTGTTGTACTATTAGTGCTATCCATGTTCCTTCTTATGATGATATGTTTGATGAGTATGCTTTGCGAAATAGTTGTTCTCTAGCTTGTGATGATACTAAACCTCTAGTTTATGATGGTTATGATGATGGGTATAATATTTTTAGTTCACCTACTATTGAGGATAAAATTACTTATGATTACAATATGCCTCCCGTTTTTTATGATTATGGTGATGAGAATAATTATTATGTTGAATCTGCTCCTACTACTATTGTTCATGTGGGGAGTATTAATTCCTTTATGCATGTGGCTCATGATAGAGATGCTTTATGTGATGGTTATGTTGTTAATTCTATTCATGATGCTACTGAAAGTTATTATGAGAGAGGGAAATATGTTTTGAAGGATCTTAATAATATTGAGTTTCCCCTCTTTATGTTGCAATTCTTAAAGTTGTACTTGTTTTGCCTTGCTATGCTTTTTGCTTTGCGCTTTCATGACTTGTCTCTTTACAAGACTATTTTTCATAGGAAGTGGTTTAGATTTAAATGTGTTCCATACTTGCTTTTTGATGCTCTCAATTGCTTTAAGTTCCTATATGGCGCCTTTGCCTCAAGCTCTTATATGGCGCCCACATGAGCATCTTTGCAAATTACTGCGCCTAGCTCAAAGGCGTTAAAGAAAAGCACTCTTGGGAGATAACCCATTGTTTTATTTTTAGTACTTTTTATTTTATTTGAGTCTTGGAAGTTATTACTACTGTAATAACCGCTCCTTATCCTTTTTATTTCATTGTTGTGCCAAGAGAAGCCTCTAATTTGAGTGAGGTAAAGATTTCGGGATGTTGCTGTCCTAAAACTGTTTTCGGTGCTGCACCGTAAAAATTCGTGAAAATTCTCTGTATACCTTTTGGACCTGAGATTTCTTGTGCATATGCCCCAGGTTATATCCAAACTTTCATTAGTTGAACACTTTTTGATTTGACGAACAGAAAATGCCTTAAAAATTCGACCTTTGTCAGCTGTTCTGTTTTGACAGATTTCTGCCAATATTTGTGTTTGCCGCTTTATCGCCTTCTTTTTGAGTTTTTTTGATCACGGATCTTTTGGGGAAGTTGCTAAAGTAGTATATGCTTTATATGTGGTGGTTTTAGGTTGAAACCTGAAGCAAAAAAGGGTTGATTATATGTTATGCTTACACCAATGTTGCTAATAGATTTGTGTTTAGTTTTGTATGAAGGAAGTTTTCAAGTGTAGGGATCGGAGAGTGATGAGATGAGTTGAAGAATGAACAAAAGCTCAAGCTTGGGGATGCCCATGTCACCCCAAGAAATATCCAAGAAGTACAAGCATCAAAGCTTGGGGATGCCCCCGAGGCACCCCTTCTTCATCGGCAAAAATCAGGTCACCTTTCAAAACACTATATTTTTATTGCTTCATGCATTATGCGTTCTTCTTGGAGCGTCAGTTGCTTTTGCTTTCAGTTTTCTTTTGTTTTGTTTGCTGCAATAAATGGTTAGATCACATCATGTTTCTTTTGGAGGAGATGAACTCGCTTTTCATTTGCCAAGAACACTCTAGTTTTCACTCTTATCGTTCAATGAGTGTTCTCTTTTTCTGCTACCGCATTTTGCTTTTGATTTTCGCCTTGATTTGTGTTCAGATCTTGTTATATCTTTTCATCAAGGTGTATTTGTGCCTCTGATATTTATTGGTTTTCATCAAAAGAGGTGCTTATAAAAAAGTTCAAATGGTGTTGGAAAAGAGAAAAAGTTTCATGCAAAAAAGTGGTACAAAAAGGAGCTTGTGTAGACTGCGGCCTAGGCTTTTGCATGTTCTGCTTGATGTCTTTTTGATAGTATGCTTAGTGGTTTTGCTATAGCATGACTTGTCTCAAATAACTGAGATTGCTTAATGAGCCTTTAAAAAAATCATGCGTTGTTTTTATCGTTTGGAAGCATTATTTTGGTTTTCTCCTTGATGCTTTATTGCTCACACATGTTAGACTCTTCCAAAGTCGCCAATAGCCTCTATGATCATTTAGTTTTTAACTTTTGATGCCATCTTATGCTTCTCTTAATATTGCTTTGTCGCTATGCATGATTATGGCCGTTATTGCTCTCTTAGTTGGTCGCTCCCAGTCTTTTGCTAGCCCTCGCCTTGTACAGAGTATGAGCTCTACTCGTGCATCCAACTCCCAAAAACCAAGTTTGCCATTGTGTCCACTATAAATTCCTATGCATGGTATTTGTCAGCCATTCCAAGTAAATTTTCATGTGCTACCTTTCAAAACTTTCAACTACTTCTCATTTTGTGCCACTGTTTTTAGCTCATGGGGACGTAGTGGTCAGATTTGCTATCTTCTATATTGTCTTATTCCAAAAAGAAAAAAGGCACTCCTCCATGGTATGTGAATGTTGGTGGGCACCCGATGGAATCGGTTAGACATGGTTTGAGAAAGGAAAAAAGGTGGGGAGGAGTGCCAAGCTTTATAAAAGAGCACAAAAGTGCCAATCTCTCTCTCAAAAACTTGCTTCATTTTTGTATGAAAGATAGTAAGAACCCCATTGCCAGTCGTTGACAAAGACAACCACCTCTCAAAACCAATTTTTATCTCTCTGTTTTACAAATGAAAAGCTCTAGCACATGTTTAATCACTGCTTCCCTCTGCGAAGGGCCTTTCTTTTACTTTTATGTTGAGTCACCACCTTCTATCTTTATGCACCATTAAGAGAGCATAGTTGTCATTCTGAGTATAATGTGCATTGTCCCAAAGTTTTCATTGATTGATTCATATTGTTGGTTTCACTTGTTCTCAAATTATTTATATCTAGTCGCCCTCTTAAACTTGAAGGTGTCCTATGCATTTATGTTTTGCTATTCCATGAGGGACAAGCTAAAAACCATTTACTATGTTTTTCCATATGATTTGAACACACATTTGACTTTCATTGTTTCATTATTCATGATCTTTTGTTTGTGTTCTATTTCATGTTATAACATGATTGCTAAGTTTCTTATTGTCAAGATTATATCTTTCATGCCCATGTTTTAAGTTCTTATGATCTCAGCACTCAATGCTTTACCTATATGATCAAGATTGTGATGGTGCATGTCACCTCAAAAATTATTTCTTTTGTTATCACTTACCTACTCGAGGACGAGCAGGAGTTAAGCTTGGGGATGCTGATACGTCTCAAACATATCTATAATTTTTGATGCTCCATGCTTGTTTTTACACCATTTGCCTTGTGTTTCGTTACACTTCGTGGCATTTTTATGCGATTTCCGGAACTAACCTATTGACAAGATGCCACAGTGCCAGTTCCCTGTTTTCTACAGTTTTTGTGTTTCAGAAAAGCTACACAGGAAATATTTTTGGAATTGGACGAAACAAGTTCCAGAAGTCTTATTTTTCCCGGACGAAGGACGAGGACCGAAAGAGAGCCAGAGGGGGCCCAGGGGCCAGCCTCACACCAGGGCGGCGCGGCCCAGGCCCTGGCCGCGCCCCTATGTGTGAGGAGGCCCTGGCAGCCCCCTGACGACATCCCTTTGCCTATATAAAGCCTCGGGATGGAAAACCCTAAAGGAGTCGGCGAAATTTCCAGAACAGTTCCGTAGCTCCGCCGCCGCTATCGACGAATTTTGGGGGACAGAAGTCTCTGTTCCGACACCCGGCCGGGACGGGGAAATGCCCCCGGAGCCATCTTCATCGGTCTCCATCGCCGTCTCCGCTGTCTCCATCGACCTCACCGCCATCTCCATCAACCTTGTTGTCTCCTATGATGAGGAGGGAGTAGTTCACCCCCGGGGCTGAGGGCTCTACCGGTAGCTATGTGGTTCACCTCTCTCTCCCATGATGTGATCTTTATGTGATCGTGAGCTTTGTATTATGTTGAATAAGTAGATGTTACTCTTCTTCATTATGTGTACTCTAGTGTGTTATTAAAGTAATCTATTCCTCCTGCCATGGTGTAACGGTGACAGTGCGTGCATCGTGGTGGTACTTGGTCTAGGCTACGATTGTGATCTCTTATGGATTATGAGAATAATTATCACTATGCTAGTATTGAAGTGATCTATTCCTCCTTTCATGGTGTAATGTTGACAGTGTGTGCACCGTGTTAGTACTTGGTCTAAGTTGTAATAATATTTATCTTGAGTTGTGATTTGATTTGGATATCTCTATGAGTGGTGTTTGTCAAGTACTTGATGAACTTTAAGGGGTGCTTCTGTAGCCACTACGCAATGATTAGTGTTATTTAATAGGAGAGTAATTCAGAGTATCATAGTGAAAAGAAGTTATTTATTTGTTCAATTATGCTATATTTGTTGGGAGTGTGTCCACTAGTGAAAGTATGATCCCTAGGCCTTATTTCCAAGCATTGCACACCGTTTACTTCCTATTTTGTTACATGTTTGCTCGCAGCGATATTTATTTCAGATCACATTTGCTACTTATAATCATCACTACCACTTGTATTTCACTATCTCTTCACCGAACTAGTGCACCTATACATCTGACAAGTGTATTGGGTGTGTTGGGGACACAAGAGACTTTCTGTATCGTAATTGCAGGGTTGCTTGAGAGGGATAGCTTTCACCTCTTCATCCCTGAGTTCGATAAACCTTGGGTGATCCACTTCAGGGAAACTTGCTGCTGCTCTACAAACCTCTGCACTTGGAGGCCCAACATTGTCTACAAGAACAGACGCGTGCGTAGATATCAGGGCATCAGGGGATAAAGTCCTCCATAGCAAGGCCCTCTAAACAGGATTCGTCATGTTGCTTGGTCCTTGATCAAAAAGAAGAAAGGATGGAATTCAATAAAGACATGATTATCAAGGGTAAATCGATGAACAGATAATAGACTCTTAGAAGCACTAGGAACATGGAGAATATCATGGAGATTGAAAGAGTTATGAGAGGTGCGCAAAACTGAATGACCTATGTTACTAATGTGCATACCTGAGCGTTCAGCAGTGCGAACACGATCTTGTCCATTGTATTTGTCATGGGCGTGGAGCTTATCTAGCTCACTGGTAATGTGGTCGGTGGCGCCAGTGTCATAGTACCAGTTGGAGTCTACACCAGTGAAGTTAGCATCTTTATTTCCACGATCTCCATCACCGCGGGGATCATCACCATAGCGCCACCAACAATCACAGGCGGGATGCCCACGAATGTTGCAAATCTGATAGGTAGTGTTGACATACGGAGTAGGCTGACGATCACGCCGTCCACGCCAATCACCATCACGTCTGTCATCATCATAACGACGACGACGATCATCATCATATCGACGAAGGCGATCATCATCATATCTTCTCCCCTGATAGCCACCTCCATCACGATGGCCTTGATCATCACGATGGTCACGATAATCGCGACGGTCACGGTAATCAGGCTGGCGACCACGGTCGTCGCCACGAGCCCGATCATCATAGCGTGGACGCTCATCATACTGATGTTGGCGAGGCCGATCATCCTAGCGCTGGCGATCAGAGCCACGCGGAGGTGCACCACCACAGCACGCCACATTAGCTGAGGAGGTGAAACCCTCCCCGGGCTTGTTCATGCGATCATACTCTTGAACTTGTGTAAGCAGATCATCAAGGGTCGTGCCAGGGTTGGCGTTGACAGCGGTACGAAGAGTGTTGTAGTGGCTGCCAAGACCCTTGAGAACGTACCAGATCAGCTCATCAACATCATGCGGCTTTCCTGCAGCAGTAAGTTCAGAGGCAATAGATTTCATCTTGGCAAAGTACTTGTCAGCAGGGAGATCGTTTTTGCGAGAATCATTGAGGGCAGAACGCAGCTGCTGCACCCTGGTCTTGGACGTGCGATCGGCAGATGTCTCAAGCCCCGCAACATGTGCAAGCACATTGGGAGAGAGGGAATTAATAATCCAGTGGAGCACCAGCTGATCGCGCGAGATCCAGGAAACGTACTCAGGGTTTTCGATGGTCACCTTCTTTTTGTTGATGTCCTCCGTCTCCAGAAACTCCTCCGATGCCTCCTCGTTCCCTTCCACCAGATCAAGAACACTGGCACCACGAAGAGCCGGGATCACGAGGGCCTTCCAGATCAACGCGTTTTCACGTGTGAGCGGCTACGAGGGTGGAGACCCAAGCACCGCAGCGAGAACCATGATGGATGAAGTTGATGATGAAGACATGATGATGCTAGGGGTTTTTGATGTGCGGCGGCGGCAGGGGATGCAAAGATCCGGTGCGGCGGCGACGGTTTTGTCTTGGATCGTAGGTCGTGGAAGTCTCGATGCGGCGGCAGGGTGCGGCGGCAGAGAGGATTTTGGTCTTGGTCGTGTTTGTTATAAATCGTAATCTTGGCTTGAGGCGGCGGCGATAACGTGCGGCGGCATGTTTTAGGGTTTTTGGATCGTGGTCTTGGCTTGAAGCGGCGGCAATAGCGTGCGGCGGCGACAGAGGCTATGGCGGCGGCGGGTTTTAGGGTTTGGGTGGCAACTAGAGCGCGAAAGAGGATGGCTTTGATACCATGTTAGTTTTGGTGGAACGATGCATACCCGTAGAGGCATCGATTACGTGTTTATATAGACGTAGGAAACAGCCCCCAAACATTGCATACATAGTTTGTACGTGTACATATCGAAGTACTACTCACACATACCGGACATACTCTAACACGCCGATCACAGAGTAGATCAGAGTAACCAAATGCATTTGCCATATTAAAACAACGATCAGCGGATGGATCAGTCAAGCGCCACTCTCCACATCCATGTTCAGTGGGCGGTTGCACAAGACAAGACAGAGTTATTTCGTAGAGCACGCCGCGAACCTACTTTCTGACTAATGAATTTATAACAAAAAAAATCAGCAGAGAGGTGATGTTCCCCCCCCCCAAAAAAACAATCTTACTCTTGGGCTTACCCCATTCCAGCTCCCGCGCGCCAGGCCAGGCCAGGCCCTCTGCACGAGGTTGTGGGCTCAGAAACGTGGTCCATGGCGCGAGTGAGTGCGGCCCAGAAACAGGCCCAGCTGCATCGTCCCCATCATCAGCGAGGGTGGCTGCTATCCCCCGCTATTTGTGGGAGCTATTCGCTCCCGCCTAGGGCGGTATCCGAATAGGCCGAGGCAATTTGGTTTTTTTCCGTTCAAATAAATTTTGGATGTGCACAATATATTTTGAACGAAAAACTGAACAAATTTAGAATCTGGAACAAAATTCGAATCTGGAACAAATTTCAAATCTGGAATAAATTGCGAATCTGGAACAAATTTCGAATTTGGAGCAAATTTCAAGTTTGGAATAAATTTTGAATTGCAACAAATTTAGAATTTGTAAAAAAATGAATTTGAAAAAATTTCGAATTTTAGCAAAATTATAATGTGAACAAATTTGAACATGAAAAAATTCAAAAACTTAACAAAAATTCGAAACTGAAAAAATTCAAAATTTAACAAAATTTGAAACTGAACAAAATACGAAAGCAGAACATAAAATTTAAAAATTAAATTTGTTTAAAAAATTTAACATAGAAAACAGTGAAGCAAAACAATAAAGAGAACAGACAAAACAAGAAAAGAGGAAAAGGCTCAACTGGGCCAGCCCAGTTGGTGAAGCGCGCCCGCGTTAGCGAGCACTACTACAGCGCGCCTGCGTCTTCCACGTATGGGCCTGGCCAAGTAAGGATGCTTCCCAAGTTTTTTTTTCTTTTTTTCTTTTTCTGCTGTTTCTCTGTTTTTCATGTTTGAAATTTAAATAATTTCAAATTTCTTTTACCGAATTGAATAATTTCGAATTTGAATAAGAAATGATTTTTGATTTTTTTGAATTTGAACAAAATATTGAATTTTGAACAAATTTTGAATTTTAAACAAATTTTGAATTTGAACATAAAAACGAATTTGAACAAAAAAAATTCGAACTTGAACAATAAATCGAATTTGAACAAAATTATAATTTTAACAAAATTCTAGTTTGAACAAAATTAATTTTGAATAAATTTCGAATTTGAACATTTTTGAATTTGAACAATTTTCGAACAAAAATTCAAAAATCATAATTTTTTTAAATTGATTTTTTTTAATTCGAAAAAAAGTTAAAAGTCTAAACTAGTAAAAAACAGAAAAAACCATGACCTAAAAAAGACCACTTAAAACCCGAGAAAACTGAAAAAACAGATAAAACAAAAACAACAAAAATGCATACTGCCGACACCTAATGGGTCGCGGCCCAAATACATCGCTCCGTTAGCGCGCACTAATAGCGTGCACTAAATAGGGTTTGCCGTTGTGCTACCTTATTTTTCACCTTTGGTCACTCCTTCCTTAACCTTCCTCCCGACGGCCACTAATGGGTCGGCCCACGCCCGCGTGGGAGGTGTGCGACGCGGGGTACGTAGGGCCAATCTAGTCGACATATAGGTTTTGCCACCATATACTCCTATGACCATAAGTGCTCCCTAGCGCCGCGCGTGACATAGACCACCATCCCCCCCCCCCCCCGCACGGTTTGTCTCAAACGGGGTCGGCCCAGCACAATCTCCGCCAATTATTTGGCCTGGAGTAGCAGGATTCTTAGTTCAATCCAAGCCACCTCAACTAATGTTTTTTTTACGGATGAGGCCCCAAAGGACCCGAAATATGCATTAAGAAGGCGTTGGGTACAAAGTTACAAAATAAACCCTAGCAAAGCCATCAATGTACACCGGAGTCCCTAAAATTACAAATTGCATCCCAAAGATAATCGCGTTGGCCCACGAAAAACGATCAAGTCCTTTAGCTCCGCCTTGACTCCCGATGCAGTTGCTCTTGCCGGCGCCAGGGACAAAATCACTTGGCGCTGAGAAAAACATCTCGAACTGCACCACATCAGGTCAAAAGATCCTTCGGCTCGGGAGGACGAAGCTCGAGCAACAATCTTAGTCGAGCGCAGCAGGACCTATATGTTGGCCGAAAGTAGCGGCGGCGGAATCATCACCTCAACTAATGAAAGCCGGCAAATCTTGTAACTCCAGTGTTGACATGCAGCGTGATGCATGCATGAGATGGAATTAATGGAACATGTGTTGCGAGAAGACATGTCGCTAGCTAGGTTAAGTGGATCTGTGATCTAGCTAGCTTTTCATTGGTTGTTCTCATGTCTCTTTCGCCTCCATGCTGCCGTCCAATTAATCCATCTTCGATTTCAACCACAAACATAGATACAGTAGCATTTCTCCCTCATACCTCATGTACGGACGTACCGGTTGCTACTGGCTATCCAACGCGTTCGGCCGGTTAGGGTACGAGTACTATGATTGATGGTCATCGTCGATGCCGGCTGCATAGCAGCCAAATTCCCCATCACCACCAGTGGCGGAGCTAGAGACTAAAGATTTGGAGTGCACGGTATTGGCTTAGCTGACAAAAAGAACTAGTTTTAGAGGTGGCATGCGTGGTTAAAAAAATTATTTCATTTTGATTTTATCTGATGACCTGTGCACCCCAAAGCCAATACCTAGATCCACCCTTGATCACCACTACTTCAATATGATGGGTTCCAAGTTGAGTTAGACGGCCTATAAACCTCCGATTGACAAAGTCGCCAAGCAGCACGCCCACCGGTTCCATGGACCTGTAAATCTCCCTTGTAGAGTGCGTCGAGGTGGTGCGCTCCACCCTTTCGACCATGAATGAGTACCAGATCATGGAAAGAGCCTCATGACAACGGTTGATTAAGACAATAAATATGATAAGAAGGGCTTTCCTATGTGTTGTCAATCACTATGCAGTGCCTCGTTCGTTCATATCTAATTCTGCAAACGAAAGGAGCTCAGAAGGCTCGACATCCCGGTCCTTAGGCGCCAAGTACGACTGGCCGAAACATCCGCACGAAGCACAGTCATGCCATAAAGAAACTCAATGGTCGAGGTTGCCATCGGGTGTCATCCCCATCACTCCTCCTTGAGCAACCGACTCCAGCTTCACCCTCACCATCAATGAAATAACCAGCATCCACCTACACATATCTAACTTCTCTATCACTGACTGCATGATACCAACCTCCCTACATATTTGAAACCTCAAAATTGTGATGCAAACCTTGTGAAGATGATTCATCGTTGCTGCTAAACAAATGAGTGCCTAGAATGACAATCGTCGTTGCTCGAGATCGGAAAAGCGTCATGTCTACGTAAAAGTGAATGGTTCTATCGATGAGTATGCCATGAGGGGTACCTCTAGGCGGGGAGAAATATGGGGCAAGCAAGGCGCAATGATCCAGTAAAGGAGTAGCATAGGTTTACCCAGCTTCAGATCTCACAACGATAGTGACATCCTACTATGCTATAATTCACTATAATGGCAACAAGTGTTAGGTTACAGTGATGTTAGAGATTGTGTTGAGCCCAAGGGCTCCCACATGTCGGCTTATAAAGGCGCCAGGTCCTAAGATTACATGTCGGTTTCCTAGACGGATACAATAAGGAGTCCTAGGCTATGTCTTGACCTCCAAGTAGGTGTCATGTGTATGTCCTCAAGAATATGCCTTACGTTCCTAGGCTTTAGGAATCCGCCTTATATCAATAGCAACTGGGCCGCCTGTTCAGATCATAAGCTTGACCACCATTTGTGGGCCACCCGGCTTGCTGGATTAGAACTACGTCGCTGGCATACTTGTTTGGTATAACTCCGAAGCCACTTCTAGATCCTCATGATCTCGCCATTTTCATGTACCATAGTGCATTCGCTTCAGATGTTTGCCCCTATCAATTGAGATCATCATGGTCGTTGCTGTGGATATACAAAAATAGGTATACCAATAACGTAGTCTCATACCGACAAGCCCGGGTGGCCCATAGATGGTGGTTAGTCCTATGGCCTAATTAGGTGCCCTAGTTGTTGATAGACGAGGCGAAGGTCCAGCTAAGATTTGGAAGGCAACCTCTCACCGCCATACGGAAGCTGACGCCTTGGAGGACAAGACAATAGTCCACTTATTATTCTATGACTCTGTTACCAATCCAGCTAAGACTCTACCTATAAAAACTAGGTCATAGCGCCTTTATAAGCCATCCTATGGGAACCCTTGAAGCACAATCACAACCCAACATTGTAGTCGTGCACTTGTTACCACTATAGTGAAATTATAGCAGGAGTAGGATCTCGCCATCATCGTGAGATATGAACCTCCCCATCTCGGTGGCTCCTCGCCTGAAACCTATCTATCTATCTATCTCTTCCCATCTCCCTCTCTATTCGCCTTGAGGTCCACCTCATAGTGTGCTCGTCGACATAAGTACGACAACCGCGTTTCTTCGAATGTCGCACATGGATAGGGCACATCGCCAAAGGTGATTAGGAGAGGGGGAGAAGTGAACAATCCCCACGTTGTCGTCGGTGGGGATTCCTATTCATCGCCCTCGACATCACTCGCGGGAGCCTAGAAACGGCTCATTCTAATTGCTTCACATATACGTAGCAAAAAATAAGAATCGTCACATGCAACATCAAAATCTTTCAAAAAAGTTAATAACACATTTCACTATTAACTAGTTTGACTATTAATACGTGTCAGGCCAGCCGATGGGTCGGTGGTTAGCATCCTTTTGGATACAAGCAATAATTAATATATGATCGATGCTGTGGAGAGCCGTTAGGGCGCCTCTCCGGGCGATTCTAGGCGACCTCGTCGCCGGCTGCGGATCTCACCGGGGAAGACGATGCCTCCCCTCTGGTCGCCGCCCCCAAGGTGTGACCTCCCTCGTCCCACCCCCGATCTCTCCCTCTCCAAACCGTTCTCTCTCCTCCTCGGCTGAGTCTCGAAACCTTAACCAATGGCGGAAAAAGGTTGCTCATCGAACGTTCTCTCGGGAATGTGAGTCGATCCTTCGCAAATCATGGGTTGCGGCTTCTCCTTCGCCGTCTCCGACGAGGCCTTCGCAGCCAGCCTCCATAGGGAGCTTGTCTGGCGTCAAAGTACCGGTGCTGGCACCGACGACCTTCATGGAGCACGCCATTATCGCTAGCGAATGGACCCGGGTGCAGCCGCGGCGGCGCCGCCCATCTGCTGTGATCTCGTCTCCGACGTCGGCAAGCCGGGGGAAAATTTTCAAAAACGACACCTCCTTGATGTGGATCAAGAAGCATCCTGCCAGGCCCATCCCTGGCCCGCCTGCCCCTAAGCAGCCCAGCGTGTCTGGTCTCAACGCTGATCTCCCCAGGCGATCGGGACTTCACCGCATCCTAGGGTTTCACTGGAGAACCCAGCGCGGCTTCGCCCCTGTGTCCCGTGGCGACCGCTCCAGCGCCATGGCCGGACGCCCCGATCCCGCGGGCAATCCTCCCAGCCTTTTCGGCGCGATGCGGCAAGGTGGCGGAGGCAACACCGCCGGTCCGAGCTTCGGCGGCGGCGACAACACCAACTTCTTCCCGCAGCGCGGGAACCAGAACTCCATCGCCCCAGGGACGTCGACCGCCGGGTTCGGTTTCAACGCCGGCCCTCAGGGCAACCTGTTTCAGCAACTCCAGGGAGGGAACGGCAACGCTGCCTTTCCGCAGCCCTCACAAGGCGGGCTAGGGTTCGCCTCACCTCAGAATAATCCTGCCACTGCCGGTGGCTTCGCCGGGAATGGTCCGCGGCGTGCTGGCCAAGGCAATGGGAACCAGCGCCAGTTCAGGAGTTCCAATTATCATGGTGGGTGCAACTCCTTCAGGGACAAATCATCAAGCAACAGAGGTGCCGAGTCTGGTGACTCCGCCGGCAACTCTGGCTTAGCCCACAAGAAGGCTAACCCAGGCGAAAGCTCTTCTGCAAATGCTTCTGGTGGTTTCACCGATAATCATGCCGAGGGCAAGAAAAAGGCGAAGAAGGAATCGTGATATCGCTGTGGCAGCAATGGGCACCTCTTCTTCAAATGCACTGCTGTCTTGTGCGAATACTGCGAGCAGGTCGGTCACAAGCCAGACGATTGCCACCTCCTTTCAGCTCCCAAACCTCAGCTGATTCTTCATGGCATTTCCGACGAAAAGCTGATGTTCTTTGAGTGCCCTATCACGAAATCGTACAGGCCAAAACTGGAGAGCACAAGACTCGGGCTTCTTTCGGTTACTGGTGGGGAGCTCTCCATCCCCGGCATCATTGCTCAGCTTCAGAGGCTGGTTCCAATTGAAAATTTCACATGGGAGTGCCGTCAGGTCGGTCACAACATTTTCAAAGTCACCTTCCCAGACAAAGAGGAGATCGAGAGGCTTGTGAGGTTTGGCACCTTCCATGTCCCCAACAGCAGCATCAAGTTAGACTTTGAGCAGTGCGTCTCCTCCATGGAACCCACTAGCAATCTACCGGAAATTTGGATTTTGATGTCTGGTATCCCCCAAAGGCGAATTGGCGACTTTCTGGCGATGTGGTCACTGGGAACCCTGTTCGGCAAGACACTCAAGGTGGATATGAAATTTACCAGAGAGAAAGGGGTTCTTCGAATCCTTGTTGGCTGTCTGGACTTCAGAAGAATCCCTGCAAAAGAGAGGATCTTTATAGCTGATGGTTTTTACGATATTTGCTTTGAGGTGGAGACTCAAAGGGAGCTCGTTTCGAGCATGGAGGTTATCCTTGGGGAAGACCACTCTGATCACGACGGCCACGGCAACAATGACGATAGTACTTCTGAAAATCAAAAAAACCTCGACGCCATGGAAACGGACGTTGCTCACAATCGCCATGAGCTGGATGGGTCGAAAAACGATGCCTCGAACGGCCCCGATATCAACAAGCTGGCTGGAGATTTCTCTTCTGGAGTCAAATTCTCTCCTAGAGTAAAGCTCATGATGGAAAAATCGAAAAAAGAAATCGCTGTCTTTATCAATTCTCTGGTTCCAACGGCTGCCATGGCAGAGGATCAGCTGTTTGTTGCTGCCGCGTCAGGAGATGTGGACTGCGTGGAGACTTCCGCCGGGGCGGGCATGCTTGCGACCGCGGCAGATTCTTTGCCGCCTGTCGCTGCCGCGGCAGAGGCGATGCTGCCAGCCGTGGCCTCGCCACCTGTGTCACCCCTCTCCGTGACCGATACCGGGGCATACTTCCTAAGCCCGGTCCAGCCTGCCGAGGCGCAGGGTGCGCCCGCTTTCGCTGCCGGGGCAGGTGAAGTTGCTGCTGCTCCTGTTGCCGTGGAGGCGCTGCCCTTCCCCTCTGCCGCAGGGGCGGTTTTCTCTGCCGCGACTTCGAGCCCGTCATCGCATGCTGCCTCTGATCCGGTCGGTCCCAAGGTGGATGGCCCTAGCTTCACCTCACCGACCAAGGATTCCTTTCGTGCCTCTTCAGAAAGCTCGGGAACGCTTTTATATGGGCAGAAGAAGGATGCTTCTCCTTTCATCGATGCAAAGAAGACCGCTCCCCCTTCTCCTTCTGCGAGAAACAATGGGAGCAGCAGCTCGAAGCCTTCAGAAGCTCCACCTGCGGGATACGAGAAAGAGACACCGTGGATAGCTGTGGTACCCTTCTCGCCTTCGACACCTTCTTCCAAGCCAAAGAATATCGAAGACATCATCGCCTTTGGGGGGATCAGCGAGAAGCTTGCATCGCCGGTGCGTTCTAGCCAGAGGGTGAAGATGCAGCACAACGGCGACGCCACTCAAATGGAGCGCGCGACTCAGCTAGCTGAAAGATGCTTCCACACCATCTCTCCAGGTACAAAATCAAACCTCTCTTTCTCTAAATTTTCAGATTTCGAGATAGAACATAGGGCTACCACTCTAGGAGTGTCTCTAGGATCAAGTGCTCCGGAAACCAAACAATCTATTGCTGCGTTAAAAAAGCTTGAGGAAGATCGTAGGATCACATACCTCCAAAATAATCTAAATGAAAACCTAGGCGAAGAATCGGAATCTAGCATAATTTGTACCGCCAACCAACTCTGCTCCGACTTGGCTATTGAGGATAGTGATGTACCCGTAGGGGACCTCGCTGACTCTACCCTCAACATGCCTATTAAGATGTTTAAAAGGAGAAATAAGAAGATTGTTTCATCTGTAGGCATGTCGGTTAGGAGGAGCACCAGAATTAAAAAAGAGAGTTCAAAATGAAAGGGTTCATCTGGAACAGTGATGGGCTTAGAGACCCAGCAAAACATTCTCTAATTAAAGAAACCCTGAAAACTCATAAACTTGATTTCATTATTATCTCGGAAACCGGTAGAGGAAGTTTTTCGACGCCCTTCCTGAATAAGTTAGCTGCTGGTATGGACTACAGCTGGTTCTGCCTACCACCTAGAGGTAGGTCAGGAGGGATTCTCGCAGGAATCAACAATGCTTCGTTAATAGTGACGAAGGTTGTCACAGGGGATTTCTGTGTCAAATTCCATCTTAAGATAAAAAGAGATAACTTTGAGTGGGCACTTGTGGCTGTGTATGGCGCAGCCCAAGATAGACACAAACCAGCGTTCTTGGCCGAGCTGGTGAGGATCTGCGAAAATGAAACTCTGCCCCTAATGGTAGGGGGCGATTTCAACATCATTAGGAGAAAGGAGGATAAGAATAACGATAACTTCTACGCAAGGTGGCCTTTTATTTTTAATGCCATCATCGAGAGCTTAGACTTGAGAGAGATAGCTCTCTCTGGGAGACAATACACCTGGGCCAACAGGCGCGCTGTCCCCACCTACGAGAAGCTTGATCGCATTCTTGTAAGAGTAGAGATGGAACAGAAGTTTCCGCTGCTTAGTGTGCATGCCCAGACTAGATCGGGGTCTGACCACACCCCTCTCCTGTTGGACTTCGGGAATCCGGCGCACGGGGGAAAAATGCTACCTTCTCCTTTGAACTCTCGTGGCTTAGGCAAGAGGGCTTCATCGAGATGGTAAAGAACGAATGGCGTTCAGTGCATCACGAATCCTCGCCTATGGAGACCTAGCAGTCGAAGATTCGTCATCTAAGACAATTCCTCCATGGTTGGGCTCGTAACACCAGCGACGACTACAAGAAAGAAAAGGAACGTCTGCTTAATATCATCGATAGCCTTGATATTAAAGCAGAAACCTCACCCCTCAGCGACTCTGAAAGATTGTTAAAAAAGGAGTCAGACGTGCGTCTGGCCAAACTAAGGAGAGATGAGGAGTCCAAGTGGGCGCAAAGGGCCAAAGTAAAGCACATCCAGGAAGGAGGGGAAAACACTAAATATTTCCATCTCATTGCAAATGGCAAACATAGAAAGAAAAAAATATTCCAACTAGAGCAAGATGAAGGCACAATTTTTGGTGAAGAAAACCTTAAAGTATTCATTAGCGAATACTACAAGGGCCTATTTGGGGCTCCTCCTCAAAACAACTTCACCCTTCTTGAAGATAGGACTGATGATATCCCCCAACTATCTCCTGAAGAAAAAAATGAGTTGGCTGCCGATTTCACCGAAATAGAGGTGAAAGATGCGGTAATGCAAATGAAAAAGAATAAAGCTCCTGGCCCTGATGGCTTCCCGGCCGAGTTTTATCAAGTGTTCTGGGACACTATAAAAGAGGATATGATGGCTATGTTCTACCAGCTCCAGTCAGGGGATTTTCCCCTGTTTAGACTGAACTTTGGCATCATAACCCTGCTACCCAAAAAAGAGGATGCAAGTCGTATTGAACAATACAAACCCATATGCCTCCTCAACGTGAGCTTCAAAATTTTCACTAAAGTTGGTGCTAACCGCATTACTGGGATGGCCCAGAAGTTCATCAATCCCACCCAAACTGCTTTCATCCCCGGCAGAAACATTCTGGAAGGGGTGGTAGTATTGCATGAGACCATCCACGAACTACACTCTAAAAAGCTTGATGGAGTCCTGTTTAAAATTGACTTTGAGAAGGCATATGACAAGGTTAAATGGCCCTTCCTACATCAAGTTCTCCGAATGAAAGGTTTTCCAAGCAAATGGTGCGATTGGGTAACCAAATTCACCCAAGGAGGAAGTGTGGGAGTAAAAGTGAACGAAGAGGTCGGTCACTATTTTCAGACTCTCAAAGGGCTACGGCAGGGGGACCCCCTTTCACCCATGCTCTTCAACATTATAGCAGACATGCTTGCCATCATCATCAATAGAGCCAAAGATGATGGCCAAATTGGAGGATTAATCCCTCACCTTGTAGAAGGAGGGGTTTCAATACTCCAATATGCAGATGACACTATCCTCTTCATGGAACATGACCTGGACAAAGCGGTGAATATGAAGCTTATTCTTTGTCTATTTGAACAACTATCAGGCCTCAAGATAAACTTTCACAAAAGTGAACCTTTCTGCTTCGGGAAAGCGAAAGACCATCAAAACGATTACAAGGAAATCTTCGGATGCGCAATAGGTGCACTTCCGTTCAAATACCTTGGTATTCCTATCCACTTCAGAAAACTGCTTATCAAAGAATGGAAAGTCATCGAAGATAGATTCGAAAAGAAACTTCTATCCTTCTTTCAGATACTTTCGTATGGAGATAGGTAAAATTCTTTCGTATGGAGATAGGCTAATCCTCATAAATTCAGTCCTCACTAGCCTGCCAATGTTCCTTCTATCCTTCTTTCAGATACCCATAGGGGTAAGGAAGAGGTTGGACTTTTATCGTTCCCGCTTCTTCTGGCAATGCGACCAGAACAAAAAGAAATACAGGCTATCAAAATGGAACATGATCTGCCGACCAAAAGACCAAGGCGGTCTGGGAATTGAAGTGCTGGACATAAAAAATAATTGCCTCTTGAGCAAATGGCTGTTCAAGATTATTAATGAGGAAGGGATGTGGCAAGAACTAATATGCAACAAGTACCTTAAAAACAAAACCTTAGCGGAGGTACAAGCCAAACCCACGGACTCTCCTTTTTGGAAAGGGCTTATGAACCAGAAAGATACTTTTTTCAAATATGGTTCATTCCGCGTTGGTGATGGCGAGGGAACCCGTTTTTGGGAGGACACCTGGAATGGCGATGCGCCATTAGCCTCTCAGTTCCCTAACTTGTATGCCATTGTCAACCATAAAAATGTCAGCGTGGCAAACACCCTCACTGAAAATGGCTTGAACATCTCATTTAGGAGAAATTTAGCCGGCGACAAATGGGTGTCCTGGTGTTGGAATTATGCCCTAGAGGCAATAATAAAGATGTTATTATTATAATTCTTGTTCATGATAATGTTTATATTCCATGCTAGAATTGTATTAAGCGGAAACTTTAATACTTGTGTGGTTTATGAACAACACCGTGTCCCTAGTACGCCTCTATGGACTAGCTCATTGATTAATGATGGTTAAGATTTCCTAACCATAGACATGAGTTGTCAATTAATAATGAGATCATATCATTAGGAGAATGATATGATGGACAGACCCAAATTAAGCAGAGCAATTAGATCGTGTCATCGTGTTCATCTTTGCGAAGCTTTTTCTATGTCATGTATTGTATTCCTTAGACCATGAGATAATACAACTCCCTAGTATCGGAAGAAAGCTTTGAAGTCATCAAACGTCATCCTATGTGAGGGTGATAATAAAGGTGTCTCTCAGGTGATCGGAAAGTACTTGTTGGGTTGTATGTATCGAGATGGAATTTGTCCCTCCCAAGTCGGAGAGATATACTTCGGGCCCACTCGGTAATCGATATCAACACCGCTTGCAAGCATGTGGTTAAGGAGTTAATCACAAAGTGATATCGGATTACGGAACGAGTAAAGTACTTGCTGTGAACGAGATTGAACTAGGTATGGCGATACCGACGATCAAATCTCGGGCGAGTAAAATATCGTGTGACGAAGGGAATACATATACGGGATTAATTGAATCCTGACATCGTGGTTCATTCGATATGATCATCGATGAATATGTGGGAGTCAATATGGGTTTCCAGATCCCGCTGTTGATTATTGATAGAAGATCATGTCTACATATTCTCGAACCCGTAGGGTCACACACTTAACGTGTATCGATGCTAGGATAGAATGGATAATTGGTTTATGAGTTTTAGTTCGGAGTCTCGGATGAGATCCAGGACGTCACGAGAGGTTCCGGAATGGTCCGGAGAATAAGATTCATATAAAGGAAAGCAGCTTTTTTGATTCCGGAAAGGTTTCGGAGTTTATCGGTATTGTACCGGAAGGTTCTAGAAGGTTCCGGAATGGGACCAACGTGGGCCCACTTGACGGAGGCCTGCGTGGGCCTAAGGGGAAGTGCCCTGGCCGCCCTGGGCCAGGCGCACAAGGCCCCTAAGGCCCAGCCGGCCAGCCCAAGGGGAAACCCTAAGGGAGTCTTCAAAGAAGGAAGGGGGGAAACTTGCCCCCCACTCTTCCTACTCCAAGTCGGCACCCTAGGGTTTGGGGAGAGGCCAAGCTGGCCGGCCACCCCTCTATATATAGGGGGGCAAGGGCGCAGCCCTCTCTACCCCTTAACCCAAACCCTAGCCGCCAACTGCTGCCCTCCCTCTCTCTCTCTCTCGCGACTGCGTGTAGGCGAAGCCCTGCCGCAGAAACTCTCCACCATAAGCACCACGCCGTCGTGCTGCTGATCCAATCTATCTCTCCACCATACTTGCTAGACCAAGGAAGGAGGAGACGTCGCTGCACCGCACGTGTGCAACTCTCGGAGGCGCCGCCACTTGCGGCATAGGATCGGATCGGATCGCGAGGAGGAGACGGCAAGTACGACTACGTCAACCACGTTCTATTGAACGTTTCCGCTGTGCGAATCTTCAAGGGTATGAAGATCTCATCTACCTCTCTCGTTGATTACATCTCCTAGATTAGATCTTGGCTTTCTTGTTCGCATCCGTAGGAAAATTTTTTATTTACTATGCTGCGAAACCCTTCAGTGGTATCAGAGCCAGGTTTATGCGTAGATGTGTTTCACGAGTAGAACGCAACATGCTTGTTGCGGGCGTTGATGTTTTCTGTTGCAAACCTCTTGTTGTGTATTTCTTATGGCGCGGTATAGTGAGATCGAAGCGGTGCAGGCCAACTTTACGCGACCGCGTTCGCGAGACCGGCTCCGCACTTGACGTGTGGCTTGTTCCACACATGCGGCTGGTGGATGCCAGTTTCTCTCACTATAGTAGTCATGGGACTTACATCGGATGTTAGCAACCATAATATCACCGTTGTGGCTTTTCGTAGGTAAGAATCGTTCTTAGCTTGCTACTCCCATAAGCCACGTAAAACATGCAACAACAAAGTAGAGGCGTCTAACTTGTTTTTGCAGGGAGTGTTTTGTGATATGGTATGGCCCAAGACATGATGAGTATGAATTGAGTTGTATGCAATGATCATGTTTTGTAATCTTTCACGACTTGCATGTCGATGAGTTCACAACCGGCAGGAGCCATATGGTTGTCTTTATAATAATGTATGACCTGCGTGTCAACTTCTTATACACCATGTAATAGCTTTACTTTATCGCTAAGTAGTTAGCAATAGTTGTAGTTGCTATTCGTGATGGAGGCAATCATGGTGGAGTGATGGAGATCATGCCGGCGTGCACAAGATGGAGATCATGGCGCGGAGATTGGCTATACCATGTCACATAAAATTATATGCATGTGATGTTTATCCTTTTATGTATCTTATTATGCTTAGATCGCGACGGTAGCATTATAAGATGATTCCTCACTTAAAGATCAAGATAAAATTGTGTTCTCCCCTCGTATGCGCCGTTGCGAAAGATCGTCGTTTTCAAGCACCTCGTGATGATCGGGTGCTATAAACTCTACGTTCACATACAACGGGTGCAAGCCAGTTTTGCACACGCGGAAAATACTTGGGTTTGACTTGACGAGCCTAGCATGTACAGACATGGCCTCGGAACACATGAACCGAAAGGTTAATCATGAGTCATATGAATGATATGATCGACACTGAGTTGTCCACCATTGAAACCACATCTCTTCTCGTGAAGATCGGATTAGGTGTGGTGAATTTGGATCGTGTTCACTAAACAACTTGAGGGATGTTGAATTTAGTGGGAGTTCATCTAGTAATTTGATTAAGTTGAACTAGTTATCATGAACATAGTCTAAATTTGTACTTGCAATGTTGTAGATCAAATGGCTAAGTCCAACTTCAACTTCAACGTGTTTGCTGAGAAAGAAAAGCTTAAAAACAATGGGTCTAACTTCACCAACTGGTTCCGCAATCTGAGAATCATCCTCGCTGGCGGACAAAAAGCCTATGTACTTGAGAAAGCGCTAGGTGACACCCCTGCTGCAACAGTGAAAACTGAAGAACTTGCTGACTTCAATGCTCGCAGAGATGATTGTGATGCGATTATGAGTACCATGCTGTTTTCTATGGAACCGGAACTTCAAAATCGTTTTGAGAAGTACCGTGGGCCTTTTGAGATACTTGAGGAACTGAAAACCATGTTTCAGACTCAAGCCCGTTCTGAGAGATATGAGATCTCTGAGAAGTTCTTTAACTGCAAGATGGAGGAAGGGAGTTCCGTTAGTGAGCACGCCATTAAGATGTCGGGCTACACTCAACGCCTTGAGCAACTGGACTGCAAGATTCCAGAGGAGCTCAAGATTGACAGAGTTCTGCAATCACTCCCTCCTAGCTACAAAGGTTTTGTAGTTACTCATAATCAAATTGGATCCACTGATACGATCACTGAGCTCTTCGCTAAGCTAAAAGCTACGGAGGTGGATATCAAGAAAGATAATCATGTGTTGATGGTCAACAAGACCACTAGCTTTAAGAAAGCTAAGGGTGCAAAGAAATCCTTCAAGAAAGGCAGCGGCAAGCGCGTTGCTCCTGTTGAGAAGAAGCTCAAGTCTGGACCTAAGCCGGACATTGAGTGCTTCTATTGCAAGGTCAAGGGTCACTGGAAGCGAAACTGTCCGAAGTACTTAGCGGACAAGAAGGCTGGCACCATCAAAGGTATATTTGATATACATGTTATTGATGTCTACCTTACTAGCGCTCGTTGTAGTGCCTGGGTATATGATACTGGTTCAGTTGCTAATATTTGTAACTCGAAACAGGAGCTACGGAATAGACGGCGGCTAGCAAGGGATGAGGTGACGATGCGCGTTGGCAATGGATCAAAAGTTGATGTGATGGCCGTCGGCACGCTCTCCTTAGTTTTACCTTCGGGATTAGTTTTAAACCTTAATAAGTGTTATTATGTGCCTGCGTTGAGCATGAACATTATATCTGGATCGTGTTTATTGCAAGACGGTTATTCATTTAAATCTGAGAATAATGGTTGTTCAATTTATATGAATAACATCTTTTATGGTCATGCACCTGTTGTGAATGGTTTATTTCTTCTGAATCTCGAAAGCAATGAAACACACATCCATAACATTGAGGCTAAAAGATGCAAAGTAGATAGTGATAATCCAACTTATTTGTGGCACTGCCGTCTAGGTCATATTGGTGTAAAACACATGAAGAAACTCCATTCTGATGGACTTTTAGAGTCTCTTGATTTTGAATCATTTGACACGTGCGAACCATGCCTCATGGGCAAGATGATCAAAACCCCGTTCTCCGGAATAATGGAGCGAGCAACGGACTTATTGGAAATCATACATACCGATGTGTGTGGACCAATGAGTATTTCGACGCGCGGTGGATATCGCTATTTTCTCACTTTTACTGATGACTTAAGTAGATATGGGTATATCTATTTAATGAAACATAAATCTGAAACATTTGAAAAGTTCAAAGAATTTCAGAACGAAGTGGAAAACCATCGTAACAGGAAAATTAAATTTCTGCGATCCGATCGTGGAGGTGAGTATTTGAGTTATGATTTTCTCACGCATCTTAAAGCAAGCGGAATTGTTTCGCAACTCACGCCACCCGGAACACCACAGCGCAATGGTGTGTCTGAACGCCGGAATCGAACTCTATTAGATATGGTGCGATCAATGATGTCTCTTACAGATTTGCCGTTATCATTTTGGGGTTATGCATTAGAAACCGCTGCATTCACTTTAAATAGGGCACCATCTAAATCCGTTGAGACGACACCGTATGAACTATGGTTTGGTGCTAAACCTAAGTTGTCGTTTCTTAAAGTTTGGGGATGCGAAGCTTACGTCAAGAAGTTGATGCCGGACAAGCTCGAACCCAAAGCGGAGAAATGCGTCTTCATAGGATACCCTAAGGAAACGATTGGGTATACCTTCTACCACAGATCCGAAGGCAAAGTGTTTGTTGCTAAGAACAGATCATTTCTTGAGAAGGAGTTTCTCTCGAAAGAAGTAAGTGGGAGGAAGGTAGAGCTAGACGAGGTTATTGAACCTTCTCTCGAGTTGGAGAGTAGCGCAGCACCAGAAATTGTTCCGGCGCCGCCTGCATCAACAAGAGAGGAAGCTAATGATAAAGATCATGAAACTTCGAACGATGCTACTACTGAACTTCGCAGGTCAACAAGGTCACGTACCACTCCTGAATGGTATGGCAACCCTGTCTTAACCGTCTTGTTGTTAGACAACAGCGAACCTGCGAACTATGAGGAAGCAATGATGAGCCCAGACTCTGAGAAATGGCTAGAAGCCATGAAATCCGAATTGGGATCCATGAGTGAAAACCAAGTGTGGACTTTGGTAGACCCTCCTAGCGACCGTAAGGCCGTTGAATGCAAATGGATTTTCAAGAAGAAAACGGACGCGGATGGTAATGTTACTGTCTATAAAGCTCGGCTTGTCGCAAAAGGTTTTCGGCAAGTTCAAGGTGTTGACTACGATGAGACTTTCTCTCCCGTAGCGATGTTTAAGTCTATTCGGATTTTATTAGCAATTGCTGCATTTCATGATTATGAAATATGGCAGATGGATGTCAAGACTGCGTTCCTCAATGGCAACATTGATGAAGAGTTGTATATGATGCAGCCCGAAGGTTTTGTCGATCCTAAGGATGCTAATAAGGTGTGCAAACTTCAGCGTTCCATTTATGGACTGAAGCAAGCATCTCGGAGTTGGAACCTTCATTTTGATCAAGTGATCAAGAGTTTTGGATTTGTTCCAAATTGCTACGAAGCTTGTATTTACAAGAAAGTGAGTGGGAGCTCGGTGACATTTTTAGTACTATATGTGGATGACATATTGATTATTGGAAATGACATCGGTATGCTTAACGATGTGAAGAGTTATTTGAATAAATGTTTTTCAATGAAAGACCTAGGGGAAGCTGCTTATATATTAGGCATCAAAATCTATAGAGATAGAGAAAGACGCCTAATAGCTTTAAGCCAAAGTACATACCTGGACAAGGTTCTGAAGAGGTTCAGAATGGATAAAGCAAAGAAAGGTTCATTGCCCATGTTGTCAGGTAAGATATTGAGCAAGGCTCAGTGTCCAGCTACGGTAAAAGATAGAGAAACTATGAGCAAAGTGCCATATGCCTCGGCCATAGGTTCTATCATGTATGCCATGCTGTGTACTAGACCGGATGTGTCCAATGCTCTTAGTTTGACGAGCAGATACCAAAGTGATCCAGGAGTGGAACACTGGACAGCCGTAAAGAACATCCTAAAGTATTTAAATAGGACTAAAGAAATGTTCTTGGTCTATGGAGGTGACGAGGAGCTCGTCGTAAAAGGTTACGTCGACGCTAGCTTCGACACCGACCCGGATGATTCTAAATCTCAGACAGGATACGTTTATATTTTGAATGGTGGAGCTGTGAGCTGGAGAAGCTGCAAGCAAAGCGTGATCGCGGGATCTACAACAGAAGCGGAATACATGGCTGCTTCAGAAGCATCAAGTGAAGGAGTTTGGATCAGAAACTTCATCACTGAGCTTGGTGTGGTTCCAAATGCCTTGGACCCACTGGAGATATTGTGCGACAACACTGGCGCCATAGCACTGGCTAAGGAACCAAGATATCATCCAAAAACCAAGCACATCAACCGCCGTTTCCATATAATTCGAGATTATATAGCAGATGGAGATCTGAAGATTAGCAAAGTACATACAGATCTGAATGTCGCAGATCCATTGACTAAACCTCTTCCACGAGCAAAACATGATCAGCATCTTAATGCCATGGGTGTTAGATTGTTGCCAGATGTAAACTAGATTATTGACTCTAGTGCAAGTGGGAGACTGTTGGAATTATGCCCTAGAGGCAATAATAAAGATGTTATTATTATAATTCTTGTTCATGATAATGTTTATATTCCATGCTAGAATTGTATTAAGCGGAAACTTTAATACTTGTGTGGTTTATGAACAACACCGTGTCCCTAGTACGCCTCTATGGACTAGCTCATTGATTAATGATGGTTAAGATTTCCTAACCATAGACATGAGTTGTCAATTAATAATGAGATCATATCATTAGGAGAATGATATGATGGACAGACCCAAATTAAGCAGAGCAATTAGATCGTGTCATCGTGTTCATCTTTGCGAAGCTTTTTCTATGTCATGTATTGTATTCCTTAGACCATGAGATAATACAACTCCCTAGTATCGGAAGAAAGCTTTGAAGTCATCAAACGTCATCCTATGTGAGGGTGATAATAAAGGTGTCTCTCAGGTGATCGGAAAGTACTTGTTGGGTTGTATGTATCGAGATGGAATTTGTCCCTCCCAAGTCGGAGAGATATACTTCGGGCCCACTCGGTAATCGATATCAACACCGCTTGCAAGCATGTGGTTAAGGAGTTAATCACAAAGTGATATCGGATTACGGAACGAGTAAAGTACTTGCTGTGAACGAGATTGAACTAGGTATGGCGATACCGACGATCAAATCTCGGGCGAGTAAAATATCGTGTGACGAAGGGAATACATATACGGGATTAATTGAATCCTGACATCGTGGTTCATTCGATATGATCATCGATGAATATGTGGGAGTCAATATGGGTTTCCAGATCCCGCTGTTGATTATTGATAGAAGATCATGTCTACATATTCTCGAACCCGTAGGGTCACACACTTAACGTGTATCGATGCTAGGATAGAATGGATAATTGGTTTATGAGTTTTAGTTCGGAGTCTCGAATGAGATCCAGGACGTCACGAGAGGTTCCGGAATGGTCCGGAGAATAAGATTCATATAAAGGAAAGCAGTTTTTTTGATTCCGGAAAGGTTTCGGAGTTTATCGGTATTGTACCGGAAGGTTCTAGAAGGTTCCGGAGTGGGACCAATGTGGGCCCACTTGACGGAGGCCTGCGTGGGCCTAAGGGGAAGTGCCCTGGCTGCCCTGGGCCAGGCGCACAAGGCCCCTAAGGCCCAGCCGGCCAGCCCAAGGGGAAACCCTAAGGGAGTCTTCAAAGAAGGAAGGGGGGGAAACTTGCCCCCCACTCTTCCTACTCCAAGTCGGCGCCCTAGGGTTTGGGGAGAGGCCAAGCTGGCCGGCCACCCCTCTATATATAGGGGGGCAAGGGCGCAGCCCTCTCTACCCCTTAACCCAAACCCTAGCCGCCAACTGCTGCCCTCCCTCTCTCTCTCTCGCGACTGCGTGTAGGCGAAGCCCTGCCGCAGAAACTCTCCACCATAAGCACCACGCCGTCGTGCTGCTGATCCAATCTATCTCTCCACCATACTTGCTGGACCAAGGAAGGAGGAGACGTCGCTGCACCGCACATGTGCAACTCTCGGAGGCGCCGCCACTTGCGGCGTAGGATCGGATCGGATCGCGAGGAGGAGACGGCAAGTACGACTACGTCAACCACGTTCTATTGAACGTTTCCGTTGTGCGAATCTTCAAGGGTATGAAGATCTCATCTACCTCTCTCGTTGATTACATCTTCTAGATTAGATCTTGGCTTTCTTGTTCGCATCCGTAGGAAAATTTTTTATTTACTATGCTGCGAAACCCTTCACCTGGCTCAAGCTAGTTGAGAGTTTAATGGACATTCACCTCACAGATGAAAAAGACACCTTCATCTGGAAGCTAACTGACTCTGGCCAGTTCTCGGTGAAGTCTCTTTACGCTGAACTCCTAAACGGAAATACAATTTTTCTTAGGAAATATCTGTGGAAAATCAAAGTACCACTAAAGATTAGAATCTTCATGTGGTTTCTAAACAGAAAAGAGATCCTAACTAAGGACAACTTGGTTAAAAGAAACTGGAATGGATGTAAAAAATGTGCATTCTGTGATGAGGAAGAGACCATAGAGCACCTTTTCCTCAAATGCAAATTCGCCACCCTGATTTGGAGAGTTGTTCATTTCACCTTCAATATGCCACCCCCTAGTAATATAAATAATATGTTTGGAAACTGGCTGAATGGGATAGATAAATCTGCCAAGGCACGAATTAGAATTGGTGTCTGTGCCTTGGTTTGGGCAATCTGGAATTGCCGGAATGATATTATATTTAACAATGCAAATTGCTCCCCTTTTATGCAGGTTATCAACAAGACTTCGCACTGGATCACCACTTGGGCGCTCCTCCTTCCAGAAGACCAGCGGGGATATATGGATTCTGGATGCACACGACTGATGGCGGTCGTTCAGGCTATCTTCAGCCAGGGTGGTTGGCGGCATTCTAATAGGATTGGGAATGTTTAGCAAAGCCTCGTATTCCATTTTTAGATGGCTTGTAGCAGAGTCGTCGTTGGCCGATGACTAGCTGTTATCTTCCTTGTGTTGCTTGTCACTTGTAAAACATCTTAAACGTTTCTTAATAAAACGGCTGTGTGCATCGATTGATGCAGAGCCCGGGGACACCCCATTTCTAAAAAAAAATGATCGATGATGTGGCTCTGTTTGTCAACACAGCGCTGCCACTTGTACACTTCTGCATTGACTTATTTCGATGATGTTTTTGTCATCTTTATGATGCATGTATGCTTACTTTTTTTGAACGGACATGTATATGCTTACTAATTAGCAGAAATTAAGGCGGTATGTACTCCGTAGTATCAATCATATGTTTACATGTTTGCGCCAGAAATTAAGCATTCAGCAAATTATATATGTTTGTAGATACATAGTACTGCAGTCTGCAAGTACTACTATGCTCTTTCCATCGATCGGTATATAATTTGGTTTGGTGCGCAGCTAGTCCCGACTCACGTAACGTCACAAGAGTTCGATCCAAACTGAGGCCTGAAAGTTGGAAAGAGACTGTTCCTTAACAGATACTCCACTACCTGATCGCACATGCCTGCACAACGGTTGCACTGGTGAAAAGCGATGCATTGATGCCAATTCCACGTACCAGCTAACTAACTAAGATATAGCTATAGCCATTCTTGCATAATAGAATGTATATGTAGGATATACTACTCCTCCTTTAGCCATTTTTGTAGCTTGAACCAAGGAAATTAAGCCCCTGATGGGCTAGTAGTGATTTAAAAGCATGCTACTCCCCTCAGATCGATATTATATGTCGCTTATATGGATGTATTTAGATACTGAAATCTACATACATAGATAAGTAATAGGTGTCGGAGGGGTAGTAGAAAAATATTGAAGAAGAAGAGAAGGGTAGTGAGAAGAAAAAGGCCAGAGGCAGTGTCCAGGAAAAGTGCAGGTAACTTAACACACTTGATGCACGAGAAAGACAAAGGAAACGACGTACTGGCAAAGCAAAAGAGGATTAATCAATGTACAGTCGAGCAGAGGAACAACCGAGCAAGGCTCTCACATGCAGGCCAAGCAAGAACAATCAGTGACAGTGAGAGCTAGCGGCCTCTTAGTGCTGCACTGCACTGCACGCATGCTCGTCTCTCCAATCTAATCGACCTCAGTCGATCGTTGGAGATTAGTTTATGAGATACTATCAAAGAGCACAATCTTGACAGGATAGTGGAACTGTGGCGTGGCATCCTACCTTGCTTGCTTAACAAATTCAGTACGGGTTTTATATGTACTCTTCTTCAGTTAGTGATGTACTGGTACCTTTGATGGCGATGATGATCCCCGCATAATCCAACCGAATGGGGCGATCGGAGATCGCACGAGACAGGTCAGTAAATAAGACATGTTGTCCGATTCCGATCGGAAGCATCAGCTACGAACTCCTGTTTTGTCATGAGAAGTATCAATTCAGATGCCTATACAAATATTTGCACATTCAGTTATCCTTCAGCCATCTGGCGCACGATTCATGGACCTGACGACTTGATTGATTGACTGACTGACTAGCTGAATTCTAAGCCGGCCATGCACGTATTGATAGTCAGAGAGACACTGGCGTCGTTTGACAAGTACCAGTAGGTAAGTTAATTTGCGCTGAAAACTGCCTCCTCTTCTACCACCTAACCAGTACTGCATACTACTATAGTAGCAAATTGGGAAGATCAGCGACAAATTAATCGGGCCATTTCATACACCGCTGAGCATCGTTCACACGGGTGCGGCGCAGTGTAGAGGAAGAAAGATTGTAAAATGGTTCTTCGTGCGAGCTCAGATGGCTTCTTTTTCGTGGAGCTGCTGCCCCTTTTTGACCATGTTGGCACTGCTTATAATCGATCGATGCATCTGAGCTTTTTCTTGCTTTTAGGAGGGAGCCAGCTGCGTGTCACGGGAGAAAAACGATTTCAGTCACGATTACCAGTATTATACATTCTCATCAATCAGCAGGCAGTGAGATACTCCATCTCGCACGACGATCTCGATCATTGATCCCACACAAGCTAAAGCACGCACGCACGGGCATGTATTCATCAGGGAGATGGTAGGAAGCCTGGTACTCTGATCGATCTGCTTTACACCCGCTGTCCCACTACTTAATCCGAGTTAAGAGGAATATATCTGTCCTCCCGGCCTGCCTGTATGTGTACTGCGCCTCGTAAAGCAGCACGTACATAGAGTGGTGTGTCATTAACATATGTGTGATTAGTTAGCCAACTAACTAACTGATCCTAATTAATTGGGGGGCTGCAGGCTTTGCATATCGCCGATGGTGGCTTTCATGTGGATGATTGCTTGGAAAGCTACACTGGCACTTTCAATAATTTTCACCAGTTCGTCTGTCAGCATTCGGCGGCCTTTATACTTTGTTTATGTGCGATGTTCCGATTGCCGTTTGATCGGTATGGCTAACTGCGTATACGTCGAGTATACTTACCCCGTACAAGACCAGTGCAACAAAGCCCGTCCAGTATGTGCAAAGCGGCATCTAAAAGAACCTGCATAAATAGGTCCGTTAAAACGTGTGTAAGGGAAGCTCAAAACGTTGTTTACCGTTTCGGGCGGGCTCTTGTCAGACAGATCCCGCAAATAAAACAGTATATATGCTATAATGTTTTTATTATGCGGGATTTGTTCGGCGGGAACCCACGTGAAAACGTAAATCTGCATTTTTTTTCTTAGATTTCACAAATATGACAACTAAACCGGCAATAGATGCAATGGGTTGGGGCGGCGATGGTGAGGGGGGAGGGTCTTCGGTGGCATCAACGCGAGCTATCGGCAGCACACGAGTTGGGGCGGCGATGGCCAACTTCTGCGGCGCAGCACGAGCGATGGGGTGGTGGAATCGGCCCCACGACCTGCCCGGAGATCTGTTCCTCCGGCCAAGCGAAGAGTGGGAATAGAGGACACGCTCGTTTGGTCCCTAAACCCTCGTTTCTAGAGGTTGAATTGATGATATAAAGTTTTGGGCGTTATAAAGATGCTCTAAGTACTTGTGCCGACAAACAGAAGACAGTAGATTATGGATTAAAGATTTGGTGCACATATGCACTAGTGATCTTGTTTATAAAAAATAGAAAATTATATTTCTGAGTTTAAAAAAATATAAAAATATATTCACATGTAGCCAACTATTTATCGCACCAACATGCAAAAAAAAAACTCGTTCACATACTTTGTATTTTGGGCTACACAAAAATGACAAACGTCTAGATCAGAGTATGTATATTTCAAATCTATAATTTTTGTCGCTTTTTATGCTGCCCCCAATATAAAGAATTTCGTAATGAAATTTTGCGTACTTATAGGTTACATTATTGATTATGTCCTAATTTATCTCTTAAACTTTAAAATATAATTTATAAAAAAATTAAAATAGAGGAAGCACTGATGCCCGAAAAGAAGAAGCGCTTTTCGGGAGTTAGAGCATCTCCAGCAGCGACTGTAAACTAGCGCGGCGCTGTAATAACTGCTTTTTTGGGCGCGCACGGCGCGGTATCTTCCTCTAGCAGGCGCGGGAAAAAAGCGCGCGCGCGGGATCTTTAGGCGCGCGCGCTGCTGTTGCACTAGGTTGGGCGGCAAATCTCCCGCGCGTCGTGGAGCGCGGTCACCCGCGCCCAACCGCCACGCGCGCGCACCTGGAACATTCCCCTTCCCTATCCCCTTCCTCGCGCGCACACCGCCCAACCGCCACGCGCCCCGCCTAGGCGCCGCCATGCCGCCTCGCCGGCGCAGCGCCTCCGGCTTCAAGGGCGTGCGCCCGCGCCCGAACGGGCTCTTCTACGCCGAGATTCGCACCGCCGGCTTCCGCCTCACGCTCGGCACCTTCAACACGCCGGAGGCGCGCGTACGACGCGGCGGCATGGCGCCTCGGGCGCCCGCGCCGGCAGATGAACTTCCCCGAGACGGAGTCGCTCGAGGAGGCGCAGTTCCTCGCGCCACAGCCGCACCTCGTCACGGAGGAGGACCGCCACCTGCATCGCGAGGCGCAGCGCCGCCTGCTCATCGCCGAGCACGACGAGCGCGCCATGGCGAGGTGGCGCCGCGAGTTCCCGCAGGATGTGCAGGCGGAGCTCGAGTTCTACAGGTCGAGAAGGGCCGAGCGGCGCGCCTACCGGGCAGATCGCCGCCGGCGCAATGCCTTCATCAACACGCAGCTCGCGGGGCCGCAGACCATCGACGACGACGATCCGAGGTGGGATGACCTGTGGACGCAGTCCGAGGACACCTCCTCCGACGACGATGAAGCGTAGAATGTAGCTTCATTTTCTAGTTTGTAGTTTTAATTTCTGTTGAACGCAATGTATTTTCTGTTCGTCGCGGTTTAATTTAGTCTATTTTCTAGATCTTGCAATCTATCTGTTTGTGTGCGCGCGCGTGTTTGCGCGCTGTAGGTTGTAGTGTCTGGTGGAGGCGCGTCTGCGCGCCGTATATTGGCGCGCGCGTTTACAGCTTCTAGGAATGGGTGCTAAAAAATGGCGCGCGCAAAGCATCTACAGCGCACGTATTTGGCGTTTTACAGCGCGCAAGTTTAGAGCCGCTGCTGGAGATGCTCTTACGGCACAACACCATGTAGATTTGTGGTTCCCTTTTCCGAGACGATATAGGGCACATGGTACGAATATCACCGTACGTTATTATCTTTGATGATCCGAGCAGCAGTGCGTAGATACGGATTGATTTGAGGTCTCCCTTTACTCACACTGCCTCGCCATGCCTGCATGCTAAATCCGAGCATTTATAATTAGCTTATTGCTGTGGCGTGTACATGCTTTGCTTATGAAACACAGATGTGCTAGTAATTAACAGAGATCACATGGGTGCATGAGCAACCGATGCCCATGCTACTGGGGTTGGGGCGAAGAGGAGCAGGACTGCAGGCACAGTAGAAGCAACCGAACCGCCCGTTGACCGACCGAGGGTGGGAATGGGGATGGGGGAAGGAAGGTAGCTTGTGCGGCACATTTTCTTCTTCTTCTTCTTCTTCTTCTACCACCTCTCTTGTTCTCTGCTGCTGCGTAGACCGCCTGTCTCACGGGCAGGGAGGGCTGGCCCACGTATGTCAGCAGCAGGCATGTGTTCTGCTGTGTAGTCTCTCCCTCCCGTCCCGGTGTGGTGTGGTGTGGTGTGGTCTTCTCCTCCAAGTTATCCAAAGGCCGGGAGCCCGGCAGACAGTCAGTCGTGCTGCCGCTGCCGCACGCGCTTTGTCAGAACGAGAACGATGCTGCAGTGCTCCAAAGGAAAATGCCATGCAGTGCACGCCTCTCGATATGTCGTTTCATGGGCATCAGGTGGAAACGCAGGAAAGATGATGAAACACCGTTGCGCGTGCATTTTCATGGTCTACGGGACGGAGCACGTAACTTAAGCTTGATCAGCAAGGATAGACGGTCAGCTAGCTTGCAGGAGAAGGTGGATTGAATCGAGGAGGGGTGCCGCGTTTTACTGTTGTAAACTGAGCCAAAACGTATACTAGAGGACCAACGTTCACACGTCGGTCTACCCGTCGGATCAGCATCGACCTACCGGTAGGCAGGGGCGATTTTACCAGGTCAGGTGGTCTTCGTGAGGCTCCCTCCGATTTTGTAAATAAAATGTCAAATATATGTTCACTACAGAAAAGAGGAAGCAAACAAGCAGCTCTTTTAGTGGCCACCTCCTAGATTGTTAAAGAAAACCATCGCCACATCAATTGACCTCAAGAGACGAGTGGGGAACTCATCTACTCAAGTACCAAATGAGTCGTATGCCCGTATTTAGCTTGTGAAGTCATTTTAATTTGGTGTTTCAAGCCCACCGTCCATGCTGCTCTAGAATCGCCACTGCCGGTAGGCATTGTTTTGGTTTGGAGGATACGAAAAGATCGAGTAGGAGCATGAAAAACACACCAACATGGCCCCCTGTGCAAGGATGACACGCACAGATCAAGAAAAACACACCAACACGATACGTACGCATCAGTGCATGTGCAAGAATAAACACACAGTGTCCCCCGCAAAAGAAATAACACAATGTGTAAAATGAAGTCCTGAAAAACAGGTGGAATTCTGTAGACATGGGTGTTAGTTCGCCTAGGAATCCTTATAAACGTCATCAAATTATAAGGATTTTTTTTTTAAAAAAAAGGAGCTTACACCGGCCTTCGCATTAGGCAATAGAATTTATTTTTTGAATGAAAGGGGCTGCCCCATGTTTCATTAACGAAACACACAAGCTACAACAGTTCCTCACACCAATTTTTCAGCCTTGCAACCATGCAAAGTCTATTATTACAGAAACCACAAAGGCAACAAAATGAAAAACAGCAAGGTCTCAGACCACACATAGTTCTAGGTCCTAAACGCAACAAACTCCACACGCACACATTTCTCACGAAGACTATCCACTGGTTATTCTTCGACATAGTGGCGCCCATCCTCTCGATCGATTGAAGATGTCCTTGATCACCATCTTCAACATCTCAGTGCAAACCTTTTATATCCTTATTTTAACAGGCTAAGGCAGATATCCACTTTTATATCCTTATTAAAGGATAAGTCATAAAGCCTGTGAAATCTCTCACCCAAAGGTTTGTTCTGGTACCAAGCATCTCTCCAAAAACTAGTTTTATTCCCCGAAACCAGAACTCGATCACAATATTTGTAGAAGATATCTTTAACCTGCATTAGCCCAGACCAGAACTGGGAACACCCTGGTGTCAGTTCCATATGGGCTAATGTTTCAGAATGCAGATATTTCCTTTTAAGCATAGTTTGCCACATTCCTTCTTCATTTTCAAGTTTCCACAAACATTTGCATAACGAACGTATGTTCATTAGTTCCAAATTTAAAACACCTAAGCCCCGGGTCCTTAGGAGTACAAACCGTCTCCCAGTTTACTAGATGGTATTTTCTGATCCCTTGTTCCTCTTGCCATAACAACCTCCCCTGATAAAAAATCACATATCTTTCTAACTCCCACATGGAGTCTGTAAAAGGACATCATATTAAAAATAATGGAGGTAAGGCAAGAGTTAAGGAGAATAACTCTAGACCCAATGTCCATCATTTTCCCTTGCCAACACCCACTAATTTCTTTTCCATTTTCTCCTCATCAGGTTCCCAATGACCATTAAGAAGTTTTTTCTTATCAATGGGGACCCCTAAGTATTTAAGAGGTAGCTCACCTGAATGACAAGTGAAAATTTCTTCATAAATCCTAGCCTCATCTTTACACTTCCCTAAACAATAAACTTCACTTTTTAGGAAATTTTGAGACCAGACATTTGTTCAAAAAGGCATAACAAAAAAATTAAGTTTCTAGCATTTTCATGCCCTTCTTCTAACATGAAGATGGTGTCATCTTCATATTGGAGAATAGCAAAGCCATTCTCTTGCAAATGGGGTGCAAGACCCCTAATCAATCCATTTTCTTGAGCATTTTTAACCAAAGTGCTCATGGAGTCAACAGTTAAGTTAAAAAAATATTTGGAGACAGGGGATCCCCTTGTCTCACTCCTCTTTTTGTATTAAAATAAGTACCCAATTTATCATTAAGTTTTATATTTACTTTCCCACTGGTAATGATACTGAAAATTGGGTCATTAATTTTGTGGGAAAAGCCTTTCTTGACCATAATATTGTAAGGAAAGGCCCAGTTCACATTATCATATGTCTTTTCAAAATCAACTTTGAAAAGGACATCAAACATTTTTTCCCTTTTAACCTCATGTAGAATCTCATGCAAGACCACAAATCCTTCCATGATAAACCTATTTTTCATAAAGGCAGTCTGAGTCTTATCAATTAAATCTTCTACAACACAACTAAGCCTATTATTCACACCATTTGTAATAATTTTCAAACTTTCATTCATCAAACATATAGGTATATATTTTTTAATAGTTATTGCATCCTCACATTTTGGAAGAAGTGTGATGGTACCAAAATTAAGTTTACCAGTGTCCAAACTTCCATTAGTAGCATCAAACAAGTTTTTTAGAGGATTCTTAATTTGTTCCCAGAAGAATTGATAGAATTCCCCAAGAAAGCCATCAGGCCCAGGACTTTTGTTGTGTGCTAGAGAGCACACAATGCCTTTAATTTCTTCCATATCGAATTCCTTAGTTAAATCCCAATACTCTACTTCAGACAGGGTATGTGGAAACTCAGTCTCCAATGAGATTCCACACCTATCTGATTCACCAAACAGATTTTTATAATACTCGGTTGAATGGGCAAGAAGGACTTCATCTCCCTCCAGAACAATATCCCCATGTAACAAATGCTTAATCCTATTTTTTTCATTCTCCCACTAGCTGTAACCATAAAATATTTAGTGCAGGATTGAGCTAACTTAAGATCAGTATTCTTAGCCCTCTGGAACCACTTGATGTTATCTTCTTTTATCAGATTATTCAAGAATTTTTTTTGTATCTAAATACAATTCTCTGTCCACTACATTTAGGCCATGCAACTCAGCCCTTTTATCAATATCATCTAGAATTCTAGATAAATTTGTTTTTTCTTTCTTGTATTGATGATACGTCACAAACATATCTATAATTTTTTATGCTCCAATGCTTGTTTTACACCAATTACTTTGTGTTTTGTTTACACTTCGTGGCATTTTTATGCATTTTCCGGAACTACCTATTAACGAGATGCCACAGTGCCAGTTCCTGTTTTCTGCTGTTTTTGTGTTTCAGAAAAGTTACACAGGAAATATTCTCAGAATTGGACAAAACGAATGCCGAAGTTCCTATTTACCTGACACGAAGATGGAGTCCAAAGGAGAGACGGAGGGGGGCCACAGGGCAGCCGCACCTTAGGGTGGCGCAGGCCACCCCCTGGCTGCGCCACCAGGTAGTGTGGACCCCTGGTCCACCCCCTGATATCGCCCTTCCACCTAAATTCCCTTCAACGAGAAAACCCTAAGGGGACGAACACTTTTCCACAAAACATACTGCAAGCCGCCGCCGTCGTCGTCCCGAGATTGGGAGGGTCCACAAGCTCTTCCCGGCACCCTGCCGGAGAGAGAAATCATCACCGGAGGCCTTCTTCATCACCATGCCAGCCTCCGGAGTGATGCGTGAGTAGTCTACCTTGGACTATGGGTCCATATCAGTAGCTAGATGGTTGTCTTCTCCTTCATGTGCTTCATGTCTAGATCTTGTGAGCTCCCTATCATGATCAAGATCATCGTTATGTAATTCTACATGTTGTGTTTGTTGGGATCCGATGAATATTGAGTACTATGTCAAGTTGATTGTTGATTTATCATGTCTATGTTATGTATGATCTTGCATGTTCTCCGTTGCTAGTAGATATCTTGGCCGAGTAGATGCTAGTGACTCCAAGAGGGAGTATTTATGCTCGATAGTGGGTTCATGCCTCTAGTAATCTGGGAGAGTAACAATAACTTCTAAGGTTGTAGATGTGTTGTTGCTACTAGGGAGAAAACAACAATCTTTTGTTCAAGGACATTTGTATTGTTTACATTACACACTTTGCTTAAGGTGATAATTTGTTGCATGCAACTTAATACCCAAGGGTTGTTCGGATGATATCCTGCGTGTGGATTATTAGTCATAGATGCAGTTGGATTACGGTCTATGTATTATGTTGTAATGCCAAGTGAATCTCATAGTGATCTTCATGACATGTACATGCATTGTTATGCATTCTTTATTCTGTCAATTGCCCAACTGTAATTTGTTTACCCAGCATGTTATTTTCTTTATGGAGAGACACCTCTAGTGAACTGTGGACCCCGATCCATTCTTTTACATATATATTATCATCTACTGCAAGCACCATTTACTTTCTGCGAGCATTATTTATTTACTTACTACAAACAAACATCCTTTTCCACACGATATGTTTAATCGTTTGTTTTCAGCAAACCAGTGAGATTTACAACCTCACTGCAAGTTGGGGCAAAGTATCTTGGTTGTGTTGTGTGCAGGTTCCACGTTGCTCCTGGCGCTGGTAGTGCACTCTGCCAAAAGCCAGTTAGCATCAACCTTCAGAAGTGGTTTCTTTATCCTACTGGTCGATTAAACCTTGGTTTCTTACTGAGGGAAAACTTACTGTTGTGCTCATCATACCTTCCTCTTGGGGTTCCCAACTAGTAGTCAAGACTACGCACCAACAACTGACTCTCTACATTTCTATTCCAACCTTTCAAAACCCTCCTAGTGGCCCCAAGCCTCCAATTCCATTCATCAATTGCATTTCTTTCTCCAGCTGGCAAGGCCCAAATAGGATCCATTGTGTATGTCCTCCCTTGCCAACCAACATAACTCCATCTTGAAATGAGAACTTCTATGGACCCTATCCCCAGTATCTAACAGGAGAGAGGTATGATCAAATTTATACCTTGTTAGAGCAGACACCTGCACTAAAGGGTACTGGTCCATCCACTCTGTTGTGGCAAGAAATCAATCTAATTTTTCAAAAATAGGCACCACATGGTCATTAGACCAAGTGTACTGCCTATTCCCTAAATGCAGTTCCGTGAGATTATTATGTTCAATAATCGCATTGAAAATGACACTCCATCTGCCAATAGTTCCCCCATTACTCTTTTCACAACTCTTCCTAATAATATTAAAGTCACCACCAAAAAGAGTGGGACCTCTAACTTTGTGGCACAATATGGAGAACTCTCTCAAGAAAATCTCTTTTCCTAAGATTTAAGCAACACCATATATAATAACTAAATTCCGCTGAAATCTCAACACCTTATCAGTCAGATGGAATCTGATAAAATGCAAGCCCTGTTCTATCTCCCCAACATCAAACTTGTCAGCTCTAACTCCAACTAAAATCCCACCAGACCTTCCATTAGAAGCAACAGTATGCCATAATTTTTTTTGTCTGGCTCCAAGCTGTTCTAACAAAGAATCTCTAAACACTTCTAACTGAGTTTCCTGGATTCCAACGAAATCCAAACCATAATCTTCAACCAACTCTCTGCAATGTTTCCTCTTATCATAAGAACCCATGCCCCTCCCGTTCCATATTAAGCCTAACATTTTTCCTTCCTTTCCTACCAATTCTAACTCTTGATCTGACATAGACAGGCTCTATTGGTTTCGAAATTAGATTTTTTTAACAGGAGATACCATTTGCAATGGAATATCCATATCATTCTCTAACTCCCCAATTCCCTCATCATCATCAGATAACAAAGGTTTCAGAGCATCAAAATCAAGCTATGCTTGATTAATCTCCTCTTCCATTTTGTTAGTATCACTAGCATTTTTAATGAACTCGGTATAAATGCTATATCTAGCATTTTCAAGTTGTTGAATAATGTCAATAGTGTGCATCCTTTGTTCAACAGAATTACCAATATTTATTTTCATCTTAGAAGCTAGATCAGCAAGTAAAATAGTATCTGAATTAACAACAGAGGGAATGGGATTACCTTTGCCTTCCAAATTTTTCTTGCTCTCCAACTCTTTAGTCTTGTCCACCATTTTTGCCTCATTTTGAGGTCTAAGCCTCTGCCTGATGTTGTCTTCTTCCATAGCTTTGGCAGCCTTCTGCTTCATCATCTGCTTCTAAGCTTCAGCTTCACATTCTTTAAGTATGTCCGTAGCTTTCTGAGCAGTAGAGGGATAACTTGCCCCAATCTCACCATCTTCCTCTTCAATCCTCTCTTCCTCATCAAAACGCTGGCCATAATCCTCAGCCAGTTGAGATTTTCCTTTACAACTCTGTCAACCTCAGACTTGAGTCCCTATCTAGTCTACATGTTGAACTGTAACTGGGTTGCAAGAATTCTCTCCTCCATTTTCAGAATTTGCTGTTCCATCCTCTTATCCGTCTCCTCTTGAATGTATTTATCAAGCTCTTCTTTAGTAAAGAAGATTCCTTCCCTAGCAGCTTCCACTTTCCCATAGTCTTCCATCCTTGCCCTCTTACTTGGACTGTCACCTTCAGTTCTCATCACTTGATTGTCAGGTAAGCCAGGAATAAGCACACCATCTTCATCCAGCAGTCCACCCTATTCAACAACTGTCTCTATCTCATAGAGAGCATCATAGATGTATGGGTCAGTTGTGATTTCAGTGGAAGGAGGGATGAGACTAGGATCCCTGACCCCCACTTTAACTCTGGCAAGCTTGAACTTAATCATGGCAGGAGTATCAATCTCCTAAACCACACCCAGAGGAGAAGCTGCTTCACAGATCCCTTTGTAATGCACCAGGTCATTAGGAATTCCATTAATTTTCACCCAAACTGAGAACAATTTTGCCTTTGCTAGAGAAGTAGCACCCCACTTGTTAACTGACACAGACAAGCTAGTACCTTTCAGGGTAAACTCCTCAAAGCCAAGAACCCTCTCCAACATCTCTAGATTAGGAAATTTAACAACAAATTTTTTGTTGTCCATAGCTTTAACTTTCCAGTCCCATTCACCTTGAAAAGACCTCTTCAAACCTTCTTCTAGAGTAGTCACACTTGGAGTTCCTCTCTTGATGCTAATCAGAGCCATCACATTTGTTCCCCCACTAGAGTTCTTATTAGTATTTTGAGCATAGAAACAACCCAGTCCTTTTGCAACAAAACCCACCAACTGCACCACAGGCTTTGGCTGAGAAGGCCACACACAAGCCCCAGTAACATGTGTAGTCTTGGAACAGATCTCATATAGCATCTTTACTTTGCAATTCTGAGAATTGTGTTCATTACTTGTACACTTCTGACAAAAGACTTTCTTTGGAGGATTTTCAGAAGTCACAAGAGGGAGATTTCTACCAGATTCAGACCTAGTTGTTGGTGCAGGTGGGGAGGTAGCTGTTGAAGGCCCTGCTGCGGTTGCACTAGCACCACTCCCTCCTGAAGCAAAAGAAGTAGTATTCTATGCTGGATCACTCATGGCCTTCTGCTGATAAATATCCTTGTTCCCTCCATCCGTAGGACGCCAGTTAGGGTTCCTCCAATTGGGATTGTAGGGAGGCCTAAAATTGTTGTTGAAGCCAGGCCCCCTCCCATAGTTGTAACCCCCTGCCAATTTTTTATTCCAAATTTTAGGGCATTCATAGCATTCACAATATTGCAATCATGAATCGGAAAATGGTAGAAACATATATCAACCATTGAAAGATGAGAAGCAGCAAGAAGTTATCTACTACCTCCATCCCAAGGGTTAAGGTTTATTTTTTAGAAAGTCAAATTATATCAAGTTTGACTAAGTTTTGTTAAAAATCATTAACATACAAAATACAAAATTAATATCATTAGATAGATAGTGAAATATATTTTCATGTGGTATCTACAAAATATCATATTTATTGATAGATTCTTCTAAAAGTTTGGTCAAACTTTACTTAGTTTGACTTTTTTTAAAAATAAGCCTTAAGCCTTGGGATGGAGGTAGTATTTTCTAATCTATTAATATGTCGTCACCCACTAGCCTAGAAATAGAAGTTTTGTGCAACCGTTAGCAGTCGATTGCAACCAATAACCATACGCTCATGCTGATCCTCCGGTAGAAGTAGGGACCATTGCTCTATCCAATGATTGTCAAAATAATTCGTACCATTCTGCTTATGAATTTTTTTTACTTCTATAGCTCCAAATTGATCAACATAATGCTGATACACCAATACATATTCTAACTTTATCGTTCTTATGAACTCCATTCAACCAGTTACCGAACATAATGGTAATGTTATTTGGAGGAGGCATGTTATACGTGAAATAAACAATTTGCCAAATAATTTGTGCAAACAGATATGATAGAAATAAATGTTCTATGGTCTCAGTGAGTCATAGCCCCTCCATTTCCGTTCGGCAAGATTGTCTTTTGTTAACAAGACTTTATTGTTTACAAACCACATAAAAATTTTGATCTTCAATATTTACATAGGAATCTTGTATGGCAGCTCATAAGGTTCAACTACATAAACTTAACTGTAAATACATAAGTCTGGGTTGCTAGAGAGCTGAAAATCCATAAGTTGCTGGCATAATTGTAATGATTCGTCCCATCTGTTACGAGTTAAAACCCTCCTTTACTCGTGTAATAAGGATGGCCTAAAACTAAAAGTCAACCACTACATTAAAAAGCATTGTGAACAATGAATGGATCACCTTGTCGGAGGCCTTTTCGTGTTTGGAAGTAATGAACAATGTCATCATTCACCTTTATTCCAACACTATTGCTTTGAATAATTTCTTTCAATCCAAACACACCACTTAGGATCAAAACACTTCATCACGAAACATGTTGTAGAAATGACCACTTAACTTTATCATATGCTTTCTCAAAATTGATTTTAAAGAGTACCCCATCTAACTTATTTTGGTGTAGTTCATGAACCGTCTCATGTAGCACGACCACTCCCTCTAAGATATGTCTCCCAGGCATGAACGCGGTTTGCACTTGTATGATCAACTTTATTGGCTTAAGTCGTGATTCGATTTGTTGCAACCTTAATAAAAATCTAAAACTAACGTTAAATAGACAATTTGGTTTATATTGTTGTATTTGTATACCTTTAATTTTTTGCGTAATAGAGTAGTAACTCCAAAATTCAATATAGATAGAGATAACTTCTCCTTCATGTAAGTGTCCAAAGAGGGCCATTAAGTCTTGCCAAATTTTTTTTGTAAAATTCTGCTGGAAACCCATCTGGTCCAGGAGAATTATTATGCTTCATATGAGAAATAGCATAAAAACTCTCTTCCTCAGTGAAATCAGCAGTTTGAACATCATTTTTTGTAAGGACAATTGCAGAATATCGTCTACTCGTTCTTCCATCATTGAGAAACTATTACGTTATGGATCCCTAAAAAGTTTTTTATAATAAAAATCTAAAACTATTGTTTAACACGCAATGAGGTGGAAGTATTTAGTACTATCCTATCCTTCTTAAATGTGTTTAACCTTAGCCTGTTGAGCTCATTTAGTCTCTTCATCGCGTCTAAGATTATTTATACTTTCATTTGCCTTTCTCAACACATCTTTCTCATGTGTAGTTCCTATCCATTTTGCCATTGCGGGTGGCTTGGCCGACACTATCGTCTTAATGACCTAGCGGTGGCAAGAGTAGACCTAACTCCACTCATTTTTGTCAAAATGGTGTTCTCTAACCCATAATACAACTTATTTCAGATTGAGATATTGCAACCTTAAAATATATATCATTACCTATATGTAATTTTTTTGAATAATTTTAGAAACCTCAAAATATCATTTTTTTTAATTTTAGGAATAAAGTACACTAGTGAACCCGGGCTCCAAATGCATTTCCGATGACCTCCAGAAGTCATCAATTTCATTACCAAAGATGAGATATCCAAGTTTTATCTGCAGTGGGACAAATATAAGTGTACTTAAGCTTAAAAGACAAGTGTACTTGCTTGTCCTGCCGAGGGGCAGTGAAGCCGATTATCAAGGGCTACTTCCTTAGAGCTTCAGGATCAAGGCATGTGATTGTTGCTTGTGGTTTGTCTAACCTAGGAGCTTTGCCGGGCAACTCGTTTTCTGTCCGGGTGATGTGATTTTGTAGAGTTCATTGGCCACAAGAAAAGGGACGTACTGTTCGTCAAGATGAAAGGGAGCCGGCCGATGATGAAGGTGGATCTATACTGCCGGTGACTCCATTAGATGGTGATCCACATGTTTTCTACTCAGTTTTGTTCTGTTTTCTATATTCATCATGTCCACATATTTCAATCTTGAGATTTTGTAGTACTAGTTAGAGAGTGTATGTAATTGTCATATAATTTTTCAGAAAATATTTCAATGTGAAAAATACGACTTTCAAATTTAAGTAAAAAAAGGGACGCGGGGATAGCATGGAGCACAGGGCGCCCTAGTCTACCAAGACCCGCGACATTTTATTATGGGAAATTTGCTATAGATACTGTTATTTTTTTTATGTTTGCTGAAATACACTGTCTGATTATATCTTTGCTAGATACCATTATAATTTTATGATACATTTGCTAAAACTCATCGTATTGCCAAAAACAGAAAGTTTAGTACTCCCTCCGACCCATATAGTCTTCGCTAATATGGATATATTTAGACATATTTTAGTGATAGATACGTCTGTATTAGCGAAGAGTAATATGGGTCGGAGGGAATACTTTTGTTTTGGATGACTGGTTTTAAAGAAAATGTGTCAAACTTTCTGTTGTTAGTAGTGCGATGTGTTCTAGCAAAGACACAATCAGTGTGTTCTAGCAAACGGTGTCCTCTAGCAAATTTTCTCTTTTATTTTTTAGCAGCCAAATAATATGAGAGGAGACTACTCCACATTTCCACCCAAGGAGTGTATGTATACTGGTTGGGAGGATGAGACGTAGAGATGGGAAAAAATTCATGCCAAATACGAAAGTGGTTTTTTGTAGCTTGGGCTACATGTATACCACTTTTTTCAAAAAAATTAAAATGATATTTCTAAGCTTCAAAAAATTATAAAAAAAAAGATGTAGTCAATGATCTACTCTACCAGTCCGTAAAATCTCAAGTTTCAAAATCATAGTATTCTAGGTTAAACAAAAATAACAAATTCTGACAAGTTTTGGAGATTTGTAAAATGTCACTGTTTACTACTGAGATCTACAAATTTGTTATTTTTGCACATGCCAGAATAATGATTGTTTCGCATTGATTTTTTGCACACTAGTAGAATAATTCATTGTCTACATCTAGAATTTTGTTTTGAAAACTTTGAAATTTTGAAGCTATGTGTAGCTCGTCGCGATTTTTTTTTAATATTGCACTTTTTTCCAGCTTTTCTGAAACTAGTATTGATTTACAGAAAATTTCAGAAGTAGGACAGCCTCCTATCCGGCAGATGCGACAGCTACAAGTCGCATCCAGTGGATGCGAGTAGTGGCTGTGGTGGGGGCAGACGCCTGCCACGGCCTGCTGTCGGAGCTGGCAGGCGCGATAGGCTCCTGTCGCATCTGGCGGGCGCGACAGGTGTACAGCCTGCTACACGCACCCGACCGGCCACCGTGTTATCTGTTTTGGCAATGCGCATCCGAGAACTCGTTATTTTCATTAGTTTGTATTGTTTTTAGTCGCGGCAAATATTTCGGATGTTTTATCTGTGAGTAATATTTCTGAATATATATTGGAAGTAACATTTATATTAATCTAGAAAGTGCGTGATACATCGGTATTACATACCGCAAACTAAAATATAGAAAGTGCGTGATACATCCGTATTACATACCGCAAACTAAAATAGAAATACATGATTCGGGACAACTAAAATTAAGATACAAATATAGTATGAATAACTAAGGCTTGGCGACTCTCTTGCCCTTTGTTGAAGAAGCTTTTTTGGCCCAGTCGCTAGGCATGAAGTCGTCGTCGTCGTCTTTGTCAAACTTCAACGGTGCAGTTCCTTTGCCCTTGCAAGCAGCACCCTTGGGCTTGGACGAGGTAGATTCTTTGCTCTTCGATGACGCCCCTTTCTTCTTGACCCAATCGTTAGGCATGAAGATATCTTCATCTTTGTGGCTGTCGTTGATCCAGAGCGTGGTATGTTGAACCCACCAACTCATATCTTCTCCTCTCTCCTTGATATCTGTCCAGTGCCCGTTGATCTTGATAAGTTCTGCCTGGACCTCCTTCCAGGTGCGAGATGGGCCTGTTGATTTGCTCTGATTGTAATCAAATGTGACCTCAATGAGATCGTTGGGGGTATTGACAAGCTCGTCAAATGGAACAAGCTCACGGTTCCTTCTATATCTACATGCTGCCTTGAAAACCTCTACGGACATAACTGTTTTCCAACTACGATTGGGAGGCGCCATGTTGGGCAAGATACAATGAGCTAGAACTGAAGTTTAGGTGGTCTTATATAGGACTTGAAGAATAGAAATGGCGGGAAAGAAGACACGGAATGTAGAAGGCGGGAAAGAAGAAGCGGGAAAGGAGTTGGCGGGAAAGAACAAGCGGGAAAGAACAAGCTAGAAAAATGAGCGGGAAAGAATAGGCGGGAAAGAAGTTAGCTGGAGAAATCGAGCGGGAAACTAGTTTGCGGGAAAGAACGAGCGGGAAAAAATATACTAAAAATTACGAGCGGGAATGGAGTTGGCGGGAAACAACTAGCGCGAAATAATAGGCGGGAAAGAACGAGCGAGAAAAAATAGTCGGAAATAAATCGTGACAAATATATGTGTCTCATACATCATGGGATAGTAGTACAATGAGAACCACAAACATGCTTACAAATATATGTCTAATACGAATGTGCATACAAATTATTAGGATACAAAGATATGATGATCACATAGATCATCGACGGCGCGGAGCACGTGGTGGTCCTCGTGGCGGAGGCGTCGTCCATCCATACCTGTTAGGGGCCGCTCGATAGTACTGAGTGCTCTCGACCTCCTGGTTGTCGGTCTGTGACTGTTGTGTGGGATCAGGTAGAGGAGTAGTAAGCAAGGCCATATAACCACCCATAGGGTCCGAGTTAATATCGATGTCACCAGTTGAAAGAGCATGTGCCCCCATGTGTGGTTTTGGTAATTAATGACAATCCCTATGGACTAATGTTTTCATTGAGTTATATTTATAGGACTTGTCCGTAGACAATGCTTGAGCCATATGTTGGTTTCAAGGGTGTAAGAAGATGAAGATAAAGAAGATTATTCAATGACCAAGGTGTTATTCAAGAAGTGATCCGAAGATTGGTCTAAGGGAGTTGAGCCTATGGAGTGTGTCTTGAGGGATAAGATGATGGAGTGAACTCTCATGTGCATTCTCAGGACATCATCATTAAGAAGGAAGAAGATGAAGTGCAATGTTGATCAAGTCGAAGCGCAAGTTCAAGATAGGTCGAGCAAGCGCAATCAAGAAAGGTAGCCCAACTTGAGGGTGTCAAGACCGTCATCATCTAGCTCAAGTGGATTGCAAGGCAAAGGTTTGTTCTTGATAGGTTTTCTCTTCTACCGGTCTCGTGTGTTAGTTTGGAGACCGGATTATAGGATTGGTAGCCGTACTATCAAGAGGGGCTCTCGAGTGAGTAACTTAATTGTATCGTTCGGAGAGAGCTCAAACCTTTGCATACTTGGCATTATCTTTCTTGGTTCTTATTTGGCTTTTATCCATGTGAGGTTCTAGAGCTTGTGGTTTTTTCCAAGACAAGCTCTAGGTCATCAAAAACGGATTTCGTATGGAACTCTTATTGCGTTTTTGGTGTTTGGAGGTTTTACCGGTTCTTCTTTATAGCTAAGTCAAACCTTTTATCATTTGGATTCATCCTCCTTTGTTGGACTATGATGTTTCTATGGATGAAGTTGTAGAGCTCGTTGTGATGATTCCAACGAGCCCAAGATCATCGAAAATGGAGTCCGGATGCAAAAGTTACAGCCGTTTTCGTATTGATGTTTTCTCCTGGGCCAGAAATTCCGCCCCCGAGGCCGGAATTTCCGCCCCTGCGAAATTCTGCTAAGTCCTTTTTCTTGAGCTGTGGTGCAACCTGCAGTAGGGGGGGCGGAAATTTTATAAGGGGGGCCGGAAATTCTGCCCCCGGGCCGGAAATTCCGCCCCCGAGGCCGGAATTTCCGGGTTATAAATCCTGTAACGGTCAGATTTCGTGCGGGGGCTATATAAAGCCCCTTCTTCCTCATTTGGAGGTCGGCTCTTCCATTTCTCTCTCCTCCATTGTTGACCTTGAAGAGCTTGCCCTTCCTCCCCTTCCCTCCCATGATTCTTGCATCTTTTTGAGGGAAAAGAGAGAGGAGATCTAGATCTACTTTTCCACCAATCATTATCTCCTCTATGTGAGGGGAACCTATTGGATCTAGATCTTGGATTTCTTTGTGAATTTCCTCCTTGTTCTTCTTCTCATATCCCTCCATAGCATTTGTTGCTTTGGTGGGATTTGGGAGAGAAGGATTTGAGCACTTCGTGTGTTCTTGCCATTGCATTTGGTGCATCGGTTTGAGTTCTCCTTGGAGATTCGGTAGTGAAAGTTCGTTGAGCTTTTTACTCTTGGGTTTTTGGAACCCTAGACGGCTTAGTGGCTTAGTGGTTACTTGGGGACCTCCAATTAAGTTGTGGAGATCTTCCCAAGCTTTGTGGTGCCTCCGTGGCAATTCCTTGGGGACCTCCAATTAAGTTGTGGAGATCTTCCCAAGCTTTGTGGTGCCTCAGTGGCGATTCTTGGGAGCCTCCAATTGAGTTGTGGAGATTGCCCCAAGCTTGTACGGGTTCGGTGACCGCCCTCAAGTGTCCCATAGTGGTCGGGTCTTCCATCTTGGTGGGAGGGCTCGAGGAGATTACGGTGAGCCTCCGTGGCGTTTTGGGAGCCTTGTGCCTCCACACCGCTCCAACGGAGATTAGCACTCACAAGGGTGTGAACTTCGGGATACATCGTTGTCTCCACGTCCCTCGGTTATTTCTATACCTGAGCTCCTTTACTTATGCAATTTACTTTGTGATAGCCTTCGTGCTTGAAGTTATATATATCTTGCTATCACATAGTTGCTTATCTTGTTTAGCATAAGTTGTTGGTGCACATAGGTGAACCTAGTTTATTTAGGTTTTGTATGCTTGGCAATTTAAACGTTAGTTTTATTCCGCATTTGTCAAGCCACTCGTAAAAGTTTTTAAATCGCCTATTCACCCCCCCTCTAGGCGATATCCTTGTACTTTCATTTGGTATCAGAGCCGGTCTCTCATTTTTAGGCTTCACCGCCTTGAGAGCAAAGATGTCGGCTAGGGGATTAGTGCACAATCACACTTTTATATTTGATGGCACTAATTATGATATATGGAAAACTTGCATGCTTATCCACTTTCGAGATATGGACCCAAATATAGAGAGAATTTTAGATATGGGTTTCTCTCCTCCTAAGGATCCCCAAATTCTATCTTTAGAGGAGAAGAGAAACTCTTATCTTAATTCTCGAGCTTCTAATGTGCTTGTTGATTTTGTGAGCGATGCAGTTATTCTTGCAATCATGCCTTTCTGTAGCGCTCATGAGTTTTGGACAAAGATTCAAGACAAATATGATATGTCCAACAAGATTGAGGATGATTGTATTCCCTCCACTTCCGGTCGTGATGAACTCTCTTCCACTTCACCAAAGTGTAGCAAGACACAAGGTAACTCTATGGTGAGTGGTGATGGAAATTGCAATGTTGATAGTGAGCTTACTTGTGATGATCATTCATCTCTATCTCATTGCCATGCTTCATCTTTGGACTTAAACACTTCTAGCACCATAAATGCTTTACATGCTTGTGTTGATAGTCCTTGCATATCATGTGTATGCTCCTTGAACACATCTCATAATGATATGCTTACTTTGTCTTGTTGCCATGATATAAATGCCTCTAGTTCCTCTAGTTGTTGTGTGTCTAACAATGTAGAGGAAACTGGAAATTCTATTGGCCAAGACATCGTCTCACTTGGAGCTTCAAGTATTTATTCATCATCATCTATTGCTTCCCACATTTGCCTTATGGCTAGGGCTTCAAAGGTAACTCCTACTTTGGAACCCAATATATCTAGTGATGATGAGAATGAGGATAATGAAGAAGAAGATGATGATCTTGCTTCTTTATTTGAGAAGAGTGAAATGTTTTTTTATGCTATTCGTAAGAACAAAATTGCTTGCTCTTACTTCTATAAGATTTTGGCTATTGCCACCGAGAGCAATAAAATTATTGAGGAGCATGAGAATACCATTTTTAAAATGCAAGGTCATGCCCGTGATTATGCGGATGAGATCGCGGATCTAAAAGAAGCTCTAGAAGAACAACAAACCACCAAGGAATCTCTTGAGGAGACCTTTACTTTAGAGCTATCTAAAATAAAGAAATCCTATGATAGAACTCTTGTGGTGGCAAATGATTTTGAAACTAAATATGAAGAGCTTGTAGTTACTTATGCTAAACTCCTTGAGAATGTTGTGCTTCTTAAGAATGACTCTAGGGTCATTTCGTGTGAGCCCATCATTCTCACCGATTCGCATGAGCAACTTAAAGCTTCAAATTCAAATGAGCTTACTAAATTGCCTTCTCCACTTTCCGTTAGTGATGAAGCTTGTGCTACTAACTCTACTTCTTGTGAAGCATCCATCTTGAAGGAGAATGTTGAGCTAAGGGCTCAACTTAATTTGCTAACTAGCAATTATGGGAAATTGGAAGAAAATTATGGAAAGCTCTCTAGCTCCCATGAGGATTTTCTAGCTTCCCATGATAGGCTAAAATTAGCTCATGAGGCTATTATGTCAAAGGTAACATCTTGTGAGCCTCATGTGGATATTTGCACTACTTCTCAAAATGCCATATTGCCTTGTGCTAGTCCTAGTAATTCATCCGCTCATAACATTGCTACATCTTGTGATGAATTACTTTCCTTTCCTTGTTGCTCTAATAATGAAGCTTCTACTTCCTCTAGTACTTGTGTTGTTACTAACCATGTAGAGGAAATCGAAGAGCTCAAGGCCCAAGTCACTTCCTTGAAGAAAGACTTGGTAAAGAGTCATGAAGGGAAATCCAAACTCGACAATATGTTGAGAGTGCAAAAATCCCCCAATGACAAGAGTGGACTTGGGTTTATCTCCAACAACAACAAGAAGTCCACGGTTAACAAGAAGAAGAAGGGCCAAGGACAAGTCAAAGATCCGGCCAAGATTGTTTGCTTCAAGTGCAAAATTGAAGGGCACCATGTTAGATCTTGCCCTTTGAAGAAGAAGGCACTAGTTGAGAAGCAACAAGGGAAGCGGCCTCAAGTTCAAGGTCATGCTCAACTTCGAGTTGAAGAAATGCCACTTCCCAAGAAGAATCAAGATAATGCTCCCATTGCGGAGAAATCAAGTGAGAAGAAGGTGAAGAAAAGAACTTGCTACATATGCCGTGAGAAGGGTCACCTTTCTTGTTCATGCACTATTGGTAACTCATCCAACCCTATCATAATTGATGATGCTTATTCCCTTTGCAAGGATAAGGTTGGCAATGTGTTTGCCAAATTTGTTGGTACTCAATGTGGTGTCAAGAAAAGAACCATTTGGGTGGCCAAGCCTATTGTGACTAACCTCTTAGGACCCAACTTGGTTGGGTACCAACACACCAAAACTTGATCAATAGGTGTTTGTTGGAGGGCATTGGAGACTTGGCTATATCATGAAGAATTAAGGGATCTTCATCAATATATTGTCTCAAGTCAAGTCAATTGAATTATCTTGTTTATATCATATATCCAATGTTTCTCTTTGCGATAACATGTACTCAACTTATCTACATTTAAAGTTACTCGCCCCTTTTGCATGTGTTGGTTGTGTTCCATTACATGTGTTGGTATATGTTGTGCTACCTACTTATTTTATTTTGATTAATCAAGTATGTACTTGTGGGTTTGCACACCATGTATGTGTGTTTGTGTTTGAGCCTATATTGCATCTTCTTTTATATTATTTGGCTCTTTTAAGAGACTATTGGACTATCATATTATGGGGGAGTAGTATGCTTTGTGCATACTACAAACCAATAAAATGTGTATATATGAGGTTGTGTCACATAGTGTTGATATTGCAAATTATCTTTCTTCTATGTGACATGTTTGCTCAAACAAGTTTCAATTTGCCAAATTGTTTTATTGCTCTTGTTTTGGATCTTGTTTGTGAGATACATTCTTGGTAGGGTTTTCCTAAAATGTGGAATTCTACATGAAAGTTGGAAAACCATTTGCTTCAAGTTATCCTAATCATTGATTTGCGTGATTGTTTAACTATTTGAGTCTATCAAGAATATCTTCTTTAGCATGGTGTTTAATTCTTATCCTTTTTATATGCTTCTTGTTGTGAAGATGATCTTGGATTTATGTGTAAAATGCCACCGGGAAATTAATAACTCCAAATACCTCTTGTCCTTGGACAATTGGTACTTTATCATGTGGAATATATATATTGATCATCTTTACATTGGCTATTGCTTTTAATTACCATATCTCTTGCCAACAAATGTATTTGTTTTATTTCCCATTGTCTTCCTTGACTCTTGTGATTCCATTTGATTTTGTTGAACTTGTTTTGTGTTATTTTTAATGTAGGTAGAGATGATGATCCCATTTGTGTGCATTTTGTATTCAAATGCAAAATCATAAATAATGCACTAATCTTGGGGGAGCTCTCCTATATTTTCTATAACATACTCTTGGGACTTATTTCAATTGGTATTGGTTTTTGTTGGAAGAAAAATCTTTTCTTTTTGGTACTTAGTGTGCCATCATAAAAGAGTGGAGAGTTTGGTTTGTTTGTTGGAACCTTGCTCTCTTTGGGAGAATGGCTATCTCTTTTCTTGTTTTTGCTCTATATTCTTAAAATGAGATAAGTCTTTGGGCATAAGTGTTTTAGTGATCCTTTATGCTCATTGGCGTTTGCTTTGTTCACTTGGTGGACTTTGGAGTCAATCTTGTGTTGAGTTGATTCTTTGATATAATTTGGACAACCTTTAGTTCTTCACACCATTGTGTGACTTCTTGGTCTTCTTGGTGTTTTGTCCAAAGTGTATCTCTTTTGGCTCTTGAAAGTCTTGTGCATGCATATTTTACTAAATGTATACTCTATGGCATACTTTGCTTTCTTTGATCCAATATATAGGGTAAACTCCATTAAATCCTAAATCGGCTAAGATGTGCATGAAATTCAAGTTCATATCTATATGCACATATTTTTGTGGAGCTTGTCCTATATATTGTAGTGTCTCTAACTACTTCGGACCCAATGAGTTTGGGGACCATATTGTACTTGAATTTGTTTTAGGTACATAGGAGATATATTGGTGCTTGTCTCAATAATAAGCATGAATCGATGACTAGTTGATAATTTGTGGCAAGCTAGGATTATTGAAGAACTCCTATCTACTACATCCTCCCAATGATATCTCGGTAACAAGTATCTTATTCATGCATACCTTTCTAGCATCGTGTGGGTCATTTCATGGCATGAAAATCTTTATTTGCAATGATCTTAATGAAACCTCTTTATTGTAAATGTGAGTAATTTGAGATGAGTGCATATTTTGGGGAACTCTTCCCAAATATGTCTATCTAGCAATTTTATTGCATATCATTTCCTCAAGTTCCTCACATGTGCAATATTGATGAAAGTGCAAATTTAGTTCTTTCTTTTGGTATACTTATTCGTGATACTTGTTGCTTTTCTCAAAACATCCCAACTATCTTCTTCCCTTGTTGATATTTGTGATGTCTTTGATATGTTTGTGGTTGAAGTTCTTCAATATGCAATAAGATAAATTGAACCTTTGGCCATGCTTTAAAAGCAAAAATTTCATTGGTATATTGCATGAACTTGTTTAGATATCATGTTCTATTCTTTGTATCTATTTTATGTGTATATGTTTCTTTGTGATAATTATCTTTGTGATGTTGTCTACTTAGAAACTTATACACATGAGAGATGATATCTCCTTAATTGATATCTTATTTTTTTCCTTGTGTGTTGGGATGGAATGCTAAGCAATTTCATTCATTGAGGACTATGTGGATGCTCTTTGTGCATTCTTGTACTAGTCTTATAATATGCTTTGTCATTCCTATCACACATTCCTTTGGTTGAGCCATTTAATATGTCGGTTCCTTACTTGTTGCTCAACCATTTCTTTGATGCAAGTGTTGAGCTTAATGTCTTTTTTTATGATCTCCTTCTAATGGTTGTTTTTTTTAAATGGTATTGAGGGAGTGAGGATTCCATGTTGTGCAATTGTATTCAAATGCAAACGTTCTATCTGGTGCACATACCTTGGGGAGCTTCCTCATTTCATTTTAAAGCACCATTTTGCGGTTATCATAGCATTTGATTTCACTTGGTATCATTTTGTTTTGAATAATATCGAGGGAGGGATGATTCCATGTTTGTGCACCTTATACTTCAATTCATATGGAATATGTTGTGCACAAACCTTGGGGAGCTTCTTCATGTTATTTAGAGCACTGTTTTGGTCTTATCATAATATCTTTATTTGATTCGCTTTTGGATCTTTTGATTGCTACCTTCATTGGTTGGAAGTTTTACCATCTTGTCATCCTTTTTTGTTTGCAATCTTTGATCCTCAATATAGTTTGATTTCCTCCAATTTTTTTATATTTGGATTTCTGCATGTGTTTTCACTCTTGTTGGGCCATGCACACCTTGAGGAGGAACTCTCACTATATTGGCCTTCCAAGCCTTTCCGCCCATTTTGGCAATGGATGCCAATGGGGGAGAAGTTTCGCGGGTTTGAAGGGAATTGGGCTTCATGCTTTGGTTTGGTTCTTAAACATTTGCCTTGCATGCTTTACGTGGTTGAGTATATATAGTGGAAACTCCACCAACAACATTGGTTGGCAATATATGCAATGAAATTCAAGTTCATTCACACGTGCATAGATTGTGGGGGAGTTTGCTCTATATATGATGGTTCTACTAACATCACATACTTTTGTAGTATTTGATGTTAGTGTAACCATTTTAGTCCTTTAAATTCATTATATAAACCCTCTCAAAGAGATTGTCATCAATTACCAAAATGGGGGAGATTGAAAGAGCATGTGCCCCCATGTGTGGTTTTGGTAATTAATGACAATCCCTATGGACTAATGTTTGCATTGAGTTATATTTATAGGACTTGTCCGTAGACAATGCTTGAGCCATATGTTGGTTTCAAGGGTGTAAGAAGATGAAGATTATTCAATGACCAAGGTGTTATTCAAGAAGTGATCCGAAGATTGGTCTAAGGGAGTTGAGCCTATGGAGTGTGTCTTGAGGGATAAGATGATGGAGTGAACTCTCATGTGCATTCTCAGGACATCATCATTAAGAAGGAAGAAGATGAAGTGCAATGTTGATCAAGTCGAAGCGCAAGTTCAAGATAGGTCGAGCAAGCGCAATCAAGAAAGGTAGTCCAACTTGAGGGTGTCAAGACCGTCATCATCTAGCTCAAGTGGATTGCAAGGCAAAGGTTTGTTCTTGATAGGTTTTCTCTACTACCGGTCTCGTGTGTTAGTTTGGAGACCGGATTATAGGATTGGTAGCCGTACTATCGAGAGGGGCTCTCGAGTGAGTAACTTAATTGTATCGTTCGAAGAGAGCTCAAACCTTTGCATACTTGGTATTATCTTTCTTGGTTCTTATTTGGCTTTTATCCATGTGAGGTTCTAGAGCTTGTGGTTTTTTCCAAGACAAGCTCTAGGTCATCAAAAACGGATTTCGTATGGAACTCTTATTGCGTTTTTGGTGTTTGGAGGTTTTACCGGTTCTTCTTTATAGCTAAGTCAAACCTTTTATCATTTGGATTCATCCTCCTTCGTTGAACTATGATGTTTCTATGGATGAAGTTGTAGAGCTCGTTGTGGTGATTCCAACGAGCCCAAAATCATCAAAAACGGAGTCCGGATGCAAAAGTTACAGCCGTTTTCGTACTGATGTTTTCTCCTGGGCCGGAAATTCCGGCCTCGGGGGCGGAATTTCCGAGGGGCGGAAATTCCATAATTTCCGCCCCTGCGAAATTCTGCTAAGTCCTTTTTCTTGAGCTGTGGTGCAACCTGCAGTAGGGGGGGCGGAAATTTTATAAGGGGGGCCGGAAATTCCGCCCCCGAGGCCGGAATTTCCGGGTTAAAAATCCTGTAACGGTCAGATTTCGTGCGGGGGCTATATAAAGCCCCTTCTTCCTCATTTGGAGGTCGGCTCTTCCATTTCTCTCTCCTCCATTGTTGACCTTGAAGAGCTTGCCCTTCCTCCCCTTCCCTCCCATGATTCTTGCATCTTTTTGAGGGAAAAGAGAGAGGAGATCTAGATCTACTTTTCCACCAATCATTATCTCCTCTATGTGAGGGGAACCTATTGGATCTAGATCTTGGATTTCTTTGTGGATTTCCTCCTTGTTCTTCTTCTCATATCCCTCCATAGCATTTGTTGCTTTGGTGGGATTTGGGAGAGAAAGATTTGAGCACTTCGTGTGTTCTTGCCATTGCATTTGGTGCATCGGTTTGAGTTCTCCTCGGAGATTCGGTAGTGAAAGTTCGTTGAGCTTTTTACTCTTGGGTTCTTGGAACCCTAGACGGCTTAGTGGCTTAGTGGTTACTTGGGGACCTCCAATTAAGTTGTGGAGATCTTCCCAAGCTTTGTGGTGCCTCCGTGGCAATTCCTTTGGGACCTCCAATTAAGTTGTGGAGATCTTCCCAAGCTTTGTGGTGCCTCAGTGGCGATTCTTGGGAGCCTCCAATTGAGTTGTGGAGATTGCCCTAAGCTTGTATGGGTTCGGTGACCGCCCTCAAGTGTCCCATAGTGGTCGGGTCTTCCATCTTGGTGGGAGGGCTCGAGGAGATTACGGTGAGCCTCCGTGGCATTTGGGGAGCCTTGTGCCTCCACACCGCTCCAACGGAGATTAGCACTCGCAAGGATGTGAACTTCGGGATACATCGTTGTCTCCACGTCCCTCGGTTATTTCTATACCCGAGCTCCTTTACTTATGCAATTTACTTTGTGATAGCCTTCGTGCTTGAAGTTATATATATCTTGTTATCACATAGTTGCTTATCTTGTTTAGCATAAGTTGTTGGTGCACATAGGTGAACCTAGTTTATTTAGGTTTTGTATGCTTGGCAATTTAAACGTTAGTTTTATTCCGCATTTGTCAAGCCACTCGTAAAAGTTTTTAAATCGCCTATTCACCCCCCCTCTAGGCGACATCCTTGTACTTTCACCAGTCATCCAAGTCGATCCCTACATAGGCGACGTCCCTCCCTGTGCTGTAGCGTGCAATGCAACAAAATATATTAGGAAATTACGGCTATGTATAACTTAAGAAATACAACAACTGTGAACTACACGTACCTTCTGGCATGGCCATCTGTGGAGTATAACCAAAAATCTGCTGCGCTATGCCTCCATACTGCGGCTGGCTCAAGTAGTCGTACTCCGGCTGCTGCACATAGCCTAAACCTCCAGGCTGGTAAGGATCAGGCTGCTGCTGATGCTGCCAAGTTGAACCTCCAGCCTGATCAGGAGCAGGCTGCTGGTGAGGCCCAGCTGAACCTCCAGCCTGGTAAGGATCAGGCTGCTGGTGAGGCCCAGCTGAACCTCCAGCCTGGTAAGGATCAGGCTGCTACTGATGCTGCCAAGCTAAACCTCAAGCCTGATCAGGAGGAGGTGGCCTCTGTCTCGACGTGGAGCGCCGCGTAGCTGAACGTCTAGGCTCAACAGTAGAAGATGGCCTCATACTCCCCTGTGGATCAAGACGTGGACGTGGTGCATGCCTGAGAGGGGCTGGAGGCGTAGGCACTTCTGGATACCGCGGTGGACGCGGCGTCCAAGTATGAGGGTCCATTTGTCCACTTCTCCGACGAACATCGTCTGTAGTACGGCAAATGAGAGTGGAGTAAATAGAACGTAGCTTCTTCTCTATCTTGCCCAGAAAGGTGACAACAGGTTGGCGTGGAATTAGAGACACCGTAGACTAAGATCGTGCGAAGTGGTAAATTTCATTAGCGGCTCCGTGAACCTCATCGGCCTACAAAAATTGAACAAAAAATAATGTGTACGATTAGCTACAAAATAGAGAGTTTAGCATATCAACATTTAATTGTAATAACTTACAGCTTGTATTCTTGAGCCTGCTGACGATCCTGCATCATACATATCACATAATGCTGGTTCGAAATATCCCTTGGGGTCTCTTGCCTTAGTGAGACATGTGTGGGTACATCTGTTGTACCTCCTACAATACTCCTCAAAGAGTTCAGGATTAAATGACACATCTGAGGACCAAACATTATTCCGCGCATATTCCCACTCTCTAATGTATTTCCCAACAAATGTTAGTCATTTCTCCACGGTCCTATTTGTGTCCTTATTTTTTAACCTCTTATTGCAAATTATAACATTAGCACCATAATAGCAGCAGTCTGCACGTATGTATCTTATAAAAAGTAGCAGCAGTCTGTACGTATGTATCTTACAAAAAATAGAAGCAGTCTGTACGTATGTATCTTATAAAAAATAGCAGCAGTCAACAATACTTACTCGTGGATTTCTGCTAGTAATGGCTCATCCGCTGGAGGTGGAACTATATCCTGAAGAAGATTAAATTGTCTTATAACCCTCTGTTGAGACATCTCCTCCACAAATATATCAAACACAATCTTCGACTTCGTAAGCCAGTATTCGTGATCTCTTATGCACAAATAAGAAAGGCCACCAGGATATCTAGCTGCGATACTAGCAGGCGAATATGGGTTCCAGATTACCGCATCGCCGGGGTAAAAATCAAATGTCTCGGTAATCGACTGGTAGCAGCCCCTCACCTGGTCAAAGGCAAACCGTCTCTGTATGTAAAAATTAACAGTTAGTTTGTGAAATACGTATTTCAGCAATGCAGAATAAAAACAATATCGTTACGCATGTACCTTTCGACGTGTCCAAAGTGTAGCAATAGTTGGCATATCGATGTCATCAGGATCCACCATCTCATCAGCAGGAAATGGCTCACTCACTTTAATGTCTGGGCGTCCAATTGCAAATCTCTCCCACGACCATAGCTGAAGAAAAAGTGGGCATCCAAGGAGGACAGAACGTGGCTTACTCTTGCGGCAACTAATACACATAGCTCTGTACATGTCTGCTAGCATGGCAGAACCCCAACTCCTCGGTGTAATGTCATCCGGAGTCACTGCATTAGCAATCTCAAGTGCAATAGGGATGAAACCCGCAGAAATAGTGTCTCCGTGACTTTCTATGAACATAATCTTCCCAAACAACCACATCAGGTACGCCTCCAAGGACCGAGTAATCTGTTCTTCAGTAGTCTGTTGAAACTTCCATATCTGCAAAGACAAGAATGAGAAAACATATGAATTTACAGTGCAACCGAATTTCGAAATAGATTACATGAAATAACAATGCAGTAATATACCTGAAACTCCCTCAACCAAGCATATTTAGGCCCATGCGAGGAATCTATATCCGGATATGCCACGTCTCCACGGACTCCGTTAAAACGAGCAAAAAGATCCGCCGCCCAATTTCTAGGTGCTTTCAATGGCCCTATGGGATGACCAGCCAACGGAAGTCCCAACAAGTATGAGACGTCCTGCAAAGTAGGAGCCATCTCACCCCAATGGAAGTGGAACGTGTGGGTTTCTGGTCTCCACCGGTCCACTAAGCCACTGAGCAAAGCCCTGTCCAAGGTCATCTTCCTCTCGATCTCTATCACCTCATGACGAGGATGCAACTCCAAGTCCTCGCGGGTTGACTCTACCAGTCGTGCGAAAGGTAGAAGTCCAGCCCACTTCAACCTTTCTACCCAAGCAGGGTGTATCATCCAGTACTCATTCGGAGTGCGACACTGTAGAGGCTCGATACAATGAGTATTATCGTGGAATCCATAATATTTCAGCAATCTGCCCCGATGATCATATTCAACGCGTTCATCAAGCATCCATGGATACTCCATACCTGCACATATGAACAAGAAATATTAGTACAACGTAAACAAAAAAATGTAGTTCCTCAGATATTACAAATAAAAACGTAGTTCCTCACATATTACAAATATTAATGTAGTTCCTCACATATTACAAATATTAATGTAGTTCCTCACATATTACAAATAAAAATGTAGTTCCTCACATATTACAAATAAAAACGTAGTTCCTCACATATTACAAATAAAAACGTAGTTCCTGACATATTATCTATGTTCTTCCTCTTCCGCGGCCTCTTCTTCCACGGTTCGAACGTCCTCGAGTAGCTTGGTTTGGGTAGAAAGTGGGACATTTATCATCCTTATGTCCCCATGTATTGCATAGGAAGCATTGTCGAGTTGGTCCACCGGCTTCAGATTCATCCATGTCATTTCGGATGCGCCTACACTGTCTTCTACCCCTGTTCGTGCGCTTTAGACTAGGATCTGGGATGTACTTCCTTTCCCCTGGATATACCGTGTTGAAATTACCGATAGCACGATATCCATGCATCTCGCCAGTCCAAGTGTAAACCACAGCCATGCTCCCGTAGTAGGGGGACACGAAGGACATTGGGTCCATTTGAAGCATCCCGCACGCAGCCAAAACATGTGAGCAAGGTAAGTGAAGTAACTTTGGTTTGTTGCATGTGCACTCACAAGTTGGAAACTCCTCAGTTCCAATTTTCACTTCATGAATCCTCATGATGTTGCCAGTACCAAACTTGTCCGTTTGTAAACGGACCTCAAACCTCGGTTCCTCATTTCCGGTGGCAACGACCATGTGTCCTCTACCCTTTTCTATCTTCTTCTCCATGTATTTTGCTATCTTCTCACAGTATGGTGTGTTAGGATTTCTCAAATTATGCATTTCAGCCTCCTCCCGTCTCTCTTTGAAATATTTCAGTGTGCAATAGAAAATTCCCTCCACAATTGCTGTTAGTGGGAGTGCCCTATTTTCTCTAAGCACAAAGTTGTATGACTCAGCTAGATTAGTGGTCATACAGCCGAACCTAGCTCCATGAGCATCGTGAAGCAATGACCACCTCTCCACAGGCTCATGCTCTATCCATTGTGCAAAGTTCTTTATGCGAGACCCAGGACGCCTCCTAAGAGGGGGGGATCAAATCCTGGCAGATCGCAAAGTCCAATTGGTTCTTCCTCTGGGGGTAATGTTGTTTCTTGTTGAGTTGCTACTAGAGCTGCATGAGCCGCTACTGCGGCTGCGCGGGCTGCTTTTCTATGTTTAACATGATCTCCAGTTAGTTCATGCAGCTTCTTTGTGAGAAATGCATACTTCCATTGCTGGTTTTGCTTGCATAACTTTTTGAATAGGTTCATAAGATTCTTACTCCTGAACTGTGAGAAAAAAATTGGCACCTAGATGTCTCATGCACCACCGGCTCTGCAAATCAAGCCATGGTGTTTCTTCATCGGTACCGGCCTCTTTCAGCGTCTTCACCGCCCTCAGTATACCAGCATGCCTATCATGAATGATGCAAACATTCGGCCTCTCCTTCACAATTGATATCTTTAATTGTCTGAAGAACCACAACCAGCTCTCCGTGTTTTCGCTCTCCACAAAAGCAAATGCCAGTGGGACGATTTGGTTGTTTCCATCCTGTCCAATGGCCGTCAAAATCTGACCCTTGTACTTGCCTGTCAAAAATGTTCCATCCACACATAACACCGGTCGACAGTATCTAAATGCTTCGATGCATATGTTAAACGAGAAAAACACTCGTTCCAAAACCTTCACAGTGCAGTCCTCCGCAAACCATGAGTCTTGGATGTCAACATAGGTGCCCGGATTTCTTTCCTGCAATGTGTGCAACATACGGACAACCGAGTCGTACGAGTCAAAGAATGACCCAAATCGCGTCTCCAACACCTTCTGCTTAGCCCTCCAGGCCTTACCGTAAGATATGTTGTACTTGTATCTCTGCTTCACTGTCTTCTGGATAGCCTTTACCTCCATAGCTTTGCCCTCGATTATCTGTGTATGAAATAGTCGAGCTACGAGAGTGGAACTCAGGTTCTTATGATCCACCAACTGGTTCCTAATAATACATGTGTGCTGCACGTGGTCGCTCACCACCCAGAAGGTGTCATTCTTGCGGAGGTAGCCATGCACCCTAGCGGGACATCTCTCGTTGGTACATTCCACTGTCAAATATTTCTTGTTTGACGCGACTGTTTTAAATACCCTCTGCGTGGACATTGCCCAACTAGTTATTGCATCCTGAAGACGTTGCTTATCGGGATATAATGAACCGACTGAGATGCTGTTCGGGTGATACTCCCATGCCGAATCGTGCCCCTCGTTCACTCTCATTAAATTTGAGAAGTCCTGATTCCATTCTTTCGGAATCGGGGCCTCATCCTGATCATCTTCTTCATCTTCTTCATCTGAGTCAGATGAATTAATATCATCAGCATCTCCATCAACATCTTCAGCTTCCATCTGCTGCTGCAAAACCTCATCTTCATCGTCTGAAAATATCTCGCCACCTGCATCATCTGCCGCTGCACCTAATGCATGACTGCTCTGCCCTGTTTCATACCCAATGTCGTCGGCATATGACATGGCACAGCAGGCTCATCAGCTGGTTGCATGCTCTGCCAAGAACCAAAACCAATTGTCTGGTTGCTGTGGCTTGACTCGGCCTCCCCTCCGATAGTAATCGGCTTCGCAACCACAAGGGCGATCGGGGATGTTTGCCGCCGCTCACACCCTTTCCACCAGCCGACCCACTGAGAGGTACGCTCTATCTCTTTCAACTGACAATATATATTGCTAGTTGAGTTGGTCCATAATGCTTGTAAGCTGACAGTGTACAGCTTACGATCCCATCCTAAGAACACCATTAACATCCTCTTGAATTCCCCAATACGCATACTCTGAGGATCAGTGAACTCCACCTCATGATACTCAAAGTCACTAAGATCAGCTCCAGCATCACTGCTACGGACCGCACCGTACTCATAATGAATAACAAATCTAACTAATCCAGAAATGACTCCTGCTACATAAAAATCCTACTTTCGTTAACTACACCGCTAAAATATATATACACAAAATTACACTACCACCATTTGAGAATAGGATTTTTACCCTCGTAGCGTGTGAATCACCACCTCAAAACTTGCTCACGTCACACCACTTCCAACGCACCGGAATCAACCTATACAACAATACAAGAACGGCCTCAAGAACAAAAATACAACTACTGAGATTTTTACAGCTATTATACCGATATGAGACTAAACACACCAACTTATTCACTTAAAAACTACACCACTAAAATATAATGACTGAGATTTCACATAGCAATTTTTACCCTTAAAGCGTGCAAACCACCACCTTGAAACTTGCTCACGTTACACAACTTCAACCACAACTGATTCAACCTGCACAACAACATAAGAACAGCATCAAGAACACAAGAACATCTACAGGGAAATTTATACCTACAACTCCTAAATGTGACAAAACGAACCAACGAAATTTCTCCTAAAGCTAACCCATTTGTAGATCGGGCTATCCTCTACTTCTTGCAACAAATTTCACTGATTTTGATCAAGAAATGCTCTCACAATCAAAGAAACAAGATTTAAGAATGAGAGGTTTGAGCTGAAGCAGAGAAGAGCAAAGAGAGAAGAACAGAGAGAAGCAACGGGCGAGTGGGGGGAGTGGGGGTGCCGCGCGGGGGTGCCGACCGTTTTACCGCCCTGCATGCGGACATGTCGCCTCCGCCGGGTCCGACACCACGATATCGAATCCGCCGGGCGCGACACCTTTTCCAGGTGGGGCGACGTGGCTGCTTCCTCTCCACTCGCGCCCGGAAGTCACGACAACATCCTCGAATTCCGCTACTCGCATCCGCCGGATAGAATACCGGCTAATCGCGTCCGGCGGTTAAAACGGTGCCCTAGTTCTGTAATTAGCTACAAATTAATGCTACATTTGAAAAAGCTGAAAAAAAGTGCAATATAAAAAAAAATTCGCTAGCTCGTCCTACACTAGTTTTCGTGCCAAATACGGGTTTCTTTCCCTCCATGGTAGATTCCGACCCATCTTATAAGGACGAAGGGGAAGGAGAAGCCGTAGCCTGCCAGGCCAGCCAGTCCCACGGTTTTGACAAGACAAGACGAGACGAGGGTACGAAACAGAGGAGAGCAGAGCACCAAGGAGGGAGGAGTGAGTTCCCCCGCTCCCCCTCCGCGCCGCCTCCATGTCTAGCGACCCAGAGGAGATCAAGGCCCGCGTCGTCGTCCACGACGCCGGCGCCGCCGACGAGTGGGCTCGCCCGGAGCTCGAGGCCTTCCACCTCCCCTCCACATCCGACTCCCCGCACTTCTTCCACCCACCTCACACAACACAAGCACACCAATCCAAACCGCCTCTACCGCCACCGGCAGCCACCACCACCAGCAACAATGCATCTCGCTCCCCACCACCTCCTCCCTCGCCGCCTCCCGCGCCCCTGGAGACGGAGCAGCTGCCGCCCAACAATGCCAAGCCCTCCGCCGACGAGAAGCCGTCCCCTCCGGCGCCGGCGGCCGCGCTGCGCGACCTGTTCCGCTTCGCCGACGGCCTCGACCGCGTCCTCATGACCGTCGGAACCCTCGGCGCGCTCGTCCACGGCTGCTCCCTCCCCGTCTTCCTCCGCTTCTTCGCCGACCTCGTCGACTCCTTCGGCTCCCACGCCGACGACCCGGACACCATGGTCCGCCTCGTCGTCAAGTACGCCTTCTACTTCCTCGTCGTCGGCGCCGCCATCTGGGCCTCCTCCTGGGCGGAGATCTCCTGCTGGATGTGGACCGGCGAGCGGCAGTCCACGCGGATGCGGATCCGATACCTCCAGGCCGCGCTCAGGCAGGACGTCTCCTTCTTCGACACCGACGTGCGCACCTCCGACGTCATCTACGCCATCAACGCCGACGCCGTCATCGTGCAGGACTCCATCAGCGAGAAGCTCGGGAACCTCATCCACTACATGGCCACCTTCGTTGCCGGCTTCGTCGTCGGATTCACCGCCGCATGGCAGCTTGCGCTCGTCACGCTCGCCGTCGTGCCCCTCATCGCCGTCATCGGCGGGCTCACCGCCGCCACCATGGGCAAGCTCTCCTCCAAGAGCCAGGACGCGCTCTCCGACGCCAGCAATATCGCCGAGCAGGCGCTCGCGCAGATAAGGATCGTGCAGTCGTTCGTCGGCGAGGAGCGCGTCGCGCAGGCCTACTCGGCGGCGCTGGCAGTCGCGCAGAGGATCGGTTACCGGAACGGATTCGCCAAGGGCCTCGGGCTGGGCGGCACATACTTCACCGTCTTCTGCTGCTACGCTCTGCTCCTCTGGTACGGCGGCCACCTCGTCCGCGGCCACCACACAAACGGCGGGCTCGCCATCGCCACCATGTTCTCCGTCATGATCGGCGGAATGTAAGTACTCTTCTAATTAGTCGTGACATTTCTGGTACTCATGGAGAAGTGATTAGTGACACGATGCATTGATGTTGTGCAGCGCTCTCGGGCAGTCGGCGCCGAGCATAGCGGCGTTCGCCAAGGCGAGGGTGGCGGCGGCGAAGATCTTCCGGATCATCGACCACACGCCGGGCATCTCGCAGGACGGCGACACCGGCGTGGAGCTGGATTCCGTAACGGGGCGGCTGGAGCTGAAGAACGTAGAGTTCGCGTACCCGTCCCGGCCGGACATGCCGGTCCTGCGCAGCTTCTCTCTCACCGTGCCGGCCGGAAAGACGATCGCTCTGGTCGGCAGCTCCGGGTCCGGCAAGAGCACCGTTGTGTCCCTGATCGAGAGGTTCTACGACCCCAGTTCAGGTCTGTCTCTGACTGAAGTTTTCTTTATTTCAGCCGGCCATTAACTCCCGTTTGAAAGAACAGAGAGATAGCAGAGCAGATGATCGATGTGAATTACTTCTAACGAGAATGTTATGGTTTATACACGCGAGCAGGGCAGATCATGCTCGACGGCGTCGAGCTCAAGGATCTGAAGCTGCGTTGGCTACGGTCACAGATCGGGCTGGTGAGCCAGGAGCCGGCGCTGTTCGCGACGAGCATCCGGGAGAACCTGCTGCTGGGAAGGGAGGAGGCGACGCAGGTGGAGATGGAGGAGGCCGCCAGGGTCGCCAACGCCCACTCCTTCATCATCAAGCTCCCCGACGGCTACGACACGCAGGTGCGTCTCTCCCATCATCTCTTTTCAGCGCGTGTCCTCCCCCTTTTATCCGGTCCGTGCGCCATTACCACTGCCTACAAGCTTTAGCTTCCCCTTTCCCTTTCGCTTTCACCAGCCTTTTCCTCGTCACATCCATACGTTTCTGCCTTTTCGCCATGAATTACAGGAGCAGAGTAGCTTAGCTTAGCTAGATACCTTCACTCTCAGATCGGATGCTCGGTGTTTGTTTGCTTGTTAGGCAACAGCAACACATGATGACACCGCCTCTTCTGGGCTCCATCACCGTCGCATCACGGCGCCCATAGTTAATCATATTTCTCCACTCCACTCTCCACCTACAGTCACTCACACTACTCCATGGATGAAGAAGTGGAGGCAATTGTTAGGAGCATGTTGCTTTCAAATGGTGTAACCAGTTACTGATAATACTCACATGCCCTGCCTAGATACTTTCTTTTGAAAGGTCCTTTTCTCAACACAATCAGCCAACCGAGAATGGCCCATGATTAAGATGGTTTCTACACTACTCTTTTTACTGCATTTTCTGCGAATTTTACTGCTCCAGCCCAGTTGGAGAAGTGAACATCTTCACCGAAATCCAAATGGGGAATCCAAATTCCAGGTCGGCATTTTGTCAGGAATGTCAAGTTGATCTCGCAAGATTCAACCACGCTTTGTCCACTACGTACCATACGCTGCTTATTTTTCAGAAGTGACAGAGCAGTTTACTTGACCAAAGCTGGGATTGGTTATTGATCCAAGCACATGGGCTACTGATCAATCACTCTTCCCTAGTATACAAAGTACTAGTAGTAGCTAAACTATTGGTCGAGACCGACCCATCACATGTCACGATGCCCCATTCCCAGTCAAAATTCCATAAAAAACAATTCTAGCACAGTTTTAAATTGCGGTCAAATTTATGCTCATTTTCAGTCAAAATCCCAACATAAACAAGTGTACATGCTGAGTGTAGAGCAATCATACTGACAAGTCAACATGTTTGACCGTGGCCATGCAGGTTGGGGAGCGCGGCCTGCAGCTCTCCGGCGGCCAGAAGCAGCGGATCGCCATTGCCCGTGCCATGCTCAAGAACCCGGCCATCCTCCTCCTGGACGAGGCCACCAGCGCGCTGGACTCCGAGTCGGAGAAGCTCGTGCAGGAGGCGCTGGACCGGTTCATGATCGGGCGCACCACCCTCGTCATCGCCCACAGGCTCTCCACCATCCGCAAGGCCGACCTCGTCGCCGTCCTGCAGGCCGGCGCCGTCTCGGAGATGGGCCCGCACGACGAGCTCATGACCAGAGGGGACAGCGGCGCCTACGCCAAGCTCATCCGCATGCAGGAGCAGGCGCACGAGGCGGCGCTCGTCAGCGCCAGGAGGAGCAGCGCGAGGCCCTCGAGCGCACGCAACTCCGTCAGCTCGCCGATCATGATGCGCAACTCCTCGTACGGGCGCTCGCCGTACTCCCGCCGCCTGTCTGACTTCTCCACGGCGGACTTCAGCCTGTCCGTCATACATGACCCGTCGGGCCACCGGATGGGGATGGGGATGGAGAAGCTCGCGTTCCGTGCGCAGGCCAGCTCCTTCTGGCGGCTCGCCAAGATGAACTCGCCGGAGTGGGGCTACGCGCTCGCCGGTTCAGTGGGCTCCATGGTGTGCGGCTCCTTCAGCGCCATCTTCGCATACATCCTCAGCGCCGTGCTCAGCATCTACTACGCGCCGGACCCGAGGTACATGGACCGGGAGATCGCCAAGTACTGCTACCTGCTCATCGGCATGTCCTCCGCCGCGCTGCTCTTCAACACGGTGCAGCACCTCTTCTGGGACACCGTCGGCGAGAACCTCACCAAGCGCGTGCGGGAGAAGATGCTCGCCGCCGTGCTCCGCAACGAGATGGCCTGGTTCGACATGGAGGCCAATGCCAGTGCGCACATAGGCGCAAGGCTCGCGCTGGACGCCCAGAACGTGCGCTCCGCCATCGGAGACCGCATCTCCGTCATCGTCCAGAACTCGGCGCTCATGCTCGTCGCGTTTACGGCCGGGTTCATCCTGCAGTGGCGCCTCGCGCTCGTGCTCCTCGGCGTGTTCCCTCTCGTGGTCGGCGCCACCGTGCTGCAGAAGATGTTCATGAAGGGGTTCTCAGGGGACCTGGAAGGCGCGCACGCGAGGGCGACGCAGATCGCCGGCGAGGCTGTGGCCAACGTGCGGACCGTGGCGGCGTTCAACTCGGAGGACAAGATCACGAGGCTCTTCGAGGCAAACCTGCAGAGGCCGCTCCGGCGCTGCTTCTGGAAGGGGCAGATCGCCGGGATCGGCTACGGCGTGGCGCAGTTCCTGCTGTACGCGTCCTACGCATTGGGCCTGTGGTACGCCGCGTGGCTCGTGAAGCACGGCATCTCCGACTTCTCCAAGACCATCCGCGTCTTCATGGTGCTCATGGTCTCCGCCAACGGCGCCGCCGAGGCGCTGACGCTGGCGCCGGACTTCATCAAGGGTGGCCGCGCCATGCACTCTGTGTTCGAGACGATCGACCGCACGACGGAGATCGAGCCCGACGACGCGGACGCCGCCCCCGTCCCGGACCGGCCCAGGGGCGACGTAGAGCTCAAGCACATCGACTTCTCGTATCCGTCGCGGCCGGACATCCAGGTGTTCCGGGACCTGAGCCTCCGCGCCCGCGCCGGCAGGACGCTGGCGCTGGTCGGGCCAAGCGGTTGCGGGAAGAGCTCCGTGCTGTCGCTGATCCAGCGATTCTACGAGCCAACCTCCGGCCGCGTGCTGCTGGACGGCAAGGACATACGCAAGTACAACCTCAAGGCGCTGCGGCGGGCGGTGGCCATGGTGCCGCAGGAGCCGTTCCTCTTCGGCGGGACGATCCACGACAACATCGCGTACGGTCGGGAGGGCGCGACGGAGGCCGAGGTTGTGGAGGCGGCGACGCAGGCGAACGCGCACAAGTTCGTGTCGGCGCTGCCGGAGGGGTACAAGACGTGCGTGGGCGAGCGCGGGGTGCAGCTCTCCGGCGGGCAGCGGCAGCGGATCGCCATCGCGCGGGCGCTGGTGAAGCAGGCGCCCATCATGCTGCTGGACGAGGCGACGAGCGCGCTGGACGCGGAGTCGGAGCGGCACGTGCAGGAGGCGCTGGACCGCGCGGGGTCCGGCCGCACGACCATCGTGGTGGCGCACCGGCTGGCGACGGTGCGGAACGCGCACACCATCGCGGTGATCGACGACGGGAAGGTGGTGGAGCAGGGGTCGCACTCGCACCTGCTCAACCACCACCCCGACGGATGCTACGCGCGGATGCTGCAGCTGCAGCGGCTCACGCCCCACGCCGCCGCCGTGCCCGGACCGTCCGCGTCCAACGTCTGATTAGATCGTTTTCACGTTTCGACCTCCATGCCACGGGCTCGCGTTTTGCTGTAGGATCTTTTTTTTTTCTGTTTGTTGTTGGCGGGGGGATCGGAATTGACAAGGTGCGTGTACTGCTGCGATGAGATTACAGCAGAGCAGTATGAAATTGATCGTTGTAAGTAGACAGCTCCCAGTTCACGACATTGTATTTAGCTAGCCTCACTTATATATTATCGACTGAAAATTGTAAAAATCACTTCGCACATTTCCAATTAGCGCCTCTACTACCTATCTTTGAGCTAGCAATGACAGTGGGAAATCGACACATCATCACATGAAAAATCCTTCAGCTTGACATTGCCCAAGAATCTAGAGCTTCGAGCAACGAAGAAAGCGACACATCATCACATGAACAGCAAATCCTTCGGCTTGACAGTGTCCAAGAATCTAGAGCTTTGAGCAACCAAGAAAAGGACCTTCGGGCTAGCCTAAAAAAAAGGAATTCCTGGTTTGGCGGTTTTGAAAAGGACGAGGAAGCTCCAAAATTCCCCAGTTAGAAATTTATAAGGAGACACCTGTTAAATATAAATACAATGTCTAGCCTCTTTCCATCAGTTCGAACTTTTGGTTTAACTGGCTGGTGCATAAATCCTTTATGGTATCAAAATAGCCTAGACGTGAGGGGAAGTGTTAAATATAAATACAATGCCTAGCCTCTTTCCATCAGTTTGAACTTTTGGTTTAACTGGCTGGTGCATAAATCCTTTAACACCAACACTAGATATATTCATCTCCGTATCAACGCCCGGCGTCGGAAAAAACCTCATTCACCGCCTCAAGCACAACAACGGTTAGGTTACGCATCCATGAGCACTCCAAGCGAGTAATGAAAAAGGGCCCATGGTTGGATTCTAATTGGACAAACATCATCGAAACAAGATATCGCTTCGCTTTAGAAATAAAGCCGACACGGTTGAGATAGCCCTCTTACAAAGCAGATCCCGGATAACCGGACAACATAAGTCTCACCCGAAACACCAAAAGGCGAAAAAACAACATGGCTACGAAGTCGAGCATGGACTATGGAATGTCTGAACACTCCACGCCATGTCCTAGGTTACCTGTGCTCCACGACAACACCCTTAGGAGGGTAACGACGCAAAGCGTCGCCGCCGCTGAGTCAAAAAGGACATGGGGTTTCCCCGGGAACCCTGACATGGGAAAGAGAACCTCGACGACATCCTCGAGAGGAAAGCAGCCGCTGGTGTCACCATCGTCAGTGCCAAAGCACGACGCTAACTCCCCCTTGACACAAAGAGGGTCGAAGGGTGCACGTGATAGAAGCAGGTATCGAACTCTAGATTTGGACACTGACAACGCACCTGAGCCACCCGCGTTGAATCCATTGCCACCCACATGTCCAACACTACCGCCATCGCCGCCATGGTGCTCGCCAAAGAGCCACTCATGCAACCCGCCACCCTAGGCCGTTGCCCCGTCATCCAGGGACCATGCCGAGGATTGAACAACCTACTTATCCGGCAACGTGGCATCCATTTAATTTAGTACTAAACTGAAGCTTATGCATTGGCCTAGAGAGTGAAGAGAAGTTCTCGCTGTCTAACATACCAGTTGCCTTGCTTATCTTGGCTTATCAAAAGACAAAGACTCAGTGAAATCTCCCACTGGGAGCCCGTGGTACGAGGAATAGAACACCCGCAAGGGCAACATATTGGAAGAGATAGGGACGTGCGAAGCTACCGATAAGAGGAGTCTGCCCTCCATCGTCGGAGACGGTTGCCGACCGACCTCGGCAGCAGGATCACACTAGGCCCAGGTAGGCCCCATAAAGCTAACACCACCATGCTGCGGCACCATAGCTGCCACAACCGTCCACCTAGCCCGCTACCGCCTGCGACGCCTCATGTCGTGCCGCATGCACCAGGTAGAGCTCGCTCTGAATCGATGCACAATAGGAGGAAGCAGACGCCATTGTGAAAACTCGCCATCCCTGCCCGCAACCGCACACCATACACCACCACCATCCATACGCCGCATATCGCCGCACCACCACCTCCCTACGACGATGACGATGATGACGTCGCCGCCAGACCCGCTCATTCCCGCCACCGGTGGCAACCAGGGAGCTTGCAACCCAGCCATTGGACAAAGATCCCAACTCCAACTTCTGATCTCTCCAATATTGATGCACCTTTCTCCGAAGATGAGGTCACGGAGGCCATTGATGGATGTCATATTGAACAGGCGCCAGGACTGGATGGCTTCACCGAGGCATTCTTCAAATCTTATTGGGGTATTATCAAACACGAGGTCATGGTCGTTGTGAATGAGTTCCCAAATCTCTGCACCAACAACCTTCACTGGTTTAACTCCGCAAACATTACCCTCATCCCTAAGAAAGATGGTGTCGAAGATATCCTACTTCAAGCCTATTAGCCTCATCCACGCCATCACAAAAATCATTGCCAAAATGATGGCTACTAGGCTTTCCCCACACATGAACGTGCTTGTCCCTAATGTTCATAGTGCTTTCATCAAGAACACAAGTATCCATGGCAATTTTTTGTATGTCCTAAACATGGCGAGGAAAATTCACAAGACTAAGACTCCCACACTACTATTCAAGTTAGACATAAAGAAGGCATTCGACTTTGTCCGTTGGGACTATCTTATGGACGTTTTGGGACACATGGCATGGGCTTCCTAGGCAAGTTCAATGATTGGGTTTCCGCGCATTTAGATTTGGCCTCCTCTATAGTGCTCCTCAATGGCCTTGTCGGGGAGCCAATCCAGCATGGGAGAAGCCTTAGTCAAGGGGATCCATTCTCGCCGCTTCTATTTGTTCTCGCGATACACTCTCCACCACATACTTGGGAAAGCAACCGACCAAGGTCACATACAATGCTTACATGAAAGGGATACAACTATTTAGACCTCTCTTTACGCCAATGATGCGGACATTTTTGTGGCACAAATAACATATGATATTTGTTATTTGGCTTCTACTTTACAGTGATTTGGCAATGTAACCAGCCTTGTGACAAATTGCTCCAAGGGCCAAGTAACACCTATTAGGTGTCACTGGATCGACCTTGAGGGTGTCCTCCAAGCTTTCTGGGTGGTTCGCACTACCTTCCCTATGCACTATTTAGGGTTGCCCATATCCCTCACAAGATTGAAGTGCATATATTTTCTTGAAGATAGAGTTACCGGAAAGATAGTCCACTAGCTTGGGAAGCACACCACCATGGCCGGCCCAGTGTTGGAAAAGGCGACGCCTAAACAACGTTTAGGCATGCTTAGGCACTAGGCGATGGACAAACGCCTCGCCTAGGGCATAGGCGGAAGTCTAGGCAGTCTAACTAAGATATAGGCTTCCCCAAGAAAAATTTATGCCATATTGCACTAATGAGCAAGATGTGTAATATTCTAATGGTAGTTGTTGATAGTTTACTCATTTAGATGCTCTAAACTAAGTTCAAATATCAAAAAATTCTAAAAATAAATTTAGCATGTAGATCTGGACATTCTATATTGACACACAAGTTTTTGACAACAAAGAATATTTTATGTGGCATCGGTAATAAAGACAAAAATATGTCCTGTAAATAATGATACGTTCATACATAAATTTGTCTTTTTTATATAGGACATAAAAAATATTCTTTTCTTCTGAAAATTTGTGTACAAACATAATATGTCAAGATGTACATGCGGAATTTTTGTTCCCAATTTTTTAACATTTTAAAATATGTTTTTCAATAATAGGTTCATTTGCTCCCGTGAGCCGAAATGGATATCCGCTAAACTAATGCCTATTCACTATAATAACCCATATGTACGCTTGATAGCATGCAAATTATGACCGCCTAGGCCACGCCTAGAACGCCTAAGCACTGCCTAGGCACTAGGCGAATGCCAACCGCCTCGCTTACGCCTAGCGCTTTTTTTAACCTTGGGCCGGCCGCAATGTGCTTGGTAAAGCGGTTCTCACGAGTGTTGTTATCTACTTCATCACCATTCTTGAGTTGCCCGTGGAGGTCCTTCTCAAGATTGAAAGCAATCGTAGAGCAGATATCTTTGGCCTACATGTGACAAAGTATCAGGGTGGTAAATGCAAGGTTAATAGAGAATTAGTTTGCAAACCAAAATACAAAGGGGGTCTTGGAGGTCCAAACCTCATAAAATTTGCGGAGGCTCCTCGTCTACGTTGGCTTTGGTTAGAATGGATGGATGAGACTAAGTCATGGATTTTTTTGGAAAACCCTTATAATACTCGCGAACGATACCTTTTCATGTCTGCCATGAAGGTTGTCATTGGAAATGGTACGGAGGCTTTACTTTGGGAGGATTCCAACCTAAGGATATTGCGCCTCTCATCTTTGATAAATCTCGCAAGAATAATTCACCGTTCGGAAAACTCTGGAGAACAAATTATGGATATCTCAAATAAACACTCAAGATGGTCTTACCGTTGAGCGTATTGCACGGTTTGCCAAGCTATGGAAAGTTTTGACACCCACTCAACTTTTGGATGATACCAACGATTCCATCACTTGGAAATTAACAAAAAATGGTTTGTACTCCTCGTCGTCGGCATACAAGATGCATTGAGGGTCTCATGACCTCAACCATGCCCCTCACGGTTTGGAGACTATGGGCCAATCCAAAATGCAAGATTTTTTGCATTGTTAGTGCTACAAAATAGAATATGGATGGCGGATAGAATAGAGAGGCGAGGTTGGCAAAATTGTGAATGTTGGAAGCTATGTACCCAAGTTCAAGAATCCACCATCCATCTACTTTGTACTTACCGGTTCACAATTAAAGCTTTGTCAAGCGTGAATGACATTGGGTCCTTGGCGGGGGCCAAAGAGTTGTGCAAGTTGATGAGTAGGATGTATTTGCCCATGACTTTTGCCATGTGGTGGGGTTTTGTAACACTCTAAGAACTTGCTTCTTAATCAATAAAACTGGTAAATCTTTTGCTTTGTTTCAAAAACTGGAAGTGCCAAACACGTACGTTCCTCCTCGTACACATCCTACTCCACATTTCTAAAATATTATCTCTGTGCCGTTATGTCAACTCGTCAGAAGCCCCCATACGACCCTGAATTCAGGGACAATGTTGCTGCCAATTCTTCCAACTAGGTGAATTTCTTAAGACAAAGTATCCATGCCAGGCAGCATCGCAGGAAAGCTGGACCCCTGGAGTTTGACTCCAAATCTAGAGAGCGTCACATGCAGGCTCATAATCCTGAACGTGATTGTGTGCCCCAGCAGCAACCCCATATGAAATGAACGAACATGAGCGGCGCATGCGTGCGTGGTCCCTATGCTAAGACTAGCAAGAGATCGAGCAAATGAGGAGGTTGGGCAACCCAAGTGGCAATGTTAAATTCAAGCCAGACTATCATAGACATTGAGCATAATAGATCTGCAGTGTCTGGAATCTAGACTCCAGGTAAGAAATGGTGTTGTACATTCACCATGATCGAGCATAGGGAGGATCTGAAGTGTGAGTGGAGATGAAAGCGAGCGACATGGAGGGATGGACAGACAGAGTGAGTACTGGCTGTCTGGGTCTGATGGGCAGTGGGCACGAGGTACTCAGCTGGGCAATGCCACTCTATCACTGGAAAGGCCCACCCACCTATACGGCTATACCTACAAGTGAGCGTTCGCTGCCAGCAAGGTGGATGCTCCATGTCGACTGTACGACTTGCAAAGATTGGAGGGGGACAAGTTGGTGTGTCAGTGAAGATCAGATTAGATTAGACAGACCTCCTCATCTATTATCTCATATGTGTTCTTGGCTGGATCAAGTGCAGACATACGGAGATCTGGGAGAAATGGCTTGAGATCAAAGTTTTCTCTAATCATTCCGAGGTTCTTCCTTTCTTTCTTCCACAGCTGGGCAGGCTGGACCATGATGGCAATGTGTTGTGTTGGTGTTCATCGAGCTGCCTGGGGCAGATAGTGAGCTTGACAGGAACCCTGCGTCTGGATTCTGGAGATAGATGTAGAATCAAGATGACTAATTGGTGAACCCCGATGGTACCATCTGGTGTTTTCACTTTCAGTGAAGCGATTGAATTGGCAGGTTCGGAGGCAAAATCATTGGCCGTCCCTCTCAGGCTGGGTGTGAGCATGTGGAACGGTCCCTTCATTCATCTCCTTGCCCGTGTCTGCAAGACACAAACGCAGTGTAATAGCGTAATATCGTCTGGCTTGAGCAAGTTTTCTGCTGCTACTATCTTGCACCTACACTGAGCCACTGACTCTGTGCAAAGATATGGTAGTATTTCTACAGTGAGAGCCATGTATAGTTACACGGAGCACCATTTACACTTACAGTGAGTGCAAACCTATGGGGTGCTACAAATGGTAAACGAGTGTCCTTGTCTGAGGAAGCAGGGTCCTGCTATGGAATGGTAGATCCAGAATGAGCATAGATCATAGAGTGCGAAAAATATACACCTGTAAAGGCACACCCCTAAATGGCCAACACAATGGACCTCTCTACATAGGTAGTTGTCTATGAAATGCAGTGGCACTGCGTGCTTGCAGAACAAGCGCCTACAGTTATCTAGTTGTCTATGAAATGCAGTGGCACTGCGTGCTTGCAGAACAAGCGCCTACAGTTATAGATTGATAGCCCAGGCAAATTCATAGACCCAAGAGACCTCCACAGGAAAGGAGAGCTACTACAGTTTCTAGTGTTCATCAGACAAATCTACATAAAAGATCAAAAGGCCCTCAGATGGCTTGTGTTCAAGACGGTGAAAATATAGCGCGTTCTTAAGTTACATTTTCAACACCATTTGACAAAAGGACATAACCTATAGGCTATAGCAAACTCATAAAGACATTATGTAACAGATGCTGATCGGTAACTGGTTTCAATTCATACACAAGTTGGATATAATGAGCCAGGTGAAACAGAGCAACTCCTCCTGACCTCTTAAATACTCTTGGACCAAGAGCCACGGTCTCATAGTTATCTTATAACTCTATGAGGCAAAACTAGTACAGATGTGATAGCAAGGAAAACATCAAACTACTACGGATTTCATGTGGACATGAGCTTCAAGCCATTGTCAGGCATTCCCATTCCAGCAGCAAGATCAGCATCAAGTTGCGTGTGAGGGGCTGGTCCGGACAATTGCTTGACCCTACAAGTATCAAAAGGTAGTGATTAGATAGCTTAATTTTTTTCACTTACACTCACAGATTCAGATGCTTCTAGTAAAGACACCATGTTTATGATGCACATGTTTAAATCAAAGAACTAACTCAACCATAGAAAACATCTTTTATTTTAGATTTGCTAGCCCGATGCACAATTAGTCATTTGATTTAGACGTTGCGAGCCTCTCCACATGCAGCATGCAGTAAAGGACGATTAAATCTTCCAGGGTACCTAAGGGGACTGGAAGGTTTTTAATGAGGCGGCTTGCTAGCTTAATATATTGTGTTCCAAAAAAAAGGACGATTAAATCTTAAGTGGGGTTTAAACGTCATCGTCTGCTTCTCCGCCTTCTTTGGATAATTTTCAACGCCTCTGGGACACAGGACAATGGCCTCCAGGCAGTGCTTCATGGTTTTGCTAGTGTAGGAGCTAACGAACAAGTGGCAGCAAGGCTGTCCAGCTATCGCCACCTGCAGGTTGATGCCTCATGGCTACTCCCCTAAAGTCTGTATCAAGATTGACATGGACGCAGCTATTATGGGTAAACGTGCAAAGCACTTTGGCTGGATCCTTATGAGGAGTCAGGTATGCTCCGTCTCACCACATGCCAAATCAACATGAGTTGATTATGCTTCCTTTTTGGTCCTTCATTGTACAGTTTGTGCATAGAACACCTAAAATTGTTAGTTCTGTCCGGATTTCATGATTTAGTTTTGGATGCCTTCAAGTTGGCAGAACAAGCATGTGAGGGTGCATTTTACATCTGCATTTACACAACTCTAAGTCACCACTAGTCTGAATTACTGATTCCGTCAGCACTTCATGTTCCGATGACTGAATTACTTATTTCATATATGCTTTGGAAGATTTCTACACCTTATGCATAGAACACCTTAAGACTTCTACACCTTATGCATAGAACACTTCATGTTCCAATGACTATTACTCAACTTATTTCATATGTTTTGCAAGACTTCTACACCTTTATTGACAACCATCTCCTCAACTGAATTTACTCTCATTCTTCATACTATTATGACGGTTCAGTATAATGAATTCTGAAGCACGACCTTACGTATTTTCTAAGAATTGCTAAAAATGACGGACGTTCCATACAATTCATGTCTGGGAGTATGTAGACACAGTTTAAACAAAAGGTTGTACCATCAAAACTGTGTGAAACATCGAGACTGGAATCTTGCATGTTCACGTGACATCATAGCACATAGTGCACGCAAATATCAATGATTATGCATCTCTTGATTGATTAGGCAGTCATCGACATAGTGCATGCCATGAGAGGGGATATGGGGGCCGTGAGTCTGTGCTGCTGGATGTACAAGGGCTAGTACCCTGCCGATAAAACTGGGAAACATACCTACTGTATTAGGCCTATGTTGCTACTCTGCTTGTAGACCAGGAATTGAAATTATTAATATTAGCTCAGCAAACATCTACGAGTACACGTTTCGATACCTGTGTGGCATATTGGCGAAGTTTTTATGCATAATAACTCTGAACATAGTACTAATAGGAAATTCAGAACAAGGGAATCACCTTTTCTTGTGGCGCTTGGAGCGGTAATGATCCTCCTTCACGGTCTCATCTGCGAAGTACCGACTGCAGACACCACGATAACAATAATTAAATGGTCAGAAGGATCTAAGAGTCGGTTGTTGAACAAGAAATGAAGTTCCGCAGACACAGAACCAATCACACCCTAATCATCACTACAGTTGCCTACCTATATCTCTCAATTCGAAAAACTACCCATAAGTAAACACCTCATGCCAAGAAACATAACCAGAGATTATAGCTTAGTGTGGCACATCATTTAGCAACATACGATTTGTATGACTGCATTGCAGAAACAAACCATAATTGACACAAAACGCGTAATTTTTAATATAAGACAAAGTACTTGCGTGTAAGTCGGACAATAAAAGATCATCGCATCGGTACTGCATGGGACTGCCGCTCTTAATGCTGTGATTATGCTTAGGAAGAAAATCGAAGCAGAGCGGTAGAGGAGAGAAGCATACTCGCAGTGGAGGCAGTAGAACTGCCCCATGCCAGGGAGGTCCTCGTCGACGGGGAGATCCTTGTCTTCGCAGTCCTTCCCCTTGTCGGCCAGCTTGACGAGCTCGTCGTAGACGGCGTCGTCGGCGTTGAGGAGGAACTTGCCGCGGCGCGCCGTCTTGTGAGAGAGACGGCGCTTCTTGACCTTGCGGTGTGGGCACTTGCCACCCATCTGAGCCGACCTGCGATCGGCGGCGGCGGCTAGGGTTTCGGCTCCGAAGGGAAACAGAGACCCTGAAGAGCGGAAGTGTGGAGGAAGAGGACGAGGAGAGGAGCGAGTTTGGCATCCTAAAGAGGCTTGGTTGGGCCGACAGCATCTCTCCAGATACCCGTGAATGTTGGCCCAAATAATGAGCAGCTAAAGCCCAATAAGAAAGAAGGCCGTTTAATATGTTTTGCAGCAATAAGCAGCCTATGTCGCTCCGACGACTCGGTAGCGCGCGCGCGCTACCGAGCGTTCATTTCACTGAACGTCGATGGTAATGGGCTCGGCCCATCTAGCTTCCTCCCACTCGGAAAAGAACGTTCACTGCCTATTTTCTTCGTTCACTTGATCTGGATGGATTTTGGGACGTCTGCGCGGCCACGGTCTTTTTTTTTCTGGCAAAGTACGTTACTGATGCATGCATGTGGCTATACTGATGCATGCATGTGGCTAGTCCACCAATCAGGATTCAGGCGTCTTCATTCGATTTGCTCTCCGATCTATCAGGTTGAATCGATTCTGCGTTCTGATTAGTTGCATTCTCTTCCTCCTTTTCTTTTCTTTTTTCTTTTTAGTTTTTTTTGGGCTATGTTTCTTGCATGCTTCTCTTTCTTCCTATTTTATTTTCTTTTTCAATCTATTATCTTTTTTGTAATTTCGAAAAATATTTTTCACTAAACTATTGTTCTTTGATTTTTTCCTTTTATGTTCATGTTTGTTCCCTCATGTATAGCATTTTGTTCCCTTATTCAAAAATATTTTCCCTCTTATTTCCAAAAATTATTTCCACAATATTTTTGTTCCATGTCATGTTCAGTTTGTTCACAATGAATAGCTATTTGTTTCTTTTGGTAGAAAAATTTGTTCCTCTTATTTGTTTCTTTAGGTATAACATTGATCAGTAATTTTTGTTCCATATATCCTTAATTGTTGTTCCCTGTTTAGGTGCATCTTGTTTCAATGGGGTATAAATTTTGTTTCAAATATCATCACGGTTTTGTTCCTATTAGGTGTAAATTTTTGTTCCATCGAGTAGATGTGATTTGTTCCTCGGACTTTGTTCCCGCATTCATATTATTTATTTATCTTAGATTAATTATGTTTGTTCTAGTGGTTTGTTCCACGATCAGTAATTTTGTTCCGTGTATCTTTAATTGTTGTTCCCTGTTTAGGTGCATCGTGTTCCTTCTAGGCTATAAATTTTGTCTCAAATATCATCACGGTTTTGTTCCATCGAGCATATGTGATTTGTTCCTCAGACTTTGTTCCTGCATTCATATTATTTATTTATCTTAAATTAATTATGTTTGTTCTAGTGGTTTGTTCCACGATCAGTAATTGTGTTCCGTGTATCTTTAATTCTTGTTCCCTGTTTAGGTGCATCCTGTTCCTTTTAGGCTATAAATTTTGTCTCAAATATCATCACGGTTTTGTTCCATCGAGCATATGTGATTTGTTCCTCAGACTTTGTTCCCGCATGCAAATTATTTATTTATCTTGGATTAATTATGCTTGTTCTACTAGTTTGTTCCACGATCAGTAATTTTGTTCCGTATATCTTTAATTGTTGTTCCCTGTTTAGGTGCACCTAGTTCCTTTTGGGCTATAAATTTTGTCTCAAATATCATCACAGTTTTGTTCCATCGAGTAGATGTGATTTGTTCCTCGGACTTTGTTCCTGCATGCAAATTTTTTATTTATCTTGGATTAATTATGTTTGTTCTAGTGGTTTGTTCCATGATCAGTAATTTTGTTCTGTGTATCTTTAATTTTTGTTACCTGTTTAGGTGCATCGTGTTCCTTCTGGGCTATAAATTTTGTCTCAAGTATCATCACGGTTTTGTTCCTATTTGGTGCAAATTTTTGTTCCATCGAGTAGATGTGTTTTTTCTTTGGATTTTGTTCCCACATGCTAATTTTTTTATTTATCTTAGATTAATTATGTTTGTTCTAGTGGTTTGTTCCACGATCAGTAATATTGTTCCGTGTATCTTTAATTGTTGTTCCCTGTTTAGTTGCATCTTGTTCCTTCTGGGCTATGAATTTTGTCTCAAATGTCATCACACTTTTGTTCCTATTTGGTGCAAATTTTTGTTCCATCGAGTAGTTGTGATTTGTTTCTCGGACTTTGTTCCTGCATGCAATTTTTTTATTTATCTTGGATTAATTGTGTTTGTTCTAGTGGTTTGTTCCACGATCAGTAATTTTGTTCCGTGTATCTTTAATTGTTGTTCCCTGGTTAGGTGCATCTTGTTCCTTCTGGACTATAAATTTTGTATCAAATATCACGGTTTTGTTCCTATTTGGTGCAAATTTTTGTTCCATCGAGTAGATGTGATTTGTTCCTCGGACTTTGTTCCCACATGCAAATTTATTTATTTATCTTGGATTAATTATGTTTGTTCTAGTGGTTTGTTCCACGATCAGTAATTTTGTTCCGTGTATCTTTAGTTGTTGTTCCCTGGTTAGGTGCATCTTGTTCCTTCTGGACTATAAATTTTGTATCAAATATCACGGTTTTGTTCCTATTTGGTGCAAATTTTTGTTCCATCGAGTAGATGTGATTTGTTCCTCGGACTTTGTTCCCGCATGCAAATTTATTTATTTATCTTGGATTAATTATGTTTGTTCTAGTGGTTTTTTCCACGATCCGTAATTTTGTTCCGTGTATCTTTAGTTGTTGTTCCCTGTTTAGTTGCATCTTGTTTCTAAATTTTGTCTCAAATATCATCACGGTTTTGTTCATATTTGGTGCAAATTTTGTTCCATCGAGTAGATGTGATTTGTTTCTCGGACTTTGTTCCTGCATGCAAATTTTTTATTTATCTTGGATTAATTATGTTTGTTCTAGTGGTTTGTTCCACGATCATAAATTTTGTTCCGTGTATCTTTAATTGTTGTTCCCTGGTTAGGTGCATCTTGTTCCTTCTGGGCTATAAATTTTGTCTCAAATATCATCATGGTTTTGTTCCTATTTGGTCTAGTGGTTTGTTCCACGATCAGTAACTTTTTGGTCTGTGTATCTTTAATTGTTGTTCCCTATTTAGATGTCTATTTGTTCCTTCTGGGATATAAATTTTGTCTCAAATATCACCATGGTTTTGTTCTATTATTTGGGTGTAAATTTTTGTTCCATCAAGTAGACGTGATTTATTCCTCGAGCTTTGTTCCTGCATGCTATTTTTTATTTATCTTGGATTAATTAAATTTGTTCTAGTGGTTTGTTCCACAATCAGTAACTTTTTGGTTCACATATCTTTAATTGTTTTTACGCCTATAAATATGATTTGCTTCATTCAGTGCTATAAATTTTCTGCAGAAGTCATCATGATTTATTTCATGCTAGTGCAACTTTTGTTCCTTTTGTGAATATGATTTTGTTCCTCGTGAGCTACATTTTTTGTTCCGCGTTTTTTTAATCCATTCTTTTCTTTTTTTTTCTTTTTTATCTTTTACGTTTTTGAGAAGTTTCAGCTACCCATAGCATCATAAAATAATGCTCTGTTCTTATACTAAAAAAATTATACATGTTTCCTCCTTTTGGCTGGAGGCGAAATAATTTGGCATGCATGCATGCGTACTTTTATTCTGTGGATGCACCCGGTGGGAAACACTAGCAGACTTTGAGGCGTAAAAATTATAGATGCATGCGGGCTCACTTTACTCCTGAAAACTAGGACTAGGCCACTGTATTCTGTACTCGGGTAAGTGCTGAGCGCTTGCAATCAGCGCAGGGCTGTAGCGTGTAGGGCGGCACTGGCCAGCGCGTGCGGTGCAGCTCAATTTTTTAGTCCCACATCGACAGATTAGTAGGAAAGCTACCAGCTTAAATAGCGGACTCCCTTGACGATGGGCATGCAAGTCGCGATTTGTCTGGGCAGTGGGCAGAGAGCACGAAAGCATAGAAAGTCAAGGCTACAGACTGTTAACTAGACTACGGCCCAACTGAACACAAACTCAGTGAAACCACGCGATGCAATCGCGCGTTCGGCCGCACGCACGCACGCCAGAGACTGTGGGCTGTGGTGGGAGCCCACCACACCTCCTTCTTCTTCCTCCCATCAAACCGAGTTCAGCTCTCCGAGATCCGCCGCCGCCAGCGATCTCCCCCTCTTTCGGCAGCCTCTTCTTCTCCGGCGCCGGTGACCCCCACCCCGAAACCCTAAGTTCCAGGGCTTGCTCCGCCACCTCCACCGCGGCATCGACGGCTTCGTGGCGTGCCTCCACCTCCATCGCCGGCGGCTTCATCGGTGGCTTCATCGCCGGCGTCGCAAGGAACGACTCACCCTTGCCTCCTCGCTAAAGGGGCCTAGCCCACCACAATAGATACGCTAGGGAGGGGTGTGCGGCGTGACAAGGAAACCCCGCATTGAGCGGGGTATAGGATTTGCCGGATCCTAGTCCGCGCGCGCGGGCGCGCCCTAGTTCGGTCCGCCAACGTGATGTTCTTGTTGGGCCGGCCCATGTGGTGCTTCTTCTCTGTTTTTTCTGTTTTCTTTTCTAAAATTTGAATAATTTTATATTTCAAAATTTGTTCAGATTTTGGATTGAACATTTTTTTTTTGAACAAAATTCGATTTGAACAAATTTTAAATATGAACAAATTTCGAATTTATTCAAAAGTGAAAAATGTTCAGATTTCAAAAACTTTTCAATTTTGAAAAATGTTCAGATTCAAAAATTGTTCAGATTTGAAAACTGTTCAGATTTGAAAAAATGTTCAAATTCGAAAAATGTTCAAATTAAAAAATTGTTCAGATTTGAAAACTGTTCAGATTTGAAAAATTGTTCAAAATGAAAAATGTTGAAATTCAAAAAATGTTCAGATTTAAAAATTGTTCAAATCTAAAAATTGTTCAAACTTGAAAAAAGTTTAGATTTTAAAAACGTTCAAACTTTAAAAAATTATAATTTTGTTCAGATATAAAAATTATTCAAATTCAAAAACTGTTCAAATCTTAAAAAGGTTGATTTTAAAAAAAAGTTCGGAAATATTCGAACAGGTAAACCCGAAAAATAAAAGAAAAAACCCAAAACCAAAAAAACAGAAGAAAACAAATAAAAACCGCTGAAAAAATCGGAAAACAGTAAAACCACCATTAATGGGCCACGGCCCATGTGCGACGCGCGTTAGCGGGACGAGGATAGCTCCCGCTAACGCGCGATATATTGGATTTCCGGGTGAGACTCTCTAAAAAAATCCACTCGACGGTGTTAAATGTGCATGTTTCTTCTTGCACATTAATCTGGTTTATGCTCCACGTAACCTGCCGGTTCTCTTAGCGTTCATGTTAGCTAAGGATAGCTTTGCAATCGGAATGGAAGCAAGAAGTGGTCTTCATGTGACGAGATCAAAAAAAATATTACTCCCTCCATTACAACCTGTAAGGCTCGAATTATTTTTGTACGATCTTTGATGTACACCTTTAACCAATAATATATACCAAATTATATAGACCAGAATGTATTAATTACATCGTTGTATTTGTCTTGCGAATCTATTTCATTTCATATACAGTATATTTATAAACATAAGTATATATCATAGTCAAAGTCATAAATTTTGTTGACCAGTGAAATTTAAGAGTGTCTTACATTTTAGCACAGCTGGAGTACATATGTTCTCTCATGATTATTTGTGCGGATTTTAAAGAGCGTACATGTGCATTTTTATCTACCGACAATGATTAATATTTCCTACTCCCGCCGATCGGAAATAACTGTCGGGAACATAGTACAAAGTTTATACTAAGCTAGTACAAAATTGCCGACAATTATTTCCGATCGGAGGGAGTAGGAAATTAGTGTAGGCGGGTGGGGGTGAGTAAGCAACTAAAGGGTAAGATCCGAGCGGGTTGTACGCTTTAGTTGTAATATTTAGACTTTTCGGAATTATACTACCATTTCAAAACTAGAGTTTCGGATGTTACAAGACTACTCAAGTACTCATTGGATGCATATATTGTCCTCACTTCAGTGTGCAGAGTCATAAGAGTATCTCGCCTCAGGGTTAGGGATGGCAATTTTACTCATGGGTACGGGTACCTGCAGATACCGTACCCACATAGGTAGGGTATAGGCATATTTTTATACCTATGGGTACTACCCATACTTAAGCCCGGTAGTTTGACCCATGGGCACGTCCGTCCATGGGCACCCGACCCTAATGGGTAGGGTTTGGGTCGCTAGTTTTACCCGTGGGTCTTGCCCATGGGCGACCCGATTAGTAGTGGGTAGGGTATGGGTACAGACTTGTACCCACGGGTTGCCCGATGGGTCGCCCGATTAGCTGACATGTGGGCCATCATTTATTAGGTAGTATAGCAGCATACCAGTAGCACCATGGCCCAAGGCCCAATCGACCCAACAAGTGCACACACAACGTGTGAGCCTAACCTAGTCGCCACCGCAAAAACACCAGTTCGCATCCAGGCATCCATCATCCTCCACTCCAACTCCAAGTCCCTATGTCTTTCACCGCCGTCTCCTGCCAGATGCGCCGCACCGCTGTCTCGCTCCTGCATCTGCCCCAGTCTAGCATTGGTCGTGCTAGCCCACCGCCGCCGACGAGCTATCCCCTAGTCACCGACAACGTGCAGTTCCACAGCTCCACGGACGACGTGCTAGGCCCCGGCCGCCGACATCCTGCATCTCCCCGGCGTCGCCGATGAGCTATCCCCTGGTCACCTATGTCCTGCATCTTCCGGGACACCGACGTATTGCATCTTCCTGTTTCTCCATTGGCGCTTTATGGTGGCTGTGTTGTGCAATCTGGTCACACCCGATGGGTTGCCCGTCGGGTCGGGTTGCTTGTCGGGTCGGGGATGGGTCTGAAAACAGACCCATGGGTCGGGTCATGGGCAGCACTTCATGCCCATTTGTTATTCGGGCATGGGTTTGGGAAATGTCAACCCGGTGAAACCTGACCCGATTGCTAGTTTTACCCATACTCTACCATTTAGTCATGGGCAGGGCACGGGTATAGCTTTCTACCCGCGGGTATACCCATAACCTACCCATTATACTAACTTGGGGATCTAGAGTATCACAATAGCGTGTTGGTCGATAGCGTTCAAAAGAGCTCGGCGTCCCACACCTCAGTTACTCTAGTAATTAAGCATTGGCCATAATCCACATGTCTCAAGCAAATCAAATTCTCATATTCTAGCTCCCAACATACTATCAATGAAAGTAAAAAAAGGTGAGTAACGTGTATAGTATTTGATCTATCCGTTGGGTACCCAATGGGTATGGATACCCGCCGGGTATGGGTATGGGTAGAGCTTTATACCCATGGGTACGAGCACGCAGTGGCGAATCCATATGTTAGCTGTGTAGTCAATTGACTACACAGCTTTTTGAATACATAGGTGAAAATTATAAAAAAAATTATAAAAAATTCGTATAAATACATACATTTGAGTACACAACTTTAGATTGACTACACAAGCTTCATATCCTGGCTCCGCCACTGCGAGTACGGATAAAATTTTATACCGATCAACTATATGGGTATGAGTATTGTATTACTCTACCTTGTCCATACCCTGCTCATTGCCATCCTTACTCATGGTGCAGCCTCTTAGGGACAGCAAACCAGGATTTGCTCAACCAACTTGAGTTGCAGTATAGTAATAGGATTAACGTACGCGTAATCTTATTTGCAGTTGTTCGAGCTCTTTTGTCCCCTTGTACGTTTTCACATCTTATGTACATGATTGATAATTGATACGTCTCAAACGTATCTATAATTTTTGATGCTCCATGCTTGTTTTTACACCATTTGCCTATTGTTTCGTTACACTTAGTGGCACTTTTATGCATTTTCCGGAACTAACCTATTAACGAGTGCCACAGTGCCAGTTTCCTGTTTTCTACTGTTTTTGTGTTTCAGAAGTGATACACAGGAAATATTCTCGGAATTGGACGAAACAAGTTCCTGAAGTCTTATTTTTCCCGGAAGCTTCCAGAGATCCGAAGAAGTGTCGGAGGGGGGCCACCAGGGCCCCACACAAGGGGGTGGCGCGGCCAGGCCCCTGGCCGCGCCGGGCCCACGTGAGGGAGCCTGGCTCCACCTCTGACATCGCCCCTTCGCCTATAAAGACCCCCCGTCGGAAAAAACCTAAGTACCCGATCAGATTTCCAGAACACATCGCGATCCGCCGCCGCCGTCGACCCGAAGATCGGGAGGGTCCAGAAGCTCTTCCCGGCACCCTGCCGGAGAGGGGAATCGCCACCGGAGGTCTTCTTCATCGCCATGCTTGCCTCCGGAGCGATGAGTGAGTAGTCTACTTTGGACTATGGGTCCATAGCAGTAGCTAGATGGTTGTCTTCTCCACCATGTGCTTCATGTTTAGATCTCATGAGCTGCCCTACATGATTGAGATCACCGTTATGTAATTCTATGATGTTGGTTTGTTGGGATCCGATGAATATTGGTGTTTATGATTAAGTTGTTGTACTGAATTATATCTTTTGTTATCTCTATGTTGTTTATGATCTTGCATGCTCTCCGTTGTTAGTAGCTATCTTGGCCGAGTAGTTGCTAGTGACTCCAAGAGGGGGTATTTATGCTCGATAGTGGGTTCATGTCTCTATTTCACCTGGGGGAGTGACAGAAACCTCTAAGGTGGTAGATGTGCTGTTGCTACTAGGGAGAAAACAACATTCATATGCTCAAGGGCATATGCTTTGTTTACATTACACACTTTGCTTAATGCAATTATCTGTTGTTCGCAACTTAATACTTTTGGGGTGTTCGGATGATATCCCCGAGGGTGGATTATTAGTCATAGATGCAGTTGGATGGCGGTCTATGTATTTTGTTGTAATGCCCAGAGTAAATCTCATAGTGATCTTCTTGACATATCACGTTTATCTTTATTCTATCAATTGCCCAACTGTAATTTGTTTACCCAGCATGTTATTTTATCTATGGAGAGACACCACTAGTGAACTGTGGACCCCGGTCCTATTTTAATCATATTGCTATCACCTGTTTACTTTTCCCGTACTGTTTACTTTACTCGCATACTACTACTGTTTTCCACTCGATACACTCATAACCTCTGTTTCAAGCAAACCGGTGAGATTGACAACCTCATCGCAAGTTGGGAGCAAAGTATTTGTTTGTGTGTGTGCAGGTTCCACGTTGCAGCTAGCAAGCAAAGCGTGGACGAGGCGCCATATATAAATTATCCGCTGCTGTCGCAAACTAGCAAGCATCACCTTCAGCTGTCATTGTCTGCTTTTCTCCTGATCGATAAACCTTGGTTTCTAACTGAGGGAAAACGAGCTACTATACTCATCACACCTTCCTCTTGGGGTTCCCAACGGGCTGGTCATTCACCACGCATCAAGCTCTTTTTCTGTCGCCATTGCCGGGGAAAAGTGGAAGACTTCTGCGAGGGGAGTTTTCGCACACACATTCTTTACTTTGTTATTGTTTTGCTTTACTTTATTTATTTTACCTGCATTGCTTTATATCAAAAACCCAAAAAAATTAGAATCCTTGGTAGTTGTTTTTACTTGTTTACTTTCGTTTTGCTGAAATGGGTACTCCTGAAAACACCAAGTTGTGTGACTTTGCTAGCACGAATAATAGTGATTTTATCTGCACTCCTATTGCACCGCCTGTTCCTGCTACAACCTTTTATGAGATTAAGCCTGCTTTGTTGAACCTTGTTATGAAAGAGCAATTTTCTGGTGCTAGTACTGAAGATGCTGCAGCTCATCTCAACAATTTTGTTGAGCTATGTGAGATGCAGAAATATAAGGATGTTGATAGTGATATTATTAAGCTCAAGTTGTTTTCCTTTTTCTTTGAGAGGAAAAGCTAAAGATTGGTTGCTGTCTTTGACTAAGAATAGTATTGATTCATGGGCTAAGTGTAAGGATGCTTTTATTGGTAGATACTATCCTCCTGCTAAGATTATAGCTTTGCGCAGCAATATTATGAAGTTTACTCAGTTTGATAATGAACATGTTGCTCAGGCTTGGGAAAGAATGAAGTCTATGGTAAAGAATTGCCCCACTCATGGACTGACTACTTGGATGATTATCCAAACTTTTTATGCAGGACTGAATTTTTCTTCAAGGAACCTACTTGATTCAGCTGCTGGAGGCACTTTTATGTCCCTTACCTTGGGCGCCGCATCAAAGTTACTCGACAACATGATGGTAAATTATTCCGAATGGCACACCGAGAGAGCTCCACAAGGTAAGAAGGTAAATTCTGTTGAGGAAACCTCTTCCTTGAATGATAAGATTGATACCATTATGGCTATGCTTGCTAATGATAGGACTCATGTTGATCCTAATAATGTTCCTTTGGCCTCTTTGGTTGCTCAAGAAGAGCATGTTGATGTGAATTTTATTAGAAACAATAATTTTAATAACAATGCTTATAGGAACAATTTCGCTAGTAACAATTATAGGCCGTATCCTTCTACCAATGGTAATGGTTATGGTAATTCTTATGGTAACTCCTACAACAACACTAGGGCCGCGCCCTCCGAGCTTGAGGTAATGCTCAAGGACTTCATCGGTAAGCAAACTGCTTTTAATAAGTCTGTTGAGGAAAAGTTAGGCAAAATTGATATTCTTGCTTCTAAGGTTGATAGCCTTGCTCATGATGTTGAACTTCTGAAATTAAAAGTGTTTCCCAATGATGTGAAAGAGAACAATGTTTTTGCTACCGCTAATGCTATCCAAGTTGGAATTGATGAGAATATTAGATTATTAGCGGAATTGCATGCCAGGTGGGAAAGAGAAGATGAGATGGCTAGAGAGATGAAGGTATGTACCATTACTACCTCTAATGATGTTACTCCTACTGGTACCAATCCTCTTACTTTGATTGGTGTAGAGAAAACTCCCACTCCTTGTGTTAAAAAGCCTAAAACTGCCAAAACTTTTTCTCAAAAGAGTGCTGAAATTTTTCGGAGTGTGGGAGATGATAGCTCTATTTGTTTTAATGATTTTGATGTTGATGGCTGCAACATATCTGAAGTTATTTTGTTCTTGCAAAAGCTTGCTTTGACTCCCAATGCTAGTTCTTTAAATATTGCTTTTACTAAGCATATTACCAATGCTCTCATAAAGATTAGGGATGAAAAGTTGAAGCAAAAAGCTTCTGTTCCCAAGAAGTTAGAAGATGGTTGGGAACCCATCATTGATATGCATGTTAATGGTTATGATTGCCATGCTTTATGTGATCTAGGTGCTAGTATTTCTATCATGCCTAGAAAGATTTATGACATGCTTGATTTACCACCGCTTGAAAAGTGTTATTTTGATGTTCCTATCGCTGATGTTGCTAAAAAGAAACCTTTGGGAAGGATTAATGATGTTCTTATTGTGGTTAACAATAACCTTGTTCCTGTTGATTTTCTTGTTATGGACGTTGAATGCCATGCTTCATGTCCTATTATTTTGGGAAGACCTTTTCTTCGAACTGTAGGTGCCATCATTGATATGAGGGAAGGCACCATCAAATATCAATTCCCACTAAAGAAAGGTATGGAACACTTCCCTAGGAAAAGAAAGAAATTACTTTTTGACTCTATTCTTAGAGCAAATTATGATCTTGATGCTTCATCACTTGATATTACTTGATTCGCAATTTTCTGCGCCTAGCTCAAAGGCGTTAAAGAAAAGCACTCTTGGGAGATAACCCAATGTTTTCTTTTCAGTACTTTTTCTTTTATTTGAGTCTTGGAAGTCATTACTGCTGTAATGACCACTCCTTATCCTTTTTATTTCGTTTTTGTGCCAAGAGAAGCCTCTAATTTGAGCGAGGTAAAGATTTGGGGATGTTGCTGTCCTGAAACTGTTTTCGGTGCTGCACCGTAAAAATTTGTATAAATTATCTGTATATCTTTGGGACCTGAGATTTCTTGTGCATATGCCCCAGGTTATATCCAAACTTTTCTTAGTTGAACACTTTTTGATTTGAGCAACAGAAAACCTTTCAAAAATTCGTCCTTTGTCAGCTGTTCAGTTTTGACAGATTTCTGCCAATATTTGTGTTTGCCACTTTATCGCTTTCTTTTGAGTTCTTTTTGATCATGGAACCTTTTGGGAAGTTGCTACAGTAGTATATACTTTATATGTGGTGGTTTTGGGTTGAAACCTGAAGCTAAAAGAGGTTGAATATATTTTATGCTTACACTAATGTTGCTAATAGAATTGTGTTTAGTTTTGTATGAAGGAAGTTTTCAAGTGTAGGGATTGGAGAATGATGAGATGAGTTGAAGAATGGACAAAAGCTCAAGCTTGGGGATGCCCATGCATCACCCCAAGAAATATCCAAGAAGTACAAGCGTCAAAGCTTGGGGATTCCCCCGAGGCACCCCTTCTTCATCGGCAAAAATCAGGTCCCCTTTCAAGACACTATATTTTTATTGCTTCATGCACTATGTGTTTTTCTTGGAGCGTCAGTTGTTTTAGTTTTCTTAGTTTGTTTAGTTTGTTTGTTTGCTGCAATAAATGGTTGGACCCCAACAAATTTCCTTTGGAGGAGATGTACTCGTTTTCATTTGCAAAGAACGCTCTAGTTTTCACTCTTATTAAAAATCAAGCGTTCTTCTTTTTCTGCTACTGCTTTTGGTTTTCGTTTTCACCTTGATTTGCGTTCAGACCTTGTCATATCTTTTCATCAAGGTGTATTTTTGCCTCTGATCTTTATTGGTTTTCATCAAAAGAGGTGTTTATAAAAATTTCAAATGGTGTTGGAAAAGAGAAAAAGCTTTGTGCAAAATAGTGGTACAAGAAGGAGCTTGTGTAGACTGCGGCTTAGGCTTTTTCATGTCATGCTTGATGTCTTTTTGATAGTATGCTTAGTGGTTTTGCTGTAGCATGACTTGTCTCGAATAACTGAGATTGCTTAATGAGCCTTTGAAAAAATCATGCGTTGTTTTTATTGTATGGAAGCATTATTTTGGTTTTCTCCTTGATGCTTTATTTGGGTTGACTTGGCGCATGCTCACACATGTTAGACTCATACAAAGTCGCCATTAGCCTTCATGATCATTTAGTTTTTGACTTTTGATGCCATCTTATGCTTCTTTTAATGTCGCTTTGCATGATTATGGCCATTATTGCTCTCTTAGTTGGTCGCTCCCAGTCTTTTGCTAGCCCTCGCCTTGTACTGAGTATGAGCTCTACTCGTGCATCCAACTCCTAAAAGCCAAAGTTTTTCAAAGTGTCCACCATACATACCTACTAGCAATTTGCTATTCCAAGTAAATTTGACTTGCTTTTATATTCTCTTCAAATTAAACTCTTACCAGTGTTATGCAAAATTCGGTTAGTAAAGCTCTCACGAACCGGAAGGCACATTTTACTTTTTCCTGTTCTAGAAATTTGACATTGTGGTCTCTTATGTTGAGTTGTTATGCTTGCAAGTTGTAAGTTGGATTCTAGCCCAGCCATGCTGTCATGGGGCAAGCTTTCAACATTGCACTTCTTATTTGAGTTGATATCGTGATCTTTTGTTTATGGATGCCCGCGGTGTGAAATGAGTTGGGAATCTTGTGAGGATCATGGAGTTTTTATATGTGTTAGGGAAACGCCGGGCCGCCAATCTAAGCCATGCATAATTCATGGTGGAAATTTGCAGCATACCCATGGTGAACATTCGACGACGCATCTCACAATAAAAAGCTAAACAATATAGCAAATAAAAGAGATGTCGAGGTGTTCATTGTCTGCTTGTCCTGTCATTTTGGTGTGGGCTTGTTCCATGTCATCGGGCACGGAGGTACCCCATTGGCGGTTCTCAATGATACACATATATTTACAATGACAAGAGCCTTGCTTGGGACTCTAAGTAAAGTAGCATGAGGTTTGGGTACTCGTATTCACGGGGCACGAGGTCTTCAACTTATGATTTGTCAAGCATATGCATCATAATTGTTCTCGCATTAAATTTAACCATTCAAGATGCTTATGATGGGGGCAATGAGAGCTCAAAGCCGGTAAGTACCATAATTTTTGAAGGTTATAAAACTTGCAATCACTGCTTCCCTCTGCGAAGGGCCTTTCTTTTACTTTTATGTTGAGTCACCACCTTCTTTCTTTATGCACCATTAAGAGAGCATAGTTGTCATTCTTAGTGTAATATGCATTGTCCCAAAGTTCATTGATTGATTCATGATGATTGGTTTCACTTGTTCTTAAATTATTTGTATCTAGTTGCCCTCTTAAACTTGAAGGTGTCCTATGCATTTATGTTTTGCTCTCTTTGAAGGACAAGCTGAAAACCATTTGTATGTTTTTCCTTATGATTTGAATACACGTTTGACTTTCATTGTTTCATTATCATGATCTTTTGTTTGTGTTCATTTACATGTTTACAACATGGTTGCTAAGTTCTTATTGTCATGATTATATCTTACATGCCCATGTTTTAAGTTCTATTGATCCCAGCTCACCAATGCTTACATATATGATCAAGATTGTGTAGGTGCATGTCACCTCAAAAATTATTCTTTGTTATCACTTACCTACTCGAGGACGAGCAGGAGTTAAGCTTGGGGATGCTTGATACGTCTCAAACGTATCTATAATTTTTGATGCTCCATGCTTGTTTTTACACCATTTGCCTATTGTTTCGTTACACTTAGTGGCACTTTTATGCATTTTCCGGAACTAACCTATTAACGAGTGCCACAGTGCCAGTTTCCTGTTTTCTGCTGTTTTTGTGTTTCAAAAGTGATACACAGGAAATATTCTCGGAATTGGACGAAACAAGTTCCTGAAGTCTTATTTTTCCCGGAAGCTTCCAGAGATCCGAAGAAGTGTCGGAGGGGGGCCACCAGGGCCCCACACAAGGGGGTGGCGCGGCCAGGCCCCTGGCCGCGCCGGGCCCACGTGAGGGAGCCTGGCTCCACCTCTGACATCGCCCCTTCGCCTATAAAGACCCCCCGTCAGAAAAAACCTAAGTACCCGATCAGATTTCCAGAACACATCGCGATCCGCCGCCGCCGTCGACCCGAAGATCGGGAGGGTCCAGAAGCTCTTCCCGGCACCCTGCCGGAGAGGGGAATCGCCACCGGAGGTCTTCTTCATCGCCATGCTTGCCTCCGGAGCGATGAGTGAGTAGTCTACCTTGGACTATGGGTCCATAGCAGTAGCTAGATGGTTGTCTTCTCCACCATGTGCTTCATGTTTAGATCTCATGAGCTGCCCTACATGATTGAGATCACCGTTATGTAATTCTATGATGTTGGTTTGTTGGGATCCGATGAATATTGGTGTTTATGATTAAGTTGCTGTACTGAATTATATCTTTTGTTATCTCTATGTTGTTTATGATCTTGCATGCTCTCCGTTGTTAGTAGCTATCTTGGCCGAGTAGTTGCTAGTGACTCCAAGAGGGGGTATTTATGCTCGATAGTGGGTTCATGTCTCTATTTCACCTGGGGGAGTGACAGAAACCTCTAAGGTGGTAGATGTGCTGTTGCTACTAGGGAGAAAACAACATTCATATGCTCAAGGGCATATGCTTTGTTTACATTACACACTTTGCTTAATGCAATTATCTGTTGTTCGCAACTTAATACTTTTGGGGTGTTCGGATGATATCCCCGAGGGTGGATTATTAGTCATAGATGCAGTTGGATGGCGGTCTATGTATTTTGTTGTAATGCCCAGAGTAAATCTCATAGTGATCTTCTTGACCTATCACGTTTATCTTTATTCTATCAATTGCCCAACTGTAATTTGTTTACCCAGCATGTTATTTTATCTATGGAGAGACACCACTAGTGAACTGTGGACCCCGGTCCTATTTTAATCATATTGCTATCACCTGTTTACTTTTCCCGTACTGTTTACTTTACTCGCATACTACTACTGTTTTCCACTCGATACACTCATAACCTTTGTTTCAAGCAAACCGGTGAGATTGACAACCTCATCGCAAGTTGGGAGCAAAGTATTTGTTTGTGTGTGTGCAGGTTCCACGTTGCAGCTAGCAAGCAAAGCTTGGACGAGGCGCCATATATAAATTGTCCGCTGCTGTCGCAAACTAGCAAGCATCACCTTCAGCTGTCATTGTCTGCTTTTCTCCTGATCGATAAACCTTGGTTTCTAACTGAGGGAAAACGAGCTACTATACTCATCACACCTTCCTCTTGGGGTTCCCAACGGGCTGGTCATTCACCACGCATCAATAATCTTGCACTGAGATTGTTGTCGATGGAGAGAATGGCTTCATCTTAAAAACACTACTTCATAAAATAATAAATAAATAAGTCCTTTTTAAGAATATGTTATGGATAGACATATTGGTTTCATAGAAGAAGGGCCAAGGGGCCGAAGTACAACGCGGTCGACACAGACGTCGAGGACGCAACTCCATGCTGCCTAACCTAGGGCAACAACAAGACACACACAACTACTCGCCAATCCTCCACCTATCCACAGAGGCTAGCTTGGCTCTAAAGAGTCCGGCAACCCTCTACACCTCAGCCTCAGCAAGAATCTTGCGGATAACAGACCCAGAAGAGGGGGTTGCACCCTCAAAGACAATATCGTTGCGGTGCCTCCACAAGCACCAACATACTAATACAATTCCTGTCCAGAAGTCACGCGGATCGTCCTTCCTTCCATGCCATGAACGCAGCCAGTCCGCAAACGCGGGCAGCTGCGTCGGAAGATGGTCCTCTCTATCCCACCAACATAGACAGGCGGCCCACACTGACCTCGCCAGCCCACAACCAAGAAGCAGATGTGTGATGGACTCCTAAAGAACAGGCAGGCTAGGGGGATCGGTGCTAGACCGCGGATAGACTGGAGCGAAATAAATAAGTCTTGCTGTATTAAAATAAAAAAGAATACAATATTTTATCTAAAATTGGTGAACCAAGCGCCCTGGGCCGGGCTGGAAGAAGCTGCGGCTGGCACCTGGCCTGACCGGGCTTGGCTTTACGTAGTTCAGTACGGTAGATAGCTATCCCGTCCACTCCACTCCACTCCACTCCACTGGAGAAGGTGTCGCAGCAGAGCAAGCAAGCAAGAGTCCATTGTCAAATCACGTTTGAGTCAGTGCCAACCAGGCTCTGGAGTCTGGATTCCCTCGCTTTCCTCACACATTTTTCACGTCACCTGTCAACGTAGTATGTACGTCTGGTCGATTTGACCTCCTTGCACTGCATTGCATTGCATTCCTCGCATGTGGCATGAACAAACATGCCACGCTAGTGCTGTTTTAAGGACCATCATCATATAGTACTACTAATCATTGTCAAATTCTCCTGCATGCATGCATGTGCATCCCTGATCTGTTGATCGATCGATATAGATGCTTCACCTAGCATGCATGCATGCATCCATCTTAATTTCATGGCACAGTAACATTCCATTGAGACTTAACACGATCTGATCCTCATTCTTTTCTGGCTGTGCATGCATTAGATGGGAACTGTTGGAACGAGAGATCTTCCTTTTAATGTACTCCTCGCTTTGCAGCCAGCCGTCCTGGGCAGCTCCATAATGCATCGAAAGTACTACGTACAGAAACATGCCATTAAACTTCGGCACGTACGCTATCTGAGATGTGAGGCACGCGCCAATAAACAGGCCATTACATTTTATTGACACTTAATCCGACTTGATCTTTTTTCTTGCTTTTTTTAAGAAAAGGGGAAGAACGTCTGGTCTGTATCAAAGTGATACGCACATCCTGTCCGTTTGCATCAAAGTGGTACGCACAGACCTCATTTGTTTTTTGGTTTAAAATTTACAAATTATGGGCTGCTCAAAATAGCAACGCGAATAAGCGAACATGCAAAATAAAATAAAAAATACTTATATGCATGTGGTAAAGATAGCCCCTACAACCATCATCATCCGAGTATCCAAGTATTTCCGTTGCTCCAGCGGAAGGAGGAATAAAACATGTACTCCATCTATCTAAAATATAATGCGTATACTTTTTAGTTAAAGTCAAACCTTATAAACTTTGACAAAGTATATAAAAAATTATCAACATTCAAATGCGAAGTGTAGATAATATGAAAGTATATTTCATGATGCTTCTAATAGTTCCTCAAATATTTAGCCGATGCACCGTAAGAGCCAAGTATAATAAATCTTAGTTACCAGCAGGTTATAAGGTAGTCCACATTAGCAAAATCCTAGTTGGAAAAGAGAAGAGAGAAAATAGAAGGGGGCGGGCTCTTATTCTATAGCCCGGATATAGCACAAGGCCAGAGACTATGGGTGTGTTTGGTAGCCCGGTTGGCCTATTCCATCTCAACCTAGCTGAGTCCAGCTATGCCCACTACAGCCAAATGTGTTTTTGATGGTGTGTTTGGTAGGTCGTACGACTTGGACTCAGCTCAGTTGAGATAGTGTTTGGTAGACTTGTATGACTTGAGCCATGCCACAAAAAACTAAAAAGCAATCAGGACCTTGCATATAAAACTAAATCGCAATCAGATCCTTATATACAAAATAAAACACAATCGAGTCCCTAAAAACGCAATCGGGTCCCTAAGGTAAACTCCGGCGAGATGAGCTCCGGCGAGACGAGCTCCGGCCAGGGAGGCGCGAGGCCGTGGCGGAGCTGGCCGCCGTCTGGCTGCTCGGCGCGAGGCCGTGGCGGGACTGGCCACCGTCCTGCTGCTCGGCACAAGGCCATGGCGGGGCTGGCGGCCGTCCTGCTGCTCGGCGCGAGGCCGTGGCGGGGCTGGCGGCCGTCCTGTGCGGGGCTGGCGGCCGTCCTGCAGCGCGCGCCGTCCTGCTGCTCGTCGAAGCGCGCTGGCGGCCGTCCTGCTGCTCGTCGGCCAGGCTAATGGCGGCGGTGGGTGAGAAGGAGCGGCGACGGTGGCTGTTCCAGGCGCATGGGCGAGAAGGAGTGGCGACGAGCTCGGCCACCGGCCTTCCTGAGTATGCCGGCGCAGGGCGGCGACCGAAGGAGGCCAGAGATGCGGATGGGGAGGGAGAGAGAGAAAGGTCTGCGGGGGAGAGAGAGGGGCCAGCGGGGGGAGAATGAGAGAGGGGGCGGTGACCCCTACGGTTTCGGTGCCAGGCGCGGGACACGGGGGGAATTTTCGGGGCGAGTCGGGCCGAGCTCAGTTGCGAAGCTCGATTTGAGCTTCGCAACCGGGCAGGGCTGAGAGGCAATATTCGTATGAGTTGGGCAGTGCCCAGATGGGCAAACCGGGCTACCAAACAACAAAATTTTGGCTGAAATGGAAGATTCTGAGTTGGGCCGACCTACCAAACACGCCCTATATAGCCCACATGTAGCCATGCACGGGCTCTAAGCCATCTCTTCTCTTTACATGAAGTAGTAATAACATGCATATATAGGCATTAAATATTCAATAGAGAAAAATTATACAGTCTATCTATTATATGTGTGCTTACTACATATTGGCTTTAGGTCATTAGGTGACATGGCATGAGCTTATAGCGCACAACCGGCTATTCTTGCTTTAAAATCTCCCAAAGTACACTGTCTCTTTGAAATTAGGCATTGTTTACTTATCTCGTATTTTCAGTCCCAAGAGGTTTGGTGATCGAAGGAGATTTGCCGTTTGGAACCTCACTTTTTTCAAAACCAAAGTATTTAAATGCTTTGCTAAACAATACTTCAATTTTCCTCATTTCTCCGCTTTAGAAAAAAGAGGGTTAGACCCCTTTCTCCAATACTTCAAAAAAAAAAAAACTGCAGTTTTAGAGAATACTTTGGTTTTAAAACCATATTATTTATTGCATCCAACCACCTTATAATATTTAATACTTCAATATTTTTAGAAACTAAAGTATTTTCTAAATACTTTAAAAATATTTACAGCCAAACAGAGCCTTGGTGTTCACCCAATCACCTCAAATCCTCTCAAATACTCTTTTTAAAAAATTCACTAGTATGATAGAAAGTTTTTTTTTATTAACAAGAAGTACTAGTGTATGAGAGGGTTTGTGGGAATATCTCGGGATTACCTCGGCAAAACCCAAGGTTGTAAACGGATTGTGGGGGATTTTTCGTGATTCGGAATAATCCCTTCCAATTCCCTCAAGTAAAGTAAATAAGGGCTTAGGAGTATAAAAAGTTCGGCCAATTTTTTGAATCACATGTATGAAAATACGTGTGTCGTTTGGGTCCATAGCTAGTTCATATTGAAATAACTAGCTGAATACCCGTGCGTTGCAACGGGTCCAAATTAAAAAAAAATAACATGTAATTTCTCTTATGGCACACAAACATTTGATACAACATAATCTCCATAGTACACAATAATTTACATAAAAAAATCCATTGCAAAATAATATAATATGACAGTACATATTTGAAACCAATAATAATAATAAATATGCCCATGTATTGCAATGAGTTGGTTTTATAATTATTCATCACACACCGTTGCCAAGAGATGCATCTTTTCAACTACAGTACAAATTAGTTCATGTCTCACCCCGTTTAGATTAAACCAATCATCCATACCTAATCTCAGTTGGACAGTTGGTGGTTTATCTTTATAGGTGTAAAGATAATACGAATCATTTGTTGTATGTATTTAGTGTATCTTAAAAGGTTTTTGTCACACCATGTTACACCTAGCTATAGTATAAGTTGCATCAGAGAGGACTTCGAATCATCAGGACACCCATATACAGTAGTTTTCTAACTCCAAAGAACAGACTTATTGGAAACTAAAGAAAGGCTTGCAAGGTTAAAGTAGTCCCATGCTCCCATCGCAAAATTAATTGAGAAGGGTAAAAATTAGAATAGCAAGACCATGTTTGTTTGGAGAAACATACATGAATTCTACACGAGTTCTAGTGCACTTCTTAAAAACTATAAACTCAGGCGCGGTAACCAATGTGATTCTCGATTCAACCAACTGTATCTTTTAGATTCTGGAATCTCCTATGAGTTAACTCACTAAGAGGTTAGTCCCAGTTCCTTAACATTTCAGGCCGATGTGATGCATAAAACACTGTATACACGAGAGTACATCAGTCAGGGCCTGAATCGCTGTCGTTCCTGAGGAACGATAATGTCGAGCCCTTCGGCCTCTCGGCATACTTGACCACCTATGCATTCCGCCTCACTTGTTATTGCCAGCAGTCAATTTTCGAACAGCATCATCGCACCCATGTTTCCTCCTCTGCTTCAGGGCTGATAACCTTGAGTACTTCTTCCGGAGCATCGTCATGTTCCGTTGCTCATCCTCGCAAGCGGCAACTACAACCTTCACTGTATGGGCTCCGCTCCTGCTTGCTGCATCGGGGCATGGAGGCTATGGGCTATGGCTATAGTCCTCGGCCACTACTCTGTCCGCTGATGCTGGGTTCGGTGGCGCAGTGAAGAACGGATCGACAGCAGGCTGCTCCTCCCGGCCCCGAATGGTCCAGGACTCCAGGTATGGACCTAGCGACGCAGACTCATGCCGATGCAGCCGGGCAGCGGTCGGCGTGATACCAGGATTGGCCGGGGTGCCAGTGAGCCTCCGTGGCGCCAACGGATTAGGAGTAGGCCACCGCGGGGATCCGAGCAAGGTAGAAAAACGACGGAGAGCTGGGAGAAGATGGGGATGAGGGCAAGGCGAAGCCTAGTCAGTATCGATAGGGAAAGAAAACCAGAACCACTCATGGTTACGGGGACGACGATCGACGAGCCGATTTTTTTGACGTACGAAGGGAACAGACGGTTTTTTTTACGTACCACGGTTTTGTAACCATCACGACCTCTAGCAATATTATTAGTAGAGATTATAAGACACCTTATAATTAGGACGAAGAATTGTCCTTTCAATATGTTTTTGCTTTGCAACCGTCCAAAGTACGTACCGAAACAGGCCTTAGCACACGTACGCCATCGCATCGCATCGCGTCGCACGGCACATATCTGAGATGTGACGCATGCGCCAATGGCGACGCCACTGCTGGATATCGTCCTGTCGACCAGCTCTACGTACCGATGTCGTGTCGTGTGCGCGTGAACAATAATGGCAGGAGCACGGAGTTTTGCCCAAGTGCATCTGCACGTACTCGTACTGGCTGGCTATGGCTACGACCTAGCTGCGCGTGCCCATCCCTGCTTTTGGATGCACGGATGATCAAACTCCTACTCCTGTCTCGTCATAGGATTGGAGTGCTCACGCAAGAGGTAATAATAAGTACTGTAGCCAGGATTTTCACACTGAGTGGAAGAAAGATCTCGATCGACGGGTACAGGGGCATCCTATCGGTCAATCAGCTGTGTACGCTTGAATTTGATTCGTGTGCGTGAACAGAGTTCAGTTTCAAATGTGAGTACTTTGCTTTGTGGAGTGGTGAAATGGTGGTCTATATCATGCACCCATAGGACACCCAAGGGAGAAGGAACAATAATAGGGGACAACCCAAACTTAGAGATAGATGATAGAGCAAGCCCGACTACCTATGGTTGTCATAGACCCCTCTGCCGCCGCTGCCGTCGGCCCTTGCCGCGGTGGCGGCGGGCCTCGTCTCCAAAGAGGGGCGGGGGCCTCTGGCCGCGGCGGCGCGGCCGAGCTCGGCATCTGGTGGCGGCGGCCCCAGGTTGGCGGCGGCAGCGCTTGGCGTGGTGGCTGCTTGGGCGGCGCCCGTCGGGGCAGGAGGTGGTGGGCGGCGCAACAGCGTGGTCGGCGCGGCGTGGAGGCGCGGTGGCGGCTGCTCGGGCCTACCGGGCCCGATGGGCTTCGTGGGCTACGCACTGGGCAGCGGCGGCTCGTCTTCCTCGTGCGCATTTGGGAGAGCTCGCCGGTCCTCTAGCTGGCCGGTGCGGTTCCCGGGCGCCGGAGCGGCGGCTTAGGCCGGAGGTGAGGACGGTTTGATTCGGTCGTGTGGACAGCGATTCGGACTGCCCGGTGGCAAGGACTTCGATACTGCACTGCGGGCTGCGGCTTGGCTTGCCCCGGTGGCGGCCCTGTGCAGCGTGGGGGTGCTCCGCCTGGTGGTGCAGAGTCGGCTTTGACAAGGGTTGGTGGTCGGCGAGCTTTGGCGCGTTTGGTGGTGGCTCGTGGGTGGCCGCTTTGGGTTGCAGTGGTTGTGCACCTCAGGAGAAATCCTTGCTCCGGCTTGGCCGGAGCTGGCGATGGTGACGGCCGCGGCCGCCACATGCTTTCTTGGAAGCATCGCCGTGAGGTATGTGCACTCCTGCACCTGCGGCCTCGACTCTGGAGGGAAACCTCGGATCCGGGATCAGGCGATGGAGGCGCTGTTGTGTCTCTTCCTTGTTGGGGGCATCGCCTTGGAGTCGCCTGTGGTCAGGGTTTGGGAGAAGATGGTGGCTGTCGGGCTGCTGTGTGAGGTCCAAGTGTGCAGTTTGGTGAAGATGATGACTCGAGCGGAAGATGGGTCGAGGCGGGGCTTCGTTAGTCGGTTTTACCTGGCATGTCCAATGGGTTCTTCTGCTAAGCCGTGCTGTTGTGGAGTCGGAGTTGCGGTGGTCTCCGCGACGACAATGACCGGCCGCAGGTGGTTTGCAGAGTACTCGGTCGGCGCAAGTTCAGCACATTTCCCTTGTCAAGCTCGTCGTATGAGTCGGAGCTGTCTGTCCTTGGCGCGTGTGGCCAATTGGTGGCATAGGCCAACATAGGCTCCGGAGGCGTGTGTGGAGCTCTGTTTGGGAAGTCGCCGGTGAAGTCGGAGTCGCTGGCTCATGGAGGAGCGATGACGATGACACTGTGTGGCAACCTCGATGCAGCTCTGCTTGTGTGCCTGTGCTTTGTGTGGATAGCCAGGTTGGCTGTGATGGTGTGCCCAATGTGGTCGTGTTCCATGACGACATTGGTGCATTGTACAGGTTTTCGACCGGTTCCCCTGCAAATGAACCGGTCAATTCTCTTCTACTTTTTTAATAAAATGAGGCAAAATTGCCTGTTTTGTTCAAAAAAAATAGACTCACACTAATAATGAGAATAAGATCACCGGTAATCGCCATCCATGCCTACACTTAATGATGAGAATAATAAAAATATATTGCTTAACTAAATGGAATATCGCCTATAAACCGAAAGACCAGAGTGACCTTAGAGTTGAGGTGCTTGGGTTAAAAATAATTGCTTACTCAACAAATGGTTGTTCAAACTATTAATGAAAGAAGGAATGTGGTAAGAGTTGTTGCATAACAAGTATCTTAAACATAAAAATATGACGCATGTTCGGGAAAAAATAACTTAACTCTCCATTTTTCAAAGGACTCATGAGAGTCAAAGAAGCTTTCCTTAGTAGAAGCTCTTTCATAATTGGTAACAGTAGAATTACTAGTTTTGGGGAGGATATTTGGGTAGGAGAGACAGCTCTCACAAACCAATATCCTTCTTTGTATAATATAGTACAACAAAAAGATGTTTCTATTGGCCCTAGAGGAAGGAAACTTCTCTATGGATGAGAGCCGAACAGATGACATACCCCAGATTTCAATAGAAGAGAATACCCTTCTTACTGCTGAATACACTGAAGATGAAGTAAGAAATGCTTCCAAATGGAACACAACAAAGCACCAGGTCCGGATGGTTTCCGAGCTAAAATTCTACCAAATCTTCTGGGATACTATCAAATCGGATCTTCTAGATTTGTTTAGCTATCTTCATGCCGGACAAATAGAGTTGTCTCGTATAAATTACACGGTTGCTGATCATGTAGTTCGGCCTTCTTAGACAACATTCATGCAAGGGAGAAACATCCTCGATGAAGTCGTAACCTTGCATGAAACAATCCACAAACTATATACAATAAAGTTGGATGGGGTCATTTTAAAATTAGATTTTGAGAAAGAGTATGACAAGGTTAAGTGATCTTTTATTCAACAAATACTCAGGATGAAATGTTTTTCTGATGAGTGGTGTGCGTTGATTAAATCTTTCGTATTTGGAGGTAGTGTGGCCATCAAAATCAATAATGATGTTGCCAAATACTTCTAGACATTGAAAGATCTCCGACGGGGTGATCTTCTATTGACATTGTGATACGTCTCAAACGTATCTATAATTTTTGATGCTCCATGCTTGTTTATACACCATTTGCTTTGTGTTTTGTTACACTTCGTGGCGTTTTTATGCATTTTCCGGAACTAACCTACTAACGAGACACCACAGTGCCAGTTCCCTGTTTTCTGCTGTTTTTGTGTTTCAGAAAAGCTACATAGGAAATATTCTTGGAATTGGACGAAACAAAAGCCGAACCTCCTATTTTTCCAGAACACAAGTCGAAGTCCAAAGCAGAGACGGAGGGGGCCAGGACCTGGCCACACCCTAGGGCGGCGCGGCCAAGCCCTGGCCCGCGCCACCAGGGGGTGAGCCCACCTGGTGCACCTCCTGACGCCGCCCTTTCGCCTATATATTCCCCTCGACGGGAAAAACCTAAAGCCCCGATCAATTTTCCACGAAACCTACTGCAAGCCGCCGCCGTCGTCGACGCAAGATCGGGAGGGTCCAGAAGCTCTTCCCGGCACCCTGCCGGTGAGGGGAATCCCTGCCGGAGGCCTTCTTCATCACCATGGTCGCCTCCAGAGTGATGTGTGAGTAGTCTACCTTAGACTACGGGTCTATAGCAGTAGCTAGATGGTCGTCTTCTCCACCATGTGCTTCATGTTTAGATCTTGTGATCTGCCTATCATGATCAAGATCATCTTTGTGTAATTTTACATGTTGTGTTTGTTGGAATCCGATGAGTATTGGTACTATGTCAAGTTGATGTGCTGAATTATTATCTTTATGTTATCTCTATGTTGTTTATGATCTTGCATGCTCTCCATTGCTAGTAGATATCTTGGCCGAGTAGATGCTAGTGACTCCAAGAGGGGGTATTTATGCTCGATAGTGGGTTCATACCTCTAGTAATCTGGGGGAGTGACAGGAACCTCTAAGGTTGTAGATGTGCTGTTGCCACTAGGGAGAAAACAACATTCTTGTGTTCAAGGATATTTGCATTGTTTACATTACGCACTTTGCTTAATGCAGTTATCTGTTGTTCGCAACTTAATACTCAACGGGTGCTCGGATGACACCTCGAGAGTGGATTATTAGTCATATATGCAGTTGGATTACAGTCTATGTATTTTGTCGTAATGCCCAGAGTGAATCTCATAGTGATCCTCATGACATATGTACGCTATCTTTATTCTATCAATTGCCCAACTGTAATTTGTTTACCCAGCATGTTGTTATTTATCTTATGGAGAGACACCACTAGTGAACTGTGGATCCAGTCCATACTTTTACATTGCTATTACCGTTTTACTTTTACTCGCTTTATTTACATTCTTGCAAACTATTACCTTTTACCACTCGATACGCTTAATCATTTGTTTACAGCAAACCGGTGAGATTGACAACCTCATCGTAAGTTGGGACAAAGTACTTAGTTGTGTTGTGTGCAGGTTCCACATTGCTGCTGGTTAAAAGCTACACACCGACAAGATATCTGGCGCCATTGTCCGGAGTGTCGCAAAGCTAGCGGGCATCAACCTTCAGAAGTTTGGTTCTTTCTCCTATTGGTTCGATAAACCTTGGTTTCATAACTGCGGGAAACTTGCTGCTGTGCTCATCATAACCTTCTCTTGGGGTTTTCCAACAAGTTTTCTGGTGTTAACTACACACCAGCGAAACAGCAATCAAGATTTCTGATGCCATTGCCGGGGAGAAAGAAGATTTCTGCAAGGGGAGTCTCTCACTTCCAACCTTGTACTTTGTTATTGTTTTGCTTTACTTTATTTTTGCTTGCATCATTTTATCAAAAATACAAAAAAATTAGTTCCTTTATAGTTGCTACTCTTACTTGCTTGCTTTTAGTTTTGCTAAAATGGGTACTCCTGAGAACACCAAGTTGTGTGATTTTACTAGCACCAAAAACAATGATTTTATCTGCACTCCTATTGCGCCACCTGCTCCTGAGGCAAATTTTTATGAGATTAAACCTGCTTTGTTGAATCTTGTTATGAAAGAGCAATTTTCTGGTGCCAGTTCTGATGATGCTGCAGCTCATCTCAACAATTTTGTTGAGCTATGTGAGATGCAAAAGTATAAGGATGTAGATGGTAATATTATTAAGCTTAAGTTGTTTCATTTCTCTTTAAGAGGAAGAGCTAAGGATTGGTTGCTATCTTTGCTTAGAAATAGTATTGATTCTTGGGATAAGTGTAAGGATGCTTTTATTGGAAAATATTATCCTCTTGCTAAGATTATAGCTTTGTGAAGTGATATTATGAAGTCTAGACAGTTTGATAATGAACATGTTGCTCAAGCTTGGGAAAGAATGAAATCTATGATAAAGAATTGTCCCACTCATGGACTGACTACTTGGATGGTTATCCAAAAAAATTATGCAGGACTAAATTTTTCTTCAAGAAATCTATTGGATTCAGCTGCTGGAGGCACTTTTATGTCCATTACCTTGGGTGCCGCAACGAAGCTTCTTGATAATATGATGGTAAATTTTTCTGAGTGGCACACCGAGAGAACTCCATAAGGTAAGAAGGTAAATTCTGTTGAGGAAACCTCTTCCTTAAGTGATAAGATTGATACTATTATGCTTATGCTTGCTAATGATAGAGCTCATGTTGATCCTAATAATGTTCCTTTGTCCTCTTTGGTTGCTCAAGAAGAGCATGTTGATGTAAACTTCATTAGAAATAATAATTTCAACAGCAGTGCTTATAGGAACAATTTTGCTCGCAACAATTATAGGCCGTATCCTTCTACCAATGGTAATGGTTATGGTAACTCTTATGGCAATTCCTCTAACAACACTAGGGGTGCGCCCTCTGAGCTTGAAGTCATGCTCAAGGACTTCATCGGTAAGCAAACTACTTTTAACAAGTCCGTTGAGGAAAAGTTGGGTAAAATTGATATTCTTGCTTCTAAAGTTGATAGCCTTGCTCTTGATGTTGAACTTCTGAAACGAAAAGTGTTGCCCAGTGATGTGAAAGAAAACAATACTTTGAATTCCATCCAAGTTAGAATTGATAAAAATGTTAGAATGTTAGCAGAATTGCATGCCAGGTGGGAAAGAGAAGATGAGATGGCTAGAAAGATGAAGGTATGTACTATTACCACCTCTAGTGATGTTGTTTCAAATGCTAGCAATCCTCTTACTTTGATTGGTTTAGAGAAAACTCCTACTCCTTGTGCAAAAAAGCCCAAAACTGCAAAAACTTTTTCTACAAAAAGTGCTGAATTTTTTTGGAGTATGGAAGATGATAGTTCTACTTATTTTAATGATTTTGATGTTGATGGCTGCAACATATCTGAAGTAATTTTGTTCTTATAAAATCTTGCTTTGAGTCCTAATGCTAGTTCTATGAATGTTGCTTTTACAAAGCATATTACAAATGCTCTAATGAAAATTAGGGGAGAAAAGTTGAAACAAAAGGTTTCTATTCCCCGAGAAGTTAGAAGATGTTTGGGAGCCCATCATTGATATGAATGTTAATGGTTTTGATTGCCATGCTATATGTGATCTAGGTGCAAGTATCTCTATTATGCCTAGAAAGATTTATGATATGCTTAGTTTACCACTGCTTGAAAAGTGTTATTTTGATGTTCCTCCTGCTAATGTTGCTAAGAAGAAACCTTTGGGAAGAATTAATGATATTCTTATTATGGTTAACAATAACCTTGTTCCCATTGATTTTCTTGTTATGGATGTTGAATGCAATGCTTCATGTCCTATTATTTTGGGAAGACCTTTTCTTCGAACTGTAGGTGCCATCATTGATATGAAGGAAGGCACCATTAAATATCAATTTCCACTCAAGAAAGGTATGGAACACTTCCCTAGAAATAGGAAGAAATTACTTTTTGACTCTATTCTTAGAGCAAATTATGAACTTGATGCTTCATCGCTTGATATTACTTGATTTGCACTTTCTGCGCCTAGCTCAAAGGCGTTAAAGAAAAGCACTCTTGGGAGATAACCCAATGTTTTATTTTCAGTACCTTTTCTTTTATTTGAGTCTTGAAAGTTATTACTACTGTAATGACCTCTCCTTATCATTTTTATTTCGTTTTTGTGCCAAGAAGAACCTCTAATTTGAGGGAGGTAAGATTTGGGGAAGTTGTTGTTGTCCTGAAACAGATTTCTGCGCTGCGCCGTAAAAATTTGTGAAAATTCTATGAATATCTTTTTGATCTGCAATTTCTTGTGCATATGCCCCAGGTTATATCCAAACTTTCATTAGTTTTGCACTTTTCGAATTGAGCAACAGAAGGTCCTCGAAAAAATCGATCTTTGTCAGCTGTTCTGTTTTGACAGATTTCTGCCACTATTTGTGTTTGCCTCTCGATCGCTTTCTTTTTGAGTTCTTTTGATCACGAAACTTTTGAGGAAGTTGCTACAGTAGCTTATGCTTTAATGGATGATATATTTGAGTTTGAAACTGAACCAAAAGGGTAGATTTACTATCATGTTTATGCTAATGTTGCTAATAGAATTGTGTGAAGTTTTGTATGAAGGAAGTTTTCAAGTGTAGGGAATGGAGAGTGTTGAGATGAGATGAAGTATGGACAAAAGCTCAAGCTTGGGGATACCCATGTCACCCCAAGAAATATCCAAGAGGTACAAGCGTCAAAGCTTGGGGATGCCCCCGAGGCACGCCTTCTTCATCGACATAAATCAGGTCACCTTTCAAGACACTATATTTTTATTGCTTCATATTCTATGCGTTTTTCTTGGATCGTCTTTACTTTTGCTTTCAGTTTTCTTTTGTTTTGTTTGCTGCAATAAATGGTTGGACCCCAACAAATTTCTTTCGGATAAGACATACTTCGTTTTTCATTGCCAAGAACACTCTATTTTTCACTCTTATCGATCAACGAGTGTTCTCTTTTTCTAGTAGTGCGTTTAGCTTTCGTTTTTTGCCTTGATTTTTGTTCAGATCTTGTTATATCTTCGCATCAAGGTGTATTTAGACCACTGGTATATGTTGGTTTTCATCAAAAGAGTTGTCTCAAAAAGGTTTGAATGGTGTTGGAAAAGAGAAAAAAATTCATGCCTATAGTGGTACAAATGGGAGCTTGTTTAGACTGCGGCTTAGATTTTTGCATGTCATGCTTGATGTCGTTTTGATAGTATGTGTTGGGGGATTTCGTGTCGCAAGAACATGGGGTACCACACGACGGACCCAATGATTCGAACGCAGGGGGTTGTATGCGTGAGATCTAGATCGCAACGAAACACGGCGATGGAAGCCTCGAGACGCCGGAGAGCACAACGCACGACAGAGAGAGACACCAAGCTTTACCCAGGTTCAGGGCCCTCGTGGTGAGGTAAAACCCCTACTTCCTGCCTTCTTGTATTACGACGCGATACCTCGCAAGGAGTACAAGGCCTTGGTTACAGAGCTCTAACTGGCCGGAGGTAGAAGAACCAACTTAGCCTAGCTAGAAGCCCGGAGATGAAGATCCGATCCTTTCTAAGGGGTGGACTCCCTCCTTTTATAGCGCTGAGGTCCTCCTTCCCCTTATCAACTTGGGGAAGGGGTTGCCACAAATGGCCAAGGAGAGGGGACAGCTGTTGTCTTCAGTCTTCGGTGGACGCAGTCTTTGTAGAGTAGTGGCGCCGGTCCACAGGAGTGGGTGGAGGAGGCTGACGTCCTCCTCTGGCGCCCTACACCGTCCACCCTATTTTTAGGGGGGTGGTCAACAACCACCGTGCAACTTTAAGCATGCACGACAGGAGCTAGTCTCCCCCCTGTTGGGGTAGCGTGGACGGTACGCTGTCTTCCGTCCTTATCTTCTTGCTCAGCACAGGAATGTACTGAGCTGACGTGGATGTGGTCCATCCCCTCACGAGGAACTGCTCGCGACGAGGACTTCTAGTCCTTAGCAGTTTTAGTCGTCGTTCTCCTCATGAGGCGCCTCCTCATGAGGGTCTTCCTTGCTGGGCTTCGGTCTTTGATTTGCTCCCAGGCCGAAGCTGGGCCGTTGAAGTGGCCCAGGAGCAGGTGGACCGGGATACCCCGGTATCTATAACACCGATAGTAGCCCCTGGGAGCCTGGCCCGCAAACGCACCCTCTCGAGGGAATGAAGGGTCAGGGCCCCCCAGAAGCTGCTGGGCCCTCCAACGGCACGCGTCAACGCGCGCGGTCAGAGGACTATGTGAAGATGCAGAGGCCGCAGACGCGTGGCGCGACCGCAGCTGGCGAGACGAAACGGCGGGCGACGCAGCAGTCCCCAAGGCGTGAAACCGCCATGATGGCGCGTCACTTCACTGCAGGGTGCTGCGCTGATGCTCCGATTCCCGCGCTAGGATTTGATGCTTCGACGCCGGCCGCGCCTTTAAATGCAGCCTCCTTGATGCCCTCGGCACTTCACTCACTTCTTCCAGTGCTACTCCCTCCCAAGACATCTTCCCCGAGCCATGGATCCTTCTGCTTCCTCCGACGCCGCCGGATCTGCAAGCTCGAGGGCAAAGCTCCGCGGGCGCCCCCCGGGCAGCAGGAACAAACTGAAGGTTCCAGCCCTTTGGGTGCCTGGAGCCGGAGGCCCCCTGCGCATTGGGGCGCCGACGCAGGGCGCGGTGAACCGCGCCGCCCCGGGGACCTCCATGGCCTTGACCCTTCGGGGTCCTGCACCAGGAGGTGCTCTGAACGCGCCGTCGCCGGTGGCGGCGACGATACTAGCTCCCCGCCCCGTGGGAGCATCGATCGGGCGCTCCGGGAGGTAGAGGCCGCTCTAGGCCCCCTCCCCCCGGTTGCGGACGCCCCAGGGCCACACGAGGTGGCACCCCCTGCGACCGGAGTGGTCGTGACTCCCCGCCACCTGGTTGCGGAGATGCTGGTACCCCACATCGCGCCGGGGTCCCGATTCTTGGAGCTCCTCGTCATCGTTGAGGCTTGGAGCTTCATCACCCTTCGGCTGCCCGACGCAATCTGGAGGGCAATCTATGCCCCCGGTTTCTCCGTTGGAGAGGTCGTGCTGGTGGAGCAGAGCAGGCCAGAGCTGATCTGGCCTGTTGACGTTATCCTTGGAGCGGTCGACAATGCCGTCCTCTCCGGGCGCTAGAGGGCTTTCGCCCTCGGCCACCGTCTCCGTGTCGGCCCACCTCGTCTTCCGCTTCAAGCTGGGGACACTGGAGGCCTCGGTGCGGATCTTCGCCGCCACCGGCGTCCGCTGCACCTTCCCCCAGCCCGCGGCGGAGTAAAGGGGCAGCATCGCCGCGGAGGTCTTCTGGGGAGGAGAGCTAGTCTCCTCCCCTCTTTTGTAATGTAGTCCTTGCCGGCGGGGTATGCCCCGTCATAGCTCTGTTCCTTCCCCCGATGGGGGTTTATTAACAAAACCATCTTGGTTATTGCTTTTTCCTTTGCTCCTTGATGCTTCTTGCCATCCTGGTCATCCGCGCGCTCGAGAGCCCTGGCGAGTTGTTCAAGCTTGTGGGAGGCCTCCCTGCGCCTCAGAGCTCATGATGGGGTCGGCGCCGGTGACGACGATGGACGATTCCTGAGACAAGTAGTTGAAGAAATAGTTGGAAAACAAAAAACCCCAAATCCCCGAAAACAAAAAACAAATCAATAAAACAAACGAAAAAAGAAAGGCAAATAAGATGCCCCTGTGACCAGCACAGGGACCTTCCTCGTCGTGAGGGAGCGTGACACTATCTATGCCAGTAGCTAAGAGCAAATTGTCGCATGTGGCAATTCACGGGGCCTTCCTCGTCGTGAGGGAAGCTGGACTCTCACGGACGCGAAAGCGTCGATGCTTAAGAGAGCCCAGAGGTTGTCGACACCTTGTTGAGGGTTGCTCACAAGGTGAAGGGCCTGGCGCGGACCTCCGGATCTACATCTCCTTCGCAAGATGATCGGAGCGGCCTTGTTCTTCGATAATCCTGCCGTGTTTGGCCTTCCTCGAGCGAGGGGAATCTTGACTCCTGCGAATGCTAAGTGCATCGACGCGTCTGGGCGCCCTCGTGAGGGTTGCTCATGAGGCGCTGGTCCTTAGTGGGTGCCTTAGGCACACCTTAGACTTTTTCCAAAGATTTCTTATTTTCCGGTGTACTACGCGAGGAACTAAGCACCACGGGCACGTGGAGGTGATCGATAATAGGGCCGTCGCCCCTGATCAGAGCTCAGTCCCTTCCGGTTTTTGGGCTTGCTATTTTCCGGGCGAAGGCCTCAGCATAGACACCGTGCCTAGCCCCCTTCCGCGTGAAGTACAGCAGAAAATAAATGGACTTCATGCCATTTCAATATCATGCCGAAGCAGAGGCGCTATATGCGCTTTAACTTAATCTTAGTGCTGAAGAGCAGTTTAAGTTGATACAAAGTGCCGTGATAACGGTCTTATCTACTCGTGAGGAACCTACGGGTAGAACTTTCTCTGATGAGGTATGTTCCATGGGTTCCCCACTGACATGCCTTCCGCGGTTTCCAGCCGAGCCGAGCCTGGCCTGGCGATGTTTGTCACCTTGAAGGGGCCTTCCCACATTGGAGACAACTTGTGCACGCCCTCGCGAGAGAGTATCCTCCTGAGCACCAGATCGCCGACCTCCAGAGTCCTTGCTCGAATATGGCGGCTATGGTAGCAGTGTAGTCCCTGCTGGTACCTCGCAGCACGAAGCGCTGCTTGGCACCGAACTTCTTCAAGCTGGAGGAGGCAATCCTTGATGAGGTCCTCTTGATGCAGCTCGTTGAAGGCGAGCACCCTTGGCGACCTGAACTTGACGTCGGTGGGAAGGACAGCCTCTGCCCCATAGACCAGGAAGAATGGAGTTTCCCCAGTAGGCTTGGTGGCGGTGGTACGAATGGACCATAAGATGGATTGGAGGTTGTCTAACCATTTCTTGCCGCAGGCTTCGAGCTTGGCGTTGAAGCTTCTCGTTTTGAGGCCTTTGAGGACTTCTGTGTTGGCACGCTCGGTGACAAGGGTATAGATAATAGAGCCCGATAGTTGAGTACCCCTGAGGCCCGTTAAGCTAGGCCCAGTTGTAACACTAGTCGAAATACGAGTTTGTGTCGTATATCGATATTGTAATCTATGTCGGATCCCTCCCGATCCTTGAGACCTGGCCACCTATATATAGGGGCCAGGAGAGGACGGTGAGGGATAGATTGAAAGCAAGCTAAGTTACACCCACGTTTACTTTCGACACACACCTTGTTTGACTGATTTTACCTTCGAGTTCATCCGACGCCCTATCTCCCCGATCCTAAGTCCTTCATCTAGGACATTTGTCGAGTTAACCCTCGTCAATTGGCGCCGACCGTGGGGACTCTGGGCGTTGGAGTCATGAATTTGACGGCTTTTTCGCTTTTAGCCAACAGCAATCCGGAAGTCGACGAAATCCAAATACCCTTCGGAACCATCGATTTTTAGCCTCACCAGTCAAGTTTCACGCAAGCATTCGAGAGCATGGATCAAGATATGGATTTGACGATCGGAAGTCTAAACTTTCACGTCGGATCACTAGGTTCGATTCGCCTTTCAGATCTGGCGAAACTGGGTCCGTCGGCAAGTGAACCCAAGACAGCAGCAATGTCGGAGTCATCACAAGGCTCTTCCAGCAAGGTAAACTCGCCGGTCAGCTTCGCAGAAACAGAAGAAGGAAAAATCGCAGGAGGCGACAAAACCATGGAGAATTTCGACTTGGAAGTCCAACTTGAAGATCTCATGATCTGCCACGACGACACTTCAGACAAATCAACAAATACGTGGAAAACAGGATTAGAGCTTCATGAAGATGACAGTTCGATCTTCTCAAGCTTCAACAGCAAACTCGACAATCGATACCAAGTACTCGCCATTGTAGGAGACAACTAGGAAGAACTTGACGAAAACAACAATCCAGTGCTCAACCCAGCAAACGTAAACAGAGGAGCGAATTATTTAGTAGAAGAAGAAACTATAGATTCCCTTGCAACTAGGGAGAAAGTTCGACTATAAGTCGACGAGTGGAGAGCAATCAAGACAGCCGTGGAGCACGGCATGCCAATACCAATAAACGCCAGTAAGAACATGCTTTTAGGGTATCACTACGCCCTAAGACAGCAGTCGAAGCAACTAGCAAAGGAAAGGATTGAAATACAGAAGAGAAAAGACTCGGCCATTGCAGCAAGCGACGCTGCTCGCAGAGCACGTAGCGACGCGTCATACACAAACGGCAAAAGACATCGTCGGCATGGATCAAGGTTCGAAAACCTCAAGTATTCAGAAAGGCAAAGCCTCTCCAAAAACCTCGACTCGTCCTTCCTTTTGGTCGACAAGCAAGGAAACATTATACCAAAGACTCCTGAAGCAGCACTGGTGGCAGCTCAAGCATACCTACATACAACACGACCAAATCCAGGAGACCCAAGGGAACATATGCATCAGGCAACACTAAATGGATTGAAGATGGTAGGCAACAAATTATCAGCAAAAGAAGAGGAGGTATATCGCAACAAAGGAACCCATAAGCCAAGATCACCGTGCCGTCACAATAGTCCTCGGCACAGAAGCGGCACTCGACGATCTAGAACTCCATCACCAAGGCGACACAAAAGCCCGAAGTATGGAGAAACCCGAAGATCCAGGTCTCCAAACAAGACATACGATTACGAAGACGACGAAAAGGAGATGGGGGCATCATGCTTTACCCACAGGGTTCGCACCACGCCAGTACCCAAAGGTTTCAAACTACCCCATGACCAGCAAAAGTACGATGGATCCCAGGAGCCACAGTCATGGCTCTCGGATTATCTGCAAGCAGTAAAAATATTGGGAGGAACCAAGGAAACAGCTATGCAAAGTTTGCAATTACACCTCACCGGCGCGGCAAGGTCATGGTTGAGCAAATTAGAAAAAGAAACAATTGGAAGCTGGGAAGAGCTCACAAAGCAATTCACGAGTAACTTCAAATCGACATATAAGCGGCCAGCGTCCATAGAAGAAGTCAAAGCCTACGTACAGCAACGCGGTGAGACATTAAGGGCATACATCCAAAGATGGAGCATCATCAAAAATTCGGCAGTCAAAGTTTCAGACGAAAGAGCAATAGATGCATTCATAGTCGGGTTAAGGCGAGGAGACCTAGTCGAAGAGATGGGCAGAATCAAGCCGAAAACAGTATCAGATCTAATGGATATAGCAAACAGATTCGCAGATGGAGAAGATGCGTGCAACAACAAACGAACACGATCGCCAGAGGATGATAGAGGAAACAAATATGGAGGTCAAAGGAGGAGATCCCGCAATTATGATAACTACGGCTCCCACAGCAAGGTGGCCACAGGGTACAAGGACAATAGCTACCAAGGGAATGACCGTAAAAGCTCGGGATATCGTAGCTACGGAAAACAAGACTACAAAAATTTCAGACAAGAGAATCCAGAGAGTACAACCCATCACCAGAAGATATGCTAAACGGACCATGTCACATACACTCCGCGTTTGTTGATGGGAAATGAGTATCTAGGCACACGATGAAAGATTGACAATGTTCTTGAAGCTACAGGAAGCAGCACTAAATAAGCAAGCCGAAGCTAAACGGCAAGGATACGAAGGAAACACAAGCAGCGCACCTGCAAGTCAACAAGGAAACAATGGAGTTCCTCAAGGTCAAGACCAGCCAAACCAGGGACGCGATGATGACGGAGGATATGTTCCATCCAAAGGGCACATCACAACAATGATACAGCCCGTGCCAAAGTCAAATAAAGAGGAAAAAGCATAACTCGCCAAGTTAACATAGCAGTAACCTTGCCTCCAACAACAACGGAATATCTACACTGGTCAGAGCAACCCATAGAATTTAGCAGAGGTGATCACCCCATAACAGTACCTCGGCCAGGAAACGCGCCTTTGGTCCTCAAAGCCCAAATTGGGACGTACGATGTCGACAGAGTATTCATGGACGCAGGAAGCGGCATAAATATTATATATGCGAAGACCCATATGAGCAATGCACATCTCATTGGAGTTCTTGAAACCAACTGACTGTTCCTTTCACGGAATCGTTCCAGGGAGCGCTAACTATCCACTTGGTCGAATAGCACTCAACGTTTGCTTTGGAAATCGGCAAAACTACAGAAGAGAGAAACTCGACTTCGAAGTCATGGACTGGCCATCACAATATCACGTGATCCTTGCTGGTGCCAAGTTGACGCGTAGCAGACGGTCCTTGTGCGTGGTGAATAACCAGCCCGTTGGGAACCCCAAGAGGAAGGTATGATGAGTATAGCAGCTAGTTTTCCCTCAGTTAAGAAACCAAGGTTTAATCGTTCTTGGAGAGGAGAGACAAATGACTGAAGGTGATGCTTGCTAGCTTGCGACAGCTTCGGACAATTTATATATGGCGCCTCGTCCAAGCTTTGCTTGCTAGCTGCAACGCGGAACCTGCACACAACACAACCAAGTACTTCGTTCCCAACTTGCGATGAGGTTGTCAATCTCACCGGTTTGCTTGAAACAAAGGTTATGAGCGTATTGAGTGGAAAACAATAGAGTATGCGAGTAAAGTAAACAGTGCGAGTAAAGTAAACAGGTGATAGCAATATGATGGAAATAGGACCGGGGTCCATAGTTCACTAGTGGTGTCTCTCCATAAGATAAATAACACATGCTGGGTAAACAAATTACAGTTGGGCAATTGATAGAATAGAGATAAACATGATATGTCAAGAAGATCACTATGAGATTTACTCTGGGCATTACAACAAAATACATAGACCGCCATCCAACTGCATCTATGACTAATAATCCACTCACGGGGATATCGTCCGAACACCCCATGAGTATTAAGTTGCGAACAACGGGTAATTGCATTAAGCAAAGTGTGTAATGTAAACAAAGCATATGCCCTTGAGCATATGAATATTGTTTTCTCCCTAGTAGAAACAGCACATCTACAACCTTAGAGGTTTCTGTCACTCCCCCGGGTTAAATAGAGGCATGAACCCACTATCGAGCATAAATACCCCCTCTTGGAGTCACTAGCAACTACTCGGCCAAGATAGCTACTAACAACGGAGAGCATGCAAGATCATAAACAACATAGAGATAACATAAGATAATATTCAGTACAGCAACTCAATCATAAACACCAATATTCATCGGATCCCAACAAACCAAACATGTAGAATTACATAATGGTGATCTCAATCATGTAGGGCAGCTCATGAGATCTAAACATGAAGCACATGGTGGAGAAGACAACCATCTAACTACTGCTATGGACCCATAGTCCAAGGTAGACTACTCACTCATCGCTCCGGAGGCAAGCATGGCGATGAAGAAGACCTCCGGTGGCGATTCCCCTCTCCGGCAGGGTGCCGGGAAGAGCTTCTGGACCCTCCCGATCTTCGGGTCGACGGCGGCGGTGGATCGCGATGTGTTCTGGAAAAGTGATCGGGTACTTAGGTTTTTTCTGTCGGGGGGTCTTTATAGGCGAAGGGGCGATGTCAGAGGAGGGGCCAGGTGCCCTCACGCCAGGGTGGCGCGGCCCAGGCCCTGGCCGCGCCAGCCCTGCGTGTGGGGCCCTGGTGGCCTCCCTCCTACTCTCTTTCCGATCTCTGGAAGCTTCCGGGTAAAATAAGACTTCAGGAACTTGTTTCGTCCAATTCCGAGAATATTTCCTGTGTATCACTTCCGAAACACAAAAACAGCAGAAAACAGGGAACTGGCACTGTGGCAACTTGTTAATAGGTTAGTTCCGGAAAATGCATAAAAGTTCCACGAAGTGTAACGAAACATTAGGCAAATGGTGTAAAAACAAGCATGGAGCATCAAAAATTATAGATACGTTGGAGACGTATCAATCCTCGGGCAACCTGCGTTTTCGCGATTCATGGCAGTACCTCACTATACGTACCTGGTACTCAAAATGCCAGGGCCCAAAGGAATCATCATAGTTAAAGGAAGCTTCGAACTCTCAGATCTATGCGACAAGGAATTCCACAAGATGGCTCAAAACTTCGGCATGATGGCAAACTATGGAGAACCCAAAGACAAGGCTAAAAGCTCAACTACAGGAGCCGTACAACAACTCGAAGGGCACCCAGCAGAGCCGGAGGTGAAAAAACCGTGGGTATAGCCATCAGAACAAGACCAACCTACAGGAGAAGAAGAGAAGACCTCGGCGACATAGGCGACAAAGTTCGTCAAAGAATAGAGTAGAAAAATAAGGCTGTAAAATCCACGAGCTATTCCAGGGCAATGCCCTCTAGATCCAGAACACAGGTCATTGGCCGGATCTCTTGGGACACCCCATGTATCTTACATTATAAGCATAAATAAAGACAAGGTTCCTCTTATTCGAGTTTACGTGTCTTTAAACAAAAATTGCGGCAAACGCACCAAAATTCACAATACAAAATGCTCTGAGAATAATTTCTGACAAGAAAGTTAGAAAACATAAACTCTCGCGTTCTATACACAAAGTACATGAACGTCATGACATCGGGTTATCATAATCGTCTACCCCCAGGGGGTCTAAGTAATGATGCTCGCGGAAAAATGCGGCATCCTCTCGAAGCAATCTAGCTATAATCCTTCTTGCGGGTTGAAGGGTAGGCTCCAGATGAACTCGCAAACTAGCTCCACCGGGAGGATAACTCAATGACATGGAACTATAATTGAGCCTTGGATGCCACTTACGTGTCCACCCAAGAGCAAAATTGGCGCCAGCCACCAAGTTGAGCTCTATCAGCCGATGAATTCGCTGACTAGATCTAAAAGCGTCAAGTAGCTGCGGAAAACTCCTAGGCAAAGGATTGCGAGAGAGCATGACCGAATACATGGTCATCAAAGATCTTTGACAACCATCAACTGCTTCTCCAATGTGCTGAGCACGATCTTGAAGAAGCACAATGGCACGACGGCGTCAGGGATCAGACCAGAAACTATCAATTCCCTCTGATGCTCTCTCGAGAGCCGCAATTCGCTCAGAAACCTGACGCGCCTCACTAACAAAGTCCAGGCAAGTACCTGAGACAACAAAAAGGCATCAGCCAACAATAGCGGAATAGAAGGGAAAAAGATAAAGGCTACAGTGAACCTTACATCGCAACATCTCACAGACAGACTCGACGATACCAACAAGAAAGGAGTCGCATTCTTTGAGATGCACGATTTTGGCCATTAGACCCAACACCTTATCCTCGAGTGTGGATATCTGCTTCATAAAGCCGCAAGATTTGCTGGCCTTGTCCATAGCAATCTGTGCCTGGCGCTTCATCAAGGATAAACGGCCCTCAAGGTCCGAAATTCTCAACAAATATTCAGAACATCGATAAGAAGGATGAGGAGGCGAAGAAGCTCCAGAGTCGAATATATCGGCGGGAGACGAAGCCCGATCACGACCCGACGACCCAACAACAGGCACAGGCTGGAATTCACAAGAAAGAAAAAGACAGCATCTCAGAAACTAAGTCAAGCACGACATTTCATAAAAGAAGAATATTTACAAAAGAGCACAAGTCCTCTGACTAGTTCTCGGGCAAAATGTGACTAAGGTTCACTACATCAGAATAAACGAAGACTACAAAGGAAGACTAAGTCTACGCCACCTCAGCCTCAGGGTCTGCAGCAGCAGTAGGCGTGGAAGAGGTAGCACCAGTGTTGGGAGGAGGCATCGACGCACTTGTCGTCGGAGTCGAAGAAACTGGTGTAGAAGAGGACATCGAAGCCGCTGAAGGAGAAACAATAGACATGATGCCTGGCGCGTACATCTTCGCCTTCTCGAAGAAACCCCGCAGCTCCGAAAGAGGTCGACCACGGGAAGAGCTCACCTTCTCCCAGTTAACCTCCTCGCCATGCCCATAGGTAAGTGCAATGGCCCCCTCCGCACCTTGCTTCACAGAGCGGCTCTTCATCAGCAGGATCGGATCATCGGGGGTGTCGAAAACCTTGGCAAGCTTCTTCAGATCAGCAGCTAGCACGTCCGCTTTCTTCTTAGGCCACAACCCGACAAAAATCCGCGTCAGCACGCGGTTAGCCAACTCGAAGATCTCTTGGATAGATATCCAATTTGATTCTAGTAAGTTAACTGTGGCCATCAGAGGGTCATCATTCGGCTGCAAAGATGCCGAAGACACCCCAGTATGTTCTAAACAACCAAGGAGACGAAGATAGAGAAAACACACACATCAGCAAGCATCAGAATTTTGCAACTCAATAAAGAAGGGCAAAGCATGGTATTAACCTCCAGCAAGAGCCGACATTTTATTCAGGCGTTCAGTTACGGCCTGATCCCGCTGGATACGCTCCTTGTTAGCGTCAGCAAGGGCTTTCTCTGCTTTCTTTGCCCTAGCCAATGCTGACTTAGTGGACTTCTCAGCAGTGGTCTTTGCAGCAGTGGCGGCGTCCCAAGCTTTTCTGGAAGCTTCGAGTTCAGCTTCCAGAGACGAAATGCGCATTAGCTGCCGCCAAATCGTCTGTAGCGCAAGAAGGCGAAAGAAAACTCAATGAATGAGTAACAGAAGCGCGAAGGTAGGCGAATAAAATACACAGGATAGCAAAAAGCTTACCATGAGAAGACCTCGCTGCTTTCAAGAACTCGACACATTCATTACCCAAGGAGATGAACTTTTTCAGCAAAGCCTGTCCAAGGCAGGGTATGAGAAGAGTAGTTCAAAGCTAGTAAACAACAGAAATATATAGTACTTACATCATCAGTGGGAATAATTGGCCGAGGAGTGTCGAGAGAAGTACTCGCAGCTGACGCTTTCTTCAAGCGTTTGGAAGCACAAGAACCAGCCTTCTTGGCAGCAGCTTCTGGTGATTTAGGCACCACAGCTGCCTCTTGTGAAGGTGGTTCATCGACAACAGGAGTATCAGTAACAGGGGCAGTGGTAGCAAATTTCTTCGGGTCCTCGTTATCACTGAAAAAAGAAGCAAAAGGTAAAGCACTATGTCCGAGTCGACAGAAATAAGAGCATATGAAAAAATCAGCAAAGAACTCATGAGTCCAGGGCGTCGAAAAGCTCTTCTTCTTCCTCTAGAACAGAGGCCTCCCTGGTCACATTCTTGTGAGCGGAGGTACTCGAGGAAAGGAGCTCCGTCACACGTTTCCTCTTCTTATCAAGACCAAGGTCTTCGGAAAGTGCAGGAGGAGGCGACGTAGTCGAACTGGTCCCTTCCAGCGAATCTTCGGCTTCATCTCCGTCTTAGCTGTCCTCAGCCTCGGGGGCTTCAGAGGCAGCGGAAACAGGCACATCCTGAATGGCTCCTCCCTCTGGAAGAGGAGGGTGAGAAACAAGGAACTGGTGATCCTGGAAGGAAAACAAGTTGACAGTTATAAGAAAAACAATGACAAGATAAAAGAAGACGAATCAATGAAGACAACACACATACCGCAGGCAAGGAATGCTCGGAGTCGAAGTAACTACCGGCCAAATCCGCAATTTCATGATCTTTAGTGAGAGTAGTAAGAGCTCTCACTCTCTTGTTGAGATCCTTCTTCTCCATAAGATCGTCAGATACTCGAGAAGAATCTCCCAAGCCAGAAAATGACCACAATTTGGAAAGACGATGCTGAAGGGGTTGAACTCGACGTTGCAGGAAAAACGCCATAAGTTGAGTACCCGAAAGCACACCTCCTCTACCACTTTTCAGAGCTTGGATGCGGGCTAGAAGCGGTTTGATTTCCTCCATCTCAGCTTCCGGGGGAGGCGAATCCCACGAGGCCAATTTCTTCACTCCTTTAGAGGCATCAAAAGGGGCAATGCCGTACTGGTCAGAGGAAGATACTTTTCGGTCTTTGATATAAAACCACTTCTTCCTCCAACCTAGTACTGAGGCAGCCATGGAAAACTCCAGGTACTGAGATTCAGCACGGATGGAAACAACAGCCCCGCCTAGCTCAGGCTTTTTTGATAAAGCGACACTGGGGCAGAGCCGAAAGAGAAATTTCCAGAGAAGAAAATAGGGTTCGATCCCTAGGAAAGACTCGCAAAGGGTAATGAAACAAGCAATGTGAAGAATTGAGTTCGGTGTGAGCTGGTGAAGCTGCACACCGTACACAAAGAGAAGTCCACAAAGGAAGTCGTGGGCAGGGAAAGAAAGACCGCACAAGAGAAAGGCAAGAAACATCACCCGGAAGCCGCTCGGGGGCTTGGGGATGCGCTCGGTGCTAGGGAAGATGACCTGATCGTCGTCGGAGATGAGACCATTAGCCTGGGCCTTGTCCAGATCCTTCTGGTTGAAATCAGTAGGCACCCAGCTGGTCGCGGAGTTGGCAGTGTTGCTCTTGCCCATCTTGTTCTTCTGCGCAAGAGTCTTGATGCGCATCTACAAGTTGCACACGGGGGCTGTGCAGGAGCTCAGAGGGGCGCAAGGTTTGCAGCAATGGTGGCAGCGGTAGAAGCGAGGAGCTGGTAAACAGTAATTTCCCCCACTTTCCCCCTTATATAGCTTCCTGATGAAGGAACATGGGCTGAGACGTGGCGTAAGGAGCAGAAACGGCAGCCCACTAACGGGCAAGAAAATTGCAAAATTACCGCACTGCCCACGCAACGGTCAGCGCCCAGTCAAGTCATTTAAGGAATGACTCTGATAATGACGTCGCGAAAGTTTGAGTCACAGGGAAATCAGAACATGATAAGAGGTGGACACTAATAGGGGAAAATTCAGCAAAAGTATGGTAGGTCAGATCTACGTATTGATGATGACCAAGGAAGTCGACAAAAAAACTGACATAAAAGATACAGAGGAATCAAGGAAGAAAACTAATTCTTTGAGTCTATACCCAAAAGTATTCGACTATAGCCTCGGGGGCTACTACCATCGGGAGCGCTGAGCGCGCACCCGATTATATTAAAATACAGTTACGATCTTATGAGTCAAAGTAGGCACAATGTACTTGAGCCTATATTCGAAATATTTTTTTTGACTATAGCCTCGGGGGCTACTACCATCGGGAGCGCTGGGCGCGCACCCGACGATGTTTTTTCATGAATAATGGTGTAGAGAAGGAGAAAGAGGATTTCGAAAGTATCATTACTACCATCGGGAGGGAGTTTATATCAATCAAGGTTGAATAACCCGAATATTTTTAGAATTTAAACAGTGAAATAAGGCTGCGACATATGATTCTCGAGTTGCGTCATCGCGACAAAACTTGAATGCCGTGGTTGAAATATATCACGAAGGTAAGACCCCAGGATCCGTCCTATGTGGCCCGGTATACGCACATGGATGCGCTCTGCTGGTACTTATCTGTATCTACGACGCGAAGAAAATCCTGGTGGACGCACTGGGTACCCTGAGAACCACTGGGATTCATTCTTGGTAAGTCCTAAATGCGGCAAAAGAATGGGTTTGACCGGTTTCCCGAATTCAAATCCAAGGGGATTGAATTTGAAGTAGGTGACAAGTATCTGTTCCGGCAGTTAACTGGCCTCTTGATCCGTCAGAGTTGTTAGGCTTGTTCATTAAAACCCCTTGCGAGACATTATAATAAAAAGATATGTTGAAAGACCAAGTCGAAGATTTGAAGATATGAAGAAGTCAAGTACTGATCGAGTCGAAGATTTGAAGATCTAAGATTCAATCCGAATCTGCAATTCTGGTAGAATCTCGGGGGCTGCTGACAAGGGTATAGATAATAGAGCCCGATAGTTGAGTACCCCTGAGGCCCGTTAAGCTAGGCCCATTTGTAACACTAGTCGAAATACGAGTTCGTGTCATATATCGATATTGTAATCTATGTCGGATCCCTCCCAATCCTTGAGACCTGGCCACCTATATATAGGGGCCAGGAGAGGATGGTGAGGGACAGATTGAAAGTAAGCCAAGTTACACCCACGTTTACTTTCGACACACACCTTGTTTGACTAATTTTACCTTCAAGTTCATCTGATGCCCTATCTCCCCGATCCTAAGTCCTTCATCTAGGACATTTGTCGAGTTAACCCTCGTCACTCGGCCTGACCATTGCTCCTAGGGTAGGCGACAGAGGCGAAGCAGATCTTGATGCCGGCCGATGCGCAATACTCCCGGAACAGCCCGCTGGTGAACTGGCTGCCGTTATCGGTGATTATGTGGTTAGGCACACCAAAGCGACAAACCAGCCCTCGGATGAACTTGACTGCGGACCTAGCCGGGATGGTGCACACCAGCTCCACCTCCACCCACTTGGTAAACTTGTCGATGGTGCAATAGAGGTAGCGGTAGCCCCCTTGCGCTTGAGGGAATGGACCCAGGATGTCCAGCCCCCAAACAGCAAAGGGCCAAGTGATCGGGATGGTTTGTAGCTCCTGTGCTGGTTGATGGATCTGCTTGGCATGGAATTGGCACGCCTCGCACCTCTTGACCATTTCCGCCACGTCCCAGAGTGTCGAAGGCCAGTAGAAGCCACTGCGATACGCCTTCCCAGCAAGGGTCGAAGCTGAGGCATGATGCCCACACTCGCTGGCGTGGATGTCCCTGAGGAGCTCTTGGCCCTGGTGAGTTGAGATGCACTTCAGAGCGACGCCGTTGGGGCGATGCTGGTACAAGTCACCATTGATTGCTATTGATGGTGCGGTAAATGACCGGCCAGTTGGGAAACCCCAAGAGAAGGTTTGATGAATATAGCAGCAAGTTTTTCCCTCAATAAGAAACCAAGGTTATCAATTAAGTAGGAAAAAGCCAAACTCAAGAAGGTGATGCTTGCTAGCTTCGCGACAGCTCTGGACAATTTATAGGGCGCCTCATCCAAGCTTTGCTTTGCCAGCTGCAACGCGGAACCTGCACACAACACAACCAAATACTTTGTTCCCAACTTACGATGAGGTTGTCAATCTCACCGGTTTGCTTGAAACAAAGGTATGAGCGTATCGAGTGGAAAGCAATAGTAGTATGCGAGTAAAGTAAACAGTGCGAGTAAAGTAAACAGGTGATAGCAATATAATGGAAATAGGACCGGGGTCCACAGTTCACTAGTGGTGTCTCTCCATAAGATAAAATAACACATGCTGGGTAAACAAATTACAGTTGGGCAATTGATAGAATAAAGACAACGTGCATATGTCGAGAGGATCACTATGAGATTTACTCTGGGCATTACAACAAGATACATAGACCGCCATCCAACTGCATCTATGACTAATAATCCACTTGTGGCGAATCAATCCGAGAACTCCACAAGTATTAAGTTGCAAACAACAAATAACTGCATTAAGCAAAGTGTATAATGTAAACAAAGCATATGCCCTTGAGCATATGAATGTTGTTCTCTCCCTAGTGGCAACAGCACATCTACAACCTTAGAGGTTTCTGTCACTCCCCCAGATTAAATAGAGGCATGAACCCAACTATCGAGCATAAATACCCCCTCTTGGAGTCACTAGTATCTACTCGGCCAAGATAGCTACTAACAACAGAGAGCATGCAAGATCATAAACAACATAGAGATAACATAAGATAATATTCAGCATATCAACTCAATCATAACACCAATATTCATCGGATCCCAACAAACACAACATGTAGAATTATATAACGGTGATCTCGATCATGTAAGGCAGCTCACGAGATCTAAACATGAAGCACATGGTGGAGAAGACAACCAACTAGCTACTGCTATGGACCCATAGTCCAAGGTAGACTACTCACTCATCGCGTCGGAGGCAAGCATGGCGACGAAGAAGACCTCCGGTGGCGATTCCCCTCTCCGGCAGGGTGCCGAGAAGAGCTTCTGGACCCTCCCGATCTCGGGTCGACAATGGCGACAGATCGCGATATGTTTCTGAAAAAGTGATCGGGTGTTTAGGTTTTTCCCATCGAGGGGTCTTTATAGGCGAAGGGGCATCGTCAGAAGTGGACCGAGGCGGCCACACACATAGGGGGCGCGGCCTAGCCCTGGGCCGCGCCGCCCTGTTGTGTGGGCCCCTCGTGGCTCCACTCCATCTCCTCTTTGGTTCTCTGGAAGCTTCGGTGAATTTCTAGATGTTTGGCTTTTGTTTCGTCCAATTCCGAGAATATTTCCTGTGTAACTTTTCTGAAACACAAAAACAGCAGAAAACAGGGAACTGGCATTGTGGCATCTCGTTAATAGGTTAGTTCCAGAAAATGCATAAAAACGCCACGAAGTGTAACGAAACACTAAGCAAATGGTGTAAAAACAATCATGGAGCATCAAAAATTATAGATACGTTTGAGACGTATCAGCATCCCCAAGCTTAACTCCTGCTCGTCCTCGAGTAGGTAAGTGATAACAAAACAATAATTTTTGAGGTGACATGCACCTACACAATCTTGATCATCTATGTAAGCGTTGTGCGCTGGGATCAAAAGAACTTAAAACATGGGCATGAAAGATATAATCTTGATAGAAGAAACTTAGCAACCATGTTATAACATGAAAAAGAACACAAACGAAAGATCATGAAAATGAAACAATGAAAGTCAAACGTGTGTTCAAATTATATGGAAAAACATACAAATGGTTTTCAGCTTGTCCTTCATGAGAGAGCAAAACATAAATGCATAGGACACCTTCAAGTTTAAGAGGGCGACTAGATACAAATAATTTGAGAACAAGTGAAACCAACATCATGAATCAATCAATGAAAACTTTGGGACAATGCACATTATACTCAGAATGACAACTATGCTCTCTTAGACGGTGCATAAAGATAGAAGGTGGTGACTTAACATAAAAACTAAAATAAAGGCCCTTCGCGGAGGGAAGCAGTGATTGCAAGTTTTATAAACCTTCAAAAATTATGGTACTTACTAGCTTTGAGCTCTCATTGCCCCCATCATAAGCATCTTGAATGGTTAAAGTTAATGCGAATACACTTATGATGCATATGTTTGACAAATCATAAGTTGAAAACCTCGTGTTCCGTGAAGTACAAATACCCAAGCCTCATGCTACTTTACTTAGAGTCCCAAGCAAGCTCTTGTCATTGTAAGTATACATGTATCATCAAGAACCGCCAACGGGGTACCTCCGTGCCCGATGACATGAAACAAGCCCACATCAAAATGATAGGACAAATAGACAATGAACACCTCGGCATCTCTTTTATTTACCATTGGTATAGCTTTTTATTGTGAGATGCGTCGTCGAATGTTCACTATGGGCATGCTGTAAATTTCCACCATGAATTATGCATGGCTTAGATTAGCGGCCCAGGCATTTCTCTAACACGTATACAAACTCCATGATCCCGCAAGATTCCCAATTCATTTCACATCGTGAGTATCCATAAACAAAAGATCATGATATCAACTCAAATGAAAAATAGTGCAATGTTGAAAGCTTGCCCCATGACGGCATGGCCGGGCTAATTTCCAACTTACAACTTGCAAGCATAACAACTCAACATAAGAGAGCCACAATGTCACAATTTTAAAACGAGAAAAGTAAAGTGTGCCATCAGGTTCATGAGAGCTTTACTGACCAATTTTCGCATAACACCAAAAGAGTTTAATTTGAAGGATAGATAAAAGCAAGTCAAATGTACTTTGGAATAGCTAATTGCTAATAGGTATGTATGGTGGACACATTGGAACAACTTGTTTTTTAGGAGTTGGATGCACGAGTAGAGCTCATACTCAGTACAAAATGAGGGCTAGCAAAAGACTGGGAGCGACCAACTAAGAGAGCAATAACGGCCATAATCATGCATAGCGACAAAGCGACATTAAAAGAAGCATAAGATGGCATAAAAAGTCAAAAACTAAATGATCATAGAGGCTTATGGCGACTTTGTATGAGTCAAACATGTGTGAGCATGCGCCAAGTCAACCCAAATAAAGCATCAAAGGAGAAAACAAAAATAATGCTTCCAAATAATTAAAACAACGCATGATTTTTTCAAAGGCTCATTAAGCAATCTCAGTCATTTGAGACAAGTCATGCTACAGCAAAACCACTAAGCATACTATCAAAAAGACATCAAGCACGACATGCAAAAGCCTAGGCCACAGTCTACACAAGCTCCTTTTTGTACCACTTTTTTGCATAAAGCTTTTTCTCTTTTCCAACACCATTCAAACTTTTTTTGAAACAACTCTTTTGATGAAAACCAACATGGACCAGAGGTCAAAATACACCTTGATGAAAAGATATAACAAGATCTGAATACATATCAAGGCGAAAAATGAAAACTAAACGCAGTAGCATAAAAAGAGAACACTCGTTGAAACGATAAGAGTGAAAAACTGAGTGTTCTTGGCAAATGAAAAGCAAGGCAACTTCTCCAAAAGGAATTTGTTGGGGTCCAACCATTTATTGCAGCAAACAAACAAAACTGAAAACTAAAAACAACTGATGCTCCAAGAAAAACGCATAATGCATGAAGCAATAAAAATATAGCGCGTTGAAAGGTGACCTGATTTTTGCCGATGAAGAAGGGGTGCCTCGGGGGCATCCCCAAGCTTTAACGCTTGTACTTCTTGGATATTTCTTGGGGTGACATGGGCATCCCCAAGCTTGAGCTTTTGTCCATTCTTCAACTCATCTCATAATTCTCCAATCCCTACACTTGAAAACTTCCTTCGTACAAAACAAAACACAATTCTATTAGCAACATTAGTGTAAGCATAACAATGAATCAACCATTTTTGCTTCAGGTTTCAACTCAAAACCACCACATATAAAGCATATACTACTGTAGCAACTTCCCTAAAAGTTCTGTGATCAAAAGAACTCAAAAAGAAAGCGATAAAGCGGCAAACACAAATATTGGCAGAAATCTGTCAAAACAGAACAGCTGACAAAGGTCGAATTTTTAGAGGGTTTTCTGTTGCTCAAATCAAAAAGTGTATAACTAATGAAAGTTTGGATATAACCTGGGGCATATGCACAAGAAATTGCAGGTCCAAAAGATATTCAGAGAAATTTCACGAATTTTTACGGTGCAACACCAAAAACTGTTTCAGGACAGCAACATCCCCAAATCTTACCTCACTCAAATTAGAGGCTTCTCTTGGCACAAAAACGAAATAAAAATGATAAGGAGAGGTTATTACAGTAGTAATAACTTCCAAGACTCAAATAAAAGAAAAATAACTGAAATTAAAATATTGGGTTATCTCCCAAGAGTGTTTTTCTTTAACGCCTTTGAGCTAGGCTCAGTAATTTGAGAAGATGCTCACTTAAGAAATATGAATGGAAGCCAAAAAGAGCATCAAGGAGCAAATATAAAACACATTTAAGTCTAACCCACTTCCTATGCATAGGAATCTTGTAAGAAAATAAATCAAAGAAGCACATAGTCACAAGTATGGGTAGATAAAACAAGAGCAACTTCGGAACTTTCAATATAAACAGAGGTGTTTTAGTAAAATGAGAATTCCAACAACCATATTTTCCTCTATCATAATAATTTTCAGTAGCATCATGAACAAATTCAACAATATAAATATCACACTCATCCTCCTTTGTTAAGCATGGAGGGCAATCAAATAAGGTATTAGTTAAAGAGTTACTCTTATTGGGAGGTAGACATGGGTAGCTCCATTCTTCCTCCTCTTGATCATCACTCCCCTCCTCTTTTTCATCTAATGAGCTTCCAGTTTCAGCAATTTCTTCTTCTGTAGGCTCCTTCAAGGCATTAGTCTCTTCCGTTGGAGAGCATCTATTAAGATATTTAAGAATATAGCCATTTTCTTCCTTGTAATTATCAAAGCAAAATTTAAGTATATCATAAACCTCATATTTATAAGGTGCATCATCAGTATTTTCAAGCAAATAAGCAAGTTCGAATGCACCCTTCCAAGCAATAAATTCTTCAATTTGTTCCACATCATAAAAGTCATAATTTCCATTAATATAAGAAGATATGGTAACATCATCATTATACTCACATTGAAAAGGGAGGTGTTTATACCTCCTACAGCAACAATATTCATCAAAGCAATTAGTAACATTATAAGTAGAGCACACATTTCTAGCAATGATATACAATTTATCAATTTGTTCCCATAAGTGCTTCCCTTTTTGTGACAAGCAGTGTTCCTCATAATATTTTTTTTTCTCTTCTGTGAACCCACCTTGCCAAAAAGATTTAGTTTCAAAGAAACCAACCATTGATAGAAAGCATGATAAAACAAGACAATAACAGACCAACAAAAATAACAACTATAAAAAGAACTATTTTTTGTATTTTTGATAAAAACAATGCAAGTAAAAATAAAGTAAAGCAAAACTAAAAACAAAGTAAAGGATGTGCGTGCGAAACTCCCCTTGCAGAAGTCTTCTTTTTCCCCGGCAACGGCGCCAGAAAATATCTTGATTGCTATTGATGGCGCGGTAAATGACTGGCCAGTTGGGAAACCCCAAGAGAAGGTTTGATGAATATAGCAGCAAGTTTTTCCCTCAGTAAGAAACCAAGGTTATCAATCCAGTAGGAAAAAGCCAAACTCAAGAAGGTGATGCTTGCTAGCTTCGCGATAGCTCCGGACAATTTATAGGGCACCTCGTCCAAGCTTTGCTTTGCCAGCTGCAACGCGGAACCTGCACACAACACAACCAAATACTTTGTTCCCAACTTACGATGAGGTTGTCAATCTCACCGGTTTGCTTGAAACAAAGGTATGAGCGTATCGAGTGGAAAGCAATAGTAGTATGCGAGTAAAGTAAACAGTGCGAGTAAAGTAAACAGGTGATAGCAATATAATGGAAATAGGACCGGGGTCCACAGTTCACTAGTGGTGTCTCTCCATAAGATAAAATAACACATGCTGGGTAAACAAATTACAGTTGGGCAATTGATAGAATAAAGACAACATGCATATGTCAAGAGGATCACTATGAGATTTACTCTGGGCATTACAACAAGATACATAGACCGCCATCCAACTGCATCTATGACTAATAATCCACTTGTGGCGAATCAATCCGAGAACTCCACAAGTATTAAGTTGCAAACAACAGATAACTGCATTAAGCAAAGTGTGTAATGTAAACAAAGCATATTCCCTTGAGCATATGAATGTTGTTTTCTCCCTAGTGGTAGCAGCACATCTACAACCTTAGAGGTTTCTGTCACTCCCCCAGATTAAATAGAGGCATGAACCCAACTATCGAGCATAAATACCCCCTCTTGGAGTCACTAGTATCTACTCGGCCAAGATAGCTACTAACAACGGAGAGCATGCAAGATCATAAACAACATAGAGATAACATAAGATAATATTCAGCACATCAACTCAATAATAACACCAATATTCATTGGATCCCAACAAACACAACATGTAGAATTACATAACGGTGATCTCGATCATGTAAGGCAGCTCACGAGATCTAAACATGAAGCACATGATGGAGAAGACAACCAACTAGCTACTGCTATGGACCCATAATCCAAGGTAGACTACTCACTCATCGCGCCGGAGGCAAGCATGGCGATAAAGAAGATGTCCGGTGGCCATTCCCCTCTCCAGCAGGGTGCTGGGAAGAGCTTCTGGACCCTCCCGATCTCGGGTTGATGACGGCGGCGGATCGCGATATGTTTCTGGAAAAGTGATCGGATGTTTAGGTTTTTCCCGTCGGGGGGTCTTTATAGGTGAAGGGGCATCGTCAGAAGTGGACCGAGGTGGCCACACACATAGGGGGGGCGGCCTAGCCCTGGGCCGCGCCGCCCTGTTGTGTGGGCCCCTCGTGGCTCCACTCCGTCTCCTCTTCGGTTCTCTGGAAGCTTTGGTGAATTTCTGGATGTTTGGCTTTTGTTTCGTCCAATTCCGAGAATATTTCCAGTGTAACTTTTCTGAAACACAAAAACAGCAGAAAACAAGGAACTGGCACTGTGGCATCTCGTTAATAGGTTAGTTCCGGAAAATGCATAAAAACGCCACGAAGTGTATCGAAACACTAAGCAAATGGTGTAAAAACAAGCATGGAGCATCAAAAATTATAGATACGTTTGAGACGTATCAACCATCTTTGACGCAGTATCCCGAGGCTTGGCGTACTATCCTTTCGGCCTCCGCCTCATCCTCGGGAAGCTTACTGCTGATGAGGAAGGCCTTGAGCTTCAGGATCCAATCCACTCCCTCCTGCCTTGCCAATGCCAGAAGGACGCAATCGCCCGAAGATGGCCCGCAGTCTAGAGCCCCTTGCTCTGGTGGCGGCGACAAGACAAGCGGAAGCTCAGACCCTGCGTTGGTGGAGAAGCAGATGGCTTGAAGAGGCGTTCCTCGAAGACACCAGTTGGCTGCGCCAGGCGATGAGAGGCGCGCTTGGCGATTTCATCCGCTTCCACATTTTCCCCTCGCGAGATGTGCTTTAGTTCCAGGCCTTCGAAGCGTTTTTCCATCTTTCGATGCTCTTCAAGATAAGCCGCCATGTGCTCATCTTTTGGAGTGTAGCTCTTGTTGGAGAAGTTCACGACCAGTGTGCTCATTTTTTGGAGTGTAGCTCTTGTTGGAGAAGTTCACGACCAGCTGTGAATCTCCTTTGACGATGAGGCGCTTGATGCCGAAGGCGCTAGCTGCCCTTAGGCCGGCGAGCAATCCTTCGTATTCCACAATATTGTTGGAGACCTTGTGCTCAGGTTTGAAGCAGAGCTGAATGGCGTAGAAGAGCTTGTCTCCAGAGGGAGAGGTGAGGACGGCCCCAGCCCCCGCGCTGGGAAGGTTGAAGGCACCGTCAAGTGCATGACCCAACGTCCTGGGGCCTCCTCTCCTGGAAGCATAGATTCCACCTCCGGAGGCTCGTCGGGGAACGGATCAGTCCATTCGGCGGTGAACTCAGCTAAAGCTTTGCTCTTGATTACCTTGGTGGTTTCGAAGGAGATCTCGAATGGTTGAAGCTCCACAACCCACTCTGCCACCCTTCCGGTGACGTTTGGGTTGCGCAGGATTGTCTCTACGGGCTGATCAGTGACCACCTTGATTGGGTGGCCCTGGAAATAGTGACGTAGTTTCCTTGAAGTGATCAGCAGGGTGTAGAGCAGCTTCTGCTGCATGGTGTAGCGCTCCCGCGCGTCGTGCAGCACCGTGCTGACGAACTACACGGGCATCTGCACTTTGGTCGTGTCTTCGGGAGTTTTCTCCTCATGGAGGTCAGGAGCATCACTTTGCGAGAGCGGCTCGGTCGGCGAAGTTGCAGCGGACGGCTCCTCACGAGGAGCAGCGGAGGTCGTGGCCTCTCCCTCAGGAGGAGCCCCCGGGCATGGAGGGTCGATTTTCTCTTTGGCGATCAATTGAGCGTCCCGCTCGGCGACAAGGATGGCACTTGCAGTTCTTGGGGTCGCCACGATGTAGAGCAGCAAGGGTTCGCAGAACGTTGGGGCAACCATGATCAGAGGGCTCGTGAGGTACCTCTTCAGCTCGGCGAAGGCCTTGTCAGCTTCCGGAGTCCACTCGAATTTCCCAGTGCGCTTCATAAGCTTGAAGAAAGGCAGGGCCTTTTCCCCGCTCCTCGCAATGAAGCGCCCCAGGGCTGCCATGCATCCTGCGAGGCGCTGCATCTCCTTAAGGCTGTGCGGAGGACGCATTTCTTCGATAGCCTTGACCTTGTCGGGGTTCGCCTCTATCCCGCGATGAGACACAAGGAACCCCAACAACTTGCCCGATGGTACGCCAAAGGCGCACTTAGCGGGGTTGAGCCTGATGTTTACCTTTCTCAGGTTGGCGAAGGTTTCCTCCAGGTCTTCAATGAAGGTATGACCCTCACTGGTTTTGACGATGATGTCGTCAACGTAAGCTTCCGCATTTCTTCCCATCTGAGCCCCCAAGGCCTTGCGCATGAGTCTTTGGAATGTTGCTCATGCATTCTTCAGGCCGAAGGGCATGCAGACGTAGCAGTACACACCGCAGGGTGTGATGAAGGCAGTCTTTTCTTCATCCTCCCTTGCCATCTTGATTTGATGATAACCCGAGAAGGCATCCAAGAAGCAAAGGAGGTCACAGCCGGCGATGGAGTTGATGATTTGATCTATCCTTGGGAGTGGATAAGGATCCTTAGGACAGGCTTTGTTGAGACTTGTAAAGTCCACGCAGAGGCGACCACTGCCGTTAGCCTTTGGGACGACCACCGGATTGGCAATCTAGGTGGGGTGGGCTACCTCGCGTATCAACTTGGCCTTCTTTAGCTTCTCTATCTCTTAGACGATGAAGTCTTGTTTCTCTTGCGCTTGCTTCCTTGTCTTCTGCTTCACGGGGTGTGCCTAAGGGCACACGGCTAAGTGGAACTCAATCACCTCCCTAGGGACGCCGGGCAAATCTGACGGAGTCCAAGCGAACATGTCAAAGTTTGCCCGCAGGAAGGTGACGAGCATGCTTTCCTATTTGGGGGAAAGCCCTGCCCCGATGGTGACGAAGTCTTCACAGCCCCCAGCTTGGAGCGGGACCTTCTTTGTAGCAGAGCGCTCTTGGGTAAACTGGGGCCTCCTCCCTGAGGGTACCGTAGCTTCACCAATGCTCATGTCCAGCATTGGATGGACCAGGTCCTCGCTTGGCGTAGTCGATGTAGAGGCGGCAAACTTCTTCCCTGACAAGCCCGGCAGGAGGGGCTCGAGAGAGACCTTCTTGGCAGCAGCTTGCTCTTGCGACACGAGTTGCTTCTTCCTCGTGAGGTCACCCAAGTGTTCCAGCAGATCCTCATCGGCGGGGAACATGGTGGTGGCCTCACGGTAGACGTGCTCTACAGAGCGGAGATCATCCTTTTCATTGCAGCGCATGGTGATCGTGCCGTTGGCGCTAGGGTCTTGAGGACATTGAAGACGTGATGCATTGCCACCATGAATCTCGCCAAGGCTGGGTAGCCAAGGATGGCATTGTAAGGCAGCACGATGTAGGCGACGTCGAAGTCGAGGCTTTCTGTCCTGTAGTTGTCCCTAGTGCCGAAGGTGACGGGTAGGCGCACCTGCCCGATAGGCGTTGTAGAACCCTTTGTCACTCCAAAGAATGGCCGGGTTTGCATTAGCCGATGGTACGGCACTTGCATCTTCTCGAAGACCTCGACGGAGATGATGTTGAGTCCCACCCCTCCATCAATGAGAGTGCGGTTGACGGCGATGTTGTTGATCGTAGGCATGCACAAGAGGGGAATCGTGCCCACAGCCTTAGTGGAGATTGGATGGTCCTCCTCATCGAAGCCGATCTTGTTGGTAGATCACTTCAACCTGTGGTTGTTGACGTTGGGCTGTGCCGTCGTGATCTCCCGTGACAGCTGCTTGAAGTGACGGTTAGACAAAGGAGCTTGAGCTCCACCCAGGAGGCAAGCAGCGAAGTCTCACGGCTCTTGATAGCCCCCTGGTTCTCTTCTCGGTGATCGTTTATTGGTTGAGGCAGCGGTAGCGGCTCGGGATCTGCACGTGATGGACCATCGCGGCGGCGACCTTCATCCCGGTCGTCGTCGCGACGGTCGCCCCTTGATCCACCTTTGCCGTAGCTACGGCTACTCCCATGATGCTTGGTGACTCCATTCTCTTCATGAAATTTTCGGACTACCCAGCAATCATCAGTATTGTGTGTGTCCTTATTGTGGAGGATGCAGTAGCGGCGGCGTCCACCCTTATCACGCTTGGAGCGGTCCCCGCAGCGCTATTTATGATCAGGCTCCGCCGCGAGGGTAGCAGCCTCCTTACGCTTAGGATCCTTGGACTTGGGCTTTGGGGGAAGCGTCTTCGGCAGATTGTGCATGAAGAGCCTCCCCTCCTCGGCCTTGGCGCATCTGTCGGCGATCTCGAAGAGCCTGACGACGGAAGTCAGCTCATCATTCACGGACAGCTTTTCCTTCATCTTGATGTCGGCGACGCCCATGGAGAACGCGGAGATAACCTCCTCATTGGAGATCTAGGGAATCTTGTTCCTCATCTGGCTGAAGCGTTGGATGTACTGGCGAAGCGTTTCACCCTTGTACTGACGCACCGCCTTGAGATCATTCTTGGTGGCGGGGCGCTCGTACGTAGGCATGAAGTTGGCAACGAACTGATGGCACAGATCCTTCCACGAAGTTACAGATTCGTGCGGAAGATTCATGAGCCAAGTCCGCGGAGCGTCCTTGAGGGCCATGGGAAACCAATTAGCCATCACACGCTGGTCTCCACGCGCGGCCTGAATGGCGACGACGTAGAGCTGGAGAAACTCGATGGGGTTGGAGGTCCCATCATAACACGCGCCGATGTCTAGCCTGAACTTGTTGGGCCAGACCACGTAGCGTTGCTGACGAGTGAGAGCAAGGCACCCGGGGTTGTACACGGGCTCCCCGGTGACCTTGACGTTCTTGCCAGCTTCGCCGATGTCGTCGATGGCGCGGTCGTGATTTTCACGGCGGCGCTCGAGGGAGACGCGTGCGTCTTCCAGAGCGCGTTGGACAATTTGGCAGCTGGGCTCCCCTCGCGGCGAAGATGCCGCACGGGAAACCACCTTCTTGGCCTGAGCAGCCTTCGCATCCCCGGCGCCCGGGGCGCGGTGCCCCGCCGTAGGATCTGGCTTCCCCGCGCCCTGGGCTCCTCCCAAGGCCGGGTCTTTGTTAGCGATGGCGACGAGCTCGGCAATTCCAGCGCCACCCCTCACGCCCGTCCGCAGTGGGTTGATAGCGCAACAGCTCCTGCGCCATGGCGAGAGCCTGCGCAGGAGCCAGCTGACTCCCAGAACGAGCGCGAGAAGTAGTGGTGGCGGTGAAGGAAAGCAAAGGCTCTGTATGCCCGGACGGGAGATAGGAGGATTCAAGATCTTCCTCCTCTTCCTCCTCGGCCAAGACATGCTGACGATGAATGATGGGCTCGGTATTTCCCCGAACAGCGTTGCGGCGGCGAAGACGCTCGAGCCTTGCGTTGGCGGCAGCCATGTCAAAGCAGATCTAGAAGAAACACACCACATCCCCCTACATGGCGCGCCAAATGTCGGGGGATTTCGTGTCGTAAGAACACGGGGTACCACACGACGGACACAAAGATTCGAACGCAGGGGGCTGTACGCGTGAGATCTAGATCGCAACGAAACACGGCGATGGAAGCCTCGAGACGCCAGAGAGCACAACGCACGACAGAGAGAGACACCAAGCTTTACCCAGGTTCAGGGCCCTCGTGGTGAGGTAAAACCCCTACTTCCTGCCTTCTTGTATTACGACGCGATACCTCGCGAGGAGTACAAGGCCTTGGTTACAAAGCTCTAACTGGCCGGAGATAGAAGAACCAACTTAGCCTAGCTAGGAGCCCGGAGATGAAAATCCGATCCTTTATAAGGGGCGGCCTCCCCCCTTTTATAGTGCCAAGGTCCTCCTTCCCCTTATCAACTTTAAGAAGGGGTTGCCACAAATGGCCAAGGAGAGGGGACAGCTGTTGTCTTCAGCCATCAATGGACGCAGTCTTCGTAGAGTAGTGGCGCCAGTCCACAGGAGTGGGTGGAGGAGGCTGACGTCCTCCTCTGGCGCCCTGCACCATCCACCCTATTTTTAGGGGGTGGTCAACAACCACCGTGCAGCTTTAAGCAGGCACGGCAGGAGCTGGTCTCCCCCCTGTCGGGGTAGCGTGGACGGTACGCTATCTTCCGTCCTTATCTTCTTGCTCAGCACGGGAACATACTAAGCTGCCGTGGATGTGGTCCATCCCCTCACGAGGAATAGCTCGCGAGGAGGTCTTCTAGTCCTTAGCAGTTTTAGTCATCGTTCTCCTCATGAGGCGCCTCCTCATGAGGGTCTTCCTTGCTGGGCTTCGGTCTTCGATTTGCTCCGAGGCCGAAGTTGGGCCATTGAAGTGGCCCAGGAGCAGGTGGACTGGGATACCACGGTATCCATAACACCGAAAGTATGCTTAGTAGTTTTTGCTGTAGCATGACTTGTCTCAAATGACTGAGATTGCTTAATGAGCCTTTGAAAAAATCATGCATTGTTTTTGTTATATGGGAGAATATTATTGTGGTTTTCTCCTTTGATGCTTTATTTGGGTTGACTTGGCGCATGCTTACAACATGTTTGACTCTAACAAAGTCACCATAAGCCCCTATGATAATTTGGTTTTTGACTTGTGATACCCCTTTATGCTTTGGTTAGTGATGTTTTGTCGCTATGCATGATTATGGCCGTTATTGCTCTCTTAGTTGGTCGCTCCCAGTCTTTTTCTAGCCTTCATTTTGTACCGAGTATGAGCTCTACTCGTGCATCCAACTCCCAAAAACCAAGTTTATTCCAATGTGTTCACTATAAATTCCTATGCATGGTATTTGCAAGCCATTCCAAGTAAATTTTCATGTGCTACCTTTCAAAAAAAACTTTCAAAATACTTCTCGTTTTGTGACACTGCTTTTAGCTCATGGGGACGTAGTGGTTGGATTTGCTATCTTCCATATTGTTTTATTCCAAAAATAAAAAAAGGAAAAAAGAAAAGAAAAAAGGCACTCCTCCATGGTATGTGAAAGATGGTGGGCACTCGATGGAATCAGTTAGCCATGGTTTGTGAAGGAAAAGTGGGGAGGAGTGCCAAGCTTTATAAAAGAGCACCAAAGTGCTAATCTCTCTCTCAAAAACTTGCTTTGTATGGAAGATAGTAAGAACCCCATTGCCAGTCGTTGACAAAGACAACCACCTCTCAAAACCAATTTTTATCTCTCTGTTTTACAAATGAAAAGCTCTAGCACATGTTTAATCACTGCTTCCCTCTACAAAGGGCCTTTCTTTTACTTTTATGTTGAGTCTCCACCTTCTACCTTTATACACTGTTTAAGAGAGCATAGTTGCCATTCTGAGTTTAATGTGCATAGTCCCAAAGTTTATCATTGATTGATTCATGATTGTGGTTTTGCTTGTTCTTAAATTATTTGTATCTAGTCGCCCTCTTAAACTTGAAGGTGTCCTATGCATTTATGGTTTGCTACTCCATGAAGGACAAGCTGAAAACCACTTTGCTATGTTTTTCTATATGATTTGAACACACACTTGACTTTCAATGTTCCATTATTCATGATCTTTCGTTTGTGTTACTTTTCATGTTATAACATGGTTGCTAAGTTTCATTATCAAGATTATGTCTCTTATGCCCATGTTTTAACTACTTTGATCCCAGCACTCAATGCTTTACATCGTTGATCAAGATTGTGATGGTGCATGTCACCTAAAAAATTATTGTTTTGTTATCACTTACCTACTCGAGGACGAGCATGAGTTAAGCTTGGGGATGCTTGATACGCCTCAAATGTATCTATAATTTTTGATGCTCCATGCTTGTTTATACACCATTTGCTTTGTGTTTTGTTACACTTCGTGGCATTTTTATGCATTTTCCGGAACTAACCTACTAACGAGACGCCATAGTGTCAGTTCCCTGTTTTCTGTTGTTTTTGTGTTTGAGAAAAGCTACACAGGAAATATTCTCAGAACTGGACGAAACAAAAGCCGAACCTCCTATTTTTCTAGAACACAAGTCGAAGTCCAAAGCAGAGATGGAGGGGGGCCAGCACCTAGCCACACCCTAGGGCGACGCGGCCAAGCCCTGGCCCGCGCCACCAGGGGGTGAGCCCCCCTGGTCCACCTCCTGACGCCGCCCTTTCGCCTATATATTCCCCTCGACGGGAAAAACCTAAATCCCCAATCAATTTTCAATGAAACCTACTGCAAGCCGCCGCCGTCGTTGATGCGAGATCAGGAGGGTCAAGAAGCTCTTCCTGGCACCCTGCCAGAGAGGGGAATCCCTGCCGGAGGCCTTCTTCATCACCATGGTCGCCTTCGGAGTGATGTGTGAGTAGTCTACCTTGGACTACGGGTCCATAGCAGTAGCTAGATGGTCGTCTTCTCCACCATGTGCTTCATGTTTAGATCTTGTGAGCTGCCTATCATGATCAAGATCATCTTTGTGTAATGCAGTTATCTGTTGTTCGCAACTTTATACTCAATGGGTGCTCGGATGACACCTCGAGAGTGGATTATTAGTCATAGATGCAGTTGGATTACGGTCTATGTATTTTGTCGTAATGCCCAGAGTGAATCTCATAGTGATCCTCATGACATATGTACGCTATATTTATTCTATCAATTGCCCAACTATAATTTGTTTACCCAGCAGTTGGATTACGGTCTATGTATTTTGTCGTAATGCCCAGAGTGAATCTCATAGTGATCCTCATGACATATGTACGCTATATTTATTCTATCAATTGCCCAACTATAATTTGTTTACCCAGCATGTTGTTATTTATTTTATGGAGAGACACCACTAGTGAACTGTGGACCCTGGTCCATACTTTTACATTGCTATTACCGTTTTACTTTTACCCGCTTTATTTACATTCTTGCAAACTATTACCTTTTACCACTGGATACGCTTAATCATTTGTTTACAGCAAACCAGTGAGATTGACAACCTCATCGTAAGTTGGGACAAAGTACTTGGTAGTGTTGTGTGCAGGTTCCACGTTGCTGCTGGTGAAAAGCTACACGCCGACAAGATATCTGGCGCCATTGTCCGAAGTGTCGCAAAGCTAGCGGGCATCAACCTTCAAAAGTTTGATTCTTTCTCCTACTGGTTTGATAAACCTTGGATTCACAACTGAGGGAAACTTGCTGTTGTGCTCATCATAACCTTCTCTTGGGGTTTTCCAACAAGTTTTCTGGTGTTAACTACGCACCAGCAAAACCGCAATCATATTTCTATTTAATATAGTGGCTGATATGCCTGCCATAATGATCGAGCATGCAAATATTAATGGTCTAATTGAAGGAGACTTTCTCTAATACGCTGAAGACACAATTCTTTGTATGGAACATGACCTTAAAAAAGCAAGAAATCTGAAATTGATTCTTTTAGCTTTCGAGATATCTTCCATAAGAGTGAGCTAATTTGTTTTGGTGAGGCTCAAGACGAGGTCAATTCTTATGCCGATTTGTTTGGCTGTGGGTAGGGCAAGTTTCCTATGAGGTATTTGGGTATTCCTATTCATTATCAGAGACTTACAATTGCTGAACGGAAACTAGTTGAGGAAAGACTACAGAAGCACCCTAGGAGTTGGAATAGGTAAACTATTGTCCCTAGGAGAAAGATTGATAGTCACAAATTTGGTACTAACTTACATGGTACTGCATATGGTATCTTTCTTCATGTTACCAAAAGGAGTCTTGCACAAATTATATTACTACCGATATTGATTCTTTTGGCAAGGGGATAGTGAGAAAAAAATCAATTGGCTAAATGGATTGTTGTTTGTCGTCCCAAGGATCAGGGAGGACTTGGTATTCAAGACCTTGAGTTCAAGAATACTGCCCTTCTGGGTAAATGGCTGTCTAAGCTACTCACAGATGATGGGACATGGCAAACCATTCTAAAAAGTAAATATATTGGCTCAAAGGCACTATGACAGGTTCTTTGGAAACTAGGTGATTCACATTTTTGGGCTGGACTGATGGCAACGAAGAAAATTTTCTTTTGCTTCGATAATTTTTTCCATTAAAGATGGTTCAGTGGTTCTGGGAGGACAGGTGATACGTCTCAAACGTATCTATAATTTTTGATGCTCCATGCTTGTTTTACACCATTTGCTTCATGTTTTGTTTACACTTCGTGGCATTTTTATGCAATTTCCGGAACTAACCTACTAACGAGATGCCACAGTGCCAGTTCCCTGTTTTCTGCTGTTTTGTGTTTCAGAAAAGCTACACAGGAAATATTCTCGGAATTGGACAAACCGAAGACCGAAACTCCTATTTTTCCCGGACGAAGGACGAGGACTGAAAGAGAGCCAGAGGGGGGCCAGAGGGCAGGCTCACCACCAGGGGGCGCGGCCCAGCCCCTGGCCGATCCCACCTATGGTGAGGCCACCCTGGTGGCCCTCTGACGCCGCCTCTCCGCCTATAAAGAGCCTCCCGACAGAAAACCCTAGATCAATCGGCGTTTTTCTCAGAACAGTTCCGCAGTGCCGCCGCCGTCGAAAACAAATTTCGAGGGACAGAAGTCTCTGTTCCGGCACCCTGCCGGGATGGGGAAGTGCCCCCGGAGCCATCTCCATCGACACCGTCGCCTCCTCCGCCGTCTCCATCGACTTCACCGCCATCTCCACCAACCTTGATGTCTCCTATGATGAGGAGGGAGTAGTTCTCCCCCGGGGCTAAGGGCTCTACCGGTAGCTATGTGGTTCACCTCTCTCTCCCATGATGTGATCTGTATGTGATCGTGAGCTTTGTATCTAGTTGAATTGGTAGATGCTATTATTCAGATGTTATGCTACTCCCGTGCTTTATTATTGTAATCTCCGAAGATACCTTGTATCATGGTGTGAAGATGACTAGTGTGCGCATCATGTGTGTCTTTTTGGTTAATGTCTCTATGAATTGTTGGTGTTTGTTGGAACCATCTAGTGCGTTCATGGTGATAGTGTGGGACAATCTAATTTGGGGAAATACGGACTTTGAGGAGTGCTTCGTAGCCCTACGCATGATTAGTGTTCGTTTTCCATTGGAGAATTGTTTAGAGTGGCATATTGATGTTAGTATCTATTGGTTCAATTATGTTATATTTATTGAGAGTGTGTCCACTAGTGAAAGTATGATCCCTAGGCTTTGTTTCCAAGCATTGCACACCGTTTCCTTTCAGTTTTGTTACATGTTTGCTCGCAGCGATATTTATTTCAGATTTCATTTACTACTTATAATCATCACTACTACTTGTATTTCACTATCTCTTCGCCGAACTAGTGCACCTATACATCTGACAAGTGTATTGGGTGTGTTGGGAACACAAGAGACTTTCTGTATCGTAATTGCAGGGTTGTTTGAGAGGGATAAATTTGACCTCCTCCTCCCTGAGTTCGATAAACCTTGGGTGATCCACTCAAGGGAAACTTGCTGCTGTTCTACGAACCTCTGCACTTGGAGGCCCAACACTGTCTACAGGAATAGAAGTGTGCATAGACATCAAGCTCTTTTTTGGCGCCGTTGCCGGGGAGGTAAGGTAAAAGGTACTCACATCCTTTGGTTACTAAGTCTTTTAGTTGCTGGTGAGTGCTCGGAGTTATTTCCTTTAGATTCTACAATTATATCTTTGTGTTTCTTGTTTTTATTTTCACTAGTTCGGCTTAATGGAAAATAAAGAGTTTTATAGTGTCTTTCCTGAGTTTAGATTTGAAGTGTTTGAAAAAGCTTTGGAGCTTATTTCGCATAGCAATGTTATTTGTATGAGTTCTTTGAACACCGTTGTTGCTAATGCTATAGAAAGGTCTAAGCTTGGGGAAGCTGGTTTTGTTAAGCATGATATTTTTAGTTCCCGAGCTTTAGTGGAGAAAATTCGCTCTGATGATATTTTATCTCCCATATGTGATATTTCTAATGATGTTTGTGATCCTTATTCTTTTAAAATACCTATTAAAATTGTTGAACGTGCTTTGAATAACTGCTATCTAGGGGATGGAACTGTCCATCCCGGCGATCATTTGCTCTTTATACATGAATTATGCGAGTTGTTCAAGTGTGCAGGTATTTCTACAGGTGAAGTTAAGAGGAAGCTATTTTCTTTATCACTAAAGGGCAGAGCGGCGGAATGGTATAAGATGCTGAATGATGGCCAGCCTATTGGCTGGGAGGCAATTGTACCTCTCTTTTATTCTAAATTCTATCCTCCAAGTGAGATTCATAAAGATCGTAATCAGATATATAATTTTTGGCCTCATGATGGAGAAAGCATTGCCCAAGCGTGGGGAAGATTGAAGTCACTAATGCTCAAATGTCCTATTCATGAGCTTCCCCGTAATATTGTTATTAATAATTTTTATGCAAGGCTTTCAAGATATTACAAGGACTATCTAGATGCATGTTTTGATGGCTCTTTCACAAGCAAGGATGTTGACGTCAAGTGGGATCTGCTTGAAACAATTCAAAACAATATTGAAGATTGGGATAGCGACAAAGGTAAAGGATCAGGTATAAATTATGAGTATGATTGCATTAAGTCTTTCGCTAAAACTTCTGATTTTCAAGAGCTTAGTGCTAAATATGGTCTTGATCCTCAAATTATGGTTAATTGCTTTAGAGCCTTTGCTTCCCATATTAATGTTCCTAAGGGAAATGGGGACGTGTATCATGAACCTTTTAAAGACACTTGCATAGAAAGTGATATTGTTATTGATGATTGCAATAAACATGCTCAAACTTCTGAAAGTACTATTTCTTATAAGCATGTTAATTTCTGTGGAGTACTTAGACCTTGTGAATAGAGTCACGACAAGTTAGATTATTGTATCCACCACAGGAATGAAGAAACCCGAATGTGGGACAAGGCTCTTGATGAGCTTGGTGAAAAGGTTTGTGAGCTTTATCCTTTTTTTTGTGAACTTTGCCATGAAAAGGGTCATTTTAATTTTCAATGCTCAGGCCATAATAGTGACCTTTCTAATCGAATGAGTACGACAAGTTTGTATTGTGATGACAAGATCACCCTCAATCAGCATGATGAGCTTACTTTATTTTTGGGGAGTGAAGAGTTATCTAGAAAAACTTCTTTGGTAGATATGAGTGCTTTTGACAATATTAGCATCCTGCGTAGTTGCCATCTTTATTGTGTTAAGGATTGTCGTGCAAATACTTACATTCAAAATATTATAAAAGAGCACGCTTTACCAAAATATAACAAGTCCAATTTGTGTTTCCATCTTATTAATAGAGAGGAGGAATGCTCCAAAGTTTCTTCTGTCATTTCTGTCAGTAAACCAGATTATGTGGAGAAGATGCCTTTCAATTCTCTCCCTCCTAAAGAAGAGAGTAAGAAGAAGAAGAAGAGGAGGAGTAAAAGGCGAGAGGAAACGGTATCTTCCCCTAAGCATGTTGCTACTATTATAGATTATGATGATTCTGAACTTGATGATGTTCTTATGCCTGTTACCTATGTTAGTGATTATGATTGGGAAAAGCACTCTACTTTTGATATTGAAAATCTTTTTGGTACTAATTCTGAAAATGTTGATGTTAATAATTGTTGCACCATTAGTACTATCCATGTTCCTTCCTATGATGATATGTTTGATGAATACGCTTTGGAAGATAGCTATTCTATTGCTTATGATGATTACAATGATGAGTATAATATTTTTAGTTCACCTACTATTAAGGAGGAAACAAGGTATGATTACAATATGCCTCCTATTTTTGATGATTATGGTGATGAGAATAGTTATTTTGGTAAATTTGCTCCTACTAATATTGTTCATGTAGGGAGTATTAATCCTTTTATGCATGTGGCTCATGATAGGGATGTTTTATGTGATAGTTATATTATTAATTCTATTCATGATGCCACTGAAAGTTACTATGAGAGAGGGAAACATGGTTTGATAGATCTTAACAATATTAAGTTTCCCCTCTTTTTGTTGGAATTCTTGAAGTTGTACTTATTTTGCCTTCCCATGCTTGTTACTATGTGCCTCGTTGATTTATTTTCTTACAAGATTACTATGCATAGGAAGTGGTTTAGATTTAAATGTGTTTCATATTTGCTTTTTGATGCTCTCTCTTGCTTCAAGTTTCTTTACGGCGCCTTTGCCTTAAGCTCTTTTATGGCGCCTACATGAGCATCTTTTCAAATAACTGCGCCTAGCTCAAAGGCGTTAAAGAAAAGCACTCTTGGGAGATAACCCATTGTTTTCTTTTTAGTACTTTTTATTTTATTTGAGTCTTGGAAAATATTACTATTGTAATGACCTCTCCTTATCCTTTTATTTCGTTGTTGTGCCAAGAAGAACCTCTAATTTGAGGGAGGTAAGATTTGGGGAAGTTGCTGTCCCAAAACAGATTTTGGTGCTGCACCGTAAAAATTTGTGAAAATTCTCAGAATATCTTTTTGACCTGCGATTTCTTGTGCATATGCCCCAGGTTGTATCTAAACTTTCATTAGTTTTTCACTTTTTGATTTGAGTAACAGAAGGTCCTCGAAAAAATTGACCTTTGTCAGCTCTTCTGTTTTGACAGATTTCTGCCACTATTTGTGTTTGCCTCTCGATCCCTTTCTTTTTGAGTTCTTCTGATCACGGAACTTTTGGGGAAGTTTCTACAGTAGTATATGCTTTATATGTGGTGTTTTTGAGTTGAAACCTAAACCAAAAAGGGTTGATTCATTATTATGTTTATGCTAACATTGCTAATAGAATTGTGTGAAGTTTTGTATGAAAGAAGTTTTCAAGTGTAGGGATTGGAGAATGATGAGATGAGATGAAGAATGGACAAAAGCTCAAGCTTGGGGATGCCCATGCACCCCAAGAAATATCCAAGAGGTACAAGCGTCAAAGCTTGGGGATGCCCCCGAGGCACCCCTTCTTTATCGGCAAAAACCAGGTCACCTTTCAAGACACTATATTTTTATTGCTTCATATTCTATGTGTTTTTCTTGGAGCGTCAGTTGTTTTTGCTTTCAGTTTTGTTTTGTTTTGTTTTGTTTGCTGGAATAAATGGTTTGATCACATCATGTTGTTTTGGAGAGAGACTTATTCTGTTTTTCATTTGCCGAGAACACTCTAGTTTTCACTCTCATCGTTCAACGAGTGTTCTCTTTTTCTCGAACTGCGTTTAGCTTTTGTTTTTCGCCTTGATTTTTGTTCAGATCTTGTTTTATCTTTGCATCAAGGTGTATTTGGACCTCTGGTCTATATTGGTTTTCATCAAAAGAGTTGTTTCAAAAAGGTTTGAATGGTGTTGGAAAAGAGGAAAAGTTTCATGCAAAAAAGTGGTACAAAAAGGAGCTTGTTTAGACTGCAGCTTAGACTTTTTCATGCCATGCTTGATGTCGTTTTGATAGTATGCTTAGTGATTTTTGCTGTAGCATGACTTGTCTCAAATGACTGAGATTGCTTAATGAGCCGTTGAAAAAATCATGCGTTGTTTTTATTATTTGGAAGCATTAATTTGGTTTTCTCCTTGATGCTTTATTTGGGTTGACTTGGCACATGCTTACAACATGTTTGACTCATACAAAGTCGCCATAAGCCTCTATGATCATTTAGTTTTTGACTTTTGATGCCATTTTATGCTTCTCTTAATGATGTTTTGTCGCTATGCATGATTATGGCCGTTATTGCTCTCTTAGTTGGTCGCTCCTAGTCTTTTGCTAGCCCTCATTTTGTACGGAGTATGAGCTCTACTCGTGCATCCAACTCCCAAAAACCAAGTTGTTCCAATGTGTCCACCATACATACCTATTAGCAATTTGCTATTCCAAAGTACATTCGACTTGCTTTTATCTATCCTTCGAATTAAACTCTCTTTTGGTGTTATGTGAAAATTAGTCAGTAAAGCTCTCACGAACCTGATGGCACACTTTACTTTTCTCGCTTTTAAAATTTTGACATTGTGGCTCTTTTATGTTGATGTTATGCTTGCAAGTTGTAAGTTGGAAATTAGCTAAACCATGCCGTCATGGGGTAAGCTTTCAACATTGCACTTCTTATTTGAGTTGATATCGTGATCTTTTGTTTATGGATACTCGCGATGTGAAATAAGTTGGGAACCTTGCGGGATCATGGAGTTTGTATATGTGTTAGAGAAACGCATGGGCCGCTAATCTAAGCCATGCATCATTCATGGTGGAAATTTACAGCATGCCCATAGTGGACATTTGACAACGCATCTCAAAATAAAAAGCCATACCAATGGTAAATAAAAGAGATGCCGAGGTGTTCATTGTCTGTTTGTCCTGTCATTTTGATGTGGGATTGTTCCATGTCATCGGGCAAGGAGGTACCCCGTTGGCGGTTATCGATGATACGTGTATACTTACAATGACAAGAGCTTGCTTGGGACCCTAAGTCGAGTAGCATGAGGTTTGGGTATTCGTACTTCACGGGACACGAGGTTTTCAACTTATGATTTGTCAAGCATATGCTCATAAATGTTCTTGCATTTACCTTAACCATTCAAGATGCCTATGATGGGGGCAATAAGAGCTCAAAGCTAGTAAGTACCATAATTTTTGAAGGTTTATAAAACTTGCAATCACTGCTTCCCTCTGCGAAGGGCCTTTATTTTACTTTTATGTTGAGTCTCCACCTTCTACCTTTATGCACCGTCTAAGAGAGCATAGTTGCCATTCTGAGTATAATGTGCATTGTCCCAAAGTTATCATTGATTGATTCATGATTATGGTTTCACTTGTTCTTAAATTATTTATATCTAGTCGCCCTCTTAAACTTGAAGGTGTCCTATGCATTTATGTTTTGCTATTCCATGAAGGACAAGCTGAAAACCATTTGCTATGTTTTTTCATATGATTTAAACACACATTTGACTTTCATCATTTCATTATTCATGATCTTTTGTCTGTGTTTCTTTTCATGTTATAACATGGTTGCTAAGTTCTTATTGTCAAGATTATGTCTTTTATGCCCATGTTTTAAGTTCTTTGATCCCAGCACTTGATACGTCTCAAACGTATCTATAATTTTTGATGCTCCATGCTTGTTTTTACACCATTTACTTAGTGTTTTGTTACACTTCGTGGCGTTTTTATGCATTTTCCGGGACTAACCTATTAACAAGATGTCACAGTGCCAGTTCCCTGTTTTCTGCTGTTTTTGTGTTTTAGAAAAGTTACACAGGAAATATTCTCGGAATTGGACGAAACAAAAGCCAAACATCCAGATATTAAACGAAGCTTCTAGAACACCGAAGAGGAGTCGGAGCCGAGCCAGAGGCTGGCCTCACCATAGGGCAGCGCGGCCTGCCCCTGGCCCACGCCCCCTATGGGTGAGACCACCCTGGTCCACCTCTGACGCCGCCCCTTCGCCTATAAAGATCCCCCGCCGGGAAAAACCTAAATAGCCGATCAATTTTCCAGAAACACATCACGATCCACCGCCATCGTTGACCCGAGATCAGGAGGGTCCAGAAGCTCTTCCCGGCACCCTGCCGGAGAGGGGAATCGCCACCGGAGGTCTTCTTCATCGCCATGCTTGCCTCTGGCGCGATGAGTGAGTAGTCTACCTTGGACTATGGGTCCATAGCAGTAGCTAGATGGTTGTCTTCTCCACCATGTGCTTCATGTTTAGATCTCGTGAGCTTCCTTACATGATCGAGATCACCGTTATGTAATTCTACATGTTGTGTTTGTTGGGATCCGATGAATATTGGTGTTATGTTGAGTTGATGTGCTGAATCATATATCTTATGTTATCTCTATGTTGTTTATGATCTTGCATGCTCTCCGTTGTTAGTAGCTATCTTGGCCAAGTAGATACTAGTGACTCCAAGAGGGGGTATTTATGCTCGATAGTTGGGTTCACGCCTCTATTTAATCTGGGGGAGTGACAGAAACCTCTAAGGTTGTAGATGTGTTGTTGCCACTAGGGAGAAAACAACATTCTTGTGTCCAAGGGCATATGCTTTATTTACATTACACACTTTGCTTAATGCAGTTATCTGTTGTTCGCAACTTAATACTCATGGGGTCCTCGGATGATTCCCCATGGGTGGATTATTAGTCATAGATGCAGTTGGATGGCAGTCTATGTATTTTGTTGTAATGCCCAGAGTAAATCTCATAGTGATCCTCGCGACATATGCATGTTATCTTTGTTCTATCAATTGCCCAACTGTAATTTGTTTACCCAGCATGTGTTATTTATCTTATGGAGAGACACCACTAGTGAACTGTGGACCCCGGTCCAATTTCCTTTATATTGCTATCACCTATTTACTTTACTCGCATTGTTTACTTTCTCGCATACTACTATTGCTTTCCACTCGATATGCTCATACCTTTGTTTACAGCAAACCGGTGAGATTGACAACCTCATCGTAAGTTGGGAACAAAGTATTTTGTTGTGTTGTGTGCAGGTTCCGCGTTGCTACTAGTTGAAGACGCGCTAACAAGTTATCGTTAACGGCGCCCTTGTTGGAGTGTCACTAAGCTAGCAAGCATCACCTTCTCAAGTTTGGCTTTCTCCTACTGGTTCGATAAACTTTGGTTTCTTACTGAGGGAAAACTGCTACTGTGCTCATCATACCTTCCTCTTGGGGTTCCCAAATGGTCGGTGATCTATATATCCACCGGCGCCATCAGCACTCAATGCTTTACATAGATGATCAAGATTGTGATGGTGCATGTCACCTCAAAAATTATTCTTTTGTTATCACTTACCTACTCGAGGACGAGCAGGAGTTAAGCTTGGGGATGCTTGATACGTCTCAAACGTATCTATAATTTTTGATGCTCCATGCTTGTTTTACACCATTTGCTTCATGTTTTGTTTACACTTCGTGGCGTTTTTATGTGATTTCTGGAACTAACCTACTAACGAGATGCCACAGTGCCAGTTCCCTGTTTTCTGTTGTTTTGTATTTCTAAAAAGCTACACAAGAAATATTCTCGGAATTGGACAAACCGAAGACCAAAACTCCTATTTTTCCCGGATGAAGGACGAGGACCGAAAGAGAGCCGGAGGGGGGCCAGAGGGCAGGCTCACCACCAGGGGGCGCGGCCCAGCCCCTGGCCGAGCCCACCTATGGTGAGGCCACCCTGGTGGCCCTCTGACGCCGCCTCTCTGCCTATAAAGAGCCTCCCGACAGAAAAACCTAGATCAATCGGCGTTTTTCTCAGAACAGTTCCGCAGTGCCGCCGCCGTCGAAAACAAATTTCGAGGGACAGAAGTCTCTGTTCCGGCACCCTACCGGGACGGGGAAGTGCCCCTGGAGCCATCTCCATCGACACCATCACCTCCTCTGCCGTCTCCATCGACTTCACCGCCATCTCCACCAACCTTGATGTCTCCTATGATGAGGAGGGAGTAGTTCTCCCTCGGGGCTAAGGGCTCTACCGGTAGCTATGTGGTTCACCTCTCTCTCCCATGATGTGATCTGTATGTGATCGTGAGCTTTGTATCTAGTTGAATTGGTAGATGCTATTATTCAGATGTTATGCTACTCCCGTGCTTTATTATTGTAATCTCTGAATATACCTTGTATCATGGTGTGAAGATGACTAGTGTGCGCATCATGTGTGTCTTTTTGGTTAATGTCTCTATGAATTGTTGGTGTTTGTTGGAACCATCTAGTGCGTTCATGGTGATAGTGTGGGACAATCTAATTTGGGGAAATACGGACTTTGAGGAGTGCTTCGTAGCCCTACGCATGATTAGTGTTCGTTTTCCATTGGAGAATTGTTTAGAGTGGCATATTGATGTTAGTATCTATTGGTTCAATTATGTTATATTTGTTGAGAGTGTGTCCACTAATGAAAGTATGATCCCTAGGCCTTGTTTCCAAGCATTGCACACCGTTTCCTTTCAGTTTTGTTACATGTTTGCTCGCAGCGATATTTATTTCAGATTACATTTACTACTTATAATCATCACTACTATGTGTATTTCACTATCTCTTCGCCGAACTAGTGCACCTATACATCTGACAAGTGTATTGGGTGTGTTGGGGACACAAGAGACTTTCTGTATCGTAATTGCAGGGTTATTTGAGAGGGATAGCTTTGACCTCCTCCTCCCTGAGTTCGATAAACCTTGGGTGATCCACTCAAGAGAAACTTGCTGCTGTTCTACGAACCTCTGCACTTGGAGGCCCAACACTGTCTACAGGAATAGAAGCGTGCGTAGACATCAACAGGTAGCTGGTAACCACCACTCTTCGTGAACAGTATCCAACGTTGTATAGTATTGTGCGTCACAAAGGTGACACTATTGCCAAGGTAATGGAGACTTCACCTCCAAATGTGATGTTTAGGAGAGATTTGTCAGGACAGAGGCTTTTATCTTGGAATGCCTTACTTCAATGTCATTAGAATTTTTATGAAAATGGCAAATTCTGTCGACTCTATGTACAACGCGTTAACCCAACCAGATATTCCAATCGGTAAGAATTATAATAATAAGCTTTGCAAGTTGAAAATTCCCTTGAGGATCAAGGTATTTGGTTGGTACCTCCAAAAGAAAGTAATTCTCACCAAATATAACCTTGCGAAGAGGAATTGTAATGGTAGTAAGAAATGTGTATTCTATCATCAAGATGATAAAATAACGCATCTATTCTTTAAACGCTATTTTTCCAAATCTATATGGTCAGTCACTGACAAGGGTATAGCTAATAGAGCCCATTATCTGTGTACCCCTGAGGCCCGTTAAACTAGGCCCAGACATAGTCATAGTCGAAGTACGAGTCTGTATCGTATAGGGACTCTGTAATTTGTATTGAACCCGACCGGTTCCTTGAGACCTGACCACCTATATATAGGGGCCAGGAGTGGCCGGCCAGGGACAGATTGAGATTGAGCCAAGTTTGACACCACGCTTATTCTCGATACACACCTTGTTTGACTGATCTTTATCTTCGAGTTTATTCGACGTCCTCTTCCCCCGATCCTAAGTCCTCCATCTTGGACATTTGTTGAGTTAACCCTCGTCGGTCACTCATTTAGCTTCGACCTTGTATCCACCCAGTAGTGCTACCAACATTTTTGGGAACTGGCTTAACCATGTCAATAATAGGTTTAAAAAAGCATATTAGGGTGGGAGCGATTGCAGTTATTTGGTCGCTATGACTATGTAGAAATGATAAAGTATTTAACGATAAAAATTCTTCTCTTTTACATGTTATCTACCAGTGTACCAATACTGTCCATTTGTGATCGTATCTACAACGCATGGAGAGTCGAGATCTGTTTATGTAGGTCTGTTCATGGTTGGAAGCTACAGAGAGATACCTTTTCCCAACGTGCAGGGGCGGATCCAAAATTTAAGCATAGGGGGTGAGGAAGGCACTAACCGCAAAAATACACCAATTCTTATACATATACCCTAATAAGCATTTGTAAACTAGAAGGTATTATTTTTGTAATTACAAAAGCTCTGTTTCCACTAGTATATATGCCGATCTATGCCCATAAGACCCTCCAAAAAGGTCATAATCTATGCAATACAGTTATTTCCTTCCTAATTGATTTACATTTTTTTTGTGCTAGAGCTGGAAGTTCAAACAATTGGCTTGAAAACTTATTGATGGTGTCTTTCTCACGCTTTCATGCATTTCGAGGTATTACAAAATAATATGTTTTCCAAATGATCTAACAGAAAGATGTAACTAGTAGTTTGTGAAGTTAACTGTAAAATTGATACACGGCATACCTTGTTAGGGCTGGGGCGTAGCCTCGCACGTGAGCCATACAGTGAGATTAGAGAGGCAGAGAAGTTCAGCAATTGGTAGATCACGACTTGAGGTAAGGTGCATGCCGTTGCGTTGAACTACAACCCCACCTTTGCCGGTTAGGCAGTCTTGGAAGCCAACGCTCGGCGCGGCTACCACGCACACCTTCGCTAGTTTTTGTAGCCACCGATGGCGACTCTTTGTGAAGCCCTAGCTAGCCCAGATCATGGAGTGGAACAACGGATGGGAACTGACCAGAAATCATATGCGTTCGATTGATGGATCATGGATGGATGGATGGATCAATTCATTTGCATCCATATGTTTCCTTCTTTTAGTTAGTTATACTATGACATTTATCTCTTTTGCAAAACAACAAAGTTGTGAAGTTCTAAAAAAGAAAAGATACCAAGATGGTACGACCGAAAGTTATGGCATAAATAAAATATGATTCGATTGTCCAACATGCAATGGTTGTTTTGGTTTAAATGGTAGAGGGTGATTGCTAGAGCTTCTTCTTATGTTGTCATCACTTGCTTGGCTGTAATTTATGAATCTTATCATGTGATGGGAACATGCATAAGTTGATGATGCAATGCCCGTATTTCTTTTATCAACCATAAGCTCATTGATGCATGATATTTTCTATTCGCTTATTTGTTTGAGGACGAGCAAAGGTTTAAGCTTGGGGGAGTTGATACGTGCATTTTCCATCATAATATTGGCATGCTATAGGAGTGATTTGCATTAATCAAGCCTTGTTCTACCATTTTGATATGATTTACGAGACTTTCCTACAAAGTTCCCCCCTTTGGTATTTAATTTTTGGGAGATAGAAAATCTCATGTTTCTGTATTTTACTGTTTCAGGGACCCTCTGGTCCTCAAAAAGCTCAGGGATTTTTGCAGCGTAGCCATTTTATCATGAGAAGCAGCTGGAGAGGTGGAAGCACACGAGAGGAGCCACGAGGCCCAAACGGGCATAGGTGGCACGACCCACTAGTCAGGATGAGCCAACAACGCCCATTTGCCCCTCGAACGTCATCTCATCCCTGTCGTTTAGGGATGCCTTAGTCTCGGAAGAAAACCTACGCCATATTTTTCCCATAATTTTTTGAGGCGGTGGCGGAACCCTTCTTCCACCTGCGGAAAGGGCTGAAAACGTTGCCATCATCGCCACCAACTCCTCCTTGGCGTGGGTAGGAGCATCTTCATCACCATCTTCATCATCCCCAACATCAGGACCATCTCCACCTCGAGATTCGACGTCATCCCCCTGATAGTTTGTGGTAGATCAGACCCTGGATACTGTTTAAGTGATGTGTGCATGTTTGTGCTTGACAACTTGTCATTATTTTGTGGTGAAGTTATATTTTTAGATTGTGTTGTATTCCATACCCCACTGATCATGATCATCTTTTGCACTTGTGAGTACTTCCCGTTGTTCCTGGGTGCATAGGATGAGTTGGCTATGCTTTCTATATAATATGCAATGAGTATTTGGTTCAGTTTTGTTGTTTTATGAGGTTCTATGATGGTAATGTGCGAACGACAACTGTATATTACCACCTATATGGGCTCATAGGGTTGCACCTTAGAGTAATAAAGAGGATGAGGAATGAGGGAGAGACATAACCCTATTTCTTAGACTTGGAGTTATTTTTAGGGGGGTTCTTGATCAGGGACCATAGAGCTTTATGCAATAGTTGGACAGTTATGTCTTAATGTATCCCTAAGTGATCATGCAAATGGCCTTAGGAACAATCATTATGGTTTTTGTAGCATAGTAACATTATGGCTACACCTATTTTTGGCCCCATCCGATGAGAATAAAACTTGACAAGATATTCGTACATGTTGGCCTAGAAATCTGTATGCTAAGTAAATCCATGCCGCCACTAGGAACATTTGTCACATATAGTTCACACTTGAGCTTGTCCTCTTGCTACATAGAGGATTGGGCTTTCTCTGAAAAGAGCACTTATATTTCTGCAATTTTACTTTCAGTATTTACTTTCTTGCACGCTTATACCCAAAAATCCAAAAACATCTGCTTTTATATTTTTGTCTTGTTAAACTTGCTAACCAATACCTTCAGCTCCTCGTGGGTTTGATAACCTTTTCTATATTGAAATGTACTACAATTGATCTCCTCCACTTGGGAGTCATCAGTATGATGCAACAATGGTAAAGCGAGCAAGAAGACACATAAATAGGGGGGAGGGTGATTTTGTTCCCAGAGATGACGATTATGATAAATCTTATCCAGACGTGGTGGTTGATCCTAATAGGATGAAAAGTACGAATATTTGGTTGATCAAATTTTGAGCCTGATGACAAAACTGATGAGAATGCGGTCGGTGAAGATGAGGAAATGGGTTATTTATATGATGATCAAGATGACGATGACAATAGAACGATAATACACTTTGACAAAGAAAATGCTACAGTTGATGAGAGGATTGTCGTTGAGAGTGTGGATTGTAAGTGTTACTTTTAAAAGTAAAGTAAGATTTGAGTATATCACACAAAATGTGACAAAAAGAACTACGTGTGCATTTTAGAGAAAGTAAAGTGTGTAAATGGAAATTGCAGGCATCCTAGCGAAGGTTGGATAATGAGACGTCTGATAGAAGTTTCTGTTTCCCGTTAAGCAACAAGTGAATGAATGAAGAAAAAAATCCCCTCCTTGCTAAAATGTAGTGCATATAAGTTTTTCCAAAAGTCAAGCGATGTAAGGTTCCCATTACTAGTATATCTCCCTTCTAGAAAGGCTTGTAGTGGACTGCTAGAATAGGGTACCAATGCAAAGTTGGGAATGACAAAAGAAGTCCTGGGAGGATCATTGGTTTGGTTCTTTCAACCTTGCAGCCCAATTTTTTAACCTTTGTATCATTATGAGTAAGAACATTGTAGATATATGGGATGGTGCAACATTAAAAGGATGCCTTTCGCAGATGTTTCAGTTATGCTCTTATGTTGATGTAGTATGATCTCATTAATGTAGCTCAACTATTTGCCTTAGAAATGGGAATATGATGTATTATTTGGAAATATGAATCTAAAGGAATTTACAGTGTAAGCTTCTTCTATGTTGTTATAAATTTTAGAGGGGTGCATCCTATGTATATTCCTATTGTATGGAAAAGTTATAGTCTCTTCCAAGATTCATTTTTTCCTAAGGTTGATTGCCCAGAACAAAATTCTCACTTAGGACAATTTAGTGAAAAGGCAATCAGTTGATGACCTGACTTATGTTTCCTGTTCTGGACCTTGAAACATGCTCTCACTTATTCATTGAATGTGTGGTGGCAAAAGTAATTTGGGCAGAATTGAATTGCATTACGGGTCTCTGTATTAATAATATCCCTTTGAATCCATTGGTAGCATGTGGCTGTGGAGAAGAATGATACGTCTCAAACGTATCTATAATTTTTGATGCTCCATGCTTGTTTATGCACCATTTGCTTTGTGTTTTGTTACACTTCGTGGCGTTTTTATGCATTTTCCAGAACTAACCTATTAATGAGATGCCACAGTGCCAGTTCCCTATTTTCTGCTGTTTTTGTGTTTCAGAAAAGTTACATAGGAAATATTCTCGGAATTGGACGAAACAAAAGCTGAAGTTCCTATTTTCCCGACACGAGACGGAGTCCAAAGCAGAGACGGAGGAGGGCCAGAGGACGTCCACACCCCCCATGGCGCGGGCCACCCCCTGGCCGCGCCGGGGCTTGGTGTGGGCCCCTGGTCCACCTCCTGACATTGCCCTTCCGCCTATATATTCTCCTCGATGAGAAAACCCTAAGGACCCGATCAATTTTCCAGAAAACATACTGCAATCCGCCGCTGTCGTTGACGCGAGATCAGGAGGGTCCAGAAGCTCTTCCTGGCACCCTGTTAGAGAGGGGAATCACCACCGGAGGCCTTCTTCATCACCATGCCTGCCTCCGGAGTAATGTGTGAGTAGTCTACCTTGGACTACGGGTCCATAGCAGTAGCTAGATGGATGTCTTCTCCTCCATGTGCTTCATGTTTAGATCTTGTGAGCTGTCTATCATAATCAAGATCATCGTTATGTAATTCTACATGTTGTGTTTGTTGGGATCCGATGAATATTGAGTGCTATGTCAAGTTGCTTTATTGATTTATCATCTCTATGTTGTTTATGATCTTGCATGCTCTCTATTGCTAGTAGATATCTTGGCCGAGTAGAGGCTAGTGACTCCAAGAGGGAGTATTTATGCTCAATAGTGGGTTCATGCCTCTAGTAATCTGGGGGAGTGACAATAACCTCTAAGGCTGTAGATGTACTGTTGCTACTAGGGAGGAAACAACAATCTTGTGTTCAAGGACATTTGTATTGTTTACATTACACACTTTGCTTAAGGCGATAATCTTTTGCTTGCAACTTAATACCCAACGATTGCTTGAATGACATCCAGCGGGTGGATTATTAGTCATAGATGCAGTTGGATTATGGTCTATGTATTATGTTGTAATGCCCAAGTGAATCTCATAGTGATCCTCATGCCATGGTCATGTAGTTGTTTGCATTCTTTATTCTGTCAATTGCCCAACTGTAATTTGTTCACCCAGCATGTTATTTACCTTTATGGAGAGACACCTCTAGTGAACTGTGGACCCCGGTCCATTATTTTACATTCATATTGCCATTTACTTTACACGTATTATTTACTTTCTCGCAAACAACTATCTTTTACCACACGATACGTTTAATCCTTTGTTTACAGCAAACCGGTGAGATTGACAACCTCACTGCTAGTTGGGGCAAAGTAATTTGGTTGTGTTGTGTGCAGGTTCCATGTTGTTGCTGGTGCAAAGCTACGCCCCAAATAAGGCGCCATATATAAATTGTCTGGAGCTATCGCCAAGCCAGCTAGTATCAACCTTCGGAAGTTGGTTCTTTCTCCTACTGGTTCGATAAATCTTGGTTTCATACTGATGGAAGACTTGCTGTTGTGCTCATCATACCTTCCTCTTGCGGTTCCCAACTGGGCGGCTAACACTGCACTATCAAGCAATTTTTCTGGCGCCGTTGCCGAGGAGAAAGAGGAATTCTGCAAGGGCAGTCTCTCGCTTCCAATATTTTTACTTTGTTATTGTTTTGCTTACTTTATTTACTTTATTTTTGCTTGCATATTTTTATCGAAAATACAAAAAAAAATAGTTCCTTTTATAGTTGGTACTTCGTTACTTTTACTTTTAGTTCATTATGTTGTTCCCTAAGTACATCTTGGAAGACCTTTCAATAGGTAGTGGTTCTATAATTGGGAAAGATAACATCGAGGAGTTCTTTAGTCATGTTAGTAAGCATAAAGATGTTGAGGATAAATCTTTAGCCGAACTTGCTCCTAGTTATGAGGTTGCAGCTGCTTATTTAGTTCACATGTTGGAGGCTAGGTTTGTTAACCTTAATCCTTTTATGCAGCAAATGTTTTTTCAGCTTCATGATATCGAAGACTCTGAAAAGAAAGATTTTATTTTGGAGACTTTGCGTAGAGAATTTAGAGATGTTGTTATAGAAGCTCAGAAAGTTTTTGAGCGTTTTAATATGCTTGGCTCATGTGTAGAGGTTGTTGGTACAAATAATGAAGAAATCAAAGTACCAATACCTTTCAAACTCGTAGGAATGCATGAAGCGTTGGAAAAGAATTTTGATTAGATTGTTCCTGAAAACCCTTTTCACGAAAGTAGTGAACCAAGAATGTTCATAAGGGATCTTCAAAAACTCATTTGGATAAAATACAATTCCTTGTTGAAAAGACTTCTGCGATTGATCTTAATGCTTCATTTGAAAATACTTGATTTCCACTTTCTGCGCCTAGCTCAAAGGCGTTAAAGAAAAGCACTCTTGGGAGATAACCCAATGTTTTATTTTCAGTACTTTTTCTTTTTGTTGAGTTTTGGAAGTTATTACTACTGTCATGACCTCTCCTTATCATTTTTATTTCGTTTTTGTGCCAAGAAGAACCTCTAATTGGAGGAAGGTAAGATTTGGGGAAGTTGCTGTCCCGAAACATATTTCTGCGCTGTACCATAAAAATTCGTGAAAATTATCAGAACGTATTTTTGATCTGAGATTTCTTGTGCACATGCCCCAGGTTATTGCCTAACTTTCATTAGTTTTGCACTTTTCGATTTCAGCAACAGAAGATTTTCAAAAAAAATGATCTTTACCAGCTGTTTTGTTTTGACAGATTTTTTGCCACTATTTGTGTTTGCCTCTTGATCGCTTTCTTTTTTAGTTCTTTTGATCAGGGAACTTTTGAGAGAGTTGCTAAAGTATCTTATGCTTTAATGGGTGTTATACTTGAGTTGAAACTGAACCAAAAGAGTAGATTTACTATCGTGCTTACACTAATGTTGATAATAGAATTGTGTGAAGTTTTGTATGAAGAAAGTTTTCAAGTGTAGGGAAAGGAGAATGATGAGATGAGATGAAGTATGGACAAAAGCTCAAGCTTGGGGATGCCCATGTCACCCCAAGAAATATCCAAGAGATACAAGCGTCAAAGCTTGGGGATGCCCCGAGGCACCCCTTCTTCATCGACAAAAATCAGGTCACCTTTCAAGACACTATATTTTTATTGCTTCGTATACTATGCGTTTTTCTTGGAGCGTCTTTACTTTCGCTTTCAGTTTTCTTTTGTTTTGTTTGCTGCAATAATGGTTGGACCCCAACATGTTTCTTTTGGAGAAGACGCACTCCGTTTTTCATTGCCAAGAACACTCTAGTTTTCACTCTTTTCGTTCAACGAGTGTTCTCTTTTTCTAGCACTGCGTTTAGCTTTCGTTTTTTGCCTTGATTTTTGTTCAGAACTTGTTATTTCTTTGTATCAAGGTGTGTTTAGACCTCTGGTCTATGTTGGTTTTCATCTCTAAGAATTGTTTCAAAAAGGTTGATTGGTGTTGGAAAAGAGAAAAAAGTTTCATGCCTATAGTGATACAAATGGGAGCTTGTTTAGACTGTGGCTTAGACTTTTGCATGTCATGCTTGATGTTATTTTGATAATATACTTAGTAGTTTTTTATGTATAATGACTTATCTCAAATGACTGAGATTGCTTAATGTGCCTTTGAAAGAATCATGCGTTGTTTTTATTATATGGGAGCATATTATTGTGGTATTCTCCTTTGATGCTTTATTTGGGTTGACTTGGCGCATGCTTACACCATGTTTGACTTTAACAAGTCGCCTCAAGCCTCTATGATCATTTGGTTTCTGACTTGTGATACCACTTTATGCTTTGGTTAATAATGTTTTGTCGCTATGCATGATTATGGTCGTTATTGCTCTCTTAGTTGGTCGCTCCCAGTCTTTTGCTAGCCTTCATCTGTACTGAGAGGGAATACTTCTCGTGCATCCAACTACCAAAAACCAAGTTTATTCCAAAGAATCCACTATAAATTCCTATGCATGGTATTTTCAAGCCATTCCAAGTAAATTTTCATGTGTACCTTTCAAAAAAACCTTCAAAATACTTCTCATTTTGTTACACTGTTTTTAGCTCATGAGGACGTAGTGGTCAGATTTTCTATCTTCCATACTATTATATTTCAAAAAAAGAAAGAAAAGAAAAAAGGGCACTCCTCCATGGTATGTGAAAGTTGGTGGGCACCCGATGGAATCGGTTAGCCATGGTTTGTGAAAGGAAAAGTGGGGAGGAGTGCCAAGCTTTATAAAAGAGCACAAATGTGCCAATCTCTCTCAAAACTTGCTTAGTATTGAAGATAGTAAGAACCCCATTGCCAGTCGTTGACAAAAACAACCACCTCACAAAACAAATTTTTATCTTTATTTTACAAATGAAAAGCTCTAGCACATGTTTAATCCCTGCTTCCCTCCACGAAGGGCCTTCCTTTTACTTTTATGTTGAGTCTTCACCTTCTACCTTTATGCACCATCTAAGAGAGCATAGTTATCATTCTGATTATAATGTGCATAGTCCCAAAATTTATTATTGATTGATTCATGATTATGGTTTTGCTTGTTCTTAAATTATTTGTATCTAGTCACCTGATGGCGCGGTGATGATGATGTGAGAAAACTTGATTGTGTATAGTAAATGACCGGCCAGTTGGAAAACCCCAAGAGCAAGGTTTGATGAATATAGCAGCAAGTTTTTCCCTCAGTTATGAAACCAAGGATTAATCATCCAGGAGGAGGATGTCAATACGACTGAAGGTGATGCCCACTAGCTGCGTGATGCTCTAACAAGGGCGCCGTTAATGATTACTTGTTAGCGCGTCTTCAACCAGTAGCAACTTGGAACCTGCACACAACACAACCAAATACTTTGTTCCCAACTTACGATGAGGTTGTCAATCTCACCGGTTTGCTTGAAACAAAGGGTATGAGCGTATCGAGTGGAAAGCAATAGTAATATGCGAGTAAATTAAACAGTGCGAGCAATATAAAGGAAATAGGACCGGGGTCCACAGTTCACTAGTGGTGTCTCTCCATAAGATAAAATAACACATGCTGGGTAAACAAATTACAGTTGGGCAATTGATAGAATAAAGACAATGTGCATACGATGAGAGGATCACTATGAGATTTACTCTGGGCATTACAACAAGATACATAGACCGCCATCCAACTGCATCTATGACTAATAATCCACTTGTGGCGAATCAATCTGAGAACTCCACAAGTATTAAGTTGCGAACAACAGATAATTGCATTAAGCAAAGTGTGTAATGTAAACAAAGCATATGCCCTCGAGCATATGAATGTTGTTTTCCCCCTAGTAGCAACAGCACATCTACAACCTTAGAGGTTTCTGTCACTCCCCAGATTAAATAGAGGCATGAACCCACTATCGAGCATAAATACCCCTCTTGGAGTCACTAGCAACTACTCGGCCAAGATAGCTAATAACAACGGAGAGCATGCAAGATCATAAACAACATAGAGATAACATAAGATAATATTCAGTACATCAACTCAATCATAACACCAATATTCATCGGATCCCAACAAACACAACATGTAGAATTACATAACGGTGATCTCGATCATGTAAGGCAGCTCACGAGATCTAAACATGAAGCACATGGTGGAGAAGACACCCATCTAGCTACTGCTATGGACCCATAGTCCAAGGTAGACTACTCACTCATCGCGCCGGAGGCAAGCATGGCGATGAAGAAGACCTCCGGTGGCGATTCCCCTCTCTGGTAGGGTGCCGGGAAAAGCTTCTGGACCCTCCCGATCTTTGGGTCGATGGCGGCGGCGGATCGCGATGTGTTCTGGAAAAGTGATCGGGTACTTAGGTTTTTCTCGTCGGGGGGTCTTTATAGGCGAAGGGGCATCGTCAGGAGTGGGCCGAGACGCCCTCACACATAGGGGGCGCGGCCAGGGGCCAGGCCACGCCGCCCTGTTGTGTGGGGCCCTCGTGGCCCCAGTCCGTCTCCTCTTCGGTTCTCTGGAAGCTTCGGTGAATTTCTGGACGTTCGGCTTTTGTTTCGTCCAATTCCGAGAATATTTACTGTGTAACTTTTCTGAAACACAAAAATAGCAGAAAACAGGGAACTGGCACTGTGGCGACTTGTTAATAGGTTAGTTCTACAAAATGCATAAAAGTGCCACGAAGTGTAACGAAACACTAAGCAAATGGTGTAAAAACAAGCATGGAGCATCAAAAATTATAGATACGTTAGAGACGTATCAGCATCCCCAAGCTTAACTCCTGCTCGTGCTCGAGTAGGTAAGTGATAACAAAAGAAATAATTTTTGAGGTGACATGCACCTACACAATCCTGATCATGTATGTAAGCGTTGTGCGCTCGGATCAAAAGAACTTAAAACATGGGCATGAAAGACATAATCTTGATGGAAGAAACTTAGCAACCATGTTATAACATGAAAATAAACACAAACAAAAGATCATGAAAATGAAACAATGAAAGTCAAATATGTGTTCAAATCATAAGGAAAAACATACAAATAGTTTTCAGCTTGTCCTTCACGGAGAGCAAAACATAAATGCATAGGACACCTTCAAGTTTAAGAGGGCGACTAGATACAAATAATTTAGGAACAAGTGAAACCATAGTCATGAATCAATCAATGAAAACTTTGGGACAATGCACATTATACTCAGAATGACAACTATGCTCTCTTAATGGTGCATAAAGGTAGAAGGTGGTGATTCAACATAAAAGTAAAAGAAAGGCCCTTCGCGGAGGGAAGCAGTGATTGCAAGTTTTATAAACCTTCAAAAATTATGGTACTTACCGGCTTTGAGCTCTCATTGCCCCCATCATAAGCATCTTGAATGGTTAAAATTAATGCGAGAACACTTATGCTGCATATGCTTGACAAATCATAAGTTGAAAACCTCGTGTCCCGTGAATACGAGTACCCAAACCTCATGCTACTTTACTTAGAGTCCCAAGCAAGCTCTTGTCATTGTAAGTATACACGTATCATCAAGAACCGCCAACGGGTACCTCCGTGCCCGATGACATGGAACAAGCCCACATCAAAATGACAGGACAAGCAGACAATGAACACCTCGACATCTCTTTTATTTACCATTTGTATAGCTTTTTATTTTGAGATGCGTCGTCGAATGTCCACTATGGGCATGCTGCAAATTTCCACCATGAATTATGCATGGCTTAGATTGGCGGCCCAGGTGTTTCTTTAACACATATACAAACTCCATGATCCCGCAAGATTCCCAATTCATTTCACACCGCGAGTATCCATAAACAAAAGATCACGATATCAACTCAAATAAGAAGTGCAATGTTGAAAGCTTGCCCCATGACGGCATGGCTGGGCTAATTCCCAACTTACAACTTGCAAGCATAACAACTCAACATAAGAGACCACAATGTCAAATTTTAAAGCGAGAAAATTAAAGTGTGCCATCCGGTTTGTGAGAGCTTTACTGACCAATTTTCGCATAACACTGATAAGAGTTTAATTTGAAGAGTACATAAAAGCAAGTCCAATGTACTTTGGAATAGAAAATTGCTAATAGGTATATATCGTGGACACTTTGGCAAACTTGGTTTTTAGGAGTTGGATGCACGAGTAGAGCTCATACTCAGTACAAAATGAAGGCTAGCAAAAGACTGGGAGCGACCAACTAAGAGAGCAATAACGGCCATAATCATGCAGAGCGACAAAGCAACATTAAAAGAAGCATAAGATGGCATCAGAAGTCAAAAACTAAATGATCATAGAGGCTATTGGCGACTTTGTAAGAGTCTAACATGTGTGAGCATGCGCCAAGTCAACCCAAATAAAGCATCAAGGAGAAAACCAAAATAATGCTTCCAAATAATTAAAAACAACGCATGATTTTTTCAAAGGCTCATTAAGCAATCTCAGTTATTTGAGACAAGTCATGCTACAGAAAAACCACTAAGCATACTATCAAAAAGACATCAAGCACAACATGCAAAAGCCTAGGCCGCAGTCTACACAAGCTCCTTCTTGTACCACTTTTTTTGCATAAAGCTTTTTCTCTTTTCCAACACCATTCAAACTTTTTATAAACACCTCTTTTGATGAAAACCAATAAAGACCAGAGGCAAAAATACACCTTGATGTAAAGATATAACAAGATCTGAACACAAATCAAGGCGAAAATCGAAAGCTAAACGCAGTTCTAGAAAAAGAGAACACTCATTGAAATTATAAGAATGAAAAACGGAGTGTTCTTGGCAAATGAAAAGCAAGGCAACTTCTCCAAAAGAAATTTGTTGGGGTCCAACCATTTATTGCAGCAAACTAAACTAAACTAATACTGAAAACTAAAACAACTGACGCTCCAAGAAAAACGCATAATGCATGAAGCAATAAAAATATAGCGTATTGAAAGGTGACCTGATTTTTGTTGATGAATAAGGGGTGCCTCGGGGGCATCCCCAAGCTTTGACGCTTGTACTTCTTGAATATTTCTTGGGGTGATTCATGGGCATCCCCAAGCTTGAGCTTTTGTCCATTCTTCAACTCATCTCATCATTCTCCAATCCCTACACTTGAAAACTTCCTTCATACAAAACTAAACACAAATCTATTAGCAACATTAGTGTAAGCATAACATAGAATCAACCCTTTTTGCTTCAGGTTTCAACTCAAAACCACCACATATAAAGTATATACTACTGTAGCAACTTTCCCAAAAGTTCCGTGATCAAAAGAACTCAAAAAGAAAGCGATAAAGCGGCAAACACAAATATTGGCAGAAATCTGTCAAAACAGAACAACTGACAAAGGTCGAATTTTTAGAGGATTTTCTATTGCTCAAATCAAAAAGTGTTCAACTAATTAAAGTTTGGATATAACCTGGGGCATAAGCACAAGAAATTGCAGGTCCAAAAGATATACAGAGAATTTTCACGAATTTTTACGGTGCAGCACCGAAAACTATTTCTGGACAGCAACATCCCCAAATCTTACCTCACTCAAATTAGAGGCTTCTCTTGGCACAAAAACGAAATAAAAAGGATAAGGAGTGGTCATTACAGTATTAATGACTTCCAAGACTCAAATAAAAGAAAAAGTACTGAATGTAAAAACATTGGGTTATCTCCCAAGAGTGCTTTTCTTTAACGCCTTTGAGCTAGGCGCAGAAAATGCGAATCAAGTATTATCAAGTGATGAAGCATTAAGATCAACTGTTTCCTCGATATCACCACTTACCACACTAGGCACTTTAGAGGTTCCCGAAGATGATTCAACCTGCAAGTCACTCTTAGTTGAACTAAAAGTCTTACCAATCTTAAAAACATGCTGTGGTTTAGGCACAGACACCTTGGGAACATACATAAATTTTTGCTCTTTTCCACCAAAAGCTTTCTCCTTCTTAAACTTAAGAGAAGAGAAAATTGAACTTAAAGTTTCCATGGACTCCTCTAGTTTCCCAATCCTAAGGTTTTGACTATCAAGAGTAGCGCTAGCTTCTAAAACGGTGATTCTCTTACCGATACTTTCTATCAATTCATTAACGCGGCTAGCATTATCTAGGATATTTGGCAAACTTTTTTCTAAAGAGCTAAGCTTTAGTAAAACTTCCTCCAAAGTGACCTCAGTTTTAACAACATGAATAGGTGGTACTCCCACTAAACTTTCAATTAAAGTGCATGCTTCAAGAGCGGGAGTACCCAGAAAATTACCTCCTACAAAAGTATCAAGAACGTACCTATACCAACTAGTTATACCAACATAAAAATTTCTAAGGAGGATCATGGTAGAATGCTTCTTTGTACACCTATGATGGGAATTACTAATACGGTACCAAGCATCTTTCAAGCTTTCTCCCCCTTGTTGCTTAAAGGTACGAACTTCAACATCAGGATTACTCATTCTAACAAGACTAAAAGCAGACAAGTAAAAACAACTATCAAGGATACTAATTTTTTGGATTTTTGATAAAACGATGCAAGTAAAAAATAAAGTAAAGCAAAACTTAAAACAAAGTAAAGGATGTGCGTGCGAAAACTCCCCTTGCAGAAGTCTTCTTCCTCCCCGACAACGGCGCCAGAAAAACTTGTTGATGGCGCGGTGATGATGATGTGAGAAAACTTGATTGTGTATAGTAAATGACCGGCCAGTTGGAAAACCCCAAGAGCAAGGTTTGATGAATATAGCAGCAAGTTTTTCCCTCAGTTATGAAACCAAGGTTTAATCATCCAGTAGGAGGATGTCAATACGACTGAAGGTGATGCCTACTAGCTGCGTGATGCTCTAACAAGGGCGCCGTTAATGATTACTTGTTAGCGCGTCTTCAACCAGTAGCAACTTGGAACCTGCACACAACACAACCAAATACTTTGTTTCCAACTTACGATGAGGTTGTCAATCTCACCGGTTTGCTTGAAACAAAGGGTATGAGCGTATCGAGTGGAAAGCAATAGTAATATGCGAGTAAAGTAAACAATGCGAGCAATATAAAGGAAATAGGACCGGGGTCCACAGTTCACTAGTGGTGTCTCTCCATAAGATAAAATAACACATGCTGGGTAAACAAATTACAGTTGGGCAATTGATAGAATAAAGACAATGTGCATACAATGAGAGGATCACTATGAGATTTACTCTGGGCATTACAACAAGATACATAGACCGCCATCCAACTGCATCTATGACTAATAATCCACTTGTGGCGAATCAATCCGAGAACTCCACAAGTATTAAGTTGCGAACAACAGATAATTGCATTAAGCAAAGTGTATAATGTAAACAAAGCATATGCCCTCGAGCATATGAATGTTGTTTTCCCCCTAGTAGCAACAGCACATCTATAACCTTAGAGGTTTCTGTCACTCCCCCAGATTAAATAGAGGCATGAACCCACTATCGAGCATAAATACCCCCTCTTGGAGTCACTAGCAACTACTCGGCCAAGATAGCTACTAACAACGGAGAGCATGCAAGATCATAAACAACATAGAGATACCATAAGATAATATTCAGTACATCAATTCAATCATAACACCAATATTCATCGGATCCCAACAAACACAACATGTAGAATTACATAACGGTGATCTCGATCATGTAAGGCAGCTCACGAGATCTAAACATGAAGCACATGGTGGAGAAGACAACCATCTAGCTACTGCTATGGACCCATAGTCCAAGGTAGACCTCACTCATCGCGCCGGAGGCAAGCATGGCGATGAAGAAGACCTCCGGTGGCGATTCCCCTCTCCGGCAGGGTGCCGGGAAGAGCTTCTGGACCCTCCCGATCTTCAGGTCGACGGCGGCGGCGGATCGCGATGTGTTCTGGAAAAGTGATCGGGTACTTAGGTTTTTCCCGTCGGGGGGTCTTTATAGGCGAAGGGGCATCGTCAGGAGTGGGCCGAGGTGCCCTCACACATAGGGGACGCGGCCAGGGGCCAGGCCGCGCCGCCCTGTTGTGTGGGGCCCTCGTGGCCCCACTCCGTCTCCTCTTCGGTTCTCTGGAAGCTTCGGTGAATTTCTGGACGTTCGGCTTTTGTTTCGTCCAATTCTGAGAATATTTCCTGTGTAACTTTTCTGAAACACAAAAACAGCAGAAAACAGGAAACTGGCACTGTGGCGACTTGTTAATAGGTTAGTTCCGGAAAATGCATAAAAGTGCCACGAAGTGTAACGAAACACTAAGCAAATGGTGTAAAAACAAGCATGGAGCATCAAAAATTATAGATACGTTAGAGACGTATCATCACCCTCTTAAACTTGAAGGTGTCCTATGCATTTATGTTTTGCTACTCCATGAAGGACAAGCTGAATACCACTTTGCTATGTTTTTCTATATGCTTGAAACACACACTTGACTTTCAATGCATTATTACTCATGATCTTTTGTTTGTGTTACTTTTCATGTTATAACATGGTTGCTAAATTTTATTGTCAAGATTATGTCTTTTATGCCCATGTTTAGAGTACTTTGATCTCAGCACTCAATGCTTTACATCGTTTGATCAAGATTGTGTTGGTGCATGTCACCTCAAAAATTATTGTTTTGTTATCACTTACCTACTCGAGGACGAGCAGGAGTTAAGCTTGGGGATGCTTGATACGTCTCAAACGTATCTATAATTTTTGATGCTCCATGCTTGTTTATGCACCATTTGCTTTGTGTTTTGTTACATTTCGTGGTGTTTTTATGCATTTTTCAGAACTAACCTGTTAATGAGATGCCACAGTGCCAGTTCCCTATTTTCTGCTATTTTTGTGTTTTAGATTCTCGGAATTGGACGAAACAAAAGCTGAAGTTCCTATTTTTCTCAACACGAGACGGAGTCCAAAGCAGAGACGGAGGGGGCCAGAGGGCGGCCACACCCCCTATGGCGCGGGCCACCCCCTGGCCGTGCAGGGGCATGGTGTGGGCCCCTGGTTCACCTCCTGACATCGCCCTTCCGCCTATATAATCTTCTCGATGAGAAAACCCTAAGGACCCAATCAATTTTCCAGAAACATACTGCAAGCCGCCGTTGTCGTCGACGCGAGATCGGGAGGCCAGAATCTCTTCCCGGCACCCTGCCGGAGAGGGGAATCACCACCGGAGGCCTTCTTCATCACCATGCCTGCCTCCGGAGTGATGTGTGAGTAGTCTACCTTGGACTACGGGTCCATAGCAGTAGCTAGATGGATGTCTTCTCCTTCATGTGCTTCATGTTTAGATCTTGTGAGCTGCCTATCATCATCAAGATCATCGTTATATAATTCTACATGTTGTGTTTGTTGGGATCTGATTAATATTGAGTACTATGTCAAGTTGATTTATTGATTTATAATCTCTATGTTGTTTATGATCTTGCATGCTCTCTGTTGCTAGTAGATATCTTGGCCGAGTAGATGCTAGTGACTCCAAGAGGGAGTATTTATGCTCGATAGTGGGTTCATACCTCTAGTAATCTGGGGAAGTGACAATAACCTCTAAGGTTGTAGATGTGTTGTTGCTACTAGGGAGAAAACAGCAATCTTGTGTTCAAGGACATTTGTATTATTTACATTACACACTTTGCTTAAGGCGATAATCTGTTGCTTGCAACTTAATACCCAACGGTTGCTCGGATGACATCCGGTGGGTGGATTATTAGTCATAGATACAGTTGGATTACGGTCTATGTATTATGTCGTAATGCCCAAGTGATCCTCATGCCATGTACATGCATTTGTTTGCATTCTTTATTCTATCAATTGCCCAACTGTAATTTGTTCACCCAGCATGTTATTTATCTTTATGGAGAGACACCTATAGTGAACTGTGGACCCCGGTCCATTCTTTTACATTCATATTACCGTTTACTTTACACGCATTATTTACTTTCTCGCAAACAACTATCTTTTACCACACGATACGTTTAATCCTTTGTTTACAGCAAACCAGTGAGATTGATAACCTCACTGCTAGTTGGGGCAAAATACTTTGGTTGTGTTGTGTGCATGTTCCACGTTGCTGCTGGTGCAAAGCTACGCCCCAGATAAGGTGTCATATATAAATTGTCTAGAGCTGTCGCCAAGCCAGCTAGCATCAACCTTCGGAAGTTGGTTCTTTCTCCTACTGGTTTGATAAACCTTGGTTTCATACTGAGGGAAGACTTGCTGTTGTGCTCATCATACCTTCCTCTTGGGGTTCCCAACTGGGCGTAACACCGCACCATCAAAGAAATAAAAAAATTAAAATATTTTCCATGTTGCTGCTATGTGGGTTACTCAGAAATGAGATGTTGATTAATCTCTCACCCTGGATAGGTATACATGTTCTCTAGAGAAAGATGACTTATTTGTTATCCCAGTGGCAGGTCCTATTCTCAGGGGCGAAAAAGAAACCTTGAGCATTGTGATTGGGGGTCTGGACCATCTAGTTCGAAGACCTCCTCTTTTGTTCTGGCGGGATCCTAGCTGACTTTGAAGGACCTAGTGGGGATGAAGCTAGAACTAGCGAAAGGACTCCAACCTAGAAGATGCTGATGAAGCTCACACATGGAAAATCACCACATCAGCCTGGCAAAACATCTAGAGGAAAACTCGATCAAGCTAGTGGAGGCCATGTTGCTGCTATGTGGGTTACTCAGAAATGAGATGTTGTTTAATCTCTCACCCTGGATAGGTATACATGTTATCTAGAGAAAGATGACTTATTTGCTATCCCAGTGGCAGGTCCTATTCTCAGGGGCGAAAAAGAAACCTTGAGCATTGTGATTGGGGGTATGGACCATCCAGTTCGAAGACCTCCTCTTTTGTTCTGGCCGGATCCTAGCTGACTTTGAAGGACCTAGTGGGGACGAAGCTAGAACTAGCGAAGGCCTCCAACCTAGAAGATGCTGATGAAGCTCACACATGGAAAATCACCACATCAGCCTGGCAAAACATCTAGAGGAAAACTCGATCAAGCTGGTGGAGGATGGCTTGATGCTCAAGGTGGCGGGTGATTGAATGATTTTAGAATAAAGGAAGCCTTAGTGTTAGCGGATCTCTCTGCGGTGTGTGACTAGTTCTTCCTCTTTAGCTTTGTGTTGTACTCCATCCGTTCAGAAATATAAGATGTTTTAGGTTTGTGAAGTGAATGTATCTAGACATCTTTTAGTGTATAGATTCAAACGAACCTATACACTAAAAGATGTCTAGAAACATTCACTTCACAAACCTAAAACATCTTATATTTCCGGACGGAGGGAGTAGTTATGATCTGTTTTTGTTGGATTTTTACAGGACTTTTTCTCTCGACACACGGTGTGTGACCCAGAGACGGTGCTGCTTAAAATCTTAAAACTGTTGTAAGACTTGGTTTCTTCATTGGAACCGGGGCACTGCTCTTTTCTTCTAAAAAAAATGATGTAAAGTTTGACCAGGTATATAGAGAGAGAAAAATCAATGTATATTTTCACTACCATGAGATTCTATGGTGTATATTTTCATATGGTTACATTTGGCATTGTGGATATAGATAATTATCTCACTAAACATGGTACAACTTTATATCCGTTTTTCAAATAACTTATAAGTACATTGTGGCATGGAGTAAGTACTACTCCCTCCGTTTTAAAATATAAGATGTTTTAGGTTTATGAAGCAAATATATTTAGACATATTTTAGTGTGTATATTTGAGTGAACCTACACACTAAAAGATGTCTAGATACATTTACTTTATAAAAATAAAACATTTTATATTTTGAAACGGAGGGAGTAAATTGCAACATAAAGTGAGCAAGCGGGCTCGATTGATCGATTCAAGTCCCGATGTAGATCTACCGATGCTGCTCTTTCCATCCAGCAAGGAGACACTTCTTTCTTCTTCCTCGTCAAATTGGCGGTTGCGCTGTGTATGTTCAGTCTTAGTCATAGCAACAAAATAAAGTAGACGGTCATTGATCGACAGATGCATGATGGAATCTCACATAGTCACAGCACTAGCAGCATGATGATACGTTCCAATCCGCGTCTCCATGCGATAGCCTTGCTAGCTACCTGGTGGCACCAAAGATTCTTTCCATTTCTTTTGCAAATCTATTTGAACTTCCATTTTCTATCCTGTCTGTTCGGTTCTGGAACCGGGGCGGACGGAATGGGATGGTTCCGTTCCTAGGGAATGGAATGGTTCCATTTTTTGTTCGGTTTGGAAAAATTCGAGGAACGGAATGGTTCCATCCCTGTGTTCGGTTTTGGAATGGGATGGAATGGAACGGAATGAGAATGAGAATGAAATTATTCTAAACGCGATTATTTATTTTCTAAATTGGATTAATTATTACTAAACATAATTAATTATTGCTAAACTTGATTAATTATTCCTAATCTTGATTAATTATTTCTAATCATAATTAATTATTGCTAAACATGATTAATTATAGCCTAATCTTGATTAATTATTGCTAAACTTGATTAATTAGAGCTAAACTTGATTAGCGTAATCTCCGTTCCACCGCGTCCGGCCGATTTGGGCGGATGTGTGTATTCCGCATCTCTGGAGAATATTCCATTCCGTGGAACCATTCCATTCCATTCCGCGACCGAACCGAACACGAGAATGCCTCCTAGGAACAGAACCATTCCGTTCCATTCCTCCTGGTTCTGGAACCGAACACATCCCAAAAGAAAGGACCTTTGGCTAGCTACGTAAACTTCAGCTGCAACCTTTACCTTTTCTTTGTCACAGAGATGAACTCCTGTTTACTGCAATCTCTATAAGAAAAAGAAAATGTTTTCATTTGAATCTACGTTTCCAACACTACTACTCTTAACAGTGAATGCTGTGATCTCGCGCGCAATTGATCATACTTAATCATGCTTAATCATTTTTCTCTTTAATTAAGTGTGCTAGACATCTTAATTGAGGAACACCTAGGATTCCTGACTGGTTCATCAAAGCAAAGACAGTTCGATCGATGTTGTCGGTATGGCGATCGACCGGCGGTACACGAAGACCATCATGAGCAATTAATTAAGCGTAGTTATATCATGGCTAGGCGGCGGTCGTCGGCGTGCCGGCTTCGCTCCTCGTCTCGGCGGGGCTGTACAGCGCCGACCGGCTGTTCTTGGGCCGGTTCTCCTCCAGCTGACGCACCACCTCAGCCATGCTCGGCCTCGCCGCCGCCACCGGCGCGCAGCAACCCATCGCCAGCTTCAGCGCCTGCACGAGCCCCTCCTCCGCCGGGCTCCGCACCCCCTTGGCCACCTCCGCGTCGAACACCTCGATCGTCGTCTCCTCCAGCACCGCCGCCTTCACCAGCGACGGCAGGTCGTCGCCTCCGTTCGCCGCGCAGGAGGGCTTCCTCCCCATCAGCACCTCCAGCAGCAGTATCCCGAACGCGTACACGTCCGTCCGCGGCCCGCACCGCTTCACAGACTGCAGCTCCGGCGCCCTGTACCCGTCCGCCTTCGCCGCTGCCAGCACCGCCTCCGACGCCGACGGCACCAGCAGCCTGCCCACCACCGCGTACTCCGTCACCCTCGCCACGAAGTACTCGTCCACCAGCACGTTCGACGACCGCACGTTGCCGTGCAACACCGGCGCGTCCCCGTGCCGCCCCTCGTGGAGGTACGCCAGCGCCCGCGCGGCGCCCAGCGCGATCTTGTGCCGCCGCGGCCACGTCAGCGCCGGCCTGCTCTCGAGGCCGCCGCCGCCGTGGAGGAGGTCGTGGAGCGTCCGGTGGGGGAAGTAGTCGTACACGAGCAGCTTCTCGCCGCGCCGGCCCTGGTAGAATGCCCTGAGCGGCACCAGGTTCTCGTGCCGCGCGCGGCCGATGCGCCGCACCGCGGGGCCGCACGACGCCGCGTCCCGGCAGCTCCCCTCCCGCAGCAGCCGCAGCTCGATGCTGCCGCCGCCGTCCGCCAGCTTCGCCTTGTACACGGTGCAGTAGCTGGCCTTCTCCACCACCTGCCCCGTCGCGTTCAGCACCTCCTCCAGCGTGAGGTGCTCCCCGCCCTGGAACACCACCAGCTTCCCCTCGCCGCCCTCGCTGTCGCCTTCCTCCGTCTCCACCCCCTCCTCCGCCGCGCGCCTCACCCTGTTCCGCCTCCACCGCCCCTGCGCCCACCCGATGGACACCGACGCCACCACGACGACCCCAGCCATCAGCCCGATGACCATCCCCGCGACGCCGCCGGAGGTGAGGCCTCCCGAAGCGGACACGCACGGCTGGCGCAGCGGCTGGCCGCACAGCGCCGGGCTGTTGCCGATGAACGACTCCTCGGTGAAGCTGGACCCCACGAATCCCGGAGGGAGCTGACCGGAGAAGTTGTTGTAAGAAAGGTTGAGCATTTGCAGGCCTCTCATCGCCGCGAGAGACTCGGGGATGGGCCCGGAGAGGCGGTTCCCGCCGAGGTCGAGGCGCTGGAGTCCACGGAAGCCCGTGAGGAATGCCGGGAAGTCCCCGGAGAAGCGGTTGGCGCCGAGGTCAAGAATGTGGAGCCGGTCACACGTGTCGTTGGGCCCCGCCGGCGCGGGGATCGCTCCGGCGAGGGCGTTGCCATGTAAACGGAGCTCGGCGAGGCGGTCGCAGAGGTTCCAGATGGAGGGCGGGAGCGCGCCGGAGAGTGCGTTGCCGGCGAGGTCGAGCTCGGAGAGCGCCGGCGCGTTGCCGAGCTCGAGCGGGATGGCACCGACTAGAGAGTTGGCGGCGAGGTAGACGGACTCGAGGGCGGGGAACGCGCCGAGCTCCGGCGGGAGGCGGCCGGCGAGCGCGGCAGCGGGGAGGCGGATGGAGGCGAGGAGGAGGGCGGCGTCTTTGAAGAGCGAGAGGTTGGCCCGCGCGGCGGGGGTGTCGCAGCGCAGCGGCAGGCCCGCGGGCGTGGCCCAGCGGAGCCCCCGCCAGAGGCAGAGCGGCGTTGAGGCGTTCCAGGTGGCGAGCTGCGCGTTGGGGACGCCCCCCTGCAGCGCCGGCTTGAGCTTCTCAAGAACGAGTGCGACGTCGCCGGAGGCCTCGACCTCGACGGTGCGTAGCAGGAAGAAGCTGGCGAAGAGCAGCAGTAGCCCGCGTGCTGCAGTGTGATGCATCTTTCAAAGCTCTGTGCAGGGGAAGCTAGCTAGCTAGCTAGCTCAGCAAACCCGGGAGTGGAGTGGAGTGAGCAAGTGAAGTGAAGCGTGAGACGTAGATATAGCTAGCGAGGAAGAAGAAAGCAGAGCAGAGCAGCTCGGCCTGGTCGGTCGTATCGTCTTTGTGAATGTTCTCCCTTTGGAGGGCTAGCTTTCCACGCACACCAGCTAGTGGCCTGCTGACTGACAGATGCACATTTGGTCGTCGCTGAATCTCTTTGCAACAAGGTCAGCATTGCAGATTTGCAGTCCACTACGTACTCTACAGTATTGCATACATCATCGCCGTCGATCGTACCCGTCTTCCTCCCTGCGTAGCTGCATTCGTACTCATACTACGTGTGAAATGTCAAGGAACAGTGCAAACACTCGGCTGCTCACGTGCACCGCAGGCTTGCTAATCAAGACAGGAGGAGGTAGCTCAGTCGTGCTGCTGGAGTAGATTAGTGGTGGTTCCGACATGAGCATGGGAGCATGTGATCGAGCAGCTAGCTAGTAGCAGAGAGTCAAGTGTGCACGCACAACTGCTTAAGGAGCAGGAGTAATTTACTTGTACCAAGATCTGCTACTACGTGGTTAGCCTTCGAGTTCTTGCCCTTGTCCATTAGTCAAACAGATCGTCCACGATAAGATTCCCATGTCGATACGCATGATGCTTCCATGGTCCATCTTGATAGTTAATCCACTAAAGCAACAAATTCCCAACTTCAAATCACCAACATCAAGATCCTGCTCCTACTGCAGAACAGCATTCCATTTAAGGTTTAACAGTTCAACCAAGACCCTTCTTTTGGAATTAAGGTGCTTTGCTTGCATTCTCAATTCCTTCATTTTCATGAAACTATATCACTCACATGTTGTCACACAGTGACCAAATTTTAGTGGGAGGGTATTTCAAAAAAAATTGCCAAGTATTTGTGAGCTTCAACTCTGCAACAATTTTAGCGGATTTAAATATTTGAGCCGCATTTCACCAAATTTAAGAGCTATGCTCTCCCACATTGATTTATGGATCCTGATAGATTATAAATATGTCTCATGTTCAATATGGTTCAAGGGAGTGGATTTTTGTAGCTCGGTTTTTAAAAAAAATTGAAAATAGTATTTTAAAGTTTCAAAAAATTCTTAAAAAAAATCCAGATGTTGACAATGATATGATCTAGCAACGTGCAAAATTTGAACTTGAGATTCCTAATATTCTGGGCTGTACAAAAATGACAAACTCTGACAGATTGTGAGATTTCAAAAATCTGCACTGTTCACTATTGTAGATCTCAGAATTTGTCATTTTTGCACAGCTCAAACTATAAGGTATTTTGACTTGAAAATTTGCACGATTGTAGATCACAACATTGTCTACTTGTATATTTAATTTCAGATTTTTTTGAAACTTCAAAATGGTATTTTCGAATTTTTCCAAAAACGAGCTACATGTAGCTCGAGCTACATTTGTGGTTTTCGGTTCAATATGCCGGCACTTCACCATCCAACGAGTTTAATTTGTCGTGTAGCGCATCACATGCCCCTGAACCATTCAAGGGGTTCAGGCAGGTCCTTAAACTTTGAAAAATTCCATTCAGGTCCTAGAAGTGTAATATTTGAGTCATCTAATTAAGTCCCATAATTGACTCACATTTTCTTGCTCGAGGATCTACATGGAAATTTTCAAATTTCTTGGAGCTACCTGAAACCATCAAGATGGTCATGGGCCTATGATGCAATAAAACACAAGCTCATAGACATATAACTCAACTAGTCAATACCATAAAGCTTTATTCAGTCCATATACATTGATATGTCGACGGTTATGGACCATATTTTGCACAATGTCTTGACATATATGGATCAATAGACAAGTGCGTCAATTTGGCACCCAAGCTCCATAGAGCTTTTTTTTAATACATCAAAAAAATCATATTAAAAGTTTCAATTTTTTGCTAAAAAAATACTATAATGTAGTTAATGATTTATTCTACCCCTGTGTAAATTTTATTAGAAAATACCATATATTCTATCCTTAGCACACAAAAAAATACAGATCTCAGAGCGCAAACAATGCAACTTTTGAATCTTCTAAAATTCGCTTTTAATATGACCAAAATTCAGTGAGAGGGAATTCCGAAAAAAAATTGTCAAATATTTGTGAGCTTTACCTCTACAACACTTTTAGCAGATTTAAAGATTTGTGTTGTATTTCACCAAATTTAAGAGCTATGCTCTCCCACATTGATTTATGGATCATGATGGATTATAAATATGTCTCATGTTCAATATGCATGCACTTCAACATCCAACAAGTTTAATTTAGAGTGTAGCGCATCACATGCCCCTAAACCATTCAACGGGTTCAGGCAGGTACTCGAACTATGAAAATTTTCATCTAGGCCCTGGAAGTCATCTAATCAAGTCATGTAATTGACTCACATTTTCTCGCTCGAGGATCTACATGAAAATTTTCAAATTTATTGGAGCTGCGCGACACCATCGAGATCATTGGCCTATGATGCAATAAAATACAAGCGCATAGACATTTAACTCAACTAATCAAATGTGCCACAAAGATTTACTCAGTCCATATACATTGATATATTTTGCACAACATCTTGACATATATGGATCAATAGACAAGTGTCTCAATTTGGCACACAAGCTCCAAGGAGCTTGTTTTTTAATACTTCAAAGAAAAATACCAAAATGCAGTCAATGATTATTCTACCGATGTGTAAATTTTCAATACAAAATACATTAATTCTATCCTTAGCAAAAATAACAAATCTAGGGCGTGAAAAGTGCAAATTTTGAATCTTCTAAAACAATTATTTTGTGCTGAGTCGGTATTTCTCATTAAAAACATGCTCATAGGGTACATAGTTGACTACATCCATGATTTTTAAAAAAAATTCTAAAATTTTGAAATGAAGCTTTCAAAAAAAAAATTAAAAGGGCTCAATGCAGCTCAGGTTCCAAAACCATTTTTCGTCAATAGACATGTTATTTGGCATCCAGGGTTGAGAAATTTTATTCTACATAGGGGAGCCAAGATGTTTTTATGTTGTTACATTTAGAATTTATGTTATGTATTGATGCACGAAAAAAATGACATAAAATGTAATATACGAGTCATAATTATGTAAAAAATAAAATTTATGTATTTTTGTATTTCATCTACACAAGAATTTATACGTCATGTCTATATTTCGTTACATTTTTTCTCCTTTCGAGGTAACTCGAAATTTATGTGACCTAAAACTTGTGCACGGTTGCAAAGAAACAGGGTGAGTATGGAATAACTATTTCTTAAACGAATATTGTAAATGCAAATATAGATTTAAATCCTCTTAAGAATATTTTAGCAATGCATAACATGGGTGAAGAAACATAGATAATGTATCATATCATATGAGGAAAAACTCTAAATAATGCGCTTGTCATGTTTGAATTTTTCTAGTTTACATTATACTTTTTTAAAAAAAAGCATTCATTGAAAAATAGCAGTAAAAAAGTTGTAGATCACCCAGTATTTATTGTACGATCGTACCGAAGCCAAACCGTTATCAGATGTTTTAAACCTTGGTAAAGATGAATCCGCTCTTCCACTTGAAGTGATATTGCGAATTTATCATATTCCGACCAAACAGTTTTATTAAAGAAAGTGAGAACCAACCTGAGGTTGGGTGGTTAGGAAGGTGATTGTACCCCAGCTCACCAGAGTTTAAACCTCAGGTTTAACATCTGTGTATCTCATAAAGGTGGAATATTCTTTCAGTGGAGACGACGTTCCCGTCGACAGCGAGGTGTTCGTAGTGACTTCATCAATCTCAAGACCCGATCCACCGGCATAGTCTTCCGGAGGTGCTCATAGGGGTAGGGTGTGCGTGCGTGTGTTCATAGGAATGAGTATATACACATGTATGTGAGCGCTTATGTTTATACTGTGTTTTTTAAAAAAAAGTTTAATGAAAGAAAGTGAGTGCGAGGATTCAAAACAAAACGGGGAAAAGAAAAGGTAAAGGAGGATGTCTCAAATGCCCTAGACATTGCTACATTATCCTGTTTGTCGACTTTGGTGAACACCGTCGCCTTCCTTAAAAGGCAATCATTTTGTGTCCCTCTACACGTACACCTGGATTGGGTACAGGCAAAGCGGAGCCGTGCTTACTAGTCGTTCGCGAGACTGTGAGTACATACACTTGCTGCAGGAGCATAGTGTAACTTTGGACCTTGTTGCAAAGAAAAGTAGGAATCCGGACCGGATTACAAAATAGTAACGAAAGAGGACAGCCAGAGAAAGTAGAAGGCGACGTTCGAGCTTCGAATGTGGTGCGTCTCAGCTGTAAAGTTTTGGGCCCCGTAAGCCCAGGAACGGTCCCAGCATTGTGGCCCAAGTTGAAAGGTGTCTTCCCTGACATTATTTGACCTCACTGGAGAGAGAAAAATAATTGAAATCTGAAGCTGATTCTATCATCATGTGTTTTAAGGAGTACGTGGTTATCAAGCTGCTGGCAAACCGCATGGGCATCGATGTGGAAAATCGCCATCTCAGATTTGTGTGCCATAATTGTCCTTTAATTTTTGTGTCCTGTGTGTGTGTCTCACGACTACACTTCGCTTCTGCCGGCATTAGGACCACGGGTATGTTGGAGTAGCATGCAATAGGCATGCCCTAATTTGTCAGGCCATAACTGAGCTGCTGCAGCTGCAGCAGTAGAGCTTGCAGTGTACTCCTCGATCATTAGTGGCCTCGATCTCGGAATGTTTTTTTTGTTAGCCCAGCCTATATGTATTTTTTTTCAAAAATCCAAAAGTAATATTTGTAAGTTTTAAAAAATTCTAAAAAATAGATGTAAGCAATGATGTACTCTACGAATATGTAAAATCTCAATTTGAAAAACACAGTATTCGGAGCTACACAAAATAACAATATCTGACAAATTTTGGACATTTAAAAAGCACCATTGTTCACTACTTCAGATTACAAATTTGCTAATTTTGCACAGACCACTGATTATGTCACATGGATTTTTTTTGTGCACTAATAGAATAATTCATCGTCTACATCTAGAATTTTGTTTTTTGAATTTTTTATCTTTAAATGTTGTTTTTGATTCTTTTTTCTTTGAAAAACCGAGCTACCCTTTGGGATTTCGCCTAGATCTCTTTCTAGTGTAGTTCTTATAGGGCATTTATATGCCACATAGGCTAACGTACTCGAGTGAGTAACACTTGGTTTTACCCCATCATATCATACTTACTATATATAATGGCTGACCGTTTTTGAGAGCTGAGAGGCATGCCACGCTCACTGATGACACTATTCATGTGCACATATGAATAGTGCATATGAACATTGTTTTAGCTCAGTGTTTTTCATTTCTTTAAAGTGTTTTCTTTCAATTTTTTGGTGCTAATTATTTCATTGTAATTTTTAATGTTGTGTAAATTTTCAATGGTAATTAGTGCTAATTATTCCATGGTAATTTTTTGATGTTGCATAACTTTTCAATGGTAATTTTTCTATGGTACGTGACCATTCACTTTTGGCTGTGCCGCATCAGTAACTTTTTAGCTGTAATTTTTGGTAGTAATTCTCTAGGACAATACTCATGTAGTAATTATCCTACATTAAATCTTCAACGGTGTGTAACACTCCAATGGAAATTTTTCGCCGGTGCATAAATAGTCATTTCCAGTGATAACTCATCGACCATAAGTTTTGGTCGGTAACGGTAGTTTCTCAGCTATAATTTCCCCGTAGTAGATCTTCGCAACAATTCTTCGACGGTAATTATTATACAATAATTCTTCGATGATATCTAACTTTCCGACGGTAATTTTTCATTGGTGCATGAATAGTCATTTTCTCAAGTAACTCATCGACTTCAATATTCATCGGCTCTTTTACCCAAGAAAATTACTACCGTGTTCTTCTACAGTACCATCACAAAAATGTACTTCTGCTACCGTATGTTGCCTTTTTTACCTACGAAAATACTACTTCCTTCTTCTACAGTATCTTCAAAAAAATATACATACTCTATCATCCACCGCCTCTTTCAACTGGAGAAAATACTTCATCATCTGCCGCCTCTTTATTCATAAAAAATACTACTACCTTCTCTATGGCATCTTTGGAAAAAACTTTCTCTACCGTTCGTGATCTTTTTCAACTTGGATGCATTGTCCTTACTCCAAGCACTACGCAGCTATAGGTATAATATCCTTTTTTCCATTGAGCTACAATCACCCCGTGATTTAGTGCACATGAACAGTGTTCTTGGCCACTTTTTACATTTCTTCAAAGTATTTTTTAATTCTTTGTGGTAATTAATTTACGGTTATTTTTCCGCTGCATAACTCTTTGATGGTAATTTTTCAATTGTACATGACAAGTCACTCCCAGCCATTACACAACAGAATTTCTCAGTTGTAATTTCCCAATAGTAAATCTACGTGACAATTCTCTGATAGTAATTATCCTACGAAAATTCTTCGATGATCCAATAACTCTCCGAGGGTAATTTCTCACTGGTGCATGAATAGTCATCTTCAGCAGTAATTCATCAACCACAAGTTTTGATCAGCAATGGTAATTTCTCAGTTGTAAGTTCTGGTAGTAACTCTCTAACGAACAATTTTCACCCGTGCATGAATCATTTTCACAAATAACTCATCAACTTTAATATTCGTTGGCTCTTTTACTTGAGGAAAATACTACAATTTTTTCTACACTACCATCAGGAAAAATATACTTACTCCACCGTCTGTTGCCTTTTTTACCTAGGAAAATACTACTGCCTACTTCTACGACATCTTTAGAAAAATATAATTACTCAATCACCCACCATCTCTTTCAACTAGAGAAAATACTAATATCTTCAATGTAGACTATGGAAACAAAAATACTTTATCATTTGCTACCTCTTTTAGTTATAAAAAAAAATACTATACTACCTTCTCTAGGAAAAACTTACTCTGTTGTGCGTCACCTACTCAACCGGGGCGCACTGTCCTTGCTTCGAACACTTTAGTTGTTGCGGGTATACTATCCTCTTTTTTCTGTTGACCTATGATCATTTAGTGATTTAATCCATACTATCCTCTTTTTTCATCGCATCACGATTACCTATGGGCGCTGCAAAAAAAAATCTAAACCATACTGCTATGGTAGCACTTTTACCTTATTTGAACAGTGCCTCCATATCATCACTTATGCAGCTCCATATCATCACTTATGCAGTACTTCAGCAACCTAAATACTATATTATTTCAACAATAGTTGAACCAATGATCTAGCAGCCAAGGGCGCGGCGTGTCGCTGCGCCAACCTTCCTAGTCTTTTTTTATGTCGCCACTGGTGCCATGCCCGCAACGTGGATATCATGTTGGTTGCTTACTTCAAGACCTATTGGCAGCGTTGCTAAGTGCATACGCAGTGGCTAGTGAGGGTTAAGAGTTAACATGTCGCCCACAGAGAAAAAGAAAAGCCCTGGCTGCCCCAGTCTCTTCCATCTCCGCTCGACATCGACTGTCTACGCCTTCTCTGATTGTCGTCCGGTGACGAGATAGAGTGAGGATCTCAGATCTGCGCTTCACAATGTAGTTGGGTCCCTAAAGTTAGTGTTTGGTCAACCGACAAGAAAGTTATGGTGGCTATGGCGTCGTTGTACAAAAGAATAAGGTTTTCCCATCTCTTTGTCTACCTTGTCGGTGGCAATCTTGTCGGTGGCTTGCAGAGAGCGGGAAATCGTCTGGTCGCTGCTTCACAGAGTAGTGGATCCTTTATTATCTACGTGTGTTGTAGGTTTGGATTCAGGAGATTCAGATCAATTTAAGGGTTTAATGTCGATGACTTTAGCTATAGGGTGTTTGTCCTTAGGGGCTGGTGCACAGAGACTTCACAACCGCCATCCATGCTGACTCCGATAGGGGAGCGGTGACAGGGCCGGTAGTGGTAGCTAGGTGGTCTAAAAACCTCGATGTAATTTTTATTATATTTAGGGTACTTTGTAACTTCTATATTAAACCTAGAGCCTTCTTGAAAAAAAATGAATTCAGAAGCAATGTCTTGAAAAAGGAGTTTTTTTAGAACATCGAAAAAGGAGTTTGAAGCAGCATTTGGTCTGACGGGCCTAATTATCTCGCTGGATCATTAAAGCCCACTTCGCCGTCAGACACCCTCGGTCCGTCCGACACACGCGCGCACGCTCTGTACAGTCGACACCTGCTACGGCTGCATACAGTGCGGTAGCGTGGAGAATGAGTTAGGTCGTGACGTCGGTCAAGAACTGGGCAAACCAGAGCGGTGCCGTGCGGGAAAGAAGAACACGAAGAGGAGCAGCAAGGTCGGATTCAGCCGATCAACTGGTCCAATCCGAGGTCTGGATCAATGAGCTCTCCGGAGGCGGGGGCCAGGGCCGGCGCGGTGGAGTGGGAGGACTCGGCGGGGGAGATGGAGTCGGAGGACAACCATGCCTCCGGCGCCGGCGTCGTGGGCGTGGGCATGATGGAGGTAGACCTCGCCGCCGACGTCCTCGCCCCCAGCTCTACGCTCCCCCGCGACGCCGACTTCTTCAACTCCTTCCCCGACGACTTCGACGACCAGGACCTGTCCTGACCGGCCGGCTCCCACCAACCCCGAACAGCCCAACTCCCCACCAGGGTAACTAACCTTCCCAGCTATTCATCCGTGCTTCATCTTCAGTTGCTTGCTCCCTCGCTCTAGCTAGATTAAAAACACATGTAACTGCAAACCGAAACATAGCGATCACATCACTCACTGACGCGTAGCTCCAATTCTGTACCTGTATGAACCTACGATGCCAGCAACAGGGAAAACACCATCTGGTCTACTGCACACTCTAGCCTCTCAAGTGTGTCACTAGCAGTAGCACAGATCATCACAACACACTAACACGGAACTCTTACAAGTACCATAACATATTGATTTCAGTTGTCCTGGCTGCATTCTTACGAATTGCTGCTACAAGTATGTGTGCGCCGTCCTCCTCCTGGCATCTCGTTCCTGTCCTGATATGCCAACTAATCAACTCTCCTTTCTTGGCAGGTTTCAAAATGAACAAATACTTGTTTGCTCAGTCACATACAAATACTTGTTAATGCGCCATCAGACAAAGGAACAGGCGGCTGTCTCCGTCTACTTCTGCTGGATCTTGCCGCCCACCTTTTACCTGAACGAATGCTACTGTAAAATGTCACTACGCTATGTCGCGGCATGTGAGGATGTTTTACCTTTTGTATAGCAACAACACAGATTTTATTTACAGGTTCACCACAGGCCTTTCTGTTTCTTCATCCTTTACTTTTCTGACACATAATACTAGCACACAAAAAAGACGACAAGCCTTGGTCTATGAGACTATGATTCATCAGGTGCTGCCATACTATTCCGCCTCCGTCAAAGAGCATCTCACACGGTAAAGGGCGGTTACCGTTTAGCACGCTCAAAGCGTCCCGCGCTCCTCTAGCGGACGCGTCAAAACCGTACGCAGGCGTAAAAAACTTTGCCGCGCGTTTTTACGCTATCCCGTGTATCAAATTTTGGGCGCTGGTTCGCGCGCTATAAAACATCTACGCGCGCCTCTCTACCACCATAGAAACGCCCACGCGTCACTTTTTTTCCCACACGCCGCTTCTTCTCCCGAATCTCCCGTGCGCCGCTTCTGCTCCACACGTCTCACCGGGATGCCGCTGCGGTTTGTTCGGCTTCTGCGGCGTTCGTGCTTGCCCCAACGGGACGTTCTACGCTGAGCTCCACGCCGGCGGTTTCCGCCTCACCCTCGACACCTACGACGCGCCGGAGTTGGCCGCGCGCGCGTACGACCGTGGCGATTCTGGCGCCTGCGATGCGATCTCAACTTCCCGGAAGTGGAGTCCCTCGAGGAGGCGGAGTTCCTCGCGCCCCCTCCGCGCCTCGTCACCGACGAGGACCGCCACCGCCAAGCGCAGCATCGACTCGTCTTCGTCGAGCGTCTGATGCAGCAGTTCCCAGCATAGTTTAAAAAACCGGACCGGTTCACCGGTTGAACCGTAAAAAACCGAAACCAGAGACCTCGGCGGTTTGTTAAGCGCACAGGACCGCCCATGCTAACGAACCGATAAAAACCGGGCGAACCAGCCGGTTTTATGGAAAACCGGCGAACCACTGGTTTTCTGACTAACCGCTCGGTTCAATGCGGATTTCAAAAATACCCTTCAGTTGACTTTTTTCCATGAAATAGAGGGGCAATTTAGGAAACTGTTGAAATCATGCTCCTCTAGTGTTTTCTCTGGATCGGTTGACTCGACTCTCAGGTCATCCGCGCCACCACCAACAGAAAGGAGAGAGCTAGAGAGGCAGATGACCCGACGCGACGGCGCCACGGCCGCCGCTTGAGGGGGAGCTCTGCTCGCTTCTGCTAGTCTGCCTCCACGCCTCCACGTCCTCGACTCCTCGCCTCCTTGCCGTCCTCGACCGCCAGCCTCTGCTGCGAGCCTGCGACGGATCCAACCGCCAGCGTCGGCCGCTCCTGCCTCGACAAGTTGCTGCCCTGCTCCCGTCTCGACCAGTCTTCTTCATCGACGGCCGCTCCCACCTAGTTGATGTTTCGCACCCGCCTCGATAAATGATGTATATAGTTTGACAATTGATACTGATATAGTTGCTACTACAAGTGTTGTTTGCCTGTTTGGCTATTTCTAACCTATTTTCCTGTTGATGTTTTGAACTTTTGATAAATGATTATTCCAAATTGCAAATTCGATAATATTTTTTCACACATATTTATTTATATACTAAAATATTTGTAACTAGAAAATATTATTTTTACAACTAAAAAACCAACATCAAACCGGTTTGAACCAGCAGTCCAACCGGTGAACCGTGAACCGAAGGCCTCGCCGGTTCGGTCACCGGTCCGATTTTTTAAACTATGGTTCCCAGGCGACGTGCATAACAAGATCTTGTAATTTTAGTTTCTATCGCCTAAACGTGTTTGTGGCACTGCACACTAGCGCCTCTGGTGAAGGACGCTTAGGCGCCACGCGCAATAAACGCGGCAAACATTTGCACCGCGCTGCAAGGGACTTTACAACACCGAGTTTTAAAACGCTTATTGGAGATGCTCTAAGTTTTCAGTAGAAGAATTGCAAAGCGGGTTAACTTTCTAGGAGCCCTTTCAGAAGCTCCTCACAACTATTCTTGTAACTTCTATTCATATATTTTATTAACAATACTCACAACTATACTTGTAACAATATATGTATAGCACAAAATCCAATTTGTATTTTGGATGCAATTTCCATTTGTCCTTGGATACAAATCGCTAGAATGTATGAGCCTCTAACATATGCAACAGCGAGCACTTCGATAAATATAATCACAGATACAGCATGTAGCCACTGCATCGTTGCTCGACCGTTAAATTAATGTGTATATATAAAAATATAACCACTACGGATGGAAACCTGCAGCCCAAGTTTCACGCCAGCAAAACATAACAAGACACGGATCATGCTACACAACTCTCCCAGCAGCCATAACTGGAACTGAAACTTCCTCCACCAGTCTTCTGAGCATACTCCTCAATGACTTTGCGGGCACAAGCGTCCCAGGTCTTCGCAATTTCTCGCAGTGACATGGGCTCAGTCAGACCCCGCAGCAATATCCCAAACTTCGACTTAGCTTTGCTAGACAGGTCATCAGAGTTTCTGATGCAGGTCCATTGCAGCAGCGTTAGTTCAACCTTCACGTAAAGAACCAGGATAGAAACGACACATGAATTAATCAACAGTTCAGCTACGAACCTTTGTTCATCGGGAAATTTGTCAAGGAGCACCGGGGAGCATTTAGGGTAGCCAACAGGAACAAGCAACCTCAACGGCATAATTGGACTCTGGAACATTCCAACATAGAGGAAATGAGCAGATGATAGAGGTCCACAACACACTCGAGCGTGGGGTCAAAAGCTTACCATCTGGGCAGATGCAAACATGGACTTCAAGCTCGGACTAACAGCAACAGCAGTATATGTGCATTTGATAACTGTCCCTTCCGCCCATTCAGATGTAGCAGCGGATGAGTCAGCATCGTCCTCGCATACACGGAGTTCTGTATCTATGAGCTGTTGGTTTATCTCCTGGATCTCCTCCATGAGAGCATAATTTACCTGCACAACGATGAACCAGATGACATATAAAATGCAAAGTAAGCTAACTACAAGCATCTCCCATTAAATGAACTCCATTTGCCTTGTCTCACGAGATCTATATTTGCTTGAAGTATAACTACTGGATAATGTCATGTTCCCGTAGTTTATCAACAGAAAATCTTAACAACATACCTCAATTTTTTGCCACTTAACACGCGAGGTTGCAGTTGATTGTAGATCTGGGGTATCAATACCAAACATTTGCTTGAAGCTATCATTGACACTTCCAGCTGATGTCACATTAAGAGGCATAGCACTTGTATCACGCTTCATTTTCTTTGATGCACCACTTCCATCATTTGTTATAAAATTCCTGGCTTGTAACCGGCACTTCGTCATAGCAACTAAATCTTCACCAACAGCAGCTCTCGAACCATTACCAGGTGCTGACCCAGCAATCCTGTCGATCATGCTGACAACAGATCGTATGTCGCTAACCGCAGCATTAAGAGCCGGGCGCTGTGTTGTTCGCAACTGCATATAACACAATGTTAAATTGAAACAGGCAAAACATAATAACTCAAAGACAATGTAGACCATCGCATATCATCAATAGAACTATTCTTAATTTAATGGATTAAATTAAATGGAGCAAATGACTAAATATGTACTACACAACAACTGGACAGCAAAACTGGATTCTGTAGAGTGATAATGAAGAGAAGTAACAACCAAATCAATTCTATTATTCCATGTTAGATGTGCTTTCAAATACTAAGGTGGTGGCACGAATGAACGTGGGTAAGCACTGTCACTATTGTCTGGAAAAACTGTTGACTGAAGTGGAGCAACATATTTTCATGTTAGACTAGACTATTATTTCAGATCTCCATACAGTACGAAGGAAAATTATTTACACACCATTCTTATCATCTGAACAACTAATTAATTGATGCTTGAGTTATTTTTTTATAAACTTAGTAAAGTAGACATATAAAGATTTTACCAAAAAATGCATGATATATTTACCTCCTATTATCTAAATTCCCATTCTTGGCCCTCGTATTTTTTAACCAGTATGCTTAAGAACAGTATGCATATGTTTGAAAATAGTGAAGTTCTACAATGCATTCAGAACAATACTAATTAAGCACAACAAAACAAAAGAAGGCAGTCAATATAAAGTTGGCAAGATACTAACTGCTTTAAGTAAGCGATCTAGAGGCCTTTCTGCTGCACTTGATTTACTTGGAGCTTGAGTCAGCATGTTAGCCTGACTTCCATCTGCAGTTGTAAATTCTGCTAGCAAGGGCGATGCTGATATCCCTGGTGTGTTCACGGCAATTGATTGTGTGTGTGGCGCTAGGGATGTTTGCTGATGTCCCTGCCCAATATTAGTAAGTGATGATATACCGGAGAGTGGTTTGTCTGAATCCACTGGTATAGGAGACGGGGCAACAGATGGGGATGGCGATGGAACGAATGGTGAGTTAGCTGAATGCAATGGTGTCCCAGTCTTAACTTGAGATTGCAACGAATTGTGATGATCAACCTGAGGAGAATGGTGTGAAATTTGTGGTGATGATGCTTGGAGGCTTTGTGGTGACGAAATAGGGAAAGCACCACCCTGCTTTAACTGCTGATGATAATAGTTACTGCGTTGGCCCAAGTGCTGTTGATACATTCCAGGTTTCATAGCAGTTCCCTGTCTAACCTTTAACTCGTTTACATCATTTCCAGCATGAAGCTGTGGAATCTGCATCTGTTGCTGTTTCTGTAGCTGTTGCTGTACTGGGAGCTGCTGTTGAAGCATTTGCTTTGGATGGTATTGCTGAAACATCTGACGCTTCATTTGCTGAGTCTGCATCATATGATCCTGCTGTTGCTGCTTCATCTGCTGTAATGAACTTGCATTTGCTTGCATGGAATTAGCATTAGGTTGCATCGTACTCATTGAGTTGTGAGATAACATGCTACTACTTGTCTGCAGTTGTGTATTCATTGTGCCCTGCATCTGCCCAGTGCTTCCCTGTTGTAATGTGCCACTCATCATCGAACCATGCTGCAAAGAATTAAAATTGCCTCCTTGAGCAGCCTCCAAGTTAGAGCCAGCATGCTGCTGCTGCTGCTGTATGTTTGCACCATTTTGCGGTGTTGGGACACTGAAGTTCGTTGCTGGAGGTGCAGATACATGCTGGATACCGGCTGCGCTAGAGGACTGTAATCCGGTGTTCATACTCGACAAATTTGCTTGAGGATTAGTATGAATATCATGCTGCTGCAAACTTTGGGAAGGCTGTTGTTGCTGTGAAATGTTAGAATTAGGAGCTTGTCCTGCAGGGGACTGGAACTGTTGCTGTACTTGTGGCTGCACAGGCTTCCTTCTTTGTGAAGCCAAGATATTGATAATCTGTTTCTCATATTGAGGCATTTTGTCCCTCAGACCCGGTTGGACATTATTCTTGCTCACATTCAGCACTTGTAATATACGCTCCAACATTATTTTAAAGCTCTTCATTCTTTCATATTGTTCAGATGGCTTTAGAGGTGGCATGGTGCTGTCAACTTGCTGCAGCTTCTGAGAGATCTTACTGAACAACTCACTGAGTTCTGCAGAGTATTGGTCCTTCAAGTTCTTAATCTGTTGATAACAAAGACCACATACACATAAATTTCTTGCCGAAAGCTATATAGAGGTGAAAATATAAAATTTAATAGACCAGGGTTTGTCATTAAGTCACTGCCAGCATATTTTAAGTAGCTACGAGAAGCATACAAATCTAAAACACATATGAAACTATGATGCCCATTAAACAAAACAATCAGCTTAATAAAGACTGCTAAGTGCTAACTGCCTTGCGGCTTTACTACATCTAGATACAGTCATACTAGTATATGGCTGTCAAGGGCATAGATACATCTAGATACAGTCATACTATAAAGACTGGTAACTGCCTTGCGGCTTTACTACATCTACATCAGGAAATCTCAACCTCTTTCTTCTGAAGGTCCCTTTCTATAGGTTTTAGAAAGTTAAGAAAGCAGGTGCCAAAAGGGATGATATCAATATCATGCCTTACCATTTGATATGTTTCCTCTTGCCAATCACCTGCACCTGCATGGCCTGTTTGAGCAGTAGAGTCGGCAGATGCTGCATAAAAACACAAGATTGTCAAAGAGCGCCAGGATACAGTGAATAAGCGAACAAATAACAGGCTGCAAGTACATCATAGGGAGGAAGGGTAAGTCGAGAACTTTTGCACTAGCTGTTAAGAAAGTATGGACACAGCAGCTAGCACTTTCCACCAAAAGCGTCCAGAAATCAGAGAACCAAATAGGGCAAACAGTCACAGAATATCAATAGGGTCACCACCTTAGTCAATTAGGGTAGCATTTTTGAGCAAACAACATGGTAAACAGAAATGGCAGAAGATTAATAGTCAGCTTAGTCAACAAGATTACAAATTACTTGATCACTACATAATCATGCATCAACATATAACTCCATATTCAGTCTGGCCTCCGATCAACCGTAGTTCAGGTGAAAAACATATAGTTGCATAGGAATTATGAATATCTGGTTATCATCTCCATAGTCATTTCTTTTGAGCTAGTTCGGAAAGCAGAAACATTAATTCCATAAAGGAGAAGAATAATAAGAAGAAGAAGACGAAGATAAGAGCATATGATGCATCTAAAAAGAAAGTATATGTGAAAACTTACTACTAGATGACACTTCTTGAAGGCCCCTTTGTGCCATAAATTGCTTTTGCTGCTCCATGGTATTTTGTTGCAGGAGCATGCCACCTGACGTTTGAAGTCTTTGCTGCATTGCAGATTGCTGCATCCCCAATTGCTGTTGCAGTTGGTTAGGCTGAGACTGGAACTGTGACATAAGATGCTGCTGTGACTGTTGAAGTTGGTTGTGTTGAGACTGAGGTTGCATCAAACCCATTGATGGCTGCTGAGCATGCTGTTGCTGCTGTGGTTGCTGAGCCTTTGTTTGTAGCATATGCACCCGTTGCATATTTGAAACATTAGGCACAGTTCCAAGAAGCTGCTGCTGTTGATTTTGTTGCTGCTGCTGCTGTAGACTCGACATGTTTGTCTGAGAGCCCAATTGCTGTGGCTGATGCAAGGGCATAGACTGCTGGTTCAACATCTGTTGTGGTTGCTGCACATTCAAAAGATTATTTGATTGAACTGGTAGCCTCTGCTGCTGCTGTTGTTGCTGCTGCTGCTGCATCTCCACAGCACCATTCTGTTGACCAATTAGCTGATTTTGTTGTAAATTTGGCTGCTGTCCCATCAACTGTTGTTGCTGCTGTTGTAATGGAATATTGGGCTGCTGACTCTGCAGAGAAGACTGCTGATGCATGGAGGGTTGTCCTTGTTGCTGCTGCCTGCCAACAGATTGCTGAGGTTGCTGGAGTAATGATTGCACAGATTGTTGTACAGAATTCAATTGATTCTGTTGAATACCACCCTGAGTAGTTGACTGCATGGCCATTGGCTGCGTCTGTGGAACGGTGGACTGCCCAGGGTGAAGGCCAGACACCATTTGCATCATGGGTTGCTGTGAAGATTGCATCTGTGTTGGCTGCAACAAAGATTGCTGCTGCTGAATATGCGGTTGCATAAGTGAATTCTGCTGCAACTTCTGCTTCACCAACATTTGCTGCTGGTGATACATTAATTGCTGTGATTGTTGCTGCCTTCCAGCCATTTGCCTTTGCGCAGCATAAATATCTTGTGAACTGCCTTGCATCAAGCCATTATTCATTGTGTTCTGCGGCATGACAGACACATTCTGCATCGTTGATGTTTGGTTAACACCTGGCATGTTCTGACCAATATTAGTGAGTGAAGAAGGTTGTACAGATGAAGAAGTATTTGGCTGTCGGGCCTGTTGCTGAGACATCAAGGAAATTGCTGATGCCTGTGCTTGATTACTGCCTTGTGGAAGGCCTGGAGCTGTTTGAGAAAAGATAACATGTGTGTGTTAAATATCTAGTGAACAAATACTTCCTGCGAAATTGTAACAGGCACATAAACACTGAAAGCAGCATCTTACAGATCAAACCGAGACAGTAACTTTCTGCATTTTCAATGAAAAAGAAATCTACTGGAGCAATTAAGGGGCTGACCAAACTGATATTTTAGACACCATGCTAACAAACTTTTACATACTCATGGTCACATCTGAGATGTGATCTACTTCTACAAACTGATATCTTTTCATTAAGAGAGAAGCAACTTAGTTAGTTACTTTGCTGCAAGCTTAAAAGTAGATGACATCTGAGAAGTAGCAACAAAGAGAGATAAACATAATTCTACAAAAAAAAATGAAGATGGCCCAGTGTTACTGTAGCTCATGGTCACAGACTCGTAAACTGACTGCAACATTTAACCTACCATGGTAGAATCCTTACGTGAGGGTATCATTCACGTAGCATTAATTTTTTGTACATGCATGTTATATAATGGATCATGAATTTAACTATAACAAAACACGTCCTTAGAAAAAACATAATGGGTATGCGGTGTGATAAGGCCAAAGCAAATAGCATAATAATCAAAGACACAGGTATTAGTGCTTCAAAATATGCAGCAGTCGGGTAGGGCCTGATTAAGTTCCTGTGGACCTAAGTGGCATGACAGTGCCTTCATAGCAAATACACCACATGAACAGGGAGAAAAGATACTGCAGACATTGATATAATGCTTGTTTATTCAAAATTATAACGAACTTCCTCATATAGAAGTTGCAGAACCCAAAATATAGCAACTAATTGGAAGGGAAAAGGAAAAATGGACTCCCTGATCCCTATTTAGCACTTAGCCAAATAAAATACAGAGATGGTGTGGGGTACTTTCCATGCAATATTGCTGTGTAAACAGCACCTAAGTACTACTGCTGACAAATGCATATAGTTATTAAAACCGAACTGGACCGTCAGTCCAATCGGAGGCGATCCGGACAGACCCAGTGCATAGAAGCTCCCACACAAGGTGGGGTCTGGGGAGGGATTATATGAACCTAGTCTTACCCCTGCAAAGTGCAATGTAGAGAGGCTGGTTCAAACCCAGGACCTCTTGGCACAAGTGGGGATGACTTCACCACTGCGCCAGGCCTGCCCTTAATAAATAGAATCAAACCCTATTGCAATCTGGTTGGCAGTTCATCCAATCAACCTGCTATGCACAGGTGAAAACCCCAGTTGAACCAGCAGTCAGTCAGACCAACCGCGGTTTCCTGGAGACTGAAAAACATGCTGTAAGTGGGAGGAATCAGACCATCTTTACGGTAGAAGGCAGATTAGCTCAGCCCAATCTATATCTATAATAATATATATAAAGTTGATCCCCACTAAGTGTATTTAATGTTTGCAAGCTTAAACCTCATGTAGCCACGTCATCTCTACTATTCCTGTCCATTAGATAACAAATATGCGGTGTAGATTATATTCTATTACACACATCCTGCGCTTTATGTACTGACCCGGGTTGGTCATGTCTTATTTGTTGCCCCTCCGTCCTTTGGGCTATCCTGTGTTGACTCTTGCGCTTCCATGGAAAAGCAAACGTCTGCCTGCCTACCTACCTTCTGATCTTCTCCACCTTCCGTAATAATGTAGAGAGGTTGCATTGGATTTTACTGCCATTCCCATTTGTTAGCTGTCATCTCGAGTCTCCCTACCTTCCCACTCTATATATTCTTTTGCAGCATCCACACCGATGGTTTGATCTCAGGTAATCCCTCCTGATGTTCAGCTCAAGTCGTCGACTCAATATTTCCCATGTCTACTAACGCTGCAACTGGAGTGGTTTCTCATTTGCTGGGGAATCACGATGGCATGTTGTCTCTGTCAACAGGCGGCCATGCGCGTATACCCAGTAGTACATCAATCGACGGCACATGTCCTGGTGTTCATGGGAAGGCATGAAATTAATGTAGTCTGTGGCGGCTGTGTTGAACTAATATATGTCTAATGTAGTCTGTGGCAGTGTGAACTACTATATGTCTAATGTAATCTAATGTAGTCTGTGTGTTGGTCTATATTGTTTCCTGTGTGTCGGCACAAGTACTGTGAAATATGTAATATGGTATTTGGTTAAATGCAGTTGTGTTGGTTGTGCTACATTGTGTCCTGGGTAATATGATAATTGTGTGATGCTGTGTGGCTATTGTTTTGCTATTTGGAATCTGGTTGCATCCTTGACAGGAAAATGACAGGACATGACACAAACGTTTTCATCCATGATTGAAATTGACAGGAAATGTTTGGTTGAGTTAATTCACAGCCAAAATGACAAAATGACATGCTATCATCTGGGGATTGAGTTAATTCACTGCCAAAATGACAAAATGACAGGGAAGTTTTTCTTACAGTTCAAATGAGGATGAGAACATGAAGAATACTTACAGTTCTTATTACAGGGAAGTCAACATCACCATTTTCATCTAGTACTTGTTTCGATTTCTTCTTCCTGGCTATCTCCATTAGTAGCTCAACATGCTCTCTCATCCTTGAACTCTGTGTTCTTTTCCTTCCTCTTGAACTTGTATTGCTAGCTTGCACTTCCACTTGAGCAGCTTGACCTTTTCCTTTCTTTTCCATAGGGGGCTGGTGTGTACCTAAATTAGGTGACTCATGTTGTTGTTGCTCTTCCTCCTCCTGCTCCATGGAATTTTCTCTAATTATAGCAGCTTTGTACTCATTACAACCACTTCTATTATGACCCTCTTTTCTGCAATAACCACAATGCACTACAGATCCATGCCGGCTCAACCTAGTGCCATCTTCACTCTCCTCTGGTTGTTTTCTTCTATTCTTCTTCCTCCTTCCAGCACATTTTTCATAAAGTGGTGGTAAAATAGGAGATGCATCTACAGGTGCCCATTCATCCTTATCTCTCAAAGGAAATATCTGACCACCATATGCTTGCAGATAAGTAGCCATGGAGTAGCAGCTTGAAACCATGCTCTCAGGCTTCATTCTTTCATGCCGCATACAAGCAATAGCATGGCTACAAGGTATACCTGTAAGCTGCCATCTTCTACAAGTGCATGCTCTCAAGTTTAGCTCCACAACATAGTCCCTTCCATGAGACTCCACTCCAAAAACCCTATTGGTAGCGGGAATAACATCAACATCTCTTGAGAAATCTGTATATTTTCTCAGCTTGTCTCTGATTTTTGGAGTTATAGTGCCTTCCATTTTCTCATGAGCTTCCTTCCTCTTCATGTAATATCTGTGTTGAATTTGTGATCTTATTTTCTCAAACATAGACATTACAGGAAGCTCTCTAGCCTCCAAGATGAGCCTGAAATGCATTATTCAGCAAGTAAGTAGACTTAAAATATATCTTGGAAATACAAGTAATGCATTTATGAATAGCAAGTCAGTTCAACCATTTCATCGGGTTCGGAATCATCCACATTATCTGCAAATAAAGCATCATCTTCATTCATATCATAGTCACTGTCATGCCAAGCCGGATCCTCATCTGACTCACACTGAAAGTGGTATTCTTCTTCTGAATCTTCTGAATTTCCACCTTGGGAGAGCTCATCTTTCACCTGCTGCTCAAGCTCATCCGGTAGGTGAACAAACAAAAGAAGAAGCTTGCTCTCCACAGATGCTACTGCCATCATCTTACAATGTATCTCAAGAGAAACCTCGGTCAGGTCATCTATTGTTTTACCCGGCGGACACCAGAAAACAAATTTCCTTTGGTCGTATCCTAATTGCTGCATCATCCAATCCACTTTGTCCATGTCAAATGAATTTTTGTCCAAATTGTCAAACCAGAGTGTGCCTTTCTCATTGGCATAGTTGATATCCTCCCCAGATTTCACAAAATAACCACCATGGTGAACTTGGATACTGAATTTAGTCGACTCCAATCCTAGAACAGTACGCAATTAGCAATGACAGTCCAAAATTGATATTACAGGGAAATAATCGACATCATACAAGATGCAAATTCAATGAAATTCATAGCAAATCACTGCTATTAAGAATAAGGTAGTGTATAACAATTTTTATCTGCTTGTTATCAGTAGCTATCACATGGTACTGTAAGAAAATTTAATTACTACTAATTTTTCTGTCAAGAGGAGGCAAGAAAATATCCAGGACATCTCTCCGTGAGCTAACAGCATACGCAGCATACAGCAGCGACACGGTATTGTACTGAACAAATCTGGAGCAACTTTAATTGACTGAACTAGCCAGCGACGGAGCTTACTAGCGACGCAGCTGCAGCGGCGGCAGCCTACAGATGCGCTAACCCTAACAGAAATTGGGGAGAAAATTTTACCGTGCACCGGCGCCTCTTGCCAGTCCAGCCTGAGACGAGGATCATCTTCCGGCGCCGTCTTCCCAGCATACGGCGTCGACGACGAGCTCGCCGGACCATCTGCTCCGCCGCCGGCGGCCGCCTCCTCCATCGCCAGACAGGGAACAAGACGACTCACCGGTTGGATCGGCAGGGCACCAGGGGGCGGGGGGCTAATTGCAAGAAATCAGACTCTGTTGACCTCACGTGTCACGCACGTGTCGGCTTTTTTCCAAAAACCGGGAGGCAAACCGATTTGTGACCTACGGTGCACATATTTCACAAGTTTTGTGACCGGTTAGTCAATTTTGCAAATAGTGTGACTTATCTGCACACGCGGGACATCTTTAGTGACCGCGGGTGCTATTTACTCGGCAGATGGTGAGGCTAGTTCGGGACCAAATACTCACTGGAAGCTGCTACCTCAAAGGCAAATTCCCAAAGTCGCGGCGGGCCTATCTCCTCGCGATGCCGCGACGAGGACAAACGGGAACGGCGATGCGCGCGAGATGCGGAGCGTCGGCGGCGTTCCTAAGTACGGCATGGCCGCAGTGAACTACAGGACGAATCAGGCATCACCCACCAGATCAAGCGACAGTGATCGAGTCTCTGGAGAAAGCAGCCCCAGGATTTGGGAGGAAGCAAGTTGGTGACAGGCGCACCGCCTAGCAAGGACACGGCAACGAATTTGCCAGGAATTCCGACGAGATTCCGGGCTGGTGCTCGTACCTGTGTGCAGGAGATCGGCGGCGGCGGCCTCGATCAAGTCGCCTTTGTCTCTGTGAGCTGTGCTAGCTAGATCAAAGCGATTGGGACAGAGATGTACAATACCAGACGCCACGAGCAAGTACACGGCTCCTTTATAAACACCAGGCAGAGAAATGTTACGCGCACATGTACGTGTACATATAGCATAGATGAGCGCTGAGTGGGAATATAATGGCAGGTTGACGTTGGCACCCAACACCTGGACTTCATGTTACATGTGTGCTACCACGGCGTCGCAAAACTGTGGGTTTTTTTTTGTTGTGACGGTAGATTTAGGAGTGCGTTCATAGCCTTGTTCATTCAAGTGGAAGGAGGATTGGAAGTCTCAGAAAGGCAGGGTGTTTTTATCTTGCAAGTTTGGTGATAGCTTAGGTGGTGTGGGTTGGGGACGTGTGCCCGGAGCTAACAAGGCAGGTTGGATAGGATACGGCGGTGGCACGAAACCTGGAAGGAAGCGCTACGTGGGGCCCAGCCCAGCTGACATAAACCATCGCTTAAAGGGTATAACAGAAAAAAGGCAGCCGTGTAGGATCCCAGCTTCGTTTGTTTGGGGATTATTAAATTCGAGTGTTTTTTATTTTGGCAAAACAATTCGAGCTTTATAACGTCTGGAAAAAAAAGGAAATCGTCGAGGCTGAAAGTTGAGACCTGAGAGCGTAGTGGTAGAGTAGGAAACGAAAGGCCCAGCCCAGGTTCCCGTCCACGAGAAAGCAAGGCGTTGGGTTTGGTTTGCATGCTGGGCTCCGGGTGGTGTGTTTCGTGTGGACCTGGCCTTGGCGTGGCCCAGTCGTCGGTATTTCTCTTGTGGGCCGGCCGATTTGTTGCAAGCTCCGTGACAGAAGAAAAAAAAAGGCTTTTTCTGCAGACTATCTGCAAGCATGGTGCCCTAGCCCTAGGGCGTCTGGATTCAGCGAGCGGCCGGCAGCAGGCAACAAATTGTTGTTGTGTTGTGCCGCATCTCGGAACAGAGACGTGACGACACGGGCGTGAAACTCAGCTCGATTTGGCGGTCCCGCGGTCTGCAGTTCTGCACTGCACTGTTTATGGGCACTCCCGCGGTGGCAGTGGATGCACCCCTTTCCGGTGGTTTGTAGCCTTGTGCCGCCGCCTGTAACATTGGCCCCTTGGCCTTGGGTGGATGTGCAGACTGCAGCACCTGGCTGGCGCTGCTGCCGTACGCACACGTACGTGCTCCTGCTGTCTCCTCCACCTCCACCTCCAGCCCGGGCCGGGAATCTTCCTCACCAGATCAACACTTTTGCAGCTCTGCTTTGCAAACAATTGCATTGCGAGCTCTTCCTTCCTTCTTCTGCGATCACGTAGACGTAGGCGAGGAGGGAGAGGCCGGCGGGCCTATCGCCTTGCAGTTGCCAAAACAGAACTCCATGTCTCCGTCCCAGACGGCGACCACGTAACCAACTGCACCCGCCACGCCACGCATCTTGTCAAGCTGACCACCCACTCATCGTGCGCCGGGAGAAGATCGCACAGGCCCCAAACGGTTCCACAGTCCGTAGCCACCCGCTACCAATTTTTTTCTCTCCATATAATCTGCTGCTGCATGTACGCAGATCGATCCATGGCTCCTTATCCTTTGAAACCGAGTTAGGACCGCTTGAAAACATCGGTTGCCAAATCCGTGGGCTTTCTAAGCTTTCCAACCAAGTTTCACAAAACGGCCCATCATCTTCTTATTAAATGGCGCTTAGCGTGACCGTATTTTTTTTTTTTGAAAAAAAGGCAAGACTTGCCATTTTTATTAATTATTATAAGAAGAAGAGAGTTAGACGGTTAATTAGCGAGAAACCGACCGAAAACCGGTGCAAACACCCTTGCCGACCGCCGCGAGGGCACACACGGCCACCCTGGCTACCAAACGAGCACCGCACGTACAACCACATAGGACGAGGGTCGTCGCCGAGGTTGCTCACCGGCGTCATCGTCATCACTCCTCCACCAGCAAGCGACTCCGATTTCACCAAAGAAACAACCAAGGAAGACCCGTCGTAGCGGCCTCGTGAAGTCCATGTCGGTCCATGCCAAACAAATGACCCTTCGTGCAGAGGACTGGTAGCTCCAATTCTGAAGACGAGCTCGGAAGAGGAGATAGGCATGACCCGTGCCGACGAAGATCTTCGAGACCGGACCCCCACAACGCACGTCATCGTTGCCACTCACCGCTCGGGGCAGCAGCTCCGACTTCACAACAGTGGGAGACCAACAAGAAGACGAGTCCGACACGCCGGAATAAGAAACCGACTAACAAAGTCTCGCCACGACCAAATCTTCACTCGTCGCCATCGTCATTGCCACGCTAGCCACCATGTGGAACCCCGCACACACCACAAAAGCCAACCACTGGTCCCTCCGCTCGATGCACAACTCCAAAAATGACGCCCCTAAGGAGGAAACGATGCNCCGTATCTAGCCATCAGCTCAGTGCATTCTATGTGGCGAACCGGTGATTCCCCTTTTTTTATGTTTCTTTCCTATGTTTGTCTTGAACTTACACCGTTGTCATCTTTTAGGGGCTCCATGGCGCCGAATCATATGCTGTCAGTAGATGTCCCAGGTGCATGCACAATATAGGAACAGTGCACTTTTCTACTACTTTGCTTCTTCTACATACGGAACATTTCAGTTAGATCAGATCTATTTGCCGTCGAAACAAGATACTCCTATTTTATTCTATCCTGGATATTAGAGTTATTTACCTATTTATGTAGCTTTTGGTGTACTCTATATGATAGATCATCTTAAACATAATTACATGTGTACCAAAAATCTTGATACAACGCGTGTGACACGGGATATATTCTAAAAAAGAGGAAAATCTGACAAGTAATACCAGAACCATTAAACATGTCTTCATTTGTGGTTTTGAGCTTTTAAACATGATTCAATCCTTACTCACGAGAGCAATGAGACGTTTATGTTGCGGCTAACACGAAATCTGGTATGCTCATGGTTTCTTAGTAGTAGTAGTAAACAACATACATAGACGTAGCTATGCTTTCCTCCGTCGGATCATGTTTTATGCTACACGCCAAGGTTTCTTAATTATGGACCAACCATACTAACTGATTACAGATTTTACTTTCTATGTGTCTCATGGTTATTTTAAATCATGTTTGTTTCACATAATATTTTTTGTCTCTCGCAATTTGGTGAACTTTTCATGTGAGTGTTCAGCATCACATGCTATAAAGTTTCCGCAGCAACGCGCGGGTTATCACCTAGTAACCAACTAGACTATGGTCGTTTGTTATCTTCGTGGAACATAAAATTACTTCACATTGTTTCTACCGTATTAGCAGAAAAAAAGTTTAATCATGTTTTATCCAACCACAGGTTAGACCACGGAGCCAGTGGTTGGGATCACCAAGCCCTAAACCACTGAACCAAGCACTTACTGTGCCGACCACCTGCCCGGGTTTGATAACTACACAGACATTACACCCAAGCTAGATGCAAGATTCTTGTACATGACACTGTAGAGGTGTGGAGGTCAGTTTTTTGCACAATACACATCGTCTCACCACTTAATGCAATAAAAGAATTGTCATCCATAAAGCAAACGGTTGCCACAAGTACTGTAGTAATTATATAACCAAAAGCGGAGATGATAAAACAACACTCAGTTTACTGTATCTGGTACCTTGGCCAGGGTTGTTTTGATTTGGAATCACTTGAGCATTTCCAGGAGCCTGTTGTTGTGTCTTCGTCTCCATAGAGAGCATTTTCAGAGAAATCTTCCGCAAATAATCAGACTGAGTAATAAAAAAGAAATTATGTAAATTTTTACACCAAAAGTGCTAAAATGGCTTGCAACGAAAAGTTCGTGTGTGATTAGCAATTTTGTAAAAAAAAATTATACGGTGCTTCAGCTGTTAACATTTGCTTCATATAGTCATATGAACACTCATTAAGACAACAAAGCACACTTCCTCAATAAGCGATATGAAAAGATTAAGTAACAGAAATTCTAAATGGAAAGAGAGACACTGTATATGTGATCAAGTAGATACATTTGAAGAAGAATGGACTGGAGTAGATGCAAGTAAGATGAAGCTTGTTCAAACACATAGGGAAGGAAGGAGTAATGTCTGGCTGTATACTAGTATCATGTATCCTTTTAACAGAAGAGAATTTTACTTTCTATATAAAAAATCTGAATGAACGGACACATGGCATACAGACACGAGCTGGTAGAGTAACTGACTGAAGCAACTCAAGGTCCCACATCACTAGATTTGACATGTAACCGGTAATAACCAAGATCATGATCACTGTTTCGTTCTATCATTTTCATTAACATGGCCAAAAAACAAAACAAAAAAACATATTATTTATTAATTCACTGTTAGTATGCATAATTAGGGAGAAAATGCTAAGATAACTGAGCTGTGCTCCAAATGCTAAGATAACTGACCTATTTGTTCCCAAGCATAATTAAAAAATCAGGATATGTCCCTAACAACAGGTAAGGAAAAGTTTGGCAGCTGTAGAGCAAAATAGTCACCCAATTTCTAAAAAAAGGGAAACTGCTAAAAGTACTAAAATCTGACATAAAAATCATATGTAGACAGTTCTGTTCTACAATTAACCCATAAACCCTGTCTGACCCCCATAACTAAATATTTGCACTCAGATATGAGAAGTAGCAAGATAGGTTAAATGTACCTGGTTGGTCGCTGCGGTATAGATCTTCTCTTCGAATCGCACAGCGATTTTCTGAAGTTCGTTCAGTCCCTCTGGCACTGACACTGGCAGATGCTTCTTCAGAGTTTCCATTCTACGCATATAAATGCAAAATGTGAATAAAATGGCCGATACATTGCTTTCAACAGGTCCACGCAATAAGTACGAGGCATTTGAGAAATAAGGTGGAAAATACGAGCAGGCAGAGCAGCCAGTCAAGGTAGATCTCTGATTCTCAATCATACTTATTTGATTTAGTCATGACCTGTGATCATGTGAGGGAAATCCCTTGAGAAGCACACAAGCAACACTAGTTTCAGAACAAAATTGCATACCCTGGCACAGTGTAATCTCCCCTAGGTGATGAAACGGTTGTAATATCTGTTTTATACTGAAATCGGTGTATTCCACGACAAAAAATTGTTAAGATATAATAATTCTAGTTAAAACGAAGTAATTAGGCTGGATTCAAAGCAAAGTTGAATACTGAATCCCCCGGTACGAAATTTTGACCTAAAAATATGTGCGCAGACAACCTGGACACGACGAATATAGTTTGCTGCCGCTACGGTTGTTACGGCTAGATCAAAGCTAAATCGGATGGATCGACGGTATAATTGACCCGAAAACACGAGGAAAATCTTCTCTTTTTCTTCTATGCGGGAGACGGAAAAGAAAAGGGGGAAGAAGGATCGAACTAATATGATTAGATGGGAGGGGAAAGCAAATCAAATCAATTAAGAGCGCATACATCTTGTTGACGATCCTGCTGCGCGCCTCGGGCTGGAGCTGGGCGCGCCAGTCGCCTCCGGCGGGGGCGTTCGGGTCAACGCCGGCGGCGGCGGCAGCCGCGGCGGCGGGGTCGGACCCCTGGGTGGGACGCCAATTGGCGTTGCCGTCCATGGCGCCTACTCAGGATCGGCGATTCTTGTGTGAATGGTTTCTAGGTCTGGAGGGGATGGAGTCCGCCTCCGCCTCCGCCGGCCTTTTGTATACGACGGCGACGAGGAGGAGAGACCGAGAGAGGCGTGGCCGAGTGGTGCCGTATGGTTTGCTTGACCGCCGCGGTCTCCTTAAGTAAAGGTTTGATGGCCCGTTCAATTAAACCGAGTGAACCTATACCAAGTTACCAACATAAACAAAACGAAAATACTTTTCACATACTCTAGTACTTCCTCCGACTACTAATATCTATTTTTAACATGATGTATTTAGATATATTCGTTAGAGATAAGTATTAGTAGCTAGAGAAAGAAATACTGTAATATTCTCTAGTAATACGGGTATATTATTTAAGGAATACAATTAATGGGTTCATCATAATATGATTACATTTTATTAATCAGTGTACCCTAGTAATTAATATTAATATGTGTTGTTTTATGCAATACAACTTTTTTGGCGATAAAGATGTAACGCGAATACAAATCACAATCTTGAGCATTGTTACTTATTATGCGTATAATAGCATTATATTTTCTTCAAAACAACATATCATTTTTGTAATTTTCAATCATCGATATATCGATATATACACTAAATGCTTGTTGAGTAACCGTCCATCCTCAATATACTATCTTCATATCACTTGCTTAATTGTTGATCCGCAATATATGCTTGTAATATCACTCAAGTAATTGTTGATCCGCGATATACGCTCTTCATATCAGTCAAGTAATCATTGATCCTCGATATCCGCTCTACATACCTGGACGATATCAAGTAATATACTCCAAAAAAAATGGTGCAATTAAGGTTGAATTTTGACCTCTAGTGAATATTAATGTGTGATTTTATGTAACATAATTTTTTCAGTATAAAAATGTAATACAAATCATAATCTTATGCAGTGTTTTTTAATAGGCATGCAATGGCATTATATTTTGTTCCAAACAACATATCATTTGAGTAATTGTCGATTATCGATATAGACTCTAAATGTTGGCTGAGCAATAGTCCATCCTCAATATACGCTCTTTATATCACTTGTGTAATTGTTGATCCGCAATATATACTCGAGGTGTCGCTCGAGTAATTATCAATCCATAGTATATGCTCTACATATCACTCAAAGTAACCGTCGATCCTCGATATGTGCACTACATATTCGGCTGATCTCTACTAATAATATTGCTAGAGGTATGGTCCGTGACTCGTAAATACGCTTTCAATTCACCTAAAATACGCTTTCTCGTCCAATAAAATTACCTACCACTGCCACCATAAGTTAAAAAACGATCTCTACTAATAATATTGCTAGAGGTATGGTCCGTGGCTCGCAAATACGCTTTCAATCCACCTAAAATATGCTTTCTTGTCCAATAAAATTACCCACCACTGCCACCATAAGTTAAAAATCTCTACTAATAATATTGCTAGAGGTATGGTCCGTGGCTCGCAAATACGCTTTCAATTCACCTAAAATACGTTTTCTCGTTCAATAAAATTACCTACCACTGCCACCATAAGTTAAAAAACGATCTCTACTAATAATATTGCTAGAGGTATGGTCCGTGGCTCGCAAATACGCTTTCAATCCACCTAAAATACGCTTTCTCGTCCAATAAAATTACCCACCACTGCCACCATAAGTTAAAAAACGATTTAAAAAAACTAGCGTATCTACTCTCACCCGGCCCCCGATGCCGGCAAAAATTCCCCCGTGCTGCACCGTGACCGCCGCCTCCACGCGCCATGCACTGCCCGGCCGCCACCGTCTCCACTCCCTGCTTAGCTATCGCATTGGCGCTGCCCCGGCCCCGGCCCCGGCCCCGGCCCCGGTTGGGTGTATCGAGCGCCCAACTCGGCTCCTCCCCGTATCTTATCCTATCTCAAGGAGGCGCCACACATCCACACTGGCCCTCCCCACTCTCCATGTTACCGCAACGAGCCGACCTTTGCCTTCCACCAGCGTCACGCGCCCGGACAGGCCTTCACCGCGTCTCCTATTTCTGGCAGGCGAGCACAGAGCCCGGCCACTGCCCCGTCCTCTACCCAGACAGGAATCCGCCCTAGAGAAGTCATGACACAGGTGAGGTCAAGGGAGAGAGGGCACCGGGGAGGTTGAGGACAGCCACCGAGCAACACTGATGTTTTCCACCGGAGAGAAAAGAAGGGATGGGCGTTGGTGGCGGCGCCCCAACCTGCAATTCCGTCTTGGGGACAATGACGCTAGAGGATTCAGACTTTCACTAGGTGCTATGGCAGCAGCGAGAGAAGAACGTGGGGTGGGACCGTGAGAGGTCGTTTGCGGTAACTTTTTACTAACACAATATAGCTATTGTATCTGCGTGCTGGAAAATATTAGCAAAGATACAGTGAAGCCTAAATGATTTGTTGATTCAATCTTACAATTTTTTTCTACTCAGCCCGTATACTTTTGGCAAAATAAATTCACAATTATATGGTTTTTGTAGTTACAAGAAATCAATAAATAATTTGACGAGTTTATTAGAATGTTAGTGCAAACCAAAGATGCAATAAATATATTAGACGATGGTCGATCGATCTTCGGCTAAAATTTAGGTTATGTCTGTTTTTATCCAAAAGTTCTATTTTTTTTCTCCGGTTGCAAAGCATAAGCATGTTTGCTATGTGTTATATCACTTTGGTAGTTATAACAAATTAATAAAATATATATCTACGTAATATAGAGTCATAATTATAGAGTTCATTGGAATATAAGTGCAAACAAAACAATCATTTTCTTTTGAGATTTATCCAAGTGAATGTTTAGAAAGATAAACTCGTCGCTTTGGATAAACTTACTATAAGGAGAGATGATGTCCGCTCGTGCTCAATTCGAGGAGAGGATGTGGAAAGGATGAAGTGAGACTAGGGTTACATAGTTCAATCGATTTTAGAGTCAAGTATTCTACGCTGCAACGACTACACAACGATGCCCGCTCATGCTCAATTTGAGGAGAGGATGTGGAAAGGATGAAGTGAGACTAGGGTTACATAGTTCAATCGATTTTAGAGTCAAGTATTCTACGCTGCAACGACTACACAAGACTGATTCATACCAAAATAAAAACCAACCCATAGCAAGGTACACACAAATATTAATCCATAGCAATGGAGGAGTCGTGGACCGATTAATCTATTCATGTGCTCGGCATCCGCTAAATTTTGTTGAATCTATTAAAATTTTCAATGCAGGTTTAAAATTGTATTAAATTTAACATGTTTAAGATTGTAATCAGACTGGTTCGTGTCTGCAAAATATGTAAAATATGCTTTTATCCAATTAAAAATATGTTTTCGTTCGACATTTCTTTCCCAATTTTACCCTCTCACAAAATCACATAATACGTGTTTCTTTTCTGAGCGTCGACTTTTCTTATCTACCATTTTGTTTTGTCAGTCATCCGAGCCGGCCGCAGCCATGCCGGGGCAGGGTGGAGGCAGCTGTCCGTCCTCCCATCCGGTTTAGTGGACACGTGGAGGAGCTCATGGGCGCGCTATACCGTGGCCCGCGGCAATGCCGGGGCTTGAGGCTGCCCAAACTTGGGGACCGCATCCATGGTGTGGCAAGACAACGCAGGTCAAGGGGAAGGCTGGAGGAGGAGGGAACGGGTGTCATGCCGTCTCGGATTCATTACCTTCAGGCATGGTGTAGACAGCGGCAGGCGAGGGAAGGGAGGCAGCGGCAAAGGAGGATTACTGTCGACCTCAAACGAGGACGAGGAGATGAGTTTGGGGATTTTTTGTGTTCCACAATCTATTGACTCAGTGTCGCTTGGACTGGGAGTCTTAGATCGCTTGGCTCATTTTTGTTTTCTTCTAGAATCGGCTCACTTTCGGCTGGCTATGCTAGCAGGATGGATACAGCCAAAAAATATTGCTGGCCATGTGCAAGCATCGTGAAAAATGAGCTGGTCCAAATCTATGTGCATGCACATACAAAATAGAGTTCTCACAAAGTCATAATTTTGTATAAAAACATAATTTTTAAAAACAATAAAATTTATTAGACTAAAGAAAATCTATAAATAAACCATATACGAATAGATTTTGTCATTTCTAAAAAGGAGAGCAGACCTTGGAACAATTTGTTATCGCCACATTTTGGCCAAATGAGGAGATGGGCCGTGACGCCCCTAAGGAGGAAACGATGCATGGTCGCCGCCATCATCTGATCTGCGGATCTAGGGTTTCTCCCGAAGGTGGCTAGAGGAGGTCGGAGCTTCACCTCAGCGATGCCTTCAAGAAGGGGACGTCGCTCAAAGCGTCGCCATCGCCAACTCCGGCCAGCACCAAGAGCAAGCTTTCACTTGGATCTGCCCCGAGACCTCCGTCCAGCAGCGTGCACATCAGACCGGCCACCTACAAAACCTTTATCGCCGGCTAAGCCTGGCACCACACCTCCATCGGACCAGAATCGGAGGCAAGAGAAACCCAGCTAGCCTTCATCTCTGAGGCAGCAGCCGCACCACGCGGAGATCGGAAGGCTGCTGCTGCTTGCACCACGCTGGCAGGAACCACCACCAACATCCGCCCAATATGAAGTAGCAAGAGCGAGACGGCTGCTCCAGACCGTATTTCAAATCTTGGACTGGGATTGTTGGCACAGACCCAAATGGTTTGCATGCCTTCCGTTAAAGAACGGTATATCGGCAAGATTCATAAAAGTGGAAAATCAAGAAAGTTTTTTTTATGAACCGAAGGCAAAAGCTTTGTCCTAATCAGTTAATTAAGAAAAAGTTCGTATTTACGAGAAAATACAACACCACCCGGCACCGCTAACGAGTAACGATATAAAAGCCTACTCTTCCCACACAATTTCACCCAACTGCTTACCACCCAGTGGCGGACCTAGCAGGTATGCCGGGTGGGCCACGGCATACCCTGGCCCAGCCGTGCTACCTTGCATAGTATAGGAAAATAGCCTGATGGATCATGGATTTACGTGATGCAAAACTGCCCAGCTGCTAGCCCGTGTGCACGTACTGGCGTACTGCCTAGAAGATCGATCGACCGCGCGACTTGCTTGCTATTCACCGATCTAATCTATGCAAATCTCGGAGAGGACAGTTCCAAGTCCAGCGACAGGCTATTTCAAAAAAAAAAAAAGTCCAGCGACAGGCTGCCCCATCGACTACGCCACTACGCCCTACGCCCGCCACCGATATGATCGGCGGTCGTGCCCCGCCGCGGCGCCGCCCAACAGATACATAACAGATCATGCGCTCGTATCTCGCCGCATTCTGCTCACCGCAACGCCGCCGTTGCCGCGAGGTTGATCAGGACTTGACATCGTTTACTGGCTGCCGGGAGATGACGATCACGTGACCAGGTCACCGGGATACTCGCCGCCGGCACACCGCATACACGAGATTGTGGTAATTATCCAAATAGTTGGTCTTTTTGAATTGAGTTTTCGATTCATCATTGCTGAGATCAAACAGTCAAATACAAATCAACTGTGCATTTTGAACATACATTTTACGATTTCCATATTTTTTATTGATGCAAAGAGATTATATCATTTATAACTATGAGCTATGATTCTTCATCGATGTGCCTTTTTTTTACATGTGTCGTACATAGACAATTGTTGTTTATATTGTTTTCTTTAAAAAATATTTGAGTTATGAAGAGAGGTGCAGACATGAAATTCCTTTTTCAGCTTTAACTTTCTCTCGGTTGAAAATGTGGCGGAAGAGCACACTCAAGAGCAACCGAACACAATTGAAGAAGTTATGAATCATATGCCCCCCCCCCCCCTATGATACCAGTCGTCTTCCATATGATCCAGGTGAAAGGCAGCCAATTCAAAATTAGATATTATTTATTGCATATATACTGTTTTGCAATTACCATTGGACATTTATTTATTGAATTAGTACATATAGGTCACCAAAACTGTGGTAAAAAATTTGGTCTAGCATACCCATTAGTAAAATCCTAGATTCGCCACTGTTACCACCCACAATGAACCATAAACGGGGTTGACTCATAACATTATCTAGGACTAGCTAGATGCCAATCATGGCAACGGAAAATAAACATAAGCATTCGTATTTCAATAAAAAACAAATGCTCATAGAAAAATATAACAAAACAATATACTGATGTACTGAAGTCAACTGTTGTGGGCCTCAACTAAGAGTGTACAACACAAGTCCATCTTGCATCCAATACCTCGCAGCTAGTCTTTCATGAAAAGCACTATAATTCAAAAATTATACAGAGTTACAATTTAATGGAAACTTACCTAGCACATCAGCATCTGATAGCAATCGCGAGAAGATGTAGTTCAGTAGTCTTCACCAAAGAAGTGCAAAGTGGCACAAGAACTGGACCTTGTTGTTGCATCAGGCAGGCACCAGACTTAATTAAGCAATGACTCTCTTGATCTAACAAATAACACTACAAACATCAGTAGGGAATCACGTGTGTACGAAGAACCTACAGTTTGAATCACATTAGGGCATTGATCTGGAAGAGAATACATTAGGAAAAAGTTCATGCATGTATCTCCCCCTCCCCCACCCCCAAAAAATGATGATGGATTTCACTCTTCAAGCTCGTACCAATTTAAATTCAGGTATGCCAACCTCAAGCCCAGAATTAAATAGTAAAAGGCCATAGATGCAGGCGACAGACAGACTTGAAGCATGCGCGTTGTCCTTCTGAGGGCGACTAGGGTTCCCTCACGCCGCCAGCCCCCCTGCTCACCTCTCTTCGCCAATGCCTGCAAAGGGTTCCGGGCAAGCCCGTGTGGCCTGCCGGTGAAGGTGGTGGCGAGGATCTTCTACTCTGCGTCCTACACAGCGTCCTACACAGAGTGTTTTGGGCAACGGGGCGGCGGCCTCGTGCGGAGGGGCAACATCAACCGCGCGGTCGGTGTCATGGGCGGATGTTGCTAACTGGCGTCCTGATCATGCGGGCTATAGGGTGACGGCGTATGTGGGCCGTGTGTGGGTTCATTCGTCGGCTCGTGCTAGAATGCTAGATGCTGAAGGTTAGATCTCGTTTTCATTGGCTCGCTCCTCCCCACTTGTCTTTTGTTGTAGGCGTCTTTGGTGACGACATGTCGACATAGAAGGTGGTTGTGGAGCCAGTGGAGCAACCCGGGTCAAGGAAAAAACATCCTTGTTCACTCTGATCACAGCGGCGGCGACGCCTGGGCGTCGTTTCCCTTTTTGGAGGCGCTGCTGAGGTCCCATCTCCCGCCCTACCTTTGGCCCGGATGAAAGTTCTTCCTCTGCCTCGTGTACGTAGAGCCTGTTTCAACCCCTCGGGGTCTCCTCTCTGATGCGGCACATCATCTGTTTGATAAAATGTGTGAGACCAAGGTGACAAAATAAGAGGAGAAACAATTTTTGGCGGTATTCAAAAAAAAAATGACCAAAACACTCATGCGTGGTAATTTCCTGATCCATACCTTTTAATGAAACACAACTTCGTGACCAAAGTGCCCATTCGTGCCCGCAACTTTTTCATACCAATTCCGAATAAGCTAACTTTTATACAGATTCATATCTTCGCGAAAAGCTACACACGAATACGACCGGCTTTAGCGGTTTCATGTTCAGTGAGAAACTTCATAGGACTAAAGTGGTGTTTTACTCGTTACTTTTAAAACAAAAATTCAACTAGACACGGGTTAGCAGTAAGTCAAAGGCTCGACGTGCCTCATGACAAATTGCCGAGCTCGATGACCACCCCCTCTGGTCAATCCCCATGAACCAACCAGCTGCATGTTTTCGTTGGTCGCCATGATCTCTCGCCAGAACAACGCTATACCCTTCACCTTTTCTACCGCCACTTGTGTCAATAATTCCAGAACGATAGATGAAGGGCTTGTATATTACACTGAAACTTCAGGCGAGCTAATGAGCGGCGGAGCACATGGTTGGGCTCACTAATTAATCACACCCGGTCGATCCTGCTCGATCCGCCGTGCTATTGTGCACACATGGCTCACCTGGCGATCACATTATTTTTCTCGTTACGGCCTAAAATAAGCACATCGTCCTAATGGCTAATAATCAAAGTATATGCTCCCAACGATCGCCTACCAAACTGCTAGAACAGACAGTGCATGATCGGAGACGATGATGATAGCTGCCATGGAATCCATACCAGGTTAACCTGCGTGTCGGCCGATAGCACAGGACAAAGTTCAGAAGATGGTTGAGTTTTAAATCGTTAACCGACGGTGTCTGCTGGTATATTCAGCTCACCCTGGTTTCAGCTTGGACCTTGTATATGTGCAAGATAGTAAGAGACATCTCGGACATGGCCGGAGGAGGGGAGGGGTAGGTGCGGGGAGGCAGTCTGGGCACCTGTGCACGCACCGGCCGATCGAGCCAGCCGACGGCGACCGGGCACCTCCCTCGGCTTCTCCGGCTCCGACGACGGCACGGCAGGGAGCGAAAAGCTTCCCGGCCGTGTGAGCTAGCGTGGCTGGAGGTGACATAGACGACAGAGTGACAGACAGGGAAGCGCCACCTTCCGATTGATCTCCCCGGATCGCAACGGACAGCAATGGCCGGGTCCCTATAGGCTATAGCTTGGGAAGAATGTGCAGCTCTGGCCGGCCCCAGCCGGCTGACTGGACCCTACCCTACTCTTGTTGTCTTCTTGGCAATACCTCCGATCGTACGTCCATGACATGACTCCCTAACAATATCCCATTAAGTACGCCACGTCCGCGTCGATCCGTGCATGTGTATGGTGTAGATATATAGCTTCGTCTTATATTCATCAAATGGCTACCACAATCTTTATGGTATATAGCAGAGCCTTCAAGAAGGAACCGCCGCTTGTGCGCCAATTGTAACGAGTCCAACCGTTAGATTGATCTGGGGATTTTCATTCCAAAGTAGCTAGAGCTTGTGTTGGAGACACCACCTTCGCATGACGTAGATAGTAATTAAGTGTTTTCACCGTAGTGTGCTATCTCACTGCCGAAGCCGCTTCTACCATCATCACTTGTCCAGTTGTCGACTCTTCGCTAACCATATGCCGCTGGAGGAGAAGCTGGAAGTCGACGAGGTCACATACCACCACGCTTCCAGCCACTGTAGCATTGCCTTCGATCGAACAACAACAAGCATGACCTGATGTCACTGGAAGAGACGTCGTGTGTAGCACCCGTGAGGATCAGGCATGATTTGACGCCTCCTAATGAGACGTCGTGCATAACCACCGTCGGCAGGCCTGACTTGACATCTCCGTCGAAGACGTCGTGCGTAGAACTTAGTGAGTCAATCGAACCATACCATCGCCGGCCTGAAAACTCCACAGAAACACAATGTTTGAGACCATCACGGCATCACCAAATCAAACATCCCACCACCGCATCATCCAAATGACCATGATGTGATGTCAACCACCGTCGAAAGACCAGAGCCATGCCCCTAATGCAAAGTCCCATGCCACCGTCGGCTGACATCATAGCTAGTAGATCACATCCAAATCAAGGTTGCTACACCTCTTGTCAGCTATTGCATTACCACACAGCAGCAACACCGACAGCTACCTCTTCCCCATCGCAAACTGCTGCAAACCCCGCACCATACGCCCTATGGCCCGAGGAACCAGGCTGCCACAAACTTTGCACCGCAACCTGATTAGTGACAACTACCTTGCATGGCCGCGGCTAGAGGTCAATGCTCATCGGCGGTGATCCTAGACTTGATCGTTTTTCAGCGAACATTTGTAGGGTGTTTGTTGTAAAAAAGGGCGGCACTATAATGTCTATTTTTTTCTAGGACCTTTTTGTAATTATACACCCACCGCTGATCCAATGCAGATTTTAGGTCTTTTGGACCTTTACTTGTCAAAAAACCTTGACATTTGTCATGAAACAAATAGTAGAAGTTGCAACAAAATATTGTTTTTCTGGACAATTGTCTGTCCTTCTAACCTCTGAAAAGATTCTCAACTGAGCCTGAACTCGAACGGATTTGCCCTTCGCTTGCTGAATTTGAAATGATCTTTTCATTAAAATAAGTATAAAACAGATAGTAGATTATTTAGAAATCCACTTTGACTCATGGGTGTAGATGCATCCACTGTCTAAAAATTATTTTTAAAAATGTCTAATTTTTTTTGAAAAACAATTCTTGTTATACATCTAAACATTTTATGTTCACTCACCAAGTTTCACGAGAAAAAGGTATATTTTGTGGCATATGGAAAAAGAATTTTTTTTATGATATAAATTGCTATTTACGCGACATTTTTTGTTATCTTTTTTACATAGGCCACAAGAAAAGCATTTTCTCCACAAAACTTTGTGTGTGTGGGGGGGGGGGGGGGGGGGCAAATGAATGTTCGGATGTACACCCTGGGATATTTTGTCCGAATTTTTTTTACACTTTTAAATACATTTAAATGCAATTTCCTAGTAATAAATGCATTTGATCTGATGAGCGGAAACGCCATGTCTCCGATATTGGATTGTAGACCAATTCCATCTCCTCTCGGCGTGCACTAAAGAGAAAAACACCATGAAGTAACCCAAATGGGCAAATTGAAAACGTGCCCAGTTCAGCCCAGCTTGTCTCTCTTTTGCAACAGTGAGTCCGGATCGGTCGAGAGTGAGGCCAGGTAGGTTGCAGCGTCTCTTTCCACGGTCAGGTCAACGGAAGGCTTCGTGGAAGCCAAGTGGGCCCGCTACCGACGTGGCTGCTGAGCACGTTGGGACCCACACTGACACTGCCCCGACCGTCGGTGGAGCTCAGAATTCAGCTCGCACTGTCAGCTCCCGCTGTTCTCCTCCTCACTCCACACTGTACCTGCTTTTCTGTTCTGAATTCTTCTTGCATTGTTTCTCCTTTTCTCCTTAAGCATTTTACATAGGAAATTAGTTACTGATTTAATTAGCGCACAGTAGTTTTCAAAGATAATAAGCTGACATAACTATTTTCTTCAGAGTTAAAATTGAAACAGTTTGTGCATTTTGTCACATAGATTGTATTTTTCCCGTGTACTCTTTGGAAGCAGCTACTCTCTGCGACCACTAATACTTGTTTCTATATAGATATATTTTAGTATTTAAATATATACATACAGAGACAGGTATTAATAGTCGAAGAGAGTATGCAATCTTCAGATGTAATAGTATCGCAGTACTCGTATGCACTGCTCTGCACTGTTAGAACGGCGGCCACTCCGTATTCATTTGAGACTGATGACCAACTGACCAGGTTCGCAAACGCAATGCCTCGTTTTCTGATTGGATCCGATCACTGTTTACTTTTCCTGTGCTCTATCATTGTGGTTTTAATTTGTGGTCATACGGACATCATTGTCTGCTCTTGCTTGCTTTCCTTTTGTTATGTTTATTTTTTGCCTGATAATAGAAACAAAACACGAGAATACGCTGATTACGTCTTGACGCGGACTGCATACCGGACCGGCGCATCGGAGCATTATAGCAAGGATGGTTCAGGCCAAATAAATCTTTTTTAAAATTGCCAAGTCCTTTCTAACCTTGATTGTGATTACTTTGTGTGAACCAGACCAAATATGGTTCAATCTCTTCATTGAAAAGAGTATCATTACTTTTTTTTGCCACGAAAAGAAGTATGGTTCAATCTCTTCAATGAATAAAAGTATCATTACTTACTCCCCCGATCGAGAATAAGTGTTGTTGCGCGACACTTATTTCTGATCGGAGGGAGTACATCTTTATTGTTAATTGAATCCTTGCTGCTGCTACCGCTGCAGATCCTATGTTACCAGCTGACAAGGGTATAGATAATAGAGCCCGTCGGTTGAGTACCCCTTAGGCCCATTAAGCTAGGTCCAAGTGTAATACTAGTCGAGATACGAGTTCATGTCGTATGTCGATGTTGTAATCCGTGTCGAACCCCTCCCGATTCTTGGGACCTGGCCACCTATATATAGGGGCCAGGAGAGGACGGTGCGGGACAGATTGAAAGCAAGCCAAGTTACTCTTACGTTTACTTTCGATACACACTTTGTATGACTGATTTTACCTTCGAGTTCATCCGACGCCCTATTCCCCCGATCCTAAGTCCTTCATATTGGACATTTGTCGAGTTAACCCTCGTCACCAGTAAAAAGCGGACAATCAAAAAAAAAATCTGATGCCTAAACTTCATAAAGATTGAAGACTATACTTTTGGTCCAACAACATGATTCCATTGATTATTCTTTGACAAGCCAAATGGTAGCAATTTTGCTCTAACTAGTGGTTGGAGCAAACCCAAATGATTAAGTATATTCCCATATGCATGCATGAATTGGCGCGAATATTGTGTCTATGATTCGTAATTGTGGTCAGCCACTTAACTGCACTACACTACTCACTCTGTCAAGAATTATCCTGCATTCTAGGTTTAGTCAAAGTCAAACTTTATAAACTTTAACTAAGCTTATAAGAAAAAAATATTAATATTTATAATATAAAATAATCATCATTAGAATTATCATAAAATATATTTTCATATTGCATGTATTTGGTTTCATAGTTATTAATAGTTTTACCAATATCTTTGGTCAAAATTTGAAAAATTTAACTTTGACCGAACACAGAATGCAGGGTAATTCCTTACGGAGGGAGTAGTACGCTAGTAACTGTTTTAAAGACGATCTTACATCAGTTTTAGTTGGAATAGCATCTCTCACGATACCAAATAAATACTTAATAAACATGTAATGTGCGATGGTTGAGACGTTATGTCACAGGATCAATCATCACTAACCAAACGAAAAAAGAATCAAAGACTAGACCTCAATTTGGGACGAATTTCTTGATTTTAAGCAAAACATTTTGTCGGTCAGATAGAGTCGAGACTTGCGACAAAGGCGAAGAGTAAGAATACAATTAAAAAGTACTAGTAATCGTTCGTTTTCAGATGGCGCCAAATTGGCATCTAGAGACAGCAATGTGCGAAATGCGATGAATCCTTCCGGCGAGCTTCTACAGTTGCATCAAATCAAGTTGAAATACTGCCAAAGTTGCATCGTATTTTCTTTTGCATAATTGTGTCGATAGTAATTTAACTAGTAATGTGTTTGCCATGTGGCTAGTGGGCTCTATTCTAATCCGCGTATATATTCCCCTTGTCCATCGCGCTTAAGCTCCCTCCTCATCGGCCTTTCCCTCGCCACTAAATATTTCCTCTTCTTCATTGTCTAGCCATCCATCCCCAGCTTCTTCTTCTTCTCCGATCCGCCATTGCCTCGATACCAGAGCTCGAGCGCAGAGGCTTTTGCGCTTTGCACAGGTCATCGCTTTAGTTTCCCGCCATTGTTGTGCTTGCCTTGGCTTGCCGGGCTCGAGGAACCAAGTCGCTTTTACAGCTGCAAAGCGCGCCAATTTAGGAGCTAGGCAGCATGCTGGGAGCGAGCCTGAAGGCGAGGAAAAGCGCCGCGGTCGTCGAGCTAGGATCGCTGTCGATGAAGAAGAAGAACCCTCCTCCTCCGGTACCGCCGGCGGTGGGGAAGGCGGCGGCCGCGCCGGCAGTGGGGACGAAGGTGGCGGGGGAGGAGGTATGGGAGGTCCGTCCAGGCGGCATGCTGGTGCAGAAGAGGGTTGCCGGCGACGACGAGCTTGTGCTGGAGGATGTGAAGCCGGTGCCGACCATCCGGGTCAAGGCGAAGCGCTGCGGCGTGACCCACGAGATCTACATCAGCGCGGAGGCCACGTTCGGCGAGCTGAGGAAGCTGGTGGCGGAGCGCGCCGGGGCGCACCCGGAGGACCATAAGGTGCTGTACAAGAACAAGGAGCAGGACCCCAAGGCGTTCCTCGACATGGCCGGCGTCAAGGACCGCTCCAAGATCACCGTCGTCGACGACCCCGAGGCCCGCGCGCGCCGCCTCATCGAGGAGCGCCGACAGGGCCACCTCCAGAAGGCCGCCAAGGCCATCGCCGCCGTCGCCGCCGAGGTCGACAAGATCGCGCCCAAGGTACCACGCAATTACTACATTGCCAGCCGTGCCGTTCGCCGTCCATTAATGAACAGAGCGTACAGGAGGAGTTGAGTTGACCGGCGATTTTTTGTTGGCAGGTGTCGGTGCTGGAGGCGTCGGTGCGGAAGGGGGAGAAAGTGGCGGAGAAGGACGTCGCGACGGTGACGGAGATGCTCATGAACGAGCTGCTCAAACTCGACGCGGTGGTCGCCGGTGATGACGTCAAGGCGCAGAGGCGGATGCAGGTGAAGCGGGTGCAGAAGTACGTGGAGACGCTCGACGCCGTGATGGCCAAGAACGCCGCGATCGCGCGCAAGTCCGGCACGAAGAAGCAGCCAGAGCAAGCCCCGCCGGCGGCGGCGAGGCAGCAGCAGCAACCACAGTCGCAACGCCACCATCAGCAACCGCAGCAGCAGCAGCCAGCGCAGACGACGCGGTGGGAGATGTTCGACCTTCTGTCTTCGCTGCCGTCCACGTCGTCTGCCTCCTCAACCACCACTGCCAGCTCCACCGCGTCGTCCGGCGGCCCACCGCCGCCCACAAACCGGCAAGACTGGATGCTCTTCTGAAGACCGACCACCACCGCAATCCAAAGCAGAGAAGCAGATGCAACAGAGGCTTGTGTGCCAAGAATTGCACACATATCTCCGCAAAATCCAATCCAAGAGTCTCAATTGGACCATGATGATCCAATCGGGTCAATTACACTACGTTTGCTTAGTTCGGTTGGCAACACATTACTCCTGGTTAATTACTGCCAGTTCAGTCCTAGTTCTTCGCGTCAGAGATGTCAAAGTATTTTTTCTTCTTCTTTGGTCGTCATCAAATGTTTGATATAAATTCTTTTGTGTGCATACTGTGAGAAAGAAAGAGAAAGGGAGTCTGTCAGGTTGATCAATTAAGGATCAATGAAGCAAGATGTGTATTCAGATTGGGGAATAAGCCAAAATTCAGAGTTGTGTCCATGGCTACATGCATGCACAGAAACCAAAATACACATGAATGTTCTTCAGTTCTTGCTTGGGCACTGACCAGGACTGCATCAGAAGGGACGCAGAATTTTCCTCTCTTTTTTTTTTGATGTGTTTTTGCTGTCGCTGCAGTTGCAGTTGTGGTTGTTGTTCTTGAGTTGGTTGGCGCCTATCTGTCAGGTTTTGATTCCTTTCCAGAGCTGCATAATGGAGGGTTGCTGTGCAGTTAAATTCTTTATTGTCGTGCCACATTTAGGAGTCTCTGTCCCATTGCATCCATTCCAACCATCCATCCATCACAACACAAACGAATCAACCCAACATGTTCCTCTTAGGCAAAAAAAATCTCATGAAGAGGAAGAAACTTCTGAAGATGCTTAGCTTGTTTGGTTCCATGACATTATGCTAAAAATAAGCATGAATCCTGGGGGAATTCCGGTGCAAGCCCTAACTATAGCATGGATTGTGATGAATGAAACATGGTCGTTGCCGTTGCAGTGTCAGTGTGATGATAGTTTAATTATTTGCATCTTTGTGTATATATATACATGTGGTTTAGTAGTAGTTGTTGTAGTATTATTCTGGTTGTTGAGTGGGGGATCATGGGATGTGCTTCTCCCTCTTTCTCTCCACTCTCACTGTCAGCTTTGCTGGCTAGAGAGATGCCTTCCCAATTGTCACCAATTATAACAAGCAACGGGTTGGACTTTCTTTTGTTTATTTTCTCTTGTTTTTTTATGAAAGTCTGTGACATGATAACATAGTGCTACTATTGAGCATGCACGGTTGGTGCTGTATAGAGAAGTCGAGGTACGTAGAGAGCTCTTCACATGCTTCCTAAGCCATGGCTGTACTTTTGGCGGAGAGCGAAACTTCATGGATGGAGTGTAACATTGTTAAATGAAATGTTTATAGAAAGGAAATAGTGAAAGAACGAACAAAAGGCAGGGAAATAGTTGAAGGTTAGTTGTACACACAAAAAGTGTTCTCAAGACCAGAGAATGAGATACAGATGTTCTTAGGGAAGGATATATTTTATTGGTTATACACTTGAATAAAATATTCCGCAGGCACGATACCTCCCTCGGCCAACACCGTTAAAGGAAAGTCTTTTCCTAAAGTGATTAGAGAGAGCAAAAATTTCAAAATTATAAAAATGTTCCTAAAATAGTTCCATGATACCAAAAGATATTGCAAATGCTCTTAGCAAAGAATACTTTTAGTGGGTTATGCTATTCGGACGGAAGCTATGGTCGGAGGCCTCACCCCTCCCCTCCATTTGATGCCAATTAAGAGGGATAATTTCAGCGATATGACAATGAATCACCGAGCTTGCATCAAGGCCCCGATTTGTGACGAAACCAAGCTAAATCTCACAATTCAGAACACAAGAGAAAAGTTTATTTTTTGAAACTATGCAGGGTGTAGCTTCTTTAACAATATTGGTTTTGGTGGGGAACTTGAACTAGACCAGGAAGGAAAATGGTATCCACGTTTGATGGAAATGTCGTGTGGTGAACCCTCCACCTCGATCCACATTTCTACCGGTTAGCACAGTGGAACGTAGTGGCCTGAGGCATGCTTTCTTTCATTTCCCACCATCCAGCCATCTTAATTCTCCTCAAGCCTAATGGTAGGAGATGAAGAGTAGAAGGGATGTCATAATATATTCGGACGTCGAAAGATTGTCGGCCTGCGGTGAAGGAGGACATGTGGATACACATGAAGATGCGTCGAGCTCACTCACATAGGCATTGAAGGTAAGTACAAAACAGGTGTGTAAAGATCAAAAGCACTAACACAAACTACCATCTTTGTGACTATTTTGTGTGCAAATGGTGTTTCAAGTTTTGGGAACAAAATATTTTGTTATTTCTATTTTTTCCTTATGGTGGTAGGGAGTCCGGGGGGAGGGGCTTGCGTACAGTGCCGTCTCGGATGAATGTGCGTCTACTAGGAAAGCATGATCTTACCTTTGTATTTTGATTTTCATAGTACAATTAGGATACATGTTGACTAAAAAGCAGGACAACAAAAGGCCATACCACCTAGGGATAGTGCAAAATTATACACTCGGAGCAAGACACAAGGATGGACATCCAAATGTAATGTAGCATAAAGTCAGTGTGGAACATGCACTCTCAGCGGAACACAAAGGTGGACACCAAGAAGTGGCATGCAAAAAAAGCACATGCAAACATACTGAAAGGATCAATATGGTCGACTAGAGAGTGTGAATAGGTGACTAACAATTTCTAACTCTCTTCAAATTAAGGCTTGACAAATAAGGTAGGTTTTCTACATATGAACTAGGTGAGCAAAACTATATGACAAGATACAAGGAAGCAAGATAAACAACAATACAAGTTCCACCCAACCATTCCACCATGGAACCCTGTTGATAGTATGGAGACCTACTACAAAAAGACTAGTAAAACTAAGGTTCTCCGTCTTTGAAAGCTTCCACATTGAGGGAAACTGAACGTATTGGACATCAATCCTACAAGCTACACACTCAACACAAGGTAAGTCCTAAATTTGTATTGTTATAAAACATAAAAATAATTAGGAGAGACACCCTTTCACATACTTCAACCAGTTGGCACTGCAAAACCTACATTGACGGATGGACATCCAAGTGTAGAGTGGCCAAGGACATTAGAAGGTAGTGTAGCCCCCCTCGAGCGACTCTAGAGTTCACCCCATAACCTAGCAAACCTCCCCTACCTCGTGTCCCCCTGGCCGCCGCCGCCACATGCTCTAGCGGCGGTGGCGGCACCCCAACCCGTCGAAGGCGGAGGGGATCTGATGATGGGCTTGCTGTCGCTCCATCCCTGTGAGCGGGGCGGGGAGTGCGACGGTGGCGCTGTTGGCTCGCGGCGGACCACGGTGGAGCGTCGATGCGGTGGCTGGGCGAGGATGGTGGAGCCGGCGGTGTGCTGCAACGGCAGCGTGCAGCAACGGCCTGTGCTGAATCTAGGCGGGATCCGGTGGCGCGCGGGTCTAGACTGGGCCTTCTAGGATTGATCTGAAGGGCTGGCCACTCCCAGGTGCAAGCTTCTGCTGGGCGATAAGGCTCGTGGCAGTGCGTTGATCTGCTCCTGCTCGGGAGTGTTGGGCGCTGCTCTTTGCAGCAATCTTCGGCGGGGCAGGAGGCGGAGAAAGGTAGGGCCGCACGCGCTCGACTGTGGTGGTGACCTACTTCTTCCTTGGAGTTGGTCAGCCAGATGAATAAAGGTGGTCGTCCTAAGGTTTCTCTCACCCAAAGACAAAGATCTATTTGTTGCATGCCCTTATTGATCTGGTCGAAATGTCGAGTTCCGGAAGGCTCCGCTGGCGAACTCCACTGGGTGAGTATTGCTTGGAGATTGCTGGATCAGATGGAATTCGGTCGTGCAGACCCATGTTTTTTCTGGCCATTTGGTTTCAGAGGGAGCGCTGTGAAGCTCTGTTGTCTGTTGCCATCATGCGACACGTCTTACGGTCCATGGTGAAGTCAGAGAATGAATGACATAGAAGCTGAGTTTTTGAGGACTGGCAAAAGAGATTCGAGTCTTTATGGCGATGAGGAACTTTCTTCATGATTCGTGACTTGTGGCAGCGGCATCGGCAAGTGGGGGCGACAGTACAGGAGAAGTACGTAGTCCAATCTTGTAGGGTGAAAATCCAAGGTCTGGCTTTAGTTAGTTGTGCCTGGCAATGACCTTGTTGAAGGCATTGTTTTGTGAGCGGAGACTTTCTCCAGGGGTGAAAACCTAAGGTTTATGACCGGGCGACGACGACGCTTGTGCACTGTTTCCTTCTTGGAGGCATCGCTTTTGGAGAAGCTGGACTTCTGGTGCTATCTTGGTTGGGTTAGTGCTGCTGTTAGAAGGAACTGATCACTATAGCGGGACTTTTCTTTTTTATAATTCTTCTTCTTCTTTGGCCGTGTGGATTCGTATCGCCACTAGGGTATGCGTTGTTGCAGAGGCTGGGTGTAATTGGTATCTTCTTGATATTAATATATGCTCCTTATCAAAAAGAAGATAGTGCAATCTTAAGGAATTGCAAACCATGCATTCAAGATGGTTCGAGTTTTTTATCAAAACATACCGACCTATAATATTTTTTTCTAGGGAAACAACATGAATTTGTTGGGAGCTTTCTTAATTTTCAACACAGATTACATCATTTATAAGGTTGCTTACAATAAACCCATGCATTCAAGATAGTGAATGATTTGTTATCAAAACATACCGGCATGTGATCTTTTGTTTGAGGGAAACAATATGACTCTGCTAACTCTGCTATGATCTTTATTAATTTCCAACACAGATTACATCGTTTATAAGTTTGCTTACAATAATCCATGCATTCAAGTGAGTTCATTATTTTTTGTTACAATATACCGGCATGTGATCTAATTTAATGGAAGCATGAACGGATCATTAATTGAACATTCATATATTTCCTTTTTCGTGTTTCGGATATACCATGCCCTCCCACAAGAGGATTCAGAGCGCAACCAATGATAGGTGGAGTGGAACCTAAGAGGGAATTGGTTCCAGCACCGTGCCACTTTTTGCGTGTGAAGTCAACTAAATTACAGCAACTCCTAGAGCAAAAGCATTAGCCACCACACAAAAGGCAAAGAAATCGACCGCAGATGACATCAGGGACCAGCAATTCACAGCGTTGTCGGAGTCCATCCGTGAACTCTAGAATACACCTCCCTGGCCACCCTCTTCAGCTTCTATGCACCTCTCTCAAGGCTTTCTCTGTCTTGGATTTTTTTGCAAAATCGCCCAGTAGTTAAGAATGTTGCACAGTCTGTAAATTGTGTTAGTAGGATTATATGGGAATTTCCTATTAAAGCAAGGATACTTTCTTATTTCCAGAGTGTCAAGCACATAGCTGCATCCCTGCTGTGAAGGAATTGATCCACACTCCTAGGATGTCACCTGGACTCTCTAGAGGCCTAACCAAGCTAAAAGCACATACCACCATTTGCTAGATAAATCTAGTAAAGGTACATTCAAATATTAAATTTCTCACTGTTTCATCAGCACCACAGAAAATGGCAATGAGTATTTCCAGTCTAACCTTTCTTCAATAGATTGTCTTTAGTCAGTATGTAGTTTTTGAATTTTTTTACCTTTAGTGTGATCTTTGCTTTAGAGATGAATCTGCGAGGATAAACCCCTATTGACCTTAATTGCAAGTATAAATCCTTGATTTTGAAGTCACTAGAGTTCGCAATTTTCTATCTAACTACATCTTCTTGATCATTGAGATGCACTCCATCATCTAGAGTTTTCATCTCCTCCAACTGAGCCATAGTTTCTTCATATAACAATCTTATGAACCTAATTAAACCCCAACCATTATGCTTGACATCATGCATAGTCGCATTTTCTTGAAGGCCAGATTGTGTAGCCCGGGGAATTGAACAACTAGATGTATATTATTAACCCAGACATCTTTCTAGAACATAGTTTTCTTTCCATTGTTCAGAACTTTATTGGCATATTTTTGGAAGATGCCATTCACTCCCATCAAATTTTTCCAAAAAAGAAACCATCCAGATCCACTTGTTGCATTAGCAAACACCTGATTATATACGTATTTTCTTGTCAGAAGCTGATGCCATGTTCCTTTAGTATTCTCCAGCTTCCATAGCCATTTGCAGAGAAAACTTTTGTTCATAGTTATAAGATCTAATACACCCAATCCACCACAATCCTTTCGCAAACACACATCGTTCCATTTTACTATGTGATATATTTTTCTATCATCCAACTCCTACCAAATCATCATTTTTTTTGTATATATCAGCCTTCCTCTGAAAACTTTTTAGAGCTTCTAAGAAAGACAAGCATTGACCAAAGTTAATCCGTCTCCCATGGAAAGCATATTTTCTTTCCAACTAGCTAATTTTACCTAATTGGATCCCACTATGACACTGCCAATCTCTTTTTTATCAATTGACATTCCCAAATATTTCATGGATACCTCAATGGTAGGACAAGTGAAGTTTTCACTATTTTAAGGGATGACCCTTTTCTTCCTTTTTCAAGTAGGATGTCCTTTTTTTGTTTGTGAGCTGCCCGAACAAAATTGGATGTTGGGTTATCACCAAGATTTTGGTTCCCGATAGAAAAAAATTCCCGAGGGGGGTCGGGATTGCCGGTTACCGCGGTTACCGAAAAATCCCGACCGGTTACCGGACGAATTTGAAATCTAAAATTTGAATTCAAGTTTCTCAGCATGACAATTTACTGAGGCTTCTTATTAGAATTTAGAAAAATTCAAAAATTTCAAAAAATATGGGATTTTTTGTCTGATAAGTCGGTTTCCCGAGGGTGGTCGGGATCTCCGGTTACCGACCGGTAACCGGATTTCCCGACCGGTAACCAAATCACTGGTTATCACACAACACATTAGCACGGCCTAGTCGAGATCAAGAAACATTCGCGATATTTAATAAAGTGGCCTGCTTGCTTAATATATTTTGGTTTATTTTTTAAATAAACATTCGCGATAGCTAAGCCGACGGAGTAGCCTACCACCGGCCCAGCCAAATCGACTGGCTTAGAGTCCAAACTGCTAGTACAAGTGTCTCTCCATGCAACTTTCTTCTCCCTCAAAACCTCTGAACCATTCCAAGCTGGGATCGACGGAAGCGCGGATCATGGCAGGCAGATCAAGTTGGACCTGGACAAGTCCACGACCCGATCTTGGCTCTCACCATGCATGCCGAGCTTCTCCTCGTTTAGCTAACTAGCAATCCGCGCCGCCCCATCGCTCGCTTCCCTTTATATCTCCTCGTTCTGACCGCTCCAAGTTATCACTCCTTTTACCGGGCGCGCGCCGCGATCGAGGGTTCAGGAGAGGAATCTGCACGCCAATGGCCGCCGAGGTGCTCGTCGGAGCCGAGCGCCGCGTCCTCATCAGCGGCTACGGCGCCCTCCCCGCGCCGCCGCCTCCGGATAGCCTGCTCGGGCGCCTCGACCAGATCGACCTACGGGTATTTATCTTTGCACACGCTGTGTTCGATTGTTTCCGTGTGTGTGCGATCTTTGACACGTCCTTAATTTGCCAATGGCAGTTGAGACAGCTGGAGGAGCAGCGGCTGCCCTCGTCGGCCGCCGACGTGGATGGCGGGGTCTGCGTCTTTGTCGACGCAGACGCCCGCCGCGGCTCTTCTCCGCCGCCAGCGCCGGCGAGGCACCAGCACAGCAAGTCGATGCCGTCGGCGCTGCAGCAGCAGCAGCAGCAGGCGCACGTCCTGCGGGGCACGCTCATGGACCGCCTCAACCTGCTCGAGTCACGCATCAGGCAGCTCAGCTGCGAGCTGGACCTGGACGGCGGGAAGGTCGCGTCCCTCGCGCCGCCTGTGGAGGACCGCGCGTGGTCCGAGCCACCTCTGCCTGAGCCGCGCGGCGGAGACATCCCGGCGTCCATCCGGGCGCGCGCCGCTGCTGGAGGCGCCAGCACTAACTGGAGTGCCGTGCAGATCCTTCAGAAAGGCGCTCGCCAGCTCCACCGGAACAAACCCAACCACCCTGCCAAGGTACGTAAACTCCATCGTCTCCATTCCCCACCATTATAGACAGAGAAGAATTGCTGAACATATATATACAACTTCTGTGATAAAATTGCAGGTGAAGAAGCTGAAGGAGGCCAAGTGCGCGTGCGAGGAGGAGAAGAGGAAGGCTGAGAGAAGCAACAAGCCAGCGGCTGGCCGGAGGTGGTTCGCCATCGGATGCTAATTTGAACAAATTATTATTCGTCGAGCTTAGCTAGCTCTGCATGGTGGACGGATGAACTGATCTTTGTTGGATCGGCATTAGAATCTATGTGTTTTCTTCTGTATTTCTTTCGTTTTATTCTGTGTCCTGCATATATATGTACTAGTCATATGCATATTGATTTGTAAGTTCGTGTTAGCACAAAATTTTTCCAAAGATGTATTACAGTATAAGCACTGTGTAGCTGCCTTTTGTCTTTGCATTGTGATAATCTTAGACAAGAATTTCTGTTACTCTGATAAATCAGAAAGCCAATTTGCATAATCTCTGTTCAAATGTGACAGTCGAATAGGTACGGTGATGATAAACCAGTCATTTAAAATTAGCTACTGTGGGAACCTCTGCATCGTCCGTCAGTCATATATTCAGGCCCCTTGATGATATGGCAGTCCACACTCCACAGTACACAACGACGATTCCACCACAGTACACAACGACGATTACATTATATATTCATCACGAGAATCCATCCATTCACAAGTTTAATTAGAAAGAGAAGTGAGCTAATTTATTTACTTAGTATAATTAACTGAATAACGTCGTGCGTGCATCCAGCTAATTAAGCGTGGAGCTAGTGACGAACCTCGTTGACGCTGCTCATGGTGCCGATCCCGACGGACACCGGGGCCTCGACACCCAAGTCTACGCGTGCACTTGCCTCCTGGTGGTGGCGGAGGGGCTCATGGATACCGCCGGCGGTTACAGCGGCGGCCAGCGCCGGGACCCCGCCGTGGCCATGGCCCGGGAGGGGGCCGGGATTGAGGGCGGCGTTCGAAATGTACCTCTTTCCGCTGGCGGCGCCGACAATGCACAGCACAACGGCCAGCACTAGCAGGACGGTGGCGAGGCGCGGGGAAGAGGAGTGCGCCACAGAGGTCGACATGGCTAGCTCGATCGATGTGTGTGTGTGTGCGCGCGCGCGCAGCTCTGGGCAGGGGCGCGCTCTCTGTATTTGTAGGATGCGCGTCACAGATGATCAGCTCGATCGGGTTGGAGAGTGCAGCAGCTTCATTCAAGATGGCACATGCAGATGCAGGCAGGTCGCCGTCGCCGTCGGAGGTTTGGCACGCGCCGGATGGTATCCACTAGCCAGGTTCGGCACCGAGCACGCCACAGCTATCTTTACTATTCGTTTCGAGTTGGTGGCATGTTGACTTCCGATTTTACCCCTAGAGATATTGCAATAATTGCCACCGCCTAGGTATACGCGCGCGCATTCGTTCCCGACCCAGGAGGAAACCACTCAATCCAGTCAATCCGCCGCCCCAAATTCCGCCCCCGAGCCCATCATCGCCGGCCGAGCCGTCCCCTGTTCCAGCGCCACCAGCGCCGCCTGCATCGTCCCCACTTTTGCCGCTCCGCCTCGCTATCGAGGGGGATTAGCTCTCCGATTAGCTCATCACTTCTTTCCGTTCCTCCCTATGCATCTATGCTGCCTACGGAGAGAGGAGGCACTGCCTACGGAGAGAGGAGGCACTGGGTGCCATTCTTCCTGGAATCGTCCCTAGCCAGCAGATCCACGTCCTCTGCGCCACCCCTCTTCCCCGGCTGTGCCGTCGATCAGGAAATTCTCGACGCCGCCCCTGTGCCCCGCGTCCACTGCTGCGGACCTTGTCTGCCCTGTCCTTTCTCCTACACAGGCTCCAGCGACGTCGAGGTTCCCACGCCTGCGCTGCATCTGGATTGCATCCTTCGCGTGCGTCCAAACAGCAGTGCCGCCTACATTTTCTTGCCACCGGTCCATAAATGGACTGCCGATTGCTACGACTGCGAGTGGACCACGAACAACCACGCGATTGGAATGCCCATGGCTTTTCTGAAGATGTAAACTGCTATTGCCTGCTCCTATCTTCTGTTGCCGTTGCTTGCTTTCTATCTAAACTCCTCTTCTATGCATTTTACTGAACATGACTAGGCAGGCAACAGTAGCTCAGGGAAAAGATGGGCAATCACAGTCTGTGGGACTCTGGCCAAGCAAAATGCTGCTCGACTCGATTTGTGCTACGCTGTCAGCTGAAGCGAGATCATCGGCTGCTACCTATACGAATTTGGTTCTTCAAGCCAATTTGGTGTTGCAGCTATGAATTGTATTAGAGACAACAAAATGGAGAGAGAAGTATTCAGAGATAGCATGCGGCGGTGAGGATATAAAACGAAGATGTGTGGTGGAGAAGATCTGTATGTTTTTTGACGGTCCTTCATCATTTTGCAAGAGGATGTGTTATTTGAAATGTTTCTTTTCATGGTAGGCACATGGGCGTCAAACTATATTTATTTTAGTTACTACTACATGAGCAGCTAGAATTTACTTTTTACACTAAATTGTGGTAGTGAAAAAAATGAGAAAAAAATAAGAGAAATAAAGTTATTCGACTGATATTCAGACGCATCGTTGAACATTTGCAAGAGGGTGTGCCCCTCGAAATATATATTTTGGTTGCAAGCACACATGTGTCGAACTATTGATTTTAGTTACTACTAATTTTGGTACATGTGTAGAATTTATTTTTAGACTAATTTGTGATTGTGAAAAAATAAAAATGAGACGGTTAAATAAAAAAGAGAGTGTGTGGTGGGTAATAATATGGGACATGGATCTCCTAACGTATGTTGCCCTGAAATTATTTCACTGCCATGTGGACCCATGTCAAATAGCGGCACATACGAGAGATGATATGTGTAGGTAGCCTACGATCAGAGTCCTTCTTAGCCATGATAATAAAGGAAAATTTTAAATTTCTTGTAGTTATAAACACCACGACTATACTTGAAGCAAAGTGGAATTTAACACATATGCATGCGACGGAGTAATAGTTTCTCTGTGAAATACATTTTAAGAAAAGTAGAATATTATAGCATTTTGAATATATGTACTTATTGTTTTCTATAAACATCAATTTCATGTGTAATATGTTTACACATGTCGCAAGGAGGCCGTAGCAATGCACGGGTATTTAGCTAGTTTCTGTAGGAGCTTAATTTAACAATGACAAGTTTTTTTGTGAGGTGAATTTAACGATGAAACGATGACAAGATGAGTGGACCGCCTTTTTTTTTGAGCGAAAGATGAGTGGGCCTCCTATGTATCGCTCATCGCGAGCCGTTGGAGGGACTCGTCCGCTGCGGACAGAGCTACTCTGCTGGCTATATTCCGGCCCATTAACATGTACTGTATGGTTTTATCTTTTATTTTATTTTATTTTAACATCAATCATTATTAATTCGATATATATAATCACTTCACTATAAAAAATAAAAAAAATAAAAACTGGTCATGAACATAAAATATCCGTGCTTTTCACAAATTGTTCATGTGTATCCAAACATGTTTTCTTGTTCAGAAACCTGTTCACATGCTTAAAAGTGATAACCGGTTTAAAACAAATGTTCACGGGTTCCAAAAATGATAACAAGTTAAAAAGATGTTCATTAGTTAAAACACATGGGTAAAAAAAGGTTCATGAGTATTAAAAATGCTCATGGGTTTTAAGAGATGTTTAAGAGTTGGAACAATATATATTCATGTCTTACCAAAGAAACAACAACTAAATATAAAAGCGGGGAAAAGAAAAAATAGAACAAAGCATAAATAGAATAAAGAGAAAACCAAAAAAAATAGAATATTGGACCACGGCACAACACAGGAAAAGCGTGTGCCGCTACTCTCAATAGGTGAGAGATATAAAATGGATGCGAAGACGAGTTCACAATAAATGCAAGTTGACCTGAAAACTCTGGCCTAGTTTTCTCAAGCAAAAATATTTATATGTACTTCCTCTTATCGAAAATAAGTATTGATAATCTATAAAATATATAAAGTTCATTTCCACTAAATGTAATTAATGTTTGCAAGCTCAAAGCTGGTGAAGCCATGTCACCCTAATTACCCCTATCCGTACGATTTCAAAGATGTGGTCATAATCTTTCCTGGTGCTAAGGTCATGCGGTACCAGTGTGTATCGCTCGGAAAGAAACGAAGCCAGGAGCCGATGTGCCCATTTGTTCTTTCTCTTCTCTCGCTCTTTATGGAGTCCACCAAGGCACCAAGTTGTTTTTCCACTATCTCCCAAATTATTGGCCACTAGCAGTGTGACTCCTCCGATCCTAGAGGTGGTAGTTTTCCACTCCGTCCACTATTCCTCTGATTGGCCATATAAATATGGCTCTCACTCTGAAATCATCACCCGGCCAGCTATGACATGACCACCACAAGGCAGAAGGCACCAGCCATGGAGACTGAGACTACTCATAGTGGGGAGTAACATAGGTAGTAACATCAATAACATGCAATGACAACTAAGCATTTTGATGATATGGCATGTTATTAATTGAAGAAAGAGAGTGTAGTGGTAACTAGCTATGTTACCATCACATCACACATTTCAATGCAAAATGACTCTACAAAGTAATAAATATAGCATTTTATATTACTAGAACTATGATACTACCCACTATGAAGGTAATAACATAGAGTAGTAACATGTGCATGTTACTACCTTATGTTACTCCCCACTATGACTAGCCTGATGGAGAGAAAAGCAAAGAGCTTGAAAGGGGAGGGCACCAACCGTGTGTTCACCTGCCTCCGTTTGATGAATAGTACAAGAAGCATACCTGGCTCAAGCAAATCACTGTTTTTCCTCCTGCAAGGGCGAGCATGCGCGGAGGGCTGGCAGCTGACTCAAAGCCTTCAGGATTGGCGCGATAAAGGGAGCTCAGCAAAAGGATACATTGCAGATTTGACTAGCTTCTAATTAGGTGGCTAATTCAGGTTTCTTAGTTGGTTAGATCGCCCAGAAATTATCTTTTTGAATTCCTATTCATTTTTTTGAGCTTGAATTTCTATCCATTGGCTGCATGAGTTTGTTGTATCTGCTGGTTTTTGCGAATTAGGATTTCTTCACGCTCAGTTCAACAACTGAATATATGCTGAATTATTTGAGAAGCTGATGTACAAGTATGCAGACTACATCATGCCTTGACCGAATAATAGTTTTTCTTCGGCAAGACGCAAGCGTGACAATATCTATAGTCAACACATGAGATTTATTCTTTGCTTTCCTATTCTTCTCTTTTTGCATCCACATTCCTCCAATGCACTGCGTAGACAAAGTTCATACAAAACAAATAAAAAAGCATCATGATTTACCGCAGTAATGCGCGGGGTGCCAACTAGTTTTATACTAACCTGGTACTCCCTTCTTCTCAGTTTATTAGGCCTACACGTACATCTAGATCGTCAATTGAATCTATATAATATAAACCATATAATCCAAAAATTATACTATTAGAAAGTATAACAAATTTTTTATACTCCCTCCGACTCATAATACTCTTCACTAATATGGATGTATCTACCACTAAAATATATCTAGATACATCCGTATTAGCGAAGAGTAATATGGGTCGGAGGGAGTAGTATATTGTTATAATATATATTTCATGTTAACCTATAAGTATGCATAGAACTAATAAATTGAGAAGGAGAAAGTGTAAAATTTATACTAAGTCATCGACATATTTTTTTATCGCAGTGAATAACTTTTAAAGAGAGCTCTTATTCCATGCCCGTTGTGAGAGTGAATGTCGCTGCGTCTATAGGGGGGTGCATTCATCACAAAATCCCTTTGGAGGACGGGCTCCATGGAATCCGTTTTATTTTTAAAAAAAAATCAACATTTTAAAGTTTCAAAAAAAATCTGAAAAAAATCCTAGATGTTAACAATAAAGTACTACACAGCACTGCAAAGTCTCAATGCGAATTTGTTTGTATTCCGGCCTATACAAAAATGACAAATTCCGACAAATCTGAACATTTTCAAAACTTTCACTGTTCACTAGATCAGATCTATAAATTTGTTATTTTTACACAGCCAAAAATTTAGAATATTTCACAATGGTTTTTTGCATGAAGGTAGAAGGCATCATTATGTACATCTAACCATTTTTTTCAAAAAAAATTTGAAACTTCAAACTATTAATTTCTAATAAGATAAAAATAAGAAGCTCCATGGAGGACGGGCTCCAAATTGACACACTCTGCATTCGTGGGCTGTTCTAAATGTGACCCATTAAAGGTACTCCCTCAGTTTCAGTTTACTAGACTTACGTGTATCTCCAGGTCCGCAATTTAACCAACTAAAAATGAGATATAAAATATAAAAATATATCATTAGAAAATTTAGATATTATAGCTTTTAATGGTATAATTTTTCATATATATAGTTTATATTATATAGATCAAATCGACGACCTAGGTGCACGCGCATGATTAATTAGTAAACTGAAACGAAGTAAGTACCACGTTTTCATTCTTAATTTAGTAGCACCATCCACTGCATAGAGGCTAGTAGTAGTGTGTTCTCCATACTTGTTTGAATTTTACATATTTATCATTATTAGAATCAAGCTTTTTGAGGGTATATTCAAACTAATATAACTCTGAATAGTTACATGCAAGTCTAACCCTCGACTGCGTCTAGGCCCAGGGGAGTGCGCAAGTCACTACCCAGGTTCATTTTTTCCAACTTATCCCTAATCATAAGTATGTTATTTGAACTTCCGCAAGACGCTGCTTAAAACTACCTTCGCCTCCACCAGATAGATGTTGTGTGCTTACAGGAGACCATCAAACAGGATTTCACAGACCAAGAACTTCGCAGTTTGGAAGTTGGGGAGCGATTCTACTGGAGCTGGCTCCCTGCCAATGGGCATTCAGGGGGAATGCTTATTGGTTTGAGAGACATTTTTGAAGTGGGTGCAATTGAGAATGGTACCTTTTTTTTCAGTGTCTCTGTGCTTCGTCGTTCAGACAACTTGATGCTCGAGATCATGGGGATCTATGGGCCCACTGATCATTCTCTTTTGCTAACCTTCCTCGAGGAAATCTTAGCCAAGATTGCTCGCATAGCGCTATGTAGGTGGAGATTTCAACCTTATGCGATCAGAAGAGGACAAGAACAACGACAGATTCAACTGGCCAAGGATCGACATGTTTAATGACCATATCGCAAACTGGGCGGTACAGGAGTTACCTCGCACAGGGGTAAGATACACCTGGTCAAATCGGCAACTTAATCCTACCAGATGTGGGGGGGGCGTGATATTGTTGACTGGTGGCAATTCATGAGCTCAGGCCTTCGTCAGAAACTCCGAGGATGGAGTAGGAATAAAGGGAGAGAAGTGAAACAACATAAGGCTATCATCTTGGCCCAGATCAAGGATCTGATGACAAAGCAGACTCAATGGGTATTGACGAGGACGAATGGGCGTTCCGTTATCACCTTGAAGCCCAACTGCTGGAGTTTTACAGAATAGAAGAGGAGTACTGGAGACAACAGGGGAGAGTTAAGTGGGCGCTTCAAGGGGATGCTAACACGGCGTACTTCCACGCGGTTGCCAATGGGCGGCGCCGTAGATGCAACATTGTTAGGCTAATAGCAGAAGGTTGCACCATCTCGGAGAAGCAGGAGATCCAGGATCACGTTTATGGGTTCTACCGAAATCTGATGGTGTCGGAAGAAGATAGACTATGTACGCTTGATACGTCTCAAACGTATCTATAATTTTTGATGCTCCATGCTTGTTTTTACACCATTTGTATATTGTTTCGTTACACTTAGTGGCATTTTTATACATATTCCGGAACTAACCTATTAACGAAGTGCCACAATGCCAGTTTCCTGTTTTCTGCTGTTTTTGTGTTTCAGAAGTGATACACAGGAAATATTCTCGGAATTGGACGAAACAAGTTCCTGAAGTCATATTTCACGGGGAAGCTTCCAGACATCCGAAGACCTGACGGAGTGGGGCCACGTGGGCCCCAGACACAGGGGCGGCGCGGCCACCCCCCTGGCCGCGCCAGCCCCGTGTGAGGGGGCGTGGTCCCTCCTCTGACATCGTCCCTTCGCCTATATATACCCCCTGACGAGAAAAACCTAAGGCCCGATCAGTTTTCCAGAATACATCGCGATCCGCCGCCGCCGTCGACCCGAAGATCGGGAGGGTCCAGAAGCTCTTCCCGGCACCCTGCCGGAGAGGGGAATCGCCACCGGAGGTCTTCTTCATCGCCATGCTTGCCTCCGGAGCGATGAGTGAGTAGTCTACCTTGGACTATGGGTCCATAGCAGTAGCTAGATGGTTGTCTTCTCCACCATGTGCTTCATGTTTAGATCTCATGAGCTGCCCTACATGATTGAGATCACCGTTATGTAATTCTATGATGTTGGTTTGTTGGGATCCGATGAATATTGGTGTTTATGATTAAGTTGCTGTACTGAATTATATCTTTTGTTATCTCTATGTTGTTTATGATCTTGCATGCTCTCCGTTGTTAGTAGCTATTGATGTCTACGCACTTCTATTCTTGTAGACACTTGTTGGGCCTCCAAGTGCAGAGGTTTGTAGAACAGCAGCAAGTTTCCCTTAAGTGGATCACCCAAGGTTTATCGAACTCAGGGAGGTTAGAGGTCAAAGCTAACCCTCTCAAGCAACCCTGCAATTACGATACAGAAAGTCTCTTGTGTCCCCAACACACCCAATACACTTGTCAGATGTATAGGTGCACTAGTTCGGCGAAGAGATAGTGAAATACAAGTGGTATAGATGATTATAAGTAGCAAACGTGATGTGAAATAAATATCGCTGCGAGCAAACAAGTAACGAAATAGCAAGTAAACGGTGTGCAAAGCTTGGAAACAAGGCCTAGGGATCATACTTTCACTAGTGGACACACTCCCAACAATATAACATGAATGAACAAGTAACTTCTCTTTGCTAAGGTACTCTGAATTACTCTCCTATTGAATAACACTAATCATTGTGTAGTGGCTACAAAAGCACCCCTTAAAGTTCATCAAGTACTTGACAAACACCACTCATAGAGATATCCAAATCAAATCACAATTCAAGATAGAAATCATTGCAACTTAAACCAAGTACTAACACGGTGCACACACTGTCAACATTACACCATGAAAGGAGGAATAGATCACTCAAACTATCATAGCAATAATTATTCTCATAATCCACAAGAGATCACAATCATAGCCTAAACCAAGTACCACCATGATGCACGCACTGTCACCGTTACACCATAGCAGGAGGAATAGATTACTTTAATAACATCACTAGAGTACACAAAATATCTGAATAATAACATGTACTTGTTCAACATGATACAAAGCTCACGATCACATAAAGATCACATCATGGGAGAGAGAGGTGAACCACATAGCTACCGGTAGAGCCCTTAGCCCCGGGGATGAACTACTCCCTCCTCATCATAGGAGACAGCAAGGTTGATGGAGATGGCGGTGAGGTCGATGGAGACGGCGGAGACGGCGATGGAGACCGATGGAGATGGCTCCGGGGGCACTTCCCCGTCCCGGCAGGGTGCCGGAACAGAGACTTCTGTCCCCCGAAATTCGTCGACGGCGGCGGCGGAGCTACGGAACTCTTTCTGGAAAATTGCCGAATCCCTCAGGGTTTTCCGTCCCGAGGCTTCTTATAGGCGAAGGGGCGATGTCAGAGGAGGGCCAGGGCCTCCTCACACATGGCTGGCGCGACCAGGGGCCTGGCCGCGCCACCTGTGTGTGTGGGGCCCCTGTGGCCCACCTCCTACTCCTCTTCGGATCTCTGGAAGCTTCCGGGTAAAATAAGACTTCAGGATGTGGTTTCGTCCAATTCCGAGAATATTTCCTGTGTATCACTTCTGAAACACAAAAACAGCAGAAAACAGGAAACTGGCACTGTGGCAACTCGTTAATAGGTTAGTTCTGGAAAATGCATAAAAGTGCCACTAAGTGTAACGAAACAATAGGCAAATGGTGTAAAAACAAGCATGGAGCATCAAAAATTATAGATACGTTTGAGACGTATCAGCTATCTTGGCCGAGTAGTTGCTAGTGACTCCAAGAGGGGGTATTTATGCTCGATAGTGGGTTCATGTCTCTATTTCACCTGGGGGAGTGACAGAAACCTCTAAGGTGGTAGATGTGTTGTTGCTACTAGGGAGAAAACAACATTCATATGCTCAAGGGCATATGCTTTGTTTACATTACACACTTTGCTTAATGCAATTATCTGTTGTTCGCAACTTAATACTTCTAGGGTGTTCGGATGATATCCCCGGGGGTGGATTATTAGTCATAGATGCAGTTGGATGGCGGTCTATGTATTTTGTTGTAATGCCCAGAGTGAATCTCATAGTGATCTTCTTGACATATCACGTTATCTTTATTCTATCAATTGCCCAACTGTAATTTGTTTACCCAGCATGTTATTTTATCTATGGAGAGACACCACTAGTGAACTGTGGACCCCGGTCCTATTTTAATCATATTGCAATCACCTGTTTACTTTTCCCGCACTGTTTACTTTACTCGCATTTTACTACTATTTTCCACTCGATACACTCATAACCTTTGTTTCAAGCAAACCGGTGAGATTGACAACCTCATCGCAAGTTGGGGACAAAGTATTTGTTTGTGTGTGTGCAGGTTCCACAAACACCTTCAGTCGTCATCGTCTCTCTTCTCCTGATCGATAAACCTTGGTTTCTTAACTGAGGGAAAACTAGCCGCTACACTCATCATACCTTCCTCTTGGGGTTCCCAACGGGCTGGTCATCACCACGCACAAGGACTTACTGCTCCCACGTCAACTAAACGCCACAGTCTTTTCTGGCGCCATCACACGAGTGGCAGCTTCTTTTCTGGCGCCGTTGCCGGGGAAGAGAGAAGACTTCTGCGAGGGGAGTTCTTCGCGCACACATTCTTTACTTTGTTATTTGTTTTGCTTTACTTTATTTATTTTACCTGCACTGCTTTTTATATCAAAAACCCAAAAAAATTAGAATCCTTGGTAGTTGTTATTTCTTTACTTTAGTTTATCATGTTGTTCCCTGAGTTCGTTCTGGAGGACCTCTCTGTAGTGACTGGTTCGATTATTGGCAAAAGTAACATTGAGGAGTTCTTTAATCACATTAGTATGCATGAGGAAGATGAGGAAAAGCCTTTGGTTGAGTTAGCTCCTACCTATGAAGTTGCTTCTGCTCATTTAGTTCACATGTTGGAAACTAGGTTTGCTAGCCTTAATCCTTTTATGCAATACATGTTCCTTAAGCTTCATGAAATTGAGGATCCCGAAAAGAAGGCTTTTATCTTGGAAACTTTGCGCCTAGAATTTAAGGATGTCGTTGTTGAAGCTAGGAAGGTCCTTAAACGTTTTAATAAACTCGGTTCACCTATAAAGGTTATTGATACTAATGACGGGGCCGAGATACCTATACCTTGCAAGCTTTTGGGATTGAATGATGCCTTCGAAAATAATTTTGCCTGGATCTGTCCTGAAAATCTTTTTGATGAGAATAGTGTACCAAAGCATGATCACAAAGGGTCTTCAAAAACTTATGTGGATGAAATACAATGCCTTATTGATAAGACCTCTTCTGTTGATCTTAATGCTTCTGCTGATATTACTTGATTCGCAATTTTCTGCGCCTAGCTCAAAGGCGTTAAAGAAAAGCACTCTTGGGAGATAACCCATTGTTTACTTTTCAGTACTTTTTCATTTATTTGAGTCTTGGAAGTCATTACTACTGTAATGACCGCTCCTTATCTTGTTTATTTCGTTTTTGTGCCAAGAGAAGCTTCTAATTTGAGTGAGGTAAAGATTTGGGGTTATTGCTGTCCTGAAACTGTTTTCGGTGCTGCACCGTAAAAATTCGTGAAAATTCTATGTATATCTTTTGGACCTGCGATTTCTTGTGCATATGCCCCAGGTTATATCCAAACTTTTCTTAGTTGAACACTTTTTGATTTGAGCAACAGAAAATCCCTCAAAAATTCGTCCATTGTCAGCTGTCCAGTTTTGACAGATTTCTGCCAATATTTGTTTTTGCCACTTTATCGCTTTCTTTTGAGTTCCTTTTTATCATGGAACTCTTGTGGAAGTTGCTACAGTAGTATATACTTTATATGTGGTGGTTTTGGGTTGAAACCTGAAGCTAAAGGAGGTTGAATCTATTTTATGCTTACACTAATGTTGCTAATAGAATTGTGTTTAGTTTTGTATGAAGGAAGTTTTCAAGTGTAGGGATTGGAGAATGATGAGATGAGTTGAAGAATGGAAAAAATCTCAAGCTTGGGGATGCCCATGCATCACCCCAAGAAATATCCAAGAAGTACAAGCGTCAAAGCTTGGGGATGCCCCCGAGGCACCCCTTCTTCATCGGCAAAAATTAGGTCACCTTTCAAAACACTATATTTTTATTGCTTCATGCACTATGTGTTTTTCTTGGAGCGTCAGTTGTTTTAGTTTTCTTAGTTTGTTTAGTTTGTTTGTTTGCTGCAATAAATGGTTGGACCCCAACAAATTTCCCTTTGGAGGAGATGTACTCGTTTTCATTTGCAAAGAACGCTCTAGTTTTCACTCTTATTAAAAATCGAGTGTTCTACTTTTTCTGCTACTGCTTTTGGTTTTCGTTTTCGCCTTGATTTGCATTCAGATCTTGTCATATCTTTTCATCAAGGTGTATTTTTGCCTCTGGTCTTCATTGGTTTTCATCAAAAGAGGTGTTTATAAAAATTTCAAATGGTGTTGGAAAAGAGAAAAAGCTTTGTGCAAAATAGTGGTACAAGAAGGAGCTTGTGTAGACCGCGACTTAGGCTTTTTCATGTCATGCTTGATGTCTTTTTGATAGTATGCTTAGTGGTTTTGCTGTAGCATGACTTGTCTCAAATAACTGAGATTGCTTAATGAGCCTTTGAAAAATCATGCGTTGTTTTTATTGTATGGAAGCATTATTTTGGTTTTCTCCTTGATGCTTTATTTGGGTTGACTTGGCGCATGCTCACACATGTTAGACTCTTACAAAGTCGCCATTAGCCTTCATGATCATTTAGTTTTTGACTTTTGATGCCATCGTATGCTTCTTTTAATGTCGCTTTGTCGCTTTGCATGATTATGGCCATTATTGCTCTCTTAGTTGGTCGCTCCCAGTCTTTTGCTAGCCCTCGCCTTGTACTGAGTATGAGCTCTACTCGTGCATCCAACTCCTAAAAGCCAAAGTTTGCCATTGTGTCCACCATACATACCTACTAGCAATTTGCTATTCCAAGTAAATTTGACTTGCTTTTATTTTCTCTTCAAATTAAACTCTTACCAGTGTTATGCGAAATTCGGTCAGTAAAGCTCTCACGAACCGGAAGGCACACTTTACTTTTTCCTGTTCTTAAAAATTTGACATTGTGGTCTTTTATGCTGAGTTGTTATGCTTGCAAGTTGTAAGTTGGATTCTAGCCCAGCCATGCTGTCATGGGGCAAGCTTTCAACATTGCACTTCTTTTTGAGTTGATATCGTGATCTTTTGTTTATGGATGCCCGCTGTGAGAAATGAATTGGGAATCTTGTGAGGATCATGGAGTTTTTATATGTGTTAGGGAAACGCCGGGCCGCCAATCTAAGCCATGCATAATTCATGGTGGAAATTTGCAGCATACCCATGGTGAACATTCGACGACGCATCTCACAATAAAAAGCTAAACAATATAGCAAATAAAAGAGATGTCGAGGTGTTCATTGTCTGCTTGTCCTGTCATTTTGGTGTGGGCTTGTTCCATGTCATCGGGCACGGAGGTACCCCATTGGCGGTTCTCAATGATATGCATATACTTACAATGACAAGAGCCTTGCTTGGGACTCTAAGTAAATTAGCATGGTTTGGGTACTCGTATTCACGGGACACGAGGTTTTCAACTTATGATTTGTCAAGCATATGCATCATAATTGTTCTCGCATTAACTTTAACCATTCAAGATGCTTATGATGGGGGCAATGAGAGCTCAAAGCCGGTAAGTACCATAATTTTTGAAGGTTATAAAACTTGCAATCACTGCTTCCCTCTGCGAAGGGCCTTTCTTTTACTTTTATGTTGAGTCACCACCTTCTTTCTTTATGCACCATTAAGAGAGCATAGTTGTCATTCTTAGTGTGATATGCATTGTCCCAAAGTTCATTGATTGACTCATATTGTTGGTTTCACTTGTTCTTAAATTATTTGTATCTAGTCGCCCTCTTAAACTTTGAGGTGTCCTATGCATTTATGTTTTGCTCTCTTTGAAGGACAAGCTGAAAACCATTTGTATGTTTTTCCTTATGATTTGAACACACGTTTGACTTTCATTGTTTCATTATCATGATCTTTTGTTTGTGTTCATTTGCATGTTTACAACATGGTTGCTAAGTTCTTATTGTCATGATTATATCTTTCATGCCCATGTTTTAAGTTCTATTGATCCCAGCTCACCAATGCTTACATAGATGATCAAGATTGTGTAGGTGCATGTCACCTCAAAAATTATTCTTTGTTATCACTTACCTACTCGAGGACGAGCAGGAGTTAAGCTTGGGGATGCTTGATACGTCTCAAACGTATCTATAATTTTTGATGCTCCATACTTGTTTTTACACCATTTGTATATTGTTTCGTTACACTTAGTGGCATTTTTATACATATTCTGGAACTAACCTATTAACGAAGTGCCACAGTGCCAGTTTCCTGTTTTCTGCTGTTTTTGTGTTTCAGAAGTGATACACAGGAAATATTCTCGGAATTGGACAAAACAAGTTCCTGAAGTCATATTTCACGGGGAAGCTTCCAGACATCCGAAGACCTGACGGAGTGGGGCCACGTGGGCCCCAGACACAGGGGCGGCGCGGCCACCCCCCTGGCCGCGCCAGCCCCGTGTGAGGGGGCGTGGTCCCTCCTCTAACATCGTCCCTTCGCCTATATATACCCCCTGACGAGAAAAACCTAAGGCCTGATCAGTTTTCCAGAATACATCGCGATCCGCCGCCGCCGTCAACCCGAAGATCGGGAGGGTCCAGAAGCTCTTCCCGGCACCCTGCCGGAGAGGGGAATCGCCACCGGAGGTCTTCTTCATCGCCATGCTTGCCTCCGGAGCGATGAGTGAGTAGTCTACCTTGGACTATGGGTCCATAGCAGTAGCTAGATGGTTGTCTTCTCCACCATGTGCTTCATGTTTAGATCTCATGAGCTGCCTGATACGTCTCAAACGTATCTATAATTTTTGATGCTCCATGCTTGTTTTTACACCATTTGCCTATTGTTTCGTTACACTTAGTGGCATTTTTATACATTTTCCGGAACTAACCTATTAACGAAGTGCCACAGTGCCAGTTTCCTGTTTTCTGCTGTTTTTGTGTTTCAGAAGTGATACACAGGAAATATTCTCGGAATTGGACGAAACAAGTTCCTGAAGTCATATTTCACGGGGAAGCTTCCAGACATCCGAAGAGCTGACGGAGGGGGGCCACCAGGGCCCCACACAAGGGGGCGGCGTGGCCTGGCCCCTGGCCGCGCCACCCCTGTGTGAGGACACCTGGTCCCTCTCCTTACATCGCCCCTTCGCCTATATATACCCCCTGACGAGAAAAACCTAAGGGCCCGATCAGTTTTCCAGAATACATCGCGATCCGCCGCCGCCGTCGACCCGAAGATCGGGAGGGTCCAGAAGCTCTTCCCGGCACCCTGCCGGAGAGGGGAATCGCCACCGGAGGTCTTCTTCATCGCCATGCTTGCCTCCGGAGCGATGAGTGAGTAGTCTACCTTGGACTATGGGTCCATAGCAGTAGCTAGATGGTTGTCTTCTCCACCATGTGCTTCATGTTTAGATCTCATGAGCTGCCTTACATGATTGAGATCACCGTTATGTAATTCTATGATGTTGATTTGTTGGGATCCGATGAATATTGGTGTTTATGATTAAGTTGCTGTACTGAATTATATCTTTTGTTATCTCTATGTTGTTTATGATCTTGCATGCTCTCCGTTGTTAGTAGCTATCTTGGCCGAGTAGTTGCTAGTGACTCCAAGAGGGGGTATTTATGCTCGATAGTGGGTTCATGTCTCTATTTCACCTGGGGGAGTGACAGAAACCTCTAAGGTGGTAGATGTGCTATTGCTACTAGGGAGAAAACAACATTCATATGCTCAAGGGCATATGCTTTGTTTACATTACACACTTTGCTTAATGCAATTATCTGTTGTTCGCAACTTAATACTTCTAGGGTGTTCGGATGATATCCCCGGGGGTGGATTATTAGTCATAGATGCAGTTGGATGGCGGTCTATGTATTTTGTTGTAATGCCCAGAGTAAATCTCATAGTGATCTTCTTGACATATCACGTTATATTTATTCTATCAATTGCCCAACTGTAATTTGTTTACCCAGCATGTTATTTTATCTATGGAGAGACACCACTAGTGAACTGTGGACCCCGGTCCTATTTTAATCATATTGCAATCACCTGTTTACTTTTCCCGCACTGTTTACTTTACTCGCATATTACTACTGTTTTCCACTCGATACACTCATAACCTTTGTTTCAAGCAAACCGGTGAGATTGACAACCTCATCGCAAGTTGGGGACAAAGTATTTGTTTGTGTGTGTGCAGGTTCCACAAATACCTTCAGTCGTCATCGTCTCTCTTCTCCTGATCGATAAACCTTGGTTTCTTAACTGAGGGAAAACTAGCCACTACACTCATCATACCTTCCTCTTGGGGTTCCCAACGGGCTGGTCATCACCACGCACAAGGACTTACTGCTCCCACGTCAACTAAACGCCACAGTCTTTTCTGGCGCCATCACACGAGTAGCAGCTTCTTTTCTGGCGCCGTTGCCGGGGAAGAGAGAAGACTTCTGCGAGGGGAGTTCTTCGCACACACATTCTTTACTTTGTTATTTGTTTTGCTTTACTTTATTTATTTTACCTGCATTGCTTTTTATATCAAAAACCCAAAAAAAATTAGAATCCTTGGTAGTTGTTTTTACTTATCTGCTTTTAGTTTTGTTACAATGAGTAATCCTGAAGTAGAAGTTCGTAGTTTCAAGCAACAAGGGGGAGAAAGTTTAAAAGATGCTTGGTACCGTATTAACAATGCTCATCATAGGTGTACCAAAAAGCACTCCACCACGATCCTCCTTAGAAATTTTTATGTTGGTATATCTAGCTGGAATAGGTATGTTCTTGATACTCTTACAGGAGGTAATTTTCTGGGTACTCCCGTGGGATAAGCATGCACTATAATTGAAAGTTTAGTGGGAGTACCACCTATTCATGTTGCCAAGACTGAGACCACCTTGGAAGAGGTGGTAGAAAAGCTCAGCTCCTTAGAAAAAAGTTTGCCAAGTATCCTAGAAAATGCTAGCCGCGTTAGTGAATTAATAGAAAATATTGGTAAGAGGATTACCATTTTAGAGGCTAGCACTACTCATGACAATCAAAACTTGAGGATTGGTAAATTAGAGGAGTCTATGGAAACTCTTAGTTTAATCTTCTCTTCTCTTAAATTTAAGAAGGAGAAAGTGTTTGTTGGAAAAGAGCAAAAATTTATGTATGTTCCCAAGGTTTCTGCGCTTAAATCTCAACATGTTCTTAAGATTGGTAAGACTCTTAGTTCCACTAAGGGTGACTTGCAGGTTGAATCATCTTCGGGAACCTTCAAAGAGCCTACTGAGGTAACTAGCACTTCATCTATTGATATTACTTGATTCGCAATTTTCTGCGCCTAGCTCAAAGGCGTTAAAGAAAAGCACTCTTGGGAGATAACCCATTGTTTACTTTTCAGTACTTTTTCTTTTATTTGAGTCTTGGAAGTCATTACTACTGTAATGACCGCTCCTTATCTTGTTTATTTCGTTTTTGTGCCAAGAGAAGCCTCTAATTTGAGCGAGGTAAAGATTTGGGGTTATTGCTGTCCTGAAACTGTTTTCGGTGCTGCACCGTAAAAATTCGTAAAAATTCTCTGTTTATCTTTTGGACCTGCGATTTCTTGTGCATATGCCCCAGGTTATATCCAAACTTTTCTTAGTTGAACACTTTTTGATTTGAGCAACGAAAAATCCCTCAAAAATTCGTCCTTTGTCAGCTGTCCAGTTTTGACAGATTTCTGCCAATATTTGTTTTTGCCACTTTATCGCTTTCTTTTGAGTTCTTTTTGATCATGTAACTCTTGTGGAAGTTGATACAGTAGTATATACTTTATATGTGGTGGTTTTGGGTTGAAACCTGAAGCTAAAAGAGGTTGAATATATTTTATGCTTACACTAATGTTGCTAATAGAATTGTGTTTAGTTTTGTATGAAGGAAGTTTTCAAGTGTAGGGATTGGAGAATGATGAGATGAGTTGAAGAATGGACAAAAGCTCAAGCTTGGGGATGCCCATGCATCACCCCAAGAAATATCCAAGAAGTACAAGCGTCAAAGCTTGGGGATGCCCCCGAGGCACCCCTTCTTCATCGGCAAAAATCAGGTCACCTTTCAAAACACTATATTTTTATTGCTTCATGCACTATGTGTTTTTCTTGGAGCGTCAGTTGTTTTAGTTTTCTTAGTTGGTTTAGTTTGTTTGTTTGCTGCAATAAATGGTTGGACCCCAACAAATTTCCCTTTGGAGGAGATGTACTCGTTTTCATTTGCAAAGAACGCTCTAGTTTTCACTCTTATTAAAAATCGAGTGTTCATCTTTTTCTGCTACTGCTTTTGGTTTTGGTTTTCGCCTTGATATGCGTTCAGATCTTGTCATATCTTTTCATCAAGGTGTATTTTTGCCTCTGGTCTTCATTGGTTTTCATCAAAAGAGGTGTTTATAAAAATTTCAAATGGTGTTGGAAAAGAGAAAAAGCTTTGTGCAAAATAGTGGTACAAGAAGGAGCTTGTGTAGACTGCGGCTTAGGCTTTTTCATGTCATGCTTGATGTCTTTTTGATAGTATGCTTAGTGGTTTTGCTGTAGCATGACTTGTCTCAAATAACTGAGATTGCTTAATGAGCCTTTGAAAAATCATGCGTTGTTTTTATTGTATGGAAGCATTATTTTGGTTTTCTCCTTGATGCTTTATTTGGGTTGACTTGGCGCATGCTCACACATGTTAGACTCATACAAAGTCGCCATTAGCCTCTATGATCATTTAGTTTTTGACTTTTGATGCCTTCTTATGCTTCTTTTAATGTCACTTTGTCGCTTTGCATGATTATGGCCATTATTGCTCTCTTAGTTGGTCGCTCCCAGTCTTTTGCTAGCCCTCGCCTTGTACTGAGTATGAGCTCTACTCGTGCATCCAACTCCTAAAAGCCAAAGTTTTCCAAAGTGTCCACCATACATACCTACTAGCAATTTGCTATTCCAAGTAAATTTGACTTGCTTTTATATTCTCTTCAAATTAAACTCTTATCAGTGTTATGCGAAATTCGGTCAGTAAAGCTCTCACGAACCGGAAGGCACACTTTACTTTTTCCTGTTCTTAAAAATTTGACATTGTGGTCTTTTATGCTGAGTTGTTATGCTTGCAAGTTGTAAGTTGGATTCTAGCCCAGCCATGCTGTCATGGGGCAAGCTTTCAACATTGCACTTCTTTTTGAGTTGATATCGTGATCTTTTGTTTATGGATGCCCGCTGTGTGAAATGAATTGGGAATCTTGTGAGGATCATGGAGTTTTTATATGTGTTAGGGAAACGCCGGGCCGCCAATCTAAGCCATGCATAATTCATGGTGGAAATTTGCAGCATACCCATGGTGAACATTCGACGACGCATCTCACAATAAAAAGCTAAACAATATAGCAAATAAAAGAGATGTCGAGGTGTTCATTGTCTGCTTGTCCTGTCATTTTGGTGTGGGCTTGTTCCATGTCATCGGGCACGGAGGTACCCCATTGGCGGTTCTCAATGATATGCATATACTTACAATGACAAGAGCCTTGCTTGGGACTCTAAGTAAATTAGCATGGTTTGGGTACTCGTATTCACGGGACACGAGGTTTTCAACTTATGATTTGTCAAGCATATGCATCATAACTGTTCTCGCATTAACTTTAACCATTAAAGATGCTTATGATGGGGGCAATGAGAGCTCAAAGCCGGTAAGTACCATAATTTTTGAAGGTTATAAAACTTGCAATCACTGCTTCCCTCTGCGAAGGGCCTTTCTTTTACTTTTATGTTGAGTCACCACCTTCTTTCTTTATGCACCACTAAGAGAGCATAGTTGTCATTCTTAGTGTGATATGCATTGTCCCAAAGTTCATTGATTGACTCATATTGTTGGTTTCACTTGTTTTTAAATTATTTGTATCTAGTCGCCCTCTTAAACTTTGAGGTGTCCTATGCATTTATGTTTTGCTCTCTTTGAAGGACAAGCTGAAAACCATTTGTATGTTTTTCCTTATGATTTGAACACACGTTTGACTTTCATTGTTTCATTATCATGATCTTTTGTTTGTGTTCATTTACATGTTTACAACATGGTTGCTAAGTTCTTACTGTCATGATTATATCTTTCATGCCCATGTTTTAAGTTCTATTGATCCCAGCTCACAAATGCTTACATATATGATCAAGATTGTGTAGGTGCATGTCATCTCAAAAATTATTCTTTGTTATCACTTACCTACTCGAGGACGAGTAGGAGTTAAGCTTGGGGATGCTTGATACGTCTCAAACGTATCTATAATTTTTGATGCAACATGCTTGTTTTTACACCATTTGCCTATTGTTTCGTTACACTTAGTGGCATTTTTATACATTTTCCAGAACTAACCTATTAACGAAGTGCCATAGTGCCAGTTTCCTGTTTTCTGCTGTTTTTATGTTTCAGAAGTGATACACAGGAAATATTCTCGGAATTGGACGAAATAAGTTCCTGAAGTCATATTTCATGGGGAAGCTTCCAGACATCCGAAGAGCTGGCGGAGGGGGGCCACCAGGGCCCCACACAAGGGGGCGGCGCGGCCTGGCCCCTGGCCGCGCCACCCCTGTGTGAGGACACCTGGTCCCTCTCCTGACATCGCCCCTTCGCCTATATATACCCCCTGACGAGAAAAACCTAAGGGCCCGATCAGTTTTCCAGAATACATCGCGATCCGCCGCCGCCGTCAACCCGAAGATCGGGAGGGTCCAGAAGCTCTTCCCGGCACCCTGCCGGAGAGGGGAATCGCCACCGGAGGTCTTCTTCATCGCCATGCTTGCCTCCGGAGCGATGAGTGAGTAGTCTACCTTGGACTATGGGTCCATAGCAGTAGCTAGATGGTTGTCTTCTCCACCATGTGCTTCATGTTTAGATCTCATGAGCTGCCTTACATGATTGAGATCACCGTTATGTAATTCTATGATGTTGGTTTGTTGGGATCCGATGAATATTGGTGTTTATGATTAAGTTGCTGTACTGAATTATATCTTTTGTTATCTCTATGTTGTTTATGATCTTGCATGCTCTCCGTTGTTAGTAGCTATCTTGGCCGAGTAGTTGCTAGTGACTCCAAGAGGGGGTATTTATGCTCGATAGTGGGTTCATGTCTCTATTTCACCTGGGGGAGTGACAGAAACCTCTAAGGTGGTAGATGTGTTGTTGCTACTAGGGAGAAAACAACATTCATATGCTCAAGGGCATATGCTTTGTTTACATTACACACTTTGCTTAATGCAATTATCTGTTGTTCGCAACTTAATACTTCTAGGGTGTTCGGATGATATCCCCGGGGGTGGATTATTAGTCATAGATGCAGTTGGATGGCGGTCTATGTATTTTGTTGTAATGCCCAAAGTAAATCTCATAGTGATCTTCTTGACATATCATGTTATCTTTATTCTATCAATTGCCCAACTGTAATTTGTTTACCCAGCATGTTATTTTATCTATGGAGAGACACCACTAGTGAACTGTGGACCCCGGTCCTATTTTAATCATATTGCAATCACCTGTTTACTTTTCCCGCACTGTTTACTTTACTCGCATATTACTACTGTTTTCCACTCGATACACTCATAACCTTTGTTTCAAGCAAACCGGTGAGATTGACAACCTCATCGCAAGTTGGGGACAAAGTATTTGTTTGTGTGTGTGCAGGTTCCACAAATACCTTCAGTCGTCATCGTCTATCTTCTCCTGATCGATAAACCTTGGTTTCTTAACTGAGGGAAAACTAGCCGCTATACTCATCATACCTTCCTCTTGGGGTTCCCAACGGGCTGGTCATCACCACGCACAAGGACTTACTGCTCCCACGTCAACTAAACGCCACAGTCTTTTCTGGCGCCATCACACGAGTAGCACTGCCCTACATGATTGAGATCACCGTTATGTAATTCTATGATGTTGGTTTGTTGGGATCCGATGAATATTGGTGTTTATGATTAAGTTGCTGTACTGAATTATATCTTTTGTTATCTCTATGTTGTTTATGATCTTGCATGCTCTCCGTTGTTAGTAGCTATCTTGGCCGAGTAGTTGCTAGTGACTCCAAGAGGGGGTATTTATGCTCGATAGTGGGTTCATGTCTCTATTTCACCTGGGGGAGTGACAGAAACCTCTAAGGTGGTAGATGTGCTGTTGCTACTAGGGAGAAAACAACATTCATATGCTCAAGGGCATATGCTTTGTTTACATTACACACTTTGCTTAATGCAATTATCTGTTGTTCGCAACTTAATACTTCTAGGGTGTTCGGATGATATCCCCGGGGGTGGATTATTAGTCATAGATGCAGTTGGATGGCGGTCTATGTATTTTGTTGTAATGCCCAGAGTGAATCTCATAGTGATCTTCTTGACATATCACGTTATCTTTATTCTATCAATTGCCCAACTGTAATTTGTTTACCCAGCATGTTATTTTATCTATGGAGAGACACCACTAGTGAACTGTGGACCCCGGTCCTATTTTAATCATATTGCAATCACCTGTTTACTTTTCCCGCACTGTTTACTTTACTCGCATTTTACTACTGTTTTCCACTCGATACACTCATAACCTTTGTTTCAAGCAAACCGGTGAGATTGACAACCTCATCGCAAGTTGGGGACAAAGTATTTGTTTGTGTGTGTGTAGGTTCCACAAACACCTTCAGTCGTCATCGTCTCTCTTCTCCTGATCGATAAACCTTGGTTTCTTAACTGAGGGAAAATTAGCCGCTACACTCATCATACCTTCCTCTTGGGGTTCCCAACGGGCTGGTCATCACCACGCACAGGGACTTACTGCTCCCACGTCAACTAAACGCCACAGTCTTTTCTGGCGCCATCACACGAGTAGCAACGCTAGACCCGCAGATGTGGGAGTTCCAAGCAAGGGTGTCAGACGAAGAAAATGAGGGGCTGTTGTGTACAGTCTCGGAGCAGGAGCTTGAGCAGATTATGCAAGACATGAAATCGGATACGGCGCTGGGGCCAGATGGTTTCACGGTGAGGTTTTCCAAGAAGTGTTGGCCCCTTGTCAAGCACGGGGTGCTTCACATTGTCAACGACTTAATCCTCAGAAGAATTGACATCTCTCAGCTCAGTTACGGCGTGCTCTCGCTCATCCCCAAGGTCCCTGGGCAGACCAAATAACCCAGTTTTGGCCTATTGCCCTGATAAATGTCATCTTCAAGATTGTTTCCAAGACCTTTGCGACCAAGCTTGATCCTATTGCAAATAGAGTCATCAGCCCAAATCAAACAGCTTTCATCAAAGGCCGTTACATCCTCGATGGGGTGCTTGTCTTGCAGGAAATAATTCACGATTTAAAATCTAAGAACCTCGGGGGAGTTCTTATGAAGCTCGATTTTGAAAAGGCATAAGACAGAGTGAGTTAGGATTTCCTCTTGGAGGTTTTGAGGGGAAAGGGTTTTGCGTCAGGAGTCATTCACAGTTTATGTCAGCTGGTCAAAGACGGGAAAACAACCATCTCTATCAATGGGGAGACAGACCCCTTCTTTAGAAACAAGAGGGGAGTGCACCAGGGAGATCCACTCCCCCCTTGCTCTTCAATTTCATTGCAGAAGCCCTCCCGTCCATGCTGTCTCGGACTAAGGAGGCGGGCCACATAAGGGGTGTGGTGCCCCACCTTATGCCGAGGGGTGTGACTCACCTGCAATATGCCAATGACACCCTGATTTTGATTCAATATGATGCTGAGGAGCTGGTTAATCTGAAGTTTTTGCTAATGTGTTTTGAGGAGATGTCGGGGCTCAAAATAAACTTCTTGAAAAGTGAAGTGCTAGTGCTTGGGCAACCAGCTGAGATCCAAACCAGGGTGGCGGATATTCTCAACTGCAAGCTCGGTACCTTTCCTTTTACATACCTTGGCATGCCTATCTCTAGCAAGAAGCTGACCATTGAGCAATGGATGTTCCTTGTGCTGAAAATTGGGGGGCGCATTGAGACATGGCTGGGAAGGTTTTGTCGTCAGGGGGACGACTTATCCTCACTAACTTGTGTCTCTCTAGCCTTCTGATGTTCGTGATGGGTTTGTTTCTTCTCCAGGATGGAGTGCATATGCGTTTTGACTCTCATCGAGCTCGTTTCTTCTGGGAAGGCGCGGGGTCGAAACATAAACACCACCTAGTCAACTGGCCGAATGTGTGTAGGCCAAAGGAGTGTGGGGGAGGGGGGCTGGGAATCCTTAACTCGAAAAAGATGAACGTGGATCTACTGGTAAAGTGGATCTCGGGGCTATACCACGAAGAGGATTCTATGTGGGTGCAGATCCTTTGTGCGAAATATCTGGAGGTGTCGGATATCTTTGCGGGCACTGGGCAAGAAGGGTCACAATATTGGAAAAGCTTGCACAAGATCAAACCCCTATTCAAGTTGGGGGCTCGACATGCGGTGGTAGATGGGAGGCGAACCTTGTTCTGGTTGGATAACTGGCACCACTTGGGAGTCCTTAAGGATGCTTTCCCAGTGTTATTTGTTATATGTGACAATGAGTCAGTCTCGGTTGCCCAGGCTTGTGGGAAACCCCAGGGTATCCGGCTGAGACGTGCTTTGGATAGAACCTTGAGGGGCGATTGGGAAGCCCTTGTCGAGGTTATGGACTCAACGCAACTAGGAGAGGGGAACGATAGGATCGGCTGGAGTTTGGATCCCTCGGGTACCTTCTCGGTCAACTCCATCTATGCAAAATTAGCTGAAGGTGCCTCGATGGCTCATTTCAAGGATATCTGGGCGGCAAAACTCCCTCTCAAGATAAGGATCTTTACTTGGCAACTTGTGCTGAATCGTCTTCCGACTAGTGCGCTGATTTCAGCAAGACATGGCCCAGGTACGGGTAGATGTTCCTTGTGTGGGGAAGTAGAGGATGCCTCCCATATCTTCTTCAACTGTTCGATGGCGAAATTTTTGTGGGCGGTTACCCGACTGCTGCTTGGGTGCAACTGGTCGCCGGCTAACTTCCCACAATTTTATTCTCTGGTTTCTTCACTGCTGGGACGACACAAGCGTACCACTTGGGCCCTTTTCGCAGCACAATCCTGGGTCCTTTGGAGGGTTAGAAACAAGCTTACAATCGAGTCTAAAGTCCTTCTTCATCCCGCTGATATTATTTATAAAATCTCGATATTCTTGCAGCTGTGGGAGCTAACCGCGAAACAAAGGGACGGATCAAGCTTAAGGTGGATGATAAGAAGGCTAAGTGTGCTCCGGGCAAACTGCGCATAGAGTGATTGATTTCTTATCTGGGTGGTTGCCCTGTCGGTCTGTTCTGGGGAGGCCGACCCCGTCTTTCATGTTTTTACTCCTTTGGCTAAGCTGTATGCCGCAATATGTATCGTATGTTGTTAAACTGTGGAGCTTTATTAATTTAAAGTCGGACACTTAGTGCCTTTTATCTAAAAAAAACTTCCGCAAAAAGTGTGTTATTAGAAAGCAGCGAAGAGAAAGATGTGGATCATGGGGGGTGGGTACGACCAAAGACTAAACGACTAGGACGTACACACGGTGCACACCTCTAAACTAATAATGCTATAGAGAGAACTACTAGAATATTGATATTTTGTAATATATTTTTTTACCAGGGAATCACAATCCCCAGTGAAAAAGATACTACTATCCTTTCAAAAAAAAAGATACTGCTAACAATCTGTTCAAGTTTAAACCATTTTTCTATCAAGGCATCACCACTATCGGAAACCATGCCTCTGCCATGTGGTCAGAATACACCACAGAGGTGGCTCGGAACATGGCAGCCAATCTGCCATGTGCAGACACACGGCAACGAACCACGACAAAGATCGATTGCCGTGTGTCCCCGGTCATGTGATAGAGTAGAGTCTCTGCGTGTGTATTCTGCCTACACGATAGAATAAAGGTGCGAGGCATGTGGGTCCGGTACACATTAGAGACATTGATGTGTTCTATCCTTTGTCGTGTGCCTATTGTTAACTTGGCAGCAAACCCGTGGACCGGCGTTCGTGGGCTAGACGTGGGCCCACATTTTGCCTTGTGCCTAGGTTTGCCGTGTTCCGGGACTTTTACCGTGTTCTTTTTTTTGTCGGCAGCTTGACCATTTGGTCTCCCAGATCTATAGAATGACGACATGTGGCCGCTTTGCCATGTGTATACACACGCCCAAAGTCTGATCTACGGTGAAATCCTCGCATGTGCCCCCCGCGTGGTCTACCCCCTAAGATTTCTTTGAACGGCAGCACGCCGGTGGACTACTGTGTTCATTTGATTTTGGTTAGGACATATCATCTTTCGCTCGTTCAATATTTCATGAGATAATCATATTTAGGCTCACAATGTCATTTTTATGCATGGTTCCAATTTGAGTTCTGACCCTGCAAAGCTTGGTATACAGCAAAACCCGCACTGTGGGTGTACACATTTTACATTCGTGTGGCGTCATTTTATGTAATATCCATGTTGTTGACAAGGAAAAAAAATTAATGTGCTATTCGGGAATTATTCTGGAGACATCGTTCACAAAAAGAGTGGTTTTAGCAAAACAATAGCATGCACGGCACACATTGGCGCGAAAGCAAAATTGGCCTTCGAAGATCTACCATGTGGGACGGAGTCTGCCATGTGCGTGTTGGGCCCTCTACCGTGACATTTTCTTTGCCGTGCGTTTTATGTAGTGTTTGCCGTGGCCAGCTTTTTGCCATATGTGCCATGCTGGAATCTCTGTCGTGTGTCCACCTGGCATAGAACAGGACAGAGGACACACAACAGAGATTCTAGCCACGGCGGCGCCTTATTTTCCGGTAGTGCACTATAGTTTCTCCTAAAAGTGAGTTTCAGGCTTGAGCCACACCAAATCTGAGCTACAATAGCCATTTGTAGAATTGAATAGATAGTGTGGGCGAAATTCGATAGTGGGGAGGTACCAAACTAGGAGCCCAAATACAAGTTATCATCACCTATCGGTACAATTTCATCTGAATCAAGTGAACCGACTCCATGAAAAATTAGTGAGAGCGACTGAGATAGCAAAAGTGGTAGGTTCTGTTTTAGTGTCTTGTGAAGAATCTCCATCTCCATATACTAAATTCATGAGCTATGTTTCAGTTCAGCCGATGTAATCTTATCTGCAAATGATAGTTTCGTCCAAAGTAAACTTGAAAGTGCATCATTATTTCCCTTGGTAAATCAGTTTAGAAAGGATCAGTATCAAACCCCATCTCTATTTTTTTTGATAAAGGGCATTTTATCTTTACCTAATAATAAAGTACGCAAGGGTTCCATGGTTTGGTTCTTCCCATTTGGCTTGGTATGTTAATTTCTGTAAACGAACGAACTAGCCGAGGCGGTACTAAAGAAATACACGTTCTACTAACGTGATCGGGAGCCGAGAGAAGGGCGTGTCCTAATTTTCACACGCGGGCCATGCTGCTTGGTCCGGCCCATCTAGGATCCGCCGTATCGCCATGCCTTTCGCAGGCCGGATTTGGTCCATGGGCAGAGCGCAGCGATGCAGCGTGCAGCCCCTCGCGCTGCTGTGCCATCGCCGCAACAACAGGCTGATGAGGGCCCGAGGTGGGAAACGGTAGGTCCGTGCCGCCAGGGGCGCTCCCGGTCTCCAGCGGTGATGCGGCCGGCAGCTCCGACTTCTACAGTTGCGCGACCGCCGTGACGTCTTCCCCGCGAACTACATGATATCAGCTGTACAACTGTTGTGTGGGGGACGACTGCCACGGGAGTCGCCGGTGGCGACGACCATGCTCATGAGCTTCCCTAGCATGGGTACTGCTGCCACGGGCGTCAGAGAAATTGGCGTAGAGCATCTCGCGAGCTCGTGGTGCTCCGGCATGGAAGATTGTAGGCGGATGAGGTGGTGTGAGCTGTGAAGCGGGGAGAGTCAAAGTGGACAGCTCAAGGAAGACGAGAGGGCCAAACAGGGGATGTCTAAACCAGTTCACCTATTTCCTCACCCAAACATGGTTTTCTATGTCCCTGTTTCTAACTGAAATTTTACTAGATCCGATTTTCCAGAAGATTTACCCAAAACGCGTTTGACTAAAAACGTAGGGCTAATCCTCTTCATCCAAACAACCACATAAAGTCTGAAACTCTGGATCGGTATTGGTTTGGTCCGTTCTCCACCCCGCTTCGTCCAAAATTGAGCTTCCCAATTGATTCACGTACGTTAACCAAAGACCGCAACCTACTAGATTTCACCTTCCCGATCCACTACTCGCATCCATAAAACAAGCGAAAAAAGCAGGCCTAGCAGGTACTCGCATATACCGTCTCCTTCCCATCCGCAGCCTTCTAGTCTGCCTCCCGGCCCGCCCGATCCGTCGCCACTACTACCAAAGGCAAGCGCCGCCGCAACACGATCTGCATCGCTTTTATGCGACGGGTCGACCCGGCCGACGAGTACTGCATCATGGCAGCTGGCACCAGGACGACGAGCCGGTGAAGATAGCAGACGAGGGGAGATTGATGAGGTCGGTGGCGCGCGCAAACAGTTGACGCAAGTCAAGGAGTTGGTCGATAGGTTGAGCTACTGCTTAGGCACCTGCAGCTCTTCAAGTCCATCGGCGACAAATCTCCAAAATGCAAATTAATGAATGGCCAATAGACATAATTAGCATGTACAGCACGACGTGCAAGGTGATGGCTCAAAGATGAATTGAGCACGTACAATACAGCGTGCATCGGCGACGATCTGGTCGGGTACAGTACTGCTCTCACTGCATCTTCTCATACTGCAAAGCAATCCTTAATTTTGACGCACGATCTTTGGGTTCAATCGAGCGGCAGCGAGACAGAAGAGGGGCTGGTCGTCGGGGCAACAGCAGGAAGGCAGGGAAGGGCGATGAGGGTAACTAGGGAGGGCGCGATCCTAGCTCCGACAGCGGAGAGGCCGTGGACAAGACGTCACGCCGGCGGCACGGAAGCAGTAGAAGGGCCGGTCGGAAGAGATCGGAGACAAAGTGAGCTTCGCAAGTGGGGAATGAGTGAGTGATGAGAGAGAAATGGTGTCCAATCTGGTTTCTTGTATTCTTTTGCAGGTGCGAAGTACTACAAGGTAAGCAGAATTGGTTTCTTGTATATTTTTTAATTAACGCTGCTATGTTCCTTCTGTTTTATTACAACAACCCTATAAAGAAGAGAAAGAGGTGTGTGTGAGAACATTCATATGTTTTCCAAATGTGAATATTGAAACATTGAAAATTTCCCATAAAAATATTAAGACTAAGGCTGGCTACATGGTTGCTTAACTTAAAAATACATCGTTATTTAAGTAGCTACATTTGTTCCCCGACACAAAGTGTAGATCAAAAAAGGATGTCACATACCATCACAAAGTGAGAATGATGCACCGAGTTTAAATAGATAGGAGTGGCGCCGAAGATCAATACAAGTCTGTGGTATTATAAGTACACGGAGGATTAACTTTGACCCAAATTTTGAAAAATGTCAAACAAAAGGATAATTTAAAAAGAGCAATACATCTGTAATATCCTGATTTTTTTGTACAACTTAGATCTAACTAAGTCGGATATGTTCTCGCATGGAAAATCCAAGAACATGGTCACTTTTGTTAGGATAGGACAAATTTGAGTTCGGATGCTTATTTGGAAATTGGATATTATAGATTTATTTCTGTAACTATTTTGGATAGAAGTTTTAAGGGAAGAAAAGAAAACCCTTGACTGGACCTGCCTTGCCCTCACGAACCAGAGCTACGCCCAACATCCAATCGCCGCCGCCACCAAATAGGAAATAGGGTTATCGCTGGTTGTGGCCGCCGCCGCCTCCGGGTAATCGCTGGTTGCCGCTGCCGCCGGGGTTCATCGCTGGTAGCCGCCGTTGGACGGGAGCAGCCCCTGGTCGACCTAGATTCACCCTCGACTGGTTACAGCTGCTGCTGGAAGAGGTACTCTGTCCATCCAGTAATTATTCACTGGTTCTGCTGGGGAGTAGTAAGACGTCTAAGTTGTTTCGATTTGGTTTATTCCTAAGCACCTATCAGCTAGCCACTAGAAGAAATTGTTGATTGAGATAGTGTCGTCAATAGCCTGCTGGGAGAAATCTTAGTGTGTTGGATTGGTTTCCGCACATATCCTTGTTTCATAAAAAAAGCAATTGTACTCTAGATCTGAAATAATCATAAGGTTCCTCAGTTTTCATCGGCACGTGTTAGTTTGTTTTTTTTTTTTGCGAGGGAGGACATGATTACAAATATCCAAGTTTCTTACAGAAAAGCCTAGGACAAAGATAAAATTACAAAGAAACCCTCCTGGACCCTGTCGTCGTCTCCACCGAGCACGACGCCACGCCGGCGAAACTTGCCACTCAACCTCCAACTCTTGGACTGGGAGGCCCCCCGAACGGCGAAGAAGTCGAACGCTCCTCGGTGCGAGCACCTCCACCATGCGCAGCAAACGGCGACGGCAGCTTGGATACCTGCAAACACAAACTCCAGATCTACGAGCACCGACGCCGCCATCACGGTCACCGGCTTGGGGGAAAGCGCGTCGAAGCTCCAAGGAGCCGCAACGACGCTGGGGACGGCCGACCTGCCCGAGGCCTCCACCGGAGCACCGAGGACAGAGAAGAAGGTCGCCATCCACAAAAGCTTCTCCGACGCCGCCGCCTTCTCCACAGCGCCGCCAGCAAGCTCCCTACTACTCCCTACGCTATGTACACGCCGGGATCTGCCGATTCCCCAGCCTCCCGCCGCCGGAGCGGCCGGCGGAGGCGAGTAATCGTACAGATCTCCGGCGGCGAGGTGGGCGAAGCGGGGGGGTGAAAAAAGTTCTCCTTTCACTGTAGATGGGGAAGGAGAGCGGTCCAAGCTGGTTGCATACGGGAAGCAAGCTTGAATTAAAATTGGATACTGTGATTACTGCTGCCTGCATCAACACAACTAGTGTATATATGTGTAGCTATAGAAAATTTAATTCTGCTAAATAGCTTAGTAATCTTCATACAAAGTAAACAGTGTGCAGTCTAGTTGAACCTGCTTTAAGAAAATATATATATGCGCATCGCTGGTGGCGTCTTGGACTGTAGAGATTTATTTGTGCATCCATGTGTTAATTTTGGTGCAGTAATTTGATAGTGGTTTAAACCACAGGTTTTGGAAACTTTGGTGCGAGAGCTGACAGTTAAACATCAAGTTTTAAGGCAAGTGCATGCTGACTTTCATATGGTTCGCCCGTTGTTGGGTTGGTTTCAATTGCTTGTTGTATTTGATGTGGCTCGATTCCGATGTTGTTGGCTTTTGGTGTTTTGGGATATGTATAGCCTGGTGCGGTGAGAACTGTTCCACATGTGCTACTCCGTGTCGGTCGGTGAATTTCTGTTACATGTGGGCTACTCCGTTGTGCTAGAGCCGGGTCGGTGAATTCTGTTCCACGTGCGCTAATCCGTTTTGGTCGGTGAATTTCTGTTGCACGTGGGCTACTCCGGAGTGCTCATTGAGAATTATGTTAAACTTGTTGGTTTTCATTGTTATTTGCTGATTGAATGATAGTTGTTGTAATTGGTGATCATGATTCTTTAAGGGTATATATTGTACTTGGCTGAGTATTGTTTACTCACACTTGTGTTCTTGTTGTTTGATTTTATTTGGTTTTTAGGTACTCGGAACAGCGCATGCATGAGCGGGAGTAGCACACCTTCTATCCACACTTAACTTCACATCCATTATTTAGATGATTCACAATCATAGTTGTCCCTTGGAGATTGATTGGATTGCCGATCTAACTACATTGGGTATTGGGTCGCTAGGTTATATTTTGTATATTTATGATCGGTTTGAGAACATTGCCTGATTTTGTAAACCGTATATTATTGCTATATTCTGAAAGTATTTATAAATTGCCTATCGTGGAAGTTCCCATAAATAAAGGAGGTGCTATCCGACTCTGGAATTTTTCCTAAACTTCGTGTTTTTGTTTAGCGGGGTAGCATCGCTAGGTAGGTCGGTACCTGGAGTGTTACAACATCATTTTTCTAATCAACAACATTTGTTCTGTGACAGCAAGTGTAAATCAAACACGGATGTTGCCCACCATCAAAAGTCTATGGAGTGTTATCAACGGAAATTCGCGTGATAGATGGATTTTTAGTTACACCCGGTGCAACGCACGGGCAATTTTCCTAGTACTCAAAAAGTATCGAACCCCATCTCCAAAATGTAAAATTATGAGCTATGCTTCGTCACACCCTATGTGTTCTTCTGCGCATCCAAATCAGATAAAATCTCACATGATCATAACAAAAACTCACACCTCACAATAAGCATTATTACATAGTAGTGTTGGCTAATTGCCACTTCCTAGCTCGGTGGCATTATTATTCATGACGGCCGTGACACACTGAGGAAGAAGAGTACCGAGAGCATATATATTGCACAAGAATCACTTCTTGGGTGGGGGAGTGAGCGCCGCCTTGAGCTTCTGCACGGTGGGCTCGTCGGTCTTGAACGACTTGACGAGAACCTCATCGTAGATGCCGCTGCCGAACACGGTGACGGGCACGGACACAGTGCCCGCGGCGGCACTCCCGAAAGCTGAGAGCGCGACGGCGGGGCTCTGCCCCGGGTTGGACTGGTAGTGCACCAAGCCCTTGGGGAACACGAACATGTCGCCCTCTTCGAGGTCCTGCGTGTACAGCTTGCCGGCAGTGTCGACGAAGCCGACGGAGAGCGCGCCCCTGAGGACGAGCAGCAGCTCCGCGGCACGTGGGTGGGTGTGTGGCGGGTTGACGGACTCGGAGGGGAACTTGAGCATGGCGTACGACACGCTCTGCCCGTTCAGCGCCGGAAACTCCATCATGGTGGCCTTGGTCACCGTGAAGTTCTGCAACGCTGGCGGCGGCATCGGCATGGTCATGTTCATGGCAGCGCGGAAGCCGGTGTAGGTAAAGAAGTCGCCAGTAATGTTCATCGGCGGCATGCCGATCATCGAGGTCGGCACGATGAAGTCAGTAAGGATGTCCGGGTCGGCTACGGCCAGCGGTGCCAAGACCAGTGCAACCACCATCAACACCAAGGAGTAGTTGTTGTTGGACGCCATTGAATTTAGCTGTTGCTACTAGATTGATGGATGGAGGCTATGATTGTGAGTTGGGTGAAGACCTGTGAGGTGTTATTTATACTACTACTAGATAAGAAGCAAACGAATGATGTGGTGAAGGGTTTGAGAAATCGAGGCCGATGTATGAACTTTGCAGCACTGCAAACTGTAACCAGCTGGTGCTACACACATCTGAGGAAGAATTAACTGGACAGTGTTATGCATATCTTGGTGTCTCAGCGTATATAAGCATATGGTCGGGCACACAAGAATATACCTAGATGCAACACGAAAAATTGTTGATGTCATTCTGATAAAAAAAATAGGTGTTCGTTGTGTCTCAACTCAACCCGAGTTGTCTGACTTGTTCACCAAATGACATACAACAATGCAATCTAGGCTGGATGCGTGCTTCAGTACCCCCGCCCCCACCCGCAGTCGCTTGCTTCCCTCCCTCCACCGGTGGCCTGAGAGAAAACGAGATTGATAGGGTTTTTAGGGTACGAACCGTGCGTCTCAATGGGGCCGACATTCCATTATATATAGGGGGTTAGTATAGGGGTATATACGGTAGGTTTATAACAATACCATACCATATAGTATAAGTTAGGTATTAGCCTAAGTTACATAGTTTATCACCCTCCCTCAATCTCAACCGGTCTATGAAGATTGAGATTGCGCTTATAAGCATCAAATAATGGCAAAGGTAGTGGCTTGGTGAATATGTCAGCTAGCTGATCCTTGGAGGATATAAATCTGATTTGGAGTCTCTTCTGAGCAACTCTTTCTCGAACAAAATGAAAGTCTATCTCTATATGTCTGGTTCGAGCATGAAAGACCAGATTAGCGGAAAGATAAGTTTCTCCAATATTGTCACACCACAACTCAGATGGATGCTTATGTACTAATCCAAGTTCACCAAGAAGAGCTTATATCCAGATAAGTTCAGAGGTAGCATTTGCAATAGCCTTGTACTCAGACTCTGTACTGGAGCACAAAACAGTAGCTTGCTTCCTAGCACTCCAAGAAATAAGATTATTACCATAGAATACTTGGTTGTCATACATAGACCTTATTTCGAATTTCATGGCTTCTAGCCATTTCTCGGACTCGTGGCCTTCCATTGCTTCCATGTAGGTTGCAAGTTCGTCATGGTCAATTAACATGAGAGATAATACAGGATCCCCAAATCACTTAGGGGATTTGTGGGTCGTGTAGAACTGCGTTCAGTCTGCTTAGCGAAAACACCTTGATTTTCATCAGGCGCCCCTTCTTCCTCCTCGATAGAGGGCACATTAGGAACCGCTTCTGTTATGCTACTTGGTATTTCGAGTGAGGGGTCAACGATCTCGTCAAGCTCAACTTTCGTCCTACCCACACCTATAGCGAGAAACTCTTTCTTGAGAAAGACTCTAGTCTTGGCAACAAAAGTTTTGCCTTTGACCAGATGGTAGATGGTGTACCCAAGGGTCTCCCTTGGATATCCTACAAAGATGCATTTTTCCAACTTAGATTCGAGTTAGTCCGGCTGTAACTTCTTTAGATATGCCTCATATCCCCAAACCCTAAGAAACAACAACGTAGGCTTCTTGCCATGCTATAGCTCATATGGTGTTGTCTCCACGGACTTGGACGGTGCCTTATTAAGAATGAATGCAGCAGTTTCTAACGCATAACCCCAAAATAATATCGACAAGTCAGATAGAGACATCATGGACCTTACACTATCAAGCAAGGTGCGGTTACATCGCTCAGACACGCCGTTACACTGTGGTGTTCTAGCTAGCGTACGTTGTGGCACAATTCCACATGCCTTGAGATGTGTCTCAAACTTGAAACTCAAATACTCGCCCCCTCGATCAGAATGAAGGTGCTTGATTTTCCTATCGAGTTGATTTTTGACCTCATTCTAAAATTCTTTGAACTTTTCAAAAGTTTCAGACTTGTGCTTCATCAAATAGATATACCCATATCTACTCAAATCATCAGTAAATGTCACAAAGTAACGATAACCATTGCGTGCAGCAATACTCATCAGTCCACACACATTGGTATGTATGATTCCCAATAAGCCGGTCGCTCGTTCAACAAATCCGGTGAACGGTGTCCTAGTCATTTTGCCTAGAAGGCATGGCTCGCACGTGTTAAAGGAATCAAAATCCAATGACCCGAGAAGACCATCACTATGGAGCTTCTTCATGCGTTTTACGCCAACATGACCAAGACAACAATGCCACGTGTATGTGGTATTATCATCACTAAGCTTGCATCTCTTAGCATCCACACTGTTGATATGTGTAACATTACATTCAAGATCCAAAATATATAGACCATCACGAACGGGCGCATGAATATAGAAAACACCGTCCTTAGAAATATAACAACTGTTTGTTACAGATTCAAAATGGTATCCATCTCGCGATAACCGAGACCCACTCACAATGTTCATACTCAAAGCTGGAACATAATATTATTTATTTAAAACTAATATCAATCCAGAGGGAAGCCGCAAATGCAGAGTGTCGACAGCCACGATGTCCACGCACTGACCATTGCCGACCCGCATCGTCACCTCGTTCCTCTCCAAGCGCCACTTACTCCTTAATCCCGCTGAGAATTACATATGTTAGCAACAGAACCGGTATCGAATATCCACGTGTTACTACGGGCACTTGTAAGATAGATATCACAATTACATGTATATCAAATATACCTTTGTCTCTTGCAACAACCTTGCCGGCCTTCTGTCTTCAAGGTACTTGGGGCAATTGCGCTTCTAGTGACCATCCCCTTTGCAGTAGAAGCACTTGACTCCGGGCTTCATCTTGGGCGCCTTAGGAGGACCGGCAGCATGCTTGCCATCCCTCTGAGGCTTCTTCCCCTTCAGACCCTTCGTCGACTTTCCGAACTTCTTGAAGTCTGTAGTCTTGTTGACTAGCAACACGTTGTGCTCCTTCTTGATTTCCACCTCCACAGTTTTGAGCATAGCAAACAACTCTGAAAGGGACTTAGTCATCCCCTGCATATTGTAATTCAGGACAAATAGTCATCCCCTGCATGTTGTAATTCAGGACAAATCCTTTATAGCTAGGGGCAGCGACTGCAGCACCCTATCAATCACAAGATCATCCGGAATCTGGCATTCCAGGGCGTTCAAGCGTTGAACATAGCTAGACATTTTGACTACGTGCTCACTCACACTACTGTGTTCGTCCATATGAGAGGACAAAAATAGCTCGGAAGCCTCATACCTCTCCGCATGCGCCTGAGGTGCAAAACAGCCTTGAGGTCGGTGATTATCTCAAATGCACCCATCTTCTCAAAATTCTTTTGCTTCTCGGACTCCATGGAAAATAGCATGCCACTCTGGACAAATGAAGTGTCGTCTACCTTGTTTTGGTAGACGGCCTTGTCATCTTTGGAGGCGTCCACATTGAGCGCATCACCAATGGTGGCATCAAGAACATACCCCATCCTATGGGGAGAGAGGATGATCCTCAAAGTGCGAAACCAAGTAGTGAAGTTTGAACTATCGGTTTTGAGTTTTTCTTTCTCTAGGAATGCTCCTAAGTTGAATGTTGAGCAAGACATCTACAAATGGATTTATAAAGACACTTAGACGTTTGTTCATAATATGAGTTCAAATTGTTTGTTAATTCAGATTAATGCAAACTAGGTGAACTCCCACTTAAACTAACATCCCTCAAAGTTGTTTAGTGATTACATGATCCCAATTCACTACACCACCCCCGATCGTCACGGCCAGTGGTACAGTTGCAAAGGTAGACTGGGTCTTTTCAATCACAATCAATATATGACTTGTGCTTAACATTTCAGTCACTTGTGTTCCGAGGCCATGTCTACACATACTAGGGCTCGCCAACGCAACCTTAGTGTATGTGCAATACATACATTGCTTGTATCCACGCTTGATGTGAACTTAAATATGTGTAGCCCCGATCGTCACGGCCGGCTTCATAACTGAGAACTTTGGTGGTGACTGCTCCACTAAGGGGGAACACGTTTGTTGGAATTTTATTAGAGGAATCATCTTAAAATTGCAACCGTCGCTATATTGATTAATATAAACAAATTTTAAGATTACCTTGCCCTTTTGCAAATTTTAAGTTAGACCCTTCTACTTAACTTTTTGCAAATTTTACACGGCTGCTAGGGCTATGCTAGGAAGAAACGAATCTCTACCTACGTGCATGCAACCACAATGGTGATTCGCTAATTGTTTTTTTAACCCCCGCTAAAGACCCTTCATTACAAAAACCATGTCCACTAAAGAGGAGAAACTGGCACCGCCAAGCCACTTGTACGATGCAAGTCATATGTCAGTTGCAACCAGTCTCGCGTAAGAGTATGCGTAAGGTCGGTTGTAGCCCGCTTGCAATCCAACAATGCCGCTGACATGAGCAGATGCAAATAAAAGGGTAACAATAAGAAAATCAATGCTCGCATCCCCGATGCGTTCTATCCGTACCAAAACAACTATGCATAGATCGGCTCTGATACCACTGTTGTGGTTCAAAGCAGAAAACAAAAAAATTCTCTACACCCATATCCCACGATCTATTCTATACAGCTGTAAGGTAACGGAGTAGCGGAAGTATTCATACCCTTGAAGACCAAGTGCGCGGGTACATTCCTGCATGAACATTGTCGAGGAAGACAACCGAAGCTGACCTCACGGTCATGTAGTCGTACCAGTCAAAGAAGACCAGCGTCGCATGAGCAGCGCCTCTGAGGGATTACACACGTACAGTGTATAGACGTCGTCCGGGCTCCGGTCCAGCAGAGCAGCGGAAGAAGAAGGATTTGAACTAGAAATCTGGCAGTGTTACGATGTCTGGCACGTGGAGTTTTCTTTAACTCGCTGGCACATCTCCAAAACGTGGGAGCCAAGCCAAAGAGAAGAGAGGAAGAGATGGCATGAATGAACCAAGGGGGCATGGGGGGTTTATATAGGCGGTGCGGGTAGGTGGCCGCCGGCCCTAGGGGAAACCCTAGGCGCCACCGCCCCCGCCTAGCCGCCGCCGGCCCCTAGGGGAAACCCTAGGGTGCCGGCCCTTTGGCCCTTGGCCGGCCTGGTCGGCCTGCCCAATGGGCCTAGCCCATTAGGCATTTTCCCATTTTCTTTTATTTAATTATTAATTAATTCTCTTTTAATATTTAATTACATTAACTAAATACTAAACCCATTAATTAAAAATCCCCTTGGCATAATTCTTTCACTTGAATGTTTCTGATAAAGTCTGAAACATTTCTGATGTCTCTAGAACCCTTCCGATATTACTCAAAACATTTCTGGTTAACTCCTTTTGATTTCCGATAATTCCAAATCGATCCCTAAGCGTCGTATATCCTTAAGTGTGACACCCTACGAGTCGGGGAATACTCCAGACATGATCGAGACTCCTCTCTCATCAACGATCAACAATCAGTTCTGGAAAACTGTGCTGATCCCTGTGCATTCCACGAAACTCTTCGTTGATCCGTAAACATCGTATCCCATTTCTTTTGTCTCGTGATACTAGATATTGTCCAAGGTTAGATCAGCGATATCATTATATTGTGTTCATCGTTGTTAACAACAATTATTTTACTCGTGCATGACATTGCATCCTCTGTGACCTAGTCACACGTTTGCAAGCTTCATAGATACAACTGTCACCGAGTGGGCCGAGAGTATCTATCTGTCATGCAGATGGACAAATCCCACTCTTGGTGCACACACCTCAACCTACCCCATTGGCATACCAAGAGACACATTTTCAGTCAATCATTTTACGGTAGAGACGGTTGATGCAATGAAAGTAGCCTCCGAATATAACATTTAGATGTGACCTTACAGTCTCAGGATTTGGTTACTTTGTTTCTTAGTTAATTGCAATGTTGAAACTTGTGACTGATCTCATCGCAATACAGGTGTTCGGGTGTGTGTCCATCATGTTAAAACATGACCTCAATGTTCATTGATATATTTGCCCATGATCAGGAAACCTTGATCATCAGATGACACATGAGCTGGTTAACCTAGAGATAACCAGGACCTATTTATTTGTATGACACACGTGTACTAATATTTCCTCTTAATACAGTTATAGCATGACATATAATATTATGAACAAATGAGACAAATGAGATATGATAGCAAAATACACTTTATTATTTGCCTCTAGGGCATATCTCCTTCAATTTATTCCGCAGATACAAAAACATATTTACTTCCTTGCATTCATATACAAAACCTGAAAATAGTTTTACTGCATTCTATAAGTTGCAAATTAGCTTAGTTTACCTTTTCTGCATCATATTTACTTTATTGCAATGTTATTTATTTTATTTCATATCATATTTATTATACTTACATTCACACCTGGTGCTTGACAACCACTCGGTGGAGTTGGGGACACAAGACAAGGAAATTGTTTTGTAGGTTGCTTGAAAAAGAACGACGAGAGCTTTTACGACTGTTCCCCGAGAGTTTGATATAAACCCCGAGTTTCATCATGGGGAAAATTTACTCTTGCTACAACAGTCTGCACTTGGAGTCCCGACGAGTTGCCACTTTTCTTAGTGTCATCAGCGGCTAGTGACAAAGTTACCGGTGGAAAATGCAAAGTCAATTGGGAGCTTGTTTGGAAGCCTAAAGAGTTTAGGGGGCTTGGTATCCTAAACCTCAAAAAGTTTGCTTCATCCTTGAAGTTGATATGGCTATGTAATGAATGGGTGGATGATTCAGAACCTCAGGTTGGTATTGGGAATCCTTGAACTCCCAATGACCATGATCTCTTTGCGGCGGCAACAACGATAACAATTGGAAATGGAAAGAAGGCCAAGTTTTGGGAGTCCTCTTGGCTCAATGGAGTGCGCCCCGACGTAGCTCCCAAGATTTTGAGTAAGAAAAAAATGAGAAATTTGCACCGTATAGAGAGCTTTATAGAATGAGTGGTGGGTCTCAAACATAAACTTGCAAAAGGGGCTAATGGTGGAACATGTTGTGCAATTCTACAACCTTTGGGAAGAGCTACAACATGTCCAACCTCATGATGACACTATGGACTCCATCTGTTGGAAGTTTGGCAAGTATGATGGGTATACGGCCTCCTCCACCTACATGATGCAATTCTTGGGTCACACCAATTCGACTATGGCCTCTATGGTTTTGGAAACCGTGGGCTCCCCCCAAGTGCAAGACCTTCACATGGCTTGTCATCCAAAATCGTGTTTGGACGGTGGATAGACATCATAAGAGGGGATGGCCAAATTGTGGAAATTGCAAGCTATGTAATCAAGCACAAGAGTCCTCCACTCATCTTCTCCTACATTGCCGCTACACTAGAGGAATTTGGGGAACTTTGAAAGATTGGCTTGGTCTTGTTGAGATTCGACCACAATAGTGGACTACCATTGACTCCGTGAAGGCTTGGTGGAGAGATGTGGTTCAAAAGAGAGGCCACACAAGGAAGGCGATGGCCTCTCTTGCAATGCTAGTAAATTGGGAGATATGGAAGGAAAGAAATTCATGTCTTTTCACAAATAAATCTTCAACCGCCAACATGTTGAAAATCAAAGAGGACGTCAATCTATGGAGCCTAGCCGGAGCTAAAGAGATTTGTAATATTATGCCGCGAGAGTGAACATTGTGTATTTGGCCTTGGCTTTTTTCCAAGGCATGACTTGCAAGACCTCTAAAAATCCCCTCCTTAATTAATGAAGTGGCAAATCTTTTGCCTTGTTTCAAAAAAAAGTAAGGCATGCTTTTTTGCATGGTCTTTAATGCACACCTTTTACTACTAATATACACCTAATTATATGGATTCAGAATGTATAAATGGTAGTTTTGCATTCATCTTGAAACTATTTTTCATTACACGTAAATATTTATACAATTTTTTGGTATATTATAAGTACAAATCATGGTCAAAGTTGTAAGGTGCTGACTAGTGAAATTGAAGGGCACCTTAGATTTTGGTATTGAGGGAGTGAATAATTTTTAATATTGTTGCTCAATTCTTTCGATCAAAGTTTGTCTCAAAATACATGCTTTATCCATAGAAATAGAGGTAGCACAATGGACAGTTATTATGTTAGTGCCTCGTTGCATGAAAAAGTTGTACCCCAGGGCCCATTTAGCCTAACTCACATCCACCTATATATACTTATTAGATAAAAATCCACATATATATTTAGTCTCACTGACAAGGGTATATCTACTAAGGCCCGCTATCTTAATACCTGTGGTGACCCAGCATACCACTGCATGTGTAGTATGCAAGTCGTTGACATAACACCAGTGAAACACCGTCTCACTAGTATTACATCGATCAGAGTGGTACAACAGAAACATCGCAAGTTTAAGGTATGTGCATAGGATTACAAATTTCATCATACAGAAGATCTTCAGAACCTCCTCAACAGGTAGAGGTTTAGTCTTGGCGACTACAAACAAGAATAATACATTGAAGACTCAACTAGAGCTACACTAATGCATTTGGCTTGCTACAGAACTACCCTAGCTACTTAGGTTCTAGGATTAGGGAATTGGGTCCCTTCTATTCCTATTCTAGTTTTCCACCAAGCTTGACGCAGTCGTTGACTTCATTGCTAATTCTGAGATTGGTCGAAGGCTTCATCTTCATCTTTAGTGTCTCGAGGTTGCCTCCTGTGATGCCTCCAATCTAAGCAAGGGTTAAGAGGGAGTGGGGTGAGTAATGAGCGTTACCCAGCAAGTTCATATAAGGAATAAGGTGTTTTATGCACTAGCTACAGCCTTAGACCCAAGAGTCGTTTGGCAATGCAATTTTTTGTAAACATTTCTTCAAGAGGTTGCTTTTATTCAGAAAACTATGTCCGTTAGCCTTCACAGGTTGATTAGAGCTTCGATGGGCTCCTTTCTTGCCGCGTTCGCAGCTCCTTCCCGGAACAGGGAGTATCCAGATACTTTCTTACACTCTGCAGAGGTGGTCACTTGTACCCATAAGAGATCAAAGCCTTGTTGCACATCCGAGTTGCATGCTCGTCCACACTTCTTGTGTGTGGGGCCCAGTCATAGTTTTAAAAACCAAACCGGTTTGGTGGTTCGACCTGAAAAAACCTGAATCGAAGCCTTCACTGGTTTTTTAAGAGTCACTGGTCCAACTAAGAAAAAACCATAAAAACTTCATAAAAACAATGTGTTTTCACGAGGAGATGATCCTAAAACCTAGAACCTTGCTCCAAATACTTTGCATAAGGCCTAATACCACCTTTACTACACTTAGTTTGTGATCTACTATGAAAGTAAACACAAAATATATGATTCGATGCTAAATTTTTCTAAAATTAACTTAATTATTTATTAAATTTGATGATTTTTTTGTCGCTATTGAACTAGCTGAGCCACCGGTTGGACCAGTGAACCAGTGAGCCAGTCACCTCACTGGTTCACTCACCGGTCCGGTTTTTGGAACTCCGCCCAGTCGATGATCCAAGCCAATCACTGTCCTCATCCGCAACCCCGCATACCCACCCATTATGTAATTACCGATAAGAGTCTCTGCCCAAGTTTATGGGACTTACTCCTTACCAGCCCTGGCTTTAGGACTTATTCTCCCATTTTTGGGTTGTTACCTCTTCTAGCTTAATTACAATCCATCATAGACCAATTAGCGAGTCTTACCCCCCTATATTATAGGTAGACTGGCAGGAAACGCTTCCCCCTTTACTCTATAGCAGCCTGGCAAGACAACCCTCCACTACTGATCCGTTGATATGCGAGAGGAAGTTGGTACAGATGACTTCTCTGTCCCATTCCAGATCTCATGGTTGACCGTTGTTTACGGCGCTAGAATCACTGGCGACATTTGTTATTAATTCCTAGGTGAACTTTCCAGTTGCAGTGGGACCTCCACCATACTCATGCCATGGCCCCACTGCCCACCATCCTAGGGTAACAACCACCGTGGTTGCTAACCACTAATCAAATTGATTAAGAAAGCAGAACTTTTGCTTTAAATGCAATAGTAATACCACATGTATATTTGCAAGTAATTTGCTAAAAATAAACAATAGATATGAGCAAGAGTGAACTTGCCTTTTTGACGGCAAGATTATGCAATTCAAGGTCTTCGATACGATACAAAATCCCAATTCTGAAATAGCAATCATCATCCGGTAGAGATGATGTTAGAAATCTGCAGCATGGTATGCATAAGATATGCTAGGCATCGCTCTAAGCATAACCTAACCCCGATGATTTGTTATCGTTGAGTTATGGTGAATTGTTTAGGGTGTGTTGCACTTTTAGAATAGGTTCTAGAACAAGGTTCTTATTAGGGTTTTAGGTTAGCATGGAATTGTTCTATAACTGAATAGTATTACGCAACAATGTGATTGAACCCAATTGCTTATTATTGGCATACTTAAGAACAGTCATTCATTGTAAAGCTTATCAGGGGCATTTTAATGTTTACTAGGTATATTCTTCAAGAGAATAACTTTTGAAGAACATTTCTATCTAGGTATAACAATTTTAGTTGCAACTTATGATTAGTACCCAGTTAGATTATCATAAACATGTCAAGTTGAGGTAATTCATACTAGCATAATAATACCCAATTAGTTATAGGGTTGACAACAATCTAACACACAAATAGGAATTATTGATGTTAAGGCTCACTAGAATGGTTGATAATTACTTTAAAGGTATCTTGAAAGAATAACTTTTGAAGAACATACTACTAGGTGAATTTAAGTACTATAGATAAGGTTTAGTGTTCTAGGTTTATCATAGTTCTATCGTAATCAAGGAATAGTTAGTAAGTGGAACACATCAAGGAAACAAATTAAGGTTTATACATTATTGGAAGAGTTTTAGTGAAGCATGTTGTGATTAGCACTTAATTAGTTGGCTAGTGTTTGAAGCATAGCTTCAAATGGTTACCACTTTGAATTAAGTACTACTTATAATGGAATATGAATCTTAGGTGAACAATGTTCAATTTGTGGATTATAGTTGAAAATAGAGTCTAAACTCAAGTTGATGCTTATTTAAGAGTTATCCTAATTTCTTACCATTTAAGAAAATAGTTTTCGGAGTTAAGTCAAATTTTAATGATTTCAAATTGACCTAGAAGTTTTAAATTTAACTTTTACTGAAACAATAGTTGAAATAACAATATTAGAGTTAAGAAATAACTCTGATACAGGTTTATGATTTTTCCCAAATTTTACTATATTAAATTTGTTTTAGAAAAATCATTTTAGGGATTAAAATCCCAATAGTAAAGTTTTAGGATTAATATTTAATAATAAAAAAATTAATTGGAATAACAATATTGAAGTAGTCAAATTTTTATTTGGTATTTGAAAACTTGGTTTGAATTATTATAATTGGATTTGAATTCAAAATTCAAATAATACTTAAACAAGTTTTCAAATTTAGTTCAAAATTATTTCACATAAGCATGCAAGATTATAATTTAAATAAATAGATTATGTTATTGTGATCATTTTGGTATATCATTTGTATTTTTCTTATTTAAATTGAATTAGTTATGAATTTGCAAAGATTCAAACATTTTCTGGAATTTCTGATAAAGACCAGTACTTTTTATACTGAGCCGGTATCTAGCCCACGACAATGACAGGTGGGGACAGAGCTGAGTCAGCAGCCACACAAGCACTGCCAAGTCAAAATGTTGACTGACTCTGGAGGTCACCGCCGGTGAGGCATTCGACAACGGCGGCGGCGCTCGAGGGTTCCTAGGGATGCGTGAGTATGCTAGGAAGAACCAGCACCATTAACTGAACCTAACAACGGCGGCGCAATGACCAAATGGTCACCTGAGCATCATCGGCGGCGTGTTCGTGCGTCGGTGAACGATGGCGACCGATGCGGGAGTTCTACGGGACGAGATGGAGGTGATAGAGAACACTGGAACGACGAGAAGCTCACCACGATGCCGAGGAGCTGGTCGGCGAGGTCGCAGGAGGTCAGACATAGGAGATCGACGGCGGCCAGTCATCGGGATGCCGAGCTCGTCGGGGACGATTATGAGCTTCTCAGCTTGCTTGGCTTGACGAGGAGGACGACAGAGTCATTGCGAAGCTTTAGAGCTAGTCCTCGTAGCTCCGGGGTGCCTATACCGGTAGCGTCGAAGCTCGCCAAAGCTAGGGTTTTGGCAACGTTACAGAGAGAATGAAAGAGAGTGAGGAAGAAGAAGAAGAACTGGGGCTTCTAGGGCTTTTCCTCGGTGGCGGTGTATCTTTTATAGGCAACGGAGGGCGGCGGCCTTCATCCAGTACGTCCAGCTGCCGGCGGTGGATCGGATGTCTCGTAGAGCTCCACCGAGCTGCTTCGTCTTGAGGAAGACAAAGACTCGAAGGGGTAAGTTGGGTCAGGTCCTGGTGGGCTGGTCACTGGGCCGCGTTGGATGGGCTTCGGCTGGTAAACTCCTCTCCCCTATTTTTCTGTTAAGTTTTCTTTTCAATTTACTGTTTCAGCTTTCTAATTTGAATTCAAACTTATTTGCAGGATTTTGAATTTGGGCTACTTGTGAAATAAATTTTTATGTTCAGTAACGTCATGTATTGCAGTAATGTAACTTTTATGTGCATAAGCACATAAAATCCTTTGAGTAATATTAGGGTTTGAATAATATTTTGAATAGAAGCAATTTTAAATGTCATGATCTTTGTTTTTGGAAATACTTTACTAGGACTTAAATAATTTGCTAGGTAATTATGTAGCAACTAGAGTTTGTATTCAGATGAAAACAAATTTACCATAGATGGTCACTCCTATCATTAGATTTCCTGCCCTAAGCATATGAACATGATTTCATGTTCCTCCAAATTTCTTAATATCATGAAATTGCCCCATGGAACTACTTTAAGTGGATATTAATTTATTGATCCTTTGTTTGAAGGGATTTACTACAAAGAATGTTTATTTAGCTAAGGTCAAGGTATACAACAAGATGTGAATTGATCACTAGATAAAGATCTTGGTTATCTTGGAAGGATTATGGTTTGGACACACCTTTTGGGTTTAGAGATAAGACATGATTATGGGGTTTTGCTGGTGATCACAAAGTGATACATAAGTTGAATCTTAAATTGGTACCATATGGCTTCAAATGGATAAATGGAAGGACATTGGGTTGGATGATTTTATATCACCCATAGATGCAGAATTAGAATTGGATAACATAGTAGATTTTCAAATGGATAGGTGGAAAGAATATGAAATATCATAGAAGTATCTCATAAAAGGGGTGCCTTTCTTAATTTAGTGTTCTGGCAATTAATTCCACACATGCTCTTGCAAAGGATATGGTATCTAGTTGATTTGGCTATATGCAAAGATGCATCTCAATAATGTGTAAGTGAGGTATTAGAGTGTTTACTAATTTATCTTAGCATGCTAGGCTATACAAGCATTCACACAATTTACTATCGGTGTGTTCACTAACTAATGGCAGCTAAAGATAATGTTCTGACCTTTGTTATGCAAGTGTAGGTGTGTGAATAATATGCATGAGTTGAAAGTGATTTCTTGGTATAGACATATGCATGATATGAACAGCTACTCTATATTTTCTGGGTATGATTTGGTTCCTAGTAAATTTACTTGTTTGTTCTTGGTGCTCATATGATCATTTAGATGTATGTGATATGCCCCTGGATCATGTATATGTTTTTAGTAGATCATTTCAGATCAGAGGCATATATTTCTCTTGCTTATGATGACTTCTTCCCTTTTCCTTCTAAGTACAGTCTTCTTCTCTCATCCTAGACCAACCTGGTGGTCTTGTGAAGCTTGGTCTTCGGGAAATCTGGTAACCTGCGTCTTGTGGCATGCCTGCACCTCCTAGCTGCTTCATCTTGGTCCTATCTAATGTATGAAGTAGCCCAATTTCGTTGGTGTTCTCATACCATGATTTTATGGGGTCAAATAGATGCCATGAGGTTCCTCTTATAGCATCTTGATGTCCACCACAAGTTGACAGCTCAAGTGGTGACTCTTGCTTTAATTTGGTGAGTAAGCTACTTGTTGTCAGGCTCTCATGCATGAGCATTACTTGGGGTTCAAGTATAGAAAGATATTTTAAAGTGGATAACTATCCTAGGTGGCATGATAATTATCCTCCAATAATCTTTATTTTGGACAGCTGCTACTCGTGTGATGGCGCCAGAAAAGACTGTGGCGTTTAGTTGACGTGGGAGCAGTAAGTCCTTGTGCGTGGTGATGACCAGCCCGTTGGGAACCCCAAGAGGAAGGTATGATGAGTGTAGCGGCTAGTTTTCCCTCAGTTAAGAAACCAAGGTTTATCGATCAGGAGAAGAGAGACGATGACGACTGAAGGTGTTTGTGGAACCTGCACACACACAAACAAATACTTTGTCCCCAACTTGCGATGAGGTTGTCAATCTCACCGGTTTGCTTGAAACAAAGGTTATGAGTGTATCGAGTGGAAAATAGTAGTAATATGCGAGTAAAGTAAACAGTGCGGGAAAAGTAAACAGGTGATTGCAATATGATTAAAATAGGACCGGGGTCCACAGTTCACTAGTGATGTCTCTCCATAGATAAAATAACATGCTGGGTAAACAAATTACAGTTGGGCAATTGATAGAATAAAGATAACGTGATATGTCAAGAAGATCACTATGAGATTTACTTTGGGCATTACAACAAAATACATAGACCGCCATCCAACTGCATCTATGACTAATAATCCACCCCCGGGGATATCATCCGAACACCCTAGAAGTATTAAGTTGCGAACAACAGATAATTGCATTAAGCAAAGTGTGTAATGTAAACAAAGCATATGCCCTCGAGCATATGAATGTTGTTTTCTCCCTAGTAGCAACAGCACATCTACCACCTTAGAGGTTTCTGTCACTCCCCCAGGTGAAATAGAGGCATGAACCCACTATCGAGCATAAATACCCCCTCTTGGAGTCACTAGCAACTACTCGGCCAAGATAGCTACTAACAACGGAGAGCATGCAAGATCATAAACAACATAGAGATAACAAAAGATATAATTCAGTACAGCAACTTAATCATAAACACCAATATTCATCGGATCCCAACAAACCAACATCATAGAATTACATAACGGTGATCTCAATCATGTAGGGCAGCTCATGAGATCTAAACATGAAGCACATGGTGGAGAAGACAACCATCTAGCTACTGCTATGGACCCATAGTCCAAGGTAGACTACTCACTCATCGCTCCGGAGGCAAGCATGGCGATGAAGAAGACCTCCGGTGGCGATTCCCCTCTCCGGCAGGGTGCCGGGAAGAGCTTCTGGACCCTCCCGATCTTCGGGTCGACGGCGGCGGCGGATCGCAATGTATTCTAGAAAACTGATCGGGTCCTTAGGTTTTTCTCGTCAGGGGGTATATATAGGCGAAGGGACGATGTCAGAGGAGGGACCACGCCCCCTCACACGGGGCTGGCGCGGCCAGGGGGTGGTCGCGCCGCCCCTGTGTCTGGGGCCCACGTGGCCCCACTCCGTCAGGTCTTCGGATGTCTGGAAGCTTCCCCGTGAAATATGACTTCAGGAACTTGTTTCGTCCAATTCCGAGAATATTTCCTGTGTATCACTTCTGAAACACAAAAACAGCAGAAAACAGGAAACTGGCACTGTGGCACTTCGTTAATAGGTTAGTTCCGGAAAATGTATAAAAATGCCACTAAGTGTAACGAAACAATATACAAATGGTGTAAAAACAAGTATGGAGCATCAAAAATTATAGATACGTTTGAGACGTATCAAGCATCCCCAAGCTTAACTCCTGCTCGTCCTCGAGTAGGTAAGTGATAACAAAGAATAATTTTTGAGGTGACATGCACCTACACAATCTTGATCATATATGTAAGCATTGGTGAGCTGGGATCAATAGAACTTAAAACATGGGCATGAAGATATAATCATGACAATAAGAAACTTAGCAACCATGTTGTAAACATGCAAATGAACACAAACAAAAGATCATGATAATGAAACAATGAAAGTCAAACGTGTGTTCAAATCATAAGGAAAAACATACAAATGGTTTTCAGCTTGTCCTTCAAAGAGAGCAAAACATAAATGCATAGGACACCTCAAAGTTTAAGAGGGCGACTAGATACAAATAATTTAAGAACAAGTGAAACCAACAATATGAATCAATCAATGAACTTTGGGCCAATGCATATCACACTAAGAATGACAACTATGCTCTCTTAATGGTGCATAAAGAAAGAAGGTGGTGACTCAACATAAAAGTAAAAGAAAGGCCCTTCGCAGAGGGAAGCAGTGATTTAAACATGTGCTAGAGCTTTTCATTTGTAAAACAGAGATAAAACTTGATTTTGAGAGGTGGTTGTCTTTGTCAACGACTGGCAATGGGGTTCTTACTATCTTTCATACAAAAATAAAGCAAGTTTTTGAGAGAGAGATTGGCACTCTTGTGCTCTTTTTATAAAACTTGGCACTCCTCCCCACCTTTTCCTTTCACATACCATGGCTAACCGATTCCATCGGGTGCCCACCAACATTCACATTCTTTGGAGGAGTGCCTTTTTTCTTTCTTTTTTCCTTTTTTTTCTTTTTTGGAATAAGCAATATGGAAGATAGCAAATCCGACCACTACGTCCCCATGAGCTGAAAATAGTGTCACAAAACGAGAGGTATTTTGAAGGTTTTTGAAAGGTAGCACACGAAAATTTTACTTTGGAATGGCTTACAAATACCATGCATAGGAATTTATAGTGGACACAATGGCAAACTTGGCTTTTAGGAGTTCGATGCACGAGTAGAGCTCATACTCAGTACAAGGCGAGGGCTAGCAAAAGACAGGGAGCGACCAACTAAGAGAGCAATAATGGCCATAATCATGCAAAGCGACAAAGCGACATTAAAAGAAGCATACGATGGCATCAAAAGTCAAAAACTAAATGATCATGAAGGCTAATGGCGACTTTGTAAGAGTCTAACATGTGTGAGCATGCGCCAAGTCAACCCAAATAAAGCATCAAGGAGAAAACCAAAATAATGCTTCCATACAATAAAAACAACACATGATTTTTTCAAAGGCTCATTAAGCAATCTCAGTTATTTGAGACAAGTCATGCTACAGCAAAACCACTAAGCATACTATCAAACAGACATCAAGCATGACATGAAAAAGCCTAAGCCGCAGTCTACACAAGCTCCTTCTTGTACCACTATTTTGCACAAAGCTTTTTCTCTTTTCCAACACCATTTGAAATTTTTATAAACACCTCTTTTGATGAAAACCAATAAATATCAGAGGCAAAAATACACCTTGATAAAAAGATATGACAAGATCTGAACGCGAATCAAGGCGAAAATGAAAACCAAAAGCAGTAACGGAAAAAGTAAAACACTCGATTTTTAATAAGAGTGAAAACTAGAGCGTTCTTTGCAAATGAAAACGAGTACATCTCCTCCAAAGGGAAATTTGTTGGGGTCCAACCATTTATTGCAGCAAACAAACAAACTAAGAAAACTAAAACAACTGACGCTCCAAGAAAAACACATAGTGCATGAAGCAATAAAAATATAGTGTTTTGAAAGGTGACCTGATTTTTGCCGATGAAGAAGGGGTGCCTCGGGGGCATCCCCAAGTTTTGACGCTTGTACTTCTTGGATATTTCTTGGGGTGATGCATGGGCATCCCCAAGCTTGAGCTTTTGTCCATTCTTCAACTCATCTCATCATTCTCCAATCCCTACACTTGAAAACTTCCTTCATACAAAACTAAACACAATTCTATTAGCAACATTAGTGTAAGCATAAAATATATTCAACCTCTTTTAGCTTCAGGTTTAAACCCAAAACCACCACATATAAAGTATATACTACTGTAGCAACTTCCACAAGAGTTCCATGATCAAAAAGAACTCAAAAGAAAGCGATAAAGTGGCAAAAACAAATATTGGCAGAAATCTGTCAAAACTGGACAGCTGACAAAGGACGAATTTTTGAGGGATTTTCCGTTGCTCAAATCAAAAAGTGTTCAACTAAGAAAAGTTTGGATATAACCTGGGGCATATGCACAAGAAATCGCAGGTCCAAAAGATATACAGAGAATTTTCACGAATTTTTACGGTGCAGCACCGAAAACAGTTTCAGGACAGCAATAACCCCAAATCTTTACCTCACTCAAATTAGAGGCTTCTCTTGGCACAAAAACGAAATAAACAAGATAAGGAGCGGTCATTACAGTAGTAATGACTTCCAAGACTCAAATAAAAGAAAAAGTACTGAAAAGTAAATAATGGGTTATCTCCCAAGAGTGCTTTTTTTTAACGCCTTTGAGCTAGGCGCAGAAAAGTGTGAATCAAGTAATATCAATAGATGAAGCATCAAGCTCATAATTTGCTCTAAGAATAGAGTCAAAAAGTAATTTCTTTATTTTCCTAGGGAAGTGTTCCATACCTTTCTTTAGTGGGAATTGATACTTGATAGTGCCTTCCCTCATATCAATAATAGCACCTACAGTTCGAAGAAAAGGTCTTCCCAAAATAATAGGACATGAAGCATGGCATTCAACGTCCATTACAAGAAAATCAACGGGAACAAGGTTATTGTTAACCACAATAAGAACATCATTAATCCTTCCCAAAGGTTTCTTCTTAGCAACATCAGCAATAGGAACATCAAAATAACACTTTTCAAGCGGTGGTAAATCAAGCATGTCATAAATCTTTCTAGGCATGATAGAAATACTAGTACCTAGATCACATAAAGCATGGCAATCATAACCATTAACATGCATATCAATGATGGGTTCCCAACCATCTTCTAACTTCTTGGGAACAGAGGCTTTTTGCTTCAACTTTTCATCCCTAATTTTTATGAGAGCATTGGTAATATGCTTAGTAAAAGCAATATTTAAAGAACTAGCATTGGGAGTCAAAGCAAGCTTTTGCAAGAACAAAATAACTTCAGATATATTGCAGCCATCAACATCAAAATCATTAAAACAAGTAGAGCTATCATCTCCCACACTCCGAAAAATTTCAGCACTCTTTTGAAAAAAAGTTTTGGCAGTTTTAGGCTTTTTAACACAAGGAGTGGGAGTTTTCTCTACACCAATCAAAGTAAGAGGGTTGCTATCAGTAGGAATAACATCATTAGAGGTAGTAATAGTACATACCTTCATCTCTCTAGCCATCTCATCTTCTCTTTCCCACCTGGCATGCAATTCTGCTAACAATCTAATATTTTCATCAATTCTAACCTGGGTAGCATTAGCGACAGCAACAACATTGCTCACATTCACATCATTAGGAAACACTTTTAATTTCAGAAGTTCAACATCATGAGCAAGGCTATCAACTTTAGAAGCAAGAATATCAATTTTGCCTAACTTTTCCTCAACAGACTTATTAAAAGCAGTTTGTTTACCGATGAAATCCTTGAGCATTACCTCAAGCTCGGAGGGCGCGGCCCTAGTGTTGTTGTAGGAATTACCATAAGAGTTACCATAACCATTACCATTGGTAGAAGGATACGGCCTATAATTGTTACTAGCAAAATTGTTCCTATAGGCATTGTTGTTAAAATTATTATTTCTAATGAAATTCACATCAACTTGCTCTTCTTGAGCAACCAAAGAGGCCAAAGGAACATTATTAGGATCAACATGAGTCCTATCATTAGCAAGCATAGCCATAATGGTATCAATCTTATCATTCAAGGAAGAGGTTTCCTCAACAGAATTTACCTTCTTACCTTGTGGAGCTCTCTCGGTGTGCCATTCGGAATAATTTACCATCATGTTGTCGAGTAGCTTTGATGCGGCGCCCAATGTGAGGGACATAAAAGTGCCTCCAGCAGCTGAATCAAGTAGGTTCCTCGAAGAAAAATTCAGTCCTGCATAAAAAGTTTGGATAATCATCCAAGTAGTCAGTCCATGAGTGGGGCAATTCTTTACCATAGATTTCATTCTTTCCCAAGCTTGAGCAACATGTTCATTATCAAACTGAGTAAACTTCATAATATTGCTACGCAAAGCTATAATCTTAGCAGGAGGATAGTATCTACCAATAAAAGCATCCTTACACTTAGCCCATGAATCAATACTATTCTTAGTCAAAGACAGCAACCAATCTTTAGCTTTTCCTCTCAAAGAAAAAGGAAACAACTTGAGCTTAATAATATCACTATAAACATCCTTATATTTCTGCATCTCACATAGCTCAACAAAATTGTTGAGATGAGCTGCAACATCTTCAGTACTAGCACCAGATAATTGCTCTTTCATAACAAGGTTCAATAAAGCAGGCTTAATCTCATAAAAAGTGGTAGCAGGAACAGTTGGTGCAATAGGAGTGCAGATAAAATCACTATTGTTCATGCTAGCGAAGTCACACAACTTGGTATTTTCAGGAGTACCCATTTCAGCAAAACGAAAGTAAACAAGTAAAAACAGCTACAAAGGATTCTAATTTTTTTGGGTTTTTGATATAAAAAGCAGTGCAGGTAAAATAAATAAAGTAAAGCAAAACAAATAACAAAGTAAAGAATGTGTGCGCGAAGAACTCCCCTCGCAGAAGTCTTCTCTCTTCCCCGGCGACGGCGCCTGAAAAGAAGCTGCTACTCGTGTGATGGCGCCAGAAAAGACTGTGGCGTTTAGTTGACGTGGGAGCAGTAAGTCCTTGTGCGTGGTGATGACCAGCCCGTTGGGAACCCCAAGAGGAAGGTATGATGAGTGTAGCGGCTAGTTTTTCCTCAGTTAAGAAACCAAGGTTTATCGATCAGGAGAAGAGAGACGATGACGACTGAAGGTGTTTGTGGAACCTGCACACACACAAACAAATACTTTGTCCCCAACTTGCGATAAGGTTGTCAATCTCACCGGTTTGCTTGAAACAAAGGTTATGAGTGTATCGAGTGGAAAACAGTAGTAATATGCGAGTAAAGTAAACAGTGCGGGAAAAGTAAACAGGTGATTGCAATATGATTAAAATAGGACCGGGGTCCACAGTTCACTAGTGGTGTCTCTCCATAGATAAAATAACATGCTGGGTAAACAAATTACAGTTGGGCAATTGATAGAATAAAGATAACGTGATATGTCAAGAAGATCACTATGAGATTTACTTTGGGCATTACAACAAAATACATAGACCGCCATCCAACTGCATCTATGACTAATAATCCACCCCCGGGGATATCATCCGAACACCCTAGAAGTATTAAGTTGCGAACAACAGATAATTGCATTAAGCAAAGTGTGTAATGTAAACAAAGCATATGCCCTCGAGCATATGAATGTTGTTTTCTCCCTAGTAGCAACAGCACATCTACCACCTTAGAGGTTTCTGTCACTCCCCCAGGTGAAATAGAGGCATGAACCCACTATCGAGCATAAATACCCCCTCTTGGAGTCACTAGCAACTACTCGGCCAAGATAGCTACTAACAACGGAGAGCATGCAAGATCATAAACAACATAGAGATAACAAAAGATATAATTCAGTACAGCAACTTAATCATAAACACCAATATTCATCGGATCCCAACAAACCAACATCATAGAATTACATAACGGTGATCTCAATCATGTAGGGCAGCTCATGAGATCTAAACATGAAGCACATGGTGGAGAAGACAACCATCTAGCTACTGCTATGGACCCATAGTCCAAGGTAGACTACTCACTCATCGCTCCAGAGGCAAGCATGGCGATGAAGAAGACCTCCGGTGGCGATTCCCCTCTCCGGCAGGGTGCCGGGAAGAGCTTCTGGACCCTCCCGATCTTCGGGTCGACGGCGGCGGCGGATCGCGATGTATTCTGGAAAACTGATCGGGTCCTTAGGTTTTTCTCGTCAGGGGGTATATATAGGCGAAGGGACGATGTCAGAGGAGGGACCACGCCCCCTCACACGGGGCTGGCGCGGCCAGGGGGGTGGCCGCGCCGCCCCTGTGTCTGGGGCCCACGTGGCCCCACTCCGTCAGGTCTTCGGATGTCTGGAAGCTTCCCCGTGAAATATGACTTCAGGAACTTGTTTCGTCCAATTCCGAGAATATTTCCTGTGTATCACTTCTGAAACACAAAAACAGCAGAAAACAGGAAACTGGCACTGTGGCACTTCGTTAATAGGTTAGTTCCGAAAAATGTATAAAAATGCCACTAAGTGTAACGAAATAATATACAAATGGTGTAAAAACAAGCATGGAGCATCAAAAATTATAGATACGTTTGAGACGTATCAACAGCCAAGTGGCATTTGGCACTAAATGGACTTGTGGCTGAATCAATTCATATTCTTATAGATATTTATAATTCATAATTAAATTGTTATTAATGGATATTGTATTAATTGTTTGGAAGTTTAACTTCCAATGTTCATATTTGAAATGACCCTGTTATTGTGAATTATGCATATTGTCATATCTTATTTGCTCCTATTATCAGTTGTGTTCAAAATATCCAAAGTTAGCAAAGGTCATGTTCAAATTTTAAATGATTCTATTAGATTTCACCAAGGCATGATCATAAGAGTTTCAAAATGATTATAGTTATTTTTATTCAAATAGTTTGAACTATTTAATATAATGTAAATGCGTTTAGTTTTCGTATATCACACACAGTTAATAAGTTATGAATTAAATAAGAATGTGTGGCTTTTATGCATTCTAGACCTTATGGTTTACCAATTTTTGTAACAAGTTTAAGAGTGAATTATATAATACTCAGAAGTACTGGATAATTATTTAAGTGGTTAAACTCTATTGTAAACCCCTCTACCCAGAATAATAGTTTTAGCAAATGTCATTGTAACATCCCAAATTTTAAAAATCCAAATGCATGCATATCATTCATCATCATAACATTTCATTTAATTCCTAAGTTTAACAAAAAAAATCAATGTTCATTTCCAAATTTGTTTTTTTAGTCCTATGGCAAATTGTATAAGGACTTTTCAAAATCCAGTTTATTTTGATAAATACCAGCCCCATGTGTCTATAGGGACAGGGGCAAGTTTACAAAAAATTAGAAATTGATTTGAGTTGTTTTGGAGCTCTAAATCAAAAGTTACAAACAAAATCAGAAAAAAATAAAAAGAGAAAGCAAAAAAAAGAACCGGCCTAACTGGGCCGACCGGCCTAAGAAGCCCAGCCGGCCAGCCCATTCAGCTCCCACCTCTCTCTCTATATATTTTTTCCTTTCTCTCATTTATTCATGGGCCGAAATTTTCAAGCCCCAACCGGTCGTCTTCTTCCTCGGGTTCACATACGTGAGCTCAACGTACAGCAACCTTCCAGTAACTTCTCCCTCTTCAATTTTCCCATTGATTGAGTGACCGTTTCGTTTCGATTTCAACACGAAACTTATTGGAAATTCAATGGAGTAACCGTTCAGGGAATTAACTCCCAATTTTATGGCCTTAATCGTCCAAATCAAACCGGCGCCCCGAACGCCATTCGTTGGCATGCCTCTCCGATCTCCCTCCTCGGTAGACTATTAAAGGAACTAAGGAGATCACTGTGCGCCCCTTGTTCTCCTCTTCCACTCCTCTTCAGAAAGTTTTCTGAAATAAGCTCTCTATAGCCCGTGCCATTGACGTCCTTTTTCAGATCTTACCGAGTTCATCGCAGTGGTACGTCGTCTCCGAAGCTTTTTAACTTAATTCCTTTTAGCAGTCGACTATCCTAATCCTCGCCTATCTCCAGGATATCGTTGTGCGTCTTCACGTCGTCGTTGGCCGCGCCGCCCGACGCCGTTGCCGCTCCATCTGCTCGCTGCGACCACTAGGAGTCTTACCGGTGCTCAAAACGGTGTCTATCATCTTTGCCTCGTCCTTATCTACGCCATCTACTACCCCATCATCATCGAAGACAAGCACTACATCGACTACTTGAGCTGTAGACATCGTGAACTGTTTTCCGGCGATCTTCCGGCGAGTTACTCCGGTGAGTTTTCCCATTCCTTGCTCTGAACCGTTGGATCGAGATCATAGGGTTGTTGTTAGATCACTTAACAAAGGGGTACCAGCCAGTAAGATTCCGCCACTTGTCATATCTGTCTCTATTCTCGGATTTTTTGACAGAAAAACGTAGAAACTTGTAAAAATCATATCTTTAGTTCCGTTTATCGAAAATTAGCAAATAATATACCCCTGGATTCACAAAAACGAGTAGAATGCAATGAACCAATAAAATTACACTTTTGCATCATGTTTATTCACAGTTTTAGTAGAAACTCAAATAGAGTATTTTGGCTATAGAATTAGTTCTACAAAATATTTTTGAGTGATACTTTTTTGCTATTGGTAGCAAATGGAACCCTATGTACAGTAGTACTGGGAACGAAAATACTAGTTTCTATAAACTTATTTTTAGTATTTATTTAGTGTTAAGGCCTTCTCTAGTGTTAGAAAATGTTTTGAATTATTTAAACAATACTAAAAAATTATTCATGGCATCATGCATGTAGTTTACAATCAGAAAACATGCTAAGTGTATTTGCATATTTAACCCACATATTGCATTCATGTTTTCTTCTTATGTGTATGCCTTGTTGCTTTGTGCTTATGGTTGTGAAACTCGTTTGTAGATTGTGCTGAGTGCAACGAGTGCCTTTGTGACGAGTGCACAAACTCCTCTCCTCATCAAGGCAAGTGTCACCATATTCCTTGTCCTACTGAAAGTTTTTGTCACTTGTAGCATTTCTAGTAGAAGATGCATGAGTAGGTGATTTTATGAGTTTATGTCTTTAGTTGCTAGATTTTATGCTAAGTCTTTTATCTAGCTTTTGTCTAGCCTTGTATCTCCTAGTAAAAATTGCTGCTGCTATAGGTTTGATTTACACTTGTTATGGGAAGGGCTATCACATGTTTTGGCTAAGTATTGAAAACCAAGTTTTTGGAAAACTAAGAAAACAACTAAGTTAATGAACCACCTGGGTGGATGTGGCTTGAATGGTTTATGTTGAGTGGTTCCCTGGGGTCATGTCGTCGAACCTCTGAACCACCAGGTGTATCTCACTTGTGGACGGCCACCCAGGAGCAAAGAGATTGGAGACGTTCAAGTCATGAAGCTTCCAGTGCAACTACAAGACATATGTGCTCTATCTTGACCAACTAAGCTGCAAGAACTCAAGCCAGACGGACAGAGGGTGGTAGATGTTGATAGGATGGAGCGCGTCCGGTTTGGTCTGAGAGAATGCTTCTGAAAGGTCTCGTCTTAGTTTTCACTTGGCCATTTGAGGCAAAATGAGACTCATGGCAAAATGGATTAACTAAGTCCTGTGGGAAAAGTGCACAACCTCTGCAGAGTGTTAAAAACTAAGTACTTAGCCGTGTCCCCGGTTACGGACAATTTCTGAGCGACATGATGTTGAAGCTGTTCAAGAATCTCCTCATCCCAATTTCTTAAGTTAAAACTTGATGGGAAAACTTGGGTAGAAAAGAGTTCCTCTTAAAACTAAAATTTTGCTAAGGAAAACTTGAGTTTTACAAAAGATAGGTTTGAAGCTTGCTTTTGCAAAGTCAAACTCCACCTGGCAAAATAGCATATAAGTGTAGGTGCCATTGAGTCCACCAAAGTGACATCTTGCCAATACATTCAAAGTATTGACCCTCTGTGGCTGCAACATATCATGTTGCAGGTTACTACTATGAAGATTGAAGATTGTTGCGCCTTGGTCACGAGTCTTCGTCCAACACATCTGCCTGTGGAGCTATGAAGAAAGAAGACTTGTAGTTATTTACTTAATCATTTCCCTCGAGTTGTAATAAGTTGTGGCATTGTGCCACTTGAGTTGTAAGAGAACTATTTTATTTGTGGATCAAGCATTGTAATAAAGACCTTTGTACTCTTGATATTTCATCTTGTACTGTGTGTGCTAGTGTTATCGCCACATTTTGGCCAAATAAGGAGATGGGCCGTAATCAAGATGGGCTTGGAGGCTGGATCGGCCTTGCGCGTGGATTTGGGCTAATTGCCCGTGTATCTGTATATTATGATAGAGTACGTTTCGGTTTAAACAAGAGTTAGAGTTGTTAGGGTTATTCCAAAGATAGAAAGTCTCCGGACTATAAATATGTACCTAGGGTTATTGAGAAAGGAGGACGATCACGTTCGCAACAAACACAATCTCGGCGCATCGCCACCCCTTGTTTCGAGGGTTTCTTTCAGGTAAGCGTCGTGCTGCCTAGATCGCATCTCGCGATCTAGGCAGCGCCTGCTTATGTATTATTTGGTGTTGCTCGTACTGAAGCCTTGTTGATGGCGAGTAATACTGTTATCATAGGTCTGTTTGGGTTAGCATCGGTGCTTTTTGTTCATGTTTGCTTAGTCATGCTGCCCCTAGAGATCTCGCTGCCTTTGCACCTATTTTGGGTGTAAGGGCAGCATCTTGCTTGATCTTTATTCAGTCGATTCAATCTGTCATAGTTGTTCCTTGTTCTCCAAGGATTAGTTTGATATCCGCATGGTCAGGCCTCACAAACGGGTTGAACGATCCAGTAGTACGTAAGGATATGGTTTGCCAATTCGAGAGGAGTTGTTCCGGGAATTGACTCTACGTTGGTTTTTTGGCCTCCTCTAGGGTTAGTTTTCTGTTATCTTTCGTATCTACCAGGCTCAATTACGTGTGGGATGTTCCAATTATGCGGTGAAAGCGTTAAACTGTCGTAGATCGATTTGACTTGTATTGATAAAGCAAAACCCCATGTTATCGTAGATCCAATGCAGATCCATGGGACAATCGGCTACATGAGCCGATTCACAGGGAAACCTGAGAGCCGATCGAGGCTCGAATTTAATGTTTACGTGTCTGCCATGCAGGAAACTAATCGAAGCAATCCATCACCTTCCTGATCAGGTATAGATCAGGTGGCACGCCCTTGCATCAGCCAGGACGTGTGCCGGAGTTTTGCGGGCCGTTGACCGAGGGACCAGGGCCCACCAGCAGTTCTGGGAGCCTCCCGGCTCTTCGTGTTGCTCGTCGCTGCTCGCCGGTGGGTTTTGACAGGCAACACATTCTGGCACACCCGGTGGGACAAGAGACAACATCTGCATCAACATCTGACGCTGCGATGGGAGACAGACCAATCACGTACGACGATCTGTCTGATGAGCACAAGAAGAGGTATGATGATATCAAAGCTCTCTTCGAAGCCGATCTCATCGGCTCTTTTGAGAGGACCCGTAAGCATGGCATCAGGTGGAAAGGGTTATCACCCGAAGGCGCTCTCGATGAGGTGGATCTGTCTGTTCCTTCAGAGGATCGCACCAGAGCTCTGCGACAGGAAGTCAATTACATGGTGGCTCATTCTCTTCACCGCCATTCTGAGAGTCTGGTGAACGCTTTCGAGCGCGTCGCGGTTCGCGTGGTTCAGGAGATCATGAAACATCAGTACTCTCCGTCGGGGCCTACCCTAGGGACTCACCAGGGAGAAAGACCGCTCCAGTCCAGGCCACAGCTACCATTCACGCTTGCAGCTCCGGAGCCACCGGGGTCACCGGCGTACGTCGTCTACAAGATTGGAGGTGATCCTGGCGATTACCAATTCTTGTTTGAACCACCTAAGGAAGTCCCACATGGATATGTGTGCACATACGTGCCGGACTGCAACAGCCTGACGCGCACGAACCAGATTGCAACCGCAGGGATTTCTGGGGCAGGTGTTTCTGGAGTAGGGATTTCGGGAGCAGGGACGTTCGGGATGGACGCTGATAAACAGGCGTGGCTAGCTAAGTATGCCACCGGTACGAGTCATGAGAATTTAGCCCCTGCAGCTCAAACGGTGGAGCAAATCAGTACCATCTTGAGAGACCAGTTCGGCTTCGTGCCGAAGAGGAGAACAATCGGCTATTCCAAGCCGTACCCCAACGAGTATGATCTGATTCCTCTTCCACCCAAGTATCGGCTCCCTGAGTTCTCAAAATTTAATGGTTCAGAAGGGTCTAGCTCGATCGAGCACGTGAGCCGATATTTGGCACAGTTAGGCATGATTTCAGCATCGGATCAGTTACGCGTAAGGTTCTTTGCGCAATCTCTGACAGGACCAGCTTTTGGGTGGTACACCTCGTTGCCACCAGATTCGATCCGGACCTGGAAGCAGCTGGAAGAACAGTTCCATATTCAGTATCATTCAGAAGCTACCGAGGCTGGCATTGCCGATCTGGCGCAGGTGCGGCAGAAGCGGGGAGAAACGGTAGCCGAGTATATTCAGCGTTTCAGGGCTGTCAAGAACCGATGTTATTCGGCTCGTTTAACTAAGAAAGAAGCAGTCGAGCTGGCCGTATTGGGTCTCTCAGCACCGATCAAGGATCTGGCTTTCCAAGTAGAATACAATTCACTGGCGCACATGGTCCAGAAACTGACAATGTATGAGCAGCGCCACCCTGAGTTGTACCAAGACAAGTTCAAACGTCCGATAGGCCTGGTCGATGCAGAGGAAGAGGATCTTGTAGAAGACCAGGAGATAGCCGTGGCTGAATGGGCTCGGGGAGCAGATCCTGTGTCCTGCAAATGGGTGAAACAGCAAGGGCCTACAAAAGGGTTTGACTTCGATGTAAGCAAAGCTGAGCAGATATTCGATTTACTGCTGAAGGAAAAGCAGCTGAAGCTACCCGAAGGCCATAAAATCCCTACGGCACAAGAGATGAACGGGAGATCATACTGCAAGTGGCATCACTCGTTCACCCACACCACCAATGATTGCAAGGAGCTACGTCGGCAGATCCAAACGGCGATAGAACAGGGCCGTCTGATCCTTGGGCAGTTCGCCATGAAAGTGGACACAAACCCGTTTCCTGGCATCAACATGGTAGAGCACAGCCACTCCACGAGGCGTCAGCTAGATTTCTCGTTCGATATTAACATGGCAGGGCCTGTGTACCACCATGCCAAGTATAAGGAGGAGAGCGGCCACTCCCGGGGCAAAGACAAGGAAGAGGCCGGTCCACGCGACCGGCCCCGTTATGATGATAAGCGGTATATAACCGAGGAACAAGTGAGAAGCGTGCGATATCAGAAGCCACACTCCACGCATCTCCTTAACAAGTATGAGCGTCAGTATGACCGACGTCGGCAGTACGACAGAGATGATGAAAGAGATCGTTGGACCGACGCATACGATGGGAGATACCGTCGGCATGATAGAGATGATGAAGGATATGAGCACCGCGCTAGGGGAAGGCCAAAGGAAAAGGAAGGCGTGGATAAACATTGGGATTGTCCTTTCTTCAAGTACTGTTGGGATGCGGGAATGAGCCGATTGCCTACAGTCGACAACTGCCCGGAATGTGGACAGCAGAAGGATGACACAGGTCCAGTTTCAGTGTTCAAGCGTCTAGGGCCTCTCCGGCCTCAGAACGGACAAGAGGAGTCATCTCGAGCAAAAGATCTCGAGGAGTCAGAGGATGAAGAAGAAGATAGATATCACCGGCCAAGGTGGTGTCCCGATGGACTCAGACACTCCCAAAAGCGTAGAGTTCAGCGGCTACATAGCTTGGAGGAAGCCGAAGCGCAGTACCTCCACACTTTAAGGAAAGCCCGGCCAGATCTGGCCGTGAAAATTCAGCGAACCTTGGAGACGGAGGCCCGTCCAAAAAAGAAAGAGTGGCGCCCCAAACCAGTAAAAGCCGATGCGAAGACATCGGCTGACACAAACATGGTGTTCATACTTCCGTCAGAGTTTTGCGCCCCAAGAACCGAAGAACTACCAGTGGCACAGTTTGACTGCGGCCCACGGCCGGTCATCTTTGAAAAGCCACAGGAGAAGGGCTACAAACATCTGAAAGCCCTATACCTGAGAGGTTATATCAATGGGCAGCCTGTCCGCAAGATGTTGGTTGACACCGGAGCGGCAGTCAATATAATGCCATACTCCATGCTGCGGCGTTTGGGACACTCCACTGCAGATTTGATCAAGACCAACGTCACGCTAAGCGACTTCAACGGCCAAGCTTCAGAAACGCAAGGCGTTCTGAACGTGGATCTGACCGTGGGTAGAAAAACCATCCCTACGTCGTTCTTCATTGTTGACAGCAAAAGCACCTACGCTGTCTTGCTGGGAAGGGATTGGATTCACGCTAACTGCTGCATTCCATCCACGATGCACCAATGCCTGATACAGTGGGATGGAGATGAAGTGGAGGTCATTCATGCAGATGATTCGATCGAGATCTCAATAGCTGGCATGAACATTTGGGACGCAGAAGACCAAGAGCCGATCTCTGGAGTCAGTCTAGACAGCTGTGAGCGCATTGAAGCTACAAAAAACGGGGTGAGGCTGGTCTTATCCACCGGCCTGACAGAGTAGCAAAGCCCACGATTGCGCGTGGTAAGGCCGATCCCTGCGATCGGCCACAAAAAATAAAAAGCAGTGATCTTACGACAAGCATGTCATGTAGTCGTAGTAGGGAGATTCCCTACCATTGTAGAGCACCAATAAGTTGTAAACCTCCCTTGAGTAATGCAATCAAAAAGGGGGCCGATTCCGGCAATCGGCCCAAATTATCTTTGTTATCCTCACCAAACTTTTGGCCTGTGTTCAACATCGATTTAGCAGGTGACGGAAAGCTGGGGTATGGGTTTACATCCGCTGATGAGCTAGAAGAGATTGACATCGGTCCTGGGGATAAGCCACGACCGACATTTATCAGCAAAAAGTTAGATCCGAATCTGCGGGGTCCGATGATAGCTTTGTTGAAAGAATATCCAGATTGCTTTGCCTGGGACTATACGGAGATGCCCGGGTTAGACAGGAGCATCATTGAGCATCGGCTCCCGCTTAAAAAAGGGTTTCGGCCATTCCAGCAACGAGCACGACAGATGAAGGCCGAAATTTTAGAGGAAGTCAAGAAAGAGATCGAGAAAATGTTGAAAGCTGGGTTCATCAGGCCATGCAGGTCTGCTGAGTGGATTTCTAGTATCGTACCTATAGAGAAAAAGGATGGCCGATGGCGTGTTGCCATAGATTTTCGGGATCTCAATAGAGCCACTCCAAAGGATGAGTATCCGATGCCGGTAGCAGAGATATTGATCAACGCAGATGCTGGTCATAAGGTCTTGAGCTTTATGGATGGCAATGCCGGTTACAATCAAATTTTTATGGCTCCAGAAGATATACACAAGACTGCATTCAGAGTCCCAGGTTCGGTAGGGTTGTTTGAATATGTAGTCATGACATTTGGACTGAAGAATGCCGGCGCCACATACCAAAGAGCCATGAATTACATTTTCCATGATCTGATCGGCAAGCTGGTGGAGATTTATATCGATGACGTGGTAGTCAAGTCTGCTTCAGTACAAGGACACTTGGACGATCTGCGACGCGTCCTGGACCGAACCCGAAAATTCGGGCTACGGATGAATCCAAAGAAGTGTGCCTTCGGTGTGACGGCCGGTCAGTTCTTGGGTTTCTTGGTCCATGAACGCGGAATTGAGATCGGCCTGAAAAGTCAGGAGGCAGTGCGAACAATGAAGCCACCTACCACGAAGAAAGAACTGCAGTGTCTCATCGGCAAAATCAACTTCGTCAGAAGGTTCATCTCCAATCTGTCAGGAAGAATAGAGCCGTTCATGGGACTGGTGAAAATTAAATCTGATGAGGAGTTCCGCTGGGGGGCAGAACAACAACGAGCCTTCGACGAGATCAAAGAATATCTAACGAAGCCGCCAGTGTTGGTTCCACCGCAGCAGGATAGGCCGTTCTACATTTACTTGTCGGTGGCTGACACGTCCATCGCCTCGGTGGTGGTGCAAGTTTATGATGGTCTGGAGCGAGTTGTGTTTTACATCAGCAGAAGGATGCTGGATGCAGAGACAAGGTATCCTGAGATCGAGAAGTTATGCCTCTGCCTATTTTTCACCTGCACCAAGCTGCGACACATCTTGCTGTCAGCAGAGATTATCATCATATGCAAATCAGATGTCATAAAACATATGCTGTCGGCTCCTGTGTTGAAAGGCCGACTCGGCAAATGGATGTTTGCACTGTCGGAATTTGATATCCGGTATCAACCCGCCAAAGCGGTTAAGGGACAGGCGTTGGCCGATCTCATTGCTGAACGAATCAACACTGATATAGCAGCACTGTCTGTACGTGCATGGGCTATGTTTTTTGATGGATCGGCTTGTGATGATGGTTGCGGCATCGGCATTCTACTCGTGTCGCCCCGGGGGGCAACATATTCCTTCTCCATCAGGCTATCTACCCCTTGCACCAACAATGTCGCTGAGTATGAGGCAATACGCAAGGGAATGGAGTTGCTCATTGAAGCCGGAGCAGAAGCAGTGGAATTTTTTGGAGACTCCAAATTGGTGATTTCCCAACTCACGGACGAATACAAGTGTGAGAGCGAGTCACTCTTCCCATTATGGTTGCAATGCCGTGAGCTGATGGCACAGTTCAGGTACTTAAACTTTAACTGGATCCCGCGATCGCAGAATACCGAGGCGAATGATCTCGCACAAATGGCTTCAGGCTACAAGGACATAGCAGATGGAACTGATGTTCAGGTACAGTTCCTGGAGACGGACGACTGGAGAGCCGATATCTTCAATTACTTGAAAGATTCGGCTCGGGGGGCACCTAAACGGATAAGGTACAAGGCCATGAAGTATGTGCTTATTGGGGATGACATGTTCTACAGGACTCTGGAAGGGCTATTGCTCAAATGTCTAGGGCCAGCCGAGGCAAATCGGCTTCTACACGAGGTACACGAAGGCGCCTGTGGAACTCACCAATCGGCTCACAAGATGAAATGGTTGATCAGGCGATCAGGGTTTTATTGGCCCACCATGCTTGAGGACTGTTTTAAGTACTATAAAGGGTGTCAAGCATGTCAGAAATTCGGGAAGATTCAGATGGTACCTGCATCAGCGATGAACCCCATCATCAAGCCTTGGCCATTCCGAGGTTGGGGCATGGATATGATTGGCAAGATCAATCCTCCATCGAGCAAAGGCCACATGTGGATTTTGGCCATTACGGATTATTTCACTAAATGGGTGGAAGCCGTCCCTATGAAGTCAGTAAACTCGAAGGATGTTATCAATTTCGTGAAAGAACATGTCATTCATAGATTCGGGATTCCCCAAACTATCACGACCGATGGAGGTTCGGTCTTCATTTCTCACGAGTTCAGAGAGTTCTGCGAGGACACGGGAGTTAAGCTGATCCGATCATCTCCATACTATGCTCAAGCAAATGGGCAAGCTGAAGCGTCCAATCAGAGCCTTATCAAGCTGATCAAGGGAAAAATCGACGAGCACCCTAGGCGTTGGCACGAGGTGTTGTCAGAAGCTTTGTGGGCTTATCGCATGTCATGTCATGGAGCAATAAAGACCTCGCCATACCATCTAGTCTATGGACAAGAAGCCGTATTGCCATGGGAGATTACGGCTGGATCGAGACGTGTCACTTTTCAGAACGATCTAACAACTGAAGAATATGCAGCCCTGATGAGTGACAGTGTTGAGGATTTAACTGAACTTAGGCTATGGTCGCTTGAGAAAATTAAAGAGAACAAAGCCAAGGTAGCTCGTGCATATAATAAGAAGGTGAGACCAAAGGAATTCCACGTTGGTGATCTGGTATGGGAAGCTGTATTGCCATTGGGAACTAAGGATGCAGCATACGGTAAATGGTCTCCAAATTGGCACGGGCCATACAGGGTCGACCAAGTTTTAAGGGGCAACGCGTACATGCTTGAGGAGCTGGACGGTGTGAAATTCCCAGTGGCTGTCAACGGTCAGCATCTCAAGAAATATTTCCCAAGCATGTGGGATGATGGACAGTGAAATATGGGGGCCGATACATGAAATCGGCCAGTAAAAAAATATATCCAGTGAAATATGGGGGCCGATACATGAAATCGGCCGGTAGAAAATATATCCAGTGAAACATGGGGGCCGATACATGAAATCGGCCAAATAAAAAAAACAATGCACAGCCATCGACTCTCGAGGTTCAGACTGTTACGAGCAGGTGTCTACTGAAGGAATGCCTCGAAGGCACGGAGGGCGTCAGCACGGACACGATCCACCTCGGCGATCTCGGCTACGTCATCATCGTCCTTGCCCGTCACTAGCTGCTTGCTCAGGGCACGTATTTCTGCCAGATCAGTCTTCAGTTGAGCTTTGAGGCCTTCTGCTTCGTCTTGGGAGCGGGCGATGAATGCTTCCTTGTCATGAATGAGCTTTTTAGTCGCCCGGACCTTCTCTTCGAGATCTTCCAATTCCTTTTTTAAGGATGCAAGCTCGGCGGTGCTGACAGAGGTGTCAGTTTTGGCATCCAGAGACGCCTTTTTCTCATTGAGCCGCTGACATTTGGCTGCAATATCGGCCTTCAGTGGGAGTTGGGCATGACGTAGATTGATCCTCTCATGAGCCAACTTCACCCTTGACCCGTAGAAAGACAGAGTCACAACTGGCCAAAGCTTCACCTGCAATGCTACCGGGAGTTGGTCTTGATTTCGTCAAGAACACTCTTCACCTCTTCAGAACCCTCGACCAACTTCTCGATTGGGGAGGACAGCAAGGCTTTGAGACGCTGGAATTGAGGTAGAACAGCGCTTGCTCGTGGTTCATCGTTGGCGGCAGAGGGAGCTGGTTCGATGGATTCAGGGTCGAACGTCAGCAAGCCTGAGATATCACAACCCTGGCAGGCAGAAGTGGCGTCAGTATGCGTCAAACAGGGAAGGATGAGTCGAAAGAAGCGAACATACCTCTCCTGAGATCAGGGGGATAGCCGACGGCGAGACAATCGGCTCGTGTGTTGTTGCTAAGGGCTTGGCCAGATTGGCAACCGTTTCATCTACACCTTCAGGGATTACTAGATCCAGGCTTGCGGAAGGCATCGGCACTTCCCCGACTTTCCCACTAAAAGTGTCCTTCGTCTGCATGAAAGGTGCTTAGCCGATGTGAATAGCAATGAATCGGCATAAAAAGTAGTGGTAAGAGTATGGAGGATAATTACTTTCGAAGCCTCCTGGCTCGAAGAAGAAGTTTGCAGTCCTTGCGAGCCCTCTTGGGGCTCACAGCTTGCCCCGCCTCGACTGATGCTCGGGGGGCAACAGGTTCAGGAACAGGCCTTTTCCTGGAAGCCGATGGTGGCACATCTGGCTGGCTCGGTGTGGTGGTTCTCTCAGAGTCTGCTGAGCTCGAATCTCCTCGATTGAATTGTGTTTCCTCGCTGGAGGTGTCTTCGATGGAGACCTGTAAGAAAGGGAGAGTTGGTAAGCACGAGCACGTTTACAAAGATAAATGAGATCAACCAAGGCATGAATCAGCGTACGTGCGAGCTCTCTGGAGAAGGGCTCCGGCGTCTCAAAATTTTCTTGGCCACTATCTTCCTCACCGCCGTTCTTGTTTTAGTTGGAACTCGGGGGGCAGCTGACCCGGAAGTTGCTTGGCTCTTGGAAGCCGATTTTGGTGATATCGGCTGGTTCTGCATCACGACCTGTTTCAAAGGTGGCGAGTTTTTGCAGAAAAGGACCACAGGAGCCGGTGGGAGGAATTCGAAGGGGGAGCCATCCTCGTTGGTAGGTTCTGGACCATCTTGTTGCTGCAAGGAGACAGAGCAGGATATTAAAAGCATCGTCGTGAGCTGCATCAAGAAAATTTACAAGTAGCAGTACCTGTTCTACGGGGATGTCATATTCAGCATCGAGCTGTTCCAGCAATGGTCCCAGAGCTCTTCTGAAGGCATGAGTCTTCCACATCGACCACCAGTCTCAAAACCATCGGTTGATGAAGCGAAAGTGAGGTTGTTAGGAATTGGGATGGTCAGAGCATCGAAGAAAGAATAACACCTCTGACTGATGAGAGAATTGGGCAGGTCAGCTCTGCTCTCTGTGAGGTGGTGGAGAAAGAAATGAGGAGGTACTTGCCCAAGGCCAAATTGCCGAGCTGCTACGACCGGCTGGTAGAACTCGTATCCAGGCTTGATTATTCTGTTGGATGTGCTCATGCCAACTGGGAGGAAGCAGGGACGGATCACGGTGGAAAATAGTTGCCGAGTGCTAGTGTCATCGGCAAAGTTGTCCAGCCTGAAGGAGATTGGATTTTCAAAATTTTCCGATTCCTCCGTGTAGGAAAGAAGATAGGATTGTCCAGGCCTTGGAAGAAAATGCTGAACCACTTGGATGCTTCATGAGGAATCAGTTTACTACCTGGCAGGCTATACAGAGCTTGGCCGTAGCTGGTGCATCGGATCTGCTTCCCTTTGGCGTCTGGAAAGGTGCAACTTGCCAAAAGGGGGAAGTTTGGGATATGGTTTTGAAAGTACAGCTGAGCCCATAGTTGAATAAACCACCAAGGACCTCCTGTTTTGACTGCTATGTGGGAGGATAGTTTGACAGACATCAACTGGAGATATCGATAGACTTCTCCAAGGAACAGTTTACCGATGCCAAGTTGAGTGCCTCTGGCAAGTTCGTAGGCCAAGGGAAGATAATTCTTGGTTGGAGCAAGGGAAGGGCCACAGAATATGAAATGTTCCAGCCAGAAATTGAGGAAGGCCGTGTGTTCTTTCTCTGTGACAGGGCCCTTAGTTTTCATGTGGCTTCGAAGATAAGCACCCCAGTTCGTGCAATCTGTTTTGGAAGAAAGCTTGAAGGGGACTTTTGGCAGCATAAAAGCAGAGGGGCTGGGTGATGTGACGTCCAGACCAGTGATCATCACCACGTCTAACAGAGTGGTGTCATGGGGCCATGGCCAAACATGAAGCAGTTCAGAGCATCAGACCAGAAGTAGCCGATGGTTTTTAGAAGATTCTCGTGTTCTCAAGGGGAGACAGTGACAAAGTCAAGGCATCGGCTATTCCTGTGGTTTCCCATTGGGATTGGTAAGTTTTGGCTACCCTACTGTACCAAGAAACCCAATATTCGGGAGGATTAGGCCAGGCTCGTAAGCAGTCGGCCCAAGAATCCAAATCTAAGTTTTGGCTTACGAAGGGGATTCTGTTTGCCTCGCAAGAGATCAGATGGGCAGGACTCTATTCTGTACGGGGGCCAAGACAGAGAGAATTTGGGAGAGAAGGATGCGGTAGCGGAATGTCTGAAACCTAAAATTTTAATGATGGGATAAAGCATTAATTCAGGTGTTTGCTATTAATTCTAGCACCGAGCTCGGATTGCGAGGAACAGTTAAGGATTACCTTCAGACCGGAGACCGCTGTGTTGGCGCTGGACGATTCCGCCATCTAATTTGCCGGCGGAGATGGATCTATGCGGTGGGGAATCTAGGGTTCGTGTCGCCGTGAGCCCGATTTGTTCAATGAGGCAATTGGAGATCTGAGTTAGCCTTTTTGAAGATGGTTGCAGGTTACCGTTGAAATTGGAAAGTGACCGCTCAGACTTGTCTAAATAAGCGACCGAGTTTGACCTTGCCAACGTTTGTGGGAAAAGCCGATGTGTTGCCATCGGCTCTTTGGGCTTTGACTTGGTTGATCATATCAAGCGTGGTATGGTGAAAGCCGATTCGTTACTATCGGCTTTTGGAACGTTGACCTATTTGACTATCGGCAAAATCAAATTGGGAAAAGCAAGCTTTGTTGATTCCAAAGACGGTTGTTTACAATGAAGCCGATTGCTTACAAAATGGAGATCTACTACTAGTACTACTACTACTAGTTCCTAATCTAGAAGGCGGCGTCGTCGTCGTCGCCGTTGCCATTGCCGCCGCCGTCTTCGCTGTCATCGGCGCTGCTGCCGGCGTAGTCCTCACCGCTGCTGCTGAAGTTGTCAGCGGGGGCCTCCTCGTCCTCGTCGTCGTCGTCGGTGTCCTCGCTGGACCCGGCGCGGAAGCGCTTCACCGGCGGGTATTCGTCGGAGGAGGTGTCCTCCTCTGCTTCTTCCTCCTCATCGGAAGAGCCGATGTCCTCGCCCCAGGACACGGCGTCGTCGGCGCTCTCCGCCTCCAGTTCCCCGTCGACGAGGAGTTGGAGGTCCTCCTCGCCGTCGGTCAGGGACTCGTCGTCCTCTGACTGGGCGGCGAAGTCCCAGTCTCTCTCGTCCCACCATTGTGGGGCGAGAGCTTCGTACGCCGCCATTGGCGGGTGCTCCGGCGTCGGCTCCCGGTTGACGGAGTCGGAGGATTGGAAGGAAAGGCCGGATGTGTTGGAGGAAGAAGAGGAGGCCATGGCGGAGGAAGAGGGTTTTTTGGCTATTGGAGAAGAATGAGGATGCAAATGGTTCGGATAGATTTAAATAAGGGGAATAGTGGAAGATGGTTCAATGCCATAGCGGTTTTCGAGAATGTGGTGCCAGAGTTGTCAAATCGTGTACTGCGGAGAAGTTGAGAAGGCGAGGCATCATGATGAGGAGGCGATATGACGGTTCTGCTCTGCAACGCGTGACCCGATGAAGAAAAAACAGAGTGGTTTTGGAATTATTATTGCCAAAACCAGGGGGGCATGTGTTATCGCCACATTTTGGCCAAATGAGGAGATGGGCCGTAATCAAGATGGGCTTGGAGGCTGGATCGGCCTTGCGCGTGGATTTGGGCTAATTGCCCGTGTATCTGTATATTATGATAGATTACGTTTCGGTTTAAACAAGAGATAGAGTTGTTAGGTTTATTCCAAAGATAGAAAGTCTCCGGACTATAAATGTGTACCTAGGGTTATTGAGAAAGGAGGACGATCACGTTCACAACAAACACAATCTCGGCGCATCGCCACCCCTTGTTTCGAGGGTTTCTTTCAGGTAAGCGTCGTGCTGCCTAGATCGCATCTCGCGATCTAGGCAGCATCTGCTTATGTGTTATTTGGTGTTGCTCGTACTGAAGCCTTGTTGATGGCGAGTAATACTGTTATCATAGATCTGTTTGGGCTAGCATCGGTGCTTTTGGTTATGTTTGCTTAGTCATGCTGCCCCTAGAGATCTCGCTGCCTTTGCACCTATTTTGGGTGTAAGGGCAGCATCTTGCTTGATCTTTATTCAGTCGATTCAATCTGTCATAGTTGTTCCTTGTTCTCCAAGGATTAGTTTGATATCCGCATGGTTAGGCCTCACAAACGGGTTGAACGATCCAGTAGTACGTAAGGATATGGTTTGCCAATTCGAGAGGAGTTGTTCCGGGAATTGACTCTACGTTGGTTTTTTGGCCTCCTCTAGGGTTAGTTTTCTGTTATCTTTCGTATCTACCAGGCTCAATTACGTGTGGGATGTTCCAATTATGTGGTGAAAGCGTTAAACTGTCGTAGATCGATTTGACTTGTATTGATAAAGCAAAACCCCATGTTATCGTAGATCCAATGCAGATCCATGGGACAATCGGCTACATGAGCCGATTCACAGGGAAACCTGAGAGCCGATCGAGGCTCGTATTTAATGTTTACGTGTCTGCCATGCAGGAAACTAATCGAAGCAATCCATCACCTTCCTGATCAGGTATAGGTCAGGTGGCACGCCCTTGCATCAGCCAGGACGTGTGCCGGAGTTTTGCGGGCCGTTGCCCGAGGGACCAGGGCCCACCAGCAGTTCTGGGAGCCTCCCGGCTCTTCGTGTTGCTCGTCGCTGCTCGCCGGTGGGTTTTGACAGGCAACACATTCTGGCACGCCCGGTGGGACACTCAACAACATCTGCATCAACATCTGACGCTGCGATGGGGGACAGACCAATCACGTACGACGATCTGCCTGATGAGCACAAGAAGAGGTATGATGATATCAAAGCTCTCTTCGAAGCCGATCTCATCGGCTCTTTTGAGAGGACCCGTAAGCATGGCATCAGGTGGAAAGGGTTCTCACCCGAAGGCGCTCTCGATGAGGTGGATCTGTCTGTTCCTTCAGAGGATCGCACCAGAGCTCTGCGACAGGAAGTCAATTACATGGTGGCTCATTCTCTTCACCGCCATTCTGAGAGCCTGGTGAACGCTTTCGAGCGCGTCGCGGTTCGCGTGTTCAGGAGATCATGAAACATCAGTACTCTCCGTCGGGGCCTACCCTAGGACTCACCAGGGAGAAAGACCGCTCCAGTCCAGGCCACAGCTACCATTCACGCTTGCAGCTCCGGAGCCACCGGGGTCACCGGCGTACGTCGTCTACAAGATTGGAGGTGATCCTGCGATTACCAATTCTTGTTGAACCACCTAAGGAAGTCCCACATGGATATGTGTGCACATACGTGCCGGACTGCAACAGCCTGACGCGCACGAACCAGATTGCAACCGCAGGGATTTCTGGGGCAGGTGTTTCTGGAGTAGGGATTTCGGGAGCAGGGACGTTCGGGATGGACGCTGATAAACAGGCGTGGCTAGCTAAGTATGCCACCGGTACGAGTCATGAGAATTTAGCCCCTGCAGCTCAAACGGTGGAGCAAATCAGTACCATCTTGAGAGACCAGTTCGGCTTCGTGCCGAAGAGGAGAACAATCGGCTATTCCAAGCCGTACCCCAACGAGTATGATCTGATTCCTCTTCCACCCAAGTATCGGCTCCCTGAGTTCTCAAAATTTAATGGTTCAGAAGGGTCTAGCTCGATCGAGCACGTGAGCCGATATTTGGCACAGTTAGGCATGATTTCAGCATCGGATCAGTTACGCGTAAGGTTCTTTGCGCAATCTCTGACAGGACCAGCTTTTGGGTGGTAACACCTCGTTGCCACCAGATTCGATCCGGACCTGGAAGCAGCTGGAAGAACAGTTCCATATTCAGTATCATTCAGAAGCTACCGAGGCTGGCATTGCCGATCTGGCGCAGGTGCGGCAGAAGCGGGGAGAAAACGGTAGCCGAGTATATTCAGCGTTTCAGGGCTGTCAAGAACCGATGTTATTCGGCTCGTTTAACTAAGAAAGAAGCAGTCGAGCTGGCCGTATTGGGTCTCTCAGCACCGATCAAGGATCTGGCTTTCCAAGTAGAATACAATTCACTGGCGCACATGGTCCAGAAACTGACAATGTATGAGCAGCGCCACCCTGAGTTGTACCAAGACAAGTTCAAACGTCCGATAGGCCTGGTCGATGCAGAGGAAGAGGATCTTGTAGAAGACCAGGAGATAGCCGTGGCTGAATGGGCTCGGGGAGCAGATCCTGTGTCCTGCAAATGGGTGAAACAGCAAGGGCCTACAAAAGGGTTTGACTTCGATGTAAGCAAAGCTGAGCAGATATTCGATTTACTGCTGAAGGAAAAGCAGCTGAAGCTACCCGAAGGCCATAAAATCCCTACGGCACAAGAGATGAACGGGAGATCATACTGCAAGTGGCATCACTCGTTCACCCACACCACCAATGATTGCAAGGAGCTACGTCGGCAGATCCAAACGGCGATAGAACAGGGCCGTCTGATCCTTGGGCAGTTCGCCATGAAAGTGGACACAAACCCGTTTCCTGGCATCAACATGGTAGAGCACAGCCACTCCACGAGGCGTCAGCTAGATTTCTCGTTCGATATTAACATGGCAGGGCCTGTGTACCACCATGCCAAGTATAAGGAGGAGAGCGGCCACTCCCGGGGCAAAGACAAGGAAGAGGCCGGTCCACGCGACCGGCCCCGTTATGATGATAAGCGGTATATAACCGAGGAACAAGTGAGAAGCGTGCGATATCAGAAGCCACACTCCACGCATCTCCTTAACAAGTATGAGCGTCAGTATGACCGACGTCGGCAGTACGACAGAGATGATGAAAGAGATCGTTGGACCGACGCATACGATGGGAGATACCGTCGGCATGATAGAGATGATGAAGGATATGAGCACCGCGCTAGGGGAAGGCCAAAGGAAAAGGAAGGCGTGGATAAACATTGGGATTGTCCTTTCTTCAAGTACTGTGGGATGCGGGAATGAGCCGATTGCCTACAGTCGACAACTGCCCGGAATGTGGACAGCAGAAGGATGACACAGGTCCAGTTTCAGTGTTCAAGCGTCTAGGGCCTCTCCGGCCTCAGAACGGACAAGAGGAGTCATCTCGAGCAAAAGATCTCGAGGAGTCAGAGGATGAAGAAGAAGATAGATATCACCGGCCAAGGTGGTGTCCCGATGGACTCAGACACTCCCAAAAGCGTAGAGTTCAGCGGCTACATAGCTTGGAGGAAGCCGAAGCGCAGTACCTCCACACTTTAAGGAAAGCCCGGCCAGATCTGGCCGTGAAAATTCAGCGAACCTTGGAGACGGAGGCCCGTCCAAAAAAGAAAGAGTGGCGCCCCAAACCAGTAAAAGCCGATGCGAAGACATCGGCTGACACAAACATGGTGTTCATACTTCCGTCAGAGTTTTGCGCCCCAAGAACCGAAGAACTACCAGTGGCACAGTTTGACTGCGGCCCACGGCCGGTCATCTTTGAAAAGCCACAGGAGAAGGGCTACAAACATCTGAAAGCCCTATACCTGAGAGGTTATATCAATGGGCAGCCTGTCCGCAAGATGTTGGTTGACACCGGAGCGGCAGTCAATATAATGCCATACTCCATGCTGCGGCGTTTGGGACACTCCACTGCAGATTTGATCAAGACCAACGTCACGCTAAGCGACTTCAACGGCCAAGCTTCAGAAACGCAAGGCGTTCTGAACGTGGATCTGACCGTGGGTAGAAAAACCATCCCTACGTCGTTCTTCATTGTTGACAGCAAAAGCACCTACGCTGTCTTGCTGGAAGGGATTGGATTCACGCTAACTGCTGCATTCCATCCACGATGCACCAATGCCTGATACAGTGGGATGGAGATGAAGTGGAGGTCATTCATGCAGATGATTCGATCGAGATCTCAATAGCTGGCATGAACATTTGGGACGCAGAAGACCAAGAGCCGATCTCTGGAGTCAGTCTAGACAGCTGTGAGCGCATTGAAGCTACAAAAAACGGGGTGAGGCTGGTCTTATCCACCGGCCTGACAGAGTAGCAAAGCCCACGATTGCGCGTGGTAAGGCCGATCCCTGCGATCGGCCACAAAAAATAAAAGCAGTGATCTTACGACAAGCATGTCATGTAGTCGTAGTAGGGAGATTCCCTACCATTGTAGAGCACCAATAAGTTGTAAACCTCCCTTGAGTAATGCAATCAAAAAGGGGGCCGATTCCGGCAATCGGCCCAAATTATCTTTGTTATCCTCACCAAACTTTTGGCCTGTGTTCAACATCGATTTAGCAGGTGACGGAAAGCTGGGGTATGGGTTTACATCCGCTGATGAGCTAGAAGAGATTGACATCGGTCCTGGGGATAAGCCACGACCGACATTTATCAGCAAAAAGTTAGATCCGAATCTGCGGGGTCCGATGATAGCTTTGTTGAAAGAATATCCAGATTGCTTTGCCTGGGACTATACGGAGATGCCCGGGTTAGACAGGAGCATCATTGAGCATCGGCTCCCGCTTAAAAAAGGGTTTCGGCCATTCCAGCAACGAGCACGACAGATGAAGGCCGAAATTTTAGAGGAAGTCAAGAAAGAGATCGAGAAAATGTTGAAAGCTGGGTTCATCAGGCCATGCAGGTCTGCTGAGTGGATTTCTAGTATCGTACCTATAGAGAAAAAGGATGGCCGATGGCGTGTTGCCATAGATTTTCGGGATCTCAATAGAGCCACTCCAAAGGATGAGTATCCGATGCCGGTAGCAGAGATATTGATCAACGCAGATGCTGGTCATAAGGTCTTGAGCTTTATGGATGGCAATGCCGGTTACAATCAAATTTTTATGGCTCCAGAAGATATACACAAGACTGCATTCAGAGTCCCAGGTTCGGTAGGGTTGTTTGAATATGTAGTCATGACATTTGGACTGAAGAATGCCGGCGCCACATACCAAAGAGCCATGAATTACATTTTCCATGATCTGATCGGCAAGCTGGTGGAGATTTATATCGATGACGTGGTAGTCAAGTCTGCTTCAGTACAAGGACACTTGGACGATCTGCGACGCGTCCTGGACCGAACCCGAAAATTCGGGCTACGGATGAATCCAAAGAAGTGTGCCTTCGGTGTGACGGCCGGTCAGTTCTTGGGTTTCTTGGTCCATGAACGCGGAATTGAGATCGGCCTGAAAAGTCAGGAGGCAGTGCGAACAATGAAGCCACCTACCACGAAGAAAGAACTGCAGTGTCTCATCGGCAAAATCAACTTCGTCAGAAGGTTCATCTCCAATCTGTCAGGAAGAATAGAGCCGTTCATGGGACTGGTGAAAATTAAATCTGATGAGGAGTTCCGCTGGGGGGCAGAACAACAACGAGCCTTCGACGAGATCAAAGAATATCTAACGAAGCCGCCAGTGTTGGTTCCACCGCAGCAGGATAGGCCGTTCTACATTTACTTGTCGGTGGCTGACACGTCCATCGCCTCGGTGGTGGTGCAAGTTTATGATGGTCTGGAGCGAGTTGTGTTTTACATCAGCAGAAGGATGCTGGATGCAGAGACAAGGTATCCTGAGATCGAGAAGTTATGCCTCTGCCTATTTTTCACCTGCACCAAGCTGCGACACATCTTGCTGTCAGCAGAGATTATCATCATATGCAAATCAGATGTCATAAAACATATGCTGTCGGCTCCTGTGTTGAAAGGCCGACTCGGCAAATGGATGTTTGCACTGTCGGAATTTGATATCCGGTATCAACCCGCCAAAGCGGTTAAGGGACAGGCGTTGGCCGATCTCATTGCTGAACGAATCAACACTGATATAGCAGCACTGTCTGTACGTGCATGGGCTATGTTTTTTGATGGATCGGCTTGTGATGATGGTTGCGGCATCGGCATTCTACTCGTGTCGCCCCGGGGGGCAACATATTCCTTCTCCATCAGGCTATCTACCCCTTGCACCAACAATGTCGCTGAGTATGAGGCAATACGCAAGGGAATGGAGTTGCTCATTGAAGCCGGAGCAGAAGCAGTGGAATTTTTTGGAGACTCCAAATTGGTGATTTCCCAACTCACGGACGAATACAAGTGTGAGAGCGAGTCACTCTTCCCATTATGGTTGCAATGCCGTGAGCTGATGGCACAGTTCAGGTACTTAAACTTTAACTGGATCCCGCGATCGCAGAATACCGAGGCGAATGATCTCGCACAAATGGCTTCAGGCTACAAGGACATAGCAGATGGAACTGATGTTCAGGTACAGTTCCTGGAGACGGACGACTGGAGAGCCGATATCTTCAATTACTTGAAAGATTCGGCTCGGGGGGCACCTAAACGGATAAGGTACAAGGCCATGAAGTATGTGCTTATTGGGGATGACATGTTCTACAGGACTCTGGAAGGGCTATTGCTCAAATGTCTAGGGCCAGCCGAGGCAAATCGGCTTCTACACGAGGTACACGAAGGCGCCTGTGGAACTCACCAATCGGCTCACAAGATGAAATGGTTGATCAGGCGATCAGGGTTTTATTGGCCCACCATGCTTGAGGACTGTTTTAAGTACTATAAAGGGTGTCAAGCATGTCAGAAATTCGGGAAGATTCAGATGGTACCTGCATCAGCGATGAACCCCATCATCAAGCCTTGGCCATTCCGAGGTTGGGGCATGGATATGATTGGCAAGATCAATCCTCCATCGAGCAAAGGCCACATGTGGATTTTGGCCATTACGGATTATTTCACTAAATGGGTGGAAGCCGTCCCTATGAAGTCAGTAAACTCGAAGGATGTTATCAATTTCGTGAAAGAACATGTCATTCATAGATTCGGGATTCCCCAAACTATCACGACCGATGGAGGTTCGGTCTTCATTTCTCACGAGTTCAGAGAGTTCTGCGAGGACACGGGAGTTAAGCTGATCCGATCATCTCCATACTATGCTCAAGCAAATGGGCAAGCTGAAGCGTCCAATCAGAGCCTTATCAAGCTGATCAAGGGAAAAATCGACGAGCACCCTAGGCGTTGGCACGAGGTGTTGTCAGAAGCTTTGTGGGCTTATCGCATGTCATGTCATGGAGCAATAAAGACCTCGCCATACCATCTAGTCTATGGACAAGAAGCCGTATTGCCATGGGAGATTACGGCTGGATCGAGACGTGTCACTTTTCAGAACGATCTAACAACTGAAGAATATGCAGCCCTGATGAGTGACAGTGTTGAGGATTTAACTGAACTTAGGCTATGGTCGCTTGAGAAAATTAAAGAGAACAAAGCCAAGGTAGCTCGTGCATATAATAAGAAGGTGAGACCAAAGGAATTCCACGTTGGTGATCTGGTATGGGAAGCTGTATTGCCATTGGGAACTAAGGATGCAGCATACGGTAAATGGTCTCCAAATTGGCACGGGCCATACAGGGTCGACCAAGTTTTAAGGGGCAACGCGTACATGCTTGAGGAGCTGGACGGTGTGAAATTCCCAGTGGCTGTCAACGGTCAGCATCTCAAGAAATATTTCCCAAGCATGTGGGATGATGGACAGTGAAATATGGGGGCCGATACATGAAATCGGCCAGTAAAAAAATATATCCAGTGAAATATGGGGGCCGATACATGAAATCGGCCGGTAGAAAAATATATCCAGTGAAACATGGGGGCCGATACATGAAATCGGCCAAATAAAAAAAAACAATGCACAGCCATCGACTCTCGAGGTTCAGACTGTTACGAGCAGGTGTCTACTGAAGGAATGCCTCGAAGGCACGGAGGGCGTCAGCACGGACACGATCCACCTCGGCGATCTCGGCTACGTCATCATCGTCCTTGCCCGTCACTAGCTGCTTGCTCAGGGCACGTATTTCTGCCAGATCAGTCTTCAGTTGAGCTTTGAGGCCTTCTGCTTCGTCTTGGGAGCGGGCGATGAATGCTTCCTTGTCATGAATGAGCTTTTTAGTCGCCCGGACCTTCTCTTCGAGATCTTCCAATTCCTTTTTTAAGGATGCAAGCTCGGCGGTGCTGACAGAGGTGTCAGTTTTGGCATCCAGAGACGCCTTTTTCTCATTGAGCCGCTGACATTTGGCTGCAATATCGGCCTTCAGTGGGAGTTGGGCATGACGTAGATTGATCCTCTCATGAGCCAACTTCACCCTTGACCCGTAGAAAGACAGAGTCACAACTGGCCAAAGCTTCACCTGCAATGCTACCGGGAGTTGGTCTTTGATTTCGTCAAGAACATTCTTCACCTCTTCAGAACCCTCGACCAACTTCTCGATTGGGGAGGACAGCAAGGCTTTGAGACGCTGGAATTGAGGTAGAACAGCGCTTGCTCGTGGCTCATCGTTGGCGGCAGAGGGAGCTGGTTCGATGGATTCAGGGTCGAACGTCAGCAAGCCTGAGATATCACAACCCTGGCAGGCAGAAGTGGCGTCAGTATGCGTCAAACAGGGAAGGATGAGTCGAAAGAAGCGAACATACCTCTCCTGAGATCAGGGGGATAGCCGACGGCGAGACAATCGGCTCGTGTGTTGTTGCTAAGGGCTTGGCCAGATTGGCAACCGTTTCATCTACACCTTCAGGGATTACTAGATCCAGGCTTGCGGAAGGCGTCGGCACTTCCCCGACTTTCCCACTAAAAGTGTCCTTCGTCTGCATGAAAGGTGCTTAGCCGATGTGAATAGCAATGAATCGGCATAAAAAGTAGTGGTAAGAGTATGGAGGATAATTACTTTCGAAGCCTCCTGGCTCGAAGAAGAAGTTTGCAGTTCCTTGCGAGCCCTCTTGGGGCTCATAGCTTGCCCCGCCTCGACTGATGCTCGGGGGGCAACAGGTTCAGGAACAGGCCTTTTCCTGGAAGCCGATGGTGGCACATCCGGCTGGCTCGGTGTGGTGGTTCTCTCAGAATCTGCTGAGCTCGAATCTCCTCGATTGAATTGTGTTTCCTCGCTGGAGGTGTCTTCGATGGAGACCTGTAAGAAAGGGAGAGTTGGTAAGCACGAGCACGTTTACAAAGATAAATGAGATCAACCAAGGCATGAATCAGCGTACGTGCGAGCTCTCTGGAGAAGGGCTCCGGCGTCTCAAAATTTTCTTGGCCACTATCTTCCTCACCGCCGTTCTTGTTTTAGTTGGAACTCGGGGGGCAGCTGACCCGGAAGTTGCTTGGCTCTTGGAAGCCGATTTTGGTGATATCGGCTGGTTCTGCATCACGACCTGTTTCAAAGGTGGCGAGTTTTTGCAGAAAAGGACCACAGGAGCCGGTGGGAGGAATTCGAAGGGGGAGCCATCCTCGTTGGTAGGTTCTGGACCATCTTGTTGCTGCAAGGAGACAGAGCGGGATATTAAAAGCATCGTCGTGAGCTGCATCAAGAAAATTTACAAGTAGCAGTACCTGTTCTACGGGGATGTCATATTCAGCATCGAGCTGTTCCAGCAATGGTCCCAGAGCTCTTCTGAAGGCATGAGTCTTCCACATCGACCACCAGTTCTCAAAACCATCGGTTGATGAAGCGAAAGTGAGGTTGTTAGGAATTGGGATGGTCAGAGCATCGAAGAAAGAATAACACCTCTGACTGATGAGAGAATTGGGCAGGTCAGCTCTGCTCTCTGTGAGGTGGTGGAGAAAGAAATGAGGAGGTACTTGCCCAAGGCCAAATTGCCGAGCTGCTACGACCGGCTGGTAGAACTCGTATCCAGGTTTGATTATTCTGTTGGATGTGCTCATGCCAACTGGGAGGAAGCAGGGACGGATCACGGTGGAAAATAGTTGCCGAGTGCTAGTGTCATCGGCAAAGTTGTCCAGCCTGAAGGAGATTGGATTTTCAAAATTTTCCGATTCCTCCGTGTAGGGAAAGAAGATAGGATTGTCCAGGCCTTGGAAGAAAATGCTGAACCACTTGGATGCTTCATGAGGAATCAGTTTACTACCTGGCAGGCTATACAGAGCTTGGCCGTAGCTGGTGCATCGGATCTGCTTCCCTTTGGCGTCTGGAAAGGTGCAACTTGCCAAAAGGGGGAAGTTTGGGATATGGTTTTGAAAGTACAGCTGAGCCCATAGTTGAATAAACCACCAAGGACCTCCTGTTTTGACTGCTATGTGGGAGGATAGTTTGACAGACATCAACTGGAGATATCGATAGACTTCTCCAAGGAACAGTTTACCGATGCCAAGTTGAGTGCCTCTGGCAAGTTCGTAGGCCAAGGGAAGATAATTCTTGGTTGGAGCAAGGGAAGGGCCACAGAATATGAAATGTTCCAGCCAGAAATTGAGGAAGGCCGTGTGTTCTTTCTCTGTGACAGGGCCCTTAGTTTTCATGTGGCTTCGAAGATAAGCACCCCAGTTCGTGCAATCTGTTTTGGAAGAAAGCTTGAAGGGGACTTTTGGCAGCATAAAAGCAGAGGGGCTGGGTGATGTGACGTCCAGACCAGTGATCATCACCACGTCTAACAGAGTTGGTGTCATGGGGCCATGGCCAAACATGAAGCAGTTCAGAGCATCAGACCAGAAGTAGCCGATGGTTTTTAGAAGATTCTCGTGTTTCTCAAGGGGAGACAGTGACAAAGTCAAGGCATCGGCTATTCCTGTGGTTTCCCATTGGGATTGGTAAGTTTTGGCTACCCTACTGTACCAAGAAACCCAATATTCGGGAGGATTAGGCCAGGCTCGTAAGCAGTCGGCCCAAGAATCCAAATCTAAGTTTTGGCTTACGAAGGGGATTCTGTTTGCCTCGCAAGAGATCAGATGGGCAGGACTATAAATATTATGATAGAGTACGTTTCGGTTTAAACAAGAGTTAGAGTTGTTAGGGTTATTCCAAAGATAGAAAGTCTCCGGACTATAAATATGTACCTAGGGTTATTGAGAAAGGAGGACGATCACGTTCGCAACAAACACAATCTCGGCGCATCGCCACCCCTTGTTTCGAGGGTTTCTTTCAGGTAAGCGTCGTGCTGCCTAGATCGCATCTCGCGATCTAGGCAGCGCCTGCTTATGTATTATTTGGTGTTGCTCGTACTGAAGCCTTGTTGATGGCGAGTAATACTGTTATCATAGGTCTGTTTGGGTTAGCATCGGTGCTTTTTGTTCATGTTTGCTTAGTCATGCTGCCCCTAGAGATCTCGCTGCCTTTGCACCTATTTTGGGTGTAAGGGCAGCATCTTGCTTGATCTTTATTCAGTCGATTCAATCTGTCATAGTTGTTCCTTGTTCTCCAAGGATTAGTTTGATATCCGCATGGTCAGGCCTCACAAACGGGTTGAACGATCCAGTAGTACGTAAGGATATGGTTTGCCAATTCGAGAGGAGTTGTTCCGGGAATTGACTCTACGTTGGTTTTTTGGCCTCCTCTAGGGTTAGTTTTCTGTTATCTTTCGTATCTACCAGGCTCAATTACGTGTGGGATGTTCCAATTATGCGGTGAAAGCGTTAAACTGTCGTAGATCGATTTGACTTGTATTGATAAAGCAAAACCCCATGTTATCGTAGATCCAATGCAGATCCATGGGACAATCGGCTACATGAGCCGATTCACAGGGAAACCTGAGAGCCGATCGAGGCTCGAATTTAACGTTTACGTGTCTGCCATGCAGGAAACTAATCGAAGCAATCCATCACCTTCCTGATCAGGTATAGATCAGGTGGCACGCCCTTGCATCAGCCAGGATGTGTGCCGGAGTTTTGCGGGCCGTTGACCGAGGGACCAGGGCCCACCAGCAGTTCTGGGAGCCTCCCGGCTCTTCGTGTTGCTCATCGCTGCTCGCCGGTGGGTTTTGACAGGCAAAAGCTAGCAGTTGATCCGGGACTAGCACAAATAAAGCACAGGTACGCTACAGACGGTATCAGAGCAAAGTGTTGCCCTTAGGTTCGTGACCCTAGGATTGGACGAAAACCCTTAGGAAAAATTTAGGAGTTGTTCTTGTTTATTTTTGTTGCTAACACTTAGGAATAGTTTTGGCTTCTCTAAGTTAGAAATCTCTTTGATTTTTGTTCAGTGCTTTTGTTAAGTTTTTCTCTTTTGACTTACTAACTTGTCATGTTCCAACTTAAAGATGTCAACCTTCCGCATCACCAAGTCCGACAGTTTCAAGAAGTACAGCTTCGGAAAGTGCCTCATCGACATCGTCACTGCTTTGTCCCTGCCTACCCCATTCATCAATGGGAGCGAGATGACCAAATTTCACAAGAAGGGCGTCTGGGTCATCCACATCACGCAGCCAGGGCGCGAGACTGAGCCGAAGACTGAAAATATCAAGTTCAAGACCTTCCACACTGACAAAAGGGCGGGCGTCTATCTCCTCATGCAAGAACTGATGGCACGCCTCTGCGGACGTCACTTCTCCGAGCTCCAGAACCACTACTCCCACCTCTACGGCCGACGTGACGAGAAGGGCTTGGCCATCGTGCTACCTGACAGCGAGCAAGACCCCATGCGCATTCACCTCACCGAGTTAGAGTACCTCATCAGTGACGCCAAGGTTGAGAGGTACAACAAGATGTTTAACAATGATGAGTTACGTGCCCAGCTTGCCGAGAATCACAAGCAACACCTAGAGCAGGAGCAGAAGATCAAGGAGATGGAGGAAAGGTTCGAGACTCAAGAGAAGCAGCGGAAGAGCCAAGAGAAGAGGATCCAAGCCAAGAACAAAGAAGTTAGAGAGCTGAAGCAGAAGTTAGAGTGCAACAACTTCGAGCTTGAAGCGGACCACGATCTGATCGAGAAGCTACGCGCCGACAAGAGGGAGCTTCAAGAGAAGATTGACACACTAACTAAAGACCTGCAGGACTACAAGAGGCTACTCAAGGAGAATGGCTTCGATGTTGAGGAAGTGGTCGTCATGGAAGAGTGGAGTAGTTAGAGAAACTACCCCACTTTATCTATGAGTTTGCGTTTATGCCCGTGACCGCTTGTGGTATGGCATTAGACATTGTATCCCTTAAGACTTGAACATTTGCGTACCTTCAAAACTATTTGTGAGTTGTCTATTGCATGCTTGAGTTAAAAGTTTTCTCCTATGCTTGTGTATGTTGTGTATGTGTTCTTTTAAGGAGTGTTTTTATGCATGTGGGTAGGAAATTTTATTCCTTTAGACTCTATCTCTAAGTCTAACCTCACCTATTTCAAACCCCACAGATGCCTCCTCGTCGCGCTCCTGAGGAACAGATGCAGCAGATGATGGAAGCCCAAGCTCAACTCATCCAAGTCATGACTCAGTTCCTTGCCAACGTTCAGAACAACAACAATAATAATAACAACCCTGCACCGCCACCACCACCCCCACCACCCCCTCAGGTCGACATGCTTGCAAGGTTCCTAAGGCTTCACCCTGCCAAGTTCTCACGTGCTGCTGAACCACTTGAGGCCATGGATTGGCTCCGTTCTGTTAACAAGGACTTGGTGACAACTGGTTGCACTGATGCTGAAAAGGTCAGGTTTGCAGCTCATCTATTGGAAGGACCAGCAGCAAGCTGGTGGGACACTTACCAGATCACTCACCCCATTGAAGAAGTGACTTGGAATTCATTCCAGGAAGGATTTCGGGCTGCACACATTTCTTCTGGTGTGATGGGCCTGAAGAAGAAAGAGTTTCGTGACCTCAGGCAGAAGTACCGCAGCGTGTCTGAGTACATTGATGAGTTCACCAATCTGTCCCGCTATGCACCGGATGACATAGACACCGATGCAAAGAGGAAGGAGAAGTTCCTAGAGGGCCTCAACGACAAACTGTCAATCCCTCTGTCTGTTGCTTACACTCCTACCTTTCAGTCTCTGCTGGATCAAGCTATAACTCTTGAGAGCAAGGTGAAGCAATTTGAAAACAGGAAGAGAAAGCATCATGCCAGCAAGTACCAAGAGCCCGTGCATAAGAGAAGCTTCCATAGTGTCAGTGGGAGTTCTGGCTACCACAAGAATGGAGGAAACCACCACAACAATAATGGTGGAAATGGGCACCAGCATCACAGGGGAAATTGCCACCACCATAATGGCCATAGGAGTCACAACAATCACAACTCCACCAGGACAAATGGCCATAACAATGGCAACAATAATGGCAGAAACAACAATGGTCCTGAGAAGAGGGATATTAGCCAAGTGGAGTGCTTTAAGTGCCACAAGACTGGGCATTATGCAAATGATTGCCCACAGAAGAAGGATGAAGGAAACAAGCCCAATCCATTCCAGAAGGTGCATGTTAACCATGTCAATGTGGAGGAAATTTATGATGAGCGTGATGTTGTCTATGGTACGTTTCAGCTTAATGATTTTTTAGCACTTGTTCTTTTTTATACTGGTGTATCTCATTCATTCATCTCAAGGACATTTGTGGATAAAAATAAAATACCAACCAGAACCATAGACAGACCAATTAAGGTGAGTTCTCTAGGAGGGGAGTTAGTAGTAGCCTTTGGGTGTCGAGTTCTGACCCTAGGAATCAGGAAGTACCAATTTCCCGCTCATCTCATAGTTCTGGAGTCTCAAGGCCTGAATGTCATCCTAGGCATGGATTGGATGACAACTTTTGAGGGTGTCATAGATATAGCAAAAAGAACCATCACTCTCACAACCCCTGAAAAGAAACGCATTCGTTTCAAATCAACCTTTGAATTTAAAGGGTCTAAGGTTAATTCTCTTAAGGGGGTTAGCATGGATGAAGTGCCAGTTGTGAAGGAGTATCCTAATGTGTTTCCGGAAGAGCTACTGATATGTCTCCAACGTATCCATAATTTTTGATGCTCCATGCTTGTTTTACACCATTTGCTTAGTGTTTCGTTACACTTCGTGGCATTTTTATGCATTTTCCGGAACTAACCTATTAACGAGATGCCACAGTGCCAGTTCCCTGTTTTCTGCTGTTTCTGTGTTTCAGAAAAGTTACACAGGAAATATTCTCAGAATTGGACAAAACCAAAGCCAGTCGTCCAGATATTTCACGGAGCTTCCAGAACACCGAAGAGGAGACGGAGCCAGACCAGAGGGTGGCCACACCACCAGGGGGTGTGGCCCACCCCTGGCCCGCGCCGGCCTATGGTGTGGCCCCCCTGGTCCACTTCTGACGCTGCCCCTTCGCCTATAAAGACCCCCCGACGAGAAAAACCTAAATACCCGATCACTTTTCCAGAACACATCGCGATCCGCCGCCGCCATCGACCCGAGATCGAGAGGGTCCAGAAGCTCTTCCCGGCACCCTGCTGGAGAGGGGAATCACCACCGGAGGTCTTCTTCATCGCCATGCTTGCCTCTGGCGCGATGAGTGAGTAGTCTACCTTGGACTATGGGTCCATAGCAGTAGCTAGTTGGTTGTCTTCTCCACCATGTACTTCATGTTTAGATCTCGTGAGCTGCCTTACATGATCGAGATCACCGTTATGTAATTCTACATGTTGTGTTTGTTGGGATCCGATGAATATTGGTGTTATGATTGAGTTGAAGTACTAAATTTTATCTTATGTTATCTCTATGTTGTTTATGATCTTGCATGCTCTCCGTTGTTAGTAGCTATCTTGGCCAAGTAGTTGCTAGTGACTCCAAGAGGGGGTATTTATGCTCGATAGTGGGTTCATGCCTCTATTTAATCTGGGGGAGTGACAAAAACCTCTAAGGTTGTAGATGTGCTGTTGCTACTAGGGGGAAAACAACATTCATATGCTCGAGGGCATATGCTTTGTTTACATTACACACTTTGCTTAATGCAATTATCTGTTGTTCGCAACTTAATACTTGTGGAGTTCTCGGATTGATTCGCCACAAGTGGATTATTAGTCATAGATGCAGTTGGATGGCGGTCTATGTATCTTGTTGTAATGCCCAGAGTAAATCTCATAGTGATCCTCTCGACATATGCATGTTGTCTTTATTCTATCAATTGGCCAACTGTAATTTCTTTACCCAGCATGTATTATTTTACCTTATGGAGAGACACCGCTAGTGAACTGTGGACCCTGGTCCTATTTCCTTTATATTGCTATCACCTATTTACTTTACTCGCACTGTTTACTTTACTCGCATATTACTATTACTTTCCACTCGATATGCTCATACCCTTTGTTTCAAGCAAACCGGTGAGATTGACAGCCTCATCGTAAGTTGGGAGCAAAGTATTTGGTTGTGTTATGTGCAGGTTCCACGTTGCTACTGGTTGAAGACGCGCTAACAAGTTATCGTTAACGCCACCCTTGTTAGAGCATCACGCAACTAGTGGGCATCACCTTCAGTCGTATTGTTATCCTCCTACTGGATTGATAACCTTGGTTTCATAACTGAGGGAAAACTTGCTGCTATATTCATCAAACCTTCTCTTGGGGTTTCCAACTGGCCGGTCATTTACTACACACAATCAAGTTTTCTGGCATCATCATCACCGCGCCATCAACAAGTTTTCTGGCGCCGTTGCCGGGGAGGAAGAAGACTTCTGCAAGGGGAGTTTTCGCACGCACATCCTTTACTTTGTTTTAAGTTTTGCTTTACTTTATTTTTACTTGCATCATTTTATCAAAAACCCAAAAAAATCAGAATCCTTTGTAGTTGTTTTTACTTGTCTGCTTTTAGTTTTGCTAGAATGGCTACCCCTAAAAATACCAAGTTGTGTGACTTTACTAGCACGAATAATAGTGATTTTATCTGCACTCCCATTGCACCACCTGCTCCTGCTGCAAATTTTTATGAGATTAAGCCTGCTTTGTTGAACCTTGTTATGAAAGAGCAATTTTCTGGTGCTAGTACTGATGATGCTGCAGCTCATCTCAACAATTTTGTTGAGCTATGTGAGATGCAAAAGTATGAGAAAGTTGATGGTGATATTATTAAGCTTAAGTTGTTTCCTTTTTCTTTGAGAGGAAAAGCTAAGGATTGGTTGCTGTCTTTGCCTAAAAATAGTATTGATTCATGGGCTAAGTGTAAGGATGCTTTAATTGGTAGATACTATCCTCCTGCTAAGATTATAGCTTTGCATAGCAATATTATGAAGTTTAGTCAGTTTGATAATGAACATGTTGCTCAAGGTTGGGAAAGAATGAAATCTATGATAAAGAATTGTCCCACTCATGGACTGACTACTTGGATGATTGTCCAAACTTTTTATGCAGGACTGAATTTTTCTTCGAGGAACCTACTTGATTCAGCTGCTGGAGGCACTTTTATGTCCCTTACCTTGGGCGCCGCAACAAAGCTTCTCGACAATATGATGGTAAATTACTCTGAATGGCACACCGAGAGAGCTCCACAAGGTAAGAAGGTAAATTATGTTGAGGAAACATCTTCCTTGAGTGATAAGATTGATGCTATAATGCTTATGCTCTCTAATGATAGGACTCATGTAGATCCTAATAATGTTCCTTTGGCCTCTTTGGTTCCTCAAGAAGAGCATGTTGATGTAAACTTCATCAGAAATAATAATTTTAACAACAATGCTTATAGGAACAATTTTTCTAGTAACAATTATAGGCCGTATCCTTCTACCAATGGTAATGGTTATGGTAATTCCTCCAACAACACTAGGGCCCCGTCCTCCGAGCTTGAGGTAATGCTCAAGGACTTCATCGGTAAGCAAAATGCTTTTAACAAGTCTGTTGAGGAAAAGTTAGGCAAAATTGATATTCTTGCTTCTAAAGTTGATAGCCTTGCTCATGATGTTGAACTTCTGAAATTAAAAGTGTTGCCTAATGATGTTAAGGAGAATAATCCTTTTGCTACTGCTAATGCTATCCAAGTTAGAATTGATGAAAATGTTAGGATGCTAGTAGAATTGCATGCTAGGTGGGAAAGAGAAGATGATATGGCTAGAAAGATGAAGGTATGTACCATTAATACCTCTAATGATGTTGCTCCTAATGCTAGCAATCCTCTTACTTTGATTGGTGTAGAGAAAACTCCTACTCCTAGTGTTAAAAAGCCTAAAACTACCAAAACTTTTTCTCAAAAGAGTGCTGAAATTTTTCGGAGTGTAGGAGATGATAGCTCTATTTCCTTTAATGATTTTGATGTTGATGGCTGCAATATATCTGAAGTTATTTTGTTCTTGTAAAATCTTGCTTTGACTCCCAATGCTAGTTCTTTAAATGTTGCTTTTACTAAGCATATTACCAATGCTCTTATGAAAATTAGGGATGAAAAGTTGAAGCAAAAAAGCTTCTATTCCCAAGAAGTTAGAAGATGGTTGGGAACCCATCATTGATATGCATGTTAATGGTTTTGATTTCCATGCTTTATGTGATCTAGTTGCTAGTATTTCTATCATGCCTAGAAAGATTTATGACATGCTTGATTTACCACCGCTTGAAAAGTGTTATTATGATGTTCCTATTGCTGATGTTGCTAAGAAGAAACCTTTGGGAAGGATTAATGATGTTCTTATTATGGTTAACAATAACCTTGTTCCCGTTGATTTTCTTGTCATGAATATTGAATGCAATGCTTCATGTCCTATTATTTTGGGAAGACCCTTTCTTCGAACTGTAGGTGCCATCATTGATATGAGGGAAGGCACCATCAAATATCAATTTCCACTTAAGAAAGGTATGGAACACTTCCCTAGAAAGAGAAAGAAATTACTTTTTGACACTATTCTTAGAGCAAATTATGAGCTTGATGCCTCATCACTTGATATTACTTGATTCGCACTTTCTGCGCCTAGCTCAAAGGCGTTAAAGAAAAGCACTCTTGGGAGATAACCCAATGTTTTTACTTTCAGTACTTTTTCTTTTATTTGAGTCTTGGAAGTTATTACTACTGTAATAACCTCTCCTTATCCTTTTTATTTCGTTTTTGTGCCAAGAGAAGCCTCTAATTTGAGTGAGGTAAGATTTGGGGATGTTGCTGTCCTGAAACAGTTTTCGGTGCTACACCGTAAAAATTCGTGAAAATTCTCTGTATATCTTTTGAACCTGCGATTTCTTGTGCATAGGCCCCAGGTTATATCCAAACTTTCATTAGTTGAACACTTTTTGATTTGAGCAAAAGAAAACCCTCTAAAAATTCGACCTTTGTCAGCTGTTCTGTTTTGACAGATTTCTGCCAATATTTGTGTTTGCCGCTTTATCGCTTTCTTTTTGAGTTCTTTTGATCATGGAACTTTTGGGGAAGTTGCTACAGTAGTATATACTTTATATGTGGTGGTTTTGAGTTGAAACCTGAAGCAAAAAGGGTTGATTCAATGTTATGCTTACACTAATGTTGCTAATAGATTTGTGTTTAGTTTTGTATGAAGGAAGTTTTCAAGTGTAGGAATTGGAGAATGATGAGATGAGTTGAAGCATGGGCAAAAGCTCAATCTTGGGGATGCCCATGTCACCCCAAGAAATATCCAAGAAGTACAAGCGTCAAAGCTTGGGGATGCCCCCGAGGCACCCCTTCTTCATCGGCAAAAATCAGGTCACCTTTCAAAACACTATATTTTTATTGCTTCATGCATTATGCGTTTTTTCTTGGAGCGTCAGTTGTTTTTAGTTTTCAGTTTTGTTTAGTTTTGTTTGCTGCAATAAATGTTTGGACCCCAACAAATTTCTTTTGGAGAAGTTGCCTTGCTTTTCATTTGCCAAGAACATTCCGTTTTTCATTCTTATAATTTCAACGAGTGTTCTCTTTTTCTAGAACTGCGTTTAGCTTTCGATTTTCGCCTTGATTTGTATTCAGATCTTGTTATATCTTTTCATCAAGGTGTATTTTTGCCTCTGGTCCATATTGGTTTTCATCAAAACAGTTGGTTATAAAAAGTTTGAATGGTGTTGGAAAAGAGAATAAGCTTTATGCAAAAAAGTGGTACAAGAAGGAGCTTGTGTAGACTGCGGCCTAGGCTTTTGCATGTCATGCTTGATGTCTTTTTGATAGTATGCTTAGTGGTTTTGCTGTAGCATGACTTGTCTCAAATGACTGAGATTTCTTAATGAGCCTTTGAAAAAATCATGTGTTGTTTTAATTATTTGGAAGCATTATTTTGGTTTTCTCTTTGATGCTTTATTTGGGTTGACTTGGCGCATGCTCACACATGTTTGACTCATACAAAGTCGCCATTGCCTCTATTATCATTTAGTTTTTTACTTTTGATGCCATCTTATGCTTCTTTTAATGTCGCTTTGTCGCTCTGCATGATTATGGCCATTATTGCTCTCTTAGTTGGTCACTCCCAGTCTTTTGCTAGCCCTCACTTTGTACTGAGTATGAGCTCTACTCGTGCATCCAACTCCTAAAAACCAAGTTTGCCATTGTGTCCACCATACATACCTATTAGCAATTTGCTATTCCAAAGTACATTTGACTTGCTTTTATCTATCCTTCAAATTAAACTCTTTTTGGTGTTATGCGAAAATTGGTCAGTAAAGCTCTCACGAACCGGATGGCACACTTTACTTTTCTTGTTTTAAAATTTTGACATTGTGGTCTCTTATGTTGAGTTGTTATGCTTGCAAGTTGTACGTTGGGAATTAGCCCAGCCATGCCGTCATGGGGCAAGCTTTCAACATTAAACTATCTTTCATTTGAGTTGATATCGTGATCTTTTGTTTATGGATACTCGCGATGTGAAATATGTTGGGAATCTTGCGGGATCATGGAGTTTTTATATGTGTTAGGGAAACGCCTGGGCCGCTAATCTAAGTCATGCATCATTCATGGTGGAAATTTACAGCATGCCCATAGTGAACATTCGATGACGCATCTCGCAATAAAAAGCTATACCAATGGTAAATAAAAGAGATGCCGAGGTGTTCATTGTCTGTTTGTCCTATCATTTTGATGTGGGCTTGTTCCATGTCATCGGGCAGGAGGTACCCCGTTGGCGGTTCTCGATGATACACATATAATTACAATGACAAGAGCTTGCTTGGGACTCTAAGTCGAGTAGCATGAGGTTTGGGTATTCGTATTTCACGGGACACGAGGTTTTCAAGTTATGATTTGTCAAGCATATGCAGCATAAGTGTTCTCGCATTAACTTTAACCATTCAAGATGCTTATGATGGGGGCAATGAGAGCTCAAAGCCGGTAAGTACCATAATTTTTGAAGTTTTATAAAACTTGCAATCACTGCTTCCCTCCGCGAAGGGCCTTTCTTTTACTTTTATGTTGAGTCACCACCTTCTATCTTTATGCACCGTCTAAGAGAGCATAGTTGTCATTCTGAGTATAATGTGTATTGTCCCAAAGTTTTCATTGATTGATTCATATTGTTGGTTTCACTTGTTCTTAAATTGCTTGTATCTAGTCGCCCTCTTAAACTTGAAGGTGTCCTATGCGTTTATGTTTTGCTCTCCATGAAGGACAAGCTGAAAACCATTTGTATGTTTTTCCTTATGATTTGAACACACGTTTGACTTTCATTGTTTCATTTTCATGATCTTTTGTTTGTGTTCATTTTCATGTTATAACATGGTTGCTAAGTTTCTTCTATCAAGATTATATCTTTCATGCCCATGTTTTAAGTTCTTTTGATCCTAGCGCACAACGCTTACATACATGATCAAGATTGTGTGGGTGCATGTCACCTCAAAAATTATTTCTTTTGTTATCACTTACCTACTCGAGGACGAGCAGGAGTTAAGCTTGGGGATGCTGATACGTCTCCAACGTATCCATAATTTTTGATGCTCCATGCTTGTTTTTACACCATTTGCTTAGTGTTTCGTTACACTTCGTGGCATTTTTATGCATTTTCCGGAACTAACCTATTAACGAGATGCCACAGTGCCAGTTCCCTGTTTTCTGCTGTTTTTGTGTATCAAAAAAGTTACACAGGAAATATTCTCGGAATTGGACGAAACCAAAGCCATTCGTCCAGATATTTCACGGAGCTTCTAGAACACCGAAGAGGAGACGGAGCCGGACCAGAGGGTGGCCACACCACCAGGGGCGCGACCCACCCCTGGCCCGCGCCGGCCTGTGGTGTGGTCCCCCTGGTCCACTTCTGACGCCGCCCCTTCGCCTATAAAGACCCCCCGACGGGAAAAACCTAAATACCCAATCACTTTTCCAGAACACATCGCGATCCGCCGCCGCCGTCGACCTGAGATCGGGAGGGTCCAGAAGCTCTTCCCGGCACCCTGCCGGAGAGGGGAATCGCCACCGGAGGTCTTCTTCATTGCCATGCTTGCCTCTGGCGCGATGAGTGAGTAGTCTACCTTGGACTATGGGTCCATAGCAGTAGCTAGTTGGTTGTCTTCTCCACCATGTGCTTCATGTTTAGATCTCGTGAGCTGCCTTACATGATCGAGATCACCGTTATGTAATTCTACATGTTGTGTTTGTTGGGATCCGATGAATATTGGTGTTATGATTGAGTTGAAGTACTGAATTTTATCTTATGTTATCTCTATGTTGTTTATGATCTTGCATGCTCTCCGTTGTTAGTAGCTATCTTGGCCAAGTAGTTGCTAGTGACTCCAAGAGGGGATATTTATGCTCGATAGTGGGTTCATGCCTCTATTTAATCTGGGGGAGTGACAAAAACCTCTAAGGTTGTCGATGTGCTGTTGCTACTAGGGGGAAAACAACATTCATATGCTCGAGGGCATATGCTTTGTTTACATTACACACTTTGCTTAATGCAATTATCTGTTGTTCGCAACTTAATACTTGTGGAGTTCTCGGATTGATTCGCCACAAGTGGATTATTAGTCATAGATGCAGTTGGATAGCGGTCTATGTATCTTGTTGTAATGCCTAGAGTAAATTTCATAGTGATCCTCTCGACATATGCATGTTGTCTTTATTCTATCAATTGCCCAACTGTAATTTGTTTACCCAGCATGTATTATTTTATCTTATGGAGAGACACCACTAGTGAACTGTGGACCCCGGTCCTATTTCCTTTATATTGCTATCACCTGTTTACTTTACTCGCACTGTTTACTTTACTCGCATATTACTATTACTTTCCACTCGATACGCTCATACCCTTTGTTTCAAGCAAACCAGTGAGATTGACAACCTCATCGTAAGTTGGGAGCAAAATATTTGGTTGTGTTGTGTGCAGGTTCCACGTTGCTACTGGTTGAAGACGCGCTAACAAGTTATCGTTAACGGCGCCCTTATTAGAGCATCACGCAACTAGTGGGCATCACCTTCAGTCGTATTGTCATCCTCCTACTAGATTGATAACCTTGGTTTCATAATTGAGGGAAAACTTGCTGCTATATTCATCAAACCTTCTCTTGGGGTTTCCAACTGGCCGGTCATTTACTACACACAATCAAGTTTTCTGGCATCATCATCACCGCGCCATCAGCTACCCGGAATGCCACCAGACAGAGATGTTGAGTTTATTATTGACTTGCTGCCTGGAACAGGACCTATAGCTAAGAGGCCATACAAGATGGACATAGAAGAATTAAAAGAATTAAAGAAATAGCTCAAGGAGCAGTTGGACAAAGGTTTTATCCAACAAAGTTCATCATCCTGGGGAGCCCCTGTTTTATTTGTGGAGAAGAAAGACTCTAGCAAGAGATTGGTTGTGGACTACCGTTCACTGAACGAAGTGACAATCAAGAACAAATACCCATTGCCCAACATCAACGACCTGTTTGACCAACTGAAAGGAGCAAAAGTATTCTCCAAGATTGATCTCCGATCAGGATATTTCCAACTAAAGATCCGAGAACAAGACATACCTAAGACAACCTTTACCACCAGATATGGTCTATATGAGTATACCGTCATGTCCTTTGGACTAACAAATGCCCCGACATACTTCATGACCATGATGAACAAGGTGTTCATGGAGTACTTGGATAAATTTGTTGTGGTATTCATTGATGACATCCTGATTTACTCCAAGGATGATAAAGAACATGAGAAGCACTTACGCTTGATCATGGAGAAGCTCAGGGAGCATAAGCTGTATGCAAAGTTTAGCAAGTGCGAGTTCTGGCTGAACAAGGTGGGATTTCTTGGACACATATTTTCCGTGGAAGGAGTCGCGGTGGATCCAAGCAAGGTAGCATCCGTTACTGAATGGGAGTCGCCCAAAAATGCGGGAGACATCCGAAGTTTCTTAGGCCTTGCGGGATACTATTGGAGATTCATTGAGAATTTCTCCAAGATCGCCAAGCCAATGACTGAACTATTGAAGAAAGACAAGAAATTTGAATGGACCGACTCATGTGAAGCTAGTTTCCAAGAGCTGAAGAAACGATTTGTAAGTGCACCAGTTCTATGCCTACCAGATATACAGCAGGATTTCCAAGTTTATTGCGACGCTTCTCGTCAAGGACTTGGAAGCGTTCTGATGCAAAATGGAGAAGTGGTGAGTTATGCTTCACGCTAGCTCAAACATCACGAGAGAAATTACCCCACCCATGACTTGGAGCTAGCATCTGTTGGTCATGCTCTAAAAGTGTGGAGACACTATCTGATGGGAAAGCATTGTGATGTATTCACCGATCACAAGAGCTTGAAGTATATATTCACTCAGAAGGAACTAAACATGAGACAAAGAAGATGGTTGGAACTCATAAAAGATTATGATATGAGCCTACAGTATCATCCAGGAAAAGCAAATGTCGTAGCTGATGCCTTAAGTCATAAAAGCTACGTAAATGGACTCACAGTAGGAGAGTTGCCTGAAGAACTGTGTGAACAGTTCAAAAGGCTCAGACTGGAAATTGTGCCAGAAGGATTTTTGGCCTCACTTGAAGTCCAACCTACACTGATGGACAAGATCAAGGAAGCTCAGAAGCTAGATAAGGAGATAGAAGAAATAAAGAGTAATATGGCTAAAGGAAAGGCGAAGGGATTTCGCGAAGATGAGCAAGGGATTGTATGGTTTGAGAAACATGTTTGTGTACCACAGGACCCAGAACTCAGAAAGTTGATTCTGCAAGAAGCACATGATTCACCCTATTCCATTCATCCTGGAAACACCAAGATGTATATGGACTTGAAGGGTAGATTCTGGTGGAGCAATATGAAGAGGGATGTCGCTGAGTACATTGCCTTGTGTGACATATGTAATAGAGTCAAGGCAGAGCATCAGAAACCAGCAGGTTTATTGCAGCCATTACCAATACCAGAGTGGAAGTGGGATAATGTTGGCATGGATTTTATCACGGGTTTACCAAGTACCAAGTCTGGATATGACTCCATCTGGGTAGTAGTTGATCGTTTAACGAAAGTGGCTCACTTTATTCCTGTGAAGACCACTTATACCAGTGCCAGACTAGCCAAGATATACATGAACCGGATAGTATGCTTACATGGAGTACCCAAGAGCATTGTGTCAGATAGAGGTACCCAATTTACCTCTCACTTTTGGTGCCAACTCCATGAATCCTTGGGGACTAGACTGGAGTTCAGCACTGCGTTTCATCCTCAGACTGATGGACAAACTGAAAGGCTAAACCAAATCCTAGAAGATATGCTGAGAGCTTGTGCATTAGACTACGGGTCTAGCTGGGAAGAGAATTTGCCTTATGCGGAGTTTTCATACAATAATAGCCATCAAGCTAGCATTGAGATGGCTCCGTTTGAAGCTCTATATGGAAGGAAGTGTACTACACCATTGCTTTGGAGTGGTGTTGGAGAACGAAGACTCTTCGGGCTAGACATAATAAGAGATGCTGAAGAAAAGGTTAGATTGATCAGGGATAGACTCAAGATAGCTCAATCCAGACAGAAGAGCTACGCTGATTCAAAGCGTAGAGAGGTGACCTATGTGGTAGGCGATAGAGCATACCTTAGAGTATCGCCACTTCGTGGAGTGAAAAGATTTGGAGTCAAAGGAAAGCTAGCACCTCGCTTTGTAGGGCCATTCAAGGTTTTGGCTCGCAAAGGAGAAGTTGCATATGAGCTAGAACTGCCAGAATCCTTGTCTGTAGTACATAATGTGTTCCATATGAGCCAATTGAAGAAGTGTCATCCAGAGATGGCAGAAACCCCACTAAGAGACACAATACCATTGGAAGAGGTTCAGCTAGAAAGTGATCTCACGTATGAAGAGAAACCCATCAAAATCTTGGAGACATCGGAAAGAGTTACTCGTACCAAGACGATCAAATTCTGCAAGGTTCAGTGGAACCACCACACAGAAGAAGAAGCAACTTGGGAGCGAGAAGACGAACTTCGAGAAGACCACCCGCACCTATTTGCTAGCCAAACCGAATCTCGAGGGCGAGATTCTTCTTAAGGGGTTAGATTTGTAACATCCCAAATTTTAAAAATCCAAATGCATGCATATCATTCATCATCATCATAGCATTTCATTTAATTCCTAAGTTTAACAAAAAAAAATCAATGTTCATTTCCAAATTTGTTTTTTAGTCCTATGGCAAATTGTATAAGGACTTTTCAAAATCCAATTTATTTTGATAAATACCAGCCCCATGTGTCTATAGGGACAGGGGGCAATTTTACAAAAAATTAGAAATTGATTTGAGTTGTTTTGGAGCTCTAAATCAAAAGTTACAAACGAAATCAAAAAAAAAGGAGAAAGCAAAAAAAAAAGAACCGGCCTAACTGGGCCGACCGGCCTAAGAAGCCCAGCCGGCCAGCCCATTCAGCTCCCACCTCTCTCTCTATTTTTTTCCTTTCTCTCATTTATTCATGGGCTGAAATTTTCAAGCCCATCTAGCAACCGGTGTCTTCTTCCTCGGGTTCACGTACCTGAGCTCAACGTACAGCAACCTTCCAGTAACTTCTCCCTCTTCAATTTTCCCATTGATTGAGCGACCGTTTCGTTTCGATTTCAACACGAAACTTATTGGAAATTCAATGGAGTAACCGTTCAGGAAATTAACTCCCAATTTTATGGCCTTAATCGTCCAAATCAAACCGGCGCCCCGAACGCCATTCGTTGGCATGCCTCTCCGATCTCCCTCCTCGGTGGACTATAAAAGGAACCAAGGCGAGCACCGTGCGCCCCTTGTTCTCCTCTTCCACTCCTCTTCAGAAAGTTTTCTGAAATAAGCTCTCTATAGCCCGTTCCATTGACATCCTTTTTCAGATCTTACCGAGTTCATCGCAGTGGTACGTCGTCTCCGAAGCTTTTTAACTTAATTCCTTTTAACAGTGGACTATCCTAATCCTCGCCTATCTCCAGGACATCATTGTGCGTCTTCACGTCGTCGTTGGCCGCGCCGCCCGACGCCGTTGCCGCTCCATCTGCTCGCTGCGACCACTAGGAGTCTTACCGGTGCTCGAAATGGTTTCCATCATCTACGCCTCATCCTTATCTACGCCGTCTACTACCCCATCATCATCGGAGTCAAGCACTACATCGACGACTTGAGCCGTAGACATCGTGAACTGTTTTTCGGCGATCTTCCGGCGAGTTACTCCGGTGAGTTTTCCCATTCCTTGCTCTGAACCGTTGGATCGAGATCATAGGGTTGTTGTTAGATCACTTAACAAAGGGGTACCAGCCAGTAAGATTCCGCCACTTGTCATATATGTCTCTATTCTCGGATTTTTGGAAAGAAAAACGTAGAAACTTGCAAAAATCATATCTTTAGTTCCGTTTATCGAAAATTAGCAAATAATATACCCCTGGATTCACAAAAACGAGTAGAATGCAATGAACCAATAAAATTACACTTTTGCATCATGTTTATTCACAGTTTTAGTAGAAACTCAAATAGAGTATTTTGGCTATAGAATTAGTTCTAAAAAATATTTTTGAGTGATTCTTTTTTGCTATTGGTAGCAAATGGAACCCTCTGTACAGTAGTATTGGGAACGAAAATACTAGTTTCTATAAACTTATTTTTAGTATTTATTTAGTGTTAAGGCCTTCTCTAGTGTTAGAAAATGTTTTGAATTATTTAAACAATACTAAAAAATTATTCATGGCATCATGCATGTAGTTTACAATCAGAAAACATGCTAAGTGTATTTGCATATTTAACCCACATATTGAATTCATATTTTCTTCTTATGTGTATGCCTTGTTGCTTTGTGCTTATGGTTGTGAAACTCGTTTGTAGATTGTGCTGAGTGCAACGGGTGCCTTTGTGACGAGTGCACCAACTCCTCTCCTCACCAAGGCAAGTGTCACCATATTCCTTGTCCTACTGAAAGTTTTTGTCACTTGTAGCTTTTCTAGTAGAAGATGCATGAGTAGGTGATTTTATGAGTTTATGTCTTTAGTTGCTAGATTTTATGCTAACTCTTTTATCTAGCTTTTGTCTAGCCTTGTATCTCCTAGTAAAAATTGCTGCTGCTATAGGTTTGATTTACACTTGTTATGGGAAGGGTTATCACATGTTTTGGCTAAGTGTTGAAAACCAAGTTTTTGGAAAACTAAGAAAACAACTAAGTTAATGAACCACCTGGGTGGATGTGGCTTGAATGGTTTATGTTGAGTGGTTCCCTGGGGTCATGTCGTCGAACCTCTGAACCACCAGGTGTATCTCACTTGTGGACGGCCACCCAGGAGCAAAGAGATTGGAGACGTTCAAGTCATGAAGCTTCCAGTGCAACCACAAGACATATGGGCTCTGTCTTGACCAACTAAGCTGCAAGAACTCAAGCCAGACGGACAGAGGGTGGTAGATGTTGATAGGATGGAGCGCGTCTGGTTTGGTCTGAGGGAATGCTTCTGAAAGGTCTCGTCTTTGTTTTCACTTGGCCATTTGAGGCAAAATGAGACTCATGGCAAAATGGGTTAACTAAGTCCTGTGGGAAAAGTGCACAACCTCTGCAGAGTGTTAAAAACTAAGTACTTAGTCGTGTCCCCGGTTATGGACAATTTCTGAGCGACATGATGTTAAAGTTGTTCAAGAATCTCCTCATCCCAATTTCTTAAGTTAAAACTTGATGGGAAAACTTGGGTAGAAAAGAGTTCCTCTTAAAACTAAAATTTTGCTAAGGAAAACTTGAGTTTTACAAAAGATAGGTTTGAAGCTTGCTTTTGCAAAGTCAAACTCCACCTGGCCAAATAGCATATAAGTGTAGGTGTCATTGAGTCCACCAAAGTGACATCTTGCCAATACATTCAAAGTATTGACCCTCTGTGGCTGCAACATATCATGTTGCAGGTTACTACTATGAAGATTGAAGATTGTTGCGCCTTGGTCACGAGTCTTCGTCCAACACACCTGCCTGTGGAGCTATGAAGAAAGAAGACTTGTAGTTATTTACTTAGTCATTTCCCTCGAGTTGTAATAAGTTGTGGCATTGTGCCACTTGAGTTGTAAGAGAACTATTTTATTTGTGGATCAAGCGTTGTAATAAAGACCTTTGTACTCTTGATATTTCATCTTGTACTGTGTGTGCTAGCAGTTGATCCGGGACTAGCACAAATAAAGCACAGGTACGCTACAGTCATGTTGGAGTTTATCGCGCTTCAGTTGATGAGCTACTTCAATTCCATCAAATAAAGTGAAACTTCAATGACTTTGACAAGTTTTATTTAAAAGCGCAAAAATTTCCTGGATTTTCTATGCATGAATGCAATGCACACTTCTGTGTTCTCTCTATTTCTAGCCTCACATCCTGGGATGTTACAGACTCTCCCCCTTAAAATAAACTTTGTCCTCGAAGTTCGAAATCTCTTACATTTGGGTTGAGCTTAACGCTGATATCATCTAGCTTGCAACTCCATCTCCAAATAATTTGGATATAAATGATAGCCCTTTGTCCAGAATGTCCCTGGAATCCACTTTATCCAACTCTGAACAAGTGTTACTGGAACCAATCCTACGCTGCCTTCTAATAACCTTTAGTGAATCCAATACTTTTCAGCTCCTTAGTTTACTTGGTGTTACAAGGTGTTTTGGTGAGATCTCCATAGTGGGGTATCAACCTTCTACTTTAGGTCTAGTTATGGTTCATAAAATAAGGTTTCACGGAGCTCATGATGCTACTTAAGAGGTACGCTAAGGCATACGTATTCCTAAAGATTTAGTTTCTAGGAATGGATTAGACTCATTTAGCCTATCCAACCTAGGGTTTTGGCTTACTTCCATAAGTTTAATCTTGGTCCTCTATGCTTGAAAAGTTACCCAGTGTGGTTCATACTAGTGGTGGTTCATGGTCCATAATTATCTAACTCCTTCACTGCTCTAATGGAGCTACGGTGAATCTTAGGGAAGTGTCGTTCAAATATACTTCATCCAACTTCCATCATCTTTGGTTTCTCCCCAAATTTCTGCTTCTTAAAAGAATTAATTACTCCTTTTGGTCAAGTTTAAGGTCTAGTTGTCGCTTCCATGAGGTATAAACCTCAACTCCCATTTTGATGAACTTCCGAGGCAAGTATCAACACAGTACCTCGACATTACCTTATAGAAATAAGGCTAATCTCAGTCTAGACCTCCTTCTTACTCCAACTGATTTGGTCTAGTTCTTCCTACTTGTGGCTTACTCTCCCCCTTAGGATTTCCTAATGGTCTCTCGAAGAAATCTGTGGTGTACCCACACAGTTGTGGATATCTGGTACGTATTCTTTGATTATGTGTTTAGGTAGGGCTTCTATCCTACTTCTGGAGGTATGTACATCCCAAAGTTCTAAAGGTTGATGAGAATTGGGTTTTCCCATTCCTATCCATCCTAATTCAAATGGTAGGGTATATATACAAAGCCACGGGAGAAATCCGGTAGAGTTTCTCTTGTACCGGAGGACATCCACGACAGGCAATTGTATAAGTTGGACAAAATAAGAACTAACAGGGTTATATATATGAACTACTGGCTTCAACGGATCATTATTAACATGTAAATCTATGAAAATCTCACAAGTCTTGGTCTGTAGACAAAGACTAAAACTCTAAGATAAGAAAAGATGTTGTTAACGTCTTAACCACCAATCTACAATTCAAGATTTCAGGACTAGGGATCAAAGTTATACAGAAATATTATGTGTCTTAGTCACGCTAGCAATGAGGGTTACTGGGGTTACCACTCCCAGGCTGAGTAAAACAGCAGGCAATATCGGAATGGATCATCGGTACTACAACACCTCAATCGACCCGTGATGTACTAAGCATAACCAAGGCTGCATAACAACGAGCTCAAATACCTCAAACTCAATTGTAGCTAACCTAATTAGTGGTTCTTCTAATCATACTCCTTTCGGATCTTGATTTGCAAGAAATTCACCATTGGAATCCTTTTGATTGTCACATCTAAGGTGACTTCACTTGCATTCCCTTCTTGTTTGTCTTCCATCTTCTGGCGACTTCTCCCTCCTTGTCTTGACTTCCTTAAGAATTCGTCTCTCCCACGAATCCCTTAACCCTTTAGATCAATACCATGAAGTAAGAACTTGATAATGCAACATGCACTTGCATATCAGAGTTAAACTTCATGTATGGATCTAGTCAATCAATAAAAATCCAAGAAAAATCCAAATGTGTGTTGGCAACATACGTCATCATAAGCCTGTTGAGTAAAACATCTCAATAATTCAGGCTTAGATGTGTACTTTATAGCACCAAGTACTATAGGTTTATATCGTTCTATAGTGCACATAGTGGCGGACTACTACTCTTTGTCTCAATATTTACTTTAATTGCTCAATTGCAATCAAATAAGCTTGAACACGAGGGATTTGGGAGTCATATGACTGACCAAACATGCATTCCTATCATTCTATAACTTACCTTCCGTTCTAATGAAGACTAAGCTCACATCATCTCTCAAAACTTCTAGCATGGCTATTCTAAGCACCTACTTCACTAAGCATGGTCCACACAACTTCATGACTTTTATGTAGTTTCCCTACTATGCTTTGATGAATCTCCTCCGACTAGGACTATTGTACTACCATTATTGACTTAGGTGCCATGGTTTGGAACACTTCATTCATCTTTCTGATTGAACATCTTCCTCCTTAGCAGAGAATTGCTGGTTTACTACAAAGTTCTTCTTCATCATGTAAAGATTCTCATGTGAATCTCACATGCTCCAAGCTTTTATACCATTGGTACTTCTTACTTGTATATGGAATTCTAGAGTATCAACATACATGACTTAACCTGAGGTCCTACTACCTCGCATAGCTTCACTTCAGCACTCAATATCATCCTACTACAGTTTCAGATGACTTAAGTTCACTATAATGTCTTTGGTATACTTCTTCCAATAGGATAGTTCCCATTCCGGTTGTATCATCTCTTTGGACTACCATGTATTGTATACCAATTGTAATCTACTTTCATCCATTGTGTAAGGTTTAAATGATGTCACACTACTTGGTATGGAACAAGATATCTAACTTCACTTTAAGAAGACATGTAAGAAAATTGGACTCGAGTGTGTCAGGATTATTCTTTTGTTGAATATCCATCTCAAGTCATAAGAAGAATTGGTTTAGATAAGATGGCTTCCTATAGTCACTACCAAATCTACAGGTCTCCTATTAAAGGGTTTTAATCCTAGGGGCAAAGCGTTTGCTCTGATACTAACTGTGGTGACCTAGCATACCACTGCATGTGTAGTATGCAAGTCATTGACATAACACCAATGAAACACCGTCTCACTAGTATTACATTGATCAGAGTGGTACGATAGAAACATCACAGGTCCAAAGTATGTGCATAGGATTACAAATTTCATCATATAGAAGATCTTCAGAACCTCCTCAACAGGTAGAGGTTTAGTCCTGGCGACTACAAACAAGAATAATACATTGAAGACTCAACTAGAGCTACACTAATGCAGTTGGCTTGCTACAGAACTACCCTAGCTACTTAGGTTCTAGGATTAGGGAATTGGGTCCCTTCTATTCCTATTCTAGTTTTCCACCAAGCTTGACACAGTCGTTGACTTCATTGCTAATTCTGACATTAGTCGAAGGCTTCATCTTTAGTGTCTCGAGGTTGCCTCCTGTGATGCCTCCAATCTAAGCAAGGGTTAAGAGGGAGTGGGGTGAGTAACGAGCATTACCCAGCAAGTTCATATAAGGAATAAGGTGTTTTATGCACTAGCTACAGCCTTAGACCCAAGAGTCGTTTGGCAATGCAAGTTTTCATAAACATTTCTTCAAGAGGTTGCTTTTATTCAGAAAACTATATCCATCAGCCTTCACAGGTTGATTAGAGCTTCGATGGGCTCCTTTCCTGCCGCGTTCGCAGATCCTTCCCGGAACAGGGAGTATCCAGATAATTTCTTACACTCTGCAGAGGTGGTCACTGATGTCTACACATGCGTCTATTCTTGTAGACAGTGTTGGGCCTCCAAGTGCAGAGGTTTGTAGAGCAGCAACAAGTTTCCCTTAAGTGGATCACCCAAGGTTTATCGAACTCAAGGAGGAAGATGTCAAAGCTATCCCTCTCAAACAACCCTGCAATTACGATACAGAAAGTCTCTTGTGTCCCCAACACACCTAATACACTTGTTAGATGTATAGGTGCACTAGTTTGGCGAAGAGATAGTGAAATACAAGTGGTAGTGATGATTATAAGTAGTAAATGTAATCTGAAATAAATATCGCTTCGAGCAAACATGTAACAAAACTGAAAGTAAACGGTGTGCAATGCTTGGAAACAAGGCCTAGGGATTATACTTTCACTAGTGGACACACTCTCAACAAATATAACATAATTGAACCAATAGATACTAACTTCAATATGCAACTCAAAACAATTCTCCAATGGAAAACGAACACTAATCATGCGTAGGGCTACGAAGCACTCCAAAGTCCGTATTTCCCCAAACTAGATTGTCCCACACTATCACCATGAACACACTAGATGGTTCCAACAAACACCAACAATTCATAGAGACATTAACCAAAAAGATACACATGATGCGCGCACTAGTCACCTTCACACCATGATACAAGGTATCTCCGGAGATCACAAATATAAAGCACGGGAGTAGCATAATATCTGAATAATAGCATCTACCAATTCAACTAGATACAAAGCTCACGATCACATAAAGATCACATCATGGGAGAGAGAGGTGAACCACATAGCTACCGGTAGAGCCCTCAGCCCCGGGGGAGAACTACTCCCTCCTCATCATCGGAGGTAGCAACGGTGATGGAGATGGCGGTGAGGTCGATGGAGACGGCGGAGACGGCGGTGGAGACCGATGGAGATGGCTCCGGGGGCACTTCCCCTTCCCGGCAGGGTGCCGGAACAGAGACTTCTGTCCCCCAAAATTTGTCTTCGATGGCGGCGGCACTGCGAAACTGTTCTGGGAAAAACGCCGACTGTTTTAGGGTTTTTCGTCCCGAGGCTTCTTATAGGCGAAGGGGCATCATCAGGAGTGGACCAGGGGGGCCTCAGCACAGGTGGGCGCAGCCAGGGCCTGGGCCGCGCCCCTGGTGGTGAGGGTGCCCTCTGGCCCCTCTCCGGCTCCCGTTTGGTCCTCGTCCTTCATCCGGGCGAAATAGGAGTTTCGGTCTTCGGTTTGTCCAATTCTGAGAATATTTCCTATGTGGCTTTTCTGAAACACAAAAACAGCAGAAAACAGGGAACTGGCACTGTGGCATCTTGTTAGTAGGTTAGTTCTGGAAATCGCATAAAAATGCCATGAAGTGTAAACAAAACACGAAGCAAATGGAGTAAAACAAGCATGGAGCATCAAAAATTATAGATACGTTTGAGACGTATCAAGCATCCCCAAGCTTAACTCCTACTCGTCTGATACGTCTCCAACGTATCCATAATTTTTGATGCTCCATGATTGTTTTTACACCATTTGCTTAGTGTTTCGTTAGACTTCGTGGCATTTTTATGCATTTTCAGGAACTGACCTATTAACGAGATGCCACAGTGCCAGTTCCCTGTTTTTTGCTGTTTTTGTGTTTCAGAAAAGTTACACTGGAAATATTCTCGGAATTGGACGAAACCAAAGCCAGACGTCCAGATATTTCACGGAGCTTCCAGAACACAGAAGAGGAGACGGAGCCGGACCAGAGGGTGGCCACACCACAGGGCGGCGCGGCCTAGGGCTGGCCCACGCCCCCTGGTGGTGTGGGCCCCCTGGTCCACTTCTGATGCCGCCCCTTTGCCTATAAAGACCCCCCGATGGGAAAAACCTAAAGACCCGATCACTTTTCCAAAACACATCGCGATCCGCCGCCACCGTCGACCCGAAGATCGGGAGGGTCCAAAAGCTCTTCCCGGCACCCTGCCGGAGAGGGCAATCGCCACCGGAGGTCTTCTTCATCGCCATGCTTGCCTCCGGCGCGATGAGTGAGTAGTCTACCTTGGACTATGGGTCCATAGCAGTAGCTAGATGGTTGTCTTCTCCACCATGTGCTTCATGTTTAGATCTCGTGAGCTGCCTTACATGATTCAGATTACCTTTATGTAATTCTACATGTTGTGTTTGTTGGGATCCGATGAATATTGGTGTTATGATTGAGTTGATGTACTGAATTTTATCTTATGTTATCTCTATGTTGTTTATGATCTTGCATGCTCTCCGTTGTTAGTAGCTATCTTGGCTAAGTAGTTGCTAGTGACTCCAAGAGGGGGTATTTATGCTCGATAGTGGGTTCATGTCTCTATTTAATCTGGGGGAGTGACAAAAACCTCTAAGGTTGTAGATGTGCTGTTGCTACTAGGGGGAAAACAACATTCATATGCTCGAGGGCATATTCTTTGTTTACATTACACACTTTGCTTAATGCAATTATCTGTTGTTCGCAACTTAATACTTGTAAAGTTCTCGGATTGATTCGCCACAAGTGGATTATTAGTCATAGATGCAGTTGGATGGCGGTCTATGTATCTTGTTGTAATGCCCAGAGTAAATCTCATAGTGATCCTCTCGACATATGCACGTTGTCTTTATTCTATCAATTGCCCAACTGTAATTTGTTTACCCAGCATGTATTATTTTATCTTATGGAGAGACACCACTAGTGAACTGTGGACCCCGCTCCTATTTCCTTTATATTGCTATCACACTGTTTACTTTACTCGCACTGTTTACTTTACTCGCATACTATTATCACTTTCCACTCGATACGCTCATACCCTTTGTTTCAAGCAAACCGGTGAGATTGACAACCTCATCGTAAGTTGGGAACAAAGTATTTGGTTGTGTTGTGTGCAGGTTCCATGTTGCCGCTCGCAAAGCAAAGCTCGGACGAGGTTCCCTATAAATTGTCCAGAGCTGTCGCGAAACTAGTGGGCATCACCTTCAGTCGTATTCGTCCTCCTACTGGATTGATAACCTTGGTTTCTTAACTGAGGGAAAACTTGCTGCTATCTTCATCAAAACCTTCTCTTGGGGTTTTCCAACTGGCCGGTCATTTACTACACATTCCCACATCAACTTGGTCACAGAAGTTTCTGTCGCCGTTGCCGTGTATTAAAGAAGAAGCTTTCACACCATCATCACCGCGCCATCAACAAGTTTTCTGGCGCCGTTGCCGGGGAGGAAAGAAGACTTCTGCAAGGGGAGTTTTGCACGCACATCCTTTACTTTGTTTTAAGTTTTGCTTTTACTTTATTTTTACTTGCATCGTTTTATCAAAAACCCAAAAAATTAGTATCCTTTATAGTTGTTATTTCTTTACTCTAGTTCATTATGTTGTTCCCTAAGTACGTTTTGGAGGACCTCTCAGTAGGTAGTGGTTCAATTATTGGAAAAAGTAACATTGAGGAGTTCTTTAATCATATTAGTATGCATAAAGATGTTGAGGAAAAGTCTTTGGCTGAGCTTGCTCCTAGTTATGAAGTTGCTTCTGCTTATTTAATTCACATGTTAGAAGCTAGGTTTGCTAGCCTTAATCCTTTTATGCAATACATGTTCCTTAAGCTTCATGATATTGAGGATCCCGAAAAGAAAGCTTTTATCTTGGAAACTTTGCGCATAGAATTTAAAGATGTTGCTATTGAGGCTAGGAAAGTTCTTAAGCATTTTAATAAGCTTGGTTCCCCTATAAAGGTTGTTAGTACAAACAATGAGGGAACCTAGATACCTATACCTAGCAAGCTCTTGGGATTGTATGAAGCTTTTGAAAATAATTTTGATTGGATCTGTCCCAAAAATCTTTTTAGTGATTTGAGTGAACCAAACCGTGATCACAAAGGGTGTTCAAAAACTTATGTGGATGAAATACAATGCCTTATTGAAAAGACTTCTGCAGTTGATCTTAATGCTTCACTTGATATTACTTGATTCGCACTTTCTGTGCCTAGTTCAAAGACGTTAAAGAAAAGCACTCTTGGGAGATAACCCAATATTTTTACATTCAGTTCTTTTTATTTTATTTGAGACTTGGAAGTTATTACTACTGTAATAACCTCTCCTTATCCTTTTTATTTCGTTGTTGTGCCAAGAGAAGCCTCTAATTTGAGTGAGGTAAGATTTGGGGATGTTGCTGTCCTGAAACAGTTTTCGGTACTGCACCGTAAAAATTCGCGAAAATTCTCTGTATATCTTTTGGACCTGAGATTTCTTGTGCATATGCCTCAGGTTATATCCAAACTTTCATTAGTTGAACACTTTTTGATTTGAGCAACAGAAAACCCTCTAAAAATTCGACCTTTGTCAGCTGTTCTGTTTTGACAGATTTCTGCCAATATTTGTGTTTGCCGCTTTATCGCTTTCTTTTTGAGTTCTTTTGATCACGAAACTTTTGGGGAAGTTGATACAGTAGTATATAATTTGTATGTGGTGGTTTTGAGTTGAAACCTGAAGCAAAAAGGGTCGATTCAATGTTATGCTTACACTAATGTTGCTAATAGATTTGTGTTTAGTTTTGTATGAAGGAAGTTTTCAAGTGTAGGGATTGGAGAATGACAAGATGAGTTGAACAATGGACAAAAGCTCAAGCTTGGGGATGCCCATGTCACCCCAAGAAATAACCAAGAAGTACAAGCGTCAAAGCTTGGGGATGCCCCCGAGGCACCCCTTCTTCATCGGCAAAAATCAGGTCACCTTTCAAAACACTATATTTTTATTGCTTCATGCATTATGCGTTTTTCTTGGAGCGTCAGTTGTTTTTAGTTTTTAGTTTTCAGTTTTGTTTAGTTTTGTTTGCTGCAATAAATGGTTGGACCCCAACAAATTCCTTTTGGAGAAGTTGCATTGCTTTTCATTTGCCAAGAACACTCCATTTTTCACTCTATTCTTTTGATCGAGTGTTCTCTTTTTCTAGAACTGCGTTTAGCTTTCGATTTTCGCCTTGATTTGTGTTCAGATCTTGTTATATCTTTTCATCAAGGTGTATTTTGACCTCTGGTCCATATTTGTTTTCATCAAAAGAGTTGGTTATAAAAAGTTTGAATGGTGTTGGAAAAGAGAAAAAGCTTTATGCAAAAAAGTGGTACAAGAAGGAGCTTGTGTACACTGTGGCCTAGGTTTTTGCATGTCGTGCTTGATGTCTTTTTGATAGTATGCTTAGTGGTTTTGCTGTAGCATGACTTGTCTCAAATGACTGAGATTGCTTAACGAGCCTTTGAAAAATCATGCGTTGTTTTAATTATTTGGAAGCATTATTTTGGTTTTCTTCTTTGATGCTTTATTTGGGTTGACTTGGCGCATGCTCACATATGTTAGACTCATACAAAGTCGCCATTGCCTCTATGATCATTTAGTTTTTGACTTTTGATGTCTTCTTATGCTTCTTTTAATGTCGCTTTGTCGCTCTGCATGATTATGGCCGTTATTGCTCTCTTATTTGGTCGCTCCCAGTCTTTTGCTAGCCCTCATTTTGTACTGAGTATGAGCTCTACTCGTGCATCCAACTCCTAAAAACCAAGTTTGCCATTATGTCCACTATAAATTCCTATGCATGGTATTTGTAAGCCATTCCAAAGTAAATTTTCATGTGCTACCTTTCAAAACTTTCAACTACTTCTTGTTTTGTGCCACTGTTTTTAGCTCATGGGGACGTAGTAGTTGGAATTGCTATCTTCCATATTAAATTAAGTACCTCTCGACTAGGCAGCTTCATCTGCTCGTCATTAATTTTGCATTAGAGCTGGTCAGACCATTGCAATCTAATTTTAAAAGAAAAGAAAAAAGGCACTCCTCCATGGTATGTGAATGTTGGTGGGCACCCGATGGAATCGGTTAGCCATGGTTTGAGAAAGGAAAAAAGGTGGGGAGGAGTGCCAAAGCTTTATAAAAGAGCACCAATGTGCCAAATTTTCAAAGAACTCGGAACTGCTCTCACTTGTTTATTATGGAAGATAGTAAGACCCCATTGCCAGTCATTGACATGAAACAACCACCTCTCAAAACCCAATTTTTATCTCTGTTTTAAAAATGAAAAGCTCTAGCACATGTTTAATCACTGCTTCCCTCCGCGAAGGGCCTTTCTTTTACTTTTATGTTGAGTCTCCACCTTCTATCTTTATGCACCGTTAAGAGAGCATAGTTGTCATTCTGAGTATAATGTGCATTGTCCCAAAGTTTTCATTGATTGATTCATATTGTTGGTTTCACTTGTTCTTAAATTACTTGTATCTAGTTGCCCTCTTAAACTTGAAGGTGTCCTATGCATTTATGTTTTGCTCTCTCATGAGGGACAAGCTGAAAACCATTTGTATGTTTTTTCTTATGATTTGAACACACGTTTGACTTTCATTGTTTCATTTTCATGATCTTTCATTTGTGTTCTTTTTCCTGTTATAACATGGTTGCTAAGTTGCTTCTATCAAGATTATATCTTTCATGCCCATGTTTTAAGTTCTTTTGATCCCAGCGCAGAACGCTTACATAGTTGGTCAAGATTGTGTAGGTGCATGTCACCTAAAAAATTATTTCTTTTGTTATCACTTACCTACTCGAGGACGAGCAGGAGTTAAGCTTGGGGATGCTGATACGTCTCCAATGTATCCATAATTTTTGATGCTCTATGCTTGTTTTCACACCATTTGCTTAGTGTTTCGTTACACTTCGTGGCATTTTTATGCATTTTCCGGAACTAACCTATTAACGAGATGCCACAGTGCCAGTTCCCTGTTTTCTGCTATTTTTGTGTTTCAGAAAAGTTACACAGGAAATATTCTCGGAATTGGACGAAACCAAAGCCATACGTCCAGATATTTCACGGAGCTTCCAGAACACCGAAGAGGAGACGGAGCCGGACCAGAGGGTGGCCACACCACAGGGTGGCGTGGCCTAGGGCTGGCCCATGCCCCAACCAAATACTTTGTTCCCAACTTACGATGAGGTTGTCAATCTCACCGGTTTGCTTGAAACAAAGGGTATGAGCGTATCGAGTGGAAAATGATAGTAGTATGCGAGTAAAGTAAATAGTGCGAGTAAAGTAAACAGGTGATAGCAATATAAGGAAAATAGGACCGGGGTCCACAGTTCACTAGTGGTGTCTCTCCATAAGATAAAATAACACATGCTGGGTAAACAAATTACAGTTGGGCAATTGATAGAATAAAGACAACGTGCATGTCGAGAGGATCACTATGAGATTTACTCTAGGCATTACAACAAGATACATAGACCGTCATCCAACTGCATCTATGACTAATAATCCACTTGTGGCGAATCAATCCGAGAACTCTACAAGTATTAAGTTGCGAACAACAGATAACTGCATTAAGCAAAGTGTGTAATGTAAACAAAGCATATGCCCTTGAGCATATGAATGTTGTTTTCTCCCTAGTAGCAACAGCACATCTACAACCTTAGAGGTTTCTGTCACTCCCCCAGATTAAATAGAGGCATGAACCCACTATCGAGCATAAATACCCCCTCTTGGAGTCACTAGCAACTACTCGGCCAAGATAGCTACTAACAACGGAGAGCATGCAAGATCATAAACAACATAGAGATAACATAAGAAAATATTCAGCACATCAACTCAATCATAGCACCAATATTCATCGGATCCCAACAAACACAACATGTAGAATTACATAAAGGTAGTCTCGATCATGTAAAGCAGCTCACGAGACCTAAATATGAAGCACATGGTGGAGAGACAACCAACTAGCTACTGCTATGGACCCATAGTCCAAGGTAGACTACTCACTCATCGCACCGGAGGCAAGCATGGCGATGAAGAAGACCTCCGGTGGCGATTCCTCTCTCCGGCAGGGTGCCGGGAAGAGCTTCTGGACCCTCCTGATCTTGGGTCGATGGCAGCGGCGGATCGTGATGTATTCTGGAAAAGTGATCGGATATTTTGGTTTTTCCCGTCGGGAGGTCTTTATAGGCGAAGGGGCGGCGTCAGAAGTGGACCTGGTGGGGCTCACCATAGGGGGGCGCGGGCCAGCCCTAGGTCGCGCCCCCTGGTGGTGAGGCCCACCAGTGGCTCCTCTCCGTCTCCTCTTCGATTCTCTGGAAGCTTCGGTAAATTTCTGGATGTCTGGCTTTTGTTTCGTCCAATTCCGAGAATATTTCCTGTGTAACTTTTCTGAAACACAAAAACAGCAGAAAACAGGGAACTGGCACTGTGGCATCTCGTTAATAGGTTAGTTCCGGAAAATGCATAAAAATGCCACGAAGTGTAACGAAACACTAAGCAAATGGTGTAAAAACAAGCATGGAGCATAAAAAATTATGGATACGTTGGAGACGTATCAGGCGGGGACGCCGCCGACGAGCGTGGGAAAGAGGCGTCTTCCCTAACACAGGGACGCCGCCTACGACCGCGGAGATGCCTCCACCGAGCATGTGGAAGAAGGCGTAATTCCCTACCTGTAATTGTCATATTAATTCGTGGTAATTGCCAATTTAGTAGTCCTTAGCTGCCATATTAATTAGATCCTAATTGGCCAAGTAATTAGGTACTAATTGCCATATTAATTAGATCCTAATTGCCAGAATAATTAGTTGTAATTCCCAGATTAATTGTAATTGGTGGTAATTGCCCTATTTGCCGATCCTAGTTGCCATATTACTCCTGGCAGAGTAATTACATCCCAATTCACAGATTAATTTAGGGTAGTTGTCAAAAGTATCCCAGGAGTTCACAGATTAATTTGACGTAGTTGCAAGGAATATCTAAAAAATATTACATTTGGTTTGAACTGGGCAATCATGTGAATTTTATATGGCAATTATTTCTAATTAATTGGAAATTATATCTTACAGAAGCAACCAGATAGGGAGTTGTAGTATTTCTGTGTCATGTGGTAAGCAAAACAAGAATATTAGTGGTTGCTTTCTTCATTGTATTGTTTGTCTGCAAATTCTGGAACAGAAGAAAAATGTAGATGATGGTCAGGAAGTTGGCATGTCAGCTTTTTCACTTTTTTGACTTGTTGATGATGTTTATGACATAAAGTGGTTTTGGCTCGGTCACAGTTTTACTTTTACATTTTGTGACCCGCGCTCTGGTACAAAAGCAGTTTGGCCCAACGTCAGAGCAGTGCCAGCAGGGCGCCGCACGCCAGCGATAATATGCGGCGCCGCTAGATAGTCCCGTCCATCAATGAATGATAACTTTGAGACAATGCACATTATACTCAGAATTACAACTATGCTCTCTTAGACGGTGCATAATGGTAGAAGGTGGAGACTCAACATAAAAGTAAAAGAAAGACCCTTCACAGAGGGAAGCAGTGATTAAACATGTGCTAGAGCTTTTTATTTGTAAAACAGAGAGATAAAAATTGGGTTTTGAGAGGTGGTTGTCTTTGTCAACGACTGGCAATGGGGTTCTTACTATCTTCCATACAAAAATAAAGCAAGTTTTTGAGAGAGAGATTGACACTTTTGTGCTCTTTTATAAAGCTTGGCACTCCTCCCCACCCTTTTCCTTTCTCAAACCATGGCTAACGGATTTCATCGGGTGCCCACCAACATTTACATACCATGGAGAAGTGCCTTTTTTTCTCTTTTTTTTTTCTTTTTTTTTCTTTTTGGAATAAAACAATATGGAAGATAGCCAATCCGACCACTACGTCCCCATGAGCTGAAAACAGTGTCACAAAACGAGAAGTATTTTGAAGGTTTTTGAAAGGTAGCACATGAAAATTTACTTGGAATGGCTTACAAATACCATGCATAGGAATTTATAGCGGACTCAATAGCAAACTAGGTCTTTGGGAGTTGGATGCACGAGTAGAGCTCATACTCAGTACAAAATGAAGGCTAGCAAAAGACTGGGAGCGACCAACTAAGAGAGCAAAAATGGCCATAATCATGCAAAGCGACAAAGAAACATTAAGAGAAGCATAAAATGGCATCAAAAGTCAAAAACTAAATGATCATAGAGGCTTATGGCGACTTTGTAAGAGTCAAACATGCGCCAAGTCAACCCAAATAAAGCATGAAAGGAGAAAACCAAATAAATGCTTCCAAATAATAAAAACAACGCATGATTTTTTCAAAGGCTCATTAAGCAATCTTAGTCATTTGAGACAAGACATGCTACAGCAAAAATCACTAAGCATACTATGAAAACGACATCAAGTATGGCATGAAAAAATCTAAGCCGCAGTCTAAACAAGCTCCTTTTTGTACCACTTTTTTTGCATGAAACTTTTTCTATTTTCCAACACCATTCGAACCTTTTTAAAACAACTCTTTTGATGAATACCAACATAAACCAGAGGTCCAAATACACCTTGATGCAAAGATAAAATAACATCTGAATAAAAATCAAGGCGAAAAACGAAAGTTAAACGCAGTTCTAGAAAAAGAGAACACTCGTTGAACGATAAGAGTGAAAACTGGAGTGTTCTTGGCAATGAAAAACGGAGTAAGTCTCTCTCCAAAACCAACATGATGTGATCCAACCATTTAGTGCAGCAAGCAAAGCAAAAGAAAATTGAAAGCAAAAGTAAAGATGCTCCAAGAAAAACGCATAGTGCATGAAGCAATAAAAATATAGTGTCTTGAAAGGTGACCTGATTTTTGCCGTTGAAGAAGGGGGTGCCTCGGGGGCATCCCCAAGCTTTGAAGCTTGTACCTCTTGGATATTTCTTGGGGGTTGCATGGGCATCCCCAAGCTTGAGCTTTTGTCCATTCTTCACCTCATCTCATCATTCTCCAATCCCTACACTTGAAAACTTCCTTCATACAAAACTGAACACAATTCTATTAGCAACGTTAGCATAAACATAATAGTAAATCAACCCTTTTTGGTTCAGGTTTCAACTCAAAAACACCACATATAAAGCATCTACTACTGTAGCAACTTCCTCAAAAGCTCCATGATTAAAAGAACTCAAAAAGAAAGCGATCGAGAGGCAAACACAAATTGTGGCAGAAATCTGTCAAAACAGAACAGCTGACAAAGGTCAATTTTTTTGAAGGTTTTCTGTTGCTCAAATCGAAAAGTGTAAAACTAATGAAAGTTTGGAAATAACCTGGGGCATATGCACAAGAAATCGCAGGTCAAAAAGATATTCAGAGAATTTTCACGAATGTTTATGGTGCAACACCGAAAATCTGTTTCAGGACAGCAACTTCCCCAAATCTTACCTCACTCAAATTAGAGGTTTCTCTTGGCACAACAATGAAATAAAAAAATGATAAGGAGAGGTTTTTACAGAGGTAATAACTTCCAAGACTCAAATAAAAGAAAAAGTACTGAAAGTAAAACATTGGGTTATCTCCCAAGAGTGCTTTTCTTTAACGCCTTTGAGCTAGGCGCAGTAATTTGAAAAGATGCGCATGTGAGCGTCGGAGAAGAACTTAAGGCAAATGTGCCACAAAAGAACTTGAAGCAATAGAGAGCATTAAAAAGCAAATATGAAACACATTTAAATCTAAACCACTTCCTATGAAAAATAGTCTTGTAAAGAGACAAGTCATGAAAGCGCAAAGCAAAAAGCATAGGAAGGCAAAACAAGTACAACTTTAAGAATTCCAACAAAAAGAGGGGAAACTCAATATTTTTGAGATTCATCAAACCATATTTCCCTCTCTCATAGTAGTCTTCAATAGCATCATGAATATAACTAACATAACTATCACATAAGACATCCTTATCATGAGCCACATGCATAAAAGAATTAATACCCCCCACTTGAACAATCGTAGTAGGAGCAGATTCAACAGAATAATTATTCTCATCACCATAATCATCAAAAATAGGAGGCATATTGTAATCATAACTAATTTTCTCATCAAAAGTAGGTGAACTGAAAATATTATACTCATCATTGTAACCATCATAAACTAGAGGTTTAGTATCATCATAAGCAGATTCATCAAACATATCATCATAGGAAGGAACATGGATAGTACTAATGGTGCAACAATTATTAACCTCATAATTTTTAGAATCGGTACCAAAAAGATTTTCAATATCAAAAGTAGAGTGCTTTTCCCAATCATGATCACTAACATAGGTAACAGGCATGAGAACATCATCAAGATCAGAATTATCATAATCTATAATAGGAGCAACATGCTTAGGGGAAGATACTGTTTCCTCTCTCCTTTTACTCCTCTTCTTCTTCTTACTCTTCTTACTCTCTCCTTTAGGAGGGAGAGACTTGAAAGGCATCTTCTCCACATAATCTGGTTTAATGACAGAAACAACAGAAGAAACTTTGGAGGATTCCTCCTCTCTATTAATAAGATGGAAACATCTATTAGCCCTGTCATAGCTTGGCAAAACATCATGTTTTATAAAATTTTGTATGTAAGTATTTGCGTGGCAATCTTTAACACAATAAAGACGACAACCCTGCAGGATGCTAATATTTTTAAAAGTGCTCGTATCTACCAAAGAAGTTTTTTTAGATAACTCTTCATACCCCAAAATCAAAGTAAGCTCATCATGCTGATTGAGAGTGATCTTGTCATCACAATACAAACTTGCGGTACTCATTCGATTAGAAGGGTCACTATTATGGCCTGAGCATTGAAAATTAAAATGACCCTTGCCATCGCAAAGTTCACAAATAAAAGGATAAAGCTCACAAACCTTTTTACCAAGCTCATCTAGAGCCTTATCCCACATTTGGGTTTCTTCATTCCTGTGGTGGATACAATAATCTTCTTTGTTGTGACTCTGTTCACAAGGTCTAAGTACTCCACAAAAATTAACATGCTTATAAGAAGTAGTACTTTCAGAAATTTGAGCATGTTTATTGCAATCATCAATAACAATATCACTTTCTATGCAAGTGTCTTTAAAAAGTTCATGATACACATCCCCATTTCCCTTAGGGACATTAATATAAGAAGCAAAGGCTCTAAAACAATCAACCATAATTTAAGGATCAAGCCCATATTTAGCACTAAGCTCTTGAAAATTAGCAGTTTCAGCGAAAGACTTAATGCAATCATACTCGTAATTTATACCTGATCCTTTACCTTTGTTGCTATCCCAATCTTTGATATTGTTTTGAATTGTTTCAAGCAGATTCCACTTTGCTTCAACATCCTTGCTTGTGAAAGACCCATCAAAGCATGCATCTAAATAGTCCTTATAATATCCTGAAAGCCTTGTATAAAAATTATTAATAACAATATTATGGGGAAGATCATAAATATGACATTTGAGCATTAGTGACTTCAATCTTCCCCACGCTTGGGAAATGCTTTCTCCCTCATGCGGATGAAAATTATAAATATAATTCCTATCTTTATAAACCTCACTAGAAGGATAGAATTTAGAATAAAAGAGAGGTACAATTTCCTCCCAATCAATAGGTCGGCCATCCTTCAGTGTTTTATACCATTCTGCAGCTCTGCCCTTTAGTGATAAAGAAAATAGCGTCCTCTTAACTTGGTTCATCGAAATACCTGCACACTTGAACAACTCGCATAATTCATGTATAAAGAGCAAATGATCACCAGGATGGACAGTTCCATCTCCTAAATAGCAGTTATTCATAGCACGTTCGACAATTTTCATGGGTATTTTAAAAGGATGAGGAGCGCAAGCATCATAAGAATTATCACATATGGGAGATAAAATATCATCAGAGCAAATTTTCTCGACTAAAGCTGGGGAACTAAAAATATCATGCTTAACAAAACCAGCTTCCCCTAGCTTATACTTTTCTATAGCATTAGCAATAACGGTGTTCAAAGCATTCATACTAATAACACTATTAGCATGCAAATTAAGCTCCAAAGGTTTTTCGATTTTCTCTTCAAGCACTCCATATCCTAACTCAGGAAAAATACTATAGAACTCTTTATTTTCCATTAGGGATTTCTATTTTCGTGCCCTCAGGTCCTTAGTTGTACTCAGTTTTCTCCAGCTCCTTAGTTTTTCCTCAGTTTTCTCCCAAGCCCTTGTCTGAAACCCTCAGAAGGAGCTCGGACGGGAGGATTCCCGTTTAGTTGACCGTTCCGTGCTGACGTGTGGGGCTGGTAGAAAGGGACCGCGTGGGACAGGACGAGACCGTGTTTGGTTGTACGTGAGAGCTCGGTTCTGTCTCTCTCGGCCCAAATTGGCATTTTTCAGAGCGGCTTTTTCCCCTCTCTCTCTTTAACAGTTCTCTCTTTTCACCAAATTAGTATCAAATCTAGAGAAGTTTCTATTTCTGTCTTTCTTCAATGATTGTTGCCTTTTGGCCCTCATTTTTTTTCCCAATATGGTAACAAATCTAGTAGAAAATCTAGAAGCTAGTATAGGATAAATTCACAGCAGCATAATAAATCCAGAAAACTAAGTATAATACATAAACTGCATACAACAGCCAAAAGCAGCCAATAACGATGTTAATGTTCATGACAAACTAAGCTGAAAATAATACAAGACGCACTGTATAGCCAACATAAAGATTAGGATACCCCAGGATGAATGAATCTGTTCTTCATTCAGCATATATTTCTTCGTCGCTCCATTCTCTGATCTGAAGGAAATATTCATTGAACTCCTTCCGTCTGCAGTGTGCAGCCAATACATCCTCCAAACGTTATGGCCTTTGTTCATTTCTCAGACCGTAGTTTTCTAATCTATCCACACGTAGTGGCCACTCATCCCAGGCCTTTATATCATCAAAGTACTCTCTGATATAACCCAAATCCGCATAGTAGATGCAGCCAGGTCGAAGTGTCAGATGCACTCTGGTGTCGACGGAGATACACCGGATATAATGGATAAAGAAGGCATGACTGCCAATGTTACTGACGACATGGAGAGAGCGGCTCTCAGTGTCCACACGGTACACCAATGGTTGACCTTTCTCCAAATGCCTGCCCAACAACACAAGTAGCAGATCACCATCTGACTTCACAAGGTAGAACTTGTCATTTCCAAGTTTTGGAAATGAAAATAGTGTCTCCATATTGACAGTGCTCGCGCACTGCTCCAACTGGACATTGTTGGTGCACACTAATTTTCCAAACTCAAAATTGTTCACAGCTATTGCATACAATTCACCATTGAACGGGGTAATGCAACACAGAGAATGGTGCTTGATAGAAAATCTTCCTTCTCCCCAATCTTCATCTATACCCTTAGTTGGAGTGCTCTCATCGACCCAAGCAATTTCCGCCGGGTAATCTGTGGAAACGAAGACCATAGTCGGGGACTTCATTACAGCGACTGACTCCAGAATAACAGATGGCATCTGTGCCTCAAACATAGTGTTCAATGTCTTTGTGAGTGGGTTCAGAAGCCGTATCTTGTGCGGCTGGTTCTTCTGGGCAAGCACGATGACGCCACGGCAAAAGCCGACGAAGTAGTATCTAAAATATATTGATGAAGATAACATTCAGCACAAAGATGTTTATGATTGAAAATAAAAATAGATTAACTCTATAGATATGGAGGAATTTGAACCTTGCATGAACTTCCGTTAGATCGATGGTGACGTAGCGGGATGTGCGGAGGTGGAGGAAGGTGAACTCAGCGGCGCGTGGAAGGGCGTGTTCTACCATGATCCATTCGTGCAGGTGCACGTCGGGCTCAGGTAAATCTGAGCGCCAATTTCTACAAACTTGCCTCAAAGCAGAGTAGGTGTCCACGTACTCCTCGTTCGCCAGTAAGAAGTCACCGATCTTATGAAGAGGTCCGTCAGCCATAAGAGAGGCCCAGTTCATAGAGGTGCCGCGCTTGGATGGGCCGCCCTCGGTGGCGATGGGCTCGGCGGCGACGGCCTCGGATGCGACGGGCTTGGCGGCGACGGGCTCGGATGCGACGGGCTCGGAGGCGATGGGCTCGGAGGCGACGGGCTCGGAGGCGACGAGCTCGGGGGCGACGGTCGCCGACGCATTCTTCTTCTCCATCGCCGACAGGGGAGCACGCGTAGGGCGGTTGGGGTTTTTTCCTTCGATTTAGAGAAGTTGATGGGACGTGAGAGGCGTGGTTGCGTGCGTGAGTGAGAATGAGACTGTGTGCAGAGGGAGGGAGAGAGGGGCTCTGTACAGGCAAAGTGACGGTTGGTCTCGGCAGTTTCTCAAAAAAACTAGACGTTTGGTCTCAATACGCGCACCGCGACATGCGTCTGTGGTATTGCACGTCTGCACCGTTACGTGTACTCAGTTCTACCCTCGAGTCTTACACTAGAAAAATATCTGTACTCAGTTTTCCCCTCGAGTGCTAATACTGGCTAGTGCAATATACTCAGTTTTACCCTCAAGTGGCTGGTCAACAGAGAGTCAACAAATGGGATTAAGCTATCTAATTGAGTCATTTCATGCGCAAAAAAATTCAAAAAAATAAAATCATAGTGCCTCCTACTCATTGAGTCTTGTTATGCGACCTGCCACGTAGGAAATCATAACAATCATATATAAATCAAGTTTTACCACAAATGGCCACTTCTCAAATCACTAGTAGCTATGAAGGTTCATGGCTTTCCACTCAAACCCCTTCTCAAAACATCTATACCCAAAACATAGTTTGTCTGAATGAGGCCACAATTTTCACACTCATGTATATTTGAATTGCTAATACTTTGAGGTAGGCCAACCTGGGTTTCATTGTACAAAACATGTATTTTTCTTTTTCTAAATCTCTTATTTGAATTCCTTAGCCTGTTTACTATTTACTTGCCCTTGGATCCTTGATACTACTCAGTTTTACCCTCTCCCTTCTCACAGAAGCCCAAACTTGGCCTAATTGGTCGAGCTGTTGTCACACGGATCGTGCCCACCTACCGTCGATCCTATGATCTAACGGGCAGGATAATCCCTCTTTCTCTCTCATCATGGCCACCCTCTCTCTATCTGTCGGTGGCAAACTACTACCCCTCTATGTATGCTAAATAATGAGTTTGCCACCGGATTCAACAAGTTTGGTAATCACGAATTTCTTGTAGGCATTACTTTTTACGGTAAAATGATAAACTATCACGAATTTCCATTTCTTTTAGGCATTACTTTTCACGGTAAAATGATAAACTATCATGAATTTCCATTTCTTGTAGGCATTACTTTTCACGGTAAAATGATAAACTATCATGAATTTCCATTTCTTTTAGGCATTACTTTTCACGGTAAAATGATAAACTATCACGAATTTCCATTTCTGTCAAGATAGTCCGCATTACTTTTTGGTTGAGATATAAACCCCCACAATGTTCATCTCCTCTTTAATTTATTGTGTAAACCCCACAACGGTCATCTCTACCTTAATTTATGGTGTAAACCCCACAACGGTCATCTCTCCCTTATAAACCCCCACAACGGCCATCTCTCATGTCAATAGGTTCTGCCTCTCTCTTCTTCGTTCACATACACTTGATCCATTGCCATGGCTTCCATGTCTCGGACGCCGACCGGAAGGGGAAGGGGAAGGGGATGGGGCGGCTGGGGTGGTGGATCATCATCATTTCCACCACCACCGTCAACACTTCCATTGATCATAGAGGAGTTCTTCATCGTCATCTATGAAGACCCTTTGGCCAAGAAGGTACATACGCGTTCCCACATATATGATGCATGTGATTAATTATGTGCATGTTCTAAAAAACCTTTAATTTTAAACGATCGGCGCTCGATCTCTTTGCATGCACTCCCAAAAAAGTTTGCGGACTATCTTGACGGCTAGGAGCCCGCTAAGGTGTGTATCTGCGAGCAACTGACTGCGGTCCTCGTCTCTGGACCGTGGAGGTCCTATTTGATGGACAAGGCCGGATGTACCTCGACAAGGGCTGGGAGAATTTTGCCATCGCGCACGGTGTGGATTTCGGCTGCTTCCTACACTTCAAATATGAAGGCGATGATGTGCTCACAGTGAAGGTGTTTGACGGAACAATGTGCAGGAAGTACTACTACACGGACGACGAAGATACTGATGATGAATGCGACGACGACGTGAAGCCATGCATCCATCCCCTTTAGATAAGGGGATTATGACCAAGAATATATATGTAGCTTCATATGCATCGATTTAGAGATCTAGCTATTTTCTATATATTATGCATGTAAAAATAATATCGCAATTTCCACCACGATTTGAGCACCACAGCCTCCAAACGATGCCGATGCCGATATCGGCATGGTCAGAATGGCTATGCTCGCTGCCACTGCTAGGTCACCGTCGGGATGCACCCTCAATCCCGTGCGCTCATTTGATCACTGACACACCCAGAGATACCGCCGAGGCCAATGACGAACGTACATGCTGATGCCAATGCCGAACATGCACGCCGCTGTGGGCACGGCCACGCCGCCCCGCTATGCTGGACGCCACAGACCACCGCGAGGTCTTTCCCTTCGCCACCACACTCCCCTAGCACCCATCTATACACGCCAGAAAGGAGAGACACTAGTTTTCTCTACATTGCTCGCGTTCGTGTCCGACACTGTCAGTCAAAGTGTTGAGGTCGTCGTCGATGTCCTCGACCATTTCTTCTCTTCTTTGCATGGTTAAACGCGTCTAGTTCATATCTATCTAATGCGTCTGGTCTCGCCTCATGCAGTTCTTTGTGGACGTCGATCTCATCTCGGCACCCCGTAGGCCACCTCCTCCGTGCCATCGCTGTAGAGCTCCGTTTAAAAATCTAATCCTACCCGTGTATTGCCCCTTGTATCAGCGTCATGGCCCCACTTGTCATTCGATATACCGAAGCCCCACTCGTCCGCGTTTTGGTCAGGGATACGGCGATGCTTACGGTCAAACAAAGATGGATGGTCTGACGTGTCTTTGCGGGCTCTACGTGGCCCCACTAGTCAGCAGATAATGGTCAAAGTTGTTGACCCGTCGGGCAAGCGGCCGTTCCAGCACTTGTGAGGGTTTCAGACAAGGGCTTGGACAAAACTGAGGAAAAACTAAGGAGCTGGGGAAAACTGAGTACAACTAAGGACCCGAGGGCACGAAAATAGAAATCCCTTTCCATTAAGCCTAACTAGTGAAAATAAAAACAAGAAACAAAAAGATATAATTGCAGAATCTAAAGAAAATAACTCCGAGCACTCACACAGGAGGATGCGAGTACCTTTTACCTTACCTCCCCGGCAACGGCGCCAGAAAAGAGCTTGATGTCTACGCACGCGTCTGTTCTTGTAGATAGTGTTGGGCATCCAAGTGCAGAGGTTTGTAGAGCAGCAGCAAGTTTCCCTTAAGTGGATCACCCAAGGTTTATTGAACTCAGGGAGGAAGAGTTCAAAGCTATCCCTCTCAAACAACCCTGCAATTACGATACAGAAAGTCTCTTGTGTCCCCAACACACCCAATACACTTGTCAGATGTATAGGTGCACTAGTTCGGTGAAGAGATAGTGAAATACAAGTGGTAGTGATGATTATGAGTTGTAAATGTAATCTGAAATAAATATCGCTGTGAGCAAACATGTAACAAAACTGAAAGTAAACGGTGTGCAATGCTTGGAAACAAGGCCTAGGGATTATACTTTCACTAGTGGACACACTCTCAACAAATATAACATAATTGAACCAATAGATACTAACTTAAATATGCAACTCAAAACAATTCTCTAATGGAAAATGAACACTAATCATGCGTAGGTCTACGAAGCACTCCTCAAAGTCCGTATTTCCCTAAACTAGATTATCCCACACTATCACCATGAACGCACTAGATGGTTCCAACAAACACCAACAATTCATAGAGACATTAACCAAAAAGATACACATGATGCGCACACTAGTCACCTTCACACCATGATACAAGGTATCTCCGGAGATTACAAATATAAAGCACGGGAGTAGCATAATATCTGAATAATAGCATCTACCAATCCAACTAGATACAAAGCTCACGATCACATAAAGATCACATCATGGGAGAGAGAGGTGAACCACATAGCTACCGGTAGAGCCCTCAGCCCCAGGGGAGAACTACTCCCTCCTCATCATCGGAGGCAGCAACGGTGATGGAGATGGCGGTGAGGTCGATGGAGACGGCAGAGACGGCGATGGAGACCGATGGAGATGGCTCCGGGGGCACTTCCCCGTCCTAGAAGGGTGCCGGAACAGAGACTTCTGTCCCCCGAAATTTGTCTTTGACGGCAGCGGCGCTGCGGAACTGTTCTGGGAAAAACGCCGACTGTTTTAGGGTTTTCCGTGCCGAGGCTTCTTATAGGCGAAGAGGCGTCGTCAGGAGTGGACCAGGGGGGCCTCACCACAGGTGGGTGTGGCCAGGGCCTGGGCCGCACCCCCTGGTGGTGAGGGTGCCCTCTGGCCCCTCTCCGGCTCCCGTTTGGTCCTCGTCCTTCATCCAGGCAAAATAGGAGTTTCGGTCTTCGGTTTGTCCAATTCCGAGAATATTTCCTGTGTAGCTTTTCTGAAACACAAAAACAGCAGAAAACAGGGAACTGGCACTGTGGCATCTTGTTAGTAGGTTAGTTCCGGAAATCGCATAAAAACGCCACGAAGTGTAAACAAAACACGAAGCAAATGGTGTAAAACAAGCATGGTGCATCAAAAATTATAGATACGTTTGAGACGTATCAGTCACTTGTACCCATAAGAGATCAAAGCCTTGTTGCACATCTGAGTTGCATGCTCATCCACACTTCTTGTGTGTGGGGCCCAGTCGATGATCCAAGCCAATCACTGTCCTCCTCCGCGACCCCGCATACCCACCCATTATGTAATTACCGATAAGAGTCTCTGCCCAAGTTTATGGGACTTACTCCTTACCAGCCCTGGCTTTAGGACTTATTCTCCCATTTTTGGGTTTTTACCTCTTCCAGCTTAATTACAATCCATCATAGACCAATTAGTGAGTCTGTCCCCCTATACTATAGGTAAACTGGCAGGAAATGCTTCCCCCCTTTACTCTATAGCAGCCTGGCAAGACAACCCTCCACTACTGATCTGTTGATATGCGAGAGGAAGTTGGTATAGCTGACTTCTCCGTCCCATTCCAGATCTCATGGTTGACCATTGTTTACGGCGCTAGAATCACTGGCGATATTTGTTATTAATTCCTAGGTGAACTTTCCAGTTGCAGTGGGACCTCCACCATACTCATGCCATGGCCCAACTGCCCACCATCCTAGGGTAACAACCACCGTGGTTGCTAACCACTAATCAAATTGATTAAGAAAGCAGAACTTTTTCTTTAAATGCAGTAGTAATACCACAAGTATATTTGCAAGTAATTTGCTAAAAATAAACAAGAGATAATAGCAATCATCATCCGGTAGAGATGATGTTAGAAATCTGCAGCATGATATGCATAAGATATGCTAGGCATCGCTCTAAGAATAACCTAACCCCGATGATTTGTTATCATTGAGTTATGGTGAATTGATTAGGGTGTGTTGCACTTTTAAAATAGGTTCTAGAACAAGGTTCTTATTAGGGTTTTAGGTTAGCATGGAATTGTTCTATAACTGAATAGTATTACGCAACAATGTGATTGAACCCAATTGCTTATTATTGGCATACTTAAGAACAGTCATTCATTGTAAAGCTTATCAGGGTATTTTAATGTTTACTAGGTATATTCTTCAAGAGAATAACTTTTGAAGAACATTTCTATCTAGGTATAACAATTTTTGTTGCAACTTATGATTAGTACCCAGTTAGATGATCATAAACATGTCAAGTTGAGGTAATTCATACTAGCATAATAATACCCAATTAGTTATAGGGTTGACAACAATCTTAACACACAAATAGGAATTATTGATGTTAAGGCTCACTAGAATGGTTGATGATTACTTTAAAGGTATCTTGAAAGAATAACTTTTGAAGAACATAATACTAGGTGAATTTAAGTACTATAGATAAGGTTTAGTGTTCTAGGTTTATCATAGTTCTATCGTAATCAAGGAATAGTTAGTAATTGGAATACATCAAGGAAACAAATTAAGGTTTATACATTATTGGAAGAGTTTTAGTGAAGCATGTTGTGATTAGCACTTAATTAGTTGGTTAGGGTTTGAAGCATAGCTTCAAATGGTTACCACTTTGAATTAAGTACTACTTATAATGGAATCTGAATCTTAGGTGAACAATGTTCAATTTGTGGATTACAGTTGAAAATAGAGTCTAAACTCAAGTTGATGCTTATTTCAGAGTTATCCTAATTTCTTATCATTTAAGAAAATAGTTTTAGGAGTTAAGTCAAATTTTAATGATTTCAAATTGACCTAGAAGTTTTAAATTTAACTTTTACTGAAACAATAGTTGAAATAACAATATTAGAGTTAAGAAATAACTCTGATACAGGTTTATGATTTTTCCCAAATTTTACTATATTAAATTTGTTTTAGAAAAATCATTTTAGGGATTAAAATCCTAATAGTAAAGTTTTAGGATTAATATTTAATAATAACAAAATATTAATTGGAATAACAATATTGAAGTAGTCAAATTTTTATTTGGTATTTGAAAACTTGGTTTGAATTATTATAATTGGATTTGAATTCAAAATTCAAATACTACTTAAACAAGTTTTCAAATTTAGTTCAAAATTATTTCACACAAACATGCAAGATTATAATTTAAATAAATAGATTATGTTATTGTGATCATTTTGGTATATCATTTGTATTTTTCTGATTTAAATTGAATTAGTTATGAATTTGCAAAGATTCGAACATTTTCTGGAATTTCTGATAAAGACTAGTACTTTTTATACTGAGCCGGTATCTAGCCCAGGACAATGACAGGTGGGGACAGAGCTGAGTCAGCAGCCACACAAGCACTACCAAGTCAAAATGTTGACTGACTCTGGAGGTCGCCACTGGTGAGGCATTCGACGACGGCGACGGCGCTCAAGGGTTCCTGGGGATGCGTGAGTATGCTAGGATGAACCAGCACCACTAACTGAACCTAATAGTGGCGGTGCAATGACCAAATGGTCACCGGAGCATCATCGGTGGCGTGTCCATGCGTCGGTGAACGACGACGACCGATGCGGGAGTTCTACAGGACGAGATGGAGGTGATAGAGAACACTGGAACGACCAGAAGCTCACCACGATGCCGAGGAGCTGGTCGGCGAGGTCGCAGGAGGTCGGACATAGGAGATCGATGGCGGCCAGTCATCGGGATGCCGAGCTCATCGGGGACGATTAGAAGCTTCCTAGCTTGCTTGGCTTGACGAGGAGGACGACAGAGTCATTCCGGAGCTTCAGAGCTAGTCCTCGTAGCTCCGAGGTGCCTGTACCGACAGCGTCGAAGCTCGCCGGAGCTAGGGTTTTGGCAACGTTACAGAGAGAATGAAAGAGAGTGAGGAAGAAGAAGAACTGGGGCTTCTAGGGCTTTTCCATGGCGGCGGTGCATCTTTTATAGGCAATGGAGGGCAGCGGCCTTCATCCAGTACGTCCAGCTGCCCGCGGTGGATCGGATGTCTCGCAGAGCTCCACCGAGCTGCTTCGTCTTGAGGAAGACGAAGACTCGAAGGGGTAAGTTGGGTCGGGTCCTGGTCGGCTGGTCACTGGGCCACGTTGGATGGGTGATACGTCTCAAACGTATCTATAATTTTTGATACTTCATGCTTGTTTTCACACCATTTGCTTAGTGTTTCGTTACACTTCGTGGTGTTTTTATGCCATTTTCGGAATTAACCTATTGACAAGATGCCACAGTGCCAGTTCCCTATTTTCTGCTATTTTTGTGTTTCGAAAAGGCTACACAGGAAATATTCTCGGAATTGGACGAAACAAGTTCCCAAACTCCTATTTTTCCCGGACAAAGGATGAGGACCGAAAGAGAACCGGAGGGGGGCCAGGGGCCAGCCTCACCATGAGGGGGCGCGGCCCAGCCCCTGGTCACGCCCCCCTATGGTGAGACCCCCTTGGTCGCCTCATGATGATGCCCCTTCGCCTATAAAAAGCCTCCCGACGGAAAACCCTAAATCAATCGGCAAATTTCCAGAAAGAGTTCCGCAGCTCCGCCGCCGACAAATTTCGGGGGACAGAAGTCTCTGTTCCGGCACTCTGCCGGGACGGGGAAGTGCCCCTGGAGCCATCTCCATTGGTCTCCATCATCGTCTCCGCCGTCTCCATCGACCTCACCGCCATCTCCATCGCTGTTGCTGCCTCCGATGATGAGGAGGGAGTAGTTCTCCCTCGGGGCTGAGGGCTCTACCGGTAGCTATGTGGTTCACCTCTCTCTCCCATGATGTGATCTTTATGTGATCGTGAGCTTTGTATCTAGTTGAATTGGTAGATGCTATTATTCAGATATCATGCTACTCCTGTGCTTTATATTTGTACTCTCCGGAGATACCTTGTATCATGGTGTGAAGGTGACTAGTGTGCGCATCATGTGTATCTTTTTGGTTAATGTCTCTATGAATTGTTGGTGTTTGTTGGAACTATCTAGTGCGTTCATGGTGATAGTGTGGGACAATCTAGTTTGGGGAAATGCGGACTTTGAGGAGTGCTTCGTAGCCCTACGCATGATTAGTGTTCGTTTTCCATTGGAGAATTGTTTTGAGTTGCATATTGATGATAGTATCTATTGGTTCAATTATGTTATATTTGTTGAGAGTGTGTCCACTAGTGAAAGTATGATCCCTAGGCCTTATTTCCAAGCATTGCACACCGTTTCCTTTCAGTTTTGTTACATGTTTGCTCGTAGTGATACTTATTTCAGATTACACTTACTACTTATAATCATCACTACTACTTGTATTTCATCCGCATGGTATAAAACACTGAAGGATGGCCGACCTATTGATTGGGAGGAAATTGTACCTCTCTTTTATTCTAAATTCTATCCTTCTAGTGAGGTTTATAAAGATAGGAATTATATTTATAATTTTCATCCGCATGAGGGAGAAAGCATTGCCCAAGCGTGGGGAGGATTGAAGTCACTAATGCTCAAATGTCCTATTCATGAGCTTCCCCGTAATATTGTTATTAATAATTTTTATGCAAGGCTTTCAGGATATTACAAGTACTATCTAGATGTATGCTTTGATGGCTCTTTCACAAGCAAGGATGTTGACGTCAAGTGGAATCTGCTTGAAACAATTCAAAATAATATTGAAGATTGGGAGAGCGACAAAGGTAAAGGATCAGGTATAAATTATGAGTATGAGTGCATTAAGTCTTTCGCTAAAACTGCTAATTTTCAAGAGCTTATTGCTAAATATGGTCTTGATCCTCGAATTATGGTTGATTGTTTTAGAGCCTTTGCTTCCCATATTAATGTTCCCAAAGGAAATGGGGACATGTATCATGAACCTTTTAAAGACACTTGCATACAAAGTGATATTGTTATTGATGATTGCAATAAACATGCTCAAATTTCTGAAAGTACTACTTCCTATAAGCATGTTAATTTTTGTGGAGTACATAGACCTTGTGAACAGAGTCACAACAAGGAAGATTATTGCATCACCCATGGGAATGAAGAAACCCGAATGTGGCTCAAGGCTCTAGATGAGCTTGGTGAAAAGGTTTGTGAGCTTTATCCTTTTCTTTGTGAACTTTGCGATGACACGGGTCATTTCAATTTTCAATGCTCAAGCCAATATCGTGACTCTTTTAATCGAATGAGTACCGTAAATTTGTATTGCGATGACAAGATTACTCTCAATCAGCATGATGAGCTTACTTTGTTTTTGGGGTGTGAAGAGATATCTAGAAAGATTTCTTTGGTAGACATGAGTGTTGTTGATATTAATAGCACCCTTCGTGGTTGTCGTCTCTATTGTGTTAAAGATTGCCTTGCAAATACTTACATACAAAATCTTATAAAACATGATGTTTTGCCAAGCTATGACAGGACTAATAGATGTTTCTATCTTATTAATAGAGAGGAGGAATCCTCCAAAGTTTCTTCTGTTGTTTCTGTCAGTAAACCAGATTATGTGGAGAAGATGCCTTTCAAGCCTCTCCCTCCTAAAGGAGAGAGTAAGAAGAGTAAGAAGAAGAAGAAGAGGAGTAAAAGGAGACAGGAAATGGTATCTTCCCCTAAGCATGTTGCTCCTATTATAGATTATGATAATTCTGATCTTGATGACGTTCCCATGCCTGTTACCTATGTTAGTGATCATGATTGGGAAAAGCACTCTACTTTTGATACTGAAAATCTTTTTGGTACCAATTCTAAGGTTAATAATTGTTGTACCATTAGTACTATCCATGTTCCTTCTTATGATGATATGTTTGATGAATATGCTTTGCGAAATAGTTGTTCTCTCGTTTATGATGATACTAAACCTCTAGTTTATGATGGTTATGATGATGAGTATAATATTTTCAGTTCACCTACTTTTGAGGAGAAAATTAGTTATGATTACAATATGCCTCCTACTTTTGATGATTATGGTGATGAGAATAATTATTCTGTTGGATCTGCTCCTACTATGATTGTTCATGTGGGGAGTATTAATTCTTTTATGCATGTGGCTCATGATAGGGATGCTTTATGTGATAGTTATATTGTTAATTCTATTCATGATGCTACTGAAAGTTACTATGAGAGAGGGAAACATGGTTTGATGCATCTCAACAATATTGAGTTTCCCCTCTCTATGTTGCAAATCTTGAAGTTGCACTTGTTTTATCTATCCATGTTTGCTACTTTGTGCCTCGTTGATATATTTTCTTACAAGATTCCTATGCATAGGAAGTGGTCTAGATTTAAATGTGTTTCATATTTGATTTTTGATGCTCTCTCTTGCTTCAAGTTCCTTTATAGCGCCCTTGCCTTAAGCTCTTTTATGGCGCCAACATGAGCATCTTTTCAAATTACTGCGCCTAGCTCAAAGGCGTTAAAGAAAAGCACTCTTGGGAGATAACTCATTGTTTTATTTTCAGTACTTTTTCTTTTATTTGATTCTTGGAAGTTATTACTACTGTAATGACCGCTCCTTAAAATTTTTATTTCGTCTTTGTGCCAAGAGAAACCTCTAATTTGAGTGAGGTAAGATTTGGGGAAGTTGCTGTCCTGAAACAGCTTTCGGTGCTGCACCGTAAAAATTCGTGAAAATTCTCAGGATATCTTTTTGACCTGAGATTTCTTGTGCGTATGCCCCAGGTTATTTCCAAACTTTCATTAGTTTTACACTTTTTGATTTGAGAAACAGAAAACACTCAAAAAAATCGACCTTTGACAGCTGTTCTGTTTTGACAGATTTCTGCCACTATTTGTGTTTGCCTCTCGATCGCTTTCTTTTTGAGTTCTTTTGATCACATAACTTTTGGAGAAGTTTCTACAGTAGTATATGCTTTATATGTGGTGGTTTTTGAGTTGAAATCTGAAGCAAAAAGGGTTGATTCATTATTATGCTTACACTAATGTTGCTAATAGAATTGTGTTGAGTTTTGTATGAAGGAAGTTTTCAAGTGTAGGGACTGGAGAATGATAAGATGAGATGAAGAATGGACAAAAGCTCAAGCTTGGGGATGCCCATGTCACCCCAAGAAATTCCAAGAGGTACAAGCGTCAAAGCTTGGGGATGCCCCCGAGGCACCCCTTCTTCATCGGCAAAAATCAGGTCACCTTTCAAAACACTATATTTTTATTGCTTCATGCACTATGCGTTTTTCTTGGAGCGTCAGTTGTTTTTGCTTTCAGTTTTATTTTGTTTTGTTTGCTGCATAAATGGTTGGATCACATCATATTTTGGAGAGAGCTATGCTCCGTTTTTCATTTCCAAGAACACTCTAGTTTTCACTCTTATCGTTCAACAAGTGTTCTCTTTTTCTGCTACCGCATTTAGCTTTTGTTTTTCGACTTGACTTTCGTTCAGATCTTGTTATATCTTTGCATCAAGGTGTATTTGGACCTCTGGTCTATGTTGGTTTTCATCAAAAGAGTTGTTTCAAAAGAGTTCGAATGGTGTTGGAAAAGAGAAAAAGTTTCATGCAAAAAAAGTGGTACAAAAAGGAGCTTGTGTAGGCTGCGGCTTAGGCTTTTGCATGTCGTGCTTGATATCATTTTGATAGTATGCTTAGTGATTTTTGTTGTAGCATGACTTGTCTCAAATGACTGAGATTGCTTAATGCGCCTTTGAAAAATCATGCGTTGTTTTTATTATATGGAAGCATTATGTTGGTTTTCTCTTTGATGCTTTATTTGGGTTGACTTGGCACATGCTTACACATGTTGACTACAAAATAAGTCGCCTATAGCCTCTATGATCATTTGGTTTTTGACTTGTGATACCACTTTATGCTTCTTTCAATGATGTTTTGTCGCTATGCATGATTATGGCCGTTATTGCTCTCTTAGTTGGTCGCTCCCAGTCTTTTGCTAGCCCTCATTTTGTACTAAGTATGAGCTCTACTCGTGCATCCAACTCCCAAAAACCAAGTTTGCCATTGTGTCCACTATAAATTCCTATGCATGGTATTTGCAAGCCTTTCCAAGTAAATTTTCATGTGCTACCTTTCAAAAAACCTTCAAAATACTTCTCGTTTTGTGACACTGTTTTTAGCTCATGGGGACGTAGTGGTCGGATTTGCTATCTTCCATATTGTTTATTCCAAAAAGAAAAAAAAGAAAAAAAAAGAAAATAAAAAAGGCACTCCTCCATGGTATGTGAATGTTGGTGGGCACCCGATGGAATCGGTTAGCCATGGTTTGAGAAAGGAAAAAAAGGTGGGGAGGAGTGCCAAGCTTTATAAAAGAGCACCAAAGTGCCAATCCCTCTCTCAAAAACTTGCTTACTTTTTGTATCGAAGATAGTAAGAACCCCATTGCTAGTCGTTGACAAAGACAACCACCTCTCAAAATCCAGTTTTATCTCTCTGTTTTACAAATGAAAAGCTCTAGCACATGTTTAATCACTGCTTCCCTCTGCAAAGGGCCTTTCTTTTACTTTTATGTTGAGTCTCCACCTTCTACCTTTATGCACCGTCTAAGAGAGCATAGTTGTCATTCTGAGTATAATGTGCATTGTCCCAAAGTTATCATTGATTGATTCATGATTATAGTTTCAATTGTTCTTAAATTATTTGTATCTAGTCGCCCTCTTAAACTTGAAGGTGTCCTATGTATTTATGTTTTGCTACTCCATGAGGGACAAGCTGAAAACCATTTGCTATGTTTTCCATATGGTTGAAACACACACGTCACTTTCATTGTTTCATTATTCATGATCTTTCGTTTGTGTTTCTTTTCATGTTATAACATGGTTGCTAAGTTTCTTCTATCAAGATTATGTCTTTCATGCCCATGTTTTAAGTTCTTTGATCCCAGCACTCAATGCTTACTTCGATGATCAAGATTGTGATGGTGCATGTCACCTCAAAAATTATTCTTTTGTTATCACTTACCTACTCGAGGACGAGCAGGAGTTAAGCTTGGGGATGCTGATACGTCTCAAACGTATCTATAATTTTTGATGCTCCATGCTTGTTTTCACACCATTTGCTTAGTGTTTCGTTACACTTCATGGCATTTTTATGCGATTTTCGGAACTAACCTATTGACAAGATGCCACAGTGCCAGTTCCCTGTTTTCTGCTGTTTTTGTGTTTCAGAAAGGCTACATAGGAAATATTCTCAGAATTGGACGAAATAAGTTCCCAAACTCCTATTTTTCCCGGACAAAGGACGAGGACCGAAAGAGAGCCGCAAGGGAGCCAGGGGCCAGCCTCACCATGAGGGGGCGCGGCCCAGCCCCTGGCTGCGCCCCCCTGTGGTGAGACCCCCCTGGTCGCCTCCTGACGACGCCCCTTCGCCTATAAAAAGCCTCTCGATGGAAAACCCTAAATCAATCGGCAAATTTCCAGAAAGAGTTTCGCAGCTCCGCCGCCGCCGACGACGAATTTCGGGGGACAAAAGTCTCTATTCCGGCACTCTGCCGGGACAGGGAAGTGCCCCCGGAGCCATCTCCATCGGTCTCCATCTCCGTCTCTGCCGTCTCCATCGACCTCACTGCCATCTCCATCGCCGTTGCTGCCTCCGATGATGAGGAGGGAGTAGTTCTCCCCCGGGGCTGAGGGATCTACCGGTAGCTATGTGGTTCACCTCTCTCTCCCATGATGTGATCTTTATGTGATCGTGAGCTTTGTATCTAGTTGAATTGGTAGATGCTATTATTCAGATATCATGCTACTCCTGTGCTTTATATTTGTACTCTCCGGAGATACCTTGTATCATGGTGTGAAGGTGACTAGTGTACGCATCATGTGTATCTTTTTGGTTAATGTCTCTATGAATTGTTGGTGTTTGTTGGAACCATCTAGTGCATTCATGGTGATAGTGTGTGACAATCTAGTTTGGGGAAATACGGACTTTGAGGAGTGCTTCGTAGCCCTACGCATGATTAGTGTTCATTTTCCATTGGAGAATTGTTTTGAGTTGCATATTGATGATAGTATCTATTGGTTCAATTATGTTATATTTGTTGAGAGTGTGTCCACTAGTGAAAGTATGATCCCTAGGCCTGATTTCCAAGTATTGCACACCGTTTCCCTTCAGTTTTGTTACTTGTTTGCTCGCAACGATACTTATTTCAGATTACACTTACTACTTATAATCATCACTACTACTTGTATTTCACTATCTCTTCGCCGAACTAATGCACCTATACATCTGACAAGTGTATTGGGTGTGTTGGGGACACAAGAGACTTTCTGTATCGTAATTGCAGGGTTGTTTGAGAGGGATAGCTTTGACCTCTTCCTCCCTGAGTTCGATAAACCTTGGGTGATCCACTTAAGGGAAACTTGCTGCTATTCTACAAACCTCTGCACTTGGAGGCCCAACACTGTCTACAAGGATACAAGCATGCGTAGACATCAATGGGCTTCATCCAGTAAACTCCTCTCCCCTATTCTTTTCTGTTAAGTTTTCTTTTCTATTTACTGTTTCAGCTTTCTAATTTGAATTCAAACTTATTTGCAGGATTTTGAATTTGGGCTACTTGCGAAATAAATTTTTATGTTCAGTAACATCATGTATTGCAGTAATGTAACTTTTATGTGCATAAGCACATAAAATCCTTTGAGTAATATTAGGGTTTGAATAATATTTTGAATAGAAGCAATTTTCAATGTCATGATCTTTGTTTTTGGAAATACTTTACTAGGACTTAAATAATTTGCTAGGTAATTATGTAGCAACTAGAGTTTGTATTCAGATGAAAACAAATTTACCATAGATGGTCACTCCTATCATTGGATTTCCTGCCCTAAGCATATGAACATGATTTCATGTTCCTCCAAATTTCTTAATAGCATGAAATTGCCCCATGGAACTACTTTAAGTGGATATTAATTTATTGATCCTTTGTTTGAAGGGATTTACTACAAAGAATGTTTATTTAGCTAAGGTCAAGGTATACAACAAGATGTGAATTGATCACTAGATAAAGATCTTGGTTATCTTGGAAGGATTATGGTTTGGACACACCTTTTGGGTTTAGAGATAAGACATGATTATGGGGTTTTGCTGGTGATCACAAAGTGATACATAAGTTGAATCTTAAATTAGTACCATATGGCTTCAAATGGATAAATGGAAGGACATTGGGTTGGATGATTTTATATCACCCATAGATGCAGAATTAGAATTGGATAACATAGTAGAGTTTCAAATGGATAGGTGGAAAGAATATGAAATATCATAGAAGTGTCTCATAAAAGGGGTGCCTTTCTTAAAGTAGTGTTATGGCAATTAATTCCACACATGCTCTTGCAAAGGATATGGTATCTAGTTGATTTGGCTATATGCAAAGATGCATCTCAATAATGTGTAAGTGAGGTATTAGAGTGTTTATTTATCTTAGCATGCTAGGCTATACAAGCATTCACACAATTAACTATTGGTGTGTTCACTAACTAATGGCAGCTAAAGATAATGTTCTAACCTTTGTTATGCAAGTGTAGGTGTGTGAATAATATGCATGAGTTGACAGTGATTTCTTGGTACAGACATATGCATGATATGAACAGCTACTCTATATTTTCTGGGTATGATTTGGTTCCTAGTAAATTTACTTGTTTGTTCTTGGTGCTCATATGATCATTTAGATGTATGTGATATGCCCCTGGATCATGTATATGTTTTTAGTAGATCATTTCAGATCAGAGGCATATATTTCTCTTGCTTATGGTGACTTCTTCCCTTTTCCTTCTAAGTACACTCCTCTTCTCTCATCCTAGACCAACCTGGTGGTCTTGTGAAGCTTGGTCTTCGGGAAATCTGGTAACCTGCGTCTTGTGGCATGCCTGCACCTCCTAGCTGCTTCATCTTGGTCCTATCTAATGTATGAAGTGGCCCAATTTTGTTGGTGTTCTCATACCATGATTTTATGGGGTCAAATGGATGCCATGAGGTTCCTTTTATAGCATCTTGATGTCCACCACAAGTTGACACCTCAAGTGGTGACTCTTGCTTTAATTTGGTGAGTAAGCTACTTGTTGTCAAGCTCTCATGCATGAGCATTACTTGGGGTTCAAGTATAGGAAGATATTTTAAAGTGGATAACTATCCTAGGTGGCATGATGATTATCCTCCAATAATCTTTATTTTGGACAGCCAAGTGGCATTTGGCACTAAATGGACTTGTGGCTAAATCAATTCATATTCTTATAGATATTTATAATTCATAATTGAATTGTTATCAATGGATATTGTATTAATTGTTTGGAAGTTTAACTTCCAAAGTTCATATTTGAAATGACCCTGTTATTGTGAATTATGCATATTGTCATATCTTATTTGCTCCTATTATCAGTCGTGCTCAAAATATCCAAAGTTAGCAAAGGTCATGTTCAAATTTTAAATGATTCTATTAGATTTCACCAAGGCATGACCATAAGAGTTTCAAAATGATTATAGTTATTTTGATTCAAATAGTTTGAACTATTTAATGTAATGTAAATGCGTTTAGTTTTCTTATATCACACACAGTTAATAAGTTATGATTTAAATAAGAATGTGTGGCTTTTATGCATTCTAGACCTTGTGGTTTACCAATTTTTATAACAAGTTTAAGAGTGAATTATATAATACCCAGAAGTACTGGATAATTATTTAAGTGGTTAAACTCTATTGTAAACCCCTCTACCCAGAATAATAGTTTTAACAAATGTCATGTTGGAGTTTATCGCGCTTCAGTTGATGAGCTACTTCAATTCCATCAACTAAAGTGAAACTTCAATGACTTTGACAAGTTTTATTTAAAAGCGCGAAAATTTCCCGGATTTTCTATGCATGAATGCAATGCACACTTCTGTGTTCTCTCTATTTCTAGCCTCACATCCTGGGATGTTACAATACCCCTGGGCCCGTTCAGATAATAGCCTATGGAAACTAGGCCCAGACATAGTTACAGTCGAAATACGAGATTATATTGTAAACGGTGTTGTAATTTGTATTGAACCCGACTGGATCCTCAAGACCTGGCCACCTATATATAGGGGTCGGGAGAGGTCGGCTAGGGACATATTGAGATTGAGCCAATTGTCTACTAGCTTATTCTCAACACGCATCAATTTTCACCTTGTTTGTCTGAATCTTTACCTTCGAGTTTATCTGACGCCCTCTTCCCTCGATCCTAAGTCCTTCATCTAGGACATTGGCCGAGTTAACCCTCGTCAATTGGCGCTGACCGTGGGGAACTTGGGCGTTGGTATCATGAATTCGACGGCTTTTTTCGCTTCTACCCAACAGCAACTCGAAGATCGGCGGAAACCAGATCACCTTTGGAGCCATAGATTTTCAACCTCATTCACCAACCCTAGCTCCGGTCTTTTCAAGCTTGGATCAGGAGATGGAATTTATGATCAAAAGCCTCAACTTTTGCGTTGGGTCTCTAGGCACAACTCGTCTTTCAGATCCGATAAACTCGGGTCCGTCGGCAGGAAAAACCGCATGTGCGGCAAGATCAGAATCATCGGTTGGCTCTTCTAGTGAGGTAAATTCGCAGGTCAGCCTCAAGCCGACGAAAAATATAGAAGGCACAATTGAAGAACATGACGAAATCATGGAGAACCTCGACCTAGGGGAAGCATCAGGCTACTCAGGAAAAGAGTCCAGCAAAAACTTCGGCAACAACCATCAATCAGGAGAGGACTTGATGGTCCGTTGCGACAGCAACTCACACAAATCCACAGATACATGGAAATCGGGATTAGAACTCTATGAGGATGACCAGACAATCTTCTCGAGTCCCAGCAGCAGAATCAATCATCCTTATTGGTCACTGCTGACAATGATTTTTTGTCATTCCCAGTGAAACCATATTTTTCTCTACATCTTTGCTTCTATATATTGGGCAGGTCTTTAGAAGAGTGCTGATAGGGATAGTCTATGGGGAGGTGCTATGAAGCTATTGCACAGTCGGCTTCTACCACCTTCTCCAATCAACACACTAGAGTTGGGACAAGGCTAGTGCAGATGATCACCGGTGCTTGATGATGTTCTCATCATAAGTTGTTGTCATTGGTCTTCCTAGGTTCTTGAAGATCGTTTTGTTGGTGTGGCCTAATGTCCATAGATTTGTCCAATTTAAGTTTTCTTTGAACTTTTAGTATTGTAACATCGATGTACTTATAGTTTGGAATCTTATATGTGGTGGTACTAGGTTTCCATCTCTTAGTGGGCATTGGACAACGAATGTCGCATAGTGGGTTTCCTCATACTGTACCAACCTACTTCTATTTCCTCTACCCCCTCTCTTCTCGTTGTAACAAAATAGTGTGAACATGGTATTTCTATTGCTTAAATGGAAAGGGTAGGAACCCGGTTGGAGTGAAAAGGTTGTCTAAGAAAACCCTCTCACAAATAAGTTGGTTTGGAACCATTTCCCATAGTTGGGAGGACGACCTGGAGTTACGGTATTGTGAAGGTGAAGCACATATGACAATGTGGTACATTAAACCGAGATTGGGCATTGCCAAAGTGAGAGCTCCACCACTAATTTCCGACAACCAGATTCCAATGGTCAGGTGCCACACAACAGAATTGATGGTTTTCTCTTTTTGTAGATAGAACCAAACCTTGACCAAAACTGAATCAAACCATGTGGAAGTTTTCATATCTTTTGTAACTTGGGACCAAAATTTGTTCAAACCTCTTTTTAAAATAAGAAAAATTATAGTAGTTCAGTCCAAGTTCACTAATGGGAGGCACTACTATACATTTTTAAAAACAATCTAGAACATTTAATTATGATTATTTAACAAAAAATTACATCAACTCTGAAAATAAATGAATAACTGGGCAAAATGAGCTCATAAGTTCCTAACTTACTCACTATGTGTGGTTTGGATTATCATGATCTTTTAATTTTTATTTAACAAAATTTGCAACAGTTGCAAGATATGCAAAAAACATTCAAATGATTCGGTACAAGCCCGATCCGAACACCAAGAAAAAAGAAAGAACCATCCAAAATTGCACTTGGAGTCTGAGCTTACTGGAACCCTTTCTTTATAAGAAATAAAAAAATGACACTTCGTAGATTCAAAAAATTCTGAAAAAATTTACATATGGGTTAATGATATCGTGTGATATCTCAATCTGAATAAGTTGTATTATGTGATACACAAAAAAGACAAAACCTGACAAAGTTTGGAAGTGCATTGTTCACACAGCTAGATCTATATTTTTTCTCTTTTGTGTATAGTAGATAGAATGTAATTCGGATGAGAGTTTGTACACTTGAAATATACACCATTCACTATATGTACATATTTTTTATTACTCTCCCCGATCACTAATACTTGTCTTAATATGAATGTATCTAGACACTAAAATGTGTCCATACATCCGTATTAGGACAAGTAATAGTGGTCGGAGGGAGTAGAATTTTTAAATTTTGATTTTTTTTAAACGTTCAAAATAAAGAGTTCCCTGAGTAGTGGAATTGTTGTAAAAAATAGTTGTGTCAAACTACCAAAATCGTGAGACCCCTAAGCCATGTAGTTGTGATTTTCTTTTTGCTCAATCCCCTCCTCTTCAAACCATCATCTTGTTGATTCTTCGTAATCTCGCAGTTTGATGCGTTGTTTGATGGTTTGATCTCACGTGCCCAATTTTATTCGCCATGGATCGTCCAGCACCAACAACCACAAGGTCCAGTAATAGCCAGGTGCAGCCGCAGAATTGCTTAAACTTGGCATGGTGGAGGCGCCCCCAAATATAGCACAAGAACGGTCGGGTCAAAGCGGCTTAAACTTGGCATGCCCCATGCATAATCCGCCCATTTCTCCTCCCCCTCAAGTCTTCCCCGTCCCCTTCCCTCTCCCTCCTCCGATTGGCTCTGCCCAACCAGAGAGAGGGCGAGAGGGCGCCACCCTCAGCTACCTCCGCCACCGCGCGGCCTAAACGAAATCAAAGAGCAGCAACGATTTCCACATTGTCCGGCGTTGCTCATCGAGGCGGCGGCGGCGGCCACGGCTAAGTGGACGGTATAGCACGCGGCGTAGCGCGTTGGTAGACACAGGAAGAAAGCCATTCAAGATGGTGCGCCGCGGGGCGCTCCCGCTGGCGCTGCTGGCCGCGCTGGCGGCGCTGACGGCCGTGTCGGGGCAGGGGCGGCCGGTCACGGACAACGGCGCCGGCAACCCATCGACGCTGCCGTCCAAGTTCACGCCCAAGGACGCCTTCTACGTCGACTGCGGCGGCACAGCCGCGGTCGACACCAAGGACGGCAAGGCGTTCAAGACCGACGCGCAGTCAAACCAGCTGCTCGCCGCCAAGGACGCAATCAAGGTCGCCGACGACAAGGCGGACGTGCCGTCGCCCGTGTACCGCACCGCGCGGATCTTCAAAGAAGAAGCCGTTTACAACTTCCCGCTCACCGTGCCGGGGTGGCACTTCATCCGGCTCTACTTCTTCCCGCTCAAGAACGGGGAGTTCGACCTCGCGACGGCGACCTTCACCGTGGCCACCGACACCAACGTCCTGCTCCACAGCTTCACCGCCGACGCTAAGCCGGTCATGAAGGAGTACCTGGTGAACGCGACGGAGAACAAGATCGAGCTCAAGTTCACCCCGATGAAGAGCTCGGCGGCGTTTGTTAACGCCATCGAGGTGGTCAACGCCCCCGACGAGCTCATCAGCGACACGGCCCTCACCGTCTCGCCGCTCGCCGAGACGAGCGGGCTCTCTGAGGCCGCCTACCAGGTGGTGTACCGGCTCAACGTCGGCGGCCCGTCCGTCGGCCCCGTGAACGACACGCTTGGCCGGCAGTGGGACAACGACGGGCAGTACGTGCAGCCCAAGGACGCGGCCCAGGACGTGTCGGTGCCGACGAGCACGATCAAATACCCCGAGACGTACCCGGTGTCCAGGCTCGTCGCGCCGACGGTGGTGTACGCGAGCGCCGCCCATATGGCCGAGTCCGCCGTGCAGAGCCCCAACTTCAACGTGACGTGGAAGATGGACGTGGACCCGGCGTTCGGCTACTTGGTCCGCCTCTTCTTCGCCGACATCATCAGCAAGGCCACCAACGACCTCTATTTCAACGTGTTCATCAACGGCCGCAAGGCCATCTCCGGCCTCGACCTCTCTACCATCACCGGCGAGCTGGCGGCGCCCTACTACAAGGACTTCGTGGTGAACTCGTCCATCGCCACCGACCACCTGAGTATCCAGATCGGCCCGATGGGGCAGGACACGGGCCGCATCGACGCGCTGCTCAACGGCGTAGAGGTTCTCAAGATAAGCAACTCGGTGGGGAGCCTCGACGGCGAGTTCGGCGTGGACGGCAGAAAGGCCGACGACGGCAGCGGCACCCGCAAGGTAGTTGCTGCCGTCGGGTTCGCCATGATGTTCGGCGCCTTCGCCGGGCTGGGCGCCATGGTGATGAAGTGGTACAAGCGGCCCCAGGACTGGGAGCGGCGCAACAGCTTCTCGTCGTGGCTGCTGCCGATCCACACGGGGCAGTCCTTCACCAACGGCAAGGGGTCCAAGAGCGGCTACACCTTCTCCTCCACCACGGGGCTCGGCCGATTCTTCTCCTTCGCGGAGATGCAGGAGGCGACAAAGAACTTCGACGAGAGCGCCATCATCGGCGTGGGCGGGTTCGGGAACGTGTACGTCGGGGAGATCGACGACGGCACCAAGGTGGCCATCAAGCGCGGGAACCCGCAGTCGGAGCAGGGCATCAACGAGTTCAACACCGAGATCCAGATGCTGTCCAAGCTCCGGCATCGCCACCTCGTCTCCCTCATCGGCTACTGCGACGAGAACGACGAGATGATCCTGGTGTACGAGTACATGCACAACGGGCCATTCCGCGACCACATCTACGGCGGCAGCGCCGAACTCCCGGCGCTGTCGTGGAAGCAGCGGCTGGAGATCTGCATCGGCGCCGCCAGGGGACTCCACTACCTGCACACCGGCACGGCGCAGGGGATCATCCACCGGGACGTCAAGACCACCAACATCCTCCTCGACGACAACTTCGTCGCCAAGGTCGCCGACTTCGGACTATCCAAAGATGGTCCCGGCATGAACCAGCTCCACGTCAGCACCGCCGTCAAGGGAAGCTTCGGGTACCTCGACCCGGAGTACTTCCGGTGCCAGCAGCTGACGGACAAGTCCGACGTGTACTCGTTCGGCGTCGTGCTCCTCGAGACGCTGTGCGCGCGGGCGCCCATCGACCCACAGCTGCCACGGGAGCAGGTGAGCCTCGCCGAGTGGGGAATGCAGTGGAAACGGAAGGGGCTCATCGAGAAGATCATGGACCCCAAGCTCGCCGGAAAGGTCAACCCGGAGTCGCTCGCCAAGTTCTCCGAGACCGCCGAGAAGTGCCTCGCTGAGTTTGGCAGTGACCGGATCTCCATGGGCGACGTGCTGTGGAACCTCGAGTACGCGCTGCAGATGCAGGAGGCCAACCCGCCGGAGGGCGCTGGGGACGGCGCTGACGGGAATGACCCGGACGCATCCATTGTGACCACCTCGTCGTCCAGCAGCGGCGTCACCACCGTGCCCGACGCCTCCACTACCTCTGCCGGCGAGCTTTTCGCGCAGCTTGCCGACATGAAGGGGAGGTGATCGGTCGATCCATCAACCATGCGTCACCATCGCCGATCAGCTGTCACTCCGAGCGCCGCTTTAGTTCAACCTTCTGCGCGAGTTAATTTCCATCCCATGGTGAAAGGGGAGGAAGGAAGGATCTGATCAAAATCGAGAACCAAACGAGGCCGACCAAACGAAGAGTATATGCGTGTATGTTTGTACGTCTGTTAATCGCGTTTACTGATGCAGAAAATTCCAAGTAATGTATACCTCAATGTATGTAATCATGGTGTTAATTCACTTGTCTCACAACGGATTTCCTTAGCAGCTCGGGGACGTACGTACGTGTCCCTCCAGAATCAGATTCATATTTTTCTCAAGACTAAATGTAGTCTGTAGGTCAGATATCATGCATACTAATCCACGAATCGATCATGTTATCGATCAAGTGACATTTTCAGTTCATCAATTACATATCATCAGTGTATATGTGTATAGTACCTTTTTTTTGCGGGTAATGTGTATAGTACTTCTAAAGTCGCTATTTTGAACACCACGAATTCGGAGATCATAATCAAAGTCTTTTAAAAGACTACAAAAATAATGCATGTTGAGAATGGATACATGCATCTGAATTTGGAACTTAAATATGGTCATTACTTATCGGTACAGAGAATCACAAAATGATTCAGGCTCCATATACCAAGTTCCAAATTTTAAAATTTACACAAGACAGCTTTTTATCTCACTACAGGAAAAGAGCAAGGCGCCCACGGCTAAAACCTACGCCGACGGCTTTATACCGGAACCGTCAGCGTAGGCCCCCAGGTGAGCATCCTGCAATTACGGTCGTTGGACCAGCTATGTCGTCGGTATAGCCCTATCTGGGCCGACGACAGCCGTCGGCGTAGGTTTGTCGTCGGGCTAGCGAGACACGTGGTCGTCAGCATAGGTCGGGCCGTCGGGCTAGGGTGGCACCTGAAGTAGGCGTACCTATGCCATACCTACGCCGAAGGCAATTGGCCTGGCCTGACGCCCGCATACGCCGACGGGGCTACACTTTTCCTAGCCATCGGCGTAGCCACCATTTTCATGTAGTGTCTTGTGGTTTTTTTTTTGCAAATTCATTAATTATCATAAAAAATACAAGCATAAATATCTGCCACATACCTACATGTGTGATTTTTTTAGAACTAGAGGGCCTCGCCCCGGTTCCATTTCTGAAACCACACGAGTCTTACAACAGTTTACCAGCACATGAGGTGCAGCAGAGTTTTCAACACCTAGTTACTACTCAGCTTTACAGACCAACAAAATAGCAAAGCTAAACATTTGCATCACATAGTTCAGACTACCCACACAGGGGAAAAGACACCCAGATCGCGCGCATCAGTTCTTCTGCACCACCCTGAAGCATTCTCCATCTCCCACCAGCTCCAGATCATTAGCCTTCAAAGTCCTAGCCAGGTCAGGAGCCGAGATCTTCATATGCCCTGATCCCACCGATCCCAGGTTCATAGCCAACAGCTCATGATGGGTCTTCAAGATCTTCTCCGGCTTCACCCAGGCTCCGGCCACAATAGCATTGGCGGTGCACGAGCCAAAGCCTCCAATTGCATAGTCACCACCTGAAGCTTTCCTTTTTCTTCCTCGTGAAGCAGAACTCCCCACTAAGCAAGCAAAAAGGCCAATTTCCTCCACAGATTCTGCATTCCAGACCAATTAGTCCGATTGAAACACATATCGTTTCTCATAAGCCAAATAACCCTTAAAAGAGCAGCAATAATCATGTTTGTAATTCTAAACTTTTTATCATGATTCCAAAGATTAGTTATATCACTAAGGTGATGTAGGTTTACTGAAATATTGATGACTCTTTTCAATTCACTCCAAGCAGCAGAAAAAACTACACAGTCACAAAACAGGTGACTACAAGATTCCTCCTCATTGCAAAATAAACAGGTTAAATCATCCACATTCTGTCTTTTCACAAGATTGTCTCTAGTGAGCAGTTTATTATGAGCAATCAACCACAAAAAGAACTGAATCTTTGGAGGGACTTTAATTTTCCAAACAGAATGTACATTAATAGGCAACACCCCACGAAAATTAATGACAGCATACATAGATTTAACACTGAAAAGTCCATTGGCTTCAAACTTCCAAATCAAAGTGTCTTGCTCATTGTTCAAAGATAAAGTTTGAGCAATTTGCACTTGAAAGGATCGTATGAGCGACTAGAGGGGGGGGGGTGAATAGGAGCTACCCAATAATTTTAATTCTTTTCAAGTTAGGGCTAGACAAGAAGGTAAATTCTCTAGATGTGATACTAAGTGAATTTACCTAGAGTGACAAGCAAGCTAGCAATAACAATATAAGTAAAGGCACAAGTAAAGGATAGAGGTCACCGCAATGGAGACACGAAGACACGAGGATGTATTCCCGTAGTTCCTTCCTTGTTACGGGAAGTACGTCTACGTTGGAGAGGTGTGGTGCCACAAAGGCCACCAACGCCACAAAGGCTCACCCTATTCTCCGGTGAACAAGCCACAAAGGCGAGTTCACGCTCCACTAAGCGATGCCCTTGAAGGCGGCACGACACCTTTACACAAAGTATTGGGGCAAGCTCCACAACTCAATTGGAGGCTCCCAATAGGCCCACCAAGCTCTTACACACAAAGTCAAGCTTGGGGGACGGCTTCTTCCGGCTATAAATCCGATGAATCACACAAGTAACAAGCCCCTCAACAAAGAGAGGGGGGAAATCAAATCGCCTTGGTGGAAGTGTAGATCTAGGTCTTCTCCCTCAAATCCCAAAAGGGCTTTGAGTTCTATTGGCTAGGGAGAGAGATCTTGAGCTTTGAAGCTTTGGAACAATGGTGGAGAGAGAGTGGAAGCCGCAGCCTTCACTTGGGGAAGAAGAAGGCTTTATATACTCCTCCTCGAAATGTAGCCGTTGCTGGTCGACTAGGGCCGGAGTCTCCGGCCAGGAGGGCCGGAGTCTCCGCCCTAAGTGACTCCAGGGCCGGAGTCTCCGGCCAGAGACAGAAGTCTCCGGCCCAACTCCGGCCTGGTCACTGCATAGACCAACTCCTTAGCAAACCCTAACCCAGCCAGAGAGACCGGAGTCTCCGGCCACTGGGACCGGAGTCTCCGCCCCACCCGGAGTCTCCGGCCAGAGACAAAAGTCTCCGGCCCAACTCCGGGCAGGTCTCTGCTTAGACCAACTGGGAGGATTGCTAGGGCGATACTCCTAGGCCGGAGTCTCCGGCAACCAGGGCCGGAGTCTCCGCCCTAGAAGTAGCAACAGCAGTACTTCGAGGATCCCCTCTCCACCAATTCCACCTTCGCGAAGCACCCTATAAGACCACTAAGCCCTAACTCCACTACTGGACTACGGGCTTCGATCTTTTCTTCCCTTTTTGGGTGAACCTCCGCGAGATTCTGAATTAACCTAGAAAATCTGCAGAACTTAAATAGAATGGTTAATTCACCAAATGTTGTTAACAAACACCAAAATACATTTATTAGGGAAATGCCCTTTCAATCTCCCCCTTTTTGGTGTTTGATGACAACATAAGGATTTGCAAGATATAAACACAATAAAATGAAATATATAGCAAAAGCTCCCCCTACTTGTGTGCACAACACCATTTGCATTTGAACATGAGCCACACAAGTAAGAATCATCACTCCCCCTATATATTTCACAATTATACCAATTGCAAGAAATAATATATGAGACTAACCAATAAGCATATAAGTAAGACTAACAATATAGCACACATTTTAATAGTCTTACTAAGCAACATAAGAACTTAAGTCTCACACACATAACATACCACACACATTTAAACGGTTCAACACTAAGATAGATGAGACACAACATGAAAGTCCATGAAGTTGTGTCTCGACCAAAGCAAAGCAAACGAAGTGCAAATCCAAATAACCACCCCATGCAAATCCCAACGAAGACATCCTAGTAGAGCTACTTCTCCCCCTTTGGCATCGAGACACCAAAAAGGGAAAAGAGCGATGCTACACGCCCATGAGATCACTCGTCGTCTTCATCCTCGGGCTCGTCCTCGGAACCGGCATTGAAGTCCTCATCTCCTTCTTCAATATCATCAGAAGCCATGGGCTTCTTGCCATGACGCACATTGGAGGTGCCAGAGGTGACCTCCTCAAATGCCTGCCAGTCAGTCAGACCCTTGCTCCACTTGCCATAGCTGTGAGTACCGGATGAAGAAGAAGAAGGAGGTGATTCCACATAGCCCGGTTGAGATTTCCGAAAGGCCTTGTGAAGAACAGCTTGATTGTCATTGATGTGCTTCTGAGAGATGTAGCTCTCATATTGCTTGTGACGGATGTCCACATTCATGCAAAGCACATTTCTTTGGAACCAATTGAGCTTCTTGTACTCTTGAGAAAACTCATTGGTGGAGCTAGAGCCGGCATTGCTAGCATGCTTCATCCTTGGGCCCCTTCTAGTGGACACACCCTCGGCAAAGGCATCATCATCTTCACCTCTCATTGGAGCAAAAGGTTCCTTGGAGTGACCGGTGGGTTCTTTGCGTTGAAGCTTCACAACCTTGTGATCCACAAGGTTTGCATCGAGAAGAGGAAGGTTGAGTCCTTGAGCACGAATGAGCCTCATGATAAATGGGGCATAGAGAGGAGTCTTCTTGCTGAGAATGCAATCGTTGATTTCCTTGTGAATGAAATCCATCACATCAAGCGGCTCAATATGTGCGGTCTCTCCTTGGCAATAGACTTCATGAGAGTAGGCCAAGAGATTCACCAAGGCCTTGCGAATAGCATCAAAGTTGCCGGCTTGAGGGGCAATGGAGGCCCGGAATATGCGGAGCAAGATGTTGGACCGTTTGGACAGCCCAAGAGTGCCCCCAATGACAATCTTCTTGTCATCCCCGGTGTAGAGAGGAGCAAGCTTCTTCTTCTCATAGTACTCCCCATCAACATGCATCCTCATGCCACTAGGAGTAGTAGCACCACGGAACTCATACCCAAGGAGAGCAGCAAAGTCCATGAAGTTGGAATGACAAACCTCTTCTCCGGTCATCCAAGTCATGGGGATCTCCTCACCCTCTCCAAACACCAAGGTAGCAAAGAACTGTTGGACCAATGTGATGTTGTAGGACTCTTGTATCTTCATGAGTGGATGGAGCCCAAGCTTGCGAGTGATCCACACAGCCTCTCCGAAGTATGCACTGTACTTGGCAAAGTGAGAGAAATCCATCACCGTCTGAGGGCAAACCGGATACTTCTTGAGGGAAGCATAAAATTCCTTCATGATCAGCTCTTGCTCTTTGCGGAAAAAGCAACGGTCACGGGAGTTCCGCGCGAGAGTGTACATATCCCTCTTCCTCATTTCAACAAACTCAGATGCTGATAGCCCTTCCAGAGTCACAAGACTATCAAACTTGACCTTCTTAGCTGCCTCAGCTCGTTCCTCTTCGGCCATCCTTGTCTTGAGCCTCTTAGCATCTCTAGCTTGCTGAGCAATGACCGATCTCTGAGAAAGCTCCCCTGTGGCGGGATTCACAACCAACTTGTCCTTGCTATGGGCTGCCGGCTTCCGAGAACCACCTGCACCTGTGAAAGAGTGAGGAAGATAGCAAGGTTGAGGTGACATGTCCTAGAATCCAAATATAAGCAACTATGTTGTGAAAGAGTGCACATTGGTCTGATCTAGCCGGAGTCTCCGGGGACTCGGGCCGGAGTCTCCGACCAAAACCGGAGACTTTGCGTCCAGGCCGGAGTCTCCGGCCACAGGGGCCGGAGTCTCCGGCCGGATGCAGGAGCCCGAGCCTAGGAGACCACTTAGACCAAATCGAGTGCAATAACCACAATAAAGTTGCTAAGAAGATGATTGATAGCCACTAGAATGTAGTACACCAATTCAAACTATGGGAAACATGCACATCTCATAGATCTAGATGGAACTAGATGGAGAAGATGAAGAGCACATTTACCGGAGTCCATTGGCACAAATCGGTCGGTGGGGAGGTTCCCACACCCTCAAGGGAAAGATTGGCCGGTGGCACGGCGGATCCCGGGGCTTGGGAGAGCTCCGGGCAGCGATCTTCGAAGAGGGGGCGGCAGGGGGCGAGTGTAGGGCACGGGGGCGAGTGGGGAAGAATGAACCGTTCTTCCCCACCCCGTGCCCTAAGTGATTTTTGAAACTGCCCGGGCCGGAGTCTCCGGTACTTACCCCGGAGTCTCCGGCCCACCGGAGTCTCCGGGCTGTAAGCCCCGGAGTCTCCGGCCCCCCTCGACCAGATCAATATTTATGGTGTGAAGGACATGTCATTTAGAGATTAGGTTTGTTTTAGGATGAGATGGGCTTGGGATGGACACATTGTCACTGTGTGGTACAACATGCTCATGCTTGCAAACATGCAAACATAATCAAATAAGACCAAACATGAGCATCTTCCCATAAAAATAAGGCAATAAAATCAAATGGGAAACTCCTCCACTAGGGAGGTTGGTGACCAAAGGGCCACCATGTATGAGTACAAAGGTATGGCACCGCGAAGATATATCTTGGGCCCAAAACCTAGACTCATCGATTAAGCTCAAAAGTGTCACCACTGACAAGATAGAACAATACGCTTACTATCGGCATTATGGGGGGAGGGATAGCCCAATCAATTAGGACCGCACTCCCCCTATCTCCATGCCCACATCTAGAACAACACACACGTTAGAGTATGGGAGTAAATGCACCTAGCTCAAGCCACATTGCATGAATCAATGATATTTAGTTCATGCCTCAATTCCCGGAATCTTGCTTCATCAAGAGGCTTTGTGAATATATCGGCAAGTTGCTCATGAGTGCCAACATAAGATAGATCAATTTCTCCTCGGTTGACATGATCCCGAATGAAATGATGACGAATCTCAATATGCTTCGTCTTATTGTGTTGCACCGGGTTGTGAGCGATCTTGATTGCACTTTCATTATCACACAAAAGAGGCACTTTGTCAAAAATGACACCGTAATCCTTCAAAGTTTGCCTCATCCATAAGAGTTGTGCACAACAACCAGCCGCGGCTACATATTCGGCTTCGGTGGTAGAGAGAGACACACAATTTTGTTTCTTAGATGACCAACACACCAAAGACCTACCAAGAAATTGGCAAGCCCCGGAGGTTGATTTCCGTTCCACTTTGTCTCCCGCCCAATCCGAATCCGAGTAACCTATAAGATCAAAACTTGCTCCTTTTGGATACCAAAGACCAAAGTTAGGGGTATTCACCAAATATCGAAAGATTCTCTTGACCGCCACTAAGTGGCTTTCCTTTGGTGCGGCTTGAAAACGTGCACAAACTCCCACACTTAACATAATGTCCGGTCTAGACGCACAAAGGTAAAGCAAGGAACCAATCATAGATCTATAGAGTTTTTGATCCACTTCTTTACCATTAGGATCGAGATCAAGATTAACCTTTGTTGGCATGGGAGTCTTTGCACCTTTGACTCCTATCATCTCGAACCTCTTGAGTATGTCTTGGGTATATTTGGCTTGGTTCACAAAAGTCCCTCCCTTCAATTGTTTAACTTCAAATCCAAGGAAGAACTCCAACTCCCCCATCATAGACATCTCAAACTTGTCGGTCATGAGCTTGGCAAACTCATTATTGAAAGCTTTGTTAGTAGAACCAAATATAATATCATCAACATATATTTGGCAAATGAAAAGCTCCCCATTGACCTTCTTAGTAAAAAGAGCGGGATCGATCACCCCAATTTCAAAACCACGATCAACCAACAACTCTTTAAGGTGCTCATACCACGCACGTGGGGCTTGTTTGAGGCCATAGAGTGCCTTATCAAGTTTGTAAACGTGGTTAGGAAACTTAGGGTTTTCGAAGCCCGGGGGTTGCTTCACAAAAACCAATTCATTTAAGGGACCGTTGAGAAATGCACTTTTAATATCCATTTGTTGAAGTTTAAAGTTATGATGTGATGCATATGCAAGTAAGATGCGAATGGATTCAAGACGGGCAACGGGAGCGAAAGTTTCACCAAAGTCAATACCCTCAACTTGGGAGAAACTTTGAGCCACCAATCTTGCCTTATTACGAATGACTATGCCATTTGCATCTTGCTTGTTCTTGAAGATCCACTTGGTCCCAATGACATTACGGCAATCTTTAGGCCTTTCTACTAGAGTCCACACATTGTTGCGCTCGAAGTTGTTGAGTTCATCATGCATGGCATCAAGCCAATCCGGATCCTCAAGCGCCTCATAAACTTTCTTGGGTTCTATACAAGAGACAAAAGCATGATGAGAGCAAAAGTTAGAAAGTTGCCTCCTAGTGGAGACACCTTTACGAACACTTCCAACCACATTTTCCAAGGATATGCTTCTTCGTCGTAGAATGGACTCAAGCTTCTTCTCACGGCGAGTGCGAGCCTCAAGAGGAGATTCTTGAGAGACTACTTGATCATCTTCATGATCACTGTTCTGGTCCTCGCCTTGACCATTAAGTGGATTGCCTTGATCATCAAGTGGACCATAGCCACGGAATTCCGAAGGATCTTCATCAAAGGCTTGATCACCCCCGGAGACTCCGGTATCCATACCCGGAGACTCCGGTATAGGCCGGAGAGTCCGGACCACAGGGGCCGGAGACTCCGGGCAAGATTGCTCGGTGGGATGATCTTGAGGTTGAGGGTGTGCAGCTTGTCTTTGGTCAATGTCCTGTGTGTGTTCAGCAGGTGAAGGCTCCACATGTGTAGAGCATTGTCCTTCTCCTTCGGCCAAAAGGTGTTCCTCAATGGGCCGGAAGAATCCGACACCCATTCTTCTTATGGCTTGGGGAGGAATTTCGTCACCTACATCACGAACACAACTTTGTCCTACAAAGGAACCATTATCCTCATCAAACCTCACATTACAAGTCTCTATAACATGCCCGGTGGACTTGCTATAGATCCTATAGGAATGTGAGTCCGTGGAGTAACCAACAAAGATACCCTCTAATGCTTTAGAATCAAATTTTGACAAACGAACACCTTTCTTGAGATAGAAACACTTACAACCAAATACCCGGAAGTACTTGATGTTGGGCTTTTGCCCGGTAAGAATTTCATATGGAGTCTTGTTCAAGTTCTTGCGGAGATAGAGCCGGTTGGTGGCATGGCATGCGGTATTGATAGCTTCGGCCCAAAAGTTGTATGGAGACTTGAACTCCGCCAACATAGTTCTTGCCGCATCCATAAGAGTCCGGTTTTTCCTCTCGGCAACTCCATTTTGTTGCGGGGTATATGCAGCGGAATATTGATGTTTGATACCCGCATCACTAAGAAACTCATTTAAGGAGTAGTTCTTGAACTCGGTGCCATTGTCACTTCTTATAGTCAATATGGTGGTATTGAATTGACGCTCAACTTCGGTGGCAAAGTCTTTGACGGTTTGTTGGGTCTCACTTTTGAACTCAAACAAATAAACCTAAGTGTATCTTGAGTAGTCATCAACAATCACCAAGCAATATTTCTTGCCACCAAGACTTGCATAAGTGGGAGGTCCAAAGAGATCCATGTGAAGGAGCTCCAAGCACCTCTTGGAAGAGATAATGGTCTTGCTTGGATGACTTGTTTCATGCATCTTTCCTTCAATACATGCCCTACAAACACGATCTTTGGCAAAAGAAACATCTTTTAGTCCGAGTATGTTGCCTTTGGTGTAGAGATTTTGCAAAGCTCTCATATTGACGTGGGCTAACCGGCGATGCCAAAGCCATCCCACGTCGGCCTTAGCAATTAGGCATATCGCGGCCGTAGTGGGTTTCTCCGAAAAGTCCACCACATACAAGCCGTTTTCGACATACCCAACAAAGGCAATCTTGAGAGACTTACTCCACATGACGACCACAATATCAACATCAAAATATGTGGCATAGCCCATAGTAGCAAGTTGATGAACGGAAAGTAGATTATAACCAATGGTTTCGACAAGCATGACATTCACTAGGGACACGTCCGGAGTGATCACCACCTTACCGAAACCAAGTACCTTAGAGGATGAATTATCACCATATGAGACCGTGACATTTGAAGTATTGGGCTTTAGATCTTCCACAATATTTTTGCTTCCGGTCATGTGGCTTGTGGCACCACTATCAATAATCCATTTTACTCCTCCGGAAGCAATGTCCTACAAGAGATTAATTCTTGGTTTTAGGTCCCCATCTTTGAATGGGTCCTCTTTTGTTAGTCACAAGAATCTTAGGTACCCAAATAGCATATTCAATGAAACCATTATAGGGACCAACATATTTAGCATAGACATCACCATAATAGTCCCTAAGAAGAACATAATGAGGATTATATTTTCCTGCAAAATTATTATGAGAAGGGCCGGAGACTCCGGTCTTTGGGGGCGGAGACTCCGGGGTAGATGAACTAACCAGAGACTCCGGAGCCTTTGACCCGGAGACTCCGGTCTCCTCGATTTTCTTCTTTCCATTCAGCTCCTCCCACTCCTCCTCGGTGTAACAAATATCAAAGGGGACATGAGGAGTAGGAGCAGCAGCAGGCTTTGTCTTCTTCTTGTTCTTCTTGTTCTTCTTCTTCTTTGAGGACTCGGCCACCAAACAAAGATCCCCTTTCTTTGAGGACTTGGCAACAAAACCGAGGCCCTCCTTTCCCTTGTACAATCTTTGATTGTTCAGGAGATCATTTAGATTCTTCTCTCCTTGAATGCAAGTGGCAAGGCCCTTAGCAAGATCGGCCTTCAACCTATTGTTCTCCTCAATGATATCACTATGATCACAAATAGAGTTAGAAGAACAAGGAACTTCAATAACTTGCATTGGGGGGACTTTAGATTGTTCAATAGTTAGTTGAATTTGAAGTTGTTCACGAATCTTGGTGAGATGAGAGAATTTGCCCTCCAAAGCCTTGTGAGCTTCTTCAAGCTTCTCAAACTTCTCACGAAGATCATTATGACCAACGTCAAATTCAACTTTCTCCTTTTTAAGCAACTTGACCATGGCGAGAGCATGGTCACGTTCTTTAGTGAGTTTTGACAAGATTAGATTATGAGACTCTTCTAGTCCCAACAATTTCTCCTCTAAAGAGACTCTCAAGTTTTGCTCTTCTTCGAGCTCAATTGATAGAGAGCCAATATCATCGGCGGCTAATCTTTCCAACTCTTCCTTCTCCTTGATGGTGTCATGGGCATCACCAAGTTCACACATTAGTGTCTCAACATATATCTTGGTTGGCCCCTTCATGTTAGCAAGAAAATCATCACAAGAAACTAGTTCTTTCTTAATCTTAAGACTACTCACATCATCCAAAGAGGTAGTATTGGAATGAGATGATGAAGGAGTAGGTGATGAGGTTACCTCCGAGGCCTTAGCCATAAGACACTTGTGAGTGGTGATGATGGCGTTCTCATTTAGTGAGTTGAAGAGGGATGTAGGTGGTGTGGAGACAATAGCAATGGCGGCCACTTCTCCATTCTCTTCATCAACGGAGTCATCATCATCGGACTCGGAGTCATACTCCTCATGAACCACCAATACCCTTTCTCCTTTCTTCTTGTTGTCCTTGTTCCCATGTTTCTTGGATGGGTAGAACTTTGATGACCGGCGCTTGGGGACGAGCCGGCCCTCATTGTCCTCCTTGTTCTCATAAGGACATTCGGCGATGAAGTGCTTGATTCCTCCACAATTGTAGCAATGCCTCACTTTAGAGTAACCACATTTTCTTGGAAAGGATTTGAACTTGGATCCCTTTGTCTTGTGCTTGTTGGCATCCCAAAAGGCATTTGCATTGAGAGCCAAGTGTTCATGAAGTGCAAACTTGAGATCTTCTGGAGACCAACACTCTTCTTCATATATTTCTTCTACTCCTTCTCCTTGCTTGGACACCACCTTGGCCTTGAGAGCAAGATTGTGAACTCCTTGTCCGGCAAGAACACGGGCTCTAGTTTCTTCCGCGTTCTTCTTCAAGATAGACAAGGCGGTGAACTCACAAAGAACTTCATTTGAGGTCATACTCCCAAAATCCGGTCTTGAACGGATTATCTCAGATCGCATTGGTTCTCTTGGGTTGATGGAGGTGATGAACATACGCTTGATATAGTCATCACCATTGTCTTTGCACCCAAACCCGGTCAAGGCCGTTGCAAGAGCCAAGATCCTTTGGTACATCTCATCGGGAGTCTCATTATCACGCATAATGAAATCCCTTTCTTCACTTTTGAGCTCATCAAACTTGGAGGACCGAATACTTTCATTCCCAATGAAGAGCATAGTGAGATAGTCCCATACTTCCTTGGCGGTGTTCAAGTTGTTGATGTGTACCGCATGAGTATCCGGTACGGCCTGTTGAAGGAGATGCTTGGCGGTGGCATTGAGTTGCTCATCAACTTCTTCCCTTCCGGTCAAATTGAGAGGATCATGAGGTGCAAAGCCATTTTGTATGACCCTCCACAAATGAGTAGAAGAGCTAGAAATATGAGATTTCATTAGTCCTTGCCATTTAATAAAATTGCGAGAATCAAGCTTAGGAGGAGATCCCATGTTGTTAATGTGTGGCATAGGATAATGGACCGACGGAGGAGAGTAAGTGTTAGGGGGTGGAATGTTAGCACCCTTTGCCGGACCATCATTTTCCTTAGGAGAGTCACCTTTATTCTTGGCGGAGGTGGAGCCATTGTTAGGTGGCTTCACCTTAGCCAAGGAGAGTTCCACACTAGGAGTGGTGTTTGGGTCGGTGGGCCCGGAAGGTTTTCTTCCAAAGTATTCCTCAAACATAGCCTTCATCTCCAATCTTATAGTGTTTTGCATTGTGTCCAAGGACGCCAAATGCTCTTCACGTGAGATTGAAGAGGAAGAGATAGATGGAGGAGTACTTTCGGGAGGAGTTTCATTACCCTTATCCCCTTCCATAGTTGCTCAAACTCTTAGGCGGTTAAGCCCGAATAAGAGACCACGCTCTGATACCAATTGAAAGGATCGTATGAGCGACTAGAGGGGGGGGTGAATAGGAGCTACCCAATAATTTTAATTCTTTTCAAGTTAGGGCTAGACAAGAAGGTAAATTCTCTAGATGTTATACTAAGTGAATTTACCTAGAGTGACAAGCAAGCTAGCAATAACAATATAAGTAAAGGCACAAGTAAAGGATAGAGGTCACCGCAATGGAGACACGAAGACACGAGGATGTATTCCCGTAGTTCCTTCCTTGTTACGGGAAGTACGTCTACGTTGGAGAGGTGTGGTGCCACAAAGGCCACCAACGCCACAAAGGCTCACCCTATTCTCCGGTGAACAAGCCACAAAGGCGAGTTCACGCTCCACTAAGCGATGCCCTTGAAGGCGGCACGACACCTTTACACAAAGTATTGGGGCAAGCTCCACAACTCAATTGGAGGCTCCCAATAGGCCCACCAAGCTCTTACACACAAAGTCAAGCTTGGGGGACGGCTTCTTCCGGCTATAAATCCGATGAATCACACAAGTAACAAGCCCCTCAACAAAGAGAGGGGGGAAATCAAATCGCCTTGGTGGAAGTGTAGATCTAGGTCTTCTCCCTCAAATCCCAAAAGGGCTTTGAGTTCTATTGGCTAGGGAGAGAGATCTTGAGCTTTGAAGCTTTGGAACAATGGTGGAGAGAGAGTGGAAGCCGTAGCCTTCACTTGGGGAAGAAGAAGGCTTTATATACTCCTCCTCGAAATGTAGCCGTTGCTGGTCGACTAGGGCCGGAGTCTCCGGCCAGGAGGGCCGGAGTCTCCGCCCTAAGTGACTCCAGGGCCGGAGTCTCCGGCCAGAGACAGAAGTCTCCGGCCCAACTCCGGCCTGGTCACTGCATAGACCAACTCCTTAGCAAACCCTAACCCAGCCAGAGAGACCGGAGTCTCCAGCCACTGGGACCGGAGTCTCCGCCCCACCCGGAGTCTCCGGCCAGAGACAAAAGTCTCCGGCCCAACTCCGGGCAGGTCTCTGCTTAGACCAACTGGGAGGATTGCTAGGGCGATACTCCTAGGCCGGAGTCTCCGGCAACCAGGGCCGGAGTCTCCGCCCTAGAAGTAGCAACAGCAGTACTTCGAGGATCCCCTCTCCACCAATTCCACCTTCGCGAAGCACCCTATAAGACCACTAAGCCCTAACTCCACTACTGGACTACGGGCTTCGATCTTTTCTTCCCTTTTTGGGTGAACCTCCGCGAGATTCTGAATTAACCTAGAAAATCTGCAGAACTTAAATAGAATGGTTAATTCACCAAATGTTGTTAACAAACACCAAAATACATTTATTAGGGAAATGCCCTTTCAGCACTATTTCAAACCAATTAACCATTAAGCCATGATCAAAACACCTTCTAAAACTGATTTTGAGTTGTGTACCATCCCAAGCATCAGCAATACTAATGTTTTGCTCATTGGCCAGGACATACACATCCCAATACTGAATAGCAAGGCTGGCGCTACCAAACCATTGATCCTCCCAAAATTTAGTTTTCTTCCCATTTCCTACCTGCCATTGAAAACCCATACGTGCAGCTTTTGCTGCCCACATGACACCTTTCCAAAAAGGAGAGGCACCACCAGAAGGGCAACAAAAGATATTTGGTTCATCCACTCTATATTTGTAGTCAATAATTTGTTTCCAAATTTTGTCATTATCTAGCTGGTATCTTTTGACCCAAGAGGCCAGCAGACACATATTTAGCTCAGCTAGGTCAGGAACACCTAAGCCACCATACTCCTTCTTTTGAGCAACTAAGCCCCAGTTAGCTAAGTGATACTTATGATGTCCCTCATAATTATCCCACAGGCAATGAGCCATTTGAGAGTTAATCAAGGCTAAAGCCCATTTAGGAAATTTAATGACACTAAGTAAGTACAAAGGGATGCTAGCCAGCACACTTCTGACCAGCTCCAGTTTTGCCGCATGATTAAGTAATCTACCTCTCCAACCACCAGCTTTTTTAAGAATTTATCAATGACTGGTTGGAGATCTTCTTTCCTAAGCTTTTTGTAGTGAAGAGGAACCCCTAAATATTTCATAGGGAATTCCCCCAACCTACAGCATAAAGATTGGGCAATAGTTTGCGCTTCTTCTTCCTCAACATTAATAGCTATCAAATCACACTTGTGAAAATTTATTCTCATCCCAGACATTTGTTCAAAACAGGATAAAATCCATTTCATATTGACCACATTATCTAGGTTATTCTTTAAAAACAACAAGGTGTCATCAGCATACTGCATACTAATAATACCAGTTGGAATCATTCCATGCATCAACCCAGTAATCTGGTCATGCATTGCAGCTTTAATAAGTATTTTTGTAAAAATATCAGCCACTAAATTGAATAAGATAGGTGAAATGGGATCACCCTGCCTTACCCCACGCCCAGTAAGAAAGAACTCACTATTTTCATCATTCAACCTTACCCCAACTGAACCATTATCCAGTAAGGTTTTAATTATAGAGATCCATCTTTGGCTAAAGCCTCTGTCAGCCATCATTTTAATCAAGAACTCTCTATTTACTCTATCATAAGCCTTTTCATAATCAAGTTTAAACACAAAACCTGCCTGATCACTATGGGCAACCTCATGAATAATTTCATGTGCCGCCACCACACTTTCCAAGATAAATCTCCCTTTTAAAAAAGTTGTTTGATTCGGAGAGATTAGACTGTCACACATAGATGTCAACCTATTGGTTGCACATTTAGAGAAAATTTTGAAACTACAATTTGTCAAAGCTATAGGCCTGAATTTCTGTATAGTTACAACATCAGCCTCTTTTGGAATAAGAGTCAGCAAGGAAAAATTCAATCTAAAGAGATCAAGGTTACCCTTATTCCACTCAACAACCATAGCCATAAAATCATCTTTAATAAGCTCCCAGAAGTGTTGATAAAAAAGAAAAGAAAAGCCATCATGACCAGGAGCCCCCTCAGCATAAGAGCCAAAAACAGCATCCCTGATCTCTTTTTCAGAAAATTCAGTGTCTAAAAATCTATTCTGCTCATCAGAAACTAAATCTTCCATGTTCCAAAAATCATTAGCTAGATTAATATCTAGTTTTTCCTCAAAGCCAAACAAAGATTTGTAGTAATCTACAACAATTTTCATCATACCTTTGTTATCTTCCACCATCCCAGCAGGGCCTTCCAGCTGATCAATCTGTTTCTTTCTCCTCCTCTGGTTAGCTACAGAATGGAAATAAGAAGTATTATGATCACCCTCTAAAATTTCTTTTTCTCTAGATCTTTGTCTAATCTTAATTTCTTCCTTTTTCCAAATATCATTAAGCTCATGAGAAATTGTTTTCATCCTCATCTTAGAAACTGGGGAAAGGCATTGAGACTCAGAAAGCACATCAAGTAAATCATACTCAGCCACCAAACTCTGTTTCAGCTTATTCTGAGCCGACTCAATGTTAATACACCAGCCTTTCAACTTCTTTCTTAAGTTCCTAATTTTAAACTGCCATCTATCGATAGCTTTCCGAAGATTACAAGGAGCAAGCCAGCTACTGCCAACCACTTGATCAAAACCTTCAACCCCTAGCCACCACTTCTTAAAACGAAATTGTTTTATGGAGGGAATCTTAATAGCCCCAGTATCAACAACCAAAGGAGCATGATCACTCCCCAATCTAGGTTTGACTTTAACACTACTAGCAGGGTACAAATTGTCCCAACAGGTGGTTATAAAAACTCTGTCTAGGAGAGCCATAATCATATTATCCTGATTATTCCCCCAAGTAAACTTCCTACTGGAATTTTTAATTTCCATTAAGGCAAATTTATTAACCCAATCATTAAACAAATCAGCCCATCTTTGATTAATATTGCTAGTATTCTTTTCACAACTTTCCCTAATTAAATTGAAATCTCCTCCTACTAAAGTAGGCCCATTCCAGCTTGCAAGAACATTATGTAGTTCATTAATAAAATCTAATTTGTACTCTTCATAAGCAGAACCATAAACAGAGATAAATCTCCAAATCACATCATTCTTTTTAACCTTTAATAAGGTTGAAACAGTATATTCAAAAGTATCACACCTTACTACTTCAAACATGTCACTATTGACTCCAACTAAGATACCTCCAGCAGTATCTTTAGCAGGAAGCCAATTCTAGGTGAATTTTCCATAAGGGTCTAACTGTTTTAGCTGAATCACAGAAAAATCCTTTTTCTTAGATTCAGAAAAACTTATAATATCAGGGCATGTCTCTCTAATGAGATCATGCACTCTGGTAAGCTTGTCAGGTCTATTAAGACCTCTAGGGTTCCAGATTAGAGCTACTACCATTTTTAAATTTGAGCTTCTTCCTACAACTTTTTGAATAAGAAACCTCCACCCAAGGTTCCAAACTACTGTCATCCACACTATTGTGTGTATCATCACATTGACTATGTAAGCAATAATTGGCCACATTGCTGGAGCTAACAAGTTCTTCCACAGTTTGACTAATGTCATTGGGCAAGAACATGTCTGGGTTATTATCATGAAATTTTTCTAATCTATTAATTTCCACACTTTTTAAAGCACTAATGTGCATATCAATTACACTTGAATTAGCACCAAGATTTATACCAGCATTTTGGGCTTTCCCTAATAGCACCTCATTTGAGAGAACAACAAAGGAATTAGCAATTTCATGAGTTTTCTTACCTTTGGGAGCTTCTAAGTTTTTTGCCTTCTTTAGCTCTTGAGCCTTTTCAATAGCAGATTTCCCATCTCTCTGAATCCTACTGCTCATCCTGGTAGCCATAACAGGGCCCCAAACCTTCTTCTCTCTCACACCCCCTTTCTTCATTTGTTGCTGCTCAGGAACATGCTGCTGCTGCTGTTGCTGTAACACTGCATCCTCATCCTCAGAGTCCTCATCAAAGCTCTGGAGCAAATGTCTTCCAATGTTTTCCTCAGCAGTCCTTTCAACAATGTTGACAGTCTGGGAGCTTCTAGCCAAGGCATCACCAACCAACTTACTCATAACCTGAGCTTCTCTTTCCTTATACAAACTCTTCTGGTTGGTCAAGACATCTGCATAAGTCCTCTGAGGAGTAATATCAGCTTCCCTGTTACCTAACTCCTCAGTCAACTCCATCTCCCCCAACATGACAGATTTCCCCCTGTTACTATCATTATTCCCTGCAATAGTCAGATCAGTGTCCATTCCAGTAGCACCATCAACTTCTTTATCACCAGCATCATTGTCCTCTTCATCACCATGGTTTTCTTCTTCACCCTCTTGCTCTGGACCATCATTGTCCCCATTACCATCATCATCATCATCTCCTTTAGTCAAATCTTCTATCATTGGTTTCTCTACAGCAAACCTCAGGCAGAAGAAATTCTGTTCCATTTCATACAACTTACTAGTTGGGATTTTGCTAATGTCTCTCACAGCAACTAGAATCCTGATCCTTTTGTAAAATGTCTTGAACACAACTGGCCAGTCCACATTTGTCAGCACACCCAGAGTGGAAGCCACCTGTGCAATCACCTTCCAGGTAAGCCATTGGAAAGGGATGCCTTCCACATTGACCCAGACCTCATGAAAAGGCTCATACGGCTCAGCCTCCCCTTCCCAATTGAGAAAGGATATATTCACTCCTTTTTTCTTCAAATTGATAGAGGGATAGACAACCAGTTCTTTTATTTTCTTGCTAGGTGGAAACCTAACCAAGAACCTCCCAGGAGGCATATGCATGTGTGATTTTTCCTATTTTGAAACACTTGGAAAGACGATTTCCACAAATGTTTTTCAAAATTGGGTCCGCTAGCTAGACTTAGGGTGTTCGAAACAACATTGATTTCCCATGGTAGATATTGATGTTTTTTTCTAAATTTAGTCAAAATTTACATCGTTTGACTTAAAAAATATATTGCATGCCTTATTTTATGCAAGTCTTACCATTAATAGCGGACTACCTGTTAGTCAGAGATGACCATATAAAACGGCTTTTGTAGTAATGTGAATATAATCAGAATCAGGAGAAAAGCATCTAAATGAAAACTGTACCGGATGTTCATATTTTGTTAGTGTGTTTTCCGAATTCCCTTGGCTAATAAAAAACATCTGCCTTTTTGCATTTCATAAAGATTCTCAATCTTATATAAATTTCATAGATCACCTATGTCATCACTCACAAGATAAAGAAAAAACGAATTGTGCCCCTATATCTATCCTCTGATAAACAACACCGTCAAGTCACGGTCAAACCAATCAGAATTACTTTCTCGTGCCCAGTAAAGCCGACGCATATGTATCTGGAGAATGATAGCGACTGTCGAGGGATGACTAGTTTCCTCGTCATTCACCTATGCTTCCTCGCGAAGGATCGATTATCTGTGCTGTATCTAGTAACTATGGCCAACTGCACACGTAATCGGCTAACCTGGACCTGAAGTGTACTCAATCGCTATACAGGTGGACATTTCGCGATTACTTGACCGGCACAGTAGCTCTTTGAGGTTAGGAGCAAAAGCAGAGATAAAAATTAAATGAGGTTAGAAAATGGATATTTGTTCCAACAAAAGAAGTGCAAACCAGAGATTAAGTAACACATTTTTTGAAGGAAAGTAACCTTTACAACAAAACAATATTTCTGGATAAATCCTGAGATTAAGTAGCGTATCTCATAGAGTAAGAGCATCTCCACTCGTCCCACTAAAGGCCTCCCAAACATCGTTTGGTAGCGCCGGCGCAGAACGCGCCTCCTAAATTTGTTTTTATCCGGCCCGACGCAAATCTTCATCTGACGCACCCAGTCCAAACCCTGCCCACGTGGGGCGAGCGAGGGCGCCGGCTGGACGCGTGACTCGCCCGTGACCCACTGTAAGCGAGAGAACCGCCGCTTTGTCGTCTCCACTTGCCCATCGCCTCGCCTCCCGCACCGAATAACTACACCGGCGTCAGTTTGCGCAGCGGCGCAGCGAGGCGTCACTTTGGAACACGGGATGGCGTAAATGCACGGCACGCATGCAGGCCCACCACTCGCCGCGGCTATAAAACCCCCTCCTCGGTGCCATTGGTGCTCACCACTCATCCTCGCAGAGATCGCCTCATCCATGCATGAGCTCACCTCGTCCTCGCCGCAGAGCTCACCCACGAAAGCACCACTCCCACGTCGCAGAGATGCAGCCTGCCGGGCACGAGGCGAACGGCTTCGGCCGCTGGTACCTCCACGAGTGGGAGGCGTGCGTCCTGTACCAGGCATGGTACATGGCACCGCAGGACTTCCGGTTGCCCGGCACGTGGAGGCTGAGCGCGGCAAGGAGCGCCGCCATCCACCAACACTACTTCGAGGGCCTCACTCTGGAGGAGCGCAAACGACCCCGTCTGGGACCCCGACAACAAGGACCAGTGGACGACGTTCTTCACGAAGCGCCGCAACCAACGAGCTGGCGCGGTACGAGGACAACGGCCCTCCGCCGGGCAACAGGAATGCCGCCGGGCGGAAGTTGTGGTGGGGCATCCCCGGCCGCACCCTCGCCTTCGTCCTCGACCACATCGCCGCGGGCAACCACCCGCGGCTCACAATGCCGCAGCGGCACTAGGTGCCGCGCATGATGGATGCCCCGGTGTCATCATCATCGCGATCTTCCTCGTCGACACCGAGGACCGCGCGCGTCGGCGGCATCATCATCGGGTCACCGCCATCTATGGCGGCGCCCAACACTCGCCTCCTCTGCTCGAAGAAGGAGGCGGGCTCATCCGGCGCGTCCTGCGTCCGGGTGAAGAAGGAGCCTGGCGTGACACCGAACCCCTTCGCTCGCGTCAAGAAGGAGCACGGCGCGCCGGTGCCTCCTTCGATGAAGAAGGCGCTCCGCCTCCCAAAGGACGCCGCGCCGTCTTGCAGAGGACGCCGCGCGCCAGCTGGACTACCAGGGCTCGGACTACCTAGAGGAGTTCCTCGGCCTGAGGGCGGTGGAGCACGCCTCCTTCAACGAGATCTAGCCGGGGACCTTAGAGTTCGTCCTCGCCTGGTCCAGGCAGGACGCGAAGAAGGCCGAGGCGGAGCATGCGCCGTCTCGGCCTCTGCATCAACCTGGAGGAGAACGACGAGGACGCCGCTGGCCCGAGCCAGTTGAGCATCGACGATGGCAGCCAGGGCTGCAGCACCTGGGCGGCCAAGGACGACCCGCCATCCGACGCCGATGACGACGAGGGCACCGACTACGACGTCTTCTACCAGCGCGTGGGCATGCATTAGTTTAGGTTTCTTTTATGTTTTTAGTTAAATTTCGTTGTCCTTTGTAAAATTTGCCAAGTTTCAATGAAATCTATCAAGTTTGGTAAAAATTGATGAATTTCAAATTTAGTATGGGGGCACGGCTGGAAAACCGTCTCCCCATACATAAATCGGCGCCGGTGCCCCCCAAACAGCCAAAAAAACTTTTGCGCCGGATGCCGTTTGGGGGAGGAGGGGGGAGGGGCGAGTGAAGATGCTCTATGTAACATCCCAAGTTTTTGTTTCAAATTTTGGAATTAAAAAAAATATTTTGTTTGTGTTGATTGAAATTTCACAAGGATTTAAAACTTTTTGATCTTATTTAAAGGTTTTTTCCAAAATAAAGTTTTCCTGAAACTTTCAAACCAAACTTGTTTTGCTTTCAAGGTTTAACAAGTTACAAAAGAGTTTTCTTATAAATATTTCAAATTCAAAAGTTTTGTTAGAAAAATTATTTCAAACTCTCTACTATTCCTTGAAGGACTTCTTTTGAGAAGATAGGATTTCAAAATACTATCTTGTATTTATTCAAACCTATACAAGCTATTTTGCAAAGGAAATGCTTCCAAAATGATTTTGGTCACTTGACAGTACCAGCACATCTAGTAGTTATCCTATGATTACGTTTTGAACATGTGCACCACAAAACAATCATCTAAAGCAAACCCTACATTATGGTCCAGCCTAGCCAAAAAAAGAAAAACACAAAAACAACTCATGCTAGTCAAACTCAAGCAGCCTGCTGCTCCGGCCGGCCCCACCCCTCCTTGTAAAGCAAAGCTCCAAAAAGCAAAATGCTTTGCTGCGCGTAGCCTGGTAGCCGTGTGCGCGGAGCAGATATGTTTCTGCACAGGCAATGTACACAGTCGGCCCGAGAAACAGAAGGGGAGAAGCTTCGCCAGTTCTACATTCACCATCTAATATACTCGGTCGCATTTCTCGCATCATTGACATGTGGGGTCGGCGGATGCGGACCCACAAGTCAGTTAGTGGCGGCGAAGTGCACGTATCCGTGGGTTGCCTTGAAAAAGACACCTCCTATATCTTCCACGCACCAACTCAGCCAGCCGTAAAAAACATCGTGCCACTGGCATGTAGGACCTGCTAATCGGAACGATGGCCCACAGGCGCTTGACCCGCGTGCGTGCAGCCTCAAGGCTTCCCGTGGAAGCATCAGACTTCCATTCCACCCACTGACACTCTGGACCCACCGCGTGGACAGGTCACGCCGCGCACGCGGCCGGGTGCGCGTAGCAGGAGCCGACCTCCCCTGCGCTGGTACCGCGTCCCCACCACCTAGCCAATCGCGTGCGTCCACGCGTGAGCCCCAGCCTTCCGATCCAGATCCGACGGCCGAGAGCGCGCCTACGGGCCCCGCGCGACCGGCCAAGCGGGCCGGGCTACGGGCTGGCCCCGGTCACCCGCAGCGAATCTATTTAACCCGGCCCGCCTCGCTCGCTCGCCGGCGACGCCCCACCGCCGCCCAGCGCAAGAAGAGGAGGAGAAGAGCAAGAATCGCAGTTGAAAACAATCCAATAAAACCAATCCGGAGCACGAGGCGGAGGAAGAGGAAGCGACCCCGAACTACGCCACCGATTGAAGCCCGCGCGTGGAGCGAGCTCCCGAGGTGAGGATTTCTGCTCGTCTCCGCGTAGATTGGTTTGATTGCTCGGACGCCGCGAAGCAAAATCTGCTTTATTCTTTTCCGGGGATTTTGCGTCTGCGTCCGCGTTGGGAGGGGGAACTGGGGGATTCTTTCCGCTGAGGCCAGGCCCGATTGCCCCAATGTCGACGCTGGGATTTTTTGGGGGAGGAAATTCCGTTCTTGCGGTAGGAATCTGCGGGCTTGGTGGGGTCCGCTGGAGGATTCGTGTTCTCGCTGGATCTTGAGAGAGGGCCTTTGATTCAGGGACGTCTAGATGATTCGTGCTGATGCTTTTTATGAGTTTTTCTTTTTAATCTTGTTCGTTCCTTCTATTTTCTTGCTTGTTTTGGTGGTTGGATTGCTGCGGACTTTAGCTAGAGGCTCATTCTATGGCGCGAGACAATGTTGCTTCCTGCTAATTAGGTTGCTCTGCTTCTGATTCCGTCATCTCATTTAGCTCTAATCTCTTTGCTTTGTGACTGAGTTCCTGCTTAAGTTGAACCAAGTATTCCGGCAGTTTCGAAATAAAGAAATTGATTTTATGCTTGGCAAGTATTTAACTGCCCATCATGATTTGCTGACTGCATGATGAGCCATCAGGAAAAAAAATAATCACCTCTAAGAAAGCCGCAACAATGGAAGCTACTGCTCAGTGTCCAAATCGTTCCTGCAGAACATGCTCCTTTCTGTATTGGTGTATAAAATGGGTTTTTTTAATACATTTGTTTGATTCTTGGTGATGTAATTTTATTTATTCATTAGATTGCCTTCTCCCTATTGTGTTCTCTGTTCTGTTCTGGTGAGGTGGTGAACCAGTTATTAGTTTTCCTGTTGTAGTTGTAGCGCTGCGTAGTCTGTACCTGGATAGTCCATATAAATTGGCAGGTGATCAAGCTAGATCGTTTCTCTTCTAATTGATAATTGAATCTGGTGGTTGTTTTGTTCTGGCGGTTACCTTTGCCTTTGCTTGTGTACTGTTTGGTTTGTGAGCCTGCATAAGATGCGACTTTGCAGAACTTCATATGTTCAGCTCTCTTTTCTTCTGCTCGCCATTTGTCAGGATGAAAGAAAGCTGAACTCTCTTTGTGTGTTGCTGGGTTTTATTGCATCTGTGCGCTATTCTGTAATTCAGATGAATTATTTTGTCTTTGTCAACTTCTCTTGCCTCGTTTATTCTCTATTTGTGTTCTTTCAGGATTTTTTTGACATAGGTCAGATAGCTTAAATTCCTTTTGGAAGTTCAAGCCTATGTATTTCATTTGTAGGTCGGTTCAACACCTGTCTATGTTTGCTGGTTATTTTGAGACTTAGAAGTTAGTAACTTAGAAATTGTCAGTTCACAAGCTCATTGGTTCATAAATATTGTGGCCACTGTTTCATTGATTGGCTTGCATGGCTTCAAAGTCTTACTGATAATTACATTTTACAGTTTCCAGCGAAAATATTTGAAGATCCGTAGTAGTTTCCAGTGACGTTCTTCCCCATCAAGCAAGATTCATCAAGGTGATGGTTCAGTCTCAACCCTGCTGACCTCCATGTCCGGACCCCCCCGCTCCAACCTTGGACTGGTTCCCAAGGACATGAATGGTTGCCTTCCAGTTAGTACTACAAATTCCTCTGGGCCAAGCATAGGTGTTAGCTCTTTGGTGACCGATGGCAACTCATCACTTTCTGGAGGTGCCCACTTTCAGCAAAGTACAAGCATGAATGCTGATTCATTCATGCGCCTTCCTGCCTCCCCGATGTCGTTTTCGTCCAATAACATCTCTGGCTCTTCAGTCATTGATGGCGCCATCATGCAGCAAAGTCCGCCCCAAGAGCAGATGCAAAAGCGGAGGTCATCCAGTGTAACATCTCAACCTGTGATTGATGCCGCTGCTGCATTTCATGCTCAGAAGAAGCAAAGAGTTGATATTCGGCAAGATGATATTCTGCAACAACAGTTGATTCAACAGCTTCTCCAAGGTCAGAGCTCTCTTCAGCTCCAGGGCCAACACAACCCACAGCTGCAAGCCTTGAACCGGCAGCAAAAACTGCAGCATCAGTTGTTGCAACAATTTCCTCAGCTTCAACAATCTCAAGTTGCCATACCTCTGCAGCCACAGTTGAGGCCGCAGCTAGCACAGCCTGCAACGCAGCTAGCTGGACCTGTTAGGACTCCCGTCGAGAGCGGGCTTTGTTCTCGAAGGTTAATGCAATATTTGTATCACAAGCGTTACCGGCCAGAGGTGAGGTTTTGCATTTTTATACTTTATTACGAGATAAACACCTTGAAAGTACAATTTACTCAAAAAATTTCTTGTAGAATAATCCTATAACATACTGGAGGAAGCTTATTGATGAATATTTTTCCCCACGAGCAAGAGAAAGATGGTGTGTGTCATCATATGATAAGAGAGGGAATACTTCAGTTGCTATTCCACAGACATCGCAGGTTAGCTAGCAGTTCATACCTGAAATCATGTTGAATAGATTTCAAATAATATTGTAAACCATCTCCCTAAAGTTCCGCTGTCAGTTATTAATTATCTTTGATGGCAGTGAGAAACACAATTTCTATTAGTAGCTTCTGGAGGAAATATTTGTTATTGTAGTTGTGATAGCTATTTTAATTGAAACCTTCCTGCAATCTCTGTTCGGATGGTATATATATGTATCATGTAAACGAATCTACTGATAGCTGATAAAACTGATTCTTTGTCTTTTTTCTTTTGCGGGGGAAACTGATTCTTTGTCTGCTCGGCATATTATGGTCAATATCAAGGGTATTTACTCCTTGATGTTTAGATCTATGAAATCGTAGTCACACAGTCCTATTTTCTCCTTGTTACAGGATACATGGCGTTGTGAAATTTGTAAGACACATGCAGGGAAAGGATATGGTAAGATGTTGTATCCTTGGTAGTTTGCTCATTTCCCCTTCAGGATCGCTCATGGAAGATCAATGCTGATTCATTTATGCTTATTCATCTATTTGACAAGCTCAGTATTCTTGTACATGTATTGAGCACAAGTGTGCAAATAAAAATAGCTTACGAAGTTGTTAACTCTCTAGAGCAATACAGAACACAGTTTCATAAGAAATAGTAGGTTAACTGTCATGAATGAAGATTACTCTCTTAGTTTTGGTATCGTATTTCTTCTACAGCAAAGCTTTGTTCATGTCATTCACTGTATTTTGGATGAACACTATGACCATCTGTTTTATGGACTCTTTCTGTTTTGCTTCTTCACTATGTTATTTTCATAAATAAGATGAAAGTTTTCCTCTCTAATTTAACATCAATGTATATTTTTGAGCTCACACAGTTTCTCCTTTATTCTCTTATCCATCTTACAGAGGCGACATCTGAAATACTTCCTAGACTCTGCCAAATCAGATTTGACCAAGGTGTTAAGGATGAATATCTATTCCTTGACATGCCCAATGAATTCCGGTTGCCCAATGGACTGCTGCTCTTGGAGCATACTAAAGTTGTTTTGAAGAGCATCTATGAGCACCAACATGTCACACACGAGGGGCACCTGAGAATAATATTCACCCCAGAACTAAAGGTATGTTCCTAGTTGACTATTTGTAGTAGCTTGCCCATACCAGAGCATCTTTTGGGTGTTTTATTTTCTCTTGGAGCATTTGGGGATATCTGGATGTGACAAATGAGGGCCAACAAGAATCATTCTTATCTGCTTATTATGTATGCAGATTCTGTCCTGGGAGTTCTGTTCACGGCGACATGATGAGTATATAACTCGCAAGTTCCTAACAGAACAGGTAGAGTTCATATAGACCAGTATGCGCTTCCTGTTTCATTTCCTATTTGATTAACCTTTTGTTGAAAGGCTGCATATGGTAGATTAGCTGTCGCTTACATATACACACTGCTTTGATGCCTGACATCTTTTGGTTAAGTTGTGTATATGATGTAAATCTAATGGGCATTGCTGATCGTGGTAATGGTGGTGTGAAAAGACCAGTTCCCTCTCATGGTTACTGAAGTAAAGCTACAGTTAGCTGCAAGGTGCAGACGCACAACACCAAAGAAGATTAAATCTTAGGCCGTAATTCATTGCAGTCCTCATATTTACCATCGCAGCTCCTTTCATATAGTCATTAATGACATTTCTCGATCTCCACTGTTTTGGTTTGTGGGTTTAAAATACTCCATCCGTTTTAAAATGGTTTGACTCAACTTTGTCTAGATACACATGTATCTAGACGCGTTTTAGTATGTAGATACATATGAATCTAAATAAAGTTGAGACAACTTTTTTTGGAACGGAGGGAGTATATATTACTATGAATTTTGTATCGTTTTTGCAATCAGAAAATTGCCTGTTTTTCTAAAAAAAATCTTCCAACTGGATTTATACTTCGAAGCAAGTAGCAATGTACTGACAATCAACTATTTCACCTAATAATAAATCTGAATGAATTTGTCTAACTTTGGTACCCCATATATATTTCTTATATACATGTTTTTTCTTTTTTCAGGTTACAAATATGCTGCAAGTTGCCCAGAATTACCAAGCTATTGCCAATAAGAATGGGCCTGCTGGGGTATCGAATGATGATGCGCGTAACACTTGCAACATGTTAGTAAACCTATAATCACAAAATATGTATTTGATTCTCCCTAGAGCTACCATCTGGTATTCTAATTAATATGGGGCCAATTTTTTTAACTTGTAGGTTTGTGTCAGCATCACGACAACTAGCGAAAAGTATAGATCACCACGGCCTAAACGAACACGGGCTTTCGAAAAGATATGTTCGCTGCTTGCAGGTAACTGGAGCTCCCTTGGTAGTATTTTCCTTTTCTATTGTCTCGGTGCTATTTAGAAACTCCTTTTGATATTTCCTCCTTTATTAAGATGTTATTCCGTATGTGCGCAATATGGCGCGTTGATTCCTTAATGTGGTCTTGGCAGATATCAGAGGTGGTGAATCACATGAAGGATCTAATTGAGTTCAGTCACAAGAACAAGCTCGGCCCTATAGGTATTACCATGCACATTCACCAATCATCTGAAGTGTTCACCTAGGTGCTTAATTAAGTTTTCCTAAAACAGTAACTAAGCATACCATTTCAAGATTTCATTCAGAAAAATTAAACCATAAAAATGCATGATATATCCTGCATGAGTAGGACTAGAAACTACTCCCTCCGTCCCAAAATGTAAGCCTTTTTAGAGAGCTAAGTTAGCTCTCTAAAAAGGCTTACATTTTGGGACAGAGGTAATACATTTTAAACTCCAGCTGGGCCAAAGCCCGTCAACATCATGCAAATTTGCTCGCGAGGTCACTTTGGTTGTTTTTTGAACTAGCGAGATATGTGGACAGAGAGCTTTAACATGTGTACAAATTGGCGTCGATACAAACAAATAGTGTGGAGCTGAACATCTTATATGCTGTCCTTAGTGCTTCATTATTTTGGCTGCTGATAACTGCAAATTATAACGACTCGAGAGAAACATTTGTGATGATAGCAGCAACTCTGCTTTGCCCCATTGATCTGTGATATAGTTTGAATGCTTAATATTTTGCCTGTTCATCTACAGAGGGCCTGAAGAACTATCCCAAACAAACTGTACCAAAGCTTACGGTGCAGAATATGCACGACACAAAGGGCGTCAAAACGGAAATGAGCCCCATTGTGAATAATGAGGTTCCAGGTGTTGGAACAATCGGTAATAATCTCCAGAGTCCTGCAGCACAAAATAGTTACCATATGCTGAGAAGCTCAAGTGCAAATAAGGGTCTGATTCAGCAGGAGGCATCACAGAGTGCTGTTCCAGTAAACAATTTCCAGAATATGCTTAGAACTTCAAGCGCAAATCAGGGCTTGCTCCAGCAGGAGGCATCTCAGAATGCTGCTGTGCTAAACAACTACCACAATATGCTTAGAGCCTCAAGTGCGAATCAGAGTTTGCATCAGCAGGACACATCGAGTATGTTCAAAGGTCCTACAGCGGTGCATAGTGGCATTCAGCTGGAAGCCTCTAGAGCGTTCCGTGCTGCTCAACTTGGGCAATTCCAGCATCCCATGTCGTTCCAGCAAGCTATGCCCCAGCACCAGCATAACAATTTCCAGGGCCTGGGTGCGAGCCCACAATTCCAGCAGCATGTGATGCATCAGCTGATGCAAGAAGCCAAGAATACCAACAACCGCCCTCTGGCGCAGCAGCAGCAGCAACAACAACAACAACGTCCTAGCACTCCCAGTGCAAATGGAGGTCTCGCATCCGGAGCGGCGATCTCCCATGGCGCTGCTAGCGGAGAGCAGGCACAGCACATGAGTAACGGCGCGGCAAAGGGTGCCGCTCCAATCGGCATGACGGGGCCTAGCAATCTGATCAATAACAGCGGAGCTGGCATGGTCCAGCGGAGTAGCAGTTTTAAGTCAGTTAGCAGCAACCCAGCTGCCACCGGCGGGAATGCTGCGACTCCAAAGGCTGTGGAGTCTATGCACGACATGGACGAGATCGAGCACCTCATCACCCATGAGTTCACGGAGAGCGGCTTGTTCATGGGGGAGCAGCAGGGAGATGGTGGCTACTCGTGGAACCTGTGACAGACCGCATAGTCAACAACCTAAGTTTCACTACTCGCGAGTTGTGTTGGATGGGAAATCGCCGTAGATTGTTCTATGTTTTTCTTCTTTTTTTGGGCTCTTGTTTCAGTTTGGAACATTCTCTGATTATCAGACTGATGCAATGAAACCTTCAGTTATGTGAGAGAGTGAGACTACTTGGCTTGGATAGCATTGCAACCCAGAGTTATTAACTATGTAATGACATGCTGTGGTTGTCACTTGTTATGATTTTATTATCAGTATTGTTATTTGTTCCTAAACCCTATCAGTCCCAGAGTTACTATAGTACAGACATGACAATGACAAGTAGACACATTTGTACAGGCCACAAATTACAGTGGGCAGCGGAATCCCATTCTCTTGAAGCAACACACTTTGTACATGCCAAAAATTACACTGTAGTGAATTCCAACTAAAATCTGATGTGTTTCTCTTTATTTTTCCTTTTGTACTGAACGAGTAGACGATCCAAGCAAGCAACGTGAAGACGTGTCACCATTTTTATGAGCTTTGATTGGCAGATGATGATGACATGCTACGAACTAGGATGGCCCAAACACTTCATATTTGCAGACTGGGCATGTCTGTTACACAGAAGTAAAAGACATGTGAGTAGTGTTAAAAAAAAGACACGTGAGTAATTGCAGTGCACAAAGAAACAATTTATCTGAACTTTATCCTCAAATCGACAAGGTAAATTTGAGTACCTTGATCTGAACTTTGACCCAAAATTTTTTAATTAAATGTCAATAATTTATTTACCTTGTCGATCTTGAGCCACCTAGTAATGCAACCAGCGTGGTAACTGTGCTTGCAGGGCAAAGTTATGAGGCTCTCTCGGTTTCTGAAAGCTGATAGACACACCGAACAGCAACTGCATCCGATGGTTGATAAAAAAAATTCATCAGTCACACTGAGAGAGATTTACAGTCAAAAGATCAATTACCAGCAATAAAGTAGAATAATTAGCATCACCGAAAACTTCGTATTTTTGATAGGTTTGTGGACTCACTCATCATGGTTTGTCTTCCTTGAGAACAATCCTGATCCTGATTTGTACCTCCATGGCACCAAATATCGCATGAGTTCGTCAGATAAACCTCTGCTCTCATTTCCTACTGATTCCGCAAGTTCCTGCCTTTGCTGTAGATTGCAGAGAAAAGGGACTAGAATCAGCATGACTTTTTCCAGCGAAACAACCTAGCATGCTACCGAAATAACCGTAGCATGCTATTTATTGCCAGTTAGTCAGCTAAATTTCAAAACGATGATTCTTGCAGGCAATCAGAAAAATATTCTCCCAAACGGGGCCTTTAACAGTTCACCACAAACCTCATAGGTCATGTTGTCTGGATCAACATCGTCGTCGTCGCTTCCATCGTCTTGCCTAGCAGCCTGCAAACCGATATCAGAATTTTGGTTTGATGCAAGTAGCAAATAGTTAGTTTAACAAAACCGATACTCAGTAAAATAATCACCTCCTCTTCATCATCAGTATTATCGTCATCATCGGTGTCTGATGGGGAAGGTACACAGCTTATATCTGAATTTAAGCCAAACACAAAGAGAAAACACCTATATGTCAGATGATTTAACACCATGTACTATTGCTGAACTGGATCATAAACGTGCATTGCATACCGTCCTGTTCGTCATCGTCCGATGGCGTTTCGATCGTAAGATCCTCTATCTCCTCCTGCAGCCGCCTAGCGTATTCAAAGTCCGCGGCGATCTGTTCATCTGAAGTTTTTGAGGTCTCTCCTGACCTTGAACCTGTGCTAGTGCTGCTCTCTCCATGACAGTGATGTGAGCTCTCACATGCACCAGGGGTCCTTGCACCCATGATCGATTGATACAGGCTCTCCTACGAAAAAATTAGATGACGAAAAATGAAAAAAAAGGCTCCATATCACCAAAGGAAAATTGAAAGTGTACAGGCGTTAATATGAAGCATCAGATATATACCTGGTCTTGAAGAACATCATCGGTCACAAACTCGAGGAAGCCATCATTGTTTGCTTCATCGCCGGCGGTGCTGTAGTGCACGGTGATCCTCCGGAAGGCACCAGGCGGCCCGATGGTGGCCATGGCCGCCGTGATGGGCTTGAGGCAATAACCACCAATTACCTGCAGGCCATAGAAATACCACCACCCATGGTTGATTAGCACCAGGAGAGTTTCTGGTCAAGATGTAGATGCTATTATGCTAAACCTGATTAACATCAAAACTCAATAGCTGAATAAAATCACGTCTCTCTCTCTCCTCTCAAGCAATAGCGGCACGGATTTTTGCCAAGAGGAAAAATGATGGAAATTCAGTGAGACAGAAATACAGAATAGCAGAGTCGAAAACAGAGGGAGACAAGAGGGAAGGAACAAGAACTGGATTGATCGGAAGAAGAAACAAGAACATGGAGATAGATATGCTTACTTTCTTCGCCTCTTCTTCTCTTCTCCTAGCTGAGTTCTCACCTTCTCAAGGTTAGATGGATGGTTTGTTAATGAGACAGTGGGTGGTGGTTAGCTCCAAACCCAAGTATTTATATGCGTGGGTCGCCTTCTCTGTCTCGGTTCGCCATCGCCGTAGATTATGGTAATCCCGTTTGATGCATTCTTTGTACTTATACTGACTATTTCATGTACTCTGCTTGTAATTATTTGTGTCTCTGCATAGTCTAGATTCAAGGTCTGGAAGATGATTTCTTCCTTTTGGAGAAAAAAAAAACAGATTAATTTGATTCATACAAGATTGATTTGTTGGTTGTTAGATGTAATAATTGTAACTAAACTTGTGCCAGTTCCAGTTGTGAACAGCTGCATGATCAAACTGGCTTGGCCTGACCTCACCTTGACGACTCCGTGGTTGCATCATCATCGTCGCTGTTCGTTGCATCGCCGTCATCGACTTATAAGTCTCCTCACCATCAGCCACCACATGTATTTTTTGGTGGCTTAATTAATTGTTTAATTTAATGGTAGTTGTGTCTCGTGTGGTGATCAATCACAGTCATCACATGGAGCTGGACTCGGAGTTCAGACAGAGATTTTATGCTCTTAGGATCACCAGAAAACCTGCATCTTCCTCATCTGACAGCATGTCCAACCTTGAGCATGTTCATGGATCTACAGCTAAGAATTTCCTGGTTATTCTCAAAACGGGCTTAACAGATGTTCCCGAATTTAGCGATTAGTTCCAGGCATACTTTTTACTAGTCAATACTGATCTACCACTGGTATGACTGTAGGAATCTTGACAGGTTACAACCAGAAACTGACTGGGTGTCATTTCACACACGATTAGGTAGCAATCCCTTTCATGGTCCCTCTCTCACCCAATTAGCACTATCCTGATGCGATTAAGATCACCGACCACGCTACCGATCTCGACATCCTGTTGATCACGACGTCAAACAGATCTTTCTTGCCGTCTCATGCAGACAAATCTTAACTATAGTGTTGATCTCAGTGTCCACATGAGAAGATTGGGTGCCAAGAAAAGGCCAAAGACTTGAGGTTCAGGGGTCAACCATTAAGTAAAGGAGGGAGTATGTCAAGCTGATTCAGATTTGTTCATGATTAAAGATGAGAGGAACAAGATGTATGATTACATGGCCAATAGCTGATGTATATAGCCTCCTATCTCTTATATGGACAGTACTAGTTTTTTAAAAAAGAACAGTAATATGTCATTCTCTAATAAAATCAGGGTCTTCTAAGTCTTTCCCTACTCTCCATCTTGATCTCCTTAACTTTGTATCAACGCAGTATATCTGGAGCTGGTCTTAACTCAGATTTTTTTAAATAGCTAGTTATAGACAACATTATCCCAGTAGAGGTACGTAAACCAATTTCAGGAGAAGAGATCAGCAGATGGCACGTTTCTTTTGATGACATATGACTCAGAATTGCCATATTATTTCAATGTCTACCTCCAGCTTATCCAGTTTGGTTTCAAGAGATAATATCTACATAACCACAGGCACCTAGCTGGCATCTCTTTAGTGGTGAGTGGTCAGAGAACACACCTCTGTTCTATCGGCCATTCGACATAAATGCCTTCTCAAAATAAAATAAAATAAAATAAAATACTCCTCGGTTCTAAATTATATGACGTTTTGGAATGCTAGTTTAGCCTTCCAAAATGTCTATAATCTGGAACAGTGGTAGTACTCAGAAGAGACAGATAGTAAAACACTTCGGAGGAAGATTCCTATTTTTACTTTAGGAAGAATAGAACTTCTCTAGTGGCACAAGAAAAAATAAAGTAGTTCCCGAAGCAGGGGAACATCGCATGCGAGTGCAGCAAGTCACATCGAGCGTCAATAGTTCAATGCCTACTTGTGAAAATGACACGAATGAACTTACTATTCACGATCATTTTCGATGTCTAGGCTGATGTGCACATCACATAAAAATGTTTAAATTTGTTTTCTAAAACACCAAACAGAAGGAACAGACACATATACCGACAATGGACAACAACAAAATATAATGTGTCATTTAGCACAAGGCAGCAAAGCAAAAAGGCATACATATCTTTTTGGGTTGTGTGCATCTTACATACTATGCAGAAGCTAGGTGTAAACTCTCTATGCTTGTATTGCCATGATGAAATGTTCTAATTTCAACAAAACATCCTTTATCAAAAAAAAAATGTACCTTTTTAGGAAAAATTAAAGGCATACAAAGTGGCAACAGTGAAGCACATACGTACCTGCAATTCTCCCAGTGATCTATAGTAAAAAATTATACTAAAATTACCGACACTTATTTCCGCTCGGAGGGAGTAGCCCTTTTTTGTTATTCCTATCATCTTCATTTAGGCCACCATTTTCGCTTCCTCCCCAAATCTGGATTAAGTCCTCGCCACCTACGGTGAATGCTCCCATGCTCCCATCCTGAACACCCTTACCCTAACCCCTAACTTTTGTGGGATATCCTTTTGTCCCGTAAGGATGGTTGTACCTCTAAGACACCATGAATTGAATTGTCATGTTTGACTTTATACACTGAGCCATCATGAATCGAATTGTCATGTTTGACTTTATACATGCTTTATCATACCGGATTATCCTTTGGGCGGGATGCGAGGCACTAGTGGTAGACTTAGGGTGTGTTTGGTAGCCTGTATCACTTTAGATTTACTCTCCCACCTGAGATATCTCACCTCATACAAGCTGGCTAGAGATTTTGTTGTGTGTTTGTTAGCCTGTATGTGTTGGAACAAGCTGCAACTCATACTCTGTTTGTGAAAGGATCGGTACGGGCGACTAGAGGGGGGGGGGGGTGAATAGGCGCTAAGTCAATTTTTAATCTTTTTCAATTTAAGGCTTGACACAAAGTAAATTCACTAGATGTGCAACTAGGAGAATTTCCTATAAGTGGCAAGCATGCAAGTAAACAAGTAACTAGCAAGATACAAGTAAGGGAAAGAAATAACCGAAGAGTGGAGACCGGAGACACAAGGATGTATTCCCATAGTTCCTTCCTTTTGAGGGGAAGTACGTCTACGTTGGAGAGGTGTGGTGACACGGAGTCGACCAATGCCACAAAGGCTCACCTTGTTCTCCGGTGAGCAAGCCACGGAGGCTAGCTCGTTTCCACTAAGCGGTGGTATTGGGGGAACCACAAATCCCTTACACAGAGCTTGGGGCACAACTCCACAACTCAATTGGAGGCTCCCAAGAAAGCCACGGAGGCAAGAATCACCACAAAGAAGAGTCAATCAAACAATTACAACACCTAGGGTCACAAGAGCCCCAAGGTGCAAATCCTCCAAGCAAATGGAGGTGGAAATGAAATTCCTTCGGTGAAGATGTAGATCGGTGCCTCCTCCTTCAATCCTCCAAAGATCAAGAGCTTTGGATGGCTAGAAGGGGAGATCTATGGAATTTGGTGTTTTTCCAAAGGGGGTAGGTGAGAGCTTCAAAGATGAACAATGGTTGGTGAAGTTCTAACCCTACCCAAGCTAGGAGAAGGGGTATTTATAGGTAGGTGGAAATCTGGCCGTTGAGGGAGCACACAGCAGCATTTCCGGCGATAAGTCCGGCGCCGCCGGCCTCTGGGCCGGACGGCCCGGCGGTCAGTCCGACGGGACCGGACGCTTCGCCGGGAGTCCGGCGGTGGACCGGACGGATCCGGCGGCCCGCCGAAACCCGGACCAGTATACCAGTCCGGCGGCTCCGCCGGGCCAGTCCGGTCTGCCGCCGGATGGTCCGGTCTGGGGGCCGGCCTGACCTAATTTCCTCCAGATTTCTTTTTAAGCAATCGAACCCCTTCACCTGTGAACTTAAACCTGTATGCATATAATTCAAACATTAGTTCACACAAAAACATAGTCATGTCATTGTAAATCAAAAAAGTAGAAAGGGACAAATGTCCTTTCAATCTCCCCCTTTTTGATTTACGATGACAAACTATGTTAGAGTCTCATAGGAGAACCAAAGCAAGATATCTATTGAACAGTGAGAGTGCTCCCCCATAACATATGCACATGGTAGAATTTGCTTTTGGAATGCAAAGTGCAAGAATTAGATTATAGGGAGCTCCCCCACCATCAATAGGAACCAAGCATAGCATGGACAAGATAATATCATGGATAGATAATAATATAGCAAGCATAGACATATCCAACCATAAACATAGAGTGCATAGTGCATAATAAAAGTACACACTTGTCCACACACGATTATAGGGTTCCACGAAGTTCGAGAGATAAAAACGGCAAATTAAAACGCAAATGGACACAAGCCACTTAAGAACCAAGGCAAATGAGAGCGAGGCATCATGCGACGTTATTCCTAGAGACTCTACACTCTTCTCCCCCTTTGGCATCGAAACACCAAAAAGGGGACAAGAGAGTAGACGATGCTAGCGCTCAAAAATCTTCACCGGGGACAGGAGAATCCTCCGGATCATCCTCTCCATGAGCACCTTCTCCTTCATCAGCATCTCCCTCAAAGTCTTCAAAGCCTTCAAAGCCAGCAAACATGTCGTCATCAAGAGGCGGCATGACATAGTTGACATACGGGGCCGGGGTCAACTCGTTCCCAATGGAAGGAACAACACCACCCCTAGCAGCCAAGAACTCATTCTGCCTCTTCCGGGTCTCCTGACTCATCTCCAAGCTCCTATGAGCCACATCATAAGAGCTGCGACACATCTCCCACAAGTTCTTGAAGAACGCAACAACACCCTTCTTGCGAGAGGGCCTAGGGTGACGATGGCGACGACGGTGACTAGTACCAGAACCAGAGGGACGGTGAGGGTCAGGAGCATCCATGGAGGGACCTCTAGGCCTGGTACGGAGCAAAGTGGGAGCTTCATCAAAGCCACCCTGGAAACCCACTGAGAAGGTCTCCATGTCCACAAACTGACCACGCACTTGAGAAGTCTGAGTCCGGGGCTGCTTGTTGATCAACCGCTGAATATACTGACAGTAGTTGGGGGTCATGCGCTTGAGAGAAGACCTCTTCATCTCCTGAAAAATGAAGTCACAACCATCAATCTTCCGAAGCTTGTCGGGCTGGCAATAGAACAACAGATTCCTGTGATAGCCCCTGACACTAGCATCATCTCCAGCCTTGCTTATCAGATTCTGATGGAAGAGTTTGGCAAGAGCATTGTAGTAGTAGTACATCCCTGAAATAGCAGGAGCTGGAAGTGAAGGCTTCTCTGGATAGCAAATGCGAGAGATCCTCTCATCAGGAAAGGGCCCCTCGGAGTGAATCTTGAAACCTCCAGCCCTACCATCACCATAGCCCAAAGCATCACAGAAATCAGCAAACGTGGCAGTGAGAACATCCTGGCCAGTCATCCAAGAGAAGGACTCCTCTGGGTCATTATGGAAGAACACAGTGCACCAGAACTGACGGACCACCAAAGGCTGAATAGACTCATTGAGGGTGACAAGGTCCATAATATCCATCTTCAGAAGAGCCTCATTGATGTGGCGGAAGTCCTTGGAGGCATAGTGCTGAAAGTGCTCGACATTGAGAGATTTTGGCACCACATAGAATCCACTCTTCATGTGCACATCTGCATCATAGTAATCATTCCACATAGTATGCTGAGAATCAGTCCAGAACTTCTTGTCACTGCCAGAGTACTGCCTCTCATGAAAGCGGTACGGGTTCAGACGGCGAAGTTTACGCCAAACGTCAATATGGGCTGTACCCAAGTTCTCTGTGATCTCCTGCTCCTGCTCCACGTCCACGGGCCCACGAGCCCTTCCCCTCCGGGAAGGAGGAGGCCCACGAGCATGAACAGTCTTGGTCCTCAAATGCGGCCCAGCCGCTGCTGCTGCAGTCTTCCCTGTCTGACGAGTACGGCGCGAAGACTGCCCTTCAACCTCACCAATCTTCCTCTTCTTGGCCTCAAAGGCGTGAAGCTCTTCTGCGGTTTCAATCCGGTAGTTGCTGTCCTCAGTCGAATAAGAGTCGGAATCTGAAAAATGCAAGCAAAAAACAAAGCAACACCAGATAAAGATACATGTCACAGAAAAGGAAACTCAAAGTTGGAAGAAACAAGTGCAAGATGAAAAGACGGTTTGACAGAGTGGTCCGGCGGGACCGGGCCGTAGGCCGGACGGTCCGGCGGGCCGCCGGGCCATTCCGGCGACACCACCGAACTGGCATTCAGAATGCTGGTTCGGCGGGTCCGCCGAACTGGTCCGGCCGGCCGCCGGGCGGTCCGGCGCCAGGTCCGGTGGCCGCCGGAAACCTCGCCGAACCCACTCTTTCCAATCTTCTTCCATCAAGACTCAAATAAACTTGTTTCCATCAACATTAAGTATACAAGGATGCCAAGGAACACACACACTAGCCCAACAAGGAACGAAACCCTAAAAAGGATCTATCCCTAGACAAGATGATTCTACCCCAAGATTAGATGAAACTAACCCTAGATACACACTAGATCTACTCATACAAGAGCATGAACAAAACGAGTGTGAGGCAAGGGCTAGAGGAAAGGAGATGAAACAAGGGAGTTACCCGAAGACATGGTGCACAAGAAGATGAGGACGAGTCCCGATCTCCCAATGCGGTGGACGAGACGCGAAGATCTTCGGGGAAAAGCTTCACAACACCCCGATCTACTCCCGATCTAAATTTGGAAGGAATTGGTTGGGTGGAGAGGCTAGGGGGAGGAGAAGCTTGAAGGGGCGGCGCCAATGGAGTTGGGGCGGGCGTGGGGAGGGAGGAAGTGGGAGAAAAACTGCCCAGGGAACCCTCCCCACGAGTTTATATAGGGGGCGCCAGTCCGGCGGTAAGTCCGGCGGGACCGGGCCGGTCGCCGGGCGGTCCGGCGGGCCGCCGGGCCATTCCGGCGAGCTCGCCGAACTGGTATACTGGATGCCAGTTCGGCGGGTCCGCTGAGATAGCCCGGTGGGCCGCCGGGCAGTCCGGCGCCAGGTCCGGCGACCGCCGGGCTGGCCGCCGAAACACCTATGGACTGGAGAAATTTGACAATTTTTGAAATGTGACATGTACCAACAAGAAAAGCATGGTGTGCGGAAGAAAATAACAGCCAACAAACTTGTTTGCAAGAAAATCAACTTAAGATTGCATGCCTTCCAAAGAAGAGCAACAACAAACTACGAGATTTGAAGACATGCAATGGTGGGGGATTTCTCCCCCTATGTGTGATTACCAATGTCGTGACACCGCGAAGAGACATGCTTGGGCTCAAATGACATTAGTGATCTTATAATGTCGCACAATTGAGTATGCATCATGCCATTAATTGACACGATGACTATCCTCAACTATGCGCATCTAGACTAGAACAACACACTATAATATGGGAATGAGTGCACACGATCAAGCCACATTGCAAGAGTCTACGATATTCAATTCATGCCTCAACTCTCGGAATCTTGCTTCATCAAGAGGCTTCGTGAAAATGTCGGCGAGTTGGTCTTGAGTACCTACATAAGATAGGTTAATCTCACCTCGGTTGACATGGTCACGGATGAAGTGGTGGTGGATCTCGATGTGCTTGGTCTTGTTATGTTGAACCGGATTATGAGCGATCTTGATGGCACTCTCATTGTCACACAAGAGTGGCACCTTGTCGAAGTGAATACCATAATCCTCCATGGTTTGCCTCATCCAAAGGAGTTGAGCACAACAACTCGCGGCCGCCACATACTCGGCTTTGGCGGTGGAGAGAGACACACAATTTTGCTTCTTGGAAGACCAACAAACCAAAGACCTGCCAAGAAATTGGCAAGCTCCGGAGGTTGACTTCCTATCCACTTCGTCTCCCGCCCAATCTGAGTCCGAGTACCCTACAAGCTCAAAGCTTGCTCCCTTCGGGTACCAAAGGCCGAAAGTTGGGGTATCAATCAAATATCGAAAGACTCTTTTGACCGCCATTAAATGGCTTTCCTTAGGGGCGGCTTGGTATCGTGCACACATTCCCACACTAAGCATGATATCCGGTCTAGATGCACAAAGATAGAGCAAAGACCCAATCATAGAACGATAAAGTTTTTGATCCACTTCTTTACCATTAGGATCGAGATCAAGAGTAACCTTTGTAGGCATGGGAGTCTTGACTCCCTTCACTCCGGTGTCCATCTTGAACCTTTTGAGCATGTCTTGGGTGTACTTGGCTTGATTGATGAAGGTCCCACCCTTCAATTGCTTTATCTCAAAGCCAAGAAAGAATTTCAACTCCCCCATCATAGACATCTCAAATTTATCTGTCATTAGTCTTGCAAATTCATCATTGAAAGATTTGTTAGAAGAACCAAAAATGATATCATCTACATAAAGTTGGCATATGAAAAGCTCCCCGTTTACTTTCTTAGTAAAAAGAGTGGGATCAATGAGGCCTATCTCAAACCCACGGTCTACAAGAAGCTCTCTAAGATGCTCGTACCACGCACGTGGGGCTTGTTTAAGGCCATAGAGTGCCTTATCGAGCTTGTAGACATGGTTCGGAAAGTTAGGATCCTCAAAACCCGGGGGTTGCTTTACAAATACTAACTCATGCAAAGGACCATTTAAGAAAGCACTCTTCACATCCATTTGTTGCAACTTAAAATTATGATGTGATGCATACGCAAGAAGGATACAGATGGACTCAAGGCGAGCCACGGGTGCAAAGGTCTCTCCATAGTCAATGCCTTCAATTTGAGAGTATCCTTGAGCAACCAAACGAGCCTTGTTCCTTACAACAATTCCATTTGCATCTTGCTTGTTCTTGAAGATCCACTTGGTTCCGATGACATTGCGGCAATCCTTGGGCTTCTCCACTAAAGACCAAACTTTATTGCGCTTGAAGTTATTGAGTTCTTCATGCATGGCTTCTACCCAATCCGGGTCTTCAAGTGCTTCAAACACTTTTTGAGGTTCCACACAAGAGATATAGGCATGGTGGTTACTAAAGTTTGCCAATTGCCTCCTTGTGGACACCCCTTTCCTTACACTTCCAATCACATTCTCCAAGGTGTGGCTACCTCTTTGGAGAGTTGTTGCAATCTTCATGGCACGGCGAGCTTGAGCTTCTTCAAGAGATTCTTGAGAGGCCACTTGGTCAACACCACGGTTTTGGTCCTCGCCTTGACCTTCAAATCGAGCATGCTCATCATATTGAGCTTGCTCAATGTCTTGAACTTGATCTTGATCACCACTTGGTGAGAAATCACCATCATGCTCATGGTCTTGATCTTGATCATGCTCACATGGTTGAGGGGCTTGAGCTTGTCTTTGGCTAGCATCAAAAGGACCATGAGGAGCTTGTTGTGTTTGAGAGGGTGAAGGCTCCACTTGAGTAGAGCATAGTCCTTCTCCTTCCGCCAAAAGGTGTCCCTCAACGGGTATGAGATGTCCCACACCCATTCTTCTTATGGCAAGAGGAGGTATTTCGTCACCTACATCAAAAACACCACGTTGCTCCACACGGGAGCCGTCATTCTCGTCGAATCTCACGTTAGAAACTTCAACAACTCGAGCGGAGAGTTTGTCAAAGATTCTAAAGGCGTGAGATTCGGCGGCATAGCCAACAAAGGTACCCTCAAGAGCTTTTGAATCAAATTTGGACAAATGGACACCTTTATTAAGATAGAAGCACTTACAACCGAATACCCGGAAGTACTTGATATTAGGCTTCTTACCAATGAGGATCTCATAAGGAGTCTTGTTCAAGCCCTTGCGGAGATATAACCGGTTTGATGCATGACATGCGGTATTAATGGCTTCGGCCCAAAAGTTATACGGAGACTTGAATTCCGCTAACATGGTCCTAGCCATATCAATAAGAGTCCGGTTCTTCTGCTCGGCTACACCATTTTGTTGAGGAGTATAGGGAGATGAGTATTGATGACGGATCCCCTCCTCACTGAGAAAATCATTCAAGGTGTAGTTCTTGAACTCGGTGCCATTGTCACTTCGGATCATCAATATGTCTTGACCATATTGGCGTTGCACTTCATTTGTGAAGTCTTTGACAGTTTGTTGAGTCTCACTCTTATGAGCAAAGAAAAAGACCCAAGTGTATCTTGAATAGTCATCGACAATCACCAAGCAATACTTCTTTCCTCCAAGACTTTCATAAGAGGGAGGGCCGAAGAGATCCATGTGAAGGAGCTCTAGGACCCTCTTAGATGAAATGATGGTCTTGCTAGGATGAGGAAGTTCATGCATCTTTCCTTCAATGCAATCTCTACACACACGATCTTTTGAAAAGGTTAGATCGGTTAGTCCTAGGATGTGGTCGCCTTTGTGGAGACTTTGCAAAGTTCTCATATTGACGTGGCCTAGCCGGCGATGCCAAAGCCATCCCACATCAACTTTAGCCATGAGGCATGTCGCGGCTTTAGTGACCTCCTTCGAGAAGTCGATCACATATAAGCCATTTTCGACATGCCCTACATGAGCCACATTAAGAGACTTGCTCCACAAAAGAACTACAATCCCAACATCAAAGAAAGTTGCAAAGCCCATATTAGCAAGTTGAGCAACGGAAAGAAGATTATATGAAAGGGACTCAACAAGCATGACATCTTCCACGGTAACATTGTGAGAGACAACAACCTTGCCGAGACCCAATACCTTTGATCTAGAAGAATCCCCATAGGTGACGTAGCCCGCATGGGATGAACCGGTGCGAAGCTCCTTCACCATTTCTTTGCTCCCGGTCATATGATTGGTAGCACCACTATCAATTATCCATTGACCACCACCGGAAGCAAAGCCCTACAAGAGATCAAGTCTTGACTTTAGGTCCCCATTTCTTAATGGGTCCTTTCTTGTTAGTGACAAGGGTCTTTGGAACCCAAATAGACCATGCAACATATTCATTTGATGAACCAACAAATTTAGCATAAACATGTCCATCTTGTGCACGGCAAAGAACATAGGAAGGATTATATTTTCCCGCAAAGTTATTATGGTTGGGCATAGCCTTTTTGCCATTCCCAATAACTTCCCTCACCTCCTCCTCAAATACATTACCATTCTCATCATAGCATATTTCACTAGGAACATGCTTCTTTAATGAGGGAGGAGGCGCGGGGACATTCTTCTTCTTCTTCTTCTTCTTGTTCTTCTTCTTCTTGTTCTTCTTGGACTTAGATGTAAATCCAAGTCCCGACTTGTCACCATGTTGCTTTTGAGCATTCAAAAGCTCATCAAGCATCTCGTTTCCCTTTAGGGGGGCTTTCTCACAAGGGGGGTTAGTTGAGCATGAACTTGCAACAAAAGTGCTAGAAAGAGACTTGGTTGCTTCATTAGCAATTATAAGATTTAGTTTCTCATTTTGCAACCTAAGTTCATTAGCAACGGATTGAGCAATATCACGATCACTTTTAAGTTTGGCAATATCCAAATTGTGAGATTCTTCAAGACCCAACATAGATGTCTCAAGTGACATCCTTATGTCTTGCTCTTCCTCAAGAGATTGAGTAAGAGAAGCAATTTCGTCGGCATAGTCACGAGCATGCCCCTCAAGTTCAAAAATGCGATCATCATTTTTATCATTTACTTGGATGGCTTCATTAAGTTGATCTAGGAGGATCTCAAAGCGAGCTTTGATCTCCCCATGCAAGGTTGACATAAATATGTCCATTTCATTTAGATCATCATTTTCACCAACTCGTTCAACACAATCCATCAAAGATAAGCTTTTAGGTATGATGGGTGTGAGAGGCGGTGATACCTTTGTAGCGTGAGCCATGAGACAAGTCACATTGTGGTTGGAGCGCTTTGATTCATTTGCGGAAGCGAATAGGGATGATGAAGGGGTAGGATGGGCAATGGCGATGGCGGCCCTTCCCAATTCCTCCTTATCACTTGCATCATCCTCGGAGAGGTACTCTTCTTGAGTTATCAATGCGTGAGTCGGAAGGACTCTCTTCTTGTCGGAGTTTCTTGGATATGACTTAGACTTCATTTCCTTGCGGACAAGTCTTCCATTGTGATCTTCAACTCTTTCATATGGACACTCGGCAATGAAGTGGTTAGTGTTACCACAATTATAGCAAGTCCTCACTCTACTTGTGGCCTTTGACTTGGAGGGGCTAGAGGACTTCCACTTCTTCAAGAATGCCCTTTGAGCAAGTGCCATGTGCTCGGCATGAGCATACTTCATATCTTCGGGGCTTCCACCCAAAACTTCTTCCTCTTCCAACAAGCTCTCTTCGTCATGATAGGTGACCTTGGCCTTCAAAGCAAGGTTGGGAGTACGCACACCACGTGCACGAGCTAGAGCATCATCCGCATTCTTCTCGGAGATCTTTCTTGCCATTATCTCTTGCAAGATGTCATGAGCGGACATCGTCCGGAAATTTGCATTTCCCTTGATGGAGTTCACGGTTTCCCTATGGAAGGGCAAGAGAGCTTGAATGTACTTCCTCTTCATCCATCTCCAATCACATTGGGTGGAGCCAAGATCCGTTAGCTTCACTTGGAGTGATGAGAGACGCCTGTGGAGTTCTTCGGGAGTTTCACCATCAAGCATGGCAAAGTTGTCCGCTTCATTGGAGGCTTCGTCAAACTTGGACTCTTGAATGCTCTCATTCCCAATGAAGAGGTTGGTGAGAATATCCCAAGCTTCTTTGGCGGAGGTGATGTTGCGAACGAAGGCCTTGTCCTTCTCGGTAAGAGACATGTGAATGAGATGCAAGGCGGAGGCATTGAGTTGCTTGTCGATTTGCTCCCAAGGTAGCAAGTTGGTCAAATCCTTGGAAGTTGGATGGAAACCCTGCTCAATGATCCTCCAAAGCTCAATAGACACAAAGTTTATGTGAGAGCGCATGTTATCTTGCCAATTGGCAAAGCTAGAAGCATCAAGTGGTGGCGGAGGGCCGCAAGAAGCAAGTGTGGCATTTGAAGATGTCTTCCGGAGACATAGCTCATAGGAGGTGGAATCTCCGAGCTATGTTCCCGAGAGGTGTTATCTTTCTTAGGTGTGTCATCTACCTTGGGGGGTTCCTTTCCGCCCTCATCCCCATCCTCATCCGGATCATCCTCGTTTAAGTCGAGCTTACCCGAGGAATCAACCGGGGTCGGTGGAGTGGTACTAGACGTTCCACTCACGAGGGCGTCAAGTTGAGATTTTTGGCTTTCCATGGCTGCCATCATAGCATCCATACGTGCCATTATATTATTTAGATCCCCCTTAGTGGCGGGTTCCTCATCGCCCATATCCTCTTAGGCGGTTAAGCCCAATCAAAGAGCACGAGGCTCTGATACCAATTGAAAGGATCGGTACGGGCGACTAGAGGGGGGGGGGTGAATAGGCGCTAAGCCAATTTTTAATCTTTTTCAATTTAAGGCTTGACACAAAGTAAATTCACTAGATGTGCAACTAGGAGAATTTCCTATAAGTGGCAAGCATGCAAGTAAACAAGTAACTAGCAAGATACAAGTAAGGGAAAGAAATAACCGAAGAGTGGAGACCGGAGACACAAGGATGTATTCCCGTAGTTCCTTCCTTTTGAGGGGAAGTACGTCTACGTTGGAGAGGTGTGGTGACACGGAGTCGACCAATGCCACAAAGGCTCACCTTGTTCTCCGGTGAGCAAGCCACGGAGGCTAGCTCGTTTCCACTAAGCGGTGGTATTGGGGGAACCACGAATCCCTTACACAGAGCTTGGGGCACAACTCCACAACTCAATTGGAGGCTCCCAAGAAAGCCACGGAGGCAAGAATCACCACAAAGAAGAGTCAATCAAACAATTACAACACCTAGGGTCACAAGAGCCCCAAGGTGCAAATCCTCCAAGCAAATGGAGGTGGAAATGAAATTCCTTCGGTGAAGATGTAGATCGGTGCCTCCTCCTTCAATCCTCCAAAGATCAAGAGCTTTGGATGGCTAGAAGGGGAGATCTATGGAATTTGGTGTTTTTCCAAAGGGGGTAGGTGAGAGCTTCAAAGATGAACAATGGTTGGTGAAGTTCTAACCCTACCCAAGCTAGGAGAAGGGGTATTTATAGGTAGGTGGAAATCTGGCCGTTGAGGGAGCACACAACAGCATTTCCGGCGATAAGTCCGGCGCCGCTGGCCTCTGGGCCGGACGGCCCGGCGGTCAGTCCGGCGGGACCGGACGCTTCGCCGGGAGTCCGGCGGTGGACCGGACGGATCCGGCGGCCCGCCGAAACCCGGACCAGTATACCAGTCCGGCGGCTCCGCCGGGCCAGTCCGGTCTGCCGCCGGATGGTCCGGTCTGGGGGCCGGCCTGACCTAATTTCCTCCAGATTTCTTTTTAAGCAATCGAACCCCTTCACCTCTGAACTTAAACCTGTATGCATATAATTCAAACATTAGTTCACACAAAAACATAGTCATGTCATTGTAAATCAAAAAAGTAGAAAGGGACAAATGTCCTTTCAGTTTGTTAGGCTGCATCAGTTGAGATTGGCCCAAAAATAGAAATAGCATAGAGGTCCAAACTTTTACACAAAGACCCTTAAACAAAATATGGAAAAGCAATTGGGCCCTCATCTCTCATCTCCACGATGGGAGCAGATCCTCGGTGGTGGCGGACCGTGGGGCACCGGCGGCGGTCATCCTTGGATGCGGTGGCAGGAATCGCTGTGGGGCTTCGACGGCGGTCATCCAGGGAGGCGGTGGCGGGCGGTCGTCCAGGGAGGCGGTGGCGGGCGGTCGTCCAGGGAGGCGGTGGCTGCGGTTGCCCTGGGAGGCGGTGGCGGTGGTCGTCCTGGGAGCCGCCGGGAGCTTCGACCTCGTCTCCGGAAGATTTGTCCTCTTCTTCGGGAGCTCGCGGCGGGGTGGTTTTGCTCGTCTCCGGGATGCCTGCGAGCTCGCTTTGCCAGCTAGGGGCGCCGGAGGTAGGTGGCGGTGGGGGAAACGAGAAGAGAAAGAGGTGGAGGTGGGGGAAATGAGGAGAGGAAGAGGTGGGGGGTGGGGGTCTGGGGAGGGCCTGTCGGGCGAGTCTACAGTGTATTGCGGGATGGAGTGAACCAAGCTCGGTTGTGAAGCTCGATTCGAGCTTCCCAACCCGACCTGGCTGAGAGGGCTTTTTCGCATGAGTTCGGCACTGCTGGGATGGACCGACCCGACCTAACAAACAATAAATTGGTGGTTGGGCTAGGTTGAGGTGAGAATATCTCTGTTCACCCAGTCTACCAAACACACCCTTACAAAGTCTTGAAGCCCTAGTCACCGGTCTCCAGTAGAAGTTGTGTTGGTGCATGCTTGCGGGTGTCGGTGTGTAGTGTATGCGCCAGTGTAAAAATAATAATCAAGTTTGTAATAACTTGCTACTGTAGCAAGGCAATGAAGCATAATCTAAACAATAATAATCTATTTTCCAAAAAATAACATTTCTTAATTTTGAAAATGACCCAAATAAAATAATGTAATCAAATTGTTCACAATCACATGTCTATCTGAGTTATTCATGGTAGTAAGAACACTGCTATAACACGAGACGATGTTGTAAATGCAGTCTACGAACCTAGCGTCGCCCGTCTCCATCGGCACGCTACCACAATAGTGCTCCTCTCCTCATGAGCTCATGAGCCTCGTTCGTTCGCTTCGTTTTTCTCTTTTCTCTCACATTGCATCTCTCATCCTTCTGACCTAACCTCCGTCCACCATGATCCTAATATCACGAAACCTCGCCATTACTGTTAACCTAGCCTCACTAGTCACTACACTAGTCAGTGTGTTCCCTCTCACCCTCCTCTTTCTTCTCATCTTCTCCTCCTTCTAGCCAATCCTGCCGATCCCTCTTTATTGAGAACAATTTCTTAATTTAATTTATTGATGAATTGGACAGGACGATTATATTCAGTGAAAAAACACTACCTCTCTTGCGAATTAAATCACTAATTTTACAGTGCAGTAGCGATGATGTTCAGTATGGTCCTTAAAAAAAACCAAATTCACTATGCCAGAGATCGCGAGTGAGCGTTTTCAAAATTGTACCACGCCGGATCGCCGGCGCGACGCCGGCCGCCAAAACCACCCTGCCACTCGCCCGTCTCCAATCCTCCCTCCCGACTCCGTTCCACTGCACCCATCGGCCATCGCCCCGCCCGTGCACCCCGGGTGTGCCGCCTCACGCCCTGGAGCTTCTTCGACCGTGCCCTCCCGCCCCTCCGCCGAGCTCTGTCGCCGCTCCGCTCGCTTCGGCTCTTCCTCTCCCTGCCGTGTCCCGCCCATCAGCATCCACCCCTCCGCTCGCTCCTTCAACGCCTCCTCCACTCACTCGTCGCCGCCGACCTCTTCCGCACAGCGCCCACCAAGCTCTCCATCACAGCCGACCTCGTCTTCCTCTCCCGCAACATCCTGCTCAATGCGTTCGTCGTCGTTGGCAGCGTTGATTGCTGCCCCCAAAGGTTCTTGATGAAATGCCAGGGTGAGGCGTCATCACGCTCACGCGCACGATGGTTCCCTCTGCCTACTGTGCCGAGAAAATGACAGAAAACTACCACAATTGGGGCAACGGTGTAGGAAAACTACCAAAGTGGTTACGCGGGACACATAAGTACCACTATTCGGGCTAGGCCGTGACAGAAAGCACTGATTTTGTATTTCCTCCCGGTTAACCATGTTTCTGGCAAGTGGGGGCCACTGTCAGTGATGACGTGGCACATAGTTGACGGGGGGACGACTGGCCCGTTAGGTCTGTGTTAGGGTTTAGGGTCGAGACCATTCTCCCTCACTTCTCTCCCCGTTTCTCTCCCGCGCCCTCTGTGAAATGGCGACTGGTGGTGGCGGCGGCTCCTACTCCGGTGACTTCGACCTCGCCGGCGCTGAGGGGCATGCGGCTGCGGCTGGAATTGGCATTGACGAGGGCATGGAGTGGACGGGGGCAGGCGGGGATCTCGCGGGTGCTGCAGAGGCAGCGCCGCCGCCGCCGCTGTGGGCGGCAACCCCACCGCGACCGGCATCGGAGAAGATATGGACCTCGATGGGCAGGACATCGATGGATGACCCGATGAGCCACTACCTCTACAATGGCAGCGGGTAAGTACCCTCTTCTCTGGAATTCTCCTCTTCTCTGTGAGCAAACTTTGAGGATAAATAGGATCTAGGGTTTGGGAAATCTGAGCGAAATGTAGGCAGTGATGCTTGTTATATGATGAAAATTAATTGATATTTGAGCAAAATTTGAGCAAAATGTAGGCAGTGATGCATGGTTATGTGAGTAAAATTTTAGGAAAATTTAGTCAGTGATGCTTGTTATATGATGAAAATTAATTGGTATTTGAGCAAAATTTGAGCAAAATGTAGGCATTGATGCATGGTTATGTGAGTAAAATTTGCGGAAAATTTAGTCAGTGATGCTTGTTATATGATGAAAATTAATTGGTATTTGAGCAAAATTTGAGCAAAATGTAGGCAGTGATGCATGGTTATGTGAGTAAAATTTGAGGAAAATTTAGTCAGTGATGCATTGTTATTTGGAATGTAGGGAGAAGAGTGAGATGTGGGAGCTGTTTTTCCAGTTTGATGGTAGCAAGTTTGTACAAAAAATATTACATCGGTCAGACATTAGATATCTGAAACTGCTCACAATTATGGAGGAAGAGGGGTATGGACTCAGTGACTCACTGTATTATGTGAAACATGAAGGTGAAGGATTAAATGGACTAGATTTAGTTGACAACAATTTGAAGGTTGATGAAATGGTGAGGAAATATGCAAGTACAAAGAAGATAGTTCTCACTGTTATGAGAGACAGAAGGAACAGAGCCATAGTTCTTTCTCCAGTGAAGAAAAAGCAAGCTTTCCATGTAGACCTTGACCCAGATGATGAAGATGTAATAAGCCACCAGTTCTTGAGCCAGGACAGTAGTTTCTGTGAAGGCTGGAGCAGACAGCAGTATGAACACATTGTTAATGCTCCAGTGACACAAGAGAGTGTGTTCTGTGAGAAGAACAAGCATGCAGCAGAAATGGCAGAAGGAGAAGAAGATGAGGAGTCAGGTGAGGAGGAGACAGATGATGATCTTGCAGCCTGGATGCATGTTTCTTAGTTTGACCCAGTTGCAGCAGAAAGAAAGAGAAAAGAAGAGGAAGCAGAATTGCAACAGACAATTGCAAAGATGAAGAAGAGAAAGGCTGATCCAATGCTTCATTGTGAGGGTGAGACATATGTGGAAGATATATATGACACTCCATCACAAGCAACAGAGGTTCCACTAGTTGTTCCACCAGTAAAGCCAGTGAGAAAGCAGGCAAAGAAGCAAGGACCAACTCTGAGATCACACTCTCAAGTAGAGGAAAAAATTATTCCATAGTGGGCTCCTTCAGATGAAGAGGATGATCCTTCTTTTCTGAAGGAAGAAGAAGATGATGGTTTTGAGCCACTGCCATTTGTGTTGCCCTGTGGCAGAAAGAGCAGAGCAAAGAAGGCAAAGCAAAGGACTTTGTATGATGAGACAAGGGAGAACCCAGAGCAGCAATTCAAGGTTTCACTCTGCTTCAAAGATGTGTACCAGTTTAGACAAGCACTTTCTAGGCTGCACATTGTGCAGGTAAGAAACTACCATTTCCACAGGAATACACCAGATAGGATAATTGTGTGGTGCAAGCAGAAGGAAAGCAATAAGTGGGACTGCCCTTTCTACATGACAGCTTCCAAGATAAAAAATGAGCCTACTTTCTGCATAAAGAAGATGCACCTGAAGCATTCCTGTCCAACTGAGCCTGCCAGCACTAGGGTAAATGCAAAGTGGCTTAGCAGTGCCTATGTTGATGAATACAAGTCAGATATAACAACTTGCATCACAAGTCTGCAAGACAAGGCACTGAAGGACTTTGGAGTTGATGTTGGCAAGAGAATGGCCTATAGGGCAAGGACAAAGGCAATCCAGATGGTGCTAGGTGACCACAAGAAGCAATATTTCAGAATAAGAGACTACCTGCAGACTGTTATTGACAAGAATCCTGGATCAAGATGCATTGTAACCACTGTGACAGGGCCTACTGAAGAACAACAGGAAGCAATGCAGAAAGGACAGGTAGTTGATATTTCTTACAGCCCAAGATTTCATGGTTTGTTCTTCTATGTGAATGCTGCCAGAGTAGGCTTTCTTGAAGGTTGCAGGCCCTTCATTGGGCTTGATGGCTGCTTCATCAAGCTGACAACAGGAGCTCAGATCCTGGCTGCTACTGGCAGAGATGGCAACAATAATATATATCCTATTGCTTGGGCAGTAGTTGCCAAAGAAGATACTGAAAATTGGCAATGGTTTCTTCAGAAATTGAAGGAAGCACTAGGAGGAGAGCAAGGGAAATTTGGGTACTACACAATCATGTCTGACAGGCAGAAGGGTTTACTCAAAGCAGTCAGCACAGTGTTCCCTAATTCACCACAGAGGTACTGCCTAAGGCATATTTATGCCAATTTCCAGACAGCAGGCTTTAGAGGAGAAGATTTGAAGAAGTGCATGGACAATGCTTCCTACTCCTACACAAGAGATGGTTTTGATGCTGCAATGGAAGAAATGAAGAAGCAGAGTGAGCTGGCATGGACTTGGTTGTCAAAGATTCCAATGCACACTTGGGCAAGGTGTGCAATGGACACAAATTGCCAAACAGATCTGGTTGTCAATAATTTGAGTGAAGTTTTCAACAAGTACATCCTAGATGTCAGGAACAAACCTATAGTCACCATGCTTGTTGGAATCTATGCCAAATGCATGGTCAGATGGGATGGAAAGAGGGAGGGAGCAGAATCTAATTCCTGGGAAATAGCACCTCACTATGCAGAACAATTGGAGTTGATGAAGACATATTCAAGGAGATGTGTACCAAAGAGGGCAGATAAGGGACTGTGGCAAGTGAAGAGTGGCAAGAACACACATGAGGTAAATATCACTAGCGGGACTTGTTCTTGTAGGAAATGGCAGTTGTCTGGGTTGCCTTGTAACCATGCAGTGAGTGCATTATACAAAGCAGCATTGCATCCAGAAGATTTTGTCTCCCCTTTCCTCAAAAAACAAATGTATCTCAAAAGCTACAAACCTGTCTTCACTCCAATACCAGCTGAGCATGGTTGGACTAAAACAGATACTCCTGACATCATGCCACCTGCTTTCAAAGATCATTTGAAGGGGAGAAGGCAAGAAAAAAGAAGGAGAGGCAAGTTTGAGCCACCTAAACCCAAGGAGACATCTAGAATGTCCACAATAACTTGTGGAAATTGTGGCCTGCAAGGACACAAGTACACAAGCTGCTCACAGCCTTTGAGGCCAGACCTAGCCATGAGGAAAAATAACCACAAGGTATTAGTCCTGTTACAATATGTAATATATATACTTATTTATTCCTATAGCATGTTAACAACCTACTGCTTATTTATGCAGACCAGTAGAAGAATGCCTGATGAACAAGCTCCAGGTGCTGCTTCACAAGCTTCAGGTGCTGCTTCACAAGCTTCAGGTGCTGCTCCAGGTGCAAGTTACTATCAAGCTCCAGGTTCTTCAAATGCTTGGCAAGCTCCAGGTTCTTCAAATGCTTGGCAAGCTCCAGGTTCTTCAAATGCTTGGCAAGCTCCAGGTGCCAGGGGGATCTCTGGTTATTTCAATGCTGGCGCCAATGCTTCTGCTGGCAGAGATGCATCTGTCCCTCCAATTCCTAGCCTTGGTACCTCTGCATGTGTCACTGAAGACAACTGATAACCATGTGTACTAAATTGTATGATGGAACCTTGCTATATGGTCCTGATGGCTATCATCTAAATGTTGTGCTTGATTTGGTCCTGGACAGAACATTATATGGTCCTGGATTAATTATGTGTAAACTCTGTTGCTAAATGTCTAGGACAGAACTTGTTATATGGTCCTGGATTAATTATGTGTAAGACTCTGTTGCTAAATGTTGTTCCGAGATCTCTGTTATGCTTGAATTACTTGTGTTATGCTTTGTTGTTCATATATTGAACCAAATGGTCTCGGCAACGAGTCGTCGAGACCATTCCAACTTTATTTGAACCAAATGGTCTCGGCAACGAGTCGTCGAGACCATTCCAACTTTATTTGAACCAAATGGTCTCGGCAACGAGTGGTCGAGACCATTCTAACTTTATTTTAACCAAATGGTCTCGGCAACGAGTCGTCGAGACCATTCTAACTTTATTTTAACCAAATGGTCTCGGCAACAAGTCATCGAGACCATTCTAACTTTATTTTAACCAAATGGTCTCGGCAACGAGTCGTCGAGACCATTCTAACTTTATTTTAACCAAATGGTCTCGGCAACCATGACAACTCAAATTATTCACAATAATAGCACACAGCTCCATACTTTCATAGTACCATAGAATTGTTCACAAAGCTAACCATGACAAGTCAAATTATTACATAGAAGGCTTACACACAAAGTTCAAATACCAGTACAAACCAAACTACTAGACTAATTGTTCAGATAGCTTAACATATGACCTTACACACATTGCTTAACCAACACACAAGCTCACTCAATCATATCACAGATATCTTTGATCTGCTTCACCTTGACATGGTTTGCTTCTTTCTGCTTAAGGAGATCATAAATGGTATACTCCAGCTTCTTCTTCTCCTCCTTCACCTTGTTCCTCTCCTTCTCTGTCTGCAACCTCAGACATTTATGCATATTGCTGGTAGATGCATCCAGAGTCTTCTTCTCCTGCAATTCAGCCCTTGCTTCCATCAAACTTTGCTCAGCTTTGGCCTTCAAAGCCAAAATAAGCTGCTTCTCCTCCACAACCTTCTGAATCTCAGCTTGGGCATTCTTCAGATCAATGTGACACTTCTCAACCTCATGTTGCAACATAAACCTTTTTTCTAAACTATTGAGAGAGTCATTTACTCTCCCTTGTTTAGTTTCTCCATACATATCCCAGAGCTTGCTAAGGGCTTTCTGGAGTGCAGCTGGCCACTCATCATCAACCCAAAGATTGAAATCACACTCCTCTCCATCCTACAGTACATAACAAGAGATGAAACCTTTAGAATATTTCCTACATGTAACAAGTTGACTTCAAAAAAAAATTACAACACACACCTGCCCTGCACAGCCATAGAATCTCCTCCCAGTCCAGCACCTATCAAAGCAAACAAATCTGGCAGCAGGTGCTCCGTGCTTACAGACGATAGGCTTCACACCATCGTCGGCTAATCTGCAAAAATCCGAGTCGTAGGTAACGTTCAAACTCTAAAATGACAATAAGACACAAGCTTCAGGGACAAATTTGAGCCTAACATCAAGAAATCCCCAAATCACACAAGCAGAACCCTAACCCTAAATTCCTTATCAGGGCCGGAGAGACTAACCGTTGCATCCGATCTGCTGTCAGCGGACGATTCCTCACCATCGCCCCAAGAAACCATTCCAGCAATGGCCGGCGGCGGCGGTAGATCGGCGGCGGCGATTGAACAGAGGCGCGGGAGCGAGAAGAACAGCGGGAGAGAGAGCAAGAACAGCCGAACGGCTATCTTATACCGGCGAACCTAACGCAGACCTAACGGCCGAGTCGTCCCCCCGTCAAATGACTGCCACGTCATCACTGACAGTGGCCCCCACTTGCCAGAAACATGGTTAATCGGGGGGAAATACAGAATCAGTGCTTTCCGTCACGGCCTAGCCCGAATAGTGGTAGTTATGTGTCCCGCGTAACCACTTTGGTAGCTACCCTACACCGTTGCCCCAATTGTGATAGTTTTCTGTCATTTTCTCTACTGTGCCAGGGGGATCTCAAGGGTGAGCAGAAGCTATTCGATGATATGATCACAAGAGGGAGTAGGACAGATGGTTCTCGTCGATGGGTAACTGCAACTGCAAGGATGATGTTACGGTAACAGACGGATGATGATTATGGATGAGATGGAGGCAGTTGGGGTGCAGCGGAGCCGGATGATGTTAGTGTTAGATATTCAGTCGTGATCGAGGCGTACTGCAAGGAGGCGAAATCTGTCCGTGTCATGCGAATCGATGTTCGAGATGCTACGGGCAGGGCACACGCCAGACGCACCACTTTCGGTGATAAGATGGTTGATGTGCTGTGCCAAGACTGAGAAGCAGATCAAATGTGGACATGGATGGTGAAGAAGATCGTGTCACCCGATAGAGCAAATCATAAGCTCTTAGACAAAGGGGCTGCAGTATTGTCAGAGATGGTGACCCTCAAGCTGGTTTCTTTACCATGTTTTGATTGATTGCATTTCTTAGCCAATACATGACTATGTCAGAAAGATTTTGAGATTGCAGCTTTTTGCGGACCAGATTCTTGGGGAATCTTTGCCAGGTAACTGGTAAGTGTTCAACACGAGTGATATTTGGACAAGCATCTGAATGTAGAGCTAGACACATAACCGCGAGTTCTATAGACTACGGCTAAAATTTTTTTTTAGTCTTTTTCTCAAGAAACTTGATGGCATAAGTCTTCCACCGAAACTATCACATATCGCTACTAAAATTGTTTTGTTAGGCAATTAGTAGTTTAGTACTAGAATTGCATTATGAATCCAACTTCGAACGATACAAAACCCCCAATTTCTCATCTCGATGGTTCAGAAACAACTTTTGTTACCATATTTACATTCATCACTGCATGTTTCTAGAGTCTTGACACTTTCCACTATCTACAGGGACTGCCTGTACCACACATGAAGAGATTGGTCAGTGGTTTACCGGGCATCCATTTACAACTATACCTTTGGCAGTGGGGCAAGAAGCCAGGGGACATCCATCCAAGTCATTGCCCCACCATTTCAAGTTGATGTTCTCCAAGCCTAGGCATAAATAAATTAAAACAGCCATGAATGCCAAACCAGCATCCAGTGCACCTGAAAGCAGATAATTGTGTCGCTCCCACCAGTCACGTCGATATCTATAGACCACATAACCTGACAAAAACCCGACGAGTATCCATGCACTGTAGTTAACCGCAGTGGCGGGTGGCATCTGGTAGGTGGACGCGATCATCACAGGCATGTTGATAAGTAGGATCCACTTCTGGCCTGGGAATGCCTTGTGTGCAAGCCAGACAAGGAGTGGGGCAATAGCTCCCCCTAAGAAGAACCAATTCACCGCCGAGTAAGTTCCTAAGTCCCCGAATATTCTGCGCGGGCCAATGAGACCCCATATGACCGATGCATCATAGAAGACATGATCACCAGGGCAAGTCCAAGGGCTGTCCTCTGAGAGGAGCTCAATGTCACAGATGTTAGGGATTGTGTCCATCAGCCACCATGCTGTTCCAAGGTACACAAATGCTGCAATCAAAGTTCCGACCACCTGCCATGTTCCAAGAAGTTGCTTCATGACACAATACAGCAGGGCCTTGTCTAGTAAAATGGCAGATAAACTGCACGAATAATAAAGCTTGCCTGAGCCATAAACATGATCCTTGGCGGAATCTTCATGTAGTGCCCCAACTTAAAATCTTGCAGAAACTCCAGAGCTTGTTTCATGCTGATAAAGCCATATACCTTGAAGCACATATTCGCAACGGGCCGTCCAGGGTACAAGTACCCTATGATGTACTCTGTAATGATGTTCAGTCCAGGACTCTGCATTCAGGGGAAAATGTGAACTGCAGAACTGTTGCTCTAGAACTGTGTGGCGTGATATATGTAGAATCCATACCTGGTTTGTCGTTGCTTTGATAATTCCGATTGGGAGGGTAAAGAAAAAGGCAATGGCACATGCAAGCAATACACCCCACCAGGGCAACTGGAGTTTCTCAATGTAGTATTCACAAGCAAAGACGGTGATGGCAATGTTAGCAATAAGGATGCAGATGAACCACCACTCAGGGACCTGCTTATATCTCCTCATAAGTTTTGTGTGTATATCCACCCTTTTCTCTTGAAAAGCTGATTTGCTTAACTTCAAAATTTCACTGGACACAAGCATCACAGTTCTTAGCTGCTGCAACTATGCACTTTTCCACTAGACTGACAAACTTTGGCAGAAGTTACCTTCCGTGGAAGAGGAGAACATGAACGATTGTTGCGGTCAGGGATGCGAAACCGACACCATACGTGACAGCGAAGCAAGTGCTAAGGTATAGTGGACCATTTTTCTCATAGGCCTCTGTATCAAAACGAAAATGGGAGTCCACAATGGTTGAAATGTTGTACTTCTGCCCAGTCGAGGTGAAGAGACCAGCAGAAAAGATGGGGAAGGTCTGCGCCTTATAGAAATTAAACCAGTAGGCAATAGGTGTGATTATGTACATGACGATGAAGAAGCCCACAGCAACATTTGCAGTGGCAAACCAGGGGCTGGCAAGAGGACTCCCGAGGTAGCTGGAGATAGAAGCCCAGTCAAGACCGATCGCACCAATGCCGAGGCCATGGAGCCCTGAGCCGAGCTGCTGGGCAAGCACAGAGTAGGGGAAGACCCAGCAGATCCAGGAGAGGGAGGTGAGCATCTGGAACAGGTATCCTGGGAAGATATAGTATATGAAGCTACAGGTGAAGGCCACCATGAAGAACTGGTTGCGCGTGAAGCCACCTTTTCTGCGCTCTTCCTTCTCATGAAGTGCCCTGATGAGCAAACATATTGCAAACATGTAAGTTATTTTCAGGGAATATTTTGCATTTCAGTTGTATCTTGTTCAATGTTGATTGCTTTGATCATCAAACAAATTATTCCTCCTAATGTTATTTGACAGTAAATATTCTTTCTAATCTTGTCTTGCCTGTTATCTCACTAAATTTTCTGGAGATGAACACCGGTTATCTACGAGCTAGAGTTCTTCATTTCATTTTGTCCATGTGGATTTGATGGAAGGAAGACATGAGCGTAAGACACAGCTGGTACGGTAAAGATGGTAGACTTGACAAATAAAGATGGCCTATAACAAACTGACAGAGGCCAGATGCTGAAAGCTTTTCATATTCATCTTTGGCAATTTAAGAAGTTTAATCCTTGATTAGAGTTCTTTTATTCAGACTCAAAGTTCCAGTATGTTCCTTAGAATCTTTCAAGAGTCCAAACTGTTGCAATCATGCCATTTTCTTATAGGCGGCGGACGGTCATGACCTTCTACCTCTTTCATGCTAAGCAGACCCACTGCGACGTGTGATGAGTGATGACCAAAGGTTAGCTACTTCTTCACATCAACAATATCTTATTACAAGTTGCTCAAAATTCGAAACATTTTTTACACGCATCACAACACTAGCAAGGCACCAAACGACATGAATCTTTCCAAGAAGAAAACCTATGTTTGAGTTATACTTATACGGCGAGTCGAAAGTTAAATGTTTTGATAATCAACAAAAGACAAGCCCAATTAAATGAAGCCATGTAATTACTAGTTGAAAATGACAAGTTGTTTGCCTGACAGGTGTACCTGAAGAGGGAAACCTGGACGAGGTTGGATGGCCACCACATGGTGGCCGGCTCGACGAGGTACCGCCGGAATATGCCCGCCCAGCCGAACCCGAGCACCTGGGTGGTGAGGACGACGAGGAGGGAGACGAAGAAGGTGAGCTGCTTGCCGTAGAAGACGCGGACCGCAGTGACGACGTGGATGGCGTAGACGGTGCCGGCTCCGGCGTTGGCGAAGATGGTGATCAGCACATGCTCCTTCATGTTGAATGGCCCCGGGTTGAGGGTGAACTCCCACCGCCGGCCACGGAAGAATGCACGCTCGGGGAGCGTCGCCGCCATGAGCCTGCCGAGTGGGACAACGGCGATCTGGGCGGAGATGGCGGTGATGGTGAGTGGCTCCTTGCGGTACCAGAAGAACTGGTTGAGGAAGGAGAGCAGGAAGCAGGACGCCGTGCCCAGCACCCACATTCGGAACGTCAGCACGGGGGTGTCCGGGTCGTCGCCCACCGGCACCGTCAGCGCCACCTGCTCGATCGGCGAGTTCTCCGACTCCTCCTCAGGATCTGGGGACGAGGAGGACGACGACGGCCGCAGCACTGCATCGGGGGATAAAATCAAATGGTCAGCAGCAGCGACGGCGGTGCGTGCATGGAACTGAAGCAGTTCAAGACGTGGCTAACGGAGAGGGGAGGTGATCTCGTCGTAGTCGCCATGGCCGCGGAGCTCGCCCCCTTCGTCTTCTTGGCCGGAGGTCGACGCCATGGCTGGCTAGCTGACCGACTGGTTCCTTCTGCTCCAGCTTGTGCTGCATTAACGTCAATTCGGACATTTCATTTTCATTTGACAGGTTGTCGATTTGGATTTAGCTGCTCTGCGTTTTCATGTTGAAAGGGACGTTCGTCCATGTAAATGTCATCGCGGGGTTTGTACTTGGATCTATCAATCGACTCCATCGCCAGCCAAGTTCCCGGCCAGGTTCAGCGAACCACATGCATCCTGGAACGTTTATAGCGATGTACTAGGACTAAACCCCATCATTGCACGTGCAATTCTCAATGATTATTTCAGGTCTGAACCTCATCCCAGTTCTCCAATCAGCTATTGTCTGTTTTATCGTTGGCCTAACTGTATCTTCCAGTTTCCCTCATCGATTATTCTGCAGTAGATTACAGAAGTTGTTCGGTTTCCAGGGAATCAATCCCTGCAAGGAAACAAACCCCCAAAGGCCACAGGGATTGGGTGATTCCCTCATGTCACCCAAATCCTAATCCCCACCCACAGGAGTTTTGGCTTGTTCGGTTAATCCCCGTTTCGAGCAATACATCTATCAATATCATTCTCACATCCTTCATAATTCTCTCACTCACTTCTTGTTTTCTTGCCAAATCATATACAGTACACAGATATCCAGCTAAACAACTTAAAACGTATCAATATACTGCTCTTATCATAAGCAATGAATCAAAATTAAGCTATAACCTACTGTTACAATATCATCTGCACCACCTCTGAAACAAAAATGTATCAACTACAAGGACTTGAAGCTACCTGATATAGAAGGCATAGTATAAGTAGCTGCACAGAGATGAGATTCCGCCAAATCTCTTGTATTACTGAGATGATGCTCAACACACATACCGAATGTGTTCTCTCTGAACCTCTACCAGATCAGGCTCAAGGTATCGTGACAGGAAATCTGCAAATCTAGAACAGAGATTTTAGAACATAGATTAATCTTACTGCCACATATTTTCCTCTCAATCTTTCACAACAAAACAAATTTATAATGGCTATAGCCTATCAAGCATCAATGTGCATGTACAAAGCATTTATCTTTGCCAATGCTTGAGAAGAGAATTAAAAGCACATTGCTGCAATTTGTTAGCAATTAATCAAAAACCAACAGATACAAACAGATTTCAAATTCAGATCTAAGCCATTATGGAGGTTACAATCTGTTAGTAAATGTTCAGTATCCATCATTCACCCAATCATTCAAGTCCAAGAAGTGACAAACTCCCCAAACCAAAAGGTCCATGAACAATCTTCCAGATATGAGCAAAGCTTCATCCATCCTTCAGCAATTGTCAGTGGTATATAAAGGAGATTAATTTGACACATTTGAGAATCCTTTTAAAAAGAGAATCCCTTTCATATTTTATGAGATGAATTGGATACACAATTATCCATGGCTACATAGTTATATATTGCTTTGTATCACATAAGTTATACATCAGGTAAAATCCTCGACGGGACTTTTTTTTTGCAATAGTTAGGGATTTATCTTTCAACCCCTAATAGGTAATCTTCCAATTTTATTTTGTATCTTTATCAAAACTTTCTAACCTGGAAATGATTTTACAGCTATCAACTATCAGACACAGTATATGTCCTCAGCAACCTAAGCCTTCCAGCATTCTAAGTGACTTCCCATTTGCCAATATGACTGCTAATATGACTTAATTATTTTTTCTCTGATAGCACACAATAATCGTGCCTTAAATAGAAATAAGATACTGTAAATGATCCTTTAAACGGAAAATAACATACCATATTGTGCATTTAAACAAAAAACAACAACTTCGGCAGCTTGATACCAAAACAATTCAGCTCGATTCCTAATTTGGTGCGGGCACTATAACAAATTGTACTGTTAATTTACTACAGCTCGGTCAGTGTATAATTAAGAGATATATAATGTGTAAAAATAACTCTCAAAACAAATCTAGAGGATAGTGCGCCTGCACCCCCAGGATCCATGCAAGGAAGAACCAGAAATTGCAAATCGCGAGAAATTCAAAGAACCCTAGAAATTGCAAATTGCTAGCAAATCCTAGAAATTACTAGAGTGAAATGAAAAGGAGGAGGGGAAAAGGACAAGGAGGACCTTGCAGCAAGAAATCCGCCGTCAGGGAGGAGGGACGCCGGAATTATGGTTGTTGCGGCTGTCACAGAACTCGCACCGCGCAGTTATGCCCTCAGAGTAGTCTCCAAGCACACGCATACAGAGTGGGAAGGGGACTACGCCGTCTCCATTCTCCTCACGAGAGAGGAGAACTTATTTTCTTTTCTTTTTTGCTGATAGAGGTTTGGGATCCGTTCCACAGGTCAGGGGACAATTATTCTTATCCCCGTGGAATGGTGGAATTTTGGAGAGAATGGGGTGGGGTCTAATACCGGCCAGGTATAACCGAATGCACATATATTGGTGGGTCGGGGTCAAACCCCAGCCGCAAGGACCCACAGGGATCGGCCGGGAAGTAGAAAGAATCCTTGTAGGGGTGGGATTAACCGAACAAGACCGATGAATATATATACATGCATGGCCCCATCTAATGAAACTAGATGCACGACCCTTTTCTCACTTGTGACTAGTGTCTAGTTTTTCTTCTCAAGAGTCGAGACTCGAGACCCTATGTCCAATGTGTCAAAAACGAATCGCAGTAAACTCAACCCAATTATAAATCCAGTATTCTATGTTCATTTACTCATGATGACACTCCTCATATATGGAGTTCACTTCACTGTTACAAGGATAAATAAGGTACCTTCTTGGCCTATATCTTTGCTATGCTTAGTCTGCAAATCTCCGGTTGTCTCCACCTCTTGATAGGAACCACATAATAACACCCTTATGATTTATTATAGCGTGAAGAAAACAGTCAGACGTCCAGGTGGTGCTATGCATTCACTTTGATTTGCCATCTCTTCTGTTGCCGTGCTATGGTGAATCCTTTTGCAGGTCTTTGATGCCGAAGATCAGAGGTCTTTGATGCTGAAGATCAGAGCAAGCATTTAAAATGGGCAATCCCAGGCGACTTTATCACTCTCTCGCATGCTGCCTCTAGGGGTTTAGTTTCTACTACAATCTACAGGTGCCAGAAACAGCTCTCCAATTCCTCTAGGGGTTTAGATTCTACAACAGGTGACAGAAACAGCTATCCAATTCTTCCATATTTTCTGACCTGGGAAGCTTCATGAGCATTGTGACGCTGTCAAGGGTTCTATACACCTCCTCAAACCTTAAATGTGACTTATCCCCGACAAGGAACTTGTGCATCCTTCCATCTGACTCGATGAAGCTGTACCCAGCTGATTTTCTGTGGTCTTTCTCCTTGAGTAACTTCCATACTTTGGCAACACCGTCCCATTTTCCAGACGACGCATATATGTTTGAAAGGATCACTAGATTTCCTGTGTTCTGTGGCTCAAGAAACATGAGTTCGTTTACTGCTATTTCTGCTAGCTCTATGTTGCCATGGAAGCTGCAAGCACCGAGCAAGGCTCCCCAGATGACAGCATCAGGCTCCACTGGCAGTCTACATATCATATTGTAAGCTTCTTTCAGGAGACCAGCACGCCCAAGCAGATCAACCATGCAACCATAGTGCTCAATTCGTGGAGTAAGATTGAAATCTGCATACATCGAGTTGAAGAGTAGCTTGCCTTCATCAACTAAACCTCCATGAGTGCAAGCCAAAATGACTCCGACAAATGTAATACCATCTGGTCTCAAGCCTGTCATCTAAACACAGTAAAATAAGCTTCAAATTTCAGTGAAAAATGAGCAAGGCATATTGAAATGGCATTAGGAGCAAGTGCTACTGCGTTTATGTGTGGAAAAATAGGAGTCAAATACAATTCAAGGAAGAAATCGTTACCCTCAATTTATGGAACAAGGCAAGTGCTTCCTTCCAGAGTCCATGCACAGCAAATGCCATGATCATTGTGTTCCAAGAACACAGATCTTGCCGACGACCGATCCTCTCAAACACCCTCCAAGCTCTACTTATGTTACCACACTTGGCATACATCTCCACCACTGCATTAGCGACATACACATTCCCCAGGTGTCCTTTCCTCTTTGCATACTTCTCGACTTTCCTCCCCAGCCCCATCGCCCCAACAGCCGCGCAAGCAGGCAGAACACTGGTTACTGTCAGTTCATTTGGCTGCACCCCTGCCCCCTCCCACATCTCCATGAACGTCTCCACCGCCTCCGCGTGCAGCCCATTCTGCGCGTACCCGGACACCATGGCGGTCCATGAAACCACGTTCCGTTCAGGCATTTCCCCGAACAGCTTCTTCGCCTTGTTGAGGAGGCCGCCCCTCGTGTAGGCAGAGAGCAGCGCATTGTACACGGCCGTGTCCCTGCGCGGCATTTCGTCGAACACCCGCCTGGCTTGGTCCAGGAGGCGGTTCCTGGCATAGAAGGTGATGAGCGCGGAGCCGAGGAAGGGGTCGCCGGAGGCGAAGTGGCCGGACTTGACCAGCAGGGCGTGGGAGGAGAGCGCGAAGCGCGCGAACGAGGGGGAGGTGGCGGCGGCGGATGCGGAGAGGAGGAATGTGAAGGAGAGAGGGGTGAGGAGGCGGAGGCGGTGAGCGCGGGAGAAGGAGGGGAGGAGTAGCGGGCTGCGCGAGGAGGCCAGCTCATGGAGGAGGCGGTCGTGGAGCTGCGCGGAGGGGGGTGACGGGGACGGGTAGGAGGCGAGGAGTAGTGCGGCATAGCGGTGGTCGCCGGCGGCGAGGACGCGGTGGATGAGCGATTGCAGGCGGCGCGCGCCTCGGCGGAGCGCTTGCGCGTGCAGCCGCTTCACTTCCTCCATGGAATGAACACTGCGTGGATCGTGCATGATCTCGATGGGGGAAAGGCCCATCAGCCCACAGTTTAGTAAATAAACTGGTTAGTGGCTTAGGATGAAAGCCCAATAAAAATTAGTCAGTCTTTAAGAAAACAAAAAAAATTGTTAGCCTTTTCGAATTAGCTGAAGATATACTATATTAATTGAACAACAACACTATAACAAAAAACCTAGCAGAAGAAAAAATAACAATCTAGTCCTTGACAAATTCTTCATCTTCTCCATCCCGCACATGCCAATGGTGCGCCAATGTTGCTGCCTGGAGTTTTGCACGGTTGTTGGAAGGACAAGAAAGTAGTATCCACCAAGATGATGGTAGGTTGATCAGATGTAACACACCAACCTCCACATACCTCTCAACAATGCCAGGAAGCACCACCTAAATGCGGGCGAGGGGGATGACTTATTCCACGCAAACGGTTCCTCAGATAAAAGGAGCCGAGCGCGCAACAGAGGAAAGAGGGTGCCAGAGACGAAGTGGACATACTTGACCAGCAAGGCGTGGGATGAGAGAGCGAAGCGCGCAAACAAGGGAACGTGGCGGCGGAGGAGGCCGAGCCAATAGAGGGTTGGAGGCAGAGGACCAGGAGGTGGCGACTAGGTTTTGGAGATAAAAATGAGATAGTCTTTGCATAGCAATAATTTTAATACGTTGGAACAATAAAAGCATAAGATTGAGATGCTACCTACTTAAAATATGGATACAAATAAAATTTCAAAATACAATGATCTTGCAAGAGATGCCTTTTGGGCGGTGCGCACAGAACAACCACATGATGAAACTGGAGGGAGAGAGAGAGAGAGAGAGAGAGAGAGAGAGAGAGAGAGAGAGAACATTATGGTGAGAGTGATGTGGAATCAAGGTCATGTGAGCAGATTCCATAGAAGTTTGGTGACCTCATCTCTATGACTCAAGAGGTGTCACGGAGGAAATGTTACTATGGAGCAAAAGCTTCCACAATCCCTATAAAAATTCTTGAATCCAAAGAGGGTGACGAGGGTTAACTCGACAAATGTCCTAGATGAAGGACTTAGGATCGGGGAGACAGGGCGTCGGATGAACTCGAAGGTAAAGTTAGTCGAAATAGGTGTGTGTCGAAAGTAAACTTGGGTGTTCAACCTGGCTTGCTTTCAATCTGACCTACACCGTCCCCTCCTAGTCCCTATATATAGGTGGCCAGGTCTCGTGGATCGGGTAGGGTACGATACAGATTATAATATCGACATACGGTAAGAACTCGTATTCGACTATCATTACAATTGGGCCTAGCTTATTGGGCCTCAGGGGTACTCAACTAGCGGGCTCTATTAACTATACCCTTGTCAGTAGCCCCTGAGATTCTACCAGAATTGTAGATTCAGGTTGAATCTCTAATCTTCAAATCTTCGACTTGATCAATTCTTCGACTTCTTCTCATCTTCAAATCTTTGACTTAGTCTTTTCGACTTATTTGCATGAAATTCTTTCGCAAGGGGTTTTGATGAACAAGCCTGACAACCCTGACGGATCAAGAGGTCAGTTAACTGCCGGAACAGATACTTGTCACCTACTTCAAATTCAATCCCCTTGGACTTGAATTCGGGATACCGGTCAAATTCACTCTTTTGCCGCATTCAGGACTTACAAAGAATGAATCCCAGTGGTTCTCAAGGTACCCAGTGCGTCCACCAGGATTTTCTTCGCGTCGTAGACACGGATACATACTAGCAGAGCGCATCCATGTGCGTATACCAGGCCACACAGGACGGATCCCGGGGTCTTACCTTCGTGACAAGTCACGGCATTCGAGTCGCGTTGCGATAACGCAACTCGAGAATCTTATGTCGCAGTCAAATTTTGACTGAAAATATTTGGGTTTCTTTCAACCATAAATCCCGCTCCTGATGGGAGTAACACCCCTGCACTTCTCCAGATTTACTGCTTTACCAAGAAATATCGTCGGGTGCGCGCTCAGCGCTCCCGATGGGAGTAGCCCCCGAGGCTATACTCGAAAGAGATTTTTTCGAGTATAGGCTCGAAATAGAGTGCAATCCATCATACTTCAACTCGAAATACTCCAACTTCAATATACTTCATCTTCGAGATACTCTAAGAACGCCTTGTCGTCGAATATGCTTCCACAACTCCACTAAAGATTTCCAGTCACCATCTTTTAAGAGTAGTAGCCCCCAAGGCTATAATCGCAAAATCCTTCATACATAATCTTCTCTAAGAATTTTGCATTTGTCGGCGCCATTTTCTGTTTGATAATATATCCTTTATGACATCAATGAATACGTCACTCTGTATCATTGCGAACCGTTGCATTGGCAGTACTGTAAATTCCTCAATTTTTGACCGTTAGTGGGCTGCCGTTTCCGCTCTTTGCGCCACGTCTCGGCCCACGATCCTTCTCCCAGAAGATATATAAGGGGCGTAGTGGGGGATTTTTACTGTTTACCAGCTCGTTCCCTCCGCCGCCTCCATTGCTGATCTCTTCTGCCTCCTTCTCTCGTGCATAGCCCCCAAGCGCACTTCGTACTGGATGCGCGTGAAACACCTGGCCACTAAGAGCACCATGGCCAAGACTTCTGCCACCAACTGGGTTCGCTCCACCATCACAAAGAAGGAGGTGGAGAAGGCTACGGCGGACGGCCTCATCGCCGCCGAAGATTCCATCAAATTCCCCAGTACTGAACGGATCCCGAAGCCCCCCGAGCGGTTATCGGGTAATGTTCCTTGCTTTCCTCCTCCGCGGTTTCTCTCTTCCTGCCCACGAGTTTCTCCGTGGGCTTCTGTTTGTTTACGGTGTGCAGCTCCACCAGCTCACACCGAATTCTCTGCTGCACATCGCCTGTTTCGTGACTCTCTGCGAGTCCTTCTTGGGCATTGAGCCCCACTTCCTTCTGTGGAGGTCAATCTTTCGACTCCGCCCCAACGTTTCTTTGGCTAGGAAACCTGAACTGGGCGGAGCCGTCGTTTCTGTGCGCCCTGAGGCGCAATACTTTGAATTTTCCATGGCCGCGTCTGTTCAAGGGTGGAGAACAAAGTGGTTCTATATCAAGGACCGCAAATCCTCTCCTGAAGATGAATACGGCCTTCCTCCCTTTGACGCTTCCCAGGAGGTGAAGAAATTGGCATCGTGGGATACGCTCCCCTCAGATGCAGAAGTAGAAGAAATTCTTCCTCTTCTTTCCCGCATCAAGGCTTTGAAAGGAGGTCAAGGAGGTGCTCTGTCGGGTATGCAACTCATGGCGTTTTTCATTCAACGTCGAGTTCAACCCCTACAACACCGCCTTACCAGACTTTGGAATTACTCCGGCTTGGAAGATCCTACTCGCATATCTGAAGATCTGATATCGAAAGAAGACGTCGACAAGCGAGTCAGGAATCTTACCAAGCTTACCAAGGAACATGCAGTTGCGGATTTAACCGCTGACTTTTTCGACTCCGTGCATCCTCTGCCTGAGGTATATATCTTCGCGTTTACTTATTGTCGAACTTTGCGTGGTTCGATTTATGTTTATTCTGTGCCATTGCACTCTGCTAATTTATTCATATGCAGGGTCATCAATTCCTTGTTTCTCGTCCTCCTCTTCCAGAGGCAGGGACCCTACCAGCTGATCTTGCCTCTACTGCATCTGAAGCCCCCGAGGCTGACGAAAGTCAGGATGAAGATGATGTCGAAGAATCAGAAGAGGAAACTAGCTCGTCGACATCGCCTCCTCCTGTACTAGCTGAAGATGTTGGTGTCGACAAGAAAAGGAAGCGTGTCGACGAAATTGCTTCATCAAGTTCTGCAGCGGCTGGTAAAGCCCCCGTTCTTGCAGAAGATATGGAGTACTTCGACATGCTTGCACAATTGCATTGTTCTTGCCTTGTTTTCATAACTTATATTTTTCATGCAGTGACGATGAAGAACCACCAACATATGCGACAGCTGCTCCACCACCTTCTCCTATGGCCATTGATGAGCCTATCGAACCAGATGTTGCACCGAGGGCTACCAGATCCGGTGTGAAGAAGGTTCCTCAAGCCCGATACTCTAAACGCTCCAAGAAGGCCAAAGAAGCCGAAGTTTCTCTGGAAGCCCATGCACCTACGGTTTCCTCTGATGACGTGAGCAATTCTTCTTTACTTTCTTTCCTTTCATGCACTTCTACTCTTACACACTTCTTTTCTCAGGCTTTAGTGAAGAGATTTATTGCCCTGGGCACGGAGTGTGCGGGGTACCTAAAGGTTGCGAAGGCTTCCGAAGGTACAATCTTGATGTCCAGTCATTACTTTTCTTCTGTGCTTTTTCTTTTTCCACTTATCTGACTCCCTTTCGTCTTCTTTTGTAGCTGCCTTAGCAACAGCCAATGCTCGAATTGCGTCGCTGGAAGCGGAGCTCAATGCTTCGCGAAAAGCTTATGATGTGGCGGCCGCCGCTAAAGCGAATGCTGAGAAGTCGCAGAAAGCTGCGCTTGGCAAGGCGAAGAAAGCTGAAAAAGCTTTAGCTGAAGCCAACAAGGAGCATGCTCAACGAGAGCAAGCCGTGGCGGAGCGTCTTCACACCATGTCTACTGCCGCTGAAAGTAAGTGCTTCGCCTTGTCTTCTGTTTTCGTCTTCTGTTGCACTGGTGTATTTGTTGACACTTGTCTCTTCTTTTCTTTTCTATTGCTCAGAATTCACCGGGGTATCTCCGTTGTCCTTGCAAACGGACGATGATCCTCTTATGGATGCAGTTAACCTACTCGAGGAGAACTGGATATCTATCCAGGAGACTTTTGAGTTGGTTAGCCGCGTTTTATCACGGATGTTTGCCGGCTTGTGGCCGAAGAAAAGGGCGACAATTCCGAAGGACAACTTGACTGAACTTGCCAAGTCCTTCGATACCACTGAAGACCCCACTCTCCAGCTGAAAGGTCTTTCCATTAAGCGCGGCGCCGAAGGTGCTATTGCACTTTCCCTTGCTCATGGGACGAATTTCGACTGGGGGAGGGTTAGCTCCCCTCATGGCCACACCCGTGACGAGATGAAAGCTTTTTTCGAGAGGGCGAAGAAGTTGGCACCTGCATTGTTGACAACTATTTCTCCTTCGGCGGCCTCTGCGGTGCCTGCTGCACCAGCTTCAGCGGCGGAAAATCCAGTACCACCATCGACTTCTGGCGAAGAAGCTGACGTGCCCTCCTCTGCCACGGAACACAATGCTGAGGTGGCGTAGACTCGACTTTCTTTGTAGCTTTTAGTTTTCTCCTTTTGGATGCAAAAACTTTAGTTGGGTGCAACCCGAGAACCTTAGTCATAGGGTGTTGTACTTATGTAAATATATTTCTGGCGTATGAAGTATTATGCTGTCTCTCTGAAATGTTTTTCCTTTCTTTCCCCTTTGGCTTGCAGTCGATGCGCGCCAATGATCCTTTGACTCACGGTCCTACTCCTTCTTCTACCCGTGTGTTCGGTTCTCAGATTTCGTCGACTCCTAGTCGATGCAATCAGTGCACAGAATATTCGGCAAGGATTTCTGACCTTGAGGTTCGCTTGACTTCAGCCAAACGCCAAGCTCAGATGGCGTTTGATAAGGCTAGCAAAACTTCTGCTCTGACGAAACAGGTGTCGATTCTTAGTGATGAAGTGTCCATCTTGACGGCAAGGATTTTGCATCACGAAGAATGCAACTCTTTCATTCTTGGTATCGTCGAATCTGCCTGTGAAATGTTGCGATGTAAGCTTCCTCTCGACTTATTTTCTTCTCTTTGTACTGTTACTTTTGTGATATCCTTTGCCCTTATAGGCACTTGCTTGGACTTCGCTGCTGAAGATCGTCGGGTTACCGAACGAAGCACAGCTCTGGAGAAGATGTCCGCAGGTGTTGAAAATTTATGGTCTGATCCTCGACGCCGAAGCGCTATTGTATTGCTTTAGGACCGTGCCCAGCATATTGGCGAGGCAGTGGATGGCTGTAGGAGAGCTCTCGTAACTATGCACTCGGTGATGCTTCCTCGCAATCCTCTGCCTGCTACTTTTCCATTGCTCCTTGACGTTTTTAGATCCAGCCAGCGAATCCATCGGTTGATAGAACTGAACCTAGTAGCAGGTGCCAACTTTGCTCTTGGGTGGATACGCAAGTGGCATCCAAGACTCAATTACAGTTCTATGTCGCTGAGCTATCCTCCTGGTGGGGCAAGCCTTCGAGTACACTTAGAGAGTACCTTGCAGCCTGCCCGACGAATTATAGCCAGGTTGTTGCCAGAAGACTCCGCGTTTTTCCGCGAGTTTCACTACTTAGACCCTTTAGGTGTAGATGATTCTGACAACCCGATGTTGTAATATACTTTTGTGTGTGTAACGCGAGAGTATTTTATTTTGTAACTTTATGACGAAAATTTGTTCTCAGGGCGTTATTATATGACTCGTGCGTTTGCCGCATTTTTCCTTTGAAAGACTCGTAAACTCGAATATGAGGAACGTTTTGTCTTCATTATATTTGCGATGTAAGATACATGAGGTGACCCAAGATATCCGGCCTATGGCCCGTGTTCTGGATCTAGAGGGCATTGCCCCTGGTACAACTCGTGGCTTTTACAGCCTTATTCTTCTACTCTATTGTGCTTTTGATGCTTATGCTGTCGTAGCTTTCTCCTCTTCTCCTGTATTTTTGTCCTCCTCTGATGCTCCTATTCGCGGTTTCTTCATCTCTGGCTCCGCAGCGTACCCTTCGAGTGGTTTGACGCCTTCTGTTGTCGTGCTTTTCGCCTTCTCTGCGTAGTTCGCTATCATGCCGAAATTTTGCGCCTTTTTGTGGAACTCCTTGTCGCAGAGATCTGAAACTTCAAAACTTCCTTTCACTGTAATTATTCCTCTTGGTCCTGGCATCTTAAGTACCAGATATGTGTAGTGAGGTACTGCCATAAATCGCGAAAACGCGGGTCGTCCGAGGATCGCGTGATATTGAGATGGCCAGTCCATGACTTCAAAATCTAGCTTTTCTCTTCTGTAGTTTTATCGGTTGCCGAAGCAAACGTTGAGTGCTATTCGACCCAATGGGTAATTGGCACTTCCTGGCACGATTCCATGGAAGGAACAATCTGTTGGCTTCAGGAACTCTAGTGATATATGCATTGCTCGGAGTGTTTTCGCGTATATCAGGTTAATTCCACTCCCTGCATCCATAAATATTCTGTCGACATCATACGCGCCGATTTGAGCTTTGAGTACCAAAGGCGCGTTTCCCGGCCGAGGTACTGTTATAGGGTGATCTTCTCTGTTGAACTCTATTGGTTGTTCTGACCAGTGCAGATGCTTCGTTGTAGCTGGAGGTGATATGACTGCTAGGTTGACTTGTCGAGTTATGCTCTTCTCTTCTTTGTTCGACTTGGGTACAGGTTGTATCATTGCTGTGATGTGTCCTTTTGATGGAACATACCCTTCATCGTCGTCGTGCCCCTGATTTTGCTGGTCCTGTCCTTGAGGAGCTCCATTGTTTCCTTGCTGCTTTGCCGGAGGGTTGTTGCTTCCTTCGAATCCTTGTCGCCTTGCTTCGATTTGCTTGTTTACTGCCGCCTCTTGAAGTTTTAAGAATGTTGTGCAATCTTTCATTGCATGCCTTGACACTCGCTTTCCGTCGACGAACGCTGAGTGTATATGACAAGGTCCATTGAGCATGTCTTCTGGCGAGGGGTTGTATTCTCTGGATTCTCTTACGGGGAATTTTTTGTAGTCCTCTTTTCCGTAACTTCGATATCCTAAACTTCTTCGATCACTTCCTTGATAGCTGTTGTCTTTGTATCCTGCGGCGACTTGGCTATGAGGGCCATAGTTGTCGAAATTTCTGGACCGTCTTCTTTGACTTCCATATCTATTTCTTCTATCGTCTTCTGGAGATCGCGTCCTTTTGTTGTTGCACGCATCTTCTCCATCTGCGAATCTGTTTGCTGTGTCCATGAGGTCTGACACTGTTTTCGGCTTGATTCTACCCATCTCCTCGACTAGGTCTCTTCGTCTTAATCCAATGATGAACGCATCTATTGCTCTCTCATCTGAAACTTCGACTGCTGAATTTTTGATAAGGCTCCATCTTTGGATGTATGCCCGTAGTGTTTCGTCGCGTTGTTGCACACATGCTTTGACTTCTTCTATTGATGCTGGTCGTTTGTATGTCGACCTAAAGTTGCTTGTAAATTGCTTTGTGAGATCTTCCCAGCTTCCAATAGATTCTTTCTCTAGTTTGCTCAACCATGACCTCGCTGCGCCGGTGAGGTGTAGTTGCAAACTTTGCATTGCTGTTTCTTTGGTTCCTCCTAATATTTGAACTGCTTGTAAGTAATCTGCGAGCCATGATTGTGGTTCCTGTGATCCATCGTATTTTTGCTGGTCATGAGGTAGCTTGAATCCCTTGGGAACTGGAGTGGTGCGAACCCTGCGGGTAAAGCATGATGCCCCCATCTCTTTTTCGTCATCTTCATAGCCGCGTTTTTCATTTGGGGATCGCGATCTTCGAGTTCCACCGTGCTGCTTTGGTGATGGCGATCGAGATCGGTGCTTGCTGCTTCTGCGCCGAGGACTATTGTGACGGCGAGGTGAATTTGCTTTGTGCATTTCCTTGTGGTGATATACTTCTTCTCCTTTTGCTGATAGCTTGTGGCCCACCATGTTGAGTCCGTTCAGTGCTGCTCTATGCATATGCTCTCTAGGATCTCCTGGACTTGGTCGAGTTGTAAGTAGATATGCTTGTGCTGCCACTAGTGCTGCTTCAGGAGTTTTTGGTAGGATGTTTCCTTGCTCGTCGACCGATAGGAAGGACGAGTCGAGGTTTTTAGAAATACTTTGCCTGTCGGAGTACTCGAGGTTATCGTACCTTGAACCGTGTCGACGATTTTTCCTTGCGTTGCTGTATGATGCGTCACTTCGCGCTTTTCGAGCAGCTTCGCTAGCTGCAATGGCTGAATCTTTTCTTCTTTGTATCTCTATTTTCCCCTTTGCTAATTGCTTGGCCTGCTGCCTTAGGGCGTAGTGATACCCCAAAAGCATGTCTTTGCTAGAATTTGATGGTATTGGCGTGCCGTGTTCTACTGCTTCTCTTATTATCCTCCATTCGTCGACTGATAGTCGAATTTTTTCCCTGCTTGCGAGGGATTCTGGTGTTTGTCCTTCTGCTAGGTGATTTGCTCCTCTGTCGATATTTGCTGGGTTGAGTACTGGATTGTCGTTTTCGTCGAATTCTTCTGAGTTATCTCCTATAATGGCGAACACCTGGCATTGTTTGCCGATGTTACCCTTAAAGCTTAAGAAGATCGAGTTACTATCCTCAGAAAGCTCTAATCCTGTCTTCCATGTATCTGTTGACTTGTCTGCAGTATCGTCGAGGCAGATCGTGAGATCTTCGAGTTGGACTTCCACGTCAAAATTTTCCTTTTCTTCGTTGTCCTCTGCGATCTTTCCTTTTTGCACTTCCTCTGGGCTGACCGGCGAGTTTACCTCGCTGGAAGAGCCTTCGGAATATTCCATTACTGCTGTTGTCTTGAGCTCACTTGCCGACAGATCTTGTTTCGTCGGATCTGAGAGGCGAGATGAACCTGACGGTCTGATGAGGATGTTTAAGCTTCCGATTGTCAACTCCATCTCTTGATTTTCGTCGATTTCTGTACTGCTGTTGGCTACAAGCGAAAAAGCCGTCGAATTCATGATTCCAACGCCCAAAGTCCCCACGGTCGGCGCCAATTGACGAGGGTTAACTCGACAAATGTCCTAGATGAAGGACTTAGGATCGGGGAGACAGGGCGTCGGATGAACTCGAAGGTAAAGTTAGTCGAAATAGGTGTGTGTCGAAAGTAAACTTGGGTGTTCAACCTGGCTTGCTTTCAATCTAACCTACACCGTCCCCTCCTGGCCCCTATATATAGGTGGCCAGGTCTCGTGGATCGGGTAGGGTACGATACAGATTACAATATCGACATACGGTAAGAACTCGTATTCGACTATCATTACAATTGGGCCTAGCTTATTGGGCCTCAGGGGTACTCAACTAGCGGGCTCTTATTGGGCCTAGCTTATTGTCAGAGGGTGTAAGGACAAACTCAACAGAAGCTCTCAAACCACTTATACTAGCACAAAGCCCGTGCGTTGCTACGGATGATTATTTATCGACATAGTTAATTAGAAACCAAACATGAAAACCGAACAATCATGGTACCGAATCCAACTGAACCGCCTCCCACCTGAAGGAAAAAAATCATGTTGACTTGTTTCCTTGTTCCATCTTGCCAAGCCCTGAGAACTTCCGCCAATGCATCACCCTTTTCACCCACGTGCCGCCTCCCCGCCCTCTACCTTCCACCACCCGCGCATGACTTCGCCCCAATTCCTAATCGCCGGTCTCCGACTCGGTCTCTTTTCGTTCTCTGCAACAACACCCTCCCCTCCCCTTCCTCGAATCCCCCCTCCACGTACGCTATGCGCCTCATGGACCCGTCGATACCTCTTTTTCCACAACAATTTTTTTATACTTATTTATGTACTTCGTTATTTTTGTTCAGCACTTCTTCGAGTGGGATCTACACTACACGGAGCCGAAGCTGTGTATTTCCACTGAACTATCAAACAAAAAAGTGTAATCCCTGTGGCTACAGGAAATAAAATGCAATAAAAATAACATAGTTATTTATAACTTATGTTTAATAAGGCTTGTAGATTTAAGCTTATTGCCTACAACTAAAGATACATAGTCTGAAATACTCCTGAACTTGCAACTGCCACTTGTATCAAATGTTAGAGTACGTCACACACTACTTGCCGGTGTCCAAACATGAACAATAGTTTCAGTAAACACTCTGAGTAAACTTCACACTCCGTGGTCCATGACCTGAATATTAACCACACTCACTGGAAATGTCTTTATATATTTGAATGCACGTAGTTAAATAAAGTGTACGGGTCAATTCGGAAGTTTTGGAAGTAACGACCCCCACTGGAGTCCAGTTCAGGACACGCCTCTGCAGCATGCTCGTCGTCGGTCATGGTGCCACGAACGCCAGCTGTTGTGCTACAGGTGGCCATATATCGGTACATCGGCGGAAATTTGCAACCGGCGATTGACCTAAGCGAGAGAAGGAATATTTGAGATGTTTAACTACTTGATTGCATCTGTTTATGTATATTGTTCAATTGGATTTTCGTCCAACTGTCAATGACAACACTGGTTCTCTTCAGAAACATGTGGTTTTGATTGGCAGCACAGCTGATGCTGATGCTTCCCTCTGCCACCGCCACCACCGCGGGTACAATGACCGCGACGGCCTCGCGGATTGCTGATATCATCGCCATGATCAACGAGCACACCATCGACAGAACAATGTCCGGCAAGCAAGTCGCCGCATTCTGCGCCATGATTAATGCACACTGCCACGAACTCATGACGGCACCGAGAATGCTCTGCGAGGGCGTTGACGGCATCGGCTCTTATAAGCTGATGCGCAGGCTCGGCAAGGGCGGTTGTGTCCGCATCGTCATGGCGCAGCGCCGCAGCACCGGCAGACCGTCGCCGTCAAGACCATCCACGCGCGTCGCCGCACGAGGATCCCCTACATCGGCGAGCTGCTGAGGGAGGCCTGCTTCCTGGCTGCGTGCCGCGGGCACCCCCGCCTCGTCGGATTCCACGACGTCGTGCGAGACCCAGGCTCCAGGGAGTACTGCCTCGTCATGGACTAAGTCGGGCCTAACCCGGACGGTGCTCTTGACAGGCACGTGGAAGAGCACAACGACCATGCCTTCCCGGAGGCCGATGTGCGCCGAGTCAAGCGGCAGCTACTGACGGGTGCCGCGGCGATGCACGAGCGCGACATCATTCACAGGGACATCAAGCCCACAAACATCCTCGTCGATTCCAACGACAGCGGCGTCATCAAGCTATATGCCCATTGCCATTGTTGCAACTGAACAATATGCATAAACAGATGCAATCATATCTATCTGCGAATCAAAAGAGAAATAACGTACCGCGTCCCCTAACCTTGGCCGACGACCAGGCGCGCTCTGGCTGCTGCCCCTCGTTGTTCGTCCTCGTTTGGCGGGTCTGTGGTGGGAGCAGAAGGCTCTTGGGAAGAGGGTCACTGGACGAGCAGGGTTGCCGGGGCAGGGAGCCATGGAGGACAGCATGGGTGCCGCTCCACCTCCGTTGCCGCTTCTCGTTGCCGCCACGCCTGATAACTCTCCTGCCCGTGCGGCCTGCATCTCGATGAAAGAAGCGATGATTGAGGACATATTAATTGTGATTTGATAGCGACACCGTGGTACCGTGATTAGCTCTGGGGGCAATTTCGGAAATCAAATGATATAGAGGCAAAGTGTCTTCGCCAACTGCAAACCAATAGTAAAGATGTCCATTTATTTCCAAAAGTTTCTACGGACTAAAAAGATGGACCTAGAAGGACCTTAAACCGTTATCATGTGTCCATTTGTCTGGTCACCTCTAAAACCAGTCTCAAATTTGAGACTGATCTGAGAGGTCTCCTATATATCCATTAACAAGCTGTGGCACACATGCTTCCTCCACCCCTGCTAATTGGTCAATTTCTCTTCTCCATCTGTTTCACCACAAACCTCTCCTGGTAGTTGTGTTGCCATGTTGTCCGTGAAGGAGGACTCCTTGCTGAGCTAGCTCCGCTAGGCCCTCCACGGCGGCATGCGCTTTTCATGTGCCTCCCGCACAGGTGACTTACGAGTTGCAGCTCCATGATCGGGCCGACACGACCACTAGTGAATGCCATGCTTTTTCGTGTGCCTGTTCAACTTAGCACGACATGTTAATGGGTTGTTGGGCAACTCGTTGCCTCTTTGACGACAAGCTAGCAACAGGTTGAACGCTTGGCGGGTCACGCAACATATTCAGATAAATGGCTGAATAAGGGCATGGAAAAAAATGTTTTATTTTAAATTTGTGTTTGTGCAAATGTGTAAACGAATGTTCAGCAGATGAATATGTAGAAAATTTGTATCTAATTTCTGTGACAATATGTGCATAAAGATGATTTTTGAATGTGTAAGAAATTAACGGTGTGCATTGTTTTATGCATCTATAGGGTTATATCAAGAGCAGGGTGTGATGCATTTGATCAATGATGGTCAACAACCTCAAGTGTTTCAAGGTTCTATACTCTCCTACCACTTCCGTTCCAATGAATAAGGTCTATATTTTTCTTGAAAATTTAAACTAGGTAAATTTTAACAAAATTTAAGAATTCAAAAAAAAATATTTTGCTTGAATTTTCAAAAAATAAACCTTATTCATTGAAGGTTGGGCTCGTTAGGCTCGCTGACTAGACTACTAGCCGAGGATCATGTTGGCTATGGCTAGCCACAATGGGAGTATCATGCGTGTCACATAGGCAAATTTCTGAGGTGGTGCAGATATTAATGAAGAGAGAGAGGTGAGAATAGTAGTATCGTAATATGATACCGTATCATGACACGAAAAATAAGAAAATCTAATAGCAAATACATCATGTACACATATTTGCATTGAGATTCTATAAAATATTAAATATGATGTGATTATGATACTACTAGATGATACTATAAATTGTAGGAATGGTATCATAAACTAGTATCATATGCATGATACTAGTCTATGATATTTTGCATTGTGACCAATCGAATACGAGCCTCGTTAATGATGTTTTATTGAAGCGAGCGACATAATGATATGAGCGACGGAAAGATCTGACCGTTGGATCTTCGTTATCTTGACACGTCTGTGCCCTACGATCCAACTAACTAACTGATCATGCGTCGCGCCATGCAACAGGCCATGCCCCTGCTGGTGGCTCCCATGAATTTGGATCTGGCCACCCTGTCAATTCTGGCAGCAGAAGATGCTGCTGCTTCTCCTAGCTCGACAAGGACCATTCTGGGAGACCTTGATTTGTACTCCACTGAAGTGGTTGCAATGCTCCTCTCTCGTGATTGGCTGCCTGGCCGAGATTCTTTCTCGCCTTGCTGGCAAGGAGGAACACTCCAAACTCGCATATTCATAGCGATTCTTGCTCCATCTATTTCTGACGTAAAATGTGTGGCTCTGCTAGGCTATACTGGAAACTGATCCGTGACTAGATTCTGTAAAAACACTACCCGGTCTGCAGCTTGTCTATGCAAATATACTGTTCTGATCTATGATTCAAAGGCCAGAGGCAGGAATTGGGCGGCTAGAGAGGTGTTCACTAAGCATCCATCACGGTATATAGTCTTGTAATGTAAAGTTTGCACTTCATCTATTTTGTACCCTTTTTCTTTTCGGCGTGGAACTTATGTGTTTTGAGTTGTGTGCATCCTTGACTCCTTGTATGCATATATGCCGAAGTTCCGGTCTCTTGCGTGAATGTATCAATTTTACGTAACAATAAATATTGAAAAGGTGATTATTGGTTAACCAACAAAAGAAAATTCTCTATCAAATGCTCACATGAATTTCATTTGTCGGTGTGCATATCCGTGCTTGCTTGTAGACTAGTATATAGCTCGGAAAGTAACTTTCCAAGCCAGCTTTTGGATTTTAGTTTCTACTTTCTTCGGATTAGCATTTTGTGGAAGTCCAGAACTGAAAGAAAACCAAAAGAGTACGACACGCTACTCGTTGGAGAGGTAAAGGAAGAAAAAGAAAAGAGGTGTGTTTATCTTTCATGAGATTAGGGCCATATATGCATATAACATCATCCTCGTTGTGTTGTCCGATGTGTTTTCCGTATGTCTTACTAAATCACCTTGCGCCAAGTTATATTGTGGTGACGAAATTAGTTTCTGAATCTTTAATATGAAAGGCAAAATGAATTATATTGGCAAAATTATCGGGGTTTCCGCATTTTCTCCTAAAAAATGTGCCATAACTTTGTGCATATCATCTTTTTTTGGTGCTCTTGAGAATGCACGAAAATTTGTGTGGTCTTGTATTAGAAGGAAACATCAAGAACACATAAGGGCCTTGGAACCCCAGCAAAAACCAAGCTGAAACTAGCAACAAGAGCGTAGGATCCAAAAATGGAAGGAACCATGAAACAAACTAAAGAACCTTTAGACCTGATTAGCCAGTGTTAGGACACGTACAACGGGATGATGTCAGCCTTTTCTTACGACTGTCACATCAGATTTTTTGATTAGTTGGACGAGAGAGAATGCATAAGAGAAGGTTGTTTTCTCTTAGCTAAGAGATGATCTCTTATGAAATAAGGGAAGACTATTTTCTCTAGTGTACCATTTGCCTTTCCTTATCAATATAATTTCTTACTAAAACTTAATTGATTCTATTTATTGCTAGGGATGACAATAATGTGATGTTTTGTCTTCTCTAAATGACGTGGAGGGTTAAGAGAAGACGTGCCTTCTCTACCATTATACATGTCCTTATAGGTCAGGTTTTGGGGGATATTTTTTTTTGTTTTGATGAATAGGCGGCTCTCTTGCCAGTTACTCAAAGAAAATTAAACTAAATGAGGTTAATTTTCCTAAGCTATAGCAAGGACCCTGAATAAATATTTTAGCAAATATACTTCGCCTAAAATGGTACACTGAACCTAGCTGGGAACGTGTCCAGTGATGGAGCTTGTGACTCCCAGGTAATGGTTGTATGTTTATCTGCTGGTTCCGGTCAACTAATGCACCTCCGTTTCATATTAGTTGTCGCTAGTTTAGTATAGAGTTGTACTAAATAGCAAAAACTAATATGCAATGGAGGAATACTTAGTAAATATCAAGTGTTGACATACATACATATATCCTTCCTATGTGGTAATTTTGCTTCACGTACTACTACAATCTACTTGTATAATAATCCACTAATTACTCATTCTTGATCCGTTCTTCCGTTGACATCCATCGATCGTGTATCTTCATGTGTGTATATTTTAATCAAGTGTGCATCGTGTGTTAGCTGATCAGATCTCGTCGTCGGCGTTCCAAAGTCCAAGGTGACAGTACTGATATTTGCACAGAGACGTCCATATCTCACACACACAAAAAACAGAGCTCAGAGCAATTAATACCGAAACGATGCAGCGACATTGCAGCTGAAGAAGAGGACCCAAGAAGGCCAGCCAGGCAGGCAGACGTACGTCCATCCCCCAGCCGGAGGCCGGAGCTAGCCATGGCGTCCGCTTCCTCCCGCCACGAACGGCGAGGCCGGGAAGAAGGAGGCGAAGAAGAGGGGGAGTTCGAGCACCATATCACCTCCCCGCTCCTCCCGCCGCCGGCCGGCGCGCACGAGGCGTCGTCCTCGTCGTCGCCGCCGGAGCCTGACGAGGAGGAAGAGAACTCGCCGATCGAGCAGGTGGCTCTGACGGTGCCGGTGGGCGACGACCCGGACACCCCCGTGCTGACCTTCCGGATGTGGGTGCTGGGCACGGCGTCCTGCTTCGTGCTCTCCTTCCTCAACCAGTTCTTCTGGTACCGCAAGGAGCCGCTCACCATCACCGCCATCTCCGCCCAGATCGCCGTCGTCCCGCTCGGACGCCTCATGGCGGCGACGCTGCCCGAGCGCGCCTTCTTCCGCGGCCGGCGGTGGGAGTTCACCCTCAACCCGGGGCCCTTCAACGTGAAGGAGCACGTGCTCATCACCATCTTCGCCAACGCCGGCGCCGGCACCGTCTACGCCATCCACGTCGTAACCGCCGTCCGTGTCTTCTACGGCAAGGAGCTCACGTTTTTCGTCTCCCTCCTCGTCGTCCTCACCACCCAGGTGCTCGGCTTCGGCTGGGCGGGCATATTCCGGCGGTACCTTGTGGAGCCGGCGGCCATGTGGTGGCCGTCCAACCTCGTGCAGGTCTCCCTCTTCAGGTACGCTTCCTCGTCACTTCTCCTCTCCGGCAAGCAACTTTGTTTCAACCTGTAGATAGTAATTACATTTTTATTAATTATAGTCCTGCTAGCTACTAGATGATTGATTGGCTAACTGATGCTTAAAACGAAATCACAAGCATTGTTATTTTCTTCCTATATATAACAGATTCGTACATTTCATGACGTGCTCGTGAGTAATGCGTGTAAATTATGTATGCTTCGTACTAGCAAGTAGGAATTCCGATATTTTTGAGTTAGACCAGTTAGCTGTCATGGATCATGGAACGTCAGATGTGGGCCACAAAATTGGTTGGTTGGTTTGAATTTTAGTCTGGGGCCTCTAGTTAGTAAGAAAAATGAAACACACATGTTTTTTTTTTCTAGAGTAGGAAGTCGATGCAAATGAATTAGGAGCACTGACAATGACGTGACCACAAGCAGCAGCTCACGTTACATGCCGGAACGTGATCGCCGTGTTGTGCTCACTGAGAAGTGAGATCGATTTTGTTTGACTTTCACCAAGCTAGATCTGAAGCCTTCCAACAGTTAGATTTAATTGCCAAGTTGTGCAGGCCATCTTCATTTTTCTTTGTATTACTTCTGCGCTGTGGCACAATGTCGCTGGTCATTTGTTGGGAACTTAGGAGTAGAAATGACGAATGGTCAATTGGTCATGCACTTCTGTATTTCATTCATCAAGATGTAAAATGGGCAGAAACAGAAGACACACTCCATATTCTTTCTCACTCTCAAGTTTAGGCAGTGAACTTTTTTTCAGTAAATTCAGTACAAGAAAAAAAGTCTCTGAAGATGGCAGTAGACTAACCCTCTTTTTCTTTGAAGAGGCGGCCAACTTGAACTATTGAACTTAGAAAGGATGGCTGACGGAACGATAGTGATCATGTAACATCTTCATGGGCATGGCGGCAAAATAGCCTTTGGATGATCTAAAATACAACGGACTTGCACATCTGAATCTGAAACCTCTAACAAGCTTGGAAATTCTGAGCAGGGCGCTTCACGAGAAGGAAAGTCGAAGCAAAGGCGGCTTCACGCGCAGCCAGTTCTTCCTGGTGGCATTCACCTGCAGCTTCGTGTACTATATCTTCCCAGGCTACCTGTTCCAGATGCTCACGTCCCTCTCCTGGATCTGCTGGGTATTCCCCAACTCCGTGCTCGCCCAGCAGCTCGGCTCGGGTCTTTACGGCCTCGGCATCGGCTCGATCGGTCTCGACTGGGCATCCGTTTCCTCCTACCTCGGGAGCCCTCTCGCCAGCCCCTGGTTTGCCACTGCAAACGTCGCCGCAGGCTTCTTCTTTATCATGTATGTGATCACACCAATTGCATACTGGTTTAATTTCTACAAGGCCCAGAACTTCCCAATCTTCTCTGATGGGCTCTTCACCGAAGCCGGACAAAAGTACAACATCTCAAACATCGTGGACTCCCATTTCCAGTTCGACACACAGGCCTACGAGAAGAACGGCCCACTGTACCTCAGCACTTTCTTTGCTGTCACATATGGTGTCGGCTTCGCATCCCTTACCGCGACAATTGTTCATGTCCTCCTCTTCCACGGAAGGTAAATTCTGCAAAAGTTGCCTGTCAGTTTTGCACAGTTGACAGGATGGCAGCAGCTAATAAAAATTATGGTGCTTTTGTGCAGTGAAATATGGCAGTTAAGTAGGTCAGCTTTCAAAGAGAAGAGGGTGGATATACACACAAAACTTATGAGGAGATATAAGCAGGTCCCTGAGTGGTGGTTCATCTGCATCCTTATTGCTAACATTGCCATCACAGTATTTGCTTGTGAATACTACATTGAGCAACTCCAGCTGCCTTGGTGGGGTGTATTGCTTGCATGTGCCATTGCCTTCTTCTTTACCCTCCCAATTGGAATTATCACAGCAACTACGAATCAGGTATGTTTTCCAACAGCTTGCATATCATGCCATACAACTCTACAGCACCAGTTCACTGTTTTTTATTCTTCGTTGTATGCAGACTCCGGGACTGAACATCATCACAGAATACATCATGGGGTACTTGTATCCTGGACGACCCGTCGCAAATATGTGCTTCAAGGTGTATGGCTATATCAGCATGAGCCAAGCTCTAACTTTTCTGCAAGATTTTAAGTTGGGCCACTACATGAAGATTCCACCAAGGACCATGTTCATGGCTCAGGTAAGCTTTGTCACTCAGATAGTTGATCTGCATCTATCAGGCAAATACACACAAGGTAATGTCATATTGTGTCACTAAATGACTTCTTGGCACATGGCAGGTGGTCGGAACTCTGATTGCAGCATTTGTGTACCTCGGAACAGCATGGTGGCTGATGGACACAATCCCCAACATTTGCGACACTGAGCTCCTCCCAGCAGGCAGCCCTTGGACCTGCCCTGGAGATCATGTGTTCTATGATGCATCAGTCATATGGGGTCTTATTAGTCCACGCAGAATATTTGGGGACTTGGGATCTTACTCAGCTGTAAACTGGTTCTTCTTGGGGGGAGCCATTGCCCCACTCCTTGTCTGGTTGGCACATAAGGCATTCCCACGCCAGAGTTGGATCTTACTCATCAACATGCCCATCTTGATTGGTAGCACCGGCCAGATGCCACCCGCCACTGCAGTCAACTACATCACATGGATATTTGTTGGGTTTTTGTCAGGTTATGTGGTCTACAGATATCGACGTGACTGGTGGGAGCGACACAATTATCTGCTTTCTGGTGCACTAGATGCTGGTTTGGCATTCATGGCTGTCTTAATTTACTTATGCCTAGGCTTGGAGAACATCAATTTGAACTGGTGGGGCAATGATTTGGATGGATGCCCCCTTGCCTCTTGCCCCACTGCTAAGGGTATAGTTGTCGAGGGGTGCCCAGTGTACAATTGATCATCTCCTCATGTCTATCAGTCCCTGTGCGAAAAAAATGAGAGAAGTGTCAAGGAGCGTGCAGGGATCAAATGTAAATGACAAATGTTTATTTCATAACATCTCAGAGATGAGAAACTGGTGTTATTTCAGTGCTCTATTCGGAAAACCCTGCAGGAGTTGATTACAAAGAATCAAAGATGGAATTTTTTTATCATACTGTTCAAAGTTTCAGAAAGATTCTTGGCAGAAATTTTAGTAGCAATTTCATACAAAAGAATTCTAGTGGTAATACATTTTGTTGTCAAAGCAAGTAATATTCTAGATTGCAAGGAAGTCATCCTCAAATCTTCAAAATCTAGTGAAAGAAGGTAGTACATGACTCGCGAGTTGCAGTTCCATATAACTGCAATTTCATACAGTACACGCTATGTACATGTACCACGACAAGTAACTTTGTGACTACACTTTTTTGCTTGCTGTCATTATATGACTGCAGTTTCTTACTATCCAGACAGAGGTGACACAGAGACTAGTGATGTACTACACGGCATAGAAAATAATGCTCAACTACTACTCTAAAACTAACACCAACAATTTCAATGTAACAATACATGAATCATGAAGGGGACATCATTTTGCCCCGTTGTAAGTTGTAACTCTATATATTAAGAAATCCACAATGTTCGATCTGCACACCTTCCAGTACATAACTGCATTGTCTCTTCCTCTTACACCTTAGCCAACTGTATTCTCTCTGTTGACATCTCAATCTTTTTCCTTAAGTACTCAACTGATGAAACCAGGAAAAAATTAAAGCACAAAAAGGAAGTATTCTATGTACAGAAGCTGAACCAAACGTGCCCCTGAAACAGCTGTCAGTTACCTGACTTCTTTTGTCCAGCTGTGAGTTCTACCTCTAAAGGAAAATTCTCTAACTCCTTTATAATCATGATTTATGGAATAATTCTCTGAAATTATCCGTGTAACAGCATAATCGTTTGACATTTTTATGTCTAGAGAAAAAGAGAAAAGGAGAATGATGTTCGACAAAGATGGTATGCACAACTTAAGTGTGATCTATGATGCATAACTGAACACGGATGCATGCAAAATCGCGGTTGGTTTCTATGGTCCGTTCGTGGCAACAATTTCAAGCAATAACTTTTCATTATCCTGATATGGTTCCAGGAAGCTAGGTCCAAACAGAGATGGGGGAGGAAGAGAGCAGGAAAGCAATTACAGAAGAACATAGATCATGTAGAAAAAGCAACATAGTCCTGCACCACACACCTGAGGATGGTCGTGAGCAGAAGAATAAAAGTCTGATTCGGCTCTCCAATTATTTGCTCCGGATGTGCAGCACAAGATTGCCTATCAAAGCCATCTTTCTTGTCTCTTCCCCTTAACAAAAACATATTTATTATGAAAAATTGACAACAGTGATAAGCTCACAGCTATCAAACTTACTGTAACATAGATGCTCTTATGGCAGCCATCTGGTTCCAGCACTGAACACACACTCGAGTAAAAACAACACTAAACAGATATCATGCATGCCTCTTTTGTGTTACAATTTATTCTAGGGGTAAGATGATATATACAGATCATGAGACCTAAGAGATATCAGCGACTAGTAAACCAGTCGATCGATTGTCCCAACCAGTCAACTAGAGAAAACACGATAACCTGGGTATCTTCTTGTGGGAGAATGGCAACGGATTCTTTGACAGAGTACTTGGAATGAAATAAGAGGTTGCAGCCGCACACGCTGTGGTTATATATTCACTTAATTGAGATGCTTGTCCAAAGTATCACAGGAGAATATTTAACACATTCCAGGTAAATATTTCACAACAACTGCAATTGAAGATATCCAAGCAGTTTAATGCTGCAGTTTCAAGATATTGCCACACTACTTATTGGTTCAGCAAGGCTATCAAGTATGAACCAAAACTTACAAAGAAACTTGCTTAGGATGCACCCTTCACTTGACTTCTTCCACTTACAAAATCCCTTGATCAATCTTCAGTTCATAGGTCATGGACTCATGGTATTTTGTTCAGATCCTTGTTCAACCATCACCCCACACCTGAGCAGCCTCCTGTAACTCTCTGTTTTCACACAATTTGAAAACAAACTGAACCGTAAGTCAGCAAGTTTGGCATGAACACCTTCACGAGCTCATCAAACAGCTTGAGAAATTTACTCAGAATAAAATAAGAAGCTTTTGGCTTTTAGACATAGTCTGCACACCTCATGGCTAAGTATATAGCACGAAATTGAGATGCTTGTTCCATTTATCAATCGTATTCAACACTTTACTGATAAAGGCTTCCCAAGAATCACCATCCAAGAATTCAGACCACTTAAAGCAGCAGTCTCAAGATTTTTGCCAACAATATCGTCATGTATTGGCTGAGAAAGGCTATTACTTGCTTCGGTCTTCCTACTGGAGGCATGGTCATGTCTTTCATTCATTCATTTCATTCTTTGTTCTGTTGTGGAATCGAACCACTAGCACAAACTGGATTTCGAGTTGGGCTGCACCCTTTTGTCACTATCTCTGTAAAGAGTATCACCGCTTAAATTTGACTTCCCAAATTTGCAAATCCCTTGATCGAGGCCTCGACCCTTCTCCGGACCCCGTGCAATGCGGGAGCTTCAAGCACCGGGGCTGCCCTTGATCGGGGCCTCGTAGGTCGATGCATTTGGTTCATATCTCCGTTCAACCATGTCATCCCACACCCGCAAAAAAAAAAATGTCATCCCACACCTGACAAGCCTCTTGTAACTCCCCATTTTCACATAACCCGGATATAAGTGAATTATAAGTCAGTAAGCCTGGTTTGAACTGCTTCTCAAGCTCATCAAACAGCTAGCTTGCCTCCTGAACCATTCCACTCTTGCATAACCAGTAGATCAATAGGCTCATAATTGTGTTATCAGGTGGCATGTTCTTCTTCACCATCTATCTCCACATTTGGTACGCCAGTGTTGTGTATGCCGTGTCATCTTCCGCGTTAAGTTGCAATCCTCGACAGATTTGCCCTCCTTTGCAGCATGCCTCGATCACAAGTTCACAACTGAATATGTACCCTCATTCGGTTGCATCCCAGATGCCTCCATCTTCCCGGTCCGGCAGTACCCATCAATGAGCCCGGTGTACATCGAACGTCTGGCCTACGCCCACAGCCCACTCGTGATTATATCATCGAACAGCTTCTGCGCACCCGGGCATTTCATCAAGATCGCTGAGGGCGGCATCGAGATCGCCGACACCAATGAGCCCCTGGAGCAGGATGTTGCAGGTCGGGCGTGGGTGGGCGCGGCGCGGAAGAGTGCGGCAGCGAGGCGACGAGGGAGTGGTGGAGGGCGTTGAAGGAGTGGATGGAGGGGTGGGAGAGTGGGAGTTGACGGGCGGGAGGGAGGGAGAGGAAGAGGCGGAGGGATGGGAGCGGCGGCAGCGCGCGGAGAAGGGCCACGGCCAGTGGCGGCGCCAGGGTATGCAGGTGTATTCATGTGAATACCCAAGGTTGAGAGCAAACAACACTTTATACTGTATAGGTATTAGTCATGTGGCCCATATACAGAATACAACCCAGTAGGCCATTACGCCACTCAGCGTCCCAGCCCATAGCCGGTGATTCCTATGCTCCAATCAGGTCGGCGCTTGGCGAATCCTATTCATCGCGCGTTAGCGCGCGCTAGGTCCTGACGCTAACGGGGCGACAGTTTTGGGCCGAGGCCCATTTGTGATTCAGAGCAGGTAAAATTAACGAAAAATCAAAGCGACGTTATCCGGATTCGATCCCAGGTCCATCTACCGGGGCATAGGAACGTGGCCACCTTAGTACTAGTACGGTTTTGACACAATAGGTTGTTAGCTTCTTTTTTAAACCGTGGATTTATATAATAAGGAATAAGATAGAATAGAGTAAATATTTCTTTTTTTCGGGTTTTTTTTTCTTTTTCCTGTTTTCGTTTTTTGCTCTGATTTCGAATTTTTGTTCAAATTCGAAAATTGTTCCAACTTAATTTTTTCGTTCAGATTCGAAATTTGTTCAATTTTCAAATTTTGTTCAGATTCGAAATTTGAACAATTTTTGGGTTTGAACAATTTTGGACTTTGAACAAATTACAGATTTGAACAAATTCAAATTTTGAACAAATTTCGGATTTGAATAAATTTCAAATTTGAACAATTTCGGATTTGAACAATTTTCGGGTTTGAACAATTTCATTTTCAAACAATTTTAAATTTTGAACGTATTTCAGTTTTGAACATTTTCAGAAATTATAATCTAGTTAAAATGGAAAAAAGGAAAAACTAGAGGAGGGAGCCCGCTTGGGCCGGCCCAACTCACCTCACCGCGTTAGCGAGCAGCATTCGTGCACGCCCGCGGGTGATGTATAGGCGCACCCTCGGCGCTTTGCACCGCGCCGCACACCCCCGCGCGCGGTGTGGGCCGGCCCATTAGCGCCGACCTGGTCGGCTATTTTTTTCGTTATTTTTTCTTTTTTTCTTTTTTTGTTGTTTTTCCTTTTTTCTTTTCTCTGTTTTCTTTTTCCCTTTTTCTTTTCAGCTTATTTTTTCTTTTTCTTTTGCAACATTTTTAAAATGTTCAGATCTGATTTTTTTGTTCAAATTTTGAAATGCATTCAAATTACGAATTTTTTAAAATTTTCGAAATTTGTTCAAATTTTGAGATTCGTTTAAATTATGAAATTCGTTCAATTTTTTTGATTTTTATTCAAATTTTTAAATTCATTCAAATTTCGATTTTTGTTCAAATATTGGAAATTTCATAAATTTTGAAATTTGTTCAAATCCAATTTTCGTTCAAATTTTGAAATTTGTTCCAACTTGAAATTTGTTTTAACTAGAAACTTGTTCTAATTTGAAAATTGTTTCAATTTTAAATTTGTTTCAATTTGAAAATTATTCCGATTTAAAAAAATTCCCGATTTAAAATTTGTTGCGACTTTGAAATTTGTTCTAATTTGAATTTTGATCCGATTTTCAATTTATTCCGATTTAGAAATTTTAAAAAACAATCGAAATAGGAAATGTGAAAAAGAAACAGCAAAAAAACAAACAGCGAAGAAAAAGCAAAAAAACGGATGAACGCGAAATGGGCCAAGCCCACGACTAGCTAGGGCGTGAACGTCCCGGAAAAAAAAACACGCGGAAACAGTCTAATGGGCCGGGCCCAGTAACCATCGGGGTGTGCGGCGCGGGGTTCGCACCGATCAGGGTGGAGTATAGGAGCTCCCCCCCCCCCCATAGCCCCGCACATCCCTGTCCTCGTTCGCTCGCTCGCATTGCACGCACTGCTCTCAACAAGTCGAGTCGATCAGACGCACACACACGGCGGCGCGAGGCGGTAGCCTTAGCAAGTACTAGCGATTACCGATGGCGAGGCGGCGGCCGGCCCTAGACCTAGAGATTGCGGCGGGCAGGAGACCGGCCGGCGGGCAGCAGAGGACGTGCGCGGCAGCATCAGTGTACGCGGCGGCCAGGGCAACTATTCTTCAGTTAGTCTTCTTCTTTGAATAGCACTGCCGCATTTTCATAGCAGACTATATTAGCAAAGTTTTGAACCACCGCATAGCAGATTAGCTTTTAATTTCAAACATAGATGCAAGCAGAATAAGCCATTTGCTTCTAATTTCTGAATTTTTGCTTGTTCATATGTTGCACTATTATTATTTTATAATGAATACCTACGCTCAGGAACCTGGCGCCGCCACTGGCCACGGCCCGGTCGGAGAAGGAGCGGAGGCGGGCCGCGCGCTGCGTTGCACCGGCATGGTGGCGCGGTGGGGTCGAGGTGGCGGAGGTTTGGGCCGTACAGGGAAGTAGTGGAAACTGCAGAAATCACCAGGCTTGGGTCTGCTTCTAAAACACAAGCGGTCAAATTTGTCTCAAAGTTTTCAAGATTTTTTTTACCAACAATGATTAAATTGCTGATACTTCATGAAACGTTTGAAAATCCCACTTTCCTATAAGCTCGTAATGAAGTCTGGTTTCATAGATGGATTGTTATATGCCAAGATCCGATCAGTTGTGGTATGGCAATTATTTTATATTGTTTAATTATGCATGCATCCTGATGGCATTACAATGATGAAAAAAGCCTACCCCCTAAACTTGCCACCACCAGACTAATTCTTTATCTCTTCAAACTATGATTGTCAGGCTATAATGGCTGAAGGCAAACAACACGCGCTAGCGATTGGTTTTACAAAGCTCCTTTTTCTGAAGAATTATGCACTATGCTTCCCAACCTCTAAATTATAACTTGCGAAGAGTGAACTATGCACTCATGTTTGCATCTATCTGTTTTCAGGTTTCAGTCAAGTACTGTCCTAACGTTTTCAAATGGTCGATATACACTTGCGGTGGTCTTCATAGCATTATGTAATAGTGCCTACAAAACTATATCTCCAGATACTCGGTACTGATAAAATTAAGCTTTCCTGAATATTACAGACGAAACAGGCTTTCGCCCCGCTTTATAAATAAAGCCACAACGGCCGAACCGATACAAGGTGGAGAGGAGAACCTCTTACAAGCAGATCAAAAATAAAAACAGGAAAACACGGGAAAACCAAAACTACGAAAACAAAGAAACGAAACCGAGTCAAATCGGGGCTCCACGACGACGCCCCCAAGTGGGTAACGACGCAAGGCGCCGCCGCCGTCGAGACCGAGAGGTCAAGGGTTTTCACCCGGAGCCATATCGCAGAGAGGATAGCCACAACGACGCCCCCAAGAGGGTTACGACACCCACAGGCGTCGCCGCCGTTGGCGCCGAGGCGCTGAGCTTTCGCCCGGAAAAATCCTCACTACGCTCCCGAGAACTCTGCCGCCCGCTGTCCTCGAGTTAGGCCTCCGAACCATGATCTGGGAGCTGCCGAAGCCGAAGCTCCACCAACACCAGGCTCCCCCGCCGTCCGCTCCACGCCACCCACATGACCGAAGAGAGAGACCACCGCCGCCGCCACGTCGCTCGCCGAAGAGCCGACCGCGCAGACCATCCTCCGGGGCCGCCACCCCGGCATCCACAAACTCGAGCCAAAGTTCCACACACCGCGACACCGCACAACCGACGAGCAGGACGGGTAGAACGAACACGGGCTTGCTTGCAGGCATCGAGCCACCCGGTAGCCTAGGGGAGGGGAACTGCCCTCTGTCACCTACGGTGAGTGCCGACCGGACGTAGCAGCAATGCTAATTAGTCCAAGATCAGGCCCAGATTAGGTCCGGCCAGGCCCACATCTGGCCCGGCTAGGCCCAAATCAGGCCCAGATCTGGCCCAATTGGCACCGCCGCCGCGCTGCAGCAGCCAGGCCACCGAGCCGCCGTCGACCTGCATCCCAAGCCGCGCCTACCACCGTCGCCGCTGCGCAAGCTGGGACGCCATGCCCCGCCGCCAGAACCTCAGCCGCGTCGCCGCTGCATCTCCTCTCCAAGGCGGGCACCGGCCGAGGCCTGCACGACCGCTGGGAGAGGCACCACTGCCGCGTCGCCCAACGACAGGCGGCGCCGTCACCGACGCCGGGCTGCTGCCGGTCGAGCTCGCCGCATCACCATGGCGCACCGCCGCAGCGCTGAGCTCCCGCGAGAACAGAACTGCGCCGGGTAAGGAGAAGCCCGCCGCCGCCGGCACCGCCCGGGCTTTGCCCGGCGGCGCTCGCCGGCGACGGCGGGAGAGGAGGAGAGGAGGGAGAACCTTGGGTGGCGGCTAGGGTTTTGCCCCGGTCGCCCGCGCGGGGGGCGACTCGGGACGCGAGAGCGAAGCGGTCCCTCCTCAAGTCCGTGCTTCCCTCCTGAATATTACACCCCAGATATTCTTTGTTAGTATCGTGCCTTGCATCTGGCTGCGAGTAATTCTGCTCCAGAAATTCTGAAACTTTGGCAGGACCAACATCAACAAACAAGTTGGAGCTGAGTAGCTGACAACATACACTCTCTAAATGATGGCCTGTGGAAGGTACTCGGCTTTTCCCGACTTGCCCATGTCATTATCTACTTGATAAAGTAGCAATATTTGAATATTTATATTTAGTTGTTGTAGTGAGCACATAGCAAGTGGCTTTGCTAGATTAAGAATGTGAATTACGTACCAGATTGTGACTATTAGTCCTTTTTGCCGTTGCAACTTATTCATGATTACAGCAAGGATATCCATGCATGGGGAGCAAAGATACGTCTGAACATAATATACATAGACTATTTTTGCTAACTTCGACTATCATTTCATTTGACAGATAGAGAGGCTCTAATAAGTAGAACCGCCTAGGGAAGCAGAATCTGCCGCATGCATGGTCATGTGGAATTGTGACTAGACACATCATGTGTCATTTAAAAAGTTATAGCTTCAAGTTTGTGATGCTTAGTTGCTATGGTTGGTTGCATTTTAGCTTTTGGGTTAATATTTCTATTGTCGGAATGTAAAGTCTTAATAGAGCGAGCTTAATTTCATATGGATAGCAAATAATCCTACCTTTAGTCATTATTTTTATATCACTTGAGGATTTTCGTATAATGGGATGTTTTTGGTAGTGTGAAACTTATAGTTTGTCGTTGCTGCTACCATCCTCTTTGTTGTTAACAATGCAACCAACCATAGCAACTAAGCATCACAAACTTGAAGCTATAACTTGCTAGCCAACAATTGTGTTCGCCTGAGTTTAGGCAACGATTTAGTCTTGTATTTATGCTACTACGGAGGTCCTTGTATGATATGGATACATTATCACTGATCATTTCCACTGATAATTAACAGTTGAGAAGAAAACTTCCATGCTGCTATATGTTTGAGAACTTTGCAGTTGCTTATCTACCATGGTCTAAAAAATGGAACTTAATTTTTCTTGCCTGCTGACACAAATTCAGATTGATAAGTGTTCATCATCCTTTCGAAGAGCAACCTCTTGGCATGAGCTAGCTATCCACTTCCCATTCGGGTTGTCGGCTCAAGGCTCTTTCTCTCCCAGTTATTTACGATAGAAATTGACTTTACATTTTTTGCCGCAATTCACACTTGATTGTGAGTTTAGTATCGCAGTATGAAATGATAAAATAGATGCCTATCATGGAGCGTCCATATGAATATGGAGGTATAATTTTGCAGGGGCTAACACATGTGGTATACGAAAACAATTACTAGGACGAGAATAAAAAATCTATATAATAACTTAATAGCCGTGGCGAAGCACGGGCATTCAACTAGTTATTTTATAATGAATACCTACGCTCAGGAACCTGACGCCGCCACTGGCCACGGCCCGGTCGGAGAAGGAGCGGAGGCGGGCCGCGCGCTGCGTTGCACCGGCATGGTGGCGCGGTGGGGTCGAGGTGGCGGAGGTTTGGGCCGTACAGGGAAGTAGTGGAAACTGCAGAAATCACCAGGCTTGGGTCTGCTTCTAAAACACAAGCGGTCAAATTTGTCTCAAAGTTTTCAAGATTTTTTTTACCAACAATGATTAAATTGCTGATACTTCATGAAACGTTTGAAAATCTGACATAAGTTACGGTGAATCTAACAAATACTTAACGGCTGGTAAAAGATGTAGGCGCAGTTTGGCAACTCGGTTTGAGTTAAACGGAAGTATTTCAAAACTAAGGTATTTCACCGCCTAGGCAAGTAACACTGCTTTTGTAAGATCATGCATGGTTTTTTAGAAAAAGACCTCCTGTATAAATAAATTAGTCTTTTGGGAAAAACTTGGCTTCAAAATCGTGGTATTTTGATGTAGCCAAGCACTTTCAAGTACCCCCGCCATTCCATATTACTCCGCATATTAGTTTTGATCAAAATCAAATTCTTTGTTGCGCTTGACCAGGTATGTAGAACAAAATATCAACATATAGAGTACCAAATGTATATAATATAAAAGTATAGTTTATTATGGTTCTAACCGTACTAATTTTATATTTTGTGTATTGGTACTTTTATCTGCACAATTATTTAAACTTTATGACGCATGACTTTGACCAAACATTATATGTAGTACTCCCTCCGTCTTGGTGTATAGGTCTTGCGCGTGTCTCTAGGTCATTATTTTGATCAACGTAATACAAATTATATACTATAAAATATATATCACTAAGAACTTCAAACTTTGTACTTTCTAATGGTATAGTTTTTGTGTTGTAAAATTTAGATTATATTTGTCAAAATGGCAATCTAGAGATATGTGCAGGACTTATACACCGGGACGGAGGGAGTAGTATAGAAGGGAGTAGTATAGAAGGGCGGACTTATTTAAAACTAAGTCGGTTAACAGAGTGGGGTTGGTTTTTGAGGTGTGGCGGTGCTCTTCTCGTCATGGTCTCTTTGTTGGTGGGTTTTTTTTTGTGTTCTTCATCTCCCATGGCCATCTTCTTGTCTTCCTGCCTTCAATGCTCTAGGGTGAGCTTCTCTAACTCCGACGGTATGACGCTTTTTAAATTGAGTGAGGGGGCAGGGTCCCTATTTAGACGTGGATTCTGATGGAACTTTGATGATGGGAAGCCCCCAGGTTGCAGATGTTGGCATGATTTCTTCAGTGGCTCAGGGCTTCGTCATCAAGATCATATACTCGTGTCACCACTAGTCGGCGATCGTTTGGCTCTAAGGACTCGGAGCATTTCAAGTGGAATTTTTAATTTTTTTTTGTTTGCTGCTCCCTTTGTTAGGAGTTAATAGCATAAAACCACCACTTTTGGTGTAAAATTTACCGAAGACCACCACTTTACGTTTGCGGGACAAAATCCCACCAGATTTTACCAGGTTTTTTGCCAAACGCACTAAAACTCAATTTGAGGCAAATTGACAGCCGTGCTGACATCCCAGCCCCACCATAGTGCTGATGTGGCAACATCGGGACGAAGCGGGTGCGCGCCCGTTAGCTGTAGAGGTGGGCCCCACCCCGCGCAGTGGAGATGGTCGAGCCCGACCACTTAGGGTTCAGTTTCCCCTCGCGGTGAGCTGCACCCGACACTGCCACCGCCGCGCCATCGCCGCCACCGAAACCTTTGCAGCCGCCGCCTGCTGTCGCCGCCGCCGGTCGTTGCAATGCCAAGCTGGGGGGACGGCGAGGGCTCGTCGACGACTCCGCGACCAATGCTAGGGGTAAGCTAGTCGATTTAGGGTTAGGGTTTGCTGGTACATTTGGGGATTTTTTGGATTTCGTTTTGATTCAAGCTCGATTCAAGCTCATTTCTATTGATTTCCGGTTGATTTAGTGTTTGACGCCCATTGACTACTGTCCCGATACCACCGACGACCCCACGTTCTATGGGTTGGCTGTTGGGTGCCCGGAGGTGTGCGCCACCCATGGTCGTGAGCCGCTGAAGCGCGTTGCTTTTGAAGGATGGAACACTGGCCGAAGATTCTATATGTGTTCAGTGCAGGATGTAATTCAATTTACTGAATTTGCATTATTTTTGGAATTGTAGATGTGTTGGCTGTCAGATTAATTCAATGTGTTAAGTTCTCAAAGCAGTAAATAGTCTTTCTTGATTGTTCCTTATTTAGCATATTGTTTATAATTAAGTAGTGTTCAGTTTCTTTGCTTGATAAGTAAATATTAGCAATGCATGAATAAATCCAATGTGTTAAGTTCTCAAATCAGTAAATAGTCTTTTTTGCTAGATAAGTAAATACTAGCAATGCATGAATAAATCCAGTGACATAATATTGGTTATAATAAGTTGGCAGTCTTTCTGAAGAATGCATGTATATTTTCTGATTATTATGCAGGAAGTTGAGAATTGTGGATTTATGACTTGGTTAGATCCTGAGTGGCCACAACCACTGAAAAATGCATTAGCCAAGTTGTGGACCATGTATAATGATACCAGCAGTGCAAGGTTGGATGAGATGATTGAACATGGTAAGGTGATCAAGCAAGTGGCTAAAGAGAAGAGAAAGGTGGACCAGAAGTATGCAAGTTTGATGGATTATGTGCAGAAATTCATGGACAAGACAGAGAGAGATGTTATGGAGAAAATTTATGCCAAGTACAATGACGAGAAGAGGAAGTCCATCAATGAGGAGAAGTTGCAGGCTGTGAATGCTGGACTGGAAGAGGAGGTGAAGAAATTAAAAGCTGAATTAGCAATTCTGCGGGACAGTAAGAAACATGATGAAGAAATGGTGGTGTTGAGGAGGAAAAATTGGGAGAAGGAGAAGGAAAATCTAAAGGAAGAGAAGAAAAAACTTGAGTACACTTTGCATGACCTGTTCCAGCAATTTGGAGCTAACAAGGAGAAGCTAAAGATGATCAAGCAGATATGTGCTGATGTTGAGTAGTGCATTATGTAGAAATGCATTACTGTTCATGTTCTGGATCTTAAATTATTGTAATGGTTAATTTGGACTTGTATGTGAGTTTGTGTACCTATATCAGTGGTGAATCTGGACCTAAATGTAGTACTGTCTGTTGTGGATTATTAAATGTGTTAAGTCATGCTGTTTGTGTTGATATTTATGATATTGTTGATTTATTTTATGAAATTTAATTAGGTCATGTATGATTTATTTTGTGAAATTTAGTTAGGTCATGTATGATTTATTTTGTGAATTTTCATTAGGTCATGTATGATTGCATATTGGTTGTCGAGACCCGTCGACGGTTCTCGACAACCCTAAAATGAACTTGTATGATAGCATCTAGGTTGTCGAGACCCCTCGACGGTTCTCGACACCTAACCTAAACATATATGATAACATCTAGGGTGTCGAGACCCCTCGACGGTTCTCGACACTTAACCTAAACATATATGATAACATCTAAAATAAACATGTTATTCATAGTCTCAACACATAATGACTTAGTCTCAAACAATTTCAAAAGGACAAATTCATAGTATCAAGCATGAATAACAGACAGTCTAAAGCACACATCAGGTGCTGAATTCATAGTCTCAAGCATTTATAGTCTCAAGCACACATCAGGTGCTGAATTCATAGTCTCAAGCAAACATCAGCATGATTCAAAAGGACAAATTCATAGTCTCAAGCATGAAAGTACCATAGTCTTCACATTACATCACAAAGTAGTTATGCATCAGGTGCATCAGGTGCAGGGGTGGAGTCTTCTTGTAGGTGAACTTCCAAGCAGTGAGGTACCCTTTCATCTTTCCTGTGAGCAACCTTTTCCTTCCACTTCTTCTTGCAGTAGAAGCTGAATCTGCAGCATCAGTGCATGTTCTTGGTGCAGAAAAAGGTGCAGATGGTCTTGCTCTAGCTGTAGGTGCAGATGGTGCTGGAGGTGCAGATGGTCTAGCTCTGGCTATAGGTGCAGATGGTGCTGGAGCTCTTGCTCTGGCTGCAGGTGCAGATGGTTTAGGAGCCCTTGCTCTGGCTGCAGGTGCAGATGGTGCTGGAGCTCTTGCTCTAGCTGCTGGTGCAGATGGTGCTGGTGCAGATGGTGCAGGTGCAGATGGTGCAAATGAAGTGCAGCCATCATCCACAGCCCTTGTACCCTGGAGTGATAGATAAAATGCAGTTTCTGAGTAAGAACACATGTTAGTTTGCAGAAATTAGAAGATGGGAAAGAAGCACACCTTGTGGTTATCCTTTCTAACTTGAAGCCTTGGCTTCAAAGCTACAGAGCATGTTGTGTACCTGTGACATGCTAAACCACAGTTGCTGCAGGTAATAGTCCCCATCCTAGATGTGTCTCTTGGTGCTGGCACTTCAAATGCTCCCTTCCTTCTGTTAACTTGCTTTCTTCCTGGCTTCTCTCTGAAGACAGGTGGTTCTATGTCTGGTGTATCACTCTTAGTCCAATCATCTGGGCCTGGGTCAGGGTACACAACATGCTTGTAAGCCTCTTTGTACATAGGTTTCTTGAAGAATGCATGCACATAGTCCTCAGGGTGTTGCTTGACTTTCATAATGGCAAAAACAACATGGTTGCATGGAATCCCAGTTACATCCCATTTCCTGCAGGAGCAAGTGTGTGCTCTGAGGTCTACTGCACAGTTCCTTCTGGTGATGGTCACTTGCCACATTCCAACCTCACAGTTCTTAGCAGTGCAAACCCTGGACCATTTCTTTGCCTCCTCCAATTTCTCAGTAAAGTGTGGTGTAATCTCCCATCTAGTGTTCTCTGCCTTAGCTCTTGTCCCACTGTACTTTACCATAAGTTTGTTCCTGATTCCTTCTATCATGGTCCTAATGGGCTTGTTCCTCACATCAAGAATCATTTTATTGAGCACCTCACTCAAGTTGTTCACAACAAGGTCTGTCTTGCATGTTGTATCAAAAGCATGCCTAGCCCAAGTATGAACTGGAATTTGCACTAACCAGTTGTATGCTTCCTCACAGTCTGCCTTCAGAGCATTCATTGCTTGGTCATGTTCATTCTTGGTGTATGCATAACTTGCAGAATCCATGTGCTTCTTGAGCTCTGCTCCTCTGAAACCTGCTGTTTGAAAATTGGCATATATATGCCTCAAACAATACCTCTGTGGAGAAGTGGGGAAAACCTGTGACACAGCTTTTAGGAGGCCTGATACGTCTCAAACGTATCTATAATTTTTGATGCTCCATGCTTGTTTTTACACCATTTGCTTATTGTTTCGTTACACTTAGTGGCACTTTTATGCATTTTCCGGAAATAACCTATTAACAAGCGCCACGGTGTCAGTTTCCTGTTTTCTGCTGTTTTTGTGTTTCAGAAGTGATACACAGGAAATATTCTCGGAATTGGACGAAACAAGTTCCTGAAGTCTTATTTTACCCGGAAGCTTCCAGAGATCCGAAGAAGTGTCGGAGGGGGGCCACCAGGGCCCCACACGCGTGGGTGGCACGGCCAGGCCCCTGGCCGCGCCGGGCCCACGTGAGGGCGCCTGGCCCCTCCTCTGACATCCTCCCTTCGCCTATAAAGACCCCCCGATGGAAAAAACCTAAGTACCCGATCAGATTTCCAGAACACATCGCGATCCGCCGCCACCGTCGACCCGAAGATCGGGAGGGTCCAGAAGCTCTTCCCGGCACCCTGCCGGAGAGGGGAATCGCCACCGGAGGTCTTCTTCAACGCCATGCTTGCCTCCGGAGCGATGAGTGAGTAGTCTACCTTGGACTATGGGTCCATAGCAGTAGCTAGATGGTTGTCTTCTCCACCATATGCTTCATGTTTAGATCTCATGAGCTGCCCTACATGATTGAGATCACCGTTATGTAATTCTATGATGTTGGTTTGTTGGGATCCGATGAATATTGGTGTTTATGATTAAGTTGCTGTACTGAATTATATCTTTTGTTATCTCTATGTTGTTTATGATCTTGCATGCTCTCCGTTGTTAGTAGCTATCTTGGCCGAGTAGTTGCTAGTGACTCCAAGAGGGGGTATTTATGCTCGATAGTGGGTTCATGCCTCTATTTCACCTGGGGGAGTGACAGAAACCTCTAAGGTGGTAGATGTGCTGTTGCTACTAGGGAGAAAACAACATTCATATGCTCAAGGGCATATGCTTTGTTTACATTACACACTTTGCTTAATGCAATTATCTGTTGTTCGCAACTTAATACTACTGGGGTGTTCGGATTGATATCCCCGGGAGTGGATTATTAGTCATAGATGCAGTTGGATGGCGGTCTATGTATTTTGTTGTAATGCCCAGAGTAAATCTCATAGTGATCTTCTTGACATATCACGTTATCTTTATTCTATCAATTGCCCAACTGTAATTTGTTTACCCAGCATGTTTTATCTATGGAGAGACACCACTAGTGAACTGTGGACCCCGGTCCTATTTCCATCATATTGCTATCACCTGTTTACTTTACTCGCACTGTTTACTTTACTCGCATACTATATTGTTTTCCACTCGATACGCTCATAATCTTTGTTTCAAGCAAACCGGTGAGATTGACAACCTCATCGCAAGTTGGGAACAAAGTACTTGGTTGTGTGTGTGCAGGTTCCATATCACCTTCAGTCGTCGCCGTCTCTCCTCTCCTGATCGATAAACCTTGGTATCTTAACTGAGGGAAAACTAGCCGCTACACTCATCATACCTTCCTCTTGGGGTTCCCAACGGGCTGGTCATTCACCACGCACAAGGACTTACTGCTCCACGTCAACTACACGCCACCAGTCTTTTCTGGCGCCATCACCGAGTAGCAGCTTCTTTTCTGGCGCCGTTGCCGGGGAGGAAGAGAAGACTTCTGCGAGGGGAGTTTTTCGCACACACATCCTTTACTTTGTTATTGTTTTGCTTTACTTTATTTATTTTACCTACATTGCTTTATTTATTTTACCTGCATTGCTTTATATCAAAAACCCAAAAATTTAGACTTCTGCGAGGGGAGGAAGAGAAGGCTTTAGTTTACTATGTCTAGTTCCGTTGCTACTACTATGTCTCCTGAGGACATGATTTTCACTTTTAAGCAAAAGGATGAGGAAAGTTTTAAAGAAGCTTGGTCTAGAATTTATGATTGGCATGGAAAAACTGAACCTAAAATGACCTTGAGTTTGCTTCTTAGTAGCTTTTACTTTGGACTTTCTCTTCGTTATAGATATGCTTTGGATGCTATTGCAGAAGGAGATTTCCTTCATTGTGATGGGGATCAAGCCTTCAATATTATAAAAAAGTTGATTACAATTTATAGCATGCCAACCTATTTTGATTCCTCTCTTGTGTGCATTTTTAATAGACTAAATACTCTTGAGACTCACACTTCTAGTTTGAATTCTTGTTACAACACCTTGCGCCAGCATTTTGATTATGTGCCTATAAATTCTGAACCCTCGAGTTGGTATCCTACGATAAAAATCACCATTAGTGGTGAAACTTTTCATGCTCGTTGTGATATTATGTCTGAATTTTGTCTCATGCCAAAGGATGTTTATGAATCTTTGAGCCTTTGGAAGCTTTTTGAGGGAGGAGAAGAAATTTCTCCTACTAACAATGCCACTATATTTCCCCTTGGAATAGCTGAAGGAGTCTTTACAAAAGTCCTAGGAAGAATGATATCTACTGATTATCTTGTTATTGAATGTGTAGGGAAAGGACAAATTACACTTGGAAGATCCCTCTTGAAGCTCCTAGGCGCCGTCATCGATGTGGGAAAAGGCAATATAACATTTACCTCTCCACCTTGCAATAACCATGTCTTTCCTAGAGTCAAGAGCAAAGGTAAGAAAGCAAGACGTAAGGCACGAGCTGATCCTAGTGCTTCTTCACTTGAAAATACTTGATTCGCAATTTTCTGCGCCTAGCTCAAAGGCGTTAAAGAAAAGCACTCTTGGGAGATAACCCAATGTTTTCTTTTCAGTACTTTTTCTTTTATTTGAGTTTTGGAAGTCATTACTACTGTAATGACCGCTCCTTATCTTGTTTATTTCGTTTTTGTGCCAAGGGAAGCCTCTAATTTGAGCGAGGTAAAGATTTGGGGATGTTGCTGTCCTGAAACTGTTTTCGGTGCTGCACCGTAAAAATTCGTATAAATTCTCTGTTTATCTTTTGGACCTGCGATTTCTTGTGCATATGCCCCAGGTTATATCCAAACTTTTGTTAGTTGAACACTTTTTGGTTTGAGCAACAGAAAATCCCTCAAAAATTCGACCTTTGTCAGCTGTTCAGTTTTGACAGATTTCTGCCAATATTTGTGTTTGCCACTTTATCGCTTTCTTTTGAGTTCTTTTGATCACGGAACTTTTTGGGAGGTTGCTACAGTAGTATTTGCTATATATGTGGTGGTTTTGAGTTGAAACCTGAAGCTAAAAGGGGTTGAATATATTTTATGCTTACACTAATGTTGCTAATAGAATTGTGTTTAGTTTTGTATGAAGGAAGTTTTCAAGTGTAGGGATTGGAGAATGATGAGATGAGTTGAAGAATGGACAAAAGCTCAAGCTTGGGGATGCCCATGCATCACCCCAAGAAATATCCAAGAAGTACAAGCGTCAAAGCTTGGGGATGCCCCCGAGGCACCCCTTCTTCATCGGCAAAAATCAGGTCACCTTTCAAAACACTATATTTTTATTGCTTCATGCACTATGTGTTTTTCTTGGAGCGTCAGTTGTTTTAGTTTTCTTAGTTAGTTTTAGTTTGTTTGTTTGCTGCAATAAATGGTTGGACCCCAACAAATTTTCTTTGGAGGAGATGTACTCATTTTCATTTGCAAAGAACGCTCTAGTTTTCACTCTTATTTAAAATCGAGTGTTCTACTTTTTCTGCTACTGCTTTTGGTTTTCGTTTTCGCCTTGATTTGCGTTCAGACCTTGTCATATCTTTTCATCAAGGTGTATTTTTTCCTCTGATCTTTATTGGTTTTCATCAAAATAGGTGTTTATAAAATTTCAAATGGTGTTGGAAAAGAGAAAAAGCTTTGTGCAAAATAGTGGTACAAGAAGGAGCTTGTGTAGACTGCGGCTTAGGCTTTTTCATGTCATGCTTGATGTATTTTTGATAGTATGCTTAGTGGTTTTGCTGTAGCATGACTTGTATCAAATAACTGAGATTGCTTAATGAGCCTTTGAAAAAAATCATGCGTTGTTTTTATTGTATGGAAGCATTATTTTGGTTTTCTCCTTGATGCTTTATTTGGGTTGACTTGGCGCATGCTCACACATGTTAGACTCATACAAAGTCGCCATTAGCCTTCATGATCATTTAGTTTTTGACTTTTGATGCCATCTTATGCTTCTTTTAATGTCGCTTTGTCGCTTTGCATGATTATGGCCATTATTGCTCTCTTAGTTGGTCGCTCCCAGTCTTTTGCTAGCCCTCGCCTTGTACTGAGTATGAGCTCTACTCGTGCATCCAACTCCTAAAAGCCAAAGTTTTCCAAAGTGTCCACCATACATACCTACTAGCAATTTGCTATTCCAAGTAAATTTGACTTGCTTTTATTTTCTCTTCAAATTAAACTCTTACCAGTGTTATGCGAAATTCGATCAGTAAAGCTCTCACGAACCAGAAGGCACACTTTACTTTTTCCTGTTCTAAAAATTTGACATTGTGGTCTCTTATGTTGAGTTGTTATGCTTGCAAGTTGTAAGTTGGATTCTAGCCCAGCCATGCTGTCATGGGCAAGCTTTCAACATTGCACTTCTTATTTGAGTTGATATCGTGATCTTTTGTTTATGGATGCCCGCGGTGTGAAATGAATTGGGAATCTTGTAGGGATCATGGAGTTTGTATAGGTGTTAGGGAAACGCCGGGCCGCCAATCTAAGCCATGCATAATTCATGGTGGAAATTTGCAGCATACCCATGGTGAACATTCGACGACGCATCTCACAATAAAAAGCTAAACAATATAGCAAATAAAAGAGATGTCGAGGTGTTCATTGTCTGCTTGTCCTGTCATTTTGGTGTGGGCTTGTTCCATGTCATCGGGCACGGAGGTACCCCATTGGCGGTTCTCAATGATATGCATATACTTACAATGACAAGAGCCTTGCTTGGGACTCTAAGTAAAGTAGCATGAGGTTTGGGTACTCGTATTCACGGGGCACGAGGTTTTCAACTTATGATTTGTCAAGCATATGCATCATAATTGTTCTCGCATTAACTTTAACCATTCAAGATGCTTATGATGGGGGCAATGAGAGCTCAAAGCCGGTAAGTACCATAATTTTTGAAGGTTATAAAACTTGCAATCACTGCTTCCCTCTGCGAAGGGCCTTTCTTTTACTTTTATGTTGAGTCACCACCTTCTTTCTTTATGCACCATTAAGAGAGCATAGTTGTCATTCTTAGTGTGATATGCATTGTCCCAAAGTTCATTGATTGATTCATGATGATTGGTTTCAGTTGTTCTTAAATTATTTGTATCTAGTCGCCCTCTTAAACTTGAAGGTGTCCTATGCATTTATGTTTTGATCTCTTTGAAGGACAAGCTGAAAACCATTTGTATGTTTTTCCTTATGATTTGAACACACGTTTGACTTTCATTGTTTCATTATCATGATCTTTTGTTTGTGTTCATTTGCATGTTTACAACATGGTTGCTAAGTTCTTATTGTCATGAATATATATTCATGCCCATGTTTTAAGTTCTTATGATCCCAGCTCACAATGCTTACATATATGATCAAGATTGTGTAGGTGCATGTCACCTCAAAAATTATTCTTTTGTTATCACTTACCTACTCGAGGACGAGCAGGAGTTAAGCTTGGGGATGCTTGATACATCTCAAACGTATCTATAATTTTTGATGCTCCATGCTTGTTTTTACACCATTTGCCTATTGTTTCGTTACACTTAGTGGCACTTTTATGCATTTTCCGGAACTAACCTATTAACAAGCGCCACAGTGTCAGTTTCCTGTTTTCTGCTGTTTTTGTGTTTCAGAAGTGATACACATGAAATATTCTCGGAATTGGACGAAACAAGTTCCTGAAGTCTTATTTTACCCGGAAGCTTCCAGAGATCCGAAGAAGTGTCGGAGGGGGGCCACCAGGGCCCCACACGCGTGGGTGGCGCGGCCAGGCCCCTGGCCGCGCCGGGCCCACGTGAGGGCGCCTGGCCCCTCCTCTGACATCCTCCCTTCGCCTATAAAGACCCCCCGACGGAAAAAACCTAAGTACCCGATCAGATTTCCAGAACACATCGCGATCCGCCGCCACCGTCGACCCGAAGATCGGGAGGGTCCAGAAGCTCTTCCCGGCACCCTGCCGGAGAGGGGAATCGCCACCGGAGGTCTTCTTCATCGCCATGCTTGCCTCCGGAGCGATGAGTGAGTAGTCTACCTTGGACTATGGGTCCATAGCAGTAGCTAGATGGTTGTCTTCTCCACCATGTGCTTCATGTTTAGATCTCATGAGCTGCCCTACATGATTGAGATCACCGTTATGTAATTCTATGATGTTGGTTTGTTGGGATCCGATGAATATTGGTGTTTATGATTAAGTTGCTGTACTGAATTATATCTTTTGTTATCTCTATGTTGTTTATGATCTTGCATGCTCTCCGTTGTTAGTAGCTATCTTGGCCGAGTAGTTGCTAGTGACTCCAAGAGGGGGTATTTATGCTCGATAGTGGGTTCATGCCTCTATTTCACCTGGGGGAGTGACAGAAACCTCTAAGGTGGTAGATGTGCTGTTGCTACTAGGGAGAAAACAACATTCATATGCTCAAGGGCATATGCTTTGTTTACATTACACACTTTGCTTAATGCAATTATCTGTTGTTCGCAACTTAATACTACTGGGGTGTTCGGATTGATATCCCCGGGAGTGGATTATTAGTCATAGATGCAGTTGGATGGCGGTCTATGTATTTTGTTGTAATGCCCAGAGTAAATCTCATAGTGATCTTCTTGACATATCACGTTATCTTTATTCTATCAATTGCCCAACTGTAATTTGTTTACCCAGCATGTTTTATCTATGGAGAGACACCACTAGTGAACTGTGGACCCCGGTCCTATTTCCATCATATTGCTATCACCTGTTTACTTTACTCGCACTGTTTACTTTACTCGCATACTATATTGTTTTCCACTCGATACGCTCATAATCTTTGTTTCAAGCAAACCGGTGAGATTGACAACCTCATCGCAAGTTGGGAACAAAGTACTTGGTTGTGTGTGTGCAGGTTCCATATCACCTTCAGTCGTCGCCGTCTCTCCTCTCCTGATCGATAAACCTTGGTATCTTAACTGAGGGAAAACTAGCCGCTACACTCATCATACCTTCCTCTTGGGGTTCCCAACGGGCTGGTCATTCACCACGCACAAGGACTTACTGCTCCACGTCAACTACACGCCACCAGTCTTTTCTGGCGCCATCACCGAGTAGCAAGGCCCTGAAATTAAATAAGGAGTTCACAAAATTTCAGTGATGTTGCAAGGAGGAAAAACAAGGAGTGCACAAAATCAGTGCTAACCTTCTGCCTATCTGAAATAATTGTGTAGGGTCCAAATTGGGAGGCTTCCCCAATGCAGCATTTGAGCTGAGTGAGAAACCATGTCCAACTGCTAGTTTCCTCTTTGTCAGCCACACCAAAGGCAATTGGAAATATATTGTTATTTCCATCTCTACCTGTGGCAGTAAGAATCTGTTGGCCAGTTGATAGTTTAATGAAACAACCATCAACCCCTGCAATGCAATTATTTTTAATCAGCAAACATGCAAGGAAATATAGAAACTTGTAATAGAAAGAAAAATATGGAAGAGATTACCTATGAATGGTCTATACCCATTAAGAAAGCCTTCCTTTGAAGCATTTAGATAGAAAAATAACCCATGGAACCTAGGGGTAGGACTTGGATGCTCCACTAGATATCTTGTTGTCACAATGCACCTAATGCCAGGATTACTATCAATAACTGCCTGCAAATAATCCCTCAGTCTAGTGTACTGAGCCCTATGGTCTCCCATGACAACTTGGAAAGCCTTCATCCTGGCCCTATAAGCTTTGCTCTTAGGAATCTCTATACTCCACTTGTGCTTTGCATTGTCTATTAGTGTGTCAACAGTGGTGTTAGGATTGCTTCTAACTGCCTACTCAGACTCCTTAGCAACCCAATCAATGGTTACCTTGGTGTTCTCTCCATGGGCAATGCAAGTGTGCTCCCCTCTCATTTTTCAGATGCAAAATGTCTGTTCATGTGCTATTTTTGAAGCAGTCATGTAGAAAGGGCACCCTTTCTTTCTCTCACTGCAGTGCACTATTATCCTATCACTGTTGTTCCTCCAATATGCAAAGTTCCTGAGCTGGGCTATGTGAAATGTCCTCAGTGCCCTCCTAAACTGATAAACATCAGTGAAGCATACTTTCAATGCCATCTGCTCATGTGGGTCTGCCCTACTCTCATCATACCAAACTCTTTTCTTTATTTTCTTCAGCTTCCTCTTCCTTCCATTAGGCAGTACAAATCTTGGCACAAACCCATCATCTTCACTGTCACCTAGCTCATCTGGACTGCTCTCCTCATCAGATGTGGGCATGAAATATTTATCTTCAACTTTTACCACCTCATAATGAGAGCTACTAGTAGGGCCAGGCCTTGCTGGCTTCTGCTTCTTCTTCTCCTGAAAGTACTCAGCATCTGGGATTTCTTCTACTTCTGATTCTTCTTCTTCTTCAAATAATTCTTCAACATCAGTGTCCCCTTCAAAGTGCAGAAATGGATCCTCTCTCTGCTTCTTCTGCTCAGCTAGCTTCTCCAGTATATCTGCATCTTCAGGCCTCATCTCTGCTTCCTTCTTCTGCTTCTTTAGCTTGTGGATTAATTCTAGTTCAGCTGCTATACCTCTGGCTCGCTCTTCAGCTCCAAGTTCTGGTCTATACTCACCAGTATTGAAATATAAATCTTCATCTTCACTAGAAAACACATCTTGCATGTCTCCTTCTATGTCATCCACAACAATTACTTCTTTTCCCTTCTTCTTCTTCATGTTGCAAGACTGATGTGTGCCAATGTATAGCACATCAGTGTAGTCAATTGCAACAGGAACTAGATCTTCTTTGTCTTCATCATCTTTAGATATATAAGTGACCCCCTTAGCATCAACTGACAAAACAACTGGCTCCTCAATCACTGCATTCCCTCCATCTTCTTCAGTGTTCTGTCCAACTGGCCATGCAGACTTGTGCTTGATTACTGTAATATTTAGAACCTTATCACTGTCATATAATTCCAGCATCTCCTCAATCTTCTGCATACTATCAATAATCTCCATTCCTTTCTTCCCTTTGCCTTTTTCTTTTATATAGTACATGTAATCTCTTATTCCATAACCATGTCCTTCAAGCAAAGCTAGTAGATTTAACACTGTTATATCTGATCTAGACAAGGTTCTCTCCAGGTTATCTTGACCAGCGAAATTATACCTAATCTCCCAGACTTCATCATCCAAACTACATGTAATTTATTATCATTATTAGTATTTGGTGCAAATTTGTACCTAACAACTATGAAACTGACAGAGATGTTCTGTGATAATACTCCTAAATGCAGTCATTGACAGAGATGTTCACACACTAACAGGGAGATTAAATTATATGAAGTACAGATGAAAATAACACAGATTACTATTGCTAGTTCATCCAGATTGCAATGCAATTAACAGAGAGATATAGATTTTAAAAATAAAAATGAGGGAGAGAACTACTTACTCAATTGCGCCGAATGAGCTTGCCCACCGATGGCTGCTCTTCGCCGGTGAGCTCAGCACGGCCCGAGCGAAAGCCGTCGCCGCCCTCATCTCCGGCGAGAGCTCCGTCCAGAGCTCCGGCGCCTCGGACTGCGCCGCAGAGGGCCGCGCCGGTGAGAACGAGTATCCTGCCATCTGCCCTGCGCCGGAAGGCGAATCCACACCGCCGCTGATGGCGCGTTAATGGTGTGTGAAATTAATGAAGTAAATGACCGGCCAGTTGGAAAACCCCAAGAGCAAGGTGTGATGAATATAGCAGCAAGTTTTTCCCTCAGTAAGAAACCAAGGTAGTCAATCCAGTAGGAGGACAAAATATGACTGAAGGTGATGCCCACTAGCTGCGTGATGCTCTAACAAGGGCGCCGTTAACGATAACTTGTTAGCGCGTCTTCAACCAGTAGCAACGTGGAACCTGCACACAACACAACCAAATACTTTGTTCCCAACTTACGATGAGGTTGTCAATCTCACCGGTTTGCTTGAAACAAAGGGTATGAGCGTATCAAGTGGAAAGTAATAGTAGTATGCGAGTAAAGTAAACAGTGCAAGTAAAGTAAACAGGTGATAGCAATATAAAGGAAATAGGACCGGGGTCCACAGTTCACTAGTGGTGTCTCTCCATAAGATAAAATAATACAAGCTGGGTAAACAAATTACAGTTGGGCAATTGATAGAATAAAGACAACGTGCATATGATGAGAGGATCACTATGAGATTTACTCTGGGCATTACAACAAAATAGATAGACCGCCATCCAACTGCATCTATGACTAATAATCCACTCACGGGGATATCGTCCGAACACCCCATGAGTATTAAGTTACGAACAACAGATAATTGCATTAAGCAAAGTGTGTAATGTAAACAAAGCATATGCCCTCGAGCATATGAATGTTGTTTTCCCCTAGTAGCAACAACACATCTACAACCTTAGAGGTTTCTGTCACTCCCCCAGATTAAATAGAGGCATTAACCCACTATCTAGCATAAATACCCCCTCTTGGAGTCACTAGCAACTACTCGGCCAAGATAGCTACTAACAATGGAGAGCATGCAAGATCATAAACAACATAGAGATAACATAAGATAAATTTTAGTACATCAACTCAAGCATAACACCAATATTCATCGGATCCCAACAAACCAAACATGTAGAATTACATAACGGTGATCTCAATCATGTAGGGCAGCTCATGAGATCTAAACATGAAGCAGATGGTGGAGAAGACAACCATCTAGCTACTGCTATGGACCCATAGTCCAAGGTAGACTACTCACTCATCGCTCCAGAGGCAAGCATGGCGATGAAGAAGACCTTCGGTGGCGATTTCCCTCTCCGGCAGGGTGCCGAGAAGAGCTTCTGGACCCTCCCGATCTTCGGGTCGACGGCGGTGGCGGATCGCGATGTGTTCTGGAAAACTGATCGGGTACTTAGGTTTTTCTCGTCAGGGGGTCTTTATAGGCGAAGGGGCATCGTCGGGAGTGGACCGAGGTGGTCTCACACATAGGGGGCGCGGCCCAGCCCCTGGCCGCGCCGCCCTGGTGTGAGGGCCCCTCGTGGCCCCACTCCGTCTCCTCTTCGGTTCTCTGGAAGCTTCGGTAAATTTCTGGGCGACTGGCTTTGGTTTCGTCCAATTCCGAGAATATTTCCTGTGTAAATTTTCTGAAACACAAAAACAGCAGAAAACAGGAAACTGGCACTGTGGTGACTTGTTAATAGGTTAGTTCCAAAAAATGCATAAAAGTGCCACGAAGTGTAACGAAACACTAAGCAAATGGTGTAAAAACAAGCATGGAGCATCAAAAATTATGGATACGTTGGAGACATATCAGCATCCCCAAGCTTAACTCCTGCTCGTCCTCGAGTAGGTAAGTGATAACAAAAGAAATAATTTTTGAGGTGACATGCACCTACACAATCTTGATCATATATGTAAGCGTTGTGCGCTGGGATCAAAAGAACTTAAAACATGGGCATGAAAGACATAATCTTGATAGAAGAAACTTAGCAACCATGTTATAACATGAAAATGAACACAAACAAAAGATCATGAAAATGAAACAATGAAAGTCAAACGTGTGTTCAAATCATAAGGAAAAACATACAAATGGTTTTCAGCTTGTCCTTCATGGAGAGCAAAACATAAATGCATAGGACACCTTCAAGTTTAAGAGGGTGACTAGATACAAATAATTTGAGAACAAGTGAAACCAACAATATGAATCAATCAATGAAAACTTTGGGACAATGCACATTATACTCAGAATGACAACTATGCTCTCTTAATGGTGCATAAAGATAGAAGGTGGTGACTCAACATAAAAGTAAAAGAAAGACCCTTCGCGGAGGGAAGCAGTGATTGCAAGTTTTATAGACCTTCAAAAATTATGGTACTTACCGGCTTTGAGCTCTCATTGCCCCCATCATAAGCATCTTGAATGGTTAAAGTTAATGCAAGAACAATTATGATGCATATGCTTGACAAATCATAAGTTGAAAACCTCGTGTCCCGTGAATACGAGTACCCAAACCTCATGCTACTTTCCTTAGAGTCCCAAGCAAGGCTCTTGTCATTGTAAGTATATACGTATCATCGAGAACCGCCAATGGGGTACCTCCGTGCCTGATGATATGGAACAAGCCCACATCAAAATGACAGGACAAGCAGACAATGAACACCTCGACATCTCTTTTATTTACCATTTGTATAGCTTTTTATTTTGAGATGCGTCGTCGAATGTCCACTATGGGCATGCTGCAAATTTCCACTATGAATTATGCATGGCTTAGATTGGCGGCCTAGGCATTTCCCTAACACATATACAAACTCCATGATCCCGCAAGATTCCCAATTCATTTCACACCGCGAGCATCCATAAACAAAAGATCACGATATCAACTCAAATAAGAAGTGTAATGTTGAAAGCTTACCCCATGACGGCATGGATGGGCTAATCTCCAACTTACAACTTGCAAGCATAACAACTCAACATAAGAGACCACAATGTCAAATTTTTAAGAACGAGAAAAATAAAGTGTGCCTTCCGGTTCGTGAGAGCTTTACTGACCAATTTTTGTATAACACTAGTAAGAGTTTAATTTGAAGAGTAGATAAAAGCAAGTCAAATGTACTTTGGAATAGCAAATTGCTAATAGGTATGTATGGTGGACACTTTGGCAAACTTGGTTTTTAGGAGTTGGATGCACGAGTAGAGCTCATACTCAGTACAAGGCGAGGGCTAGCAAACGACTGGGAGCGACCAACTAAGAGAGCAATAATGGCCATAATCATGCAAAGCGACAAAGCGACATTAAAAGAAGCATAAGATGGCATCAAAAGTCAAAAACTAAATGATCATAGAGGCTATTAGCGACTTTGTATGAGTCTAACATGTGTGAGCATGCGCCAAGTCAACCCAAATAAAGCATCAAGGAGAAAACCAAAATAATGCTTCCAAACGATAAAAACAACGCATGATTTTTTCAAAGGCTCATTAAGCAATCTCAGTTATTTGAGACAAGTCATGCTACAGAAAAACCACTAAGCATACTATCAAAAAGACATCAAGCACGACATGCAAAAGCCTAGGCCGCAGTCTACACAAGCTCCTTCTTGTACCACTTTTTTACATAAAGCTTTTTCTCTTTTCCAACACCATTCAAACTTTTATAAACACCTCTTTTGATGAAAACCAATAAAGATCAGAGGAAAAAATACACCTTGATGAAGAGATATAATAAGTTCTGAACACATATCAAGGCGAAAATCGAAAACTAAACGCAGTTCTAGAAAAAGAGAACACTCGTTGAAATTATAGGAATAAAAAACGGAGTGTTCTTGGCAAATGAAAAGCAAGGCAACTTCTCCAAAAGAAATTTGTTGGGGTCCAACCATTTATTGCAGCAAACAAAACTAAACTAAATTGAAAACTAAAACAATTGACGCTCCAAGAAAAACGCATAATGCATGAAGCAATAAAAATATAGTGTCTTGAAAGGTGACCTGATTTTTGCCGATGAATAAGGGGTGCCTCGGGGGCATCCCCAAGCTTTGACGCTTGTACTTCTTGGATATTTCTTGGGGTAATGCATGGGAATCCCCAAGCTTGAGCTTTTGTCTATTCTTCAACTCATCTCATCACTCTCCGATCCCTACACTTGAAAACTTCCTTCATACAAAACTAAACACAAATCTATTAGCAACATTAGTGTAAGCATAACATAGAATCAACCCTTTTTGCTTCAGGTTTCAACCTAAAACCACCACATATTAAGCATATACTACTGTAGCAATTTCCCCAAAAGTGCCGTGATCAAAAGAACTCAAAAAGAAAGCTATAAAGCGGCAAACACAAATATTGGCAGAAATCTATCAAAACAGAACAACTGATAAAGGTCGAATTTTTAAGGGGTTTTCTGTTGCTCAAATCAAAAAGTGTTAAACTAATGAAAGTTTGGATCTAACCTGGGGCATATGCACAAGAAATCACAGGTCCAAAAGATATACAGAGAATTTTCACGAATTTTGTACGGTGCAGCACCGAAAACTGTTTCAGGACAGCAACATCCCCAAATCTTACCTCACTCAAATTAGAGGCTTCTCTTGGCACAAAAACGATATAAAAATGATAAGGAGAGGTTATTACAGTAGTAATAACTTCCGAGACTCAAATAAAAGAAAAATAACTAAATATAAAAACATTGGGTTATCTCCCAAGAGTGCTTTTCTTTAACGCCTTTGAGCTAGGCGCAGAAAATTGCGAATCAAGTAATATCAAGAGAATCATTAAGATCCATTGAAGAGGTCTTCTCAATAAGGCATTGTATTTCATCCACATAAGTTTTTGAAGACCCTTTGTGATCACGCTTTGGTTCACTCAAATCACTAAAAAGATTTTTGGGACAGATCCAATCAAAATTATTTTCAAAAGCTTCATACAATCCCAAGAGTTTGCTAGGTATAGGTATCTCGGTTCCCTCATTGTTTGTACTAATAACCTTTATATGTGAACCCAGCTTATTAAAGCGCTTAAGAACTTTCCTAGCTTCAATTGCAACATCTTTAAATTTTAAGCGCAAAGTTTCTAAGATAAAAGCTTTCTTTTCAGGATCCTCAATTTCATGAAGCTTAAGGAACATGTGTTGCATAAAAGGATTAAGGCTAGCAAACCTAGCTTCCAACATGTGAATTAAATAAGCAGAAGCAACTTCAATACTAGGAGCAAGCTCAACCAAAGACTTTTCCTCAATTTCCTTATGCATACTAATATGATTAAATAACTCCTCAATGTTACTTTTTCCAATAATTGAACCACTACCTACTGAGAGGTCCTCCAAAACGTACTTAGGGAACAACATAATTACTAGAAGTAAAGAAATAACAACTACCAAGGATTCTAATTTTTTTGGGTTTTTGATAAAATGAATGCAAGTAAAAATAAAGTAAAGCAAAACTTAAAACAAAGTAAAGGATGTGCGTGCGAAAACTCCCCTCGCAGAAGTCTTCTTCCTCCCCGGCAACGGCGCCAGAAAAACTTGTTGATGGCGCGGTAATGGTGTGTAAAATTAATGAAGTAAATGACCGGCAAGTTGGAAAACCCCAAGAGCAAGGTGTGATAAATATAGCAGCAAGTTTTTCCCTCAGTAAGAAACCAAGGTAGTCAATCCAGTAGGAGGAGAAAATACGACTGAAGGTGATGCCCACTAGCTGCGTGATGCTCTAACAAGGGCGCCGTTAACGATAACTTGTTAGCACGTCTTCAACCAGTAGCAACGTGGAACCTGCACACAATACAATCAAATACTTTGTTCCCAACTTATGATGAGGTTGTCAATCTCATCGGTTTGCTTGAAACAAAGGGTATGAGCGTATCGAGTGGAAAGTAATAGTAGTATGCAAGTAAAGTAAACAGTGCAAGTAAAGTAAACATGTGATAGCAATATAAAGAAAATAGGACCGGGGTCCATAGTTCACTAGTGGTGTCTCTCCATAAGATAAAATAATACAAGCTGGGTAAACAAATTATAGTTGGGCAATTGATAGAATAAAGACAACGTGCATATGATGAGAGGATCACTATGAGATTTACTCTGGGCATTACAACAAAATAGATAGACCGCCATCCAACTGCATCTATGACTAATAATCCACTCACGGGGATATCGTCCGAACACCCTATGAGTATTAAGTTGCGAACAACAGATAATTGCATTAAGCAAAGTGTGTAATGTAAACAAAGCATATGCCCTCGAGCATATGAATGTTGTTTTCCCCTAGTAGCAACAGCACATCTACAACCTTAGAGGTTTCTGTCACTCCCCCAGATTAAATAGAGGCATGAATCCACTATCTAGCATAAATAGCCCTTTTTGGAGTCACTAGCAACTACTCGGCCAAGATAGCTACTAACAACGGAGAGCATGCAAGATCATAAATAACATAGAGATAACATAAGATAAATTTCAGTACATCAACTCAAGCATAACACCAATATTCATCGGATCCCAACAAACCAAACATGTAGAATTACATAACGGTGATCTCAATCATGTAGGGCAGCTCATGAGATCTAAACATGAAGCACATGGTGGAGAAGACAACCATCTAGCTACTGCTATGGACCCATAGTCCAAGGTAGACTACTCACTCATCGCTCCGGAGGCAAGCATGGCGATGAAGAAGACCTTCGGTGGCGATTCCCCTCTCCGGCAGGGTGCCGGGAAGAGCTTCTGGACCCTCCTGATCTTCGGGTCGACGGCGGCGGCGGATCGCGATGTGTTCTGGAAAACTGATCAGGTACTTAGGTTTTTCTCGTCGGGGGGTCTTTATAGGCGATGGGGCATCGTCAGGAGTGGACCGAGGTGGTCTCACACATAGGGGGCGCGGCCCAGCCCCTGGCCGCGCCGCCCTGGTGTGAGGGCCCCTCGTGGCCCCACTCCGTCTCCTCTTCGGTTCTCTGGAAGCTTCGGTAAATTTCTGGGCGACTGGCTTTGGTTTCGTCCAATTCCGAGAATATTTCCTGTGTAACTTTTCTGAAACACAAAAATAGCAGAAAATAGGGAACTGGCACTGTGGCGACTTGTTAATAGGTTAGTTCCGGAAAATGCATAAAAGTGCCACGAAGTGTAACGAAACACTAAGCAAATGGTGTAAAAACAAGCATGGAGCATCAAAAATTATGGATACGTTGGAGACGTATCAGCTGCCGCCTCTCGAACAATCCCCTCCGGCGCCGGCAGCTGCGCCGCCGCCACCTGCTTCTCCGTCGCCGAGATTTCGCACCGCCATCGGGACAAGGCAACGCTAGCAGAGAGGGGAAAATGAACCCTAACTGGTCGGGCTCGACCATCTCCACCAACTGCGGAGTGGGCCCCACCTCTACGGCTAACGGGCGCGCACCCGCACCCGCTTCGTCCCGACATTGCCACGTCAGCACTAGGGTGGGGTCGGGATGTCAGCACGGCTGTCAATTTGCCTTAAATTGAGTTTTAGCGCGTTTGGCAAAAAACCCGGTAAAATCTTGTGGGATTTTGTCCCGCAAACATAAAGTGGTGGTCTTTCGTAAATTTTGCACCAAAAGTGGTGGTTTTATGCTATTAACTCCTTTGTTTGTAAGATGTACCTTGTAAATTGTTAAGTGTGACTTCGTTAATTATAAATAGGGTTCATTTAATTTCTAGCCTTCTGTCTAAAAATAAATATCCAACAAGCACGTCATGCTATTTATAGGATTCAACGTCAAACCCTACACACCCTCCCAACCATCCATCCATGATGCCACAACGTGTGCATCTCTAAATTTACTCAACTACAATCACGCAAAGCCAAGAAACATCCCTATAAATACCGGCGTCACCTCTATTGCCAAACCACCTCCACATTCAAGCTCTCATTCTCCTCCTAAGGTCACCGCTTCCACCCAATAAACCGGCCGCCGTCTAGTCGCCGGCCGCAACCGCCGCAGACAGCAGCCGGAATAATATATATCAGCAGCCATGGGTGCCTGTGCCAGCAAGCCCAAGACCGTCGAGGGCAAGGTCCTCCAGGAGGAGGCCCCCGTCCAGCAGACACCCAAGGTTGCACCAGACACCACCACCGTCGTCTCCACTGATCAGGTCAGCAAGCATAAATATAGAGCTATGCATGTGTATGATTTTCGTTTACTCGATCTGGACGAAATTGATGTGGCGGCCGATACGTGTGTAGGTTGCGGCTGATCAGACACCGGAGAAGGTGGTGGAGGAGGAGGCCAAGGAGGAGGAGCCAGCGGTGGCGGCGGCGCCAGTGGAGGTGCCCACCGCCGACATCGTCCTCGTCGAGGAGAAGGCTAAGGCGACGACTCCCGAGCCGGCGATCGACACCAATGAGGAGGAAGTCGTTCAAGAGAAGATCGTCGTCGAGGAGGAGAAGCCCACAGCTAGCCCCGTCGTGGTCGAGGAGAAGCCCACAGCTAGCCCCGTCGTGGTCGAGGAGGAGAAGCCCACAGCTATCCCCGTCGTGGTCGAGGAGGAGAGCGCCGCCCCCGCGGTAGCCGAGGCGGCTGAGGTGAAGCCTTCGGCTGCCGCCGTCGTCATCGAGGAGAGCGCCACGGAGGTGATCATCAAGAACGTCGCGGAGGAGAAGGACGGCGAGGAGAAGGCGGCAACGCAGCAGAGCTGATCGTCGAATCAACATGGCTTGCATGCATATGTATGCCTAGAGGTTGGCACGTACCTACGCGTAATTGCGCGGGAGAACGATGATCGGTGAACCCTGTACTAATTTTTTGGTGCCTCCCGTTTTTCCTCCACGGGGTCTTATTAATATCGAATATAATTCATGCATGGGCGTGTTCATCATCTCAAACAAATCATTTGATATTTTGCTGGTCTCAAAAGAAAAAGAGAAACATATATGCTCCCGGTCGTTAGATAAGTAGTACATGTGTGCATCTCTATAAAAAAGATTTTGGACCCAAAACTCAATGATGAATTTAATCTAAATTTGGTTCATCTCTCTCGGTACTCTTGGCTTTTTTTAGGGTAACTACTTGCCTTTTATTGATCATTCAGAAACATAGGAGTACAAAAAGGGTATGGAGATTGCAATAGCTAGACGTGACGACCAGTACTAAGATAAACTAAGCTACGAGCTAAACTATGGGCTTCAGTGTTTGAAGCTCTCTTCTCATGACAGAACTTTGATGAAGCGAATTCTCCCACGGTTGCCCCTATCTCCTTCAGAACAGAGCTGAAGCGCCTAGATTCGCTCCCTCCAAACTAGAGATCACCTCAAGGCAGTCAGATGCTACATGGGATGCTACATGGATATGATTCAGGGGTAGATCGCGTGCCAATACCAAATCTTCCTGACATGCGATAGCCTCCAGAGTACCAGGATGAGACATTCCATGTATAACTTGTGCTGATGCTCCCAAGAATGCACCATCCTCGCATCTGCACACCGCCGCTACTGCACCAAAATTTCCATTCTTCCTAACAGCTGCATCAACATTTATTTTGGCGTGACCCATCTCTGGCGCCACCCACTTCTTAACTTGAGCTTTAGGTCCCAGGGATGGAACCATTGGTTTTTTGTGTGTCAACAACCTCCGGATGAAACTTTCCACAAATAGATGTGTTGATAATGGGCTTTGCAAGATGTCTTCGTGAAGAGCTTTCCTCTTAGATACCAATAGGCCAAACAGGGACTAGGCAGCGGATGAGCTCCTCATGGCGGAGCGTTGCTATCATAGTGAAGAGCCACTGTTTGACATCCGGCTTTGTTTTCCTCTCCATATGCTCTGTACCTACATCAGGAGTGAGGGCCCAAACATATCTTGCCATGTTGCATTCCAGCAAAAAATGTCGCCAAGAGTCAGCTTGACCACATATGCCACATGAAAATATCAGGAGCCATATTACGTCGATGTCGCACATCGCCTGTGGGTATGAACTGCTCTTGGTACTCTTGGCTTCATATAACTTCATGACAACTCAAGTAAGGCCGACAAGGGCATTGATACGGGCGCATATCTAGGTACTACTCCCTCCATTCACTAATATAAGATATTTTTTATCTTTTTATAGATTCATCTAGTTTGGTATGTATCTAGTCTACTTTTAGTGTGAAGATTTATTTATTATAGAGTGTATCTAGTTCATTTTGAAATGTCCAAAACGTCTTATATTCATACACGGAGGGAGTAGAATGTAGAGGTAGGAGGGTGCATATGACCAAGTCCAAAATTATTGTCATTTATGTACTTCGTGTATCTATGGCATGCTACATCTCAATTCGAAGTAAAAAGACATGAAGTATAACGTATGCGCATACGACGACAGGTCATATTTGCAGAAACTCTGCCCCGACTAGTCAGCCGTGTACTGATCCGTTTGTAAATTAGCACAGTTCAAGTTTGAAAAAAGTTCAAACATATAAAATGTTTAAATTTGAAAAAGTTTAAATGTAAAAAATGTTTAAATTTAAAGAAGTTAAAACAACAAATGTTCAGATTAACATAAATTTTGAAACAAAAAATTTCAGATTTGAAAATAATAAAATGTGTATATTAGTTAAAAAGAAAAGGACAGTAAACAAAAACCAAAGAAAACCACTAGAATCAAGAAGCGTCAAAAAGAAAATCCGGTCGAACAAAAAACAAATGGGCAACTACCCAAATTGCCAAGCCTGCGGGCGGGACACATTTCAGCGCGCCCGTGGGCGGGACGCCTATACACCACCTTGGTCGGCACGGACCAGGCGCAGCACACCAGGCGTGGTGTTTGGGCTGGTCCATTTATCATTTTTTTATTTAACGCTTTTTCCTTTTTATTTTGCGTTTTTTCCTTTTTCTTTTTTCTTTTTTAAAAATCGTAAATTTTTCAAAACTGATTTTTTTAATTGAATGTTTTCCTTTTTTATTTTTTTGGAAATCCAAACATTTTTTATTACATGAACATTTTTTAAAATTGAACATTTTTCAAATTCTAAACATTTTTTCAAGAATTTTCAATTTGAACAATTTTGAATTTTGTACATTTTTTGAATCTGCACATTTCTCAAATTTGAACATTTTTGAAACTTGAACTTTTTTGTATCTAAATTTTTTCAAAATACATTTGCCAAATCATAAACAAGTGAAAAGAAGTAGAAAAGGTAGAAAAAATAAAAACAGAAAAGAAAAAGAAAAAGAAGAAATAGAAAATAGAAAAAGAAAACAAAAAAAGACCTACCTGGGCCGGCCCACACCCACGCGGGGGTGTGCGGCGCACGGTCCACGTGCACCGATTTGGTTGGCATATAGGAATCATCGGCGACAAGCAGATTTCCTATACCCCACTCAATGCGAGGCTTCCTCCTCGCGCCGCTCACCCTTTACAGCCTGTTTGCTTTAAATTTCGGGCTATAAGCTAGGCCCATAGTCCGATTTTAAAGCATATGTGTTTTTTTCTTTTTTTCTATTTTTTCTCTTTACATTTATATTTTAAAATTTAAACAGATTAGGAATTTTGTTTTAGTTCTTAATTACTTTTAAAATTTCAAAATTTATTCAGATTTCAAATTTTGTTTAGATTTCAAAATTTGTTCATATTTCAAAATTTGTTTAGATTTCAAAATTTCTTGAGATTTTAAATTTTGTTTAGATTTGAAAATTTATTTAGACTTCAAATTTGTTCAGACTTCAAAATTTGTTCAGATTTCAAAATTTGTCAAGATTTCAATTTTGTCCAATTTTTTGGGTGTAGATTTGAATTTATTCAAATTTCTTCAAAATTTAAATTTGTCCAAATTTCGAATTTTAAAAAATTAAAATTTCGTTCGAATTTAATTTTTTTGTTCAAATTTTGAAAAAGGAAAACAGACACAGAAAAGTAAAAAATAGCAAAACGATAAAAAAAAAAGATAGTACCTGGGCCGCGGCCCACTGGCCGCCGTATGCTGTGCGGCACTTCCACCTGTGCCGCTTTAAGCGGGGTATACGAGCCGGAGGCCCCGGTGGCAAGTAAGATTCGCCCCGCCCGATAGGCCGGCCCAGGTAAGATTGTTTTTGTTTTTTATTTTTTGCTTACTTCACTATTACTTTTTTAGTTTTTTTTGAAATCTAAATAGTTTTAAATTTGTTTTCTAGTTTCGAATTTTTGTTCAGTTTCAAAATTTGTTCAGTTTTGATTTTTTGTTCAAATTCGAATTGTTGTTCAATTTTGGAATTTGTTTAAATCCAAAATTGTTCAAATTTGGAATTTGTTCTAATTTGTAATTTGTTCCATTTTCGAAATTTGTTCCATTTTCGAAATTTGTGCCAATTTCCAAATTAGTTCCAATTTCGAATTTTTTTGCCAATTAGGAAAAAAATTCCAATTTCAAAAAAATTCCCAATTTCGAAATTTGTTCCATTTTGAAATTTGCTCAAATTTGTATTTTGTTCTTTCAAATCTGTTCAAATTTATTTTTTTTGTTCAAATTCAAAATTTGTGCAAACTTTAAATTTGTTATAATGCTATTTTGGAATCTAATTTCTTTCAAAACGCAATAATAAACAACAGAAAAAAGAAAAAAAAACTGATGAAGTAGTCTTACCTGGGCTGGCCCAACGCGGACGCGACATGGGCGGAGCGCTACTCGCTCCCGCTAAGGGCGACTTCTTTTTAGCTTCTGGGCCGGCCTCGAGGTCCCGAACAGGTGAAGCCCGAAAGAAGTCTTCGGCTTTGGGCCACCTTATTTCTACCGAGAAGCTCTGATCCAGTGTATTTTCAAAAACTGGTCCAAGGCCGATTCTGAGGAGTTTCCCGAGCTTCTCCGCCAGGAAACAAAACGATACTCCACGGTATCCCTGGTATTGCTTCAAATTACACCACAATGCCACTCGGAGGAGACTCAGCAGAAGAAAAAAATCGAAGCGTTATCCGCTCGGCCCTCATCGCTCGGTCGCTCCCCATCCTTGCTTCCGCATCGCGCTCGACGAGGAGCGATAGGGTTTCACCTCCCACCGGTCCACCGCCGCCGGCGCTGCTGCCCCGCCACCTCCGCCGCTCACCTCCATCTTCTCCTCCGCGCGCTGCCACTCGCCTGCAGCTTCTCCTCCACGCACTGCTGATTGCTATAGATGGCGCGGTGATGAATGGTGCCAAAGAACTTGTTGGCGTGTAGTTGATGAAGTAAATGACCGGCCAGTTGGGAAACCCCAAGAGAAGGTTTGATGAATATAGCAGCAAGTTTTTCCCTCAGTAAGAAACCAAGGTTTAATCGTCCAGTAGGAAAAAGCCGAACTCAAGAAGGTGATGCTTGCTAGCCTAGTGACACTCCAACAAGGGCGCCGTTAACGATATCTTGTTAGCGCGTCTTCAACTAGTAGTGATGTCTACCCACTTCTATTCTTGTAGACACTTGTTGGGCCTCCAAGTGCAGAGGTTTGTAGAACAGCAGCAAGTTTCCCTTAAGTGGATCACCCAAGGTTTATCGAACTCAGGGAGGAAGAGGTCAAAGCTATCCCTCTCAAGCAACCCTGCAATTACGATACAGAAAGTCTCTTGTGTCCCCAACACACCCAATACACTTGTCAGATGTATAGGTGCACTAGTTCGGCGAAGAGATAGTGAAATACAAGTAGTAGTGATGATTATAAGTAGCAAATGTGATTTGAAATAAATATCGCTGCGAGCAAACATGTAACAAAACAGCAAGTAAACGGTGTGCAATGCTTGGAAACAAGGCCTAGGGATCATACTTTCACTAGTGGACACACTCCCAACAATATAACATGATTGAACAAATAAACAACTTCTCTCCACTATGGTACTCTGAATTACTCTCCTATTGAATAACACTAATCATTGTGTAGTGGCTACAGAAGCACCCCTTAAAGTTCATCAAGTACTTGACAAACACCACTCATAGAGATATCCAAATCAAAGCACAACTCAAGATAGATATTATTGCAACTTAAACCAAGTACTAACACAGTGCACACACTGTCAACATTACACTATGAAAGGAGGAATAGATCACTTCAATACTATCATAGTAATAATTACTCTCATAATCCACAAAAGATCACAATCATAGCCTAAACCAAGTACCACCAAGATGCACGCACTATCACCGTTACACCATGGCAGGAGGAATAGATTACTTTAATAATACCACTAGAGTACACATAATATCTGAATAATAACATCTACTTGTTCAACATGATACAAAGCTCACGATCACATAAAGATCACATCATGGGAGAGAGAGGTGAACCACATAGTTACCGGTAGAGCCCTCGGCCCCGGGGATGAACTACTCCCTCCTCATCATAGGAGACAGCAAGGTTGATGGAGACGGCGGTGAGGTCGATGGAGACGGCGGAGACGGCGATGGAGACCGATGGAGATGGCTCCGGGGGCACTTCCCCGTCCCGGCAGGGTGCCGGAATAGAGACTTCTGTCCCCCGAAATTCGTCGGCGGTGGCGGCGGAGCTGCGGAACTCTTTCTGGAAATTTGCCGACTCCCTTAGGGTTTTCCGTCCTGAGGCTTCTTATAGGCGAAGGGGCGATGTCAGAGGAGGGGCCAGGCGCCCTCACGTGGGGCCCGCGCGGCCAGGGGCCTGGCCGCGCCACCCCTGCGTGTGGGGCCCTGGTGGCCCCCCTCCTACTCTCCTTCGGATCTCTGGAAGCTTCCGGGTAAAATAAGACTTCAGGAACTTGTTTCGTCCAATTCCGAGAATATTTCCTGTGTATCACTTCTGAAACACAAAAACAGCAGAAAACAGGAAACTGGCACTGTGGCAACTCGTTAATAGGTTAGTTCCGGAAAATGCATAAAAGTGCCACGAAGTGTAACAAAACAATAGGCAAATGGTGTAAAAACAAGCATGGAGCATCAAAAATTATGGATACGTCGGAGACGTATCAGCATCCCCAAGCTTAACTCCTGCTCGTCCTCGAGTAGGTAAGTGATAACAAAAGAAATAATTTTTGAGGCGACATGCACCTACACAATCTTGGTCATATATGTAAGCATTTGTGAGCTGGGATCATAAGAACTTAAAACATGGGCATGAAAGATATAATCTTTGAAAATAAAAACTTAGCAACCATGTTATAACATGAAAATGAACACAAACAAAAGATCATGAAAATGAAACAATGAAAGTCAAACGTGTGTTCAAATCATAAGGAAAAACATACAAATGGTTTTCAGCTTGTCCCTCATGGAATAGCAAAACATAAATGCATAGCACACCTTCAAGTTTAAGAGGGCGACTAGATACAAATAATTTAAGAACAAATGAAACTATAGTCATGAATCAATCAATGATAAACTTTGGGACAATGCACATTATACTCAGAATGACAACTATGCTCTCTTAATGGTGCATAAAGATAGAAGGTGAAGACTCAACATAAAAGTAAAAGAAAGGCCCTTCGCGGAGGGAAGCAGTGATTAAACATGTGCTAGAGCTTTTCATTTGTAAAACAGAGAGATAAAAATTGGTTTTGAGAGGTGGTTGTCTTTGTCAACGACTGGCAATGGGGTTCTTACTATCTTCCATACAAAAATGAAGCAAGTTTTTGAGAGAGAGATTGGCACTTTTGTGCTCTTTTATAAAGCTTGGCACTCCTCCCCACCTTTTTTCCTTTCTCAAACCATGGCTAACCGATTCCATCGGGTGCCCACCAACATTCACATTCCATGGAGGAGTGCCTTTTTTCTTTTCTTTTTTCCTTTTTTTCTCTTTTTGGAATAAGACAATATGGAAGATAGCAAATCCGACCACTACGTCCCCATGAGCTAAAAACAGTGTCACAAAACGAGAAGTGTTTTGAAGGTTTTTTGAAAGGTAGCACATGAAAATTTACTTGTAATGGCTTGCAAATACCATGCATAGGAATTTATAGTGGACACAATGGCAAACTTGGTTTTTGGGAGTTGGATGCACGAGTAGAGCTCATACTCAGTACAAAGTGAGGGCTAGCAAAAGACTGGGAGCGACCAACTAAGAGAGCAATAACGGCTATAATCATGCAAAGCGACAAAGCGTCATTAAAAGAAGCATAAGATGGCATCAAAAGTCAAAAACTAAATGATCATAGAGGCTATTGGCGACTTTGTAAGAGTCTAACATGTGTGAGCATGCGCCAAGTCAACCCAAATAAAGCATCAAGGAGAAAACCAAATAAATGCTTCCATATAATTAAAACAACGCATGATTTTTTCAAAGGCTCATTAAGCAATCTCAGTTATTTGAGACAAGTCATGCTACAGCAAAACCACTAAGAATACTATCAAAAATACATCAAGCATGACATGCAAAAGCCTAGGCCACAGTCTACACAAGCTCCTTCTTGTACCACTTTTTTGCATAAAGCTTTTTCTCTTTTCCAACACCATTCGAACTTTTTTGAGGAAACTCTTTTGAGGAAAACCAACATATACCAGAGGTCCAAATACACCTTGATGCAAAGATAAAACAAGATCTGAACAAAAATCAAGGCGAAAAATGCAAGCTAAACGCAGTAGCAGAAAAAGAGAACACTCGTTGAAACGATAAGAGTGAAAACTAGAGTGTTCTTGGCAAATGAAAAGCGAGTTCATCTCCTCCAAAAGAAACATGATGTGATCTAACCATTTATTACAGCAAACAAAACTAAACTAATATTGAAAACAAAAACAACTGACGCTCCAAGAAAAACGCATAGTGCATGAAGCAATAAAAATATAGTGTTTTGAAAGGTGACCTAATTTTTGCCGATGAAGAAGGGGTGTGAAAGAGCATTTCCCTAATAAATGTATTTTGGTGTTTGTTAACAACATTTGGTGATTTAACCATGCTATGAAAGTTCTGCAGGTTTTCTAGGTTATTTCAGGATCTCACGGAGGTGCACCCCAAAAAGGTAGAAAAGATCGAAGCCCGTAGTGCAGTAGTGGAGTTAGGGCTTAGTTGTCTTGTAGGGTGCTTCGCGAAGGTGGAAATGGTGGAGAGGGGATTCACGAAATGCTGCTGTAGCTTCTTCTAGGGCGGAGACTCCGGCCCTGGTGGCCGGAGACTCCGGCCTAGGGGACTCGCCCAGGCAATCCTCAAAGTCGGACGATTCAGAGACCAGGCCGGAGTTGGGCTGGAGACTTTTGTCTCTGGCCGGAGACTCCGGCCCTGGAGTCACTTAGGGCGGAGACTCCGGCCCTCCTGGCCAGAGACTCCGGCCCTAGTCGTCCAGCAACAGCTACATTTCGTGGAGGACTATATAAAGCCTTCTTCTATCTCATGAGCTGGCTGCGGCTTCCACTCTCTCTCCTCCATTGTTCCAAAGCTTCAAAGCACTAGATCTCTCTCCCTAGCCAATAGAACTCAAAGCCCTTTTGGGATTTGAGGGAGAAGACCTAGATCTACACTTCCACCAAGGCGATTTGATTTCCCCCCTCTCTTTGTTGAGGGGCTTGTAACTTGTGTGATTCATCGGATTCCTAGCCGGAAGAAGCCGTCCTCCAAGCTCAACTTTGTGTGTAAGAGCTTGGTGGGCCTATTGGGAGCCTCCAATTGAGTTGTGGAGCTTGCCCCAATACTTTGTGTAAAGGTGTCGTGCCGCCTTCAAGGGCATCGCTTAGTGGAGCGTGAACTCGCCTTTGTGGCTTGTTCACCGGAGAATAGGGTGAGCCTTTGTGGCGTTGGTGGCCTTTGTGGCACCACACCTCTCCAACGTAGACGTACTTCCCGTAACAAGGAAGGAACTACGGGAATACATCCTTGTGTCTTCGTGTCTCCATTGCGGTTACCTCTATCCTTTACTCGTACCTTTACTTATATTGTTATTGATAGCTTGCTTGTCACTCTAGGTAAATTCACTTAGTAGCACATCTAGAGAATTTACCTTCTTGTCTAGCCTTAACTTGAAAAGAAGTAAAAATTTGGGTAGCTCCTATTCACCCCCCCCCCTCTAGTCGCTCATACGATCCTTTCAATTGGTATCAGAGCGTGGTCTCTTATTCGGGCTTAACCGCCTAAGAGTTTGAGCGAATATGGAAGGGGACAAGAGTAAAGAAACTCCTCCCGAAGATACTACTCCATCTATCTCTTCCTCTTCAATCTCACGTGAGGAGCATTTGGCGTCCTTGGACACAATGCAAACCATCATGAGATTGGAGATGAAGGCTATGTTTGAGGAATATTTTGGAAGAAAACCTTCCGGGCCCACCGACCCAAACACCACACCTATTGTGGAACTCTCCTTGGCTAAGGTGAAGCCACCTAACAATGGATCCACCTCTGCCGAGAATAAAGGTGACCCTCCTAAGGAAAATGATGGTCCGGCAAAGGGTGCTTACATTCCACCCCCTAACACTTACTCCCCTCCGCCGGCCCATTATCCTATGCCACACATTAACAACATGGGATCTCCTCCTAAGCTTGATTCTCGCAATTTTATTAAATGGCAAGGACTAATGAAATCTCATATTTCTAGCTCCTCTACTCATTTGTGGAGGGTCATACAAAATGGCTTTGCACCTCATGATCCTCTCAACTTGACCGGAAGGGTATTGGTGGTTCATGAGGAGTATGACTCCGGGTCCGATGATGATGACTCCATTGATGAAGAGAATGGAGAAATGGCCGCCATTGCCATTGTCTCCACTCCATCTACATCCCTCTTCAACTCACAAAATGAGAACGCCATCATCACCACTCACAAGTGTCTTATGGCCAAGGCCTCGGAGGTAACCTCATCACCTACTCCTTCATTATCTCATTCCAATGCTACCTCTATGGATGATGTGAGTAGTCTTAAGATTAAGAAAGAACTAGTTTCTTGTGATGATTTTCTTGCTAACATGAAGGGGCCAACCAAGATATACTTTGAGACACTAATGTGTGAAATTGGTGATGCCTATGACACTATCAAGGAGAAGGAGGAGTTGGAAAGATTAGCCGCCGATGATATTGGCTCTCTATCAATTGAGCTCGAAGAAGAGCAAAACTTGAGAGTCTCTTTAGAAGAGAAATTGTTGGGACTAGAAGAGTCTCATAATCTAATCTTGTCAAAACTCACTAAAGAACGTGACCATGCTCTTGCTATGGTCAAGTTGCTTAAAAAGGAGAAAGTTGAATTTGACGTTGGTCATAATGATCTTCGTGAGAAGTTTGAGAAGCTTGAAGAAGCCCACAAGGCGTTGGAAGGCAAATTCTCGCATCTCATCAAGATTCGTGAACAACTTCAAATTCAACTAACTATTGAACAATCTAAAGTCCCACCAATGCAAGTTATTGAAGTTCCTTGTTCTTCTAACTCTATTTGTGATCATAGTGATATCATTGAGGAGAACAATAGGTTGAAGGCCGATCTTGCTAAGGGCCTTGCTACTTGCATTCAAGGAGAGAAGAATCTCAATGATCTCTTGAACAATCAAAGATTGTTCAAGGGAAAGGAGGGCCTCGGATTTGTTGCCGAGTCCTCAAAGAAAGGGGATCTTTGTTTGGTGGCCATGCCCTCAAAGAAGAAGAAGAATAAGAAGAACAAGAAGAAGGCAAAGCCTGCTGCTGCTCCTACTCCTCATGTCCCCTTTGATATTTGTTACACCGAGGAGGAGTGGGAGGAGCTGAATGGAAAGAAGAAAATCGAGGAGACTGGAGTCTCCGGGTCAAAGGTTCCGGAGTCTCCGGTTAGTTCATCTACCCCGGAGTCTCCGCTCCCAAAGGCCGGAGTCTCCGGCCCTTCTCACAATAATTTTGCAGGAAAATATAACCCTCATTATGTTCTTCTTAGGGACTATTATGGTGATGTCCATGCTAAATATGTTGGTCCCTATGATGGTTACATTGAATATGCTATTTGGGTACCTAAAATTCTTGTGACTAACAAAAGAGGACCCATTCAAAAATGGGGACCTAAAACCAAGAATTAATCTCTTGTAGGACATTGCTTCCGGAGGAGGAAAATGGATTATTTATAGTGGTGCCACAAGCCACATGACCGGAAGCAAAGATATTGTGGAAGATCTAAAGCCAAATACTTCAAATGTCACGGTCTCATATGGTGATAAGTCATCCTCTAAGGTACTTGGTTTCGGTAAGGTGGTGATCACTCCGGACGTGTCCCTAGTGAATGTCATGCTTGTCGAAACCATTGGTTATAATTTACTTTCCGTTCATCAACTTGCTACTATGGGTTATGCCACATATTTTGATGTTGATATTGTGGTCGTCATGTGGAGTAAGTCTCTCAAGGTTGCCTTTGTTGGGTATGTCGAAAATGGCTTGTATGTGGTGGACTTCTCGGAGAAACCCACTACGGCCGCGATATGCCTAATTGCTAAGGCCGACGTGGGATGGCATGTGGAGTAAGTCTCTCAAGGTTGCCTTTCGCCGGTTAGCCCACGTCAATATGAGAGCTTTGCAAAATCTCTACACCGGCGGCCACATACTCGGACTAAAGGATGTTTCTTTTGCCAAAGATCGTGTTTGTAGGGCATGTATTGAAGGGAAGATGCATGAAACAAGCCATCCGAGCAAGACTATTATCTCTTCCAAGAGGTGCTTGGATCTCCTTCACATGGACCTCTTTGGACCTCCCACTTATGCAAGTCTTGGTGGCAAGAAGTATTGCTTGGTGATTGTCGATGACTATTCAAGATATACTTGGGTTTATTTCTTTGAGTTCAAGAGTGAGACCCAACAAACCGTCAAAGACTTTGCCACCGAAGTTGACCGTCAATTCAATACCACCATATTGACTATAAGAAGTGACAATGGCACCGAGTTCAAGAACTACTCCCTAAATAAGTTTCTTAGTGATGCGGGTATCAAACATCAATATTCCGCTGCATATACCCCGCAACAAAATGGAGTTGCCGAAAGGAAGAACCGGACTCTTATGGATGCGGCAAGAACTATGTTGGCGGAGTTCAAGTCTCCATACAACTTTTGGGCCGAAGCTATTAATACCGCATGCCATGCCACCAACCGGCTTTATCTCCGCAAGAACTTGAACAAGACTCCATATGAAATTCTTACCGGGCAAAAGCCCAACATCAAGTACTTCCGGGTATTTGGTTGTAAGTGTTTCTATCTCAAGAAAGGTGTTCGTTTGTCAAAATTTGATTCTAAAGCTATAGAGGGTATCTTTGTTAGTTACTCCACGGACTCACATTCCTATAGGATCTATAGCAAGTCCACCGGGCATGTTATAGAGACTTGTAATGTGAGGTTCGATGAAGATAATGGTTCCTTTGTGGGACAAAGTGGTGTTTGTGATGTAGGTGACGAAATTCCTCCCCAAGCCATAAGAAGAATGGGTGTCGGATTCTTCCGGCCCATTGAGGGACACCTTTTGGCCGAAGGAGAAGGACAATGCTCTACACAAGTGGAGCCTTCACCTGCTGAACACCCACAGGACATTGACCAAAGACAAGCTGCGCACCCTCAACCTCAAGATCATCCCACCGAGCAATCTTGCCCGGAGTCTCCGGCCCCTGTGGTCCGGACTCTCCGGCCTATACCGGAGTCTCCGGGTATGGATACCGGAGTCTCCGGGGGTGATCAAGGCCTTGATGAAGATCCTTCGGAATTCCGTGGCTATGGGCCACTTGATGATCAAGGCAATCCAACTGGTCAAGGCGAGGACCAGAACAGTGATCATGAAGATGATCAAGTAGTCTCTCAAGAATCTCCTCTTGAGACTCGCACTCGCCGTGAGAAGAAGCTTGAGTCCATTCTTCGACGAAGAAGCATATCCTTGGAAAATGTGGTTGGGAGTGTTCGTAAAGGTGTCTCCACTAGGAGGCAACTTTCTAACTTTAGCTCTCATCATGCTTTTGTCTCTTGTGTAGAACCCAAGAAAGTTTATGAGGCGCTTGAGGATCCGGATTGGCTTGATGCCATGCATGATGAACTCAACAACTTCGAGCGCAACAAAGTGTGGACTCTAGTAGAAAGACCCAAAGATTGCCGTAATGTCATTGGGACCAAGTGGATCTTCAAGAACAAGCAAGATGCAAATGGCATTGTCATTCATAACAAGGCAAGATTGGTGGCTCAAGGTTTCTCCCAAGTTGAGGGTATTGACTTTGGTGAAACTTTCGCTCCCGTTGCCCGTCTTGAATCCATTCGCATCTTACTTGCATATGCATCTCATCATAACTTTAAACTTCAACAAATGGATATTAAAATTTCATTTCTCAATGGTCCCTTAAATGAATTGGTTTTTGTGAAGCAACCCCCGAGCTTCGAAAACCCTAAGTTTCCTAACCACGTTTATGAACGGATCGTATGGGCACCTAGAGGGGGGGGGTGAATAGGTGCTACTCAAATTTTAGTTCTTTTTCAATTTAGGCTTGACACAAAGGTAAATTCTCTAGATATGCAACTAAGGTGAATTTACCTATATGTCAACTAGCAAGCTAAACAAGATACAATATATAAAGGCAATAAAGGATAGAGGTAACCGAGAGTGGAGCACGCGGAGACACGGATGTAATTCCCGTAGTTCCTTCCTTTTTAGGGGAAGTACGTCTACGTTGGAGGGGTGTGGTTGCCACAAAGGCCTAACCAACGCCACAAAGGCTCACCCTATTCTCCGGTGCAAGCTTCCGCCACAAAGGCCTAGCTCACTTTCCACTAAGGGATTCCTCAAGGCGGAACCGGCCTTTACAATCTTGGGGCATGCATCCACAACCGAATTGGAGGCTCCCAAGCACAACACAATGCTATCAAACAACAAGTAGCAATATATCAAATACACAAACAAGGTCTTGGGACACAAGGGAACCCAAGACACAAGGGCCCTCAAGCAAATGAGAGGGGAAATCAAATCGCTTCGGTGAGGATGTAGATGATGGTCTTCTCCTTCGATTCTCCAAAGATCAAGAGCTTTGGTGGGTTGAGGGAGGAGATCTAGTTGATTTGAGAGCTCAACAATGGTGGTCTTCTTCTATTTTCACGAGCTACCCATTGGAGAAGAAGGTGGGGGGTATTTATACCCCCCACAAAATCTGACCGTTGCCTGCCAGGAAAGTCCGGCTATAGCCGGAGTTAAGTCCGGCTAAAGCCGGCCACACCGGCTAAAGCCGGCCTGAAATATCCGGCCCAGCCGGAAATAGCCGGACAAATAGCCGGTTGAGTCCAGAGGCGCAGGACCTCTTCCGAAAATGGGCAGTCCGGCTATAGCCGGTCTGGGGACCGGCTAAAGCCGGCCTTACTGACCCAACTTCAGAAGAAACTTCTCCCAGAGCTGATTTTCACCATTTCCTCAATAATTTCCTTTGGGCAATATTAATTATCAAGTATAATATAGGAAACCCAATATCTTGTGCAAGAACATAATAAAATCCTACAAAGCATAATCACACATTAATAGATAATGTATTGTTAACAAACGCCAAAATCAATTAGGCGGGAAATGCTCTTTCAATCTCCCCCTTTTTGGTGTTTGATGACAATACATAATTTTGCATGTTTCAAACGATATAAAATATAGACGGAGCTCCCCCTTGCTATGTGCCTTATTTTAAATTTGTATTTGAATACAAAGACACATCAACAAGAAGAACTCCCCCTAGATTTTATAATGTGATCCATATGTGCACAAGATATATATCATAACTCAATAGCACATAATCAACAAACATATAATATGACAAGATATAGCAAGTAGGATTAAAAATGATAATCATAAGGTCTACTACACAAGATAATAACACATAGTTCAACACATAGTAGTAGGTAGATGATAAGTTCAACCATGGGACACAAGCGAGCAAGCCCACGATATAAGAGCTCGTGACCCAACCAAATCCAAATGGAAACACATGCAAATGGGACTTTCTCCCCCTTTGGCATCAAGACACCAAAAAGGGAGACCACAACACGAGATCACTCATCAACATCATCAAAGTCCTCATCATCCTCATCATCTTCTTGGTCATCATCTTCTTCCTCTTCATCATCATCGTCATCTCCTTCTTCCTCTTCTTCATCAATGGCTTCCTTGCCCTTGGAGGTGACTTCGGCTAACTCCTTCCAATCAAAAGTTGATCCTTCATTCCACTTGCCAAAAAAAAAGTGTCCTCAGATAGATCTTGCTCTTGGGACTCTTCTTCATTGCTAGCTCCTTTGCCCTTCTCCACAGCCCTCAAACGAGCATCCAACTCTCTTTGCTTCTTGGAAATGTGCTTGCGGTCCACATAGTCCTTGTATTGAGTTTGACGCACATCATTGTTCATGCAAAATAAAGCCCTTTGCCACCACTTGAGCTTCTTCATCTCTTGAGCCATTCCACCACTTGGTGGATCCGCATTCTTCCTCCTAGAACTAGTAGCATAGATATTGCCACCCAACACATCACTCGAAGAGGGATAAGCACTTGAGGTGCTAGACACCAAATGAGCGGTCTTCTTGTAGAGCTTGTTGGGCTTGTGCACTTCCAACTCTTCATCAAGCAAAGCTTCCTCAATCTCAAAGTCTCCTTCAATGCCTCTGTCAATGATGAGCCTCATGATGAATGGAGCATAAGGAGGGATCTTCCTATCAAGCATAGCAATCTTCATCTCCATGAAGATGAAGTACATCACATCGAGCTCCATCCCTTCACAATCTCTTCCGGCCTCGAAGACAAGACGGGCATGGTGGAGCAAATGCACAAGACCACCTCTGATAGAATCATTGTTGCCCCCACTTGGAGCAATGTTGGCACGGAATATCCGAAGCAAAATATCATAGAGGGGAAGGAGATTTGCAGTCTCTCCCGCTTTGCCCCCTGGACCATACAAACACTGGATCTTCCCTTTGTTGTACTCAGTGGTGTCAAGATGCAAGCGGGCACCTCTAGGTCGATGAATGCCATCAAACCTATAGCCCAAAAGCTTCCCAAAGCGAGACATGGTCGAGTACTTCCTCACTTCACCTGACATCCAAGTGAAACCAACCTCATCCCGAGTATCAAACTCCAATGTGGCAAAGAACTGCTGAATCAGATGAGGATTGTAGTCTTGCTTGAAGACCATCAACTTGTGCAAACCCAACTTCTCGGTGACCCAAAGAGCATCGGCAAAGTACTCATCCCTGGACAGCGATGCAATGTTGGTGACCTTCATGGGGCAAACCTTTGTGCTCATGGTCGCATAAATCTGCTCAAATATCCGCTGATGCTCTGACCGGTAGAAGGACCCACTGTCAATGTCCCTAGGCATGGTGTAGAATTTCTGCTCACGGAACTCCTGGTACTCTTGCTTGGATAGCTTCTTGAGATCACTAATGTTGGCAAACAGAGATTTCTTCTTCCGTTCTTCCAATCGCTTCTTCTTCATAGCAGCTGTCATGCGAGCATCTTGATGCTCTTGACGGCGGGCAAGCGAGGGATCAACATAGCGTGACCGCTTGGGTCGAGAACCACCTGCATACAGCACATATGTAGAAAGCATATAGGATAAGCATGCATGCCAGAGGATCAAAGAGCAATAGCATAAAAGGAAAAAAACAGGACTGTAAATGGTGATCTACACCGGCTATTTCCGGCCTTAGGCCGGCTTTAGCCGGTCAGGCCGGCTTTAGCCGGTCTGACACCGGCAAAAGCCGGACCAGATGAACAGGCTGCAAAATCACAGGAGTAGGCCACCAAAACTAGTCTAGTACTTTCAATTTATGCAATGCAGGAAGGAAATCACGAATCCAAACATTCCCAGATGACCACAAGGTACCACAAGATCAACTAACCCTAACCCTAGAGAGAACTAGGGAGAGAGAGAGAGGTGAAGGTAGGGGAGGATACCCTGATCCATAGGGGAGGACGCCGGAGAGGAGGGCCGGCCGATGAAGGAGCTCCGGCGGCCGGAGAAGGGGCGAATGGCGGCGGCGGCGTCGGGTCCAAGGGAGGAGGGGTCGAGTGGAGAAGAATAGCCGTGGGGGTAACTGAGGAAACCCTCACCCCCACGGCCTAATGACTTGGACTCGAAATCCCCAGGCCGGCTATAGCCGGGGTGCCCGGCTAAAGCCGGACACCGGCTATTTCCGGTACCAGACCGGCTAAAGCCGGTCTAGATGACCCAAAACAGATGATTTTGATTTCTGGAAGTTCTAGGCATGCAAGAGAGGATGATTTGGCTTTAGATAAGTGGGCTTAGGATAGAAAACATGCATGGAGTGGTTCTCGGCACTTGGCATTGCAAAACACAAGAAATCTTTGGAAAAACCAATGCTAGTGCCTTCCCATTTCAAGGAAAGAGATAATGACAAAAAAGTTCAATAAAACTCAAATAAGATTTGCAAAGAATCAACTCTTCGACAAGAAGAGGTCGGTGGCCGAGGCCACCATGTATGAGTGTTATGGCATTGGACCGCGAAGATATATCTTGGGTCCATAACCAATACTCGTCATTGAAACTCATATATCACCAAAATGATAGAAAGAGAACAATTTTGTTACTATCGGCATTATGGGGGGAGGGATAGCCCAATTAATTAGGACCGCACTCCCCCTATCTCCATGCCCACACCTAAACCAAACAAGTATTGAAAAGTAGGTGTATTTGCAAGATGCTCAAGCCACACTCCTTGAATCAATGATATTTAGCTCATTCCTCAAATATCCAAATCTTGCTTCATCAAGGGGCTTCGTGAATATGTCGGCAAGTTGATCCTTGGTGCTTACATATGCAAGCTCAATATCACCACGGGCAACATGATCTCTAATAAAATGATTCCGGATCTCAATATGCTTGGTTCTTGAATGTTGCACCGGATTATAGGCTATCTTGATAGCACTCTCATTGTCACATAAAAGAGGCACTTTGTCACAAATGACACCATATTCCTTTAAAGTTTGCCTCATCCATAACAATTGAGTGCATCCACTTGCGGCGGCAATATATTCGGCTTCGGCGGTGGAGAGAGATATACAATTTTGCTTCTTAGAAGACCAACACACCAAAGACCTACCAAGAAATTGGCAAGCTCCGGAGGTTGATTTCCTATCATCCTTGTCACCGGCCCAATCCGAATCCGTGAAGCCACAAAGAGAGAATTCCGAGCCTTTGGGATACCAAAGCCCATAAGTTGGGGTATGAACCAAATATCGAAAGATTCTCTTAACCGCCATAAGGTGGCTTTCTTTAGGAGCGGCTTGATACCTTGCACACACACCTACACTCAACACAATATCGGGTCTAGATGCGCAAAGGTAAAGCAAAGAACCGATCATAGAACGGTATACCTTTTGATCCACATCTTTACCATTGGGATCAAGTTCAAGATGACATTTTGTGGCCATTGGTGTGGCGGCCCCATTTAGTTCCTTCATCTTGAACCTCTTGAGCATGTCTTGGACATATTTGGCTTGATAAATGAAAGTCCCTTCTTTCAATTGCTTGATTTCAAAACCAAGAAAGAACTTCATTTCGCCCATCATAGACATCTCGAACCTATCGGTCATAAGCTTTGAAAATTAATCATTAAAAGCTTTATTAGTAGAGCCAAAGATAATATCATCAACATATAGTTGGCATACGAAAAGCTCCCCATTGACCCTCTTAGTAAAAAGAGTAGGATCGATTTGCCCAACTTCAAACCCACGGTCTACCAACAACTCCCTAAGGTGCTCATACCACGCACGTGGGGCTTGTTTAAGGCCATAGAGTGCCTTATGGAGTTTGTAGACATGGTTAGGAAAGTTGAGATCCTCAAACCCCGGGGGTTGCTTAACATACACTTCCTCTTTCAATGGACCATTAAGAAATGCACTCTTAACATCCATTTGTTGCAACTTAAAATTATGATGAGTGGCATATGCAAGAAGGATACGGATGGACTCAAGACGAGCCACGGGAGCATAAGTCTCTCCAAAGTCAATGCCTTCAACTTGAGAGAAACCTTGAGCAACCAATCTTGCCTTGTTCCTCACAACAATTCCATGCTCATCTTGCTTGTTCTTGAATATCCACTTTGTGCCAATCACATTGCGGCACTCCTTTGGCTTCTCTACTAACACCCATATATTATTGCGCTTGAAGTTGTTGAGTTCTTCATGCATAGCATCCAACCAATCCGGATCTTCAAGTGCTTCAAATACTTTCTTGGGTTCAACCATGGAGATATAAGCATGATGAGAGCTAAATTGTGCCAATTGACGCCGGGTTGACACTTTGCTTCTTAAATCTCCAATAACCCTCTCAAGGGTATGACCTTTAAGTTCCAAATCCCTTTCAACTCTTTTCTTGCGACGGGCTTCGATCTCCTCATTAGACCTTGGAGGAGTCACTTGATCATCTTGATCATTTTGGTCCCCGTCTTGACCATCAAATTGACCTTGATCATCATCATCTTCATGAGTAGGTTGATCTTGGTCATGTGAAGAATTGGGGGCGGTTGAAATAACCGGAGAGGATGGTGGTGCCCCTTCTTCTTCATGAAGGTCCTTGTCTTGTTCTTCGGTTGGTGCATTAGTTGCTTCCTTGGGAGAGGCTTGTTGAGCTTGTGAAGATGAAGGCTCCACTTGAGTAGAGCATAGTCCTTCCCGGTCGGCCACAAGGTGTCCCTCAATGGGGCGGAAAAATCCCACACCCATTCTTCCTATGGCTTCTCGAGGTATTTCATCATCTACACCACAAGAAACAACATCTCGCCCCCCTTGGGAGCCGTCATTCTCTTCGAATACCACACTACAAGATTCTTCAACACGTCCGGTGGACTTGTTGAAGACTCTATAAGTGTGGGATTCGGCACCATAACCAACAAAAATACCTTCTATTGCTTTTGGATCAAATTTACCTAAACGAACTCCTTTTCTTTTAAAGAAACACTTACACCCGAAAACCCGGTAGTAGGAGATGTTGGGCTTGCTTCCGGTGAGTATTTCATATGGAGTCTTGTTTAGGCCTTTGCGGAGGAAGAGCCGGTTTGATGAGTGACAAGCCGTAGAGATAGCTTCGGCCCAAAAGTTGTATGGAGACTTAAACTCCGCCAACATGGACCTAGCCATATCCATAAGAGTCCGATTCTTCCTTTCGGCTACACCATTTTGTTGAGGGGTGTATGCAGCGGAATATTGATGACGAATCCCCTCATCACTAAGAAATCCATTTAAGGTGTAGTTCTTGAACTCTGAGCCATTGTCACTTCTAATTGCCAGAATAGTTTGCCCATGTTGACGTTCAACTTCCTTGGCAAAGTCGATGACGGTTTGTTGAGTCTCACTCTTATGCTTGAAGAAGTAAACCCAAGTATATCTTGAATAGTCATCAACAATCACCAAACAATATTTCTTCCCACCAAGACTTGCATGAGAGGGAGGGCCAAAAAGATCCACATGAAGGAGCTCCAAGATCCTCTTGGAAGAAATGATAGTCTTGCTTGGGTGGGGAGAATCATGCATTTTTCCTAGAACGCACGCCCTGCAAACACGATCTTTGGCAAAAGAAACATTCTCTTTTAGTCCGAGTATGTGGCCACCCTTGTGAAGGCTTTGCAAAGTCCTCATATTGACATGGGCTAGTCGGCGATGCCAAAGCCAACCCACATCGGCCTTTCCAAATAAACACATTGCACTTGTAGTGGTTTTCCCCGAAAAGTCCACCACATACAAGTTATTTTCAATGTGTCCAACGAAAGCGACCTTTAGAGACTTGCTCCACAAGAGTACCACAATGTCATTATCAATGAAGACGGCAAAGCCCATCTTACCAAGTGCACGAACTGAAAGTAAATTGTAACCTAGGGTCTCAACAAGCATGACGTCCACAAGGGAAATATCCGGTGCGACCACCACCTTGCCAAGACCCAATACCTCGGATTGTGACATGTCTCCATAAGTGATGGTTATATGATTGTAATTAGGCCTTATCTCCGTCATAATCTTCTTGCTTCCGGTCATATGACTTGTGCATCCACTATCAAGCACCCATTTTGATCCATCGGAAGCATAGTCCTACAAGAGATCATTGCTTGGTTTTAGGTCCCCATTTTTCAATGGGTCCTCTTTTGTTAGCAACAAGGGTCTTTGGAACCCAAATAGACCAAGCAACATAACCATCATTTGGACCAACATATTTTGCATACACATCACCATAATAATCACAAAATAAAACATAGTGAGGGTTAGCAATTCCCGCATGATCATCATGAGTGGCTTTGCCACTCACAATAGGATCCTTCTTTGCTTGAGCGGGCTTGGCCTTCTTTTTCTTGTTGTTCTTCTTCTTCTTCTTTGAGACATAGCCAATCCCCGTTTTATCACCAAATGCCTTTTGCTTACTCAAAAGGTCATTCAAGTTTTTCTCACCTATGGGAATGGAGGACTTGGCAAGCTCATCTTTCAACCTAGTATTTTCTTCAATAGCATTTGCATGATCACAAGTAGAAGTAGAAGAACTAGGCACATTATTCTTAGTCAATTGAATTTGAAGTTGTTCATGTGACTTGGTAAGAATAGAGTGTTCACTTTTCAAGGCCTTGTGAGCCTTGTCAAGATCTTCTAAATCCTTAACAAGTATATCATGACCAACACCAAATTCAACCTTTTCCTTTTTGAGCATTTTTACTTTAGCACGAGCATGATCTCGCTCTTTAATGAGTTTGGAAACAACTTCATTATTAGATTCCTCAACGGAATTGAGCTTCTCTTCAAGAGTTGCTCGTTCCTCTTGCTCTTCTTCAAGAGACTCGGTTAGTGAGGCAATATCTTGAGCATATTCTCTTTCAAGCCTCATTTGTTCATCTAGTTTTTCAAGAGTTTTACCATATTGGCTCAATAGACGTTCAAAGTGAATCTTATGAACACCATCTACACTAGACACATAATCATCAAAAGCAACAATTTCTTCCTTTACTCTAAGACTAGCAAGATCATTCAAGGAAGCATCATTTGTCTTAGAGGAAGAGAAAGATGTGGGTGATACCTCGGAAGACTTGGCCATAAGGCACTTGACGTTCTTGACAAGAGAGTCCTCATTGGGGGATTCAAAGAGTGATGTGGAGGAAGTTGAGGTGGTTGCCATTGCGGACATCTCACTAGTTGTAGTTTCTTCTTCTTCACTCTCACTTGCGGAGTACTCTTCTTGAGTCAAGAACACAAACTTTGGTTGTTTCTTCTTTGGTCCACCCTTCTTCACAAATGGCTTCTTGGATGGTGACTTGGTCTTGCTTTTGAAGATGAGCTTTCCACCATGGTCTTCTCTCTTCTCATAAGGGCACTCGGCAACAAAGTGAAATCTATCATTGCAATTGTAGCAAGTCCTCACCCTTTGACCATTGTTGTCATTCCTTTGATAGCCACTTGACTTGCTTCTTCTTTGATTGTCTTCTTTAGCCTTGTGTGGATCAACCCAAAAGGTTTTTCCATAGAAGGCCATGTGCTCATTGTACTCATGCCTTATGTCCTCGGGACACATCTCTAGTCTTGCTTCAATATTCGCTTGAAGAGGAACCTCTTTCTCAACCACACTTGCTTTCAATGCAAGATTAGAGCTTCTTTGCATTCCTATGGCACGGGCACGGGCATCTTCCGCATTTTGTGCGGAAACCTTGTAGGCTTGAATCTCTTGCATCACTTGATTGGAGGTCATCTCGTTGAAGTTGTGCTTTCCTTGAACACTCTTCACATCCGCGGGCTCATATGGAGTGAGAGCAAGAATGTACTTCATCTTGATCCACTCATCATCAATATGGTGAGCACCGAGGTTCTTGAAGGTGGTAGCAATAGCCTTGAGTCTTCTATACATCTCTTGATGATCCTCACCATCCATCATGAAGAAACCCTCCGCTTGATTTGAGAAGGCAATATATCTTGTTTTCTTCATGCTCTCATTGCCAACAAAGACGTCGGAGAGTCCTTGCCAAGCTTCTTTGGCGGTGGAGAAGTGTTGGATGTGAGGCAAGTCCTTGGATCCCACGGCGACTTGAATCATGTGAAGAGCGGTAGCATTGAGTTGGCTATCGACCGTCTCTCTTCTTGTCATGTTGTGGGGATCCACGGCCTTGAATCCTTCCTCAACGATCCTCCAAAGCTCGATGCAAGAACTGCGCATATGAGAGATCATTTGATATTGCCATTGACCAAAGTTTAATGCATCAAGCTTAGGCGGATCACCTCTATGGTTAATATGAGGATGAGGAACCGGCGGGTCGGGTGAATACCAATGCGGGTATTCACCTTTCCCGTCGGCCTTGGTGGAAGACTTAGCATCGCCATTTTTGTCGGCACCCTCCTCATCTATCCCCACATTCTCCACTTGTGGAGTAGCGGATTTTTCCGGAGGTGGAGAAGCATTAGCAGTTTTAGCTTGCATGAGTTGCGCCATCATTTCACGCAACTCACTTATTTGAGATGTCATGGAAGCCATGGATGATTCCAAAGATTTGAACTCACCCATGGAAACTTGACCCGAGCCCTCACTAGGTGATGTTTCCATACTCTTAGGCGGTTAAGCCCGAAATAAGAGCCGAGGCTCTGATACCAATTGAACGGATCGTATGGGCACCTAGAGGGGGGGGTGAATAGGTGCTACTCAAATTTTAGTTCTTTTTCAATTTAGGCTTGACACAAAGGTAAATTCTCTAGATATGCAACTAAGGTGAATTTACCTATATGTCAACTAGCAAGCTAAACAAGATACAATATATAAAGGCAATAAAGGATAGAGGTAACCGAGAGTGGAGCACGCGGAGACACGGATGTAATTCTCGTAGTTCCTTCCTTTTTAGGGGAAGTACGTCTACGTTGGAGGGGTGTGGTTGCCACAAAGGCCTAACCAACGCCACAAAGGCTCACCCTATTCTCCGGTGCAAGCTTCCGCCACAAAGGCCTAGCTCACTTTCCACTAAGGGATTCCTCAAGGCGGAACCGGCCTTTACAATCTTGGGGCATGCATCCACAACCGAATTGGAGGCTCCCAAGAACAACACAATGCTGTCAAACAACAAGTAGCAATATATCAAATACACAAACAAGGTCTTGGGACACAAGGGAACCCAAGACACAAGGGCCCTCAAGCAAATGAGAGGGGAAATCAAATCGCTTCGGTGAGGATGTAGATGATGGTCTTCTCCTTCGATTCTCCAAAGATCAAGAGTTTTGGTGGGTTGAGGGAGGAGATCTAGTTGATTTGAGAGCTCAACAATGGTGGTCTTCTTCTATTTTCACGAGCTACCCATTGGAGAAGAAGGTGGGGGTATTTATACCCCCCACAAAATCTGACCGTTGCCTGCCAGGAAAGTCCGGCTATAGCCGGAGTTAAGTCCGGCTAAAGCCGGCCACACCGGCTAAAGCCGGCCTGAAATATCCGGCCCAGCCGGAAATAGCCGGACAAATAGCCGGTTGAGTCCAGAGGCGCAGGACCTCTTCCGAAAATGGGCAGTCCGGCTGTAGCCGGTCTGGGGACCGGCTAAAGCCGGCCTTACTGACCCAACTTCAGAAGAAACTTCTCCCAGAGCTGATTTTCACCATTTCCTCAATAATTTCCTTTGGGCAATATTAATTATCAAGTATAATATAGGAAACCCAATATCTTGTGCAAGAACATAATAAAATCCTGCAAAGCATAATCACACATTAATAGATAATGTATTGTTAACAAACGCCAAAATCAATTAGGCGGGAAATGCTCTTTCAGTTTACAAACTTGATAAGGCGCTCTATGGCCTCAAACAAGCCCCACGTGCGTGGTATGAGCACCTTAAAGAGTTGTTGGTTGATCGTGGTTTTGAAATTGGGGTGATCGATCCCACTCTTTTTACTAAGAAGGTCAATGGGGAGCTTTTCATTTGCCAATTATATGTTGATGATATTATATTTGGTTCTACTAATAAAGCTTTCAATAATGAGTTTGCCAAGCTCATGACCGACAAGTTTGAGATGTCTATGATGGGGGAGCTAGAGTTCTTCCTTGGATTTGAAGTCAAACAATTGAAGGGAGGGACTTTTGTGAACCAAGCCAAATATACCCAAGACATGCTCAAGAGGTTCGAGATGATTGGAGTCAAAGGTGCAAAGACTCCCATGCCAACAAAGGTTAATCTTGATCTCGATCCTAATGGTAAAGAAGTGGATCAAAAACTTTATAGATCTATGATTGGTTCCTTGCTTTACCTTTGTGCATCTAGACCGGACATTATGTTAAGTGTGGGAGTTTGTGCACGTTTTCAAGCCGCACCAAAAGAAAGCCACTTGGTGGCGGTCAAGAGAATCTTTCGATATTTAGTGAATACCCCTAACTTTGGTCTTTGGTATCCAAAGGGAGCAAGTTTTGATCTTGTAGGTTACTCGGATTCGGATTGGGCGGGAGACAAAGTGGAACGGAAATCAACCTCCGGGGCTTGCCAATTTCTTGGTAGGTCTTTGGTGTATTGGTCATCTAAGAAACAAAATTGTGTGTCTCTCTCTACCACCGAAGCCGAATATGTAGCCGCGGCTAGTTGTTGTGCACAACTCTTATGGATGAGGCAAACTTTGAAGGATTACGGTGTCATTTTTGACAAAGTGCCTCTTTTATGTGATAATGAAAGTGCAATCAAGATCGCTCATAACCCGGTGCAACACAACAAGACGAAGCATATTGAGATTCGTCATCATTTCATTCGGGATCATGTCAACCGTGGAGATATTGATCTATCTTATGTTGGCAATAATGAGCAACTTGCCGATATATTCACAAAGCCTCTTGATGAAGCAAGATTCCGGGAATTGAGGCATGAACTAAATATCATTGATTCAAGCAATGTGGCTTGAGCTAGGTGCATTTACTCCCATACTCTAACTTGTGTGTTGTTCTAGATGTGGGCATGGAAATAGGGGGAGTGCGGTCCTAATTGATTGGACTATCCCTCCCCCCCATAATGCCGATAGTAAGCGTATTGTTCTATCTTGTCATTTGTGACATTTTTGAGCTTAATCGATGAGTCTAGGTTTTGGGCCCAAGATATATCTTCGCGGTGCCATACCTATATACTCATACATGGTGGCCTTTTGGTCACCAACCTCCCTAGTGGAGGAGTTTCCCATTTGATTTCATTTTCTTATTTCTTTATGGGAACATGCTCATGTTTGGTCTTATTTGATTTTATTTGCATGTTTGCAAACATGAGCATTTTGTACCACACAGTGACAATGTCTCCATCCCAAGCCTATCTCATCCTCAAACATACTTAAACTCTAAATGGCATGTACTTTTACACCATAAATGTGATCTTGTCAATGGGGGGCCGGAGACTCCGGGGTTTACAGCCTGGAGACTCCGGTGGGCCAGAGACTCCGGGGTAAGTACCGGAGACTCCGGCCGGGGCAGTTTCGAATCAATATCTAGGGCACGGGGTGGGGAAGAACGGTTCATTCTTCCCCATCCAACCCCGTGCCCCTGCTCTTCCCCTGCCGCCCCCATTGTCCTAGATCGCCCCCGGAGCCTCCCCAAGCTTCGGGATCCGCCGTGCCACCGGCAAAACAAGTTCTTGGAGGTGTGGGATCAATCCCACCGATCGATTTTGTGCCATGGACTCCGGTAAACTTGCCCTCAATCTCCTCCATCTAGTTCTCCCTAGATCTATGAGATTTGCATGTTTCCCTTAGTTTAAAATGGTGTACTACCTTCTAGTGGCTATCAATCATCTTCTTAGCAACTCTATTGTGAATTTTGCACTCGATTTGTTCAAATGTGGTCTCCTAGGCTCGGGCTCCTGCATCCAACCGGAGACTCCGGCCCCTGTGGCCAGAGACTCCGGCCTGGACGCAAAGTCTCCGGTTTTGGCCGGAGACTCCGGCCCGAGTCCCCGGAGACTCCGGCTAGATCAGGCCTGAGTGCACTATGTCACAGCATAGTTACTTACTTTTTGATTCTAGGACATGTCACCTCAACCTTGCAATCTTCCTCACTCATTCACAGGTGCAGGTGGGTCTCGGAAACCGGCCGCTCATAGCAAGGACAAGTTGGTTGTCAATCCTGCCACAGGGGCTCTTGCTCAAAGGTCAGTCATTGCTCAGCAATCAAGGGATGCTAAGAGACTCAAGACGAGGATGGCTGAGGAGGAACGTGCTGAGGCAGCTAAGAAGGTAAAGTTCGATAGCCTTGTGACTTTGGAAGGGCTGTCGTCATCTGAATTTGTTGAGATGAGGAAGAGGGACATGTACACTCTCCCGCGGAACTCTCGTGACCGTTGTTTTGTCCGCAAAGAGCAAGAGCTGATCATGAAGGAATTCTATGCTTCTCTCAAGAAGTATCCGGTTTGCCCTCAGACGGTCATGGACTTCTCTCATTTTGCCAAGTACAGTGCATATTTTGGAGAGGCCGTGTGGATCACTCGCAAGCTTGGGCTCCATCCTCTCATGAAGATTCAAGAGCCCTATAACATCACTTTGATCCATCAGTTCTTTGCTACCTTGGTTCTTGGGGATGGTGAGGAGATCCCCATGACTTGGATGACCGGAGAAGAGGTTTGTCACTCCAACTTCATGGACTTTGCTGCTCTCCTTGGGTATGAGTTTCGTGGTGCTACTACTCCTAGTGGCATGAGGATGCATGTGGATGGGGAGTACTATGAGAAGAAGAAGCTTGCACCTCTCTACACCGGGGATGACAAGAAGATTGTCATTGGGGGCACCCTTGGGCTATCCAAACGGTCCAACATCTTGCTCCGCATATTCCGGGCCTCCATTGCCCCTCAAGCCGGTAACTTTGATGCTATTCATGGGGCCTTAGTGAATCTCTTGGCTTACTCTCATGAAGTCTATTGCAAAGGGGAGACCGCACCCGTTGAGCCACTTGATGTGATGGATTTCATTCACAAGGAGATCAATGATTGCATTCTCAACAAGAAGACTCCTCTGTATGCCCCATTTATCATGAAGCTCATTCATGCTCAACAACTCAACCTTCCTATTCTCACGGCAAACCTTGTGAATCACAAGGTTGTGAAGCTTCAACGTAAAGAACCCACCGGTCACTCCAAGGAACCATTTGCTCCGGTGAGGGGTGAAGATGATGATGCCTTTGCCGAAGGAGTTTCAACTAGGAGGGGCCCAAGGATGAAGAATGCTAGCAATGCCGGCTCTAGCTCCAACAATGAGTTTGGTCAAGAATATAAGAAGCTCAATTGGTTCCAAAGGAATGTGCTTTGCATGAATGTGGACATCCGTCACAAGCAATATGAGAGCTACATTGCTCAAAAGAACATAAATGACAATCAACAAGTTCTTCACAAGGCTTTTCGGAAGTCTCAACCGGGCTATGTGGAATCTCCACCTTCCTCCTCTTCATACGGCAATCACATATCTATAATTTTTGATGCTCCATGCTTGTTTTTACACCATTTGCCTAATGTTTCGTTACACTTCGTTGCACTTTTATGTGATTTCCGAAACTAACCTATTGACAAGATGCCATAGTGTCAGTTCCCTGTTTTCTGCTATTTTTGTGTTTCAGAAAAGCTACACGGGAAATATTCTCGGAATTGGACGAAACAAGTTCCAGAAGTCTTATTTTCCCGGAAGCTTCCCGAAGACCGAAAGAGAGCCGGAGGGGGGCCAGAGGCCGCCCTCACACATAGGTGGCGCGGCCCAGGCCCTGGCCGTGCCACCCTGGTGTGAGGAGCCCCTGGCTGCCCCCTGACGACGCCCCTTCGCCTATAAGAAGCCTCGGGATGGAAAACCCTAAAGGAGTCGGCGAAATTTCCAGAACAGTTCCGCAGCGCCGCCGCCGTCGAAGCCAAATTTTGGGGGACAGAAGTCTCTGTTCCGGCACCCTGCTGGGACGGGGAAGTGCCCCCGGAGCCATCTCCATCGGTCTCCATCGCTGTCTCCGCCGTCTCCATCGACCTCACCGCCATCTCCATCAACCTTGCTGTCTCCTATAATGAGGAGGGAGTAGTTCATCCCCGGGGCTGAGGGCTCTACCGGTAGCTATGTGGTTCACCTCTCTCTCCCATGATGTGATCTTTATGTGATCGTGAGCTTTGTATCATGTTGAACAAGTAGATGTTATTATTCAGATATTATGTGTACTCTAGTGATGTTATTAAAGTAATCTATTCCTCCTGCCATGGTGTAACGGTGACAGTGCGTGCATCATGGTGGTACTTGGTCTAGGCTACGATTGTGATCTCTTATGGATTATGAGAATAATTATTACTATGATAGTGTTGAAGTGATCTATTCCTCCTTTCATGGTGTAATGTTGATAGTGTATGCACCGTGTTAGTACTTGGTCTAAGTTGCAATAATATCTATCTTGAATTGTGATTTGATTTGGATATCTCTATGAGTGGTGTTTGTCAAGTACTTGATGAACTTTAAGGGGTGCTTCTGTAGCCACTACGCAATGATTAGTGTTGTTCAATAGGAGAGTAATTCAGAGTACCATAGTGAAGAGAAGTTGTTTATTTGTTCAATCATGTTATATTTGTTGGGAGTGTGTCCACTAGTGAAAGTATGATCCCTAGGCCTTGTTTCCAAGCTTTGCACACCGTTTACTTGCTGTTTTGTTACATGTTTGCTCGCAGCGATTTTTATTCCAGATTGCATTTACTACTTATAATCATCTATACCACTTGTATTTCACTATCTCTTCGCCGAACTAGTGCACCTATACATCTGACAAGTGTATTGGGTGTGTTGGGGACACAAGAGACTATCTGTATCGTAATTGCAGGGTTGCTTGAGAGGGATAGCTTTGACCTCTTCCTCCCTGAGTTCGATAAACCTTGGGTGATCCACTTAAGGGAAACTTGCTGCTGTTCTACAAACCTCTGCACTTAGAGGCCCAACACTGTCTACAAGAACAGACGCGTGCGTAGACATCAAGCTCTTTTCTGGCGCCGTTGCCGGGGAGGTAAGGTAAAAGGTACTCGCATCCTCCTGTGTGAGTGCTCGGAGTTATTTCCTTTAGATTCTGCAATTACATCTTTTTGTTTCTTGTTTTTATTTTCACTAGTTAGGCTTAATGGAAAACAAAGAGTTCTGTAGTCTTTTTCCTGAGTTTAGATATGAAGTGTTTGAAGAGAAAATTGAAAAACCTTTGGAGCTTAATTTGCATGCTAATAGTGTTGTTAGTATGAATGCTTTGAACACCGTTATTGCTAATGCTATAGAAAAGTCTTAGCTTGGGGAAGCTAGTTTTGTTAAGCATGATATTTTTAGTTCCCCAGCTTTAGTGGAGAAAGTTTGTTCTGATAATATTTTGTCTCCCATATGTGATGTTCCTTCTTATGATGATATGTTTGAAGAATATGCTTTGCGAAATAGCTGTTCTTTTGCTTGTGATGATACTAAACCTCTAGTTTATGATGGTTATGATGATGGGTATAATATTTTCAGTTCACCTACTATTGAGGGGAAAATTAGTTATGATTACAATATGCCTCCTATTTTTGATGATTATGGTGATGAGAATAATTATTCTATTGAATCTGCTCCTACTACTATTGTTCCTGTGGTGAGTATTAATTATTTTATGCATGTGGCTCATGATAGGGATGTTTTATGTGATAGTTATATTGTTAGTTCTATTCATGATGCTACTGAAAGTTATTATGAGAGAGGGAAACATGGTTTGATGGATCTCAACAATATTAAGTTTCCCCTCTTTATGTTGCAAATCTTGAAGTGGCACTTATTTTATCTATCCATGCTTACTACTATGTGCCTCGTTGATTTATTTTCTTACAAGATTCCTATGCATAGGAAGTGGTTCAGATATAAATGTCTTTCACACTTGCTTTTTGATGCTCTCTATTGCTTTAAGTTCCTATATGGCTCCTTTGCCTCAAGCTCTTATATGGCGCCCACATGAGCATCTTTACAAATTACTGCGCCTAGCTCAAAGGCCTTAAAGAAAAGCACTCTTGGGAGATAACCCATTGTTTTATTTTCAGTACTTTTTCTTTTATTTGAGTCTTGGAAGTTATTACTACTGTAATAACCGCTCCTTATTCTTTTTATTTTATTATTGTGCCAAGAGAAGCCTCTAATTCGAGTGAGGTAAAGATTTGGGGATGTTGCTGTCCTGAAACAGTTTTCGGTGCTGCACCGTAAAAATTCGTGAAAATTCTCTGTATATCTTTTGGACCTGCGATTTCTTGTGCATATGCCCCAGGTTATATCCAAACTTTCATTAGTTAAACACTTTTTGATTTGAGCAACAGAAAACCCCTCAAAAATTCGACCTTTGTCAGCTGTTCTGTTTTGACAGATTTGTGCCGCTATTCGTTTTTGCCGCTTTATCGCTTTCTTTTGAGTTTTTTTGATCATAGAACTTTTGGGGAGGTTGCTACAGTATTATTTGCTATATATGTGGTGGTTTTGTGTTGAAACCTGAAGCAAAAAGAGGTTGATTATATGTTATGCTTACACTAATGTTGCTAATAGATTTGTGTTTAGTTTTGTATGAAGGAAGTTTTCAAGTGTAGTGATTGGAGAATGATGAGATGAGATGAAGAATGGACAAAAGCTCAAGCTTGGGGATGCCCATGCATCACCCCAAGAAATATCCAAGAAGTACAAGCGTCAAAGCTTGGGGATGCCCCCGAGGCACCCCTTCTTCATCGGCAAAAATCAGGTCACCTTTCAAAACACTATATTTTTATTGCTTCATGCACTATGTGTTTTTCTTGGAGCGTCAGTTGTTTTTGTTTTCAGTATTAGTTTAGTTTAGTTTTCTGCAATAAATGGTTAGATCACATCATGTTTCTTTTGGAGGAGATGAACTCATTTTTCATTGCCAAGAACACTCTAGTTTTCACTCTTATCGTTCAACGAGTGTTCTCTTTTTTTTGCTACTGCGCTTAGCTTTTGTTTTTTGCCTTGATTTTTGTTCAGACCTTGTCATATCTTTTCATCAAGGTGTATTTTTGCCTCTGATCTTTATTGGTTTTTATCAAAAGAGGTGTTTATAAAAATTTCAAATGGTGTTGGAAAAGAGAAAAAGCTTTGTGCAAAGTAGTGGTACAAGAAGGAGCTTGTTTAGACTGCGGCTTAGACTTTTGCATGTCATGCTTGATGTATTTCTGATAGTATGCTTAGTGGTTTTGCTGTAGCATGACTTGTCTTAAATAACTGAGATTGCTTAATGGGCCTTTGAAAAAATCATGCGTTGTTTTTATTATTTGGAAGCATTTATTTGGTTTTCTCCTTGATGCTTTATTTGGGTTGACTTGGCGCATGCTCACACATGTTAGACTCATACAAAGTTGCCAATAGCCTCTATGATCATTTAGTTTTTGACTTTTGATGCCATCTTATGCTTCTTTTAATGTCGCTTTGTCGCTTTGCATGATTATGGCCATTATTGCTCTCTTAGTTGGTCGCTCCCAGTCTTTTGCTAGCCCTCGCCTTGTACTGAGTATGAGCTCTACTCGTGCATCCAATTCCCAAAAACCAAGTTTGCCATTGTGTCCACTATAAACTCCTATGCATGGTATTTGTAAGCCATTCCAAGTAAATTTTCATGTGCTACCTTTGAAAAAAACCTTCAAAACACTTCTCGTTTTGTGACACTGTTTTCAGCTCATGGGGACGTAGTGGTCGGATTTGCTATCTTCCATATTTCTTATTCCAAAAATAAAAAAAAAGAAGAAAAGGAAAGAAAAAAGGGCACTCCTCCATGGTATGTGAATGTTGGTGGGCACCCGATGGAATCGGTTAGCCATGGTTTGAGAAAGGAAAAAAGTTGGGGAGGAGTGCCAAGCTTTATAAAAGAGCACAAAAGTGCCAATCTCTCTCTCAAAAACTTGCTTCATTTTTGTATGGAAGATAGTAAGAACCCCATTGCCAGTCGTTGACAAAGACAACCACCTCTCAAAATCTAATTTTTATCTCTGTTTTACAAATGAAAAGCTCTAGCACATGTTTAATCACTGCTTCCCTCTGCGAAGGGCCTTTCTTTTACTTTTATGTTGAGTCACCACCTTCTACCTTTATGCACCATTAAGAGAGCATAGTTGTCATTCTTAGTATAATGTGCATTGTCCCAAAGTTTTCATTGATTGATTCATATTGTTGGTTTCACTTGTTCTCAAATTATTTGTATCTAGTCGCCCTCTTAAACTTGAAGGTGTCCTATGCATTTATGTTTTGCTCTCCATGAAGGACAAGCTGAAAACCATTTGTATGTTTTTCCTTATGATTTGAACACACGTTTGACTTTCATTGTTTCATTTTCATGATCTTTTGTTTGTGTTTCTTTTCATGTTATAACATGGTTGCTAAGTTTCTTACTATCAAGATTATGTCTTTCATACCCATGTTTTAAGTTCTTATGATCCCAGCTCACAATGCTTACATATATGATCAAGATTGTGTAGGTGCATGTCACCTCAAAAATTATTTCTTTTGTTATCACTTACCTACTCGAGGACGAGCAGGAGTTAAGCTTGGGGATGCTGATACGTCTCCAACGTATCTAAATTTTTTGATGTTCCATGCTTGTTTTTACACCATTTGCCTAATGTTTCGTTACACTTCGTGGAACTTTTATGCGATTTCCGGAACTAACCTATTGACAAAATGCCACAGTGCCAGTTCCCTGTTTTCTGCTGTTTTTGTGTTTCAGAAAAGCTACACAGGAAATATTCTCGGAATTGGACGAAACAGGTTCCAGAAGTCTTATTTTTTCCGGAAGCTTCCCGAAGACCGAAAGAGAGCCGGAGGCGGGCCAGAGGCCGCCCTCACACATAGGTGGCACGACCCAGGCCCTGGCCCCGCCACCCTGGTGTGAGGAGCCCTTGGCTGCCCCCTGACGATGCCCCTTCGCCTATAAGAAGCCTCGGGACGGAAAACCCTAAAGGAGTCGGCGAAATTTCCAGAACAGTTCCGCAGCGCCGCCGCCGTCGAAGCCAAATTTCGGGGGACAGAAGTCTCTGTTCCGGCACCTTGCCGGGATGGGGAAGTGCCCCCGGAGCCATCTCCATCGGTCTCCATCGCCGTCTCCGCCGTCTCCATCGACCTCACCGCCATCTCCATCAACCTTGTTGTCTCCTATGATGAGGAGGGAGTAGTTCATCCCCGGGGCTGAGGGCTCTACCGGTAGCTATGTGGTTCACCTCTCTCTCCCATGATGTGATCTTTATGTGATCGTGAGCTTTGTATCATGTTGAACAAGTAGATGTTATTATTCAGATATTATGTGTACTCTAGTGATGTTATTAAAGTAATCTATTCCTCCTGCCATGGTGTAACGGTGACAGTGCGTGCATCATGGTGGTACTTGGTCTAGGCTACGATTGTGATCTCTTATGGATTATGAGAATAATTATTACTACGATAGTGTTGAAGTGATCTATTCCTCCTTTCATGGTGTAATGTTGACAGTGTGTGCACCGTGTTAGTACTTGGTCTAAGTTGCAATAATATCTATCTTGAATTGTGATTTGATTTGGATATCTCTATGAGTGGTGTTTGTCAAGTACTTGATGAACTTTAAGGGGTGCTTCTGTAGCCACTACGCAATGATTAGTGTTGCTCAATAGGAGAGTAATTCAGAGTACCATAGTGAAGAGAAGTTGTTTATTTGTTCAATCATGTTATATTTGTTGGGAGTGTGTCCACTAGTGAAAGTATGATCCCTAGGCCTTGTTTCCAAGCATTGCACACCGTTTACTTACTGTTTTGTTACATGTTTGCTCGCAACGATATTTACTTCAAGTCATATTTGCTACTTATAATCATCACTACTACTTGTATTTCACTATCTCTTCGCCGAACTAGTGCACCTATACATCTGACAAGTGTATTGGGTGTGTTGGGGACACAAGAGACTTTCTGTATCGTAATTGCAGGGTTGCTTGAGAGGGATAGCTTTGACCTCTTCCTCCCTGAGTTCGATAAACCTTGGGTGATCCACTTAAGGGAAACTTGCTGCTGTTCTACAAACCTCTGCACTTGGAGGTCCAACACTGTCTACAAGAACAGACGCGTGCGTAGACATCAGGGGCATCGTCAGAAGTGGACCGAGGCGGCCACACACATAGGGGGCGTGGCCTAGCCCTGGGCCACGCCGCCCTGTTGTGTGGGCCCCTCCTGGCCCCACTCCGTCTCCTCTTCGGTTCTCTGGAAGCTTCGGTGAATTTCTGGATGTTTGGCTTTTGTTTCGTCCAATTCCAAGAATATTTCCTGTGTAACTTTTCTGAAACACAAAAACAGCAGAAAACAGGGAACTGGCACTATGGCATCTCGTTAATAGGTTAGTTCCGGAAAATGTATAAAAACGCCACGAAGTGTAACGAAACACTACGCAAATGGTGTAAAAACAAGCATGGAGCATCAAAAATTATAGATACGTTAGAGACGTATCAGCATCCCCAAGCTTAACTCCTGCTCATCCTCGAGTAGGTAAGTGATAACAAAATAAATAATTTTTAAGGTGACATGCACCTACACAATCTTGATCATCTATGTAAGCGTTGTGCGCTGAGATCAAAAGAACTTAAAACATGGGCATGAAAGACATAATCTTGATAGAAGAAACTTAGCAACCATGTTATAACATGAAAAAGAACACAAATGAAAGATCATAAAAATGAAACAATGAAAGTCAAATGTGTGTTCAAATCATATGGAAAAACATACAAATGGTTTTCAGCTTGTTCTTCATGAGAGAGCAAAACATAAATGCATAGGACACCTTCAAGTTTAAGAGGGCGACTAGATACAAATAATTTAAGAACAAGTGAAACCAACATCATGAATCAATCAATAAAAACTTTGGGACAATGCACATTATACTTAGAATGACAACTATGCTCTCTTAGATGGTGCATAAAGATAGAAGGTGGTGACTCAACATAAAAAGTAAAAGAAAGGCCCTTCACGGAGGGAAGCAGTGATTAAACATGTGCTAGAGCTTTTTATTTCTAAAACAGAGAGATAAAAATTGGGTTTTAAGAGGTGGTTGTTTCATGTCAACGACTGGCAATGGGGTATTACTATCTTCCATAATAAACAAGTGAGAGCGGTTCCGAGTTCTTTAAAAATTTGGCACATTGGTGCTCTTTTATAAAGCTTTGGCACTCCTCCCCACCCTTTTCCTTTCTCAAACCATGGCTAACCGATTCCATCGGGTGCCCACCAACATTCACATACCATGGAGGAGTGCCTCTTTTTTTTAGAATTAGATTGCAATGGTCTGATCAGCTCTCATGCAAAATTAATGATGAGCAGATAAAGCTGCCTAGTCGAGGGGTACTTAATTTAATATGGAAGATAGCAATTCCGACCACTACATCCCCATGAGCTAAAAACAGTGGCACAAAACAAGAAGTAGTTGAAAGTTTTGAAAGGTAGCACATGAAAATTTACTTGGAATGGCTTACAAATACCATGCATAGGAATTTATAGTGGACACAATGGCAAACTTGGTTTTTAGGAGTTGGATGCACGAGTAGAGCTCATACTCAGTACAAAATGAGGGCTAGCAAAAGACTGGGAGCGACCAACTAAGAGAGCAATAACGGCCATAATCATGCAGAGCGACAAAGCAACATTAAAAGAAGCATAAGATGGCATCAAAAGTCAAAAACTAAATGATCATAGAGGCTAATGGCGAATTTGTATGAGTCAAACATGTGTGAGCATGCGCCAAGTCAACCCAAATAAAGCATCAAAGGAGAAAACCAAAATAATGCTTCCAAATAATTAAAACAACGCATGATTTTTTCAAAGGATCATTAAGCAATCTCAGTCATTTGAGATAAGTCATGCTACAGCAAAACCACTAATCATACTATCAAAAAGACATCAAGCACGACATGCAAAAGCCTAGGCCGCAGTCTACACAAGCTCCTTTTTGTACCACTTTTTTGCATAAAGCTTTTTCTCTTTTCCAACACCATTCAAACTTTTTTTGAAACAACTCTTTTGATGAAAACCAACATGGACCAGAGGTCAAAATACACCTTGATATAAAGATATAACAAGATCTGAACAAAAATCAAGGCGAAAATTGAAAGCTAAACGCAGTTCTAGAAAAAGAGAACACTCGTTGAAACGATAAGAGTGAAAAACGGAGTGTTCTTGGCAAATGAAAAGCAAGGCAACTTCTCCAAAAGGAATTTGTTGGGGTCCAACCATTTATTGCAGCAAACAAAACTAAACAAAACTGAAAACTAAAAACAACTGATGCTCCAAGAAAAATGCATAATGCATGAAGCAATAAAAATATAGTGTGTTGAAAGGTGACCTCATTTTTGCCGATGAAGAAGGGGTGCCTCGGGGGCATCCCCAAGCTTTGACGCTTGTACTTCTTCAATATTTCTTGGGGTGACATGGGCATCCCCAATCTTGAGCTTTTGTCCATTCTTCAACTCATCTCATCATTCTCCAATCTCTACACTTGAAAACTTCCTTCATACAAAACTAAACACAATTCTATTAGCAACATTAGTGTAAGCATAACATTGAATCAATCCTTTTTGCTTCAGGTTTCAACTCAAAACTACCACATATAAAGCATATACTACTGTATCAACTTCCCCAAAAGTTCCGTGATCAAAAGAACTAAAAAAGAAAGCGATCGAGCGGCAAACACAAATATTGGCAGAAATCTGTCAAAACAGAACAACTGACAAATGTCGACTTTTTAGAGGGTTTTCTGTTGCTCAAATCAAAAAGTGTATAACTAATGAAATTTTGGATATAACCTGGGGCATATGCACAAGAAATCGCAGGTCCAAAAGATATACTGAGAAGTTTCACGAATTTTTACGGTGCAGCACCAAAAACTGTTTCAGGACAGCAACATCCCCAAATCTTACCTCACTCAAATTAGAGGCTTCTCTTGGCACAAAAACGAAATAAAAATGATAAGGAGCGGTTATTACAGTTGTAATAACTTCCAAGACTCAAATAAAGAAAAAGAACTGAAAGTAAAAACATTGGTTTATCTCCCAAGAGTGCTTTTCTTTAACGCCTTTGAGCTAGGCGCATAAAGTGCGAATCAAGTAATATCGAAGGAGGCATTAAGATCAATCGTAGGAGTCTTTTCAACAATGAATTGAATTGTGTCCAAATGAGTTTTTTGAGTATCCCTTATAATCACGCTTTGGTACACTACTTTCATCAAAATGATTTTCAGGATAAATCCAACTAAAATTCTTTTCCAAAGCATCATGAATTCCTACAAGTTTACAAGGTATTGGTACTCTAAATTCTTCATTGGTTGTACCAACAACCTCTACAGGCGAGCCAAGCTTATTAAATTTCTTAAAAACTTTCCTAGCTTCAATGGCCACATCTCTAAATTCTATGCGCAAAGTTTCCAAGATAAAAGCTTTCTTTTTGGGGTCTTTAATATCATGAAGCTTACGAAACATGTGTTGCATAAAAGGATTAAGGCTAGCAAACCTAGCTTCTAACATGTGAACTAAATAAGCAGAAGCAACTTCATAACTAGGAGCAAGCTCAGCCAAAGATTTTTCCTCAACATCTTTATGCATACTAATATGATTAAAGAACTCCTTGATGTTACTTTTCCCAATAATAGAACCACTACCTACCGAGAGGTCCTCCAAAACGTACTTAGGGAACAACATAATGAACTAAAAGTAAAGAAATAACAACTATAAAGGATACTAATTTTGTGTGTGTTTTTGATAAAACGATGCAAGTAAAAATAAAGTAAAAGCAAAACTTAAAACAAAGTAAAGGATATGTGTGCGAAACTCCCCTTGCAGAAGTCTTCTTTTTCCCCGGCAACGGTGCCAGAAAATGTCTTGATTGCTATAGATGGCGCGGTGATGAATGGTGCCAAAGAACTTGTTAGCGTGTAGTTGATGAAGTAAATGACCGACCAGTTGGGAAACCCCAAGAGAAGGTTTGATGAATATAGCAGCAAGTTTTTCCCTCAGTAAGAAACCAAGGTTTAATCGTCTAGTAGGAAAAAGCCAAACTCAAGAAGGTGATGCTTGCTAGCCTAGTGACACTCCAACAAGGGCACCGTTAACGATATCTTGTTAGCGCGTCTTCAACTAGTAGCAATATGGAACCTGCACACAACACAATCAAATACTTTGTTCCCAACTTACGATGAGGTTGTCAATCTCACCGGTTTGCTTGAAACAAAGGGTATGAGCGTATCGAGTGGAAAGCAATAGTAATATGCGAGTAAAGTAAATAGTGTGAGTAAAGTAAACAGGTGATAGCAATGTAAAGGAAATAGGACCGGGGTTCACAGTTCACTAGTGGTGTCTCTCCATAAGATAAAATAACACATGCTGGGTAAACAAATTACAGTTGGGCAATTGATAGAATAAAGACAACATGCATATGTCGAGAAGATCACTATGAGATTTACTCTGGGTAATACAACAAGATACATAGACCGCCATCCAAATGCATCTATGACTAATAATCCACTGGTGGCGAATCAATCTGAGAACTCCACAAGTATTAAGTTGCGAATAACAGATAACTGCATTAAGCAAAGTGTGTAATGTAAACAAAGCATATGCCCTTGGACATATGAATGTTGTTTTCTCCCTAGTGGCAACAACACATCTACAACCTTAGAGGTTTCTGTCACTCCCCCAGATTAAATAGAGGCATGAACCCAACTATCGAGCATAAATACCCCCTCTTGGAGTCACTAGTATCTACTCGGCCAAGATAGCTACTAACAACGGAGAGCATGCAAAATCATATACAACATAGAGATAACATAAGATAATATTCAGCACATCAACTCAATCATAACACCAATATTCATCGGATCTCAACAAACACAACATGTAGAATTACATAACGGTGATCTCGATCATGTAAGGCAGCTCACGAGATCTAAACATGAAGCACATGGTGGAGAAGACAACCAACTAGCTACTGCTGTGGACCCATAGTCCAAGGTAGACTACTCACTCATCGCGCTGGAGGCAAGCATGGTGATGAAGAAGAACTCTGGTGGCGATTCCCCTCTCTGGCAGGGTGCCGGGAAGAGATTCTGACCCTCCCGATCTCGGGTCGACGACGGCGGCGGATCGCGATGTATTCTGGAAAAGTGATCGGGTGTTTAGGTTTTTCCCGTCGGGGGGTCTTTATAGGCGAAGGGGCATCGTCAGAAGTGGACCGAGGCGGCCACACACATAGGGGGCGCGCCCTAGCCCTGGGCCATGCCGCCCTATTGTGTGGGCCCCTCGTGGCCCCACTCCGTCTCCTCTTCGGTTCTCTGGAAGCTTCGGTGAATTTCTGGATGTTTGGCTTTTGTTTCATCCAATTCCGAGAATATTTCCTATGCAACTTTTCTGAAACACAAAAACAGCAGAAAACAGGGAACTGGCACTGTGGCATCTCGTTAATAGGTTAGTTCCGGAAAATGCATAAAAACACCACGAAGTGTAACGAAACACTAAGCAAATGGTGTAAAAATAAGCATGGAGCATCAAAAATTATAGATACGTTAGAGACGTATCAATTGCCACTCGCCTGCTGCTGCCTTGGAGGTCTGTCCCGCCTCTTCGTCCCGCAGCAAGGTCCGTCCTGCGTCTCCGCCCCGCAGCAAGGTCCGTCCTGCGTCTCCGCCCTGCAGCAAGGTCCATCGCCGGCGCTGCTCGTTGCTCTGCCTCGGCCGCACGCTGACGACGCCGGTGCCTACGTCGAGCACCTCATCTCCTTCAAGTTTTACCTCTGTTTGCACATCATGACTTCTTCCAAGATCTAATTCATGCTTGATTTATTCCAAATGTTATCTGGATGTGAATGTACGATGTGCTCATGATTTAATTTTTGTGATTGTAATTGTTTCCTCGGTATGTGTTGTACTGCTGATAAAAATCAATCGGATCTTATCCTCTGTACAAAAATTGTTCATATGTGTTCTCTGAATATTGTTCTCTGTCCATATATATGATATGTGGGATGGTTTTCTACTAGAGACCGAGCTCATTTTACATTTAAAACAACTGTATATGTGGTATCATTACTCATTTAGAATACACTTTTAATTTGAGGGCATTACAAACACTTCACAACTCAAGATATCAAATAAGCCAAATTTCTGAAGCCCAAAAAAACTCTCATGACAAGTTTCTAGAAGCTTCTCCCCACTATAATTTCTTCCCACCGTTTTCTAGAAACCGGCTTATGCATAAGCACAAGCCTAAAAGAAGTCGCCCTAAAAGCAGGATATAGCAGCTCCCAGATTTGCTGGCCCTTGAGATATCAGATCAGGTGCAGTCTTAGGCCGGGCCGTGGAGCTTCTTTAAGACGGGCCACATAGAAGTTGCTCGCACGCTTGGGTCATTTTCACTGTTACTTTTTTTATTTTTTTTGATATCTAAATTGTTTTAAATTTGTTTTCTGGTTTCGAATTTTTGTTCAGATTTGAAATTTGTTTAGTTTTGATTTTTTGTTCAAATTCGAATTGTTGTTCAATTTTGGAATTTGTTTAAATCCGAATTGTTCAAATTTGGAATTTGTTTTAATTTGTAATTTATTCCATTTTCAAAATTTGTTCCATTTTCGAAATTTGTGTCAATTTCCAAATTTGTTCCAATTTCGAAATTAGTTCCAATTTCAATTTTTTTGCCAATTAGGAAATTTGTTCCAATTTTAAAAAAAATCCCAATTTCGAAATTTGTTCCATTTTGAAATTTGCTCAAATTCGTATTTTGTTCTTTCAAATTTATTTTTTTGTTCAAATTCAAAATTTGTGCAAATTATAAATTTGTTCCAACTTTTAAATTTGTTATAATGCTGTTTTGGAATCTAATTTCTTTCAAAACGCAATAGTAGACAACAGAAAATAGAAAAAATAACTGGAGAAGTAGACTTACCTGGGCTAGCCCAACGCGGACGCGACATGGGCGAAGCGCTACTTGGTCCCACTAAGGGCGACTTCTTTTTAGCTTCTGGGCCAACTTCGAGGTCCCGAACAGCTGAAGCCCGAAAGAAGTCTTCGGCTTTGGGCCAACTTATTTCTACCGAGAAGCTCTAATCCAGTGTATTTTCAAAAACTGGTCCGAGGCCGATTCTAAGGAGTTTCCCGAGCTTCTCCGCCAGGAAACGAAATAATACTCCACGATATCCTTGGTATTGCTTCAAATTACACCATAATGCCACTCGAAGGACACTCAGCAGAAGAAAAAAATTGAAGCATTATCCGCTCGGCCCGCATCGCTCGGTCGCTCCCCATCCCTGCACCCGCATCGCGCTCGAGAAGGAGCGATAGAGTTTCACCTCCCACCGGTCTCCCGCTGTCGGCGCTGCTGCCCTGCCGCCTCCGCCGCTCGCCTGTAGCTTCTCATTCGCGCGCTGCCACTCGCCTGCAGCTTCTCCTCCACGCGCCGCCACTCGCCTGCTGCTGCCTTGGAGGTCTGTCCCGCCTCTCCGCCCCGCAGCAAGGTCCAACCTGCGTCTCTGCCCCGCAGCAAGGTCTGTCGCCGGTGCTTCTCGTCGCTCTGCCTCGGCCGCATGCTGACGACGCTGGTGCCTACAACAAGCACCTCATCTCCTTCAAGTTTTACCTCTGTTTGCACATCATGACTTCTTCCAAGATCTAATTCATGTTTGATTTATTCCAAATGTTATCTGGATGTGAATGTACGATGTGCTCATGATTTAATTTTTGTGATTGCAATTGTTCCTAGGTATGTGTTGTACTGCTGATAAAAATCAATCGAATCTTATCCTCTGTACAAAAATTGTTCATATGTGTTCTCTGAATATTGTTCTCTGTCTATATATGATATGTGGGATGGTTTTGTACTAGAGACTGAGTTCATTTTACACTTAAAACAACTGTATATGTGGTATCATCACTCATTTAGAATACACTTTTAATTTGAGGGCATTACAGACACTTCACAACTCAAGATATCAAATAACCCAAATTTCCGAAGCCCAAAAAAAACTCTCCTGTAGAGTTTCTAGAAGCTTCTCCCCACTACAATTTCTTTCGACCGCTTCCTAGAAACCGGCTTATGCATAAGCACAAGCCTAAACGAAGTCGTCCTAAAAGCGGGGTATAGCAGCTCCCAGATTTGCTGGCCCTTGAGATATCAGATCAGGTGCACTCTTGGGCCGGGCCATGGAGCTTCTTTAAGATGGGCCACACAGAAGTTGCTCGCACGCTTGGGCCATTTTCACTGTTACTTTTTTAGTTTTTTTTGAAATCTAAATATTTTTAAATTTGTTTTTTGGTATCGAATTTTTGTTCAGTTTCGAAATATGTTCAGTTTTGATTTTTTGTTCAAATTTGAATTGTTGTTCAATTTTGGAATTTGTTTAAATCCAAAATTGTTCAAATTTGGAATTTGTTCTAATTTGTATTTTTTTCTAATTTGTAATTTGTTCCATTTTCGAAATTTGTTTCATTTTCAAAATTTGTGCCAATTTCCAAATTTGTTCCAATTTCGAAATTAGTTCCAATTTCGATTTTTTTGCCAATTAGGAAATTTGTTCCAATTTTTTAAAAAAATCCCAATTTCAATTTGATCAAATTTGTATTTTGTTCTTTCAAATTTCATCAAATTTATTTTTTTGTTCAAATTCAAAATTTGTACAAACTTTAAATTTGTTCCAACTTTTAAATTTGTTATAAAGCTATTTTGGAATCTAAATTCTTTCAAAATGCAATAATAAACAACAGAAAATAGAAAAAAAAACTGAAGAAGTAGTCTTACCTGGGCTGGCCCAACGCGGACGCGACGTGGGCGGAGGCGGAGTGCTGAACGGATCGTATGGGCACCTAGAGGGGGGGAGGGGTGAATAGGTGGTACTCAAATTTTAATTCTTTTTCAATTTAGGCTTGACACAAAAGGTAAATTCTCTAGATATGCAACTAAGGTGAATTTACCTATATGACAACTAGCAAGCTAAGCAAGATACAAGTAGTAAAGGCAATAAAGGATAGAGGTAACCGAGAGTGGAGCACACGGAGACACGGATGTAATTCCCGTAGTTCCTTCCTTTTTAGGGGAAGTACGTCTACGTTGGAGGGGTGTGATTGCCACAAAGGCCTAACCAACGCCACAAAGGCTCACCCTATTCTCCGGTGCAAGCTCTGCCACAAAGGCCTAGCTCACTTTCCACTAAGGGATTCCTCAAGGCGGAATCGGCCTTTACAAAACTTGGGGCACAACTCCACAACTGAATTGGAGGCTCCCAAGTACCACAAAGCAATCAATCAACAAGTATCAAGATATCAATCACACAAATCAAGGTCAAGGGACACAAGGGAACCCAAGACACAAGGGCCCTCAAGCAAATGAGAGGGGAAATCAAATCGCTTCGGTGAGGATGTAGATCAAGGCCTTCTCCTTCGATTCTCCAAAGATCAAGGGCTTTGGTGGGTTGAGGGAGGAGATCTTGTGGATTTGGTGGCTCCAAATGAGGTCTTCTACTTGTGCAGGACGAGCAGCCTCTTGGGGAAGAAGGGGAGGGGTATTTATAGCCCCTCCCAAAATGTAGCCGTTGCTGAGCTGGAGGGGCGGATTATCCGGCCAAAGTATGGCCGGATTATCCGGCCCCCCTGGCCGGAATATCCGGCCCCTTTACTGGGTGACGCCGAAGCAGGTCCTTAGTCGAATTCGAAGGTCGTCGAAGGGGGGCGGATTATCCGGCCCCTGGCCGGAATATCCGGCCCCATTACTGCATGACGCCGACCAAGTCCTTAGTAGTTTTTTGAGCTCTCACCGGGGGGGGCGGATTATCCGCCCCCCTGGCCGGAATATCCGGCCCGGTTACTGCATGACGCCGAGCAAATGACTTAGCCGTTTTTGACCTCTCGCCGGAGGGGGCGGATTATCCGGCCCCTAGCCGGATAATCCGGCCTGGCAAATTCTTGAGCTGTAAAATCTGCACCACTTAACACACACTTAAAATTCCTAATGTTGTTATCTAACACACAAAACCTGAGGGATACAAAGTATGCACTTTCAAGCGCTACTCGCTCTCACTAAGGGCGACTTCTTTTTAGCTTCTAGGCCGGCTTTGAGGTCTCGAACAGCTGAAGCCCGAAAGAAGTCTTCGGCTTTGAGCCAGCTTATTTCTACCGAGAAGCTCTGATCCAGTGTATTTTCAGAAACTGATCCGAGGCCGATTCTGAGGAGTTTCCCGAGCTTCTCCGCCAGGAAACGAAACGATACTCCACGGTATCCCTGGTATTGCTTCAAATTACACCACAATGCCTCTCGGAGGACACTCAACAGATGAAAAAAAAATCGAAGCGTTATCCGCTCGGCCAGCATCGCTCGGTCGCTTCCCATGCCTACTCCCGCATCGCGCTCGAGGAGGAGCGATAGGGTTTCACCTCCCACCGGTCCCCCGCCGCCGGCACTGCTACCCCGCCGCCTCCGCCGCTCACCTGCAGCTTCTCCTCCACGCGCTGCCACTCGCCTGCTGCTGCCTTGGAGGTCTGTCCCGCCTCTCCGCCCCGCAGCAAGGTCCGTCCTGCGTCTCTGCCCCGCAGCAAGGTCCGTCGCCGGCGCTGCTCGTCGCTCTGCCTCGGCCGCACGCTGACATCGCCGGTGCCTACAGCGAGCACCTCATCTCCTTCAAGTTTTACCTCTGTTTGCACATTATGAGTTCTTCCAAGATCTAATTCATGTTTGATTTATTCCAAATGTTATGTGGATGTGAATGTACGATGTGCTCATGATTTAATTTTTGTGATTGTAATTGTTCCCTGGGTATGTGTTGTACTACTGATAAAAATCAGCCAGATCTTATCCTCTGTACAAAAATTGTTCATATGTGTTCTCTGAATATTGTTCTCTGTCCATATATATACTCCTATATAGTGTATCAATATCTGATCGTATGGACCGTTGGATCTTTCTTATCTAACGGCTCATATTTAATGACTCAGCTTAGGAGACTGCGTGGCCACATAACAATCGTTTGATTTTGCAATCTGACGGCGGACAGCGCTCGGATTCGTGGCCAGACTGCCAATGCGTGAAGTAGTCTATGCGCTGCAACTTGTTCTTGCTATCTAGAAAGTTCTCGTCACTCATAGTGACAGTCTGTTTAAAGAGTGCATGCAGCGCTCAGGCCAAAGCCACCAGGCAACACGACGAGAGAGATACTCTAAAGAAGCACATGATGAGAGAGATAAAAGAAATACATGATGAGAGAGAGAGAGAGTTGCACGCAACGGCGCAGGCCTATGGACTATGGTCAGAACATGAAACGGTGCAGTCATATGATCAGAGAGAATGCCAATCTAATAAAAAATCAGATCACGTAAAGTAAAAAAAAACATAAAAATCGAAATATGTAGAATATGTAAACAAAAGTACGTCTTCATCTAAAAAAGGATATAAATATTTATCAAAATTTGAATGTATCTAGACACGATTTAGTGTATTTGAAATATTTCAAATTTAGACAATCATGGACATCATTTTTGGGAGTAGTTTTAAATTTCTCCTACAATACCTCTGTTTTGAATCTATCAAATTAAATTATTTCTTGACTTGTGTAAATTCCGACTACGAAATGAATGAATGTACCTAATACTTGTTTGAATTTATTGTAACCGTGAATATTCTTTCTAACTTGGTACTATCTCAATTGCTGATTGATCATGCTTGACGGTTTTAGGTTTACCTTAGGCCAACGTTTGAGAATTTAAGAGGGTAGCTTTTTGTATTTCAAGTTGTCCAACCAATATTGAATAGTTGCAAGTATAAAATTATTTATATTTTCAACTTATTGTTAATTAATTATTTACCAGTGTCACTCTACTCATCATATTTCTATGTGAGTGAAGATGGGCAATGCAAGTTGTCTATAAACTTCGTGATATTAGCATATTCCCCCTCCCCCCACACCCCACACCTAATATGTGAATTTCACAATAATCCATACTACCATCATTCTATAATATAAGGCATATTTTGTTATCTTTGGCCGATGCTTTGACTAAAAGTTACTCATTTAACATGTGTTATGTGATATAAAAAATAATCATAAGTAGAGTACTTTTGCATGGAAATGCAATGTTATCAATTTTATGTCACGTAAAGTATGTATTATAATAAAATAAATATTGGTCAAAGTCTTGGTCAACATAAATAAAATATGTGTTATTTTTGGGCATGTGGTAATAACACTATACGTGCATGGCACGTGCCATTTACTAGTATGATATGTGAGATGGTTTTGTACTAGAGACTAAGCTCATTTTACATTTAAAACAACTGTATATGTGGTATCATAACTCATTTAGAATACACTTTTAATTTGAGAGCATTAGAGACACTTCACAACTCAAGATATCAAATAAGCCAAATTTTCAAAGCCCAAAATAACTCTTCTGTCGAGTTCTAGAAACTTCTCCCCACTATAATTTCTTTTCACCGTTTCTTAGAAATCGGCTTATGCATAAACACAAATCTAAAAGAAATCGCCCTAAAAACCGGGTATAGCAGCTCCCAGATTTGCTAGCCCTTGAGATATCAGATCAGGTGCACTCTTGGGCCGGGCCATGGAGCTTCTTTTAGACGGGCCACACAGAAGTTGCTCGCACGCTTGGGCCATTTTCAGGGCGCACGAGAAATCCCAACCTTTCTCCCCCACGCCTCCACCTTTTCTTCTCCGATCCGCCGTCCGCAGCAGAGAGAGAGAGAGAGAGAGAGAGAGAGAGAGGAATCCCAAGGAGGAAGGAAGAGGCCACGATGATCTACCGCAACTGGTCCCTGCTCTCGTCGACGGTGGTCATCTGGGGCAGCGTCGCCACCGCCGGCCTCGCCGGGATCTTCCTCTTCGGCGGCAAGGTAACCAACCGCGCCAAATCCCCCATCCGCAATCGCCCCTTTCCCTCGGTTACCCGCAGCTGTCGCCCGGTCTTCTCTGCCCCTACTTTACTGTCTCGCGTGCTCGTAGTAATCAGATTAGATTGGATTGCTTGGTTCGCGCGCTGGCCGTTGCTAGGTTCGTTTGTCCTGCCCTCTGGATCCAGCGCGTTCGTTTACCTTCGGGAGTTCGGGATCGAGGCGCTCGGTTTGGGTTGTACTAGGCTGATAACCTCTGCTAGGTCACATATTTTTTAAGGTCCACAAGGGACACAGAATTGCTTATTTTAGAGGTGTTCCCAGATTCGTAAAATTACGCCGGTTCAGTGCTGTCACTTGGGGTGATTTGGGTATCTGTAGTATTGTTTCGGGGCACAACTTTTGTCGCTCCTGTCTGTATGCATGATTAATTGTTTCGTTTCAGTTCATGTGGTAGATCATTAGCTAGTTATTTGAGGAGGACACAGGGGGCACGGAATTGGTGATTTAGAGGTTTATCAGAGGCGAAAAATTACGGTGATTCAGTGCTGTCACTTGGGTGATTTGGGTGTTTGTACTATTGTTTCGGGACACAACTTTTGCCGCTCCTTGTATACGGAGTACATGATTAATTGTTCCGTTTCGATTCATGTGGTAGCTCACTAGCTAGTTATTTGAGGAGCCCAATAGTGTAGCTCTTTGGGTATCTGAGATATTTGGGTCTGTATAATAATAACCGGTTCGTTATACAGAGATCAAGGGTTTTTATTGATAGGTGGGTAGCTGACTGACTTGCGAGGTTACCATAGGCGAAAAGTTACTCGCTCCTTCTTGTTTCTGATGAGTCTATAGTGTGCTGAGTAAGCTGATAACTCCTTGGTTATCTGAGAGGGTCAGAATAACTGGTTCATTTTACAGAGATCAAGGGTTTCATTAATCCCTCGTGCCATGTAGCGTGCAAGATTAGATTATGTTCTGCAACTTTTACATTTCCTGCACATTATGGTCGTTGATTGTAATTTGAACCTTTCCAGTGATATCAACTGAGTCGAAATGATGCACTACAAACTAGAGTATTTCTACACTGCACGAAATTCAGGAAATAGAATCTGATGTGTCAGTAGTTTAATTTTGCCATTCGATTTACCTGGTGTTGTTATTCAACTTGTTTCTTGCAGTGGCAAGAGATTGATAAGTCCAATCGCAGTTTCGAGGACCTTAGCTTCAGATAAAAAACTCATGACGTGTATGTTAGTTTGTCAGATTAGATAGATGGTCCTCTATTAGTATATAGATTTGGTTTCAATTGTATCTGCCTCTTCAGTGGAAAAGGCTTGGTTTGCCTATCTGCTATCGAACATTTTGTTGAGTTTGAGTCCAACTCTTTGCATGGATGTGCAACTCAATAAGTCCCATATTAAGCACAGTGATCTTATCCTTGATCTTTGGTGTGGTCCGTAAATAGATTTGGCAGAGCAGGAACGTAGGGGATTGAAATGATTAAGATATGAGGCAAATGCTCCACCTCACTAAGTCATTTGTGGATTAGCAAAGTGGGGATGTCATATCTACTTGCGTTCTTTGATGAGATGAGCAATAGTTGCAGACCAAGTATGTGTTCAAGTCGTGATATGCTGCCAGGTCTATAAGCGCACGGAATGTGCAAGTCGTGTTGAGGTACTAGACTACTAGGTTATATTTTTTATTAGTGATCGAGTGGCCAAGCAAGTAAACGTTCCTTACCTTGACAAAGTTGCTCTGGGCACCTTGGCACACTAGATTCCCCTTTATTCTGCCGTTTGACATTGCTGAGTTTCTGTAATGTCCCCCTTACCAGCAAATGGATCACTTTACCCATTCATAACAAACCCCATCTTTAGCAATCGTATATGTTTTTAAGCTCAGTATTGGCCTACTTGGTTCCAAGCATTAAGGACTTATCATGTTTGGGTAGGCGCTTTATTACTATGCATTCTTAAGGTAGTTTTGTAAGACGTCACAGTACATCTTGGATATTTCCAATTTTGTAGCATGCTTTTGGGTAATACTTGTGATTTGATTATAAGCTTTGAAGATTATATTACTATCCAACTCTTGGAGTTATGGGGGTTTCTAATTCAGTAGCTGCAAGGGCTCAGTTGGTAGCTGGGCACACAATTGTGTCATATATCTGATTTTTGAAGTGAATAATAAAACAAGATGCAGTGGCAGATATATTTGATTCTTTATATCATCCAATTTTGAGCATAAGGCAGATATTAAAATCCGCATGTTCCTTGTGTGACATTTTATATCACATTCTTAATGTTATTGCATTTACCCGAAGCCTTGAAAGGTTAATTTCTTAGTCACAATGCTGATATCCGGTCACCTTCCCATGGGATGTCTAGTAGAACTGAGCCTAGTGAAGGATTAGGTATGCATGGTACTTCTTACCTGACGTTTTCTTAGACACTTCTTCAACTGAGTCTTTTTGTGTTATAGCATTGTTGTAATTATTGTATGGAAGATTGCAATGTGTACTCTATCAAGAGCATTCTACATATGATGTGCACAATTTATCTGTATCTGTTGCTTGATTATGTTTCTGCGCCCGACTCCTTTTAATGTTTAGCTTACATGTGGACAGTTATCCAGAACTAGTGAGTTGATGCACTACTTGACCTGTGGTGCTTCATAACAATCTTTTTTTTTTTTTGCATTTTGTCAGGAGAAGTTCCAGGGCTATCTTTCCCGCGAAGGTGAGAAGCTGAGGCAGAAGGACAGAGCGATGATGGGCAAGAACTAGTGCAAAGCACAAACACAATTTCGCCGGAATAGACGTGTCAACATGTGAATTAGACATGGAACGTATCTCCCAGCACCACCGAAAGCAATCCTTGTAATGGCTTTTTATATTTTCATTTCCTGGAACTAACTGTCTCTGAAAATAATGTCTGACGCCCATGCTTGTGGATAACCTGTTTCGTTCTGCAATGCTGTATAAGTGATTCCTGGTATCTGCTTGTTTGGAATTTTGGAAGCTTGTGGTCTGTCAAGGATTTCTGGGCTGTGGTTGTGTATGAACCAGTGCGCCATAAACTTTGCTGTGATGCTCTGAATAAACATTCGACACTCGTACGCCTACATTGTCAAAGTCCGGTGTCCTTTCCTCAGTTGGTGCTGTCTGAATGTCTTCTGCTCTGCTAAGAAGCACTGCCTATCCTTTACTTTTTTATGTTACCATCTGCACCAAAGATGCTGCCAACTCAAACCTCTGTTCGCGTGTATTCAACATCTATCTCACTCGCCAACTATTAGATCACCAATACAGTATACATCGATTTACATTTTATTCGAATTGAATGCTTGGCAATTTTCTTCACATGAGCGAAGTAACCCTGATGATGGATGTGAAACACAAGTGGTACTTTGACCACTGCACGCCTAAAGAAAAAATCTCAGAAAAACACTAGAAAGAGGAAAAGAATCTTGGATTGAAAAGTTCCACAGGAAGAAGAAAAACGGTGGATCAGCTGAAGTTATTGTGCCATGAGTTACCTAAGGTATGTTCTTTATGGAAAATGCTCAGCAGCTCATAGGTGCAAGATACTTGCAAATCTGTACCGGTCACCAGCCTAGGGATCTGTTCCAGGTCGTTGTATTCAGCCTGTATTTTTTCTGTGCGAAACTGGTATGTGGCATTTCTGATTTCTCGTACAGATCGTACTTCACAGGTGGACCCTGTACCGATGCCACCCTAAGTCAACACCCGCGTTAAATGAGCACAACGGTGGGTGCACGGATACCTGCCCTCCTTTTTTACATTTCTACCTTCATTCTTCATCACGGTCCGGCTCTCCCCAATCTGTGCAAAACTGTAGTGTCTAGTTTACATACTATCTTGCCGCAGTTCGTCAGGTTCATTCAGACTCTCAAAAAACATGGAGGAACTCGACGCTCACTCGCTACCCACATGCATGTCAAGGTCGTCCTCCTCCCGGCGCACTCGGGTGCCTGATCAGGAACACGCTCGGCTGCCTCTCATCGTCCGCGCCCACTCTGCAAGAACGACACTGCTCTCTCAGGGCAGCTTCTGCTCCTCGACTCGTTGGTCTCCGGTGCGCCCATGGCCTACGACGCGCTCCGCCTGACGACGATGGCAAAGGCAAAAGCGACCGCAAGCACTAGGCCACGAGCAAAGGGCCTGCCCACGACTTTGCCGTGCCCAGCTTCTCGGGTGTGCTCGACCAATCCGGCGCGCCAACGTGCTAGGTTGGCTACTGGCTCTAGTGAAGGACGTGGCCTCATAGTCCAGGCTGACCTGCTCGTCGGGGGTGCTCGACCAGACCGGATACCCAAGGACGACGACAACGCGGTTAACTTCCCACAGCAGGGGAAAGACACGTTGACGTGTGACTGGAGTAGAACAACCTGGTCATCATTGTGGATGGATGGTGAGAAGGAGCCCTAGGATGGCGTCGCCCTGGAAGAGCATTCACATCGAGAGAAGCTGAAGGGAGAGAGCGGCGACACTGGTCGGGCATGCACACCGGAACTGGTCGGCCATTAGCTAGAGGCGTACTACCGCATGGGCTTATGCAAACTAATTGTAACAAACATATTTTTTCATGGCACTGGCCGGCTAACTGGCAACACTACAGGAAGAAACAGCTACGCCGACGGCCACAGGCCGTCGGGTTAGCTTAAAAATGCCGTCGGGTCAGCCTAACCCGACGGCTTTTTCCTGATGCCGTCGGGTCAGGTGCCGTCGGCATAATCGGGCGTCGGGCCAGGTTTAAAGGCCGTCGGGTCAGCTTTTACCGTCGGCGTAGGCTAACCCGACGGCATGCCGTCGGGTCAGGTAAGGCCGTCGGGTCAGCTCATTTTCGGTTTTTTCAAAAAAATTCAAATTTTTGAAAAAAAAATCAATTTTTTTATTTTTTTTGTACCTTTTCATTTTCTTTGATTTTTTCTTTTTTTCAATTTTTTGTTATCTCTTTAATGACACTGGAATAATGACTTACCGCTCGGTCACCCATCCTCAGATTGCTACAAGCCCAGCACGCTTAACTCCTAAGTTCTATTTGAATAAGCTACACCTAGACTACTAAGTCCTTATTGATATTAGTAGCATAGCAATCCTCTTAAGTCATGTGTGTCTATATAACTGTGTGTAAGTATGTATGTGTATATATCTATATGTGTGTAGGTATGTATGGGCATGTGTATATGTGTTTGTTAACATTTGGAAAAAAAAATTAAAAACTTTCAAAAAATTAAAAATAAAACCATTTAAAAAATCAAAAACATCAAAAAAAATTAAAAAAATCAATAAATTCAAAAAAAATCAAAAAAAATTTAAAAATCATTTTTGGATCCACAACACATCATTTTTTCACTAAACTTTAACCTTTAAAGCAGGACTCTGCATCGCCTGGCCGCGAATGGGAGTTTCGTGCATAGTCGTTTTCATACGGGTCTAGAACCGGACGTAATTAATTAAAAAATCACAAAAATGCGAAACCTTTGCGTGGCATCATTTTATATCACCTAGATATGGAAAAAAAATTCAAACCTTGATAAAAGCAATTTACTAGAAAGTCCCTTCACAAAAATGACCTACCAAGTTCGAGGTTGCATGGCTTTTAGGTCAAATAAGCTAGGTTTGGTCCTGATCATGGCATAGTTTGTCGAAACGAGGCCATATCGGACATGTGTGTGGCCCTTGGGATGGCAAGCAATGCCACAAAGGCCGATTTTCGTTTCATCCCATGAAAAGTGTGTTTTCCATTTTCGGAGTGCCGAAATCAGGTTTTTTTTGTGAGGCAGCTACCAAAACGGCTTACGAAAAGCTGGACACAACACCCCACATAAATAATAGACCACCTGGGATACATATATCAGCTCTTGTTTCATCGCGCAAACTTTCAGAGTTATTTTTTGAATTTTACACAAACTCATACCGATTTCGCTGGAACCGGTGTGGGTTTGCCCTTTAGCTCTAATAAGACGATCTCCTAATTTTTTGCAAAAATCATTTTCAGATCCGCAACATGTCATTTCTTCACTAAACTTTGCCCGTTAAAGCGGGACTCCACACCGCCTAGCCATGAGCGCGAGTTTCGTGCGTTGTTATATTCATGCGGGTCCAGAATCAGGCATAACTAATTCAAAAAAAATCGCAAAAATGTGAGACCTTCGCGTGGCATCATTTTATATCACCTAGATGTGGGGAAAAAAATTCAAACCTTGATAAAAGCAATTTACCAGAAAGTCCCTTCACAAAAATGACCTACCAAGTTCGAGGTTGCATGGCTTTTAGGTCAAATGAGCTAGGTTTGGTCCTGATCATGGCATAGTTTGTCGAAACAAGGCCATATCGAACATGCGTGTGGCCCTTAGGATGGCAAGGAACGCCACGAAGGCCGATTTTCATTTCGTCCCATGAAAAGTGTGTTTTTTATTTTTGGAGTGCCAAAATCGGTTTTTTTTGTGAGGCAGCTACCAAAACGGCTTACAGAAAGCTGGGCACAACACCCTACGTAAATAATAGACCACCTGGGATACATATATCAGCTCTTGTTTCAACGCGCAAACTTTCAGAGTTATTTTTTGAATTTTTCACAAACTCATGCCGATTTCGCTGGAACCGGGGTGGGTTTGTCCTTTAGCTCTAATAAGACGAGCTCCTAATTTTTTGCAAAAATCATTTTCATCCGCAACATGTCATTTCTTCACTAAACTTTGCCCGTTAAAGCGGGACTCCGCACCACCTGGCCATGAGTGCGAGTTTCGTGTGTTGTCATATTCATGCGGGTCCAGAATCAGGCATAACTATTTCAAAATAAATCGCAAAAATGTGAGACCTTCGCGTGGCGTCATTTTATATCACCTAGATGTGGGAAAAAAATTCAAACCTTGATAAAAGCAATTTACCAGAAACTCCCTTCACAAAAATGACCTACCAAGTTCAAGGTTGCATGGCTTTTAGGTCAAATAAGCTAGGTTTGGTCCTGATCATGGCATAGTTTGTCGAAACAAGGCCATATCGGACATGCGTGTGGCCCTTGGGATGGCTAGGAACTCCACGAAGGCTGATTTTCGTTTCGTCCCATGAAAAGTGTGTTTTCCATTTTCGGAGTGCCAAAATCGGGGTTTTTTGTGAGGCAGCTACCAAAACGGCTTACGGAAATCTGGGCACAATACCCCACATAAATAATAGGCCACCTGGGATACATATATCAGCTCTTATTTCATCGCGCAAACTTTTAGAGTTATTTTTTGAATTTTACACAAACTCATGCCGATATCGCTGGAACCGGGGTGGGTTTGCCCTTTAGCTCTAATAAGACGAGCTCCTAATTTTTTGCAAAAATCATTTTCAGATCCGCAACATGTCATTTCTTCACTAAACTTTGACCGTTAAAGCAAAAAGTGCATTTTCCATTTTCGGAGTACCAAAATCGGGTTTTTAATTTCCCTAATTTAAGTTTTTTGCAAAATATGTCAAAATTCAAGTTTGTTAATTTTTCTAACAACTAGATCATGTAACATAACTACACCTCAAAGGATATTTTTTTTTTTGAATTTTTTACCATTTTCTTTTATTTTTTGCAAAACAGAAAAGGCGATCAAAAAATGAAAGTACCTGACCCGACGGCTTTGCCGTCGGGTTAGGTCCCCTGAATAATCTACGCCGACGGCATATCTAAGCCGACAGCCAAATTTCGGCCACGCCCGAGACCAGGGTCTATGCCGACGGCCCCGATAAAAAGCCGTCGGCTTAGGTATTGGCCGTCGGCGTAGCAGTTTGTTCCTGTAGTGCAACCAGAAGACGCCGGGAAGATGAACAGTGCGTCGCGCCAATAGCTACCTGTGCAGCTGTGGTCTATTGGACGGAGCTCCTTCACTATGCTCCCTGTACGGGGCTGGCGTCGTGCAGCTCTATGCACGGTTGGTTTAAATTCGACTGATCTGTTCGATCATATATCACAGATAAGCATTGAATAAGCCTAGACAGTACGGCTACGCATTCAATTTATCTGTCTCTCGAGCTAGAGTATAGGTCACAGTATTATCAGAGTATATGGAATTCACGCTAATTAGCGCATTGATTGGTACAGATCCCCATAAAGTAACGCTCGGCTACGATTTCAGAGCATGTAACTCCTACGAGCCAAACGTCCGCGTCCTGTTCTTTATGTACTACTGAAAATTTACTTTACTTTCCATGTTCTGCTGAAACCTTTATGTTGTATTGGGTTACCAGCAACAGCAACAAGAAAACTGGAGCAGCACAACATAAATTCAAAATGATAATTCTCATACCCGCAAAAACCTGCAAAAAGAAAAATGATAATTCTCAAGGTTATGGGTTCATGAGGAGTTTCACCGATCTGTAGTTGGTATGCTTCATCTGCAAGTGTGCTGAGCTATCATAGTCAATACTCAATACCATTGATGTTCTGAAATATCAAATGTTCTTAACAATGCAGGCTACCAGTATCGCTGCTGGAAAAGTCTGCTTTGCTCTGTTTTTTTGGTGCAGCAGAATTGGATTCAGCTTGATTCTACTTTGGTCTGCTTTTTTTGCTGTACCAGAGATGCCTTTTCAATTGTTCCCTAGTTGATCTTGTGTGTAGTTAGCTGGTTCAAAGTCTGAAGTTCAAAAATACATGCATATATATCGATCTGAATACCTGACTGTGCTAGCTTTGCTCTGTTTTGGTATGTCCGGATGTGTAGCAATCGTTGGATGGTTTTCTGCGATGAGCGACAGCGGATACGCTGCCCTACGGCAGGAGTAAATGATACCGCGAGTCATTGAACTTGTATTCTATGTACACTTAAGTCACACATCTTTTAAAACAAACTAACCGGTCATATAACTTGCAAAACTGTGCACCCGAGGTCACAAAATGGTTTAAAGTCTGATTTTTTGTAATAAACCGTCATGTGCGAGGCATGTGAGGTAATTTGGACTCCTTTTTTCAGTTACCCCCTCCCCTAAACTAGAAGAATGGAATTCGTAAACTACAATCAGATCGAAGTAAATTACATATTACTACTATAATTGAGGCTAGCTAGGTTAACAGATTGGTGCCTATTTTGATTTTTTTTTTTAAAAAAATTATAGTACTACCAGTTCTGGGCAGGATGTTATGTATTGCAGTGATTGTCATTTAATCATGTCTTGACAGCCTTCGTGACTGGGGCCAATCTGGCTAAGGCTAAGTTATCAACAAAGCATTCCTCGTAAGCTTCTTTGACCAAAATATGTGCACATGTGGGGGCCACCTGAACTCTCGCATCTCTCTTCTTCTCGCTGTAGCATGATGCGCGCAGCCGCGGTGGCCATGCCCAGCATGCAGAGCAGCACGACACCGCAGGTCGAGCTCACGCCGACCTCCATTCCCTCTCGAATGTGCCATGGCCTTTTCAAATCGCGGAGCCGGATATCTCCTGGATGTAACCACCCAGCCATGTGCTCACCATGAAGCTAGCTGTAGTCGGCCGCCGGCGCGTTTCCCACCGGACCTCGCCGATTCGACGACGATAACACCACAGCGACGTCCACCCCACCGTGCTACTCATCCACACCCACGGAATCGAGCGGGGATGCCCTGAGTTGAGCGAATCGTGGCTGTCTTCTTTGAGTCCGGCCGCCGTCGTGTGCGTCGTTTCCGTAGCTCTTCGTATGCGCCCTCTGTGTTGTCACCGCCCTTGCGTCCGTCGCCGCCCCAACGCCAATCGTCCGCGTGGGCTTATCTGTGTGATCGTTGGCGGGGCTCTCCGGCAAGTAGAGGGGAAGCCCTCGTGGCCTGGGACGTGGGGGTGGTCTAGGCCTACCGACGGCAATAGGGTTAGGGTTCGTCGAACACGACCGGGCCAGCTGTCACTTAAAGAACTGGATCTGAGCGATTCCGTCCTTCAAATTTTGGGGCAGGGGGTAAATGCAAAGGAACCAGTCCAAAATACCTCACATGCTCAGAGCGTGACGGTTTATTATCAAAAACCGGACTTCAATCTATGTTGTGACCTCGGGTGCACAGATTTGTAAGTTATGTGACCGGTTAGTTTGTTTTGAAAGATGTGTGATCTAAGTGCATATACGAGACAAGTTTAGTGACCCGCGATACCATTTACTCCTACGGCAGCTCTGACGTTAGACGAGCCAAGTCCGGTGTGTGGTCTATGGTGAATATAGGAGAGGTTCCCCAGTGCTGTGCTGGGCACCATACCAAGGGCCTGTTTGTTTGGGCTGTCTATGGCTGGCTGTACAGGGAAAGCTGCTGTGTAGGGAAAGCTGCTGTTCTGAGTTTCACTGTTTGGCGAGTTGGCTGGCTGTCCAGCAGTATGCTAAGGAATTGTCTAAAATACCCTTGAAATTTCGAGACCGTACACAATTGCTTATTTAAGTGTATAACTGTATTCGCTCGACTGTGTCCAGCAGAGAGAGAGCTAAAGAGGACACAGAGATAACGTTTTGGTCCACCGGTGGCAATCCTCAGTAAATAATCAAAAGAAGAAGGGCAAGCCAAAATAACGGTTCGGCCGTTAAGGGAGAAGCTGCGGGAAGCACCCCATTAGGTGCTTCGTCCGGCCTGTCTATTGGCTGCTTCGGCTTTGGCAAAAGCCAGCTTGAAAGCCACCTGTTTGTTCCGGTTTCACAGCTTATTTTAGTGGAAAACTATAAAAAGTCCAAACAAACACCCCCAAGTCACACACACCCATAGGCCATAGACACAGAGGACAGGACAGCGCGCTGCTTCAAGCATGGCGACCTGCAGTGGTGCAGGTGGGCTGTTTACCAATGCATGCCCGGTGTGGGGCACGAAGCAGTACATCCTGGCAGCCATCGCCTTGATCCTCACCGTGAGCACCGTGGCCATCGTCACCTCCGTCGTCCTCAGCCCCGCGCCCATCGACTTCTCCGTCACCGCCACCTCCAACAGCAAGGTCCAGGGGGCGGCGTTGGTCCTCAACTTCACCCTCAACGCCACCAACCCGAGCCGCCGTGCCGGCGTGAAGTACTGCTCCGTCACGGCCAGGCTGCAGCTGTACAGCGCAACACACGGGACGGCCGCGTCGTTGCAGACGGAGGTCCACCCCGCCATGCCGCTCCACCAGCCGCCGGCGAGCTCGCTCATCTTCCGGGTGTCGGGCTTCTTCGACCAGGAGAGCATCGGGGGCCGGCGGGCGCCTCCGATGAGCGTGCTGGTGGTGGCTCAGGTCCGGTTCAAAGTCGGGCTGGCCTACTCCCGCCCCTATGACGTGGAGGTGTCCTGTCAGCCCGTCGACTTCTTCACCGCCGCCGCCGCCGCCACGAGGATCCGTTGCGCTGCCTGACATTCGCCTACCTCTAGCTGTCTCGATTTGTGGATCTAGATCACTATAGTATATGTATAACTAGTAGTATGCGGCAGTATTTATTTACTTCGTAGTTCAAATTATATGCCATTTTCAATCATCCAAATGAATTGGTAATGGTTTTGCTTGTTCCGGTATTTCTGTGCTAGGTAGGAATCTTGATCAGCTATTGTTGCCACGGAATGTCAATCCTCAAGATGCATTGCTCTATGCTTAACTTTTTTTTTAGGGTGTCTTGATGTGTTCTCTATGTATAAACTTCATCCTCAGATTGTCAACTTGACTAACATAATACGAGAAATATATTGCAAAAGATATATGGCTAGGACCTAAGATGCTATATTTTCTAATGATAAAATAAACTCTTTTCCAACACAAAAAATGCATCGTTGCTAATATCTTCCGTATCTTTTCCAAACACAAACTGCAACTCATCTCACACTTCGTGTAAAACGAGCCCAGCCGAGTTTCAGTTTCAATTGTTAAGCGAGTTCAAGCTAAACAAGTAGCTTGCGAGTAGCTCGTTTAACTTTGTAAAGGTAGAGAAAACATTGTATTTTACGTCTATATGAGCAATTATTCATAATTATTGTAGTTTATCGATTACATGTTACATTGTGGTGTCATAATATTATTTATTATGATGATGATTGCACCAATCAGAAAGAACTGTATAAAAATCTATTATGTGGCTTTTTGATAGTTAATAGAGCTAAACGAGATACTCACGAGCTTACCCAAATAAACGAGTCGAGCCAAGCTAGCTGGTTAGTTGAACGAGCTTTTGCGGATTGAGCCCTACTATTAGACCCCAGTAATATTGACTATATCTTCTTGACAAAAAATCTTCCTAAAGTCTCTGCCATATGTGTCAATCATGTTACATGACTAAAGTCTCTTCCATATGTGTTGGATCTAACTATCAAAATTAATTTAGATGGTGTGGATCAATATGATGGTTCTGTTAGATCTGTCTATTGCTTTTAGTATATAATAATAGATTGATAGATGAGTAGGCTACAGAAAAAACCTAGAATAAAATGTTTTAAAGTTTTTTAATATCCCAGACGGCAAAGAAAACTTGTTTATGAGTCGACTTCAGAACTTGTTTATACACGCCCAGTTAAAATTTCATTCGTCGTGTGGTCATATTCTTCATCTAGGCAATGGTCTATTTGAAAAAATTAGGGAGATGCAAGAAATGCTAACCGCTCTTGTAATCATTTTTTCTATGTAGCGCAAAAAAGACAGTACTATTTGTTCTCACAATTTGACATTTTAATCATAGTGTCAACATAGAAATAAAAAAGCGGCCGGCAATTAGCAAAATCATATTTCAATCACTTGACGATACTACACCGTGGTAGCTATAAATAGATACCGGAGGTGGATCTCTCATTCAGGAACACGCCGTGGTAGCTCGCTAGCTAATTGGTGGAAGCCGGCCACATAGAACTCTAGATAATTAGCCAGTGCGCTTCCCGGTAGGTAGGAAACATCGAGATGGCCGAGCAGGGGAGCAAGACGACGAGCAGATGTAGGAGCTTCAGGTGGCTATACGTGGCTCGGTTGGCGGTGGCGTCAGTTGTGACCGTGGTGGCCGTGGCAGTGATCGTTCGGGCGGTGGTGGTGATGCTCCGACCCGAGAAGCTGCAGCTGAAGCTCGCCGGCGGCCACGTGACGGTCCGCGATATCCCTTCGTTGCCTCCGCCTCACAACGCCGTGCAACTCAAGTTCATCCTTAGAGCCAACAACCCCAGCGGGCGCGCTTCGATCGCGTACACCAACATCACCATCCGGTTCACGGAGGCGTCCTCCTCATCATCATCTTCGCCGGCACCTGCAGCGAGGATCGCCGAGTTCGGTCTGCCGGAGCCCATCGCCGTGCCGCAGCGGACGGCGCACGAGGCCGCCGTCTTTGTTTCGCTGGAGCCGGACAAAGACCTGCCGATGCGGTACGTGCTGGCGCTCTACGATGGACGCGGGGTGGCCGGCGCGGAGATGAAGATCAGCGGGCTCTTGACCAGCAAGGTGGCCATGGCCACCACCCCCGTCAACGCCACGTACTACTGCTGGCCGATTAGCATCGCCGTCGGTGCGACCGACTACACCGTCGCCGACGTGCCGTGCATCGACAAGTCGGAGGCCCCGGCCCATGTGTGAAATCAAGCGGGCAGGCGGACACTCTACCGATCCACCTAGCTACCTACTTTCCCAAGTAGACTGTACTAGTCTCGTAGTTAATCGATCTGTAGTATACGTTTAGTACGTGCTTAGTACCCAGCGATTTCAGTTCCTGAAATCAAAAAAACTTTGCACCAGTCGTGTTGCTCCACCTCGGCCTGTAAAAGCTCCATAGTACACTATTTTCGTTGAATTTTTAACGGAATTGCTAATTTTCTGTAGATTGAGAATTAGCTTAGGATTTAGTAAAGTCATGTACCATCAGATTTGCGTTGTGATTTGTGTAATTGAGTTACAATTGAATTTTTTTCTCAATTGTAAATTAGGTTACAACTGACTTTTTTGGTTGTAAGTGAGGTTGCAACTAGGAATGATATATCCGAACTTTTAGATTTGCTTTGTGTTTCGTCTTAATGATGAGTTGCAATTGAGTTATGATGACGTCAGCCTACTGAGCTTTAAGCTAATCCTCACTAGACTGAGCCCTAAACCCATCCATTTATAATTGTGCATGCGTGTGTCATGAGCAAGTTCTTTTTCTCGAGCTATTTTTTACTGGAGGCCACCAGAACAAGGTTACTGCAAAATCTAAAAAATATCGCTTATTTACCACCAAACTTATTTTAAGTAAAATTGTTTTCAATTTTCTTTACGCCAAAACAAATAGGTTGGCTATCCATATTGCACCGTAGGCCTTCCAAATATAGTGGTCATAATAACTTTGCGCTATAATTAACCAACAGGTCGGATGATCGATTTCCGCGTCTTGTAGAGCAAATAATTTTAATTTGATATGAAACCGAAAAACCCAACTTGTATCAAGAGAAATTGAAGTAAACAAATCTGGGAAAGATTGACGATGAAGATAGCATATGATGCCACAATTGCGCTCGACATGGCTCGTTGACTTGTGTCTCCTTGGCCGGCTGCAACCGATTTAAGCTCAGGCACGCTGAGATCAAGGTCACAGGGAAGATAAGATGAGTGCCCGGCCTAGCGGTGAACTTTGTATAAATAGTCATCAGCTAAACATCTGGCCGGTGGTGGGCGGCATGAGTCAGCGAGACAAGTCTGAGCAGCTAGCTTGACGTGTTTGATTTTTCTACAACGTTTTTCTTGAAATGGGGGTATCCCGGCTTCTACATCGAATGATGCACACCGCCGCTTTGTTAAATCCATCCTCTAGAGTTCAAGTCATACTTATTACAAAAACATGGATCGCTTAAAGTCGCCACATGTATAAGCCATCTAATATAAAATATAAAATAATTCTATGCATCTTGTAATCTATTAGAAAGGTGCTAACTATTCTGGTTGAATATAGCCCAAACAACCGTCATCAATCAAGTACTTGCAGTATCCATATGGACTTGTTGGTGATCGAGTATGAGAATACACCAAGAGTTGATCCAATGAGTAGCCTTGTGAATTACCTGCAAAAATTGAGCATTACTAGCTTTGTTAAAAATAACATCATTAAACTCCAATTCGAATTCTAGACTCAGTTTTCTTATCAATTCCATTTAACCAATTCCCAAATAAAAATTTGATATTAGTGGGAGGAGGCATGTTGAAAGTATGGTGTACCACTCTCCATATCAATTTTGCAAATGTACATCTAATGAGCAGATGCTCAATCGTTTCATCATTGTCACAAAAAGCACACTTCTTACAAACATCCTTTCTCTTTGACGAATTATCTTTAGTGAGAAGCACTTTTTTTATGAAGGAACCACATGAAAATTCTTGTTTTCAATGGAACTTTCAATTTCGATAAATATTTTCTTAGAAATACTATATGACCATTCATGTAGTAGGCATATAAGGATTTTATAAAAAAAATCCCTAATGTCGTTAGCTTCCAAGAAAACTTATCCGAAGCATTGCTTAGTTGCACATTCATGAGCCGGCTGACCAGGTCCAGCCATGTATCCCATCTTTCTCCCCTTAAAACATGTCTAAATCTAATATTTAGAGGGGCATTGGCCAACACATCCGCTACATGGACATTCTTATTATTCACTATACTATACAGTGAAGGAAATTTAGCAAACGGAGTTGTTGGTTTAATTTATTCTTGGGTCAAAGTTTAATGACAAAGATATTTATTATGCAATAGCTCTTGCCACATTCCTTGCTCATTTATAAGTTTAAACAACCATTTACTCAACAAGCATCTATTTTTAATATCTAATACTTTGATACCCAAACCACCTTGATCCTTTGGTCTACAAATTATATTCTATCTAGTTAACCGATATTTTTTGTTATCTTGGTCGCTTTGCCAGAAAAAGCAAGATCTATAGAAATTCAATCTTTTGCATACCCCTTTGGGTATTTCAAATAAAGTTAATAGAAACATCTGTAAGCTAGTTAAGACAGAATTTATCAATACCAACCGATCACTGTAGGAGAGTAGCTTCCCTATCTAGCATCCTAATTTTTTATCAAACCGATCATCACAAGCTTTCCATTTCTTGTTCGGTAACTTCCTATAATGAATAGGTACACCCAGATATTTGAAAGGTAGTGAGCCAACCTCACATCCAAAAATTTGTTTATATTGCTGTTCGTCTTCTTTGGCCTTTCCAAAGCAAAAAAATTAACTCTTATGAAAGTTTATCTTTAAACCCGATAGTTGTTTAGATATAGTTAGGATTAGTTTCATGCTTACCACTTGATCTAAATCATGCTTCATAAACAAAATGGTGTCATACGCATACCGTAATATGGATACCCCCTTCTACAAGGTGTGGTATTAGTCCCTCAACTTGGCCATCCTCCTTTGCCCTTGCAATCATAAATGCGAACATATTAGCAACTATATTAAAGATTATCGGGGATAACCGATATCCCTGTCATAAACCCTTTAAGGTCTGAAAGCACACCCTCCTTGAATAAAACGAGCTACCCATTCACACCACAAAGGAGGGAAACCCTTCATACGCAATGCCTTTTGAAGAAAAGACCATTTTACCTTGTCATATGCCTTCTCAAAGTCTATAACCTCGTCCATTTTCTTCCTACGAAGGTCATGGATTGCCACAAGTAAAAATACAACCCCTCCAAAATTTTCCTGCATGGAATATAAGAAGATTGGGTAGGCCTAATTACCTTATGTGCAATGCTAGTCACATGGTTTGTTCCCACCTTACTGAAAACCTTGGAACTTACATTTAGTAAGCATATGGGACGATACTTCTCAATACAACTCGCACACTCTTTTTTAGCTAGTAACGTGATGATCCCAAAGTTTAGTTTGAAAAGGGGAAGCTCTCCTATTTTTAACTTAGCAAACACCGCCATTAGGTCCCCTTTAATTACCTCCCAATTGTTTTGTAGAATTCTATCAGAAACCCATCTGGACCTGGAGCCCTATTATGTTCCATTTCCATAATAGCTTCCTTCACTTCCTTCTCTGTGAATTCAGCTGTTAAATACTCCATCATCGAGAAATGATTGTGTTATGGTGGCCTAAACAATTACTTATGATATTCCAAGATGAAGACCCTTAAATTGGCCTCATTTACAAATGTTCCTTCATCTTGTTCTAATTGAAAGATTCTTTCTTGCAATGTTTTCCGTTGGCAATTAAGTGAAAATATATTATGTTGTTGCCTCCTTCTTTAACATGTTTTACTTTAGCTCTTTGATTCCACTTTGGTTCCTCATACCTAAGAAGTTTAGCTAGATCCTCATACACCTTTTTAATCTCTCTTTCATTTACACCTAATGGTATTGATTCAGCTTTAATATCCAATTCGTCTAATTTTTAGAAGCCTTTCCTGCTCTTTTTATAATACCCCACTCATGTTACAAGCCCATCCCTGAAGATATTGACGTAGAAATCTAATGTTATTTTGCCACTTGTCAACAGGACTATCTCCCACTGCTACCGAGACCCATGCATCTCTAACCATCTCAAAAATACCTTCTTTACGCATCCAAGACAACTCAAATGAGAAGTGACTATTTATTCCCAAATGAGCTGCATGTAAAAGCAGAGGAGTATGACCGGATCCAGTCCGAGTTAAAGACTACAGTGTAACTGAGTGGAAATTTCTCCTCCCATTCAATCTAGCCAAAATTTGGTCTAATTTTTCAAAAGTAGGTATTGCCCTCCTGCTAGCCCATGTGTATTATCGTCCTGAAAGACATTTATAGTTGCTGTGATAAGACCAGCCAAAATGCCCTCGAATGTCCTTGAGGCGGGAGAAAGAACCAAACAAAATCAAACACCGCTGAAAAATGTCTAAGAAAAGGAGCTGAGAAGTTAGATCGGCCAGTTTCTGAAATAACTACAAAGTCTAAATGGTGCTCCCTAATAGCCTTAGTGATAGTTAAATGTTTAGCTGAATCCCCAAATCCACCACTATTCCAAATAAATCCTATCATCATTTAGTTTTATGTAGATTTTTTATTCGAGTACTTCGTCTTACCGATAATCTAACCTCCTTCTCTTTCTTTTTACGTTTCCTCGATTTGATTCCTTGTGTTAGCTCCAAAATACTAGGATCCGAACTAAAAGGTTCATCTATCTCCTCTACGAGATCCTCACTAAAATTAACAACCCTTGATAGCACTAAACTATTAGTTTCCAAATCCTCTTCATTAGCCAAATTATCTTAAAATAAGTGATCCTATGATCAATCTCAATGCTTTTAATTTTTGTAACCAAAGATAAAACTTGATCCATAGATACCCCAAGTTGAAACACCCAATTTACTAGCTCTAGCAACAATTTTGTTATCCAAAGCAATAAAAAAGAGAGTCTAGATTTAAGCTTTGAATGTGTACCTGCAGCAACATATTCATTCTTTTCAATGTTCAAAAAATCGGCCGAGATGCCGATTAATCTTCCGATTAATCGTGAATCGTTGGGCGAGCGATACGATTATAGCTTATTGGTCTGATTTATCGCCTAGGCAGATATACCAATCTGAGAGCCGATATTTTGGCCAAAATATCCCAAATTTCACCACTTATCGTGATTTTGTAGCTGTTTTATCTGTTCGAGAGACGTTTTTGGGGACAATAATCCTGTAGAAGTCTACATTAGATCCATTTTTTCGATTTATGTCGATTTAAATGAAAGGAATCAAGGTAACACCTTTGTCCAATACTCTAATGTTGTTTTTGCATAGCATATTTTTGAACTTTTAGTGCCAAAACTTGAGATTTATGGGAAAACTAGCCGATAAATAGTCGACCGATAAAATCGATTAATCGGCTGATAAGCGATTAATCTCAAATCTGAGGCTAGCCAAGAAGTTAACGATAAACGATTTCTTGAACATTTATTCTTCTTATTCGGCAATGCAATCGCCCTTTCCATTTGCGTGGCATCTGTTAGAGTATATGTCGGTTAGGTTATATTAGGTAGTTTCATATTGTAATCTATGTCTATCTCTATTAGGTTTCTTAGTCTTCAAGTTTGGTACTGCTATATAAACAGCCCAATGGCACTAATTTGGTCGCTATGGCTATGTAGAAATAACAAAGTCTTTGATAATAAATCATCTTCTCTCTTGCAGGTTATCTACAGATGTACGAGCACTCTCCGACTATGGTCATAGCTACACTGCTCGGAGGACCACAACCTCTTTTCGGAGGTGTGCACGCGCCTGGAGGATACGGTGAGGGACCTTTTCTCGCATCATGGATGACAAGATAATCTGTGGATTGGCCCTCCACCAGCTTAGGCGTTTTATAATTTCCCATTCTGATATGTAATTCGCCTACTTATTTCTTTTTTTAAAACTATTTAAACCTTGTTTGAGTCGGCTGTGTGCATCATCGCTATGCAGAGGCCGGGTGTAATACTTAACTTTTAAGTAATAAAGCCCATTTTCAAAAAAAATATAAACAGTCCTGATACGTCTCAAACGTATCTATAATTTTTGATGCTCCATGCTTGTTTTTACACTATTTGCTTAGTGTTTCGTTACACTTCGTGGCATTTTTATGCATTTTCCGGAACTAACCTATTAACGAGATGCCACAGTGTCAGTTCCCTGTTTTCTGCTGTTTTTGTGTTTCAGAAAAGTTACACAGGAAATATTCTCGGAATTGGACGAAACAAAAGCCAAACATCCAGAAATTTACCGAAGCTTCCAGAGAACCGAAGAGGAGATGGAGTGGGGCCACGAGGGGCCCACACAATAGGGCGGCGCGGTCCAGGCCCTGGTCGCGCCCCCTATGTGTGAGATCACCTCGGTCCACTTCTGACGATGCCCCTTCGCCTATAAAGACCCCCCGATGGGCAAAACCTAAATACCTGATCACTTTTCCAGAAACATGTCGCGATCCGCCGCCGTCATCGACCCGAGATCGGGAGGGTCCAAAAGCTCTTCCCGGCAACCTGCCGGAGAGGGGAATCGCCACCGGAGGTCTTCTTCATCGCCATGCTTGCCTCCGACGCGATGAGTGAGTAGTCTACCTTGGACTATGGGTCCATAGCAGTAGCTAGATGGTTGTTGATACGTCTCAAACGTATCTATAATTTTTGATGCTCCATGCTTGTTTTTACACCATTTGTCTAATGTTTCGTTACACTTCGTGGCACTTTTATGCATTTTCCGGAACTAACCTATTAACAAGTTGCCACAGTGCCAGTTCCCTGTTTTCTGCTGTTTTTGTGTTTCAGAAGTGATACACAGGAAATATTCTCGGAATTGGACGAAACAAGTTCCTGAAGTCTTATTTTACCCGGAAGCTTCCAGAGATCCGAAGGAGAGAAGGAGTGACACCGCGAAGAGACATGCTTGGGCTAAAATGACATTAGTGATCTTATAATGTCGCACAATTGAGTATGCATCATGCCATTAATTGACATGATGACTATCCTCAACTATGCGCATCTAGACTAGAACAACACACTATAATATGGGAATGAGTGCACACGATCAAGCCACATTGCAAGAGTCTACGATATTCAATTCATGCCTCAACTCTCGGAATCTTGCTTCATCAAGAGGCTTCGTGAAAATGTCGGCGAGTTGGTCTTGAGTACCTACATAAGATAGGTTAATCTCACCTCGGTTGACATGGTCACGGATGAAGTGGTGGCGGATCTCGATGTGCTTGGTCTTGTTATGTTGAACCGGATTATGAGCGATCTTGATGGCACTCTCATTGTCACACAAGAGTGGCACCTTGTCGAAGTGAATACCATAATCCTCCATGGTTTGCCTCATCCAAAGGAGTTGAGCACAACAACTCGCGGCCGCCACATACTCGGCTTCGGCGGTGGAGAGAGACACACAATTTTGCTTCTTGGAAGACCAACAAACCAAAGACCTACCAAGAAATTGGCAAGCTCTGGAAGTTGACTTCCTATCCACTTTGTCTCCCGCCCAATCCGAGTCCGAGTACCCTACAAGCTCAAAGCTTGCTCCCTTCGGGTACCAAAGGCCGAAAGTTGGGGTATCAATCAAATATCGAAAGACTCTTTTGACCGCCATTAAATGGCTTTCCTTAGGGGCGGCTTGGTATCGTGCACACATTCCCACACTAAGCATGATATCCGGTCTAGATGCACAAAGATAGAGCAAAGACCCAATCATAGAGCGATAAAGTTTTTGATCCACTTCTTTACCATTAGGATCGAGATCAAGAGTAACCTTTGTAGGCATGGGAGTCTTGGCTCCCTTCACTCCGGTGTCCATCTTGAACCTTTTGAGCATGTCTTGGGTGTACTTGGCTTGATTGATGAAGGTCCCACCCTTCAATTGCTTTATCTCAAAGCCAAGAAAGAATTTCAACTCCCCCATCATAGACATCTCAAATTTATCTGTCATTAGTCTTGCAAATTCATCATTGAAAGATTTGTTAGAAGAACCAAAAATGATATCATCTACATAAAGTTGGCATATGAAAAGCTCCCCGTTTACTTTCTTAGTAAAAAGAGTGGGATCAATGAGGCCTATCTCAAACCCACGGTCTACAAGAAGCTCTCTAAGATGCTCGTACCACGCACGTGGGGCTTGTTTAAGGCCATAGAGTGCCTTATCGAGCTTGTAGACATGGTTCGGAAAGTTAGGATCCTCAAAACCCGGGGGTTGCTTTACAAATACTAACTCATGCAAAGGACCATTTAAGAAAGCACTCTTCACATCCATTTGTTGCAATTTAAAATTATGATGTGATGCATAAGCAAGAAGGATACGGATGGACTCAAGGCGAGCCACGGGTGCAAAGGTCTCTCCATAGTCAATGCCTTCAATTTGAGAGTATCCTTGAGCAACCAAACGAGCCTTGTTCCTCACAACAATTCCATTTGCATCTTGCTTGTTCTTGAAGATCCACTTGGTTCCAATGACATTGCGGCAATCCTTGGGCTTCTCCACTAATGACCAAACTTTGTTGCGCTCGAAGTTATTGAGTTCTTCATGCATGGCTTCTACCCAATCCGGGTCTTCAAGTGCTTCAAACACCTTTTGAGGTTCCACACAAGAGATATAGGCATGGTGGTTACTAAAGTTTGCCAATTGCCTCCTTGTGGACACCCCTTTCCTTACACTTCCAATCACATTCTCCAAGGTGTGGCTACCTCTTTGGAGAGTTGTTGCAATCTTTATGGCACGGCGAGCTTGAGCTTCTTCAAGAGATTCTTGAGAGGCCACTTGGTCAACACCACGGTTTTGGTCCTCGCCTTGACCTTCAAATCAAGCATGCTCATCATATTGAGCTTGCTCAATGTCTTGAACTTGATCTTGATCACCACTTGGTGAGAAATCACCATCATGCTCATGGTCTTGATCTTGATCATGCTCACATGGTTGAGGGGCTTGAGCTTGTCTTTGGCTAGCATCAAAAGGACCATGAGGAGCTTGTTGTGTTTGAGAGTGTGAAGGCTCCACTTGAGTAGAGCATAGTCCTTCTCCTTCCGCCAAAAGGTGTCCCTCAACGGGTATGAGATGTCCCACACCCATTCTTCTTATGGCAAGAGGAGGTATTTCGTCACCTACATCAAAAACACCACGTTGCTCCACACGGGAGCCGTCATTCTCGTCGAATCTCACGTTAGAAACTTCAACAACTCGAGCGGAGAGTTTGTCAAAGATTCTAAAGGCGTGAGATTCGGCGGCATAGCCAACAAAGGTACCCTCAAGAGCTTTTGAATCAAATTTGGACAAATGGACACCTTTATTAAGATAGAAGCACTTACAACCGAATACCCGGAAGTACTTGATATTAGGCTTCTTACCAATGAGGATCTCATAAGGAGTCTTGTTCAAGCCCTTGCGGAGATATAACCGGTTTGATGCATGACATGCGGTATTAATGGCTTCGGCCCAAAAGTTATACGGAGACTTGAATTCCGCTAACATGGTCCTAGCCATATCAATAAGAGTCCGGTTCTTCCGCTCGGCTACACCATTTTGTTGAGGAGTATAGGGAGATGAGTATTGATGACGGATCCCCTCCTCACTGAGAAAATCATTCAAGGTGTAGTTCTTGAACTTGGTGCCATTGTCACTTCGGATCATCAATATGTCTTGACCATATTGGCGTTGCACTTCATTTGTGAAGTCTTTGACGGTTTATTGAGTCTCACTCTTATGAGCAAAGAAAAAGACCCAAGTGTATCTTGAATAGTCATCGACAATCACTAAGCAATACTTCTTTCCTCCAAGACTTTCATAAGAGGGAGGGCCGAAGAGATCCATGTGAAGGAGCTCTAGGACCCTCTTAGATGAAATGATGGTCTTGCTAGGATGAGGAAGTTCATGCATCTTTCCTTCAATGCAAGCTCTACACACACGATCTTTTGAAAAGGTTAGATCGGTTAGTCCTAGGATGTGGTTGCCTTTGTGGAGACTTTGCAAAGTTCTCATATTGACGTGGCCTAGCCGGCGATGCCAAAGCCATCCCACATCAACTTTAGCCATGAGGCATGTCGCGGCTTTAGTGACCTCCTTCGAGAAGTCGATCACATATAAGCCATTTTCGACATGCCCTACATGAGCCACATTAAGAGACTTGCTCCACAAAAGAACTACAATCCCAACATCAAAGAAAGTTGCAAAGCCCATATTAGCAAGTTGAGCAACAGAAAGAAGATTATATGAAAGGGACTCAACAAGCATGACATCTTCCACGGTAACATTGTGAGAGACAACAACCTTGCCGAGACCCAATACCTTTGATCTAGAAGAATCCCCATAGGTGACGTAGCCCGCATGGGATGAACCGGTGCGAAGCTCCTTCACCATTTCTTTGCTCCCGGTCATATGATTGGTAGCACCACTATCAATTATCCATTGACCACCACCGGAAGCAAAGCCCTACAAGAGATCAAGTCTTGACTTTAGGTCCCCATTTCTCAATGGGTCCTTTCTTGTTAGTGACAAGGGTCTTTGGAACCCAAATAGACCATGCAACATATTCATTTGATGAACCAACAAATTTAGCATAAACATGTCCATCTTGTGCACGGCAAAGAACATAGGAAGGATTATATTTTCCCGCAAAGTTATTATGGTTGGGCATAGCCTTTTTGCCATTCCCAATAACTTCCCTCACCTCCTCCTCAAATACATTACCATTCTCATCATAGCATATTTCACTAGGAACATGCTTCTTTAATGAGGGAGGAGGCGCGGGCACATTCTTCTTCTTCTTGTTCTTCTTCTTCTTGTTCTTCTTGGACTTAGATGTAAATCCAAGTCCCGTCTTGTCACCATGTTGCTTTTGAGCATTCAAAAGCTCATCAAGCATCTCGTTTCCCTTTAGGGGGGCTTTCTCACAAGGGGGGTTAGTAGAGCATGAACTTGCAACAAAAGTACTAGAAAGAGACTTAGTTGCTTCATTAGCAATTATAAGATTTAGTTTCTCATTTTGCAACCTAAGTTCATTAGCAACGGATTGAGCAATATCACGATCACTTTTAAGTTTGGCAATATCCAAATTGTGAGATTCTTCAAGACCCAACATAGATGTCTCAAGTGACATCCTAATGTCTTGCTCTTCCTCAAGAGATTGAGAAAGAGAAGCAATTTCGTCGGCATAGTCACGAGCATGCCCCTCAAGTTCAAAAATGCGATCATCATTTTTATCATTTACTTGGATGGCTTCATTAAGTTGATCTAGGAGGATCTCAAAGAGAGCTTTGATCTCCCCATGCAAGGTTGACATAAACATGTCCATTTCATTTAGATCATCATTTTCACCAACTTGTTCAACACAATCCATCAAAGATAAGCTTTTAGGTATGATGGGTGTGAGAGGCGGTGATACCTTTGTAGCGTGAGCCATGAGACAAGTTGCATTGTGGTTGGAGCGCTTTGATTCATTTGCGGAAGCGAATAGGGATGATGAGGGGGTAGGATGGGCAATGGCGATGGCGGCCCTTCCTATTTCCTCCTTATCACTTGCATCATCCTCGGAGAGGTACTCCTCTTGAGTTATCAAAGCGTGAGTCGGAAGGACTCTCTTTTTGTCGGAGTTTCTTGGGTATGACTTGGACTTCATTTCCTTGCGGACAAGCCTTCCATTGTGATCTTCAACTCTTTCATATGGACACTCGGCAATGAAGTGGTTAGTGTTACCACAATTGTAGCAAGTCCTCACTCTACTTGTGGCCTTTGGCTTTGAGGGGCTAGATGACTTCCACTTCTTCATGAATGCCCTTTGAGCAAGTGCCATGTGCTCGGCATGAGCATACTTCATATCCTCGGGGCTTCCACCCATTACTTCTTCCTCTTCCAACAAGCTCTCTTCTTCATGATAGGTGACCTTGGCCTTCAAAGCAAGGTTGGGAGCACGCACACCACGTGCACGAGCTAGAGCATCATCCGCATTCTTCTCGGAGATCTTTCTTGCCATTATCTCTTGCAAGATGTCATGAGCGGACATCGTCCGGAAATTTGCATTTCCCTTGATGGAGTTCACGGTTTCCCTATGGAAAGGCAAGAGAGCTTGAATGTACTTCCTCTTCATCCATCTCCAATCACATTGGGTGGAGCCAAGATCCGTTAGCTTCACTTGGAGTGACGAGAGACGCCTATGGAGTTCTTTGGGAGTTTCACCATCAAGCATGGCAAAGTTGTCCGCTTCATTGGAGGCTTCATCGAACTTGGACTCTTGAATGCTCTCATTCCCAATGAAGAGGTTGGTGAGAATATCCCAAGCTTCTTTGGCGGAGGTGATGTTGCGAACGAAGGCCTTGTCCTTCTCGGTAAGAGACATGTGAATGAGATGCAAGGCGGAGGCATTGAGTTGCTTGTCGATTTGCTCCCAAGGTAGCAAGTTAGCCAAATCCTTGGAAGTTGGATGGAAACCCTGCTCAATGATCCTCCAAAGCTCAATAGACACAAAGTTTATGTGAGAGCGCATGTTATCTTGCCAATTGGCAAAGCTAGAAGCATCAAGTGGTGGCGGAGGGCCGCAAGAAGCAAGGTGTGGCATTTGAAGATGTCTTCCGGAGACATAGCTCATAGGAGGTGGAATCTCCGAGCTATGTCCCCGAGAGGTGTCATCTTTCTTGGGTGTGTCATCTACCTTGGGGGGTTCCTTTCCGCCCTCATCCCCATCCTCATCCGGATCATCCTCGTTTAAGTCGAGCTTACCCGAGGAATCAACCGGGGTCGGTGGAGTGGTACTAGACGTTCCACTCATGAGGGCGTCAAGTTGAGATTTTTGGCTTTCCATGGCTGCCATCATAGCATCCATACGTGCCATTATATTATTTACATCCCCCTTAGTGGCGGGTTCCTCATCGCCCATATCCTCTTAGGCGGTTAAGCCCAATCAAAGAGCACGAGGCTCTGATACCAATTGAAAGGATCGGTACAGGCGACTAGAGGGGGGGTGAATAGGCGCTAAGTCAATTTTTAATATTTTTCAATTTAAGGCTTGACACAAAGTAAATTCACTAGATGTGCAACTAGGTGAATTTCCTATAAGTGGCAAGCATGCAAGTAAACAAGTAACTAGCAAGATACAAGTAAGGGAAAGAAATAACCGAAGAGTGGAGACCGGAGACACAAGGATGTATTCCCGTAGTTCCTTCCTTTTGAGGGGAAGTACGTCTACGTTGGAGAGGTGTGGTGACACGGAGTCGACCAATGCCACAAAGGCTCACCTTGTTCTCCGGTGAGCAAGCCACGGAGGCTAGCTCGTTTCCACTAAGCGGTGGTATTGGGGGAACCACGAATCCCTTACACGGAGCTTGGGGCACAACTCCACAACTCAATTGGAGGCTCCCAAGAAAGCCACGGAGGCAAGAATCACCACAAAGAAGAGTCAATCAAACAATTACAACACCTAGGGTCACAAGAGCCCCAAGGTGCAAATCCTCCAAGCAAATGGAGGTGGAAATGAAATTCCTTTGGTGAAGATGTAGATCGGTGCCTCCTCCTTCAATCCTCCAAAGATCAAGAGCTTTGGTTGGCTAGAAGGGGAGATCTATGGAATTTGGTGTTTTTCCAATGGGGGTAGGTGAGAGCTTCAAAGATGAACAATGGTTGGTGAAGTTCTAACCCTACCCAAGCTAGGAGAAAGGGTATTTATAGGTAGGTGGAAATCTGGCTGTTGAGGGAGCACACAGCAGCATTTCCGGCGATAAGTCCGGCGCCGCCGGCCTCTGGGCCGGACGGCCCGGTGGTCAGTCCGGCGGGACCGGACGCTTCGCCGGGAGTCCGGCGGTGGACCGGACGGATCCGGCGGCCCGCCGAAACCCGGACCAGTATACCAGTCCGGCGGCTCCGCCGGGCCAGTCCGGTCTGCCGCCGGATGGTCCGGTCTGGGGGCCGGCCTGACCTAATTTCCTCCAGATTTCTTTTTAAGCAATTGAACCCCTTCACCTGTGAACTTAAACCTGTATGCATATAATTCAAACATTAGTTCACACAAAAACATAGTCATGTCATTGTAAATCAAAAAAGTAGAAAGGGACAAATGTCCTTTCATTGGGAGTGTGTCCACTAGTGAAAGTATGATCCCTAGGCCTTGTTTCCAAGCATTGCACACCGTTTACTTGCTGTTTTGTTACATGTTTGCTCGCAGCGATTTTTATTCCAGATTGCATTTATTACTCGTAATCATCTATACCACTTGTATTTCACTATCTCTTTGCCGAACTAGTGCACCTATACATCTGACAAGTGTATTGGGTGTGTTGGGGACACAAGAGACTTTCTGTATCGTAATTGCAGGGTTGCTTGAGAGGGATAGCTTTGACCTCTTCCTCCCTGAGTTCGATAAACCTTGGGTGATCCACTTAAGGGAAACTTGCTGCTGCTCTACAAACCTCTGCACTTGGAGGCCCAACAAGTGTCTACAAGAATAGAAGTGCGTAGACATCAAGCTATTTTCTGGCGCCGTTGCCGGGGAGGTAAGGTAAAAGGTACTCGCATCCTCCCGTGTGAGTGCTCGGACTTATTTCCTTTAGATTCTGCAATTATATCTTTTTATTTCTTGTTTTTATTTTCACTAGTTCAGCTTAATGGAAAATAAAGAGTTCTCTAGTCTTTTTCCTGAGTTTAGATATGAAGTGTTTGAAGAGAAAATTGAAAAACCTTTGGAGCTTAATTTGCATGCTAATAGTGTTGTTAGTATGAATGCTTTGAACACCGTTATTGCTAATGCTATAGAAAAGTCTAAGCTTGGGGAAGCTGGTTTTGTTAAGCATGATATTTTTAGTTCCCCAGCTTTAGTGGAGAAAGCTTGCTCTGATAATATTTTATCTCCCATATGTGATGTTCCTTCTTATGATGATATGTTTGAAGAATATGCTTTGCGAAATAGTTGTTCTCTAGCTTGTGATGATACTAAACCTCTAGTTTATGATGGTTATGATGATGAGTATAATATTTTCAGTTCACCTACTTTTGAGGAGAAAATTAGTTATGATTACAATATGCCTCCTGTTTTTGATGATTATGGTGATGAGAATAATTATTCTGTTGAATCTGCTCCTACTACTATTGTTCATGTAGGGAGTATTAATCCTTTTATGCATGTGGCTCATGATAGGGATGCTTTATGTGATAGTTATATTGTTAGTTCTATTCATGATGCTACTGAAAGTTACTATGAGAGAGGGAAACATGGTTTGATGGATCTCAACAATATTGAGTTTCCCCTCTTTATGTTGCAATTCTTGAAGTTGTACTTGTTTTGCCTTCCTATGCTTTTTGCTTTGCGCTTTTATGACTTGTCTCTTTACAAGACTATTTTTCATAGGAAGTGGTTTAGATTTAAATGTGTTCCATACTTGCTTTTTGATGCTCTCTATTGCTTTAAGTTCCTATATGGCGCATTTGCCTCAAGCTCTTATATGGCGCCCACATGAGCATCTTTGCAAATTACTGCACCTAGCTCAAAGGCGTTAAAGAAAAGCACTCTTGGGAGATAACCCAATGTTTTATTTTCAGTACTTTTTATTTTATTTGAGTCTTGGAAGTTATTACTACTGTAATAACCGCTCCTTATCCTTTTTATTTCGTTGTTGTGCCAAGAGAAGCCTCTAATTTGAGTGAGGTAAGATTTGGGGATGTTGCTGTCCTGAAACTGTTTTCAGTTCTGCACCGTAAAAATTCGTATAAATTCTCTGTATATCTTTTGGACCTGCGATTTCTTGTGCATATGCCCCAGGTTATATCCAAACTTTTGTTAGTTGAACACTTTTTGATTTGAGCAACATAAAACCCCTAAAAAATTCGACCTTTGTCAGCTGTTCAGTTTTGACAGATTTCTGCCAATATTTGTGTTTGCCACTTTATCGCTTTCTTTTGAGTTCTTTTGATCACGGAACTTTTAGAGAGGTTGCTACAGTAGTATATATTTTATATGTGGTGGTTTTGGGTTGAAACCTGAAGCAAAAAGAGGTTGATTATATGTTATGCTTAAACTAATGTTGCTAATAGAATTGTGTTTAGTTTTGTATGAAGGAAGTTTTCAAGTGTAGGGATTGGAGAATGATGAGATGAGATGAAGAATGGACAAAAGCTCAAGCTTGGGGATGCCCATGCATCACCCCAAGAAATATCCAAGAAGTACAAGCGTCAAAGCTTGGGGATGCCCCCGAGACACCCCTTCTTCATCGACAAAAATCGGGTCACCTTTCAAGACACTATATTTTTATTGCTTCATGCACTATACATTTTTCTTGGAGCGTCAGTTGTTTTAGTTTTCAGTATTAGTTTAGTTTAATTTGCTGCAATAAATGGTTAGATCACATCATGTTGTTTTGGAGGAGATGAACTCCGTTTTTATTTGCCAAGAACACTCTGTTTTTCACTCTTATCGTTTCAATGAGTGTTCTCTTTTTCTGCTACTGCTTTTGGTTTTCGTTTTCGCCTTGATTTGCGTTCAGATCTTCTTATATTTATTTATCAAGGTGTATTTTTGCCTCTGGTCTTTATTGGTTTTCATCAAAAGAGTTGGATTTAAAAATTTCAAATGGTGCTGGAAAAGAGAAAAAGCTTTGTGCAAAATAGTGGTACAAGAAGGAGCCTGTGTAGACTGCGGCTTAGGCTTTTTCATGTCATGCTTGATGTCTTTTTGATAGTATGCTTAGTGGTTTTGCTGTAGCATGACTTGTCTCAAATAACTGAGATTGCTTAATGAGCCTTTGAAAAAATCATGCGTTGTTTTTATTATATGGAAGCATTTATTTGGTTTTCTCCTTTGATGCTTTATTTGGGTTGACTTGGCACATGCTTACACCATGTTGACTACAAAAATAAGTCACCTATAGCCTCTATGATCATTTAATTTTTAACTTTTGATGCCATCTTATGCTTCTTTTAATGTTGCTTTGTCGCTTTGCATGATTATGGCCATTATTGCTCTCTTAGTTGGTCGCTCCTAGTCTTTTGCTACCCTCATTTTGTACTGAGTATGAGCTCTACTCGTGTATCCAACTCCCAAAAACCAAGTTTGTCATTGTGTCCACTATAAATTCCTATGCATGGTATTTGTAAGCCATTCCAAGTAAAATTTTCATGTGCTACCTTTCAAAAACCTTCAAAACACTTCTCGTTTTGTGACACTGTTTTCAGCTCATGGGGACGTAGTGGTCGGATTTGCTATCTTCCATATTGCTTATTCCAAAAAGAAAAAAAAAGAAAAAAAAGAAAGAAAAAAGGCACTCCTCCAAGGAATGTGAATGTTGGTGGGCACCCGATGGAATCGGTTAGCCATAGTTTGTGAAAGGAAAAAAGGTGGGGAGGAGTGCCAAGCTTTAAAAAAGAGCACAAAAGTGTCAATCTCTCTCAAAAACTTGCTTCATTTTTGTATGGAAGATAGTAAGAACCCCATTGCCAGTCGTTGACAAAGACAACCACCTCTCAGAACCAATTTTTATCTCTCTGTTTTACAAATAAAAGCTCTAGCACATGTTAAATCACTGCTTCCCTCCGCGAAGGGCCTTTCTTTTACTTTTATGTTGAGTCACCACCTTCTATCTTTATGCACCATTAAGAGAGCATAGTTGTCATTCTTAGTGTAATATGCATTGTCCCAAAGTTTTCATTGATTGATTCATGACTATGGTTTCACTTGTTCTTAAATTACTTGTATCTAGTCGCCCTCTTAAACTTGAAGGTGTCCTATGCATTTATGTTTTGCTCTCTATGAAGGACAAGCTGAAAACCATTTGTATGTTTTTTCCTTATGATTTGAACACGCGTTTGACTTTCATTGTTTCATTTTCATGATCTTTTGTTTGTGTTCATTTGCATGTTTATAACATGGTTGCTAAGTTTCTATTGTCAAGATTATATCTTTCATGCCCATGTTTTAAGTTCTTATGATCCCAGCTCACAATGCTTACATATATGATCAAGATTGTGTAGGTGCATGTCACCTCAAAAATTATTTCTTTTGTTATCACTTACCTACTCGAGGACGAGCAGGAGTTAAGCTTGGGGATGCTGATATGTCTCAGACGTATCTATAATTTTTGATGCTCCATGCTTGTTTTTACACCATTTGTCTAATGTTTCGTTACACTTCGTGGCACTTTTATGCATTTTCCGGAACTAACCTATTAACAAGTTGCCACAGTGCCAGTTCCCTGTTTTCTGCTGTTTTTGTGTTTCAGAAGTGATACACAGGAAATATTCTCGGAATTGGATGAAACAAGTTCCCAAAGTCTTATTTTACCCGGAAGCTTCCAGAGATCCGAAGGAGAGAAGGAGTGGGGCTACCAGGGCCCCACACACAGGGGTGGCGCGGCAAGGCCCCTGGCCGCGCGAGCCCCGTGTGAGGGCGCCTGGCTCCCCCTCTGACGACGCCCCTTCGCCTATATAAAGCCTCGGGACGGAAAACCCTAAGGGAGTCGGCAATTTTCCAGAAGCAGTTCCGCAGCTCCGCCGCCACCGTCGACGAATTTCGGGGGACAGAAATCTCTGTTCCGGCACCCTGCCGGGATGGGGAAGTGCCCCCGGAGCCATCTCCATCGGTCTCCATCGCCGTCTCCGCCGTCTCCATCGACCTCACCGCCATCTCCATCAACCTTGCTGTCTCCTATGATGAGGAGGGAGTAGTTCATCCCCGGGGCTGAGGGCTCTACCGGTAGCTATGTGGTTCACCTCTCTCTCCCATGATGTGATCTTTATGTGATCGTGAGCTTTGTATCATGTTGAACAAGTAGATGTTATTATTCAGATATTATGTGTACTCTAGTGGTATTATTAAAGTAATCTATTCCTCCTGCCATGATGTAACGGTGATAGTGCGTGCATCATGGTGGTACTTGGTTTAGGCTATGATTGTGATCTCTTGTGGATTATGAGAGTAACTATTACTATGATAGTATTGAAGTGATCTATTCCTCCTTTCATGGTGTAATGTTGACAGTGTGTGCACCGTGTTAGTACTTGGTTCAATGATTAGTGTTATTCAATAGGAGAGCAATTCAGAGTACCATAGTGGAGAGAAGTTGTTTATTTGTTCAATCATGTTATATTGTTGGGAGTGTGTCCACTAGTGAAAGTATGATCCCTAGGCCTTGTTTCCAAGCATTGCACACCGTTTACTTGCTGTTTTGTTACATGTTTGCTCGCAGCGATTTTTATTCCAGATTGCATTTATTACTCGTAATCATCTATACCACTTGTATTTCACTATCTCTTCGCCGAACTAGTGCACCTATACATCTGACAAGTGTATTGGGTGTGTTGGGAACACAAGAGACTTTCTGTATCGTAATTGCAGGGTTGCTTGAGAGGGATAGCTTTGACCTCTTCCTCCCTGAGTTCGATAAACCTTGGGTGATCCACTTAAGGGAAACTTGCTGCTGCTCTACAAACCTCTGCACTTGGAGGCCCAACAAGTGTCTACAAGAATAGAAGTGCGTAGACATCAGTTGTCTTCTCCACCATGTGCTTCATGTTTAGATCTCGTGAGCTGCCTTACATGATCGAGATCACCGTTATGTAATTCTACATGTTGTGTTTGTTGGGATCCGATGAATATTGGTGTTATGATTGAGTTGATGTGCTGAATATTATCTTATGTTATCTCTATGTTGTTTATGATCTTGCATGCTCTCCGTTGTTACTAGCTATCTGGGCCGAGTAGATACTAGTGACTCCAAGAGGGGGTATTTATGCTCGATAGTTGGGTTCATGCCTCTATTTAATCTGGGGGAGTGACAGAAACCTCTAAGGTTGTAGATGTGCTATTGCAACTAGGGAGAAAACAACATTCATATGTCCAAGGGCATATGCTTTATTTACATTACACACTTTGCTTAATGCAGTTATCTGTTGTTCGCAACTTAATACTTGTGGAGTTCTCAGATTGATTCGCCACAAGTGGATTATTAGTCATAGATGCAGTTGGATGGCAGTCTATGTATCTTGTTGTAATGCCCAGAGTAAATCTTATAGTGATCCTCTCGACATATCACGTTATCTTTATTCTATCAATTGCCCAACTGTAATTTGTTTACTCAGCATGTGTTATTTTATCTTATGGAGAGACACCACTAGTGAACTGTAGACCCCGGTCCTATTTCTATTATATTGCTATCACCTATTTACTTTACTCGCACTGTTTACATTACTCACATACTGATACGTCCAAAATGTATCTACTTTCCCGAACACTTTTGCTATTGTTTCTCTTCTAATTTGTGTGTTTTGAATACAACTAACACGGACTAACGCTGTTTTCAGCAGAATTCCTCTGGTGTCTCGTTTTTGTGCAGAAATCCGACTTTCAGGAAAAATTTCGGAAAATACTGCAAAAATCCTATTTTGCCAGAAGACCCACGGAGCCAGAAGGAGAGACGAAGGGGGGCTGCGGCCTGGGCTCACCACCAGGGGGCGCGGCCCAGCCCTGGCCGCGCCCACCTGTGGTGAGGCCGCCTCGGCCGTCGCCTCGACCCCTCCTTCCGCCTACATATACCCTCTGACCTGAAAAGAGTGGGGGTTCGGCGTTTTTCCCAGATAGACTTCCGCTACGCCGCCGCCATCAAAAACCGCGATTCGAAACCAGAAACTCTGTTCTGGCACCCTGCCGAGACGGGGATTTGGAGGAGATCTTCATCACCATCATCACCGACGTCTCTCCATCAACCATCCATGACTCCCCCATCCATGTGTGAGTAATTCCCGCTGTAGGCAAAGGGGATGGTAGGGATTGGATGAGATCATTCATGTAATTTGCTATGAGATTGTTAGGGCATGGTGCCTAGTATCTTCTATTAGTGCTTATGACATTGTTGCAACTTGTTGTGCTTAATGCTTGTCACTTTGGGCCCGAGTGCCATGATTTCAGATCTGAACATGTTATTATTTTTATGATGATACTTGTTGTTTATGGTCTTACCTACAAGTTGTATACACATATTATTGTCCGGAACCCGAGGCCCCAAAGTGACAGAAATTGGGATAACCGGAGGGGATGGCTTTGATGTGAGGATCATATGTGTTCACCGAGTGCTAATGCTTTGCTCCGGTACTTTATTAAAAGAAGTACCTTAATTACCAGTAGTTTCCCTTGAGGCCCTGCTGTAACAGGCTGGTAGGACAAAAGGTGTCGTGCAAGTTTCTCATTGCGAGCACGTACGACTATATACGGAACACATGCCTATGATTGTTAGTACTAGGATGCTTTATATTATTTATCTGCAATTGCCCATGTCTCTCTGATTTCATGAATTATCTTATCCATGCAACACCCGTACATCTATCCCTATGCCTACAGTATTCCATCCTACTAGTTACTATTGCTACTATTACCGCTTTTATTTTACTATTGCTGTTACTGTTTCATTACTATTACCACTATAAAACTGTTGCTACTGATAAACCACTGCGAGCAAGTCTGTTTCCAGGTGCAGCTGAATTGACAACTCAACTGTTAAGGCTTATAAGTATTCTTTGGCTCCCCTTGTGTCGAATCAATAAATTTGGGTTTTACTTCCCGCGAAGACTGTTGCGATCCCCTATACTTGTGGGTCATCATGACTATTTTCTGGCGCCGTTGCCGAGGAGCATAGCTTTATTTGTAAGTTCACTTGGGATTCATATTGTTCGCTGCAATCCTTTCATCATGGGTAAACCTCATGATGGAAAAGTTCCTATTTTGCCATCCACTACAAGAAGAGGTACGACTTTGAACACCTCTGTTGCTCTTGATTCACCATCTGTTATGAGTAAGTTGCTTACACCCCCACACGCACACGCTACTGCTACTACTTCTGCTGAGTTTGAAAATGCCACTGATAATTTAGATGATGCTTCTATTGTATTTGATGAGAGTGGTTCGCTAGGTTCCTTTTTAGATGCTACAATTGCTAGAGCTAAGATGGGAAACACCACTGTTACACCTGTTAGTTCACCTGAGTCTAGGGAATGTCCTAGTGATGATTTTGATGATGCTTATATTGAGCTTGACGATGATTTTATTGCCGAAGCTCATGCTACTCGTGATGCTAAAGTTGTTAAGGAACTTTTAGTGAGACGTGCTGTTAGATATAAATTGTCTCCTGATCCTAAGTTTGCTGCTTCTCCCATAGATATTAGAGACAAGGATTATGATTTCTCTTTAGATTTATCTTACATATCCATTGTTGAGAAAGAGCCTTTTTGTGGTACTGAGAATGAAAGTGCTATGGAGCACATGAATAAGCTTTCTACTTTGAGTAATTTATTTTCTGATGATATTAAGCTTTGCACTTACTTTGTTGCTAAGATTTTTCCTTTCTCGTTGAAAGATGCAGCTAAAACTTGGTTTAATAGTTTGTCTCCTGGATCTATTCATAGTCCTATTGCTTTGGTTAATGCTTTCTTTCAGAAATATTTTCCTGCTAGTGCTCAACATGCCGTTGTGCATAAAATCTTTGATTTTGAACAGGGAAAAGGAGAGATACTGCCTGAATCTTGGACAAGGTTTTGTTCTTTAATTAGAGCTTTGCCTAAAGAGCCATTGCCTAAAAATGAACTCCTTGATATATTTTATAATGGACTAACTGATGAATCTAAGTCATATTTGGATAGTTGTGCTGGTTGTGTTTTCAGGGAAAGAACTCCGGCTGAAGCTGAAAAATTAATGGCTAAAATAAGCCGGAATCATGATGATTGGACTCTAGTTGAGCCAACTCCAGCACCAATACCTACGCCAACTCCAGAGCCGACACCGAGGAAGAGAGGAATGATTGAATTAAATGATAAAGTTATGAAGGAAGCCAAGAAATCGCTTAAGGAGAAAGGTATTAAGGCCGAAGATGTGAAGAATTTACCTCCTATAGAAGAATTATGTAAGCCAATCCCTCACTCATCAACTATTGAGGTACACTCTCTCCAACGCTTTGATGATAGAGATATTCCTTACTCTAAACCTCCTGATCAATACTTAGATGAGTTAGATAATTTTATTGTTAAGCAAGATAATTTTAATAGAATGGTGCAGAATCATTTATGGGAAATTCTAGAGCTATTAACAAGTTGCAGGATATTGTGGAGAGGACCTCCAATGATGTGAAGATACTTGTTAAACATTTTCAAATGGTTCAGACTCAAATTGATCAGCATACCAAGGTGCAAAAAGACTTGCTAGTTAATGCTTCAAGAGAAAAACAAGCATGTGAAATACGCACAAGAGGAGGTGCTACCACTCAAGACCCCTTATATCCTGAAGGACATCCTAAGAGGATCGAGCAAGATTCTCAATGCACTTCAAGAGATGATATTCCTTCCAAGAAGAAGAAGAAGAAGAAGCATAAAACAACTGCAGAATCCTCTGAAGTAGGTAAAGATCCTAACAGTGTTTCTATTTCTGATGTTAAAACTAAACCAGGAGATGCTTCCGATAAAGAAGAAGTTGAAGAGGAACCAGAAAAGATAGAAAAGAATGCAAAGTATACCAAAGAAGACTTCATTGCCAACAAGCATGGTAATGAGAGAGAACCTTGGGTACAGAAACCAATGCCTTTTCCTGGTAAGAAACACAAGTCCAAGGAAGAAGAACACTACAACAGGTTTTGTGAATGGATGAAACCTTTATTTTTGCAAATTCCTTTGACTGATGCTATTAGAATGCCTCCTTATGCAAAGTATATGAAAGATATTGTTACTAATAAAAGGAAGATTCCTAATGAGGAAATTTCCACTCTACTTGCTAATTATTCTTTTGATGGTAAAGTTCCAGAGAAGCTTGGAGATCTAGGTATACCAACTATTCCTTGCTCCATTAAAAATAACTATGTTAGAACTGCTTTATGTGATTTGGGAGCCGGAGTTAGTGTTATGCCTTTTTCTTTTTATAAGAGACTTGATCTAGAAAAATTGGTATCGACTGATATATCTTTGCAGATGGCTGATAAGTCTACTACTATTCCTATTGGTATATGTGAAAATGTTCCTGTTCAAGTTGCTAACAGTTGTTTGATATTAACTGACTTTGTTGTGTTGGAAATGCCTGAAGATGATAATATGTCTATTATTCTTGGAAGACCTTTTCTAAACACTGTAGGGGCTGTTATTAATTACAATCAAGGAAAAGTAAGTTTCAATGTCAATGATAAAGAGTACATGGTCTATTTTCCCTAGAAAATTGATAGAAAGAATGCTCTAAATTCAATCAAGAATGTTGAGACCATCAGAGTTGGTCAAATTATTTGTTCAGAGCAAAAGCCCAAGGAAGAATATAAAATTGTTATGATTGGGACTATGCCTATCAAGGTCGAGGTAACATAAGCATATAGTGAAATGCAAAGTTTTGCCTCATATAAAGTTAGTTTGGTAACAAGACTTGATCAACCTTGTTAACAAAGTGATTTTATATGAATGAAACTTCGTTTTCACCGCATTTACTTTACCTCACTTATATTTACCTGTTCATTTATTTTTGTTCCCTCTGTTTAGTTACATGATTAGAATATCTCAGAGCTGCTGCATACTTGGCTTTGATTTGCTTGCAATCTTGCCATCATCGTTTTCCCGAGTTTTATTCTCTTATCATTTTTCTGAAAAATCCTTTAAAATAAATTTTCCCAAAAAAATCCAAAAAAATCTTTTTAAATTTTTATGTCAAAAATGGGGCAGAGAGGCACCTGGGAGACCTCAGGGGGACCTGCCACGCCACCTCACCACCAGGGGGCGCGGCCCAGCCCTGGCCGCGTCCACCTATGGTGAGGGGGGTCCCCTGGCCTCTCACTTATCTTTTCCTCCCCAGCTCTTTCTCTCTCCCGAAAACAATGACACACCTGCTCAAACTTGTGTTCTTGCTACTCTTCATCTCGATTTTTCGATCTCCTTGCTCAGCCCATCATTGTTGCTGAGATTTGGAGCATTTGTTCTCTGGTATGTGACTCCTCCGATTATCCAAGTAGAATTTTGTTTAGTGGAGTATTTCTTGAGTATTTTAGCTCTATAGGTGACAGGTGAAATGAGTTTGCATGCATGTTCTATTGCTTAGAAATGTTATTTTGATGCATGTTAGCCTTCTAGTTACTCCCTATAGTAGTTCCCTACATGTGTTTGTTTCAAAATCACTTTTTATGAGGTTTGTCAAAAATTTCAGAAAAGGGACATGGATAACTACACCTATGGAGAAGTGTTTGAAAGAGAAGCACCAAGGTCATCAAGACCTTCAAGATCCACTGCTCAATATAGGATATCTTATAATGTAGATCTTATGGCACCAAACCTTGAGGGAGACGATGGAGATGCGCATCCATCCACCTTCCCTTGTGCTAATTTTTTGAGTGATGCAGGGATTCTTGATGATTTCTTGCTCCTTATTAACAGGGTTGGATTGACTACATACATGATGGATGAGAGTAATCAATATGCTATTCTCACAAAGATTTTTGTTGAAAGCTTTAAATTCACTAACTCTTATTTCAAGCCTTCTATTGCATTTAAAATTTATGATAAGTCTATCACCATGTCTTTGGAGAGGTTTTGTGATATTTTAGGTATTCCCATGTTTGGGACGGCGAAGAAGATGCTTCATCAGCCCACTAATTTGCTGGAGCTTTACCGAGGAGTGACTAACAATGATGACCGCACAGCACAGCGTGGCAAGATAAGAAACATTCAACTCCCAGCTATTAGATATTTTACTTACTATCTTGCTACTAGTGTACTTGGTAGAGGAAACACTAGCAATATCTCCAATTATTATTTAGCTTTTCTAGCTACCGCTCTTGATGTTAGCAGGAAGTATAACCTCGGTGCTATTATTGCTCGTCGCCTAGCCGCTAGGGGACCTATTTATGGAGGTATTATTGCTGCGCGCATTGTTGCTGCTCTTGAACTTCCTATTGCTCCTCATGATATATTGTTGACTCCACAGATGCTTGATCTTGCAGCCATGAAGCTCAATCACTTTGTTACTGCTAACTCTTGTGCAGGGAAATTAGTTTATAGAATGTTATTTACAGATGGAGAGGAAAGGGAAGTGCCCTTGCCACAGTCTAGTTTGTTCAGTATTGACAGCAGGCCATGGTCGCGCTCGAAGGAGGAATTGGACGAGCAACTTAGGTTGCTTGGCTTCAATGTCCAGCACGGTGTCGTGGACCAGGAGGAAGAGGAGGAGCCGACCGATCATTACACCACGTACCACACTGGGGTGCCCTCGAGCTCATATCAGGACAAAGGTGCTTCTTCATCATATTTTGGGGACGCCACTTCATGGCCGAGCTGGGATTGATCTCCACTTAAGCCAAAAGCCTAAGCTTGGGGGGGAGGTACACCGATGATTCACTCATCTACATATCATATTTTGTCGGTCCTTTATATATCAATGTTTCGCTTTCTTTTCTTTATTGTTCTTGTTCTATGGTTTACCTTCCAAAAACACAAAAAGACCAAAAATATTTCCGTTGTTTCTCTTTGTTTGCTTTTTTTTAGTTTGCTAGCTTTGGTTTGCTTTGTTCTCTATTTTCGGTTTGATATTTGAAAAATCCAAAAATATTTTGCTTTGTTTGCTATTTCCTTCTGTTCTTGTTTTAAAAATCGAAAACCCAAAAATATTTGTTGTTCTTCTTCGGTTTTGTAAGTTTGTTGCAGAGTTCAGTCTCTCGTGACTCCATTGGAGCTTGGTATTCACTTCATATTATTCAAGCCACACAAGTGAAAGGCAATAATGACGACATATGACAATACGAGATGTGGTAAGAGGCTGGTATGAACTCTATTTGTTTTCATTTTTATACATATACTCATCTATGTGGACATGCTTAGTCGGTTCATGTAAGGTATATGTTATCTAATGGATGCTTTGTAGTTCTTGCTTTCATATGATTAGTTCCAATTTACTAATAGTTTGTAGAATGTCATGTAGACGCTTGCTTGCTTGTTTTATTCATAATATGGTATGTTATTGTGGTATCCTCCTCTGAAAGTTTCATTTGAATCGACTTGGCACATGCTCAAGCATGCACATGACTGAACAAAAAGTCAATTAAGCCTTGATGATTTACCTTGTCTCAGAGTTCTTGTATCATTTTTATGCCTATATTAATTTTGTTTTGTTGCAAGCATGATTATGACAGTTATTGCTCTCTCGATTGTCGCTTCCTAGTCTTTTGCTAGCCTTCACTTGTACTGAGAGGGATTACTTTTCGTGCATCCAATCACCAAAAACCAAGTTTACCAAAGAGTCCACTATAAATTCCTATGCATGGTATTTCAAAGCCATTCCAAGTAAATTTTCATGTGCTACCTTTCAAAACTTTCAACTACTTCTCATTTTGTGCCACTATTTTTAGCTCATGGGGACGTATTGGTCAAAATAGCTATCTTCCATATTAAATTAAGTACCTCTCGACTAGGCAGCTTCATCTGCTCGTCATTAATTTTGCAAGGGAGCTGGTCAGACCATTGTAATCTAATTCTAAAAAGAAAGAAAAAAAGGCACTCCTCCATGGTATGTGAATGTTGGTGGGCACCCGATGAAATCGGTTAGCCATGGTTTGAGAAAGGAAAAAAGGTGGGGAGGAGTGCCAAAGCTTTATAAAGAGCACCAATGTGCCAAATTTTCAAAGAACTCGGAACCGCTCTCACTTGTTTATTATGAAAGATAGCAAGTCCCCATTGCCAGTCGTTGACATTAAACAACCACCTCTCAAAATAATTTTTTATCTCTATTTTACAAATGAAAAGCTCTAGCACATGTTAAATCACTGCTTCCCTCTGCGAAGGGCCTTTCTTTTACTTTTATATTGAGTCATCATCTTCTAACTTTAAGCACCTTCTTGTGAGCATAGCTGTTATTCTTAGTGTAATGTGCTTGTCCCAGAACACGGTTAATTGTGGTATAACTTTGATGCTTGTATCTTTGATATTTTTACTTCTAGTCTTCCTTTGGACTTCAGAGGTGCCTCAGCATTTATGTTTTGCTCCACAAATAAAGGCAAGCGGGATACCACTCTTCCATATCATTTATGCATATTACAATCTTGTAGCTTCTTAGTGCATTGGCACTCTTTTATAGCTTGCTTGACTATGAGGTAACATTAGTTGCATATTTCTTATTATGAATTGCCTGCGTACTTGATCATATAGTTAGTATATATACATCATATGAAGCAAATGTGTTTGTGAAAGTTTCTTTTATCGCTCTCAGTTGTTAACTGAATTGCTTGAGGATAAGCAAATAGCTAAGCTTGGGGGGGTTGATACGTCCAAAACGTATCTACTTTCCCGAACACTTTTGCTATTGTTTCTCCTCTAATTTGTGTGTTTTGAATTTAACTAACACGGACTAACGCTGTTTTCAGCAGAATTGCTCTGGTGTCTCGTTTTTGTGTAGAAATCCGACTTTCAGGAAAAATCCCGAAAAATACTGCAAAAATCCTATTTTGCAAGAAGACCCACGGAGCCAGAAGGTGAGACGAAGTGGGGCTGTGGCCTGGGCTCACCACCAGGGGGCGCGGCCCAGCCCTGGCCGCGCCCACCTGTGGTGAGGCCGCCTCGGCCATCGCCTCGACCCCTCCTTCCGCCTACATATACCCTCTGACCTGAAAACAGCGGGGGTTCGGCGTTTTTCCCAGATAGACTTCCGCTACGCCGCCGCCATCAGAAACTGCGATTCAGAACCAGATACTCCGTTCTGGCATCATGCCAGGACGGGGATTTGGAGGAGATCTTCATCACCATCATCACCGACGTCTCTCCATCAACCATCCATGACTCCCCCATCCATGTGTGAGTAATTCCCGCTGTAGATGAAGGGGATGGTAGGGATTGGATGAGATCATTCATGTAATTTGCTATGAGATTGTTAGGGCATAGTGCCTAGTATCTTCTATTAGTGCTTATGACATTGTTGCAACTTGTTGTGCTTAATGCTTGTCACTTTGGGCCCGAGTGCCATGATTTCAGATCTGAACATATTATTATTTTTATGATGATACTTGTTGTTTATGGTCTTACCTACAAGTTGTATACACATATTGTTGTCCGGAACCTGAGGCCCCAAAGTGACAGAAATTGGGATAACCAGAGGGGATGGCTTTGATGTGAGGATCACATGTGTTCACCGAGTGCTAATGCTTTGCTCCGGTACTTTATTAAAAGGAGTACCTTAATTACCAGTAGTTTCCCTTGAGGCCCTGCTGCAACAGGCTGGTAGGACAAAAGATGTCGTGCAAGTTTCTCATTGCGAGCACGTACGACTATATACGGAACACATGCCTATGATTGTTAGTACTAGGATGCTTTATATTATTTATCTGCAATTGCCCATGCCTCACTGATTTCATGAATTATCTTATCCATGCAACGCCCGTACATCCATCCCTATGCCTACAGTATTCTATCCTACTGGTTACTATTGCTACTATTACCACTTTTATTTTACTATTGTTGTTACTGTTTCATTACTATTACCACTATAAAACTGTTGCTACTGATAAACCGCTGCGAGCAAGTCTGTTTTCAGGTGCAGCTGAATTGATAACTCAACTGTTAAGGCTTATAAATATTCTTCGGCTCCCCTTGTGTCGAATCAATAAATTTGGGTTTTACTTTCCGCGAAGACTGTTGCAATCCCCTATACTTGTGGGTCATCACATACTACTATTGCTTTCCACTCGATACGCTCATTCCTTTGTTTACAGCAAACCGGTGAGATTGACAACCTCATCGTAAGTTGGGAACAAAGTATTTGGTTGTGTTGTGTGCAGGTTCCGCGTTGCAGCTGGCAAAGCAAAACACTGGATGAGGCACCCTATAAATTGTCCGGAGCTGTCGCGAAGCTAGCAAGCATCACCATCTGGAGTATTGGCTTTTTCCTACTGGATTAATAACCTTGGTTTCATAACTGAGGGAAAACTTGCTGCTATATTCATCAAACCTTCTCTTGGGGTTTCTAACTGGCCGGTCATTTACTTCATCAACTACACGCCAACAAGTTTTCTGGCACCATTCATCACCGCGCCATCAAGCCCATGAGGCTCAATGTAATCACCTAGATAATACAATTACTATTCCACAATTCTATATGGTATCAGAGCGGTTCGTTCCGCCTAGGGTTTAGCCACCACTGCTTTCGCTATGCCGCCCCCGGCGAGATCGATCTCCATGATCTCCGCCAGGGGCATCAAATCTCGTAGCTAGTTTTCTTCCAATCTCTAGTTTTAGCCAATTTTTTGTTTCTCCAATTACATCTTTAGCCACCCACATCCGACTGGCCTCTTGCCGGTGCAATCTCGGCGACTTGGATGACTGGCGAATGCTGCAAACCTAGAACCAGGCCAGCCTTCATCTGCTCGAGCTGCACCACAAGCTGCCACCGGCCGTCCACGCGCTCGACATCAGGCAAAAATTCAGCATGCTGCATCTACTACATCAACTAGAGCTGGCTCATGTCGGATGCATGCATGTGCATATGGGCCAATTCTACTCAAGCCAAGCTGCGTCTGTCTACATCTCCAAGTTCATCATCGAGTTGATCAATCCGATCTGCGGTACCGCATTATCGACAAGTCGTCACACATCTCTACATTAACATTGGCGTCGACGCATCTCCAGCTACTCCTCGTCATCGACCGAGCGGCTCGTCTTCGTCAACATCTACCGGGACACCCGTTTCGAGTATGCGCCACGCCGTGAACATAGGGTCGTGCACACATCGCACCGTGGTCATCATCGCCGCCAACCGTCTACACCATCAACGTCGCAGCATCATCGCCGCCATCACCGACCGTGGTCAATGTCAACAACGCAGACAAAATCTTCTAGTTCTCCCACTAGCGACGCTGCACAACTCCAAGCAGAAAATCCAGGTTTAATCCCCGACAGCTTCTACCACTATAACTCGATCGCCATCAACAACTACATCATCGTCTTCGTCCACCATGACCTCGCCGCTAGAGTCGCAGTCTATTTTTATTTGCACAAGTTTGTGCTTAATTTTCTTCTTGCAGCCCCTTCGTCTACTCTGACACGGCGGACAACTTCTACACCGACCGTTCACAGAAAATTTTCTTTGCTCCTCAATCCGGCTTTGGTTCGCATGGCTCATGATGGTCCCTATCTTCGCACGTCCGGTATTGGCAACACCGACGCGTGCTGTCGTCCCCGACACGCTCCCGAGTCTGGCAAGCTCGGCTCTGCATATCGAGCTACTTCGACTCTAGTTCGTCTACCTCAAGATGGCTACTACTACTTCAAATACTACATCGAATTTTCTTTGGTTCAACGATGACATCGACCACGACAACATCAACCTCATCGACTTCATCTACGGCGACTACATCACCAACGGCAACATCGACCATGACTACGGTCTACAACGCCCTCAATCCCGGCTACATCGACATCGGCAACAAGGGCTACCACCTCACCTCCGGCTTATGCTCCAGTCAGACCATCCGCGTCACTACCGATCCGACAGCGGGGAGGGGGGGGAGGTGTTAGAGTATATGTCGGTTAGGTTATATTAGGTAGTTTCATATTGTAATCTATGTCTATCTCTATTAGGTTTCTTAGTCTCCAAGTTTGGTACTACTATATAAACAGCCCAAGAGGCTCAATGTAATCACCTAGAATAATACAATTACTATTCCGCAATTCTACAACATCAACATTTTCTTGAGCACGGACACGATCACTTGACCGTAGTGAAATCACATATGGCTCCCGAATACCTCCATATGCTATAATCTCTTCACGATTGGGTCTTTTTGGAGATAAGTGACCTCCACTGGCTGCATCCCCTGTCTTCACCCCATTATCCATCATAATCGGCGATGACACAACTGAACAAAGAACACCGCCAGGTCCATTATACCGCAGTGTCTCTAGATCCGCTGACCACACATCATGAACTTCAAACGCATATATCAAGGCTTGAGAAGCAACCAATCGCTCCTCCCCTTCTATTTGCTTAGAGGATTTTAGACTCTCCATCGCTGTCATGGCCAAAGAAATTGATAAAATCCTGCCCCGGACTTCAACTTTCTGCTCGCATCCTCTGCCACGGCAGAGAAACGCTTCGAAACTCCTGCCGCGGCAGATGAGGTACCTCCCACACACTCTGTCACAGCATAGATAGATGCCGATTTTTCCTGCCGTGCCAGGCGACGACATCACCATCCCCCTTCCGTGCTAGCCTACATCTCTGCTGCGGCAGCATTTTCTGCCATGCACAGAAGCTATTTTCCGCATTTTCTGCTGTGTGATCTGATCATTTTGCAATTTCAAACTTTGTTGAATCTGAGTAGCAAGCCGTGACATAGCTCTTCCTTGGGCTCATTGATTCGGCGTTGCAATTGAGGAGAGAACACCACACCCGCCGAAGTCACTTTTTGATTCGATACCACCCCATTAACCGATCCTCTAGGTGGATCAGCAGTAGGAGCCATTGAGGTTGAAGCATTTTTTCCCATGCGGTTTCTCAAATGCATCTTCAGATTGCCCATGTCCATCGTTTCCTTGCTTTTTATCACCCTTACTTGGAACATTTTTAGCAGAAGTATTATCCTCCAACATAGGGTCACCTTCTGGTACCTCAATCCCAAAAGTGAACTCATAAAAACCATCCACAATGAACACATTCATTTGGTCTGGTATATGAATTGGTCCAAACATCCAATTAAAATGCAAAGAACTCCATGCTCTCGAGTAAAAGGCATATTGACTTATTTAAGCGTCTTTTCAAACAAAGATCCCAATCCCCACATGGCTAAAAAATGACCTTTTCTCTTGGTGGAATTCCAGTGGCATATATCCACACAGTGATGTGCTTTTTATGTGAAAGCACACATATCGTTTAGAATAATAGGCTAATCAACAGTGATGTGCTTTATGTGTGAAAGCAGACATATCGTTTAGATAATGAAAGCAGGCGGGTTATCGCTACAACACTTGAGGTTGGAAGCAACAAACTATGTCATGCACATAATGAGGGGCTTCGGTCACAAGAACAAAAATCCATACAAAATTTCCCGAGTTATAAGAAAGGATAATATATGATGAGATTGACTGAAAGAGATAATATATTAAAAATGAATGTTGGCCTTGGTTCTCTCGGCTCAAGCCTCCCGACGACGTGGCTCACTCTTCTGTTCTAAAGTGAATTCGGATCACAATATAAGAGCATCTCCAGCAGTAGCGCTATATCTGCGCGCTGTAAAACGCCGAACCAGCGCGCCGTATCCGCATGCAGCGCGCGAAGCCCGCGAGCACTTCGCCGGAAGCTCCAAAACGGCGCTGGACAATGCAGCGCGCATGCAGCACTTCAGCAGGCGCTGCATAGTACCGCACGCTCGACCAGCGCAAACAACAATCCAACATATGCATACATTCTACTAGATCAAACAAACATGAAATAATCAAGCATAAAATGACTCAACAAATAGCATAGTTCAACCACGGTGGACAAAGTTCAACCACGGTGGACAAAGTTCAACCACGATGGACAAAGTTCAAACACGATGGACAAAGTTCAAACCAAAATGGACAAATAGCATAGTTCAAACTAATTGATATCTGATCACCTCACTGTCCTCCCATGCTTCCAAAGCCTCCCGGGATACTCATTCCGTTATTTTGGGCTTTCATGATGACCGACCAACGAGAACGAAGAGAGCGGCTGGTGCGATGAACTCCCTTGGTGTTGGCATCAAAATGCTCCTTCATTTTTTTTCCAAAATGCGTCTGTAGTTTGCTCGGTGACCGACGGATCCCTGCCAATCTGTAACCAAGTCTTGCAAAGCACCATATCCTCATCTGTGGTGTACTTTGCCTGCTTACTGGTCCGAGCTTCCATCATGCCCTCGCCTTCCTCATCCTCATCCTCATCCACCTCCACATACTCCTCTTCCACCTCCTCCTCATCATGCACATAGTTTTCATTCACACTACAATTTATGCACATGTCACAATCCTACTAAAACATTTCATCTTATCCATCTAAAAAAACAATAAAAAAAAGATTTTACCTCGTTGCCATTTCATCGAACATGTTGCGCGCGGCGTTGGCGGCCGCGGCCGCGCCGCGCTTTGCACCCGCGCTTCTGCCCCTCGGTGGAAGTGGCACGGCTGCGCCGCGGCTGTTCCGCGGCGGCACGAAGAGGGCGCGAGCGGTGGCCGACCCAGCGACGACGGCGCTAGGGTTTGGCGCGGTCAGCGGCGGGATTGCGCCGGCGCAGGGGCCATCGGTGGGGTGGGCAGAGTAGGGAGGGGTGCCGGAGGAGCCGTCCATCGCCGGAGTTGCGCCGGCGGCCGCGCGGAAGGGGGAAGGCGGGAGGGGTCGCGGGAGAGCGGGCGGCGCGGGAGGGAAGGCGCGGGAGGGAAATTTCACAGCGGTTGCGCGTCTCCAGCGAAAGCGCGCGCGCGAGAAGAAGCACCAAAACTACCGCGCCGGATTGCGCAGAATGCAGCGCCGCGGTATTTGTTTCCAGCGCGCGAGACTATACAGCCTCTGCCGGAGGAGGATACAGCGCGCGCGGTAAAAAAACAGTTATTTTAGCGCTGCGCTATTTTAGGGCTACAGCTGGAGATGCTCTAACACTATGGTAAGCTAGCGCTAGGGCTCCCAGTAGAAACGGTCAGGACGTGCTGGTCCTTTCAGAAATTTAAGTAGCCACTTGGCTGTCACCGGAGAGGCAGAGGCACCTGACTGGCTGCTGGCCAAGTGGCCCTGATCGGCTACGTCCTCCATTACTCGTGTCCTATTGCTGTCGCGGTTCCTGCAAGCAACATGACTCTAGCTGTGGCTGCAGCGGGACGACTTGCAAGCCGAGTCTTCCGCGGACCATTTACTACATACAACACACACCATTAACAGGCTCCAGGGCTAGCTAGGTAGTGCGGTACGGCTCAAGTTATGGCTTGCTGTAGCTAGGTACTGTAAGAAGAAGTTAAGAGAGGAGAAAAGGCGACTTGGCCACCATACATTGGCCGCAATGCCGTCACCGTGAGGTCCAGCAGACCTGGTAGCTAGACGATTACTGAAGGTGCAGAGCAAATGGACGTAGGGTGTCGTTATGTCGATTGGAGGATGCATGCCCACTTTGTTTCAGCTTTGGGACCTGCCTCTCAAGTCTCACCTACTAGACTCGTCGATTGTACAACATTTATGCCGAGGCTCGGATGGATCAGGGCGCAGACGATGCTTCTTTGATTCTTGATGCCAAGACTCGCATATGGTATCAAAGTCTCGGTCGATTTTAGATTAGAAAACCCATTGCACCAAATGAATCAAGCGCGATCAGTTTTTGTAATATATTGCCCACGAAGTTCTAAGTTAAGGGTATTTGGTTCACAAGATTTGAAAAAACACTAGAGTAGAAAATACAGACATTGAGTGTCATGCATGCATGGCCTCCAGGAATTGAAATTGCATTTCACTACTAGCATTACTTTTGGTAATAAAATTTACTGGCGTATAATATCTACCATGTTTTGTCGTTCTTAAATCTAAATCAATTTTATATCATACTGGGAACCCAATCCTTCGGCTTTAAGCATTCTCGCTACTTAAGTGTTGCCTAAGTTTAAGTAATGCCCTCTAGTCAATATTGTGGAGATCAATATTTTATTTTATATTTGTCATAGTTGATTTCAAGACATCAAACATTTTAACATAACCAAAACATTTCCTTTTTCTTTGATGTTTGTTTTGCAAGTATGAAGGCAACATGATCAAAGTTCGAGACTAGTACATGATGTTTATCTTTCTTTTTGTAATTTTCTTCTCCTTTTGTAAAGTTCAATAAATCATGAAAAAGATCTTGTAATAAACGATGTCTTCTTCTAAGTGATTCATATATTATATTTTTTTATCTTAATGAGCTTGTAATATTTGGATTCAGTTTGAATATAATTCAAATTTCATTTTGTCTATTTTATGTTGATCATGCTATATCCTAAGGAGCTGTAAGCTCCCTAGGTTTAGGCGTTGCTGGTTGAGCTGTTCGTCGCTCTCGTGGGGGCCATCCGTGGTGGGATGTAAAATGTGCTAGCTCTTAGCTATTTATTAACATCAAATGCTTCTTATTTATAAATCGTATGTCTAAATTGGCTAAAACTTTTTCAGTTTAGATCTTATAATGAATACAATTTACTGTAATTTTTTAAATTTTTCTAAAAAGTTTGAATTTCAAGTTCAAAATTTGGGCAAATACTTAGAATGCTGGTTATTCACAAACCGTATGCTTAAATAGGCCGAAGTTTTCCAGATTCATGAAAATGGTGTATATGATTTATTGGATTTTTTTCAGAATTTTCTAGAAAGTTTGAATTTTGAGCCAACAGAAGCAAAGGTCGGCGCGGCGAAGCGCGCACGGACCATCTAGTATGTATGATATTTGATTGTGAGCATTTGGATCCTTTATATTTATCATATTATTTTAACTGTATCCCAAACTTATAAATGAGCAAAGATCATGTCGAAATCTATCACACTCTCCTTGATGATTTAACCCTAAAACATCAACGAGGAGAAACCTCTATCTCTTTGCCCTTCTAGCAAAATGTCAGAAATTCCCCCAATTTTTCATATGCACGGATGTAAAATGCAAAAATTCTAAATGTACACCAGGAGTTTATATTTGGCATAGCGGTACTATATTGTTTTTGTGTGCAGCAGTAGTTCCACTACTAGCATTACTTTTTATGATAAAAATTATGTTAGCACATAATTTTAGTATCATTTTTTGTGCTTAAGTATAACACAGCGTCCGCAACCATGGTGAAAGTGCCAACTAATCGCTGAGAAAAAACAACGGCAAAGGTTGTGTATGGTGCTGTGCTTGGATATCACAATCCACTTTTTCCAAGCGGTTTAGAATGTTTTAGCGTTTGACTATTCTATTTTAAATTCAGCGCACAACACTTCAGCAAAATAGTGGTATCAAGCGAGTGAGTGTACACCGGTGCAGTGACGTCAGACAGCGAACGTCAGCCCTTCCATGTAGTTATTGATCCTATTTACGTCGCCGTACGGACCGGCTGCGCTGTGCCTGATACTCCAGAATCGTACTGCACATATCAAGTTTTGCAGTGACCAATGGATTCTTGAGGATTTTCTCTTTCTTTGATCTTCCTACTGTTGCGTTGCTGTGCGGCAGGGCTAGGAATATTACGTCGATCTCTAGGGCAAGGTAGTGTGCTACAGTTGAAGCTACGTCTCGCTGCAGCTATGATCAAAGGTGACATGCCCACCATACATTGGCATGCCCCCCAACCCCAATCCCCCATACAGAACTGGTTGCTAGACCAGTACACTGAAGCTGTGAAGCACGCATGTGCAATGCAGGGAACGTAGGGTACGAGAGCACTGTTAGACAATAGTCCTTTGATTTTTAATGAGGAGGCTAGGATGGACCAGGAAGTAGGCTTAGATATATTATTCTCGGTCGAATTTCGATTTAGCATCATGGATCCAAAAAACAGTTTGAGACATGGATTAAGGTTGAAACATGGATCAACCATCTAAAAATAGAAAATAATATAAAACTAATAACATACATAATTAAACTTTAGCTGAAACATGTATGGCATGAGAATATATAATACAGAGTACTTCTCAACCCAACAAGTTCACAGTTTATCTCAACATATAATACATATAGAGTACAATCTTACTCCTTGGCTACATTCATAATGCTAATAAATTCAACGAATAGGTTCAGATTGTGTGCACAGTCACAATCAAAGAGCACTTTTTGACTCCAACCTGGAAGGCGCAAACATCACCTTCATTGAGATTGTTTTGTCCAAAATATTCTCCCCAATTCGAGATGAAACTGACAATACCATCATTAGCATGCTTCGCATGAACTTTACCAGTTACATCTACATGTGACGTCCATGTTCTCTCCTTCAGATTTGTAAGACATCATATACTTTTTGACAAAAGAGCATCACAACCACTACACATGAAGAAAGATATAGTTATGTTTTTATATAAGTACCTAGAGTAAGATTGTCTGGACTGGTGTTCAAAGAGAACTACTATCATTTTTATTCGTAAAAAAGAGAATACTAAAAGCTTCGTACGCCGGCGAGCACAGCCCAGGAGGTCTCCAAACAGCCGTCGTCCTGCGTCACGGGCGTGCGCCGCGGTCTCCCGATCTGGCATGGCCGACCTCCGATCTGGCATGGCCGACCTCCGATCTGGTATGGCCGACCTTTGATCTGTATATTGGAGCTGGATGCATGTCTGTCGCAGCAAGCCAGCAAGCCATCAGCGCGCTCTTGCATGTGGGGCTGGCTGGATCCTGCCAATGCACATGCACGCGGGTGGTGATCTGTGTTTGTGCACGCCGGATATGATCCGTGGAGGGCTATCTGCTGGAGTGCGCCGAGTGCCGCGGCCTTGTTCCGGTGTACACTTCGTGCCGCATGCCGGATCGATGGTGCCGTCCACCGACCCTGCCTCAAGACTCTGTCAGTGTTCAGCTGCGCCACCGAGGGGTGCCTCAAGGTCATCTTGTTGGTGTTGGTGTCCCTTGTGGACTGCTCTGGACACGCGCACTACATCTCGCCCAAGAGGCGTGCGTGCGTTATGTTTCTATGGCTAGTGGCAAACCTCAGCCACCTTGGATCCGCTTTGGCATTTTTGTTGCCATGATATCCGAGGTGTTGTTGAGGAATGAGGATCATGGTGTGGCGGTCCTGTTTGAAGAAGAGTGAATAGTCCCTTGAGGTTCCATCTCGCATGCTCAGATCGAGTCGAGAACTCGTGAAGTTCTAAGGAGTATTTGCAACGGATCTGAATTCTGAAGAAGTATGCGCGTCGGACAATCGGTATTTTGCAGTAGTGTTCTCGGCGAGTGGGGGCAGTCACACTGGTAGACTTCGGTTTTGGTGGTCTCATTCTCCGGGGTGAAAACCCTTAGTCTGACCTTTGATGGTTGTACTTGGCAATGGCGGCTCCCCAGTCGTTTCCTTGGTGAAGGCATTGTTTGCAGTTTGGCCCTTTTCCAGGGTGAAAACCCAGGATCTGACCATGCTGGTTAGACCGAATAACGATGGTGTTTATGCACCGTTACCTTCCTGAAGGCGTTGTTTTGGAGAACCTTTTCCGGAGTCTAGGTGTCGTCACCACTGGTGGTGCTCTTGCTATTGCTAGTCTCTGATGCTTCGACGGGGTCTATGTTTATTTTTATTTTTATTTTATTTTTTTGGCTGTGTGCATCCTTGATGTCTAGACTTGCTCTTGACATTATGTTGTTGCAGAGGCTGGGTGTATTCGGTATCATCTTGGTATTAATATATTCCCTTTATATTAAAAAAAGCTAATTTAATCACCAGATAACAAGTGAAGACTTTGTGGCACCACATTTTAGAATGTGAACTCGATTTAATCATGGATCTTTGGTCCCAGTGGTATTTTATAGATTCCAATGCACATTAAACATAATTAATATTGGTATTTTGTAGATCCCAATACCCTCAACATTAACCATAGATCTAAGTCACTGGAGATGGTGCGGTTCGGCCCGCCGGAGAGCTGCACACCACCACGACCAAGGTCTGCGCCACGACAGACGGTGCAGTCCGGGGTGGCGGAGAGGTGCACTATGCGGTCGTCGACTGCGGTCGGGAGGCGTATAGGGGTGCACGCCTCCGGACGAAGAGGTGAGGCGGAGGAGAGATAGGGTTTTGTGTAAGCGAGCTTGTGGTAGGTGGGGAATTTTTTCAGATAAAGTTGAGAGTGAAATGTGTGGCTTAAGAGGAATAACTTATTACAACAAACACTTACCGAATTTTGGCAAGTCGCATGTTAAATGTCGCATATTCCCCAATATTCATTTGATTAACACAAATTTGGTTCCTAACTGAATTTGTATAAAAAATAAACACTCTAATTTCATTATATATAGGGATATCAATACATGTGTACCTGTAACACTGGCATGTGATGGATGTGCACCTCTCCCTCATCTCAGTCAGGCATGTCATTCACATGAGCATGCACTTTGGTGACCGTTGGTTGTAGGCAATGAACGTACTCGGCCTCCCTCCTTTCCTGGTTTTCACGAATCTCGCTATATATACCACAGCTTGCGCAACAATTTATGGAGCTCCACAAGGTGGAGCGATCAACCCACTATTGGCATGAGTATACACCTCCCTTGTCGTCGCGGCCACACCCGAGGAACCTGCAGCCGGTTTCATCTGTGAATTTCTCGTCGTAAGCCATGTATCGGCATACGACGAGGCTACAACGACACTCAAAAATGATCCTCGGGTCATTGTGTTCCCCTACCAGGATAAGTATATGACATGCTTCGGTACTCGTTGAACGTTGAACTTGAAAGAAAGACAACAAACAGATCGTAAATACCCCAACTGTGTACATACTGACTTCAAAGCCTAGAAGGAAAGGTTGCGCCTGAAATCGTAGATCCTCATCCGATCCCCCCCCACACACACACACACAGCCGGCAGTGGTTGGAATGAAGCACAAGTGGAACACGTGGAAGAGAGAGTATGGTCATGGGGAGAGGGGATTCTAATATTTCAAGGGCCATGGCTCGGCTTCGAGTGGGGTTCACTTCTCAGTGAGACAAGCTTTAGAAGTCTGTGTTGCTTTTTTGACACGACGGAATAATCACTTCCCAAGTTCGTATACCAAGGCATATAGGAATGCTAAAGTGCTAGCTACACATATTTCTCTATTGCCTTTGCTAGTCTCCGTGAAATTACTATATGCCGGGGAAAAACTTTTGCAGCCAACTTTGGCTTGTGCCATCTAAAAAATCCGTCGGGTCTATTCAGGCGTTCTTGTAGTGTGCACTATGGTTGTGGACCAAATAAGGAAGCCAGTTTTAGGGCACTAATTAAATGTTGTGCTTAAATAATGTAGTTAAGTTTAATTATATGTGTTTCCTTCATTTGTACGTTGATGATCTCCTCAAGTATTTTTTTTCCAGGCATTTATTGCCATTTTCCATGTACATGTAGTTCAAAATAGAAATCGATCCGGTAAATAGGTATTTATGCATTTTATTCACGGAAAACACTAAAACGAACATGAGAAAATTTACACTGAAAATTTATTTTGTATGTTATGAAAATTACAAGCATGTTTTGGAAAAATATTTCAAGCTAAAATGGAACCTTAGACCCCCTAGAACTTGGAAATTCCCACTTACCCCATCTCATCCCCTTGCTCGGCGGCTGCGTGTGTCCTCACAAATTCCTGGCTTCCCATGTGCCCCCAAGGGCAGGCGATCGGTGTAAGACCTATCAACATGGAAGTAATTGCTGCATCCAAGTTGACGTGGGAGCAGACTGTCCTTGTGCGTGGTGGATAACCAGCCCGTTGGGAACCCCAAGAGGAAGATATGATGAGTATAGCAGCTAGTCTTCCCTCAGTTAAGAAACCAAGGTTTAATATCGATCAGGAGAGGAGAGACAAACGACTGAAGGTGATGCGGAACCTGCACACACACAACCAAGTACTTTGTTCCCAACTTGCGATGAGGTTGTCAATCTCACCGGTTTGCTTGAAACAAAGGTTATGAGCGTATCGAGTGGAAAACAATATAATATGCGAGTAAAGTAAACAGTACGAGTAAAGTAAACAGGTGATAGCAATATGATGGAAATAGGACCGGGGTCCACAGTTCACTAGTGGTGTCTCTCCATAGATAAAATAGCACATGCTGGGTAAACAAATTACAGTTGGACAATTGATAGAATAAAGATAAACGTGATATGTCAAGAAGATCACTATGAGATTTACTCTGGGCATTACAATAAAATACATAGACCGCCATCCAACTGCATCTATGACTAACAATCCACTCACGGGGATATCAATCCGAACACCCCAAAAGTATTAAGTTGCGAACAACGGATAATTGCATTAAGCAAAGTGTGTAATATAAACAAAGCATATGCCCTTGAGCATATGAATGTTGTTTTCTCCCTAGTAGCAACAGCACATCTACAACCTTAGAGGTTTCTGTCACTCCCCCAAATTAAATAGAGGCATGAACCCACTATCGAGCATAAATATCCCCTCTTGGAGTCACTAGCAACTACTCAGCCAAGATGGCTACTAACAACGGAGAGCATGCAAGATCATAAACAACATAGAGATAACAAAAGATATAATTCAGTACAGCAACTTAATCATAAACACCAATATTCATCGGATCCCAACAAACCAAACATGTAGAATTACATAACGGTGATCTCAATCATGTAGGGCAGCTCATGAGATCTAAACATGGAGCACATAGTGGAGAAGACAACCATCTAGCTACTGCTATGGACCCATAGTCCAAGGTAGACTACTCACTCATCGCTCTGGAGGCAAGCATGGCGATGAAGAAGACCTCCGGTGGCGATTCCCCTCTCCGGCAGGGTGCCGGGAAGAGCTTCTGGACCCTCCCGATCTTCGGGTCGACGGTGGCGGCGGATCGCGATGTGTTCTGGAAATCTGATCGGGTACTTAAGTTTTTTCCGTCGGGGGGTCTTTATAGGCGAAGGGGCGTCGTCAGAGGAGGAGCCAGGCGCCCTCACACGGGGCCCGCGTGGCCAGGGGCCTGGCCGCGCCACCCCTGCGTGTGGGGCCCTGGTGGCCCCCCTCCTACTCTCCTTCGGATCTCTGGAAGCTTCCGGGTAAAATAATACTTCAGGAACTTGTTTCGTCCAATTTCGAGAATATTTCCTGTGTATCACTTCTGAAACACAAAAACAGCAGAAAACAGGGAACTGGCACTGTGGCAACTTGTTAATAGGTTAGTTCTGAAAAATGCATAAAAGTGCCACTAAGTGCAACGAAACAATAGGCAAATGGTGTAAAAACAAGCATGGAGCATCAAAAATTATAGATACGTTGGAGACGTATCAGTAATGTGTATCAAACCGTAGGAACAAAAAAGAAAAACAATTTATTCTTTCAAACTAGAGTGTCACAATTGTATTTATCTATGCACTGTACAAAACAAAGGAACAAGTGAGATTGATTTATTGATTGAAAGCGACAACTTAAAGGGTACTTGTCACTTAGCATGCCAATTCTCTCACTTGGCCCTGAGAACACATGCTCCTCTTTACCGCTATATGCATGTCTCATTATTATTTTTCACTTAGCTAATCTGTTTCTGTCACCTCGATACACCCTCAAGCACCACACACATCTACATTTATCATACTCCTTTATATAAAAACACAAACAAAAACATGCATGCAAAGGTCTATTATTTGTCTCTCATATCAACCTACACTTAGTGCTGTCAACACATCTTGACATAGGAAACAAGAGCATTAGATAAAACGATCTTAACCAAAGCAATAAACATCATGATGTGCTTCTAAAGTACGATAAGCTATAAAGGTCCCAACACAACAGTAAATGTGTAACAAGATTCATCTCATACCACAATAGTCAAAGCCAGCTACGCTGGTGTCCATAATCATGTAGGGCAGCCATATGGATCTAAATAATGAAGTACATAGAGAGAGATTAATACAAGATGCTACCTTAAACTCCAAGTCCATCGGTTTACTACTCCCTCTCACGGTGGAAAGCGATGCGGTGGTATTGGTGAAGGAGGAGAGGCGGTCAGAGGCAATTCCGACAATAGTTCCCCCTCCAGTCTTCCTCCGGTAGCATCCTGCATCCTCTGATTTGTTTCAATGATTTTTGATCTCCGCCTTCATTCGTCGCAAAATAAAATCGCAGGGGCTTTTTATAGTTTGTTTTAGGTCAAAGGGAGTCTGTAGCAGTCAAGAAAGTGGTGAAAGGAGCCACGAGGCTCTAGATAGGCCCCACCGCATGGCCTGGAAGTGTGAGCACATGGTGGGCCCTACCTTGGGCCTCCAAGGTTATGGTCCACTTCTTCTTTGTCAGCTGCTTTAATTCCCAACAAAATTATACTCCAAAAGGATTGGGTCCTTTTGACATCCGGAAGGTTCATAAAACTGAAAATACACAACATAGGGTTTCCTGCTCTGTAGAGTTAAATAAAAATAATTAGGAATATCTCCTAAATCAATGTAAAATATTTTAGCAACATCATATATCATTTAATTATCAAGGAATATGACCTAATAACTACAAAGTTCATAGATGCATTTTACATATGCAATTGATATTGGTAACATATAATCTACTACAACTAAGGTCGTACTAGTAAGCTATAAGCAATAATATGGTACGAATGTACATCATATTATCCATTGTGCAAGTAAAAACGTCATATTGTTGATGCTATCACTTCCACTGATGGAAGCAAGGTGAATTTGAGGGATATATGGAAGCATTCATAAAAAAATGTGTACAAGTTGGATTACCTTGTGCGCCGACATAATGGTGGTGTGTTTGGACAAGGAACTATTCTAGCTCTATTGCATGCCCTAAACTAGAAAAACAATGAAAACGAGAAGAAACACGTGGTACTCATTAAAAACCTTTTTTCTTACATTCCTAAAGTTTGTTTTCTTCCTGTGGTTCATGTAATGGTGGGTAATTTTGTACACATGTGAAGCCACAAATGTAATGTGAGACCCCATCGGGAAAAACACTCTTATATTTCGAGACGAGGACTTAGAGAATCTCCACCGGCGCCCCCAAATTTGTAGCCCGTGGGGGCCCTGGCTGGGGTGTTTTGGGAGCGCCGGCATGCCCTCCCTGGAAACTAGGGCCAGGCTCCCACACCAGCGCCCCCAAAACTCCGGCCTCAAAAAATGAGGTGACAATTATTTTTATCAATCAACAATGCATATATGTTTATCAAAGAAAAATATTACATAGTTTACACAAACAAATAGTTTCTTACAAACCTTATTCAAATAGAAAATTCAAACATAAAATTTAAATTAAATTTGTGGAAAATCACGCTTTTCCTTTGAGCGACCAAAGGTGCTCCACCAGATCAGCCTGAAGTCAATGATGCTCGTCAGCGTTGCGGATTTCCATATGCATGGCGAGGAAAGCAGAAAACTGAGCGGGCACCTGGTCATCAAGTTGTGCAAGAGGACCTATGTTGTCGTATGCATGATCATTATCTGGTTCAACCTGCTCACCCTCAATAATCATGTTGTGCAAGATCACACAATAGTTCATCACCTCCCATATTTGAGATTCTGACCAAGTAAGAGCTGGTTACCTAAAAACGGCAAAATGCGCAGGAAGCATACCAAATGCCCGCTCGACATCCTTCTGAGCTGCCTCTTGACACTTGGAAAACCAAGATCGCTTCTCCGAAGTTGGCCCGGATTTTTTTTTCACAAATATAGCCCAAGATGGATAGATACCATCGGCGAGGTAGTACCCTTTGGTGTAAGTGTTGCCGTCGATCTCAAAGTTAGCCGGAGGAGAACGTCCCTCCATCAGTCTTGCGAACACAAGAGATCGCTGCAGTACGCTGATTTCATTGTGTGTTCCCGCCATTCCTAAGAAAGATTGCCAAATCCATCGGTCATGATCGGCGACATCTTCTGTCATCGTGGTGAACGAGCATATGCCACAGGGTGGCTTAAGTTGGGGCCGACTGTACACTGGCGGATCCAGAGGAGGGAAGACACGGCGAAGACCACACACGGAAGAGACTGCAAACACACCGAGCTACCCAGGTTCGGGGCCCTCGTGAGGAGGTAACACCCCTACTCCTGCATGTCTGATCTATATGTGCTATACATGAGAGCTACAATGGTGCTCCTTGAGCTGTTCATCTTGCATGTCTAAGGCTGCACTGGGCAAGAGCTAGAGAGCTAGTGCTACTGAGGAAGAAGAGCTCCCATGGAGCGAGAGAGAAATGAGCCTCCTCTGGAGGCTAGGGTGATCGATCCCCCTGGTGCCCCTTATATAGGGTGCCCAGGGGACAGTGGATGCCCCACTACACATTGTTCATGTACACTGTTGCTGAGTTGACTATTGGGGTCTTGTCAGCACTGTGGCCTACATCACCACGGTACCGTCCTTGGTACTGTGGCTCTGTCATGGTCATGGGCTTGTCCCATCTTGACTGTCCTTGTTGTCCTTGCCTTTGTCTTTTAGCGTGTGTCTTCTGGATCTTCATGTCACCAGTCTTATCCTCTCCTGAGGATAAGGCTGGCTATAGCTGATGTAGAGTATACTGGTCTGAGCCAAGGGGCATCCCAAGACCAGCATATAATGACGTAGGATATGCCAGTCCGAGCCAAGGGGCATCCCAAGACTGAGACAAGACATTGGAGTCGATACCATATGAAGAAAGTAGTCCGGAGAGAATAAATCCCGGCCCTGAGGTGGCAAATCCGGCCTGGGGGAGTGCTGTCCCGGCCTAGCCTGGCCGAGATACTGTGTTAAGGTCAGCCCAGCCAGCATAAGTGAATCCCGACCCAACCCGGATAAGAAGAGGTCGGCCTGGGAGCTGACCGGGGCGGCCTGGCCGAGGTTGGCCCAAGCGGGTGCCTGAGTAGCCTAGCCAGGATTGGTGGCGCCGAGGCCCAGCCAGGGGCATGGGGCTGAGGCCCAGGCGGGGCAAGGAGACGTCTCAGCCCAGCCGAGAGAGGGAGAGCCGGCCCAGCCGGGGGCGCGGGGCTGAGGCCCAACCGGGCGAAAGCGACGTCTCGGCCCAGCCGGGAGAGGGAGAGCCGATCCAACCGGGGTAGAAGAAGTGGCAGCCCAGCCGGTGTGGGGATGTGCCGGCCCAGCTGGGTACTGTTGTCCTAGGTGATGGTGCGGGGTTAGCTGCCCAGTTGGGAACCCCATGAGGAAGGTATGATGAGCACAGCAGTAAGTCTTCCCTTAGTATGAAACCAAGGTTTATCGAACCAGTCGGAGAAAGAACCAACTTCCGAAGGTTGATGCTCGCTGGCTTGGCGACAGCTCCAGACAAGTTATATATGGTGCCTTATCTGGGGCGTAGCTTTGCACCAACAGCAACGTGGAATCTGCACACAACACAACCAAAGTACTTTGTCCCAACTTACAGTGAGGTTGTCAATCTCACCGGTTTGTTGTAAACAAAGGATTAAACATATCGTGTGGTAAAAGATAGTAGTTTGCGAGAATGTAAATAATGCGAGTAAATAGTAAACAGTAATATGAATGTAAAAGAATGGACCGGGGTCCACAGTTCACTAGAGGTGTCTCTCCATAAGATAAATAACATGCTGGGTAAACAAATTACAGTTGGACAATTGACAGAATAAAGTAAGCATACAAATGTCATGAGGATCACTATGAGATTCACTTGGGCATTACAACATAATACTTAGACCATAATCCAACTGCATCTATGACTAATAATCCACCTGCCGAATATCATCCGAGCAACCATTGGGTATTAAGTTGCAAGCAACAGATTATCACCTTAAGCAAAGTGTGTAATGTAAACAATACAAATGTCCTTGAACACAAGATTGTTGTTTTAGCATCTACAACCTTAGAGGTTTCTATCACTTCCCCAGATTACTAGAGGCATGAACCCACCATCGAGCATAAATACTCCCTCTTGGAGTCACTAGAATCTACTCGGCCAAGATATCTACTAGCAACGGAGAGCATGCAAGATCATAAACAACATAGAGATGATAAATCAATAAATCAACATGACAAAGTAATCAATATTCATCGGATCCCAACAAACACAACATGTAGAATTACATAACGATGATCTTGATCATGATAGGCAGCTCAAAAGATCTAAACATGAAGCACATGGAGGAGAAGACAACCATCTAGCTACTGCTATGGACCCGTAGTCCAAGGTAGACTACACACACATCACTCTGGAGGCAGGCATGGTGATGAAGAAGGCCTCTGGTGGTAATTCCCCTCTCCGGCAGGGTGCCGGGAAGAGCTTCTGGACCCTCCCAATCTTACGTCAACGACGGCTGTGACTTGCAGTATGTTTTCTGGAAAATTGATCGGGTCCTTAGGGTTTTCTCGCCGAGGAGAATATATAGGCGGAAGGGCGGCATTAGGAGGAGGGCCAGGTGGCCCCACCACCTGGTGGCGTGGCCAGGGGCTAGGCCGCGCCACCCCATGGTGTGGCTAGCCCCTGGCTCCCCTTAGTCTCTGCTTTGGACTCCGTCTCGTGTTGGGAAAAATAGGAACTTCGGCTTTTGTTTCATCTAATTCCGAGAATATTTCTTGTGTAGCTTTTCTAAAACACAAAAACAACAGAAACAGGGAACTGGCACTGTGACATCTCGTTAATAGGTTAGTTCCAGAAAATGCATAAAAACACCAAGAAGTGTAACAAAACACAAAGAAAATGGTGCATAAACATGCATGGAGCATCAAAAATTATAGATACGTTGGAGACATATCAAGCATCCCCAAGCTTAACTCTTGCTCGTCCTCGAGTAGGTGAGTGATAACAAAACAATAATTTTTTAGGTGACATGCACCAACACAATCTTGATCAAACGATGTAAAGCATTGAGTGCTGAGATCAAAGTACTCTAAACATGGGCATAAAAGACATAATCTTGACAATAAAACTTAGCAACCACGTTATAACATGAAAAGTAACACAAACAAAAGATCATGAGTAATAATGCATTGAAAGTCAAGTGTGTGTTTCGAGCATATAGAAAACATAGCAAAGTGGTTTTTAGCTTGTCCTTCATGGAGTAGCAAAACATAAATGCATAGAACACCTTCAAGTTTAAGAGGGTGACTAGATACAAATAAGAACAAGCAAAACCGTAATCATGAATCAATCAATAATAAATTTTGGGACTATGCACATTATACTCAAGATGACAACTATGCTCTCTTAGAAGGTGCATAAAGGTAGAAGGTGGAGACTCAACATAAAAGTTAAAAAAGGCCCTTCGCAGAGGGAAGCAGTGATTGCAAGTTTTATAAACCTCCAAAAATTATGATACTTACTAGCTTTTAGCTCTCATTGCCCCCATCATAGGCATCTTGAGTGGTTAAGGTTAATGCGAGTATAATTATAAAGCATATGCTTAACAAATCATAAGTTGAAAATCTCATGTCCCGTGAAATACGAATACCCAAACCTCATGCTACTCGACTTAGGTCCCAAGCAAGTTCTTGTTATTGTAAGCATACATGTATCATCGAGAACGCCAACGGGGTACCTCTTGCCCGATGACATGGAAACAAGCCCACATCAAAATGACAAGACAAACAGACAATGAACACCTCGACATCTCTTTTATTTACCATTGATATAACTTTTTATTTTGAGATGCGTCGTCAAATGTCCACTATGGGCATGCTGTAAATTTCCACCATGAATGATGCATGGCTTAGATTATTAGCCCAGACATTTCTCTAACACATATACAAACTCTATGAGCCCACAAGTTTCCAACTTATTTTACATCGCAGGTTTTCATAAACAAAAGATCATGATATCAACTAAATGAGAGTAAGTGCAACGTTGAAAGCGCGCCCCATGACAGCATGGCTGAGATAACTTCCAACTTACAACTTGCAAGCATAACATCAACATAAGAGAGCCACAATGGTCAAATTTATTAAGATGCAAGAAAGTAAATGTGCCGTCACGTTCGTGAGAGCTTTACTGACTAATTTTCACATAACACAAAAAGTTTAATTTGAAGGATAGATAAAAGCAAGACGAATGTACTTAGAATAGCAAATTGCTAATAGGTATATATGGTGGACACATTGGAAAACTTTGGTTTTTGGTAATTGGATGCACGAGAAATACTCCCTCTCAGTACAAATGAAGGCTAGCAAAAGTCTGGGAGCGACCAAATAAGAGAGTAATAACGGCCATAATCATGCATAGCGATAAAACATTATTAACCAAATCATAAAGTGTTATCACAAGTCAAAAACCAAATAATCATAGAGGCTTATGACAACTTGTTAAAGTCAAACATGGTGTAAGCATGCGCCAATTCAACCTAAATAAAGCTTCAAATGAGAATACCCCAATAATATGCTCCCATATAATAAAAACAATGCATGATTCTTTCAAAGGCACATTAAGCAATCTCAGTCATTTGAGACAAGTCATGCTACTGCAAAAACTACATACAATCAAAATAATATCAAGCATGACATGCAAAAGTCTAAGCCACAGTCTAAACAAGCTCCCATTTGTACCACTATAGGCATGAAAAAATTTCTCTTTTCCAACACCAATCAACCTTTTTGAATAAACTCTTAAAGATGAAAACTAACATATACCAGAGGTCTAAATACACATTGATACAAAGAAATAACAAAGTCTGAACAAAAATTAAGGCAAAAAATGAAAGCTAAACGCAGTACTAGAAAAAAAGAACACTTGTTGAACGAAAAGAGTGAAAACTAGAGTGTTCTTGGCAATGAAAAACATAGTATGTATTCTCCAAAAGAAATATGTTGGGGTCCAACCATTTATTGCAGCAAACAAAACAAAACAAAACTAAAAGCGAAAGTAAAGACTCTCCAAGAAAAACGCATAGTATACGAAGCAATAAAAGTATAGTGTCTTGAAAGATGACCTGAAATTTTGCCGATGAAAAAGGGGTGCCTCGGGGCATCCCTAAGCTTTGACGCTTGTACCTCTTGGATATTTTTTGGGGTGACATGGGCATCCCCAATCTTGAGCTTTTGTCCATACTTCATCTCATCTCATCATTCTCCTTTCCCTACACTTGAAAACTTCCTTCATACAAAACTTCACATAATTCTATTAGCAACATTAGTGTAAGTATGGAAGTAAATCTACTCTTTTTGGTTCAGTTTTCAACTCAAGTATAACACCTATTAAAGCATAAGCTACTGTAGCAACTTCCTCAAAAGTTCCGTGACCAAAAGATCTCAAAAAGAAAGCGATCGAGAGGCAAACATAAATAGTGGCAGAATCTGTCAAAACAGAACAGCTGGCAAAGATCAATTTTTATGAAGATTTTCTGTTGCTCAAATTGAAAAGTGCAAAACTAATAAAAGTTTGGAAATAACCAGGGCCATGTTCACAAGAAATAGAAGATCAAAAAGATGTTCTGAGAATTTACACAAATTTTTATGGTACAGCGCAGAAATCTGTTTCAGGACAGCAATTTCCCTAAATCTTACCTTCCTCCAATTAGAGGTTCTTCTTGGCACAAAAACGAAATAAAAATGATAAGGACATGTCATTACAGTAGTAATAACTTCCAAGACTCAACAAAAAGAAAAATTACTGAAAAGAAAACATTGGGTTATCTCCCAAGAGTGCTTTTCTGTAACGCCTTTGAGCTAGGCGCAGAAAGTGGAAATCAAGTATTTTCAAATGAATCATTAAGATCAATTGTTTCTTCAAAAGCACCACTTGCCACACTAGGCACTTTAGACTCCCCCAAAGATGATTCAACCTACAAATCACTTTTAGTTAAACTAAAAGTCTTACCAATCTTAAAACATGCTGCGGTTTTGGCACAAACACCTTGGGTACATACATAAATTTTTGCTCTTTTCCAACAAAGGTTTTCTCCTTTTTAAATTTAAGAGAAGAGAAAATTGAACTTAGAGTTTCCATAGACTCCTCTAATTTACCAATCCTAAGGTTTTGACTATCATGGATAATGCTAGCCTCTAAAGCATTGATTCTTTTACCGATACTTTCTATTGATTCATTAACCTGGCTAGCGTTATCAAGGAGATTTGGCAAACTTTTTTCTAAAGAGCTCAGTTTTTCTATAACTTCCTCCAAAGTGATCTCAGTTTTAACAACATGAATAGGTGGTACTCTGAAAGTGCAAACTTTGTATCCCTCAGGTTTTGTGTGTTAGATAACAACATTAGGAATTTTAAGTGTGTGCAAAGTTGTGCAGGTTTTACAGCTCAAGAATTGCCAGGCCGGATAATCCGGCCAGGGGCCGGATAATCCGCCCCCTCCGGAGAGAGGCCAAAACGGCTAAGGACTGACGTCGGCGTCACCCAGTATAGGGGGCCGGATAATCCGGCCAGGGGCCGGATAATCCGCCCCCTTTGACGGCTTCAGAAATTTGGCTAAGGACCAGAGTCGGCGTCAACCAGATAGGGGGGGGGGCGGATAATCCGGCCAGCCGGATAATCCGGCCATACTTTGGCCAGATAATCCGCCTATCCAAGACAGCAACGGCTACATTTTGGGAGGGGCTATAAATACCCTACCCCTTCTTCCACCTCAAGCCGCTCGAGCTGTGCAAGAAGGACACCCCATTTGGAGCCACTAAATTCGCAAGATCTCCTCTCTCAACCCACCAAAGTTCTTGATCTTTGGAGAATCAAAGGAGAAGGCCTTGATCTACATCCTCACCGAAGCAATTTGATTTCCCCTCTCATTTGCTTGAGGGCCCCTTGGGTCTTGGGTTCCCTTGTGTCCCTTGACCTTGATTTGTGTGATTGATATCTTGATACTTGTTGATTGATTGCTTTGTGGTGCTTGGGAGCCTCCAATTCAGTTGTGGAGTTGTGCCCCAAGTTTTGTAAAGGCCGATTCCGCCTTGAGGAATCCCTTAGTGGAAAGTGAGCTAGGCCTTTATGGCGGAAGCTTGCACCGGAGAATAGGGTGAGCCTTTGTGGCGTTGGTTAGGCCTTTGTGGCAACCACACCCCTCCAACGTAGACGCACTTCCCCTAAAAAGGAAGGAACTACGGGAATTACATCTGTGTCTCCGTGTGCTCCATTCTTGGTTACCTCTATCCTTTATTGCCTTTACTACTTGTATCTTGCTTAGCTTGCTAGTTATCATATAGGTAAATTCACCTTAGTTGCATATCTAGAGAATTTACCTTTTGTGTCTAGCCTAAATTGAAAAAGAATTAAAATTTGAGTAGCACCTATTCACCCCCCCCTCTAGGTGCCCATACGATCCGTTCAATTGGTATCAGAGCCTCGGCTCTTAATTTGGGCTTAACCGCCTAAGAGTATGGAAACATCACCTAGTGAGGGCTCGGGTCAAGTTTCCATGGATGAGTTCAAATCTTTGGAATCATCCATGACTTCCATGACATCTCAAATAAGTGAGTTGCGTGAAATGATAGCGCAACTCATGCAAGCTAAAACTGCTAATGCTTCTCCACCTCCGGAAAAACCTGCTACTCCACAAGTGGAGAATGTGGTGGTTGATGTGGAGGGTGCCGATAAAAATGGCGATGCTAAGTCTTCCACCAAGGGCGACGGGAAAGGTGAATTCCCACATTGGTATTCACCCGACCCGCCGGTTCCTCATCCTCATATTAACAATAGAGGATACCCACCTAAGCTTGATGCATTAAACTTTGGTCAATGGCAATATCAAATGATCTCTCATATGCGCAGTTCTTGCATCGAGCTTTGGAGGATCGTTGAGGAAGGATTCAAGGCCGTGGATCCCCACAACATGACAAGAAGAGAGACGGTCGATAGTCAACTCAATGCTACCGCTCTCCACATGATTCAAGTCACCGTTGGGTCCAAGGACTTGCCTCACATCCAACACTTCTCCACCGCCAAAGAAGCTTGGCAAGGACTCTCCGACGTCTTTGTTGGCAATGAGAGCATGAAGAAAACAAGATACATAGCTTTCTCAAATCAAGCGGAGGGATTCTTCATGATGGATGGTGAGGATCATCAAGAGATGTATAGAAGACTCAAGACAATTGCCACCACCTTCAAGAACCTCGGTGCTCACCATATTGATGATGAGTGGATCAAGATGAAGTACATTCTTGCTCTCACCCCATATGAGCCCGCGGATGTGAAGAGTGTTCAAGGAAAGCACAACTTCAATGAGATGACCTCCAATCAAGTGATGCAAGAGATTCAAGCCTACAAGGTTTCCGCACAAAATGCGGAAGATGCTCGTGCCCGTGCCATAGGAATGCAAAGAAGCTCTAATCTTGCATTAAAAGCAAGTGTGGTTGAGAAAGAGGTTCCTCTTCAAGCTAGTATTGAAGCAAGACTAGAGATGTGTCTCGAGGACATAAGACATGAGTACAATGAGCAAATGGCCTTCTATGGAAAAATCTTTTGGGTTGATCCACACAAGGCTAAAGAAGACAATCAAAGAAGAAGCAAGTCAAGTGGCTATAAAAGGAATGACAACAATGGTCAAAGGGTGAGGACATGCTACAATTGCAATGATAGATTCCACTTTGTTGCCGAGTGTCCTTATGAGAAGAGAGAAGACCATGGTGGAAAGCTCATCCTCAAAAGCAAGACCAAGTCACCTTCAAAGAAGCCATTTGTGAAGAAGGGTGGACCAAAGAAGAAACAACCAAAGTTTGTGTTCTTGACTCAAGAAGAGTACTCCGCAAGTGAGAGTGATGAAGAAGAAACCACAACTAGTGAGATGGCCGCAATGGCAACCACCTCCACTTCCCCCACATCACTCTTTGAATCCCCCAATGAGGACTCTCTCGTCAAGAACGTCAAGTGCCTTATGGCCAAGTCTTCCGAGGTATCACCCACACCTTTCTCCTCCTCTAAGACAAATGATGCTCCCTTGAATGATCTTGCTAGTCTTAGAGTAAAGGAAGAAATTGTTGCCTTTGATGACTATGTGTCTAGTGTAGATGGCGTTCATAAGCTTCATTTTGAATGTCTATTGAGCAAATATGGTAAAACTCTTGAAAAACTAGATGAACAAATGAGGCTTGAAAAGGAATATGCTCAAGATATTGCCTCACTAACCGAGTCTCTTGAAGAAGAGCAAGAGGAACGAGCAACTCTCGAAGAGAAGCTCGATTCCATTGAGGAATCTAATAATGAAGTTGTTTCCAAACTCATTAAAGAGCGAGACCATGCTCGTGCTAAAGTAAAAATGCTTAAAAAGGAAAAGGTTGAATTTGGTGTTGGTCATGATATACTTGTTAAGGATTTAGAAGATCTTGACAAGGCTCACAAGGCCTTGGAAAGTAAACACTCTATTCTTACCAAGTCACATGAACAACTTCAAATTCAATTGACTAAGAATAATGTGCCTAGTTATTCTACTTATACTTGTGATCATGCAAATATTATTGAAGAAAGTGCTAGGTTGAAAGATGAGCTTGCCAAGTCCTTCACTCCCATAGGTGAGAAAAACTTGAATGACCTTTTGAGTAAGCAAAAGGCATTTGGTGATAAAACGGGGATTGGCTTTGTCTCAAAGAAGAATAAGAAGAACAACAAGAAAAAGAAGGCCAAGCCCGCACAAGCAAAGAAGGATCCTATTGTGGGTGGCAAAGCCACTCATGATGATCATGCGGGAATTGCTAACCCTCACTATGTCTTATTTCGTGATTATTATGGTGATGTTTATGCAAAATATGTTGGTCCAAATGATGGTTATGTTGCTTGGTCTATTTGGGTTCCAAAGACCCTTGTTGCTAACAAAAGAGGACCCATTGAGAAATGGGGACCTAAAACCAAGCAATAATCTCTTGTAGGACTATGCTTCCGGTGGATCAAAATGGGTGCTTGATAGTGGATGCACAAGTCATATGACCGGAAGCAAGGAGATTATGACAGAGATGAGGCCTAATGACAACAAGATAACCGTCACTTATAGAGACATGTCACAATCCGAGGTATTGGGTCTTGGCAAGGTGGTGGTCGCACCGGATATTTCCCTTGTGGACGTCATGCTTGTTGAGACCCTAGGTTACAATTTACTTTCAGTTCATGCACTTGGTAAGATGGGCTTTGCCGTCTTCATTGATAATGAAATTGTGGTACTCTTGTGGAGCAAGTCTCTAAAGGTCGCTTTCATTGGGCACATTAAAAACAACTTGTATGTGGTGGACTTCTCGGGGAAAACCACTACAAGTGCAATGTGTTTATTTGGAAAGGCCGATGTGGGTTGGCTTTGGCATCGCCGACTAGCCCATGTCAATATGAGAACTTTGCAAAGCCTTCACAAGGGTGGCCACATACTCGGACTAAAAGAGAATGTTTCTTTTGCCAAAGATCATGTTTGCAGGGCTTGCGTTCTAGGAAAAATGCATGATTCTCCCCACCCAAGCAAGACTATCATTTCTTCCAAGAGGATCTTGGAGCTCCTTCATGTGGATATTTTTGGTCCTCCCTCTCATGCAAGTCTTGGTGGGAAGAAATATTGTTTGGTGATTGTTGATGACTATTCAAGATATACTTGGGTCTACTTCTTCAAGCATAAGAGTGAGACTCAACAAACCGTCATCGACTTTGCCAAGGAAGTTGAACGTCAACATGGGCAAACTATTTTGGCAATTAGAAGTGACAATGGCTCGGAATTCAAGAACTACACCTTAAATGGATTTCTCAGTGATGAGGGGATACGTCATCAATATTCCGCTGCATACACCCCTCAACAAAATGGTGTAGCTGAAAGGAAGAACCGGACTCTTATGGATATGGCTAGGTCCATGTTGGCAGAGTTTAAGTCTCCATACAACTTTTGGGCCGAAGCTATCTCTACGGCTTGTTACTCTTCAAACCGGCTCTTCCTTCGCAAAGTCCTAAACAAGACTCCATATGAAATACTCACCGGAAGCAAGCCCAACATCTCCTACTTCCGAGTTTTCGGGTGTAAGTGTTTCTTTCAAAGAAAAGGAGTTCGTTTAGGTAAATTTGATCCGAAAGCAATAGAAGGTATTTTTGTTGGTTATGGTGCCGAATCCCACACTTATAGAGTCTTCAACAAGTCCACCGGGCGTGTTGAAGAATCTTGTAGTGTGGTATTCGAAGAGAATGACGGCTCCCAAGGGGGGCGAGATGTTGTTTCTTGTGATGTAGATGATGAAATACCTCGAGAAGCCATAGGAAGAATGGGCATGGGATTTTTCCGCCCCATTGAGGGACACCTTGTGGCGGACCGAGAAGGACTATGCTCTACTCAAGTGGAGCCTTCATCTTCACAAGCTCAACAAGCCTCTCCCAAGGAAGCAACTAATGCACCAACCGAAGAACAAGACAAGGACCTTTATGAAGAAGAAGGGGCACCACCATCCTCTCCGGTAATCTCAACCGCCCCCAATCCTTCACAAGACCAAGATCAACCTACTCATGAAGATAATGATGATCAAGGTCAAGTTGATGGTCAAGACGGGGACCAAAATGATCAAGATGATCAAGTGATCCCTCCAAGGTCTAATGAGGAGATCGAAGCCCGTCGCAAGAAGAGAATTGAAAGGGACTTGGAACTTAAAGGTCATACCCTTGAGAGGGTTATTGGAGATCTAAGGAGCAAAGTGTCAACCCGGCATCAATTGGCACAATTTAGCACTCATCATGCTTATATCTCCATGGTTGAACCCAAGAAAGTATTTGAAGCTCTTGAAGATCCGGATTGGTTGGATGCCATGCATGAAGAACTCAACAACTTCAAGTGCAATAATGTATGGGTTTTAGTAGAGAAGCCAAAGGAGTGCCGCAATGTGATTGGCACAAAGTGGATATTCAAGAACAAGCAAGATGAGCATGGAATTGTTGTGAGGAACAAGGCAAGATTGGTTGCTCAAGGTTTCTCCCAAGTTGAAGGAATTGACTTTGGAGAAACTTATGCTCCCGTGGCTCACCTTGAGTCCATTCGTATCCTTCTTGCATATGCCACTCATCATAATTTTAAGTTGCAACAAATGGATGTTAAAAGTGCTTTTCTAAATGGTCCATTGAAAGAGGAAGTGTATGTTAAGCAACCCCCGGGGTTTGAGGATCTCAACTTCCCGAACCATGTCTACAAACTCCATAAGGCACTCTATGGCCTTAAACAAGTCCCACGTGCGTGGTACGAGCACCTTAGGGAGTTGTTGTTAGACCGTGGGTTTGAAGTTGGGCAAATCGACCCCACTCTTTTTACTAAGAGGGTCAATGGGGAGCTTTTCGTATGCCAACTATATGTTGATGATATTATTTTTGGCTCTACTAACAAAGCTTTTAATGATGAATTCTCAAAGCTTATGACCGATAGGTTCGAGATGTCTATGATGGGCGAAATGAAGTTCTTTCTTGGTTTTGAAATCAAGCAATTGAAAGAAGGGACTTTCATCAATCAAGCCAAATATGTCCAAGACATGCTCAAGAGGTTCAAGATGAAGGAACTAAATGGGGCCGCCACACCAATGGCCACTAAATGTCATCTTGATCTAGATCCCAATGGTAAAAACGTGGATCAAAAGGTATACCGTTCTATGATCGGTTCGTTGCTTTACCTTTGTGCATCTAGACCCGATATTGTGTTGAGTGTAGGTGTGTGTGCAAGGTATCAAGCCGCTCCTAAAGAAAGCCACCTTATGGCGGTTAAGAGAATCTTTTGATATTTGGTTCATACCCCAACTTATGGCCTTTGGTATCCCAAAGGCTCGGATTTCTCTCTTTGTGGCTTCACGGATTCAGATTGGGCCGGTGACAAGGATGATAGGAAATCAACCTCCGGAGCTTGCCAATTTCTTGGTTGGTCTTTGGTGTGTTGGTCTTCTAAGAAGCAAAATTGTATATCTCTCTCCACCGCCGAAGCCGAATACATTGCCGCCGCAAGTGGATGCACTCAATTGTTATGGATGAGGCAAACTTTAAAAGAATACGGTGTCAATTGTGACAAAGTGCCTCTTTTATGTGACAATGAGAGTGCTATCAAGATCGCCTATAATCCGGTGCAACATTCAAGAACCAAGCATATTGAGATCCGGAATCATTTCATTAGAGATCATGTTGCTCGTGGTGATATTGAGATTGCATATGTTAGCACCAAGGATCAAGTTGCCGATATTTTCACGAAGCCTCTTGATGAAGCAAGATTTGGATATTTGAGGAATGAGCTAAATATCATCGATTCATGGAGTGTGGCTTGAACATCTTGCAAATACACCTATATTTCAATGCTTGTTTGGTTTAGGTGTGGGCATGGAGATAGGGGGAGTGCGGTCCTAACTAATTGGGCTATCCCTCCCCCCCATAATGCCGATAGTAATCATATCATTCTCTTAATATCATTTTTGGTGATATATGAGCTTCAATGACGGGTAGTGGTTATGGACTCAAGATACATCTTCGCGGTCCAATGCCATAACACTCAAACATGGTGGCTTCGGCCACCGACCTCTTCTTTTCGAAGAGTTGATTCCTTGCATATCTTATTTGAGGTCTTGGTGTTCTCTCTTGGTGTTGTCTCTTAATTTGATATGGGAAGGCACTTGCATTGGATTTTTCATTGATTTGCTCTTGCAATGACAAGTGCCGAGAACCACTCCATGTTTGCTCTCTCACCTAAGCCATCCTATCTCAAGACATCTAATCTTTGCACACGAGTTCAAAGTTTTCGTCAAAACAACATCTGTTTTTGAAAATTTTCCAAGTTTTTCAGTTCTGGCGCTCCAGGCCGGAATATCTGCCCCCAGGGTGGAATATCCGGGGGGGCTGGATTATCCGGGTCACTCTGGCCAGATAATCCGGCCAGGTAACGGCTGGCTATATAAGGGGCGGGGTCAGGCTGCCCTAGGGCAGTTCCTTCCCCCACCCCGTCCAAAGGCTCCCAGCCGCCGCTGCCTCCCTCTCGTCGCCGCCGCCGGAGCTCCGGCCGTCCCCTTGGCCGGATTTCGCCGGAGGTTGCTCTCCTCCACCTTGGGAGGGCTTTCACCAAGCCGTTTTTGCGATGGATGCGGGTATTTTTCTAACCCTAGGGTTGATTTTACCCTTGCATATTCTTGGTGTTTGGCCCTCTAGATGTTGCTTTCCACTCCCATGAATCATGTTGTATGACTTCCTTCCCCCGATCTATCAAATTGGTTCCTGCAGCAACTGTTAGAAAAAATTTCGCAGGGGACCGGATTATCCGGCCCCTGGGCGGAATATCCAGGGTCCGGATTATCCGCCCCCCTGGCCGGATAATCCGGCCTGGGATTTCTCTGCTCAAGTTTTTTCTATATTGCTGCCAATTTGATTCCTTGGGTGAAGTGTGCTTGTTCATACTGCATGATTCTTTGATCCTTTCCGTAACTCGTGTGCACATGATTATCCCCATGCTATCCTTGCATCTCTCTTTCACAGGTGGTTCGAGTTTGCTGAAGCGCAAGCGTCGGCTTGTTCGGAATGAGGACGGATTCCTTGTTGATGAGGTTGCAATCCGTCAACGTCAGAGGGAGGCTGCTAGGAAGGCTGAGAAGGAGAAGGCTGCCAAAGCTCAAGCCCGTCGTCGCAAAGGCAAAGCGACACATACCAACTACAAGAGCATGCCAGAGGCCGAGTATATTCTCGTGCGGCGGAACAATTGGTACGCCACACCAAGAGATGAAGATATTGAGGACCGTGGTTTCTGGAATGAAGAGCAGTGGGGCATTTTCCATGATGTCTATGAGCCTCTCAAGAATCCATGTCGACCGATGCATCCTATTGACTTCGATCACCTTCGCAGCAAGACCTATTTTGATGAGGCAGTTTATGTGGTGGAGAGATTGGGTTTGTTGGGGTTGGCTAGCATTCAGTGCAACTATAACCTCGGCCTCATCAAACAGTTCTTTGCTACTCTTGTGATCTTGCCCAATGCTCAGAAATCTATGAAGTGGATGACTGGAGAACATGAGTGTACATCGGACTTCTCTACGTTTGCCTCTCTCTTGGGGTATGCGTATAATGGAGACACTCCAGTGGGTCGCCGTATTCACAATCCGGGGACCAAGCCTGACAAGGACAAGCTCTATGACCTCTATGACTCCACAGGTGTTGTGGGCTTCATCAATGGCCTACATCCTCTTTATGATCAGCTTGTCCGCATTTTCAGAGAGAACATTGCTCCTAGTGGTGGTAACAATGATGCTATTCGGACCTCGCTTGTTGACCTTCTCTCTCTTGCTCATGAGTGTGCCACTTCGACTGACCCGGATGAGGATTTTACTCTTGATGTGATGGATTTCATCTTCTATGAGATCAAGGATGCTATCATTCAGAGGAACACCGTGCCATATGCTCCCTACATCATGCTCCTAATCAAGAATGCCCTTGGAGATTATGATATTCATGATGATAGTGTGGAGCACCTTGTAAAGAAGATGTATGTCAAGAGGAAGAAGCCTTCTGCTCCAGCTGCTGCATATCCAAGCACTTTTATGGCTGATGCGAGGACGAGTGCTTCTACTCGTGATCAGAGGGCTGCTGCATCTGCTATGTCCAGGGAAGTGAGAAAGCTCAGCTGGTTTGAAAGGAACATTCTCTGCATGAAGGTTGAGATCCACCATGAGAACTACCAGGCCTATGTTGAGAGGAAGAACATTCAGGACACTCAGCAGCTGATCCTTCACCGTCTCAGTGGTGCTCAGACCGCCGATCCCACACCTACTGCTCCTGTGCCCTATGAAGCTTGGAACACCGATCGCTTCAACTGGGTGGATATGCAGAAGCATCTCTTTGATGCTCCAGATGCTCCCACAGGAGAGACTCATCCAGAGGCTGAGGAGGACTTTGAGGATAAAGATGCTAAAGGAGATGAAGGTGATGGCAGAGATTATGATGCTGAGGACTCCGACGACATCGGTGACTGGGAGGATTGATTCCTCGGGACGTGTAGCATCGCTCTTCTCCCTTTTTGGTGTCTTGATGCCAAAGGGGGGGAAGTAGTTCTATTAGGAGTCTTACGGGATTTGCATGGGTGGAAACACAAGCTTGCGCGCTTATCATTCTTTGGCGCTTGTGTTTCTTCTTATTTTACTTGTCTTAAGTTTGGAACTTTGTGTGGTTGAACTTCGTGTGGTTTATTTGCTACCATGTGGTGTATGAGACTATGTCATATGTTCTATATGTGCCATGTGGATCATTATGTGTTGTTCACTTATGTTTCTTTGAGCTCATGGTTCATTGGTGAGATGGCTATGGAATTATTGTCCGGTTTCTCGTCATTATCATATTCGGAATTCCATATTGATTGAGTTACCCATGAAAAGGTATGCCGCCTACAAACTTAATTGTGTAGATGCACACATCTAGGGGGAGCTTTATATCTTGCTCAAATATTTGTTGTTTGAAATATTCGATCTCTCTTGCAAATCCTAGTGTTGTCATCTAACACCAAAAAGGGGGAGATTGAAAGTGCAAACTTTGTATCCCTCAGGTTTTGTGTGTTAGATAACAACATTAGGAATTTTAAGTGTGTGCTAAGTTGTGCAGGTTTTACAGCTCAAGAATTGCCAGGCCGGATAATCCGGCCAGGGGCCGGATAATCCGCCCCCTCCGGAGAGAGGCCAAAACGGCTAAGGACTGGCATCGGCGTCACCCAGTATAGGGGGCCGGATAATCCGGCCAGGGGCCGGATAATCCACCCCCCCCCCTTCGACGACCCCAAAACGGCTAAGGACTGGCATCGGCGTCACCCAGTATAGGGGCCGGATATTCCGGCCAGGGGGCCGGATAATCTGCCCCCCTTCGATGGCTTCAAAAATTCGACTAAGGACCAGAGTCAGCGTCAACCAGATAGGGGGGGCAGATAATCCGGCCAGGGGCCGGATAATCCGGCCATACTTTGGCCGGATAATCCGCCCCTCCAAGACAGCAATGGCTACATTTTGGGAGGGGCTATAAATACCCCTCCCCTTCTTCCACCTCAAGTTGCTCGAGCTGTGCAAGAAGGACACCCCATTTGGAGCCACCAAATTCGCAAGATCTCCTCCCTCAAACCACCAAAGTTCTTGATCTTTGGAGAATCGAAGGAGAAGGCCTTGATCTACATCCTCACCGAAGCGATTTAATTTCCCCTCTCATTTGCTTGAGGGCCCCTTGGGTCTTGGGTTCCCTTGTGTCCCTTGACCTTGATTTGTGTGATTGATATCTTGATACTTGTTGATTGATTGCTTTGTGGTGCTTGGGAGCCTCCAATTCAGTTGTGGAGTTGTGCCCCAAGTTTTGTAAAGGCCGATTCCGCCTTGAGGAATCCCTTAGTGGAAAGTGAGCTAGGCCTTTGTGGCGGAAGCTTGCACTGGAGAATAGGGTGAGCCTTTGCGGCGTTGGTTAGGCCTTTGTGGCAACCACACCCCTCCAACGTAGACGTACTTCCCCTAAAAAGGAAGGAACTACGGTAATTACATCTGTGTCTCCGTGTGCTCCACTCTCGGTTACCTCTATCCTTTATTGCCTTTACTACTCGTATCTTGCTTAGCTTGCTAGTTGTCATATAGGTAAATTCACCTTAGTTGCATATCTAGAGAATTTACCTTCTGTGTCTAGCCTAAATTGAAAAAGAATTAAAATTTGAGTAGCACCTATTCACCCCCCCCCCCTCTAGGTGCCCATACGATCCGTTCATACTCCCACTAAACTTTCAATTAAAGTGCATGCTTCCAAAGCAGGAGTACCTAAAAAATTACCTCCTATGAGAGTATCAAGAACGTACCTATTCCAACTAGATATATGATACGTCTCAAACGTATCTATAATTTTTGATGCTCCATGCTTGTTTATACACCATTTGCTTTGTGTTTTGTTACACTTTGAGGTGTTTTTATGCATTTTCCGGAACTAACCTATTAACAAGATGCCACAGTGCGAGTTCCCTGTTTTCTACTATTTTTGTGTTTCAGAAAAGCTACACAGGAAATATTCTCGGAATTGGACGAAACAAAAGCTGAAGTTCCTATTTTTCCCGACACGAGATGGAGTCCAAAGCAGAGACGGAGGGGAGCCAGGGGCCAGCCACACCATGGGGTGGCGTGGCCTACCCCTGGCCTGCGCCACCAGGTGGTGGGGCCACCTGGCCCACCTCCTAACGCCGCCCTTTCGCCAATATCTTATCCTCAGCGAGAAAACCCTAAGGACCCAATCAATTTTCCAGAAAACATACTGCAAGCCACCGCCGTCGTTGACGCGAGATCGGGAGGGTCCAGAAGCTCTTCCCGGCACCCTGCCGGAGAGGGGAATCACCACCGGAGGCCTTCTTCATCACCATGCCTGCCTCCGGAGTGATGTGTGAGTAGTCTACCTTGGACTACGGGTCCATAGCAGTAGCTAGATGGTTGTCTTCTCCTCCATGTGCTTCATGTTTAGATCTTGTGAGCTGCCTATCATGATCAAAATCATCGTTATGTAATTCTACATGTTGTGTTTGTTGGGATCCGATGAATATTGAGTACTTTGTCAAGTTGATTTATTGATTTATCATCTCTATGTTGTTTATGATCTTGCATGCTCTCCGTTGCTAGTAGATATCTTGGCCGAGTAGATGCTAGTGACTCCAAGAGAGAGTATTTATGCTCGATAGTGGGTTCATGCCTCTAGTAATCTGGGGGAGTGATAGAAACCTCTAAGGTTGTAGATGTGCTGTTGCTACTAGGGAGAAAGCAACAATCTTGTGTTCAAGGACATTTGTATTGTTTATATTACACACTTTGCTTAAGGTGATAATCTATTGCTTGCAACTTAATACCCAACGGTTGCTCGGATGACATCCGGCGGGTGGATTATTAGTCATAGATGCAGTTCTGTTACTGTCTATGTATTATGTTGTAATGCCCAAGTGAATCTCATATTGATCCTCATGATATTTGTATGCTTTCTTTATTCTGTCAATTGCCCAACTGTAATTTGTTTACCCAGCATGTTATTTATCTTATGGAGAGACACCTCTAGTGAACTGTGGACCCCGGTCCATTCTTTTACATTCTTATTACCGTTTACTATTTACTCGCATTATTTACATTCTCGCAAACTACTATATTTTACCACATGATACATTTAATCCTTTGTTTACAGCAAACGGTGAGATTGACAACCTCACTGTAAGTTGCGGCAAAGTACTTTGGTTATGTTGTGTGCAGGTTCCACGTTGCTGCTAGTGCAAAGCTACGCCCCAGATAAGGCGCCATATATAAATTGTCTGGAGCTATCGCCAAGCCAACGAGCATCAACCTTCAAAAGTTGGTTCTTTCTCCTACTGGTTCGATAAACCTCACAGCAAGTCCGAGGTACAACAACAGGGCGTCGGCGTCCCTTTGGCGATTCTTGCACTATACCACAGCACTACATTTCCAACAAACAAATTGGTCAGGAAAGCAACTTTCCCCAACCAAAAGTCGGTCGGGAGTAGGTTTTCCCGACCAACCTTGTCTGTCACCGTAAGTCCAGTCGGCAAAGACCTTTCCCGACCAACATTTCTTTGCCGACCGACCGTCTGTCACCACAACTTAAGTTTTCCCGACCAACATATGTTTCCCGACCAACATTTCCTTTCCCGACCAACATATGTTTCCCAACCAACAGTTTGATGGTGTTCGTTTTGCCGACCAGCAATCTGACATTTTCAATTTTCCCGACCAACTTTTCTTTAGCATGGAAAAATCTTTTTCTCAGCGTCCAATCTAACAGTTCTAATGCCCAATAAACACTTCATTACCGCACCACAAAGCAAATTCTGATATTTTTAAAATGGCCTTGCCAAAGATATATCAATCAGTTTACATATTTCACAGCTACAACATGCTTGTCCTTCAGTAATTAATCCTTACATACATATATTTCATATATTCTCAAATAGTTGCCATCCTAGACACAATACATCAGGTTTACAAAATGGTATCAAAAAGATGAATGCCCAATGAGACCAATTGCTTCATTACAGAGCACACTGAGTTGATGCAGTTCTCTCCTCTTGCATGTCCTCCCTACAAATGTAAAGAAGTCACAATATTGAGATCAATAGGCTAGAGTAATATGTATTCAAGGGTGTCTATACATGCAAACATAAGAATCACAACAACAATTTCAGCCATGTACATAAATACTAATAGTTGCACAACAATGGAAGTCAAAAAATGATGAAAAAATATGATCAGAGTATGCAAGACTATCCCAATGTTCCGGTTCCAAGATCATGTGGATAGTGCTCATGCAACGCAAGGCACAAAGGATTTCTAGGCGACAAGATTATGTCCTTAACGCAGACAAAACTAGTTGTGCCCACCACCAGGTAGTCACTCAGTTGGGTAGATAAAGTATGGTTGCTCTCATATCTGTAGACGCCAGTTTATAAAGAGAATGGAGAAACCAGATAAAAAGCAGCTACCACTCTACTCCTGAGATGCCAGTTTGTTTGCATGCATGACAAGTATCAGGAGACTGGAAACATGATTGAGATTGCTATTCACTATTTGCAGGTTGTTTGATAGGCGACAAAACTAATGACGCTCTATGGTTTCTTCACACTCCATGGCTCAATATCTCTCATTTACCAAAACTCAAGACAGATGCTTATTCAACAACATGTATAGGATGAACTAATTAACGCGAAAGAATACTTGCAAACCGGTTTGCAGAGCAACATGCAACCATACAAATGGATAGCTAAATAAATGTCTACAGCACTAAGAACAATTCTGCTTTGTAGCGGTTGTCCTCTATTATGGCCATGAGTCAATGGCCCATCCATGTCTAAGGAAAAATGATTAGACCACAACAAACATATTATCAGATTTACAAAATTAGAAAGTTTCTTATGCTTATATAGTGTTGCATCATAACTCCTCTAATCACTATATTCGTATCATGTTACGTATCTGTTTCCAACAAGCTATGATTTTGCTACAGTTGGACTGATTGAGATGACAAAGACCAGAATTTTGAAGGAGCAAAGTCTTACTTTAGGGTGCATCATGTCATCACACAAGGATATATAGTGTTTGTTCAAGCCCCACTCGCCAACTTCATCATGCATAGTCAATTGCGCATATCAAATACAAAGCGGTAGCATGACAAACTAAAGGGCAGAGTATCCAGACCTGAGTGCATAGACATGAAAGAGATCCATTAGCACAAGTTGAGGTACAGGTTAAATTAGCTACTGAGACTGTCTCAGAAACAACCATACATTTCAAATTTCTACGAGAGTTGCAAGATGAAGTAATATATAGTATCCCTAATACATTCGGCAAAGACTTAAAGAAAGGGAATGAAGATATTTCATTTTGAATGATAGTCAAAGAATCTCAACACTGAACAGTAGAATAGTCAATCTGAATATTAGAGTAATCCTGATTATATTGATACTTTGGTTTTCTACAAATACTTTGACAGACTTTGGAAAAAAGTGGTGGCATTTACTAGTGTCCATTCGTCCCGTTTTTAAAATATCCTTCAATCTGTACCTTTTCTGACCCAAAATGGGAACTAAACCAAAATATATATCTGAGTATATAATTACTTTTCCTATTTTGCAAATGATGATCTTTAGACTGTTTTCACAAAAAATCAATCAGTGAAGTCTAGAAAATGTACAGGTAAATACATAAACTAATGGCCTTCTTTGCATGGGTAAGATAGCAGCTCTAACATAGTTACGCATCAATTTATTTTATTTAAGCTAGATAAATTTTGATGATCAAAGTTATGCACATTACAAAGCTAGAACCTGGAAGATACACATGGATTACAGAAAGAATTTTATACCTGAGTGACTCAACTACTTCAACAGCAGTATGTGGAAGACAACCCTGGCTTGCATGGCTTAATCTAGCAAAATGATAATGAGTCGGCATCACAAATGAAACAATACGTATCAACATCAAACAATACTAGTCAGCAATGGCCTTCGTTCTGAAGAATGTACTGAATGTACTTGCTATATAAGTCACCTAATCCATATTGTATATGGGCCACTATGTAAGTACAAACTAAGCCTCGTACATACAAAAAAGACACATTTTTTAATACTAGCATCTAAAGGACGTCTTCCTTGTTCAGTTAAACTATCTTGCCTTTTTGGTTTTAAGAAAAGGCATCAATACTTTGGAGAAGGAATAATCTGACTAATTTGAGGCACATATAACACCACATCGCAAAAGGCTAATTAGCTCACTACAGGAAATAGATAATTTGTTGTGCGTAATGTAGTTTGCTATGAGCATACAACCAAAAATTGCTGGTCGGTTAACCTGGATCCAGTCTAGTAGAAAGGCTAATTCCGTAACTGCACAACCAGATCCTGTAATCACCACTCAAATATGCTATTGCCTCATGAACATTAGTCAGACCGACCATTGTTTCTAAAATGCCAGTACCTGAACTACCTGTTACGGTCTTTAGTCTATTAGTTTAGAATAAAAAGGGAACAAAACTAAGGGCAGAAGATGAAAACTCACAAGTGAAAATCCGGATTAAGAGTACCACGGTCTCCAGCGCATCAACTCATCCACGCTAGTCCGCCTCTCACCGCTGCTGCTGCCGGCATCTGCCATGTTTGCAGCAGGCCACGCGTGAAGGTGGTGGGGGGCCTTCACTTTGGCGCTGGTGGTCGGCCTGCTTGTTGGAGGAGGCGACCTCCGCTTGCCGGCGAGGCTCTCGCAGAGGCATGGCATCGGGATCTGGCGCCCTGCTCCCGGATCTGGTCGTCGGCAGAGGCTGGTCGCTGTCGCTTGTTGCTGCGACTGTAGGGCGGGTGGTGGTGACCAAGTTGCAGATCCGGTCTGGATCTGCCACGAGGTGGCCGGGAGGCAAGCTGTCCTGGCGTGGTGGGGACGGCAGAGATGAGCGTATGGCCGTGAGCACAGGACGGCCGGGAGGTGAGGGAGTGGTGGTGAGAGGCAGATCTATGGGCGCACCCTCGCCGGACGCTATGCGCGGTCAACGGCCGGGAAGAAGACGCCTGAGTGGAGGAAGATCGAGCGAGGCGGCTGAGTGTTTTTCTTTTTCGTTTTTGATGGGTACATGCTGAGAGTGAGTGAGTGAGTGAGAGGATAAGGAGCGCGTGGATGCGGACGAAAAAATGGATAACCGCGGGCAGGGCTAAAATTTTGGCGCTTAGGTTTTCACTAGGGCGCGCATCAAAGATTTTTACTAGCGCGCGCACCAACCTGTCCAAACTAGCAACCCTTAATCGGTCGGGATTCTTTGCCGACCAACAGTTTGACAGCCATAAAGGCATTTCCGACTGATAGTTGGACATAAAAGTTTATGATATTCCCGACCGAAAATCAATCGTTACGTATAAGTATTGGCGACCAACAGTTCGTTAGCATTTTTCCCGACCAACAGACCGACACGTATACTGACTTTTCCCGACAGATGTTGGTTGGGAATGTAGTGCTGTGGTGTAGTGTTGTTCGGCGCCTTCCCCGGCATCGAGCCGCCCCGGCGGGGAACGGTGTTGTTCATCTATTGCCGGAGTTGCAGAAGGGAGACGAACCCTAGATTCCATCACTGTAGATGGGTGGCGGCTTCCGCTTCATCCACTTGCAGCACCTCCATCATAAGCTCGTCGTCACTGACCATAGCCACCGGCTCAGCAAACTGCCGAACACCTTGCGGGCGGAGTGGGGCGTCACATGTGAGTATGCCGCCACTATCAGTGGTAGAGCCGGGGGAAACCTTGCCTGCTGGCGGGGGGTTGCGTCGACGGCCTACAAAGCAAATTTTTTGGGCCGGTGGAGCAGAGGGGAGCTAGGGAGGGGCTCCTCATTGGCGGCGGCTGTCGCTCTGGAGGGTGCGCGGTGGGTGAGGGTAGAATTGGGGGGGGGGTGATACGTCCATTTTGGATCACTATTTTGTATCATAATTTACTGTTATTTATTGATATATTTTATATTTAGAGTTGATACTTATGTTATTTCCTTTGTTTTCACATGTTTGATGATCTTTGGAGGAGTTGCTGCCGGAGTCAGGATTCTGCTGGAAAAAGGACCATCAAGGGACCATATTTTGAAGATCAGGAAAATTCCAGAAAAATACCAGGAAATTATATTTTCCCAGAAGACTCAGGAAGCCAGAAGGAGGAGTCGATAGGAGCCAGGAGGGGCCCTCACGCCAGGGTGGCGCGGCCTGCCCCCTGGCCACGCCAGCCCTGTGTGAGGCCGCCCTGGCCCACCTCTGGTCTCGCCCCTTCGCATACTTCATCGTCCCCAAAAACCTAAGTCAGGGGGAGGCTCAGAGTTAGACACCGCCGCCTCTGCGGGGCGGAAAACACCAGAGAGAGAAAAGCTCTCTGGCAGGCAGAAATCTGCCAGGGAAATTCCTTCCCGGAGAGGGGAGATCGTCGCCATCATCATCACCATCGCACCGGACTTCATCGGGATCATCATCATCATCATCATCATCTCCATCACCAGCACCTTCATCTTCACCATCACCACGCCATCCCGCTGTAACATCTTGAGTTGGATCTTGTTATATTCATAGGGGAAACTTTCCCGGTGTTGATTACTCTTGTAGTTGATGCTATTGAGTGGAACCGTTGAATTAAGGTTTATGTTCAGATTGTTATTTACCATTATTTCACCTCTGATCATGATCCATATGATGTCTTGTGAGTAGTTCGTTTAGTTCTTGAGGACATGGGAGAAGTCAAGATGTTAGTAGTGAATTATTGTTGAGAAATATTTAATGGTTTGATATTGTTGTGGTGCTATTTCACTAGTGGTGTCATGTGAACGTCGACTACATGATACTTCACCATTTATGAGCCTAGTGAGATGCATTGTGTATTTGGCTACCAATTGTAGGGTTGCTGGAGTGACAGAAACCTAAACCTCCGTTGGGAAACCATTGCACCAGGGAGCGTAGGATCTTAGAGTTTAAGGCTGTGGTTAGATTTATCTTAATTACTTTCTTGTATTTGCGGATGCTTGCAGGAGGGTATAATCACAAGTGTGTATTTATCCTAGTAAGGGTAGTGCGCTAGCACAGGTTCACCCCCATAACACCTATCAAACCAATAAAGACTATTGGCTTTATGAAGCGAAAGCTCTTGACAGAAACTCCCGTGTGTCCTCGAGAACGTTTGGTTATTATAAGTACACAACCGGCTTGTCCTTTGCTGAAGAAAGGATTGGGCCACTTGCTGCAATTGTTACTACTGTCTTTTATTTACTCGCACTTTATTTACTCATATTACCAAATACCCCTGAAAACCTGTTTGCTAGTATTACAGTGATTCCTTGATCAAAACTGCTCATCAACACCTCCTGCTCCTCATTGGGTTCGACACTCTTATTTATCGAAAGTACTACGATACACCCCCTATACTTGTGGGTCATCAAGACTATTTTATGGCGTCGTTGCCGGGGGGTGTAGCGCTATTGAAGAGTGGAATTGGTAAAGGTAACCGTCGCTGTGAGTATTGTTTTTATTTTGTCTTTTATTTTTATTTTACTCTGCTATGGAGAACTCTCCATTTGGTTTCCTATTTGGAAACACATCTACTACTACTGCTGCACATGTGGATGAACCACCACCGCCACCACCTGCTGAAATTGATCCATTTAAAATACCTATGAAAATTGTTGGGCGTATTATGGATAACTGCTATTCAGGAGATGGAACTGTCCATCCGGGTGATCACTTACTATTTATACATGAATTATGCGAGTTATTCAAATGTGCAGGTATTTCACCAAGCCAGGTCAAGAGGAAATTATTCTCATTATCATTGAAAGGCAGAGCTGAAGAGTGGTATCGACTACTCCAAGATGGTCCATCTATGGCATGGGAGGATATTGTGCCTCTCTTTTATTCCAAGTTTTATCCTCCAAGTGAAACTCATAAAGACCGTAACCGGATATATAATTTTTGGCCTCATGATGGAGAGAGTATTGCCCAAGCGTGGGGGAGATTGAAGTTACTAATGCTCAAATGCCCCATTCATGAGCTCCCCAATAATATTGTTATTGATAATTTTTATGCGTGGCTTACTCTTCCTGATAAGGATTATTTGGATGCTTCTTGCTTTGGATCATTTACTCATATGAAAGAAGATGCTAAGTGAAAACTTCTTGACCGTATACAAGAGAATGCTGAAGGTTGGGAAAACGACAAAGGTAGGAAGTCAGGTATAAACTATGATTATGAATGCATTAAATCTTTTATGGGGACCGATGACTTTCATAGTGTTAGCACTGCTTATGGTCTTGATTCACAAATACTTGCTAATTGACTTAAGGCCTTTGCCTCTTATCTTGATGTTCCAAAGAAAGATTGGAACAAATATCATGCGCCTTATAAAGATTCTATTAGTCATTTACCTGCTGCAGCTACTGAAGTTTGTACTGTTGATAACATTGTGCCTGAACCTTATTTTGAGAAGACACCTTTCCCTGCTAAGGTAAAGAAGTATTCTACTTTGGTAAGTGTGTCTAATAAAAGTACTAAGAAAGCTGCAGAACCTGATGAGCAAATTACTATTAAGTCTCCTGTAGCTATATTGAAGGATCTTGTTACTAAAGATGTAGGGGATGAATATATTCTTTTTTGTGAAGATGCTTCTAATATTCTCTCACATCCTAAAAAGCATAGGAAAACAAGTGTTCCTGTTATTTCTGTCAGGATTGGAGATCATTGCTATTATGGTTTATGTGATATTGGTGCTAGTGCAAGTGCTATTCCTTTAGAGCTTTACAAAGAAATCATGCACGAGATTGGCACTTGTGAACTTGAAGATATTGATGTGGTTGTTCAGCTTGCTAACAGAGAGACTGTTTGGCCTCTTGGTATTGTTCGAGATGTGGAAGTTCTTTGTGGTAAGACTAAATACCCCACTAATTTTCTAGTACTTGGTAAGGAGGCTAGTAAAACTTGTCCTATTATTTTTGGTAGACCATTTTTGAACACTTGTGGCGCCGTGATAGATTGTAAGAAGGAGAATTTTTTTACTAAGTTTAATGGAGAGTCTTATGAGTTTAATTTTTCCAAGTTTGCTAAGACTTCTTTTGAAAATGAAATGCCTAATGAAAATTTTCGAGTTGAACAGCTTGCTTCTATTGCTCTTGCTCCTAATAATGCCTTGCAGCAATTCATGGAAGATCATGAAAGTGACGTTTTTAGCAAGGAAATAGAAGAGATTGATGATATTCTTCTTCGTCAAGCACCATTAATCAAGCATAATTTACCTGTGGAGGATCTCGGTACCACTTTGCCACCTAAAGAAGATTCTGTGTTTGAATTAAAGCCTTTGCCTGATAATCTTAAATATGCTTACATAGATGAGAAGAAAATATATCATGTTATTATTAGCTCTAAACTTTTAGGAAAGGAAGAAGAAAGATTATTGGAGATATTGAGGAAACACCGAGGAGCTATGGGATATACTCTTGATGATTTAAAAGGGATTTCTCCCACTTTATGTCAGCATGCCATTAATATGGAGAAAGACGCGAAGCCAGTCGTGGAGCATCAACGCCACCTAATTCCCAAGATGAAGGATGTGGTAAGAAATGAGGTATTAAAGCTCCTTGATGCTGGTATTATTTATCATATTGCTGATAGTAGATGGGTTAGTCATGTCCATTGTGTTCCTAAGAAAGGAGGTATGACTATTGTGCCTAATGAGAATAACGAGCTTATTCCTCAAAGGGTAGTTGTTGGTTATAGGATGTGCATTGATTATTGGAAGGTAAACAAAGTTACTAAGAAAGATCATTACCCTTTACTATTTATAGATCAAATGTTAGAAAGGTTGTCTAAGAAGACTCATTTTTGTTTCCTTGATGGTTATTCTGGTTTTTCTCAAATTGCTGTTAAGAAGGATGATCAAGAGAAAACCACTTTTACTTGTCCTTATGGAACTTATGCTTATAGACGTATGCCGTTTGGTTTATGCAATGCCCCTGCTACTTTTCAAAGATGCATGTCTGCTATTTTTCATGGCTTTTGTGAAGAAATTGTGGAGGTCTTCATGGACGATTTCTCTATCTATGGAACTTCTTTTGATAATTGTTTGCACAACCTTGATAAAGTTTTGCAGAGGTGCGAAGAAACTAACCTTGTTCTTAACTGGGAGAAATGCCACTTTATGGTGAATGAAGGAATTGTCCTTGGACATAAAATTTCTGAAAGAGGTATTGAAGTTGACAGAGCAAAAGTGGAGGCGATTGAAAAAATGCCCTATCCCAGAGATGTTAAAGGTATTCGTAGTGTTCTTGGTCATGCTGGTTTCTATAGGAGGTTTATTAAAGATTTCTCTAAGATTTCAAAGCCTCTTACTAATCTTCTTCAAAAGGATGTACCATTTGTCTTTGATGATGATTGTAAGGAAGCTTTTGAAACTCTTAAGAAGGCTTTAACTACTACTCCTATTGTTCAACCACCTGATTAGAATTTACCTTTTGAAATTATGTGTGATGCTAGTGATTTTGCTGTTGGTGCTATTCTTGGACAGCGCGTGGATAATAAGTTGAATGTTATTCATTATGCTAGTAATACTCTTGATGCTGCTCAGAAGAATTATGCTACTACTGAGAAAGAGTTTCTTGCTGTTGTTTTTGCATGTGATAAGTTTAGATCTTACATTGTTGATTCTAAAGTTACTATTCATAATGATCACGCTGCTATTAGATATCTTATGACTAAGAAGGATGCTAAGCCTAGGCTTATTAGATGGGTGTTGCTTTTACAAGAGTTCGATTTGCATATCGTAGATAGGAAAGGTGCTGAAAATCCTATGGCTGACAACTTGTCTAGATTGGAAAACATTTCTTTTGATCCTATTCCTGTTAATGATAGTTTTCTAAATGAACAGTTGGCTGCGATAAATGTAACTTCGCGAGACCTTCCTTGGTATGCTGATTATGCTAACTTTATTGTTTCCAAGTATTTCCCTCCAACCTTTACAGCTCAGTGATACGTCTCCAACGTATCTATAATTTTTGATGCTCCATGCTTGTTTTTACACCATTTGCCTATTGTTTCGTTACACTTAGTGGCACTTTTATGCATTTTCCGGAACTAACCTATTAACAAGTTGCCACAGTGCCAGTTCCCTGTTTTCTGCTATTTTTGTGTTTCAGAAGTGATACACAGGAAATATTCTCGGAATTGGACGAAACAAGTTCCTGAAGTCTTATTTTACCCGGAAGCTTCCAGAGATCCGAAGGAGAGTAGGAGGGGGGCCACCAGGGCCCCACACGCAGGGGTGGCGCGGCCAGGCCCCTGGCCGCACGGGCCCCGTGTGAGGGCGCCTGGCTCCTCCTCTGACGACGCCCCTTCGCCTATAAAGACCCCCACGACGGAAAAAACCTAAGTACCCGATCAGATTTCCAGAACACATCGCGATCCGCCGCCACCGTCGACCCAAAGATCGGGAGGGTCCAGAAGCTCTTCCCGGCACCCTGCCGGAGAGGGGAATCTCCACCGGAGGTCTTCTTCATCGCCATGCTTGCCTCCGGAGCGATGAGTGAGTAGTCTACCTTGGACTATAGGTCCATAGCAGTAGCTAGATGGTTGTCTTCTCCACCATGTGCTTCATGTTTAGATCTCATGAGCTGCCCTACATGATTGAGATCACCGTTATGTAATTCTACATGTTTGGTTTGTTGGGATCCGATGAATATTGGTGTTTATGATTAAGTTGCTGTACTGAATTATATCTTTTGTTATCTCTATGTTGTTTATGATCTTGCATGCTCTCCGTTGTTAGTAGCTATCTTGGCCGAGTAGTTGCTAGTGACTCCAAGAGGGGGTATTTATGCTCGATAGTGGGTTCATGCCTCTATTTAATCTGGGGGAGTGGCAGAAACCTCTAAGGTTGTAGATGTGCTGTTGCTACTAGGGAGAAAACAACATTCATATGCTCAAGGGCATATGCTTTGTTTACATTACACACTTTGCTTAATGCAATTATCCGTTGTTCGCAACTTAATACTACTGGGGTGTTCGGATTGATATCCTCGGGAGTGGATTATTAGTCATAGATGCAGTTGGATGGCGGTCTATGTATTTTGTTGTAATGCCCAGAGTAAATCTCATAGTGATCTTCTTGACATATCACGTTTATCTTTATTCTATCAATTGCCCAACTGTAATTTGTTTACCCAGCATGTCCTATTTTATCTATGGAGAGACACCACTAGTGAACTGTGGACCCCGGTCCTATTTACATCATATTGCTATCACCTGTTTACTTTACTCGCACTGTTTACTTTACTCGCATATTATATTATTTTCCACTCGATACGCTCATAACCTTTGTTTCAAGCAAACCGGTGAGATTGACAACCTCATCGCAAGTTGGGAACAAAGTACTTGGTTGTGTTGTGTGCAGGTTCCGCGTTGCGACTGGCCTAAGACGAGTCAACAAGTATCGTTAACGGCGCCCTTGTTGGAGTGTTACTAAGCCAGTCCGCATCACCTTCAGTCGTTTGTCTCTCCTCTCCAAGATCGACATACCTTGGTTTCTAAACTGAGGGAAGACTAGCTGCTATACTCATCATACCTTCCTCTTGGGGTTCCCAACGGGCTGGTTATCCACCACGCACAAGGACAGTCTGCTCCCATGTCAACTTGGACGCAGCAGCTAATTTTCTGGCGCCGTTGCCGGGGAGGAAGAGAAGACTTCTGCGAGGGGAGTTTTTCGCACACACATCCTTTACTTTGTTATTGTTTTGCTTTACTTTATTTTATTTTACCTGCATTGCTTTTTATCAAAAACCCAAAAAAAATTAGAATCCTTGGTAGTTGTTTTTACTTGTTTACTTTCGTTTTGCTGAAATGGCCAATCCTCAAAACACCAAGTTGTGTGACTTTACTAGCACAAACAATAGTGATTTTATCTGCACTCCTATTGCACCACCTGCTACTGCTGCAAACTTTTATGAGATTAAGCCTGCTTTATTGAAACTTGTTATGAAAGAGCAATTCTCTGGTGCTAGTACTGAAGATGTTGCGGCTCATCTCAACAATTTTGTTGAGCTATAGGAGATGTAGAAATATAAGGATGTTGATAGTGATATTATTAAGCTCAAGTTGTTTCCTTTTTCTTTGAGAGGAAAAGCTAAAGATTGGTTGCTGTCTTTGACTAAGAATAGTATTGATTCATGGGCTAAGTGTAAGGATGCTTTTATTGGTAGATACTATCCTCCTGCTAAGATTATATCTTTGCGTAGCAATATTATGAAGTTTACTCAGTTTGATAATGAACATGTTGCTCAAGCTTGGGAAAGAATGAAATCTATGATAAAGAATTGCCCCACTCATGGACTGACTACTTGGATGATTATCCAAACTTTTTATGCAGGACTGAATTTTTCTTCAAGGAACCTACTTGATTCAGCTGCTGGAGGCACTTTTATGTCCCTTACCTTGGGCGCCGCATCAAAGCTACTCGACAACATGATGGTAAATTATTCTGAATGGCACACCGAGAGAGCTCCACAAGGTAAGAAGGTAAATTCTGTTGAGGAAACCTCTTCCTTGAATGATAAAATTGATACCATTATGGCTATGCTTGCTAATGATAGGACACATGTTGATCCTAATAATGTTCCTTTGGCCTCTCTGGTTGCTCAAGAAGAGCAAGTTGATGTGAATTTCATTAGAAACAATAATTTTAACAACAATGCTTATAGGAACAATTTTGCTAGTAATAATTATAGGCCGTATCCTTCTACCAATGGTAATGGTTATGGTAACTCTTATGGTAATTCCTACAACAACACTAGGGCCGCGCCCTCCGAGCTTGAGGTAATGCTCAAGGATTTCATCGGTAAGCAAACTGCTTTTAACAAGTCTGTTGAGGAAAAGTTAGGAAAAATTGATACTCTTGCTTCTAAAGTTGATAGCCTTGCTCATGATGTTGAACTTCTGAAATTAAAAGTGTTGCCTAATGATGTGAAAGAGAACAATGTTTTTGCTACCGCTAATGCTATTCAAGTTGGAATTGATGAAAATATTAGATTGTTAGCGGAATTGCATGCCAGGTGGGAAAGAGAAGATGAGATGGCTAGAGAGATGAAGGTATATACCATTACTACCTCTAATGATGTTGCTCCTAATGATAGCAATCCTCTTACTTTGATTGGTGTAGAGAAAACTCCCACTCCTTGTGTTAAAAAGCCTAAAACTGCCAAAACTTTTTCTCAAAAGAGTGCTGAAATTTTTCGGAGTGTGGGAGATGATAGCTCTATTTCTTTTAATGATTTTGATGTTGATGGCTGCAATATATCTGAAGTAATTTTGTTCTTGCAAAAGCTTGCTTTGACTCGCAATGCTAGTTCTTTAAATATTGCTTTTACTAAGCATATTACCAATGCTCTCATTAAGATTAGGGATGAAAAGTTGAAGCAAAAAGCCTCTATTCCCAAGAAGTTAGAAGATGGTTGGGAACCCATCATTGATATGCATGTTAATGGTTATGATTTCCATGCTTTATGTGATCTAGGTGCTTGTATTTCTATCATGCCTAGAAAGATTTATGACATGCTTGATTTACCACCGCTTGAAAAGTGTTATTTTGATGTTCCTATTGCTGATGTTGCTAAGAAGAAACCTTTGGGAAGAATTAATAATGTTCTTATTGTGGTTAACAATAACCTTGTTCCCGTTGATTTTCTTGTTATGGACGTTGAATGCCATGCTTCATGTCCTATTATTTTGGGAAGACCCTTTCTTCGAACTATAGGTGCTATCATTGATATGAGGGAAGGCACTATCAAGTATCAATTCCCACTAAAGAAAGGTATGGAACACTTCCCTAGGAAAAGAAAGAAATTACTTTTTGACTCTATTCTTAGAGCAAATTATGAGCTTGATGCTTCATCACTTGATGTTACTTGATTCGCAATTTTCTGCGCCTAGCTCAAAGGCGTTAAAGAAAAGCACTCTTGGGAGATAACCCAATGTTTTCTTTTCAGTACTTTTTCTTTTATTTGAGTCTTGGAAGTCATTACTACTGTAATGACCGCTCCTTATCTTGTTTATTTCGTTTTTGTGCCAAGAGAAGCCTCTAATTTGAGTGAGGTAAAGATTTGGGGATGTTGCTGTCCTGAAACTGTTTTCGGTGCTGCACTGTAAAAATTTGTGAAAATTCTCTGTTTATCTTTTGGACCTGCGATTTCTTGTGCATATGCTGCAGGTTATATCCAAACTTTTGTTAGTTTAACACTTTTTGATTTGAGCAACAGAAAACCCCTCAAAAATTCGACCCTTGTCAGCTGTTCAGTTTTGACAGATTTCTGCCAATATTTGTGTTTGCCACTTTATCGCTTTCTTTTGAGTTCTTTTGATCATGGAACTTTTAGAGAAGTTGATACAGTAGTATTTGCTATATATGTGGTGGTTTTGAGTTGAAACCTGAAGCAAAAAGAGGTTGATTATATGTTATGCTTGCACTAATGTTGCTAATAGAATTGTGTTTAGTTTTGCATGAAGGAAGTTTTCAAGTGTAGGGATTGGAGAATGATGAGATGAGTTGAAGAATGGACAAAAGCTCAAGCTTGGGGATGCCCATGCATCACCCCAAGAAATATCCAAGAAGTACAAGCGTCAAAGCTTGGGGATGCCCCTGAGGCACCCCTTCTTCATCGGCAAAAATCAGGTCACCTTTCAAAACACTATATTTTTATTGCTTCATGCACTATGTGTTTTTCTTGGAGTGTCAGTTGTTTTAGTTTTCTTAGTTGGTTTAGTTTGTTTGTTTTCTGCAATAAATGGTTGGACCCCAACAAATTTCTTTTGGAGGAGATGTACTCGTTTTCATTTGCAAAGAACGCTCTAGTTTTCATTCTTATTAAAAATCGAGCGTTCTTCTTTTTCTGCCACTGCTTTTGGTTTTTGTTTTCGCCTTGATTTGCGTTCAGACCTTGTCATATCTTTTCATCAAGGTGTATTTTTTCCTCTGATCTTTATTGGTTTTCGTCAAAAGAGGTGGCTTTAAAAATTTCAAATGGTGTTGGAAGAGAGGAAAAGCTTTGTGCAAAATAGTGGTACAAGAAGGAGCTTGTGTAGACTGCGGCTTAGGCTTTTTCATGTCATGCTTGATGTATTTTTGATAGTATGCTTAGTGGTTTTACTGTAGCATGACTTATCTCAAATAACTGAGATTGCTTAATGAGCCTTTGAAAAAATCGTGCATTGTTTTTATTGTATGGAAGCATTATTTTGGTTTTCTCCTTGATGCTTTATTTGGGTTGACTTGGCGCATGCTCACACATGTTAGACTGTTACAAAGTCGCCAATAGCCATCATGATCATTTAGTTTTTGACTTTTAATGCCATCTTATGCTTCTTTTAATGTCGCTTTGTCGCTTTGCATGATTATGGCCATTATTGCTCTCTTAGTTGGTCGCTCCCAGTCTTTTGCTAGCCCTCGCCTTGTACTGAGTATGAGCTCTACTCGTACATCCAACTCCTAAAAGCCAAAGTTTTCCAAAGTGTCCACCATACATACCTACTAGCAATTTGCTATTCCAAGTAAATTTGACTTGCTTTTATTTTCTCTTCAAATTAAACTCTTACCAGTATTATGCGAAATTCGGTCAGTAAAGCTCTCACGAACCGGAAGGCACACTTTACTGTTTCCTGTTCTTAAAAATTTAACATTGTGGTCTCTTATGTTGAGTTGTTATGCTTGCAAGTTGTAAGTTGGATTCTAGCCCATCCATGCTGTCATGGGGCAAGCTTTCAACATTGCACTTCTTATTTGAGTTGATATCGTGATCTTTTGTTTATGTATGCCCGCGGTGTGAAATGAATTGGGAATCTTGTGGGGATCATGGAGTTTGTATATGTGTTAGGGAAACGCCGGGCCGCCAATCTAAGCCATGCAAAATTCATGGTGGAAATTTGCAGCATACCCATGGTGAACATTCGACGACGCATCTCACAATAAAAAGCTAAACAAAAGGCAAATAAAAGAGATGTCGAGGTGTTCATTGTCTGCTTGTCCTGTCATTTTGGTGTGGGCTTGTTCCATGTCATCGGGCACAGACGTACCCCATTGGCGGTTCTCAATGATATGCATATACTTACAATGACAAGAGCCTTGCTTGGGACTCTAAGTTGAGTAGCATGAGGTTTGGGTACTCGTATTCACGGGGCACGAGATTTTCAACTTATGATTTGTCAAGCATATGCATCATAATTGTTCTCGCATTAACTTTAACCATTCAAGATGCTTATGATGGGGGCAATGAGAGCTCAAAGCCGGTAAGTACCATAATTTTTGAAGGTTATAAAACTTGCAATCACTGCTTCCCTCTGCGAAGGGCCTTTCTTTTACTTTTATGTTGAGTCACCACCTTCTTTCTTTATGCACCATTAAGAGAGCATAGTTGTCATTCTTAGTGTAATATGCATTGTCCCAAAGTTCATTGATTGATTCATATTGTTGGTTTCACTTGTTCTTAAATTATTTGTATCTAGTCGCCCTCTTAAACTTGAAGGTGTCCTATGCATTTATGTTTTGCTCTCTTTGAAGGACAAGCTGAAAACCATTTGTATGGTTCTCCTTATGATTTGAACACACGTTTGACTTTCATTGTTTCATTATCTTGATCTTTTGTTTGTGTTCATTTGCATGTTTACAACATGGTTGCTAAGTTCTTATTGTCAAGATTATATCCTCATGCCCATGTTTTAAGTTCTTATGATCCCAGCTCACAAATGCTTACATATATGATCAAGATTGGATAGGTGCATGTCACCTAAAAAATTATTCTTTGTTATCACTTACCTACTCGAGGACGAGCAGGAGTTAAGCTTGGGGATGCTTGATACGTCTCCAACGTATCTATAATTTTTGATGCTCCATGCTTGTTTTTACACCATTTGCCTATTGTTTCGTTACACTTAGTGGCACTTTTATGCATTTTCTGGAACTAACCTATTAACAAGTTGCCACAGTGCCAGTTCCCTGTTTTCTGCTATTTTTGTGTTTCAGAAGTGATACACAGGAAATATTCTCGGAATTAGACGAAACAAGTTCCTGAAGTCTTATTTTACCCGGAAGCTTCTAGAGATCCGAAGGAGAGTAGGAGGGGGGCCACCAGGGCCCCACACGCAGGGGTGGCATGGCCAGGCCCCTGGCCATGCGGGCCCCGCATGAGGGCGCCTGGCTCCTCCTCTGATGATGCCCCTTCGCCTATAAAGACCCTCCCGACGGAAAAAACCTAAGTACCCGATCAGATTTCCAGAACACATCGCGATCCGCCGCCACCGTTGACCCAAAGATCGGGAGGGTCCAGAAGCTCTTCCCGGCACCCTGCCGGAGAGGGGAATCGCCACCGGAGGTCTTCTTCATCGCCATGCTTGCCTCCGGAGCGATGAGTGAGTAGTCTAACTTGGACTATGGGTCCATAGCAGTAGCTAGATGGTTGTCTTCTCCACCATGTGCTTCATGTTTAGATCTCATGAGCTGCCCTACATGATTGAGATCACCTTTATGTAATTCTACATGTTTGGTTTGTTGGGATCCGATGAATATTGGTGTTTATGATTAAGTTGCTGTACTGAATTATATCTTTTGTTATCTCTATGTTGTTTATGATCTTGCATGCTGTCCATTGTTAGTAGCTATCTTGGCCGAGTAGTTGCTAGTGACTCCAAGAGGGGGTATTTATGCTCGATAGTGGGTTCATGCCTCTATTTAATCTGGGGGAGTGACAGAAACCTCTAAGGTTGTAGATGTGCTGTTGCTACTAGGGAGAAAACAACATTCATATGCTCAAGGGCATATGCTTTGTTTACATTACACACTTTGCTTAATGCAATTATCCGTTGTTTGCAACTTAATACTACTGGGGTGTTCGGATTGATATCCCCGGGAGTGGATTATTAGTCATAGATGCAGTTGGATGGCAGTCTATGTATTTTGTTGTAATGCCCAGAGTAAATCTCATAGTGATCTTCTTGACATATCACGTTTATCTTTATTCTATCAATTGCCCAACTGTAATTTGTTTACCCAGCATGTGCTATTTTATCTATGGAGAGACACCACTAGTGAACTGTGGACCCCGGTCCTATTTACATCATATTGCTATCACCTGTTTACTTTACTCGCACTGTTTACTTTACTCGCATATTATATTATTTTCCACTCGATACGCTCATAACCTTTGTTTCAAGCAAACCGGTGAGATTGACAACCTCATCGCAAGTTCCGCGTTGCTACTGGCCGAAGACGAGTCAACAAGTATCGTTAACAAGTATCGTTGACAACCTCATCGCAAGTTCCGCGTTGCTACTGGCCGAAGACGAGTCAACCGGTGAGATTGACAACCTCATCGCAAGTTCCGTTGTGTTGTGTGCAGGTTCCGCGTTGCTACTGGCCGAAGACGAGTCAACAAGTATCGTTAACGGCGCCCTTGTTGGAGTGTTACTAAGCCAGTCCGCATCACCTTCAGTCATTTGTCTCTCCTCTCCAAGATCGACATACCTTGGTTTCTAAACTGAGGGAAGACTAGCTGCTATACTCATCATACCTTCCTCTTGGGGTTCCCAACGGGCTGGTTATCCACCACGCACAAGGACAGTCTGCTCCCACGTCAACTTGGACGTAGCACTCAGCAAAGGAGAAAATTCTTCTATGATTTGAGGCATTATTTTTGGGATGACCCACACTTATATAAAGAAGGAGTTGATGGTATTATGAGAAGATGTGTACCGGAATATGAGCAACAAGAGATATTAAGAAAATGCCATAGCAGCGCCTATGGAGGGCATCATGCTGGAGATAGAACCACGCAGAAGGTTCTACAGTCAGGTTTTTATTGGCCAACCCTCTTTAAAGATGCCAGAAGGTATGTTTTATCTTGTGATGAATGCCAAAGAGTTGGTATTATTTCTAGACGCAATGAAATGCCTATGAGTTACACTCTTGTTATTGAACCATTTGATTGTTGGGGATTTGACTTTATGGGTCCTTTTCCTCCTTCGAAAGGCTATACCCATATACTTGTTGCTGTTGATTATGTTACTAAATGGGTAGAAGCCATACCTACAAAGAGTGCCAATGGTAATACCTCGTTAAAAATGCTTAAGGATGTTATTTTTCCTAGGTTTGGTGTGCCTAGATATCTTATGACTGACGAAGGTTCTCATTTTATTCACGGTAGTTTTAGAAAAACTCTTGCTAAATATGATGTCAATCATAGAATTGCTTCTGCTTGTCATCCCCAAACTAGTGGGCAAGTAGAGCTTTCAAATAGGGAGATCAAGTCTATCTTTCAGAAGACTATCAATAGATCTAGGAAAAACTGGGCTAGTAAGTTAAACGATGCTTTATGGGCTTATAGAACTGGTTATAAGAACCCCATGGGTATGTCTCCTTATAAGATGGTTTACAGAAAAGCGTGTCACTTGCCCTTAGAATTAGAACACAAAGCTTTTTGGGCAGTGAGAGAGCTTAATAGAGATTTTAAACTAGCTGGTAAGAAAATGTTATTAGATTTGAGTTCTCTAGATGAGTGGAGAAACGAAGCATGTGAGAATGCCAGACTTTTCAAAGAGAAAGTCAAGCAATGGCATGATAAGAGAATTCTTAAGAGAGAGTTTCATATTGGTGAGAAAGTTCTTTTGTATAGGTCTCGTCTCAGATTTTTTGCAGGAAAATTACTCTCTAAATGGGAAGGACCATATGTTATTGTAGAAGTTTATCGCTCAGGTGCTATTAAGATTGCTTCACTAAAGGATGACTCTACACAAGTGGTGAATGGGCAAAGACTCAAACATTATATTTCTGGAGATTCTTATAATGAAGATGTTGATGTTATTGAAACAGTTTCTCTGGAAGAACTCATCCAAGACAAATTGCAGGTACCTGCAGAGTTCGTTTTCGAATAGGTAACAGTTCTAGTCAGAGAAGTTTCGTGAAAAGCTCTTTCTTTAATATTTTTGTTGTTTTTACTAAATATGTAAAATCACGAGACGAAAACGGGCAGGAAAAGGAGTCTGTGGGCTTCTCACACATAGGTGGCGCGGTCCCACCCCTGGCCACGCCACCTAGGTGTGAGAACACCCCGGAACTCGTTTCCGTCCCGGTTTCCTCCTGTGATTTTGTTTCGATGTATAATTTTCGCCTATTTAACCCATAGGAGTCCCTGAGGTCTGTATATCGTTTTCTTGTCATGTTTTGTTTCGAGCTGTTTCTGTCAGGAGTTGATCTTAAGCTTGGGGGAGCCATGGCCTCTTCAAGCGATGACAAAGGCAAAAGACCCTGGGAATTTGTTCACCTAGGCCAAAAGTGGAAGCAGGAGCAAGGTTCTGGAAGAGCAAGGCCGAAAAACCCAGCTTTTGAAGGACCAACGAAAGCTAGACGTATCTTTTCTCATGATTTGCAGGGACCAACATATCATGTTTTGGATCTTAACTCCATGCCTGTGATAGAAGAGGGAATGCTGGTCACTTATGAGTTTTGCACTCAATATCAAGCTTTGAAGAGGGAGGTAGAGATGCTTCAAGAAGAGAATATCAGGCTTCGCAGAATGCAGGAATATTTCATTAATCCAAGGCTGCTACCAATACCGCCAAAGGAGTAATTCGTCATCGGTATAGGCATCCCCTTGGCTTGTTCCAAGCTTGGGGGAGTGCCGCGGTATCACATCATTACCTTTTGCTCATTTACTTTTCAAGCAGAGTCATATCATGAATAGAGAAGTTATCTTATAGAATAGTCTGCAGTTCGGAAGTATCCTCCTTAGTTGGTTATCTATATATCCCTTGGTGTGAGTTGCGGTAATAAAATATTAATGAGAAGTTTTATCGTTTACTTTCTGCGCACTTTATGTTAGTTTACAATCTTTCTTGTATGACTAGTCTTGTTGATTGGTATTGGTATCACTTTGGGAGCATGAGTAAATTTAGTTGGTTTTGGCGAACCTAGCTTGGTCAGTAGCAACTTTACCTTGAGGTTTGAGTAGAAAAGAATAAAGAAGTGTTTGTAGTTACATCACTTCAGTTTTCCTTATGTTTGGCTTATAAGCATTGTTATTCTCAAAGTTAAAATCATTGTACCTTCAAGGGAGTTTGCATGATTGTTCTTATTATATGTATGTTTGTTTGTTTCATGCAACTCTTATGCTTGCTACCCAGCCTTGCTAGCCAAAAACCTATACTGAGAGGAAATACTTCTCGTGCATCCAATTCCCAAAAGCCAAGTCATTTCCAAAGAGTCCACTATAAATTCCTATGCATGGTATTTCAAGCCATTCCAAGTTAATTTTCATGTGCTACCTTTCAAAAACTTTCAAACACTTATCATTTTGTGCCACTGTTTTTAGCTCATAAGGACATAGTGGATGGGTTTGTTATTTTCCATACTAAATTAAGTACCCCTCGACTAGGCAGCTTCATCTGCTCATCATTAATTTTGCAAGGGAGCTGGTCAGACCATTATAATCTCAAAAAGAAAAGAAAAAAGAAAAGCACTCCTCCATGGTATGTGAAAGTTGGTTGGCACCCGATGGAATCGGTTAGCCATGGTTTGAGAAAGGAAAAAGGTGGGGAGGAGTGCAAAGCTATAAAAGAGCACCAAAGTGCCAATTAATCAAACATCTCGGAACCGCTCTCACTTGTTTAGTATGGAAGATATCAAGAACTCTGTTGCTAGTCGTTGACAAAAGCAACCACCTCTCAAAACAATTTTTACCTCTGTTTTACAAATGAAAAGCTCTAGCACATGTTTAATCCCTGATTCCCTCTGCGAAGGGCCTATCTTTTACTTTTATGTTGAGTTAACCTATTCCCCTCTGTCTCAAGCAAGCATTTGAGTTGTTATGTTTCACTCATCCATATATTGATTCGTTTAATCATGTTTACTATCTTCCTTGTTTTATATAATGCTTTTGTCTGAAGGAATATATCTTTGAAAGCTTTCTATGAATGCAAAAGTTTACTTTGTTGAGCATATGGTCTTTGCTATATTAGCTCTGTTTTAAAAGGCTCCGTTTAAAAGAAAGAATAGCTTGTTCATCATTCTTCGACCAGGAACTAAGGTTTGCCATTGCCAATTATAGTTTACCTTGTGCATCTTTACATGTGATTCCCTTTTACCCATTGCAAGTCTATATCTTATAAAGAGAAGTTGCTGTCTATTATAATTTGTGCCTTGGTGAATGTGATGCTTCTTGTCCGTATTTTGATTATCGACACTTCACTCCATAAACCTGTGGTCATGTTTACCGAGTTTAGTTTTCGCTTGGGGACAAGCGAGGTCTAAGCTTGGGGGGGTTGATACGTCCATTTTGCATCACTATTTTGTATCAGAATTTACTGTTATTCATTGATATATTTCATATTTAGAGTTGATACTTATGTTATTTCCTTTGTTTTCACATGTTTGATGATCTTTGGAGGAGTTGCTGCCGAAGTCAGGATTCTGTTGGAAAAAGGACCATCAAGGGACCATATTTTGAAGATCAGGAAAATTCCAGAAAATACCAGGAAATTATATTTTCCCAGAAGACTCGGGAAGCCAGAAGGAGGAGTCGAGAGGAGCCAGGAGGGGCCCTCACGCCAGGGTGGCGCGGCCTGCCCCCTGGCCGCGCCAGCCTTGTGTGAGGCCGCCCTGGCCCACCTTTGGTCTCGCCCCTTCGCGTACTTCATCGTCCTCGAAAACCTAAGTCAGGGGGAGGCTCAGAGTTAGACACCGCCGCCTCTACGGGGCGGAAAACACCAGAGAGAGAAAAGCTCTCCGGCAGGCAGAAATCTGCCGGGGAAATTCCTTCCCGGGGAGGGGAGATCGTCGCCATCGTCATCACCATCGCACCGGACTTCATCGGGATCATCATCATCTCCATCACCAGCACCTTCATCTTCACCATCACCACGCCATCCCGCTGTAACATCTTGAGTTGGATCTTGTTATATTCATAGGGGAAACTTTCCCGGTGTTGATTACTCTTGTAGTTGATGCTATTGAGTGGAACCGTTGAATTAAGGTTTATGTTCAGATTATTATTTTCTATTATTTCACCTCTGATCATGATCCATATGATGTCTTGTGAGTAGTTCGTTTAGTTCTTGAGGACATGGGAGAAGTCAAGATGTTAGTAGTGAATTATTATTGAGAAATATTTAATGGTTTGATATTGTTGTGGTGCTATTTCACTAGTGGTGTCATGTGAACGTCGACTACATGATACTTCACCATTTATGGGCCTAGTGAGATGCATTGTGTATTTGGCTACCAATTATAGGGTTGCTGGAGTGACCCGTTGGGAAACCATTGCACCAGGGAGCGTAGGATCTTAGAGTTTAAGGCTGTGGTTAGATTTATCTTAATTACTTTCTTGTATTTGCGGATGCTTGCAGGAGGGTATAATCACAAGTGTGTATTTATCCTAGTAAGGGTAGTGCGCTAGCACAGGTTCACCCCCATAACACCTATCAAACCAATAAAGACTATTGGCTTTATGAAGCGAAAGCTCTTGACAGAAACTCCCGTGTGTCCTCGAGAACGTTTGGTTATTATAAGTACACAACCGGCTTGTCCTTTGCTGAAGAAAGGATTGGGCCACTTGCTGCAATTGTTACTACTGTCTTTTATTTACTCGCACTTTATTTACTCGTATTACCAAATACCCCTGAAAATCTGTTTGCTAGTATTTACAGTGATTCCTTGATCAAAACTGCTCATCAACACCTCCTGCTCCTCGTTGGGTTCGACACTCTTATTTATCGAAAGTACTACGATACACCCCCTATACTTGTGGGTCATCGGGGGGGAGGGGGGGGGAGATTTTTGTCTGCCAAGGGGGGCCGGGGGCATTTTTCCAACGTGGCGTGGGCTGCCGGTGCTCCCGATATACTCTTGCCGTGCAGGGACCGGCGCGGGAGCGCCGGCTAATTATTTTGGATCCAACCTGCGCCGTCACGAAATTGGGCTCGCCGGTGGTGCACCAATTTTGATTCCGGGCCCAAAAACAGCGCCGACCTACGGTTGGGAGGCGTTTTAGGAGCGCTAGTGGAGTCAAATTTCCGGTTGCCGAGCAATATATTGAGCCTGTTGGGCTTGGGCTCATGCATATGTGTTTTGATAATTAGACATGATTAAAGGCGTCTCCATCCCGTGCACTATTTGTGTGGGAGTACAAGCAAGGGATCACCAAATCACTAGTTGAGACTTGAGAGCACAAAAGCTTCTATATATAGAGTGAAATCCAAGTCATTATCTATCCGTGTTGTAGCAATTAACATGCTGGCAATGGCAACATCGCAGCAGGCCGTGATGTTCTCCCTCGTCTTCCACTTCCTCCTTTCCTCCACTGCCAGTGGCGCTGGACAAGTTCGCCAGCACTACAACGTGGTGCAGACTAGCCACCTGGAGCCAAAATCCATCTGCTCTGGCCTCAAGGGTACTTGCACGCATTGATCCAAATGTCCATATCCATGCAACGGCTTAATTAAGTAACTAACGCATCTGCGTGTTTTTTGTTTTCTTTGCATGCATGCAGTGGTTCCGCCGGCCACTGGCGCATGGGTGCCGCTGCACCGCCCTTTCGGCCCGTGCTCGCCGTCCGCGGGTACGGCGCCGCCGTCCCTGGTCGAGATGCTTCGGTGGGACCAGGTCCGCACCGAGTATGTCCGAAGGAAGGCCACCGGCATGGCGGACGACGTGCTCAACCCAGCCGCGCATGTGACGATGGCGCAGTCGGACTTCAGTATCCACTCTGACTTCGGCATCGGCTCCGGCTATGGTAGCTCGGCGGCGATCAACGCCGACGGCGACGGCGACTCGATGATCCTGTCCCAGACCATGGCCATCGACACGACCGTGGACGTCCCGTGGATCCAGTGCGTCCCCTGCCCCGTCCCCCAATGTTACCCGCAGCGGAACGCCTTGTTCGATCCCAGCAGGTCGACCACCGCAGCGGCCGTCCGCTGCGGCTCCCCCGCCTGCCGCTCCCTCGGCTCCTACGGCAATGGCTGCAGCTTCAACTCGACCAGAAACGGAGGCTGCCAGTACCTGATCGAGTACAGCGACGACAGGGCGACCGCCGGAACGTACATGACCGACACGCTGACCATCAGCTCCAGCACCACCGTCATGAACTTCCGGTTCGGGTGCAGCCACGCCGTCCGCGGCAAATTCAGCGACCAGACCTCCGGGACCATGTCCCTGGGTGGCGGCGCCCAGTCGCTCCTCTCCCAGACGGCCCGCGGCTTCGGCAACGCCTTCTCGTACTGCGTCCCGGCGCCCAGCTCCTCGGGCTTCCTTTCTCTTGGCGGGCCGGTGACCACGACGACCAACCCTCGCCGCTCCTCCTCGTTCGCGACCACGCCGCTGGTCAGGAATGCCATCAACCCTAGCCTCTACCTGGTGCGTCTCCAGGGCATTGTCGTGGCCGGCCGCCGGCTCAGAGTGCGGCCGGTCGTCTTCTCCCCCGGGGCGGTCATGGACTCGAGCGCGGTCATCACGCAGCTGCCCCCTACCGCGTACCGCGCGCTGCGCCAAGCCTTCAGGAGCGCCATGACGGCGTACCCGAGAACAGGCCCGTCTGGGAACCTCGACACCTGCTACGACTTCCTCGGCTTCACCAACGTGACGGTGCCGCGTGTCTCCCTTGTGTTTGGCGGCGGCGCCGTCGTGGTGCTCGACCCGCCGGCCGTCATGCTGCAAGGATGCCTCGCCTTCGCGCCCACACCCACGGACTTGGCCATCGGCTTCATCGGCAACGTGCAGACGCAGACGCACGAGGTGCTCTACGACGTCGCCGCCGGGACCGTGGGCTTCCGCCGTGGCGCCTGCTAACTCAGCTCAGCAACATAGTTGCTGTTCATATTAGTAGTAATTAGAGCTTGTCCTCTAGCTAGCTCTCTTGTCTTAGGCAAGCTCGCTTGCTCTTGCTTTAGGTTAATGGTTGCACTAGCTAGCTAGCTTGCATTGTCACTCGCAAAGCTAGCTTATAATTAAACGCTTACGTGATAATCCGATTAGTGCTCTCGTACGTCACATCTCTTCGAAGGAATGTGCACGTCCTTGATTGATTGAGCTACATAAATCGAACCAGCCCCTAGTTATCCATGCGTGTAATGTTATGTACTTCACCCCCTCATTTCAATTAGTGTGTCAAGCACATTTCTCTCAGCCCCTTTACTGCTAGTATTGTTTTATGATCAAGTACTAGCTTCTGTGGAATGGGGATTTATAGCCGGTTTGGTAAACGATCATCAGAAACCTTATTGATGGTCAGTTGATTACTGGCTCCATCTCTATTTTATTGTGTTTTCAATTTTTTACGTGAATTTATCTTTGACATCAAGTCAACAAATAATGTATATGGAATATGTATCATAAATATCATACCAATGGGAACCTTTTCCTAGTACGAATTTGATGCTATAATGTTTATAGCACATACTGCACATTTTGTTGATAAATTACTGTTCAAAGTAGGACTTGGAAATATACCGGCCATGTAAATACGGAGAGAGGAAGCACGCCCACCATCTCTTCTTACAAATTAACCGAGTTTTTAACTATGGAGAAATCTCTAGCTAGTGTGCACGGGCTGTCTTGTCCAACCGAAAGACAAGTTGTGCACACTGCCGAGCTAAAAAAAAGGGAAATTGAATTTCTTTCCCAACGAGGGAGCTGATCAGATAACTTGAGTAATTTTTCGAGCCCCAACGTAGGTGTTCCTCTTAAGTAGACCCTTCCTTTTGTTTTTTTTAACATGACACTTTAGGGTTCAATCTATATATTAAGAAGAACAAAGTTGTCCGGTTTCCTAGTGGAAACTTGACATGTAAAAATGGCACCTGTGGAAAACTGTAAGGACTTGACATGTAAAAATTGCTCCTTCCCAAGCAAGTGACTTTGACTTCGCCATCAGCGACCACCGGTGACGCCCTCGCCATGACATGCACTCAAACCCACATTAAGAACAATAAAATAGACAAAGATACACGCCTATAATAGGGCATCTCCGGATCCGAAGATGAGCTACAAAGGATAACTATGTAATGATGGCTCGTGTAAAGGATTGATGCACTAGCTAACTCAACCAAGAGTCTAAACTAACGCATGACATTCCATGCAAAGATATCTTGGGAGCTTAGCCAACCTATTCATGATAATGATGCTTTCCAGGATCGCATTGCTGTTGCGACTTTCAAAGATCTGACGGTAGGTCTACTCGGATAGTAACCGAGGCCCACGATGCTTGTATTTATAGGAAGCACATTGCGGTGCTAGCAAGTTACAGAGGAGAATACGTGCATGAAGAATAACATGACTGTATTCCTAGTACGACTAGTTCTATTTCTTCTAACACCCTCCCTTAATCACAAGTTTGATAAGTTGAGATTATGTCTGAATTCTATAAACTTGCATACAGGGAGTGCTTTTGTAAAACCATTGACAACTTGGTCTCTAGTGGAGATGGGGCGAATCACCATTGCTTCTTGAGTACTCTCTCTCTCACGAAGTGAAATTCTATCTATGTGTGTTTAGCTCTAGCATGAAACACAAGATTAGTGGACAAGTATGTTGCTCGTACATTGTCACACCATAATCAAGGTGGCTGACTTGATTTGACTCCAAGTTCTTCAAGCAAGGACTACACCCATATTACTTTAGCTGTGGTATTAGCCACAGCCACAGACTAATATTCCGCTTCTGTGCTGGATCTAGACATCGTGTCTTGTTTCTTTGCATTTCAAGAAATAAGATTTGGTCCAACAAAAATTGTAAAACCTCAAGTGGATCTTCTATCATCTACACATCTTGTCTGCATCTGAAAATGTGCTAACCAGTGTAGAGTTGGACTTCATGAATGTCAGTCCAGTATCAATTGTATGCTTGATATACCTCAGAATATGTTTATCTAGCAACAGTGCAATGTACAGTAGTGGGAGCATGCAAATACTGACAGACTTTGTTAACTGCAATGGAAATAGCAGGCTGGGTGAGAGTCAAATACTGCAACACACCTACCATACTTTTGTATTTGGTGCTATCAGCATGCCTTAATGGGTCTCACTCATGTGTTGTGATCTTCTCTGATGAAGACAAGGGAGTAGGCATTCCTGTGCAATTTCTCATGCCAACACGAGCAAGAACATCATGAGCATACTTAGTCTGGTTTAGCATGAGTCCATCATTAACTTTTTGAACTTCAATTCCAAGAAAGAAGTGGAGATACCAAGATCCTTTAATGCAAACGCATTACTCATATCTTTAAATAGTGCATATATTGTAGCTTATGAGGAGCTAGCAAGTATGATACCATCCACATAAATAAGCATGAAGATAGTGACGATGCTCCATCCCCCGCTAGGAAGGCGGCAGTCCGGCGGGACGAGAGGCCCAAGCCAGACCAGCTTGTATGCCTGATCCTTCCTTAGCGACCGTGGCCAGAGCCCGACCGGTGCTCCGCCGGTGCCGCTACCGCCTGACTCATCTACATGGGCCATCGATCGGCGTGGTGGTGCTGGAGTGCACGGCGAGCCTGTTCGCTGTGGTTGTGGAGAAGTGCGTGCCAAGATGGTTCGCAGCGGTGTGATGACCCACAAGTATAGGGGGTGTATCGTAGTACTTTTGATAAATAAGAGTGTCGAACCCAACGAGGAGCGGAAGGTGTTGACAAGCAGTTTTGATCAAGGATTCACTGTAAATACTAGCAAACAGGTTTTCAGGGGTATTTGGTAATACAAATAAATAAATTACGAGTAAGTAAAAGACAGTAATAATAATTGCAGCGAGTGGCCCAATCCTTTTTAGAGCAAAGGACAAGCCGGTTGTATAACTTATGATGACCAAACGTTCTCGAGCACACAAGTGAGTTTCTGTCAAGTGCTTTCGCTTCATGTCGCTAAATGATCTTTATTGGTTTGATAAGTGTTATAGGGGTGAACCTGTGCTAGCGCACTACCCTTACTAGGATTAATACACACTTATGATTATACCCCTTGCCGCGTCCAAGTTAACGTGGGAGCAGACTGTCCTTGTGCGTGGTGGATAACCAGCCCGTTGGGAACCCCAAGAGGAAGGTATGATGAGTATAGCAGCTAGTCTTCCCTCAGTTAAGAAACCAAGGTTTAATATCGATCAGGAGAGGAGAGACAAACGACTGAAGGTGATGCGGAACCTGCACACACACAACCAAGTACTTTGTTCCCAACTTGCGATGAGGTTGTCAATCTCACCGGTTTGCTTGAATCAAAGGTTATGAGCGTATCGAGTGGAAAACAATATAGTATGTGAGTAAAGTAAATAGTGCGAGTAAAGTAAACAGGTGATAGCAATATGATGGAAATAGGATCGGGGTCCACAGTTCACTAGTGGTGTCTCTCCATAGATAAAATAGCACATGCTGGGTAAACAAATTACAGTTGGGCAATTGATAGAATAAAGATAAACGTGATATGTCAAGAAGATCACTATGAGATTTACTCTGGGCATTACAACAAAATACATAGACCGCCATCCAACTGCATCTATGACTAATAATCCACTCCCGGGGATATCAATCCGAACACCCCAGTAGTATTAAGTTGCAAACAACGGATAATTGCATTAAGCAAAGTGTGTAATGTAAACAAAGCATATGCCCTTGAGCATATGAATGTTGTTTTCTCCCTAGTAGCAACAGCACATCTACAACCTTAGAGGTTTCTGTCACTCCCCCAGATTAAATAGAGGCATGAACCCACTATCGAGCATAAATACCCCCTCTTGGAGTCACTAGCAACTACTCGGCCAAGATAGCTACTAACAACGGAGAGCATGCAAGATCATAAACAACATAGAGATAACAAAAGATATAATTCAGTACAGCAACTTAATCATAAACACCAATATTCATCGGATCCCAACAAACCAAACATGTAGAATTACATAACGGTGATCTCAATCATGTAGGGCAGCTCATGAGATCTAAACATGAAGCACATGGTGGAGAAGACAACCATCTAGCTACTGCTATGGACCCATAGTCCAAGGTAGACTACTCACTCATCGCTCCGGAGGCAAGCATGGCGATGAAGAAGACCTTCGGTGGCGATTCCCCTCTCCGGCAGGGTGCCGGGAAGAGCTTCTGGACCTTCCCGATCTTCGGGCCAACGGTGGTCGCGGATCGCGATGTGTTCTGGAAATCTGATCGGGTACTTAGGTTTTTTCCGTCGGGGGGTCTTTATAGGCGAAGGGGCGTCGTCAGAGGAGGAGCCAGGCGCCCTCACGCGGGGCCCGCACGGCCAGGGGCCTGGCCACGCCACCCCTGTGTGTGGGGCCCTGGTGGCCCCCCTCCTACTCTCCTTCGGATCTCTGGAAGCTTCCGGGTAAAATAAGACTTCAGGAACTTGTTTCGTCCAATTCCGAGAATATTTCCTGTGTATCACTTCTGAAACACAAAAACAGCAGAAAATAGGGAACTGGCACTGTGGCAACTCGTTAATAGGTTAGTTCCGGAAAATGCATAAAAGTGCCACTAAGTGTAACGAAACAATAGGCAAATGGTGTAAAAATAAGCATGGAGCATCAAAAATTATAGATACGTTGGAGACGTATCAAGCATCCCCAAGCTTAACTCCTGCTCGTCCTCGAGTAGGTAAGTGATAACAAAGAATAATTTTTGAGGTGACATGCACCTACACAATCTTGATCATATATGTAAGCATTGGTGAGCTGGGATCATAAGAACTTAAAACATGGGCATGAAGATATAATCATGACAATAAGAAACTTAGCAACCATGTTGTAAACATGCAAATGAACACAAACAAAAGATCATGAAAATGAAACAATGAAAGTCAAACGTATGTTCAAATCATAAGGAAAAACATACAAATGGTTTTCAGCTTGTCCTTCAAAGAGAGCAAAACATAAATGCATAGGACACCTTCAAGTTTAAGAGGGCGACTAGATACAAATAATTTAAGAACAAGTGAAACCAACAATATGAATCAATCAATGAACTTTGGGACAATGCATATCACACTAAGAATGACAACTATGCTCTCTTAATGGTGCATAAAGAAAGAAGGTGGTGACTCAACATAAACGTAAAAGAAAGGCCCTTCGCAGAGGGAAGCAGTGATTGCAAGTTTTATAACCTTCAAAAATTATGGTACTTACCGGCTTTGAGCTCTCATTGCCCCCATCATAAGCATCTTGAATGGTTAAAGTTAATGCGAGAACAATTATGATGCATATGCTTGACAAATCATAAGTTGAAAACCTCATGCCCCGTGAATACGAGTACCCAAACCTCATGCTACTTTACTTAGAGTCCCAAGCAAGGCTCTTGTCATTGTAAGTATATGCATATCATTGAGAACCGCCAATGGGGTACCTCCATGCCCGATGACATGGAACAAGCCCACACCAAAATGACAGGACAAGCAGACAATGAACACCTCGATATCTCTTTTATTTGCCTTTGTTTAGCTTTTTATTGTGAGATGCGTCATTGAATGTTCACCATGGGTATGCTGCAAATTTCCACCATGAATTATGCATGGCTTAGATTGGCGGCCCGGCGTTTCCTTAACACATATACAAACTCCATGATCCCCACAAGATTCCCAAATCATTTCACACCGCGGGCATCCATAAACAAAAGATCACGATATCAACTCAAATAAGAAGTGCAATGTTGAAAGCTTGCCCCATGACAGCATGGATGGGCTAGAATCCAACTTACAACTTGCAAGCATAACAACTCAACATAAGAGACTACAATGTCAAATTTTTAAGATAAGGAAAAAGTAAAGTGTGCCTTCCGGTTCGTGAGAGCTTTACTGACCGAATTTCGCATAACACTGGTAAGAGTTTAATTTGAAGAGAAAATAAAAGCAAGTCAAATTTACTTGGAATAGCAAATTGCTAGTAGGTATGTATGGTGCACACTTTGGAAAACTTTGGCTTTTAGGAGTTAGATGCACGAGTAGAGCTCATACTCAGTACAAGACGAGGGCTAGCAAAAGACTGGGAGCGACCAACTAAGAGAGCAATAATGGCCATAATCATGCAAAGCGACAAAGCGACATTAAAAGAAGCATAAGATGGCACCAAAAGTCAAAAACTAAATGATCATGAAGGCTATTGGCGACTTTGTAAGAGTCTAACATGTGTGAGCATGCGCCAAGTCTACCCAAATAAAGCATCAAGGAGAAAACCAAAATAATGCTTCCATACAATAAAAACAACGCATGATTTTTTCAAAGGCTCATTAAGCAATCTCAGTTATTTGAGACAAGTCATGCTACAGAAAAACCACTAAGCATACTATCAAAAAGACATCAAGCATGACATGAAAAAGCCTAAGCCGCAGTCTACACAAGCTCCTTCTTGTACCACTATTTTGCACAAAGCTTTTTCTCTTTTCCAACACCATTTGAATTTTTTATAAACACCTCTTTTGATGAAAACCAATAAAGATCAGAGGAAAAAATACACCTTGATGAAAATATATGACAAGGTCTGAATGCAAATCAAGGCGAAAACGAAAACCAAAAGCAGTAGCAGAAAAAGAAGAACACTCGATTTTTAATAAGAGTGAAAACTAGAGTGTTCTTGGCAAATGAAAACGAGTATATCTCCTCCAAAGAAAATTTGTTGGGGTCTAACCATTTATTGCAGCAAACAAACAAACTAAACTAACTAAGAAAAATAAAACAACTGACGCTCCAAGAAAAACACATAGTGCATGAAGCAATAAAAATATAGTGTTTTGTAAGGTGACCTGATTTTTGCCAATGAAGAAGGGGTGCCTCGGGGGCATCCCCAAGCTTTGACGCTTGTACTTCTTGGATATTTCTTGGGGTGATGCATGGGCATCCCCAAGCTTGAGCTTTTGTCCATTCTTCAACTCATCTCATCATTCTCCAATCCCTACACTTGAAAACTTCCTTCATACAAAACTAAACACAATTCTATTAGCAACATTAGTGCAAGCATAACATATAATCAACCTCTTTTTGCTTCAGGTTTCAACTCAAAACCACCTCATATATAGCAAATACTACTGTAGCAACCTCCCCAAAAGTTCCGTGATCAAAAGAACTCAAAAGAAAGCGATAAAGTGGCAAACACAAATATTGGCAGAAATCTGTCAAAACTGAATAGCTGACAAAGGTTGAATTTTTGAGGGTTTTCTGTTGCTCAAATCAAAAAGTGTTCAACTAACAAAAGTTTGGCTATAACCTGGGGCATATGCACAAGAAATCGCACGTCCAAAAGATATACAGAGAATTTATAAGAATTTTTACGGTGCAGCACCGAAAACAGTTTCAGGACAGCAACATCCCCAAATCTTTACCTCACTCAAATTAGAGGCTTCTCTTGGCACAAAAACGAAATAAACAAGATAAGGAGCGGTCATTACAGTAGTAATGACTTCCAAGACTCAAATAAAAGAAAAAGCACTGAAAAGAAAACATTGGGTTATCTCCCAAGAGTGCTTTTCTTTAACGCCTTTGAGCTAGACGCAGAAAATTGCGAATCAAGTAATATCAAGTGATGAAGCATCAAGCTCATAATTTTCTCTAAGAATAGAGTCAAAAAGTAATTTCTTTCTTTTCCTAGGGAAGTGTTCCATACCTTTCTTTAGTGGGAATTGATACTTGATAGTGCCTTCCCTCATATCAATGATAGCACCTACAGTTCGAAGAAAGGGTCTTCCCAAAATAATAGGACATGAAGCATGGCACTCAACGTACATAACAAGAAAATCAATGGGAACAAGGTTATTGTTAACCACAATAAGAACATCATTAATTCTTCCCAAAGGTTTCTTCTTAGCAACATCAGCAATAGGAACATCAAAATAACACTTTTCGTGGTAAATCAAGCATGTCATAAATCTTTCTAGGCATGATAGAAATACTAGCACCTAGATCACATAAAGCATGGCAATCATAACCATTAACATGCATATCAATGATGGGTTCCCAACCATCTTCTAACTTCTTGGGAACAGAGGCTTTTTACTTCAACTTTTCATCCCTAATCTTTATGAGAGCATTGGTAATATGCTTAGTAAAAGCAATATTTAAAGAACTAGCATTGGGAGTCAAAGCAAGCTTTTGCAAGAACAAAATTACTTCAGATATATTGCAGCCGTCAACATCAAAATCATTAAAAGAAATAGAGCTATCATCTCCCACACTCCGAAAAATTTCAGCACTCTTTTGAGAAAAAGTTTTGGCAGTTTTAGGCTTTTTAACACAAGGAGTGGGAGTTTTCTCTACACCAATCAAAGTAAGAGGATTGCTAGCATTAGAAGCAACATCATTAGAGGTAGTAATAGTGCATACCTTCATCTCTCTATCCATCTCATCTTCTCTTTCCCACCTGGCATGCAATTCCGCTAACAATCTAATATTTTCATCAATTCCAACTTGAATAGCATTAGCGGTAGCAAAAACATTGTTCTCTTTCACATCATTAGGCAACACTTTTAATTTCAGAAGTTCAACATCATGAGCAAGGCTATCTACTTTAGAAGCAAGAATATCAATTTTGCCTAACTTTTCCTCAACAGACTTGTTAAAAGCAGTTTGCTTACCGATGAAATCCTTGAGCATTACCTCAAGCTCGGAGGGCGCGGCCCTAGTGTTGTTGTAGGAATTACCATAAGAGTTACCATAACCATTACCATTGGTAGAAGGATACGGCCTATAATTATTACTAGCAAAATTGTTCCTATAAGCATTGTTGTTAAAATTATTGTTTATAATGAAATTAAATTATTGTTTCTAATGAAATTCACATCAACTTGCTCTTCTTGAGCAACCAGAGAGGCCAAAGGAACATTACTAGGATCAACATGAGCCCTATCATTAGCAAGCATAGCCATAATGGTATCAATCTTATCATTCAAGGAAGAGGTTTCCTCAACAGAATTTACCTTCTTACCTTGTGGAGCTCTCTCGGTGTGCCATTCAGAATAATTTACCATCATGTTGTCGAGTAGCTTTGATGCGGCGCCCAAGGTAAGGGACATAAAAGTTCCTCCAGCAGCTGAATCAAGTAGGTTTCTTGAAGAAAAATTCAGTCCTGCATAAAAAGTTTGGATAATCATCCAAGTAGTCAGTCCATGAGTGGGGCAATTATTTATCATAGATTTCATTCTTTCCCAAGCTTGAGCAACATGTTCATTATCAAACTGAGTAAACTTCATAATATTGCTACGCAGAGATATAATCTTAGCAGGAGGATAGTATCTACCAATAAAAGCATCCTTACACTTAGCCCATGAGTCAATACTATTCTTTGTCAAAGACAGCAACCAATCTTTAGCTTTTCCTCTCAAAGAAAAAGGAAACAACTTGAGCTTAATAATATCACTATCAACATCCTTATATTTTTGCATCTCACATAGCTCAACAAAATTGTTGAGATGAGCTACAACATCTTCAGTACTAGGACCAGAAAATTGCTCTTTCATAACAAGGTTCAATAAAGCAGGCTTAATCTCATAAAAGTTTGCAGCAGTAGCAGGTGGTGCAATAGGAGTGCAGATAAAATCACTATTGTTTGTGCTAGTAAAGTCACACAACTTGGTGTTTTGAGGATTGGCCATTTCAGCAAAACGAAAGTAAACAAGTAAAAACAACTACCAAGGATTCTATTTTTTTTGGGTTTTTGATAAAAAGCAATGCAGGTAAAATAAATAAAGTAAAGCAAAACAATAACAAAGTAAAGGATGTGTGTGCGAAAAACTCCCCTCGCAGAAGTCTTCTCTTCCTCCCCGGCAACGACGCCAGAAAATTAGCTGATGCGTCCAAGTTAACGTGGGAGCAGACTGTCCTTGTGCGTGGTGGATAACCAGCCCGTTGGGAACCCCAAGAGGAAGGTATGATGAGTATAGCAGCTAGTCTTCCCTCGGTTAAGAAACCAAGGTTTAATATCGATCAGGAGAGGAGAGACAAACGACTGAAGGTGATGCGGAACCTGCACACACACAACCAAGTACTTTGTTCCCAACTTGCGATGAGGTTGTCAATCTCACCGGTTTGCTTGAAACAAAGGTTATGAGTGTATCGAGTGGAAAACAATATAGTATGCGAGTAAAGTAAATAGTGCGAGTAAAGTAAACAGGTGATAGCAATATGATGGAAATAGGACCGGGGTCCATAGTTCACTAGTGGTGTCTCTCCATAGATAAAATAGCACATGCTGGGTAAACAAATTACAGTTGGGCAATTGATAGAATAAAGATAAACGTGATATGTCAAGAAGATCACTATGAGATTTACTCTAGGCATTACAACAAAATACATAGACCGCCATCCAACTGCATCTATGACTAATAATCCACTCCCGGGGATATCAATCCGAACACCCCAAAAGTATTAAGTTGCGAACAACGGATAATTGCATTAAGCAAAGTGTGTAATGTAAACAAAGCATATGCCCTTGAGCATATGAATGTTGTTTTCTCCCTAGTAGCAACAACACATCTACAACCTTAGAGGTTTATGTCACTCCCACAGATTAAATAGAGGCATGAACCCACTATCGAGCATAAATACCCCCTCTTAGAGTCACTAGCAACTACTCGGCCAAGATAGCTACTAACAACAGAGAGCATGCAAGATCATAAACAACATAGAGATAACAAAAGATATAATTCAGTACAGCAACTTAATCATAAACACCAATATTCATCGGATCCCAACAAACCAAACATGTAGAATTACATAATGGTGATCTCAATCATGTAGGGCAGCTCATGAGATCTAAACATGAAGCACATGGTGGAGAAGACAACCATCTAGCTACTGCTATGGACCCATAGTCCAAGGTAGACTACTCACTCATTGCTCCGGAGGCAAGCATGGCGATGAAGAAGACCTCCGGTGGCGATTCCCCTCTCCGGCAGGGTACCGGGAAGAGCTTCTGGACCCTCCCGATCTTCGGGTCGACGGTGGCGGTGGATCACGATGTGTTCTGGAAATCTGATCGGGTACTTAGGTTTTTTTTTCCGTCGGGGGGTCTTTATAGGCGAAGGGGCGTCGTCAGAGGAGGAGCCAGGCGCCCTCACGTGGGGCCCGCGCGGCCAAGGGCCTGGCCGTGCCACCCCTGCGTGTGGGGCCCTGGTGGCCCCCCTCCTACTCTCCTTCGGATCTCTGGAAGCTTTCGGGTAAAATAAGACTTCAGGAACTTGTTTCGTCCAATTCCGAGAATATTTCCTGTGTATCACTTCTGAAACACAAAAACAACAGAAAATAGGGAACTGGCACTATGGCAACTCGTTATTAGGTTAGTTCCGGAAAATGCATAAAAGTGCCACTAAGTGTTACGAAACAATAGGCAAATGGTGTAAAAACAAGCATGGAGCATCAAAAATTATAGATACGTTGGAGACGTATCACCCCTTGCAAGCATCCGCAAATACAAGAAAATAATTAAGATAAATCTAACCACAGCCTTCAACTCTAAGATCCTACGCTCCCTGGTGCAATAGTTTCCTAATGAAGGTTTAGGTTTCTGTCACTCCAGCAACCCCACAATTAGTAGCCAAATACACAATACATTCCACTGGGCCCATAAATGGTGAAGTATCATGTAGTCGACGTTCACATGACACCACTAGTGAAATATCACCACAACATATAAATATCAAACCATTAAATATTACTCAACATAATTCCACTACTAACATCTTGACTTCTCCCATGTCCTCAAGAACTAAACGAACTACTCACAAGACATCATATGGATCATGATCAGAGGTGAAATATTGGTAAATAACAATCTGAACATAAACCTTAATTCAACGGTTCCACTCAATAGCAGCAACCACAAGAGTAATCAACACCGGGAAAGTTTTGCCTAAGAATTTGACAAGATTCAACTCAAGATGTTACAGCGGGATGGCGTGATGATGATGGAGATGAAGGTGCTGGTGATGGTGATGATGATGATGATCCCGATGAAGTCCGGTGCGATGGCGATGACGATGGCGACGATCTCCCCTCTCTGGGAAGGAATTTCCCTGGTAGATTCCTGCCTACCGGAGAGCTTTTCTCTCTCTGGTGTTTTCCGCCCCGCAGAGGCGGCGGAGTCTCTCTCTGATGCCCCCCTGACTTAGGTTTTTGGGGACGACGATATACGCGAAGGGGCAATGGCAGTAGTGGGCCAGGGTGGCCTCACCACAGGCCGGCGCGGCCAGGGGTGGGCTCACGCCCCCTGGTGGTGAGCCCACCCTGCTGCTTCTCTCATTTCCTCCTTCTGGCTTTTTCAGTCTTCTGGCGAAATATAATTTTCTGGTATTTTTTTGGAATTTCCTGATCTTCCAAAACATGGTGTCTTGACGGTCCTTTTTCTAGCAGAATCCTGACTCCAGCAGCAAATCCTCCAATGATCATCAAATATGTAAAAATAGAGGAAACAACATAAGTATCATCTCTAAATATGAAATATATCAATGAATAACAGTAAATTATGATTCAAAATAGTGATGCAAAATGGACGTATCAACCCCCCCAAGCTTAGACCTCGCTTGTCCCCAAGCAAAAACTGAACTCGGTAAATATGACCACGGGTTTATGGAGTGAAATGTCGATAAACAAAATACGGACAAGAAGCATCATGTTGCTTGTTGCGTGGTGAATGACCAGCCCGTTGGGAACCCCAAGAGGAAGGTGTGATGAGTATAGCAGCAGATTTTCCCTCAGTTAAGAAACCAAGGTTTATCGTTCAGGAGAAGAGCAAACAATACGACTGAAGGTGATGCTTGCTAGTTTGCGACAGCTTCAGACAATTTATATATGGCGCCTCGTCCAAGCTTTACTTGCTAGCTGCAACGCGGAACCTGCACACAACACAACCAAGTACTTTGCTCCCAACTTGCGATGAGGTTGTCAATCTCACCGGTTTGCTTGAAACAAAGGTTATGAGTGTATCGAGTGGAAAATAGTAGAAGTATGCGAGTAAAGTAAACAGTGCGAGTAAAGTAAATAGGTGATAGCAATATGATGGAAATAGGACCGGGGTCCATAGTTCACTAGTGGTGTCTCTCCATAAGATAAATAACATATGCTGGGTAAACAAATTACAGTTGGGCAATTGATAGAATAAAGATAAACATGATATGTCAAGAAGATCACTATGCGATTTACTCTGGGCATTACAACAAAATACATAGACCGCCATCCAACTGCATCTATGACTAATAATCCACTTGTGGCGAATCAATCCGAGAACTCCACAAGTATTAAGTTGCAAACAATAGATAATTGCATTAAGCAACGTGTGTAATATAAACAAAGCATATGCCCTTGAGCATATGAATGTTGTTTTCTCCCTAGTAGCAACAACACATCTACAACCTTAGAGATTTCTGTCACTCCCCCAGGTTAAATAGAGGCATGAACCCACTATCGAGCATAAATACCCCCTCTTGGAGTCACTAGCAACTACTCGGCCAAGATAGCTACTAACAACGGAGAGCATGCAAGATCATAAACAACATAGAGATAAAATAAGATATATTTCAGTATAACAACTCAATCATAACACCAATATTCATCAGATCCCAATAAACCAAACATGTAGAATTACATAACGGTGATCTCAATCATGTAGGGCAGCTCATGAGATCTAAACATGAAGCACATGGTGGAGAAGACAACCATCTAGCTACTGCTATGGACCCATAGTCCAAGGTAGACTACTCACTCATCGCTCTGGAGGCAAGCATGGCGATGAAGAAGACCTCTGGTGGCGATTCCCCTCTCCGGCAGGGTGCCGGGAAGAGCTTCTGGACCCTCCCGATCTTCGGGTCGACGGCGGTGGTGGATCGCGATGTGTTCTTGAAAATTGATCGGGTACTTAGGTTTTTTCCATCGGGAGGTCTTTATAGGCGAAGGGGCATCGTCAGAAGTGGACCGAGATGGTCTCACACGTGGGGGGCGCGGCCAGGGCCTGGGCCGTGCCGCCCTGGTGTGTGGCCCCCTCGTGGCCCCACTCCGTCTCCTCTTTGGATCTCTGGAAGCTTCCGGGAAAAATAAGACTTTAGGAACTTGTTTCGTCCAATTCCGAGAATATTTCCTATGTATCACTTCTGAAACACAAAAATAGCAGAAAATAGGGAACTGGCACTCTGGCGACTTGTTAGTAGGTTAGTTCCAGAAAATGCATAAAAGTGCCAAGAAGTGTAACGAAACAGTAGACAAATGGTGTAAAAACAAGCATGGAGCATCAAAAATTATAGATACGTTGGAGACGTATCAAGCATCCCCAAGCTTAACTCCTGCTCGTCCTCGAGTCGGTAAGTGATAACAAAAGAATAATTTTTGAGGTGACATGCACCTACACAGTCTTGATCATATATGTAAGCATTTATGAGCTGGGATCATAAGAACTTAAAATATGGGCATGAAAGATATAATCTTGACAATACAAACTTAGCAACCATATTATAAACATGCAAATGAACACAAACAAAAGATCATGAAAATGAAACAATGAAAGTCAAACGTGTGTTCAAATCATAAGGAAAAACATACAAATGGTTTTTAGCTTGTCCTTCATAGAGAGCAAAACATAAATGTATAGGACACCTTCAAGTTTAAGAGGGCGACTAGATACAAATAATTTGAGAACAAGTGAAAGCAACAATATGAATCAATCAATGAAAACCTTGGGACAATGCACATTATACTAAGAATGACAACTTTGCTCTCTTATGGTGCATAAAGAAAGAAGGTGGTGACTCAACAAAAAAGTAAAAGAAAGGCCCTTCGCGGAGGGAAGCAGTGATTGCAAGTTTTATAACCTTCAAAAATTATGGTACTTACCGGCTTTGAGCTCTCATTGCCCCCATCATAAGCATCTTGAATGGTTAGAGTTAATGCGAGAACAATTATGATGCATATGCTTGACAAATCATAAGTTGAAAACCTCGTGTCCCGTGAATACGAGTACCCAAACCTCATGCTACTCAACTTAGAGTCCCAAGCAAGGCTCTTGTCATTATAAGTATATATGTATCATCGAAAACCGCCAACGGGGTTCCTCCGTGCCCAATGACATGGAACAAGCCCACATCAAAATGACAGGACAAGCAGACAATGAACACCTCGACATCTCTTTTATTTACCATTTGTATAGCTTTTTATTTCGAGATGCGTCGTCGAATGTCCACCATGGGTATGCTGCAAATTTCCACCATGAATTATGCATGGTTTAGATTGGCGGCCCAGGCGTTTTCCTAACACATATACAAACTCCATGATCCCCACAAGATTCCCAATTCATTTCACACCGCGGGCATCCATAAACAAAAGATCACGATATCAACTCAAATAAGAAGTGCAATGTTGAAAGCTTGCCCATGACTGCATGGCTGGGCTAGTCTCCAACTTACAACTTGCAAGCATAACAACTCAACATAAGAGACCACAATGTCAAATTTTTTAGAACAGGAAAAAGTAAAGTGTGCCTTCCCATTCGTGAGAGCTTTAGTGACTAATTTTCGCATAACACTGGTAAGAGTTTAATTGAAGAGAAAATAAAAGCAAGTCAAATTTACTTGGAATAGCAAATTGCTAGTAGGTATGTATGGTGGACACTTTGGAAAACTTTGGCTTTTAGGAGTTGGATGCACGAGTAGAGCTCATACTCAGTACAAGGCGAGGGCTAGCAAAAGACTGGGAGCGACCAACTAAGAGAGCAATAATGGCCATAATCATGCAAAGCGACAAAGCGACATTAAAAGAAGCATAAGATGACATTAAAAGTCAAAAACTAAATGATAATAGAGGCTATTGGCGACTTTGTAAGAGTCTAACATGTGTGAGCATGCGCCAAGTCAACCCAAATAACGCATCAAGAAGAAAACCAAAATAATGCTTCCATACAATAAAAACAACGCATGATTTTTTCAAAGGCTCATTAAGCAATCTCAGTTATTTGAGACAAGTCATGCTACAGCAAAACCACTAAGCATACTATCAAAAAGACATCAAGCATGATATGAAAAAGCCTAAGCCGCAGTCTACACAAGCTCTTTCTTGTACCACTATTTTGCACAAAGCTTTTTCTCTTTTCCAACACCATTTGAAATTTTTAAGACACCTCTTTTGATGAAAACCAATAAAGATCAGAGGCAAAAATACACCTTGATGAAAAGATATGATAAGGTCTGAACTCAAATCAAGGCGAAAATGAAAACCAAAAGCAGTAGCAGAAAAAGAAGAACACTCGGTGAAATTGTAAGAATGAAAAACTGAGTGTTCTTGGCAAATGAAAACGAGTACATCTCCTCCAACAGAAATTTGTTGGGGTCCAACCATTTATTGCAGCAAACAAACTAAACTAACTAAGAAAACTAAAACAACTGACGCTCCAAGAAAAACACATAGTGCATGAAGCAATAAAAATATAGTGTCTTGAAAGGTGACCTGATTTTTGCCGATGAAGAAGGGGTGCCTCGGGGGCATCCCCAAGCTTTGATGCTTGTAATTCTTAGATATTTCTTGGGGTGATGCATGGGCATCCCCAAGCTTGATCTTTTGTCCATTCTTCAACTCATCTCATCATTCTCCAATCCCTACACTTGAAAACTTCCTTCATACAAAACTAAACACAATTCTATTAGCAACATTAGTGCAAGCATAACATATAATCAACCTCTTTTTGCTTCAGGTTTCAACCCAAAACCACCACATATATAGAATATACTACTGTAGCAACTTCCCCAAAAGTTCCGTGATCAAAAGAACTCAAAAGAAAGCGATAAAGCGGCAAACACAAATATTGGCAGAAATCTGTCAAAACAGAACAGCTGACAAAGGTCGAATTTTTGAGGGGTTTTCTGTTGCTCAAATCGAAAAGTGTTCAACTAAGAAAAGTTTGGATATAACCTGGGGCATATGCACAAGAAATCGCAGGTCCAAAAGATATACAGAGAATTTATACGAATTTTTACGGTGCAGCACCGAAAACAGTTTCAGGACTGCAACATCCTCAAATCTTACCTCACTCAAATTAGAGGCTTCTCTTGGCACAACAACAAAATAAAAAGGATAAGGAGCGGTCATTACAGTAGTAATGACTTCCAAAACTCAAATAAAAGAAAAGGTACTAGAAATAAAACATTGGGTTACCTCCCAAGAGTGCTTTTCTTTAACGCCTTTGAGCTAGGCGCAGAAAATTGTGAATCAAGTTATAATGAAAGGGGGATCAGGATCCACTATAGGAATAAAGAAATGAATATTATCCAATTGAGGTTTTGAGTATCCCTTGTAGTCACGCTTTGGTACACTATTTTTATCAAAAAGATTTTCAGGACAAATCCAACTAAAATTAGTTACCAAGGCATTATGAATTCCTACGAGTTTACAAGGTATTGGCATTCTAGAATATTCGTTGGGTGTACCAACAATTTCAACAGGCGAGCCAAGCTTATTAAACTTCTTAAAAACTTTCTTAGCCTCAATAGCAACATCTCTAAATTCTATGTGCAAAGTTTCCAAGATAAAAGCTTTCTTTTCAGGATCTTCAATTTTATGAAGCTTAAGGAACATGTATTGCATAAAAGGATTAAGACTAGCAAACCTAGCTTCTAACATGTGAACTAAATAAGCACAAGCAACTTCATAACTAGGAGCTAGCTCAACCAAAGACTTTTTCTCAACTTCCTTTTGCATACTAATATGATTAAATAACTCCTCAATCTTACTTTTTTCAATAATTGAACCTCTACCTACTGAGAGGTCCTCCAGAACGTACTTAGGGAACAGCATGATAAACTAAAAGTAAAGAAATAACAACTACCAAGGATTCTAATTTTTTTGGGTTTTTGATATAAAACGATGCAGGTAAAAATAAATAAAGTAAAGCAAAACAATAATAAAGTAAAGGATGTGTGTGCGAAAAACTCCCCTTGCAGAGGTCTTCCACTCTTCCCCGGCAACGGCGCTAGAAAAAGCTGTTGCTTGTTGCGTGGTGAATGACCAGCCCGTTAGAAACCCCAAGAGGAAGGTGTGATGAGTATAGCAGCAGATTTTCCCTCAGTTAAGAAACCAAGGTTTATTGTTCAGGAGAAGAGCAAACAATACGACTGAAGGTGATGCTTGCTAGTTTGCGACTGCTTCGGACAATTTATATATGGCGCCTCGTCCAAGCTTTGCTTGCTAGCTGCAACGCGGAACCTACACACAACACAACCAAGTACTTTGCTCCCAACTTGCAATGAGGTTGTCAATCTCACCGGTTTGCTTGAAAGAAAGGTTATGAGTGTATCGAGTGGAAAACAGTAGAAGTATGCGAGTAAAGTAAACAGTGCGAGTAAAGTAAACAGGTGATAGCAATATGATAAAAATAGGACCGGGGTCCACAGTTCACTAGTGGTGTCTCTCCATAAGATAAATAACACATGCTGGGTAAACAAATTACAATTGGGCAATTGATAGTATAAAGATAAACGTGATATGTCAAGAAGATCACTATGCGATTTACTCTGGGCATTACAACAAAATACATAGACCGCCATCCAACTGCTTCTATGACTAATAATCCACTTGTGGCGAATCAATCTGAGAAATCCACAAGTATTAAGTTGCGAACAACAGATAATTGCATTAAGCAAAGTGTGTAATGTAAACAAAGCATATGCCCTTGAGCATATGAATGTTGTTTTCTCCCTAGTAGCAATAGCACATCTACAACCTTAGAGGTTTCTGTCACTCCCCCAGGTTAAATAGAGGCATGAACCCACTATCGAGCATAAATACCCCCTCTTGGAGTCACTAGCAACTACTCGGCCAAGATAGCTACTAACAACGGAGAGCATGCAAGATCATAAACAACATAGAGATAACATAAGATATATTTCAGTATAGGAACTCAATCATAACACCAATATTCATCGGATCCCAACAAACCAAACATGTAGAATTACATAACGGTGATCTCAATCATGTAGGGCAGCTCATGAGATCTAAACATGAAGTACATGGTGGAGAAGACAACCATCTAGCTACTGCGATGGACCCATAGTCCAAGGTATACTACTCACTCATCGCTCCGGAGGCAAGTATGGCGATGAAGAAGACCTCTGGTGGCGATTCCCCTCTCCGGCAGGGTGCCGGGAAGAGCTTCTAGACCCTCCCGATCTTCGGATCGACGGCGGCGGCGGATCGCGATGTGTTCTGGAAAATTGATTGGGTACTTAGCTTTTTTTCCGTCGGGGGTCTTTATAGGCGAAGGGGCATCGTCAAAAGTGGACCGAGGTGGTCTCACACGTAGGGGGCGCGGCTAGGGCCTGGGCTGCGCCGCCCTGGTGTGTAGCCCTCTCGTGGCCCCACTCCGTCTCCTCTTCGGATCTCTGGAAGCTTCCGGGAAAAATAAGACTTCAGGAACTTGTTTCGTCCAATTCCGAGAATATTTCCTATGTATCACTTCTGAAACACAAAAACAGCAGAAAACAGGGAACTGGCACTGTGGTGACTTGTTAGTAGGTTAGTTCTGGAAAATGCATAAAAGTGCCACGAAGTGTAATAAAACAGTAGACAAATGGTGTAAAAACAAGCATGGAGCATCAAAAATTATAGATACGTTGGAGACATATCACATCACATTTACCAAGGCACAAGTTATAATAGACAGCAACTTCCCTTCATGTAATATAGACTTGCAATAAGCAAAGGAAATCACAATAAAGATGCACAAGGTAAATCGTGATTGGTGATGGCAAACCTTTGTTCTTGGTCAAAGAACAATGAACAAACTATAATTATTTTTGAATGGAGCCTTTTATAACAGAGCTAATATAGCAAAAACCATATGCTCAACGAAACAAACTATTTACAATCATAGAAAGCTTTTAAAGATATATTCCTTCAGATAAAAGCATTGTACTAAACAAAGGAAGATAGTAAACATGATTGAATAGATCAACATATTAATGAATGAAACATAACAACTCAAATGCTTGCTTGAGATAGAGGGGAATAGGTTGACTCAACATAAAAAGTAAAAGACAGCCCCATCGCAGAGGGAAGCAGGGATTAAACATGTGCTAGAGCTTTTTATTTGTAAAACAGAGGTACAAGTTGTTTTGAGAGGTGGTTGCTTTTGTCAACGACTAGCAACGGAGTTCTTGATATCTTCCATACTAAACAAGTGAGAGCGGTTTCGAGATGTTGATTAATTGGCACAATTGTGCTCTTTTATAGCTTGGCACTCCTCCCCACCTTTTTTTGCTTTCTCAAACCATGGCTAACCGATTCCATCGGGTGCCCACCAACTTTCATATACCATGGAGGAGTGCCTTTTTCTTTCCTTTTCCTTTTTTTTAGATTACAATGGTCTGACCAGCTCCCTTGCAAAATTAATGACGAGCAGATGAACCTGACTAGTCGAGGGGTACTTAATTTAGTATGGAAGATAACAAACCCAACCACTACGTCCTCATGAGCTAAAAACAGTGGCACAAAATGAGAAGTATTTGAAGGTTTTTGAAAGGTAGCACATGAAAATTTACTTGGAATGGCTTGAAATACCATGCATAGGAATTTATAGTGGACTCTTTGGAAGTAACTTGGTTTTTGAGATTTGGATGCACGAGAAGTATTTCCTCTCTGTACAGGTTTTTGGCTAGCAAGGCTGTATAGCAAGCATAAGAGTTGCATGAAACAAATAATCATATATGTAATAGAAAACAATCATGCAAACTTCCTTGAAGGCACAAATGATTTTAACTTGAGAATACTAATGCTTATAAGCCAATCATGAAGGAAAACCGAAATGATATATCTACTAACACTTCCTTCTTCTTTTTTCTACTCAAACCTCAAGGCAATGTTGCTACTGACCAAGCTAAGTTTGCCAAAACCAACTAGATTTACTCATGCTCCAAATGTGATACCAATACTAATCAATAAGACTAATCAAATAATAAAAATTGCAAACTAAAATAAAGTGTGTGGAAAGTAAATGATAAGACTTCTCATTAATATTTCATTACCACAACTCACACCAAGGGATACATAGATAACCAACTAAGGAGGATACTTCCACACCGCAAACTATCCTATAAGATAACTTCTCTATTCATAATATGACTCTACTTGAAAAGTAAATGGGTAAAAGATAATGATGTGATTCCGCGGCACTCCCCCAAGCTTGGAACAAGTCAAGGGATGCCTAAACCAATGATGAATTACTCCTTCAGCGATGGTGGTGCGATCATAATTGGAGCAAGGAAAAGTTCCAACATCCTGCGAAGCCTGAGGTTCTCTTCTTGAAGCCTCTCTATCTCCCTCTTCAAAACTTGGTACTGGGCACAAAGCTCGTCAGTGACCAGAAGACCTTCCTCTATTACAGGAAAGAAGTTTAGATCTAGGACTGGTAGTGTTGGTCCCTGCATATTATGAGAAAAGGCACGTCCAGCGTTCATTGATCCTACAAAAGTAGGGTCTCTTGCCCTTGATCCTCCAGCCACCTGTTCTTCCTTCAGCTTGAGGTCTTGATGGTCCTCTTCCATAGGCTTCTTGCCCTTATCGTTGCTTAAAGAAGCCATGATGCTCCTAAAACTGAGAACAACTCCTGATAGAAAAAGCTCGGAACGAAAACACGACGAACCACGATATACAAACCTCGGGTAATCCGGGGGGTTATATAGGTGAAAATTAAACATCAAAACAAAGTCCCAGGAGGAAATCGAGACGGAAACGAGCTCCGGGGTGGTCTCACCATAGGGCGGCGCGGCCTGGAGTGGGCTCGTGCCCCCTGGTGGTGAGGAGCCATCGGACTCCGTCTCCTGCCCGTTTTCATCTCGTGATTTTTCATATTTAGTAAAAATAGCAAAAATATTAATGGAAAAGTTTAACGCAAACCTTTTCTGACTAGAACTGTTACCTATTCAAAAACAAACTCTGCAGGTTCCTGCATATTGTCCTAGATGAATTCGTTATAAGAATCTCCAGCAATATAATGTTTGAGTCTTTGCCCATTCACCACTTGTGTAGTGTTATCTTTAAGTGAAGCAATTTTTATAGGACCTGAACGATACACTTCTTCAATAATAAAGGGTCCTTCCCATTTCGAGAGTAATTTTCCTGCAAAAAATATGAGACGAGACCTATACAATAGAACTTTCTCACCAACATGAAACTCTCTCTTAAGAATTCTCTTATCATGCCATTGCTTGACTTTTTCTTTGAAAAGTCTGGCATTCTCATAAGCTTCATTTCTCCACTCATTTAAGGAACTCAAGTCAAGCAACCTTTTCTTACCGGCAAGTTTAAAATCCCTATTAAGCTCTTTCACTGCCCAAAAAGCTTTGTGTTCTAATTCTAAAGGCAAGTGACACGCTTTTCCGTAAACCATTTTGTAAGGAGACATGCCCATGGGGTTCTTATAAGCAGTTCTATAAGCCCATAAAGCATCGTTTAACTTGCTAGCCTAGTTTTTCCTAGATCTATCGACAGTCTTCTGCAAGATAAACTTGATCTCCCTATTCGAAAGCTCTACCTGCCCACTAGTTTGGGGATGATAAGCAGAAGCAATTCTATGATTAACATCGTATCTAGCAAGAGTTTTCCTAAAACCGCCATGAATAAAATGAGAGCCTCCGTTAGTCATAAGATATCTAGGCACACCAAACCTAGGAAAAATAACATCCTTAAGCATTTTTAACGAGGTCTCACCATCGACACTCTTCGTAGATATGGCTTCTACCCACTTAGTAACATAATCAACAGCAACAAGTATATGAGTATAACCTTCTGAAGGTGGAAAAGGACCCATAAAGTCAAATCCCCAATAATCAAATGGTTCAATAACAAGAGAATAACTCATAGGCATTTCATTACGTCTAGAAATATTACCCACTCTTTGGCGTTCGTCACAAGACAAAACAAACTTTCTAGCATCTTTAAAAAGTGTAGGCCAATAAAAACCTGATTGTAGAACCTTTTGTGTGGTTCTATCTCCAGCATGATGTCCTCCATAAGCGCTACCATGAAATTTCCTCAATATCTCTTGTTGTTCATATTCTGGAATACATCTTTGCATAATACCATCCACTCCTTCTTTATATAAATGTGGGTCATCCTAAAAATAATGCCTCAAGTCATAAAAGAATTTTCTTCTTTCCTGAGCTGTAAAGGTTAGAGGCAAATACTTGGAAACAATAAAGTTAGCATAATCAGCATAACAAGGACTCTCCCGCGAGGTTACCTTTATTGCAGCCAACTGTTTATTTGGAAAACTATCATTAACAGGAATAGGATCAAAAGAAATGTTTTCCAATCTGGACAAATTGTCAGCAACAGGATTTTCAGCACCTTTCCTATCTACAATATGCAAATCAAACTCTTGTAAAAGCAACACCCACCTAATAAGTCTAGGCTTAGCATCCTTCTTTGACATAAGATATCTAATAGCAGCGTGATCAGTATGAATAGTAACTTTAGAATCAATAATGTAAGGTCTAAACTTATCACATGCAAAAACAACAGCAAGAAACTCCTTCTCAGTAGTAGCATAATTCTTCTGAGCAGCATCAAGAGTCTTACTAGCATAATGAATAACATTTAACTTCTTATCTATGCGCTGTCCAAGAACAGCACCCACAACATAATCACTAGCATCGCACATAATTTCAAAGCGTAAATTCCAATCAGGTGGTTGAACAATAGGAGCTGTGGTTAAAGCCTTCTTAAGACTTTCGAAAGCTTCCTTACAATCATCATAAAAAACAAATGGTACATCTTTTTGAAGAAGATTAGTAAGAGGCTTTGAAATCTTAGAGAAATCTTTAATAAACCTCCTATAGAAACCAGCATGACCAAGAATACTATGAATACCTTTAACATCCCTAGAACAGGGCATTTTCTCGATTGCTTCGACCTTTGCTCTGTCAACTTCAATACCTCTTTCAGATATTTTATGTCCAAGAACAATTCCTCATTCACCATAAAGTGGCATTTCTCCCAATTAAGAACAAGATTAGTTTCTTCACACCTCTGCAAAACTTTATCAAGATTGTGCAAACAATTATCAAAAGAAGTTTCATAGACGGAGAAATCGTCCATAAAAACCTCCACAATTTCTTCACAAAATCCATGAAAAATAGCAGACATGCATATTTGAAAAGTAGCAGGAGCATTGCACAAACCAAAAGGCATACGTCTATAAGCATAAGTTCCATAAGGACAAGTAAAAGTGGTTTTCTCTTGATCTAGCTTTTTAACAGCAATCTGAGAGAAACCAGAATAACCATCAAGAAAACAAAATTGAGTTTTCTTAGATAACCTCTCTAGCATTTGATCTATAAACATTAAATGACAATGATCTTTCTTAGTAACTTTGTTGACCTTTCTAAAATCAATGCACATCCTATAACCAACTACTACCCTTTGAGGAATAAGCTTGTTATTCTCATTAGGCACAACAGTGATACCTCCTTTCTTAGGAACACAATGAACAGGACTAACCCATCTACTATCAGCAATAGGATAAATAAAACCAGCATCAAGGAGCTTCAATACCTCATTTCTTACCACTTCCTTCATCTTGGGAATTAAGCAGCATTGATGTTCAACAACTGGCTTTGCATCTGGCTCCATGTTAATAGCATGCTGACATATAGTAGGAGAAATCCCTTTTAAATCATCAAGAGTATATCCCATAGCTCCTCGGTGTTTCCTCAATATTTCCAATAATATTTCTTCTTCCTTTCCTAAAAGTTTGGAACTGATAATAACAGGATATATTTTCTTATCATCTATATAAGCATACTTAAGATCAGCAGGTAAAGGTTTTAAATCAAAAACATGATCTTCCTTAGGTGGCAAAGTGGTACCAAGATCCTCCGCAGGTAAATTGTGCTTAATCAATGGTGGTTGACGAAGAAGAATATCGTCAATCTCTTCTCTTTCTTCCCTGAAAATATCACTTTTATGATCCTCCATAAATTGTTGCAAAGCATTGTTAGGAGCAAGAGCAATAGAGGCAAGCTATTCAACTCAAAAATTTTCATTAGGCAATTCATTTTCATCAGGAGTTTTAGCGAACTTAGAAAAATTAAACTCATAAAATTCTCTGTCGAACTTAGTCACAACTTTCTCCTTCTTGCAATCTATCACAGCACTACAAGTATTCAAAAAGGGTCTATCGAAAATAATAGGAAAAGTTTTACTAATTTCAGTACCAAGTATAAGAAAATCAGTAGGGTATTTAGTCTTACCGCATAAAACTTCCACATCTCAAACAATACCAAGTGGAGAGATAGTTTGTCTATTAGCAAGCTGAATAACCACATCAATCTCCTCTAGTTCACAAGGGGCAATTTCATGCATGATTTCTCTATAAAGCTCTAAACGAATAGCACTTGAACTTGCACCGATGTCACATAAACCATAATAGCAATGATCGTCAATCCTGACAGAAATTACAGGAACACTTGTTTTCCTAGGCCTACTAGGATGTGAAACAATGTTAGAAGCATCTTCGCAAAAGACAATATATTCATCTCCTACATTTTTAGTAACAAGGTCCTTCACTATAGCTATAGGAGACTTAATAGTAATTTGCTCATGATACGTTGCAAACGTATCTGTAATTTTTGATGCTCCATGCTTGTTTTACACCAACTGCTATATGTTTTGTCTACACTTTGTGGCACTTTTATGATTTATTTGGACTAACCTACTAATAGTTGCAAAAGTGCACAATATTCTTGTTTTACACTTTGATGTGTAGGAATTACCAAGAATACAAGTGGAAACCTTGTTGGAGTCAAATTGGAACTTTCTAGAAATCTATGCCAGAACTCTTTTCGAAGATGGTCATGTTACGGGTCGAAGACAGCGTCAAACGGAAAACTCTTCAACTACAAAGTTGTAGGGAATTTCACGGTAAACATTCTAGACATAAAATTCACCTGATTCCAAGTCCGGACGGCCGAGTTAGGCCCGATCTAGTGCAGCCCAAGATGGGGAGACGGGAATCCGAGAGACTATATAAAGGGAGGAACCCTACCTCGTGGGGGACACCTCCACCCACGAATTTGCAGCCACCATAGCCACGTTTTTGCCTCCCCCATGGATCCCATCTCCATGGGGAGGGCTCCTATGAATCCATGAAGGAAGGGGGCTAAGGGGCGGCGTTCCCCCATGATGCCGGCGGCGGGGAGTCCCCTGCGCCGCCGCCGCCCGCGCCCCTCGCTGCTCATCTCCGCCATCTTCACCGCTATCTCCATCACCAACTCCTCCTATTATGTAGTGGTTCATCCTCCCACACACCTCTATACTGTCATATGTAAACATGGTGTTTGATGCTATAATATTTATCCTATAATCTATGTCATGTTTGCATAGTTTATTTATTCTTAGATTGATTTGTTGAATGTCTTTTATTCATTAGAGTTATATGTTGATATGGTACTGTCCTTTAGTGTCCATTATATTTATGCGCGCATGGATTAAACATCTTAGGGTTAATAGTATGTGCAAAAGGAAGGGGGTAGTTCTGCCGGAGTGACAGAAACCTGAGGACGCGAACCGGAACGTTGCACGTATGGGAATAAGAGGACCATTAACTTAAGGCTATGATTGGGGAAACCTTAATGCATTGTTAGTATTTGCGGATGCTTGCTAACAATCCAATCATATAGTACTTGTATTTTCAAGTAGTGAAGTGCTTGTATATTTAGCCTCTCCCACTTAGAAAACTGCATCGAAGACAATGAACCCGATTTATTCACTAATTGAACTTAGACAAAGTCACCACTATTACCACCACTTTTCCACACTCATGGTACTGTTAGTTTATGGTTACTTAGTATATTTTATTGCTGCAGTACTAACAATTATTTTCTTATATTTATTATCTTGCAAAGCTATCTCTCATACCCGTATTGTTGCTCTAGTTTTATTTCCTAGATGATGCAAGCGTTTAGTGTGCGTAGAGTTGTATCAGCGGTTGATAGAACTTGAGAGAATATTTATCCTACCTTTAGCTCCTTATTGGGTTCGACACTCTTACTTATCGAAAAGGCAACACACGATCCCCTATACTTGTGGGATATCAGCTCATCAGGTTCTACAGCTTTCTTGGTAATTTTATTAAGTATGCTTATCAAAGTAGAATGCTCCTTTACCTTAGCAGGGAAAGACGTTTTCTTAAAATAAGGTTCAGGCAAAATGCGATCAACAGTGCAAACTTTAGTAGTTTTAGCAGGAATACAACTAATAGAATCGTTATAAGGCGCATGAGACTTATTCCAATCTTTCTTTGGAACATCAAGATAAGAGGCAAAGGCCTTAAAACAGTTAGCAAGTATCTGAGAATCAAGACCATAAACAGTGCTAACATTATGAAAGTCATCGGTTCCCATAAAAGCTTTAATGCATTCATAATCATAATTTATACCTGACTTCCTACCTTTGTCGTTTTTCCATCCTTCAGTATTTTCTTGAATACGATCAAGAAGATCCCACTTAGCTTCTTCTTTCATGCGTGTAAATGATCTAGAGCAGGAAGCATCCAATAAATCCTTATCGTGAAGAGTAAGCCTTGCATAAAAATTATTAATAACAATATTGCTGGGAAGCTCATGCGTGGGGCATTTGAGCATTAGTGACTTCAATCTCCTCTACACTTGGGCAATATTATCTCCATCATGAGGCCAAAAATTATATATTCGATTACGATCTTTATGAATCTCACTTGGAGGATAAAATTTGGAATAAAAGAGAGGTATAATTTCCTCCCAAGCAATAGATGGACCATCCTTTAGCAGCCTATACCACTCCTCAGCTCTGCCTTTCAGTGATAAAGAGAATAGCTTCCGCTTAACCTGTCTTAATGAAATACCTGCACACTTGAACAACTCGCATAATTCATGTATAAAGAGTAAATGATCACCCGGATGGACAGTTCCATCTCCTGAATAGCAGATATTCATAACACATTCAACAATCTTCATAGGTATTTTAAAAGGATCTAATTGTGCGGGTGGTGGTTCATCCACAACCGCAATAGTGGTAGTAGTGTTCTCAAATAGGAAACCAAATGGAGAACTCTCCATAGCAAAATAAAATAAAAGACAGAAATAAAAACAATACTCACAGCGAAGATTACCTTTACCAATTCCACTCTTCAATAGCGCTTCACTCCCCGGCAATGGTGCCAGAAAATAGTCTTGATGACCCACAAGTATAGGGGGTGTATCGTAGTACTTTCGATAAATAAGAGTGTCGAACCCAACGAGGAGCAGAAGGTGTTGACAAGTAGTTTTGATCAAGGATTCACTGTAAATACTAGCAAACAGGTTTTCAGGGGTATTTGGTAATGCAAATAAATAAAGTACGAGTAAGTAAAAGACAGTAATAATAATTGCAGCGAGTGGCCCAATCCTTTCTAGAGTAAAGGACAAGCCGGTTGTGTAACTTATGATGACCAAACGTTCTCGAGGACACACGGGAGTTTCTGTCAAGTGCTTTCGCTTCATGCCGCTAAATAATCTTTATTGGTTTGATAAGTGTTATGGGGGTGAACCTGTGCTAGCGCACTACCCTTACTAGGATTAATACACACTTGTGATTATACCCCTTGCAAGCATCTGCAAATACAAGAAAGTAATTAAGATAAATCTAACCATAGCCTTAAACTCTAAGATCCTACGCTCCCTGGTGAAATGGTTTTCTAACGGAGGTTTAGGTTTCTGTCACTCTAGCAACCCCACAATTAGTAGCCAAATACACAATACATTCCACTAGGCCCATAAATGGTGAAGTATCATGTAGTCGACGTTCACATGACACCACTAGTGAAATAGCACCATAACATATAAATATCAAACCATTAAATATTACTCAACATAATTCCACTACTAACATCTTGACTTCTCCCATGTCCTCAAGAACTAAACAAACTACTCACAAGACATCATATGGATCATGATCAGAGGTGAAATAATGGTAAATAACAATATGAACATAAACCTTAATTCAACGGTTCCACTCAATAGCATCAACCACAAGAGTAATCAGTACTGAGAAAGTTTCCCCTAAGAATTTGACAAGATTCAACTCAAGATGTTACAGCGGGATGGCGTGATGATGATGGAGATGAAGGTGCTGGTGATGGTGATGATGATCCCGATGAAGTCCGTTGCGATGGCGATGACGATGGCGACGATCTCCCCTCTCCGGAAAGGAATTTCCCCGGCAGATTCCTGCCTGCCGGAGAGCTTTTCTCTCTCTGGTGTTTTCCGCCCCGCAGAGGCGGCGGAGTCTATCTCTGATGCCCCCTGACTTAGGTTTTCAGGGACGACGATATACGCGAAGGGTCGATGGCAGTAGTGGTCTAGGGTGGCCTCACCATAGGCTGGCGCGGCCAGGGGTGGGCCCGTGCCCCCTGGTGGTGAGCCCACCCTGCTGCTCCTCTCGTTTCCTCCTTCTGGCTTCTTCAGTCTTCTGGCGAAATATAATTTTATGGTATTTTTCTGGAATTTCCTGATCTTCTGAAACATGGTGTCTTGACGGTCCTTTTTCCAGCAGAATCCTGACTCCGGCAGCAAATCCTCCAATGATCATCAAACATGTAAAAACAGAGGAAACAACATAAGTATCATCTCTAAATATGAAATATATCAATGAATAACAGTAAATTATGATACAAAATAGTGATACAAAATGGATGTATCATGGTGGTGGACAACTCCCTCGCGAGAGGGTCTGCTTATATGGGAACGCATTTACTCTGGCCAGATAGTGGAAGCGGCAGAATCAAAGTGGCCGGCGATGGTCAATGGGAAACAGCGAGAACGAAGCAGCAACACGACTGTCACTGCTTGGTATTAAGGGACGAAGACGGACCGGTGCGCCTCACTAAAAATGGTGGCCCACACGCAGCATTGCAGTCTTTACACACGGCGCGACGTGGAGTGGAAGACTTTTGCACGGCCATGACATGACATGGTAGCACAGTACTGCGATGTTGCATCCCGCGTGCATGCCAGCATTGACGCGCATCGGTGGCGTGGCGGTTTCCAATGCCATCCCCTTGCCGCGTGCCCGTAGCGTTGCCGGTTTACCACACCACCATTAAGGCAGTGTCGGTGGCGTGGCAATAATGGCCCACGCCATATTCTATGTGCGATTCGGTCTACCGGTCGGACCCACTTACTAGTAGCGCGATCGGGCGCACTGTCGCGTCGGCCATTGGCACATGCAAGATGGTGGCGTGGCAATGTTTTCCACGCCGCTACTCATGACAGTAGCGTGGCGCGAAAATCATGCGCCACCAATAGGTTGACCCCTGTGAGGGTTTTCCTATTGGTGATAACACTTCGTCCCAAAATTTGAGAGACATATAAGCATTAGCAAGAAGGGCTAGCCCAACTTCAACTACATGGCGATGCAATCTAAAAAAAAAAACTACATGACGATGCTTTCTTTCGGCGGTGCCATTTTGTGGATGCGCATGAGGGTAAGAAACGTGATGAGAGATTCCATGTGTTTAAAATAAAGTATTAATCTTAACATATTCTCCTCCCTAGTAAGACTAAACTATAATAATTTTGCAATCAAGTTTACTTCATTAAGTTTTTGGAAGTTAACAAAGGCAGAAATGACATGACTTTTTCTTGAGAAAGTAAATCCAAGTAAACATACTATAATCATCAATAAAACTTACATAATCATGACGACCAACACAAGTAGGTGTAGGACCCCAAACATCAGAAAAAACTAATTGTATGGGGGATGTAGATACACTAGTGGATATGGGATATGGAAGCTGATGACTCTTTGCCTGCTGATAGGGATCAAAGAGATGAAAAATTTTGGACATAGTGGGAACATGCAGGATATTACAGAGATGAAAATTTTGATCAAGGTTACGAACTATTGAATGACCAGCATGAGAAATCTCCATACCTTTCCCACTTGTTGTGTTGACCTTGTCGTGGCCTTTGTATTTATCACGAACCGTGAGATTATTGAGTTCTCCAGTGATGTGGCGTGTAGCGCCGGTGTCGGAGTACCAATTGATGTCAACCCCATAGGAGGTGATATGGACCTCCTTGTCATCAAAGGTGTCATCATCACCATCTTCAAAGTGCCACCAACAATCCTTGGTGGTGTGTCCCTCCTTATTATATATTTGGCAAACAATGTCCACCCATGGTGATGTACAGCGACGACCACAACCGCGCCCACTCCCCCTCCAGGAGGTGCATGGCAACCACCACGGCCAGTACGTGGAGTGTGGTCATCATGGCTATCATCCCGACGCTCATCACGATGATCATCACGGTGATCACCACCTCATGGGCGATAGTTGTTGTAGCAAGGGCATTGTTGGCGTGAGGCATCATTGGCAGAAGTCTCAAACTCATTTCTATTGTATTCTCCATGTAGCATAAGTTGGCGCTGATCATATGCGTGTATATGCGCATAAAGCCAACTCAAAGTCATAGGCGGGGTCACCACACCAACAAGGGCGACTAGGGAATTATAGCCTGCACCAATACCGGCCAATATGAATGAAATTAGTTCCTTGTGTGTGACGGGACAGCCAACAGCAACTAATTCATCAGCAATCCCTTGCATCTTTTTGAGGAATTTCGGAGTAGATAATTGGTTTTTCTTCGTGTTTGCCAGGGCAATGCAGAGGTTCATGACCTTGGCTTGACTTTGGGAGGCAAACTTCATTTCTCCCCCTCAACCAACTATACGAGCTTGTTGTCTTCTTTTGTATTAACTTTGGGAGGCAAACATTTCATGATCTTGAGGCAAACTTCATTTCTCCCCCTCAACCAGCTATACGAGGATGTTTCATGACCTTGGCTTGTCTTTGGGAGGCAAACATCTCTTGCATTAGGGCAATGCAGAGGACTCAAGATCTCCCTTGTATCATGACTGTGATGAGGGGGAGAAGTCCTTTCATCTACACTTGAGGTTCTAAAGGTGAAAGCTTTGCACAACTGGTCATACAAAAACTTCTACCAGATTTTGGAGTACATACCCGAGGAAAGACATTCCTGAAATGAAGTTTCATGCAAGAATGTGTGAATTGCATATCCTCTTGCATTGGATGTAAACAGATACCATGCCCTAATGAGTGCACCATTTACTACAAAGATAATGTCTGATATGCAAGACACCTCGATTCAAGCAAACTAAAAGAATGTCCAATATAAAGTCTGATTATTGTCATGTCTACGTACTTGTTGTCAGATACAAACTTGGAAACTATGAGACGTATTATAAGAAGATTATTTGGCAAGGTTTGGAACTATGCATGAAAAAGTACTAATTGTCAAGTGGTCGCTTATTTGTAAGCCAAAATCAAAAGGTTGCTTGGGAATCAAAACCTTAAACTTCTCAACATATGTTTGATATGCAAATTATGGTGCCTAAACCGCCTTCGGCCGTCTGTTAGGGCATCTCCAGCGCGTCGCGCCGAAGCATCGCGTCCGCGCGTGTCTGAACGCGTCCGACCGGAACGGCGCGTCAGTTGCTGATGGTGCGATGTTAAGGCACCCAGTTGGGAACCCCAAGAGGAAGATATGAGGAGCACAGCAGCAAGTTTCCCTTAGTTGTGAAACCAAGGTTTATCAAACCAGTAGGAAAAAGCCAAACTTCCAAAGGTTGATGCTCGCTAGCTTTGCGACACTCCGGACAATGGCGCCAGAAAAATGCTGGTGCGTAGTTGACGTGGGAGCTTCTTCACTAGCAGCAACGTGGAACCTGCACACAACATAACCAAGTACTTTGCCCCAACTTATGATGAGGTTGTCAATCTCACCGGTTTGCTGTAAACAAAGGATTAAGCGTATCGAGTGGTAAAAGGTAATAGTATGCAAGAATATAAATAATGCGAGTAAAAGTAAAACAGTAATAGCAATGTAAAGGAAATTGAACCGGGGTCCACAGTTCACTAGTGGTGTCTCTCCAGAAGATAAATAATAACATGCTGGGTAAATAAATTACAGTAGGGCAATTGATAGAGTAAAGATAACGTACATATGTCATGAGAATCACTATGAGATTCACTCTGGGCATTACGATACAATACATAGACCGCCATCCAACTGCATATATGACTAAAAATCCACTCATGGGGAGTCATCCGAGAACCCCTTGAGTATTAAGTTGCAAACAACAGATAATTACATTAAGCAAAGTGCGTAATGTAAACAAAGCAAATGTCCTTGGACACAAGAATATTGTTTTCTCCATAGTGGCAACAACACATCTACAACCTTAGAGGTTTCTATCACTTCCCCAGATTACTAGAGGCATGAACCCAACTATCGAGTATAAATACTCCATCTTGGAGTTACTAGCATCTACTCTGCCAAGATATCTACTAGCAACAGAAAGCATGCAAGATCATAAATAACATAGAGATAATATAATATATATAATTCAGTACATCAACTTAACATAGTACCAATACTCATCGGATCCCAACAAACACAACATGTAGAATTACACAAAGATGATCTTGATCATGTAGGGCAGCTCACAAGATCTAAACATGAAGCACATGATGGAGGAGACAACCATCTAGCTACTGCTATGGACCCGTAGTCCAAGATAGACTACTCTCACATCACTCCAGAGGTGACCATGGTGGTGGAGAAGGCCTCCGGCAGGGATTCCCCTCTCCGGCAGGGTGCCGGGAAGAGCTCCTGGATCCTCCCAATCTCGCGACGACGACGACGGCGGCTTGCAGTATGTTTCGTGGAAAAGAGATCCGTCCCTTAGGTTTTTCCCATCAAGGGGAACTTATAGGAGAAAGGGCATCGTCAGAGGGTGGACCAGGGCGGCTCACCCCTAGTGGCGCGGCCAGACCCTGGCCCGCGTCGCCCTAGGGTGTGGCAGCCCGTGGCCCCCCTCCATCTCATCTTCGGTCTTCATGAAGCTTCGGTAAAAATAGAAGGTTGGGCTTTTGTTTCGTCCAATTCCGAGAGTATTTCCTGTGTAGCTTTTCTGAAACATAAAAACAGCAAAAATAGGGAACTGGCACTGTGGCATCTCGTTAATAGGTTAGTTCCAGAAAATACATAAAAACGCCACAAAGTGTAACAAAACACAATGCTAATGGTGTGTAAACAAGCATGGAGCATCAAAAATTATAGATACGTTTGAGACGTATCAGTTGCGCACGCTCCAGCGGTGCGACGCATCCGGACCGACGTGTCTGGCCCGACGTATCGGTCCACCAAACTAGGGTCACCGATGCATCGGCGCGGACAGGCGCGCTGTCCGCCCGTGTCCTCCCACGTGGGTCTAGGCCCTGCATGGCAGCGACTCAACGAGCGGGAGGGATGGTGGTCAAAGGCTGGCCGCGTCGCCTAACCTTCTGCGCTGCCCCGTCGCTTCTATCTATGATGCGGCAATGGCAGCCAGCTGCACCGCCCGACGCATGTCGAGGCCACTTGAATGTTGGCGTTTCGGCCTACGCGCCAGCAACCAATGCCTCGATGGCTTTTTAAAGAGGCTGCGGCCAGCCAGTTCTTTGCACACCGATGGTGCCTTCTTTCCCACCGTTCTTGTCCACACAACCGCAGGAACCATGGTCAGAGGAATTGGATCGAGGGGAGGGCGGCTAGGGCGCCCACCGGGCCGTGGCCGTGGAGGCAGGCATCGAGGGAGCCATGGAGGAAGCCGTGGTTGTGGCGCCCAGAGCTCGTCGCCGCCACCCACCCGTGGACGCCGAGGACGTCGTGGACGGTATGGCGAAAGCAGCCGGGCTGGCGGCCATAGGCATTGGATCGAGGCACCGCCATCTCCATCTCATCTGCCTTCTCCTTCTCCACCTCGACGCCCGAGCCCGAGCCTGCTGACGGGTTCAAGTTCGGCGTCACCCTCAACCACGGCGCCGACCAGGACTCCGTCAGGCTGCCCCGCAAGTTCGATGACGTGGTGGACGTGAGGACGAACCAGGTCATGCTGCGGGTGCGTGGCGGCGCCACCGACATATGGCCCACGGAACCGGCACGCTGTACCTGGCCAGCAAGTGGAGGAGGTTCTGCCAGCGGCATGGCATCGTGGCCGGCCACCTCCTTGTCTTCAACTTTGACGGCGACCATCAGATTACGATCACCGTCTTCGATGAGGACATGTGCCGTCGGGAGTACATCGCGCCCGCCCGCGGCAAGCCCGCCGTTTTCTCCTCCTCCTCCTCCGACTAGGACAACCAATAGCCATGGGCTATTTAATTCTATTATTTTTTATTTTAGGATATGATCTTATATGCAATGTTTGCAATGTATTCAATCTAATTCAATGCAATGCAATTTACTTTCATGTATTCAATCCAATCCAATGCAATGTATCAACCAATTGCAAATTGGCATCGCTGCTAGCGGCGGACAGGATGCGTTGATCCGTTGGGCGCACGGGCCAGGCGGACCGGACCTCGACGCAAATTATATCCTACCCTCGACGTAAATGGATGAGGACGGACCGTTTGCGTGGATGAGATGGATCGGCCCTTATCTTAACTCCGGCCCGAGACAGAGACATAATGCAAGCGTCGCCATTCCATTATCCACCTACGCTGCTACGCGTGTCCACTTGTCCCGCACCTATTGATTGCAGCGTGCCCGCCGCGGGTCCTGCAGAATTAATGGTGCATAGAGTAGTGCAGCAGCTCGATGGATCGACCATGCCTGACGAGTTCAGCAGATCGATCGATCGACTTGTCGAGTCCACTGACGACCAGCGCTAGATGCAGTTCAGCAGCTCGATCGACCTCTCTGCAAGCATATGCAGTGCAGCAGCCTGCCGAGTCTTGACCTGGTAAGTCAGCCAAGTTATTTGCTAGTACTAGTAGATGTAGATGTCTTTGTAGGTAATAATGGAACAAGATAAGATCGAGGGCAGGAAAGGTAAGCCTGTGAGAGCCAGCAAACTGGCCAACCGAGAGTGTCAAATGTTAAGGATATAAATTTGACCTGGAAAAATATCAACATCTGGAATATCTCAAATAAGTACCATTAGATTCATCATGATACATATTTGTATAGTATATACATTTGGTATTGTACACATATTTTTTATAGTGTATACATTTGGAAAGGTGAGCCTGTGACTCTGAGAGCCAGCAAACTGGCCAACCGAGAGTGTCAAATGTTAAGGATATATAAAATTTGACCTGGAAAAAATATCAACATCTAGAATATCTCAAATAAATACCATTAGATTCATCATGATACATATTTTTATAGTGTATACATTTGGTATTGTATATATTTTTTTCTTAATAAACTTGATTAATCTTTACGTCATTTGACTTTTGAAAAAACTTGTACGCACTATATTATGCAAGGAGGGAGTTTGCACGCCATGAGAGCGGAGAGCCGTGAGTAATTCAGATGTCGACGAAGCTCTCTTCTGAGAAAAAGACCAATGCATATGTAAAATATATATAATCAACACCATAGATCTTAATCTAGGACTTAGTTCTTTATGAACTATGGGTTGTTATAGTACTTATATCCAATAAATACATGGTGATTTGTTTAGCTTTAATATATTATTGTAAGTATACATAAAACTCTCAAAATTAAGGTCTTTAAACTATAATTTACATGCACTTCAAACTTAATACAAACATTGACATATTAAGTATGTCTGAACATTGAGATCTTGTTTTATTTGTCCAATATGTATGAGATGAATTATTTATCTTTGAATTTGAAATGAATTATTCAGCTTTAACTTAGAGTATTGTAAGATTATATGTTGAATTTCTCAATATTTAACAAAGAATTTAAGACACAATATATATGTGCCTCAATTAATACAAACCTAGATATATAAAGTACATTATGTTACCCATTCAGTAAATATGAGACAATTTGACTAGATTTAAAATAATTTTGTAAGAATTTATATGTAATTAAATACAACTGAAATTAATACTCCCTATGTTCCATCATTCTCGACATATTACGTATGTTTGAACTATGAGTTGGTATTTTACTCATCCAATGAATAAAGGGATAACTTTGTTAGATTATTAAAAGTATCAATGAAATTGTATATATTGATGTTTAGATGTGCAATACAATAATTAAATATAAGGACAGTTAATTATATATAATATTTTTAGAAAGCTATTTTAAGTTTTTTAAAAAGCTTAGTTGTAGGATAGAAATATATAGTTGCATGACACGAAATACACAAAAATGGTGAAAGGACAACATAATGGACGAGACCGGAAATGACTTCTTACGTGGGATAATTGTAATTTAGCTTTTGACTATTTTACTGTTCAGCCAGCAAACCTCTTTTTTTTTACATCAGTGACGTTCACTTGCCGCTTGACGTCGCTTTGCAAGTAAAGGGGACGCCTTTTTTACTTATGGCGCGTCGCCTCAGGGACATAGTACTGCGGTGTGCGTTTGGCAGTGTGCGCGGTCACCATATAGGGTTAACCAGGGTTTTCCTCTTGCGAAGATATACTGTGCTGTTATTTCATGCTGTTGGCTGCTGTTGCTGCTGCGCTACTGCTCGTGGTGCAAGCATCATTACTCGACGAGCTACCCACGCGTGTCCACTTGGCCCGATTGCAGCGTCCACTTGTGTGCGGAATTAATAGTGCATGCAATTGTCCCATCGACTCTCGAAGAGCGCTTGATGCCCTCCGGATCGGCCTGCAGCTGGACCTGCCTGCTCCTCCGGATCTTTCTTATATGGACATTGACCTTGTAAGTCTTTCGTCGTGTCACTTTCCTACTCGTACATGTACTCGTACTACTCTACTAGGAGTACATGTGCTAGTATATGTCCAGTCTTGGCAGGTAATAATGCAACAAGCCAAACAGGACAAACCAGAGATGTACTGTAGTAACTTACTACGTGGTGGAGCAGGGCATGTCCATCGCAGGGGAGGCAGGGCATCAGAGCACACAGCTGAGTAGTTAAGACAATTGAGAAACCCCTCTCTTGTTTTTATCTCGCCATAGTAACACTGTTATTCCGATTGACACAAGCTATAATAAGTTAAAACCATGGAGAAAAAACTAGTGCCACTACTGTTCCCTCCATGCTGAAGTGACATGTGTTTTAAGTTTAGTCTAAGGGAGTAGTAAGTTCAGTGGAAATCATTTAACATAATAGTTAATCATGTATCCTCTGTCCGCCATCCCTCTATTGACCTACCGACGACGAGCGCTATATATATGCGTTCGCAGTGCAGCTCAGACCTTCCTGTGCAGACGTGCACTGTAGCACCTTGACCTGCCTGCTGCCAGGTCTTTCTTATATCACTATAGGAAAATAATTTTATATCGACCGCATTTTTCTACGCCGACGGCTTTTAGTCGGGGTCGTCGGCATAGGATTCAAGGTGATAGCCCAGCAACAAGGCCATCGGCGTAGTTTAGCCATCGGTGTAGGACATGCTATGCCGACGACCACCGTCAACGTAGATATGGCCGTCAGTGTAGCACCTGTCCGGTCGTCGGCATAACACTTTTTCTTTTTCCTGAGTGATGTTTATATTTTCTTAGCTATGCCGACGGTATTGCCATCGGCATAGTTCTTTTTTTCCTTTTTTCAAATTAATGCTAATATTTTCTATTATTATTTTTCGATTGCATACTTTAGATATAAATTATTCTTTGCATTTGATTTTGTTATGATCAGTCTTCATGGCAAGGAGTTGTATAAAAATTTTCTGCTAATATGTTTACAACACACCCTTAGTTGTATAAAAATTGATCAATCTTTGTTATTTGCATTCTTTGCGTATTTATTTTTTTCTATTTAAATTTTATATTTTCTGATCAATTTAGACATATTATTTGTCGAATTCTGATTTATGGATTTGTAGATATGAATTATTCAATATTAAATGAAAAAGAAAGAAAAAAATTTAATTTTAGTTTATTATTATTTGAAATTATTACTTATTCATTATTACTTATTCATTTTTGTTCTACTTAAATAGTTGTTTGGGATTAAAAACGACATGTGACATCATGGCCCAAGGGTTAGTAGGATTTATAGCATACTATTATCAGCAATGTATAAGTTCTTTCCGACAAGCTCATTAGAAAGGAACAAAGAAGTTAAGCGTGCTGGGAGTGGAATAGTCTTAGGATGGGTGTCCGATCGGGAAGTATGACAAAGAGTAAGAGATTTGACTTAAAATTAAGTGTGCTTAGAGGTGAAGATGTCCGTGTACTGTCGTGCTCCTGTTGGCTGTAAACTCTTGGGCTTTATTAATTTAAAGTCGGGCAGCCATGCCTCTTATTCTAAAAAAGATGTCCGTATATGATTAAGTGGTCATACAATTTAAACAATTCAATTTTTTGAAAACAATAAATAAAATAAATAAATAAATTTGAAAAAGAAAAATATATGACCTATGCCGACAGTCGGGTCTACGACGACGGCAACCATCGGCATAGCCTATGCTGATGGCTTCTAGCCGTCAACGTAGAAATTTCGTGCTGTAGTGTATGAATATTGACCTGCTAGGCCTTTCATGTTATCGTTGACTACAAATACCGCAACTGCTGCTAGCTACTGCTACGTCCTACCCAGTCGAGTGAGAACATATCTAGTGGTACTATACCTTACAATGATACCTTGATGATACCATCCTTAAAAATTGAATTTGTAAGTTTCGAAAATTTTGAACTAAATTTATGGATGTTCACAAAATATATGTTTACCATCCCTGAAAATTTCTAAAACCAAATCTGGAATACAATGGTAGAAACAAAAAAGACACACTAGTGGAAAAAAGGCCTTCCATACGAATCTTTAGCCCCCAAACAATTCGACCCGCGGCTAATGGTCACATTAGTCCCGGTTCAATTGAAAATGTGGGCCAGAGAGCATTAGTCCCGGTTCAAATGTGCCCTTTAGTCCCGGTTTGTGCCACCAACCGGGACTAATGGGTAGGGGCCTTTAATGCCGGTTGGTGGCTCAAACCGGGACTATAGGGCACCCTTTAGTCCCGGTTCGTGTCACGAGCCGGGACTAAAGGCTTGTTCAAACGAACTACCTACTTCCCGCGCGAGTTACAACGTGATCGCTTCGGAATTCGATCGCCATTACGACGATCGCTTTAGAAATCATCAAAAACGCTTCGGACGCCGCCGGCCGGCCCTGATCACACAGCCGCCGGCTGCATCTTCATCTCACTCCCTCTACTATATAATATGCACTCATCTTTATCCATAAGCACATCTTCTTCATCCTAGCTAATCTCCTCCCAAAACATCTTCACATCCCATAGCATCTTCACACACCGCCGACGCCTCTCTCTCCCTCTTATCCAATGGAGCCGACGATGCTACCTCGATCTCGGGTGTACCATCTCACCATCGAAGGGATGCATTTCACCGTCACGGAAACTCTCCGTGCATCAAAGGTGGATAAGTGGATCCGCACCGTCAAGCAGCAGTTCCTCAACGCTGCACCAATCAATTGTGTGGGCTTGGACTGCGAGTTCACCAGCCCTCGCGAGGGTAGGCGCAATCAGCGTGCCGCCGTCCTTCAACTCTCCGTGGCATCCAAGGTTTTGGTCTTCCAGATATATTGGGCCAATCACGTGCCACAACTGCTCAAGGAATTCTTGAAGGACACCACCATCAGATTCTGCGGCGCGGCTATCGCCAATGATGTGCGCATGCTGAGTTCATACAAAATTAAAATTCCGTCTGTGTACGATCTCCAAAAGATTGTCCCGAACCCTACCAAGAATTTAATTCCGAGTCTCTATGATCTGTCCAATGCTACTATTGGGACAAATCTTGAGAAGAAGAAGAGGAACAAGAAGGACAAGAAGAAGGACGACGAGGAAGAAGAAGAAGAACTAATATTTGGTTGGGGCAAAGTTCCATTGAGCTTCGAGCAAGTGTTGTATGCCGCTCTAGACGCTTGCCTGGGCTTCGAGATTGCTAGGAGGCACTGGAAGCTACAATGCTACAATGGCCATGTTGATTGTCTCAACATTTAGGTGGATGATCGTAGATGTGTGGTGTGGTGTGTGAGTCTTCGAGATTTCTCGTGCCTTTTATTGTTATTCTATTGGATGAGTAGCATGTTTGGAAAAATGTACTCCCTCTGTTTCGGTTAACAAGTCTATTAATTTTTGAATTTTGGATTTTTAAGTTTTTTGGCCTTTTTTGAATATTTTAATTATTAAAAATTAATAATTAAATTATGCATAAAGATTATTTGGAATTCATTGATGCTTATTATTACTGAATCATTGTTGCTTATTTTGTGAATTATTTGGAATTAAAAAAAGTAATATTATATGTTACCAAAGTGTATATGTTAATAAAATTGGTAGCATACCATTATCAAGAAGTCGCGAGCGCAGTCTTGGAAGCTACTATGAAAGGAATGAAGAAGTTAAGCCTGCTAAGGGTGGAACAGTGTGAGGATGGGTGACCGACCGGGAAGTGAGGACCACAAGTATGTAATTTGGCATGAGAATAGAGTGAGGACCACAAGTATGTAATTTGACATGAGAATAGAGGTGATTAGATATTAGAGAAATAAAGAAAATAGAGAAATTCTGAAAATAGAGAAATTTTGAAAAAAAAACAAATTCAACTTTTTTTTCCAAACGGACCTTTAGTCCCGGTTTGTGTTACCAACCTGGACTAAAGGGTCATTCAGCCGCAGCACATGACCCGGGCCACGTGGAAGCCCTTTAGTCCAGGTTCGACTGGAGGCTTTAGTCCCGCTTTGATAGTCCCGGTTGCTCCAACCGGGACTAATGTGCTTTACAAACCGGGACTGATAGCCTTTTTTCCACTAGTGACAAATCCAAGATGAATAGTGTCACAAAAGGACAAAAACATAAACCCATACTGTTCACATAGCAATTTCTCTTTTTTTATTTCTTTGTGTGTATTTCGAATTCGGTTCTAAAATTTTAAGGGAATGTAAATACACATCTTGCAAACACCCAGAAATTTGTTTTGAATATTTTTGACACTTACAAATTTAATTCTAAGATGTGGTATCATGGGATCATGGGAGATATGGTATCACTAGATATTTTCCCCTAGTCGAGGATTGGGGACTTTATTTCGAGGCTCCACTTTAAACACCATCATCTAAATAAGTTTAGACCGTTAACCTTCAATGCACTGGTGGAAAAAGGGCCTATGGTCCCGGTTCATTTGGGCCATTGGTCCCGGTTGCCGAACCGGGATCCATTACTCGGGACCAATGCCGGTCCCGGTTCCAGCACGAACCGGGACCGAGAGGTCTCCACGTGGACGCGCTGCGGCGCGAGGGGGCCTGGGTCATTGGTCCCGGTTCGTAGAACGAACCGGGATCGTTGATCCAGTTTTTTTTCTTTCTATTTAGGGTTTAGGGTTTTATTTGGTGTGTTTTGTATTCAATTTAATGGTATTATATATATACAGCAATAATTAAGGAACCACACTATATATATATTACACATCATGGTCACGAATATATTATTCACCGTCTCATCCGTCGTGCTTGGTCGCTATTACAATCGATAACTGACACAAATTTGATTTTACATCTTCTTTTTTACACTTCACCCTTCTAAATGAACCGGGTAATAGTATTCTCCTTTCGGATCTATGACTTGTTCTAATAAGAATCCGGCAATTTCCTCTTGAATTGCTTGCACGCGTTCCCGTGGTAGAAGACCGTCCCGCATCCGTTCGATCTAATTTAAAGAAGGGGATCAATATATATGGATGAAACTAAACATAGTTGATGGTAATAAAATAATGTTGAGATTATTGTTTATCGTACTTCAAGTTTTTTGATGTTTCGGTCTGCACCCTTCTTTTTGGTCGTCTGGCGAATGAACTCGCAGACATAGTATCCACATAAGTTATTCCCAGCTTCTTGCCTCAAGCACTTTACGAGAACGAAGTTCAATCAAAATAAGAATCAAGCATGATAATTGTATTGAAACTAGAATCAAAGAGATGCGTGGATCTAGCAAGTAGTACTTACATTCAATGGTTTAAATATAAGCTCTGGCTTCCAAACACCCCTAGTGTTGGCGGTGAACCGTTTCCAAGCCTTCTGGAGGCATTCCTGCATGTTCGCCCAATTTCCTAAAGGTGTGCGTTTTGAGTCCATGACTTTGACTACTTCTTCGTCAACACTAATGATTAACAGAATAAAGTGGAAGCTGCACAGACATAACGAGTCAAATAGCTTAACATCGAGTAAAGCGAAAACAAAATGTGTACAAGACAGTAACACTCACTCGAAGTTATAAGGAAATAGTATTTCCCTTCTGTTGCTGAAATACTTCAACGATTGTACCAAGTTATCCTCTGTCTCTTTGGGTTTTTTTTTAGAGTATCTTCATGAACGAAATTGCAGTCAACAAACCCAAGGTCAAAGATTCCTCCTTGGTCGCATTCGAGAATCTTCATTCTGCATATATAATTAGTATAATGATGAGTAAGATTATACAAGCAACGAATAAGCTGAGCTAGAAAGACTTAATAATACTTACAGGCAATAGGCACTGACAATAGTTTTGTCGAGGGCGTCTTGTTGGTAAAACTGAAATAATTCTAGAAATTCAATCAGTAAGAAGCCATCTCCATGACCGTAATGGTGGTGTTTATATCCAGCAAAGATCCAGTTTGTGGATTTAGCACAAGCTTGTATGTACCAGTTATGCAATCTCCGCATTTTTGTTGGTAGATCTTTGACTAACTCGGGTTTGACGAGAGGATTCCCGTACCGGTATTTGTACGCTATTTGCTGGTACCCCTCGAACTCATCCAGACGGCTCATGTACTCAGCAATAGATTGTCCATATAACTTGGCCTTTTCTCCGTAGAGTTGAATAAACTCCGGATCAATGTTCGGATCATGCCGCTCCTGGGCTCTCCACTCATTGGTATCGTACACTTTGAGCGGTTCGATCGATTGATTTTTCTGTTGTCCGAGCTGGGCAACTTCTTTCCCGACTCTCCGCTCTTTTGCCTCAGCCGACTTGCTAATAGAGCGATTATAGTCAGGTGTGAGCGCTATGGGTTGGTGAAGCTGAATCTTAAGCGCGGCTGCTTTGGCTTTATCTTCTGCGGTGACCGGGAAGATCAATGGCTCCGTCGGCTTTGGATTTTTCTTGTTAGCCATGTCAGTCTTCCACTGTTGATAATGGGCATCTGCGGCCGTAGCAATTTCCTCATCTGTCTTCTCGTAAGGAAGCTTCTTCATATTCTGATGAGGTACTCTTGGGAGGGGCGATAGCTTACGTTTCGGTGATCGGAACGTGCTCTTGCTGCTGCTGGTGGTGCTGCCCCTCTTAGTATACTTCCGCTTTAGTCTCTGAGGCTCAGGGGACGGAGACGGCTGACGCGGCGGCGGAGACGGCTGAGGCGGCAGTGGAGACAGCTGCGCTGAGTGGTGAGGCGGTGAAGGCGACGGTTGCGCTGGAGAATGGTGAGGTGGCGGCGAAGGTGGACTGCTGCTCTGAGGAGTGGGTGGCCTTGGCGGGACATAATTTGGAAGCACGATGTGCTCCTTTGGCCATACAATAGTCCCCCCTTTGGCTTCTCCTAGTTCAGTCAGGTCCCTATCTTCCCCTGCAGGGTGGTCCAGCTTCAGCTCCTCAAAATCTTGCTTGACATCATCCACCGTGACGACAGCGTACCCTTTTGGAATCGGTCTGCAATGCCAAGTTCCGTTAGGTGCAGTTGGTATGGCCATGCCGACCGCCGCCGTCACCCTTAAGTTCATAACTTGCACCTTTAGCTCACAAGATGTGCTCTCCGTGATATCATCCACTGGGTAGCGTTTAGGAGGAGCCATCGTCAGTGCATCATCATCACCATCGTGGAGCTGGGTGGAAGCGACGCTGCTTTTCTTATTTGATAGGGCGTCGATACCATCGAATGCAGCTTCTACCATGTGCCGCTGAGATTGGCCGCTGATACCTTGCTGGCTAAGTCTGTCGAGTTGATCCTGCTGCCGCTTTAATGATTCTTCTACATTACGCAGCCGGTCTGCAGCTGCCGCTTTCTCAGCTTCCTCCCTTTCCTTTCTCCTCTGATGACTTTTATCGGGATATCTCTTCATTTCCGCGGGGAAGGCAACCTTCCACGGCTTGGAGCCCGGTGTGCCTCGTGCTCGTCCGGTGTGTTCATCATTTTTGAGGGCTCGTGTGAGCTCGTCGTTCTCTCTATCGGGAACGAACCGTCCCGCTTCCACATCTTGTACTGCACTTCTAATATCTTCGATGGGCAGTAGGGGATGATCTTTGTGTTTCTGGGTATATATTGCTCTCCCTTCTTCGTCCAACGTGCCCCCATGGCCGTAAAACCAGTTTCTCGCCCGTGGTGTCCATGTTGTGGGCTCTGGTCTGATCCCGGCAGCGATATACTTGACCTCAAGTGCATCCCACTTAGGCATGCAACCGGCGTAGCCAGCAGACCCCATATTATGGTGGTACACTTTCTTAGCAGCGTTCTCTTTATTTATTCTCGACCTTTCCAAAGCTTTCTCCGATGTCTTGTACTTCACAAAATCAGCCCACTGGTGTCTTAACTTAGCATAGCCGGCTTGATTAAAATCCGGAGTCTTGTCTAACTTGACAAACTTAAGGTACAGTTTCTTCTTCCAGTTCTTGAATGCCTCGGCCATCTTGATCAGAGCAAACTTCTTGACTCTTTTAAGTAGCTCCTCATTTGCTTTCTTCTCCTCATCTGGATTCACATCTAGCCTCGGCAGGAGGAAATTAAGCATAAGCCTGTCAAAAAGCTTATCTTTGGCGACGTCGCCGACAAACAGGACTCCACCGATGCTTGGCCGATTCCATTCTTGAACGATGATCGGGATGTGGTCCCTCGCAAGAACTCCACATTGCTTGACAAATTTTTTTGCGACATCTTCAGGAGCTAGCGGTTGGCCGTCTACACCGACCACTTCGATCCTATATCCCACTTTGTTATCCAAGTTTTTGGTTGGGCCTCGTTTTGTTCTGACGGAACAAGTGCTCGATCCGGAGGGCTAAAATAAGAAAGAGTGTTAATATATGCATGTATATATATAGACAGTCGGGCATTACAAAAAAACATATATACACCTCGCCGGAGTTTCCGAGATTTAAGGTTCGGCCGGAGCCGTCGTCTTCTCCCTCGTCGGCTTCTCCCTCATCGCCTTCTCCCTTGTCGGCTTCTCCCTCACCGGCTTCTCCCCCGTCCCAGGCTTCTACCTCACCGGAGTCGTCTCCTCGGTTGAGAGATTCATCTCCCTCACCGGAATCGTTCAGAAACGTCCTGGTGACATCAATATCTACATTTTCTCGGATCATTCCTTGGAGGAAGTATTCATCATCTTAACTTTTTTTATGTGCTGGATCCATAGTTTCTGCAATATACCGACATTTGTTAGTTAGAATACACGCTATATATTCAAAATGCACGCTAAAACTAATTTTAACTAATTCTAATTCTAACTAACAAACTAACACTAACTTCTAACTAAGTACTAAGTAATATACTAACTACAATCTAACCTAACTAACTAACTAAGGGCATGTTACGGGTGGAGGCCTGAAGGCATGTTCTTAACCGGACAAAAATAAAAGATTTTTATTTCTATTGGGCCAGCCCACTAAGATTTTAACGCCTGTGGGGGGTGCGCGTCAAATAGGAATTGCCCACAGCACCCAGCGGACAAAAGAGGCCGAAAAAATAGCACCAGCGGGCAAAAGAGGCCCAAAAAACAGCACCGCGACGCGTCGGCCCGCGTCAGTGCGTCAGTGCGTCAGTACGTCTTCTCCAACGCGACGCCCGCGTCAGTGCGTCTCCCGTCGCCTCGAGTCCCGCCGCGTCAGTGCTTTGGGCGCCCCGCCGTCACCTTCAATGCCTGCCGCGGCATCAACGCCGGCGTGCCGATTGGGCTGCCGCTCGGTGGCATTCATTGCGGCCGCTGGACGCCCGGCCACTGGCCCCTTTAAAAGGAGGCCAACGGAGCTGCGGCCACCAGCCTCCATCGCCACCGCAGTCGCCAGAGCCACCACATCCCGGCCACCACAGCCCAGCCATGGGGTTCTGGAAGAAGGGCAAGGGCAGCCACGACCACGAGGCCGGCGGGTCTGGATCATGCCGGTCTCCTCCGCGCCGGTCTGGACGCCAGTCTCCTCCGCGCCGCGCCAGGACGACCTCGCCGCAGCGCCAGCGTGATCGCCGGTACATTCCGGTGAGTCACTGCCAGGCGCTGTACCAGTGCGGCCAGAGCGTGGACTGGCCGGACTGCAGCCTCCCCGGCAGGTGGCACCTCAACAGCCGGCGCGTGCCGGTCCCGCCGGTGCCGCGTTTCGGCCCGGAGCGGGTCGCCGAGATCCGCCGCCGCCGCGCCTCCGCGCCGATCCCGCCTTTGGCTACGAAAGCCAATGGTGGGGCAACTTCGGGCCGCGGGAGCGCGACCCGGTGCGGTGGGCGGCCTTCCTAGGGGAGGTCGCCCCCAACCCCTACGCCAGCGTGTACATGCCGGAGCCGGGGCCAGAGCCGCCGCAGGCGGAGCCCTTCATCGAGGAGATGGAGGAGGACGCGGAGGAGGCGCCGCCGGAGGTGGGCGGCGACGACATCCCTGGCGAGGAGCCCAGGGACGACACCGACGACTTCGTCGGCTGCGTCGCCTACGGCATCCTCGACGCGATGGACCACGGCGAGGCGCCGCCCCCCCCGCCACCGATGACCGAGGAGGAGGAGCTCCGGGTCACCGTCCTCGTCTCCGAGGAGGAGGAGAAGAGGCGGTGGGCCGGCATCGACACGGCGCTGGCCATTTCCGTGCACCAGCAGCACGGCCGGCCACCGTCGCCGCCACCGCAGCATGCGGCGACTCCACCGCCGCCTCCTCCACCAGGTCCTCCTCCACCGCCTGCGGCCAACTGGCCGTGGCCGCAGTGGCCCTACATCATCCTCCCCGACGAGGACGACGAGTAGGCCGCGGTGAGGACGATGACGCCGCCGCCCCTGTGCCCGCCCCGACGAGGGATTTTTATGTTTTTTTTATTTTTCTATGTTTTCTTAATTTCTATGTATTATATATATATATAAGTAATGAAAAATTTGCGTACGGCAATTTAAATGAGAAATTTAAAAAAAGAAAAAAATTGGCCAAAGGGCCGGCCGGCCGGGCCGGGAAGCTCCCTCCCGAGGAGCTCACCGTCGAAGGGGGGCGGCGGCGCTGGGGGGCGGGGCGGCCGCAGGGTGGCGTCGGGGCGGCTGGGAGGTGCGGGGCGGGCGCACGGGGCCGGGCGTCGCGGCGGCGCTGGGGGGGCGGCGGCGCAGGGGGCACCTGCAGAGAGAGAATGTGATGAGCGGCGGCGCGGGGGGAAAAGGGAGAGGTCGCGGCGGCGGCGGCGCTCACCGAGGACGGCGGCAGCGGCGGCGCTCTCCGAGGACGGCGGCTCGAAACTCGGACAGCCTGCCGGCGTGGTTTCGTTCCGCGCGCAAAAGTCCTTAGCAGTTTCGGCCGATTTGGGGGGAAGTGGGGGGAGGAAGAAGGGCCAGTTATATTTGGAGGGGTCATTGGTCCCGGTTCGTGGCATCAACCGGGACCAATGGATCAACGGTCCCGGTTGATGCCACAAACCGGGACCAATGACCTGGGCGAGGGGTGCTGCTGAGCCGCCACGTGCCCATTGTTTTTCCTTTTTGTTTTTCTGTTTTAACTTTCTGTTTTCATTTTAACAGGAAAAAACTTTCTTTTATTTAAAATTTGAAAAAACTTTCAACAGGAAAAGTGTTTCAATTTAAATAACTAATCCAAAACCATTTTCTGTTTTCAAAATTATTAATTCTAACTAAACAATTTTACTATTTTTAATAAAAAATGCACTAACACGTTTAAAACGGGCATAAGAAATTCAAAAATGATCCAAACAATGTGAAACCTTCGCGTGGTGTCATATTATGTGTCATAGTTGCAAGGAAAAATATTGAACTTGGAAAATTGCAAATGTCATAAAAAATCCTTCACAAAATGACCTATCATGTTCGAGGTTTCATGGCATTTAGGTCAAACCACCAATGTTATGGCTAGAATCAGGGCATAGTTTGTGATAATGTGCCCATATTGTGCACACATGTGCATCTTGGGATGGCTTACGATGTTGCAGGAGGAAGTTTTCGTTTTCGACGCACGAAATAGCCAATTTCCATTTTTGAGGTGCCGAAATTGGGGTGTTCTATGAAGGTACCACCAAATTAAAGTTTGGCATTGGCACCAACCCATTTTTCAAAAATACTAGACCACCTTAGATGGACCAATTCCCAACCGGTGTATCAGAAACCTTACCGTCCATCCCTCATGAAAAAGACAAATTCCTGCCGATTCGATAGGAGGGTGCCCAGATTTGAACTACAAGTACAGGATATAATGCTTGTGAATTTTTTAAAAATCATTTATAGGTTCACAACATGCTATTTCACCAGAGATCTACTTCAAGTTTAGCGAGGCTCAGCCCCGGGCTAAGAAGCTTCAAGCCCGCCGTTTTGAATATAGTTTGAAACGGGCATAAGAAATTCAAAAATGATCCAAACAATGTGAAACCTTCGCGTGGTGTCATATTATGTGTCATAGTTGCAAGAAAAAATATTGAACTTGGAAAATTGCAAATGTCATAAAAAATCCTTCACAAAATGACCTATCATGTTCGAGGTTTCATGGCATTTAGGTCAAACCACCAATGTTATGGCTAGAATCAGGGCATAGTTTGTGATAATGTGCCCATATTATGCACACGTGCATCTTGGAATGGCTTACGATGTTGCAGGAGAAAGTTTTCCTTTTCGACGCACGAAATAGCCTAAACATCTTCGAGAAGCTCCGCCACGGGAGATTTCCCAACCCTGTCCTCCATCCATGGGGATGAAACTCTCCCTACCTTCTAGGTTGGCTTGTTGAGCTGCTTGCCATGGCGTATTGATGCTACATGCTTTATCTCATCGAGCAGTGCATCCACCCATGCGTCCTTATCCTGCTGATAGCTTTAGTCCCGGTTGTGTCCACCAACCGGGACTAAAGGTTACCCACACGTCCTTATCCCACCGACAGTTTTGTTAGATGACACAAAAACCACCTTTAGTCCCGGTTGTACCCACCAGCCGGGACTAAAGGTTAGATAGTTTCCCGCGCCACTGCGTTCCCGCCTATTTTCTTCCCGCGCTTTCCACCTTTTCCCGCCTCCGTCTTCCCGCCATTTTTTCACTATATATATGTAGGCTTGGCCTCCATTTACATATCACATCTAGACTCATATCTGCAAACCTCATCACTCTCTCCCATGGCCTCCATCGTATCTCTAACCCCCAAGGAGGCGGAGGCGCTTTGCGCCTCAAACTACCCCTGCCCGCCGGGCTACCGCGTCCCCACCGGCTGGATGCTGAGCGTCGGAGGCGTACCGGTCCCTCCTGTCCCTCCAGGTGTGGCGCGTCAGATGGCCATCACGAACCACTACTACTTCGAGCTCACGCCAGAGCAGCGGAGGAATCCCCAGTGGCATCCCGACTACAGCCCGACTTGGGACGCCTTCTTCATCAATCGGCGTGAGAGTGCGCTTGCCAGGCACGAGGAGGACGGCCCACCTTGTTCGAACTTCAACGAGGCCGGCCGTCGGCTGTGGTGGCGCGGCCGGACTCTCCAGAGCGTCATGGCCTACCGTGGCCCCCACCTGCGCTACCCTCAGTCTCAGCCCACGCGTGCTCACCCGCCGAGGTTCGACTACCGCGACTCTGATGCCAGCGATGACAACGTCGACGACTACGACGACTACAGTGGCGACGTTTATAGGGCTAGGCTTGACTATGACTGAATCACTCCAATATTATGTGTCATAGCTGCAAGGAAAAATATTGAACTTGGATAATTGCAAACATCATAAAAAATCATTCACAAAATGATGTGTCATAGTTTTCATACATTACATAGATTTACATAGGGTTTAGGGTAATTCTCCTTCGTCGCGTATGTCGATCCCTTGCCTATGATCGCTTCTTAGGCCGTAACCATGGAGCATCTTCATTATTTAACGGGATGCAAGGGTCAGTTTTCACGGTGAAGGGCGGAATTTCTTCAAACTTATCATAATCTGCTGACATGTCTGTCTTGTCCTCGACTCCTGCGATGTTTCTTTTCCCTGAAAGAACTATGTGACGCCTGGGCTCATCGTCTGATGTATTCGTTTCCTTATTTTTCTTTTTTTTCGGTCTGGAGGACATGTCCTTCACATAGAAAACCTGAGCCACATCATTGGCTAGGACGAATGGTTCGTCTCTGTAACCAAGATTCTTGAGATCCACTGTTGTCATTCCGTACAGCTGGTCCACCTTTACCCCTTCTCTATTCATGTTGACCCAACTGCACCGAAACAAAGGGACCTTAAAAGTAGGTCCATAGTCAAGTTCCCATATCTCCTCTATGTAACCATAGTATGTGTCCTTTTTCCCATTGTCACATGTTGCATCAAAGCGGACACCACTATTTTGGTTAGTGCTCTTTTTATCTTGGGAGATCGTGTAAAATGTATTCCCATTTATCTCGTACCCTTGGAAAGTCAATATAGTCGCAGATGGTGTCGCGGCCAACAAGTAGAGCTGATCTCCAATAGTGGTGTCATTTATGAGATGTAATTGCAACCAAGTGCCAAAAGTCTCCATGTGATTTTCTTTAATCCAGTAGTCATCCTTCCCCGGGAACTTGGAGCGTACAACATTCATGTGTTCCTTGATATACGGAGCCACGAAGGTAGAACTTTGTAGAACTGTGTAGTGTTCTTGATTCAAAGAATGCCCGTCCCTAAATATCATTGCTTTCTTTCCTAGCGTGCCTTTTCCACTCAGTCTCCCCTCATACCGTGATTCAGGAACACCAATCGGCTTAAGGTCAGGAAGAAAGTCAACATAGAACCCAATGACCTCCTCTGTTCCATAGCCCTTGGAGATGCTTCTTCTGGCCTTGCACGATTACGAACATATTTCTTTAAGACTCCCATGAACCTCTCGAAGGGGAACATATTGTGCAGAAATACAGGACCGAGAATGGAAATCTCATCAACTAGGTGAACTAAGAGATGCGTCATAATATTGAAGAAGGACGGGGGGAACACCAACTCAAAACTGATAAGACATTGGACCACATCCTTTTGTAGCCTTTCTAGACTTTCTCGATCGATCACCTTCTGAGATATTGCATTGAGGAATGCACATAGCTTCACAATGGGTACTCGAACATTTTCCGGTAGAAGCCCCCTCAATGCAACCGGAAGCAACTGCGTCATAATCACGTGACAATCATGAGACTTCAGGTTCTGGAATTTTTTCTCTGCCATATTTATTATTCCCTTTATATTTGACGAGAACCCAGCCGGGACCTTGATACTATTCAGGCATTCAAAAAAGATTTCCTTCTTTGCTTTGGTAAGAGCGTAGCTGCTTAAGTATTGACGGCCTTTATCAGTATGCTTGTTGTATGGGTCTTTGATACGTTGCTGGTCCTCACGTGCTTCTAGTGTATCTTTTGTCTTCCCATACACGCCTAGGAAGCCTAGCAGGTTCACGCAAAGATTCTTCGTCACGTGCATCACATCGATTGAAGAACGGACCTCTAGGTCTTTCCAATACTCAAGCTCCCAAAATATAGATTTCTTCTTCCACATGGCCGTGTGTCCGGTAATGGGGTCTTTCGGAACAGATTGACCGCCAGAACCCTTTCCAAATATTACTTCTAGGTCCTTCACCATACCAAATACATCAGCACCTTTAGGGAGCTTAGGCTTCTTCTGGTGATCTGCCTCACCGTTGAAATGCTTGCCTTTTTTCCTTACTTGATGATTGGTCGGAAGAAATTTACGACACTCCAGGTACACAACCTTCTTACATTTATCCAAATATGTACCTTCAGTCTTATCTAAACAGTGCGTGCATGCATTGTATCCCTTGTTTGACTGTCCTGAAATGTTACTAAGAGCAGACCAATCATTGATGGTTACGAACAACAACGCTCGTAGGTCAAATGGCTCCTGTTTGTGCTCATCCCACACCTTTACACCTGGTTCTGCCCACAGCTGCAATAGTTCATCGACTAATGGCCTTAGATACACATCAATGTCGTTGCCGGGTTGCTTTGGTCCTTGGATGAGCACTGGCATCATAATGAACTTCCGCTTCATGCACAACCAAGGAGGAAGGTTGTAGATACATAGAGTCACGGGCCAGGTGCTGTGATTGCAGCTCTGCTCCCCAAAAGGATTCATGACGTCTGTACTTAGACCAAACCATAAGTTCCTCGCATCACCTGCAAAGTTTGAGTACTTTCTCTCGATGTTTCTCCACTTCGACCCATCGGCGGGGTGTCTCAGTTTCCCGTCTTTCTTACGCTCTTCTTTGTGCCATCGCAACAACCTAGCATGCTCTTTGTTTCTGAACAGACGTTTCAACCGTGGTATTATAGGAGCATACCACATAACCTTAGCAGGAACCTTCTTCCTGGGGGGCTCGTCATCACCCTCAACATCACCAGGGTCATCTTGTCTGATCTTGTACCGACATGCAGTGCATACCGGACATTTATCCATATTCTCATACTTCTCACCACGGTATAAGATACAGTCATTAATGCATGCATGTATCTTCTCCACATCTAATCCTAGAGGGCAGATAGTCTTCTTTGCTTCGTACGTTGTCTCGGGCAGCTCATTATCCTTTGGAAGCTTTGGCTTCATTATTTTCAGTAACTTCTCAAATCCCTTGTCAGATAAACCAGCCTCTGCCTTCCATTTCAGTAGTTCAAGTGTGGTACCGAGCTTTGTGCTGCCATCTTCGCAATTTGGGTATAATAACTTTTTATGATCGTTTTGCATGGCCTCCAACTTCAGCTTCTCCCTTTCTGTATCGCATTGTTGCTTTGCATCAGAAATGACCCGACCAAGACCATCACCGGGCTCATCCGATGCCCGTTGTTCTTCTTCATTGCCGCCTCCCTCTTCTTCATTGTCTTCCATTGCAGTATCACCGTATTCTTCAGGATAGCTGTCATCATCCTCTTCTTCATTTTCTTCCAGCCTAACCCCTCTTTCTCCGTGCATGGCCCAACAATAATATCCGGGCATGAAACCTCTCCGAAGCAGATGGCTTTGAAGGATTCTCGGGGCAGAGTGCTCCGTCAAATTTCGACAGTCGATGCAGGGACAAGGCATAAAATTATCCACTTTGTTTGCCTTAGCCACATCGATAAATTTATGCAGGCCTGCAATAAAATCAGAATCGCGTCGGTCGCCGTACATCCATCGCATCCGCGCATCGATCTGCGTTATAATAATTAACTATTACAATAACATCGTGAATAGTGAAATGACCACCCACATGGACACATATGCAAGATTTTTATATCAGTTACAGATGAAGAAGATAAGGTTGCTAACCTCGGCGGAGGATACCGTGTTGTGCGAACTTAAATGTGGCATGGACATTTCATCGAACACCTTGTGTGCAATCAAAGGAAAAAAAAGCTAGCACCCACACCACACACACAATCCAGCAAATTTTTGTGGCAAAGGGCAAAGGGCTGGGTATCAATTTATAGCCAGGGGATGGTCTTTGATCCCGGTTCATGCCATGAACCGGGACCGATGATCCGCAGAGAGGCACGTGTCATGCTGGGGAGGCATTAGTCCCGGTTCATGCCACAAACCGGGACCGATACCCCGAAATGAACCAGGACTAATCTCAGGCGGCATGAACCGGGACCAATACGTGTCATTGGTCCCCAGTGGCCAGTCGAACCGGGACAGATGACATTTGGGTGCTGGACCAAAGACCCTTTTTCTACTAGTGATGTATGACCGTTAGATCTTCAGTGTTCATGGACTGTTCCGTGCACGATATGGGCAGCCGTGTAACTCATGCAGTCCAAATCATGGACCGTCTCAACATAAAAATTATTTCACCCGTAATTAAAGGCTAAGATTTAGCTTGCCTTCTCGCGGCCTCTTCTCGGCATAGCCCCACTATTTCTATTTCTGCCGTGTGCCAATGCGGCCACCAGATCGTTGCCGTGTTCTGGGACAAATTTATGGATGCATGGCGTATTGGAATGTATTTATGGTAGTAAGGATTTCTTTCATGGGAATTGTCCAAGCGAGGAAGCACCGAAGAATATAACTTGCATGGATTATGACTTGGTCGGGGGAAAACGATGATTCGCTATTAATTGTGTTCTATCTATGAGCTGTTTTATGGTGATTGGCACGGAATGTATGTTCCGTTGAGTTCCGTCAAGTCTAAAATCTTTGTAACCGTTGATTAAAAGAGATGATTGCCTTTTCCGAAACCTTAGAATGCTTTCACGATCTAGAAATATGCACTCAATCGGTCAATCATCTGTAACTTTACGGTAAAAAAGAAGAAGAGGAAAGGCCGTGAAGCCAGAAGGGAAGATAGGCGACGAGGAAGGGCACGGGCGACGACGCCATCGTCACCGCCGTCCTTCTAGTAGAGGTCCACTGCCGCGTGCCCCTGCCATTTGAAGGCCCTCCTCCCGAAGATCATCCCACGCAGTCCTTCGATTCAGTCCTCATCTGTGGGATCCCGTGCGCCGCCTGGCCAAGATCTTCTCCTCCACATGACTGAGTACGTTGGAACGATGCCGCTCTCCTCACCAGAGGGATCGGATCGGCCAACCTCACCAAAGAGATCCGAGTCGGCAGCCACCGCCAGCCTTGTCGGCGGGATCGGACACCACCGAGTCAAGGTGAGTTAGTATCTAAGTCACTGTTGTTAGACTGCTAGCTTATGTTTTGATTTTTATTTCCGTTCAAGTCATCCGTATGCATAGAAGTGGGCTATACATCTACCGTTGTGAAAGAGCAACTTGGTACCATGTTAGCTTGAATTGATATGTGATGGGAAGATGAATGGAACACTGCCTCCTACCAATTCAGCTTCTGATGCTGCTTATAGATTCCCTCATTTGCATCCTCGCGAAGGTTCGGCTGATCAGGCGTGCTGGAGCTAATAAATGAACTCTTTCGTTTTTGTAAGGTTTTGAAAAGATAATAAAAACACTTAGATTATTTAATATAACCTATTTCATAGGAAATTATGGCTCACTCATGATACTGTGAAGTTCATTGCTTGCACTCGGTATATAGGATCACAATTTTCAAAATAACATGTTCAATCTTCCTTGATTTTCTTCCTTATATAAGTATAGATATTCTGTAACATCTAACACTAAATATCAGTTCAGTAGTGTGTATAATACAAGCAGCCGTGAGAAATCTAACCAAAATACTTAATTTGCTGTTAGGGTCAACCAATTTCTAGTAGAAGCGACCTTCGAATGAGTAACCTAAACCATCACTGTATTTCATTGCAAGAAGACATGCATTCAAGAAAGCATTAACAGTGTGTATTTTATGTTGAGGTTTGAATAAATAATGCAGCAAAAGGTAGGGCTTGTTAGGCGTGCTGGAGATTGTGTTTTATTTTTGTAGTTTTGTCCATGTTGTACGGGCTGAAACTGTCCATAGAAATTGGAGTATCAAATGTGAGGACACTCGGCAAACTGTTGAGGGTTTGCCGAGTGTAGTTACTTTGACACTTGGCAAAAGAGACATAATTCAAATGTTGTTGTGTGTACTCACGCTGACACACGCAAAAGTTTCATATCCATTACCCTAGCCTGAGTTTTTTCTAGCGAGCGAGGGGAAAGTATAGCAAAAAAATTTGTCGTGAAACAAGAAGAAAACACACAACAAAGTCTGATATCTCTCATGATCGCTGCCAAGTCAGCTTTGTCGTGTTCCTGTACTAGGAAAGTCTGCCGAGTTCCAGGCCGCCTTTGCCGAGTCTTTTCCCTAATTAGCAAAGGTGTTTTTCCTTTTTCTATAAAAAATCATAGATACCAATTACACTCAGCCACTGCAACAACACTGTGCGCTAATGTCATTGCGGATAAAAAAGAATTACAAAAAAATTCATTGTCTTCCGGTCTTCCCTAACTATAGAAATTTAGTATTATCACTCCCCACAAAAATCTATCAAGTGGTATCATACAGTTACTTCCAACAAAAAGATTAACACAATATGCATTTGACAAGGTTCTAATTTTCTGAAGGAAAGGACTGAGCGTCCTCCGAGGGATCCATCTCATCGATCCTCTGCCTTCTCCTGCCGACACGTGTCTAGTTAGCGTATGAAAAATCCTGCATTTGCTTCATAGTGGCAAAAAAGTTTTATTGTAGCAAAAAAATTATACGGATGGAGCAAAAATGATTCGCATCTAAATCCCGCATTTGCTTCTATGAAAGCAAAAAAAAACCCGCTTTTGCTTCATTGTAGCAAAAAACGGTTCGACGCAAAAAAATGCTTCGACATGGATCTCGCCAGAGACATCGAAGCAATGTTTTTGTACTATTGAAGCATCGCAGCAATTTTTTCCGGCGAAGAGATTTGCCAGAGACATCGGAGCAAAATTTGTGTACTAATGTAGCATCGAAGCAAAAAAAAATTCCAGTGAAAATCCTCCCGCGACTGTTACGGTGCAAATCCGCAAAGTAATTGTAGCAAAAAATTCGTTCTAATAATGCAAAAATATAGACCAAACGTAGCAACAAAAATCTTCTATTGTAGCATCGTGGAGAAAAAACTCCGGCGAGGTTTTCCGACGAGACTTTGACGCAAAAATAGCGGAGCCATTGTAGAAAAGAAATCTTCTAAAATGTATTTTCACATCACGAATGAAGTAAAAACATAGAACGGTGGTAGAAAAGACATATTCTCAGGAAGTATACTCGCAGACCGCCGGCCATGGCCGCGTCTTGAGGAAAGGGGTGCCGCAGTAGCTGCTACGACAGGCCAAGTTTGGAGGAGGTGGTGGGAGGCTAGCGAGGCCACGGCAGGCCAGCACCGCGAGCATCTGCTACGCGCGCGGCCATGGCTGCCTCCTTGGAGCAGTAGGCGCACGGGGACGCCATGGTCGCCTCCTCGGAGTAGCGGCCGGGCAGAGCAGCAGCAGCGATACCGGGAACCAGCAGCCGGGGCAGAGCAACGACAGGTGACGCCGGGAAGCAGCGGCCAGGGCGGAGCACAACCGCTGGATGAGGACGTGGCCCTCGGCGGAGCGTTGCTAAAGGGAGGCGCGCGGCTGGAGGACGTGGCACTCGGCGGCGCGGCGACGGACCTCGTCGGGGCACCAACGTTGCTCGGTGCGGTGAGCTCGTGGAGGAGGACAGCCATAGGTGAGGCGTCGGGAGGTGAAGCGGCTTCGGAGTTCCCTACCACACGATGATAAGGAAGAAGGGGGAGGATGGAGTGGTGGGCCTGTCGTGTTATTTTTCTGGCCAACGAGGGGCACGTGGCGAAAGCGCGAGGCGGAGGACCGCGCGACACGAATCCTCCGGATGATTAGAAGCATTTTCCTTTTCTGAATGCTTTAAAAAAAATTGCAGTTGAACTGACTACACGGCATTTTAGGAATTAATCACTAATCTATACCTAATAATAAAAGCAAAAGGGTTTCTCCCAGTTTATGGGGATTCCACCTTTTATCAAAATTACAAAGATTGCCACCGGTAATTAAGTCAGAAAAACGATTCAGAAAAACAATCTTTAGACCGACCGCAGTTCGCCGTTTTCTCGATCCCGTCGACTCATCCCTGTCAAGCACGCAACTTTAGCCCCACCAAATCTTTATCACGGGATGTTGGATATAAAATTGTGGGTTGTCAAACCCTAGACTGTCAAACCGATCTCATGCCGGTGGTGGCGCGATTGTTCCTCTTGGTAAACCCGGCCGCCGGTCATCCGCGAATAGTCTGGAAGCAACGATTGTAGATTGCCAAGCAGGCCGCCCCATCATAGTCCTCGACTTCCTCCCCAAGGACGAAAATTGGAGATCGCCAAGCAGGCCACCTTCGCCCACAGCGTATAGCTGTCCCCGATTTCGTCCCCAAGGTCTCGGCTACGCAGAAGAGCAACAGGTTTATCCTGACGCGCTGCAGCTTCATCGCCGAGTCGACCATGGTGACGTCGGACTGACAGAACTAGCGCAGGTTCCCCTGCTCCTTGCCATCTTCCACATATTTGGCCTCTCGATCCGTCATAACCTTTGGCCTACGGCTGCCGGCCCGGGACCTCGCCATGCTCGTGCTCGCCGGCTTCATCTTGCCGGGAAGCAGCCGACCGGAGTTCGTCGGAGCCTTGGAGGGTTGCCGCTGCGTGTGGTGCAATGGCTGGCACGATGCGGGGCATGGCCGCGTGCATGAAGGCGTGTGGCCGTGTGGGGAGACCGACGGACCGTCCGCCAGCATAGCGCGGACGCACACGCGTTGCTTGCTCCAACACATGGGGAGCATATCGCATGCATGCCTGCTTCTTCTCCCTCGCAACACACATTTTCTTGCGACAACAATTTGTTCCGTCGACAGAACGAAGAACACAAAGGTGAGGCAGCGACAACCTAATCTATGGTCATACCATAACATTTCGTTGCTTGCAAGAGGAGCAGCTACATTGTACATCTCCTTGGATTCAGCCAGGCCGGACTTCCTACGAAATCAGGTTGGAAGATGTAGCAGTCTAGCAGAGCATCACAATGGCAAAGGTGAAGTTTGGTCTGCATCCAAATCAACCCGTTTTACTTGTGCTTTTCTTAATCTCAAGTATCTATAGGCAGCCAAAGAAGCAGTGGACATGACGTGAACTGAGTGCCTGCAACTTCACCATATTCAACACCACCTAGGAGAACAATTTTCACATAGAACATGTTGTGCACAAGGACATATATTTCTTAGCAGAGCAACCATAGTTAATAAAGAAGTGAAGAACACTCAGCTGTCTGCATGTGTACAGTCTTAGAGAAACTCGTCACTGAGCGCCAGCATCCCTGGTGACCACGACACGTCGGCCCAGATGGCGCGCGTAACGTGGAGAGTACAGACCATGGGGGCGGGCTGGCGACGTGCAAGGAGGTTGGTACGGGGAACAGAGGCCATGGGCCCCTGGGGCATGAGGTCTGTCTCGGCCATGGCCACAGACACAGCCTCGGCGGTGAATATTGTGTCAAAGACCTCAGTGAAGCGAAGGGGGATGGAAGCCTCGCGTGTGTCGATCGCCCTGAGGATGCAGAGGTGGACGTGTCGGTGGCAGCCAGGGAGGCGAAGTGAGTGACGACGTCCTTCCTTATCGAGCGAGCAAGCTTCATGGGATTGGGGAGTCGAGATGAGCGAGGAGGCACACTACCTCGCCGGTGGTTGTGTGGAGCCATCGCTGGTTGCCATGCATGGCGGCGAGGGTTGGGGTTGGGGAGCGCTTTCGCAAACGTACAGACGCACAGCTGATCGCTAGGGCCCTCTTTCATGCTTGCGTTCTTGTGGCAGCGTGGCAGATGTATGGCAAGTGCACGCAAATTTGAGCTGCACGAGGTCATCGTTTTCCTCAACAATGCCGAAAAGCACACCGTGCTCTGGCCCTGCTTTCTCCGCGAACATGGGTGTGCACGTGGTACAATATGATGTTTCTTCTCATAATAATATTTTCTTGTGGTTGTGATTCTTCTACATGAACTAAATCATCAGTTGTCGATGCTCTAATAAATAGATTTTCTTGTAACTGATTTTTCTACATTACATTCTCAGTTATCGATACCGTTCTTTCTACTCTTAGGCTTACACACGGGCACGGCTGCTAATTTGGAGAAGTGCAGTACAATTTCATGCTATGTATCTCCATTTATACATTGTACCTCTTTAGAAGTTTTAATTTCAGTATCAACAGAATAAAATTGAACTGTTATTTTGTGTTATTCCATCCACATCCGAGTTAATTTTGCAAACTCCGTAGATTTACTTTGGTTGTGCCATGTCTCATTGCTGCAGGTGTGATCACCAAAGAAATAAAGCACCTCGAGAATGCCTTCAGTGCTCTGTCCAGGCAAGTATAGTGTGACGGAACATGTGACGGAAATTCTTTTCAGAGTAATAGTGTGTGAAGTTCAAAGAAAAATACGGCTGATGGTGAGGTACTATTTCCAAAATTTGTTGTGTGTAATTGTGTTTTGTCTTGTACAGATTGAGCTAGCTATTTTATTTTGGCAGTTAAAGCGAAGCACACCATAAAAATATTTAAATAATGTACCAACATATTTTCTTACCATTTGAGCCATTTTTGTCAATGATGTTTCTAGGTAGTAGGAAAATTTACACGGATCAATCAACTTTGAGGAAAAATTTGGGTCGTGTCAACCTTTTTTTATGGAAAGTTGATTTTCTCACTCCCGGTGCAACGCACGGGCATGTTTCCGAGTTGAAATAAAAATGAAAAAGCAAATGTCATCCTCTCGCGCATGCATGCAGTTTTAAAACCCATCCAGAGAACCTTTCCGCCAAGAAGCCGAGAACAATTCCACACGCACGAACGCCCTTGGTGAGGTGACAATGGACGGCGACGCGAGCTGCGGGAAAACAAGCGGCCTGGTGTTGAACCTGACGTCGTCATACGCGGACCAGAGCAATGAGGCGTCCATGGTGTCCGCCACCGTCATCATGTTCATCCTCGCCGCGCTCTTCTTCAACCTCAACCTCTTCAGCGGCCTCTCCGACGCCAGCGCCATCCTTGACCCCAAGGTCCGCGTCGCGCTCTCGAAGGCGCTCTCCCTCTTCCTCCCCGTCATGTCCTACCTCTTCTCGGAGGCCAAGAACGCCGGCGCCGGCGCCGCCGCGGGCGAGCTCCCGCTGCGGGCCCGGCTGATCCTGACCTGGATGCTCCTCGTAGAGCTCCTCCGCAACAAGGTGGAGGTGATCCCCATGCAGCAGCAGCAAGGGGACGGCTGGCACAAGGGCACCGTGGAGCGCGCCGGCCGCGCCGCCTGGCTCGGCAGCCTCGTCTTCTTCAATCTGCGGGGACCCGGCCGGAGGGCGGTGTTCGGCATCCTCTGGCTCCTCTGCGCCGCCAAGCTGGTGCAGAGGGTCACCTTCACTCTGGTGGGGAACAAGTCTTACGCCTACGGCAAGAACGCCCGCCTCGTCGTCTCCTACATGCGTGCTCCTCGGGTGCTTGTTGACACTACGCATGGAGAGACCGACAGCCATGGCGACGACCACGAGCCATTACTGAAAAGGTGCCGGTACGCGGTGATGGGAGAAGACAAGCTGGTGATCGGGCCATCCCCGTCTGGCTACAGCCTAACGGCCGACGACTCCGCCACCACGATCACGACTGTCGGGAAAATCTGGCAGATCGCAGAGACTGACGCTGACCCTTTCCTTGCCTCCGTCGACCAGGATGGGCGGCTAAGGAGGCTCTGTCTCTCCATGGCACTCTTCAAAATCCTTCGACGGAGTTTCGAGTTCCTGCCGCCGATGAGCGAGGCTGAGACCCGAGACTGCCGGGAGCTCATCTTCTTCAGAGGAGGCTTGTACAACAGCAGCAGCAGCAGCAGCAGCGAAGAGGAAGAAGAGGAAGAAGACCAGAAAGCAGCAGAGGATTTGTTCGAGGTGATGAAGGACGAGACCATGTTCCTGAGCGAGTACTACCACTCCGTCGTCCCTGTGGCCATGGCGAGCCCCATGTTCCTCCTGGCCAACTACGTCATCTTCCCAGCCATGGTGCTGGTGCTGTGCCTGGTCATCGTCGTCCTCTGCGGCAACGGCAACTTGATCTTCGCCTTCCACAGCATGGGGAGCGACAACTACAGCGTCTCCTTCGGGGTGGCCAGGATGGCGAAGTGCCTCCTCAAGAGGGTTGCCAGTTCGCCCTCCGTCTTCTTCTCCACCATCGATCTGTCCATCACCTTCCTCCTCTTCCTCGTGCTTCTGTACGAGCAGGTGTGGGAGTTCGTCGTGTTCCTCTTCTCCAACTGGTTCCTCGTGTCCTTGCTCCACGGGTACGCCACCACCGTGAAGTTCAGATACAGCGCCACCTTCTGCTGGGCCGTCCGTCGCATCCTGTGGGTGCGGAGCAAGATGAGCCACCCGGATCTCACCGTGAAGCAGTTCTCTGCGCTGAGGTCCTGCCGTCTCTGGCCCACAATGTACCTACCGGGCCTCTCACTGATGACGCTGCCCACCGTCGCCGTGCCGAAGGAGGTGAAGCATTCCATCGCCGACTACTTGCTGACCACTAGTACTTGTACTAGTCCTAGTCGCCGTGGTCTTGTCAGCAACGGCAAGCTCGCGGTGGAGGGACACCGGGAGCTCCGGCGGGCGTGCGAGAGCGAGAGCATCGCCGAGGTGATCCTCGCGTGGCACGTGGCCACCTGCCTCTTCGAGGAGAAGATGGGGGAATGCCCACCCCCACCATCATGTCGGCGTGATGTGATTGTGGCAACCACGCTTTCCAAGTACTGTGCCTACCTGATCGCCGTCCAGCCGGAGCTCCTGCCGGAGAACCAGGAGAGCACAGAGCTCGTCTTCCAGGCCATGGAGGAGGAGCTGAGGCGTACGGTCGGATTCTGGAGATACTACCTCCCGGCGGTGGCCGGCGGTGGGCACGAGCAGATCATGAACCTGGCGGAGAAGCTGGGCCAGGCGCTGGAACTGGTGGAGATGTCGACGCTGCAGAAGGGGGCTAGCCTGGGGCGCGCGCTCGACGATGAAGCCAGCGCCGGCGGGGTGGAGGGGGTGTGGAAAGTGCTGGCTGATCTGTGGGTGCAGCTCATCGTGTACGTGGCGCCGACGGAGCTAGAAGACCGGGAGCGCGTCATGGGCCACGCCAAGGTGCTGCAGGAGGGCGGCGGGTTCCTCACCGTGCTCTGGGCGCTCGCCACGCACACCGGCATACGCCGCGCCGCGCCAGCTCCAGTGGCTGTCGACATTATGGAACGTGTTTAGTTAGTTCTATTACTACTGGTTTTGGTTACGTGCTGCTAATTAGTTTAGATTAATATGCATGATGATGAGACCCGATCTGCTAGCTCGTGGTAGTTTCCTTCTGCACTTGTGTGTTGCATTCGTCTATGTGTACGTTACCGATCAGCTATATGTAATCAAAATGTGACTGTGATCCTTGGTAGCTAGCTTAGAGGTTTACAAGAACCTATGTACACAATGTCTAATGTATGTCCAACTTATCTAGTCTAGTGTTGCATGCCAACAGTTGGATCTACGATGTAATTGTTTTCCTTTAGCTGAGCTGACTGATTTTTGTGTGTGAATTTAATCAAATTGGGTGAACATGCGCGTATTAGCTCTGCGGTTTACATTGTGTTCTCATACAACATGATAGGTAGGAGGAAAATGCTCATAACACACCAAACATTGGTACAAACATAGTTGCACAAAACATAAGATCAAAACAAGTTTTGCAGCTAGCTTACCCCATTTTTTTCGGCCAATACGTCACAGCAAGCCCAAATATAATATTAAGACCCTTGACAATGTATCAAACTTGCGGGCTAGGTTCTTATACCACAATTATAGACGACTTTTGTATGGTCTACCATAATTATATGACAAGTTCAAACAAAAAAGCAACATAACAGTACTTCCTCTGTTTCGATTTACTAGTCCTTGCGCGTGTATCTAGGTTATCACTTTGATCTATATAAGATAAACTATATAACACAAAAATTATATTATTACAAAATATTACAAATAATGTTTCTAGTAGTATATATATTTTAATAAATATTTCATGTTAAGTTGGTAACACTATTTTTCAAAAAAAAAAAAAAAAGTTGGTAACACTAGTAAACTGAAATGGAGGGAGTAGAAAACATAGACGTTATGCACTTACAAAATATTGTGGTATACTATTTATTCTAGGAGAAAGATACTATGGAAAAGGATATTAGGGGGCGCCGCGTCACGCTCGTGCCGCGGTGTGCCTGTAGCGGTTTAATGCGCTTTCTAGTATAGGAGAGAAAAAAATACATGCATGCATATAGAAAATCTGATGACATCATCGCATTAATTTCTAAATTCAAAATTTTAAAATGATTTATCTTATATAAACTGTTTAACTAATCATTGATCTATTTTCACCGCCGAGTTTGTCTCGATGAGGGATTTAAAACTGAATCCTATATTGTTTCGTTTTAAGAAAAAAATTACCACATTATTTGCAAGATTATGTTACCACGGTTGTCATATTAGCAACAAGCGGCTACCATGCCAATTATGTATAGCTATAGGTGAGTTCTACATGTATTTTAGACATTGAAATGATCTACATATTTATAGAGCGGACTTTTGAAATGTGTCAAACAACTAAGATACTACATCATTCAACAAAAATTAGTAGAGTGCATATTATATCGATATAGAACAACGAATGAAACAAACAATAAGTTATTTTAACTTGACAACTAAGTGGCAAATGATACATGGGAGTGATTTTTTGGCTCTTGGGTGGATATGCTCTCTTTAGTTCAAACAAAAAATTAAAGCATACATCTTCACATGCTACATGCACACAAAATCGTTTCACAAAATATCGACTTGTCATGTGGGTTGTGTAGAATAACAGATTTTGGAGCTAAAATAATACTTTTTCATGAGACATCTTTTTTCTTTTTTATATAGACCACAAAAGAAATAGGTTTTTCGCAAAACTTTACGAACACATGTAGATTATGGAGCTGTACATGCAATTTTTTTTTATCTATTTTGACATTTTGAAATGTGTTTTTTGTTAGAGGGAGCATGTGCACCCATGAGCCAAATTGAATTTATGATTATTGGCATGTGTAACTGTTTCATCAATGAGATTTTGTAGTATAGAAACGTTTGTTTGTTGTTGTCAATAAATGAAGTTTATTTTCACATCAAAGAGAAAAGGTAGAGCAACAAAATATAACAAACCTTTGCTAGCACATATACAGTGGGTATCTCCTACTTGTTGATGAAACAGCTAAACACAGGGGATAATTAACAAACACATTCCACTTTTGTTCTAATGGTATCTTTTCTTTCAAAGCAAAGATGTTGGTTGCATGCTCTTACCAGCTATCGTACCACACCATACGAGAATTTTATAATGACTGGACTGTAACCATGGGGGGCATGGAATTTTGGCTACCGAGAGCCTATTCTCTCGTATGAACAATAAATTATATAAAATTAATGATCCAATTAAAAATCTTAAATTTAGTGTACTTTTTTTCTGTTATTATGGAACATTTTTTGTGCAAATTTTCATGCAAAAATCAACATGTCTATTTTCACAATATGATGACAAAGTTTGGTGCTCTAAACAAGCACAAATTTGGTTCTCAACTTGTATTTTTCACATATGTCATAGTATTTGTGTTTTCTCCGTAAAGATTTGCAAAAACCTAGAGACACAAACATATATGTCTAATTTTTCATAATTTTAAACTTTCATTAAAAAAATCCATATGCATGAGCATATGCTTTTGGAAGCCGAATTGTATTATTTTATAAGTCAACGCCCGGTGGTATCAAGAGAAAGCATACAAAAACAAAAAGATACATTTGAAATTTAAATAGGAAAAAAATAAATTGGGGTTGATGTCTCTGAACTGCCACTCGTATCTTACATAGTTGTCTTCGTACCATGTTGTTAATCAATATACTTTGGAGTTAAAAAAATCAACAAATATATAATTATATATTAGGTCGTACAAAAAAGCAATATGTTTGACATTGGACTCATCTTCTTCCCGCCCATGTAGCTCATCCATTACTACTATTGCAACCAGAAAATAGTTGTTTCTTCTGCTGGCAAGAAGCAAGCAGGCCACAAATAAAGGGATGTAAGTTCTTCAAGTGCCCTCGCAAATGTGAGTTCCTGAGACATATTTCTATTCCAAGATATATATTTGGTTGTTTAGTGATATATATGCACCTATGAATTTGCAGCACCCAAGGTAAAATACCAAACGCGAAAATTTGCGTATTAATCTGAAATAATTTATCCCCTCAGTTCAAAAACATAGTTAGTAAAGTGTGGTCTTTGCAGAACATAGGGGATTCTATATTAGATCATTGGCAAGCTAAAGTTAGGTGATTTAGGAAAATAGCTAAGTATTAGAGTGCTAACTATGAGGCTGCTATTAGGAAACATTAAAAGAACTTACGGAACAATATGATCTCCTTGATATAAATCAGAGACTTAGATTCTTCCGTGGAAGAAAAAGCTAGGTTTGACTTCCTTCTTAGAGATTTGAATAGCTTTTGGATCATGGAAGAAACAAAAACTAAGCAAAGATCAAGAGATAAGTATATAGTAGAGGGAGATAGAAATATTGCTTATTTTCATGCAGTAGCTAATCAAAGAAGAAGTAAAAAACGATCTAGGTGCTAGATGGAACTGATGGCCCAATCACTGAAAATAGAGACATGATCAAAGTGGCATTAGATTATTGCAAAAACCTCTTTGGTTATGAAACTAGCCCTAAGATCAGATTAAAACCTGATTTCTCCTCTAATGAAGAGAAGGTAAACGCAGAGGAAAATGAAATGCTAGGTCAGTATGTTTACTGAGGAAGAAATTAGGAAGGCAGTCTTTCGGCCTTATGCAGATGGTGCTCATGGCCCTTATGGCTTGTCTTTCATGTTTTACCAGACTTTTTGGGACATAGTTAAGCTTGATCTCATTGCCATGCTTAATGCCTGGCGTGGTGATAACTTGGACCTTTATAGGCTTAATTTTGCTATGATCACCCTCATTCCCAAAGAGAATGATGCTAGGTCTATGAAGAAATATAGGCCTATAAGTCTACTTAATTTCTCTTTTAAGATTTTCACTAAGGTCCTTACAAATTAATACACCAGCCAAAATAATTAATAGGCTTATTTCATATCATCAATCTGCTTTCACTAGAGGTAGATACATTTTAGAAACTGTAGTTACTGCCCATGCAATTATTCATGAGGTACACAGGAAAAAAAGACCAAGGTTTGGTCTTTAAGATATATTATGAAAAAGCCTATGACAATGTAAAATTGAAGTTTCTTTATAGGCTTTTAGAGTTGAGAGGTTTTTGCCAATGTTTGTGAGACTGATCAAACAGATCACTGAGGGGTGGTTCTATAGGACTTAGGATAAATGACGAGGAGAGTAATTTTTTCCTGGCAGGGAAGGGTCTCAGACAAGGAGACCCCATAACTCCCCTTTTGTTCAATTGTGTTGTAGATTCTCCAAGATGGTAGTTAAAGGAGCAGACTATGGTTTAATTAGAGGTTTGTGTCAAAATTTCATTGATGGGGGTGTAGTCAGCCTCCAATATGCTGATGATACATTTCTTTTCTTATAGAAGGATACAAAAGTAGCTTTAAACCACAAATGTATTTGAACTTGCTTTGAGCAGATATCTAGGATGAGGATTAATGTTCACAAAAGTGAACTTATTCCCATTAACATATAGATAGAAGAGCTCTGTCCTTTCATTCCAATCTTTCAATGTAAGGAAGGGGCTTTGCCTGTCGAATATTTAGACATTCCACTGCTGACAAGGGTATAGTTAATAGATCCCGTTAGTTGAGTACCCCTGAGGCCCGTTAAGCTAGGCCCAATTGTAATGATAGTCGAATACGAGTTTTTACCGTATGTCGATATTGTAATCTGTATCGGACCCTACCCGATCCTCGAGACCTGGCCATCTATATATAGGGGCCAGGAGGGGACGGTGTGGGGTAGATTGAAAGCAAGCCAGGTTGAACACCCACGTTTACTTTCGATATATACTTATTTCGACTAACCTTTACCTTCGAGTTCATCCGACGCCCTCTTCCCCCGATCCTAAGTCCTTCATCTAGGACATTTGTCGAGTTAACCCTCGTCAATTGGCGCCGACCGTGGGGACTTGGGCGTTGGAATCATGAATTCGACGGCTTTTTCGCTTTTAGCCAACAGCAGTTCAGAATTCGACGAAAGTCAAGAGATGGAGTTACAATTGGAAGTTTGAGCATCCTCATCGGGCCATCGGGTTCATCTCGCCTTTCGGATCCGGCGAAACAAGATCCGTCGGCAAGTGAGCCCGAAACAGTAGCAATGATGGAATATTCTGATGGCTCTTCCAGCGAGGTAAACTCGCCGGTCAGCTTAGAAGAAGTGCAAAAAGGAAAGATCGCAGAAGACAAAGAAGCAAGGGAAAATTTCGACGCAGGGGTCCAACTCGACGATCTCATGATCTGCCTCGACGACATCTCGGATAAATCGACAGACACATGGAAGACAGGGCTAGAGCTTTCTGAAGACGGTGACTCGATCTTCTCAAGCTTCAATGGTAACATCGGAAAACAATGCCAGGTGCTCGCCATTGTGGGAGATAACTCAGAAGAATTCGACGAAAATAACAATCCAGTGCTAAACCCAGCAAATATCGACAGAGGAGCAAATCACCTAGCAGAAGGGCAAACAGCAGAATCCCTCACAACCAGGCAAAAAATTCGACTATCAGTCGACGAATGGAGGATAATAAGAGAAGCCGTAGAACACGGCACGCCGATACCATCAAATTCCAGCAAAGACATGCTATTGGGGTATCATTATGCCCTAAGGCAGTAGGCAAAGCAATTAGCACAGGAGAAAATAGAGATACAGAGAAGAAAAGACTCAGCCATTGCAGCTAGCAATGCCACTCGTAAAGCGCGAAGCGACGCATCATACAGTAACGCGAGGAAAAATCGTCGACATGGTTCAAGGTACGATAACCTCGAATACTCCGACCGACAAAGCATCTCCAAAAATCTCGACTCGTCCTTCCTATCGGTCGACGAGCAGGGAAACATCGTACCAAAAACTCCCGAAGCAGCATTAGTAGCAGCCCAAGCATATCTGCTCACAACTCGACCAAGCCCGGGAGATCCCTGGGAACATATGCACAGGGCAGCATTGAACGGACTAAACATGGTGGGCCACAAGCTATCAGCAAAAGGAGAAGAAGCACGTCACCACAAAGAAGCACACAAGCCAAGATCACCTCGCCATCACAACAGTCCTCGGCACAGAAGTAGCAATCAGCGATCTCGATCGCCGTCACCAAAACAACATGGAGGAACCCGAAGATCCCGATCTCCGAACGAAAATCGCGACTATGAAGACGACGAAAAAGAGATGGGGGCATCGTGCTTTACCCGCAGGGTTCGCACAACACCAGTACCCAAGGGATTCAAATTACCTCACGATCAACAAAAGTACGACGGATCACAGGAACCACAGTCATGGCTCTCAGACTATCTGCAAGCAGTACAAATATTGGGAGGAACCAAAGAAACAGCAATGCAAAGTCTACAGCTACACCTCACCGGCGCAGCATGGTCTTGGTTGAGCAAACTAGAGAAAGAAACTATTGGAAGGTGGGAAGACCTCACAAAGCAATTCACAAGCAACTTTAGGTCGACGTACAAGCGGCCGGCATCAATAGAAGAAGTCAAAGCATGTGTGCAACAACGCGACAAAACACTGCGGGCATACATTCAAAGATGGAGTCTTATCAAAAACTCAGCAGTCAAAGTTTCAGACGAAAGAGCAATAGATGCGTTCATCATTGGATTAAGGCGAAGAGACCTAGTCGAAGAGATGGGCAGAATCAAGCCAAAAACAGTGTCAGACCTCATGAACGTAGCAAACAGATTCGCAGATGGAGAAGACGCATGCAACAACAAGAGGACGCGGTCCCTAGAGGATGATAGAAGAAATAGATATGTGAGTCAAAGGAGATGGTCCCAAAATTACGACAACTACGGCTCCCATAGCCAAGTCGCCGCAGGATACAAAGACAACAACTATCAAGGAAGTGATCGCAGAAGCTCAGGATATCGAAGCTACGGGAAAGAGGACTACAAAAAGTTTCCCACGAGAGAACCTAGAGAGTACAACTCGTCGCCAGAAGACATGCTCAACGGACCCTGTCATATACACTCAGCGTTCATCGATGGGAAGCGAGTATCAAGACACGCAATGAAAGATTGCACAACATTCTTAAAACTACAAGATGCAGCACTAAACAAGCAAACCGAAGCAAGGCGACAAGGATTTGAAGGAAACAACAATCCTCCGACAAAACAACAAGGGAACAACGGAGCTCCTCAAGGACAAGACCAGCAAAACCCGGGGCACGACGACGACGAAGGATATGTTCCATCAAAAGGACACATCACAGCAATGATACAACCTATGCCCAAGTCGAACAAAGAAGAAAAGAGTATCACTCGACAAGTCAACTTAGCTGTCACCTCACCTCTAGCCGCAACAGAGTATTTGCATTGGTCAGAACAACCAATCGAGTTCAACAGAGAAGACCACCCTATAACAGTACCTCGGCCAGGAAATGCGCCTTTGGTACTCAAAGCTCAAATCGGCGCATACGATGTCGACAGAATATTTATGGATGCAGGAAGTGGAATTAATCTGATATATGCAAAAACACTCAGAGCAATGCATATATCACTAGAGTTCCTGAAGCCAACGGATTGTTCCTTCCACGGAATCGTACCAGGAAGTGCCAATTACCCACTGGGTCGAATAGCACTCAATGTTTGCTTCGGCAACCGACAAAACTATAGGAGAGAAAAACTGGACTTCGAAGTCATGGATTGGCCATCTCAGTATCATGCGATCCTCGGGCGACCCGCGTTTTCGCGATTCATGGCAGTGCCTCACTATACATATCTGGTACTCAAAATGCCAGGACCAAGAGGAATAATTACAGTAAAAGGAAGTTTTGAAGTCTCAGATCTCTGCGACAGGGAGTTCCACAAGATGGCGCAAACTTTGGCATGATAGCCAACTATGCAGAGAAGGCGAAAAACGTGACTACAGAAGGCGTCAAGCTACTCGAAGGACGCGTTGCGGAGCCCGAGATGAAGAAACCACGAGTAAGAGCATCAGGAGAAGACAAAGATACAGGAGAGGAAGAGAAAGTCATAACGACATAAGCATCAAAGAACAATAAAGTAGGGTAGAAGAATAAGGCTGAAAAAGCCACGAGTTATACCAGGGGCAATGCCCTCTAGATCCAGAACACAGATCATAGGCCGGATCTCTTGGGTCACCCCATGTATCTTACATTACAAGTATAATAAAGACAAAACGTTCCTCATGATCGAGCTTATGAGTCTTTCAAAGGGAAAATGCGGCAAACGCACGAATCATACAAAAACGCTCTGAAAATATATTTCAGACATACAGTCGCGAAATAAGAAATTCTCGCGTTCCACATAAGTATTACAACATCGGGTTGTCAGAATCATCTACACCCAAAGGGTCTAAATAGTGAAACTCACAGAAAAATGTGGCATCTTCTTGCAACAGCCTGGCTATAATTTGTCGGGCAGGCTGCAAGGTACTCTCCAAGTGTACTCGAAGGCTAGCTCCACCTAGAGGGTAGCTCAGCGACATAGAACTATAATTGAGTCTTGGCTGCCACTTGCGTATCCACCCAAGAGCAAAATTGGCACCTGCCACTAAGTTCAGTTCTATCAATCGATGGATTCGCTGGCTGGATCTAAAAGTATCAAGAAGTAGTGGGAAAGTCGCAGGCAGAGGATTGCGGGGAAGCATAACCGAGTGCATAGTTACGAGAGATCTTCTGCAGCCATCCACTGCTTTGCCAACGTGCTGGGCATGGTCCTGAAGCAATACAACAGCACTCCGGCGTCGAGGATCAGACCACAAAATTTCAACACCCGCGGACATTTTCTCTAGGGCCGCGTTTCGCTCGGTAACCCGACGATCTTCAGCAGCGAAATCTAAACAAGTGCCTATGAGGGCAAGAGGATATCATAAAAACAGCAGTGGAACAAAAAGAGAAAAAGATAAGTCGAAAGGAAACTTACATCGCAACATTTCACAGGCGGATTCGATAATGCCAAGGAGAAAAGAATTGCATTCCTCGTGATGCAAAATTTTTGTCGTCAAGCTGGACACCTTATCATCAAGAATAGATACCTGCTTCGTCAAATTAGAAGTTTTGCTAGCTTTGTCAAATGCCATCTGAGCTTGGCGTTTGCCTAAAGTCAAGCGAGCTTCAAGATTAGAAATCCTTAAAGAGTACTCTGCGCATTGACTGCATAGACTAGGAGGTGACGAAATCGTCGAGTCAAACGTGCGGGCAGCGAAAGGAGCAGGTCCGCCAGTCAAGGGATCGTTGGTATGCATCGACTGGAAGTCAAAAGAAAAGAAAGAAGAAACATTTCAGAGAGGCAGCATAAGATCTCATGAGAAGGAAATATATTTACATAAGCGCAAAACCCTTTGGCTAAAGTTCTCGGGTTGCACGCAACTAAAGGTTTTTACATTCAAAAGGAGAAATTGAAAGCTACAGAGGAGCCGAAGTCTACGCCACCTCAGCATTTTGCTCCGTGGCAAAAGAGGGTATGGCAAATCCGTCGCCAGAAGTCGACGGAGGTGCAGGCTCTTCCATCGTTGGAGCCGGCATAGTAGATGTCGCGGAGGCTGCAGAAGGAGAAATAATCGCTGCCAGTGCAGGCGCCAACTTCTTCGCCTTCTCGAAGAAAACCTTCATCTCATCGCGGGTGCGGCCATGGGGAGAGCTCACCTTCTCCCAGTCGAAGTCCACGCCGTGCGCAAAAGAAAGTGCAATAGCACCCTCAGCGCCACGCTTCAGAGAAAGTCCCTTCAGCTGGAGGGTCGGGTCCTCAATTGTATCGAAGGACTTGGCAAGATTCTCCAAGTTATCCTTCGGGACTTCTGCCTTCTTCTTCGGCCACAACCCGACGAACAACCGCGACAGAACGCGGCTGGCCAACTCAAAAGTCTCCTGGATAAATATCCAGTTTGCCTCGAGTATGTTAACGGTGGTCAGCAGAGGATCATCGCCCGATGGCAAAGATGAAGAAGATACCTTGGTAAATCCTGGGTGACAAAGGAAGACAAAAAGAAAGAAGTACATGAAAGCATTAGTGAAGTTCAACAATAAAACAGAAGTCGAAATAGAAGGCAAGACGAAACATTTAATTTCAGCAGAGGTAGACATTGTGTGAAGGCGCTCCATTACGGCCTGCTTTCGCTGAGCGTGCTCCCTGTTGGCATCGGCCAAAGCTTTTTCAGCCTTTTTTTTGCCTTACCAAGCGCTAATTTCTGCGACTTCTCAGCGTTTGCTTTGGCAGCGGCCGCAATATCATATGCCTTCTGCGAGGCACTAAGCTCAGCCTCTAATGACGCAATTCGGGCATTGGCTGTTGCTAGAGCAGCTACAGTAGAAGAAGAAAGGAAGTCAGATAAATAGCAAAAGATAAGCGTGGAGGAAAAATCATGACTGGATATAGAACATACCTTTGGAAGCTTTCGCAACCTTTAGGTACTCAGCGCATTCGGTGCCCAAGGCGACGAATCTCTTCAATAATGCCTGAGAGAAAGAGCGTGTAAGAGCACAAGTGTATGCAAGGGAAACAAGTCACGAAAAATTGCTCACATCATGGGGGGAAGCCGAGGATTCATGGGCTTCCAGAGAGACATCGGGTTCTTTGGCCTTCTTCAAGCGCTTGAGGTTTCGGGGCGCAGGAACCTTCTTTACAGAGGCCCTGGTAACCCTAGGCGCAATTTCTTGGGCAGGGGGCTCATCATCAACTGCAGGGGGAGTTGAAGGAGCAGCTGTCGCAAATTTTTGGCGGCTCTTCGTCATCTCTACACGAAGAAAATAAGTTATGTGTAACACGAGAGAAACAAGGCAAGAGCGGTGCAATTGAAGAACTCGAATAAAAACACCTACGATGCCAGGAGGTCGAAGTACTCCATATCTCCTGCAGGAACAGAGGCCTTATCAGCAGCTGCAGAACTCGAAGAAGCAAATTCTTCAACTCGTTTCCTCTTCTTGTCGACACCAGCGTCTTCAGCAAGCACGGGGGGAGACGATCTCGACGAGCTAGTTTCCTCTTCCGATTCTTCGGCATCATCTCCGTCCTGATTCTCGTCAGCCTCGGGGGCTTCAGATACAGATGATGCAAGATCAGCCGGAAGGGGCCCTGCCTCTGGAAGAGGAGGGTGCGAAACAAGGAATTGGTGACCCTGCACATAAATAAAGTCAGCAGAGTACAAAGGCAAAGAATAACGCAAGTCGAAGCAAACAAAATTCAACAACAAGTGAATAAAAAGCAGAGCAGATACATACCTCGGGCAGAGGGTGCACGGAGTCGAAGTAATCTGCGGTTAAATCAGCAACCGCGTGTTCTTTGGTAAGCTTGGTAAGACTCCTGACTCGCTTGTCGACATCTTCTTTCTTCATCAAATTTTCAGAGACGCGAGTAGGATCTTCCAAGCCAGAATAGCTCCAGAGATTGGTAAGGTGATGCTGTAGGGGTTGAACTCGACGTTGAACGAAGAACGCCATGAGTTGGATACCCGACAAAGCGCCTCCTTTGCCTCCTTTCAGAGCTTGAATGCGAGAGAGAAGGGGAAGAACTTGTTGTACTTCTGCATCTGAGGGAAGTGCATCCCACGATGCCAATTTCTTTACTTCCCTGGAGGCGTCAAAGGGGGCTAGACCATATTGATTTTCAGGAGAGGCCTTGCGATCTTTGATATAGAACCACTTGGTTCTCCACCCTTGGACAGACGCGGCCATGGAAAATTCAAGATATTGTGCCTCAGGACGCACAGAAACAACGGCTCCGCCCAGTTCGGGTTTTCTGGATAAAGCAACATTGGGGCGGAGCCGGAAGATCGACCTCCAGAGGAGAAAATGGGGCTCAATGCCCAGGAACGACTCGCAAAGAGTCACGAAGCAAGCAATGTGGAGAATGGAGTTTGGTGTGAGCTGGTGAAGCTGCACACCATAAACAAAGAGGAGCCCACGGAGAAACTCGTGGGCAGGAAGAGAAAGGCCGCGGAGGAGGAAAGCAAGGAACATTACCCGATAACCGCTCGGAGGCTCCGGGATCCGCTCAGTGCTTGGAAATTTGATGGAATCCTAGGCGGAGATGAGGTCGTCCGCCCTGGCTTTCTCCACCTCCTTCTTCGTGATGGTGGAGCGCACCCACCTGGTGGAAGAAGAGGTCTTGGCCATGGTGTTCTTGGTGGCTAGGTGTTTCACGCGCATCTAATACGCGGAGCGCTTGGGGACTATGCACGAGAGGCGAAGGAAGAGGAGATCAGCAATGGAGGCAGCGGAGGGAACGAGCTGGTAAATAGTAAAATCCCCCACTACGCCCCTTATATACCTTCTGGGAGAAGGATCGTGGGCTGAGACGTGGCGCAAAGAGCGGAAACGGTAGCCCACTAACGGTCAAAAATCGCGAAAATTATAGTGCTGCCCATTAAACGGTTCGCACTCATACAGAGTGACGTATTCATTGACGTCATAAAGAAGATGATATAAGAAAGAAGAAGAATGGCGTCGACAGGTGCAAAATTTATAGACAAGATTATATGTGAAGGATTTTCGATTATAGCCTTGGGGGCTACTACTATCAAAGATATTGAAAGCAACTCTTTACTGGAGTGGTGGACGTGTATTCGATGACAAGATGTTATTAAAGTATCTCGAGTTGAAGTATGATGGACCACACTATATTTTGAGCCTATACTCAAAAAAGTCTTTTTCGACTATAGCCTCGGGGGCTACTCCCATCGGGAGCGCTGAGCGCGCACCCGACGATATTTCTTGGTAAAACATCAGAGTATGAGAAGTGCAGGAGTGTTACTCCCATCGGGAGCGAGTTTTATGGTTGTTGAAACCCGAATATTTTCAGTCAAAATTTGACTGCGACATAAGATTCTCGAGTTATGTTATCGCAACATAACTCGAATGCCGTGACCTGTCACGAAGGTAAGACCCCGGGATCCATCCTGTGTGGCCTGGTATACGCACATGGATGCGCTCTGCTGATATGCATCCGTGTCTACGACGCGAAGAAAATCCTGGTGGACGCACTGGGTACCCTGAGAATCACTGGGATTCATTCTTTGTAAGACCTAAATGCGGCAAAAGAATGGGTTTGACCGGTATCCCGAATTCAAATCCAAGGGGATTGAATTTGAAGTAGGTGACAAGTATCTATTTCGGCAGTTAACTGACCTCTTGATCCGTCAGAGTTGTCAGGCTTGTTCATCAAAACCCCTTGCGAAAAAATATCATGAAAGTAAGTCGAAATACCAAGTCAAAGATTTGAAGATATGAAGAAATCAAAGAAATTGATCAAGTCGAAGATTTGAAGATTAGAGATTCAACCCGAATCTGCAATTCTGGTAGAATCTCAGGGGCTACTGACAAGGGTATAGTTAATAGATCCCGTTAGTTGAGTACCCCTGAGGCCCGTTAAGCTAGGCCCAATTGTAATGATAGTCGAATACGAGTTCTTACCGTATGTCGATATTGTAATCTGTATCGGACCCTACCCGATCCTCGAGACCTGGCCATCTATATATAGGGGCCAGGAGGGGACGGTGTGGGGCAGATTGAAAGCAAGCCAGGTTGAACACCCACGTTTACTTTCGATATATACTTATTTCGACTAACCTTTACCTTCGAGTTCATCCGACGCCCTCTTCCCCCGATCCTAAGTCCTTCATCTAGGACATTTGTCGAGTTAACCCTCGTCAACTGCATTTTGATAGAATAAGGATGGAAGATCTCGAACCCCTTATAGAATATATCCTAAAAAGGGTTATATTACTAGGTGGACAAGAAAATTGCTTTCCACGGCTGCTAAAAGGGTTATGATTCAAGCTTGTTTATCAAGCATACCCATCTATTTGTTATCTTTCCAGTTCCACAAGTGGGATCTCAAACTTTTAAACACTCAATTAGCTAATTTCATGTGGAATGAAGAGGAAGGTAATCATAAAATTCACTTAGCTAACAAGCCTTATATCTGCATGAAAAAGGATTTTTGTGGGATGGGAATTCCAAACCTCTAACATTTAAATTTATGCTTGATAGGATCATAAATCAAACGATACATCCAAGGGGAAGGATCTCTGTGGAAGAAAGTTATAGATTCTAAATACAACACTAAGACTCCTAACATCCTATTCTGCCATGATGTGCAACCCTCCACATTTTTTAAAGGTGTGATGTGGGCTTCCAGAAGAGTAGCTATAGGTTATAGATGTAGAGTAGGTAATGGTAAGTCTATAAGATTCTGGGAAGATATTTGGTTGGTAGTTCACCCCTAGCTACTTAGTTTTGGGATATCAATATTGTTTCAAATCAACAGACTCAAACTATTGAGGAAGTATGGGATGGAAACCAAATCAGAGGTACATTTAGGAGGATCTTCTCTGAGGAAATGATGGTACAATGGCAAGAAATCTTGGAGATTTTTAGAACAATCATTCTTTCAGAGGAGGAGGACCAGCTTATTTGGCAATATGACACCAAAGGGATTTACTCCTCCAGTTCCATGTATGCTACTATTAATTTTAGGGCAATCCAACCTATTTACATTCTTGCTATCTAGAAGCTTACAGTACCTCCCAGGATTCAGGTGTTCCTATGGTTGTTATCACAAAACAAAATCATGACTAGAGATAACCTTAGGACTAGAGGTATGGGAAAACCTATGTAATGTGAAATATGCAGGGAATTTGAAACTGTCAAGAACCTCATGTTTGAGTGGGTGCTCTCGATCTGGACTGCTATGGGAGGATGTCTATGAAGTTTTTAACATTCATTTTACAGACTCTGAATCCATTGCTTCCAATTGGCTTTGCAATAAGAAGTTCTTGCATTTCAGCCTAGTTTCATTTGCAGTACTCTAGGGGGCTCTGGATTAATAGAAACGATATTGTCTTTAACAAGGTTGTCTGGCGGTTGGTGCTTTAGTTCTTGAAAAGATGGAAGCTGCCGTTCAAAGAGCTGGAAGGTGGATGAAGCGGTCAGTTCATGAACTTCTTACTTGTGAAGCTCAGGAAACCACTTCCTCTACTGGGATCGTGACCTGTGAAGACTTCGGTTGGATCACATCCTTGCAAGCCGTTGCTTCCTCGATGAGCCATGGTGGTCGTGCTAAGCTCGAGTACCTCAAGACCCACCCCGAGGAAGACATGTCCATTCATGTGGTGTTGTGAGCCTATGCAATAAAAAGGAGATTGGTGATAGTCTTAGTGAGCTTCACAAGTGCTTTTGGTAGTTGCGCTGATCGTTTGCAAGTTTTTGCTAGAAAACTTGGTCTTTAGCAAGCTGTAGTAGTCTAGATTTTCTTTGTTCTCTCCAGAACCTTTACTTTTCTGTCAGTAGCTATAGTAACTGAACTCACTGGTTTCTTTTCAATGAAATGGAACCGGGGCAAGATCCCTTATATTCAAGAAAATATAAAATAATTTAGTATTGTGATAGAGCATATATCTACCAAGCCATAATTTCTAATTTTGAATGCTCCAAACATATCAAGAATAAAAAGCAAAACCGTGCCATGATTTGTACTTACTTCAAATTGCATTGTGAATTGTTCCCATTATTATTGAAAGAGCTAAGTGTGTTGTTTTTGTTTCTCAAGATGTGTTCCAAATTTCGACATGCAATTTTGTGACATAAATGATATACAATTATAGCTATATAGCCCATTGTTTTCAGATTTTTCTGGAACATCTTCATTTAAATTTTACCTTGGGTGCATATGAAATCAACGTCGCCGCCGCCCCACCTTCGCATCCCCGGTCTCTCGCCTGAAAATCACCTCTACGCCACACACACACATGGTGCCATGGTCCGCTCGCGGCCAACAAAATGGACCTCCTAGGCTTGATCTAAGAGTCGCCACTGGCGAAGCACCCCAAACACTGGGATTACCCTTCGCTCACTCCCCGCCTTCCACAAAATGACACAGCTATGGAGAGAACCATGCATCACCACCAAAACGTCACTCGCCCGAGAGCCATATGCGCAGACGAACTGTATAGGGCCTTCTTTTTTTGAAGAGTGTTTTCTTCCACCTCGAAACTCAAATAATTGGATTTCTCAAAAAGGACGATTTCCTTACACCAGGCATTATGATAGAATACAGTCTCTCTCTGCCACCATTAAGGCCCCGTTTGGAACACAGGATAGGAAAAACACAGGAATAGGAAATACACCGGAATTGAGATGTCATACCCCAACATTCCTATAGGAATTTAGAACAAAGGAATGAAATCTAGTAGCCATTTGGATCGCAGGATAGGGAACATAGGAAATATTTTTTAGATAAAGAGGGCTGGTGCCCCGGTTTCATTGAAACCACACCACGAGTCTTAACAGCGATTACATGGAAATAACAAGTTCAGCTGGATACCCAGCACTAACCCCCCAGCCACAGACAAGTTTCAAACTTATTACAGCAGGGGCCAAAATGAACAACTGAATAGAAGCTACCCAAACAAAGCAACCAGCATCTACCACAGAGAAGAACTAAACTACTGCTGAAGGAACTTCAAGATCATCTCCCTGCAAGCGGCTGCCTCCGGCCCAGAGTTGTCTGAAATGCGAATCGCCGAAGAGGGGTCGAAGTTGGGCAGCTCAAACATCTTCACCAGGCTATGCGGAGGAGCTCCCTTCGTTTTACGTCGAGCAGACGAGCTTTTTCCACCAGGATTGCTGAAGCCGCATCCTTGGAGAGAATTCTCCATTGACCGAGATCCGAAGCAATTCGTCCCCAAATCTCTTGTACTCCTGGCCAAGTTCTTCCCTGGAAACAGAGAGCATTACGCAGCTTCCAAATAGACCAAAGAGTAGTAGTGCAAACTACATTGATAACTGAGTTTTTGTTATTACTAATCCACCATCGAGCGACTGATTCAAAATCAGAGCCAATCGAGATTTTTAACAACTCAGAAATCATAGACCAAACAATTTTAGCCACAAAGCATTCAAAAAATAAATGATGGCTGGTTTCAGCTTCAGAGCAGAATAAGCAAGAACCATCAGAAACAGGTCTGCGTTTGGCAAGATTATCACGAGTCAAGAGCCTATCATTGGCTAACAACCACAGAAACACATGGAGTCTGGGAGGGACATTCAACTTCCAAACAGCAGGAGTATGAACAGGAATCACCCCACGATTATTAACAATGGCATAGAAAGAGCTGACAGAGTATTGTCCAGAATCATGGAATTCCCAAATGGGCATATCTTCATCCTGAGATAAAGAGATAGATCTCATAATCTGAATTAGTTCCAGCCATCTTAAATATAACTCAGGAGAAACAGTTCTCCTAAATGTGAATTTCAAATTCTCTCCATCCCAAGCCTGAGCAACAGTCAACTGCTGCTCATTCACCAGGCAAAACAAATCCCAATATAAAATAGCAAAACTACAAGAACCAAACCACGTGTCACTCCAAAACATAATTTTTTCTCCATTACCCAACTTCCAGCGATATCCCATCCTGGCAGCATTGGCAGCCCAAACAACCCCTTTCCAAAAAGGGGAGCACGAGTTAGGGCGAGCCCACAGGATATTAGGACTCAAGTCATATTTAAAGTCTACAATTTTCCTCCAGATTTTATTGGAATCCAGGTGATAACGCCTGATCCAAGAAGCTAGAAGACAGAGATTAAAATCTCTAAGATTCTGAACCCCTAATCCACCAAACTCTTGTTTCATACTAACTAAGTCCCAGTTAGCCAGATGATATTTCTTGTTACCATCCTCATCACTCCACAGAAAATGAGCCATCTGGGAATTAATGACTTTCAAGGCCCACTTAGGAAACTTAATCACAGCAAGCAAATACATGGGAATACTAGCAATACAAGCTTTGAGCAAGATCAATCTGCTCTGATAGTTTAGCAACTTACCCCTCCAACCAGAAAATCTCTTAAGGGTTTTATCCACAACTGGTTGGAGATCTTCCTTTCTAAGCTTAGAAAAATGCAGGGGAACCCCTAGGTATTTGAAAGGAAAATCTCCAATTTTACAACAGAAGATTTGAGCAAAATTATTGGCCTCCTCATGACCAATATTAATAGTCATCAAATCAGATTTATGGTAATTAATTTTCATGCCAGACATATGCTCAAAACAAGAAAGAAACCACTTCAAATTCCTGGCCATTCTTTCATTATTTTCAAGGAAAAGGATAGTATCATCAGCATATTGAAGGCTAATGACACCACCTGGGACTACCTGAGGTAAAAGCCCCCTAATGAGACCAGCAGAAGCAGCTTTTGAAAGCATTTTAGTAAAAACATCAGCCACCAAATTGAACAGGATAGGAGAGCAAGGATCTCCTTGTTTAAGACCTCTACTAGCTTTGAAGTAGGGTCCATTAGTGTCATTAATCCTAACACAGGAAGAACCACCAACAAGAAAGCACTAGGACCAATTAACTCGATTGTAAGCCTTCTCATAATCTAGTTTAAGCACTAGGGCACCAACACCACTAACATGAGCAGCATGAATCAGTTCCTGAGCAGCAACCACACTCTCTAGAATAAAACGACCTTTAATGAAGGCAGTCTGGTTGCAAGCAATAATTCTATCACCAATAGGAGAAATCCTATTAGTAATAGCTTTCGAAATAATTTTGAGGCTACAATTCCCCAAACTAATTGGCCTAAACTTTTTCATTTCCCTAGCACCAGGATATGAAATATTTTGACTATTGAAACAACTAGCCCTTACATTTCTTCTTGCCTGAAAACTAGTCGTTGCCTTTCTTTCTTCAAACTAGGCTCACATACTTCTCACTTCTACATATACACGTGCTTTCATGAAGCCGGATTCAAGCTGGCAAACTCTCTCTAGCTAGTCAGATATTCAACATGATCTACGTTGTACGTATGCCTAGCCAGAGTCGTTGAGCCAATAACTCCAAGGTACGCGCGGCCGGCCGGCCGACCACAATGCAAGGGCAACAAGCACGCCATCAGCAATCGCAGTGTCGGCCAAGTAAGAACTAAATCGATGTCTCATGCAGAATACCTGTGCTCCTCGCAGGCCTTTACACGGGATTTCTGCGCGCCGCGCGCGAGCGAGGAAAAGCGAGGTTGCGGAAGCGCCTCGAAGCGTTATTCCGCCTTAGCAAATTTTCCAATAGATCTGACTAATTTTTTTTCCTGTCATATGTGAAGCATAGGAATCGGATCCTGCCAACGACCTATTCCTATTCCTACGTTCCAAAGGGTACTAAGGAAATATTTCCTGCAAAATCCTATCCTATGAAATTCATATCCTGTGTTTGAAACAGGCCCTAACTATTAGGGTTAATTGGATTCATGCCACTACAATTTCTGCAGGTTGAAAAAATGCCATTACAAAAAGTGAAGTTGGAAATATGCCACTACAACTTTCTCATACCTCTATGTATGCCATTTTCTCCATTGTCACACTGTATACTGCCCTTATACGCCTGTGCGTACATGTATACGAACCTGACCGATGCCACTATCCGTTCCTCTCCATGCGTCGCCGTCCTTCCCAAGAGCATTTAGTGACCGAACCTTTCATATGGAGCTAGTACTATGATTATTACCTGTCCTAGTGCACATCTTGTGCCGCCTGCGGCTTCGCTTCTCTGGCCATGGGGAAGCGCAGATCCCGCACAAGGCGTCGATAGCGCTTGCTAGTCGCAGGTCGCCGGCGTGGAGAGAGGAAGTGAAGAGATTGGCGACACATAGAAGAGGAATAGACATGGGGCCTGACAGCACGACGTGCGGCAGATCGCCGGCGACCGCGTGTCCACCTCGGAGTTGGAGGTATAGGGGAGGACCGGAGGACGACCTGGAGTCAGCTCGGGCACTGGATCTCATGCCTCGTGCTGCCAACCGGTTCAAGCGGCGCAGATCGAGCAAAATCATGATGGCACATCAGGGCGAAGCTCGTACCGGCTGCGCCGCCGCCGGTGTGTAGAGTGTCAGGAGAAAAATGATCGCGTTTGGTTGGTGGACGAGATGAAAAAACATCTCGTATGGACTGCACAAGACGTAGTTGAATGCCCCCACACCACCACCTTTGACCAATAGAACTGAAACACGTGCCACATACGCACTGAAATACAAGTATGCTGTGAATGGTAAATGAAATGGCATACATAGAGCTATAAGAAAGTTGTAGTTGCATATTTCCAACTTCACTTTTTGTAATGATATTTTTCCAACTTGCAAAAGTTATAGTGGCATGAATCCAATTAACCCGATCCTAGCCGTGCATATTTAAGTGTTTCTTTAACAAGTCCTTCCCAGAAGTTCAGTTTGCGTATATGTGATTCAGTTTCCGAATCCTATGGTCAACTTCATATTTTGCATTCACTAGTTGCTGCGAGGGACCTGATTCACTTACTAATTTCAACGATCACTTGTACAAGAAGTTTTTTTTACACGCGATCCACACTGGATCGAATTCCATTATCAAAATAACGGAACATAAGTGGCACAAGCCAGAGTTCAGAGCTGAGGGGGAGCGCCGCCCTACTGCTAGCGTCTGAGGTAGAAGTATCAAGCAAGTTATTACAAAAGGATTAAAACGAACGAAACAGACCTGACACAGTGTTGCCACAACAAGCAAGCACCTGGAAGAGACCAACTAGCAACCAGATTACTAAGCAGACTGAACAGAAACGAACTGCCCGACTAACAAAAGAACCAGACATAAACAACGAAACCGCGCGCCTCCAAGAGCAGTCATACTTTCACCCCTGAGCGTCATCAGCTTCAGAGTTGTAGTCCACCTCTCCTGTATCACCATTGCGCCTGCTGTCACCAATGGCCAATCTTGCAGCAGAACGAGGTTGCATCATACCCAGCGCCACTCCTTGCAAAGCATCAGCACCTTGTCGAAGAGCATCACGATCAGCCTGCACGTTTAAGCCTGCCCAGTATTTCATAAAGACAACAACAAAACAAATTAGTTCAGTGGGATTCTGAATGATTTTGCCTTCGAAACACGCTCTGTTTTGTAATTTCGAAATGGCCCAGCAGATAGCTGCAACTCCTGCAATTTGAACATTATAACTGACAAGAAGAAAATTAAGAATCCACCAGAAAAATTGGGAGAAAGAGCTAGGACGAGTGGAAGCTCCTATTAATCTGGCCACACAGCTCCACACGAATTTGGATGCTAGACAGGTGAAAAAAAGGTGCAGAATACTCTCGTTCTTATCACAAAACTGGCATTTTGTGTTCCCATTTCAACCTCTTCTCATCATATTGTCTTTAGTAGCTATGGCATTATGTCAGATTAGCCAAAGCCAAATCTTAATTTTAGAGGGATTTTCAAGGATCTATCAACTCCATTTCTGCACAAGAAGTTAATGTTAAACAACTATAAATTTTCCACCCCAAGAGCGCCTCTTGATTTGGGCTAAAACATCAAGTCCCATCTACCTTCTGATATCTGTGGAACCATGTTGAGACTTGAGAGGACGAATACAGTTACAGCTAGCTACCAATCGGCTGGAAATGTCTGGCGCCCGTGCTTCCGGCCCGCTAGTTCTCGTCGGCGTCGTCCTCCTCCTCTTGTCCATTGGTTGCCCCATTGGCCATGCCGTCGCTGGAGCAGAGAGACGCCGCCAGCACTACAACGTGGTGCAAACCAGCTACCTGGAGCCGAAATCCATCTGCTCTGGCCTCAAGGGTACGTATATACACTTGCTTGCATGATGCAGATGTGTTGTTGGATCCATGGTCGTAAGTGGTGTTTTTGCATTTCTTTGCAGCGATTCCATCCGGCAATGGCACTTGGGTGCCGCTGCACCGTCCGTATGGCCCGTGCTCGTCGTCGGCTGACACGCCGCCGCCGTCCCTGCTCGAGCTGCTCCGCTGGGATCAGATCCGCACCGAGTACGTTCGAAGAAAGACCACCAGGAGCGGCGAGGCGGACGACGTGCTGGATCCGGACAAGGCGCATGTGGAGATGATGCAGGTGGACTACATGCTCCAAGGGAGCTTCGGCATCGGCTCCGGTGGCTCCACGGATGGGGACGGCGACGACCCCATGTTCATGTCCCAGACTATGGCCATCGACACGACCGTGGACGTCCCCTGGATCCAGTGCCTCCCTTGCCCCTTCCCACAGTGCTACCCGCAGCGGAACCCCTACTTCGATCCCAAGAAGTCGAGCACCGCCGCGGCTGTCCTCTGCGGCACCCGCGCCTGCCGTGCCCTCGGCGTCTTCGCCAACGGCTGCTCCAAGAACTCCAACAACTCCGCCGGAGAGTGCCAGTACCTGATCGAGTACAGCGATAAGAAGGCCAGCGCCGGCACGTACATGACGGACACGCTGACCATCAGCCCCAGCACCTCCTTCCTCAACTTCCGGTTCGGGTGCAGCCATTCCGTGCGCGGCAATTTCAGCAGCCAGACCTCCGGGACCATGTCGCTCGGCGGCGGGCCACAGTCGCTGCTCGCCCAGACGGCCCGCACCTTCGGCAATGCCTTCTCCTACTGCGTCCCGCAGTCGAGCGCCTCCGGCTTCCTCTCGCTCGGCGGGCCCGCCGACGGCGCCTCCTCGTTCACGACCACGCCGCTGCTCAGGAACGCCGAGTTCATCAACCCGAGCATCTACCTTGTGCGGCTGCAGGGCATCATCGTGGCCGGGCGGCGTCTCAACGTGCCGCCGGTCGTCTTCTCCGGCGGGACGGTGATGGACTCGAGCTCCATCGTCACGCAGCTGCCCCCCACCGCGTACAGCGCGCTGCGGCGGGCGTTCAGGAGGGCCATGAGCGCGTACAGGAGACGCGGCCCGATGGCGAACCTTGACACCTGCTACGACTTTGGGGGGCTCACCAACCTGACGGTGCCCGCTGTTTCTCTGGTGTTCGACGGCGGCGCCGTCGTCAAGCTCGACCCGCTGGCCGTTTTGCTGGAAGGGTGCCTCGCGTTCACCTCCATCCACACGGACTTCGCCCTCGGTTTCATGGGCAACGTGCAGCAGCAGACGCATGAGGTCCTCTTCGACGTCGCCGCCGGAGCCGTCGGCTTCCGCCGTGGCGCCTGCTAGCTAGCTAACCCAGTAGGCGTACGTCCGGTCGTCCGTCCGTACGTGCACAACTAATTAATTGCTGCGCTTGTAGCACCGACGTCCTAATTTAGTTAAACTCCTGGCTGTTAGTGCCCTCGAGATGAGGTGACATGGATGTATTTGTTGAGAGTTGGCAAACTTATTCTACTGGAAAGCTGTAGGTCAAAAGAAATATCTTATTGAAATGTACAAGGTTGCTCGTCAAGAGAAAAAAGGTCAGTGGGATGCTAACTTATTCAGGAATGGCCCTTCGTTACCATGCCTACCTTAGTTTGGAAGTCTTGGGCTTCACCAAAGTGCAAGACATTTGCGTGGTTGATCATTTAAAACTGGATGTGGACGGCGGATCGCCTAGCCAAAAGAGGATGGCAAAATTATGGTCTTTGCAAGCTTTGTAACAAGCCCAAGATGCGTCCGACCACCTTTTCAAATGCCGGTTCACAATTCGCATTTGGTCATCTTTGAAAGATTGGCTTGGTCTCTACAACGTCGACCCTACAAGTTGGCAAGCAAGGGCCATGGTGAAGGAGTGGTGGACGGAAGGAGTTCATAAGAGGAGTGATTCGAGGAAAGCTAAAATTGCTTGGTGAGCAAGGCTATGAGTAATGATTTTTCGGTCTCCCAAATTAATACCCAAGGTGGCCTCTCCGTTGATGAGCATATTGGGCAATTTGCAAAGCTTTGGAAAATGATTCTTAATGTTCAAATGGACATTGATATCCCGGACGAGATTACTTGGAAGCTTAACGCTACACTTCTAGCAAGTGCATGAGCTTCTTTATTGTGAATCCTTTATTCATGGCAGAAGGATATCTTCTCAAACTCGCTTGCCGAGTCTAAAATTTCTCGGACTATGTGTGCATAAACTCCCCTTGAACCTTCTTCTATGCTTTGAACAACTGATAGACAGTCACTCGCAATCATCGCCTTGCGAATATTGATATCGCATGCAAGTGCAATCGCTTCTCTGCAGGCAAGAGCCTCAAGTGTCTCGGCATTGGACTTACCTGGGTACACAACTGCTGAGACGCTCAAGAACTCTCCATCTTCTGATCTCGCCACTACTGCAACTGATCCATGCAATTGATCCATGCCCAGGTGATTTTCCCACTGCGGCATCGACATTCTCCTTCACCATTCCCCTCGGGGGAGGGATCCGCTGGTGTCACCGCCGATCTCTTAGGCCTCCTATCCATGCTCCGATTAAGGTCATCAATGAACCTCTCAACGAGCATGTATGTTGGCAGCGGACTCTAAAATTGGTTCTCATAAAGTGCTTTGCGTCGTGCGTGCCACATTGCCCAGAGTGTGACAAACACTCTAGTCTGATCCTCTTGGCTCAGTGTATCGATCAGGAGAGCAAGCCACCTTCTCGCGTCCCCCTCTTCGTTCCTGCACATGTGCTCCATAGTCTCTGGATTCACCAGCACCCATACACAGTGCGCCATCGTGCAATCTATCAAGGCATGGCGCCAAGAATCAGCCGCTGTGCAGAGCGTGCATCGGTCATCTTCTGCCATTCGTTGCTGATGGCGGCCATCATTTGTTAGCAACGATTGTTTCGCCAATCTCCAGAGAAAGATCTTGATCTTGGAAGGAACATGTGTCTTCCAAAGCAAGCTCAATTGTTTCTTTTCGACTTCTGCAATGGAGCTAGAGGCTCTCCCTTCTAACCAAGCCTCTCTCCTTTCCTTTGTTTGAATCAGCATCCGATAAGCCGAACGCATAGAAAAATTCCCTTACGCTCGTAATGCCATGGCCACATGTCACTCTGTTGCCTCTAGCTTAACGGAGTCTGCAAGATGGTCTCCACATCCATCGGCAACATACAGTGTCTCAGCTTCTGCTCGGACGCCGCCGAGCTTGCATTTATGAATTCAGCTATTTTGAGTGGATGGCCCTTCGTTGATGTAATGCATGTCTCGGAAATTCAAGCTTTTAAAGCTCGAGCTTATGATGAGAGGGTCAAAAACGGTAAATCTGCTCCAACAAACATATTTTGTTCCCTAAATTGAAACATGCATGGATCCTTCTATGCAATTGTGAACAATGGTGGAGATGTTTCCATTCACATGCCTGATATTTGGAAGCTAGCTGTGCCTCCTAGAATCCATGTGTTCCTCTGGCTGTTAACTAATAACAAAACCATGTGTTTAACCTACATAAGCGGAGACATGTGAAGGATAAGACTTGCGTTTTCTGTTCTGAATTTGAATCTGTTACCCACTTCTTTTTCGAATGCATTGTTATCAAGCACCTCTGGTAGGCTATTTCGATCATTTTTGTATCTAGTTGGGTAATAATTTTGAGTCAATGGCTAGATGGTGGATTAGCAATAACAAAACTCTATCCTTAACATGTGTACTTCTCCTACTATGTGGTCAGTTTGGTCTTTAAGAAATGAAATGTTTTTTCAGAAAAAAGCTGGCTCGACATGGACGCATTCTGGAGCAAAGTATGTGCTTGCATCAGGAGGTGTGTGTGTATGGGGGGGGGGGGGGGTGGTGCTCTGCAAGGATGTACATTCAAGTATGCTAGACCGGAACCTGCTGCTTCTAGAGAATATGCGGAGTGAACTGTTGAGGATCAGCCGAAATTAGTCTTTTTGTTCAGTTCTTTTGGGGTCCCCTGTCAGTTGTGGTAGATTCCCTTATTGGGTGTGTTGTATGTGATGAGCCAAACTTATGTGGCTCGATCTTAAAAACTTCGATGCTATGGTTGCATGATCAATGGAAACAAGGGGAACGCCTATTTTCTAAAAAAAATTGAAACATGGAGTTACTATCAAGTCACTGGTTAATGAGAGAGAACGGGCTGCACCAAAAAATTAGGAAACCTGGATCGGGTGAAACCCTGGCTACGACCACCTTGCCAGCTTAACATCTCCTCCAACCCCTTGTGAGGGTATTTTACCCTTAATCTTTATTTTGGTTAATAATGACACATGAGCTAGTGACAAACTAATGTTGCATATAAACTGTCACTCACAGGTTTCGTCATGATGATTGAAGGTAGAGACCCCCCCCCCCCCCCCCCCCCGTTTGTTTGGAATTGCTTCAAGTGGCGGTAGCTTCCTTTGTTTGTTCTTTTTCTCTTTACTTGAGTTATAGGAACACCACACTATTAAGTAGGGTAGTCTCGATGAGCTTATTGGGGAAAGTTGTACTACTACTTTTGACACATCCTACCACCAAATAGTTCCATCACGGTTTTCTGATAGAGTTTAGTTTTGAAGGAAATCCATTTGAAACTTTCCTGCTCAGCCTGGTTGAAAGTCAGTTGCACCGGCCTCCTAATTGGATCTCCCGACGTGACCAAGTTTTTGGCTGAAGTTTGACCAAGCTTAGATTTAGTAAACCAGTCTGTTTTAAACTAGGCCAAAAGCCCACTGAGTGCCCGAAATCCCTATGCCAGCCCGTTTTGAGTCCGGTCAACCGGGCTTCCTCCCGGTCAATTGGCTAGCTAGTCCCGGTTGGCGTAGGGCTCGTCGCAATCGGGTTTGCCGCTGTAATCACCTTGGAGAGGCGGTTCCACACCCGGTTTGACCGGCTTGAAACTGAGATGGCACGAGCAGGTTTGTTCCAAACAGGTTTTCTTCTCCATTTGACTATATATAGCCATTCTTCCTCCTTTAGAGGAGTTAAGTGAACCGTTCATATCTTATCTTTGAGCACACACACACACACACACACACACACACACTCTCTCTCTCTCTCTCTCTCTCCTTCCATTGCTGAAACACCAAAGCTTGACGATCTCCTATTCTACCCACTCAAATACAAATCCCTTTGGTAGAAAGGAAGAGTAGGCCCCGATATACAATTCAACCAAGCCATAATTCATTCCCCTGGAGTTCATCAAGTTTACTTATTTCTCTTGGGTTTGTGGTAAACCCTAGGCAGCTAGGGTCACTCGGAGGCATTTAGCTTGTGATTTGCCCCGTGGAAAGCATGTGAGGGTTTGGAGACCGCCTCTAAGGTCTACCACAAGTGATTGAGCTCCTACTTCGTGAAGGATGCTCATGGAGAAGAAGGTTAGCCTTCCTGGCAGTTGCATATCCTTCATGGTAAATCACACATCTCCGACGGTGATTAACTCCCCCCTCAAGGGACTGAACATCGGGATACATCTTTGTTTCCGCTTGCCTTGGTGATGCATGTAAAATGCATCCATGATCTTTGTAGTTTATTAGATCATATTCTTATTTATTTGATAGTTTACTAAGGACATGGGCATATTTTCCATTGAATCTGGGCATTTTCTAAACAATCCCCTTTCATTTAGTTTTCTTATTTATGCATGTTTTTGACTTTCAAAGACCATCTTTGTAAACTGAAAGGCATCATTTGCATGGTTTTTGAGTCCGGTTTTCCTCATAAATTAGATCAATTTTCTATCTATTTAATGAATTTAACAGTTCTCCTATTAACACTCAATCAATATGCGCTCACTATAGCCGGCGATGGTTACATCGTCTACGATGGCTTCATTGTTGCCTGTCATAAAAAATTGCCGACGTTCAGGAGCGGTACATCGGCATCGACAGGTGCGCATACCGGATTTGCTCAAGAGTCAAAACTGAGGAGGCAGTGGACGCCTGCCGGAACTAAACACTTGTTGGGAGGAGATTCAAGGGGATTTTAGATCATTCAACACACTTTTTTTAATCCAAAATGCAATTATATGCCATACGACCACCCCAACCACATGTGAGTAAATAACTAAATTTCAAAGAAAAGTGTGGCTAATTGTCGAATCACCCGATTCAAAAAAGCAATTGGTAAAAGATAAAGGGCATCAAGGTTCCCGAGAAGACAAGGGGATTTTAAGCAGCGCTTGGCAAAAAAACTAAGAAATAAAGAAAATAATGACGTTGCATGCCCTAATGGCAATACGGATGCCGTGCAAATTTGAGGAGCTTCTATTCAGTTATGAGTAAAAGATAAGCACTAGTTGGTTAAACTATGAATATCAAACAGATTAGATAAAGAAGTAAGCTATATATCAATAGCGCTTGCTAAAAAATGGATCTGGTTAAGCCCTTGACAGCTATCACTATGTTTTACTCCCTCCGTGTCAATGTATACACTAAAAGATGTCTAGATACATTTGCTTCACAAATCTAAAACATCTTATATTTTGAAACGGAGGGAGTATAATATAAGCCGTTTTAGCAAACTAATTCGGTTTGCCTATGCAAAATTTTATAAAAGGCTCTGTCTAAGTAAAAAATATTAGTAATGAATAATTATAATCTTTATGTGTCCTATATAAATTTAAATTAAAGAACTACTCTCTAAATCTGGGGTAAAATCGTGTCAAAAACTGTTAAGAGGGTAACATAAAGTTTAAAATAACTAATCGAACCAGCGGTCGAAACTAAAAAAAGACCTAAGGTTTTGATATATTTAAACGTTTAGGTTTTAAAAATATGAAAATAGTTTAATTTTTTTGAAGTCTTATAGCATGTGAAGCTATCAAAACAAGCACAATATAAAAGCCATCCCCATAAAAAGAATAAAATAATGCGATACTATATCAAAGTTGCCTCACTATTTATAAATAATCGTAGTGATTAATTAAAAATTTTGATTCTCGATCTTGAAACCTCCACCCTATCATGGATTAATTAAATCAAGTATTTAGTACATCATAGCCATCGGTGGGAGTAGAAAATGAAAAAATTAAATTAAATTAAGGAGCTAGCAAAAAGACTCGATCTTGAAACCTCCAAACAATAAAAAGAAGAAGTCACACACAGCTACCAGCTAGGCTTAAGCGTTACTGTGGTTATAAAAGAAGGTAAATACTACCTATCGGGGTCCGATAGAAAACAAACGTCGGACCTCCCCGATGCCGTCAATCTCAACGGAAATCAACGATTTAATTTGTAGCAAATCTGTCCCATAATTACACCGATTTGCATCCGATTTGTCTCATAACTGTACCCATTGATTAGGCCTCATCTCCCAGGGAAACCTCTCCTGAAATTTAGCAACAAAACACCGCCGTCCCCGGATCGCCCCACATCCCACACGCATTGCTCTGCTCCCCTCGCCCGCCTCGCCTTGCTCTGCTTCCGCCGCCGCCCCCGCACCACTGCTCGCCAACAGCTGCTTCCTTCCCACCACAGCGCATGACGCTCCGTCGCGGAGATACGTCGCCGGGACTGAACTGGCCGCCGGCCGGCCGAAGTAAGTATCAGAGGCGTCTCAGCATAGTAATGAGGGCTTTGATCCGTTAGGTCGTTGGCTGCTTCAGCCGCTGACGGGAGCTCTATCGATTGATCCCTCTGATGACAATATGATTTGGGGAAAAGTTAACAACAGATGAACTAGGTCCCAATGTTTGCCCTTCACTGCAAGTCTCAGACATTAAATCCATGGTTTTCTGTACATATGCATATGTGCTCGTATCTTGAGTTTGCTAGGTTTCAGTTCTTTGTAGTGACACAGTAGCAATGTTCTCACTATCGCTTCAATGTTCTTCTTTGTCCGCTGCTTTTCATGATCTTCTAGGCTACCATGTGAATTAATACGGTTTACCAGCCAGTTCATGTTTATTTGTATATGATTTCATGAGTAGCTTGCTTTACTGTGTTGAGTTTATACCAATGCTTCAAGTATATAGTGTTTCTCAAGAATTCAGATAAATTAGTCTACAAGGTATGACGAGATAGAGGTGGGAATTCAGATAAATAAGCGGTGACAATTGTATATTGTACTTCTCAAACTAGTCTGCTTCTACATACCTTGTAGTATGCTTCACGCAAAGAAATTGATTCTTCTATTTTTACATGATTCCTAGTTGTTATTCATATACTTCATAGCTATTGAATGTTTGCTTCTACGAGCTGCACACACACTATTTTTGCTTCCTGTGTAATGTTTGATCTGGTTATCTTTGATTAGATAATTATAAATATTTATGTTGAGGTATTACATAATCGATCTGTTGAGATAGCACTAATCTGAGTTTTTTAATTCTAAGATGATCCATACCAAATTTCTATTCTTCCACTACTGATGTTTTATGGTTGAGGTAGCACTGATGTCTTGCTACATGCTTCCAGTTAAAAATATTATATGAAATTATATGCTTCTAATACATATGATTTATGCTAACATAGCACTAATCTCTTGCTTGGAAATATCCATGCTTCATATATACATTATATGTTTTCTTAGTCTCGATAGTTTGCTACATACAACCATGCTTCCTTTTCTTCCTTTTTTGATTTGTTTTTGCCATGTTCAGTATAATTGTATTTTATAAACATTGACCTCATGCTACTAAGCTTCTACGTGGTTCTAGTTATGTTGAGGCATCATAAATTGATACTTCCAGAGCATGTATGCTTTCTTCCCGAAAGTTTGCGTAAATAGAATCATGATTCTACCATCTTGAATTTGTTGTTCTAATTGTCAGAGTCATTGTATTTTAAGGATTGCCTCATGCTTTCTGCATTTCTCATATATGCTGCTCATGATACAAATTCCAGATTACCTTTTTCCCAATGGGTTGCTATTGTCCGGCTACAATGATAATGACGATGGGCATGTTGAGAGCGAGATTATGCTAGTCGAGATCAAAATTATGTTGGTCAACGTCTCCTGTTTGAAGCACCACCATTGGGATGAGCAACTTCTTCATGTCGTTAGAAGCAGACCAACGTGATGCTCCTAGTACCCTGATGGTGCGGGCGTAGGCACTCCAAGATGCAGTGATGGACCTGTGGTTGCATGAGGTCGTTGCTACAAGTCATCAACGTGCCTCTGATGTTCCCCATCAACGCGCATTTGGTGTCGCCATGAGAGGCGGACGGTGCGAATTGTTCCAACCACAACCCTATGGCTGGTTCTTATTGTATATATGGAAGCAAGTTATTATATTAATGAAACCGGAAGCTATTTTAGTTGAAAGCAAATTATATTCATTATAGGAAGCAAAGATGATAGAAACAAATATTTGTTTCAAGCAGATACTATTTCCTTTGGAAGGAAAACTGATGTTGATAGAAGCAATGTTTGTTACATATGCAACAACACTTTTATTTATAAGCAAAGTATATTCTCCTTTAGAATTAATGTTGATACAAACGAATTCTTGTTGCATCTTTTGTATTATGGAAATAAAATAAGGTAACAACGTCCAATTGTCTTGGAAGCAATGTAGCTGGCCAACAGAAGCAAAATATTATTGGTAATAAGCTAAATTAAGTTGCACTAGTATTTCCTCAAAAAGCGATGCTTCCATCAATGAAAAATAATGCTTCCACGGCCAAAAAAAGGTTGTCGTGATTTCTGGAAAACATAATCAATTTGTTATCTTTATTAGCCGGAAACAACTCATAATTTCAGGAAATTTATTTCCTAAATTTTCGCACATATATTACGGGAAGCACACAATTAGCTCCTGGAATCACGGAAACAACTGCACATGGGCTCATTGAAATCCAACGGCTATGCTGCTTCTAATCGTATGGCTAAATACTAGTCCGATGGGAAGCCAATATCGGCTTCCGATTGCTAGCGCTGCCCATAAAAGAAAGTCTCCTCCATATAAGAGAAAATCAAAAAAAATTGGGGCACCCAAAATTTTGGGGCCCTGTGCAGCCCGCACAGTTTGCACAACTGTGGGTCCGGCCCTCCGTAGCAGCGCCGACGAAGCGGGGACAACTCCTGCAGACACACACTACCTGGCTGATATCCTATATGATCGGATCCGACTTAAAAAAACTGTAGTATATGGCCGATCCGCCTTAAGAGCAGTGCTTGCTGTATCACTATATGCGTATATGATATGCGTGCCTTGTTTTTTTTTTTAACACAGAGAGGCCCCGCCGGATCTTTACTATTAAAGCGAAAAGCGGTGTCCGGTGTCACACTTTCAATTTCCGATTTTACCCTCAAAAAGACATAAAATTACCCACCACTACCACTAATAAGTATAAACGCTTCGTTATATAATGTTTCATCCGCCCGTCAGATCGGAACAGGACTAACGAACCCTCTATATACCCAGCTACTAGGCTAGGACCAACCTACACACAGATTGTTTTCTAGGAACATTCACGGGCTAGAACGATACGACTGCACTTACGCTAGCTATCTCACATATATGAGATCTCGATCATGGCGGAGAATCGAGAAGAGAGATCAATCGCGGCCAATGTTGCCGCCGGCGACGCTGTCCGCGGTGGGGTTCAAGCTCTGCCCGTTCCCCGCCTTCGCACCGTCCGGCCGGGACCTCACCGCGTTGCTGCCTGAGATCTGCGACCTCGTCGGCTCCCTCTACCTCTTCGTCCTGAACGAGTTCGTCCTACCGGTCGCGATCCTCAGCCAGCGCCGACGGGATGCATTTCGAGGTGCCGACAAAGCCATGTATCCCAACTCACTCATAATAATCTCATAATCTCATTAGATGCATGATCCCGGCCGCCGCGCCGCGCGCTTTCACCGAAGCATTGTGTATGTTATGTTCAGTTTTAGTAAAGCATGTCGCAAGGTTCAGGCAGCAGTAGTGTAGGTCTACTGTTTCTTTAAGCAAGAAATTATGCCAGCGTGTGCCTGTACATGAACTGGTCAAGTTTCCTTGTTTATGTTGCTTAGGATGCGGCGTCACAAAGACTTCGTGGGATGGCACAAAAATAGGATCGTGGCAGCGCTTAGCGGCAACAGATCGAGGGGATGTGGGATGGCGCATCCAGTAATTTTCGGTTCAAGCCACAGTTTTAGGATCAGCCCTATAAATATGGAGATAAAAAATGCTACAACTTTGCACCCATCGCAAAACCCACTATGTTCAGTATGTTCAGGTTTGAGTTCATTGCTTCTCTTCGCCGTTCTTCAGGTTCAGCAAGTTTGGCAACTACAAGTGGTACCCGAGCCACGACGCAGATTTCATGAGCCGGTTGCGGCCGCGCCGGTGCCACTCCGCCGGCAGCCACGGGGAGAGGGCGCGGCTGCGCCACTCCACTAGCAGACACGGGGATAGGGCGTGGCGGTGCCACTCCTCTGATGAGGTGCTCCGTCACTCCGGTATGCGTGGATCATCGGTGCTCGCCAAGCTGCGGGCGTGACATGGCGCGAGGAGGACGTGGGGAGGCTCTCGTCTCGTGCACGAGGTCATCAGGGACGGCGGTGGCAGAGGAACCGTGAGTTATCTGACGCTTAAAAAAACAAATTGAACTAAGGCGCCATCCTCATGCGGGGATGGCGCTGCAGGACGATGGCCTCTTGGACGTCGTCGAGTTCAAAGAGGCATCAAGCGGTAGGAGTGACAGGCGTTCGACGCCATCCTGCGCTCTCCTCATCGGAGATGGTGCCAGTACTCGCCGCGAATGACACGGCGAAGGCGTCCTGGAACACTATCAAGGTGATGTGTGTCAGCGTCGTTTGGCATCAGTGAAGCACGCCGTTAGATGTTGCGCAAGGAATTCGAGAGCCTCGAGTTCAAGATGGGGGAGGCGATCGAGGACTTTGTGCTTCGTCTCTCCGGCATCCTCACAGAATTACAGTCATTGGGCGACATGGTGACAGAGCTCGCCACCGTGCAGAAGTTTATATGCATGGTTCCGTCCAGGTATACCCAAATGGCATGCTCAACTGAACTCAGTTAGACACACATGTCAATACAGGAGTTGAGCAGCCATCTTGCCGCGTCTGATGGGCGTGGTGAACCGGAGCAAGATGCCAGCGGGCGGCTGCTCTTCACCGAGGAGCAATGGCGTGCGCACGAGTCAATCGGTGCATATGGCAACGACTCGTCAGGGGTGGAAACAAACCACGTGACAAGCAAGCATACAACAGGTAAAGAACATGTGCATGCTTGCAAAGGCAAGAGATGTGGCTTGGTGCTGGCACGTACGCACGCCTAGCCACCTGCACTTCCCGCCATGTACGAGCTGGGGGTAAAGCATATGGAAGACAGTGTACCAAGGATCGAGCAGGTATGTGATGGTTGTACCGTAGGCAAACAACACCGCAAACCGTTTCCAGGTGTGGCATCGTTCAGAGCAAAGGAACGACTTGAGATCACACACGACGACTTGGGTGGGTCGATCACTCCTACCACACCAGGCGGCAACATGTATTTCATGTTGATCGTTCAAGATTACTTGAGGTACATGTGGTTGGAACTCTCAGAAAGGGTGTGCTCTCTCAGAGAACGAGCATGGGCTGAAGCTGAATGTGTTTTGGACGAATCACAGTGGTGAGTTTAACTTCGACGACTTCATCAATTTCTGCAACGATCAAGGTATCAGAACGTACACCACCGCGCGCTACTCTCCGTAGCAAAGTGGAGTTGTGAAGCGGCGGAACCAATCCGTCGTGAAGATGGCGAGATGCATGCTCATGAGCATGGGGGTGCAGCCTATGTTTTGGGCAGGCTGTCAGGACGGCTGTGCTCTTCCTCAACCGCACGCCAACACGAAGCCTTGACAACATCACCCCGTATGAGGCGTGGCACAAGCGCAAACCGCCTACCACCACCTACAGCCATCGACAAATGGCACTCCACACTCCAAGCGGCTAAGACCCATGCCGCACCGCTAGAGGGAGGAGGAATCTCCCCGCCACCACCTTCCCTGGAGCGACAGCCTTTTCTATGCCCCCTCCAGCGATGGTGAGAGAAAGAGGAGGGATAGGGAAACAGTGGTGGGTGGCATGGCCAGGGTTCCCCCCGTGTCAATAGAGGAGGGTGACACGGGGGTGTCATTTTTCACTTATTTTTCATTAACCTCTTTCTCCAACATTTGTATGTTCAATTTTGTTTCTCCATGACAACGCACGGGCATTCAGCTAGTACCATTAACAACGGCGGTGGGTACAAGTTACAGTAGGAGCCAACAAGAAAGTGGACATTACAACCAAACCCCTAACTTTTATAGAGAAGACCCTAAAAAGAAAATGAAAAACGAGATCAGGTTCTCCGCCACCGCAGATCAGAGCGCTCGAATCATGGCCGTCTTCGCCGGCGTCGGGGACGAAACCACTTGACACCGAGTAGACGTGGTGCGCCACGACGAGCCGCACAGAGGGCCTCCTAATGGAGGTTGAAGAAGCGCCGGTAAGCATCAACGGCGAGCAAAGTGGCCACCAGATGGCCAACAAAGTCGGACGGCTAACGAGGGCCGCCGAGGTTGAGCTCCATAAAACGGTATCCCATCTCCAAGACAACTCATCACCGGAGCTGTAGACGGCAGCCTGCAACTTTCCCCCAGCGCCGTCGCTGCGAGCAGAGAAAATCCACAGAACTGTCTCCACAGTCGAAGTCGAACTGCCGAGGTAGGCCTTATTGAAGGAGTTGCTGGTGTCCTTGCTTCTCATCACCAGGAGAAGAAGAAGCATCAGCCAGTACCAAATCCGGCCTGGAGGATCCGGCACCAACTCCACGGCATGAAGCCGACTACTAGCATAACGCCTAAACTCACATCTAATCCTTCCTTTATTAGATCTACACTAGTCGAAAAATGGACATCAATACCGGTTCCAGAGGGCCATTTGTACCGGAAATCAAACCGGTACAAAAGATTCGGGACAAAAGCCCCCCCCTCTTTGGTACCGGTTCCTTACAAACCGGTATTAAAGGGGCCTCCACGTTGGCTCCCAGGAGAGAGCAGGGCTAGGGACCTTTGGTACCGGTTTGTAACACGAACCGGTACCAAAGGAATTCAGGGTTTAGGGTTGTAGGAGGGGTTTAGGGGTATCGGACCATTTCATCGTACGAGGATCGCGTCGATGCGCCAGAAACGCGTTTGGATTTAGGAGTACATGAAGATCAAGGTAATGCATATCAACTTGGTGCATATAATATAACACATGTAATTGCATAAGATCGCAAATTAAGTAGTACATGCATGAAGATCGATCTTCATGCATAGTGGTACTCTCCGAGGCATACTATCTATTACATGTAGCATAGTGGTACTCTCCGAGTCAAGCTATATATTACATGTAGATCTTCATTCATAGTGGTACTCTGCGAAGTTAGGTATGACGTCCCGAAGGAAAAATCCCGCCAATTCCTCGCCAATTGCTTTGAAGCGGTGCTCAATTGGGAGCCTGTCACGCTTTCTTGCCAACTGTAAAAGAATGATATTCAAATGAATACATGAGCTATGTATATATATATATCAAATCACAATCAAACAATTATGACTGAAACTTAGCACAAGTTATGGTAACAAAATAAATTTGTGAATATTGTTTTCGTACCTCTCTATTCCTTTGATTATTCGTTCTCTCGCTGACAATCTTATGGATGTTCTCGCAAACATAGTATCCACATAGATTAGTCCCCTCAGGTTGTTGCGCGCATTTCTGTACAAGAATATAATTCAATCAAATAATAATCAAGTATGATAAAGGTGTGTGGACCTAGGTAGTACTACTTACTTTGTTCGCACGCCATATCAGCTTCGGTTTCCATCCACCGGTCGGATCTTCCTGGATGAACGTTTGTCATACGCTGCCCGACAAAAGAAAATGCATAAAAGAGTTATTAATTTGTTGATATCAGGAAATTAACGAAAAAACCGATAAGAATTAAAATTACCTTTTGAGCATATCAAAAGCCGACTTGTATAGTATAGGCTCTTTGGTTAGTGAGTCAAAGACTTCAACCTCTCGATCGTACATTTTAATGACGATAAGAATAAAGTGGAACCTGCGCACGTTTAAATATGCAGTGTCATAGATATAAGTCATCAGTTAAAATTTTAACATATGGTGAGCAAAATAGAATGTGTTATAAGACAGTTACACTTACTTGAAGTTGTAAGGCCAAAGTATTATCTTTTTGTCACGTTGTCGCTTCAAAAACCTTAGCAAAGTCTCTGGTGTATCCTTGTTATAGATGAGATCTTCTATGGTTTTTTCATGCATTGTATCTGGGTCAATGAACCCAATGTCCGTGATTTCATCCCTTTTGCATTCGAGCTTCTTCGATCTGCATAATATAGCGCACAAAAGATTAAATTGAGGATAATTTGCAGACAATGAATGAGCTGAGCTAAAGACTTCTCAAATTATATTAATAAATCACTTACAGACAATAGCAACTGATGATAGATTTGTCGATGGCCCGGAGATTGTATAACTGAAAAAGTTCGAGGAAGTCAACGCTCACAGAGTATTCTTGGAAGTAGTGCTCATCCTTAACTCGCACCATGATACAATCAATCCCTCTCTTTGTGGCATTAGTGTACCACGCATTCAAATTACGCATACATGTTGGTAGCGACCTGATATTCTCGATCAGATCTTTCCCTTGAACAAATTGATATACTACTTCAGCGATGGGGTAATCAATTGTGTTTTGTCGAGAACTTTCAACGGCCTTCTCGTCAAACACCTTGAGAGGGGGGACCGATTGAACGGGTTGTTCTCCGAGCTGGTACACTTGTTTCCTAGTTTTCGCCGAGACCACCGATTGATCGGGTTTTTTCACCTCCACCATAGCGTCATACGACTTTTCAATAGAACGCCTATAGTCAGATGGCGGCGATGGTGGAGGGTCATATAGATTCTCAACGGTACGAATAACTTTCACCGGATCTAGAGTCTTCTCAAAAGGTATCTCTGGCACTTTCTTAGCAAAATGTTTTGCCACCTCGGACTTAGAGATTTCGCTGCATTCCTCGATAGTTCTTTCCCAAGGTAACTTCTCAATAGGCGGCAGTGGTTTCTCCTTTCTAGGTCTCTTCCTAGGCGGCGTACCGTTCCGCTTAAAAAACGCAGTCTTACGCGGAGGATCTCGAGATGGTGGACTCGCGCTGGGGTCCCTCTCCGGTAGGTGTGGACTGTGCTGCTCATGTGGACTGCTACCAGGCAGAGTCGATGGCCATTGCTGCTCATGTGGAATTTGCTGCTCATGTGGACTGCTACGAGGAGGAGTCGGTGGCCTTGGCAAAAGGACGATGTATTTCTTGGACCATATGGCGAAACCGCGCTTGACATCGGCCAGTGTCTTCTCTTCGTGACCTCCAGGAAAATCAAGCTCCATTGTTTGAAAACCCGGAACAACGTCATCCACCCCGACACGAACACAGCCAGCTGGAATGGGCATATGATGGTGCGTTGCTCCATCTTCATTTGGGTAAACATAGTCGACCGCCACCTTAACGGACACGTTCCTCATTTGCACATGTAGCTCGCAATCTGTCTTCTCCGTGACATAATCCACGACGTAGCTTCCTGCACATTCAAGATGCGAGGAACCCACACTGCTTCTTCGCTGAGATGGGGCGGCATCGGCTTGAGGATCTTGTATAAACAGCGGCTGATCAGGTGCCCTCTGATTTTTCTCAAGCACCTCCACCCTATTTATCAATTCTGCTAGCCTGTCTAAGTCCTGCTTCTTCTTTCTCGAACGGCTTCTATAAGTGTCAGCGCACTCCGGCCATGCTTCCTTCATGGTGACACCTGGGAGGGCTCGTATCCGTCCAACGTGTTCCGCATTCCCAAGAGCGAGTGTCAGCTCGTCATTCTCTCTATCGGGAATATACTCTCCCTTTCTAAATTTTTCAATTGCATCTATAAGCTGCGTCGTGATTGCATTAACTTTTTCCTTCCATTTTCCCTTTGCAACGATCTGCCCTGTCTTTGGGTCCAACCCTGCCCCATGCGCGAACAACCAGAACTTGGACCGGTCGGGCCAGTCCCATGTCTGTGGAGTGATTCCTGCCTCCATCAGTTTAGCTTCAAATGCTCTCCACTTCGGAATGGCAGTCTTGTAGCCACCTGACCCCAAATGATGGAAATGTTCCTTCTTTGAAGCATTTTTCGTATTTGTGACTGATCGGGACACAGCAGTAGAAGATTTCTTATAGCTCTTAAATGCGGGCCAGTGATCTTTTATCTTCACTAGACTTCCAGTGAATACTGGATCTTTATCTGCATATCTGGCCCATAAATTTTTCTTCCAGGTCTGAAATTGTGTGGCCATCCTCTTAAGAGTCCATTCCTTGACTTTCTTCTTCTGGCCTTCCGTCATGTCTTCCGGTAGGCTAAAGTGTGTCAGTAGACTGTCCCAAAGAAAAAGCTTTAGAGTATCATTGACATAACTAGCTTCAGCCCCCGCGTTCTTCGGCTTATGCCACTCTACAATGCTGATCGGTACATGGTCCCTAACAAGAACTCCAGCTTGGTTTATAAATTTACGGCAGTGCTCTTTGGGCTCCACCGGTTGACCACTAGCCTTAAATGCGGTGAGGGCTAACCTACCCTTGCCTTTTAGACGTTGTGCCGGGCCTCGTTGCTTTTTAACAGATTTGCTCGATGATCCAGAAGGCTCGATGAGATAAGGACGCGTGGGTACAACCGGGACTAAAGGTGGTTTTTGTGTCATCTAACAAAACTGTCGGTGGGATAAGGACGTGTGGGTAACCTTTAGTCCCGGTTGGTGGGTGCAACCAAGACTAAAGATGTCGGCAGGATAAGGACGCGTGGGTGGATGCACTGCTCGATGAGATAAGGACGCGTGGGTGGACGCACGATTCCCCTGTCGGAGGAACAAGACAAAGTAGAAGCGGTGCCGTGCCTATAAAAGGAGCATCGATACGCCATGGCAAGCAGCTCAACAAGCCAACCTAGAAGGTAGGGAGAGTTTCATTCCCATGGATGGAGGACAGGGTTGGGAAATCTCCCGTGGCGGAGTTTCTCGAAGATGTCGTTGGTGCTCACGCCCTACGGCATCTTCGGAAGCTCCGCCTTGGAAAAATTTCCCTCATACAATAACATCATTACACAAAAATCCATATTGAGATACACAAGTTATGATCCCTATATAGTCTTCTGAGTTTTCTTCTTGTGTTTCCCTTTCTTCTGATTGCGACGCAGCCATGGACAATCTTCATTATTTAAAATGATGCTTGGGTCAGTTTTCACCTTGAAGGGTGGAATATCATCAAACTTATTATAATCTTCTGACATGTCTGTCTTGTCCTCTACTCCCACGATGTTTCTTTTTCCTGAAAGAACTATGTGGCGCTTTGGCTCATCGTATGATGTGTCCTCTTGCCTTTCTTTTCTTTTTTTCGGTTTGGTAGACATGTCCTTCACATAAAAAACCTGAGCCACTTCACTGGCTAGGACGAATGGTTCGGTGTCGTACCCTAGATTCTTGAGATCCACTGTAGTCATTCCGTACTGCGGGTCTACCTGTACCCCGTTTTTCAGGTTGAACCATTTGCACCGGAATAAAGGGACCTTGAAATTAGGTCCATAGTCAAGTTCCCATATCTCCTCTATGTACCCATAATATGTGACCTTCTTCCCATTGTCCTCTGCTGCATCAAAGCGGACACCACTGTTTTGGTTGGTGCTCTTTTTATCTTGGGCGAATGTGTAAAATGTATTCCCATTTATCTCGTACCCTTGAAATGTCGATATAGTCGAAGATGGTTGCTTGGCCAACAAGTATAGTTGTTCTTCATCAGTGACATTCATGAGCCGTGTTTGCAACCAACCGCCGAAAGTCTTCATGTGTTCTCCATCAATCCAATCTTCACGTTGCTCCGGGTATTCAGAGCGTAAAATATTCTTGTGTTCCACTTTGTACGGAGCCACCAAGCTGGAATTATGTAGAATTGTGTAGTGTGCTTGAGTGAAAGAATGTCCGTCCATACACATTGTTGCTTTCTTTCCTAGCGTGCCTTTTCCACGCAGTCTCCCCTCATAGCGCGATTCAGGAACACCGATCGGCTTAAGGTCAGGAATAAAGTCAACACAAAACTCAATGACCTCCTCTGTTCCATAGCCCTTGGAGATGCTTCCTTCTGGCCTAGCACGGTTATGAACGTATTTCTTTAAGACTACCATGAATCTCTCAAAGGGGAACATGTTGTGTAGAAATACAGGACCGAGAACACTAATCTCTTCGACCAGGTGAACGAGGAGATGCGTCATAATATTGAAGAAGGATGGTGGGAACACCAACTCGAAGCTGACTAGACATTGCACCACATCCTTCTATAAATTTTGTAGAGTTAGTGGATTGATCACCTTCTGAGAAATTGCATTGAGGAACGCACATAGCTTCACAATGGGTACTCGAACATTTTCTGATAGAAGCCCCCTCAATGCAACCGGAAGTAATTGTGTCATAATCACGTGGCAGTCATGAGACTTTAGGTTTTGAAACTTTTTCTCTGACATGTTTATTATTCCCTTTATATTCGATGAGAAGCCAGACGGGACCTTGATGCTACTCAGGACTTCAAAAAAGATCCCCTTCTCTTCTTTGGTAAGAGCGTAGCTGGCAGTACCTTGATACTTCTCTGGATTCAGGTTGTTTCCTTCGTGGATACATTGCTGGTCGTGCCGTGCATCCGGTGTATCTTTTGTCTTCCCATACACGCCCAAGAAGTTTAGCAGGTTCACGCAAAGATTTTTCGTCACGTGCATCACGTCGATTGCAGAGTGAACCTCTAGGATTTTCCAGTAGGGTAGCTCCCAAAATATAGACATCTTTTTCCACATGGGTACATGTCCGTCAACATCATGCGGAACAGATTGTCCGCCAGGACCCTTTCCAAAGATCACTTTTAAATCCTTGACCATATCATATATAACATCCCCAGTAGGGCGGGTAGGATTCATTTGGTCTTCTGCCTCACCTCTGAAATGCTTTCCTCTCTTTCTTACTTGATGTTGTTTTGGAAGAAATCGACGATGCCCCATGTACACATTCTTGTTTCTCAAATATATACTGTCAGTCTCACCTAAACAGTGTGTGCATGCATTGTATCCCTTGTTTGACTGTCCTGAAATGTTACTAAGAGCAGGCCAATCATTGATGGTTACAAACAACAACGCTCGTAGGTTAAATTCCTTTTGTTCGTGCTCATCCCAAATAGGTACACCTTCTTCACGCCACAACTGTAAAAGTTCTTCAACCAATGGCCTCAGGTACACATCAATGTCGTTGCCGGGTTGCCTCGGGCCTTGGATGAGCACTAGCATCATAATAAACTTCCGCTTCATGCACAACCAAGGAGGAAGGTTATAGATACATAGAGTCACTGGCCAGGTGCTATGACTGGAGCTCTGCTCCCCGAAAGGATTAAAGCCATCTGTACTTAGACCAAATCTTAAGTTCCTTGCGTCATCTGAAAATGACTTGTACTTTCTATCGATTTTTCTCCACTGCGATCCGTCAGCGGGGTGTCTCAGCATCACATCTTTCTTACGGTCCTCTTTGTGCCATCGCAACAACTTGGCATGCTCTTTGTTTTGGAACAAACGTTTCAACCGTGGTATTATAGGAGCATACCACATCACCTTCGCAGGAACCTTCTTCCTGTGGGTGGACTCGCCCTCAACATCGCCAGGGTCATCTCGCCTGATCTTATACCTCAATGCACCACATACCGGGCATGCATTCAAATTCTCGTACTCCCCGCGGTAGAGGATGCAGTCATTGATGCATGCATGTATCTTCTGCACCTCTAATCCTAGAGGGCAGACAACCTTCTTTGCTTCGTACGTACTAGAGGGCAATACGTTCTCCCCTGGAAGCATCTTCTTTATTATTTTCAGCAACTTTTCAAATCCTTTGTCAGAAGTACCATTCTCTGCCTTCCATTGCAGCAATTCCAGTGTGGTACCCAGTTTTTTCTGGCCATCTTCGCAATTTGGGTACAACAGTTTGTTGTGATCCTCTAACATTTTCTCCAACTTCAACCTCTCCTTTTCACTTCCGCAGTTTATCTTCGCATCAAGAATGGCCCGACCCAAATCGTCATCGGGGTCATCAAAAATGGGCTCATCAAAAATGGGCTCTTCTTCAGCTTCGTCTTCCCCCATACTACTATCACCGTCTTCAGTGAACATAGGATAGTTGTCACTATCCTCTTCTTCTTCGTTGCCTTCCATTATAACCCCTCTTTCTCCGTGCTTGGTCCAACAATTATAGCCGGGCATGAAACCATTCTCAAGCAGGTGGAAGTGAAGGGTCTTTGAGGTAGAGTAATCCTTCGTATTCCTACAGGAACCAGATGGACAATAAATGAAACCATTCGACCGCCTATTTGCCTCCGCCACGTTGAGAAAATAATGCATGCCAGTAATGAAGTCGGGATGGCATCGGTCACCGTACATCCATTGTCGATTCATCTGCATTATATAAGTATATCAAAAATTATTAATTACACAACATCATGGATATATGAGTGACCAACTTAATTAATATTCAAGTTCATCACATAAAACTAAGTTTTTTTTATTAAAAAAAGAGGCTCACCGAGGTGGTACAGTGCCGGCTAGGGGAAGACGCTGGCGATCGACGACGGTGAGGACAGGGACGATACTAAAACCTACAAATCATACTTTAATTTGAGCTCAATTGCATACAAAAAGAATGAAATCCCTAACTTAGGCATTTCATCAAACACCTTGCTAGCACTAGAAAAATAATACGAGTTAAACTAGCAAAGAAATAAGCTAAATTAGGAACGCCGGAAGAAAGGATGATATTGCTAACCCTTAGATAGATGGGTGCTGTCAATCTTGATAAAATGGTGGAGAGAAATGAAGATTTATTGGAGTGTGTGAGAGGTGCAAAATATTTGGAAATGTGAGAGAGGAGAAGGAGAAGGGAAAATGAGATGCAGGGATCGGGCGCCTGAAGAAATAGGGCAGGGCCCCAGATGAACCGGTACTAAAGGTTCAGCTCTGGCCCACTAAAACCCTTTCGTACCGGTTCGTAGTATGAACCGGTACAAAAGGCCCTCAACGAACCGGTATTGATGTTGCTCGGCCGGCTGAGCAAATGAACCGGTACTAATGCACCCTTTAGTACCGGTTCATACGGGAACCGGTACTAAAGGCTTAGACCGATGCCCATTTTTCTACTAGTGCTAGTATATACATCCCTAACTCTGGCGCCTCTCATCAGAACCCTCCGGCCGGCAGCGCCGCCGTGAAGGCCATCAGATCGGCCCGGTCTGCGAGAAACGACTCTCAAGTGGATAGGGTGGGGGAGCTTTCGAGAAGGGACGGGAGTCCTATGGTGATATTATGCGTGCCTTGTTTAAGAAACACATATAATCGCCCGTCAACTATCCAGCTTATCAACGGCACATCACACTCAGGCCACCGTAAGTATACCGTAATCTCTCGAAGGACGATTCCGTGCAAGTATATTTGCTATCTTCATGGTTGTATTTTTCTGTGGTGATAGCAGGCCATGGCTGCTGGCCGGGAAGGTCTGCACGAAGATCCGGCGAGCGCCGAGGCGACGATAGTGTCAAGCTCAGCAGAGGTTACTGCGTATTGGCACACAATGCTTCCCAACACTCCTATGCCACTAGCCATACTCGAGCTCCTCACCCCACCGGCCGGTATCTCTCCCTCTCCCTTCTACTCCCTCCAGATAAGCTAAAATATCTTCATATTTTAAAACGGAGAAAGTAATATTTAGAGTCGACTCTCTCAAGTCTAAATGCATATCTTATGCAAGAGCTAGAATATGTGATCGATATTTTCCTATAAACCAGTCTTATATTGCCACATAGGATGCCATTTAATTTCTACCTATTTGGAAGCATGAGGCATAAATCTTTAAGAAGAGCTTAATCATTTAGCTGGCGCGGGTTTATAAATTATGAATCATCTATCCTCAACCAAGGAGGCAAGTAGATTCCAATCTAAGAGTCACCTTTGTGAATAAGCAAAGCACTCATAGACGATATGTAATGGTATCCATAAAAAACCTGTATGCATATTAGACCCGAGAACATAATACTTATAATAATGTATTTGAAACTATATACAAATTTAATCTTGTAAGTGAGATCCAAGTAAAAAACTATCTACATATATGGCTCTGCTATTTTATTTTATTTCTCAATGGTGTGTGAATTTCACCATGGTTTATGTTCAATTTCTCCAGGCTGGAAATTAACATAGAAATGAATCACAGAATACAATAGTGATTTGCAGGATTCTAGTTATCGTTTGTAACAAAAAAAAATGGAAAAATAAGAGAACAATTGATTTTTATTAATAAAAGATCATCAAGACCACTGGGTTACATACTTGATAAAAGAAGGTAGATACACGATAAATAACACCAATTGATCTAATTTGAAATATTTTATCTCAATAATAACTTATTATAATAATAAACATGCACCATTGTGTTTATCGTTACAGGTAATGACGATCATGTCAAACAGAACAACAATAATATCCGAGAAGCACAAGAAGGCACCAAAGAAAAATATGACGAGTCATCACATTTCAGCGCACGGAAAATTGGACTACATCCTACAAAAGTAGAAAGCACAAAAAAGGAAGAGGAGACACAACTTCAAGAAACAAATGACAAGGGGTCGTCAATGAACATGGACGAACAAAAGACTGTAAATTTCCAATTGGGCCCAGCTACAAATGACCAGAGGACTGCATATTTTCGATGGGGCCCAGCCACAAACGACTAGAGGACTGCATATTTCCGATGGGGTCCAGCCACAAACGATCAGAGGACAGCATATTTTCGGTGGGGCCCGGCAACAAATGATCAGAGAACTGCATATTTTCAGTGGCGCCCAGCAACGAATGACCAAAGGACTGCATATTTTCGATGGGGCCCGGAAAGCAAGGAGAGTAAGTCACATTTGCAAGGTAAAAAAAGAATCCACATGTTTCGAATTAATTAAGTAGTGCCAAGAAAATTTTCAAATTATGACTATACATGCACAAGTACATTAGCAAATTCGATATTTTTTAAACTACCGCACTTCTATTTCATGCAATCCTTTTGTCATACATAAAATGATTAAGTCCTCTGATACATACCTATTGTGTTTATAGCAGAAGACATACATGATGGAGCGAGTGACCATCACATGCATGAAGACTTTACCATGCTAAACAACACCGTCTTCTTGGAGGAAGCGCTGACACTAGGATCCATCATCACCCCCTACATCCGTCCATCAGCCGTCTCGGGCGGTGCTCCCTTGCTGCGACGTGACGTCGCCAACTCCATCCCCATGTCCACGGAAAACTTCACTGACGTCATGACAATGTTCGCACCAGCGTCGCACCACATGGCCAGAGACATATGGTCGACGCTCGACATATGCGAGCACCTCCACCCCGTCAAAGACAAGAAGAAGACGCGTGTGTCACCTCCGTCGAGTCAATGGTGGAGTTCGCCGCGTCAGTGGTCGCCGGGGGAAACACGGGCGGCCTCCGCGCCTTCTCCTCAGCGAATGTGCCGGCGGAGGGCGTCACATGGGGGAAGATGTACAAGGTGGTGGCGGCGAAGAGGATCACTGAGGAGGGGGACACGGTTACGTGCCACAACATGAAGTTCCCGGTCACGGCCTACATGTGCCACGCGGTGAACCCCACCAGGGTGTACACGGTGACGCTCGAGATTGAGCACGTCACCAGCGTCGGTGAAGTGGGCCAGCGGATGGAGGCGCTCGCCGTGTGCCACCTCGACACGTCGCAGTTCGGCGCCATGAATATGCCGGAGAACGTCAAGCCAGGGGACGCCCCGCTCTGCCACTTCATTTCTAGGGACAGCGTCCTCTGGGCGCCTGCTGCTGAGCCTGCTGCCGCTGCTTAACTACATATTCCATCGTATTGGCATCGTGTGAGCCAGATTTTAGTTTACTTTTAAAAATAAGTTAAATAACTATGCAAGATTTGATTGTAATCTTGCATAGTTATTTGCAGGCGGTCTATGCTATAATAGGAAACAAATATATGATTTTTTTTAGATTGTTTCACACGAATGAGTATGTAAATCAAAGAAGTTTTTCGACTCCTACATTGGCCTCTAAATATTCGTACAATGCTACAAATGTATGACAAATCGACAGTAACCAGATATCTCATATCCAATAACAAACTCCCATCTTCATCCGGGAAACTTTTACGCAACTATTAGATTGTTTACTTATTCACCCCTCCATCCAGATCATTTGTTGACTATAGTTTGGACTCAACCCACACCCTCAATAAATTTGAATTGAGAAGAGAAAATAAGAGAGACAATCAAGGTTAAGGGTTAAGGTAAGGGTGTGGCGTGAAGACCTGGAGTTGACAGTGGTGGGCACCAGCGTCAAGGGCGAGGAGGCAGGGCCCAGGTTGTAGTGGGATTTCTTAGAGGGCCTCTCTGCCGCGTCAACTTCCCTGGCATAGAAAGAAGGAGTGGACTAGGCGGCGGCGCCGCACCAAGGCAGGGTCCGTGCGGCGGCTTGGTGACTAAAAAACAAAAGCTGACGAGGCGAGCGTACGCACCCGGAAGCGCACCAGGAAGCTGACGAGGCAGGGTCACGCGCAACGTTGTAGGCTCTGCAGCTAGCTAGTTAGCACTAGTTTGGAAAAAAAAATGATCACGTCGCTTTTCGTGGAAGGCTGCATGCATAAACGAATTCTCTTACATGCTTAATATTGTTATCACATGCTTAATTACCAGATTATGCACGATTTAGCTATCAGATTAAAAATAATCTCTATTCACGGAATATACACTACTTACTTATCGATTATTCCATATTGATTATCTAGGTGACATTACCAAGTTTAAATTTACTTGCTTATCATATTTTTTTCAGCTACATAATTAACCTAGAGTGATTACAAGATTAAGTTACTATTCTAACTAGATGTCACCTTCAGAAATTTGCATACCAGATTTCCCAATAATCTTCACCAGATTGTTATGTGATAGTCACCAGATTATCGTAGGCACCGGATTTTCATTACCAAATTTTTGAATAAATAGCCACCGCAATAAAGTCATCAAATTATCTCAGTCGTGGCTACCAAAATAACTTTTCACAATTATCAGGTTATCCAGCTACCAAATTAATTAATACAGATACCAGAATAATTAGTACAATATCTACCAAATTAATTCACCAAAATTGTTAGGTTATATAGCTAGAATATTAATTAGTGACAAAATATTGTGTTATCATATGAAGTACTATAATTATCAGATTATCTATAAACAATAGCTACCAAATTAATTAGCCATGACCACCAAATTAATTAGTCATGATTACCAGATTAATTAGCCACAATTACTAAATTCTACATGTACTAAACTACTCCTTCTGTCCCAGTTTTTAAGGCTTACACGTATACCTAGGTTGTCATTTTAACTAACATAATATAACTTATATACTACAAAATATATATCACTAAAAAGTTCAAACATTGTACTTTCTAATGGTATAATTTTTATCTTATAAAATTTAGATTATATCTATTATATACTAAAAGCACAATACGGAGGGTCTAAAATAGAGACACCATATTAATCCACATCATTAGAATTATTTTTAACAGTTAGATCTATATTTTATGGTTAGATTTTAATAAGAGATTGCGTAACTTATTTATATTGCACCAAGTATACGTTTAGCAGGACAAATATATTGTCACGTCCCTCTTGCACGTGCATACCCAAGCCACTTAATTAATATTGCACCAAGTATATTAGCAGGACAAATATATCACGTCCCTCTTGCAGGTACATACAAGATTGGTAGACATCCAAGAAAAATAGCCTGATTTTTAGAAGAAAGAGATTGTCATGTACACGATAAGGGTTTTTTTTACTTGCATGCACACGATAAGTTGCAAGGCAGCCGTATATTAGCTGAAGTTAGACCAATAAATTATGAAGAAAGTCTGGATCAGTTTACGTGCCCGTACATTGCAGCTATGCCTTAGCCGGAATCAGTCATCGACTAACTAGACTTCAAATTAAAAGTGCTCGCTTCGCCAGAGTAAACATGTTAATATATGACTCGACTTCAGAATTATTTTTATAGTTAGATCTATAATTTATATCTAGAATTTAATTAAAAAGGTGCATGCCTAGCAAGTAAAATAGGTTGACTCACCAATATGCACAAGGTTAATGAGAGAAAATCTATAATAATATGGTAAAAGCAATATATGAGGTTTTTAAAAGAGACATCACTTTAAGCCACATTAATAAAATTATTTTGAGAATAATATTAACATAATTATGTAATTTGATTGACACCATCCAGCTCCCATGCCACATACGATGTAACAACAATTAATCGATAGAGTTAATAAATCCTGTAAGCTCAAGCTAGCCAGCCCGTTCAAAAGGGAAAAAGAAGTGCGCTTAATAGCTAGAAACCAATCTGGAAGTATAGAGTTCGTATATTTATTTCCATGTAGCCAGCCGGTTCAAAAGGGAAAAAAGAAGTGCGCGCAATAGCTAGAACATAAAGAGAGTCTGTATATTGCTTTCCATGTAAGTTGCACAATGGAGATTCCATGCCATATGCAAATGATAGATATGTTCGTGCCACGTGAAAAATACATGCTTGGCTATTTAACTTTTATTAACTAAGCACCGATTTTTTTCGTCCATTAATATATTATAATAATATAATAAATCAAATTTGATAGATGGAAAAAATTTGAATAGATATCAGAAAAACATCAACCTGGCATGTCTACATAATAAAGTATAGTGATCGATGCATGCATGATTGCATGTGCATGGTGAATATACAAAATCATCAGAAGACAATTGTACTTCTAATTTGATTACAAAACATAAAAATATCAATTATTCCAAGAACCCAAATTACTAATAATTTCTGTTGAAATTCACCGATATAAAAATGTTTCACAAATTTATATATTAATTAGAAAAAATCATGAGACATAGCATATTTTCCTAGAAAGAAGCCGCTTATGAAATTGCTCATAATAAATAGGAGCTTGTGAAATTTTTGATATTCAACCCGAGTCTTCATTAAGTTAGAGATATCACCGACCCCATCATATTATTTATTTTGATATAAATAAGATGAAAACCAGAAGTTATAAGTTTACCCGAAATAACATAAAAGACAATCTAAGATGTAAAAATTCTTTCAAGGTTGCATACCTTACTCATCCAATAGATTATAAGTGTAACAAAATGTATCACGAGTGGTTGATATTCATAACTGTACTTAAGTAAAATCTGTTAGATGGATTATCATAATTGTACCTACACATATCATATTGATTGTTCTTCATAAACGTCTCTAACTATATTATTGCAGCCGTAATTCGTAAAGGATAGGACAAGATATGCCGGATTGGTCTCTATATAATTCCAAGTTAGAGCTGTCCGTTAGAAACCAATAGGTTTCATATTTCATATCCACGAGAAGTATGTGGCATCACTTCTACACAAGAGCTATAAAATACAAAAATAAATACATGAAAATCATTTCAAAAGATAATATTCAATCTGTATCATTATGTGCCACGGATTATTAATTTTATCTGTATTTTGTTATATGTTGACTGGTATAAAGTAATGGTCAAATGGTCAGTATGGAGAATATGCCAGTCTCTACATCTCACAAAATTTATTAATTGGGTAAGTAAATGAGAGGAAGAAAAAATAGCAAGGTAACACAAAAAATTTGTCAGTGCTTAATTGACATACCTATTAATGAAGACAAGTGTTTTTATTCCAGTTCATCAAAAAGGTTATACTGCTTTTCATTCCGATATAACCTAAATAGTAGCTATATGTTGCTTGGTGTGTACAATCATAATTATTTCAAGTACAAGAGGATGAGTTTCAAAACTATAGGTATAATAACATCATTAACCTTACTAATCTAACATCTCATAAAATTGTAGTTATGTTTATTAATATAATATCATGCAAAGAACACATAATATTGTCTATAGAATGGAAAAATTATATTTGCCTCAAATCAAAGATCATTAAATATGTTTTGTTTACCAGGTAGTTATACAATTGTATAACTACTTATCACATAACATGATATCTCTGAAATCATACTTTTATTTTACCGACCATTTCAACACAATAAAGACGATGCCCTCGCATTTGAGAGGGCCACCATGCTAGTTTGTTAAAATGACGATCTAGGTATACGTGTAAGACTTATGAACTGGGACTGAGGGAGTACTACGGAGCAATTAGCCTAAACATAGCATACCAGATTAATTACTCACAATTACAAAATTCTATATATAGCAATGCCAGATTAATTAGCCACAACTACCAAATTCTATAAAGCAATCACCGTTAATTAATGATGATTAGCTCAACCCAGCACCGTGACCACAACATCGCGACCCCAACACCCATCGGCCATAGAGCTTGTTCCCAGCGTCAGCGACCCCAACACAAGCACAAAAAGATTCCGGCCAACAACAGCATTAAACGCCTCGTAAAGAAGCAGCAACACGGACGATTGAACGATACTGTAAGTATAGAACACACATTGCAAAAAGCTACAGCAAGCATCGAACACACATTGCAAAAGCTACAGCTAGCATCGCCGGCTCGTCATGGCCATGTTCAACCACGCTTTCTCGTCGCCAGTTTGTGGTCCACCTCCAGATTTTAGGTGTCCTCGGTCGGGATAGCGGGCTGCTGTGCGAGTGCGCGGAGAAGAGCATCCAGTGAAGCTCACGCTTGTGCCCGAGCCCGTACCGGCGGCAAGCAAGAAGTGCTCGGCGACACGACCGCGGGTTTACCTGATGCGCGCCAGAGCATGTCCTTGAGGTGCGCAAGCGCGTGGCCGGCGAGCAGCGCCCGCAGCGAGCCCACATCACAAGGAGCCGTCGCGGGAGCATGTGGAGCGCAGCCCCATCCACGACAGCGCCTGCTCAGGAGAACGGGGAGGGAGCACTCTTCATAGACGAAGCTTCTTCGTCGCCATACCTAATCCACCTCCGGGACTCCTCGCGGGCGTGGCTCGATGTGCTCGTCCGAGCGGGCCTCCCAGCTTCGTGCTTGCGCGGCGGTAGCCTCCCCCCACTGCAGCGTGCTCGCGCGGCGGCAGCCTCCCCCCGCTGCAGCGTGCTCGCGCGGCGGCGGCCTCCTCCGGCTGGTGCGTGGTGGAGGCGGCCTCCTCTCTAGTCTCTTCCCTCTCCGGAGCAGCGCCGCTTCCCGTGGTGATTGCAGAGAGAGAGAGATATTGTGTGGTGGAGAGCAGTCGTGCGGATAAGGTGCAACTAGGATCGAGGGGATTAGTTGTAAGCGGTGCCTTTTCGTTGAATTTTGCTTCACGAATCTTTAGGCAACCGCCGCACAGAGAGACATGCGTGCGGCGCCTATAGGTATCTTTTCCCTAGAAAGAATCAATACAACTGGATCAGAAGAAATAACTCAACGATAATACAGTACAGACATACATGGAGAAACTTTTACATATGCAGTAAGCTTTCAATATGAACTTGGTTACAGTATAATAACTAATAAACTGTTACAACGATGTTCATTGCATTGAACTGTAGCTACTCCAATTCAACCAGTATAACATAAAGCATAATCACATTCTTCTTAGTGTGGTAACCCGAATTATTATTGTACATTTTCAAATCGCGATAGAGGAGGTGCTTTACTATGAAGTATTCAAATGAGCCCCGAGTGATAAACCAAGGAACCATGATGTTGTTTTCCTACCAAATCGCATCTAACATTTCACTTAACAAATAAACTAAGTGAGCATTATTAATTGCCCAAAGGACCAACATGAAGCCAGTGATTTCTGCATGTTATACTCGCTCTTTCTAGACTCTAGTAGAGATCCACTCAATCTCAATGAACTCAATTAGGGAAAAAACAGAGGAGAAATGAGCAAGTTTAGGGTTTGGCCGAGAGCTCGAGATACCTGCGGTCAAGAGTAGCTGGCTCAGGCGGCAGCGAACGTTCGGCCTGCGGCGGCTGCCTCGCACTCCTGCGACCGCCGCGGCGCTGGCTTCCGGCCATGGGCGGCGAGAAGCCGACAAGAGAATGAAGCGGCGGGCGGTGCTTGCGGAGAGAAGAAGAGCCCACCATTTCGGGCTCGAACGCATTAGTATGGGCCTGCAAGCCCATAGACGTAGAACAGAACAAAAAACTGGGCTGCGAGTTAGAAGAATGGGGGCCTGGTGGGTAGCGCATTCCAGAACGTTCGTTCGTTCGCCCTCTCCTCTCCTCTCCGCCTTAAGCCCGTGGCGGCGACGCCGACGGCCATCGACATCGACTGACCTCGCCTCTCCTCCCCCGACCATGCGGCTCCCCGGCGGCGCACGCCTCGCGCTCCTCATCGCCCGCCGGTCCCTCTCCTCCGCCGCCGCCTCCTCCTCCTCGTCCGCCCGCTCCTCTCTCCACGCCTCGCGCGCGCACAGAGGTGAGCCGGTCTCCCGATTTCCCGGGATACTACTTGGCTGTGATGATTGATTGATCTGTGGTTTGCCGGTTGCTTGCGTGCAGCGATATGGGGCGCCACGGACCGCGGAGCTCCCTCCTGGAGGCCGCCGTTCTCATCGCCGAGCAGCCACACCAGGTTCTTCCACGGTGAGGAGATGGGGGAATGAGGGATCGTGGCTTAAGTTTGTTTCCGGTTTGGTGAGCTTACCCTGAGGTCTGTGTATGTGCAGGGACCAGGCCGGTGGCTGTGAGGGACTACTACGACGTGCTCGGCGTGAAGAAGGATGCCGGCCAGGGCGAGATCAAGAAGGCGTATTATGCGGTAAGGATGCTGGAATTCGGCCTGGCATTTTTATTTTCCATGGGAATTGGGTGTAGCTCGTGGTGAACGGAATTGAGTGGGAAAGCTGTGCATCTAAGCTGTGATCTGTAACCTGACATAGTGACATCTTACATCTCAAGATTGAAGTTGAAGTTTGCTTCTGGTTAGTAGTTATATTTGGTTGATGTGCCAAGCTCCAACTGCACAGGCATGGTGCCCTAAAAACCTGGCATACACATTGTGAACTTTGTGCTCAGAGTCAAATCACCATTCACCTCTTGTTAGTTCAGCATGTTTCTGTGCTAAAAATTCAAATCATCATTCACCTATTATTAGTAGTGTTGTGACTCCCAAGTTTTGAATGTATAGGTTAGTGTAACTGTAAGTTAAGGGTGGAGGGCCTCGGAAATCCAATTTGGCTCGTAGGTGCATATGAACCCACTGTTTAAAACATATTTTAATGCCAAAAAATTCAGAAAAAAATTCGCATGTATATCCGGACATTCTATGTTAGCATACAAGTTTTCGGGAGAAGAGAACATTTTTTGTGTCTCGTGCAAAAAGACAAATTTTGATGCTCCAACTAGACGCATACAAGTTATCTTTTTTACGCAGGTCACATAAATGTTCGTTCTTTCCGAAAATTTGTGTTCGGACATAGAATGTCTGGATATACATGCGAATTTTTGTTCTGGATTTTCTTGACATTTTGAAATTGGTTTTTAATGCATTTTTTTAGAATAAGTTGGTATGCACCTGGGAGGCTGGGAGTCTAAACACCACCTCCTGTAGGTCCTTTGGATGTTTGATATACTATTCTGGAGAAATTGAAGTCTCATCAATGTTTTGTTTAGCTATGAACTGATCCCAACATATATGGATCATTGTTGTAGAAATAGTACATTTTCTGTATACACTACACTGTAAGACGGTTTATTTATTTTATGGCATGCAAGTACCTTACAATCTTATATTTTTTACACTTTCTTTCTCCTAAAAGCTTGCGAAGAAGCTTCATCCAGATACAAACAAAGGTGATACTGATGCAGAGAAGAAGTTTCAAGAGGTCCAGCGAGCTTATGAGGTGCCTGATTTTCTCTCAGCGTGCAGTTCTTTATTTAGGGTTATACAGATGCTAATAATACTAATGCACATACCTTTTCCCTTCTCTTCTGTAGACTTTGAAGGATGAACAAAAAAGAACGCTCTATGATCAGGTAGCAATTGGCCCTCTCTGATTATACATATGTCTACCTTGCTTCCTGTCAATGGCTGTTTATGTTCATCAGTAACCAGCAACAAAAAATAAGAGTTAAAACTTTGGATAATTAACCTGAAGTAGTTTAGCTAATGGAAATTTGCACTGATAACCTGTTGTCCTGATTTTGACAGGTTGGCCCCGATCAGTATGAGAGAGCTGCTGCTGGAGGAGGTGGAGCTGGTGGATATGAGGGTGGTTTTGGAAATCCTTTTGAGGATCTTTTTGGTGGTGGTGGTGGTGGTGGCGGTGGAATGAATGATGTATGTCATCTGTTTCGAGTCATTAATCTCGTCCATTTTTTTAAAGATTCAGTTTTGTGGTTTTCCTTCATACTCAGATCACTTCATTATGTATGTTGCTGGCTACACAGAATAAGCTGTGTGACCTGGAAAATCATTTCATCTTTTCAGTTTTCACTTTATGGTGTTCTCTTAGCTGAGCACATACATTTGTGTGTTAACCATCAGGAGTGTTCTTACTTTGCATGTTTGTTTGTTTTACGATGAGTAATTAGTCATGGTACTGGGCAATTTGTTTTGATTAGTCTTTACATACACCATTTAGATGCTCTTATTTCAGAAATGATATATCTTTCTCTCATAAAATTTAGCTTGGTAAGGAGATAATTTTCTTGGATCTTCTGTTCATACATTCTTGCTTTCTTTGGCAATAAATAGATGAATGTTCTGTTGTATATCCTAGTCTCGCTAATCCCAACATAGCTAATCTGACTTTTGTCTCTGTTTGCTATGAAGTTTTTTAGGAATATATTCAGAGATAGAGAATCTGGTGCACAGGACGTTCAGGTTATTGCTTCACTCATTTTCTTTGATAGTCTCAGTTCTACTATTTTAATTAAATTAACTGTAATCCCTTTGCAGGTTAAGCTTGAGATATCATTTATGGAAGCAGTTGAAGGATGCACCAAAACAATCAACTTTAACACTTATGTAACGTGTGAAACCTGCAGTATGTATATGCGCTTGTAATTTTACCAACTGCTTAGTTTTTAAGCAATGACGTATTTGCCATACTTTCTTCCTTCTGATAAGAGGATGCTTTTTGTTAGATGGAGCTGGTGTACCTTCTGGAACCAAACCCGAAACTTGTCTAGCTTGCAGGGGTTCTGGAGTGGTTAGTTCTTCCTCTACTGTGCCAATTTTGACATGTCTTTAATCAAATATTATTATTGCTCTTATTCGTTTTCGGTTTTCCTCTAATTGTGGCAGATTGCCATGCAAACTGGTATCTTCAGGATGCAGTCCACATGCACTCAGTGTGGTGGATCTGGGAAGACTATAAAGGTGGGATATATCTTATAATAGCAACTATCAGCTGGAATAAACTAAGAAGTGGCTGCTTGATGTAGCATGTTTATCGTTCCAAATTCCAAGATTTCAATGAATCATCAAGAATGTTGATCATTTAAGGTTTCTAGCCTAAGGAAAACTCGAAACTTATTATTTTAAACAAATATCGTATTTGTCTGAAGACATGTCTGCATAACATCTATTTAGATGACCAGGATAACTATACTTAGTGTACCGCTGGTTTTGAACATTCTGAATCTTTTCATTTGCTACCCTGTTACTCCTAAATGATCCTATGGCTTGGGATACGGATATTTACTGGCTAGACCTAAGGCCAGTTGTCCTATGATAGCTGAAATTGCCAGGGATACAATTTTTGAGCTCTTCTATGGGACAGTGGATGTGTGGTGTCTATTTCTGACTACTTGCTATGAGCTGGAGATTACAATGGTGTGTATGTTGTTAGGATTTCTGCAAGACGTGCAATGGAAAGAAAGTTGTCCCAGGAAGAAAAACAGTCTGCCTCGATATAGTGCCTGGTAGGTTAAAAGTTGACGTCGCTTGTACCCACATGATGTTCTGCTTATCTAAATATCCTTGGATAATATTCTGTCCATGCAGGCACAGATGATGAGGACACTATCAAAGTGCTTAGATCTGGTCAAGCAGATCCAGATGGTCTTCGTGCTGGTGACCTTTATGTGACTGTTAAGGTCAGTCTTCTTCCCATCTGGTAGTTCCACTGGTGGGTAAACATGGCCAGTTGATCTTCATATTGCTATTCTCTTTCCAGGTCCGTGCAGATCCTGTATTCCGAAGAGAGAAAGGTGATATCCATGTGGATGCTGTCTTGAATGTGACTCAGGTAATTTGAATCATGTTCCTGTTTATTTGTGTTGACACCGTGAAACGAAGGAGTACAAGTACTCCATTTCCTGGTGCATGTTGAAAATGTATTTGCGCTAATGTGAGATCTCTGCATTAAGTCACTGATCAGTATGAGTACCAATCGTGGTTATATTAGTTGAATCCAATCTTGGAACAACTAACCATATGACCATAGAGCTCAGACAAATAGAAATCCATAATGCTGATAAGCTGGCTCATGATGCAGTATCGTGTATGCCATATCTCTAGTAACACTTGGGTGATACTTATATTATGTGATTGTTGAGTATGCATTGATTGTGCGATTGTTCACATGGTCCAGATCTTCATTAATTTACTTTATTTTATAGGCAATTTTGGGAGGTACCGTTCAAGTGCCAACACTTGCCGGGGATGTTGTTCTAAAGGTAAGCCCAAAATAAGTCTTGTGATAACTCCCCATGATTATACATGTGTTTATGCAGATACAAATTCTCCATTGGTCTCATGTACCTTATTCTTGTAGGTTAAACCTGGTACTCAACCTGGCCAAAAGGTTGTTCTTAGAGGAAAAGGTAAATTGTACACTGGACTGTTTATCTATTCATTTAGACACCGAGGCATTCTTAATACTCGATGCTTTCATGTTGTATGTAGTACATCTTTCACATGTTTAGTACTTATCTAGTACTCCTACTCCGTAGTTGCCTAAGATTAACTGTTTCATTCTGGCACAGTTTGAAGTCCAGTACTCACTACGCATCCGCAAAATGAAATCTGTAGTTTTAATTCTTCAAGTGAAGCAACAAATACATGAATTAGCAACAAAGTGGTTGCACTAGCAAAATTTTCTCCATTTGCCTTCCTCTTTTAGTTCATTAAGAATAAGATGTGAAAGACAATGGGCAATTTTTCGTTGTAACTGCATTTTCGTGAATTTTTAGCCACATAAATGGTGTATGTATGAAATGAAATCCCCTTTGCAGATGATGACCATACAACTGATTTACTGATGCACTCTCTTTTGCATATAATAAATCCTAAACATTGTCATGATCTGTAGGAATCAAGACAAGAAACTCATATTCGTATGGAGATCAATATGTCCATTTCAGTGTTAAGATCCCTGCGTAAGTTCCCTCCAAACTTTTTCCTACGATGCCCTGTGCTGTCAGGGGCAGTTCTCTCACACATCATTTCCTGCAGGAATCTGACACAGAGGCAGCGAACACTTCTCGAGGAATTCGCGAAAGAAGAGCAAGGTGAGGATGAGAAGGACGCTAAAACGGCAGCTGGCGCATCTGGGTAGCCAATTTTAGGAGCCGAGCTACCCACATTTCATGGGTGGTTTAGGTCATCGCATACTGCAAGATAGAGTAGAATGCAACCTGGAATTTGCAGGTGCAAGCTATATAGTTAGGTTGCATGGAATTCACATGGCAACACATAGGTCTTGGTTTCTTGAGTTTTTGTAGCTGGAATAATGCTACTACACCCTGCCACCTGGTGTGTATTCTCCTGAGGGCAATCCATTGCAAGATTGCCAGGGGCATCTTGTATTGTATAATCTAATGACATACTGAACACACGGTGCCACTGTCAATTCATGTCGCATTGAGAGGATTTGGTATTGCATAAATTTGCTCACTATGTTCTGACTGGTTAAATTGTCTTCGGCACTGGACGTGTTTTTCTTTGCTGGATCTTCACAAATGTGAAAAGTAAACTAGTGGATACTGCTTTTACTCAGAGACACTGTAGCTGCCAGGGATGGTCAGTCTGATCATCCTCAGTTTCATCTTGGATCATGTTTGGGTTTCTCAAAGTTTTTGTTGCCACTTCAGTGCCATGAAGATGTGACATAACTGATTTTTTTTTTCTGTTTACAAAATACTTTTGGCAGTAATATTGGTTTCTGTTTTGCTAAATCACATTCGAACAACTGAACAATTTTGAGACGAACCAATACTCCTTTTACTCAGAGACACTGTAGCTGCTAGGGAGTATGATGCTTCATCGTCTGTCTGAAGAATAATCCATCGTGTGGCTGAGACAGTTGACGCTTGTTCTCTTCTCCTCGCATGATACACCCTGCCCAATTCTGTCCACAGCCTCATGCTCTGTTCCTTGCACGAGAACTTTTCTGTTTTTTCCGGTTGTTGGTCGCATCTGGATGAGGAGTGGCGAGGGGAGAACCGGAGGAGGATGCTGAGGCCGATGCTGGCGTGCTGCAAGCTCTACGTCTCGGAGGGCAGGAGCGCGGCGGCCCTGCGCGCCGTCGAGCAGGCGGCGCGGCGGCACCACCCGGCCGTCGTCCTCGTCAACACCTTTGTCGACGACGCGTACAATCGGGTCGGCTACACGCTCGTCTCCCGCCTCACCCTGAATGCGGCCGCGCCGGCGCCGTCCTCGCCGCTGAGCCGCGCCGTGTTCGGCGTGGTCGGGGCCGCGCTCGAGGCCATCGACCTCGGCGCGCACGCCGGGGCGCACCCTCGGCTCGGCGCCGTCGACCACGTCTGCTTCCACCCCCTCGCCGGTGCCTCCCTCCGCGACGTCGCCACGCTGGCCGCGGACGTGGGCGCCGGCATCGGCGACGCGCTCCAAGGTAACAGACAGATCCCATCGGAGTTTCCGGCATGCCATTCCTTTTGCGGCGTAATTACTGGTGCTCAGATTCTTCCCTGGGCTGTGACAGTGCCGACGTTCCTGTACGGCGCGGCGCACCGGGAGGGCCGGACGCTGGCGGCCATCAGGAGGCAGCTGGGCTACTTCAACACCCCGCGCGACGCCCAGTGGCGCGGCCCGCTCCCTCTCGCCGCCGCCGGAACCGACGCGGCGCCGCTCCCCGTCGCTCCGGACGCCGGGCCGGACACGCCGTCGGCGTCCAAGGGCGTGCTGGTCCTCGGGGCGACGGCGTGGGTGGACAACTACAACGTACCGGTGCGCACTGCAGACGTGGACGCCGTCCGGCGGATCGCGCGCCGGGTCAGCGAGCGCGGCGGTGGGCTCAGGTCCGTGCAGGCCATGGGGCTCGCTCACGGCGACGGAGGCACAGAGGTCGCGTGCAACCTGCTGGATCCGCGGAGTGTCGGCGCCGGGGAGGTGCAGGACATGGTGGCGCGGCTCGCGAAGGAGCAAGGCTTCGACGTCGGGGAGGGATACTTCACTGATTTCTCCGAGGAAAAGATCGTGGAGATGTACTCACAGAAATCGGCCCAAGCTGAGGCTTTTTCTTGATTATTTGGTGTGCTCCTTCTTGTATAGTTTCACGATGCTAGCAGAAAAGGATACCATAAAGATGAAATTGGGTTGTTGATTTTATTTGCAGGTTTGTCCCATGGACGAGACCATGTATAGTACTCCCACTGTTTTTAAAATATAAGATGTTTTATCTTTATAAAGCAAATATATCTATACATCTTTTAGTGAGTAGGTTCACTAAAATACACACTAAAATATGTCTGGATACATTTGCTTCACAAATGTAAAATATCTTATATTTTAAAATAGAGAGTAATTATCATTTTTTTCGTTGGATTCGTGGCTGCGGATAATGCCTGTTTTGAGAAGTTGATACTACGCGGGTCGGTCTACAGTCTACACAAGCAATAGTGGTGTGGCAGCAGCGATCTTCGACGATTGTTACCATCTAGCTTCAGAGTTCCCTAATATTATTTTTGAACATTCTTTTAGAGAGTTAAATTGTGTAGCTCATGAGTTAGCTAGAGTAGCTAGAGGTATAGCTGGTCAGGTGTGGCTAGATGACCCACCAAATTTCCTGTTACCCGTGCTCTTGAAGGATGTAACACTCATAATTTCCAGACATTCTTCAACACCAATGCCCTGCATCTCTTTGATCTGCAGGACTGAAGGAGGAGTGGCTTTGGCAGCAACAGAGCGAGGCTTGCGGGTGTCAGCAAGAGCTAAGGGCTTCTACCCAGCATTGTTATTGCGGGTGCAATAACGCACCATGGACTTCACCACAGGGGTCTCGGACAAGGTTTTAGACTTGCGAGGATGACCATGACGGCGTGGCATAGCAGAAGAGGCATCAGCTTCAGATTCGAATTCAGAAGTAGCCGTGGAGACTGAACTGCCCTGCTCCTCTAACCAGGAAGAGGCCTGGCCCATGCCCATATCACGGCCCATCAGCTGGAAAGGGATCCAGTCCAGAGTACCTGTCTCATTCAGAAAAAGATTTGCAAATGGCGATGGCAGGTTATCAACAAGGGGGAAATCGCCCTCTTAAGCTCCAGAGCCCTTGCATAGTCAAAAAGAGAATGAGGAGAAAGGATATGCATCAGTAAACCGTTCCAGACCTTTGCTGATAAATTTTCAAGGACAGTAGCAAGCATGACAGCACTATCAATAGCATTGACTGAATCAGAGGCAGATTATGTAAGACAGAACACTTTCTTGTATATCTTGTCATTGAGGAACATAATTAGAGCAGGGAAGGACCCAGAATTAGGAAGGAACATAATTGTTCCATTCGGCACCTGAAGACTCTGAACGCTATCAGCAACTAGCTCAATGTCATAAGCCTAAGCAGATTCAGAGGGCAAAGAAAGTGAGCCAACAATCATAGACCTCATTCTGGAGCTTTCTCCCTGTTCATAAGAAGAGAGTAGAGGTAGGTCCTCTACTTCTAAAGCCAAGTCTTCTCCACCAGCACACACAAAACTGAATGGACCTGACAGACACTCTTCCAATGACAACATTATCAGCGGCTTCCTCAATTTCTGACAGAGGGGACCAAGTGCGAGGATCATCCTCAATGTTGTGATCAGGGACAATACCATCCATCATAGAAGGCCCACCTTAACCGGTAATTGCTCTGAGGTTCTCACCCTCATAAGGCCAGTCTCCCTACTCACCATTGTCAGCTTGAACATTGTGAATCCCAGCATGCCATTGGATGTCAGCATTCTGTTGAGCCCAGATATGTATATCGAACTGATGCTGTTGAGCAATAGTCAAGTAAGGTAGAGCATACGGATGCGGAGAAGCATTCATGGGCGGCACCGCATCTTCATCACCAACCACTGCCGGATTAACATTTCTGTCGTGGAGCACATAAATAGGAACCGACCAAGACTTTCCTAGAGTACCAAAGACGTTCGCCGCACGTGAAATAACCAAACTGAAAGGCACTAGCCGTACAACACTAATCAACACCTTAACCAAGACTTTAGTCACGTACCTCCTTGGATTGTGTCAAAGATCCATCCGACCAAACAACAAAATAGCCTTGTTAACATAGTGGTTGGTTTGATAATCGAGCGGGAAATTTAGCCTTAGGACCCATGCCTCTCTCTCAAAAACAGGAGATCTCATATTGAGACCCTCGTCATGGCGCACAATGGAGAAAACATGTTCCTCATCTCTATCCATCACATGCGGACTAGAAACAATGATCTGGTCCCTAATAGCAGGAGAACTAAAGCGGACCAGACCCATGATGGCTTGTAAGTACAACCCGCTGGGAACCCCAAGAGGAGGGTATGATGAGCACAGTAGCAAGTCTTCCCTCAGTTGTTAAACCAAGGTTTAATCGAACCAGTAGGAGAAACCAAACTTAAGAAGGTGATGCTTGCTAGCTTCGTGACACTTCGGACAATGGCGCCAGAAAACTTGTTGACGGCGTGTCTTCCCCCAGCAGCAACGTGAAACCTGCACAACACAACCAAGAACTTTGCTCCCAACTTACGATGAGGTTGTCAATCTCACCTGTTTGCTATAAACAAAGGATTGAGCATATCGAGTGGTAAAAGGATAATAGTATTGCAAGAAAGTAAATAGAGCGAGTAATAGTAAAACGGTAAAGCTATGTAAAGGAAATTGGACCGGGGTCCACAGTTCACTAGTGGCGTCTCTCCATAAGATAAATAAAGCATGCTGGCTAAACAAATTACAGTTGGGCAATTGATAGAGTAAAGATAACGTACATACATCACGAGGATCACTATGAGGCTCACTCTGGGCATTACGACAAAATACATAGACCGCCATCCAACTGCATCTATGACTAAAACTCCACTCGCGAGGAATCGTCCGAGGACCCCTTGAGTATTAAGTTGCGAACAACAGATAACTGCATTAAGCAAAGTGCGTAATGTAAATAAAGCAAATATCCTTGGACACAAGAATGTTGTTTTCTCCCTAGTGGCAACAACACATCTACAACCTTAGAGGTATTTGTCACTCCCCCAGATTAAATAGAGGCATGGACCCAACTATCGAGCATAAATACTCCCTCTTGGAGTCACTAGCATCTACTCGGCCAAGATAGCTACTAGCAACGGAAAGCCTGCAAGATCATAAACAACATAGAGATAACATAAAATATAATTCAGCACATCAACTTGACATAGTACTAATACTCATCAGATCCCAACAAACACAATATGTATGATTACATAAAGATGATCTTGATCATGTAGGGCAGCTCACAAGATCTAAACATGAAGCACATGGTGGAGAAGACAACCATCTAGCTACTGCTATGGACCCGTAGTCCAAGGTAGACTACTCACACATCACTCCGGAGGTGACCATGGTGGTGGAGAATGCCTCCGGCAGGGATTCCCCTCTTCGGCAGGGTGCCGGGAAGAGCTCCTGGATCCTCCCGATCTCGTTTCGACGACGGCGGTGGCTTGCAGTATGTTTCGAGGAAAAGCGATCTGTCCCTTAGGTTTTTCCCGTCGAGGGGACTTTATAGGTGAAGGGGCAGCGTCAGGAGGTGGACCAGGCGGCCTCACCATGGGTGGGCGCGGCCAAGGGCTGGGCCGCGCCCCCCTGTGGTGTGGCTGGCCCCTGGCCCCCCTCTGTCTCATCTTCGGTCTTCGCGAAGCTTCGGTAAAAATATGAGGTTCGGCTTTTATTTCGTCCAATTCCGAGAATATTTCCTGTGTAACTTTTCTGAAACACAAAAACAGCAGAAAACAGGGAACTGGCACTGTGGCATCTTGTTAATAGTTTAGTTCCGGAAAATGCATAAAAATACCACGAAGTGTAACAAAACTCAAAGCAAATGGTGTAAGAATAAGCATGGAGCATAAAAAATTATAGATACATTTGAGACCTGCACACAAAACTTTAGAAGGTCTTCACTTAGCAGCAACGTGAAACCTGCACACAACACAGACAAATACTTTGCTCCCAACTTACGATGAGGTTATCAATCTCACCGGTTTGCTGTAAACAAAGGAATAAGCATATCGAGTGGTAAAAGGATAATAGTAATGCAAGTAAAATAAACAGTGCGAGTAAAGTAAACGGTAAAGCTATGTAAAGGAAATTGGACCGGGGGTCCACAGTTCACTAGTGGTGTCTCTCCATAAGATAAATAAAGCATGCTGGGTAAACAAATAACAGTTGGGCAACTGATAGAGTAAAGATAACGTACATACATCACGAGGATCACTATGAGGCTTACTCTGGGCATTACGACAAAATACATAGACCGCCATCCAACTGCATCTATGACTAAAAATCCACTTGCGGGGAATCGTCTGAGGACCCCTTGAGTATTAAGTTGCGAACAACAAATAATTGCATTAAGCAAAGTGCGTAATGTAAACAAAGCAAATGTCCTTGGACACAAGAATGTTGTTTTCTCCCTAGTGGCAACAACACATCTACAACCTTAGAGGTATCTGTCACTCCCCCAGATTAAATAGAGGCATGAACCCAACTATCGAGCATAAATACTCCCTCTTGGAGTCACTAGCATCTACTCGGCCAAGAGAGCTACTAGCAACGGAAAGCATGCAAGATCATAAACAACATAGAGATAACATAAGATATAATTCAGCACATCAACTTGACATAGTACCAATACTCATTGGATCCCAACAAACACAACATGTATGTACTCATCAATACTATTATGTAATCATACATGTTGTGTTTGTTGGGATCCGATGAGTATTGGTACTATGTCAAGTTGATGTGCTGAATTATATCTTATGTTATCTCTATGTTGTTTATGATCTTGCATGCTTTCCGTTGCTAGTAGCTATCTTGGCCGAGTAGATGCTAGTGACTCCAAGAGGGAGTATTTATGCTCGATAGTTGGGTTCATGCCTCTATATAATCTGGGGGAGTGACAGATACCTCTAAGGTTGTAGATGTGCTGTTGCCACTTTGAGAAAACAACATTCTTGTGTACAAGGACATTTGCTTTGTTTACATTATGCACTTTGCTTAATGCAATTATTTGTTGTTCGCAACTTAATACTCAAGGGGTCCTCGGACGATTCCCCGCGAGTGGATTTTTAGTCATAGATGCAGTTGGATGACAGTCTATGTATTTTGTCGTAATGCCCAGAGTAAGCCTCATAGTGATCCTCGTGATGTATGTACATTATCTTTACTCTATCAATTGCCCAACTGTAATTTGTTTACCCAGCATGCTTTATTTATCTTATGGAGAGACACCACTAGTGAACTGTGGACCCCGGTCCAATTTCCTTTACATAGCTTTACAGTTTACTTTACTCGCTTTGTTTACTTTCTTGCGATACTATTATCCTTTTACCACTCGATACACTCATTCCTTTGTTTACAGCAAACCGGTGATATTGACAACCTCATCATAAGTTGGGATCAAAGTACTTGTTTGTGTTGTGCAGGTTTCACGTTGCTGTTGGTGGAAGACACGCCGTCAACAAGTTATCTGGCGCCATTGTCCGGAGTATCACGAAGCTAGCAAGCATCACCTTCTGAAGGTTGGCTTTCTCCTAATGGTTCGATTAAATCTTGGTTTCACAACTGAGGGAAGACTTGCTACCGTGCTCATCATACCTTCCTCTTGGGGTTCCCAACGGGCTGTACTTACAAGCCATCAAGCAGTTTTCTGGCGTCGTTGCCGGGGAGGAAGAAGACTTCTGCAAGGGGAGTCTCGCACGCACAATCTTTTACTTTGTTTTAGTTTTGCTTTACTTTATTTTTGCTTGCATCATTTTATCAAAAATACAAAAAAATTACTTTCCTTTATAGTTGCTTTTATTTATTTGCTCTTAGTTTTGTTAGAATGAGTAATCCTGAAGTTGAAGTTCGTACTTTTAAGCAACAAGGGGGAGAGAGCTTGAAAGATGCTTGGTACCATATTAGCAATTCTCATCATAGGTTTACAAAGAAGCATTCTACTATGATCCTTCTTAGAAATTTTTATGTTGGTATATCTAGTTGGAATAGGTACGTTCTTGATACTCTTGCAGGAGGTAATTTTCTGGGTACTCTCGCTCTTGAAGCATGCACTTTAATTGAAAGTTTAGTGGGAGTACCACCTATCCATGTTGTTAAAACTGAGGTCACTTTTGATGAAGTTTTAGAAAAACTTAGCTCTTTAGAAAAAAGTTTGCCAAGTATCCTTGATAACGCTAGCCGAGTTAATGAATTGATAGAAAGCATCGGTAAGAGAATCACCGCTTTAGAGGCTAGTACTACTCTTGATAGTCAAAACCTTAGGATTGGTAAACTAGTGGACTCTATGGAAACTTTAAGTTCAATTTTCTCTTCTCTTAATTTTAAGAAGGAGAAAGCTTTTGTTGGAAAAGAGCAAAAATTTATGTATGCTCCCAAGGTGTTTGTGCCTAAACCGCAGCATGTTTTTAAGATTTGGAAGACTTTTAGTTCAACTAAGAGTGACTTGCAGGTTGAATCATCTTTGGGAACTTCTAAAGTGCCTAGAGTGGTAAGTGGTGATCTTAAGGAAACAATTGATCTTAATGCCTCTTTCGAAAATACTTGATTCGCACTTTCTGCGCCTAGCTCAAAGGCGTCAAAGAAAAGCACTCTTGGGAGATAACCCATTGTTTTCTTTTCAGTTATTTTTCTTTTATTTGATTCTTGGAAGTTATTACTACTGTAATAACTGCTCCTTATCCTTTTTATTTCATTGTTGTGCCAAGAAGAACCTCTAATTTGAGGGAGGTAAGATTTGGGAAAGTTGCTGTCCTGAAACAGATTTCGGTGCTGCACCGTAAAAATTCGTAAAAATTCTCAGAATATCTTTTTGACCTGCGATTTCTTGTGCATATACCCCAGGTTATATCCAAACTTTCGTTAGTTTTACACTTTTTGATTTGAGCAACAGAAGGTCCTCGAAAAAATCGACTTTTGTCAGCTTTTCTGTTTTGACAGATTTCTGCCACTATTTGTGTTTGCCTCTCGATCGCTTTCTTTTTGAGTTCTTTTGATCACGGAACTTTTGGGAAAGTTGCTACATTAGTATATACTTTATATGTGGTGGTTTTGAGTTGAAACCTGAACCGAAAAGGGTTGATTCATTATTATGTTTATGCTAACGTTGCTAATAGAATAGTGTGAAGTTTTGTATGAAGGAAGTTTTCAAGTGTAGGGAATGAAAATATGAGGTGAAGAATGGATAAAAGCTCAAGCTTGGGGATGCCCATGCACCCCAAGAAATATCCAAGAGGTACAAGCGTCAAAGTTTGGGGATGCCCCCGAGGCACCCCTTCTTCATCGGCAAAAATCAGGTCACCTTTCAAAACACTATATTTTTATTGCTTCATGCACTATGCATTTTTCTTGGAGCATTTTTACTTTTGCTTTTAGTTTTCTTTTGTTTTGTTTGCTGCAATAAATGGTTGGACCCCAACAAATTTCTTTTGTAGAAGATTTACTTGCTTTTCATTTGCCAAGAACACTCCGTTTTTCACTCTTATCGTTCAACGAGTGTTCTCTTTTTCTAGAACTGCGTTTATCTTTCATTTTTCGCCTTGATTTTTGTTTAGATCTTGTTTTATCTTTGCATCAAGGTGTATTTGGACCTCTGGTCTATGTTGGTATTCATCAAAAGAGTTGTTTCAAAAAGGTTGGAATGGTGTTGGAAAAGAGAAAAAAAATTCATGCAAAAAAGTGGTACAAAAAGGAGCTTGTTTAGACTGCAGCTTAGACTTTTTCATCCCATGCTTGATGTCGTTTTGATAGTATGCTTAGTGATTTTTGCTGTAGCATGACTTGTCTCAAATGACTGAGATTGATTAATGAGCCTTTGAAAAAAATCATGCGTTGTTTTTATTATTTAGAAGCATTAATTTGGTTTTCTCCTTGATGCTTTATTTGGGTTGACTTGGCGCATGCTTACAACATGTTTGACTCATACAAAGTCGCCATAAGCCTCTATGATCATTTTATGCTTCTCTTAATGATGTTTTGTCTCTATGCATGATTATGGCCGTTATTGCTCTCTTAGGGCGTGTTCGGCAATCAGCTGGCTTCCCCAAAATCCTTGGATTCAGCTTCTCAAAGCCTCGCGAGCTTCCCGATCAGAGCAGGAAACGTTCGGCAAACTCTGCGTTGTTCGGCTGGGCTGGGATACATTTCAGCAGGCCTATTTGTTTGCTAGCTGTGGCCGGCCTGGTCCTTTGCTAGCTTTGATCGGCCTGTTTTGTATCTATTTTATCAATCATACTAGCCTACAAGCTATTGTACATGTATCGATCCATCCTTTTAATTTTCTATATCGTCGCCCAAATACACGCAACTAGCAAATATTTACCTAGCTATCATACATGTATCGATCCATCACTTGTATTACCACGGTAGCTAGCAGGAATACATTGAAATATAGCAGATATTTTGGTAATCTGAACACAAACACAAGATAGACCATTATATAGAGTACAAAAGCATCACATTTGCAAAGGCTATTGCAAATCAAAATGGGCAGATATATCTAACATGCCTTCCTCATCACCATCCTAGAGCAATGGCAGTAGCTAGTTCATCTCTAAAGTCATCCATGTCAGCCGCGTTTGCCTCCAGAGTAGATGAATCCAAAGCACTTGGAGGAACAACATACCGCTTATAGCGTTCCAGAATTTCTGGCACATAGTCTGGATCCCTGTCAAATCGCTCAAAGTGGATATCTTTTCTATCATGAGCACGAATATAGTTGTGCAATGTCATACATGCAGCAACAATCATCTTTTGGGTTTCAATGGAGTACTTTGGCATCTTGAGAAGAGTTTGCCATTTCATTTTCAGTACTCCAAAGCCACACTCAATGATATTACGCTTGGACGAGTGAATCCTGTTAAGCTTCTCGATAGGAGTAGTTGGAGGTACACCTCTATGGAATTCAGGAACATGATACCTTTCTCCTTTGTATGGCGCTAGATATCCAAATCTATTAGGATAGCCAGCATCTACAAGGTAGTACTTACCTAAAACAAAACAAATCAAGTTAGCATATTAGCACACTTCTGTCATGCATAGCACAAGGTTGGATTAATAGAAAAAAATGCTCACCCTTTGGAGGATGTGGAAAGGTGTCCCTGTCCTTATCAATTGCATGATATAGCACACTTGTGTCATGCATAGAACCAGGTTGTCCAATAGAAGCATAAGTGAAATGCATGTCAAAGTCACATACTGCCATCACATTCTGAGTTACTGCACCTGTTCTTCCAATGTACCTCACTTGCTGGTGCGGGGCAATGACGGCCCTTATGTGAGTTCCATCTATTGCACCAATGCAATTTTTAAGATGAGGGTAGGCTCTTCTATCATTCTTAATCCTAGGATGCACAACGCGAAAATTTGGATCCTTTGGTTTGATGTAGTGAGATGACATACGGATCACACAATGTAGTACCTCATGAAATTTCCAGTGGATAGTATCGGCTGCATGTTTGAAACGGTTTTGTGTTCTCCTATTTGATTCACAACCACCCAAGGTCCACAAGAACATAGCAAGAGACTCATAACTGCTAACATACGGGGAATGTTTGAGACCATACCGTTCGACCAACAGGTCGTGAAGATCAAAAAAATACCCTTGCACTCATTCTTAGCATTCTGTACGTCTCTCCAGGTGTGTCAATAGTCTCTTGCAACCATCCAAACCCACTTAAAATAGAAGTCCTCGGCTCAGCCTTCCACAACCAATTTGCACTATATTTCTGAGCAATATTTGCTGCATTTGAAGAAAGCATAGAAATTTGTTTTGCATGATGGCAGACCAACCTTCTCTTCCTTTGATACTCATTCTCAGCATCACTATCACTGTCAGACATCTTGACCTGTACAGAAGAAACCATTGACAAAATAGTTAGCACCATACAAGATAAATAACAATTCGTAATTAGCATCATACTAGTAGATAGCAATTAACAGATATCATCATACAAGTAGATAGCAATTAACAGATATCATCATACAAGTACATAGCAATTAACAGATATCATCATACAAGTACATAGCAATTAACAGATATCATCATACATGATTTCATCGATAGCGATTCAGAAATACCATACAAATAGTTGTTACACGCACGAAATGGTTCAACAATGTGCACAAATATTCTCGACACCATAGTACAGAAATAACCATCACACAATTTATAGAGCACCATCTACTTTGGGTACTTGTCAGCATACTTCCTACGGAGCCATCCCTTACGAGACCCAGCACTCATGTGCATAAATATTTCCCTAATGTCTCTCCTAGCCATCAACTCAGTCGCAATGTAGTGTTCATCACTGCCTTCTGCTACCCCACATTCTAAAACTGCATCCATTACAGACTTGACAGAAGCGACATCATCAGTTTTCATGAAAGACTCAAAAGAGGATTGGGATCTCTCGGCAATGTCACCAATTCTTGTAATTTGCTCCTGCATCACAAGTGCGGTCTTTGGTTTCTTGTTCCCATCAAGAACAAATTTTCCAAGCCTCTTGACTGTCGATGTACTAGCTCCTGGATCACCTGGACTGGGCTGTTCGTCGGTGCTCTCATTGTCAAGATCTTGAATAGCATCAACATTGAAGGCATCTGCTAAGGCTGCACTAGAAGTAGGTGGTACACCAGAAGACGTATTCCAATGATCAGTACCATCACTAGTGATGTCTTCAAACATCTCCTTCAAGCCCTCTTCATTCCGAAGCCCTTGCTTCTTGAACTTGCCACAACCTGGAATGTCCTGTAATACACCATACACCAACAGACATAATACTTTCAGTTTTCAAAGTTACAATTAATTATTACAAGAAGCAAAACATAAGCATGACAACTCACTTTTTTTGCCTTCTTCCACCACTCAGCATCTTGTTTGACAGTATTTTTCACGCTATCCCACCCACCACCTGTCTCCCTCAATCTGAGTTTCTTGAAGATGTTGTAATCATATTTTAGTTTGTCCCATTTATTTTTAAATTGGGCCTGCTTGTACTGTATTCCTGTAATCACCTTGAATTCATTTGCAACCTCTTCATATCCATTCGGTGTCAGGTGAGTGTTTGGCCTATTACCCTTTCGCACTTGTTTGACAAACAACTCAACAATTATCCTAGTGTTGTCATCAGTCCATTCAGCAGCCATTGTTGACACTACTCTACAAAACCGGTGTCACTTCTATAGGAAAATACACTGCAGATTCAGTTAACAGTACACTTGCAGTCCACATTAACCAAATGCATAGCAGTTTCATATAAGAAGTTCTGGGCTATCACCTTTACCGGTCGGCGACGATGGATTTCGGCTGATGCTCGAGGTCTCCGATGGCCGCCGCTGCTTCAACTTGCTGATGGCACGCGGGCGGAGGTGCACCTAGTGCGGGTGGAGGTGCACCTGGTGCGGGCGTCGGGCGGAGATGTGCGCGGAGGGCGGCGGCCGGAGCAGAGTTCGACGACGTGCGGGCTAGCTGGAGGAGCAGAATCTGGCGGCGGTGGGGCGGACACATGTGGCGGCGGCGGCTAGGTCACAGCCATGGTCGCCTGTGGATTGGGAAATTTGGGGATAAGGGGAGTGACAACTGGACGAGACACGAGTATACGCAGCCAAATGTTTTCTTCTTTGACTAAGCGGTGGCAATTCCTTGTAATTACTAGCTGCTCCGCGGTTTGCTGTGCCGTGGAATCCTGGAAGAGGTGCTCCGTGTTTTACACTGATTTTGCCCAGCTTCTCACATCTAGCTTCCCGGAATCAGAGTGTTCGGCGCTGCTCCACGAAGAATTTTAGGGAAGCTGGAAGTTGGTGGATTCCCGAACACGCCCTTAGTTGGTCGCTCCCAGTCTTTTGCTAGTCCTCATTTTGTACTGAGTATGAGCTCTACTCGTGCATCAAACTCCCAAAAACCAAGTTATTCCAATGTGTCCACCATACATACCTATTAGCAATTTGCTATTCCAAAGTACATTTGACTTGCTTTTATCTATCCTTCAAATTAAACTCTTGTGGTGTTATGTGAAAATTAGTCAGTAAAGCTCTCACGAATCTGATGGCACACTTTACTTTTCTCGCTTTTAAAATTTTGACATTGTGGCTCTTTTATGTTGACGTTATGCTTGCAAGTTGTAAGTTGGAAATTAGCCAAACCATGTCGTCATGGGGTAAGCTTTCAACATTGCACCTCTCTTATTTGAGTTGATATCGTGATCTTTTGTTTATGTATACTCGCAATGTGAAATAAGTTGGGAATCTTGCGGGATCATGGAGTTTGTATATATGTTAGAGAAACGCCTGGGCCTCTAATCTAAGCCATGCATCATTCATGGTGGAAATTTACAGCATGCCCATAGTGGACATTCGACGACACATCTCAAAATAAAAAGCTATACCAATGGTAAATAAAAGAGATGCCGAGGTGTTCATTGTCCGTTTGTCTTGTCATTTTGATGTGGGCTTGTTCCATGTCATCGGGCAAGGAGATACCCCGTTGGCGGTTCTCGATGATACATGTATACTTACAATGACAAGAGCTTGCTTGGGACTCTAAGTTGAGTAGCATGAGGTTTGGGTATTCGTACTTCACGGGACACGAGGTTTTCAACTTATAATTTGTCAAGCATATGCTCATAAACGTTCTTGCATTTAATTTAACCATTCAAGATGCCTATGATGGGGGCAATGAGAGCTCAAAACTAGTAAGTACCATAATTTTTGAAAGTTTATAAAACTTGCAATCACTGCTTCCCTCTGCGAAGGGCCTTTCTTTTACTTTTATGTTGAGTCACCACCTTCTACCTTTATGCACCGTCTAAGAGAGCATAGTTATCATTTTGAGTTTAATGTGCATAGTCCCAAAGTTTATCATTGATTGATTCATGACTATGGTTTCATTTGTTCTTAAATTATTTGTATCTAGTCTCTCTTTTAAACTTGAAGGTGTCCTATGCATTTATGTTTTGCTATTCCATGAAGGACAAGCTGAAAACCATTTGCTATATGACAAGGGTATATATAGTAGAGCCCGTCAGTTGAGTACCCCTGAGGCCCGTTAAGCTAGGCCCAATTGTAACGCTAGTTGAAATACGAGTTCATGTCGTATATCAATATTGTAATCTGTATCGGATCCCTCCCGATCCTTGAGACCTGGCCACCTATATATAGGGGCCAGGAGAGGACGGTGAGGGACAGATTGAAAGCAAGCCAGGTTTACACCCACGTTTACTTTTGACACACACCTTGTTTGACTGATTTTACCTTCGAGTTTATCCGACGCCCTATCTCCCCGATCCTAAGTTCTTCATCTAGGACATTTGTCGAGTTAACCCTCGTCAATTGGCGCTGACCGTGGGGACTCAGGGCGTTGGAATCATGAATTCGATGGCTTTTTCGCTTTTAGCCAACAACAGTCCAGAAGTCGACGAAAATCAAAAGATGGAGTTGGCAATCGGTAGTCTGAGCTTCTATGTTGGACCTTCGGGTTCAACTTGTCTTTCAGATCCGGCGAAATTGGGTCCGTTGACAAACAAAACCGAGACAATCACTAAGTCTGGATCATTTGTGGGCTCTTCTAGCAAGGCAAACTCACCAGTCAGCCCAGCAGCAACAGAAAATCTGCAAAAGAAACTAGAGGAATTCGACGAAACTCGGGGAGAACCCGACGTGGAAGTAACAATAGATAAGCCGCATGACAGCTCAAGGGATTTCGCCAGCAGGAGCAGTGGCGTCTCCAGAAGCATACACCAGTTATGCGTTATTATCACTGAAGCAGCAGAAGAAAATAATCACGCATGCAACGAAGAGGTCGACATGCAAGTCAACAAATTAAGGAGCAACGACAAGAAGGAGAAGGAGAAAATCCACGTCTCCGCCAGAGAGTGGAGAATGACCATGACAGCCATCAACCATGGGACAGATGTACCCCGCAGATTCAAGAAGAGAAGTTTTAATGGGATATCAATATGCACTGCACCAGTGCAGAAGGAAGTTGAGGGAGGAAAAAGACATGCTTATGAGAAGCTAAGACAATAATAGTGCATCAAGTGAATAATATTGGGATGAATATAGCGATGCATCAGAGTCCAACATAGAAAGGCACAAAAACCCAAAGCATAGCAGGAGGACGACAGCACGGACAAGAGAGGAAAGCCATACGAAGAGTGAAAGCGCACACCCATTAGATGAGGAAAAGGACTTTGTGCAAGAAACACCAGAGGCAGCGCTGGTAGCAGCACAGACTTATCTACTAACTACACAGCCAAAGCCCGGAGATCCATGGGAGCACATGCATCAAGCCGCAATACGAAGCCTCGGGTTGGTAGAAAACAGGCTAAGGAAACATCTCCTAGAAGAAAAAGGCGACATATCATAAGGAAAAGCAAAAAGAAGGACTCGGGCGTCAACCTCTGCAAAACGAAACAAGCGAGTATAATAGCACAATCAAGAGTAAATAAAGCGCGACATGTGTGGAAGGAAGAAAATTATGAAGACAACGAAAAAGAGATGGGTGCGTTATGCTTTACCCGCAGGGTTCGCAGAATGCGAGTACCCAAAGGATTTAAGTTACCGCACGATCAGGAAAAATACGATGGCTCGCAAGAGCCCACGCTATGGTTGTCAGATTATCTGCAAGCAGTACAAATACTCGGAGGAACAAGAGCAATGACAATGCAAAGTTTGTAGTTACACCTCACCGGCGCAGCACGGTCCTGGTTGAATACTCTACCCAACGATTCCATCGGAAGTTGGGGAGAACTAGAGAACCAATTCGCAAGAAATTTTAGCTCAACATACAAATGACCAATGTCATTGGAAAAAGTTAAGTCGTGCGTGCAGAGGAAAGACGAAACTCTGCGCTCTTACATACAACGCTGGAGTGTCATCAAAAACTCTGCAGAAGACGTCTCCGACGAAAGAGCAATAGATGCCTTTTCGGCCGGACTTCGTCGTTCAGACCTCGTGGAAGAGGTAGGGAGAACAAACCCAAGGACAGTGTCGGAACTAATGGAAGTAGCCAACAGATTTGCCGATGGAGAAGATGCGTATAACAACAAAAGGGAACGTTCACCAGAAGTCGACAAAACAAGCAGACAAAGGCGAAGATACCGCAATGGAGACAACCACGGAAGGCGAAATCAGATAGCCGCGGGATATGACAGAAGGAACGAGGAAGACTATGAAAACAAAGAGTTTCAGACAAGAGATAGTCGGGGAGCAGAGAAACCAAAGTACTCGGGCCCCTCGGCAGAAGACATGCTATATGGTGCTTGTCGCATCCATTATGCGTACCTAGATGGGAAGAGAGTTTCCAACCACCAGATGAAGGATTGCAGAACCTACCTAAGGTTGCAAAATACCATGGATTCAAGCCAAGGAGCACGACAGGGAGGAAAAAGCACGAGTCAGGGATACCAAATGCAACAACTCGCAAAACAGCTGGAGTCAAAAGTATATATATCAGCAATGATCCAACAGTACCAAAGTCGAAGAAAGAGCGGAAAAGCATATCCAGATAGGTCAACTTGGCAATATCATCACTACCAGCTACTACTGAATACCTGCAATGGTCTGATCAACCAGTCAGATTTCGCAGAACGGACCACCCAAGGAAAGTGCCCAGGCCAGGGCACGCACCGATGGTACTAAAGGCGCAAATAGGGGGATACGATATCAGGCGAGTATTCATGGACGCAGGAAGTGGCATAAACTTAATATACGCAAGAACTCTGAAGGCAATGTGCATCTCCCTTGAAAGTCTAAAGCCAACAGATTGTTCCTTCCACGGAATAGTACCAGGAGGCGCAAATTACCCTATCGGAAAAATAGAACTCGACGTTTGCTTCGGCAATAAAAGCAATTATCGCTGAGAAAAGCTAGAGTTTGAAGTCATGGACTGGCCTTGACAGTATCATGCAATCCTGGGGCGCCCAACATTTACAAAATTCATGGCAGTACCTCACTATGCATACCTCATGCTCAAAATCCCAGGACCCAAAGGAACAATCACAGTTCAAGGCAATTTCGAAGTATCCAACACTTGTGACAAAGAGTTCAACAGGTTGGCACAAACTTTCGGCATGACAGCAGAATACGCAAGGTTGAAAGGTGAAACCGACCACAACGTGTTACCCGACGTTAGACGGTCCCTGCCAGATCAAGCTTTCAATGCAACTCAGGACTCGAAGAAGATCGAAGTCCACCCCATGGACCCGAACAAGACCACCTCCATAGCAGTAAACTTGGATCCCACATAGGAAAGCGCGCTCATTGAGTTCCTCCGTGAGCGCTGGGAAATCTTCGCCTGGTGTCCTTCGGACATGCCAGGGGTTCCCAGGGAACTCGTCGAGCACGCACTAAATGTGGATCCCAAAGCAAAGCCATTCAAGCAGCCATTGAGAAGATTTGATGAACCCAAAAGGTAGCGTCCGAGCTACACAGGCTAGAAAACGCAGGGTTCATCCAAGAAATCAAAACGTCGACTTGGGTATCTAATCCAGTTATAGTCCCCAAGAAAAATACAGATGTACAAAGAGTATGTGTCGACTACACGTCTCTCAACAAGCACTGTCCGAAGGATCCCTTTCCCCTATCTCGCATTGACCAAATAATAGATTTAACAGCGGGGTGTGCAAGGCTTTCCTTCTTGGACGCATATTCTGGCTACAACCAGATCAAATTGAAGAAAGAAGATGAGGAAAAAACAGCCTTTATCACACTATACGGCGTGTTCTGCTACCAAGTCATGCCTTTCGGTTTAAAAAATGCAGGAGCAACCTACCAAAGGATGATGCAAAATTGCCTTAGAAGTCAAATAGGACGCAACATTCAAGTCTACATTGACGACGTGGTCATCACCACAAGAAAAGAAGAGTCACTAATCCGTGATCTAGCAGAAACCTTCGACAACTTAAACAGGTACAAGATCAAGCTTAACCCGACAAAATGCTCTTTTGGGGTATCTGCAGGGCAACTCCTGGGAATCCTGGTATCAGCAAGGGGAATAGAGGCAAACCCAGTGAAGATCCAAGCAATACTAACGATGGGGAAACCAATAAAGCTGCACGATGTACAGAAGCTCGCAAGATGCGTCGCGGCACTAAGTCAATTTGTGGCACGGCTAGGAGAAAAATCACTCCCTTTCTATGCATTGATGAAAAAATCTGATGACAAATTCGAGTGGACAGAAGAAGCGGACACAGCTTTCGCGCAACTGAAAAAAGTGCTTTCCACACCGCCGGTGTTGGTCGCACCAAAGGAAAAGGAGCCGTTACTACTATATATTACAGCAACACATCAAGTGGTGAGCACAGTATTAGTAGTCGAAAGAAGTGAAGAAGGAAAAGCTCATGGAGTCCAGCGGCCAGTATATTTCGTCAGCGAGGTACTATCTCCAACAAAGCAAAGGTACCTGCATTACCAGAATCTTGCATACAGTGTATTCACAACAGCACGAAAGCTACGACAATATTTCATGGTGCACCCAATTATAGTGGTTAATGAAGCACCACTATCCAACATATTGAACAACCCTTCAGCAACAGGATGTGTCTCCTTATGGGGAATTGAGTTATCACCCTTGGACATCACGTACGAAAAGCGAAAGGCAATCAAATAACAAGTCCTGCCAGATTTTATAGCAGAGTGGCTATAACTACAAAACACATGACCACCAGATTTATCAAGCTTATGGACAATGTATTTCGACGGATCAAAAAGGGTCCAAGGCGCAGGAGCAGGAGTGGTCCTGATATCACCACAAGGCGACAAGTTGAAATATATGTTAAGGATGAGTTTTCCCCAAGCTTCCAATAATGAAGCTGAATACGAGGCGCTGCTCCATGGGATGAAAATGGTCAAAGCATGCGGAGCAACTCGACTGAAAATATTTGGAGACTCGAATATCGTCGTCCAACAAGTGATGAACAAGTGCGATGCCATCAGTGATAATATGACAACATACAAAAACTTATATTATTATCTAGAGGGAACATTCGATGGATGCGAAATTTTGCACGTCAGTAGAGCCAGTAACGAGGAAACCGACAATCTAGCAAACATCGGGTCCCAGTGTTTACCCGTACCGCAAGGAGTCTTTTGGGAAGAAATCATAGAAAGATCAATAAAGAGCAACAAAACTTCGACTACAGAGGAACAAGGCCAGCACCAAGCAACAGGCTCGGGGGCTGGCAATAGAGGGACAACGGAACCCGAAGAAGTCATGATGATCGAGGAAACCTGGATGCAACCATACTTAGCTTACATGGTAAACAAAACACTACCCAAAGATACAGTACAAGCGGAAAGGATAATACGACGATCCAAGGCTTTCGTCGTGTTGCAAGGAAAATTATACAAGAGAAGTATAACAGGCGTCTTGCAACGATGTGTCACCCCTCAAGAAGGGCAAGAAATCTTAAGGGACATCCACGCAGGAGTATGTGGACATCACGCTAGCAGCAGAGCCATTGCAGCCAAAGCCTTTCGTGCAGGATTTTACTGGCTAACAGCCATTGAAGACGCGAAAGACATAGTGAGGAAGTGTGAGGCTTGTCAACGTTTCGCATCTCGATCGCACGCGCCAGCAGCAGAATTACAACCAATACCACTATCCTGGCCCTTCGCGCAATGGGGTCTCGATATGGTAGGAAAACAACACAAATCTTGGACAGGAGGGCATGTTTACATGCTGGTGGCAGTCGATAAATTCACCAAGTGGGTAGAGGCAGCCCCTGTGACAACCCAAGATTCTACAGCTGCAATCAACTTCATTAAGTCCATAGTTGTTTGCTTCGGAGTACCACACAGCATCATCATAGATAATGGGACAAAATTCACATCGAAGGAGTTCAAGAACTACTTTGAAAGTTTGGGAATTAAATTGAAATTTGCATCTGTGGCGCATCCAAAGACAAATGGGCAAGTCGAGAAAGCCAATGGTTTAATATGCAACGGGATAAAGAAAAGGCTATTAGCACCCCTCGAGAAAGCTAAGCACGCTTGGGTAGATGAGCTACCCTCCGTACTCTGGAGTCTCCGAACTACACCTAACGCAGCTACTCAAGAAATGCCTTTCTTCCTGGTCCATGGCGCAGAAGCCGTCCTTCCAGTCGAGATCACCCATGAAGCTCCAAGAATCGCGGCGTATGATGAGCCAACTTCCACAGAATCACTTCAGGATGATGTCGATGCACTCGACGAGGCAAGACACGAGCACTAGCCAGAGCTACTCAATATCAGCAAAATCTAAGAAACTACCACAGTAGTCGAGTTCGTCCATGATCTTTCATGGTAGGAGATCTAGTTCTACGACTCAAGTAAGATGGTCATGGAAAATTGGAATCCCCATGGGTAGGACCAGGAGGAGCTTATCAACTAAAAGACAATAAAATGGGGAAAGACGAGAGCAACCCGTGGAATGCAGAGCAACTACGGTGGTTCTACGCGTAGAAGACATAAGGCGATAAAAATATTTCGGGTTATGACCCTCTGACCCCAGAACATGAGGCCACGGGCCGGGTTCTTTGGGTTAACTCGACAATATGTATAAGTATTTTACTTTCCACTCGGGGGCTAAGCCCCTCAAGTCAAACAAAATAATATTAACAAGTTATTGAGATTTGTGGTTATCTGAGACATAGTACTAGGTTGTTCGCAAACCTATGTTCGGCAAAAGCACGCATGGTTCAAAGGAACCCGATAATACATTAAGTGCATACCTCGGAATGACGATCCGTTCCCATGGTCTATTCATAAAGCAGTCATAAAATATAATCCAACACGACTACTTATTACAGATAGCGCGAGAAAGGACAAATAGGAAAAGAGATTACATAAAGGGAGAATCTAATGAAAGAGCACTTCATCTTCGTACTCCTTCTGGCACTGGGTGCCATCATAGATCCTCACGTCGAACTTCGACGTACCAATGTGGTAGTCGAAAGTCATGAAGAAGCCTTGGTGGAGGTCATGGTCTTCTGCAAACTGCGACCAGCCGCCCTTTAAGTATTGTTCATCGGCACCGTCGTACCAGACCTCCACTTCATAGGGAGTTCCTCCCCCAAAGTGTTCACGAAGAACCGCTTCCCGTAGTTCTCGCTTGTCCATAAACTTGGTGAATTTCAGTGGTAACCGCTGATTCTCATGGCACTGAGCGCCGGCGATGCAGAAGAAGGAATACACTCTGGGCGGCGGATGAGAAGCATTATGAGGAGGAGCGCTCGGACCTGGCGCAGCAGATAAAACCTTGGGCTTATTTTTGCTTCCCACCGGGCGGCCAGGGCGCCGTTTCGTCGGAGCAGACGACGAGGCTGCCACAGATGGGATCGCAGGCTTGTTCTTACTACCACGGGGGCGGCCGCGACCTCGTTTCTCCACTGGGGCTCCGATATTCAGACGCGGTCCACTTGCATCGGCCATGGAGATAGGTGTTAGGAAGGAAAAACCCTAGATGCGATGAGGAAGAGGAAGATGATGCGGCGAAGGAAGAAACTAATGAATGAATTAAGGTTTTTTGCCCTTGCCAAACGTGCTTTATTTATAAGTACACACTAATGGGCCTCTGGAGAGGCAAGGTCCAAAGTATATTTATGGGCTTTTATATCTTGCCCAGAGCAGATGATAAAGAAGAATCAACGTATCAAGAGAAAAGACACATAAAAAAGGGAAAGTATCTATCAAGAAGCACAGCGTACCTCGTCTTGGACTCGGGGGCTTACGTCATAAAGAAAGAAGAGAAAAATCATTAAGTGCGAATCATATCGAAAAATATCGCAAAAGACAGTATATGGAACAAGTATGTCTATATTTTTGAGCCTATACCCAAAAAAATTCGGCTATAGCCTCGGGGGCTACTCCCATCAGGAGCGCTATCGCGCACCCGATAGAAAGAAGTCGACATAAGAAAGGTGAGAAGTTGAAGCCAATGATAAAGAACCAGCTGGTGGACAAGTGGTTTAGGCGCAATCGGCTATATTTCGTCAACAACGAACTTCGACTACATTGTCGACAAAATAAACATCGATTACTCCCATCGGGAGGTATTTATGAGAGTTAAAAAGGATAACTCGAATATTTTGTATATTGAAACAGTCAAACAAGGCTGCGAAATATGATTCTCGAGTTGCGTCATCGCGACAAAACTTGAATGCCGTGGTTGAAATATATCATGAAGGTAAGACTCCGGGATCCGTCCCGTGTGGCCTGGTATACGCACATGGATGCACTCTGCTGATACTTATCCATGTCTACAACGTGAAGAAAATCCTGGTGGACGCACTAGGTACCCTGAGAACCACTGGGATTCATTCTTTGTAAGACCTAAATGCGGCAAAAGAATGGGTTTGATCAGTTTCCCGAATTCAAGTCCAAGGGGATTGGATTTGAAGTAGGTGACAAGTATCTGTTCCGACAGTTAACTGGCCTCTTGATCCGTCAGAGTTGTCAGGCTTGTTCATCAAAACCCCTTGCGAGACATTATAATAAAAAGATAAGTCGAAAGACCAAGTCAAAGATTTGAAGATATGAATAAGTCAAGTGTTGATCAAGTCGAAGATTTGAAGATCTGAGATTCAACCCGAATCTGCAATTCTGGTAGAATCTCGGGGGCTACTGACAAGGGTATAGATAGTAGAGCCCGTCAGTTGAGTACCCCTGAGGCCCGTTAAGCTAGGCCCAATTATAACGCTAGTCAAAATACTAGTTCATGTCGTATGTCGATATTGTAATCTGTATCGGATCCCTCCCGATCCTTGAGACCTGGCCACCTATATATAGGGGCCAGGAGAGGACGGTGAGGAACAGATTGAAAGCAAGCCAGGTTTACACCCATGTTTACTTTTGACACACACCTTGTTTGACTGATTTTACCTTCGAGTTCATCCGACGCCCTATCTCCCCGATCCTAAGTCCTTCATCTAGGACATTTGTCGAGTTAACCCTCGTCACTATGTTTTTCCATATGATTTGAACACATGTTTGACTTTCATTGTTTCATTATTCATGATCTTTCATTTGTGTTTCTTTTCATGTTATAACATGGTTGCTAAGTTCTTATTGTCAAGATTATGTCTTTTAGGCCCATGTTTTAAGTTCTTTGATCCCAGCACTCAATGCTTACATAGATGATCAAGATTGGGATGGTGCATGTCACCTCAAAAATTATTCTTTTGTTATCACTTACCTACTCGAGGAGTAGGAGTTAAGCTTGGGGATGCTTGATACGTCTCAAATGTATCTATAATTTATGATGCTCCATGCTTGTTATTACACCATTTGCTTAGTGTTTTGTTACACTTCGTGGCGTTTTTATGCATTTTCCGGAATTAACCTATTAACAAGATGCCACAGTGCCAGTTCCCTGTTTTCTGCTGTTTTTGTGTTTCAGAAAAGTTACACAGGAAATATTCTCGGAATTGGACAAAACAAAAGCCGAACCTCCTATTTTTACCGAAGCTTTGCAAAGACCGAAGATGAGACGGAGGGGGGCCAGAGGCTGGCCACACCACAGGGGGGTGTGGCCTAGCCCCTGGCCGCGCCCACCCATGGTGAGCCTGCCTGGTCCACCTCCTGACGATGCCCCTTCGCCTATAAAGGCCCCTCGACGGGAAAAACCTAAGGGACGGATCGCTTTTCCCAGAAACATACTGCAAGCCGCCGCTGTCATCGAATCGAGATCGGGAGGATCCAGGAGCTCTTCCCGGCACCCTGCCAGAGAGGGGAATCCCTGCCGGAGGCATTCTCCACCACCATGGTCGCCTCCGGAGTGATGTGTGAGTAGTCTACCTTGGACTACGGGTCCATAGCAGTAGCTAGATGGTTGTCTTCTCCACCATGTGCTTCATGTTTAGATTTTGTGAGCTGCCCTACATGATCAAGATCATCTTTATGTAATCATACATGTTGTGTTTGTTGGGATCCGATGAGTATTGGTACTATGTCAAGTTGATGTGCTGAATTTGATCTTATGTTATCTCTATGTTGTTTATGATCTTGCATGCTTTCCGTTGCTAGTAGCTATCTTGGCCGAGTAGATGCTAGTAACTCCAAGAGGGAGTATTTATGCTTGATAGTTGGGTTCATGCCTCTATTTAATCTGGGGGAGTGACAGATACCTCTAAGGTTGTAGATGTGTTGTTGCCACTAGGGAGAAAACAACATTCTTGTGTCCAAGGACATTTGCTTTGTTTATATTACACACTTTGCTTAATGCAATTATCTGTTGTTCGCAACTTAATACTCAAGGGGTCCTCGGACGATTCCCCGCGGGTGGATTTTTAGTCATAGATGTAGTTGGATGACGGTCTATGTATTTTGTCGTAATGCCCAGAGTAAGCCTCATAGTGATCCTCGTGATGTATGTACGTTATCTTTACTCTATCAATTGCCCAACTGTAATTTGTTTACCCATCATGCTTTATTTATCTTATGGAGAGACACCACTAGTGAACTATGGACCGCGGTCCAATTTCCTTTACATAGCTTTACCGTTTACTTTACTATCTCTATTTAATTTCTTGCAATACTATTATCCTTTTACCACTCGATACGCTCATTCCTTTTTTTCCAGCAAACCGGTGAGATTGACAACCTCATCATAAGTTGGGAGCAAAGTACTTGTTTGTGTTGTGCAGGTTTCACGTTACTATTGGTGGAAGACACGCCATCAACAAGTTATCTGGCGCCATTGTCCGGAGTGTCACGAAGCTAGCAAGCATCACCTTCTAAAGTTTGGCTTTCTCCTACTGGTTCGATTAAACCTTGGTTTCACAACTGAGGGAAGACTTGCTACTGTGCTCATCATACCTTCCTCTTGGGGTTCCCAATGGGTTGTACTTACATGCCATCAGTATTGCAAGAAAGTAAACAGAGCGAGTAATAGTAAAACGGTAAAGCTATGTAAAGGAAATTGGACCGGGGTCCACAGTTCACTAGTGGCGTCTCTCCATAAGATAAATAAAGCATGCTGGGTAAACAAATTACAGTTGGGCAATTGATAGAGTAAAGATAACGTACATATATCACGAGGATCACTATGAGGCTCACTTTGGGCATTACGACAAAATACATAGACCGACATCCAACTGCATCTATGACTAAAAATCCACTCGCGGGGAATCGTCCGAGGACCCCTTGAGTATTAAGTTGCGAACAACAGATAATTGCATTAAGCAAAGTGCGTAATGTAAACAAAGAAAATGTCCTTGGACACAAGAATGTTGTTTTCTCCCTAGTGGCAACAACACATCTACAACCTTAGAGGTATCTGTCACTCCCCCAGATTAAATAGAGGCATGAACCCAACTATCGAGCATAAATACTCCCTCTTGGAGTCACTAGCATCTACTCGGCCAAGATAGCTACTAGCAACGGAAAGCATGCAAGATCATAAACAACATAGAGATAACATAAAATATAATTCAGCACATCAACTTGACATAGTACCAATACTCATCGGATCTGAACAAACACAACTTGTATGATTAGATAAGGATGATCTTGATCATCTAGGGCAGCTCACAAGATCTAAACATGAAGCACATGGTGGAGAAGACATCCATCTAGCTACTGCTATGGACCCATAATCCAAGGTAGACTACTCACACATCACTCCGAAGGCGACCATGGTGGTGGAGAAGGCCTCCGGCAGGGATTCCCCTCTCCGGCAGGGTGCTGAGAAGAGCTCCTGGATCCTCCCGATCTCGTTTCGATGGCGACGGTGGCTTGCAGTATGTTTCTAGGAAAAGCGGTGCGTCCCTTAGGTTTTTCCCATCGAGGGGACTTTATAGGCGAAGGGGCAGCGTTAGGAGGTGGACCAGGCAGCCTAACCATGGGTGGGCACGGCCAGGGGCTGGGCCACGCCCCCCTGTGGTGTGGCTGGCCCCTGGCCCCCCTTCGTCTCATCTTCGGTCTTCGTGAAGCTTCGATAAAAATAGGAGGTTCGGCTTTTGTTTCGTCCAATTCTAAGAATATTTCCTGTGTAACTTTTCTGAAACACAAAAACAGCAGAAAACAGGGAACTGGCACTGTGGCATCTTGTTAATAGGTTAGTTTCAGAAAATGCATAAAAATACCACAAAGTGTAACTGACGAGGGTTAACTCGACAAATGTCCTAGATGAAGGACTTAGGATCGGGGAGATAGGGCGTCAGATGAACTCGAAGGTAAAATCAGTCAAACAAGGTGTGTGTCGAAACTAAATCTGGGTGTAAACCTGGATTGCTTTCAATCTGTCCCTCACCGTCCTCTCCTGGCCCCTATATATAGGTGGCCAGGTCTCAACGATCGGGAGGGATCCAATACAGATTACAATATCAACATACGACATGAACTCGTATTTTGACTAGCGTTACAATTGGGCCTAGCTTAACGGGCCTCAGGGGTACTCAACTGACGGGCTCTACTATCTATACCCTTGTCAGTAGCCCCCGAGATTCTACCAGAATTGCAGATTCGGGTTGAATCTCAGATCTTCAATTCTTCGACTTGATCAACACTTGACTTCTTCATATCTTCAAATCTTTGACTTGGTCTTTCGACTTATCTTTTTATTATAATGTCTCGCAAGGATCAAGAGGCCAGTTAACTGTCAGAACAGATACTTGTCACCTACTTCAAATCCAATCCCCTTGGACTTGAATTTGGGAAACCAGTCAAACCCATTCTTTTGCCGTATTTAGGTCTTACAAAGAATGAATCCCAGTGGTTCTCAGGGTACCCAGTGCGTCCACCAGGATTTTCTTCGCGTCGTAGACACGGATAAGTACCAGCAGAGCACATCCATATGCATATACCAGGCCACATAGGACGGATCCCGGGGTCTTACCTTCATGATATATCTCAACCACGGCATTCAAGTTTTGTCGTGATGACGCAACTCGAGAATCATATTTCGCAGCCTTGTTTGACTGTTTCAATATACAAAATATTCGAGTTATCATTTTTAACTCTCATAAATAGCTCCCGATGGGAGTAATCGATGTTTATTTTGTCGACAATGTAGTCGAAGTTCGTTGTTGACGAAATATAGCCGATTGCACCTAAACCACTTGTCCACCAGCTGGTTCATTGGCTTCAACTTCTCACCTTTCTTCTGTCGACTTCTTTCTATCGGGTGCGCGACAGCGCTTCCGATGGGAGTAGCCCCCGAGGCTATAGCCGAATTTTTTCGGGTATAGGCTCAAAAATATAGACATACCTGTTCCATATACTGTCTCTTGCGATATTTTTCGATATGATTCGCACTTAATGATTTTCCTCTTCTTTCTTTATGACGTAAGCCCCCGAGTATAAGATGAGGTACACTGTGCTTCTTGATAGATACTTTCCTATTTTTTTTACGTGTCTTTTCTCTTGATACGTTGATTCTTCTTTATCATCTGCTCTGGGCAAAATATAAAAGCCCATAAATATACTTTGGACCTTGCCTCTCCAGAGGCCCATTAGTGTGTACTTATAAATAAAGCACGTTTGACGAGGGCAAAAAAACCTAATTCATTCATTAGTTTCTTCCTTCTCCGCATCATCTTCCTCTTCCTCATCGCATCTAGGGTTTTTCCTTCCCAACACCTATCTCCATGGCCGATGCAAGTGAACCGCGTTTGATTATCGGCACCCCGGTGGAGAAACGAGGTCGCGGCCACCCCCGCGACAGTAAGAACAAGCCTGCGATCCCATCTGTGGTAGCCTCGTCGTCTGCTCCAACGAAACGGCGCCCTGGCCGCCCGGTGGGAAGCAAAAATAAGCCCAAGGTTTCATCTGCTGCGCCAGGACTGAGCGCTCCTCCTCATAATGCTTCTGCTCCTCCGCCCAGAGTGTATTCCTTCTTCTGCATCGCCGACGCTTAGTGCCGTGAGATTCAGCGGTTACCGCTGAAATTCACCAAGTTTATGGACGGGCGAGAACTACGGGAAGCGGTTCTTCGTGAACACTCTGGGGGAGGAACTCCCTATGAAGTGGAGGTCTGGTACAATGGTGCCGGTGAACAGTACTTCAAGGGCGGCTGGTCGCAGTTTGCATAAGACCATGACCTCCACCAAGGCTTCTTCATGACTTTCGACTACCACATTGGTACGTTGAAGTTTGACGTGAGGATCTACGACGGCACCCAGTGCCAGAAGGAGTACAAAGCTGAAGTGCTCTTTCATTAGATTCTCCCTTTATGTAATCTCTTTTCCTATTTGTCCTTTCTCGCGCTATCTGTAATAAGTAGTCGTGTTGGATTATATTTTGTGCCTGCTTTATGAATAGACCATGGGAACGGATCCTCGTTCTGAGGTATGCACTTAATGTATTATCGGGTTCCTTTGAATCGTGCGTGCTTTTGCCGAACATCGGGTTGCGAACAACCTAGTAGTATGTTTCAGATAACCACAAATCTCAATAACTTGTTAATATTATTTCGTTCGACTCGAGGGGCTTAGCCCCCGAGTGGAAAGTAAAATACTTATACATATTGTCGAGTTAACCCAAAGAACCTGGCCCGTGGCCTCATGTTCTGGGGTCAGAGGGTCATAACCCGAAAGATTTTTATCGCCTGATGTCTTGTACGCGTAGAACCGCCGTAGTTGCTCTGCATTCCACGGGTTGCTGTCATCTTTCCCCATTTTCTTGTCTTTTAGTCGATAAGCTCCTCCCGGTATTACTTCCGTCATGATGTAGGGTCCTACCCATGGGGATTCCAATTTTCCATGACCATCTTGCTTGAGTCATAGAACTAGATCTCCTACCATGAAAGATCGTGGACGAACTCGACTATTGTGGTAGTTTCGTAGATTTTGCTGATATTGAGTAGCTCTGGCCAGTGCTAAGTCTCTTGCCTCATTGAGTGCATCGACATCATCCTGAAGTGCTTCTATGGAAGTTGTCTCATCATACGCCGCGGTTCTTGGAGCTTCATGGATGATCTTGACTGGAAGGACGGCTTCTGCGCCATGGACCAGGAAGAAAGGCATTTCTTGAGTAGCTGCGTTAGGTGTAGTTCGGAGACTCCAGAGTACGGAGGGTAGCTCATCTACCCAAGCATGCTTGGCTTTCTCGAGGGGTGCTAACAGCCTTTTCTTTATCCTATTGCATATTAAACCATTGGCTTTCTCGACTTGCCCATTTGTCTTTGGATGCACCACAGATGCAAATTTCAATTTAATTCCCAAACTTTCACAGTAGTTCTTGAACTCCTTTGATGTGAAGTTTGTCCCATTATCTGTGATGATGTTGTGTGGTACTCCGAAGCGAAAAACTATGGACTTGATGAAGTTGATTGCAGCTGTAGAAAATTGGGTTGTCATGGGGGCTGCCTCTACCCACTTGGTGAATTTATCGACTGCCACCAGCATGTAAACATGCCCTCCTGGCCAAGATTTGTGCAGTTTTCCTACCATATCGAGACCCCATTGCGCGAAGGGCCAGGATAGTGGTATTGGTTGTAATTCTGCTGCTGGCGCGTGCGGTCGAGATGCGAAACATTGACAAGCCTCACACTTCCTCACTATGTCTTTCGCATCTTCAATGTCTGTTAGCTAGTAAAATCCTGCACGAAAGGATTTGGCTGCAATGGCTCTGCTGCTAGCGTGGTGTCCACATACTCCTGCGTGGATGTCCCTTAAGATTTCTTGCCCTTCTTGAGGGATGACGCATCGTTGCAAGATGCCTGTTATACTTCTCTTGTATAATTTTCCTTGCAACACGATGAAAGCCTTGGATCGTCGTATTATCCTTTTCGCTTGTACTGTATCTTCGGGTAGTGTTTTGTTTACCATGTAAGCTAAGTATGGTTGCCTCTAGGTTTCCTCGATCATCATGACTTCTTCGGGTTCTGCTGTCCCTCTATTGCCAGCCCCCGAGCCTGTTGCTTGGTGCTGGCCTTGTTCCTCTGTAGTTGAAGTTTTGTTGCTCTTTATTGATCTTTCTATGATTTCTTCCCAAAAGACTCCTTGCGGTACGGGTAAACACTGGGACCCGATGTTTGCTAGATTGTTGGCTTCCTCGTTAATGGCTCTACTGACGTGCGAAACTTCGCATCCATCGATTGTTCCCTCTAGATAATAATATAAGTTTCTGTATGCTGTCATATTGTCACTGATGGCATCGCACTTGTTCATCACTTGTTGGACGACGAGATTCGAGTCCCCAAATATTTTTAGTCGAGTTGCTCCGCATGCTTTGGCCATTTTCATCCCATGGAGCAGCGCCTCGTATTCGGCTTCATTATTGGAAGCTTGGGGAAAACTCATCCTTAACACATATTTCAACTTGTCGCCTTGTGGTGATATCAGGACCACTCCTGCTCCTGCACCTTGGACCCTTTTTGATCCGTCGAAATACATTGTCCATACGCTTGATAAATCCGGTGGTCCTGTGTTTTGTAGTTCTAGCCACTCTGCTGCGAAATCTGGCAGGACTTGTGATTTCATCGCCTTTCGCTTTTCGTACGTGATGTCCAAGGGTGATAACTCAATTCCCCATAAGGAGACACGTCCTGTTGCTGAAGGGTTGTTCAATATGTTGGATAGTGGTGCTTCATTAACCACTATAATTGGGTGCACCGCGAAATATTGTCGTAGCTTTCGTGCTGTTGTGAATACACTGTATGCAAGTTTCTGGTAATGCGGGTACCTTTGCTTTGTTGGAGATAGTACCTCACTGATGAAATATACTGGCCGCTGGACTCCATGAGCTTTTCCTTCTTTACTTCTTTCGACTACTAATACTGTGCTCACCACTTGATGTGTTGCTGCAATATATAGTAGTAACGGCTCCTTTTCCTTTGGTGCAACCAACAGCGGCGGTGTGGAAAGCACTTTTTTCAGTTGCGCAAAAGCTGTGTCCGCTTCTTCTGTCCACTCGAATTTGTCGTCAGATTTTTTCATCAATGCATAGAAAGGGAGTGCTTTTTCTCCTAGTCGTGCCACAAATCGACTTAGTGCCATGACGCGTCCTGCGAGCTTTTGTACGTCGTGCAGCTTTGTTGGTATCCCCATAGTTAGTATTGCTTGGATCTTCTCTGGGTTTGCCTCTATTCCCCTTGCTGATACCAGGAATCCCAGGAGTTGCCCTGCAGATACCCCAAAAGAGCATTTTGTCGGGTTAAGCTTGAGCTTGTACCTGTTTAAGTTGTCAAAGGTTTCTGCTAGATCACTAATTAGTGACTCTTCTTTTCTTGTGGTGATGACCACGTCATCGATGTAGACTTGAATGTTGCGTCCTATTTGACTTCCAAGGCAATTTTGCATTATCCTTTGGTAGGTTGCTCCTGCATTTTTTAAACCGAAAGTCATGACTTGGTAGCAGAACACGCCGTATGGTGTGATAAAGGCTGTTTTTTCCTCATCTTCTTTCTTCAATTTGATCTGGTTGTAGCCAGAATATGCGTCCAAGAAGGAAAGCCTTGCACACCCCGCTGTTGAATCTATTATTTGGTCAATGCGAGGTAGGGGAAAGGGATCATTCGGACAGTGCTTGTTGAGAGACGTGTAGTCGTCACATACTCTTTGTACGTCTGTATTTTTCTTGGGGACTATAACAAGATTAGATACCCAAGTTGACGTTTTGATTTCTCGGATGAACCCTGCGTTTTCTAGCCTGTGTAGCTCAGACGCTATTGCTTTCCTTTTGGGTTCATCAAATCTTCTCAATGGCTGCTTGATTGGCTTTGCTTTGGGATCCACATTTAGTGCGTGCTCGATGAGTTCCCTGGGAACCCCTAGCATGTCCGAAGGACACCAGGCGAAGATTTGCCAGCGCACGGAGGAACTCGATGAGCGCGCTTTCCTATGTAGGATCCAAGTTTACTGCTATGGAGGTGGTCTTGTTTGGGTCCATGGGGTGGACTTGGATCTTCTTCGAGTCCTGAGTTGCATCGAAAGCTTGATCTGGCAGGGACCGTCCAACGTTGGGTAACACGTTGTGGTCAGTTTCACCTTTCAACCTTGCGTATTCTGCTGTCATGCCGAAAGTTTGTGCCAACCTGTTGAACTCTTTGTCACAAGTGTTGGATACTTTGAAACTGCCTTGAACTGTGATTGTTCCTTTGGGTCCTGGGATTTTGAGCATGAGGTATGCATAGTGAGTGAAAGGACACATATGTCGCCTAGAGGGGGGGTGAATAGGCGATATCAAATTTTACGAATGGCTTGAACAAAAGCGGAATTAAACTAGCGTTTATTTTGTCAAGCACATAAAACCTAAATAAACTAGGCTCACCTATGTGCACCAACAACTTATGCTAAGCAATACAAGTAACAAGGTGATAGCAAGATATATGACTTCAAGCACAAAGGCTATCACAATGTAAAGTGCATAAGTAAAGAGCTCGGGTATAGAAATAACCGAGGCACGCAGAGACGATGATGTATTCCCGAGTTCCTCCCTTGAAAGGGAGTACGTCTCGTTGGAGGGGTGTGGTATCGCCACAAAGGCCTAACCAACGCCACAAAGGCCTCACCCTATTCTCCGGTGTGAGCTTGCGCCACAAAGGCCTAGCTCACTCTTCCACTAAGGGGTTCCTCAAGGCGGAACCGGGCCTTTACACAAAGCTTGGGGCACGCATCCACAACTTAATTGGAGGCTCCCAAGAATAGCCACAAAGGCACCACAAAGCCACAACGCCGTCTAGGGTTCCAAGAACCCAAGAGTAATAAGCTCACAAACTTTCACTTACTCGAATCTCCGGGGAGAACTCAAACCGATGCAACTTAAGCAATGGCAAGAGCACACAAGGTGCTCAAATCCTTCTCACTCAAATCCTACCAAAGCAACTAATGCTATGGAGAGATATGAGAGGAAGAACAAAGGAAATCCACAAAGAACTCCAAGATCTAGATTCAATGGGTTCCCCTCACAAAGAGGAGAAAGTGATTGGTGGAAATATAGATCTAGATCTCCTCTCTCTTTTCCCTCAAAAATATGCAAGAATCATGGGAGGAATGGAGGAGGAAGGGCAAGCTTGCAAAGTCAACAATGGAGGAGAGAGAAGCCCAATTCGTGTCCAGCCCAAGGAGGAAGAAGGGGTATTTATACCCCCCACGAAATATGGCCGTTGCAGGAATTGGAGGTGCGGATTATCCGGCCAAAGTATGGCCGCATTATCCGGCCAGCCGGATTATTCGGCCTCCTGGCCGGAATATCCGGCCCCATATCTGGGTGACGCCGAGCAAAGTCCTTAGCAGAAATTCTGAAATCTTTGAGGGGGGGGGGGGGCGGATTATCCGGCCCCCTGGCCGGAATTTCCGGCCCCGTATCTGGGTGACGCCGAGCAGAAATTGCAATACGAAAACGGTGATAACTTTTTCATCCGGACTCCGTTTTTGATGATCTTGGGCTCGTTGGAATCACCACAACGAGCTCTATAACTTCATCCATAGAAACATCATAGTCCTAAAAAGGAGGATGAAACCAAATGATAAAAGGTTTGACTTCTCTTTGAAGACAAATCGGTAAAACCTCCAAACATAAAAAACGCAATAAGAGTTTCATGCGAAATCCGTTTTTGATGAGCTAGAGCTTGTCATGGAAATAACCACAAGTTCTGAAACCTCACATGGATAAAACCCAAATAAGAACCAAGAAAGATGATGCCAAGTATGCAAAGGTTTGAGCTCTCTCCGAACGATACAATTAAGTTACTCACTCGAGAGCCCCTCTTGATAGTACGGCTATCGATCCTATAACCCGGTCTCACAAATAACACCATGAGACCGGTAAGAAAGAAACCCTAACACTATCATACCTTTGCCTTGAGCATTCCACTTGAGGTGGATAAAGCCGATCTTGATCTTCTCAAGTTGGACCACCTTTCTTGATTGAGCTTGCTTGGTGAAGTCTTGCGGATTGCTCCCCCATACTCTACTATGGAAGAGACTCTATTTAAGCATATCTTCACATATCCATGATCACAATATAGATGGCAAGCTTCAAGCATATGTTCTCTTCTAGTTGCTCATCTTGAACTTGCGCTTTGACTTGATCAATCCTCGAATCAATTCTTCTTTCTCCATAATGATGGTGTCTTGAGGATACACATGAGAGCTCACTCAATCTTATTCTTCAAGACACACTTGAGATAAGCTCAACTCCCTTAAGACCAATCTTTGGATCACTCCTTGAATAACACCTTGGTCAACACAAAATCTTCTTCTTACAACCTTGACTCCAACAAATGGTTCAAGCATTGTCTATGGACAAGTCCTACACATATAACTCAATGCAACCATTAGTCCATAGGGATTGTCATTAATTACCAAAACCACACATGGGGCTCAATATGATCTTTCAATCTCCCCCATTTTGGTAATTGATGACAATCTCTTTGAGAGGGTTTATATAATGAATTTAAAGAACTAAAATGGTTATACTAACGTCAAATACTACAAAAGTATGTTATGTTAGTAAAACCACCATATATAGAGCAAACTCCCCCACAATCTATGCACGTGTGAATGATCTTGATTTCATTGCATATATTGCCAACCAAGGTTGTTGGTGGAGTTTCCACTATATACTCAACCATGCAAAGCATGCAAGGCAAATGCTTAAGAACAAACCAAAGCATAAAAGCCAATTCCCTTTAAACCCTCGAAACTTCTCCCCCATTGGCATCCATTGCCAAAATGGGCAAAAAACTTAGAAGGCCAATATAGTGTGAGTTCCTCCAAAACGGTGTGCATATCCAAAAGAAATAAGTGAAGACACATGCACATATACAAAGACAAATATATGAAGGAAACCAAACTATATTGAGGATCAAAGATTGCAAAAAAATAAGATAACACGATGGATAAACTTCAACAAATGAAGAGAGCAATCAAACAATCCAAAGAACAAATTGAATAAAGATATTATGATAAGATCGAAAAGGTTCTCTAAATAATATGAGGAAGCTCCCCAAGGTGTGTGCACAAAATATTCTATTTGAGTTGAAGTATAAGGTGCACACACATGGAATCATCACTCCCTCAATATTATTCAAAACAAAATGATACCAAGTGAAATTAAATACTATGCTAACCACAAAATGGTGCTTTAAATGAAATGAGGAAGCTCCCCAAGGTACATGCAAAAATTGGAATGTTTGTATTTGAATATAATTTGCACAACATGGAGTCCTCACTCCCTCAATAACATTTAAAACACAACCATTTGCAAGAGATCATAGAGAAGAAATTAAGCTTACACTTGCATCAAACAAATGGTTGAGCAACAAGCAAGGGACAATATATAAAAAGGCTCAACCAAAGGAATGTGTGATAGGAATGACAAAGAATATTATAAGACTAACACAAGGGTAAGCATAGAGCATCCACATAGTCTTCAATGAATGATATTGCTTTGCATTCCATCCTAACACATAAGGTTCAAATAAGATGTCAAATAATGAGATATCATCTCTCATGTGTATAAGTTTCTACGTAGACAATATCACAAAGATAATTATCACAAAGAAATATGTACACACAAAATAGATACTAAGAATAGAACATGATATCCAAAATGAAGTCATGCAATATACCAATGAGATTTTTGCTTTTAAAGCATGGCCAAAGGCTCAATTTATCTTATTGTATATTGACGAACTTCAACCACCAACATGTCAAAGACATCACAAATATCAACAAGGGAAAGAAGATAGTTGGGATGCTTTGATAAAAAACAACAAGTATCATAATGAGGGATACCAAACGGAAGAAATAAATTTGCAATTTCATCAATATTGCACATGTGAGCTTATTGAGGAATTGATATGCAAAAAGATTGCTAAGTTAACATATATGGGATAGGAGAATCATGACCATGATTTTTAGATGTTCCCAATAATATGTCCTCATCTCAACTTGCTCACATTTGCAATAAAGAGGTTTCATTAGAATCCTTGCAAGAACCACATGGTTTTCAAATAAAGATATCCATGCCAAGAAACAACCTACACAAGGTTGGACGCTAGAAAAGTATGCATAAAAACATACTTGTTACCGAGATATTAAAGGTAGGATGTAGTAGATAAGAGTTCTTCAATAATCCTAGCTTGCCTCAAATTATCATTTAGTCACCAATTCATCCTTATTATTGAGACAAGCACCAATATATCTCCATGTACCTAAAACAAAGTTCAAGTACAAGATGGTCCCCAAACTCATTGGGTCCAAAGTAGTTAGAAACTACAACATATAGGACAAACTCCACATAAATATGTGCATATATATATGAAATAGAATTTCATGCACATCTTAGCCAATTTAGGATTTGATGGAGCTTCTCCTATATATTTGATCAAAGAAAGCAAAAGCATGCCATACAATATACATTTAGTAAACATGCATGCACAAGACTTTCAAGAGCCAAAGGAGATACAATTTGGACAAAACACCAAGAAGGACAAGCGAGCACGCAAAATTGTGAAGCTATAAAAGGTTGTCCAAATTATATCAAAGAATCAAATCAACACAAGATTGACTCCAAAGTTCAACTAGTGAACCAAGCAAAAGCCAATGAGCATAAAGCATAACTAAAACACACACATGCTCAAAGACATAACTCATTTTAAGAGTAAGAAATAAATAATAAGGACTGAGATCACCAACTCCCAAAGAGATCAAGGTTCAAACAAACAAACCAAACTCTCCACACTTTTTATGATGGCACACTAAGTACCAAAAAGAAAAGATTTGTCTTCCAACAAAAAACCAATACCAATTGAAATAAGCACAAAGAGTGTGTTATAACAAATATAGGAGAGCTCCCCCAAGATTAGTGCATTATTTATGATTTTGCATTTGAATACAAAATGCACACAAGTGGGATCATCACATCTACCTACATATAAATAACACAAAACAAGTTCAACGAAATCAAATGGAATAACAAAAGTCATGGAAGATAATGGGAGCTAAAACAAATACATTTTTGGCTAGAGATAAGGCAATTAAAAGCAATAGCCAATGTAAAGATGATCAATATACATGTGCCACATGATATAGTACCAATTGTCCAAGAACAAGAGGTATTTGGATTTATTTCCCGGTGGTAGTTTACATATAAATCCAAGATCATCTTCACAACAAAGAAGCATACGGAGAAGGATAAGAATTAATCACCATGCTAAAGAAGATATTCTTGATAGACTCAAATAGTTAAACAATCATGCAAAGCAATGATTAAGATAACTTGAAGCTAATGGTTTTCCAACTTTGATGTAGCATTCCACATTTTAGGAAAACCCTATCAAGAAAGAATCTCACAAACAAGATCCAATATATGAGCAATAAAACAATTTGGCAAACTGAACTTGTTTGAGAAAACATGCCACATAGAAGCAAGATAATTTACAATATCAACACTATGTGACACAACCTCAAATATACACACTATATTGGTTTGTAGTATGTACAAAGCATATTACTCCCCCATAATATGATAAAGCATTTATTTTCACAAGAGGCAAATAAAATCCAACAAGATGATTAATGGACATTATAGAATTTGAATTTCTCATGAGAATGACATACCACATAGAAACTAGATAATCTTTACATATCAACACTAAGTGGTATTCCTCATGTACACACATTTTTAGGATTGTGAAGTGCAAAGCATATCACTCCCCCAAAATGGGATGGTCCAATAATCTCTCACAAGAGCCAAGTAAGATAAAACGAGATGCAAAAGGCTCAACAAGAACAACCATACATGGTGTGCAAACCAACATGCACATACTTGATTACTCAAAATGAAGCAAGTAGGAAGCACAACATATACAAACACATGCAAGATACAAAACCCAACACATGTAAAGGGGCGAGTAACTTTCAATGTAGATAAGTTGAATACATGTTACCGCAAGGAGGAACATTGGATATATGATAGACACAAGATAATCCACTTGACTTGACTTGAGAAAATATAATTGATGAAGATCCCTTAATTCTTCATGATATGGCCAAGTCTCCAATGCCCTCCAACAACACCTATTGTTCAAGTAATGGCTTGTTGGTCCCCAACCAAGTTGGGTCCTAAGAAGTTAGAAACAATAGGTTTGGCAACCCAAATGGTTCTTTTCTTGACACCACTTTGAGCGCCAATAAATTTGGCAAACACATTGCCAACCTTATCCTTGCAAAGTGAATAAACATCTTCAATTATGATAGGGTTGGATGAGTTACCACTAGTGCATGAAGAAGATAGGTGACGCTTCTCATGGCATATGTAGCAAGTTCTTTTCTTCACCTTCTTCTCACTTGATTTCTCCACAAGGGGAGCATTAGCTTGATTTTTCTTGGGAAGTGACCTTTCTTCAACTTGAGGTTGAGCATGGCCTTGAACTTGAGGCTGCTTCCCTTGTTGCTTCTTACTAAGAGGCTTCTTCTTCAAAGGACAAGATCTAACATGGTGCCCTTCAATTTTGCACTTGAAGCAAACAATCTTGGCCAAATTCTTGAATTGTTCTTGGCCCTTCTTCTTGTTTATCTTGGACTTGTTCTTGTTATTAGATTTGAATCCAAGTCCACTCTTGTCATTGGGGGATTTTTGCACACTCAATATCTTGTTGAGTATGGACTTCCCTTCATGACAATTTTCCAAGTCTTTCTTCAATGAAGTAACTTGGGCCTTGAGCTCTTCAATTTCCTCTACATGGTTAGTGACAACACAAGTACTAGTGGAAGTAGAGGCTTCATTGTTAGAGCAACAAGGCAAGGAGGGTAATTCATCACTAGATGTAGCAATAGTATGAGTGGATGAATTACTAGGACTAGCACATGTCAATATAGCATTTTGATAAATAGTGCTAGTGTCCACATGAGGCTCACAAGATGTTAACTTTATAGATATAGCCTCATGAGCTAACTTTAGGCGAGCATGGGACACTAGAAGATCCTCATTAGAGCTCGATAGCTTTTCATGACTTTCTTCCAATTTCCCATACTTGCTAGTTAGCAACTCAAGTTGAGCCCTTAGCTCAACATTCTCCTTCAAAATAGATGCTTCACAAGAAGTAGAGTTAGTAGCACATGCATCATTATCATTACCAATAGGATAAGACAACTTGGCAAGAGCGAGGTCACGTTCTTTAGTGAGTTTAGAAATAATTTCATTACATGACTCCTCAATGGATTCAAGCTTCTCCTCAAGAGAAACCCGAAGCTCTTGCTCTTCCTCTAGAGCACATTTTAAATCATGGATATCATTGGCATACTCACGCTCAAGAGAAAACATTTTATCAATTTGTTCTTCCTTCATCTCAATGAGTTTCGTGCTCTCAATAGCACAACTCATGATTTCAAAGAAGTTGGGCAAAACATTTTTATGGTTATGCAAAGCATCAAAGACCACCTTACCCTTCTTGTTTAAATACTCGATATAGTCTTCTTCATTTTCCTCATCCTCACCATTATCCTCAACATCATTATGATTTGAAGATCTAGCCATAAGGCATATGTTGGAACCGTGAGAAGAAGAAGATGAAGAAATACTTGAAGCTCCATTCAAGACCTTGTCTTGGCCCAAAGACTCTTCGGTTTCCTCTATATGGTTAGCATCACAAATACTAGAGGAAATAGAAGCATTTGTATCATGGCAACAAGACAAAGCAAGCATATCATCATGATATTTATTCAAGAAATTTACACATGATATGTAAGGACTATCAACACAAGCATGTAAAACATTTATGGGGCTACAAGTGTTTAAGTCCAAAGATGAAGCATTGCAATGAGATAGAGATGAAGGATCATCAAAAGTAAGCATACTATCACCATTGCAAGTTTCATCACCACTCACCATATCATTACCTTGTGTCTTGCCACACTTTGGTGAAGTGGATGAAAGTTCATTGTGGCCAGAAGTGGAAGGAATACAATCATCCCCAATAATCTTGGACACACCATATTTTTCTTGAAGCTTTGTCCATATCTCATGAGCGCTCCGAAAAGGCGTGATGGAGAAGGTAACTACATCGCTCAAAGCATTAACAATCACATGAGTAGCTTGAGCATTGAGATACAAGTTTTTCTCATCCTCTAAAGATAGATTTTGAGTATCCTTTGGAGGAGAAAAACCCGCATCTACAATTCGCTCCATAGATGGGTCCATGACCCGAAAATAATTAAGCATGTGAATTTTCCAAGTATCATAATTTGTGCCATCGAATATAAAAGTGTCATTGTGCACTAATCCCCTAGCCGACATCTTTGCTCTCAAGGCGGTGAAGCCTAAAATGAGAGACTGGGCTCCGATACCAATTGAAAGTACACAGATGTCGCCTAGAGGGGGGGTGAATAGGCGATATCAAATTTTACGAATGGCTTGAACAAAAGCGGAATTAAACTAGCGTTTATTTTGTCAAGCACATAAAACCTAAATAAACTAGGCTCACCTATGTACACCAACAACTTATGCTAAGCAATACAAGTAACAAGGTGATAGCAAGATATATGACTTCAAGCACGAAGGCTATCACAATGTAAAGTGCATAAGTAAAGAGCTCGGGTATAGAAATAACCGAGGCACGCAGAGACGATGATGTATTCCCGAGTTCCTCCCTTGAAAGGGAGTACGTCTCGTTGGAGGGGTGTGGTATCGCCACAAAGGCCTAACCAACGCCACAAAGGCCTCACCCTATTCTCCGGTGTGAGCTTGCACCACAAAGGCCTAGCTCACTCTTCCACTAAGGGGTTCCTCAAGGCGGAACTGGGCCTTTACACAAAGCTTGGGGCACGCATCCACAACTTAATTGGAGGCTCCCAAGAATAGCCACAAAGGCACCACAAAGCCACAAAGCCGTCTAGGGTTCCAAGAAATCAAGAGTAATAAGCTCACAAACTTTCACTTACTCAAATCTCCGGGGAGAACTCAAACCGATGCAACTTATGCAATGGCAAGAGCACACAAGGTGCTCAAATCCTTCTCACTCAAATCCTACCAAATCAACTAATGCTATGGAGAGATATGAGAGGAAGAACAAAGGAAATTCACAAAGAACTCCAAGATCTAGATTCAATGGGTTCCCCTCACAAAGAGGAGAAAGTGATTGGTGGAAATATAGATCTAGATCTCCTCTCTCTTTTCCCTCAAAAATATGCAAGAATCATGGGAGGAATGGAGGAGGAAGGGCAAGCTTGCAAAGTCAACAATGGAGGAGAGAGAAGCCCAATTCGTGTCCAGCCCAAGGAGGAAGAAGGGGTATTTATACCCCCCACGAAATATGGCCGTTGCAGGACTTGGAGGGGCGGATTATCCGGCCAAAGTATGGCCGGATTATTCGGCCCCCTGGCCGGAATATCCGGCCCCATATCTGGGTGACGCCGAGCAAAGTCCTTAGCAGAAATTCTGAAATCTTCGAGGGGGGGGGGGGGGATTATCCGGCCCCCTGGCCGGAATTTCCGGCCCCGTATCTGGGTGACGCCGAGCAGAAATTGCAATACAAAAACGGTGATAACTTTTTCATCCGGACTCCGTTTTCGATGATCTTGGGCTCGTTGGAATCACCAAAACGAGCTCTAAAACTTCATCCATAGAAACATCATAGTCCTAAAAAGGAGGATGAAACCAAATGATAAAAGGTTTGACTTCTCTTTGAAGACAAATCGGTAAAACCTCCAAACATAAAAAATGCAATAACAGTTTCATGCGAAATCCGTTTTTGATGAGCTAGAGCTTGTCATGGAAATAACCACAAGCTCTAAAACCTCACATGGATAAAACCCAAATAAGAATCAAGAAAGATAATGCCAAGTATGCAAAGGTTTGAGCTCTCTCCGAACGATACAATTAAGTTACTCACTCGAGAGCCCCTCTTGATAGTACGGCTACCGATCCTATAACCCGGTCTCACAAATAACACCATGAGACCGGTAAGAAAGAAACCCTAACACTATCATACCTTTGCCTTGAGCATTCCACTTGAGGTGGATAAAGCCGATCTTGATCTTCTCAAGTTGGACCACCTTTCTTGATTGAGCTTACTTGGTGAAGTCTTGCGGATTGCTCCCCCATACTCTACTATGGAAGAGACTCTCTTTAAGCATATCTTCACATATCCATGATCACAACATAGATGGAAAGCTTCAAGCATATGTTCTCTTCTAGTTGCTCATCTTGAACTTGCGCTTTGACTTGATCAATCCTCGAATCAATTCTTCCTTCTCCATAATGATGGTGTCTTGAGGATACACATGAGAGCTCACTCAATCTTATTCTTCAAGACACACTTGAGATAAGCTCAACTCCCTTAAGACCAATCTTTGGATCACTCCTTGAATAACACCTTGGTCAACACAAAATCTTCTTCTTACAACCTTGACTCCAACAAATGGTTCAAGCATTGTCTATGGACAAGTCCTACACGTATAACTCAATGCAACCATTAGTCCATAGGGATTGTCATTAATTACCAAAACCACACATGGGGCTCAATATGATCTTTCAGTGAGGTACTGCCATGAATTTTGCAAATGCTGGGCGCCCCAGGATTGCATGATACTGTGAAGGCCAGTCCATGACTTCAAACTCTAGCTTTTCTCTGCGATAATTACTGCTATTGCCGAAGCAAACGTCGAGTTCTATTTTTCCGATAGGGTAATTTGCGCCTCCTGGTACTATTCTGTGGACGGAACAATCTATTGGCTTTAGACTTTCAAGGGAGATGCACACTGCCTTCAGAGTTCTTGCGTATATTAAGTTTATGCCAGTTCCTGTATCCATGAATACTCGCCCGATATCGTATCCCCCTATTTGCGCCTTTAGTACCATCGGTGCGTGCCCTGGCCTGGGCACTTTCCTTGGGTGGTCCACTCTGCTAAATCTGACTGGTTGATCAGACCATTGCAGGTATTTTGTAGTAGCTGATGGCAAGCTTGCAAAGTCAACAATGGAGGAGAGAGAAGCCCAATTCGTGTCCAGCCCAAGGAGGAAGAAGGGGTATTTATACCCCCCACGAAATATGGCCGTTGCAGGACTTGGAGGGGCGGATTATCCGGCCAAAGTATGGCCGGATTATCCGGCCAGCCGGATTATTCGGCCCCCTGGCCGGAATATCCGGCCCCATATCTGGGTGACGCCGAGCAAAGTCCTTAGCAGAAATTCTGAAATCTTCGAGGGGGGGGGGGGGGGGGATTATCCGGCCCCCTGGCCGGAATTTCCGGCCCTGTATCTGGGTGACGCCGAGCAGAAATTGCAATACAAAAACGGTGATAACTTTTTCATCCGGACTCCGTTTTCGATGATCTTGGGCTCGTTGGAATCACCAAAACGAGCTCTACAACTTCATCCATAGAAACATCATAGTCCTAAAAAGGAGGATGAAACCAAATGATAAAAGGTTTGACTTCTCTTTGAAGACAAATCGGTAAAACCTCCAAACATAAAAAACGCAATAACAGTTTCATGCGAAATCCGTTTTTGATGAGCTAGAGCTTGTCATGGAAATAACCACAAGCTCTAAAACCTCACATGGATAAAAACCAAATAAGAATCAAGAAAGATGATGCCAAGTATGTGAAGGTTTGAGCTCTCTCCGAACGATACAATTAAGTTACTCACTCGAGAGCCCCTCTTGATAGTACGGCTACCGATCCTATAACCCGGTCTCACAAATAACACCATGAGACCGATAAGAAAGAAACCCTAACACTATCATACCTTTGCCTTGAGCATTCCACTTGAGGTGGATAAAGCCGATCTTGATCTTCTCAAGTTGGACCACCTTTCTTGATTGAGCTTGCTTGGTGAAGTCTTGCGGATTGCTCCCCCATACTCTACTATGGAAGAGACTCTCTTTAAGGATATCTTCACATATCCATGATCACAATATAGATGGAAAGCTTCAAGCATATGTTCTCTTCTAGTTGCTCATCTTGAACTTGCGCTTTGACTTGATCAATCCTCGAATCAATTCTTCTTTCTCCATAATGATGGTGTCTTGAGGATACACATGAGAGCTCACTCAATCTTATTCTTAAAGACACACTTGAGATAAGCTCAACTCCCTTAAGACCAATCTTTGGATCACTCCTTGAATAACACCTTGGTCAACACAAAATCTTCTTCTTACAACCTTGACTCCAACAAATGGTTCATTGTCTATGGACAAGTCCTACACATATAACTCAATGCAACCATTAGTCCATAGGGATTGTCATTAATTACCAAAACCACACATGGGGCTCAATATGATCTTTCAGTGAGGTACTGCCATGAATTTTGCAAATGCTGGGCGCCCCAGGATTGCATGATACTGTGAAGGCCAGTCCATGACTTCAAACTCTAGCTTTTCTCTGCGATAATTGCTGCTGTTGCCGAAGCAAACGTCGAGTTCTATTTTTCCGATAGGGTAATTTGCGCCTCCTGGTACTATTCCGTGGACGAACAATCTGTTGGCTTTAGACTTTCAAGGGAGATGCACAGTGCCTTCAGAGTTCTTGCGTATATTAAGTTTATGCCAGTTCCTGCATCCATGAATACTCGCCCGATATCGTATCCCCCTATTTGCGCCTTTAGTACCATCGGTGCGTGCCCTGGCCTGGGCACTTTCCTTGGGTGGTCCACTCTGCTAAATCTGACTGGTTGATCAGACCATTGCAGGTATTTTGTAGTAGCTGGTGGCAAGCTTGCAAAGTCAACAATGGAGGAGAGAGAAGCCCAATTCGTGTCCAGCCCAAGGAGGAAGAAGGGGTATTTATACCCCCCCACGAAATATGGCCGTTGCAGGACTTGGAGGGGCGGATTATCCGGCCAAAGTATGGCCGGATTATCCGGCCAGCCGGATTATTCGGCCCCCTGGCCGGAATATCCGGCCGCATATCTGGGTGACACCGAGCAAAGTCCTTAGCAGAAATTCTGAAATCTTCGAGGGGGGGGGGGGGGATTATCCGGCCCCCTGGCCGGAATTTCCGGCCCCGTATCTGGGTGACGCCGAGCAGAAATTGCAATACAAAAACGGTGATAACTTTTTCATCCGGACTCCGTTTTCGATGATCTTGGGCTCGTTGGAATCACCAAAACGAGCTCTACAACTTCATCTATAGAAACATCATAGTCCTAAAAATGAGGATGAAACCAAATGATAAAAGGTTTGACTTCTCTTTGAAGACAAATCGGTAAAACCTCCAAACATAAAAAACGCAATAACAGTTTCACGCGAAATCCGTTTTTGATGAGCTAGAGCTTGTCATGGAAATAACCACAAGCTCTAAAACCTCACATGGATAAAACCCAAATAAGAATCAAGAAAGATGATGCCAAGTATGCAAAGGTTTGAGCTCTCTCTGAACGATACAATTAAGTTACTCACTCGAGAGCCCCTCTTGATAGTACGGCTACCGATCCTATAACCCGGTCTCACAAATAACACCATGAGACCGGTAAGAAAGAAACCCTAACACTATCATACCTTTGCCTTGAGCATTCCACTTGAGGTGGATAAAGCCGATCTTGATCTTCTCAAGTTGGACCACCTTTCTTGATTGAGCTTGCTTGGTGAAGTCTTGCGGATTGCTCCCCCATACTCTACTATGGAAGAGACTCTCTTTAAGCACATCTTCACATATCCATGATCACAATATAGATGGCAAGCTTCAAGCATATGTTCTCTTCTAGTTGCTCATCTTGAACTTGCGCTTTGACTTGATCAATCCTCGAATCAATTCTTCTTTCTCCATAATGATGGTGTCTTGAGGATACACATGAGAGCTCACTCAATCTTATTCTTCAAGACACACTTGAGATAAGCTCAACTCCCTTAAGACCAATCTTTGGATCACTCCTTGAATAACACCTTGGTCAACACAAAATCTTCTTCTTACAACCTTGACTCCAACAAATGGTTCAAGCATTGTCTATGGACAAGTCCTACACATATAACTCAATGCAACCATTAGTCCATAGGGATTGTCATTAATTACCAAAACCACACATGGGGCTCAATATGATCTTTCAGTGAGGTACTGCCATGAATTTTGCAAATGCTGGGCGCCCCAGGATTGCATGATACTGTGAAGGCCAGTCCATGACTTCAAACTCTAGCTTTTCTCTGCGATAATTGCTGCTGTTGCCGAAGCAAACGTCGAGTTCTATTTTTCCGATAGGGTAATTTGCGCCTCCTGGTACTATTCCGTGGACGGAACAATCTGTTGGCTTTAGACTTTCAAGGGAGATGCACACTGCCTTCAGAGTTCTTGCGTATATTAAGTTTATGCCAGTTCCTGCATCCATGAATACTCGCCCGATATTGTATCCCCATTTTTGCGCCTTTAGTACCATCGGTGCGTGCCCTGGCCTGGGCACTTTCCTTGGGTGGTCCACTCTGCTAAATCTGACTGGTTGATCAGACCATTGCAGGTATTTTGTAGTAGCTGGTGGTGATGATATTGCCAAGTTGACCTGTCTGGATATGCTCTTCCGCTCTTTCTTCGACTTTGGTACTGGTTGGATCATTGCTGATATATATACTTTTGACTCCAGCTATTTTGCGAGTCGTTGCATCTGGTATCCCTGACTCGTGCTTTTTCCTCCCTGTCATGCTCCTTGGCTTGAATCCATGGCATTTTGCAACCTTAGGAAGGTTCTGCAATCCTTCATCTGGTGGTTGGAAACTCTCTTCCCATCTAGGTACGCATAATGGATGCGACAAGGACCATATAGCATGTCTTCTGCCGAGGGGCCCGAGTACTTTGGTTTCTCTGCTCCCCGACTATCTCTTGTCTGAAACTCTTTGTTTTCATAGCCTTCCTTGTTCCTTCTGTCATATCCCGTGGCTATCTGATTTCGCCTTCCGTGGTTGTCTCCATTGCGGTATCTTAGCCTTTGCCTGCTTGTTTTGTCGACTTCTAGTGAACGTCCCCTTTTGTTGTTATACGCATCTTCTCCATCGGCAAATCTGTTGGCTACTTCCATTAGTTCCGACACTATCCTTGGCTTTGTTCTCCCTACCTCTTCCACGAGGTCTGAACGACGAAGTCTGGCCAAAAAGGCGTCTATTGCTCTTTCGTCGGAGATGTCTTCTGCAGAGTTTTTGATGACACTCCAGCGTTGTATGTAAGAGCACAGAGTTTCGTCTTTCCTCTGCACGTACGACTTAACTTCTTCCAATGACGCTGGTCATTTGTATGTTGAGCGAAAATTTCTTGCGAATTGGTTCTCTAGTTCTCCCCAACTTCTGTTGGAATCGTTGGGTAGAGTATTCAACCAGGACCGTGCTGCGCCGGTGAGGTGTAACTGCAAACTTTGCATTGCCGTTGCTCTTGTTCCTCCGAGTATTTGTACTGCTTGCAGATAATCTGACAACCATAGCGTGGGTTCTTGCGAGCCATCGTATTTTTCCTGATCGTGCGGTAACTTAAATCCTTTGGGTACTCACGTTCTGCGAACCCTGCGGGTAAAGCATAACGCGCCCATCTCTTTTTCGTCGTCTTCGTAATTTTCTTCCTTCCACGCATGTCGCGCTTTATTTACTCTTGCTTGTGCTATTATACTCCTTGCGTCTTTCCTCCGTTTTCGATGGTTTTCGTTGCCTGACGACTCGCTTGTTTTGTTTTGCAGAGGTTGACGCCTGAGTCCTTCTTTTTGCTTTTCTTTATGATATGTCGCCTTTTCTTCTGGGAGATGTTTCCTTAGCCTGTTTTCTACCAACCCGAGGCTTCGTATTGCGGCTTGATGCATGTGCTCCCGTGGATCTCCGGGCTTTGGCTGTGTAGTTAGTAGATAAGTCTATGCTGCTACCAGCGCTGCCTCTGGTGTTTCTTGCACAAAGTCCTCTTCCTCATCTAATGGGTGTGCGCTTTCACTCTTCGTATGGCTTTCCTCTCTTGTCCGTGTTGTCGTCCTCCTGCTGTGCTTCGGGTTTCTGTGCCTTTCTATGCTGGACTCTGATGCATCGCTATGTTCATCTCAATATTCTTCACTTGATGCACTGTTATTGTCTTGGCTTCTCATAAGCATGTCTTTTTCGTCCCTCAACTTCCTTCTGCGCTGGTGCAGTGCATATTGATATCCCATTAAAACTTCTCTTCTTGAATCTGCGGGTACATTTGTCCCGTGGTTGATGGCTGTCATGATCATTCTCCACTCTCCGGCGGAGACGTGGATTTTCTCCTTCTCCTTCTTGCCGTTGCTCCTTAATTTTTTGACTTGCATGTTGACCTCTTTGTTGCCTACGTGATTATTTTCAATCTGCTGCTTCAGTGATAATGACGCATAATTGGTGTATGCTTCTGGAGACGCCGCTGCTCCTGCTGGCGAAATCCCTTGAGCTGTCGTGCTGCTTATCCAGTGTTACTTCCACGTCGGGTTCTCCCCGAGTTTCATCGAATTCCTTGAGTTTCTTTTGCAGATTTTCTGTTGCTGCTGGGCTGACCGGCGAGTTTGCCTCGCTAGAAGAGCCCACAGATGATCCAGACTTGGCGATTGTCTCAGTTTTGTTTGTCGATGGACCCGATTTCGCCGGATCCGAAAGACAAGTTGAACCCGAAGGTCAAACATAGAAGCTCAGACTTCCGATTGTCAACTCCATCTTTTGATTTTCGTTGACTTGCGGACTGCTGTTGGCTAAAAGCGAAAAAGCCATCGAATTCATGATTCCAACGCCCTGAGTCCCCACGGTCGGCGCCAATTGACGAGGGTTAACTCGACAAATGTCCTAGATGAAAGACTTAGGATCGGGGAGATAGGGCGTCGGATGAACTCGAAGGTAAAATCAGTCAAACAAGGTGTGTGTCGAAAGTAAACGTAGGTGTAAACCTGGCTTGCTTTCAATCTGTCCCTCACCGTCCTCTTCTGGCCCCTATATATAGGTGGCCAGGTCTCAAGGATCGGGAGGGATCCGATACAGATTACAATATCGACATACGACATGAACTCGTATTTCGACTAGCGTTACAATTGGGCCTAGCTTAACGGGCCTCAGGGGTACTCAACTGACGGGCTCTATTATCTATACCCTTGTCAGTAACAAAACTCAAAGCAAATGGTGTAAGAACAAGCATGGAGCATCAAAAATTATAGATACGTTTGAGACGTATCAACCCACCCCAATGCTATAAACTTGACCAGAGACAGGGGCATGGTGATCTCTCTCGAGAATGGCGCAAACCTCAGCAAGAGCTTCTTCTTTGTCGATGTCGGCAATCTCTAGTGTGACGATGATGATTCCGTATTCCTCGTGCTGTAGAGGCGGATCTCCCACCACTACGTGACACCTCTAGAGACAGTCCGCAGGGCTCGGCTCGATGGCGACCGGACCAGGGAGGAAGTGGAAAGGTAATACAGGGAAGTTGGCCATGGTCCCTGCCGCCTTCAGAGGCGATGGTGGCAGAGGAGAAGAGGACGGAGGAGGCGGTGGCGCTGGAGAGACATGAGGTGGAGGCGGGGGAGAGGGGGGAATGAACGTGGCAACCGGCGAGAGAGCACTTTTGGACTCAATCAGGACACCAGAAGCCGAATCGGCAAGAGCATTATTACCGCTAATCAGGGGATTCTGACCTTTTTTTACCCAATACGGGTAATGAGAACTGACACCTGAAACAGAATCATCCCTTCGTGTTTTAGTTCGCCAGATTTTCCTGTTGGGAAACATAACCCATTTGCTCGCCGGTAATCCCGCAGCTGTCTATCCTTCCAGAAAATCGCCATTACCAAGCTTTAGTGCAGGTTTCGGGATATCAGTACGGGTAGCAGCAGGTGTCTTTGCTCGGGCAAAAATAGCTGCTCGAGGGGCTCTGGGCTTGTCAGCAGCAAGAATCTCCTGTTAAACACGAGCTAGAAGGACAGCGCGCTCCACTGTATCCGGTACTTGAGCTTCCACCATAGGATGCAGATCATGCTTCAAACCTTTGATGAACTGAGTAACAAAGAAATGCTCATCGTAGTGAGCATTGTGCATAGTTACCAGATACATCAGAGCTTGGAATTGGCGGTAGTACTCATCGACAGAGCCCTGCTGCTTTAGGTTCAGTAAAGCCTTCATGCTCTGACGCTGATCATCTGCACCAAATTCATTTTTCACTGAAGTGATGAACTATGGCCACGGACCGAGATCATGTCGCTGATGAAATGCCTGTAACCAGATCGCCGCATTGCCGTCCATGTGTAGCGTGGCTGTCGTCACCCAGAGCGTCGGGCTGACGTTGAAAGCTCAGAAGTAGTCGTGGCACTTGTCGCGCTAGACGCGAGGGTGCTCGCTGTCGAATCGCGGAAACAGCATCTTCGGCATGGGTGTGCGGTGTGTTGTGTCATGCCTCGCAACATCGTATCTACCGCCACAAGCGCCTCCATGTCCACCGCCTCTCATGCCATCAAAATCACCGCCAGGACTACCGCCACCAGCGCCACCGAGATCACCGCCGCCAGTGCCGCCAGGTCTACCGCCGCCCAAAATACCATCGCCACCAGGATCAATCGCAATCCCGCCCATACGCGGTGCTGCGCTTGTCGTAGCGCCCGCCGTGTTCCCCGTCCAATTTGGAGCGACGGGTTGGATGAAGGAGCAGCCGCCAATTTGGGGATCTGGCGCTGTCTCCACCCGCGGAGACTTGGGTGCAGCACCATGCTCGAGGATCTGCAGTTTCTCCATCACCACCGCAAGGATGCGCGTGGTGTCCCCATGCTTGCTCGCGGTGTCTTCGATTGCTGCCGCTTGAAGCTCGAGCTGCGTCCGCATCTGCTTCTGCTTGGTGTCGATGTTGGCAACGACGCCGTGCAACAGATCCAGACTGGACTGGATCCGCAGCAGCGTCGCATTGGTCTCCTCCGCCACCTCGCCCATCGCGTCGAGCACAAACTGGGTTTGCGGGGACGGTTGGGCAGGTTTAGACGGCGCCGTTGTGCTCGATCTCTGAATCTAGCCGACCGATGCAAGGATTTACTGTGGTACTAAGGATCGACAGAATCAAACCCTAGCCACCACGACCCGACCCCGGAATTACTAGCCGGAAACAAAGAAGACGAATTGCTTACCAGCGGAACGCCTCGCGGAAACGCCTGACTTCTGATACCAAGTGTAAGGCTCCCGTTGCTGGTATGATGGCCAGCGTGAGAGGATCGATACATGCGATCTACTTGTAGGAGAAGAAAGAAGGAACATGAGAGGGAGGAAAGAATTCAGTTTGATTTCAATTGTTCAGACTTAACTTGCACGCAACCCGAGATCATGTATATATGCATGCCCACACACACGCCACCTACTGCTGGGTCCCACCTGGGCCCACACTCTCCTTCTCGCACCACAAGAGTACGCCTTCTCACTCCGGTGGCGCCTGTAGTCTAAGGTGCCACATCGGTCGTGACAAGCTTGCTGTATATAGTACTCGGACTGTGACACGATCGCTGGGCTGATAGAAAGAAGCAGGGAGTTGGCGTCAGGATCGGAAGTTTTTCCTTTTCGTTTTATGTTGCTGGAGCCTGAGCGCTTTGTGGCTATTGTTTCTTGCTTCCTTTCTTCGTTCCGTGTTCTGAATCTTGTGACACATTTTTATCTGCTTGAATCTTGGGACACTTATGTAATTGATCGTTATTTTTAAGAAAAAGCATTGTATATAGTTTTACTTTTCCAGAAGTACAACAGGATTGTAGTAGGATAGAGAAAGAGAGGGATACTAATGAGAAAAACAGTGGATGGCGTTTTGTCTTCTAGAAATAGTAAATTAAATAGATAATGAAATTGAAAAATTCTGAAATTGTGTGTACTTGTTTTCGTTACTATGGTCTGTCTTCATGAAAATCTGCATGCAATAATTAAATGTAGATGTCTAACCCTTTTCATTTTTTTTCACATTTATAAAATCAAATTTTGACACTTATATATAAAACTTAGACCATTGATTTGGTCAACATAATACAAACTATCTTTTACAAAAATTATATCTTTGGAAACTTCTTTTGAATACGAATCACAAGGTATATTTTTGGTAAATTTTCATATTTGTTTGACCAAATTAATGCTAGTATTTTTTAAACTACCTACGCACCTATTAAACTTAACCGGATGGAGTACTACTCTTGACCAAGTGAAGTGCAGGTAACCTGCCATGGATGTCAGAGATTATAAATAGTGTATGATTTCAGTAAGTAACATGCATTGTGTCGTGAAGTGATTATAATGACGTGCTTGTAGATGTCAAGTCCGTCTTGCATTATTTACTTGTAGACAACGGTAGCAACTTGGAAAAGCAAGTTGCTCTTATTTGTATGGACTGACTGTTAAGCTTAATTTTGGACCAGATACAGACCAATTTTTACCCCTTAGCTGCGTAAGGTGCAAGGGATTCCATGTATGATATATACCAAGTCTTGCAGAGACAGTTGTTTAGTCGATTTATCATTTTCCGGACATATCATGTACACATTGTATGACCGTAGATGCTGGGTCATGGAGCATTATTTTCTGGGCCACTTGATATCATGCATTGTATGACCGTGCAGATGCCGAGTCATGCAGATGCTAGTGCATCACTTCAATAGTATTTGCCCTAAGTTTTAACCACCCTTTACAAGATTCCTTGCATAGTACTACCTGACTACATCTATTTCAAAATGTAAAGCCTTTTTAGAAATATAAATAGTTTTCTAAAAAAGATTAGATTTTAAAATGGAGGTCTTCGACATGAAGCGAAGGGAACTGCTATGCATATCCTGGTGAACCTGTATGAGCTTCCCAGCTTTGACCCCTCATCTGCGATTCGCATCTCCGATCCTGATGGTCCACAAGTGGTGGCCTGCCGGGCGTTGATCCTAAAGTTCCTTGAGCAGTAGTGAGGGTGTCTTTGGACGTTGGCTTTGCTTTATTTTCATGTTCTCTGTGGAGGCTGCTGGGTTAGCTCTAGTTTAGCTCCTTCAGTTTGTAATGGCCATGTTGGCTTTTGGATCTGTAATCATCTTCGTAGCTACGGGCCTTTGCTAGACTGGCCGTCGGAATGCTTAAAACTTATGTAGCTCGTGTGTGGTTTGAATGAAACCGGGTCTTGACCAAGTGAAGTGCACATAACCTGCCATGAATGTCAGAGGTTATTCATACTACTCCGGTTAATGGTCATAAGTAACATGCATTGTGTCGTGAAGTGAATATAATGACGTGATTATTTATATATGTCAAGTCCGTCTTGCATTATTAACTTGTAGACGACGGAAGCAAACTTGGAAGAGCAAGTTGCTCTTAATTTGTATGGACTGACTGTTAGGCTTAATTTTGGACCAGATACAGATCAGTTGTTAACCTTAGCTGCGTAAGATGCAAGGACTTCGTGTATGATATGTACCAAGTCTTGCGGATACTGTTTTTTTTTCGAACATACATGCAAACATGCTGAGTCATGGAGCATTATTTTCTGGGCCACTTGATATCATGTGTCATCTTGGTTAGAGTTTAAAAAAAATTGTGTCATCTTGGTTATGCATCTCAGCAAAACGTTCAGATTAAGTTAACACCGAGATTGACTGCAAAAACATGTTTGAATACAAGGTCTTCATTTATTATATAATTTATACTCCCTCTGTCTTTAAGGCTTATATTATTTTTCAAAAGTCAGGCCAAATAAAGTTTGATTAAACTTTTAGAAAAACTATCAACAACTATAATGTTATATAGATATCATGTGCAAATATATAATATAAATTTTTGTAATATACTCCATCCGTTCCAAAATATAAGACGTTTTAGCTTTTGTGAAATTAATGTATCTAGACGCCTTTTAGTTTGTAGATTCGGAGTGAACCTACAAACTAAAAGGTGTCTAGATACATTTGTTTCATGAAAGCTAAAACATCTTATATTTTGGAACTAAGGGAGTACATGTTAATGATTCATTCTTAAAACTTGGTCAAACTTCACGTATTTTGACTTTTTAGAAAAAAAATTATATGTCTTATTGATTGGAACGAAGGTAACATAACAAGTGTGTATAGTCCAACATGACATCATAAGCTTAGCTAACCTAGGAAATATTGTCATTGCAGCCATCAACAAGACTGTATATGTCAAGGTGGTGTGGTGGTGCTATTGGTGCCAAAGAGCAGGAGATGGCGTTATGGTGGCGAGCAACGATGGTTAGTTGTAGATGCTCATCCATGCCGGAATCTGGCTGGGGCCGCATGCATGGAGGCCCCCATAGTTGTCATGCAAGGTGGGGTGCGGGGGAGTTCAATGTCGACGCGAGAGAAACTCATCATGTGGTCGAAGGTGGAGAGGTGGTCTAGTTCCTTCTATTCCAGAGCTACGATGGAGGTGGGCAACACATTGCACTACCACAGAAAAACACATTAGTCGCCTGCCAAAAAGTGCCGACACTAGCTGCTGGAGTAGGACGAACCGGCACTAGCTAATGTGAAAACCTGGGCTTCGATGCTTCGAAATAGAAGCTATTGCTAGGAAGAAAAAAAAGTGGCCCATTTGAGAGAGTATATGCCGACAAAGTGTCTCCTAGTCAGATGTAATTGAAGGTTGCATTATAGGCCACACACAAGTGATCAGACCAAAAACACTACCCGCATGCTAGTAACTGAAAGTCACCTGCAGTTATGCCACTGGAACTGACTCTCTCCTAGTCTTGCTCGAAAAGAAATGGCCCAATCCCTGATATCCCGATCCTACTTTCCAAGGCTATGGGATATGGTGTTTTTTCGGTGCAGATTAGAAACACAAAGTGACAAGCTCCTCCAAGCCGGTCCAAGCGACGAGGTACACCATGGCGCCTTGGCTAGTAGATATCCTCTATTGTGGCCAAGAGATGAAAATCTCTTCAGACGTGTCCCCAGCAGGCTCCTACGAGGGGTCGAGTAGCCTACTCCTCGTTGGCAGTCACAAGGTAAGCTCTGACTCACCAGAACGACATTGATAGATCTCGTGAAGATTTGGTCTTTCATGGTGTTGTATCTAGCTTCGTACCATGGACACTTCTTGGTGAGATCGTCTATCAAGAATATGTATGCAGTGATATATGGGGCTGACCCGTATCTCTATGTTGTGTGGTCCCATACGCGATATAGCGCATGACGTAAAAGGAGATGAAGGCCCATATTTAAACTCCACCGACCTAATCAACTATGCACTGCATCAAGATCCTTCAAAACAGTCCTTACCAGACAACCAACAGTCACGATAGGACTTGTTGTACAAGACATGGAACATAACATGCATGCAGAGGAGTCCCAAGAATGGCGCATATATAATCCGAAGACCATGACGCCAGGATCAAGTTTTTTCACCCCAACTAGAAGCCATCATCACCATAGTCTGCATAGGCATAAACCCTAGGGGTGCGATTGGTTGCTCGCATTCCCTCGAAACAGGCCCCGAGGAGCAGTTTTCGGCCCGATTGGATGCCCAGTCAAAGGTCACGTTGTGGCCCGCATGCTGCTCAAAGCACCTCCGAGGCAGGCCCCATGGAAACACCCAAATCGAGCATTTCCCTAGAGCAAACCTCGTCTTGATATTGTCCGAGGACGTGGCATATGAGCGGATGTAGGCGGCAAGCTCAGGCTATGCGGGGAAAAAGCGGCGGGAGAATTTTGGTCACCGGCCGTTTAATTCCGCCCCCTTATTTAGCCCAGCGCTCACCGCCGAAATCCAAACCGCCATTCCCCCCCCTAATCGAGCTCCTCCCCTTTGTATATCCAAAGCCATGGCTGGAGCTTTGTGCACCGGCAGTGACGACAAGCTCGACGGCGGCTTTTGCCGGTGTCCCTTCTCCTTCTTCGCCGACCTCTGTTCCGGTGGATCCTCTTATGGTGGCTGTAAGAACTCTCAAACCCTGGCTGTGGTAGATGTGTAATCAGGGTGAAATTTCATAGATCTATCCGTAGATGTCTTAGATCTAATTCGCACATGCTTGTCTTAGATAGTATCATAGTTGATTTATGCATCATAGTCGATTTAGTTGTGGATTTAAGGGCCGAAACCTGTTCTGTAGGTCATGCCTTCCACCCTATCTAGCACTACCACGGTGGTGCTGCCTTCCACCCCGTCTAACACTGCCACAATGGTGCTGCCTTCCACCCCGTCTAGCACTGACACAGTGGTGCTGCCCCCCACTCCTTCGAGCTCCCCAACATTAGCGCTTAATCCAGCTCCCCTGACTGTGAGTATTTCTTGGCATTGGCATTGTTCATTGTTGTGCTGTAGGTCATCCCATTGAACCCTATTTACTCGATTGTCATGCTTGGCATTGTTCATTGTTGTGTTGTAGGTCATCCCGCCTTCTCCCAATCTAATGAACATTCCATCTATGGCATGGATGGTGCCTGACAACTCGCCATCTGTTTTTGATGCTACACCAAACATGGTGTGGAATCCAAGTTTGTCAGAGTTTGACCTAAACAGGCTTTGCGAGCTAGTCGACAGGGGGCTTAACTTGAGCCGCCGCTTCAAAGAGTGCTATCTGACAAGTGTCTGCAATGATGTACAAGCCTTCACATGCGTTACTGTCACCCCTTGTCAAGTGTACAACCACATGAGGAAGTGGAAGCAAAGTGGATGATGGTGTGCAAGCATAAGAATCTTCCATGGGTGACATTTGATAGCACTAGCTGTGCGATCGTGATGGACAAGGAGGAGTTCAAGCATCACCTCATGGTGAGCTTTGGATATCACCTCTTTGTTGAACATGTTCAAACTATTATGGTTGACTCAACTACTGAAATGTCTTCTCATTCTTAGCAATTTCCGAAGGACGGCAAGTTGATGAACAAGCCCATGATCAACTGTCGCCAGATGAAGCTCATCTTCGATCGACTAGTTGAGGTGAACTGTAAGAAGGTGTACTCTCCCTCCAACCTGATGGCTGCGATCAACCACCTTGCGGACAACAAGGCCGACAATACTACCTTCGCTCGCATGAGAGATAGGAGGATCTGGCTTAGGACGTGGCTACGCAAGCACCATGCTTAGTTCACCTGTCCTATGCTGCTGCTATGTTTACTTCGCTCGCCTAATATTCATTCCACTAGCTAGGAACTGATGAAAACTCCATGCATGACCTGTAATATTTTGGGAGGTGGTACACATACCACTCCGCTGATGAACTTGTGATGCATCATGAGGTGTAGGTTTTTGGGGTAGCTCGTGATGCATCCGTAACCATGATGAACTGTTAGTTTAACTCCAAGCTCGTTCAGCTTTATTGGTGTGCTATGTGCTGGGTATGTTCACCTCTTGAAGGAAGAGGTTACCTGATCGCTGACCTATGTTGCAACCAAACAGCGTGAGCGTTGCATGAAATGGTTTACTCCAAGCAACCAAACACTGCAGTCAATGTTTCCTCTCTTGTGCGAAACAGTGTCTCGTGGGCAACCAAACGAAATGCCAAAAGTGGTTTCTGCATCACATGATGCGATGCTAGCCCCCCATCGCCTGAGAGCCAAAAAGGCTGCAAGCAACTAATCGCGTCCTAGATTCATCTATCTCGCCGAGTTTGAACTCGATGAGATCCATCTTGTAGCCGTGTACATGGGATCCCTGCATCCGTAAATTCTGAAGGCAATTATGTGTCAATCTAATCCTGTTGGCTCGAGAGAACTACCGAAGAAGTAAACACAACTTGGATCCTTTGGAAGTATGATTGCCGAAAGACCCAAAATCCATCCTTTGAGAATGCATGTCTGCATGACTCAAAGTTTACTGCTCCACCATGCAAGTCATTCGAACCATGTCGAGACTCATCTTTCCTCATCTCTGGAGCTAATTTTCTCAATATTTTTCCTTGTCAAGAATTTGTTCAGAAATGATTTGGGAGTTAGTCTATTCTGGTACTAACTTGGAATTACGTTGAGTGACGTGAAACTATGAGGTCATGGATCATGTATGCATATGTTGATTGTATGAGAAGTTAAGTCATGTGGATGTTTCTCATTGCAGTCATGACTTATCTCTTCTTGTTACATATCAGCTAGTACATTAGAACAAAGTTTGTAAATCATGTACATTGTGACTTGTTGTGACAATGAATAATAAATATATGTGATGGAAAAATTCGTTTAATTGTCTTGTTTTTGTTTAATTAGAAACACAACGAGCACCTAACGTGATTATTATGCTGGATATATACCACAATATTTAGATTTTTTTTAGAACAATAAACCAATGGTTGCTTGTCATTTTACTACTCCCTCCATATCGGTTTATAAACCCATTAGATTCTTCGAGAGAACTGTAACTATTAGTTTGATTAATAAAATATGTGATATATGCCATAACAATTATACCCTGAGATATCTCTATGCTCGTGTGGGTGTGACGGACAAGAATAAACTAGAAGTTTTTTCTTCAAAATGGGAGCTCAGCGAAAAAAATAAAAAGAGAATTAAAATAAATAAACTAGAAGGTACATAGAAGAACATGCAGAACATGGATGAATAATTGACAATGGAAGATCATGGAGTGGTTGAAACAGTTTATGCATCTCAACTTGTCTTTCGTTTACTTCAAGTATGAAATATCTGGTCCGTGTTCCAGTCTGTATCCACACTCGTCGAGTACTCTTTGGGTGTATGTGTACCACGTTTGCTTCCAGCGAATTCGGGTCAGTCGTTGTCCTAACTTAGTCGTTCAAATGCCTTTGTAATAATAACACTTGAGGGAAGCCAGGAAAATCTAGTGGTGTCATTGTTTATTGCTAAGATCTTCCCTCTATTTTCTAAAGGACCAACACAAAACGACTGGTGTCCTTTGAAACTACGATTAGTTGTTTGCTAGATCTGCCCCTTGTCTTTGAATACCATGGGCGATACAATTTTGGCCTGACTTGGTGATACGAATCATGAAGTTAGCAGGGGTTGCAGATGCCGCAACCGGGTCGACTACCTATGCATTTTAATCGAGGAAAGTTCCTATAGGGAAACATGGGTTGGCTATTGCTCCAATAGTCTATATAAACGAAGCTCCGTCTTCTGCCTTCCACACAGTTAGCTTGCACAGTACTGGTGTAGTCTTGTAGAGCAACAAATCTAGTACCGGCCGGAGGAGTTGATTGAACATTCCATCTCCATCTCCAACAACTGATTGAAGGTAACCTGCAACTGACTGATCTCTAAGATTTTCCTGCTTATCACATGCATCATGAGCATTAGCTTACTATAGCACCCTGATTGAAAGCCATAGCTATAATTGTGCACCGATTTTCTAACCGAGCTACGGTTGCCACATACTAGCTCTTACTAGAAAAGGTACTTCTCTACAAAAAATGTGTCAACGTCTCGCATTCTTGCTCTTACCATTTAGGGCATGCCGCATGCATGCCTGATTCGCCGTCTGTATCCAACAACACATTTAAAAATGTCTTCTGTTTGCTAGGGCAAGTGCAGGGGAAGCGAGAGTGATGACGGTGCAGCAGCTCTCCGGCGCTCTCGTCACGCCCGACGTGCCAGCCCAGTACGTCGTGCGCGGGCACAACGACCAGCAGCTAGGGGCGGCCGTCACAGCCCCGGTCCCTGTCATCGACCTGGGCCGCCTTCTCAAGCAGGACGGCGCCGGCGACGAGGCAGCGAAGCTCCGGTCGGCTCTCGACTCCTGGGGCCTCATCTTGGTAAGTAACGTGGCACAGTGCCGTAAGCTGTTGAAGAGAGATCGAACATACATTGCCTCAATCGCTGCGCATGTATGCTCCTGCAGGTCAGCAACCACGGCGTAGACGCCGCCTTGATGGACGGCATGATAGCCGCGTCTAGGGAGTTTTTCCGGCGGCCGCTTGAAGAGAAGCAGGAATACACCAACCTGATCGGCGGCGAGCAGTTCCAGTTCGAGGGGTACGGAAACGACCGGGTGAGATCGCCGGACCAGATCCTGGATTGGACTGACCGCATATACCTCAAGGTGGAGCCCGAGGACGAGCGGTGCATTGCCCTCTGGCCAGCGCATCCCGAAACATTCAGGTGACCGGCCGGCCGATCACAGAGCGATGCTTCTTTTTTGAGGGATCACCATCAGCTAGATCAAACTATATTGTTGAGCTGCAGGGATGCTCTTCACGAATTCACGAAGCAATGCGGAGGAGTGAAGGACGGCCTGCTTCGGGCAATGGCGAAGCTGCTGGAGCTTGACGACGATGACTACTTCGTAGACCAGCTTGGGGAGAGGACGTCAACTCACGCTAGATGCAGCTACTACCCGGAATGTCCGAGGCCGGAGCTCGTGTTCGGCCTCAAGCCCCACTGCGATGGAACTGTTGTTACCGTCCTCATGGTCGATGACACCGTCGGCGGCCTGCAAGTTCTCAGAGATGGGGTCTGGTGGGATGTACCCGTCGTACCTCGCACACTCCTGGTCATTGTAGGAGATCAAACTCAGGTACGTTTAAATTTAATTTTGTTAAATGGTACGCATATGTTCTTCGTGAAAAATTAATCTTATGATTTACTTTCATCTTAACAACGTAAATAGCTATCCACTGTGACAACTAATAACAAAGCTAATTAACGTGTCAAAGATAGCACGCACATAAATTAATTCTTAATCTGGTTAGGCACAAACGTTATCATCGTGTTTCCCATGAAAATTAGTTCATAATATAACAAGTTTATAAGTTTACAGTACTCCCTCTTTTCTGAATTAGATGTCACAGATTTATCTAGATTCGCATGTATTTATACACTAAAATGGTCTAGATATATATCGACAAATCTGCGACAAGCAATTCGGGACATAGTGAGGACACTATAAGCATATAGAGGGTAGAAGATAATAGTCAAAGTTATATGGCTCAAATCTCGGAACTTCAAATTTTCAACACCATGTGTTATTGCCAAAATGTTCTAAGCTCTTGAGATGATCGAGTTAAAACTTGTGTGACACAGATAATGAGCAATGGAATCTTCAAAAGCCCAGTTCATAGGGTTTTGACAAACGCAAAGAAAGAGAGGCTGTCTGTGGCTCTAGACTATTCTGTTGACCCTGAGAGAGAAATCGAGCCATCGGCCCAGCTTGTCAACGAGGAGAGACCAGCCATGTACAGAAAAGTGAAGGTCAAGGACTACACTGCCGCTCTTTACGATCATTTTTCTAAGGGGGAGATGGTTATCAATAAAATGCATAACCAAGTGTAATGTCATGCATACCACAAATGGGGGCGTTTGTGACAAGTTTCTGTCTCGTGTATCCATACTTTTTCAGCAACTTTATGTATGTTTGTTCAGGCACATGCAGTTTCAGGTTGCGCCATGATCTACTTGATAATAAAACATCGGTTACAAACATGGTGAATGTATTAATTAATGTAAGTATGTGATAACTATATTTCCACTTGAGAAATCCAAATATACTTTTATATAGTAGAGTTAATTGAAAGATTTCAGGCCAAGAACTACTTATTCAACTAATGTTTTCTTGTAGAGCTGAGTGTGTCATGACGTCTACCTAGCTAGTTTTAATTCTTTTTATAGAAACCATAAGAGATAATTCAATTGTGAGTGGTACATCCAGAAAGTTCCCCAAAGTCTCCAAGAGTGAGCCTAACGCCAAATATCCCGATATCCTCCGAATGTAAGCAATCGAAATTATTTGTCGGGCAAACCCATTATACATTTTCTTGCATCCTTGGAAAACTTCTTTTCTCACTTGTTAATTTTTGTATTTATAAATGAAACTTCAAAACATAGAATAGTATGAAAATAACAAAATGGTAGTCCCTCTGACCACTATTACTTATCGCTAATATGGATGTATTTATACAATAAAATATGTTCATATACATCCATATTAGCGATAAATAATAGTGGTCGGAAGGAGTATCTGAATAACTAACCTGTCAAAGACAGCACGTAAGAACTATTGTTTAGTCTGGCAAACATCACTAGTAGAAAACAGGCCTCATGTCCGGGACGAATTTGAGTTTTAGTCCCGGTTGTGTTTTGATCCGGGACTAATGTGAGCATTAGTCCCGGTTCAAAAGACTATGTGGGGCAGGAATCTTTAGTCCCGGTTCAAACGGGACCTTTAGTCCCGGTTGGAAATACGAACCGCCTTTAGTCCCGGTTGGTGTCTCCAACCGGGACTAAAGCCTCACCCTTTAGTCCCGGTTGGTGTTACCAACCCGGACTAAAGGGTCTCCCCCAATTTTCCTCTCATGCCTACCCCCCCCCCCCGCGTTCAAAAAACGTCTAAAATAAATAAATGAAAATGATAAAAACTTCATATTTCAAAATCCTTTGACATGCATGTACCTCATGCAACTAACTTTTATGAAAAAATTGAAAATTTTAAATTTGATTTTTTTTGCAAAAAAAGGTTGCTGCAAATTAAAACGGCTCTAACTTTTGCATACGAACTCGAAAAAAAACGTATAATATATGAAAAATTATCTACACAAAATTTTACATCCGATTTCAACCGCCTACGGCCGTTTGCACAAATTCTACTTTCTCAAAATTCCAAAGGGAAATATGAAAGCAGGAAGATTTTAGTTTTTGTTAGAAAAATGAGAAAAAAATGATTTTTTCAAGGTTTTTTTAATTTCTTTAGTTGTTTATTCCACTTTTTAGTTATTTTGAAGTTTTTTATTAATTTTGGAATTTTTAAAGTTTTTTGAATTTTTTGTTTTTTTTGAATTTTTTGAGTTTAAAATTAATATTTAAATTATGCATAAAGATTATTTGAAATTTATTGATGCTCATTATTACTTACTCATTGTTGCTTATTTTTGAAATTATTTAGAATTCAAAAAAGTAAAATTATATGTTATCAAAGTCTAAGGGTTAATACAATTCATAGCATAGTATTATCAAGAAGTCGCGAGCGCAGTCTTGGAAGCTAGTAGAGAAGGAATGGAGAAGTTAAGCGTGCTGAGTGTGGAGCAGTGTGAGGATGGGTGACCGGCCGGGAAGTGGGACCACGAGTATATACTTTGACATGAAGAATAGGGGTGATGATTAGGATTAGAGGGAAAACTGTTAAACAAATCAAAAATCCGAAAATAGGAAAATTCAAGAAAATCCAAAATAATCTGAAACTTTTTTTGAAAATATTTAAAAATGACAAAATAACCTTTAGTCCCGGTTGGTGTTACCAACCGGGACTAAAGGTTTCTCCAGCCTGCAGCGCTCAGGACAGCCACGTGGAGAACCTTTAGTCCTGGGTTGTGGCACAACCGGGACTAGAGAGGAAGACCTTTAGTCCCGATTAGTTAGTCCCGGTTGGTACAACCGGGACTAAAGGCCCTTACCAACCGGGACTAAAGACCATTTTTCTACTAGTGCATGTTATCATTCTGTTGCCCATGAAAATCAGTTTCATACTTCATATTATAATAACTTTGCAAGTCTATGTGGGGTTGGACACTACTATCCCCATAAAAAACATAATAGTCAAAGCTATATGGTTGGGACCTCCAAACATCCTTCAACATAGTGGCATATATTGTTGGAATTATGCCCTAGAGGCAATAATAAAGATGTTATTATTATAATCCTTGTTCATGATAATGTTTATATTCCATGCTAGAATTGTATTAAGCGGAAACTTAATACTTGTGTGGTTTATGAACAATACCGTGTCCCTAGTACGCATCTATGGACTAGCTCATTGATTAATGATGGCTAAGGTTTCCTAACCATAGACATGAGTTGTCAATTAATAATGAGATCATGTCATTAGGAGAATGATGTGATGGACAGATCCAAATAAAGAACAACAATTAGATCGTGTCATTGTGTTCATCTTTGCGAAGCTTTTTCTATGTCAAGTATTGTATTCCTTAGACCATGAGATAATGTAACTTCCTAGTGCCGCAAGAAAGCTTTGAGGTCATCAAACGTCATCCTATGAAAGGGTGATCATAAAGGTGTCTCTCAGGTGATCGGAAAGTACTTGTTGGGTTGTATGTATCAAGATAGAATTTGTCCCTCCCGAGTCGGAGAGATATACTTCAGGCCCACTCAGTAATCGATATCAACACCGCTTGCAAGCATGTGGTTAAGGAGTTAATCACAAAGTGATATTGGATTACGGAACGAGTAAAGTACTTGTTGTGAACGAGATTGAACTAGGTACGTAGATACCGACGATCAAATCTCAGGCAAGTAAAATATCGCGAGATGAAGGGAATACATATATGGGATTAATTGAATCCTGGCATCATGGTTCATCCGATATGATCAACGATGAATATGTGGGAGTCAATATGGGTTTCCAGATCCCGCTATTGATTATTGATAGAAGATCATGTATGCATATTCTCGAACCCATAGGGTCACACACTTAACGTGCATATATGCTAGGATAGAATGGATAATTGGTTATTGAGTTTTTGTTTGGAGTCTCGGATAAGATCCCGGACATCACGAGAGGTTCCGGAATGGTCCGGAGAATAAGATTCATATAAAGCAAAGCAGTTTTTGGATTCCAGAAAGGTTTCAGAGTTTATCGGTATTGTACCAGAATGTTCTAGAAGGTTCCAAAGTGGGGCCATTGTGGGCCTGATACGTCTCAAACATATCTATAATTTTTGATGCTCCATGCTTGTTCTTACACCATTTGCTTTGAGTTTTGTTACACTTTGTGGTGTTTTTATGCATTTTCCGGAACTAACCTATTAACAAGATGCCACAGTGCCAGTTCCCTGTTTTCTGCTGTTTTTGTGTTTCAAAAAAGTTACACAGGAAATATTCTCAGAATTGGACGAAACAAAAGCCGAACCTCCTATTTTTACCAAAGCTTCGTGAAGACCGAAGATGAGATAGAGGGGGGCCAGGGGCCAGCCACACCACAGGGGGGCGCGGCCCAGCCCTGGCCATGCCAACCCATGGTGAGGCCGCCTGGTCCCACTCCTGACGTTGTCCCTTCGCCTATAAAGTCCCCTCGATGGGAAAAACCTAAAGGACGGATCTCTTTTCCACGAAACATACTGCAAGCCGCCGCCGTCACCATTGTGAGATCGGGAGGATCCAGGAGCTCTTCTCGGCAACCTGTTGGAGAGGGGAATCCCTACCGGAGGCCTTCTACACCACCATGGTCACCTCCGGAGTGATGTGTGAGTAGTCTACCTTGGACTATGGGTCCATAGCAGTAGCTAGATGGTTATCTTCTCCACCATGTGCTTCATGTTTAGATCTTGTGAGCTGCCCTACATGATCAAGATCATCTTTATGTAATCATACATGTTGTGTTTGTTGGGATCCGATGAGTATTGGTACTATGTCAAGTTGATGTGCTGAATTATATCTTATGTTATCTCGATGTTGTTTATGATCTTGCATGCTTTCCGTTGCTAGTAGATATCTTGGCCGAGTAGATGTTAGTAACTCCAAGAGGGAGTATTTATGCTCGATAGTTGGGTTCATGCCTCTATTTAATCTGGGGGAGTGACAGATACCTCTAAGGTTGTAGATGTGCTATTGCCACTAGGGAGAAAACAACATTCTTGTGTCCAAGGATATTTGCTTTGTTTACATTACGCACTTTGCTTAATGCAATTATCTGTTGTTCGCAACTTAATACTCAAGTGGTCCTCAGATGATTCCCCGCGAGTGGATTTTTAGTCATAGATGCAGTTGGATTACGGTCTATGTATTTTGTCGTAATGCCCAGAGTAAGCCTCATAGTGATCCTCATGATGTATGTACGTTATCTTTACTCTATCAATTGCCCAACTGTAATTTGTTTACCCAGCATGCTTTATTTATCTTATGGAGAGACACCACTAGTGAACTGTGGACCCCGGTCTAATTTCCTTTACATTGCTTTACCGTTTTACTTTACTCGCACTGTTTATTTTACTTGCATTACTATTATCATTTTACCACTCGATACGCTCAATCCTTTGTTTACAGCAAACCGGTGAGATTGACAAATCGTAAGTTGGGAGCAAAGTACTTGGTTGTGTTGTGTGCTGGTTTCACGTTGCTGCTGGGGGAAGACACGCCGACAAGCAGTATATCTGGCGCCCTTGTCCAGAGTGTCAAGAAACTAGCAAGCATCACCTTCTTAAGTTTGGCTTTCTCCTACTGGATTGATTACCTTGGTTTTATAACTGAGGGAAAACTTGCTGCTGTGCTCATCACACCTTGTCTTGGGGTTCCCAACTGGTCGGTCATTGACATCATCAACACCGCACCACCAACAAGTTTTCTGGCACCGTTGCCAGGGAGAAAGAAGACTTCTGCAAGGGGAGTCTCGCACGCACAATATTTTACTTTGTTTTTAGTTTTGCTTTACTTTATTTTTGCTTGCATCTTTTTATCAAAAATACAAAAAAATTAGTTTCCTTTATAGTTGCTTTTATTTACTTGCTTTTAGTTTTGCTAGAATGGGTACTCCTGAAAACACCAAGTTGTGTGACTTTACTAGCACCAAGAACAATGATTTTATCTGCACTCCTATTGCGCCACCTGCTCCTAAGGCAAATTTTTATGAGATCAAACCTGCTTTGATAAATCTTGTTATGAAAGAGCAATTTTCTTGTGCCAGTTCTGATGATGCTGCAGCTCATCTCAACAATTTTGTTGAGCTATGCGAGATACAAAAGTATGAGGATGTAGATGTTAATATTATTAAGCTTAAGTTGTTTCCTTTCTCTTTAAGAGGAAGAGCTAAGGATTGGTTGTTATCTTTGCCTAGAAATAGTATTGATTCTTGGGATAAGTGTAAGGCTGCTTTTATTGGAAAATACTATCCTCCTGCTAAGATTATAGCTTTGTGTAGTGATATCATGAAGTTTAGACAGTTTGTTAATGAACATGTTGCTCAAGCCTGGGAAAGAATGAAATCTATGATAAAGAATTGCCCTACTCATGGACTGACTACTTGGATGATTGTCCAAACTTTTTATGCAGGACTGAATTTTTTTTTCAAGAAATCTATTGGATTCAGCTGCTGGGGGCACTTTTATGTCTCTTACCTTGGGCGCCGCAACAAAGCTCCTTGACAACATGATGGTAAATTATTCTGTGTGGCACACCAAGAGAGCTCCACAAGGTAAGAAGGTAAATTCTGTTGAGGAAACTTCTTCCTTGAGTGATAAGATTGATGCTATTATGCTTATGCTTTCTAATGATAGAGCTCATGTTGATCCTAATAATGTTCCTTTGGCCTCTTTAGTTGCTCAAGAAGAGCATGTTGATGTAAACTTCATTAGAAACAATAATTTCAACAATAGCGCTTATAGGAACAATTTTGCTAGCAACAATTATAGGCCGTATCCTTCTATCAATGGTAATGGTTATGGTAACTCTTATGGTAATTCCTCCAACAACACTAGGGGCGCGCCCTCTGAGCTTGAAGTCATGCTCAAGGACTTCATCGGTAAGCAAACTGCTTTTAATAAGTCTATTGAGGAAAAGTTGGGTAAAATTGATATTCTTACTTCTAAAGTTGATAGCCTTGCTCTTGATGTTGAACTTCTGAAACTAAAAGTGTTGCCTAATGATGTGAAGGAAAATAATACTTTTGCTGCTACTAATGTCATTCAAGTTAAGATTGATGAAAATGTTAGGATGTTAGCAAAATTGCATGCCAGGTGGGAAAGAGAAGATGAGATGGCTAGAAAGATGAAGGTATATACTATTACTACATCTAATGATGTTACAAATTCTAGCAATCCTCTTACTTTGATTGGTGTAGAGAAAATTCCTACTCCTTGTGTTAAAAAGCCCAAAACTGGAAAAACTTTTTCTCAAAAGAGTGCTGAAATTTTTCGGAGTGTAGGAGATGATAGCTCTATTTCTTTTAATGATTTTGATGTTGATGGCTGCAATATATCTGAAGTCATTTTGTTCTTACAAAAGCTTGCTTTGAGTCCTAATGCTAGTTCTTTGAATATTGCTTTTACAAATCATATTACAAATGCTCTCATGAAAATTAGGGAGGAAAAGTTGAAGCAAAAAAGTTGCTATTCCCAAGAAGTTAGAAGATGGTTGGGAGCCCATCATTGATATGCATGGTTTTGATTGCCATGCTTTATGTGATCTAGGTGCTAGTATTTCTGTTATGCCTAGAAAGATTTATGACATGCTTGGTTTACCACCGCTTGAAAAGTGTTATTTTGATGTTCCTCTTGCTGATGTTGCTAAGAAGAAACCTTTGGGAAGGATTAATGATGTTCTTATTATGGTTAAAAATAACCTTGTTCCCATTGATTTTCTTGTTATGGATGTTGAAGGCAATTCTTCATGTCCTATTATTTTGGGAAGACCTTTTCTTCGAACTGTAGGTGCCATCATTGATATGAAGGAAGGCACCATCAAATATCAATTCCTACTCAAGAAAGGTATGGAACACTTCCCTAGAAGGAGGAAGAAATTGCTTTTTGACTCTATTCTTAGAGCAAATTATGAACTTGATGCTTCATCGCTTGATATTACTTGATTTCCACTTTCTGCGCCTAGCTCAAAGGCGTTAAAGAAAAGCACTCTTGGGAGATAACCCATTGTTTTCTTTTCAGTTCTTTTTCTTTTATTTGAGTCTTGGAAGTTATTAATACTGTAATAACCGCTCCTTATCATTTTTATTTCATTTTTGCGCCAAGAAGAACCTCTAATTTGAGAGAGGTAAAATTTGAGGAAGTTGTTGTCCTGAAACAGATTTCGGTGCTGCACCATAAAAATTTTGTGTAAATTCTCAGAATATCTTTTTGACCTGCGATTTCTTGAGCATATGCCCCAGGTTATATCCAAATTTTCATTAGTTTTGCACTTTTTGATTTGAGCAATAGAAGGTCCTCGAAAAAATCGACCTTTGTCAGCTGTTCTGTTTTGACAAATTTCTGCCATTATTTGTGTTTGTCTCTCGATCGCTTTCTTTTTGAGTTCTTTTGATCACGGAACTTTTGGGGAAGTTGCTACAGTAGTATATGCTTTATATGTGGTGTTTTTGAGTTCAAACCTGAACCAAAAAGGGTTGATTCATTATTATGCTTATGCTAACATTGCTAATAGAATTGTATGAAGTTTTGTATGAAGGAAGTTTTCAAGTGTAGGGATTGGAGAATGATGAGATGAGTTGAAGAATGGACAAAAGCTCAAGCTTGGGGATGCCCATGCACCCCAAGAAATATCCAAGAGGTACAAGCGTCAAAGCTTGGGGATGCCCCCAAGGCACCCCTTCTTCATCGGCAAAAATCAGGTCACCTTTCAACACACTATATTTTTATTGCTTCATGCACTATGCATTTTTCTTGGAGCGTCTTTACTTTTGATTTTAGTTTTCTTTTGTTTTGTTTTGCTGCAATAAATGGTTGGACCCCAACAAATTTCTTTTGGAGGAGATTTACTTGCTTTTCATTTACCAAGAACACTCCGTTTTTCATTATTATCGTTTAACGAGTGTTCTCTTTTTCTAGAACCGCGTTTAGCTTTCATTTTTCGCCTTGATTTTTGTTCAGATATTGTTTTAACTTTGCATCAAGGTGTATTTGGACCAATGGTCTATGTTGGTATTCATCAAAAGAGTTGTTTCAAAAAGGTTTGAATGGTGTTGGAAAAGAGAAAAAGTTTCATGCAAAAAGTGGTACAAAAAGGAGCTTGTTTAGACTGCGGCTTAGACTTTTTCATGCCATGCTTGATGTCATTTTGATAGTATGCTTAGTGATTTTTTCTGTAGCATGACTTGTCTCAAATGACTGAGATTGCTTAATGAGCCTTTGAAAAAATCATGCGTTGTTTTTATTATTTGGAAGCATTAATTTGGTTTTCTCCTTGATGCTTTATTTGGGTTGACTTGGCGCATGCTTACAACATGTTTGACTCATACAAAGTCGCCATAAGCCTTTATGATCATTGAGTTTTTGACTTTTGATGCCATTTTATGCTTCTCTTAATGATGTTTTGTCGCTATGCATGATTATGGCCGTTATTGCTCTCTTAGTTGGTCGCTCCCAGTCTTTTGCTAGCCCTCATTTTGTACGGAGTATGAGCTCTACTCGTGCATCCAACTCCCAAAAACCATGTTATTCCAATGTGTCCACCATACATACCTATTAGCAATTTGCTATTCCAAAGTACATTTGACTTGCTTTTATCTATCCTTCGAATTAAACTCTTTTGGTGTTATGCGAAAATTAGTTAGTAAAGCTCTCACGAACCTGATGGCACACTTTACTTTTCTTGCTTTTAAAATTTTGACATTGTGGCTCTTTTATGTTGACGTTATTCTTGCAAGTTATAAGTTGGAAATTAGCCAAACCATGCCGTCATGGGGTAAGCTTTCAATATTGCATTTCTTATTTGAGTTGATATCGTGATCTTTTGTTTATGGATACTCGCGATGTGAAATAAGTTGGGAATCTTGCGGGATCATGGAGTTTGTATACGTGTTAGAGAAACGCCTAGGCCGCTAATCTAAGCCATGCATCATTCATGGTGGAAATTTACGGCATGCCCATAGTGGACATTCGACGACGCATCTCAAAATAAAAAGCTATACCAATGGTAAATAAAAGAGATGTCGAGGTGTTCATTGTTTGTTTGTCCTATCATTTTGATGTGGGCTTGTTCCATGTCATCGGACAAGGAGGTACCCCGTTGGCAGTTCGCAATGATATGTGTATACTTAAAATGACAAGAGCTTGCTTGGGACCCTAAGTCGAGTAGCATGAGGTTTGGGTGTTCGTACTTCACGGGACACGAGGTTTTCAACTTATGATTTGTCAAGCATATGCTCATAAACGTTCTTGCATTTACTTCAACCATTCAAGATGCCTATGATGGGGGCAATGAGAGCTCAAAGCTAGTAAGTACCATAATTTTTGAAGGTTTATAAACTTGCAATCACTGCTGCCCTCTGCGAAGGGCCATTCTTTTACTTTTATGTTGAGTCTCCACCTTCTATCTTTATGCACCGTCTAAGAGAGCATAGTTGCCATTCTGAGTTTAATGTGCATAGTCCCAAAGTTATCATTGATTGATTCATGACTATGGTTTCACTTGTTCTTAAATTATTTGTATCTAGTCGCCCTCTTAAACTTGAAGGTGTCCTATGCATTTATGTTTTGCTATTCCATGAAGGACAAGCTGAAAACCATTTGCTATGTTTTTCCATATGATTTGAACACACGTTTGACTTTTATTGTTTCATTATTCAAGATCTTTTGTTTGTGTTTCTTTTCATGTTATAACATGGTTGCTAAGTTTCTATTGTCAAGATTATGTCTTTTATGCCCATGATTTAAGTTCTTTTGATCCCAACACTCAATGCTTACTTTGATGATCAAGATTGTGATGGTGCATGTCACCTCAAAAATTATTTTTTTGTTATCACTTACCTACTCGAGGACAAGCAGGAGTTAAGCTTGGGGATGCTTGATACGTCTCAAACATATCTATAATTTTTGATGCTCCATGCTTGTTCTTACACTATTTGCTTTGAGTTTTGTTACACTTTGTGGCATTTTTATGCATTTTCCGGAACTAACCTATTAACAAGATGCCATAGTGCCAGTTCCCTGTTTTCTGCTATTTTTGTGTTTCAGAAAATTTACACAGGAAATATTCTCAGAATTGGACGAAACAAAAGCCGAACCTCCTATTTTTACCGAAGCTTCACGAAGATCGAAGATGAGACGGAGGGGGACCAGGAGCCAGCCACACCACAGGGGGGCGCAGCCCAGCCCCTGGCCGCGCCCACCCATGGTGAGGCCGCCTGGTCCCACTCCTAATGTTGCCCCTTCGCCTATAAAGTCCCCTCGACGGGAAAAACCTAAAGGACGGATCTCTTTTCCACGAAACATACTGCAAGCCGCCGCCGTCGCCATCGCGAGATCGGGAGGATCTAGGAGCTCTTCCCGACACCCTGCCGAAGAGGGGAATCCCTGCCGGAGGCCTTCTACACCACCATGGTCGTCTCCGGAGTGATGTGTGAGTACTCTACCTTGGACTATGGGTCCATAGCAGTAGCTAGATGGTTGTCTTCTCCACCATGTGCTTCATGTTTAGATCTTGTGAGCTGCCCTACATGATCAAGATCATCTTTATGTAATCATACATGTTGTGTTTGTTGGGATCCAATGAGTATTGGTACTATGTCAAGTTGATGTGCTGAATTATATCTTATGTTATCTCTATGTTGTTTATGATCTTGCATGCTTTCCGTTGCTAGTAGATATCTTGGCCGAGTAGATGCTAGTAACTCCAAGAGGGAGTATTTATGCTCGATAGTTGGGTTCATGCCTCTATTTAATCTGGGGGAGTGACAGATACCTCTAAGGTTGTAGATGTGCTATTGCCACTAGGGAGAAAACAGCATTCTTGTGTCCAAGGATATTTGCTTTGTTTACATTACGCACTTTGCTTAATGCAATTATCTGTTGTTCGCAACTTAATACTCAAGTGGTCCTTGGACGATTCCCTGTGAGTGGATTTTTAGTCATAGATGCAGTTGGATTACGGTCTATGTATTTTATCGTAATGCCCAGAGTAAGCCTCATAGTGATCCTCATGATGTATGTACGTTATCTTTACTCTATCAATTGCCCAACTGTAATTTGTTTACCCAGCATGCTTTATTTATCTTATGGAGAGACACCACTAGTGAACTGTGGACCCCGGTCTAATTTCCTTTACATTGCTTTACCATTTTACTTTACTCGCACTGTTTACTTTACTTGCATTACTATTATCCTTTTACCACTCGATACGCTCAATCCTTTGCTTACAGCAAACCGGTGAGATTGACAACCTCATCGTAAGTTGAGAGCAAAGTACTTGTTTGTGTTGTGTGCAGGTTTCACGTTGCTGCTAGGGGAAGACACGCCGACAAGCAGTATATCTGGCGCCCTTGTCCGGAGTGTCACGAAACTAGCAAGCATCACCTTCTTAAGTTTGGCTTTCTCCTACTGGATTGATTACCGTGGTTTCATAACTGAGGGAAAACTTACTGTTGTGCTCATCACACCTTCTCTTGGGGTTCCCAACTGGTCGGTCATTTACATCATCAACACCGCACCACCATGGCCCACTTGACGGAAGCCTGCGTGGGCCTAAAGGGGAGTGTCCTAGCCACTTGGGCCAGGCACACCAAGCCCCTAAGGCCCAGCCGGCCAGCCCAAGGGGAAACCCTAAGGAAAAGTTCTAGAGGGAAGGGGGAAAACTTGCCCCCCACTCCCCCCTTGGCCGTCGGCCCTACGGCTTGGAGGAGGGGCCAAGCTAGCCGCCCAGCCTCCTATATAAGGGAGGGCTGGGGCGCAGCCTCCCCTTTTCCCAACTCTAGCCGCCGGTCCAATTGCTGCCCTCCACTTCTCTCTCTCGCGACTGTACATAGGCGAAGCCCTACTGTAGAAATTCTCCACCATAAGCACCACGATGTCGTGCTGCTGATCCAATCTATCTCTCCACCATAATTGTTGGACCAAGGAAGGAGGAGACATTGCTGCACCGTACGTGTGCAATTCTCGGAGGCGTCGCCACTTGCGGCGTTGGATCGGATCGGATCGCAAGGAAGAGACGGCTAGTACGACTACATCATCCACGTTCTGTTGAACATTTCTGCTGTGCGATTTCTTTAAGGGTATGAAGATCTCATCTATCTCTCTCGTTAATTACATCTCCTAGATTAGATCTTGGCTTTCTCGTTCGCATCTGTAGGAAAATTTTGATTTACTATGCTGCAAAACCCTTCATATATTGCCAAAAGTCTCAAAGCTCTTGGGTTAGTACGGGAAGGAGATTATGTACAAAACTTGCTCCAAGCGTTCAGGTGTTTAGATTTATTTTTATTTGAAAAGATAAACATATTAGGGTATGTGGGGTAGTAGAAAATAACGAGATAGAGATTATTATGTAAATTCGAAATCTATGATTTTTTGCATGACGGGCCGTTGACATCAATACAATAAAATCTTTCGTACTCATAAAAGAACCATACTAACAATTCATCAAAATACTTCTCCAAGCGTCCAATCAAATATATCTCAAGATGTAAAATCTAGATGCACTCCTACATATAACGTTATATCAATACAAATATATCGACAAAATAACTTGAGTAACTGTTGGTATAGAAGAAATACAATGCATACAAAATAATCTCATGTAAAGTTTGGCATAGTTTATGTTATCACAAGGGTAGATGGGTAGTTAGGGTTTCATGAGCGAGCGAATCGATCGGGCAAGTGGTGACCCCGATCACTAGCACTTAGCACCCTCATCGGACCAAGTGGTTACCATAATGTTCTTCATAGTTTATGTTTTCACAAAATCCCTATAATTTGTCAATCTGATGACACACTAACATTTGATAGCCAATATTTTAAATTTTTAAAATAACAATACTATGAAAATCTAGGGGAGCAAATAGATGGTAACCCTATTAGAGGATAACACGTAATATCTAATCACTAGTAGAAAAACTGCCTTTAGTCCCGGTTGGTAAGGGACTTTAGTCCCGGTTGTAGCAACCGGGACTAACGAATCGGGAATAAAGGTCCCCCTTTTTAGTCCCGGTTGTGCCACAACACGGGACTAAAGGCCCTCCACGTGGCTGCCCTAAGCGTTGCGGGCTGGAGAACCCTTTAGTTCCGGTTGGTAACACCAACCGGGACTAAAGGTCATTTTATCAAATTTAAATATTTTTGAAAAAAGTTTCAGATTTTTTTGGATTTTTTGAATTTTCCTATTTTTGGATTTTTGATTTGTTTGACAGTTTCCCCTCTAATCTCTAATCACCACCCCTATTCTCATGTCAAAGTATATACTCGTAATATCTAATCACTAGTAGAAAATGGCCTTTAGTCCCGGTTGGTAAGGGCCTTTAGTCCCGATTGTAGCAACCAGGACTAACGAATCGGGACTAAAGGTCCCCCTCTTTAGTACCGGTTGTGCCACAACCCGGGACTAAAGGCCCTCCATGTGACCGCCCTGAGCGCTGCGGGCTAGAGAACCCTTTAGTCCCGATTGGTAACACCAACCGGGACTAAAGTTCCTTTTGCCAAATTTAAATATTTTCAAAAAAAGTTTCATATTTTTTTGTATTTTTGATTTGTTTAACAGTTTTCCCTCTAATCTCTAATCACCACCCCTATTCTCATGTCAAAGTATATACTCATGGTCCCACTTCGCGGCCGGTCATCCATCCTCACACTGCTCCACTCTCAGCACGCTTAACTTCTTCATTCCTTCCCTACTAGCTTCCAAGACTACGCTCGCGACTTCCTGATAATATTGTGCTATGAATTGTATTAACCCTTAGACGTTGATAACATATGATTTTACTTTTTTGAATTCTAAATAATTTCAAAAATAAGCAACAATGACTAAGTAATAATGAGCATCAATGAATTTCAAATAATCTTTATGCATAATTTAATTTGTAGGCCATTGTAATAATGAGCATCAATGAATTTCAAATAATCTTCCTGCTTTCATATTTCCCTTTGGAATTTTGAGAATCAAGAATTTGTAGGCCGTTGAATTCCAAATAACCTTTTTTCGAGAATCGGATGTAACTTTTTCCGTAGATACATTTTCATATATTACACTTTTTGTGAGTCTGTATGCAAAAGTTAGAGCCATTTTAATTTGGAACAACCTTTTTTGTAAAAAATATATCAAAATTAAAATTCAAATTTTCCATACAAGTTAGTTGCGTGAGGTATATGCATGTCAAGGATTTTGAAATTTCAAGTTTTTATCATTTTTGTTTATTTTTTTAGACATTTTTTCTGCGTGGGGGGGGGGGGTGGTAGGCATGAGAGGAAAATTGCGGGGGGAGACCCTTTAGTTTGGGTTGGTAACACCATTAGGGACTAAAAGGTGGGGCTTTAGTCCTGGTTGAAGACACCAACTGGGACTAAAGGTCACTAACCCTTTAGTCCCGGTTCGTATCTTCAATCGGAACAAAAGATTTCTGGCCCACATAGCCTTTTGAACCAGGACTAATGTGAGCATTAGTCCCGAATCAAAACACAACCGGGACTAAAGCTCAAATTCACCCTGAACATTAGATCTGTTTTCTACTAGTGAATAATGGGATGGATGTGCTTGAATATGGCTTATATGTCAACATGTATGGTATCTTAGGGGTATAAAATGAATGATATCGATATTTGGAAAAACATCGAAGAGAGTGCAATGAAGAAAAGCTGTTGCGTGCACAAATCGTGATCACTTGCAGAGTTCATGATAGCTGGGGGCTCAAAGAAACCGAGAAGTGGTTGATTAGGAAAAAGTTGAATCTTACAAGGACCATGTTTTTTTTAAATAAGGACCATGTATATGGCAATTCAGACATGGGCAGTAAAAACCATGTTGGATATAGGATAACACGCTATGTGTGGAGGCGAACATCTGGGCAAATAAATCAAAACACTATTGTGGGTGTACAATCGACTAAAGGTTGAAAGAAACAAAAAAAGTAATAACTAGAGTAAGATGGGAATGTGCGTAAACATCTCAACACAGACCAATGATCCTCGCCAACAAGGCAACAACTTAGACTTTGGGAAAGATTTCAACCAAAAATCCAAGAAGGCTTGCTCAAGGAGAACATATTGGTACATCCTCATTAATATTTTTTATTAAACAATATACCAATTATTAGACAAAGAGTTACCTGCAAGGGCTCTATGCCCAAAGGGGCTCAGCTGTCTCATATTTATATTAGGATCAACACAGCTTTACAAGAGTTAGAGTCCATGTAGGACTAATATAACAATACGTAAATGTATAGACTATGTTATGTCTAATTTCCTCCTTCAATCTTAACTATGCCTAGAAACACTTAACAAGTTAAGATTGTGTCTACAACCTTTGAACTGAGGTAGTGACAACGGCTTTGTGAAGATATCCGCAAGTTGGTCCTTGGAAGAGATAAACTTGATTTGCAGCAGCTTTTGTTTAACATGTTCCCTCACAAAATGATAGTCAACTTCGATGTGCTTGCTGCAAGCATAAAATATAGGATTTAAAGATAGATATGTAGCACCAATGTTATCACACCAAAGAACAGGAGGCTGATTTTGAGAGACTCCTAACTCTCGCAGTACTGCACCTATATATTTTCAACAATGGCATTAGCAACCACTTTGTACTCAGCTTCAGTACTACTATGAGATATTGGGGTTGCTTACAAGCACTCCAAAGCGATCAGGTTTGGATCAAAGAATTTTGTATATTCCCCTGTGTATCGTCTATCATCGAGGCTAACAGCCCACTCTACATCAGAGAAGGCAGAAAGAGCAGTAGTAGAAGCAGGTTGAAGATGAATGACATATGTAGCAGTATGACGAATATAGCGCAAAATGAGTTTGACAGCAGTCTAATGAGAATCCTTGGGTGCATGCAGATATTGACAGACTCTTTTAACAGCATAAGACATGTCGGGACAAGTAATGGAAAAATACTGAAGACCTCCAATAATGTTGCGATACTCAGTAGCATCATCAGAAGAAAGCAGCATGCCATCAAGAGAAATCAGTCTATCAGTAGCAGACATATGAGTCACAGCATAACAACTCCATAGAGTACTTCTGTTGGGTAAGAGAGTCAACCCAGCATCACAGTGAACAACCTCCAAGCCAAAAAAAATGAAGTTTGCCCAAATATTTCACAGTAAAGTCACCTCCTAATGTTGTCACAAGATGATGAGCAACAGTCACAGAAGAACTGACGAGAATAATATCATCAATATAAACCAGCAGGTACATAGCAACCTTTGGGCGCTGAAGGAGAAACAGAGATGTGTCAGCACTAGACAGAACAAAACCATGAACACAAAAAGGTGATCCAAGACGATCATGGCACACATGAGGAGCTTGTTTAATCCCATACAAAGCCTTAACAAGGCGACATAGTTGATGTCGATGATAGCAATCAACAAAACCTGGAGGCTGATGGATATGAACCTCTTCCTCCAGAACACCATGAAGAAACGCATTCTGCATATCCAACTGACAAAGAGACCAGCCGTGAGTAACAGCCAAAGACAGTAGAATATGGATAGTAGTGGGTTTAACAACATGAATAAACGTATCCTTATAGTCAGCCTTTGTTTGAAACCTTTAGCAACCAAGCGTGTCTTGTATCGTTCAGTAGTGCCATCAGCATGTTCTTGACTATAAAACCCATTTAGAGTCAATGATATTAACTTCATCTCGTGGAGGAACCAAGCATCATGTATAATTACAAAAAAAGAGCCTGATACTCTTCCTCCATAACCAATACGCCAATGAGGAATAATCATAAAATGATGAGGTTCAGCAGTAGGATTAGTCTGAGCAATAGCCATGCATGTAGCAATCCACGTAACTGTACCATCCGTACGTTGACGTGGACAATGGATACCACTTACTGCAGGTATGAGGTCACAAAGGATTCTGAATAGGAAGCAAGGGATACAAAGCAGTACCACCAGAGCTGGTCTCAGGTGAAGTAGTACCAATCAATGCAGGCAAAACTGCTTCAGGTGAAGGTGCACCAGGCGGGCTAGACACAGGCGAGCGATTCCCGACCAGCCTAGGGGATGGAGTCGGAGACATGCCCACTAGTAGGAAAAGGCTTATCACTAATTTTGCTACTGACGTGCACCATGGAGTGCCAGCGCTAGCTCGCTAGTGATAAGTAGGTAGCACTGGCACATTGGTGGTGTGTCAGTGATAATCAACTTCTAACATGGAAGACCAACTTCCCTTGGTTACCCATCCTCAAATTGCTCCAAGCCTAGCACGCTTAACTTCTAAGTTCTATTAGAAGGAGCTACCCTTATGTTACTCAAGTCGTTATTGCTATTACTATCATATGAATTCTCTTAAGCATAGTTTTAAAAACCGGACTGGACCAGCGGTTCAACCGAAAAAACCAAAACTAGTGCCTCCACCGGTTTTTTAGCGCACCAGACCGCACACGCAGGTGAGCTGGAATAAGTCGGACAAACCGCGGTCCGACGCTGGTTTAGACACTAAACCAGCCATCCGGTCTAACCGATTTTGTCTTAGCGAGCCAGCAGGTATCGAACCTGCAACCTAGGCGCAAGATGCAGCAAAGGTATGACCGTAACCATCTGAGCTAAGTTTTCTTGTTGTTCAAAGTAGATACGAGTTTCTTTTGTAGCGGTATTACTGTAAATTTAAACAATTGGACACTACATGGCGTCAGCAAGTCGGCAAAATAAATAATGGAGGCCATTCCACCTGAGTGTCCTTGATATGGCAAGTTGTTGGTCCCTTAATTAATATTTGCAAGCCTAAATTAATTTTTGCATAGATAATTATTTATTTAATGCAACATATATAAATAAAAATAATTATTTATTTAATGCAACATATTTAATTACAAGCCTAAATTAATTTTTGCATAGATAATTATTTATTTAATGCAACATATATAAATAAAAATAATTATTTTATATCTTAAAAACTAGACATTGAACCGGTGAACCAACGGTCGGACCTTAAAAACCTAAACCAACGGCCTCACCGGTTCGATTTTTTAAACTATGCTCTTAAGCCATGTGTGTATAGATGTTTCTATATATGTGTATATATATGTGTGAAGGTGTCTATGAGAATATGTGTGATTAAATTTCAAAAGAAAATAGAAAAATAAAAAATCTAAAAATCCTAATGATTCAAAAAATGGAAAATTTTGAAAAATGATCAAAAAATCCTAAAATTTAAAAAATAAAAAAATCTAAAAAATTAAGAAACCTATATCGACACGTGCCTGGGTCTTGGGACGGCGAAGAACGCCATGGAGGCTGTTTTCCATTTCTTCCCCAGAAAAGTGCATTTTCTATATTTGGAGTGCTGAAATCGGGTTTTTTTACGAGGCAGCTATCGAAACGGCAAATCGTAAGCTGCACAAAATATATCATAGGAATATTAGACCGCCTGAGATACGCATATGAGCTCTCGTATCGATGCGTAAACCTTTGTAGGTATCTTCTGAATTTTGCGCAAGCTCCTCCCAATTTTGCTGGAAACGGGGTGGCTTTGCACTTTAGCGCTAATAAGACGAACTCTTGATTTTTTGTAAAAAACATTTTTAGATACGTAACATGTGATTTCTTCACTAAACTTTGGCCGTTAAAGCGGGATTCTACATCGTCTGGCGGTGAGCGTGAGTTTTCGTGCGTCGTCAATTCATGTGGGTCCCAAATCGGACGTAACTAATTCAAAAAAAAATCGAAAAATGTGAGACCTTCATGTGGCGTCATTTTGTGTCATCTAGATGCGAAAAAAATCAAACCTTGAGAAAAGTAGTTTACCAGAAAGTCCCTTTATAGAAATAACCTACCACGTTTGAGCTTGCATGACTTTTAAGTTAAATGAGCTAGGTACGGTCTTGATCATGGCATAGTTTGTCAGAACGAGGCCATATCGGATATGTGCATGTCCCATAGGATAGAGAGGAATGCCACAAAGGCCAATTTTTGTTTCGTTCCACGGAAAGTGCATTTTATATTTTTTGAGTGTCAAAATCGGGTTTTTCTGAGGCAGCTACCGAAACGGCTAATCGAAATCTGGGCACAACACCCCACATAAATAATAGACCATCTGGGATACGTATATCAGCTCTCGTTTTGTCGCGCAAACCTTCGGATATAAATTCTGAATTTTGCGCAAGCTCCTGCCGATTTTACGGGAAGCCGGCCTCAAATTGAGTATAACTAATTTAGAAAAATTGACATTACAAGCTAGCCCTTCGTGTGTGCTATGCACATGTCAGAGTATCGAATCACGTGATCATTTATTTTTTGTGCGCCCCTTTGCTCTTTCATGCTGGAGCTTTATTAACTAGGTAGGAAGGCGCGGCTTGCCGCGCGCTTGCCCGCCTACGGCGGGCAAGCAACAATGAATAAACGCATTGAAAAGGATGAAGTTAAGTTAATATATATAAGTAACCTTAATACAAGAGGAGTTGTGTTGGCCCATAAGCGAGTGGAAGAGATATATTCGAAGTATATGGATAGAGAAAAAGAGTCATACATATTTTTTTCAAACACTACATATATTAAGGTAAACTTGCCACACAATACCCACATAAATATTTGACAATCCATCGGACCAAACACGAGAACAACTTGTGTAAACAGACACATAATGAAATGAACACAAGACTGGTTTGTTATCGTGAAGTTAATATATTAAGGAAATCAAAGTAATTTGTACGTGAGTGTTTACAATGGTAGCAAATATACTAATATTTTAGCAATAGGACAATACCACCAGCTACCAAGAACCAGAAGAAAGACAAAAGATGATGATAGCACCAAGACGAGTGTTTACACAAACAATATCACTTTAAGAGTTTATTTTTCTTCAAGATCGAATCTTGTGATTGATCATTACTTACATGAGTTTGCAATAGCCAAGAACTTGCCTACTCATTAATATGATTTCACAAGACTTGTGTCCAGATCATCACATTAGTACCAAAGCCTACATATACCGACACAAATAGTATGTTACACATACAAGTATATGAAAAACTAAGTAAAACAGAGAAGATTAACATGTGCCTGTAAACTATTACAAGACTAAGTTAGGAGTGCATGATTTATTTCTATAAAGACTTAAAGAGTTAACTGTGAAAGCATATAAGCAATGAATCAAAATATATTCACATCCAAGCTAGTTCTTATGGATGAACTATAAAGAGTTAGCTGTGAAAGCATATTAACCATTACAACATTTAGTTAGGAGTGCAGGAGTTATGCAGATAAGAATGCATAGACTTACAGGATGCCTTGTTTCTCCACTGCTGGCAATGCAAGCAAGCGGAATGGCTTCGTGTGCACCTCTGCTTCCTGTAATCCCGACAATCCAGTGTTGTAGTCGTCTCTGTCACTGCTGCTGGTCTTCCTGCTGCTCTTCTTGCTACTCTCCTCCTTGTTCGGGTCTAGTTTGGCTGCCATTCTCCTCCTCTGGTCCTATTGTTCATGACTGCAGAAAGGAGAGAAAGATAGGGATTAGAGATGATGGTAGAAAGAGGGAAAGAAATGATGCATCGTTCCATGTTGTTCGGTGACGATCTTGAAACCTTTGAGTGGTTGGTGAGGGAACCAAGTCAGAGCTAAAACTACAACCAATTCGTACAGAAAACCAACATAAAAAATTGATCTAAACATAGCACCGTCTCCTCAGTTAATTCAACAATATCCTCTCAAAAAAAGTTTATGAAAAAAATACACAAATCCCCCAAAAGTGAATCTACATAAATAAAAAATTGTTAGCATCATAATTTTCACAACAGACACACATAATACAAAACCTAAGACCCCACTGCACTCAAATTAGCCTTTTGAAACTTTGGATGTGTGTTCTCCTTTGGTTGATATTAGACTCTCTATGAGTTGCAATGAACATCACTTGGAATATAGTAGCTGGAAGCTAACCTAAAGAAGGGAAAACGTTTCCTAACTGGATGCTGGATGGAATCATAGCTAGGCAATGCCTTGGTAGCTGGTACAACATCATTTGCTATTAAACAAAGGTTCATTTTATCGAGCTATTGACAATGAATCAGGTGCAGCAAATTTTAGATATGGCAAGAAAAGCAATGCTACCGCATGCAACCAGAATGCATGACTCACCATTATTATTTGAACATAAAACAGAATAATGTCTCAACCATGATGACTTCCTTAGAACCATTTGTGCTATGGAAATGATCTATGTGAAAAGCTAGAGGTAGATTGGCAGATAGGTGGCTTAGCCAACTGAAGTAGAAAAGCTACTTCAAGTTCTTCAAATGAAAATTATGGCAACTAAATAAACAAAGTACAATATATAAAATACATGTATACGCTACCAAAGCTTACCAACTATTGCATAGTCCATTTGTAACTGCACAACTTTGATTGCCATATTTCCACTAGGAGACACTCCATTGCCATTGCTATAGAACGTGAACACCAATTAGCAAGCTTTCTGGTCTAAAAAGTCAGAGAGCCATACTATAAATAGCAAAATAAACGTTCAGAGCAAAGGCACAGACAAGCAGTTGCAGCACATGATCCATTCATCACCGGCCAAGGGAAATGGAAAAATAATAAAGAAAACAACAAAGTTCCTTGATGTTTACCATATTATCTGGCATGGTCTTCATAGTTCAGAAAAAATCTCAAAGACAAAGCATAGGCTGGTTGTTGCCGTGTAGTATTGCCAGCCAAATTGTCAAGTTTCACACGAATGAATGACTAATCCAGTAGAAGCAGCTGCAAGAGCTTACCAACTGAGGCCATGTTCTAGTAATACTAAAAGAGGCTCATGTAGTTCTTCAGCTCCTCCTCATGTCCTTGCAATTGCATTTATAGTTTATCGCTATTCCTACTGTCATCCTGCAAAAGAGGGAAATTAATTAAAAGTATAGGTGGCCAAACCAACGCGTATAAACATTCGAAGTTGAAATAACTAGAATCCATTACATAAATCTGCCATAAAACCTACCTAGTTCATATAATTTCCTCACCTGATATACACGCTAACGTTTTGATCTTTCCCTCAAAAATCTGAAACACATACTCAGTTATATTTCTGATAAGTTCTAACTTGTGAGAGCAACAATAATTTAAGATTTTCGTTGCTAAAATGTGGATAAATGGGGCAATAGAATATATGAATAGGACAAATTGGCAAGTAAGCAGCATACACATACAAATACATGCGAAATTGCTATCAACCGTGGACTGGTCTTAATGCCTTCACTACCTCTGTACTGGTATGACACTGTGCGCACTGACATGATGATGCATAAGAATTCAGGTAAAACTGTACAACCTATAACAAAGGCAAATTATACATCATATTATCAGTATTTTATTGCTTGTAAACATTGTCTGTATATAGCTACCATAGGCCATGGCAGCAAGCCATGAACCAGACAATAAAAAAGAGTTAAAGACATAACTGACCATTAAGTCAAAATTCAGTTGTCCCGTATTAGGAGCAAAATCTGCACAAATGAGCCACAATTTCCTATCACTGCTCCTATTGCACATTGACCAATTCCATATTTACCTTCAATTGCAGCTATCTCTCTTCTGTTTAGTTCCCTGTGAACACAACGGAATTTGAATCTGATAAAACTTTCGGCTCAAATTGACTATGTATAATAGTACCAGGAACACAATGAGCAACTAAAAAGCTGATTTAAAGGAAACAAACAATATCAAGTGATGATCCTAAATAAGCATCACACGGAGGACCACAATTAATATCACTAACACGAGCCTCAAACAAACTCTGTTATTGACCTGATTTATCACAATAGCTACAGTTAAAGAGTGATATAACAGCATAAATATGCACTATACCTTCTCTCTCTTGTTCCCTGACATGCAGCTCCTTTTCTCTTTTCTTTAGGTCCTAGAGCATCCACAAATCACATATAAATTTTAAACTCTACGCACAATTTTCCTGTGGCTACAATCTCATATGTGCATTCTACAGTTGCAAAGAGTAAACTACAAATCACACAGACCTTTGACGACTCAAGAGGGATATCCAATATGGCACTGAAATATGTGGGTTCCGGGTAAGGGGCGGGAGCTGAGAATTTAACATGAGCAACGTTTCTGGGATTCTATATTACAGTTAAAAATAAGTAAACCATAAAGTGGTGAGCAGCCAGAAAAATTTATCCCCAAATTCAGTGATGAACAGAATAGTAGCGGACAAGAATAGCAGCTCCAAACATGTTGCAGGTAATTCAAAAAACACACATACCATAAAAACAAAAATAATCATAGTATGATCAGGACAATTTAAGATTCAATTTTCATGCAAGCAAAAATCAAGTATGAACAAAGATGATTTCAGCATAAACTAATCATCAAAGTAATCTGGATGCAAACATTTCTAACTAAAAGTGTGCTAATAGGTAAATACAAAATTAACCTGGATGCTTCCTTTATCCCTGTTTGTTTATTAGTGCAAATGCCTTGACAAATCAATGTATAAGGAGATCATCCACACATCTTTGTATAGGTAGATCTACAAATCAAGAAACAGCAGATATTAGTGTAAGTGACTTTTTAACATTGTCCTAACTCTGAAATTAAAAGCAAATCTAAAATGGGTGAAACTTACCAAGATTTAACCTGGAAGGGCTAAAAGCAAATCTCTTTTGCTAGTTAATGCTAGAGAATGGAATAGAAAGCACATCCTGGCTTGAGCATACATAATTTTGTCTTTATCTCAATTATTCCATTATGCTTTAGGGGAATGTGCACTGCAAAACAAAGAAAAAGGTCGGTAGGAGGGCCCCTGTCAAGAACGAATCTAATCTTTGAGAACTAAATCAAACTGAGAGAGATAACAGAGGGTGTCATGTACAACAGTTAGGGGCATAACCAGATGCAGTGTCTCTAGCCACCCCTTGTCATGGTCGTCTGGTTCTCAGGCTTCCTCGAGTTGCTGCGCCGGCGGAGGTCAAGGTCCTGGCCTGGGCCACCTCTTCGTCCTCACCGCCGACTGAATAGAGAGAGAGGAGGTGAGACAGGGAAGAGGGAGAGCACAAACGGAGAGGAGAGGCCATGAGGGCATACCTGTGGACGAGCGCCGTTGCTGCTGGTAGCCATGGAGCCAGAACGCCCGGTGGAGGTCGAGCTCCTCAATCTCCTACGAATCAGCTCCTCCCCGAGGAGAAATCGACGACGACGCGGTTGTGGCGGCGGCTAGGGTTTCCAGAAGGGAGAGAAAGTGGGTGAGGGGGAAAGAGAGAAGCAGCCAGCCACGGGGGAAACCCCTCTTTCTCCACCTCTCCATGGACAAGGAGGGCCCCCTCCATGACCGGCGGTGCCCCGTACTCGCCGACGAAGACGAGGCCGCCACGCACCGCGACGCCGTCCTCTCCACAGTGGAGCAGAAGAAAATGAGAGGTGAAAAGACTTTTTTGCCCCTAGTGGGCAAACAAAACCACAGGGGAACCACCACGCCACACAGCCCATTGCACAAACCACCGAACCACCACGTAGCCTAGGTCGCTGACCACCGGGCCCTGCTCAAAGCAGGCCCACAAATCAGTGGTACACGCTAGGCATGGAGGGCTGTGTGGGAACGGACGGTTCGGACCACGTGAGCAGTTCCGAGATGCTAATCGGACGGCGCAGATCGCTCAATCGGGAACATGAATGGCCAGCGCGAGGCCACGTAGCTAGAATGGACGGCTAGGATTTAGATGGTCTGGATTGACTCAGGTTCCCCCAAGAATGTTTCTTTTAGATATCCACTGGGGTTGTTCTCTGCCGATTCCTCAATGTTTTTTGGTGGCTCGTCAGCTATACTAGACCTTGTTTCATGGAGATCGTTTCGTGTGCTGCTTGGAATCTTTAGAAAGAGCGAAATGACTACAATTTAGAAACCAAGTTCATTCTTTGGTCAAATGGAAAGTGCGATTCCAGAGTGATCTTCTTATTCATCAGCATCGAGTGAAGTCTTCTTTGGTGCAGCCGCTCCTAGATTGGATTATCTCTTCTTTCACTTAGCCTTGATGTTTCTACTATTTTTTCTTGTGCACTTTATTCCTCCTTGATGTAATATTTTTTCCCTTTCTCCACTCTGTATGTAAGACTTTGTGTTTATAAAAAAATAAAAAAAATTACATTCCCTATAGTAATGCGCTTCAAAAAAAACTAATCCAAAAATTAAAAAAATGCAAGACCTTCACGTGGAGTCATTAAATGTGACCTAGTTACGAGGAAAAATTTGATGTATGTGTTCAAATTGACTTTTTGGTAGCTACAGTTCAGAAAACCACACTTCTGGTACTCCGAATACAAAAAATATATGATTCGTCCAGTGGAAACCCTAAACCCAGGGTCAAAATTATAGTTAATACTAACATGCACGCGTGTGCCAAAAATTGGCTCAATCCGAGAATAATTAGGGTATTGAAAGCCATACCCTAGCTTAACCCTGTAACCCTAGGCCCAAAACCCCATCGACGTAAAAAATGAAATGAGCCCATATCATACACGCGTGTGGCTCTTGGGACGGCGAGGAACGCTATGGTGGCCGATTTCCATTTTGTCCCACAGAAAGTGTGTTTTCCATTTTTAAAGTGCCAAAATTAAGGTTTTTTTGTGAGGTAGCTACCAAAACGGCTAATCGAAAGTTGGGCACAACAGCCCACATAATTTTTTTATCTAATTTTTTTCAAAAAACAAAAAAAAATTGAACGTCTTCTCGCCTGACCAGAGACAGGCTCTGTCCTTAAGAGAGAGCTAAAAAATTGGTCACCCCACCACAGAGGACGCTTGTGGTTATGCATGAGCGCAGCCTAAGCTCTAGCCAAAAAAAAAATTGGCCGCCTGACTACAAACAACGTCTATTTTTGGGCGTGAAAATTGCAAAAAAAAAAATCCTCAACTTTGCATGTGTGCCGCGTTATGACTACTTTGGTGTTCTAGACTCGCGTCACTAATACGGTCTAGTCTAGGACTAACACAGTACCATCATTGAGTATTTATTCAACTTACATTGATGCTTGATACTTGATCATTTTTTGCTACTATATTGAGCCTTCTCAGAGCTCCACATATTACTACACCGTACGGTTGACACCACCTGGCTATTGTTCTACTCAATCTTCATGAGTTTTTACTGCAACGGCCCTTGATCACCACTACTATGAAAAATTGGCTCAACCCGAGAATAATTAGGGTATTGAAAGCCATACCCTAGCTTAACCCCGTAACCCTAGGCCCAAAACCCCATCGATGTAAAAAATGGAATGAGCCCATATCGTACACGCGTGTGGCTCTTGGGACGGCGAGGAACGCCACGGAGGCCGATTTCCGTTTTGTCCCATAGAAAGTGTGTTTTCCATTTTCAAAGTGTCAAAATCAAGGTTTTTTTGTGTGAGGCAGCTACCGGCTAATCGAAAGTTGGGCACAACACCCCACATAATTTTTTATATAATGTTTTTCAAAAAAAATCTAAACGTCTTCTCGCCTGACCAGAGATAGGCTCTGTCCTTAAGAGAGAGCTAAAAAAATTGGTCACCCCACCACAGAGGACGCTTGTGGTTATGCATGAGCGCAGCCTGAGCTCTAGCCGAAAAAAAATTTGGCCGCCTGACTACAAACAACGTCTGTTTTTTAGCGTGAAAATTCCAAAAAAAAAATCCTCAACTTTGCATGTGTACCGCGTTGTGACTACTTTGGTGTTCTAGACTCGCGTCACTAGTACGGTCTAGTCTAGGACTAACACAGTACCATCGTTGAGTATTTATTCAACTTACATTGATGCTTGATACTTGATCATTTTTTGCTACTATATTGAGCCTTCTCAGAGCTCCACATATTACTACACCGTACGGTTGACACCACCTAGCTATTGCTCTACTCAATCTTCATGAGTTTTTACTGCAACGGCCCTTGATCGCCACTACTATGAAAAATTGGCTCAACCCGAGAATAATTAGGGTACTGAAAGCCATACCCTAGCTTAACCCCGTAACCCTAGGCCCAAAACCCCATCGACGTAAAAAATGGAATGAGCCCATATCATACACGCGTGTGGCTCTTGGGACGGCGAGGAACGCCACGGAGGCCGATTTCCATTTTGTCCCACAGAAAGTGTGTTTTCTATTTTTAAAGTGCCAAAATCAAGGTTTTTTTGTGAGGCAGCTACCGAAACGGCTAATCGAAAGTTGGGCACAACACCCCACATAATTTTTTAATCTAATTTTTTTTAAAAAAAAATCTGAACATCTTCTCCGCTGACCAGAGACAGGCTCTATCCTTGAGAGAGAGCTAAAAAAGTGGTCACCCCACCACAGAGGACGCTTGTGGTTACGCATGAGCGCAGCCTGAGCTCTAGCTAAAAAAAATTGGTCACCTAATAGTAAACAACGTCTGTTTTTGGGCGTGAAAAATCCAAAAAAAAAATCATCAATTTTGCATGTGTGCCGCATCGTGACTACTTTGGTGTTCTAGTCTCGCGTCTCTAGTACGGTCTAGTCTAGGACTAACACAGTACCATCGTTGAGCATTTATTCAACTTACATTGATGCTTGATACTCCCTCCATACCAGATTATAGGGCAATTACGTATTTTAAGACAAACTTTGACCTTTAATTTTAGTCAAAAAAATATAAGATATATTATATAAAAATTATACCATTAAATTCATATTTAAAAGAACTTTCCAATGGTATAATTTTTATATCAAATATCTCATATTTTCTTGATTAAAATTAATGGTTAAAGTTTATCTTAAAAATAAAATACACAATTGCCCAATAATCCGAAATGGAGGGAGTACTTGATCATTTTTTGCTACTATATTAAGCCTTCTCAGAGCTCCACATATTACTACACCGTACGGTTGACACCGCCTGGCTATTGCTCTACTCAATCTTTATGAGTTTTGACTGCAACGGCCCTTGATCGTCACTATTGTATGGTAAGAATTTGTAAGAATTTAATAGTTGCAATGACGTGAGCGGCTTACCACCACATCCTAGTAGTTTATAGAAAAATATACTTGTGATTTGTTTCTGAATTTTCTACTAATCATGGCAGGTTCTAGAGTTAAAAGTTTTTGGGTACCGTAAAAGTGCTCAAAAATTATGGGAAACAAATATGAGCACTTTTACAGTACCCTAAAAGTAATGTAGGCCGTCTATTTTTGCCAATCCAACAACTATTATGCCTTGGTACTCCACCTGTAGTCTCATGGAGTACCGAGTCTAAAATTCACGGAGTACTTTGATCTAAGGGGCAAAACGGTCATGACACTAATACCAGTTCTGCAAAATCGTACTCGTGCTCGTGGTACCAGATCTTGAACTCCCCATAGAGGCCGCTGCCGCCGCCAGCGCCACCTCCCAGAGATGGGGAGGAATCGAACCAGTCAATCCCGGAAAAGCTTGATCGCTCGTTGATCTGTGGCATGGCGGTATGGCTTCAGCATGTCTGTCGCCGGCGACAAGCCGCATGCACCAGATTGAATCACGGCCATTCTCGTTCTACGGATCGTACTAGTTCATCTGTACATGATTCGAATAGAAAGTTGAATAATCTTTGGAAGCAAACAATTGGTAAACAGATACTATCGGATTATCTAGATTTTATTAGTCTATTGTTGCATCGCTGCAATGAAAAGGGATGTAATCATCCACACAAATCAAAACGTCAAAACGCATCATCTACATAATATTACTAGACTGATTAATTGATGCGGATGAGAGCGGCATAAATTAGATCGGCTAGGCGCGATTGGGACGAACGATTCGTGTTTCTCTGTTTCTTCCGGCGCCTGGAATGGAAAAGATCGGGAGTTATAGCTATAAAGTAATTGGACCCAAATGACTAAGTAGCCCTCACTCGCGGACGGCCAGATTTCATTTGTACTCCACTCTATGTATTTGGAGTACTGGGTACCGTAAAAGTGCTCTAATTTTTTTAAACAGAAGAGAATACAAATTGCAATTAGGGCACTTTCAATGATTTTGCTTCTTTATGGTGGAATACATATTATCGGGCATACCATGATTATATATTACCACTTGGTATGATTTAAAACTTGCTATGCGGTATAGATTTGTTTCATCACAGTATACTCGTGAGATGGTTAAAAAAATACAAAACCTTAATCAAGAAAATATGTATGATGTACATGACTGGACAAAAGATGACAACCACACAACTAACTTCTTTCACTCATGGTTAGCGAATCAAGCCATCATATGCATTCACTGGAAGATAAAGATTCATTCATCTGTTACTATAGCTACCAAGCGATGCCTGTCGGGGGGCAGGTGCGCTCCGCCCTGCTCGCGATGTGACCACCTTAGGGCATCTCCAACCTTGACGCAATGGGATCGTGGGTGTCTGAATCTGTCCAGAAATGACGGGGCGCTGGGAAAAATCAGCCCAGCGGCATAACGTATTCTCGTTGGTCTGTCCGCCGCGACGCAAACGTGGTCCAAATTTGGGTCGCGTTTGCGTTGCCGCGGACTGACCAACGTATCCGCTCACTAGTGGCACGTAGGCCAAACGCCCCCAAATCGCTCCCCCTCTCCCGACCTGCCGTGTCGCCTACCCCTGGCCGCCGCCACTTCCGCTGCCTGTTTTCTGCCCACGACGCGCTAGTTGTTCTGGCCTGTAGCCGGTGTCCTTTGCTCGAACTTCCCGGCAGCTAGGCCACCGCTGCTCACCGGCACAGGCATCGTTCTAGGCCACCTGTTGCGGCGCCTATGAGGTGTTCGACCATTTGCGCGGCCGATTTTCAGGTGAGATCCTGGTCACCTGAGTCATTGTACGTATAACATAGGAACACATATGTGATCGTATGCCTACTTTTTTCATATATGGAGCTGAGCAAGTCGATTTAAACGTTTTACAAGACCGTCATCAAGCCATCGTCGGATGAGAAGTCCGATGATGATTCTGCGCTGCTAATGGTCGCAGCAATGCTCCTCCATGAGCACACTTCGAGGCTAGTGTACAGGGGCTCGGTCAAGGGCTGCAAGCCCAATGTCAAGCACAACCGTGAGAAGGGCCACTACCAACTCAATCGCGACTACTTCCATCCTACCAATCCAATCTTCAGCGCGGAAAAATTTCTGGCGCCGCTACCGGATGTCAAGGAAGTTGTTTTTGATGATTTCAAATGGAGTGAGGGTGCACTATGATTACTTCACCACCATGCCTGATGCCACCGGTAAGCTTGGCTTCACTTCCTATCAGAAATGTTTTGTAGCTATTAGAATGCTTGCATATGGAGTCGACGGTAATCTTATAGATGAGTACTTGCGAATGAGCGAGACCATCTGCCTTGAGTCGATGTACAAATTCTGCAAACTGGTGATAGTGGTGTTTGGCACTGTCTATCTTAGAGACCCACTGTTGAGGACACTGCTCAACTGATGTCGATCAATGAGGGAAGAGGGTTTCTGGGGATTATAGGAAGTATTGAATGCATGCATTGGGAGTGGAAGAACTGGCGATTTGCATGGCAAGGGAAGTATAGCGGGCATGCCGACGGGTGCACTTTCATTCTTGAGGTCGTGGCATCACAAGATCTATTGATCTGGCACTCTTTTTTTGGCATGGCCGGCTCCCACAATGACATAAACGTGCTCCAGCGTTCTCCGGTCTTTGCTAGGCTTGCGGAGGGCGATGCTCCATTGTATAACTATGAGATCAATGGCCATCCATACAACAAGTGCTACTATCTTGCCAATGGCATATATCCCGAGTGGTCTACTTTTATGAAGACAATTCATGAACCAACGGAGGAGAAAAATAGAAGGTTTGCTAGGCGACATGAAGCATGCAAGAAGGATGTGGAGCGTGCATTTGGTGTGCTATAATCTAGGTGGGCTATTGTTTGCCATCCTGCGAGAACATGGAGCACAGAGGAAATGTGGGAGGTCATGACTGCTTGTGTGATCATGCATAACATGATCGTCGAGAATGAGCGCGATGAACGCATCCATGACCAAGGGTGGGAATATCAGGGTGAGTTGGTTGTCCCACATCCATGAGCAGCTACATTTGAGGAGTTCCTCCATGTGCACGGGGAGATTCGTGATCGCACTACTCAAGATCAGCTGCAGAAAGATTTGATTGAACATCAGTGGGCATTGGCAGGAATGGAAGAAGATGAGGAGTAGTTTTATTTTGTCTTGCTTTCATACGTTTCCGTCAAAACTATATTGTTTGTTTAAACTATGTTGTTACTTTGAACTTTGTTGTATTATTTTTTACATCTTCAATTATTGTGACATTGATATTTATTGTGCATTGTTTTAAAATAAGAGTTTGGATTGAGGCCACGTGGCCAACTCTCCAAATGCGCCGGGCCACTGGGCCTGCTCCCGACCCAAACGGTCAAGGGGGCAGACACCGCTCCTTTCCTATCCATGGTCCGACGCAAATGGACCAAATTACAAATATGTCAGGCCATTAGAGATACCATTAGGCCTTGTTTTGTTGAAGAGTTTGACAGGTTTTCTTGGGGATCAACCGGGACCGCACAGGGTGCCGTTGGTCGGCAACATGCAATATGTGTTGATAGGGATGTGCGGGTCAGGTCCTTGGTGGGTTATGGTCAAATACTCACCTGAATTATTTTTTGTACCAAAGTACCCTTTCTAAAGTTCAACTTACGGCGTCACCCTAGCTAACCGAGAAGAAAATGACTAGTGGGTGTCAAGTCCGTCTTACGCTATTTAGTTTTAGACAACGTATGAATGTGGGAAGAGCAAGATCTTTTTTATTTGTATGAATGGTGGTTATGGTTTTGTTTGGTAGAATCAAATATAGATAAGTTCTTAGATTTAGTTATGTGAGAAGATGTGAATATTTCACATAAGAATCAAATATAGATAAGTTGTTAGATTTAGTCATGTGAGAATATGTGAATATTTCACATACTCCCTTTGGATCAGTTTAACTAGCATACACACATTATAAGAATAACTTTGATCATTAATTTTGGTCAACAAAATATGCATAACATTTTATAAAAACTATTCCATCGGATTTACCGGTATAGTTTTTGTTAACCAAAATTAATGGCCAAAGATTTTTATAAACTACGTGCATGCCTGCTAAACGATCAGAACGGAGTAGTATATATACCAAGTCTTCCATAGACTCTCTTTTAGTCTTTATAATTAGGGTATACCAAGTCTTGAAGAGACTCTCGTTAGTCTTCATTTATGATTTTTTCGCCATGTCATGTACACATTGCATGATCGTTCAGATGGCGACTCCTGAGCATGATTTCTTGGAAACTTCATAGTATGTGTCGTTTGGTTATGTATCTCTAGAAAAACGTTCCAAATGATTTACCACAAAAGACATTGCCAGCTTGCTTTAAAAATCTCAACCACTTATGGAACCTGTGGCGGAGACAACTGTGCCGATGAAAACTGGCTTAAGGGATTTGCTATATTTTAGTCGACTGAGAATTCTTGAGTCTCATACACCAAAAAAAAATATGTATCAATTGTATTATTTTCTCTACAAACATTAAAGAATTGATATAATTTGCGCGACCCGTGCACAAATTGTTTGTAAAGGAATAAATATAACAAAGGTATATTATAAGGAACGTCAATATTAGGAAACTATTATAAGAAAGTTTCATATCTCTACTAATAATATTGCTAGAGGTATGGTCCGTGGCTCGCAAATACGCTTTCAATTCACCTAAAATACGCTTTCTCGTCCAATAAAATTACCTACCACTGCCACCATAAGTTAAAAAACAATCTCTACTAATAATATTGCTAGAGGTATGGTCCGTGGCTCGCAAATACGCTTTCAATCCACCTAAAATACGCTTTCTCGTCCAATAAAATTACCCACCACTGCCACCATAAGTTAAAAAACGATTTAAAAAAACTAGCGTATCTACTCTCACCCGGCCCCCGATGCCGGCAAAAATTCCCCCGTGCTGCACCGTGACCGCCGCCTCCACGCGCCATGCACTGCCCGGCCGCCACCGTCTCCACTCCCTGCTTAGCTATCGCATTGGCGCTGCCCCGGCCCCGGCCCCGGCCCCGGTTGGGTGTATCGAGCGCCCAACTCGGCTCCTCCCCGTATCTTATCCTATCTCAAGGAGGCGCCACACATCCACGCTGGCCCTCCCCACTCTCCATGTTACCGCAATGAGCCGACCTTTGCTTTCCACCAGCGTCACGCGCCCGGACAGGCCTTCACCGCGTCTCCTATTTCTGGCAGGCGAGCACAGAGTCCGGCCACTACCCCGTCCTCTACCCAGACAGGCATCCGCCCTAGAGAAGTCATGACACAGGTGAGGTCAAGGGAGAGAGGGCACCGGGGAGGTTGAGGACAGCCACCGAGCAACACTGATGTTTTCCACTGGAGAGAAAAGAAGGGATGGGCGTTGGTGGCGGCGCCCCAACCTGCAATTCCGTCTTGGGGACAATGACGCTAGAGGATTCAGACTTTCACTAGGTGCTATGGCAGCAGCGAGAGAAGAACGTGGGGTGGGACTGTGAGAGGTCGTTTGCGCTAACTTTTTACTAACACAATATAGCTATTGTATCTGCGTGCTGGAAAATATTAGCAAAGATACAGTGAAGCCTAAATGATTTGTTGATTCAATCTTACAATTTTTTTCTACTCAGCCCGTATACTTTTGGCAAAATAAATTCACAATTATATGGTTTTTGTAGTTACAAGAAATCAATAAATAATTTGACGAGTTTATTAGAATGTTAGTGCAAACCAAAGATGCAATAAATATATTAGACGATGGCCGATCGATCTTCGGCTAAAATTTAGGTTATGTCTGTTTTTATCCAAAAGTTCTATTTTTTTCTCCGGTTGCAAAGCATAAGCATGTTTGCTATGTGTTATATCACTTTGGTAGTTATAACAAATTAATAAAATATATATCTACGTAATATAGAGTCATAATTATAGAGTTCATTGGAATATAAGTGCAAACAAAACAATCATTTTCTTTTGAGATTTATCCAAGTGAATGTTTAGAAAGATAAACTCGTCGCTTTGGATAAACTTACTATAAGGAGAGATGATGCCCGCTCGTGCTCAATTCGAGGAGAGGATGTGGAAAGGATGAAGTGAGACTAGGGTTACATAGTTCAATCGATTTTAGAGTCAAGTATTCTACGCTGCAACGACTACACAACGATGCCCGCTCGTGCTCAATTTGAGGAGAGGATGTGGAAAGGATGAAGTGAGACTAGGGTTACATAGTTTAATCGATTTTAGAGTCAAGTATTCTACGCTGCAACGACTACACAAGACTGATTCATACCAAAATAAAAACCAACCCATAGCAAGGCACACACAAATATTAATCCATAGCAATGGAGGAGTCGTGGACCGATTAATCTATTCATGTGCTCGGCATCCGCTAAATTTTGTTGAATCTATTAAAATTTTCAATGCAGGTTTAAAATTGTATTAAATTTAACATGTTTAAGATTGTAATCAGACTGGTTCGTGTCTGTAAAATATGTAAAATATGCTTTTATCCAATTAAAAATATGTTTTCGTTCGATATTTCTTTCCCAATTTTACCCTCTCACAAAATCACATAATACGTGTTTCTTTTCTGAGCGTCGACTTTTCTTATCTACCATTTTGTTTCGTCGGTCATCCGAGCCGTCCGCAGCCATGCCGGGGCAGGGTGGAGGCAACTGTCCGTCCTCCCATCCGGTTTAGTGGACACGTGGAGGAGCTCATGGGCGCGCTATGCCGTGGCCCGCGGCAATGCCGGGGCTTGAGGCTGCACAAACTTGGGGACCGCATCCATGGTGTGGCAAGACGACGCAGGTCAAGGGGAAGGCTGGAGGAGGAGGGAACGGGTGTCATGCCGTCTCAGATTCATTACCTTCAGGCATGGTGTAGACAGCGGCAGGCGAGGGAAGGGAGGCAGCGGGCAAAGGAGGATTATTGTCGACCTCAAACGAGGACGAGGAGATGAGTTTGGGGATTTTTTTTGTGTTCCACAATCTATTGACTCAGTGTCGCTTGGATTGGGAGTCTTAGATCGCTTGGCTCATTTTTGTTTTCTTCTAGAATCGGCTCACTTTCGGCTGGCTATGCTAGCAGGACGGATACGGCCAAAAAATATTGCTGGCCATGTGCAAGCATCGTGAAAAATGAGCTGGTCCAAATCTATGTGCATGCACATACAAAATAGAGTTCTCACAAAGTCATAATTTTGTATAAAAACATAATTTTTAAAAACAATAAAATTTATTAGACTAAAGGAAATCTATAAATAAACCATATACGAATAGATTTTGTCATTTCTAAAAAGGAGAGAAGACCTTGGAACAATTATACTTGTCATTACATTGAAAAAGACAAGTCATGGTTTCCTCGTCGTCCCACATCTTGTCATTGATAGAGCTTGCCCCCAATAGAATGAAGGGGAGGTTCGGCACATATGGCAAGGTCGGCGGGGTACATGAAGTGAAGATTGGCATAAACCAAATTTTTAGAGCAGGAAGAGGTCCCACATACCAATATGAGCATATGATCCCCATCCTAGAGTCCCATGAGAACAATGGTTGCAAGTGGCGACGAGGTAGAGTCATCCAGAGAAATGGTGGAGACCTAGAGGGGATGGGATGGACCAAGGATATTGATTTGGTTGTCTTCAACACTTATATGTATTTATCTTGTGAGAAAACAGCTTTTAATAATAAAATTCTCTATGGTCTATTTAAAAAGGAATCAACGTGTATTGAAGTTTGTAGTGATGATACATTCCGTCACGCTGTCATGTAAGCATATGCTCTCAACTCTCATGTTTAGTTGGGCTTTGTGTCTTCTTAGTTGAGTGCATCGATAATTATAGCTAACCCGTAGCAACGCACGGGTATTCAGCTAGTATTAGATAAACTGTGATTTTGCACCTGCCGAATCTCCTATTGGATGAAAAAACAGTACTCTTCTACTCAACAAGAATTGGCCACTATGGACCATGAGATCTGCTAACTAGACGATCAATATTTTTTTTGATCCTACCGTAAAAATCCTCAAAAAAATGCATCGGTTGCAATTTTTGGCAGAAGAGTAATTGCACTCGTTACGTTGCACTTTTGTTTAACATGCAGTTGCACTATAAGCTGACTGACTCGGTGAATAGAGAATCTGAGATATAGATAGACAAAACTTTTATTTAATACACTGCCAAATGCTCCTCCGTTTTAGAACCATGCACGGATGCAAATGTCTCGGCATCTGCATGTAGAGGGATCGCGGACAATGTGGCGGCGTTGTTTGCCAGCTAGAACGCTCTCTGTGCTCTGGAGCCGGTTTAGCAGTTCACGATTTGGCGCGCAACTTGGGCGATGGTGGCTGGCTGGAAACGCAAGTAACTAAGTTTGTTACCAATGTCTTACAAATACTTTTTTTAGAGTAACAATATATTTTATTAATTGAAAATCAAGTTACATGAAGCAACATACGTAAAAACTAAAAGACAAACCAGAATAAAATAATTATCCTGAAAACTTTACAGAAAAAGCTACAAAAGATCGATAAATACAAATCGATCTCTAGAGTTTCCTGCAACCACCGAAGCAAACGACCGCCGTCTAACTCCGACAGTTACTTAGGTGCACTACTGAGTGATGAACAATTCGTGTGTTCCGTAGTCTGTAGGGCAAAACTAAGAAATTAAGGTTATTACCAATGATTACCAGCATAGACAGCTCTTGGTTCCTATGGGCGTAAAGAGCAAAGAAAGAACTATAAGAAAGATTAAAAAAACAAGACCAGCCAGGACTAGCCCTTGGCGGTATTTTTTATAGAAGGGACGAGAAACACGGTTAATATTCGTTCTTGTTGGGAGTTGGGCTTGGAATGCAAGACAGCATCCCTACTACTGAGGGCTTGGAGGCCCTCTCGCCCCCCCCCCCCCCCCGAGGGCGACGGGGTCTCCTCCTCCGTCCCCGACCGCCGCCCCTCCCTCCGCCCTCTTCCTCCGTCGCCGCCGCCGGCAGTGGTCGCCGGGCGAAGCCCGGGCGACGCCGGCGGCGGCGGCTCTCCATTCCCCGCGCCATGACAGCAGGTCGGGGCCTCCCCTGTCCCTGGCGGCGGTGCTCTTCGGGGGGCAGCGGTCCGGCGTGGCCGGGGGGCCGTGGTGCGCTGGCGTCGCACGGTGGCGTCGTGGGGCGGAGTGCCAGGACGGAGGTGGCCGCTGGTGGTTGCCGGCCAAGATCTGGGCGCCCCGGGCCCTAGATGGGCTCGGGCGGGCCCAGATGGGCTTGGGCGGGCCAGGTCGCTGAGTTCCCGGAGCTTCCTGGAGGTGGCGACGACGACTCCGCTTGGCTGGGACGGCGGCAAAGCCGGCGTGTTGCAGCAGGGCTGCCGGAGCTTTACGGGCCCGTCTGGGCCCGGCTAGGCCAGCATGGGCCTGGTGTGCGTCTGGTGTTCTGTCCGGTCGACGACCACCGCTCGGTGGTGGAGGTGGGGTCCTCCCGCCCGGCTGAGCTGATGTCCCCAGTCCCGGCAGTGTCGTGTATCCTCACCATACAGGGCGCGCGCTATTGCTCTCGAAGAGACGGTGATGGTGGCTGCAAGATCGTGGTGGCGCGTGCTCGTGGGCGGTGAAGATTGGTGGTGGTGCTCCGGTGCGCCTGAGTTTTTTTGTGGGAGGGGGTCGGGAGAAATCCCTGTCGGCATGTCCGACCCTGACGCGGTGCCGCTCTTGAGTGGCACCATTCCTTGTTGGAGGGCGTCGTGGGAAGCCTCCGTCTACTTTACTTCGAGTCGGGGGAAACCCTAGGACCATCCGGTCCGGGCAGCAGGGCCGTGTCGACGGTGCCTCCCTTCTTGAAGGTGCTGCTTGGCTCTGGGTGTTCCGGAGTGCTGGGAGCGTGGTGGAAAAGTCGGAGGGCGCAGCGGTTGCGGGTCTTCATCGCTTCGTCGATTCGCCGTTGTCTTCATTTATTTTCTTTTGGGCATGTTTCTGCTGTCGCCCCAGCATTTCTTTGTTTCGAACTATTGTATCATCGGTGTGGTTGCTATATAATATATAGCGGGGCGAAAGCCTGTTTTGTCTACTGAGCTACTGCTCAGTTCTCTACAAGAAAGAAAGAAGAACGTGATAGAAAGAACTGTGTTGTTCATCTGTCAAGGTTATCTTTAAAAGAAGATGGAGTGGCTGTAAGAAATTATGAATTAAATGAGATCCCAAGTTGTCTTATATTTAATCTCCCTCTAGTATCTTGTCTAGGCCGGATGATATGTCCACACTTGTCGAACAAATGCCTCTTGACTACTCTTGGGGTGTACCCACTTTTCTTTCAGCGAATCCGGGCCAGTTGGTGTCCACAACTGTCGTCGAGATGCCTTCATTACTAGTAATGCCAATTGAGGGAAGCCAGGAAATCTAGTGGTGTCATTGTTTATTGCAAATGAGTGGTGTCATTTGACACCAATGGTTGTTTGTTAGTACTTGTTGGTTATGCGCCTATGGCCCTTGTCTTTGAATACTCTGGGCGATATAATTCTGGCCTGACCTGCTAATCCGAATCGTGAAGTTAGCATGGATGCAGATGCGGCCAGGACTAACTATGCATTTTTATCGAGAAAGGTTCCTATAAAGAAGTATGTTAGCTATTACTTCAACAGTACATAAACAAAGCTCCCTCTTCTGGGTCTTCCACAGTTAAGTTGTTGCCGAGCAACAAATCTAGCTAGTACTATCGGTCGGAACAATTGGTTGAAGATCCATCTCCAACTGATTGAAGGTAATCATCAACTGAATGATCTCTAAGATTTTCCTACTTATGACATGCATCATGCATGAGCTTACGAACCCTTGTTGAAGGCCCTAGCTAATTAAGCACCCAATTTTTTAACCTGCTGCCGTTGCAACGTCTACGCAGAATGGTGACCAAGGTGGTGGACCTCCGGTCGGACACTGTGACGAAGCCCTCGGAGGCCATGCGCGCCGCCATGGCCGCGGCGGAGGTGGACGACGACGTCCTGGGAACGGACCCGACAGCTCACCGCTTCGAGACAGAGATGGCCAGGATGATGGGCAAGGAGGCGGCCCTGTTCGTGCCGTCGGGCACCATGGCCAACCTCGTCTCCGTCCTCGTGCACTGCGACACCAGGGGCAGCGAGGTCATCCTCGGCGACAACTCCCACATGCATATCTACGAGAACGGCGGCATGTCCACCATCGGTGGCATCCACCCCAAGACCGTCAGCAACAATCCCGACGGCACCATGGACATCGACAAGATCGTCGCCGCCATTAGGCCTCAGGGCGGTGCGCTGTACTATCCCACCACCAGGCTGATCTGCTTGGAGAACACACATGGAAAGTGAGTTGCTCTTATACTCTGTTGCTCATGTGTTCTTCCCTATCGGAAGCAATAGTAGTATTTGTCTCTCTTACCTGAAAAACTTTCTTGCTTGTTCTTCCTGCAGTTGTGGTGGAAAGTGTCTGTCTGTAGAATACACCGACAAGGTTGGCGAAGTTGCTAAAACTCATGGCTTGAAGCTTCATATTGATGGAGCTCGCATTTTTAATGCTTCCGTGGTAAGTAGTATGAGATCAGCCAGCCGACATGCCAAATTAGGAACTATAGTACCGTCTCAGAATCTCACATGACTCTTCTTGTGTTAGGCACTTGGAGTTCCTGTTGACAGACTTGTGAGAGCTGCGGATTCTGTTTCGGTATGTTTCGGTTTGCTTGGTCTTATGCTAAATGATGCAAATGGGGCTACTTGTAACATTTATCCGTGACTGTTTTCCTCTGCTAAACATAAACTGCAGGTATGCCTATCAAAAGGGTTAGGTGCTCCTGTTGGATCAGTTATTGTTGGTTCCAAGGCCTTCATAGACAAGGTAAATGGTTGATATTCGGATTACAAGTTTAAACTGCTTAAGGGAAAATGTAATGATGGCAATCTGAACAACACTTTCAGGCTAAAATTCTTAGGAAGACCCTAGGTGGTGGAATGAGGCAGGTGGGAGTTCTGTGTGCTGCTGCCTCTGTCGGAGTCCGCGACACTGTAGGCAAGCTTGCCGATGACCATAGGAGGGCTAAAGTTTTAGCAGGTTGGTCAATTAATCTGTATTCAAGTGAGTTACAAATAATTAGCAGATAATAATATTTTTGTCCTGTTCATCTATTAGATGGACTGAACAAAATTGAACAGCTTGCAGTTGATTTATCTTCAGTGGAGACCAATATGGTTAGTCTAACAAACCTTCTCAGAGTTTGCTTGTCTTCTGATATGTTTCCTTAAAATATCATACTGTAACCTACCGTGTGGCAATTCTCTAGGTATTTTTCGACATTACGGATCCACAGATATCACCTCAGAAGCTGTGTCAAGTCCTGGAACAGCGCAATGTGCTTGCAATGGCAGTAAGCTCAAAGAGGTTAAATTCACTTCTCTCTCCCCCACCCCCTCTCAGTAGAAGCCTAATCTTTTTGTTATGCTAAACTACCAAGTAATGTCAAGCTCAAATGCACAGTGTACGCATCTTATGCCTATATATTAGTCTCCGACTTAAAACTTTAGACTGTACTTTTTGTGAGAAAAGGTCTCATTGCTTATTTCATATCATGTATGCATCAAAAAACATAACCTTCAATCTTGAACTCTGCAGCGTCAGATTTGTGATTCATTACCAAATTTCAGACAGTGATGTCCAGCACGCGCTGACATGCATGCAGGTATAGAAATCTCACATTCGTTTGCCCCTCCACTACCTATTCTTCAATCTGACACGTCGCTCTGTTTTCAGAAAGCTGTTGAGGAAATAATGTCAGGCAATGCTAACTTCCAGCGTTTGACAAAAGGTGCTACCGCAAATTCATATGGGAACTAGGTGGTCACCTCCTTTTGCCCCACCAATGCAATTGAATTGATGCAATGTTCAGCTTGCTTGCTATTGGGGCCGTTTTAGTCACAAATCTGCAGAATAATCTTTTGATGTTTACTCTTTGCTCGGATGTGATATGGTGCAGTTGTGCTTATTTGTCACAGCCCAAAATTTTCAAACAGGGTACCCCCTATACGTTTCCCAACAGTACACCTTATTCGTTAAACAAAGCAGCGCAGTCTCCCGCAACTGTCCAGGATGTCCTATTACGAATAGTATCATGTCTGCTCTTGTAAACAAAAAGAGATAGCTGAATAAAATATGGCATATGAGCGAAAATCCCGTTTGGAGTTCGAGCTACACTTTTTTTTTAAGAAAAGCAAAAGATTTGCCTTAATTCATTGAATAAGAGAGAGAGTTAAAGTTTGTTACAACGAACCACACAAACGAGCAACTAATTTCTCGGTAATAGAAAACCCAAGTGCTTTGCACCCGCCAACACCCAAGATCTAGCTTCCATCTTAATGTTTGCAAGAATAATGGTTGGCATGGTAATTTATTCTTGAAGATCCTTGCATTTCTTTCGTTCCAAAGATCCCATGAGACGAGCATAAGGAGTGACGCCAACCCCTTCCTTCTTCCATTGTTGTTAAGGACCAAGCTACACCACCAATCCTCAATGTTATCGAAGGCAAGCCACGCCAAGGTATCTAAATCATGTAGACCAATCCACAATTTGCTCATATTCAAATTCGGATGGAGTAGCGGCATTTGAAAAGTAGGTGGGATGTCGTCTCATCCACACATCTACAAAGAGGGCAAATTGTAGCATTTGGCCAACCCCTCTTTTGAAGGCGATCCGATGTCCACGCCCGGTTTTGAATGATTAGCCAAGCAAAAAATTGCACTTTGGTGGAGCCCAATTCTTCCAAACCAAGGAGCCCAAGGGTGAGAGGATTGCGCCAACGAATTGTGCATTATAGGCCAAAGAACAAGAGTATTCGTCGGATGATGTAAGCTTCCAATGGATGGGTCCAAGGTATCGTCATCTAGATGTGTATTTGACACAATTTCCCAAAGTTTTGTGAACTCTTGGAAATGTTGAACGGATAGACCGTTGGAGATGTCGATTTGCAATATCCACGCATCATCGGTGATAGCTTTCTGGACGAACCGTCCTTTGCTTTTGGAAATCGAGTAGATGGACGGCGTGATGGTTTTTGGGGCAAGCCCGTCCGCCCACGGCGCATCCCAAAAACGCGCTTTGGCTCCATTGCCCATGGTGACCTTGGTCATAGCATAGAAGAACTCCATATCATCATCGTTGCAAGGGTTTTCAAACCCAACCCATGGCCTCTACGGAGCCGTCCATTCAAGCCATGACCATCTAAGACGGAGAGCACACGCAAATTTATCCATATTTAAGATGCCAAGGCCCCCGATAAAAGTCGGTCTACAAACCGCCGTCCAATTAACCTTACATTTCCCACCAGATGCCTTTTCGGTGCCCGCACAAAAGAAGCCTTTAATAATTTTTTGGATTGACAATTATGGCTCAACCGGCACGGAAAGAGCGGTGAGAGGGTAGATAGATTGAGCTACACTTTGGTATCTCTCTGGCCCCCCAGCTTCCGCAAATTGATGCAAGAAGCTGGCCCAAACACCCCAGATTCATGAAGCTAACTTCGCAGATTTGGCTTAAAATCACATGCAAAATGAGAAGCTAGCATTTTGATCCGCTGCATTTTTAGAAAGGAAAATGATTATGTTCAGCCGGAGGCTGTGTCGCATGGGGCCTCCACATCGGTCGCCGTTGGATTGTTTTGATCGAGCGAACCGCACGCCACGATTACTTTTCATGGCAGAAGCGAGCAAGCGAGTGGACCCACCTAACCTTATCATCCAACCTTATCCGGACCGAGATCTGGTGCCTTGCTGTGGACAAGGCACCAATGAACAGTTCCATACCTTGCGGACTGAGCCGTTGGATCAAAAATAAATGGCCAAGATTAAACACTGGAGCATAGCACTGTACATGGTGCTGTACCAGGCTCACTGCAGGCAAATCACTGTGCCGCATGTACTGTAGCCGGACACTGTAGCGCAGAACTGTTCATATCATCTGGCCCATCAGTTCTTGATCCAATGGCCAAAATAGGGGTGCAAGGCATGGGACTGTTCATTGGTGCCTTGCTCACAGCGAGGCACCGGATCTCAGTCCACCTTATCCTCCCCCGTCCTTCTTCCTCAATGAATCCCCTCCCCACATCCTCCCAGATGATGTGCCTGGAGCCTGTGTCTCCTCCGCAGTCGCGCGCTCTCGCCCTGCCGGTCCTCCCCCGCGCCTGCGTCCTGCTGATGGCCCGCGTCTCCTTCCCCGCGCCCGCGTCCTACTGATGGCCCGCGTCTCCTCCCCTGCGCCCGCATCTCCTCCCCTGCGCCCGCATCCTACTGATGGCCCGCGTCTCCTCCGCCACGCCCACGCCCTGCCGGTAGCCTGCATCCATCACGGAGAGCCCGGATCAGCAGCCATCTTCCCAACCACGCGCCACCGTCGACACCCAGCCACAGGTTGCTGGCCTAGACCCCGGCGTCTCCTTTTTGCCATCCGCCCACACAGGTTCGAGCACGTCGTCTTCTCCTTCCTACAGCGACGCCGGCGAGGCCTACGAGGGCAGCTAGGGGACACAAAGGAGTTTGCCGTGCGCGATGGAGCTGCGAGGGACAGGTGTCGATGCTTCGAGGGGCGTCGGCGGCCGCTACAAGGGGGCAGCGGCCCCTACAAGGAGGTGGTGGCTGGGCGACGGCGGTTGCTGTGGCGATGGCAGCTACCAACGGCAATATTGCTACAAGCGCATCGGCGGTTGCTGCAAAAAAAATTTGTTTGTATGATTCATTTATCCCTTTTTTCTTCGTATGTAGCAAATTCTTTGAAGGTTTCTAGCATATTTTTTCCTATTTGATTCAACTCTACAGAGTGGTTGTTGCAGAATTTCTTTTCCGTACGATTTGATTTTTTTCTTCATGTGGTGCAAATTTTTAAAAGGTTAATTTGCTCCACTATAGCAACGCGAGGGGGAGGTGCGGTGTATGTTTTGATCCGACGGCTCTAAAACACTCGATCCATTGGCTGGGGGGATCCTCAGCACTCGCCTTTTAGAAAAGCAAGAGTTTCCATTATTTATGGAAGTTTGCCACCGCCAAGTGATGTCCGAAACGTTTTTCTTCTCCCCTATCTCTCGTCTCTCTTGTTGCCAGTATCTTCCCTTTCTGCTCAACTCCCCCACTCAAACCCTAGGACAAGTGTGCCGCCGCCACCCAGGCACTGCCATCCTGCTCAAACTCCGGTGCCATTGTACTGCTGCGACTACGGCGCCCCTTCTCTCGAATCTCTGCCGCCAGGGGCGGAGCTGGAGGAAAATTCATCCTGATGCACGTTCAAGTTTGTAGCTTTGCTAGTTTAAATTATGTCTCCATGATGCACATTTCTCAGGCTACCCTGATGCATTTGCCTTAGTAACCTCACAAATACTACTAAAAAAATCTTTTAACCTTAATGCATGTGCATCAGGGAAAGCCCATAGAGCTCCGCCCACTGCCGCCGCCCGTGTACCCTTTCCTCGCCGGAGTTACATAAAAGAAACTGCACCGAACGTTTTCAACTCCTTACTATGATTTGAGAATTCTAGAGATAGAATGAGAAGCTAGGATTTAAGGATTTTGAGAAGTTAGGCCGCTATGGAACACACCCTTAGCTCGTTTTGTGAGCAGCTCTCTATGGTTTGAGATTGATGAGAACGTGGTCTTGGTGGTCGTACTTGCCGAGTATCTTGTAATCAGAAAATTATTTAATCAGCCAAAATTATTTAATCACAAGCTGACACGGACTAACATGCCCATGTGCACTCTTCACTGCCACTGCTACCTTGAATTCTTCGCCAATTCAAATTTAATTAACGCGCTGATATTAGTATTATTTTTTCGATAAACAGAAAATTTATGAGCATCATTAAAGACATGGGTAGAATATTGTTTTGGGAAACATCGGCAATATCCAAAAAAATCATACAAAAATATAACGACTACTCCAGTTCGTTCCTGTAAAATCACAAGCAGTGCAATCGGAGTAATACTGCACCAAATTCCAAACCTACCACTTTTACTAATGTTAAGGGGAGACTTTGACAAGTGATTTGGAATTTTGTGCAAACAAAAATCCCAAGAAAAAGCATTCATATATACTATTTGTTGTTAAAATATTGGGCCTAATAGTGTTAGCCCATATTAGATTTTAATTTTTTTAGAAATCTCAAAGCTCATGTGTATGAGCCTATGTAACATGTTGGCTAAGTTTTTGGCTGCACAAAATCAAGATGTGGGAGCTAAATTTAGTCTCACATGGAAAGTTTGGAGGGATGTAGATCGACATATAAGGTGGATTGTTTCACCACTTGGTAACTGACAAGGGTACAGATAATAGAGCCCGTTACTTAAGTACCCCTGAGGCCCGTTAAGCTGGGCCCAAGTGTAATCCTAGTCGAAATACGAGTTCATATCGTATACCGATGTTGTAATATGTATCGGACCCCTCCCGTTCCTTGAGACCTGGCCACCTATATATAGGGGCCAGGAGAGAACGGTGAGAGACAGATTGAAAGCTAGCCAAGTTTGCAACCACGTTTACTTTCGATACGCACCTTGTTTAACTGATTTTACCTTCGAGTTCATCCGACGCCCTACTCCCCTGATCCTAAGTCCTTCATATTAGACATTCGTCGAGTTAACCCTCGTCAATTGGCACCGACCGTGGGGACTCTGGGCGTTGGAATCATGAATTTGACGGCTTTTTCGCTTTTAGCGAACATCAATCCAGAAGTCGACGAAAATCAAAAGATAGAGTTGACGATCGGAAGTCTGAGCTTCTACGTCGGACCTTCGGGTTCGACTCGCCTTTCAGATCCAGCGAAATTGGGTCCGTCGGCAAGCAAAACCAAGACAATCACACTGTCTGGATCATCTGTGGGCTCTTCCAGCGAGGTAAACTCGCCGGTCAGCTTTGCAGCAACAAAAAATATGCAAAAGAAACTCGAGGAATTCGACAGAACTCGAGAAGAACCCGACAATGAAGTAACAGCGGATAAATCATACGATAGTCAAAGGGACCTCGCCACCGGAAGCAGTGGCGTCTCCAGGAGCATACATCAATTATGCGCCATTATCACCGAAGCAGCGGAAGAGAACGGTCACGCAGATAATGCAGAAGTCGATGCGCAAGTCGACAAATCAAGAAGCAACGGTAAAAAGGAGAAGGAGAAAATTCACGTCTCCAACGGGGAGTGGAGAATCATCATGTCAGCTATCAACCACGGAACAGAAGTACCCGCCAATTCAAGAAGGGAAGTCCTGATGGGATATCAATACGCATTGCATCAACACAGGAAGAAGTTGAGGGAGGAAAAAGACGAGTTCAGGAGAAGCCAAGAAAACAACAACATATCAAGTGGAGCATATTGGGACGAATACAGCGACGCGTCAGAGTCTAGCAGAGAAAGGCATAGAGACCCGAAGCACAGCAGGAGGACAACAGTATGGGCAAGAGAAGAAAGCCGCATAAAAAAGCGTAAGCGAACACCCATCAGATAATGAAGAGGATTTTGTACAAGAAACACCAGAGGCAACATTGGTAGCAGCACAGGCGTATCTACTAACTACACAACCGGAGCCTGGAGATCCGCGGGAGCGCATGCATCAAGCCGCGATATGAAGCCTCGGGTTGGTAGAGGACAGACTAAAGAAACACCCTTCAGAGGAAAAGGCGACATGTCACAAGGAGAAGCGAAGGGAAAGTTTTAAGCGCCGACCCTCGCAAAGCCAAACAAGCGAGTCATCAGGCGATGAAAAGCGTAAGGCACGAAGGGAGGACGCAAGAAATATTATAGCACAAGCAAGAGTAAACAATACGTGTTACGCGTAGAGAGAAGAAAATTATGAAGACGACGAAAAAGAGATGGGCGTGCTATGCTTTACCCGAAGGGTTCGCGGAACGCGTGTACCCAAAGGATTCAAACTGCCACACGATCAGAAAAAGTATGATGGATCACAAGAACCCACACTGTGGTTATCAGACTACCTGCAAGCAGTGCAAATACTCGGAGGAACGAGAGCAACGGCAATGCAAAGCCTGCAGTTACACCTCACCGGCGCAGCGCGGTCCTGGTTAAATACACTACCCAACGATTCCATCGGGAGTTGGGGAGAACTAGAGAGCCAGTTCGCAAGAAATTTTCGTTCGACATATAAACGCCCAGCGTCACTAGAAGAATCCAAGTCATGCATGCAGAGGAAAGATGAAACTCTGTGCTCCTATATACAGCGGTGGAGTATAATAAAAAACTCTGCAGAAGACGTCTCCAACAAGCGGGCGGTCGATGCTTTTTTGGCTGGCCTTCGCCGTTTGGACCTCATGGAAGAATTAGGGAGAACAAAGCCTAAGACAGTATCGGAATTAATGGAAGTAGCCAATAGATTCGCCGATGGAGAGGACGCATACAACAATAAAAGGGGGCGCTCGCCAAAAGTCGACAGAGCAAGCAGGCAAAGGCGAAGGTACCGCAATGAAGATGGCCGCGCAAGGCAAAGTCAGATAGCCACAGGTTATGAAAGAAGGGACGAGGAAGGCTATGAAAGCAGGGAGTATCAAGAAGGAGGTAATCGTAGAACAGAAAAACCTAAGTACTCCGGCCCATCGGCGGAGGACATGCTCCATGGTCCCTGTCGCATCCACTATGCGTACTTGGATGGGAAGAGAGTTTCTAATCACCAGATGAAGGATTGCAGAACATTCTTAAGGTTGCAAAGTGCTCTGGACCAAAACAAAGGAGCACATCAGGGAGGAAAAAGTACAAGTCAAGGATACCAAATGCAGCGTCTAGCAAAACATCTGGAATCAAAAGTATATATATCTGCAATGATCCAGCCGGTGCCAAAATCCAAGAAAGAGCGAAAGAGCATATCCAGACAAGTAAATCTAGCAATATCATCACCACCAGCCACAATAGAGTACTTGAAATGGTCAGATCAACCAGTCAGGTTTAGCAGAGTAGACCACCCAAGGAAAGTACCAAGGCCAGGGCACGCGCCCATGGTGCTGAAGGTGCAAATAGGGGGATACGATGTTGGGCGAGTATTCATGGATGTGGGAAGCGGCATAAATCTAATATATGCAAGAACCCTGAAGGCAATGTGCATCCCATTAGAAATCCTAAAGCCGACAGATTGCTCCTTCCACGGAATAGTACCAGGAGGCGCAAATTACCCCCTCGGGAAAATAGAACTTGATGTTTGCTTCGGCAATAGTAGCAATTATCGCAGAGAAAAATTTGAGTTCGAAGTCATGGACTGGCCTTCACAGTATCATGCAGTCCTGGGGCGCCCAGCATTTGCAAAGTTCATGGCAGTACCTCACTATGCATATCTCACACTCAAAATTCCAGGACCTAAAGGAACAATCACAGTACAAGGCAGCTTCGAAGTATCCAACACTTGTGACAAAGAATTCAACAGGCTGGCGCAAACTTTCGGCATGACAGCGGAATACGCAAGGCTGAAGGGCAAAACTGACCACAATGTGCTACCTGGCGTCAGACGATCCCTGCCAGATCAGGCTTTCGATGCAACCCAAGACTCAAAGAAAATCTAGGTCCACCCTACAGACCCGAACAAGACCACCTCCATAGCAGTAAACCTGGATCCCACATAGGAAAGCGCGCTCGTCGAGTTCATCCGTGAGCGCTGGGAAATCTTTGCCTGGTATCCTTCAGACATGCCAGGGGTTTCCAGGGAACTCGTCGAGCACGCACTAAACGTAGATCCTAAAGCAAAGTCAGTCAAGCAACCGTTGAGACAATTTGACGAACCCAAAAGGAAAGCAATAGCATCTAAGCTACACAGGCTACAAAATGCAGGATTCATCCGAGAAATCAAAGCATCGACTTGGGTATCTAATCCAGTCATTGTCCCCAAGAAAAACACAGATGTACAAAGAGTGTGTGTCGACTACACATCTCTCAACAAGCGCTGTCCAAAGGATCCCTTTCCTCTACCTCGCATTGATCAGATAATAGAATCAACAGTGGGGTGCGCAAGGCTTTCCTTCTTGGATGCATATTCTGGTTACAACCAGATCAAACTGAAGAAAGAAGATGAGGAAAAAACAACTTTTATCACACCATACGGCGTGTTCTGCTATCAAGTCATGCCTTTTGGCTTAAAAAACGCAGGAGCAACCTACCAGCGAATGATGCAAAACTGCCTCGGAAGTCAAATAGGATGCAACATTCAAGTCTACATCGACGACGTGGTTATCACCACAAGAAAAGAAGAGTCCTTAATCAGTGATTTGGCAGAAACCTTTGACAACCTAAACAGGTACAAGCTCAAGCTTAACTCGACAAAATGTTCTTTTGGTGTGTCAGCAGGACAACTTCTGGGATTCCTGGTATCAGCAAGAGGAATAGAAGCAAACTCAGAGAAGATCCAAGCAATACTAACAATGGGGAAACCAATAAAACTACACGACATACAGAAGCTTGCAGGGCACGTCGCGGCACTAAGTCGATTCGTCGCACGATTGGGAGAAAAAGCGCTTCCTTTCTATGCACTCATGAAAAAATCAGACGACAAATTTGAGTGGACAGAAGAAGCATCTACAGCTTTTGCGCTATTGAAAAAAGTGCTCTACACACCGCCGGTGTTGGTCGCACCAAATGAAAAAGAGCCGCTACTACTGTATATTGCAGTAACACATCAAGTGGTAATCACAGTATTAGTAGTCGAAAGAAGCGAAGAGAGAAAAGCTCATGGAGTCCAGAGGCCAGTATATTTCCTCAGCGAAGTACTATCTCCAACAAAGCAGAGGTACCCGTACTATCAAAAACTCGCATACAGTGTATTCACAACAGCACGAAAGCTACGGCAATATTTCGCGGTGCATCCAATCATAGTGGTTAATGAAGCACCACTATCCAATATATTGAACAACCCTTCAGCAACAGGACGTGTCTCCTTATGGGGAATCGAATTGTCACCCCTGGATATCACGTATGAAAAATGAAAGGCAATCAAATCCCAAGTGTTGCCAGATTTCACAGCAGAGTGGCTAGAGTTACAAAACACAGGACCGCCAGATCTATCAAGTGTGTGGACAATGTACTTCGACGGATCAAAAAGTGTCCAAGGCGCAGGGGCAGGAGTAGTCCTGATATCACCGCAAGGCGACAAATTAAAGTATGTGTTAAGGATGAGTTTTCCTCAAGCTTCTAATAATGAAGCCGAATACGAGGCTCTGCTCCATGGAATGGAAATGGCCAAAGCATGCGGAGCAACCCGACTGAAGATATTTGGGGACTCGAATCTCGTCGTCCAACAAGTGATGAACCAGTATGATGCCATCAGTGACAACATGACAGCATACAGAAACTTATACTACTATCTCGAGGGAACATTCGACGGATGTGAAGTTTTGTACGTCAGCAGGGCCAGCAACGAGGAAGCTGATAATTTAGCAAATATCGGGTCCCAATGCCTGCCTATACCACCAGGAGTCTTTTGGAAAGAATTCATAGAGAGATCAATAAAGAATAGAAAAACTTCGACTACAGAAGAACACGGCCAGCACCCAACAACAGGCTCGGGGGCTGGCAAGCCTGGCATAGGAAGCACAGCAGAACCAGAAGAAGTCATGATGATCGAAGAAACTTGGATGCAGCCATACTTGGCATACATGATAAACAAAGCACTACCTGAAGACACAGTGGAGGCAAAAAGGATAATACGACGATCCAAGGCTTTCATCGTGTTACAGGGAAAACTGTACAAGAAAAGCATAACTGGCGTCCTACAGCGATGCGTCACCCCTCAAGAAGGACAAGACATATTAAGAGATATCCACGCAGGAGTGTGTGGCCATCACGCTAGCAGCAGAGCTATTGCAGCTAAAGCTTTCCGTGCAGGGTTCTACTGGTTAACGGCCATTGAAGACGCAAAAGAGATAGTCAGAAGGTGTGAAGCATGTCAACGGTTTGCGTCCCGACCACACGCACCAGCAGCAGAGCTACAGCCGATACCATTATCGTGGCCTTTTGCGCAATGGGGTCTCGACATGGTAGGGAAATTACACAAATCTTGGCCAGGAGGGCATGTCTACATGTTGGTGGCAGTAGACAAATTTACTAAATGGGTAGAGGCAGCCCCAGTAACAACCCAAGATTCCACAGCAGCAATCAACTTTATCAAGTCTATAGTATTTCGGTTCGGAGTACCGCACAGCATCATCACAGACAATGGGATAAACTTCACATCAAAAGAGCTCAAAAGCTACTGCGAGAGTTTGGGAATCAAACTGAAATTCGCGTCTGTAGCACATCCAAAGACAAATGGACAAGTCGAGAAAGCCAACGGCTTAATATGTAACGAGATAAAAAAAGAGGCTATTAGCACCCCTGGAAAAAGCCAAACACGCCTGGGTAGACGAACTAACCTCCGTGCTTTGGAGTCTTTGAACAACACCCAATGCGGCTACCCAAGAAACACCATTTTTCCTGGTCCATGGCGCAGAAGCCGTGCTTCCGGTCGAAATCACCCATGAAGCCCCAAGAAATGCGGCTTACGACGAGACAACTTCTACAGAAGCACTACAAGACGATGTTGATGCACTCGACGAAGCAAGAGATGTAGCACTCACCAGAGCCACGCAATACCAGAAAAACCTACGAAATTACCATAGCAGTCGAGTTCGTCCACGATCTTTCGTGGTAGGATATTTCGTCTTACGACTCAAGCAGGACGGTCATGGAAAATTAGAGTCCCCATGGGTGGGACCTTACATCGTAACAGAAGTAATACCAGGAGGAGCTTATCGACTACAAGACAAGAAAACAGGGAAAGATGAGAGCAACCCGTGGAATGCAGAACAACTACGGCGGTTCTACGCATAGAAGAAGTATGGCGATAGGAACTTTCGAGTCATGACCCTCTGAACCCAGAACATGAGGACACAGGTCGGGTTCTTTGGCTCAACTCGACAATATGTATAAGCATTGTTCTATTTTTCCACTCGGGGGTGATACGTCTCCAACATATCTATAATTTTTGATGCTCCATGCTTGTTTTTACACCATTTGCCTACTGTTTCGTTACACTTCGTGGCACTTTTATGCATTTTCTGGAACTAACCTACTAACAAGTCGCCATAGTGCCAGTTCTCTGTTCTCTGCTATTTTTGTGTTTCAGAAGTCCTACACAGGAAATATTCTCGGAATTGGATGAAACAAGTTCCCGAAGTCTTATTTTTCCTGGAAGCTTCCAGAGATCCGAAGAGGAGTTGGAGGGGGGCCACAAGGGCCCCCCACACACCAGGGCAGCGCGGCCCAGCCCCTGGCCGCGCCCCCTATGTGTGAGAGCTCCTCGGACCACCTCTGACGATGCCCCTTCGCCTATAAAGACCCCCCGACGGGAAAAACCTAAGTACCCGATCACTTTTCCAGAACACATCGTGATCCGCCGCCGCCGTCGACCTGAAGATCGGGAGGGTCCAGAAGCTCTTCCCGGCACCCTGCCGGAGAGAGGAATCGCCACCGGAGGTCTTCTTCATCGCCATGCTTGCCTCCGGAGCGATAAGTGAGTAGTCTACCTTGGACTATGGGTCCATAGCAGTAGCTAGATGGTTGTCTCCTCCACCATGTGCTTCATGTTTAGATCTCATGAGCTGCCTTACATGATTGAGATCACCGTTATGTAATTCTACATGTTTGGTTTGTTGGGATCCGATGAATATTGGTGTTATGATTGAGTTGCTATACTGAAATATATCTTATGTTATCTCTATGTTGTTTATGATCTTGCATGCTCTCCGTTGTTAGTAGCTATCTTGGCCGAGTAGTTGCTAGTGACTCCAAGAGGGGGTATTTATGCTCGATAGTGGGTTCATGCCTCTATTTAACATGGGGGAGTGACAGAAACCTCTAAGGTTGTAGATGTGCTGTTGCTACTAGGGAGAAAACAACATTCATATGCTCAAGGGCATATGCTTTGTTTACATTACACACTTTGCTTAATGCAATTATCTGTTGTTCGCAAATTAATACTCATGGGGTGTTCGGATGATATCCCCGTGAGTGGATTATTAGTCATAGATGCAGTTGGATGGCGGTCTATGTATTTTGTTGTAATGCCCAGAGTAAATCGCATAGTGATCTTCTTGACATATCACGTTTATCTTTATTCTATCAATTGCCCAACTATAATTTGTTTACCCAGCATGTGTTATTTATCTTATGGAGAGACACCACTAGTGAACTGTGGACCCCAGTCCTATTTCCATCATATTGCTATCACCTATTTACTTTACTCGCACTGTTTACTTTACTCGCATACTTTCACTGTTTTCCACTCGATACGCTCATACCCTTTGTTTCAAGCAAACCGGTGAGACTGACAACCTCATCGCAAGTTGGGAACAAAGTATTTGGTTGTGTTGTGTGCAGGTTCCATGTTGCTGCTAGCAAAGCAAAGCTTGGACGAGGCGCCATATATAAATTGTCCGAAGTTGTCGCTAAGCCAGTCTGCATCACCTTCAGTCATTTGTCTCTCCTCTCCTGATTGACAAACCTTGGTTTCTTAACTGAGGGAAAATCTGCTGCTATATTCATCACACCTTCCTCTTGGGGTTCCCAACGGGCTGGTCATTTACCACACATCAAGCATATTTTCTGGCGCCGTTGCCAGGGAGGAAAAAGAAGACTTCTGCGAGGGGAGTTTTTCGCACGCACATCCTTTACTTTGTTTATTGTTTTGCTTTACTTTATTTATTTTACCTGCATCATTTTTTATCAAAAACCCAAAAAAATTAGAATCCTTGGTAGTTGTTATTTCTTTACTTTAGTTTATCATGTTGTTCCCTAAGTATGTTTTGGAGGACCTCTCAGTAGGTAGTGGTTCAATTATTGGGAAAGATAACATTGAGGAGTTCTTTAATCACATTAGTATGCATAAAGAAGTTGAGGAAAAGTCTTTGGTTGAGCTAGCTCCTAGTATTGAAGTTGCTTCTGCTTATTTAATTCACATGTTGGAAGCTAGGTTTGCTAGTCTTAATCCTTTTATTCAAAACATGTTCCTTAAGCTTCATGAAATTGAAGATCCTGAAAAGAAAGCCTTTATCTTGGAAACTTTGTGCTTAGAATTCAAAGATGTTGCTATTGAATCTAGGAAAGTTCTTAAGCGTTTTAATAAACTCAGTTCATCTATAAAGGTTATTAGCACAAACGATGAAGGAACCGAAATACCTATACCTAGCAAGCTCTTGGGATTGTATGAAGCTTTCAAAAATAATTTTAACTGGATCTGTCCTGAGAATCTTTTTAGTGATTTTAGTGAACCAAAGCGTGATCACAAGGGGTCTTCAAAAACTTATGTGGATGAAATACAATGTCTTATTGACAAGACCTCTACTGTTGATCTTAATGCTTCTTCTAAAATTACTTGATTCGCAATTTTCTGCGCCTAGCTCAAAGGCGTTAAAGAAAAGCACTCTTGGGAGATAACCCAATGTTTTCTTTCTAGTACTTTTTCTTTTATTTGAGTCTTGGAAGTCATTACTACTGTAATGACCTCTCCTTATCATTTTTATTTTATTGTTGTGCCAAGAGAAGCCTCTAATTTGAGTGAGGTAAAGATTTGGGGATGTTGCTGTCCTGAAACTGTTTTTGGTGCTGCACCGTAAAAATTTGTATAAATTCTCTGTATATCTTTTAGACCTGCGATTTCTTGTGCATATGCCCCAGGTTATATCCAAACTTTCGTTAGTTGAACACTTTTTGATTTGAGTAACAGAAAACCCCTTAAAAATTCGACCTTTGTCAGTTGTTCTGTTTTGACAGATTTCTGCCAATATTTGTGTTTGCCGCTTTATCGCTTTCTTTTGAGTTCTTTTGATCACGGAACTTTTGGGGAAGTTGCTACAGTAGTATATGCTATATATGTGGTGGTTTTGGGTTGAAACCTGAAGCAAAAAGAGATTGATTATATGTTATGCCTACACTAATGTTGCTAATAGATTTGTGTTTAGTTTTGTATGAAGGAAGTTTTCAAGTGTAGGGATTGGAGAATGATGAGATGAGTTGAAGAATGGACAAAAGCTCAAGCTTGGGGATGCCCATGCATCACCCCAAGAAATATCCAAGAAGTACAAGCGTCAAAGCTTGGGGATGCCCCCGAGGCACCTCTTCTTCATCGGCAAAAATCAGGTCACCTTTCAAAACACTATATTTTTATTGCTTCATGCACTATGTGTTTTTCTTGGAGCGTGAGTTGTTTTAGTTTTCATTATTAGTTTTGTTTTGTTTGCTGCAATAAATGGTTGGACCCCAACAAATTTTTTTTGGAGAAGTTGTCTTGCTTTTCATTTGCCAAGAACGCTCTAGTTTTCATTCTTATCAAAAACCGAGTGTTCTTCTTTTTCTGCTACTGCTTTTGGTTTTTGTTTTCACCTTGATTTGCGTTCAGACCTTGTCATATCTTTTCATCAAGGTGTATTTTTGCCTCTGATCTTTATTGGTTTTCATCAAAAGAGGTGTTTATAAAAAGTTTGAATGGTGTTGGAAAAGAGAAAAAGCTTTATGCAAAAAAGTGGTACAAGAAGGAGCTTGTGTAGACTGCGGCTTAGGCTTTTTTATGTCATGCTTGATGTTTTTTTGATAGTATGCTTAGTGGTTTTGCTGTAGCATGACTTGTCTCAAATAAATGACATTGCTTAATGAGCCTTTGAAAAAATCATGTGTTGTTTTTATTATTTGGAAGCATTATTTTGGTTTTCTCCTTGATGCTTTATTTGGGTTGACTTGGCGCATGCTCACACATGTTAGACTCTTACAAAGTCGCCAATAGCCTCTATGATCATTTATTTTGACTTTTGATGCCATCTTATGCTTCTTTTAATGTCGCTTTGCATGATTATGGCCATTATTGCTCTCTTAGTTGGTCGCTCCTAGTCTTTTGCTAGCCCTCGCCTTGTACTGAGTATGAGCTCTACTCGTGCATCCAACTCCTAATAACCAAGTTTGCCAAAGTGTCCACCATACATACCTACTTGCAATTTGCTATTCCAAGTAAATTTGACTTGCTTTTATTTTCTCTTCAAATTAAACTCTTACCAGTGTTATGTGAAAATTGGTCAGTAAAGCTCTCACGAACCGGAAGGCACACTTTACTTTTTCCTTGTTCTTAAAAATTTGACATTGTGGTCTCTTATGTTGAGTTGTTATGCTTGCAAGTTGTCAGTTGGATACTAGCCCAACCATGCTGTCATGGGGCAAGCTTTCAACATTGCACTTCTTATTTGAGTTGATATCGTGATTTTTTGTTTATGGATGCCCGCGGTGTGAAATGAATTGGGAATCTTGCGGGGATCATGGAGTTTGTATATGTGTTAGGGAAACGCCTGGGCCACCAATCTAAGCCATGCATAATTCATGGTGGAAATTTGCAGCATACCCATGGTGGACATACGACGACGCATCTCAAAATAAAAAGCTATACAATTGGTAAATAAAAGAGATGTCGAGATGTTCATTGTCTGCTTGTCCTGTCATTTTGATGTGGGCTTGTTCCATGTCATCGGGTACGGAGGTACCCCGTTGGCGGTTCTCGATGATACATATATACTTACAATGACAAGAGCCTTGCTTGAGACTCTAAGTTGAGTAGCATGAGGTTTGGGTACTCGTATTCACGGGACACGAGGTTTTCAACTTATGATTTGTCAAGCATATGCATCATAATTGTTCTCGCATTAACTCTAACCATTCAAGATGCTTATGATGGGGGCAATGAGAGCTCAAAGCCGGTAAGTACCATAATTTTTAAAGGTTATAAAACTTGCAATCACTGCTTCCCTCTGCGAAGGGCCTTTCTTTTACTTTTATGTTGAGTCACCACCTTCTATCTTTATGCACCATTAAGAGAGCAAAGTTGTCATTCTTAGTATAATGTGCATTGTCCCAAAGTTTTCATTGATTGATTCATATTGTTGGTTTCACTTGTTCTCAAATTATTTGTATCTAGTCGCCCTCTTAAACTTGAAGGTGTCCTATGCATTTATGTTTTGCTCCCTTTGAAGGACAAGCTGAAAACCACTTGTATGTTTTTCCTTATGATTTGAACACACGTTTGACTTTCATTGTTTCATTTTCATGATCTTTTGTTTGTGTTCACTTTTATGTTTACAACATGGTTGCTAAGTTTCTATTGTCAAGATTATATCTTTCATGCCCATGTTTTAAGTTCTTATGATCCCAGCTCACAAATGCTTACATATATGATCAAGATTGTGTAGGTGCATGTCACCTCAAAAATTATTTCTTTTGTTATCACTTACCTACTCGAGGACAAGCAGGAGTTAAGCTTGGGGATGCTTGATACGTCTCCAACGTATCTATAATTTTTGATGCTCCATGCTTGTTTTTACACCATTTGCCTACTGTTTCGTTACACTTCGTGGCATTTTTATGCATTTTCCGGAACTAACCTACTAACAAGTCGCCACAGTGCCAGTTCCCTGTTTTCTGCTGTTTTTGTGTTTCAGAAGTGCTACACAGGAAATATTCTCGGAATTGGACGAAACAAGTTCCTGAAGTCTTATTTTTCCTGAAAGCTTCCAGAGATCCGAAGAGGAGTTGGAGGGGGGCCACGAGGGCCCCACACACCAGGGCGGCGCGGCCTAGCCCCTGGCCGCGCCCCCTATGTGTGAGAGCTCCTCGGTCCACCTCTGACGATGCCCCTTCGCCTATAAAGACCCCCCGACGGGAAAAACCTAAGTACCCGATCACTTTTCCAGAACACATCGCGATCCGCCGCCGCCGTCGACCCGAAGATCGGGAGGGTCCAGAAGCTCTTCCCGGCACCCTGCTGGAGAGGGGAATCGCCACCGGAGGTCTTCTTCATCGCCATGCTTGCCTCCGGAGCGATAAGTGAGTAGTCTACCTTGGACTATGGGTCCATAGCAGTAGCTAGATGGTTGTCTCCTCCACCATGTGCTTCATGTTTAGATCTCATGAGCTGCCCTACATGATTGAGATCACCGTTATGTAATTCTACATGTTTGGTTTGTTGGGATCCGATGAATATTGGTGTTAGGATTGAGTTGCTATACTGAAATATATCTTATGTTATCTCTATGTTGTTTATGATCTTGCATGCTCTCCGTTGTTAGTAGCTATCTTGGCCGAGTAGTTGCTAGTGACTCCAAGAGGGGGTATTTATGCTCGATAGTGGGTTCATGCCTCTATTTAACATGGGGGAGTGACAGAAACCTCTAAGGTTGTAGATGCGCTGTTGCTACTAGGGAGAAAACAACATTCATATGCTCAAGGGCATATGCTTTGTTTACATTACACACTTTGCTTAATGCAATTATCTGTTGTTCGCAACTTAATACTCATGGGGTGTTCGGATGATATCCCCGTGAGTGGATTATTAGTCATAGATGTAGTTAGATGGCGGTCTATGTATTTTGTTGTAATGCCCAGAGTAAATCGCATAGTGATCTTCTTGACATATCACGTTTATCTTTATTCTATCAATTGCCCAACTGTAATTTGTTTACCCAGCATGTGTTATGTATCTTATGGAGAGACACCACTAGTGAACTGTGGACCCCGGTGCTATTTCCATCATATTTCTATCACCTATTTACTTTACTCGCACTGTTTACTTTACTTGCATACTTTCACTGTTTTCCACCCGATACGCTCATACCCTTTGTTTCAAGCAAACCGGTGAGATTGACAACCTCATCGCAAGTTGGGAACAAAGTATTTGGTTGTGTTGTGTGCAGGTTCCACGTTGCTGCTAGCAAAGCAAAGCTTGGACGAGGCGCCATATATAAATTGTTTGAAGCTGTCGCTATGCCAGTCCGCATCACCTTCAGTCGTTTGTCTCTCCTCTCCTGATCGACAAACCTTGGTTTCTTAACTGAGGGAAAATCTGCTGCTATATTCATCACACCTTCCTCTTGGGGTTCCCAACGGGCTGGTCATTTACCACGCATCAAGGGGCTCCGACCCTCGAGTCGTATGAAATAAAATAAACAATTATCGAGATCCCGTATCCATGATTATTCGAGAAAACTTACAAGGTTGTTCACAACCCGATATTCGACAAAAAAGTAAGCACAGTTCAAGGCAACTCGATGAAAAATCAGAAGCATACCTCGGAACATCGATTAGTTCCCATGGTCTATTAATAGATAACCAAGGTGGCACAAAATAAAGTTCATAATGAGTACTTATTACATGGAACACGCAAAAGAACAACTAGAACAAAAGATTACATAAAAGGAGTATCTACTGAAAGTGTACTTCGGCTTCGTACTCCTTCTGGCACTGAGTACCGTCGTAGATCTTCACATCAAACTTCGACATACCGCAGTGGTAGTCGAAGATCATGAAGAACCCTTGGACGAGGTCATGATCTTCTGCAAAATGAGACCAGCCACCCCTGAAGTACATCTCGCCGTCTCCATCGTACCAGACCTCCACTTCATAGGGAGTTCCTCCTCCAGAGTGTTTGCGAAGAACTGCTTCACGAAGTTCCCGCCCATTCATGAACTTAGTAAATTTCAGCGGCATTCGCTGAATCTCGCGGCATTGAGCGCCGGCGATGCAGAAGAAGGAATAAATTTTGGGCGGAGGAGGAGGAGAAGTATTATGCGGCGGAGCGCTCGGACCTGGTGCGGCAGTAGAAACCTTGGGCTTGTTCTTACTCTCCACAGGGTGGCCAAGACGCCGCTTCACAGGCATGGACGATGAGGCCACCGCAGAAGGGTCTTTGGACTTATTTTTACTTCCGCGAGGACGGCCGCGACCCCGCTTCTCCACCTGCGCGCCGATGTTTAGGTGCGAACCACCAGCATCGGCCATGGGGGCAAGTACTGGGAGAGAAAGCCCTAGATGAGATGCGGGAGACGAAGACGATGCGGCAGAGGAAGATAGTAATAAAAGAATTAGGGTTTTTCCCTAGCCAATGTGCTTTATTTATAAGTAAACTTTAATGGGCCTTTTATATGGACACGGTGAAAAAGAATGGACGGTCTAGATTCGCTCTGAAACACAATCGGGCGATCAGTAAATTCTAATTTACCAGAAGGCTAGTTGAGGGCGCACCAATTATACCTTTAGATATCATATCAATCCTCTTAAGGCATATATGTGTATATGTGTGGATATGTGTATATGTGTATACGTGTGTATGTTTGTTTAATTTTTGATTTTTTTCAAAATTCAAAAACTTCAAAAAATAGAAAATTTAAAAAACATAAATTTTAAAAAACTCAAAAAATCAAGAAATTTTAAAATAGAACAATCTAAAAGTTTAACCCAATTTAAACAAAAAAATAAAATTTGAAAATATAAAAGTGAGAAAAACTCTATTTTCCCTTTTGAATTTGATGATTCTAAAAATATTCCAAACAACCAAATTAGATGTAACTTTTCATGTAGATACTTTTTCATATAAAAAAACGTTTTCATCCGACTTTGTATGCAAAAGTTATTACCGTTTTTCTGGGACATAAATTTTTATGTAAAAAAATCAAAATTCAAGTCTATTATTTTTTTCAAATAACTAGATCACATAACATAAATACATCACAATTTTTTATTTTTTTAAAAAAAAATTCTATCATTTTCTTTTATTTTTTCGCAAAACTAAAAAGACAATTTAGGGGGATTTTTTTGAAAATATTACCCTTAGCGCATGGAATAGGTGGTGTGCTATGGGTATATATATATATATACTCGTGGCGCATTACCTGGTGTGCTACGGGCAAGTCCAAAAATTCAATTTTTTTGAAAATTTTCCTGCCCAAATTACCCATTGCTCACCACCTATTCCATGCGCTACGGGTAGTATAATTACCCGTAGTGCATGCCTTGATGGTGCACTACGGGTAATGAGAGGCAGACCTATCCTCTGAGCTCACATTTACTCATAGCGCATGGTCAATAGTGGTGTGTTGCGGGTAATTTTTTAGGCATGGCGCATGGTGTTTCGTGTGCTATTGGTACATACCCGTAGCGCACCGGTACGCTGCAGGAAATTTTCTACCTATAGTTGTTTTCCTAGTAGTGCCACAAACATTATGAATCTTTTTGGGAATTGGTTAGTGGGGGTTTCAAAGAATGAAAAAGTTCAAATCCGAGTGGGAGTGCTGCTGTCTTGTGGGCTATGGGCTTGTTTGGTTCGTGCCCTAGCCTATCCCTACCAAATGTTGGCAAGAATTGGCTTGCCAAAATTTTGGCTAAGGAATCCTAAACCCACACTTGACTAAATATTTGGCAAGAATCTATGAGAGAGATGGAGTGATACCCATTGACAGCCTAAATTTTGGCACCAAACCAAACATAGACTAAAATATAGTAGGCAATCTATTTTTTGGCAGGGCTAGTGTGGGCAAAAAATCAAATAGGCCCATATGGAACATTAGAAATGGTTATATCTTTAACAATGCAAAATCTACTTTATTCATGTAGGTTATCATGTTGGCTATGCATTAGATCCGTATGTGGTCCTACCTACAACCAACGGAGAAACGAGATGATTTGGCTACTATGTGTAACCGGGTAGAGAAGGTTGCACATGATTTAGACAACTAGTGCAACTGGCGCTTTGATCTTGGTTAACATGTTTTATTTTTCCCTGGTTTTTAGATGGTTGATACATGTATCAACCCTGCATGATCCATGATGTATTTCTTGTAAGACTCAAGTGTGAATAAGGCGATAAAATAGCCATATGCATCAAACGATGCAGAGGCTGGGGCATGAGCATCTGTTTGAAAAAAAAGGAGTAAGGAGCACCTAAATCTAGTCGGCCCACCATTTCACTCAACAAGAATGGGCAGTGCTAGGCGTCGGTCGGCCGTATCCCGCGTCGTCCGGTCACGATCTGGCGATTGGAACAAGACACGACGTAGTTTTGTATTTTAGCCCCTCGATTTTTATGAAACCAACCCGTGGTCCTATTGTAGGGGTGGATTTGTGTAGAACTTATATTTTAGCCCCTTGCTTTTTGTAAAAACCAACCCGCGGTCCTAATCCTATCCACTTGATGGGTAGATTTGTGTCAACCAGTATTACAATAAAATGTTGTAACCACACGTACAAATAATATATTCTATTACAACAAAAATGTCCCAACATTTTGAAAAATTTAATGTCACAAAATCTATCTATTATATACTAAAAGCACAATACAGAGGGTCTAAAATAGAGACACCATATTAATCCACATCATTAGAATTATTTTTAACAGTTAGATCTATATTTTATTTGAAAAATCTTATCCATGACAAACCAGATCTAGGTAAAAACATTGTAACAATTCGTATATACTTTTACTACAAAAAAATTTACACGTTTGTTAGTAAATTAACTAACATATACAACATCGAATAAAATACAACGGGAAACTTGTCCATGGCGGAGCAGATCTTGCTGATACGGCATCATCGACCACAAATCCGGTTTGTCGATGCCCATCGGCGCTGGAGAAGACGATCCTGGTTCTGTTCTACTAGGTGTTCATCTCTTTTGAGCTCGAAACACCCTCCGATTTGAAGCCTTTGTTGCCATAGCCATTGATGAGCTTCAAGGTTGCCATAAGGAAGAAAGGGAAGGAGGAGAGGGGGGCAAGCTCAGAGCAGGAGGAGAGGGGCTCGGGCTCGCAGCTGGAGGAGAGAGGCACCTGACCGGCTGCAGCCGGCGCAGAAAGGAGATGTGGGGGAGGCAAGCGAGCGGCCGAGCGTAGAGCGAGCGAGCGGGACAACCGATTTTTTTTCCCAGATCGGTGGGCTGACGGGAAGCCTTTTCCAACAAGAATCGTCCAGCCCGAAAATACATTTCTAGCGGTGCCGCTAGATACCGGTTAGGCATCCACCCTTCCTAGAAAACGCTGCGATTCGTGCAATCTACGCTAGCTCTAGTACTCCCTAGTAATCAAACCTTATTCTGTTTCTCTTCGATCATTTTTTGTCAACCAACAACCTAGTGCATCCTGTACCAAATACTAGGATGTGCATGCTCTGCTTACAAATACTTCTGGGTAGCTACAAATTGATTGGTCGCATTTCCTAATGCTAGTGTAATTACCTGGTACATCTTGTACCCATGTCTAAAAATACTTCCTGGTAGAGATGTATAATTACCTTTTTAAATATCTAGAAATGCTAGCTTTGACTGTCAAACAATATCTTAGTTACTCCATTCGATCAAAAATAAGTGTCGGTGATTTTGTACTAAATTAATAAGTACAAAATTTATATTAATTCATGTACTCTCTCTGACCACTAATACATGTCTTTATATGGATATATTTTAATATCTAGATATATTTATGTAAAGACAGATATTAGTGGTCGGAGGGAGTACATTTTTTCCATGCAGCAGACTGGTACACCTTACACGAGAGTTTTGCAAAATTATTCTAGCTAGCTGGTAAGGATGCTTTAGTGATAATAGTACCAGGAAAATTACATGGAGCCATCGGCATGTACTTGTCTTTAGTACGTATTCGCAGTTCGCATAGGCTGCATGCGCCGGGCATTGGGCAAATAATAAAGAGTAAGAAACAGAACAACTCTCCTCGAGCAGCGCGCCGCTAGATAAATCGCGTTGTCGTCCAGCCTATATATATGGCAGGAGCCAGGAAGGCACGAACCACTTCAGCTCTAGCTACACGAAAGGCACGTGGGGAGAAAAAAAAACGAGTCCACTGACTCTACCCACGCATCGAGATCCCAAAACCGCTCGAAGAGGCAATGGCCGGCGGCGACGAGGAGGCCACGAAGGCGCTGCTGCTTCCGCCGGGGTCGAAGGAGGCGGAGCACCCTCCCCCGCCGGCGGACCAGCTCGGGGTTGGCTACCTCATCTTTTTCACGCTGGGCGTCGGGTTCCTGCTCCCCTGGAACGCCTACATCACCGCCGTCGACTACTTCTCCTACCTCTACCCGGGCGTCCCCGTCGACCGCGTCTTCTCCGTCTCCTACATGCTCTCCTGCCTGCTCCCGCTCCTCCTCATCGTGCTCGTCTTCCCCAAGTCCAGCGCACCGGCGCGCGTGAACACGGGGCTCACACTCTTCACGCTCGCGCTCCTCGTCGTGCCCGTCATGGACGCCGTCTACGTGAAGGGCACGCCGCAGCTCTACGGGGCTTTCGACATTACCGTCGCCGCAACCGTCTTGTGCGGCGTGGCTGACGCGCTCGTGCACGGCGGGGTCATCGGCTTCGCCGGGGAGCTCCCCAAGCGGTACATGCAGGCCGTCCTTGCCGGAACCGCCGCTTCAGGTCCCCTTGACCTCTCTATGTCACTGTTGGTTCCTCTGATTTTAGTCCATTTGAGTTGTGTAAATTGCTTCCCTAGAACTGTTTTTGGCTCACAAATCATGGAGCACAAATCTCTAGTAGCACCTTATCAACTTATTTTTTATGTTTTTTTTGTCAAATGTAGGATGCGTATAATAATTAATTATTTGATGGGTAGATGCTAATGCTCGATTGATTCTCTTCAATGATTTTGCATTCCTCAGGTGTGCTTGTCTCAGCAATGAGAGTAATTACCAAAGCGAGCTACCCTCAGGACACCTATGGGTTAAGGCAAAGTGCAATCCTGTACTTCGTTGTGGGTATCATGGTCATGATCATCTGCATAGTGTGCTACAATGTGGCTTACAGACTCCCAGTAGTAGTATACTACAAGAACCTCAAGAGGAGGGCTCAGAAGTCAGAGGTGGGCGGCGGCATGACAGGGTCTGCAGCCTGGAGGTCAACTTTGTGGAGCATCGTCGGGACAGTGAAGTGGTATGGGGTGGGAGTTGTTCTCATCTACGGCGTCACCATGTCCATATTCCCGGGGTTCATCACAGAGAACGTGCACTCTGAGGCACTCAAGGACTGGTACCCTATCATGCTCATCGGCGCCTACAACGTGTTTGATCTCATCGGCAAGTGCCTGCCATCCATCTATCTCCTCAAGAACGCCAAGGTTGCTGTTGCTGGAGCGTTCGCGAGGCTCCTGTTTATCCCTCTCTTCTACGGCTGCTTGCACGGAACCAGCTTCTTCATCAGCACCGAGATCCCAGTCACCATGCTGACATGCCTTCTCGGACTCACCAACGGATACCTGATCTCCGTGCTCATGATCCTCGCGCCCAAGGCTGTGCCCATACACCACTCCGAGACCGCCGGAATAGTCATAGTGTTGTTCCTCGTGTTTGGGCTGGTCATCGGTTCTTTTGTTGCTTGGTTTTGGGTCATCTGAATGTAGGCCCTGCCATCTTGTGTATTCATGTCTGTGTACCATAGCATCACCTTCTTGCTGATGGTTCAGTTGCCCAACAATGGGTATGTAACTTTTTTTTGACAATCAATACCACATATATTTATAGAAACAAATAGTACATGGTAGAGATACATGAGCTGTCTTTGACGATTACAAAATAAAGTCTAAAAGAAACTAGCAAATCTTAGAGGTCTTTAAATGATTTCTTCTTCCATGACACAATCTTGTACTTTTCTGAAGGCAGCACAAGATAGATATGAAATCATAAACCTGTAAATACCAATAAAGGTTCTCCCATAATTTTAATTTGAGTCGCAATGCCAAGGCTACGTGCACGCGCGCAACCATTAAAGTTGTCAATCCACATCGGCAAGAGTATCAACACCAATATGTCAGGGTAAAATAACCGGACANAATATCTTAGTTACTCCATTCGATCAAAAATAAGTGTCGGTGATTTTGTACTAAATTAATAAGTACAAAATTTATATTAATTCATGTACTCTCTCTGACCACTAATACATGTCTTTATATGGATATATTTTAATATCTAGATATATTTATGTAAAGACAGATATTAGTGGTCGGAGGGAGTACATTTTTTCCATGCAGCAGACTGGTACACCTTACACGAGAGTTTTGCAAAATTATTCTAGCTAGCTGGTAAGGATGCTTTAGTGATAATAGTACCAGGAAAATTACATGGAGCCATCGGCATGTACTTGTCTTTAGTACGTATTCGCAGTTCGCATAGGCTGCATGCGCCGGGCATTGGGCAAATAATAAAGAGTAAGAAACAGAACAACTCTCCTCGAGCAGCGCGCCGCTAGATAAATCGCGTTGTCGTCCAGCCTATATATATGGCAGGAGCCAGGAAGGCACGAACCACTTCAGCTCTAGCTACACGAAAGGCACGTGGGGAGAAAAAAAAACGAGTCCACTGACTCTACCCACGCATCGAGATCCCAAAACCGCTCGAAGAGGCAATGGCCGGCGGCGACGAGGAGGCCACGAAGGCGCTGCTGCTTCCGCCGGGGTCGAAGGAGGCGGAGCACCCTCCCCCGCCGGCGGACCAGCTCGGGGTTGGCTACCTCATCTTTTTCACGCTGGGCGTCGGGTTCCTGCTCCCCTGGAACGCCTACATCACCGCCGTCGACTACTTCTCCTACCTCTACCCGGGCGTCCCCGTCGACCGCGTCTTCTCCGTCTCCTACATGCTCTCCTGCCTGCTCCCGCTCCTCCTCATCGTGCTCGTCTTCCCCAAGTCCAGCGCACCGGCGCGCGTGAACACGGGGCTCACACTCTTCACGCTCGCGCTCCTCGTCGTGCCCGTCATGGACGCCGTCTACGTGAAGGGCACGCCGCAGCTCTACGGGGCTTTCGACATTACCGTCGCCGCAACCGTCTTGTGCGGCGTGGCTGACGCGCTCGTGCACGGCGGGGTCATCGGCTTCGCCGGGGAGCTCCCCAAGCGGTACATGCAGGCCGTCCTTGCCGGAACCGCCGCTTCAGGTCCCCTTGACCTCTCTATGTCACTGTTGGTTCCTCTGATTTTAGTCCATTTGAGTTGTGTAAATTGCTTCCCTAGAACTGTTTTTGGCTCACAAATCATGGAGCACAAATCTCTAGTAGCACCTTATCAACTTATTTTTTATGTTTTTTTTGTCAAATGTAGGATGCGTATAATAATTAATTATTTGATGGGTAGATGCTAATGCTCGATTGATTCTCTTCAATGATTTTGCATTCCTCAGGTGTGCTTGTCTCAGCAATGAGAGTAATTACCAAAGCGAGCTACCCTCAGGACACCTATGGGTTAAGGCAAAGTGCAATCCTGTACTTCGTTGTGGGTATCATGGTCATGATCATCTGCATAGTGTGCTACAATGTGGCTTACAGACTCCCAGTAGTAGTATACTACAAGAACCTCAAGAGGAGGGCTCAGAAGTCAGAGGTGGGCGGCGGCATGACAGGGTCTGCAGCCTGGAGGTCAACTTTGTGGAGCATCGTCGGGACAGTGAAGTGGTATGGGGTGGGAGTTGTTCTCATCTACGGCGTCACCATGTCCATATTCCCGGGGTTCATCACAGAGAACGTGCACTCTGAGGCACTCAAGGACTGGTACCCTATCATGCTCATCGGCGCCTACAACGTGTTTGATCTCATCGGCAAGTGCCTGCCATCCATCTATCTCCTCAAGAACGCCAAGGTTGCTGTTGCTGGAGCGTTCGCGAGGCTCCTGTTTATCCCTCTCTTCTACGGCTGCTTGCACGGAACCAGCTTCTTCATCAGCACCGAGATCCCAGTCACCATGCTGACATGCCTTCTCGGACTCACCAACGGATACCTGATCTCCGTGCTCATGATCCTCGCGCCCAAGGCTGTGCCCATACACCACTCCGAGACCGCCGGAATAGTCATAGTGTTGTTCCTCGTGTTTGGGCTGGTCATCGGTTCTTTTGTTGCTTGGTTTTGGGTCATCTGAATGTAGGCCCTGCCATCTTGTGTATTCATGTCTGTGTACCATAGCATCACCTTCTTGCTGATGGTTCAGTTGCCCAACAATGGGTATGTAACTTTTTTTTGACAATCAATACCACATATATTTATAGAAACAAATAGTACATGGTAGAGATACATGAGCTGTCTTTGACGATTACAAAATAAAGTCTAAAAGAAACTAGCAAATCTTAGAGGTCTTTAAATGATTTCTTCTTCCATGACACAATCTTGTACTTTTCTGAAGGCAGCACAAGATAGATATGAAATCATAAACCTGTAAATACCAATAAAGGTTCTCCCATAATTTTAATTTGAGTCGCAATGCCAAGGCTACGTGCACGCGCGCAACCATTAAAGTTGTCAATCCACATCGGCAAGAGTATCAACACCAATATGTCAGGGTAAAATAACCGGACAACTTGATCGACATCGCTGGAGAGTCGAGGGTACGAATCACCATTGTCGAGGCCGCCGGGAGAAATACTGTGAGGATAATTCTTCTTGCGGCAACCAAGAGAAAAGATCCAAAATCGATCTGGCGAAGCAAGATCTGAAGGACCATACCTAAAGGAGTTTAATCTTCCAGCACCGCCATTGATGCCGGGAGGAAGATCTCGTCGTCGATCGAAGGGTCGGATATCAATTATTGTAGACGATGCCATCTCCATTGACTTTCATGAAAGGATATCGGTGCAAACTCAGCTGTGTAGTATTTGGACATTTCAAGGCACCTCGGTTCAAAATCGGCAGCCGAGAGTTTCAGAGAGAGAAAAGCTCAACCGGGCGGCGAGGCGAAAGCTCAACACACACACACACACACACACACACACACGCACACACACCAACTCACCAGACCACAACGTGTACCGCGTACTCATCGCGCCCGAAGCCGGAGAGGCCATGGCGGCGGCGTAGAAGCCGCCGAAGTGGTTGGGCGACATGGCGGAGGCGCTCACCATCGTCAGGGACCTCGGCTTCCCGGATCCTCTCGCACAGGTTACCACCATCCGTTCCCCCGCTCCTTTCTTGATTCACATCTCCCCCAAATCCTGCTCCAGTCGGTCTCGACCCTCGGTCTAACATTTCACGAGATCCCAATCTCTGGGTCGAATCATTTATTATTTGCACGTAATTGTAGGGTTTCGTTCCTGGTGAATTGTTGTTTGCAAAAAACGCAAAAAATATTAGGTTTTGATGCTTTGATAGAAAAAAGATTTTTGTACAAGCCCAAAAAAAGCAAACACCCCAGCATACAACTCGATTCAAAGAAACTAGCCTTGGGGAGCAGCTGGCGAGCACCCTGAGCCCCCGCCTAAGCCCACATATGTGCCTCAGCCTTGATAGCGTCAAGCAAGGAGGCCACAAAGGGTTGAGCATCGTTGAAGACATCTGATTGTGATGCTTCCAGATCAACCACGTCGTGAGCAGGATCAACCACGAGGTCCCCTTGCAAAGCGTGCGAGGGGTGGATCATATAGCCTTTGTCCACCAGTCCGTGAAGTAATCTTCAACTTTCTGAGGGGTTAGATGTAGATCGAATCCAGGAGAGCATCTCATGCCAGATCGCCCGAGCGAAGGGGCAAACGGTCAGGATGTGCGACATGGTCTCCTCAAACTGGTCGCAGAGCAGGAAGTATACATGGTGTGGCAATCCTCGGTGTGCAAGCGGCTCACCCGTCCAACATTTGTCAAAACAAGCAAGCGAAATGAACAACTTCACTCGGGGGCGCCCACGACTTCCAATTCAGCCTCCAACAGCTTGAGATAATCGCTGCCTCAAAATGAGCATTGTAGCAAGACTTGGAGGAGTACTAGCCGTCACTCATCCACCACCAAATCAACCTATTCGGCTCCATCAAGAGTTGAACGTTGTGCAGCCGGATCGAGCTCAAGGCGCTTGTGATGTTGGTAATCCAGCTGCGCTCAACCAGCGCCTCACGAACTGACAACCTTCCTAGGGTGTCTCGGGATGAGTGTGAATAGGTCCGGCGCTATGTCCTGTATAGACTGACATCGAGCCACCTATCTCCCAAAAGAGGGCGGAGGAACCATCGCCAAGCACCATGAAGGTGGATGCGTCGAAGATCCGTCTTTCCTCCTTGGAGAAATGCATGTCAAGCCTACGCCAAGGTCACAGGGGGTTAGTACGCATCCTCCAAAGCCAACGTACCCGAATGCTCATTGTCGTGCGGCCCAGGTCAGCTTCTCAGACCTCCCTAGCGCAACGTTCGACAAACCTTGGACCAATTGACATTGCAGTGGCCACCATTAGCTACTGCGCTGGCCACCAAAGGATTGTCGCTAGTGATTATAAAAGGAGGCCTTCAAACCAATTGCGGCTCCTGAATTAGAAGCATATCACTGCAATTTCTGTAGGTTTTGTGCAGTCTAACGATTTATGGCCACGTGAGTGGCATAGATTATAGTATTGCAAGGAGCATCAATGGGGATGTGCTCCTAACTTTCGAGACTGAATGGTTCTTTATCTAATGAAACCTAGGCACCTAGCTATCTTGGAGATTTTTGTAAACCGTGCAAAATTGTTAGCTAAGATTGCTCTGTTAGGCTCCATCTTTTGTCGTGATATGAAATTTATGGCTCTCTATGTCAGGATAGTTCTCTGGATTTGCAACTTCAAATGGTGATGAAAGGATTTTTTTTATTTGCAGTGGTATGAGACTATGATCATTATACTCTTCTATACATGATGTTTATCGTTTAACATTTGAATATGTCTAGATAATCATCTGAATAGAATCGTTGAGAGTGCGGGCCAGTGTCCCTTGCCTTCATACTTATGCTCACACGACAGTGCCATCGGGGCCACCCAGGAGTGAGATCTACAACCAGACATCTTTCAAGCAAGCAAGGAAGCTCCTGAGGTGTATCTCTTGAAGGTTCGACTAGAGGAGATGGCGGAAGTGGAAAGATATGCGGGAAACTGAAGCCATCACCATCTCTTATAGAGGGGGGTCACAACGATCAAGATCCTGATGAGAACACCACTATAACGTATAAGAAGTGGACTCCTCATCTCCACCAAAGTTAAGGAGGAAGGTGGCGATCCTTACTTATCCACAGAAGTGCCTGTCACGGTTCGTTGAAGGTCATGGTAGGCATTGAAGATCACCACATATAATTACCCCATGGCCGAGTTCAGATTCGCGCACATCCATGACCTCTTGAAGTCATGGGCCAGTTCAACTCAGAGTTATGAAGGAAACCCTCAAACGAGTCAAAATCATGCGCATCAGTGACCTTCTAGGTCACACATAAGTTGGAGTGAGGATAACGGTCAAGTATCTCATGCATGAATGACCATCATGTCGCGTCAATAGTGCAAGTGAGAGAAGCAGTGAAGATTCAGGTCTCAGGTCATGTCACCCACCAAATAAAGGACTCATCCCCTCACGTGACATATTCATGTCGCAAAGAAACGTTGACCTACTCACATCACGTTCTGATCATGGGCAAGATCTTGTTCCCCGTAACGACCTACTCATATCGCATACGACCTCACTCGATCAAGATTAGATCAACCGACTCTTAGGTCGGATCCCCATCATCAAGGAGATCGTCCTCAAGAACATACCTATTTAGGATAAAAGGTACATGTCACGGAAAGCATCTCTCATGTACACCTAACATCTTTTACGGGTTCATACAACTCATCAGGGTCATCAACATCTAAAACAACAAAGTCAAGGACGACACGGTCACAAGCATTTCAAGATCTACAAGCAGGTCATTGGCATGTTCAAAAACTACTGCTCGGAGCAAAGAAGACACCAAGGAAGCAACCATCCGGGTCTTGGATCTCCAGGTCGCTAGAACCTCCAAAAACCAACTACTCGGATCACTGACTCCCAAAGACCTACCATCCTAGTCGACAAAGTCATCAAGCTCACCAGACGGGTCCATCTAGGAGCAAGGCGAAGGTGACGTGGGCCACATACTTGGGGGTAATCACCCACGCCGTCGTCACCTGCACGCGCCTTCTTCACCATCCTCTGTACTTTGTGTTAGGCAATGTATAGCTGAAGTGTTGAGCTTCTTATTAGTTTCTTTTTGTCTGCTTGGTTTTTTTTTCTCCTTTTCATTTTTCAGATAGTTCTTCGCTACTAATGTTCTATTTTTTATGGCTCTATAGGTGACACTCTCTGCGTATTGTGATGTGGCCCACGTCACCTTCGCCTCTTCGCTAAATTCTTTTCGTCCCCTCCTCCACTCAAGTATGTGTGCATGGAAGTCCTATATATATCATCGAGAAATGTTACTGAAATTTGAACTGCTATTGTAACTGAGGATTCCTTTCGTATTGTTGGCGTGGTTGAGAGGAAATATTCGAAAGTAGTTCCCTTGTTTTTATCTTTCAACAAAAAATGTGTCGGTAATTTCAAATTATTGTCTTTTACTTGCCAGATTGTAGGCAGGCTATAGCCACTTAGTTTTCTGATTATGGTCACTTGATTATCAGGTTCAAAAACTGCATCCCGCCATCCCCAATTTGCAGCATTTGCATTATACTACTTTTGAGTACCTACTTTGTAGCTCTTTGTAACGATTGAGTGCCAAAAATATGTAGTAAGAACTATCTAGTTACTATGTACTTTATCATGGTAGTTGCTCGATCTTAATCTGACAGTCAGCATAATGTGAACTGATTCCACTAAATTTTTCCATTGACATATTCGCTAGAATCGCAACGGTGAAGCGACCCACTAATAGGATCAGCTGTTTGTTAGATAAAACATTACCAATATCTAAATTCAACAATTAATGTAATGATGTCAGCAGAAAGCCTACTGAAAACAGCAACCCTAATTAGTTTTCCCCAAATTAATATTCCCTCAGTTCCATATAAGTTGTCGCTGATTTAGTACCAAATCAATGACAACTAATATGAAACAAAGGGATTACTCTCAAATACTCCAACTTTGCAACGCTGAAAACAGAGAGCGAACCAGAAATTAGGGTGATGTTAAGAAACACTAGATTCATGATAGGTTTAGACTATAAAAATGTATCTTAATTAAGATTTCACACAAAAATTTATCGACGGGAACAGATATGAATCCTGCTTTCGGCTGGATTGAAAAAGAGCACGCGGTCACTCGGAAATCTTTGTCTCAGACAGCCCAGAAACGACTGCACTAAAATTATACAACAGAGTTGTAAATAATTGTAATGTGCTCATGAGTGCCAAGATAACATAACAGGAGTACTAGTGACACGTAGATGGATAGACGGCATAGTTAGATATTAAAAAAATCCTCTTCTACCAAGTCCACGAAGACAAGAGTCTCCAGTGCCTACCTCCTAAGCCCATGTCTACATCAATACAGGACGTTGAACCCTGAGGCAACTTACCAAAATTTAGCCTATCCAGCATTGCTTTGGTGCATGAACTGGTACATACATGCTACATTCCTATTCGACGAACATCGACAGAAACCGTGGGGTGCAAATCGTGCTACAATGTTCACCAGGAAGCAAAGTGCCACCTAGAGACTACCATTCTAGAGGATTTGGGATTTGCGGCTCTAGTTGCCTGCCCATGCTACTAGTCGCCAGCCTTGCGGCTCAATTTGATACCGGCTCACCTGCCGGCACCATTGTCACGCTAGAAGGGGCCTGCTGATCCTGACTTCTTGGTCGTCTTCTCGCCTCAACGGTGGTGCTTGCATCTCCGACACGGCTTTCCTTCCTTCGCTGCTTTGTGCTGGGGTGACCATCTCTTTCTATTGCTCGCAGGACGGCTTTCCGGAGCCTGGACTCCACCATTTCCCATGATACAAGATTCTCAACAACTGCGGAGACATACTCAGCCCTTCGATTCTGCAGTCATGTAACCAGCACAATTTGAGTCAGAGAATGTGGCAAATGTAAACACTGAAAATCACGAGCATAATTGGGATCTAACCTCATAATCCAGGTAGTACGCGTGCTGTTGCCAAGCCAGAGAAAAATGTTAGCGAAGTTCACTTTTATGAAAAAATATATATGGAAAAGAAAATGGAATATGTGCACATACCTCCCAAACATCGATTGCAAGGAGTGGCTGCCAAGAAGAAAAGATAGGCAGATAAGAATGTCAGATCACTGTGGAATACAGTATGCATGGGGAAACAATAGTTTTCTATATAAAAAACACTGAAGGAGCAAATAGCAAGACGCAATAAAAAGCATCCAAAATGAAATGCATGTTATACACTACATGATGTAGAGAACAGCAGTTGGAGGTTAATACTCACAGAGTGGCCCCATACGAGAGGATTGATAGCATTTGGACTCTTTGAGATAACCAACCTACCGTAATTGTCAGATGGGATTGGGCTTTTAGACTTCACATGAGGCAACTTGCTCCCTTTGTCTAAAACAGGTTACAGAGCAGAGTTCAGTTCATCACATTCACACCACTTGGACCATGTTTTGAAACTGGTACACGAAGCTAACAAACGAGGGTTTTAGCTCACTTACAAGAAAGCCAAACCCATCCAGAACCAAATTGAGTTAATGCAGCATCCATGAATTGCCTGATCATGCCTTCATAGGATCCAAAGTCCCTATTTATAAACTTGAGAAGCCGTTCTGGTGGCTTGCCCCCACCGCCAGGTTTCATTGATCGCCAATAGAAATCATGGTTCCATATCTACAAGACATGGCCAAGAATCAGGCATCTAAAGCTTATACAAACATGGATAGATAGTTCAGTATAATATGGAACTCCACCTGTGCGGCATCAAAGAAGGGAGCATGGGGTGGTTCCCTGCCCTCGTTGAATGAGGTGAGCATCATCTGACCAATCGGCATCCCCTCCCACTCACTGCCACCGATCATGCCGTTGAGCCTCTCCACGTGCTTGTGCTGGTGAACTCTCCAGTGCTGCTCCACCGTCTCTTTGCTTATGTATGGCTCCAAAGCATCCTACATTACAACCCCTTGTCCATCACCCCATTCTTGGCACCAATATTTGTAAACTGGTACTTTCGTACTTACAGTAGGATAAGGGAGAGGCTGCTGCTTTATCCAGTAGACCGAAGCAACGTCGTCAGGGTTCAACGACTCGACCGCATCAGCAGTATCACCATTGGCGTCGGCAGCTTGGTCAGCACCGGCATCACTAGCAGAATTCACTGTATCTTCCTCGGTTACCAAGTTCGCTTCACTGGCACAGCGAGATATGTGGCAATTCCATCTTCGCCGGCTATCTCCCTAGTCACATATGTAAAATAAAAATATTCCACCACTTTAAATCACACACCCACACAAGCTCGCGATTCTTGACCACTAAAAATGAAAGTACGATATAATCTACACAAAGTGGTGTTGTAATTCTTGATCTTCCAACCTAAAAGAAAAAAGTTAGCTGAACCCAAAAAAACTGAAATGTCATAAACCCTGCGACCCTGACGAATTCGGCGCCGCCTCTATGTCATAGATCCCAAATCTAATAAAAACTAAATGAACATATTGTGGGAAAGCGTGAAGAGGTGAGTGGGTGCAGAGCTTACCCTGGAGCCTCCGCTCCGTTCGGCGGCGAAGCGGCGCACCGTCCCACGCTGCAGAGACACTCCGCCGGCGCGGAGGGGGAGGAAGGATGCCGAGCTGGAGGTCGAGGATGCGGAGAAAGCGAGGGAGAGGAGGCCGCCTCCCAGCCCAGCCGGTGCAGTGAACGCCATGGAGTCGAGCTTGGGGACTGATTGAGAGCGGGGGGGAAGGAGGCGCGGCCGAGGAGGGGATAAGCGGCCATGGACGCGGGGGTTTGGGTTATGGGCTCAAACGTTTTGCGGGCTTTGGGCTTCAGGTGGGCTCGTTAAAGCTATTTCGCAATGTCAAGAAGGCCCACATCCAAGCTAGCTTGACTTCTACATGGGCCGAGTAAACATTGCCAGTCCTAAAAGGGGAACATGTATGAACGCAGGCTCCCGCCTGTAAAATATTGCGACCTCTGAAGACTTTTACCGAATCGAATTTTAAACTGATCGCCTCGCCTGTTCTTGCACTGCCTGCTTCAGAAGATTTCTTCAAGGCAGCCATGAGAAATTTTCCCCAGAAGATTTCTTCAGCTAGCTAGCCAGCCATGAGAAATGTTCTTTACAAGAAACCATCCCGGGTCGGCGGCGGCGAAGCGCGTCCTCGTGCGCCGGCAGGTCGGCCGCCGGCGATCACAGCGACAGGCAACAGATATGATAAACATTGGTGAGGTCTGCTTCACACACGGCGCTCTTCTGCGGCCGCCGCGGCATCGATCGCAGATGACGCTGACATACCACCTAATGAAACATCACCATCAGTTAGTTTTCACTGATGGACGGATGTAGACAGAGGGTCAAGAGGGATCTTGGTCAGAGCTCCCTAAACGGAAATGAAGCCAATGAGGTCAGTGTCAGTGTGACCATGCTTTGGATCTTATCATTATTGGTACCTTCTTGTGCACCAGTTAACACCCCTGCAATTGATTTGAAAACTGTCAATTTTCCTGATTTCTCCTGCTGCCCTAATCATCAGTAAAAATGATGCATGTATGACATCATCAGGAAAATGTTTTTCAACTGATGTGATTTGTTTAGGGGAGGGAGGGGGGGATGTGAAACCGTGAATTGTTGCCGGTGGCGGCAGAAATGTCCAGACTCCAGAAGAAGGGTTTCGTGACAAACGCGTCGAAGATTAAACAAGGCCAAGAGTCATTTTACCTGAAACAGTTAATAAAAGATGATTCCAGGGTAGAATTGGCACTGTAATGCCTTGTGAGCCTGTGATGAGCTCTCTGGACTGGCTATCCACTGATTGCAAATCCTGTATTATATTATGTCAACATGCATCATCATTGATGCTGTCACCCCCTGGCAGCAAGTTACTATTTAATGATACTAAGCATAGAAACACTTGATTTGCCTTTGTCTAAAGAAAAGAAACATGTCATGTGATGGAGAAAAAATAGCACCTTCCAGGAATATTCCCGAAAAAAAATAACTTTTTTGTTGAATATTTGTCTGATCTTTGTATTGCAATTTTGCTGACCATGATCAAAACAGCATCCATTTGAAGTAGCGTGCAGTTTTTTCTGTTCATACCAGCCTGATGTAAGCCTTCTAGAGCGCATCTGTTCTTCGACACGAAAGGGGACAAATTCTTCAAATGCCACTGATGAGACAAATTGAGAGCAATAGAATCTTTGCCTCTGACTGTAGGAAGATACCTCAATCAGTTAGTTTAGTTCCAGCTAGTGCAATATTTAAATTAGCAAAATGTCTTCTGTGCTTGATTTCTTCTGCCATGTACTGTTTCTCAGTTAAATGGGTGCATTAGGTGGGATTCTATTTTATACTATATTATTTGTTCAAGTATTTAATTCGAATCCTAGTAGTGCAGTAGTACTAAAGACAGCTTTTCGGAACTATTTCGGTCAATCAGATCGAGTGTTTCATTGGGAGAGTCGAGGGTGAGTTGAGAAGGGGTCCATGGAGATGGAGGGCAGGGGTCTGTCTGAACTGTTCAGGAACACCAGCGAGGAGATTTTCCTGAAAGCGGTGATGGAGAACTCCATCGGAGTGGCAGCGGCGCCGAGCATGGAGATGATGGGATTCAGAAACATGTCGCAAAGTTTCAGAGAAGACAGCGAGGAATTGTTCAACAGCTGGCTTATGAATGGAGAGGCAAGAGTTCTGAAAGTTTTTTCTGTCAATTTTTTCTCTTGGTGCATGAAAAGTGAAATTTATCATCTTCAGAAGAAAATTTCTTACACTTCCAAAGACCACTCATTTAGTCATTTCTTGTTTCAGAAATTACGTAGAGATTGCTTTTCAGGATATGTTTTGGAGTTGGTACTGATTACTTACTATCTCACGTTGATCGCTTACTTGTAATCTATCACCTAATTTTCTGGTTTTTTGTTCACAGATTCCTGGCTTTGGTCACCTGAATAATCGGCCTCGACAGCCATCTAGGTAAGATACTTGTGAAGTGTGGTGCATAATTCATTGTGTTACAAAAAGTGAAATCACAAGATTAGTTTCAGCAACTTGAATATGTAAAATTTGCAGAAGTGACTGAAGTGTTAACAGTCATAACCACAGCAGCAGCTATCCAAATCTTATACACGTCATTACATTAAGCACCTAAGATAAGAACCCAAGCAAAGGTTGGAAATAACACATATCCATGTTTTAATGCAATATGCATATTTAGAAAACTTCTTTTGCAATAGTATATTTCTTCTACCTAGCATGTAAATCATACTGAACTTTCTGTTGTGAGCTATGAACATGAAATATATGTGAGAAGTCCGTAAAGAGCCACATCATACAAAGTTTAATCTATGCAGGTTGTCATCAGAAGCGGCTGGCCTTCCTACTCAACAACAACATGAGATTCATCGACCAAATTTTCTCGGTGACAACTTGATTCCTGAGAATTCTGCAGTTCCTCCTGAATATTCAATTAGCCATAACCAACAATCGCTCAAGTACTGTTTCTCTCTTTCTCTTTTAGTTAGTGTAGTCATGTACCTTAAGAACCAGCAGCATCATATGGTCAGGGATTTATATGAATTCTAAAGCAGTACCAACTTGTTTGTTTTTCATACACCAGGAATGCAGCAGAGAAAGGAATGCAAGCCAGTGACCTGCTCTTGGCGAAGGTTAGCTATTCCATTACCTAGTTACTAGATAATCAGAGTTACATGGATAAAGTTCTAATCTGTATTTGGTGACATTTGTTCATATGCAGACCTGGTTTCACTGCACTCAACCAATGACTAGAAGCCGATCTTCAGAACTAAGGTATGAATTGAATTGAAATGACGTGTACATCATTACCTTCCTACCTGGGTTTTGTAGATCTTAGTTCAATTATATCTGAAACGTGGCCATCTTTTGCAGAAGGCGGTATGCTGCAATGCAAAGTAATGTGCCACCAATAACCGTGGGAACAATGAAAGCAGCTAACCAGTTGAGATTAGATTTTACTATCACAAATGCAAGCAACGGTGCCGCGATTGGCAACACTCCCATTCAGACTACATTTGTAAGCCCTTCATGTTCATCAACATCCCCTTTAGATAGTCCGCATATGGTAGCACAAGACACAGTTACCTCAGTGGTGAGCATGCTCAAGGATACACTCGAGCGCAAGAAGCATGGTAGCCATGCAAACAAGGACACCCCACATGGCAATTCTTTTGGGTTTTACGATAATCAGCAGTTTCAGCACAACATTCTTGGAGGAACAGATATCTATCCGCTGGTGGCAACTTCCCATGCTCAGGACTCCCTGGTGTTTCCTGAAGTCGAGGGACCCACAGAACCAAATGCGGGGAACTTCGTTACTCCTGCAAACCAGATATGGATCAGTGCGGCGTCTCGGGAGCCTTCACAGAGTGGATCATCGACAGCTATGACGGCTCAATCAGCCGGATTTGAAGTATGCGATGAGCTACGTCCCATGGGGCAAGCATTGTCTGCGTGCGAGAGCACTAGAAGAAATGCTGCAAATGGGACAGCTGACTGTAGATCAACAGGAAAAGGTACTTCTATCAAGACTAATAGCCCTAAGCTACACCAATCTCTACTTACATCGCTTCCTGATCTCTAGACTAAACTAAAATGTCAATACCATCATGAGGGGCGAATAACAATGTGTGTATTTATTTGTCAACGGTGCACAGAATACCGAGAGAAGGTACTAAAAGATAATTTGAAGGATGAGAAAAAGGTAATACCTAATTCAGCTTTCTGGAATATTTGAAGTTCCCTCTCGTAGCCAACGATGTTAATATTTTCATTTTGATCATTGACAGAGAGTGACCCTGACTAGAATGGGATCAATCTCATCAGAACAAGCAGGTAAACCGGATTGTCAACTTTCCTTTGCTGCACCAGATCTTCAGCATACCTGCAAAGAGTTACTTACTAGATACATGCTCTAGATTTGATGAATCATTAAGCATTGAAAGACCGTATACTACAGCTTACAGGATATTTAATCACTGAAAGCCCTAACTGGTTGCCTTCTGCAGTTGATAGAGGAGATCCCACGAAGAAACGCAGGGTTGAGCGCACACGCAAGTATGTCTATGCTGGTTAAAAAAAACTTTATGTATTGTGTTTTTCTGCTCTCTGATAAGCAAACGGGCAAGAACCAGTTTAAGGAATGTGTTCCAATCCAAATTATACTATTAGGAGTTAGGACGCCTCTGAATCGAAATTCTCTACACGTCATTAACAATTCTATTTCTAATTCCAAGACCTTAGAATGGAAAAATGGTGTTGAGGGATGCTCTTGAGCAAATCGAATCCTACCTCATACAACAAGCAATTTTGATAATGTTACTAACTTCTTGTCGTTCAGAATGGCAGAAGCAAAGGAAAGAAGTTCCACACCAGTAATACCATCTGACATGCAAGCTGTGCTTAAGCGCTGCGAAAATCTGGAAAAGGAGGTCAGGTCCCTAAAGCTTAACCTGTCATTCATGAATAGGTGAGTACATTCTTAATTCTTAACAAGATTTTACTAGCCTCATTTCTACTTTAGACTACCCAATCATCCCTGACTTCCTATGTAATTGCAGGAAGGATTCAGAGCAGACCAAGCAGATCGAAGACCTTCAGAAGCAAAACGAGAACATGGCAGAAGAGAAGGAGCGGCTACTAGAGGAGATCGAACGAATGGCCTCCGATTCCACCGCATGAATCACCTAATCCTTGCAGATTTATCATATATATACTAATAGCAGTCGACTTGGAAAGAGTCCCTGCTCCATAGATACAGATATACAGCCAATTATAGTTGATGGCCTGAATGTACCATTCGTTTCGTTCAATGTTCCTATTGTAATCTTTAACATGTACTAGTACCAACAAGATCAGATTGCAATTCATTTGGTAGCTTCAACGGATGATAGAAAATATTAATCAGACAAGAAACTAAAGATTTCAGATTTCAGGACAGGGCTATATTTTTGAAAGTACTCCTACGAGAAAATATTATTCCAGAATTGATCAGAACTTTCGGAGGGATTTCATCGACAGAAGCATCACATCAAATTTCATTCAAACATTTCGATCAAGTCATAAACAAGGAGCACTAGATTTTCAGATATCAGGGCAGGAGCTATGTCGATTATTTCGGGATTTTACTTCAACACTGATCTGATATATTTTTTGAAGGAGCACGGCATTACATTTCATTCCAACAATTCGAATAACATATAGCAACTTGCATCTCCAAGATCACTACCCAATGGCTGGAGCTCCCGATCTGACCCATTAAAGAACAGGAATTGCACATCGGAACGCGCACCGGTCGGTCAGTGTTTCGACCTCGGCGAGGTCCTCCTTGCCGCTGGCGCCTCTGCAGCCTTGCTCTTCGGTGACGTCTTAGAAGCAGCCGCCTTCCTCTTCAGTGAAGTCTTCACCGGAGCTGCAGCAGCTGGAGCTGGAGCAGGAGCCGCCGCAGTAGCAGCCTTCCTCTTCGGCGACGCCTTCGCCGGAGTCACGGCCGCGGGCTTCTGCTTCTTCTTCTTCCCGCCTTCCTCCTCCTGCTGCGGCGCGACGCGGTCGAACTCGTCGACGAGCTTCCTGGCGCGCTTCCTCTTGGCCGCGGCGGCGATGGTCACCAGCGCCACCTCCTCCTCGTCCGACTCGCTGGAGTCAGACTCATCCTCGTCGACGACCTCCCTCCTGAGGACCCGCTCCTGGGCCTCGACCTCCTCCTGGTCCGACTCGTCGTCGTCGGAGCCGAGGGCGTCGAGGGAGGCGGGCTTCTCCCCGTTGGCGCGGGCCTTGGCGTTCCGGCGAGCGGCGCGGCGGAGCTTGACGAGGTTGCCCTCGATGCGGCCCTGGAGACGGAGGCGCTTGGCGCAGAGGCCGCCCATGGACCAGTGCGCCTCCCGCGCCCAGCAGAGGAGCGCGTCGGTGACGGGCGCCGGCGGGTCGACGCGGTCGCCGGGGAAGACGCGGGGGCGGGGGAGGCCGCTGCCGTAGAACCGGCCGGGACCGAGAGCGACCACCATGGTGAGATGGCTGAGATCCGACGGAAACTCTCTCTCTTCTTGGTGGATCCGGCGATCTCTCAGACTCCGGATGTAGATGCGGAAGTGGATTGCGGCGGAGGGGATGGGATGAGAGAGAGAGGAATCGTGGAGGGAGGTTTATAGGTGAGAGAGACGCGCGTGGCGGGAAACAAGACAGAGGATTGGCGCCAAGAAAATGGCGGTAAAAACAGAGGATCTGAGCGGGAAAGGTGTCGCTGCGCGCGAAAGGAAATGGCGGGAGGCCACTCCCCCGCTCTTTAACCGCGAGGATATTCTCACTTCGCTTCTCTGTTTGCCTCTGCGGCCCACTTGACAGGCCGTTCTCAATTCTCTCTCTGGGTCTTGGCCCCACTTTGCAGGCTGTTGTCCGTTCTCTCTCTGTATCTGGTAAACTGGCCGATATTACCTCTTTTCTGTGAGCCCCTGTACAGATGCTGAGATGAGTCGTTGAAATTTTTAATCCCTCCAATCAGAAAAGAGTGTAAGATAATTTAGTACTCCCTCCGATCAGAAATAAGTGTCGGTGACTTAGTACAAATGTTGTACTAAGTTAGTACAAAATCACCGATAGTTTGTACTAACTCACCGACACTTATTTCCGATCGGAGCAAGTACAATTGATATCCTATTTCCTTCGTCCAAATATGTCAAACCTGTGACCAAAAGTCATAAGTGGATTACGTGACACAAAAATGATATCATTTGGACTAAGCCTGGAATTGGGACTAGGCTCATGCGTATTTTGATACGATTGCTATTTTGTGATTGTGAGTTGTGACTACTGACAGTATAGAAGTTATCATTTCAAAAAAAAAAAGTTATGGTGAAAGCTTGAATTTGCAGTGTCAATATACATGTTATAAACCTGTGCAGAGGGAGTACATCCAAGGTGACAAGCATAATATAACAAATTGTTTTTACGGACAACCGCAATATAATTATTTCAATAGAATTCAGCAGCATCATATTACAGATACATGAACGACCTCACTTAAACAGCAGAACAATGGTACTACAGCACCTTATTTCACTTGTCTCCCCCTAAAAACCGTTGCAAACAGCTCTGCTTTCCAGGGACAGGCAAGGCAATTACATACACGACAAATACAGATCGGTAAATCCACACGGCCAGAGTCAGAAGCACAGGCTAGGAGATGGTGCAGGAGTGCCGGCAGAGACGGAGCCTGTCATCTTCAGTGCGAGAGGATCCCAAACCTTGCCCTCAGTGACACTGCAATTGCAGTTCTTGTTTGGATACATAGCAGTGTTTGTTGTGGCAGGATCAGTAGCAGTCTTCGCAGCAAGAGTCTTCAGGCGGATGCGCTCGGCCCTTGACCCGATAGTCTGCCCGAGGATAGAGGCTGCTATGGTGAATACCATTGCGGTTCTGGGCATGTTCACAGACTTCCTCAGCATTGCGATGAATGGAACAGCGGCGTGGACAGCTGCGAACCACTGAGGGGAGAATTTCTTGGTGTGCTCACGCCACACCCCTAGAGGGACGTTTGCTGCCATTCCAAGCAATGCGATGGCTACCATCTTAGCAGGCAGGGGCTGGGGACGGAGAGACTTCACAAGAGTTGTACGTGCAAGGGCTGCTCGTGCAGCAACGATAGCAGGCGGGCACTTCAGCTTCATACCAGCCGGTGGCTGTAAAGCCTTGGCCACAAGGGGCAGAACACCACTCATTGCCCGGTAAGACCGAGCAAGTGGGCACTGCCCGTTTTCTAGCCATTCATCGCTCAGTGACTCATGTGATGGCGGTTTGCCTCCTTTCTGCTGAAAAAGAACAGACATGGAACATGAGAAAACTTACTGGATAGATGAAAAATCTTGGCTAAGCACCTATGCCTTTTCTAATCAAACTAACACTTGACTACAGAAAGAAGCTAAACATCAAAAAGGAATCACAATCACTAGGCTTCGGAGAAAATAAAATATAAGCAGTTTGCTATAAAAGAAATCACAAATGCGGGACTTGTAAGGCAACAATGCCATATTAAGTTGTACCCACAGTTAGCATGGAAACACAGTTGAGATACGTTAGACGGCAAGAAACCAGTCGGCAAGTCACAAACATGGCAGCATATGCAAATTAATAGGAAAACAGAAAAGGAATCGGGACATACTTTCATCGAATTCTGGTCCGGGTTATTGGGCTTCTTGTGTGACTGGTCTAGATTGTTGGGCTTCTTGTTCTGCTTTTTGCCCTTGCCATTGAAGAAGTTAAAACCGAATGGTCCAAATGCTGATAGACTTATGCTGGCGGCTCTACCAGCCAATGGATTAAAGGGCAGAGCAGGTTGAGGCTTGACATCAGTGCTATCACTGCGGTTCTCATCATGCACATATGATCTTCCTGAAAGGGGAACTATCCCATCCTGTCCATGGAAAAGCTTGAATGCCGATTCAAAGCCTGGTCCATCCTCAAAGATTGGACCCTTACCTCCTCGGGCCTGCAGAATAGCACAGATTGTCAAGGAAAAAGGGACGACCTTGATCACTGCAGTCACTGAATGCTAGAGGAATCAAATCTTACAGCTACAGGCAAAGCAGAGGAAAATGAAAAGGTTGTAGCTCCATTGATGTTCCTCAGGAATGGGCATCTCTCAACATCAGGATGACCAGAAAAGTTCTCTGAAGATGCGGAATCACAGAAAAGACTGCTGAAGAGCATTTCCATCCTGAGAAAAGACATATAGATAACATTAGCTACAGAGCAGAAGTATGATCTATGATGAGATTCAGGAAAACTAATAGATGCATCATACTCCCTCAGTTTATAAATATAAGATGTTTTAGCTTTGTGAAGTAAATGTATCTAGACATCTTTTAGTGTGTAGGTTTACTTCACAAAGCTAAAACATCTTATATTTATAAACGGAGGGAGTATATACTAAAGGTAGGTTCAGAGAAGCATAACTAAGGATCAGGAAAACACCAGTATGGATGACATAATTATAAGAATCAGGGCACATGTTACTGTCATGGTAACTGAAAACGCCAGGTCTTCCTCAAGACACAACTCACAGTGTAACACACAAACACGTGTGAGGAAGGGTGGTGTACTATTAGTGGTTCAGGCAGGTTTTACTCGGAGTAGTCATGATTCTCGGCCAGTGCAGGCATTACCAGGTAACTCTGAAATTTGCCATTTACTTTCAGTACAAATGGTGCCAAACAGTATCTATTAATAATTCCTGCTGCGCATAAATTTGTCATTTCAAGGGGTTACTCCTGCACGATACACAATGCATCGATCCTTTTTTACGCCCAGCCACCCACGCCCCCACTTCACCTCACCTCCTCGGATCAAGCAAAGACAAGTGTCCTGCACTTTTTACAGCACGAAAACTATTGGATGTCCAATGCCCCTCTAGGCTACGGAGCTGGACTCATGGAGACATAGACCAGGAATGATAAATCATGCAGCAGTCACGCGATACTACCAGATCAACCATGACAACTCACGCAGCCTGCGCTCAAACAACCGGTGTGTGTCATCTCGCCGATTTGCACAGCCACCGCAATCAAACAGCAACCGTGCCGTAGACATATTCCACATGTCTCTGGAATTTGGCATTTACTTTCGGTACAAATGGTGCAAAACAGTAATAGCTGATCTATTAATAATTTCCTACTGCACATAAATTTGTCATTTCAAACAGCAACCACGCCGTAGACATATTCCACATGCCTCCTGGACAGTGGACACCCACACGGAGCCGAAAGTTACCGGTGACCAACTGGGAGGGGGGAAGCAGATTCCTAAGATCTGCCTGGACCGCACGCACCTACACGAATTCGACCGGAGGGGCGCCCGAATCATCCGAATCCCCCAATTGCCCCCGCGGGGTCGGGATCGAGCCGGGATCGCGGCATCAGCACCTTGCGCCCGTCATACGCCATCACCGGCGAATTACAGCCAGATCCGCCGCCCAAATCCTCACGCGCGAACCGAATGAAACTAACCCTACCTACAGCAAAAGGAGCTACTAGCAGCGAGGAACCAGGACGACCCGAACAGAAAAACACCGCGGCAGGGCAGATCGCGGGACGAGTCCCGGCGATCCGGAGATCAGGGGAACGGCGACGACAGGGCGGGAGGAGGCGAGGCCGCGAGAGGGAGGGGGGAGTGGTTACCTCGCCGAGTCGCTGGAGGGCTGCTGCTTGCTCGCTTGGCTTGCTGGCTCCGTCCGTCCGGGAGAGAGAGAGATGGAGAGGGAGGTAGTCGTGTGGTCGGCACAGCACGGTGATGGGGAAGGGGAAGCGCGGCCGGCACGCGACAAGGCGACGAAGGACTTCTGGTTCCGGGACGTGCGGGTGGGGCCCACGTGCGCAGATCTGGACGGTCTCTACCTCTCGTTCGTTCCGATCGGTGCCGGGCCTCCGCCTGGATTCTAAGCTGGGCTTTCGTGGAGAGCATTGTTTGGTTTGGGGGTGGGCCTTAATGGTTAGCATGTTCGACAATTTGCAATAATAAAACAAATCAAACTCGAAAAAAAAAACATAGTGCAAATACCAATCTCGCACAAAAAATACAAAGCACATACCACAAAAAAAAAATCTCAGAATAAAAATACCACCACTTTCTACGCGTCACGATGGTCTGGACTGACCGTACTGCTTGGCAGCTAGTCTCGTCTACTCCTCATGTCTATATCCTTCATATTGTGTATTGGTATTATGTGTTTCCAGACCGGTTATCGTATTTATTGCTTCTTATTTTTTTACCTAAGTATAATGGACGTGGCGGCGAATTGTTCACCCTCTATCTTATTGTGACATCACAATCTTAATTTCTTTCCTATGAAAACTTTCATCTTTGATGCCTCGTTCTTATAGTATTGATTGGCATCCTAGCTAGATAGGATGCCATTACAACAATATGGTGAATCCGTCAATAGTGATACCTCTCTCATCCCTGGATTTGAATCCAAGAGGATAAAATAATGAAAGGGGTCATAGAAAGGGGTCATGGAAAGGGGTAAGACTATGCCACGTCGGGTCAGATTTATGGTTGAGAAGAAGCACACAAATTGAAGCATCAACTTCACCATGCTACGCCATTGTTGTGTGGTGCGACATGTCGTAAGCATCGCTCTTACGCACATGTGCTTGTGTTTACTGCCTCACATTTTTATAACCAACTTGACAAAACCACCATTTGTTATAATCGGATTCCTCAAATTTTTATGTATGTCTGGCCATCTTTTTTCGGTGTTAGGAACATACATGTTGGTAGTTTCTTCAATCTCCGCAAATGCTATTAATTGTTGGTAAACATTGTGATCATACTATGGTGGTGCGCCAGTACATTGACGCCAAATATTTGCAAAACAAGTTACCATAATTAGTTGGTGAGTATGTTTTTGTTCTCGCAACGTTTCTCTAGCCCCCCCACCCCAAAGAAAAGGTTTCCCTAGTTAGATGCATTTGATTAACAAACTAGCTATTATTGGTTATTTTCACCTACTTGTTTAAAACTCGAAGGAAAATAAATCTCACACAACAATGACGCAGCCATGACTGTAAAGTTGTCTAGGCTAATCAAGTAATCATGCCACCTAACCAACACAACCCATGTCCAAAATTGAAACACGACACAAATACAACACAGACCATTCAAACCTCTAGCACGCGTTCTGATGCGGTGGCAGCTCACCTGCACACAGACCTTTTTCTATAAAACTGGATTAGTACCTAATTAGACCGGTGAAGATAACATTAGGCTTTCCGCTTTAACTAATCCCAACACCATGTCTTGCAAGTTGCAACAAGAAACCAGGATTAATTAGGCAGCAAAACGTTCAGGACCTACACTAGTTAATCAAGCACGAACGAATTGATCAACGCGAGCAGGCATGGTTTTGCTCGTGGAGGCGCAAGTGGGCGCGTGCATGTTGTTGTCATGGAGGATCAGAGTTCTGATCATATTCCTAATCGGCTAATCACATAGTCAAACCTCTTAATTAACACAAGATGGAGATGCTATAGTGCCGCCACTCTGGAACAGAACTGTGGAAGGACAACCACTCGTGTGAGTGTGTGACTAGACCATGAGTGGATTCTTTATTTTAATTTCAAACACCGAGATATTTTTTAGGACCATCATATCTTAGGCTATCATTTTATAACCCTATTATTCTAACAAATATGGTATTTCAAATTATTTTTTTGATGATGATAACTATTCCACTATGTCAAGTTGCGCTCATGATTATGCATTTTGTGTTCGCATTATCGAGAGAAAATATATTTTAGTTATGTGCTTATGAGCATGTATATTTAAAACCTAACAAAATCGATTGAAAATCTAACCAATCAGGTATTTGCTAAAATATTTATAATCCAATTCATTTTTGCTACAGGTATATTGAAAATCTAAGCAAATCAGAGATGATTTATTGAAAAAGTTAAAGTCATGACAGTGGAGCATGTGATTATTCTAATCATTATTTAAAAATGCATCTTAATCTCTTTCCCATATTAAAGATCTTCCCGCTCCCTATGTCATTTAACCTTATTTGATATAAGAATACGGTTTGCACTATAGAGGTGTGCTAAATCCACTTGGGCGAGCTGCATTTTTTTTATATAACTAGCAAAAAAATTGACTGTTGACCATGCATATGTGTCTAGTGAAAATTGTTCTTTCCCTCGGCGAAATATTTTTTAAAAAATTGGGAGACATTGTATTTGCCAACCGGTGCTAGTGGTGACTTACTCTCTATCAATTATTTTTGTGTAGCAGTGTGTGTACATGGGTGTATTTTAAACTATAAACTTGATAATAAAAGTCTGTGTGCATCAATCTGATGTAGAGGCTAGGATTATCCCCTTTTAAAAGAAAAAAAATGGTTTTTGGTATGGCAGCTGGATAGTTTGTTTAAATTTGTACAAATATACATGCATGGTCACCGCAGTCGGCGTGCCATTAACTAACCTAATCGTTAACGTTGTAGATGGGATGGCTGTTTCCCATCTGATCTGTCCCACCGGGATAAAAGGGATTAATAGGATATCCTGTCAGAGGAATTACGGGACCCACGGGACCCAGAGGAACTCACGTAGCCTGTTTCCTACAGCAGCGCAAAAGGAACGCAGAGGACGATTGGTATACAGAATAATTATTGCAGCGTTGGTATTGTCTACTTAACCGGGATATCAGCGGGATAGATGGGACTGAATTCTTATCTTTATTAATAATACGGCTTAAGGACGTGATGGTTACAAAACTGTGGTAGGTAAAAAAACCATTGGTACGTTAAAATAAACTGGATCTAATCTCGTACGTCAAAAAAAAAACATTGCTCCCGATTTCTTCCTCGCACGGGAGCACCCAGGCCCAAACCCCCACCGACGCCGATGATCCCCATCGCTATGCCGCTCGATCCCCCTCTTCCTGCTTTGACTCCATGGCGACGGCCGAAGTCTAGGACGGCATCGTTCACTGCCGAGTGAAGAGGCAGGCCTCGATGCGCTGGCACCGAGTCCTTTGGCTGGCGGCGCACGCGTCAGGCACATAATTTCTTCTCCCATGAGCATTGACGGAGAGCGATGGCGACACCGAGGATGGGCTGGAGCAGAGGCGACAGGTGACCGCGGGGTCGCGGATATCACGAAGAGGCAGAGCTTGGCCATAGAGGCAGAGGCGCTCGAGGCGTTAACCCGGGGGAGCAGCAGGGCGACGGTGCTCATGCTCGTCGACGGGCCAAGCGTCGGCGGAGCTTGAGGAACGGAAACCTCCGCCGCCGATCTCCCCCCTCCCCAAAGATCTGGGCTATCCCGCGGCTGAACCCCCATCCCCGATATCTCCTGATCTCGGACAGCTCACCGCTCCGATGGACTAGCGCAGATTCGGAATCAGAGCTGGTGAGCCGCTCCGACATGGGCGGCAGGCAGCAGCTGGCGGTGCTGCAGGTAGACGGGAGAAGAGGGGACAACACGAGGCTGGCGGCTGCGACCAGGATAGTGGCGGCCATGGCAACTCAGGCGTGGCGGCATCCAGAAGATCCCCAGCGGAGGGGCACTCCTACCTCCTCTCCTGCTCTCCCGCCTCAACTCACTGCCTTCCACGCCCCCTCATCCCCGTGAGCCGTGAGGGTCTACTAATTTCCTCACAGTCACAGGCCCCCTCCGCAATGAAGCAACTTTGGCTGCCTGATGTTTCAGTTTGGTTTGAAGTATCTTGCTTCAGTTCGCATTCTTGCTTAGATTAGATATACAGTAGTAGTGAAGGATATGGAGATCGATGGTTGGAGGCACCAGAGCACAAAGGACAAATTGGCGTTCAGGTCCATTATACAGATTCGCAAATACGAATTGAACAAAAATATTGTGTATAGCATCCGACTGTGTCACACGATGTACACCTCACCACATTCAGTTTTATCAGTCAGTCAGAGCACATCAAGAAAAGAAGATAGTAACTTCTATCATAAGAATTCTCAAGGAAATATTTTAGAATATCTATATAAAACTCCTAAGTACCACTCGATATACAATTCAATTTCCACATTGGTTTTTTCAGTCAGAGAACAATTAAGAATCAATTTCCCCATTCGTAGAACAATCAAGAAAAGAAGACATCTATCAGAATAATTCTCAAGGAACATTTTTTTAAAAGAATGATGACATATATTGGTTGCCGCTGAAGAAATAAAAAAAATACAATTCTTCTTTTGTCAAATATAGTAGTGATTTAGAAACAAAAGAGACCATAAACATGATAGACTTTATACCAATCTTGTTGATCATGCATTTTTACTCAAGCTCGTGATGCTCATGTTATCAAGCATATGTTCTATGTGAGATTAAAACTCAGGAAACCTAATGCACCTAGCAATTTATTATTTATTCTGGAGTGCATACATCCAAAGTGAAGTTTTAGATTTCGTTATCGTCCATGGTCAAAGAGACAAGACATTACTTGGAGTAAGGAACCCTTGTGCATTTGGGCGATTGAGTGAGTGTCGCCACAAAATAATTTAATATTTCAGTTTATACTTGAATGTGTACATTTTTATTACGTGTAGCTATAAGAGAAACTTGTCAGAGTTGTTGTTTTCTATGCATAGTGTCAAACAATGAATTTTCATTGAATTACAACGTAAGGAAAAACAATCTCATTGTTTTCGTAATAACATATGGCTATCTCTTTTTATAAGTGTAAAATTTATGTGCATTATTTTAAATATATAATTAAAAAATTAGAAGCCCGTAACAACGCACAAGTATCTCTACTATATTAATTGTCTACAGGTGATTGCTGCCTGCCTGGTACGTCCTAAAAAAATTGGAAGAAAACCAGAAGAAAACCGCACGCCAAGGAATAAAAGTTACTCATCGAGCTGAGGGAAATAAACCAAATCGAGCCCCCACGATCCTCTCCCTCGAGACCACCGAGCCTGCCGCCCACGATCCCTCCCCCTCGGCCGCCACCGCCGCCGACCCAGCCTGCCGCCCGCCTCCACTCCCTCCTGCTCGGCCGCCAGGGGCAGCTGAGTTCGCCATCTCCGCCGTGTCTCCTGCCAAGTCTGCAGGTGCCGCCTTGCAACCACCGGTCAGCCCGGTCAATTCATGGCAACCGACGCTCAGCTTCGTGCGCGGCAACTGCCGATCGTGGAGGTGATGGTACTACCGCCTCAACCCAGTGCGATCACCTCAAAGCCCCCTCCCCATTCTCCCTCTCGCGTCCCGACAGTTCCAAATCGTGGAGGACCAGCTGCCGCCGCGGGGATACCTCCGAGCGCAGAACCTGTCCGACGCCGCCGGCAGTGGCCACGCCGTCCATCTTGCCTACCCCACCAGCGAGACAGGAGGGGATTGCCTCCACCGGGATACCGACGCCGCCAGAAGTGGCAACGCCGCCGCGCCGTCCATCTTGCTCCTACCCCACTAATCGAAGAGGCGTCGGTCTGCTTCATTCCTCGACATCATACTTGTGCATTCGCCCCGCACACTGCTGCTGCTTGGCCTTTTTGTTTGACTGATATTTCTGATGTGCAGGTGGAGGGGGTGGTTCCAGGACAGTGTGCCATCGCGCAGAGGCGACTGCAAGGAACAAGAAGGAGTTCTGCTTCCGCAGCCTGCTGCTCGAATCCGCTTCTTTCTGCTGGTATTGCAAGGTACAAAGTTGTGTTGTTGCTGAGGTGATGAATGAGAGCTCCATTTTTTCCAGGGCACAAAGTTGTGTTGTCGGACTGCTCATCCTCTCCCTAATCTAACAAATTACTGCTCATCCTCTCCCTAATCTAACAAATTACTGCTCACTGTGGATTCATTCCAAAGAATAAGTATTTCGAATTATCATTGTTGACATGATAAAAAATTTCCAATTTAGTAGATGATATTAATTTAAAATAAATTATACTTTTTACTGTTTTAGCTTGAGAAAAGTGACGACGGATATAACATTCGCAATTGTCACAAATATATCATGCTTAAACGCTACTGCTTTTGCCACAGATAATAATACAGTATAGTCTATAGAGCATATCTTGGCGATGATACAGTGTAGAGCATAACTTGGTAATGATACTCACAAATAACAATGCATTCTTCCATCTTTGTAACAAAACCTTTCACCTAATATTTTAAGAGAAGAAACATTAATAGGGTAATCTGGGGAGGATGGAAAAGGATGACAAAGCACCACTAATTTTAGCAGTATAAACTGGAGTGGTCACATCTCATGTAGAAAAACAATACATGCGGAACTGTTCCAGCAACCTGCAGCAATCTATGATGATGTTTAATAGAGGGTCTGGGTACTACCAAAAGACCAACATAAATTAAACGGGATCTTGTTGCATAATACAAAGATGAAAGTGTGGGTTTAAGTATGTATGTAACTTCCATAAGAGGAGATTCAGTGGGGTGGATATGTGTCCTCGGTGAAGTGCTACTCCTATTTCTCCAAATTCTAGATTCACTAAGAGTATTGCTACTATGATTATTGCTAAAGCTGAGTAGTCATCAGGCAAGCAAAGAGTAATATCAATCAGACATGAAAAGACCTCATGATAACACCGCAGATTTTCTTACACCCTCTCATGATTATGTATGTAGGGAGGAATGCTAACTCCAGCCAATTTTTTATTGGTAATCCCGTGTGCCAAATAGGAGTTATATTCCTCTGATACTGCTGAAAGAGAAGTCCATTGCCTTCATTCTCCCCGTGGCCGGGCGACGCAAAATTCTACCCCCGCCTTTTCTCTCCGTGTGTTGGCATGTTTCTGTGTGATTGAACTGTAGAAACGAATAGCAGATGTGATGATAACATAGTTATAAAAATCATACTGCATGAGGTCGCAGTAGGTGTTTACTCCCTTCAGGTCGCAACCTGGGTGGCTGGCTCATTGTTTTACCTGAATGAAAATAATACTAATGCAATGTGCGTTTGTTGGATCACAAGACTGAAATCATGGAGTTCCTAATAGGAACTCTTTTTTTATTATTACTGATTTTTTTCCCTTTCTAGAGGATCCAGCCAATATATTGTTATTTTCTTATCAAATATCCATTAACGGTTGGAAAGCAGGAGTTTGTGTGCTTGTGCTAATTCAGTTGGGTAACCGGTTAAATAGTAGCTGCGCAGATGCATCTAGGGCCACTTTCTTGAAAAGTACAAAGTGGAAATAAGGAACAAATTAGCTTGTTTTTCTGAATGATTATTTCTTTGTTCATAGGTATCATCCGAAGCTACCTTGGATCACCCAATTTGAGCAAATACAGGTTACACTAAAAAGCAGAGACTTCCTCGCCAGTGCCCGAGTAACCTGTCTCATTATTGTCGAGGAATTAGTGATAAGAGAAGCCGATAACTCAGTACTCCCAGGTAAATGCCGTGTATCTTGCAGTCTGGTTGTTTATTCTCTACATAAGTGAGCTATCAAGCGGCTTGGAGATCAATTGTCTGCTACGTGCTATGTTAGTTCCCTGATTAGAGATCAAAATAGGACTGGAGATGTGGTTTTGGTCCCATATTTAATTCTCCACTTAGGCTAAAGGCATGCGGGGTACTCTAAATGCCCAATAGGAGCTACATGATAATTCTGTAATTACCAAAGCAAACCCTGCCAATGATGATCATAAATGGTAATGATTGAACAAAAAATTATCATGTGCTGGACAGTACAATTGCGGCGTGCGTTGCTGATACCTTGTGCATCCCCTTACCCTGGCCACTGGATACTTTCCATGGTTTACAACATTCAGACACAAGTTTCAGAAAATGCTACGTGGAAAAAGGAATTAAAACTGAGCGTGTTAGTTTCTCTATAATAATGTTAAGTTTACACAGAAATGCATATTGTTACGGGACTGCATTCTCAATTTGGTATATTTGTGATTTTTTAAATGTCAGTACACACATCAGTTATAATCTCTGCAATGAAACCTTGGTATTGTGTGTCTGCAGACAAAATATTCAGACGTTGCTGATACTTTTTCATTATTCCACTATATACTTTAAGTTCCACTAGAGAAGGGACTGTCCAGGGTAAGGGGATTCATTCTACAAGCTACTGAATACATTCCACGAGCACTGCTATGACCGCCATTCTAATAGCAACAGTAGCACCGTTAAGCTACATGTACCCAAACTCATCGAACTCATAATCATATTTTCCTCTATATATGTTTACCACTTCCAAGCAACCAGACTGACCGTGTATTTTATATGATGTTACGAAACTTTTCTCCTCTTGTCCAGCTCACAAGAAAACATGCTATTTTATTTTGCAGATACCACTCTGCGGTTGCGGTTTGCACTATTCGGCTTTTATTTTCCATATACCACACCGAGGTTGCGGTTTGCACTATTTGGCACAGGATCTGGAATAAGTGAACCTAGACCAAATTTCTGGAGCCTCGCTAGGAAATTAAAGAGGTTAATCTTATCCCTCAACACACTTTCCTTTGAGGTCCATATCTTGGTTCAGTACAACAACCTGCAGAAAAAGGACAAATATGATTGTATAAAAGCTGCAGACTGTTCCACTGTGCAGTTTCTGTCACCAAAAAGAATATAATGTGCGATATTCTTTACCACATCAACAAAGTTTTTATCTTATTTCTTCTGTGCACTGGTTTAGAACGGCTGTACCCAATCATTACATCTTCATGGATGATATTTCTATTGTTTCTGCCTACTTGCTTACTAATTGACAATTGGTAGGCTTCGTAGAAATGTTGTGGTGAATGTCAGAATGGCAGTGGAGAGGTGCGATTCAGGCTGCAGGTGAGCTTGATCAAGGTATATATGTATACTATATTGAAGGTTAACAGGCAGTTCCCTCTATGAATCATGAATCTATTTTGTTTACAAGATCACAAATCATGCTATTGAAACTAAACCCAGTTGTTTTCAGTAAGATGATATACTACAAGATCATGAATCTTGATACTGAAACTAAGTCCAGTTGTTTTAGTGAGACGATATACGAACATGAGGGCACCCAACAGGGAAGATTCTGTGCATATATGCACTTATGGGTTTGACGCAATTTCCTTTCTTCTAAATTATCTCTACTATATTAAATGTCTACAGGTGGTGATTATTGGTACATCAACCTTTGTGCCCTCGCTCCACACCTCGCAATCGAGCAGAAACTATGGGTTTCTTCTTAATCGACGCGATTCCATTTCAACTCAAGTACTGGACTCGCCTTAAAGGCGACCACGGTCAATGAAGAGGAGTGCCCCCTCGGGAAAATTACATACATAATCTGTTCAATGTGCACTTTGGAATAGAAAAATCTCATCCATGTTAAACAAAAATATGACGCGAATATTTGCTTTTGGGTGTTGTCTGCTGATCCATTGTATAAAACTCTTGGTGTTATGCAGATTCGCGGACTCAGGTTTGGCTTATGATTTTCTAAACGAATATGCAAGGGGGGAAGAAGGTAGAGGCATGCTATGCTTGGGTGGAGTTCTGAAGATTAAGATAGAAACTGTATTCTCTGTCAGTTGTTTTATGGGTCGCGTTGCGGAGTCCGAGGCTTGTATAGCAGCTGCCTTCTGATCCTCTAGCGGTGGTGATAGAAAGCAGCAATAGGTAAGATTCTTGTTAATTAATGATTCTGTCCAACCTATACTATATGTATTCACAGTAATCATCAGATCCTGCTGTTGATTACTGGAGCCAAAAGCTGTGTCAGTCAGCTGTAGTGTTTTCATTATGTATTCTATTGCATAAGTGGTATAATTTCCTTCTTCCGTCGCAAAACCATAGTGCCTAATTCTCTATTCGCCCTGTATTTTCCACTTATAGTAGATCCTAATTCAGAAGTCTAACTGTGATAACAATTTTTCTTGTGGCTATGATTTCGCATGTACAGCCTTATGAAGGCGTTTATATGAATGAACTAATATATGTAGAGATGTAGGGATGCGTGTACAAAATAGATCATTATGATATACTAATACTCAGTCAATTTTCATGAGTAGTTGGTGGAGGCAAGTCTGGATTTTGTTACTGGCAGTCATAGCTAATCGTCCTCTTGAGCTGCATGATGTTTGTCCTATTCAAGTGAACAACGTTGTAAGTATAAATGTTCTACGCTGAAAATGCTCGATTTCGAAGATACCAGGTGATGTGTGCTTCCTCGCTAGCTTGTACATTGCTGCTATCACTAGACCAGGGGTTTGCTGCTAGACCTCGATGATGTCGTCTGGACTTATTTGAATATTTCATCCTCATCAGTTTTGTAGCCCTCAAGTGAACGCAGCAGGATCAATGTTATTTCCCTCTTAGCCAGTATTTCTATATCCTAGCGGTTTAGTTGTTTTCACTTGACATGATTGAGAAAAGAAAACAGAAGATGTAGGTCGATCTGGCAGGATATCTGGACTGGTTATATGTAAATATATAAAGAGATTTTTACGACATTTTTCATTTTCTATTTTGTGGTCTTCTCCTTATAAAGTGTATCACATGCATATTTTCTGTTTTGTGGTATTCTCCTTTGCCACTCATGGCATACTGTACAATGCATTTTTTTCCTTTCAATTAGAATAAGTCGCATCTCAAGAAAATTTGTCGCGCTACTTCCTTGACGTGACATACATTTTTATTGCCAATTCCAGGTGATACACTGGATCTTTCATCTATGTGACATGCGAAGTCATGAAACAACCAACGAAAGTCCAAGGCTCTAACAAATCTTGGAAACTGAATGCTACTACCTCTAATCCCTTTTAATCGACGCTATGGCTGCGTACGGAAGGTGCATACCCGCGTCGATGAAATGTGAACGGATAGAGTAAAATATATATTTTTCAGTCTCCAGGGACTCAGATGTATGGATAGTATAACAGAATGTTTCATTGCCATATCTTATTTGTAACTAGCAAGAGATCATGGTATGATTGGTGTGAAACTTTGGTAGAAAATAAAGTATATATAGCATAGGGTACTTTGGATCTTCCCAGATTATATAGCATGTTAGTGCCTAATTTTTCTCTGAACTAATTCACCTTCCGTATTTGCACATATAGAAGAAAGAAAAATTCCATAATTGAATGTAACTTTTTGTGAATTTACCATATGTGTTCACGAAATAAGACGAACATCTGTGGTATGAATGGATACATCATTGCACATGATATATTGAATTCTATTCTGGGATGGAATTGCGAGAGCAGGGGCTTTTATTCGTGTCACATGGAGAACTTGGAGCTTTAGAGTCCATTGAATACTTCTGCCTTTACCGTCCTTTTTTCGAGAACTCGCAGGAGATCTGCGGGTAATCTATTAAGTGAAAAGGGAGGGGAGACATACAAAGTCCACCGGTTCCACGGCAGGATCCGCGAAACCGACACAACCCAAGCGCACGCAGGCGCAGATCAATGGAGATAGCCTCTAGAAGGTCTACCTCTACAAGCGATCCAACTAGCCCATTCATCCTTAATGCGAGAGACTAGGATGGGAAGGGAACAGCTAGCGTTATCGAACACGCGGGCATTGCGCTCAAGCCACACCGCCCGCATGATGAGAATACACAGGGAATTGAAGTCCTTGCGAGACTTCGTCACCACCGTAGCCGTCGCGACCGGCCACCACTCTTTTAGCACGTCCAGAGGGCTAGGGGTTAGCCGTTGCAGCCCTTGCGCACGCAGGAGCCTGGACCAAACACCGCGGGAGAACGGACACTGGAGAAGCAGGTGATCGATGCTCTCGACCACGGTCTCGCAGAGAGGGCAAGTTCCGTGGTTCGGCAGACCCCGGCGGGCGAGCCTAATGGAGGTCCAACACTTGTCCTGGATCGCCAGCCACCCGAAGAACTTGTGCTTCAACGGAGCGTAGGAGTGCCAGACTTCTCGGGCCGCTGGCAATGCGGTGCGTCCCGCAAAACAAGCCAGGTAAGTATCCCGCGTAGAGTAAGCCCCTGACGCTGAGAATTTCCAAGAAAAGGAGTCCGGTTCGTCCGGGTCTAAGGCGATGGACTGCACCCGAGCCCAAAGCAGAAGAAACTGCACCACCGCGTCGACCGAGAGGGTGCCGCCGATGTCCAAAAGCCAAGCATTGTTGGCTAGCCCCTGCTGCACCGAGCGAGACCTGCGAAGCCCAGGCCGAACCAGCTTGAGAAGCGCCGGAGCGAGCGAGCCGACGGTGTGGCCGTGGATCCAAGGATCCACCCAAAAAAACACTTTCTCACCAGAACCGACGGCAATGCGGGTAGCAGCTAGGAACAGCGCATGCGCATCGCTGGAGACACCGATCTCAAGCCCACTCCACGGCTTGCACTCGCTGGTTCTCTGGAACCAAATCCAGCGCGCGCGTAGCGACGCACTGAGCCAGCGCAGGTTGTGCAGCCCGAGCCCCCCGAGGGTTTTGGGCTGGCATACACGGTCCCATGCAACGAGGCAGCTCCCGCCGCGGGCGTCCTTCCGACCTGCCCACAAGAAACCACGCCGGAGCCGGTCGATGACTTGCAACACCCACGGGTCAACGTCAAGAGCGAGCAGGTGATAGATCACCGATGCCGTCATGACGGTTTGCACGTAGGTCAGCCTTCCCTCCCGTGAGAGCAAGCGGGCTTTCCAGAACGGGAGCTTGGCTGCCAACTTGTCGACCAAAGGCTGGACGTCGGACTTGGTGGGCTTCGACAGCGAAAGAGGCAGCCCAAGGTAGCGACATGGAAACTGACCCCAGGGGCACGGCAACAAGGGGGCAACATCGTCCATGGTGTCCTGGGAGCACCTGATGGGGATGGCGACGCTTTTGGCATAATTCACCACGAGCCCGGAAGCCAGGCCAAAACATCGGAGGATGGCGAACGCGGCTTCGAGCTCCATATGGCAAGGCTTGGCGAAAACGACTACGTCATCAGCATAAAGCGAGACGCGATGACGTATGCCGAGCTGCTTGAGGTCCGAGAGGATGCCGCGCTCCTCGGCGCGGGAGAACATCGCCGACAGGACGTTCATGACAACGATGAAGAGGAGTGGCGAGATGGGATCGCCCTGGCGTAATCCACGTCCATGCGTGAACGGGGCGCCTGGGCTGCCATTGATCAACACCCTCGTGGAAGCCGTGCTGAGGAGCAAGGAAATCCACGCAATCCACCGAGGCCCGAAGCCTCGCTGCCGCAGCACACTGACAAGGAAGGGCCAGGAGACACTGTCGAACGCGCGCGCAATGTCGAGCTTCAGCAGCAGAGATGGCACCTTCGATTTGAACAGCGCTCTAGCCGATTGTTGCACCAAAACGAAGTTATCATGGATGCAACGGCCCCTGACGAACGCGCTCTGGTTGGCATCGACCAGCTGCGGCAACTTTGGGGCAAGACGGAGTGCCAGGATTTTCGCGAGCAGCTTCGCAAAGCTGTGCACGAGGCTGATAGGCCTAAAGTCAGTCGGCTCGACCGCACCGTCTTTCTTTGGGAGGAGCGTGATAAGCGCCCCATTGACCTCCCCGAAGTGTTGGCTCCAACCAAGAAAAACAGCCTGCAGAGCGGCGAACACATCGGCCTTGACAATAGGCCAGCACGACTGGTAGAAATCCCAGGAAAACCCATCAGGGCCAGGCGCCCGGTTCGCCGGCATGCCTTTGATCGCCGTCCATGCCTCGTCGATGGAGAAAGTCGCCTCAAGATCGGGAAGATCGAGGGCGGGCAATCCCGCAGCCGCCAAGGACAGGTCATGCTCTCTGGTGCCGGCGCCACCGAAGAGGTTGGCGTAGAAGGAGGTGGCCAACTCCTCCATGTCATCCTGAGAGTGGGCCTCAGCAACCCCAAGCTTCAACGAGGCGATGTGGTTCTTACGCCGCCGGGAAGAAGCGAGGATGCGGTAGAACTGTGCGCTAGCGTCGCCCTCCTTGACGCCGGCCACACGCGCACGCTGCCGGGCGATGGTGCGGTCGAGGGAAGCGAGGCCGAGCAGGCGAGCTTTCACCGCTCGACGAAGCCAGGTTTCCACGGGCGTGAGCGGGCGGGAGTCTTGGGCCTTATCGAGCATGAGAATTAGCTCGTTGGCAGCCCGCAGCTGATCTCTGATGGACCCCACTTTCTTCTGGCTCTAGCTTTGCAGTCCGCGAGCAAGCCCACGAAGCTTGCAGCCGAGGCGCTGGATCGCATCGCCCTGCACCGGAGTGTTGTCCCACAGCTCGCGGACGACGTCAAGGAAACCCTCCATCTTAAGCCATACGCGCTCGAACCGGAAGCGGCGCATGGCGAAGAATTGCACACAAGTGGACATGAGCAGCGGGCAGTGATCAGATAGCGATGAGGAGCAAGCAGTGAGCGACGCATCAGGGTGCAGCTCATCCCACTCAACGCAGCCGAACCACCTATCCAGCTTGACCAACGTAGGCGACGCCCGCTCATTGCTCCAGGTAAACCGACGCCCGATCAGCGTGGATTCCTTCAGCTCGAGGTCATTGACGCACCGCCTGAAGCGTGCCATGGATCGGCGGTTGAGGCGGTTGTTGCTTTTGTCGCTGGCCTCAAGAATCAGGTTGAAATCACCCGTGATGGCCCACGGCCCGACAATGGCGGCACGCAGCATGCGAAGCTCATCCAGGAACTCAGGCTTGAGGGCTTCGAACGTAGGGCCGTAGACCGCTGTGAGCCACCAGGCTTCACCACTACGAAGCGAGAGATGCACCGTGACAGAAAAACGATCAACACGCGACGCAAGCACACGCACATCCGGCGATTGCCATGCCACGATGATCCCGCCCGCAGTACCGACAGCCGGCAAGTAAGCAAACCCGTCGAAGCGGGCGCCGAACGATTCACATATAATGAACTGGTTTACAACATCAAGCTTGGACTCCATGACGCAAACGACGGCCGCCATAGCATCCTCAACCACACGCTTGACAGCAGTGCGCCTCGAGGGGTTATTCAGCCCTCTCGGGTTCCACGACAGAATGTTGGTGTTGGTGCACTCCATTGAGAAGGCCTACCAAACAACCAACCGGCGGTGGTTAGACCACCACGGAGTCCACATCGGCCAGCTCGGCCTCGCCAACAGCAGGGCAGTCGAGACCAAAAAGCGCGGCCAAAGCTGCGACCTGCTCCGCCCCCAGGGGTGACGAGAAGATGGCCGCGTACTCCCTGAGCTGATCGGCGGACAGCCTCGCCTCGTCTTGGCAAATCCCCAACTTCTGCATGATCATTCGCTGTGCCTTTTTAACGGTGGAGCCGGAGATGCCTCTGCTCTTGGCAGCAATGCGGCGGCTGCGGCGAACAGACGAGGGCTGCACCGAGAACAGGCGGCGACGCACCACACGCGGCTCCGGCATGGGCAGCAGCGGGTCCTCAAGCTGCAACCTGAGCTGCCTGAGGAGGGACAACAACACATTCCTATCATCAGGCTGGGCCACGAAATCCGCAGAGGCTGCGGCATCCCCATCACCAGACCCCACCGGATCGGCAGCCATGTGAGGTGACCATTGAACAACCGGATCATGCACCGCCGCCTGGCTGACAGGTGGAGGAGAGGCAACCTCGAGCTCAGCATTGCCACAGGCGGCTTGTGACCCAGTGAGCATCACCATCGTGTCGCCATCCACAGCAGGGGACGCGCGTGCCCGAGAGGCAGGCGAGGAAACAACGGAGGGGCTCCCAGAAATCCGGCGGGACGCAGAGCCATGCAGCCACCCAAGCCCATACGGCGACGAAAATGGGGAGGGAGCAGGGGCGCATCCAGCCTCGGAGACCGCCCGGTACCCAGACAGGAAGGAGGTCGCCGCATCCAGGGCGACTCTGTCCCCTGCAAGGCACGCTGCGCTGTGACTGTCGCTGCAGCAACCAGCTGAATCAGCGCACCCGTGACCAGAACGTTGACGCCGCATGGGAGGAGTGGAAGCCACATGCAGCTCGCCACTAGATGCCACGCTCGGCAGACTGCGGTCAGACCTGGAGCCTGCATCGCCAGCGGTGGAGCTCACGGGTATACAACGGTCGGGGCCGAAAGTAGGGCTGAGCTGGCGGTCCTGGGAGGCCGCCAAATGGGTCCCCAAGGCAGCATCAGGGCCCCACCATCCCGGAGACGGGGCATCCACGGCGGCGACGACGACAGCAGGAACCTGCACGACGGGAGGCAAGACGGAGGTGGCGGCGGCATGGTCGACCTCAGCAGGCTGGCCAGCGTTCCTCCCACCTCGCCCACGACGCCTCCTAGGACCCCGGCGGCGGCGGCGACGCCTGGCAATGCCGGCGCCCTCCTGATCCCCAGCGGCGTCGCCGGGCATCGAGCCATCACGATCGCCATCGCTCCAAGCGCCGCTGGAACCGCCGGACGAGGGGGCGGAACCGACGAGCCAACTGTTAACCCAAAACCTGATTCGGTACCACAGCACTTTTGGCGAGTCCGACCGTGGCCGCCGGCGGCCGGTCGACACCTCAAGCTTGTTGCCGTGGCCTGGCTCAGGAACCGCCAGCCACCTGATGGACGGAATGGCCGCGACATCATGCGTCCAAACGTCCACACGAAACACCGACATGTCGTTGCGGTTCGCCGTCGCCGGATCGACAGCATCGACGATGCCACACCCCTCCAGCAGCTTGATCGCGGTGCGCTCCGCCCAGGCATGAGCGGGGATGCCGCGGATGTCGAGCTGTGCGAGCAGGGGCGCGTCCCGCAGGAAAGCACCCACCTGGCGAGACCAGGGCGCCAAAGAGAGCGAGCACCTCTCCGAGGAGACGGAGGCCGCCAGCACCATGGTGTCACGGACGTCGACAGAGTCGCAGAGGACGAGGAAATCGGCCGGCTCGAATGCCCTGATGGAGAAGGAGTAGGGAGGGATGTCTAGCTGGGCATAGATGGTCCTCGCCGCGACATCCAGGGAGATCTCCTGCCGGTCACCGGCAGTGATCGTCACCATGATTGCGCGGTCGAGGTCAGCCTCCAGCTGGACCATGCCCGCCGAGGGCATCATGTAGCACAGGTCGAGACGATCCACATTCGCGGGAGGCGAGGCCACGGGCGGCTCGGCCGGGGAGGACGTAGGCGAAGGCGGCGCGAAGGGGGCCGAGAACTCTGTCCCGACCGAGCCCGTCGCAGCCCGCCCGTCAGCGACAACATCCCGCCAAGAGCGCTCGGACCCCGAGGAAGGGGCTGGAGGCCGCGCACCAGCCTGGCCACGCACGGCGTGAGCAGCAACCCCAGCCGAGGCGAGGCGGCGCGGCGGAGGCCCATCGGAGTCGCTGCGGGGACGTTTGTGGCAGTCCTTGGAGATGTGCTCCGTACCGCCGCACCGCACGCACAGCGTGGGGTTATCGCACTGGGAGGCGATGTGGCCCTCCTCACCACAGTTGTAGCAGCACCCGTGCAGCACCGGCGGGACGCGGGAAGACGCACCATTCGCGGGCGGCCGCGCCGCAGGCAGAGGCCGGGGAGGAACCCGACCGGCACGGGACCGAGGGGCAGCACGCGGGGCGCGCGGGGCGCGCTGTGCCTGTCGCCTGCGCGGACCTTGCGTCTGCCACGCAGCTTCACCAGCGGGCGGTGCGGGAGCAGCGCGGCTCGGTCCCGCCCGGCGTCCCATCCCCTCGAACCCAGACCCAGGCCCGGCGGCGCGACGACCTGGGAGCGTAGGGGAGGGACGGGCACGCGCGAGGTGACTGACGAACCACTGGTGTCGGAGCCTGACAGCTCGACCTGGCTAACCATGGGGAAAGGCAGGGAGGGGGAAGGGCTGGGGAGGAAACGGTGGCTGTCGGGGCCGGAGTGGAGCCCGGCAGGTAGGGCAGGGGATGCCGGCGCCGTGGCGGCGGCGGCGCTAGGGCAGACGCTCTCTCTCTCTCTCACGCTCTCACGCTCTCACGCTCTCACGCTCTCTCCATCTTTAGATGGCTGATCTCAATGCCGTCCTTTGTAGTCGATAACTATTGTTATGCACTTTTCATACTGTCATTTCGTTAGCTTTTCACTCTTGCCCCAACTGCTTATCTTGCTGAGATCTTCATCCTTAAAGGTAATTGATAATAAAATTATTGGAGTGGATACACAACTCACAAAAAATACAAGTCGACTAGGTGGACTGGTCCAAGTGAAGAGAAAAAAGTAATACAGAACTCAAACGCATCTGAAGTTTCAAGCTACAACATTAAATTAGTCTGCATGTTCTTTCACTTAATTGCTCAATGTATGCCGTAGCCTATGTCTCTCGAGTGGTTAATTAAAATGAGGACTTCATAAAAAAAGTTAAACAATTGGGGCCAAACCTTGGATTTATTGTTACTATTTTTACACTCTTAGGCCTAACATTTTCACAAGCTTATACAACATAATGTCGATGTATATGAAAAATATTATTCCCTCCGATACAAAATACTTGTCTTGAAGCGAGCGAGCTTATAAACTACAATGCTTCTTTTTTGCGGGCGAACTACAATGCTTCTAGATACATGCATTTGCATACAATTATTTTGGACCGGACGGAGTATTTGAATTTATCACTATGATCAGCATGAAGTGGAATGTTAGCAATGCGAGATAATTATAAGGTAGTTTCTTTCTTTGCATATGGTGTCCAATTATATCTTTACATACATGCATGTTAGAAAATAAATTTAAAAAAAACCGTAGCAACGCACGAGCATTTAACTAGTTTAACTAGTCACCCTAATCGTAAGATGGGTTGTACGGGAAAAGGCTAAACGGACTATCCTGGCGGGATACCCAGCGGGATAAGCGATATACCCATCCCACCTGAAACGCTACTAATCGTCGTCACTAATAAATAGAGGGAGAGCTTCCATTCAAATCTCCGAATAGAAAATTCGCTGTTGCCGAAGCGGACTCGTAACTCGTTGGTCTCGTGGAAACCGCGGGGATCCCGGATACACAATTATCCCAGCTCCTCAGGGACTCGACCGCAAAAACGCCGACGCCACGTCGGATGACCCACCGCCCGACGGAGACGTGGAGCGTTGGGGGGAGGGATAAATAACGAGAAGAGGGCGGGGAGGACACGACGCCAGAGAGGAAAAGATCAAAATCCCACCGAGCGGAGCTACCCCCCGTCCACACCGGTTCTTCCCCAACCTCGCCGCGCTGCCGCGGTGTTGACCCACCCCACGCTGGATCCGTCGGCGGCGAAGAGCGCCGAGGCGTCCCCTGGTCCCGTCGGCGGCGGTGGCGCGTTGTTATGCCGAGAGGCGCCCAGGTCCGGTTCTCCTCCTCTCCGCTCTGCTGTGCTCTGATTTGTTCCCGTCCCTCACGATTTCGGCGATTCGGGCGGGTTGGCTTGGTCGGATCGATGCTGGAGGGGTCGAGCGACGGTTGGTTGGTTGGAATTTGGGTTTGATTGGTAGGATTCGTGAGGTCGTTGCTCGATCGGGGCGGCGCTTGCTCTGAGATCCGTCGAGAGGGTTTGGTCGGATCGACGCGAGATTCGGGGCTCCTCGTGCTGTCGGTGGTTTTCCAGGGGAGGCTAGCTGAGGGAATCGGTGTACCTTTGGTGGGTAATTGTGCTGAGAAGTGCTCTGTGCGCGATATTTGAGCGATCGAGAAATTTCGGAGAATCCACTTCCAACGTGATGCGTTCCCTCGCCATCCGATGCGTGCTAATGGGACTAATGATTCATGAGCTGATGTGCCGCCGTGCTGCGAAGGTTATGTGCTCAGTTCGTCGAGCTGTTGTACATCCCTTGAGCGATGTGGTTGTAGCATATCCATGGCTTGCAGCGTACCTGTAGTTCCGTCCAGCTCTTGCACTTTAGATTCCGTCGAATTTGATTGGTGAATTCTGCAGAGATTCGGTGATGTTCACGGCCATGCGGCTGGGTCAAGTTCACTTAGGGTGGTGAGTAGGGATGATGGGAGTATATTTATTTATGGATGGGATTTGGCGATGCTTATTGCGATGCGGATTTGGTGATGTTCACGGTCATGCGGCTGGGCCAAGTCTACTTAGGGTGGTGAGTAGGGATGATGGGAGTATATTTATTTATGGATGGGATTTGGTGATGCTTATTGTGATGCGGCTGGGTTAAAGTTACTTAGAGCCTTAGAGGGTGAGCAGGGATGATGGGAGTAATATTTGTTTATCTATGTGATTCTACTGTAACCATGGCACCTTTACTTTGTGCTCTTAGCAAAATCGATGAGCAGAATAAGGGAGGATCAATTAAACCAAACTATTCAGACCATTGAGCACACTATTATTGATCTTATGAAACCTAGTTTATCACGGAAGCATCCCTATGGGATGAATGTGTTTGTTACACTTGATGATATGTATGTGCCTCATGTAGTGATAGTGTTGTCTGCTAAGCTTGGATCTGTGTTGTGTTATCACTTCATCACACAATTTCAGCGATATATTTGTTGCTTACGACCACTTTGTCTACTTGCAGGTTTCAGCACCATTCGCCTCTGGGTTTCTAGCATTCTCAGGAAGGATATGGAGTGCACCCTCTATGCAAGTTCCCCTGTATCCCACATCTCGCTGCTTGAGCAAGTTCTTGGCTGGAGATTTTGTCTTTACGGAGACTTCCTTGTCATCTCCTTTGTTAACTGCACCTGAACATCACAACTCGTTTAGCGACCACCGTGCCTGGTCCCATGCTACTGGACATTAGAGCCGACTAGTGATTGCACTGCAGCTGTGCACATTCATTCGAGCATGGTGCGTCTCTTCTCTGGCAACATTTCGGTAATTTTTGTCGTGGCACTGATCAGCCAGCAAAAGTTACCTTCGGAACTTCTTTGGACACTTGGATCTCACCTGTAGATCTTTGTTGTCAGTTACAAGCTCTAGGTATGCTCTATTTGTTGAACTATTTGACAGTATTTTTGTGGTACTCCTCTTCCTATTGTCAATGTCTAATGCATCTCTTGCTCTCAGCAGGTTCTGGTTTTCTTTGTTTCTGTTAGCTCTGTTCTCCCCTATCACCGTGAGTTTTCAGTTTTACCGGCTTGATCTTTGGTGTGTACTGTGTGCACTGTTCTTCATCAGGGTTCACTTCTGATGGCTTAACCTTAGGTATGTCTTGATTTTTTTCATATCAGCTGGATTATTAAGCAAAATTAGAAATGCAAAACATTGGCAGATGGTCTAATCTACTTTGTTTAATTCCAGGGCAAATGTGTTCAAGTTTACTTGTGACGAAGTATGGGTATTTCTTACAGAAGTTTGAAGAAAGCCTGCAGTGACTTTGGTGCTCTACTCCCCAAAGACATTCCAGCAATACTCATATGAGTCTTGTTTGTGTTTATAGAACTGTTCTCAAATAAGGACAGCTTTGCATTCTAGCTAATAAAATGGAGAGGTGAATTCACACTTCCCCTTTTCTGTCTGATGATAATGGGCGCCCAAGATTGTATGCGTGCTAAATTCGTTCTTATTTGTGCCAGGTATAACATTATTACGGAAGTTGGTGATGGTACATTTGGGAGTGTTTGGCGTGCAATCAATAAAGAAAGTGGCGAAGTGGTATGCCATTCTGCTTGACCAAATATTTGCATGTCATGCCTTACTTTTGAAACCGCTGTTTATGATGTTATGCCAGTTGGATTCAGATTAATTTAGGTAGGAAATAAAAGATTGTTGGATTTTCAAAGTGATTTGGTGCTGCATATTCCCATGTTGCCGTTGCCTTACCTAAATGTTCATTCACCTTGTTGACATATTACATACCTATTCTTCACAGGTTGCAATCAAGAAAATGAAGAAAAAATATTATTCTTGGGAGGAGTGCATCAACCTCCGTGAAGTGAAGGTATTTCAATGTCACATGACATGTAGCCATAGCCATATTGTATCATGGCTTTTCTTGCTTTGTTTGATTAAATTTATGCGTTTTAACAGTCCCTCCGAAGGATGAACCATCCAAACATTGTGAAGCTCAAGGAAGTCATAAGAGAGAATGACATGCTATTCTTTGTTTTTGAATACATGGTACAGACTATCAATACCCGTGCTGTTCTGAGATTTTAGATTTGGTTATTGCGATCAGTAGAGGTTGATTGATGTTTTATTTGCTCTATTTGGTGCTGTTAGGAATGCAATCTCTATCAGCTGATGAAGAGCAAGGGCAAGCCTTTTTCGGAGACTGAAATCCGGAACTGGTGCTTTCAAGTATTTCAAGCTCTCAGTCACATGCATCAGCGTGGATACTTTCACCGCGACCTTAAGCCTGGTATGGCTGCAATATTCCCTTATATGGCATACTCTCTGGACTCTGGAATTGTAATGTTTATTGTGACATTGTGCAAATATGCATAATTTTTGTGTGATTTAGTTCTAGATTCTAGACTAGACAGATACTTAATGAAGGTATATGAAAGAGCCGTAATGATATCAATTATCAAATCATTTTTCTTATTGTTATTGGGAAAAAGCCAGGTGGATAATATTCATTTTTTGACCTACAATACTTCTCAAAAGCTGCGGTTGCATGATTTCTTAATTTTAACCCAAGAAATTAGCTCTGGTTACTTGAATTTTTAGATTTAATTGCATCGTCAATATGAGTTCTGTACTATATGGCATGTCATATATGACTCACGTGTCAGAAAATTGAGGCATCAACCATGTTAACCTAACTGCTATTGTGTTCTGTTTGGGAGTGTGGATTGACCCCATTTATTGTGTTCAGTAAATAACAAGCATAATCTTTTCCTTCTTGTGCCATTTTGTTATTTAGAAAATTTGCTGGTTACAAAGGAGCTCATCAAGGTAGCTGATTTTGGGCTTGCTCGTGAAATTATTTCTGAACCACCATACACAGAATATGTGTCAACTCGCTGGTAGGCTACTCTATTCTTGAACAGCTTGGATTATGCCACATCAATAAAGTGAAGATACTAATGCTTACTGCCAAATTAGGTATCGTGCCCCTGAAGTTCTACTTCAAGCTTCTGTTTACAGCTCAGCAGTTGGTAAGTAAAGAATAGTTACTCCTTTACGAGAAAGCAAATTGCTATCATTTGCCCATGTGCTTATTCCCTGTTGCATTCAGACATGTGGGCAATGGGTGCCATTATTGCGGAGCTTTTTTCACTGCGACCTCTTTTCCCTGGCTCAAGGTATACATGATCTTTTCTACCAAACCTTGTTTAGTTCCTTCTCTTGGCTGCTGGGCCAAGTTAATTGAAGATTAATATTTGGTTCTAATAGTAATCAAGAGATAAGTACTCCCTCTGATCCATAATAAGTGTTGCTGATTTAGTACAAAGTTGCTGTACTAAGTCAGCGACACTTATTATGGATCTGAGGGAGTATTAGGCAAAGATCCTATTATGTGAAATAACCATCATTGACCATTTAACAATACACAGGTTTTTAGTCTCAAAGCACCCCATAATGTGAATTTTCTATGTTGTGATTCTGTATGTTCTTTCAAATGTTTGCTTAAGCGAGGGCATTTTTTAACTTTGTTCTCCATCCATCAGTGAGGCAGATGAGATTTACAAAATCTGTAGCATTCTTGGCACTCCAAATCAGCATACTTGGGCTGAAGGACTGCAGCTTGCAGCATCTATCAATTTTCAATTTCCTCAGGTAGAATCTTTCAGTACCCTTTCTGTCTAATACAGATATTAGAAGCTATTGATGTTTAACTGCTACATATTCTCAACAGTCTGAAAGCATACATCTTTCGGAAATGGTTCCCTCAGCAAGTGAAGACGCAGTAAACCTTATTTCGGTAAGTATCAACAGTTTCTATGCTTAAAGTACTGGTAAAGTGGTCGTGTTCAGATAAATGATTAGCTACAACCTATGCCATTTACCACAGTGGCTTTGCTCATGGGATCCATGTAAAAGACCAACTGCAGTGGAGGTTTTGCAGCACCCCTTCTTTCAGGTCATATTTCTGGTGTCTTTGATACTACATTATACAGTACATTCATTGGCCTGATGTCCTGACAAAAAATATTTATGTTGTAGCCATGCTTCTATATCCCCCCTTCACTTCGGTTCAGATCAACCGGATATGCAACAACACCGCCATCAGGTTTGCCAATATTCTCATGAAAGTTCCGTACCATTTTCATTAGAATACCTTTGTTGAAGCAATTCAACTGATGGATTCTGTAGTTGGGGCTAAAGGAGCTGTTGATCAGAAGAATGCTAGGAGATATCCCGTGGGTACTCTATCCAATGGGAGACCAGCAGTTAATAACTCGTACTTGAGCTCCAACACTCCAGCAAGAGCAGGTAATTCATTTAGGACTGCATGCATGTCTACTTAATTTATATGAATGGTGAGTGTGGCTATTGTACCTGGACTTCATAATTTACCTGGCTCATGTTGCAGCTGGTGTGCAAAGAAAACTAGAGCTGGACCATCAGATGAAACTTGAGAGCAACCACAAGCTGACGAAGGAGAACGCTATGAACCAGCCTTGGTCCAGACTACCACCACCAGTAAGGAACAATGGTGAGTATTGTTCGTAACAGTGTGGCGTTGCACTTGAAAAGGTGCTGTTGCTTTGTGATCCAGAATTTTATGCTTCTGTGCTGAGCATCACTTCCATTTGATCCTTGTGCAGGTAACTACCTCGCCAAGGACCAGATCCCTCACGTACCGGACATAGCAGAGAAGCTTTCTCAGCTGTCAATGACCTCCAACCGGACGCAGGTCTCGTCTTCCGACAAGTTTGCAGACCTGAAGGCGAGAACCCACGGGGACAATGTGACCGTGAGGCGGCCCTTGCCTCTGGGATCCAGGGCGTGGCAAGCCCCGAATGACTCCTTCCGGCGCACATACGAGATGCCTGGCGAGAGGGCTCTCCTCCAGAGGAAGCTCGTCAGCTGAAGACCATCCCATGGACGCTCCACTGCACCTGGCATGGCCATGCTTCACGTTGCGCTGACACTACCTCACAATAATCCAGCAATACCCTTTTTCTGTGATGCTGTCGCTGCTGCCAAATTATGTCTGTTATCGTTCCTGTGATAAAATAAAGTTGTTTCTTTCCTGGTCAGGGCATCCCCTCAATAGTTTCATCCCAGGGAAGAGTGTTGTACTGTGTTTCTTTTCGGCTTTAAGAGTGTCAAAAACATCAACGCTTTGGTTTGTGATTGTGAAGCGACATTTATGAGTTTATGTGGTTGCTATGCGGTGGTTAACTTGTTACTGCTTTCTTTGTTGAAATGTTATTCTGCTCAGTGTGTGCCTCCTGCTGGTGATTCTTATGTTACATGATGCTATAGTATATTCGTATTCATAGTTTATATCTGTGTGTGAGAAGGAGAAGACAGATACCGCCCAACTGTCATTGTGTGACGTGATGTGTTTTGCGAGTACCGACCACCCTGAATTGATTTCAGCAGGCTGTGCGCGTGCAGCCTCTCTTTCTCTGGGCGATATGGTCAGAGGGAGCGATTTCTGCAGCGCGTCATCTTTGTGTGTTTGACTACGTAGCAGTAGCCCACTACTATAGTAGGCTTTTGGGACCGAAGCGACGTGTGCCCCTTCCGAAACTGAGCCTGGCGTCTCCATGCCGTGCGGTGCCCTCTCTCCCTCTGTCCGTCCGCCATTCGCGTTCCCCAGGTGGTCTCAGCTCAAAAGGCTGCACGCCTGCACCACTATTTCAGTTCAGCAACATGTCCCTCTTCCCTTCTCTTTCAAATTCTCTCACGTGAAACTCTTCAACGATGATGCAAAATGACCTAGGATTTCATTGGAAGAAGTGGTGTGATATTGCTATCCCCAAGTCTTTTTGGCATGCTCCTTGGCTCCATGATCAAAAGCCCAAAGATATTGCCCCCTTTTTGAGTTGTGCAAGAGAAAAAATTGGTTTGTTTCGCAAGCCCTTCATGAGGAGGCTTGGATCCGCAAATTAGGAAATTATGCTACGATATCCTTGGAGCACCTTACACAATTTGTTCAATTATGGGCTCTCATCAACAATGTACGCTTGCATGAGGATGTGGAGTGTGACATCCTGGCCTAGGGCTTAATAGGATTGATTATCAACAAGGTATACCTTCTTTTTCGAAAGCTCAAAGAACTTTAGGTTAAGCATGCTTGGCCTGAAGCGATTTGGGGATGGGTGACCGACCGGGAAGTCTTTCCCGGGTGCGCATGAGTGAGGACAAAGTGCACAGAAAAGACTAGTGTTGGTCTGTGGGGCCATTCTAGAGATCCTAGAGAGCTACCAGGGGTAACAGGCCCGACCACGGGGTGGTCGGGGTGTTACATGGAGGATGATATTATTTGGAAGCTTCCGCTAATGGACAATATTCCGCGGCCTCTGCATATAGGATGCAATTTCTTGGCCTCATCAAATAGAGTATGTATAAAATTGTGTGGAAAGCTTGGGCACCTCCGAAGGCCAAGAATCATGTGTGGATTGCTTTGCAAAATAGACTTTGGATGGTGGATAGGCTAAGGAAGAGAGGTTGGGAAAATTGCGGTCTTTGCAATCTTTGCAAGCAAACCGAGGAGACAAATGACCACCTCTTTGTCCATTGCCGCTTCACCATTAGGATTTGAGGCCCATAGAGGATTGGCTTGGGCTTCAAGGGTTGCAAACGACACAATGGGCAAACCTAAACATCTCCAAATGGTGGTCTCTCCTTGCCGAAGGGAACTCCCCTAACAGCAAAGGCCTTGCCTCCCTCGCATTGCTTGTCTTGTGGGAGATTTGGAAGAAGCGTAATGCAAGAGTTTTTCGCAAAAAGCTTTCGCCATCGTTTGTAATTCTAGATAAGATTAAGTGCGAGGCTAGACTTTGGGTGCTCGCGGGTGCGAGGCGTTTCGGTGATTTGATGCCGGGAGAGTAGGCTTTTGTACTATTGTTGTAACCTCTTCTAAACTTCTTCTTAATCAACGAATGGGGCAAAGCTTTTGCCCTCATTTCAAAAAAAGTGCAATGGATGAATGGGGTTTCGTGATCTCCAACTTTTTAACCAAGCTATACTTGCCAAACAATGTTGGAGAATTACAACAAAGCCTGATTTGTCATGTGCACGCGTACTTAAGGGAAAATACTACCATGGGTCAGATTTCTTGTTAGCTTGGAAGAAAAAGAATTTCGTCTCACATTTGGCTAGCTATACTTCATGTCGTGATGCTCTTAACAAAGGTTTGATCAAAAGGGTTCCCTTGAGGATCTCTGGACTCCAACCAATATGAATGGCCGTCCATTATATAAACGCCTAGAGGCCAAAATCACAATGGTGGATGAATTGTTTGACACTGAGCTAATGTGCTGAACTAGAGAATATATATGGGAAGCAAATTTATCGACACTGGTAGTAGAGCTATTCGAAAAATACTCTCGGGCAGAGCGGTTGATGAAGAGTGGGCTTGGACACAGGAAGAAAATGGAGAATTTTCTATTCGGTCAGCCTACCATCTAATGGCATCGATGCAACTGGCTAACCAAGCGGTAGGGTCACATGAAGAACCAAATTATTGTTGGAGGAAATTGTGAAGTATGCCAGTTCCCCCTGGATAGATCATTTTGGTGGGAAGTAATTAAGAAGTTTGTCCCTGAAAGGTTAATTCTTAAAGAAAGGCACATGGATAAATTGGCTGATTCCGAGTCATGAGGGGTTGAGGAAGAATCCATTCATCATGCCATGTATGAATGCACATGGGCTCGGTTGTTCTGGTAGGAGCTAAAGGGAGTTGCTAACATAAAAATCCCAATACTCCACCCAAATTCCTAGGCTATGGATAGTCGATAGTAGCTCAATCAAAGAGAAGCCTCTTTGATATTATGTGGCTATTGGGTGATGTGGAATGACAAGAATGTTCGTAGACATGGCGAGGGAGATCGGTAGGTACCAGAATTAGTATGATGGGTTCTCCAAACTACCCTTGACTTGGCACATGTTGGGAAAGGGAGGGGAAAGAAAGCACCAAAGAGGAAGGATACTTGGAAGCCGTCGGAGCAGAGCTCATTCAAAATAAATACAGATGCTAGTTTCAGTTTGGAGACTATGGCAGGAAGCACATGACTAGTTGTGAGAGACCATCTTGTCATTCTAATAAGGGCGCAAGCGATATGGTATCAGCATGCGGAAAATGCCCGAACCATGGAGGCACATGCTATAAGAGCTGGTGCAATCCTAGCATTAGAAAGATTCTACTCTCATATTTCCATCATGAGTGATACAAAAGAAGTAGTGAGCTTATGTAATGGAGATAAACATAAAAGATCGGGGTTGATGGCAATCTGTCAAGAGATAGGTGAGATTAGGAGAGCTTTTTCTAGCTTTAGCATTAGTTATATTGGGTGTGATGCTAATAACGCTGCTCATCTTTGTGCTAAAAAAGCTAGCGACAAGAGGAGAAGATGCATGTGGATCAATTATAACCCGGGTTTTTTTGCAAGTACCCTTTCAGAGTGATTGTAATCCGATCGAGTAATCAATAAAGCTCTCTGAATTTGCAAAAACCCTAGTATTTTCTTTCCTTTTGTGCATTTGTACTAAGAGACCTAATAAACCCCTTCATCTATGATTTCAGTGACGGGATGCTACACTTTTTACATCATCACCTCTAATACAAAAATACCCAGAAGGGTGATACAGAGCATCATGGCCATCTAACCAAGTCATGCAACAGTTCCAATGGCTTCCATGTTTAGCGACCATTGTCATCTCATTCTCTCCACCTACCTCGATCGTGCATGCCCAACGATCAAATCTTGGGCGGTCGATGGTGAAGGTGACACCATGATAATTCCAATCGATAACGAAAGGGAGTGCAGATGCGACATTGTACATTATCTTCATCAATATTTCTTGAAAAGAATTGTTCTCTCTTGATCCACTTAATTGGATTTTTAGTCTTATAGAAATTTGGGGGTTTCTTTCCAAGATATATTGAGAAATGGTCGAGAAAGACCATTGACATCGATGATAAATGGTGGCGATGCGACTACAACATATTCTCGCGTTGTTTCATGGCATATGAGGGCATGAACACCGCTTACAGGTTCATGGGGTGCCATTACATATCCCCAAGGTGGACCTTCATAGGGTGGGTTGTTGAACCACACTTGTTAGAGTTCTCTTGTGCATTGATGGTGATGCGGAGGCTAACCCTGGAGAAAACAATCAAGCTGTCCAAGCAGGAGTACCAGCAGACCCTTGAGGATTCAAGGCAGAAATCCAGTAATAAGGTAACACGATTAATTTGATGTGCTTGGTTGTGGCTGATGTGCAGGAGCCGATTTCTAAACATATTCATGCCCTTGTTGATGACTAAGGGCATGCAAAAATAATAATCATGTATGTTCAATCAAATGGTTTTTAATTTCTCCAGATTTCTATATGCAATGCACATACCTAAATTCAACCCCTTGATTTTCTAAGCTAAGGAATATGACACTTAATGAAATCAAGGGGGTGTGGATGAAATCTCTAAGACTCGCTCAGGAAGCCTAGGGTCAAACCCGAGAAGTCGTATATGACTCAGGCAACGTTGGGTAAGAATGCCTTGGATTCGGTCTACAGAAGTCGCATACGAGTCGAGCCTTCTACTTAGCCCGCTCGACGCCTTCCTATCATAGGACTAAGTCGTGCTCCAATGAGGTCAACAATCTAACTATTTTTTTGTTGCAACTACATTTTTTTGATAATGGGCTCTTTATTTCTTAAGATTTTTAAGCATTACACTCGGCATCTGCATAACTAGGATCAGCCGTTCAGTCTCCACAAAGTAACAAACTAGAAAAGGAAAAACACATATAATAAAGAGTAATTGCACATCATCTATGATGGTGGTGGCCCAATACGAAGTTTACACGGCCACCCATGTTGGAAAAAAGTATCCCTCGCCACATCCTCCAACCATGTACAGACCTCCATAAATAGGTTGGGATTCTCCATACTTTGTAGAGATGACCATAAATGAAGAGTACCGATGCATCGGTAAATGACCTGCAAGGGAGAATAGTTTTTGTTTTTAAACACTTTATCAGTTCTACATAGCCACAATGAACAAATAACGACGATCGCTCCCACCCAAATAAGCGTTCTAAACCTGTGATCAATGTCGAGAAACCAATTTCTGAAAATGTTGGTAACACTATGCGGCGGATGCATGCCGGAAGCTATTTGGATGATTGACCATATAGATATGGCAAACCTGCACTAGAAAAAAGGTGTTTTATCATCTTGTTTTCACGACAGAAAACACACTTTTATGTTGGAATTATGCCCTAGAGGCAATAATAAAGATGTTATTATTATAATTCTTGTTCATGATAATGTTTATATTCCATGCTAGAATTGTATTAAGCGGAAACTTTAATACTTGTGTGGTTTATGAACAACACCGTGTCCCTAGTACGCCTCTATGGACTAGCTCATTGATTAATGATGGTTAAGGTTTCCTAACCATAGACATGAGTTGTCAATTAATAATGAGATCATGTCATTAGGAGAATGATGTGATGGACAGACCCAAATAAAGCAGAGCAATTAGATCGTGTCATCGTGTTCATCTTTGCGAAGCTTTTTCCTATGTCAAGTATTGTATTCCTTAGACCATGAGATAATACAACTCCCTGGTATCGGAAGAAAGCTTTGAGGTCATCAAACGTCATCCTATGTGAGGGTGATCATAAAGGTGTCTCTCAGGTGATCGGAAAGTACTTGTTGGGTTGTATGTATCGAGATGGAATTTGTCCCTCCCGAGTCGGAGAGATATACTTCGGGCCCACTCGGTAATCGATATCAACACCGCTTGCAAGCACGTGGTTAAGGAGTTAATCACAAAGTGATATTGGATTACGGAACAAGTAAAGTACTTGCTGTGAACGAGATTGAACTAGGTATGGCGATACCGACGATCGAATCTCGGGCAAGTAAAATATCGCGAGACGAAGGGAATACATATACTGGATTAATTGAATCCTGGCATCGTGGTTCATACGATATGATCATCGATGAATATGTGGGAGTCAATATGGGTTTCCAGATCCCGCTGTTGATTATTGATAGAAGATCATGTCTGCATATTCTCGAACCCGTAGGGTCACACACTTAACGTGCATCGATGCTAGGATAGAATGGATAATTGGTTTGTGAGTTTTTGGTCGGAGTCTCGGATGAGATCCAGGACATCACGAGAGGTTCCGGAATGGTCCGTAGAATAAGATTCATATAAAGGAAAGTAGTTTTTGGATTCCGGAATCGTTTCGGAGTTTATCGGTATTGTACCAGAAGGTTCTAGAAGGTTCCGGAGTGGGACCAACGTGGGCCCACTTGTCGGAGGCCTATGTGGGCCTAAGGGGAAGTGTCCTGGCCACTTTGGGCCAGGCGCACAAGGCCCCTAAGGCCCAGCCGGCCAGCCCTTAGGGGAAACCCTAAGGGAACCTTCCAGAAGGAGGGGGGAAACTTGCCCCCCACTCTTCCCCCTTGGGCCGCCGCCCTAGGGCTTGGAGGAGGGGTCAAGGGGGCCGGCCAGCCCCCTATATAAGGAGGGCAGGGGCGCAGCCTCCTCTCCCACTCCAACCCTAGCCGCCGTCCAACTGCTGCCCCTCCACCTCTCTCTCTCGCGACTGTGCATAGGCGAAGCCCTGCCGCAGAAACTCTCCACCATAAGCACCACGCCGTCGTGCTGCAGATCCAATCTATCTCTTCACCATACTTGCTAGACCAAGGAAGGAGGAGACATCGCTGCACCATACGTGTGCATCTCTCGGAGGCGTCGCCACTTGCGGCGTTGGATCGGATCGGATCGCGAGGAGGAGACGGCTAGTACGACTACATCATCCACGTTCTGTTGAACGTTTCCGCTGTGCGATTTCTTCAAGGGTATGAAGATCTCATCTACCTCTCTCGTTGATTACATCTCCTAGATTAGATCTTGGCTTTCTTGTTCGCATCCGTAGGAAATTTTTTGATTTACTATGATGCGAAACCCTTCAGTGGTATCAGAGCTAGATCTATGCGTAGATGTGTTTCACGAGTAGAACGCAACATGCTTGTTGCGGGCGTTGATGTTTTCTGTTGCAAACCTCTTTGTTTTGTATTTCTTATGGCGCGGCATAGTGAGATCGAAGCGGTCCAGGCCAACTTTACGCGACCTCGTTCGCGAGACCGGCTTCGCACTTGACGTGTGGCTTGTTCCACACATGCGGCTGGTGGATGCCAGTTTCTCTCACTATAGTAGTCATGAGATTTACAACGGATGTTAGCAACCATAATATCACCGTTGTGGCTTTCCGTAGGTAAGAATCGTTCTTAACTTGTAACTCCCATAAGCCACGTAAAACATGCAACAACAAAGTAGAGGCGTCTAACTTGTTTTTGCAGGGAGTGTTTTGTGATATGGTATGGCCCAAGACATGATGTGTATGAATTGAGATGTATGTGATGATCATGTTTTGTAATCTTTCACGACTTGCATGTCGATGAGTTCACAACCGGCAGGAGCCATATGGTTGTCTTTATAATTGTGTATGACCTGCGTGTCAACTTCTTATACGCCATGTAATAGCTTTACTTTATCGCTAAGTAGTTAGCAATAGTTGTAGTTGCTATTCGTGGCGGAGGCAATCATGGTGGAGTGATGGAGATCATGCCGGTGCGCACAAGATGGAGATCATTGCGCGGAGATTGGCTATACCATGTCACATAAAATTATATGCATGTGATGTTTATCCTTTTATGTATCTTATTATGCTTAGATCGCGACGGTAGCATTATAAGATGATTCCTCACTTAAAGATCAAGATAAAATTGTGTTCTCCCCTTGTATGCGCCATTGCGAAAGTTCGTCGTTTTCAAGCACCTCGTGATGATCGGGTGCTATAAACTCTACGTTCACATACAACGGGTGCAAGCCAGTTTTGCACACGCGGAAATACTTGGGTTTGACTTGACGAGCCTAGCATGTACAGACATGGCCTCGGAACACACGAACCGAAAGGTTAAACATGAGTCATATGAATGATATGATCGACACTTTGTTGTCCACCATTGAAACCACATCTCTTCTCGTGAAGATCGGATTAGGTGTGGTGAATTTGGATCGTGTTCACTAAACAACTTGAGGGATGTTGAATTTAGTGGGAGTTCATCTAGTAATTTGATTAAGTTGAACTAATTATCTTGAACATAGTCTAAATTGTACTTGCAATGTTGTAGATCAAATGGCTAAGTCCAACTTCAACTTCAACGTTTTTGCTGAGAAAGAAAAGCTTAAGAACAATGGGTCTAACTTCACCAACTGGTTCCGCAATCTGAGAATCATTCTCGCTGGCGGACAAAAAGCCTATGTACTTGAGAAAGCGCTAGGTGACGCCCCTGCTGCTGATGTGCCGGCTGATGAAAAAGCTGTTTATCAGTCACGCAAAGATGATTATGGAGTGATTAAGAGTACCATGTTGTTTGCTATGGAACCGGAACTTCAAAATCGTTTTGAGGAGTTCGACGGGCCCTTTGAGATACTTGAGGAACTGAAAACCATGTTTCAGACTCAAGCCCGTTCTGAGAGATATGCGATCTCTGAGAAGTTCTTTAACTGCAAGATGGAGGAAGGGAGTTCCGTTAGTGAGCACGCCATTAAGATGTCGGGCTACACTCAACGCCTTGAGCAACTGGACTACAAGATTCCAGAGGAGCTCAAGATTGACAGAGTTCTGCAATCACTCCCTCCTAACTACAAAGGCTTTGTAGTTACTCACAATCAAATTGGATCCACTGATACGATCACTGAGCTTTTCGCTAAGCTGAAAGCTGCGGAGGTGGATATCAAAAAGGATAATCATGTGTTGATGGTCAACAAGACCACTAGCTTCAAGAAAGCTAAGGGAGCAAAGGGATCCTTCAAGAAAGGCAGCGGCAAGCGCGTTGCCCCTGCTGAGAAGAAGCTCAAGTCTGGACCTAAGCCGGACACTGAGTGCTTCTATTGCAAGGACAAGGGTCACTGGAAGCGAAACTGTCCGAAGTACTTAGCGGACAAGAAGGCTGGCACCATCAAAGGTATATTTGATATACATGTTATTGATGTCTACCTTACAAGCGCTCGTTGTAGTGCCTGGGTATATGATACTGGTTCAGTTGCTAATATTTGTAACTCGAAACAGGAGCTACGGAATAGACGGCGGCTAGCAAGGGATGAGGTGACGATGCGCGTTGGCAATGGATCAAAAGTTGATGTGATGGCCGTCGGCACGCTCTCCTTAGTTTTACCTTTGGGATTAGTTTTAAGGGATTTCTATTTTCGTGCCCTCGGGTCCTTAGTTGTACTCAGTTTTCCCCAGCTCCTTAGTTTTTCCTCAGTTTTGTCCAAGCCCTTGTCTGAAACCGTCACCAGTGCTGGAACGGCCGGTTGCCCGACGATTGAACACCTTTGACCGTTAACTGCTGATTAGTGGGGCCACGTAGAGCCCGCAAAGACACGTCAGAGCATCCATCTTTGTTTGACCGTAAGCATCGCCGTATCCCTGACCAAAACGCGGACGAGTGGGGCTTCGGTATATCGAATGACAAGTGGGGCCATGACGCTGATACAAGGGGCAATACACGGGTAGGATTAGATTTTTAAATGGAGCTCTACAGCGATGGCACGGAGGAGGTGGCCTGCGGGGTGCCGAGATGAGATCGACGTCCACAAAGAACTGCATGAGGCGAGACCAGACGCATTAGATAGATATGAACTAGACGCGTTTAACCATGCAAAGAAGAGAAGAAATGGTCGAGGACATCGACGACGACCTCAACACTTTGACTGACGGTGTCGGACACGAACGCGAGCAATGTAGAGAAAACTAGTGTCTCTCCTTTCTGGCGTGTATAGATAGGTGCTAGGGAAGTGTGGTGGCGAAGGTAAAGACCTCGCGGTGGTCTGTGGCGTCCAGCATAGCGGGGCGGCGTGGCCGTGCCCACAGCGGCGTGCATGTTCGGCATTGGCATCAGCATGTACGTTCGTCATTGGCCTCGGCGGTATCTCTGGTGTGTCAGTGATCGAATGAGGGGACGGGATTGAGGGTGCATCCCGACGGTGACCTAGCAGTGGCGGCGAGCATGCATACCCGTTCTGACCATGCCGATATCGGCATCGGCATCGTTTGGAGGCTGTGGTGCTCGAATCATAGTGGAAATTGCGATTCCCTATTATTTTTACATGCATAATATATAGAAAATAGCTAGATCTATAAATCGATGCATATGAAGCTACATATATATTCTTGGTCATAATCCCCTTAGATGCATGGCTTCACGTCGTCGTCGCTTTCATCGTCAGTATCTTCGTCGTCCGTGTAGTAGTACTTCCTGCACGTTGTTCCGTCGAACACCTTCACTGTGAGCACATAATCGCCTTCATATTTGAAGTGTAGGAAGCAGCCGAAATCCACACCGTGCGCGATGGCGAAATTCTCCCAGCCCTTGTCGAGGTACATCCGGCCTTGTCCGTCAAATAGGACCTCCACGGTCCAGAGACGAGGACCGCAGTCAGCTGCTCACAGATACACCTTTGCGGGCTCCTGGCCATCAAGATAGTCCGCAAACTTTTGTGGGAGTGCCTGCAAAGAGATCGAGCGCCGATCGTTTGAAATTAAAGGTTTTTTAGAACATGCACATAATTAATCACATGCATCATATATGTGGGAACGCGTACGTACCTTCTTGGCCAAAGGGTCTTCATAGATGGTGATGACGAACTCCTCTATGATCAATGGCAGTGTTGACGGTGGTGGTGGCAATGATGATGATCCACCACCCAGGCCGCCCCTTCCCCTTCCCCTTCCCCTTCCCCTTCCCCTTCCCCTTCCCCTTCCCCTTCCCCTTCCGGTCGGCGTCCGAGACGTGGAAGCCATGGCAATGGATCAAGTGTATGTGAACGAAGAAGAGAGAGGCAGAAACGAAGAAGAGAGAGGCAGAACCTATTGACATGAGGGATGGCCGTTGTGGGGGTTTATAAGGGAGAGATGACCGTTGTGGGGTTTACACCATAAATTAAGGTAGAGATGACCATTGTGGGGTTTACACAATAAATTAAGGAGGAGATGACCGTTGTGGGGGTGGTTTATATCTCAACAAAAAAGTAATGCCTAAAAGACATGGAAATTCGTGATAGTTTATCATTTTACCGTGAAAAGTAATGCGTAAAAGAAATGGAAATTCGTGATAGTTCATCATTTTACCGTGAAAAGTAATGCGTAAAAGAAATGGAAATTCGTGATAGTTTATCATTTTACCGTGAAAAGTAATGCGTAAAAGAAATGGAAATTCGTGATAGTTCATCATTTTGCCGTGAAAAGTAATGCGTAAAAGAAATGGAAATTCGTGATAGTTTATCATTTCAACGTGAAAAGTAATGCCTACAAGAAATGGAAATTCGTGACAGTTCATCATTTTACCGTGAAAAGTAATGCCTACAAGAAGTGGAAATTCGTGATAGTTTATCATGTTGAATCCGGTGGCCAACTCGTTATTTAGCATACATAGAGGGGTAGTAGTTTGCCACCGACAGATAGAGAGAGGGTGGCACGATCCTGCCCGTTAGATCATAGGATCGACGGTAAGTGGGCACGATCCGTGTGACAACAGCTCGACCAATCAGGCCAAGTTTGGGCTTCTGTGAGAAGGGAGAGGGTAAAACTGAGTAGTATCAAGGATACAAGGGCAAGTAAATAGTAAACAGGCTAAGGAATTCAAATAAGAGATTTAGAAAAAGAAAAACACATGTTTTGTACAATGAAACCCAGGTTGGCCTACCTCAAAGTATTAGCAATTCAAATATACATGAGTGTAAAAATTATGGCCTCATTCAGACAAACTATGTTTTGGGTATAGATGTTTTGAGAAGGGGTTTGAGTGGAAAGCCATGAACCTTCATAGCTACTAGTGATTTCAGAAGTGGCCATTTGTGTGAAAACTTAATTTATATATGATTGTTATGATTTTATTTTGCGCATGAGTTGGAGGCACTATGATTTTATTTTTTGAATTTTTTTTGCGCATGAAATGACTCAATTAGATGGCTTAATCCCATCTGTTGACTCTCTGTTGACCAGCCACTTGAGGGTAAAACTGAGTATATTGCACTAGCCAGTATTAGTACTCGAGGGGAAAACTGAGTACAGATATTTTTCCAGTGTAAGACTCGAGGGTAGAACTGAGTACACGTAACGGTGCTGACGTGCAGTCCCACGGACGCATGTCGCGGTGAGCAGCAGTTAGCCGCGCGGTGCGCGTGTTGAGACCAAACGTCAACTGCTGAGACGAACCGTCACTTTGCCAGTACAGAGCCCCTCTCTCCCTCCCTCTGCACACAGTCATAACTCACACACGCAACCATGCATCTCACGTCCCATCACCTTCTCAAAAAAAACCCAGCCGCCCTACGCGCCCTCCCCTGCCGGCGATGGAGAAGAAGAATGCGCCAGCGGCCATCGCCCCCGAGCCCGTCACCGCCGAGCCCGTCGCATCCGAGGCCGTCGCCGCCGAGCCCGTCGCCTCCGAGGGCGGCGCATCCAGGCGCGGCGCTTCCGTGAACTGGGCCTCTCTCAGGGCTGACGGACCACTTCACAAGATCGGCGTCTGCTTACTGGCGAACGAGGAGTACGTGGACACCTACTCTGCTTTGAGGCGAGTTTGTACTAATTGGCGCTCAGATTTACCTGAGCCCGACGTGCACCTACACGAATGGATCATGGTAGAGCACGCCCTTCCACGCGCCGCTGAGTTCTCCTTCCTCCACCTCCGCACATCCCGCTATGTTACCATCGATCTAACGGAAGTTCATGCAAGGTTCAAATTCCTCCATATCTATAGAGTTAATCCTTTTATTTTCAATCGTAAACATCTTAGTGCTGAATGTTATCTTCATCAATCCCATATATTTTAGATACTACTTCGTCAGCTTTTGCCGTGGCGTCATCGTGCTTGCCCAAAAGAACCAGCCGCACAAGATACGGCTTCTGAACCCACTCACAAAGACATCGAACACTATATTTCAGGCGCAGATGACATCTATTATTCTGGAGTCAGTCACTGTAATGAAGTCCCCGACTATGCTCTTCGTTTCCATATATTACCCGACGGAAATTGCTTGGGTCGATGAGAGCACTCCAACTAAGGGTATAGATGAAGTTTGGGGAGAAGGAAGATTTTCGATCGAGCACCATTCTATGCGTTGCAGTACCACGTTCAATGGTGAATTCTATGCACTAGCTGTGAACAATTTTGAGTTCGGAACATTAGTGTGCACCAACAATGTCCAGTTGGAGCAGGGCGCGAGCAATGTCAACATGGAGACACTATTTTCATTTCCAGAACTTGGAAATGACAAGTTCTACCTTGTGAAGTCGGATGGTGATCTGCTGCTTGTGTTGTTGGGCGGTCGTTTGGAGGAAGGTCAAACAGTGGTGTACCGTGTGGACACTGAGAGCCGCTCTCTCCATGCCGTCAGTAACATTGGCAGTCGTGCCTTCTTCGTCCATCATGTCCGGTGTATCTCCGTCGACACCAGAGTGCACCCGACACTTCGACCTGGCTGCATCTACTACGCGGATTTGGGTTATATCAGAGAGTACTTTGATGATATGAACGCCTGGGATGAGTGGCCACTACGTGTGGATAGATTAGGAAAGTACGATCTGAAAGATGAACAAAGGCCATACCGTTTGGAGGATGTATTGGCTGCACACTGCAGACGGAAGGAGTTCAATGAATATTTCTTTCGGACCAGAAAATGGAGCGACGAATATATATATGATGAATGAAGAACAGATTCATTCATCCTGGGTATCCTAATCTTCATGTTGGGCATACATTGCGTCTTGTATTAGTTTGTCGTGAACATTAACATCGTTATTGGCTGCTTTTGGCTGCTGTATGCAGTTTATGTATTATACTTAGTTTTCTAGATTTATTATGCTGCTGTGAATGTATCCTATACTAGCTTCTAGATTTCTTACTAGATTTGTTACCATATTGGGCAAAAAACGAGGGCCAAAAGGCAACAATCATTGAAGAAAGACAGAAATAGAAGCTTCTCTAGATTTGATACTAACTTGGTGAAAAGAGAGAGAACTGTTACACAGAGAGAGGGGAAAAAGGCGCTCTGAAAAGGCGCTCTGAAAAGTCAATGCCAATTTGGCCCGAGAGAGACAGAACCGAGCTCTCACGTACAACCAAACGCGGTCTCGTCCTGCCCCACGCGGTCCCTTTCTACCAGCCCCACGCGACGCGGCCCCACACGACGCGGCCCCACACGTCAGCACGGAAACGGTCAACTTAACGGGAATCCTCCCGTCCGAGCTCCTTCTGAGGGTTTCAGACAACGGCTTGGGAAAAACTGAGGAAAAACTAAGGATCTGGGGAAAACTGGGTACAACTAACGACCTGAGGGCACGAAAATAGAAATCCCTAGTTTTAAACCTTAATAAATGTTATTATGTGCCTGCGTTGAGCATGAACATTATATCTGGATCGTATTTATTGCAAGACGGTTATTCATTTAAATCTGAGAATAATGGTTGTTCTATTTATATGAATAACATCTTTTATGGTCATGCACCTGTTGTGAATGGTTTATTTCTTCTGAATCTCGAAAGCAATGAAACGCACATCCATAACATTGAGGCTAAAAGATGCAAAGTAGATAGTGATAATCCAACTTATTTGTGGCACTGCCGTCTAGGTCATATTGGTGTAAAACGCATGAAGAAACTCCATTCTGATGGACTTTTGGAGTCTCTTGATTTTGAATCATTTGACACGTGCGAACCGTGCCTCATGGGCAAGATGATCAAAACCCCATTCTCCGGAATAATGGAGCGAGCAACGGACTTATTGGAAATCATACATACCGATGTGTGCGGACCAATGAGTGTTTCGACGCGCGGTGGATATCGCTATTTTCTCACTTTTACTGATGACTTAAGTAGATATGGGTATATCTATTTAATGAAACATAAATCTGAAACGTTTGAAAAGTTCAAAGAATTTCAGAACGAAGTGGAAAACCATCGTAACAGGAAAATTAAATTTCTGCGATCCGATCGTGGAGGTGAGTATTTGAGTTATGATTTTTTCACACATCTTAAAGCAAGCGGAATCGTTTCGTAACTCACGCCACCCGGAACACCACAGCGCAATGGTGTGTCTGAACGCCGGAATCGAACTCTATTAGATATGGTGCGATCGATGATGTCTCTTACAGATTTGCCGTTATCATTTTGGGGTTATGCATTAGAAACCGCTGCATTCACTTTAAATAGGGCACCATCTAAATCCGTTGAGACGACACCGTATGAACTATGGTTTGGTGCTAAACCTAAGTTGTCGTTTCTTAAAGTTTGGGGATGCGAAGCTTACGTCAAGAAGTTGATGCCGGACAAGCTCGAACCCAAAGCGGAGAAATGCGTCTTCATAGGATACCCTAAGGAAACGATTGGGTATACCTTCTACCACAGATCCGAAGGCAAAGTGTTTGCTGCAAGAACGGATCCTTTCTTGAGAAGGAGTTTCTCTCGAAAGAAGTGAGTGGGAGGAAGGTAGAGCTAGACGAGGTTATTGAACCTTCTCTCGAGTTGGAGAGTAGCGCAGCACCTGAAGTTGTTCCGGTGCCGTCTGCACCAACAAGAGAGGAAGCTAATGATGAGGATCATGAAACTTCAAACAATGCTACTACTGAACTTCGCAGGTCAACAAGGTCACGTGCCACTCCTGAATGGTACGGCAACCCTGTCTTAACCGTCTTGTTGTTAGACAACAGTGAACCTGCGAACTATGAGGAAGCGATGATGAGCCCAGACTCTGAGAAATGGCTAGAGGCCATGAAATCCGAATTGGGATCCATGAGCGAAAACCAAGTATGGACTTTGGTGGACCCTCCTAGCGACCGTAAGGCCGTTGAGTGCAAATGGATTTTCAAGAAGAAAACGGACGCGGATGGTAATGTTACTGTCTATAAAGCTCGGCTTGTCGCAAAAGGTTTTCGGCAAGTTCAAGGTGTTGACTACGATGAGACTTTCTCTCCCGTAGCGATGTTTAAGTCCATTCGGATTTTATTAGCAATTGCTGCGTTTCATGATTATGAAATATGGCAGATGGATGTCAAGACTGCGTTCCTCAATGGCAACATTGATGAAGAGTTGTATATGATGTAGCCCGAAGGTTTTGTCGATCCTAAGGATGCTAATAAGGTGTGCAAACTTCAGCGTTCCATTTATGGACTGAAGCAAGCATCTCGGAGTTGGAACCTTCGTTTTGATCAAGTGATCAAGAGTTTTGGATTTGTTCCAAATTGCTACGAAGCTTGTATCTACAAGAAAGAGAGTGGGAGCTCGGTGACATTTTTAGTACTATATGTGGATGACATATTGATTATTGGAAATGACATCGGTATGCTTAACGATGTGAAGAGTTATTTGAATAAATGTTTTTCAATGAAAGACCTAGGAGAAGCTGCATATATATTAGGCATCAAAATCTATAGAGATAGACAAAGACGCCTAATAGCTTTAAGCCAAAGTACATACCTGGACAAAGTTCTGAAAAGGTTCAGAATGGATAAAGCAAAGAAAGGTCCATTGCCCATGTTGTCAGGTAAGATATTGAACAAGGCTCAGTGTCCAGCTACTGTAAAAGATAGAGATACTATGAGCAAAGTGCCATATGCCTCGGCCATAGGTTCTATCATGTATGCCATGCTGTGTACTAGACCGGATGTGTCCAATGCTCTTAGTTTGACGAGCAGATACCAAAGTGATCCAGGAGTGGAACACTGGACAGCCGTAAAGAACATCCTAAAGTATTTAAATAGGACTAAAGAAATGTTCTTGGTCTATGGAGGTGATGAGGAGCTCGTCGTAAAAGGTTACGTCGATGCTAGCTTCGACACCGACCCGGATGATTCTAAATCTCAGACAGGATACGTTTATATTTTGAATGGTGGAGTTGTGAGCTGGAGAAGCTGCAAGCAAAGCGTGATCGCGGGATCTACAACAGAAGCGGAATACATGGCTGCTTCGGAAGCATCAAGTGAAGGAGTTTGGATCAGGAACTTCATCACTGAGCTTGGTATGGTTCCAAATGCCTTGGACCCACTGGAGATATTGTGCGACAATACTGGTGCCATAGCACTGGCTAAGGAACCAAGATATCATCCAAAAACCAAGCACATCAACCGCCGTTTCCATATAATTCGAGATTATATATCAGATGGAGATCTGAAGATTAGCAAAGTACATACGGATCTGAATGTCGCAGATCCGTTGACTAAACCTCTTCCACGAGCAAAACATGATTAGCACCTTAATGCCATGGGTGTTAGATTGTTGCCAGATGTAAACTAGATTATTGACTCTAGTGCAAGTGGGAGACTGTTGGAATTATGCCCTAGAGGCAATAATAAAGATGTTATTATTATAATTCTTGTTCATGATAATGTTTATATTCCATGCTAGAATTGTATTAAGCGGAAACTTTAATACTTGTGTGGTTTATGAACAACACCGTGTCCCTAGTATGCCTCTATGGACTAGCTCATTGATTAATGATGGTTAAGGTTTCCTAACCATAGACATGAGTTGTCAATTAATAATGAGATCATGTCATTAGGAGAATGATGTGATGGACAGACCCAAATAAAGCAGAGCAATTAGATCGTGTCATCGTGTTCATCTTTGCGAAGCTTTTTCCTATGTCAAGTATTGTATTCCTTAGACCATGAGATAATACAACTCCCTGGTATCGGAAGAAAGCTTTGAGGTCATCAAACGTCATCCTATGTGAGGGTGATCATAAAGGTGTCTCTCAGGTGATCGGAAAGTACTTGTTGGGTTGTATGTATCGAGATGGAATTTGTCCCTCCCAAGTCGGAGAGATATACTTCGGGCCCACTCGGTAATCGATATCAACACCGCTTGCAAGCACGTGGCTAAGGAGTTAATCACAAAGTGATATTGGATTAGGGAACGAGTAAAGTACTTGCTGTGAACGAGATTGAACTAGGTATGGCGATACCGACGATCGAATCTCGGGCAAGTAAAATATCGCGAGAGGAAGGGAATACATATACGGGATTAATTGAATCCTGGCATCGTGGTTCATACGATATGATCATCGATGAATATGTGGGAGTCAATATGGGTTTCCAGATTCCGCTGTTGATTATTGATAGAAGATCATGTCTGCATATTCTCGAACCCGTAGGGTCACACACTTAACGTGCATCGATGCTAGGATAGAATGGATAATTGGTTTGTGAGTTTTTGGTCGGAGTCTCGGATGAGATCCAGGACATCACGAGAGGTTCCGGAATGGTCCGGAGAATAAGATTCATATAAAGGAAAGCAGTTTTTGGATTCCGGAATCGTTTCGGAGTTTATCGGTATTGTACCGGAAGGTTCTAGAAGGTTCCGGAGTGGGACCAACGTGGGCCCACTTGTCGGAGGCCTATGTGGGCCTAAGGGGAAGTGTCCTGGCCACTTTGGGCCAGGCGCACAAGGCCCCTAAGGCCCAGCCGGCCAGCCCTTAGGGGAAACCCTAAGGGAACCTTCCAGAAGGAGGGGGGAAACTTGCCCCCCACTCTTCCCCCTTGGGCCGCCGCCCTAGGGCTTGGAGGAGGGGTCAAGGGGGCCGGCCAGCCCCCTATATAAGGAGGGCAGGGGCGCAGCCTCCTCTCCCACTCCAACCCTAGCCGCCGTCCAACTGCTGCCCCTCCACCTCTCTCTCTCACGACTGTGCGTAGGCGAAGCCCTGCCGCAGAAACTCTCCACCATAAGCACCACGCCGTCGTGCTGCAGATCCAATCTATCTCTACACCATACTTGCTGGACCAAGGAAGGAGGAGACGTCGCTGCACCGTACGTGTGCATCTCTCGGAGGCGCCGCCACTTGCGGCGTTGGATCGGATCGGATCGCGAGGAGAAGACGGCTAGTACGACTACATCCACGTTCTGTTGAACGTTTCCGCTGTGCGATTTCTTCAAGGGTATGAAGATCTCATCTACCTCTCTCGTTGATTACATCTCCTAGATTAGATCTTGGCTTTCTTGTTCGCATCCGTAGGAAAATTTTTGTTTTACTATGATGCGAAACCCTTCATTTTACTCCCGTGCCAATTCCTCTTGGCAACATCGTCTTTGGTTAGGATCACCCCTCGACGAAGATACCATCCAAATAATTTGGTCTTTAAAGGTATCTTCAACATCCAAATCATCTTGTTGCTACCGACTGGTATCTCAGGTAGAATCAGTGCTTTGTACATGAAATCCACTGAGGAATTACCATTGGCATGTAGATTCCACCAAAATTCATCAGTCCTCAGTGATAGTTGCACTAAAGCCAACCTTTGAAGTAAGACATTCGATGCAATTAGCCGAGGTCTAATTAAATCTCTCATGAACATTACGTCTGGATGTGAGGTAGCCATCCTCGCAGCAATGGTATGACCTTTGTGACGTACAATGCTATACAAAGCAGGATAAGATTCCGGGAGTGTGGTGTTTCCAAGCCACTTATCCTCCCAGAAACGTATCTACGATCCATCCTTTATGGAAAACGATCCAAAGCGGAAGAAATGCTTCTTTGTTGCCATCAGAAGAGCCCAAAAATGTGAATCCCCAGGTCTGCAAACAACTTGAGATATAGCTTTCGAGCCAACGTATTTTCTTTTCAGGAGGGTTTGCCAAATCCCATCTTCAGTAAGTAGTTTGAAAAGCCACTTACCTAGAAGGACAATATTCTTAACCTATTACGAATTAGAGCGTGCCGCTCTTCAGAAAAACCTTTAATTGTGAGAGTCTGTTGTAGGAAAGAGCACTTAATTTTGTCATAAGCTTTTCACAATCTAATTTCAAGATAACCTCATTCAACTTTTTTGTATGTAGTTCATGAACCGCTTCATGAAGGATAACCACACCGTCTAGGATGTTTCTTCCTTGCATAAAAGCGGTCTGCATTGGACGAACCACATGGTCGGCTACTGTGTTCACTCTAATAGCGGCTACCTTAGTAAATATTTTGAAACTAACGTTTAAGAGATAAATAGGTCTATATTGTTGAATTCTTTGTCTAATTAACTTAGGTAACAAGATAATCTCTCTAAAATTTAGATGAAACATGTCTAGCTATCCAGCATGAAGCACACTGAACAAATCTAGAAGATCTGCTTTAATGGTATCCTAGAAGAATCTGTCCGGTCTAAGAGCCTTGTTGTGTTCCATTTGGAAAATTATCTTTTTAACTTCATCTTTAGAATAAGTTGCAGTAAGATGGTCATCTTCCTCAGCGGAAACTATATATTAACCGTTCTGGATTCAACATTAGAGAAATTGCCTTCCTCTCATTCTCCGGACATAGTAATTTGTACGAGAAGATCCCCTACTTTGTCGTTGCTTCTACAATAACACATGTAACATCCCCACCGGACTACAAACAATGCCACCTGGGGTATGACTTGACTTTGGTGGCCCAAAATCGAACAGTCTGGAGCAACTAAGCCCATTTTTTGCGTGAACTCTTCGGCATTCTGGTGGTCAACAAAACCAAGTACAGGGATGTTCTCGCATGTGTGATCGTTGTGTGCCTATTGGTATTGGACTGTGCTCAGCAATACACCGACCATGAAAGCATTGTTGTGCGCACAATTGGCGTTCTGTCCATCTAGGTCGTATCCCCATACGCCCTTCATGAATAGGAACGGCAGAACCCGCAAGCTTCGGAAGATACACAAACAAACTGAGTAACCATGACCATGAGGTTCCACACGAACAAATAGACAGGTACTCCCTCCGTTTCAAAATATAAGATGTTTTAGATTTGTGAAGTGAGTGTATTTAGACTCCTTTTAATGTATAGATTCAGACGAATCTACACACTAAAATGGGTCTAGATACACTCTCTTCATAAACCTAAAACATCTTATATTTTGAAACGGAGGGAGTACATGATACAATCCACAAGATGATCTACTACACACACACGGACACGCAACTTCTCCGAGAGAGTACAAAGCAGGGCCGAAATCTTAAAAAACTGCTACAGTTTCCTGTCTCCACTAACAACAACACACAAGGATATTGCTCTTAAGCAAGTTCATAGCACAAATGCAATGGCAGAAAGAACCAGGAGAGCCACCAACTCAGCCCTGGACAGTACCAGGGCGACACCCTTCGCTGCTGCCGCACATACCGACATGGCAGACCTTTCAATCGCCTGCATCAATAGACAAAACACAATGAGCAAATTCAAAAAGATTATGAGTTGCTCAGATAGCAGCAGACTGAGAGGAGACCCACATCTAGGCATTGGGGTGGAGATCGATAGCTGGGTCGTCGAGAAGGAGGTCCCGTTGGAGCGCTCGTCGTCCATCTCCGACCATGAATCCCGCCTCCCCGGCCACTCATCGAAGAAGGGCCTCAGCGGCTGGTTCTCCTGCTTAACATTTGCCATGAGCCCTCCACCTCCACCATTGAAAGAGCGGCGCCCCTGCTCTTGGGACAGCGAGGCGATGGTTACCTGCCCAAGCTCCTGTGATGGTTCAAAGTGGGAGTACGAGAAGCCACCTTGTAGGAGGCCAGAATCTCTTGCTTTTGACAGTTGGTATGGGGGCACGCTAGATGGCACTGAGTGCCATGAGCTATCGTTTGGAGAATCAATGGTGAAGCCCCTGGTGTTTGTTGATGCTCCAGAGAAGAAGCTCAGTTCACCCACATCAGATTTAGCTCCAAGAGAGTATCTGCATAATCACAAACACATTAACTTGTAAATTGCTACAAAAATAAGTGAACCAGCCAAAAACTATAACAGGTCAACTCCTAGAATTAGAATCTTTGTTCAACATAAGATAAACAAAAGCCCACTAACATATGGATTCGTGTGGCATAAAATGAGATAAACACGTGGTGGAGATAAGATCATAACACTGTTCTGAGTCAGGCGGTAAATAACAGACTGAACCAATACAACTGGACTGTAGAACATCTAGCTAGCAACATAAGCAAAGATGCTGATACCAAGCTGCTGTATACCGTTCTGTATCTAGTTTGAAAAAAGGGAACCAGTGAAAATGGCACACGGAAGAGATTTAGATGCATAAGCAACAGCTACTCTAAAACAGGGGCAAGACCTTTAAAACATTTCTCATACAGCATATGCAAAGGCATATGGACATTGCTTGCCCAGGGGAACACAATATCTGAAGGTGGACATGCAGTTGAACTATGAGCTGATGTGCAAAAAGACCACAAAGCAAATTACTTACAAGAAGTCAGATGGAAGTAGACTTTGAAGGGCATGTACCAAAGGAATACAGAACATGGAAACAGGCAACCAGACTACTTTGGATGTATAATTAATACATCCGAAAGCATCAGCCAGGCCATAAGAGGCCAGGGAAATTTCCTGTTACAGTAGTACTACGAAAAGAAACTATAAAAAGGCTACAAGTACAAGCATGACACAGATATATGATTGCCGTGCAGTGTCAAGAGTAAGACAATGGGTGTAACTGTAACCACCGAAATTCTTAGCTGTGGTTATCCTGATATTTGCAATAGCAGCGTGGAAAGAAATAACAAAGATCATGATGCTATTAACCATGAGTCCTAGCTCTAACTGACAACAAGAACTGTGGCCGCTTAGCAAAGAGTGCAACTTTACTTGTTTCAAAAAAGAGTGCAACTTTACTGTTTAAGCAATAAGCATCATCAAATCATATGAAATACTACAGGAGCAACACCATGAGTAGCTCAACTGCAGTAGACATGTACTCAAACTAATTTAAGTTAACAAGCCTATTTCAAACAAGCATCCAATGTGAGTCAAAAGGGTATGGTGGATATAACCATACTTGCCGCCGTATGACGAGGGATCGACATGCATCTGCGAGGAGCCAGCCCCTCCGAGAGACAGACCATTCGCTGTAGCCCCCATTGCCAGGGACTGGAGGGGCTCGGTGTCGCGGGTTGCAGATGTCACAGCCGACAGCTGGGTCTGCGACGGATGCGCGGGGGAAGCAGACTTGGATTCCACAGGCTTTCTTGAACGGTTGCGGCCACGGTGCATGTGGCGCTCGCAGTACTTGGAGTCGGGGTGCGCCTCCTTGGAGCAGCGCCACTTCTTGCCGTCGGTACGGCGGCACCGCCACGGCTCCGGGTCAAGCTTCTTGCCATAATACGCGTAGTAACTCACTGCAACAACAACAGCCATCCATGAGCACATTTAATCCACAGACCACACAACCATCACCATTCATTCATTAATATATTGATTCCAATCAAGAAGTAGATCAGAACCACATTAACATCTCACCAACCCAGCAAAGATGCTTTCCTTTGGTCACAAGTGTGAGCAAAGAATGAAAAATGGCTTGCTTGAACGGATACACAATCAAAGATCCATGTAGGTTGCAACTACACATACGTTTATCTATAAATAAAACTACCAGCGCAGCAGCAAATCGATCCCATTAAGCATATAAATACCGTGTCCCAAGAAAGAGAACTCTTTTTTAAGTGCCCAACAGGGTCGTGAGCATCCATATCTGCGAGATTCTCGGCAGCAGATAAATAAGTAGAGTGAAAGTGTGGAGGGGAGCTTACTGGAGGGGTGGTGGTGGTGGTGGTAGAAGGGCGAGGCGGCGGGGTTGGCGAAGTTGAAGTTAGCGGCGGCGGAATGGGGCCGGATGGGGAGGAGGAGCTCGGAGGGCACGGGCACGCCGGCCATGAGGTACTTGTAAATCAGCGCCTGCTGCTCCAGCTCCGCCCACTGCGCCGCCGTGAACACAGGCCCCGCCCCCCTCTGCTGCGGCTGCTGCTGGTGCTGGTGGTACCCTCCCATCCCCATCGCCGCCGACGAGCTCAGCATCTCGTGTATAACTATTAGCCACAGTCCCAAAACAAGATAGCTACGCCTCTTCTCTGGGCGCAAGAACGCGCAGGGAGGGGCACGGACGAGCGGTGGAGGTGGTCAAGTGGGGGTTTGGGCGTTCTTTGTGGCGGCCATTAATGGAGGGAGGAGTCGGTGGGAGGGGGAAGCAAACTAGCAAAGCAGAGCAAAGCGAAGCAGAGGAGGGAGGGATCTATTTGGCTCCGGCTCCCCTCATCGCCTGCCTGTCTGTCTCTACTTGTACCTGCCTCCTGACCTCTCCCAGGGGTAAAACTGGTATTTTTAATTTGTTTATGTCACCTTTCCTCTCATTTCTACCCCTGCCGCTCTGCATCATGAAATCCAGCCAGTACCTTCTGTTTCTCTGGGTGATATGTCACCCTTTTTTTCTCTCCGAAGGTCGGTGACCTGTCATTTGTTTCTTCCACTATCAGGCAGGGTGAAATGGCCAAGAGATATTTGCATTACTTTTATTTGGATTCCCCTTTGGGGCAAATTATTCCACGTTTTAGCTTTTGCCAGAGTCAAATTTTGAGCCATGTATATCAAAAGTACCAAGGACTGCAGTGTGCCAGCAACCACAAGACACTAGCCGGTAACCGCTTTCTTCTCGTCCAGCGGTCCTCTCCGTCGTCTCAAGAACTATAGCTGACTTGTCTCAGCGATTCTATCATCAAAATTGTTGCCATCATCAGATCAACCCGTCAACGACTATTGGACGACACTAGCCCAACAATATCACATGCGGCTTGCACCGCTGCCTCGCCCTCGGCAAACCACCACCATCGGTGGTCCATCGCAAACACAACCACACCCTAAGTCGAAGGACACCACATCTTCAATGTGTCGGTATTTCCCTCTCCCACCCATGCTAAGCCTCAACCTCGCTTCCACCGCGTCCCACCACGCCATCGCTGGCTCTATCTGAGTCAAGTCTCACTGTCGTCGGGCCATAGCCTGCAACATCGGATTCGACTCCGACTCTACCGAGGAAAGGAGGGAGGATCTAGTGACCTGCATCACCGTCCCTTATGGTTTGCGTCATCCCATTCCGGCACAACGCTGCCTCACCTCTGGTCGCTTGGCATCGTCCTATGGTGCTCTCTATCTCACTCTCTATCCCTTACACATATTTCATTGTTTTTTAGGGACATGAAGAAGATTATCATTGAAGAGAAGAAAAATGACAAGATAGGGGTGCACTAGGGCATAGGTGGTTTCAAGGGGGTTCGGTTGCCTAGGAAAACATACTTAAGTGGGCCAAAAATCAATCATTTAGTTACCCACGGTTGAATGAATCTTTGCATTGCACACTTCTTAATGCAGCACACGCCTTATATGAGGGGGAACACCCGAATCGCTCATGTCTACTGAGCCAAGCTCTACGCATGCGCAGAGGGACGCGAGGTGTTGAGCTCGTGCGAGCAAGAGATGTTGGGAGCTTGCACGCGTTCGCACAAAACCGGTGGGAGAAATTTGGTCACTGTCCGCTTATCTACACCACCTATTTACGCTCACTTTTCCTCACCGCTGAATCCCGTGCCACCATTACTACCAGGAAAAATACTTATACGCAATCTACCATTGGTGGCAATAAATTGACTTTAGCGGCACGCACTGCTACTAGTAGTAGCGAACCATGAAAACGTATGCTACTAGTAAGTACCTACTGGTAGCATACATGTCGTGGCGGAACGCCACCAATATGTGGGCCCTGCCCACCCACTAGCCCAGAAATTACTAATAGTGGGCTCATTGCACGATACACTACTAGTGACCGACTACTGGTAGCGCTGGCTCATAGCCGCACGCTACCAGTAGTTGGCATAACCCCACTGCTCCACATGTGGAACGCCTCCCCTCGATCTGGCCCACCACTACCTGGTCGCCTCTCACTTCGTCCCCTCTCTCACACTCTCTTTCTCACCATCTCACTCTGGATTCTCCAGCCTTGCTGCCCGCGTCAATCTCGCCTCGCTCACGTCTGCCTCGCCCCACCCCGCCCGCGTCGACCTCACCGCTGCACCCCTATAGGTATTTTAATCTGATCCCCTCCTCTGTTTATTTTTAGGTTAGTGGATTTTAAGGTTAGACAAACAAACTAGTTAGAATTTTTTAGGTTTGTTAGATTATTGTATATTAATTAGTTGAGATTTGATGGTTTGTTAGATTAACTAGTTAGGAATTTGTTAGAACTAGTTAGCTTTTTTGCTATGCCAAGAATTAAAGTGTCGGATGCGGTCCCAGGATGGTGCAAGCGATCCACGTGATATGCACCAATACAAATCTTATGCAGTCTACATGGCTCGCTTGCTCCATCCCTTGGATTTATTTATCAATGTAATTATGAGGCATGTTTTTCTGTTGGCTCTACTTTATGTTTATTTTGGTTCTATTTCGGATGTGATGCCGGGATGGTGTTAGCGACCGAGGTGATATGCACAAATATAAATCTTGTGCATCCTATTTGGCTCACTAAAACCATCCTTGGGATTTGTTTATGTATGTGGCTCATGATTCTGATGATGATTATAATTTGGCAATATGTAATGAGAAAATGTGCCCATAAGACCTTGTCATATGTCCATGCATATTGGTTGCACATTTGATTTGATCTTGTAGGCACTCTGTTTTCCTCGTGTGTCTTCATATGAGGCATTTTTTGTATTTGTTATGTTTCATGGCTCTACTTGTGTTTATTTGGTTATGTTTTGTTGCAAACACGGATGATTAAATTGTTGTGGAATTACAACTTCCTCAATTTCGGAAGTGATCAGGGGATTGTGTTATTGAGCCAGGTGATATGCACAAAATATAAATCTTGTGCATCCTACTTGGATCTCTAGCTCTATCCCTGAACTTTGTGTGTCTAATGTAAGTATGATGCACGTCCTTGATTTGGCCCTACTATATAAGTTGGGACTAGTTTTAATATCAAATCATGGTACTTTGTTATTTTCTTGTAGAAAATGGATGTGTGTGCGCTCATTATGGCTATCTCGCATATGGACACAAGAGGATTGTCCTAGATCTCCCCGAGAACCTCGAAACTATGGCAGTATGTTTTTATTGTACATGTTGTGATGACCTTGTTCATATATGGTTGCTTTTAAAAATATCTATAGCTTATTGTTGTTTTCTTACAATTTTGCTTAGACCATCCCCTGCCGCTCAAGGCGCGACTTATGCAACCATGTTCACAAAGATATTTGATGTCTACGCACGCTTCTATTCCTGTAGACAGTGTTGGGCCTCCAAGTGCAGAGGTTCGTAGAACAGCATCAAGTTTCCCTTAAGTGGATCACCCAAGGTTTATCGAACTCAAGGAGGAGGAGGCCAAAGCTATCCCTCTCAAACAACCCTGCAATTACAATACAGAAAGTCTCTTATGTCCCCAACACACCCAATACACTTGTCAGATGTATAGGTGCACTAGTTCGGCGAAGAGATAGTGAAATACAAGTAGTAGTGATGATTATAAGTAGTAAATGTAATCTGAAATAAATATCGCTGCGAGCAAACATGTAACAAAACTGAATGTAAACGGTGTGCAATGCTTGGAAACAAGGCCTAGGGATCATACTTTTACTAGTGGTCACTCCCAACAAAATAACATAATTGAACCAATAGATACTAACTTCAATATGCCACTCTAAACAATTCTCCAATGGATAACGAACACTAATCATGCGTAGGACTACGAAGCACTCCTCAATGTTCGTATTTCCCCAAACTAGATTGTCCCACACTATCACCATGAACGCACTAGATGGTTCCAACAAACACCAACAATTTATAGAGACATTAACCAAAAAGACACATATAATGCGCACACTAGTCACCTTCACATTACGATACAAGGTGTCTCCGGAGTTTACAATAATAAAGCACGGGAGTAGCATAATATCTGAATAATAGCATCTACCAATTCAACTAGATACAAAGCTCACGATCACATAAAGATCACATCATGGGAGAGAGAGGTGAACCACATAGCTACCGGTAGAGCCCTCAGCCCCGGGGGAGAACTACTCCCTCCTCATCATAGGAGACAGCAAGGTTGGTGGAGATGGCAGTGAAGTCGATGGAAACGGTGGAGTAGGCGAAGGCGTCGATGGAGATGGCTCCGGGGGCACTTCCCCATCCCAGCAGGGTGCCGGAACAAAGACTTCTATCCCCCGAAATTTGTCTTCGATGGCGGCGGTGCTGCGGAACTGTTCTGGGAAAAACGCCGATTGTTTTAGGGTTTTCCTTCGGAAGGCTTTTTATAGGCGGAGGGGCGACGTCAAAGGTGGGACCAGGCGACCTCACCATGGGTGGGCGTGGCCAGGGGCTGGGCCCCGCCCCCTGGTGGTGAGCCTGGCTCCCGGCCCCCCTCCGTCTCATCTTCGGTCTTCGTGAAGCTTTGGTAAAAATAGGAGGTTTGGCTTTTGTTTCGTCCAATTCCGAGAATATTTCATGTGTAACTTTTCTGAAACACAAAAATAGCAGAAAAAAGGAAAATGACACTATGGCATCTTGTTAATAGGTTAGTTCCGGAAAATGCATAAAAATGCCACAAAGTGTAACAAAACACAAAGCAAATGGTGTATAAACAAGCATGGAGCATAAAAAATTATAGATACGTTTAAGACGTATCAAGCATCCCCAAGCTTAACTCCTGCTCGTTCTTCGAGTAGGTAAGTGATAACAAAAGAATAATTTTTTAGATGACATGCACCATCACAATCTTGATCAACGATGTAAAGCATTGAGTGCTAGGATCAAAAAACTTAAAACATGGGCATAAGAGACATAATCTTGACAATAAAAACTTAGCAACCATGTTATAACATGAAAAAAACACAAACGAAAGATCATGAGTAATGAAACACTGAAAGTCAAACGTGTGTTCAAATCATATGGAAAAACATATCAAAGTGGTTTTCAGCTTGTCCTTCATGGAATAGCAAAACATAAATGCATAGGACACCTTCAAGTTTAAGAGGGCGACTAGATACAAATGATTTAAGAACAAGCAAAACCATAATCATGAATTAATCAATGATAAACCTTGGGACTATGCACATTAAACTTAGAATGGCAACTATGCTCTCTTAGACGATGCATAAAGGTAGAAGGTGGAGACTCAACATAAAAGTAAAAGAGAGGCCCTTCGCAGAGGGAAGTAGGGATTGCAAGTTTTATAAACCTTCAAAAATTATGGTACTTACTAGCTTTGAGCTCTCATTGCCCCCATCGTAGGCATCTTGAATGATTAAAGTTAATGCGAGAACAATTATGAGCATATGCTTGACAAATCATAAGTTAAAAACCTCGTGTCCCGTGAAGTACGAATATCCAAACCTCATGCTACTCGACTTAGGGTCCCAAGCAAGCCGTTGTCATTGTAAGTATACACGTATCATCAAGAACCGCCAATGGGATACTGATGCGGCACGCTGTTGATATAAATCACCATCCAGTTGGGAACCCCAAGAGGAAGGTATGATGAGTATAGCAGCAAATTTTCCCTCAGTAAAAAACCAAGGTTTGTCAGTCCAGGAAAAAGCCAAACTCCAGAAGGTGATGCTTGCTAGCCTAGTGACCTCCAACAAGGGCGCCGTTAACGATACTTGTTAGCGCATCTTCAACTAGTAGCAACGCGGAATCTGCACACAACACAACCAAATACTTTGCTCCCAACTTACGATGAGGTTGTCAATCTCACCGGTTTGCTGTAAACAAAGGTATGAGCGTATCGAGTGGAAAGCAATAGTAATATGCGAGTAAAGTAAACAGTGCAAGTAAAGTAAACAGGTGATAGCAATATAAAAGAAATTGGACCGGGGTCCATAGTTCACTAGTGGTGTCTCTCCATAAAATAAATAATAACATGCTGGGTAAACAAATTACAGTTGGGCAATTGATAGAATAAAGATAGCGTGCATATGTCGAGAGGATCACTATGAGATTTACTCTGGGCATTACAACAAAATACATAGACCGCCATCCAACTGCATCTATGACTAATAATCCACTTGTGGGGATATCGTCTGAACACCCCTCGAGTATTAAGTTGCGAACAACAGATAACTGCATTAAGCAAAGTGTGTAATATAAACAAAACGAATGTCCTTGGACACAAGAATGTTGATTTCTCCCTAGTGGTAACAACACATCTACAACCTTAGAGGTTTCTGTCACTCCCCCAGATTAAATAGAGGCATGAACCCAACTATCGAGTATAAATACCCCCTCTTGGAGTCACTAGTATCTACTTGGCCAAGATAGCTACTAACAACGGAGAGCATGCAAGATCATAAACAATATAGAGATTACTTAAGATAATATTCATCACATCAACTCAACATAACACCAATATTCATCGGATCCCAACAAACACAACATGTAGAATTACACAACGGTGATCTCGATCATGTAAGGCAGCTCACGAGATCTAAACATGAAGCACATGGTGGAGAAGACAACCATCTAGCTACTGCTATGGACCCATAGTCCAAGGTAGACTACTCACTCATCGCGCCGGAGGCAAGCATGGCGATGAAGAAGACCTCCGGTGGTGATTCCCCTCTCTGGCAGGGTGCCGGGAAGAGCTTCTGGACCCTCCCGATCTCGGGTCGATGACGGCGGCGGATCACGATGTGTTTCTGGAAAATTGATCGGGTTCTTAGGTTTTTCCCGTCGGGGGGTCTTTATAGGCGAAGGGGCAGCGTCAGAGGTGGACCAGGGTGGTCTCACCCATAGGGAGCGCGGGCCAGGGGCAGGCCGCGCCGCCCTATGGTGAGGCTGGCCCTGGCTCGGCTCCGTCTCCTGTTCGGTGTTCTGGAAGCTTCGTTTAATATCTGGACGTTCAGCTTTTGTTTCGTCCAACTCCGAGAATATTTCCTGCGTAACTTTTCTGAAACACAAAAACAGCAGAAAACAGGGAACTGGCACTGTGCATCTTGTTAATAGGTTAGTCCCGGAAAATGCATAAAAACGCCACGAAGTGTAACGAAACACTAAGCGAATGGTGTAAAACAAGCATGGAGCATCAAAAATTATAGATACGTTTGAGACGTATCAGCATCCCCAAGCTTAACTCCTGCTCGTCCTCGAGTAGGTAAGTGATAACAAAAGAAATAATTTTTGAGGTGACATGCACCTACACAATCTTGATCATCTATGTAAAGCATTGAGTGCTGGGATCAAAAGAACTTAAAACATTGGCATGAAAGATATAATCTTGATAGAAGAAACTTAGCAACCATGTTATAACATGAAAATGAACACAAACAAAAGATCATGAAAATGAAACAATGAAAGTCAAACGTGTGATCAAATCATATGGAAAAATATACAAATGGTTTTCAGCTTGTCCTTCATGAGAGAGCAAAACATAAATGCATGGGACACCTTCAAGTTTAAGAGGGCGACTAGATACAAATAATTTAAGAACAAGTAAAACCAACATCATGAATCAATCAATAAAAACTTTGGGACAATGCATATTATACTCAGAATGACAACTATGCTCTCTTAGACGGTGTATAAAGGTAGAAGGTGGTGACTTAACATAAAAGTAAAAGAAAGACCCTTCGCAGAGGGAAGCAGTGATTGCAAGTTTTATAAACCTTCAAAAATTATGGTACTTACTAGCTTTGAGCTCTCATTGCCCCCATCATAAGCATCTTGAATGATTAAAGTTAATGCGAATAAACTTATGATGCATATGCTTGACAAATCATAAGTTGAAAACCTTGTGTCCCGTGAAGTACGAATACCCAAACCTCATGCTACTCGACTTAGAGTCCCAAGCAAGCTCTTGTCATTGTAAGTATACACGTATCATCGAGAACCACCAATGGGATACCTCTGTGCCCGATGACATGGAACAATCCCACATCAAAATGAAAGGACAAACAGACAATGAACACCTCGGGATCTCTTTTATTTACCATTGGTATAGCTTTTTATTGTGAGATGTGTCATCAAATGTTCACTATGGGCATGCTGTAAATTTCCACCATGAATTATGCATGGCTTAGATTAGCGGCCCAGGCGTTTCTCTAACACATATACAAACTCCATGATCCCGCAATATTCCCAAATTATTTCACATCGTGAGTATCCATAAACAAAAGATCACGATATCAACTCAAATAAGAAGTGCAATGTTGAAAGCTTGCCCCATGACGGCATGACTGGGCTAATCTCCAACTTACAACTTGCAAGCATAACAACTCAACATAAGAGAGCCACAATGTCAAAATTTTAAAGCGAGAAAAGTAAAGTGTGCCATCAGGTTCGTGAGAGCTTTACTGACCAATTTTCGCATAACACCAAAAAGAGTTTAATTTGAAGGATAGATAAAAGCAAGTCCAATGTACTTTGGAATAGCAAATTGCTAATAGGTATGTATGGTGGACACATAGGAACAACTTGGTTTTTAGGAGTTAGATGCACGAATAGAGCTCATACTCAGTACAAAACGAGGGCTAGCAAAAGACTGGGAGCGACCAACTAAGAGAGCAATAACGGCCATAATCATGCAAAGCGACAAAGCAACATTAAAAGAAGCATAAGATGGCATCAAAAGTCAAAAACTAAATGATCATAAAGGCTTATGGCGACTTTGTATGAGTCTAACATGTGTGAGCATGCGCCAAGTCAACCCAAATAAAGCATCAAAGGAGAAAACCAAAATAATGCTTCCAAATAATAAAAACAACGCATGATTTTTTCAAAGGCTCATTAAGCAATCTCAGTCATTTGAGACAAGTCATGATACAGCAAAACCACTAAGCATACTATCAAAAAGACATCAACACGACATGCAAAAGTCTAAGCCGCAGTCTAAACAAGCTCCTTTTTGTACCACTTTTTTGCAAAAAAAATTTCTCTTTTCCAACACCATTCGAACCTTTTTTGAAACAACTCTTTTGATGAAAACCAACATGGACCAGAGGTTAAAATACACCTTGATGAAAAGATATAACAAGATCTAAACAAAAATCAAGGCAAAAAATGAAAGCTAAAAGCAGTTCTAGAAAAAGAGAACACTCGTTGAGCGATAAGAGTGAAAAATGAAGTGTTCTTGGCAAATGAAAAGCAAGGCAACTTCTCCAAAAGGAATTTATTGGGGTCCAACCATTTATTGCAGAAAACAAAACTAAACAAAACTAAAAACTAAAACAACTAATGCTCTAAGAAAAACGCATAATGCATGAAGCAATAAAAATATAGTATGTTGAAAGGTGACCTGATTTTTGCCGATGAAGAAGGGGTGCCTCGGGGGCATCCCCGAGCTTTGACGCTTGTACCTCTTGGATATTTCTTGGGGTGCGTGGGTATCCCCAAGCTTGAGCTTTTATCCATTCTTCAACTCATCTCATCATTCTCCAATCCCTACACTTGAAAACTTCCTTCATACAAAACTAAACACAATTCTATTAGCAACATTAGTGTAAGCATAGCAATGAATCAACCCTTTTTTTTGCTTCAGGTTTCAACTGAAAACCACGACATATAAAGCATATACTACTGTAGCAACTTCCCCAAAAGTTCCGTGATCAAAAGAACTCAAAAAGAAAGCGATAAAGAGGCAAACACAAATATTGACAGAAATCTGTCAAAACAGAACAGCTGACAAAGGTCGAATTTTTAGAGGGTTTTCTGTTGCTCAAATAAAAAAGTGTATTACTAATGAAAGTTTGGATATAACCTGGGGCATATGCACAAGAAATTTCAGGTCGAAAAGATATTCTGAGAATTTTCACGATTTTTTACGGTGTAACACCAAAATCTGTTTCAGGACAGCAACATCCCCAAATCTTACCTCACTCAAATTAGAGGCTTCTCTTGGCACAACAACAAAATAAAAAGGATAAGGAGTGGTTATTACAGTAGTAATAACTTCCACGACTCAAATAAAAGAAAAAGAACTGAAAGTAAAACAATGGGTTATCTCTCAAGAGTGCTTTTCTTTAACGCCTTTGAGCTAGGCGCAGAAAGTGCAAATCAAGTAATATCAAGCGATGAAGCATCAAGCTCATAACTTGCTCTAAGAATAGAGTCAAAAAGCAATTTCTTTCTCTTCCTAGGGAAGTGTTCCATACCTTTCTTGAGTGGGAATTGATATTTGATGGTGCCTTCCCTCATATCAATGATGGCACCTACAGTTCGAAGAAAAGGTCTTCCCAAAATAATAGGACATGAAGCATTGCATTCAACATCCATGACAAGAAAATCAACGGGAACAAGGTTATTGTTAACCATAATAAGAACATCATTAATCCTTCCCAAAGGTTTCTTCTTAGCAATATCAGCAATAGGAACATCATAATAACACTTTTCAAGCGGTGGTAAATCAAGCATATCATAAATTTTTCTAGGCATGATAGAAATACTAGCACCTAGATCACATAAAGCATGGCAATCAAAACCATTAACATGCATATCAATTATGGGTTCCCAACCATCTTCTAACTTCTTGGGAATAGAAGCTTTTTGCTTCAACTTTTCATCCCTAATTTTCATGAGCGCATTGGTAATATGCTTAGTAAAAGCAACATTTATAGGACTAGCATTAGGAGTCAAAGCAAGCTTTTGCAAGAACAAAATAACTTCAGATATATTGCAGCCATCAACATCAAAATCATTAAAGGAAATAGAGCTATCATCTCCTACACTCTGAAAAATTTCAGCACTCTTTTGAGAAAAAGTTTTTGCTGTTTTGGGCTTTTTAACACTAGGAGTAGGAGTTTTCTCTACACCAATCAAAGTAAGAGGATTGCTAGCATTTGGAACAACATCATTAGAGGTAGTAATGGTACATACCTTCATCTTTCTAGGCATCTCATCTTCTCTTTCCCACCCGGCATGCAATTCTGCTAGCATCCTAACATTTTCATCAATTCTAACTTGGATAGCATTAGCAGTGGCAAAAGTATTGTTCTCTTTCACATCATTAGGCAACACTTTTAATTTCAGAAGTTCAACATCATGAGCAAGGCTATCAACTTTATAAGTAAGAATATCAATTTTGCCTAACTTTTCCTCAACAGACTTATTAAAAGCAGTTTGCTTACCGATGAAGTCCTTGAGCATGACTTCAAGCTCAGAGGGCGCAGCCCTAGTGTTGTTGGAGGAATTACCATAAGAGTTGCCATAACCATTACCATTGGTAGAAGGATACGGCCTATAATTGTTACTAGCAAAATTGTTCCTATAAGCATTGTTGTTAAAATTATTATTTCTAATGAAATTTACATCAACATGCTCTTCTTGAGCAACCAAAGAGGCCAAAGGAACATTATTAGGATCAATATGAGTTCTATCATTAGAAAGCATAAGCATTATAGCATCAATCTTATCACTCAAGGAAGAGGTTTCCTCAATAGAATTTACCTTCTTACCTTGTGGAGCTCTCTCGGTGTGCCATTCGGAATAATTTACCATCATATTGCCGAGAAGCTTGGTTGCGGCGCCCAAGGTAAGGGACATGAAAGTGCCTCCAGCAGTTGTATCCAATAGGTTCCTTGAAGAAAATTCAGTCCTGCATAAAAAGTTTGGACAATCATCCAAGTAGTCAGTCCATGAGTAGGGCAATTCTTTATCATAGATTTCATTCTTTCCCAAGCTTGAGCAACATGTTCATTATCAAACTGGCTAAACTTCATAATATTGCTACGCAAAGCTATAATCTTAGCAGGAGGATAGTATCTTCCAATAAAAGCATCCTTACACTTAGCCCATGAATCAATACTATTTTTAGGCAAAGGCAGCAACCAATCCTTAGCTTTTCCTCTCAAAGAAAAAGAAAACAACTTAAGCTTAATAATATCACTCTCTACATCCTTATATTTCTGCATCTCACATAGCTCAACAAAATTGTTGAGATGAGCTGCAACATCATCAGTACTAGCACCAGAAAATTGCTCTTTCATAACAAGGTTCAATAAAGCAGGCTTAATCTCATAAAAATCAGCAGCAGGAGCAGGTGGCGCAATAGGAGTGCAGATAAAATCACTATTATAAGTGCTAGTAAAATCACACAACTTGGTGTTTTCAGGAGTAGCCATTCTAGCAAAATTAAAAGCAGACAAGTAAAAACAACTATAAAGGAAACTAATTTTTTTGTGTTTTTGATAAAACGATGCAAGCAAAAATAAAGTAAAGCAAAACTAAAACAAAGTAAAGGATGTGCGTGCGAAACTTCCCTTGCAGAAGTCTTCTTTTTCCCCGGCAACGGCGCCAGAAAATTAGCTTGATGCAGCACGGTGTTGATATAAATCACCGTTGAAAGGACGAGATGTCGCCTAGAGGGGGGGTGAATAGGCGTTTTAAAAACAATTACAGAATTGGCTTGAAGGAATGCGGAATTAAACTAACGTTTATTTTCTTCAAGCACAAGACCTAAATATGCTAGGCTCAACTAAGTGCAACAACAACAACTAGATATAAGCAAGATAGCACAAGATATAATTCACAAGTGATAAACAAGATATAAGTACTTCAAGCACGATGGCTATCACAAGGAAATAAACTCGGGTATAGAGATAACCGAGGCACGCGGAGACGAAGATGTATCCCGATGTTCACTTACATAAAGTAAGCTAATCACCGTTGGAGAGATGCGGGTAACCACGAAGGCCCCCGAACGCCACGAAGGCTCACCTTCTTCTCCGAGTCCCCCACGAAGCTAGGGACCCCTTCTTATGGTTAGCTTTTCCTCCACTCCGGAGATGGCAAGCTCCACAACCACTTCACAACTCCCACGAAGGGGAAGCCCGGGCCTCTTCACAATCTTCCACGAAGAGGTCACCGAGGCACCAACCGCCAAGCCAACTAGGAGGTCACCCTCCAAGAGTAACAAGCTCACGGTCTCTCACTCGAATAAATCGTAATGGAGAGCTCAACACTATGCAAGGATGCAAAGCAAGAACACAAGGGGAAGTGCTCAAATCCTTCTCTCTCAAATCCCACCAAGGCAACAAATGCTATGGAGGAGTTAGAGAGGAAGAACAAGGGTGGAGGTCAACCAATGACTCCAAGATCTAGATCCCAAAGGTTCCCCTCACTTAGAGGAGGAATGAGTTGGTGGAGATTGTAGATCTAGATCTCCTCTTCCAAATCCCTCAAAAATATGCAAGAATCATTGGAGGGAAGGGAGAGGAAGCAAGCTCAAGAGATTCAACAATGGAGGTGAGAGAAAGGCTCAAGAACACCCTAGAACACACCCCCAACCGTTGGGGAAGAAGCCCCCTTTTATAGGGCAAGAAAACTGCCCGTTACAGAGTTTTCGGGGCGCTCCGGAGCAGAGCCCGGAGTAGCTCCGGACTACACTCCGGAGTAAGTATATTGGCACTGCTCAGCCCAGAGCAGAGCCCGGAGCAGCTCCGGATTTGGAAAACTGCAAAAACACTCATACGAAAAACGCGATAACTTTTGCATCCGAACTCCGTTTTTAGCAAACTTGGACTTTTTGAAAAGCTTAGAAAAAGTACTACAACTTTATGCAGAGAAACACCAAGAAATGTCAAGACGAAAAATACCAAATGTGGAGAGGTGTGAAACCTTCCAAAGTGAAGAACCGGTAAAACCTCTCAACTCGAAAACGCAATAGAAGATGCATTTGGATTCCGTTTTCGATGAACTTGGACTTGTTGGAAAGCTAGCAACAAGCACAAGAACCTCACATGGAGAAACACCAAGAAGCAACAAACAAGGCATATGCAAAGGATTGAGCTCCCTATGACGATGTGATTAAGTTACCCAACTGAAAGCCCCTCTTGATAGTGCGGCTATCTATCCTATAACCCGGTCTCCCAACAAACACCTTGAGACCGGCAAAAGGAAAACCTAGCAAGGACATACCTTTGCCTTGAGCATCCCGCTTGATCTTGATGAAGAAGCTTCATGCTCTCATCAAGCCGGAATGCTTCACTTGGACATTGTTGCTTCGTGAAGACTTTAATTTGCTTCCCCATAAACCATTATGGGATAGCTTTGTTAACACTCATCTTCACAAGTCCATTATAACCAAATGGACGACAAGCTTCAAACATATGATCTTCTTGAGATGCTTATCTTGAACTTTCACAACTCAACCTTGATAAAGAACATCATTTGATTTCATTCTCCCATGGGCCATATTGAATCCTTCTTTTGATGTAAGCCCATGTGAAGATACTTGATTCCACTATTCTCTCTTCATCTTGGTCAACCTTGTATCTACTCATGCTCTATCGAATCTCTCTTAAGATGCATAGGGAATTCTTCATTTGATTGCATGCTCTAAGTCTTGGTCAACCATGGCTCAACTCATGAGACCATCGTGACCTCGACATAGAGCCATAACTTGAATTCTTCTTATGTAACCAAACTCTCAAGATCTTGAGACTCCTTGGCTTAGCACATAAGCTAGAGCATGGAATACTTGAGTTCTACACAAGAACAACATCTTTATTTCTTCTTCTTGATCATATTGGATTCATCTCTTCTTGTTCAATGATCTTGATGCCAATACTTAAGATATATTGTTATCTTCATGGCATCCAAGCCTTGAATCCAACACATGGACTTCAAGCAATTCCTATGAACAATTCCTTCATAAAAAGCTCAATGAGAATATTAGTCCATAGGGATTGTCATTAATTACCAAAAACACACTTAGGGGCAATTGACCCTTACAATCTCCCCCATTTTGGTAATTGATGACAATCTCAACAAGAGGGTTTATATAATGAATGATAGAAACTAATATGCAACTTATCCGGGAATAAATTGCATACAAGAGGTTGTATTTGATATGGTCAAGTAACACAAAGCTACTACCGCATATCAAAATCAATTGTACTCACATAAACTACAACAAATATGGTTGATGTGAGTGCAACCAAAATATATAGAGCAAACTCCCCCACAATATATGCACGTGTGATGAACTTGAATTTCATTGCATACATTGTCAAGATAAACCTTTGATGGAGTTTACACTATATATTCAACCATGCAAAACATCTAACAAAGAAGAGATGCATGAAAGGCAAACACTTAAGCACAACCAAACTTAAGTATAAAAACCATTTCCCTTAAACCCTCTAAACTTCTCCCCCATTGGCAACGATTGCCAAAATGGATGAAGGAATTTAGAAGGCCAATATAGTATGAGTTCCTCCCCAAGATGTGCATTTCTCATAAAAATGAGTGAAATCATATGCACTTATCAAATTAACAATATTTGGAGGAAGTCAAACCATATTGAGGATCAAAGATTGCAAAAAGATGACATAGTGAAGGAAGCTTCAATGAATGAAGCAAGCAAGCAATCAAGAGACCCAAAGAACCAATTGGACACAAGAAGAAGTGATGATAAGAGCTACTAGGTGCTTTAAATGAAATAAGGAAGCTCCCCAAGGTCCATGCATAAATTTGAATTTTTGTTGCATTTGAATACAATATGCACAAACATGGAATCCTCACTCCCTCTATATCATTTAAAACAAAACATGAGCATGAAAGAATACAAAAGGATCAATACGCTTATCAAAGTTAAATTTAGTCCAAAAAGATTCACGAGATATGAGTGCGAGAAGAAGCAATAAAGAATAAACAAGCACTCATAAATCAAGTTCTTACCAACACCATCAAGAACAAAATGGATAAGAAAGATGGTCGGCAAAGAACGAGGATATCAAGGGAAGAAATTAACACTCTTATGCATATATATTTCTAAGTGGACAAAAAATCATGATGAACAATCCACAAAGGAACATGTATACACAAGAGGTTAGTTGAAATTAAGGAAGACATGATATCCAAGAGAGAGTCATAGAATATACCAAATATCTTTGCTAGAAAGCATATATAGCTCAAGGCTCCATTTTCCATTATGGTATATTAATAAACTCCCCACACAAAATCATCAAAGCCATCACAACTAGCAATAAGGGATCAACAGATAGTCGGGATGCTTTGAAAGGCAACAAGCATAATAAAGAAGGGTACAACTCGCAACATTATCTATATTGCACATGAGAGAGCGTTGAGGAATTAATATGCAATAAATTTCTAAAATGGCATATTTGGGATTGGTGAATCATAAACATGATTTTATATACTTCCCAACATATGCACTCATCTCAACTTGCTCACATATGAAATAAAGAGATTTCTTTATAAGACCTTTGCAAGAACCGCAACATTTGCAAATAAATATTATCATGCTAAGAACCAACCTACAAGAGTTGGGATGCGAGAAAAGTATGCATGAAGGTTATACTTGTTACCGAGATAGCAATGGTGTGATGTAGTAGATAAGAGTTCGCCGATCATCCTAGCTTGGCTCCAATAATCATATGGTGACAACACCTTCCTTATAAATAATACAAGCATCCATTGCATCTCCAATGTACCTAAGACAACATTTAAGTACATCTTGTTCCCCAAACTTATTGGGTCCAAAGTGGTTAGACTAACCACAATACATATGATAGACTCCATAAAAATATGTGCATAGTTAAAGATGAAATTTGAATTTCATGCACATCTTAGCCATTTAGGATTTGATGGAGTATAACATATATATTGGATCAAAGAAAGCAACTAAGATACAAAAAAAACATAAAGAGAATATGCATGCACCTATCTTTCAAGATCCAAAGAAGACACGATTTAGACAAAAACACCAAGAATACAAGGAGGTATAAAAGGTGTGGCAAAACACATTATTTGTCCAAATGACATCAAGGGAACAAATCAACAAATGATTTATTCATAAAATTCAACAAATGAACCTAACAACTTATTGAGCATGAAAGAATAAATAAATAAAAGCATGCTCAAAAAATTATCTCATTCGAGCAAATAAATCATAGAAGAAGGAATGAGATAACTAACTCCCAAAAGAGCAAGGTTCCAACAAATAAACCAAACTCTCTACACTTTTCACAATGGCACAAGTACCAAAAAGAAAAGGTTTGTCTTACAACAACACACACTTGATGGGGATCAAGAGATGAGACAAAGTCAAGCAAAAAAGATCCTCAAGAAGGCAATAAGACAATGGGAGTCAAAATAATTTCTTGGCAAGAAATATGGGCAATAAGAGGCAAATTCCAAGGTGAAGATGATCTAGAGGAATTACCACGCATATATACGAATACCAATTGTCAAAGACAAGAAGTTCATATTGGAATTATTTTTTGGTGGTGTATTGCAAAGATATTCAAGATCAACTTCACAATAAAAGGCATATGGTTAAGTATTCAAATTAAGCACCATGCATGAAAAAGGATTCTTGGTAGCTCCAAAAATAGTCAAACAATCATGCAAAGCAATGATTAGAGTAACTAGAAGCAAACGGCTTCCTACTTATGATATATATATAAATATATTTGAGTGAAACCGCACCAAGAATTCTTACTCAAACCAAGACCAAAGAAATGAGCTATAAAATCTTTTAAGAGAGGGCGGAGCTTGTTTGAGCAAACATGCCACCTAGCGATAAGATAATTAACAATATCAACACTAAGTGGCAATACCTCAAAAGTTCACATTTTCTAGGATTGTGATATGCACAAGGCATATTACTCCCCCATAATGTGATATTCCATTAATCACTCAATAAGAGCCAAATAAGATACCAACAAGATGCATTAGAGGCTCAAAGCAAACACACAAGTATATGATGTGCCAAACAACCAACACCTACTTGAATACACAAGTTAAGAAGGTGTAAGGACCAACATATACAAACACATACTTGGTACAAAACTAAAACATGCAAAGGGGCAAGTAACTTACAATGTAAAGAGGTTAAGTACAAGTTACCACAAAGAGGCACATTGGATATAAGATGATAGTGTCAATGAATTGGCTTGATGAAATAAAATTAATGAAGATCCCTTAATTCTTCATGAGGTAGCCAAGTCTCCAATGCCCTCCAAAAATACCTATTGATCAAGTTTTAGCTTGTTGGTCCCCAACCAAGTTCGGTCCTAAGAGGTTAGTAACAATAGGCTTGGCAACCCAAATGGTTCTTTTCTTGACACCACTTTGAGTTCCAACAAACTTGGCAAACACATTTCCATCCTTATCTTTCCTAATAGAATAATCATCATCAACAATGATAGGATTAGATAAGGTACCGCTTAAGCATGAAGAAGCAAAGTGCCCCTTCTCACGGCAAATATAGCAACAAGTGCTTCCCTTTCTGTTCTTCGTTGAATTCTTGATTTAGGAAGCTTCATCTTGTTTCTTCTTGGGAAGTGGCCTATCTTCAACTTGAGGTCGTGCTTGAGCTTGAACTTGTGGCCTCTTCCCTTGTTGCTTCTCACTCAAGTGCTTCTTCTTCAATGGGCAAGATCTCACATGATGCCCTTCAATCTTGCACTTGAAGCAAACAATCTTGGCCAAATTCTTGACTTGGTCTTGGCCCTTCTTCTTCTTGTTGCTCTTGGACTTGTTCTTGTCATTGGAGTTGAATCCAAGTCCACTCTTGTCATTAGGGGATTTTTGCACACTCAAAATATTATCGAGTGTGGATTTCCCTTCATGACGCTTCTCCAAGTCTTTCTCCAAACTAGTGACTTGGGCCTTGAGCTCTTTGATTTCCTCTACAAGGTTAGTAGTAACACAAGAACTAGAGGAAGTAGAAGCTTCATTGTTAGAGCAACAATGCATAGCAAGTAATTCATCACAAGATGTAGAAATATTTTGCCTAGACAAATTACTAGGACTGGCACAAGATAATATAGCATTTTGGTTCAAAGTAGTGCTAATGTCCAAATGAGGCTCACAAGATGTTTTCTTAGAGATACTTGCCTCATGAGCTAACTTTAGCCCATTATAAGAGATTAAGAGATCCCCATGAGAGCCCAAGAGCTTTTCATGGCTTTCCTCCAATTTCTTATAATTGCTTGTTAGCAACTCAAGTTGAGCCCTTAGCTCAACATTCTCCTTTAATATAGATGCTTCACAAGAAGTGGAGTTAGTAGCACAAGCATCATTAATAGATTTAGCATTTGTAAGCTCATAAGATTTAATAGATTGAGATAGGCAAGAATTAATATGCTTCTCTTCGGGTAGCTCTTGCTTGAGGAGATTGAATCTCCATTTCCCCTCATTAACGAGGGAGTTCAATTCCTTAATGGTCTCCTTGTGGTCAAACAAGGTTTCCATTAAGTGTTCCATTTTAGCACGAGCATCATTATTACCCCGAAGAGAGGCATACACAATTCCCATCTCATGCAAGAAAGCTTCATTATCATCATTACTAACATCATCATCATCACTCTCATCATAAGGAGATGTGTCGGGATTCAAAGTAGGAGTTACCTTTGAGCCGCTTGCCATAAGGCACATGTGAACTTGGGTAGATAATGAGGGAACATCAATTGAAGCACATTCTTCATTTTCGAGTGTAGGACAAGCTCTTGCGAGATGTCCATACTCGTGGCATTCATAGCATTGCCTTCTCTTGATAGAAACATTCTTGGTTCTTCTATTGATTTCTTCTTTAATTATTTGACCCAATTTTTCTTTAATTTCCTCTACATGGTTAGTCATACAACAACTAGAGGAAATAGAATCATTTTGAGTATGGTCACAACTAGAAACAAGCATATCATCACAAAATTTAATCAAGCAAATTTTAGGAGATATGCAAGGACCTTTAACACAAGAATGAGTAAAGAATTTCTTGCAAGAAGTATTTAGGTCCAAACTCTCTACACCATTAGGATTTATAGAGATAGAATCATTGGTGCAAAGAACAAGACTACCATCATCACATATGATTTCTTCACTCACCATATCATTACCTTGTGACAAGTCACATGTTGGTGAAGTGGAAGAACTTGAACAATCATCAAGACCGGATGTGGAAGCAACTTGGAGCTCTTCATGATGTGAAGGTGAAGAGAGCTCCTTGGGTTCACTTTCAACCTCAAGAGAAATAGACCCACCAAATGACTCTTCTAGCTTGGTCCATATCTCATGAGACGTCTTGCACTTTGAACCCATCAAGCAAACATAAACTATGGAGCTCACAGACAATAAAATTTCATTAAATACTTGAGCTTCTAGATGTAAATTTTTCTCATCCTCTATAGATAGACTTTGAGGATCCATCGGAGGAGAAAAGCCTACATCTAGAAATCGCTCTATATTTGGACACAAAGTCCGAAGATTTGCAAAGCATGCGATTTCTCCATAAGTTATAATTTGTGCCATCAAAAATAATTGTGTCATTGTGCACTAAAAAACTAGCCGATATCTTTACTCTCAAGGCGGTGAAGCCTAAGCAAGGAGAGACCTTGCTCTGATACCAATTGAAAGGACGAGATGTCGCCTAGAGGGGGGGTGAATAGGCGTTTTAAAAACAATTACGGAATTGGCTTGAAGGAATGCGGAATTAAACTAACGTTTATTTTCTTCAAGCACAAGACCTAAATATGCTAGGCTCAACTAAGTGCAACAACAACAACTAGATATAAGCAAGATAGCACAAGATATAATTCACAAGTGATAAACAAGATATAAGTACTTCAAGCACGATGGCTATCACAAGGAAATAAACTCGGGTATAGAGATAACCGAGGCACGCGGAGACGAAGATGTATCCCGATGTTCACTTACATAAAGTAAGCTAATCACCGTTGGAGAGATGCGGGTAACCACGAAGGCCCCCGAACGCCACGAAGGCTCACCTTCTTCTCCGAGTCCCCCACGAAGCTAGGGACCCCTTCTTATGGTTAGCTTTTCCTCCACTCCGGAGATGGCAAGCTCCACAACCACTTCACAACTCCCACGAAGGGGAAGCCCGGGCCTCTTCACAATCTTCCACGAAGAGGTCACCGAGGCACCAACCGCCAAGCCAACTAGGAGGTCACCCTCCAAGAGTAACAAGCTCACGGTCTCTCACTCGAATAAATCGTAATGGAGAGCTCAACACTATGCAAGGATGCAAAGCAAGAACACAAGGGGAAGTGCTCAAATCCTTCTCTCTCAAATCCCACCAAGGCAACAAATGCTATGGAGGAGTTAGAGAGGAAGAACAAGGGTGGAGGTCAACCAATGACTCCAAGATCTAGATCCCAAAGGTTCCCCTCACTTAGAGGAGGAATGAGTTGGTGGAGATTGTAGATCTAGATCTCCTCTTCCAAATCCCTCAAAAATATGCAAGAATCATTGGAGGGAAGGGAGAGGAAGCAAGCTCAAGAGATTCAACAATGGAGGTGAGAGAAAGGCTCAAGAACACCCTAGAACACACCCCCAACCGTTGGGGAAGAAGCCCCCTTTTATAGGGCAAGAAAACTGCCCGTTACAGAGTTTTCGGGGCGCTCCGGAGCAGAGCCCGGAGTAGCTCCGGACTACACTCCGGAGTAAGTATATTGGCACTGCTCAGCCCAGAGCAGAGCCCGGAGCAGCTCCGGATTTGGAAAACTGCAAAAACACTCATACGAAAAACGCGATAACTTTTGCATCCGAACTCCGTTTTTAGCAAACTTGGACTTTTTGAAAAGCTTAGAAAAAGTACTACAACTTTATGCAGAGAAACACCAAGAAATGTCAAGACGAAAAATACCAAATGTGGAGAGGTGTGAAACCTTCCAAAGTGAAGAACCGGTAAAACCTCTCAACTCGAAAACGCAATAGAAGATGCATTTGGATTCCGTTTTCGATGAACTTGGACTTGTTGGAAAGCTAGCAACAAGCACAAGAACCTCACATGGAGAAACACCAAGAAGCAACAAACAAGGCATATGCAAAGGATTGAGCTCCCTATGACGATGTGATTAAGTTACCCAACTGAAAGCCCCTCTTGATAGTGCGGCTATCTATCCTATAACCCGGTCTCCCAACAAACACCTTGAGACCGGCAAAAGGAAAACCTAGCAAGGACATACCTTTGCCTTGAGCATCCCGCTTGATCTTGATGAAGAAGCTTCATGCTCTCATCAAGCCGGAATGCTTCACTTGGACATTGTTGCTTCGTGAAGACTTTAATTTGCTCCCCCATAAACCATTATGGGATAGCTTTGTTAACACTCATCTTCACAAGTCCATTATAACCAAATGGACAACAAGCTTCAAACATATGATCTTCTTGAGATGCTTATCTTGAACTTTCACAACTCAACCTTGATAAAGAACATCATTTGATTTCATTCTCCCATGGGCCATATTGAATCCTTCTTTTGATGTAAGCCCATGTGAAGATACTTGATTCCACTATTCTCTCTTCATCTTGGTCAACCTTGTATCTACTCATGCTCTATCGAATCTCTCTTAAGATGCATAGGGAATTCTTCATTTGATTGCATGCTCTAAGTCTTGGTCAACCATGGCTCAACTCATGAGACCATCGTGACCTCGACATAGAGCCATAACTTGAATTCTTCTTATGTAACCAAACTCTCAAGATCTTGAGACTCCTTGGCTTAGCACATAAGCTAGAGCATGGAATACTTGAGTTCTACACAAGAACAACATCTTTATTTCTTCTTCTTGATCATATTGGATTCATCTCTTCTTGTTCAATGATCTTGATGCCAATACTTAAGATATATTGTTATCTTCATGGCATCCAAGCCTTGAATCCAACACATGGACTTCAAGCAATTCCTATGAACAATTCCTTCATAAAAAGCTCAATGAGAATATTAGTCCATAGGGATTGTCATTAATTACCAAAAACACACTTAGGGGCAATTGACCCTTACAATCTCCCCCATTTTTGTAATTGATGACAATCTCAACAAGAGGGTTTATATAATGAATGATAGAAACTAATATGCAACTTATCCGGGAATAAATTGCATACAAGAGGTTGTATTTGATATGGTCAAGTAACACAAAGCTACTACCGCATATCAAAATCAATTGTACTCACATAAACTACAACAAATATGGTTGATGTGAGTGCAACCAAAATATATAGAGCAAACTCCCCCACAATATATGCACATGTGATGAACTTGAATTTCATTGCATACATTGTCAAGATAAACCTTTGATGGAGTTTACACTATATATTCAACCATGCAAAACATCTAACAAAGAAGAGATACATGAAAGGCAAACACTTAAGCACAACCAAACTTAAGTATAAAAACCATTTCCCTTAAACCCTCTAAACTTCTCCCCCATTGGCAACGATTGCCAAAATGGATGAAGGAATTTAGAAGGCCAATATAGTATGAGTTCCTCCCCAAGATGTGCATTTCTCATAAAAATGAGTGAAATCATATGCACTTATCAAATTAACAATATTTGGAGGAAGTCAAACCATATTGAGGATCAAAGATTGCAAAAAGATGACATAGTGAAGGAAGCTTCAACGAATGAAGCAAGCAAGCAAGCAAGAGACCCAAAGAACCAATTGGACACAAGAAGAAGTGATGATAAGAGCTACTAGGTGTTTTAAATGAAATAAGGAAGCTCCCCAAGGTCCATGCATAAATTTGAATTTTTGTTGCATTTGAATACAATATGCACAAACATGGAATCCTCACTCCCTCTATATCATTTAAAACAAAACATGAGCCCAGGAAACAATATGCACAAACAGTTGGGAACCCCAAGAGGAAGGTATGATGAGTATAACAACAAATTTTCTCTCAGTAAGAAACCAAGGTTTGTCAGTCCAGGAAAATGCCAAACTCCAGAAGGTGATGCTTGCTAGCCTAGTGACCTCCAACAAGGGCGCCGTTAACAATACTTGTTAGCGCATCTTCAACTAGTAGCAACGCGGAACCTCCACACAACACAACCAAATACTTTTCTCCCAACTTACGATGAGGTTGTCAATCTCACCGATTTGCTATAAACAAAGGTATGAGCATATCGAGTGGAAAGCAATAGTAATATGCGAGTAAAGTAAACAGTGCAAGTAAAGTAAACACGTGATAGCAATATAAAGGAAATTGGACCGGGGTCCACAGTTCACTAGTGGTGTCTCTCCATAAAATAAATAACAACATGCTGGGTAAACAAATTACAGTTGGGCAATTGATAGAATAAAGATAACGTGCATATGTCGAGAGGATCACTATAAGATTTACTCTGGGCATTACAACAAAATACATAGACCGCCATCCAACTGCATCTATTACTAATAATCCACCCACGGGGAATCATCCGAGGATCCCGTGAATATTAAGTTGCGAACAACAGATAACTGCATTAAGCAAAGTGTGTAATGTAAACAAAGCATATGCCCTTGGACATAAGAATGTTGTTTTCTCCCTAGTGGCAACAGCACATCTACAACCTTAGAGGTTTCTGTCACTCCCCTAGATTAAATAGAGGGATGAACCCAACTATCGAGCATAAATACCCCCTCTTGGAGTCACTAGTATCTACTTGGCCAAGATAGCTACTAACAACGGAGAGCATGCAAGATCATAAACAATATAGAGATAACTTAAGATAATATTCAGCACATCAACTCAACATAACACCAATATTCATCGGATCCCAACAAACACAACATGTAGAATTACACAACGGTGATCTCGATCATGTAAGGCAGCTCACGAGATCTAAACATGAAGCACATGGTGGAGAAGACAACCATCTAGCTACTGCTATGGACCCATAGTCCAAGGTAGACTACTCACTCATCGCGCCGGAGGCAAGCATGGCGATGAAGAAGACCTCCGGTGGCGATTCCCCTCTCCGGCAGGGTTCCGGGAAGAGCTTCTAGACCCTCCCGATCTCGGGTCGACGACGGCGGTGGATCGCGATGTGTTTCTGGAAAATTGATCGGGTTCTTAGGTTTTTCCTGTCGGGGGGTCTTTATAGGCGAAGGGGCAGCGTCATAGGTGGACCAGGGTGGTCTCACCCATAGGGGGCGCGGGCCAGAGGCAGGCCGCGCCGCCCTATGGTGAGGTTGGCCCCTAGCTCGGCTCCGTCTCCTCTTCGGTGTTCTGGAAGCTTCGTTTAATATCTGGACGTTCGGCTTTTGTTTCGTCCAATTCCGAGAATATTTCCTGTGTAACTTTTGTGAAACACAAAAACAGCAGAAAACAGGGAATTGGCACTGTGGCATCTTGTTAATAGGTTAGTCCCAAAAAATGCATAAAAATACCACGAAGTGTAACGAAACACTAAGCAAATGGTGTAAAAACAAGCATAGAGCATCAAAAATTATAGATACGTTTGAGACGTATCAGGTACCTCCTTGCCTGATGACATGGAACAAGCCCACATCAAAATGACAGGACAAACAGACAATGAACACCTTGGCATCTCTTTTATTTACCATTGGTATAGCTTTTTATTTTGAGATGCGTCATCGAATGTCCACTATGGGCATGCTGTAAATTTCCACCATGAATGATGCATGGCTTAGATTAGCGGCCCAGGCGTTTCTCTAACACATATACAAACTCCATGATCCTGCAAGATTCCCAACTTGTTTCACATCATGAGTATCCATAAACAAAAGATCACGATATCAACTCAAATAAGAGAAGTGCAATGTTGAAAGCTTTCCCCATGACGGCATGGTTTGGCTAGTTTCCAACTTACAACTTGCAAGCATAACGTCAACATAAAAGAGCCAAAATGTTAAAATTTTAAAAAGCGAGAAAAGTAAAGTGTGCCATCAGGTTTGTGAGAGCTTTACTGACTAATTTTTGCATAACACCAAAAGAGAGTTTAATTCGAAGGATAGAGAAAAGCAAGTCAAATGTACTTGGAATAGCAAATTGCTAATAGATATGTATGGTGGACACATTGGAATAACTTGGTTTCTGGGAGTTGGATGCACGAGTATAGCTTATACTCAGTACAAAATGAGGGCTAGCAAAAGACTGGGAGCGACCAACTAAGAGAGCAATAACGGCCATAATCATGCATAGCGACAAAATATCATTAAGAGAAGCATAAAATGGTATCACAAGTCAAAAACCAAATGATCATAGAGGCTTATGGTGACTTTGTAAGAGTCAAACATGTTGTAAGCATACGCCAAGTCAACCCAAATAAAGCATCAAGGAGAAAACCAAATAAATGCTTCCATATAATAAAAATAACGCATGATTTTTTCAAAGGCTCATTAAGCAATCTCAGTCATTTAAGACAAGTCATGCTACAGCAAAAGCTACTAAGCATACTATCAAAACGACATCAAGCATGGCATGAAAAAGTCTAAGCCGCAGTCTAAACAAGCTCCTTTTGTACCACTTTTTTGCATAAAACTTTTTATCTTTTCCAACACCATTCAAACCTTTTTGAGACAACTCTTTCAATGAAAACCAACATAGACCAGTGGTCTAAATACACCTTGATGCAAATATAAAACAAGATCTGAACAAAAATTAAGGCAAAAAATGAAAGCTAAACGTAGTTCTAGAAAAAGAGAACACTCGTTGAACGATAAGAGTGAAAATTAGAGTGTTCTTGGCAATGAAAAACGGAGTAAGTCTCTCTCCAAAACAAACATGATGTGATCCAACCATTTATTGCAGCAACCAAAGCGAAAGAAAACTAAAAGCAAAAACAGCTGACGCTCCAAGAAAAATGCATAGAATATGAAGCAATAAAAATATAGTGTCTTAAAAGGTGACCTGATTTTTGTTGATGAAGAAGGGGTGTCTCGGGGCATCCCCAAGCTTTGACGCTTGTACTTCTTGGATATTTCTTGGGGTGACATGGGCATCCCCAAGCTTGAGCTTTTGTCCATACTTCATCTCATCTCATCACTCTCCATTCCCTACACTTGAAAACTTCCTTCATACAAAACTTCACACAATTCTATTAGCAACGTTAGCATAAGCATAATAGTAAATCAACCCTTTTGGTTCAGTTTCAAACTCAAAATCACTACTATAAAGCATATACTACTGTAGCAACTTCCTCAAAAGTTTCGTGACCAAAAGAACTCAAAAAGAAAGCGATCAAGAGGCAAACACAAATAGTGGCAGAAATCTGTCAAAACAGAACAGCTAACAAAGATCGATTTTTTCGAGGACCTTCTGTTGCTCAAATCGAAAAGTGCAAAACTAATGAAAGTTTGGATATAACCTGGGGCATAAGCACAAGAAATGTCAGATCAAAAAGATATTCTGAGAATTTTCACGAATTTTTTACGGTGCAGCGCAGAAATCTGTTTCAGGACAGCAACTTCCCCAAATCTTACCTCCCTCAAATTAGAGGTTCTTCTTAGCGCAACAACGAAATAAAAATGATAAGGAGAGGTCATTACAGTAGTAATAACTTCCAAGACTCAAATAAAAGAAAAAGTACTGAAATAAAACATGGGTTATCTCTCAAGAGTGTTTTTCTTTAACGCCTATGAGCTAGGCGCAGTAATTTTAGAAGATGCTCATGTAGGCGCCATAAAGGAGCTTAAGGCAAAGGCGCCATAAAAGAACTTGAAGCAAGAGAGAGCATCAAAAAGCAAATATGAAACACATTTAAATCTAAACCACTTCCTATGCATAGGAATCTTGTAAGAAAATAAATCAACAAGGCACATAGTAACAAGCATGGGAAGGCAAAATAAGTACATCTTCAAAAATTCCAACAAAAAGGGGGAAACTTAATATTGTTGAGATCCATCAAACCATGTTTCCCTCTCTCATAATAACTTTCAGTAGCATCATGAATAGAATTAACAATATAACTATCACATAAAACATCCCTATCATGAGCCACATACATAAAAGGATTAATACTCCCCACATGAACAATCGTAGTAGGAGCAAGTTCAACAAAATTATTCTCATCACCATAATCATCAAAAATAGGAGGCATATTGTAATCATACCTTGTTTCCTCCTCAATAGTAGGTGGACTAAAAATATTATACTCATCATTATAATCATCATAAGCAATAGAATAGCTATCTTCCAAAGCATGTTCATCAAACATATCATCATAGGAAGGAACATGGATAGTACTAATGGTGCAACAATTATTAACCTTATAATTTTCAGAATTGGTACCAAAAATATTTTCAATATCGAAAGTAATGCTTTTCCCAATCATGATCACTAACATAGGTAACAGGTATAAGAACATCATCAAGTTCAGAATCATCATAATCTATAATAGGAGCAACATGCTTAGGGGAAGATACCGTTTCCTCTCTCCTTTTACTCCTCCTCTTCTTCTTCTTACTATTCTTACTCTCTTCTTTAGGAGGGAGAGGCTTGAAAGGCATCTTCTCCACATAATCTGGTTTACTGACAGAAACGACAGAAGAAACTTTGGAGGATTCCTCCTCTCTATTAATAAGATGGAAACATATATTAGTCCTGTCATAGCTTGGCAAAACATCAAGTTTTATAACATTTTGTATGTAAGTATTTGCGAGGCAATCTTTAACACAATAAAGACGACAGCCCTGCAGGATGCTAATATTTTTAAAAGCGCTCATATCTACCAAAGAAGTTTTTCTAGATAACTCTTCACACCCCAAAAACAAAGTAAGCTCATCATGCTGATTGAGAGTGATCTTGTCATCACAATACAAGCTTGCAGTACTCATTCGATTAGAAGGGTCACTATTATGGCCTGAGCATTGAAAATTAAAATGACCCTTTTCATGGCAAAGTTCACAAATAAAAGGATAAAGCTCACAAACCTTTTTACCAAGCTCATCTAGAGCCTTATCCCACATTCGGGTTTCTTCATTCCTGTGGTGGATACAATAATCTTCTTTGTCGTGACTTTGTTCACAAGGTCTAAGTACTCCGCAAAAATTAACATGCTTATAAGAAATAGTACTTTCAGAGGTTTGAGCATGTTTATTGCAATTATCTATAACAATATCACTTTCTATGCAAGTGTCTTTAAAAGGTTCATGATACACGTCCCCATTTCCCTTAGGAACATTAATATGGGAAGCAAAGGCTCTAAAGCAATCAACCATAATTTGAGGATCAAGACCATATTTAGCACTAAGCTCTTGAAAATCAGAAGTTTTAGTGAAAGACTTAATGCAATCATACTCATATTTTATACCTGATCCTTTACCTTTATCGCTATCCCAATCTTCAATATTGTTTTGAATTGTTTCAAGCAGATCCCACTTGGCATCAACATCCTTGCTTGTGAAAGACCCATCAAAGCATGCATCTAGATAGTCCTTGTAATATCCTGAAAGCCTTGCATAAAAATTATTAATAACAATATTACGGGGAAGCTCATGAATAGGACATTTGAGCATTAGTGACTTCAATCTTCCCCACGCTTGGGCAATGCTTTCTCCATCATGAGGATGAAAATTATAAATATAATTCCTATCTTTATGAACCTTATGAGAAGGATAGAATTTTTAATAAAAGAGAGGTACAATTTCCTCCCAGCCAATAGGTAGCGTCTTATACCATTCCGCCGCTCTGCCCTTCAGTGATAAAGAAAATAGCTTCCTCTTAACTTCACCTGTAGAAATACCTGCACACTTGAACAACTCGCATAATTCATGTATAAAGAGCAAATGATCACCGGGATGGACAGTTCCATCCCCTAGATAGCAGTTATTCATAGCTCGTTCAGCAATCTTCATAGGTATTTTAAAAGAATGAGGATCACAAACATCATTAGAATCATCACATATGGGAGATAAAATATCATCAAGGCAAACTTTCTCCACTAAAGCTGGGGAACTAAAAATATCATGCTTAGCAAAACCAGCTTCCCCAAGCTTAGACCTTTCTATAGTATTAGCAATAATGGTGTTTAAAGAATTCATACAAATAACATTGCTATGCGAAATAAGCTCCAAAGATTTTTCAAACACTTCAAATCTAAACTCAGGAAAGACACTATAAAACTCTTTATTTTCCATTAAGCCTAACTAGTGAAAATAAAAACAAGAAACAAAAAGGTATAATTGCAGAATCTAAAGGAAATAACTCTGAGCACTCACCAGCAACTAAAAGACTTAGTAACCAAAGGATGTGAGTACCTTTTACCTTACCTCCCCGGCAACAGCGCCAGAAAAGAGCTTGATGTTTATGCACGCTTCTATTCCTGTAGATAGTGTTGAGCCTCCAAGTGCAGAGGTTCGTAGAACAACAGCAAGTTTCCCTTAAGTGGATCACTCAAGGTTTATCGAACTCAGGGAGGAGGATGTCAAAGCTATCCCTCTCAAACAACCCTGCAATTACGATACAGAAAGTCTCTTGTGTCCCCAACACACCCAATACACTTGTCAGATGTATAGGTGCACTAGTTCGGCGAAGAGATAGTGAAATACAAGTAGTAGTGATGATTATAAGTAGTAAATGTAATCTGAAATAAATATCGATGCGAGCAAACATGTAACAAAACTGAATGTAAATGGTGTGCAATGCTTAGAAACAAGGCCTAGGGATCATACTTTCACTAGTGGTCACTCCCAACAAAATAACATAATTGAACCAATAGATACTAACTTCAATATGCCACTCTAAACAATTCTCCAATGGATAACAAACACTAATCATGCGTAGGGCTATGAAGCACTCCTCAAAGTTTGTATTTCCCCAAACTAGATTGTCCCACACTATCACCATGAACGCACTAGATGGTTCTAACAAACACCAACAATTCATAGAGACATTAACCAAAAAGACACACATAATGCACACACTAGTCACCTTCACATTACGATACAAGGTGTCTCCGGAGTTTACAATAATAAAGCACGGGAGTAGCATAATATCTGAATAATAGCATCTACCAATTCAACTAGATACAAAGCTCACGATCACATAAAGATCACATCATGGGAGAGAGAGGTGAATCACATAGCTACCGGTAGAGCCCTCAGCCCCGGGGGAGAACTACTCCCTCCTCATCATAGGAGACAGCAAGGTTGGTGGAGATGGCGGTGAAGTCGATGGAGATGGTGGACGAGGCGATGGCGTCGATGGAGATAGCTCGAGGCACTTCCCCGTCCCTGCAGGGTGTCGGAACAAAGACTTCTGTCCCCCGAAATTTGTCTTCGACGGCGGCGGCGCTGCGGAACTGTTCTGGGAAAAACGCCGATTGTTTTAGGGTTTTCCTTCGGAAGGCTTTTTATAGGTGGAGGGGCAACGTCATAGGTGGGACCAGGTGGCCTCACCATGGGTTCTACCGGTAGCTATGGTGGTGAGCCTGGCTCCTGGCCCCCCTCCATCTCATCTTCGGTCTTCGCGAAGCTTCGGTAAAAATAGGAGGTTCGGCTTTTGTTTTGTCCAATTCTAAGAATATTTTGTGTGTAACTTTTTTGAAACACAAAAACAACAGAAAACAGGGAACTGGCACTGTGGCATCTTGTTAATAGGTTAGTTCCGGAACATGCATAAAAACGTCACGAAGTGTAACAAAACACAAAGCAAATGGTGTATAAACAAGCATGGAGCATCAAAAATTATAGATACGTTTGAGACGTATCAATACTCATCAGCATGGATCATTTGAGGCCAACATAGTCCAGTGGACAATGCCGACACACCAATTCAGGGTTCAAGTCACAAATGAGGTAAATTGAACCTATTTTAGTGCTCCGGCTTGGAGAGAATTTACCAAACACTACCAGATGGTACCCGAATACAAGTTCATCTTTATCTTGATGAAGGTGTGACCATGACATCATCTTCGATAACACGCACCCTGGCAACTACGAGAGTTTTGCAGGCGAGCGTGAAGCAAGAGATGATGATACCCCCATCATTGTGAATTATCCCGCACGCTAACTAGCTATGGCAAGTACTATGTTAGTAGATAAGTTCAATATATGTTTGTGATTGTCATGGTGAATTTGCTGTGAACTCGGTCGATATTAGTCATGGTGAACTTGTTGTGAACTAGCTACCACATGTTTGTTATGTTGTACATTGTATGTTCTGTTAATTGATATTGATGTTTTGTTATTTGATATTGCTGCTATATTCAATTGCAGCAACGGTTTTTTCAAAAGTACCTTAGTAACATGCGGTACCATACGAGCGCTACCAGTATTGTCACTACTGGTAGCGTGTGATGTCTGCGGGCTACTAGTATATGAATTATTAGTAGCATGCTATGGCGGCATGCTACCAGTAGTTATTATAAGTGGTGAGGTAGTGGTGGCGGGTGGGGCATGCTACCAGTAGACCAGAATCGCACGCCATCAATAGGCTTTTCCCTAGTAGTGCATTTTCCCCCATTAGAGCTCTCTATCCAGGGAAGCTTCTTCATCGACGAGTAGATTAGCATCGCCATCTTCCCCGGTCGCTAAAGGTCCCAGTGGTACATTTTCTCCCTCCACTTCTTCGATATGTCGTCTTTGTCCTCCGATTGTCCAAGCGATGTGAGTAACATCTATCCCTAGCTCTAGTAGTTTAGATTTGTGGGCATGTGATACCTTATACTTGATCAGAAAGTTGTATGGTAGATTATGCAACTACTGCTTCATGATGTACTATGAGGATGAGGTGGATGCATGTTGTGGTAGTGTGGGTTGAGTTCACTAATCTTCGTTGATGTGTAGTCCATGTATAAGAGTGTTAGTTGTTACGAGGATTGGATCTAAGGGTATGTTTGGTTCATGCCATAGCATGCCATACCAAAATATTTGAAACCATTGGCTAGCCAAAATAATGGTTAAAGATTCCTTGACCCCAAGTTGGCCAAAAATTTGGTAATATTTGAGAAGGGAATGTGAAAAGAGTTGGGTAGCCTAAATTTTGGCAGCCAACCAAACATGCACCAAAATATCATGGGTTGGCAAAAAAAATTCTAGGGGAAATTTGGGAATCAACCAAACATACCCTAAACATACCGTTCTTCTCCTTGTACCAGTAATCCGCTTACATGACAACAGGCAACAAAGAGCATATAACAAGCTTCAAAGTGCTTGTTAGAGCATCTCCACCGGTGCTCCCAATACGCCTCCCAATAGGGCTATTGGGGTGCCGGTTGTTTCTCAGGCTCACATCAGTGGCCCCAATACCAAGTCGACACATTTTGGAGCCCAATAAAGCAGACAACGCTCCCACGCCAGTCCCAACGCACAAGGAGCAGATTGGGGGCATTGGCACCTCGTGCCACGTTGGATTTGCCCACCAAGTTGCCCCGAGGCCCCTTTGGCAGTCAGACACCACTGGCTCATCCCATCTTGCCTCCTAGCTCACCAGATTTGCCATCACCACCGAATGCCACCGCCCCACCCCTTGTCGCCTCCCACCACTATACAATAACACCTCCTACCATCAAATAGAAGCTGGCCTCTCGGTGCCGCTTCCCCGTGCTTCGCCGCCCACAACCAATCGTTGCCGCCACCACCTGTGTCAATGTTGCTTGCATGGTGTTTGTTGATTTGCATAGTCAGCGGCAATGGACAAGGATGATGAGAGGATGATGGAGCTGTTGATGTAAGATGAAGCCGCCGCTGCCGATTAAGAACAACAAATGATGGTTTTGACTGCTCTCCTATGCCATCGAGAGCATCTCGCCGCCGTCCCTCATCGGGGTGGTTCGAGGGTTGGGAAGGCAAAGAGCAAGAATCAACATTGACTTGCATGTGCTCTTTTGCTTGACTCAGATTATTTTGCGGATGATGCAACAAATACCCCTAAGGAATTCCGGCTTTGTTTTTGGATACACAAGGAATTGTTCATGAAGATTGTGTCTCACGTCCGAGAGTACGGCGAGTTGTTCATGTGAAAGCCAGATTGCACCGGATTATGGGGGTTCTTATCGGTTCATAAATGCACGGTTGCCCTATGAGGCATTGCGTATGGAGCACCATGTGATACAAATGAGGACTATCTACGCATGGCTAAGTCGAAATGCTTTGAAACTATGGGCAGGTTTTGTCAAAAAGGCGGTGTTTGGAAAATACTATTTGTGAGCCCCAAATGAACAAGACACTGCTAGAATCATGGCACAAAATGCAACTAGAGGATTTCCTAGGATGCTTGGGAGTATCGATTGCATGCATTGGGCTTAGAAGAACTACCCATTTGCTTGATAGGGATTGTACAAAGGTCATACCGGAGAGTGCAGTGTGATATTATCTCGCCGATGGTATCTATCCGCAATGGTCTATAGTTGTGAAGACCATTCTTGACGCAAGTACGGAGAAGAAATCTCACTTTGCTAAGTGTCATGAAGCTTGTTGTAAGGATGTCGACTGGGCATTTGGTGTGCTTCGGCAGCATTTTGCTATTGTTAGGTACCCTGCACTAACTTGTTCGGAGTCTCAAATGTGGGAGTGCATGAGCTGTTGTGTGATCATGCATAACATGATTATCGAGAGTGAGTGTGATGAACCGGTGGTTGATGATGAGCCATTTGATCACGAAAGTCCTCTTGCCTAACTCAATCAAGTGCCAGCCGAATTTGCAGTATTCCTCGCCATGCATCAAGAAATTCGCAACAAAGACAAACATAATCGTCTTCAGGAAGATCTTGTGGAGCATTTATATTTTCTATTTCGATTGATGCATGAATAATTGTTCTTTAGTCTAATTTATGTGTTTCAAACTCTATTGTTTTAAAGGAATACGGTAAGGGAAGCCCCTACGGTGTTTCTTTTAATAAGACTTGAACCTGGGTGGCTGGGTTGTACATCCACTTCCCTAACCAAGTGAGAGCTCACTTCTCTTCAAACTCTGAATAATGGTGTAATTTTAAAACTCTGGGTAATTTTCTCTATTTATGTGTTTTGAATGTAAGTTTAATGTTTGATACACTTTGTATTTGCTATTTGTGTAAAAAATTGTTTGGTGGCCGGGCGTATTGGGGGCAGGGGTGTGCAACGGCATTTACGATAGGAAGGGGCTGTGTGTCGGCGCTCCCGATACGGGCCTATCGGTGCCTTACTTGGGGAGCGCAAGTGGAGATGCTCTTAGTATGTTAGAAATGGTGTCTTGTTGCATATCATGGTGATGTTAAGTTGCATTCTTACCATTGTTCTTCTACTTTGCTACTTTGACTTGTGTTGTAGGACAAAGCAGCATCAGTGTTGTCGCTTGTATCTGTGTCGATGCCTGATGATAGGTACCGCCCAATTCGGAAGAAGAACATCATGACATAGCCACCTGCTCTATCCACCTCTGTCCACAACATGGTGTGTCAACTCATCAACAAGGGGTCCTATATGAATCAGGGGCTTTAGACAGAAGGATCTTGAAGCTGTTACAGAAGAAGTTTTCTGAATCTGTGGTTGTCGAGTCACCTAGGGAACCATATGATGCATTAGAGAGCTAGGTGGGTTCAGATCCTCAAGCCTTTTTGTTGGGAGGCAACAACATCAATTATGATGGGGGACGAGCAATACTTTGCCCACATCAAGGTTGGATAAATTTATCATGTTTCGTTACGATACCAATTCACTTTAGAAAATTAAAGAATGGAGAGTGGAAACCGGTTGAAGGACGATTCGAAAAGAAACTTAGTAGTTGGATTGGGAAAATGTTATTGTATGGTGATCGTCTTGTGCTAATAAATTCAGTTCTAACAAGTCTGCCAATGTTTATGTTGTCATTTCTTCAAATACCTAAAGGGGCTAGGAAGAGACTTGATTGTTATCGCTCCCGGTTTTTCTGGCAATGTGATGAACACAAAAAGAAATATAGACTTACCAAGTGGAATATTATTTGTAGACCTAGAGATCAAGGGGGTCTAGACGTCGAGGTTCTAGAGCTTAAAAATAAGAGTTTATTTAGCAAATGGCTTTTTAAACTCTTGAATGAAGAAGGTGTATGGCAAGAACTTCTACAAAATAAATATTTGCAATCTAAAACCCTTTCTCAGGTTACAACAAAACCAACCGACTCACCTTTTTGGAAGGGATTAATGGAGGTTAAGGATGAGTTTTTACAACGGGGATCTTTTGTCGTGGGGAATGGGCTAAGTACAAGATTTTGGGAGGATACTTGGCTCGGGGAAAAGCCTTTAGCTGAGGAATATCCATCTCTATACAACATTGCTCATCATAAAAATGTCACGGTAGCCCATGTGTGTGGGGCGGGTCAGCTTAATATTGGGTTTCGTAGAACTCTAAATGGGAACAAATGGGATAGATGGATTCATCTTTTACAAAGACTAATTACCATCGAGTTAAATGATACTGAGGATATTTTTAAGTGGAATTTAACTGCATCCGGAGTTTTCACGGTTAAGTCAATGTACCTTGACTTGTTGGATGGAGATACAGTTTTTCTAAAGAAGTACATTTGGAAGATGAAGGTACCACTAAAAATAAGAATTTTCATGTGGTTTGTTTTCAAGAAAGTCACCCTTACAAAAGACAATCTGATTAAAAGAAATTGGCATGGTTGCACTAAATGCTGTTTTTGTGATTAAAATGAGACAATAGATCATCTTTTTATCTTATGCCCTTTTGCTAAGATGATTTGGTGTATTGTTTATATGACCTTTAATATTCCACCTCCATCAAATATCACAAACTTGTTCGGCAATTGGTTAAATGGGGTAGCTAAGAAAGATAAAGTTGCATTCGAGTTGGGGTGTGTGCTTTGATATGGGCTGTTTGGAACTTTCGAAATGATTTTATCTTTAACAAAAAAGCTTTTCCATCACTCATGCAGGTTATCCCTTTGGCTACTCACTGGATCCATATGTGGTCCTTTCTCCAGCCAGAGGAGGACCGCCCGGCCATGGATTTTGAGTGCAACCGTCTGCATATGGTTGCGTGGGATTTATACAGCCAGTTCGGATGGCATGCTACTAGAAGACTGACATGAAGACATATGTTTGCTGCCACCGTTTAGCTATTTTTGTTTGGCTGATTCATGTGGAGACCCTTTGTAATCCATGATTTGTAATACTTTGTAAAACTCCTTAATAAAGTAATAAAAACGGCCGTATGCATCGATTGATGCAGAGGCTGGGACTGCCCCGTTTCAAAAAAAAACTTCATAAGATCACATGTGAACCAAACTAAATAATTGTGTTCTCACTTAGGATCACCTTAAGGACGTTGGTGCAACACTGACATTGTGACTGTTTATATTTTGTGCTACTACTGTGTTAGTCATTTCCTTGATTACAAATCTTTTTTAGAATCAAGGGTGTGTTTCGCTGGTGGGTAACCTCATCAGTAAGCCCAAGAGGTAACGATATCGGGGAAGCTGGATGTATCGAAATGACAAGCATTTAGCCGAAAACTCAAACTAGGCAACCAAATGTTGGGGGTTGCCTTCTCCTCTGATGCGGAAAAAATTATTGTGGGCAACCAAGCTAAAGGCATAACATGAATCAAAGTTTGCATGAGTCCGCGTAGCTTGAACCGAACCATGATCCCAGATGCCCAAAGTGGCTACGGGTTCAATCTTGAAGTGAAAAATAAAGGGATTTCTATTTTTGTGCCCTCGGGTCCTTAGTTGTACTCAGTTTTCCCCAGCTCCTTAGTTTTTCCTCAGTTTTGTCCAAGCCCTTGTCTGAAACCATCACAAGTGCTGGAACGGCCGGTTGCCCGACGGGTCAACAACTTTGACCGTTATCTGCTGACTAGTGGGGCCACGTAGAGCCCGCAAAGACACGTCAGAGCATCCATCTTTGTTTGACCGTAAGCATCGCCGTATCCCTGACAAAAACGCGGACGAGTGGGGCATCGGTATATCGAATGACAAGTGGGGCCATGATGCTGTTACAAGGGGCAATACACGGGTAGGATTAGATTTTTAAACTGAGCTCTACAGCGATGGCACGGAGGAGGTGGCCTGCGGGGTGCCGAGATGAGATCGACGTCCACAAAGAAACTGCATGAGGCGAGACCAGACGCATTAGATAGATATGAACTAGACGCGTTTAACCATGCAAAGAAGAGAAGAACTGGTCGAGGACATCGACGACGACCTCAACACTTTGACTGACGGTGTCGGACACGAACGCGAGCAATGTAGATAAAACTAGTGTCTCTCCTTTCTGGCGTGTATAGATGGGTGCTAGGGGAGTATGGTGGCGAAGGGAAAGACCTCGCGGTGGTCTGTGGCGTCCAGCATAGCGGGGCGGCGTGGCCGTGCCCATAGCGGCGTGCATGTTCGGCATTGGCATCAGCATGTACATTCGTCATTGGTCTCGGTAGTATCTCTGGTGTGTCAGTGATCGAATGAGGGGACGGGATTGAGGGTGCATCCCGATGGTGACCTAGCAGTGGCGGCGAGCATGCATAGCCGTTCTGACCATGCCGATATCGGCATCGGCATCGTTTGGAGGCTGTGGTGCTCGAATCATGGTGGAATTTGCGATTCCCTATTATTTTTACATGCATAATATATAGAAAATAGCTAGATCTCTAAATCGATGCATATGAAGCTACATATATATTCTTGGTCATAATCCCCTTATCTAAAGGGGATGGATGCATGGCTTCACGTCGTCGTCGCTTTCATCGTCAGTATCTTCGTCGTCCGTGTAGTAGTACTTCCTGCATATTGTTACGTCGAACACATTCACTGTGAGCACATCATCGCCTTCATATTTGAAGTGTAGGATGTAGCCGAAATCCACACCGTGCGCGATGGCGAAATTCTCCCAGCCCTTGTCGAGGTACATCCGGCCTTGTCCGTCAAATAGGACCTCCACGGTCCAGAGACGAGGACCGCAGTCAGCTGCTCGCAGATACACCTTTGCGGGCTCCTGGCCGTCAAGATAGTCCGCAAACTTTTGTGGGAGTGCCTGCAAAGAGATCGAGCGCCGATCGTTTGAAATTAAAGGTTTTTTAGAACATGCACATATTTAATCACATGCATCATATATGTGGGAAAGCGTACATACCTTCTTGGCCAAAGGGTCTTCATAGATGACGATTAAGAACTCCTTTATGATCAATGGCAGTGTTGACGGTGGTGGTGGCAATGATGATGATCCACCACCCAGGCCGCCCCTTTCCCTTCCCCTTCCCCTTCCCCTTCCCCTTCCGGTCGGCGTCCGAGACATGGAAGCCATGGCAATGGATCAAGTGTATGTGAACGAAGAAGAGAGAGGCAGAAACGAAGAAGAGAGAGGCAGAACCTATTGACATGAGGGATGGCCGTTGTGGGGGTTTATAAGGGAGAGATGACCGTTGTGGGGTTTACACCATAAATTAAGGTAGAGATGACCGTTGTGGGGTTTACACAATAAATTAAGGAGGAGATGACCGTTGTGGGGGTTTATATCTCAACAAAAAAAGTAATGCCTAAAAGAAATGGAAATTTGTGATAGTTTATTATTTTACCGTGAAAAGTAATGCCTAAAGGAAATTCGTGATAGTTTATCATTTCACCGTGAAAAGTAATGCCTAAAAGAAATGGAAATGCGTGATAGTTTATCATTTTACCGTGAAAAGTAATGCCTAAAAGAAATGGAAATTCGTGATAGTTTATCATTTTACCGTGAAAAGTAATGCCTACAAGAAGTGGAAATTCGTGATAGTTTATCATTTTACCGTGAAAAGTAATGCCTACAAGAAATGAAAATTCGTGATAGTTTATCATTTTACCGTGAAAAGTAATACCTACAAGAAAATCATGATTACCAAACTTGTTGAATCCGGTGGCAAACTCGTTATTTAGCATACATAGAGGGGTAAAGGTTTGCCACCGACAGATAGAGAGAGGGTGGCACGATCCTGCCCGTTAGATTATGGGATCGACGGTAGGTGGGCACGATCCGTGTGATAACAGCTCGACCAATCAGGCCAAGTTTGGGCTTCTGTGAGAAGGGAGAGGGTAAAACTGAGTAGTAGCAAGGATACAAGGGCAAGTAAATAGTAAACAGGCTAAGGAATTCAAATAAGAGATTTAGAAAAAGAAAAACACATGTTTTATACAATGAAACCCAGGTTGGCCTACCTCAAAGTATTAGCAATTCAAATATACATGAGTGTGAAAATTATGGCCTCATTCAGACAAACTATGTTTTGGGTATAGATGTTTTGAGAAGGAGTTTGAGTGAAAAGCCCTGAACCTTCATAGCTACTAGTGATTTGAGAAGTGGCCATTTGTGTTAAAACTTGATTTATATATGATTGTCTACGTGGCAGGTCGCGTAACAAGACTCCATGAGTAGGAGGCACTATGATTTTATTTTTTTGATTTTTTTTGCGCATGAAATGACTCAATTAGATAGCTTAATCCCATTTGTTGACTCTCTGTTGACCAGCCACTTGAGGGTAGAACTGAGTATATTGTACTAGCCAGTATTAGTACTCGAGGGGAAAACTGAGTACAAATATTTTTCCAGTGTAAGACTCGAGGGTAGAACTGAGTACACGTAACGGTGCAGACGTGCAGTCCCACGGACGCGTGTCGCGGTGAGCAGCGGTTAGCCGCGCGGTGCGCGTGTTGAGACCAAACGTCAACTGCTAAGATGAACCGTCACTTTGCCAGTACAGAGCCCCTCTCTCCCTCCCTCTGCACACAGTCTCATTATAACTCACGCACACAACCACGCCTCTCACGTCCCATCACCTTCTCCAAATCCAAAAAACCCCAACCGCCCTACGCGCGCTCCCCTGCCGGTGATAGAGAAGAAGAATACGCCGGCGGCCGTCGCCCCCGAGCCCGTCGCCTCCGAGCCCGTCGCCTCCGAGCCCATCGTCTCCGAGCTCGTCGCATCTGAGCCCGTTGTTGCCGAGCCCGTCGCATCCGAGGGCGGCGCATCCAAGCGCGGCGCCTCCGTGAACTGGGCCTCTCTTAAGGGTGACGGACCACTTCACAAGATCAGCGACTGCTTATTGGCGAACGAGGAGTACGTGGACACCTACGCTGCTTTGAGGCAAATTTGTACAAATTGGCGCTCAGATCTACCTGAGCCCGACGTGCACTTGCACGAATGGATCATGGTAGAACACGCCCTTCCACGCGCCGCTGAGTTCTCCTTCCTCAACCTCCGCACATCCCGCTACGTCACCATCGATCTAACGGAAGTTCATGCAAGGTTCAAATTCCTCCATATCTATAGAGTTAATCTATTTTTATTTTCAATCGTAAACATCTTAGTGCTGAATGGTATCTTCATCAACTCCCTTTTAGATACTACTTCGTCGGCTTTTACCGTGGCGTCATCGTGCTTGCCTAGAAGAACCAGCCGCACAAGATACGGCTTCTGAACCCACTCACAAAGACATTGAACGCTACGTTTGAGGCGCAGATGCCATCTATGATTGTGAAGTCAGTCGCTGTAATGAAGTCCCCGACTATGGTCTTCATTTGCACAGGTTACCCCAATGAAATTGCTTGGGTCGATAAGAGCTCTCCAACTAAGGATATAGATGTAGATGATTGGGGAGAAGGAAGATTTACGATCGAGGACCATTCTCTGCGTTGCATTACCCCGTTCAATGGTGAATTGTATGCAATAGCTGTGAATGAGTTCGGAAGATTAGTGTGCACCAACAATGTCCAGTTGGAGCAGCGCGCGAGCACTGTCAACATGAAGACACTATTTTCATTTCCAGAACTTGGAAATGATTATGATTCCAAGTTCTACCTTGTGGAGTCAGATGGTGATCTGCTGCTTGTGTTGTTGGGCGGCAGCACTGACGACAACAGGCATTTGGAGGAAGGTCAACCATTGGTGTACCGTGTGGACACTGAGAGCCTCTCTCTCCATGCCGTCAGTAACATTGGCAGTCGTGCCCTCTTCGTCAATTTTATCCGGTGTATCTCCATCGACACTAGAGTGCACCCGACAGTTCGACCTGGCTGCATCTACTACGCGGATTTGGGTTATATGAGAGAGTACTCTGATGATAGAAAGGCCTGGGATGAGTGGCCACGACGTGTGGATAGAATAGGATATGGTCTGAAAAATGAACAAAGATCATACCGTTTGGAGGATGTATTGGCTGCACACTGCAGACGGAGGGAGTTCAGTGAATATTTCCTTCATCTCATGAAATGTAGCGACGACGAAATATATGATGAAGAATGAAGAACATTGTTATTGGCTGCTTTTGGCTGCTGTATACAATTTATGTATTATACTTAGTTTTCTGGATTTATTATGCTGCTGTGAATTTATCATATACTAGCTTCTAGATTTGCTACTAGATTTGTTACCATATTGGGCAAAAAACGAGGGCCAAAAGGCAACAATCATTGAAGAAAGACAGAAATAGAAGCTTCTCTAGATTTGATACTAATTTGGTGAAAAGAGAGAGAACTGTTACAAAGAGAGAGGGGAAAAAGGCGCTCTAAAAAAATGCCAATTTGGCCCGAGAGAGACAGAACCGAGCTCTCACGTATAACCAAACGCAGTCTCGTTCTGTCCCACGCGGTCCCTTTCTACCAGCCCCACGCGACGCGGCCCCACACGTCAGCACGGAAACGGTCAACTAAACGGGAATCCTCCCGTCCGAGCTCCTTCTGAGGGTTTCAGACAACGGCTTGGGGAAAACTGAGGAAAAACTAAGCTGGGGAAAACTGAGTACAACTAAGGACCTGAGGGCACGGAAATAGAAATCCCAAAAATAAATACCCCACGCCTAAAATATTTTGAGTGTGTTGCATTATCTTGTCATCGACCAGCAATATGATCATTTGTGTTAGGAAGGTATACTTAATGATCCTATTATTTAATTGATGTTGTAGACGTTTGTATTTTTGAACACATTGTTAAATTCTTCAAGTTTAACTTTGCTCAAAGCTGCAGGGGAGATTGAGTATTGTTTTGGTAAAAGAGCATGTGAAATCTGATGGTTGACCTGTATGATTTTGCCACTAGACAGAAAAAAAAAGTACTATGCCACTGTCTACTTGTTGCTAAAATTGTGTGATGCCACGTTTTCGCCGCTAGTTGGCACGTTTTATGTGTACCAGTATTTTGGCAAAACCACATTATGTCGTTCAGTTGGTATATTTACCCCACGCTTTTGTCGCGAGCTGTCACAATGCCACGCCCTTAATTTTGAGTGAAATTTGTTGTACGCTTCTGGCGACAGATTGGACGCTCACATACGACTTCAGCTCGGATACTAATAGTGGCGACAGTATGCAAATCCAGTCGAAATAATATACTCCCTCCGAACACTAATATCTGTCTCTATATGGATGTATCTAGACACTAAAATAGATATATCTAGACATATTTTAGTGTCTAGATACATTCATGTAGAGACATGTATTAGTGGTCGGAGGGAGTATAGAACATGTCATCATTCGCTAAAAACCTAGTATTTGAGATTTACTTCGCGCGCGCGCACGCGCACGCACACACGCAGGCAGGAAGGTCATCACCTAGTGCAAAATGAACTCAAAACCTTCCCAGCCATGTAAGATGTTATTGCACCAAAACATATTTTCCCCTTCTAAACAGAATACAATCACAAATCAAATAATCAACATAAAACCCCTAAATATTTGCAATTTGGACAGTCCTGCAGAGCACGATAGCATTCATGCAAACAGGCCCCACAATATTCAAAGCATCAGCACCAGTAATAGTTTGTGTACAATATACAAGTACAGAGGTAACTTATTACGTACGCAGGAAACAGATACGTACTTGTACAGCACAAACCAATCTGCACCTTGTTCACACTACCAAAGCACAAGAAACCCAGACCCCGTGCTTTGACCTGACCTGTACCCCCTTTGCATTTGCTTCGAGCTTGCAGTACTGCACAGGCCTACTACAAGCCTATATACAAGCTACAAAGATCTCGAGCAGATCTTAAACCACAAACATTACTCGTAGTATAATAAACTAGACTAAATCTATGACCAACCCCCTACTCACTTCCCTTTAGCTAAGGAGAAGACGAACATGAGAGCTGGAGAGAGCAAGGGACAGGAGATGCAGAAGCATTCAAGATTCTGAATCTTGTACGGTGCTATTACTATCCCATCACATTTGAATATCTGAGTAGTACTAGCTGCTGGCAGGAGCAAACCAAAACAAATGCTCCCAAAGGCCTAGCTCATCCTCCTTCCTCTCTCCTCTCCTCCCTCTCTTGCCTCATTCATAGATCATATAGATTGATAGATAGGTTGTCACTCTGTAGTCTGTGGGCTGTAGGGCATGCCCCTACCAGCAGTACTAGCATGCAGATGAAGCAGGAGAAAGAAAAGAAAAGAAAACTAACCTAGATAGGTGCCTAGTAGGAGAAACATAGCTCCTGTCCAACTTACAACAACAGCTGGGGCACCATAAATGGGGGCAAAAGGACACACACAAGGCTGGATTGAATTTACATGTGGGGGCACATGCATATCATACATCACCACTAACAGTACCATGCTGCATGATTTGGGACCAGCTGGTCAAAATGAGGGGAAGAAAACACCACAGCCTGCAAACCTGATTCATGGAAGGGGTTGGGGGAGTAAATGGTGGCCCACAGAGATCCATCATCCATGGCTTTCATTTCTTAGCTCCCAGCTCCAAAGCCAGACAACATCCTTTCAGCTTAGCAGCAGGACAGGCTAATTGCAGCCACAATCGCCAAGATAATTGGAAGAACTTGAATGGTAAACTGACAGCACCAACATGCCGAAACCTGAAAAAGGAATCCACATTGCACTTCCAGTGAAACACTCGCAACCGTTTCCATATCCACCAATGTGCAATTCATGTCATACTAAAGGGGAACATAGTTAGTCAGGCCCGAAAGAAAGCAATAAGATTTTTAAAAAGTTGATAGAGCAATGAGAACCACAAAATAGAAGTTGTCGCAGAAGTGTTAGGATTATCTGGTACACTGAAACACGACTTCAAAAACTAGACAAAATGGTAATGACGCAAGAGAGTGAAACTACTTTATAATTTCTAATAAGAACAGGGTGCTGGTACAACTTTATACAGAGCATACAAAACCAGACCTGGTTGCTCCAGGACAAACAGGTAGGTGTGAATTGTGTCAACAGAACTCTTCATTAAAAAATGGGACCCGTATGAATATGACATCTCTACACTCAGCAGTGCTTCAAAAATTGTGGAAGACTGAAGAGAGTTGCTGGCCCAGCCACTATGAACAAAGGCAGACAAACCATCTTTTGAGATCACTAAAATTGTAGCAGCTTTTCTAATACGTAGGCACTGAATAGTCACTCACACAAGAGTATATGTGAGTGGCGTTCACTTGGAGGGCGTCCTCAGCCATAAAAAGAGAGAGCTAAGTCAGAAAAGGATGTTCTTCAAAATCAGGAGGATTATCATGATGAAGATAAGAATGACGAGGACAGTGGCACACATAACCATGCCCCCTTTCTTCTGCGTCCTTTCAGCCTGAAAAACAGAGATCAGATGAAAATGTTACTGCAAACTTCAGGGACTGACGATACCTCCTATTTTTTTCCTTTGCAGAAGCTCTTATATATATAAGGTGCTGCAGATGAAACATCAAGGACTGATGTAGATTTTTTTTAAATAATGTCGGTAGACAGTGAAATATGAATGTGCAGAGAGAGAAAAAGAGATATAGAGAGAGAGAGAGGTCATAAAGGCGTAGTACTTTCGGTAAATTCTCGAACTAGTTTGAAATCAACAGCCTGGACCGAAAACTTGATATTTTTTACTTTTTACTGGATGATTTTACATTCTTATGGTCTGGGGGGCACAACTTGAAGCACTTGGCTATATCTTCATGTTTCTTTTGAATGGCTAACCTACCCGATATCTTCATATTTCTTTTGAATGGCTAACCTACCGTACTATTCCCGATTAGATTTACTGGTCAAAGGTTGAACAAGATTGACCACTTGATTTCTGCACTGAAAGTTTTTTTTGGCTTACAATATAACTTGGGAGTGTGGCATAAAAAATTCCAGTTTGTCTACCCCAAGCAAATGAAATAACTACTACTCCCTCCATTCCCTTTAATAGGGCACGGAAAAATTGCGATTTTTTCCAAAGAGGAAGGCACAGTGTGGGTACTAGAGGTAACCTTCCAAAATTATTCCTCAAAAAATCGTTGCCTGGCGCTATAATTAAGGTGAGCCACACAATCATGGGCAGCCACGCCCAGCTACCAGCAGAATCGGGGAGTCTGGTGCGGTACATGAGGATTAAATGAGAGAAAGAATAGGAAGGGATGAGCAGGATATTTGACAGATTTTTGATCCGCTTTTGGCAGCTCTCTTTGAAGAGAAGTTAACTAGGGGCAAGTTTGGAAACAAATCTCCTTGCATGCCTCTCCTTAATCCTAGCTCCAATTTTTTACACCTTTTGCATGGGAACGGAGGGAGTAATAGAGAGGTAGGAAACAGGAATGAGGATGAAACCTTTTGCAACTGTTTATAGCCCTCTTCAACTGAAGCTGCAACATTCTGTACATTGTAATCTATCCGATCAACAATTGTTCCCTGTTCAAATAAAGAAATGAAGAGTCTGAAGTCTGCACTAGATATTACTCCGTATATCTTACCATCAATAACCAATTAAGCTAGGATTTTCATACCTGGTCAATCACAAGAACTGAAAGATCCTTCATGATCTGTGCAAGCTCATTCACTGATTCAACAACCTTCAAACAACAAGCAAATAATGAAAGTAAATTTCACAGAATTGAGTAACCTATTTTTCCTTTCGATAAATTTATGCATAAATATTGAACAAATAAAGAACTAACCTGTTCGATTTCTCTTTCCCTTTCTCTGGTGAATGCTTCGCTTTTCTTAAGTTTTGACATCTGAACCTCAGTGAACCCCTGAAATCAAAATCCTAGAATGAATTACAGCACCAATAGCTTAGTTTAATGAGCTTGGTAGACTTCTTATCAGCAACCTCTTTCAACCAGTTCGGACATTCCCTAAGTAATAGTTTGGAACGATTTTAGGGGAAACCATGGTCATTGCCCTGTTCTACCAAGCATATGCCCAACTTTTTTTGAGTTGCCAAATCAAGTTGAGTTGCAAAACCTCTGGCTTGGCGATTAGTCGTTGTAAGCCGCTGATTTAAGCGCGAGTTGCCCTAATTTCTACAAAATGGCTTGGCGATTAGTCGGCGACTAATCAGCGACTCAAAAACCAGGCATATGCCTTTACATCCAAAGTCCAAACTCTACCCCAAATTTACACATTATCATTATGTGAAAGCTTAGTTTTAGACCAGATATGCATTCACTAATTACATACATGTATGATTGTATTGGACTAATCACCCAAGCTAAATGCAACTTTCACTGCATATACCTCTGCCTTTATTCGTTTTGCCTTTTGTCTTCTCAATTTTCTTTTTTACTTATGGATCAGAATTGAAGCATGATGTTGAAACCTTGAGTTTGTCCCAATAAAACTTACAGTAACACAGCAGGGAGCGAGTACAGTGCAAAGAAAACAATGAAAAATCACTAGAACTGACATAAGTTTCTATGATAAGCTGCAAGGACTCAGGAGCAAACAGATACGCAAAAAAACTAGTCTTCAGTAAGTAAAGACAGAGGCAATAGCATACCACATCCTCAAATTCATCGTCTTCAAGTTCAAATGTCGACTTAGACCCATTCATGTTCATTTCTAAATCAACACCATCTTGCCCCTGCAATCAAATTTCATTAACCAAGAATCTTTGTTAGAATGAGATAACAGCTCAAGTATCTGAATTTCTGAAAATATCTTAAGCAGAGTGGCAAACCTCTTTCTGTTGGCGAAGCTGTTTCAAATAAGATGACTGTTTTTTCCGGAACTCCATAGACAGACTTTGCAGGTCTGTAGCAAGGGAACGCTGCAGATAACAGTCAAAGGCGTTCCATCCATCAACACAAAAAAGTCGCAGCAGTTACCAGTCTTGTAACTGTTAATATACAAAAGAGTAAGGGCGAGTCATCACCTGAACATTCTTTCGGACTTTTGAATCCTCTGAGGAATCATTCGTGCCCAGCTTCTGCAGCCTCTTCTCTGACCTCTTCAACAGGTCTGTTATCTCGTGCGTGAGAACCTCAATTGCTCGCTGGTCATCTCTACCATCACCAAAGGATGGCATCAAGGCCTTGGCGTGCGCCTTAGCTAGCTCAGCCATTTTCGTCTTCGCCCGCTGCATGTTCGCAGATATATCTTCGGAAATGTCCACCCAGGCTGGGGGAAGCCCGACCGTCACCGTGCCTCTACTGCACAAATCACATGTCAGTACCATACCAACGATCTGATCAGTTGTTACGTGTCCAACAGGTGCTTTTTATACGACAACTCTACCGCTGAGCAACCTGGCATTCAACCTACTACAGCTCAATTTCCCCTCCCAGCCTATTAGGGCATGTACAATGCAAAAAGCTTACCTAGGCACTAAAAAAGTCAATCCAGAACGTTGCATAAGCATCCGGCGCTAGGAGCAGTATTTTGTGTGTGATTTCTAAGCGCCGGACTCTTAGTTTTACGTCGATGCCAGAAAACGCCTGGGAACTGCTTGGAAACCGGCAATACTGCCAGGACTTTTCCCCTAGCGCCTCTGATTAAGCGCCCCGTTGTACTTGCCCTTATGAGTCTGACAAATAACACCCACATTTCTTCACGGAAACTTAAGCACTCTTCAGCCCGCGTGATCGAAGTGCACATTTTATACCCTCGTGCTCCATTTAAGATACCAATTGACAATTCCCAGTATTGACACATGCTCTGACATTATATAAACGGTCTTGCCTCGAATTAGCTAATATACCCTGGTAGCTTACATCAGACAAATTGATGGACATATCAATTAGCTAACGTACAGCTTAGAACAGACTAACTGATGGACAAGCCTAGTGATCCGCGATTCAGCATTTCTAGTGATTTGCAACTCAGCGTTTCAGCTACTTCCCTCGAAATCATATGTCGACAAGCACGCATTCCAGTTGCGTTACTCCCCTACGGTACCATGATTTCATAACCTCTGGTCGATTTTAGCTAGCTACCTACCTAATCTGGTCTCTAGGGGGGTGGTGGATTAGAGGGGACGCGAGTAGGAGGGGTCAGATTCACCTGGAGGAGGCGGAGGGGTCGTCGGTGCTGAGGGGCGCGTAGGTGCGGTCGTGCCGCAGCAGAGAGGACATCTCGATCACCGGCCCGCCGCCGGGGGAGGAGGAGGAGGACGAGGGCGCCCCGGCCGGCGCGCGGACGTGGCGCAGCGCGTCGCGGTACTTGCGGAAGAGCGGCGTCCGGTTCCGCGTCGCCATGGGCCGCGGGCGGAAGATGGAGGAGGCGGAGGCGGGCCGGAGGGAGCGCGCGGCGAGATCTCGACGGCGAGGAGGATCGGGGGAGGAATTGCGGCAGTTGGGGCGAGAGGAGAGTCCGTGCTGCGTTGGGAGACACTTCGCCAGCAAGGAAGGACGGAGGCGAGCTGCTGATGACCGGGCCAAAGTCGGGCCGGGAAGGTGGAAAAAAGAGTTTGCGTTCGGCTAGACGCTCACGCCGTATCTGGGCCGCCCATGCGGGTCATTGACCTTATGTATATATATAATCTTCCACTAAAACAAAGTTATTATATAATCTTAGTGTCTATTTATATTTAGCTTTCCCTAAAGTTTTTTACATTTTTCTTTAAAATATAATGGAAAATACATTTTAGTAAAATATAAAAAACACGCTTTAAATTTATAGTTTAAGAAAATTGTCATTTAAAAAATTGTGTTCACGTAGTATATATGACTTCTTGACATGCACTGAAATACGGTTGTGAGGATGGGCTATTTCACTCCAAGGGAGTAGATTGTTATTATACACTTTCTATGTTTCTTTGCAACCGTATATAATTTTTACGCCATGTAAATTTTGTCCTAACCTATAAGTTGAGAAGAATGTGAGAAAATAAATATGTTACATCAATTTTATTGTTTATATGACGTACCAAAATATGAAGTAAAAGGCATATTTTTTGTGTTTTTTTATTCCATTACGACTCATATATTGTGTTTCTTATGTTGATATTTTTGTCATGGGTTAATATGAAGGCAACTGTTGTATACCAAACATAAATTTTGAATGTAGCAACACAAAAGTATTCCAAGTGTAAGCTGAATACCACTTCTATACAATTGTGTTTGTATGTATATATATTTTTATGTACCTTTTAAAAGAAAATCCATAAAAATGAAATAATAATGTACTTATAGAGGTAAAATAAAATTGGTTAGGTATTTAGGAGATTTTAATGAATCTGTCAAAAATAAAGATAGAGTTAAACTAAATATAAAATTATAATATATTACATAATTATGTATAAAACAAACAAAAGAAAAAAATAAAGACGATAAAGAAAGATAGACAAACTAAAAAATGTAGAAATAAGAAATCTTGCCCTGTCGATTAACCGTGCATAGGAGTCGCTCCCTTAAGCGATGCTATGAGCGTCGGATAGGATTCCTGACGAGAGTTGGCCTCGGCAATGTCCATGGATGATGGACTTAGGATGGGGAAGATGAGCGCTAGATGAATTCAAAGGTTATCAGACAAACAAGGCAAATCTGACAATATTATTGAGACAAAACTAGGGTTACAAGCTAAATCTCAGGGTGTCCTTCGCCGGCTCCTCCCGGCCCCTTTTATATGTGGACGTGTCCTAAAGTTCTTGTCGGTGATACAAACTTGTGATCTTTGTCGGTTACAAAAGAGTTTCCTTATTTGAGTAGTTCTTCTGTCTGCTCCTTCTTGGGCATAATCTTCGTGGGCCTTACCTAAATATAAACCACGGGTACCAATGCCATGGACCCTGGCAGACATACCCATATCGATTCCCCTTCAAATTTCATATTATTTGGTGTTTTATTCAAGAAGTACACACACCATAGAAGAGTACACACCTAAGACTACCGCCACATTTAAAGACTCAAACATCTCCTGCAGAAGACTACAGACGGAGCCATCACCTGCGTCTCATTGTTGACGAGTTTGTGCATGATCCAACTTAGGGCGCGCAAAAATTTCAAACCTGAGATTTCATACTGGTAGGTTGGATGCAACCACCTTTAGTAATCCGGCGAGCTATCATTAATCTCAAAAGTGTCATGGCATTGAGTTCGGGAGAAAAAAGTTCTTCGAAGAGCAACACTTCTGGTCTTGCTCGAATGGCATTGAAATGTCGCATGTTCATGCCACCTTGTTGACTCTCTAGGTGTTGTTTGCCCTGCTAATATTGGTCAAATTATGCGTTGAGCAAAAAAAAAAAACCAAAATTTGTGTAGGATATTTTGCAGCTTCACATGTTATAATATTTTTCAATGTTTTATTACTCACTCCATTCCAAAATATAAGATGTTTTAGTCTTTTTTATAACACACATGTATCTAGATGCTATTTAGTGTGTAGGTTCACTCATTTTGTTTCCAACCTACACACCAAAACATGTCTAGATACATAGTGTGAGAGAAAGACTAAAACATCTTATGTTATATTACCTCTGTCCTAAAATATAAGCCTTTTTAAATAACTAAGTTAGCTCTCTAAAAAAACTTACATTTCGGGACCGGTAGTAATTTGGAACGGAGGGAGTACATGATACACCACGCATGTGTGTGGGCCTGTGGGGTTGTGTTGCATGCATGTATTTGTGGTGTGTGTTGTGTGCGTTTGTGCAGTGTATTGTGAGCGTGTGCGTTGCGTGTGTTGTGTGCGTGTGAGCGTGTGTTTTGCGTCTGATGTGCGTGTGTGTTGTGTGGCTAGCTGTGTGTGTTGTCTCCACATGTCATCGTGTGTTATGCAAAAATAGCAACCTAGTCTAGTTATAGAAAGGCTAGTAAAGCAGATTTTCGTTTAAATTGATATACCTTCTCTCTCCTCTTTCTATACACAGTTTTTTTGGGTGTGTTTGGTTTAGGGGATATGATTTAGAGCTTAAGGATATCCCCAACCATTAGGACTTTTTAAGGACACACGACTCCATGAAAAAACTCTCATCCCAGTACAAAAGCACCAATTAATCTGCAAACATTCCAGCTTTTCTTGAAACCAAATTTCAACTCATAACAAGAGGAAACGGGACATTTCCTGAATTGCTTCCGACTAACAGAAATGTGTTTCTACCACGCTAGGTACTGCTCAAGTGAATTGCGTAGTAGTACATCCAGATTCCAGATCATAACAGCAATTGCGGCAAATTGGCACTCATCTCAACAGCAGCCAAAGCAAATTCTAACATAAGATTATCTTGCTTAATTCGTAAACTACATCCTAGTAGCTGCATGCTGGATTTCAAGAAGAAGGATGCATCGTAGCAAAATTCCCATTCGTTCGTTCAAGAATGACCATCAGTATAGGCTCACTCCGAAGGACTCGCTGACGATGATGGCGATCCCCATGGAGATGGCGACGAGCGAGGCGGCCCAGGTGAGCTTCTCCGTGATCCGTGGCACCCTCTCCCTGAGCGCCTCCGTGCAGGTCCCGATGAGCACGGTGTAGCTCGCCATGGACATCACGGTGCCGACGAGGAACATGCCGAGGAACGCCGCCCCCGCGGCGCGCGATGGCATCGCCAGCGCCGGCAGGATGATCATGAGCGCGTCCGGCTGCAGCCCGTGCACGATCCCCGTCGCGAACGTGGCGAAGCTGATCTCCTTCTTCTTGCCGCCGCCGCTCATCAGCGCCTTCTCTAGCGAGTTTCCGCCGTGCTGGTGCGCGCCGCCTGCGCCGCCGTCCAGCGCGGCGGCGACGCAGGGCGCAGCCTGGGTGGCCTCGCGGATGCCGATGGCGCCGATGACCATGAGGGTGAGGCCGACGACGCGGGTGCCCCAGGTGCGGAGGATCTCTATGTGGAGGCGGTCCTTGAGTCCGAGGAAGAGGAGGCCGAACATGACCTGGCCGGCGTCGTGGCCGCAGCCCCAGAGCGCGCCCACCGCCGCGCTCTCCACCGGCGACCGCCCGATGGAGAGCGGCGCCAGCGCGGCGAGGTGGTCCGGCCCCGAGAGCGTGTGCAGGCAGCCGGCGAGGAACCCCGTCCACGCGCTGCCGAGGAACTCCGACTTGAAGATGCTCCGGCCCGCCGTGACAGCCGCAGAGTGGGAGTGGCCGTGCAGCGCCGAGGCCAGCGCCGTCGGCACCATTGACGATGGCTGAATTGCCGCCACAACCAACGCCCCTAACAAGGCGACAACCGCAGCCGATGCGACCTGTGAATTATCGCACGCAAAGAACGTAAAATTCCACATTTGTTCCACGTCTGGTTCATCGTTGGTGGAAAGTTCCCAGCGTGGATTATGGTACGCAAGAATTCAGGGGAAATGGAGGAAACAGAGCAGAGCACTGGCGCACTGACCTTCTGAAAGAAAAGGCGTCCTCCCCCGGACACCGGAAGGTCCTCTGCGGCGGCGGCGGCGGCTTCCTTGTCATCTTGTTCCAGTGGGGCGGGATTGACGGAGCGGGAGGCAGAGGCCGCGGCGAGGAGATACGGAGGCGACCTGGGGAGGGGAGGCAGCCTGAGCCCGAGGCCTCCGCGGTGGGGCCCGAAAGACCTTGGCGCAGCGGTGGCGGGGAGGATGTGGTGGTGGCCGCCGGCGCGGGGCCTGGAGGCGGGCGCGCGGGTGAGGTGGAGCGGCGAAGAGATAAGCCTGTCCATCGCGGGTGCGGGAAAACAATCGAGAACTCCTCCGCTGCAGTTTCGGTGTGGCTGAACTGAAGAGAGATTTTGGGGGGCTTGGGGCGGGCCGGGTTGGGCCTATGGGCATCTATCGAGCCATCTACTAGGTCATGTGGCCTTTTGGGAGTGGGAGTTCTGCTTTCTTCATACCCTCTCCGTACCAGTTCAATTGACGTATATTATGGACGGTAGGTGGTCTAATGACATTGATTAAATCGGAACCGAGGTAGTAGATCGGTTCTTCTACTTTGGTCGGTCTTGTCGATGTTAGAGTGGGAACTCGATTTATAGGTAGAGTTTTCAATAAAACTTGTGTTCTACAAAGATTAGGTTAGATTTTTGGTACTCATTTTCTTTTGGTCTATATCAATGGAGATGTCATTGTTCATAATAAGTAATCTTTAACTCTTCCTTTGACAATGAGATATTCTTACGGTCTTCTATATCTTGCTTCGTCAGATCGATTTTAGATTCTTTCGTATGGTTGCCACGATGAGGGTTATTGACAAGGGTATAGATAATAGAGCCCGTCAGTTGAGTACCCCTGAGGCCCGTTAAGCTAGGCCCAATTGTAATACTAGTCAAAATACGAGTTCATATCGTATGTCGATATTGTAATCTGTATCGGATCCCACCCGATCCTCGAGACCTGACCACCTATATATAGGGGCCAGGAGGGGACGGTGTGGGACAGATTGAGAGCAAGCCAGGTCCTGCACCCACGTTTACTTTCATAGCCACCTTGTTTGACTGAGTTTACCTTCGAGTTCATCCGACGCCCTATCTCCCCGATCCTAAGTCCTTCATCTAGAACATTTGTCGAGTTAACCCTCGTCAATTGGCGCCGACCGTGGGGACTTTGGGCGTTGGAATCATGAATTCGACGGCTTTTTTGCTTTTAGCCAGTAGCAATCCAGATGTCGACGAAAATCAAGAGATGGAATTGACGTTCGGAAGTCTAAGCTTCTACATCGGACATTCGGGTTCAACTCGCCTTTCAGATCCGACGAAATCAGTTCTGTCGGCAAGCAAAACAGAGAGAATCACAGCATCTGGATCATCTGTAGGCTCTTCTAGCGAGGCAAACTCGCCAGTCAGCTTAGCAGCAACGGAAAATCTGCAGGAAAAATTCGAGGAACCCGATGAAACCGGGCAAAAGACCATTGTGGAAGTGATACGTCTCCAACGTATCTATAATTTTTGATGCTCCATGCTTGTTTTTACACTATTTGCCTACTGTTTCGTTACACTTCGTGGCACTTTTATGCATTTTCCAGAACTAACGTACTAACAAGTTGCCACAGTGCCAGTTCCCTGTTTTCTGCTGTTTTTGTATTTCAGAAGTGATACACAGGAAATATTCTCGAAATTGGACGAAACAAGTTCCTGAAGTCTTATTTTGTCCGGGAGCTTCCAGTCATCCGAAGGAGAGTAGGAGGGGGGCCACAGGGGCCCCACACGCCAGGCCGGTGCGGCCAGGGCCTGGGCCGCGCCAGCCAGGCGTGAGGCCACCTGGCTCCACTCCTGACATCGCCCCTTCGCCTATAAAGACCCCCCGACGGGAAAAACCTAAGTACCCGATCAATTTTCCAGAACACATCGCGATCCGCCGCCACCATCGACCCGAAGATCGGGAGGGTCCAGAAGCTCTTCCCGGCACCCTGCCAGAGAGGGGAATCGCCACCGGAGGTCTTCTTCATCGCCATGCTTGTCTCCGGAGCGATGAGTGAGTAGTCTACCTTGGACTATGGGTCCATAGCAGTAGCTAGATGGTTGTCTTCTCCACCATGTGCTTCATGTTTAGATCTCATGAGCTGCCCTACATGATTGAGATCACCGTTATGTAATTCTACATGTTTGGTTTGTTGGGATCCGATGAATATTGGTGTTATGATTGAGTTGTTGCACTGAATATTATCTTATGTTATCTCTATGTTGTTTATGATCTTGCATGCTCTCCGTTGTTAGTAGCTATCTTGGCCGAGTAGTTGCTAGTGACTCCAAGAGGGGGTATTTATGCTCGATAGTGGGTTCATGCCTCTATTTAACCTGGGGGAGTGACAGAAACCTCTAAGGTTGTAGATGTGATGTTGCTACTAGGGAGAAAACAACATTCATATGCTCAAAGGCATATGCTTTGTTTACATTACACACTTTGCTTAATGCAATTATCTATTGTTCGCAACTTAATACTTGTGGAGTTCTCGGATTGATTCGCCACAAGTGGATTATTAGTCATAGATGCAGTTGGATGGCGGTCTATGTATTTTGTTGTAATGCCCAGAGTAAATCTCATAGTGATCTTCTTGACATATCACGTTTATCTTTATTCTATCAATTGCCCAACTGTAATTTGTTTACCCAGCATGTGTTATTTATCTTATGGAGAGACACCACTAGTGAACTGTGGACCCCGGTCCTATTTCCATCATATTGCTATCACATGTTTACTTTACTCGCACTGTTTACTTTACTTGTATACTTCTACTGTTTTCCACTCGATACGCTCATAACCTTTGTTTCAAGCAAACCGGTGAGATTGACAACCTCATCGCAAGTTGGGAACAAAGTACTTGGTTGTGTTGTGTTCAGGTTCCGCGTTGCAGCTAGCAAAGCAAAGCTTGGACGAGGCGCCATATATAAATTGTCCGAAGCTGTCGCTAAGCCAGTCCGCATCACCTTCAGTCGTTATTGTCTGCTTTTCTCCTGATCGACAAACCTTGGTTTCTTAACTGAGGGAAAACTTGCTGCTATATTCATCAAAACCTTCTCTTGGGGTTTACCAACTGGCCGGTCATTTACTTCATTAACTACACGCCAACAAGTTTTCTGGCACCATCGTCACCGCGCCCCCATCAAGTTTTCTGGCGCCGTTGCCGAGGAAGAGTGGAAGACTTCTGCGAGGAAAGTTTTCGCACGCACATCATTTACTTTGTTATTGTTTTGCTTTACTTTATTTATTTTACCTGCATCGTTTTATATCAAAAACCCAAAAAAAATTAGAATCCTTGGTAGTTGTTTTTACTTGTTTACTTTCGTTTTGCTGAAATGGCCAATTCTGAAAACACCAAGTTGTGTGACTTTACTAGCACGAACAATAGTGATTTTATCTGCACTCCTATTGCACCACCTGCTCCTGCTGCAAACTTTTATGAGATTAAGCCTGCTTTATTGAACCTTGTTATGAAAGAGCAATTTTCTGGTGCTAGTACTGAAGATGCTGCAGCTCATCTCAACAATTTTGTTGAGCCATGTGAGATGCAGAAATATAAGGATGTAGAAAGTGATATTATTAAGCTCAAATTGTTTCCTTTTTCTTTGAGAGGAAAAGCTAAAGATTGGTTGTTGTCCTTGACTAATAGGGGTGAAAACGGAACGGATTATTTCCGACCGACCGACCGAAGGCTTACGGAACGTAAAAACGGATTCGGTCGGATAGTTGGCGGATACGGTCAGAAATACGGCTAGTGCTTAACGGATACGGAAAAGGATATGGTTTTACTAATATCCGATCGTATCCGTAAATAGACCATATTTCACGGTTATATCTGGACAATATCTGATAAAATATCCGTCAAGAACTTGTTGAGTACGTGATTGGGGAGGGTACATAAAATAGAGTTATATATTTTGTCTTATGGTACACAAACAGTACCATGCAAGGCATAAACTAGTTTTATATGAATATATATTTATGTATGTAGAAAAAATTACAAGCTAATTTTACTTTATTATCAACAAGATATCCGATAAATGTTTCCGCAACCGAACCGTATTCGCTCCATATTCGATCCATATTCGTTACCGATAGACTCCGATTCCATATTCGTATCCGCACAATATCCGCTCCAATTCCGAATCCAAAAAAAAATATGGTAACGAATACGGTTTCACTACTATTCGTCCGTATCCGCTCCGTTTTCACCCCTATTGACTAAGAATAGTATTGATTCATAGGCTAAGTGTAAGGATGCTTTTATTGGTAGATACTATCCTCCTGCTAAGATTATATCTCTGCGTAGCAATATTATGAAATTTACTCAGTTTGATAATGAACATGTTGCTCAAGCTTGGGAAAGAATGAAATTTATGATAAAGAATTGCCCCACTCATGGACTGACTACTTGGATGATTGTCCAAACTTTTTATGCAGGACTGAATTTTTCTTCGAGGAACCTACTTGATTCAGCTGCTGGAGGCACTTTTATGTCTCTTACCTTGGGCGCCGCAACAAAGCTACTCGACAACATGATGGTAAATTATTCTGAATGGCACACCGAGAGAGCTCCACAAGGTAAGAAAGTAAATTCTCTTGAGGAAACCTCTTCCTTGAATGATAAGATTGATACCATTATGGCTATGCTTGCTAATGATAGGACTCATGTTGATCCTAATAATGTTCCTTTAGCCTCCCTGGTTGCTCAAGAAGAGCATGTTGATGTGAATTTCATTAGAAATAATAATTTTAACAACAATGCTTATAGGAACAATTTTGCTAGTAACAATTATAGGCCGTATCCTTCTACCAATGGTAATGGTTATGGTAACTCTTATGGTAACTCCTACAACAACACTAGGGCTGCGCCCTCCGAGCTTGAGGTAATGCTCAAGGACTTCATCGGTAAGCAAACTGCTTTTAACAAGTCTGTTGAGGAAAAGTTAGGCAAAATTGATATTCTTGCTTCTAAAGTTGATAGCCTTGCTCATGATGTTGAAATTCTGAAATTAAAAGTGTTGCCTAATGATGTGAAAGAGAACAATGTTTTTGCTACCGCTAACGCTATTCAAGTTGGAATTGATGAAAATATTAGATTGTTAGCGGAATTGCATGCCAGGTGGGAAAGAGAAGATGAGATGGCTAGAGAAATGAAGGTATGTACCATTACTACCTCTAATGATGTTGCTCCCAATGCTAGCAATCCTCTTACTTTGATTGGTGTAGAGAAAACTCCCACTCCTTGTGTTAAAAAGCCTAAAACTACCAAAACTTTTTCTCAAAAGAGTGCTGAATTTTTTTGGAGTGTGGGAGATGATAGCTCTATTTCTTTTAATGATTTTGATGTTGATGGCTGCAATATATCTGAAATTATTTTGTTCTTGCAAAAGCTTGCTTTGACTCCCAATGCTAGTTCTTTAAATGTTGCTTTTACTAAGCATATTACCAATGCTCTCATAAAAATTAGGGATGAAAAGTTGAAGCAAAAGGCTTCTGTTCCCAAGAAGTTAGAAGATGGTTGGGAACCCATCATTGATATGCATGTTAATGGTTTTGATTGCCATGCTTTATGTGATCTAGGTGCTAATATTTCTATCATGCCTAGAAAGATTTATGACATGCTTGATTTACCACCGCTTGAAAAATGTTATTTTGATGTTCCTATTGCTGATGTTGCTAAGAAGAAACCTTTGGGCAGGATTAATGATGTTCTTATTGTGGTTAACAATAACCTTGTTCCCGTTGATTTTCTTGTTATGGACGTTGAGTGCCATGCTTCATGTCCTATTATTTTGGGAAGACCCTTTCTTCGAACTGTAGGTGCCATCATTGATATGAGGGAAGGCACTATCAAATATCAATTCCCACTCAAGAAAGGTATGGAACACTTCCCTAGGAAAAGAAAGAAATTACTTTTTGACTCTATTCTTAGCGCAAATTATGAGCTTGATTCTTCATCACTTGATATTACTTGATTCGCAATTTTCTGCGCCTAGCTCAAAGGCGTTAAAGAAAAGCACTCTTGGGAGATAACCCAATGTTTTATTTTCAGTAATTTTTCTTTTATTTGAGTCTTGGAAGTCATTACTACTGTAATGACCGCTCCTTATCTTGTTTATTTGGTTTTTGTGCCAAGAGAAGCCTCTAATTTGAGTGAGGTAAAGATTTGGGGATGTTGTTGTCCTGAAACTGTTTTCGGTGCTGCACCGTAAACATTCGTATAAATTCTCTGTATATATTTTGGACCTGCGATTTCTTGTGCATATGCCCCAGGTTATATCCAAACTTTCGTTAGTTGAACACTTTTTGATTTGAGCAACAAAAAACCCCTCAAAAATTTGGCCTTTGTCAGCTGTTCTGTTTTAACAGATTTCTGTCAATATTTGTGTTTGCCATTTTATCGCTTTCTTTTGAGTTCTTTTGATCACGGAACTTTTTGGGAGGTTGCTACAGTAGTATTTGCTATATATGTGGTGGTTTTGAGTTGAAACCTGAAGCAAAAAGAGGTTGATTATATGTTATGCTTGCACTAATGTTGCTAATAGATTTGTGTTTAGTTTTGTATGAAGGAAGTATTCAAGTGTAGGGATTGGAGAATGATGAGATGAGTTGAAGAATGGACAAAAGCTCAAGCTTGGGGATGCCCATGCATCACCCCAAGAAATATCCAAGAAGTACAAGCGTCAAAGCTTGGGGATGCCCCCGAGGCACCCCTTCTTCATCGGCAAAAATCAGGTCACCTTTCAAAACACTATATTTTTATTGCTTCATGCACTATGTGTTTTTCTTGGAGCGTCAGTTGTTTTAGTTTTCTTAGTTAGTTTGTTTTGTTTGCTGCAATAAATGGTTGGACCCCAACAAATTTCCTTTGGAGGAGATGTACTCATTTTCATTTGCCAAGAACACTCCGTTTTTCATTCTTACAATTTCACTGGGTGTTCTTCTTTTTCCGCTACTGCTTTTGGTTTTCGTTTTCGCCTTGATTTGCATTCAGATCTTCTTATATTTGTTTATCAAGGTGTATTTTTGCCTCTGATCTTTATTGGTTTTCATCAAAAGAGGTTTTTATAAAATTTCAAATGGTGTTGGAAAAGAGAAAAAGCTTTATGCAAAATAGTGGTACAAGAAGGAGCTTGTGTAGACTGCGGCTTGATACATCTCCAACGTATCTATAATTTTTGATGCTCCATGCTTGTTTTTACACCATTTACCCGATGTTTTGTTACACTTCGTGGCACTTTTATGCATTTTCCGGAACTAACCTATTAACAAGTCGCCATAGTGCCAGTTCCCTGTTTTCTGCTGTTTTTGTGTTTCAGAAAAGCTACACAGGAAATATTCTCGGAATTGGACGAAACAAGTTCCTGAAGTCTTATTTTTCCCGGAAGCTTCCAAAGATCCGAAGAGGCGAAGGAGAGAGGCCACATGCCGCCCTCACACTAGGCTCGCGCGGCCTGCCCCTGGCCCGCACAGCCTAGGTGTGAGGAGCCCCTGGCTGCCCTCTGATGACGCCCCTTCGCCTATATAAAGCCTCGGGACGGAAAACCCTAGAGGAGTCGGCGAAATTTCTAGAACAGTTCCACAACGCAGCCACCGTCGAAGCCAAATTTTGGGGGACAGAAGTCTCTGTTCTGGCACCCTGCCGGGACGGGGAAGTGCCCCCGGAGCCACCTCCATCGGTCTCCATCGCCGTCTCCGCCGTCTCCATCGACCTCACCGCCATCTCCATCAACCTTGCTGTCTCCTATGATGAGGAGGGAGTAGTTCATCCCCGGGGCTGAGGGCTCTACCAATAGCTATGTGGTTCACCTCTCTCTCCCATGATGTGATCTTTATGTGATCGTGAGCTTTGTATCATGTTGAACAAGTATATGTTATTATTCTGATATTATGTGTACTCTAGCGATGTTATTAAAGTAATCTATTCCTCCTGCCATGGTGTAACGGTGACAGTGCGTGCATCATGGTAGTACTTGGTCTAGGCTACGATTGTGATCTCTTATGGATTATGAGAATAATTACCGCTATGATAGTATTGAAGTGATCTTTTCCTCCTTTCATGGTGTAATGTTGACAGTGTGTGCACCGTGTTAGTACTTGGTCTAAGTTGCAATAATATCTATCTTGAGTTGTGATCTGATTTGAATATCTCTATGAGTGGTGTTTGTCAAGTACTTGATGAACTTTAAGGGGTGCTTCTGTAGCCACTACGCAATGATTAGTGTTGTTCAATAGGAGAGTAATTCAGAGTACCATAGTGAAGAGAAGTTGTTTATTTGTTCAATTATGTTATATTTGTTGGGAGTGTGTCCACTAGTGAAAGTATGATCCCTAGGCCTTGTTTCCAAGCATTGCACACCGTTTACTTACTATTTTGTTACATGTTTGCTCGCAGCGATATTTATTTCAAATCACGTTTGCTACTTATAATCATCACGACTACTTGTATTTCACTATCTCTTCGCCGAACTAGTGCACCTATACATCTAACAAGTGTATTGGGTGTGTTGGGGATACAAGAGACTTTCTGTATCATAATTGCAGGGTTGTTTGAGAGGGATAGCTTTGACCTCTTTCTCCCTGAGTTCGATAAACCTTGGGTGATCCACTTAAGGGAGACTTGCTGCTGCTCTACAAACCTCTGCACTTGGAGGCCCAACACTATCTACAAGAACAGAAGCGTGTGTAGACATCAAGCTCTTTTCTGACGCCGTTGCCGGGGAGGTAAGGTAAAAGGTACTCACATTCTTTGGTTACTAAGTCTTTTAGTTGCTGGTGAGTGCTCGGAGTTATTTCCTTTAGATTCTGCAATTACATCTTTTTGTTTCTTGTTTTTATTTTCACTAGTTAGGCTTAATGGAAAATAAAGAGTTCTTTAGTCTTTTTCCTGATTTTAGATTTGATGAGAAAATTGAAAATCCTTTGGAGCTTATTTCGCATAGCAATGTTATTAGTACGAATGCTTTGAATACTGTTAATGCTAATGCTATAGAAAAGTCTAAGCTTGGGGAAGCTGGTTTTGTTAAGCATGATATTTTTAGTTCCCCGGCTTTAGTGGAGAAAGTTTGCTACGATGATATGTTTGATGAATATGCTTTGCGACATAGTAGTTCTCTAGCTTGTGATGATACTAAACCTCTAGTTTATGATGGTTATGATGATGAGTATAATATTTTCAGTTCACCTACTTTTGAGGAGAAAACTAGTTATGATTACAATATGCCTCCTATTTTTGATGATTATGGTGATGAGAATAATTATTCTGTTGAATCTGCTCCTACTACTATTGTTCCTGTGGTGAGTATTAATTCTTTTATGCATGTGGCTCATGATAGGGATGCTTTATGTGATAGTTATATTGTTAGTTCTATTCATGATGCTACTGAAAGTTAGGACACGGATGTCGCCTAGAGGGGGGGGTGAATAGGCGATTTAAAACTTTTACGAACGGCTTGACAAATGCGGAATAAAACTAACGTTTAATTTGCCAAGCATACAAAACCTAAATAAACTAGGTTCACCTATGTGCACCAACAACTTATGCTAAACAAGATGAGCAACTATGTGATAGCAAGATATATAAAACTTCAAGCACGAAGGCTATCACAAAGTAAATTGCATAAGTAAAGGAGCTCGGGTATAGAAATAACCGAGGCACGCGGAGACAACGATGTATCCCGAAGTTCACACCCTTGCGGGTGCTAATCTCCGTTGGAGCGGTGTGGAGGCACAAGGCTCCCCAAACGCCACGGAGGCTCACCGTAATCTCCTCGAGCCCTCCCACCAAGATGGAAGACCCGATCCACTATGGGACCCTTGAGGGCGGTCACCGATCCCGCACAAAGCTTGGGGCTACTCCACAACTTAATTGGAGGCTCCCAAATCCACAAAGCCACTAAGATTGGGGCACACTCCACAACTCAATTGGAGGTCCCCAAGAAATCCACTGAGCCGTCTAGGGTTCCAAGAACCCAAGAGGAAATAAGCTTCTTGCTTTCACCACTGAATCTCCGAGGAGAACTCAAACCGATGCACCAAATGCAATGGCAAGAACACACGAAGTGCTCAAATCCTTCTCTCCCAAATCCTACCAAAGCAACAAATGCTATGGAGGATATGAGAGGAAGAACAAGGAGGAAATACACAAAGAACTTCAAGATCTAGATCCAATAGGTTCCCCTCACTTAGAGGAGAAAGTGATTGGTGGAAATGTAGATCTAGATCTCCTCTCTCTTTTCCCTTAAAAAGATGCAAGAAACATGGAGGGAAGTGAGGAGGGAGGGCAAGCTTTGAAGGTCAACAATGGAGGAGAGAGAAGCCCAAAAATGTTGATGGTTCAAGGAGGAAGAAGGGGTATTTATAGGTGGGAGAAATCTGGCCGTTGGAAGCAGCCCGCCGGCCAGTTCGGCCATAAGTCCGGCGGCACCGGGCTCTGGGCCGGACGATCCGGCGGCCCGCCAGACGGATCCAGCGCCCCGCCGAAAGGCGGTTCAGAATAGCAGTCCGGCGGCTCCGCCGGACTGGCCCGGTCTGCCGCCGGAAGGTCCGGCCTGGAGCCCGGCCTGGCCGGACCAGGGGCCGAACTGGACAGCCCCAAAAACCAAATAACTTTTGCAAGGAAACTCCGAATGATATGAAACCAATTTTGTTGGAAAGCTAACAACAAGGAGAACCAGCAAGGGAGAATTTACTATGAAATTAGAGGACATAAGTGTCTCTATATGAGGAACCGGTAAATTCTCCAAACACCAAAAACGCAATAAGAGTTCCATACGAAATCCGTTTTTGATGAGCTAGAGCTTGTCATGGAAATAACCACAAGCTCTAGAATCTCACATGGATAAAATCCAAATAAGAACCAAGAAGGATAATGCCAAGTATGCAAAGGTTTGAGCTCTCTCCGAACGATACGAATAAGTTACTCACTCGAGAGCCCCTCTTGATAGTACGGCAATCGATCCTAAACCCGGTCTCCCACACCATGAGACCGGTAAGAAAGAAACCCTATGAAGAACATACCTTTGCCTTGCGCATTCCACTTGAGCTAGATGGAGACGATCTTGATCTTCTCAAGTTGGATTACCTTTCTTGATTGCGCTTGCTCGATGAAGTCTTGCGGATTGTTCTCCCATACTTCCCTATGGGAGAGACACTAGTAGAAATATCTTCACATGTCCATTACCACCAAATGGACACCGAGCTTCAAGCAAATGATATCTTCTAGAAGCCTATCTTGATCTTGCGCTTCGACTTGATCAACATTGCACTTCATCTTCTTCTTTCATAATGATGATGTCTTGAGAATGCACATGAGAGTTCACTCCATCTTATTCCTCAAGACAAGCCTATCTTGATCTTGCGCTTCGACTTGATCAACATTGCACTTCATCTTCTTCTTTCATAATGATGATGTCTTGAGAATGCACATGAGAGTTCACTCCATCTTATTCCTCAAGACACACTCTATAGGCTCAACTCCCTTATGACCAATCTTCGGATCACTCCTTGAATAACACCTTGGTCATCACATAATCTTCTTTATATTCAACTTCTTACAACCTTGAACCCAACATATGGATCAAGCATTGTCTATGGACAAGTCCTACAAATATGACTCAATGCAAACATTAGTCCATAGGGATTGTCATTAATTACCAAAACCACACATGGGGGCACATGCCCTTTCAATCTCCCCCATTTTGGTAATTGATGACAATCTCTTTGAGAGGGTTTATATAATGAATTTAAAGAACTAAGATGGTTACACTAACATCAAATACTACAAAAGTATGTGATGTTAGTAGAACCATCATATATAGAGCAAACTCCCCCACAATCTATGCACGTGTGAATGAACTTGAATTTCATTGCATAGATTGCCAACCAATGTTGTTGGTGGAGTTTACACTATATATACTCACCCATGCAAAGCATGAAAGGCAAATGCTTAAGAACAAAACCAAAGCATGAAGACCAATTCCCTTCAAACCCTCGAAACTTCTCCCCCATTGGCATCCATTGCCAAAATGGGCGGAAAGGCTTAGAAGGCCAATATAGTGAGAGTTCCTCCTCAAGGTGTGCATGGCCCCAAAAGAGTGAAAACACATGCACAAATCCAAGGACAAAAATTTGGAGGAAATCAACCTATATTAAGGATCAAAGATTGCATACAAAAGGATGACATGATGGTAAAACTTCCAACAAATGAAGGTAGCAATCAAAAGATCCAAATGCGAATCAAATAAAGATATTATGATAAGACCAAAACAATGCTCTAAATAATATGAAGAAGCTCCCCAAGGTTTGTGCACAACATATTCCATTTGAATTGAAGTATAAGGTGCACAAACATGGAATCATCACTACCTCGATATTATTCAAAACAAAATGATACCAAGTGACATCAAAATACTATGATAACCACACCATGGTGCTTTAAAATGAAATGAGGAAGCTCCCCAAGGTACATGCACAAGATAGAATGTTTGCATTTGAATACCATTTGCACAACATGGAATCCTCACTCCCTCAATACCATTTAAAAGGAACCATTAGCAAGAGACCATAGAAAAGAAATCAAGCTTAACACTTGCATCACGGAAATGGTTGAGCAACAAATAAGGAACCAACATATTAAACGGCTCAACCAAAGGAATGTGTGATAGGAATGACAAAGCATATTATAAGACTAGTACAAAGATGTACATAGAGCATCCACATAGTCCTCAATGAATGACATTGCTTAGCATTCCATCCCAACACAAAAGGTTTGAAAAGATATCAAATAAGGAGATATCATCTCTCATGTGTATAAGTTTCTAAGTAGACAACATCACAAAGATAATTATCACAAAGAAACATGTACACATAAAATAGATACAAAGAATAGAACATGATATCCAAACAAGTTCATGCAATATACCAATGAGATTTTACCTTTTAAAGTATGGCCAAAGACTCAATTTATCTTATTGCATATTGAAGAACTTCACCCACAAACAAGTCAAAGACATCACAAATATCAACAAGGGAAAGAAGATAGTTGGGATGTTTTGAGAAAAGCAACAAGTATCACAAATAAGTATACCAAAAGAAAGAACTAAATTTGCACTTTCATCAATATTGCACATGTGAGGAACTTGAGGAATTGATATGCAATAAAATTGCTAGATAGACATATTTGGGAAAGGTGAATCATGAGCATGATTTTATATATTCTTGCAAATATGCACTCATCTCAAATTACACACATTTACAATAGAGAGGTTCCATTAAGATCCTTGCAAATAACGATTTTCATGCCATGAAATGACCCACACAAGGTTAGATGCTATAAAAGTATGCATGAATAAGATACTTGTTACCGAGATATCATTGGAAGGATGTAGTAGATAGGAGTTCTTCAATAATCCTAGCTTGCCACAAATTATCAACTAGTCACCGCTTCATCCTTATTATTGAGACAAGCACCAACATATCTCCCATGTACCTAAAACATATTCAAGTACAATATGGTCCCCAAACTCATTGGGTCCGAAGTAGTTAGAGACAGTACAATATATAGGACAAGCTCCACATAAATATGTGCATATAGTTATGAACTTGAATTTCATACACATCTTAGCCGATTTAGGATTTATTGGAGTTTACCCTATATATTGGATCAAAGAAAGCAAAGCATGCCATAGAGTATACATTTAGCAAATATGCATGCACAAGACTTTCAAGAGCCAAAAGAGATACAATTTGGACAAAACACCAAGAAGACCAAAGAGTCACACGAAGGTGTGAAAAACCCAAAAGTTGTCCAAATTATATCAAAGAATCAATTCAACACAAGATTGACTCCAAAGTCCACCAAGTGAACAAAGCAAATACCAATGATCATAAAGGAACACTAACACACATGCCCAATGACTTATCTCATTTTAAGAATATAAAGCAAAATCAAGAAAAGAGATAGCCATTCTCCCAAAGAGAGCAAGGTTCCAACAAATAAACCAAACTCTCCACTCTTTTATGATGGCACACTAAGTACCAAAAACAAAAAGATTTGTCTTCCAACAATAACCAATACAAATTGAAATAAGCCATAAGAGTATGTTATAGTAAATATAGGAGAGCTCCCCCAAGATTAGTGCATTATTTATGATTTTGTATTTGAATACAAAATGCACACAAATGGGATCATCATCTCTACCTACATTAAGAATAACACAAAACAAGTTCAACAAAAACAAATGGACTCACAAGAGTCAAGGAAGACGATGGGAAATAAAACAAATACATTTCTTGGCAAGAGATAAGGTAATTAAAAGCAATAGCCAGTGTAAATATGATCAATATATATATACCACAATATAAAGTACCAATTGTCCAAGGACAAGAGGTATTTGGAGTTATTAATTTCCCGGTGGTATTTTACTCATAAAACCAAGATCATCTTCACAACAAGAAGCATATGAAAAGGATAAGAATTAAACACCATGCTAAAGAAGATATTCTTGATAGACTCAAATAGTTAAACAATCATACAAAACAATGATTAGGATAACTTGAAGCAAATGGTTTTCCAACTTTGATGTAGAATTCCACATTTTAGGAAAACCCTACCAAGAATGAATCTCACAAACAAGATCCAAAACAAGAGCAATAAAACAATTTGGCAAAATGAAACTTGTTTGAGCAAACATGTCACATAGAAGAAAGATAATTTGCAATATCAACACTATGTGACACAACCTCAAATATACACATTTTATTGGCTTGTAGTATGCACAAAGCATATTACTCCCCCATAATGTGATAAAGCATTTATTTTCATAAGAGGCAAATAAAATCCAACACGAGAAGATTAATGGATATTATAGAATTTGAATTTCTCATGAGCATGAAATACCACATAGAGACTAGATAATTTCAAATATCGACACTAAGTGGTATTCCTCATGTGCACACATATTTAGGATTGTGAAGTGCCAAAGCATATCACTCCCCCAAAATGGGATAGTCCATTAGTCTCTCAAAAGAGCCAAATAATATAAAAGAAGATGCAATAGGCTCAAACACAAACACACATACATGGTGTGCAAACCCACAAGTACATACTTGATTAATCAAAATAAAACAAGTAGGTAGCACCACAAATACCAACATATGTAATGGAACACAACCAACACATGCAAAAGGGGCGAGTAACTTTCAATGTAGATAAGTTGAGTACATGTTACCGCAAAGAGGAACATTAGATATATGATATAAACAAGATAATCCAGTTGACTTGACTTGAGACAATATATTGATGAAGATCCCTTAATTCTTCATGATATAGCCAAGTCTCCAATGCCCTCGTACAAACACCTATTGATCAAGTTTTGGTGTGATGGTCCCCAACCAAGTTGGGTCCTAAGAGGTTAGTCACAATAGGCTTGGCCACCCAAATGGTTCTTTTCTTGACACCACATTGAGTACCAACAAATTTGGCAAACACCTTGCCAACCTTATCCTTGCAAAGGGAATAAGCATCATCAATTATGATAGGGTTGGATGAGTTACCCATAGTGCATGAAGAAGAAAGGTGACCCTTCTCACGACATATGTAGCAAGTTCTTCTCTTCACCTTCTTCTCACTTGATTTCTCCACAATGGGAGCATTAGCTTGATTCTTCTTGGGAAGCGACATTTCTTCAACACGAGGTTGAGCATGCCCTTGAACTTGAGGCCGCTTCCCTTGTTGCTTCTCAACTAGTGCCTTCATCTTCAAAGGGCAAGATCTAACATGGTGCCCTTCACTTTTGCACTTGAAGCAAACAATCTTGGCCGGATCTTTGATTTGACCTTGGCCCTTCATATTCTTGTTAACCTTGGACTTCTTCTTGTTGTTGTTAGAGATAAACCCAAGTCCACTCTTGTCATTGGGGGATTTTTGCACACTCAACATATTGTCGAGTTTGGATTTCCCTTCATGACTCTTTACCAAGTCTTTCTTCAACGAAGAGACTTGGGCCTTGAGCTCTTCGATTTCCTCTACATGGTTAGTAACAACACAAGTACTAGAGGAAGTAGAAGCTTCATTGTTAGAGCAACAAGGAAAGGAAAGTAATTCATCACAAGATGTAGCAATGTTATGAGTGGATGAATTACTAGGACTAGCACAAGGCAATATGACATTTTGAGAAGTAGTGCAAATGTCCACATGAGGCTCACTAGATGTTACCTTTGACATAATAGCCTCATGAGCTAATTTTAGCCTATCATGGGAAGCTAGAAGATCCTCATGGGAGCTAGAGAGCTTTCCATGTTCTTCTTCTAATTTCCCATAATTGCTAGTTAGCAAATCAAGTTGAGCCCTTAGCTCAACATTCTCCTTCAAGATGGATGCTTCACAAGAAGTAGAGTTAGTAGCACAAGCATCATCACTATTGGAAAGCGGAGAAGGCAATTTAGTAAGCTCATTTGAATTAGAAGCTTTAAGTTGCTCATGCGACTCGGTGAGAATGATGGGCTCACATGAAATGACCCTAGAGTCATTTTTAAGAAGCACAACATTCTCAAGGAGTTTAGCATAAGTAACTACAAGCTCTTCATATTTAGTTTCAAAATCATTTGCCTCCACAAGAGTTCTATCATAGGAATTCTTTATTTTAGATAACTCTAAAGTAAAGGTCTCCTCAAGAGATTCCTTGGTGGTTTGTTCTTCTTCTAGAGTTTCTTTTAGATCCGCGATCTCATCCGCGTAATCACGGGCATGACCTTGCATTTTAGAAATGGTATTCTCATGCTCCTCAATAATTTTATTGCTCTCGGTGGCAATAGCCAAAATCTTATAGAAGTAAGAGCAAGCAATTTCATTCTTACGAATAGCATGAAAAAACATTTCACTCTTCTCAAATAAAGAGGCAAAGTCATCATCCTCTTCTTCATTATCCTCATCATCATCACTAGATATATTGGGTTCCAAAGTAGGAGTTACCTTTGAAGACCTAGCCATAAGGCACATGTGGGAACCAAGAGATGATGAAGAAGAATCACTTGAAGCTCTAATTAAAATCTTGTCTTGGCCCATGGAATAATTGTTTTCCTCTACATTGTTAGACACACAACAACTAGAGGAAGTAGATATAATTGTATCATGGAAACAAGACAAATCAAGCATATCATCATGAGATTTATTCATGCAACTTGCACATGATATGCAAGGACTATCAACACAAGCATGTAAAGCATTTATGGTGCTAGAAGTGTTTAAGTCCAAAGATGAAGCAGGGCAATGAGATAGAGATGAATGATCATCACAAATAAGCTCACTATCAACATTGCAATTTCCATCACCACTCACCATAGAGTTACCTTGTGTCTTACCACACATTGGTGAAGTGGATGAGAGTTCATCATGGCCAGAAGTGGAGGGAATACAATCAACCTCAAAAGTGTTGGACACATCATATTTTTCTTGAATCTTTGTCCAAAACTCATGAGCATTACGGAAAGGCATGATTGCAAGAATAACTGCATCGCTCACAAAATCAACAAGCACATTAGAAGCTCGAGAATTAAGATAAGAGTTTCTCTTCTCCTCTAAAGATAGACTTTGGGAATCCTTAGGAGGAGAGAAACCCATATCTAAAATTTTCTCTATATTTGGGTCCATAACATGAAAATGATTAAGCATGCAAATTTTCCATATATCATAATTAGTGCCATCAAATATAAAAGTGTCATTGTGCACTAATCCCCTAGCCGACATCTTTGCTCTCAAGGCGGTGAAGCCTTAAAATGAGAGACCTGGCTCTGATACCAATTGAAAGGATCGGTACGGGCGACTAGAGGGGGGGTGAATAGGCGCTAAGTCAATTTTTAATATTTTTCAAATTTAAGGCTTGACACAAAGTAAATTCACTAGATGTGCTACTAGGTGAATTTCCTATAAGTGGCAAGCATGCAAGTAAACAAGTAACTAGCAAGATACAAGTAAGGGAAAGAAATAACCGAAGAGTGGAGACCGGAGACACAAGGATGTATTCCCGTAGTTCCTTCCTTTTGAGGGGAAGTACGTCTACGTTGGAGAGGTGTGGTGACACGGAGTCGACCAACGCCACAAAGGCTCACCTTGTTCTCCGGTGAGCAAGCCACGGAGGCTAGCTCGTTTCCACTAAGCGGTGGTATTGGGGGAACCACGAATCCCTTACACGGAGCTTGGGGCACAACTCCACAACTCAATTGGAGGCTCCCAAGAAAGCCACGGAGGCAAGAATCACCACAAAGACAAGTCAATCAACCAATTACAACACCTAGGGTCACAAGATCCCCAAGGTGCAAATCCTCCAAGCAAATGGAGGTGGAAATGAAATTCCTTCGGTGAAGATGTAGATCGGTGCCTCCTCCTTCAATCCTCCAAAGATCAAGAGCTTTGGTTGGCTAGAAGGGGAGATCTATGGAATTTGGTGTTTTTCCAATGGGGGTAGGTGAGAGCTTCAAAGATGAACAATGGTTGGTGAAGTTCTAACCCTACCCCAGCTAGGAGAAGGGGTATTTATAGGTAGGTGGGAATCTGGCCGTTGAGGGAGCACACAGCAGCAATCCCGGCGATAAGTCCGGCGGCGCCGGGCCCTGGGCCGGACGCCCCGGCGGTAGGTCCGGCGGGACCGGAATTCTCGCCAGGTATCCGGCGGCCCGCCGGGATAATCCGGCGCCCCGCCGAAACCTCAACCAGTACAGCAATCCGGCGGCCCCGCCGGGCTGGTCCGGTCTGCCGCCGGGTGGTCCGGTCTGGGTGCCGGCCAGACCAACTTTGGCCACATTTGGCAGGCGATTCCACCAACTTTCGTTTTATGCATTAGAACCCCTTCACATGTGAACTTAAACCTGTATGCATATAATTCAAATATTAGTTCACACAAAACATAGTCATGTCATTGTAAATCAAAAAAGTAGAAAGGAACAAATGTCCTTTCAGAGGGAAACATGGTTTGATGGATCTCAACAATATTAAGTTTCCCCTCTTTATGTTGCAAATCTTGAAGTGGCACTTGTTTTATCTATCCATGCTTGCTACTATGTGCCTCGTTGATTTATTTTCTTACAAGATTCCTATGCATAGGAAGTGGTTCAGATATAAATGTCTTTCATATCTGCTTTTTTATGCTCTCTATTGCTTTAAGTTCCTATATGGCGCCTTTGCCTCAAGCTCATATATGGCGCCCACATGAGCATCTTTGCAAATTACTGCGCCTAGCTCAAAGGCGTTAAATAAAAGCACTCTTGGGAGATAACCCATTGTTTATTTTCAGTAATTTTTCTTTTATTTGAGTCTTGGAAGTTATTACTACTGTAATAACCGCTCCTTATCATTTTTATTTCGTTGTTGTGCCAAGAGAAGCCTCTAATTCGAGTGAGGAAAAGATTTGGGGATGTTGCTGTCTTGAAACAGTTTTCGGTGCTGCACCGTAAAAATTCGTGAAAATTCTCTGTATATCTTTTGGACCTGCGATTTCTTGTACATATGACCCAGGTTATATCCAAACTTTAGTTAGTTGAACACTTTTTTATTTGAGCAACAGAAAACCCCTCAAAAATTCGGCCTTTGTCAGCTGTTCTGTTTTGACAGATTTCTGCCAATATTTGTGTTTGCCGCTTTATCGCTTTCTTTTGAGTTCTTTTGATCATAGAACTTGTGGGGAAGTTGCTACAGTAGTATTTGCTATATATGTGGTGGTTTTGGGTTGAAACCTGAAGCAAAAAGAGGTTAATTATATGTTATGCTACACTAATGTTATTAATAGAATTGTGTTTAGTTTTGTATGAAGAAAGTTTTCAAGTGTAGGGAGTGGAGAATGATGAGATGAGTTGAAGAATGGACAAAAGCTCAAGCTTGGGGATGCCCATGCATCACCCCAAGAAATATCCAAGAAGTACAAGCGTCAAAGCTTGGGGATGCCCCCGAGGCACCCCTTCTTCATCGGCAAAAATCAGGTCACCTTTCAAGACACTATATTTTTATTGCTTCATGCACTATGTGTTTTTCTTGGAGCGTCAGTTGTTTTAGTTTTCTTAGTTAGTTTAGTTTTGTTTGCTGCAATAAATGGTTAGCTCACATCATGTTTCTTTTGGAGGAGATGAACTCGCTTTTCATTTGCCAAGAACGCTCTAGTTTTCACTCTTATCAAAAACCGAGTGTTCTTCTTTTTCTGCTACTACTTTTGGTTTTCATTTTCGCCTTGATTTGCGTTCAGATCTTTTCATATCTTTTCTTCAAGGTGTATTTTTGCCTCTGATCTTTATTGGTTTTCATCAAAAGAGGTGCTTAAAAAAATTTCAAATGGTGTTGGAAAAGAGAAAAAGCTTTATGCAAAATAGTGGTACAAGAAGGAGCTTGTGTAGACTGTGGCTTAGGCTTTTTCATGTCATGCTTGATGTTTTTTTGATAGTATGCTTAGTGGTTTTGCTGTAGCATGACTTGTCTCAAATAACTGAGATTGCTTAATGAGCCTTTGAAAAAATCATGCGTTGTTTTTATTGTATGGAAGCATTATTTTGGTTTTCTCCTTGATGCTTTATTTGGGTTGACTTGGCGCATGCTCACACATGTTAGACTCTTACAAAGTCGCCAATAGCCTCTATGATCATTTAGTTTTTGACTTTTGATGCCATCTTATGCTTCTTTTAATGTCGTTTTGTCGCTTTGCATGATTATGGCCGTTATTGCTCTCTTAGTTGGTCGCTCCCAGTCTTTTGCTAGCCCTCATTTTGTACTGAGTATGAGCTCTACTCGTGCATCCAACTCCCAAAAACCAAGTTTGCCATTGTGTCCACTATAAATTCCTATGCATGGTATTTGTAAGCCATTCCAAGTAAATTTTCATGTGCTACCTTTCAAAAAACCTTCAAAACACTTCTCGTTTTGTGCCACTGTTTTTAGCTCATGGGGACGTAGTGGTCGGATTTGCTATCTTCCATATTGGTTATTCGAAAAAGAAAAAAAAAGAGAAAAAAGAAAGAAAAAAGGCACTCCTCCATGGAATGTGAATGTTGGTGGGCACCCGATAGAATCGGTTAGCCATGGTTTGAGAAAGGAAAAAGGTGGGGAGGAGTGCCAAGTTTATAAAAAGAGCACAAAAGTGCCAATCTCTCTCTCAAAAACTTGCTTCATTTTTGTATGGAAGATAGTAAGAACCCCATTGCCAGTCGTTGACAAAGACAACCACCTCTCAAAACCAATTTTTATCTATCTGTTTTACAAATGAAAAGCTCTAGCACATGTTCAATCACTGCTTCCCTCTGCGAAGGGTCTTTCTTTTACTTTTACGTTGAGTCACCACCTTCTATCTTTATGCACCATTAAGAGAGCATAGTTGCCATTCTTAGTATAATGTGCATTGTCCCAAAGTTTTCATTGATTGATTCATATTGTTGGTTTCATTTGTTCTTAAATTATTTGTATCTAGTCGCCCTCTTAAACTTGAAGGTGTCCTATGCATTTATGTTTTGCTCTCTATGAAGGACAAGCTGAAAACCATTTGTATGTTTTTCCTTATGATTTGAACACATGTTTGACTTTTATTGTTTCATTTTCATGATCTTTTGTTTGTGTTCATTTGCATGTTATAACATGGTTGCTAAGTTTCTATTGTCAAGATTATATCTTTCATGCCCATGTTTTAAGTTCTTATGATCCCAGCTCACAAATGCTTACATATATGATCAAGATTGTGTAGGTGCATGTCACCTCAAAAATTATTTCTTTTGTTATCACTTACCTACTCGAGGACGAGCAGGAGTTAAGCTTGGGGATGCTGATACGTCTCCAACGTATCTATAATTTTTGATGCTCCATGCTTGTTTTTACACCATTTACCCGATGTTTCATTACACTTCGTGGCACTTTTATGCATTTTCCGGAACTAACCTATTAACAAGTCGCCACAGTGCCAGTTCCCTGTTTTCTGTTGTTTTTGTGTTTCAGAAAAGCTACACAGGAAATATTCTCGGAATTGGACGAAACAAGTTCCTGAAGTCTTATTTTTCCCGGAAGCTTCCAGAGATCCGAAGAGGCGAAGGAGAGGGGCCACAGGCCGCCCTCACACTAGGCTCGCGCGGCCTGCCCCTGGCCCACGCAGCCTAGGTGTGAGGAGCCCCTGGCTGCCCTCTGACGACGCCCCTTCGCCTATATAAAGCCTCGGGACGGAAAACCCTAGAGGAGTCGGCGAAATTTCCAGAACAGTTCCACAACGCCGCCGCCGTCGAAGCCAAATTTCGGGGGACGGAAGTCTCTGTTCCGGCACCCTGCCGGGATGGGGAAGCGCCCCCGGAGCCACCTCCATCGGTCTCCATCGCCGTCTCCGCCGTCTCCATCGACCTCACCGCCATCTCCATCAACCTTGCTGTCTCCTATGATGAGGAGGGAGTAGTTCATCCCCGGGGCTGAGGGCTCTACCGGTAGCTATGTGGTTCACCTCTCTCTCCCATGATGTGATCTTTATGTGATCGTGAGCTTTGTATCATGTTGAACAAGTAGATGTTATTATTCAGATATTATGTGTACTCTAGTGATGTTATTAAAGTAATCTATTCCTCCTGCCATGGTGTAACGGTGACAGTGCGTGCATCATGGTGGTACTTGGTCTAGGCTACGATTGTGATCTCTTATGGATTATGAGAATAATTACCGCTATGATAGTATTGAAGTGATCTTTTCCTCCTTTCATGGTGTAATGTTGACAGTGTGTGCACCGTGTTAGTACTTGGTCTAAGTTGCAATAATATCTATCTTGAGTTGTGATCTGATTTGAATATCTCTATGAGTGGTGTTTGTCAAGTACTTGATGAACTTTAAGGGGTGCTTCTGTAGCCACTACGCAAAGATTAGTGTTGTTCAATAGGAGAGTAATTCAGAGTACCATAGTGAAGAGAAGTTGTTTATTTGTTCAATTATGTTATATTTGTTGGGAGTGTGTCCACTAGTGAAAGTATGATCCCTAGGCCTTGTTTCCAAGCATTGCACACCGTTTACTTACTGTTTTGTTACATGTTTGCTTGCAGCGATATTTATTTCAAATCACGTTTGCTACTTATAATCATCACTACTACTTGTATTTCACTATCTCTTCGCCGAACTAGTGCACCTATACATCTGACAAGTGTATTGGGTGTGTTGGAGACACAAGAGACTTTCTGTATCGTAATTGCAGGGTTGTTTGAGAGGGATAGCTTTGAGCTCTTCCTCCCTGAGTTCGATAAACCTTGGGTGATCCACTTAAGGGAAACTTGCTGCTGCTCTATAAACCTCTGCACTTGGAGGCCCAACACTGTCTACAAGAACAGAAGCGTGTGTAGACATCACGGCTTAGGCTTTTTCATGTCATGCTTGATGTCTTTTTGATAGTATGCTTAGTGGTTTTGCTGTAGCATGACTTGTCTCAAATAACTGAGATTGCTTAATGAGCCTTTGAAAAAATCACGCGTTGTTTTTATTGTATGGAAGCATTATTTTGGTTTTCTCCTTGATGCTTTATTTTGGTTGACTTGGCGCATGCTCACACATGTTAGACTCTTACAAAGTCGCCAATAGCCTCTATGATCATTTAGTTTTTGACTTTTGATGCCATCTTATGCTTCTTTTAATGTCGCTTTGTCGCTTTGCATGATTATGGCCATTATTGATCTCTTAGTTGGTCGCTCCCAGTCTTTTGCTAGCCCTCGCCTTGTACTGAGTATGAGCTCTACTCGTGCATCCAACTCCTAAAAGCCAAACTTTTCCAAAGTGTCCACCATACATACCTACTAGCAATTTGCTATTCCAAGTAAATTTGACTTGCTTTTATTTTCTCTTCAAATTAAACTCTTACCAGTGTTATGCGAAATTCGGTCAGTAAAGCTCTCACGAACCAGAAGGCACACTTTACTTTTTCCCGTTCTTAAAAATTTGACATTGTGGTCTCTTATGTTGAGTTGTTATGCTTGCAAGTTGTAAGTTGGAGACTATCCCAGCCATGCAGTCATGGGCAAGCTTTCAACATTGCACTTCTTATTTGAGTTGATATCGTGATCTTTTGTTTATGGATGCCCGCGGTGTGAAATGAATTGGGAATCTTGTGGGATCATGGAGTTTGTATATGTGTTAGGGAAACGCCGGGCCGCTAATCACTGCTTGCAGCATACCCATGGTGAACATTCGACGACGCATCTCACAATAAAAAGCTAAACAAATGGCAAATAAAAGAGATGTCGAGGTGTTCATTGTCTGCTTGTCCTGTCATTTTGATGTGGGCTTGTTCCATGTCATCGGGCACGGAGGTACCCCATTGGCGGTTCTCAATGATATGCATATACTTACAATGACAAGAGCCTTGCTTGGGACTCTAAGTAAAGTAGCATGAGGTTTGGGTACTCGTATTCATGGGACACGAGGTTTTCAACTTATGATTTGTCAAGCATATGCATCATAATTGTTCTCGCATTAACTTTAACCATTCAAGATGCTTATGATGGGGGCAATCAGAGCTCAAAGCCGGTAAGTACCATAATTTTTAAAGGTTATAAAATTTGCAATCACTGCTTCCCTCTGCGAAGGGCCTTTCTTTTACTTTTATGTTGAGTCACCATCTTCTTTCTTTATGCACCATTAAGAGAGCATAGTTGTCATTCTTAGTATAATGTGCATTGTCCCAAAGTTTTCATTGATTGATTCATATTGTTGGTTTCACTTGTTCTCAAATTATTTGTATCTACTCGCCCTCTTAAACTTGAAGGTGTCCTATGCATTTATGTTTTGCTCTCTTTGAAGGACAAGCTGAAAACCATTTGTATGTTTTTCCTTATGATTTGAACACACGTTTGACTTTCATTGTTTCATTTTCATGATCTTTTGTTTGTGTTCATTTGCATGTTTACAACATGGTTGCTAAGTTCTTATTGTCAAGATTATATCTTTCATGCCCATGTTTTAAGTTCTTATGATCCCAGCTCACAAATGCTTACATATATGATCAAGATTGTGTAGGTGCATGTCACCTCAAAAATTATTCTTTTGTTATCACTTACCTACTCGAGGACGAGCAGGAGTTAAGCTTGGGGATGCTTGATACGTCTCCAACGTATCTATAATTTTTGATGCTCCATGCTTATTTTTACACCATTTGCCTACTGTTTCGTTACACTTCGTGGCACTTTTATGCATTTTCTGGAACTAACCTACTAACAAGTTGCCACAGTACCAGTTCCCTGTTTTCTGCTGTTTTTGTATTTCAGAAGTGATACACGGGAAATATTCTCGGAATTGGACGAAACAAGTTCGTGAAGTCTTATTTTGTCCGGGAGCTTCCAATCATCCGAAGGAGAGTAGGAGGGGGGCCACAGGGGCCCCACACGCCAGGCCGGCGCGGCCAGGGCCTAGGCCGCGCCAGCCAGGCGTGAGGCCACCTGGATCCACTCCTGACATCGCCCCTTCGCCTATAAAGACCCCCCGACGGGAAAAACCTAAGTACCCGATCAATTTTCTAGAACACATCGCGATCCGCCGCCACCATCGACCCGAAGATCGGGAGGGTCCAGAAGCTCTTCCCGGCACCCTGCCAGAGAGGGGAATCGCCACCGGAGGTCTTCTTCATCGCCATGCTTGCCTCCGGAGTGATGAGTGAGTAGTCTACCTTGGACTATGGGTCCATAGCAGTAGCTAGATGGTTGTCTTCTCCACCATGTGCTTCATGTTTAGATCTCATGAGCTGTCCTACATGATTGAGATCACCGTTATGTAATTCTATATGTTTGGTTTGTTGGGATCCGATGAATATTGGTGTTATGATTGAGTTGCTGTACTGAATATTATCTTATGTTATCTCTATGTTGTTTATGATCTTGCATGCTCTCCGTTGTTAGTAGCTATCTTGGCCGAGTAGTTGCTAGTGACTCCAAGAGGGGGTATTTATGCTCGATAGTGGGTTCATGCCTCTATTTAACCTGGGGGAGTGACAAAAACCTCTAAGGTTGTAGATGTGCTGTTGCTACTAGGGAGAAAACAACATTCATATGCTCAAGGGCATATGCTTTGTTTACATTACACACTTTGCTTAATGCAATTATCTGTTGTTCACAACTTAATACTTGTGGAGTTCTCGGATTGATTCGCCACAAGTGGATTATTAGTCATAGATGCAGTTGGATGGCGGTCTATGTATTTTGTTGTAATGCCCAGAGTAAATCTCATAGTGATCTTCTTGACATATCACGTTTATCTTTATTCTATCAATTGCCCAACTGTAATTTGTTTACCCAGCATGTGTTATTTATCTTATGGAGAGACACTACTAGTGAACTATGGACCCCGGTCCTATTTCCATCATATTGCTATCACCTGTTTACTTTACTCGCACTGTTTACTTTACTTGTATACTTCTACTGTTTTCCACTCGATACGCTCATAACCTTTGTTTCAAGCAAACCGGTGAGATTGACAACCTCATCGCAATTTGGGAACAAAGTACTTGGTTGTGTTGTGTGCAGGTTCCGCATTGCAGCTAGCAAAGCAAAGCTTGGACGAGGCGCCATATATAAATTGTCCGAAGCTGTCGCTAAGCCAGTCCGCATCACCTTCGGTCGTTATTGTCTGCTTTTCTCCTGATCGACAAACCTTGGTTTCTTAACTGAGGGAAAACTTGCTGCTATATTCATCAAAACCTTCTCTTGGGGTTTACCAACTGGCCGGTCGTTTACTTCATTAACTACACGCCAACAAGTTTTCTGGCACCATCGTCACCGCGCCCCCATCAGGAAGCAGTAGTGGACAAATCAAGGGACATCGCCAGCAGAAGCAGCAGCGTCTCCAGAATCATACACCAATTATGCGTCATCATCACTGAAGTAGCAGAAGAAGAAAATAATCACGCTTGCAACAAAGAGGTCGGCATGCAAGTCGACAAAATAAAGAGCAATGGCAAGAAAGAGAAGGAGAAAGTGCATATTTCAGCCGGAGAGTGGAGAATGATCATGACAGCTATCAACCACGGGATTGATGTACCCGTAGATTCAAGAAGAGAAGTTTTAATGAGATACCAATACGCGCTACACCAGCGCAAAAAGAAGTTAAGGCAGGAAAGAGACATGATTATGAGAAGCCCAGATTACAACAGCACACCAAGTGAAGGATATTGGAGTGAATATAGCAATTCATCAGAGTCCGGCATGGAGATACATAGAGACCCAAAGCACAACAGAAGGATAGCAGCACAGATAAGAGAGGAGAGCTACGCGAAAAGTCAAAGCCCACAGCAGTCAGAAGAGGAAGAAGATTTCGTTCGAGAAACACCAGAAGCACATTGGTAGCAGCACAGACGTACCTACTAACCACACAACCAGAGCCCGTGGATCCACGAGAGCACATGTATCAGGCCGCAATACGAAGTCTCGGGTTGGTAGAAGACAAGTTAATGGGAAAGCTTCCAGAGGAAAAGATGACACATCGAAAAGAAAGGCGAAAAGAAGAATTCAAGCATAAATCCTCGCAAAACGAACCCAATGATTCATCAGAAGATGAGAGGCGACAAAAAAGGAGGAAGGACGCGAGGGATATAATAGCACAAACACGAGTAAACAAATCACGCTATGCGTGGAGAGAGGAAAACTACGAAGACGATGAAAAAGAGATGGGCGCGTTATGCTTCACCCGCTGGGTTCACAAAACGCGGGTACCCAAAGGTTTCAAGTTGCCACATGATCAAGAAAAGTACGATGGGTCGCAAGAGCCCACTCTATGGTTGTCAGATTACCTGCAAGCAGTACAGATTCTAGGAGGAACAAGAGCAACAGCCATGCAAAGTTTACAGTTACACCTCACCGGCGTAGCGCGGTCCTGGTTAAACACCCTACCCAACGACTCCATTGGAAGTTGGGGAGAGCTAGAGAATCAATTCGCAAGAAATTTTCGCTCAACATATAAGCGACCAACATCATTGGAAGAAGTCAAATCGTGCATATAGAAAAGAGACGAAACCCTACGCTCTTATATACAACGCTGGAGTATAATCAAAAACTCAGCAGAAGACGTCTCTGACGAAAGAGCAATAGACGCTTTTTCGAGTGGCCTTCGTCGTTCGGACCTAGTGGAAGAAATAGGGAGAACAAGGCCAAGGACAGTGTCTAAGTTAATGGAAGTAGCCAACAGGTTCGCCGATGGAGAAGACGCGTATAACAATAAAAGGGGGCGTTCACCAGAAGTCGACAAACCAAGCAGGCAAAGGCAAAGATACCGCAATGGCGACAACCGCGGAAGACGAAATCAGATAGCCGCAGGATATGACAGAAGGAACGAAGAAGGCTATGAAAATATTGAATTTAGAGATAGTAGAGGAAAGGAGAAGCCAAGGTACTCGGGTCCTTCAGCAGAAGATATGCTATATGGTCCCTGTCGCATCCATTACGCTTACTTAGATGGGAAAAGAGTCTCCAACCACCAGATGAAGGATTGCAGAACCCTCCTAAGGTTGCAAAACGCCATGGATTCAAGCCAAGGAGCACGATAAGGAGGAAAAAAGCATAAGTCAAGGATATCAAATGCAATGGCTCACAAAACAGCTGGAGTCCAAAGTATACATATCAGCAATGATCCAACCAGTACCAAATTCGAAGAAAGAGAGGAAAAGCATATCTAGAAAGGTCAACCTGGCAATATCATCACCACCAGCTACTACAGAGTATCTAAAATGGTCCGATCAACCAGTGAGATTTAGCAGAGCAGACCACCCAAGGAAAGTACCCAGGCCAGGGTACGCACCAATGGTACTAAAAGCGCAAATAGGGGGATACGATATCGGGAGAGTATTCATGGATGCAGGAAGCGGCATAAACCTGATATATGCAAGAATTCTGAAGGCAATGTGCATTTCACTGGAAAGTCTAAAGCCAACAGATTGTTCTTTTCATGGAATAGTACCAGGAAGCACAAACTACCCTCTCGGGAAAATAGAACTCGACGTTTGCTTCGGCAGCAGCAACAATTATCGAAGAGAAAAGCTAGAGTTCGAAGTTATGGATTGGCCTTCACAGCATCATGCAATCATGGGACGCCCAGCATTTGCAAAGTTCATGGTAGTACCGCACTACGCATATCTCATGGTACAAGGCAATTTTGAAGTATCCAACACCTGCGACAAAGAATTCAATAAACTGGCGCAAACTTTCGGCATGACAGCAGAGTACGCGAGACTAAAAGGTAAAACTGACCACAACGTGCTACCCAACGTCGGGCGATCCCTGCCAGACCAGGCTTTCGATGCAACTCAGGACTCGAAGAAAATCCAAGTCCACCCGACGGACCCGAACAAGACTACCTCTATAGGAGTAAACCTGGATCCCGCATAGGAAAACGCGCTCATCGAGTTCCTCCGTGAGCGCTGGGAAATCTTTGCATGGTGTCCTTCGGACATGCCAGGGGTTCCCAGGGAACTCATCAAGCACGCACTAAACGTTGATCCCAAAGCAAAGCCAGTCAAACAACCGTTGAGGAGATTTGATGAACCCAAAAGGAAAGCAATAGCATCCGAGCTACACAGACTCGAAAACGCAGGGTTCATCCGAGAAGTCAAAACATCGACTTGGGTATCTAATCCAGTTATAGTCCCCAAGAAAAACACAGATGTGCAAAGAGTGTGTGTCGACTACACATCTCTCAACAAGCATTGTCCAAAGGATCCCTTCCATCTACCTCGCACTGATCAGATTATTGACTCAACAGCAGGGTGCGCAAGGCTTTCCTTCCTGGATGCATACTCTGGCTACAACCAGATAAAGTTGAAGAAAGAAGACGAGGAAAAAACAGCTTTCATAACACCTTACGGTGTGTTCTGCTACCAAGTCATGCCTTTTGGCCTAAAAAACGTAGGAGCAACCTACCAGAGGATGATGCAAAACTGCCTCGGAAGTCAAATAGGATGAAACATCCAAGTCTACATCGACGACGTGGTCATCACCACAAGAAAAGAGGAGTCACTAATCAGTGATTTAGCAGAAACCTTCGACAACTTAAACAGGTACAAGCTCAAGCTCAACCCGACAAAATGTTCTTTTGGGGTATCTGCAGGACAACTCCTAGGATTCCTAGTATCTACAAGAGGAATAGAAGCAAATCCAGAGAAGATCCAAGCGATATTAACAATGGGTAAGCCCACAAAGCTGCATGATGTACAGAAGCTCGCGGGATGCGTTGCGGCACTAAGTTGATTCGTCGCAAGATTAGGAGAAAAAGCGCTCCCTTTCTATGCATTGATGAAAAAATCAAACGACAAATTCGAGTGGACAGAAGAAGCAGACACAGCTTTCGCGCAACTCAAAAAAGTGCTTTCCACACCACCGGTGTTGGTCGCACCAAAGGAAAAGGAGCCACTACTACTATATATTGCAGCAACATATCAAGTGGTGAGCACCGTATTGTTAGTCGAAAGAAGCGAGGAAGGAAAATCACATGGAGTCCAACGACCAGTGAATTTTGTCAGCGAGGTACTATCTCCAACGAAGCAAAGGTATCCGCACTATCAGAAACTCACATACAGCGTTTTTACAATAGCATGGAAACTACGACAGTATTTTGCGGCCCACCCAATCATAGTGGTCAACAAAGTACCACTATCCAATATATTGAACAATCCTTCAGCAACAGGACGTGTCTCCTTGTGGGGAATCGAGCTATCGCCCCTGGATATCATGTATGAAAAGCGAAAGGTGATCAAGTCTCAAATTTTACCAGATTTCACAGCAGAGTGGTTGGAGTTACAAAACACAGGGCCACTAGATTTATCGAGTGTGTGGACAATGTACTTCGACAGGTCAAAAAAAAATTCAAGGCGCAGGAGCAGGGGTAGTCCTGATATCACCACAAGGCGACAAGTTGAAATATGTGCTAAGGATGAGTTTTCCTCAACCTTCTAATAATGAAGCCGAATACGAGGCGCTTCTTCATGGGATGAAAATGGCCAAAGCGTGTGGAGCAACTCGACTGAAAATATTTAGAGATTCAAATCTCGTCGTTCAATAAGTGATGAACAAATGTGACGCCATCAGTGACAACATGACAACATACAAAAATTTATATTATTACCTTGAGGGAACATTTGACGGATGCGAAGTTTCGCATGTCAGTAGAGCAAGCAACGAGGAAGCCGATAATTTAGCAAATATTGGGTCCCAGTGCTTACCCATACCACAAGGAGTTTTTTGGGAAGAAATCGTAGAAAGGTCAATAAAAAGCAACAAAGTCTCGACTACGGGAGAGCAAGTCCAGCACCAAGCAACAGGCTCGGGGGCTGGTAACAGCGGGACAGCTGAACCCGAAGAAGTCATGATGATCGAGAAAACTTGGATGCAACCATACCTGGCATACATGGTAAACAAAACACTACCCGAAGATACAGTATAAGCAAAAAGGATAATACGACGATCCAAGGCTTTCGTCGTGTTGCAAGGAAAATTATATAAGAGAAGCATAACAGGCGTGTTGCAACGGTGCGTTACTCCTCAAGAAGGATAAGAAATCTTAAGAGACATCCACGCAGGAGTATGTGGACACCACGCTAGCAGCAGATCCATTGCAGCCAAAGCTTTTCGTGCAGGATTTTACTAGCTAACAGCCATTGAAGACGCAAAAGACATAGTAAGGAAGTGCGAGGCTTGTCAACGTTTCGCATCTCAACCACATGCGCCAGCAGCAAAATTGCAAACAATACCATTATCTTAGCCCTTCGCACAATGGGGTCTCGACATGATAGAGAAACTACATAAATCCTGGCCAGGAGGGCATGTTTATATGCTGGTAGCAGTCAAAAAATTCACTAAGTGGGTAGAAGCAGCCCCAGTGACAACTCAAGACTCCACAACCGCGATTAACTTCATCAAGTCCATAGTTTTTTGCTTCGGAGTACCACACAGCATAATTACGGATAATGGGACAAACTTTACATCGAAAGAGTTCAAGAACTAATGTGAAAGTCTGGGAATCAAACTGAAATTCGTATTTGTAGCGCATCCAAAGTCAAATGGGCAAGTCGAGAAAGCCAATGGCTTAATATGCAATGGGATAAAGAAAAGGCTGCTAGCGCCCCTCAAAAAAGCCAAGCACGCTTGGGTAGATGAACCACCCTCCGTACTTTGGAGTTTAAGAACTACACCTAACGCAGCTACTCAAGAAACCCCCTTTTTCTGGTCCATGGCACAGAAGCCGTGCTCCCAGTCGAAATAACTCATGAAGCTCCAAGAATCGCAGCATATGATGAGGCAACTTCTACAGAAGCACTTCAGGATGATGTCGATGCACTTGACGAAGCAAGAGATGTAGCGCTCGCCAGAGCTACTCAATATCGGTAAAATCTGCAAAACTACCACAGTAGTCGAGTTCGCCCATGATCCTTCGTGGTGGGAGATCTAGTTCTGCGACTCAAACAAGACATTCATGGAAAACTCGAGTCCCCATGGGTGGGACCTTACATAGTCACAGAAGTGATACCAGGAGGAGCTTATCGACTACGAGACAAGCAAACGGGGAAGGACGAGAGTAACCTGTGGAATGCAGAGCAGCTACAACGGTTCTACACATAAACGATATAAGGCGACAAAAGAGTTTTTCGAGTCTTGACCCTCTGAATCCAGAACATGAGGCCATAGGTCGGGTTCATTGGGTCAAATTGACAATATGTGTAAATATTTTACTTTACGCTCGGGGGCTCAGACCCTCAATTCGTACGAAATAATATTAACTAGTTATTGAGATTTGTGACTATCTGCGGCATACTACAAGGTTGATTGCAACCCGATATTTCGTCTATGACATAAATGGTTCAAAGGAACCCGATAAAATATTAATGCACATGATACGTCTCCAACGTATCTATAATTTTTGATGCTCCATGCTTGTTTTTACACCATTTGTCTATTGTTTCGTTACACTTCGTGGCACTTTTATGCATTTTCCGGAACTAACCTATTAACAAGTTGCCACAGTGCCAGTTCCCTGTTTTCTGCTGTTTTTGTGTTTCAGAAGTGATACACAGGAAATATTCTCGGAATTGGACGAAACAAGTTCCTGAAGTCTTATTTTACCCGGAAGCTTCCACAGATCCGAAGGAGAGTAGGAGGGGGGCCACCAGGGCCCCACACACAGGGCTAGCGCGGCCAGGCCCTCGGCCGCGCCACCCTGGCGTGAGGGAGCCTGGCTCCTCATCTGACATCGCCCCTTCGCCTATAAAGACCCCCCGACGGAAAAAAACCTAAGTACCCGATCAATTTTCCAGAACACGATCCGCCGCCGCCGTCGACCCGAAGATCGAGAGGGTCCAGAAGCTCTTCCCGGCACCCTGCCGAAGAGGGGAATCACCACCGGAGGTCTTCTTCATCGCCATGCTTGCCTCCGGAGCGATGAGTGAGTTGTCTACCTTAGACTATGGGTCCATAGCAGTAGCTAGATGGTTGTCTTCTCCACCATGTGCTTCATGTTTAGATCTCATGAGCTGCCCTACATGATTGAGATCACCGTTATGTAATTCTACATGTTTGGTTTATTGGGATCCGATGAATATTGGTGTTTATGATTGAGTTGCTGTACTGAATATTATCTTTTGTTATCTCTATGTTGTTTATGATCTTGCATGCTCTCCGTTGTTAGTAGCTATCTTGGCCGAGTAGTTGCTAGTGACTCCAAGAGGGGGTATTTATGCTCGATAGTGGGTTCATGCCTCTATTTAACCTGGGGGAGTGACAGGAACCTCTAAGGTTGTAGATGTGCTGTTGCTACTAGGGAGAAAACAACATTCATATGCTCAAGGGCATATGCTTTGTTTACATTACAAACTTTGCTTAATGCAATTATCTGTTGTTCGCAACTTAATACTTGTGGAGTTCTCAGATTGATTCACCACAAGTGGATTATTAGTCATAGATGCAGTTGGATGGCGGTCTATGTATTATGTTGTAATGCCCAGAGTAAATCTCATAGTGATCTTCTTGACATATCACGTTTATCTTTATTCTATCAATTGCCCAACTGTAATTTGTTTACCCAGCATGTGTTATTTATCTTATAGAGAGACACCACTAGTGAACTGTGGATCCCGGTCCTGTTTCCATCATATTGCTATCACCTGTTTACTTTACTCGCACTGTTTACTTTATTCGCATACTCTACTGTTTTCCACTCGATACGCTCATAACCTTTGTTTCAAGCAAACCGGTGAGATTGACAACCTCATCGCAAGTTGGGAACGAAGTACTTGGTTGTGTTGTGTGCAGGTTCCGCGTTGCAGTTAGCAAGCAAAGCTTGGACGAGGCGCCATATATAAATTGTCCGAAGCTGTCGCGAGCTAGCAAGCATCACCTTCAGTCGTTTGTCTCTCCTCTCCAAGAACGATAAACCTTGGTTTCTTAACTGAGGGAAAACTAGCTGCTATACTCATCACACCTTCCTCTTGGGGTTCCCAACGGGCTGGTCATTCACCACGCATCAAGCTAATTTTCTGGCGTCGTTGCCGGGGAGGAAGTAGAAAACTTCTGCGAGGGGAGTTTTCGCACGCACATCCTTTACTTTGTTATTGTTTTGCTTTACTTTATTTATTTTACCTGCATCATTTTATATCAAAAACCCAAAAAAATTAGAATCCTTGGTAGTTTCTATTTCTTTACTTTAGTTTATTATGTCTAGTTCAGTTGCTACTACTATGTCGCCCGAGGACATGATTTTTACTTTTAAGCAGAAGGATGAGGAAAGTTTTAAAGAAGCTTGGTCTAGAATTTATGATTGGCATGGAAAAACTGAACCTAAAATGGCCTTGAGTTTGCTTCTTAGTAGCTTTTACTTTGGGCTTGCTCTTCGTTATAGATATGCTTTGGATGCTACTGCAGAAGGAGATTTCCTTCATTGCGATGGAGATCAAGCCTTCAACATTATAAAAAAGTTGATTACAATTTATAGCATGCCAACCTATTTTGATTCCTCTCTTGTGTGCATTTTTAATAGACTTGATACTCTTGAGACTCGCACTGCTAGCTTGAATTCTTGCTACAATACTTTGCGCCAGCATTTTGATTATGTGCCATTAAATTCTGAACCTTCGAGTTGGTATCCTACAATAAAAATCACCATTAGTGGTGAAACTTTTCATGCTCGTTGTGATATTATGTCTGAATTTTGTCTCATGCCAAAGGATGTTTATGAATCTTTGAGCCTATGGAAGCTTTCTGAGGGGGGAGAAGGAATTTCTCTTACTAACAATGCCACTATATTTCCCATTGGAATAGCTGAAGGAGTTTTTACAAAAGTCCTAGGAAGAATGATATCTACTGATTATCTTGTTATTGAATGTGTAGGAAAAGGACAAATCACACTTGGAAGATCCCTCTTGAAGCTCCTGGGCGCCGTCATTGATGTGGGAAAAGGCAATATAAGATTTATCTCTCCACCTTGCAATAGCCATGTCTTTCCTAGAGTCAAGAACAAAGGTAAGAAAGGAAGACGTAAGGCACGCGCTGATCCTAGTACTTCATCACTTCATATTACTTGATTCGCAATTTTCTGCGCCTAGCTCAAAGGCGTTAAAGAAAAGCACTCTTGGGAGATAACCCAATGTTTTTATTTTCAGTACTTTTTCTTTTATTTGAGTCTTGGAAGTCATTACTACTGTAATGACCGCTCCTTATCTTGTTTATTTCGTTTTTGTGCCAAGAGAAGCCTCTATTTCGAGTGAGGTAAAGATTTGGGGATGTTGCTGTCCTGAAACTATTTTCGGTGCTGCACCGTAAAAATTCGTATAAATTCTCTGTATATCTGCGATTTCTTGTGCATATGCCCCAGGTTATATCCAAACTTTTGTTAGTTGAACACTTTTTGATTTGAGCAACAGAAAACCCCTCAAAAATTCGACCTTTGTCAGCTGTTCAGTTTTGACAGATTTCTGCCAATATTTGTGTTTGCCACTTTATCGCTTTCTTTTGAGTTCTTTTGATCACGGAACTTTTAGAGAAGTTGCTACAGTAGTATTTGCTATATATGTGGTGGTTTTTAGTTGAAACCTGAATCAAAAAGAGGTTGATTATATGTTATGCTTGCACTAATGTTGCTAATAGAATTGTGTTTAGTTTTGTATGAAGGAAGTTTTCAAGTGTAGGGATTGGAGAATGATGAGATGACTTGAAGAATGGACAAAAGCTCAAGCTTGGGGATGCCCATGCATCACCCCAAGAAATATCCAAGAAGTACAAGCGTCAAAGCTTGGGGATGCCCCCGAGGCACCCCTTCTTCATCGGAAAAAATCAGGTCACCTTTCAAGACGCTATATTTTTATTGCTTCATGCACTATGTGTTTTTCTTGGCGCGTCAGTTGTTTTAGTTTTCTTAGTTAGTTTAGTTTGTTTGCTGCAATAAATGGTTGGACCCCAACAAATTTCTTTTGGAGAAGTTGCCTTGCTTTTCATTTGCCAAGAACGCTCTAGTTTTCATTCTTATTAAAAAATCGAGTGTTCTTCTTTTTCCGCTACTGCTTTTGGTTTTTGTTTTCGCCTTGATTTGCGTTCAGACCTTGTCATATCTTTTCATCAAGGTGTATTTTTGCCTCTGATCTTTATTGGTTTTCATCAAAAGAGGTGTTTATAAAAATTTCAAATGGTGTTGGAAAAGAGAAAAAGCTTTGTGCAAAATAGTGGTACAAGAAGGAGCTTGTGTAGACTGCGGTTTAGGCTTTTTCATGTCATGCTTGATGTCTTTTTGATAGTATGCTTAGTGGTTTTGCTGTAGCATGACTTGTCTCAAGTAACTGAGATTGCTTAATGAGCCTTTGAAAAAATGATGCGTTGTTTTTATTGTATGGGAGCATTATTTTGGTTTTCTCCTTGATGCTTTATTTGGGTTGACTTGGCGCATGCTCACACATGTTAGACTCTTACAAAGTCGCCAATAGCCTTCATGATCATTTAGTTTTTGACTTTTGATGCCATCTTATGCTTCTTTTAATATTGCGTTGTCGCTTTGCATGATTATGGCCATTATTGCTCTCTTAGTTGGTCGCTCCCAGTCTTTTGCTAGCCCTCGCCTTGTACTGAGTATGAGCTCTACTCGTGCATCCAACTCCTAAAAGCCAAAGTTTTCCAAAGTGTCCACCATACATACCTACTAGCAATTTGCTATTCCAAGTAAATTTGACTTGCTTTTATTTTCTCTTCAAATTAAACTCTTACCAGTGTTATGCGAAATTCGGTCAGTAAAGCTCTCACGAACCGGAAGGAACACTTTACTTTTTCCTGTTCTTAAAAATTTGACATTGTGGTCTCTTATGTTGAGTTGTTATGCTTGCAAGTTGTAAGTTGGAGACTAGCCCAGCCATGCAGTCATGGGCAAGCTTTCAACATTGCACTTCTTATTTGAGTTGATATCGTGATCTTTTGTTTATGGATGCCCGCGGTGTGAAATGAATTGGGAATCTTGTGGGATCATAGAGTTTGTATATGTGTTAGGGAAACGCCGGGCCGCTAATCTAAACCATGCATAATTCATGGTGGAAATTTGCAGCATACCCATGGTGAACATTCGACGACGCATCTCACAATAAAAAGCTAAACAAAAGGCAAATAAAAGAGATGTCGAGGTGTTCATTATGTGCTTGTCCTGTCATTTTGGTGTGGGCTTGTTCCATGTCATCGGGCACGGAGGTACCCCATTGGCGGTTCTCAATGATATGCATATACTTACAATGACAAGTGTCGGGGGGATGACCCCCGATAGGGTCAAGAGACTAGAAAGGTACAAGGTTCATGGTTGACTTTATACCGGTTGACCAAGGAAGGGCCTGGCCGGAATATAGGAGCATCGGCCAGGCCGGCATATATGTATATCCCGGCTGATGTCTGGATATGCCGGATTAACCGGAATACTAACTGGGGAGTGCCGGCATATATTTAGATATGCCGCCCTATCTATTCTGTGTGTTGTGCAGGAGCAGGAGAGGCCGGATTACCCGACCTTCATAGGTCGTTGGTCCGGCATATATGTCTAGGATATGGCCAACGGTCATATCCGGGATACATAAGTCAGCCAAGGTGTCACATCACTACAATCAAGGAAGAAAACATCCAAGCATGGTAGCAGAGTATGATGGCAGGGTGCACAGTGGAAGTGCCTACCCCCACTGTGCACAAGTACAAGCTTACCTCAGAGTGGTAAGGTCACAGTCCTGGAAGTACAAGGTACAACAAGGGTGAGTCCCATCGAGAGCAATCAGGGAGAAAGTCATGGGCGTCTGCCCTCGACAGCAAGTCCTATTTGGAGTGTAGTTGGTGTCTCCTGGTCTCCTATGACCATTGTAACCCTGGCCACCACTATATAAGGTGGCACAGGGAGTACTAGCAAAGGGTTGGTTGGTTGGTGGATTGGTCACTCTGTGTTCCTACACTTAGCAGTTCGTCCTCCTCCTCTAGCAGAGAGCTTGGAAACACCATTGTTGTGTAATCCATCGATCCAAATATATAACCAGTAGAGCAGGAGTAGGGGTGTTATCTCCTTACGAGAGCCCCGAACCTGGGTAGATCAGTGTTCCTTTCTGTCGTGCTTTTTAGCTCGTTCCCCTCTTCCGAATCCTCCAGCATCTAGTTCGGCCCACATTTAAGCCATCCTATGGCATATGTTGTTTCACCACGACGACATTTGGCGCCCACCGTGGGGCAGATCGATATGCTGGGCGGAGTGTTTATTCGGACGGGGTCTGTGATAGCAGTTTCGGGAGTGCGCGTGGTCTCTGGCCTCGTCCAGAGGCTAGGCTCGCTCAGCTTCGTCAGTGACAACGCCGGATGTCTCGGCGGCCGGCCGTTCCCCAGGGATGGCCGGATCATGTCTTTCGGTTCCCACGAGGTGTACGTGGGGACTGAGAGAGTTTGCAGGGAAAAGGTGCTGGTGGCGGCGGATCCTCCGTCACATCGGCTGGCTCACGCTGGGCGTAGCGCTCGCTCAGTAGAGTCGGCCGAGGTGATGATGGCCGGCACATCAGCGCCGCCGGCAGATGGTGCCGGCAAGGCCGCAGCAGCAGCAGGAGATACTCCCCCGGAGCCGCCGAAGGCCAAGAGGTCGGCACGTCCTCCGTTGGAGCGTGTCGAGAACCTGGCCGGCACTTCCGCTGTGCCGGCAAAAGGTCAGGTGCTTCTTCCCGTCATCGAGCGACTTCTCGAGCCGGTGCAATCCGGCGATGATCCGGAGCAGACAAAGGAGGTCCTGGAGGGATCTCGCCAGGCCCTCGTCGACGAGGCCCTGGCCATGCATCAGGAGCGCGAACGGTTTAACCGGCAACTCCGTGAGTATGAGGCAGCCCATGGTTTTACTCCTGTGGTAACCCGGCCTAGCCGGATAGATGAGGTTAGAACTAGAGGTAGAGATCTTAATACTGAGCTAGGAAAAGATGCTAGAGCTAAGAGTCATACTGCAACTAGTACCGTGCCTAAGGTAATTTATAGCTCTCCAGTGAAGAACCTTAGAGCAGCAGCAGAGGTAGCTAAGGACTTATCTAATTTGTCCGGCGAAGCACTGCATGAGCAGCAAGCCCGGCTTAACCATCTTTTGTCTGAAGCTACCAAGCAGCAGGAGGCCTTCAAGAAGGCAAACCCAGGTGCCGGGGCATCCCAGTACATTGCGTCGGTAGGAGGTGCCGGCGCAAGATCGAGGGGCGAAGCCTCGTCCCCGCATCCAAGTGCCCGGCGTGCCGGAAGTGTGACCTCTGGCCGCCGGGACAAGCAGATCCAAGTGTATGATCCGGCAATTGCCGGAAAGCAGGCGGTAGCTCAGAAGAGTGCCGGCCCAGCTGACAAGTATGTCGGCCGCAAGAATGCTGGCCAGAATGTGCCGGCCGGGCAAGGAGCAGCTTCGGCCGGAGGTGGCCGGAGTAACAGTGCAGCCCGGCGTCAGCAGCAGGGCGCCGGGGGTGCAGCGCAGCAGCAAGGTGCAGGTCAGCCGGGACATCAGGAAGATGATTGCAATTCCGCCCTTGTCAGGGCGGGATATCAGCAGCAGCACCAGCAAGGCTGGCACAGTGAGCAGTATCAGCCGGAGCAGCAGCAGGAGAAAGTGATCGCGGGCCCAATTGCATCCTGGCTAGGACCTCGGTCCTTAGCAGCAAGTGATGCGCGCTTCAAGCTGGACAGGATTCACCAATCGGAGTTGGTGGAAAGGCAAGGAGCTCCGGGTCCTATGTGCTTTGGACCCCGGATTATGGGTGAGCCGGTACCTTACTACTTCCAGCTCGCGCGTGGCGCGAGGACATATAACGGCAGTACGAAGCCGGAAGATTGGTTGGAGGATTACTCCACCGCAGTGAACATTGCCGGAGGAAACCTCAGATGAGCGGTACGATATGTACCGCAAATGCTAGAAGGACCAGCCAGGATATGGCTGAACAATCTGCCGGCCGGAAGTATCAACGGCTGGGTTGATTTCGAGGAGCAGTTTGTGTCAAACTTCACCAGCACATATAAGAGGCCGAATCGTCCTCAGCAGCTGGCTAACTACCGGCAAGGAGTGAATGAGACTGATCGTGACTATCTGACCAGGTGGTGCACCTTGCGCAATTCCTGCGAAGGAGTTGTCGAGCAGCAGGCCATTATGTGGTTTGCTCATGGGTGCCGGCACAGCACCATGTTGTGGCAAAAGCTTCAAAGGGAAATGCCGGCCACGTTGGCCGAGACAATCAAGATTGCCGATAGTTATGCTCTGGGAGATCCCATGCAGCCCACCCTTGATTCACAAGGACAGGGGCAGACTCAGGGGAACACCATCAGCGCCGGGAGACCAGGGCAATACTATCGCACTGATAACCGGAACAAGAGAAGAGATGAAAGGCCGGATTACCGGTATGGGGCAGCACAAGTAGCGGCGATGGACGAAGAGCAAGAGGGCGCCGGCAGTAGCCAGCGTCCGAGATATGAGGGCTATCAGCAGCCTCAGCAGCAACAACCGCAGCAGCAAGCACATCCCTTCCAGAAGAAGAATGTCTGGATCAACAAGAATGCCGGCGGAGCCGCCGGACAAAAGAAGCAGTGGCCGAAGTATACAGTGGGTCTGGCCATGGACAAACCTTGTGTGTTTCACACGTTCCAGCCGGGTAAGCCGGCAAACCATTTGACAAGAAACTGTTCATGGCTGGACGACATATTAGCAGGTCGTGCAGGTCCCTGGGGACCGGCTAGACCATCTGTCCCGGCAGCTCCATCGCCGTTGACAGGTGCCAATACAATTGCAGTCCCGCCCAGGCCGGTTAATCCCGGGAATCAGGGCAATGCCGGAAATGCCGGTGTAAATCAAGTGGATCAGAACCATAACCCAGAGTACTATGCCGGAGGCCCAGCAGCGGGCCGGAATGAGTACAAGGAGCATGATCAGAGCTACGTGGTCTTTGAGACCGAAAGAACAGACAAGCAGAGCTTGTACCGGCGGTGTCTGGAGGTAAATGCCGTTATGTCGGCAGTACCGAAGCTAATGTACTGGTCTGACCAGGCCATTGGCTGGGACAGGGCAGATCATCCCAGGATCATGCCAAACCCCGGCGGGTATGCTCTGGTGATGGATCCGACATTCGTCGGGCCGGCTAATAACGTGAGATTCATCAAGGTCCTCATTGACAATGATAGCAGCATCAACATCATGTACCAAGATACGATGCAGAAGCTGGGCATCAAGGAAAATATGTTGGAGCCAAGCAAGACCACGTTCCACGGCATTGTGCCGGGACTTTCGTGTGCGCCAATGGGCAAGATCCGGATGGATGTCATGTTTGGCAGCCGGGATAACTGCAGGGTGGAAAATCTCATGTTCGAGGTGGTTGATCTGGAAAGCCCCTACCATGCTTTGCTGGGTAGGCCGGCTCTGGCAAAGTTCATGGCCTCTACGCATGTTGCGTACCTGAAGATGAAAATGCCGGGGCCCAAGGGAGTGATCACCGTCATAGGAGATTACAAGCGCTCGATGGCATGTGCAACAGCCGGATCTAATCTGGCCGAGACTCTGATCATTGCAGAGGAAAAGAAGAGGCTCAAGCGAGCAGTGGAGATTGCTGAAACGGTCGTGGCCGGCAAATCTATGCCGGGCATGGCAAATCCCGGTGGCAGTGCTACTTTTCAAGCAGGCAAGGAGGTCAAAAAGGTGCCTCTGGATGAAGTTTTCCCGGGGCGCCATGCCCTCGTCGGGGCAAGTCTGGATCCCAAATAGGAAAGCGAGCTCATCAGCTTCCTTCGTGAGAATCGGGATATCTTTGCATGGTCTACTTCAGACTTACAAGGTGTGCCGAGGGAGCTGGCTGAGCACGCATTGCATGTGAGACCGGATGCTAAGCCGGTGAAGCAGCCGCTCCGGCGGAATGCCGGCGATAGAAGGAAAGCCATATGGGAGGAAGTGGCCAGGCTACTAGCCTCTGGCTTTATCAAGGAAGTATTGCATCCGGATTGGATGTCTAATCCGGTTTTGGTGGAAAAGAAGAAGGATGAGCCCGCCATAGTGAAAGTATGGCAGATGTGTGTTGATTACACCAACTTGAATAAGGCATGTCCTAAAGATCCATTCCCGCTCTCTCGAATCGATCAAGTGATTGATTCCACAGCTGGATGTGAACTGTTATCATTTGTAGATGCCTATTCTGGTTTCCACCAGATCCCTTTGTATGAGCCGGATCAAATAAAGACATCCTTTATTACCCCGTACGGGGCTTATTGCTATCTCACTATGCCGTTCGGTTTAAGAAATGCCGGCGCAACTTACCAGAGATGTATGCAGAAGTGTTTGCATGATCAAATAGATAAAAATGTGCAGGTATATGTCGACGATGTCGTCATAAAGACCAAGGAGAGTGAAACTCTCATAGGCGATCTCCGGGAAACCTTCGCAAATCTGAGGAGGTTCCGGATGAAGTTAAATCCGGCAAAGTGTACCTTCGGTGTGCCGGCAGGCAAGTTGCTCGGCTTCCTTGTTTCCAGCCGGGGTATTGAGGTAAATCCCGGCAAGATTCGTGCTATAGAAAGAATGAAGCCGCCGACAGATTTGAAGGAAGTACAGAAGTTCGCAGGGTGCCTCGCATCCCTGAGCCGTTTCATAAGCCGGCTGGGCGAGAAAGCTTTGCCGTTATATCAGTTAATGAAGAAGTCCGACACATTTGTCTGGACAGTACAAGCAGATGCTGCTTTCAAGGAATTAAAATAGATGTTGTCAACAGCGCCGGTACTAGCATCTCCAATGCCCCGGGAGCCGATGTTGCTTTATATAGCGGCAACCAACAGGGTTGTCAGTGCAGTGGTAGTAGTGGAGTGAGAGGAGGGAGGCAAAACCGTGCAGCGGCCGGTATATTATCTGAGTGAAGTCCTCTCCACCTCAAAGCAAAACTACCCACACTATCAAAAGATAACTTATGGAGTCTATATGGCGGCCAAGAAGCTCAAGCATTACTTCCAAGAGCATCCAATCCGGGTAGTGGCCGAGGCCCCTATCTCGGAGATCATAAGTAACAAAGATGCCAGTGGCAGAATTGCCAAGTGGGCAATAGAGCTTTCACCATATACACCTCAGTATGACAAGAGAGATACAATCAAGTCCCAGGTGTTGGCTGATTTCTTTATTGACTGGGCCGAGATACAGTATGAGCCACCATTGCCAGATGCAAATTATTGGAGGATGCATTTCGATGGGTCCAAGACAATACATGGCCTGGGTGCCGGCATAGTTCTCAGTTCACCAAAGAATGACCAATTGAGATATGTCCTGCAGATTCATTTTGCAGCATCAAATAATGTGGCGGAATATGAGGCACTTGTGCATGGCCTGAAGGTGTCTAAGGACATAGGAATTCGCCGGATTATGTGTTTCGGTGATTCTGACTTAGTGATTCAGCAGTGTTCCGGAATATGGGATGCGCATGATGCTAACATGGGATCCTACCGTTTCCTGGTGCAGCAGTTAAGTGGTTACTTTGAAGGTTGTGAGTTCCGGCATGTTCTCCGGGCTCAGAACGATGCAGCCGATACATTGTCCAAGCTGGGGTCTTCCAGAGATTCAATCCCGCCCGGCATTTCTTTGGAGCATCTGAGGAAGCCGTCAATCAAGCCCTCGCCGGAGTCATCTTCCATTTATGTCCCGCCAGGTCCGGAGGATGCGGTTCCAATGGAGGTAGATGCCGGAGCCAGATCAGATAACCCGGGGACTGTTACCTCAGTCCCGGGGACTGGTCCGACATATGCGGTGAGTGCGGTATTCCGGAGCAGAGCTAAGGGCAAGGGTAAAATTTACCAAGAGGTTGTGCCGGTATACCCGGGGACTGCTCCGGCATACCCGGGGACTGATCCCACAGTCCCGGGGACTTCGCAGCCCATGGAGATCGATTATGTCTCGGTCGAAATGATGGAGATAGATCAGGCAGTATTCACTGTCAGGGAAGTGCCCTCATGGGCACGACCAATCATGAATTTCCTGGTAGATGGCCAAGTGCCGGCGGATGAATATGAAGCCCGCCGAGTTACAAGGAGATCCAAAGGTTATACCATCATAAACAAGGAAATGTACAAAAGAAGTGTCACCGGAGTATTGTAGAGATGTGTCGAATCTGCGGAAGGTCTGGAGATGCTCCGGCAAATTCATCAGGGGGAGTGTGGCCACCACGCTTCGTCCAGAGCATTGGTGGCAAAGGTATTCCGGCATGGGTTTTATTGGCCGATGGCACTGCAAGAAGCAGAAAACTTGGTCCGGAAATGCAATGGGTGTCAGAGATATGCCCATCAGATTCATCAACCGGCATCTGCCTTGAAGACTATCCCGATAACCTGGCCCTTTGCTGTTTGGGGCCTGGATATGGTCGGGGCTTTTAAGCCGGCCAGAGGAAAGATGACCCATATCCTGGTCATGGTGGACAAGTTCACCAAATGGATTGAAGTGAAGCCCATAAGCAAGTGTGATGGTCACACAGCAGTGAAATTCTTAAAAGATATAATCTTGAGGTATGGTGTCCCTCATGGCATCATCACTGACAATGGGTCGAACTTTGCCCAAGGGCCATTTGCCAGATTTTGTGAGGAAGTGGGAATCCGGCTGGACGTTGCGTCGGTCGCTCACCCTTGTGCCAATGGCCAAGTAGAGAGGTCAAATGGGCTGGTATTATCCGGCATAAAACCCCGGCTGATAGAGCCACTAGAGAAAACGCCGGGATATTGGCTAGATGAATTGCCGGCAGTACTTTGGAGTTTAAGGACAACTCCGAATAGGTCAACAGGCTACACACCATTTTTCCTGGTGTATGGAGCAGAAGCTGTGCTTCCAACAGATGTAATACATGATGCACCAAGAGTAGTGCTATATACAGAGGAAGAGGCTAAAGAAGCCAGGGAAAACGATGTTGATCTGCTAGAGGAAGCAAGAGAAATAACTCTGTCAAGAACAGCAGTATATCAGCAGAACCTCAGACGCTATCATGCGCAGAAGGTAAATCCAAGGAGATTCCAAGAGGGAGATCTAGTACTCCGGCTAAGGCAAGGCACAGAGGGCCGGCATAAGTTAACTCCTCCATGGGAGGGGCCATTCATTGTGAGCAGAGCTCTGCACAATGATGCCTATTATCTTATAGATGCGCAGGCCCCCAAGAAGGACAAGGCGGACAGGTCCGGAGAAGAAACCAAGAGGCCATGGAACATAGCTCTACTCCGCCCCTTTTACTCCTGAGCAGCACAATGTATGTATTTCCATATTTTGCTTTGAGTGCCGGCGCTTTGTGCCGGCACAAGTCTAATAAATGATATGTCGGCATCCCGAAGAGGTCGGGCACTGTCTCCGAGATACATCGTTGTTTATTTTCAGTTCTTGTTTGTATGTCGGCTGGCTTGTTTTGAAGGCTTCCTATGTCGGCCTAGTAGTGTGTCGGCACCAAAGGCCGCTCTTCGACTCAGCTGCTGCCCGAAACCCGGCTTCATGGCTAGCAAGAGTAGATGCCGGAGATTGTCTACACATGGAAAACGGCTAAGGAAATAAATAGCAAGCGAACCGACATTTATGATAAAGCTAAAGTTAAAACTTGAAATGTCAGATGATTTGAAGTCTAAGTTTCAAAGTTAAAGTACTGTATGTTCGATGAAGCAACCTTGAGACTCATACGTCGAAAGCCAATTAAGGTAGACAAGTAGCCAAGGTTGTGGAATTGAGGAAACAGGAAAACAAACTCGGTGACTTAGCCAGAGATGATCCGGCATTGATAACAAGCAAACCGAGATAAAACTTGTTCAGGTAGCAAACCAAAGGAAATTAAACGTATATATTACAACTGCACCCGCCATTCCGGGGATCTGATAAAACTTAAAGTTTTTGTGCTGCAAAGTTAAGAAGCAGGGGCAGAAGCAGAGCCGCCGGCTGGTGGAGCAGTAGCAGTGGAAGTGTCGGCCTCAGGAGTGCCGGACCCAGCAGATGGAATGGAGCCATCACCTCCGCCCGGGACAGATGCCTGTTCCGGAGCATCAGTGTCGGCCTCTTCGGCTTCCTCTTCATCTTGGCTGGAGTCGGAGCCCTCAGCTGCGGCAGATGCCCCGGCGTCGTCCTTCTTCTCCGGCTCGCGCATGTCCCGGACGAAGGCGTTGGTGTCGGCATAGTCCACATAGCTGTGGGCCAACTCCCGCCGACGCCGGATGTGTTCCGGATCCGTGGTCCAGATGGATCCTTCGCGCACAGTGCGCAAGCTCTCCAAATCAGCCTTTTCATACCAGGACAAGAAGTAGCTCAGAGCTTCGTCAGCTCCAACCCTCGCGCCGGAATCTCGCCATTCCCGGAGGCGAACCTTGGCGAGCTGCAGGTCATTTCCGAGGTCGACAGGATCAGTGGGCGTCCTTTGTCCCGGCCAGAGGGCAGAGAATGCCTCCTGGGCGCCATAAAAGAGTTCTTCGGTGTAGAGCGTCATGGCGTTCTTCCGGGATTGCAGAGCCAGCAGCTGCTCCGACATGTCCCAGTTGGCCGAGTCAACCGGAACACCCCGGTTTTCTCGATCCAACTGCAGAGCCCTCTCAACGTCTTCGACGGAAGCGGGGAACATGTCTGAGAAAAATAGATGATGTTAGCACAAGGAGAGTATGTCGGCATAAAGGGTATGTCGGAAGAGAGCATGATATGTTGGGCAGGATAAGGAAAAAGGATTTGAAGCTTACTGGCGAGGTCAGCATTGAGCTGTGCGACTATGACTTCCCATTTTGTCGCTTGCTCCTTTAAGCTGGACAGTTCGGCATGGGCAGTGGAGGCATCAGTCTCGGAAGCAACGAGCAAGTCCTGGGTCTTCTTCAGTTGGCCCTCCTTCTGTTCCTTCTCGTCCAGAAGCTCGGTGATCCGGCCCTTCAGCTGCTCTATCTCGGCCTTGTGAGCGGCATCCCGGTCGTCCAGTTGCTTGGCCACATCCACTGAGGACATACAGTCCTGGTGGCGTGCTTCCAGTCCAGCTTTCTCATCTGAAAAGATTTGAAGTCAAAATAATGTGAAGATAGAAAACAATGGCAAGAGTCAAAGGATTTGAAGTACAACGGAAGAGATAAAAGATCTCCAGGAATCCGGCATACCTGTCAGCTCCTTCACCCTCTTAAGAAGCTCGGCGACTTGTTCTTCAGTGCCAGCTGAAGAATGTCGGCACAAGGTTATGTGTCGGCAGGAATAATATTGCAAAGAAAAAAGAGGAAAGGTGTCCGGCATATAGCGGTATGTCGGCGAAGTTTACTTCTCTGGGACAGCTCCAGCCGAAGCTTGCTATGCTCGTCGGATAACTTCTGATGCTCGCATACCAGGTCATGATACATGTCGGCCCGAGTGTTGTTCATGCGCTGCAAAAGTGTTGGGATTTGAAATATCAGCAGAGAAACTTAGCATATCAGTTAAAGTTGAAGATTCTATCAAGTGATCACTCTTTGGAAGACCCGGCACAGGTGCTGCGCACCTATCCCGGCCCTCGGTGACTAGGATTTGAAGCTCGGATTGAGCTTATATCTCGGTCAAGAGGATTTGAAAAATAATTAAAAAGTGAAATAGGTAAAGACCCGGCACAGGTGCTGCGCACCTATCCCGGCTCTCGGTGACTAGGATTTGAAGCTCGGATTGAGCTTATATCTCGGTCAAGAGGATTTGAAAAATAATTAAAAGTGAAATAGGTAAAGACCCGGCACAGGTGCTGCGCACCTATCCCGGCTCTCGGTGACTAGGATTTGAAGCTCAGATCGAGCTCATATGTCGGCAGTTAATTCGAGAACAGCTAACTACAAGATTATTGGAAAATCCCGGATGTCCGTATCCCGGACAGCCGACATTTTCGGGGACTGGGGATATGTGTATAGGTAGAGAAGACTTACGTTGGTGGCATCGGCCAGTTGGTGAAGTCTCTGCTGGAGGCTGAGGAGCTCGCAGGCAATTGGAAGGGGCTTCGCGGCCAGGATGTCTGAGGGATTGCCAGTGGCCGAGGCTTCGGCCATCTTCTTGCTCCTGGAGTCCGCTGTGTCCATGTTGCCGGCGTCATTCCACCTGACACAGTGCTCCTTGAGAGACCCAAGGCTCTGGTCACTTTTCGTCACCAGGGGGACGATGCCCTCAAGTTCTGGCGTGTCGAAGAAGTTGCGCCGGTAGCCAGGCCGGGTTGCTGCCCTGCCAAGATGCAGGGCCAGGGCAGAGCTGGTCCGGGATGCCGCTTTAGAAGGAGCAGTGGCGGCGGCTGGTGTGCCGGACTTGGTCGGATGAAACTTGAGTGTGCCGGACTTGACCGGGGCAGAGGTCTTGTCCGGGATGAGGGTCTTGGCCGGGGCAGCGGTCTTGGATGGCGCTGGAGTCTTCTCAATAGAGGGAGTCTTGGGTGCAGGTTGTTCCGGCGCGGCCGGTGCAGCTTGGCCAGCAGAGGCAGGTTCCGGAACAGTCCGGACTTCCGGCACGGCCGGGCCTTTTCCTTTGTCATCTATGCCGGCGCTCTTGTTGCTTGCGCCGACATCTTCAGTTGTGCCGGCGTCGCTGGTGGGCGCACCGGAGTCTGGGGTTTCTTGGTGGGCTCCTGTGTCCATGTGGACAGCAGAAGCCGAAGGTTCCTGTTGAGCCCCCGAGTCCATGTGGACATCGGGGGCAGAGAAATCTTGTTCCGGCGGAGGAACATCCTTTGCCGGGGAGATGGTCTTGTCTGGCGCAGGCGAAGATGCCGGCGCCGGTGAGGTAGTATGGCTGGCAGAGGGTATGTCGGAGGTCTCAGGGGCCGCTGGTTTGGTAACCTTCGGGCCGCCACTCGAGCCAGAAGCTTGTTCCGGCGCAAGAGGAGCTCTGAAAAAGAGAAAACACCAAGTCAATAATCAAAGCAAGAGATATGTCGGAGGAAATACAAAGAAAAGAAACTTACCCCGCGGCAACAGGCCTCGGTTTCTTCGGGATAGGCACGCCAACCTTCTGCCTCTTCTGTTGCTGAGGTGTGTCGGGTTGGGGCTTCACGCCTCGCTTCTGGCCGGAACGTCCACCGGTGGAAGGAGGTCCCTGGTTCAGAGGAGCGGCGTCGACAACCATGTCGTCCGGGATAGCTGAGGACGGCATTGGAAAGGCGTAAGCAACAGGTGTTTCTGGAAAAGCATAAGCAAGAGGTGTCGGGCAGATAAACGTCTGGCAATCTTCATCGAGGTCAGGGTCACTCCAGTCTTGAGTGGAATGCCGGAATGAAGAGGCCTTACCCGCGGCAGCGGCAGCACGGGTGTTCCGGGGCAGCTTGTCCCAATGATCCGGATCTTCAACATCCGCGGCAGTGCGGTCTGCCGTGATCTTGATCCGAGAGTTCTCCATACCCTGGAAGCTGAACTTCTGCATAATGCAAAGTAAATTGGTCAAAAGCAAGGAATATGCCGGTGCAAGAAGTATGTCGGATCAGGCGTGATATATGTCGATAAATAGATATGTGTCGGCTTAAGTATCTATGTGCCGGGCAAAAGAGCGTGTGTCGGCCAGAGTATTTACCGTCGGGGCAGGCCGGTCCCGGCTGTATGGTTCAAGTCCCCAGGCAAAGGTGGCCTAGGAGGACTTGCAGACGTCCTTGATCCGCCGCAGAATGTCGGCCGGAGTCAGCTCATGTGTGGAATGCCGGGTGGGGTCCATGGGCCCGCTCATCTGGCAGATCTTTTGCGACCGGCGCTGCAGAGGGGAGACGCGCCGGCTGATATAGCATGCCACCAGATCTTGAGGGGTAAGGCCGGCATCCCGGAGCTCGCCCTTAACCCGGTGGAGCGCGTTCACCGGCATCACCGAGTTCTTCGGGTTGTAAGTCCAATTCTTCATGGCCAAAGGTGGCTCGTCCACAAATGGCGGCAGGTTGAGCAGATCCTCGTCGGTGGTGTTCTTGACGTAGAAGAAGCTTTTCTGCCACTTCTTGCAAGACTCAAGGAGCTCCACCTTGGGGAAGTCCGAGCCCTTCCGGGACATGATGGTCGCCGCGCCGCATAGGGTCATGGGGCGGTCCTTCTTCTCCTGGGCTGTTTCCGGCGGGTCATCCTTGCTCCGGGGAGGCTCCTGGATGACTTGCTTCCGTAGTTGGAAGTACTTCGCCCAGCCTTGGGATAAGGGCTCTATGCCGGCATAGCCTTCGCAAAAAGCAGCGAAGGCGGAGAGGATCATCACGGCATTGGCCGGGATATGATGAGGTTGTAGATCGTAGGTGTCGAGGATGTCCCGGAAGAAGTCCGACACCGGCAGGCCAAAACCCCGCTCGAAGTGGGCGATGAAGACGACGCGTTCACCGGGTTCGGGTGCCGGCGCAGTCTCTCCCGCCGGTAGCCGGCAGGCAACTCCCTCCGGTACTCTCCTGGTGGAGGTGACCCAGGATATGTCGGCCGGAGTGACCTCCGACCCCTCCCAGCCGGAGCGTCCTTGGACCCGGGCCGAGTTATCTTCCTCCGAGGCCGAGGTACCCGTCATGCTTGATGATGCCATCTTGATGGCCGGGACAAGGCGTGAGAGCCGGAGTCCCGTGATGTTAATCCTATCAAGGCCGGAGAAAAGAGGGAGGTTAGTCTCTCCGGCATACCGCTCTCACCAATGTTAGCAGAGATAGAAGATCTACCGAGGCAGTTAAAAATAGAAACAAACAAGGGTAAAACTTCTAAGGAAGAACACCTGCGAACGTTGCTAGCAATGCTAGTCGGATCAAAGGGAAAACAAGCAGAGAAACTGCAGCTGATCTATGCAAGTGTGGCTACCGATGCGAAGCTATAAGAAAAGCATGAAAGAGGAAGAACAGAGGATGATCTCACCGGAGCTTGGCCGGCGGCAATGGAGCGGCGGCGAGCGTGCAGGAGAAGGTCCAATCTCCCAGCAATGTCGCGAAGGAGAGATGCGGCGGCGGCGGCATCGTCGACAGAGATGTCGGGCGTCGTCGAGCGTCGGCGTCGGCAGGGAGCAGGTCAACGGCGGCGGCGATGCTGTTCCTCTGTTCGTCGGTCCGGCGGTGAAGCGCAGGAGGCAGAGGAACAGGCGAGGAAGACGATGGTGTGGGGTAAAAAGATAAGTTTACCCCCGCCGCCCTATTTATATGCCTACCAGGTAAGGGTCGTGGGGATGGTAGTGCTCCACTCCCCCGACCGTTTCTGCGGTAAGGCGCCACGTGGCGGCACGGAGTGGGGCGGCGGTTCCTGTAACCGTGCCACTAGGTCATGATGGCGAGGAGTAACTGCGCTATGAACCGTCACATCGTGTGACCGTTCGAGGTGGCAGGGCAGTTGCAAGTTTCGATGCAAACTGTCAGGCGTGGCTTCTCGAGGAAGACTCGTCTATATGTCGGAATAACTGCCCGGTGTATGTGTTCCGTCCGGAATACCCTCGGGACTGGCCGGAATAACTTTTGGAGAAGGAACAGTTGCCGGGATACGTGTGGACGTCCCGGCATATAATCTGATAGTCGGGGTATAACGGAAACTGAGGTATGATAAAAAAAGGATATGTTGAACCTGTCAAGGCTCCACAGTTATGACTGGGGAACCTCGGCAGCTTCGGGGACTAGTGTCAGGGGGATGACCCCCGATAGGGTCAAGAGACTAGAAAGGTACAAGGTTCATGGTTGACTTTATACCGGTTGACCAAGGAAGGGCCTGGCCGGAATATAGGAGCATCGGCCAGGCCGGCATATATGTATATCCCGGCTGATGTCTGGATATGCCGGATTAACCGGAATACTAACTGGGGAGTGCCGGCATATATTTAGATATGCCGGCCTATCTATTCTGTGTGTTGTGCAGGAGCAGGGGAGGCCGGATTACCCGACCTTCATAGGTCGTTGGTCCGGCATATATGTCCAGGATATGGCCAACGGTCATATCCGGGATACATAAGTCAGCCAAGGTGTCACATCGCTACAATCAAGGAAGAAAACATCCAAGCATGGTAGCAGAGTATGATGGCAGGGTGCACAGTGGAAGTGCCTACCCCCACTGTGCACAAGTACAAGCTTACCTCAGAGTGGTAAGGTCACAGTCCTGGAAGTACAAGGTACAGCAAGGGTGAGTCCCATCGAGAGCAATCAGGGAGAAAGTCATGGGCGTCTGCCCTCGACAGCAAGTCCTATTTGGAGTGTAGTTGGTGTCTCCTGGTCTCCTATGACCATTGTAACCCTGGCCACCACTATATAAGGTGGCACAGGGAGTACTAGCAAAGGGTTGGTTGGTTGGTGGATTGGTCACTCTGTGTTCCTACACTTAGCAGTTCGTCTTCCTCCTCTAGCAGAGAGCTTGGAAACACCATTGTTGTGTAATCCATCGATCCAAATATATAACCAGTAGAGCAGGAGTAGGGGTGTTATCTCCTTACGAGAGCCCCGAACCTGGGTAGATCAGTGTTCCTTTCTGTCGTGCTTTTTAGCTCGTTCCCCTCTCCCGAATCCTCCAGCATCTAGTTCGGCCCCCATTTAAGCCATCCTATGGCATATGTTGTTTCACCACGACGACAACAAGAGCCTTGCTTGGGACTCTAAGTAAAGTAGCATGAGGTTTGGGTACTCGTATTCACGGGACACAAGGTTTTCAACTTATGATTTGTCAAGCATATGCATCATAATTGTTCTCGCATTAACTTTAACCATTCAAGATGCTTATGATGGGGGCAATGAGAGCTCAAAGCCGGTAAGTACCATAATTTTTGAAGGTTATAAAACTTGCAATCACTGCTTCCCTCTGCGAAGGGCCTTTCTTCTACTTTTATGTTGAGTCACCACCTTCTTTCTTTATGCACCATTAAGAGAGCATAGTTGTCATTCTTAGTGTGATATGCATTGTCCCAAAGTTCATTGATTGATTCATATTGTTGGTTTCACTTGTTCTTAAATTATTTGTATCTAGTCGCCCTCTTAAACTTGAAGGTGTCCTATGCATTTATGTTTTGCTCTCTTTGAAGGACAAGCTGAAAACCATTTGTATGTTTTTCCTTATGATTTGAACACACGTTTGACTTTCATTGTTTCATTTTCATGATCTTTTGTTTGTGTTCATTTTCTTATTTACAACATGGTTGCTAAGTTCTTATTGTCAAGATTATATCTTCATGCCCATGTTTTAAGTTCTTATGATCCCAGCTCACAAATGCTTACATATATGATCAAGATTGTGTAGGTGCATGTCACCTCAAAAATTATTCTTTTGTTATCACTTACCTACTCGAGGACGAGCAGGAGTTAAGCTTGGGGATGCTTGATACGTCTCCAACGTATCTATAATTTTTGATGCTCCATGCTTGTTTTTACACCATTTGTCTATTGTTTCGTTACACTTCGTGACACTTTTATGCATTTTCCGGAACTAACCTATTAACAAGTTGCCACAGTGCCAGTTCCCTGTTTTCTGCTGTTTTTGTGTTTCAGAAGTGATACACAGGAAATATACTCGGAATTGGACGAAACAAGTTCCTGAAGTCTTATTTTACCCAGAAGCTTCCAGAGATCCGAAGGAGAGTAGGAGGGGGGCCACCAGGGCCCCACACACAGGGCTGGCGCGGCCAGGCCCTGGGCCGCGCCACCCTGGCGTGAGGGAGCCTGGCTCCTCCTCTGACATCGCCCCTTCGCCTATAAAGACCCCCCGACGGAAAAACCTAAGTACCCGATCACTTTTCCAGAACACATCGCGATCCGCCGCCGCCGTCGACCCGAAGATCGGGAGGGTCCAGAAGCTCTTCCCGGCACCCTGCCGGAGAGGGGAATCGCCACCAGAGGTCTTCTTCATCGCCATGCTTGCCTCCGGAGCGATGAGTGAGTAGTCTACCTTGGACTATGGGTCCATAGCAGTAGCTAGATGGTTGTCTTCTCCACCATGTGCTTCATGTTTAGATCTCATGAGCTGCCCTACATGATTGAGATCACCGTTATGTAATTCTACATGTTTGGTTTGTTGGGATCCGATGAATATTGGTGTTTATGATTGAGTTGCTGTACTGAATATTATCTTTTGTTATCTCTATGTTGTTTATGATCTTGCATGCTCTCCGTTGTTAGTAGCTATCTTGGCCGAGTAGTTGCTAGTGACTCCAAGAGGGGGTATTTATGCTCGATAGTGGGTTCATGCCTCTATTTAACCTGGGGGAGTGACAGGAACCTCTAAGGTTGTAGATGTGCTGTTGCTACTAGGGAGAAAACAACATTCATATGCTCAAGGGCATATGCTTTGTTTACATTACACACTTTGCTTAATGCAATTATCTGTTGTTCGCAACTTAATACTTGTGGAGTTCTCGGATTGATTCACCACAAGTGGATTATTAGTCATAGATGCAGTTGGATGGCGGTCTATGTATTTTGTTGTAATGCCCAGAGTAAATCTCATAGTGATCTTCTTGACATATCACGTTTATCTTTATTCTATCAATTGCCCAACTGTAATTTGTTTACCCAGCATGTGTTATTTATCTTATGGAGAGACACCACTAGTGAACTGTGGATCCTGGTCCTGTTTCCATCATATTGCTATCACCTGTTTACTTTACTCGCACTGTTTACTTTATTCGCATACTCTACTGTTTTCCACTCGATACGCTCATAACCTTTGTTTCAAGAAAACCGGTGAGATTGACAACCTCATCGCAAGTTGGGAACGAAGTACTTGGTTGTGTTGTGTGCAGGTTCCGCGTTGCAGTTAGCAAGCAAAGCTTGGACGAGGCGCCATATATAAATTGTCTGAAGCTGTCGCGAGCTAGCAAGCGTCACCTTCAGTCGTTTGTCTCTCCTCTCCAAGAACGATAAACCTTGGTTTCTTAACTGAGGGAAAACTAGCTGCTATACTCATCACACCTTCCTCTTGGGGTTCCCAACGGGCTGGTCATTCACCACGCATCAAGCTAATTTTCTGGCGCCGTTGCCGGGGAGGAAGTAGAAGACTTCTGCGAGGGGAGTTTTCGCACGCACATCCTTTACTTTGTTATTGTTTTGCTTTACTTTATTTATTTTACCTGCATCGTTTTATATCAAAAACCCAAAAAAATTAGAATCCTTGGTAGTTTCTATTTCTTTACTTTAGTTTATTATGTCTAGTTCAGTTGCTACTACTATGTCGCCCGAGGACATGATTTTTACTTTTAAGCAGAAGGATGAGGAAAGTTTTAAAGAAGCTTGGTCTAGAATTTATGATTGGCATGGAAAAACTGAACCTAAAATGGCCTTGAGTTTGCTTCTTAGTAGCTTTTACTTTGGGCTTGCTCTTCGTTATAGATATGCTTTGGATGCTACTGCAGAAGGAGATTTCCTTCATTGCGATGGAGATCAAGCCTTCAACATTATAAAAAAGTTGATTACAATTTATAGCATGCCAACCTATTTTGATTCCTCTCTTGTGTGCATTTTTAATAGACTTGATACTCTTGAGACTCGCACTGCTAGCTTGAATCCTTGCTATAATACTTTGCGCCAGCATTTTGATTATGTATCTGCCGATACTCCCCAATTTTGTTGAGAGGGTGTCGTGGATCTTGCTTCAAGGAATAACAGGGGCATCCCCAATTGACGTGCCACAACGACAAGTGCCCTGCTTCTTACAGCGGGCCATCTGACGATGGTGCTTCTCTAGATCTAGGGATGGTGGAGGCTCGGCGTCTCTTTTAACGTGCATCTAGGCAGTGGTGGAGGTTGGCACGGCCAATGGTTCCGGCGAGTGTAGAAAATCATAAGAATGGTTCTGTATTATTCTATCCTTTAGCGTTCTATCTGCAAAATCTTTAGGACAAATATTTTCTCCTGGTATGTCTTTAGCTTTCACGTTTATGTATTCATATAACTTGATTTTCTATTAATGAAATACACCATCCGATCCATATTACCTTTTGCAAATATGGATATATCTAGCATATTTTAGTGCTAGATATATTCGTATTTGCGAAAGGTAATATGAGTCGGAGGAAGTAATAAAATGCGTGATTGCTCTAAAAACAGTAACTAAAGCAAATATTAATTTTCTTAAGTACATACATGTTAATGCTACCCAGCCCAATTCGTACAACCCGATAAACCACCTGATAAGATTTAACAGATAAGATTTAACAGATAAGATTTAACAGTGGATATTAGTCTCATCCTTCGTCAAATCTGCAGTTAGCAATTTTTTTTTTCCAACCGGGCTACCCCCTTTCCATTAATTTCTTAACGGAAATACAACGTTCCACCACCACAAGTCTCAAAGAGCAAAACAAAAGAAGGGATAATGAAGGGGATAGCTAGTTGGGGCACCAATGGGAAACCCGCTGTGAATGATCGCCGTCGACACATTCACTACGGGGCGAAAACCCATTGCCACCATCCAACCTAGAACCTACAGAGCAACAGAACCAAAGTCATACAACAGCGTCTTAAGCACAACAACACCACCAGGAACCTAGAACAGGAAAGCCTCCAAACTACTGAAACCCACAGTTTGTCGCCACCTTGCAACCACAACACGAACTCGAGCAACTTCCAGGAAACAACCTCACGCTCCCGATCCGACCATCCCTGTGAAAGGAATCATCAGCCTGTGACCCCCCTGACCGCTCCGCAACAGATCTGATGCCTTCTCCATAAGCTTCGACGCACCACGTTGGATCATCTCCTTTCCTTGACCCTTCTGTAGACCTGCCCAGTACATTAGCAAAGCAGAGGCAAAAAACATTATTTCACAAGGGTTCCTCATTTTATGATTCTCAAAGTTTACTTTGTTCCGAGTCTTCCAAATAGCCCAACAAATTGCCGAGATACCCACCAATTATATTGAGTGGATTACTCTGACGGCGGACGAAAAACTCTGGAAGCGATACATGGAATTGCTCTAATATGTGGCGCAAATTATGGCTGAAGTGCCACCATCTAGACCAAGCGTTTTCTCACAATCTTGGCCCAAACGGACCGTACTCTTTCCTCTCTCACGAGTCACGACTCACAAGCGGCATGCGGGAGTCATCTCAAGTTCGTAAGGTGGTGTTTTTGCTCTTGATGCATATGCTCACTTTATTTTGAAATACATAATTGATACATTTTGAAAGATTAAAAAAATTCCAAACAAATAGTTTACCTGCACATCTTCACGTGCTATGTGCGCACAAAGTTTTTACATGAAAATTTGACTTGTCATTTGGGCTATGTAAAAGTTACAAAATTTGGTGCTAAAAATAGTCTTTTTATGGGACATGTTTTGTCTTTCTACATTGACCACAAAAAATATATATATTTTTTGGTGCTAAAAGTTACATAGATTGTCGAGATGTACATACGATTTTTTGTTGTTGGAATATTTTGAAAATTAGAAATTTGTTTCTTTATGAAGAGAGCATATGCACCCGGAAGCCAAATTGAATTTCCGGAAAGGAAAGACTTTCCTCCCTCTTGCGAGTTATGCACGTCGCCGCTACATCCTCCTGCCCTGTAGTCGCAGCCTCGACTTCCGCCTTACCTGCCTCAGGGTTGCCTCCAAACTAATGTGCTTGGTATTAAACTTTTTTTGAGAATCCAATATGTGAAAGTAATGGATGTATCTGAAGACAATTTCTAGGAGAAACCAAATAAAGAGTATCCTAGATACTAATTTAGAGAAGTAATGATGATAAAGAATGTTTGTCCACTAAATGAGTAGTGATGTAGGGATGGGATGGTATTGTAAGAAGCTCACAACTCATATAGGACTTCTTTAATCCCACTAATAAGGGAGTACATGAACTGCTTCGCTTGGGAATACCACAAGAAGTCTGGGTTAAGCGAGAGTTAATTAAACGTCGGTTGTCCATAAAGTCCGGTTTTATACCTCACAAATAATTGACTAGAAAATTTAGTCCAAAGATCTATGACCGGATCAAATAAGAAATTGACTGACTCTTGAAAGCCAATTTATACGGACTTGCAGACACGCGCCGGCTAGTTCTTTAACACTGTACCGGTTGAGAAAAAAGAATCCGGCAAGATTAGATTGTTAAAACCGCGGTCTTTTAATGGATGCACCTTTGTGAAATGATAGTGCAGTTTTTGGTTATACAATATAGATGGAGTGACTAGATATAGTGGATGGTTGTACACCGATGGAATAACCTAGTGGTATCACCACGATTTTTAGGCTATTGACGACAACATTTAAAATGAAAATAATTCGGCTGATGGGAAATACAAACGCTCAAAAACATTGCTTGATCTCTTAAGAAAACATGACACGTGTTACCTATCCTCTTTCAAGTAGACGCAAAGGGGCTGCGCATGCATCTTCTGTGTTACTCCATCCGTCCCACAATATAAGCCTTTTTAGCTTGCTAAAAAGATTTATATTGTAGAATAGAGGAAGTAAGATAGAAGAGAGTTATAGAAATTAAGTGGCAAAATATACACAGGCGGGTGCCATGTTGCGGCAGCCGCCATCCATGCATCTACTACGATACAAAACTGGATTGACATTCAAAACTGTCATTGCTTCTCATGGAGCCATGTATGTAACTTTATGTGATGACCCCGCAACCACAATAAAATCAAAATCAAGATACAAACGAAAATACTACGTATGCGTAGGCATGATCAACCTGTGGATCAAACGTTGCGGTAGAACTTGGAGGGCTGGAGGCCCGCGGTGAAGTTGAAGTACTTGAGCGTTTTGGACCACCTTTCGTTGTTCTTGAGCTTGTGCACGGCGATCGTCTCCGGCACAAGCTCGTGCGCGCAGGCGTCTTCTGGGTCCGGGAAGCCGTATATGGCCGGCTTCGCGTCCACCCAGTTCTTGGCCTTGCCGGCGAGGCCGAACCACTTGCGGACCACCCAGTCCTCCGGCCCCGCCGTCTGGTTCCTGATCTCCTCCGCCGCCGCGATCCACTCCACGAGATCCCAGGAGAGGGCGTACCCCATGCCGGACATGTACTCGTCCTTGGCCGCGCGTCTATAGTCGCACGGCACCCTGCACCCGTAGTAGAGGTCCTCCCTGGGCGCGCGGCCCAGCGACTCGGCCAGCTGCGGCAGCCGGAAGAAGGTGTCGTCGTCGGTCTTCATCACGAAGTCGTAGGCGGCGCCGCCGAAGAGCGCCGGGACGCTGGAGAAGTAGGAGTAGGTCTTGCCGTTGTCCATGTTCTCCGTGCAGTTCAGCTCGACCACGTCGCCGTACCGCATCGCCTCCAGCGCCACCAGCACGCGCTCCTCCTCGGAGGCCACCAGGCAGAAGAAGAACCGGACGTCGACGACCGCCGTCAGGCTCGGCTGCTGGAGCGCGTACACCGTGCGGATCAGGTTCCGCCGCTCGTGCAGGCCCGGGAGTGTCAGCACGCCGATGAGCAGCCGGAAATCTGGGGCCACCCCCACGACATCCGTGAGGCCGCCATTGTTTTGGGAGGTGGTGGGGCTGGACATAAGTGACTGCAGGGCGAACTCGTTCGGGTAGACGACAAGGATCACGGCGACGAGGAGCCCGAGGGGTAGCAGGAGAAGCAACGCGGTGGAGAAAGATGGCGCCATGATGCGGAGCGTCTTGTGCCGCGGATCCATGGTGAATGGTTTAATTTGTGCGGAGTTCGCAGAGGACACACGTACAGAGAGGAGTACGCAGCAAAGCTCTTATGCATCGTGGTCATTGCATGAACTGTGGAGGTATTGACTTTGGGATTACATCTTCTTCTTTTTTCCATTAAAAAGGCTTGCTTTGCGTTGGTTCGAAGTCTACATGGCGCAAAGTTCAAAAACCTGGACTAATGAGTGAAAATGGCTCTCGGTTCACCAGTCGGACCAATGGTTCTCTCCCTGCTAAATAGAATGATTTTTTTTGAACAAGTAGAATGATTAATTTGGGCCAGTTAATTTGCGCTAGAGGGAGTAGTAGAATTGGACAAATAGAAAGATTTTCAGCAATAGACGACAACTCCCGCTAGCCGACCTGGTTATCAGACCAAAATCGCCGGTTTCCGCATCAAAGAGACCACCTGGTTAGACCGGTTCATTCCCAAGTTCTTGTAATAAACGTCCGGTTCGACCGGCTTCTCTGGTCCGATGGAGGGAACTGACCATAGTGACTTGTATCCTGGACGTGTTGGGTCTACAGCTTACTTTCCGTGTGAGGATACAAGTCACTATGGTCAGTTCTCCAATGTGATGACGCATCGTTGTGACTTCATGTCATGGCGAGGAGGCATTGAACTTGTGATGAGCTGGGCCTTTTGTTGAGCAAGAAATAAGCAAAAAAACAATAGTCAATGTCTCATTGATATATGGACTTTATATGTCACACAGGTATCCATGCATATTCATGGGGCGAAAGCTCTGCGTTGCCCAACCCAAGAGTTTGCAAGTACCCACCCCATGAAATTCATGAGTAGGCCCGTGTTCAATAGGTTTGGTATCCATGGATACTTACATTTGTGGATAAAATTGTCATCCATGTGCAAGACTGTCACCGATCGTTGCCATTGCCATCTATGATGGAACTGCAACCGTCAACAGGGTGGATCAACTCATTTCTTGTAGTGTAAACTCGATTATCCTAGGAGTTATAGCATATGTTCGGATAAGAATATTTGTGTAGTTTTCATCCTAAATAATGGTTTGAGTGTGATAACATTTTTGCAGAACCCTATGACGGGATACTATGCGGTTATGGAGCAATGTTATGGAAACTTTTAATGAGATTGTACTGGCAACTGTAAATGATACAAGAGTGATGCTATGCGTATGGCGTTTTGTATCGATGGCCTTTGTTATCCTAGCAGAGGAGGAGGTAAGCTAATCCACGTTTAGTCATATGTAAATCGGACATGATATATCGTCTGTGAGGCACTTCCGATGATAAATTAGATGGACCTGAACTAAGAATGACATCTCTGTCTGTTCCTTTTACAGACAACCTGATAGTAAACTCAGTTTGATATCCACATATTTCTTTTCAAAACAACAATTACTCACAAATGAAAGCGTTTCTTTGGTTGGTACTGAGAAACAATACACTCTAAAGACAACTTACGGAAAAGAGGGTGTCATAGAGATGATTCATGTCTATTGTATATCAACTTTATTAGCATATTGACTTGGTGAGGATTCTATAGTTACCTGTCTCGGGTTCATCACCAAGAACATTAATAGTAGCACATCTTTTCTTCCGGTGAAAGCCACTAGCTAGCTAGTACAGGCAACGGCTGGACTTTGTTTCCAACAAGTTCTGTGATCTCTACGTAACGCATATACACACGTTATCCTTTGAATACCTGTGAGGCTGAGAGCAATCAGAGGCAAAAAAGTGAGTCAACTCTATACATGAAGCTAGCTTTCCATTTGCTTTCATTCCGTCCAACTAAAAGTGAGTCAACTCTTTGCATGCAAGTTAAAAGCATTCCGTCCAACTCCTGCTTCAGATGAGAGACGTAAAACACTAAACTGAAGATTCGGTTTACATATGATGGTATAAACCTCTTGACATTATATCGCAGGGCAGGGCCGGCGTACACACCGACTAGTTCACTCTTCTTCCCGCCTACCTGCCTGCGTAGGTCATCATCGATCTTGTAAGTATTTGTGCTGTCGTCTTTTTTTCTGCAGAATCAGGTTGCTGTTTTGTGTTCTCTCTTGATTTATCATGGAGTTAGTCAGGATGAAAGTAATCCCGTTTCTAAAGGCGTTGCCTGTGGTTGTGGCGTTGGGGTTCTTCATCAGCGTTTATTTTCCTATTGCGATCACACCAAAGGTAGGTAGAGAATGAAAAAAAGTTTTGGGAGACTTAGCTTTTCCCATCATAAGCTGATGAGCTCTGAGCTAAGAATATCCCATGCAGCTTCAGCTTGGCATACTACCTTGGAGTAGTAGTTGTGCTGTAGACTCCAGCTCCAGTGACAGCAGCATAGCTGCTAAACTATGGGCACCATTCAGGAACACCACCACCTCAAATGCCACTTCTGGGGTACATCAATTACACGCTGTTCTGAATGATTCAGTTTCGTTCCAAAGAAAATGCATGGTCTCTTGACCAAACACTCCATATTTGCCTATTGTAAAGGTTTCAAGAAACCCGCAAGGTGAGGAGAGGCTGCCACCAGGGATTGTGGTGTCAGAGTCTGATCTTCATCTGCGTCGGCTCTGGGGGTCCCCAACAAAGGTCTTGATTTCACTAGTCACTTGCAACCTTACTTCAATTTGAATAGACACCAACTGATTTTGCTTCTTCTTTCATTGTTCCTTGGGTAAAATTTTCTGTTTTGCAATGCATAGGACACGCCGACCCGCAAGTACCTCTTGGCGCTGGCGGCAGGGTACAGCGAGAAAGACAATGTCAATGCAACTGTCCAGAAGGTAAGAGCCAAGATATCATTCTGAACTTTGATCATATGTTCTCACCATGTATTAAGGGTGGGCAGAAACTGAAACAGTGGGAAACCGTGGAAACCGGCTAGTGAGGGCTGGTTCATTTTCCTTCACAAATCAAATTCTCACTCCCACTTTAGTACACAGTTTAACTAGCCCAAGACCGGTTAAACCGTGACACCGTGTTTACCCACCCTTATGTATCAGACTTCAATGCATGTGAGATGTAAATCGATGATAGAACCACCCCATTTTCCTCCTGTTTTCTGAACTTCATTCTTTCCTCCTGGTTTGCCATGTACTGCAGCTTGAATCTCCAGGTTCCTAACAGATCAACTGACACTTTTACACTGTAGTTTTCCGACAACTTTGACATCATGCTGTTCCACTACGACGGTCACACAACGGAGTGGGATGAGTTCGAGTGGTCAAAGCAGGCTACGCACGTTAGCGCCAGGCAGCAAACCAAATGGTGAGCGCAGCACAGTGACACAACTGCTTATCTTCCAGGTTTACACCCAACCAATATGCACTCACAATCTTCAGAATTTTGACCTGGTGTGATCCAGGTGGTTCGCCAAGAGGTTCCTGCATCCAAGCATCGTGGCGCCGTACGACTACATCTTCCTATGGGACGAGGACCTCGGCGTCGAGAACTTCACCGCCGAACCGTATGATCCACCAATGCTCTGGACTCTGAACCTCTGAATCCGATCATTGACTGGTTGTGGTTGCAGGTACATCGACATTGTGAAGAAGCATGGGCTAGAAATCTCGCAGCCAGGGCTGGACGTGACCAAGGGGAAGAAGCTGTACGATGTCACTGTCAAGAGAGACGCTGGCGAGATGCACAAGTAAGCACCTGCAGAATGCAGGATGATGAAATTGTAGATACCATTTCTTATTAACACAATGTGTAGAGATATGTAACCTGTCACAAATAATTTATTAACGAGAGAAAAGGGGATTGTTTTGGCATGAACAGGACGGACGCGGGGGGCCAGCGCTGCCCCGATGTGCACCAGCGGCCGTGCAGCGGGTAACTAAATTATCCGGTTACCTCAAGGTCATATTTTGTATCGCAATGATCTGAAGCATCTGATGGAATTGAGATGCAGATTCGTGGAGGTGATGGCACCGGTTATCTCCAGGGATGCTTGGAGATGCGTGTGGCATATGATCCAGGTTGGTATTTGTCGGACTTGATGGAATTCTATGTGTGGTTGCACCTTATGCTTGGACTATCAGCGTGATGTTAACTTGTGAGTTTAATAAATCGTCATTATTGAGAAGTTTTTTGTTACTGATATCCGGTTAATAAATCGTCATTAACTTGTGAGTATCAGCGTGATGCTTGGAGTACCAATTTCAGCACAAATTTAATGATACCAATTTCACTTTACTGATAGCTATTTTTGTCAGTGATTTATCATCAGTGATAATTATGGTAGATGTAAGTAGTTTTTTGTCAATAATTAATAAAATACACTTCTGTGCAAGGTCGGAAAAAAAGTTCTGATTTGAGCAGTCAAATTAAGTACATTTGTATTCCCAGTTCAATTTGAGTATGAAAATAGTCAAAATTAACTTATATTTTAATCATAATACATACACTTCTTTTTATGGGCCAAGGGAATAATTTAGGGTGTGTTTGGTAGGTCGGCCCAATTCAGAAAATCTCACCTCAATCGAGTTTGACGTGTTTGTTAGCCCGGTTTCTCTCTCTCTCTCAGCCCTGTCCACTTCGCACCAAAATGGCTCCTCAGCCCTGCCCGGTTGTGAAGCTCAAAATGAGCTTCTCATCTCGGCCGGGCTCACCTCGGCCAGAAAATCCACCCCCGCGCCCCGCACCTGGGCCGAGACCAACAGGGGTCAATCGCCCTCAGGTCCATTTCCCCCCATCTCCTTCTCTATCAGACACCTCCATCTCCTCCTCAACGAACGCCGTCGTCCCCTACTCCACGAGCGCCGCCGTCCCCTGCTCCACGAGCGCTGACGTCCCCTCCTCCACGAGCCCCGACGTCCCCTCCTCCACGAGCGCCGCCGTCCCCTCCTCTACGAGCGCCTCCGCCATCCCTCCTTCCAGGCCTCCACCGCCATGAACACCACGGCCTCGCGCCGGATTTGGAAAAAGCAACCCACCGATGCAGACCTCCGCCATCCCTCCCTGCAGGTTGTCCGCGCCGGCGAGCTAGCAGGTCGTCTGCTCCACACGCGAGTAGCAGGTCACGGACCCGGAGCTCCCTCGGCCAGCCCCGCCACGGTCAGGGTTGGCCCCGCGCCGCCACCTCCACGGCCATCTCGTCTGCGCCCCTCGCCGGAGCTCGCCTCGCTAGAGCTCGCCTCATTGCGACGCCTGCCTCCTTGCGCCGCCGCCTCCGCAAGCCGCTACGGGAGGACGCCAACTCTGGCCGGCCGTACCCAAGTCTCTCGCCGGCGCCGGCTCTCGCCGGCCGTACCCAAGTCCCGCAGCAGGGACGACCCGATTGCTTTTCCTTTTCTTTTTAGGGGCCGGATTGCTTTTTTATTTTCTGTTTGGGGACCCGATTGCTTTTAATTTCCTATTTAGGGACCCTATTGCTTTTTATTTTTTGTCTAAGGACCTCTGTGTATGAAAAATCGAGACAGGCTACCAAACATCATCTTAGTTCAGCTTAGCTCAACAAACCCGGGCTACCAAACACATCATAAAATCTTAGCTCAACTTAGCTAGGGTCAGCTTGGCTGAGTGCAGATAGCTATTCCTAACTGATCCGGGCTACCAAACACACCCTTAGGTGCTACTCCCTCTGATCAGAAATAAGTGTCCGTGATTTTGTACTAACTTCACCGACACTTATTTCCGATCAGAGGGAGTAGAAGATTGCAACTTGATCTATTGCCTAGGCCTTAGGCCCATATACACTGCATGTATGAGACAAATTATGAAGGGGAAATACAACAGGAACTATTATAGTCCTAATACAATACAATTTTCTATCTAATAGTTCTTACCAGACAATTTTCTGAACTGAAAAGACGAAATGGGTTCAATTGCAGAATGACCTGATCCATGGATGGGGACTAGACTTCAATTTCTGGAGATGTGTCGATGTAAGCACAGCCTAACACACAAAAACAATTGTATAAATTATTTGAGCAACGCTTACAAACCTGTGTATACTAACAACTCTTTCTTTTCTGAATTGGCAGGATCCTGAAGAGGAGATTGGCATCGTAGACGCTCAATATGTGGTCCATCACGCAGTAACGACGCTCATAGGAAAGGTAACTTTTTTGTTTGCTAAATGGAAACAAGTTCCACAAATGCTATGATCGTGCTAGGGACGTATTGTACTTACCTTTTGTATATAATCATTGTGACTTAGAAAGCTCTCTTTTCATCCTGTATGTGTTTCTCTCTTCAGGGCAATGGAGAAAATCAAGGAATTGGTGCCAAGGTATATAAATAATATATTCGTTTTCACCATATATACCAATTCATTAAATAAGTTAACTACTGAGCTAACATAAAAAATTATATTATGGACATAAATTGTGTTAGACTTAATGCAAATGTTTCTTGTGGTTGTTGTGCCACCGGTAGGTGAAAGCCCGATGTTTCGAGGAGTTGGACACCTTCAACTCCCGAATGTCAGATGCAGACAAGGAACTTGCCAACTCTACCACCACATCATCATCCCCAACCCTGAGCTAATTACATTATCGAGTAGAGGCAATTATGGAGATGATGATATTTCCTTATCTTTATGATTCTAACAAAATAATTTTAATTATTTCATTTGTTGGATAAACTACCAAGATATTTGTAAATGAATACGTTTTTATTTGTGAAAGCCGTTATGTCTATGATTTTATTTGAAGGAAGTCCCTAGCAATAATCATATAATGAATGCATCTCTCCTATAAAGGCCGCTAGGCTACCCGGCCTCCCACGGCATTCCGCGCAGATTGATCTGATTCGTCCATTTACCCTGTCACAGTTACTTTCCATCCTTGCTTTTCACGGCAGCCGTTGGATCGGTTATTTTTTTTAGCACCGCTTGCATTTGTCGATGCCTCAATGACTGCTGGGGCCAGATGAACCCGGGGCCAGCGAGCAGAGGTACAAAAGTTCCTCATCCGCGTCGCCTTGCTTCTCTCGTCTGGTACAGATCGAGCCATGCTTCTCGCTTTTCATTGGACAATGGAGCCATGCTTCCCGCTTTTCGTTGGACAACTCGTAGGCAGCGCCTTATCTACCCGCTCTCCTACCTGTCGTGACGCTGCCCCTGGCCCCCAAGGGTTCGTTGGGCCTATTTTACGGTGAGATGGGTCATTCCCTAAACGGTACCAGTTTTTGTTGTATCCTTATCTTTTCCTGATTTACCGCTATGTGACGCTGTGCGAAGACAGGGGTACTGTGCGGATGACATGGGGTGGTCACCGCCTGCTTTACCTGTTTCACATGGGGTGGTTTGCATCTGTTTCGCTGCTATTGGTCCCCGTGATTAAGTGGGGTCCGTCTGGCAGTTGAACGGGTGTTGCTTTTATGGGTAGATCCGATGCGTGGAGGAGGGCATTTCCTTTCCTCACTCTGCAAAAAGACTGTGGAGGAGGTCAGGTCTGCTGACTTTGGTGGTCACCTCGGGAGAAAACCAAAACCAAGCAACCAATCCCTCCCGTCCTCGAGCCCATCGCTTTCCTGTTTCCCTCTTCTTTCTCGTGCGCCAATGCAACCTCCAAAAACCAGATCTCGGTCCATGATGGCAGGCCGCTCCCATGCTAGGGTCGCCGTCCTCACACGTCGGCTTCCGTTCCCCAGCACGCGCGGCGGCGGAGCGAGGGACGGCGGCTCAGCGCGGTGGCGGAGCGAGGGCTCCAACTACGGAGGCTCACGCGCGGCGCCGATCGAAGGCTCCAACGACGGAGTCTCGGGCTTTGCGGCGGAGCCAAGGCTCAACGATGGAGGCTCACGCCCGACGGCGGAGCGAGGCCTCCAATGACGGGGGCGCACGCGTTGCAGTGGAGCGAGGCCTCCAACGACGGTGTCTCACACATCACGGCGGAGTGAGGCCTCCAACTACAGAGGCTCTGGGTCGAAGTCCCACGCGGCGAGGTGATGCCGCCGCCACTGAGTTGCAAGAGGTGGCTGAGCAGGCCGTGGCGGCAAAGACAACAGCGCTTCCTAGGAGAGGATGCGGGAGGAGGAACTCGTGTAGGGGGCCATGCTCTTCTTGGGTGGGAGAAGAAGAAAGGGAGGAGGAGGGCAGGAAGAGGTGGGAGCTGGCAGCCGTCCAAGACAACAGGCTCAGACTAGGCCTTGGGCGGCGGCGCCCCCGAGCGATGAGAACAGCTGATTTGGACGGCAGTGCCCGTCAAGCGACAACACGGCTTGTCCCAGAACGCCAACGTGAGCTTCCCCCAATACTCTTCCCTCTCCAAGCTTGTGCGCTTTGCTTGCTTTCTCTCTTTTTTCTTTCGTTAAAAGATCTTTCAGAGATCCCACAAAAACAAGTGGATCGCTCGTACTATATGCGTAATGCGTTCTCTTTGAATAACTGCTGCTAGCATTTCCATTAGCATCACATGTTCCTGTCTAACAGTTGCTTAAGAATTTGCCTCTTTTTTCCATTGTTCAGCAGCTGACTTCACTGTAATGGACTTCTGTGTTTTGATCTCTCAATATATTAGTGTGCTGCAGCCTCGGTGATTTAATTCCACTTCCTAGAATAGGATATATCAGCAACTCCTCTTCTTTTCTCTCTATTCCATGTCGCTAGCGGGGAAGATGGGTGTCATTTGTCTCGTTTTAGCCGGTTGTGGAGGATCATGATATGGAAGGTGGTTGTCGCTGGCGTGTGGTATCCCATCCTTCCCAAATTTCTCTTGAAAGATGCATGGGTGTTTGACAAAGATTTCCCTGCTTATGTTTTATTTCAATGCTATTTACTGGTCTGGTGTTGTTTTGAGGATTCTGATAGTACCGAGTGCAGAAGATGCATTATTTGATGGTCTCGGAAAGTGCACTAAGGTTTTATAGTCATCGGTGAATTTACATATATTTCCTTGTTGGTATGGATTCTGAAACCAATAGGCAATGCCATGTTTTACAAAGTGAAATTACTCAATTCTTATATATGATAAAAGCATGTAGAGCTACTGAGGGAGGCTCTGTTATGGACTGGCTGGGTGACTGTCGATCATCGTGTTGGAAATTTTTCAGAGATATGTCCCTTCATTAACTCCTAACTCTTTTAAAATCTTAGATTCAGAGATTGGCAGTCCGCAAGAAATCCATAGTAGGTGCTCCTCTCTCTTTTACCCTCTATGACTCTGATTTCAGTTGCAAACATTTGGCCACTAAATAGGTAGGTGGGTTTGGCTCATGTTTGAGAGCTATGAAGATGCGACTAGAGCTTATCTCATCTATGGTATGTTTCAAGTTCATATGAATATATGATTGAACTTGTATTTTGCTACCAATTGAGTTTCATGAATTGCTTCATGTTTGGAGCGGATGGTACATCATGGTGTGAGACACGGAACCCTGTGTTCTCTGAGATTTTTTAGTCTCTTTCCTAGAATCTACATATTTACCCATACTAGAAGTATGTACGTTATATATACCTACACTTATTTACGGTTGTCTTCAGTCGTTGTGCTTTCAGTTACGAGACAATGAACACCATGGTTACATGATTGAATCCCACTAGCTGACAGACTAAACGTTGTGTCTTTGTGCAGGACTTTCTTCAGAAAACCTTAGCAGTGACGCCAGAAGTCTCCACTAAGTGCTTGTCTAACTGCGAAGTCGAGCCTGCACATGGGCACTCTTTACCTAGGTTGGTCAGCTACCACAGGGAGAATGGGAGATGGCGTGTAGAGATAGCCAAAGGGAGGCAATGGGGTTCGGATTGGCTCCCGAGAGCCTCTCTCTCTGAAAAAAAAGGCCCAGTAGTTTCTGCAGCAATGAACGGTATTCAGACTATCATATTACCCTACAAATGATGAAGGCCCAGTAGGCAATAACATGATGTATGATTCTGTTGATGACACAAGCACTGAAGTATGAATATATTGAAGAAAAAGAGTAAACAATTGCCGTGTGCGCCTGTGCGGTGTATTAGATTATGTACTTGCTACCTGATTGATCATTGTTGTTTTAGTTAAGACGTCAAATATATGTTTGACTGAAATTATGTTTTGAATCGTGCACTGTACATGCGCAAATTGACAAGTTGTTCTCTTGTATCAGCTCGTGTACTTGCTGCAGTTGAAAGATGATGAAGAGAGCTGCCAGCTCAATGAGATGGTACATGGTACAGAGAGGTACAAGAAGGGAAGGAGAAGGGAGAGCGCAGTTAAACGGCTCTTCAAGTTGGAATATTTACCTCTTTTTTTATCCTGAATATTTACCTCTCTTTGAACTGTTGTGAACTTAAACTAGCAATAGCTATGTAGAAATCCAAGCCCCCGGATATTTGATTGAATTGCTATGCCCCTCGTTCCTCAATGAAAGTCTTCTCATCAGAAGATCGGTTGTTCGATTCTTGGTCGATAATTAATGAGGTGGTTCATTTTCTTGAGAACTAGGGAATTTATATCAGCGAGTAACTTAGTAATGTCCAAATTATCAAAGAACTAGGCTTCATTTTTTTATCATCTTTTTCATGCATCTCTTGGTGAATGTGCATGTGCTAATTTACTAGAATAGAAAAGAACTTGGTATTTTCCTTTCTTGGATACTACTATTGCATTTATGTCATATCTTACCTTTCAACTATTTTTCGTATTCACTTCGTCTAATTTCTATCTCTGTTGTTTTCCTTATTTTGTAGTATATTTGATAGGTAGTTCCTCCATATATTATAGATATGTCTGTCTTTGTCTTAAGTTCCAGATAGAACAGGCTGATCCCTATGCGTATACATTTAATTTTGTCAAAGTGAAAAGGAGGAAAGTTACCTGTTTAGATGGTCATGCTCTTCATATGGAAACAAATTCTAGCATAATTGAGAGCATGATCTCAAGTATAGCTTAGAATGTTCATCAATCATCATATATGGAAATAAAATTCGGTATAATTATGTTGCTTACGCCAATTGGCGCAACATGTTATCTATAAAGCAAAATGTAGTGTCCAACTAATCAGATACACCTTCTCTTTGTTTTAACCCTTTTTAGTTGCTTTCAATTTTCTGCTTTCATATTCGCCGTTATAAGAATCATGTCTGTCCATAGCGATATGCATTAGCAACTTTTTCAAGCGCTCGAACAGGATATGTGTCGTTCACATGTCCGTTATTCACGGTTGCTCAAGGTTAACAACCCTATATTTAACCCTATATTTTGTGAATCTCAATCGAAAGTGCGACACAAATGGACAACAAACAAGATACAACTTTTGTCTACAATTCGGTCTCACTTCCGGCCTGTGCGCCAGTGGCGCAACGGGTCATCTAGTAAGAGTTAATGTCTAGCACATCTATGGATCGATGAACATGTTCCACGAATCATAGACAGGAAGATGTCAATTAATAATTATGACACATCTAGGAGAACATGGGGTTGACCAACCTGCCAAGAGACACTTCATGAGCGTTGTTCTTTCATGCCATCGGTTTGTTGCATACACCATGTATGTTGAGTCCTTATACATGAGATCTTCGCATGTGCTCAGGATAAATAAGAGATTACTTTGGATCTATCAATGGATAGGTCATAGTTGGGTAGTCATAAAGGTAGCTTGCTGGGAAATATGATGCTACATAGGGATTTGCCTCTCCAAATGGGAGAGATATCTCTCAGTCTCAGGTACTTAGCCCCCTTATCTCCTTGCCAGAAAGGCTCTTTAGCGTAAATGAATGAAAGAAATTATATATAATGTCATACTAATTAGTACCAAACTAATGAGAACTAATCTTCCATCAAAAGATAGTAATTTTCCTTTATATCCTTATTTTGCAGCTGTTCCTCGACATGTTTCCATTTTGCATTTTTGAGTTTCCGATAGTGTATCAGAATGCACAAATAATTAAGACAAAACTAGCCTAGCTCATAACCTTAATTCGACATACTGAGCGGCCACGTTTTGGGCTTCCCCAAAACAGAAAAAAAATCACTCTTGTGGAGAATAATTTTGAGGCCAATAAGTTGCTCGAATCCTAAAAAAAAATAGTTTTAGGTTTATAGTTTTTTCAAAGTCATATTTCATAATGAGAATCATATTGTCCGCTATTGAAGGATAAAGAGTCTGCCATCTACGAGATGCAGAACCACGCCCTCAATTCGCCCATCATTTTTTATGTGTTCATTCATGATAGATAACACACAAGCCACTCTATTAAATATAATGGGTGATAATGGATCACATTGTCTTAGACCTTTTTCTGTTAATAAATGTTTACCAACATCAATCTTTGAATTTAGTTGGCCACACTATCCCAGTTACAAAATTGGGTAAACACCCCACTCTTCTACGAAACCTTTCATCTTTAGATTTTGTTGAGAAAAGACAACTATGTCCTTATCATATGCCTTTTAAAAGTTAACTTTTAGTAATGCTTTATTAATTTTTCCGGTGCAATCCAAGGAATGTTCATGTAGGATTAATTACTACTACATCGAGTACCTTTCTTTCTTGCGTGGACGTTGTTTTACGTGGGACTAATAACATCACCAACCACCAATACTTAGCTTGATAGTTGCGGTCTTTGTAAAAAAATTGAAGCTAACATTAAGAAGACAGATCAGCCTATATTGTTGTGTCTTTTCTTGTTTATTAACCTTAGGCAGTAAAATTATTTCACCAAAATTTAGACGAAACAGGTTTAGTTGTCCGGCTTGAAGATAGCCAAACAAACCTATAAGATCTGTTCTAATTATATCCTAGAATTCTGATAGAATTCAGCTGGAAAGCCATCCAGATGAGGGTCCTTGTTGTGTTCCATTTTGTAAAAGCTCATTATTTAACACCTTCCTCATATAGGGGGCGATAAGAAAGTCGTTTTCTCATCTGAAACTTGGGTGATTTCATCTATTCAGAACTCATCTAAAGAGATATTCCCTTCTTCTGAGCTTCGAACAAACCTTCGTAATAGTTTGCGATGTAAGATTTGAGCTGCTCTTAGTTTTAAGCTAGCTAGCTAGCATTGCCATACCTTGGATGATCTTCGGGATGACCCATCTGCTGATAGGCTATTTAGAGCATCTCCAACAGGTGTTGTATATTACGCATGTGCTAAAAAAATAGCTAGTTTAGCGCGGGGAGGCCTATATTGATGCTACAACAGACGCTGCAAAACAGAGCGCGTGACAAAAACACTATCACAAGCGCTATATATCCAGTCTAGGAAAGAGCGCGCGGCAAAAAAAACAGGACGAACGCGTACACGAACTGCTATCCGTTTTTACAACACCAAAATTTAGCTCGTCTGAAAAGCTGAATATAGGCTAGTGCGCTCCCCGCCCACCAGGGTTCGAGTCCCCGCGGACTCCCTTGGTGCTCAGGTTGTTTCTTCTATAAAACAAAGTCAATAGGTGCTAGTGCCTGTTGATCTCATTTTTTTTTAATATAGGCTCGCACCCTAAAAGTGAATCTAGCGTCCTACAAATCGTTTTTACAACATCAAAATTTAACAATAGGAACATGACGGCACTAGCTCCCGATGATGCGACCGGGAGAGGAAGCCGGTGCTGCCCGATCGCCACGGATTCGATAGTTAGGTATACCACCTAGCAAAGTCAGCAAGGTGTATGCTGTATGCATGCGTGTTAGGAGAAAATTAACGTATGCATGATTGGGCAACACGTCGACGCCGGCCAGCTAGCCAGCATCGGTGGCCATTTTTTTGTGTTAAGAGAACGTTCTGAACCAGTGAGTTGTATGATGACAGGCGACCTACTCCCATAGCCCACCAGCCAGCCATTCTCACTCTCTGTTCTCATAAACTACTGTAGATCTGTTCCCGCAGACCAAATCTTACGTCGCTCTAGCTTGATTGTGCTCAGTTCTCTGCTGATCATGGCGAGTCATCGATCGATCATCGATGGAGAGCCGGTCGGAGTTAGTGCGACGAGGGAGACACCAGTCGATGGTACAACTTGACCACGACGCGATTGAATCGCCAAACAATCGATTCGCAAAACAAACAACAAAGATTAAAGAAACAATCGCTCCCCGGCCGTCCATGTGGAAGCACCGGCGGTCACGCGCGGCGCCGGGTCTCCGTTGCTTTCAAACGCCACGTTCCATGGCGTGGGGCGACGGACCGGCGTGATAGCTATTTTCCTCAGCTTTTTGCCTTCTTTTATAAATAAATCTACACACCTGAATAGACAGAATGAAAAGAAGAAAGGCTCAAATGCCAACGGATCTCTGTCTATTCTTTAGTTCACCCGAATCGGAAACTTTTAGCTCAACTTTTTATCCTACTTTTGCCAAAGGAGCAACCCTGAGGTCCTCTTAGAAAGCAAATCAAAGATAAATAAAAAAGAACAAGAATAACCGAATATTCCACCTAAGCCATTGAAACAGGATCGATGGTACCGATAGGTACCAGAGCTCCACATCGACGTCTCTAAAAGGGTAACAACAATGAGCCGCCCTATGCGAGACCAAGACGGTCAAATGTTTTCACCCAGAGCCCGCATGTGGAAAAGGTGCCCACATCAGCGCCCCCTCTCCTCCCCAACCCAAGAGGGTTATGACACCCGCAGGCATCACCGTCGATGGAGCTGGAGCGCTGAGCTTTCGTCCGAATAACCCTTGAACCACACTGATATTTTGGACTGCCCACTATCCCTGAGTCAGGCCTCCATAACCATGGAAGCTGCCTTTGTCAAGGCGCCGCCAAAACCAAGATCCCCGACACCCGTTCCTCGCTATACCCATGACCAAAGAGCAACAGACATCAACACCGCCACGTCACTCGCCGAAGAGCTGACCACACAGTCCACCTTGATGGCCTACCGCCCCGATATCCAAGATCTCGCACCAACAACGTGGCTGACAACATATCATCACAACTCCATTGGAATTGGCGAGACAAGTCAGACCAACCAACCCGCCCACAGTTAGCGTGATGCTATACAACAAGATCGACATGTGTCCAGCAAGGAAAAGAGCAAAACCAAAGCATGTCCGGAAACAAGCTACTCGCTCCGATTCATAATTCTTGACTCAATTTTGTGAAGATTCGCATATATCTAGACATATTTTTTTACTCAAATTTGTCTAGATTCATATGTATCTAGACGTATTTTAGTGCTAAATACGAATATAGATAAAACTGAGTTAAATTTATTAAACGGAGAGTAATAATTAGTTACTTACTCTCTCTGATCGGAAAAACCGTCGGTGATTTTGTACTAGCTTAGTACAAAATATATACTCAGTTATCGATACTCTTTTCAGATCGAAGGGAGTAGTTAAAATTAATATAATAGTACTACCTCCATTTCAAACTATAAGACGTATTTCATTTCCTTTGACCGGACTTTAACAAAGAATTACACATTTAACATACGACTTATGTGATATAAATCATATTCATAAGTAAAGTACCTATAAATATGAATACAATAATATCAAATTTCTGTCACAAAAGTTACAAATTAGCAGACTAACAGTTTGTCAAAGGCTTAATTAAAGCAAATAAAATACGCCTTCATATCATCGAGTAATTTGAGTTCCACACGAGGTGTACAAACAAAGAGGCAAAAGCAGAGGTATTATCGGAAACAAGCTCATTAATTAATTAACTAATTAATAATTTAGTGAGTTGAACAAACTTCCATTGTATCACTCTCTCCTCGATTTACGGAAAAAACAAAACAAACTCTGGCCCCCGCTCCCCCGCTTCGAAACCCTCCCCCTCTGCCTCTCCGCCGCGCCTCGCCGGACTCCGGCAGCCGCGCCGTTCGCGGGGTCCCTCACCAGTCACCACCTACTCCAGGGATCCCCGCTCACGCCGCCTGCCGAGGGGAATGTCTCCTTGACGAGACCGAGGCGAGAGACCGACGGCGCGCGGGTGACCGAGGATGATGAGCTCGTCGGCTTCGCGGAGGGAGGCGGCGAGGAGCTGCGACCTCGGGCGGACCAGCGGAGTAGAGCCTCCTCCTAGGCCGGCACCGTCTCCGGCCACGGCCGCTAAGGCCCGGAGCGGGGAGCTTCTGCCCCTGCCCAGGGGAGGCGCCGCGGCCGCGGCATCGGTGCGGCAGGAGGGGTGGATGGTGCGGTACGGGCGGCGGAAGATCGGGAGGTCCTTCTTCCACCACCGCTACTTCGTGCTCGACAACAGGGTCCTCGCCTACTACAAGAAGCAGCCCAAGGACAACATGGTACGCAGCTCAGAGCCTCATGTTCGGTTGTACTTGTACATGCTTGCAGCCTGGTTGTTCAGGAGTTTCCAGAGTCGCGATCCGCCTGGTACGGGGAGTTTCTGTTGATCTCCTGCAAGATTCGGCGGGTTCTTGGCGCGAATTTCCCTCATTGGTGGTGCGTTTCCACCAATTTGGGTGGAGCATAGTGGACGATCAGAGGATTCGTTTGGTTGCAGTTCTAGTTGCGGTAACTAACTTTGGAGGGCGGATTAATTGCTAGGAGAGGAATTCTTTTCTCCCAGCGTAGACTAAGGGAATTCTCTTGTTGTTCTTTTTTATGAGTAATTTGACTAGATAGAGACTCGTGGAGCTGGGACAGGATCTGCTTGATTGAATGTTTCTTCATGTATTGAGAATCACATGAGCTGGTGCCAATTGGAAACTCTGATGTGGAGCCGATTTGCTTATTAATAAGTTGCAAGTAGTTGTTGACCATTTCGATCATTGGATGTGTTTAATTGAGTTAGGAAGCACTAACAAACAGCACACTTGCAAATTAGGTGATGTTTCCTTTTTTCCTGTCAATCATGTAAAACAAGTTGCTTGATCTGCCTAGAATCCTGGACCTTTTTTATTAGTGCTCCAACAATTAAGAGCAGTGTTTGCTGCTTTCATAATGGACAGCACATAGATGATTGGAACAAATATCATGTCCCCATTTTTGGGTGAACTGGGAAGTTTAATTAGCTGCATTCATCTTTGTCTGAGCCTTGGCGAGAGGTTTGCAATGCAATAAAAAACATGACAAATTCATGCTAGTTTATTGGTTAGGTGGGACATTCTACAATAGGAGCATGGTGCTTGTATTTAACCTTCTGGTGCATATCTTGTGGATCTGCAGGTGCCACTCAAGTCGCTTCTAGTAGATGGGAATTGCAGGGTGGAGGATAGAGGGCTTAAAACGCATCATGGACAAGTAAATTTGCTATTCCATTTTGTTTAGTTCATTAAACATTGATGCGGTGTAGCATGATTGCGCCAGTGCATGCTTTATTTTTAAGTTGAGAGCACCTAAGTGTATTAATGCCGTTAGCTCTTCTCTTCTCTTAAATAAAATTTCTTTCACGTTAGTTTAAGAAAAAAATGGTATCCTTACTTTTGAGGATTCTACTTCTGAGCCAAACATGATTGATATCAGATAGTGTGGCATGTACTTCACGTACACTATCATAGATTTGATCATTCATGTAAGCTCTTCTGTGAACATGTAAACCAAAAAAATGAACTTACAACTTCTCAGATAAGGAAATTTGAACTTGTAATATATCGTGTCTACCTTGGCAGAGTTGGTCAATTTAGACAAAATGACAAATCAGGTGATATAAGGTGTGGGTTCCAGCATATGTATGAACTTGACGTGTGTTCCAATTTTACATTGTCATTTAAACATTTAATTGAAATTTGAAAATTAATTCTTTAGCTTGCTCTTGTTTCTTGTCAAACTTTGCAGATGGTTTATGTTCTGTGTGTTTACAACAAGAAAGAGAAGGATAATTCAATCACGGTTCGTTACAACGCTGAGCCCTTCAATGTTATTAGAATTTAGAAGCATCTGAGTATATCCATATTAGTTCATGTTCCTTTACCTACGTTTGGCAGATATTTTTCTTTGAAAGAAATTGTTGTTACTAGTACAATATACTGGGTAGGAAAATAGGAAGGCTGTAACACCATTTTCTTGCTCCTCTTTATGTATAGTTTAGTAATAACATCCTCATCATGTAGGTCTGCCTTTTATGTTCAATACGGTTGCCTTTGATAGTTTTTTGTAGCTTGTCAAATCGGGACTTAGTATTACTTCTGCTTCATAATTAAGTGATGCTATGCAATTTATGTGCTGAAATTTGGCAATATTGATATGGGAGATACGCCATGGGCTCTGTTTTGTGGCAATCTTCTGTCAAGTCTTCTCAGTCAACTATTCTTTCTCATTGGTATATGGTAAACTGTTTGATGTTACTGATCGTTCATGTTCCTATCATTCTTCAACCAGATGGGTGCACATGATATCGAGGATGCTCTAGTGTGGAAAAAGAAGATAGAGCTCCTTATTGATCAGGTATTCAGGCGTTGCATTTCTGACAAACTGTAACTGCATATGGCAATTGTTGTAAACATGTTAGAATCAGATATCACGAGCAATTTTTGTTATTTGTTTCTTTGGTTATGGCGTGCATGTGAATAGCATTTGTATGTACTAAGTCACCTAGTGGATAATTGCCCAGAAATCCAGATGAACTCAGTGCCAAAATGTGCAACTACAAGATAACAGGCAGATATCACATTCCATTCTGATAAACATCTTCATTATGCAGCAACAGGACACTATGACAGCTAAAAATCGTAAAGCATTTGCTTCACTGGACTTTGACATGGATCTTGGAGCGCTTCCATTCTCTGACCATGATAGTGGGCAAGTGAAGCTTCATGTTATATTTGCAGATTAGTTCTTGTGGTTAATAACTGAAAATGAAATTGTATTTAGACCTGAAGACGAAGAGGAGCCCCGTCCCATGTTGCTTCGCAGGACAACTATAGGGAAGGGTAAGAAGTTTGGTTACACATTTTTTCTGCTAAAATTGATTATTAATGTGTATTGATGATTTTGACTTCTAAATATGTCATTTCTTCATCTAGGCATCCCTGATTCTGTGCATGACTGGACCAAGGAGCATGATATTGGTCTGTCAAATCAGAACGACACCAATCAAGCTAATTCTATAAAGAACTGGCGATTGCTTAAATGCCAGAATGGCAAGTTTTAGTCCTTTATATAGATCTGTAACATCCGGATGAAACTGTACGTGGTTCATATGGAGTTATACACTTATACTTAGTATCATGTTTTTATCATTGGCAGGGTTGCGCATCTTTGAAGAACTTGTGGAGGTTGAATACCTTGTACGTACTTTCACTTATGCCTATTTAATGTTGGAACCCTGCTAATTGATAACAAGTGGACATATTTGATTATTTTTATGTCATGTGCAGGCAAGAAGCTGTAGCCGAGCAATGAGGGCTGTTGGTGTTGTGGAAGCCACATGCGAAGCCATTTTTGGGCTGATAATGAGTATGGATGTAACAAGATATGAGTAAGTGTGTATTGGTTTACTATCTACGTGCTTATATATGTATATTCATCTAGGTTTTCTTTACATTCAAATGTAGGTGGGATTGTAGCTTCCAGTATGGGAGTTTAGTTGAAGAGGTTGATGGTCACACTGCAATACTATATCATCGGCTACAGCTGAACTGGTATTCAATGTAAGTACCTTTCTGTCGTCTCGACAACTTGTGTGATGATCGAATTGCAAGTCTTACTACTTGTGCTGGCTTGCTCCTACGACTTGGAAGTCCTATTGAAATAACAAGAGAATATTCTTTAAAAAACAAGGGGATGATAGGTCAGATAACCCTGACAGGTCAATGAACTATCTGAGCACAGGCTTGACCGCTTGACTCGTTTATACCTGAATCCAGGACTTTGAAGTTTGTCATTTAGTCATATGATGTAGCATTGTAAAATTGCCATTATCTGGAAAATCAGTAGCAAATCCAGTATTCTTGCAGCAGCAATGCTGTATAGCATCTAATAGGTCTGTTTCTTCGTGCTTAAGTCTGCTGCGTAAAAGCAAAAGTTGAATGGATGGCATCCAAGTAAAACCAACTTACCGGAGTAGCTCCAGAGAGGGAGAAGGGAGTGCTGGCAAGCAGGCGTGAGATAAATATACCACATTACACCAACGAATGGGTGACCGATGTGCTTACTTTGGTAGGCAATTACAAAGCTGCATGCCTGCATGGCAGCCCCATAAAGCTGTGGATTCGAAGATTTCAGTATAGAAATTTCAATGCATTACGTCATTACCTCAGGCTTTCCACCTTGTGTAAACAACTGAACCTGCAGGGTTGTCTGGCCTCGAGATCTTTGTTATGTACGATACTGGCGGCGCAACGATGATGGAAGTTATGGTAAATTTTAGAGTGATTTTGTTTGTGGTTACATCATCCGTATAAATCATCTTGTTTGATGCTTTATGTTTATTTGCAGTTGTGCTGTTTCGATCTACTGAACATCAGAACTGTGGTCCCCAACCAGGATTTACGAGGGCTTCTATTGAAAGTAAGTAGCCTTCTGTTTGTCAGAGACCACTCGTCTTGATATGATTTTTTAAAAGAAGTTTTGTCACTTTTGTCCTTTCCTGAACCTGCTATCAGTTCAGGTGGGGGTTTCAAGATTACTCCTCTCAAATCCGTGAATGGGAGACCTCGCACTCAAGTTCAACACCTTATGCAAATTGATCTAAAGGGATGGGGCGTGAATTATGTCACATCATTCCAGTACCACTCTTTGCTGCAGATGCTGAACTGTGTTGCTGGTATGAAGTACAAACAACTCTTCTAACTTGTTATGGCATGAATTGATTATCCGCTAACAAAAAGTTGCCCGTACCTGCTCAATATTTATTTTCACTATAGTTTGTGGCCGTGATTGTTTGACATCTGCATCTATTTCCAGGATTGCGTGAATATTTTTCCCAAACTGATGACATTCATATAGTTCCGAGGATTCCTGTGATGAATACCATGACCAATGTGGCCTCAGCTAAAAAGGATAAGAAACATCAAGCTGACTCGAGTACCAAACAAGCAGATTCAGCTAACGAAAATTCGGATATGATAGACGATGAGTCAGAAGAAGATGATGATTATCAAGTTCCTGAAGCTAACTTGGAGGTGGTAATCCTAGACTAGAGCCATTACTTGGTTTGCAAGAAGCTAACTTTGGTTCGCTACACTAAAACTCATTGCAATTGATTTACAGGAAGACAGCACCAAATTTGATGGTGACATAAAGCCCTCTGGTTCGCTTCTTGTCTAACTCGTCTTGGCATCTTGTATTCTAATATCTGTACACATTACCTATATGATAAGCCAACTCTAGTCTCATGCCTTTTTTATTACATTGAGTGATCCAGATCCGATAGATTTGTCTTGCTTTTCGGGCACTATCCGTCACGATGGAAATGAGAAAGGTCGTAACTGTTGGGCGGTACCTGATAGCAAGATCTTCAAAGTTCGTAGCAAGAACTTTTCACATGACAAATCAAAGGTCTAAACCCTTAACATGCTTTTCTTGTTTTCGAAGATAGCAGGCTATCAAGACCTTATTATGCTGTTATTCGACTTACAGGTATCTGCAGGGAAGTACCTTATGGAGCTTGTCGCAGCTGACTGGTTTAAGGATACCAAGCGCATGGATCATGTTGCCAAGCGTAAAGGATGTGCTGCTCAGGTAAGTAAATTTTTATGATTGATTGACTGTCTATCCGTGTCTCACTGGACTTGTTTTTGTAATTAGCACCTGAGCGTGTCAACACATGAAACACCATTGTCTTAACTGCAAAGCAGCATTTGGAATACTTTAAACTGCTTTCTTTTTATTTGCAGAAATGTGGGTAATACATAAACATATGTTTTCTCTGTTCTATTAAAACCTCATTCTATCATTTTCTTCCATCCATATAGTATTGACTATTCGAAGCTTGATATGGTTTTTGGAACCATAGAAGTACTTCACATATCATTAGCTAGCTCTATGATTGTGTAGTTTTCTCTTATCATGTGAAGAGTAATAACCTGTAGTCAGATCTACATGTTAGGGAGATCCTGAATTGACAACAGGATGGTCTGATCCATATTTAAACTGGATGCTGTGTAGTCTTAGATTAGAGCTGGCACAGTTTAAAAGTGAAATTCATGTCACTGCCCTTAACCTAGGTTAAGAAGGTTGTAGAGAATAATAGAGATGGAGTGACCAGAGATATCTTGTAATTTTGTAATATACTGTATTTGTGAAAGTGCATACCATTGAAGATCTATTGCCTGATTCGTGAATTGAACGAGATCCTAACTAATACAGTTCTACTGTCATGTATTCATTCTGACTAAACCTTTACTACTGTAGGTTGCTGCTGAGAAGGGGATGTTCAGCTTTGTCGTGAACATACAAGTAAGCTCGTGTTCTCTCTCACTCCCTCAGAAAGATGACCATACACAGTACATAAAGTATCAGTCACTTCCATTTGCACTAGATTTATTGACTTTGGCAAAATCCTAACTCAGGAATCTGGATCTGTTCTTTTAGCAATCCTATTTGAATAATCTCATAAAACATTTACAAATGGGAGCAGATGCAAAATACTGTTATGCAATTTTTGTATGGCTGTAAATTCAATCTATTGATCTTATAATCATTGTGCCCTCTGAAAACAATAATTCTCATGCCTTTTCCTCCAAGTACCTGGTGGCACTTCTTCTCCATGTCCTGGCCATGTTTTGAGTCAGTATGCTTTTGCAGATTCCTGGATCAAGTCATTACAGTTTGGTCCTCTACTTTGTCACAAAATCTTTGAAGAAAGGGTCACTATTGCAGCGTTTTGCTGATGGTGATGATGATTTCAGAAACAGCAGATTGAAGCTTATCCCATCTGTCCCAAAGGTGTTGCTTTGTAATGCAGTCATGTCGAATGTAATGCTGTTAGCTTTTCTCACTCTAGCATATTGTGGCTTTCTCAGGGATCTTGGATAGTGCGGCAGAGTGTTGGAAGCACCCCCTGCTTACTTGGAAAGGCTGTTGATTGCAGCTATATCCGTGGACCGGAGTACATGGAAGTAAGGCACTAAACTGGCGACACAAGTTCTTTTCATTGAAGAATATCAACGTACATTGTACATGGCACAGTTGAAGTTACAACCGAGGCATAAACACTGCATTTTTCATGTCATCCCTTCTTCTGCAGGTGGATGTAGACATTGGGTCTTCGGCAGTAGCCAATGGGGTTTTGGGTTTGGTTTTCGGTGTAGTTACGAGTTTAGTAGTCGACATGGCTTTTCTCATACAGGTAAAAACACCTCCATCATAGTTGGCTAGGTCTCTGAGATTCCACTTTGGAGGAAAATATTTCTTTGACTATTGTTACACTCGCAGGCGAACACATATGATGAGCTCCCGGAGCAACTCCTGGGCGCTGCACGGTTCTCGCACATTGAACCCTCTGCAGCAGTTGTTCCTGTGCTTGATGACACTTCCTCAGCCGGGTTGTGAAAATCATTTGTGCAGATTCTTTAATTCTTTCCTCAAACTCTTCCCTCCATCTGTCAAAGCCGCTGCAGCAATTTGCAGTTTGTAAAGCATCATTGGTGAACTTGAGTAGGAAGGTGGTGGCTCGGTACTAGTACATGTGTGTACATACTACAGACCTATTCTTCTTTGAAACGGTGGTATTGTAGCTCTTGTTCATGGATACCTCAACTTGATTCTTTATCATGTATATACTAGCCCCTCCGTTCCAAAATATAAGGTGTATTTTGTTTGCTTTGACCAAAATTTGCTTCTTAGTATGTAATTTAGTGACATAAATTGATATCCTATTCATATTCAAAAGTACTACTTTACTTATGATTATGAATTCTATCACATAAGTCAGATGTTCAATGCCTAATTCTTGGTCCAAGCCTTGGTCAAAGAAAACGAAATACGCCTTATATTTTGTAATTCTTGGTCAAAGAAAACGAAATATGCCTTATATTTTGTAATGGAGGAGTGTACATAATATGCAACATCTTGCAAAATATGTTTAATTCATTGCTTCAGTTGTCTTTTTTTTTTTTGAGAATGAATTGCTTCAGTTGTCTGAAAATTTCAGTAGTGGACTTTGGGAATTTCACATATTCCTACAAGAATGAGGAGGTGAACCGTTAGGTTTGAATTAATGTCCTGAAGGGCGGTTTCGTGAATGGTTTTTGCAGGTTTTGCCATGATATCTTTTCTATTATTTTTCCTGTATTTTTTTAGGGAATGGCACCATGGCCATCGATTAGAGGGTAAGCTTACATCGTTTACCAAGTGGCCAATATGAAAATAATACAGATCCTCATGCCATCAATTGACCGAGGTCCCCCAGCATTAGTATTAACCACTATATCACCCTTTTTAATACAGGAGTTTTTTTTTACAGGATCCACTATATCACTTTCTCTAGACAATGATAAAAAATAACATGAATGAGACCACAGGCTAGGAAAGAGCGTTCTTCATATGATGTGGCTGCAACGCCGATTGAATTTCCTCCTCGCATTGTTTCAACGACTTCCACAGTCGCTATTCACTTCAATCTTTGCCAATATGGACTAGAGCATTAGGGGTTAGTTCGGTCTGAAGAAACATTGTTGTAATGAACTGATCCTAGCCATACACTTCAATTTTAGAGGTGCATTAAAAGAGACTTAAGCATCACATTTGGTGCACCAGAGCATTGGTTTTTGAAATATTTGGAAATTGTACTTCCATGTTTCAAAAAATTATAAAATTTATTCCATAAATACATAAACATATCCAGAATATGCGTGCGAAGTTTTGGTAGACATTCTGTTGTATTTTGAGCTACATAAAAAACAAATATGTGGCCATGTATAGGAATAGAAAACTCAGAATTTTGTCTTTTCTGTATTTCTCCAAATACGACATATTTCCCTCCGATACATTTACCATAGCCTCAGAATGTTTATATGTATATACATATTCAATTTCACATTTTTTAGATTTCTAGAGATATATTTTCTAAAAAGCAAATGCATTGGTACTCATGTGCCAAAAGCACTTTTCGCTACTTGTCCAGCTAGAATAAACCCGTCACGTTGTCCTCTAGCCTCAGCGCTTGGAGCCGTCGCCAATGTGAGGAATTTCACAACTGCTCTCTACAATAAATTCGTGGCACCTCAGAGCATCTTTAATAGTGGTTGTATATTTCGGCACTATAACGGCGCAGCCACCGCGCTGTATAGCTATAACGCGCGTGGCGGTGAATTTTTTTCCACCGGAGACGCCAAATTGCAGCGCGAGCGCCGGGACCAAAAATGCTCCTCCATCGGGCGCTCCAAACTACAGCGCGCTGCGCCGGCGCAAATAACATTCACACACTTTTATAGACTCAACAAGATCAAACAAATTCCAATAAATTACAAAAAAGCTAGTTATTATTACAACACAAGCAAATAATACAACAAGTACATCAAATTGTTTACAACAAATACAACAAGTTCTTCAGCATTAGGGGCTCTCAAGTATGTAGAGGCGAAAATATGCACAATTGCTACGGCAAAGCGCTTGACACACATAATAGTCGTGCTCTCACTCATGGCCTAGTTGTCATCAATTAGATCCGCCGGTATACCGTATGCCAACATACGCAAGGCGGCAGTCACCTTTCGATAGGTGTTATGCCCAAGTTCTCCGGCGGCATTCCTCCGTTGCTCAAAGAACCACCTCCGTTGCGATGTGCTTGAACAACTTGATGCTCATCCAAAAACGCCGCCGAAAATAGCTTTCGGGATATGTCAGATTTTCATTGAAATAGGACCGCATCAACTTGTTGTGTCCTTCAATCCTTTCCCTCCACAACTTCTATCTACCAAACACTGAACCACCAATTTTTGGCTTCTTTATGGCGTGGCAAACCAATAGCATGGAGATGTTCTCTTCTTTCTCTTGATCGTATTCCTCGTCCGATGAATCGTACGATGAGCTCTACAAACATGCATGAATGACTTCACTACTACTAGTTGTAAACAAAAATCTAGGAAAAACAAGTTTGGCGCGTCGGTGGCGGCACATACCTTGCGAGTATTTCGTCGAACACCTATGGTGTGCTATGTTGCAAGTCGGCTTGAGGAGGACATGGTCGTCGGTGGCGCGCTCGGGGTTGCCAAGGACGGAGCCGCGGTGAGTCACCCTTGCGGAGGCGCGGTGCTTGACCCGTCGGTGGCAGTGGCGGCGGCGGTGGCTCGGTAGGAGGCGCGGCGGCGGGGGGGGGGGGGGTAGATCTACTGCGCGGCGGCGAAATCGCATGGCGGCGGCGCCGATGCTAAAATGAGGGAGAGAGCGTGTGCGGGCGCGAATAAATATTCCAGCGGTTGGCTCTTTGTGTGCTCGCCGATTGATACCGTGCGCTGCAGCCGACGCCTCAGATTTGACGTCTAAAATAGGACAAAACGACCTGCGCATCAAAAATTTTGCAGCACCGGCGCAGATAAAGCGCATGCTGGGGACCAAATTTATATCAAGCGCTCTATACCAGCGGTTATTATAGCGTGGGCGCCCCGCATCGATATTTAACTTTGACATAGCTCTTCCACCTATGGCGCTTAATTCCCCGGTTCTTCTTGCAAGATCTGCAGTAATTTAGCATAGCTGGAATTATGATGCTGATCATCATACAATCGAAAATTCTTTACGAGAACAAGAAAAGTGATAAGAAGTAGCTATATGTGATCACATGCACATAATAGTGACACTACAGCTACGTGTGATCACTGTGAGCCCTTGGAACAAAAGTCTCCCAGTGTATTAAATCACATACAAAGCTAGAGAAAAAGTCGTGTTCTCCAGTAGTAGTGGGAGAGCCAGAATACCTTGGGAGGGCCTCGATGGCTTTTGAACTGGTTCTTCTCTCACTATTTTCCTTCATTCCCACCACATATACACATGAAAAATGTGTAGAGCATGTTTCATGATCAGAATATCTGAAACTTCACTCATACAGAAATCGGTTACTGTAGAAACCAGGAAAAAATTGTAAGCGACTGTTACTTAGACCTAGGGATGAAAGTGGAGCGGAAACTTTTTGACTTTTCCGTGGAAAAACGAAAACGAAATGACAATATGGAAATGGAAACGGAATTTTGCGGAACGAAAATAGAAACGGAAATTCTTTAGCGAAAGTGGAAACGGAAATGGAACAACGTCTTCCGGCAGAACAGATGCGGAAACGGAAGTTTTCATTTCCGACTAATATGGAATTCTGTTTTATGGTTGTTTTGCATGGCAAATTTAGCACGTCCAATATATGACCTTGTCATACTGAACTGTCAAAGCAACTCATCTCCTACTTCTCTATTAAACCGAATAATCGTGAATTCGTGATAGGTTTGAGGAACAACCTTTTGATTTACTTGACTTGTTTGAGTTTTTCTACATGATTCAGGTGATATCTTGGTTCCGATAATCATCTATTTTTCGTTCGTGTCCGCTCCGTATTTGTTCCATATCTGTATCCGGAAGTATCTGTTTTTATATCTGTTTCTGATGTTTTCATATTTATTTTTGCTTTCGCATAAAAATATGAAAACAAATATGGCACCAATTAGTTCTGTCCGTTTCCGCTCCGTTTTCATCCCTACTTAGACCTTAAAGTCCAGTCTCATTTTGTAAGCGCTTGAATAATTCATCCAACCATCCTTATCACCAAGAACTCAGTACATAACATTATACAAACCAATGTCATACCAACATTTCACTAGAGTTGCATAATTTGAAGATCAAACTAGATTTACAAGTGTGCATGGCTGCAGAGTTGACAGTAACGATGCAATTCCTGAAACTACCAGGTTGTCTCTAATAACTACTAAAGGACGATACATGATGCAGGATCACCGACATGATAAAAAGAAACACCTTGTGTTGGCATACAGTAAATATGCAGTTTCTCTATTCAATAGATGATATTTATCCTTTTAATTTGCACATGGAGAGTGCCAGGATATGTTATTGAGTCTTCATCTGACCACCTCCGGTCATCATCTTTGTTGGTTTTCCCTCCTCCGTGCATAGCGGGTTCTGTCATTGTACCTAGGCCTGTCTGATGCCCTCTGCGGCACAGGCTCCACCCTCCTCTGCCTCTCTGGAGACCTCTGAACGATCTCTCCATTGACAAAAAGCTCAGCTGCAAAACCATATATATCAAAGATGAATACATTACTTTTACAAGGGCTACATACCCTAGGTTTATCCAAAGACACTGAAATGTTATACATGCGGCTAGACAAAAAAACATAATGGCTGTGAATGCATCGTTCCATGACTGCACTGTAAAAAAGTGCACAACCAATAACCAAGATTTTCTTCAAATCCATTAGCATTTAAAAAAATAGGAATTGCTGAAATTAACTAAGTACACAAATAACTGAACTATAACCCCTTGAGCCACAGCCCACAACAAAAGTAAAACATATGTAAGTAAACACAAAACTGCTATAATAGCTCAATGTAGCATCTCCAAACCAGTAAAACATCAACAATTAAGAATCAAACAAAACTATTGTAATACCTAAATTTCTACCCCCTCTGTTCCAAATAATAAGATGTTTTGGATATTTCAATATGGACTACATACGGACCGAAATGAGTGAACCTACACACTAAAATGCGTCGAGATACATGACGTTTCTGAAAAAAGCTAAAACATCTCATAATTTGGAACAGAGGTAATACTGATCTGTGCGCCATTTCATTGAGGCACTTAACCATTAGGGACCCTTGCTACTAGATAATCCGCACTCAAAGAAAAATCCATTGCCAATTAAGATTCACCAAACAGATAAAAGGGGCAGTAAACATGTCATCATTGTCTCATCTCTACTGATCAGAACCCCATTTTTTGCTAAGGTGCTGAACAGTTGGCAAGACATTCGATTATAGTCCATTAGCATTCAAAGGAAGACACTGCCAACTAGGCTTCACCTCTTTGCCAAGATGGACTAGAAGACAAGTTTGTAAAATGTAAAGAAGGTCATTGACCAAGCTAAAAAAACCTTTAAGATGCCATGGAATAAAGAAACTGTCATAGAGAATGGCCACTAGTTAAACTCAAAAGAGATCAAAAGGTAGTAAATGGGTTATGCAATGTTTCATCTCCACTGATCAGAACCCCATATTGCCAAGGTGCTGAACAGTTAGAGAGAGATTTCTCTTAGTCCATTAGCATTCAAAGCAAGACATTGCCTAGTAGGCTTCCCAGCTTTGCCAAGATGGACTGCAGAACTAGTTCTGGAAGGAATGGCCATTGGCTGATACTTCAAAATAGATTAATGTCATCAAATAAGAAACACCCAGTAAATTTGCTATTTTTTTCCATGTCAGCTGATCAGAACCACAGTTTTATGTGGTGCAAATCCGTTCTAGAATCATCTTTTCTTATTACATTAACATTCAAAACAGGACACTGTGTGTAAGACACCATAGCTTTGCCAATATGGACTAGAGCATTAGGGGTTAGCTCTTGGTCTGAAGAAACACCGTTGTAATGAACTGATCCTAGCCATACACTTCCATTTTAGAGGTGCATTACTTCAAAAAGAGACTTGGGCATCACATTGGCACTCGCAACAGGGGGCATTGCACATAGTATCTACAATCCAAGAATAATTTTCTATGCTACACTAAACATATGGAACACCTACAAATGTCATAGATATGACAAGATGAACTGATTTCCTGAAGGAAATCTGCAGTGGTTGAGGGAAAACACCTACCTCCATAGTCCTTGTGCTCAGGGTCAACATATGAATCAGGTAGCACAAACAGAACACCAGGAATGCCTGTAAACATATCAAAAGGTGCATTAGATATTTTCCTCTGCTGAAGAACAAGAAGGTAATCCCTGGTACAGAGAAAGGACAAACATACCTTCCAGCTTGTTAGATGTCTCCTCGTCGATCTCGCAACCAAAACCAAAGTATCGCTCACACGAGACATTGTAAATCTTCTTCTTGGCCTCCTCCTCGCTGCATCATGGATTAAGGCAAACCGAAGAGGGAGTTAGCAATAGAGCTAAAGTACCATGTCTCACAAAAATCATGCGTGTGCACGTGTTGTTGTGAGCTGCCAGAGAAATGAGGGGAGATCTTCGGAGGCGGGCAGAGGCGCACCTTCCGAGGACCTTGGAGAGGGTCTGGATGTAACAGTCGATCATCTGCTGCTTGGTGGCGCCCTCCCCGCCGGGCTTGTCCATGACGATGAGCCAGTGCTCGTAGTCGCACCCCGGGAAAAGCGGGGCCATCTCCGTCGGCGCGCGGTCCCCTCCGCCGCCGCCGCCCCCGGATCGCATGGGGGAGTACCCGTCGCCGCCCGGCCGCCGCGCCATCCCGCGAAGGAAGCCGAGGCGGGAGGCGACGGCGGCGAGTGCCGCCGGGCGTAGCAGCGGCTCGTGAGGTGCCGCCGCCGCCGCCGGGCCTCCACGGCGGAGTAGGGTGGATATGGAGGAGGTAGACGCGCGTCGGGAGAGGAGCCTCCGGGCTCCGGCGGCTGCTGCGGCGGCTGCCATCTGCGAAAAACCCTAGCGGCGGCTGCACTTCGTATGGGGAGAAGGATGCGACGGCTCTGTGCCTCTGTGCGTCTGTGACGGTGATGGGTTTTAGGTTGTTGACGACGTGCTTGTTATTAATGGGCCTTAACGGGCCGGATGTGAGAACTACGCACATTCATTTAAATACTTCCTTCGCTCTAGGCGGAGGGTGTCTTACGGTTCGCTCTGTTTATAGGCTCCTTGTCGATACAAAGAAGCGAAGGGAGGCCTGGCTAGAGGGGCGAGCCGAGGGATCGAGCTCCAGGTCTGAAGGGAAGCTGCGGCAGAAATTTTGGAGTGTCAAGGTCCCTTCTAAGCTGCGAATTTTCCTATGGCGTTTGGAGCAGCACTCACTTCCAACCAGTGATGTCCGTCACCACAGAAACATGACCACGTCGAGTTCGTGTTCGATCTGTGGGATGCACGACTCATGGCGGCATTCTCTCCTCGACTGCACTGTTGCCCGTTGCGTCGGGGCTCTAGCTAAGGAGGAGATGGTAGAACATATGATATCATCAGTGGAATCGTCTGCAAAACAGTGGTTGTTCATGATGATGGAGTCTCTTACTCGGGAGGAGTTCGTGTCTATGGCAGTGACCCTCTGGGCCATTTGGTATACGAGGAGGAAAAATATATTCGAGGATGAGTACCAGAGCCCGTTGACAACGCACGTGTTTGTTCAGAATTACCTCAGAGACCTTGCTATCTCCCTTCCGAGGAAGCTGGTGTCCGGGAGAAACAAGGTGGCTCATCCGAAGTGGATTCCCCCATGCTCGGGGTTTATAAAAATAAACGTCGACGCGGCTGTGTCCAAAACGGAGAAGAAAGGTGTTGTGGGAGTGGTCTGTCGAGACTCTGAAGGGGCCTTTGTTGGTGCCTCTGCTGTGGTCGTTGATGGAATTTCAGACCCTGGAACCTTGGAGGCAATGGCCTGCCGGGAGGCAATGGCACTTGCCACCGATCTCAACTTACAGAGGTTTGTCGTGGCATCAGAATGTGCCATGGTGGTAAACAATCTCCAGGAGAATTATGGTGGGAGCTACAACATGATCACTGATGAGATCAAAGGCTGGATGAAAGATTTCGCTAGTGTAGTTTTTAAACATGAGAATAGAGCTTCAAACTCAGAAGCTCATAGAGTAGCTCGTAGTTTTGTTTCAGTCAGTACTGGCCGGCAGGTTTGGCTACTCCAGCCCCCGGCAGGACTTTGTATCCCTGTTTTGATTAATCAATAAAGACCACTGGTTTCGCTCAAAAATAAATAAATTAAATACTTCCTTCGATCTAAAATAAGTGTCGGTGATTTCGTATAAAATCACCTATACTTATTTTCAATCGGAGAGAGTAGGAATTAAGTATCCATTGTGGGTTCTGCTAATCCATATCACCATAGGCCTTTCAACAAGCTTTATTGAATCTTAAGCACAACTAAATTGTTGTTTCGGAAGTATAAAACTAGGCGTGTCATTATCCAAAAAATGAACGACATGATCAACAAAATGCCTAGCAAGCTCATAACCCACTTTTTTATTACAGTGTTGAAACAAGATCTCCCTAAACCCCGATACTAGGAGTCTACAATCATTGAAAATTGTCGCCAAAGGTTTAGCCGAAAAAACCCTATCTAGCATTGTTTGTTGGAGGGGTTTGCTAATAAGCCAGAGACAAATGAGAGATACAACATGATTTTGGGTGGAATGCGGTGGGATAACACATGTTGTTTTTTCAAAGAAATATGGTAGGGGAAGCCCCTACAATGGGACAACACATGCTTGATGACATGAAGGCTACGCTCTGGAAGCGATCCTCTGCCATGACTTGCCACCGTGTTTCCTTCATAGGAGATACGTGGGAGGGGATGATATGTGGTCATGCCTGACGCCCATGGTGAGCGGCTACCACGAGGATGAGAAGCGGTTGGGGTCAACACTCCATGTTGGTGGCGTTGACAAGGAAGAAGTGGTGGTTTTTGATGCCCTTTGTTGGATGCTATGGAGGGGATGAGAAGCAGTCGAGGTCGACGCCCTTCCTAGTCTCCAACTCGCTCTCATCACGTGTTTGGTGATGCATGCAGGCCGCACACATGGGAGGTGGCTTAGATGAGTTGGTAAGCACTTAAAACCGTGGAAGTGGAACACTTTGATGGCTCGGTAAGATAATGTGCATTTAGTCCAAGGAACCGAACATCTATGGTGAAACTTGCACCTAAAATGGAAGTTTTCGGTCAACTAATCAGTGTATCTTGCTTTGGTGCCCTCTATGTTCTAATGAAAAGCAAGAAACTTTAGAAATTAAAAACTAACAATCCAGATTTCCCTTCCTTATCCTCATAGTGATTTTGACCAGGTATAAATATAATCATGCCAAGCAGATTTGGCAGGGAAGTTCATTGTGTTTCATCACCACAATGAGACAACCAAACACATTTTTAGAAAATGTCTGCTCGGAGTGTGACCAATTGTACAGATGGCATCTAATTGTGTCCACCTCACAGAGTGCAAATTCTATTCATCTATCCTTATGGCGTATGATAACAAAATGGAGTTCAGTATTTTGGTGTGAGCATCCTTACTGTGTTGAGCTATACGGCTATGCAGGAACGTTGCGATTTTTGACAAAAGATAAAAGAAAACCTATTAAAGGGTTGTTTACCCCGTTCGGATGACGGAGCAGTAAATCGGCAGGGTATTCGGACTTGACTTTGTTGGTTTGATTTTGGTGTGGTGCCCAGAGTGAATAGATTATATCTCATGCATATTTTGCAGCTAATAATGCAACTATAGGGTAGTGTAATGGAGTACCCATGTATCATAAAGCGTAATTAATTAATTAATTAATTACAAGCTATTCAAACCATGGTAACGATCAACTCACGAATAATAAATCCTTTTGGAGACTATGAACAATAATCTAGACAGGTAACATCAACTAATATCTCTGTTCTTATTTATTGGGTACACATATATTCGCAGCACCATACATATATGCTAAAATATATAGTTTGTTTCATGGTAGTTCGTAGCCTAAGAAGTGGATGCAGCAGCAGCCTCCTCCAGCAGCTGCTTCACCTTGGTGATGTAATCCGTCATTGCTTCCTCCTTGGATTTCGCTGCATTAAAATTTGCCAAAATTATTAGAATTCGCACAAAATTAAACAATAGGATGGCAAACGTGCTTTCATGGATTTGAAGGAAACAAGAAGGAACCGAGAAATTTGCCAACCTTCCACAGCCTTCCAAGCATCCCATTTGGCTTTGCCGGCCATATCGAAGAAGCCGGGACGGGCTGAAAGATGAGATACGTGTAGTTAGGAGCGATTAACCGATGATAACATCTCACTTTCTTCCTAGAAAATTGAAGGACTACACAGACAGAAAATCATTGGAAATCTCGAGTGCTAAAGATTTTCGCCATAAAACAGACATATAGTTTTTAAGTAGGCTAACCAAGCATCCACGATCAGCAACCAATCCACTGCTTGTGCACTTGCAACAACGTTCAAGCTTTGTTCATCATCCAAGACTGCAAAGAAAGGTTCGTTTGTATACCTGTGTTGACGGGGCCGACGGTGGCCTGCTTGTAGAGGCTATAGAGACACAGCTTGCTCTCGTTGGTCGTTGAGTCAGGCAACGTCTTGGCCTTCTCCGCGTACTCCTCGAACTCCTCCTGAAGAAAGAAACAGTCAAGCATAGCCATAGCATGCTAATCCGATCGATCCTAAACTCGCAGGTGATTTGAATTTTCCCCAATATATGTACGAAGATTAATCTTTAGGATATTCTGGGACAAGGGTTAATTTTGAGCTAGATACTACAGTATAAGCTGGGACTGATCTGCAAAAATATCTGAAGAGGATTCAGACAACAAAGCTGAGAACTACCATCGATTGTGCAGGGCTCTAAAACCTGAACCACAAAAAACCATTGATCGTCTGGGCCAGAATAATCGCTCGCAGTCCTAAATTCTGCACCAGCAATTCTCAGGTAGATCGATCGGATACGGAAATCCCAAAACACACCCCAAGATTTTCCAGTTAACACGGAGAAATCCTTAAAATTTACTCTAAGATACGGGATCGATCGATATACATGAATCGCAACAAAGCACATAGAGAAATTAACACGAGCTGAAAGAGGGTTTCTTCCTCACCTGGAGGCCCATGTCGAAGCTGTGGTTCGTCGGCTGCTCTCGTCTTCGGTTTCGATACCTTCGAGGTGAGGAAGCGATCGATATCGAGCGAGAGAAAAGGTATAGGCGCCGGTCGTTTATATGGCAGGAGGTTCTCGTGCACCCGCCCGATTCGTGTCAGCATCGACCGCGGCCGTCCGATACGACTCGTGGACGGCAATAACTTCTTCTCTTGTCGAATATAAGTACACTACTACTCCTAGTTTTCTTGGTCTAGGTATATCCGGTTGCTTGGCGTGCTTGGTTTCTGCCTAGATTCCATCGCCTGTAGCCATGGAGTCCACGACGTACAATCACCTCACCTCTTATAAAAAACGTCCAATCACTATTTTTTCTTCCATTGGTCTCTTTGAACCCGCGGCACTAGTGTGATGCTGTCCCAGCCTAGTCTCCATGTTGGCATCCGCTTGCAAGATTGAGCTTATTTTAGGCCTTGTTTACCTCTAGAGTATTTGAGAGGATATGAGGAGATTATCTCGTATCCCGAAATTTTTCCGTTAGGTTGTTTTTTTTGGAACTCACTTAAAGTGAATGGCAACGCGCAGCGCGGTCCTCGACTCAGGCTCCCAGGGGCGATTCTGGGCGATCCGCGGTCTCGACGACGAGGGCAGCTCCGATGACGAGGCAGCGGTCGACGGTGGAGTGCCGCCTGCTCCGACGATTGGAGACGCCCTTCTCCAGGCCAAGGATCTCAGGGGATCTCGCCGGAAGCGCAAGGACAAGCAGGCGCGGTACGTGACTTTGGAGGAGAGGCTGAAGAGATGCAGAGAGCTGCTGCAGCCGGCTCCACCGGCGTCCCCTGAGCCCGCGCCCGCCGTTACGCCGCCCGTCTTCAGGTATGTGCAGACTCCAGGCTCTTCTCGCCGGGGATCCTCGCCAGCGCGATCAGGCTCCGATTCAGAGAACTCGAGCGATTGGTTTCAGATCAGAGGCGGCAGAGCTATCCGGGTCGATTCCGATCCTGCTCTTCTACCACGGACGTGGAGACGGGATGTGCGGAGAGTGATGTTGGCTAGCAATTGCTCGCCGGCGGCGCTTCTCCCTTCCCGATCTCCGGTACGCCCGCTGCGAGAAGCAGGGGAGGACATCTCCTTCAGAGCAGGGATTTTCGTATCGATTCGAACCTTGGGCCGTTATGGGCCGAAAGCCAGGACCAGTAGGGAAGCTACACAGGCTGCGGGGGCGGGTCCAGGAGTAGAGATGGCTTCGACTCCGAGGAAGCGAGATCCCATCTCAATCTCTCATCTGGACTCTCTCTTTAGACACCTGTGGCAACCGATTCCTAGGGTTCCAGCCGAAATCGCCATTGACGACCTTGGGGAGGGGATGGGAGAGCGCTATGGAGGAGGAGGGGGTGGAGGAGGGGGGAATTGGAGGAACAACGCTCACTATGGCGCTGGTTACCAGCCCCCTTTCGACCATCGCCAGAACTTCCATCAGCGCCCACCGCCGCCACCCCCACCGCGAAACTACAACCAGGGCAACAATTTCAATCAGAGCAACATCCAGCAGTACGTGCGCAGGGATGAAGGACAGAGCCAAAACCAGAATCTCGGGAACCAGAGAGACATTCAGCACCAAGGGCAGAGGGGTGGGGTGTCTGGCAATCAGAATCAGAACCAGAAGCAAGGGGCGGCTGCAGCTCAACGGGGTACCACCTCCATGACGACCTCCGCAGCATCTGCATCAGGATCCGCAACTGGTGGAGCTGTAAGTAATCTACCAAACCCCAACTTTGTATGCGCTCGCTGTCGTGAGAAAGGGCATGATTCCAAGGGCTGTCAAGCAAACTTGCTATGTGTTTACTGTGATAAAACCACCCACATCTCCTCTAGCTGTACCTGGCTCAAGCAGAAGAAACCTGTTGCTACTTTTGTTGGCTTTGGGGCTGCTGGACTCGGGTGCTTTGTGGCTGAACACTCCAAGAATCCCCCGGCTGATGACAAAGGTGAAGCTATGGCTCTGATTCGTATCAAGGAAAGTTCTGTGGATCACGTTTCAGCTGGCAGACTGAAGTTCTGCTTGGAGAAGACATACCCCTGGAAGTGGGAGTGGAAGGTGAATAAAATTTCTGCAGACATGTTCTTAGTTCAGTTTCCATCTGCATCCAAAATCAGTGAGGTATCTATCTATGACTGTGTTCCTCTCCGTGGAGCAAGCATTATGATCAATGTTTCCAAGTGGAGTGATGAATTACTAGCAGCTGGCAAGCTTTCGACAGTGTGGGTGATTGCTCGAGGCATACCTAGAATGCTGAAAAATTTCCAAGGCTTTTGTGAAGCAGGATCAACAATTGGCCAGGTTTTAGAGGTGGATATGGAGCTTTTTAAGAAAACTCGACAGGTCAGAATGAAAATTGGGGTTGTAGACCACACAAAAATCCCCCCATCTGCAAGGGTTACGACCAAAGAATTGTACTTCTATGATGTGAGGTTTGAGCTTGAGGAAGTTGTGGAGGAAGGTTGGCTCAGCGATGAAAATCTGATGCAAACTCTTGATGAGTTGGAGGACATCATCTCTGACTCTACAAATCGAGAGAACAAAAGGCAGAAAAACAATTCAGTGGATGCACAGGTGATACTGGAGAATGAAGACAGGAATATTCATGCCAGTGAGAGAACCAACAAAGCGCTGCAACAGAGGGCTGACTCCATGCGAGAGCAAGATGCTTTGGATGCTCGGGCTCTGGGTCATAACACATCAAGGAATCTGTCCCAGGTCTTAGACAACGCTGCTAAGGCGCAGATAGAAGAGGCTGGGCAAAGTCTGGATGTGACAGCTAATTTTCAACATCAACATGTGGACAGTGGTGAAGAACCGGACAAAGTTCAGCTTTCTGACGACGACGACGATGAGACTGGCAACTTTCCTTCGCAGGACAGTTTTGCAGAGAAGGTTGGTGTGTACACAGGGAAAGGCTTGGGAGAAGCACTGGAGAAAAAGACAGACTATGCAAGATGATAAGTCACAGAGATTCAGCGACCGCCTTGCTGGGAAAAACATTGATGACATGCCAGTTCTGGATAGAGCTATTAACTTGGTTGCTGCCAAGAAAAATCTAGAAGGTACTGATGATGATGCCTTTACCATTCTTGATTCTTCTAACAGTACTTTGACTGATATCTCTAGACTGTTAGGTGTGGATTTAGGAACTTCGATTGATTTAATTTCCCACAATTTGCATTTGATCCGTGCCCAAGAGCAAGCTAGAGTTAATCTTTTCCTTCAAAGTAGAGAGGATATTAGGGAAGTCCCTGCAATGAACCCCGAAGATACTGTTCTACAGCTTGATGCTGTTAACAATATTCTTCGGGAACTTCTTGCTTTGACTGAAGAAACTAGTGAGGATGGTGTAATTCTAGGGCTGGATACTGCTCCCCCAACTGGTTTGATGGAGGAAATGGACAGGAGGAAACAAGTGGTTTTCCCTGTCAAAAACCCCATCCGGTCTGCGTTGAGAGGGAGGAAATCCAAAAACAAAATTGTTGACTGGCCTCATTTGGAATGGAAGGGGGATTGGAGACAAAAATAAAAGAGATTTCATCAATGAAAATTTAAACTCAAAATCTATAGACTTCCTAGGGATACAGGAAACCATGAGACATGACTTCCCCCAGACTGTTCTTGAAACTATCTCATGGAATCTTGATTTCTCCTGGTGCTGGATACCTGCAAAAGGGAGGTCTGGAGGCATTTTAGCTGGAGCAAATAAAAACACTACTGATGTCTTGGAAAGAGAGACTGGGGATTATTTTGTTAGATTGCTGCTTTGTAATAAATCAGATGGTTTTACTTGGAACTTGGTGGTTGTCTATGGAGATGCCCAACAAGCAGGCAAAGCCCCTTTCCTTGTTGAGTTGGTCCATATTATACACAAAACCAAATTTCCTTTGATGATCACTGGTGATTTCAACATGACTAGGCGATCTAGCGATAAAAACAAACCAGGAGGTTTTAACAAATGGAGTGTCCTTTTCAATTCAGTTATTGCTCAAGGGGAACTTATGGAAATCCCATTAAGTGGCCGCAGATACACCTGGTCTAATAACCAAGAGGACCCCACTTTTGAGTTACTAGACAGGGTGCTTGTCTCTCCTACCTGGGAGGAAAAATTTCCTTTAGTTTTTGTCACTGCACTGGCCAGAGACCTTTCTGATCACACACCCTTGCTCATCGCTACTGGTGAGCGCCCAAAAATACCACCAATTTTCAGATTCGAGAATTGCTGGTTTGAAAGGGAAGGGCTTGTTGATTTAGTTAGTCAGGTGTGGAGACAAACTTATAGAGGGAGGAATATAGAAGAAATCTGGGCAAAACGGTTTAGAAAGCTTAGGCAAGCGCTTAGGGGTTGGAACAGAAACATTGAGGGAGCAAATAAAAAACTCAGAAGAGATTTGGTGGATGAGCTAGATAAGCTGGATAAGAAAAGTGAGTTTTTTGGTCTCTCTGCAACTGACAGAGATACTCAAAAACTTTATCAAATAGAACTCAGGAGACTAGTGAGAGAAGAGGAAATTAAATGGATGCAAAGGGCGAAGGAAATCCAACTGCGAGATGGAGATGGCAATTCCAAATTCTTCCACCAAAAAGCCAATGGTAGAAGAAGGAAAAATCTAATTGTCAGGCTAAATCAAGATGAAGGAGTGATTGAAGGGCAGGAAAATCTCAAGACCTATATCACCGATTTCTATAGAAATCTCTTTGGTAGATCCCAAGTTAGCAACATAACTTTGGACCCCACAGGGGTGGAACAGATTTCAGAGGTGGATAAGGCCTTTCTATCCTCGCCTTTCACTCTTGAGGAACTAAAAGAGGCCGTTTTTGGCATGGAGCCAAATAAGGCAGCGGGCCCTGACGGCTTTAATGCAGAATTTTACCAAAGATTCTGGGACTTGCTTAAGCTTGATCTTCTGATCCTACTTAACAAATTCCATGAAAGGAGTCTGAATATTGACAATTTCAACCATGGGGTCGTCACGTTGGTCCCAAAAGGTGTGGATGCAGATAGAATCCAAAAGTATCGTCCTATTTGCCTCCTTAATGTGGTCTACAAGATTATTACTAAGATCCTAACGAACAGGCTTATGCAAGTTGTTTGTGTGGTGATTAGGGCTTCACAGACCGCCTTCCTTAAAGGAAGATACATTTTGGAGGGGGTAGTTACGATGCACGAAACTCTGAATGAGATCCATAGGGAAAAAAGCTCGGGGGTCCTTTTCAAGATTGATTTCGAGAAAGCATTTGACAAAGTCAAATGGTCTTTTCTCTTACAAGTACTTGAAATGAAAGGTTTTCCCCCCATCTGGAATGATTGGATGCTGAAGGCTGTAAGAGGAGGCCGAGTAGCTATTAAAGTCAATGACGAAGTTGGGCCTTATTTCTCGACTTACCAAGGGTTGTGTCAAGGCGACCCCCTTTCCCCGATTCTTTTTGACCTGACTGCTGATGTGTTAGCTATCTTAGTTAAACGAGCTATCGAGCAAGGTTTGATAGTTGGGTTGGCTTCAAAGAACTCAATAGGGGTATCGATTCTGCAATACGCAGATGATACAATCCTGCTTTTTGAGGACAACTTGGAGCAAGCTAGAAATGTCAAATTCCTGCTATGCCTCTTTGAGGAAATGTCGGGCCTGAAAATAAACTTTCACAAAAGTGAAGTTTATTGTTTAGGCCGGGCAAAAGACAGGGTCAGACAGTTTGAAGAAATCCTAACATGTAAATCTGGTGACCTGCCTATGAAATATCTAGGGATTCCAATAGATGAGAAAAGGCTAGCTGTTAGCAGATGGAATCCGATAATAGAAAAATTTGGAAAGAAACTAAACCCTTGGCAAGGGAAGAACCTCGTTATGGCAGGGAGAGCCACTCTCATTAATTCCTCTCTCACAAGCCTATCTCTATATATGCTATCATTTTATAGAGTACCTCCTGGGGTACAACATAAAATGGATTTGCATAGGGCTGGGTTTTTGTGGAGCGGGGATAAAAACAAAAAGAAATATCATTTGGTATCTTGGCTAGTTGTCTGTCTCCCAAAGGACCAGGGAGGATTAGGCATTTTGGACTTGGATGTCATGAATATATCTTTACTTAGCAAATGGCTTTGGAAACTTTTTAACAAAAAAGGAGATTGGCAGAAGTTACTGGAAAATAAATATCTAAAGAAGGTCACTCTGGGACAAGCTATTGCGAAACCAGGGGGCTCTCATTTTTGGCAAGGGCTGATGGATGTTAAGAAACTTTTTTGGCCATGCATTAGAATTAAAATCAGAAATGGGTTGAGATGCAGATTCTGGGAAGATGTGTGGCTAGAGGATACTTCCCTAGCTAACATGTTTCCTAGACTCTATGCTATCTCACTTAATCTACATATAATTGTGGCCAAGGTTTTTGAGCTGGGCATTGATGGTTTGAGATTTAGAAGAGCTCTTGTGGGTGAGAAGTTAGTTCTCTGGGAAAAGCTGAAAACCCTCTGTAGAAATGTGACGCTAAGAAATGACGAGGATGACAAACTGGTTTGGACTTTGTCACCCTCTGGAATTTTTAGCGTCAAATCTTTCTACACAGCCATGCAGTCTTGTGGTTCTGTCCCTTACAAGTTTATGTGGCGGGTTAAACTTCCTTTTCGAGTCAAAACCTTCTTGTGGCTGTTGCTTAAAAAAAGTATTCTAACCAGAGACGTTTTACTAAGAAGGGGGGAAAATGCACCACTAACTACCTTTTTGTGTGGACAGAATGAAAGCATAGACCACCTTTTCTTTGCTTGTCCCCTTGCTCGCTACATCTGGAATGTGGTTAGCTGCGCTACCGGCTTTAATTGTCAGTTTGCTAGTGTTTCCCATTGTTTCAATGTTTGGCTGAAAGGGTTTCCTGTAGGGAGAAGGAAAATCTTAGCGGTTGGGGTTGCCGCTGTAATCTGGGCAATTTGGAAGGCAAGGAATTTGGCTTGCTTTGAAAACAAGTGGCCAAAGGAGCCTGTTGAAGTCCTACATCGTGTAACATACTGGATTGATTATTGGTGTAACTTACAGGTGAAGGAAACCGCAAAACTGGAGCTGCAGTAGGGTGCAAAGCTGCTGGGAAGAATTGCGGATGAAGTGTTCCGCACTCGGAACGGATGGATATCGTGGACGCCGCGACTGACGACTTGATGCTAGGATACCTGAAGGGAGAGGAAGATGATCTGGGGCTTTTCTGAAAAAAGGCAGTTATCTGGGTGGTTTTCTCCTTCAGCTGTTTTTTGTTACTCTGGTTTTAACCTATGGCTTAGATATGAGAGCCTGCTGGCAGTTGTACGCTTGGTTCTGTTTTCTTTTTGAGCTGAGGCTCTGGTGGTGTTCCCCTGGTGTGTTGAGATCGTTCAGTTGTAAGAACTCAATGGTTTCTCTTAATAGAAATCGGGGCTCAACCCTCTTTATCAAAAAACTAGGCCGGATTTTGAGAGGATAATCCTGGGATATCCCCACAAATCCCCTACACACTAGTGTATTTTTGGCTAGATTAAAAACTCTCCATCATGACAGAGTATTTTTGGGAAAGAGTATTTGAGGAAATTTGAGAGTATTGGGTAAACACCAAATTCCCACATATCCTTACATTTTTTGAAGGTGAAAATATCAGAAGAAGTAAACAAGGCCTTAGTGATTGTGTTAGCTAAGCCGTTGATGAACCTTGAGGTCGCCATGCCTGTGTGCTGACTGAATGCGTGGGACTCGCCCAGGTCTGCTGTTTTATTCAGTTTGTGCCCGCTGTGCTCTGCTAGCTACAGCCTTGTACCTAAACTTTGCATGTTGAGTCTTCCAAGTTTCCCCAATGAGTGACAACGTCATGGATCTCCTCTCATTCTGTGTTGGAACCAAACGTCCGCGGCCTCAACGACCCGGACCGGTGTACTACTATGAATGAATTGATTGCGGCTTCGACATGCACCATAGCTTGTCTTCAAGAATCCAAACTTCAGAACTTCGATGCGGCCGCCGCGACAGCTTTTACTGGTGGCTTCAGGCTGCGGGCATTTGCGCACCTGCCAGTGATTGGAACCCAAGGATGGGTCATAATACTTTGGGACGATAATTATATGCTTGGCTCAGATGTTACAGTGGGAACATTTTGCGTCTCCATCACCTTCAAGACCACTCGAGATGACCTATCCTTTAGGCCCAACAAGGAATAGTCGCAAGGAAGAATTATTCACGGAGCTTATTGCACACAAGCCAAACATCGGAACTAAGTGGATTGTCAACGGTGATTTCAACCAAGTTTACCGTGCAAGAGACAAAAGCAACAGTCGCGTCAATCGTAGACACCTCACGAGATTCCGCAACACCCTACAAGCTTGCGAATTGAACAAGATCCCACTTCAAAACCGCCGCTTTACTTGGAGCAACGAAAGACTCAACCCCACCTTGAGCAAGCTCGACGCCTTTTTTTGCAACCATGAGGCTAACATTGCCTTTAGTGATCATATTCTTCATGCTCTTGATACGTCTCAAACGTATCTATAATTTTTTATGCTCCATGCTTGTTCTCACATCATTTGCTTAGTGTTTCGTTACCCCTCGTGGCGTTTTTATGCATTTTCCGGAACTAACCTATTAACAAGATGCCACAGTGCCAGTTCCCTGTTTTCTGCTATTTTTGTGTTTCAGAAAAGTTACACATGAAATATTCTCGGAATTGGACGAAACAAAAGCCGAACCTCCTATTATTTAACGAAGCTTCCAGAAGACCGAAGAGGAGACGGAGAGGGGCCACGGGCCGGCCACACAGTAGGGTGGCACGGCCAGCCCCTGGCCCGCGCCCCCTATGTGTGAGACCGCCCTGGTCCACCTCTGACGCTGCCCCTTCGCCTATAAAGACCCCCCGACGGGAAAAACCTAAGTACCCGATCAATTTTCTAGAAACACATCGGGAGGGTCCAGAAGCTCTTCCCGGCACCCTGCCGGAGAGGGGAATCGCCACTGGAGGTCTTCTTCATCGCCATGCTTGCCTCCGGTGCGATGAGTGAGTAGTCTACCTTGGACTATGGGTCCATAGCAGTAGCTAGATGGTTGTCTTCTCCACCATGTGCTTCATGTTTAGATCTCGTGAGCTGCCTTACATGATCGAGATCATCTTTGTGTAATTCTACATGTTGTGTTTGTTGGGATCTGATGAATATTGGTGTTATGTTGAGTTGATGTGCTGAATCATATATCTTATGTTATCTCTATGTTGTTTATGATCTTGCATGCTCTCCGTTGTTAGTAGCTATCTTGGCCAAGTAGATACTAGTGACTCCAAGAGGGGGTATTTATGCTCGATAGTTGGGTTCATGCCTCTATTTAATCTGGGGGAGTGACAGAAACCTCTAAGGTGGCAGATGTGTTGTTGCCACTAGGGAGAAAACAACATTCTTGTGTTCGAGGACATTTGTTTTGTTTACATTACACACTTTGCTTAATGCAGTTATCTGTTGTTCGCAACTTAATACTCAAGGGGTCCTCGGATGATTCCCCGCGAGTGGATTATTAGTCATAGATGCAGTTGGATGGCGGTCTATGTATTTTGTTGTAATGCCTAGAGTAAATCCCATAGTGATCCTCTTGACACATGCACGTTATCTTTATTCTATCAATTGCCCAGCTGTAATTTGTTTACCCAGCATGTTGTTATTTATTTTATGGAGAGACACCACTAGTGAACTGTGGACTCCGGTCTAATTTCCTTTACATTGTTACACCGTTTTACTATTACTTGCACTATTTACTTTCTCGCATACTACTATTGCTTTCCACTCGATACGCTCATACCTTTCTTTACAGCAAACCGGTGAGATTGACAACCTCATCGTAAGTTGGGAGCAAAGTACTTGGTTGTGTTGTGTGCAGGTTCTACGTTGCTACTAGTTGAAGACGCACCAACAAGTATCGTAAACGGCGCCATTGTTGGAGTGTCACGAAGCTAGCAAGCATCACCTTCTGAAGTTTGGCTTTCTCCTACTGGATTGATAAACCTTGGTTTCTTACTGAGGAAAAACTGCTGCTGTGCTCATCATACCTTCCTCTTGGGGTTCCCAACTGGTCGGTGATCTATATATCAACACCGTCCGCATCAAGCTGTTTTCTGGCGCCGTTGCCAGGGAACAAAGAAGACTAATCTCCCTCGTCAACTGGGCGCCATCAGCTCTCTCCTCGTCTCTATCCGATCATTGCCCACTTCTTCTTGCTAGCGCACGTGGACCAAAGACACCGAGGTCCCTCAAGTTCGAGAATTTCTGGACCAAAATGCTAGGATTCAATGAGGTGATGGCTACATCTTGGGGAGAGGCCACTCCTCACTATGAGCCTTGTCAAGCGCTCTTTCACAAGCTCGCTAGAGTGGCCAAATGCCTCCGTTCGTGGAGTAGTTCTTTTGCATCGCATGCCAAGCTCCATCTCCATATGGCTCTTGAAGTCATCCTTAGGCTTGACGAGGCGCAAGACTTGCGCTCTCTCTCCCCGGAGGAGCAAGAGATAACGAAAATCCTCAAGAGAAGAGTCACAAGTTTGGCCATTATGGAGCGGGCAAGGAAAAAACAAAGGGCTCACATGGTGAATTTAAAAGAGGGAGATGCAAACACGAAGTACTTCCATATGAAAATAAATGCGAGAAGGAGGAATTTCATTCTTCGTTTGAAGAAGGGGCCGGGTTGGGTTACTAAGCATGAGGAAATGGAGCAAACCATCCATGCCCACTTCGCTTTAGCCATGAAGAGAGGACCGAGGCATACCCGTGACTTCAATTGGGACATTATTCACCCTCCGGATTGTGATCTTTCTCCCTTGGGGAACGATATCACGGAAAAGGAGGTGCACGAAGCCATCAAATCTTTGCCCTCCGATAAGGCATCGGGGCCTGATACGTCTCCAACGTATCTATAATTTTTGATGCTCCATGCTTGTTTTTACACCATTTGCCTAATGTTTCGTTACACTTCGTGGCACTTTTATGCATTTTCCAGAACTAACCTATTAACAAGTCGCCACAGCGCCAGTTCCCTGTTTTCTGCTGTTTTTGTGTTTCAGAAGTGCTAAACAGGAAATATTCTTGGAATTGGACGAAACAAGTTCCTAAAGTCTTATTTTCCCCGGAAGCTTCCAGAGATCCGAAGAGGAGACGGAGTGGGGCCACGAGGTGGCCACACACCAGGGCGGCGCGACCCAGCCCCTGGCCGCGCCCCCTATGTGTGAGACCGCATCGGTCCACCTCTGACGATGCCCCTTCGCCTATAAAGACCCCCCGACGGGAAAAACCTAAGTACCTGATCAATTTTCTAGAAACACATCGCGATCCGCCGCCGTCGTCGACCCGAGATCGGGAGGGTCCAGAAGCTCTTCTCGGCACCCTGCCGGAGAGGGGAATCGCCACCGGAGGTCTTCTTCATCGCCATGCTTGCCTCCGGAGCGATGAGTGAGTAGTCTACCTTGGACTATGGGTCCATAGTAGTAGCTAGATGGTTGTCCTCTCCACCATGTGCTTCATGTTTAGATCTCATGAGCTGCCCTACATGATTGAGATCACCGTTATGTAATTCTACATGTTTGGTTTGTTGGGATCCGATGAATATTGGTGTTATGATTGAGTTGCTATACTGAAATATATCTTATGTTATCTCTATGTTGTTTATGATCTTGCATGCTCTCCGTTGTTAGTAGCTATCTTGGCCGAGTAGTTGCTAGTGACTCCAAGAGGGGGTATTTATGCTCGATAGTGGGTTCATGCCTCTATTTAATCTGGGAGAGTGACAGAAACCTCTAAGGTTGTAGATGTGCTGTTGCTACTAGGGAGAAAACAACATTCATATGCTCGAGGGCATATGCTTTGTTTACATTACACACTTTGCTTAATGCAATTATCTGTTGTTCGCAACTTAATACTCATGGGGTGTTCGGATGATATCCCCGCGAGTGGATTATTAGTCATAGATGCAGTTGGATGGCGGTCTATGTATTTTGTTGTAATGCCCAGAGTAAATCACATAGTGATCTTCTTGACATATCACGTTATCTTTATTCTATCAATTGCCCAACTGTAATTTGTTTACCCAGCATGTGTTATTTATCTTATGGAGAGGCACCGCTAGTGAACTGTGGACCCCGGTCCTATTTCCATCATATTACTATCACCTATTTACTTTACTCGCACTGTTACTTTACTCGCATACTTCTACTGTTTTCCACTCGATACGCTCATACCCTTTGTTTCAAGCAAACCGGTGAGATTGACAACCTCATCGCAAGTTGGGAACAAAGTATTTGGTTGCGTGTGTGTAGGTTCCACGTTGCTGCTCGCAAAGCAAAGCTTGGACAAGGCGCCCTATAAATTGTCCGGAGCTGTCGCGAAGCTTGCAAGCATCACCTTCAGTTGTTTGTCTGCTCTTCTCCTGAACGATAAACCTTGGTTTCTTAATGAGGAAAAGGACTTGCCGCTGTGCTCATCATACTTTCTGCTTGGAGTTTCCCAACTGCCTGGCCATAATCATCATCAACTACACGCCAGCCATCAAGCCCTTTTCTGGCGCCGTTGCCGGGGAAGAAGTGGAAGACCTCTGCAAGGGGAGTTTTTCGCACGCACATCCTTTACTTTGTTATTTGTTTTGCTTTACTTTATTTTTACTTGCATCGTTTTATCAAAAACCCAAAAAAATTAGAATCCTTGGTAGTTGTTATTTTTGTTGGTCTGTTATTGTCTTGCTTTATCATGCTTTCTATCAATGGTTGGTTTCTTTGACACTAAATCTTTTTGGCAAGGTGGGTTCACGGAAGAGCAGCAAAATTATTATGAGGAACACCGCTTGTCACAAAAAGGGAAACACTTATGGGAACAAATCAATAGATTATATATCATTGCTAGAAATGTGTGCTCTACTTATAATGTTACTTATTGCTTTGATGAATCTTGTTGCTGTAGGAGGTATAAACACCTCCCTTTTCAATGTGAGTATAATGATGATGTTACCATATCTTCTTATATTAATGGAAATTATGACTTTTATGATGTGGAACAAATTGAAGAATTTATTGCTTGGAAGGGTGCATTCGAACTTGCTTATTTGCTTGAAAATACTAATGATGCACCTTATAAATATGAGGTTTATGATATACTTACATTTTGCTTTGATAATTACAAGGAAGAAAATGGCTATATTCTTAAATATCTTAATAGATGCTCTCCAATGGAAGAGACTAATGCCTTGAAGGAGCCTATGGAAGAAGAATTTGCTGAAACTGGAAGCTCATTGGATGAAAAAGAGGAGGAGAGTGATGATCAAGAGGAGGAAGAATGGAGCTACCCATGTCTACCTCCCAATAAGAGTAACTCTTTAACTAATACCTTATTTGATAGCCCTCCATGCTTAACAAAGGAGGATGAGTGTGATATTTATATTGCTGAGTTTGTTCATGATGCTACTGAAAATTATTATGAGAGAGGAAAATATGGTTGTTGGAATTCCCATGTTACTAAAATACCTCTCTTTATATTGAAAGTTCCAAAGTTGCTCATGTTTTATCTACCCATACTTGTGACTATGTGCTTCTTTGATTTATTTTCTTACAAGATTCCTATGCATAGGAAGTGGGTTAGACTTAAGTGTGTTTTATATTTTCTCCTTGATGCTCTTTTGGCTTCCATTCATATTTCTTATGTGAGCATCTTCTCAAATTACTGAGCCTAGCTCAAAGGCGTTAAAGAAAAGCACTCTTGGGAGATAACCCAATGTTTTTACATTCAGTTCTTTTTCTTTTATTTGAGTCTTGGAAGTCATTACTACTGTAATGACCTCTCCTTATCCTTTTTATTTCATTGTTGTGCCAAGAGAAGCCTCTGATTTGAGTGAGGTAAGATTTGGGGATGTTGCTGTCCTGAAATTGTTTTCGGTGCTGCACCGTAAAAATTCGTAAAAATTCTATGTATATCTTTAGGACCTGCGATTTCTTTTGCATATGCCCCAGGTTATATCCAAACTTTCATTGGTTGAACACTTTTTGATTTGAGCAACAAAAAATCCTCTAAAAATTCGGCCTTTGTCAGTTGTTCTGTTTTGACAGATTTCTGTCAATATTTGTGTTTGCCACTTTATCGCTTTATCGCTTTCTTTTTTAGTTCTTTTGATCACGGAACTTTTGGGGAAGTTGCTACAGTATTTTATACTTTATATGTGGTGGTTTTGGGTTGAAACCTGAAGCAAAAGAGGTTGATTATATGATATGCTTACACTAATGTTGCTAATAGATTTGTGTTTAGTTTTGTATGAAGGAAGTTTTCAAGTGTAGGGATTGGAGAATGATGAGATGAGTTGAAGAATGGACAAAAGCTCAAGCTTGGGGATGCCCATGCATCACTCCAAGAAATATCCAAGAAGTACAAGCGTCAAAGCTTGGGGATGCCCCCGAGGCACCCCTTCTTCATCGGCAAAAATCAGGTCACCTTTCAAGACACTATATTTTTATTGCTTCATGCACTATGTGTTTTTCTTAGAGCGTCAGTTGCGTTAGTTTTCTTTATTAGTTTAGTTTGTTTGCTGCAATAAATGGTTAGATCCCAATAAATTTCTTTTGGAGAAGTTGCCTTGCTTTTCAATTGCCAAGAACGCTCTAGTTTTCACTCTTATAAAAAACCGAGTGTTTTTCTTTTTCTGCTACTGCTTTTGGTCTTCATTTTCGCCTTGATTTGCGTTCAGATCTTCTTATATTTATTCATCAAGGTGTATTTTTGCCTCTAATCTTTATTGGTTTTCATCAAAAGAGGTGTCTTAAAAATTTTCAAATGGTGTTGGAAAAGAGAAAAAACTTTATGCAAAAAAGTGGTACAAGAAGGAGCTTGTGTAGACTGCGGCTTAGGCTTTTTCATGTCATGCTTGATGTCTTTTTGATAGTATGCTTAGTGGTTTTGCTGTAGCATGACTTGTCTCAAATAACTAAGATTGCTTAATGAGCCTTTGAAAAAATCATGCGTTGTTTTAATTATTTGGAAGCATTATTTTGGTTTTCTCCTTGATGCTTTATTTGGGTTGACTTGGCGCATGCTCACACATGTTAGACTCATACAAAGTCACCAATAGCCTTTATGATCATTTATTTTTTGACTTTTGATGCCATCTTATGCTTCTTTTAATGTCGCTTTGTCGCTTTGCATGATTATGGCCATTATTGCTCTCTTAGTTGGTCGCTCCCAGTCTTTTGCTAGCCCTCGCCTTGTACTGAGTATGAGCTCTACTCGTGCATCCAACTCCTAAAAACCAAGTTTGCCAAAGTGTCCACCATACATACCTACTAGCAATTTGCTATTCCAAGTAAATTTGACTTGCTTTTATTATCTCTTCAAATTAAACTCTTACCAGTGTTATGTGAAAATTGGTCAGTAAAGCTCTCACGAACCGAAAGGCACACTTTACTTTTTCCTGTTCTTAAAAAATTTGACATTGTGGTCTCTTATGTTGAGTTGTTATGCTTGTAAGTTGTAAGTTGGAGAAAAGCCCATCCATGCCGTCATGGGGCAAGCTTTCAACATTGCACTTCTTATTTGAGTTGATATCGTGATCTTTTGTTTATGGATGCCCGCAATGTGAAATGAATTAGAAATCTTGCGGGGATTATGGAGTTTGTATATGTGTTAGGGAAACGCCTGGGCCGCCAATCTAAGCCATGCATAATTCATGGTGGAAATTTGCAGCATACCCATGGTGGACATTCGACGACGCATCTCAAAATAAAAAGCTAAACAAATGGCAAATAAAAGAGATGTCGAGGTGTTCATTGTCTGCTTGTCCTGTCATTTTGATGTGGGCTTATTCCATGTCATCGGGCACGGAGGTACCCCGTTGGCGGTTCTCGATGATACGCATATACTTACAATGACAAGAACCTTGCTTGGGACTCTAAGTAGAGTAGCATGAGGTTTGGGTACTCGTATTCACGGGACACGAGGTTTTCAACTTATGATTTGTCAAGCATATACATCATAATTGTTCTCGCATTAACTCTAACCATTCAAGATGCTTATGATGGGGGCAATGAGAGCTCAAAGCCAGTAAGTACCATAATTTTTGAAGGTTATAAAACTTGCAATCAGTGCTTCCCTCCGCGAAGGGCCTTTCTTTTACTTTTTTATTGAGTCACCACCTTCTATCTTTATGCACCATTAAGAGAGCATAGTTGTCATTCTTAGTATAATGTGCATTGTCCCAAAGTTTTCATTGATTGATTCATATTGTTGGTTTCACTTGTTCTCAAATTATTTGTATCTAGTCGCCCTCTTAAACTTGAAGGTGTCATATGCATTTATGTTTTGCTCTCCATGAAGGACAAGCTAAAAACCATTTGTATGTTTTTCCTTATGACTTGAACACACGTTTGACTTTCATTGTTTCATTTTCATGATCTTTTGTTTGTGTTCATTTGCATGTTTATAACATGGTTGCTAAGTTTTTATTGTCAAGATTATATCTTTCATGCCCATGTTTTAAGTTGTTATGATCCCAGCTCCCAAATGCTTACATATATGATCAAGATTGTGTAGGTGCATGTCACCTCAAAAATTATTCTTTTGTTATCACTTACCTACTCGAGGACGAGCAGGAGTTAAGCTTGGGGATGCTTGATACGTCTCCAACGTATCTATAATTTTTGATGCTCCATGCTTATTTTTACACCATTTGCCTAATGTTTCGTTACACTTCGTGGCACTTTTATGCATTTTCTGGAACTAACCTATTAACAAGTCGCCACAGTGCCAGTTCCCTGTTTTCTGCTGTTTTTGTGTTTCAGAAGTGCTACACAGGAAATATTCTCGGAATTAGACGAAACAAGTTCCTGAAGTCTTATTTTTCCCGGAAGCTTCCAGAGATCCGAAGAGGAGACGGAGTGGGGCCACGAGGTGGCCACACACCAGGGTGGCGTGGCCCAGCCCCTGGCCGCGCCCCCTATGTGTGAGACCACCTCGGTCCACCTCTGACGATGCCCCTTCACCTATAAAGACCCCCCGACGGGAAAAACCTAAGTACCCGATCAATTTTCTAGAAACACATCGCGATCCGCCGCTGTCGTCGACCCGAGATCGGGAGGGTCCAGAAGCTCTTCCCGGCACACTGCCAGAGAGGGGAATCGCCACCAGAGGTCTTCTTCATCGCCATGCTTGCCTCCGGAGCGATGAGTGAGTAGTCTACCTTGGACTATGGGTCCATAGCAGTAGCTAGATGGTTGTCCTCTCCACCATGTGCTTCATGTTTAGATCTCATGAGCTGCCCTACATGATTGAGATCACCGTTATGTAATTCTACATGTTTGGTTTGTTGGGATCCGATGAATATTGGTGTTATGATTGAGTTGCTATACTGAAATATATCTTATGTTATCTCTATGTTGTTTATGATCTTGCATGCTCTCCGTTGTTAGTAGCTATCTTGGCCGAGTAGTTGCTAGTGACTCCAAGAGGGGGTATTTATGCTCGATAGTGCGTTCATGCCTCTATTTAATCTGGGGGAGTGACAGAAACCTCTAAGGTTGTAGATGTGCTGTTGCTACTAGGGAGAAAACAACATTCATATGCTCGAGGGCATATGCTTTGTTTACATTACACACTTTGCTTAATGCAATTATCTGTTGTTCGCAACTTAATACTCATGGGGTGTTCGAATGATATCCCCGCGAGTGGATTATTAGTCATAGATGCAGTTGGATGGCAGTCTATGTATTTTGTTATAATGCCCTGAGTAAATCGCATAGTGATCTTCTTGACATATCACGTTATCTTTATTCTATCAATTGCCCAACTGTAATTTGTTTACCAGCATGTGTTATTTATCTTATGGAGAGGCACTGCTAGTGAACTATGGACCCCGGTCCTATTTCCATCATATTGCTATCACCTGTTTACTTTACTCGCACTCTTACTTTACTCGCATACTTCTACTGTTTTCCACTCGATACGCTCATACCCTTTGTTTCAAGCAAACCGGTGAGATTGACAACCTCATCGCAAGTTGGGAACAAAGTATTTGGTTGTGTGTGTGCAGGTTCCACGTTGCTGCTTGCAAAGCAAAGCTTGGACGAGGCGCCCTATAAATTGTCCGGAGCTGTCGCAAAGCTTGCAAGCATCACCTTCAGTTGTTTGTCTGCTCTTCTCCTGAACGATAAACCTTGGTTTCTTACTGAGGGAAAAGACTTGCCGCTGTGCTCATCATACTTTCCGCTTGGAGTTTCCCAACTGCCTGGCCATAATCATCATCAACTACACGCCAGCCATCAGGGCCGGACGGCTTCACGGGCTTATTCTTCAAATCTTGTTGGAATACAATCAAGGGGGGTCTTATGCGAGTCATTTCAAACTTCTAAAATCTCCTTTCGGAGAACTTCCATTGGCTCCATTCCATGAACATTGTCCTCATCCCAAAGAAGGAGGGCGCCGAATCCGTCACCGACTATAGACCTATTAGTCTCATCCACGCAGTGGCGAAGATTATCGCAAAAGTTATGGCCACGCGTGATACGTCCATTTTGCATCACTATTTTATATCATAATTTACTGTTATTCATTGATATATTTCACATTTAGAGATGATATTTATGTTGTTTCCTCTGTTTTTACATGTTTGATGATCATTGGAGGATTTGCTGCCGGAGTCAGGATTCTGCTGGAAAAAGGACCGTCAAGAAACCATATTTCGGAAGATCAGGAAATTCTAGAAAAATACCAGGAAATTATATTTTGCCAGAAGACTGAAGTAGCCAGAAGGAGGAGGCGAGAGGGGCCACAGGGCAGCCTCACCACCAGGGGGCGCGGCCCAGCCCCTGGCCGCGCCGCCCTATGGTGAGGGCACCCTGGCCCACTACTGCCATCGTCCCTTCGCGTATTTCATCATCCCCAAAAACCTAAGTCAAGGGGGGGCTCAGAGATAGACACCGCTGCCTCTGCGGGGCGGAAAACACCAGAGAGAGAAAAGCTCTCTGGCAGGCAGAAATCTGCCGGGGAAATTCCTTCCCGGAGAGGGGAGATCGTTGCCATCGTCATCATCATCGCGCTAGACTTCATCAGGATCATCATCACCATCATCCTCATCACCAGCACCTTCATCTCCACCATCACCACGCCATCCCGATGTAACATCTTGAGTTGAATCTTGTCAAATTCTTAGGGCAAACTTTCCCGGTGTTGATTACTCTTGTGGTTGATGCTATTGAGTGGAACCGTTGAATTAAGGTTTATGTTCAGATTGTTATTTACCATTATTTCACCTCTGATCATGATCCATATGATGTCTTGTGAGTAGTGATACGTCTCAAACGTATCTATAATTTTTGATGCTCCATGCTTGTTTTTACACCATTTGCCTATTGTTTCGTTACACTTAGTGGCATTTTTATACATTTTCCGGAACTAACCTATTAACAAGTGCCACAGTGCCAGTTTCCTGTTTTCTGCTGTTTTTGTGTTTCAGAAGTGATACACAGGAAATATTCTCGGAATTGGACGAAACAAGTTCCTGAAGTCATATTTTACCCGGAAGCTTCCAGACATCCGAAGAAGTGTCGGAGGGGGGCCACCAGGGCCCCACACAAGGGGGCGGCGCGGCCCAGCCCCTGGCCGCGCCACCCCTGTGTGAGGACGCCTGGTCCCTCTCCTGACATCGCCCCTTCGCCTATAAGTACCCCCCGACGAGAAAAACCTAAGGGCCCGATCAGTTTTCCAGAATACATCGCGATCCGCCGCCGCCGTCGACCCGAAGATCGGGAGGGTCCAGAAGCTCTTCCCGGCACCCTGCCGGAGAGGGGAATCGCCACCGGAGGTCTTCTTCATCGCCATGCTTGCCTCCGGAGCGATGAGTGAGTAGTCTACCTTGGACTATGGGTCCATAGAAGTAGCTAGATGGTTGTCTTCTCCACCATGTGCTTCATGTTTAGATCTCATGAGCTGCCCTACATGATTGAGATCACCGTTATGTAATTCTATGATGTTGGTTTGTTGGGATCCGATGAATATTGGTGTTTATGATTAAGTTGCTGTACTGAATTATATCTTTTGTTATCTCTATGTTGTTTATGATCTTGCATGCTCTCCGTTGTTAGTAGCTATCTTGGACGAGTAGTTTCTAGTGACTCCAAGAGGGGGTATTTATGCTCGATAGTGGGTTCATGTCTCTATTTCACCTGGGGGAGTGACAGAAACCTCTAAGGTGGTAGATGTGTTGTTGCTACTAGGGAGAAAACAACATTCATATGCTCAAGGGCATATGCTTTGTTTACATTACACACTTTGCTTAATGCAATTATCTGTTGTTCGCAACTTAATACTTCTAGGGTGTTCGGATGATATCCCCGGGGGTGGATTATTAGTCATAGATGCATTTGGATGGCGGTCTATGTATTTTGTTGTAATGCCCAGAGTAAATCTCATAGTGATCTTCTTGACATATCACGTTATCTTTATTCTATCAATTGCCCAACTGTAATTTGTTTACCCAGCATGTTATTTATCTATGGAGAGACACCACTAGTGAACTGTGGACCCCGGTCCTATTTTAATCATATTGCAATCACCTGTTTACTTTTCCCGCACTGTTTACTTTACTCGCATACTCTACTGTTTTCCACTCGATACACTCATAACCTTTGTTTCAAGCAAACCGGTGAGATTGACAACCTCATCGCAAGTTGGGAACAAAGTATTTGTTTGTGTGTGTGCAGGTTCCATAAACACCTTCAGTCGTCATCGTCTCCCTTCTCCTGTTCGATAAACCTTGGTTTCTTAACTGAGGGAAAACTTGCTGCTGCACTCATCATACCTTCCTCTTGGGGTTCCCAACGGGCTGGTCATTCACCACGCACAAGGACTATCTGTTGCCATATTCACTTGGAGCATCAAGTAGTTCGTTTAGTTCTTGAGGACATGGGAGAAGTCAAGTTGTTAGTAGTGGAATTATGTTGAGTAATATTTAATGGTTTGATATTTATTTGTTGTGGTGCTATTTCACTAGTGGTGTCATGTGAACGTCGACTACATGATACTTCACCATTTATGGGCCTAGTGAGATGTATTGTGTATTTGGCTACCAATTGTGGGGTTGCTGGAGTGACAGAAACCTAAACCTCCGTTGGGAAACCATTGCACCAGGGAGCGTAGGATCTTAGAGTTTAAGGCTGTGGTTAGATTTATCTTAATTACTTTCTTGTAGTTGCGGATGCTTGCAAGGGGTATAATCACAAGTGTGTATTTATCCTAGTAAGGGTAGTGCGCTAGCACAGGTTCACCCCCATAACACTTATCAAACCAATAAATATTATTTAGCGGCATGAAGCGAAAGCACTTGACAGAAACTCCCATGTGTCCTCGAGAACGTTTGGTTATCATAAGTTACACAACCGGCTTGTCCTTTGCTCTAGAAAGGATTGGGCCACTTGCAGCAATTATTATTACTATCTTTTATGTACTCGTACTTTATTTACTTGCATTACCAAATACCCCTGAAAACCCGTTTGCTAGTATTTACAGTGAATCCTTGATCAAAACCACTTGTCAACACCTTCTGCTCCTCATTGGGTTCAACACTCTTATTTATCGAAAGTACTACGATACACCCCCTATACTTGTGGGTCATCAAGACTATTTTCTGGCGCCGTTGCCAGGGAGTGAAGCGCTATTGAAGAGTGGAATTGGTAAAGGTAACGGTCGCTGTGAGTATTGTTTTTATTTTTGTCTTTTATTTTTATTTTATTTTGCTATGGAGAGTTCTCCATTTGGTTTCCTATTCAGGAATACTACTACCACTGCTGCACATGTGGATGAACCACCACCACCACCTGCTCAATTAGATCCTTTTAAAATACCTATGAAAATTGTTGAACGTGTTATGGATAACTGCTATTCAGGTGATGTAACTGTCCATCCTGGTGATCATTTACTCTTTATACATGAGTTATGCGAGTTGTTCAAGTGTGCATGTATTTCATCAAGCAAAGTTAAGAGGAAGTTATTCTCTTTATCACTGAAAGGAAGAGCTGAGGAGTGGTATCGGCTGCTTAAAGATGGTCCATCTATTGCATGGGAGGAAATTGTACCTCTCTTTTATTCCAAGTTTTTTCCTCCAAGTGAAATTCATAAAGATCGTAATCAAATATATAACTTTTGGCCTCATGATGGAGAGAGTATTGCCCAAGCGTGGGAGAGATTGAAGTTACTAATGCTCAAACGTCCCATTCATGAGCTCCCCAGTAATATTGTTATTGATAATTTTTATGCGAGGCTTGCTCTTCATGACAAGGATTATTTGGATGCTTCCTGTTTTGGATCATTTACTCATATGAAAGGAGAAGCTAAATGGGATCTTCTTGACCATATTCAAGAAAATGCTGAAGGATGGGAGAACGACAAAGGTAGAAGGTCAGGTATAAATTATGATTATGAATGCATTAAAACTTTTATGGGAACCGATGACTTTTACAATGTTAGCACTGCTTATGGTCTTGATTCTCAGATACTTGCTAACTGTTTTAAGGCTTTTGCCTCTTATCTTGATGTTCCAAAGAAAGATTGGAACAAATATCATGCGCCTTATAAAGATTCTATTAGTCATATTCCAGCTACAGCTACTGAAGTTTGTACTGTTGATAGCATTTTGCCTGAACCTTATTTCGAGAAGACGCCTTTCCCTGCTAAGGTAAATGAGTATTCTACTTTGGTAAGTGTGTCTAATAAAAGTACTAATAAAGCTGTAGAACCTGATGAGCAAATTACTATTAATTCTTCTGTGGCTATAGTGAAGGACCTTGTTACTAAAGATGTAGGGGATGAACATATTATCTTTTGTGAAGATGCTACTAACATTATTTCACATCCTAGTAGGCGTAAGAAAACAAGTGTTCCTGTTATCTCTATCAGAATTGGCGATCATTGCTATTATGGTTTATGTGACATTGGTGCAAGTTCAAGTGCCATTCCTCTAGAGCTTTACAGAGAAATCATGCATGAGATTTGCCCTTGTGAACTTGAGGATATTGATGTGGTTATTCAGCTTGCTGTGACGCCCCCGAATTTATAGCAAATTCGAAGTGCCCGTTATGTAATCCATCACAATCCCAGAATCAATGTTGTGATTTACATAACGTAGTTGATATCACAGTCATAGACATTACTAGTAAATAAAGGGGATTACATAGGTGGTCGCACCGACCGAACCTTACAATACATCAACATGCAGCGGAATAACACTTTGGGTCCATATTGTCAAGCTTCAACCGCACAGGCAAAGCAGACAGTAGGAAACGAGCCTAATTCGCAAAGCCGTCAACGAGTCCTTCCCTCTTGATCTTGCTCCTTCAAGTCTGGCCAAGTTAATAGCCAGGGACACAGCCATGAGTACATTGGATGCACTCGCAAACCATCTTATAAACAAAGTGATGAGAGAGATATGCAAGGTTTGGTATAGTGGACTAAGCACTAAGTTGGTTTGCAAAAGCTAGTTTTATTTCCCAAGAATGCTCATTGGTAGAAAAGAGGTTTAGTTCTCTAAGTTCATTCTAAGGAACTTCAAGTGTGTCAACATCATGTTCAAGCCAAGTCAATTCAAATTCATGTCATTCACCAAGTTCACCCTTGTTATTTTTTTATTCTTGACAAAAGCCAGGTAGAGTTTGCCAACCGTCCATGACCGAGGACTCGGCTATTCGAATAGTTTGAAAACCTCTGCAGAGGGGTACACTTTACCCACAAGATTCGATACATCTGCCGGGAGAAATCCACGGTTCGCCATACACAAAGGTATGCGGGGTTCAGATAATCAAACAAAACCTTTCACTTGCTCATCCTAGTATAGGATCCTTCCCTAGAGCCCGGGATACGGAACCCCGCTCTGGCGCCTCTAGTTCTGCCCATCCCGGGTACCGGGTTAGTGGAATCCACCTGGTCAAGAAGTATCCGCCCGTGGAGTCCTTCCATGAAGATTTGATGCAAGACCTCCCATACTAAGATAAACAAGCTACGGATTAAGCCCCTTCCCATATAGGGGTAAAGTGGTTGTACGGTATAATTGGCACCCATGTACATCACTCGTTGTCAATTGAGAAATACATTTCATAGTTCTTAGTCAAGATTATTTTCTTTCATAAAGCCATTATGTAGGAACAATCTCCATTTCAAGTTTCAAGTTCAAGTCACCAATTTCAACTAGAGTTCCCCTTATAGACGGCCTCAATATTATTAGCGACTAAGCCACTACTTTGAGTGATGACCACTAAATAGAGTTGGATAAACTCAACTTGATGCTCTTGTTAAGCAAGATATCGCTATTCTCCTATCATTCTACTCTAGCAATTCAATCATGCAATTTACTTAAAACAAGTAGAATGCAATATTAAAACTAGGCATTGGGAGTATGAATCAAAAGATGGCTTGCCTGGCTTGGCAAAGTCAAAATAGTCTTCATCTTCATCTTGGATTGATTGATCTCCATCTCCATTTCTTGGTTGACTTCGGGATCCATTCTCCTTACTCTCGTTGTCGTCTAATCGTAGGAAAGTAAATAAGCATACAATCACCACACAATTCACAAACAACACGTACTCACTATAAGGATACTTGGGTAAGAGAAATGATCTAGGAAGTCTATGGAGAGTGGTTTCGAAGATGATTGAGTTCCGATGGATGAGATTATTGAGTTGTTGTATCTAAGTAGGGTTTATTTGTTTTGGATTATGAAAATATCTCCTGCAAGTCCTTATTGACCAAAGTTCATATACTACTAGTATATATTCAAGATTATGGTTCAACTAAAGAGGTTTCATAGGATTTGGAGTATGTTTCTTTTATTGAAGCCATTTCTAGTTTGCAAAAATTTAGTGATCAAGTTTGAATCTTACAAGTAGAGTCTATAGATCCTAGTTGAATGGGATCAAAGGTTATAGATCAATATTTAGAAATGTGGTTGATTCGAATTGGTTTCATATCATTTCCATATTTTGAGATTGGTGTGCAAGTTTGAGTTTTTAATTACTACTATGTAGTATTTAATTTTCCAAATACTTCCTACAAGCTCACATGGACTAAGATCAATACCTACAGATGGTATTTGGAAAATGTGGTTCAACAACAAGAGTTCCATAAAAATTTCAATTATAGATTTGAGTTTAATAAAATCCTATATGGCAAATGCCTATTTAACCATATAGGTAAATAGCATTTACTTTAGAAGGTTCAAAAATGAGATCTAATGGCATAGACAGATGGGTATCACTAATTGTGAATTTCCAAAGTTGGATTTATATTTTTAGGAATTTTATTTGAATTGGTATGGATTTTCTAAGGTGGAAAAGCTCCTGTTTTGTTATTTTTACTGCAACCATTCTGTAAATCTAATTGGGTTGAAACCACTTCTAATGGATAGCTTATGTTCTAAGGTTTTCAGAACATTTTCATTTGCTAGATTTGGGTTGGTAGAACTCCGGGAAAATTCAATTTAAGCAAGCATCTGAATGAGTTTTTCAAAAATCGGAATTCGAATAAACCTTTTTTTTATATCCGGGCCGGACACACAGGCTGAGCTGGGCCGGCCCACTAGGCTGCAGGCTGGCAGGTGGCAAGGCGAAAAAAAACATTTTTGCTGACAAATGGGCCCGGCTTGTCAGAACTTAATCTAACCCGAACCGGTACGTACGTGTATCTTCTTCCTCGACACGGGGCGCACGAACTCACCGACGGCGAGGAAGGGCGCGGTGGCGGCGCTCGACGAGGAAGGCACGGGAGGCGCCGACGAGTTGCAGTCCGGCGGAGGAGCTCCTCCTCTTCCACCTTGTCCAGCCGGAAGCTCGAGGGAGCTGCTGGAACACCGGGAACGGGAGGCGCTCTGCGGAGCGGCGTCGACGGGGGAGCTCGAACGAGAGGGAGAGGGAGCTTGGGACCTTGTCTGGGAGGTAGAGGAAGGTGGCGCGAACCTTTTCAGGGAAGAATGGTGGCTTTATATAGTCGGGAGAGGGAGCACGAGGCGAGGGGATCTGGGGCCAGAGCGCGGCCGGTGCCGGCAAGGGAGAGAAGAGGGGGCGGCGTTGGCGGGTGCTGCGGGCTGCGGTGTGCTGTAGGGTGCTGCTGGCGCGATGGGAGAGGTCGGGACGGTCTGGTTCAGAGGGGGACATGGGAGGGGTCCGGGTCGTTTTCCTCCATGCTTTCCATGTCTCACGGCCTGGGGTCGGCGCTGGGGGCGCTGGGGCTCGACACAGGGGAGGCAGGGGAGTGTTCACGGCATGGCTACAGGACCTGGGGCGAACGGGAACAGCGTTGTCTACAGTGGGTTTGGTTTTGCGAAAATCTGCCCAGAAGGTGTTTGACGAAATGTCCGCAAGAATTCAAACTTTGAATTTTTGAAAATTTCCAATTGGGTTGGTCACTATATTGGTTAGGGATCCTAGAACAATTTTTGTTAGGTCAAGAGGTGGTGTTTTGCTTCAGGGCTAATTTGAATTTGGGGTTGTCATATGATTCAGATTCAAACTTTGGACAGATTTTGGAAGAGGTTAGGGTTTGAGTTTTTGCTGGAAACTTCTTGGTTGAGTTAGTATGTGATATGGTCAAGCTCAACTAACTGACCATACCTTGGCTTGAGTTACAGATTTCTTATTCTAAGTGTCCAAAGTAGGGTAGTGGTTAACTTTTTCTAGATCATCTTTTCTTCTCTTTTTCTTTATTTCTCTTGCTTCTGGTTCTTTTGATCTTTGTGGTTCTTCTCTAATGCTTCTATTGGTTAAGTTTGAATTAACTAAACATTGCTCAACAAATTAAAACCCACATCAAATCATAGAACAACTTGTATTGAAAATACTATGTATGCATGCAATGATAGATACAAAGTTTTATCTTGGCCCAAAGTGTTGGTTTTCTTGTAGATGACATGGAGTTGGGAATGACCTCTTATTTGAATTCAAACTTTGGTAGAATATTAAATAGAGTTCCAAGTTGATTTTTGTTTCAAACGTTATTGTATTTGATTCTTTGTAACTTGTTCTTAGTTGTGGTGGAGAGATGCATGATGGTATGATTCAAATATTGCTTAATATGGGTTTGGCAATTGACCCAAATGGGTTTAGCATGTAACCATGCACAAAATTTATTAGTTAGAAAACTATTTCATTTTAACAAAAAATCTTTATTTAAAAAATATTGGGATCAAAGGATTTGTTTTAAAACCCTTCTCATACTCTTTTTATTTGAAGCATGGGAGCAAATGCTCAAATTCACAAGTTTTAAAAGACAAGAAATTAATCTTGTAATTAAAATAAGGGTTTTTGTTGTCTCCAAAATTTGGTATTTTAATAAATCCATTTATTTCTATTTCCCAAAAATTTGGGTTGTTACACTTGCTAACAGAGAGACTGTCTGGCCACTTGGTATTGTTCATGATGTGGAAGTTTTATGCGGTAAGACCAAATATCCTACTGATTTTCTAGTACTTGGTACAGAAGCTAGTAAAACTTGTCCTATTATTTTTGGTAGACCCTTTTTGAATACTTGTGGTGCTGTGATAGACTGTAAGAAGGAGAATTTTTTTACTAAGTTTAATGGAGAATCTTATGAGTTTAATTTTTCTAAGTTTGCTAAGACTTCTTATGAAAATGAAATGCCTAATGAAAATTTTCGAGTTGAGCAGCTTGCTTCTATTGCTCTTGCTCCTAATAATGCTTTGCAGCAATTCATGGAGGACCATGAAAGTGAAGTCTACAGGAAGGAAAGAGAAGAGATTGACGATATTTTCCTTCGTCAACCACCATTGATTAAGCAAAATTTACCTATGGAGGATCTTGGTACCACTTTGCCACCTAAGGAAGATCCTGTTTTTGAATTAAAGCCTTTACCTGATGATCTTAAGTATGCTTACATAGATGATAAGAAAATATATCCTGTTATTATCAGTTCTAAACTTTCAGGAAAGGAAGAAGAAAGGCTATTGGAAGCATTGAGGAAACACCGAGGAGCTATGGGCTATACTCTTGATGATTTAAAAGGGATTTCTCCTACTATAAGTCAGCACGCTATTAACATGGAAGAAGATGCAAAGCCAGTAGTTGAACATCAACGCCGCTTAATTCCCAAGATGAAGGAAGTGGTAAGAAATAAGGTATTGAAGCTCCTTGATGCTGGTATTATTTATCCTATTACTGATAGTAGATGGGTTAGTCCTGTTCATTGTGTTCCTAAGAAAGGAGGTATGACTGTTGTGCCTAATGAGAATAAGGAGCTTATTCCTCAAAGGGTAGTAGTTGGTTATAGAATGTGCATTGATTTTAGAAAGGTAAACAAAGTTACCAAGAAAGATCATTATCCTTTACCGTTTATAGATCAAATGCTAGAGAGGTTATCTAAGAAGACTCATTTTTATTTTCTTGATGGTTATTCCGGTTTTTCTCAGATTGCTGTTAAACCACAAGATCAAGAGAAAACCACTTTTACTTGTCCTTATGGAACTTATGCTTATAGACGTATGCCGTTTGGTTTATGCAATGCTCCTGCTACTTTTCAAAGATGCATGTCTGCTATATTTCATGGGTTTTGTGAAGAAATTGTGGAGGTTTTCATGGACGATTTTTCCGTCTATGGAACTTCTTATGATAATTGTTTGCACAATCTTGATAAAGTTTTGCAGAGGTGTGAAGAAACTAATCTTGTTCTAAGTTTGGAGAAATGCCATTTTATGGTGAATGAAGGAATTGTTCTTGCACATAAAATCTCCGAAAGAGGTATTGAATTTGATAGAGCAAAGGTTGAAGCAATTGAGAAAATGCCCTGTCCCAGAGATGTTAAAGGTATTCGTAGTATTCTTGGTCATGTTGGTTTCTATAGGAGGTTTATTAAAGATTTTTCTAAGATTTCAAAGCCTCTTACTAATCTTCTTCAAAAAGATGTACCATTTGTTTTTGATGATGATTGTAAGGAAGCTTTTGAAACTCTTAAGAAGGCTTTAACTACTGCTCCTATTGTTCAACCACCTGATTGGAATTTACCCTTTGAAATTATGTGCGATGCTAGTGATTTTGCTGTTGGTGCTGTTCTTGGACAGCGTGTAGATAATAAGTTGAATGTTATTCACTATGCTAGTAAGACTCTTGATGCTGCTTAGAAGAATTATGCTACCACTAAAAAAGAGTTTCTTGCTGTTGTTTTTAGATGTGATAAGTTTACACCTTACATTGTTGATTCTAAAGTTACTATTCATACTGATCATGCTGCTATTAGATATCTTATGTCTAAGAAGGATGCTAAGCCTAGGCTTATTAGATGGGTGTTGCTTTTACAAGAGTTTGATTTGCATATTGTAGATAGGAAAGGTGCTGAAAATCCTGTTGCTGACAATTTGTCTAGATTGGAAAATACTTCTTTTGATCCTATTCCTGTTAATGATAGTTTTCCAAATAAACAGTTGGCTTCGATAAATGTAACTCCGCGAGACCTTCCTTGGTATGCTGATTATGCTAACTTTATTGTTTCCAAGTATTTGCCTCCAACCTTTACAGCTCAGAAAAGAAGAAAATTCTTTTATGATTTGAGGCATTGATACGTCTCCAACGTATCCATAATTTTTGATGCTCCATGCTTGTTTTTACACCATTTGCTTAGTGTTTCATTACACTTCATGGCACTTTTTATGCATTTCCGGGACTAACCTATTAACAAGTCGCCACAGTGCCAGTTCCCTGTTTTCTGCTGTTTTTGTGTTTCAGAAAAGCTACACAGGAAATATTCTCGGAATTGGACGAAACCAAAGCCAGTCGCCCAGAATTTTACCGAAGCTTCCAGAGAACCGAAGAGGAGACAGAGTGGGGCCACGAGGGGCCCACACACCAGGGCGGCACGACCAGGGGCTGGGCCGTACCCCCTATGTGTGAGACCGCCTCGGTCCACTTCTGACGATGCCCCTTCGCCTATAAAGACCCCTCGACGGGAAAAACCTAAAGCCCGATCAGTTTTCCAGAACACATCGCGATCCGCCGCCGCCGTCGACCCGAAGATCGGGAGGGTCCAGAAGCTCTTCCCGGCACCCTGCCGGAGAGGGGAATCGCCACCGGAGGTCTTCTTCATCGCCATGCTTGCCTCCGGAGCGATGAGTGAGTAGTCTACCTTGGACTATGGGTCCATAGCATTAGCTAGATGGTTGTCTTCTCCACCATGTGCTTCATGTTTAGATCTCATGAGCTTCCCTACATGATTGAGATCACCGTTATGTAATTCTACATGTTTGGTTTGTTGGGATTCGATGAATATTGGTATTATGCTTGAGTTGATGTACTGAAATTTATCTTATGTTATCTCTATGTTGTTTATGATCTTGCATGCTCTCCGTTGTTAGTAGCTATCTTGGCCGAGTAGTTGTTATTGACTCCAAGAGGGGGTATTTATGCTCGATAGTGGGTTCATGCCTCTATTTAATCTGGGGGAGTGACAGAAACCTCTAAGGTTGTAGATGTGTTGTTGCTACTAGGGGAAAACAACATTCATATGCTCGAGGGCATATGCTTTGTTTACATTACACACTTTGCTTAATGCAATTATCTGTTGTTCGCAACTTAATACTCATGGGGTGTTCGGACGATATCCCCGTGAGTGGATTATTAGTCATAGATGCAGTTGGATGGCAGTCTATGTATCTTGTTGTAATGCCCAGAGTAAATCTCATAGTGATCCTCTCATCATATGCACGTTGTCTTTATTCTATCAATTGCCCAACTGTAATTTGTTTACCCAGCATGTATTATTTTATCTTATGGAGAGACACCGCTAGTGAACTGTGGACCCCGGTCCTATTTCCTTTATATTGCTATCACCTGTTTACTTTACTCGCACTGTTTACTTTACTCGCATATTACTATTGCTTTCCACTCGATACGCTCATACCTTTTGTTTCAAGCAAACCGGTGAGATTGACATCTCATCGTAAGTTGGGAACAAAGTATTTGGTTGTGTTGTGTGCAGGTTCCACGTTGCCGCTCGCAAAGCAAAGCTCGGACGAGGCGCTCTATAAATTGTCTGGAGCTGTCACAAGCTAGCGGGCATCACCTTCAGTCGTTTGTCTGCCTCCTACTGGATTGATAACCTTGGTTTCTTACTGAGGGAAAAACTTGCTGCTATATTCATCACACCTTGCTCTTGGGGTTTTCCAACTGGCCGGTCATTTACTTCATTAATTTCACACACCATCACCGCGCCATCAACAAGTTTTTCAAGCGCCATTGCCGGGGAGGAAGAAGACTTCTGCGAGGGGAGTTTTCGCACGCACATCCTTTACTTTGTTTTAAGTTTTGCTTAACTTTATTTTTACTTGCATCGTTTTATCAAAAACCCAAAAAATTAGTATCCTTGATAGTTGTTTTTACTTGTCTTGCTTTATCATGATTTCTATCAATGGTTGGTTTCTTTGAAACTAAATCTTTTTGGCAAGGTGGGTTCACGGAAGAGCAGCAAAATTATTATGAGGAACACCGCTTGTCACAAAAAGGGAAACACTTAGGGGAACAAATCAATAGATTATATACCATTGCTAGAAACGTGTGCTCTACTTATAATGTTAATTATTGCTTTGATAGATCTTGTTGCTGTAGGAGGTATAAACACCTCCCTTTTCAATGTGAGTATAATGATGATGTTACCATATCTTCTTATATTAATGGAAACTATGACTTTTATGATGTGGAACAAATTGAAGAATTTATTGCTTGGAAGGGTGCATTCGAACTTGTTTATTTGCTTGAAAATACTGATGATGCACCTTATAAATATGAGGTTTATGATATACTAAAATTTTGCTTTGATAATTACAAGCAAGAAAATGGCTATATTCTTAAATATCTTAATAGATGCTCTCCAACGGAAGAGAATAATGCCTTGAAGGAGCCTATGGGAGAAGAAATTTTTGAAACTGGAAGCTCATTGGATGAAAAAGAGGAGGAGAGTGATGATCAAGAGGAGGAAGAATGGAGCTACCCATGTCTACCTGCCAATAAGAGTAACTCTTTAACTAATACCTTATTTGATCGCCCTCCATGCTTAACAAAGGAGGGTTGATACGTCTCCAATGTATCTATAATTTTTGATGCTCCATGCTTGTTTTTACACCATTTGCCTACTGTTTCGTTACACTTCGTGGCACTTTTATGCATTTTCCGGAACTAACCTATTAACAAGTTGCCACAGTGCCAGTTCCCTGTTTTCTGCTGTTTTTGTGTTTCAGAAAAGCTACATAGGAAATATTCTCGGAATTGGACGAAACAAGTTCCTGAAGTCTTATTTTTCCCGGAAGCTTCCAGAGATCCAAAGAGGAGACGGAGTGGGGCCACGAGATGGCCACACACCAGGGCGGCGCGGCTCAGCCCCTGGCCGCGCCCCCTATGTGTGAGACCGCCTCGGTCCACTCCTGACGATGCCGCTTCGCCTATAAAGACCCCCCGACGGGAAAAACCTAAGGCCCCGATCAATTTTCCAGAAACACATCGCGATCCGCCGCCGTCGTCGACCCGAGATCGGGAGGGTCCAGAAGCTCTTCCCGGCACCCTGCCGGAGAGGGGAATCGCCACCGGAGGTCTTCTTCATCGCCATGCTTGCCTCCGGAGCGATGAGTGAGTAGTCTACCTTGGACTATGGGTCCATAGCAGTAGCTAGATGGTTGTCCTCTCCACCATGTTCTTCATGTTTAGATCTCATGAGCTGCCCTACATGATTGAGATCACCGTTATGTAATTCTACATGTTTGGTTTGTTGGGATCCGATGAATATTGGTGTTATGATTGAGTTGCTATACTGAAATATATCTTATGTTATCTCTATGTTGTTTATGATCTTGCATGCTCTCCGTTGTTAGTAGCTATCTTGGCCGAGTAGTTGCTAGTGACTCCAAGAGGGGGTATTTATGCTCGATAGTGGGTTCATGCCTCTATTTAATCTGGGGGAGTGACAGAAACCTCTAAGGTTGTAGATGTGCTGTTGCTACTAGGGAGAAAACAACATTCATATGCTCGAGGGCATATGCTTTGTTTACATTACACACTTTGCTTAATGCAATTATCTGTTGTTTGCAACTTAATACTCATGGGGTGTTCGGATGATATCCCCGCGAGTGGATTATTAGTCATAGATGCAGTTGGATGGCAGTCTATGTATTTTGTTGTAATGCCCAGAGTAAATCGCATAGTGATCTTCTTGACATATCACGTTATCTTTATTCTATCAATTGCCCAACTGTAATTTGTTTACCCAACATGTGTTATTTATCTTATGGAGAGGCACCGCTAGTGAACTGTGGACCCCGGTCCTATTTCCATCATATTGCTATCACCTGTTTACTTTACTCGCACTGTTTACTTTACTCGCATACTTCTACTGTTTTCCACTCGATACGCTCATACCCTTTGTTTCAAGCAAACCGATGAGATTGACAACCTCATCGCAAGTTGGGAACAAAGTATTTGGTTGTGTGTGTGTGCAGGTTCCACGTTGCTGCTCGCAAAGCAAAGCTTGGACGAGGCACCCTATAAATTGTCCAGAGCTATCGCGAAGCTTGCAAGCATCACCTTCAGTTGTTTGTCTGCTCTTCTCCTGAACGATAAACCTTGGTTTCTTAATGAGGGAAAAGACTTGCCGCTGTGCTCATCATACTTTCCGCTTGGAGTTTCCCAACTGCCTGGCCATAATCATCATCAACCACACGCCAGCCATCAAGCCCTTTTCTGGTGCCGTTACCGGGGAAGAAGTGGAAGACCTCTGCAAGGGGAGTTTTTCGCACGCACATCCTTTACTTTGTTTTATTGTTTTGCTTTACTTTATTTATTTTTACTTGCATCGTTTTATCAAAAACCCAATAAAATTAGAATCCTTGGTAGTTGTTATTTCTTTACTCTACTTCATCATGCTGTTCCCTAAGTATGTTTTGGAGGACCTCTCAGTAGGTAGTGGTTCAATTATTGGGAAAGATAACATTGCGGAGTTCTTTAATCACATTAGTATGCATAAAGAAGTTGAGGCAAAGTCTTTGGTTGAGCTAGCTCCTAGTTATGAAGTTGCTTCTGCTTATTTAGTCCACATGTTAGAAGCTAGGTTTGCTAGCCTTAATCATTTTATGCAATACATGTTCCTTAAGCTTCATGAAATTGTGGATCCTCATACCTCTTTCATTATTACTTGATTCGCAATTTTCTGCGCCTAGCTCAAATGCGTTAAAGAAAAGCACTCTTGGGAGATAACCCAATATTTTATTTTCATTATTTTTTCTTTTATTTGAGTCTTGGAAGTTATTACTACTATAATGACCTCTCCTTATCCTTTTTATTTCATTGTTGTGCCAAGAGAAGCCTCTAATTTGAGTGAGGTAAAGATTTGGGGATGTTGCTGTCCTGAAACTGTTTTCGGTGCTGCACCGTAAAAATTCGTGAAAATTCTCTGTATATCTTTTGGACCTGCGATTTCTCGTGCATATGCCCCAGGTTATATCCAAACTTTCATTAGTTGAACACTTTTTGATTTCAGCAACAGAAAACCCTCTAAGAATTCGGCCTTTGTCAGCTGTTCTGTTTTGACAGATTTCTGTCAATATTTGTGTTTGCCACTTTATCGCTTTCTTTTTTAGTTCTTTTGATCACAAAACTTTTGGGGAAGTTGCTACAGTAGTTTATACTTTATATGTGGTGGTTTTGGGTTGAAACCTGAAGCAAAAGAGGTTGATTATATGATATGCTTACACTAATGTTGCTAATAGATTTGTGTTTAGTTTTGTATGAAGGAAGTTTTCAAGTGTAGGGATTGGAGAATGATGAGATGAGTTGAAGAATGGACAAAAGCTCAAGCTTGGGGATGCCCATGCATCACCCCAAGAAATATCCAAGAAGTACAAGCGTCAAAGCTTGGGGATGCCCCCGAGGCACCCCTTCTTCATCGGCAAAAATCAGGTCACATTTCAAGACACTATATTTTTATTGCTTCATGCACTATATGTTTTTCTTGGAGCGTCAGTTGTGTTAGTTTTCTTTATTAGTTTAGTTTGTTTGCTGCAATAAATGGTTGGACCCCAACAAATTTCTTTTGGAGAAGTTGCCTTGCTTTTTATTTGCCAAGAACGCTCTAGTTTTCATTCTTATCAAAAACCGAGTGTTTTTCTTTTTCTGCTACTGCTTTTGGTTTTCATTTTCGCCTTGATTTGCATTCAGATCTTCTTATATTTATTCATCAAGGTATATTTTTGCCTCTGATCATTATTGGGTTTCATCAAAATAGGTGTCTTAAAAAAATTCAAATGGTGTTGGTAAAGAGAATAAACTTTATGCAAAAAAGTGGTACAAGAAGGAGCTTGTGCAGACTGCGGCTTAGGCTTTTTCATGTCATGCTTGATGTCTTTTTGATAGTATGCTTAGTGGTTTTTCTGTAGCATGACTTGTCTCAAATAACTAAGATTGCTTAACGAGCCTTTGAAAAAAATCATGCGTTGTTTTAATTATTTGGAAGCATTATTTTGGTTTTCTCCTTGATGCTTTATTTGGGTTGACTTGGCGCATGCTCACACATGTTAGACTCATACAAAGTCGCCAATAGCCTCTATGATCATTTAGTTTTTGACTTTTGATGCCATCTTATGTTCTTTTAATGTCGCTTTGCATGATTATGGCCATTATTGCTCTCTTAGTTGGTCGCTCCCAGTCTTTTGCTAGCCCTCGCCTTGTACTGAGTATGAGCTCTACTCGTGCATCCAACTCCTAAAAACCAAGTTTGCCAAAGTGTCCACCATACATACCTACTAGCAATTTGCTATTCCAAGTAAATTTGACTTGCTTTTATTATCTCTTCAAATTAAACTCTTACCAGTGTTATGCGAAAATTGGTCAGTAAAGCTCTCACGAACCGGAAGGCACACTTTACTTTTTCTTGTTCTTAAAAATTTGACATTGTGGTCTCTTATGTTGAGTTGTTATGCTTACAAGTTGTAAGTTGGAGACTAGCCCAGCCATGCCGTCATGGGGCAAGCTTTCAACATTGCACTTCTTATTTGAGTTGATATCGTGATCTTTTGTTTATGGATGCCCGCGGTGTGAAATGAATTGGGAATCTTGCGCGGATCATGGAGTTTGTATCTGTGTTAGGGAAATGCCTGGGCCGCCAATCTAAGCCATGCATAATTCATGGTGAAAATTTGCAGCATACCCATGGTGGACATTCGACGACGCATCTCAAAATAAAAAGCTAAACAAATGGCAAATAAAAGAGATGTCGAGGTGTTCATTGTCTGCTTGTCCTGTCATTTTGATGTGGGCTTGTTCCATCTCATCGGGCACGGAGGTACCCCGTTGGCGGTTCTCGATGATACACATATACTTACAATGACAAGAGCCTTGCTTGGGACTCTAAGCAGAGTAGCATGAGGTTTGGGTACTCGTATTCACGGGACACGAGGTTTTCAACTTATGATTTGTCAAGCATATGCATCATAATTGTTCTCGCATTAACTCTAACCATTCAAGATGCTTATGATGGGGGCAATGAGAGCTCAAAGCCGGTAAGTACCATAATTTTTGAAAGTTATAAAGCTTGCAATCACTGCTTCCCTCCGCAAAGGGCCTTTCTTTTACTTTTATGTTGAGTCACCACCTTCTATCTTTATGCACCATTAAGAGAGCATAGTTGTCATTCTTAGTATAATGTGCATTGTCCCAAAGTTTTCATTGATTGATTCATATTGTTGGTTTCACTTGTTCTCAAATTATTTGTATCTAGTCGCCCTCTTAAACTTGAAGGTGTCCTATGCATTTATGTTTTGCTCTCTCATGAAGGACAAGCTGAAAACCATTTGTATGTTTTTCCATATGATTTGAATACACGTTTGACTTTCATTGTTTCATTTTCATGATCTTTCATTTGTGTTCATTTTCATATTATAACATGGTTGCTAAGTTTCTGCTATCAAGATTATATCTTTCATGCTCATGTTTTAAGTTCTTTTGATCCCAGCGCATAACGCTTACATAGATGATCAAGATTGTGTAGGTGCATGTCACCTCAAAAATTATTCTTTTGTTATCACTTACCTACTCGAGGACGAGCAGGAGTTAAGCTTGGGGATGCTGATACGTCTCCAACATATCTATAATTTTTGATGCTCCATGCTTGTTTTTACACCATTTGCCTACTGTTTCGTTACACTTCGTGGCACTTTTATGCATTTTCCGGAACTAACCTATTAACAAGTTGCCATAGTGCCAGTTCCGTGTTTTCTGCTGTTTTCATGTTTCAGAAAAGCTACACAGGAAATATTCTCGAAATTGGACAAAACAAGTTCCTGAAGTCTTATTTTTCCTGAAAGCTTTCAGAGATCCAAAGACGAGACGGAGTGGGGCCACGAGGTGGCCACACACCAGGGCGGCGCGGCCTAGCCCTTGGCCGTGCCCCCTATGTGTGAGACCGCCTCGGTCCACTCCTGACGATGCCCCTTCGCCTATAAAGGCCCCCCGACGGGAAAAACCTAAGGCCCCGATCAATTTTCCAGAAACACATCGCGATCCGCCGCCGTCGTCGACCCGAGATCGGGAGGGTCCAGAAGCTCTTCCCGGCACCCTACCGGAGTGGGGAATCACCACCGGAGGTCTTCTTCATCGCCATGCTTGCCTCCGAAACGATGAGTGAGTAGTCTACCTTGGACTATGGGTCCATAGCAGTAGCTAGATGGTTGTCCTCTCCACCATGTGCTTCATGTTTAGATCTCATGAGCTGCCCTACATGATTGAGATCACCGTTATGTAATTCTACATGTTTGGTTTATTGGGATCCGATGAATATTGGTGTTATGATTGAGTTGCTGTACTGAAATATATCTTATGTTATCTCTATGTTGTTTATGATCTTGCATGCTCTCCGTTGTTAGTAGCTATCTTGGCCGAGTAGTTGCTAGTGACTCCAAGAGGGGGTATTTATGCTCGATAGTGGGTTTATGCCTCTATTTAATCTGGGGGAGTGACAGAAACCTCTAAGGTTGTAGATGTGCTGTTGCTACTAGGGAGAAAACAACATTCATATGCTCGAGGGCATATGCTTTGTTTACATTACACACTTTGCTTAATGCAATTATCTGTTGTTCGCAACTTAATACTCATGGGGTGTTCGGATGATATCCCCGCGAGTGGATTATTAGTCATAGATGCAGTTGGATGGCGGTCTATGTATTTTGTTGTAATGCCCAGAGTAAATCACATAGTGATCTTCTTAACATATCACGTTATCTTTATTCTATCAATTGCCCAACTGTAATTTGTTTACCCAGCATGTGTTATTTATCTTATGGAGAGGCACCGCTAGTGAACTGTGGACCCCGGTCCTATTTCCATCATATTACTATCACCTATTTACTTTACTCGCACTGTTACTTTACTCGCATACTTCTATTGTTTTCCACTCGATACGCTCATACCCTTTGTTTCAAGCAAACCGGTGAGATTGACAACCTCATCGCAAGTTGGGAACAAAGTATTTGGTTGTGTGTGTGCAGGTTCCACGTTGCTGCTCGCAAAGCAAAGCTTGGACAAGGCGCCCTATAAATTGTCCGGAGCTGTCGCGAAGCTTGCAAGCATCACCTTCAGTTGTTTGTCTGCTCTTCTCCTGAACGATAAACCTTAGTTTCTTACTGAGGGAAAAGACTTGCCGCTGTGCTCATCATACTTTCCGCTTGGAGTTTCCCAACTGCCTGGCCATAATCATCATCAACCACACGCCAGCCATCAAGGGTGAGTGTGATATTTATATTGTTGAGTTTGTCCATGATGCTACTGAAAATTATTATGAGAGAGGAAAATATGGTTGTTGGAATTTTCATGTTACTAAAACACCTCTCTTTATATTGAAAGTTCTGAAGTTGCTCTTATTTTATCTACCCATGCTTGTTACTATGTGCTTCTTTGATTTATTTTCTTACAAGATTCCTATGCATAGGAAGTGGGTTAGACTTAAATGTGTTTTATGTTTGCTCCTTGATGCTCTTTTTGGCTTCCATTCATATTTCTTATGTGAGCATCTTCTCAAATTACTGAGCCTAGCTCAAAGGCGTTAAAGAAAAGCACTCTTGGGAGATAACCCAATGTTTTTACATTCAGTACTTTTTCTTTTATTTGAGTCTTGGAAGTTATTACTACTGTAATGACCTCTCCTTATCTTTTTTATTTCGTTTTTGTGCCAAGAGAAGCCTCTAATTTGAGTGAGGTAAGATTTGAGGATGTTGCTGTCCTGAAACAGTTTTCGGTGCTGCACCGTAAAAATTTGTGAAAATTCTCTGTATATCTTTTGGACCTGAAATTTCTTGTGAATATGCCCCAGGTTATATCCAAACTTTGATTAGTTGAACACTTTTTGATTTGAGCAACAGAAAACCCCTAAAAAATTTGACCTTTGTCAGCTATTCTGTTTTGACAGATTTCTGCCAATATTTGTGTTTGCCGCTTTATCGCTTTCTTTTTGAGTTCTTTTGATCACGGAACTTTTGGGGAAGTTGCTACAGTAGTATATGCTTAATATGTGGTTGTTTTAGGTTGAAACCTGAAGCAAAAAGGGTTGATTCCATGTTATGCTTACACTAATGTTGCTAATAGATTTGTGTTTAGTTTTGTATGCAGGAAGTTTTCAAGTGTAGGGATCGGAGAGTGATGAGATGAGTTGAAGAATGGACAAAAGCTCAAGCTTGGGGATGCCCATGCATCACCCCAAGAAATATCCATGAAGTACAAGCGTCAAAGCTTGGGGATGCCCCCGAGGCACCCCTTCTTCATCGGCAAAAATCAGGTCACCTTTAAAGACACTATATTTTTATTGCTTCATGCATTATGCGTTTTTCTTGGAGCGTCAGTTGTTTTTAGTTTTCAGTTTAGTTTAGTTTTGTTTGCTGCAATAAATGGTTGGACCCCAACAAATTTATTTCGGAGAAGTTGCCTTGTTTTTCATTTGCCAAGAACACTCCGTTTTTCACTCTATTCGTTTCAACGAGTGTTCTTCTTTTTCTAGAACTGCGTTTAGTTTTCATTTTCGCCTTGATTTGCGTTCAGATCTTCTTATATCTCTTCATCAAGGTGTATTTTTTGCCTCTGATCTTTATTGGTTTTCATCAAAAGAGGTGTTTATAAAAAGTTGAATGGTGTTGGAAAAGAGAAAAAGCTTTATGCAAAAAAGTGGTACAAGAAGGAGCTTGTGTAGATTGTGGCCTAGGCTTTTGCATGTCGTGCTTGATATCTTTTTGATAGTATGCTTAGTGGTTTTGCTGTAGCATGACTTGTCTCAAATAACTGAGATTGCTTAATGAGCCTTTGAAAAAATCATGCGTTGTTTTTATCGTTTGGAAGCATTATTTTGGTTTTCTCCTTGATGCTTTATTTGGGTTGACTTAGCGCATGCTCACACATGTTAGACTCATACAAAGTCGCCAATAGCCTGTATGATCATTTATTTTTTGACTTTTGATGTCATCTTATGCTTATTTTAATGTCGCTTTGCATGATTATGGCCGTTATTGCTCTCTTAGTTGGTCGCTCCCAGTCTTTTGCTAGCCCTCACCCTGTACTGAGTATGAGCTCTACTCAGTGCATCCAACTCCTAATAACCTAGTTTGCCATTGTGTCCATTATAAATTCCTATGCATGGTATTTGTAAGCCATTCCAAGTAAATTTTCATGTGCTACCTTTCAAAAAACCTTCAAAACACTTCTCGTTTTGTGACACTGTTTTCAGCTCATGGGGACGTAGTGGTCGCATTTGCTATCTTCCATATTGCTTATTCCAAAAAGAAAAGAAAAAAAGAAAGAAAAAAGGTACTCCTCCATGGTATGTGAATGTTGGTGGGCACCCGATGGAATCGGTTAGCCATGGTTTGAGAAAGAAAAAAAGGTGGGGAGGAGTGACAAGCTTTATAAAAGAGCATAAAAGTGCCAATCTCTCTCTCAAAAACTTGCTTCATTTTTGTATGGAAGATAGTAAGAACCCCATTGCTAGTCGTTGACAAAAACAACCACCTCTCAAAATCCAATTTTTATCTCTCTGTTTTACAAATGAAAAGCTCTAGCACATGTTTAATCACTGCTTCCCTCCGCGAAGGGCCTTTCTTTTTACTTTTATGTTGAGTCACCACCTTCTATCTTTATGCACCATTAAGAGAGCATAGTTGTCATTCTTAGTATAATGTGCATTGTCCCAAAGTTTTCATTGATTGATTCATATTGTTGGTTTCACTTGTTCTTAAATTATTTGTATCTAGTCGCCCTCTTAAACTTGAAGGTGTCCTATGCATTTATGTTTTGCTCTCCATGAAGGACAAGCTGAAAACCATTTGTATGTTTTTCCTTATGATTTAAACACACGTTTGAATTTCATTGTTTCATTTTCATGATCTTTTGTTTGTGTTCATTTTCATGTTATAACATGGTTGCTAAGTTTCTTCTATCAAGATCATGTCTTTCATGCCCATGTTTTAAGTTCTTTTGATCCCAGCACACAACGCTTACATACAAGATCAAGATTGTGTAGGTGCATGTCACCTCAAAAATTATTTCTTTTGTTATCACTTACCTACTCGAGGACGAGCAGGAGTTAAGCTTGGGGATGCTGATACGTGTCCAACGTATCCATAATTTTTGATGCTCCATGCTTGTTTTTACACCATTTGCTTAGTGTTTCGTTACACTTCGTGGCACTTTTTATGCATTTTCCGGGACTAACCTATTAACAAGTCGCCACAATGCCAGTTCCCTGTTTTCTGCTGTTTTTGTGTTTCAGAAAAGCTACACAGGAAATATTCCTGCAATTGGACGAAACCAAAGCCAGTCGCCTAGAATTTTACCGAAGCTTCCAGAGAACCGAAGAGGAGAGGGAGTGGGGCCACGAGGGGCCCACACACCAGGGCGGCGTGGCCAGGGGCTGGGCCGCGCCCCCTATGTGTGAGACCACCTCGGTCCACTTCTAACGATGCCCCTTCGCCTATAAAGACCCCCCGACGGGAAAAACCTAAGCCCGATCAGTTTACCAGAACACATCGCGATCCGCCGCCGCCGTCGACCCGAAGATCGGGAGGGTCCAGAAGCTCTTCCCGGCACCCTGCCGGAGAGGGGAATCGCCACCGGAGGTCTTCTTTATCGCCATGCTTGCCTCCGGAGCGATGAGTGAGTAGTCTACCTTAGACTATGGGTCCATAGCAGTAGCTAGATGGTTGCTTTCTCCACCATGTGCTTCATGTTTAGATCTCATGAGCTGCCCTACATGATTGAGATCACCGTTATGTAATTCTACATGTTTGGTTTGTTGGGATCCGATGAATATTGGTGTTATGCTTGAATTGATGTACTGAAATTTATCTTATGTTATCTCTATGTTTTTTATGATCTTGCATGCTCTCCGTTGTTAGTAGCTATCTTGGCCGAGTAGTTGTTAGTGACTCCAAGAGGGGGTATTTATGCTCGATAGTGGGTTCATGCCTCTATTTAATCTGGGGGAGTGACAGAAACCTCTAAGGTTGTAGATGTGCTGTTGCTACTAGGGGGAAAACAACATTCATATGCTCGAGGGCATATGCTTTGTTTACATTACACACTTTGCTTAATGCAATTATCTGTTGTTCGCAACTTAATACTCATGGGGTGTTCGGACGATATCCCCGTGAATGCACGTTGTCTTTATTCTATCAATTGCCCAACTGTAATTTGTTTACCCAGCATGTATTATTTTATCTTATGGAGAGACACCGCTAGTGAACTGTGGACCCTGGTCCTATTTCCTTTATATTGCTATCACCTGTTTACTTTACTCGCACTGTTTACTTTACTCACATATTACTATTGCTTTCCACTCGATATGCTCATACCCTTTGTTTCAAGCAAACCGGTAAGATTGACAACCTCATCGTAAGTTGGGAACAAAGTATTTGGTTGTGTTGTGTGCAGGTTCCACGTTGCCGCTCGCAAAGCAAAGCTCGGACGAGGCACCCTATAAATTGTCCGGAGCTGTCGCAAGCTAGCGGGCATCACCTTCAGTCGTTTGTCTGCCTCCTACTGGATTGATAACCTTGGTTTCTTACTTAGGGAAAAACTTGCTGCTATATTCATCACACCTTGATCTTGGGGTTTTCCAACTGGCCGGTCATTTACTTCATTAATTTCACACACCATCACCGCGCCATCAACAAGCATTACTTTTGGGATGACCCACACTTATATAAAGAAGGAGTTGATGGTATTATGCGAAGATGTGTACCAGAATATGAGCAACAAGAAATATTGAGAAAATGCCATGGAAGTGCCTATGGAGGGCATCATGCTGGAGATAGAAACGCACAAAAGGTTCTACAATCAGGTTTTTATTGGCCAACCCTTTTTTAAGATGCTAGAAGGTATGTTTTATCTTGCGATGAATGTCAAAGAGTTGGCAATATTTCTAGACGTAATGAAATGCCTATGAATTATACTCTTGTTATTGAACCATTTGATTGTTGGGGATTTGACTTTATGGGTCCTTTTCCTCCTTCAAAAGGTTATACTCATATATTTGTTGTTGTTGATTATGTTACCAAGTGGGTAGAAGCCATACCTACAAAGAGTGCCGATGGTGAGACCTTGTTAAAAATGCTTAAAGATGTTATTTTTCCTAGGTTTGGTGTGCCTAGATATCTTATGACTGATGGAGGTTCTCATTTTATTCACGGTGGTTTTAGAAAAACTCTTGCTAGACATGACGTTAATCATAGAATTGCTTCTGCTTATCATCCCCAAACTAGTGGGCAGGTAGAACTTTCAAATAGAGAGATCAAGTCTATCTTGCAGAAGACTGTTAATAGATATAGGAAAAACTGGGCTAGCAAGTTAAACGATGCTTTATGGGCTTATAGAACTGCTTATAAGAATCCCATGGGCATATCTCCTTACAAAATGGTTTACGGAAAAGCGTGTCACTTGCCCTTAGAATTAGAACACAAAGTTTTTTGGGCAGTGAAAGAGCTTAATAGGGATTTTAAACTTGCCGGTAAGAAAAGGTTATAAGATTTGAGTTCTTTAGATGAGTGGAGAAATGAAGCTTATGAGAATGCCATACTTTTCAAAGAGAAAGTCAAGCAATGGCATGACAAGAGAATTCTTAAGAGAGAGTTTCATGTTGGTGAAAAAGTTCTATTGTATAGGTCTCGTCTTAGATTTTTTGCAGGAAAATTACTCTTTAAATGGGAAGGACCATATGTTATTGAAGAGGTGTACCGCTTTGGTGCGTGATGTCTACGCACTTCTATTCTTGTAGACACTTGTTGGGCCTCCAAGTGCAAAGGTTTGTAGAACAACAGCAAGTTTTCCTTAAGTGGATCACCCAAGGTTTATCGAACTCAGGGAGGTTAGAGGTCAAAGCTATCCCTCTCAAGCAACCCTGCAATTACGATACAGAAAGTCTCTTGTGTCCCCAACACACCCAATATACTTGTCAGATGTATAGGTGCACTAGTTCGGCGAAGAGATAGTGAAATACAAGTAGTAGTGATGATTATAAGTAGCAAATGTGATTTGAAATAAATATCGCTGCGAGCAAACAAGTAACAAAACAGCAAGTAAACGGTGTGCAAAGCTTGGAAACAAGGCCTAGGGATCATACTTTCACTAGTGGACACACTCCCAACAATATAACATGAATGAACAAATAAATAACTTCTCTCCACTATGGTACTCTGAATTACTCTCCTATTGAATAACACTAATCATTGTGTAGTGGCTACAGAAGCACCCCTTAAAGTTCATCAAGTACTTGACAAACACCACTCATAGAGATATCCAAATCAGATCACAACTCAAGATAGATATCATTGCAACTTAGACCAAGTACTAACACGGTGCACACACTGTCAACATTACACCATGAAAGGAGGAATAAATCACTTCAATACTATCATAGCAATAATTACTCTCATAATCCACAAGAGATCACGATCATAGCCTAAACCAAGTACCACCATGATGCATGCACTGTCACCGTTACACCATGGCAGGAGGAATAGATTACTTTAATAATACCACTAGAGTACACATAATATCTGAATAATAACATCTACTTGTTCAACATGATACAAAGCTCACAATCACATAAAGATCACATCATGGGAGAGAGAGGTCAACCACATAGCTACCGGTAGAGCCCTCAGCCCCGGGGATGAACTACTCCCTCCTCATCATAGGAGACAGCAAGGTTGATGGAGATGGCGGTGAGGTCGATGGAGATGGTGGAGACGGCGATGGAGACCGATGGAGATGGCTCCGGGGGCACTTCCCCGTCCCGGCAGGGTGCCGGAACAGAGACTTCTGTCCCCCGAAATTCGTCGGCGATGGCGGCGGAGTTGCGGAACTCTTTCTGGAAAATTGCCGAATCCTTTAGGGTTTTCCGTCCCGAGGCTTTATATAGGCGAAGGGGCGTCGTCAGGGGTGGGACCAGGCGCCCTCACGCATGGCTGGCGCAGCCAGGGGCCTGGCCGCGCCACCCCTGCATGTGGGGCCCCTGTGGCCCACCTCCTACTCCTCTTCGGATCTCTGGAAGCTTCCGGGTAAAATAAGACTTCAGGATGTTGTTTCGTCCAATTCTGAGAATATTTCCTGTGTATCACTTCTGAAACACAAAAACAGCAGAAAACAGGAAACTGGCACTGTGGCACTTGTTAATAGGTTAGTTCCGGAAAATGCATAAAAGTGCCACTAAGTGTAACGAAACACAAAGCAAATGGTGTGAAAACAAGCATGGAGCATCAAAAATTATAGATACGTTTGAGACGTATCAGCATCCCCAAGCTTAACTCCTGCTCGTCCTCGAGTAGGTAAGTGATAACAAAAGAATAATTTTTGAGGTGACATACACCTACACAATCTTGATCATATATGTAAGCATTGTGAGCTGGGATCATAAGAACTTAAAACATGGGCATGAAAGATATAATCTTGACAATAAGAACTTGGCAACCATGTTGTAAACATGCAAATGAACACAAACAAAAGATCATGAAAATGAAACAATGAAAGTCAAACGTGTGTTCAAATCATAAGGAAAAACATACAAATGGTTTTCAGCTTGTCCTTCATGGAGAGCAAAACATAAATGCATAGGACACCTTCAAGTTTAAGAGGGCGACTAGATACAAATAATTTAAGAACAAGTGAAACCATAGTCATGAATCAATCAATGAAAACTTTGGGACAATGCACATTATACTCAGAATGACAACTATGCTCTCTTAATGGTGCATAAAGGTAGAAGGTGGTGACTCAACATAAAAGTAAAAGAAAGGCCCTTCGCAGAGGGAAGCAGTGATTAAACATGTGCTAGAGCTTTTCATTTGTAAAACAGAGAGATAAAAATTGGTTTTGAGAGGTGGTTGTCTTTGTCAACGACTGGCAATGGGGTTCTTACTATCTTCCATACAAAAATGAAGCAAGTTTTTGAGAGAGAGATTGGCACTTTTGTGCTCTTTTTATAAAGCTTGGCACTCCTCCCCACCTTTTTTCCTTTCACAAACCATGGCTAACCGATTCCATCGGGTGCCCACCAACATTCACATTCCATGGAGGAGTGCCTTTTTTCTTTTCTTTTTTTCTTTTTTTTTTCTTTTTGGAATAAGCAATATGGAAGATAGCAAATCTGACCACTACGTCCCCATGAGCTGAAAATAGTGTCACAAAATGAGAAGTTTTTTGAAGGTTTTTTCAAAGGTAGCACATGAAAATTTACTTTGGACTGGCTTACAAATACCATGCATAGGACTTTATAGTGGACACAATGGCAAACTTGGTTTTTGGGAGTTGGATGCACGAGTAGAGCTCATACTCAGTACAAAATGAGGGCTAGCAAAAGACTGGGAGCGACCAACTAAGAGAGCAATAACGGCCATAATCATGCAAAGTGACAAAGCAACATTAAAAGAAGCATAAGATGGCATCAAAAGTCAAAAACTAAATGATCATAGAGGCTATAGGTGACTTATTTTGTAGTCAACATGTGTAAGCATGTGCCAAGTCAACCCAAATAAAGCATCAAGGAGAAAACCAAAATAATGCTTCCAAATAATTAAAACAACGCATGATTTTTTCAAAGGCTCATTAAGCAATCTCAGTTATTTGAGACAAGTCATGCTACAGCAAAACCACTAAGCATACTATCAGAAAGACATCAAGCATGACATGAAAAAGCCTAGGCCGCAGTCTACACAAGCTCCTTCTTGTACCACTTTTTTGCATAAAGCCTTTTCTCTTCCAACACCATTCAAACTTTTTAAGATACCTCTTTTGATGAAAACCAATAAAGATCAGAGGCAAAAATACACCTTGATGAAGAGATATGACAAGGTCTGAACGCAAATCAAGGCGAAAACGAAAACTAAAAGCAGTAGCAGAAAAAGAAGAACACTCGGTGAACGATAAGAGTGAAAAACGGAGTGTTCTTGGCAAATGAAAAGCGAGTTCATCTCCTCCAAAAGAAACATGATGTGATCTAACCATTTATTGCAGCAAACAAAAATAAACTAATAAAGAAAACTAAAACAACTGACGCTCCAAGAAAAATGCATAGTGCATGAAGCAATAAAAATATAGTGTCTTGAAAGGTGACCTGATTTTTGCCGAAGAAGACGGGGTGCCTTGGGGGCATCCCCAAGCTTTGACGCTTGTACTTCTTGGATATTTCTTGGGGTGATGCATGGGCATCCCCAAGCTTGAGCTTTTGTCCATTCTTCAACTCATCTCATCATTCTCCAATCCCTACACTTGAAAACTTCCTTCATACAAAACTAAACACAATTCTATTAGCAACATTAGTGCAAGCATAACATATAATCAACCTCTATTTGCTTCAGGTTTCAACTCAAAACCACCACATATAAAGCATATACTACTGTAGCAACTTCCCCAAAAGTTCCATGATCAAAAGAACTAAAAAAAAGCGATAAAGTGGCAAACACAAATATTGGCAGAAATCTGTCAAAACTGAACAGCTGACAAAGGTCGAATTTTTGAGGGATTTTATGTTGCTCAAATCAAAAAGTGTTCAACTAACAAAAGTTTGGATATAACCTGGGGCATATGCACAAGAAATCGGAGATCCAAAAGATATACAGAGAATTTATACGAATTTTTACGGTGCAGCACCGAAAACTGTTTCAGGACAGCAACATCCCCAAATCTTACCTCACTCAAATTAGAGGCTTCTCTTGGCACAACAACGAAATAAAAAGGATAAGGAGCGGTTATTACAGTAGTAATAACTTCCAAGACTCAAATAAAAGAAAAAGTACTGAAAATAAACAATGGGTTATCTCCCAAGAGTGCTTTTCTTTAACGCCTTTGAGCTAGGCGCAGTAATTTGCAAAGATGCTCATGTGGGCGCCATATAAGAGCTTGAGGCAAAGGCGCCATATAGGAACTTAAAGCAATAGAGAGCATCAAAAAGCAAGTGTGAAAGACATTTATATCTGAACCACTTCCCATGCATAGGAATCTTGTAAGAAAATAAATCAACGAGGCACATAGTAGCACGCATGGATAGATAAAACAAGTGCCACTTCAAGATTTGCAACATAAAGAGGGGAAACTTAATATTGTTGAGGTCCATCAAACCATGTTTCCCTCTCTCATAATAACTTTCAGTAGCATCATGAATAGAACTAACAATATTACTATCACATAAAACATCCCTATCATGAGCCACATGCATAAAAGAATTAATACTCACCACAGGAACAATAGTAGTAGGAGCAAATTCAACAGAATAATTATTCTCATCACCATAATCATCATAAATACGAGGCATATTGTAATCATAACTAATTTTATCCTCAATAGTAGGTGAACTGAAAATATTATACTCATCATCATAGCCATCATAAACTAGAGGTTTAGTATCATCACAAGCTACAGAGCAACTATTATGCAAAGCATATTCTTCAAACATATCATCATAAGAAGGAACATCACATATGGGAGATAAAATATCATCAGAGCAAATTTTCTCCACTAAAGCTGGGGAACTAAAAATATCATGCTTAACAAAACTAGCTTCCCCAAGCTTAGACTTTTCTATAGCATTAGCATTAACGGTATTCAAAGCAATCGTACTAATAACTTTGCTATGCGAAATAAGCTCCAAAGGTTTTTCAATTTTCTCTTCAAACACTTCATATCTAAACTCAGGAAAAAGACTACAGAACTCATTGTTTTCCATTTAAGCCTAACTAGTGAAAATAAAAACAAGAAACAAAAAGATGTAATTGCAGAATCTAAAGGAAATAACTCCGAGCACTCACCAGCAACTAAAAGACTTAGTAGCCAAAGAATGTGAGTACCTTTTACCTTACCTCCCCGGCAACGGCGCCAGAAAAGAGCTTGATGTCTACGCACTTCTATTCTTGTAGACACTTGTTGGGCCTCCAAGTGCAGAGGTTTGTAGAACAGCAGCAAGTTTCCCTTAAGTGGATCACCCAAGGTTTATCGAACTCAGGGAGGTTAGGGGTCAAAGCTATCCCTCTCAAGCAACCCTGCAATTACGATACAAAAAGTCTCTTGTGTCCCCAACACACCCAATATACTTGTCAGATGTATAGGTGCACTAGTTCGGCGAAGAGATAGTGAAATACAAGTAGTAGTGATGATTATAAGTAGCAAATGTGATTTGAAATAAATATCGCTGCGAGCAAACAAGTAACAAAACAGCAAGTAAACGGTGTGCAAAGCTTGGAAACAAGGCCTAGGGATCATACTTTCACTAGTGGACACACTCCCAACAATATAACATGAATGAACAAATAAATAACTTCTCTCCACTATGGTACTCTGAATTACTCTCCTATTGAATAACACTAATCATTGTGTAGTGGCTACAGAAGCACCCCTTAAAGTTCATCAAGTACTTGACAAACACCACTCATAGAGATATCCAAATCAGATCACAACTCAAGATAGATATCATTGCAACTTAGACCAAGTACTAACACGGTGCACACACTGTCAACATTACACCATGAAAGGAGGAATAAATCACTTCAATACTATCATAGCAATAATTACTCTCATAATCCACAAGAGATCACGATCATAGCCTAAACCAAGTACCACCATGATGCACGCACTGTCACCCTTACACCATGGCAGGAGGAATAGATTACTTTAATAATACCACTAGAGTACACATAATATCTGAATAATAACATCTACTTGTTCAACATGATACAAAGCTCACAATCACATAAAGATCACATCATGGGAGAGAGAGGTCAACCACATAGCTACCGGTAGAGCCCTCAGCCCCGGGGATGAACTACTCCCTCCTCATCATAGAAGACAGCAAGGTTGATGGAGATGGCGGTGAGGTCGATGGAGATGGTGGAGACGGCGATGGAGACCGATGGAGATGGCTCCGGGGGCACTTCCCCGTCCCGGCAGGGTGCCGGAACAGAGACTTCTGTCCCCCGAAATTCGTCGGCGATGGCGGCGGAGCTGCGGAACTCTTTCTGGAAAATTGCCGAATCCTTTAGGGTTTTCCGTCCCGAGGCTTTATATAGGCGAAGGGGCGTCGTCAGGGATGGGACCAGGCGCCCTCACGCATGGCTGGCGCGGCCAGGGGCCTGGCCGCGCCACCCCTGCATGTGGGGCCCCTGTGGCCCACCTCCTACTCCTCTTCGGATCTCTAGAAGCTTCCGGGTAAAATAAGACTTCAGGATGTTGTTTCGTCCAATTCCGAGAATATTTCCTGTGTATCACTTCTGAAACACAAAAACAGCAGAAAACAGGAAACTGGCACTGTGGCACTTGTTAATAGGTTAGTTCCGGAAAATGCATAAAAGTGCCACTAAGTGTAACGAAACACAAAGCAAATGGTGTAAAAACAAGCATGGAGCATCAAAAATTATAGATACGTTTGAGACGTATCAGTGCGATAAAGATTGCTTCGTTAAAAGATGACACTACACAAGTGGTGAATAGGCAAAGACTCAAACATTATATTGCTGGAGATTCATATAATGAAGATGTTGATGTTATTCAAACGGTTTCTCCGGAAGAATTCATCCAGGACAATATGCAGGAACCTGCAGAGTTCATTTTCGAATAAGTAACAGTTCTAGTCAGAAAAGGTTCGCGTTAAACTTTTTCATTAATATTTTTGCTATTTTTATTAAATATGAAAAATCACGAGACGAAAACGGGCAGGAGACGGAGTCCGGTGGCTCCTCACCACCAGGGGGCGCGGGCCCACTCCAGGCTGCGCCGCCCTGTGGTGAGACCACCTTGGAGCTCGTTTCTGTCCCGGTTTCCTCCTGTGATTTCGTTTCAATGTTTAATTTTCGCCTATATACCCCCGGATTGTCCGAGGTTTGTATATCGTTTTCTCGTCGTATTTTCATTTCGAGCTATTTCTGTCAGGAGTTGATCTCAGTTTTGGGAGCACCATGGCTCCTTCAAGCGACGACAAGGAGAAGACACCTCCGGAAGAGGACTACCAAGACCTTCAGTTAAAGGAAGAAGTTGAAAGTGAGGCCGAGGAAGAAGAGATGGAAGAAGACGAAAGTTCACGCCCGAGCACCATGTTAGCAAGCATTGGGGTGGTGGCAAGTCGTGACAAGTTCAAGAAGAGTGCTCGTATAAGAACCGGAGGGGGTGTTCCACGCCACATCTTAGCCCCTCAGACCTCTCTGTCAGGCAACAACCCTTTCCATACTCTAATACATGAACATCAGATTCAAAAGATGCCTAGATCACAACTGCCCTCTGGTTGGGATATAGATCGTTCTAACAATGCAGGGAAGAAAAGCTCCAAGAGTGAAGAAGGATGGGCAAATAACTCCAAGAGCTGGGATTCTCAGGCTGACAGGTTCATGAGCCGTATTGAGCACAATTCAGAGATGATTCGTAACCTCAGCTACAAGATTGATGACTTGAGAGATTTGATTGAGAAGCTTATCAAGGACTCACCATCACCACCGAAGGAGTAATTCGTCATTGGTATTGGTATCCCCTTGGCTTGTTCCAAGCTAGGGGGAGTGCCGCGGTATCACATCATTATCTTTTACTCATTTACTTTTCAAGTAGAGTCGTATCATGAATAGAGAAATTATCTTAAAGAATAGTCTGCTGTGTGGAAGTATCCTCCTTAGTTGGTTATCTATGTATCCCTTGGTGTGAGTTGCGGTAATGAAATATTAATGAGAAGTTTTATCGTTTACTTTCCGCACACTTTATTTTAGTTTGCAATGTTTCTTATATGATTAGTCTTATTGATTAGTATTGGAATCACTTTGGGAGCATAAGTAAATTTAGTTGGTTTTGGCAAACTTAGCTTGGTCAGTAGCAACATTACCTTGAGGTTTGAGTAGAAAAGAAGAAAGAAGTTCTTGTAGTTACATCACTTTAGTTTTCCTTCATGTTTGGCTAATAAGCAATAGTATTCTCAAAGTTAAAATCGTTGTACTTTCAAGGAAGTTTGCATGATTGTACATATTATATGTATGTTTGTTTCATGCAACTCTTATGCTTGCTACCCAGCCTTGCTAGCCAAAGACCTATACTGAGAGGGAATACTTCTCGTGCATCCAACTCCTAAAAACCAAGTTACTTCTAAAGAGTCCACTATAAATTCCTATGCATGGTATTTTAAGCCATTCCAAGTAAATTTTCATGTGCTACCTTTCAAAAACCTTCAACTACTTCTCATTTTGTGCCACTATTTTTAGCTCATGAGGACGTAGTGGATGGGTTTGTCATATTCCATACTAAATTAAGTACCCCTCGACTAGGTAGCTTCATCTGCTCGTCATTAATTTTGCAAGGGAGCTGGTCAGACCATTGTAATCTCAAAGAAAGAAAAGAAAAAGGCACTCCTCCATGGTTTGTGAAAGTTGGTGGGCACCCGATGGAATTGGTTAGCCATGGTTTGAGAAAGGAAAAGGTGAGGAGGAGTGCCAAGCTATAAAAGAGCACAATTGTACCAATTAATCAACATCTCGGAACCGCTCTCACTTGTTTAGTATGGAAGATATCAAGAACTCCGTTGCTAGTCGTTGACAAAAGCAACCACCTCTGAAAATAACTTTTACCTCTGTTTTACAAATGAAAAGCTCTAGCACATGTTTAATCCCTACTTCCCTCTGCGAAGGGCCTGCCTTTTACTTTTATGTTGAGTCAACCTATTCCCTTCTATCTCAAGCAAGTATTTGAGTTGTTATGTTTCACTCATCCATATGTTGATCCGTTCAATCATGTTTACTAACTTCTTTTGTTTAGTACAATGCTTTTATCTGAAGGAATATATCTTTGAAAGCTTTCTATGATTGCAAAAAGTTTGTTTCGTTGAGCATATGGTTTTTGCTATATTAGCTCTGTTTTTAAAGGCTCTGTTCAACAGCAAGTATAGTTTGTTCATTGTTCTCTGACCAAGAACTAAGGTTTGCCATCACCAATTATAGTTTACCTTGTGCATCTTTATTTGTGATTCCCTATTACTTATTGCAAGTCTACATCGTATAAAGGGAAGTTGCTGTCTATTATAATTTGTCCATTGGTGAATGTGATGCTTCTTGTCCGTATTTTGATTATCGACACTTCACTCCATAAATATGTGGTCATGTTTACCGAGTTTAGTTTTCGCTTGGGGACAAGCGAGGTCTAAGCTTGGGGGGTTGATACGTCCATTTTGCATCACTATTTTGTATCATAATTTACTGTTATTCATTGATATATTTCACATTTAGAGATGATATTTATGTTGTTTCCTCTGTTTTTACATGTCTGATGATCATTGGAGGATTTGCTGCCGGAGCCAGGATTCTGCTAGAAAAAGGACCGTCAAGACACCATATTTTGGAAGATCAGGAAATTCGAGAAAAATACCAGGAAATTATATTTTGCCAGAAGACTGAAGTAGCCAGAAGGAGGAGGCGAGAGGGGCCACAGGGCAGCCTCCACCAGGGGGCGCGGCCCAGCCCCTGGCCGCGCCGCCCTATGGTGAGGGCACCCTGGCCCACTACTGCCATCGCCCCTTCACGTATTTTATCATCCCCGAAAACCTAAGTCAAGGGGGGGCTCAGAGATAGACACCACCGCCTTCACGGGGTGGAAAACACCAGAGAGAGAAAAGCTCTCCGGCAGGCAGAAATCTACCGGGGAAATTCCTTCCCGGCGAGGGGAGATCATCGCCATCGTCATCATCATCGCGCTGGACTTCATCGGGAACATCATCACCATCATCCTCATCACCAGCACCTTCATCTCCACCATCACCACGCCATCCCGCTGTAACATCTTGAGTTGAATCTTGTCAAATTCTTAGGGGAAACTTTCCCGGTGTTGATTACTCTTGTGGTTGATGCTATTGAGTGGAACCGTTGAATTAAGGTTTATGTTTAGATTGTTATTTACCATTATTTAACCTCTGATCATGATCCATATGATGTCTTGTGAGTAGTTCGTTTAGTTCTTGAGGACATGGGAGAAGTCAAGTTGTTAGTAGTGGAATTATGTTGAGTAATATTTAATGGTTTGATATTTATTTCTTGTGGTGCTATTTCACTAGTGGTGTCATGCGAACGTCGACTACATGATACTTCACCATTTATGGGCCTAGTGAGATGCATTGTGTATTTGGCTACCAATTATGGGGTTGCTGGAGTGACAGAAACCTAAACCTCCGTTGGGAAAACATTGCACCAGAGAGCGTAGGATCTTAGAGTTTAAGGCTGTGGTTAGATTTATCTTAATTACTTTCTTGTAGTTGCGGATGCTTGCAAGGGGTATAATCACAAGTGTGTATTTATCCTAGTAAGGGTAGTGCGCTAGCACAGATTCACCCCCATAACACTTATCAAACCAATAAAGATTATTTAGCGGCATGAAGCGAAAGCACTTGACAGAAACTCCCATGTGTCCTCAAGAACGTTTGGTTATCATAAGTTACACAACCGGCTTGTCCTTTGCTCCGATTGCCTAGTTGACAGCCGGTCCTTGTGCGTGGTGAATGACCAGCCCGTTGGGAACCCCAAGAGGAAGGTGTGATGAGTATAGCAGCTGGTTTTCTCTCAGTTAAGAAACCAAGGTTTATCGTTCTTGGAGAGGAGAGATAAACGACTGAAGGTGATGCAGACTGGCTTAATAGCACTCCAACAAGGGCGCTGTTTAACGATACTTGTTGACTCGTCTTCGGCCAGTAGCAACGCGGAACCTGCACACAACACAACCAAGTACTTTGTTCCCAACTTGCGATGAGGTTGTCAATCTCACCGGTTTGCTTGAAACAAAGGTTATGAGTGTATCGAGTGGAAAACAATAGAGTATGCGAGTAAAGTAAACAGTGCGAGTAAAGTAAACAGGTGATAGCAATATGATGGAAATAAGACCGGGGTCCACAGTTCACTAGTGGTGTCTCTCCATAAGATAAATAACACATGCTGGGTAAACAAATTACAGTTGGGCAATTGATAGAATAAAGATAAACGTGATATGTCAAGAATATCACTATGAGATTTACTCTGGGCATTACAACAAAATACATAGACCGCCATCCAACTGCATCTATGACTAATAATCCACTTGTGGCGAATCAATCCGAGAACTCCACAAGTATTAAGTTGCGAACAACAGATAATTGCATTAAGCAAGGTGTGTAATGTAAACAAAGCATATGCCCTTGAGCATATGAATGTTGTTTTCTCCGTAGTAGCAACAACACATCTACAACCTTAGAGGTTTCTGTCACTCCCCCAGGTTAAATAGAGGCATGAACCCACTATCGAGCATAAATACCCCCTCTTGGAGTCACTGGCAACTACTCGGCCAAGATAGCTACTAACAACGGAGAGCATGCAAGATCATAAACAACATAGAGATAACAAAAGATAATATTCAGTACAGCAACTCAATCATAACACCAATATTCATCGGATCCCAACAAACCAAACATGTAGAATTACATAACGGTGATCTCAATCATGTAGGGCAGCTCATGAGATCTAAACATGAAGCACATAGTGGAGAAGACAACCATCTAGCTACTGCTATGGACCCATAGTCCAAGGTAGACTACTCACTCATCGCTCCGGAGGCAAGCATGGCGATGAAGAAGATCTCCGGTGGTGATTCCCCTCTCCGGCAGGGTGCCGGGAAGAGCTTCTGGACCCTCCCGATCTTCGGGTCGACGGCGGCGGCGGATCGTGATGTGTTCTGGAAAATTGATCGGGTACTTAGGTTTTTTCCATCGGGGGGTCTTTATAGGCGAAGGGGCGATGTCAGAGGTGGGGCCAGGTGCCCTCACACCATGGCGGCACGGCCCAGGCCCTGGCCGCGCCAGCCTGGTGTGTGGGGCCCCTGTGGCCCCCCTCCTACTCTCCTTCAGATGACTGGAAGCTCCCAGACAAAATAAGACTTCAGGAACTTGTTTCGTCCAATTCCGAGAATATTTCCTGTGTATCACTTCTGAAACACAAAAATAGCAGAAAACATGGAACTGGCACTGTGGCGACTTGTTAATAGGTTAGTTCCGAAAAATGCATAAAAGTGCCACTAAGTGTAACGAAACAGTAGTCCAATGGTGTAAAAACAAGCATGGAGCATCAAAAATTATAGATACGTTGGAGACGTATCAAGCATCCCCAAGCTTAACTCCTGCTCGTCCTCGAGTAGGTAAGTGATAACAAAAGAATAATTTTTGAGGTGACATGCACCTACATAATCTTGATCATGTATGTAAGCATTTGTGAGCTGGGATCATAAGAACTTAAAACACGGGCATGAAGATATAATCTTGACAATAAGAACTTAGCAACCATGTTGTAAACATGCAAATGAACACAAACAAAAGATCATGAAAATGAAACAATGAAAGTCAAACGTGTGTTCAAATCATAAGGAAAAACATACAAATGGCTTTCAGCTTGTCCTTCAAAGAGAGCAAAACATAAATGCATAGGACACCTTCAAGTTTAAGAGGGCGACTAGATACAAATAATTTGAGAACAAGTGAAACCAACAATATGAATCAATCAATGAACTTTGGGACAATGCATATTATACTAAGAATGACAACTATGCTCTCTTAGACGGTGCATAAAGGTAGAAGGTGGTGACACAACGTAAAAGTAAAAGAAAGGCCCTTCGCAGAGGGTAGCAGTGATTGCAAGTTTTATAACCTTCAAAAATTATGGTACTTACCAGCTTTGAGCTCTCATTGCCCCCATCATAAGCATCTTGAATGGTTAAAGTTAATGCGAGAACAATTATGATGCATATGCTTGACAAATCATAAGTTGAAAACCTCGTGTCCCGTGAATACGAGTACCCAAACCTCATGCTACTTTACTTAGAGTCCCAAGCAAGGCTCTTGTCATTGTAAATATATGCATATCATTGAGAACCGCCAATGGGGTACCTCCGTGCCCGATGACATGAACAAGCCCACATCAAAATGACAGGACAAGCAGACAATGAACACCTCGACATCTCTTTTATTTGCCATTTGTTTAGCTTTTTATTTTGAGATGCGTCGTCGAATGTTCACCATGGGTATGCTGCAAATTTCCACCATGAATTATGCATGGCTTAGATTAGCGGCCCGACGTTTCCCTAACACATATACAAACTCCATGATCTCCACAAGATTCCCAATTCATTTCACACCGCGGGCATCCATAAACAAAAGTTCACGATATCAACTCAAATAAGAAGTGCAATGTTGAAAGCTTGCGCATGACTGTATGGCTGGGCTAGTCTCCAACTTACAACTTGCAAGCATAACAACTCAACATAAGAGACCACAATGTCAAATTTTTAAGAACAGGAAAAAGTAAAGTGTGCCTTCCGGTTCGTGAGAGCTTTACTGACCGAATTTCGCATAACACTGGTAAGAGTTTAATTTGAAGAGAAAATAAAAGCAAGTCAAATTTACTTGGAATAGCAAATTGCTAGTAGGTATGTATGGTGGACACTTTGGAAAACTTTGGCTTTTAGGAGTTGGATGCACGAGTAGAGCTCATACTCAGTACAAGGCGAGGGCTAGCAAAAGACTGGGAGCGACCAACTAAGAGAGCAATAATGGTCATAATCATGCAAAGCGACAAAGCGACATTAAAAGAAGCATAAGATGGCATCAAAAGTCAAAAACTAAATGATCATAGAGGCTATTGGCAACTTTGTAAGAGTCTAACATGTGTGAGCATGCGCCAAGTCAACCCAAATAAAGCATCAAGGAGAAAACTAAAATAATGCTTCCATACAATAAAAACAACGCATGATTTTTTCAGAGGCTCATTAAGCAATCTCAGTTATTTGAGACAAGTCATGCTACAGCAAAACCACTAAGCATACTATCAAAAAGACATCAAGCATGACATGAAAAATCCTAAGCCGCAGTCTACACAAGCTCCTTCTTGTACCACTTTTTTGCACAAAGCTTTTTCTCTTTTCCAACACCATTTGAAATTTTTAAAGACACCTCTTTTGATGAAAACCAACTAAGATCAGAGGCAAAAAATACACCTTGATGAAAAGATATGACAAGGTCTGAACGCAAATCAAGGCGAAAACGAAAACCAAAAGCAGTAGCAGAAAAAGAAGAACACCCGGTGAAATTGTAAGAATGAAAACTAGAGCGTTCTTGGCAAATGAAAAGCAAGGCAACTTCTCCAAAGGAAATTTGTTGGGGTCCAACCATTTATTGCAGCAAACAAAACTAAACTAACTAAGAAAACTAAAACAACTGACGCTCCAAGAAAAACACATAGTGCATGAAGCAATAAAAATATAGTGTTTTGAAAGGTGACCTGATTTTTGCCGATGAAGAAGGGGTGCCTCGGGGGCATCCCCAAGCTTTGACGCTTGTACTTCTTGGATATTTCTTGGGGTGATGCATGGGCATCCCCAAGCTTGAGCTTTTGTCCATTCTTCAACTCATCTCATCATTCTCCAATCCCTACACTTGAAAACTTCCTTCATATAAAACTAAACACAAATCTATTAGCAACATTAGTGTAAGCATAACATATAATCAACCTCTTTTTGCTTCAGGTTTCAACTCAAAACCACCACATATATAGCAAATACTACTGTAGCAACTTCCCCAAAAGTTCCATGATCAAAAGAGCTCAAAAGAAAGCGATAAAACGGCAAACACAAATATTGGCAGAAATCTGTCAAAACAGAACAGCTGACAAAGGACGAATTTTTGAGGGGTTTTCTGTTGCTCAAATAAAAAAGTGTTCAACTAATGAAAGTTTAGATATAACCTGGGGCATATGCACAAGGAATCGAGGTCCAAAAGATATACAGAGAATTTATACGAATTTTTACGGTGCAGCACCGAAAACAGTTTTAAGACAGCAACATCCCCAAATCTTTACCTCACTCGAATTAGAGGCTTCTCTTAGCACAAAAACAAAATAAACAAGATAAGGAGCGGTCATTACAGTAGTAATGACTTCCAAGACTCAAATAAAAGAAAAAGTACCGAAAATAAAACATTGGGTTATCTCCCAAGAGTGCTTTTCTTTAACGCCTTTGAGCTAGGCGCAGAAAATTGCGAATCAAGTAACATCAGAAGAAGCATTAAGATCAACTGCAAAGGTCTTGTCAATAAGGCATTGTATTTCATCCCCATAAGTTTTAGAAGACCCTTTGTGATCACGCTTTGGTTCACTCAAATCACAAAAAAGATTTTTGGGACAGATCCAGTCAAAATTATTTTCGAAAGCTTCACACAATCCTAAGAGCTTGCTAGGTATAGGTATTTCGGCTCCTTTATCGTTTGTACTAATAACCTTTACAGGTGAACCGAGTTTATTAAAATGTTTAAGAACTTTTGTAGCTTCAATAACGACATCTTTAAATTCTAGGCGCAAAGCTTCCAAGATAAAAGCTTTCTTTTCGGGATCCTCAATTTCGTGAAGCTTAAGGAACATGTATTGCATAAAAGGATTAAGACTAGCAAACCTAGTTTCCAACATGTGAATTAAATAAGCAGAAGCAACTTCAATACTAGGAGCTAGCTCAACCAAAGATTTCTCCTCAACTTCCTCATGCATACTAATGTGATTAAAGAACTCCTCAATGTTACTTTTGCCAATAATCGAACCACTACCTACTGAGAGGTCCTCCAGAACGTACTTAGGGATCAACATGATAAACTAAAAGTAAAGAAATAACAACTACCAAGGATTCTAATTTTTTTGGGTTTTTGATATAAAACGATGCAGGTAAAATAAATAAAGTAAAGCAAAACAATAACAAAGTAAAGGATGTGCGTGCGAAAACTCCCCTCGCAGAAGTCTTCTACTTCCTCCCCGGCAACGGCGCCAGAAAAATAGCTGATTGCCTAGTTGACAGTCGGTCCTTGTGCGTGGTGAATGACCAGCCCGTTGGGAACCCCAAGAGGAAGGTGTGATGAGTATAGCAGCTGGTTTTCCCTCAGTTAAGAAACCAAGGTTTATCGTTCTTGGAGAGGAGAGACAAACGACTGAAGGTGATGCAGACTGGCTTAATAGCACTCCAACAAGGGCGCCATTTAATGATACTTGTTGACTCGTCTTCGGCCAGTAGCAACGTGGAACCTGCACACAACACAACCAAGTACTTTGTTCCCAACTTGCGATGAGGTTGTCAATCTCACCGGTTTGCTTGAAACAAAGGTTATGAGTGTATCGAGTGGAAAACAATAGAGTATGCGAGTAAAGTAAACAGGTGATAGCAATATGATGGAAATAGGACCGGGGTCCACAGTTCAGTAGTGGTGTCTCTCCATAAGATAAATAACACATGCAGGGTAAACAAATTACATTTGGGCAATTAATAGAATAAAGATAAACGTGATATGTCAAGAAGATCACTATGAGATTTACTCTGGGCATTACAACAAAATACATAGACCGCCATCCAACTGCATCTATGACTAATAATCCACTTGTGGCGAATCAATCCGAGAACTCCACAAGTATTAAGTTGCGAACAACAGATAATTGCATTAAGCAAGGTGTGTAATGTAAACAAAGCATATGCCCTTGAGCATATGAATGTTGTTTTCTCCCTAGTAGCAACAGCACATCTACAACCTTAGAGGTTTCTGTCACTCCCCCAGGTTAAATAGAGGCATGAACCCACTATCGAGCATAAATACCCCCTCTTGGAGTCACTAGCAACTACTCGGCCAAGATAGCTACTAACAATGGAGAGCATGCAAGATCATAAACAACATAGAAAGATAATATTCAGTACAGCAACTCAATCATAACACCAATATTCATCGGATCCCAACAAACCAAACATGTAGAATTACATAACAGTGATCTCAATCATGTAGGGCAGCTCATGAGATCTAAACATAGTGGAGAAGACAACCATCTAGCTACTGCTATGGACCCATAGTCCAAGGTAGACTACTCACTCATCGCTCCGGAGGCAAGCATGACGATGAAGAAGACCTCCGGTGGTGATTCCCCTCTCCGGCAGGGTGCCGGGAAGAGCTTCTGGACCCTCCCGATCTTCGGGTCGACGGCGGCAGATCGCGATGTGTTCTAGAAAATTGATCGGGTACTTAGGTTTTTTTCCGTCGGGGGGTCTTTATAGGCGAAGGGGCGATGTCAGAGGTGGGGCCAGGTGCCCTCACACCATGGCGGCGCGGCCCAGGCCCTGGCCGTGCCAGCCTGGTGTGTGGGGCCCCTGTGGCCCCCCTCCTACTCTCCTTCGGATGACTGTAAGCTCCCGGACAAAATAAGACTTCAGGAACTTATTTCGTCCAATTCCGAGAATATTTCCTGTGTATCACTTCTGAAACACAAAAACAGCAGAAAACAGGGAACTGGCACTGTGGCGACTTGTTAATAGGTTAGTTCCGGAAAATGCATAAAAGTGCCACTAAGTGTAACGAAATAGTAGTCCAATGGTGTAAAAACAAGCATGGAGCATCAAAAATTATAGATACGTTGGAGACGTATCAAGCATCCCCAAGCTTAACTCCTGCTCGTCCTCGAGTAGGTAAGTGATAATAAAAGAATAATTTTTGAGGTGACATGCACCTACACAATCTTGATCATGTATGTAAACATTTGTGAGCTGGGATCATAAGAACTTAAAACATGGGTATGAAGATATAATCTTGACAATAAGAACTTAGCAACCATGTTGTAAACATGCAAATGAACACAAACAAAAGATCATGAAAATGAAACAATGAAAGTCAAACGTGTGTTCAAATCATAAGGAAAAACATACAAATGGTTTTTATTTACTCGTACTTTATTTACTTGCATTACCAAATACCCCTGAAAACCCGTTTGCTAGTATTTACAGTGAATCCTTGATCAAAACCACTTGTCAACACCTTCTGCTCCTCGTTGGGTTCAACACTCTTATTTATCGAAAGTACTACGATACACCCCCTATACTTGTGGGTCATCAACGCGCCTTGCCCCCTCCCCCCCTCATGAACACTCTCATCTCGAGATCGCAAAGCGCCTTCATTAAATCAAGAAACATTCATGACAACTACTTGTATGTGCGAAACTTCGCTAGACGGCTTCACAAGGCAAGACCACCGGCCCTTTTGCTCAAGCTTGACATAAAGAAGGCCTTTGACTCCGTCCGTTTGGACTATCTCTTGGACTTGCTCCAACGGCTTGGTTTCCCGCCTAAATTTTGGAATTGGCTTGTTGCTCTCCTTCGCACGTCATCTCCTAGAGTGCTTTTAAATGGTGTCCCGGGAGTCCCAATTATCCATGGCCGAGGGTTGAGACAAGGAGATCCGCTATCGCCCTTATTGTTTGTCCTTGCAATCGATCCTCTACAAGCTATCCTTGCCAAAGCAACAAAAAATGGGGACTTGCATTGTCTTCGAGGACAGGCCGCTTCCATGCGCACCTCCCTATATGCCAATGATGCGGTCATTTTCATGGCCCCTATCAAAGACGACATTGATAATCTATCCCTCATCCACTGTGATTTTGGGGAAGTAACCGGCCTAGTCACCAATGTCCAAAAAAGCATGGTGGTCCGTATTTGGTGCTCCGAGATTGATCTTGAGGCCACTCTACTTGGGTTCCCCGCTACATGCTCCGCCTTCCCAATACGCTACTTGGGCCTCCCGATCTCGGTGCACCGGCTAAGGACCAGAGATTTTCAATACATTGTTGATAAGATGGCTAGCAAGCTTCCAGTTGGGCAAGGGAAATATGTCACCACCGCTGGGAGAGCCGCTTTGATTAGATCCGTCATTGCCTTCATTGCTCTCTATCCTCTCACTGTCTTACCTATCCCCAAAGGCGTTTTGAAGTCCATTAACAAACTTGAGCATGCTTTCCTTTGGGCGGCTTCGGACAAGGTTTCTGGGGGTAAATGCAGTAATGTGGGATGTTGTTTGCAAGCCCAAAAGCATGGGGGGTCTCGGTATTTTGGACCTTGAGAAATTCGGAAGACCTTGAGACTAAGGTGGACATGGTTGGAGTGGACAACCCGAGACGTCCTTGGATGGGAATGAGGAAACCTTGTAATGAGGAGGATATGAAGCTTTTTTATGCTTGCATCAATATGGACATTGGTAACGGAAAGACCGCCAAGTTTTGGCACCCTCCTTGGCTTGGGGGAGCCGCTCCTAAGGACATCGCCCCATCCATTTTTTCCTTGTCATGCAAGAAGAATTTTGAGGTTTGCAAGGGGTTGGAGCAAGATTTTTGGGTTTCAAACCTTTCTTTCGTGGGAGACATTATGGTTGCACACATCACCGAGTTCTGCAATCTTTGGACCAAAATTCAAGACGTGCAACTAAGTGAGGACCCGGACTCCAGCACTTGGAAGCTCACCACATCCGGCACTTACTCTTCGGCTTCGGCCTACTTGGCGCAATTCGATGACCCCCCAACGTCTCTCATGGTTCTGGCGGTTTGGGACAATTGGGCTCCCCCTAAATGCAAGACTTTTGCTTGGTTGATTCTCCAAAACAGAGTGTGGACATCGGTTCATCTCATTCGTAGGGGGTGGCCGAATAGTGTCCCTTGTCAACTTTGCAAGAGAGAACCGGAGATGGCGGCGCACCTCATTTTCAAATGTCGGTATTCAATTCGTGTATGGAATGGACTCAAGGAGTGGATTGGACTCGTGGATTTTGATACAAGCCTTTGGGAAAATTTGACTCCCTTGATGAATGGTGGTGTGCGACCTTCAGAGCGAATGGGCGACGGCAGAAGGGCCTAACTTCCTTGCTTCTCCTTACCGCTTGGGAGCTTTGGAATGAAAGGAATGCCTGAGTTTCTAGAAACGTGGCTTCAATGCCCGCTAGAGTGATTTCGATCATCAAGAGTTGTCACGCCCCCGAGACCCGGCCCGGTAGAATGACAGCCGCCGCGCGCCTATACACCGAGAGGCATATACACGTGCAAGGCTAAAAAATGCAGGAAAAATCGGCATAGTGGATCACAAACAGCTCATTTACTAATATTATAAGTTTATTTACAATTATAGGATTAAACAACTAGATTCTCTAGATCTCTTCCCCACCCGCTTCCGCTGCGCCTCTGACTGCATTCAAAAACATAAGAGGAGCTAGAGTGAGTATGATAAAACATACTCAAGAAGTAGTACAAGAAACAATGGTTAATCAAGGTATTAGATGGAATCAATAAAAGATTAACAAGGTATTAAATGGAAACCAATTTAGAGAAAGGAATAAGGCAACAACGAAATGGAAAGAATAGTAATTGACGTCACACATGACCGCAAGCATTCCCTACCCAGGAGTCACAGGGGTGAATATTCACGCTTTTACACTCTATAGAGGGGTATTCCGACATCGACAGTCTCGACTAACTCCACACAGGCATTAGCCGAGCAGTGTTCTTTTACCCGCTAAGACCCAGATACCTTGACTTACTGATGTTAGTCGCTCCTACGGATCCATCACTGACACGTTCCATGACAAGGGCCGTCCTTAGCGGAGAACCCAGACAGTCCCATACCTGAAATGTGACCGGTACAATACATTTACCGTCGTGATACCAATACCAAAGATCATAGAATAACAACAATAGAACGGCTAAGCTAATCAGCAGATAGAAAATACTCATGCATCTGCAGAAGTACCATGTCCAACGAATCCAGATACTACTCACGGTAGTACTATGAGCAAGGATGAAGAGATGAGTCAACGAAATATCTCTTCAACAATATGATTACAAGGATAGTATCAGCAATAGTCTGTTCAACAGTGAAATTAACCAAAATATGGTGCATGAAGCTATACATGCATCTCAAAGAAGGATCAACTGGATAGAAACTGGGAAGTAGAAGAGGTACTACTTGCCTCTATTAGAGTCGAACCTTCCCAATCTGAGTGCGTGTCAATAATATTTTCACGGTACGATACCATCGTCAAGAAAACCAGAAGCTAAATAATCACCAAACTACTGCTCTCCAAAACAAGAACACACACCTGGATATATTATGCACCGATCTCCACTCTCCTGCACCATCTATCTTGACGGGCACACACACTCTCACTCGTTTCTCTGTCTAACTCTCTCTCTCTCTCTCTGAGTGGTCCGGCGGTGTGGTGCTGTTTTAAGGCAGAACACAGGAGCCTTCTATTTATAGATGAGTGCCAAGATGTGAGTGTCTAAATATCTGACCGCTTCACCGCTGAAATATCTATCATTGGCAGCCGTTTCCTCCTTTGCGTCTAAGTAAACGAGCTGACTAGCTACCTACGTGTCACTCACTCACAGGTAGACTGCATGCACAAATCCACGCACGACTTAGTGCCTGTTTGTTTGAGCTGCAGCTGAACGAGAAGCAGCTGGAGCTGGTAGGGTCTGAGAAGCAGCTGAAGCTGGACAGCTGGTGAAATGTAAATTTGGTGTTTGGTAACCTGCTTTTAGGACGGCTGGTAGACATAGAGCTGATGACGAAAGTCTGAAATACCCTTGTATGCTGAAGATGATGTATAATTACTGATGATATGATTTATGGTAGCTAAAATAATATGATTATTACTTTATTAGTTTAAAATAAATTTGTAGTTGTGAATAAATGATTATAATAAATAAATGTAGTCAAAAATATAAAAATAATACAATATAATAAACTCAACACATGGATTTTCCATAATAGACTTCCGTGCTAAACAAAACACATAATAAGATGTTCAACATATTACAAGATACGAGTTACTTTATACATCGGACCACCAACATAAACAAGGTTCTCATATAACAATTAAGTTAGGAACAAAATACTAGACACGAACTTGTAACCAACCTAGCTAAACATCTCCGATCAAAGCATCCGCAATATTTTTGCGAATTACATTCATGTTGCCATGCTCAACACCCAACTGGACTCCAGGAAGTGGTGTAGATGGTTCAGGTTGCATGTTTCCTGGCATGTAGTTCTCATTTTGATCGCACTTGTAGAACTCCTTGTCATGTAGATTACTCTCTCTTATCCAATTATGGAGTGCCATGCAAGCAACAATGATGCGAGCTTGCTTCACAATTGGGTAACTTGTAATATGTAGTAGAATACGCCACTTCATCTTCAAGACACCAAATGCTCGTTCGATGACATTTCGGAGTGACGAATGAGCATGGTTGAAGACCTCTTGTTTTCCACTAGGTTTGCGGCCTTGTCGAAACTCTGGCAGATGGTACTTTTGTCCCTTGTATGGAGCAAGGTAACCCGTGTTGCTCAGAAATGCCGTTGGTCTATTACCATCTTGCTTTTCTTGTGCACAAATCTCACAAAAGGCTTGGGCAGCAGGTGCATCCCAATTAGCTTTGGCTTGGCTCTTACTTTCTGTTTCCATCTAATTATACATGAACAACAATAATACCTCCATTATGAACACAGGCACGCATACATTACACACAAATTCAGTCCTAATTCTATTGTAACCCATTGATCTGAATCAGTCACACATTTCTAAGCATATATACAGTCGAAAATCATGCAAATACACATATCACAACCTGAATCATGTAAGAACATATAGGCTCACCTTGCTCTGGTTGCACAGCCGCTGGCGTCGGGTAGGTGGTCCTCCAGCAGGTCGGCGTCGGAGAAGCGGTCGGGGACGGCCTTCTTCAGCACCAGCAGGTCAGGGACGGCCTTCTTCACCACCAGCAGGTCGGAGACGGCGCCGACACGCGAGCAGCAGAGGGAGTGGGGCGGTGGCAGGGGGCGGTTGAGCAGCGCTAGAGAGGAGCGCGGGGGAGGCGGAGAGAAGGGAATCCCGGCGGCGTGGCAAGAGAGCCCGGCGGCGCAGCAATGGAGCCCGGCGGCGCGGCCAGACAGGCCGGCGGCGAGGGGAAACCCTAGCCGCCTTTCAGGTCGCTGTCTCTTGGGGGGGCGAATGGGGAACGGGGTGAGTTTAGGGAGAAAAATTGGGAAGGGGTTGATATATATATGCGGTGGCATTTGCTCGTAAATACTTCAAACTTCAGTGGCACAGATTGGTGGGAGGTCTCACAAGCTGTGGGAAGCCGCAGGAAGTCTCTCCGGACGTGCTTTACGGCTTGCAGTGCAAATAGAACAAGCACTTGTAAAAGCTTCTACCCAAATTTTAGATGTTTGGCTAGGCTTGTGCTTTTTAAGAACCAAAAGCAGTATAAGCATAAGCTCCAGCCCAAACAAACAGGCCCTTAGGCCCTTGCCGACAAGCCCCAAAGCTCACTAGCATGCAGTTTCATTGCACCTTGCAAAATATCTTGATTAGTTTATTCAAATGTCTCACTGCTAACCTAGTCTTGTATATGGATGCTTAAATAAAAATGCACAAGCAGGTATATATGTACGATGCACTAGTACTACTGACGAAACAGGCTTTCGCCCCGCTATATTAATATAGCACTAGTACTACTACTAGTTGACATTATACATAAACAAAATTAGGTTAGCTTTCCAATTATAATTAACTCCTCTAATTTTTGTTCCATACATGGAATGACATTTAATATAAATACAAGACATTAGAGAAAATCAAAATAATTATAAGCTAATTATTTTCCAACTCAAATTAATTAATAACTTAAAATTTTGGGTTCTCACAAGAGTAGCTAGTGCCCACTTGTGGGGCTTGGCCGGGGCAAAAAATTTGAGTGCTATTATGCCGTGAGAGTAGACTTTAATTTAGAGCTTTTGCCCCTTGTAACTTAAACTCTTTCTCCTTTATTAAATGAAATAGGTAAAGCTTTTGCCTCGTTTCAAATATTGAGTGTTACCATCAAAGCATCCTCGAGTATACCGTAACGGCCACGCTGTATGATAACACTGCGGTGAGCCGAAGCTCGCCTATTTGTCTAGCACAATATATGCTAGGTGCAGTACAATGATACTAGGGAGGAGCGGCAGTAGCAGCCATGGATTGCGGGGCTTCATCTTCTTTTTTGTCCTCCGGCAGCTCGAGCCATCCATTCAGGCGGAGCCCCTCCTGGACAAGCTCACTGTCACGGAAGTCGTCGCGGTATGTCTCGAGGTTGTCACGCATGTTGATCACCCACGACGACGCGAGTTCCTTCTTCCATTCCTCCAGGCGCGGGAACCCGCAGTGCTTCTCCCCGTACTCCTCGCAGTACTCCAGGTCCACGTCGTGGGTGCGCCGCTTGGGCACGCCGGCGAGCTCCCTGGAGCGGTTGTACTCCTCCGTGGACCGCAGCATCTCCTCCTCCGATGGCAGCGTCCTCCGGCCCGATAGCACCTGTGCCACCCACCTCGCCTGCACCTCCATGAAGAGCGGCACGATGACCCTGTTGGGGATGCCGACGAAAGAGAGCGACGGCGCGAGGGATGGCGGGAAGACGTGCTCGAACAGCGGGCCCACGCGGTTGTCGTCGACGGTGACCCGCCCCTCAGTATCGAGTGTTAGACTATGTACAGCTTCTGTATACGTGTACGTGTATTGTACCAATTGTAACACACCCATCTTTTATATCTATATCGCAATCCCCCACTACATGATTTTCCTGTGTTCTCGTGCCTCCACGTCACCCCTATTTCCACCGTTCTGTTGTCGCTAGGTCGCTGGTCACTCCTGGATGAGAGGCCCGCTTCACTCGCCCGGCCTTCCTCCTGTGATTTTTTTGCCTGTCGTTCGTCTCCCCCGTTGGTGCTCTCCACCGCCGCCATGATGCACCACAAATCCCTCCACTGAGACCTCTTCTCCCCTCGCCACAAATGCTTATGAAACCGCCCCATGATGCCCATCATGCATCAGTCATTATTGCCCTGCAACTACAGAAGAAACGGCTAGGTTTAACTCACCTAACGACGCCTCAAGTTTTAAATAGCCCACCGTGTTGCCATGGAGTACATACTTGCTCGGCTTCTCCCGTACATCCATGGCAATGGTCTCCACTCTGGCAGCTTTCCTCTCCAGATTATCCTTCCGCCTTTTCTTTTGTTATCCCCTCAGTCATGTCCAATATGTTAGGTTGCTCACCCGCCCGACAACTGCTCGATAAAATGCCTGCCCCAATTCCGTTTGAGTTTCATTGGATTTTGCCTGCTGCTTTGATTGGATTTCGAAGGAATTGTAAGCATTTGTCGCTCAGGCAAGGAGGATCATCACGTGTACAACTATGGTGAACAACAATACGGCAATACCTGCTTACATTGGTAAACAAGCCCTCATCTCTTGCACTTAATTTTTTGTTAGATAACTAGCACATGCTTCTTCTATTTCCTTACTCTTGCTGGTCGCATGTCTATGTGCCCCTCAATAATCAATATCCCCCGCATTTGAAGGTTTTTTTTCTGTAGACCATCAAGATCTTTGCTGACCCTGCCACCAAAGGAGGCACCGCCATCAAGATTTCTGCTGACCCTACCACTGATAGAGGATCCAACTTTTTCCCTCCATCGGATACCAACTGCCGCCAAGAGACTCGCCGCATCCTTTGTCTTTACTAGCGGCACGCAGCTGAGGTATGTGAGGTTAGAACAAAAGCTTGGTATGTCCTTCCCACATCCAGTCCAATCACCACCACTCGGCACATATTCTACCGTTGTTTTTCCTTAATTCAGGTAATTGATTTTGGTTGGTCAAGATTGACATCGACACCTGTCAGTTAACACTTAACAGGCCAAGTTTTCTGTGAATAAATCTGATTAGATAGAATATACTCCAGAAGTACAACCAACATCCTAATCTACCAGACAAATGATGACTTCTTTTCCCGATTACATTTTGCAGCTTGCAAGCTCATCGGTTAGATATTGCTCTAGAAAACCTATTCTATGCATGAAGCATGCAAGAGCAGTGGTTGTTACTGGCATGTAATGTTCCGCACTTGTGCTGATGTATCTGTTCGTAGGGTCATACTCCATGATTTGTCAGGTAATTCCTTTTAATACAGAAGACACCATCTACTTAGTGCCTCTATTTCCTGCAATTTATACGTCCTAAAATTCGGATGACTTTTTGCTCTTTCAGTTTCCGAATTATTGTGATGTATGCATTCTCACTGTCCATTTCAAAAAAATGCATTCTCACTGTATCAGTCAAATACGGTACACACCCCTTTCTGAAGTTATGAGTGTGGTATGGATTCTCGACCTTTTGGGCAAATATAGTTAAAACGGTGTCCACTATTGGACAAATTATCTGAAACTTAATACTATTTCAGGCAGTAACAATGGATTAATTTCTGCAGGGTGGGTCGGATTAGGCAAGAACAAGCAGGTCATGACAAAGAGTGATGTATGCATTCTCACTGTCCATTTCAAAAAAATGCATTCTCACTGTATCAGTCAAATACGGTACACACCCCTTTCTGAAGTTATGAGTGTGGTATGGATTCTCGACCTTTTGGGCAAATATAGTTAAAACGGTGTCCACTATTGGACAAATTATCTGAAACTTAATACTATTTCAGGCAGTAACAATGGATTAATTTCTGCAGGGTGGGTCGGATTAGGCAAGAACAAGCAGGTCATGACAAAGAGTGATGTATGCATTCTCACCCCATTTCAAAAAAATTCATTCTCACTGTATCAGTCAAATACGGTACACACCCCTTTCTGAAGTTATGAGTGTGGTATGGATTCTCGACCTTTTGGGCAAATATAGTTAAAACGGTGTCCACTATTGGACAAATTATCTGAAACTTAATACTATTTCAGGCAGTAACAATGGATTAATTTCTGTAGGGTGGGTCGGATTAGGCAAGAACAAGCAGGTTATGACGAAGAGTCATCTATTTCCAAGTGCTTGCCATTGCAACTTTGTTTTTACTGTTCAGGCATGAATAAATAGACTAGGTCAGTCATAGTATGTCCACCAAACTGGTAAGCTAATAATTGCAGGAATTAGCTTCAGTAGTATAGCGAACTACCAAATAACCCAAACCGGCAACATCTTTTTTCTAGATCAGAGCTTTTTATCTTTGTTACAGAGTGTAAAGAGGTCTAATGTGAATGCCTCCTTCCTTCGACAGTGTGTACTAGCTTCGCCTATTGTTTGACAATGTAGATATTGGTGATTTGTTCATGGACACATACATTCTCTGAAGATGCCAATACTTACGAGTATTTATTATTTGGTGGTTCACTTACTTTGGATTTTCTCCTATTGAAATATATTATAGTAAATACTATGAAGGGTATATTAATACATAACGGATTGCCATTTCGTTTTAACTTTTTCCATTATTATGGCCATCTTTTGTAGAGTTACTTTAAAAAATATTCCGCAGCAACGCGCGGGGTATCATCTAGTTATATATATGTGATAGGCCACCCCTAGAGGGTTGTGCCGGTTCCCCCAAATCATTGTCTTACATGGTATCAGACTTGGTTACGACTATCGCTTCCGCCGCCTAACCCTAGCCGCCGCCACCAAACCCTAGCCGCGCCGCCGCCGGTTGCCGCCGCCGCCGCCATGTCGAGCGCCGCCGCCTCCGGCTCCTCCAACGCTGGCTACCTCCCGGCCTCGCTCGCGGCTCTTCTCTCACGACCGATTGACTTGGCCGCCGTGCAGTCGCCTCCGGTCGGGACGAGGAGCGTCGGCTCCTTCTTCTCCAACCAGCCCTCGGCCTCTTCGTCGCCGAGGCACGCACTGACGTCCAGCGCCTCTTCGCCCGCCTCCTCGGCCGCCGCCATCTCGCCCCTGGCCTTCGCGCCCGTGGCGGCCTCGTTGGCCGGTACGGCAGGGTTCTCTGCATCACAGTTTGCGCTGATGCACCCTGCCCTCATGTCGTCCGCACCTCCGGCAGGGTCTACCCCCGCCACGGACGCTCCCGCCTCCGGATCGTACGTGTCGCCCGCGGAGTTTACCGCGGCGTCCTCGCCCGCACCGCCCGTCTCTGCTCCTATGGCGTACGCGCCTCCGGCAGTCTTCACGACGGGCTCGCTGCCGCCACCGTTCCACTTCGGCAATCTCATCACCGTCAAGCTCTCGCCGGACAACTACATCTTCTGGCGCGCGCAGGTCCTTCCGCTCCTTGGGAGTCACTACCTGCTCGGCTACATCGACGGTTCTTTTCCTTGCCCCCCCGCGCTGGTAGACAGCGTGAACGGCCCGGTCTATAGCCCGGCGCACCGTGTCTGGATAGGGCAGGACCATGCGAACCTCTCCTCCATCCAGGGGTCGCTCACTCCGGCTATTGCCGGACTCATCGTCTTTGCCAAGACATCTCATGAAGCATGGACAATCCTTGAGCGCTCCTTCGCGTCGCAGTCGCAGGCCCGTGCCAGTGCCCTCCGTCGCGAGCTCGGCGATTGTGAGAAGCTCGACTCCACGGCCACGGAGTTCTACAACAAGGTCAAGGCCCTTGCTGACACGCTGGCGTCCATTGGACAACCGCTCACCGACTCCGAGTTCAACTCCTTCATCGTCAACGGCCTCGACGAGGAGTACGATGGTCTGGTCGAGATCATTAATGAGAGGGGCAACTCAACTCCCATGATGGTGCACGAGGTCTACTCTCGTCTTCTTCTCACTGAGCAGCGCATCGAGGCGCGCCGCGCCAACCGGAGTCGCGGGTCACACTCCGCGAATGCTGCATACAAGGGCGGTCGCCCTTCCTCTGGCGCCCCATCGTCCTCCTCGGGCAAGGCGCCCATCGCACCGCCGCCGTCCTCGTCCACCCCCCCTTCGACACTGCCTTCAGGTGGGGGTCGGCGTGTGTGCCAGCTGTGTGGACTGGAGGGACATTGGGCCTCCAAGTGCCACCGCCGCTTCCAGAAGAGCTTCCTCGGCCTCGGCAATGATGGCAAGGATGCTCGCAATAATGCGCGTCAGGCTGCCATGGCTGACCGCCCGGCGCCGCAGAAGCCCCAGGGACATACTCAGTCCTACCCCGTCGACCCATACTGGTACGTTGATACCGCCGCCACGGATCATCTGACCAGCGAGCTCGGCAAGCTTCACTCTCGTGAGACCTATCACGGGTCCGACAAGGTCAACACTGCTAATGGAGCAGGTATGCCCATCTCTCATATTGGTCAAGCATCTCTTCTCACTAGTCATGCCAATAGGAGTCTTCAACTTTGCAATATTCTTTGAGTTCCCACTGTGACACGTAGTCTTCTTTCAGTTCCTAAACTCACTCGTGATAATAATGTGTTCTGTGAATTTCACCCTTTTGATCTTTTTATTAAGGTTCGGGCCACGAGGGACGTACTTCTTAGCGGGCGCCTTTGCCATGGCCTTTATCGCTTGGAGGATCCTGGCGTCTCTCGGGTTTTTAGTGGAGTTCGTGTTTCATCGTCACAGTGGCATGCTCGTCTTGGTCATCCAGCTACTCCTATCGTTCGCCATGTTTTGCGTCGTCATGAGCTTCCTAGCATGCCTAGTAATAAAGATGTAGCAGTGTGTGATGCTTGTCAGCAGGGGAAGAGTCATCAACTTCCTTTCTCAGAGTCTAGTCGTGAAGTTAAACATCCTCTTGAACTTGTGTTTTCAGATGTCTGGGGTCCTGCTCAGACCTCTATTAGTGGTCATAATTACTATGTCAGTTTCATTGATGCTTACAGTCGTTTTACTTGGCTTTATCTCATTAAGCGCAAATCTGATGTGTTTGATATATTTGTTCAGTTCCAAAAACATGTTGAACGCCTTCTCAAGCATAAAATTGTTCATGTTCAGTCGGATTGGGGTGGTGAGTATCGCAACCTCAATTCCTTTTTCCAGTCGCTTGGGATCGCACATCGTTTAGCATGTCCACACACACATCAGCAGAATGGTTCCGTTGAACGTAAGCATCGTCATATTGTTGAGACTGGACTCACTCTTTTGGCCCATGCATCTGTTCCTTTTCATTTTTGGAGTGATGCCTTCACGACTGCCTATTTTCTTATCAACCGTACTCCCACTCGTGTTCTCAATATGAAGACTCCTATTGAACTTCTTCTCAATGAACAACCTGATTATACCTTCTTTAAGGTGTTTGGGTGTGCGTGTTGGCCTCATACACGCCCATACAACAAATAGAAATTGGAATTTAAGTCCAAAAAGTGTGTCTTTCTTGGCTATAGTTCCCTTCATAAAGGTTATCGTTGTCTTCATGTTCCCACTAATCGTCTATATATGTATCTCGGGATGTCGTGTTTGATGAGCATGTTTTCCTTTTTCCCAACTACCTGTGTCCAACACTGAGTCTCCACATATGCATTCATCCTCCATTGCCACTGACCAATTTGAAGATGTTGCATATTCTCCTGTGTTGTTACGTAACCATGGTGCAGGGATTGGACACGGTGCATGATTAGAGCTGCTCGACGCAGCTCCTCCTTCATCACCGCCCTCCGAGCACATCGCTCCTGGTGCTCCTCTGCATGACCTTGGTTTGCGTGCTGATCATGCAGCCTCGGCCTCGCCTATGCCGGCCTTGCCGACGTCTAGTGCGCGGCCTTCCACGCCTGCCTCACCAACGTCGCCTGCCTCTCCTAGGTTGTCTCCCTCGCCGAGCAGCCCACTGCCCGCGACACCCTTGGCGGGCTCTGGCTCCGTCTCGCCGACGCCCAGTGCGTCGCCCAGCCCCTCGTCGGCTGGGTTGTCGCCATCGCCCAGCCCCTCGCCGGCTGGGCCCTCGCCATCGCCCAGCCTCTCACCGACTGGGCCCTCGTCATCGCCCAGCCCCTCGCCGGCTGGGCCCTCGCCATCTCCGCCATCCAGCCCCTCGTTGGCTGCACCCTCTACCTCGACGGCTCCTATTCCGCGTCCACATACGCGCAGTCGCAGTGGCATTTTTCGCCCAAAGGAGCGCACTGACGGTACTGTTGCTTGGTATGCTGCATATATGACTGCAGCTCTTGCGGATCCGTCCTCCGAGCCCCGCACGTATCAGGCTGCTATGAGCATCCCCCATTGGAGAGAGGCTATGGAACAGGAGTATCACGCTCTTCTTCGCAATGAGACGTGGACCCTTGTTCCTCCACCACCACGAGTCAATGTTATTAATTCTAAATGGGTATTCAAAGTGAAGAAGCATTCTGATGGGTCTATTGAGGGCTACAGAGCGCGTCTTGTTGCCCGAGGATTTCGGCAGCGCTATGGTCTTGACTATGAAGACACCTTCAGTCCAGTGGTCAAGCCTACCACCATCAGGCTACTTCTCTCCATTGCAGTCACTCGAGGTTGGTCTCTTCATCAGCTTGATGTGCAGAATGCTTTCCTTCATGGCCTATTGGAGGAGGAGGTTTATATGCAACAGCCGCCTGGTTTTTCTGATCCTAACCGTCCTGATCATATATATCGTCTTACCAAAGCACTCTATGGTTTGAAGCAAGCTCCTCGTGCCTGGCATGCTCGTCTTGCAACAGCCCTTCGTGCTCATGGTTTTGCGCCGTCCACTGCTGACTCATCATTATTTCTTCTACAGAAGCCCGAGGTCACTATGTACCTGTTGGTCTATGTGGATGATATTATTCTAGTCAGCTCCTCCCAGTCAGCTGCTGTTGCTCTTGTTCGGTCTCTTGGTGCTGATTTTGCTGTCAAATATCTTGGGAAGCTTCACTACTTTCTTGGTGTGGAGGTTGCTTCCCGTGCTAATGGACTTGTTATGATGCAGAAGAAGTATTCCTTGGATTTGTTGCAGCGGGCTGGGATGCTTAAGTGCGCGACGACCACTACACCTATGTCGAGCACTGACAAGATCACTGTTGTTGATGGTGAGCTTCTGTCTTCTGCGGATGCGACGGAGTACAGGAGTATTGTTGGTGGTCTCCAGTACTTGACGATCCCGAGACCAGATATTTCTTATGCTGTCAACAGAGTTTGTCAGTATCTACACGCGCCCCGTGACACTCATTGGTCTGCTGTTAAGCGCATATTGCGCTATATACGACTCACAGTGTCTTATGGGCTGCATATTCGGCCGAACCCCTCTGGGGTCCTCTCGGCATATTCTGATGCGGACTGGGCTGGCAGTCCGGATGACAGGCGATCCACGGGGGGCTATGCTGTGTTCTTTGGCTCTAACTTGATCGCCTGGAGTACTCGGAAACAGGCTACTGTATCACGTAGCAGTACTGAAGCTGAGTATAAGGCTGTTGGTGATGCTACTGCAGAGATTATCTGGGTACAGTCTTTGCTTCATGAATTGGGTATACCCCAACCACAGCCTCCTATTCTTTGGTGTGATAACATCGGTGCTACATACCTTTCTGCAAATCAGGTATTCCATGCCCGAACGAAACACATTGAAGTTGACTATCACTTTGTCCGGAAATGTGTGTCACAGAAGCGACTACAGATCAAGTTCATCTCCTCTAAGGATCAACTTGCAGACATCTTCACCAAGCCTTTGCCTCTACCACAGTTTGAGTTTTGTAGGCGTAATTTTACCCTTCTAGATTTTTTAGGAAGTGGCTAAGATTGAGGGAGGGTGTTAGACTATGTATAGCTTTTGTATACGTGTACGTATATTATACCAATTGTAACACACCCATTATATATATGTGATAGGCCACATATTAGGGTCATTTTCTTCCTCGCATGTTCGGAAGTAACCTTCCCTGTTTTGCAAGTTCGAATCCAAATAATAATGTGGTAGCAGAGAGTGCGCATGCAGAAGAGCGTGCTGGGCCTGGTCGGAAGATGCCAGCGAAACGTTAGTGAACGGCCACCCCTAGAGGGTTGTGCTGGTTCCCCCAAATCATTGTCTTACAGCGAGGAACGGGAATGAGTAGCTATAGCCCGTGCAGTAGATGACCGTGTCGGCGACGACGCACGACCCGTCGGCAAACACTACCCAGCCGTCTGCCTGTAGCCGGTCTACCTGCGGGCGGATGTACAGGTTAGCGTGGTTGGCCAGCGCCTTGCCCAAGCCGACGCCCACGATGCCCTCGGCGGCGTCCACGGTTGGCATGTTGATGCTGAGGAGCACCTCCTCGGCAACCTTGGTGTAACATCCCAAGTGAGCTACCCAAAATCCATTCCATGTTTCTTTGGTTTGTGCATCATATTTTTCATCATGCATCATATCATGACACCTTGATTTATTAAGTTGCATTTAAATCTTGCTAGTTCTTGTTTTGTGATCTTCTTCCTCCCTCTCTATCTCTTGTTGTCCCCAAACCTTTTTCTCAATTCTATAGCTCCCTTGAGATGTTCCAAACAAAATTCTAAACTTTGCTTTAACTAATGCTTCCAAGGATTCATGCAACCTTCCTCCTCTCTCTTTTCATTTCAAATGCAACCTTTAAAATAGTTTGCAAACTTGTTTCAGTTCGTTTTCAAAACTTGCAGGTATTTGTCGAATTTATAAAAAAAAACCTCTCTCTCTATTCTTTTGTAAAAGAAAAGAAATCCTATCTAAATATCTACCCAGCCAGCCTGTCCTTTTTCTCCTCCCAGCTAACCTTCCCTGGCACTGTCGTTTCCTCCGTACAGGAGCACGAGCACCGCGTGCGTGCTCTACTCGCTTTCCCCACCGAAGCCTCCAGGAACCCTAGCTCTGCTTCTTGCACCTTGCGCCGCCGCCAGCGCTCCCATCCAATTTCTTCCCCTCACGAAGGCTGACGCCATGGACGCGCGCTGCCGGAGCTGCTCGACGCCCGATTGATCCTCGCTGTCATCCAACCTTCTACTTGCGCCAGCAGCTACGCTGGGAAGTCCTTCGTCCTCGTTTGCATAGAACACGGAGCCGGAGCACCTGCAGCAACATCGAAGCTCATGGTCTTCAACGCTCGCCCACCGCGGTGACCGCCGTAACTTCTTCCTCCACGGTGTCCTGAGCATTGTCAACCTTTCCCAGGTTATCCAGGGTGAGCAGTCTTCCATATAGCTTTTCCCCTCCTTTTTTCCGTGTCAGTGATTTTGTTTCCATGAAGGAGCGCCTCGCGCCTCCTGCGCATGGTCGCCATGGCCGGCGCGCCTTGCCGCTGGTTCTCTGCCACGCGCACGCCCGCGTCCACCGAACCAGATAGCTAGCTCGCCCCTATTTTCCATCCATCCGATTCAGCTAGCCTATTTTTGCACGGGGGCAATCCATCCAGCAGCTTTCCTGACTGTATGGTTGGTTACTGGTAGAGATCGACATCAGTCAGCCTATTTGCGTTTTGTTTTGCTAGCTACTGATCTCCGTTTTGGTCCAATAACCGGTATCCTCTTGTTTCAAAATCTAATCCATACTCCAACCTCCAGTTCGCCTGGGATCTTTTCCTGGACGTGTCACCAATATTTGTCTGTCATCAACAGTTAAGCTCCAGTATAGTTTCGTAGGGAAAAACAGTAGCTCAAGTTTCAGGTTTCAGAACAAAAACTTCAGTTCGACAGTCCAAAAACGTCAGCTATTACTGTAGTACTAATCTAGTAAAACTTGTCTCTTTTCAAACCTGTTTCTAACACTGTTACGAGTTTTAAAAATAGAAAAGTGAGTAATTTGAATCTAACGTCTGTTTATTTTTGAACAACTTCAAAATCTGAACCAATAATGAAATGTTTTCCAAATAATTAAAACTTGCTAAATTCATCTCTATTGCTATAACTCCAAAATTAACAAAGTTTGTATCTATTTGTATTAGCAAAAAGCAACCAGTCTGAATGATAAATCTCCATGCATCATAGCCTCTTGCATACTTTGGCCAAAACGGATTAAACCATTGAACTTAACCAAATGTGTGGGCTTTAATTATCTTGTCTCTTAAATTAATTGCCCCGCGTAATATTGCTAAGCATGGACCCTCTTGCACTATTAACCTGCCATGCATCATACTTGATTGCGCATATCACATGCTTATGGTTGTTTACTTCTCTTGTATGCTTGGGTGTATTTGCTTCTTCTCGATAGACGCTGAGTACGAGGGGAGCGCGCAGGAGTTCTACTACCCTTCGGAGGATCACGTTGGTGTTTCTACTTCTGATTTGACAGGCGAGCCCTCTTCTCTCTACCTATTTTACATTTTTCCTTCTCTCTATATTCTAGCCCTGTGTTACGATGCTTTGTTGAGTCACGTGTCCTATCCACCGGTTTGCCCAAAGCAAAACCCTCTATCCCCACATACCTCCTATTACCTTGTGCTTGTTTAAGTTGGCCATGCGAGTCATAGGCGTGTCTAGGTTGTTCGAGCTATGTTATCTTGCCGGGGTTTGTCGAGAAATTTATCACATGCTTTACTTTATCTATATATGATGTTGGAGGTATTCATGACTTACTTTAATGTTAATTACTAAATTGAATTAAGCAGAGGCATCGGTGAGTCATTTTTGCCCGTTTTACGACGGCTCACTTGTGTCCCCTAGGACCCCGAGTACTTGTTATCTGATCCAAGACTGAGCGCACTAACCACACGTGGGGACTTTCTGGGACCTCCCTCAACCTGTTACCGGATCTGCTTCCTTGTCCAAGGGCCACAAACTAGTTTGAGGTGTTTCTATTTGGTTCTTATCGGGCGTGCAGCTTGTATCTTATGGTCCGATTTTACTTTGGGGGAAGCCGTGGGTGTCTTGTAACCCCTTGTTCTGCACGTCCGTATAGGTGCGGCACTTTTGTGAAGTTGGAATCATCCTGCGGGCACTGTTTCCTCCTTAGCAAGTCCTCGCAATAGCTAGGTCCGTCTCGGAGATTCGGCCGGACTCTCGATACGGGTTAACTTGGTGTAGGTGGCTTCTTGGACTTGGTTTGTAGGGAAGGGAGAGGTTGTGTTGTGAGATCTCGCTGGCATAATAATTTTAGTACCTTGCTGGAGGGGTTGACCATGCGTGTATGGGTACAGTAGTGCATCCCTGCAGGGTGAAATCTTTTCGAAAAGCCGTGTCCGCGGTTATGGACGACTTGGAGCTGTTTAACTCGATCATAGAACAACTTACACCTGTTATTGCCATACAAGTAAACTTGCATAGTAAGTTGGTATCACTACAAATATAACCTGCTAATAAAATTGGTCAACCATGTGAGTGCCTTTGCAATTGCTTCCTTGTTGTGTGCAAAGGAGGTGATACATCGGCTGGGTTATGCTTGGTGTTGGTGACTAGTTGGTTACTTTTATACGCTCTCTTACCTTGTCTCAATAGACGAAAGTTGTAGCGTGTCTCTGTAGTATAGTGCTTTTGTTGCCGCTAAGTCCACCATATAGCCTGTAGGCGAGCACAGCTGAATTCTAGTCTCGCGAGTACGTGCCTTGGTACTCACCCTCGTTTTTCTCTTTTTCTCCCACCTTGTTCGGCAAACTTTGGCCCGATATTTGCAGGTTCGTTTGGATGTGCGTATCCATATTACCACGTGGATCACGTTGACGAGGAGCACGACGAGTAGCGGGGAGTTCCACTAGGGCAGCATCCTGAGGCTTGAGGGATGTGGGTTCCGTTTGCTTATATTCTTGGCCTCTTAGGCCCATTTGTATCTTGTCTGTACTCAGACGCTATTTCGCTTCCGCATGATGTATTGATGATATGTTGGGACATGTGTCCTTTGAATGCTATATTTGCTATCTTGCTCTATGAGCGTTGCTATATATATTTGTTCCTCTTTTTGTGTCTTAGTGTGATGTTGTGGTGTCATATCTGTTTCAACCCGTCTTGTGCACCATGCGTGTATGTTCTATTGAAGTGCACAAGAAGGGAGGTCCCCGGGTCAAGAGTACGCACACAAAATCTCCACCTTGCGTGACTTACTCCCACTCCTGGGGCCGACAGACTTGGTATCAGAGCCTCACAGCCCGTAGGAGCCCCTTGCAGCTGACGTCGTTGAGTCTAGAAAATCTATTTTAATAGTTATATAGGAAAATTATATGCGCGAGAGTAGGAATTCAATTTTACTCCTTACCCCACCCACCCTCCCTCTGGTAAGGAAGTGTAACGATTTTGTTCTACTCTTTCCTTAAATTTCATTAGGTTTCACGTCTTCGGGAATTCCGTAGTACCATAGGGTGTAGTTTCATCATTTTTGAGAAATGTTGCTTCACTCTAATCTTTTTGTTACACCATCAACCCTGTTTTGTTCAAACTCATTCTTTTACTTGTTAGCATGATCGTGCTAACTTGTTTTTTTTATTCTGGTGCTTCATCTAAAACGTCATTCTTCTATGAAGTTGTTTCTTCTCATATTTGTTCCTTTCTAATAAGCATAACTTGGGTCGTGTTGACACTTGCTAATGTTTAAATTTCCATATAGCTATATACCACTATCTTACGAGATTTGTGAAGTATTGTAATTGCTATCATCCTAAGTCTTACATGTTATTATGGCTAGCTCTTGTGTACTTGAACTTGGTACCTTGATGATATCTATGTCATGTACATGATGCAATCTGAAGTAATCTTTAAGCATTAATATTAGATTTTTTTTAATCCGATGATGGTGCTAATTAAGCTTGGTGTCCTATTCAGGATGGAGAGTGGTGAAGATGATCCTCCACCCGAGATGGGGCAATCGCTGGTTCAAATGGCTCAAGTCCTTCGTCAAATTCAGCTAAGCCAAAGCAATGAGGGCAATGTCCGGGTTACCATTCAAGAGTTTCTCCAGCTCAACCCGCCCAAATTTGAGGCCTCCACAGAGCCTCTAGATGCTGATGATTGGCTACGTGAGATGAACAAGACTATCACTGTGGCACATGTGGCTGATGAGGACCGTGTTCCTTATGTGACATACCTTCTCCGTGGAGTTTCAGCTACTTGGTGGGATAATTGCCAGGAGTCATGAGGCCCAAGTTCTTTGTTTACTTGGGATGAATTTTAGGCAGCCTTCAGGCGTCATCACATTCCTGATTCACTCATGGAGAGAAAGCGGGAAGAGTTCTATAGTTTGACTCAAGGAAGCAAGAATGTTCTGGCTTATAGAGAGGCTTTCACAAAACTGGCTCGTTATGCTGGAGATGAGGTGTCTACGGATGCCAAAAAGCAAGACAAGTTTCGCAGAGGCCTGAGTCCAGAAATCAAGTATGCCATCAACCTCATCAAGTGCAAGAACTTTGAGGAGCTTGTTGACACAGCGCTTAGAGCTGAGTATGGGCGTCAAGAGTTTGAGCAGTCTCGCAAGCACTCTCGTGAAGTTGCTTCTTCCTCAGCAGCCGAGATGCCTTCTCAGAAACGTAGGATTTGGGTTCCCTATGCTTCTTCCACACAACCCACCTACATGCCTAGACCGTCAGGGTTTGCTCCCCGCCCTCCCACCCCTGTGATGGTTCCAAGGGGCTCTCAAGGTCAGCAAAGGACTAGCAATCAAGTTCAGCAAAGGCAAAACGTTGATGCTCAGCAAATGCAAAATTTCAAAGCTCTGGCAATGCCAATGGTTCCTATTCCTTCCTCAAAGGCCTGCTTCAAGTGTGGTGAACCAGGACACATCTCTATTCACTGTCCCCAAAACAAGCATCCTCCAAAACAACCTTGCTCAACTCCAGCAACGAAGATGGTTTGTGCTCCTCCCTTGTCTCAGGCTTTCTACAACAACAACAACAAGCCAGGACATGCTTGGGTGAACAACATAAGAGCCAAACAAGCTAATGATGAAATAAGTGTTGTTCTTGGTCAACTGCTTGTGAATTCTACTCCTGCCAGAGTTCTATTCGATACAGGAGCGTCACATTCTTTTGTATCTCAAAAGTTTGCTCAAACGCATGGGTTGCCTTTGGATACCTTGCCCAACACCCTCATGGTACACTCTCCGGGAGCACACATGAGATCTTCCAAGATAAGCCATGGAAATCACATTCTCATTGGAGGCTATATGTTCCTCGCTTCACTGATAGTTCTTGGCAGCTCTGATATTGATGTCATCCTTGGCATGGATTGGTTGAAAGCTAACAAGGCCAAGATTGATTGCGCCACAAAGTCTGTCTCTCTTGCTCACCCGCCTGGCCAGATAGTCTACTCTCCAACTCTAGCTTCGACAGCACATGTCTTCTCTTTGGAAGCTAGTCCTCTACCTCCACTTGAGTCTGTTCTGGTGGTTTGTGACTTTCCAGATGTCTTTCCAGAAGAGCTTCCAGGCATGCCACCTGACCGGGCTGTTGAGTTCGTCATTGAACTAGAACCCGGAACTGCTCCTATCTCAAAGCGGCCATACAAGATGGGTCCAAAAGAGCTAGCTGAGCTCAAGAAGCAACTTGATGAGCAGGAAAAGCTTGGGTTCATTCAAGCTAGCACTTCTTCGTGGGGATCTCCCACAATCTTTGTGAAGAAGAGGGATAAAACTGATCGGTTGTGTGTTGACTATCGAGGTCTAAACCAGAAGACGATCAAGAATAAGTATCCCCTTCCTCGAATAAATGATCTCTTTGATCAGTTGGCAGGTGCCGTGGTGTTCTCTAAGTTGGACTTGAGAAGCGGTTACCATCAAATCAAAATTCGCAAAGAGGATGTTCCAAAGACAGCTTTCACTACTCGCTATGGCCTCTATGAGTACACAGTCATGTCCTTTGGCCTCACAAATGCTCCAGCAACTTTCTCTAGACTCATGAACTCGGTCTTCATGGAATACCTTGACAAGTTTGTGGTGGTCTATCTTGATGATATTCTTGTCTATTCCAAGACCAAAGAAGAGCATTCTGAGCATCTTCGCCTCACTCTCTCCAAGCTCCACGAGCATCGCCTCTATGCCAAGTTCTCCAAGTGTGAATTTTGGCTTCCAGAAGTGACCTATCTTGGGCATGTCATCGTCAATCCTGAAACTGTGAAGTCAATTGTTGAGTGGATTCCACCAAAGAATGTCAAGCAAGTGAGAAGCTTCCTCGGTTTGGCTAGTTATTGCCGCCGCTTTGTTGAGAACTTCTCCAAAATTGCAAAGCCTCTCACCGATCTCCTCAAGAAAGACAAGAAGTTTCTTTGGTCTCCCAAATGTCAAGAAAGCTTTGAACTCCTGAAACAGAAGCTCACTTCAACACCTATGCTTGTTCCTCCAGATACTTCCAAGCCTTTTCAGCTATTCTGTGATGCTTCTCTCCAAGGACTAGGTGCGGTCCTCATGCAAGAACGCCAAGTTGTGGCTTACACCTCTCGCCAGTTGCGAACACATGAGCTCAACTACCCGACTCATGATCTAGAGCTTGCAGCTGTTGTCCATGCTTTGAAAGTATGGCATCACTACTTGTTGGGCAACCATTGTGAGATCTTCACCGATCACAAGAGCCTCAAGTACATCTTCACTCAGCCTAACCTCAACCTTCGTCAGACAAGATGGATTGAGACCATCAAGGACTTTGACCTTTCTATCTCCTATACTCCAGGCAAGGCCAATGTCATGGCGGATGCACTGAGTCGCAAGTCATATTGCAATAACCTCATGGTTGAAGAAGCTCAACCTCCTCTCCATGAAGAATTCCAAAAGTTGAATCTCCAAATGGTTCCTCAAGGCTATCTTGCAAACTTGGTTGTCGAGCCAACTCTTGAGGAAAAGATAAAGAAGGGACAATTGCGAGATGGTTTAATCAAAAACATCAAAGCAAACATGCATAAGCCCAAGTACAAGTGCTTCTCTGTTGATGATCACGGCACTGTCTTCTTCGAGGGGCGCATTGTTGTTCCAAAATTGCAAAGCTTGAGGGAGTTGATTATGAAAGAGGCTCATGAAACTCCTTTGTCTATCCACCCTGGTAGCACCAAGATGTATCATGATCTCAAGACAACATATTGGTGGACAAGAATGAAGCGTGAGATAGCAAGCTATGTCTCCCAATGTGATGTTTGTCGCCAAGTCAAAGCTGAGCATCAAAGGCCGGCAGGTGTTCTCCAACCTCTAAAAATTCCTGAGTGGAAGTGGGATAAAGTCGAGATGGACTTCATCACCGGGTTCCCAAAGTCTAGCAAAGGCAACAATGCAATCTTTGTTGTGATTGACCGCCTCTCCAAGGTCGCTCACTTCCTTCCTATCAAAGAATCTATATCTGCAAGTCAGTTGGCTGAGCTCTACATCACCAAAATTGTCTCTCTTCACGGTGTTCCTTTGGAAATAAGCTCAGATCATGGAAGTATCTTCACTTCCAGATTTTGGGAAAGCCTTCAGAAAGCAATGGGAACAAATCTGCTCTTTAGCACAGCTTATCACCCTCAAACAAGTGGCCAAGTTGAAAGGGTCAATCAAATCCTTGAGGATATGCTTCGTGCATGTGTGATCTCCTTTGGCATGAAGTGGGAAGAATGCCTTCCTTTTGCTGAGTTCTCCTACAACAACAGCTACCCGTCCAGTCTTAGCATGGCACCCTTTGAGCTTCTCTATGGCCGCAAGTGCCGTACTCCACTCAATTGGTCTGAGAACGACAACACTTTGGTCCAGATGTGATTCAAAAGGCTGAAGACCAAGTCAGAATCATTCGAGAGAACCTGAAGATTGCTCAATCTCGCCAGAAAAGCTATTATGATGGCAAGCACCGCGATTTGGTCTACCAGCCTAATGATTTGGCTTATCTCCGTGTGACTCCCATGAGAGGTACACATCGCTTAGGTATCAAGGGCAAGCTAGCGCCAAGATACATTGGGCCATTCAAGGTTCTTGCAAGGCGTGGTGAAGTTGCCTATTTGTTGGAGCTTCCACCCAAGCTCTCCAAGGTGCACGCTGTCTTTCACGTGTCTCAGCTAAAGCAATGCTTCAAAGATCCAGGCCGTACAGTTGATCAGGAGTCTATTGATCTCCAAGAAGACCTCTCCTATCAAGAGCATCCAGTTCGCATTCTTGATGAGGCTGAAAGGAAGACTAGGAACAAAACTGTCAAGTTCTTCAAAGTTCAATGGTCTCACCATTCCGAGAAAGAAGCAACATGGGAACGCGAAGATCTCCTTAGATCCGAGTATCCCGCTCTCTTCACTTCCTAGGAATCTCGGGGCGCGATTCCTTTATGGGGGGACAAGTTGTAACATCCCAAGTGAGCTACCCAAAATCCATTCCATGTTTCTTTGGTTTGTGCATCATATTTTTCATCATGCATCATATCATGACACCTTGATTTATTAAGTTGCATTTAAATCTTGCTAGTTCTTGCTTTGTGATCTTCTTCCTCCCTCTCTATCTCTTGTTGTCCCCAAACCTTTTTCTCAATTCTATAGCTCCCTTGAGATGTTCCAAACAAAATTCTAAACTTTGCTTTAACTAATGCTTCCAAGGATTCATGCAACCTTCCTCCTCTCTCTTTTCATTTCAAATGCAACCTTTAAAATAGTTTGCAAACTTGTTTCAGTTCGTTTTCAAAACTTGCAGGTATTTGTCGAATTTATAAAAAAAAACCTCTCTCTCTATTCTTTTGTAAAAGAAAAGAAATCCTATCTAAATATCTACCCAGCCAGCCTGTCCTTTTTCTCCTCCCAGCTAACCTTCCCTGGCACTGTCGTTTCCTCCGTACAGGAGCACGAGCACCACGTGCGTGCTCTGCTCGCTTTCCCCACCGAAGCCTCCAGGAACCCTAGCTCTGCTTCTTGCACCTTGCGCCGCCGCCAGCGCTCCCATCCAATTTCTTCCCCTCACGAAGGCTGACGCCATGGACGCGCGCTGCCGGAGCTGCTCGACGCCCGATTGATCCTCGCTGTCATCCAACCTTCTACTTGCGCCAGCAGCTGCGCTGGGAAGTCCTTCGTCCTCGTTTGCATAGAACACGGAGCCGGAGCACCTGCAGCAACATCGAAGCTCATGGTCTTCAACGCTCGCCCACCGCGGTGACCGCCGTAACTTCTTCCTCCACGGCGTCCTGAGCATTGTCAACCTTTCCCAAGTTATCCAGGGTGAGCAGTCTTCCATATAGCTTTTCCCCTCCTTTTTTCCGTGTCAGTGATTTTGTTTCCATGAAGGAGCGCCTCGCGCCTCCTGCGCATGGTCGCCATGGCCGGCGCGCCTTGCCGCTGGTTCTCTGCCACGCGCACGCCCGCGTCCACCGAACCAGATAGCTAGCTCGCCCCTGTTTTCCATCCATCCGATTCAGCTAGCCTATTTTTGCATGGGGGCAATCCATCCAGCAGCTTGCCTGACTGTATGGTTGGTTACTGGTAGAGATCGACATGAGTCAGCCTATTTGCGTTTTGTTTTGCTAGCTACTGATCTCCGTTTTGGTCCAATAACCGGTATCCTCTTGTTTCAAAATCTAATCCATACTCCAACCTCCAGTTCGCCTGGGATCTTTTCCTGGACGTGCCACCAATATTTGTCTGTCATCAACAGTTAAGCTCCAGTATAGTTTCGTAGGGAAAAACAGTAGCTCAAGTTTCAGGTTTCAGAACAAAAACTTCAGTTCGACAGTCCAAAAACGTCAGCTATTACTGTAGTACTAATCTAGTAAAACTTGTCTCTTTTCAAACCTGTTTCTTACACTGTTACGAGTTTTAAAAATAGAAAAGTGAGTAATTTGAATCTAACGTCTGTTTATTTTTGAACAACTTCAAAATCTGAACCAATAATGAAATGTTTTCCAAATAATTAAAACTTGCTAAATTCATCTCTATTGCTATAACTCCAAAATTAACAAAGTTTGTATCTATTTGTATTAGCAAAAAGCAACCAGTCTGAATGATAAATCTCCATGCATCATAGCCTCTTGCATACTTTGGCCAAAACGGATTAAACCATTGAACTTAACCAAATGTGTGGGCTTTAATTATCTTGTCTCTTAAATTAATTGCCCCGCGTAATATTGCTAAGCATGGACCCTCTTGCACTATTAACCTGCCATGCATCATACTTGATTGCGCATATCACATGCTTATGGTTGTTTACTTCTCTTGTATGCTTGGGTGTATTTGCTTCTTCTCGATAGACGCTGAGTACGAGGGGAGCGCGTAGGAGTTCTACTACCCTTCGGAGGATCACGTTGGTGTTTCTATTTCTGATTTGATAGGCGAGCCCTCTTCTCTCTACCTATTTTATATTTTGCCTTCTCTCTATATTCTAGCCCTGTGTTACGATGCTTTGTTGAGTCACGTGTCCTATCCACCGGTTTGCCCAAAGCAAAACCCTCTATCCCCACATACCTCCTATTACCTTGTGCTTGTTTAAGTTGGCCATGTGAGTCATAGGCGTGTCTAGGTTGTTCGAGCTATGTTATCTTGCCGGGGTTTGTCGGGAAATTTATCACATGCTTTACTTTATCTATATATGATGTTGGAGGTATTCATGACTTACTTTAATGTTAATTACTAAATTGAATTAAGCAGAGGCATCGGTGAGTCATTTTTGCCCGTTTTACGACGGCTCACTTGTGTCCCCTAGGACCCCGAGTACTTGTTATCTGATCCAAGACTGAGCGCACTAACCACACGTGGGGACTTTCTGGGACCCTCCTCAACCTGTTACCGGATCTGCTTCCTTGTCCAAGGGCCACAAACTAGTTTGAGGTGTTTCTATTTGGTTCTTATCGGGCGTGCAGCTTGTATCTTATGGTCCGATTTTACTTTGGGGGAAGCCGTGGGTGTCTTGTAACCCCTTGTTCTGCATGTCCGTATAGGTGCGGCACTTTTGTGAAGTTGGAATCATCCTGCGGGCACTGTTTCCTCCTTAGCAAGTCCTCGCAATAGCTAGGTCCGTCTCGGAGATTCGGCCGGACTCTCGATACGGGTTAACTTGGTGTAGGTGGCTTCTTGGACTTGGTTTGTAGGGAAGGGAGAGGTTGTGTTGTGAGATCTCGCTGGCATAATAATTTTAGTACCTTGCTAGAGGGGTTGACCATGCGTGTATGGGTACAGTAGTGCATCCCTGCAGGGTGAAATCTTTTCGAAAAGCCGTGTCCGCGGTTATGGACGACTTGGAGCTGTTTAACTCGATCATAGAACAACTTACACCTGTTATTGCCATACAAGTAAACTTGCATAGTAAGTTAGTATCACTACAAATATAACCTGCTAATAAAATTGGTCAACCGTGTGAGTGCCTTTGCAATTGCTTCCTTGTTGTGTGCAAAGGAGGTGATACATCGGTTGGGTTATGCTTGGTGTTGGTGACTAGTTGGTTACTTTTATGCGCTCTCTTACCTTGTCTCAATAGACGAAAGTTGTAGCGTGTCTCTGTAGTATAGTGCTTTTGTTGCCGCTAAGTCCACCATATAGCCTGTAGGCGAGCACAGCTGAATTCTAGTCTCGCGAGTACGTGCCTTGGTACTCACCCTCGTTTTTCTCTTTTTCTCCCACCTTGTTCGGCAAACTTTGGCCCGATATTTGCAGGTTCGTTTGGATGTGCGTATCCAGATTACCACGTGGATCACGTTGACGAGGAGCACGACGAGTAGCGGGGAGTTCCACTAGGGCAGCATCCTGAGGCTTGAGGGATGTGGGTTCCGTTTGCTTATATTCTTGGCCTCTTAGGCCCATTTGTATCTTGTCTGTACTCAGACGCTATTTCGCTTCCGCATGATGTATTGATGATATGTTGGGACATGTGTCATTTGAATGCTATATTTGCTATCTTGCTCTATGAGCGTTGCTATATATATTTGTTCCTCTTTTTGTGTCTTAGTGTGATGTTGTGGTGTCATAGCTGTTTCAACCCGTCTTGTGCACCATGCGTGTATGTTCTATTGAAGTGCACAAGAAGGGAGGTACCCGGGTCAAGAGTACGCACGCAAAATCTCCACCTTGCGTGACTTACTCCCACTCCTGGGGCCGACACTTGGTAAGCTCCAGCGCGATGTCCTTGCCGCTCTCCTGGCACCCGACGACCACTATGACCTCGTCCCGGAACGGGTCGGGGACTCGGTATGACTGGCTGTGCAGTTGCCTTCTTCTCCATGTGTCCATGCCGTCGATGGCCGGGAGCCTCGGCTGGGAGTAGTGCCCGCTGGCCACCACGACGGCGTCGAACGTCTCCTCCGTCTCCGTGACCACGTCGCCACGCGCACGCCCACGCCCCGGCGTGCTTCTCACCACCCACCTGGGCGAGCAGCCATCGCTCGGCGCCGTTGCCATGGAAATGCGCAAGACTCTTGTGTTGAGCCTGACGACCTCCATAAGCCCGAACGCATCACAGAAGTCCCTGATGTACCTTAGGAACTCGCGGTGGCCCGGGAACCGCCACGCGTCTCCATCACCGCCGACCTTGGGGTAGAACGGGAAGTTGGAGACGCCCATGGTCTCCCTCGGGGTGATGAGGCGGACGGAGGCGTAGATACTGCTGCTGCTATGGACGTCATGGTGGCCGTCGTTGTACAGCCACTGCCCGCCGACGCCATGGCGCTGCTCGATGACGGTGACCTGGTGGCCCTCGCGGAGCAGCTCTCGCGCGGACACCAAGCCGGACACCCCCGCCCCGACCACGCACACCGTCTTGCTGGACGACCGCATCTTGCTTGCTTGCCGGTGGCGCTCATGGAGTGGGCGATCCCCCGCTCATGCATGTTTCTATTAAAGTATATTTTGGATTGTGACATCACAACTATACAAAATAATTGACCGGCTGCCATTAAAATGTACAGAGATGTTCATAGCTACGTCACAGACTCTAACGTGTACCACCAGGTCGGATAGGGCTTCCTAGCTAGCGACCGCTCGCTGGTAGCGTCCCGAGCGATCAGTTTTCCCTTTCTATTTTTAGTAAAGAAAATCTTGTCTGAAATTTCTATTTTAAGAAAGTTTTGTATTTAAACGCTATAGACCGTCTGCGAGAATCTTTTCTAATTCAAACATTTAAAATGTTTTATCTTTCAAATGCTAACTCCGATTTAAAATCCGTTTTCACCAATAAATCAGAATCAACGAGATCTTCAAAACTAGCACCCATGTTGATACGTTTTGACAAAAAAAATCGGACTTAAAGTTATCAACCCCTCAGGTCGCGCCTTTCGGCCGTGCGATCGTCATCGAACGACGCGGCGCGAGCAAGGAGTGTCGGTCTCTTCGACCCTCGCGGACGCGGTGCTCCGTCCCCATTTTAGTCCATCCGCTCCATTTGACCGGCGATTCGCAGCATCGAGGGGCGATTCGTCACGGTGGAGGAGGTGGCCGCCGCTTCCTCGCGCCGGTGGCGAGTTAATTCCAAAAAACCACCACATTTGCGGGAAAAATACTTAGAACCACCGGTATTCGGCGAAATTGCGAAAATCCACCGGTTTTGCGCGAATTCGTCCCAATATGCACTGATTATCGAATTGAGCCGGATTGACACGATTTCTCACAATAGGGGCCCACTGTCAGTGCTGATGTGGCATGCACAGATTTAAAGATTGCTGCAAAATTTACAAAAAAGACCTCTATATTCCTAATTTTTAAATTTTCCACCCTTTTTTCTCCTTTCATTCCCTAGTCAATGCTTCGGCGGCCCTTCCCAGCTCCGGCGGCCACCGCCCTCCCCAGCTCCGGCGGCGCCCTCCCCTGCTCCGGCGGCCACCGCCCTTCCCAGATCCGATCGCCTCATCACCTCGAGGGAGACCATGGGCAGCTGTTGCTACTGATAAACCGCGGCGAGCAAGTCTGTTTCCAGGTGCAGCTGAATTGACAGCTCATCTGTCAAGGCTTATAAATATTCTTTGGCTCCCCTTGTGTCGAATCAATAAATTTGGGTTTTACTTCCCTTGAAGACTGTTACGATCCCCTATACTTGTGGGTCATCAAGACTATTTGTTGGCGCCGTTGTCGGGGAGCATAGCTTTATTTGTAAGTTCACTTGGAATTCATATTGTTCGCTGCAATCCATGCATCATAGGTAAACCTCGTGATGGAAAGTTTTCTATATTGCCATCCACTACAAGAAGAGGTACTACTCTGAACACCTCTGTTGTTCTTGATTCACCATCTGTGATGAGTAAGTTGCTTACACCACCGCATGCACATGCTACTACTTCTGCTGAGTTTGAAAATGCTACTGATAGTTTTGATGATGCTTCTACTGTGCTTGATGAGAGTGGTTCATTAGGTTCCTTTTTAGATGCTACAATTGCTAGGACTAAGCAAATGGGAAACACTACTGTTACACCTGTTAGTTCACCTGGGTCTAGGGAATGCCCTAGTGATGATCTTGAGGAGGTTTATATTGAGTTCGATGATGATTTTATTGATGAATTTCATGCTACTAGTGATGCTAGTGCTATTAGAGATCTTCTTGCAAGACGCGCTGTTAGATATAAGTTATCTCCTGATGCTAAGTTTGCCGCTTCTCCCATAAATATTAGTGATAAGGACTATAATTTCTCTTTGGATTTATCTTACATATCTATTGTTGAGAAAGAACCTTTTTGTGGTACTAAAAATGAAAGTGCTATGGGACATATGAATGAGCTCTCTTCTTTGAGTAATTTATTTTCTGATGATACTAAGCTGCGTACTTACTTTGTTGCCAAGATTTTCCCTTTTTCATTAAAAGGTGATGCGTGGTGAATGACCAGCCCGTTGGGAACCCCAAGAGGAAGGTGTGATGAGTATAACAGCTAGTTTTCCCTCAGTTAAGAAACCAAGGTTTAATCGTTCTTGGAGAGGAGAGACAAACGACTGAAGGTGATGCTTGCTAGTTTGCGACAGCTTCGGACAATTTATATATGGCGCCTCGTCCAAGCTTTGCTTGCTAGCTGCAACGCGGAACCTGCACACAACACAACCAAGTACTTCGTTCCCAACTTGCGATGAGGTTGTCAATCTCACCGGTTTGCTTGAAACAATGGTTATGAGCGTATCGAGTGAAAAACAAAAGAGTATGCGAGTAAAGTAAACAGTGCGAGTAAAGTAAACAGGTGATAGCAATATGATGGAAATAGGGCCGGGGTCCACAGTTCCCTAGTGGTGTCTCTCCATAAGATAAATAACACATGCTGGGTAAACAAATTACAGTTGGGCAATTGATAGAATAAAGATAAACATGATATGTCAAGAAGATCACTATGAGATTTACTCTGGGCATTACAACAAAATACATAGCTCGCCATCCAACTGCATCTATGACTAATAATCCACTCACGGGGATATCGTCCGAACAACCCATGAGTATTAAGTTGCGAACAACAGATAATTGCATTAAGCAAAGTGTGTAATGTAAACAAAGCATGTGCCCTTGAGCATATGAATGTTGTTTTCTCCCTAGTAGCAACAGCACATCTACAACCTTAGAGGTTTCTGTCACTCCCCCAGGTTAAATAGAGGCATGAACCCACTATCGAGCATAAATACCCCCTCTTGGAGTCACTAGCAACTACTCGGCCAAGATAGCTACTAACAACGGAGAGCATGCAAGATCATAAACAACATAGAGATAACATAAGATAATATTCAGTACAGCAACTCAATCATAAACACCAATATTCATCGGATCCCAACAAACCAAACATGTAGAATTACATAACGGTGATCTTAATCATGTAGGGCAGCTCATGAGATCTAAACATGAAGCACATGGTGGAGAAGACAACCATCTAGCTACTGCTATGGACCCATAGTCCAAGGTAGACTACTCACTCATCGCTCCGGAGGCAAGCATGGCGATGAAGAAGACCTCCAGTGGCGATTTCCCTCTCCGGCAGGGTGCCGGGAAGAGCTTCTGGACCCTCCCGATCTTTGGGTCGACGGCGGCGGCGGATCGCGATGTGTTCTGGAAAAGTGATCGGGTCCTTAGGTTTTTTCCGTCGGGGGGTCTTTATAGGCGAAGGGGCGATGTCAGAGGAGGAGCCAGGCGCCCTCACGCCAGGGTGGCGCGGCCCAGGCCCTGGCCTCGCCAGCCCTGCGTGTGGGGCCCTGGTGGCCCCCCTCCTACTCTCCTTCGGATCTGGAAGCTTCCGGGTAAAATAAGACTTCGGGAAATTGTTTCGTCCAATTCCGAGAATATTTCCTGTGTATCACTTCTGAAACACAAAAACAGCAGAAAACAGGGAACTGGCACTGTGGCAACTTGTTAATAGGTTAGTTCCGGAAAATGCATAAAAGTACCACGAAGTGTAATGAAACAGTAGGCAAATGGTGTAAAAACAAGCATGGAGCATCAAAAATTATAGATACATTGGAGACGTATCAAGCATCCCCAAGCTTAACTCCTGCTCGTCCTCGAGTAGGTAAGTGATAACAAAAGAATAATTTTTGAGGTGACATGCACCTACACAATCTTGATCATATATGTAAGCATTTGTGAGCTGGGATCATAAGAACTTAAAACATGGGCATGAAGATATAATCTTGACAATAAGAACTTAGCAACCATGTTGTAAACATGCAAATGAACACAAACAAAAGATCATGAAAATAAAACAATGAAAGTCAAACGTGTGTTCAAATCATAAGGAAAAACATACAAATGGTTTTCAGCTTGTCCTTCAAAGAGAGCAAAACATAAATGCATAGGACACCTTCAAGTTTAAAAGGGCGACTAGATACAAATAATTTGAGAACAAGTGAAACCAACAATATGAATCAATCAATGAACTTTGGGACAATGCATATTACACTAAGAATGACAACTATGCTCTCTTAATGGTGCATACAGATAGAAGGTGGTGACTCAACATAAAAGTAGAAGAAAGACCCTTCACAGAGGGAAGCAGTGATTGCAAGTTTTATAACCTTCAAAAATTATGGTACTTACCGGCTTTGAGCTCTCATTGCCCCCATCATAAGCATCTTGAATGGTTAAAGTTAATGCGAGAACAATTATGATGCATATGCTTGACAAATCATAAGTTGAAAACCTCGTGCCCCATGAATACGAGTACCCAAACCTCATGCTACTTTACTTAGAGTCCCAAGCAAGGCTCTTGTCATTGTAAGTATATGCATATCATTGAGAACCGCCAATGGGGTATCTCCGTGCTCGATGACATGGAACAAGCCCACACCAAAATGACAGGACAAGCAGACAATGAACACCTCGACATCTCTTTTATTTGCCATTTGTTTAGCTTTTTATTGTGAGATGCGTCGTCGAATGTTCACCATGGGTATGCTGCAAATTTTCACCATGAATTATGCATGGCTTAGATTAGCGGTCCGGCGTTTCCCTAAAACATATACAAACTCCATGATCCCCACAAGATTCCCAATTCATTTCACACCGCGGGCATCCATAAACAAAAGATGACGATATCAACTCAAATAAGAAGTGCAATGTTGAAAGCTTGCCCATGACTGCATGGCTGGGCTAGTCTCCAACTTACAACTTGGAAGCATAACAACTCAACATAAGAGACCACAATGTCAAATTTTTAAGAACAGGAAAAAGTAAAGTGTGCCTTCCGATTCGTGAGAGCTTTACTGACCGAATTTCGCATAACACTGGTAAGAGTTTAATTTGAAGAGAAAATAAAAGCAAGTCAAATTTACTTGGAATAGCAAATTGCTAGTAGGTATGTATGGTGGACACTTTGGAAAACTTTGGCTTTTAGGAGTTGGATGCACGAGTAGAGCTCATACTCAGTACAAGGCGAGGGCTAGCAAAAGACTGGGAGCGACCAACTAAGAGAGCAATAATGGCCATAATCATGCAAAGCGACAAAACGACATTAAAAGAAGAATAAGATGGCATCAAAAGTCAAAAACTAAATGATCATAGAGGCTATTGGCGACTTTGTATGAGTCTAACATGTGCGAGCATGCGCCAAGTCAACCTAAATAAAGCATCAACGAGAAAACCAAAATAATGCTTTCATACAATAAAAACAACGCATGATTTTTTTCAAAGGCTCATTAAGCAATCTCAGTTATTTGAGACAAGTCATGCTACAGTAAAACAACTAAGCATACTATCAAAAAGACATCAAGCATGACATGAAAAAGCCTAAGCCGCAGTCTACACAAGCTCCTTCTTGTACCACTATTTTGCACAAAGCTTTTTCTCTTTTCCAACACCATTTGAAATTTTTAAAGACACCTCTTTTCATGAAAACCAATAAAGATCAGAGGCAAAAAATACACCTTGATGAAAAGATATGACAAGGTATGAATGCAAATCAAGGCGAAAACAAAAACCAAAAGCAGTAGCAGAAAAAGAAGAACACCCGATTTTTAATAAGAGTGAAAACTAGAGCGTTCTTTCCAAATGAAAAGCAAGGCAACTTCTCCAAAAGAAATTTTGTTGGGGTCCAACCATTTATTGCAGCAAACAAAACAAACTATACTAACTAAGAAAACTAAAACAACTGACGCTCCAAGAAAAACACATAGTGCATGAAGCAATAAAAATATAGTGTTTTGAAAGGTGACCTGATTTTTGCCGATGAAGAAGGGGTACCTCGGGGGCATCCCCAAGCTTTGACGCTTGTACTTCTTGGTTATTTCTTGGGGTGATGCATGGGCATCCCCAAGCTTGAGCTTTTGTCCATTCTTCAACTCATCTCATGATTCTCCAATCCCTACACTTGAAAACTTCCTTTATACAAAACTAAACACAATTCTATTAGCAACATTAGTGTAGCATAACATATAATCAATCCTCTTTTTGCTTCAGGTTTCAACTCAAAACCACCACATATATAGCAAATACTACTGTAGCAACTTCTCCAAAAGTTCCGTGATAAAAAAAACTTAAAAGAAAGCGATAAAGTGGCAAACACAAATATTGGCAGAAATCTGTCAAAACTGAACAACTGACAAAGGTCGAATTTTTGAGGGGTTTTCTGTTGCTCAAATCAAAAAGTGTTCAACTAACAAAAGTTTTGATATAACCTGGGGCATATGCACAAGAAATCGCAGGTCCAAAAGATATACAGAGAATTTATACGAATTTTTACGGTGCAGCACCGAAAATAGTTTCAGGACAGCAACATCCCCAAATCTTTACCTCACTCGAATTAGAGGCTTCTCTTGGCACAAAAACAAAATAAACAAGATAAGGAGCTGTCATTACAGTAGTAATGACTTACAAGACTCAAATAAAAGAAAAATTACTGAAAATAAAAACATTGGGTTATCTCCCAAGAGTGCTTTTCTTTAACGCCTTTGAGCTAGGCGCAGAAAATTGCGAATCAAGTATTTTGAGAAGATGAAGTACTAGGATCAGCGCGTGCCTTACGTCTTCCTTTTTTACCTTTGTTCTTGACTCTAGGAAAGACATGGCTATTGCAAGGTGGAGAGATAAATCTTATATTGCCTTTTCCCACATCAATGACGGCGCCCAGGAGCTTCAGGAGGGATCTTCCAAGTGTGATTTGTCCTTTCCCTACACATTCAATAACAAGATAATCAGTAGATATCATTCTTCCTAGGACTTTTGTAAAAACTCCTTCAGCTATTCCAATGGGAAATATAGTGGCATTGTTAGTAAGAGAAATTCCTTCTCCCCCCTCAGAAAGCTTCCAAAGGCTCAAAGATTCATAAACATCCTTTGGCATAAGACAAAATTCAGACATAATATCACAACGAGCATGAAAAGTTTCACCACTAATGGTGATTTTTAACGTAGGATACCAACTCGAAGGTTCAGAATTTGTTGGCACATAATCAAAATGTTGGCTCAAAGTATTGTAGCAAGAATTCAAACTAGAAGTATGAGTCTCAAGAGCATCAAGTCTATTAAAAATGCACACAAGAGAGGAATCAAAATAGGTTGGCATGCTATAAATTGTAATCAACTTTTTTATAATATTGAAGGCTTGATCTCCATCACAATGAAGGAAATCTCCTTCTGCAGTAGCATCCAAAGCATACCTATAACGAAGAGCAAGTCCAAAGTAAAAGCTACTAAGAAGCAAACTCAAAGTCATTTTAGGTTCAGTTTTTCCATGCCAATCATAAATTCTAGACCAAGCTTCTTTAAAACTTTCCTCATCCTTTTGTTTAAAAGTGAAAATCATGTCCTCGGGCGACATAGTAGTAGCAACTGAACTAGACATAATAAACTAAAGTAAAGAAATAGCAACTACCAAGGATTCTAATTTTTTTGAGTTTTTTGATATAAAACGATGCAGGTAAAATAAATAAAGTAAAGCAAAACAATAAAACAAAGTAAAGGATGTGCGTGCGAAAACTCCCCTCGCAGAAGTCTTCTACTTCCTCCCCGGCAACGGCGCCAGAAACTTAGCTTGATGCGTGGTGAATGACCAGCCCATTGGGAACCCCAAGAGGAAGGTGTGATGAGTATAGCAGCTAGTTTTCCCTCAGTTAAGAAACCAAGGTTTAATCATTCTTGGAGAGGAGAGACAAACGACTGAAGGTGATGCTTGCTAGTTTGCGACAGCTTCGAACAATTTATATATGGCACCTCGTCCAAGCTTTGCTTGCTAGCTGCAACGCGGAACCTGCACACAACACAACCAAGTACTTCGTTCCCAACTTGCGATGAGGTTGTCAATCTCACCGGTTTGCTTGAAACAAAGGTTATGAGCGTATCGAGTGGAAAACAATAGAGTATGCGAGTAAAGTAAACAGTGCGAGTAAAGTAAACAGGTGATAGCAATATGATGGAAATAGGACCGGGGTCCACAGTTCACTAGTGGTGTCTCTCCATAAGATAAATAACACATGCTGGGTAAACAAATTACAGTTGGGCAATTGATAGAATAAAGATAAACGTGATATGTCAAGAAGATCACTATGAGATTTACTCTAGGCATTACAACAAAATACATAGACCGCCATCCAACTGCATCTATGACTAATAATCCACTCACGGGGATATCGTCCGAACACCCCATGAGTATTAAGTTGCGAACAACGGATAATTGCATTAAGCAAAGTGTGTAATGTAAACAAAGCATATGCCCTTGAGCATATGAATGTTGTTTTCTCCCTAGTAGCAACAACACATCTACAACCTTAGAGGTTTCTGTCACTCCCCTAGGTTAAATAGAGGCATGAACCCACTATCGAGCATAAATACCCCCTCTTGGAGTCACTAGCAACTACTTGGCCAAGATAGCTACTAACAACGGAGAGCATGCAAGATCATAAACAACATAGAGATAACAAAAGATAATATTCAGTACAGCAACTCAATCATAAACACCAATATTCATCGGATCCCAACAAACCAAACATGTAGAATTACATAACGGTGATCTCAATCATGTAGGGCAGCTCATGAGATCTAAACATGAAGCACATGGTGGAGAAGACAACCATCTAGCTACTGCTATGGACCCATAGTCCAAGGTAGACTACTCACTCATCGCTCCGGAGGCAAGCATGGCGATGAAGAAGACCTCCGGTGGCGATCCCCCTCTCCGGTAGGGTGCCGAGAAGAGCTTCTGGACCCTCCCGATCTTTGGGTCGACGGCGGCGGCGGATCGCGATGTGTTCTGGAAAAGTGATCGGGTCCTTAGGTTTTTTCCGTCGGGGGGTCTTTATAGGCGAAGGGGCGATGTCAGAGGAGGGGCCAGGCGCCCTCACGCCAGGGTGGCGCGGCCCAGGCCCTGGCCGCACCAGCCCTGCGTGTGGGGCCCTGGTGGCCCCTCTCCTTCTCTCCTTCGGATCTCTGGAAGCTTCCGGGTAAAATAAGACTTCAAGAACTTGTTTCGTCCAATTCCGAGAATATTTCCTGTGTATCACTTCTGAAACACAAAAACAGCAGAAAACAGGGAACTGGCACTGTGGCAACTTGTTAATAGGTTAATTCCGGAAAATGCATAAAAGTGCCACGAAGTGTAACGAAACAGTAGGCAAATGGTGTAAAAACAAGCATGGAGCATCAAAAATTATAGATACGTTGGAGACGTATCAAAAGGTGCAGTTAAAGCTTGGTTTAATAATTTGTCTCCTGGATCTATTGATAGTCCTATTGCTTTGGTTAATGCTTTTTTTTAAAAATATTTCCCTGCTAGTGCTCAACATGATGCTTTGCAGAAAATCTTTGACTTTGAGCAGGTAAAAGGAGAGAAATTGCCTGGATCATGGGCAAGGTTTTGTTCTTTAATTAGAGCACTGCCTAGAGAGTCGTTGCCTAAGAATAAACTCCTTGATATATTTTATAATGGACTAAATATTGAATCTAAGACATACTTGGATAGTTGTGTTGGTTGTGTTTTCAGAAAAAGAACTCCTGCTGAAGCTGAAGAATTAATGGCTAAAATAAGCCAGAATTATGATGATTGGACCATGGCTGAGCCAACACCAGCGCCAACACCAAAGAAGAGAGGAATGATTGAATTAAATGATGAAGTGATGAGAGAATCTAAGAAATCTCTTAAGGAGAAGGGTATTAAATCTGAAGATGTTAAGAATCTACCACCTATAGAAGAACTATGTAAGGCAATCCCTCGCTCCTCCAGTATTGAGGTACACTCTCTCCAACGCTTTGATAATAGAGATATTCCTCACTCTAAACCTCCTGATCAATGCTTAGATGAGTTTGATAATTTCATTTGTTAAGCGAGATAACTTTAATAAAAGAGTGCAAAATCATTTGTTGGAGAACTCTAGAGCTATTAACAAGTTGCAGGATATTGTGGAGAGAACCTCCAATGATGTGAAGATGCTTGTTAAACATTTTAAAATGGTCCAAACTCAAATTGATCAGCTCACTAAGGTGCAAAAAGATTTGCTAGTTAATGCTTCAAGAGAAAAACAAGCGTGTGAAATACGCACTAGAGGTGGTGCTTCTACTCAGGATCCTTTATATCTTGAAGGACATCCTAAGAGGATCGAGCAGGATTCTCAACGCGCTGCAGGTGATGGTATTCCTTCCAAAAAAAGAAGAAAAAACATAAAACAGTTGCAGAATCTTCCGAAGCAGGTAAAGATCCTAATAGTGTTTCTATTTCTGATGGTGAAACCGAAAGTGGTAATGCTTCTGATAAAGAAGAAGTTGAGGAGGAACCAGAAAAGCTCATTAAGAATGCAAAGTACACCAAGAAAGATTTCATTGCCAATAAACATGGTAGTGAGAGAGAACCTTGGGTGCAGAAACCGATGCCTTTTCCTGGTAAGAAACACAAATCCGTGGAAGAAGAACACTAGAACAAGTTTTGTGAATGGATGAAACCTTTATTTTTGTAAATTCCTTTGACTGATGCTATTAAAATGCCTCTTATTCAAAGTATATGAAGGATATTGTTACTAACAAAAGGAAGATTCCTAGTGAGGAAATTTTCACTTTACTTGCTAATTACTCTTTTGATGGTAAAGTTCCAGAGAAGCTTGGAGATCTAGGTATACCAACTATTCCTTGCTCTATTAAAAATAACTATGTTAGAACTGCTTTGTGTGATTTGGGAGCTGGAGTTAGTGTCATGCCTTTTTCTCTCTATAAGAGACTTGATCTAGAAAAATTGATATCAACTGATATATCTTTGCAAATGGCTGATAAGTCTACTACTATTCCTATTGGTATATGTGAGAATGTTCCTGTTCAAATTGCTAATAATTACTTGATATTGACTGACTTTGTTGTGTTGGAAATGCCTAAAGATGATAATATGTCTATTATTTTTGGAAGACCTTTTCTAAATACTGCAGGTGCTGTTATTGATTGCAACCAAGGGAAAGTAACTTTTAATGTCAATGATAAAGAGCACACGGTCTATTTTCCTAAGAAGATTGATAGAAAATATGGTCTGAAGTTCGAACTCAATCAAAAATATTGAAACCATCAAATTCGAATTTTTTTATTATTCAAGGCTAAAGTTCAAGAAAGAATATAAAGGCTCATAGGCAGAAAAGAAAGGCAGCAGGCCGAATGACGAGCACGCAGTGCTCATGGGAGGAGCGCCTTGACGAGATGCTCATGTGAAACGAGAGCACGACCGATCTTTCCACCAGATCAAAATCTACTCCACTAAGAGCATCTCCAGCCGTCCCCCCGACTCGGCCCCCGGCGGCCGTTTTTTTACATCCGGACGGCGGTATTCGGCCCAGTCGCGCCCCCGGTTCCTCGTTTTCCCCCGAATTTGGGCCTTAATCCATCCGGCGAGCCCAGGCCATCCCCGGTCCCCCGGGGCGCGCTCGGGGACTCTGGACGAGAGAAAAGCGGGAACGGGCCCGCTCTGTCGGTGAGAGAACACGCAAACCCTACAATCTGGTCGCAAATCCCCCTCTCCCCCCCCCGTCGTTGCTCTGTCGTCGCCGGCACCACCCCTCGCCAATCTGTCGGCCGGTTGCCTGAACTTCGCCGTTCCTCCTCCCACCTGCCCCCACCAGCCTATATTCCGCCGTCCGGTGTGCCGTCTGGCCATATTTCGCCGTCGGGGAACTCCTCCCGTCGCGCCTCGTCGACACGCCCGGCAGGTGTTCATCCATTTGCCTGGCCAGAAATGTACTCCGATGACGAGGAGGAGCAGATGTTCGCCGAGATGTTTGAAGAAGAGATGGCAGCCGCCGCCCAAGACGAGGAGCATATGCTGATTCTAGCTTGCCTGTCGGGCTTGTACGCGGAGGCGGCCATTGGTCGCCGTGGTGGGTCGGTACCAGGTCGCAAGAAGTGCAAGCCGAGACAGCGAATGGAGGGCTACTGCATACTCTACGCCGACTACTTCGCCGACAATCCATTGCACGGTGAGGCTGTTTTTAGGCGTCGTTTCAGGATGAGCCGGAAGCTTTTTCTGAAAATTGTCTATGCCCTTCGAGACTACGACTCCTATTTCAGATGCAAGTTAGATTGCATCGGCATGGCAGGGTTTTCCGCCCTCCAAAAATGCACGGTGGCTATACGGATGCTGGCATACGGAGCTCCTGGTGATACTACCGATGACTATCTTCGGATGGCGGAGTCCACCGCCTTTGATTGTTTCTATCGGTTCTGTAGGGCGGTGATAGCAGTGTTTGGGGACACCTACTTGAGATCACCCACTGTCCAAGACACTGCTCGGATCCTCGCTTTCAATGAAGCTCGAGGATTTCCGGGGATGCTTGGAAGCATTAACTGCATGCATTGGAAATAGAAGAACTGTCCGTTTTCCTGGCAGGGAATGTACAAGGGTCACAAAAAAGGCTGCACTGTGATACTTGAGGCAGTGGCTACCCATGATCTCTGGATTTGGCACTCCTTCTTTGGTATACCGGGATCCAACAATGACATCAACGTCTTGTAGTGCTCGCTGATCTTCTCCAAGCTTGTTGAGGGTCATGCTCCCCCGGTTGACTTTGTGATCAATGGCCGACACTATAACAAGAGATACTATCTTGTAGACGGTATCTATCCAAAGTGGGCAACATTTGTGAAGACTATCTCGAGTCCCATCCTCCCGAAGGAGATGGAGTTTGTGAAGGCACAAGAAGGTTGTCAAAAGGACATCGAGCGTGCGTTTGGTGTCCTCCAGCATAGATTTGTTGTAGTCCGGTTCCCCGCTATGAGTTGGTCCAAAGATCAGATATGGGAGGTGATGAACTGTTGTGTGTGCTTACATAACATGATTGTTGAGGATGAGCGGAAGCATCCGATCCCGACGAGCGAACAAGCTCTACCATATGAGAGAGAGGGTCCTCTTGCACAGCCTAATCACCAGGTGCCGGCATCGTGAGCTGCGTTCATCGCTATGCGTCAGGAGATTCGAGACTCCACTATGCATCAACTACTGCAGGATGATCTGGTGGAGCACATATGGAGATTTCGAGGCAACATCCACTAGTTTCTATTTGATTTGTTTGAAAACTTGTCAATTTATTTGCTTGTTTTGATAAACTGTATGAGATTCGCTGAACTGTTATGTTTATTTGAGCCAAATGTTGGCAAAACTGTATGAAATTCGCTGAACTAGAACGTCTATTTGTAAAAATAAGCCAAAAACGCCAATTTCCGGGCGTCTTGCTGGGTGCCGGCTGAAAGTTTGGCGCTCCCACGCCTAATTTTCGTCTAATCTAGCGCGATTTATCGTCAGATTTGGCCGTGAAAGACGCCAATGGCTGAAGATGCTCTAATGTATAATTTTCGTCCGGAAATAGGGACGAGGGATAGCAATAGCATGGGCCACCGCCCACGCCACGCGAGAGAGCCGTGAAACAGGCCACGGTAACCACGTCCACCCGTTCCGCCGCGCCCATCTCCTCCTTTGTCTCGGTTTCGCTTCCACTCCACTCCGCTCTCCTCGCCCATCCCGAGGCCGCCCCTCCCTCCTCCCCCTAAAAACAAACAAAACGTCCCCGCACCGGCGACGCCGCAGCTCTCGATCGCCACCACCACCACCACCTGTTCGGCAGATTGCGGAGGAGGGCACGCATGGCTTCGCTGCGGCCGCTCGACCCCTCGCTCGCCACCCCCACCGCCGCCGCCGCCAGGCCGCGCCTCGTGCCCGCGCCCTCCGCCGCGGGCGCGCTGCTCCGGCGGCGCGGCGCCCTCCTTCCGCGTGGACGGCGGCGCGGGTTCTCGTGCCGCGCGGGGCCCGCCGCCTCAGAGATGTAATGCCCCGTTTGCTTCTTCTTATTTATTTATTTCCTTGGCCGGTATACTGCTGTTCTGTTCTGTTCCGTACGGCTCTTCCCTTCTTGCTGAGCAACGGTGGCTGCAATCTGCAAAACCATTCAAAAAAGTTGATCTAGCGCTCTATGATAGCAGAACCAATGCAGTGCTATCTATGAATTGATCGCTGCCGTCCCACATGTACTGCAGACAAGCATGTAGAGTAGCGTAATTACTGGTAGCAAACCACGGAAAATCAACCTAGTGTTAGGGAATCAAACTAACCCATAGGGTAGGGGGCCAATCAAACTAACAATCCAAGGAAAGGCAAGTGTTAGGGAATGCTGCGAACACACTTTATTGAAGGAAATAGAAGCGCCTGGTTGGCGTTGGATGGTAACACGGGGGTGACCTTGTCTTCATTTGTTGGTGACAATGACATGACTTGCGCACATTTACCTTCACACGCACCTGCTCCCTTGTCCCAGACCACAACACACCATCAGATATTGGTACGTATGTTGGCCTTTTTCCGACTGTTATATGTTTGCCTGGAACTGTATCCTTTCCGGCAGTTCCTGGCAAACTCAGGGGAGAGATTTGGTATTTCGCAGATGACATGCAAGATATTTCCCATTCTATAAATATGTAGTTTCAGCACAAATGCAGCAGTGCTGTTTATCCACTTCCATTTTCTGGACAATTTGGTTATTACAGTTTATGTGTTTTACTGTTTGCTACAGAACAAAGGAGAAAAACACAATAGACCCTTCAAAGCTGGATGTGGTGCTACTCCGGGTTTGTTTAGAGCACCAAGTTAAGTATGGTGAGCATGTTGGTATCATAGGTTCAACGAAGGAGCTTGGGTCATGGAAGAAGCATGTTGAACTGGATTGGACACCGGATGGCTGGGTCTGTCAGCTTGAGCTCCCTGGGGAAACACTTGTGGAGTTCAAGTTTGTTATAGTTTTGAAAGGAGGAAATGAGAAAATATGGGAGGGTGGTAACAATCGTGCTATTGAGCTGCCAAAAGATGGTACACTAGATATAGTTTTTCACTGGGATAGGACAGATGAGCCTTTAGATCTTTCAGGAACATCAAAGGTTGATAGAGTATCCAGATATGTTGTTCCAGAAAAGGTTGGAGATGCTTCAGTGGCTGAGAATGGTGATTCCGCAGAAACCGACTCGAGCAAATTTGGTGGGCAATGGCAGGGTAGTGAAGCTGTTTTCATGAGATCAAATGAGCATGGGAATAAGGCAACTGACAGGAGGTGGGATACAGCTGGGCTTGGTGGAATGGCACTGAAATTGGTGGAGGGTGATAAAGCGTCTAGGAACTGGTGGAAGAAGGTAAGTTCTCTTTAGTCGCTTACACCTTGTCAATTAGGTCTAATATTCCATGTTGTTATGTTATTTTCTTTTGTAAAGGTAAAACTTTGATGCTAAAGTTTTAAATATCTATGGAGAGACGCATATAGTACTTTTAGGTCTGGAATATGTTTATGCTTTGTCTTGTGTGAATTGGCAGTCTGTACATTTATTTTTTGAAGAGTTCTACGGTAAATATTCTCTAATATTTTGGTTACCAATATCTCCAACTACTTGAGGTCAGGTGGAATCAGAATTGTTTTTATATATACAAAACCTTGCAGTAATTGTCTTAGGTTTTTAGACATTCTCATGTCATGCCAAGCACCATATGAGCCTACTCAAGCACATTTTGCACCACATATTTAGCTAGAGTAATTGATGGTATTATCGAGGTGCTTAAGTTAACAGTACCATTGTGGCAACGCCGAGAACAAGCTCACTCGGGTTGCTCACCATTTCAGCCTCCTTGCAACTTCGGTGATCTATTAACCTTGAAAATTCCTCACCCATCGGTAACCTTGGTTAAAAGTGACGAACTAGAGATATAAACATGTAGTGCCTCTCCATAATAAGATTAAATGTCTATCAAAATATCAGATGCAGTGCCCCTCCATGTTCTTGAAAAAGAGAGAGTAAATGTCCTCTGTGGTGAAGAAACCACTTTAACTAGCTGCAGTGTTGAGGAGTAAAAAACTTGTTTCGATTTGAATCCAACAGGAAGTCATAGTAGCCTGACATTAAAGAGTAAGCAACACTATTAGTAAATGGATAGGAATGATTGAAAGTTCACATACTGCACATAGGAGTAGCAGATTAAACTAAGCAATTGCCAAACCATCGCTGCAGCTATCCATCAATGGTCAGATGGCCATTCCGACCAAGTTGATGCACCACTAATTAGGTGGTTATGAGGTGCATTGGGTGGGGAAGAGCATGGAAAGGACAAAAAGATTGAATTAGCCTATAAGGTCCCATGTTGGTCACTGCTTTTTTTTACTCCCTCCATACCGGTTTAAAGGGCAATTAGCATTTTTGGAGATATACCAGATAATTAGGCAAAATTTAGCATTAATTAGCCAATTAACTCCCGTGTGTGGCTCATTGCCCCAATTAACGGATCGCATGCATGGACTTTATTCTCCAATCGTGTTGCATGCAAACTGAAATGGGTAGCTGATTTGTGGGCCTGCAGTAGATCGCTCGCCTCCCTCCATAATAATCGCTAAGATTGACACAAAACAAGGAAATATCTGTAGATTTTATCGCCCACACACCATTCACCTAGGTCGCAGCGCTCGGCCAATTTTGCCCAAAAAACCGGTATGGAGGGAGTAGTATTTATTCTTCATGTATAGAATTAATAAAATGGTAAAAATCATGGGGTGACGCAGTCCCCACCCTGTAACCGACACCTCTTTAGAAATACCATGTTCATTGTACTAACTTCTTATAACAAGTGTTTTTTTCTTGCAGTTGGAGCTTGTCCGTGGACTTTTGTCAGAACCTGTTGATGATCAAAGTAGATTGGATGCCCTTATATGCTCTGCTATTTATTTAAAGGTTTCTCCAATTTCCATTACTGTGCTATTTGTCAGTGTGTTTCATACAAAACTATATTTCCTATGTACAAATGTTCATCGGAAAACATACAATCTGCTATTTTGTAAAGGTTTCTCCAGTTGCACTTTAATATGCTATGTCAGTATAGTTCCTAGAAGTATTAATTTTCTTTTGAAATTGTAAATCTGAAAACAGCCAGACTTTTTAAAAGTATATTAATGTTTTTTAAATTTCTGTCTCTCGCAGTGGATTTATACAGGTCAAATATCGTGTTTCGAAGATGGTGGTCATTATCGACCCAATAAACATGCTGAGATATCGAGGCAAATTTTTCGTGAACTTGAAAAGATGTACTACAGAAAAGGCACATCAGCCGAGGTTTGTGCATTTCGCTACAAATATTTCATGGAGATCAGTATTTGACTACCTCTTATGTTCAGTTTGATCACTTTGCCTGTAGCTAAGATAAACCAGTTCGACTTTCCTACTGTCAGTTTGGTACTGTGGTATTCTTTTGCTAACATTGTAATGCTTAAGTTTGATTTTATCTGCAATCTAATGTTTTTTTAAATCATTAATTATCATCTTGGTAATGCGGACCACCTTCATCTATCCACATACATTGGTGCAGGATGTGCTTGTGATTCGTAAGATCCATCCTTGTTTACCTTCATTTAAGGCGGAGTTCACTGCCGCTGTTCCTCTAACACGAATTCGAGATATAGCTCATCGGAATGACATCCCACATGATCTCAAGGTGATGACCCCTTTCCAAAGCATAACATAAACTTCCCATCTGATTATTTGCTACTCAATTGTTCTCCTACTGTCAACAGCAAGAAATCAAGCATACTATACAAAACAAGCTACACCGTAGTGCTGGCCCGGAGGATCTTATTGCTACAGAAGCCATGCTTACTAGGATTACAAAGAATCCTGGAGAATACAACGAAGCATTTGTCGAACAGTTCAAAATATTCTATAGCGAACTGAAAGACTTTTTTAACGCTGGCAGGTTGTCTAACTCATTATTTCTCATATTTTCTACTTCCAGAATATCCATTTGCTAAAAGAAACGAAACTGTGACTCTCCGAACTTATGTCCTACTGAAAGACATAGACACCAGTTTATATCCTTGTTGCTTTTTTCGAATTTCTCATTCCTGATTTATTGCCCTCAGAAGTACTAAATAAATTGAAATGTCATGCAGAAGACTTGTATGCGTAGATGTCCTTGTAGTACCTTATGGAACTGTTTTTATTAGAAAATAAAAGGAGCTGTCCAGAAATAAGAGAATAGCAGATCTCTTGAGCTTATTCTGGCAATAAGAATTTACCAGGATTCTACAGAGTTATAAACAATCATTTGACATAAAACACAGTCATAGATTGGAACTAGTACACTATGCGATTATAGTTCAAACTCTGTTTTGATGTACAAGTAAGAATCTAGAATACTAAATGTTACTCAGAAAATGCATATAGACATGTAAGATGTATTGATAATTTTCACTCAAGTTTGAAGCTAAAAAGACGATTCTATGCATAATGTTAAAAGCAGCCCATCTGCCGAGCATCAGATGTTTTCTATAGCAATGAGCAGCCCCTCTGATGATCATCAAATGCTTTTCTTTGCAAATGTTCAAATAAATTCATTTTAAATGTATGATGACGTAACATGGTATCGGGCAATTCTGCAGCCTGTTTGAACAACTGGAATCCATCAAGGAATCTTTGAGTGAATCTGGCCTAGAAGCACTCTCATCATTTGTGAAGGCCAAAAAGGTTAGTTATCTTTTTTCTTGCTTTCATATCTCAATCTGTTATACAAGATAATACTCTGCATGGGATACTCAAAATAATCAATTCTTTAGGCACTTCTGTGATATGTTTACCTAGATACTAAAAAATAAAATCAATTGTTTAGGCACTTCTGTGATCTGTTTGCCTAATATAAACAAGCAAAAGAAAGTTCAAAACATAGATTATGTAACCAAATCCTGCATAACTTTATTTATTTATTTCCCAATTGTATAGAAAGCGTCTGACTCCAGCTTGTTTTAGTGGAGTTCATGATGCACTGCAGTTCTTGTGAATCTAAATACCTTCATAAGATATGATGTTACATATAACTGGCATTCAATAATTACTGTGCTTACTAGCTACATGTCATGAAAGTTTGCTTGCCTACCAGTTCATTTGTAGGATGGACCTTCAGTTGTCCTATGTGTAATTCGTTTTTTATCGCGTTTTTTTCAGAGTTTGGACGAAGTTCAAGATGTAAAAGATTTGAATACAAATGCTAGCATTCAAGTTTTGATGAAGACCTTGCAAGCATTATCATCTTTGAGATCAGTTCTAATGAAGGGCCTTGAAAGTGGCCTTAGAAATGATGCGACTGATGCTGGTATAGCAATGCGACAAAAGGTTATTTGATCAAACATAACCCAGATATTTTATTTCATATTGGCTGCTTTTCAGTTATAATTACTTTGGGAAGTCTTGCAGTGGCGCCTTTGTGAGATTGGTCTTGAAGATTACTCGTTTGTTTTGTTAAGCAGGTAATAAATCCATTAGTTTAAACTAAACTTCTTTGTGTTCTAGAAAAAACTCTGAATTCCTGCAGTAACTTATCTTGGGTTTTCAGTGCAACATTATTGGTTTGGTATTTCATTGTTAAGAGTAAATCCGTACAGAACTACAACTGTGTCCCAATTTCAAAGACCTACAGGTTTGAGGAACAATTTAACATCACTGTAGAATAAAGGGCTATTTTGTATCTGTGAGCTGCAATTATACAATTTATCATAACTCCCCACTGTCCTGAACATCCTGACAACAGTGGCCCTCATGCCACCTTCTGAATCCTTGCTCTCCAACTGCTCCAGGAAGCCACGTTTTCAGACCCGTCACCCTGTCCATGCAAAAGAAAGGTGTGCTGAGGAGGCAGACCTACCATATGAGGAAGCATGGCTAATTGACGTTCCCAGAGGGATGAGACAAAAAATGTTCGGGAATTGCTGGTCTGTAGCAAAGAAGTCATTGCTACCCTGTATTCCAGCTTGAGGACGAGCTGTATTTCGAGGGAGGAGACTAGGAGTTGATGTGGGCTTGTACTGGGTATAACATATCATCATCGGGTTATTGCACAAGGCGCCACTGCAAAACTGCACAAGGAGAATAGAAGTGCACAATACCTCAGGGGCATGCTGGAGATTGAGTTTACTTATATAAGTTAATTCAGAATTTGTTAACGTGATTAATTACCATATCTCTAAGCTAGGAATGGTTGTTAGCGGTACCAACTTAAATAAGTTGCCATCAGCTAATTGCTTAAGCAAGAATTATTTGGAGTGCCTTTTCATCAACCATAGCTATCAGAGCCGAATTTTACGGCCAGGAACAAGTCCCCCCATTACCAGGACAGTGATGATACCTCATATACACCACCTCGTTATCCAGTGCGATCAAAGCCTGAGATCCACATTCTTACTCGCTGTTGATCCTCCTTCCACAAACGCTGTAACACTGCCACTGCAGAAATAAAATCAGCCAACAGTTTTGATTCATTTGAGTAAAGGCACACTGGTAGGTAATTGACACCGCATGTAAATGTTTAGCTTACATACACCGATACATATGCATTATTAGAAAGCTGTCAACTGCTGCTAATTTATTTTTATATCTGTTTAAAGATATTTCATCTGGCTATGCTCTCATTTCGAGTTGTCAGAATAAAGGATCTACCTAAATAAACTTGGATTATTCTAATGGAGATACATCAAGTTTATTTTCTTTGCTCTGGTGCCTTATCAGATACATCAATGGTCTTGAAGCTTTAGGTGGATCAGCTACGCTTGCACAGTGTGTGGCTAGAGATACAAGTGGATGGGACGATACCCTTGATGCCCTTATTGTTGGCATCAACCAAGTTAGCTTTTCAGGTTGGAAGCCAGAGGAATGCATTGCTATAGGGAATGAGCTTCTTTCTTGGAAGCAGAAAGGTCTATCTGAAAGTGAAGGTGCCCTTTTCTTCTTTAACATATACTGGGAATGTTACATCCTTGTATCATTGCATGTTTTTGGTGCCCTGAAAGCATTTTCGTGTCATGTATGTAGGCAGTGAAGATGGGAAGTATATTTGGGCGCTAAGACTTAAAGCTACACTTGATAGAGCAAGGAGATTAACAGAAGAGTATTCTGAAGCCCTGCTTTCTATATTCCCTGAAAATGTCATGGTGAGAATTTACCCTGTGATTGTGTTCTCTGACTATTGCTTGATGGATGAGAACTGCATGGTTGGTGCCCATACTGTCATGTCAAGCCACCTAATTGGAATGTTAGTCATGGACTCATAGGTAATTTAGGTTAGTATTTTTTTTATCTCATGTAGTCTTTGGTTTGTGGAACCACCCCATCATGGAACTGTTATCCCTTGATTTTACTGGCCTGCTGGGACTATCCTATTCCTCATTTTACTACCAACTTTATGCTTATGGGGAATGTGGTGGCACCATTCATCAAACGAAACAAAAGCACGGGCAGATGCTTGGTCAAACAATACACCATAAGCCTTGGATATACTATATATAGGGAAAATTTGCTACTCCAAATGTTGGCCATCTTGGTTGTGCCGGCGGGATAAAACTTTTCTATTTTTTGCCACTCCCGTTTTCCCTTTAGATCTGTTTTTGCCGTTGACATTACTATCTGTTAGTGTGATGGCTACTTATTGCCAGTCTTTTCCAAAAAAGAATGGCTCTCCAGGAGAGTGCATCCATGACACACTCCAGCCAAATAGTGGTGCTTCACAGATACAAAGTGAGCCTCATATAACCATTTAAAGCAATAAGTTCTCTATTATCACAAATAGCACCTTAAACATTTTGTAACGGTATGGCTTACTTTGCATCTACAACTGCTGTTTGGGTGGTATTTTCTTCTTATTTCGTTATGTTCTGGACTGGGATCATCTGTCGATGTCTGTTTCCGTAGGTCCTTGGGAAAGCCCTTGGAATACCAGAGAACAGTGTGAGAACTTACACCGAGGCTGAAATTCGTGCTGGGTAATCCTTTTTCCCAGTAGTTCATTGTCACATATAATGTGTGTAATCCTGACTTTGTATATCCTTTTTAGTGTTATTTTTCAGGTCTCCAAACTTTGCACTGTACTTCTGAAAGCAGTTCGAGCAGTAATTGGATTGTCTGGCTGGGATGTTCTTGTGCCTGGAGTGACCCATGGAGCTTTGATACAGGTATCTTCTGAAACAATGCACGAAAACAGATGAGTCTTGTAATGAACTTCCGGATGTTTTGCTGCCATGTTGGTGAGATGTTGTCACTTAGGAAATTTCTACTCCTTTGAAAAAAGATATTAGTGTCTCTTTTAAGGCCGGTCCTGGTTACCGCCCCACAGCAACTATTATCGTGAAACTCCAGCACGTAGTTATCCTATAGATACATATTGCAATCCTTGTAATTTGAAGATGTCAGTTGTGCTATGAACCAGCTTGATGTGAATATTGTAGTCTGATGCAATTTTAAGCCAGATATGTGCAAGCCACCAGCTTTGAGGCCCTCCCGCAGGTGATCACTTGCTCTAGTCTAGTGCACTCCTAATCAGCTTCGCCTTCACATGAGTTGCGTGCATAAGGCACATGTCATGAACTGTGTGGAATGCCCACAAGTTGTTCAACAGCATGCCTAGAACTGAAAAATACCCAGTGTTATTTGGATGAGTATTTTATTATTTTAAAGGGCAGGCTGTATGCAAGTCAATTAAGTCCCAGTCAAGCCCTTCTACCATAGAGTCACATTTTGCAAAAAAAGAAGAAGAAGAATATATTCCATCGCCATACAAGAACCTAGAGAGTTTTCAGTGGTTTCCATTTTCGCCATTGGCATGTAGAGATTTATCTGATATTTGAAATGTCTTATAAATAAATTCTGAATATATATTATACTCCCTCCGATCGGAAATAAGTGTCGGTGATTTTATACTAGCGTAGTACAAAGTTTGTACTAGGTCGCCGACAGTTATTTCCGATCGGAGGGAATATATTGTATTCGATATACTTGGTTTATGTTATACATAATATATTTGTTTGATTTCATAAAAGATCATCTGTTTAAATTCGTGTAGACTTCATATGTAATATAATTAAGCCTGGGCCATGTGAGACATATTTGTGTGAGCACAGGCTACATGATCTTCAACATGACTTCAGGTCAGGTACATGAATTCTGTATGAGCTTAGTCAAATCTGGCCTGGCCTGGAGTTTATGAACCAGTCAGAGATAAAAATTGACCTGTGGTACCTGGCCAAATTTAAATTTTGTTTTGAATCTGATAGTTAGAATTGTTTGGTAGAAAACCGGTTTCTGTTTCTACTGGTAAAAAGCACAGGAGTATTATCTTACTAAATGATTATGGAATCCTTGCTATCCTTTTTAGTGGTATTGCAGTCAAAACTCATGCTTCTATTGCAATGGTTTGTTTATTTAGGTAGAAAGAATCATTCCTGGATCATTGTCTTCATCCATCAAAGGACCTGTGGTTCTACTTGTAAATAAGGCTGATGGAGATGAAGAGGTACTCTTGGAACATCAAATGCTTGATTTACTATTCTTGTCTTCACAGATCACTCATATGGCCAGGATTTGTTCTTTATTTGACAGGTCAAAGCTGCTGGTGACAATATAGTGGGGGTTATTCTCCTACAAGAGTTACCTCACTTATCACATCTTGGTGTTAGAGCTCGTCAAGTTAGTCTTACTAAACCTATGTTCCTAACTTCCTATACTTTTACTGGTGCCAGTTCTGAAACATTGTAACTGCTGACATGTTTTCAGGAAAAAGTTGTATTTGTAACTTGTGAAGATGATGACAGAATTGCAGATCTGAGGTTGCTCGAGGGAAAACATGTCAGGTTATGCTCTGTTTTGATATGCATGTGTTTTTTGGTCTCTTGACTGAAGATGGTACCAGTATAGGTCCAGAATTTTTTGTGTCTGTTGTGAAACTAGACAAAGTTCACTCTATGTTATTACAGGTTGGGAGCATCATCCAATGATGTTGATTTGTCAGTAGTTTCAGATGAAAATGCCAGTGGCATATCTTCAGAGCCGTCGAGTATGCAGAAACCCTCAAATGAGTTCTCTTTACCACTGGCTACGGACAAGTCATCATACACATCTGAGGTATGGTATTATTCTTAATCATTGACACAGTATTACATGTTACACTAGATGTTGCTAGGACCCTGCATATTTTTTCCAGTTTCTCCTACTTACATTTTTCTATTCTCAATGGGACATCATTGCAGCCGAAAGGCTATACTTCAGGAGAAAATGATAGTTCTGGTGTTCTTGAGCTTTCAGAGGCATCAATTGAATCATCTGGCGCTAAAGCTAAAGCTTGTGGAACTCTTTCTGTGCTGGCCTCACTGTCAAACAAAGGTACCACTTTTTAGCAACACTCGTTACAGTAATGTCTATGTTTATTTTCTGACATTATTCTGAATGGAAACTGACAAGTTCTGAAAGATCATGGCTGCTAAGAGATTTATGAAGTGCGTTACTTTGGAAAGCAGGATTTCGAATAGAGTGAGATACACCTAATTTTCTTAGTGTCAAGTAAAGATTCAATCAAGCTACTGGAATAACTGGGCATAATACATTTCTTATTAACAACAGGGAAGCCGAAAGTGTTAAAGAGAAATACTAATGTAAACTGAATTTCACTTTTTCATATTCAACCAAAATACACCCAGGTCTTTTGCTGCAAGTGACATTGTTCTTTAAAATCATTCATGCGTATAATTTGGTAGAATATTGATATGCCGATGGTAGATCATCTTATCATGTATACATCCGTTCTGAAATGTAAGCCTTTTTACAAAGCTAAATTAGCTCACTAAAAATGCTTACATTTCGGAACGGAGGTAGTACCTTCTAAATATACATTGCATTTTATCTATACATACAGTTGGTATATAGTGCTAGACTGTTAGCCTTGGTATCTAGGGGTGGGCATCTTCTTATGGAGATTCTGCTAAAGGTTTGTTGAGTGACGAAATCATGGTCGTTGTGGCCTCACATATCATAACTCATGTAGCGGAAGCTTTTGCTTAATTCTTTTGTATCAAACATTTATATGATCTTATTATTTTCTCTTTTATCATTGGTTAGTTTACAGCGATCAAGGAATTCCAGCGACATTTCAAGTTCCTTGTGGTGCTGTGATTCCATTTGGATCAATGGAGGATGCACTCAAGAAAAGTGGATCACTGGAATCATATACCAGCCTTCTAGAGAGGATCGAGACAGCTGAAATCGATAATGGTGAACTAGATAGCCTATCATCTGAGCTACAAGCAACAGTATCACTACTTTCACCAACCGAAGAAACCATTGAGACTTTGAAAACAATCTTCCATGAGGATGGTCGGCTAATCGTCAGATCTAGTGCCAATGTGGAGGATTTGGCTGGTATGTCAGCTGCTGGGCTCTACGAATCCATTCCTAACGTTAGTCTCTCGGACATAGCTGCCTTTGGATCGGCGGTTGCACGGGTTTGGGCCTCACTATACACGAGGAGAGCCATCCTTAGCCGTCGAGCGGCTGGTGTGCCTCAGAGAGACGCCAAGATGGCCATTCTGGTCCAGGAAATGCTGCAGCCAGAACTATCGTTCGTGCTTCACACCGTCAGCCCCTCCGACCGCGACACCAAGGTCGTCGAAGCTGAGGTTGCCCCTGGGCTTGGTGAAACACTCGCTGCAGGGACCCGTGGCACCCCATGGAGGCTCTCGTGTAACAAGTTTGACACCAGCGTCACCACTCTAGCCTTCGCGAATTTCAGCGAAGAGATGCTGGTGCTCAACTCTGGCCCCGCCGATGGGGAGGTGGTTCGTCTCACCGTGGATTACAGCAAGAAGCCGTTGTCCGTGGAATCGACCTTCAGGAAGCAGTTTGGTCAGCGGCTCGCCGCCATTGGCCAGTACCTGGAGCAGAAATTCGGCAGTGCCCAGGATGTTGAAGGTTGCATGGTCGGCAAAGATATCTACATAGTACAAAGCAGGCCACAACCACTGTAAAATCAGATTGTTTGGTTAAGATAAGCGAAGTTTTGCTAGGTGAATAAAAATTGCTGAAAAGTACTACGATTTTGTAATACCGAGTGGCAAAATAAGTCCGGGCATGAAGAACTCGCGGGCAAAACTAACAGGTCTGAATAATGCTTCCGGTTGTACTTAACTTTTGGGATGTGGATAATGATTTTCTTTATTGTATCTAGTGCAACCTAATACAGCGTCCATGCTCTACATGGAAGGCATCGAATTCTGGGAAAATACAGTTGTGTATCTTTGATCTGCCGTTGCAGAATATAATGTTTATTTTTCTTCATTTATTTGTGAGGCTGTTCAATTGGAAATAGAATATCCTCTCAAAAAATTGAAAACAGAATATGTAACCAATCGTCAAGCAGATTGGGCCAACATTTGGGGTCGTCCTGTTAACGACATTTATGTGACTAAGCTGTTAATGGAGGATATATTTTCCCCAGTGACCAGATAGTATACTGAGCAGAGACTGGAAGTGTATCTGAAAGCAACAGTGAGCATGTCAGTTTTGGATGCAACGTGCAACCAAAATCAAGCACGCCAACCTCGGTTGGGCGTTCGCTACGGCTACCTTCAAGGCTTCAACTCTTTTTTACGACATGTTTTGGAAACGAATCAATGTGTGACCGATCGGCATTGTCATGAGCTGGCAAAGAAACGTTCCTTAGGCCTTGTTTGGTGGAGGTGTTTTGACAGGGATCATTGGGTATTATCTCAGCCCAACCCAAAAATACTACTAAAATTTTTAACTCAATCATTTGGCTGGCAGGTTTTGGCAGATCAAACCCCATAAATCCTCCTGAAAACACAGCGGGTAGACGTGTAACTGCACCGCGCCTCCTCCCTCGCGTTTTTTATGGCGCTCGATCAAGGACGTCTTGTACTCTCGTCACGCGGGTAGACGAGTAAATGCGGCTGACCTCTTCCTTTACCACTGACAGGTTCCTCTCGCGGGTGGACGCATGCAAAGTACATGACCTCATCGGTTCTTTTCTAGCGAAGCTTGCTAGCTGATGCAGGTGAAACACGTGTTTTCATCAAATCCCCCTAAATAATACTCAGTAAACTACTACTCCCTCCGACCCATAATACTCTTCGCTAATATAGATGAATCTAGATACATTTTAGTGATAGATACATCCGTATTAGCGAAGAGTAATATGAGTCGGAGGGAGTACAAAACTCTTTCGCCAAACGAGGCCTGAAGCGTTGATCCGGGCCGTCCCCACGTATTTCATGAGTTGTTTCCATCTAGACATGTGACAAAGCATAGCAAATCAATGGTGGCATGGGCTTTTGTGGTTTGGCTTTGTATAACCAGGCTATGCTAGGCAGGTAGGGGTGACGTTTACATATTGAGCCGACGTCACTTTGTGCTCGTGTGCTTAAAGGAAGGTATTTTTCTTATACAGATTTCTGGCAATGCCCCAAAGCCGAGATCATCGTCGTACATGTGGAGGAACATTTTATTTGGTCGTGATCTTCTTCTTCACGGAGTCGGTGGGGGTATTGGGAATGGGAAATCAGTCAAGATCACTTCGACCACTGGATCCCGCAGCGACCGCCGTACATGCTTTCTCCACTTAAAACCATTCCTGAGATTGCCACTGTCCTCAACTGCTTGATAGATGAGGAGACGGGTTCTTGGATCCCTGAAACTTTCATGCCTTCTTCGATCGGAGACGAAGGATTATATTATGTACTCCCTCCGATCAGAAATAACTGTCGAGGACTTAGTACAAACTTTGTACTAAGCTAGTACAAAATTGCCGACACTTATTTCCGATCGAAGGGAGTAGGTACGAAGGGGAAGCTTTTTTGTATCTTGGTGTTCATGGGGTAGAGGCGTGTTCTCAGTTTCCACCGAGGAGGAAAAGCATTGGAAATCGATCTGCATAATTGTTAGTCCAACAATATGAAAATTCATATGTGGAGGTTTGCTTAGGACTATCTCCCTAGTGGAGTTGAGCTGCAACACCGCCATGTCCATACTAGTGGATCATGCATCTTTTGTGGTAGAGACAATCTATAATATATCTTTGTATTCTATGTGCTCACCCAAAGTTTCATGAAAACTGATATTTTTCATGGTCCGTGCAATAAAGATAAAAAGTTGGAGGTGGCGTTTTGCTCCCGGTTTTTGAAATCTAGTTTAAACAAAGTCTAAAATGTCAAAAAATTCCAACAAAAATTTTCACGTGTAGAACTCGGTATTCTATATTCTCACACAGTTATTTCACAAGAAAACGATATTTTTTATATTGTGTGTAAAAAAACAAAAATTGATTCTAAAATAGGCGTTGCAAAGGACATTTTTTTATCTTTTTTATACAAGACACAAAAAATATCGATTTTCACGAAACTTGGCGCGTGCACATAGAATGTCTGGGCAAAATTTTTCTTTACTGTTTTTATATTCTTATAAAATATGTTAAAATGCATTTCAAATAAAAGGAGCATGCCGAAACGCCTTGTCCTCCATCTGACATCCGGGTCCCACCAATATCCCATAGTCAACGGGCCATTCTCCTCCCTTTGCACCTGCACACGCGACCAGACCAAGACGCGGTAGCACCACTGGCACGTAGGTCCCACAGAGCGTGGCCATCAGCTGACGCCCACGAGGAATGGCCACACCGGCTGACTTGCGGGCCCCACTGCGCCATCTTCTCAGTGTCACTTTACCCAAGAGCAGATCCACCTTTGCTCCGGCTAATCCCAACCTCCCTCTGCTGCTACGCGAACTCTAAACCCTACTCCTCCCCGCCCTCCGCAGTCACCGACAGCCATGGCCCACCGCGCCACCGCCGCGCTCCTCCTCATCCTGCTCGCCGTCGCCGCCGCCGCCGCCGCCGAGTCCGAGGAGGTGGTTGAGGAGCCGGAGACGGCGACGGCGGCGGTGGAGCTGGCCGGGATGCTGGAGAGGCTCGAGGAGGTCGCGGACTCCCTCGCCAGGTCCGTCCGCGCGCTGGAGTCCGTGCTCGCTAGATCCGCGGAGCCGGATCCCCCGCCGCCGCGGCAGCCGTTCTCCGCCGACTCCCCGGCGGAGGAGGCAGTGGGAGGTCCGGGCCGGCTGGCCCCAAAGGGGGTGGCAGTCACGAAGCGCCGGCCGGTCTGGTCCGAGCGATTCAATTTCGTGGCGGCCGTGCGGCTCGGGGAAGGCGCGCACGCGGCGGCGCAGGCCGCGCTGCCCTACGAGGACGCGGACGGGCTCACCAAGTACTTCGCCGTGGGCGACTCCCGCGGCCGCGTCTTCGTCTTCTCCGCGGCGGGGGACGCGCTGCTCGAGCTGGACGCCGGGGAGTCGGCGTCCTCCTCCCCGGTGACAGCCCTGCTCACGTACCTCTCCCCGCGCCGCACGGACTGCCTCCTCTTCGCGGGCCACGCCGACGGCTCCATCGCGGCGCACCGCCTCACCGAGTCGTCCCCGCACGGTGACGACTGGCTCACCCTCGTCGTGTCTTCCTCCCGAGTCCTCGTCCGCGGCCTCGACGGCTCCCCCGTGCTCCACCTCGAGGCGCACCACGCCGGGCGGTCCCGCTACGTGCTCTCCTGCGATGCCGGACGCCGCATCCGCGTCTTCACCGAGAACGGCACGCTCTACGGCACCGCAATCGCCTCTTCCACGCCTCTGGCCTTCGTGAAGCAGCGCCTCCTCTTCCTCACCGATGCAGGCGCCGCGTCGCTGGACCTCCGCTCCATGACCGTCCGTGAGACGCCCTGCGAGGGCCTTGCAGAAGCGCTCAATGGCTCCCGTCCCAAGTCATACTCATTTGACCCTTCCGAGCGCTTCAAGGCATATGGCTTCACTGATGCCGGTGATCTCGTTCATGTATTGCTGCTCGGTGACGTTGCCAACCTCAAGTGCCGGGTCCGGGCTGTCAAGAAGGCTGAGGTCGACAGCCCTGTTGCGATACAGACGATCAAAGGTTACCTATTGGTGTCCAGCCAGGATAAGATCATGGTCTACAACACATCGGCGCAGTACTATGGGAGGGTTGGGGCGCCCCGGCCGCTGTTCAACACAGCCATTAGGGACATCAAGTCCATGTTTGCGGGTTCTAGTGGCGTGCCGTCTGCCGCACCAGCTGGGAAGCCTCTTATTGCCGCAGACCGGGAGAAGCTTGTGATCTTGGGGCTTGGGGATGGTTACATTGGCATCTATCGATCCAACTTCCCGGTGTACAAGCCGGAGAGCAATGCTGTTGTGTGGAGTGGCCCGGCCCTGCTTTTCCTCCTCTTCTTGATTGGCATCTGGCAAGTGTATGTGAAGAAGAAGGATTCGTTGGGGTGGACACCGGAGGAGACCTTTAACACTTCGGTCTCAGCTCCTACAGGGAGCATTTTGAATCATCCAGCTAGTGAACGAGCATTTGCAGATAGCACAACAAGAGCTTCTGATCGAAGCTATGCGGATGGCACGACAAGAGCCAGTGATAGAAGCTATGTGGATGCCACCACTAGATCTACTGACCGAGGCTATGCTGACACTACCAGGGCTGTGGATCTACGTGGTGGGGCATTAAGAACTGCTCCGAGAAGGTATGTGTCCCCTACTAGATATGCTGGGGCAGCCGGTATTCCATATCGACCTGTTTCGTCCGAGCCTGGGCTTAGAACCACTCCAGAGCTGAAGTATAGAGGCCCAGGTATGGAGCCCCCTGGTTTCCCCAAGAAAAGGGACGCATTGTTCTCGAACAACCAAGCTGCAGTAGATGATCATGTTGAATAAGAGTGTCGGTAGCTGGTGTAGACAACTGCCCCTAAATTTTGGTCTGGTTTGGAAGATCCCTCACCTAAGAGGGATGCCACTGATCCAAGCACTCGCTGTTGTAAGTTGTAAAACTTGAAAAATGTGTGTATTGTATGAACATTATGACCAATTAATATATTCTGCTGCAAATGGTGAAATAACATAACACTGGGTTGCATGATGTGCATTTTCCCACTATTTACGGGTAGGTATAACGTGCAACTCATGTTTACTCTGATTTTGAGTTTTGACCTCTAAGAATGTTAGAATATTACTGTCAAGTCTCAATTTTATTCTAAACTCCAGTTGTACTGGCATGCTTGGAACTGCTCTACTTCTGAAGTAGTTCTCTAAGTAGCAGCATCAGATGTCATAGCTGCATGTGAGCAAATTGCCTCAGCATATAAACTAGGAAGAACCAATATATTCAGTCAATTACGTTAGCATTCTAGTAGCCAAATGGCATATGTTAAATGTTGATGGGAAGATGCAGGGTTGTCTTGGTTTCGAGAAATCGTGATGATGGAGACGACTTGCACACTTTAAAGTTCCCTGCATCACGTACTACATTTGGGACTGAGATCCGGTGACATGCCACGGGCATGTCACCGATGAACAGTTTGGTGCCTTGCGATCTGGGCCGTTAGGTTGAAAATGGACAGACAAGATCAAAATACTGTAGCAATGTATTGTAGATGGCTCTGTAGCATATGCGCAGCCCATGCTTCCGGTCTACGCACTGTAGCGGTGCACTGTGGACGACACTGCAGTCGTGTACTGTTCATGGCATCTGACCGTTGATTTTTGATCCGACGATCAGAAGAGGGGGGCAAGGCGCAGAACTGTTCATAGGTGACATGCCACGGGCATGTCATCGGATCTCAGTCCCTACATTTGAACTTCTATTTTCTGTCACTATCTAATCCCTACTCTATCTTTGTTGGTCAATGTAAAGAGGATCTGCTCACTTTCATTGAAGATACTTCGCCAGTGTTTGATAGTGCCACAGCACCAAAATTGTTGACATTGACATGGGACCACAATTATCCAGTTTTTTTTAGTTTTCCTGTTGTTTTGTCGTTATTTGTGGCTTCAATTGATCTGCTTAATTGCTTCCCATCTGGATGCCAACTTAGAAACCTGATGTTTATGATGCCATCAGATTTCAGTCTGATGCATGCGAATTGACATGCAAGCAATATCGGCGGATAAGAACATCACGTAGGTGTGACCATTTCCTTCATCTTGGAGGCACTGTTTTGCCGCACTGTCATAACTTTTTTATTAGTGAGTTTATTTTAAGCTTCTGAACTACCAAGCTTAAAATTCATTCAAGTGGTCCTGATTATTTTTTCAAAGTGCAAAGTTTGAGCCGGTCATAAAATCTAGCCAAAAAGGAGTGACTTAAGTACCAATGCCACAGACAATAAAACATATCGCAACTTCGCAAGGCCATTCTTGTGCTTCAGTAGGCAATGCGTTGCAAGATTTCTGCATCCCAACATCACAAAAGTGTCTTCAGGATATCACAAAATTCTGCCATCTTAGATTAAAAAAAAGAAGCAGATGTACTATTCTTCGATAAGATTGCAACTGTGCGCATAACAGCATAAACAGCTCCAAAAGGCAACAGAGATCAAGCAAATAATAAAAGCAGCACAACATAAAATTGACGCATCTTAGAATTAGGAAGAAAATCACCAAACCTCATGATGATTATGGGAAAGTAATGCAATTGTTTACTTCCTGGTGGAAATTTTCACCGAAAAACAAAGTTCATCAATAGACGAGTGAGCAGTACGCTCCCAAAATTTGCCCATGGCAGTGAAAACCGCAAAAAGGTATACCCTGACTTTAGTCCCTTTATTAGGACTTCAAAAACCTAGAAAAGAAACTTTGGCTCCATGGTGGAAGTAAGACGATGATCTAGCTTGTGCCACAAATTCAGTCCTTGACAATGAAGTTCTGGCGGCTGATGGGGTTCATGATGACCGGCGGTCCAGCGGTGCGAGGCCAGGCCTGGAGCCTGGCGTCCGTGGCCTGCTGCCACTCCTTGTCCGTGGCAGTCTTGCAAACGGTGCCTGTTATCCAAAGGAAGAAGCAGTTTCAGATACAAACTTACAACTTAAGCACGGGCAATCCTACAGGCATCTTATGTAAGATGGCACTCACCTCCAAAGATCTTCTTGTCAGAAACAATCGTGTCGCAGACATACGCAACGCCGAGGGATCCGACCAGCGCTCCGACGATGTATTTCGCCGCCATTGTTGCTGCACAACACCGAAACAGGATACATACTGTCAAGTCCAGTGAACTGCTTTCTCAATTCTCATCAACGTGAGCGTCACCGGCCACATGACAAAAGTATAAGAACCGAAGCAGGCCAATCCCATAGCCATATGTAGGATTCCCAATCCAGAAACCGCGGCCTAAATTTTCGAAAATCAGATCATCGTTCGAGGAAACGATTCGCCATCCAGAGAAAAGCCAAACGATTTACCGATCATGGATAGTACGGCATACAGGTAGATCTCATCGATCCCTTTACGGCGCGTCTCATCGTGCCCTAAACATGGAGAAAAAAGAGAGCGGCGATCTACGCTACGCACGTACAAGATCCCGGACTCCTAGGGAGGGAAATGGGGATAAGGATGGAGGGAGGTTGGTTCGTGATAGTACCTTGCAACAATTGGGTTCGCCGCCGGCAGATGGGGGAGAGAGGCGCCGCACGCGTGAGGAAAGAGAGCGAACTGGAGGGAGAGAGAGGCGGAGAAATCATACAAGAGCTCCGAGACCCTTGATCGCTTCTCCAATTACGTGATGGGCTGGGCCGGGCCCCCCGTCCACCGTTGCTCCATTACTCTCTGCTTCTTCTTTTTTCAGGGAAACCCCACGCTTCATCAATTAAGGAAATTGCTCCTTCTGTTTCGCTAAAGAAGTTTCATCCTGGGCTTGGCCTATTTTTCCGCATGATCCAATTTATTATTTCTCTTGTAGCTGTGTTTTGTTCCACTAGTTCTAAATTATGTTCCCTTTGTAGCGTGGATGTGCCCACGTATAGTTTTGGTTGTTCCGTGAGTCATAAAGTTTTGTTCCAAACATAATTATTTTTGTTCCAACTTAATGAATATTTATTTATTCATTGTTTAAATTTGTTTTCCCCTGAAGAGGAAAGCGGACTAACTATATTTTTGTTCCCCATCATTTTTTGTTCCCCGTGTAAATAAGATGTGTTTCTTTGGACGCAATTTTTTGTTCCTTGTGTATACGAGATTTGTTCCTAGGGCTATATTTTTCTTACCTGTGTAGACGAGATTTGTTCCTTGGAAGCTATATTTTTGTACATTTTGTTCCATATGTAGAAACATTTGTTCCTCAAAATCCACATTTTTGTTCCTTAGACTCCACATTTTTGTTCCTCATACTCCACATTTTTGTTTCCTAGAATCCACATTTTTTTCCTCAGACTCCACATTTTTGTTCCTTGTTCCTCAGACTACTTTTTCCTATGTATACAAGATTTGTTCCTAGGGCGCTATATTTTTGTCCCTGTGTATACGAGATTTGTTCCCTGTACCCTACATTTTTTGTTCCATGTGTAGACGAGATTTTTTGTTTCTAGAACGCTACATTTTTATTTCCCACTGTATGATTGGTCATTCCTTACTTCAAAAGATTTATTCCACTTATTCCAGAATATTAGTTCCACAATTTTTTGTTCCTAGATTGCCCTAGTGTATATTATTTGTTCCTCTATTATGACCGATTTGTTCCACTTACTCTTAAAAATTAGCTCCACATTTTTTTGTTCCTAGATGTCTGTGACACTTTTTTATTCCTTGATTGTTCCTTTTTATGTAAAATAATTTGTTCCTTGATTTTTTGTTCCCAAGTGTAAATATTTATCCTTCTATTTTTCAAAAGACCTGTTCCATTTTTGTTAAACACTAGTTCCCAAAAAAATAATTCCTAGTTTTATTTTTGTTTCCTATGAAGTTATTTTTGTATGGATAATTATTTGTTCTATCGAGTAGAATGTTTTTTGTTTCACTTATTATATAAAATTGGTTCTACTAAAATTTCTCTCTAGACACACTTTTATTTATTTCGTACGCAACTCACATGCATGCCCATAGGTTGTAGTAGCACTGTAGCTGCTACACACATATGCATGTGGCTTCCTAATTCCTAGTACTAGCTAGCAGCCACGCATGCATACCTAATAAATACCAGGGCTAACACACACACACACAAGGAAACAACATACTGGCACACACGACATGCAGGCTTGGAAATGCTCAGTAGATGTATGCTACCGGTGTGGGTCCGCCTGCAATGAATGGCACATGCAGCGGCTGATGCAATTTTAGTCTCACCTCGGAAAGTTGCAAGTTGAGAGATAGACCCCTTTAAATACTAGCTTTGTCCCTGATTAGACGTGCAAGTTGCGAGGCGTGCTACAGGGGGGGTGCTATATCCCGCTCCTTGCGGGAGCGAATCGCTCCCGCCTGGGAGCGTTTCTTTAATGGGCCACTTACGCGGGCCCAATACAGGTATACTCTCTCTTTTTCCTTTTTCGTTTTCAGTTAGTTATTAAATTTGCATATTTTCCAGATTTGAAACATTTTTTAAAAAATAGAACAATTTCGAATTTGAACAGTTTTTAAAAAAGAATAATTTCAAAATTGGAACAAATTTCGAAAGTTGGAATTTTTTTCGAAAATAAAACAAATTTCGAATTGGAACAAATTTCGAAATTGGAACAAATTTCGAAAATGAACAAATTTCAAAATTGGAACAAATTTAAAAAATAGAACAACTTTCTAATTGGAACAAATTTCGAAATTGGAACACATTTTAAAATTGGAACAAAATTCGAAAATGGAAAAAAATATGAATTGGAACAAATTTCAAATTTGAATAATTTCGAATAAAACAATTTCCCAATTGGAACAAATTTCGGAATTGGAAAAAATTTCGAAATTGGAACAAATTTCGAAAATGAACAAATTTCAAAATTGGAACAAATTTCGAAATTGGATTTTTTTTAAAAAAAATAGAACAACTTTCGAATTGGAACAAATTTCGAAATTGGAACACATTTTAAAATTGGAACAAAATTCGAAAATGGAACAAATTATGAATTGGAACAAATTTCAAATTTGAATAATTTCGAATTAAACAATTTCCAAAATTAAATAAAATTCCGAAACTGATTTTTGTTTACTTTGAACAAATTTCAAAACTAAAAAAATCAAAAACAGATAAAGTTGAAATTTAAAATTGTCTAGATTCAGAAAAAAGAAAAAAAGAAACATTGAGAAAAATAGAAAAAGAAAAGAAAAGAAAAAACAAAAAAAACCTTACCTGGGCCGGCCCACTGAGCGGAGCGCTGCGTGCGGGACGGAGATCGCTCCCGCAGCGAGCGGGAGTTAGGATTTCCGGTGCTACAGCTCACAAAAAAGAAAGCTCTGCAGCTAGCAACTTTGCTACTTGGGCCGGCCCAAGTAAACCATCTTTCAGCGAAACGGAAGACTTGTATCGTGCGAGCGCCAGGAAGAAGCACCCTCAATCAATCAACACAGGAGAAAGGAGAAAGGAGCTGCTGCGGCCTTCTCCCATAAGGGATCGTAATGGGTACCCATTATCCACGTATTTGGCGGGTAAATACCTATTAAAAATATGGGTATAGGATAAAAAATATCCATAAATATGTAAATAGGAAAATATCATACCTATCGGGTAGAATGAGTACGGGTATGGGATCGTAATACCCATACCCCACATACCCATGTACCCGTCTAATATTTAGACATGTGGCCTCTATATCCTAATTCCTGACATATTAAATTTATTTCAATGCTTAGATTGTTTTCTATGTATGGTATAATCATCTCTATAATTTATTGTGAGTTTTATAACTTAAAGTGTATGATTATGTATTGTTGTTTATGATTATGTGTTGCTATTTTAATATGGCGTGTCGTTGTTATGGGCAAGTACACAAGTTTATGATAACATGTTGATGTTTATAATATGTTGCACTTCATTAGTATTTGTTGTTGTTTATAATATGCTAATGTTTAGAATTTATGGTTATGTTTTGTTGTTTACTACTATTTTTTGCCCAATTTGATGTGTTGTAATCATGGGTATTTTTACCCACGGGTACCCATTTACCCTGCTGCCATAACGGGTATGGGAAAAATTTGTACCCGTTGACGGGTATAGGTACAGGTGACGGGTACGTGTATGGGGTTGCTCGACCCGTATCCATACCGGCGGGTGCCATCACTAGCAACAGGGTTTACCGGGGGGCCTCCTCCATTGTTTTCCAAGAAATCACCGATCCGGCTACTCTTAAAGAACTTGCATGTCCCAAGGCTTTGGCACTTGCAGAGGACTTGGGCGTGAACAAAATCTATGTTGCTTCAGACTGCAAGGTGGTGATAGACGATATTGCCTCGGTGACAAATGGTGGATATGGTGCAATCATCATGGAGATCAAGGAGCGTTCGGATGCTTTCAGGAGAAGATCTGATTTCAAATTTTGAAGCTGACAACCTAGCTAGATTCTCTACTTCCTTAGATGTTGGCCGATATTTGTGGCTGGGCAACCCTTATTCTGAAGAAATCCCTATAAATATTGTTCTAAATCAATAAAGTCTAGCAGGTTGCCTCAAAAAATCAACAAAGGGATACAATCTCTCTAAAAAAACATAGGGATACAATCAGTCTCACGGTTGTGACCTAAACGCTGGTGGCTCCACATTCCAAGTAAACAAAACTCTCCAGCTATATTGATGCATTTTTGCGCAACAGTGAGCCGCTTGGTTAGCCTCGTGATGGGCAAAACAAAAGGAACAGAACTAAACAAATTAACTAACTTAGCAATCTCATCAAGAATCAGTTTAATAACCGATATATCACACACATGAGACTCCCAGTGATTGAGCAGAACAACGCAATCAGTCTCAAATATAACTTTCTCATAACCACGATCAGTTGCAAACACAACTTCATCTCTTTCTTAAGCCTAGAACCCGGATACTCAAAGGATCATAAATTCCTTGATAGCTCTTGCAGGTAGCAGCAAGAAAAAGACAAATTATCTCTCTCAACCACCCCTAAGACTACGAAGCCACTCTTGATCTGGATATCCCCATCAGAGTTCAACTTGATATTATCTTCCAGAGGTTTTTTCATTCACTAGCCGGTCTATAGTGCTTCTCATTCTCTTTGACCCTTGGCAAATCCAGGTCTGTAATGTCTCATAGAGGAGCTCCATTGTCGATTTTGGGTTAAAACCAACTTTTTCATGAGTGATATTATTCCTTGAAGTCCATATAGAGTACATCACCGACGTGATCACACTCCTCTTCCTTGAGGTGAACAAAGGGGCACACAAAATGTCCCTTGCACAAGATGTTGTATGCAGCTTCGGAAGCTTTACTAGGAGTATCAATTAGTTAGAGTTTCAAACTCCGCTTTGCATATTTCACAAGTGTTATTCTCCATTATATGCCTCCATGAAAGAGTCCTATATTCCGGAAAATGGCTATAGAGGACGGGCTCCTGGAGCCCATTTTTGATTTTTTTGAAAATCGATATTTTTAAGTTTCAAAAAAAATTGAACTAAAATTCTAGATGTTCAATATAACTTATTCTACAACCCTGCGAATTTTCAGTGCAAAAGAGTTTGTATTCCGGCCTACACAAAAATGACAAATTCTGACAAATCTGAATTTTTTTGAATTTTGTACTGTTCACAGTCTCAGATCTAGAAATTTGTCATTTTTACACAGCCTAAAATACAAAATATTTTGCGTTGATTTTTTGCACGCAGCTAGAAGTCATTATTGCCCACATCTAAGGATTTTTTTCAGAATTTTTTTGAAACTTTAAAATGTCAATTTTTGTTAAATTTGAAAAACGGGCTCCATAGAGCCCGTGTACCATATCGACGCACTCTCCTATATTCAAGTTATATTCCTCGAAGAAGTACTTTAGGAACCACACATAGCTTCCATAACTTCTTTCAAACTTCCCCATCATTATCAAAGAACTGCGTCACTCAAATAGCGACAGCTTGAGCCTGTTGGTTTGGGTCAATCATTATCAGAAGAAGTCGGCATTGGGTATGGGACGACTCCTAGGACAACTTACATTAGACTTCTTCCTGTGGGAATACATTCAGATGCCCAGGTTAAGACGAGAGTCCGTAAACATCGGCTGCCCATAAAAGTCAGTTTTAGACCTCACAAACAATAGGCCATAAAGTTTACTCCAAAGATCTATGACCAAATCAAAGAAGAAATTGGCAGACTCTTGAAAGCAATTTTATACGAACTTGCAGATACACCAACTAGGTCTCCAATTTTGTACCAGTCGAGAAGAAAGGATTCGGCAAGATTAAGATGTGCATAGACTTCAGAGACTTAACTCTAGCCACACCGAAGAACAAATACCCTATGCCAATATACGGCATGCTTATCAATGATAGGTCATGTCACAAAATCATTGTCTTCTTAGTCAGTAACGCGAGGTACAACCATCTCTTTGTTGAGCGCTTTTTTTTTTGGGAAAGCCATTCGACAAGCTTTATTGATTTTAAAACAAAGTTACATCGTCTATGAGTTTAAGTAAAATAAAATCACGAGGATCGTTGAAGCGTAGTTTTTAGCCTTTGTGCTTATACTCTAAGGGCTCCTTTGATTCATAGGATAGAAAAACCATAGGAATATGAAAGACATGAGATTAAAATGTCGTGCCTACTAGTTTTAGTAGTAGGTGACGTGCCCGTCAACATTGAGGCCCCTATGGTGACTTCATCAACCTCAAGATATGCCGACTCAGTCCTTCAGAGATGCTCATAGGGGTATAGTGCGTATGCATGCGTTCATATGAGTGAGTGTTTGTAAGCGCCTGTGTGTTCTAAAAAATAATAATCATGCTACTTGATGCCTATAAAAAATGAAGTGTCTTTGATTATAGCAAAGAAATTTTCCGTATGGTATGACCTAAAAAAAATTCCTATAGGATTTACACTAGTAAATTTATAGGACTAGATGAATACCCGTGCGTTGCCACGGGTCCTCAAGTTTTTTTATCGCTACAATTATGCCTAATAGTCGTCGCACTCCAACAATATCGCCATGTATTCCACAATCCTCCTACTTCAACATGTCACTCGCTAATCTTTCACATAACCTAGGATATTGGGGTTGATATGAGGTAACATAAATAAATATATAAGAAAATTTTATTAAAATTATCTAGGCACACATTCTATGGATTCGAAATTTCAAAATTGTGCGCCGAAACATTGAAATTGGGCTAAATCTTTTTTTACATATCACCTCGTAATATTTTTAACATTTGTGCCTCCTCAAAGTGAAACATGTTATTACTTTATAGACCAAAGGCGTATTAGAAATTCCAATATGAATTTCCAAACAAAATATAGTTTTACAGAATATCAAGCTAGAACAAATCTGTTAATCTACTCCCTACTTCTCTAATTGCATCAAGCGATTTTTAATAGAACATTTTATTTCCTTTTGTGATAGAAAAGTTCCATTAAAGAGTCTAAATCAAGCAATATTTTGTTTACCTATAGTAATTTTTGTACATTATGTCATTCTGACATCATGGGCACATTAAGATTTAATTATTTTTATTTTAGATAAACTTTCTTACACACAAAAAATCTCATGCACATTTGTTGCAAACTCACATACACTACAGACTCATGAATGAGAGATTAAGGTTCCAACGGCGCACGGAATTTGAGCTCCGCGTACATAGCTGTGGCACCAAGCTCTTAATCAATACGGGGACGTAAGCTTCTTACCTGTTTGTACTTTGCAAGACTTTCTGATCTGAATAGCGATAAGTGGTTTTGCAGCTTGGATTGGTCCTGACAATTTGTTTTTGAGGCTTAACTAATGGTCAGATTCTGTTTGGTTTTTTATTTGCTCAAACTGGCCGGCGATCTTGTGGAATCCATAGTAGCATGAATGCATGATTCAGCACCAAATAAACAAATGAAGTAGATTACTATTCCTAGTATTCCAATCAAAAAGAGTAAAGGTTGCATCTAGCTAACTTTGATCTAACCTAATTACATAGTGAAGGATTGCAGTAATCCTCGTTTCCATCATTGCTCGTGTTGCCACACATGAGAATGCAACATGATGGTCGGCGGCTGCATCCCAGCTCATTTTTGGCTTTCCGTTGTGGTCGAGGCTAGGAAAACACCAGATCACAGTACTGCAACCGCCCCTGTCTCTACAAGCATAGCTCCTTGACTCTCGGTGGTGGCCACATCTTCGAGCTGACTGCGGGCTGTGATAAGAACGCTGCAGACACTGAATTTTTTTGTGCGGACTTGCTAGCACCAACAATATGATCAGATATTGTAGTATCAATTTCTGACATCAAATCCGCCATAAGAGTTTGATCAGTGTATCCGTGGATGTAATAATGACTAACAAAAACAAAATAATGACTAACATGGAAATAGAAGCATCAAAACACTTGATATATATAAGTTCTCCAAAATATACTGGAATATGTGCATATATATGAGCGGTACTTGCAACACTCGCAAGCAGGTCGTTAAATAGCAGCGACTTCGTAGCAAACATACCAGATAGCAGAAAAGAGCTTCACGTCAATGCTCTTGGGCAAAGGAAACAAAGGTTGAAGGAAGACGATGCCATGGGTCGGCTCCTCCTCATGATCGCCTGCTCGGCCGGCGCCGGAAAATCCTCTCTCACAAAGGGTGACATTATGGCTACGTAGGACAGCATAGGAGCACGAAGGACCTGTCAGGGAGCTTAGCTATCCTATTACTCGTTCACTCGTGCCAGGCTTCTGGGTCGGGAGCACCGTGGTGTGAAACGTGCCATCGCTTATCTTCTCCTCTCTCAGAGAGTCACCAGTGAGTTGGCCTGTGCTCGTGCGAGTGGGTGCCGCTACCGGCCACACCTTAGTGTCCGCCAGTCGCCGCACAGCAGGTTTGGCTGCACCTGCCACTGGTGAACGACTGCAGTTCTATAGAAGAATAGATCGGGGAGAGAGAGGAGAATCGGCGAAGGGAGAGAGAGAAGAATTCGCATCATCCGTTCACCCTCCTCTTCCGCTCACTGGTTCGTCATGCCGCCGGCGCTGATACGTCTCCAACGTATCTATAATTTTTGATGCTCCATGCTTGTTTTTACACCATTTGTCTATTGTTTCGTTACACTTAGTGGCACTTTTATGCATTTTCCGGAACTAACCTATTAACGAGTTGCCACAGTGCCAGTTCCCTGTTTTCTGCTGTTTTTGTGTTCCAGAAGTGATACACAGGAAATATTCTCGGAATTGGACGAAACAAGTTCCTGAAGTCTTATTTTACCCGGAAGCTTCCAGAGATCCGAAGGAGAGTAGGAGGGGGGCCACCAGGGCCCCACACGCCAAGCTCGCGCGGGCAGGGGCCTAGCCGCGCCGCCATGGTGTGAGGGCGCCTGGCCCCTCCTCTGACATCGCCCCTTCGCCTATAAAGACCCCCCGACGGAAAAAACCTAAGGACCCGATCAATTTTCCAAAACACATCGTGATCCGCCGCCGCCATCGACCCGAAGATCGGGAGGGTCCAGAAGCTCTTCCCGGCACCCTGCCGGAGAGGGGAATCGCCACCAGAGGTCTTCTTCATCGCCATGCTTGCCTCCGGAGCGATGAGTGAGTAGTCTACCTTAGACTATGGGTCCATAGCAGTAGCTAGATGGTTGTCTTCTCCACCATGTGCTTCATGTTTAGATCTCAGGAGCTGCCCTACATGATTGAGATCACCGTTATGTAATTCTACATGTTTGGTTTGTTGGGATCCGATGAATATTGGTGTTTATGATTAAGTTGATGTACTGAATATTATCTTTTGTTATCTCTATGTTGTTTATGATCTTGCATGCTCTCCGTTGTTAGTAGCTATCTTGGCCGAGTAGTTGCTAGTGACTTCAAGAGGGGGTATTTATGCTCGATAGTGGGTTCATGCCTCTATTTAACCTGGGGGAGTGACAGAAACCTCTAAGGTTGTAGATGTGCTGTTGCTACTAGGGAGAAAACAACATTCATATGCTCAAGGGCATATGCTTTGTTTACATTACACACTTTGCTTAATGCAATTATCTGTTGTTCGCAACTTAATACTTGTGGAGTTCTCGGATTGATTCGCCACAAGTGGATTATTAGTCATAGATGCAGTTGGATGGCGGTCTATGTATTTTCTTGTAATGCCCAGAGTAAATCTCATAGTGATCTTCTTGACATATCATGTTTATCTTTATTCTATCAATTGCCCAACTGTAATTTGTTTACCCAGCATGTGTTATTTATCTTATGGAGAGACACCACTAGTGAACTGTGGATCCCGGTCCTATTTCCATCATATTGCTATCACCTGTTTACTTTACTCGCACTGTTTACTTTATTCGCATACTCTAATGTTTTCCACTCGATACACTCATAACCTTTGTTTCAAGCAAACCGGTGAGATTGACAACATCATCGCAAGTTGGGAACGAAGTACTTGGTTGTGTTGTGTGCAGGTTCCGCGTTGCAGTTAGCAAGCAAAGCTTGGACGAGGCGCCATATATAAATTGTCCGAAGCTGTCGCAAGCTAGCAAGCATCACCTTCAGTCATTTGTCTCTCCTCTCCAAGAACGATAAACCTTGGTTTCTTAACTGAGGGAAAACTAGCTGCTATACTCATCACACCTTCCTGTTGGGGTTCCCAATGGGCTGGTCATCAACCACGCACAAGGACCAGCTAATTTTCTGGCGCCGTTGCCGGGGAGTGAAGAAGAAGAAGTTCCCACATCAACTATACTTTCCCACGTCAACTTGGCACGCATCAAGCTAATTTTCTGGCGCCGTTGCCGGGGAGGAAGTAGAAGACTTCTGCGAGGGGAGTTTTCGCACGCACATCCTTTACTTTGTTTTATTGTTTTGCTTTACTTTATTTATTTTACCTACATCATTTTATATCAAAAACACAAAAAAATCAGAATCCTTGGTAGCTGTTTTATTTGTTTGCTTTTAGTTTTGTTAAAATGAGTAATCCTGAAGTAGAAGTTCGTAGTTTTAAGCAGCAAGGGGAGAAAGTTTAAAAGATGCTTGGTATCGTATTAACAATGCTCATCATAGGTGTACCAAAAAGCACTCTACAATGATCCTCCTTAGAAATTTTTATGTTGGTATATCTAGTTGGAATAGGTATGTTCTCGATACTCTTACAGGAGGTAATTTTCTGGGTACTCCCGCTGGAGAAGCATGCACTATAATTGAAAGTTTAGTGGGAATACCACCTATTCATGTTGCTAAAACTGAGACCACCTTGGAGGAGGTGGTAGAAAAGCTCAGCTCTTTAGAGAAAAGTTTGCCAAGTATCCTAGAAAATGCTAGCCGAGTTAGTGAACTAGTAGAAAACATTGGTAAGAGGATTACCATTTTAGAGGCTAGCACTACTCTTGATAATCAAAATTTAAGGGTTGGTAAACTAGAGGAGTCTATGGAAACTCTTAGCTTAATCTTCTCTTCTCTTAAATTTAAGAAAGAGAAAGTGTTTGTTGGAAAAGAGCAAAAATTTATGTATGTTCCCAAGGTTTCTGCGCTTAAATCTCAACATGTTCTTAAAATTGGTAAGACTCTTAGTTCCGCTAAGGGTGACTTGCAGGTTGAATCATCTTCGGGAACCTTCAAAGAGCCTACTAAGGTAACTAGCACTTCACCTATCGATGTTACTTGATTCGCAATTTTCTGCGCCTAGCTCAAAGGCGTTAAAGAAAAGCACTCTTGGGAGATAACCCAATATTTTATTTTCAGTACTTTTTCTTTTATTTGAGTCTTGGAAGTCATTACTACTGTAATGACCGCTCCTTATCTTGTTTATTTCGTTTTTGTGCCAAGAGAAGCCTCTAATTCGAGTGAGGTAAAGATTTGGGGATGTTGCTGTCCTGAAACTATTTTTGGTGCTGAACCGTAAAAATTCGTATAAATTCTCTGTATATCTTTTGGACCTGCGATTTCTGGTGCATATGCCCAGGTTATATCCAAACTTTTGTTAGTTGAACACTTTTTGATTTAAGCAACAGAAAACCCCTCAAAAATTCGACCTTTGTCAGCTGTTCAGTTTTGACAGATTTCTGCCAATATTTGTGTTTGCCACTTTATCGCTTTCTTTTGAGCTCTTTTGATCACGGAACTTTTGGGGATGTTGCTACAGTAGTATTTGCTATATATGTGGTGGTTTTAAGTTGAAATCTGAAGCAAAAAGAGGATTGATTATATGTTATGCTTGCACTAATGTTGCTAATAGAAGTGTGTTTAGTTTTGTATGAAGAAAGTTTTCAAGTGTAGGGATTGGAGAATGATGAGATGAGTTGAAGAATAGACAAAAGCTCAAGCTTGGGGATGCCCATGCATCACCCCAATAAATATCCAAGAAGTACAAGCGTCAAAGCTTGGGGATGCCCCCGAGGCACCCCTTCTTCATCGGCAAAAATCAGGTCACCTTTCAAAACACTATATTTTTATTGCTTCATGCACTATGTGTTTTTCTTGGAGCGTCAGTTGTTTTAGTTTTCTTAGTTAGTTTAGTTTGTTTGTTTGCTGCAATAAATGGTTGGACCCCAACAAATTTCTTTTGGAGAAGTTGTACTCGTTTTCATTTGCAAAGAACACTCCGTTTTTCACTCTTACAATTTCACCGGGTGTTCTTCTTTTTCTGCTACTGCTTTTGGTTTTCGTTTTCGCCTTGATTTGCGTTCAGACCTTGTCATATCTTTTTATCAAGGTGTATTTTTGCCTCTGATCTTTATTGGTTTTCATCAAAAGAGGTGTCTTTAAAAATTTCAAATGGTGTTAGAAAAGAGAAAAAGCTTTGTGCAAAATAGTGGTACAAGAAGGAGCTTGTGTAGACTGCGGCTTAGGCTTTTTCATGTCATGCTTGATGTCTTTTTGATAGTATGCTTAGTGGTTTTGCTGTAGCATGACTTGTCTCAAATAACTGAGATTGCTTAATGAGCCTTTGAAAAAATCATGCGTTGTTTTTATTGTATGGAAGCATTATTTTGGTTTTCTCCTTGATGTTTTATTTGGGTTGACTTGGCGCATGCTCACACATGTTAGACTCTTACAAAGTCGCCAATAGCCTTCATGATCATTTAGTTTTTGACTTTTGATGCCATCTTATGCTTCTTTTAATATCGCTTTGTCTCTTTGCATGATTATGGCAATTATTGCTCTCTTAGTTGGTCGCTCCCAGTCTTTTGCTAGCCCTCGCCTTGTACTGAGTATGAGCTCTACTCGTGCATCCAACTCCTAAAAGCCAAATTTTTCCAAAGTGTACACCATGCATACCTACTAGCAATTTGCTATTCCAAGTAAATTTGACTTGCTTTTATTTTCTCTTCAAATTAAACTCTTACCAGTGTTATGTGAAATTCGGTCAGTAAAGCTCTCACGAACCGGAAGGCACACTTTACTTTTTCCTGTTCTTAAAAATTTGACATTGTGGTCTCTTATGTTGAGTTGTTATGCTTGCAAGTTGTAAGTTGGAGACTAGCCCAGCCATGCAGTCATGGGCAAGCTTTCAACATTGCACTTCTTATTTGAGTTGATATCGTGATCTTTTGTTTATGGATGCCCGCGGTGTGAAATGAATTGGAAATCTTGTGGGGATCATGGAGTTTGTATATATGTTAGAGAAACGCCGGGCCGCTAATCTAAGCCATGCATAATTCATGGTGGAAATTTGCAGCATACCCATGGTGAACATTCGACGACGCATCTCACAATAAAAAGCTAAACAAAAGGCAAATAAAAGAGATGTCGAGGTGTTCATTGTCTGCTTGTCCTGTCATTTTGGTGTGGGCTTGTTCCATGTCATTGATACGTCTCAAACGTATCTATAATTTTTGATGCTCCATGCTTGTTTTTACACCATTTGCCTATTGTTTCGTTACACTTAGTGGCACTTTGAGAGTGGATCTAATACTCACCTGGGTACCTACACACCCTCTAATCACCATTGGATCTTACACAGCACCGTTGGATTCTTCCTGATGATTGACGGCTAATACACGGCGGCTCGGTGCATGATAAGACCCGTTTTATAAAGAAAGAATAAAAAAAGGCAGATTCTTGTCGCAGGGTGTGTTGTCGTTGAAACTCAAAGGCCAAAGGAATCCACTTTACATAGACGCTTAAGGAATCCCCAAAGACCAAAGCTAATTAACAAAGTGCTTTATACTCCATACTAGTTTCCCGCTGGCACTAGGGGCTAATTAGCGAGGCTCAACCAAAAAAGTTCTTAGGTAATTAGCGGATAATTACGTGCAGGGGAACGAGGCACCGACGCCGGCGGGATCAAAGAGGGGCCGCGGGCGCCGTCCCATGGTTCGGTCGTGCTAGGCCTCGAGCAGGAGGCCGGAGGCGATGGTGGTCGCGGGTCAGGCACGCGCGGGAGACTGGAGTCCATAGTGACCGGACCAGGGGCTCGGCGCCGCATTCCTGCTGCTACTTCGAGCAGCATGCCTGCGCGCCTCGCTCGCCTTCACGCGACGCCGGAGCAAGGGTTGGGCCCCGGCCGTGCCTCCGGGCCGCGACCGCGTGCTGCACCACGCCAGTCTGCGCGCCTGCGTCCTTCGTCAGGCTGCCCGCCCGCGCCCTCCGTCAAGCCGTGCACCACGCACACGCTCGCATGCACTCTCCGGCGAGCTTGGATGTGACGGTAGGGCTGCCCACTCCTGCCCGAAATCTCGCCCGCAGGCTGACCTGGAGGATGAACACTGTCACTAAACTGCTCCACTGCCCGAGCGCTCCGTGTCCCTAGCGAAAAGAAATCAGACTAATAACATCAGTCTCTCCCTAGCGAGCTCTGGTCAATCTGCGAGTGGAGAAGCATGTCCATCACAACTCCTGAGCCAATTAGCTCGATGAGCAATGATGCGGCTGACTTCCCTTTAAATCAGTCAAGAATACATAGCCACAAGAAATTCCAACAAATAAGAAATTGGGGATCTGTCAGGAACACAACATGTTAAAAAAAAGGTCAACCTGGTTCCTTCAAACTATGAAGCAAATTCAGATCGACAAATTCAGATCGAGAAAAATTAGGCCAAACGCAAACTCTCAACAGGCTACCCATGCCTACGACCGGGGGCATCATCACTGTCAGAAAAGGATAAGAAAAAACCAAAGAAGAACTGGGAGAGAACGACCGCATCGTGGAAGCCCATCTCTGGCTCTAGCAGGATGGTGGGAACACAGCACGCTAGCTGGCCGGCCAAAATTGATGAACCGCGCGTGGATGGAGGAGTGATCCCCTCCACTTCTTCCAATCAACGCCATGTCACCCGCCATCGGGAGCTCCACCGCCCGTCGCCTGGAGGTCTCCCGTGCAGCCTCCAGACGCGCCCCCCAAGAGCCCTCAAGGTGCCGCCTGTAGCTCCCAGCGTCGTCGGCATCCCTTACCCTGCTTGCGCCTCCTCATGGCTGCCTCCGTCGCCCCACGCCCCCGCCCGCCGGAACCTCGCTTCTGTCGCGGCCGCTCGCCGGAGATGCGACCCATGCTTCTGCCCCAGGCATTGAGCAGCCGCCTCGAGCTGTCGCTGTGCACCTCGATCCCCACCCCGCGCCATACATAGCCAGAGGAGGAGCGGAGGCCGCCGCCGCCGGTTTCTTCTCATGCTCGTGGTTTGGGGGATGACCAAAGCGAGTGGCCACCACGTGTGGTCTAAGATTGGGACAAGATAATGAGAATCTTGCATACAAGGAAGTCGACAAAACGAGGAAAAGCCTAACCTTACGGCTATACTAACGACGTTAGACAGATGTCGAATGTTAAGATGGTGAGTAGCTACCACGGTGTGTATAGTTTTGTTTTTGGTGGCACTTTTATGCATTTTCCGGAACTAACCTATTAACAAGTGCCACAGTGTCAGTTTCCTGTTTTCTGCTGTTTTTGTGTTTCAGAAGTGATACACAGGAAATATTCTCGGAATTGGACGAAACAAGTTCCTGAAGTCATATTTTACCCGGAAGCTTCCAGACATCCGAAGGAGAGACGGAGAGGGGCCACCAGGGCCCCACACACAGGGCCGGCGCGGCCTGGCCCCTGGCCGTGCCACCCCTGTGTGAGGGAGCCTGGCTCCACCTCTGACATCGCCCCTTCGCCTATAAAGACCCCCCGACGAGAAAAACCTAAGTACCCGATCAGTTTTCCAGAACACATCGCGATCCGCCGCCGCCGTCGACCCGAAGATCGGGAGGGTCCAGAAGCTCTTCCCGGCACCCTGCCGGAGAGGGGAATCGCCGCCGGAGGTCTTCTTCATCGCCATGCTTGCCTCCGGAGCGATGAGTGAGTAGTCTACCTTGGACTATGGGTCCATAGCAGTAGCTAGATGGTTGTCTTCTCCACCATGTGCTTCATGTTTAGATCTCATGAGCTGCCCTACATGATTGAGATCACCGTTATGTAATTCTATGATGTTGGTTTGTTGGGATCCGATGAATATTGGTGTTTATGATTAAGTTGTTGTACTGAATTATTTCTTTTGTTATCTCTATGTTGTTTATGATCTTGCATGCTCTCCGTTGTTAGTAGCTATCTTGGCCGAGTAGTTGCTAGTGACTCCAAGAGGGGGTATTTATGCTCGATAGTGGGTTCATGCCTCTATTTCACCTGGGGGAGTGACAGAAACCTCTAAGGTGGTAGATGTGCTGTTGCTACTAGGGAGAAAACAACATTCATATGCTCAAGGGCATATGCTTTGTTTACATTACACACTTTGCTTAATGCAATTATCTGTTGTTCGCAACTTAATACTTCTAGGGTGTTCGGATGATATCCCCGGGAGTGGATTATTAGTCATAGATGCAGTTGGATGGCGGTCTATGTATTTTGTTGTAATGCCCAGAGTAAATCTCATAGTGATCTTCTTGACATATCACGTTATCTTTATTCTATCAATTGCCCAACTGTAATTTGTTTACCCAGCATGTTATTTTATCTATGGAGAGACACCACTAGTGAACTGTGGACCCCGGTCCTATTTTAATCATATTGCAATCACCTGTTTACTTTTCTCGCGTTGTTTACTTTACTCGCATATACTCTACAGTTTTCCACTCGATACACTCATAACCTTTGTTTCAAGCAAACCGGTGAGATTGACAACCTCATCGCAAGTTGGGAACAAAGTATTTGTTTGTGTGTGTGCAGGTTCCACAACACCTTCAGTCGTCACCGTCTCTCCTCTCCTGTTCGATAAACCTTGGTTTCTTAACTGAGGGAAAACTTGCCGCTACACTCATCATACCTTCCTCTTGGGGTTCCCAACGGGCTGGTCATCACCACGCACAAGGACTTACTGCTCCCACGTCAACTACACGCCACAGCTCTTTTCTGGCGTCATCATCACACGAGTAGCAGCACTTTTTCTGGCGCCGTTGCCAGGGAGGAAGAGAAGACTTCTGCGAGGGGAGTTCTTCGCACACACATTCTTTACTTTGTTATTTGTTTCGCTTTACTTTATTTATTTTACCTGCATCGTTTTTTTATCAAAAACCCAAAAAAAAATAGAATCCTTGGTAGCTGTTTTTACTTGTTTACTTTTGTTTTGCTGAAATGGGTACTCCTGAAAACACCAAGTTGTGTGACTTTGCTAGCACGAACAATAGTGATTTTATCTGCACTCCTATTGCACCACCTGTTCCTGCTACCACCTTTTATGAGATCAAGCCTGCTTTATTGAACCTTGTTATGAAAGAGCAATTTTCTGGTGCTAGTACTGAAGATGCTGCAGCTCATCTCAACAATTTTGTTGAGCTATGTGAGATGCAGAAATATAAGGATGTTGATAGTGATATTATTAAGCTCAAGTTGTTTCCTTTTTCTTTGAGAGGAAAAGCTAAAGATTGGTTGCTGTCTCTGACTAAGAATAGTATTGATTCATGGGCTAAGTGTAAGGATGCTTTTATTGGTAGATACTATCCTCCTGCTAAGATTATAGCTTTGCGCAGCAATATTATGAAGTTTACTCAGTTTGATAATGAACATGTTGCTCAAGCTTGGGAAAGAATGAAATCTATGGTAAAGAATTGCCCCACTCATGGACTGACTACTTGGATGATTATCCAAACTTTTTATGCAGGACTGAATTTTTCTTCAAGGAACCTACTTGATTCAGCTGCTGGAGGCACTTTTATGTCCCTTACCTTGGGCGCCGCATCAAAGTTACTTGACAACATGATGGTAAATTATTCCGAATGGCACATCGAGAGAGCTCCACAAGGTAAGAAGGTAAATTCTGTTGAGGAAACCCCTTCCTTGAATGATAAGATTGATACCATTATGGCTATGCTTGCTAATGATAGGACTCATGTTGATCCTAATAATGTTCCTTTGGCCTCTCTGGTTGCTCAAGAAAAGCAAGTTGATGTGAATTTCATTAGAAACAACAATTTTAACAACAATGCTTATAGGAACAATTTTGCTAGTAACAATTATAGACCGTTTCCTTCTAATGGTGATAATAGCTATCTTGGTAGACCTAAAATGCCTAGTGAAGAAAGAATTTTTGAACTTGAAAAGGCTACCAAGAACTTTATGCAGATGCAATATGAGCAGAACAGGGCTTTCACCAAGACTATGGAGGAGCAATCAGCTCTGTTGAGGACTATTAGTCATCAATTAGAAAATTTAAACGAGGCTGTTCCTGAATTACAAGCTAAGGCTTCCAAAGCTGAAACCGATATTTCATTATTATCTAATGTGCAATCTTCTTTAGTTAATAGAATGTCCGCTAAGCCTGATCCTTTTGCTACCGCTAATGCTATCCAAGTTGGAATTGATGAAAATATTAGATTGTTGGCGGAATTGCATGCCAGGTGGGAAAGAGAAGATGAGATGGCTAGAGAGATGAAGGTATGTACTATTACTACCTCTAATGATGTTTCTCCTACTGGTAGCAATCCTCTTACTTTGATTGGTGTAGAGAAAACTCCCACTCCTTATGTTAAAAAGCCTAAAACTGCAAAACTTTTTCTCAAAAGAGTGCTGAAATTTTTCGGAGTGTGGGAGATGATAGCTCTACTTCTTTTAATGATTTTGATGTTGATGGCTGCAATATATCTGAAGTAATTTTGTTCTTGCAAAAGCTTGCTTTGACTCCCAATGCTAGTTCTTTAAATATTGCTTTTACTAAGCATATTACCAATGCTCTCATAAAGATTAGGGATGAAAAGTTGAAGCAAAAAGCCTCTGTTCCCAAGAAGTTAGAAGATGGTTGGGAACCCATCATTGATATGCATGTTAATGGTTATGATTGCCATGCTTTATGTGATCTAGGTGCTAGTATTTCTATCATGCCTAGAAAGATTTATGACATGCTTGATTTACCACCGCTTGAAAAGTGTTATTTTGATGTTCCTATTGCTGATGTTGCTAAGAAGAAACCTTTGGGAAGGATTAATGATGTTCTTATTGTGGTTAACAATAACCTTGTTCCCGTTGATTTTCTTGTTATGGACGTTGAATGCCATGCTTCATGTCCTATTATTTTGGGAAGACCCTTTCTTCGAACTGTAGGTGCTATCATTGATATGAGGGAAGGCACTATCAAGTATCAATTCCCACTTAAGAAAGGTATGGAACACTTCCCTAGGAAAAGAAAGAAATTGCTTGTTGACTCTATTCTTAGAGCAAATTATGAGCTTGATGCTTCATCACTTGATATTACTTGATTCGCAATTTTCTGCGCCTAGCTCAAAGGCGTTAAAGAAAAGCACTCTTGGGAGATAACCCAATGTTTTCTTTTCAGTACTTTTTCTTTTATTTGAGTCTTGGAAGTCATTACTACTGTAATGACCGCTCCTTATCTTGTTTATTTCGTTTTTGTGCCAAGAGAAGCCTCTAATTTGAGTGAGGTAAAGATTTCGGGATGTTGCTGTCCTGAAACTGTTTTTGGTGCTGCACCGTAAAAATTCGTGAAACATTCTCTGTTTATCTTTTGGACCTGCGATTTCTTGTGCATATGCCCCAGGTTATATCCAAACTTTTCTTAGTTGAACACTTTTTGATTTGAGCAACATAAAATCCCTCAAAAATTCGTCCTTTGTCAGCTGTTCAGTTTTGACAGATTTCTGCCAATATTTGTTTTTGCCAATTATCGCTTTCTTTTGAGTTCTTTTTGATCATGGAACTCTTGTGGAAGTTGCTACAGTAGTATATACTTTATATGTGGTGGTTTTGGGTTGAAACCTGAAGCTAAAAGAGGTTGAATATATTTTATGCTTACACTAATATTGCTAATAGAATTGTGTTTAGTTTTGTATGAAGGAAGTTTTCAAGTGTAGGGATTGGAGAATGATGAGATGAGTTGAAGAATGGACAAAAGCTCAAGCTTGGGGATGCCCATGCATCACCCCAAGAAATATCAAAGAAGTACAAGCGTCAAAGCTTGGGGATGCCCCCGAGGCACCCCTTCTTCATCGGCAAAAATCAGGTCACCTTTCAAAACACTATATTTTTATTGCTTCATGCACTATGTGTTTTTCTTGGAGCGTCAGTTGTTTTAGTTTTCTTAGGTTGTTTAGTTTGCTTGTTTGCTGCAATAAATGGTTGGACCCCAACAAATTTTCCTTTGGAGGAGATGTACTCGTTTTCATTTGCAAAGAACGCTCTAGTTTTCACTCTTATTAAAAATCGAGCGCTCTACTTTTTCTGCTACTGCTTTTGGTTTTCGTTTTCGCCTTGATTTGCGTTCAGATCTTGTCATATCTTTTTATCAAGGTATATTTTTGCCTCTGATCTTTATTGGTTTTCATCAAAAGATGTGTTTATAAAAATTTCAAATGGTGTTGGAAAAGAGAAAAAGCTTTGTGCAAAATAGTGGTACAAGAAGGAGCTTGTGTAGACTGCGGCTTAGGCTTTTTCATGTCATGCTTGATGTCTTTTTGATAGTATACTTAGTGGTTTTGCTGTAGCATGACTTGTCTCAAATAACTGAGATTGCTTAATGAGCCTTTGAAAAAATCATGCGTTGTTTTTATTGTATGGAAGCATTATTTTGGTTTTCTCCTTGATGTTTTATTTGGGTTGACTTGGCGCATGCTCACACATGTTAGACTCTTACAAAGTCGCCAATAGCCTTCATTATCATTTAGTTTTTGACTTTTGATGCCATCGTATGCTTCTTTTAATGTCGCTTTGTCGCTTTGCATGATTATGACCATTATTGCTCTCTTAGTTGGTCGCTCCCAGTCTTTTGCTAGCCCTCGCCTTGTACTGAGTATGAGCTCTACTCGTGCATCCAACTCCTAAAAGCCAAGTTTGCCATTGTGTCCACTATAAATTCCTATGCATGGTATTTATAAGCCATTCCAAAGTAAAATTTCCGTGTGCTACCTTTCAAAAACCTTCAAAACACTTCTCGTTTTGTGACACTGTTTTCAGCTCATGGGGACGTAGTGGTCGGATTTGCTATCTTCCATATTGCTTATTCCAAAAAGAAAAAAGAAAGAGAAAAAAGAAAGAAAAAAGGCACTCCTCCAAAGAATGTGAATGTTGGTGGGCACCCGATGGAATCGGTTAGCCATGGTATGTGAAAGGAAAAGGTGGGGAGGAGTGCCAAGTTTTATAAAAGAGCACAAAAGTGCCAATCTCTCTCTCAAAAACTTGCTTCATTTTTGTATGGAAGATAGTAAGAACCCCATTGCCAGTCGTTGACAAAGACAACCACCTCTCAAAATCAAGTTTTATCTCTCTGTTTTACAAATGAAAAGCTCTAGCACATGTTTAAATCACTGCTTCCCTCTGGGAAGGGCCTTTCTTTTACTTTTATGTTGAGTCACCACCTTCTTTCTTTATGCACCATTAAGAGAGCATAGTTGTCATTCTTAGTGTGATATGCATTGTCCCAAAGTTCATTGATTGACTCATATTGTTGGTTTCACTTGTTCTTAAATTATTTGTATCTAGTCGCCCTCTTAAACTTGAAGGTGTCCTATGCATTTATGTTTTGCTCTCTTTGAAGGACAAGCTGAAAACCATTTGTATGTTTTTCCTTATGATTTGAACACACGTTTGACTTTCATTGTTTCATTATCATGATCTTTTGTTTGTGTTCATTTACATGTTTACAACATGGTTGCTAAGTTTCTTATTGTCATGATTATATCTTTCATGCCCATATTTTAAGTTCTATTGATCCCAGCTCACCAATGCTTACATATATGATCAAGATTGTGTAGGTGCATGTCACCTCAAAAATTATTCTTTGTTATCACTTACCTACTCGAGGACGAGCAAGAGTTAAGCTTGGGGATGCTTGATACGTCTCAAACGTATCTATAATTTTTGATGCTCCATGCTTGTTTTTACACCATTTGCCTATTGTTTCGTTACACTTAGTGGCACTTTTATGCATTTTCCGGAACTAACCTATTAACAAGTGCCACAGTGCCAGTTTCCTGTTTTCAGCTATTTTTGTGTTTCAGAAGTGATACATAGGAAATATTCTCGGAATTGGACGAAACAAGTTCCTGAAGTCATATTTTACCCGGAACCTTCCAGACATCCGAAGGAGAGACGGAGAGGGGCCACCAGGGCCCCACACACAGGGCCGGCGTGGCCTGGCCCCTGGCCGCGCCACCCCTGTGTGAGGGAGCCTGGCTCCACCTCTGACATCGCCCCTTCGCCTATAAAGACCCCCCGACGAGAAAAACCTAAGTACCCGATCAGTTTTCCAGAACACATCGCGATCCGCCGCCACCGTCGACCCGAAGATCGGGAGGGTCCAGAAGCTCTTCCCGGCACCCTGCCGGAGAGGGGAATCGCCGCCGGAGGTCTTCTTCATCGCCATGCTTGCCTCCGGAGCGATGAGTGAGTAGTCTACCTTGGACTATGGGTCCATAGCAGTAGCTAGATGGTTGTCTTCTCCACCATGTGCTTCATGTTTAGATCTCATGAGCTTCCCTACATGATTGAGATCACCGTTATGTAATTCTATGATGTTGTTTTGTTGGGATCCGATGAATATTGGTGTTTATGATTAAGTTGCTGTACTGAATTATATCTTTTGTTATCTCTATGTTGTTTATGATCTTGCATGCTCTCCGTTGTTAGTAGCTATCTTGGCCGAGTAGTTGCTAGTGACTCCAAGAGGGGGTATTTATGCTCGATAGTGGGTTCATGCCTCTATTTCACCTGGGGGAGTGACAGAAACCTCTAAGGTGGTAGATGTGCTGTTGCTACTAGGGAGAAAACAACATTCATATGCTCAAGGGCATATGCTTTGTTTACATTACACACTTTGCTTAATGCAATTATCTGTTGTTCGCAACTTAATACTTCTAGGGTGTTCGGATGATATCCCCGGGAGTGGATTATTAGTCATAGATGCAGTTGGATGGCGGTCTATGTATTTTGTTGTAATGCCCAGAGTAAATCTCATAGTGATCTTCTTGACATATCACGTTATCTTTATTCTATCAATTGCCCAACTATAATTTGTTTACCCAACATGTTATTTTATCTATGGAGAGACACCACTAGTGAACTGTGGACCCCGGTCCTATTTTAATCATATTGCAATCACCTGTTTACTTTTCCCGCGCTGTTTACTTTACTCGCATATACTCTACTGTTTTCCACTCGATACACTCATAACCTTTGTTTCAAGCAAACCGGTGAGATTGACAACCTCATCGCAAGTTGGGAACAAAGTATTTGTTTGTGTGTGTGCAGGTTCCACAACACCTTCAGTCGTCACCGTCTCTCCTCTCCTGTTCGATAAACCTTGGTTTCTTAACTGAGGGAAAACTTGCCGCTACACTCATCATACCTTCCTCTTGGGGTTCCCAACGGGCTGGTCATCACCACACACAAGGACTTACTGCTCCCACGTCAACTACACGCCACAGCTCTTTTCTGGGGTCATCATCACACGAGTAGCAGTCATCGGGCACGGAGGTACCCCATTGGCGGTTCTCAATGATATGCATATACTTACAATGACAAGAGCCTTGCTTGGGACTCTAAGTAAAGTAGCATGAGGTTTGGGTACTCGTATTCACGGGGCACGAGGTTTTCAACTTATGATTTGTCAAGCATATGCATCATAATTGTTCTCGCATTAACTTTAACCATTCAAGATGCTTATGATGGGGGCAATGAGAGCTCAAAGCCGGTAAGTACCATAATTTTTGAAGGTTATAAAACTTGCAATCACTGCTTCCCTCTGCGAAGGACCTTTCTTCTATTTTTATGTTGAGTCACCACCTTCTATCTTTATGCACCATTAAGAGAGCATAGTTGTCGTTCTTAGTGTAATATGCATTGTCCCAAAGTTCATTGATTGATTCATATTGTTGGTTTCACTTGTTCTTAAATTATTTGTATCTAGTCGCCCTCTTAAACTTGAAGGTGTCCTATGCATTTATGTTTTGCTCTCTTTGAAGGACAAGCTGAAAACCATTTGTATGTTTTTCCTTATGATTTGAACACACGTTTGACTTTCATTGTTTCATTTTCATGATCTTTTGTTTGTGTTCATTTGCATGTTTACAACATGGTTGCTGATACGTCTCAAACGTATCTATAATTTTTGATGCTCCATGCTTGTTTTTACACCATTTGCCTATTGTTTCGTTACACTTAGTGGCACTTTTATGCATTTTCCAGAACTAACCTATTAACGAAGTGCCACAGTGCCAGTTTCCTGTTTTCTGCTGTTTTTGTGTTTCAGAAGTGATACACAGGAAATATTCTCGGAATTGGACAAAACAAGTTCCTGAAGTCATATTTTACCCGGAAGCTTCCAGACATCCGAAGGAGAGACGGAAGAGGGCCACATGGGCCCCACACGCATAGGCGGCGCGGCCAGGCCCCTGGCCGCGCCAGCCATGTGTGAGGAGGCCTGGTCCCTCCTCTGACATCGCCCCTTCGCCTATAAAGACCCCCGACGAGAAAAACCTAAGTACCCGATCAGATTTCCAGAACACATCGCGATCCGCCGCCGCCGTCGACCCGAAGATCGGGAGGGTCCAGAAGCTCTTCCCGGCACCCTGCCGGAGAGGGGAATCGCCACCGGAGGTCTTCTTCATCGCCATGCTTGCCTCCGGAGCGATGAGTGAGTAGTCTACCTTGGACTATGGGTCCATAGCAGTAGCTAGATGGTTGTCTTCTCCACCATGTGCTTCATGTTTAGATCTCATGAGCTGCCATACATGATTGAGATCACCGTTATGTAATTCTATGATGTTGGTTTGTTGGGATCCGATGAATATTGGTGTTTATGATTAAGTTGCTGTACTGAATTATATCTTTTGTTATCTCTATGTTGTTTATGATCTTGCATGCTCTCCGTTGTTAGTAGCTATCTTGGCCGAGTAGTTGCTAGTGACTCCAAGAGGGGGTATTTATGCTCGATAGTGGGTTCATGTCTCTATTTCACCTGGGGGAGTGACAGAAACCTCTAAGGTGGTAGATGTGCTGTTGCTACTAGGGAGAAAACAACATTCATATGCTCAAGGGCATATGCTTTGTTTACATTACACACTTTGCTTAATGCAATTATCTGTTGTTCGCAACTTAATACTTCTAGGGTGTTCGGATGATATCCCCGGGAGTGGATTATTAGTCATAGATGCAGTTGGATGGCGGTCTATGTATTTTGTTGTAATGCCCAGAGTAAATCTCATAGTGATCTTCTTGACATATCACATTATCTTTATTCTATCAATTGCCCAACTGTAATTTGTTTACCCAGCATGTTATTTTATCTATGGAGAGACACCACTAGTGAACTGTGGACCCCGGTCCTATTTTAATCATATTGCAATCACCTGTTTACTTTTCCCGCACTGTTTACTTTACTCGCATATACTTTACTGTTTTCCACTCGATACACTCATAACCTTTGTTTCAAGCAAACCGGTGAGATTGACAACCTCATCGCAAGTTGGGAACAAAGTATTTGTTTGTGTGTGTGCAGATTCCACAACACCTTCAGTTGTCACCGTCTCTCCTCTCCTGTTCGATAAACCTTGGTTTCTTAACTGAGGGAAAACTTGCCGCTACACTCATCATACCTTCCTCTTGGGGTTCCCAACGGGCTGGTCATCACCACGCACAAGGACTTACTGCTCCCACGTCAACTACACGCCACAGCTCTTTTCTGGCGTCATCATCACACGAGTAGCAGCACTTTTCTGGCGCCGTTGCCGGGGAGGAAGAGAAGACTTCTGCGAGGGGAGTTCTTCGCACACACATTCTTTACTTTGTTATTTGTTTTGCTTTACTTTATTTATTTTACCTGCATCGTTTTTTTTATCAAAAACCCAAAAAAAACTAGAATCCTTGGTAGCTGTTTTTACTTGTTTACTTTTGTTTTGCTGAAATGGGTACTCCTGAAAACACCAAGTTGTGTGACTTTGCTAGCACGAACAATAGTGATTTTATCTGCACTCCTATTGCACCACCTGTTCCTGCTACCACCTTTTATGAGATCAAGCCTGCTTTATTAAACCTTGTTATGAAAGAGCAATTTTCTGGTGCTAGTACTGAAGATGCTGCAGCTCATCTCAACAATTTTGTTGAGCTATGTGAGATGCAGAAATATAAGGATGTTGATAGTGATATTATTAAGCTCAAGTTGTTTCCTTTTTCTTTGAGAGGAAAAGCTAAAGATTGGTTGCTGTCTCTGACTAAGAATAGTATTGATTCATGGGCTAAGTGTAAGGATGCTTTTATTGGTAGATACTATCCTCCTGCTAAGATTATAGCTTTGCGCAGCAATATTATGAAGTTTACTCAGTTTGATAATGAACATGTTGCTCAAGCTTGGGAAAGAATGAAATCTATGGTAAAGAATTGCCCCACTCATGGACTGACTACTTGGATGATTATCCAAACTTTTTATGCATGACTGAATTTTTCTTCAAGGAACCTACTTGATTCAACTGCTGGAGGCACTTTTATGTCCCTTACCTTGGGCGCCGCATCAAAGTTACTCGACAACATGATGGTAAATTATTCCGAATGGCACACCGATAGAGCTCCACAAGGTAAGAAGGTAAATTCTGTTGAGGAAACCCCTTCCTTGAATGATAAGATTGATACCATTATGGCTATGCTTGCTAATGATAGGACTCATGTTGATCCTAATAATGTTCCTTTGGCCTCTCTGGTTGCCCAAGAAGAGCAAGTTGATGTGAATTTCATTAGAAACAACAATTTTAACAACAATGCTTATAGGAACAATTTTGCTAGTAACAATTATAGATCGTTTCCTTCTAATGGTGATAATAGCTATCTTGGTAGACCTAAAATGCCTAGTGAAGAAAGAATTTTTGAACTTGAAAAGGCTACCAAGAACTTTATGCAGATGCAATATGAGCAGAACAGGGCTTTCACCAAGACTATGGAGGAGCAATCAGCTCTGTTGAGGACTATTAGTCATCAATTAGAAAATTTAAACAAGGCTGTTCCTGAATTACAACCTAAGGCTTCCAAAGCTGAAACCGATATTTCATTATTATCTAATGTGCAATCTTCTTTAGTTAATAGAATGTCCGCTAAGCCTGATCCTTTTGCTACCGCTAATGCTATCCAAGTTGGAATTGATGAAAATATTAGATTGTTAGCGGAATTGCATGCCAGGTGGTAAAGAGAAGATGAGATGGCTAGAGAGATGAAGGTATGTACTATTACTACCTCTAATGATGTTGCTCCTACTGGTAGCAATCCTCTTACTTTGATTGGTGTAGAGAAAACTCCCACTCCTTGTGTTAAAAAGCCTAAAACTGCCAAAACTTTTTCTCAAAAGAGTGCTGAAATTTTTCGGAGTGTGGGAGATGATAGCTCTACTTCTTTTAATGATTTTGATGTTGATGGCTGCAATATATCTGAAGTAATTTTGTTCTTGCAAAAGCTTGCTTTGACTCCCAATGCTAGTTCTTTAAATATTGCTTTTACTAAGCATATTACCAATGCTCTCATAAAGATTAGGGATGAAAAGTTGAAGCAAAAAGCCTCTGTTCCCAAGAAGTTAGAAGATGGTTGGGAACCCATCATTGATATGCATGTTAATGGTTATGATTGCCATGCTTTATGTGATCTAGGTGCTAGTATTTCTATCATGCCTAGAAAGATTTATGACATGCTTGATTTACCACCGCTTGAAAAGTGTTATTTTGATGTTCCTATTGCTGATGTTGCTAAGAAGAAACCTTTGGGAAGGATTAATGATGTTCTTATTGTGGTTAACAATAACCTTGTTCCCGTTGATTTTCTTGTTATGGACGTTGAATGCCATGCTTCATGTCCTATTATTTTGGGAAGACCCTTTCTTCGAACTGTAGGTGCTATCATTGATATGAGGGAAGACACTATCAAGTATCAATTCCCACTTAAGAAAGGTATGGAACACTTCCCTAGGAAAAGAAAGAAATTGCTTTTTGACTCTATTCTTAGAGCAAATTATGAGCTTGATGCTTCATCTCTTGATATTACTTGATTCGCAATTTTCTGCGCCTAGCTCAAAGGCGTTAAAGAAAAGCACTCTTGGGAGATAACCCAATGTTTTCTTTCAGTACTTTTTCTTTTATTTGAGTCTTGGAAGTCATTACTACTGTAATGAATGCTCCTTATCTTGTTTATTTCGTTTTTGTGCCAAGAGAAGCCTCTAATTTGAGTGAGGTAAAGATTTCGGGATGTTGCTGTCCTGAAACTGTTTTCGGTGCTGCACCGTAAAAATTCGTGAAAATTCTCTGTTTATCTTTTGGACCTGTGATTTCTTGTGCATATGCCCCAGGTTATATCCAAACTTTTCTTAGTTGAACACTTTTTGATTTGAGCAACAGAAAATCCCTCAAAAATTCGTCCTTTGTCAGCTGTTCAGTTTTGACAGATTTCTGCCAATATTTGTTTTTGCCACTTTATCGCTTTCTTTTGAGTTCTTTTTGATCATGGAACTCTTGTGGAAGTTGCTACAGTAGTATATACTATATATGTGGTGGTTTTGAGTTGAAACCTGAAGCAAATAGAGGGTTGAATATATTTTATGCTTACACTAATGTTGCTAATAGAATTGTGTTTAGTTTTGTATGAAGGAAGTTTTCAAGTGTAGGGATTGGAGAATGATGAGATGAGTTGAAGAATGGACAAAATCTCAAGCTTGGGGATGCCCATGCATCACCCCAAGAAATTTCCAAGAAGTACAAGCGTCAAAGCTTGGGGATGCCCCCGAGGCACCCCATCTTCATCGGCAAAAATCAGGTCACCTTTCAAAACACTATATTTTTATTGCTTCATGCACTATGTGTTTTTCTTGGAGCGTCAGTTGTTTTAGTTTTCTTAGGTTGTTTAGTTTGTTTGTTTGCTGTAATAAATGGTTGGACCCCAACAAATTTCCTTTGGAGGAGATGTACTCGTTTTCATTTGCAAAGAACGCTCTAGTTTTCACTCTTATTAAAAATCGAGCGCTCTACTTTTTCTGCTACTGCTTTTGGTTTTCATTTTCGCCTTGATTTGCGTTCAGATCTTGTCATATCTTTTTATCAAGGTGTATTTTTGCCTCTGATCTTTATTGGTTTTCATCAAAAGAGGTGTTTATAAAAATTTCAAATGGTGTTGGAAAAGAGAAAAAGCTTTGTGCAAAATAGTGGTACAAGAAGGAGCTTGTGTAGACTGCGGCTTAGGCTTTTTCATGTCATGCTTGATGTCTTTTTGATAGTATACTTAGTGGTTTTTCGGTAGCATGACTTGTCTCAAATAACTGAGATTGCTTAATGAGCCTTTGAAAAAATCATGCGTTGTTTTTATTGTATGGAAGCATTATTTTGGTTTTCTCCTTGATGCTTTATTTGGGTTGACTTGGCGCATGCTCACACATGTTAGACTCTTACAAAGTCGCCAATAGCCTTCATGATCATTTAGTTTTTGACTTTTGATGCCATCGTATGCTTCTTTTAATGTCGCTTTGCATGATTATGGTCATTATTGCTCTCTTAGTTGGTCGCTCTCAGTCTTTTGCTAGCCCTCGCCTTGTACTGAGTATGAGCTCTACTCGTGCATCCAACTCCTAAAAGCCAAGTTTGCCATTGTGTCCACTATAAATTCCTATGCATGGTATTTGTAAGACATTCCAAAGTAAAATTTTCGTGTGCTACCTTTCAAAAACCTTCAAAACACTTCTCGTTTTGTGACACTGTTTTCAGCTCATGGGGACGTAGTGGTCGGATTTGCTATCTTCCATATTGCTTATTCCAAAAAGAAAAAAAAAGAGAAAAAAGAAAGAAAAAAGGCACTCCTCCAAAGAATGTGAATGTTGGTGGGCACCCGATGGAATCGGTTAGCCATGGTATGTGAAAGGAAAAGGTGGGGAGGAGTGCCAAGTTTTATAAAAGAGCACAAAAGTGCCAATCTCTCTCTCAAAAACTTGCTTCATTTTTGTATGGAAGATAGTAAGAACCCCATTGCCAATCGTTGACAAAGACAACCACCTCTCAAAATCAAGTTTTATCTCTCTGTTTTACAAATGAAAAGCTCTAGCACATGTTTAAATCACTGCTTCCCTCTGCGAAGGGCCTTTCTTTTACTTTTATGTTGAGTCACCACCTTCTTTCTTTATGCACCATTAAGAGAGCATAGTTGTCATTCTTAGTGTGATATGCATTGTCCCAAAGTTCATTGATTGACTCATATTGTTGGTTTCACTTGTTCTTAAATTATTTGTATCTAGTCGCCCTCTTAAACTTTGAGGTGTCCTATGCATTTATGTTTTGCTCTCTTTGAAGGACAAGCTGAAAACCATTTGTATGTTTTTCCTTATGATTTGAACACACGTTTGACTTTCATTGTTTCATTATCATGATCTTTTGTTTGTGTTCATTTGCATGATTACAACATGGTTGCTAAGTTTCTTATTGTCATGATTATATCTTCATGCCCATGTTTAAGTTCTATTGATCCCAGCTCACCAATGCTTACATATATGATCAAGATTGTGTAGGTGCATGTCACCTCAAAAATTATTCTTTGTTATCACTTACCTACTCGAGGACGAGCAGGAGTTAAGCTTGGGGATGCTTGATACGTATCAAACGTATCTATAATTTTTGATGCTCCATGCTTGTTTTTACACCATTTGCCTATTGTTTCGTTACACTTAGTGGCACTTTTATGCATTTTCCGGAACTAACCTATTAACGAAGTGCCACAGTGCCAGTTTCCTGTTTTCTGCTGTTTTTGTGTTTCAGAAGTGATACACAAGAAATATTCTCGGAATTGGACGAAACAAGTTCCTGAAGTCATATTTTACCCGGAAGCTTCCAGACATCCGAAGGAGAGACGGAAGAGGGCCACGTGGGCCCCACACGCACAGGCGGCGCGGCCAGGCCCCTGGCCGCGCCAGCCATGTGTGAGGAGGCCTGGTCCCTCCTCTGACATCGCCCCTTCGCCTATAAAGACCCCCCGACGGAAAAAACCTAAGGACCCGATCAATTTTCCAGAACACATCGCGATCCGCCGCCGCCGTTGACCCAAAGATCGGGAGGATCCAGAAGCTCTTCCCGGCACCCTGCCGGAGAGGGGAATCGCCACCGGAGGTCTTCTTCATCGTCATGCTTGCCTCCGGAGCGATGAGTGAGTAGTCTACCTTGGACTATGGGTCCATAGCAGTAGCTAGATGGTTGTCTTCTCCACCATGTGCTTCATGTTTAGATCTCATGAGCTGCCCTACATGATTGAGATCACCGTTATGTAATTCTACATGTTTGGTTTGTTGGGATCCGATGAATATTGGTGTTTATGATTAAGTTGCTGTACTGAATATTATCTTTTGTTATCTCTATGTTGTTTATGATCTTGCATGCTCTCCGTTGTTAGTAGCTATCTTGGCCGAGTAGTTGCTAGTGACTCCAAGAGGGGGTATTTATGCTCGATAGTGGGTTCATGCCTCTATTTAACCTGGGGAAGTGACAGAAACCTCTAAGGTTGTAGATGTGCTGTTGCTACTAGGGAGAAAACAACATTCATATGCTCAAGGGCATATGCTTTGTTTACATTACACACTTTGCTTAATGCAATTATCAGTTGTTCGCAACTTAATACTTGTGGAGTTCTCGGATTGATTCACCACAAGTGGATTATTAGTCATAGATGCAGTTGGATGGCGGTCTATGTATTTTGTTGTAATGCCCAGAGTAAATCTCATAGTGATCTTCTTGACATATCACGTTTATCTTTATTCTATCAATTGCCCAACTGTAATTTGTTTACCCAGCATGTGTTATTTATCTTATGGAGAGACACCACTAGTGAACTGTGGATCCCGGTCCTATTTCCATCATATTGCTATCACCTGTTTACTTTACTCGCACTGTTTACTTTATTCGCATACTCTACTATTTTCCACTCGATACGCTCATAACCTTTGTTTCAAGCAAACCGGTGAGATTGACAACCTCATCGCAAGTTGGGAACGAAGTACTTGATTGTGTTGTGTGCAGGTTCCGCGTTGCAGTTAGCAAGCAAAGCTTGGACGAGGCGCCATATATGAATTGTCCGAAGCTGTCGCAAGCTAGCAAGCATCACCTTCAGTCGTTTGTCTCTCCTCTCCAAGAACGATAAACCTTGGTTTCTTAACTGAGGGAAAACTAGCTGCTATACTCATCACCCCTTCCTCTTGGGGTTCCCAACGGGCTGGTCATTGATGTCTACGCACTTCTATTCTTGTAGACACTTGTTGGGCCTCCAAGTGCAGAGGTTTGTAGAACAGCAGCAAGTTTCCCTTAAGTGGATCACCCAAGGTTTATCGAACTCAGGGAGGAAGAGGTCAAAGCTATCCCTCTCAAGCAACCCTGCAATTACGATACAGAAAGTCTCTTGTGTCCCCAACACACCCAATACACTTGTCAGATGTATAGGTGCACTAGTTCGGCGAAGAGATAGTGAAATACAAGTGGTATAGATGATTATAAGTAGCAAACATGATGTAAAATAAATATCGCTGCGAGCAAACATGTAACAAAATAGCAAGTAAACGGTGTGCAATGCTTGGAAACAAGACCTAGGGATCATACTTTCACTAGTGGACACACTCCCAACAATATAACATGAATGAACAAATAAAAAACTTCTCTCCACTATGGTACTCTGAATTACTCTCCTATTGAATAACACTAATCACTATGTAGTGGCTACAGAAGCACCCCTTAAAGTTCATCAAGTACTTGACAAACACCACTCTTAGAGACATCCAAATCAGATCACAATTCAAGATAGATATTATTGCAACTTAGACCAAGTACTAACACGGTGCACACACTGTCAACATTACACCATGAAAGGAGGAATAGATCACTTCAATACTATCATAGTAATAATTACTCTCATAATCCACAAGAGATCACAATCATAGCCTAAACCAAGTACCACCATGATGCACGCACTGTCACCGTTACACCATGGCAGGAGGAATAGATTACTTTAATAACAACCACTAGAGTACACTATAATAATTAAGCATAGGAGTAGCATAATATCTGAATAATAATATCTACTTGTTCAACATGATACAAAGCTCACGATCACATAAAGATCACATCATGGGAGAGAGAGGTGAACCACATAGCTACCGGTAGAGCCCTCAGCCCCGGGGATGAACTACTCCCTCCTCATCATAGGAGACAGCATGGTTGATGGAGATGGCGGTGAGGTCGATGGAGACGGCGGAGACGGCGATGGAGACCGATGGAGATGGCTCCGGGGCACTTCCCCGTCCCGGCAGGGTGCTGAAACAGAGACTTCTGTCCCCCGAAATTCATCGGCGATGGCGGCGGAGCTGCGGAACTCTTTCTGGAAAATTGCCGAATCCCCTAGGGTTTTCCGTCCTGAGGCTTTATATAGGCGAAGGGGCGATGTCAGAGGTGGCCCCAGGCCTCCTCACACCAGGGTGGCGTGGCCAGGGCCTGGGCCGCGCCAGCCCTGTGTGAGGGCGGCCTGTGGCCCCTCTCCTTCCTCTCTTCTGATGTCTGGGTGCTCCCGGGAAAAATAAGACTTCTGGCTTTTGTTTCGTCCAATTCCGAGAATATTTCCTGTGTATCACTTCTGAAACACAAAAACAGCAGAAAACAGGGAACTGGCACTGTGGCGACTTGTTAATAGGTTAGTTCTGGAAATCGCATAAAAACGCCACGAAGTGTAATGAAACAGTAGGCAAATAGTGTAAAAACAAGCATGGAGCATAAAAAATTATAGATACGTTGGAGACGTATCAAGCATCCCCAAGCTTAACTCCTGCTCGTCCTCGAGTAAGTAAGTGATAACAAAGAATAATTTTTGAGGTGACATGCACCTACACAATCTTGATCATATATGTAAGCATTGTGAGCTGGGATCATAAGAACTTAAAACATGGGCATGAAGATATAATCTTGATAATAGAAACTTAGCAACCATGTTGTAAACATGAAAATGAACACAAACAAAAGATCATGAAAATGAAACAATGAAAGTCAAACGTGTGTTCAAATCATAAGGAAAAACATACAAATGGTTTTCAGCTTGTCCTTCATGGAGAGCAAAACATAAATGCATAGGACACCTTCAAGTTTAAGAGAGCGACTAGATACAAGTAATTTGAGAACAAGTGAAACCAACAATATGAATCAATCAATGAACTTTGGGACAATGCACATTATACTAAGAATGACAACTATTCTCTCTTAGACGGTGCATAAAGATAGACGGTGGTGACTCAACATAAAAGTACAAGAAAGGCCCTTCGCAGAGGGAAGCAGTGATTAAACATGTGCTAGAGCTTTTCATTTGTAAACAGAGAGATAAAACTTGAGTTTTGAGAGGTGGTTGTCTTTGTCAACGACTGGCAATGGGGTTCTTACTATCTTCCATACAAAAATGAAGCAAGTTTTTGAGAGAGAGAGATTGGCACTTTTGTGCTCTTTTATAAAGCTTGGCACTCCTCCCCACCTTTTTTTTCTTTCACAAACCATGGCTAACCGATTCCATCGGGTGCCCACCAACATTCACATTCCATGGAGGAGTGCCTTTTTTTCTTTCTTTTTTCCTTTTTTTCTTTTTGGAATAAGCAATATGGAAGATAGCAAATCCGACCACTACGTACCCATGAGCTGAAAACAGTGTCACAAAATGAGAAGTGTTTTGAAGGTTTTCGAAAGGTAGCACATGAAAATTTACTTGGAATGGCTTACAAATACCATGCATAGGAATTTATAGTGGACACAATGGCAAACTTGGTTTTTGGGAGTTGGATGCACGAGTAGAGCTCATACTCAGTACAAGGCGAGGGCTAGCAAAAGACTGGGAGCGACCAACTAAGAGAGCAATAACGGCCATAATCATGCAAAGCGACAAAGCAACATTAAAAGAAGCATAAAATGGCATCAAAAGTCAAAAACTAAATGATCATGGAGGCTATGGCGACTTTGTAAGAGTCTAACATGTGTGAGCATGCGCCAAGTCAACCCAAATAAAGCATCAAGGAGAAAACCAAAATAATGCTTCCAAATAATTAAAACAACGCATGATTTTTTCAAAGGCTCATTAAGCAATCTCAGTTATTTGAGACAAGTCATGCTACAGCAAACCACTAAGCATACTATCAAAAAGACATCAAACACGACATGCAAAAGCCTAGGCCGCAGTCTACACAAGCTCCTTTTTGTACCACTTCTTTGCATAAAGCTTTTCTCTTTTCCAACACCATTCAAACTTTTTAATCCAACTCTTTTGAGGAAAACCAACATGGTCCAGAGGCAAAAATACACCTTGATAAATAAATATAAGAAGATCTGAACACAAATCAAGGCGAAAACGAAACCAAACGCAGTAGCAGAAAAAGAGAACACTCGTTGAAATGATAGGAGTGAAAACTAGAGTGTTCTTGGCAAATGAAAAACGAGCTCATCTCCTCCAAAAAGAAACATGATGTGATCTAACCATTTATTGCAGCAAACAAACAAAACTAATAAAGAAAACAAAAACAACTGACGCTCCAAGAAAAACACATAGTGCATAAAGCAATAAAAATATAGTGTTTTGAAAGGTGACATGATTTTTGCCGATGAAGAAGGGGTGCCTCGGGGGCATCCCCAAGCTTTGACGCTTGTACTTCTTGGAAATTTCTTGGGGTGATGCATGGGCATCCCCAAGCTTGAGATTTTGTCCATTCTTCAACTCATCTCATCATTCTCCAATCCCTACACTTGAAAACTTCCTTCATACAAAACTAAACACAATTCTATTAGCAAACATTAGTGTAAGCATAAAATATATTCAACCCTCTATTTGCTTCAGGTTTCAACTCAAAACCACCACATATATAGTATATACTACTGTAGCAACTTCCACAAGAGTTCCATGATCAAAAGAACTCAAAAGAAAGCGATAAAGTGGCAAAAACAAATATTGGCAGAAATCTATCAAAACTGAACAGCTGACAAAGGTCAAATTTTGAGAGGGTTTTCTGTTGCTCAAATCAAAAAGTGTTCAACTAATGAAAGTTTGGATATAACCTGGGGCATATGCACAAGAAATCGCAGGTCCAAAAGATATACAGAGAATTTTCACGATTTTTATGGTGCAGTACCGAAAACTGTTTCAGGACAGCAACATCCCCAAATCTTTACCTCACTCAAATTAGAGGCTTCTCTTGGCACAAAAACAAAATAAAAAGGATAAGGAGCGGTCATTACAGTAGTAATGACTTCCAAGACTCAAATAAAAGAAAAAGTACTGAAAGTATAAACATTGGGTTATCTCCCAAGAGTGCTTTTCTTTAACGCCTTTGAGCTAGGCGCAGTAATTTGCAAAGATTGCTCATGTGGGCGCCATATAAGAGCTTGAGGCAAAGGCGCCATATAGGAACTTAAATCAATAGAGAGCATCAAAAAGAAAGTATGGAACATATTTAAATCTAACCACTTCCTATGAAAAATAGTCTTGTAAAGAGACAAGTCATAAAAGCGCAAAGCAAAAAGCATAGGAAGGCAAAACAAGTACAACTCAAGAATTGCAACATAAAGAGGGGGAAACTCAATATTGTTGAGATCCATAAAACCATGTTTCCCTCTCTCATAATAACTTTCAGTAGCATCATGAATAGAATTAACAATATAACTATCACATAAAGCATCCCTATCATGAGCCACATGCATAAAGAATTAATACTCCCCACATGAATAATAGTAGTAGAGGAGCAGAATCAATAGAATAATTATTCTCATCACCATAATCATCAAAGACAGGAGGCATATTATAATCATAACTATTTTTCTCCTTAAAAGTAGGTGAATTGAAAACATTATACTCATCATCATAGCCATCATAAACTAGAGGTTTAGCATCATCACAAGCTAAAGAACAGCTATTCGCAAAGCATATTCTTCAAACATATCATCATAAGAAGAACATCACATATGGGAGATAAAATATCATCAGAGCAAACTTTCTCCACTAAAGCTGGGGAACTAAAAAATATATGCTTAACAAAACCAGCTTCCCCAAGCTTAGACTTTTCTATAGCATTAGCAACAACGGTGTTCAAAGCATTCATACTAACAACACTATTAGCATGCAAATTAAGCTCCAAAGGTTTTTCAATTTTCTCTTCAAACACTTCATATCTAAACTCAGGAAAAAGACTACAGAACTCTTTGTTTTCCATTAAGCCTAACTAGTGAAAATAAAAACAAGAAACAAAAAGATGTAATTGCAGAATCTAAAGGAAATAACTCCGAGCACTCACACAGGAGGATGCGAGTACCGTTTACCTTACCTCCCCGGCAACGGCGCCAGAAAAGCTTGATGTCTACGCACTTCTATTCTTGTAGACACTTGTTGGGCCTCCAAGTGCAGAGGTTTGTAGAACAGCAGCAAGTTTCCCTTAAGTGGATCACCCAAGGTTTATCGAACTCAGGGAGGAAGAGGTCAAAGCTATCCCTCTCAAGCAACCCTGCAATTATGATACAGAAAGTCTCTTGTGTCCCCAACACACCCAATACACTTGTCAGATGTATAGGTGCACTAGTTCGGCGAAGAGATAGTGAAATACAAGTGGTATAGATGATTATAAGTAGCAAACGTGATGTAAAATAAATCGCTGCGAGCAAACATGTAACAAAATAGCAAGTAATGGTGTGCATGCTTGGAAACAAGGCCTAGGGATCATACTTTCACTAGTGGACACACTCCCAACAATATAACATGAATGAACAAATAAAAAACTTCTCTCCACTATGGTACTCTGAATTACTCTCCTATTGAATAACACTAATCACTGTGTAGTGGCTACAGAAGCACCCCTTAAGTCATCAAGTACTTGACAAACACCACTCATAGAGACATCCAATCAGATCACAATTCAAGATAGATACTATTGCAACTTAGACCAAGTACTAACACGGTGCACACACTGTCAACATTACACCATGAAAGGAGGAATAGATCACTTCAATACTATCATAGTAATAATTACTCTCATAATCCACAAGAGATCACAATCATAGCCTAAACCAAGTACCACCATGATGCACGCACTGTCACCGTTACACCATGGAAGGAGGAATAGATTACTTTAATAACACCACTAGAGTACACTATAAAATTAAGCATAGGAGTAGCATAATATCTAAATAATAACATTTACTTGTTCAATATGATACAAAGCTCACGATCACATAAAGATCACATCATGGGAGAGAGAGGTGAACCACATAGCTACCGGTAGAGCCCCTCAGCCCCGGAGATGAAATACTCCCTCCTCATATAGGAGACAGCAAGGTTGATGGAGATGGCGGTGAGGTCGATGGAGACGGTGGAGACGGCGATGGAGACCGATGGAGATGGCTCCGGGGGCACTTCCCCGTCCCGGCAGGGTGCCGGAACAGAGACTTCTGTCCCCCGAAATTCGTCGGCGATGGCGGCGAGCTGTGGAACTCTTTCTGGAAAATTGCCGAATCCCCTAGGGTTTTCCGTCCCGAGGCTTTATATAGGCGAAGGGGCGATGTCAGAGGTGGCCCCAGGCCTCCTCAAACAGGGTGGCGCGGCCAGGGCCTGGGCCACGCCAGCCCTCTGTGAGGGCGGCCTGTGGCCCCTCTCCTTCCTCTCTTCGGATGTCTGGATGCTCCCGGGAAAAATAAGACTTCTGGCTTTTGTTTCGTCCAATTCCGAGAATATTTCCTGTGTATCACTTCTGAAACACAAAAACAGCAGAAAACAGGGAACTGGCACTGGGCGACTTGTTAATAGGTTAGTTCTGGAAATCGCATAAAAACGCCACGAAGTGTAATGAAACAGTAGGCAAATGTGTAAAAACAAGCATGGAGCATCAAAAATTATAGATACGTTGGAGACGTATCAGTCATCAACCACGCACAAGGACCAGCTAATTTTCTGGCGCCGTTGCCGGGGAGTGAAGAAGAAGAAGTTCCCACATCAACTATACTTTCCCACGTCAACTTGGCACCAGCAGGCGCTAGTTCGTACGGCCGCCCAGTGTGTGCAGCCTAAAGAAAACTCAATCTGGCGGCAAGCCGACCTGGAATTCCCCATATGCGACCTGGAAGTCCCCATCAGTGGCAACGACAACGGAAAGCGATGTCGTATGCGTGCAGGTTGATGGACGAAATTTGTGGGGAGGCAAAACAGCCCTCAACGGCGCAGGATTTGAGGCCGTCAGCGGCATGTTCTACCAACGCCGGAGGTAAGGACCATAATCCACGGTGCATCCATTGCCTTCATGTTTGCGCAAATCCTCTAGTCGCGGAGGCCTCACGACAGCACCATCCATGGCGTGCTAGGGTTGGGCGGTGAGGGTGGGGGTGGGGGTCTCTCTTTCATTGTCACGTTCGGTTCAACCTGACAGACAAAGAATCCGTGCGTTTTCTTTCTCGAACCGTTCTTTTAACTTACAAGTGGCACTGGTGGGTAATTTTATTAAATTTATCTGAAGACGTATTTTAAGTTGGTTGAAAGCGTATTTTACGGACACGGACCAGTCCTATTGCAATATTATTAGTAGAGATTACTATAGAATATGTTCCTATGAATCAAACATATGTGTAGGAATTTTTCCCATAGGATTTAATTCCTACATAATTCATACGCAAATCCTATGAATAAAAATGACTAAAAAGGTAAAATTTGTTTGAAAACTGCTCTATTGTTGGTTGGTTCGATGAAGTGGAACACCGTCCGATCGGAGCGGAGGGAGTAGCTGAGATGCTGTGAGAAAACAAGTGCACACACCCCGCGCCAAGTCTCCCAGATCTCGCGCACCTCTTACCGAGATCTCACCGATCCACCCTTCCCCGGCGGCCATGGCCGTGCCGTCTCCCGTTCTCGCCCCGCAGCCCCTCCTCCCTGACCCAGCGGCGCCACCTGACGCATCATCCGCTGACTGCCCTCCGTCCCTCGACTTCGGCGACCCCGCATCCATCGCCACCCTCCGCGGCCTCACCGACGCCGGCGCCGCCACCCGCCTACTCCACGAGTGCGTCGCCTATCAGCGCGCCCTCGACGCCCGCCTCGACGCGCTCCTCGCCCGGCGCCCCGACCTCGACCGCGCCGCCGCGTCTCTGCTCCGCTCCGCCCCGCCGCTCCTCTCGCTCGCCTCCTCCGACGCCGCCGCTCTCAGGGACTCGTCCTCCTCAACCGCGGCGCTGGCCGACGCGCTCTCCTCCCGCGTCCGCCACCTCGACGCGGCGCACTCGCGGGCCGAGTCCGCGCTGGCCCGCGCCGAGGCGGCGCTCGACCGCTCCCGCGCGCTCGACGCCGCGCGCCGGGCCCTGGCGGCCGACGACCTCACGGCCGCCGCCACGGCGGCGCACGAGTTCCTGGCCATCGATTCGCGCTTCCCCACCGACGACGACCTCCGCCGCGACCTGCTCGACATCAAGCGCCGGGTCGAGGGGCTCGCGCGACGGAGGCTCTCTGCCGCGGTCGATGCCCAGGACCACGCCGCCGTGCTGCGCCTTGTGCGCCTCTTCCCCCTCCTCGCCCTCGCGGACGAGGGTCTCCAGGCCTACGTCGCCTACCTCAAGAACGTCGTCGCCCTCCGCGCGCGCGCAGACTTCGAGCACCTCGCCGAGCTGATCTCCGCAACAGCCCAGCCTACCCCGGAGCGCCCTGATTTCGTCGGCTGCCTCACCCGTCTGTTCAAGGATATCGTGCTTGCTGTCGAGGAGAATGATGCGGTGCTCCGTGAGCTACGAGGTGAGGATGCTGTCGCCTATGCCATAATTGAGCTGCAGGAGGAATGCGATACAAGGGGCACCCAGATCCTTCGCCGCTATGCTGATTACCGGAAGCTTGCCCGTCTTTCGTCGGATATAAACTCCTATACCAAGAACCTTCTCTCTGTTGTGGGTTCTGTGGCCAATGCTGCAGCTGGTAACGAAGGGCCTGACCCCAGGGAGGTTGAGCATTATCTTGAGGAGATTCTTGCATTGACACAGCTTGGTGAAGACTATACCGAGTTTATGGTGAACAAGATCCGTGGACTGAGAGATGTCAAGCCTGAACTCGGGCCGCAAGCAATGAAGGCCTTCCGTAATGGTAGCTTCAGTAAGATGGAGAAGGATTTGACCGGGTTTTATGTGATCTTGGAGGAGTTCTTCATGGTAGAAAACATAAGGAAGGCCATCCGGATTGACGAGCCAGTGCCTGATGGTCTCACAACCTCAATGGTGGATGATGTGTTCTTTCTACTGCAGAGTTGCTGCCGGCGGGCAGCATCCACTGCAAGCATAAATTCGCTACTTGCTGTGCTTGGTGGGGCAACAAGCTTACTAAGCAATGAGTACCAGGAGGCACTACAGTGGAGAATGAGGGAGCCAAACCTGGGTACAAAGCTCTTCCATGCTGGTGTTGGTGTTCACCAAACTGGGGAGGAGATTGCAACTGCACTGAACAACATGGATGTGAGCTCTGAGTATGTGCTGAAGCTCCGTCATGAGATTGAGGAGCTCTGTCCAGAGATTTTCCATGCTCCTGCTGACCGGGAGAAGATCAAGTCCTGTTTATCAGAGCTCGGTGAGATCAATGCTTCCTTGAAGAAGATCCTTTATTCTGGACTGGAGCATTTAGCGGCATCAGTCGCCGCCCGCATTCGTCCTGCCCTTGACATTGTTGCCACTGTTAGCTATGAGCTGGACGATGCCGAATATGGGGAAAATGAGGTGAATGACCCATGGGTGCAGAAGCTTCTCCTTTCAGTTGACACTAATGTTGCATGGCTCCAACCAATGATGACATCAAACAATTATGATTCTTTTGTTCACTTGATCATTGATTTCATTGTCAAGAGGCTCGAGGTGATCATGATGCAGAAGAGGTTCAGCCAGCTGGGTGGCTTGCAGCTCGACAAGGACGTCCGTTCCCTAATTAATCATTTCTCAGAGATGTCACAGAGACCCGTCCGCGACAAGTTCTCAAGGCTGTCCCAGATGTCAACCATTTTGAACTTTGAGCGTGTATCCGAGATACTTGATTTCTGGGGCGATAATGCTGGGCATCTGACATGGCTGTTGACGCCTGCAGAGGTGAGGAGGGTCTTAGGCCTCAGGATTGACTTCAGGCCTGAAGCGATTTCTGCTTTGAGGCTTTAACTTGTTTATTAGTTGAGAATACACTTCATACTTCTTTATATGTGATATATATCGTGAAAATGTTCTCCCTCTTTGTTAACTTGCTATGTTGGACTTGCTCTGAGCATGTGGTTTTTTGCTGAGGCGGTATACGACTGTATTATGGAATTTGGAAGACGTGTATTTGTGAACCGAGGCTTAGCCTGGATGGTTGGAAGTACCTCCCTACCAGCGAGATCTTGAGTTGCTCGTTGTATACACCCAAAATTCTTCTATTAAATCGTTTTTTTACCACCGAGATTTTATTAACTTAACAACATTTTACAGAGAGGAGTGTGAAAGGAGTCACGCTAAGTGCTGAGAGTACATTCCTGCTTGTGCCTGGACAATGTCGTAGGTCTGAACTTAAACACCTGATAGCTAGTGATCTACTCTGATTTTTTATGCTGGTCTACCCTGATGGTGTGCTTTGAAATTTGAACTTCTGTGGATATCAGAGTTCCTGGAAGCCTTGAAAACTGGATTGGCTTGAATGGCTGCAATCTGCGGTCTGACCTCCCATTGTCCTGGCGCTGCGATAATGCTTGCCGCTGCCGCTGCTTTAGGAAACAGGCATTCGCCCCGCTATATATTAATATAGCAACCGCACCGATGATACAATATTTTGATACAAAGAAATGCTGGGACAACAGCAAAAACATGTCCAAAAGAAAAGAAATGAAGACAACGGCGAATCGACGAAGCGATAAAGACCCGCAACCGCTGCGCCCTCCGACTTTTTTCACCACGCTCCAAGCACTCCGGAGCGTCTAGAGCCAAGCAGCACCTTCAAGAAGGGATGCACCGTCAACACAGCGCTGCTGCCCGGACCAGATGGTCCTAGGGTTTTCCCCGACTCAGAGTAAAGTAGACAGAGGCTTCCCACGACGCCCTCCAAGAAGGAATGGTGCCACTCGAAAGCGGCACCGCGTCAGGGTCGGACAAGCCGCTGCTTTAGCTAGGATAGATAAGTCGGTGAAGAAGTATGGTTCCAGCCAGCATTGTGGCAAGTGGCAACACCGAAGAAGTTGGAGGGGACAAGGCCGAGATATGAAGCTGCTGATTTTGGTCCACTTGGATGATGATGCCAATTCTAGCTGTACTTGGCTGGGAGTCCCCATCCTATTTCCAAAAGCCGCATCTCTAACCGTGGTAACAATGTCAACAAGGTGTTTGTTAGTCAATGCTTGCTCAATTTTAGAGAAAATTCAATCCCAACAAGGTATACTTTTCTTCTAAAATGATCATCATTTCTTTTTTATTTTATAATACCGATGTGATCTTCTGTGAGCCACACAATTATCCTCCGGTGAAGAAACTTCAGTTTCAGTGTTTGTTGCAAAATAATGTCACGTTTGTGAGAAATCATTCCCAGTCATGAGACCTCATATGTTGCATTCTATCATTTGGCAATCTAACAAATTACATCGTACCCACAATATGTTGATCCTACTTTTGCAAAGATTGAGACTTATTTGTGTAGCCAAAAACAGCATGCACAAGTGATGATTAAAAAAAAGTTGATTACAAATTTGTGGCCACTCCACGGTAATCTTGTCCACTCACTCTTTTTTAACAGTCTTTCTCAATCTTTACTAGTTAGAATACTTCGAGGGTTATGGGGTACATACCAACAATATGCACAATGGTTTAGAAACTAGAACCCCTCCGACGAGGTCTAGCTAAACCCATATCTTGATGTTATCCACTTCCAATTTCAATTTCATGTTATGCTAAAACTATTTGAGCTCTTGCATCTTGAAGCATGTTAGGACGCCCAAGAAACTCCAATAATATCGAGCAAAGTAAGACACATGGAAAATAACCAAACAAATGATTCCTTTTTTTTTGCTACGGTAATTAAAATCAGCGAAGTTGATGAGCAAAACAATGAATCTTTTATATCTAAATACCAATCCCCCACTACCTGATTTTCCTACCCTCTCGTGCATCCACGTCATCCCTATTAACCTGCGCACGGTGTTTATCGTGAGCAGACGAGTCATCGTTTTTCTGATCGCTTCCTCCCTCTCTAGCATTTTCTCTACATGGGCTGGGCTTTCCTTCTTCATATGTGGGCTGCGGCACTGGAATGGAAGAGGCAGGTCACATTTACTCGCTCCTCGTGGCCGCCGTTCGTCTACCCTGAATCCCTGATAGTCTTTGTCGCAACGATCTACGACTTTATGGCCATAGCTGTCATGTGATTAAGATCCTCTAAATTCTTCTCTTCCAGTAACGCATGCTCCACTCCTAGCCTGCTTTTGATGATCGATTTATTAACACTTCCCTTCTCACCTATTTATGCCTCCATGGTGACCACGCCGCGAGTATGCCGATGTCTCGCAGCCGTGGCCACCAAGAGCAGACTGGATATGGAGACTATCACCGCCGTTGCCACCGGCGTTGGGGCGCCCTCGCCCAGCTCAGCTCACTCCTCCCTCACAACTCTCTATGTTTCTCCATACAAATTCGTTTTGCAGGATGGCATAAACTTCGCACACAGGAGTTTATCCCATGGTATCTTCCTGAGGACATGTTTGCGCTCACGACTGATGAAATCCCTGGCTGCTAAACTCCCCCATAGGCGAGCCCACACCCATGGCGTTTTTTGAGCTTAGGTACTTTTTGTAGAACATGTAAATCTGAATTTCAACTGATGTCGTATTCATACTCTCTCCTTTCCCGAAACTTTCTCAGACAATCAAAGGTCAGGTGCTCCCTGCTACAATCATCTTGATAAGCTTCAGTGGTATCTTCCCAAGAACATGTTTGCGCTCACGATCTATCAAATCCCTGGCAGCTAAACTCCCCCATAGGCGAGCCCACGCCCATGGCGATTTTTGAGCTCAGGTACTTTTTGTAGAACAAGTAAATCTGAATTTCAGGTGATGTCGTATTCATGCTCTCTCCTTTCCCAAAACTTTCTCAGACAATCAAAGGTCAGGTGCTCCCTGCTACAATCATCTTGATAAGCTTCAGTCTTATTAGTAGTATTAAAAATTACAAACTATGTACGACATCAATCTGCAGACTCGAGGGTGGGTTTATCTGAAAATCAGTGCTACACATTGTTAGCTGACGAAACATGCAACTGCAAGAGAATATGCAGGCCCCAAATGACGGGCATATATAGCATCATGTATGCACAGAAGGTATTCATGTTGATATCCAAAAGTGAGCCAGCGGTTTTGGCACGAATTCTGCTTCACTCTTCTCGGATGTCTCCACTCGCCGGAGTGAAGTAGCCTGTTACACTTCTTTTTCGTTTGACCACACAGTAACCTGATTGATACATGAGATGTGGCATCTAAAAGGTTATATGTTGTTCTGCCTTTTTCTATCACAGATGGCAGTTGCATCAGTTCAGCTTACCCTCATGATAAAGATACATTTCTTCATCCCACTTCATCTATCCTATGTAACCAGGGTAAGTTGCTACACACATTCATTCTTTCCACCTGAACTTGCTCTTTTGTCCCATGTGGAAGTTGAAGCACGACTGGTGTTTTATAAGATGTGGGAGCTGAATGCAGGCATGCAGCTATTCGTGGTGCAGAGTGCCAAAGTGCTAGCTTGGATCTGTCGGCTTCAATGGACCTTTTTTTTACTTGGTTCAGTTCGAAGCAAAAACAAACTCTACATAAAGGAGCAAGAAATTATTGATCATCTGTTGTCAGGCCTCCTTTTTTTGTATCACCAGATTTAGGATAACCAAAGGCTTGAATTTGACATACCTTGAATTCTCATTCTAATGTGTATTTCCTACTGCTTTTTCATATGATTGTACATACATATCTTGGAGGCTCTGAGTGCACACGCTTTAGCTTGGTCAAAGTAACACTTATTTGTATGCACCATGCACTTTTCTTTTGCACAAATTCTCTTGAGATTGCGATATCTTATAAATATATTGTTTTACAGATAAGAAAATATCCAATTCTGTAGAAAATCTGTATTTACACATGAAATAAATATTTCATTCAGATTGCAAGCAAGCTGCCCGTCTTTACATCATTTATATCTTTTTGCGAGGAAAAGACCGTTGCAACATTTGGAGGTTGATTTTAGCTTGAAAACTTGGATTCCTTCCTATTTTACATTATTAATTTTTTCATACAAGATTATTAGTATAAGTTATGCTACATTTTTTGATAGGATCTTCAAACATTTCTAAAGCGTAATATATTTTTTCTAAAAAATATCCCGCCGCAACGCGCGGGGTATCATCTAGTATAATAAGCAGCGGGCAACATTTCCATAATCACTATTTCTATGTTGTTGGCCCCATCATATCCGTGGTTTTGATTCCCTCCTCCGAACAACACTTCAATTTTCAAAATAAATAAATCTCTCTAGTTACTCCCTCCGTCCTAAATTACCCTGCATTCTAGGTTCACTTAAAGTCAAACTTTATAAACTTTGACTAAGTGTACAAGAAAAAATATAAACATTCATAATATAAAATGGATATCATTAGAATCATCATAAGAAATACTTCTATATTATATGTATTCGATATTATAATAGTTTTAGCAATATGTTTGGTCAAACTTTATCTATTTGACTTTGACTAAACCAAAAATAAGTAAAAGAGGACAGAGGGAGTAAGATTTTTTTTTTTGACACTAGAGGGAGTAAGATTTACCGATGACCTTCGCGTAATCAGTCGTGCCTCTACGCGTTCGTAGAAAGATTTTTCTACGTTTCCTTCGAATATTTGGACCCACGGTAAGTTCAGCTTCCACGGCAATGCAGACACCCACGCACCGCGTCCATGGCACGCCGCCCACGTGAACACCCACTGCCAGTGGGCCCCATATCTGTCCCGTCCGTACGGGTCCATCGTGCGCCAGGCTCAGATCCGACCGACCGTCCGTGCCTGCCCTCTCTGCGCGCCTCGAACAAGCAACCGACGCCCGCAACCATCCACCCCACGCTTCCCACCCAACCCCACCGACACATGGGTCCAAACCTGTCGCGGCCCCACTCGCAGTGGCACCACGTAGTACCCTTCTACTTCCAAAGCCATGGAGAAAAAAAGGGAGATGCTAAACTAAAGCAGCAGGAATAAAGAAGACTCGGAAATTTCTCAGCTTTGCTTTGCTCGAAGTCGGAGCTGCCGCTGCTACCGTCGCCGCCGCCGCAGTGGTGGTTGCTGGAGCGAGAGCGACCGGTGTCCGGTAAGGGTAGCAAGGAGGCCTGAGGCAGTCGGCCGCAGAGGAGAGGCGAAGTTGGTGGAGTAGATGGAGAGGAAAGTGGTTGTGGTGTGCGCCGTGGTGGGGTTCCTCGGCGTCCTCTCGGCGGCGCTCGGGTTCGCCGCGGAGGGCACCCGCGTCAAGGTCAGCGTCCCAATCCTTCCCTCTCCACCTTAAACCAACCGCCATGGGCATCCGCCTCGCGCTGCGGTTACGCTCTGTTGGATGAGCACGCGTTACCAGATCTCGCCCCCCACCTTGCGTGTTCTTGCCCAGAGCCTAGCTACCTTTCCTCTTCCTCTTCTTTTTCCCCATCCAGTCTGTAGTTTCTGCCTGTTCGTAGTTGGTAGATGGCAGCTCCGGTGAAGTTTGGTATCCTGGAGCTTGGGATCGATCTTCCTGCTATGCATTCGCGCATTGCGGATTTTGCAGCTACTCCGCGGCGATGTTTAGGAAAAAAAATGTGCTGTTGGGAGGATAGCTGAGCATGATTCTGCTCGCCCTGGATTTGTGAAGATCATATGTGAGGCAGAGTGGGTGTTGTTTGGCTTAATATGCTTGGACCAAACCCCCCGTTTGAAATAGCGATCAGGATTTGTTAAAATTCTTTCCATGTAGCTGACCCTAGAATGTATAGTATATGTATGATATTGTGGCAGTGTGCAAGCCATTAATGTCACTCTATTCCTTGATTCATGTGTTCAAGCATGGGAACATGTATATTTGTCTATGTCTTGAATGCATTATAGGCTGTAAATGTTGATATAATGTCCTGCCACACACCAGCAAATGGTCATCACATTAGACATTATGAATCAACTGGTTCAATGTCCGTGAGATGATCCCATAGGCCCGTAGTATTATTACATCTTTATCATGATGCCTAGGAATAATGTCCTCCATGATTTATGCAGGTTTCAGATGTGCAAATAGATTCCCCGGATTCTCCAAGTGGATGCATATACCCAAGAAGCCCAGCCTTAGGCCTTGGCTTAATGTCTGCCGTCGCTCTCATGGTCGCTCAGTCTATTATAAACACAGTTGCTGGCTGCATCTGCTGTAAGAGGCACCCGGTTCCCTCGGACACTAACTGGAGCGTAGCTCTGATCTCATTCATCGTATCTTGGTAATGTTCTGCCTAATAGGTTTGTTAGTCTCCCTACGGCCCCAAAAGGATGTTGCATATTTGTTTAATTTTTGATGTATCTAGACTCTGTTTAGTGTATAGCTACAACCAAATTTAGACAAATCTCCGACATCTTTTTGGGGCCGGAGGGAGTATATGGTTTGTTCCCTGCCCCTGTATTTTGAACAATTCAAAATAACATTCTATTCAATCTAGGTTACGAGTCATTAGAAATTCTGAAGACCATTATTATTTTGTTGAACCTACACTTCATGTTACATTTTTTTTAAGGATCATGTCACATGGTCCATATGATGACTCAGTGGAATAACTTTTAACACTTTTCCTCGGAACATTTTCGTGTCCTATGATAATTGCTAGTTGCGGTATGTTCTTAGGTAGCATTCACCTCTGCAGAATTCTGCTGCTTGTTTTCCTGTCTGCATACAAACTTCTTGTTGCTATTTGCGAGAACTTGAACAACTATTTGTCATAACATCATCCCTGCATCCCGGGGATTTGTTACATTCTGCAGGGTCACTTTTATAATCGCGTTCCTTCTCCTGCTGACTGGAGCTGCACTGAACGACCAAAGAGGTCAGGAGAACATGTACTTCGGCAGCTTCTGCTACGTCGTCAAGCCGGGGGTCTTCTCAGGAGGAGCGGTGCTCTCCCTTGCCAGCGTGGCTCTGGCGATAGTGTACTATGTCGCTCTGACATCGTCGAAAGGCCCACCATCCTGGGGGCCGCAGCAGAACCAAGGCATCGCCATGGGCCAACCTGTGATCCCACCGCAGAGCAGCGAACCAGTGTTCGTCCACGAGGACACCTACAACCGGCAGCAGTTCCCGTGATCAAAGCCATATATCTAAGCCGTTTCAAGAGCCTTTTATGAACGCTATGTTCGCGAGTTTGGTTTGTATAGGCTTGCAGAGTAGAGCAATAGCAGTCGCCGCTGTTGTTTAGCTAGGTTCAGTCTCTTTTTCTTCTTTTGATGGCCTTTTCTTTGCTGAGAATCGTTGCGGCATGCCTGTTTCATCACTATGGATGTTTGATTTGAAATGAACTGGGTAATGTTGAAGTTGGTATCTTGCTTGTTCGCAGTTCTTTAAGTTGAACACATGATAGTTGAATCATTGATGTGTACCGAATATCCTCTGTCCAGTCTGAACATTGGTAAAAAATAAACAACTGGAATGCTAAGCCGTGAGCAAGGCTGCCGACGCCAGCTCATCCCTGAACTGGGCAATGGTGCCTTCGACGATGGCGTCGGGCCGCACTGTGGCATCGACCACAGTGATCCCCTCGCCCTCGTTGATCTCCAGCAGGTCGAGCTGGCTCTGCACCAGGCTCGCCGGCATGAAGTGGCCTTCTTCCTTCGCCCTCCACCGCACCCTCTCGGCGATCACCTCCGCCGACGCCTCCAGGCACACGAACTTCACCCTGCAGGCTGCGTACCCTCCTGCCTTGTAGCTGCTGTTCCCTCCCCGGAGGACCTCCCTGTACTTGTGCTGCAGCGCCGAGCAGCTGACGGCGACATCCTCGCCGCGGTCCAGCCGCTCCCTGATGGCGCCGCGCAGGGCCTCCAGCCACGGGAAGCGGTCCGCGTCGGTGAGCGGGATGCCCTTGCTCATCTTTGCTGTTTTCACATGGACATGGAATGAGAGCAGAAAGGTTCAGAGCTTGTTTTCAGGCGAAACTTACTTCGGAGGTGGCATGTACTGCAATTCCATCCTAGTACAATTTTTTGTTGTTGGGAGATCTGCTTGTACCTTTGTTTGCCGGAGAGTGGTAGTCGTCTGCCTCGACGAAGCTGCAGCCCAGGGCTTCGGCGAGCATCGCTGCGACGGTCCTGCAGTACAAAATTCGAGTGGACAATTGTTCATTCAGAAGAAGTGCCATTGCCGAAATCCCATAAGAACAGGAGAGNGCGACCTTATAGGTCATCCACCAGGACTTACTATCCACACAGACGCTTGCAAAGGTTTGGAGAGTGCAGTAGAAGCAGTATTCCTGGAGTGGAGCATAGGGAATGTATGCGACACTTGGTACAGAATTTTACAAGAAATTCAAGGGTAAAGTTTATACTGACAACCTATGGCCAGCTGCATACACATGCAGCATTAGGAAGCATCTGTTTCATTTGGAAGTGTTGTATAAACAAAAAACTGGGGTGAAGGAGTACTTGGATGAACATCATGGTAGGGTGTGGTCAAGAAGCCAATTCAATGAAATTTGCAAGGTAGACTATGTAACAAGTAACCTTGCGGAGATTTCAATGCAAAGGTCAAGTCATTGAAAGGGCTTATGCTGTGGCAAATATTTGATAAGATTGGATCCGATGAATATTGGTGTTTATGATTAAGTTGCTGTACTGAATTATATCTTTTGTTATCTCTATGTTGTTTATGATCTTGCATGCTCTCCGTTGTTAGTAGCTATCTTGGCCGAGTAGTTGCTAGTGACTCCAAGAGGGGGTATTTATGCTCGATAGTGGGTTCATGTCTCTATTTCACCTGGGGGAGTGACAGAAACCTCTAAGGTGGTAGATGTGCTGTTGCTACTAGGGAGAAAACAACATTCATATGCTCAAGGGCATATGCTTTGTTTACATTACACACTTTGCTTAATGCAATTATCTGTTGTTCGCAACTTAATACTTCTAGGGTGTTCGGATGATATCCCGGGAGTGGATTATTAGTCATAGATGCAGTTGGATGGCGGTCTATGTATTTTGTTGTAATGCCCAGAGTAAATCTCATAGTGATCTTCTTGACATATCACATTATCTTTATTCTATCAATTGCCCAACTGTAATTTGTTACCCAGCATGTTATTTTATCTATGGAGAGACACCACTAGTGAACTGTGGACCCCGTCCTATTTTAATCATATTGCAATCACCTGTTTACTTTTCCCGCACTGTTTACTTTACTCGCATATACTTTACTGTTTTCCACTCGATACACTCATAACCTTTGTTTCAAGCAAACCGGTGAGATTGACAACCTCATCGCAAGTTGGGAACAAAGTATTTGTTTGTGTGTGTGCAGATTCCACAACACCTTCAGTTGTCACCGTCTCTCCTCTCCTGTTCGATAAACCTTGGTTTCTTAACTGAGGGAAAACTTGCCGCTACACTCATCATACCTTCCTCTTGGGGTTCCCAACGGGCTGGTCATCACCACGCACAAGGACTTACTGCTCCCACGTCAACTACACGCCACAGCTCTTTTCTGGCGTCATCATCACACGAGTAGCAGCACTTTTCTGGCGCCGTTGCCGGGGAGGAAGAGAAGACTTCTGCGAGGGGAGTTCTTCGCACACACATTCTTTACTTTGTTATTTGTTTTGCTTTACTTTATTTATTTTACCTGCATCGTTTTTTTTATCAAAAACCCAAAAAAACTAGAATCCTTGGTAGCTGTTTTTACTTGTTTACTTTTGTTTTGCTGAAATGGGTACTCCTGAAAACACCAAGTTGTGTGACTTTGCTAGCACGAACAATAGTGATTTTATCTGCACTCCTATTGCACCACCTGTTCCTGCTACCACCTTTTATGAGATCAAGCCTGCTTTATTAAACCTTGTTATGAAAGAGCAATTTTCTGGTGCTAGTACTGAAGATGCTGCAGCTCATCTCAACAATTTTGTTGAGCTATGTGAGATGCAGAAATATAAGGATGTTGATAGTGATATTATTAAGCTCAAGTGTTTCCTTTTTCTTTGAGAGGAAAAGCTAAAGATTGGTTGCTGTCTCTGACTAAGAATAGTATTGATTCATGGGCTAAGTGTAAGGATGCTTTTATTGGTAGATACTATCCTCCTGCTAAGATTATAGCTTTGCGCAGCAATATTATGAAGTTTACTCAGTTTGATAATGAACATGTTGCTCAAGCTTGGGAAAGAATGAAATCTATGGTAAAGAATTGCCCCACTCATGGACTGACTACTTGGATGATTATCCAAACTTTTTATGCATGACTGAATTTTTCTTCAAGGAACCTACTTGATTCAACTGCTGGAGGCACTTTTATGTCCCTTACCTTGGGCGCCGCATCAAAGTTACTCGACAACATGATGGTAAATTATTCCGAATGGCACACCGATAGAGCTCCACAAGGTAAGAAGGTAAATTCTGTTGAGGAAACCCTTCCTTGAATGATAAGATTGATACCATTATGGCTATGCTTGCTAATGATAGGACTCATGTTGATCCTAATAATGTTCCTTTGGCCTCTCTGGTTGCCCAAGAAGAGCAAGTTGATGTGAATTTCATTAGAAACAACAATTTTAACAACAATGCTTATAGGAACAATTTTGCTAGTAACAATTATAGATCGTTTCCTTCTAATGGTGATAATAGCTATCTTGGTAGACCTAAAATGCCTAGTGAAGAAAGAATTTTTGAACTTGAAAAGGCTACCAAGAACTTTATGCAGATGCAATATGAGCAGAACAGGGCTTTCACAAGACTATGGAGGAGCAATCAGCTCTGTTGAGGACTATTAGTCATCAATTAGAAAATTTAAACAAGGCTGTTCCTGAATTACAACCTAAGGCTTCCAAAGCTGAAACCGATATTTCATTATTATCTAATGTGCAATCTTCTTTAGTTAATAGAATGTCCGCTAAGCCTGATCCTTTTGCTACCGCTAATGCTATCCAAGTTGGAATTGATGAAAATATTAGATTGTTAGCGGAATTGCATGCCAGGTGGTAAAGAGAAGATGAGATGGCTAGAGAGATGAAGGTATGTACTATTACTACCTCTAATGATGTTGCTCCTACTGGTAGCAATCCTCTTACTTTGATTGGTGTAGAGAAAACTCCCACTCCTTGTGTTAAAAAGCCTAAAACTGCCAAAACTTTTCTCAAAAGAGTGCTGAAATTTTTCGGAGTGTGGGAGATGATAGCTCTACTTCTTTTAATGATTTTGATGTTGATGGCTGCAATATATCTGAAGTAATTTTGTTCTTGCAAAAGCTTGCTTTGACTCCCAATGCTAGTTCTTTAAATATTGCTTTTACTAAGCATATTACCAATGCTCTCATAAAGATTAGGGATGAAAAGTTGAAGCAAAAAGCCTCTGTTCCCAAGAAGTTAGAAGATGGTTGGGAACCCATCATTGATATGCATGTTAATGGTTATGATTGCCATGCTTTATGTGATCTAGGTGCTAGTATTTCTATCATGCCTAGAAAGATTTATGACATGCTTGATTTACCACCGCTTGAAAAGTGTTATTTTGATGTTCCTATTGCTGATGTTGCTAAGAAGAAACCTTTGGGAAGGATTAATGATGTTCTTATTGTGGTTAACAATAACCTTGTTCCCGTTGATTTTCTTGTTATGGACGTTGAATGCCATGCTTCATGTCCTATTATTTTGGGAAGACCCTTTCTTCGAACTGTAGGTGCTATCATTGATATGAGGGAAGACACTATCAAGTATCAATTCCCACTTAAGAAAGGTATGGAACACTTCCCTAGGAAAAGAAAGAAATTGCTTTTTGACTCTATTCTTAGAGCAAATTATGAGCTTGATGCTTCATCTCTTGATATTACTTGATTCGCAATTTTCTGCGCCTAGCTCAAAGGCGTTAAAGAAAAGCACTCTTGGGAGATAACCCAATGTTTTCTTTCAGTACTTTTTCTTTTATTTGAGTCTTGGAAGTCATTACTACTGTAATGAATGCTCCTTATCTTGTTTATTTCGTTTTTGTGCCAAGAGAAGCCTCTAATTTGAGTGAGGTAAAGATTTCGGGATGTTGCTGTCCTGAAACTGTTTTCGGTGCTGCACCGTAAAAATTCGTGAAAATTCTCTGTTTATCTTTTGGACCTGTGATTTCTTGTGCATATGCCCCAGGTTATATCCAAACTTTTCTTAGTTGAACACTTTTTGATTTGAGCAACAGAAAATCCCTCAAAAATTCGTCCTTTGTCAGCTGTTCAGTTTTGACAGATTTCTGCCAATATTTGTTTTTGCCACTTTATCGCTTTCTTTTGAGTTCTTTTTGATCATGGAACTCTTGTGGAAGTTGCTACAGTAGTATATACTATATATGTGGTGGTTTTGAGTTGAAACCTGAAGCAAATAGAGGGTTGAATATATTTTATGCTTACACTAATGTTGCTAATAGAATTGTGTTTAGTTTTGTATGAAGGAAGTTTTCAAGTGTAGGGATTGGAGAATGATGAGATGAGTTGAAGAATGGACAAAATCTCAAGCTTGGGGATGCCCATGCATCACCCCAAGAAATTTCCAAGAAGTACAAGCGTCAAAGCTTGGGGATGCCCCCGAGGCACCCCATCTTCATCGGCAAAAATCAGGTCACCTTTCAAAACACTATATTTTTATTGCTTCATGCACTATGTGTTTTTCTTGGAGCGTCAGTTGTTTTAGTTTTCTTAGGTTGTTTAGTTTGTTTGTTTGCTGTAATAAATGGTTGGACCCCAACAAATTTCCTTTGGAGGAGATGTACTCGTTTTCATTTGCAAAGAACGCTCTAGTTTTCACTCTTATTAAAAATCGAGCGCTCTACTTTTTCTGCTACTGCTTTTGGTTTTCATTTTCGCCTTGATTTGCGTTCAGATCTTGTCATATCTTTTTATCAAGGTGTATTTTGCCTCTGATCTTTATTGGTTTTCATCAAAAGAGGTGTTTATAAAAATTTCAAATGGTGTTGGAAAAGAGAAAAAGCTTTGTGCAAAATAGTGGTACAAGAAGGAGCTTGTGTAGACTGCGGCTTAGGCTTTTTCATGTCATGCTTGATGTCTTTTTGATAGTATACTTAGTGGTTTTTCGGTAGCATGACTTGTCTCAAATAACTGAGATTGCTTAATGAGCCTTTGAAAAAATCATGCGTTGTTTTTATTGTATGGAAGCATTATTTTGGTTTTCTCCTTGATGCTTTATTTGGGTTGACTTGGCGCATGCTCACACATGTTAGACTCTTACAAAGTCGCCAATAGCCTTCATGATCATTTAGTTTTTGACTTTTGATGCCATCGTATGCTTCTTTTAATGTCGCTTTGCATGATTATGGTCATTATTGCTCTCTTAGTTGGTCGCTCTCAGTCTTTTGCTAGCCCTCGCCTTGTACTGAGTATGAGCTCTACTCGTGCATCCAACTCCTAAAAGCCAAGTTTGCCATTGTGTCCACTATAAATTCCTATGCATGGTATTTGTAAGACATTCCAAAGTAAAATTTTCGTGTGCTACCTTTCAAAAACCTTCAAAACACTTCTCGTTTTGTGACACTGTTTTCAGCTCATGGGGACGTAGTGGTCGGATTTGCTATCTTCCATATTGCTTATTCCAAAAAGAAAAAAAAAGAGAAAAAAGAAAGAAAAAAGGCACTCCTCCAAAGAATGTGAATGTTGGTGGGCACCCGATGGAATCGGTTAGCCATGGTATGTGAAAGGAAAAGGTGGGGAGGAGTGCCAAGTTTTATAAAAGAGCACAAAAGTGCCAATCTCTCTCTCAAAAACTTGCTTCATTTTTGTATGGAAGATAGTAAGAACCCCATTGCCAATCGTTGACAAAGACAACCACCTCTCAAAATCAAGTTTTATCTCTCTGTTTTACAAATGAAAAGCTCTAGCACATGTTTAAATCACTGCTTCCCTCTGCGAAGGGCCTTTCTTTTACTTTTATGTTGAGTCACCACCTTCTTTCTTTATGCACCATTAAGAGAGCATAGTTGTCATTCTTAGTGTGATATGCATTGTCCCAAAGTTCATTGATTGACTCATATTGTTGGTTTCACTTGTTCTTAAATTATTTGTATCTAGTCGCCCTCTTAAACTTTGAGGTGTCCTATGCATTTATGTTTTGCTCTCTTTGAAGGACAAGCTGAAAACCATTTGTATGTTTTTCCTTATGATTTGAACACACGTTTGACTTTCATTGTTTCATTATCATGATCTTTTGTTTGTGTTCATTTGCATGATTACAACATGGTTGCTAAGTTTCTTATTGTCATGATTATATCTTCATGCCCATGTTTAAGTTCTATTGATCCCAGCTCACCAATGCTTACATATATGATCAAGATTGTGTAGGTGCATGTCACCTCAAAAATTATTCTTTGTTATCACTTACCTACTCGAGGACGAGCAGGAGTTAAGCTTGGGGATGCTTGATACGTATCAAACGTATCTATAATTTTTGATGCTCCATGCTTGTTTTTACACCATTTGCCTATTGTTTCGTTACACTTAGTGGCACTTTTATGCATTTTCCGGAACTAACCTATTAACGAAGTGCCACAGTGCCAGTTTCCTGTTTTCTGCTGTTTTTGTGTTTCAGAAGTGATACACAAGAAATATTCTCGGAATTGGACGAAACAAGTTCCTGAAGTCATATTTTACCCGGAAGCTTCCAGACATCCGAAGGAGAGACGGAAGAGGGCCACGTGGGCCCCACACGCACAGGCGGCGCGGCCAGGCCCCTGGCCGCGCCAGCCATGTGTGAGGAGGCCTGGTCCCTCCTCTGACATCGCCCCTTCGCCTATAAAGACCCCCCGACGGAAAAAACCTAAGGACCCGATCAATTTTCCAGAACACATCGCGATCCGCCGCCGCCGTTGACCCAAAGATCGGGAGGATCCAGAAGCTCTTCCCGGCACCCTGCCGGAGAGGGGAATCGCCACCGGAGGTCTTCTTCATCGTCATGCTTGCCTCCGGAGCGATGAGTGAGTAGTCTACCTTGGACTATGGGTCCATAGCAGTAGCTAGATGGTTGTCTTCTCCACCATGTGCTTCATGTTTAGATCTCATGAGCTGCCCTACATGATTGAGATCACCGTTATGTAATTCTACATGTTTGGTTTGTTGGGATCCGATGAATATTGGTGTTTATGATTAAGTTGCTGTACTGAATATTATCTTTTGTTATCTCTATGTTGTTTATGATCTTGCATGCTCTCCGTTGTTAGTAGCTATCTTGGCCGAGTAGTTGCTAGTGACTCCAAGAGGGGGTATTTATGCTCGATAGTGGGTTCATGCCTCTATTTAACCTGGGGAAGTGACAGAAACCTCTAAGGTTGTAGATGTGCTGTTGCTACTAGGGAGAAAACAACATTCATATGCTCAAGGGCATATGCTTTGTTTACATTACACACTTTGCTTAATGCAATTATCAGTTGTTCGCAACTTAATACTTGTGGAGTTCTCGGATTGATTCACCACAAGTGGATTATTAGTCATAGATGCAGTTGGATGGCGGTCTATGTATTTTGTTGTAATGCCCAGAGTAAATCTCATAGTGATCTTCTTGACATATCACGTTTATCTTTATTCTATCAATTGCCCAACTGTAATTTGTTTACCCAGCATGTGTTATTTATCTTATGGAGAGACACCACTAGTGAACTGTGGATCCCGGTCCTATTTCCATCATATTGCTATCACCTGTTTACTTTACTCGCACTGTTTACTTTATTCGCATACTCTACTATTTTCCACTCGATACGCTCATAACCTTTGTTTCAAGCAAACCGGTGAGATTGACAACCTCATCGCAAGTTGGGAACGAAGTACTTGATTGTGTTGTGTGCAGGTTCCGCGTTGCAGTTAGCAAGCAAAGCTTGGACGAGGCGCCATATATGAATTGTCCGAAGCTGTCGCAAGCTAGCAAGCATCACCTTCAGTCGTTTGTCTCTCCTCTCCAAGAACGATAAACCTTGGTTTCTTAACTGAGGGAAAACTAGCTGCTATACTCATCACCCCTTCCTCTTGGGGTTCCCAACGGGCTGGTCATTGATGTCTACGCACTTCTATTCTTGTAGACACTTGTTGGGCCTCCAAGTGCAGAGGTTTGTAGAACAGCAGCAAGTTTCCCTTAAGTGGATCACCCAAGGTTTATCGAACTCAGGGAGGAAGAGGTCAAAGCTATCCCTCTCAAGCAACCCTGCAATTACGATACAGAAAGTCTCTTGTGTCCCCAACACACCCAATACACTTGTCAGATGTATAGGTGCACTAGTTCGGCGAAGAGATAGTGAAATACAAGTGGTATAGATGATTATAAGTAGCAAACATGATGTAAAATAAATATCGCTGCGAGCAAACATGTAACAAAATAGCAAGTAAACGGTGTGCAATGCTTGGAAACAAGACCTAGGGATCATACTTTCACTAGTGGACACACTCCCAACAATATAACATGAATGAACAAATAAAAAACTTCTCTCCACTATGGTACTCTGAATTACTCTCCTATTGAATAACACTAATCACTATGTAGTGGCTACAGAAGCACCCCTTAAAGTTCATCAAGTACTTGACAAACACCACTCTTAGAGACATCCAAATCAGATCACAATTCAAGATAGATATTATTGCAACTTAGACCAAGTACTAACACGGTGCACACACTGTCAACATTACACCATGAAAGGAGGAATAGATCACTTCAATACTATCATAGTAATAATTACTCTCATAATCCACAAGAGATCACAATCATAGCCTAAACCAAGTACCACCATGATGCACGCACTGTCACCGTTACACCATGGCAGGAGGAATAGATTACTTTAATAACAACCACTAGAGTACACTATAATAATTAAGCATAGGAGTAGCATAATATCTGAATAATAATATCTACTTGTTCAACATGATACAAAGCTCACGATCACATAAAGATCACATCATGGGAGAGAGAGGTGAACCACATAGCTACCGGTAGAGCCCTCAGCCCCGGGGATGAACTACTCCCTCCTCATCATAGGAGACAGCATGGTTGATGGAGATGGCGGTGAGGTCGATGGAGACGGCGGAGACGGCGATGGAGACCGATGGAGATGGCTCCGGGGCACTTCCCCGTCCCGGCAGGGTGCTGAAACAGAGACTTCTGTCCCCCGAAATTCATCGGCGATGGCGGCGGAGCTGCGGAACTCTTTCTGGAAAATTGCCGAATCCCCTAGGGTTTTCCGTCCTGAGGCTTTATATAGGCGAAGGGGCGATGTCAGAGGTGGCCCCAGGCCTCCTCACACCAGGGTGGCGTGGCCAGGGCCTGGGCCGCGCCAGCCCTGTGTGAGGGCGGCCTGTGGCCCCTCTCCTTCCTCTCTTCTGATGTCTGGGTGCTCCCGGGAAAAATAAGACTTCTGGCTTTTGTTTCGTCCAATTCCGAGAATATTTCCTGTGTATCACTTCTGAAACACAAAAACAGCAGAAAACAGGGAACTGGCACTGTGGCGACTTGTTAATAGGTTAGTTCTGGAAATCGCATAAAAACGCCACGAAGTGTAATGAAACAGTAGGCAAATAGTGTAAAAACAAGCATGGAGCATAAAAAATTATAGATACGTTGGAGACGTATCAAGCATCCCCAAGCTTAACTCCTGCTCGTCCTCGAGTAAGTAAGTGATAACAAAGAATAATTTTTGAGGTGACATGCACCTACACAATCTTGATCATATATGTAAGCATTGTGAGCTGGGATCATAAGAACTTAAAACATGGGCATGAAGATATAATCTTGATAATAGAAACTTAGCAACCATGTTGTAAACATGAAAATGAACACAAACAAAAGATCATGAAAATGAAACAATGAAAGTCAAACGTGTGTTCAAATCATAAGGAAAAACATACAAATGGTTTTCAGCTTGTCCTTCATGGAGAGCAAAACATAAATGCATAGGACACCTTCAAGTTTAAGAGAGCGACTAGATACAAGTAATTTGAGAACAAGTGAAACCAACAATATGAATCAATCAATGAACTTTGGGACAATGCACATTATACTAAGAATGACAACTATTCTCTCTTAGACGGTGCATAAAGATAGACGGTGGTGACTCAACATAAAAGTACAAGAAAGGCCCTTCGCAGAGGGAAGCAGTGATTAAACATGTGCTAGAGCTTTTCATTTGTAAAACAGAGAGATAAAACTTGAGTTTTGAGAGGTGGTTGTCTTTGTCAACGACTGGCAATGGGGTTCTTACTATCTTCCATACAAAAATGAAGCAAGTTTTTGAGAGAGAGAGATTGGCACTTTTGTGCTCTTTTATAAAGCTTGGCACTCCTCCCCACCTTTTTTTTCTTTCACAAACCATGGCTAACCGATTCCATCGGGTGCCCACCAACATTCACATTCCATGGAGGAGTGCCTTTTTTTCTTTCTTTTTTTCCTTTTTTTCTTTTTTGGAATAAGCAATATGGAAGATAGCAAATCCGACCACTACGTACCCATGAGCTGAAAACAGTGTCACAAAATGAGAAGTGTTTTGAAGGTTTTCGAAAGGTAGCACATGAAAATTTACTTGGAATGGCTTACAAATACCATGCATAGGAATTTATAGTGGACACAATGGCAAACTTGGTTTTTGGGAGTTGGATGCACGAGTAGAGCTCATACTCAGTACAAGGCGAGGGCTAGCAAAAGACTGGGAGCGACCAACTAAGAGAGCAATAACGGCCATAATCATGCAAAGCGACAAAGCAACATTAAAAGAAGCATAAAATGGCATCAAAAGTCAAAAACTAAATGATCATGGAGGCTATGGCGACTTTGTAAGAGTCTAACATGTGTGAGCATGCGCCAAGTCAACCCAAATAAAGCATCAAGGAGAAAACCAAAATAATGCTTCCAAATAATTAAAACAACGCATGATTTTTTCAAAGGCTCATTAAGCAATCTCAGTTATTTGAGACAAGTCATGCTACAGCAAAACCACTAAGCATACTATCAAAAAAGACATCAAACACGACATGCAAAAGCCTAGGCCGCAGTCTACACAAGCTCCTTTTTGTACCACTTCTTTGCATAAAGCTTTTTCTCTTTTCCAACACCATTCAAACTTTTTTAATCCAACTCTTTTGAGGAAAACCAACATGGTCCAGAGGCAAAAATACACCTTGATAAATAAATATAAGAAGATCTGAACACAAATCAAGGCGAAAACGAAAACCAAACGCAGTAGCAGAAAAAGAGAACACTCGTTGAAATGATAGGAGTGAAAACTAGAGTGTTCTTGGCAAATGAAAAACGAGCTCATCTCCTCCAAAAGAAACATGATGTGATCTAACCATTTATTGCAGCAAACAAAACAAAACTAATAAAGAAAACAAAAACAACTGACGCTCCAAGAAAAACACATAGTGCATAAAGCAATAAAAATATAGTGTTTTGAAAGGTGACATGATTTTTGCCGATGAAGAAGGGGTGCCTCGGGGGCATCCCCAAGCTTTGACGCTTGTACTTCTTGGAAATTTCTTGGGGTGATGCATGGGCATCCCCAAGCTTGAGATTTTGTCCATTCTTCAACTCATCTCATCATTCTCCAATCCCTACACTTGAAAACTTCCTTCATACAAAACTAAACACAATTCTATTAGCAACATTAGTGTAAGCATAAAATATATTCAACCCTCTATTTGCTTCAGGTTTCAACTCAAAACCACCACATATATAGTATATACTACTGTAGCAACTTCCACAAGAGTTCCATGATCAAAAAGAACTCAAAAGAAAGCGATAAAGTGGCAAAAACAAATATTGGCAGAAATCTATCAAAACTGAACAGCTGACAAAGGTCAAATTTTGAGAGGGTTTTCTGTTGCTCAAATCAAAAAGTGTTCAACTAATGAAAGTTTGGATATAACCTGGGGCATATGCACAAGAAATCGCAGGTCCAAAAGATATACAGAGAATTTTCACGAATTTTTATGGTGCAGTACCGAAAACTGTTTCAGGACAGCAACATCCCCAAATCTTTACCTCACTCAAATTAGAGGCTTCTCTTGGCACAAAAACAAAATAAAAAGGATAAGGAGCGGTCATTACAGTAGTAATGACTTCCAAGACTCAAATAAAAGAAAAAGTACTGAAAGTATAAACATTGGGTTATCTCCCAAGAGTGCTTTTCTTTAACGCCTTTGAGCTAGGCGCAGTAATTTGCAAAGATGCTCATGTGGGCGCCATATAAGAGCTTGAGGCAAAGGCGCCATATAGGAACTTAAATCAATAGAGAGCATCAAAAAGAAAGTATGGAACATATTTAAATCTAAACCACTTCCTATGAAAAATAGTCTTGTAAAGAGACAAGTCATAAAAGCGCAAAGCAAAAAGCATAGGAAGGCAAAACAAGTACAACTTCAAGAATTGCAACATAAAGAGGGGAAACTCAATATTGTTGAGATCCATAAAACCATGTTTCCCTCTCTCATAATAACTTTCAGTAGCATCATGAATAGAATTAACAATATAACTATCACATAAAGCATCCCTATCATGAGCCACATGCATAAAAGAATTAATACTCCCCACATGAATAATAGTAGTAGGAGCAGAATCAATAGAATAATTATTCTCATCACCATAATCATCAAAGACAGGAGGCATATTATAATCATAACTATTTTTCTCCTTAAAAGTAGGTGAATTGAAAACATTATACTCATCATCATAGCCATCATAAACTAGAGGTTTAGCATCATCACAAGCTAAAGAACAGCTATTTCGCAAAGCATATTCTTCAAACATATCATCATAAGAAGGAACATCACATATGGGAGATAAAATATCATCAGAGCAAACTTTCTCCACTAAAGCTGGGGAACTAAAAAATATCATGCTTAACAAAACCAGCTTCCCCAAGCTTAGACTTTTCTATAGCATTAGCAACAACGGTGTTCAAAGCATTCATACTAACAACACTATTAGCATGCAAATTAAGCTCCAAAGGTTTTTCAATTTTCTCTTCAAACACTTCATATCTAAACTCAGGAAAAAGACTACAGAACTCTTTGTTTTCCATTAAGCCTAACTAGTGAAAATAAAAACAAGAAACAAAAAGATGTAATTGCAGAATCTAAAGGAAATAACTCCGAGCACTCACACAGGAGGATGCGAGTACCGTTTACCTTACCTCCCCGGCAACGGCGCCAGAAAAGAGCTTGATGTCTACGCACTTCTATTCTTGTAGACACTTGTTGGGCCTCCAAGTGCAGAGGTTTGTAGAACAGCAGCAAGTTTCCCTTAAGTGGATCACCCAAGGTTTATCGAACTCAGGGAGGAAGAGGTCAAAGCTATCCCTCTCAAGCAACCCTGCAATTATGATACAGAAAGTCTCTTGTGTCCCCAACACACCCAATACACTTGTCAGATGTATAGGTGCACTAGTTCGGCGAAGAGATAGTGAAATACAAGTGGTATAGATGATTATAAGTAGCAAACGTGATGTAAAATAAATATCGCTGCGAGCAAACATGTAACAAAATAGCAAGTAAATGGTGTGCAATGCTTGGAAACAAGGCCTAGGGATCATACTTTCACTAGTGGACACACTCCCAACAATATAACATGAATGAACAAATAAAAAACTTCTCTCCACTATGGTACTCTGAATTACTCTCCTATTGAATAACACTAATCACTGTGTAGTGGCTACAGAAGCACCCCTTAAAGTTCATCAAGTACTTGACAAACACCACTCATAGAGACATCCAAATCAGATCACAATTCAAGATAGATACTATTGCAACTTAGACCAAGTACTAACACGGTGCACACACTGTCAACATTACACCATGAAAGGAGGAATAGATCACTTCAATACTATCATAGTAATAATTACTCTCATAATCCACAAGAGATCACAATCATAGCCTAAACCAAGTACCACCATGATGCACGCACTGTCACCGTTACACCATGGAAGGAGGAATAGATTACTTTAATAACAACCACTAGAGTACACTATAATAATTAAGCATAGGAGTAGCATAATATCTAAATAATAACATTTACTTGTTCAATATGATACAAAGCTCACGATCACATAAAGATCACATCATGGGAGAGAGAGGTGAACCACATAGCTACCGGTAGAGCCCTCAGCCCCGGAGATGAAATACTCCCTCCTCATCATAGGAGACAGCAAGGTTGATGGAGATGGCGGTGAGGTCGATGGAGACGGTGGAGACGGCGATGGAGACCGATGGAGATGGCTCCGGGGGCACTTCCCCGTCCCGGCAGGGTGCCGGAACAGAGACTTCTGTCCCCCGAAATTCGTCGGCGATGGCGGCGGAGCTGTGGAACTCTTTCTGGAAAATTGCCGAATCCCCTAGGGTTTTCCGTCCCGAGGCTTTATATAGGCGAAGGGGCGATGTCAGAGGTGGCCCCAGGCCTCCTCACAACAGGGTGGCGCGGCCAGGGCCTGGGCCACGCCAGCCCTCTGTGAGGGCGGCCTGTGGCCCCTCTCCTTCCTCTCTTCGGATGTCTGGATGCTCCCGGGAAAAATAAGACTTCTGGCTTTTGTTTCGTCCAATTCCGAGAATATTTCCTGTGTATCACTTCTGAAACACAAAAACAGCAGAAAACAGGGAACTGGCACTGTGGCGACTTGTTAATAGGTTAGTTCTGGAAATCGCATAAAAACGCCACGAAGTGTAATGAAACAGTAGGCAAATGGTGTAAAAACAAGCATGGAGCATCAAAAATTATAGATACGTTGGAGACGTATCAGTCATCAACCACGCACAAGGACCAGCTAATTTTCTGGCGCCGTTGCCGGGGAGTGAAGAAGAAGAAGTTCCCACATCAACTATACTTTCCCACGTCAACTTGGCACCAGCAGGCGCTAGTTCGTACGGCCGCCCAGTGTGTGCAGCCTAAAGAAAACTCAATCTGGCGGCAAGCCGACCTGGAATTCCCCATATGCGACCTGGAAGTCCCCATCAGTGGCAACGACAACGGAAAGCGATGTCGTATGCGTGCAGGTTGATGGACGAAATTTGTGGGGAGGCAAAACAGCCCTCAACGGCGCAGGATTTGAGGCCGTCAGCGGCATGTTCTACCAACGCCGGAGGTAAGGACCATAATCCACGGTGCATCCATTGCCTTCATGTTTGCGCAAATCCTCTAGTCGCGGAGGCCTCACGACAGCACCATCCATGGCGTGCTAGGGTTGGGCGGTGAGGGTGGGGGTGGGGGTCTCTCTTTCATTGTCACGTTCGGTTCAACCTGACAGACAAAGAATCCGTGCGTTTTCTTTCTCGAACCGTTCTTTTAACTTACAAGTGGCACTGGTGGGTAATTTTATTAAATTTATCTGAAGACGTATTTTAAGTTGGTTGAAAGCGTATTTTACGGACACGGACCAGTCCTATTGCAATATTATTAGTAGAGATTACTATAGAATATGTTCCTATGAATCAAACATATGTGTAGGAATTTTTCCCATAGGATTTAATTCCTACATAATTCATACGCAAATCCTATGAATAAAAATGACTAAAAAGGTAAAATTTGTTTGAAAACTGCTCTATTGTTGGTTGGTTCGATGAAGTGGAACACCGTCCGATCGGAGCGGAGGGAGTAGCTGAGATGCTGTGAGAAAACAAGTGCACACACCCCGCGCCAAGTCTCCCAGATCTCGCGCACCTCTTACCGAGATCTCACCGATCCACCCTTCCCCGGCGGCCATGGCCGTGCCGTCTCCCGTTCTCGCCCCGCAGCCCCTCCTCCCTGACCCAGCGGCGCCACCTGACGCATCATCCGCTGACTGCCCTCCGTCCCTCGACTTCGGCGACCCCGCATCCATCGCCACCCTCCGCGGCCTCACCGACGCCGGCGCCGCCACCCGCCTACTCCACGAGTGCGTCGCCTATCAGCGCGCCCTCGACGCCCGCCTCGACGCGCTCCTCGCCCGGCGCCCCGACCTCGACCGCGCCGCCGCGTCTCTGCTCCGCTCCGCCCCGCCGCTCCTCTCGCTCGCCTCCTCCGACGCCGCCGCTCTCAGGGACTCGTCCTCCTCAACCGCGGCGCTGGCCGACGCGCTCTCCTCCCGCGTCCGCCACCTCGACGCGGCGCACTCGCGGGCCGAGTCCGCGCTGGCCCGCGCCGAGGCGGCGCTCGACCGCTCCCGCGCGCTCGACGCCGCGCGCCGGGCCCTGGCGGCCGACGACCTCACGGCCGCCGCCACGGCGGCGCACGAGTTCCTGGCCATCGATTCGCGCTTCCCCACCGACGACGACCTCCGCCGCGACCTGCTCGACATCAAGCGCCGGGTCGAGGGGCTCGCGCGACGGAGGCTCTCTGCCGCGGTCGATGCCCAGGACCACGCCGCCGTGCTGCGCCTTGTGCGCCTCTTCCCCCTCCTCGCCCTCGCGGACGAGGGTCTCCAGGCCTACGTCGCCTACCTCAAGAACGTCGTCGCCCTCCGCGCGCGCGCAGACTTCGAGCACCTCGCCGAGCTGATCTCCGCAACAGCCCAGCCTACCCCGGAGCGCCCTGATTTCGTCGGCTGCCTCACCCGTCTGTTCAAGGATATCGTGCTTGCTGTCGAGGAGAATGATGCGGTGCTCCGTGAGCTACGAGGTGAGGATGCTGTCGCCTATGCCATAATTGAGCTGCAGGAGGAATGCGATACAAGGGGCACCCAGATCCTTCGCCGCTATGCTGATTACCGGAAGCTTGCCCGTCTTTCGTCGGATATAAACTCCTATACCAAGAACCTTCTCTCTGTTGTGGGTTCTGTGGCCAATGCTGCAGCTGGTAACGAAGGGCCTGACCCCAGGGAGGTTGAGCATTATCTTGAGGAGATTCTTGCATTGACACAGCTTGGTGAAGACTATACCGAGTTTATGGTGAACAAGATCCGTGGACTGAGAGATGTCAAGCCTGAACTCGGGCCGCAAGCAATGAAGGCCTTCCGTAATGGTAGCTTCAGTAAGATGGAGAAGGATTTGACCGGGTTTTATGTGATCTTGGAGGAGTTCTTCATGGTAGAAAACATAAGGAAGGCCATCCGGATTGACGAGCCAGTGCCTGATGGTCTCACAACCTCAATGGTGGATGATGTGTTCTTTCTACTGCAGAGTTGCTGCCGGCGGGCAGCATCCACTGCAAGCATAAATTCGCTACTTGCTGTGCTTGGTGGGGCAACAAGCTTACTAAGCAATGAGTACCAGGAGGCACTACAGTGGAGAATGAGGGAGCCAAACCTGGGTACAAAGCTCTTCCATGCTGGTGTTGGTGTTCACCAAACTGGGGAGGAGATTGCAACTGCACTGAACAACATGGATGTGAGCTCTGAGTATGTGCTGAAGCTCCGTCATGAGATTGAGGAGCTCTGTCCAGAGATTTTCCATGCTCCTGCTGACCGGGAGAAGATCAAGTCCTGTTTATCAGAGCTCGGTGAGATCAATGCTTCCTTGAAGAAGATCCTTTATTCTGGACTGGAGCATTTAGCGGCATCAGTCGCCGCCCGCATTCGTCCTGCCCTTGACATTGTTGCCACTGTTAGCTATGAGCTGGACGATGCCGAATATGGGGAAAATGAGGTGAATGACCCATGGGTGCAGAAGCTTCTCCTTTCAGTTGACACTAATGTTGCATGGCTCCAACCAATGATGACATCAAACAATTATGATTCTTTTGTTCACTTGATCATTGATTTCATTGTCAAGAGGCTCGAGGTGATCATGATGCAGAAGAGGTTCAGCCAGCTGGGTGGCTTGCAGCTCGACAAGGACGTCCGTTCCCTAATTAATCATTTCTCAGAGATGTCACAGAGACCCGTCCGCGACAAGTTCTCAAGGCTGTCCCAGATGTCAACCATTTTGAACTTTGAGCGTGTATCCGAGATACTTGATTTCTGGGGCGATAATGCTGGGCATCTGACATGGCTGTTGACGCCTGCAGAGGTGAGGAGGGTCTTAGGCCTCAGGATTGACTTCAGGCCTGAAGCGATTTCTGCTTTGAGGCTTTAACTTGTTTATTAGTTGAGAATACACTTCATACTTCTTTATATGTGATATATATCGTGAAAATGTTCTCCCTCTTTGTTAACTTGCTATGTTGGACTTGCTCTGAGCATGTGGTTTTTTGCTGAGGCGGTATACGACTGTATTATGGAATTTGGAAGACGTGTATTTGTGAACCGAGGCTTAGCCTGGATGGTTGGAAGTACCTCCCTACCAGCGAGATCTTGAGTTGCTCGTTGTATACACCCAAAATTCTTCTATTAAATCGTTTTTTTACCACCGAGATTTTATTAACTTAACAACATTTTACAGAGAGGAGTGTGAAAGGAGTCACGCTAAGTGCTGAGAGTACATTCCTGCTTGTGCCTGGACAATGTCGTAGGTCTGAACTTAAACACCTGATAGCTAGTGATCTACTCTGATTTTTTATGCTGGTCTACCCTGATGGTGTGCTTTGAAATTTGAACTTCTGTGGATATCAGAGTTCCTGGAAGCCTTGAAAACTGGATTGGCTTGAATGGCTGCAATCTGCGGTCTGACCTCCCATTGTCCTGGCGCTGCGATAATGCTTGCCGCTGCCGCTGCTTTAGGAAACAGGCATTCGCCCCGCTATATATTAATATAGCAACCGCACCGATGATACAATATTTTGATACAAAGAAATGCTGGGACAACAGCAAAAACATGTCCAAAAGAAAAGAAATGAAGACAACGGCGAATCGACGAAGCGATAAAGACCCGCAACCGCTGCGCCCTCCGACTTTTTTCACCACGCTCCAAGCACTCCGGAGCGTCTAGAGCCAAGCAGCACCTTCAAGAAGGGATGCACCGTCAACACAGCGCTGCTGCCCGGACCAGATGGTCCTAGGGTTTTCCCCGACTCAGAGTAAAGTAGACAGAGGCTTCCCACGACGCCCTCCAAGAAGGAATGGTGCCACTCGAAAGCGGCACCGCGTCAGGGTCGGACAAGCCGCTGCTTTAGCTAGGATAGATAAGTCGGTGAAGAAGTATGGTTCCAGCCAGCATTGTGGCAAGTGGCAACACCGAAGAAGTTGGAGGGGACAAGGCCGAGATATGAAGCTGCTGATTTTGGTCCACTTGGATGATGATGCCAATTCTAGCTGTACTTGGCTGGGAGTCCCCATCCTATTTCCAAAAGCCGCATCTCTAACCGTGGTAACAATGTCAACAAGGTGTTTGTTAGTCAATGCTTGCTCAATTTTAGAGAAAATTCAATCCCAACAAGGTATACTTTTCTTCTAAAATGATCATCATTTCTTTTTTATTTTATAATACCGATGTGATCTTCTGTGAGCCACACAATTATCCTCCGGTGAAGAAACTTCAGTTTCAGTGTTTGTTGCAAAATAATGTCACGTTTGTGAGAAATCATTCCCAGTCATGAGACCTCATATGTTGCATTCTATCATTTGGCAATCTAACAAATTACATCGTACCCACAATATGTTGATCCTACTTTTGCAAAGATTGAGACTTATTTGTGTAGCCAAAAACAGCATGCACAAGTGATGATTAAAAAAAAGTTGATTACAAATTTGTGGCCACTCCACGGTAATCTTGTCCACTCACTCTTTTTTAACAGTCTTTCTCAATCTTTACTAGTTAGAATACTTCGAGGGTTATGGGGTACATACCAACAATATGCACAATGGTTTAGAAACTAGAACCCCTCCGACGAGGTCTAGCTAAACCCATATCTTGATGTTATCCACTTCCAATTTCAATTTCATGTTATGCTAAAACTATTTGAGCTCTTGCATCTTGAAGCATGTTAGGACGCCCAAGAAACTCCAATAATATCGAGCAAAGTAAGACACATGGAAAATAACCAAACAAATGATTCCTTTTTTTTTGCTACGGTAATTAAAATCAGCGAAGTTGATGAGCAAAACAATGAATCTTTTATATCTAAATACCAATCCCCCACTACCTGATTTTCCTACCCTCTCGTGCATCCACGTCATCCCTATTAACCTGCGCACGGTGTTTATCGTGAGCAGACGAGTCATCGTTTTTCTGATCGCTTCCTCCCTCTCTAGCATTTTCTCTACATGGGCTGGGCTTTCCTTCTTCATATGTGGGCTGCGGCACTGGAATGGAAGAGGCAGGTCACATTTACTCGCTCCTCGTGGCCGCCGTTCGTCTACCCTGAATCCCTGATAGTCTTTGTCGCAACGATCTACGACTTTATGGCCATAGCTGTCATGTGATTAAGATCCTCTAAATTCTTCTCTTCCAGTAACGCATGCTCCACTCCTAGCCTGCTTTTGATGATCGATTTATTAACACTTCCCTTCTCACCTATTTATGCCTCCATGGTGACCACGCCGCGAGTATGCCGATGTCTCGCAGCCGTGGCCACCAAGAGCAGACTGGATATGGAGACTATCACCGCCGTTGCCACCGGCGTTGGGGCGCCCTCGCCCAGCTCAGCTCACTCCTCCCTCACAACTCTCTATGTTTCTCCATACAAATTCGTTTTGCAGGATGGCATAAACTTCGCACACAGGAGTTTATCCCATGGTATCTTCCTGAGGACATGTTTGCGCTCACGACTGATGAAATCCCTGGCTGCTAAACTCCCCCATAGGCGAGCCCACACCCATGGCGTTTTTTGAGCTTAGGTACTTTTTGTAGAACATGTAAATCTGAATTTCAACTGATGTCGTATTCATACTCTCTCCTTTCCCGAAACTTTCTCAGACAATCAAAGGTCAGGTGCTCCCTGCTACAATCATCTTGATAAGCTTCAGTGGTATCTTCCCAAGAACATGTTTGCGCTCACGATCTATCAAATCCCTGGCAGCTAAACTCCCCCATAGGCGAGCCCACGCCCATGGCGATTTTTGAGCTCAGGTACTTTTTGTAGAACAAGTAAATCTGAATTTCAGGTGATGTCGTATTCATGCTCTCTCCTTTCCCAAAACTTTCTCAGACAATCAAAGGTCAGGTGCTCCCTGCTACAATCATCTTGATAAGCTTCAGTCTTATTAGTAGTATTAAAAATTACAAACTATGTACGACATCAATCTGCAGACTCGAGGGTGGGTTTATCTGAAAATCAGTGCTACACATTGTTAGCTGACGAAACATGCAACTGCAAGAGAATATGCAGGCCCCAAATGACGGGCATATATAGCATCATGTATGCACAGAAGGTATTCATGTTGATATCCAAAAGTGAGCCAGCGGTTTTGGCACGAATTCTGCTTCACTCTTCTCGGATGTCTCCACTCGCCGGAGTGAAGTAGCCTGTTACACTTCTTTTTCGTTTGACCACACAGTAACCTGATTGATACATGAGATGTGGCATCTAAAAGGTTATATGTTGTTCTGCCTTTTTCTATCACAGATGGCAGTTGCATCAGTTCAGCTTACCCTCATGATAAAGATACATTTCTTCATCCCACTTCATCTATCCTATGTAACCAGGGTAAGTTGCTACACACATTCATTCTTTCCACCTGAACTTGCTCTTTTGTCCCATGTGGAAGTTGAAGCACGACTGGTGTTTTATAAGATGTGGGAGCTGAATGCAGGCATGCAGCTATTCGTGGTGCAGAGTGCCAAAGTGCTAGCTTGGATCTGTCGGCTTCAATGGACCTTTTTTTTACTTGGTTCAGTTCGAAGCAAAAACAAACTCTACATAAAGGAGCAAGAAATTATTGATCATCTGTTGTCAGGCCTCCTTTTTTTGTATCACCAGATTTAGGATAACCAAAGGCTTGAATTTGACATACCTTGAATTCTCATTCTAATGTGTATTTCCTACTGCTTTTTCATATGATTGTACATACATATCTTGGAGGCTCTGAGTGCACACGCTTTAGCTTGGTCAAAGTAACACTTATTTGTATGCACCATGCACTTTTCTTTTGCACAAATTCTCTTGAGATTGCGATATCTTATAAATATATTGTTTTACAGATAAGAAAATATCCAATTCTGTAGAAAATCTGTATTTACACATGAAATAAATATTTCATTCAGATTGCAAGCAAGCTGCCCGTCTTTACATCATTTATATCTTTTTGCGAGGAAAAGACCGTTGCAACATTTGGAGGTTGATTTTAGCTTGAAAACTTGGATTCCTTCCTATTTTACATTATTAATTTTTTCATACAAGATTATTAGTATAAGTTATGCTACATTTTTTGATAGGATCTTCAAACATTTCTAAAGCGTAATATATTTTTTCTAAAAAATATCCCGCCGCAACGCGCGGGGTATCATCTAGTATAATAAGCAGCGGGCAACATTTCCATAATCACTATTTCTATGTTGTTGGCCCCATCATATCCGTGGTTTTGATTCCCTCCTCCGAACAACACTTCAATTTTCAAAATAAATAAATCTCTCTAGTTACTCCCTCCGTCCTAAATTACCCTGCATTCTAGGTTCACTTAAAGTCAAACTTTATAAACTTTGACTAAGTGTACAAGAAAAAATATAAACATTCATAATATAAAATGGATATCATTAGAATCATCATAAGAAATACTTCTATATTATATGTATTCGATATTATAATAGTTTTAGCAATATGTTTGGTCAAACTTTATCTATTTGACTTTGACTAAACCAAAAATAAGTAAAAGAGGACAGAGGGAGTAAGATTTTTTTTTTTGACACTAGAGGGAGTAAGATTTACCGATGACCTTCGCGTAATCAGTCGTGCCTCTACGCGTTCGTAGAAAGATTTTTCTACGTTTCCTTCGAATATTTGGACCCACGGTAAGTTCAGCTTCCACGGCAATGCAGACACCCACGCACCGCGTCCATGGCACGCCGCCCACGTGAACACCCACTGCCAGTGGGCCCCATATCTGTCCCGTCCGTACGGGTCCATCGTGCGCCAGGCTCAGATCCGACCGACCGTCCGTGCCTGCCCTCTCTGCGCGCCTCGAACAAGCAACCGACGCCCGCAACCATCCACCCCACGCTTCCCACCCAACCCCACCGACACATGGGTCCAAACCTGTCGCGGCCCCACTCGCAGTGGCACCACGTAGTACCCTTCTACTTCCAAAGCCATGGAGAAAAAAAGGGAGATGCTAAACTAAAGCAGCAGGAATAAAGAAGACTCGGAAATTTCTCAGCTTTGCTTTGCTCGAAGTCGGAGCTGCCGCTGCTACCGTCGCCGCCGCCGCAGTGGTGGTTGCTGGAGCGAGAGCGACCGGTGTCCGGTAAGGGTAGCAAGGAGGCCTGAGGCAGTCGGCCGCAGAGGAGAGGCGAAGTTGGTGGAGTAGATGGAGAGGAAAGTGGTTGTGGTGTGCGCCGTGGTGGGGTTCCTCGGCGTCCTCTCGGCGGCGCTCGGGTTCGCCGCGGAGGGCACCCGCGTCAAGGTCAGCGTCCCAATCCTTCCCTCTCCACCTTAAACCAACCGCCATGGGCATCCGCCTCGCGCTGCGGTTACGCTCTGTTGGATGAGCACGCGTTACCAGATCTCGCCCCCCACCTTGCGTGTTCTTGCCCAGAGCCTAGCTACCTTTCCTCTTCCTCTTCTTTTTCCCCATCCAGTCTGTAGTTTCTGCCTGTTCGTAGTTGGTAGATGGCAGCTCCGGTGAAGTTTGGTATCCTGGAGCTTGGGATCGATCTTCCTGCTATGCATTCGCGCATTGCGGATTTTGCAGCTACTCCGCGGCGATGTTTAGGAAAAAAAATGTGCTGTTGGGAGGATAGCTGAGCATGATTCTGCTCGCCCTGGATTTGTGAAGATCATATGTGAGGCAGAGTGGGTGTTGTTTGGCTTAATATGCTTGGACCAAACCCCCCGTTTGAAATAGCGATCAGGATTTGTTAAAATTCTTTCCATGTAGCTGACCCTAGAATGTATAGTATATGTATGATATTGTGGCAGTGTGCAAGCCATTAATGTCACTCTATTCCTTGATTCATGTGTTCAAGCATGGGAACATGTATATTTGTCTATGTCTTGAATGCATTATAGGCTGTAAATGTTGATATAATGTCCTGCCACACACCAGCAAATGGTCATCACATTAGACATTATGAATCAACTGGTTCAATGTCCGTGAGATGATCCCATAGGCCCGTAGTATTATTACATCTTTATCATGATGCCTAGGAATAATGTCCTCCATGATTTATGCAGGTTTCAGATGTGCAAATAGATTCCCCGGATTCTCCAAGTGGATGCATATACCCAAGAAGCCCAGCCTTAGGCCTTGGCTTAATGTCTGCCGTCGCTCTCATGGTCGCTCAGTCTATTATAAACACAGTTGCTGGCTGCATCTGCTGTAAGAGGCACCCGGTTCCCTCGGACACTAACTGGAGCGTAGCTCTGATCTCATTCATCGTATCTTGGTAATGTTCTGCCTAATAGGTTTGTTAGTCTCCCTACGGCCCCAAAAGGATGTTGCATATTTGTTTAATTTTTGATGTATCTAGACTCTGTTTAGTGTATAGCTACAACCAAATTTAGACAAATCTCCGACATCTTTTTGGGGCCGGAGGGAGTATATGGTTTGTTCCCTGCCCCTGTATTTTGAACAATTCAAAATAACATTCTATTCAATCTAGGTTACGAGTCATTAGAAATTCTGAAGACCATTATTATTTTGTTGAACCTACACTTCATGTTACATTTTTTTTAAGGATCATGTCACATGGTCCATATGATGACTCAGTGGAATAACTTTTAACACTTTTCCTCGGAACATTTTCGTGTCCTATGATAATTGCTAGTTGCGGTATGTTCTTAGGTAGCATTCACCTCTGCAGAATTCTGCTGCTTGTTTTCCTGTCTGCATACAAACTTCTTGTTGCTATTTGCGAGAACTTGAACAACTATTTGTCATAACATCATCCCTGCATCCCGGGGATTTGTTACATTCTGCAGGGTCACTTTTATAATCGCGTTCCTTCTCCTGCTGACTGGAGCTGCACTGAACGACCAAAGAGGTCAGGAGAACATGTACTTCGGCAGCTTCTGCTACGTCGTCAAGCCGGGGGTCTTCTCAGGAGGAGCGGTGCTCTCCCTTGCCAGCGTGGCTCTGGCGATAGTGTACTATGTCGCTCTGACATCGTCGAAAGGCCCACCATCCTGGGGGCCGCAGCAGAACCAAGGCATCGCCATGGGCCAACCTGTGATCCCACCGCAGAGCAGCGAACCAGTGTTCGTCCACGAGGACACCTACAACCGGCAGCAGTTCCCGTGATCAAAGCCATATATCTAAGCCGTTTCAAGAGCCTTTTATGAACGCTATGTTCGCGAGTTTGGTTTGTATAGGCTTGCAGAGTAGAGCAATAGCAGTCGCCGCTGTTGTTTAGCTAGGTTCAGTCTCTTTTTCTTCTTTTGATGGCCTTTTCTTTGCTGAGAATCGTTGCGGCATGCCTGTTTCATCACTATGGATGTTTGATTTGAAATGAACTGGGTAATGTTGAAGTTGGTATCTTGCTTGTTCGCAGTTCTTTAAGTTGAACACATGATAGTTGAATCATTGATGTGTACCGAATATCCTCTGTCCAGTCTGAACATTGGTAAAAAATAAACAACTGGAATGCTAAGCCGTGAGCAAGGCTGCCGACGCCAGCTCATCCCTGAACTGGGCAATGGTGCCTTCGACGATGGCGTCGGGCCGCACTGTGGCATCGACCACAGTGATCCCCTCGCCCTCGTTGATCTCCAGCAGGTCGAGCTGGCTCTGCACCAGGCTCGCCGGCATGAAGTGGCCTTCTTCCTTCGCCCTCCACCGCACCCTCTCGGCGATCACCTCCGCCGACGCCTCCAGGCACACGAACTTCACCCTGCAGGCTGCGTACCCTCCTGCCTTGTAGCTGCTGTTCCCTCCCCGGAGGACCTCCCTGTACTTGTGCTGCAGCGCCGAGCAGCTGACGGCGACATCCTCGCCGCGGTCCAGCCGCTCCCTGATGGCGCCGCGCAGGGCCTCCAGCCACGGGAAGCGGTCCGCGTCGGTGAGCGGGATGCCCTTGCTCATCTTTGCTGTTTTCACATGGACATGGAATGAGAGCAGAAAGGTTCAGAGCTTGTTTTCAGGCGAAACTTACTTCGGAGGTGGCATGTACTGCAATTCCATCCTAGTACAATTTTTTGTTGTTGGGAGATCTGCTTGTACCTTTGTTTGCCGGAGAGTGGTAGTCGTCTGCCTCGACGAAGCTGCAGCCCAGGGCTTCGGCGAGCATCGCTGCGACGGTCCTGCAGTACAAAATTCGAGTGGACAATTGTTCATTCAGAAGAAGTGCCATTGCCGAAATCCCATAAGAACAGGAGAGCAGAGTTCATTCAGGTTGCGCAAGCAAAGGGCAGCTATTGCTACTCAAACTAGTGAACTCGTCCTCTGTTCCTCAGAGAGAAATCATGGATTCTACCAGAGGGAAGGAAGGATTATTCGGGGGAGAATCTTACGATTTGCCGCAGCCGCTGACTCCCATGATCACGATGGCCAATCCTGCAACCACAGATGTTGATTCAGCAAGGTGGAATTTAGCAGTTCGAGATTGAATCGGCTCTGCTCCAAACAATTTCCAAGAACAATAAAGCAGAGAGAGAAGCTCGCTGACCTGGCTGGACGAGATCAGAGGCGGCCATGGTGACGGCTGACGAGAGTACACTAGAGGAGCGATAGAATGACGATGATGTGATGACAACACTTTGGTTTCCAAGTGTTGACTTCGTACACCTACTTGCCGGTTGCCACCCCATTTCTCAGATTCACCCAAAAAGATGGCATAATTTTTTTCTTTAGCATAATTTTAGCACCAGCGGTTCAATTATTTCAACAACTTTACAGACTTTTTGCACACTTAATACTTTATCTCCCGCGAAGATAACTAACTTGCAAGTTAAGGAAGAAACAAAATCACACAGCTTGCGTTGGACGGTCGGGAAAAAAAAAAGGTTTGGTGAGCAAACGAGCACGAGGCGTGCACGAAAGCTTCTTCAGTTACTCAGCTCACATGGAGACCGTGTGCATCCCCTTGTCCTGTATCTAGAAATTCGGCAAACAGATCCATGGACCTCACCTGCCACTGCTGAGCTTTCATACAATCACACAAGGATAGGGCCCTATCGCGGACACATAGCTTACGACACATCCCAATCCACCATTCCGGATCACAGCATTGTTGAAAGTATCAATTTCCAAATTTCTTCTCACATAATGTATTGGATTTAAGCGTCTAAACTACAAAGAAAAACCCAAAGGATCCAGATATCATAACGGATCGGATCCATCTTCTGATCTAGCGACTTATTGTCTTTCAAGCCAGTCAAACCGACAACATACAAACAGATGTGGCTACTTTCTGAACAGCCCTGTGCTCTGGAGCGCCTTGCAGTATTCCGAGATGACGGGAGATCTCCTCACCATGTCCCATATCTTCGCCGAGCTTCTCAGCCAGTCGCGCTCCGTGAGATTCTTTAAGAAAGGCCTATACGGTCTTGACAGGACCTGGCAATGACAAAAGTATTGAAACAGACCGACTTAACAAGGTCGAGAATAAATGCTCAAGTTAATAAACAACATAAGCAAGAAACAAAGATGACTGCATCTCATAATGAGCTTCTTTGTTTTAATGGCGTCAATGCTCAAGTGTCTAAATCTTGATGTAATTTCAGTTCTTACAGATATGCAAAAGATCGACTTTCCTAGTGCTACAACCAAAATGACAGAGTAGCAAACGTACCTGATCACGAAGCATCCCCAACATGGAGGAGTATGTCCCATACTCAAACTTTGTTGAGTTATCATGTCCTCTTATTGGAAGAAGATATACATTCTGTTGACTGGAGCTCAATTCTTCAACTTTAATGTTTAAAGGAACCGAGGAATCACTAATTTCAGGTGTCACGCTAGAGCTACCGATGTTAAACGTGGATGACTCAAAGTGTTTCTCAAGAGTCTTCCTTAGAAGCAGGAGCTTTGAAGGAGAAAAGTCATGTTCCCGCAATCTGTTCAATTAGAAAACCAAAGCAATCAAATTACTAATACTAAGCGAGTAGAGGGTTGAATAAGTATAGAAGTGGTATGTGCTCATATGACCATATAACAGCAATACTCATTTTTTTTACCAACAGGAAATACAAAAGATCTATTTATTCCAGAAATATGAATGAACATCGGATAACAGGAAAAATACACTGTCTCATGGCAAGTATAACACTTCATAATGCTCACCTAGCATGCACAAAACATAGATCGGCCATGTAATCTTCATTGCCTGATTGGTTATCATTTTTATTTTCCTTGTCTGGTGAAGAAGATGAGGTCAACAATGATGGGTCAGGTATGTTATTCTTCAGTAAATCAACCTGAAAATATATTACAACATTCATTTCAGTTCTCCCCAAAACTGGCAAACACCACTTGTATCTGAAGGCTATGAGACACCATGTTTTAATTTAATAAACACAGATAACTACAAAACGTTCATCAGTAGAAGATATTACAATGATTCCACTCTCCTAATGTTGGATAATGAAAGTGTGTTATCGTCAACTACGCATAATATACTGAACAGTCTGATGGATGAAACAAGTACGATGAGATAAGCTAAGGAAATTTCAAATTGAAAATCAAATTGGAAGTCAGAATCAGTGGCAGTATGTAACCTACAGAAGCATGCTTTTCTTATAGCAAAGGATATATAAAAGGATGAAAACACAGATCAACTAAATGCAGAGAAGCATACTACCCTTGCAAACCATCAATCTGCTCCAGTAAAGTCAGAAGGTTGCAGGAAACAAACTCGGATCAGTACTGCTTTTTAGTTTCCTTGAAATTAGATTGGATCTCATATACTCAGAACCCAGTTATGAACTTATGAACGTAAATTGTTTCGTTGTTTAGCATAGATTTACTAAAGTAGGCTCAACAAAACAGAGTTTTCGGAACAAAAGTGACAGTTCACACTACTAGGTGAGCAGGCGATTCTAATTCTGGAAAGAAGTGTCTGTACAGAGAAATAATAGCCACACAACTTACCGTAAGCATGAGCTCCCACATGGCAAAATCATTGATCCCTTCTGATACGACCAACAAAATATTACAGACAGATGCCAAGAAAACACCAAGCTACAGAGGTTCCTTGCAGAAGGCAGAAAATACCGATCAATTACTGTTACTGTGAAGGTAAAGCTGGCACTAAAACAATCAAACGTAAAAATAAAGTAAAGCATTCACCTGGATTCCCATTAGTTCATGGGCCAGGTCTGCTGGTAGTTGGTCACCGTTAAGAACAGGAAGTGCGGATGAACCATCAGGCCTCATCATATCAATTAGGATGGATGGACTGTATACTGGCTGCAGGACAATGGGTTGCATTCGAAAATATTGGCAGCAAGATGTTTAGCTTAACTGTTCTCGTATTCGGAACCAACTATTGCAGAGAGTAAATTACTTCATCTAACCTGAGTGTCAAGCAGTATAAAACGTTCATGAGATATCCTGAAGTCAACACCTGCAGTACAGTGCTTGGCCATAGCTTTGCTTTCCTCAGTTTGCGTAGCAAAAGGAGGATGCATTCCTACAAAGAACAGTTACCTAAATGACCTTTGGTTTGCTCAAGTATGGAACAAACTGCTATTGCTATGATTCTCAGCAACCCTATTGACATGGAAAGGCTTCTGAAATTTTTATGTATATCAGAAGCATCAACATTTGATACAGATTGGATATTAGAATGTGAATATTAGCGATAATCTTTTACACTATTATATTAGCAACTAAGAGGTGGACCTGCATCAAAATAATGCTTATGAAAATTAAATCACTACAGCAACCACTAATGGCTGCTCCAGTTGCAAAACAAACCATAGTATATGTAAAAAGGATACATACAAGTAAATGAATATAGTACCAGGTGAGCTTCCATCATATCCGTAAAGCGCGTTCATGATGGTTGACTTGCCAACACCAGGTGGACCAATTATTCCGATCACCATGAAATCATTGTTCTCTGTCAAATACTGCAAAAAGGTAGACATAAAACATGAATTTAATTTTCATGTGTGCCATTTAGTGAAGAAAAAATATACATTTCAGTACCACCATAAATCTTATCGCACACAAATATTTTCGATACTAACTTGTTTCTCTGCTACAGGCCAGGGTATAGTTCTACGAATAATTACACAAATATGTACACTATCCATAGCTTCTTTCTTCACAATAACATGCTTTAATAATCGACGGAGAGCACGAAACAGTTCACTATAAGATATCAGCTTCCTCAACAACACCTCTAAACAGGACCTAGAGAACCATGAACTGAAACACTTCAACTAAATGCAGGAAACAACAATAAGTAGCAAGTACATTGAGCAACCAGACATGTGAAGCAAATTCATACTCGCCCACTAATCACGCTAATAATTAGCCAATTATAATCCCTATCCACACCCTTGCACCAACCATACTAAGAACGGCAAGCTCTAAGCACTATCAGATGCAACTAAGCCAATCTACCACAAGTCATCGTCATTCTTCAGTTAACCAGTATAAACCCAGAAAATAGCACACATAAAAAGAAGGGGAGACTCGGGATTTTGCACGCACCGGTAGGATCTTGTCGGTGTGGACCTCCCACGTGTCGGAAACGAGGCTGAGTGAGCCAGGCTGCGGCGCCTGGCGCGCGCGGGCGCCGCCCTCCTCGTCGGCGCCGGAGGATGAGGGGGGCGGAAGCGGCGGCTTCGCGAGAAGGATCTTGGGCGGCGGCGGTGGAGGCGGCTGGGACGAGGAGGAGGATCCCCGGTCGCCGACGCCGGCGAGCGACGGCTGTCCGGCGGCCATCTTGTCGAAGTGTTTTTTGTTTTTTTAGGAGGTCTTGTCGAAGTAGTGTGGATGCTCGGCGGAGGTTGAGGCTCTTTTGCTAGAGGGACTTTAGGCTTTCATGGGCCGTCGATATACTTTACAGGCCCCATTTGTAGCCCGAAACGGCCCAGCCATACCGTCTTTTTGCTGGGCCAGGCTCAGGTGTATTTACATGTTCTCCATAGCGCTCGCCCCGCTGCTGACGCCTCCTCTTCCTTCTTCCTCCGCCGGCTTGGGCGATCGGAGAAGAGGGAGGGGCTCAGTGCTGCCTTCATCCCTGTAAATTTGAAGTTTTGGGGTATCTCTTGCTTTTGTAGGTTATCTACCTTGTAGTTGCGAGAGAAGCTCGCCGGAGTGAAGGATCTCGCAGCTTTGGCTTGGTGTTCCTCTTCTTCTCGAGGTCATTGTCTTCATTACTGATATAGAAGCGGTAGAATTCATTGTCTTTTCAGTAACCTCAGGGATATGGCTTTTTGTGTGTGTCGGCTTGTCCATCTCTTTCTTGTTCTTATTTGAGTCCAATTAACTCCTGCACCCTTCTCCAATCGTTGGTTTTCGTCACCAAAGTATTGGAATCCCTATACTCCACCCGTTAGCGTGCCCTATTAGTGCGCGCTAACGGGGCGAGCGGTATGGGCCGCGGCCCATTGACGGGCTGTTAGACGAAAAGAAATATTTTTTCTCGTTTTTCTTCTTTTTTTGGTTTTTATTTTCTGTTCAGTTGTTGAGCAGGTTCACCGGTTTTGGCATTTTTTCGTTTTTCGTTATTTTAAAAAACTCAATTTTGAACTATTTCAAAATTTGAACAAATTTTAAACTTGAACAAATTTAGGATTTAAATAAAATCAAAATTTGATCAAAATTCGGATGTGAACAAATTCGAAATTTTCAAATTTGAACAATTTTTAGATTTAAACAAATTTCGAATTGAACAATTTTCATGTATGAACAAATTTTGATTTGAACAATTTTTTGGTTTAAACAAATTTTTATTTGAACAAATTTCGAAATTTGAACAAATTTAGAATTTGAACAAATTTCCAATTTGAAAAAAATTTATTTGAACAAATTTCCGATTTGAAAAAAATTCGAATTTTTAACAAATTCCAAATTTAAACATTTTTCCAAGATCTGGCTTATTTTGTACAGAAAACAGAAAAATAAAAATAAAAAAATGAATGAACGCATTAGCAGTTTACCCGGGCCGGCCCAACAAATATGCTCGTGTAGGCGGAGCCCCGCTCGCTCCCGCTAACGAGCGGAGCATAGGAGCTCCCCCAAAGTATCCCCTCCCAGCGGGGCTATTTTGTTTGCGGTCACCGAGTTCCTTGGCACAGGCTCACAGGTGCCTTTGTTGCTTGTAATAGACGCGATTTGAAAAGTTGGGTAGGTAATTCCTCAGAGGGCCCATTCTGAATGAAATGAGGGCAAACCAAATATTGCCGTGACTTCTCCCGTTTTGGGCCCATTGCGGTCCCGCATGTCAGTATTTCTCTGTTATGTGCCGAGCGAGTGGGTCCTGCTTGTCAGGTGTCTCCGTTATGTTGTCTCGTTAGTTGACAGTATGTCAACTCCACCTGCAATTCTCAGTACGAACAAATCCCCTTTATTGTCCTTCCAACCCTAGACCCATCCTAGGTCGTAGTCGAATTCCGGCGGCGGCGCATGTCTACCAGCAGGAAACGAGAGGCACCATCGCCGCCAGGAGCGGCGATTGCTGGAGCTGCAAGCCAGGAAAGCAGCCAGATATCTTGCAACAAGCCAGCAGCGGGGAGCAGCGAGAAGCGGAAAGCTTGCCCGACGGCGGTGGCGCCGCCGACCAAGCGAAGAGCCGGCCCGGCGGTGGCGCCGCCGACCAAGAGCAATCAGAGCGGTAGCCCTCCGGTGTCGCTGGCGCGGCGCCGCCTGCAGATTGGAGGAAAAGACCAAATCCCAAAGATGAATGGAATTGGGCCTTCTACTGTGACTGTGAGTGCCAGAAAGCAGAGGTGAATATTTCAGATCCCTCTCTTACATCCTGATAGCACTAAGATGTTTTATGGAACGGCAGGAGTAATTGTCCGTCAGTATCTGAACAATTGTAGTGAAAAAACGGACTGATTTTTGTCATATGTTTTCCAAAATTGTGGTATTATTTTGTATGCAAGTAATCCTCAATCTCTATCAAACCAACCAACATGCAAACCCAGATTTTTTATCTTATGGAAGTCATCTCAAATTATGTTCAGATCTGAAGGCTCCAATTTATCCAAAAACAGAAAACATACTTTTTGTCTTATGTTTTCCCAAATTGTGGTATGATTAGAGAGAAGCAACTAATTTGTATCTTTTGTTTCCCAATATTTTTGAGACAACGATGATTCCGAGAACACATACAAAATAAATGTCTGAGTGCATCAGTACATTGCTAGATTAGATTATGGCTTGGAGAGGTGTGTGGCTTCGCAGTCTGTGCAAATGAATGTGAATTGCAGTGAGATTGTGTCTGTTTCGCAGCTTGTTGCCATTCTTCACGCTAGGATTCCTTGGGGATCCAAACAGAAGGCTAAGTTTGTGTGGATGAACATGAATCAGGTATACGAACAACTTGAGCACTCCCATCAGCTGTTGCAGATTTGGGAGAAGTATAAGGATACTCGTCAGTTGGATCTCTTTGTTATGGTTGATGATGTTGATGCACCAGAAGCACAGTTAGGTGTCAAAGGTGTTGATCCAGATGGTGGTGCTCCTAGTGGTATGGATGCTTGTAAACTAGCAGCTATTGACCATTCACAAATGTATCTAATTGCTTTGCAAGTGGATCCTTACACTGCAGTACTAGATGATGGCCAAGAATTTGCTGTGCAGAATGATCATATGGAAATAATGGTAGATCCCAAGACAGTTACTGTTGACCAGATTCTTGAGCGGCTAAAGCAGAGATGTCCTTGGGGCCCTAATCAGCAGGCACGTTTATGTTGGTGGCACTTTAAGAAGAGGGATTTCATCGACATTGTTAAAGATGACAATCTCATGCAGGTTTTCCGAAGGAAGAAATTGAGTAAGAAGGTATTTTTGTTGTTGCAATTTCAGAAATGGTTGGAGATGATGAGACTGTTGTAGAGCTGTCATCTTAAAGTTTTGAGCTTCCCGCTTCATAGGTGCTGGTATGTTACAGTGAGAAGTGCAACCCAATTCTGGTCACTATTTGATTCATCTCCTTCATTCTGCATCACTCTGTAAATGTTTGTGAGTGTGCTGTAGCTGCTCCATGCAATAAGCTATTATATCTTAGAAAATGTTGTATCTCATATTGTCTGCCTCAAACTTTTTCTGAAAACTAGTGTCAATTTGTAATTTTATTGTAGAACTATGTTGCGAGAATGTAATAAATTCATTTCTGGGATATTGAGATGTTGTAATAAAATGACTGCTGAAATAATAAGCGTTGTTTACATCACTTGTTGTATTATATTACAAACAAATCATGTCGTGTATCTACATGCCTTGTACTGTGTAGATTCACATTTGTAAAATACATTTCAAATTTTGAAGAGTAAAACTATGCTTAATTGAAATATTAAAAACTAAAAATCAAATTTTACAAAAAATAGCAACTAGTAGGGGACAGTCATTGTTCTGCATAATTTACCTGATTTATCCAAAATCAATTGCCAACTTATGTGTTGTTTTCCTTTTGAAAGCGTATAAATTATTTATTTCCACTGAGGCATAGGTAGTAGGAGGCATGGGTAGTAGGCAGAACAAGATATTTATGTTCAAACTGACCGTTGAGTCACTACCTCGCACGCCGGCTCTACCACCTCTCTCTCCTTCCTCTAGTTCTACCCCCCCTCTCTCCTTCCTTCACCATGCCGTCTTGTAATGATGGCGACGATACAAGCTACGGCAGCGGCAGCGATAGCGGCAGCCTTCTCTCCGATTTCGACTACTGTCGGACCAATGTGAGTTCCTTTTATTCGACGTGTTAGTTTATGGGGTTAGGAATTTAGGTTTAGGTTTTGTTTTAGGTGCCACAGACCATCTACGACCCAGATTGGGATGGTTTGGCGATCGAGAGGGAGGCACCATGTGACCATGGGTTGAAACTAAGGAAATTTGTTGCCTTCGAAGGCACTAACACAGGGAAAAGGTTTATAGGATGCGCAAAGGATGTTTGGATTATTTATATTGCAAAATGAATGTTTGAATAGCGTTGTTCTCTCTTTATTTCATAGTTTCTTATATTTGTTATACTATGTTGTTGATCATTAGGATGGTCCGAAGTGTGGAATAGTGGAGTGGATTGATCTGGAGTGGCCTGACGCACTGAAGAAATGTTTGGTCAAGTTATGGGAGTTGTATAAATCGAAAGTATTGGGAGAATTAGTGATGCTTGTGCTGCTGCTGATGAATGTTACAAGCTATCACAGGATAAGAAGGATCTCAAAGAAATAAACAACAATATGGCCGAAGAACTCCAGAAAACAATGACCGATAGGCAGGTGGGATCCATTTCGAAAAATCTTCTAGATATTCAGATCTTTCTGAAGCTCAAGGCAGAAAAGCAGAGGGACCAGCTGAAGGAGGAGAAAAAAAGGCTGGAGAAAAAGCAGAGGGACAAGTTAGATAGATTGAAACAAATTTTAGATGAATAAGTTATGTTTATGTAATTCAGCATTTCAAGTTATCTATAAGCAATAGCGTACCTACAACAATTGCTTCCATATAATAGAGAGCATTAAGCCAACATCATAGTTCAGTTAACATTTCACTACTAGTTCAGATAACATAAGATTCCGGCTAGTTAACACAAAGTTCAGACATACAGGACGATGAAACGTAGCGCGCAGACTACATCGTATCTCCTCTTACTTGGAGGCAATCTGATCCTGCTGGAGGCGCTTGGACTCATTGATCTTGACTTTCAGCATGATATTCTCCTTCTTAACAGCCTCGAGCAGACCGGATGCTTTGCGAGTGCTCTCGGTCATCAGCTTCAAGAGATCTCTGGACTTGTCTCTGGCCTCATAGGCTACCACGGTCCTCTCGCTCTGCTTGATCTGCTCTTTGAGGCCCTTGGTGATTTGCACACGAAGGTCGCTGCACGTGGCATTTAGCTTCCGATTTTCCACCTCCAGCGCCTTGATGGTCAAGCTATCCTTGTCCAGCAACATTTTCATCTGCTCCTGCATCTTCACAAGGTAGTCCATATGCCCCGATAGCAAGTCTTTCGCAGCCGTAAGCTTGTCAACCTCATGCGCCAAAGTTCGGGATTTCTCCTTCTCCTGATCCAAATGTGAGCCTAGGCTAGCACAGTGCAGCTCGAGGGAATGTTTCTCGGCCAGTTGGCTCTGTATCTTGACATTTAGTGCGGCCACATCTGCCTCGATCTTCTCCTTCGCTTCCTGCACCATAGTTTAGGGCAGGCAATAAAAGAGATCAATGCTAATACTGCCTCTTTTCACAAATATATAGTTATTTTTATAGTTTTTCAAAGTAAACTAGATACGGTTAACGATGAGTGAATCTATACACTGAATCTATACAGATCTACATGCGTAGCACCTAGCCGCATTGCCAAAGGCAGGTTATGAACAATGGTAAACGGGCTCGATCAGCAAGTACACTAGATGGCATGCGATTACCTTGCTTAGGCGGGGAACGGGCTTGATCAGGAAGTCCATTGACGGGTCCATGGTCTTCATGGGTAGCTTCTTATCCGTCGATTTTGGGGGCCTACAAAATCAAATAGGTTACGAAGTTGGAAAGACCAAACAAACGGAAGATCAAGGCGTCGTTAACCCTAAACCCACCCGGGGGAGACAACGTCCCCCTCATCCGTTGGTGCGCAGAAAGAGAGGACGGCTTCGGCCTGACTGATTAGGCTGCTTGCATGGAGATCTGCCTGCCGGCGGGTTAACTCCTTCCTCTCCACCGCCCTAGTCTTGACCCCATCGGTCTTCAACGCCAGTCGGGTCCGCTTCTTGGGAGGCATGGCTTCGTCGTAGAATGGAGGGAGGGGCAAGGAAGGCAGGAGGAAGCAGAGGATGTGGGTTTCTGCAGAATAGTGCTACACGGTCAAGGACCAGCTTCAGCTGACCACCGTGTCCTTGCCTCCTGGGCACCACCTCAAGCAATCTCGGTCGTCCGTTTGAATCTAAGCGTAGCCCTTGGTACCTTGTCGATGAAGGGTCACCGTAGGTACGAACGAATAAGAAGCAGTAGCCCCTTACTTTTTCACTGCGCACTGCCACGATGGGACTAGGCATTGAACTCGATGGGACTCTGCATTGGGTCCAAGCTAGCGGCGACACGACGCGCACGCCCAGCCGTACATGTACATCTATCTCCTCGCCCGGCGTGCATCCATGCCCGTGATTTTTGTATAAGAAGAGGTAGAAGAAGAAGGATAGCTGATTGACTGTCTCGCTCGGGAGGCTGCTGCGGGTGGCCCGGCTGCTGCGCATTTTGTAGGCCAGGAACCGCCACTTAATCAAGCCATTTTGTGTCACTGATTAGTAGGGCCAACCACACGTGGGGCCTACTTTCAGTGACCCAAAGTTAGATAAGTTAGGGTGTGGAAGTTAGACGATCCACGGCATGTTTTTTAAATAAAGTTTTTTTGAAAGGCCCACACACCTGTTTTGACACCTCCGGCCACTGGAAAAAATGGAAAATGCAGCGTTATTCTATTTATCATGTTTGGTATTTTTCCTAGGTGGTGCATCACTCACCATGACTCCATGCAGTGTTTTTCAATTTTTTCAATTTTTTCTGAATTCCCCAGGCCCCCCTCCGAGATATAGTTCAGACTCGGCGGTGCCATCGATGTCTGCCAGCTGGGGTGGGAACCATGGTTTGGTCTTGGTTCTAGGGTCCCACACCCCCAGGGGACCTCCCTGTATTTTTCCCCAATTTTCCTGGTGTGCATTTCTTGTAGCCCCAGTACAAAATTAGATTAAAAAGGATTTAGGGCAAAAATAATTCATTATATGGCAGCAGGCCGATATAATTCCTAACCTCCTAGATGTGGCACCCCTAGCAGGTCCCCCACCCATGAAAAATATTGTGGTGATGTTCTGCACACTGCCCTTGGTGGCCCCTTCACAAAAAGCACCTGTTTCGACCCCTCCGGGCACCCGAAAAATGGGAAATGCATTTTTTATGTGGAAACTGGAAAAACACTAGTTGCAAAAGTGGTTGGGAATGCAAAGATGCACATCTCCACCAAAAATGGGACCATGGTTCCAAAGTTTGTTGTGGAACTTGCACAAACCATGGTCATCTACCAAGGAAGACAAAGAGAACTCCTGTCTCGAAGCACCTCTCTGTGAGGGAGTCCACATGTGAACCCTTGGGATGGCATGTTTGGTATTTTTCCTAGGTGGTGCATCACTCACCATGACTCCATGCAGTGTTTTTCAAATTTTTTTGATTTTTTCTGAATTCCCCAGGCCCCCCTCCGAGATCTAGGTCAGACTCGGCGGTGCCATCGATGTCTGCCAGCTCGGGTGGGAACCATGGTTTGGTCTTGGTTCTAGGGTCCCACACCCCCAGGGGACCTCCTTGTATTTTTCCCCAATTTTCCTGGTGTGCATTTCTTGTAGCCCCAGTGCAAAATTAGATTAAAAAGGATTTAGGGCAAAAATAATTCATTATATGGCAGCAGGCCGAGATAATTCCTAACCTCCTGGATGTGGCACCCCTGGCAGGTCCCCCACCCACGAAAAATAGAGTGGTGATGTTCTGCAACTGCCCTTGGTGGCCCCTTCACAAAAAAGCACCTGTTTCGACCCCTCCGGGCACCCGAAAAATGGGAAATGCATTTTTTATGTGGAAACTGGAAAAACACTAGTTGCAAAAGTGGTTGGGAATGCAAAGATACACATCTCCACCAAAAATGGGACCATGTTTCCAAAGTTTGCTGTGGAACTTGCACAAACCATGGTCATCTGCCAAGGAAGACCAAGAGAACTCCTGCCTGGAAGCACCTCTCTGTGAGAGAGTCCACATGTGAACCCTTGGGATGGCATGTTTGGTATTTTTCCTAGGTGATGCATCACTCACCATGACTCCATGCACTGTTTTTCTATTTTTTTTGATTTTTTCTGAATTTCCTAGGCCCCCCTCCGAGATCTAGGTCAGACTCGCGGTGCCATCGATGTCTGCCAGGTGGGGTGGGAACCATGGTTTGGTCTTGGTTCTAGGGTCCCACACCCCCAGGGGACCTCCCTGTATTTTCCCCAATTTTCCTGGTGTGCATTTCTTGTAGCCCCAATGCAAAATTGGATTAAAAAGGATTTAGGGCAAAAATAATTCATTATATGGCAGCAGGCCGAGATAATTCCTAACCTCCTGGATGTGGCACCCCTAGCAGGTCCCCCACCCATGAAAAATAGAGTGGTGATGTTCTACACACTGCCCTTGGTGGCCCCTTCACAAAAAAGCACCTGTTTCGACCCCTCCGGGCACCCGAAAAATGGGAAATGCATTTTTTATGTGGAAACTGGAAAAACACTAGTTGCAAAAGTGGTTGGGAATGCAAAGATGCACATCTCCACCAAAAATGGGACGATGGTTCCAAAGTTTGCTGTGGAACTTGCACAAACCATGGTCATCTGCCAAGGAAGACCAAGAGAACTCCTGTCTGGAAGCACCTCTCTGTGAGGGAGTCCACATGTGAACCCTTGGGATGGCATGTTTGGTATTTTTCCTAGCTGGTGCATCACTCACCATGACTCCATGCAGTGTTTTTCAATTTTTTCAATTTTTTCTGAATTCCCCAGGCCCCCCTCCGAGATCTAGGTTAGACTCGGCGGTGCCATCGATGTCTGCCAGCTGGGGTGGGAACCATGGTTTGGTCTTGGTTCTAGGGTCCCACACCCCTAGGGGACCACCCTGTATTTTTCCCCAATTTTCCTGGTGTGCATTTCTTGTAGCCCCAGTGCAAAATTGTATTAAAAAGGATTTAGGGCAAAAATAATTCATTATATGGCAGTAGGCCGAGATAATTCCTAACCTCCTGGATGTGGCACCCCTGGCAGGTCCCCCACCCATGAAAAATAAAGTGGTGATGTTCTGCACACTGCCCTTGGTGGCCCCTTCACAAAAAAGCACCTGTTTCGACCCCTCCGGGCACCCGAAAAATGGGAAATGCATTTTTTATGTGGAAACTGGAAAAACACTAGTTGCAAAAGTGGTTGGGAATGCAAAGATGCACATCTCCACCAAAAATGGGACCATTGTTCCAAAGTTTGTTGTGGAACTTGCACAAACCATGGTCATCTGCCAAGGAAGACCAAGAGAACTCCTGTCTGGAAGCACCTCTCTGTGAGGGAGTCCACATGTGAACCCTTGGGATGGCATGTTCGGTATTTTTCCTAGGTGTTGCATCACTCACCATGACTCCATGCAGTGTTTTTCAATTTTTTTGATTTTTTCTGAATTCCCCAGGCTCCCCTCCGAGATCTAGGTCACACTCGGCGGTGCCATTGATGTCTGCCAGCTGGGGTGGGAACCATGGTTTGGCCTTGGTTCTAGGGTCCCACACCCCCAGGGGACCTCCCTGTATTTTTCCCAAATTTCCTGGTGTGCATTTCTTGTAGCCCCAGTGCAAAATTGGATTAAAAAGGATTTAGGGCAAAAATAATTCATTATATGGCAGCAGGCCGAGATAATTCCTAACCTCCTGGATGTGGCACCCCTGGCAGGTCCCTCACCCATGAAAAATAGAGTGGTGATGTTCTGCACACTGCCCTTGGTGGCCCCTTCACAAAAAAAACACCTGTTTCGACCCCTCTGGGCACCCGAAAAATGGGAAATACATTTTTATGTGGAAACTGGAAAAACACTAGTTGCAAAAGTGGCTGGGAATTCAAAGATGCACATCTCCACCAAAAATGGGACCATGGTTCCAAAGTTTGCTGTGGAACTTGCACAAACCATGGTCATCTGCCAAGGAAGACCAAGAGAACTCCTGTCTAGAAGCACCTCTCTGTGAGGGAGTCCACATGTGAACCCTTGGGATGGCATGTTTGGTATTTTTCCTAGGTGGTGCATCACTCACCATGACACCATGCAGTGTTTTTCAAAAAATTTGATTTTTTCTGAATTCCCCAGGCCCCCCTCCGAGATCTAGGTCAGACTTGGCGGTGCCATCGATGTCTGCCAGCTGGGGTGGGAACCATGGTTTGGTCTTGGTTCTAGGGTCCCACACCCCCAGGGGACCTCCCTGTATTTTTCCCCAATTTTCCTGGTGTGCATTTCTTGTAGCCCCAGTGCAAAATCGGATTAAAAGGATTTAGGGCTGATACGTCTCCAACGTATCTATAATTTTTGATGCTCCATGCTTGTTTTTACACCATTTGCCTAATGTTTCGTTACACTTCGTGGCACTTTTATGCATTTTCCGGAACTAACCTACTAACAAGTTGCCACAGTGCCAATTCCCTGTTTTCTGCTATTTTTGTGTTTCAGAAGTGATACACAGGAAATATTCTCTGAATTGGACGAAACAAGTTCCTGAAGTCTTATTTTGTCCGGGAGCTTCCAGTCATCCGAAGGAGAGTAGGAGGGAGCCACAGGGGCCCCACACGCCAGGCCCGCGCGGCTAGGGCCTGGGCCGCGCCAGCCAGGCGTGAGGCCACCTGGCTCCACCTCTGACATCGCCCCTTCGCCTATAAAGATCCCCCGACGGGAAAAACCTAAGTATCCGATCAATTTTCCAGAACACATCGCGATCCGCCGCCGCCGTCGACCCGAAGATCGGGAGGGTCCAGAAGCTCTTCCCGGCACCCTGCCGGAGAGGGGAATCGCCACCGAAGGTCTTCTTCATCGCCATGCTTGCCTCCGGAGCGATGAGTGAGTAGTCTACCTTGGACTATGGGTCCATAGCAGTAGCTAGATGGTTGTCTTCTCCACCATGTGCTTCATGTTTAGATCTCATGAGCTTCCCTACATGATTGAGATTACCGTTATGTAATTCTACATGTTTGGTTTGTTGGGATCCGATGAATATTGGTGTTATGATTGAGTTGCTGTACTGAAATATATCTTTTGTCATCTCTATGTTCTTTATGATCTTGCATGCTCTCCGTTGTTAGTAGCTATCTTGGCCGAGTAGTTGCTAGTGACTCCAAGAGGGGGTATTTATGCTCGATAGTGGGTTCATACCTCTATTTAACCTGGGGGAGTGACAGAAACCTCTAAGGTTGTAGATGTGCAGTTGCTACTAGGGAGAAAACTGTGGGGCCCCCGGACCGCTTGTCCGAAACACCCGTTATGCATACAATTCATGATACCAGAAATGCTCATGAATCCACATAACCGAACTGGTAATCAAAGTACATCATCCATACAACCGAATTTAAAATAGGCTTACAACAATGGCATCATGGCCAAGTCTTACATCAAATGCCTTGAAGGCGAAGTTCCACACATAACACATCGGATAACAGTAGCATCATCATCGGGCCCAAGTCATGCCTTAAACCCTACAGGCAGCTGACCAGGAGAACGGTCTAGTTCGCGAAGTCGTCATCGAAACCTTCATCTTCCTCATAGTCATCGAAGTCTGACCAAGTAAATAGCCAGGGACAAAGCCGTGAGTATATTGTGGAATTGTACTTGCAAACCACCTAAGAGGAACAATATGTAAGAGGTATGCTAGTATGTCTTGTAGCAAGGGTGGCTCTATGCTAAGTTTATTTTTAAAACTTTCTCGTGTCAATATGGCATGTTAAGAAACATGATCGACGACATTTCTATATCCTTATTAAAAACATTTTTAAAACAATTTTTAGTAAAATCTCTAGGAAGGGTAACCCAAGTTGTCATTTCCTTTATTCCAATCTCAATTTTCCACGGTAGTACCCCCATGGGTACTCCAAACCATTTCCTCTTTCCTTTTCCCATGAAAACCTTTTTAAACAAAACCAGGGGCCATTACCGCTAAGCAACGGCCATTCCAACCGTCCATGACCGCGGACACGGCTATTCGAATAGATTTACACTCTGCAGAGGTTGTACACTTTACCCACACCATCCGGATACTTATTGTGTGGGCATCATCCCCGCATAGCAACCTATGCCACGACAAGCACCCGATCAAAGCCTTTCGCTTATTCATCCTAGTATAGGCACCTACCCTACGGGCTTAATCTCTCCGGCACCATGGTAGTCCACCTTCCCATGACACCATCGCCACGTCAAGAGACCCATAGTATCGTCCGGCCGTAGGCAACTACGGTGTATTGCCCCATAAAATAGCAACCCGGCTTCAAGGGATCAAACACCCTTATAGAGTTGTGAGGTAGCCCATACTAAGACAAATAAACTACGGACTAAGCCCCGTCCCATTCCAGGGTAATGTGGTTGCACGGTTTAGTTTGTATGGGTGAATACTTAGGCACCAATGTCCACCTTTTAAATCAAAACTTTCCTTTCCAATAACTTACACTTGAGCAAGGCCAAAACCTCCCCAAGGTTTTCGAAATCATTTCCCAATAATTTTTGAGTGTCCCAACCTAGAGTTTTTGCTCCAGTAAATAAGGCTACAAGGAAAGGCATGATGCTAACCATCAAGCCACTAAAACAAATGGGGTAACTAGGTGTCGAGAGGGTGTCATCCAAAAGGATGGTAACAAGTGACTAGTGGAGCCTAGTCACCAACGGATCGCTATCAAGGGGTAATAGCAATTACAAAACAATGCATTTTTGAATAAACATAATTGGAAAAACTTGCATAAATAAAACTGGGATCAAGGTATGCAACAAGTATAGGTGGCTTGCCTTGGGTGGCTTGTCCCTGGTTGTCTTCAAAGTCTTCAAAGTATTCCTCTTCGAACTCGTCAACGGTCGGATCTAGCGTCGTGAAAGAAAAATAAGGCACAAAAATCAACATACAAGCGCGCACATCATACCAACAAGCCACAACAAGCAATTCAAGATGTGCACTCAAAAATTTCAGAAATATAACTTGTTACTACACAAAGTTTCTGCAAAAACTTTGTCAAAGTTATAGGATTTTTAAACATTAGGAGTTCTATTAATACGCTTCAACAAAAATTTTGAATTCAAACAAAGCATAGTTCAACAATAAAATCTCCACTAAACTACACAAGGGCTAAGGGTATGGGACCAGTGGTAAAAGAAAGTTATAGTCATTACTACTCTACTGCAATTTATTCTTAACCATTTTGATGATCCAAACAAAATGTGCAAGCAATATAAAATTTTAGATTTTGAAGGAGATACTAATAACACTATGCAATACAATTTATAGAAACACAGCACCTTAACAGGAGCAATTGCAAAGGGGACTAAAACTAAAAGAAAGAGGATAAAATTTAAGAATTTTTGGCGCAGGTTTCACCTAATTTGGATTTACGGTTTAGAAGATATTTGAATTTGAAGTCTGCAGAATTCAAACAAAGATTAAATCAATTTCTAAAAAAATAAATCGGCGGACCGAAACTAACTGGGCCGAGCAGGGGATTCCAGGCCGGCCCATCTGCACGTCCCAGGCGGGTAAGAAAAAAAAGGGTGGGCTGACGAGTGGGTCCCGCTTGTCGGCGACCCACTTAAAACGAAGGGGTACGCAGCCTCCCTGGCCATTGGATTAAAAGAGGATCCAACGGCCGGGGGCCTTTCTTCTCCCCCGAGCAGCACGAGGCGGGAAAACCCTAGCCTGGGCACGGCGACGGACGGGGGTGGCTGGGAACTCACCGGAGCTCAACGGCGGGCGACGGCAAGGCGGCGGCGGGGTCGCAGGAGGGCAGGGCGGCGTCGGGCGGCGTCTTTAGTCCGGGGGGCGTCGGTTCCTGCGGTGGCTCGGGCGTTTCGTCCGAAGGTGGCGCTCCCTGGCACGGCCCAACGGTGAAGCTTCTGGCGAGGTCTGCGCAGGGAAAAGAACCGTGGTGGTTAGCAGAGGTCAAGGGATGGGTCGTTGGAGTGAAAGGAGGCTGGGGTGAGCGGGAAGAGGGCGGACACCTCCTCGGTGCCTCGCAGAGAGCTTCGGCTCTCTCTCTCCCTCGCTCTCTGTAGTGAGAGGGAGAGGAGGGCAGCGCTCTCGCGCCTGGGGGTGAGGAGTGGGGAGAGGGAGTGGAGTGGTGTGGGGAGTGAGGGGCTCGGGTGGGGGGTTTTATAGCGAGGCGGGGGCTTGGTGAGTGCTTGGGGCGGTGGTCTCAGCCAATCCTCGAGCGAGGGCAGACATCACTTGGGTGACGTCGGGGGTGACGTGGTAGGGCTGGCGTCAGTAGGGGCTCAGGGCGTGCTAGGGCTAGGTCTGAGCGAGAGGCAGCGTCCCCTAGAAACAAAACGTGACAGGGAGACCGAGATCGACCTCCCCCTGAGGATGCCAACGTAAAGGGTGCAAGGGAGGGATCGGGCCAGAATTTTGGGCTGGGCTTGCGTGAGAAACCAGGGAGAAAAAGAGAGAGGGTGAGGGCTTTCGGTTTTAAAAGAAATTCAAAATGAAACTTGGCTGAATTTTGAACATAGAGGGAGTCCAAAGAATTCAAAAAGTTAGGGGTGCAACAAAATTTTGAGATAGGGTTTTTGAAGAAACTTTGGGATGGTCAAAGTAGTTTGTTTCCGAGATTTTAAAAAGTACTTGAGTTGTGGTTCAAAAAGGGCAAGAGGATAATTCATTCAAATAGATGAATTTTGAATGAATGGGGTTTGATGCAATGGACCAAATTTTGAACACGGGTAAGAGATGAGAGAAAATAGAATTTGCAATAGGTGCAGATTTTGGCTGGAGGTCCATTACCCAACTCATGAATTCTTAGAGGAGAGAATTTTGTTTGATCTAAAAAGTGTTTGGCGGGAGTATTTGAGGGGTTTTCAAAATCTAGGAATAAGATATTTTTAGGAAACCATTTGAGGGAGAGAGAAAATATGTAGTACAAAGGTTTGAGTCTCAAATGGTTGCTTTGGGTAGTTTTGAATATCAATTTTTTTAAGAAAACAACAGATGAGAGGAAGAGAGAGAGAGAGATGCAAAGTCATAGACATCAGAGTGAGAGTTTTTTAGATGATCACCAAGGTCTCATATTATAGAGAGAAAACTAGATTAGTTTAAAATAAGAGGAAATAAATGAGATCGAGGTGTTCCATGAATTTTCCATAAGAAGAAGTAGAATAAAATGAGGGAAGAGAAGAAGAATTTTAACAAAAGAGAAGGAAGTTCCATAGGTCATATAGACATATGGTTTTGCTTGAAAAGATGATGATTTTTGGGAAATTAAAGTGGGGAATCATGATGAGTACTATTGTGTCAAGGAGACATGGGAAAAGCCAAATAAAGAATGAGAGTTTGCTAGATATGAAGGCACAAGGTTTTGATTGAGCTATGCACATCTACAAGTAGCTCAAGAATGAATGAGAAGGAAAATAGAATGAGTTTTGCATAGGGGAGGTGGTAGGGGTGGGCATAAGGGTTGAAGAAGAAGAAGAATTTCAAGATGTGGTTTTTGAGGGTCTCCAATTTATGCCGGGAAGATAGTGTTCAGAGCTAAAGATAAGCAAAAACCTTATTAGGTGAAAACTAAAGGTAAAGTGTTGGGTCACAGACCCAAGTAGATAATACTACCATCCAAGAATCAACGTATGCAGATAACCAATCACTCAAGAAAAGTTTAATAAGGGTATATGTGCTCATGAGATGATCATGTTTTGAAAATGGCTTTGAGGAAGAAAAGAGTTTTGTGGGAGACACCACAAATTCGGTTATTTGTATTTTATTGAAAAAGAATGGAGACATTATATCCCCTCTCTTAAGGATTTCTCCTATATTCTAGAAATACATTTGGAAAATATTTGTAAAACATAAGCTTGTAAAATATTATCTTTGCAAAATAGTGGGACCAACTTATAAATCCCTATAGATTTTACAAGTACATAATTTTTTCGAAAAGCCTTTTTGTCAAAAGAACCTTGGAAGTTTGTTTTGGAGAAGTCAAATCATTTTAGAAAATGAGAGGTTGCCAAGATAATATATTTACCAAAAAGTTTTTAGTGTGACGTGATCAAGAGCACGAGAATTGTGTTGGTTAACAATATTATTTTAGAAATCAATTCTAACAGACACAACAAACAAGTCGAACATGCACAAAAGTTGTAGTAGGTTTGATTAACTGCAAAAAGTTTTTGTTGGCCCTCCTTTTTGCCTTTCTAAACTTTGCTTAAACATGTTTACAAAAGTTAGGGTGTCACAGATCTTCCCCCCTTAAAAGAATCTCGTCCCCGAGATTCCTAAGTGTAGCGCTAGGGAAGTTTAGAGACTAGATCGGTGCTAGGTCACATCTTCAAGGGTACTGGATCCTTTTGACGAGTTGTCATTTTTGTCTTTCATGCATCGTCGCTTTGATCCTTGGATAACCTTGGTCTTGAGTTTTATTTTCGGTGTATTGGGACACGAAGCAACATTCTCCTTGGGGCATTCCCGGGAGAAATGACTGGGCTCTCCGCAAGTGTAACACTTGCTCTTGCACTTGAGGTAGTTGATGTTCTTGATCCCGTGGATGTGGTCACCACCAGTCTTCGAGTTAGTCTTGCTTGTAATTTTAGATTTTTCATCGATCAAGGTCTTCCCGATCCCCGACTTCATTTCTTGACCTCCTCTTGTGAAGCTTTGAGAAGCTATACGAAAACTGCCTTGTTGGATGCTAGCTAATGAAGTTACTAAGAAGTCCATGGGGCACTTGTTAGGAGTGTGATCATTGCCTTCGCATAGGTAGCACATGACGAGTCTTGTGGTGCAGTCTTCGATAGAGTGGATGGATCCGCAGTTAGGACAGTTCCCTGGACACTTGCTTGCTGGATGGCCTTCTTCTCCGCAGCGGCTACAAGCCTTTTTCTCAAGGTTTTTCATGTTAGAGATGGTGTTTGTAGGGCAATCCCTAGATATGTGGTATTGATCTCCACATGAGAAACATATGTGCAAGGGGTTTAGGCCTTCTTTCCCTTTTGCTTGGCTTCTAGTCAGAGATACCCTTGGGGGTGTTCGAGATTGGTGACCTCCTTTTGAATTTGCTCCAAGTGTGGACTTGAATTTTTTTGAATACTTTTGGTTCATCAAAAACATGTTGTGTTGGAATATCTTAGAGAATTGGTCATATACCAAATTAGGATCAACGTCCGAGCTTGGATCCATCTTTGAGGGAGCTGAAGTTAGGTACAAGGACATAAAAAGGGAACATATTTTTAGGGGGGGGGGTATGCCAAAGATGTGGGAAATACAACTAAACTCCTTAGTTTAAAATTAATATCATCCAAACACTTCCTCATAAGCAACAATCAAGACCACATCATAACATAGCAATAATTAACAATCATAAAGATGAGTTCACATTTAACCATTACAAGGACTGGACTCGCGTTAGAAATGGAAGATACAATCTTTTTCCTATGGCGCGAGAGTGAACCTATGATGTGATCTCACTCGTCATCCTCAAGTTCCAAAAGGATAGAGGGGTAGTCCAATCCCATGATGCGAGCGAGATATTCATTTTTGGGTGCTTCGTCTTCACTCGGGGCTTCAGAGGATGATGCCTTGGAGGATGCTAACTTCTTGGTAAGTCGTTGGTTTTGAGCCTTGAGGCAACGCTCTCGAGTCTTCAATAAGGTGCAATCCATCCTTAGGAGGGTATTTTCCCTACGCAGTTTGTCTAGATCCTCCTGGTGGCGCTGAAGGAGATACTCTAGATTTTCCATCTGGTGTCCAATCCGACATTCTGGGAAAGCTTCTACGGGGAGTCCATACTTGTCTCTTCGTCCGAAGTGCTGATATGAGCTATGCTGAAGCTCTTATTTGTGGATCTCACATAGGCGTGCCATGTTTCTTGTATCGCACGGATGACTCCGTCCATCCAACTTTTATCTAGAAATTTGTAGATGATATCCTTTGAGTTGGGATCTTGGGGTTTCTTGGGGATACATGTCCTGATTATCCAATGGGATCTTTGTGGGGAAGCTCCTGGAAGATGAACTCCTTCAATCTCGGGTGGAAGGCGTCCCACTTGATTTACCAGATTCTTCAGTTCTACCTCGAAAGGATAGTCTCCTTCTCCAACTCGACGATGCTCCATAGTGTTGACCTCTACAATTTAAGAGCTTTTTAAGTCAGTGATTATGTGTGCAATATTTTAAGTATGAAAAGTGTTTAACTTTGTGAAAGAAGAGGAGAGACATAGGTAAATGTTTAATGCATAAAATCATCTCTTCGTTTTTAGGAAAATATGGTCCTGTCTATCGCCCCATGCTAACTAGGGTCTCCTACAGCCAGGATGGCTCTGATACCAGCTCTGTGGGGGCCCCGGACCGCTTGTCCGAAACACCCGTTATGCATACAATTCCTGATCCCAGAAATGCTCATGAATCCACATAACCGAACTGGTAATCAAAGTACATCATCCATACAACCGAATTTAAAATAGTCTTACAACAATGGCATCATGGCCAAGTCTTACATCAAATGCCTTGAAGGCGAAGTTCCACACATAACACAACGGATAATAGTAGCATCATCGTCGGGCCCAAGTCATGCCTTAAACCCTACATGCAGCTGACCGAGAGAACGGTCTAGTTCGCAAAGTCGTCATCGAAACCTTCATCTTCCTCATAGTCATCGAAGTCTGACCAAGTAAATAGCCAGGGACAAAGCCGTGAGTACATTGTGGAATTGTACTCGCAAACCACCTAAGAGGAACAATATGCAAGAGGTATGCTAGTATGGCTTGTAGCAAGGGTGGCTCTATGCTAAGTTTATTTTTAAAACTTTCTCGTGTCGATATGGCATGTTAAGAAACATGATCGATGACATTTCTATATCCTTATTAAAAACATTTTTAAAACAATTTTTAGTAAAATCTCTAGGAAGGGTAACCCAAGTTGTCATTTCCTTTATTCCAATCTCAATTTTCCACGGTAGTACCCCCATGGGTACTCCAAACCATTTCCTCTTTCCTTTTCCCATGAAAACCTTTTTAAACAAAACCAGGGGCCATTACCGCTAAGCAACGGCCATTCCAACCGTCCATGACCGCGGACACGGCTATTCAAATAGATTTACACTCTGCAGAGGTTGTACACTTTACCCACACCATCCGGATACTTATTGTGTGGGCATCATCCCCGCATAGCAACCTATGCCACGACAAGCACCCGATCAAAGCCTTTCGCTTATTCATCCTAGTATAGGCACCTACCCTACGGGCTTAATCTCTCTGGCACCACGGTAGTCCACCTTCCCATGACACCATCGCCACGTCAAGAGACCCATAGTATCATCCGGCCGTAGGCAACTATGGTGTATTGCCCCATAAAATAGCAACCCAGCTTCAAGGAATCAAACACCCTTATAGAGTTGTGAGGTAGCCCATACTAAGACAAATAAACTACGGACTAAGCCCCGTCCCATTCCAGGGTAATGTGGTTGCACGGTTTAGTTGGTATGGGTGAATACTTAGGCACCAATGTCCACCTTTTAAATCAAAACTTTCCTTTCCAATAACTTACACTTGAGCAAGGCCAAAACCTCCCCAAGGTTTTCGAAATCATTTCCCAATAATTTTTGAGTGTCACCTAGAGTTTTTGCTCCAGTAAACAAGGCTACAAGGAAAGGCATGATGCTAACCATCAAGCCACTAAAACAAATGGGGTAAGTAGGTGTCGAGAGGGTGTCATCCAAAAGGATGGTAACAAGTGACTAGTGGAGCCTAGTCACCAACGGATCGCTATCAAGGGGTAATAGCAATTACAAAACAATGCATTTTTGAATAAACATAATTGGAAAAACTTGCATAAATAAAACTGGGATCAAGGTATGCAACAAGTATAGGTGGATTGCCTTGGGTGGCTTGTCCCTGGTTGTCTTCAAAGTCTTCAAAGTATTCCTCTTCGAACTCGTCAACGGTCGGATCTAGCGTCGTGAAAGAAAAACAAGGCACAAAAATCAACATACAAGCGCGCACATCATACCAACAAGCCACAACAAGCAATTCAAGATGTGCACTCAAAAAGTTCAGAAATATAACTTGTTACTACACAAAGTTGCTGCAAAAACTTTGTCAAAGTTATAGGATTTTTAAACATTAGGAGTTCTATTAATACGCTTCAACAAAAATTTTGAATTCAAACAAAGCATAGTTCAACAATAAAATCTCCACTAAACTACACAAGGGCTAAGGGTATGGGACCAGTGGTAAAAGAAAGTTATAGTCATTACTACTCTACTGCAATTTATTCTTAACCATTTTGATGATCCAAACAAAATGTGCAAGCAATATAAAATTTTAGATTTTGAAGGAGATACTAATAACACTATGCAATACAATTTATAGAAACACAGTAACTTAACAGGAGCAATTGCAAAGGGGACTAAAACTAAAAGAAAGAGGATAAAATTTAAGAATTTTTGGCGCAGGTTTCACCTAATTCGGATTTACGGTTTAGAAGATATTTGAATTTGAAGTCTGTAGAATTCAAACAAAGATTAAATCAATTTCTAAAAAAATAAATCGGCGGACCGAAACTAACTGGGCCGAGCAGGGGATTCCAGGCCGGCCCATCTGCGCGTCCCGGGCGGGTAAGAAAAAAAAAGGGTGGGCTGACGAGTGGGTCCCGCTTGTCGGCGACCCACTTAAAACGAAGGGGTATGCAGCCTCCCTGGCCATTGGATTAAAACAGGATCCAACGGCCGGGGGCCTTCCTTCTCCCCCGAGCGGCACGAGGAGGGAAAACCCTAGCCTGGGCACGGCGACGGACGGGGGTGGCTGGGAACTCACCGGAGCTCAACGGCGGGCGACGGCGAGGCGGCGGCGGGGTCGCAGGAGGGCAGGGCGGCGTCGGGTGGCGTCTTTACTCCCAGGGGCGTCGGTTCCTGCGGCGGCTCGGGCGTTTTGTCCGACGGTGGCGCTCCCTGGCACGGCCCAACGGCGAAGCTTCTGGCGAGGTCTGCGCAGGGAAAAGAACCGTGGTGGTTAGCTGAGGTCAAGGGATGGGTCATTGGAGTGAAAGGAGGCCGGGATGAGCGGGAAGAGGGCGGACACCTCCTCGGTGCCTCGCAGAGAGCTTCGGCTCTCTCTCTCCCTCGCTCTCTGCAGCAAGAGAGAGAGAGGAGGGCAGCGCTCTCGCGCCTGGGGGTGAGGAGTGGAGTGGTGTGGGGAGTGAGGGGCTCGGGTGGGGGGTTTTATAGCAAGGCAGGGGCTTGGTGAGTGCTCGGGGCGGTGGTCTCGGCCAATCCTCAAGCGAGGGCAGACGTCACTTGGGTGACGTCGGGGGTGACGTGGTAGGGCTGGCGTCAGGAGGGGCTCAGGGCGTGCTAGGGCTAGGTCTGAGCGACAGGCAGCGTCCCCTGGAAACAAAACGTGACAGGGAGACCGAGATCGACCTCCCCCTGAGGATGCCAACGTAAAGGGTGCAAGGGAGGGATCGGGCCAGAATTTTGGGCTGGGCTTGCGTGAGAAACCAGGGAGAAAAAGAGAGAGGGTGAGGGCTTTCGGTTTTAAAAGAAATTCAAAACGAAACTTGGCTGAATTTTGAACATAGAGGGAGTCCAAAGAATTCAAAAAGTTAGGGGTGCAACAAAATTTTGAGATAGGGTTTTTGAAGAAACTTTGGGATGGTCAAAGTAGTTTGTTTCCGAGATTTTAAAAAGTACTTGAGTTGTGGTTCAAAAAGGGCAAGAGGATAATTCATTCAAATAGATGAATTTTGAATGAACGGGGTTTGATGCAATGGACCAAATTTTGAACAAGGGTAAGAGATGAGAGAAAATAGAATTTGCAATAGGTGCAGATTTTGGGTGGAGGTCTATTACCCAACTCATGAATTCTTAGAGGAGAGAATTTTGTTTGATCTAAAAAGTGTTTGGCAGGAGTATTTGAGGGGTTTTCAAAATCTAGGAATAAGATATTTTTAGGAAACCATTTGAGGGAGAGAAAATATGTAGTACAAAGGTTTGAGTCTCAAATGGTTGCTTTGGGTAGTTTTGAATATCATTTTTTTAAGAAAACAACAGATGAGAGGAAGAGAGAGAGAGATGCAAAGTCATAGACATCAGAGTGAGAGTTTCTGAGATGATCACCAAGGTCTCATATTATAGAGAGAAAACTAGATTAGTTTAAAATAAGAGGAAACAAATGAGATCGAGGTGTTCCATGAATTTTCCATAAGAAGAAGTAGAATAAAATGAGGGAAGAGAAGAAGAATTTTAACAAAAGAGAAGGAAGTTCCATAGGTCATATAGACATATGGTTTTGTTTAAAAAGATGATGATTTTTGGGAAATTAAAGTGGGGAATCATGATGAGTACTATTGTGTCAAGGAGACATGGGAAAAGCCAAATAAAGAATGAGAGTTTGCTAGATCTGAAGGCACAAGGTTTTGATTGAGCTATGCACATCTACAAGTAGCTCAAGAATGAACGAGAAGGAAAATAGAATGAGTTTTGCATAGGGGAGGTGGTAGGGGTGGGCATAAGGGTTGAAGAAGAAGAAGAATTTCAAGATGTGGTTTTTGAGGGTCTCCAATTTATGCCGGGAAGATAGTGTTCAGAGCTAAAGATAAGCAAAAACCTTATTAGGTGAAAACTAAAGGTAAAGTGTTGGGTCACAGACCCAAGTAGATAATACTACCATCCAAGAATCAACGTATGCAGATAACCAATCACTCAAGAAAAGTTTAATAAGGGTATATGTGCTCATGAGATGATCATGTTTTGAAAATGGCTTTGAGGAAGAAAAGAGTTTTGTGGGAGACACCACAAATTCGGTTATTTGTATTTTATTGAAAAAGAATGGACACATTATATCCCCTCTCTTAAGGATTTCTCCTATATTCTAGAAATACATTTGGAAAATATTTGTAAAACATAAGCTTGTAAAATATTATCTTTGCAAAATAGTGGGACCAACTTATAAATCCCTATAGATTTTACAAGTACATAATTTTTTCGAAAAGCCTTTTTTTCAAAAGAACCTTGGAAGTTTGTTTTGGAGAAGTCAAATCATTTTAGAAAATGAGAGGTTGCCAAGATAATATATTTACCAAAAAGTTTTTAGTGTGACGTGATCAAGAGCACGAGAATTGTGTTGGTTAACAATATTATTTCAGAAATCAATTCTAATAGACACAACAAACAAGTCAAACATGCACAAAAGTTTTAGTAGGTTTGATTAACTGCAAAAAGTTTTTGTTGGCCCTCCTTTTTGCCTTTCTAAACTTTGCTTAAACATGTTTACAAAAGTTGGGGTGTCACAAAAACAACATTCATATGCTCAAGGGCATATGCTTTGTTTACATTACACACTTTGCTTAATGCAATTATCTGTTGTTCGCAACTTAATACTTGTGGAGTTCTCGGATTGATTCGCCACAAGTGGATTATTAGTCATAGATGCAGTTGGATGGCGGTCTATGTATTTTGTTGTAATGCCCAGAGTAAATCTCATAGTGATCTTCTTGACATATCACGTTTATCTTTATTCTATCAATTGCCCAACTGTAATTTGTTTACCCAGCATGTGTTATTTATCTTATGGAGAGACACCACTAGTGAACTGTGGACCCCGATCCTATTTCCATCATATTGTTATCACCTGTTTACTTTAGTCGCACTGTTTACTTTACTCATATACTTCTACTATTTTCCACTCGATACGCTCATAACCTTTGTTTCAAGCAAACCGGTGAGATTGACAACCTCATCGCAAGTTGGGAACAAAGTACTTGGTTGTGTTGTGTGCAGGTTCCGCATTGCAGCTAGCAAAGTAAAGCTTGGATGAGGCGCCATATATAAATTGTCCGAAGCTGTCGCTAAGCCAGTCCGCATCACCTTCAGTCGTTATTGTCTGCTTTTCTCCTGATCGACAAACCTTGGTTTCTTAACTGAGGGAAAATCTTGCTGCTATATTCATCACACCTTCCTCTTGAGGTTCCCAACGGGCTAGTCATTCACAACGCATCAAGCCAATTTTCTGGCGCCGTTGCCGGGGAAGAGTAGAAGACTTCTGCGAGGGGAGTTTTCGCACGCACATCCTTTACTTTGTTATTGTTTTGCTTTAATTTATTTATTTTACCTGCATCGTTTTATATCAAAAAAACCCAAAAAAATTAGAATCATTGGTAGTTGTTATTTCTTTACTTTTAGTTCATCATGTTGATCCCTAAGTACGTTCTGGAGGACCTCTCAGTAGGTAGTGGTTCAATTATTGGAAAAAGTAACATTGAGGAGTTCTTTAATCACTATAGTATGCATGAGGAAGTTGAGGAAAAATCTTTGGTTGAGCTAGCTCCTAGTATTGAAGTTGCTTCTGCTTATTTGATTCACATGTTGGAAACTAGGTTTGCTAGTCTTAATCCTTTTACGCAATACATGTTCCTTAAGCTTCATGAAATTGAAGATCCTCAAAAGAAAGCTTTTATTTTGGAAGCTTTGTGCTTAGAATTTAAAGATGTTGTTATTGAAGCTAGAAAAGTTCTTAAACGTTTTAATAAACTTGGTTCCCCTATAAAGGTTATTAGTACAAACGATGAAGGAGCCGAAATACCTATACCTAGCAAGCTCTTGGGATTATGTGAAGCTTTCGAAAATAATTTTGACTGGATCTGTCCCAAAAATCTTTTTTGTGATTTGAGTGAACCAAGGCGTGATCACAAAGGGTCTTCTAAAACTTATGTGGATGAAATACAATGCCTTATTGACAAGACTTCTGCAGTTAATCTTAATGCTCGTTCTGATATTACTTGATTCGCAATTTTCTGCGCCTAGCTCAAAGGCGTTAAAGAAAAGCACTCTTGGGAGATAACCCAATGTTTTATTTTCAGTACTTTTTCTTTTATTTGAGTCTTGGAAGTCATTACTACTGTAATGACCGCTCCTTATCTTGTTTATTTCGTTTTTGTGCCAAGAGAAGCCTCTAATTCGAGTGAGGTAAAGATTTGGGGATGTTGCTGTCCTGAAACTGTTTTCGGTGCTGCACCGTAAAAATTCGTATAAATTCTTTGTATATCTTTTGGAGCTGCGATTTCTTGTGCATATGACCCAGGTCTTTGTATATCCAAACTTTCGTTAGTTGAACACTTTTTTATTTGAGCAACATAAAACCCCTCAAAAATTCGGCCTTTGTCAGCTGTTCTGTTTTGACAGATTTCTGCCAATATTTGTGTTTGCCGCTTTATCGCTTTCTTTTGAGTTCTTTTGATCATAGAACTTGTGGGGAGGTTGCTACAGTAGTATTTGCTATATATGTGGTGGTTTTGAGTTAAAACCTGAAGCAAAAAGAGGTTGATTATATGTTATGCCTACACTAATGTTGCTAATAGATTTGTGTTTAGTTTTGTATGAAGGAAGTTTTCAAGTGTAGGGATTGGAGAATGATGAGATGAGTTGAAGATTGGACAAAAACTCAAGCTTGGGGATGCTCATGCATCACCCCAAGAAATATCCAAGAAGTACAAGCGTCAAAGCTTGGGGATGCCCCCGAGGCACCCCTTCTTCATCGGCAAAAATCAGGTCACCTTTCAAAACACTATATTTTTATTGCTTCATGCACTATGTGTTTTTCTTGGAGCGTCAGTTGTTTTAGTTTTCTTAGTTAGTTTAGTTTGTTTGCTGTAATAAATGGTTGGACCCCAACAAATTTCCTTTGGAGGAGATGTACTCGTTTTCATTTGCCAAGAATACTCCGTTTTTCATTCTTACAATTTCACCGGGTGTTCTTCGTTTTCCGCTACTGCTTTTGGTTTTCGTTTTCGCCTTGATTTGCGTTCAGACCTTGTCATATCTTTTCATCAAGGAGTATTTTTTCCTCTGATCTTTATTGGTTTTCATCAAACGAGGTGTTTATAAAAATTTCAAATGGTGTTGAAAAAGAGAAAAAGCTTTATGCAAAAAAGTGGTACAAGAAGGAGCTTGTGTAGACTGCGGCTTAGGCTTTTTCATGTCATGCTTGATGTCTTTTTGATAGTATGCTTAGTGGTTTTGCTATAGCATGACTTGTCTCAAATAACTGATATTGCTTAATGAGCCTTTGAAAAAATCATGCGTTGTTTTTATTGTATGGAAGCATTATTTTGGTTTTCTCCTTGATGCTTTATTTGGGTTGACTTGGCGCATGCTCACACATGTTAGACTCTTACAAAGTCGCCAATAGCCTCTATGATCATTTAGTTTTTGACTTTTGATGCCATCTTATGCTTCTTTTAATGTCGCTTTGTCGCTTTGCATGATTATGGCCATTATTGCTCTCTTAGTTGGTCGCTCCCAGTCTTTTGCTAGCCCTCGCCTTGTACTGGGTATGAGCTCTACTCGTGCATCCAACTCCTAAAAGCCAAAGTTTTCCAAAGTGTCCACCATACATACCTACTAGCAATTTGCTATTCCAAGTAAATTTGACTTGCTTTTATTTTCTCTTCAAATTAAACTCTTACCAGTGTTATGCGAAATTCGATCAGTAAAGCTCTCACGAACCGGCAGGCATACTTTACTTTTTCCTGTTCTTAAAAATTTGACATTGTGGTCTCTTATGTTGAGTTGTTATGCCTGCAAGTTGTAAGTTGGAGACTAGCCCAGCCATGCAGTCATGGGCAAGCTTTCAACATTGCACTTCTTATTTGAGTTGATATCGTGATCTTTTGTTTATGGATGCCCGCGGTGTGAAATGAATTGGGAATCTTGTGGGGATCATGGAGTTTGTATATGTGTTAGGGAAACGCCGGGCCGCTAATCTAAGCCATGCATAATTCATGGTGGAAATTTGCAGCATACCCATGGTGAACATTCGACGACGCATCTCACAATAAAAAGCTAAACAAATGGCAAATAAAAGAGATGTCGAGGTGTTCATTGTGTGCTTGTCCTGTCATTTTGATGTGGGCTTGTTCCATGTTATCGGGCATGGAGGTACCCCATTGGCGGTTCTCAATGATATGCATATACTTACAATGACAAGAGCCTTGCTTGGGACTCTAAGTAAAGTAGCATGAGGTTTGGGTACTCGTATTCACGGGACACGAGGTTTTCAACTTATGATTTGTCAAGCATATGTATCATAATTGTTCTCGCATTAACTTTAACCATTCAAGATGCTTATGATGGGGGCAATGAGAGCTCAAAGCCGGTAAGTACCATAATTTTTGAAGGTTATAAAACTTGCAATCACTGCTTCCCTCTGCGAAGGGCCTTTCTTCTACTTTTATGTTGAGTCACCACCTTCTTCCTTTATGCACCATTAAGAGAGCATAGTTGTCATTCTTAGTGTAATGTGCATTGTCCCAAAGTTTTTATTGATTGATTCATATTGTTGGTTTCACTTGTTCTCAAATTATTTGTATCTAGTCGCCCTCTTAAACTTGAAGGTGTCCTATGCATTTACGTTTTGCTCTCTTTGAAGGACAAGCTGAAAACCATTTGTATGTTTTTCCTTATGATTTGAACACACGTTTGACTTTCATTGTTTCATTTTCATGATCTTTTGTTTGTGTTCATTTGCATGTTTACAACATAGTTGCTAAGTTCTTATTGTCAAGATTATATCTTTCATGCCCATGTTTTAAGTTCTTATGATCCCAGCTCACAAATGCTTACATATATGATCAAGATTGTGTAGGTGCATGTCACCTCAAAAATTATTCTTTTGTTATCACTTACCTACTCGAGGACGAGCAGGAGTTAAGCTTGGGGATGCTTGATACGTCTCCAACGTATCTATAATTTTTGATGCTCCATGCTTGTTTTTACACCATTTGCCTAATGTTTCGTTACACTTCGTGGCACTTTTATGCATTTTCTGGAACTAACCTACTAACAAGTTGCCACAGTGCCAGTTCCCTGTTTTCTGCTGTTTTTGTGTTTCAGAAGTGATACACAGGAAATATTCTCAGAATTGGACGAAACAAGTTCCTGAAGTCTTATTTTGTCCGGGAGCTTCCAGTCATCTGAAGGAGAGTAGGAGGGGAACCACAGGGGCCCCACACGCCAGGCCGGCGCGGCCAGGGCCTGGGCCGCGCCAGCCAGGCGTGAGGCCACCTGGCTCCACCTCTGACATCGCCCCTTCGCCTATAAAGACCCCCCGACGGGAAAAACCTAAGTACCCGATCAATTTTCTAGAACACATCGAGCCGAAGATCGGGAGGGTCCAGAAGCTCTTCCTGGCACCCTGCCGGAGAGGGGAATCGCCACCAGAGGTCTTCTTCATCGCCATGCTTGCCTCTGGAGCGATGAGTGAGTAGTCTACCTTGGACTATGGGTCCATAGCAGTAGCTAGATGGTTGTCTTCTCCACCATGTGCTTCATGTTTAGATCTCATGAGCTGCCCTACATGATTGAGATCACCGTTATGTAATTCTACATGTTTGGTTTGTTGGGATCCGATGAATATTGGTGTTATGATTGAGTTGCTGTACTGAAATATATCTTTTGTTATCTCTATGTTGTTTATGATCTTGCATGCTCTCCGCTGTTAGTAGCTATCTTGGCCGAGTAGTTGCTAGTGACTCCAAGAGGGGGTATTTATGCTCGATAGTGGGTTCATGCCTCTATTTAACCTGGGGGAGTGACAGAAACCTCTAAGGTTGTAGATGTGCTGTTGCTACTAGGGAGAAAACAACATTCATATGCTCAAGGGCATATGCTTTGTTTACATTACACACTTTGCTTAATGCAATTATCTGTTGTTCGCAACTTAATACTTGTGGAGTTCTCGGATTGATTCGCCACAAGTGGATTATTAGTCATAGATGCAGTTGGATGGCGGTCTATGTATTTTGTTGTAATGCCCAGAGTAAATCTCAGAGTGATCTTCTTGACATATCACGTTTATCTTTATTCTATCAATTGCCCAACTGTAATTTGTCTACCCAGCATGTGTTATTTATCTTATGGAGAGACACCACTAGTGAACTGTGGACCCCGGTCCTATTTCCATCATATTGCTATCACGTGTTTACTTTACTCGCACTGTTTACTTTACTCGCATACTTCTACTATTTTCCACTCGATACACTCATAACCTTTGTTTCAAGCAAACCGGTGAGATTGACAACCTCATCGCAAGTTGGGAACAAAGTACTTGGTTGTGTTGTGTGCAGGTTCCGCGTTGCAGCTAGCAAAGCAAAGCTTGGACGAGGCGCCATATATAAATTGTCCGAAGCTGTCGCTAAGCCAATCCGCATCACCTTCAGTCGTTATTGTCTGCTTTTCTCCTGATCGACAAACCTTGGTTTCTTAACTGAGGGAAAATCTTGCTGCTATATTCATCACACCTTCCTCTTGGGGTTCCCAACGGGCTGGTCATTCACCACGCATCAAGGGCAAAAATAATTCATTATATGGCAGCAGGCCGAGATAATTCCTAACCTCCTAGATGTGGCACCCCTGGCAGGTCCCCCACCCATGAAAAATAGAGTGGTGATGTTCTGCACACTGCCCTTGGTGGCCCCTTAACAAAAAAGCACATGTTTCGACCCCTCCGGGCGACCGAAAAATGGGAAATGCATTTTTTATGTGGAAACTGGAAAAACACTAGTTGCAAAAGTGGTTGGGAATGCAAAGATGCACATCTTCACCAAAAATGGGACCATGATTCCAAAGTTTGCTGTGGAACTTGCACAAACCATGGTCATCTGCCAAGGAAGACCAAGAGAACTCCTGTCTGGAAGCACCTCTCTGTGAGGGAGTCCACATGTGAACCCTTGGGATGGCATGTTTGGTATTTTTCCTAAGTGGTGCATCACTCACCATGTCTCCATGCAGTGTTTTTCAATTTTTTTGATTTTTTCTGAATTCCCCAGGCCCCCCTCCGAGATCTAGGTCAGACTCGGCGGTGCCATCGATGTCTGCTAGCTCGGGTGGGAACCATGGTTTGGTCTTGGTTCTAGGGTCCCACACCCCCAAGGGACCTCCCTGTATTTTTCCCCAATTTTCCTGGTGTGCATTTCTTGTAGCCCCAGTGCAAAATTGGATTAAAAAGGATTTAGGGCAAAAATAATTCATTATATGGCAGCAGGCCGAGATAATTCCTAACCTCCTGGATGTGGCACCCCTGGCAGGTCCCCCACCCATGCAAAATAGAATGGTGATGTTCTGCACACTGCCCTTGGTGGCCCCTTCACAAAAAAGCACCTGTTTCGACCCCTCCGGGCACCCAAAAAATGGGAAATGCATTTTTATGTGGAAACTGGAAAAACACTAGTTGCAAAAGTGGTTGGAAATGCAAAGATGCACATCTCCACCAAAAATGGGATCATGGTTCCAAAGTTTGCCATGGAACTTGCACAAACCATGGTCATTTGCCAAGGAAGACCAAGAGAACTCCTGTCTGGAAGCACCTCTCTGTGAGGGAGTCCACATGTGAACCCGTGGGATGGCATGTTTGGTATTTTTCCTAGGTGGTTCATCACTCACCATGACTCCATGCAGTGTTTTTCAATTTTTTTGATTTTTTCTGAATTCCCCAGGCCCCCCTCCGAGATCTAGGTCAGACTCGGTGGTGCCATCGATGTCTGCCAGCTGGGGTGGGAACCATGGTTTGGTTTTGGTTCTAGGGTCCCACACCCCCAGGGGACCTCCCTGTATTTTTCCCCAATTTTCCTAGTGTGCATTTCTTGTAGCCCCAGTGCAAAATTGAATTAAAAAGGATTTAGGGCAAAAATAATTCATTATATGGCAGCATGCCGAGATAATTCCTAACCTCCTGGATGTGGCACCCCTGGCAGGTCCCCCACCCATGAAAAATAGAGTGGTGATGTTCTGTACACTGCCCTTGGTGGCCCCTTCACAAAAAAGCACCTGTTTCGACCCCTCTGGGCACCCGAAAAATGGGAAATGCATTTTTTTATGTGGAAACTGGAAAAACACTAGTTGCAAAAGTGGTTAGGAATGCAAAGATGCACATCTCCACCAAAAATGGGACCATGGTTCCAAAGTTTGCTGTGGAACTTGCACAAACCATGGTCATCTGCCAAGGAAGACCAAGAGAACTCCTGTGGAAGTACCTCTCTGTGAGGGAGTCCACATGTGAACCCTTGGGATGGCATGTTTGGTATTTTTCCTAGGTGGTGCATCACTCACCATGACTCCATGCACTGTTTTTCTATTTTTTGATTTTTTTTTGAATTCCCCAGGCCCCCCTCCGAGATCTAGGTCAGACTCGGCGGTGCCATCGATGTCTGCCAGCTGGGGTGGGAACCATGGTTTGGTCTTGGTTCTAGGGTCCCACACCCCCAGGGGACCTCCCTGTATTTTTCCCCAATTTTTTTGGTGTGCATTTCTTGTAGCCCCAGTGCAAAATTGGATTAAAAAGGATTTAGGGCAAAAATAATTCATTATATGGCAGCAGGCCGAGATAATTCCTAACCACCTGGATGTGGCACCCCTGGCAGGTCCCCCACCCATGAAAAATAGAGTGGTGATGTTCTGCACACTGCCCTTGGTGGCCCCTTAACAAAAAAGCACCTGTTTCGACCCCTCCGGGCACCCGAAAAATGGGAAATGCATTTTTTATGTGGAAACTAGAAAAACACTAGTTGCAAAAGTGGTTGGGAATACAAAGATGCACATCTCCACCAAAAATGGGACCATGGTTCCAAAGTTTGCTGTGGAACTTGCACAAACCATGGTCATCTGCCAAGGAAGACCAATAGAACTCCTGTCTGGAAGCACCTCTCTGTGAGGGAGTCCACATGTGAACCCTTGGGATGGCATGTTTGGTATTTTTCCTAGGTGGTGCATCACTCACCATGACTCCATGCACTATTTTTCCATTTTTTTGATTTTTTCTGAATTCCCCAGCCCCCCCTCCGAGATCTAGGTCAGACTCGGCGGTGCCATCGATGTCTGCCAGCTGGGGTAGGAACCATGGTTTGGTCTTGGTTCTAGGGTCCCACACCCCCAGGGGACCTCCCTGTATTTTTCCCCAATTTTTTCTGGTGTGCATTTCTTGTAGCCCCAGTGCAAAATTGGATTAAAAAGGATTTAGGGCAAAAATAATTCATTATATGGCAGCAGGCCGAGATAATTCCTAACCTCCTGGATGTGGCACCCCTGGCAGGTCCCCCACCCATGAAAAATAGAGTGGTGATGTTCTGCACACTGCCCTTGGTGGCCCCTTAACAAAAAAGCACCTGTTTCGACCCCTCCGGGCACCCCAAAAATGGGAAATGCATTTTTATGTGGAAACTGGAAAAACACTAGTTGCAAAAGTGGTTGGGAATGCAAAGATGCACATCTCCACCAAAAATGGGACCATGGTTCCAAAGTTTGCTGTGGAACTTGCACAAACCATGGTCATCTGCCAAGGAAGACCAAGAGAACTCCTGTCTGGAAGCACCTCTCTGTGAGGGTGTCCACATGTGAACCCTTGGGATGACATGTTTGGTATTTTTCCTAGGTGGTGCATCACTCACCATAACTCCATGCACTGTTTTTCCATTTTTTTGATTTTTTCTGAATTCCCCAGGCCCCCCGAGATCTAGGTCAGACTCGGCGGTGCCATCGATGTCTGCCAGCTAGGGTGGGAACCATGGTTTGGTCTTGGTTCTAGGGTCCCACACCCCCAGGGGACCTCCCTGTATTTTCCCCAATTTTTCTAGTGTGCATTTCTTGTAGCCCCAGTGCAAAATTGGATTAAAAAGGATTTAGGGCAAACATAATTCATTATATGGTGGGCCCCTGGCGTCAGATGTCTTGTTAATCCGCTTAAGTTGTGATTTAGACCTAGTTGCAAGCTATACGAATAGTTGGTGGTTTGTGCAACAATGACAGCAATAGTTGGTTGTTTATGGAATTTCCTTCATTTATTCATTTGTTTACCCATGGAAGGGAACTCCTCCATCTACTGAACAGTAGTCGCCAGAGTAGAGTGAGCGATGATGATGCTACTGAGATCTCTTGAGCACGCCTTGTCAGACTACGGCATGTCTCGTCAATTTACTTGCCTTTCAAATCTCGATGCCCTGTCAATTCTCATCCCGCTGCTACGCACAATTTCCACTGGCCACGAATCCTAACCCTAATGACATGTGGCCCCACTAAGGCCCGGAACACTATTGACAAGTGGGGCCCTAGACACACGTCGGACCAAACCTTACCCAGACAAGTGGGTCCCCACACACTTCGGATGCTAAACCTGGACTAGTTTGTCTCACTCGTTTGGCTCATGGAGCAGGTGACCTCGATGAGAAGCATTTGAATGGTAAGATTTTGTTCTCTATTCCTTTCGCGAGTCAGACGAGACCGGACCCCTTGCACGCTATCTCCTTTTTCAGACTGTCGCTCTGCTGCCCGTAGTCAAACAACGAGGGGCCCAACAACGAGACTCTTTAATTGCTGCCTGTAGGTTAACGTACGTACATCCTTACCCACGATACCAGCCTCTCACTTACAAGTGGGCCGGTGTACCGGGGCCCGCGGTGACACGTCGGTCTAGCGTTCTCTCAGAAACGAAACGAAGCGACTGGTTCAATTTCCAAAGCGCTAGACTGGCATTTACCGCGGTGTGCCTGCAAAACAATTGCTACCCCAACTTCCTCTTCTCTCATAAACGAAGCGACGAGGGCTCGCGTGGGGGGTTCAACTTTCAAAGCACCCCCAAAGCGCTACACTGCATTTACTTACGCGACGTGCCAGCGACACATCGCGCACTATTTATCCCATGATTTCGCGGCCTAGAAAACAATTGCATCCCAAAACAATTGCTTCCCCAATTTACTCTTCTCTCATAAACGAAGCGACGGGGGTCCCACATGTCATGCACGACTACACGCTTCCACACCCATGCGTCCACGAGAGGAAACCAAACCGGCAGCATCTATATAACACATCGGTCTCATCGTCTCTCCCACCATCGCCCACTTCTTCCCCAATCTGCCCAAAAACCCCAATCCGCTCCACCACCGCACCACCAATCTCATTCCTCAGTGCATCTGCAAGATGAAGCGCGCTCGCGAAGACGAGCCGCAGTCTAGTGCGGTCGGAGGCTCTGGCGATGCACCCGCGGTTGTCGCCGCGGTGGCGGGCGAGTCTTCTTCGGGAGCACCAGCCGCTCCTCGGCGCGCCGTCGACGAAATGGAGATGGAGGACCCCGTGGCTGTGGTGGCAGATCTGCAGAACCAGCATGCAGGTCAGGTCATCGTCGTGCCGGACGATGACTACTACGCCGGCGCCGGCTACGACCCTGACTCCATCGAGTACTTGATTGAAGAAGACCGCAAAGAAGCAGTACCGTTCAAGGAGGAGGCCTCCGACGACAGCACCGAGGTTCTGAGCTGTTCTGATCGATCCCCTCTATTCGTCGTACTGTTCACATTGTGATTGCTCATATGATATCTATCAGTTAATAGTTATCAGATTACATTCTGAATGTGTTAATGTAGTCCCCTCTGTTCGTCGTACTGTTCACATTGTGATCTGACTCTAATTTGATTTGTAGAGACTATGATAACAAGATTTTTATTTGGGAAAAAATGATTGATCTGATGCATGGAATTTATAATTAACATTTTCCTAATTTGCTGCGCTTATTAATGTGATGATTCCATAGTGTGTCCTCGATTCATAAAATATTGGTCCATGGAACTAATTTTCTGAAATTAAAGGAACAAATCTCTCTAAATAAAAGAAACAAAACGCTATACATCCGAGAACAAAAATGAACTTCAGAGAGAACAAAAATAAACATGAAGGAACAAAATATTTTATGGAACTAATTTTCTAAAATAAGAGGAACAAATCTCTCTTAATAAAAAAATACAAAACTCTATACGTTCAGGAATAAAAATGAACTTCAGATGGAACAAAAATAAACATCAAGAAACAAAATAATTTTTGGAACTAATTTTCTAAAAGAAGAGAAACAAATCTCTCTGAATAAAGAAACAAAACACTATACATCCGGGAACAAAAAATGAATTTCATAGGGAACAAAAATAAACATCAAAGAACAAAAAAATTATGAAACTAATTTTTTAGAGAGAAACAAATACCTCTGAATAAAGAAATAAAACGATATACGGCTGGGAACAAAATAAAGAAATAAACTAGAATAAATAAATAAATTGAAAATACAAAAGAAAACACAAAAAGAAAAAAGAAAAGGATCAAAGGAAAAGAAACATCTAAAAAAGAAATAAAGAAAATAGAAAAAAATCAAAGGAAAAAGAAACATCTACCAAAGAAAGTGTCTGGACATGTGTAGTTTTCTCTATCCGTGGGACACTGTACCTGGTGCGTACGGGCAAAGCGAACTGGAACGAAACGTGTGGTCCATATGTACGAATGAAACCAAATCAGCAGTAATAGAAGGAAGGAACGGTTAATGGGCCGAGCCCATAATAGAACGACTTCAGCGAAACGAGCCCTCGGTAGCGCGCGCGCGCTACCGAGTCGTTCCCCCCAGAGACCGCCCAGCTACGCACCGTTCATGGGCCCCCACATACCAAGCCCGAGGAGGCCCTGGGCCCTGACTCACATCGTTCAGGCAGCGCACCGTCTTCCACGCCCCACCTACTTCGAGTCATCCCCTCCTCCTCCTCCTCCTCTCCGGAAGCAAGCAAGAACAGCAGGGATCCAGCACCGAATCCGCCTTGCAGCAAAGGGATCCTAAGGTAACCAGCACCAGATTCATCACCTCCCAGTCTCTCTCTCTCCCCCCCTCCCCCCCCCGGGTGGAATCTGCAGCCCTGCTTGCTTTGCTCCCCCTCTCTGAATCTCGTAGCAGCTTTCTTGTTTTCCCCTAGCTTTGACGAGCTAGATCTCGAGGAGTAAGGGCGCTGAAAAGTTGAGGGAGGCAGCTTAGGTTCGTTCTCGCCAGCGGAAACTTCGGCCGACTTCCCGCGACCGCTTCCGGTGGGAGGGGAAAAGCCCGCACGTTTCGTCCCTATGCCTGTCTGCGGGCCGTGCGAGAATAGCTAGCTCTAGATGACACTGCGGGCTGCTACTTGTGCTCGAGTTTTCGATTCCGCGACAGATCTAGAATTGGTTTCCCCTAGCTCGAATCCCAGGTTAGAAGAGACGAGCCGAACTGGAGTGCTGCTCTTTCTGACTTAGGTTAGATTGGTGTGTCGTTGTTGCTGTATGAGGGAAATCGTTTGAGGAATATTGGGTAGAGCAGCATTCACCTTCTTGGCTCCATGGTTTCTATGCTGGCAGATGGGTTCTCCCTTGGCCGCTCTTCTCCGCCGGTTCGATATTGGGGATGTCTTTCCATTTTGCAGATAAACTGCCCTGGTAGCCTGGATGTCTACAAGAGAGAGAAATGAACATTGCTACCTTTTCGCTAGTCACAATGAGATAGTGAGCAGCTAGCTATTTCCTGCTAGTTGGTTGGAGGTTTTCCATACAATTGTAGGAGCCTTGTTCAGGTTAGGTACTTAGGTCACATTCGTGCGACTCATCCAGTGTTACCAGCAACTGAGTTTAGTTATCGCGATTGAGATTAAGGTAACTTCCCAAATGGCTTGGGAAATTTTTGCATTTGAAGACAGTTATTGCTAATGAAAGATAAACCTGTAGAAATTGTTTCTAAGCAAAACCTGTTTGCCTGTTTTCTTACGCATCATGAAAAAACAGCCCATGGAACTAATTGAAACTTAGGCGTAACATATCCCTTTTTCTAGGGGGAGGTGCACCCACTGGGGAGGTGCAACACATTTTGTGCATGCTGGTATTCTGAACGATAACTTAGCTGCTGAAATGACATGGGCATACCTGTAATGTATTCTGCTTACCTACATTATTTACATGCTGGCATGTTTAAACGTCACTTCAATCATCCAAATGGATATTGCACTTGGTAGAACGTTCTTATTTGCAAGCATGGCATAGTTATCTGGGCCACAGAGAGTCAGATGACTTCCCTACCGTCTTGCAACTTGATTGCATTTGAGTTCAGTTTCTAGCTTGAGTTCAGTTTCTGTTAACGAAAGAAAGAAATGTTTCGCCTCCTTTTCTATGAACCATGTGAAGTAAGAGTACATCCCATAGAAGTAAGCTAATTGTAACCTAGTCACAACAAATATTGTGTGTACTGGTATTCTGAAGGATTACTTGGGTACTATCTGAAATGAACCTCCCTTGTTATTTGCATGCTGTTAGTGTTATGTTAAACATAAGTTCAATCATCTGAATGGACAACTGAGTGATGTACTTGGTAGAACCTCTTATTTCTTGGTAGAACCTCTTATTTGTAATTTATCCATACCAAGTGTGGCATGATTGTACTTGCGTTACTTAAACTTGTAACCCATACAAAGTTTCCTGCCCTCTGTCGCTAACTTTCTGTGCACTGAACTGTGCAGTTTCAATGGCTGGCAAGTACATCGTCGCCGGCCTCGCTGGCTCCTGTGTCATCGCGTATGCCTGCGACTACATCGTTTCTCAGAAGAAGATCTTCGGTGGTATGTAGCAAGTTTTGCCTCTAGAGTTTTTGTTGTGAATTCACAGCGCACTCAACGTGATTACACTCTTGGTGCTTCTATGAAGAGTGTCCAACAAACATTTCCTTTTATGTTAATTATTGTTACCATGTTACTCCTTGATCAGGCACCATACCAGGGACCGTCTCTGACAAGGAGTGGTTGCAGGCGACAGAGAAGAGGTTCCAGGCCTGGCCTCGCACCGCTGGGCCGCCAGTTGTCATGAACCCCATCAGCCGCCAGAACTTCATCGTCAAGGACCTCTGAGGCCCGACATCACCAGGTAAAGTGATCATCTAGGGCAGCACCTGAATAACCGCCTCCACCATTCTGCAGTGGTGACCTTGCTTCATATACCGGATTTCACAGCACTGATTCTAGCTAAGACCTTCCACCTTTGGTCTCAGGTTTGCGGTGGAAGCATGGATTGGTGTAGAATGGAGATGTCCGTAGCTACAACTTACCAATCTGTGATGTAATTCGACTTAAGGCTGTTTTTTTTTTATCTTGATAATAAGAACGTTACTCTTGTCATGGCTGTGAGTCTGGTTCTCTTCTGCGGAGCTTAACATAAGCTGGAGCGTTTTGCTTTCTAAATTTGTCATCATGGCATCATCAACATGATTGTTATGATGGGATTGTTATTCTAAATTTGTCATGGCGATTGTTATTCTATCAGAAAAAAAACATGATTGTTATGTACGAGTTTCACTTTGTGCTTGCATGTAGTAGGATATATGCCTTGGAAAAAGGATTTGTTCAATTGTTCTAGACTCTTGTTTCTGACCCTAGACTGCCAGGATCCAGATGGCCTCGATGAGAAGCTGCTTGTGCGTTCAGCATTACATTTTTCTTGGAGAGGCTTCTCTTCTCTTTCACCAACGATGCTCATAGCTTAGGCTGATCCCATTTGGCCAAATAATTTGCAAAAAACTGTCAAAGATTTGGTGAACTTTTGCCAGAGCATAAGATTGACTTTGCAAATGTAAATGATTTGGCCAGTGCAAAAAGAAAATGTCGAAGATTTTGCAAAGTCTAATTATAAATTCAAACGTAAAGGATCTGCAGTTCGGAAACATATGTTCTCATTCGGATTAAGCTGTCAACACTGTACTTATAATTGATGTTGCTAATGTAAGTGATTTTTTTGTAGAGGTTTTAAATCACAAAATCTCTTTTGGATCATAAGATTGTAGCTGTAAAAATTCGTAACGTCGGGCGGGCCCTCCTAATTCCTCTCCGCTCTTCCCAACGATGGCGACGCCGCCTGGATCCTGCCACTCGACGGCTGCCCCGTCGACCGGCTACCCTCCCGTCTGCCTCGCCGCCGCCGACGCCCCAGGTTGTTCGCTGCTGCAATCCTCTCCCACCGCCTCATCCCGCACGGTCCTACGCCTCACATCAATCCTTCTCACTTATCCTCTCTCTCTCTCTCCCGCTTCTGGTACCGGCAGGGGGAGCGGGATCCTTGCGGCCGCGGCTGGTGCTCTTCGGCGACTCCATCACCGAGCAGTCCTTCCGTCCCGGCGGCTGGGGAGCCGCCCTCGCCGACACCTACTCCCGCAAGGTCGAATCCAACTAACCACCCTCCCTCCGTCCATTCCTTGATTCCTCCCCCGCCCCTTGTAGTACTTGTACACTTACTGGTACTGAACTTTCTCTCTGTATCAGGCCGATGTTGTCGTCAGAGGCTACGGCGGGTACAACACGAGGTGGGCTCTGTTCTTGATCCGCCGCATCTTTCCCCTGGTAAGAACCGACCTGACCTGACCTGGTCGCATCGTATCCATCCACCTCAGGTTAATCAAACAATATATGGGACCTATGATCACAGTGATCAGTCGTAAATGAATGAATATTCCCTGTATATGCAGGTCGGCGTACCGCCTGTTGCGACGACTATATTCTTCGGTGCTAATGACGCGGCGCTTCTAGGACGGACGAGCGAGCGGCAGCATGTCCCGGTCGAGGAGTATAGACAGAATCTCAGAACAATTGTTAATCATCTCAAGGTAAATTTGTTTCCATTTATGTTCTTAATTGCTTCAAGTTGTTATGTTGGTCCCATGCTAATAGTTTTACAAGTAGTTTTTTTCTATGCCAGGATCATGATTCAAACTTGTTATTCTTAGAACATACAGTACTGTAAATAAGCAGAGTGTACACAATCTGAAACTATGTGAACTTCATTATTAAGGCATTATCTGGATCTTCATGACATTTGACAAATTGTTTGTACGGCTGGGTGCTAACCGTTAGGATAGATTGAAATGAAACGAAACAAAATAAAATAAAATGGATTAACTAAATATCTGTCACCCATTTTCTTGCATCTTAACATCAACCATGAAACATGTGATCCAAGTACTGCTTAATTGCTTCATTACATATCTGTTATGAAGTTATCCCTGGATTTTTTATTGTGCCGGTTCAGTCAGATATTTTGTCGTCGATGGAATAAAAGCCTGACGGCGTGATAAAAAAAAGACCCACTTAGGATTTATGACTTATTCTATTCCCTCCGACCCATAATACTCTTCGCTAATACGGATGTATCTAGACACATTTTAGTGATAGATACATCTGTATTAGCGAAGAGTATTATGGGTCGGAGGGAGTACTAATGTTTACGGATACCTGTGTTTAAAAGTGTGTACAGAAAACATCTGTGTTGAAAAGCATGTAGTGCCGATCAACTATGTTAACATGTTTGTATATATTTTCGCCATTGGACTCTGTGTTTTCGCTGGTCCTGGACATCGGGCCTGTGAGTGCTGTCGTGCTCAGCTGCAGGAGCGCATCTCTGTTTGGCGGAGGCTTAGACCAGGTTCTGTCCCTGCTGGCAGTGACCTCCCCTCGCGCGGATGCCCACGTGGCCACGCCTCATGCACCAAAGGGTGATGTGCTTGCTGGTCGCCGCTGGTCCTGGGTCTGTTCGTTAACGCTGGTCACTGGAGCTCCTTCAGGGTCTCGGAGCCTGAACACGATGACCCCACGCTTGGAGGCCACACATGTGTCTGTTGAGCTGATGGAGCTTCAGACCGCCTCTCCGGACTGTTGCATCATCGAGCAGTTGGTGGAGATTTCACGAGAAGATGATGAGTTGCGCCGGGTGGTGTTCATTACGGTGGTTGGTTCACGCTTGCCCATTGGAGTTACAGGAGGCGATGATCGCGATTGCCAATCACTTCGGAATCGATGGTCTGAGGTCTCCATCCATCTTGCAAAACCTGATGATTTCCTCCTGTTGTTGCCAAACGAGGAAACAGCCCGGCGTGTTCTGAATGGTGGTCAAGTGGTACGAATGCCGAGGTTCTCCTGCCTCATTAAGCCTTGGTCGCGGTTTGTCCACACAGCTGGACGCACTCTTCAATTTCTCGTTGAGCTATGTCTCAATGGAATACCAGAGCATGCTTGGGGCTTAGCTATGGCATGTAGATTGTTGAGCCCGTTTTGTCGGATTGAGGCCCTGCGTCCATCCGCAGCGGTGCACTCTGATCTCCGCGACTTCAAGCTTAGAGCATGGACACACTGCACATAATTCTTTCCATGGCGCTGACGTCTTTTGGTAGAGGAGCCATCAGAACCGTCTCTGGCTGGGAGCACGTCCATGACATGTATGCTTGAGTATGATGTGGAGGTTCATTTGATGCGGACTGTCAGCCCTGCATCATAAAGCCATTGACAAGATTTGTAGAGCTTTTCTTTGGAAAGGTCGCTAGGAGGTTAATGGAGATCATTGCCTTGTTTCTTGGGATCGGGTTAAGAGGCCAATTGAAGATCATCATTTGTGGGTGCTTTCTTCATCCGGAAATTTCTCGAGAAGATCAGCCTATTGTTGTTTCTTCGTGGGGGCTGTTGAGTTTGAGCCTTTGCAAGAAATTTGGAAATCTTGGGCTCGGTCTCATTGCAGATTTTTCATTTGGTTGGCCTCGCTAAATCGATGTTGGACTGCTGACCGCTTGGCCCAATGTGACCGGTGAGCTTCCCGCTTTGTGATCAAGAGGAGGGAAATGTGCAACATTTGCTCACGACATGTGTGTTCTCAATGGGAGTTTGGTTCTCTGTCCTTTCCTTGTTTGGTCTGCAGCAGCATACTCCAGGGTCTGATAATCTCATCTTCATTGAGTGCTGGCGCATGCTTTGCAGCAAATTGATAAACAACACCGGAAGGGTTTCAAGTTGTTAGTTGTGTTAGTGGCTTGGTTGATTTGGAAGCATAGAGATGGGTGTCTTTGAGGGCGCCTCAAGTTATAGGCTAATATAGATGTTTTTACGCAGGACAGTAGGATGAGGCCAAATTATGGTGCATGGCAGGGGCCAAAGGTCTTAGTACATATGGCCGTAGAGTATTTTGTGTCGCTGGTCGTAGCTTTGTTTTTTTGTGGCTTTTTCTTTGTTCTNCACCAAAGGGTGATGTGCTTGCTGGTCGCCGCTGGTCCTGGGTCTGTTCGTTAACGCTGGTCACTGGAGCTCCTTCAGGGTCTCGGAGCCTGAACACGATGACCCCACGCTTGGAGGCCACACATGTGTCTGTTGAGCTGATGGAGCTTCAGACCGCCTCTCCGGACTGTTGCATCATCGAGCAGTTGGTGGAGATTTCACGAGAAGATGATGAGTTGCGCCGGGTGGTGTTCATTACGGTGGTTGGTTCACGCTTGCCCATTGGAGTTACAGGAGGCGATGATCGCGATTGCCAATCACTTCGGAATCGATGGTCTGAGGTCTCCATCCATCTTGCAAAACCTGATGATTTCCTCCTGTTGTTGCCAAACGAGGAAACAGCCCGGCGTGTTCTGAATGGTGGTCAAGTGGTACGAATGCCGAGGTTCTCCTGCCTCATTAAGCCTTGGTCGCGGTTTGTCCACACAGCTGGACGCACTCTTCAATTTCTCGTTGAGCTATGTCTCAATGGAATACCAGAGCATGCTTGGGGCTTAGCTATGGCATGTAGATTGTTGAGCCCGTTTTGTCGGATTGAGGCCCTGCGTCCATCCGCAGCGGTGCACTCTGATCTCCGCGACTTCAAGCTTAGAGCATGGACACACTGCACATAATTCTTTCCATGGCGCTGACGTCTTTTGGTAGAGGAGCCATCAGAACCGTCTCTGGCTGGGAGCACGTCCATGACATGTATGCTTGAGTATGATGTGGAGGTTCATTTGATGCGGACTGTCAGCCCTGCATCATAAAGCCATTGACAAGATTTGTAGAGCTTTTCTTTGGAAAGGTCGCTAGGAGGTTAATGGAGATCATTGCCTTGTTTCTTGGGATCGGGTTAAGAGGCCAATTGAAGATCATCATTTGTGGGTGCTTTCTTCATCCGGAAATTTCTCGAGAAGATCAGCCTATTGTTGTTTCTTCGTGGGGGCTGTTGAGTTTGAGCCTTTGCAAGAAATTTGGAAATCTTGGGCTCGGTCTCATTGCAGATTTTTCATTTGGTTGGCCTCGCTAAATCGATGTTGGACTGCTGACCGCTTGGCCCAATGTGACCGGTGAGCTTCCCGCTTTGTGATCAAGAGGAGGGAAATGTGCAACATTTGCTCACGACATGTGTGTTCTCAATGGGAGTTTGGTTCTCTGTCCTTTCCTTGTTTGGTCTGCAGCAGCATACTCCAGGGTCTGATAATCTCATCTTCATTGAGTGCTGGCGCATGCTTTGCAGCAAATTGATAAACAACACCGGAAGGGTTTCAAGTTGTTAGTTGTGTTAGTGGCTTGGTTGATTTGGAAGCATAGAGATGGGTGTCTTTGAGGGCGCCTCAAGTTATAGGCTAATATAGATGTTTTTACGCAGGACAGTAGGATGAGGCCAAATTATGGTGCATGGCAGGGGCCAAAGGTCTTAGTACATATGGCCGTAGAGTATTTTGTGTCGCTGGTCGTAGCTTTGTTTTTTTGTGGCTTTTTCTTTGTTCTAAACCTTGCCTTGATGGGCTTGTACAAGTCTTCTTAGACTCTTTCTTAATATAATGATCCGCGGCTATCGTGCGTGTTCAAGACAAAAACATGTTTGTAGGTCATATCTGTAGTTAATGCTAGAGAGATAGAGTATGTTCATCTGCAAATAATTATGTCAAAATGCCCACATTTCCAATCTCCTTTCTCCTCTTCCCTCTCATATAAATTAGTTTCCTGTCATGGACAAAGTATTTGCCTGATTATGGTTTGCTGGCACATCGCTCACTGTTTTTTTTTTAATTTGTTCACTTTGATTTTCATCTAGCGTCTAGGTCGAAGGTTAAGCTCAACTGTTCAAGCAAATATTTTTCAAACACCAGGAAGTAGCTGTTTTAATTTTGCGTGTGCCCCCTTATGTAGTAGTATATACATGCTGTATTTTGGCTAACAAAAGGAAAATTATTTTTCTGAACCAACTGACTTTTTTCTTTAAGTATGAAATTCCTGGGCTTATACTTAGTTTTTTTCTGAAATGTTCCTAACTTGTTTGAAGTGTATACCAGGGAAAGCTTATATTTGATTTTGGAACTCTGACATGAAGGAGTTTCAGACTGGCTGTAACTTTGCCTGCCTAGTGTATATAGTATGTGGATGGTTTGCTTAGGACCACAGGTTGCTTTTAAACAGTAGGCACCAGGTGCCCGGCTTTAAATTAATAAAGCCTCACGGCAAGACAGTAACAAGGTTCACTGCTGCCCAGCAGCTTACAACACAAAATTTAACATGGAAAAGCCACACTGGCTATCCAAAAGTGCAACAAGCTAAGAATAACCGACTACAAAAGCTCATCGACGAGAGTTTGCGTTCGACGAGAGAGGCGAGTAGGTGCACGAGAAGAGGTTCTTGGTCATCCTCCCCAGCTCATCGAACATTGGCAAGTCCTTATGCTTTTGAAGTGGCCGCCACTGCTGCAGGGTTAAAACAATTTTGAACACACAGTCAGCAGGTTGGCGAGGGAAAGTCCCTTCAATAGAAAACTTGTCGCGAGTGGTCCAAATCGCCCAGGACTGGACCACAGGTTGCTGGAATGACATCGTGATTTGTGAGTGCCAGGAATATTAAGAAGCAATATTCACATCGTGCTTGGTATTTTTCATACAGAAGTTAAGGAACCTCCAGTTCAGAGTTGATGGCCAGCCATTTTTAACTTGTTGATTTCTTGAAGTGTCTTTACCTAATACTCCCTCCGTTCCAAATTGATCGTCGTAGCTTTTTTTCCAAAATGAGCGAACCTACACACTGAAACGCGTTTAGATGCATCCGTATTTAGACCAAACTTGACCAAAGTTTCGTCAATTAATTTGGAATGGAGGAAATAATTAGTACTGTATCAATTTTAATATATTACACAGCATCGACTTCATGTCTTCATGGTCTCCCGGTCTGTCATATATGTGTTGCATTGTTAAAAAATTATCTAAGTTATGTCTTAATTAAAGTAGGCAGACTGGGGTAAGTTTACAATTGCAGTATTATATTGAATAGTACTATTTGGCCTATATGAAGTATCAGTCCTTCAAAATATTTGTGTTCTGATGTTTTATTTCAATACAGGATTGTTCCAAGTCCATGGTAATATTGCTTATCACCCCACCTCCTATTGATGAAGACGGAAGAGAAAGATATGCACGGTTGGCATCACTTGTCCTCTTTAACTCATGTTTCCTGTAGAATCTTTAGTGACTGGCTGGCATATAGAAAGAAATAAATGAGTGTGAGGAAAGACTACCTTATTTGTCAGTTCTACTTAGGCCGAGTTTGTGCTTGCTGAATTGTGCTGCGATATGCTTATTTAATAACCTTCTGGCGAGAGTTAACGACAAAAGTAGGCAAAAGCAGGCCAAACAAACACTAAAATAGGCAAAAGCAGGCCAAACAAACACTAAAATAGGCAAAAGCGGGTGTGACAAACGGGAATATGATAAATCCACCGCAATGTCAATTGCACCCTTAATTTCTTTGTTGTCTATTTGGTGGCGCTGGGGCACTCCAGACAATGCCCTACTGAAGTTCCCTTTTTTTGGGAACACTGCAGTTACGGAATATTATAGTTCATTTTTTATTGTCATTCATGTTATGGGAAGTAACTGACATGTTTGATTTTCCACAAGCTTTACTGAACACATCACATGCAACTTCTTGATTATTAATTATTTGTATTTTCTCCTCAAGATCACTATATGGAAAGGATGCGAGGAGGCTCCCTGAAAGAACAAATGAAATGGCTGGTGTCTATGCAAGTCAATGCATAGAACTAGCCAAAGAAATGGATGTGCACTGCGTTGATATTTGGTCAAAGATGCAGGCGGCTGAAGGGTGGCAGAAACTTTACTTAAGGTAAATGCTTTCTCAGATTTGTTTACCTTGTTAGGATGAAGATTTTGTTTACATTTTTCTGGGTTTAAATACTTTCATGCATTTGGCTGCAAGACAATATTGTAGTTATTGATACCTCAGTACTCCACAAACTGTAGTGTTTTCTCAGTATTAAAAAAAAGAAGTCCTGACCTCTTTTTCAAAAACTGAGAAACGAGAGAAAAGGAAGCCGTTCCGCTTGCTAGCGCACTCCGTCGAACAGCCACTGGCCGGAGGACCTTGCTGGTGTTCACGTGCTAGCGGCGTCCGTACAGCAGAAGCATTTTGGAGGAGCGACAGGTCCTACTAACCGATTAACATGGCTTTGGTGCTGCTTGGCTTGGTCTTGAACTGCCTGATGTTTGTTGTCACATTTGAGGGCTTCTGAAACTGTTTTTTATCTGTTTACTTTGCCTCAAATGAAGCCAATAATCAACCAGCTGCCCAACGGCATTCAAAAACTAGCAAAATATGGTGCCAAAAACTACTGTTGCCAAACACCCCATGGTTTTAATAATACTGCTGAATACAGCACTATCAAAATACTGTGGTATCTCGTGCCCACAAGTTATAATACTATAGTATTGGGATTGGTTTTTGAACTACTTCACTACCAAACAAGGTTAGTTTTCTCTGTTACCACATTTTTTTTGGAATGAATGAATTGGTTTCAATTTTTTTATTTAGGTTCTATACTTAAGAACAATATTGAGTTTAATCAGTTCGAACTTTTTCACCAAAGCAAGAAAGGCTATTTTCTAGCTCGAAATATTTAGACTGTCATCCACCTTGACATATCTTCTACCACTAAACTCACTGCTTCGTATTGCCGTGCATTTACGACGTGATCTAAGATAACATATGTGTATTAATTATCTTTCACATACTTTGGAAACGCGAAACATCAAATGCAAGTTCTTGCAAGAAAATTGCAATCAGCTTAGTTGTTTGAGACCTGAAATGTGGTTGTTTGCAACTTGTCCGTAGGAGCAGAAGCTTCAGCTTCTTGAAAACCATCCATTACTGCATCCATTTTGATACCTAACTATTTTCATCTCCTAGTGATGGACTGCATCTGACACTGGAAGGGAATGCTCTGGTCCACCAGGAGGTTGTGCAATCATTGAGAGGTGCTGGTCTGAAATCTGAAGATATGACGCATGACTTCCCTCATCATTCCAAAATCGACGGAATTTTCCCAGAAAAGGCCTTCCAGTGATGTCTTATGTGATTTCAGGCTATGTGATTTTCAAGTTTGAACTGCTTGCTCCCTGTGTCTGGAGGTTTTGCTTTGCTCTTGTTCTACCTTTTCTTCTGTTGTGATTTTTACCAGTCAAAATAATTATAACTAAAATTACTTTAGTAATGACTAAATGACGCAATTTAGGTGGATTTCCCAAACTATTACAGTTTACAATACAAGGAACACGGTGATTACTGTTTCATAGTACTCCGACATATCTGCACTAGACACTGCATTTCTTCATGCACAGATGCCGCAAACAAATTCTCCTGCGAGCTGTCGAAAGTCTACATGATACATGCTGCATTTGTGCCACTCAAGCTCGTTTCCGTATCAGATTCTGTAACTCTGATTCTAGACCTTCGACTGCCTGGTGTCAGGCTCGCGACTCAGTCGGAAGCATAAGCTGGGACAGAATGGCGATGTCGGTTGCTGCCAGCTGCCTACCTGTGCTGTAATCTTAAGAGCTATTTTTGTCCGAATGATAATGAACAGTACTCTTGTCTAGGTGCACTCCAGCTCTCTTTCTTCACCGAACCTGCTTTAGATTTTTGTTATATTGGCATGCGTGTGATTATTGCAACGGAATATATGCCTTGAACAAAAGATTTGAGATCTTGGACCCTTATTCTGACTATAGCATCCACACATGGCATGAGGCTACGGTTGCATCTCATGATTTCTCGAGATGTTTCTCTTCTCTTCCTTCCTCCAGGGATCCTTTTTGCTGAGACTGATCCTATTTTTGTAAATCTTTTGTCAAAGAGTTGGTAGAATTTTTTACCGGTAAAGAACACAGACATTGCATCAGTGTTGATCCGTGATTCGTTGGAAGTTTTTGCTCGGTTTTGTGCTCTCGCTGAAGGAGGTCCAGATGCACTTTCTTGTGCTGAAATTTGTTCGAGGCTTCAGTCTCACACACTCACTCTTCTGCAGCACCAACCACGTAGTGACGTGTCGCTGTCGCTGTCGCCGTGTCGGCCTGTGTGGTTATATGTGAAAAGTTGCACGGGGCCAGCTAGTCTACGGTCTGCCTTGTAGGGAACAAAGATTAACTGCAAAGTAGCTAATCTACGGTCTGCTACGACTTTCCAGAATTATCAGCTCGTCATCACCGGCACAGGTAATAAGATCTGCGTTCAGATAAAGGTTGCTAAACATGCACATCTAACTTGCTCTCTAGAGTAGGAAAATAATACTTCAACCTCTCCTTTTCTTCTCGTTGCTTCTGCGATTTCTGTCTTTTCACCGCACACTATCGAAGAGAAAGTTCTAGTTTGGTAATTTTAATTAATCTTGATCCTGAATACTTGCATTCTCAGTTCCTGTATATTTTTTTCTGTTCCTACTTTTCGAGTTCATGTGTTCTCAAGAAGGCTTTAACTTTAGTGGCATTTAAAATTTTAGGCAAATATCTAGTGTCCATTGGATTTTTGGAGGATACTTCAAGCGCAGATGAATTGAAATGGTCTTGAACCCTATAAAATGGGAAAACTATAAGAAACAGATCAAATAGTGTATAGAGTAGTACCACAGGAAACAAAGAAATTGAAGCAAGATGTTTGAGTAGACGGAAATTAGCCTCCCAATAGAACCAACAAAATCCTTATTAAAACTTCATGACGATTCCAATCATACAATCAAATGACATTTGTACGAAATCAATCCTACCAAATTGTCCAAAATCCTATATAAGATTGTATTGAACTAAAGTAGCCCAAACCTTTTTAATTCTGAACCTGCTGTCACAACTTGGAAAACAATCATATTGACACGGCTAGAAAAAGTGTATATTGATGCAGCTACCCTAGAGTGAAGTAAAAAAACATATTTTCCAAAACTCTCTTTGCCTCGTGATTCGTTTATTTTGTAAATTAAAAAACATTTAGAATTTTAAAGAAATCTTAAAAAGATGAGCGAAGCCAGTAATGTTCCTACAAGCATGCAAATCACAAAGCTAATTCTTTGAATTATAGGCTACACAAAAAAACTGAAAAACTTTGGAGACATGAAAATATGCACTGTTCATTATACGGGAATCCATAATTTTTTAATGTTTATGTAGCCTAAAATACAAAATATTCTAAATAAAAGTTGCACCGTTTATGGGATTACGTCTAGAATTTTTTTTACCATTTTTAACTTGTATATTTTTTAAAATAAAGGGACCATCGGGGCTCAGGAGCCAGAAGTCCCTACTCTTTGTTTGCCTTCACATGTAAGCTTTTTGCAGATTGACATGGTTTCTGGAGACCTGATTTTGAAAGATATTATTAATTCTTCTCGACAGAAGTATATTGTGCACCAAGGAAGCAACGGAATATAAGCTGAGACCTTGTGATGCGATCGTGTCCCTTTCCGACGAAAAGGACGGCTGCACGCAGCGGCGGCGTGGTGTGCGCGCGCGTGTCTCCGTCCTCCTCCTTCCACCGCATCACCGACCGACCCTCTGCGCAGTCGCCTCGTCAATAGAACCGCTCCGCGTGTCGCCACGCCATTCCTCCTCATCTTTCACTCCACCTCGATCGCCGTCGTGTGGTGCCTGCACCGGGATCGCCTCGGGGAAGTAAATAATAGGCCACCGCTCAGCGAGGCGCAGGGGAGAAAGATCGAAGAGCTCAGTCTCTCGGAGGTCGGAGCGGATAAGCTCGAACTGCTCGTATTAGTACTCTGCTGTCTCGGAGACTCGGACCAGACACACTCCGCCTCCACCAATCTACGTCAATCTCACAGGGAGAAAGATCTCGATCGGAAGCTCTTGCTCTTCCATTCCGTCTTCATGGCCGCGCGAGCTCTGACCGCCGCCGCCGCCGCTGTGGCCGGCCGCCGGGTGGCCAGCCAGACCAGGCCGCCTCTTCTGGCCTTCTGCAGGTAACAACATTTTTCCCCTTCTTGCTGGTGCATGAGAAGAAATAAGGATCTTTCTTGCCTGATACATCCCGTGTTCGCAGGAGCGGAGCCAACAGGAATCACTCGGCCAGCGCGCAGCGTGAGGAGGAGCACAAGGACGTCCATGGCACGGCGGCGCCGATGACCATCGGGGAGCAGGTGGAGGCGGCGCTGAACAGCAAGAACGTGGAGGTACTCCAGGGCGAGGAGCACGTCGCCACGATGCTCCCGGACGAGACCATCGACATTGGCGGCGCCGGAGCTGGCGAGGACGCGTCGTGGGTGCCCGACCAGGAGACGGGCGTCTTCGTCCCCGCCGACTCCGACACCGCCGCCACCCACGGCGACGCCGCCCCCATGCCCAAGGCGGGTAGGTCGGTGCTGGACCAGACGGTGTTCGTCAGGGAGGAGGAGATGGAGGACGTCGAGAGGCCCGCCATCGACATGGCCGATGACAATTGACTACTAGTGCAAGTAGCTCCTTCGACCAGGCCTTTGTAGTTTCAATAAGCTTAGCCTTCGCCTTCGGGGTAGAAATAAATCTCTCATCACGCGGCACGCCTGTCTGTTCAAGGCTCTGTTTATCTACTGCTCCATACCAACCATTTACACTATCATCTAGCTGAAAATGCAATTCGCCGTAAGTCAGATTTCCCCCTAACAGTGTTCAGTAGCTCATTCGAACCATGTCTCCCGCCTCAGTTTACCGTCCCCCTTCAGTCATCATTCCGAACAGACAACATGTTGAAAATAACTGGTTTTACGTCTGGTTTTTTTCTGGGTTTTTCTTAAATCGTGACCGACAAAAAGTCCCGAAAAGCTTTAGCCTTCTCACGCGCCCCTGCAGATATGAAAACAGGTCCAAACATACACACAATGGCTGCGTCTGGATCTGTTTGGGCCTTACAAAAAGAACAGAAAACCTTGTGCCTAGAAAACGTCCATAGACCATAGGGTTGAGAGTGAGGGAGGAGGAATGTGATGAAAACACTGAATAAAGAAAAGAAAGTGAAAATGAAGACTGAGTAAATAAAAGAGGCTAAGACCAAAACTGAGTAACAAGAAGAAACTGAGAATAAAAAGAGACGGAGAATGAAGTATAAGAAAGAATGAAGAATAAGACAAAGAATATGAAAGAGAATGAAGAATAAGAAAAAAAAAGAACTGAAGCATATGAAAGAGAGTGAAGAATAATAAAGAGATAAAGAATGATGAATAAGAAGGTAAATAAAGAGTGAAGAATATGACAAGAAAATGAATAATAAGAGTCAAACAAGAAACTGAAGAATGAAGAATAAGAAATAGAATTTGAAAACGAATGAAGAATAAGAAAGAGATTCGCAAAAAAAAAGAATAAGAAAGAGAATGCAGAATAATGAATAAGAAATAGAATTTGAAAGCGAATGAAGAATAAGAAAGAGATTCACAAAAAAAAAGAATAAGAAAGAGAATGAAGAATGATGAATAAGAAGGTAAATGAAGAGTGAAGAATATGACAAGAAAATGAATAATAAGAATCTAACAAGAAAATGAAGAATGAAGAATAAGAAAGAGAATTTGAAAGCGAATGAAGAATAAGAAAGAGAATGAAGAATAATAAAGAGGTACAGAATGAAGAATAAGAAGGAAAATGAAGACTGAAGAATATGACAGAGAAAATGAATAATAAGAATCAAACAAGAAAATGAAGATTGATGAATAATTGAAGAATGACAGAGAACAACAAAATTGATAACCTGCTTATAGAGAAACCATACATTACATGTGCTGGCAACACAAACGCATACCGAGCTCCAAACTGAAAAAATACTAATTAGCTAAACACACAGATCAAAGGAGAAGCAGCAAGCATTCAGCACACCGCTCTACAAAAAATCTGCTCTCCATCTCCAATACATCACCCCTACACACTAAGCAGCCCTGCAACTAAGAACAACACAGCAAAAACGCGGGAAGCTTCACACTACTGACTCCAGGAACAGCATCAGCAAGCATTCACCACACTGCTTCAGTTTATCATACGCATTCTAAATCAGATGTTTGCCTAACAAACAACAGAGAAATCGCATCACAGCTGCAATCCATGTATTTGCGTTCTCCACACCTAAAAACAACAAATTAGACCAGATCCTGGCGCGATCTTACTAATCCAAGATAGGAACGCGCACAGCGATCGTCTAAGAACAGAAATAATGAACAGGGGACAAACGGTTATCGCTCCACCGGCGAAGAAGAAACGAACTAATCCCGCCGGCGAAGCAACCTGCTACCGCCTCCGCGAAACGGTTGTCGCTTGCCGGAAGCTTCGCCATGGAGGAACCCAGCTCCTCGGGCTCCACGGAGACCCATCGGAGAAAAATCGTCGGACAACGATTCCGCTCCTCGCTCTGGCTCCTCGCTCCGGTGTCCTTCATCGGCTCACCTCCTCCGCGAGGGGAGAACCCAAAGCCACCGCCGTGGGAGAAAGCCACCGCCGCGGCTCCGCTCACTTTCGTCCCCAACTCTCTCTCCCCTGAGACAAAGGGAAACGACAAATAAAAACCAAACCAGCTAGAAAAACCAATATAAAAACCGGGCAACTACCGCGCGACAAGATTCGTGCCACCGCTCGAAATGAGCGGCCAGCGATCTGACTTGAGACGAATTGAGATTTCATCTAGCTGAAAATTAGGAAAAGTGCAAATTTATCTACTGCCAACCAGTGATGTTGGCTTGTAGTACCAAAATGTAGCGTGAATTACTTTTTTTAGAAGTCAAAATGAATGTCTAAGTTTGACCGAATACATAGAAAATATCTGAGATTCTATGACCTCAAATCAATATCATTAGAATTTCTATGAAATATACTCTCATATTATATATATTTCGCGTTGTAGATGCTATATTTTCTACAAGGTTAACTTTACATTACCCTATTTTCTCCATGGTCACCTTGATATTATCCTTAACGTCGAGTGTGGCCCGCCAAAAGCATGACTCGTAAAGAAGAGTCTGACACACGCTTTTTTTTGAACGCGACACACGCTTTTGGAGACCTAAAACCCGCTAGACTAAGAGGTATCCATCGAGGCCCTATGAGCTGAACTAGGTTGGCATGATCATCCTAAGGATCTCATTGGCATAGCCGTCCCTTAAGAACTTTGTTGGCATGACTGTCCCAAGAACCTTGTGAATTCGCTGCCCTAAATATTAAAGGCCGACAAAGAACAAGGAAAAATAAATATACAAGAGGATGGATAAAAGTAGATGTAACACGAAAAGTTGTAGATCTGGCCCAACGGCATGAAAGTCTGCGACATGGCGCAATGGTGAGAGTGCACCCTCCAATCTTGAAGGACAACAAAAATCAAGAAAAAGTATACATGAGGATGGATAGAAGTAGATGAACACGAAAAGTAGTAGATTTGGCCAACCGACACAAAAATCTGCACATGGCACAATGGTGAGAGTGCTGGGGGCGGGCATGCGGCGGCCGCCGCCGCACACTCATGGAACAAATCTGGGCCATGTGGGCTGCGTGCTTGGCACGGTGTGCGATCGCTGCGAAGGTTGCAATGGCCGTGCTACTCGTCTTTGTACTATTGTCAACCCTTGCCCCTGGATTTTGGGTTTGGCTTGGATCTGGGCCATGCGGGCCTAGATCAAGTGCCACCCGTGGCGCGGCGTACGGCCATGCTCGTTGTCTACCTCCTAGAGGATATTGCTAGAGCCCGACATTGATGTGGTGGCGCCTATTGGAGCTGGCATTCCTCCCTAGAAGGCATCGGGACTACCCCTCCCTACTCCTCGTTGAGTACGAGGGAAACCCTAGGAATACTCTACTAGTCCAGAGAGTCAACGTCACCCCCTTCTTCAATTAGGTGATGCTTGTGTGTTTAGCGATCCTTAGGCCAGGTGGTGTTATGGTGGGGCAATGCTGCTCTACCTCCAGGTGGTGGAGTGATGCATGGGCGTAATGGCCACCATATATCTTCATCGCTTTATCGTCAATCTCCTCCATCATTTGATATTTGTATACATTGTTTACCTGTTAGGCATATTTGTGTGTTTTCCCCAACAGTTTCTTCTATCTGAACTCGTGTATGATGATTGTTTCTTTATTCGTAAAGCGGGGCGAAAACCTACTTCAAAATAAAGACCAAGGAATTGGTGCATTATAGATCCTATTCCTAAACCGGTTGAATCAAGCCCATGCAACCATCTCCTATAGGTTGCACCAGACACTCCCGAGCTTATGTATGATGAAGCAAGTACCACTAACTGGTCCAATATAATTTGTGTACAACCTACAGTTAATTAAAAGGTTTTATACTGTTAAAAGGTTTTATATATGTCCAACCTCGCAGTGCTGAAACAAGGACCAAATGTCCTTTACCGAGTTCCCCGGGTTCAAACACACGACAAAGTACGTGAGCACACGAGAAAGGTTAGGCCCATGTGCTGAAACACATGACAAAGTCCACTGATTGTCGTGTGCCGAAGGAAGACACACGACAAAGGGAACAACTACATGGTCTAGAATTTGCCGCTCATCGAGGAAGACAAATGTGAAACCTTTGCTATTTCACGACGACTTATACACGGCAAAGTATGACATGCCGTCAACACCGCCTACCGTTATGTAACTTTTTTGCTGAAAAAACACAAAAGTTACTGCAAAGTTTGTTTGTCGTCCTATAGTCTGACATGTCCTGTCTGCCGAGTGTGCTACACGACAAAAGGCTTTTCATGTTATAAACCGTCTCTGCCGTGTCTTTTGCACACATGTCAAAGACTGTTTTTTTAAACCTTTTTCTCCTTTTTTGCAAAAAAATACCTGTCGCTGGCTTGCTGCCTGGATGAGGGCTCGACCCCGTTGCGCACAGATACAAAACTTGTGGCGGAACAAAATCTATGGGAGATCTAGTTTGGTAAAAGAAAATCTGACTTATTAGAACCCCGTGACCATTTTCCAAACATTTTTGTAATATTAGTTGATTGTGGTAAAATTAAAAGTAGACAATTTATTTCCCCTTATTTGTAACTTTTGTATGCGGAAGGATTACCGAGTATCTTTTTGCATGAAGAAAAAGTTGGTGGCATCGATGGAATTATGGTGTATAGAAATGCACCGTCAGTTTCTCATCTACTATTTGCCGATGATTCACTTATTCTCATGAAAGTGGATATGACTAATGCAACTTCCTTACAACAAGTTTTTTATTTCTATTGTGCAAATTCGGGATAGTTGGTAAGTTTGGTGAAATTAAGTATTATTCCTCTCCTAATACTCATGTTATTTTGAGATTATGAGGAGCGTGATCTTGATCATGCGGTAATGTACTCCACCGGTGGTGGCATGCCTCATGGACGGCTTGCCATAGGTGATGGGGCGTTCAGGAAGTCAGTAGTTGTTGCTGCTGCTAAACGACGCAATATAAAGCCAGCAAACTCCATGTCCTACCAAAATGTGATCCGGAGGAACCAATTCTTGGAAAAAGAGCTCAAAAATTATAATAAACATATGAGAGTAAGTTTTATGATATCCATATATTACAAATTCTCAATTTCCCCAAACTGAACTATTACTTTAACACAACAGTTTCTATATGCCAATGCTGGACATCCTGTGCCCGAAGATCTTGCAGATGGCTCGATGGAAGACAGATATCATGTATGTACACCAAACAGAGTTCCCTTGTATTTTCAACCGTACCACCACACTCCATGTACAAACAAATCATCATTCCTTGCTACCAATGGTTACTCGAAATTGTCATACCTAATAATTATATTTCTAACTTGGGGCGATCAGAGATGTAAACTGACCGTATCCATCCTGCTGGAGATGACAGTGGTGCACCTATAACTGAGAATGTTTTTTCCGATGAAGAGTAGTGAAAAAAATGCTGAAACTCCATGCTGGTCATGGAGTACTTTTAGTGATACTATAGCTGTACCCTGAGCAATGTGATTGCTTTGATTTTAGGATGCTTTTCTTACAACATGCCTGATTGCTTTGATTTTGGTACATACTTATCATTTACTAGTTCCATACTCCATTTATGGTTCAGATAGCAATTCTGCACATACATCAGCTCCTGTAGGCATGTGCTTATTTTTACTCCATGTATAGTTCCTTGCTGGAATTATGATATGATGATTTTTTGTGAGAGATTCTAGTGTAGGCATGTGCTTATATGTATCTTCGTGTGCTTTTTGTAGGCGAATCAATCTTCTCCATCTATGGAAAATGGTGGCACTCCATTGACGGCGCCGTATCGTGCGGGAGAGCAAAGTGATATGCCCCCATCAAGCCAGAATCATACAACTCGAGCACTTGAGGATTCACCTAGCTTAGATGAGTAATAAGCATGATTGTTGCTTACGCATGTAGCTACCATGTTGCGGTTTGACTTTTGCACTATTGAACTTAAGTGTTTCTAGATTGACTTGTCTCCTCTCATGTTGCCAAAAACAAGTGGCTGTTATGGATAGAGTAACTGCCAATATGGATTACTGTATGATTTTGTGAATCTGATCTCATATGTGATGTTTTGCTGAAGTCATAATCCATATATATCTTGCTGCCAACTTTTGTATTTTTGAAATGGATTTTTAGCTATTGAAAATGCTTCAGCAACATTGCTGTAACCTTATTCCTGACAAGGTTTCCTGACGCCTCTAACCATCAGGAATATTTGTTTGTGTGGCTCCCTTGTTCCGTCAGGATTTGCCGTCGCGAGTAACAATTCCGACGTGCACCGTCAGGAATGAGCACCTTTCCTGACGCCTTGTTCCTGACGGCTGATTCCTGACGGGAAGTGTCAGGAATACGTATTCCTGACGGTTTGAGTGTTATTCCTGATGTTTCGGGGCCGTCAGGAATGTGAGCGTTTGGGGTAGTGAGAGATATGTGAGGCTTTGCATATTTGTACAGACGTTTAATTGATGAACCTGAATCACTATGTGCCCAAGTTCTAAGGGCAAAATACTACCTCCATGAAGATATTTTAAAAGCGGACAATGATGAAAGCATTGATATATGGAGTGACCCATGGATTCCTTCTAGCCCTTCCAGGAGATTAATATCAACAAGATGTCAGACCGTATACACCAAGATGAGCAAGCAAATTAGAACCGTTACCGGTCAGTTGGATGAAGACCTTCTCCGTACCCTGTTTAATCCCTTGGATGTACAAAGAATTTTGCAAATTCCGCTTAACAATCATGGATTCATGATTTCATCGCCTGGAATTTTACCAAACATGGTCTCTACACTACACAGTGTGAGGTCGGCTTATCACATTCAGTGGCGTGTCATCAGTTCGTTCACTCGGCAGGCCAGCTCGCTTTACGAGGAGGATCAGTAGTAAATCAGGTATGGAGGAATGTGTGGAAGCTCAAGGTACGGGATTAAAATCTTTATATGGCGATCTCTGTATTCTCTCACTGAAAAGTGTCCTAGCCAATCAGCATATGGAACAAGTGGTGAGTGCCCCATCTGTACTCTTGGAGGCTTGGAGCTGCAGATAATATGCATCTTCTATTTCAATGTCCCATTGCGTTAGAATTATGGAGGGAAATGACAATTATGAAGGTGTTTCATCCCGTTACTTGGGCGTCCGTCGTTTCCACTCCTGCTAGCTCTTTAGCTTCGACGGATATGTTATTGAAGTCCGGCAGGCCAAGCTATTGCGCTCTAAGCTTTTCAATATGGCTTCCTTTCGGCTTGAGGAGACGGTCCAACCTCTTCGTGATTTTGTTGACTCCATGCAGGGTTGGATGCTTCGGATTGAGAGCTTTCTGAAGAGGGCCGAGGCCGCACTGGATAGGCTCTCCCTGACGCCTATGTTGTAGAGAACTCCTGAGCTACGTCCTTTGGATGTGCCTGATGTTGGTTTGGTGGATGAGAGTGGAGCAGACCTTTATGGTCATTTCTCTCCTCGTGTTTCAGACAACTCAACGGTGGTGGCTCCGGTGGTGCAGATCATGCCCGAGCTTCAGGAGATGTGTGGGAATCTTGTTGTGCCTCTGTCTGATGTGAAAGCGGATGTGGCTTTGTCGAGCCATGGTCTAGACTTAGAGGAGAGTGGTGGCGTGGTCTTTCCCAAGTCCATTGGGCATGTGGTTCCTGTAAGTGATGTGGTTCATACTTCTAGAGAATTGGCACGTGTTCCCGGTTATCTCATTGCAAAAGAAATTTGTGATTTCTTTGCACTTTGGCTGCTGCTAACCCAGGATCCGGCAAGATGATTGGGTGTCTCCTAAAGGAACATGCCAACAGGGATAAGAGCAAGATGGCACTAGCCCTAGAATAGTCAATGGGAAGGAGAAATCAAACAAGTGTAGGAGGAAGAAGAGTGACACTACAGAAAGGGCATTTGTGGTTTCTTGATGGTTGACTTGGTGTCTTGGCTTGTCATCTTGGCTGCGCTTGTGTTGTGCTTGTGTCAGTCTATGGAGGCACTATGTTTTGTTAAGGGCCTGTTGTGGTGTGTTATAAGAGTTTTGTTTTAGGAGCTTACGTGTTGTGTTCATGAGCCTTCATGTTTTAGGTGTTTCGGGGGTGGCTTTGATGCCTTCGTGGTCTAGTTTGTAACGATTTTTTGCCCGATTTCCGTAAATTAACTGGTCAACTCTCTTTTTCTTAATTAATGGATGAGGCAATTCTTTTTTCCTCCATTTCAAAAAAGAATTATGGAGGGAGCTGGGCTTGAAGGAAATAATAGACAAGGCAGTTATTTGTTATTGACGAGGTTTTAACTCGGCAATGCCCATGTTTCGGGGCTTTCGATTCATGGAGAGCATGTGGGCGCTTGGCGGATTCGACGGCTTCAGACAGAAACAGGGGGTGCACACGAATTTACCCAGGTTCGGCCCCCCGGAGGGTAAAGACCTACATCCTGCTTGTCTGATCTTGTATTGCTGGTATATGAGGAGCTGTTACAATGGCGCGCAGATGCAATCTGGCGGAGGTGGAAGGAGATGGCGTGGCTAGCCTATGCGAGGTTGTTTTGTAGGCTATGCGAATCTCTTCTCTAGGGGGGCGCCCTTGGTGGCTTTATAGATGCAGCCAGTTAGGGTTTACAAATATTTTTTGCCTTCTACTCCAAGTCGAAGTGCTGGGCTTTGCGGGCTTCGGGTACCCTTCGAGCGGGCTTCTTCCTTGGCAGGAACCAGGTAGGCAAATATCGAGGACCGAGGGGTCATACCCTCGTCAGTTATCATGCTGGTTCTGTTGTACTTTTTTCGATAAAGGGCTTTTATTACTTAGTTTAAGCAATTACACCCGGCCTCTGCATAACAAGATGCACACAGCCGCCCGAAAGTTCAGGTTCAAGATAAAGGGCAAAATACATATTATTGCGAGCAATTGTAATTCGCCTAAGCAGCTGAAGGGGGACCAATCCTAAGATTATGCGGCCACCCATGTGGGGAAAAAATATCCCTCGCCGTATCCTCCAATCGTGTACAGACCTCCGTAAATAGGTCTCTGTTCTCCAGGCGCTGAAGAGGTGACCACAAACGGAGCGTAGCTGTACATCTATAAATAACCTGCAAGAGAGAACAATTTTTATCATAAAAAACTTTGTCATTTCTACATAGCCAAAGCGACCAAATAACGGCTATCGCTCCCACCCTAATTAGCGTTCTAAACCTGAGATCGATACCATGAAGCCAATTTTCGAAAACATTGGCAACACTAGTTGGAGGGTACAGGCTGGAAGCAGCTTGGATGATTGACCATATAGATCTGGCAAAGCGGCATTGGAAGAAAAGGTGTTTGATAGTCTCGTCTTGATGACAGAACACACATCTTTTGCTTACATGCCAATTACGCCTAGCAAGATTGTCTTTGGTTAGGATCACTCCCCGACGTAAATACCAGGCAAATTTTTTATTTTTAAGCGGTATTTTCATCTTCCAATTCTTCTTGTTATTATCAACTGGGATATCGGATTGCATAATTGCTTTGTATAGAGAGTCTACCGAGAAGGTCCCGTTGATGTGAAGATTCCAACGGAATTCATCTGGACCCGATGACAACTGAATGGACTCCAAACGTTGTTGTAAGGTATTTCAATTAGTTAATCTATTACCCAATAGGACTCTTCTAAACGATACAACCGGCGGTGAGGTTGCCATTACCTTAGCAATGGTATCACTTTTGAACCGGACTATACTGTACAAGGCAGGATACTGATCTCGTAACGGGACATTATCCAACCAGTTGTGGTTCTGTTGTACTAGAAGAATTACTTCGATCATGGGAAAATTGGTTCCCAGGTTTTACAAGGTGGATCTGAAAGAAGTGATAGCAGTAATTTGCTGGTACCTCCAGTGGATTCGTTGACGCTGTACTCATAATGAAGATGTTTCTCCGATTCATAAATATAAAATGACGACTCAATTTGGATCTTAAAGTCGTAGAACTGTATAGTAGAATCATGATTTGGCAACTATGTCGATAGGTAATGTTGCTTTTCAATATTGTCCAAGGGAAGCAAATGGCTCACAATAGAGCTACTTTTTGTTATGAGAATATTTTTTTCTTATACTTAGGACGAATGATCTTCCTTTCTTTCTGCTGAACTCGCTTTTAAACGATGTAACTATTGTTGATGAGTAATAAAAACCAGTAGGACTCGCTGTTACCCTCGAAAGAAAGTAGACACTGTCTTCCGTAACAAAATCGTCAAAGACATTGTTAAAAAAACGGATCAAACTCGTGTGGGCCTATATCCTTCTTCTCTCCATCCCCTAGCAACTCGTACTTCCAGCTATCGCCTCCGTCGACGCTGTCCTTGTACTCCCGGCCCTCCGCCGCCGCGCGCCGGCGCTTGTCCACCCGGTGGATGACGGCATCGACGGCGACGTCGAATGCGTCCTTGAACGTGACGCCCTTGGCTGCCGGGTCCCTGTACATGACGGTGGGTATGAGCCGGATGACCTGCTCCCGCATCTGCGCCACCTTGGCCGGCGGTATCTTGGCGAGCACCGCTTCGATGCTGACGTTCTTGTTCTCGACTTCGCCATGGGGGATCAGCACCGAGTAGCTCCTGTAGTCCTTGGGCAGGTGCCAGATGTACTGGAGGTAGGCGGAGACGGGGTGGAAGAAGACCGGGATGCAGCCGGCGAGGATGCTGTCGAAGGTGGACTTGCGCGTGAACGCGTCCCCGCGCGGCTGCATGCAGAACTCGACGCTCTCCAGCAGCTGCATCGTCCGGCCCGGCGTGTATCTCGGAGTGCTGCGGAAGACGCCGCATCGGCTGGACCTGCCGCACTGCTCCAGGATCTGGGAGCGCACTGTCTGCTTGGTGCTGGGACGGGGCCCGCCAGTGAAGCCCCAGAGCCACCTGCGCTCCAGCCGCCGCATGCGGCCCTGCCAGCTGGCGACGTCGGCGTCGGAGGAGGCGTGGAAGTGCGACGGGAACGGCACGGCGAAGTCGTGGCCGTGCCACGGGCTGGCCTCCGACGTGAGCACCGTCATGTTGCGGATCGCCGGGTAGTTCAGGAGGGAGTTGCCCCGGCCGGGAACGTCGGGCACGCGGATGAAGTCCCAGCTGCCGCGCGAGACGACGAGGAAGTGGTCGCGCCCACCCATGGCGCGCCACTCGGCCCGCCCATGGAGCCACTGCAGAAGGTCCCGCACCAGGGCGTCACTGGCCGAGGAGTCGTTATTCTGCTGGCCCAAGTACTGATCCACGTCCAGCCCTGCGTAGTACGGGATGTACACGGCGGAGGCGGCGGCGGCGTCGGACGTCCTGCACTCGTAAAGCTTCATCCGGGCATGGAAAATCATGGAGAGCGAGAACTGGTCCGTGTCGTAGGATCCCCTCTCAGGGAGCTCGCTGCCGCCGCCCGTGATGACCGGGCCAAACCCTCCGTTCGCCGCATGCTTGCACCTGTCGTTGGAGGCGTCGAGGCCGCCGCAGTCGCCGATGAGCTCGACATTGAACCGTGGCGGCAGGTCGTACATGTACACGTACCGGCCGGCGCACTTGTCCGGGAGCCCGAACTGGAACTTCTTGAACTGGGAGAAGAAGGCTGCGTTGCCTAGCTGCAAGCTGGTGGAGTCGTGGATGAAGAATATCACGCCCCAGAACATGGAGGTGAGCAGTACCACGTAGACGACCCGAGACGGTCGGCCGACGGCGGATCTCTCGGCCGATTGCTTGCCGTCGGCGGCGGCCGCGCCATCTCCGTCGATGCCCAGAGACGAGTGCTTCATCGGTGGTGCTGGTGGAGCGTGCAGCGCCGATCTGCAAAGAGGACAGGAAGAATGCCTTACTAATAACTAAGTTCGGCTTAGCTAGCTAGTAGTACTCTACTTCCTAGTACTCCAAGGCAGTCTTGAGTGAATCAGCCATGTTGACTTCGTTGATCCTTGGAGAAGGCTTTGGATCCCGCGGGCACGGAATTACTAATGTTTAACCACACTGTGCGCGCCCGGATACCGAGAAGGTATTAATGGTCAGGTTGACTTCATTAATGGTACCAAGTGGGTTTATCTCCACAGTGATCCGTCCCGAGTCGCCTCCGCCGCCAGAGAAAAAGCCGTCGCCGCCGCCTCTGCCTCCTACTCCACCATAGATTGGTTCCCTCTCCTCCGGTCGGCCTCGCCGGCGTAAGGAGGAGTGGGGAACCTAATCTGTGTGTGGAGGTTTTAGTAAAAGTAGTATTTTCTAGTAGATTAAGTTAGGGTTTGGAAGACGTCTTCTGTTGATCTCCATGTCAATGGAGATGGCATCGTCTACAATAATTGATCTTCGGTTCTTCCTTCGACGACGAGATCTTTGCCCCGGCGTCAATGGCAGTATTGAAAGATTACAATTCTCTAGGTATGGTTTTTCGGATCTTGCTTCGCCAGACCGATCTTGGATATTTTCTCATGGTCGCCGCGAGGAGTATTATCCTCGCAATAATTTTCCCGGCTGCTACGTCCTCGACAATGGAGATTCGTACTCTCGACTCCCCAGCGATGTCGACCAAGTTGTTCGGTTATTTTGCCCTGACATACTGGTGTTGGTACTCTTGCCGATGTTGATTGACTACTTTAATGGCTACGCGCGTGCACGTAGCCTTGGCATTGCGGCTCAAATTAAAATTATGGGAGAACCTTCGTTGATATTTACAGGTTTATGGTTTGGTTTTATTCGGCTGCCTTCTAAAAAATACAAGATTATGTCATGGAAGAAGAAAGAGTTTGAAGATCTTGAAGATTTAGTCGTTTCTTTTAGACTTTATTTTGTAATTGCTGAGGACAGCTTATGTATCTCTACCATGTATTATTTACTCTTATAAATATATGTGGTATTGATTGTCAAAAAAAAAGTGGGTTTATCTCCAGCTGGCCCACCGATACATTTTTCATTTATAAAAGGTGAAACATGTTTTTTTTTAAAGAGCACCGCTAGGAATCGGATGCCGATACTAGCTTCTCATCGGACCAGTCGGAGGCCGTTGGATTGGAAGCTAGCACGCCGTAAGATCTGGACCAAACCAATCCTGCGTTAATTTAGGTAGTTAATATCGTTTACAGCAAGGCTCGAATTAACTGCTCCCATATCGCACGCTCCCGCATGCAGAATTGCAGATCCAGTCCGCCGTAGTGCTTCCATAAATCTGCATGCTTCCAAGTTTGAATTCTCTCCAGAGAATCAGCAATTCAGTAATCCATATGCTGGAAGCAGTGGAGCAGATCCAGTCCGCCGTAGTGCTTCCATAATCTTGGTCTACTATTTTCTGGTACATTTCTTGAAGGAAACTAATTTCAGAGTTATAGGAAACAAAATAAGAATATCCATCCAACCATTTACTTTCAACCATGAACCTTTGTCGGTTTGAGGAAAATACGCTTCTAATGGCACAAAATGAAAATTTAATCTGCTTGCTTCCATTGTTACAAAATTTGCTTCCATTATAATAGATTTTTGCTTCCGTCTATAAAATATTTACTTGAAACGTATCACCATGTTTCTGTGGGAATATTACTTGTAGGGTGAATAGATTTTTTTTGGAACTGTTGAAAAATACACCAATTTTGCAAACTCATATAGTCATATATGACTAGCGTGAGAGACGCTTCATTCATATGCCTAGAGAATGGCACTATTGTTATGAGCATTATTAGTGTGTTAACAAAGCTTTCTTCGTTTGCTTAGGAAGCATACGACTATTATGAAACCTACAACATTTGCTTTGGTGTGACCACATAAGCTTCATTCTTATACTTTATAAATATATTAGTGCTTCATACATTCACTTGACATATTTTGGGTAACATAAGTATTTGCTTCCTTGAATTGGCCAAAATACATAGCTTCATACTTTCATGCCACATATTTCCTACATGTTACATGTGCGCTTCATGCAACAAAACAATATGTTTCCATGACGTGTAGGCATCAATCCAGCCCGTGAACGAGAGGACGCAGCCGCAGGATCCATTGCTTGTTGGTCCTCCTCGTCGACCATAGCCGGCACCATCGAGGTGAAATTCATTGAAGATCGATGGGATCTGAAGGCAGAGCGAAGCCCGGTTCCTTTTGATAGCATCCACCTAATGTGTAACAAACACTCGCATCAAAATAGTGACAGGTAGAAGCATCCGATTATGGCAATGCGATATAATGAGGACTATGTAGAAAAAAATAAAATAAAATTAAAATACGACAATTCTTGAGCGAGATGCAAATAACTAATTCAAAATTATAATGCTTCAGAAGCAGGTTCAAAACGAAAGCATGCATGTCAGTGTAACACGTAACACATCATAACAAAAGTATGTGGAAGCGCACAAATTAGACAGATTGGAACCTACGAGTAGATCAGTTGCAGGTACCTACAGTCGGATCTTGTAGCGGATGAAGGGATAGAGGTGGTGGCGAGTGTAAGCAGACTCTGACTCGCTGCTTTGGCTGTAGTGTAGGCTGGTCGACCCGTCCAAACCACCACCGGCAATCCCTAGTGCGCCGCCGACCGCGGAGGTCAAGGATCTCTGAAGACGATTCCTCCCCTGCAACATCATGTGTGCGTGGCGCGTCATGGAGAGATGAAGCGCCATGGGGAGAGAAGAAGCACGGTGGCAGCAGCGTAGAGCAGGGCTCGTCTTGAGTGGGAGATCGAGAGTCCCTGCAGCATCACGCGCCGGCTGCGGTGGGTAGTGGTGCACGAAGGGATGTCGGAGGACGCAGATCGATTCGATGCAGGGAGAGAATGGGAGCCGTGCTTCGCTCGTTGTTTGCTAAATTAGAGGAAGCGCTACCAGGGAATATGGCGGAATCAACGCGTATTTATAGCGTGTGGGTGTGTGGGGGATGCAAAACTAATCGTTTGATTCTGGACAAGATCGACGGCGTCCGAGTGGTCCGATGATTTGTTTCCAATCGGATCCCTATAGATAGTATTTACCTTTTAAAAAAATGGAGCATAGCCTCAGTCTCTACATCAAGCAATGTTGCATTTCATATTATTACAATTATGGACCAGTTAAGGGTACATGTACAAGTAGGATGAGGTGGGAGGGTACAGGAGAGAGGTCAATTATTAGAGCACAATTTAATTCACAAAAAAGTTTGATCCTAAATTTAATCAACGAAGTAGTCCTTATACATGCGCACGTGGCCAGCTTACACGATCCATGTTGGCCTCCCACTTCTTCAACGAGCTGCCCTGCGCGGCGGCATCAGGAACTGCTCGTTGACCATGCCGCCGGCGGCCATCAGAAGATCGGTCTCACCATCGGACTCCTCATCGGATGATGATTCAAGCATATTCTTATAGAATGCCTGGGTTGTCGCCCTATGACTACTGATGCCCATCTACAAGAGCAACGCACAATGACGTCAGTGTCCATGCCAATGCCCACTGAACCAGAGAAGACCGGCGAACATACCTCAAATGCGATCGGGCAAATGGTCGAACAGGTTGTGGGCAGGGGCGAGCTACACGCCTAGAGCGCCTCGCCTATAGGATGCTGCTCGCAGCCAGTGGTAGCGGTGCTTGAGGTAGACGCTGCTGGCCAGCGGCGAGATGTGGCGGCAGCTACGGCGCCCCCGGCCGCTCTGGCGGCGCGGCCTGGTGTGGCGGCGGAGATGGGGGCGAGGGTTTAGAGAAGGGAGTGTCTTGGGTAGTTTGCATGTGTCTTCTCTGCCGCTGGCGGGAGGGGCCAGGGAGGACGCGCGTGCTATCCGGGCCAACACAGACTTGTCCCAAATTTGGGCCAAGAATGGGTCGAGCCGGAAACATTGGTCCGGTTGTGTCGCACCGCTGGGGCGTGCCACAATGGTCTGCCGGTCCGGTCATACCAGTTTGGACGCTGATACGTCTCCAACGTATCAATAATTTTTGATGCTCCATGCTTGTTTTTACACCATTTGCCTACTGTTTCGTTACACTTCGTGGCACTTTTATGCATTTTCCGGAACTAACCTACTAACAAGTCGCCACAGTGCCAGTTCCCTATTTTCTGCTGTTTTTTGTGTTTCAGAAGTGATACACAGGAAATATTCTCGGAATTGGACGAAACAAGTTCCTGAAGTCTTATTTTTCCCGGAAGCTTCCAGAGATCCGAAGAGGAGACGGAGTGGGGCCACGAGGGGGCCACACACCAGGGCGGCGCGGCCCAGGCCCAGGCCACGCCTCCTACGTGTGAGACCACCTCGGTCCACTTCTGAAGATGCCCCTTCGCCTATAAAGACCCCCCGATGGAAAAAACCTAAGTACCCGATCAATTTTCCAGAACACATCGCGATCCGCCGCCGCCGTCGACTCGAAGATCAGAAGGGTCCAGAAGCTCTTCCCGGCACCTTGCCGGAGAGGGGAATCGCCACCGGAGGTCTTCTTCATCGCCATGCTTGCCTCCGGAGCGATGAGTGAGTAGTCTACCTTGGACTATGGGTCCATAGCAGTAGCTAGATGGTTATCTCCTCCACCATGTGCTTCATGTTTAGATCTCATGAGCTGCCCTACATGATTGAGATTACCGTTATGTAATTCTACATGTTTGGTTTGTTGGGATCCGATGAATATTGATGTTATGATTGAGTTGCTATACTGAAATATATCTTATATTATCTTTATGTTGTTTATGATCTTGCATGCTCTCCGTTGTTAGTAGCTATCTTGGCCGAGTAGTTGCTAGTGACTCCAAGAGGGGGTATTTATGCTCGATAGTGGGTTCATGCCTCTATTTAACCTGGGGGAGTGACAGAAACCTCTAAGGTTGTAGATGTGTTGTTGCTAATAGGGAGAAAACAACATTCATATGCTCAAGGGCATATGCTTTGTTTACATTACACACTTTGCTTAATGCAATTATCTGTTGTTCGCAACTTAATACTTGTGGAGTTCTCGGATTGATTCACCACAAATGGATTATTAGTCATAGATGCAGTTGGATGGCGGTCTATGTATTTTGTTGTAATGCCCAGAGTAAATCGCATAGTGATCTTCTTGACATATCACGTTATCTTTATTCTATCAATTGCCCAACTGTAATTTGTTTACCCAGCATGTGCTATTTATCTTATGGAGAGACACCAGTAGTGAACTGTGGACCCCGGTCCTATTTCCATCATATTGCTATCACCTGTTTACTTTACTCGCACTGTTTACTTTACTCGCATACTTCTACTGTTTTCCACTCGATACGCTCATACATTTGTTTTAAGCAAACCGGTGAGATTGATAACCTCATCGCAAGTTGGGAACAAAGTATTTGGTTGTGTTGTGTGCAGGTTCCACGTTGCTACTGGTGGAAGACGAGTTAACAAGTGTCGTAAACGGCGCCCTTGTTGGAGTGTTATTAAGCCAGTTCGCATCACCTTCAGTCGTATTGTCCGCTCTTCTCCTGATCGACATAACCTTGGTTTCTTAACAGAGGGAAAACTAGCTGCTATACTCATCACACCTTCCTCTTGGGGTTCCCAACGGGCTGGTCATTCACCACGCATCAAGCTTCTTTTCTGGCGCCGTTGCTGGGGATTGAAGAAGAAGAAGCTCCCACATCAACTACACTTTCCCATGTCAACTTGGCATCCAGCAAGTAATTTTCTGGCGCCGTTGCCGGGGAAGAGTGGAAGACCTCTGCAAGGTGATTTTTTCGCACACACATCCTTTACTTTGTTTTATTGTTTTGCTTTACTTTATTTTTACTTGCATCATTTTATATCAAAAACCCAAAAAATTAGAATCCTTGGTAGTTGTTATTTCTTTACTTTTCGTTCATCATGCTGTTCCCTAAGTACGTTCTGGAGGACCTCTCAGTAGGTAGTGGTTCAATTATTGGAAAAGATAACATTGAGGAGTTCTTTAATCACATTAGTATGCATAAGGAAGTTGAGGAAAAATCTTTGGTTGAGCTAGCTCCTAGTATTGAAGTTGCTTCTGCTTATTTGATTCACATGTTGGAAACTAGGTTTGCTAGTCTAAATCCTTTTATGCAATACATGTTCCTTAAGCTTCATGAAATTAAGGATCCCGAAAAGAAAGCTTTTATTTTGGAAGCTTTGCGCCTAGAATTTAAAGATGTCGTTATTGAAGCTAGAAAAGTTCTTAAACGTTTTAATAAACTTGGTTCACCTATAAAGGTTATTAATACAAACGATGAAGGAGCCGAAATACCTATACCTAGCAAGCTTTTGGGATTGTGTGAAGCTTTCGAAAATAATTTTGACTGGATCTGTCCCCAAAATCTTTTTAGTGATTTGAGTGAACCAAAGCGTGATCACAAAGGGGCTTCTAAAACTTATGTGGATGAAATACAATGCCTTATTGACAAGACCTCTGCAGTCGATCTTAATGCCCCTTCTGATGTTACTTGATTCGCAATTTTCTGCGTCTAGCTCAAAGGCGTTAAAGAAAAGCACTCTTGGGAGATAACCCAATGTTTTCTTTTCAGTACTTTTTCTTTTATTTGAGTCTTGGAAGTAATTACTACTATAATGACTGCTCCTTATCCTTTTTATTTCATTGTTGTGCCAAGAGAAGCCTCTAATTCGAGTGAGGTAAAGATTTGGGGATGTTGCTATCCTGAAACTGTTTTCGGTGCTGCACCGTAAAAATTCGTATAAATTCTCTGTATATCTTTTAGACCTGCAATTTCTTGTGCATATGCCCCAGGTTATATCCAAACTTTCGTTAGTCGAACACTTTTTCATTTGAGCAACAGAAAACCCCTCAAAAATTCGACCTTTGTCAGCTGTTCTGTTTTGACAGATTTCTGCCAATATTTGTGTTTGCCGCTTTATCGCTTTCTTTTGAGTTCTTTTGATCACGGAACTTTTGGGGAAGTTGCTAAAGTAGTATATGCTTTATATGTGGTGGTTTTGGGTTGAAACCTGAAGCAAAAAGAGGTTGATTATATGTTATGCTACACTAATGTTGCTAATAGAATTGTGTTTAGTTTTGTATGAAGGAAGTTTTCAAGTGTAGGGATTGGAGAATGATGAGATGAGTTGAAGAATGGACAAAAGCTCAAGCTTGGGGATGCCCATGCATCACCCCAAGAAATATCCAAGAAGTACAAGCGTCAAAGCTTGGGGATGCCCCCGAGGCACCCCTTCTTCATCGGCAAAAATCAGGTCACCTTTCAAGACACTATATTTTTATTGCTTCATGCACTATGTGTTTTTCTTGGAGCGTCAGTTGTTTTAGTTTTCTTAGTTAGTTTAGTTTTGTTTGCTGCAATAAATGGTTGGACCCCAACAAATTTCCTTTGGAGGAGATGTACTCTTTTTCATTTGCCAAGAACACTCCGTTTTTCATTCTTACAATTTCACCGAGTGTTCTTCTTTTTCCGCTACTGCTTTTGGTTTTCGTTTTCGCCTTGATTTGCGTTCAGACCTTGTCATATATTTTCATCAAGGTGTATTTTTGCCTCTGATCTCTATTGGTTTTCATCAAAAGAGGTGTCTTAAAAATTTCAAATGGTGTTGGAAAAGAGAAAAAGCTTTATGCAAAATAGTGGTACAAGAAGGAGCTTGTGTAGACTGCGGCTTAGGCTTTTTCATGTCATGCTTGATGTCTTTTTGATAGTATGCTTAGTGGTTTTGCTGTAGCATGACTTGTCTCAAATAACTGAGATTGCTTAATGAGCCTTTGAAAAAATCATGCGTTGTTTTTATTGTATGGAAGCATTATTTTGGTTTTCTCCTTGATGCTTTATTTGGGTTGACTTGGCGCATGGTCACACATGTTAGACTCTTACAAAGTCACCAATAGCCTCTATGATCATTTAGTTTTTGACTTTTGATGCCATCTTATGCTTCTTTTAATGTCGCTTTGTCGCTTTGCATGATTATGGCCATTATTGCTCTCTTAGTTGGTCACTCCCAGTCTTTTGCTAGCCCTCGCCTTGTACTGAGTATGAGCTCTACTCGTGCATCCAACTCCTAAAAGCCAAAGTTTTCCAAAGTGTCCACCATACATACCTACTAGCAATTTGCTATTCCAAGTAAATTTGACTTGCTTTTATCTTCTCTTCAAATTAAACTCTTACCAGTGTTATGCGAAAATTGGTTAGTAAAGCTCTCACGAACCGGAAGGCACACTTTACTTTTTCTTGTTCTTAAAAATTTGACATTGTGGTCTCTTATGTTGAGTTGTTATGCTTGCAAGTTGTAAGTTGGATTCTAGCCCGCAAGCTTTCAACATTGCACTTCTCTTTTGAGTTGATATCGTGATCTTTTGTTTATGGATGCCCACGGTGTGAAATGAATTGGGAATCTTGCGGGGATCATGGAGTTTGTATATGTGTTAGGGAAATGCCTGGGCCGCCAATCTAAGCCATGCATAATTCATGGTGGAAATTTGCAGCATACCCATGGTGGACATTCGACGACGCATCTCACAATAAAAAGCTAAACAAATGGCAAATAAAAGAGATGTCGAGATGTTCATTGTCTGCTTGTCCTGTCATTTTGATGTGGGCTTGTTCCATGTCATCGGGCATGGAGGTACCCCGTTGGCGGTTCTCGATGATACATATATACTTACAATGACAAGAGCCTTGCTTGGGACTCTAAGTTGAGTAGCATGAGGTTTGGGTACTCGTATTCACGGGACACGAGGTTTTCGACTTATGATTTGTCAAGCATATCCATCATAATTGTTCTCGCATTAACTCTAACCATTCAAGATGCTTATGATGGGGGCAATGAGAGCTCAAAGCTGGTAAGTACCATAATTTTTGAAGGTCTATAAAACTTGCAATCACTGCTTCCCTCCGCGAAGGGCCTTTCTTTTACTTTTATGTTGAGTCACCACCTTCTATCTTTATGCACCATTAAGAGAGCAAAGTTGTCATTCTTAGTATAATGTGCATTGTCCCAAAGTTTTCATTCATTGATTGATTCATATTGTTGGTTTCACTTGTTCTCAAATTATTTGTATCTAGTCGCCCTCTTAAACTTGAAGGTGTCCTATACATTTATGTTTTGCTCTCTATGAAGGACAAGTTGAAAACCACTTGTATGTTTTTCCTGATGATTTGAACACACATTTGACTTTCATTGTTTCATTTTCATGATCTTTTGTTTGTGTTCATTTTCATGTTTACAACATGGTTGCTAAGTTCTTTATTGTCAAGATTATATCTTTCATGCCCATGTTTTAAGTTCTTATGATCCCAGCTCACAAATGCTTACATATGTGATCAAGATTGTGTAGGTGCATGTCACCTCAAAAATTATTCTTTTGTTATCACTTACCTACTCGAGGACGAGCAGGAGTTAAGCTTGGGGATGGTTGATACATCTCCAACGTATCTATAATTTTTGATGCTCCATGCTTGTTTTTACACCATTTGCCTACTGTTTTGTTACACTTCGTGGCACTTTTATGCATTTTCCGGAACTAACCTACTAACAAGTCGCCACAGTGCCAGTTCCCTGTTTTCTGCTTTTTTGTGTTTCAGAAGTGATACACAGGAAATATTCTCAGAATTGGACGAAACAAGTTCCTGAAGTCTTATTTTTCCCGGAAGCTTCCAGAGATCCGAAGAGGAGACGGAGTGGGGCCACGAGGGGGCCACACACCAGGGCGGCGCAGCCCAGGCCCTGGCTGCGCCCCCTACGTGTGAGACCACCTCGGTCCACTTCTGACGATGCCCCTTCGCCTATAAAGACCCCCCGACAGAAAAAACCTAAGTACCCGATTAATTTTCCAGAACACATCGCGATCCGCCACCGCCGTCGACCCGAAGATCGGGAGGGTCCAGAAGCTCTACCCGGCACCCTGCCGGAGAGGGGAATCGCCACCGGAGGTCTTCTTCATCGCCATGCTTGCCTCCAGAGCGATGAGTGAGTAGTCTACCTTGGACTATGGGTCCATAGCAGTAGCTAGATGGTTGTCTCCTCCACCATGTGCTTCATGTTTAGATCTCATGAGCTGCCCTACATGATTGAGATCACCATTATGTAATTCTACATGTTTGGTTTGTTGGGATCCGATGAATATTGGTGTTATGATTGAGTTGCTATACTAAAATATATCTTATGTTATCTCTATGTTGTTTATGATCTTGCATGCTCTCCGTTGTTAGTAGCTATCTTGGCCGAGTAGTTGCTAGTGACTCCAAGAGGGGGTATTTATGCTCGATAGTGGGTTCATGCCTCTATTTAACCTGGGGGAGTGACAGAAACCTCTAAGGTTGTAGATGTGCTGTTGCTACTAGGGAGAAAACAACATTCATATGCTCAAGGGCATATGCTTTGTTTACATTACACACTTTGCTTAATGCAATTATCTGTTGTTCGCAACTTAATACTTGTGGAGTTCTCGGATTGATTCACCACAAGTGGATTATTAGTCATAGATGCAGTTGGATGGCGGTCTATTTATTTTGTTGTAATGCCCAGAGTAAATCGCATAGTGATCTTCTTGACATATCACGTTATCTTTATTCTATCAATTGCCCAACTGTAATTTGTTTACCCAGCATGTGCTATTTATCTTATGGAGAGACACCACTTGACAAGGGTATAGCTAATAGAGCCCGTTAGTTGAGTACCCCTGAGGCCCATTAAGCTAGGCCCAATTGTAATGATAGTCGAATACGAGTTGTTACCGTATATCGATATTTGTAATCTGTATCGAACTCGACCCGATCCTCGAGACCTGGCCACCTATATATAGGGGCCAGGAGGGGACGGTGGGGGACAGATTGAAAGCAAGCCAGGTTGAACACCCAAGTTTACTTTCGATACACACCTATTTCGACTAACTTTACCTTCGAGTTCATCCGACGCCCTATCTCCCCGATCCTAAGTCCTTCATCTAGGACATTTGTCGAGTTAACCCTCGTCAATTGGCGACGACCGTGGGGACTTTGGGCGTTGGAATCATGAATTCGACGGCTTTTTCGCTTTTAGCCAACAGCAGTTCAGAAGTCGACGGAAGTCAAGAAGTAGAACTAACCATTGGAAGTTTGAGCATCTACATCGGGCCGTCGGGTTCATCTCGCCTTTCGGATCCGACGAAACAAGATCCGTCGGCAAACGAGTCTGAAGCAATAGCAATAATGGAGTATTCCGACGGCTCATCCAGCGAGGTAAACTCGCCGGTCAGCCTAGAAGAAGTGCAAATAGGGAAAATTGCAGAAGACAACAAAGCAAAGGATAACTTCAATGCAGGAATCCAACTCGACGATCTCATGATCTGCCTCAAAGACATCTCAGACAACTCAACAGATACATGGAAGACAGGGTTAGAGCTTTCTGAAGATGGCGACTCGATCTTCTCAAGCTTTAATAGCAACATCGGCAAGCAATGCCAGGTACTCGCCATTGTGGGCGACAACTCAGAAGAATTCGATGAAAATAACAACCCAGTGATAAACCCAGCGAACATCGACAGAGGAGCAAATCACTTAGCAGAAGGACAAACAGTGGAATCCCTCGCAGCCAGGGAAAAAATTCGACTATCAGTCGACGAGTGGAAAATAATAAGAGAAGCCGTAGAACACGGCACACCAATACCATCCAATTCCAGCAAAGACATGCTTTTTGGGTATCATTACGCCCTAAGGCAGCAAGCAAAGCAGTTAGCAAAGGAAAAGTCAGAGATACAAAGAAGGAAAAATTCAGCCGTTGCAGCTAGCGAAGCTGCTCGCAAAGCACGAAGCGACGCATCATACAGCAACGCGAGGAAAAATCGTCGACATGGCTCAAGGTATGACAATCTCGAGTACTCCGACAGGCAAAGTATCTCGAAAAACCTAGACTCGTCCTTCCTATCGGTCGACGAGCAGGGGAACATCCTACCAAAAACACCTGAAGCAGCATTAGTAGCAGCGCAGGCATATCTGCTCACAACTCGACCAAGTCCAGGAGATCCTAGGGAGCACATGCACAGAGCAGCATTGAACGGACTCAATATGGTGGGCCACAAGCTATCAGCAAAAGGAGAAGAGGCACATCATCACAAGGAAGCACACAAAGCAAGGTCACCTCGCCGTCACAATAGTCCTCGGCATAGAAGTAGCAAACACCGATCTCGATCGCCATCACCAAAACAGCATGGTGGAACTCGAAGATCGCGATCCCCAAATGAAAGGCGCGACTATGAAGACGACGAAAAAGAGATGGGGGCATCGTGCTTTACCCGTAGGGTTCGCACCACTCCAGTTCCTAAGGGGTTCAAGCTACCTCATGATCAGCAAAAATACGACGGATCACAGGAACCACAATCATGGCTCGCAGACTACTTACAAGCAGTTCAAATACTAGGAGGAACCAAAGAAACAGCAATGCAAAGTTTGCAACTACACCTCACCGGCGCAGCAAGGTCATGGTTGAGCAAACTAGAGAAAGAATCCATTGGAAGTTGGGAAGATCTCACAAAGCAATTTACAAGTAACTTCAGGTCGACATACAAACGACCAGCATCAATAGAAGAAGTCAAGGCATGCGTGCAGCAACGCGACGAAACACTACGGGCATACATCCAAAGATGGAGCCTCATCAAAAATTCAGCAGTCAAAGTTTCAGACGAAAGAGCAATAGACGCGTTCATCATTGGACTAAGGCGAAGAGACCTAGTCGAAGAGATGGGTAGAATCAAGCCTAAAACGGTGTCAGATCTCATGGACACAGCAAACAGATTTGCAGATGGAGAAGATGCGTGCAACAACAAACGAACACGATCTCCAGAGGACGACAGAAGAAACAGATATGGAAGCCAAAGGAGACGATCCCGAAACTACGACACCTACGGCTCTCATAGCCAAGTCGCCGCAGGATATAAAGACAACAGTTATCAAGGAAACGATCGCAGAAGCTCGGGATATCGCAGCTACGGAAGAGAGGACTACAAGAAGTTCCCACCAAGAGAATCCAGAGAGTACAACCCATCACCAGAAGATATGCTCAACGGGCCTTGTCATATACACTCAGCGTTTGTCGACGGAAAGCGAGTATCAAGGCACGCAATGAAAGACTGCACAACATTCTTAAAGCTACAAGAAGCAGAAATCAACAAACAAACCAAAGCAAGGCGACAAGGATTCGAAGGGAGTAACAATCCTCCGACAAGCCAGCAAGGGAACAACGGAGCTCCTCAAGGGAAAGACCAGCAAAACAAGGGACACGACGACGACGAAGGGTATGTCCCATCAAAAGGACACATCACAGCAATGATACAACCTATGCCCAAGTCGAACAAAGAAGAAAAGAGTATAACTCGACAAGTTAATCTAGCAGTCCTGTCGCCTCCAGCTACAACAGAATATCTGCATTGGTCAGAGCAACCAATTGAGTTCAACAGAGAAGATCACCCTATAACAGTACCTCGGCCAGGAAACGCGCCTTTGGTACTCAAAGCTCAAATCGGCGCGTATGATGTCGACAGAATATTCATGGATGCAGGGAGTGGAATTAACTTGATATACGCGAAAACACTCCGAGCAATGCATATATAACTAGAGTTTCTGAAGCCAACAGACTGTTCCTTCCATGGAATCGTACCAGGAAGTGCCAATTACCCGCTGGGTCGGATAGCACTCAATGTTTGCTTCGGCAACCGACAAAATTATAGAAGAGAAAAACTGGACTTCGAAGTCATGGATTGGCCATCACAGTATCACGCGATCCTCGGACGACCCGCGTTTTCGCGATTCATGGCAGTACCTCACTATACATATTTGGTACTTAAAATGCCAGGACCAAGAGGGATAATTACAGTCAAGGGAAGTTTTGAAGTCTCAGATCTTTGCGACATGGAGTTCCACAAGATGGCGCAAAACTTTGGGATGATAGCCAACTATGCAGAAAAAGTGAAAAGCACGACTACAGAAGGCATCAAGCTACTCGAAGGACGCGTCGCGGAGCCCGAGGCAAAGAAACCACGAGTAGGAACACCAGGGGAAAGCAAAAGCGCAGGAGAAGAAGGGAAAACTGCGACGTCACAGACATAGAGAAGAGCAGGACACAATGGCTAAAAAAGCCACGAGTTATACCAGGGGCAATGCCCTCTAGATCCAGAACACAGGTCATAGGCCGGATCTCTTGGGTCACCCCATGTATCTTATATTACAAGTATAAATAAAGATAAATCGTTCCTCATATTCGAGTTTACGAGTCCTTTTTTCAAAGGAAAAATGCGGCAAATGCATGACTTACACAAACAACGCTTTGAGAATAAACTTTTCGACACAATAGTCGCAAAAGAAGACACTCTCGCGTTCCATATATACAAAACATTACAACAACGGGTTGTCAGAGTCATCTACACCTAAAGGGTCCAAATAATGGTACTCGCGAAAAAACGCAGCGTCCGCTTCCAAAAGCCTAGCTACGAGTCTTCGAGCAGGCTGCAGCGTGTTCTCCATATGAACTCGAAGGCTAGCTCCACCCGGAGCCAAACTCAGGGACATAGTGCTGTAATTCAACCTCGGGTGCCACTTACGTATCCACCCGAGAGCAAAATTGGCACCTGCCACTAAGTTCAGCTCTATCAACCTATGAATACGATGACTTGATCTGAAAGCATCAAGAAGAAGGGGGAAAGTTGCAGGCAAAGGATTACGAGGAAGCATGACGGAGTGCATAGTTGTGAGAGCTCGTCGGCAACCATCAACTGACTCGCCAATGTGCTGGGCACGATCTTGGAGCAGTACAATAGCGCTTCGGCGTCGAGAATCAGACCACAAAGTCTCATAACCAGTCGACATCTTCTCCAAAGCAGCATTTCGCTCAGCAACTCGATGCTCTTCAGCAGCAAAATCCAAACAAGTACATGCGACAGCAACTATATCACAAAAGCAGCAATGCACAAGAGGCCAAAGAAGGAGTCGAAAGAAAACTCACATCGCAACAGCTCGCAAGCAGACTCGACAATGCCAAGAATGAAAGACTCGCACTCTTCATTATGAACAACCTTTGCCGTCAAGCTGGAGACCTTTTCTTCAAGGGAAGAGATCTTCTTCATATAGCCACTGGCCTGGCTAGCCTTCTTAATAGCCATCTGTGCTTGGCGTTTAGCCAAGGATAGGCGAGTTTCAAGGTCGGAAATCCTGGAAGAGTATTCCAAGCATTGATTGCATCGACTAGTAGTCGAAGAAATCTGGGGATCGAACCCACGAGAAGAAGAAGGAGCAGGATCATGAGTCAAAAGATCATGAACGCGCATCGACTACAATAGAAAAAGAAAAGAGAAACAATTTCAGAAAGGAAGCATGAAAACTTCATATGAAGAGTATATATTTACATAAGAGTACAACCCTATGGCTAAAAGTTCTCGGGTTGCACTTTACAATCAAAAGGAGAAAACTAAAAAGCTACAAAGAAGCTGAGTCTATGCCACCTCAACATTCTGATCCGTGGTAGAAGGGGGCGCAGCCGGTTCCTCGCTAGAAGTCGACGGCGGCACTGGTGCTTTCGGTGCTGGAGGTGGTGCAGCAGGCACAGTAGAGGCCGCCGAAGGAGAAATCGTTGTCAGCAGTGCAGGCGCTAACTTCTTCGCCTTCTCGAAAAACACCTTCATCTCGTCACGGGTGTAGCCATGAGGGGAGTTAACTTTCTCCCAGTCGAAGTCTGTACCATGCGCAAGAGAAAGGGCAATGGCACCTTCGGCGCCGCGCTTAATGGACAGCCCCTTCAGATGGAGAGTAGGGTCTTCATCGCTGTCAAAAGTCTTGGCGAGTTCAGTCAGGTTGCCCTTCGGGATTGCCATCTTTTTCTTCGGCCACAACCCGGCAAATAGCCGTGACAGAACGCGGCCAACCAACTCAAAAGTTTCCTGGATGGATATCCAGTTTTCTTCGAGTAGGTTAACCGCATCCATAAGAGGATCCTCGTCCGTTTGCAGGGACGACGGAGATACCCCTGAGAATTCTAAGCAATAGAAAAGAAAAGAAGAGGCAACAGTCAACAAATACACCAGTACAACAGGGGACAAAAAACAGAAGACAAGTCGAAGAACTTACTTTCGGTAGCAGTAGACATGGTGTGAAGACGCTCTGCCACGGCTTGCTCTCGTTGAGCATGCTCTTTGTTGGCATCTGCTAACGCCCTCTCAGCCTTCTTCGCCTTGGCAAGCGCAGATTTCTGCGACTTCTCAGCAATTGCCTTAGCAGCGGTCGCAGCATCATAAGCTTTTTGCGAAGCTTTGAGCTCCGCTTCCAGCGACGCAATGCGAGCATTGGCTGTCGCTAAAGCAGCTGTGAAAACAGACGAAAGGAAGTCAGATAAACAGCAAAAGACAAAGGGCAGAAGAAAAGTAATGATTGAATATCAAAATCGTACCTTCGAAAGATTTTGCAATCTTTAGGTACCCCGCACACTCCGTGCCCAGGGCGATAAATCTCTTCACCAAAGCCTGATAAAAGAAGAGTGTAAGAGTAGAAGTGCATGAAAGGAAAGAAGGGAAAAAAAGAATCGCTCACATCATCAGAAGAAACTGTAGAAACATGGGCCTCCAGAGAAACCTTGGCTTCTTTGGTCTTCTTCGCGCGTTTGAGGTTTCGGGCTTGAGTTTTAGAAACCTTCTTTACAGAGGCCCTGGTAGTCCTCGGAGCAACATATGGTTCGACAGGCTCATCATTCGCCACAGGAGAAGGTGGTGGAGCAACCGTCGCACATGTTGGTGGTTCATCATCGTCACTGCATGAAAAGTATAAGTTATAAGCAAGAGGCAAGAACAAAGCAATTGAAAAGTTCGACTACAATACTTACGATGCAAGCATGTCAAAGTACTCCATATCTTCTGCAAGAGCAGGGTTTTTCCAGCCGCTGCAGAACTCGATGAAGCAATTTCGTCGACACGTTTCCGTTTTTTGTCGACACCAACATCTTCAGCAATAGCAGGAGGAGAAGACGTCGACGAGCTAGTCTCATCTTCTGATTCTTCGACATCATCTCCGTCCTGACTTTCGTCAGCCTCGGGGGCTTCAGATGCAGGAGATGCTAGATCAGCAGGAAGGGGCCCTGCCTCCGGAAGAGGAGGACGAGAAACAATAAATTCGTGACCCTGCATATTAATAAATCAGTAGAGTGCAGAGGCAAAGAATAATGCAAGTCGAAATTAAGAAAAGTTTGGCAAAAAGTGGATGCAGCAATGCATACCTCAGGAATAGGGTGCACGGAGTCGAAGAAATCTGCCTTCAAGTCAGCAACTGAATGTTCCTTGGTGAGCTTGGTAAGATTCCTGACTCGTTTGTCGACATCTTCTTTCGACATCAGATCTTCAGATACGCGAGTAGGATCTTCCAAGCCAGAGTAAGTCCAAAGCTTGGTGAGGCAGTGCTGTAGGGGTTGAACTCGACGTTGTATGAAAAACGCCATGAGTTGGATACCCGATAAAGCACCTCCTAGGCCTGTTTTCAGAGTTTGAATGCGGGATAGAAGAGGAAGAATTTGTGCAACTTCTGAATCTGCGGAAAGAGAGTCCCATGACTTCAATTTTTTCACTTCCTGAGAAGCGTCAAAGGGAGGAAGGCCGAATTCATCTTCAGGAGAGGATTTGCGATCCTGGATATAGAACCACTTTGTCCTCCACCCTTGGACAGATGCGGCCATAGAAAATTCAAGATATTGCGCCTCAGGGCGCACAGAAACGACGGCTCCGCCCAGTTCGGGTTTCCTTGCCAGAGAAACATTGGGGCGGAGTCGAAAGATCGATCTCCAGAGAGCAAAGTGAGGCTCAATGCCCAAAAATGACTCGCAAAGAGTCACGAAGCAAGCAATATGCAGAAGGGAATTTGGTGTGAGCTGATGAAGCTGCACACCGTAAACAAATAGAAGCCCACGGAGAAACTCATGGGCAGGAAGGGAGAAGCCGCGAAGAAGGAAAGCAAGGAACATTACCCGATAACCGCTTGGGGGCTTCGGGATCCGTTCAGTACTGGGGAACTTGATAGAGTCCTGGGCGGCGATGAGGCCGTCCGCCGTGGCCTTCTCCACCTCCTTCTTGGTGATGGTGGAGCGAACCCAGTTGGTGGCAGAGGACTTGGCCATATCGCTCTTGGTGGCCAGATGCTTCACGCGCATTCAGCACAAAAGCGCGCTTGGGGGCTCCGCAAGAGAGGAAGAGGCAGAGGAGATCGGCAATGGAAGTGGCGGAGGTAACGAGCTGGTAAACAGTACGATTCCCCACTATGCCATTTATATATCTTCTCGGAGAAGGATCATGGGTTGAGACGTGGCGCAAAGATCGGAAACGGCAGCCCACCAACGGTCAAAAATCGTGCAGCCCGTTAAACGGTCATAAAATCGCGGAAGTTACAGTGTTACCCATAAAACGGTTCACACTGATGAAGAGCTACGTCATCATTGACACGATAAAGTAAATATATAAAGGTAAAAGGATGGCGCCGACAAATGCTGAATTTATGGAAAGGATCATCTATGAAGGATTTTTGGTTATAGCCTTGGGGGCTGTTACTTTCAAAACAGTCGAATACAACTCTTCATTAAAATGGAGGACTAATACTCGACGACAAGGTGTTCTTGAAAGTATCTCGAGTTGAAGAACTTCGAAGTTGAAGTGTTTCAAGTTAAAGTATGGCGAGCTACATTATGTCTTGAGCCTATACTCGAAAAAATCCTTTTTTCGACTATAGCCTCGGGGGCTACTCCCATCGGGAGCGCTGAGCGCGCACCCGACGATATTCATTGGTAAAGCATTCGAGATTGGAGAAGTGTTACTCCCATCGGGAGCAAGTTTTATGGTTGTAGAAACCCGAATATTTTCAGTCAAAATTTGACTGCGACGTAAGATTCTCGAGTTGCGTTATCGCAACGAAACTCGAATGCCGTGACTTGTCACGAAGGTAAGACCCCGGGATCCGTCCTGTGTGGCCTGGTATACGCACATGGATGCGCTCTGCTGGTATGTATCCGTGTCTACGACGTGAAGAAAATCCTGGTGGACGCACTGGGTACCCTGAGAACCACTGGGATTCATTCTTTGTAAGTCCTAAATGCGGCAAAAGAATGGATTTGACCGGTATCCCGAATTCAAGTCCAAGGGGATTGAATTTGAAGTAGGTGGCAAGTATCTGTTCCGGCAGTTAACTGACCTCTTGATCCGTCAGAGTTGTCAGGCTTGATCATCAAAACCCCTTGCGAGCAGATTGTTATCATGAAGTATAAGTCGAAAGACCAAGTCGAAGATTTGAAGATATGAAGAAATTGATCAAGTCGAAGATTTGAAGATTAGAGATTCAACCTGAATCTACAATTCTGGTAGAATCTCAGGGGCTACTGACAAGGGTATAGCTAATAGAGCCCGTTAGTTGAGTACCCCTGAGGCCCGTTAAGCTAGGCCCAATTGTAATGATAGTCGAATACGAGTTGTTACCGTATATCGATATTTGTAATCTGTATCGAACTCGACCCGATCCTCGAGACCTGGCCACCTATATATAGGGGCCAAGAGGGGACGGTGGGGGACAGATTGAAAGCAAGCCAGGTTGAACACCCAAGTTTACTTTCGATACACACCTATTTCGACTAACTTTACCTTTGAGTTCATCCGACGCCCTATCTCCCCAATCCTAAGTCCTTCATCTAGGACATTTGTCGAGTTAACCCTCGTCACCACTAGTGAACTATGGACCCCGGTCCTATTTCCATCATATTGCTATCACCTGTTTACTTTACTCGCACTGTTTACTTTACTCGCATACTTCTACTATTTTCCACTCGATACGCTTATACCTTTGTTTCAAGCAAACCAGTGAGATTGACAACCTCATCGCAAGTTGGGAACAAAGTATTTGGTTGTGTTGTGTGCAGGTTCCACGTTGCTACAGGTCGAAGACGAGTCAACAAGTGTCGTAAACGGCACCCTTGTTGGAGTGTTATTAAGCCAGTTCGCATCACCTTCAGTCGTATTGTCCGCTCTTCTCCTGATCGACATAACCTTGGTTTCTTAACTGAGGGAAAACTAGCTGCTATACTCATCACACCTTCCTCTTGGGGTTCCCAACGGGCTGGTCATTCACCACGCATCAAGCTTCTTTTCTGGCGCCGTTGCCGGGGATTGAAGAAGAAGAAGCTCCCACATCAACTACACTTTCCCACATCAACTTGGCATCCAGCAGACGCGCGCGCGAACGGTTTGCGTTGGCCTGCTCGAGATGCCCTCAGGGAAGTAGCGGTGTGGTTGCCTTCAGTGTGCCCCTTGGCCTAGATGTGGCTTGTTCTGCTCAGGATGAATTTTATACTCCACATTTGTGACCAAGGTGAAGTTTTCGACAGCTGATGGGCCCATGGTGGACTCGCACAGTTGGTTGTGCCAACGCACAACTCGGCTGCTGTCTATGGTGCGCCCTCTAAGGTTATGTATGGTGGGGGATGCTGATGGATAATTGTGCAACCGCGGTTAGAGTAACTTGTGATGCCACTGTGGTCAGAAAAGAGGTTCCTGGTACCCCGGTTCCTGGTCCCCCCTTCTCATTCTATGTCCCTCTCATTGGCACTCATGCTGGCGTAGAGCAACCATGACTATAGCGGTATAGCAACACATGGGTATACACTATACAGGCTGGACAAATAGAGATATAATTTGTCGCTTCAATTCGACTTGCTATAAGGAAAGCAAACATGGCTCATCCACACAAGAAAAGAATGGTGAAAGGGCAAATTGAGGTTAGGGTTACATGGATTGGTCGATTTTGGGACCGACTATTATATGCGGCAACTGCTACATGAGATTACACAGTAAAAAAATAAAAATCAACCAGTAGCAATGCATGGGTACATTTCCTATTTAACCTTAAAGTTTGATCTCAAAAACATTCTTTAAAGTTTGGTGAGTTGGGGTGTACCAGACCCGAGCGAGGCTGAATTATACCAAACTCCAATCACAACACCAGAATCATGCCAACATAGCTACTCCCTCTGATCTAAATTACTTGTTTCAGATATAGGGAAAATATTGCCTATGTATGTCTAAGTTTATTGAACCTACGACAAGTAATTTGGATCAAAGAAATAGTACATAACTTTTCCTGTCGACATCTTAAGGACATTCTTACAAACTCATACAACAGAAGTTGCTTACTTGCCAAAGCAAGAAAATAAAAGTCGTTGCACAAAAGAAGAATGCACGAACAACATTAGAGCATCTCTAGTTGCGTCCCTCAAAACGTCCCCCAAACAGCGCCGGATCAAGTGTTTGGGGGACGCCGCCGTGTGTTGCCGCATGTTGCCGCGTGTTCCCCAAACAGAACCCAGCCGCGTCCCCAAGCGCGGCGCCCAATTCTTTTTTAGGGTTTACGGTATAGCACACAAATAAATATGTTTGATCACAAGAATGTTTCAAAATTAAGAGTTAACAAAAAAAAAATTAAAGAAATAGAAGTTGTGCTAGATCAAGGGTCGATGCAGTTAATGCCTCTCCTTTGAGCCTCCATAGATGCTCTACGATATCAAGTTGCAGTTGAGCGTGAACAGTGGTGTCACAGATTTCTGCATGCATAGCGAGGAAATCAGCAAACTCTGTAGGCACCTGATGGTCAACCTCCACAAGAGGACCCTACCACTCGTAGGGACCAACATGCCTGGCTCGAGTCTTGCGCTCATTCTTGATGATCATGTTATGCATGATCACAAAAGCTTGAATCACCTCCCACATTTGATCGTGAGACCAAGAAAGAGCAGGATACCGAATAATAGCAAATTGAGCTTGCAACACATCAAATGCCCGCTCGACATCCTTCCGACAGCTCTCTTGACGCTCAGCAAAGTGGAAATTCTTCTACCTATTGGCGTGGAGATTGTTTTCAAAAATATTGCCCATGTTGGATAGATACGTCTCTAACGTATCCATAATTTTTGATGCTCCATGCTTGTTTTTACAGCATTTGCTTAGTGTTTCGTTACACTTCGTGGCATTTTTATGCATTTTCTGGAACTAACCTATTAACGAGATGCCACAGTGCCAGTTCCCTGTTTTCTGCTGTTTTTGTGTTTCAGAAAAGTTACACAGGAAATATTCTCGGAATTGGACGAAACCAAAGCCAGACGTCCAGATATTTCACGGAGCTTCCAGAACACCGAAGAGGAGTCGGAGAGGAGCCACTGGTGGGCCACACCACCAGGGGGTGCGGCCTGGGGCTGGCACGCGCCCCCTATGGTGAGCCCCACCAGGGCCACCTCTGACGACGCCCCTTCGCGTATAAAGACCCCCCGACGGGAAAAACCTAAAGACCCGATCACTTTTCTAGAACACATCGCGATCTGCCGTCGTCGTCGACCCGAAGATTGGGAGGGTCCAGAAGCTCTTCCCGGCACCCTGCCGGAGAGGGGAATCGCCATCGGAGGTCTTCTTCATCGTCGTGCTTGCCTCCGGCGCGATGAGTGAGTAGTCTACCTTGGACTATGGGTCCATAGCAGTAGCTAGATGGTTGTCTTCTCCACCATGTGCTTCATGTTTAGATCTCGTGAGCTGCCTTACATGATCGAGATCACCGTTATGTAATTCTACATGTTGTGTTTGTTGGGATCCGATGAATATTGGTGTTATGATTGAGTTGAAGTACTGAATTTTATCTTATGTTATCTCTATGTTGTTTATGATCTTGCATGCTCTCCGTTGTTAGTAGCTATCTTGGCCAAGTAGTTGCTAGTGACTCCAAGAGGGGGTATTTATGCTCGATAGTGGGTTCATGCCTCTATTTAATCTGGGGGAGTGATAGAAACCTCTAAGGCTGTAGATATGTTGTTGCTACTAGGGGAAAACAACATTCATATGCTCGAGGGCATATGCTTTGTTTACATTACACACTTTGCTTGTTGTTCGCAACTTAATACTTGTGGAGTTCTCAGATTGATTCGCCACAAGTGGATTATTAGTCATAGATGCAGTTGGATGGCGGTCTATGTATCTTGTTGTAATGCCCATAGTAAATCTCATAGTGATCCTCTCGACATATGCACGTTGTCTTTATTCTATCAATTGCCCAACTGTAATTTGTTTACCCAGCATGTGTTATTTTATCTTATGGAGAGACACCACTAGTGAACTGTGGACCCCGGTCCTATTTCCTTTATATAGCTATCACATGTTTACTTTACTCGCACTATTTACTTTACTCGCATATTACTATTGCTTTCCACTCGATACACTCATACCCTTTGTTTCAAGCAAACCGGTGAGATTGACAACCTCATCGTAAGTTGGGAACAAAGTATTTGGTTGTGTTGTGTGCAGGTTCCACGTTGCCGCTCGCGAAGCAAAGCTTGGACGAGGCGCCCTATAAATTGTCTGAAGCTGTCGCGAAGCTAGCGGGCATCACCTTCAGTTGTATTCGTCCTCCTACTGGATTGATAACCTTGGTTTCATAACTGAGGGAAAACTTGCTTCTATCTTCATCAAAACCTTCTCTTGGGGTTTTCCAACTGGACGGTTATTTACTACACATTCCCACGTCAACTTGGTCGCAGAAGTTTCTGTCGCCGTTGCCGTGTATTTAAGAAGAAGCTTTCACACCATCATCACCGCGCCATCAACAAGTTTTTCTGGCGCCGTTGCCGGGGAGGAAGAAGACTTCTGCAAGGGGAGTTTCACACGCACATCCTTTACTTTGTTTTAAGTTTTGCTTTACTTTATTTTTACTTGCATCGTTTTATCAAAAACCCAAAAAAATTAGAATCCTTTGTAGTTGTTTATTATGTCTAGTTCAGTTGCTACTACTATGTTGCCCGGGGATATGATTTTCACTTTCAAACAAAAAGAGGAGGGAAGTTTTAAAGAAGCTTGGTCTAGAATTTATGATTGGCATGGAAAAACTGAACTGAAAATGACTTTAAGTTTGCTTCTTAGTTGCTTTTACTTTGGACTTGCTCTTCGTTATAGATATGCTTTGGATGCTACTGCAGAAGGAGATTTCCTTCATTGTGATGGAGATCAAGCCTTCAATATTATAAAAAAGATTACAATTTATAGCATGCCAACTTACTTTGATTCCTCTCTTGTGTGCATTTTTAATAGACTTAATACTCTTGAGACTCGCACTGCTAGTTTGAATACTTGCTACAATACTTTGCGCCAGCATTTTGATTATGTGCCAGCAAATGCTGAACCTTCGAGTTGGTACCCTACGGTAAAAATCACCATTAATGGTGAAACTTTTCATGCTCGTTGTGATATTATGTCTGAATTTTGTCTCATGCCAAAGGATGTTTATGAATCTTTGAGTCTTTGGAAGCTTTCTGAGGGGGGAGAAGAAATTTCCCTTACTAATAATGCCACTATATTTCCCATTGGAGTAGCTAAAGGAATTTATACAAAAGTCCTAGGAAGAATGGTATCTACTGATTATCTTGTTATTGAATGTGTAGGGAAAGGACAAATCACACTTGGAAGGTCTCTACTGAAGCTCCTGGGCGCCATCATTGATGTGGGAAAAGGCAATATAAGATTTATCTCTCCACCTTGCAATAGCCACGACTTTCCTAGAGTCAAGAGCAAAGGTAAGAAAGGAAGACGTAAGGCACCCGCTTGTCCTAGCACTTCATCACTTGATGTTACTTGATTCGCATTTTCTGCGCCTAGCTCAAAGGCGTTAAAGAAAAGCACTCTTAGGAGATAACCCAATGTTTTTACATTCAGTTCTTTTTCTTTTATTTGAGTCTTGGAAGTTATTACTACTGTAATAACCTCTCCTTATCATTTTTATTTCATTTTTGTGCCAAGAGAAGCCTCTAATTTGAGTGAGGTAAGATTTGGGGATGTTGCTGTCCTGAAACTGTTTTCGGTGATGCACCGTAAAAAATCGTGAAAATTCTCAGAATATCTTTTGGACCTTCGATTTCTTGTGCATATGCCCCAGGTTATATCCAAACTTTCATTAGTTGAACACTTTTTGATGTGAGCAATAGAAAACCCTCTAAAAATTCAACCTTTGTCAGCTGTTCTGTTTTGACAGATTTCTGCAAATATTTGTGTTTGCCGCTTTATCGCTTTCTTTTTTAGTTCTTTTGATCACAGAACTTTTGGGGAAGTTGCTACAGTAGTATATACTTTATATGTGGTGGTTTTGAGTTGAAACCTAAAGCAAAAGGGGTTGATTCAATGTTATGCTTACACTAATGTTGCTAATAGATTTATGTTTAGTTTTGTATGTAGGAAGTTTTCAAGTGTAGGGATTGGAGAATGATGAGATGAGTTGAAGAATGGACAAAAGCTCAAGCTTGGGGATGCCCATGTCACCCCCAAGAAATATCCAAGAAGTACAAGCGTCAAAGCTTGGGGATGCCCCCGAGGCACCCCTTCTTCATCGGCAAAAATCAGGTCACCTTTCAACGCACTATATTTTTATTGCTTCATGCATTATGCGTTTTTCTTGGAGCGTCAGTTATTTTTAGTTTTCAGTTTTGTTTAGTTTGTTTGCTGCAATAAATGGTTGGACCCCAACAAATTTCTTTTGTAGAAGTTGTCTTGCTTTTCATTTGCCAAGAACACTCCGTTTTTCACTCTATTCGTTTCCACGAGTGTTCTCTTTTTCTAGAACTGTGTTTAGCTTTCGATTTTTGCCTTGATTTGTGTTCAGATCTTGTTATATCTTTTTATCAAGGTGTATTTTGACCTCCGGTCCTTATTGGTTTTCATCAAAAGAGTTGTTTATAAAAAGTTCAAATGGTGTTGGAAAAGAGAAAAAGCTTTATGCAAAAAAAGTGGTACAAGAAGGAGCTTGTGTAGACTGCGGCCTAGGCTTTTGCATGTCATGCTTGATGTCTTTTTGATAGTATGCTTAGTGGTTTTGCTGTAGCATGACTTGTCTCAAATGACTGAGATTGCTTAATGATCCTTTGAAAAAATCATGCGTTGTTTTAATTATTTGGAAGCATTATTTTGGTTTTCTCCTTTGATGCTTTATTTGGGTTGACTTGGCGCATGCTCACACATGTTAGACTCATACAAAGTCGCCATTGCCTCTATGATCATTTAGTTTTTGACTTTTGATGCCATCTTATGCTTCTTTTAATGTCATTTTGTCGCTATGCATGATTATGGCCGTTATTGCTCTCTTAGTTGGTTGATGTCTACGCACGCGTCTGTTCTTGTAGACAGTGTTGGGCCTCCAAGTGCAGAGGTTTGTAGAACAGCAGCAAGTTTCCCTTAAGTGGATCACCCAAGGTTTATCGAACTCAGGGAGGAAGAGGTCAAAGCTATCCCTCTCAAGCAACCCTGCAATTACGATACAGAAAGTCTCTTGTGTCCCCAACACACCCAATACACTTGTCAGATGTATAGGTGCACTAGTTCGGCGAAGAGATAGTGAAATACAAGTAGTAGTGATGATTATGAGTAGTAAATGTAATATGAAATAAGTATCGCTGCGAGCAAACATGTAACAAAACAGTAAGTAAACGGTGTGCAATGCTTGGAAATAAGGCCTAGGGATCATACTTTCACTAGTGGACACACTCTCAACAAATATAACATAATTGAACCAATAGATACTATCATCCATATGCAACTCAAAACAATTCTCCAATAGAAAACGAACACTAATCATGCGTAGGGCTACGAAGCACTCCTCAAAGTCCGTATGTACCCAAACTAGATTGTCCCACACTATCACCGTGAACGCACTAGATGGTTCCAACAAACACCAACATTTCATAGAGACATTAACCAAAAAGATACACATGATGCACACACTGGTCACCTTTACACCATGATACGAGGTATCTTCAGAGAGTATTGATACGTCTCAAACGTATCTATAATTTTTGATGCTCCATGCTTGTTTTTACACCATTTGCCTTGTGTTTCGTTACACTTCGTGGCATTTTTATGCAATTTCCGGAACTAACCTATTGACAAGATGCCATAGTGCAAGTTCCCTGTTTTCTACTGTTTTTGTGTTTCAGAAGTGATACACAGGAAATATTCTCGGAATTGGACGAAACAAGTTCCTGAAGTCTTATTTTTCCCGGAAGCTTGCAGAGATCCGAAGAGGCGAAGGAGAGGGGCCACATGCCGCCCTCACACTAGGCTCGCGCGGCCTACCCCTGGCCCGCGCCACCTAGGTGTGAGGAGGCCTGGGGCCACTTCTGACGACGCCCCTTCGCCTATATAAAGCTTCGGGACGGAAAACCCTAAGGGAGTCGGCAATTTTCCAGAAACAGTTCCGTAGCTCCGCCGCCGCCGTCGACGAATTTCGGGGGACAGAAGTCTCTGTTCCGGCACCCTGCCGGGACGGGGAAGTGCCCCCGGAGCCATCTCCATCGGTCTCCATCGCCGTCTCCGCCGTCTCCATCGACCTCACCGCCATCTCCATCAACCTTGCTGTCTCCTATGATGAGGAGGGAGTAGTTCAACCCCGGGGCTGAGGGCTCTATCGGTAGCTATGTGGTTCACCTCTCTCTGCCATGATGTGATCTTTATGTGATCGTGAGCTTTGTATCATGTTGAACAAGTAGATGTTATTATTCAGATATTATGTGTACTCTAGTGATGTTATTAAAGTAATCTATTCCTCCTGCCATGGTGTAACGGTGACAGTGCGTGCATCATGGTGGTACTTGGTCTAGGCTACGATTGTGATCTTCTATGGATTATGAGAATAATTATTACTATGATAGTATTGAAGTGATCTATTCCTCCTTTCATGGTGTAATGTTGACAGTGTGTGCACCGTGTTAGTACTTGGTCTAAGTTGCAATAATATCTATCTTGAGTTGTGCTTTGATTTGAATATCTCTATGAGTGGTGTTTGTCAAGTACTTGATGAACTTTAAGGAGTGCTTCGTAGCCCTACGCAATGATTAGTGTTATTCAATAGGAGAGTAATTCAGAGTACCATAGTGAAGAGAAGTTGTTTATTTGTTCATTCATGTTATATTTGTTGGGAGTGTGTCCACTAGTGAAAGTATGATCCCTAGGCCTTGTTTCCAAGCATTGCACACCATTTACTCGCTGTTTTGTTACTTGTTTGCTCGCAGCGATATTTACTTCAAATCACATTTACTACTTATAATCATCTATACCACTTGTATTTCACTATCTCTTCGCCGAACTAGTGCACCTATACATCTGACAAGTGTATTGGGTGTGTTGGGGACACAAGAGACTTTCTGTATCGTAATTGCAGGGTTGCTTGAGAGGGATAGCTTTGACCTCTTCCTCCCTGAGTTCGATAAACCTTGGGTGATCCACTTAAGGGAAACTTGCTGCTGTTCTACAAACCTCTGCACTTGGAGGCCCAACACTGTCTACAAGAACAGACGCGTGCGTAGACATCAAGCTCTTTTCTGGCGCCATTGCCGGGGAGGTAAGGTCAAAGGTACTCGCATCCTCCTGTGTGAGTGCTCAGAGTTATTTCCTTTAGATTCTGCAATTATATCTTTTTGTTTCTTGTTTTTATTTTCACTAGTTAGGCTTAATGGAAAACAAAGAGTTCTGTAGTCTTTTTCCTGAGTTTAGATAAGAAGTGTTTGAAGAGAAAATTGAAAAACCTTTGGAGCTTAATTTGCATGCTAATAGTGTTGTTAGTATGAATGCTTTGAACACCATTGTTGCTAATGCTATAGAAAAGTCTAAGCTTGGGGAAGCTGATTTTGTTAAGCATGATATTTTTAGTTCCCCAGCTTTAGTGGAGAAAATTTGCTCTGAAGATATTTTATCTCCCATATGTGATGTTCCTTCTTATGATGATATGTTTGAAGAATATGCTTTGCGAAATAGTTGTTCTTTAGCTTGTGATGATACTAAACCTCTAGTTTATGATGGCTATGATGATGAGTATAATATTTTCAGTTCACCTACTATTGAGGATAAAATTAGTCATGATTACAATATGCCTCCTATTTATGATGATTATGGTGATGAGAATAATTATTCTATTGAATTTGCTCCTACTACTATTGTTCCTGTGGTGAGTATTAATTCTTTTATGCATGTGGCTCATGATAGGGATGCTTTATGTGATAGTTATATTGTTAGTTCTGTTCATGATGCTACTGAAAGTTATTATGAGAGAGGGAAACATGGTTTGATGGATCTCAACAATATTAAGTTTCCCCTCTTTATGTTGCAAATCTTGAAGTGGCACTTGTTTTATCTATCCATGCTTGCTACTATATGCCTCATTGATTTATTTTCTTACAAGATTCCTATGCATAGGAAGTGGTTCAGATATAAATGTCTTTCATACTTGCTTTTTGATGCTCTCTATTGCTTTAAGTTCCTATATGGCGCCTTTGCCTCAAGCTCTTATATGGCGCCCACATGAGCATCTTTGCAAATTACTGCGCCTAGCTCAAAGGCGTTAAAGAAAAGCACTCTTGGGAGATAACCCATTGTTTTATTTTTAGTACTTTTTCTTTTATTTGAGTCTTGGAAGTCATTACTACTGTAATGACCGCTCCTTATCCTTTTTATTTCGTTTTTGTGCCAAGAGAAGCCTCTAATTTGAGTGAGGTAAGATTTGGGGATGTTGCTGTCCTGAAACTGTTTTCGGTGCTGCACAGTAAAAATTCGTATAAATTTTCTGTATATCTTTTGGACCTGCGATTTCTTGAGCATATGCCCCAGATTATATCCAAACTTTCATTAGTTGAACACTTTTTGATTTGAGCAACAGAAAACCCCTCAAAAATTCAGCCTTTGTCAGCTGTTCTGTTTTGACAGATTTCTGTCAATATTTGTGTTTGCCGCTTTATCGCTTTCTTTTTGAGTTCTTTTGATCACGGAACTTTTGGGGAAGTTGCTACAGTAGTATATACTTTATATGTGGTGGTTTTAAGTTGAAGTCTGAAGCAAAAAAGGGTTGATTATATGTTATGCTTAAACTAATGTTGCTAATAGATTTGTGTTTAGTTTTGTATGAAGGAAGTTTTCAAGTGTAGGGATTGGAGAATGATAAGATGAGTTGAAGAATGGACAAAAGCTCAAGCTTGGGGATGCCCATGCATCACCCCAAGAAATATCCAAGAAGTACACGCGTCAAAGCTTGGGGATGCCCCCGAGGCACCCCTTCTTCATCGGCAAAAATCAGGTCACCTTTCAAGACACTATATTTTTATTACTTCATGCACTATGCGTTTTTCTTGGAGCATCAGTTGTTTTTGTTTTCAGTATTAGTTTAGTTTAGTTTGCTGCAATAAATGGTTAGATCACATCATGTTTCTTTTGGAGGAGATGAACTTGCTTTTCATTTGCCAAGAACACTCTAGTTTTCACTCTTATCGTTCAACGAGTGTTCTCTTTTTCTGCTACTGCGTTTAGCTTTCGATTTTCGCCTTGATTTGCATTCAGATCTTGTTATATCTTTTCATCAAGGTGTATTTTTGCCTCTGGTCTTTATTGGTTTTTATCAAAAGAGGTGTTTATAAAAAGTTCGAATGGTGTTGGAAAAGAGAAAAAGCTTTATGCAAAAAAGTGGTACAAGAAGGAGCTTGTGTAGACTGCGGCCTAGGCTTTTGCATGTCGTGCTTGATGTATTTTTGATAGTATGCTTAGTGGTTTTGCTGTAGCATGACTTGTCTCAAATTACTGAGATTGCTTAATGAGCCTTTGAAAAAATCATGCGTTGTTTTTATGGTTTGGAAGCATTGTTTTGGTTTTCTCCTTGATGCTTTATTTGGGTTGACTTGGCGCATGCTTACACCATGTTGACTGCAAAATAAGTCGCCTAAAGCCTCTATGATCGTTTAGTTTTTGACTTTTGATGCCATCTTATGCTTCTTTTAATGTTGCTTTGTCGCTTTGCATGATTATGGCCGTTATTGCTCTCTTAGTTGGTCGCTCCCGGTCTTTTGCTAGCCCTCATTTTGTACTGAGTATGAGCTCTACTCGTGCATCCAACTCCCAAAAACCAAGTTTGCCATTGTGTCCACTATAAATTCCTATGCATGGTATTTTCAAGCCATTCCAAGTAAATTTTCATGTGCTACCTTTCAAAAAACCTTCAAAATACTTCTCGTTTTGTGACACTGTTTTCAGCTCATGGGGACGTAGTGGTCGGATTTGCTATCTTCCATATTGCTTATTCCAAAAAGAAAAAAAAAGGAAAAAAGAAAAGAAAAAACGGCACTCCTCCATGGAATGTGAATGTTGGTGGGCACCCGATGGAATCGGTTAGCCATGGTTTGAGAAAGGAAAAAAGGAGGGGAGGAGTGCCAAGTTTATAAAAGAGCACAAAAGTGCCAATCTCTCTCTCAAAAACTTGCTTCATTTTTGTATGGAAGATAGTAAGAACCCCATTGCCAGTCGTTGACAAAGACAACCACCTCTCAAAATCCAATTTTTATCTCTGTTTTACAAATGAAAAGCTCTAGCACATGTTTAATCACTGCTTCCCTCTGTGAAGGGCCTTTCTTTTACTTTTATGTTGAGTCACCACCTTCTATATTTATGCACCATAAGAGAGCATAGTTGTCATTCTTAGTGTGATATGCATTGTCCCAAAGTTCACTGATTGATTCATATTGTTGGTTTCACTTGTTCTTAAATTATTTGTATCTAGTCGCCCTCTTAAACTTGAAGGTGTCCTATGCATTTATGTTTTGCTCTCCATGAAGGACAAGCTGAAAACCATTTGTATGTTTTTCCTTATGATTTGAACACACGTTTGACTTTCATTGTTTCATTTTCATGATCTTTTGTTTGTGTTCATTTTCATGTTTACAACATGGTTGCTAAGTTCTCTATTGTCAAGATTATATCTTTCATGCCCATGTTTTAAGTTCTTATGATCCCAGCTCACAATGCTTACATATATGATCAAGATTGTGTAGGTGCATGTCACCTCAAAAATTATTCTTTTGTTATCACTTACCTACTCGAGGACGAGCAGGAGTTAAGCTTGGGGATGCTGATACGTCTCAAACGTATCTATAATTTTTGATGCTCCATGCTTGTTTTTACACCATTTGCCTTGTGTTTCGTTACACTTCGTGGCGTTTTTATGCAATTTCCGGAACTAACCTATTGACAAGATGCCACAGTGCCAGTTCCCTGTTTTCTGCTGTTTTTGTGTTTCAGAAGTGATACACAGGAAATATTCTCGGAATTGGACGAAACAAGTTCCTGAAGTCTTATTTTTCCCGGAAGCTTCCAGAGATCCGAAGAGGCGAAGGAGAGCGGCCACAGGCCGCCCTCACACTAGGCTCGCGCGGCCTGCCCCTGGCCCGCGCCACCTAGGTGTGAGGAGGCCTGGGGCCACTTCTGACGACGCCCCTTCGCCTATATAAAGCTTCGGGACAGAAAACCCTAAGGGAGTCGGCAATTTTCCAGAAACAGTTCCGCAGCTCCACCGCCGCCGTCGACGAATTTCGGGGAACAGAAGTCTCTGTTCCGGCACCCTGCCGGGACGGGGAAGTGCCCCCGGAGCCATCTCCATCGGTCTCCATCACCGTCTCCGCCATCTCCATCGACCTCACCGCCATCTCCATCAACCTTGCTGTCTCCTATGATGAGGAGGGAGTAGTTCAACCCCGGGGCTGAGGGCTCTACCGGTAGCTATGTGGTTCACCTCTCTCTCCCATGATGTGATCTTTATGTGATCGTGAGCTTTGTATCATGTTGAACAAGTAGATGTTATTATTCAGATATTATGTGTACTCTAGTGATGTTATTAAAGTAATCTATTCCTCCTGCCATGGTGTAACGGTGACAGTGCGTGCATCATGGTGGTACTTGGTCTAGGCTACGATTGTGATCTTTTATGGATTATGAGAATAATTATTACTATGATAGTATTGAAGTGATCTATTCCTCCTTTCATGGTGTAATGTTGACAGTGTGTGCACCGTGTTAGTACTTGGTCTAAGTTGCAATAATATCTATCTTGAGTTGTGCTTTGATTTGAATATCTCTATGAGTGGTGTTTGTCAAGTACTTGATGAACTTTAAGGAGTGCTTCGTAGCCCTACGCAATGATTAGTGTTATTCAATAGGAGAGTAATTCAGAGTACCATAGTGAAGAGAAGTTGTTTATTTGTTCATTCATGTTATATTTGTTGGGAGTGTGTCCGCTAGTGAAAGTATGATCCCTATGCCTTGTTTCCAAGCATTGCACACCATTTACTCGCTGTTTTGTTACTTGTTTGCTCGCAGCGATATTTACTTCAAATCACATTTACTACTTATAATCATCTATACCACTTGTATTTCACTATCTCTTCGCCGAACTAGTGCACCTATACATCTGACAAGTGTATTGGGTGTGTTGGGGACACAAGAGACTTTCTGTATCGTAATTGCAGGGTTGCTTGAGAGGGATAGCTTTGACCTCTTCCTCCCTGAGTTCGATAAACCTTGGGTGATCCACTTAAGGGAAACTTGCTGCTGTTCTACAAACCTCTGCACTTGGAGACCCAACACTGTCTACAAGAACAGACACGTGCGTAGACATCAAGTATAATAATAAGGCATAGGAGTAGCATAATATCTGAATAATAACATCTACCAATTCCACTAGATATAAAGCTCACGATCACATAAAGATCACATCATGGGAGAAAGAGGTGAACCACATAGCTACCGGTAGAGCCCTTAGCCCCGGGGGAGAACTAATCCCTCCTCATCATAGGAGATAGCAAGGTTGATGGAGATGGCGGTGAGGTCGATGGAGACGGTGGAGACGACGATGGAGACCGATGGAGATGGCTCCGGGGGCACTTCCCCATCCCGGCAGGGTGCCGGAATAGAGACTTCTGTCACCCGAAATTCGTCGGCGATGGCGGCAGAGCTGCGGAACTCTTTCTGGAAAATTGCCGACTCCCCTAGGGTTTTCCGTCCTGAGGCTTTATATAGGCGAAGGGGCGTCATCAGGGGGCTGCCAGGGGCTCCTCCCACATAGGGGGCGCGGCCAGGGGCTGGGCCGCGCCGCCCTGGTGTGAGGCTGGCCCCTGGCCCCCCTCCGACTCTCTTTCGGTCCTCGTCCTTCATCCGGGAAAAATAGGAGTTCTGGAACTTGTTTCGTCCAATTCCGAGAATATTTCCTGTGTAGCATTTCTGAAACACAAAAACAGCAGAAAACAGGGAACTGGCACTGTGGCATCTTGTCAATAGGTTAGTTCCGAAAATTGCATAAAAACGCCACGAAGTGTAACGAAACACAAGGCAAATGGTGTAAAAACAAGCATGGCGCATCAAAAATTATAGATACGTTTAAGACGTATCAGCATCCCCAAGCTTAACTCCTGCTCGTCCTCGAGTAGGTAAGTGATAACAAAAGAAATAATTTTTGAGGTGACATGCACCATCACAATCTTGATCATATAGGTAAAGCATTGAGTGCTGAGATCAAAGAACTTAAAACATGGGCATGAAAGACATAATCTTGACAATAAGAAACTTAGCAATCATGTTATAACATGAAAAAGAACACAAACAAAAGATCATGAAAATGAAACAATGAAAGTCAAACGTGTGTTCAAATCATAAGGAAAAACATACAAATGGTTTTTAGCTTGTCCTTCATGGAGAGCAAAACATAAATGCATAGGACACCTTCAAGTTTAAGAGGGCGACTAGATACAAATAATTTAAGAACAAGTGAAACCATAGTCATGAATCAATCAATGATAAACTTTGGGACAATACACATTATACTCAGAATGACAACTATGCTCTCTTAGACGGTGCATAAAGATAGAAGGTCGTAACTCAACATAAAAGTAAAAGAAAGGCCCTTCATAGAGGGAAGCAGTGATTAAACATGTGCTAGGGCTTTTCATTTGTAAAACAGAGAGATAAAAATTAGTTTTGAGAGGTGGTTGTCTTTGTCAACGACTGGCAATGGGGTTCTTACTATCTTCCATACAAAAATAAAGCAAGTTTTTGAGAGAGATTGGCACTTTTATGCTCTTTTATAAAGCTTGGCACTCCTCCCCACCTTTTTTCCTTTCTCAAACCATGGCTAACCGATTCCATCGGGTGCCCACCAACATTCACATACCATGGAGGAGCGCCTTTTTTCTTTCTTTTTTTTCTCTTTCTTTTTCTTTTTGGAATAAGACAATATGGAAGATAGCAAATCCGACCACTACGTCCCCATGAGCTGAAAACAGTGTCACAAAATGAGAAGTATTTTGAAGGTTTTTTTGAAAGGTAGCACATGAAAATTTACTTAGAATGGCTTACAAATACCATGCATAGGAATTTATAGTGGACACAATGGCAAACTTGGTTTTTGGGAGTTGGATGCACGAGTAGAGCTCATACTCAGTACAAAATGAGGGCTAGCAAAAGACTGGGAGCGACCAACTAAGAGAGCAATAACGGCCATAATCATGCAAAGCGACAAAGCAACATTAAAAGAAGCATAAGATGGCATCAAAAGTCAAAAACTAAATGATCATAGAGGCTATAGGTGACTTATTTTTGTAGTCAACATGGTGTAAGCATGCGCCAAGTCAACCCAAATAAAGCATCAAAGGAGAAAACCAAATTAATGCTTCCAAATAATATAAACAACGCATGATTTTTTCAAAGGCTCATTAAGCAATCTCAGTCATTTGAGACAAGTCATGCTACAGCAAAAATCACTAAGCATACTATCAAAATGACATCAAGCACGATATGCAAAAGCCTAGGCCACAGTCTACACAAGCTCCTTCTTGTACCACTTTTTTGCATAAAGCTTTTTCTATTTTCCAACACCATTCAAAAAATTTATAAACACCTCTTTTGATGAAAACCAATAAAGATCAGAGGTCAAAATACACCTTGATGGAAAGATAAAACAAGATCTGAACAAAAATCAAGGCGAAAAACAAAGGCTAAACACAGTAGCAGAAAAAGAGAGCACTCGTTGAACGATAAGAGTGAAAACTAGAGTGTTCTTGGCAATGAAAAATGAGTTCATCTCCTCCAAAAGAAGCATGATGTGATCTAACCATTTATTGCAGCAAGAAAAACAAAAGAAAACTGAAAACAAAAGCAACTGACGCTCTAAGAAAAACGCATAGTGCATGAAGCAATAAAAATATAGTGTCTTCAAAGGTGACCTGATTTTTGCCGATGAAGAAGGGGGTGCCTCGGGGGCATCCCCAAGCTTTGAAGCTTGTACTTCTTGGATATTTCTTGGGGTAATACATGGGCATCCCCAAGCTTGAGGTTTTGTCCATTCTTCAACTCATCTCATCACTCTCCGATCCCTACACTTGAAAACTTCCTTCATACAAAACTAAACACAAATCTATTAGCAACATTAGTGTAAGCATAACATAGAATCAACCCTTTTTGCTTCAGGTTTCAACCTAAAACCACCACATATATAGCATATACCACTGTAGCAACTTCCCCAAAAGTTCCATGATCAAAAGAACTCAAAAAGAAAGCGATAAAGCGGCAAACACAAATATTGGCAGAAATCTGTCAAAACAGAACAGCTGACAAAGGTCGAATTTTTAGAGGATTTTCTGTTGCTCAAATCAAAAAGTGTTCAACTAATGAAAGATTGGATATAACCTGGGGCATATGATCAAGAAATCGCAGGTCCAAAATATATACAGAGAATTTTCACGAATTTTTACAGTGCAGCACCGAAAACTGTTTCAGGACAGCAACATCCCCAAATCTTACCTCACTCAAATTAGAGGCTTCTCTTGGTACAACAACAAAATAAAAAGGATAAGGAGCGGTTATTACAGTAGTAATAACTTCCAAGACTCAAATAAAAGAAAAGGTACTGAAAATAAACAATGGGTTACCTCCCAAGAGTGTTTTTCTTTAACGCCTTTGAGCTAGGCGCAGTAATTTGCAAAGATGCTTATGTGGGCGCCATATAAGAGCTTGAGGCAAAGGCGTCATATAGGAACTTAAAGCAATAGAGAGCATCAAAAAGAAAGTATGGAACACATTTAAATCTAAACCACTTCCTATGAAAAATAGTCTTGTAAAGAGACAAGTCATAAAAGCGCAAAGCAAAAAGCATAGGAAGGCAAAACAAGTACAACTTCAAGAATTGCAACATAAAGAGGGGAAACTCAATATTGTTGAGATCCATCAAACCATGTTTCCCTCTCTCATAATAACTTTCAGTAGCATCATGAATAGAATTAACAACATAACTATCACATAAAGCATCCCTATCATGAGCCACATGCATAAAAGGATTAATACTCCCCACATGAACAATCGTAGTAGGAGCAGATTCAATAGAATAATTATTCTCATCACCATAATCATCAAAAACAGGAGGCACATTGTAATCATAACTAATTTTCTCCTCAAAAGTAGGTGAACTGAAAACATTATACTCATCATCATAAACTAGAGGCTTAGTATCATCACAAGCTAGAGAACATTTATTTCGCAAAGCATATTCATCAAACATATCATCATAAGAAGGAACATGGATAGTACTAATGGTACAACAATTATTAACCTTAGAATTTGTACCAAAAAGATTTTCAATATCAAAAGTAGAGTGCTTTTCCCAATCATGATCACTAACATAGGTAACAGGCATGGGAACATCATCCCAATCAGAATTATCATAATCTATAGCAGGATCATAACGCTTAGGGGAAGATACCGTGTCCTCTCGCCTTTTACTCCTCTTCTTCTTCTTCTTCTTACTCTCTCCTTTAGGAGGGAGAGACTTGAAAGGCATCTTCTCCACATAATCTGGTTTGCTGACTGAAACAACAGAAGAAACTTTGGAGGATTCCTCCTCTCTATTAATAAGATAAAAACATCTATCAGTCCTGTCATAGCTTGGCAAAATATCAAGTTTTATAAGATTTTGTATGTAAGTATTTGCAAGGCAATCTTTAGCATAATAGAGACGACAACCATGAAGGGTGCTATTAATATCAACATCATTCATATCTATCAAAGCAATCTTTCTAGATATCTCGTCACATGCCAAGAACAAAGCGAGCTAATCATGCTGATTGAGAGTAATCTTGTCATTACAATACATACTTAAGGTACTAGAAGAGTAACTATTAGGGCTTGAGCATTGGAAATTAAAATGACCTATGTCATCGCAATGTTTACAAAGAAAAAGATAAAGCTTACAAACCTTTTTACCGATCTCACCTATATCCTTGTACCACATTCGGGTTTCTTCATTTGCATGGTGGACACAATAATCTTCCTTGTTGTAACTCTGTTCACAAGGTCTATGTACTTCACAAAAATTAACATGCTTATAAGAAATCGGACTTTTAGAAGTTTGAGCATGTTTATTGCAATCATCAATAACAATATCACTTTCTATGCAAGTGTCCTTAAAAGGTTCATGATACACGTCCCCATTTCCTTTAGGAACATTCATATGGGAAGCAAAGGCTTTAAAGCAATCAACCATAATTTGAGGATCAAGACCATATTTAGCACTAAGCTCTTGAAAATTAGCAGTTTCAGTGAAAGACTTAATGCAATCAAACTCGTAATTCATACCTGATCCTTTACCTTTGTCGCTATCCCAACCTTCAATATTGTTTTGAATTGTTTCAAGCAGATCCCACTTGGTGTCAACATCCTTGCTTGTGAAAGACCCATCAAAGCATGCATCTAGATAGTCCTTTTAATATCCTGAAAGCCTTGCATAAAAATTATTAATAACAATATTATGGGGAAGATCATGAATAGGACATTTGTGCATTAGTAACTTCAATCTTCCCCACACTTGGGCAATGCTTTCTCCCTCATGCGGATGAAAATTATAAATGTAATTCCTATCTTTATAAACCTGACTAGAAGGATAGAATTTAGAATAAAAGAGAGGTTCAATTTCCTCCCAGTCAATAGATCGACTATCCTTTAGTGTTTTATACCATTCCTTAGCTCTGCCTTTCAGTGATAAAGAGAATAGCTTCTTCTTAACTTGGTTCATTGAAATACCTGCACACTGGAACAACTCGCATAATTCATGTATAAAGAGCAAATGATCACCAGGATGGACAGTTCCATCTCCTAAATAGCAGTTATCCCTAACACGTTCAACAATCTCCATAGGTATTTCAAAAGGATGAGGAGCACAAGCATCATTAGAAACATCACATATGGGAGATAAAATATCATCAGAGCAAACTTTCTCCACTAAAGCTGGGGAACTAAAAATATCATACTTAACAAAACCAGCTTCCCCAAGCTTAGACTTTTCTATAGCATTAGCATTAACGGTATTCAAAGCATTCGTACTAATAACATTGCTATGCGAAATAAGCTCCAAAGGATTTTCAATTTTCTCATCAAATCTAAACTCAGGAAAAAGACTAAAGAACTCTTTATTTTCCATTAAGCCTGACTAGTGAAAAATAAAAACAAGAAACAAAAAGATATAATTGCAGAATCTAAAGGAAATAACTCCGAGCACTCACACAGGAGGATGCGAGTACCTTTTACCTTACCTCCCCGGCAACGGCGCCAGAAAAGAGCTTGATGTCTACGCACGCATCTGTTCTTGTAGACAGTGTTGGGCCTCCAAGTGCAGAGGTCTGTAGAACAGCAGCAAGTTTCCCTTAAGTGGATCACCTAAGGTTTATCGAACTCAGGGAGGAAGAGGTCAAAGCTATCCCTCTCAAGCAACCCTGCAATTACGATACAGAAAGTCTCTTGTGTCCCCAACACACCCAATACACTTGTCAGATGTATAGGTGCACTAGTTCGGCGAAGAGATAGTGAAATACAAGTAGTAGTGATGATTATGAGTAGTAAATGTAATATGAAATAAGTATCGCTGCGAGCAAACATATAACAAAACAGTAAGTAAACGGTGTGCAATGCTTGGAAACAAGGCCTAGGGATCATACTTTCACTAGTGGACACACTCTCAACAAATATAACATAATTGAACCAATAGATACTATCATCCATATGCAACTCAAAACAATTCTCCAATGGAAAACGAACACTAATCATGCGTAGGGCTACGAAGCACTCCTCAAAGTCCGTATGTACCCAAACTAGATTGTCCCACACTGTCACCGTGAACGCACTAGATGGTTCCAACAAACACCAACATTTCATAGAGACATTAACCAAAAAGATACACATGATGCACACACTGGTCACCTTTACACCATGATACGAGGTATCTCCGGAGAGTATAATAATAAGGCATAGGAGTAGCATAATATCTGAATAATAACATCTACCAATTCAACTAGATACAAAGCTCACGATCACATAAAGATCACATCATGGGAGAGAGAGGTGAACCACGTAGCTACCGGTAGAGCCCTCAGCCCCGGGGGAGAACTACTCCCTCCTCATCATAGGAGACAGCAAGGTTGATGGAGATGGCGGTGAGGTCGATGGAGACGGCGGAGACGGTGATGGAGACCGATGGATATGGCTCCGGGGGCACTTCCCCGTCCCGGCAGGGTGCCGGAATAGAGACTTCTGTCCCCCGAAATTCGTCGGCGGTGGCGGCGGAGCTCGGAACTCTTTCTGGAAAATTGTCGACTCCCCTAGGGTTTTCCGTCCCGAGGTTTTATATAGGCGAAGGGGCATCGTCAGGGGGCTTCCAGGGGCTCCTCCCACATAGGGGGCGCGGCCAGGGGCTGGCCCCTGGCCCCCCTCCGCCTCTCTTTCGGTCCTCGTCCTTCATCCGGGAAAAAAGGAGTTCTGGAACTTGTTTCGTCCAATTCTGAGAATATTTCCTATGTAGCATTTCTGAAACACAAAAATAGCAGAAAACAGGGAACTGGCACTGTGGCATCTTGTCAATAGGTTAGTTCCAGAAATCGCATAAAAACGCCACGAAGTGTAACGAAACACAAGGCAAATGGTGTAAAAACAAGCATGGAGCATCAAAAATTATAGATACGTTTGAGACGTATCATTGGTCGCTCCCAGTCTTTTGCTAGCCTTCATTTTGTACTGAGTATGAGCTCTACTCGTGCATCCAACTCCTAAAAACCAAGTTTGCCATTGTGTCCACTATAAATTCCTATGCATGGTATTTGTAAGCCATTCCAAAGTAAATTTCCATGTGCTACCTTTCAAAACATTCAACTACTTCTCATTTTGTGCCACTATTTTTAGCTCATGGGGACGTAGTGGTCGGAATTGCTATCTTCCATATTAAATTAAGTACCCCTCAACTAGGCAGCTTTATTTGCTCGTCATTAATTTTGCATGAGAGCTGGTCAGACCATTGCAATCTAATTTTAAAGAAAAGAAAAAAGGCACTCCTCCATGGTATGTGAATGTTGGTTGGCACCCGATGATATCGGTTAGCCATGGTTTGAGAAAGGAAAAAAGGTGGGGAGGAGTGCCAAAGCTTTATAAAAGAGCACCAATGTGCCAAATTTTCAAAGAACTCGGAACCGCTCTCACTTGTTTATTATGGAAGATAGTAAGACCCCATTGCCAGTCGTTGACATGAAACAACCACCTCTCAAAACCCAATTTTTATCTCTGTTTTACAAATGAAAAGCTCTAGCACATGTTTAATCACTGCTTCCCTCCGCGAAAGGCCTTTCTTTTACTTTTATGTTGAGTCTCCACCTTCTACCTTTATGCACCATTAAGAGAGCATAGTTGTCATTCTGAGTATAATGTGCATTGTCCCAAAGTTTTCATTGATTGATTCATATTGTTGGTTTCACTTGTTCTTAAATTATTTGTATCTAGTCGCCCTCTTAAACTTGAAGCTGTCCTATGCATTTATGTTTTGCTCTCCATGAAGGACAAGCTGAAAACCATTTGTATGTTTTTCCATATGATTTGAACACACGTTTGACTTTCATTGTTTCATTTTCATGATTTTTTGTTTGTGTTCATTTTCATGTTATAACATGGTTGCTCAGTTTCTTCTATCAAGATTATATCTTTCATGCCCATGTTATAAGTTCTTTTGATCCCAGCGCACAACGCTTACATATTTGATCAAGATTGTGTATGTGCATGTCACCTCAAAAATTATTTCTTTTGTTATTACTTACCTACTCGAGGACAGCAGGAGTTAAGCTTGGGGATGCTGATACGTCTCAAACGTATCCATAATTTTTGATGCTCCATGCTTGTTTTTACACCATTTGCTTAGTGTTTTGTTACACTTCGTGGCATTTTTATGCATTTTCCGGAACTAACCTATTAACGAGATGCCACAGTGCCAATTCCCTGTTTTCTGCTATTTTTGTGTTTCAGAAAAGTTATACAGGAAATATTCTCGGAATTGGACGAAACCAAAGCTAGACGTCCAGATATTTCATGGATCTTCCAGAACACCAAAGAGGAGTTGGAGAGGAGCCACTGGTGGGCCACACCACCAGGGGGCGCGGCCTAGGGCTGGCCCGCGCCCCCTATGGTGAGCCCCACCAGGGCCACCTCTGACGATGCCCCTTCACCTATAAAGACCCCCCGACGGGAAAAACCTAAAGACCCGATCACTTTTCCAGAACACATCGCGATCCGCTGCCGCCGTCGACCCGAAGATCGGGAGTGTCCAGAAGCTCTTCCCGGCACCCTGCTGGAGAGGGGAATCGCCACCGCAGGTCTTCTTCATCGCCATGCTTGCCTCCGGCGCGATGAGTGAGTAGTCTACCTTGGACTATGGGTCCATAGCAGTAGCTAGATGGTTGTCTTCTCCACCATGTGCTTCATGTTTAGATCTCGTGAGCTGCCTTACATGATCGAGATCACCGTTATGTAATTCTACATGTTGTGTTTGTTGGGATCCGATGAATATTGGTGTTATGATTGAGTTGAAGTACTGAATTTTATCTTATGTTATCTCTATGTTGTTTATGATCTTGCATGCTCTCCGTTGTTAGTAGCTATCTTGGCCAAGTAGTTGCTAGTGACTCCAAGAGGGGGTATTTATGCTCGATAGTGGGTTCATGCCTCTATTTAATCTGGGGGAGTGACAGAAACCTCTAAGGTTGTAGATGTGCTGTTGCTACTAGGGGAAAATAACATTCATATGCTCGAGGGCATATGCTTTGTTTACATTACACACTTTGCTTAATGTAATTATCTGTTGTTCGCAACTTAATACTTGTGGAGTTCTCGGATTGATTCGCCACAAGTGGATTATTAGTCATAGATGCAGTTGGATGGCGGTCTATGTATCTTGTTGTAATGCCCAGAGTAAATCTCATAGTGATCCTCTTGACATATGCACGTTGTCTTTATTCTATCAATTTCCCAACTGTAATTTGTTTACCCAGCATGTGTTATTTTATCTTATGGAGAGACACCACTAGTGAACTATGGACCCCGGTCCTATTTCCTTTATATAGCTATCACCTGTTTACTTTACTCACACTGTTTACTTTACTCGCATATTACTATTGCTTTCCACTCGATACGCTCATACCCTTTGTTTCAAGCAAACCGGTGAGATTGACAACCTCATCGTAAGTTGGGAACAAAGTATTTAGTTGTGTTGTGTGCAGGTTCCACGTTGCTGCTCGCAAAGCAAAGCTTGGATGAGGCGCCCTATAAATTGTCTGAAGCTGTCGTGAAGCTAGCGGGCATCACCTTCAGTCGTATTCGTCCTCCTACTGGATTGATAACCTTGGTTTCATAACTGAGGGAAAACTTGCTGCTATCTTCATCAAAACCTTCTCTTGGGGTTTTCCAACTGGCCGGTTATTTACTACACATTCCCACGTCAACTTGGTCACAGAAGTTTCTGTCGCCGTTGCCGTGTATTTAAGAAGGGGATTTCTATTTTCGTGCCCTCAGGTCGTTAGTTGTACTCAGTTTTCCCCAGCTCGTTAGTTTTTCCTTAGTTTTCCCCAAGCCGTTGTCTGAAACCCTCAGAAGGAGGTCGGACGGGAGGATTCCTGTTTAGTTGACCATTTTCGTGCTGACGTGTGGGGCCGTGTCGTGTGGGGCCGCGTCGCGTGGGACTGGTAGAAAGGGACCGCGTGGGACAGGACGAGACCGCGTTTGGTTGTACGTGAGAGCTCGGTTCTGTCTCTCTCGGGCCAAATTGGCATTGCCTTTTCAGAGCGCCTTTTTCCCCTCTCTCTCTGTAACAGTTCTTTCTCTTTTCACCAAATTAGTATCAAATCTAGAGAAGCTTCTATTTCTGTCTTTCTTCAATGATTGTTGCCTTTTGGCCCTCGTTTTTTGCCCAATATGGTAAGAAATCTAGTAGCAAATCTAGAAGCTAGTATAGGATAAATTCACAGCAGCATAATAAATCTAGAAAACTAAGTATAATATATAAACTGCATACAGCTGCCAAAAGCAGCCAATAACGATGTTAATGTTCACGACAAACTAAGCTGAAAATAATACAAGACACAATGTATGCCCAACATGAAGATTAGGATACCCCAGGATGAATGAATCTGTTTTTCATTCATCATATATATATTCGTCGCTCCATTTTCTGGTCCGAAAGAAATATTCATTGAACTCCTTCCGTCTGCAGTGTGCAGCCAATACATCCTCCAAACGGTATGGCATTTGTTCATCTTTCAGACCGTACTTTCCTAATCTATCCACATGTAGTGGCCACTCATCCCAGGCGTTCATATCATCAAAGTACTCTATGATATAACCCAAATCCGCATAGTAGATGCAGCCAGGTCGAAGTGTCGGGTGCACTCTGGTGTCGACGGAGATACACCAGATGACGAGGGGTTAACTCGACAAATGTCCTAGATGAAGGACTTAGGATCGGGGAGATAGGGCGTCGGATGAACTCGAAGGCAAAGTTAGTCGAAATAGGTGTGTATCGAAAGTAAACTTGGGTGTTCAACCTGGCTTGCTTTCAATCTGCCCTACACCGTCCCCTCCTGGCCCCTATATATAGGTGGCCAGGTCTCGAGGATCGGGTAGGGTTCGATACAGATTACAATATCGACATACGGAAAAGACTCGTATTCGACTATCATTACAACTGGGCCTAGCTTAATGGGCCTCAGGGGTACTCAACTAACGGGCTCTATTAACTATACCCTTGTCAGTAGCCCCTGAGATTCTATCAGAATTGCAGATTCGGGTTGAATCTCTAATCTTCAAATCTTCGACTTGATCAATTCTTCGACTTTCTCTTCAAATCTTCGACTTGGTCTTTCGACTTATGATAATTTGTTCGCAAGGGGTCTTGATGAACAAGCCTGACAACTCTGACAGATCAAGAGGTCAGTTAACTGCCGGAACAGATACTTGTCACCTACTTCAAATTCAATCCCCTTGGACTTGAATTCGGGATACCGGTCAAACCCATTCTTTTGCCGCATATAGGACTTACAAAGAATGAATCCCAGTGGTTCTCAAGGTACCCAGTGCGTCCACCAGGATTTTCTTCGCGTCGTAGACATGGATACATACCGGCAGAGCGCATCCATGTGCGTATACCAGGCCACACAGGACGGATCCCGGGGTCTTACCTATGTGACAAGTCACGGCATTCGAGTTGCGTTGCGATAACGCAACTCGAGAATCTCATGTCGCAGTCAAATTTTGACTGAAAATATTCGGGTTTCTTCAACCATAAAACTCGCTCCCGATGGGAGTAACACTCCTTCACTTCTCCAATTATAATGTTTTGCCAAGAAATATTGTCGGGTGCGCGCTCAGCGCTCCCGATGGGAGTAGCCCCCGAGGCTATACTCGAAAGAGATTTTTTCGAGTATAGGCTCGAAATAGAGTGCAATACACCATACTCCAACTTGAAATACTTCAGCTTCGAGATACTTCAACTTCGAGATACTTCAACTTTGAGATACTTCATCTTCGAAATACTCCAAGAACGCCTTGTCGTCGAATATGCTTCCTCAACTTAATTAAAGATTTCCAGTTACCATCTTTTAAGAGTAGTAGCCCCCAAGGCTATTATCCAAAAATGTTTCACACATAATCTTCTCTAAGAAGTTTGCATTTGTCGGCGCCATTTTCTGTTCGATAATATATCTTTTATGACATCAATGACTACGTCACTTTGTATCATTTCGAACCGTTGCATGGGCAGTACTGTAAATTCCGCAATTTTTGACCGTTAGTGGGCTGCCGTTTCCGCTCTTTGCGCCACATCTTGGCCCACGATCCTTCTCCCTGAAGACATATAAAGGGCGTAGTGGGGGATTTTTACTGTTTACCAGCTCGTTTCCTCCGCCGCCTCCATTGCTGATCTCCTCTGCTTCCTTCTCTCGTTCATAGCCCCCAAGCACACTTCGTGCATTAGATGCGCGTGAAGCATCTGGCCACCAAGAACACCATGGCCAAGATCTCTTCCTCCACCAGCTGGGTGCGCTCCACCATCACGAAGAAGGATGTGGAAAAAGCCAGGACGGACGGCCTCATCGCCGCCCAAGATTCCATCCGATTTCCAAGTACTGAACGGATCCCGGAGCCCCCGAGCGGTTATCGGGTAATATTCCTCGCTTTCCTCCTCCGTGGTCTTTCTCTTCCCGCCCACGAGTTCCTTCGTGGTCTTCTTTTTGTTTATGGTGTGCAGCTTCACCAGCTCACACCTAACTCTCTTCTACACATTGCGTGTTTCGTGACTCTTTGCGAGTCGTTCCTGGGCATTGAGCCCCATTTTCTCCTCTGGAGGTCGATCTTTCGCCTCCGCCCCAATGTTGCTTTACGCAGAAAACCCGAACTGGGCGGAGCTGTTGTGTCGGTGCGTCCTGAGGCACAATATCTTGAATTTTCCATGGCCGCGTCTGTCCAAGGGTGGAGAACCAAGTGGTTCTACATCAAAGACCGCAAGGCCGCTCCTGAAGATCAATATGGTCTAGCACCTTTCGAAGCCTCCAAGGAAGTGAAGAAATTGGCTTCGTGGGATGCACTTCCCTCAGATGACGAGGTAGCACAAGTTCTTCCCCTTCTATCTCGCATTCAAGCTTTGAAAGGAGGCCAAGGAGGAGCTTTATCGGGTATTCAACTCATGGCGTTCTTCATACAACATCGAGTTCAACCCTTGCAACACCGCCTCACCAAGTTCTGGAATTACTCTGGCTTGGAAGATCCTACTCGCGTCTCTGAAGATTTAATAGAGAAAAAAGATGTCGACAAGCGAGTTAGGAGCCTTACCAAGCTCACCAAGGATCATGCGGTTGCTGACTTAACCGCTGATTACTTCGACTCCGTGCACCCTTTACCCGAGGTATGCATCTTTATGTTCACTTGTTGTCGATTTTTGCTTTTGTCGACTTACATTTGCCTTTGCACTCTGCTAACTTGTTTATTTATATGTAGGGTCACCAATTCCTTGTTTCGCACCCTCATCTTCCAGAGGCAGGGCCTCTTCCAGCTGAACTGGCCTCACCTGTATCTGAAGCCCCCGAGGCTGACGATAATCAAGACGGGGATGATGCTGAAGAGTCGGAAGAAGAAACGAGCTCATCGACATCGTCTCCTTCCACGCCTGCTGAAGATACTGGTGTCGACAAGAAAAGGAAGCGAGTCGAAGAATTTGCTTCTTCGAGTTCTGCAGCGGCTGCAGCGGCTGATAAGACCTTTGCTCCTGCAGAAGATGAGGAGTACTTCGACCTCCTGGCATCGTAAGTATTTTTTATTCGAGTTCCTCAATTGTATTTCTCTCGCCTTATTTCCATCGTGTTACTCATAAGTTTCTTGCTTCTTGTAGAGATGATGAAGAGCCGTCAGAACCTGCTATAGGTTCTCCTCCAATTCCTACAGCTGTTGATGATGAGCCCCCGGCCCAAAAAATTGCGCCCCGGGTTACAAGGGCCTCTGTAAAGAAGGTTCCTGTTTCCCGAAACCCCAAACGCTCGAAGAAGGCTAAAGAACCTGAAGTTTCTCTGGAAGCACATGAATCCGCATCTTCCCCCCATGATGTGAGTAACTTTTCTCTTGCCCATTCTCCTTGCATACACTTGCGCTCTTATACTTTCTTTTCTCTTTAGGCTTTGTTGAGCAGATTCGTTGCCTTGGGCACTGAATGTGCTGAGTACCTAAAGGTTGCGAAAGCTTCCGAAGGTACAACTTTGACGTCGAGTCCTTACTTTTCTTCTGTGCTTTATCCTTTTCCCCATTATCGGACTCCCTTTCCTCTTCTTTTGCAGCCGCCTTAGCAACAGCCAGTGCTCGAATTGCGTCGCTTGAAGCGGAGCTTGATGCTTCGCAAAAAGCTTATGACGTGGCGGCCGCTGCTAAAGCGAATGCTGAGAAGTCGCAGAAAGCTGCGCTTGGTAAGGCGAAGAAAGCTGAAAAAGCTCTAGCTGAAGCCAACAAGGAGCATGCTCAGCGAGAGCAAGCCGTGGCGGAGCGTCTTCACACCATGTCTACTGCTGCTGAAAGTAAGTGCTTCGCCTTGTCTTCTGTTTTTGTCTCATGTTGAACTGATGTATTTGTTGACATCTGTCTCTTCTTTTCTTTGCTATTGCTCAGAATTCACCGGGGTATCTCCGTCGTCCTTACAAACGGACGATGATCCTCTTATGGATGCAGTTAACCTACTCGAAGAAAACTGGATATCTATCCAGGAGACTTTTGAGTTGGTTAGCCGCGTTTTATCACGGCTGTTTGCCGGCTTGTGGCCGAAGAGAAGGGCGGCAATCCCGAAGGACAATCTGACTGAACTTGTCAAGTCCTTCGATACCATTGAAGACCCCACTCTCCAGCTGAAAGGTCTGTCCATTAAGCGCGGCGCCGAGGGTGCTATTGCACTTTCTCTTGCGCACGGTACAGACTTCGACTGGGGGAGGGTTAGCTCCCCCCATGGCCACACCCGTGATGAGATGAAGGTGTTTTTCGAGAAGGCGAAGAAGTTGGCACCTGCGTTGTTGACAACGATTTCTCCTTCGGCGGCATCTGCTGTGCCTGCTGTACCACCTCCAGCGGCGAAGGATCCAGTGCCACCGTCGACTTCTAGCGAGGAACTGGCCGCGCCCCCTTCTTCCACGGAGCACAATGCTGAGGTGGTGTAGACTCAGCTTCTTTGTAGCTATTTTAGTTTTCTCCTTTTTGAATGTAAAGACTTCAATTAAGTGCAACCCGAGAACCTTAGCCATAGGGTTGTGCTCTTATGTAAATATATCCTCTTCATATGAAGTTTTATGCTGCCTTTCTGAAATTATTTCTCCTTTCTTTTCTTTTGTAGTCGATGAATGTTCATGATCCTTTGACTCATGGTTCTGCTCCTTCCTCTGCCCGTGGATTCGATCCTCAGATTTTGTCGACTCCTAGTCGATGCAATCAATGCGCAGACTATTCTTCGAGGATTTCTGACCTTGAGGTTCGCTTGACTTCAGCCAAACGCCAAGCTCAGATGGCGTTTGATAAAGCTAGCAAAACTTCTGCCCTGACGAAGCAGGTGTCGATTCTTGGCGATGAAGTGTCCAGCTTGACGGCGAAGATTCTGCATCAGGAAGAATGCAACTCTTTTATTCTTGGTATTGTCGAGTCTGCCTGCGAAATGTTGCGATGTAAGCTTCCTCTCGACTTATTTTCTTCTCTTTGTACTGTTACTTTTGTGATATCCTTTGCCCTTATAGGCAGTTGCTTGGACTTCGCTGCTGAAGATCGTCGGGTTACCGAACGAAGCGCAGCTCTGGAGAAGATGTCCGCAGGTGTGGAAAATTTATGGTCTGATCCTCGACGCCGAAGCGCTATTGTGTTGCTTCAGGACCGTGCCCAGTATATTGGCGAGGCAGTGGATGGCTGTAGGAGAGCTCTCGTAACTATGCACTCGGTGATGCTTCCTCGCAATCCTCTGCCTACTACTTTTCCATTGCTCCTTGACGTTTTTAGATCCAGCCAGCGAATCCATCGGTTGATAGAACTGAACCTAGTGGCAGGTGCCAACTTTGCTCTCGGGTGGATACGCAAGTGGCATCCAAGACTCAATTACAGTTCTATGTCGTTGAGCTATCCTCCTGGTGGGGCAGGCCTTCGAGTGCATTTAGAGAGTACCTTGCAGCCTGCCCGACGAATTATAGCCAGGTTGTTGCAAGAAGACTCCGCGTTTTTCCGCGAGTTTCACTACTTGGACCCTTTACGTGTAGATGATTCTGACAACCCGATGTTGTAATATACTTTTGTGTGTGTGTAACGCGAGAGTATTTCATTTTGCGACTTGTATGTCGAAAAAGTTTATCCTCAGAGCGTTTTTGTGCGTTTACCGCATTTCTTCCTTCGAAAGACTCGTAAACTCGAATACGAGGAACGTTTCGTCTTTATTATACTTTGTAATGTAAGATATATGGGGTGACCCAAGAGATCCGGCCTGTGACCTGTGTTCTGGATCTAGAGGGCATTGCCCCTGGTATAACTCGTGGCTTTTACAGCCTTTATTGTTCTACTCTATTGTCTTATGATGCTTATGTCGTCGTGGCTTTCCCTTTTTCCTCTGCGCCTGTTTCTTCTCCTGATGCTCCTACTCGTGGTTTCTTCGTTTCGGGCTCCGCGACGCATCCTTTGAGTAGCTTGACGCCCTCTGTAGTCGCGCTTTTTGCCTTTTCTGCATGGTTGGCTATTACGCCAAAATTTTGTGCCATCTTGTGGAATTCTCTGTCGCAGAGATCTGAAACTTCAAAACTTCCTTTCACTGTAATGATTCCTCTTGGTCCTGGCATTTTGAGTACCAAATATGTGTAGTGAGGCACTGCCATGAATCGCGAAAACGCGGGTCGTCCGAGGATCGCGTGATATTGCGATGGCCAGTCCATGACTTCGAAGTCTAGCTTTTCTCTTCTGTAGTTTTGTCGGTTGCCGAAGCAAACATTGAGCGCTATTCGACCCAATGGGTAATTGGCACTTCCTGGTACGATTCCATGGAAGGAACAATCTGTTGGCTTCAGGAACTCTAGTGATATATGCATTGCTCGGAGTGTTTTCGCGTATATCAAGTTAATTCCACTCCCTGCATCCATGAATATTCTGTCGACATCATACGCGCCGATTTGAGCTTTGAGTACCAAAGGCGCGTTTCCCGGCCGAGGTACTATTATAGGGTGATCTTCTCTGTTGAACTCTATTGGTTGCTCTGACCAGTGTAGATACTCCGTTGTAGCTGGAGGTGATATGACTGCTAAGTTGACTTGTCGAGTTATGCTCTTCTCTTCTTTGTTCGACTTGGGTACAGGTTGTATCATTGATATGATGTGTCCTTTTGATGGTACGTACCCTTCGTCGTCGTCCTGTCCCTGGCTTTGCTGGTCTTGCCCTTGAGGCGCTCCATTGTTTCCTTGCTGCTTTGCCGGAGGGTTGTTACTTCCTTCGAATCCTTGTCGCCTTGCTTCGGTTTGCTTATTTATTGCTGCTTCTTGCAGTTTTAAGAATGTTGTGCAGTCTTTCATTGCGTGCCTTGATACTCGTTTCCCGTCGACGAACGCTGAGTGTATATGACAAGGCCCGTTGAGCATATCTTCTGGTGATGGGTTGTACTCTCTGGATTCCCTTATAGGGAACTTCTTATAGTACTCCTTTCCGTAGCTTCTATATCCCGAACTTCTGCGATCATTTCCTTGATAGCTGTTGTCTTTATATCCTGCGGCGACTTGGCTATGCGAGCCGTAGGTGTCGTAGTTTCGGGATCGTCTCCTTTGACTTCCATATCTGTTTCTTCTGTCGTCCTCTGGAGATCGCGTCCATTTGTTGTTGCACGCATCTTCTCCGTCTGCGAACCTGTTTGCTGTGTCCATGAGGTCTGACACTGTTTTCGGCTTGATTCTGCCCATCTCTTCGACTAGGTCTCTTCGCCTTAATCCGATGATGAACGCGTCTATTGCTCTTTCGTCTGAAACTTCGACTGCTGAGTTTTTGATGAGGCTCCATCTTTGGATGTATGCCCGTAGTGTTTCGTCGCGTTGCTGTACGCACGCTTTGACTTCTTCTATTGATGCTGGTCGTTTGTATGTCGACCTGAAGTTGCTTGTAAATTGCTTTGTGAGATCTTCCCAGCTTCCAACAGATTCTTTCTCTAGTTTGCTCAACCATGACCTTGCTGCACCGGTGAGGTGTAGTTGCAAACTTTGCATTGCTGTTTCCTTGGTTCCTCCTAATATTTGAACTGCTTGCAAGTAATCTGCAAGCCATGATTGTGGTTCCTGTGATCCATCGTATTTTTGCTGATCATGAGGTAACTTGAATCCCTTGGGAACTAGAGTGGTGCGAACCCTGCGGGTAAAGCATAATGCCCCCATCTCTTTTTCGTCGTCTTCATAGTCGCGCTTTTCATTTGGCGATCGTGATCTTCGGGTTCCCCCGTGCTGCTTTGGTGATGGCAATCGAGATCGGTGTTTGCTGCTTCTGCGCCGAGGACTATTGTGATGGCGAGGTGACCTTGTTTTGTGCACTTCCTTGTGGTGATATGCTTCTTCTCCTTTTGCTGATAGCTTGTGGCTCACCATGTTGAGTCCGTTCAGTGCTGCTCTATGCATATGTTCTCTAGGATCTCCTGGACTTGGTCGAGTTGTAAGTAGATATGCTTGTGCTGCCACTAGTGCTGCTTCAGGAGTTTTTGATGTTTCCCTGCTCGTCGACCGATAGGAAGGACGAGTCGAGGTTTTTAGAAATACTTTGCCTGTCGGAGTACTCGAGGTTGTCGTACCTTGAACCGTGTCGGCGATTTTTCCTTGCGTTGTTGTATGATGCGTCACTTCGTGCTTTTCGAGCAGCTTCGCTGGCTGCAATGGCTGAATCTTTCCTTCTTTGTATCTCTGTTTTCTCCTTTGCTAATTGCTTGGCCTGCTGCCTTAGGGCGTAATGATACCCCAAAAGCAAGTTTTTACTGGAACTTGATGGTATTGGCATGCCGTGTTCTACGGCTTCTCTTATTATCATCCATTCGTCGACTGATAGTCGAATTTTTTCCCTGGTTGTAAGGGATTCTGGTGTTTGCCCTTCTGCTAGGTGATTTGCTCCTCTGCCGATATTTGTTGGGTTTAGCACTGGATTATCGTTTTTGTCGAATTCTTCTGAGTTATCTCCTATAATGGCGAGCACCTGGCACTGTTTGCCGGTGTTACCCTTGAAGCTTGAGAAGATCGAGTTACTATCCTCAGAAAGCTCTAATCCTGTCTTCCATGTATCTGTTGACTTGTCTGCGATTTCGTCGAGGCAGATCGTGAGATCTTCGAGTTGAACTTCCACGTCAAAATTTTCCTTTTATTCGTTGTCTTCTGCGATCTTTTCTTTTTGCACTTCCTCTGGGCTGACCGGCGAGTTTACCTCGCTGGAAGAGCCTTCAGAATATTCCATCATTGCTGTTGTTTCGGGCTCCCTGGCCGACGGATCTTGTTTCGTCGGATCTGAAAGGCGAGATGAACCCGACGGTCCGATGAGGATGTTTAAGCTTCCGATTGTCAACTCCATCTCTTGATTTTCGTCGACTTCTGTACTGCTATTGGCTAAAAGCGAAAAAGCCGTCGAATTCATGATTCCAACGCCCAAGATCCCCACGGTCGGCGCCAATTGACGAGGGGTTAACTCGACAAATGTCCTAGATGAAGGACTTAGGATCGGGGAGATAGGGCGTCGGATGAACTCGAAGGTAAAGTTAGTCGAAATAGGTGTGTATCGAAAGTAAACTTGGGTGTTCAACCTGGCTTGCTTTCAATCTGCCCTACACCGTCCCCTCCTGGCCCCTATATATAGGTGGCCAGGTCTCGAGGATCGGGTAGGGTTCGATACAGATTACAATATTGACATACGGAAAAGACTCGTATTCGACTATCATTATAACTGGGCCTAGCTTAACGGGCCTCAGGGGTACTCAACTAACGGGCTCTATTAACTATACCCTTGTCACCAGACATGATGGACGAAGAAGGCACGACTGCCAATGTTATTGACGGCATGGAGAGAGCGGCTCTCAGTGTCCACACGATACACCAATGTTTGACCTTCATCCAAACGACCGCCCAACAAGACAAGCAGCAGATCACCATCCGACTTCACAAGGTAGAACTTGTCATTTCCAAGTTCTGGAAATGAAAAAAGTGTCTCCATGTTGACATTGCTCGCGCCCTGCTCCAACTGGGCATTGTTGGTGCACACTAATGTTCCGAACTCAAAATTGTTCACAGCTAGTGCATAGAATTCACCATTGAACATGGTAATACAACGCATAGAATGGTACTCGATCGAAAATCTTCCTTCTCCCCAATCTTCATCTATACCCTTAGTTGGAGTGCTCTCATCGACCCAAGCAATTTCCGTCGGGTAATATGTGGAAATGAAGAGCATAGTCGGGGACTTCATTACAGTGACTGACTCCAGAATAACAGATGGCATCTGCGCCTCAAATATAGTGTTCGATGTCTTTGTGAGTGGGTTCAGAAGCCGTATCTTGTGCGGCTGGTTCTTCTGGGCAAGCACGATGACGCCACAGCAAAAGCTAACGAAGTAGTATCTAAAATATATGGGATTGATGAAGATAACATTCAGCACTAAGATGTTTACGATTGAAAATAAAAGGATTAACTCTATAGATATGGAGGAATTTGAACCTTGCATGAACTTCCGTTAGATCGATGGTGATGTAGCGGGATGTGCGGAGGTGGAGGAAGGAGAACTCAGCGGCGCGTGGAAGGGCGTGCTCTACCATGATCCATTCGTGCAGGTGCGCGTCGGGCTCAAGTAAATCTGAGCGCCAATTAGTACAAACTTGCCTCAAAGCAGAGTAGGTGTCCACGTACTCCTCGTTCGAAAGTAAGCAGGCGCCGATCTTGTGAAGTGGTCCGTCAGCCCTGAGAGAGGCCCAGTTCACGGAGGCGCCGCGCCTGGATGCGCCGCCCTCGGAGGCGACGGGCTCGGCGGCGACGGCCTCGGATGCGACGGGCTCGGCGGCGACGGGCTCGGATGCGACGGGCTCGAAGGCGACGGGCTCGGGGGCGACGGCCGCCGGCGCATTCTTCTTCTCCATCGCCGGCAGGGGAGCGCGCGTAGGGCGGCTGGTTTTTTTTGGAGAAGGTGATGGGACGTGAGAGGCGTGGTTGCATGCGTGAGTTATAATGAGACTGTGTGCAGAGGGAGGGAGAGAGGGGCTCTGTACTGGCAATGTGATGGTTCATCTCAGCAGTTGACGTTTGGTCTCAACACGCGCACCGCGCGGCTAACCGCTGCTCACCGCGACACGCGTCCATGGGACTGCACGTCAGCACCGTTACGTGTACTCAGTTCTACCCTCTAGTCTTACACTGGAAAAATATCTGTACTCGGTTTTCCCCTCGAGTACTAATACTGGCTAGTGCAATATACTCAGTTTTACCCTCAAGTGGCTGGTCAACAGAGAGTCAACAAATGGGATTAAGCTATCTAATTGAGTCATTTCATGCGCAAAAAAATTCAAAAAAATAAAATCATAGTGCCTCCTACTCATGGAGTCTTGTTACGCGACCTGCCACGTAGACAATCATATATAAATCAAATTTTAACACAAATGACCACTTCTCAAATCACTACTAGCTATGAAGGTTCATGGCTTTCCACTCAAACCCCTTCTCAAAATATTTATACCCAAAACATAGTTTGTCTGAATGAGGCCATAATTTTTACACTCATGTATATTTGAATTGCTAATACTTTGAGGTAGGCCAACCTGGGTTTCATTGTACAAAACATGTGTTTTTCTTTTTCTAAATCTCTTATTTGAATTCCTTAGCCTGTTTACTATTTACTTGCCCTTGTATCCTTGATACTACTCAGTTTTACCCTCTCCCTTCTCACAGAAGCCTAAACTTGGCCTGATTGGTCGAGCTGTTGTCACACGGATCGTGCCCACCTACCTTCGATCCTATGATCTAACGGGCAGGATCGTGCCACCCTCTCTCTATCTGTCGGTGGCAAACTACTACCCCTCTATATATGCTAAATAACGAGTTTGCCACCGGATTCCACAAGTTGGGTAATCACGAATTTCTTGTAGGCATTGCTTTTCACGGTAAAATGATAAACTATCACGAATTCCCATTTCTTGTAGGCTTTACTTTTCATGGTAAAATGATGAACTATCACGAATTTCCATTTCTTTCAGGCATTACTTTTCACGATAAAATGATAAACTATCACGAATTTCTATTTCTTGTAGGCATTACTTTTCACGTTGAAATGATAAACTATCACGAATTTCCATTTCTTGTAGGCTTTACTTTTCACGGTAAAATGATGAACTATCACGAATTTCCATTTCTTTTAGGCATTACTTTTCACGGTAAAATGATAAACTATCACGAATTTCCATTTCTTTTAGGCATTACTTTTTTGTTGAGATATAAACCACCCCCACAACGGTCATCTCCTCCTTAATTTATTGTGTAAACCCCACAATGGTCATCTCTACCTTAATTTATGGTGTAAACCCCACAACGGTCATCTCTCCCTTATAAACCCCCACAATGGCCATCCCTCATGTCAATAGGTTCTGCCTCTCTCTTCTTCGTTCACATACACTTGATCCATTGCCATGGCTTCCACATCTCGGACGCCGACCGAAAGGGGAAGGGGAAGGGGAAGGGGAAGGGGCGGCCGAGGTGGTGGATCATCATCATTGCCACCACCACCGTCAACACTGCCATTGATCATAGAGAAGTTCTTCATCACCATCTATAAAGACCCTTTGGCCAAGAAGGTATGTACGTGCTCTCACATATATGATGCATGTGATTAATTATGTGCATGTTCTAAAAAACCTTTAATTTCAAACGATCGGTGCTCGATTTCTTTGCAGGCACTCCCACAAAAGTTTGCGGACTATCTTGACGGCCAGGAGCCCGCAAAGGTGTATCTGCGAGCAGCTGACTGCGGTCCTCGTCTCTGGACCATGGAGGTCCTATTTGACGGACAAGGCTGGATGTACCTCGACAAGGGCTGGGAGAATTTCGCCATCGCGCACGGTGTGGATTTCGGCTGCTTCCTACACTTCAAATATGAAGGCGATTATGTGCTCACAGTGAAGGTGTTCAAAGGAACAACGTGCAGGAAGTACTACTACACGGACGACGAAGATACTGACGATGAAAGCGACGACGACGTGAAGCCATGCATCTAAGGGGATTATGACTAAGAATATATATGTAGCTTCATATGCATCGATTTATAGATCTAGCTATTTTCTATATATTATGCATGTAAAAATAATAGGGAATCGCAATTTCCACTATGATTCAAGCACCACAGCCTCCAAACGATGCCGATGCCGATATCGGCATGGTCAGAATGGCTATGCATGCTCGCCGCCACTGCTAGGTCACCGTCGGGATGCACCCTCAATCCTGTCCCCTCATTCGATCACTGACACACCAGAGATACCGCCGAGGCCAATGACGAACGTACATGCTGATGCCAATGCCGAACATGCACGCCGTTGTGGCCACGGCCACGCCACCCCGCTATGCTGGACGCCACAGACCACCGCGAGGTCTTTCCCTTCGCCACCACACTCCCCTAGCACCCATCTATACACGCCAGAAAGGAGAGACACTAGTTTTCTCTACATTGCTCACGTTCGTGTCCGATACCGTCAGTCAAAGTGTTGAGGTCGTCGTCGATGTCCTCGACCATTTCTTCTCTTCTTTGCATGGTTAAACGCGTCTAGTTTATATCTATCTAATGCGTCTGGTCTCGCCTCATGCAGTTCTTTGTGGACGTCGATCTCATCTCGGCACCCCGCAGGCCACCTCCTCCGTGCCATCGCTGTAGAGCTCCGTTTAAAAATCTAATCCTACCCGTGTATTGCCCCTTGTATGAGCGTCATGGCCCCACTTGTCATTCGATATACCAAAGCCCCACTCATCCGCGTTTTGGTCAGGGATACGGCGATGCTTATGGTCAAACAAAGATGGATGCTCTGACGTGTCTTTGCGGGCTCTACGTGGCCCCACTAGTCAGCAGTTAACGGTCAAAGGTGTTGAACCGTCGGGCAATCGGCCGTTCCAGCACTGGTGACGGTTTCAGACAAGGGCTTGGACAAAACTGAGGAAAAACTAAGGAGCTGGGGAAAACTGAGTACAACTAACGACCTGAGGGCACGAAAATAGAAATCCCTTTAAGAAGAAGCTTTCACACCATCATCACCGCGCCATCAGTGGCCGTTTATCTCATAATTGCATGGTGGAGTATAGCCTTCCACAAGTTTGGAGAACACCGGAGAGCGCTACAGCATGTTTGAAAGGATCGATACGGGCGACTAGAGGGGGGTGAATAGGCCCTAAGTCAATTTTTAATCTTTTTTGATTTTAAGGCTTGACACAAAGTAAATTCACTAGATGTGCTAATAGGTGAATTTCCTATAAGTGGCAAGCATGCAAGTGAACAAGTAACTAGCAAGATACAAGTAAGGGAAAGAAATAACCGACGAGTAGAGACCGGAGACACAAGGATGTATTCCCGTAGTTCCTTCCTTTTGAGGGGAAGTACGTCTACGTTGGAGAGGTGTGGTGACACGGAGTCTACCAACGCCACAAAGGCTCACCTTGTTCTCCGGTGAGCAAGCCATGGAGGCTAGCTCGATTCCACTAAGCGGTGGTTTTGGGGGAACCATAAATCCCTTACACGGAGCTTGGGGCACGCATCCACAACTCAATTGGAGGCTCCCAAGAAAGCCACGGAGGCTAGAAACACCATAGAGATGAGTCAATCAACCACTTACAATACCTAGGGTTCCAAGAACCCCTAGGCACAAATCCTCCAAGCAAATGGAGGGGGAAATGAAATTCCTTCAGTGAAGATGATGGGCTAGGTCTCCTCCTTCGAATCCTAAGAGGGATTCAAGTTCTATTGGCTAGAGGTGGAGATCTAGGGCTTTGAAGCTTGGCAGCAATGGTGGTGAGAGAGTGTGAGCCGCAGCCTTGACTTGAGGTAGAAGAAGCCTTTTTATAGTCCTTGGGGAAGGACTAGCCATTGCTGCCCTTTTAGGCCGGAGTCTCCGGGGTCTAGAGACCGGAGTCTCCGGGCTAAGTGATTCGGGGGCGGAGTCCCCGGCCAGGGAGACCGGAGTCTCTGGGCCAGGAGAGCCCCGGGCCAGAGATTCCGGGGTAAGTCTCCGCCCCCATTACTGGGACGAGCGACACCCCTCGAAAAGGCAGCCCAGAGTCTTGGGCTGGATTCTCCGGTCCCAGACCCAGAGTTTCCGGTGTGTGCACACCGGAGTCTCCGGTCTGGAGACCCGGAGTCTCCGACTCAGACAGGACAGCAACCAACAGGCTTTAGATCTTCACCTATAAGAGAGATTAGACTGAGACAAAATGGTTAGATACCTAAGTATTGACAGCAAACACCCAAAAATAGATTTTACAAGAAAATGCTCTTTCAATCTCCTCCCTTTTTGGTGTTTGATAACAATACTAAGGTTAGAAAAAAATGGTCAAAATAAATAGGATGAGCTTGATACGTCTCCAACGTATCTATAATTTTTGATGCTCCATGCTTGTTTTTACACCATTTGCCTAATGTTTCGTTACACTTCGTGGCACTTTTATGCATTTTCCGGAACTAACCTATTAACAAGTTGCCACAGTGCCAGTTCCCTGTTTTCTGTTGTTTTTGTGTTTCAGAAGTGATACACAGAAAATATTCTCGGAATTAGACGAAACAAGTTCCGGAAGTCTTATTTTACCCGGAAGCTTCCAGAGATCCGAAGGAGAGTAGGAGGGAGGCCACCAGGGCCCCCCACGCAGGGCTGGCGCGGCCAGGGCCTGGGCCGTGCCACCCTGGCGTGAGGGCACCTGGCCCCTCCTCTGACATCGCCCCTTCGCCTATAAAGACCCCCCGACGGAAAAAACCTAAGTACCTGATCACTTTTCCAGAACACATCGCGATCCGCCGCCGTCATCGACCCGAAGATCGGGAGGGTCCAGAAGCTCTTCCCGGCACCCTGTCGGAGAGGGGAATCGCCACCGGAGGTCTTCTTCATCACCATGCTTACCTCCAGAGCGATGAGTGAGTAGTCTACCTTGGACTATGGGTCCATAGCAGTAGCTAGATGGTTGTATTCTCCACCATGTGCTTCATGTTTAGATCTCATGAGCTGCCGTACATGATTGAGATCACCGTTATGTAATTCTACATGTTTGGTTTGTTGGGATCCGATGAATATTGGTGATTATGATTGAGTTGCTGTACTGAATATTATCTTTTGTTATCTCTATGTTGTTTATGATCTTGCATGCTCTCCGTTGTTAGTAGCTATCTTGGCCGAGTAGTTGCTAGTGACTCCAAGAGGGGGTATTTATGCTCGATAGTGGGTTCATGCCTCTATTTAACCTGGGGGAGTGACAGAAACCTCTAAGGTTGTAGATGTGTTGTTGCTACTAGGGAGAAAACAACATTCATATGCTCAAGGGCATATGCTTTGTTTACATTACACACTTTGCTTAATGCAATTATCCGTTGTTCGCAACTTAATACTCATGGGGTGTTCGGAGGATATCCCCGTGAGTAGATTATTAGTCATAGATGCAGTTGGATGGCGGTCTATGTATTTTGTTGTAATGCCCAGAGTAAATCTCATAGTGATCTTCTTGACATATCACGTTTATCTTTATTCTATCAATTGCCCAACTGTAATTTGTTTACCCAGCATGTGTTATTTATCTTATGGAGAGACACCACTAGTGAACTGTGGACCCCGGTCCTATTTCCATCATATTGCTATCACCTGTTTACTTTACTCGCACTGTTTACTTTACTCGCATACTCTATTGTTTTCCACTTGATACGCTCATAACCTTTGTTTCAAGCAAACCGGTGAGATTGACAACCTCATCGCAAGTTGGGAACGAAGTACTTGGTTCTGTTGTGTGCAGGTTCCGCGTTGCAGCTAGCAAGCAAAGCTTGGACGAGGCGCCATATATAAATTGTCCGAAGCTGTCACAAACTAGCAAGCATCACCTTCAGTCGTTTGTCTCTCCTCTCCAAGAACAATTAAACCTTGGTTTCTTAACTGAGGGAAAACTAGCTGCTATACTCATCATACCTTCCTCTTGGGGTTCCCAACGGGCTGGTTATTCACCACGCACAAGGACCGTCTGCTACGCGTCAACTTGGCACCAGCAGAGCTCCCCCTAGATGTGTGCAAAATATATCAATTTGCTTTTGAATGCAAATGCACACATACTAGGATCATAGCTCCCCCAAAATATAATGAACCAAGGACATGTGCACAATAATTAGAAAACAATAAGAGGAGCAATATGACATGACCATTACAATAAAACAAACCACAAGTCTCACACCATACTAAGATAAGTACCACACAAGTCTCACACCACATATAACGAAGTTCAACTTAAAGAACTAAGTACTAGAAAGGAGCACAAGCATAGGCGAATGAAAGCTCAACAAAAAGAAATGCTTGTGCCCGACCCTTGCAAATCCCCGAAAACATACTAATAGAACTCTTCTCCCCCTTTGGCATTGAGACACCAAAAAGGGGAAACGAGCGATGCTACACGTCCCAACAAGTTACTCGTCGCCGTCCTCGTCGTTGCCCTCATAGGAAGGATCTTCATCATCACCCAAAGGACCCTTGCCGTGACCGGAGGAGGACGGATAGTTGGGCTTGGACACTTCATCGAAATCTCCCCACTGGAGCGAGCTGCCCATCTCTTTGTTCCAAGCACCATAGCTGAGAGTGTCTTCGGAATCTGAAGGAGGATGCTCAGGAGGAGGAAGGTTGCGGAGCTCGTGAAGATGGTCGACAATCAAACCTTGGTTGTGAGTGATATGCTTGTTCTGAATGTAGATGTTGTGTTGCTCCTTGCGAATATCCACTCCCATGCAAAGCAAGGTCCTCTTGAACCATGAAAGTTTCTTGATTTCCTTGTTGACTTCTTCTTTGTTGCGGGATGGAAAAGGCACATTGCTAGCATTCTTGCTTCTCCGCTTAGGTGATGAAGGAGGAGCAGCCCGAGTTTCTTCAATCTCTTCCTCACCATCCTCTCCTTCCTCATCAACATCATCCTCTTCACCTTCCATATCTTCATCTCCTTCATCTTCACTTGTGGCGGCAAAGGGTTCATTGGTCACACCCAGTGCCAGTTTCTTTTGAGGCTTCACCGCTTTGTGCTCAACCAACTTGGAGGTGTCAACGCAAAGAGTATAGTTGGGCAACTTCCTCTTGATAAGCCTCATCACATACGGAGCATAGACCGGGGCTTTCTTGGATAGGACGCACTCATACATTTCTCGGTGAATGAAATCCATGACATCAATTGGCTCCACTTGAGCTTCTTGGCCCTTGCAAAAGACTTCATGAGAATAGGCAAGTAGGTTGACCAAACCACCACGAAGAGCATCCAAATTACCCGCACTAGGGGCAATGTTCTCACAAAACAAATGGAGGAGAATATTGTATCTTGTTCTCAGACCATAAGAGTCGCCAACAACAATCTTTTTGCCTTGATCAATAGCATCTTTGGTGAGCTTGCCATAGAGGGGAGCAAGCGCCTTCTTGTTATAGGCAACTCTGGAGAGATGCATCCTTGTACCGCATGGCGCATGGTTCCCTTTGAATGGGTACCCAAGCTCTTCGGCAAACTCAATGAAGTTGGAATGGACAACTTGATCACCGGTCATCCATGTCATGGGAAGCTCTTCTCCACCTCCAAACACAAGAGTGGCAAAGAATTGATGCACGAGGAGAATGTTGTAGTCTTGCTTGAGTTGCATGAGAGGGTGCAAGCCAAGCTTTCCGGTGAACCAAAGGGCTTCCTTGAAGTACTCACTCTTCTGAAGATGTTCAAAATTAACAATCTTTTGGGGGCAAACCTTGTGGGTGAGCTTGGCATAGAGCTCGGTGCAAATGAGTTGTTGCTCCCTTCGATGAAAACTGAGGTCATTGGTGTTCGTTGGCAGGTCATACATCTTCCTCTTCCTCATATCAGCAAACTCGGGAAGGGTCAAATTCTTGAGAGAAGGCAAATGATCAAACTTGGCCTTTTTGGCCCTTTCTTCCTTAGCCAACTGAGCCAAACGAGCTTTCTCCCTCAACGCATCCCTTTCAACCTGAGCAGCACTTTGCCTCTCCACATAGCAATCTTTGGCCGGGTTGTAGTCAAAAGTGTGTTTGCGAGGGATACGCTTGCGACGACCACCAGCACTGCTACCTGTGAATATGAAGGACAAGAAGTGGCAAGGGAAGAGTCAAAAACATGCTCAGAGGAAAGGAGGATAGCATCGTGTGGAAACAAGGTGAAGAAATCGATCTACACCAGAGTCTCCGGTCTCTGACCCCGGAGTCTCCGGCCTTAAAAGGGCGGAGACTCCAAAGTCTCCGGGGTGTGAACACCGGACACTCTGGCCTAGCCGAGTCAGACAGAGGAGACTAGGGTTTGCTCGAAATCTTGCACAAAACTGATTCTACACAATGCTAGATACTCAAATTGCCAAAAGGGAGTCACACCATGGACAAACAACAAGTACATCTTCCAATCCCTTGAATCTAGGAGAATCTAGATGGGAGGAGGAGGAAAATACTGGAGGGTTCCATGGAGAAGCAAGCAAGCCAGAGGGAGAAGACTCCGGGGGCTTGTGGAGGAGGGAGGCCGGCGGCAACGGCGGATCTGGGGCCGAGGAGGCGCCCGGCGGCGATCCAGGGGAGGCGGCGGCGTCCTGGGGAGAGAGAGGGTGGGGGTGAATGAGGGTAACCAGCTGGGTTGCCCTCACCCCGACCCTTTTGACCCAGCGTGAAAACCGCTAGGGCCGGAGTCTCCGGGGTTGGTCACCCGGAGTCTCTGGCCTCTAGACACCGGAGTCTCCGGGGTGCAAACCCCAGAGTCTACGGCCTGCCTCGACCAGATCACACAGCTGTGTAGTTGAGCATGTTTCTTCGAAAGATGGAGCAAGTTTTAGATGAAAGGGATAGGTTTGGGTCAGAAAGAGGTCACTAAGTGGTACTGACAAGGGTATAGCTAATAGAGCCCGTTAGTTGAGTACCCCTGAGGCCCGTTAAGCTAGGCCCAATTGTAATGATAGTCGAATACGAGTTGTTACCGTATATCGATATTTGTAATCTGTATCGAACTCGACCCGATCCTCGAGACCTGGCCATCTATATATAGGGGCCAGGAGGGGACGGTGTGGGATAGATTGAAAGCAAGCCAGGTTGAACACCCAAGTTTACTTTCGATACACACCTATTTCGACTAACTTTACCTTCGAGTTCATCCGACGCCCTATCTCCCCGATCCTAAGTCCTTCATCTAGGACATTTGTCGAGTTAACCCTCGTCAATTGGCGCCGACCGTGGGGAGCGGGGCATTGGAATCATGAATTCGATGGCTTTTTCGCTTTTAGCCAACAGCAGTCCAGAAGTCGACGGAAGTCAAGAGGTGAAGCTAACCATCGGAAGCTTGAGCATCCTCATCGGGCCGTCGGGTTCATCCCGCCTTTCGGATCCGACGAAACAAGATCCGTCGGCAGGCAAGCCCGAAACAGAGGAAACATTAGAGTCATCAGAAGGTTCTTCCAGCGAGGTAAACTCGCCGATCAGTTTAGAAAAAACATCAATCGCAGAAGGCGACGAAATCCAGGAAAATTTCGACTCAGAAGAAAAAGCATGTCAGACGCACAACAATACAAAGGACTTCGCCGTAGGAAGCAGCGGCGTCTCCAAAGTACATCAGTTATGCGTCATCATCACTGAGGCAGAAGAAGGAAACAACAGCGAAGGAAGTAAAAATGTCGACAGGCAAGTCGACAAAGTGAAAGATCACAACAAAAAGGAAAAAGAGAAAGTCCATGTCTCGGCTGGTGAATGGAGAATGATCAAATCAGCCATTAATCATGGTACAGAACTACCCGAAGGATCGAGAAGAGAAGTTCTAATGGGATATCAGTATGCATTATACCAACACAAGAAGAAACTAAGGGAGGAAAGAGACATGATGATTCAAGACAGAAACAGTATATCAAGGGAGGAATACTGGGAAGACTATAGTGAAGAGTCAGAATATAGCAGAGAAAGGCGCGGAGATCCAAAACACATTAGGGGAACGACAGCATGCGGTAGAGAAAAAGGGTACTCGAGAAGCCCCACCCCGCAGCTAGAAGAGGAGGAAGATGACCAGCTACAAAAAACGCCAGAGGCGGCATTGGCAGCAGCACAAGCGTATTTACTAGCCACAAGACCAGAGCATGGGGACCCGCGAGAAGATATGCACCGAGCCGCAATACGAAGTCTCGGAATAGTAGAAGGAAAGATCAAGAAACAAGACCTAGAGATAAAGTCGACAAGCCACAAAAAGAAGTTCAGATACAACTGCACAGACAACGACTATAGCGAGTCATCAGGAGAGAAAAAGCAAAAGAAAAAGAAGGAGGATGCAAGAAGTATAATAGCACAAGCCCGAGTAAATAAATCGCGACATGCTTGGAGGGAAGAGAATTACGAAGACGACGATAAAGATATGGGTGCGTTATGCTTTACTCGCAGAGTTCGCAAAACGCGGGTACCCAAAGGATTCAAACTACCACACGACCAGAATAAGTACGACGGGTCGCAGGAACCCACCTTATGGCTATCAGACTATCTACAGGCAGTGCAGATATTAGGGGGAACAAAGGCGACTGCAATGCAAAGTTTGCAGCTGCACCTCACCGGCGCCGCCCGGTCCTGGTTGAACACCCTACCCGACGAATCCATTGGAAGCTGGGGGGAACTCGAAAGTCGATTCACAAGAAATTTTCGTTCCACCTACAAACGCCCAGCATCATTGGAAGAAGTTAAAGCATGTGTGCAGAGGAAAGGCGAAACGCTACGTTCTTATATACAACGCTGGAGTGTAATCAAAAACTCATCAGAGGACGTCTCTGACGAACGAGCAATAGACGCTTTTTTGGAAGGACTTCGTCGCTCAGATCTTGTGGAAGAAATAGGAAGAACAAGACCGATGACAGTAGCTGAGCTAATGGAGCAAGCTAACAAATTCGCTGACGGAGAGGACGCGTATAACAATAAAAGAGGACGTTCGCCAGAAGTCGACAGAGTGAGTCGACAGAGGAGGCGACACAGCAGCGGGGGTAACCAAGGAAGGCGATATCAGGTAGCCGCGGGCTATGTACCAGAAGAAGAGGAAGGGCATGAAAGTAGGAGATTTCAGGCAAAAGGAGAAGAGAAATCAAGATACTCTGGTCCTTCGGCCGAGGATATGCTATACGGACCTTGTCGAATCCACTACGCGTATCTCGACGTGAAAAGGGTGTCAAATCACCAGATGAAGGATTGCAGAACATTTCTAAGGTTGCAAGGCGCCATGGGCTCAAGTCAAGAAGGAAGGCAAGGAGAAAGACGTAAAAATCAAGGATATCAAATGCAAAGACTAGCAAGGCACCTAGAGTCAAAAGTATACATATCAGCCATGATTCAGCCGGTGCCCAAGTCAAAGAAAAAGCGAAAGAGCATATCTAGGCAAGTAAACCTAGCAATATCATCGCCACCAGCTACCACAGAGTACCTACGGTGGTCAGAGCAACCAGTCAAGTTCAGCAGAGCAGACCACCCAAGGAAAGTTCCTAGGCCGGGCCACTCGCATATGGTTCTAAAGGCGCAAATAGGAGGATACGACATCGGAAGAGTGTTCATGGATGCAGGGAGCGGCATAAACTTAATATATGCTAGAACACTAAAAGCAATGTGCATCTCACTAACGAGTCTGAAGCCAACAGATTGCTCTTTCCACAGAATAGTACCAGGAGCAGCAAATTACCCTTTGGGAAGGATAGAACTCGATGTCTGCTTCGGCAGCAGCGAAAATTATAGAAGAGAGAAGCTGGAGTTCGAAGTCATGGACTGGCCATCGCAATATCATGCAATCCTGGGACGCCCAGCATTTGCAAAGTTCATGGCAGTACCACATTACGCGTATCTCGCGTTAAAAATTCCAGGGCCCAAAGGAACAATTACGGTACAAGGGAGCTTTGAAGTAGCCAATACATGCGACAGAGAATTCAACAGGATGGCGCAAACTTTCGGCATGACAGCAGAATATGAGAGGTTGAAAGGAGAAACGGATCATAACGTGCTACCCGACGTTGGACGATCCCTACCAGATAAGGCTTTCGACACAACGCAGGACTCGAAGAAAATTCAGGTCCACCCTACAGATCCAAACAAGACGACATCAATTGCGGTGAACTTAGATCCCGCATAGGAAGGCGCGCTTGTCGAGTTCCTCCGTGAGCGCTGGGAAATTTTCGCCTGGTGTCCATCGGACATGCCAGGGGTTCCCAGGGAACTCGTCGAGCACGCACTTAATGTAGATCCTAAGGCAAAACCAGTCAAGCAACCATTGAGGCGATTTGATGAACCGAAGAGGAAGGCGATAGCGTCAGAATTACACAGGCTAGAAAATGCCGGATTTATCAGAGAAATCAAAACTTCGAGTTGGGTGTCGAACCCAGTCATAGTACCCAAGAAGAATACAGACGTGCAAAGAGTATGTGTCGACTACACATCTCTCAATAAGCATTGCCCAAAGGATCCCTTCCCTCTACCTCGCATCGATCAGATAATCGATTCCACAGCGGGATGTGCAAGGCTTTCCTTTTTGGACGCGTATTCTGGTTACAATCAGATCAAATTGAAGAAAGAGGACGAAGAAAAAACGGCCTTCATCACACCATACGGAGTATTTTGCTACCAGGTAATGCCGTTCGGCCTAAAAAATGCAGGAGCAACTTATCAGCGGATGATGCAAAGCTGCCTCGGGAGCCAAATAGGACGCAATATCCAAGTCTACATTGATGATGTAGTCATCACGACAAGAGAAGAGAAATCCTTAATCGGCGACTTAGCAGAAACATTCGACAACCTGAACAAGTACAAGCTTAAGTTGAACCCGACAAAGTGTTCCTTCGGGGTGTCAGCAGGGCAACTTTTGGGGTTCTTGGTATCAGCACGAGGAATAGAGGCAAATCCAGAGAAGATTCAAGCAATTCTAACAATGGGGAAACCCACGAAACTCCACGATGTACAGAAGTTGGCAGGACGTGTCGCGGCACTAAGTCGCTTCGTTGCTCGACTAGGGGAGAAGGCGCTTCCTTTTTATGCACTTATGAAGAAGTCAGACGATAAATTTGAGTGGACAGAAGAAGCAGATGCAGCGTTTGCACAGTTGAAAAAAGTGCTCTCCACGCCACCAGTGCTGGTCGCACCAAGAGAAAAAGAGCCACTGCTATTGTACATCGCCGCAACTCATCAGGTGGTGAGTACAGTTCTAGTAGTCGAAAGAAGTGAAGAAGGAAAAGCTCATGGCGTTCAGAGGCCGGTATATTTCATCAGTGAAGTGCTATCTCCAACCAAACAGAGGTACCCGCACTATCAGAAGTTGGCATACAGTGTCTTCACAACTGCGCGTAAACTACGACAGTATTTTGCGGTGCACCCAATCATAGTGGTCAATGAAGCGCCACTGTCGAATATATTGAACAACCCTCTAGCAACGGGACGTGTCTCTTTGTGGGGAATCGAGTTATCTCCCATGGACATCACGTACGAAAAAAGGAAGGCAATCAAGTCGCAAGTTTTACCAGACTTTACAGTAGAGTGGCTCGAGTTGCAAAGCACGGGACCACCGGATTTATCGAGTACTTGGACAATGTACTTCGACGGTTCTAAGAGAGTCCAAGGCGCAGGCGTAGGAGTGGTGTTGATATCACCTCACGGAGACAAATTAAAGTACGTCTTAAGGATGAGCTTCCCGCAGGCCTCCAACAACGAAGCGGAGTATGAGGCCTTGTTGCACGGAATGAAAATGGCTAAAGCATGTGGAGCAACTCGCCTAAAAATATTTGGAGATTCCAACCTTGTTGTTCAGCAAGTTATGAACAGATGTGACACAATCAACGACAACATAATGGCCTACAAAAATTTGTACCATTATCTAGAAGGAACGTTCGATGGATGCGAAGTCTCGCACATAAGCAGGAACAGCAATGAAGAAGCCGACACTTTAGCAAATATCGGGTCACAGTGTTTACCTGTGCCGTCCGGAGTATTTTGGGAGGAAATAGTGGAGAGATCCATCAAAAGTGGAAAAAGTTCGACTACCACAGCAGGCTCGGGGGCTACATCAGAACCAGAGGAGATCATGATGATAGAAGAAACATGGATGCAGCCATATCTCGCGTACATGATAAATAAAAAATTACCAGAAGGTGCAGTGGAGGCCAAGAAGATAACTCGAAGATCAAAAGCGTTCGTCGTGTTGGAAGAGAAATTATACAAGAGAAGTATTACCGGCGTTTTACAGCATTGTGTAACGCCTCAGGAAGGGCAAGCAATATTGAAAGATATACACGGCGGAGTATGCGGCCATCACGCCAGCAGCAGGGCAATAGCGGCAAAAGCTTTTCGAGCGGGATTCTATTGGCTAACAGCCATCGAGGACGCAAAAGATATAGTTCGAAAGTGTGAAGCGTGTCAAAGGTTTGCATCCAGGCCGCATGCACCAGCAGCGGAGCTACAAACAATACCATTATCTTGGCCCTTCGCACAATGGGGCCTCGATATGGTGGGAAAATTGCACAAATCTTGGCCAGGAGGGCATGTCTACATGCTAGTGGCAGTCGATAAATTCACCAAGTGGGTAGAAGCGGCCCCAGTAACAACTCAAGATTCTACAGCAGCAATCAGCTTCATCAAGTCGATAGTTTTCCGTTTTGGTGTACCATATAGCATTATCACAGACAACGGGACAAATTTCACTTCAAAGGAATTCAAGAGTTACTGCGAAGGGTTGGGGATCAAGCTCAAATTCGCATCTGTGGCACACCCGAAGACAAACGGGCAAGTCGAAAAAGCCAATGGCCTAATATGTAGTGGAATAAAAAAGAGGCTCTTAGCACCTCTTGAGAAAGCCAAGAGCGCTTGGGTAGAAGAATTGCCCTCCATTCTTTGGAGTCTAAGAACTACTCCTAACGCAGCAACTCAAGAAACTCCTTTCTTCCTGGTCCATGGCGCCGAAGCCGTGCTTCCAGTCGAAGTGACACACGAGGCTCCAAGAGTGACAGCGTATGATGAGACAACGTCAACAGAAGCATTGCAAGATGATGTCGATGCATTGGATGAAGCAAGAGACAAAGCATTAGAAAGGGCTACACAATATCAACAAAGCCTACAAAACTACCATAGTAGTCGAGTTCGTCCACGATCCTTCGTGGTGGGAGACCTTGTTTTGCGACTCAGGCAAGACAGCCACGGCAAATTGGAGTCCCCTTGGGTGGGACCCTACATCGTCACCGAAGTAATACCAGGAGGAGCATATCGACTATAAGACAAGAAGACTGGGAAGGACGAGAGCAACCCGTGGAATGCAGAACAGCTACGACGTTTTTACGCGTAGACTAAGTATAGTTTCAATAAATTCGAGTTCGCCTCCTGAACCCAGAACATGAGGCCACAGGTCGGGTTCTTTGGGTTGAACTCGACGAAAGTTGTACAATTATTTTTTACTTCTCCGCTTGGGGGCTTCAACCCCTGGGTCGTACGAAAAGAATTATTATGACAAGTTGGAGGTTTTCTTTCACTAAAAGGTTGTTTACACAACCCGAAAATTTGGTTCATAAAAAGAACCCGATATTATCCTTACATTTATTGGTTCGCAAAGAACCCGATATATGGAAAAGCATACCTCAGAACATGACTTGTTCTCATGGTATTAGCAAAAGAGGTCGACACAAAGTACGAGTATTTATTACAAATATCATTGCAGGAAAGACATTATCAAACGAAATTACATGGATAGCAGATCCTAATAAAAGCGGGCTTCAAGCTTCATACTCCTTCTGGCAAAGAGTGCCATCATAGATCTTCACATCAAACTTCGACGTACCGATATGGAAGTCGAAGGCCATGAAGAAGCCCTGATGGATGTCGTGGTCCTCAGCAAATTGCGCCCAGCCACCTCGGAAGTACTGCTCGCCGTCGCCATCATACCACACCTCCACCTCGTAGGGAAGGCCACCGCCAGACTGTTCACGGAGAACTGCCTCTCGCAGTTCGTGGCCATCCATAAACTTCGTAAAATTCAGCGGCAGGCGCTGAATCTCGCGGCACTGCGCCATGGCAATGCAAAAAGCAGCTGGAGCAGCAGAAGGAGGAGAGATTGGACCTGGAGCGACGTTAGTCACTTTGGGTTTGTTCTTGCTACCAGGTGGGCGGCCGGGACGGCGCTTAGCCGGAGCATCCAAAGAAGTTCCCGCGGCGGCCGGTGCGGTGTTCTTGTTCTTGCTGCCACGAGGGCGACCCCGACCTCGTGGCGCCGCCGGGGAGCCAAGGTTCAGACGGGAACCTTCAGCATCTGCCATAAGCACAAGAGAAAAAACCTCGGAAAAACACTAGATGGAGAAGAGAAGATGAGGCGGCGGAGGAAGAATCTGATTAGGGTTTTTTCCTTTACCAGATGGTGCTTTATTTATAAGCGCGTATTATTGGGCCCTCATGCTACGGCATAGCCCATAAAAATATTTTACAGCAGGAGTTAAATTCTGCGTACAGCAGACGATAATATCAACAAAGAAAAACAAGAACAGAAGACTATGATCGCACGATATGGAAACCTCGACTTGGACTCGGGGGCTCGCCAAATAGTAAGACATTCAGAGAAGAACGAAGAGCTGAACTTTGAGCCTATGCTTGACTACAAGTCGCCAAACATAGCCTCGGGGGCTACTCCCATCGGGAGCGCTGAGCGCGCACCCGATAGAGATGAGATAATCAATATCGAGATGAAGAAGGATAAGCATACAAAACTTCAACTGCGTATTCCACAAAATGAAGAAGGATTACTCCCATCGGGAGCGAGTTTTTTGGTTGTAGAAACCCGAATATTTTCAGTCAAAATTTGACTGCGACATAAGATTCTCGAGTTGCGTTATCGCAACGAAACTCGAATGTCGTGACTTGTCACGAAGGTAAGACCCCGGGATCCGTCCTGTGTGGCCTGGTATACGCACATGGATGCGCTCTGCTGGTATGTATCCGTGTCTACGACGCGAAGAAAATCCTGGTGGACGCACTGGGTACCCTGAGAACCACTGGGATTCATTCTTTGTAAGTCCTAAATGCGGCAAAAGAATGGATTTGACCGGTATCCCGAATTCAAGTCCAAGGGGATTGAATTTGAAGTAGGTGGCAAGTATCTGTTCCGGCAGTTAACTGACCTCTTGATCCGTCAGAGTTGTCAGGCTTGATCATCAAAACCCCTTGCGAGCAGATTGTTATCATGAAGTATAAGTCGAAAGACCAAGTCGAAGATTTGAAGATATGAAGAAATTGATCAAGTCGAAGATTTGAAGATTAGAGATTCAACCTGAATCTACAATTCTGGTAGAATCTCAGGGGCTACTGACAAGGGTATAGCTAATAGAGCCCGTTAGTTGAGTACCCCTGAGGCCCGTTAAGCTAGGCCCAATTGTAATGATAGTCGAATACGAGTTGTTACCGTATATCGATATTTGTAATCTGTATCGAACTCGACCCGATCCTCGAGACCTGGCCATCTATATATAGGGGCCAGGAGGGGACGGTGTGGGACAGATTGAAAGCAAGCCAGGTTGAACACCCAAGTTTACTTTCGATACACACCTATTTCGACTAACTTTACCTTCGAGTTCATCCGACGCCCTATCTCCCCGATCCTAAGTCCTTCATCTAGGACATTTGTCGAGTTAACCCTCGTCAGGTACTTTGTGTTCATGTTTGCAAAAGTTCAAATAAAACTCAAATAAGGCCAAACATGAACACATTCCAATTGAAAAAGCAATAAAAGGCAAATGAAGCTCAAATGGGAACAAACCTCCACAAAGGAGGTCGGTGGCCGAAGCCACCATGTTTGAGTACAAAGGTATGGCACCGCGAAGATATATCTTGGGCCCAAGACCAAAACTCATCAATTAAGCTCAAAATTGTCACAAAAGACAAAAAGAACACATTGCTTAATATTGGCATTATGGGGGGAGGAATAGCCCAATTAATTAGGACCGCACTCCCCTATCTCCATGCCCACACCTAGATAGGAACACACAATATCATATGGGAATGAGTGCACACGATCAAGCCACATTGCAAGAGTCTAGGATATTCAATTCATGCCTCAACTCTCAGAATCTTGCTTCGTCAAGGGGCTTCGTGAAAATGTCGGCGAGTTGGTCTTGTGTACCTACATAAGATAGGTTAATCTCACCTCGGTTGACATGGTCACAGATGAAATGGTGGAGGATCTCGATGTGCTTGGTCTTGTTGTGTTGAACCGGGTTATGAGCAATCTTGATGGCACTCTCATTGTCACACAAGAGTGGCACCTTGTCGAAGTGAATACCATAATCCTCCATCGTTTGCTGCATCCAAAGGAGTTGAGCACAACAACTCGCGGCCGCCACATACTCGGCTTCAGCGGTGGAGAGAGACACACAATTTTGCTTCTTGGAAGACCAACTAACCAAAGACCTACCAAAAAATTGGCAAGCCCCGGAGGTTGACTTCCTATCCACTTTATCTCCCGCCCAATCCGAGTCCGAGTACCAAACAAGCTCAAAGCTTGATCCCTTCGGGTACCAAAGGCCAAAAGTTGGGGTATCAATCAAATATTGAAAGACTCTTTTGATCGCCATTAAATGGCTTTCCTTAGGGGCGGCTTGATATCGTGCACACATTCCCACACTAAGCATGATATCTGGTCTAGATGCACAAAGATAGAGCAGAGAACCAATCATAGAGCGATAAAGTTTTTGATCCACTTCTTTACCATTAGGATCGAGATCAAGAGTAACCTTTGTAGGCATGTGAGTCTTGGCTCCCTTTACTCCGGTGTCCATCTTGAACTTCTTGAGCATGTCTTGGGTGTACTTGGCTTGATTAATAAAGGTGCCACCCTTCAATTGCTTCACTTCAAAACCAAGAAAGAATTTCAACTCCCCCATCATAGACATCTCAAATTTGTCGGTCATTAGCCTTGCAAATTCATCATTGAAAGATTTGTTAGAAGAACCAAAAATGATGTCATCTACATAAAGTTGGCATATTAAAAGCTCCCCGTTAACTTTCTTAGTAAAAAGAGTGGGATCAATGAGGCCTATCTCAAACCCACGGTCTATAAGAAGTTCTCTAAGATGCTCATACCACGCACGTGGGGCTTGTTTAAGGCCATAGAGTGCCTTATCGAGCTTGTAGACATGGTTAGGAAAGTTAGGATCCTCAAAACCCGTGGGTTGCTTTACATATACTAACTCATGCAAAGGACCATTTAAGAAAGCACTCTTCACATCCATTTGTTACAACTTAAAATTATGATGTGAGGCATAAGCAAGAAGAATACGGATGGACTCAAGGCGAGCCACGGGTGCAAAAGTCTCTCCATAGTCAATGCCTTCAATTTGAGAGTACCCTTGAGCAACCAAACGAGTCTTGTTCCTTACAACAATCCCATTCGCATCTTGCTTGTTCTTGAAGATCCACTTGGTTCCAATGACATTGCGGCAATCCTTGGGCTTCTCCACTAATGACCATACTTTGTTGCGCTCAAAGTTATTGAGTTCTTCGTGCATGGCTTCTACCCAATCCGGGTCTTCAAGCGCTTCAAAGACCTTTTGAGGTTCCACACAAGAGATATAGGCATGGTGGCTACTAAAGTTTGCCAATTGCCTCCTTGTGGACACCCCTTTCCTCACACTTCCAATCACACTCTCCAAGGTGTGGCTACCTTTTCGGAGAGATGATGCTATCTTCATAGCACGGCGAGCTTGAGCTTCTTCAAGAGATTCTTGAGAAGCCACTTGGTCATCACCACGGTTTTGGTCCTCGCCTTGACCTTCATTACGAGCTCGCTCTTCAACTTGAGCTTGCTCTTCATCTTGAGCTTGATCTTGATCACCACTTGGTGAAGAATCACCACCATGCTCATGGTCTTGATCTTGATCATGCTCACTTGGTTGAGGGTCTTGATCTTGTCTTTGGCTAGCATCAAAAGGGCCTTGTGGAGCTTGTTGTGTTTGAGAGGGTAAAGGCTCCACTTGAGTAGAGCATAGTCCTTCTCCTTCCACCAAAAGGTGTTCCTCAACGGGTATGAGATGTCCCACACCCATTCTTCTTATGGCAAGAGGAGGTATTTCGTCACCTACATCAAAAACACCACGTTGCTCCACACGGGAGCCGTCATTCTCGTCGAATCTCACGTTAGAAACTTCAACAACTCGAGCGGAGTCTTTGTCAAAGATTCTAAAGGCGTGAGATTCGGCGACATAGACAACAAAGGTACCCTCAAGAGCTTTTGTATCAAATTTGGACAAATAGACATCTTTCTTAAGATAGTAGCACTTACAACCGAACACCCGGAAGTACTTGATATTTGGCTTCTTTCCGATGAGTATTTCATAAGGTGTCTTGTTCAAGCCCTTGCGGAGATATAACCGGTTTGATGATGACACGCGGTATTAATGGCTTCGGCCTAAAAGTTATACGAAGACTTGAATTCTGCTAACATGGTCCTAGCCATATCAATGAGAGTCTGGTTCTTCCGCTCGGCTACACCATTTTGTTGGGGAGTGTAGGGAGATGAGTATTGATGGCGAATCCCCTCATCACTGAGAAAATCATTCAAGGTGTAGTTCTTGAACTCGGTGCCATTGTCACTTTGGATCATCAATATGTCTTGACCATATTGACGTTGCACTTTATTGGTGAAGTCTTTGACGGTTTGTTGAGTCTCATGCTTGTATGCTAAGAAGAAGACCCAAGTGTATCTTGAATAGTCATCGACAATCACCAAGCAATACTTCTTTCCTCCAAGACTTGCATAAGTGGGAGGGCCAAAGAGATCCATGTGTAGGAGCTCTAGTACTCTCTTAGATGAAATGGTGGTCTTGCTAGGATGAGGAAGTTCATGCATCTTTCCTTCAATGCAAGCTCTACACACACGATCTTTTGAAAAGGTTAGATCAGTTAGTCCTAGGATGTGGTTGCCTTTGTGGAGACTTTGCAAAGTTCTCATATTGACGTGGCCTAGCCGGCGATGCCAAATCCATCCCACGTCAACTTTAGCCATGAGACAAGTCACGGCTTTAGTGGTCTCCTTCGAGAAGTCGATCACATATAAGCCATTTTCGACATGCCCAACATGAGCTACATTAAGAGACTTGCTCCACAAAAGAACCACAATCCCAACATCAAAGAAGGTTGCAAAGCCCATATTAGCAAGTTGAGCAACGGAAAGAAGATTATATGAAAGAGACTCAACAAGCATGACATCTTCCACGGTAACATTGTGAGAGACAACAACCTTGCCAAGGCCCAATACCTTTGACCTTAAAGTATCCCCATAGGTGACGTAGCCCGCATGGGATGAACTGGTGCGGAGCTCCTTCACCATTTCTTTGCTCCCGGTCATATGATTGGTAGCACCACTATCAATTATCCATTGACCACCACCGGAAGCAAAGCCCTACAAGAGATCAAGTCTTGATTTTAGGTCCCCATTTCTCAATGGGTCCTCTCTTGTTAGTGACAAGGGTCTTTGGAACCCAAATAGACCATGCAACATATTCATTTGATGAACCAACAAATTTAGCATAAACATGCCCATCATGTGCGCGACAAAGAACATAAGAAGGATTATATTTTCCTGCAAAGTTATTATGATTAGGCATAGCCTTCATGGCATTCCCAATAACTTCCCTCACCTCCTCCTCAAATACATTACCATTCTCATCATAGCATATTTCACTAGGAACATGCTTCTTTAATGAGGGAGGAGGCGCGGGGACACTCTTCTTCTTCTTCTTCTTCTTCTTCATCTTCTTGTTCTTCTTGTTCTTCTTGGACTTGGAAGCATATCCAAGTCCCGTCTTGTCACCATGTTGCTTTTGAGCATTCAAAAGCTCATCAAGCTTCTCATTTCCCTTTAGGGGAACTTTCTCACAAGAGGGGTTAGTTGAGCATGAACTTGCAACAAATGTGCTAGAAAGAGACTTGGTTGCTTCATTAGCAATTATAAGATTTAGTTTCTCATTTTGCAACCTAAGTTCATTAGCAACGGATTGAGCAATATCACGATCACTTTTAAGTTTAGCAATATCCAAATTGTGAGATTCTTCAAGACACAACTTGGATGTCTCAAGTGCCACCCTTAGGTCATGCTCTTCCTCAAGAGATTGAGTAAGAGAAGCAATTTCATCGGCATAGTCACGGGCATGGCCCTCAAGCTCGAAAATGCATTCATCATTTTTATCATTTATTTGGAGGGCCTCATTACATTGATCTAGGAGAATCTCAAAGCGAGCTTTGGTCTCCCCATGCAAGGTTGACATGAAAATGTCCATTTCATTTAGATCATCATTATCACCACTTTGTTCAACACAATCCATCAAAGATAAGCTTTTAGGTATGATGGGTGTGAGAGGAGGTGATACCTTTGTAGCGTGAGCCATGAGACAAGTTGCATTGTGGTTGGTGCGATTTGATTCATTTGTGGAAGCAAATAGGGATGATGAAGGGGTAGGTTGGGCAATGGCGATGGCGGCCCTTCCTACTTCATCATCATCACTTGCATCATCCCCGGAGGGGTACTATTCTTGAGTTGTCAAAGCGTGAATTGGGAGGTCTCTCTTCTTGTCGGAGTTCGTTGGGTATGACTTGGACTTCATTTCCTTGCGGACAAGTCTTCCATTGTGATCTTCAACTCTTTCATAAGGACACTCCGCAATGAAGTGATTATGGTTACCACAATTGTAGCAAGTCCCCACTCTACTTGTAGCCTTGGGCTTGGAGGGGCTAGTTGACTTCCACTTCTTCAAGAAAGCCCTTTGAGCAAGAGCCATGTGCTCGGCATGAGCATACTTCATGTCCTTGGGGCTTCCACTCATTATCTCTTCCTCTTCCACCAAACTTGATTCTTCATGATATGTGACTTTGGCCTTCAAGGCAAGGTTAGGAGCATGAACACCACGAGCTCGGGCAAGAGCATCATCCGCATTCTTCTCGGAGATCTTTCTTGCCATCATCTCTTGCAAGATGTCATGTGCGGACATATTCCAGAAGTTGGCATTTCCCTTGATTGAGTTCGCGGTCTCCTTGTGGAAGGGCAAGAGAGCTTGAATGAACTTCCTCTTCATCCACTTCCAATCACATTGGCTAGAGCCAAGATCAGTTAGCTTCACTTGAAGTGCCGAGAGGCGCCTATGGAGTTCTTCGGGAGTTTCACCATCAAGCATGGCAAAGTTGTCCGCTTCATTGGAGGCTTCGTCAAACTTGGATTCTTGAATGCTCTCGTTCCCGATGAAGAGGTTGGTGAGAACATCCCAAGCTTCCTTGGCGGAGGAGATTGATCGAACAAATGCCTTGTCCTTCTCGGAGAGTGACATGTGGATGAGGTGTAAGGCGGATGCATTGAGTTGCTTGTCGATGGTCTCCCATGGAAGCAAGTTGTTCAAGTCCTTGGAAGTTGGATTAAATCCCTGCTCAATAATTCTTTAAAGCTCAATAGACACAAAGTTTATGTGAGAGCGCATGTTATCTTGCCAATTGGCAAAGCTAGAAGCATCAAGTGGTGGCGGTGGGCTGCATGAAGCAAGGTGTGGCATTTGGAGGTGTCTCCCGGAGACATAGCTTGTAGGATGTGGAATTTCCGGGCTATGTCCCCTAGAGGTGCTATCTACCTTGGGGGGGGGGGTCCTCGTCGCCCTCATCCTCATCCGGATCATCCTCGTTTAAGGTGGGCTTAACCGAGGTTTCAACCGGGATCGGTGGAGTGGTACTAGACGTCCCACTAATGAGGGCATCGAGTTGAGATTTTTGACTTTCTATGACACTCATCATGGCATCCATTCGTGTCATTAGGTTATTAAGATCCGCCTTAGTGGTGGGCTCCTCGTCGCCCATGATCTCCTAGGCAGTAAAGCCCAGTCAAAGAGCCAATGCTCAGATACCAATTGAAAGGATCGATACGGGCGACTAGAGGGGGGTGAATAGGCGCTAAGTCAATTTTTAATCTTTTTCAATTTTAAGGCTTGACACAAAGTAAATTCACTAGATGTGCTACTAGGTGAATTTCCTATAAGTGGCAAGCATGCAAGTGAACAAGTAACTAGCAAGATACAAGTAAAGGAAAGAAATAACCGACGAGTGGAGACCGGAGACACAAGGATGTATTCCCGTAGTTCCTACCTTTTGAGGGGAAGTACGTCTACGTTGGAGAGGTGTGGTGACACGGAGTCTACCAACACCACAAAGGCTCACCTTGTTCTCCGGTGAGCAAGCCACGGAGGCTAGCTCGATTCCACTAAGCGGTGGTTTTGGGGGAACCACGAATCCCTTACACGGAGCTTGGGGCACGCATCCACAACTCAATTGGAGGCTCCCAAGAAAGCCACGGAGGCTAGAAACACCACAGAGATGAGTCAATCAACCACTTACAATACCTAGGGTTCCAAGAACCCCTAGGCACAAATCCTCCAAGCAAATGGAGGTGGAAATGAAATTCCTTCGATGAAGATGATGGGCTAGGTCTCCTCCTTCGAATCCTAAGAGGGATTCAAGTTCTATTGGCTAGAGGTGGAGATCTAGGGCTTTGAAGCTTGGCAGCAATGGTGGTGAGAGAGTGTGAGCCGCAGCCTTGACTTGAGGTAGAAGAAGCCTTTTTATAGTCCTTGGGGAAGGACTAACCGTTGCTGCCCTTTTAGGCCGGAGTCTCCGGGGTCTAGAGACCGGAGTCTCCGGGCTAAGTGATCTGGGGGCGGAGTCTCCGGCCAGGGAGACCGGAGTCTCCGGGCCAGGAGAGCCTCCGGCCAGAGATTCCGGGGTAAGTCTCCGCCCCCATTACTGGGACGAGCGACACCCCTCGAAAAGGCGGCCCGGAGTCTTGGGCCGGAGTCTTCGGTCCCAGACCCAAAGTCTCCGGTGTGTGCACACCGGAGTCTCCGGTCTGGAGACCCGGAGTCTCCGGCTCAGACAGGACAGCAACCAGCAGGCTTCAGATCTTCACCTATAAGAGAGATTAGACTGAGACAAAATGGTTAGATACCTAAGTATTGACAGCAAACACCCAAAAATAGATTTTACAAGAAAATGCTCGTTCAATGTTGATGTCATTGTGAGATTCCGCCATGCAAAAGAAAGAATACCAAATCCAGAGGTTATAATCTTTCACAGCTTCAAGCACCACACTGCAATATCCATGATGCCCTTTTGTACAAACCTTGCCAAGCAAACGAACAGTTCTTCCATGACCAATGCATGCAATCGATGCTTCCAAGCATCATAGGGAATTCTCTCGCTACATTTTGTGCCATGATCCTAGCAGTCTCTACTTCAGTTGGCCCTCTCAAATAGTACTTGCCAAAGTGTCCCACCACAGCTCAGCATAATTTGTACATGCACTCAATAGATGTGGACTCACTCATGCGAAGGTAGTCATCATGTGCATCGGTGGGTGCTCCATAAGCAAGCATTCTCATGGCGGCAGTGCATTTCCAGATCGATGAGAAGCCAGCCGTGCCAACCGTGCCAACTGTGTCGTGCTTCAACTTGAAGTAGGGGGTCAAACTCTCGCACGCCATGAAGGATTTCCATGAACAACTCCTTGCTCATCCTATAGCGCCGCTAAAAATTATCGGCATGTGTTGCAGAGTCAGAGAAGTAGTCGTTGTATAGCATGGTATGAACCCCCAACCTCTGATGCGACTTCGACTTGTTTCTTCCGACCTTGAACCTCCACGGCGTGGCCTCTTCTTCTCCTCGGCGTCATCGAGCATTTTTTAAAGGCAAGCAATGATTGCCAAGTGCTCACGAACGTCGTCATCGCAGGCTGCCTCATCGTCCATGATTTGCTGGATCATTTTCTCGTTGCTATCCATGTCTAGAGGCAAAACAAATGGTTAGAATTCAGCGGCGGCAATGGAGACAACAATCTGCGACCGGCGGTGCCTACCAGGCACACGGTCGAACACCTTCTATGCGCAGCGGAGGAGGAGAGTGGCCGCCGCGTTCTGGCGCGAGATGGGGAACCACCGACAGCGAAAAGAGCGGCAAGGGAGTCAGGCGTCGCGGGGGAGTCCCTCGTAGGCGAAATATGCCGTCAGAGGGCGGCGGTGACTTGGGCGACGGCGGAGGGGTGGGAGACATGGGAGGTGAGGCTCGGCGCGAAAGAAAGGCGGAAAACAACGGTATCGGCTCTGGTCACTAGTAGGTAGGTGCCCGCGTCGTCTTTTTTGTTGCGTCTGGCGCCCCGCAACGTCCCCTAGGCCCTATGTAGTGAGGATGGCATCGGGGCGCTGAACAACGTACTGGGCCACGCCGACCGAAAAGGCCTTTGGGGCGCGCTGTTGGGGGCGGTCAAACGTCCGAAGTGCCTCAAAACGCTTTGAGAGACGTTTTGAGGGACGTGACTGAAAATGATCTGAAGGCTATGTTGGGAGGAGAACTAACCCTCAGGCGCAGTGGGTTCACCGTGCATTACCAGCGGAGCTTGTGTTTGTGCCAACTCCAATGTTCATCTTCTTCCAGCTGCAAATTGGCCGATGGATTTCTAGCGTTGGCGTTGCCGCGTTGGTATTCGAGCCAGGTTTGCTCTGCTCCGGCGACTTGCCTGACCAGAGAACGACGATGAGGGACGTGGTCGTGAGATTGAAGAAGATCAAAACAGAGCACACCAAACGGGCAGCTGCGACACCGCGTGTTGCGCCCCACGGTGATTGATCTCACTATGCTTCCCTGCATCCCCTTCCTATATACCGGTGCTCTTCTTTCGACGGCTGTCCCGCAAAGGACGGCGGCGGGCATTCTGGTACACCGTTTGGTGCCATGGGTGCGCTGTTTGCTGACTGACATGGCCAATGCCACCGGCTAGCTCCATCGATCAGGATTCAGGCGTGTAGTTTCAGTAAGCTTTAATTACCACCATGGTACTTACTTTCAGTAGGATAAATCCCATGCATGTTTGCTGCATGCCTGTATGTAACAGGCTCTCATGTTTAATTTTACTACGAATCAGTATGTTTACTTACTTTCAGTGATGCAGTAAGTATGATAGTATAAACAACATTATACTACCTTTCAACATAAGAAGCCCTTTGTCTTTATACATATCTAGACACTAAAACATGTCTAGATATATCGTGTTAGAGACAGGTATTAGTGGTCGGAGGGAATACATATATTCCATGCAACTGTATAATGCCCACACATCAGGAAAAAAAATGCAACTCTGTAATGCCCAGGACCTAGCTGATGCAAAAGACAGAGGGATTGCAAAATTATAATGAAGATAAATTCATGATCAGATGGTACTCTTGGGAGACAGATTTCCAGAATCGGCGAAGTTCGACGAAAACAGAATGGGATGTTCAAAGTGAAAGCACATGGACGCGAAAGACCAAAATCTAACCTGCTGCAAGAGCCAAGATCACGACTCAAATTCAGTATATGTAGCACACCGAAGTTAACTGTTCCAGAAATCAGTTCAGAGCTCGAGGCACAAAATAAACAAGATTACCATGAATTGTGAACCAACAGGCAAGAAACTGAGTGCAAAATAGTACCGTACCCAAATTACATCACCAGAGTCACGCAAACATAACATAATTTTTCCTATGGATATTTCAGAATACCCCTTACACACTCTTACAGGAGAAGTAGCTCACTTGCTCCAGCAAGGACATAGTAGCAAATGAATAAAAAAGGAGTACACAAACGTCCTCATCCGTCATAGACGGCCAGAGAACATGCTGGGGACAACCCACATAGGTTGCACTACACTGCCAGAGCTTAGGAAAACTAAGTTGTTTGGATTGGAGGCAGGCCTGCCCAGCTCAAATGCAACCCAATGTTCATAATTATGAGAATAGCAGTAGACACAGTTGCTCCTCCCGCCCCACCTCTCTGGGTTCATCATAGATAATGGCTGACTTCGCTTGTCGGTGCTGATGAAAATCGCCCAATTCCCCAACTCCTCTACCTTCACCCACTTTGGACTATCAGTTGACTGGTCGAGGCAGAAGGCTTCAAATGTATCCCCTCTTGCCGGAAATGTTCCCTGACAGCCGACCAAGAGAAGCTTATCACCACACGCCACCAGATATAGGTTGTTAAGATTTCGTATGGCAGGCATTATTTCCACCCAACTTAACACTTTCTGTACGCGAATCTTAGGTGCCAAGTGCACAACAAAGAGCGTGCGCCTAGAATCCATGCCAACGACCTGGTCTTTGAAGTTCACGATCTGCTTGACCGTTCCATCACAAGGAGAAGGTCTCAACCAAGAGTGACTACCAACACGCCAAAAGAAACTGTGTGATTCGTTGGTGACAAGAAGATGTGAGTTGGGTGACGCTAGAGGAGCCGTGAGGGCACCGTAGTAGACCTCGGTGTATTCGTCGCCTGGTATCTTTGGAGGTGAAACACTAACACCTATAAGTGCATCAACAATGAGGCATAATCTGTTGCTGGAGAAGATGAGATGACCATAAGAAGCACCAACAAAATAAAAACTACCCAGAGAACTCTGGGGGTCATTATTTGCACTAGAAAGATTAACTAGGGGGATCTGGCAGCAAAGGTGCGAGTGTTGGCTGGCCGGATCAATGACATGACATGGAAGTTTATCGACAAAGGGGCGATGACGAGGAGAACGCACTAGGACATCTGGTTGGAGGAGGACAGGAGGGAACATCGCCGACAAGGTAGATTTCCATGGATACGAAGAGGTTGAAGCACGCCAAGAGCGGCAGGTTGCAGCGAAGGCAAGAAGGTCCGAGAAGGAACATAACAGAGGAATAATGGAATGAAGCAAGGCATCTGGCAGGTCTGTCCAACCTTGGTGTCTAGACATGGTGGAGGCACGAACTCAACGGCCCTTGCTCTTTGAGGTTGAAACTTCTCTGCAACAATTTAATGAATTCAAAAACAAGCATTAGAAGAATATGCACTTGATGATAAGAACATGAAATCGACTAAGTGGTAATTAAGAAATATGATGGTGCATATATGGTTGCTATGCCAATTGTCAACAAATCAATAAGATCGGATTAAATGCACTCATCGAACAGAAGAAGGACCAAAACTATAGCAAGGTGGCTTTTGTCCACCACCTACCAAGAATTGGTAACTGGTTTAATTGAAATCCATGATAATTGACCAAATTTTGGTGTATTTTTCTGAAAATTTCAGCAAATTCATTCAAATTACAAAGTTCCAAACCGGTAAAATCCTGTATTTTTTCTTTCCAAGTTATACCGCCATGTCCACCTGTAGTAAAAGATGTATTCCGGTAGCCAAAATCTTGATACTTCACAGTGTATTTTTAATCTAAAGAGTGTATGCTCTTATCTTATCCTTTTAGGGAAAAGTTGTGCTCCTATCTTATTTGGAGGAACCCCGAAGTACTCACAAATTAAAGAAACAAAATCAAAGGATGTAGTGTATGGAATACCAGCATATGCCCTTAGAGAAAAAATATATTTGCTTACCACTTTTAAACCAAGATACCACAGAAAGCATCGTGCAGGCAGAGTGATAACCACACTGGTTAAGTGAGTAAGAAACCAAAATGAGTTGCTTATACTCGGGGCATGTGAGGTGAATTTGGAGGATCCAACCAAGTTGGTATTGGTTAACAGCGCATACAATTAGCTTTTGAGTGATATGCAGAAGCTGAGGCTTCGCTCCCCGTTTCGAAAAAAAGCTTTTGAGTGATACTGATATATGAGTGTTACTGCCATGGAGGCCGTAGCTTACACACATGCAGATTGCAGAACGAACATCTAAACTTAACATAATCAAATTGAGCCACGAGAAATCAAGTTACTGCTAGTATAGGTGAGTTGTGACATGATGAGGCGGAGGAGTCGAGTAAGGTCAACTCTGCATCGCAGGGTGCAGCGGGCAGGACGCAGGAGGGAGGAGCAGGGAGACGACGAACCTGGGTTAGCCTCCTAGGCGAGCTGCGCGAATTCGGCTCCGACCTGACACAGCGGGCGTAGACCCCAAATTCCGCCGCGCCGACGCCACGGATTGGATGGTCCTCTGACGGTGAGTGCACGCCGGCGGGTCTCGGCCGCCGCCAAATCTCCAGTCGCAATCAACGCTGAGCCTCTGCCGGTACGCCGCCAAAGCGATCGACCTCTGCCAGCGCGGCCGCGGCTCCCTCCCAGATCGGCACCTCGGGGACGCCGTCGTCGAGCGAGACGTGGCCACGGGGGTTATCTGCCGGCGTCGTGCGCGTCTCTAGCTGCCCTGGTTTCTCCTTTCCTCTTCGGAGAGATCGAGATTGTTATGTATCGTGACCGCGTGGCAATTGTCGTTGGACTTTTTTTTAGATGAATTGTCGTTGGACATATCCGCAATAGATTTCTTACTTTTGCATCTTTTCTTTTGAACAGGGGAGTATATTGCATTAATCGCTGGAGTTACATATAACATGGAGGATCTCATAGAAAAAATTACAAACAAACCCTCAACTTCACAAAAATGACCCTAACTTGCAAAAGCAATTGAGTCCGTCTCCATAGTGACGAGCTCAGACGTCGGCACCACTTGGAGACCGGGCGACGTTGATTGCCATAGCAGAGTCGTTGAAGGACTCATTTTTGGCTCGTCGGTCAAGAGGTTGAAGAAGTTTTATGGCGCGCAACACCACATCACGGAGTGGCTGTGACAGCCATGGATAATAACAGGGCAAGATCACCACCTTTGATGAACTCAACTCACTGCAACACCATGATCTTCCTGTGGAGCATTATATCCTTGTGCTTCATCCCTCCTTGCGACTAGGACGAACAAGACCACCAAGATCAAGGGGCCCCATCTTTATTGGAAGAGGATGAAAGGGGGCATTCATGGGAGCAACAGCTGCCAAAGCAGCACCTCACCATAGACCAGGCCGAAAGATTTTGGCATAAGAACCACTGCCAACCCAGCTCCATCCCTCCACCTCGTTGCCTGCAAGATCTTAAGGGAGAGAAGATCGAGAAAGCACCAATATGATCCATCTAGAGGCCATTTTATTTGCCAAGAAAGAACTAAAGAAGATAACACCTAAAACTACAAGGGGTTGGGCTCACCTCCCACTGGTCCCTGACCACCATGGCCGTCAGCGATGGGAGGGAGAGAGGTCGACGATGGGATCTAGAGAGAGGATGAAGGAAGGAAGAGACCGCTTGTGTCAAAATTGCCACGGGGACAGGTGGAGAGGAGCCCTGGAGAAAGAAGATAAGATGGTTAGAGAAACTGGGAATAATAACCCCAAGTGCAAGGGATTGTTGTAGTATAATTCCATAAGTATTAAGTGTCGATCTCACTAGGAGCTAAATGTAAACTATTATTCTCTAAGGTTATATAACCCTCTTACGACGGAAAGTCTTTTGGCTACCGAGCTCTAGTGCTCCCTGGCATATTAAAAAATCAAATTATATTTACAAGTTTCAATAATTTTTGTAACAAAATCCTAGAAGTAGCTGATGATGTATTCCACAACCGTGTAAAAATCTCAGTTCGAAATGTTTTGTCTCTTGAGCTACACACAAATAACAAAGTGTAAACTTTTGTGGAGATTTGAAATCACTATACTTAGATCCATATTTTTATATCGCTTAAAATATTTTGAATTGAGATTTTACAAGTTTATGAGATACATTATTAGCTATTTTCAGAATTTTGTTTCACAATTTATTAACACTTGTAAATATTTTTTTTTATTTTTTTAAACATGCAGGAGCACTAGAGCTCGGGAGCCAAAAGTCCCCACTCCTCATACAACTGGTATATTCTCTAAGTATCTTGCATCTTTTGTGTTAAGTAAAGAGTATCTTGCATTTGCTTAACATGACTAGATAGAAATCTGCAAACTATAAAACTTAAATCGGAAAGCTTATCCCAAACTCCCAGCACCACCTAGACCCATCTTCAGCTCCGACCATCCTTCTCTCCCTTCCGTCACCATGTCGACTAGGAGAAGAAGAACGAACCTTCCCGCAGATCGATTCCGAAAGCACTGCACACCTAGGCCTTATTGGGGACAAAGATTTTATCAGCTTCCCTCCCCTCCGCCTCTAGCTCTGACCGTTAGAGCATCGCATCAAGGAAGGAGACCACCTGCCAACACTAGATCTAACCCGAAGGATCTAGTGCCTCTCTCCTGGCATGAATCTGAAAACCAACACATGGCCGAAGTCTACAACGAGACTACTTTTACCCCTAATATATACAAGAAATCTGACGCCATCTCCTAGCTGCAACCAGTGTCGTCGGCAGGAAGAGCATCGGATCGGCCCAGGTTGCCTGGTTTGACTCTCGGGAGGTGGACGAGCGAGAGAGATTTCGAGAGAACAAGATGTGCATTGTGAAGCAGAGGATTGAGAATCATAGGAATTCTGAAAACTTCAAAGTTTCATTCACATGAATGGAAAACCACAAAGGAATACTGATAAACATCATCAAATTTAAGTCAAACCACAAGATATTGTAAAGATTTTGATCTTGCTCGTAAAAATTTGTAAAGAAGGTCGAAGTGAATTCTAATTTTTTCCCCTTAATTCCGAGTTCAGAAGTTGTTTCCTATGTTTTTCTTTTACTCCAGTTTCTACACGAACTATAATGAATACTGACATATATAGGAAAAAAAAAATCATATTCCTGTATTTCCTCATTTTTCCTTTAAACTCTCATTTCGTGTCTTTCCCCGGTAAAGATAATTTTTTCTGAGAGTATGCAAATGCATACCTTACTTTTACCGGTAAAGATAATCAAGTTGTTTTTTCCAAAAACAAATTTCCCCTCCCTAGTGAGTGCTCATCGTACTCTCCCCCAATTCGACCCAACGCGGCCCGACCTCGAACTGCCGCCGCCCCTTACCCCTCCTCCGTCCGCGGCCCTAGCTCCTCGGCCGCGCGTCGCCGCCGTCCGTCCCTGTTCAACCTCCCTCATCGCCGCGTCCCTGCCCGCTGTCCGAACCCCGTCCGCCGCAATTTTGGGCCATTGGTCTCTGAGGTAGGAGCATTTCATCATCTGCGACTCCCGAGTTAGTAAACCCCATCGACGAGGCCGAGAAATTTTCCATCTAGATCCGCCCCTGTCGACTGTCGACAGATGATTACCAAGCTAGGATTTTTAGCTGCTTTTCTGCTTCCTGAGCCTAGGTTTCAGTTTCAGATGTTGGTTAGGGTTCATGGTCTTTCCGTGTTTGCCTGATCTCGGGTGTTTTACTATGTAGTTTGTAGGCATGGTGAACACAGATGGTGAAGGTGATGCCGGATGTGGAGATGGGATGTGCGTCGATGAGAATGGCGTCATCGTCCTCGGGGCACACCAACACAGAGGAGCCGTGCACCAGGATGCCGAGGCTTGTGTTGGCCATAATGTGGCCCTGGCAGAAATACAGGGTACGGTATGTATGTCCTGCACCAAAACGAGGATGAAAGGAGCGACTGCGGAGGAGGCCGATGCCGAGGAGGCCGCGACGGTGCAGGGCAGCAAGGAAGGGGCCGAGGAGCTGCTCCTCAAGGTGGTGTACAGTGAGGAGGAGGCGTACAAGCTGTACTGCGATTACGGGCACCGCACGGGGTTCAGCGTCCGCAAGGGCAAGCAGTCCTACTTCACCGGCACCAAGAGGATCAGGACCAAGGACTACTTCTGCTCCAAGGAGGGGCTCAAGGAAGCCGAGAAGCTTACCGACGAGAACTTCAACGACCCGCACACCAGGACCAATTGCAGGGCCATGGTTCGCTTCAGAGTGAACAGCCAGGGCGAGTGGAAGGTCATCCGGCTCGTGTCTGATCACAACCACAACCTAGCAAAACCTGAAGAACGGCACCTTTTGCGTTCTGCCAGGTCGCTTATAGCTGGGAGGTCACGTTCTACTGCAGATGCAGTGCTGTATGGTGGGTACCAGGTAGCGGGAACACCATCCCAGATGGCTGCAAGCACTAGCGTAACCAACAACGCAGAGACTCCGAGGCCAGATTTGCTCCCCAGTTTTAGCGGCGTAACAAGAACATCCACCATAGGGACTGGAGACTTGCAAAGCCTTGTAACCCATCTAAAGAGTAGGGCAAATACAGATGGAATGTTTTACTGGGATGTTCAGATTGACCGAGATGGTCGGATGACTAATTTCTTTTGGCGTGATGGCCGGAGCAGGTTGGACTATGACTGTTTTGGCGATGTGGTTGTGTTTGATTCAACTTATCGAAGCAAACAAAACTTGATCTGTGCGCCTTTTGTTGGTGTGAACCAACACTGGCAGACCACTATGTTTGGCTGTGCACTATTAGTAGATGAGTCCATGTCATCTTTCACATGGCTGTTCAAGTCTTTCTTGGAGGCAATGGGGAACAGGCATCCTCGATCTATTTTCACCAATCAAGACCAATTCATGTCAAAAGCAATCGAGGAGGTGTTTCCAAATATATGCCATCGCATTGCTCACTGGCACATTCAAAAGAATGCGGCTTCTCGTCTTGGTGCACTTAATGGTTCAAAAGCGTTTAATAAGATGTTCACCAAGTGTACACAGGAATGCGACTCAGAAGCAGAATTCGAGGAAACATGGGCTGAGATGCTCCGTGAGTTTAAGTTGCAGGATAACAAGTGGCTGAACAAACTTTATAAGCTCAAGCAGAAGTGGTGTGGTGCTCTTAACAAGTGCACTTTTGATGGTGGGGTTGAAAACGAACCACAGTTTGACACTTTGAGTAACGTATTCACTTCCATTGCCGATAAATTTACTTCCCCTTCCACAATTGCTGTTCTTGTGGATAAGCTGACCGATGATTGGCGTGATAGAGAGTTTGATGAGGACATGCGGTGTTCCCAAAGGCCACCTGCTTGTATAATAAAGCACAGTGATATTTTGAATCATGCAGCAAAAGTTTACACCCACAGAATCTACAAGTTATTCGAGACATATTTTCTTGATGGGTGTGGGGCTACAAAATTCAAGGAGCTTAACTGTGAAGACAGTGACACATATCGGTTTGAGATGACCATGCAAGGTAGGGGGTCAAGGGTCTGCACAGTTCATTTGAATAAGTCTACAATGCAACTCACTTGCAGCTGCAGTCAGTTTGAGACGATGGGTTTACTTTGTCCACATACTCTGAAAGCTCTTAGTATCAAGAATGTATGCAAAATTCCAGAAATATATATACTGAAACGGTGGACCAGAGATGCTAAGCAGTGGGTTTTTAACCCAAAGCAATATGAATCATCATACCAGGAATGTATGGATGATGAAGCTGCATACTGCAATCATGCTATGAGGTATGCTTATGACCTTGTGATGAAGAGCCAAGGGCAGGAGGAATTGAGAAGATCTCTTTGGGAGACTCTCGAAAGTGGAGATAAAGAATTAGAGAAATACCTAGAAAATGTTACCCATTATGCAGAATCTTATGCCACTTGAAAGAAGCATCAATTATTCTTTTTGGTGTTACTACCGAGGAAGCAATATATTACTTTCGGTAAATGGGTTCGTTTGTTACAACATGTGTGCATACCTTCTTTTATGCTAACTCAAACTGTAATCTAAGAATGAAAATGAGAATTTGTGGAACAAGATACAAGTTTGATAAAGTCATCATTCTTTACTCTTGATAGTTTTTTTTTTTTGATTCCATGTGCTTCTATCTTTGGTTCCACACTGTTTGTCAATTAGTAGTGTTTGTTATATTGTTATTTCACTAGCGACACTTTTAAGTTTATAATGGGCTCAGCTGGCCAGTTGCACCCTGCATACTATCTTCAGACCAGTGTAGGATAAATATGAGTGAATATATAGGTTGGTTGAGTATGAGTTGGGATTGACTGATATTCCTAAACATCCCATTTAAATGTTTCAGAACCATGCAAGAAAAGATAGGATCACATCTAATTCAATCCCTTTTTCAGCTGATGTTGGTTGTTCAGTAGCTAGTTCTACGTGAGATATATGACACCCAATATGTCAGCGTCTGCCTCTGATTTAAGGTGCGAACTCACTAGAACAGGTGGTTACAGTGTTTTTTTTTTCATATTCATGGTGTTCTGTTTATATCCAGCAATCCCTTCTGCCTAATAGAAAGACACCAGAGTTTTGTCTTTGATCATGAAACACATTTCAAAAGTTATTTGTATACATTATTTCTGACATGGTCTTTGCTATATGCAGTCTGTAATACTTGTTACCTGTAGATCAAGTCGGCAGAATACAAGTAGCTTGCTGCATCACTCGGGTTACCTGTTCGCTCTGTTATGTGTTAGTACATAGTTTGAAAAAGGCATCTGTTGTCAAAATTTACATAAACCTAAGGGTTTCTCAAACCCGGGAGAAGCTGGAGCAGGGCATGGGCAGCCTGTGATGCAACTTAACTCATGTCACATTGGCACACTACCCGATCTGTTAAAAAACCTTGCCCTTCTGCTGAAGGTAAACTCCCATACATTGCATGTTTCGAACTGCATGATAAATAGAAATATTAGTGTTCAGAAAGCGGGCTTTTTTTTTTTAATGTCAGGAATCTTGGTATCTACGAGGAGCTGGAGCAACTGTGAGAGAAGAGATTTGCGGAGGACGTATCTGAAGCTGAAGCAACGAACGTCCCAACCATCCTGTGCTGGGGCTGGCAAGGACACCGACCGAATGATCTGATGTGAAGTTGGAAGCCAATAAAATCCGTTCAAGCCACCGGCGACCTGTGAAATCTAGGAGGAGCTGGAGCAACTGTGGGAGACAAGATTCCAGCATGGTGCCTCTCAGGATGAAGCAAACTGACCTCTGAACCGCCCTATGCTGCCAAGGGCACATGGACCAAACGATCTATAGGAAGTCGCCCCGGAGCCACCAGCAGTATCTGAAATCGTCCTCAGCGTGTAGACACATGCAGTATGTATTAGCTGACTATTAGAAACAAGCAGATGCTCTGCAGATATGTACTTTTCAGCTGGGCAGGAGACATAGTGCTCTCAGATTTATTCTGCTGCCGCCAGTGTGTGTGTGTCCTCCTTTGGTGTATTTTGCCTTGTAAGTTGTGACCGGAGAGTGCGGACGGACGTTAACTACGCAAGTTGAATTTGATGGAATTTAGAAATCTTAATATGAAGATGGTACCGTTTATTTTTAACGGGTTTCTCTTTGAAATCAGGTTGCTCCCTGCGACCATTTTCTTCGTATATAGATAGATTTGAAGCTGTTCATATTGACATATTTTCCCCTTCAAATTCCGTCAAATTTGGAATAAAAGTTGACTTAGGGCAAACCTAGAATTTCAATTATTTTAGAGCAGAAAATACTAGGTCACCTCCCTCTTCCGTCAAAGCGTGAAGTGAAGTAAAGCGCACGTGGTCGCTAGGCTTGTTGGATTCGATCGATCCTCGACGGGGTTTACTCACTCGCCCCTCACGTGCTCCCACTCCTGCTCTACTACTCTCTCCCAGGTCGACCTCCTCCGTCCCCCCCTTCCCACATCCAGATCTCGCCAACAGCGCCGCCGCCAGCCGCCGCCGCCGCTGTCGAGGTACGGACTCCCTCGCCTCACCTCCCCGTAGCCCTCCTTCTCCTCCCCCGCCGTTGCTCCCTCCCACTGCCCGCCCCACCAGAGCTCTGCCCAGGTGCAGGGAGGCGATCGCCTCGCGTGCCCTCGCGCCAGCAAATCGAGCTCCTCGCGTTGGTCGGGGCTGAGCTCTAAGACGGCGGCACCCGAGGCGCGAGGCCTCCTAGCCAAGGAAGCCCTCCCTCCCCCCTTCCCCTCTAAGCCTGCAGCTCCGCATTGGAGCTACCTCAATGGCTGTCTCGGCATCCTGCCTGCTGGCCATATACCTCCGTCTGACGATAGTGTGTATGCTTACGGGACGATTTGGCGCTGTCATGTGGCACAGACCACAGAGGGCGGCGGTTTTCTCGCTCCGTTTACTAGTACTGTACTTACGTGCTTGCTAATGATGTAGCGTGGTTAATCCTAGTTTAGAGGACTGCTTCCTGTGTAGCCTGTAGCGTGGTTGATCCTAGTTTAGAGGCCTGCCACTTTGTGTTGGATGTTGTTGCGGTTGCTTCCGGCTCTCGAGCAGACGCATCGTGCATGCAGCTTGGTCGAATACGTCATCGAGTCAGGGACCGAATTGAAGAACGGGTTTGTGCTTTAGGCTTCTTCGGGCCGAGTCGAGCTTTTCCTGATGGGATGCGTACATTTCTACACGTCTGAAATGTGTACGATAATGCCTATATATGGGCGAAGTCTCTTGGTGGTGGCGGTGCGTCGATCCGTTACTGCGACCATTACGTGTCCTAGGAATGTAATGGCGTTAGTGAAAAGGATTTAAGAAGTGTTAAGAGTCCTAGGACTTCCCTTATTATGTGGTAGTGGTGGCGTTCGATGTCAAGTACAACTGTGCATGCAAATGTTGCCTACTTCCATGTTACGTGTGCGAAAAATATACATCTGGTTTACTCTGTGTTATTGTGCAAGAAGTGATTGGGGTTCTTCTTGGGATCAAAATGCTACCATTTTGTTTTTCTCGCTAGGTTCTTGCTTCATTTTGATACCCTTATCTTTCTGCTTGAATTTGTACCTTAGGAGTATGCTTCAGTCTTGATACTTCATGCTTTCTATAGTCTTACATTTTGCCGTGTTCTTGTCTTGGCAGTGCCCATCATGGTTAGGAAGAAGAAAACTGGCACCGGCAGTGCTGGAGAGAGTTCTGGGGAGGCTTCGGGAGCTACCGGACAGGGTTCCTCACAGCGAGCCGAGAGAGCTCCTCAACAGCCTCCTCAGCAACAAGGTGGTGGGCGTGGTTGGGTACCTCAACAGGGTGGCCGCGGTGGTGGGCAACACCTAGGCCGTGGTGGTCACTATCAGGGCCACGGAGGGCCAGCTGCACACCGTCCAGGCGGTCCACCTGAATATCAACAGCGTGACTACCAGGGGCGTGGACAACAAGGTGGTGGTCCACCTGAACATCAACAGCGTGGCTATCAGGGGCGTGGACAACAAGGTGGTGGTCCACCTGAATATCAACAGCGTGACTATCAGGGGCGTGGACATCCAGGTGGTGGTCCACCTGAATATCAACCGCGTGACTATCAGGGACGTGGTGGTCCACGCCCCAGAGGGCGTGGGATGCCGCAGCCATACTATGGCGGGCATACAGGAGGGACTGGTGGAGACAATGTTCCTCCAGGTCCGTCAAGAACAGTTCCCGAGCTGCACCAAGCCCCGCATGTCCAATATCAAGCCCCGGTGGTTTCACCATCCGCATCGGGTGCTGGCTCATCCTCTCAGCCTGCGGCTGAGGTGAGCAGTGGACAAGTCCAGCAACAGTTTCAAAAACTTGCCATCCTCGATCAAAGTTCGACCAGCCAAGCCGTTCGTCCGGCACCAGCATCAAGCAAATCAGTTAGATTCCCGTTGCGCCCTGGAAAGGGTACATATGGGGATAGGTGTGTGGTGAAAGCCAATCATTTCTTTGCTGAGCTCCCTGATAAAGACCTTCACCAATACGATGTATGTTGTCAGATGATATTTTATATCCACATTGGAGTTCTCATTTATGCAACTTCTGACCATCAATCTTGTTTCATCAGGTGACCATATCGCCAGAGGTTACATCACGCGGTGTCAATCGTGCTGTGATAGCAGAGCTTGTAAGGATGTATAGACAATCTCATTTGGATGGACGTCTACCTGCATATGATGGAAGCAAGAGCCTTTATACAGCTGGGCCATTACCTTTTACTTCGAGGACATTTGAAATTACTCTGCAAGACGAAGAAGAAACCCTTAGTGGTGGGCAAGTCGCGCCAAGGTATGCCGTTGTTGTGATATTTGTACTTAATTGTATACAAAATTTTGTACTGACATTCCTTTGTTTTCAGGCGTGATAGACAATTCAGGGTGGTGATCAAATTTGCCGCTCGTGCTGATCTCCACCATTTGGCTATGTTTCTAGCTGGGAGGCAACCAGATGCACCTCAAGAAGCTCTTCAGGTGCTTGACATTGTGCTACGTGAATTGCCTACTGCCAGGTACCTTCTAGCTAACCTTGTCTTGTTTTGTTTTTCCTGCTGCATGGGTTAAAATTTGCTTGTGTTTTCTTCTGTAGGTATTCTCCAGTTAGTCGATCATTTTATTCTCCTAACTTAGGGAGACGTCAGAGACTTGGTGACGGTTTGGAAAGTTGGCGTGGATTTTACCAAAGTATAAGGCCAACACAGATGGGGCTTTCTCTAAATATTGGTTAGATGCGACCCGTCCCAACTTGATTCTCCTTGTGTATAACTGTTCATTTGTTCTTTTCGGAGTTGTGATGAATGTGGGGCGAGGGGCTGCCTGAATGCTCTATAGTACATAGGGTTCTAGTTCAGGTTCACAGAGCATCTGAATGTAGCTTGCAGAATGTCCCTTGGTCTTGCTGCAATAAATGATTTTTTATGGTGCTTCTTCTTGCAGATATGTCTTCTACTGCATTTATCGAGCCTCTCCCTGTGATTGAGTTTGTTGCTCAGCTTCTGTGCAGAGACATCTCAGTTAGACCATTATCTGATTCAGATCGTGTGAAGGTTCGGTTCACTACTTGTCTCACTATTGTTCACGGAGACTTCTGTTTATGCTGAGTTGTCATTGTTAATATTCCTTCTGCAGATTAAAAAAGCTCTACGAGGTATAAAAGTTGAGGTTACACATCGAGGAAACATGCGTAGGAAGTACCGCATATCTGGCCTCACTTCACAAGCAACAAGAGAGCTATCGTATGTTCTTATTCCCTTGCTTTATACACATACATCTCTTACGCTCTTGCAGCTTTGTGGGTGATTCCCTGTTGGATTATCCTGTGGTAGATTCCCTGTTGATGAGCACGGTACTGTGAAGACTGTGGTGCAATACTTCGTGGAGACATATGGTTTTAATATTCAGCACACCACTTTACCTTGCTTGCAAGTGGGCAATCAGCAAAGGCCAAATTATCTCCCTATGGAGGTTAGTATCTTTAACAACCTTCCTTTCTTTAATATAATAATTGTGTTTCATCTATATGCACATGTTTCGTACATACTACATCCAGATTCAGTATGTTGGTACACGTTGTTCATCGCTTTCTCACTCTTAAATATCAGGTTTGTAAGATTGTTGAAGGGCAACGCTACTCGAAACGTTTGAATGAGAAACAAATAACTGCTCTACTGAAAGTAACTTGCCAGCGCCCTCAAGAGCGTGAGAAGGACATCATGCAGGTGATTGTTAATTATATCTTTTTGGTGCAAATTGATGGAAAAGTGTTGCTGCAAATTTGCCTTCTGACATTGCTGTGTCTGTATCAACTTATGTGTATAAGTATGTCTATGTAGCTGTTAGCTGTTATCCCCGTATTTCATGTTGATAAAGTTCTCCAGTTAAAGCATTTATATGTTTTATACCTTTTTTTGGAATTCCCACACAAACTTATTTTACAAGATGGTAGTTGCTCCATGAGGATAGTTGCTCCGTGAGAATAGTTGCTGATGAGGCATTTGTTACAGTCAAAACCACTTTATTGGGGAAGGACCATTATATACTAAATCTCTGTTTTCCCCTCTTTTAATCAGACTGTGCATCACAATGCATACTACAAAGATCCATATGCACAGGAATTTGGCATAAAAATTGATGAGCAACTTGCCTCGGTTGAAGCTCGTGTTCTACCTCCGCCAAGGGTAAGTCAAATTTCTGTTGCGATTCGAAAGCAGTTGATTTTCCATGTTGGGTATATTTGCGTATAGCAACTGACTGCACTTTCTTTTTTAGCTTAAGTACCATGATAGTGGCAGAGAGAAGGATGTCTTGCCCAGGATCGGCCAATGGAATATGATGAACAAGGTAGGGCTTGATAAATTGCCTGAAAAATCAGTATTATATTATTCTTCCTGTGAACATTTAAATAAATAAAAATTTAACAACTAAAGTGGCGACTAATTTACTAACCACACAACTGGGAAACAGTTAAACACTTGAGGTGGAAATAATTTGCCCAATTGTGTGCCCACTGAATTAGCATACAGTAGCAATATTGTCTGCTTCTTTACAACACACAGCTTTCGTAAATAGTACCTGTCTTGTAAGTTTTGTTTCTCTCACATTTTCAGAAGACTCTATTTTCACATGAGAATATTGTAAGAGAATGTGCATGATACACACACAACATCCCTCCCCTCCCCTCTGTGATGTTTAATTTTAACTTGTTCTTATACTTGTTCATTCTGGTGGTAGAAAATGGTGAATGGTGGAAGAGTCAGCCACTGGACATGTATCAACTTCTCTCGGAATGTGCAAGATAATGCTGCCAGGGTTTTCTGTCATGAGTTGGCTATAATGTGCCAAATATCTGGAATGGTATGGTTCAATCCTCCAACTAGCTTCTCATAGTTCTCTGTATCACTTTGCTTATTTGTATTCTGTGGTCACCAAATTCTCATTTCTCTCTCTTTCTTAGAACTTTGCACCAGAACCTGTGCTACCCCCACTTACTGCAAGGCCTGAACATGTGGAAAGAGCACTAAAGGCACGTTATCAAGATGCCATGAACATAATTAGACCCCAGGGCAGAGAACTTGACCTGTTAATTGTTATACTGCCTGACAATAATGGTTCTCTTTATGGTATGCTCTCTTCCAAAACATGTCTGAAGATTGCCCAGTGGCTACTTTTACTTATGAGTTTTTGTTCTTCCAGGGGATCTTAAGAGGATTTGTGAGACTGATCTTGGATTGGTATCTCAGTGTTGTCTGACAAAACATGTTTTTAAGATGAGCAAGCAGTATCTTGCAAATGTAGCTCTTAAAATCAATGTTAAGGTATTTCACTGAACTCCAACAGTTCTTTATTATGCACCCCAATTTATATGTTTTCCTACTTTTCAGGTGGGGGGAAGGAATACTGTACTTGTGGATGCTTTGACAAGGAGAATTCCCCTTGTTAGTGACAGACCAACCATAATATTTGGTGCTGATGTTACACATCCTCATCCTGGAGAAGATTCCAGCCCTTCCATTGCAGCTGTAAGTGACCTGCTACTACAAAGATATGTCTAATGGAAGCTCTGTAGTTTTGCTTGGTGTAGGAAGCTCTGCAGTTTTGTTAATGGTTTGATAATATTCATTCCTCTAGGTGGTTGCTTCTCAAGACTGGCCTGAGATCACTAAGTACGCAGGGTTAGTGAGCGCCCAAGCCCATAGGCAAGAGTTGATACAGGATCTTTTTAAAGTATGGCAAGATCCCCAAAGAGGAACCGTGACTGGCGGCATGGTCAAGTAAAAATCTTAGTGATCTGACGAGGCATATCAACTCTATATTTCAATGCTGCTAAAAGTCTAAATTCTGTTAAATTTGCAGGGAGCTTCTCATATCTTTCAAGAGGGCAACTGGACAGAAACCCCAGAGAATTATATTTTACAGGTTCTTATCCTTTCTTGGGCATCTTTGCTAAAGCGTGGTTGCCTATTATTTAAACAATTTTTTGTTTCAGGGACGGTGTCAGTGAGGGACAGTTCTATCAAGTTCTGTTGTTTGAACTTGATGCCATTAGAAAGGTATAACTACTCTGAGTACACTTTGTCTAGAGTAACTCTTAACCTTTGCACTAAAAGGTGACTTCAGCACACTTGTTCGGCAATATTCCACATATTTTTCTTTGACTACCATTTTTAACTACATATATAGGCCTGTGCGTCCTTGGAGCCCAATTATCAGCCTCCAGTTACTTTTGTCGTTGTCCAGAAGCGTCATCACACTAGGCTCTTTGCTAATAACCACAACGATTCACGGACTGTTGATAGAAGCGGGAACATACTTCCTGGTTAGTTCTTTGTGCAAACAAGTTTGTTGTCCTTACCTCAATTGTTAACCTGACCATTTTTTATGTTTCTAACTCTAGGGACTGTTGTTGATTCGAAGATTTGTCATCCGACAGAGTTTGATTTCTACTTGTGTAGCCATGCCGGCATTCAGGTTGGCTTTCCTACATTTGCAATTTGTTCGCTTAATGAGATGGGCTGATTGCTGATCATGTGTACTTTCCTTTCAGGGAACAAGCCGGCCTGCTCATTATCATGTTCTGTGGGACGAGAACAAATTTACTGCTGACGAGTTGCAAACTCTCACAAACAACTTGTGCTACACGTAATTTACTGTTATATCGACTCTTTTAATAATTACAACTTCCTGCTGTTTAACTGGCCAATTAAACATAAAAAGTTTTGCTTTTTCAGGTATGCTAGGTGCACCCGCTCTGTATCAATCGGTAATACTCCAAACACAAGCCACCTTTCCTCAGTCTAAGATTCAATGATTTAAAATTCAATGCTGAACATTATTGTTTGATTGCTTGCAGTTCCTCCGGCATATTATGCCCATTTGGCAGCCTTCCGAGCTCGATTCTACATGGAGCCGGATACCTCAGACAGTGGGTCTGTGGCGAGTGGTGCCCGTGGCCCTCCACAAGGCCCTGCGCGCAGCACCAGGGCGTTTGGGAACGTTCCTGTCCGACCTCTCCCTGCCCTCAAGGAAAACGTAAAGCGTGTCATGTTCTATTGTTAAGGTCGTGTGTTGTCTGAAGTAATCTGTACTGTACTTGTGATGCTGTTTCGTGCCCTTGTGCAAACTTAAGCTATTGGACTTACTTGGGGTGAAGATTATTTGTTATGCTATTTCGGTCGTGCCATGAGGACATTGCAATGCAAAGCCATTGCAATGCAAAGCTTTCGTAGTTCTTGTGATTTGTGAAGCGCCTGTGTAACGTTGTAACTTTGTACTGCTACTGTACTGTTTAATCTATGGAGGAACCTATGTTATGGAATCACCTGTAGCCTCTGCCTGTGATTTTCTTGTCTTGCATGGTGCACATAGTGCTGAAGTTATGATTGCTTGGCAACCAGCCAACAGGATCAAGGAGGAACCTGCGCTTAGGAACGGGGAACATGGATGTACGACAGTGGATGTGGGACGGGGAAAGTCAGCAGGGTGGGGAACATGGATGTACGACAATGTTTTGTTCCCAGGAACGTGGTAGTCTCGCGATGACGGCCACTACCTTTCCTCCTTTCCCATTTGAACTCACCCTCTCCTTGACATGGTTTTGTTCTAATTTTCTGCACGTTTCAATCTGTAGAATTGGCTGGGTATCTGTTAGAAGTTGATCAATGGTACTCCCTCCGATCAAAAATAACTGTCGGCAATTTTGTACTAGCTTAGTATAAAGTTTATGCTAAGTGCCCGACCGTTAATTCCGATCGGAGGGAGTATGAATTAGTGTCTCTTGTCACTTTGGTGTGTATGCCTACTCTTTATATGAATTATTGATGCATTTCTTCATGGTTTTGTTTGAAGAAGAATGATTTATGTAGCGTGTATACTCTGAATAATTCATTTACACAATGTGTGTGTAGATTCATCATGTCTCAACTAGAGTTGGTTGCTTGCATTACCGATGAGAACAAAAGAAGAAGAAAGATAATGCAAATGTATTTCGAGATGCCATGCCTTGCTCTTGCTTATCTTAGTTCACACAGGTCACCTAGGAATGTAGGATGCTTCAACTATGAAGAAGAAAAGGTTGCATTTAGGAAGTACATATTGAAAAATACGTATGATGGATCCAAGGTACCTTGCTATGATAAGAAGCGCTTAACTAAAAGAAACTTCCATGGACTTTTGTGCTATGTTGTTTGAAAAGTGTGGTCTCAAAGATAGTACTTCCCTCGACCCATATTACTCTTCACTAATATAGATGTATCTAGACACATTTTAGTGGTAGATACATCTGTATTAATGAAGAGTAATATGGGCCGGGGAGTATATATATTTGACTATAGAAGAAAATGTTGCTAGGTTCCTACAACTTGGTGGACATGGACTTAAAATGAGAAGGTTTAGTGGTAGATACATCACTAGGAACTTTTCTAATGTGTTATCACTTATCAACCATCCTGTCTCTAATTTGGGAGTTCATCAAGCATCCCGATCCTTCTGTAAAACCTCCCGATGATTACAAATGGATGTGGTTTGGCTATGCAGATGGGAGCACTATATGAGTGTCATATTCCTGTGTTTGTTAATACTGCTGACGAAGGGAGGTATATGAACATAAAACAAGATAGAACCACTAACATGCTAGGTGTGGTTGACTAGAACATGGAATTTCTCTATGTTCTACCTGGTTGGGAGGGCTCGACAACAGACTCGAGTGTTAAAATATGCTATGAGAATCGATCGCCAAGGTGCATTTGTTGTACCACATGGTATGGCTCTTTCTCTTGGATTTTTATTTCTCATATTTAATTGTTAGCAAACTTATTTACTTGACAATAGTGAGGAATTGGGATTCCATCTAGACTATATATTCAAAGGACCATGTGATTGGTGCAGGTGGTAGGACTAGATGTGAGTGTGTTCAAGAACAAGACACACAAATTGCTGAAGAATGATCTCCAGAAGTGCTTGAAAGGGACAAAAAACTAGGGATACTATCTTGTGCATGATGGGAGAGATGATGACATATTTTAATGATACTTTGAAGACAACCGAGCCACTTCCTATGTTAAAGGTGACACCTCCAATTGAAATTCTTGATACACTAAAAAAAGGTACCAGATTTATAGGACTGATATATGCTGAGAGCTTATGGGAAGTTGATCATCAATTAGCACTTGTTTGAAGCGCTCATGGGGCTCCCTAAGAACTTGAGGAAGTCATGGCACTTGACCTTGCCTTGATGGTTGCTATGATGTGTGGATGTTGGTATGAACTACTATGTACTCTGTTGTTTATTAAATGACCACTTTTGCTATGTGTAAGAGACAAAAACTACCACTTGCGCTATTTGCTAGAGACAAAATTATTATCCATGTTGTAATTATTGTTGGTACTTGAAAATTATTTTGTGTCATGCGTGTTATTGTTGTGACAAATTATTTTAGTGGTATTATATGTGAAAATAATATGTAAGCCTTATAATATACATTTGCTATTTTTATACATGTAGACAAGTTTATATTTTCTAAACTCAACAGAGCATACAATTCCACGATTTGTACATCCAAACAGGATATGGAATTAGGTGTCAAATTTGATTCCAATAACAACTACCGTGCACACACGAACAACATAATTTGAATTCGAGGCTATTTCCATTCCATCTTGCTGTTGATATTCCCACTCCAATTCAATCCCAAGCCAAAATACATATATACATCTCTATATGAATTTTATCAAGGAGAGAGTTGATTATACTCCTAGATCTTGTAACAAGCTGACACATGAGCTGGCGACTTGGGCAGGGAGGGCCGCACAAAACCACCAACTACGAATCTTTCTGTTTCTGTAGCCCGTGTGGTTATCAGAGATTTAGCCGTGTCATAATGGAATACAAGTTCCATATTAAGAAAAAAAGGGCACTCACACGCATTATTATGCTATGGGTAGCGCTAGGCGTCGGTCGCCCGATCGGAAGCCAAAAATCGGTTGCAGTCCACGCCGTTAGATCGCGATCCGACGACCAAAAACAAGCCGTGACACAGCTTTGCATTTTAGCCCCCTCGGTTTTTCTGAAAAAACCCGCAGTCCTATTATAGGGACAGGTCTGTGCTAATAGTTATATTTTAGCCCCCGGCTTTTTGTAAAACTAACCCGCGGTCCTAACTCTATCTAGTCCACTGATAGATTTATGTCATACCTATTACAATATAAATTGTAACCCGCGCGTATAATAAAAATATGCTATTACAACAAAATGTCGCAACATTTTGAAAAAAATGAATGTTACAAAATTTGTTGAAAAATATTACTACTTTTTGCTACAGATTGATTTATAACAAAAATCACAGACTATTTCAACACAAAACACAAACAATTACAATAAACAATAATTGCATATTTGTAGCATTTGTATCGTAGAACCTGTATCGCACCATTGCAATATTTTGATTCTGTTTTTTAAACAAAATTAGTACACGTTTGTTATATTTTGAAAAAAATATCTAGAACGAACCAGATCGAGCATACCTAAGTTCAATAGCTTTACGTCCGCTATCCCGATCATGATTTTCCTACCCTCAGGGGGAAAGTAAAGGCCCTTCCCCTTTGGAAGGCTGTGGGCGAGGAGGGATTCGAACCCCCGACACCGTGGTTCGTAGCCACGTGCACTAATCCTCTAAGCTACAGGCCCACCCGTCTCCACTGGATCTCTTCCCGGGGGTACCCCTTCATTTCGGATTAAGAAGATGGGAAAGCGCCTTTCTCTCTATAAAAACAGCGCGTTCCAAGGTGTGAAGTGGGAGAGAGGGGATGTGATGATTGAGGTTTTGAATAAGACAACCTTTGCATTTTATTCAAGGAGTCAGATCTACTTACTTTATTGTTCTTTCTAATTTTATGTTGGGTTTGATAAGAACCCTTTTTGCTTTCTTGATAAATAATCGACAAAAAAAGCGTTTTTTCTTTTTTATATAACCTGCTTGTTTTATTATAACAAAACAAGTCTTATAGGAAAATGCCCGCTAAAGAGAAAATCTATCTGATTGTCTCTCGACCAATATCGATTTTTAGAAAGAAAAAACAAGAATTAGGTAAAAAACAATGTAATATCTTGAATATCCTTTCGCTACAAAAAATCTTATATATTTGTTGCAAAAATAACTAACATACACGACATCAAATAAAAAGCACGGGAAAACTTGTCCATGGCAGACTAGATCTCGCCGATTCAGCGTCGTAGACCATGAATCCAACTCGTCGGAGCCCATAGGCACTAGAGAAGACGATCCCGGTTCTATTCCACTGGTGCTCATCTTTATTAGGCTCGAAACATCCTCCGATTTGGAGTTTTTGAGGGCTCAGCCATTGATAAGCTTTAAAGCTGCTATGAGAAAGAAGGGGAAGGAGGAGAGGGGCTGAAGGTAGGAGGAAGACCGGCGGCGGCTCGCGGGAACGAAGGGCGGCAGGGGGAGAACGAGCGAGGGTGAGGCAAGCGAGTGCGAGCGAGAGCGAGACGGCGTTTTCCTTATGCTATGGGCCCACAAGTGGCAGTCCGCGCGGCAGCTTGTCTACGGCCACGGGAGAGCACGCGAGGATGGCGCGGCCCATGGGGTCGGCGCCAAGCAACGGCGCGGACGGCACCCACTCCCACCGCTCCACGCGGCCACTCTCGTGCAACTCGTAGAGCACAGCGCCGTTGGCCGGCTCAGCCGTGTTGTACACGTACCCTCCGACGGCGTTGCCGCACACGCCGGCCGACAGAAGAAGCTCCTCCTCGTAGTCGTCGTCGTCGTCGTCTTGGGGGAAAAGCCTCCCCGACATCTCGCTCGGCATGGTGCCGTGGGCTGCGCCGGGGAACAGGTCCAGAGTGTCACCGTCTACCTCCCATGTTTGGATGGTCACATTGCTCTCTTCCTCGCCACAGCCACCGCCACGGCAGCGCTTGGTGGCGCCGAACAAGACCAGCCGCTCGGGACCGGCGCCGGCGCCGGGCGCGATACCCCACGTGGAAACGCGTTCGTCTGGTCTAAGGCGACGGGTGGGACCCCAACGCCGCTTGGACGGATCGAACCAGCTCGCCCACCCGGCGCTTCTGTCGACGAGGTACACTCTCTGCTCCGTCCCGGCCACAGAGAGCCACGTCCCCGCCGCTGACTCCCGGAGCGCCGCCGGCATCGGACCGCAGGCCGTCCAGCTTCCGTTCTCGTGGACCTCTACTGCGGCGTCTCCTTGGACGTCCGCAAGCAGCTGGCACGCGCCGCCGATGGCGACCACTCGGTCGCCCACCGCGGCCAGCACCGGGTCGACGCGCCACACTTCGGGAGCCTTGAGGACCACGCACGCCGACGTCCCGAGAGGGTCGCCCGCGATGTCAAGGCCGGAGGCTGACAGCGCGCACGCGCGGTCCCCGCGCGAGCCGTGGAGGACGCGCACGTACGTCGTGGCCGCGTGGCGCCGCGGCGGGGCCTCCACGGTGAGCCACGCGCCCGAGTGGGGATCGTACGCCGCCGTGCGACGACGGCAGCGGCCGCCGTGGAGGTGGACGACGAGCCATGGCTGCGGTCGCCGCGGGCGCCGGCGCAGCGCGGACCGCACCGCTCGGAGCCACTCGCGCGAGACGCACGCCGTGGCGGCAAGGTCGGCCGCGGGCACGTGCTCCACCACCGACTCGAGCACGTCCCCGTACAGGCGCAGGCTAGCGACGAGCGATGGCAGCTCCGCCTCCGTCTCCGCCTCGCACCGCCCTTGTTGAGTAGGCATCGTCATGGAGTTCTGCTGCGTGTGTGTGTGTGTGTGAGAGTATCTAAGCACCTGTACGCATGTTTACTTCGCAAGAAAATCGAGAGAAGAAAAACACAAGATCCTCAGGATCGTGTTTCTTGTCTTTTGTTACCATGAGCGTGTTGTGAAGCAAGGTGAGGTAGAGTACATGGCTATATATATAGGCAAGCATAGTCGATCGCTGAGCAGCTCCAATTTAATTTTACTATTAGCTCTTAATAAAGTAGACAAGGGCACAAGGCTGAGGAGCTGAATGAGGAAAAGCGCTTTGCGTGCAGAAATGGAATGACAGCCATGTATTATCGTCCCCGCCAGCAAGACAATGTTCCAACAACCGGGCCTACAGTGGCTAGGATAGCGACCAAATGCTCCAGTTCTTCCTTGTGCAGTCGCGCTAGAATGAGGAACACGCTTTCGGCGCTGGCCAGCCCACTAACCTCTCCAATCCAATGTCACCACTGTTGTACTTAATGTTCCATCATTGTACTTGGATTGTTCATGACTAGTGATGGAAAGGACCTAAGCGAGAGCGGTATCGCTTGAAGTAGGTGTTGCCTCCTGCTTTCTCCGTTTCCAAAATATGAGATGTTTTAACTTTTTTTCTAGAGGAAATGTATCAAGTCACTTTTTAGTGTGTAGGTTTAGAGTAAAGTACGTCACTACAGGAATCCAGCACGTTGCCGACGGCTTTCGACCCTCGGCGTACAGAGCATTGCCGTTGGCGTATGATACGCCGAGGGCAGCCGTCGGCGTATCGCCTCGGCATAGACCTCCCTCGGCGGAGGCGTGCTGACCCTCGGCGTATAAGAAGCCCTCGGCGTACTGGACCTATGCCGACGGCCCGAGGGACCCTCGGCGTACTGGCCCTCGGCGTAGCAGCTCACGGCAGTCGTCAAGCCAAACGGCAGCTAGGGCATACGCCGAGGGCTATGCCATCGGCGTATAGGGACACGTGGCTGGCAGCGAGGCATTCCGTGCGAGGGCATACGCCGACGGCATAGCCCTCGGCGTAGAGGGTAGCCTGTGCCGACGGCTTGGCCCTCGGCGTATGGCTTATCCGAGCCACTATGGTCACCTCTACGCCGACGGCAATGCCCTCGGCGTATGTGGGCCCAGATTTTTTTTTATTTTCCAGATTTGCTGGTTCCACAGCAACAAATGCACATATATATATATAAACATATATGCCATACACAGAAATCTGTTGCAAGTGCCATACACATAAATATATAAATTCATAGATGGCATACATAGATGATCAAGTAGCGACACGACAGACAAGTAGCGACACGACAGACAAGTAGCAACACACAAGTAGCAACACGCAAGTATCGACATGCAAGTAGCGACACACATAGTATCTCAAGGCGGAAATCCCTACTACTCTGGAGACGGGGTCGGGGTGAACCCGAGATCTCCCCTAGTGAAAGTAGGTTGCCGATGTTCTGCGAAATTATGCCCAGTAGAAGCTGCAGAAGAACCGCCAGGAGAAGTACCAGTAGGAGTAGTACCACGAGAACGGCCAGGAGAAGGACCATCGGGATGGACCGGTGTCATCTGACGCCCACCCCGCGAGGCAAAGGAAGATGCCGTTCCCTACATGTTCCCTAGATGTTAGCAACTTGCGAGGCAAAGGAAAGCGGCAACCATTGGTTTGGCAAAAGAACTTACCGCCGTCGATGCGTAGTAGGTCCTAGCGAAACTCTCCCTCGATGGCATCAATGGCGCCGGCCCCGGTATGGGAGGCTGCTCCCCTACATCGAAACTCGCTCCAGATCGCATAGCCATCATCGACGGTATGTTGACAATTAAGAAGTATGTTGACAATTAAGAAGTATGTTGACAATTAAGAAGTATGTTGACAATTAAGAAGTATGTTGACAAATAAATCCTAAGCATAAAGATATAAAAGACCCTCACCAGTCATCATCACTCTCATTCTCAATTTCAATTTCATTCTCTTTCTCACTATCACTATCACTATCTTTTGAGTAGTAAGTTTGAAGCTCGTCGACGGGTGGAGGCTCATCGATGGGGTCATTCTCCGCATGTAACTTCTCGAGCATATTTATGTCCTTTAGATCCACCACTGCCTCACCACGAGTTTCTACATCGTCTCCGAGGTCCTCAAGCACTACCGGTTCTAACTCAAAGTGACCAAAGTCCTCTTGCTCTTGATAGAAAATTCCCTCGTATGTTACAGGGTCAATGTTATTGTAATCGTCCTCGGAGGGAATTGGTAGGTTACCATGTGGTGATACCTGGAACACAACTTCCCAACCCTTGAGCTCCGCTTTCTGGCATGGGTATGGCAAATAATAAACTTGCTTAGCTTGGTGAGCCACAACAAAGACATCGGCTCCGCTATAGGTGGTTGAAGGCCTAACTTCAACTAACCCAATAGACTTGGTACTTCTCTGTCCACCCCTTGGGTCGAACCAATGACACTTGAACACAACGAGATTGAGTTGTATGTTCGTACGATTGAATGTCAGCTCGTATACATTCTCTAACCTTCCGTAGTAATCAAGGCCATCGGCTCCTCCGGTGAAGACCCCAGTATTTACAGTTTTTGGATTCGCTCGGCCCTTCTGGTGTGCCTCTGTATGGAAGCGAAATCCATTCACATCATACTTCTCATACTTCATAACGTCACGGTTACAACCTTGGGAAACACATCTCAACTCATCTGTCATCTCAACATTGCCATCAGCTCCCTACAAGTACAGTTCGAATTTATTGTGTGCATTAATTATGTGGAATAAGAGGGACAAGTCACGTTTTGCAATGTAAGAAATTACTTTTTTCATGAACCAGGACGTAAAGTTTATTTTATTTCCGGGAGCACCCTCTTTCAGTAGAGTGTCCAACTCCGCGGGAGAGGGATCCGTCGTTCCCGACCACTGTTCGTCCGTGAATTCGCTAAAAGGAGAAAATAAGCATTAGACCGAGACCAGGTTAGTAGATGCAAAGTAATTTGTACACCATTTTACCTAATGAACTCGAGCACTTCCTTCATGTTCATAAGCACATAGAGCATAATGCAATCCTTCTCTTCCTTCTCCAATTTATATTTTTGTCCTCTACCGGCCTTGCCACCGGGATATTGGAATAGTTCGAGCTTGGGGTCATTCTTGGGTACATCAACATTGTAACGAGAGACCGGGTTATGCAGAGTGGGAACTTCATCAGGATAATACGTTGTCGCGGCGTCTGCCATCTCCCGAAGGCATGTTGCCTCGCCTATGCATGCTTCAATCTTGGCTTTGTTTCCAGTTATCCTCCGAATATACTTAAACTCTCTCTCAATACAAAACTGCCAACGAAACTGCACCGGGCCACCCAAGAGTGCCTCGTTCGCGAGGTGAACAATGAGATGTGCCATTGGAGTAAAAAACCCTGGCGGAAAGATCATCTCCAAATTGCATAGCAACTCCGGCACTTGAACCTGCAGCTTCTCAATAACCAGAGGACATATCTGCTTAGCACAGAGCGTGCGGAAGAAATGGCTCAACTCTGCAAGCACTCGCCAGACTTTCTCGGGGAGATACCCTCGAACCATCACCGGCATCAGCCTCTCAATCCATATATGATAGTCATGACTCTTGAGCCCGGTGACTTTTCCAGTCGAAAGATTGACTCCCTTACTTATATTCGAACAATAACCATCAGGGAACATCACGACGTATTTGAGCCACTTGAATGCCTCCTTCTTTTGGGTGGAATCAAGGCAGAAGTTGGCATGCGGCTTGAACCAATTCTTTCGACGGCCAGTAGGAGGCTGCATGTATAATCTCTTCCTATCACAGAGCTTCTCAACATCGACTCTAGCCTTGACATTATCCTTTGACTTCCCAGGAATGTTCAGGACTGTGTGAAAGAGGGACTCCCCGACATTCTTTTCGGTGTGCATCACATCGATGTTATGGGGAAGCTCGAGGTCCTTGTAATACTCGAGCTTCGTTAAGGCTGCCACGTGAGTCCAGTTGTGCGTTACACCATATCCCTGAAATTGATGGCCATTTCCCGGCTCCGTAGGCACGAGAGCACGTAGCTCGGCATCAACAACTGCACCATCGAACTTTGGCACCTCTTTTACTTCATGCACAACTTTGCCCTTCTTAAAGTTCTTTATGTCTTCTCTGAACGGATGCCTCCGTTTGAGAAACTGTCGATTCGTGTCAAACGCAACATACTTGCCACTTGAGTTTAGCCAAAGGAACTCAAGCCGGTGCCTGCACACTGGGCATGGCCACTTACCAGCTGTACACCATCCGCATGTTAAGGCGTACCCGGGCATGTCATGCATGGTATACTGCAACCAAACTTTCATGTAGAAGTTTGTCTTTGATGCTCGATCGTATGTCAACGTCCCGTGGTGCCAAGAGTGGTTCAAATCATCCACAATCGGCTGCATGTAGACACTCAAATTCTTACCCGGGTAGTCGGGCCCTGGAATGATCAGCGACAGAAACATGGTCTTCCTCGTCATTAGGACTCCGGGAGGGAGATTGAGCGGAATAACAAACACGGGCCAGCAGCTGTAATTAGCAGTCGACATTCCATATGGATTGAAGCCATCTGTTGCTATCGCAATTCTGACATTCCTATATTGCATGTACCAACCTTGGGTCACACCTATACACATATGTTAGGGACACATGCATGCATGTTTCCTACGTTAGACGATGCTCCCGTGGTCTTTATCCGGCGAAACCCTAGACAGAGGGGGTTCGGAGATCTACCCCTATAGCTTTCTCCGTACGAGGCCTCGCCGATGGATCTTCTGCTTTATTTTGGTTTGTTTAGAACATATATACATGGAAAGCAAAGGTTGGGCCCACTTTACCATGAAATAGGCTTTGGTAGACCCGTAGCGGGAGTTTCCACGTACAGATCCTGGATTTCACCAAGTGTTAACAGCCCATGTCTCTGAAGAAGGCCATGCCCGGGAACTACCTATATTGCATGTACCAACCTTGGGTCACACCTATACACATATGTTAGGGACACATGCATGCATGCATGTTTCCTACGTTAGACGATGCTCCGGTGGTCTTTATCCGGCGAAACCCTAGACAGAGGGGGTCCGGAGATCTACCCCTATAGCTTTCTCCGTACGAGGCCTCGCCGATGGATCTTCTGCTTTATTTTGGTTTGTTTAGAACATATATGCATGGAAAGCAAAGGTTGGGCCCACTTTACCATGAAATAGGCTCCGGTAGACCCGTAGCGGGAGTTTCCACGTACAGATCCTGGATTTCACCAAGTGTTAACAGCCCATGTCTCTGAAAAAGGCCATGCCCGGGAACTACCTATATTGCATGTACCAACCTTGGGTCACACCTATACACATATGTTAGGGACACATGCATGCATGTTTCCTACGTTAGACGATGCTCCGGTGGTCTTTATCCGGCGAAACCCTAGACAGAGGGGGTTCGAAGATCTACCCCTATAGCTTTCTCCGTACGAGGCCTCGCCGATGAATCTTGGGTCCAACCTTGTTTTGTCATGTTGCTATGACCTAACCAAATACAAACCAAGAGAAGGCTAAACTTTGCTACCCCCTTACGATGCACGTCTAGGGGGGTAGACGACGCGGGACACACGAGCTAGGGTTTCGGTGGAAGGGGGATTACGGTGCCTCGGGGTCCCTAGGGAAGATGCATGTGGCCCTAGCACATTGTTTTTGCATGGGGCTATGACCTAACCAAACACAAATATAATAGGGAGAAATGTCCACCGGGGTACCCCCTCCCATCCGGATAATATCTAGGGGGGGGGGGGTAGACGATGCCGGGTTTTGGAACTACCGCACTCCGACGTAGGAAAAGCATGGAATCTTTGAACAACTTCTTCAAAATGTGTGAGACATAAAATTTAAATACATGCATACGATAACACTAACACAATTTGTCAACATGTCGCTGTGAGAGACAAGATTCGCAACGTTATTTCATGCGGACATGTGGAGACGGTTATTTGAAGGGGTACGAATTTGTCCAACTGATAAAAAATATAACCATATTTAAATGATTGATATTATTAAATAAATAAGTATAAATTCAATACATGACATTAACTACAAAAAATAAAAAACACTATGCAGGGCATACGCCGACGGCTACCCTCGGCGTATGCAGGGCATACGCCGACGGCCTAGAGTGCACCGAGGGCGACCGTCGGCGTATAAGTAACGCCGTGACGGCGGGAAACTTTGGGGCCACGTGTCTCCAGTCTACGCCGACGGCCCGAGTACGCCGAGGGCAGCCGTCGGCGTATGGCCGACTACGCCGACGGCATGCCTACGCCGACGGCTGTTTTGGCGAGCTCCCCTGGAGGCCCCCTACGCCGACGGCACCGACATTTGGCCGTCGGCGTAGGCGTTGGCCGTCGGCACCACTGCCCATTCCTGTAGTGTCTCTAGCGCATATCCCGCAAACACGCAAAACTCGTTTGGGGTTGCATTTTGCGGGTAGCCAAACGGACCGTGGCAATCTCTAGCAGGTCGACCTATTTCAAACACCTATTCAGTTCGCAGATATGAGGTACGTATGCATTGTTTGTTTGGGTCGCGGGCTGCTCCTGACGGCATGGCGCTATTTTTTATAGCACTTTTATTAATACATAATTAAAAAGTAAATATAACAAATAACTAAAACCCTAGAAAATCTAGGGCTTGGTCCAGACGCAAATTCTCGTACAACAGTGACCATCTCATATCCAAGCTACACCGCAAAATTCTCAGCTCTCTCTGTGAGAAGGGACAATTTTTCAAAAAACTATGCTCCATCTTGTTATAAGCATACATCAAAGACTCTTCTTTGCATGCTCCTACCTGTGCAAGACTCTCTGCAATACATAGTAAATACAAGCCAAAGAAATTTAAAAGATGTCTTGACCAGGAAATGAGAAAACACAGAGTACTAAAAAGCTATTTACTACATTCTTGTGTGAACATGAGTACTGTTAATATAGCATCATACTGGTTTCTGGCAGAATATTTTTTACAAGAATTCCTACTCCTATCAGGTTAATTACTGCATTGCAGAGCAAACTGCTACTGTTTTAGCATGACAAAAAAAGAGTAGGAAAGCACAGAGCACTCCTCGGAGGGAACATATGACTTGCAGATATCACGAAGCTAGTTAATTTGTTGTACAGATAAGAAATTTAATCCGCATGAGTTTTGGTGCTTTCTTATGTTGAAGACATTTGCAGCAGCATGAGAATATGAGATTAATTAAAAGGGCGAGGGATGCTTCTATTGCCTACATATGAGATTAATTAACCAAGTTTAGTCCTAGACTTGTTGCTGTAGTGCCGGCACACTGATGATCTGCAGTTCATCTTTCCGGGCACGCGAATTCCTGATACAGCAATTGGAAGACCTACTCCATCGTTCCTATAGTTCTTAGAACGAAGAGGAAATCTCTAACCCTAACTAGCAACGCGATCGACCCGAGTCTCTCCCCACAAGAACAATCGCACGTACGGCGGAGTAATGAACAAACAATAGAGAATCAACCTGAGGTTGGGTGGTTAGGAGGGTGGTTGTACCCCCAGCCCACCAGAGTTCAAACCCCAGGTTTGACATCTGTGTGTCTCATAAAGGTGGAATTTTCTTTCAGTGGGAGGCGACGTTCCCGTCGATAGCGAGGCGCCCGTGGTGACTTCGTCAATCTCAAGACCCGATCTGCCGGCTCAGTCTTTCGGAGGTGCTCATAGGGGTAGGGTGTGCGTGTGTGCGTTCATAGGGGTGAGTGTATGCGCGTGTATATGAGCGCTTGCGTTTGTACTGTGTTTCAAAAAAAAAATAATGAACAAACAATAGAAAAGATGAGTCTATGTGAAGGTATGGAGAAATCAGAGGGAGCCGGTGACGACGACGGTGTGGTGCCTATGTAAGGCGGCGCGTCTGCTCTTCCTCTCCCTTCCGATTGCTGATGGTTTTGATGGGCCGCTAACTACTTGGGGCCCATTAAATGGCTCATTCTAAGTGGGCTCAAGCTTGCTTGAGACCCGAGCATCGCGTCGTCTTCTCCTCCTCCGCTGGGACGCTGCCGCCGCTTCGCGCGGCGCCGGCCGGCGACCATGGCCGGGAGAGCGTGGCCGCCGCCGCAGCTGGCTGAGAAAATTTCTCCGCCGGCGCACTCGCGCTCGGATAAGGTCCGCACGCTCACTCCTACTCTTACCCTATCCTTGAAATATTCGTGCGGAATGTAAGGTTGAATGTGATCTGACTGCCAACTTTTTGCGGCTTTTTATGTGCTACATGAATGACATATATTCTCGTCATCTCACACCAATTTACGCTCCGTGATCAGACTGGTGGTGGAATTCGCCACCGTGTTTACCCAATCTTTAATGGGCGCGACAATATGTGGTGCATCTGCACTTCTGTTATCTACATGATGATGCATGGACAATTGATGTTGTCTATCTGAAAGGTAAATAAGTTATTTGCTACAATATTAATTATTTGATTCGATGATGCATGCTTGGTCCATTTACTACCAAATCGCGGTGATGGTAACACATTTGCAAACATTTCAGGCATGACGTTTGGGTGAACAAAGCTTGATGCTGATGCTGCATACAGTATATTATAGAACGCGCCTCCTGTGTTATTTCAAGCTAGTGTGAAATGGTGAGGTTCCAAGTTTCCAAGTGCCACTAGTGTGCAAACTGCAACACATCATTTGCTACCTGACGAATGCTTATAATAGTGCTACCATCTGCTTATTTATCCGGATGTTGACAGCTGCATTTGAACAACCAGAATGTGAAAGAAGCTCAGGTGTTTCGCTATAAGAGCACTGCAAAATCTCCCGGTATGTGGCAGGACAAAGAGCACATTGCAACCTTGCATTTCTCGGTGCGCCCAGTCTTTAGTCCTCAACACACGCACAGTCTGCAATTGTGACCTCTCAACACTGTTCTGAGAGGATCTGAAGTTCTGAAACGGCTGGAGATGGCAGAGACTGTGCTGAGCATGGCAAGGTCCATGCTTGGAGGCGCCGTTAGAATGGCCGCCTCTGCTGCCACCGACGAGATGAGACTCCTCATGGGTGCATTAGCGGACCCAAGAACATTTTAAAGCCTGGGCAAACAATCAATTTAAAGGCCTAAGCTGCTATTTTTTTGTCAATTAGTCATAAAAATACACTGCGTCGGCAGCCGGAAGCCCGGGCAGCTGCCCGGGCAATATGGACGCTAGGTCCGCCACTGCATGGGTGTGTACAAGGATATCTGGTATGTTCGCATGCACTTCTTTTATTCACTTCATGCACTTCCCTCTTACATTTTTTTTTTGTTAAACCACCATAAGTCCCTCATGTTGGATGAACAGTGGTTGAATATATCTAGTGTTTGAAGCAGAAAAAATGTTTTACTCTGCTCTTATTTGTAGAATGGCACTAAGTATTCATGGTAGGTTTGAAATATGTTCATGGAGGTGTAGATATTATTTTGCACGTACCGTTGCACGTCAGCAGGTTGTGGGAAGATGTAGGCAATCAGCACAATGCACCATAGTTTTAAAAACCGGACCAGTGATCGAACCGGTGAGGTCATCGGTTCAGGTTTTTACCGGTCGGACCACTGGTTTATCGGTTCACTGTCTGGTTTTTTAAATATACATAAATATATTTTTACTTATAATTAATACAATAAACAGATAATTATGTATGAAATAATATTCTAGACTTGCAATTTTGCATAATAATTTACATAATAATATAACAAGTACAACTTGCCAACATTGCCATGTCCAAGATGGACAATACTGCAACGCAGCAAGCAGCAAGTCGCTCCTAGAGAAAGAAAAAGCAAGCAGTAAGCCTTCCTATTCGTTGAAATTATAGTGCTACCACATAGATAATATGTAAAAAAGGCCTGTCTCTTCTTTGTACAACATGCAATCACAGCTCAGCTGGTTTGTCACGTCCTTCTCCTGCCCGCGAATGTCTCCTGTATTAGGTTCGTATCCCGATCAACGCATTTATGTTTTTTCCATAGTGAGACTATTGAGCCGGTCAGACCGGATGTCCGGTTTAATACGTGAAACCAGCGGTTGGACCGCGGTTTTGCCGGTTTATTCCGGCTCGCTTGCCCAGTTGGTCCAGTGCGAATTAATACGTGAAACCAGCGGTTGGACCACGGTTTTGCCGGTTTATTCCGGCTCGCTTGCCTAGTTGGTCCAGTGCGCTTAAAGAACCGGACAAGGCTCTGGTTCCGGTTTTTTCCGGTTCAACCACCGGTCCTGTCCGGTTTTTAAAACTATGCAATGCACTAGAGGGCAGGGCCGGTCCCGAGGTTTGAGGGGCCGGGGCGAAACTGGAATAAAACACTTGAAGCACGTAGAGAAGCTACACTCTTATGAAGTAACACATACATATTGTCTTAAATGTTTTTTTGACATTCGTAGATGCAAATTCACTAACGATGGTATTTCAATATCAAACTTGCCAGTTTTATCATTGACTCTACTTAGAACCATGTCGTTGTGGCAACCATCGGTGCAGTGCAGTCTCCTCTTGGCGACTCGGCTTCTCACCTCTCAAAATTTTAAGGTTAATCGTTGGTTTTAGCTGCTTATTTTACCTCTGAAAACAAGATTAAACAAGATTACAGGGATCCCAATGATTGACTTGTCAAGCATGGTGACCTACCTCAGAGTGCAGAAAGCTTCAAGCAAACCTATGTGTTTTTATTTGATTCTCTATTGTCATGCCTATCATGCCTGAACGGGATATGTTCAAATTCTGCCCTTCTCAAACTGATATTATGTGTGATGTTGCATAACAGCCCAATGATCACATGAGCGAATAGGCACCAAGCCATTTCTGTTGTTGAGAATTAGGACCCAGATCCACCCCGTTTAATTTGTTCATAGTTGAGAATAAAGGCTGAGTTAACCAACAAGCCCAAACCTAAGATGAATAGGCCCAACTAGGAAATGAGCATAAGGCTTCGTTCTCCTCACCACTATCACTATAAAAGAAAGAAATGTCGAGATGCTACAATGGTGCCGCAACAGGAGCTCCTCCGCCACTGCATATGCCAACTCGGTGCCCCTTGGTTTCGGGGGCCCGGGGTGGCCACCCTTCTGCCGCCCTCCTCAGGGCCAGGCTTCTGAGAGCGAATCTTGTATGGAAGATATACACAATTAGTTAAGTAGCAGCATCGACAAAGATGAACTTGTGGGGTCACTCTACGCTTAGAGTCCCAACTAGTGGTAATTCAAGAAGTAGAATTGCTGCCATCAAGGACTGTTTTCTTCAACATCATACTCTTGCTTCTGGGGACCATCTTCATCACCTGCACCACTATGTGTATCATCTTGCCCATTTTCTGCATCAACATGTTCAGCTTGTTGAGTTGAACCTGCGGAAACTGGGTTAGAATAATTTTTGTGTTGCTGTTGTCTTTGAGGAGGAACACCCACCCGAATTTACTCTAGAGCTTTCTCCTTTGTGTACATACTATCCTCAATTGTTTGGTCTTGAACAAACACAATATCACAACTTCTCATAACTGTTCTTGTTATTGGATAAAAAAACTTGTAGTCAAACCGATTGCCTCCATAGCCAAAAAATATGCACCGTCGTGTATTTGAATCAAGTTTTGACCTTTCATCTTAAGGAATATGAACAAAGTCCTTACACCAAAAAATCTTCAAGTGATATATGAGACTTCCTTGCCATAATAAAATCATGTTAGGAACATCTCCCTACAAAGGACAATTCGGTGAGAGATTAATAAGATAAACTATAATCGACAAAGAGACATTCCAATAATGTTTCGGTAGCTTTGCACTTGACACGAAGCAGCTAGCTCTCTCCATAATTGTTCTGTTCATCCTCTCGGCAAGACCATTCATCTGTGGTGTCTTCTAGGAAGTAAATTGGTGCCTAATTTCCTGCTCCTTGCAATAGGCATCAAATGGGCCAATAGAATACCCATTATCAATGTGAAGGCACTTGATTTTCTTCTTAGATTCTCTCAAACTAGACTTGGAATTGTTTGAATACACTTAGTATTCAAACTTTGGTCTTCAAAACATATATCCAAACCTTCCTAGAAAGTCCATCAATAAATGTGACAAAGTACGTTGCTCCACCCATTGATCTTTCCGACATTTTATAAATATCGGAATGTACCAAGTTCTCAAGTCCCCATCTCCATCAAGCAACCCAACCGAGATAATGTTGAGCCAAAGGATCTGCCTCACCGACTTGAGGACTAGTGTCTTATCATTATCAGTCTCCGAGTGCACATCTCCTTTTCTAGTGATTTGTGTTGTATCATTGTTTTTCATCTTCACAACCCTAAAATCACCTACTGTGTATGGTAGCACCGCTGTTCGGAATCCAAGTCATATCATCACCATGTGCAAGGTTGGTGATCCTCTACTCAATAGTAAACCAATTTTGCCATCATGTTCTTCATGCAAGAGAAATATGATCTCCTCGCTGTCAGTTTATTTTTGAATATGCATTTTTAAACTATTCCTCCCTTGTTCACAGTGCCACTTGATGTGGCCTTTTTCATGGCAATGATGACACACAAAATCAGCATAATTGGTTTTTTATTTCCTTCTACTTCTTTCTCCTTTCCTGGACCTCTATTGTTGCTTCTCCCCCGTGATTGAGTCACCAACACTTCTGAGTGTGAAGAACCGTCCTTATCATCAATTTTTCTAGTCTTTTTATATTTAGTACCTTGGTCTTTACAACGTTCCAAGTGAGAGCGCCATTAGGTGCTGAATGCTGACCTTAAAGGTCTCCCAAGTATCCGGTAACGATCCACTAGGAGCAAAGCTCTCACTTCATCTTCAAATGTGATTTCCATTGAACATAGTTGATTTATAAAGCCCTGAAATTCATTCACATGATCTGCAATTGGAGTGCCCCCTTAGGTACAAACACACCAATTTCTTGATCAAGAACATTTTGTTGGTACCTTCTTTGCGGGCAAACAATTTCTCCAATTTTTGACATAAGGTGCATGCATGTGTCTCATCAATAATATGGTTCAAACCATTGTCGTGAACCCACAATGAACCCACAAGCTTGTATATGAAGTACCTCCCGCCGATCTTCTTTCATGTCCTCTTGCATCTCAGTGGAGAACACCGGCTTCCAGTATTCCTTCACATACAATATATTGCTTTTCCGAGCTTGATAATGTGTACCATTCAAAGATATTATTTTGTTGGTTTTCACTTCCATCTTTCACACAAGCAAAATGCACTCGACCCAAAACAAATCAGGTTCAAAACATTTTCGTCAACCCGCTGTCAAATGAACCCGCAAGCTTGTAGATGAAGACCTCCCGCCGATCTTCCTTCATGTCCTCGGGCATCTTAGTAGAGAACACCGACTTCCAGTATTCCTTCACATAGAGCAAGTCCTTCATCTTGCTCTTCCAAGCTTGATAATTTGTACCATTTAATGATATCATTCTTTTGGTTTTCACTTCCATGTTTCACACTAGCAAACTGCACTCAGCCCAAAACAACCTAGGCTATGATACCACTTTGTTCGGAGCGTGGCACACAACCCCACTAGCCTACGTGAAAACTTTGAGAATAGTTTCAATCAATCGATGTGCAGCGGAATTATAAACACAAGGACATGCTCAAGTGACACACGGATTTACGTGGAAAACATACTAACCGTGAGGAGGAAAAAACTATGAGTGTGCACCAATTGGTCTACGTAAGTTTCACTATGAGCAACCTAGGTACACATTCTTCTCTACCTCTAAAGATCACACCACACTTCACCTCGCTGCCAACCGGCAACAACAATAGCAACCGCAAGAGGAAAGATTACAACAAGGTAAAGGTATCACAATTTTGGTCCCTTCCAATTTCAGCAAACTTCTCTTAAACCACATATCCAAACAAAATCAAACTTGGTAGACATTCAGACATATTTGTTCACAATATACACTCCAAAGTTTAGCTCAATCAGACCCCGTTTGCCCGCCCAATTTGTTCGCCTACCAAAATTGCTCTGTGAAACTGCTACCAAACTCACCAAACCGCTCTGTCAAATCTGAAGCTCCATTGACCCAAATCTCAAACCAGCTAACCAGGTCGAAGTACTCAAAGTAAGGAACAAGCTCACCAAGTTTGAGTCAATCCAAGCACGTTTAAGCCTCCAATCACCTCGAATACAGACTGGTCAGATCTTAGAAATCTGGGCAGAAATCACATCTTCTTCATCCTCTCTTTTTGCTTGATTGTGGTGTTTTAGTGTGTTCTCTCACAGCAGCAGCCACGTTCTGACTTCACTCTTGCTCATCTCAAACATCTACTAAGGGTGGCTACGGTTTTTTCCTTCTTACCTCTAAAGGAGGCAACTCGGTTGTTGGATGCGAACCTCGATCAACGGTTGAAATTTGTTAGTCTTTCTTTGCTAATGTTTGGCTACCAACACACCTCCATGTGGAGGGACATAGCCCAACACTAAAGTGTCTGAAGAGTAGTGGTAAGATTTGCAAAAAAGGTGTTTGATCTTGCTGCAACTTATGTATTTTAACTAGTTAGATGTATAGAAGAGTAGATACTTTTAGCTCGCCAGAACCACCTCGAATGGGGCCGACGGCCACTGCCATGACGAGCCTTGGGGGTCTCGGGATCACCGACCTAGGCCACATAACTATAAGCCTTCGGGTTCGTTGGCTCTGGAGAATGCGCACCGACCCCCTACGACCTTGGCGCGGGTTCGACATGCATTTCTCCAAGGAGGAGCGACAGATTTTTGACGCATCCTCCTTCATGATGCTTGGTGATGGTTCCTCCGCCCTATTCTGGGAGGATAGGTGGCTCGATGGACAGTCTATAAAGAACATAGCTCCAGACCTGTTCGCGCTCATCCTGAGATAACCTAGGAAGCGATGTATAGTTCATGAGGCACTGGTTGAGCGCAGCCGGATCACCGACATCACATGGGCCTTGAGCCTCTTGCCCTCTAGCAGTATGTCCAACTTTGGATCAGGATGCGCGATGTTCAGCTCTCGACGGAGCCATGTAGGATGATTTGGGGTTGGACGACTGACGGCCAATACTCCTCCAAGTCTTGCTACAATGCTCTCTTCGAGGGGTCGCTTGTCTCAAGCTCCTGGAAGTTGAACTCGGAGTCTTGGGCACCACCCAGGGTGAAGTTCTTCATCTGGCTTGCTTGCCTTGACAGGTGCTGGACGGCTGAGCAGCTTGCACAATGAGGGTTGCCGCACCCCACATACTGCCCAGTCGGAGGTGACTATGTCACACATCCTGACTGGCTGCCCCTTCCCCGTGATGATCTGGCATGAGGTGTTGTCCTAGATTCGATATACCCCCACCCCCGGCTGTTGAAGACGTCGTTGTGGCTGGTGGAAGATGGCTATATGATCCACCCCTCGCGCACTCCTCAAGGTACCTTGTCGTTGATTTTGCTCACGACATGGTGGATTTGGATGCATCACAACGCAGCCTTCTTCGACAACTCTGAGCCTTCTGTGGCTTGCTTGCTTGACACGATCAAAGCTGAGGCGCGGATAGCTTCTTTGGGTCGAGTTGTATGGTGTGGTGTTCACCCTCTTTTGGGCTTTACATAAACCTTCTTTCCTATCAATGAATCGAAACGTAATGCTTTTTGCGTTTTTTGTGAAAAAGCTCATAAATTCAAAAAAAGAAGTTGATGGCCCTCATTCCCTCACCTAGACGACATTTCTATTTTCATGAACTTCAACAGCTTCTATCCCAGAACCGTGATGTTCAAGTTCACAGAATGACCAACTTTCTACCGAGTATATTCTCAGTCTGTTGCTGCCACTGTATATTTTTTTTGAGCAACCGGCAGGAGCTCTGCCTTTTCATTAAGAAGAAGGAGAAGTGACCAGTTTATAAGGAAAACTGGCTGAAAACCGATACAAAGGTATGTTAAGGGACATAACCAAACCCACACGGCTAGTTTATAAGGAAAACTAGCAAAAACCACAACTCAACACTACACACCGGCCCCAAGGCCGCACACCCCACGAGCCGATGACACTTTCCCCCAAGCAAGAAGGGACGTCACTCCAAGCAGCACTCCGACATCCACACCGGTCCCAAGACCGCGTCCACTGGCAAGAACCAAAACACCCTAAACGCAACACACCGGCCCCGAGGCCGCGCACCACACGAGCCGACGACGCTTCCGCCAAAGCAAGAAGGGACGACACAAGCAGAAGAGTTCCGGAGCCGCCGCTCCGACATCCACACCGGTCCCGAGACCACGCGCACTGGCGAGAACTGAAGCATCCCAAACACAACACACCGGCCCTGAGGCCGCGTACCGCACGAGCCGACGACACTTCCGCCCAAGCAAGAAGGGACGACACTAAAAAATGTAGAATTCCGGAGCCGCCGCTCCGACGTCCACACCGGTCCCGAGACCGCGCACCCTCCTGGCCGGCGATGCAGCTGCCAAGCAAAGCAAGCCCGACCTTGCCTAGCAGAGTACCAGACCTCCAAGGCATCGCCCCCAAGGGGGAGACGACGATGACGCCGCCAATGCCCGCTCCTCAGAGCTCAGGTTCTCACCCAGAGAGTTTGAGGCTCAAAACAAAGAGGGGGGGGGGGGTGAAGGAGCTCCTCGACGATGCCTCCAACGAGGGGAGCGACGTTCAAAGACGCCGACATCGCCGGCACCGACCGAGGTCAATGCAGTGCTTTCGCGCGGAGTTCACCAATCCCCAGTTGTTGAAGCCTATCCACCAAGGCGAAGCAGCCTAGCCCGCAACGCAACTCGTCGCCGCCGCCGGCGCAAGAAGCCCACCGTGGCAGCACACCACGGTGCTCCTCGGCACGCCCACCGTCCCGGGGCCGCTGCCCCGGCATCCATACTTCCCAGAGCCGTCGCCGACTCAACCACCACCCCATGACATCGCAAATGCGCAGCCATTGCCGCTGCACACTGCGAGAAGACTCGTCGCCGTCGCCAACCACCACCTCCTCCGCAGGTGTCTGCACCACAGCACCTCAATCCATGGTGCTCCCTGCCACTGTATTTGTTCTCTGGTTTGTAGTGTAATTGTGTATGGGGCTGGATGCAAGCTACTGTGCACGTTTTGGCAAAATTAATTTTATTTTTCCATCGGTTTCACTTCAATTATAGACCGTATTTGTAAGCACAGGCTCTCTTATGTCGGTATATTAAAATCCCAAGTTTGCAAACTCACTACTTCTGTTGCCGATCATTTTGTAGATGGGGAGCAACCGATTGGCACTGACATCCATGTGTGTTTAGAGCATCGTTTTCGCCTTTTTTTAGCTGTGTTGTGAAAACATTCGGCGCTACGGAGTACATTTCTTGCTAACAGTCTACATTTATTATTCAGTTGGTACTGCCATCATAGACAGCTAGAAATATCCATCCATGTGTCTGCAAGACCATGTTTAATAGTATATTTTATATTCAGCAGCTGGGCTCTTTCCAGATTACACAGTTATCGTTGTGTTGATGTCCAAGCACAGTTATTGCAATAATTAGGATTAGGACGTGTGTAGTCCACTATACTATTACTATCACACTGATTCATTTGATTTTTTTAACCATGTCAGGTACAATGGATTATTTTTAAAAGGGGTTACATGTGGTATGTGAGATTCCCACAAATTTTATGGGAATATATACATTGTCAGTTTGTAGTACTGTGCGTCCAGACAAAAAGAAAGAAGTTCATTGATGCGATCGATGACATGCATGTTACCATAACATGTAAACTAATATATATTGCTGGGTTTGTTAGTTTGTCTGCTCAGCAAAGCAAGGATAAACTCAACATATTGCAGATCAAGCTAGCAGTCTTGACCACATCTGCCATGGCAACTCAGGCGCTCCTCCTGCAATGTCAGCGTCGACCAGAAAGTGAGGCACTTCTGCTCCTTCTCCTGGCCTCCATGATGTGCCCTCTTGCTACGTCTTCACTGACACCGCCAACCCTGGGGCAACTGCCGGAGCTTACCCTCCTTGCCAGTGTGGCGGAGAAGGGCGCAGGTACCCTCTACGATATTGATGTAATTAACTAGCTTATTTTCAGAGTTTTGCTTGGGCAAATCCACTACAAAATTGTACTTTTTAGAAGCAAATCAATCAAGTTCCTACATGTACTCCCTCCGACCCATATTACCTGTCGCTAATATGGATGTATCTTGACATATTTTAGTGTCTTGATACATCCATAGTAGCGACAAGTAATATGGGTCAGCGGGGGTACTAATTTTCACGCACTGAGATAGCGTAATCACATTGGCATTTCAGTGTGTTTAGATGGAAGCCCGCCGGCTTACCAACTTCAGAGAGGCTCTGGCTCTGGGTCCCACAACTGGATCGTCTACTTGGAGGTATTCATCGATAATTTCTTATTATTGCTGTTACTATCTCTGTTCTAAACCACAGGACCCACTAAAATCGTGAAACCAAACTTGGTAATTGCAAATTAATATAAAATTATGTAGGCACAAAATGTGTTGTGATGCATTTTTACTGAGTTCACAAAAATATTAACATAATCAAAGTTGCTCATTGGAGACTGCCATAGGGCATCATGTATTTTGAAACAGAGAGTAATTGCTACATATGTTTGTCAGGGTGGAGGGTGGTGCAGCACTATAGAGGATTGTGCAAAGCGCAAAAAGACCGGGCTTGGTTCATCTAACTTGATGAAAGCGGTGCAGCTGGCTGGGATTTTCTGCGATGACCAGCGACAAAATTTCGGTTAGAGATGCCGTATATGCATTGTGCGATCTTTATGTATGTTTTGAAGAACAAAGCTTGGTTTAATGATTTGCTTCTTTCTGTTGGTATCATCGATATGTCTGGCCTGCACCAATTTTGATGAGTGCATGATTATAAATTAGATTTCTACAACTGGAACATAGTTTTTGTACGGTATTGCGACGGGGCTTCGTTTTCTGGAGACGCGGAGGGTGTAGATCAAGTAGGTCATTTTCTTTCTCAATTTTGGTTTCTTTTGTCGCATATTAATTAATAGTTACTTAATTACACATATATGTTGAAAATGTTAAATAACTAATGGTGTACTAGGATGGAACGAAATTATTCTTCAGAGGGTTGCGCATCTGGGAAGCAGTTATCGATGAACTCATGGAGAAAGGACTTGGTAATGCTAAACAGGTCATACTTTACAGAGATTTCATCGCTGTCATGTTTTGAGCTAGCAAGAAGCATATATTGGCTGATGAAGAATTAACCATGTGAAACCTTACCATGGACCAGGCCCTCCTTGCAGGTTGCTCCTCTGGCGGTCTTGCAACACTACTACACTGCGATGATTTTAGTGCGCGGTTTCCTCAGACAGTTCCAGTTAAATGCTTTTCTGACGCTGGATATTTTCTTGACAAGTAAGACTACTCTCGGAAGTAGATAAATATTGGCTAGCTATATATATACAACACTTTACTGATCTTTGTGGGGTTGTTACACTTCTTCTCTGGCAGAAAGGATATTTCTGGAGCGAGGTTTATTCGGTCCATTTACAATGGAGTCGTTCACCTCTAGGTGAGCAACGCATGGAAGACACATACTTGAAACCTAAGGAAAAAAACATCTTAGTTTATACTTAATCTAGCCTTATAATTGTGCATGTTCACTATTTTATCTCCGGCGTTTATTTTGTGTACTCCTTCAAAACAATGATTTAAAAATGATCTGTAAACCTTTATCCTTATTTTTTGTATGTGCTTAAATCTTATGCCGACACCCATACATTGTCAGTAATTTTTTCCCCCGCTGATGAACTTATTCCAGAATGTTAGCAAAGTTTTGCCCAGGGATTGCCTCACAAAGAAGGAACCAACTGATGTACGTATTGCACTAATTTTCAATCACCTTCTAATTAATAGTACATTGACAATTGAGGACACATATTCGCTGCCATAATTAATGTATGCTCCCAGTGTTTCTTTCCTTCTGAGGTTATTAAGAGCATCAACACCCCTACTTTTATTCTCAATTCTGGATATGACTCTTGGCAAGTAAGTACGCAGGCCAACTATTCTTTATATTTAGGAATTCCTTATACTCTTGTACGCATAAGTTGCATGTTTTAAAACTGGAAATATTTAAATGACTCAACATGTGTTTATATGCCCCTTGTTTTGATCCAAAGATACAAAATGTTCTTGTACCGGATGAATCATTGCCCTCAAATTCTTGGTTAACTTGCAAGGCTGACATCCGAAAATGCGATTCGACACAAATTAAAGAACTCCATGGTTGGTCAAAATTTTATCTCCGGTATTGAGCAGCATTACATATTTCCTGTATTCTCTAAACACTGATCTACATGCATCGTATTCTATGTATAGGACTGAGGAAGACATTAGTTGATGACTTGAAGGTTGTCAAAGGTAAGGAAGACTGGGGATTGTTCATCGATTCGTGCTTCACCCACTGCCAAACACCATTTAGAATCTCATGGGATTCTCCCATCTCTCCCAGGCTTGAAAACAAGGTATTATTTACTTCCTCATTGTCTGCAACATGTTATATTGGTATACTTATATGTTTGTTTGTTCTGCCAAGTAGACGATCGCAGAGTCTTTTGGAGATTGGCACTTCGGCAGAAGCCAAGAAACAAAACATATCGACTGCGAGCATCCATGCAACCCTACATGCAGCACCCTGTTGCCTTCATAATTTAGGTACCCCAAATAATGAACTGCACTGAGATTCAAACTCATGTCTTCTGACACGCATTTACCATATACTAGCAAAGTGCTCGTGTACCGCAGTGCCGGACCTTTGTCGTGCAATGCAAGTGATTTGGAGGCTTGCCCAATCCAAAGAAACAAAGGTGTCCGAGTAAAGCCTGAAAGAAGCAAGGCATGAAGGGCGAGATAAGGTAAACACGTTTAAATCTACATGTTTGGCTGTGGTCGAATCCTAGCGTCGCTTAAGGAAAGGCTAGAGACCCTGGCTAAATATGTGTGATGTAATTTCTGATTGTTGTACATTTTGTTTTATAATTGTGATGTATGATGTGCTTCCTTTTGTATTATTTGTTTTGTACCGAAGAATTAATCTCTCCGAGTAGAGTAGTCTTATTTTCTCTTAAGCATGGGAAGCTGATATGACTGTCAGTGTATGTCTAAATTGGTACATTTCCTAAAATTACTTAATAGGAAAAATAAAAAATATATAACCAGCTCATCAAAAAATATTTGTTTTGCCTGGTGTCAATTATGGACATGTATTTGTAGAGAAAAAGGACAAGTATATCAATACACAAACTTGTATAATAGCTTCAAAAGTGGAGTTTTTTTGTATATCTATACTCTCTCTATATATAATGTGTACTACCAAAAATCTTACTAGCTAGATAAATAGTCTTGTTTGTGATTTTATAGCTTTCCTCTTTATCTAGACTGAATAAGGTGGAGTCTTTTTTTAAGAGATGGTTGAACTAGGTCTTCGAAATAATAGCAGCTAATTTAGTGAGAAAAGTTAGTTTTGGTGGGTTTGAGGATTTTCCGCTTTAGTCTCTAACTAGAACCTTCTTGGACAGAAATAAGTGCCACTTAAATAAGTGTAGTCAATTGACAGGCCAAGGGAAGGATAAAGGACGGCGCGCGGACACAAACCAAGCCTAGATTTAGGCTGGAATTAGGTTTGCGCCGACAAGATTTCAAAAAAAAGGTTTGCGCCGACAAAAAAAGAATGTCACATTGGGTCATCAATATTTTCTGTGGCGACCCGCATGCGAAGCAAATGGGTGGCAGTGACGCTCTAAAGACATCTTCAACGGTCTGATGTATACGGATAACGGTCATTTGAGTCTGTCCAAAAATGATCGGTGCCGTAAAAAACCCAGCACAGCGGCCGGACGCATTTTGACCAAGAAGAAGATATCGAAGAGGACCTCTGGCTATACACCCAAGGAGAACGTTTGCCTTTGCCGATCTTGGCTTGAAATTAAAAAAGACGCCATTTCTGGCGCTAAGCAAAAGGAAAAGGCCTATTGGAGGAGGGTGACCGTCGACTACCACGAGCGCCGACAATTCAAACCCTTCAAGATTCATAGTGACCATGGCCAAGTGTTCATTCAAAAGAGATGGCCCCTCATCCAACTTGAGACCAACAAGTTTTGCGACGCCATTGAAGTTGTCCTACGCCGACCCAAGATCGGCGTCGGCGTGGTCGAGATGGTATGTCCTCGGCGCCGTGTGATATGTCCATTTGCTATGCCAATTGACAATGTATGTTATATGTGTGTGAGTGGCCTCCATTTGATTGTAGTTGTAGGTTCCCGAAGCCTTGGATTACTTCAAGAAAGCCCATGATGGCAAGGTCTACAACTTAGTCCATTGTTGGAGAGTGCTCAAGGACTTCGAGAAATGGAGGCTCGCCCATGTTTGAAGAATGACAAAGCATCACCTACCATCGACCTAGAAGAAGAGGATGGTGATCAAGGCATTCTCCCCCATCGGCCAAGAGGCCACAAGGCCACGACGAGCGACCAAGCATGATGCCGCCGCTCTTGCATTGAGCGACATCTTTAAGGGATGGATGACCGACAAGAAGGAGGCCATTGCCAAGAGAGAGGAGAAGAGGCGCCGGGAGAAAGAGACCATATGTAATCAATTATTTGACCTCACAAAAAAAGCAATTGAGGTTGAAGAGAGCATGACAAAGGCAAAGGCCTTGGAGGCCGATGCCAAGCTAATGGCTGAGGAGAGAGAGATCATGTTCATTGATACCACAAACATGATGGAGGACAAAAGGCTTAGGTGGAGAAGCGTCGTGCCGTGATCCAACAACATGACGCGTGATTGCGCATAATTGGTCCAACAAATGATCTGTGTCCTTTCGCATGAAATTTGTGTCCTTTTGCCTAGATTTGATGTCATAGTGCGCAATGCGACTTGTTATGTGGTTTTCTAAATTAGTAGACATTTTAGTATTGTTTCTATGCAATTTCTAGCCTTCTTACTCAAAGTTTTAACATATCTTATAAAATATTGATTTTTTTAGAAAATAGTCTAGCCGTCCAAAATGTGTCGGGCCGCTTGGGTGCCCCCGATCCAAACAGTTAAGGGGAAGAACACAGACCGAAACCTATCCACGGCCTGCAAACGGATAAAATCAGACACGATTTGAAGCCAAAATGCATCGGATCGGCTGGAGATGCTCTAATGACTTGTGCTTAGCTCAAACTAGTCGATTGGTACTTCTCTCGGAACAGGTTGTACTACCGGGGCGAGGAAGGGTACCTGCAGTACAAAGCGGACATCGACACAATGACGACACAATGAGTGACACTAAAAACTATAACTGCAATCAAATCAGTACGATTAAATCCGGCAGAAAAGGGATCGACGGCGACAGACTTCGGCCAACTTCTTTACAAGAAGATTAGCATCTGCATTTGCAAAAAACAAAAGAAAAAAGAGAGCATATGCGAGTAAGTTCCTGCAGGGTCGAATTGGGAACACATGAGATGAATTTCTTGATCAATCGAGCTCCAAATGACTACCGCTCATGTGTTCTCAGGTCGCCCCTGTAGGAGCCCCCTTGCCGGACATCGATTGGTTGATGCATGGTGAATCGTACTTGAAGTCTATGAAAATACGTGTGTCTCTTCTTCTTCCTCCTCTCGATTTCTTCAGAGATCAAGCTGGTAAATTGCTAACAATACATGGCGGGTGCTAGGGAAGGTGAGCTTCCCATGAGCACACACAAGGCGGAGCCACGGGATTGGCTGCAGTGAGCTCGAGATGCAACAGGGCATATGAAGTTGCTCCTCTCTCCCCGTCTCTCTGAGTTCATGCAACACAATTGCTGGCTTCTCTCGTCGATGGTGATGAAGATCGCCCAGTTTTCTAGCTTCTCCATCTTCACCATTTCGCAGGTTCTATCGATAAGTCGACGCGGAAGGCTTCAAAGGTATCTCCTGTTGATGGGAATGGTCGACCAGTGGCTCCGCTTTGTTTCAGGGGTGCTTCCTATGGCCATCTCATCTTATTTCAGGGGCAAAGCGTGAGGACCAGCAAAGCGTGAGGAAGCACCCCTGAAACAAAAACTCTTCAGAATACTTAGCAGAGGATTCTTGTGAAATAAAAGGGCAATCCGGGAAATTTTACAACGCAGTCTGGTATTTTCGATGGCTAGATCAGTGACATGACATGGGCGTTTAGGTACGAGGATGCTGCGAAATTGGCGGGGATGAGCACTCATGTAAAAGACTAGAACCAAATCTACAGTGGGAGACCCCTATCTACTTTCGATTCCCTTCTTACTAGGTTTGCCAATACATCACACTGATCCGACGCTTCCTTACGCTTTTTTTTTTCCGAGAGTACCTTACGCTTTCTTTCAAGCATTCCTTCCAGGACTCACAAACCAATCAGCACAAGCATACATTTCAATGTTATTTATACATGCCTTTGTATTTTTATGCTACTTTGGATGACTGGATCAAACCATTTATAAACAACAAAGCGCTCTGTTGTTTATAAAGGCCAAAAATATTAGAAAGATGAGTCGAATAAGAGATGAAAAATGTAGATAGCATTCTAGGATCATGGATACGCTCATGTTATTCTCCATATCTTGTATATGCCTTACATGTCAAGAAATTTGTTTACACTTGTACAAAGGAACTTGAGTCAATTGATTTCAGCAGATAGTTACGTATATCAGGTGTCAGGACAAGATAATAACACACACATAAAATATACTTCTATTGGCAAATGCCTCCTAGTTAGAAAAAATCGTGATAATGAAACCCATATGTATTCTCAGAGCATGGGACAAAAATGGTGACGGACCACACAAAATAAAACAACAATGCCCAACCAAATACAGAGCAGGTAGCAGTACAATACCCTGAAATTCAAGGGCTTTTCCGCTTTTGGGTTGAGCCGTTGAGCCGCATGCGCATTCCACCTAGGGTTTTAAGGCTCAGTAGTATATACATCTAAAGCTCTTACAGCAAAATCGAATTGAGTATAAATATATGATTCCCTATTTGCTGGTCCCTCACAATTCGATGTGACCAGCAGGGTCACACCCAACGCCGTAGCGTTGGCCATGCCCTTGATCCATGAAGTAAAAGCCACATGACCTCAAAAGAGTTATACTATTAACAGTAGTTTTTCTAAGATAATAGTAGAATGATCGTCCTCCTGAAAACAGGTTTCCATTCTGCAATTCTCTAGTTCCTGAACACAAGTAAGAAATGTGAATCTCTGTGGGATGTTTTAAATGCCGGTTTTGTCCTCCTGGTGAATCTGATCAACGTAAATTGTTGTCCAAGGAGAGCTGATTATCCATTCCAAGCAACACTGACAGTTTTGGTTTTCTTAAAAAAAACACAACTAAAGTAAACTTTGATAGGAAATTAACTTGTGAGCTTGTAATTCAGTGACTAACGCCAAGCACATGCATAAACATGTAGCACCGATTAAAGTAACTGCAGCCTAGAAGCCCAATACTTGTAAACTGGACAGAGACACAATAATGCCTGATACTAGCAAGCTCTGAGCAATAATGCCTGATACTACACACTGGGTTACCAATTAAACTAACTACAAAAGCTTCAGCAATATTACAACAAAGTTCAGAGGGCTAATGCTACAATGGCACCGCCCAAGTTGCAAAAGTCCCTGCTGTGTTGCGAGTGGAAATTTCCAGCAGGAGCTTGTAGAGCAGCAAGCATATGATGATCATTGGCCATCTGAGTAGAACATGCTTGGGTACACCCAGAGGGGCTGCAGCTTACGGGATCGGCTTCTTTCATACTCTATGTCAGGAGTGGGGGATGGATCTCGCTCATCACCTATCCCATGCACAGTAAAAGAGTGACGGGAAGCATAGTACAACCACTTGCTCCTCCCTCCCCATCTTTCTGGGCTCATGCAAGAAAATGGGCGGCTCCTCACATCACCCCCAACAAAGAGTGCCCAATTCTCCAGCTGATTCACCTCCACCCATTTTTTAGGGTTGGTCGACATGTCAAGGTGGTGGGGTATACAGACTAGAGATGACGAGCCTGGGCACATTGTGCTAAAACAGGTAACCATGAGAAGCATGTCGCCGCAGACTACTAGCCATGGTTTTGCATACGAGCTAGGGGCCAAGTCACCGACCCACTCAGTTGTTATCTCTTGCAGACTAAGCTGGGGGAACAGCTGCAATGTGTAGATCTTATAAGAATCATCCATAGCAATGAACTGGCCATTGAATTCCACAATCTGTTCTATCCGTGCATCAGAAAGCTGGAGTTCAGACCAAGAGTCACTTCCAACCGGCCAATCAAACAGGGAGGTCTCAGTGCTGACAAGAAGGTGCGAGTTGGGTGATGTAAGGGGAGCTGTTAGAGTGCCGCTGAAGTAGAACTCCCTCTTACAATCACCACTGAATGGAAGACGTGGAGGTGAAACCTCAGCACCACTGAACACATCAACAACGAGACAATGTCCACCGCGGCAACAAATTAGTTGACCATAGGAAGTGCCAGCGAAATGCATCTTCTGATAAATTTCTTGAGGAATCTGGCAGCGAAGGGCCGCGTTCTTGTTGGTCGGATCAATGACCTTACATGTGCGTAGCTCGTGGCGACCATTGTTAGAAGGGAGAGCAGGAGCTTGAACACGGGCGTTGAACTGGATGAGGAGAGGTGGGAATTTGGCACAGAATGTAGATTTGGATGGGTATGAGGTGAATGCAGCACGCCAAGAGTGGCAGGTCGCAGCGAAGGCAAGAAGGTCACGGAAGGATCCTGACAGAGCAAGAATGGAGTGACGCGGGCCTTCTGGGAGGTCTGCCCAACACTGGAGCCCGGATGCAGCAGTTTGCGTGGACCTAGAGGCGACACACAATTTGCTAGGGCTTTGCATTATGGAAGACTCTCTGCAAAACATAATAGATTCAAACAAGAAAAATTAGATTGATCATCCAATGATGAAACGAAAAGGAAAAGCACGAATAGCATGTTAAAAACATGTATGCAGTCCATGGATAAGCATATGTTATTTTTATGGTCTAATATATATACCTTTATTATTTTTGGAATCAGGAGTGAACTCCTTAGTATCATTAGGGAATTTCGTTGAAACTAGAAATATGACACAAAAATAAAAACACCCACAAAGCATCAAGGAACCATGATGAGCTATGCCACCACAATCCTTGCTCAGAGATAACATGCACACAGGAAACACCAAAACACAAAGCTAAGAACTAGCACCAATCAAGCAGTTTCTTGGGAAGAAGAACCCCTTACATAAACATGGTTTCTGAATCAGCCACCACAATCCAGCTCATCGGTTAATCCTTATGTTCAAAACTCAATACAATGACAAAGCAGAAAACAGGAAATTCTTTTGACAATTGCCTCTGCAGCTAGAGCTTGAACATGAGACTGAAAAGATGATGGGAACTCTACTGACCAACAAAGGCCAATCAATACGGCGACACCAGTACATTGGAATATTAATTCATTTATGTTTCCAGTAAGCAGAACACTCTAATTTCTGCTCAAATCCAGCAGCCCAATACGAAGGCAGAGTCTTTGCCTTAGGGTTCCAAGACTTGGCCAGTACAGTACACCTATATCTTGAAACCAAAATGCTCCGTAAATTTGACCCTACCAACGGTGAAAACTAACTGTACAACGCAAGATACTTCTACAAGGAAAAGCGCTAAACAAAAGACACACGACACCAGAGATGATCGAACAACCAACAAGGGGAAATGAAACTAGGGTTTAAGCGATAGAGGGGGATAAGAGATGGGAAATCGCGCAGACCTGTAGAGCGAGCGGCGGCGAAGATGACGACGCGGGGGACGGCCGGCTGGCTGACGGTGGCGTGGTCTCTGGCGGCGCTGCGCAGCTGGTGGCGGCTCGCCTTCGCCGTACGCCTCCTCTGCTTCAGTAGTAGCGCAGTGCATTCGTCTCCCTTGTATTAGGCCAGTTTGGGCCGGGCCGGCCTAGTAGCTGTAGTTGGGCCTAGCACTTACAAGCAATTTAATGGCCGAGTCGTCGGCCCAAACTGAACGGCCTAGTTGTCTCCTCGGCTCGGACGCATCGGCCATCGGCGACCACCGCGCCGCAGCTTCCGTCTCCCCGCCGACGCGACGAGGCGCCGATCCGCCGGAGCTACCGGTACTGGTTCGCGGGCATAGTCGGTGCGTGGATCCATGGACGGAGGCATCCGTAGCCGGATCCGCCGTCGTCGCCGCCGGAGGGCGCGGTCGCCGCTGGCCGCTGAACCCTCCTCGCCGTCGCCCCCAGTCGCCAGGTCTGCACGCTCACCCTTACCCCCTAGGCCCTAACCTTGCTTGTCTCTTCGGTTTCTCAATCCGAAGATTAATCAGTGAGTCGGTGTGGTGGAATCCAAGCCATCTGGTCTTGATGTCCTCGTGTTAGTTTTCGTTGGTCTTCCTCGTGTTAGTTCATTGTTCATGGTCCTTGAAACTAGTATATGCGAGATCCCTCTTGCACACTACTATGGGAATAGAATGCTTTTACAGTGACATGGTTGCTGGACATAATCTGTTAAAAGAGGGATTGGCATTCTAAACAGCAAAATGTTTGCCACATGCTCAGAAAATTGATGGGACCATATCGTTGCACTTTTACGCTATGGACGCAGCCTTTTCTCTCCAATTTAGAGTTCTTTCGTGCTGTTTAATAACACAATAACTATACATACGGTTAGCATACTAAACAAACATGCACCTATTCTGACTGAAGTGGAACATTGATGCTTCACATCTTACCATGGGGATATCTAGAGTTCAGTTAACTGCCGTGTTTGTTTTCCTAGGTTGTTGTAAGAGCATGCCACTTTTCTAACTGTTCACTTGATATTTATTAATATAGCCGTGTTCTTTACTCTGGTCCATTAATCTTGAATTTTCTCTGTTACAGAGAAGCTGCTATTGTAGAGTCGCCCTCTAAGAAAACCTGCGATGCCCCGGGATCTACGTCATCACCCCCCTCGTCGGGATCTCAAGTTTGGGAAAACCTTCTAGACAGCCTGCTCCACCAAATCATTGCTCTCATTAGCTCATTCCATGACCTCCTTGCTTTCAGAGGCACCTGCCGCTCTTGGCGTGCTGCAGCCTCTTCCTTCCCATCAATATATACCTTCACCTTCCCACCCCTCCACCTCGAACCAGATATTAGCAATGGAATTTTCTACTCTAATCCTAAATGGAAGCTTGTTGATCCCGCCAAGAGAGCTTTATTCCTTCGCTGTTCAGCCCCCAGAATTACTTCATGTCGCATGCGCTATCTGGGCTGCTCATTTGGATATCTCATTTTCTCCGATCGGGAGCACTGCCATCTTGTCGATGTGTACACTGGTACTAAGGTGAAGTCTCCAAAACTTCAATTCGATGGCAACTCTTTGATCTACTATGGCGTCCTTGTGGCTCCACTCACTTCACCCCACTCACAACTCATCCTTTTCTCGAGAACCTCCGTGCTCCAGTGGCAGGTTGGAACAAATTCCTGGACAGAGCACCCTTTTGTGGGTGAACTCATTCTTCAGATTGTGTTCTTTAAAGGCCAGATGTTTGCCATGGACTTTGTTCAGAGGATGCACATCATACGCTTGGCACCTCAATTTAGCATACAGGAAGTAGCAGTTATGTGGGAAGATGGCATGCTTGTGGGCCTGCATTCTAAGCCATGGTTGGTGGTCTGTGGTGACATGCTTTTCTTGGTTGATCTGTCAGTAAACATGGATCAACTCTTTGATTTCCCTGGCACCTTTCGAGTCTTCCGCCTCGACTTTTCGGATGAACCAGCTAAGTGGGTGAAGACGGAGTTAAAAAATTGGGCTCTCTTTCTGACCAATGATAGGAGGACCCCTACATTTTCTTGCATGAACCCCGAAAGATGGGGAGGAAAACGTAACTACATTTATGTACCGATGTCATCTGAAGATTCCGATGAGCCATGGACTGCAATAGAGATTGGACAACCCGTGCCCAGCTCAAGTCATCGTATGTCATTCAGTTGTGCAGCCACTACCCATTCCAGTCCACTAAGCAGCCTCTGGGTGCTCCCCAGTTTGGTTTACGGAGTTTGCCAGTGATTGATCATAGTTGCTTGTTGCAATAGCAGTTGCAAATGTAGGGTTTTTATTAGTCTTCTACAATAACCCAGCACTATCAACTGCTGCTTTTATATGTTATAGTAAGCCAGTAAGGTTCTTGTAACCTCCAGGGTTTCTTGACTCCACACCAAATGTATCATGTACAAGAATATTTATCTATATTATATCCATGAAGTGATCCTAATGTGCAGTGACACATCGCAACAGCTATTGCTCCCCATTGATTAGTTCGTTTGTGATGAAGCAGCTTGATTGAGGTTAGTTATATGACTGAACAGGAAAGTACATTCTCGATATACCAAGCTGGTTTCAAATAGGTAAGTTTTTATATTACTCATCGTGTTCTCCTTTATCTGGTGTCTCCATATGTTTCTGTTGTGGTGTCAAGTTAGGTCAGATAGGAGATTCAGGTAAGGGGTCCAGGAATAGAAGGAGCAGTCAAGGCTTGAGGAGTCCAGCCGTAAGGAATAGACGTTATGTTAGGAAGCACATTCCGTGTCCGTGTCAAGTTAAGAGTCCTAGTACTACTAGTTAATCAAGTCCCAGGCAATGCTATAAAAGCATGCCCATTGTATAGTTCTGATCAGGCAATATACGAAAGTCTCTCTCTACCCTATATGCTCTCCCGATCCAGTCTACTTCTCTAATTCCGCAATCTTCTGCTTCCTATCACGGCGCATACCCGACACCGCTGGCTACGGCCTCCGGTGAACTACCCGTGCAACTCTTCAAAGTAAAGGACACAACAATTTTTTATGCCACTTTTTTTCTCCTATCGTGTTCTGAAACTCTTTGATTTTATGGTTCATCAATCATGCACGACATGCAAGAAAAAAACTTTGTTTAAACTTGAAACTTTTATTGTATTGCTGCATAGATTGGTGATATGAATGGCATTAGTAGAGCACGACATGACTCGTAAAATTCTCTTTACATGTCAAGGATTGTCATGGATCTTCGCTCTGGTCTTTGAACTGAATTTGTTGTAGATTGTAAAAGAAGATCTATGATGTATGCTTGCATCATGAGCAATGGCTTACTCTTGCAAGGTGACCATTTGTTGCTTGCATCCCGTACTTGGCCATCTAGCAATGGTCCTAAGTATGTTGTTCACTGGGATTGGCTGGGCGTGCCTAACATTAACATCTCGAGCTTACCTATGCTATTTTGCTTGTTCCGTAAGCAGGAATAGAAGATGCTACGACACACTTGGAGGCACAAGCCTCGTCGGAGGAGGTTGAGACCTACCCCCTTTGCCTTGTGTCAGCAGCCTCTTCACCGACGTAAAACCCTGAACCCTTGCCTTATATTCCTCTCTGTGAACCCACATTATTTTGGTGGTTAATTCGTTATGCATTCAAACCTGGGTCAGACTATTCATCAATTGTTGATTACAGTTTTAGTGATACCAAGATGATATTGTGAATATGCAACACAGTAAGCGAACAAAGAATGCAACCTTTTGATTTTTCCCTGCTTTTAATAGTATTGCGGACAGCAAGGCATTATCCATTGTACTTGTAATTATTTTCTGAAATAGGTGATCGTCGTGTATAGTTCACTAAATAAAGTTGTATATGAATCTTCAACATGGCTCATATGATTGTAGCTTCTATGTATATTTAGTTCCGGTATCCATATAATTTAGACCTTCCAAGAAATAACAAATTAATGTGGTTAGTATAGCTTGTTCCGTTTTGTGTAACCTTCATGGTTTCTTGACTTGGGACAAAATGTTCATAGCGTGAGAATACTCATCTAAATAGTTTTTGGCCAGTGGATGTGTCGTGACGCATAATGGTGGTGTGTCATTGTTAATCGTCTTGCGATGTATTAGTTTAGTTAAGGTTTATCATGTCTACCGAACAAGAAAAGCATGTCATTTATGTAAACATGCCAACATATTTCATCAAACTCGTTCATATGTGTATTTTCCTTCATCTGGTCTTTCTAGTTCACATGTACATTCTCCTTTCATGCTGTGAGGTTTTGGTCTAATGCGAGACGTACATATGCAGTGATGTTAAAATTTGATAAGATGCTTCTCAGATTTCATCCATCATGCAGAAAGTATGGTGTTATTCAGAACCAGATGTTCTTTATTTCCAACTAGTAGTGGTCATGCATGATGGTGCATGGCCTTTTATTTTGCCACTGTTACATTGGTTAACAAAACGGTGACCCATCTGGCTACTAATGGAGAGAGATCTTCCCTTCTTATTAGCACGCACCACCCGCACAGGTAGTGGCCATAGGGATGTTGCAGGGAGTGGTGGTGCAATAATCAGGGATGTACACGCTGCACATCGAAGGAAGGGTCTGAAGCACCATCAGCTTTGTCTTAAACTGAACCTGCTGGAGAGGTTGATAACCACCTTGCCAAAATTGATGTTGCATGATGGCCTGTGCCACGCCGCAGACGGCTTGGCACCGAGACTGCTCGGAGATCTGTGCCAGCTGCTGGCAGCACTGCTGTCGCATCACCTCGCAGCTGCTTGCCTGTTGTGACTGGGCAAATGATGCCATCCGGCCGCACTGCTGCAGGAGCGCCCTGCATGTGTTCATATTTTGGTACCATTGTTGTTGCTGCTGGCATTGCCCATAGCCTTGGCCGCAGGTAATGTCAAGCTGCGCAACGGCGCTGTTCACGGTGAGGGCGATGAGAGCAAGGATGAAGATTGACTTCATGGTGGTTGTCTATTACTTTGCTTTGATGTTTATGTTTGTGTGAAGGATGATTGGTGAGGTCTTCATGTTGCGGCCCTATTTATAGCTACCAAGGTATGCTTTTTTGCATTCCATTACTACTTGTTTTGCTAAGGTGTTGTGTGCTTTTGCAAGTTTTTTCATCCGAAGATCAATAATCCATATGACTCATCCCTAGTCACTTTACATGTCAAGCACATATCTGGATTGCATCTCTTTGTGAAACCAAATTTGTAATTTTGTACAAGTTGTTAGATATAGGCTAACTTTTACCTTCACACACGCCATGCTTTTGTGGAGGTTAGTAGTCTATAATCTCCTTTGAGCTGTTCAGATTGGTTATATTAGCAGACTTCTACATGTCAAGTGTTGTTCCGCACTTCACTATGTGTTTCCTGGAACAGTTTTCGTAATGGTATAAGTTGGTAAGATAAATGGGTTTCAGTAGAGAGCACGACATGACTCATAAAATTCGCTTTGCATGTCAATGGATTTCCATGGAGCTATGCTCTGGTGTTATCAACCTGAACTTGACCAACTGAATTTGTTTTCTTTCCATAAACAGGCGTGTGATGTATGCACGCATCATGAGCTATGAATTAGTAATGTTGAAGGTGGCTATCTACAGCTAGACAACCATACCATACTTGACCTGCCATGCCTTGTCATTTGCTATTTGCTGCTACAAATGAGGGAGGCTCCGTCTGAAGAGCTCCGCAACTGAGACAGGTCCAATAGGGTCTGTACCAACACGAAACAACCTCTCTTACATAACAACTGGACCCGTTTCAGCGAATGCGAATGGAGACTGGCTGACCCTTCTGCCGACGCTGCTATCTCCTGTCGAAGTATGTTTTCCTCGAGTGACCTCAGAAGCACATGATCTTTCTGCCATGGTTCAAAAAAGCGTACGCCTAGGTACGCTTAAGCGCGCTTAAGCGCTGAGCGGTTGCCTTCCGCTTCGCTTGTGGCCTAAGTGTTCGATTAAGCGAGACAGGGAACCAGCCCCGTCGATGGACAGGTTCGACGTGCTCGACGGAACAGGGCCCCCAAATTTCAGAGGCCCCCAAATTCGTATAGCACAGTAATACATAGGTTGACTTTGATTTTTTTTGTCAGTTTTATAGTGCGGTCCAAGCCCAGCAGGCCACAATCGATACAGATCGATTAGTTCCAGTCGCATCGATCAGTTCGGTTCACATATACGTGAAAGGAGTCCAGATCAATCTGTATTTGTTATTCCTCCCGTCCCGAGATCTCTGACCGTCTGGCCGCCCAGCCTGGTTCGCTCGCCGGCCGGCCGCCGATCCTTGCCGCCAACGCCCAAAAATCACAGCTCCGTTTTGTTTCCTTGTCAAGCGATCTGATTGGAAATTTGGAATCACAGGCTCACAGACAGCACCCCATCAAGCAATTAGGTAAACCTGCTACCTGCTGTCTCTTACTCATCGACTACTCAACGAATTATATTGTTAATTTATTAATTTGTGACACGGGGCAAATAATGAGAAGGACAAAGTGTCCATCGGGTGCTGAAAAGAAGAAGAAAAGACAGAGATTAGGAGCAGCTGCATAGCCTCAAAAGAATGCTCTAGATAAATTTGTGGTGAAAGAGTCTCAAATAAATTCTGAAAATCAAACTCGAGATGCTAATGTTGATCACTGTCATGGTGATAACGCTATGACTGAAGATTTTATTTCAAGAAATACCCGACGGATGATACTTCTTGGTAGATCCTGAGGTTCGTTTTATTACTTTAGTGCTATATATGCTATTTTACAATGAATACTTGATATTTTTCAAACATCGTAGGGTATAGCACATTCTGAAGTTATATAATATAAATTAAATATATAATTTTTTTTACACTAGTTATTAAGTTTGAACAAAAAATAGGCCAAGTTTTATAAGTCGCACCGGGGCCCCCAAATCCTGGAGACGGGCCTGCAGGGAACCTGATCGTGTTTTGTGCTAGAATCTCCTCTGTGCCGGTGTTGGTGAGTTGCCTGTGTTGCTCTGTTCCTTGATTAATGCATTGATGCTATATTAATTTGATTAGGTCTCTTGCTTAGCTGCTTGCTACTCCACTACTGCTTAGCTGCTTGTTTGTGTTTGTTACATTGTTTGCTTAGCTGCTTGTGTGTTTATAAGAAAATGGAGCAAAAACGAGGCCAACCAAGGTATTAATCCTCGTATTCCTCGGAAATGTAGCATTACATGCTTAGAATACAAAATTACAGCATATTATAGGGGTATATGTGCCCATCTTGACTTCCATGTTTCATGTTCCTACGATTTTAGCCGGGCGCTTAAGCTCGCTTAATCAGTAGTTCCTCTAAGCAGTGCCTCACCGCTCGCTTAGCGCCTAGCGCTTTTTTGAACCTTGCTTTCTGCACTACTCCACCTCCACGGCCATCTTATCTTCTGCGGCATCAAGCGGCTCTACATTGTTAATGCGTTCAATGGTGCCAATGTTGTGACTCCTTGCATGAAGACAACGCACACGCCCTCTTCCAAGTCTCGCTTGAGCTATGTCGCTTTGACTGCTCCTGTTGCATCTGCTGACTCGCATCTCCTCGCTGGTGCTGGCCCCCGTCTGTTCCATTGGCGCATTGGGAGCGACTCTTGGTCGGAACACTGTCTTAAAGAATGTGTTTTCACTCCACAAATCGTGGCCTTCACGGGCAAGATGTACGCCCTAGGGTCTTTTGGGCAGTTCACCGTGATACCTTGTCACCCAGTCTCACAATTCAGAAGTTTGAAGTTATGTTTGAGGAAAACATATCTGAAAGCATGGCTTGTGGTGTGCAGCGATACGCTCAAAATCCTCGGAGGCGTTCCAGTTCGTGGCCTCCAAGCTCGACTCATTGGACGCCAGAACAGGAAGGCGAGGTAGAGAAAGGTGGACAGGTTAGATAACTGGGCCATCTCAGCGCCGATGGGCAATGCCAGGCGTTGTAGTACATGAATCCAGAGAGATGGAGGAGGGAGGAGCAACCACATATAGCTTCCAAGTTATCAGTCTGAACAACCTTTGGCTGCAGTCCGATTGTGGCAAAACTGTAGTGATCATCCAACATGGTTGCAGCTCCTAAACACTGCATGCCAGTACGAGAGATTAGAGTCTGTGTGGCGTGGGTCTTTCCTGGCATGTCCCTCGCTCTTAACACAATTGCGGTTGCGGTTGGTCGATTAGCTTCTGATACAGCTTTGGTGGGAGAATTCTACCATGTTGCAGTTGCAGGATGAATATTGAGTGGAAGTTCCTGACTTGTTTCAAAACTTATATTACAAAAGGAAGGTTTCACTGTAAAGGTATTGGATTCTGCACTCTCCTTTTTTTATATTGATTCTGCACTCTCCTTTATTTGGGTGGCGATTACCCTTATGTTCTATTTCTTTCTACTATTACCTCTGTGTCATAAATAGTACGTTTGGCATACTAATCAGTTTGTCAAAACGTACTATATTATGGAACAGAGGTAGTACAAATTATGGAGTTTTCTTGTACTTGGGCCATTTGATAACATGGGCCAAGCCTGCAACTTCATATCATAATCGATAACTAAGGAGTTCATATCAGGGTGGATCCAAAAAAAACATCTTGAACTAATAATAAGTTATAAGCTTACTGCTGCTCTTCATCTGTTCGTACACGAAACCTGTTTATCCTTACCTTCATATATGATTTTCTGTGACCATTCCGATCCTCATCCAGCTTCAGATATCAGCCGTAGAACAACTGTTCCGATCTTATCATCTTAAAAAGGTTTGTCTGTCCAGCTTTCGTAAAGTATTAATAGAAAACCGCCCGAAATTCTCACAGTAAAATGCAAGAATATACCACATATTTTTTACATGTTGATGTGATCACTCTGATGACCCTTCTAGGTCCAAAGAAAAATTCCTGGTCACCAGTATGGAAAAACAGCACACATAGTATACCAAATTGTTGTTTAACAGTGACAAGAATAAAGACTAGACTAGCTCATCACCATCATCTTTTTGTGCTTTCAAACCTTTTGCTTTCTTCAATCTAGCATGCCCCGTCATTCTGGAGCCCAACAAGGCCTCAACATCTTGATTGCATGAAGAGAGAAAAAAGACAAACATCCAGACTACAGGCATGGCGACCAGGGCGTCTATATGGAACTCATGTTAAGACTTTAGGCTTTGAATCTTTGTCTTTGGGTGTAAAGAATCAATGTGGCCGGCAGGTGCAGCCTCCATGTCGCCATAGATTGGACAAGTATCATAAAACCTTGATGAAAAAGAGTGGCTATAAAAATATGGAGTTTCATGCATTTACTAATATACCCGAAAATGATCCGTTCAGGAAAGGTGGGTGATGTTCTTGTACTTCAACAGTATCGCCATTTTTTGCAACGAATTTCACTTCTTTCTCTTGTGGTGGTAGATAAAAGCTTGAGCTACCAGCAACTGTCATGCACTCTACTTTACTTCTCTTCCTTTTAAAAAATAAACAAATTAGCTACTTATACTAATTAGCAAACATTTTTAGGTCACATCTCTAGTCAGAAAACGACTATTTTCTAGATGTCAACATGACAAACTACTCAACCGAATGGTTGGGAAAACCCCAAAAGATCATAGATTTTGTGTTCCAGTGTCCACACAGGAAAATGATATGAATCGTTGAAGATGGGTTGGAATTTGGAAGACCCTAATCGATTTGACTTTATGTAGTTTTGTCACCACAACTTTTCTTTTTCTTTGTTGCCTTATCCAGAAAAGATATGGCTGCTGCCTGTGCTTGCAAAATCTATCTTGGCTCATATAAATGGATGTTTGCACATGATGACACCGTTGACATTTGTACTGGACTGGACGTCATGTGTGCTATTTTCCTACTATTCACATTGAAAGCATAGAACTACAAGAGCAATTTTTTCTTCAGCCAAATTTATTACTCCATTCCAAGAAATAATCATACCGCAAGAGAAACTTCGTGTGTGCTACAGTCCTTTCACTGTTCACAATCTGGAAAGGAAAAGAACTACTTATCAAACAGATTTCATTTTTTTATTACTTTCATTTTCGCTTAAAATGACTTGAGTAGTAAAATAAATTGGAATTTGAGTTTGTATAGAAGTTACTACTACCTCCAATTCTTTCTAAATTGTCATTATCTGGACATTATTACATTTTCTCTGGTATACACCTATCACCTTTATTATTTTTCTCAATTACACGTTTGTGAAATTTACCACTACACATAAACATATGCACAATGAGATGGAGCTATTTACCAATTACAAATCAAATCATACATATGAAAATCTAAAATATTTTGTATGCAACAGCTTCTTTAACGTTTTAGAAGGTTGAGACTACACATACTTAAACGACATCTGGAAAATAACGTAGCCAGTTGTGCAGCAACAAATAGCACAAAATTTGCTGTTATTTAACCCTGCAATATTGTAACATACATGTTACTTTCCTCCATCTACGCTTCCACGGCGTCACTGAATTCTTGAGACATACTCATGCTGCTGTTTAAGAACTGCGTGTACACCACTGTGGCGCTCAGAATTAGGGCCTTTGTGGTGGTCAGGTGTCCTGTCGGTTCATATGTCTACATTATCCCCCAAATGCTGGCTGTCATGGGCACAAAGCCGTATGCATCAAGTGACCACAACAAATAAGGGTTATCTTCTTCCCTAAGTGGCCAGAATATCTTCAAAGCTAGGCTTCTTGAACACATAAAAGTACATGACATTGTTGCGGCAGGGCTCCACTTGATTTGTATCCACAGAAGTACATGATTAAGTCCTAGCTATGGTACTGTTCTAATTATTTGTTCAGATAGAGAGGTGAAAGAGACACCCCATTTTGTATCTTAATACATGAAATGCAATGCTGTTGCGTTCCCATTTCATTATGTGGAATAATTATTGGTGAGGCATTCTGACATATATTCAGGGCACATGAGTACTTCAAGCTTTGAACAACAATCAATCAATTCCATAATATGTGAATTATGACATAAGAATTGATAGTACTCCCTCCGTCCTAAATTAGATTTAGTCAAAGTCAAACTTTGTTAACTTTGACTATGTGTATAAGAAAAAAATATAAACATTTACAATATAAGATAGATATTGTTAGAATCATCATGAAAAATATTTTTATATTATATGTATTTGATATTATAAGACTATATTTGTTTAACAATATATTTGATCAAACTTTATTTAGATTGACTTTGACTAAACCTAGAATACAGGGTAAAAATGGACAGAGGGAGTATGTTGAAATCCTACTCAGGAACACATTTTATAGTTGGTGATGTTGAAATCCTACTTAGTGAAAGTTCATATGAGATCACACTACGCTCATTATTCTCTTAGTGAGCGTTCGTACTTATCCAGATCGTAGAAATTGTTTCAAGCTTTTCTCTGCTTTTTTGTATTCAGTGAGAACGAGGGAGAAAAGGAGGGTGAGTAATTCACACCTCGTGCTGATACTAGTACATGCTAATCAGTGACCGGGACAGCTTAGGATCTGGTGAGTGCGAATCTCAACTCTCATCTTTTCTTTTTCTAGTACCTCTTTTTCTTTTCCCTGTTCAAAAAGAGTTGGCGCACTCAGTTTTATCATGTTTTCTCATTCTTTTTTTATTCTTCCCTTTTTTCGTGGCGTTCACCGCTACTTTCGCCGTATGATAAATCTAAAGTAAGTCATAAAGCAATATGAGCACTCCCATTTTGCCGATTGAGACAACCCTTGATTGTACTTGTCACTGTTCTTAATCTTACCGGCATAATTACCCAAGGGAGAAGCTCATATACACACATGACACGTGAGTGCGACTTCTAATCACATGTTAGAATCTACGACGACTATCGCCATAGAAATAGTGAAAGTAAAATGTGTGTTGCTCAAAGACACTGTAATATTTTGCTGAGACAACACCTAGGACGGTAAAATTCCCATATAAAAACCATGTACTACATACCTCGATGTCGGGATGACTTAACTACAGTACATGGAAGAAAGTTTTGGAAGCAGGCAAGTGGGAATCTTGCCACTATGATTCTTTTTAGTACATTAGTAAATTAAAAAAAATGGAAAAAAAAGAAGCAGGTGTGGTTAGGTTTGGAACCTGAGTTAATTTAGGTAAACAAAATAAGTGCGTTGGTCAACTCCCTTCCCTCTACCAAATGCAAAATCTTAACTACTGGCACTGGCTATCACTTTGATGCAAATTAATGGGGATTAAACTACTACCAGGATTTTCTTTCGAGCAGGTAAGGTAGACAAACAAGAGTGAAGAGAAGACGCCAGGACAAATGGGTTCAAGCAGCTAAGCTAAGTACTACTAGTACTCGGCAGTTCAAACGGCTAGGCAATTCTCTCTCTGCACATGACCGTTGGGCCAGAGAGAGTAACGGCTAGAACCAAAAAACGGGTCAAAGACTTGCGCCAAAACGTAGAGACAGAGAGAGATTCGAATTTGGTACATAGTGGGCAAGCAAAAACAGAGCATGGGGAGCAAGCAGGGCATTATGGTCAGTTTCAGACTTTTCAGCTCGCATTTTCCCCATAGATGGGTGCTCTAATACTCACGCTGGAGTAAAAAATATATTCATTTAGGAAAAAATATTTATTTGCATTCATGTCAGGGTTTGAAGTTTTAGAAAACATGAAGAGTTGAGAGACTGGTGATACTAGTCGACAAGAATGAGAGTCCTAATCTAGGACTGATGATAACTTGATCTGCTTTGACAAAAAGTGCAGGCAACGGTAGAAATCAGAGAGAGCGAGGGCAGGGGCATCCAATCCATGGAGCCTTTTCTTGTCGTTAGCTTGCCGCTTGTGCAGGACGCAGGCGATGGGGCCTGCAGCGTGCACATGCAAGGACAGAATCATGGCTGTCACCAGGCCGGCCACTTGAAATTTTTCCCATTTCATTTTCGATTCAGAGAGCACAAACAGAGGGTCATGGAATACCATACATCACCTTCTGCTAAACTAAACACCTTGCTTTACTAGAGAGAGGACGGCCGGAGAGGGACGTGAACCCATGCCGGCCTAGCTAACTAGTTCCTTATCGAAAAACTAGGATGTGTGTCAATATGTGTGTGATGTGATGCTATGCCATGATATGCCAACATCATTAGCATTTCCTATCTATATTAGATTAGTAGGTCGCCCCTCTGGGCTCAGACATTATGATACTCACAATTTGTAATGCTTTCATAGTGACATGGCTAGAGATAAGACCAAATTGCTAGGGTGATTCTTTCTTTTATTTTCATTTTTTGGCAGGGTAGGGTGGTTGTTTCTAGGGAGACTTGAGGTTTTTATATGCAAGTCGGTTTTTTTATTTAATCCTGAATGGGTACATATATCTCCAAATCGCTGAAATTTTAAAAGTGAACAAATGTCACATTGCTAAACACATATACGAACTTGTACTTTTTTGTTTATGCAAGCTAGCCGCAATACTCAAGCTACATGATACATAAATTTTTTTTTGTATTTGTCCTTTTTTATGTAATCTGTCCATATAAGTCAACAAAAAGGTTAGCCAATACAAATCTTACGTCCTGCTATCCCGGGGGGCGTGTAGTTTAGTCTTTGTATCATGCAGTCCAAAGTCCAACCAGTATCAGCAGCCATCAACAACAACAATAATCATTGATTTTTGAGTTATTGGGTAGGGGAAAAGTCGCACTTCTAGACACCCCAAATTGACATTAATCTTCCCCAGTACGTCGCATAAAATTTTCTACTTCACTCATGGATGATTCAATGGTTTTATTACTAGAAAATGTGTGGATAACCATCTCATTTGCAAGAGGCCATAGCATAAGCTTCTTGACCATGTACTTGGACAAAAGAGGTGTGCTTAGCCAAGAAAAAAATATGCGATCATGATAATGACCAGGTCTAGATGCATCTTCAATCTCAGACTTGTATGTCAAGGGGTCAGATCATCTAGATACAACTAAAGAAACAACAAGTTCAATTTTTTTTCCTAAAAGTTAATAATTCTTCTGTAATTATAATCATTTTGTTTCCCACTGCAATGATTATTATTATTATTTAGTTGTCTATTTTCTTTTTTGTTTTCTCTTTTGAGTCGTGTGGCACGTCACCTCTCATCATAATTTCATAAGTGACACAACTTGAACACTAATAAATGCCATTGCGCATGACATCCTATCTGAGTTGACAATGTCATGAACAAGAAGAAGAATTAAAGTAGTGCATCAGTATTGATTAATACGACTCGATGTGTACGTCGAGGCGGCTGTGGACATGGACAGCTCCGTAGACCTCCATCGACGTCTGCCTCCCGCCCGAGCTACTCCCACAATTTATTCCTCTTTTTATTTACTTCTTCTGTTCATATTCTGTCATTAAAAAGTTCAAATTGGCTGCAATTTGGGCAAAGTGCAGTCTTATCTACTGGTAGCATGTTTCTCCTACTTCGACGATTAGGGAGGCGCCATGCATTTGACTTTTTATGACCGTTAGATTAGTTGATGAGGCAGAGAGATTCTTTGGGGCAGGTGAAGACAACAACACAACGAAAATAATATCATCTCATGGAAGAAAGTTAGTCCTCCCAACCCCCAACAGACTATGAAGATCAGGTAATAATAGTTGCTTAATTTGGTCATGATGCTGTTTTTTTCTAACACCTTGCTGGTAATGTATTGTACAAATGGTGGAGATGTGTCAGGTTCAAAAGAAAAAGAAAAAAGAACACAGCTTTAAGTAAACAGTGGTACTAGTATTTATCTCAATCCGTGTTGTGATGTTTAGAGTTAAATACATGGGTTCAAGTACAGTATGCTATCCAATGAGCGGCTTGTATATAAAAATATATCACCAGAAATTACATCACATGCAGTTGAAATAAAGCACATCCTTTGGCAAGAGTTATTGGCCACAGCAATTGCAAAAGGGCACTAAGCCTCATCATTTGGCAGAACAGATGTCATTTGCTTGGCATCACGCTTCAAAATGGTACTAAAACCAACACACGATGTTCTCTGATAATGACAAGATGTATCCTTCCACGCACACATCCAGTGAACCTGCCCTGATATTAAGGTGTTTAATAACCTGTCCATGGAAGTATGTTGTTTAAGTACATGCTGGGATGCACACCACTCGAGTTACAAATGAAGGTAACAATTTCTCCAGGACAAAATAGCAATGGCATATGAAAGCCACTATGGTACACCACTTGAGGAAAAAGAACACTAGAGACACCAGAAGTTTTTATTTCACTCTGCACAATCACATTTTCGACAGAAATCACGAAGCATGACTGCAAGAGATTTTCGGTGGGGCGATGAACAAAGAAACATATCATCAGTTACAATTGTCTTCCAAGCAAAAGAATAACACATTAACAGCTACTAGCACACTTCCCTCTACCACTATGTCAACATAATCATGCATCAAAGGGGCAAAGCACCAGGATTAACAGTGTCACTGAAACATGAACAAGAAACAAGAAAGAAGAACAAATCCTTCTCACAAACACAACCTCCACAACAATGCAATCTTCTTTCCTCCCAAAGAACCCACCCACTGAATCAATCACATTCATACCCTCCCTCTCCCTTCGCCCGAATCAGCAACTGCACTCATGCCTTCACCTTTCTCACCCAGCCTCTTCTCGTCCTCCATTCCCTTGAGGTGCCCAGCGGCCTTCAGCGCCCCGATGTTGCTGACATTTCCGAAGATAAGCACAATGATGCCAAGGAAGCAGCCCAGGAATGCAGCAGCAAACGATCCTCCTGCGCGCCCAGGGCCTGCTGAGGCGACGGCAAAGCCGATCATGGCACCAATGCAGCGTACATATGCATACCAGATGGCAAATGCACCCTCCTTGCCTGGCGGTGAGGCATCGAGCAGCAAGATACGACCGAACGAGTGCAGGATGCCATTGGCTGTGCTCTGGACAAGAGCGATAACAATAATGTGTGCAGCCCTCCACCTGTGGTTCTTGAAGTAGAACCCAGCACCTGACACGAACAGGGCAATGATGAACCCAAGCAGCTGCATACGAACTGCATCAGCACGGATGATGATTTGGATAGGATGGAGCAATGGAAGTGAGATCAAGGGAAATAGGAAGTAGAGGATCCATAGAACGAGAACGAGGTATGGCTTGATGCAGACACCGCCAATAGCATACAAAGTGCCACTGGTGAAGATGCACATTGTGGCGAAAGATGACAGGAACACTGCGACTAAGCTTCCGATGGCCTGTGGGTAGCGTGCGAGTGTCATGCTGTAGCTGAGCTTGGTGAAGAAGTTGGGCTCGAATGCTGTGGTGGGTGATGAGCTGCTAGGCCTGTTTGTGAAGAGGCCATGACAGATGCCAATGAACCAGATAAGACCACTGAAGATGGAGACGACCCAAAGGCCGGTGAGCTGGTCAGTACGCCTTAGCATGTGGTACATGAATGCAGCCATGAGAGCTGCGCCGATACCACCAATGGCAGTGCAGTACAGACTGAGCTGGCTAGCAGCAGCACGACGGCGAAGAACAAGGTGCTTGCCTGAGTCATGAGCAGCGAGGCCACGGATCATCAGTCCAAGATTGCGGGTGTGCACAGCCTCAGCAATGATGATAGCCGCGGCAATGAAGAGGATGTAGAACAGGAACACCCAAACTGTCTTGAAGAAGCCAGTTAGGAGGCAGAAGAATGAGCCAAACGAAGTGGCGGCGATGAGGATAAGCGACTGGTACTGGCCACGGTCAAGGTGGTGCGCAACCTGGGTGAGGAGCGGCGCCACAATCAGGATGCCGATCGCCCATGACAGACCACTCCAGCCCAGGGGCGACATATGGGAGTCAGCAATGTCAATAGAGTGCCTGGTCAGCCTCTGGTACCTGGCCACAATTCACAAACTTGATGTGAGCATTGATGGTTTAAGAGCATGATATTATCATGCAGTACAAGTAAAGGCTGCATGACTGAACTGTACAAAGTAAGAACTGCAAGTAAGTAAAAAATAAATTCGGTAGTAAAGATCAAACATGTAAGGAATTTCCAAATGAAAATTACAGTTCCAGACTTGCTGAGGGTAGATGCAAGATTAACTCACTACAAGGAAGACTTGTGAGTTGGGGTGTCAATGTTCACACATTTATGCATCAACAAACATCTTGTTTGCCATCAACGAGCAGTTAGTTGGCCCTATGCAATTTAAGCATGCCATGCTGTGGCACACCCACCAGTTGCTGGACCTGCAGTTAGCCATCAACTAACATTTTTTGGGGGTAAAAGCAAAGAGTAATCACAACGGTTATGAGCCTCTTTTCCTGTTCAAAAGGGCAAAAAAAAGGCCAAAGAGGAGGCAAAAGCATGGACCTGCTTTCCTGCACTCATTTTCTTGGTTCTATCAAAAGTGAGACAAAAGCAATGTAGTCACCCCAGCTATGCGCTAGATCTATATCCCCTAGAAAATGCACTCCTAGATTGATATTTTTTTCTCCTACAAAAACACCACTCGTCACAAAAGGAAAAATTGCGCTAGTAGAGTTTGAACTTAACTTGAAATACAAGCAGCTAGTTAAAACATGGGAGTACTACTATCTGAAGCATGGAAGCAGGTTTCAGAGACCGTATTTAATGATATACACAGGGCCTCCTCATAATTTTCACATTTATGGCTTACTGCCTGTTACCAGTACCCTTTCTTTTTCTATCTCATAGCCTAATGTTCAACGTTCCTAACAAGATTGAATGTATTTTACACAGGCACCCTTGGGAATCTCTTGTTTGATCTTATCCTCCCAAGAAATCATGTGACCCTCAACAGGCAGGGCTAAACAAAAAGAAACTGACAAAAAAGATGCAGTTTTAATATGTTAGATATAGGCAAGAGAGAAAATCTTGGGGAAAATAATGAAAATAGGGCATGGACATAGCCTCACTGAGCTATCTAGGACCAAACAGTAGCCATTTTTTGGAGCTTTGCATAAGAATCTCTTATCTGCAACTAACAATAATTGACAGCAAGTAAACATGGAATCTCTGAGGTATGAAGCCCTATTTTTCCTAGGATTTTTTGCATATACGCCATACATAAAGGCACCCCACAGGTAAGCAGGGGACAACAATATATTTGTAAGTAGCAGAAATATAAAGAAGTAAAAATGATATGAGTGAGCAGAAGTACAAGATCACGAGATGGAGCAAGAGAAGCGGCCAAAACAAATTGAAAACCGCAAGGCAAGGGTGGAGCAGCATGGTTCCTCCTTTGTAGAACAAAACAAAAACCCTGTTTTTGAACAGACTCACATGAAAAAACGGTAGCTTGAAGTTCCCTAAACCCAAAGAACTGCTTCCCAAAAAATAAAATTACTGGGAAGACAAATCTAGCTCAAGTTCACTACACAGAAACAAGGGAAGAGAAAATACATAAAGAAAAAACAAATCCACCAAATCTGTGAAAGAGACGAACTAAAAACCTCCCAAAAACTCAAAACGGTCCCCCAAATCTCGCAGGAAAAAACAAGAACTCAAAAAACACAGTAGGAAAAAAGTCAGAAGCTTGAAAGAGAAACTAATAGAGAGGGAGAAGTGAGGGGAGTGGCATCTTCTTACATGGACATCTCGTGGACGGAGCAGGAGGCGCCCTTGACGACGTACTTGGCGTCGGGGGTGAAGTCGGAGGAGGGGAAGGCGACCTGGGTGACGATGGTCGGGAAGAGCACCGGCAGCAGCAGGTGGGTGATGAAGTAGGAGCAGAAGCCGTAGAGGTACCAGCCCACGAGCTCCACCATGGCCGGCGGCTCCTCAGGCATCACGTACGCCGGCGCCGCCGGCTGACGGTACGCCTCCCTGACAACCTGGATCTCCCTCGTCGTCTCCTCCGCCGCCGGCGGCTGGCCCCCGCCGTTCTTGCCTCCGTTCCCGCCGCCGTTCTTGGCCATGGGCGGGGCGGCGACGGGTGGTGGCGGGACGGCCGCCTTCTCCTTGGTGGGCACCGCCGCCGCCTTCTCCTTGTCCTCCTTCTGCAGCGCCTCCCTCATGCTGCTCCGAGGCTGCGGCAACGGCTGCTGCTCCGACATTGCTCCTCCCCTTCTTTAAGCAGCAGCAGCGGCTAGCTACCAAGCGAGAGAGGGAGAGAGAGGACGGCGGCAGCTGCAGCTACCACCAAAGTGTGTGAGAGAGAGCGGCTATGAGAGAGAGGGGAGTGGTTCTTTTGAGGAGTTCTTGGGTTCGTCTCTCTCTCAGTTGGGGTAGAGAGAGAAAGAGGGAGGGGAAAAGGTGGCGGATTTGAAAGCCAGGAATGCAATGGGGTTCTGGGTATAGAGCGAGAGAGAGCTGTGGAGTGGAGTGGTGTCTTGCCATTGGAGCCAGCCAAGGAGGGGCTGGTTTTATGGGGGCGTGGGGTTTCTGCTACGGGGACCAAGCCAAAGCCACAAGGGGGGAGGGGTGCACACTATTCTTTGCTTGGTGTTGATGAGTTGGCGTAGGGCTTGGCTGGCCGATCGAGTACGGCGTTTGGCGTCACGATACATATCAATTATCGGCGGCGCTATTACATGTGACGTAGTTGTACCTAGAAAGAAATATAACAGATTTTGTTTGTTGCCTAGCTTCACCTTTTAATTTTGTATATACTACCTTGAGGTATGGTACTCTATGGTAATCGTACCATTTTGAGTGTGTAAATACAGAGAAATTTCTATCAGTGTGGCCGATGAGTTTACGATGTTTAGTAGATTCTGTGATGGTGACCACAGATGGTATGGCAAGGGACATACTACAAGGTTGGCATTTTGCAGAATGTGTTAATAAGTACAAGAAAATGGTTAGTTGGCTTTGTTGTTAACAAAGAAGCAAGATGAAGTGTGTACACAAACAACGTAGGGTATGAGTTGGCGAGGAAAGTCATAGATATCTACTATGTTTTTCAATTCTCTTTCCTATGAAATTAATAAAAGTGATAATGCTGCTTTTAAAAAAGTGACGATGCCAAAAGAAAATATAGTTACCAGGTTGCAGATAAATCATTATTAGCAACATACTCTTTCACATGTCGTATCATAACAATGTGAAATAACCAATAACCTAAGCACTGCCCCAAATATAAACCAAACATATATTACTGCAAATAACAATAGGCAATGTGGTTTATGGTTTTATGGTTGGAGCCCTTGGGTTGGGGTGGGGGACCCATAGCAAATGTAGTAGCAAGGAGGTAGGGACATGGGCCTCTTTGGATGCCCTAGCCAGCTAGCCAGTTCCATTGTTTTTGCAGATTTTTCACTTTTGCCCTAGCCCCTAGGCGACCTGCCTTGCCTTGCCTGCATCGGCCACTGCTTCACAGAATGGGGAAACCTTGTTGCTTCCCTCATCGTTCCTCCACTCTTTTATCTATCCATCTACAATCTGCCTCTTGTGATGTCCATCAGCCCATTGCTCTCCACATATGCAACGGGACAGCTAGGGTTTCGTTGACGCTTTGACAGTAACAGCCTCGACTACGATTTGCATATTGCTAAGTGCAATCAATTGGGGAATTAATAGTGCGATGATGATGATGCTCCTGGCTGACGTCCGCTGCCGCTGATGGACGGGTGCGATCACCTGCACGTCACCCCATCCAAGAACCAAGAGCTGGCATGCTGTGGATTTTTTACCCATTCTTCTTCACGTGCAACGTCTAGGTGAAAAATCGACACGTTGAAACGTCCATGCGCGGCTGTGTGTTTGGGTGTGTGGTTTAGGGTTTGGGCCTACCATGTGTGTGCGGTGTGCCATGCATGGCCTGCCTGCCTGCCCTGCTTCACATGCATGGGCTGGACATAGAGGGAGGGAGTTGGAGCAAGGAAACTACTGTGGTGCTGGCTAGGGTTTTGTGTGAGAGGTGGTGTGAGGACCAGCTCTAGCTACCCCGGAAAATAATGCAACTCATGAAGATTTGCTCACAACAAAATTCAAAGGGGTCATGCACTGCTCATTTTTGCTGGAAATTGTCTTTCCCTTATGTTAGTGGTAGTTTTACTTGCACCTTTGCTCCTAAAATAGGTTACCCGTGGCAATGGACCGGACTTGTGAACCAGATACTCTTCCTTTGTTTCTGGTTGGAGATTCAATATTATTCGTTGTCATAACGAGTAAAAAAATGATAACTTTAGTGTGAGATGGCCTTATCATTACTTTTATGTTACTAGTAAGATTGCACGTGCACGCATATCTAAACTCATGTTTATGACATATATTTGGCAATGAAATTAGCATATAACCTATTTTAATAGTTCAACTGTACAATCTTATGATCTTCTTCATGGAAGAAAGTTTCGTCTCACTGCTAAACCACCTCCCCTTCATATTCTAACAAGAATTTTAGGAAAGGAGTAAAAAGAAACACAATTAATTCAAGTCCACCTGTGTGTATGCTTCAAAAATTAAGCTTATATAAACTTTGGCCGTATTTACAACAAACAAAACATGGAAGATAACCACTTCTAACACATGAGAGCAGTAGATGAAATTCTGGTCATCCCAACACATACTATTTACAGGAAGCTTATCGAACTCTGTCAAGGGTCAGAACACCCTCATCCAACCCACATGTTAATTCTCACAACAAGAACAATGCATAGTAGAGAGTGCAATATAGCAACCATTTAGAATTTAATGTGATGTGAACGGATCTTCTCTTACCTTTAAATCAATGTCACCAATAAATTGATTTCTGTAAGTTAACTCTTTGAAACAAAATAGCATGAACAACAGAACTAACATCTATTTAGAATTTAAGCATTAACTTGAGCTCCGGATTGACCAAACAAAACCTTCAGATTCAGATCAACTTTTTTGTGAAATCGTATGCAGATATATTGATATCCATCAACAGTAGCATTTACAGTATAAAACCTGAACCAGCACCACCCGTAATTTTATTGCTTCAAGTACTCTCAGGTGAAGTTTTGCACGATTGACTTTTCCTTGCTACCAAGATAATTCAAACGAAAAATGTGCCTTATTGCCCAGGTGAGTGAGTCGAGTACCAATAGTCTGACCTCGATCTAGTTAGTGCTTGAATACTTAGCAATGGAATTTCTTGTTTCGACTCGACACTTGCTAGAATTCGATCTAGCTTCTCATATGTCGGTGTTTCTCTTCTATTTGCCCATGTAAATTGTCCGATTCTTAGATTGAGACTTTCAATAATCTCTATCTCTACTACTTATAAAGGCACAAACATATTTTGATATAATTGATCACGTCCGTCCAACAGCTCCAATCAAACGGACTACGACGCTCCAATGTTGAGCACAACTCAACACATTTTTTAATCATGCACTACGTGTTCGCTCCATCAAAGGAGGAAGGAAATAAATAGCTCCGTCAATCAATTAAAAGAGAAAGGAAAGAAATCGCTCCATCAATCGGTCAAAGGTGGAAGGAAAAAATGTCAAACTTCCGTGACTATTATTTCTATTTCAATGGCTTCACGTAACAAATTGTACTCCATCATCACCTTAATGACTCATTAATTGTATGGCTAATTCCTCTTTCCCTTCAATTGCGCTGCATTACCGCCTTCCATCATCGCCTACAAGACATCAATGTGTGCCCCGCTGTACTGCCTCGCGCTCTCCGCCCGCGCCGAGGTGTCCAAGGAGGACCGGTCGACCACGTCGACCGAATAACTTTGTCGACAATATTATCTTATAAAGAATGCATTATTTTGGTCCTTGGTCATATGTTGTTGTGAGGTTGACTTTTTTTTTTGACAACCTACTTTGCCCCCCCCCCCCCCCCCCCGCGTTATTTTTCATCCTGGATCTGCCCATGGGTCTAGCAACCCTGAAATTAATGCGATTCGTCAAGATTTTTCATAACAAAATTTGAGGGGTCATGCACTGCTACTTTTTTTATTGGATACTGCCTTTTTCCCTTATCTTAGTGGTATTTCTACTTGACACCTTTGTTACTAAAATAGTTTTGCGATGGCATGCGATTGAGAACAAGTTCACGTAGTTCAGGGTTAGTTTTTGAAGGCTAGTTAAGAGCGAATCACGTGAGTTGCGTCAGTAGACGGGCAAGAAATTATACTTATACTTTAAAATTGTCTCAAATCAATCATAACAGATCCTCAAAATGGTTAAAATCAACAGCAAACGATAAGACAAACAAAACCCTCTGATTAGTAGTTGTTTTATTTTAAGAGTGAATTCCAGTTTTGACCCTCTAGTTTGACATTGGTGGCACAAGTTACCCTCAATTTATGAGATTTTCATCTAGATTACCCGATTTACACCTTTATACCCTAACTTGCCCCTTTTAAACTATTTTCATGTATGCATTGACGATTTAACGTAATCAAAACTGCTTAATACACATAATTTGCTATGAAAAAATGCAGCTAGCACAACCTATCCAATTGGAACCATTGTTAAACATAACTGAAAGCATATACTCTACTATGAAAATGTGCCACGACATCCCGACTAGTGGGACCCATTCACTTATATGCAAAATTTCTTACAAGGGGGTTACAAGTGGAATTGACTCTGTTTACAATAATGCATTAATAATGCTATTTCGAAGTGACATATGCATGCCTAGATCATCAAACATAAAATTTAGAATTGCCACACGAGTTTATTGATGAATTCAGCTATCAGAACCACATGTAGCTTCATTTGCACCCGAGGTACGATGGATGCTACAAAGTTTCTTTACTAGTCGATCTCGAGTCGAGCCAAAAGTAAACGATCTAACTAGCAGCTCACTCAAACTATTCATCAATCCCTACCGGTGGGTGGCGGTACTCCCTTGAACCAGCTCAATCAAATGCCACACATGGACAAAGAAGACAGCCTCACTCGCCCCATGGAGCAAGGCAGCCGGCCATCACCACCCATAACTCAATCAAGATTCATTTGACATGGGCGAATCTCTCCCCTATCCAAATAACTATCCACACCAAATACAGCACACACCAAAAGGCAGAAAGGAAAAGCTAGCTAGAATGGAGAAGCCATATGGGTGTTTTTCTACAAGATGTTCAATTTTTATAGATCAATGTTCATTTTTGTTGAGTGTCCAAAGTGCTCTCTCAGCTGGCTTTACAGATAGGATGATGAGGAGTCTTGGATTCCAACATAGTAGTAGCATCAAGAGAAGAAAAAAATGTAGCAAAGGGTTAGCAATGCAATGATGCAGGCATGCCCATCCAGCCCTCCACTGTAGCTTTTCTTCCCGTTCCCGGGCGGCTCTTTTGACTTGGAAGCTGGACTGGCCGGAGAAAAAGTCCTTTTGCGCCCTGGCAACTTACCATTATTTGCAGAGAAGGGCCCTCTCACTCACTCTCTCTTGCTAACTGCTAATCATATGCGAGACTCGGCCAGACAGCTGTTTTCGCTGTTCCCCAGGACCCCCAAAGCACACCCCAAGCTAGTACAGTATAGTTGGTTAAACGAGTGATTAAAAGTATCAAAACAAAACAACGCATCTTCCCTGCATCGCATTGCAACCGTCGTCTCTCTCTGCAGCTGTCCTCTCCTTCATGGTCCTAGAGAGAGAGATACAGAGAGAGAAAATGGAGAGATTAGAAAAATTCAGTTGGTTCTCTCCCTAAGTTGAGAGGGCAGGTAGTGTATATGTATATTGCATGTGGGAGTTTTCAGTTGGTTCTTCTTCCTCCTGAGCTTTGCATTTGCTCGCTGGAGAACTTTCTCTCTGATAGATATTTTTGAGTGCAGTGCAGGTAGGTCAGGGTCACCTCCTCGTCGTCGTCCCAGCTCGACATTTTCAGTTGGAGAAGCATTACATTTACATGTTTGCTGGCTGCAATCATGGCTGCTAGCTCATGCGCCCTGTGTGCGCGCCCATGTCACCGCTGGAACCAACCCACACTCTCCCAGCACTAGGAAAACACACGCCAAACTGCATTCAGATAACTTCAGTCCGAGACAGTTACCTTTCTGAATCCACCACCAAAGCATTTTTCAACACAGAATTTGCACTAAGAATTTCAAAGAATGTACCTCCCCCAACAGATGTTTCGCTCTTGTCGCAATCAGAGATCGATACACACGTATGATTTGAATTTGTTGGGGAGGATACTGCATGATCTGAACTGACATAACATCAAAGGTTGGGGGAGACATGATATCGACTGAGCACTGGGGTCACCTCCGGCCGGCCCTATGCGTGTACGTACGCGTACAATTATTGTGAAAATACTGATGAAAAGAGGAGATACTGCAGGAGCAAACATGAATACCCCGATAATGTTTGTCCCTTTCCAACGGCCATAACTGGCACACAACTACACAAGACGTTGTTTGCTCCGGCTTCAAGTACACATGATGCATGCTGTGTAACGTCCAGCTGGGGTCCTCTCTGATTTCAATTTTCGTTTTGGAACAAGGAAATAATCGAGGGAAACTAGTAGTGTCTCTTTCAGCACGAATACCCCAAGGATATATATCATTGTGCATCAATAATTTGCTAAGCAGCTGGCACGTTCAAAGTACACATGAGTGATGTGCCAAGTGTAAAAATTAAGTGTTTTGTTAAGCACATTGTAAGTTACATATGGGTGATGTTCCAAGTGTAATAAAAGTATTTTGTTAAGCTCATTGTAAATTTACATCATTGATGTGCCAAGTGCAAAAAAAAAAAAGGATTTCGTTAGGCACATTGTGAATCAACACCTGTTACTAGGTGCCAAGTGTAGAAAGAAAGATCTTGTTAAGCTGATCTGCCAAGTGTAAGAAGATGTTGTTAAGTACATTGATGTGTCAAGCCTACATACATACAGCTGTGAGATGCAGCTGTTTTAGCAGCAGCAACAGCGGTAGTATGCTCTAAGTTTGTAAGTTGCAGCCTGCCCTGTCCTAACACTGGGAAATCGGTGATTTGCCAAACCAATATCAGAAGTATATATTTTACAGGCGGGAGGAGGCTGTCTCTCCTGGTTTCCTGAAGGTTGTTACTCAAATTTGGATGCTCCACCCTAATTTCGTAATGAAATTGGGAATCCCTCTTGGGGTTCCTTCTATCAAAAAAAAAAAATCAGAAGTATGCTCTTAAGTTTGTAAGTTCAACCCAGCCTAACAAGCAGCTGTTTTTGAAACGATGAAATTCTTTCAGCACAAATATCCTCAGGATATTATTCTGCATCAAGAACACAGCAGCTCAACACAACAAAAAAGGAACAGTTCAACCACATTCTTGGAAGTGTACATATATGATTTGAAAAGCGTAAATACATACATACAATACAGCTTGTATTAGCTGTGGCAGCAGTATGCTCTAAGTTTGTAACGTTGCAACCTAGCCTAGCACTTGTTTTTGTTGATGTTTTCCTTAGAATGTACCCCAGCTTTAGATTTGTTAATCTACTAATGGACTTTACCATTTCCCCCAAGTGTGTTCGGCACATTGCCTTTTTGCAATTAAGGATGGTAATGTCACAATCATTGCACTCGCGTATTGTTTGGGGCATTGTCTTCACAGATGCTAGGTGTGCTCTTTAATAACTGATAGGGAAAGGAAAGGGTACAACATCAATGATGTGGCTAGTGTAAAGAAAGGTTTTGTAACCAGATTGTGAGTGTATATTAGTGTGTGCCAAGTGTACAGACATAATTTCTTAAAGCTCATTGTGAATCTTTGGTGAATTGGTGTGCCATATGAAACATAATAAAGTTGTTGTTAAGCACATTGTAGATGAACACATATGATGTTCTAATTAGTGCTAAAAATATTTTGTTGAGAATACTGTAAATCTTTGATTTGCCAAGTGTAAAGAAAACTATCGTGCACAAATAACCTTCACTTGTTGTTTTCTTATGTTACCTTTAAATCATCTTCCTGTTGATGTTTTCCTTTGAAGGTACACCAAGCTTTGGATTTACTAATCTAATGTACTTTACCATTTCCCCCAAGTGTTGGCCACGGTTGCATTTCGCAATTAAGGATGGTAATGTCACATTCATTGCCTCGCGCATTGTTTGGGTGATTTTTCTTGACAGATACTAGTAGCTAGGACTAGGACTATGAGTACTTCACTCTTTAACTGAAAGGAAAGGGAAGGAAGAAGAACCTGACCTGATGTGAGAAGTGAGATGATTGAAATGTACTGGTGACACGACAGGACGACGTGTCTACACTACAGACTACACGCCCGGTGCCGTATATTCGCACAGGCCTAGAGTGCCAGAAATTCAATTCAGTTCTAGTTGTAGACTTGTAGTACACAATACCTTGAGTACATGCACAAAAGAAAAACAAGCCGTTGCTTCCCAAAAAGAGAGAAAAACCCATCCCGATAAATGAAAGGGCGAGATGAAAAGATGTTCCATATTTAACAAAAGTATATACGTTATACTCAGCCGTCATTGCCCTGCCTCGCCGTCTCTGCCGTCTGCCTTCCCGATCTCCCTCCCGGGTCGCTCCCTCCCGAGCGGCTCCGGAGGGCCCTCCACCTCCCTCTCGAGCGCCTTCACTCCCCGCTCCTTGGCCGCTGCCCTAACCGGTGGCGGTAGTGGCACCCTCCGCGGCAAAGTCAGCGCCTGGGATGGCGAGGTGCGGCTTGATGGAGATCTTTGAGAGATGGTGAATCTTCAACGGGAGCACAAGGCGGCACGGCGTTTTGGCCGAGGCCTGAGGCCCTCCGTCGATGCGGCGGCGTCGAGGAGGCGGTGCGCCGCAGCGAGTCTTCGACGAGCATGGCGGCGTGCTGGATCTCCGGGCCAAGATCTGGCTGAGGCCGATCTGGTCTGATGGGTTCAGCCACGGTCGGGGCGGCGTGTAACATCCCAACATTTAGGACCTAAACGAAGGGTAGACTTAGGACTATTGTGCATTCATGCATCTTAAAAACCTGAGTAAATTTTTCGCAAATTAAAAGAAAACCTGGGAAAGCAAACTTCTTTCAAAGCATCTTTAGAGTTAGAGGTGATTTGATTGCTAAGAGTTTGCTATGATCTCTTGATGAAATTGTTAAATGAGTTTTGAAATTTAAATGATTGTTGAATTATCTCAAAATTGAATATTTAATAATTAACAAAGAAATAATTCAATTATGCATTAATTGAATAATAGCAATGGAATTAGAATATAAAACAAATAGAAATATTACTTTATTGATATTATACATCAATACAATGTCTTTATATCTTTATTTAAAATTAAAAGAAGATTACATCAGAGTTAAACAAAAGAAAACCTAAAACTAAACTATTTCTAAAAGACTTCTTGAAGTCCATCTTCTAATCTTCATAGTCTCCAACCTGTAAAACAAAACAAATACACAAAAGAAAAGGAACAAAGATTAAGTGTTAGAGATTTTACTCTCAGACTAGGGCAAATGTTTTGCCATTGCATCACTGAGTAATTTGGTCAAGTATAGCATCTGTTCTGTTAAGTCACTGGGGTACAAACCAAGATAGCCCACAGCAGTTTCACAGCACGGCCAGGGAAAGGATTAGATCAAGCCTAGAGGGCAAGCAGAGTAGCTGCTTACAAGCAGCACAGTCACCATGGCTGGGCTGTGGTGTTGTCAACACCACAGCAACCCAGTGAGCTGCTGGTCGACTAGATGAGCATCACCAGGAGCTGAACCAGGTGAAGCAGCTCACATTCGAAACCAACAGGGAACCCACACAAAGAACATCACTGTTCTTCCACAACACCATCAATACATCAGAAAACAAACAGCAAACACCATGGAGACCAACTGAAGCTCAAGATCAAGCTTAGGAGGAGAAGAACCAGCAGCCCATCTCAGGAGGAGAAGGACAAGAAGCAGCCAGGAGCAAGTCCAGGAGGTGAAGGACAAGCTAGCAGCCGAGCCAGGAGGAGTAGGCAAGCCAGAAGCAAGCTACCACCAACAGCAAGCAACAGTACCTGTACACAACATCATCACTGCACAACTACAGGCATCAGGTAGAAACCTTGCAAGCATATCATTGCATGTGCCTGATTCCAGCAAGTGATGTTATGTGATAAGCCCTCAGTTATGCAAAGAAATGCTTTGCATAACTCATCATTGGGTTCATAAAAAGATTCAGTTAATCAGAAACCAAAACCAATACCCAAGCCTCAGCTTGTGCTTCATTGGCATTCATTGTGAAGCAACAGATGAACCTACACAGGGCAAGTTTGTGCTGGGCACATGTCCTGTAGGACATGCACCTCAATCACACAAGCACTGCCAGCACAAGTTCTAAAACACAAGCAATAGGCACACAAGCAAGCAAAGTACCTCACAGATGTGCTTTGGGCCTCAGACCAACATCACAGGCCTAATCTAGGGGCAAATTTCACCAAAAGCAAGCCATCACAAAATGGTTGCTGGGCACAGGATCAGAAGATCCTGCACCTCAACACAACAAGCATTTTACTAAACAGTATAGGCAAGGGCAGCAATGAAATCATTTTCCTAGCTATGTTAATCTAGGAATCATATTTTGCTCAAGATACATTCACTGAAGCTAGCAACACAGCAAGACTCACTATCACTTGTTTACCCTAGGTAAACTAGTGACAGAAGCCAGCATAGCATACATTCATCACTGGCCAGGGGGAGCAGTTAAACTGAAGCATGGGTTCAGCTTGCTATCACCACATTGTGATATCATAGATCACAGGAAAAACTTCTAGCATACCATAAGATAGAGCTAGCTGATAGAGTACAGATTTGCTAGCATATAGCAAGTGTTAACTGAATCTTGCAGAAGTGCAAGGTTCAGAACAACACCTCTGTCAGTAAGTGTGCTGACAGAGGGAGTAGAGGAGCAAGCAGATTATCACATGGGATAGCACAATCACAGATAATTGTAGCAAGCATGCATCCAGCAGCAGCAACACAGAGCAAGATCTGTGAGCTTGGCTCACTGGTCTTGACCAGATGGCCAAAGACCATGGCCAGAGTAGAGAAGAGAGGGGTAGAGGAGATGAAGAACACGCTCACCGTACGCCCAAGCGCTTGTCTAGGCGGCATGGCGGGGCAGTGCCCGCGCGGCCGGCTAGATGCTACCCGAGGAGGTCTTCACCGCGGCACCACCGGGAGCACCGCACCCAGCGCTTCCACCGGCGTGCACACACACAAAGACCTACTCGAAGAAGCACTGCAGGCGTTAGAGAGGAGCCGACGAGGAATCGAGCTCAGTGGTGGCAGAGGGGTGAAATCCCGAGCAGGATCCAGTCACGGATCTCCTCGGAGAGGAGGCGGCCGGCGAAACTATTTGGTGGAGGTTGAAGAGGGCACCGTGGCGAGTATTTCACCCAAGGTGGCGACGGCGGAGGTCGCCGGAGTCGGCCGGAATCGCCAGGCGACGACGGCGGCGATCCAGATCACTAGAGGGGTCGACGGGGGAGAGCGAGGAGAGCGTGTGGGGGCTGGGCTGGGTCGGTGGACCGACCCAGACCCGAGCCGGTTGGCTTAGCCGAGCCGGGTGGGCCGGTTGGGCCAGCAGGCCAGATGGGCCAAACAGGCCTTGACAAATTGTTTCAAAACAAAATTTTAAATTCAAATGTCATTTCCTTTTTGAATTCAAACCAAATTCAAAAATTCAAATAACATTCATAAAACACTTTCTTAATCTTTAGTGAATTAAATATTACAATGAATTCCAATCTTTGAATTATTCTTTTAGATCTGTTTTAAAGCTTTTAAATTCTATTTTCAAAAACCTTAATTATTATCTATAGTATTAAAAATTGAATTTCTTCTTTATAAATTAAACCTTTTCCTTTTCAAATAACTCAATAAGAGTTTTATAACTTAAACTTTATTTTCAATCTTTACTTAATTGTCTCAACTTTTCAATTGGTAAAACACACAAATAAAATTTGTGTTTTTAGAAAAATCTCTAAACCCTAGTAAGTCTTGGGTAAAACACACAAATAAGAAAACTAAATCAATGAATCATCATGCATTGCATATCATTGCACATAGCATCCATTTGCTTCTTCAAACATTGTCCTTACCGGACAATGATGGTATTTTGTAGAACCAGGAGATCAGGAGCAACGCCAAGTATCCGACTCCATTACCTTTCAGTCATAAGGCAAGTTTATCTTGCTCATATCTCTTGAATGCACTGGTTTTGAAACTTCTTGCAAAGTGATGATTTCAAACTCTAACATTTCAAAAGGGATGGAAAACCTATTTTCATAAATGAACATGACTAGTGGTTACCGACCAGTGGTGATAACCTAGGAGGGCTGGCAGGTGGAACCACAGCAAGATTGTGGTGGTGGAGGTTCCACTTGCACAGGAAAGTAAACCTAGGACTAATTACCAATGCCACAGTTAGTCCGGCGCCGTAAAAACCGTGTCATCCAAGAGACTTGGAATGGGACGGGAAAGTCAGCTGTATCTTCTCTCGTTCGCATGTCAACGGGCAGCCAGTTGCCGGTCGCAGTAGGTCTTGCGGGACTACTTGCATATGGGTGGGACACCTAAGTTCTCACGGCACTGGTGTCTATGATGGTCCGCCAGAGGCGCCTAGGTACTTCATCGTTGGGGGTGAATATCAGGGGCATAACCTACTCGCGTGAATTGGGTGGGCATGCGTTGTGCGGAGAAGGCAGTGATTGGCTTGGATCAATGACTGGGCCCCACACCATGGAAGTGTGGACGGGAATATACGCCCGGTTGTGCAGCATGGCTTTGATCTCTTTTGGAAGGACACACCTCTGCAGAGAGTAAAAAGATGTGACATGTTACCCCTTGCTCCGGGAAGGAGCTGCGAACGTGGCAGGAAAGGTGCTCTCAAGGCACTATACTTGTGTTGGCTGTTGGGCATAGTTTTCTAAAGTAAAAGCAATCTTTCAAGAAAACCTTGACAAAACCTTGCATAGGCCTACGACTCTTTTGGGTCTGTGGCTGTAGTTAGAGCATATCACACAACTTCTTTCTAAAGAAACTTGCTGGGTAACGCTCGTTACTCACCCCAATCTCTTAAACCCTTGCTAGACTGTGAAGAGCTTGATGAAGCCACTCTGAACGCAATCGAAGGCCAGCAGGACATCTTCTATGAGGAGCCAGATCTCTCTCGCGGCGTCGAAGGCGTGGATTACTTCATTCGCTTCGGAGCATCCTCCGGCGAGGAATCAGAGTGAAGGAATACCAACTAATAGGGTATTACTATATCTGAGGAACCGAGCAACTGTAGAATATGAATAAGTTGTTGAGTTCTTCTCGTGTTTAGTTATTTGAGCTTTTCAGTTGCTGTAAACACTAAGCACTTGAGGTGTTCTCTTTATCGGGAGCATTTCGCTATCATCATATTTTGGTCTGTAATAAAATGTGGATCAGTTTGTATTTGGGCCCGCAATGTTTCTGTTGTACCATTCTGAGGGATGTAATATTTGTGGAGGCTTGTTCCGCAAGTGTTATATCAACGACTTGCTTACTATATCATGCAGTGGTATGTTGGGTCACCGCAGCTGGTATCAGAGCAATTGCTTTGACCTTAGGTTGGAAACCTAGTAAAGGGATAGAACCTGTAGGAGTCTTGTAGCAACGGTAAATAGTTCTCTAAATCTATGATGGTTATTCACTTGGGAATAACTTAGTCATACTTTTAGTGTTACAATTCTTTATTATGATGCATCATACTAATTCTGTACCTTATTCTTGTAACAGCTATCATGGCATCGAGAATTCCAGCACGTACTGTTTGGTCACAGAGAAAGACTCTGGAAGACTATGAGGGAACCTTGACTGAGCAGTTAGGGTCACTACTACGGGCTTTTGGACTTAGCACCGTCATCCCTGTTAAGACCTATACTTACAAGGATGACGGGACTGTGGTTAAGTACCGTGTTGTGATCATGTTACCAGATGGATTAGCACCTAGTACAGTTCAGCCTTCCGGAGAGGGAAGAGGTGAGACTGCAGCTTATCACGAGGCAGTAGTGAGAGCTATTGCGACTATCAGGGAGTACAGAGCGGTGGAGTTAGCAGGTACCACTTTTACCGCTATTCCCCATGACTCACTGATAGATGAGCCGGGAATGGATCACGATATTCTGGTGAAGAAGAAGCCGAAGTTAGCAGCCAGACTTCTTGATAGGTATAGGAAGATGGTAGGTTCACTGTATAACACTCACCGGGTCATTGTGGAGGATAAGGCGGAGATGCTTGATGACCTCACAGACACTACTAGGAGGCAGGAGCGAGCACAGTTGACTAGGCAGGAGTCGGAGGGATCTCATTTCTCACCAGTTGTGGGAAAGCATAGTTACCCGACACAGCCTGGACCTTCCAGGTATTCACTCACTCCTGAGCCTATACATTACCCAGTTATCACTTCTAGTATGGAGGCACAGCAGGGTCTCAAGGGGGTCTCGGAGTCCGAGCTTCCTATTGAGAACTCTGATGGGTAGAGGTTTGACTGGCTGGGAGATGGCCAGCAGTATACTAGCTCATATGGTGGGACAGCTCATGCAGCAGGAGGTGGCGATGACGTAGTCACTCCTGTTGTATCTGTTGAGGAGGAGGATCCGATGGAGGTTCAGTTTGAGAGTCAGGAGCCAGTTGAGACACCTATGGAGCAGGAAACACAGTTTGATCACACCTACTGCACGGAGAGTGTGTGTTACGGAGAGGCGGGGCCTTTTCCTACTATGTCTGCTCACGAGACCAGGGTGTACTTTGAGAGCTACCTCGGACTGAATGGACTAGTGTTGAGTGATACTTCTGCGATGGACACTTCTGACTCGGACTATGTTCCGGGTGGTAGGCCGTTTGTTCCCGAGACAGTGCGCCGGACTACACGCCATCACGGGTGGACTCCGGGCATGTACTATGAGCCGTGAGACAGGACAGGATGTCAAGACCAAGACAGAAGCTTAGTTGTATCTGTGAATGCAGCTAGTGCTAGTAGTATGTTGTTGTATTAAGAGAGACGGTAGAACTATCCAGTCTCGATCTATGAGTGTACTCCACGTGTGAGAGTACGTGTTGTAATAATGACCTTGTATCGGTTTGTATGATATGTATAATATGTACCTTGTATTTGGTTTTCTTGCGGTCTTCCATTTGGATTTGGATTTGGATTTTTGTTTTCCATTGTGTGACTAGTTCTGAGCATGAAGTGAAGCTCAGAAAGCATGGGCATGGTGTAATTATGAGATCTTCGCTTTATGTTTCAGGACTAGAGGGGCTATGGATACGGGTTTAGCTGCCGATGCTGAGGAGCAACGCCTGGCACAAGAGGCTCAAGCGAAGGCAATGAATGACCAGCAGGCCGAAATGGAAGCCAAAGCAAAGGCTGATCAAGAAAATCAAGCTCATTTACCACCACCACCGTTCAGGCCTTTGGCGGAACAAAGCTTTATGCAATATATGCAGTTCATGCAAGAGACACAGAACAAATTTATGCAAGAGCTCATGGGGCATGTTGGAGCCGGAAGGGTTCCAGAGGCAAGAGGGGTAAGTCTTTCCGACTTCCTCAATGCAAAACCACTTCCTTTTGCTTCCGTGGTAGAACCAATGGATGCGGAAGACTGGCTCATGGACACCGAAAGGAAATTGAAAGCGGTGGGAGCAAACGACGAGGAGAAGGTTCGTTATGTTGTACACCTTCTATCTGGACCAGCCGCAGCATGGTGGGACAACAAAGTGACACTCCAACTTCCGGAGAAGGTATTCTCTTGGGAAGAGTTCAAAAAAAAATTCCGTACCTTTCATGTGCCGGAAAGTGTAGTTGAGCTCAAGAGGAGGGAATTTGAAGACCTCAAGCAGGGGAATGCAACAATGATGGCTTACATCAAGGAGTTCACGATACTCTCTCGTTACGCAAGTGACGAGGTGAGTACTGACAGCAAGAGGGTGAAAAGGTTCCTCAGGGGACTGGATCCTTACGCGGCAATGCAGATGAAGTTGACGAAGCCGCGTAACTTTCAAGAGCTCATGGATACAGCCATTACCTGGGAGAATGATTACAAGTTGGTTCAGATGAGCCGACTGAAGAGGGCCAAGACGAAGGCCAAGAAAGTTCAACCAACCCGAAGTACTCCAACCCTGAGTTTCAAACCCAGGGTTAGGACAGGGGGAGCTCCACCCACTCGTAAGGTGTTTTCACCTAAAGGTCAGATCCTCTGCCACAAGTGTGGACTTCCAAGACATGTTTAGAGAGATTGCACCAAGCCAAGGATTATCTATTATGCTTGCGGGAAGGAGGGGCATATTCGTCCAGATTGTCCTAATAAACCAGCTGGTGGATGGCCGGATAACCGGGGGGGCAAGTCCGGAGGAGGTGGTCGACCTGCATCTGGAGGTGGCAGTAGCAGCAAGAACGACAACGGAAAAAGAGGCCGGAACTTTGGGAGGTTGAATTGCACATCTCTGAAAGAAGCTAACAATTCAGAAACGGCGGTCATCGGTACGCTCAGCATCCTCACTCATCCCAGCAAAGTTCTTTTTGATACCGGTGCCACTACATCATTCATTTCCAAAGATTTTGTTGAAAAATATGGGTTAAGGTGTCAGGCGATAGCACATCCTATGACTGTTGTGACGGCCGGGGGTAAACTTTTAGTATCCCAACTCAAACTAGACCAGGTCATTACGATCTGTGACTGTTCTTACTTTGCCGATCTCTACGTTCTTCCACTCAAAAACATAGAAGTTGTTCTGGGAATGGATTGGATGTCGGATCATGGAGCACACATTGATTGTGAAGAGAAGACTGTGTCAATCCGGAAGCCTGGAGGTGGGAGAATCACATATCAAGCAGATAAGCATACCCATGTGGAGATTGGAATTCAACTCAATTCTCTGAAAGAGGCCAAGTTAGAAGATATTCTAATGGTTAATGAGTTCATGGATGTATTTCCCCAAGAATTATCGGGAATGCCACCGGATAGGGAAATAGAATTCACTATTGATCTGAAGCCAGGCACAGCACCAATTTCACAAGCACCCTATAAAATGGGTCCTAAAGAGTTGAAAGAACTGAAAGAGCTGTTAGATGAGTTGGAAAGTAAGGGATTCATCCAAGAAAGCATATCACCTTGGGGTTCGCCAGTCATATTTGTTGATAAAAGAGATGGAGGCAGAAGAATGTGTGGGGATTTCAGGAATCTGAACAATGTCACCATCAAAAACAAGTATCCTTTGCCAAGAATTCAAGATCTGTTTTATCAAGTTCATGGAGCTGGGGTTTTCTCAAAAATTGATCTGAGATCTGGGTATCATCAAATCAAGATCAAACCTGAAGATGTACCAAAGACTGCATTTGTCTCAAGGTATGGCCATCATGAATATTTAGTTGTTCCTTTTGGTTTGACCAATGCTCCGGCAATTTTCATGAACTTGATGAACAAGATTTTCATGCCATATTTGGACAAGTTTGTGATAGTGTTTATCGATAACATTCTGATTTACTCCAAGAATAAAGAGGAGCATGCTAAACATCTCAGAATGGCATTGCAAGTGTTAAGGGAACATCAGCTGTATGCTAAATTCAGTAAGTGTGAATTTTGGCTGGATCAAGTAGAATTCCTTGGTCATGTTATTAGCAAAGAAGGGATTGCCGTGAATCCAAGCAAAGTTCAGTCAGTCTTGGATTGGCAAGCACCAACCAATGTGAAGGAAATAAGAGGATTTCTAGGAATGGCCGGATACTATCGGAGATTCATTGAAGGATTCTCAAAGATAGCTGGACTGATGACAAAATTGTTAAGGAAAAACACTCCTTTTGAATGGTCTGAAAAGTGTGAAGAGAGTTTTCAAGAGTTGAAAAGAAGACTCACAACAGCACCTATCTTAGCAGTACCAGAATCTGGAAAGGATTATACAGTTTACTGTGATGCATCCAAGAATGGATTGGGATGTGTTTTGATGCAAGACTGAAAGGTAATTGCTTATGGTTCAAGACAACTCAAACCACATGAAGTCAATTACCCAACACATGACCTTGAATTGGCAGCAGATGTATTTGCTCTCAAGCAATGGAGACAATTTCTCTATGGAGCCAAATGTGAGCTCTACACCGATCACAAGAGCCTTAAATACTTCTTTACTCAGAAGGAGTTGAACATGAGGCAGAAAAGATGGTTAGAGTTGATCAAGGATTATGATCTTACTATTAATTATACTCCTGGAAAGGCTAATGTGGTAGCCGATGCATTAAGCCGGAAGAGTACAGTAACATAGTTGATGGACAGAGAACTTCCGGAGGAATTGCTTAAGGACCTGAAAAGATTAGAAGTACAATGTCTTGAGGTCAAATCTTTGGGGAGTATTCACACTATGAGAGTGATGGAGGAAAGACAAAGTGATTTGAAATACACTATAATCAGAAGACAAGGTGAAGATCCTTTCATCACTGAAGAAATCCGCAGGATTGAAGAGGGGAGACCATCTGAGTTCCGTTTGGGTGATTTTGATTCACTCTGGTTTCAGAACAGAATTTGTGTGCCAGATATATCAAAGATCAAAGGACTGATTCTCAAGGAGGCCCACGAGACACCATATTCCATACATCCGGGAAGTACGAAGATGTACATGGATCTTAAGGAGTTGTTCTGGTGGAATAACATGAAGCGGGTCATAGCCAAGTATGTAGCAGAATGTCATACTTGTCAAAGAGTCAAAGCTGAACATCAAAGTCCCGCAGGGTTGCTTCAACCGTTGGATATTCCGGAGTGGAAATGGGAGGAAATCGGGATGGATTTTATAACCGGTTTACCTCTAACCAAGAGGCATAAGGACATGATATGGGTGATAGTAGATCGATTCACCAAAAGTGCACATTTCTTGGCCGTGAATCAGAAAGATAGTGTAGAAAAGTTGGTAGAGATCTATGTGAGAGAAATAGTCAGTAAGCACGGGGTGCCCAAAAAGATTGTCTCTGATAGAGGGTCTGTTTTTACATCAATATTTTGGAGAGATCTTCATACAGCACTAGGATCACAATTGGACTTTAGCACTGCTTATCACCCTCAAACTGGAGGGCAAACTGAAAGAACAAATCAAATCTTAGAGGATATGCTACGGGCATGTGCTCTAGATTTTGGAGGTTCGTGGGATGAGCACTTACCATTAGCAGAGTTCTCTTACAACAACAGCTATCAAAGCAGTTTGAAAGCAGCACCATTTGAAGTATTATACAGACGCAAGTGCAGATCTCCAATATGTTGGTTTGAGCCGGGAGGCAACCATGAATTTGAAATGGATTTCATCCAAGAGAAGCAAGGCATTATCGATACCATCCGTGACCGTTTAAAGATAGCTCAGAGTAGACAAAAGAGTTATGCAGATCAAAAGAGGCGAACATGGGAACCCAAAGTTGGAGATTTGGTTTATTTGAAGGTTAGTCCTATGAAAGGAATCAAGAGGTTCGGTATTAAAGGGAAGCTAAGCCCAAGATATATTGGACCATTCAAGATTCTAAGTCGTGTTGCTTTTGAATTGGAGCTTCCAGCGAAATTGAAGCAGGTTCACAATGTTTTCCATGTTTCTCAACTTCGGAAGTGTCTGAAAGCAATCGAAGACTCTATTACACATGATGACCAAGATCTTCAAGCAGACTTGACTTTTGAGGAGAAGCCAATAAAGATCTTAGAGGAGAACTGGAAGAGGCTTCGGAACCGTGCAATCAAATTCTGTAAAGTACAATGGAATCATCACTCCGAAAGGGAAGCAACTTGGGAGAAAGAAGAGGATTTGAGACAAGCATATCCAGAACTCTTCAGGTACACCAAGTTTTAACTTCGGGACGAAGTTCTGATAAGGGGGGAAGACTGTAACATCCCAGCAATTAGGACCTAAACGAAGGGTAGACTTAGGACTATTGTGCATTCATGCATCTTAAAAACCTGAGTAAACTTTTCGCAAATTAAAAGAAAACCTGGGAGAGCAAACTTCTTTCAAAGCATCTTTAGAGTTAGAGGTGATTTGATTGCTAAGAGTTTGCTATGATCTCTTGATGAAATTGTTAAATGAGTTTTGAAATTTAAATGATTGTTGAATTATCTCAAAATTGAATATTTAATAATTAACAAAGAAATAATTCAATTATGCATTAATTGAATAATAGCAATGGAATTAGAATATAAAACAAATAGAAATATTACTTTATTGATATTATACATCAATACAATGTCTTTACATCTTTATTTAAAATTAAAAGAAGATTACATCAGAGTTAAACAAAAGAAAACCTAAAACTAAACTATTTCTAAAAGACTTCTTGAAGTCCATCTTCTAATCTTCATAGTCTGCAACCTGTAAAACAAAACAAATACACAAAAGAAAAGGAACAAAGATTAAGTGTTAGAGATTTTACTCTCAGACAAGGGCAAATGTTTTGCCATTGCATCACTGAGTAATTTGGTCAAGTATAGCATCTGTTCTGTTAAGTCACTGGGGTACAAACCAAGATAGCCCACAACAGTTTCACAACACGGCCAGGGAAAGGATTAGATCAAGCCTGGAGGGCAAGCAGAGTAGCTGCTTACAAGCAGCACAGTCACCATGGCTGGGCTGTGGTGTTGTCAACACCATAGCAACCCAGTGAGCTGCTGGTCGACTAGATGAGCATCACCACGAGCTGAACCAGGTGAAGCAGCTCACATTCAAAACCAACAGGGAACCCACACAAAGAACATCACTGTTCTTCCACAACACCATCAATACATCAGAAAACAAACAGCAAACACCATGGAGACCAACTGAAGCTCAAGATCAAGCTCAGGAGGAGAAGAACCAGCAGCCCATCTCAGGAGGAGAAGGACAAGAAGCAGCCAGGAGCAAGTCCAGGAGGTGAAGGACAAGCTAGCGGCCGAGCCAGGAGGAGTAGGCAAGCCAGAAGCAAGCTACCACCAACAGCAAGCAACAGTAGCTGTACACAACATCATCACTGCACAACTACAGGCATCAGGTAGAAACCTTGCAAGCATATCATTGCATGTGCCTGATTCCAGCAAGTGATGTTATGTGATAAGCCCTCAGTTATGCAAAGAAATGCTTTGCATAACTCATCATTGGGTTCATAAAATGATTCAGTTAATCAGAAACCAAAACCAATACCCAAGCCTCAGCTTGTGCTTCATTGGCATTCATTGTGAAGCAACAGATGAACCTACACAGGGCAGGTTTGTGCTGGGCACATGTCCTGTAGGACATGCACCTCAATCACACAAGCACTGCCAGCACAAGTTCTAAAACACAAGCAATAGGCACACAAGCAAGCAAAGTACCTCACAGATGTGCTTTGGGCCTCAGACCAACATCATAGGCCTAATCTAGGGGAAAATTTCACCAAAAGCAAGCCATCACAAAATGGTTGCTGGGCACAGGATCAGAAGATCCTGCACCTCAACACAACAAGCATTTTACTGGACAGTATAGGCAAGGGCAGCAATGAAATCATTTTCCTAGTTATGTTAATCTAGGAATCATATTTTGCTCAAGATACATTCACTGAAGCTAGCAACACAGCAAGACTCACTATCACTTGTTTACCCTAGGTAAACTAGTGACAGAAGCCAGCATAGCATACATTCATCACTGGCCAGGGGGAGCAGTTAAACTGAAGCATGGGTTCAGCTTGCTATCACCACATTGTGATATCATAGATCACAGGAAAAACTTCTAGCATACCATAAGATAGAGCTAGCTGATAGAGTACAGATTTGCTAGCATATAGCAAGTGTTAACTGAATCTTGCAGAAGTGCAAGGTTCAGAACAACACCTCTGTCAGTAAGTGTGCTGACAGAGGGAGTAGAGGAGCAAGCAGATTATCACATGGGATAGCACAATCACAGATAATTGTAGCAAGCATGCATCCAGCAGCAGCAACACAGAGCAAGATCTGTGAGCTTGGCTCACTGGTCTTGACCAGATGGCCAAAGACCATGGCCGGAGTAGAGAAGAGAGGGGTAGAGGAGATGAAGAACACGCTCACCGTACGCCCTGGCGCTTGTCTAGGCGGCATGGCGGGGCAGTGCCCGCGCGGCCGGCTAGATGCTACCCGAGGAGGTCTTCACCGCGGCACCACCGGGAGCACCGCACCCGACGCTTCCACCGGCGTGCACACATACCAAGACCTACTCAAAGAAGCACTGCAGGCGTCAGAGAGGAGCCGGTGAGGAATCGAGCTCAGTGGTGGCAGAGGGGTGAAATCCCGAGCAGGATCCAGTCACGGATCTCCTCGGAGAGGAGGCGGCCGCCGAAACTATTTGGTGGAGGTCGAAGAGGGCACCGTGGCGAGTATTTCGCCCAAGGTGGCGACGGCGGAGGTCGCCGGAGTCGGCCGGAATCGCCAGGCGACGGCGATCCAGATCGCCAGAGGGGTCGACGGGGGAGAGCGAGGAGAGCGTGTAGGGGCTGGGCTGGGTCGGTGGACCGACCCAGACCCGAGCCGGTTGGCTTAGCCGAGCCGGGTGGGCCGTTTGGGCCAGCAGGCCAGATGGGCCAAACAGGCCTTGACAAATTGTTTCAAAACAAAATTTCAAATTTTAAATTCAAATGTCATTTCCTTTTTTAATTCAAAGCAAATTCAAAAATTCAAATAACATTCATAAAACACTTTCTTAATCTTTAATGAATTAAATATTAAAATGAATTCCAATCTTTGAATTATTCTTTTAGATCTGTTTTAAAGCTTTTAAATTCTATTTTCAAAAACCTTAATTATTATCTATAGTATTAAAAATTGAATTTCTTCTTTATAAATTAAACCTTTTCCTTTTCAAATAACTCAACAAGAGTTTTATAACTTAAACTTTATTTTCAATCTTTACTTAATTGTCTCAACTTTTCAATTGGGTAAAACACACAAATAAAATTTGTGTTTTTAGAAAAATCTCTAAACCCTAGTAAGTCTTGGGTAAAACACACAAATAAGAAAACTAAATCAATGAATCATCATGCATTGCATATCATTGCACATAGCATCCATTTGCTTCTTCAAACATTGTCCTTACCGGACAATGATGGTATTTGGTAGAACCAGGAGATCAGGAGCAACGCCAAGTATCCGACTCCATTACCTTTCAGTCACAAGGCAAGTTTATCTTGCTCATATCTCTTGAATGCACTGGTTTTGAAACTTCTTGCAAAGTGATGATTTCAAACTCTAACATTTCAAAAGGGATGGAAAACCTATTTTCATAAATGAACATGACTAGTGGTTACCGACCAGTGGTGATAACCTAGGAGGGCTGGCAGGTGGAACCACGGTAAGATTGTGGTGGTGGAGGTTCCACTTGCACGGGAAAGTAAACCTAGGACTAATTACCAATGCCACAGTTAGTCCGGCGCCGTAAAAACCGTGTCATCCAAGAGACTTGGAATGGGACGGGAAAGTCAGCTGTATCTTCTCTCGTTCGCATGTCAACGGGCAGCCAGTTGCCGGTCGCAGTAGGTCTTGCGGGACTACTTGCATATGGGTGGGACACCTAAGTTCTCACGGCACTGGTGTCTATGATGGTCCGCCAGAGGCGCCTAGGTACTTCATCGTTGGGGGTGAATATCAGGGGCATAACCTGCTCGCGTGAATTAGGTGGACATGCGTTGTGCGGAGAAGGCAGTGATTGGCTTGGATCAATGACTGGGCCCCACACCATAAAAGTGTGGACGGGAATGTACGCCCGGTTGTGCAGCAAGGCTTTGATCTCTTTTGGAAGGACACACCTCTGCAGAGAGTAAAAAGATGTGACATGTTACCCCTTGCTCCGGGAAAGAGCTGCGAACGCGGCAGGAAAGGTGCTCTCAAGGCACTATACCTGTGTTGGCTGTTGGGCATAGTTTTCTAAAGTAAAAGCAATCTTTCAAGAAAACCTTGACAAAACCTTGCATAGGCCTACGACTCTTTTGGGTCTGTGGCTGTAGTTAGAGCATATCACACAACTTCTTTCTAAAGAAACTTGCTGGGTAACGCTCGTTACTCACCCCAATCTCTTAAACCCTTGCTAGACTGTGAAGAGCTCGATGAAGCCACTCTGAACGCAATCGAAGGCCAGCAGGACATCTTCTACGAGGAGCCAGATCTCTCTCGCGGCGTCGAAGGCGTGGATTACTTCATTCGCTTCGGAGCATCCTCCGGCGAGGAATCAGAGTGAAGGAATACCAACTAATAGGGTAGTACTGTATCTGAGGAACCGAGCAACTGTAGAATATGAATAAGTTGTTGAGTTCTTCTCGTGTTTAATTATTTGAGCTTTTCAGTTGCTGTAAACACTAAGCACTTGAGGTGTTCTCTTTATCGGGAGCATTTCGCTATCATCACGTTTTGGTCTGTAATAAAATGTGGATCAGTTTGTATTTGGGCCCGCAATGTTTCTGTTGTACCATTCTGAGGGATGTAATATTTGTGGAGGCTTGTTCCGCAAGTGTTATATCAACGACTTGCATACTACATCATGCAGTGGTATGTTGGGTCACCGCACGGCGTGTTCTGGCGGCTTCTCGGATCGCCGACATCTGCAGTCTTGCGCTTGGACAACCTCCTTCCTCTCCGACCAATCCGACATGGAGGTGATTGGCAGCGTGGGGGCCTGCCGGTCTCGCGAATAATGGCAGCGGTCCTAGGATTCCTTCTTTCGCCAAGATGATGATCTGCCGGTGCTTGTCCCCATCGATCTGCCGGAAGTGGCATGTTCCGGAAGGCTCCGTCGGCGCTCCACTAGGAGTTTCATACCTGGAGTTTGTCGGATCGAGTGGGATTCGGTCGTGCGCACCCGTGTATTCCTCTGACCATTTGGTTTCAGAGTGAGCGCTTCGAAGCTTTGCTGGCTGTTAATATCATGGAGCACGTTCTCGTTCTGTGGTGCTAACAAAGAATGACATGGATAGCGAGATCTGGGGTCTAGCAATGATGGCTCGAGTCTTGATGGCAAGGAGGAATTGGCATGGTGATTTGTGACTTAGAATAGTGGTATGCGAGTGGGGACGACTGCACAGGAGAAGTTCAAAGCCTTACCTTTCAGGGTGAAAATCCAATGTGTGGCCTTAATTGGTTGTGCCTGACAATGGCCTTGTTGAAGGCATTATTTTGAGAGTGAGGTCTTTCTTCAGGGTGAAAACCTAAGATCTATGATCGGGCGATGGCAACGCTTGTGTACTGTTACTTTCTTAGAGGCGTCGCTTTTGGAGAAGATGAACTTCTGGTGCTGTTCTGATGGTGTTAGTACTACTGCTGTTTAAAGGAGTGGATCACTGTAGCGGGACTTCTCTTTTTTGTAATTTTTCTTTCTTTTATTGTTGTGTGCATCCATAATGCCACTAGGACAATGCGTTATTACAGAGGCTGGATATAATTGGTATCTACGCAATATTAAATATATTCTCCTTATCAAAAAAACAAAAGTATATACAATTCGCATAATTCGTCAGCCTGCTTTTCGTGGTTTCATGACTCTTACTACCGTATTTTCTTACATTTTTTTTTCACGCTATGACTGGAGTAGTGCAGTGTTCGCGTATACGCGAGAGCAAACAAATGGCTCCAAGCTCTAGGGATCTCGTTTCTTAAAATATTCTAAATGGGCATTTGAAACTTTTGAAAAATGGGGAAAAATCATAGATGTTGGTAGTGATGAAATCTACTAGTGTAAATAACAACCAACCAAAATTAGGTATGTTTTAGGCTGAGAAAAAAATAACAAATGTGTGGATTTAGGTGCAGTGAACAATCCACGTTTTCAAAACTTAATTTGTTACAGATTTGTTATTTTTGTGTAGCCTAAAATAGGACAGATTTTGAATTGAGAATTTGCACGCCTGTAGAGTTCAACCTTATCTACACATGGGATTCTGTTCTGAACTTTTTAAAACTTACAAATGCCGATTTCAATTTTTTCAGAAAACTGGCCACCGTGGAACTAGGGCTCCATTTATGGTCTCTGATAATTAATACACTATTATTAATACAGAGTATTACTATTTCAGTAGAGTAGAGAAATGCCATAAATCGTTTGCACCACGCAACATAGACCATAGCTGATAACTTAAAAGAGGAGATGTTTTGTGGTACCCTCAAATGAACTATGGCCATCCATTTTCGTAAATCTAATGGCTCATAACAATTCATACTAGTGTTAAAAAGATGAGTAGTGCAATTCATACTAGTCTAAAAATTCGGCACATTTTGAAGACAGGCCTCGGCCCAAATGACCCCGGCCCAAAATCATTAGAGCCCCAATCCCGTAACCCTAAATCGGGAGTTCAGTCCCGAGCGCCCCTCACTAGGCCGGCCGGCCGGCTCTCTCCCGGCGACGGCCGCAGCCCCTGCCTCGGTGCAGACGCGGACGAGCTTCCGCCGATTGGATCCGGCAATCTCTCCCCGGCGACCATGAGGACGAAAGCAGATTCTCAAGCCCTCCGTCGACAGCTTGTTCGCCCGCATCTCCTCAGTGTCACGCCGCCCCAGCCTTCCGCCACTACGGCCGATGACCGCCGTCCTTCGTCGAGGCCCCTCGTTCCTAGACGCCGCTGGCTAGTGCTGCTCCGGCCGGACGCCGCCGACCCCAACTCGGCGCCAGCACGCCCCGACCGGACGCTGCCGACCCCGTCTCCGAGCACCAGCACACCGACGATCGCCATCATGTCGCAGTCCGCCCCTCCTCCGGAACTGTGAAGATTTGTTAATTTGATGGCAATTGCAGATTTGCAGTAACTGTGAATTTTAGACATACTGTTTCATTTGCTTGTTGAATTCAGTGGTTATATATACTTGTTAATTTGGTTACTGCGGCTATGCCATATTCATCATGTTTTAAGGTCTGTATGGCATATGCATCGACAGGTTATGTGCAAACTTCTAGCAGCGTCCAGTCAATTCTGTCATTGCGGATTTGTAGAATTTGCTACTCTGTATTAACTTATCTCTTTTTGTCTAGCTAGTTTGCTAAATCATATACAGAATCATGTACTGTTAGTTCCAGAACTAATTTATTTGCTCAAACTATTTCTTGTGGACTTCCAGAAATGTTAATCTTGGCATGATGGCGGACACTCCCAGTGTGCAGTGCATGAAGTACTGTTGGTGCTAAACTTTGAAAGCTTGGCTTTGTTCCTTTAAATGTTATACAGTAGTATATTGGTGCGTATACAAAGTCTGATATTCATCGGCGCATTTGTACTACTCGGGAACATGTTATTTATTTCATGAAACCGCTTCATGTTGATGTGACACTGCTTTTGCAAATTGGTGTTTGTTTAGCTAACACACATTTCGTTTTGGCCTGATTTTGTATTTTTTGACTGGAAACAACCAATGTCTGTGATATGTAATTATCGTGGCACTCCTTAAGCTATTTTCAGCATATTGCATTCTTTAACCTTTGATTTGAGTAACCGTGAGGATCTGCTCATACTCGTCCAGTGTAAACCCCTACTGAAGTTCTGGTTGCAATCCATGAAATTAATCAGAAAAGGACAAAGATCCCCTGAAGAAGGTAATTTCATTTGCTAGACTTAGTGGCGGCGGCTGGGACGGCATGAAAAAGAGGCAGTTAGGTATTACTGATGGATGTTTATCGTGCTAGGTGTTCCATGAATTGTTGTGAGTTTGTTTAGGTATCAGAGATGATTATCTTATGAAGATATGGGATTGTGTAATAAAAATATAAGTAACCATTTGCTGTAGTGGGTTGAGAACCATTTACATGTATTCGAGAGCACATACATATAGGTTTATAAACTTGAATGTTTCAGCAATGTTGCTTCAGAATTCTAGAGATTTGTTCAGTTTTGAACTAGTTCGTTAGCATCTCAGCTGATGGCAATCAAATACACAGATGGACTCATTTGATGAGTGGAAACTTAGGAAAAAAAATTCTCAACTTTCTGCAATGTTGATGAACATTGTACAGCCAACCAGATTGCCAATCTAATTCTAGAAAAGCTGCAAGAGTGGCGTATTGAAATGGAGCTAGCTGCTGTTGTATTAGACAGCTGTACCTCTTCTTGAGATAGTGTTGCCACAGAGCTTCTCAGAGTTCTGCAGCCTAGGAGACTTCTCCTGTTAAACGAAATATGTTCCATGTACGCTCTTGTGCGCATATTCCGAATCTCACAGTTGATGAAAGCTTGGAACAAACATTGGACGTAACTAATAGAGTCCACAAGATGATTCAGAATGTCAAGTTCTCACATGAAAGACTTCAAAGTTTCTTGGTACAACAAAAAAGTTTGTTCTTGATTCGCCTAAGTAGTCATACACATACATTCTGCATGATATTATCACAATCTGCTTTTGCGCCTTGCAGAACAGGAATCACAAACTCACTCAATAATACAATGGACAAGTTTCCAATGGAAACCCCGACTGTTTATCTATATTTTAATAACATGTGTGAGATCCATGTTCTTTTTAACACTGACGTAATATAGTCCATCTCCTGTTGTTGCACAAATGGCTGGCCGAGTGCTGAAGAAGTTCGAAGGATACTGGGATCTTACTAGGCCAGTAATGTCATTCGCATCCATACCAGTAGGATAAGTCAATGACATATGAACAATCATTTAAAAAGCAGTTGATATGAACAAGCATTTCATCGCCAGCATTGAATTTCTTTCCTTCCTACTGTGTACTGTTCCTAACATGAGCGAGCTTCCTCGGCTCCTCAAATTCATGCATGGTCTCTGCAAATTCTCCAACAATCTGAAAAGAAAAACTGCCAATTTAGAGCATGACCACAGAAATAAGCCAACAGTTAATGAGTTCCAACCATTCTCATGTGACAACGGAATAACTAATACACTAAACTTAACCTGATATGGCATTTATATTAAGCAACCCATAAGAAGAATTCCAACAAGCGGCATACAGCTGAAGTTTCTCAGATTAAGCTCTCTCAAACTTACGTGACAACATATTTAGTTTGAAGCGGCCGGGCACTACATATATAGCCTATAGACAACAAATAGAAATCTAGATGAAAGGAACGTACCCGGGCTTAAGGGCTGCGAAGTAGCATATGCCGCTGAACAAGTATTTCACCTCTTCCTACCAGTTAGTCCATCCTGGCATTTCAAAAAGATATAAATATCTTATGGTGGAAATCTTTGTTCAGCCAAACTCACAAAGATACATCGAGTCACACCACTTTTTTTTAGATCGTCAAGCATGTTCACTCGTAAAACTACAGGACACAGTAAACAAGTTAAATGAAACAATGGGCTCATAACCAACACAGTATAGCAATGGTCAACTGGACTATGAACAACAGTGCAATTATATCGGCCTAAGTACCTACTCCCTCTGTCCATTTTTACCCTGTATTCTAGGTTTAGTCAAAGTCAAACTAGATAAACTTTGACCAAATATATTGTTAAAAATAGAAAGTCTTATAATATCAAATACATATAATATAGAAGTATTTTTCATGATGATTCTAACGATATCTATTTTATATTGTAAATTTTTATATTTTTTCTTGTACACGTAGTCAAAGTTAACAAAGTTTGACTTTATCTAAATCTAGAATGCAGGGTAATTTAGGTCTCTCTCTCTCATATTAAATTTTCTAGAAAATCTATGAATGGTTTAGTTTACTTCATGAAATCCAGGACCTTAATATTGTGGTATGACTAGACATGCTGTCTAGAGCTTCAGAGTATGGATCTTTACAGCCTCCACTCACAGTAAATTAGCATCCAATATGACGAATTCAGCTAGTAGTTCCTTCTATTATCAACTAAGAACCTGATGGGTGAACTAATAATTTCCAAAGTCTGTTGTCAAACTTACGAACTACCTTATAAAATATAACTCACTGGTCCATAAGATCAACTAATATGGACATTGTGGCGTAGTTGTTTGAAAGCATAATGTAGAAAGCAATCAGAAAAAGTACTAAAACATTTGCATTGTGGTTCATTTTGGTAACTTCCACACCTCGCAAATAACCCTAAATCGAACAATATTGTACATATCCTACGAATACATGTACACGTTTACATAACAGAAATTGACAGAGAAGCCGTACTTGATTGCAGCGATCTGGAATACCGTGGGGGATATCATCGTCCTCCACCATCGACGGAGGCGACGTGCGCGGTGCCGGCTGCCTGGTAGGGTCTGGGCGGTGGCCGCGGGTGGCGGGGTGCGGCGCCGGCATCTGGAGATGGCGGCAAGGTCGGGGTCTGGAAGTGCGGCGACGACGGGTCTGGAGGTGCGGCCGTAGCGGCGGGGGTTCCGGAGGTGCAGCAGCGGCGGGGAAACGGCGGCCGATGCAAGGTCTGGATGTGGCGGCAGGGTAGCTTACCTTTCCTTTTTCTTTTACAACGAACCTCCCCAGGACTTACGGCTAGGTAATGGGCTTTCTGGGCCTTTCATACTAGTGTTATTTTAGGAGTAGTATGAATTGAAGAAAAGTACCGTAAAAGTTGCCTAAAGAGGGAACCTTAAAATACTCCCTCCGGAGCGAAATAGATGACGCAAAAGTCATTTTGCAAAAACACCTCTGGATAATTCCCGACCAAACCAACCATCCTTTAACCGCATCGTCTTCTTCTGTCGCTCCCCGCGCCTTGCTTGCACCGTCGTCGCGGCCGGCCAGCACACGTCGCCCGTGCCCCCGCCGCTCTGCTTCCCGGCATCCTGCTGCTTCCCGGCGTCGCGCTGCTCCCCCGCTACTCCCAGTCAATCCCCGCTCAGCCCCTCCGCCCCTCCCCCGGTCCACTCCTCCGCTTGCTAAAAATCCTCCATTTATCCGCGCTTCGGAGCCTTCGCGTTCGATCTGGAGGGCATGGGAATAAGGGAGGCCATGAGCTGCTGCTGGGCGGCATGTCGAGTCAAGCCTAGAAGAGGAGAAGAAAAACAATTTTGCCCCGGCGCCCGCGCCTCCTCCTCCGCTCCTCGTCGCCGTCCGGCCCAGCTGCGGGATGGCGGCGGCGGTAGACCTAGAGGACGCGTTCGGCGCGACGCCAAGCCGGAGGGCCACCCGGCCCCACGCCCCATCCTCTTCCGCGCTCACGCTCGCTCCGTCGCCGCCCTTCGCGTCGCCGTCACCGACTGCCACTCCCTCGCCTGGGACCGCTCCCTCTCCATCTCCGACCTTGACGATCTCGTAAGCTCCCCCTTACCTCCTATTCCTAGTCCGCAAGCACTCGCCTCCGATTGATGCTGATGCATAGTTTCCCCATCGATGCATTCCCTTGCGTGTGCTGTCGAATCAATCAAAGAAAGATGATATTGGAATCGGCGGCTCATGGTCCGACTTCCTGGATTACCTCAAGTCCTCCTTGTCTTCCGGGGAAGTGAAGCTGCTCTTCGCCGCCGACCAACTCCGTAAGTCACCTGGCATGATTACAGAACAGGATTCTCTTGTGACAAATCCTGGTTCTCTTGTAACAGGATTCTATTGAAGTGAACCAACTCTGCAAGTCACCTGGCATGGTTCTGTAATTCTATTTCTGGGATACAAATCCTGTAAATCATGGTTCTGGGATGCAACTCCGCAAGTAAACCTACCTGTCCAGTTCAATTTTTCCTCATTATTCTCTTGTGACAAACATCACGTGATTGAGATCTTGAGGACTATGCGCTCTATGCCGCTTATAGGACTACGCTGGAGCGTGCATCCAAGAGGTTGTTGTTTCTCAGCTGTTTCTATTTATGCTTAATTGTATATTCTACACTTAAAAGTTTGTTTCTGAAAGGGTTAAGTCTTTACTCAAAACTTTATTCAGGAATGTGTTCTTTTGTTTTTTTACAGAACAGTAACAAATGTCTCAGCTGATGAAGAGTCTGTCATCTGAAAGAGTAGGCTGTTTCATCCTTTGTGCAGATGTGTTCTATGCTGATGTTGGTAAATCTGCAAGGCCATTTACCGAATGGCAGCATTCCTTCGGAGCTTGGTCAGTTGACAACAAATACCTAAACCATATTTTTACCAATGCTTCGTAGGTTTGCATCATTGATACAACTCCAAGGGCTCCTTATGCTATCAAAGAACTACCTAGATGGCACCATCCCTACTGGGATTATTCCTCGCCACCACTGGCCGCTGTTTCTCTCAATCTGTTGTTACCGCCGTGTTGCCCAGCCCTCAGGTTCCAGATTCCACTCAAGTAAGGTACTGACTAATGACTTGAGCTCCTAATTTATATTCATGTTCAGTTCATGGAAGAAATCCGTAATCTCTATATACCCCACTCTTCCAAATTACAAATGATTTTCTGACACACCCTTATCATTATCTGTATTGTGTGCTTGCTATGTGTTTGATAAAAAGCTCACGTTTCAGGCCATTAAGTGAGCTCCTGAATTAATCAATGCAACTTGGTTCATATGCATTTCAGTTGAAATCCTTGCCAATCAAGCATTGGGAATCGATCTTGCCAGCTTTGCTTAAATAAACTTTGTTCTATCATGATGGCTAACTAATTCCTTAGAAAAAATTCTGCTAGCTCCATAGGAGTCCACCTGTTTGTATCTATCATGTACAGTTGCTTCCAAACAAGAGCCTATTTTGCACAACATAGTTAAGTACCTACGAGGCTAATGCTACATAACTCTCGCCGCGGCGTTCTCGAGAAGGCACCCACCGCGGTGAGGATGGCGTTCTCGAGAAGGCATCCACCGCAGCGAGGACGGCGTGGACGCCGGAGATAGGGAACCCTCACCGGGATGGACATAGGTATCCTCAAACTGGCTTACCTAGATGGTATCCTTTGCACAAAACCTCTGTTTTATCTGAACCTAGCAAGATATACAGGTACCTAACCTATGTTGCACAAAACCTCTGTTTTATCTGAACCTAGCAAGATATACAGGTACCTAACCTATGTTGCTTTGTCTGCAAGGTTTCTTCCCTCATGTTTCATAATGGGCTGGCTGCTCCAGTTATGTTTCAACAAAAAATATAGTGACGTCAAATTGTTAATCTACAAGTACGTCAGGTTTTAGGTGTATCCTAACTGAATTTTCAGTCATTTTCAGAATATGCATCAAACTATTTACTGAATGTTCAGAAAAATTGCAAACTGAATCTACAAGTATGTCAGGTTTCAGGTGAAGGAGCTCGCTCGAACTCGAGGCTGTGAAGGAGTTGGCCGTGGAGGAGCTCGACCTCGAGCGGGAAGGCAGCGGCAAAGAGCACGAACTCGAGCGAGAAGGCAGCGGCGCCCGGGACGGCGGGAGGTCAGCGGCACGACTGACAGCGGCGGACGCCCAGGGAGGGCCTGCGGGAGCTCGAGCAAGGCCGGGGAGGAGGGCCGGCGGGAGCTCAAGCACGGCCTGGTCCAACGGAGGTGGATGCGGATGCGGGGTCGACGGAGGCGGAGAGCGGAGGGGACGGGGGAGGGCGGCGGATGGCGGAGCCTGGCCGGCGGAGGCGGCCAGGAAACTCACGGTTTTGATTTTCCTATCTAGGGACCCGATTTTAGAAGACTTGAAACTACAGGGGGTGTTTTGCAAAAAATCGTTTGAGTGTCAGGTCCGACATCCTTTTCGTGCCGGAGGGAGTAAATGCCTTTTGTGGTTTTGGTTGAAAAAATATGTACTCCCTCCATTTTAAAATATAAGATGTTTTAGCTTTGTGAAGCAAATATATTTAGATATCTTTTAGTGTGTAGGTTCACTCGAATATACACACTAAAAGATACTTAGATACATACACACTAAAAGATATCTAGATATATTTGCTTCACAAACCAAAAACACCTTATATTTTGAAACGGAGGGAGTACTGAATAGGCCCAGTAAATTTGGTCAACCCATAAACATTTTTAAGGGGTACTAAAATCACCGCCCGAGAACCTTATATTCTCATTGTAAACCACAAAACCGTTGCCGAGAGGGAATTTTTATGTTGGACCTTGCTCTTTCACCACCAGACCTACACCAAGTTCGCCCAAATTCCAAGGACCTAGCCGCGCCGCAGAGCAGCCTCCCTCTGCATCTCAACGACATAGGTAGAGGTGGCTAGCTATGTCCGGGAAATTTGGAGCCTCAAGCCGCCTGTCCCTCACTCCATGGGGTGGCAGGAGTGGCGATGAGGGTGGTGCATGAGAGCCGTTCCTCGCGGCCATGTAGGATGGGGGCTTGCGGCCTTGCGGGCCGGCAGAGGGGAGGTCGCCGACAGTCAATATGTTAAAGAAGGGAAAATGAGATAAGGCAAAAAAACGAAAAATGGAAAAACTTGCTGACCTACGGGCCCATGTGAAGATTCCATTTCACAGTAGGTTTTATAGGTTCCTACTCTATCCGAGCACGCACCATACCAAAAAGAAAAACGTTTTAAGATATACCTTAAAACTTTTGCGAGGGAGCCAGGGAGTGGAGCAAACGTTGTTTTTGTTTCCGTTGATTTGTTAAAAACTCCGGGCAAACCTCCAAAGCTTGAGAATTTCTCCTCCCGGTCTACACTACATGCATGCATCGCATGCTGCCTGTCTAGCTCTAGCTGGGTGGCCCTGCCCAAAACTACTGCGCCGAAACGGGGCTGCAGGGGCATCCTATGCCACGCACGGACACCTCGCCACTACGGCAGTACACTACTACTTCCGCAGTATAGTACTGTATTTGTACTCTGGTTTTTACCTACTAGGCTGGCTTGAGCTTTCACCTAGGCTGGGGCTCAGCCGAGTATCCGATGAAAATACTCGCTACCTAGTCTCGCACTGCCGCAGTACGCACCGCACTCTTCTCACGTGCCCTGACCGGTGAATGAGAGTGTTCTAGAATTTTATTTATGATTTATTTACACTTATAAATATAACTTTAAAATGTTTAAAGATAAAGGGCTATGTGTAGCTTGGTACATGTTTTGTATTTCGTTTTCTAGAAAACTTTCGCTCCTCACAGAGATTTGCGAATTTCGAGAAATCAACAAAATTTCGTAGAATTTTTTCAAAACTTTCGACCAAATTTGTTGCCCAGAATTTAAAATATTGTATAAAAACAAACCCGTGTGACCAGGAATCGAACCCGTAACCTACCAAACAACAAAACAGGCCTTCTACCACGTTCTTGGAAAAGTAATGCTATTTCTTATTTTAGTGCGTAGTTTTCTGGATTTATTTGAATTTGAACAAAATTTTCGCACGAGATGATATTTTCTCGCCTCTACCCAAAAACCGCTTATTTCGTGAATTTCGTACGAAATTTCGACGATTTTTTTCACTGGTTATAACCGTAATAAGATATATATTTATATTATATAAAATTGTTATTATATGTGCTAATATTTTATTCTATATACCTAGTTAAAATTTGAAGAGCTTGACTTTGATCAAATCTAAAGTACAATGAATGCAACTCTGGATAGTGGATACTGGCTAATTATTTTGCACCGAAGTAGAGTAAAACCCCGTGGGCAACTCGATCGGTCGATCCCCTTCCCCTGGTAGTAGTAGTACCACGCCCTAGCTATGCAGGTGCAGCTCCATCCCCTGAATCTGGATTGCACTCTATATCTCTATGCAAAATACTTTTGTTGACTTGGCTCCACTCTCTCTCTCTCTCTCTAATCTGCTCTTCTGCCTCGCATTCAGGTTTCGTATGTTATGGACTTCTGATCCGATTTAGAAAGAGCGGTACAGTTCCTCCTTTTGACCGTCAGCAATACCTACGAACCCAAAGGGCAAATTTCTCTTGCTCCCACCCGCGACAGCATGCTGCCCACGCATATATGCAGGTAGGCACGCACGCCTGCTCTGCTTTTCTTTATGCGATGAATACTAAATGTTTTTGTACGGAGTAACATTTTTTTTTGGTATATGAGCCCCTATATGCATATATACATTCAGTGGTCGATCGTTTGAACATGCTTATAATAACTCGTAAAAACGAAAACTGGAGCTGTCCAAGGCTCTCCCGAGCTCATCCGTTCCAACCTGGGCTAAAATAACGTACTTGACTACTTGGGCTTTTCCCGGGCGTTTTGCCTTTGGTGGGCTGCGAGTTGCCACCGATCCAGAGGGATCGTCTACCTCTAAAAAAAACATGTTCCTCTTCGTCTCTGCATCCTGCCCTCGTCCCGATCGATTCCACCGCCGGGAGCCGGCAATTTGTGCGGCCGTGCCACCGCCCGTCGCCCTCTCTCCGTTCCGGCCTACTCTGCAATCTGTGCCCTCCCGTCCTGCCGGCTCGCCCCGCTGATTCGTTGACAAGTGACGCCTGTTTGACCTGACGCGGTGACGCCGCACGCACCGCAAAAATCCGAGCCAAATTGAATTCCGGCAGGATCAACGACGGCGGGGCTGCGGTAGTGCGGCACCATAGCAACTGCAGGCCAGCAGCGGTTCATCACCAGCCCCGGAATCCCACAAGTGATCAGTTCACGGTAAGAATGAAGAAGTGCTTCAGTTTAAATTTTTATTTTTATTTTCCCCAATATAGACTGTAATCAATAAGTAGTTAAAATTTCACTTGTAGGTCTGAAGATGAAGAACAAGGAGAGGCAGGACAAGTGCAGTGATTCCAAACGTTTGTGAGATAAACCTGCAAAGAAACCGAAGATAACTTCAACGTGCTGACGCCAACGCCAATGCGAATATCATCGCTCACTTTCAAAAGGGAGATCACGAGGTTAAGTGATATTTTTCTTCATTCTCGCGATGTAATTTAAATATTGGAGACGCTATCACTGCTATGAACAATTTGCATTGTCGTTCTTCTTGTTGTGAACCTACATATATTATATATTGTGGGTTGGAAGTTTTTTTACTCCGAATACCCAATATGAAAATCCTGGCTCCGCTAGTACTTGGAGGCGCCGCCTAGAGTCTTCTTCGACATTTCCATCCTTGAAGCAAGCTATTCAGGTGAAACTCTAGATCCGGTTGGGTTAGGCAACGAGCGTTCTTGATATCGCTATCCTCCTTTGCATGCTTATAATATTTAAACCATGGTGCCTGACGGGCGGTATGGAGTTCTTGTGGTGGTTTGTGCGGCAACGATGAAGCTGGTGAGTGATGGTTTGGTCACGGCAAAGACGTTGGTAGTCGTCTTTGTTTTGGTGTGTTTGATGGATCTTCATGTTGGTCTTCTCATGTTGAAAAGTTGGAGTTGCTATCATGTTAGAGATGCAATGATGACATGCGTGGGGTTGTCTAGTTGTGAAGATATTCATTGGCACAAGTCTTGCATAACTCCTCTTCGAACCTCAACTTCAGAATCTGAGTTGTCTTTTGCGTGAAGGGTCAACTATTTGGCTTCACGAGGCCGCTGCGACAGAGTCTTCTTAGGTGGTCACTCTTTGGAGAAATCGTTGTCGCTGGCTCGTGGAGGAGTGCTAACTATGACACCATGGGCAGTCTCAACGATGACCCTAGTTTCAGTCGACGTGTTTGCAGTTTGTGTTGGTAGCCATGTTGGTTGTGTGCACCCTCGAGATGTTCGTGTTCCATAACGGGGCGAGGGTGTCTACATCGGTTTTAGGTCAGTTTCCAGCTAATTAATCGGTCAATTATCTTCTACTTTTATAAAAATGAGGCAATATTGCCCGTTGTGTTCAAAACAAATTTGCTAAGCACATTGTGAGTGTATATTGTCAAAGATTTACCAAAATAGGAATTGAACACAATAACTTGAAGGTCACGAAGTGGCAGGCTAAACCACTTTGCTGCTCATTGCTTCACTGTACCACCACATGGACCGGCGGTATTACGTGTTTACGTTCAAGCTATCAGCCAGAGCGTGGTTGAGCGGTAGTAAAAAAGGGCTAGTTCATTTGGACGCCGAGCCTTGCATCAGGGTTCCTCGGTGTTCCACTTCAAGGATTTGTGGAAAGTTCGGCTGCCCCTTAAAATCAAATACTTCATGTGGCAAGTTGTCAGAGGAAGGATCCCTAGTGGGGATCAAGTTCAGAAACATCACAGTTATGGGGATGGCCTTTGTCCTCTTTGTGGTGAGGCCGAAGACCAAAATCACATCTTGTTTGACTGTGTGCTTGCGAAGTTCTGCTGGTCTGTGTTTAGTGAGACTCTCGGGTAGCAGTGGGCTCCCGTCTCTTTTTCTAGCCCGTTTGTGTTATAGAGGGTTTGTGTTACAGAGGGTTAGTGGTCAGTCATATTGTTTGGTATGGCTTGCTGCTGCTGCTGCTCTTCTCTGGTCACTTTGGTTAATTCGAAATAAAGCTCTTATTGAAAGAATTTTTATTAAGTCCCCAACTGACGCTATTTATAAAATCATTGTCTACCTACAGCTCTGTACGCCGCTGAATCGTGCTGACGACCGCCCTGAGATCCAGAGCATGATCACCAACATCAAGACCAAGATCGCCACCCTTCGTCAAGCTATGGACTAGAAGCTTGGCCCGCGCTACCCCGCCCCTGCTTGTAGTCGCAGCTCTCTTTGTTTCGTTTGTGCTTTCCTGTTGTGAAGCACCAACTTGTTTGTTTCCGGGGTTATCTTGTATGATACCTCTCCAATTGAACTGGCCTGGCCCAGTTCTGCTTTGTAATCGCCCTAACTTTGTTACTCTCTGGTCCCCCTAGGGCTTTATCTATAAAGCCGGGCATATGCCTTTTATCTTTAAAAAGGGCTAGTTAGGATGAAGTTTTGGAAAGAGTTTACTTTGTCCTAAGCATTTACCCATGGTTTAAATATATCACTTTAGCCCCAGAAATTAACCGATCTGATCGATCTCCCTGCTGCAGGTGCCGCCATGCAGATCTGATTGCTTCCCCCTCCCCTCTACGGATATAAAGGTTTCGACTTCCACATAACTTATCCCAATAGAAGTCCAATTATAACCAACCACATAGACATATTCCACACATATTCACAACAATGATACATTTATAGATTCTTCGGTGGCTTACAACAAAAAAATCACACCCGTACAAGATCCACTTTTAAACTCACTGCCGAAGCAAAGCCTGTTTCTGCATAACGAGGTGCAAGCAACTTCATAACGGAAATCCGTCAAAGCAGTTGAGGTTAATAATGATTTATTACAACATGTCCCTCATTGTGTTACTGATGATATGAATGCATCACTCTCTCGGGAGTTCACGGGTCATGAAGTGAGAGAGGGGATCGACTCTATCGGTGATCTTAAAGCCCCAGGGCCAGATGGTGTGCCAACTATTTTTTATAAGGCATTTTGGCACATGGTGGAACCAAAAATCCAAGAGAAAGTTTTGGCTGTGTTGAACGCTATGCTGAACGGTTGGAGCAGGATGACCATTGTGATGATACCAAAGGTTACCAATCCAGAGAAGGTAACAGAGTTCTGACCCATTAGTCTGTGTAATCTATTATACAAGCTCATCTCAAAGGTCCTTGCCAACCCTGGAAGGTGATTTTGCCATACATAATTTCTCGAACCCGAGGGCTTCTCATCCCTGTTAATAGAAGTGAAGATGATGGATTTTACAGGGGATACAACTATTCGCAGGGGCACCAAAGATCAATCATTTATTCTTTGCTGATGACTCCCTAATTTGGCAAATGCATATAAACTACTCCCTCCGATCGGAAATAAGTGTCGGCAATTTTGTACTAGCTTAATACAAAATTTGTACTATGTTTCCGACAGTTATTTCCCTCCGATCGGCAATTTTGTACTAGCTTAATACTATGACTCCCTAATTTGGCAAATGCATATAAACTACTCCCTCCGATCGGAGGGAGTACAACATATACTTGCTTTGTATGAGGGGCAAATGATTAGCAGGGATCGGCAGCTATGTTCAGTAAGGGTACAACAAGTAGAACCAAACATGCTGTTTGGGGGGGGGGGGGGGGGGGGGCGTGCGTGGGTGTGTGTGTGTGTGTGTGTGTGTGTTAGGCATACCTAGGGAATCTTGCAATGACCGTTATCTTGAGGAGAAAATTTGGCAACGGATTCAAGGCTGGATGAAGAGACTTCTGTCATAGAGGGGCAAAGAAATTTTGATTAAAGCAATTGCTCGGGCTATCCCTACATACGTCATGTGTTGTTTTGATCCAACAATATCATGATGCGAGGAGATTAGTGAAATGATCTGTCATTATTGGTGGAACCGTCAAGATGAGAAGAACAAGTGTCACTGGATTAGTTGGAAAATTTTGACACGGTCATTTTAAAAAGGAGGGATCGAGGACTCGGGTTTGGGGATCTACATATTTTTAATATGGCTACGCTTGCCCGACAAAGCTGGCAAATGTGCAAAATCCTGACCCCGTTTGTCGTATTGTTTTGAAGGCCATATATTTTGTATTCCTTCCCTTTAAAAATATAAGATGTTTTAGGTTTATGAAGCAAATGTGTCTAGACATTTTTTAGTGTGTAGGTTCACTCGAATATACACATTAAAAGATATCTAGATACATTTGCTTCACAAATCTAAAACATCTTATATTTAAAAACGGAGATAGTAGATACGACTATACTTCAGGCGAAACCGAAACCAGACATTTGGCGTAGCATTTTGCCATGGCCTTATTTGGCGGATTGGTTCAGGAGAAGGCATGGATGTTTTTAACGATCCATGGATTTTTTCAGATGAGGAGCATATATTAATAACAATAAGACACTACATCCAGCCTCTACAATAATGCAGTGTCCTAGTGACAATATGAATGCACACTGTTAAAAAAATGAAAGAAAATTACAAAAAGAAAAGTCTCGCTACAGTGATCAATTCCTTTGTATTAGTAGCGCCAAACACCGCCAAGACAACACCACAAGTCTAGTTTCTCCAAAAGCGACGCCTTCAAGAAGGAAACAGTGCACAATCGTCATCGTCGCCTGATCATAGATCTTAGGTTTTCACCGTGGAGAAAGTCTCGCTTACAAAACAAGTCTCGCTACAGTGATCAATTCCTTTGTATTAGTAGCGCCAAACACCGCCAAGACAGCACCACAAGTCTAGTTTCTCCAAAAGCGACGCCTTCAAGAAGGAAACAGTGCACAATCGTCATCGTCGCCTGATCATAGATCTTAGGTTTTCACCTTGGAGAAAGTCTCGCTTACAAAACAATGCCTTCAACAAGACCATTGCTAGACACAACCAACTAAGGCCAGATCTTAGATTTTCACCCTGCAAGATAGGACTTTGAACTTCTCCTATGTTTTCGCCCCCACTTGTTGATGCCGCTGCTACGAGTCACAATTCACCAAGCAAGTTCCTTATCACCACAAAGACTCAAACCACTGTTGCTATATTGTCGTTCTCCGTCTCTGACTTTGCCATGGACCATAAGAACTGGACCATAAAAAGTGTTCCATAATGACAACAGATAATAGAGCTTCGCCACTCTCTCTCTAAAATCAAACGGTTAGGAAAAAAACATAGATACGCACGACCGAATACCACCTGATCTAGCAATCTCCAGACATGTCGCCCAAGGGTACCAAGGGGTACTACAAGGAGACCACGATACGCCCAATAGTTTAGATGAGCCCATGAGGGTGTGTGATCTTTTGGATCAAGAAAATGCATGTTGGGATGAGGAGCTTGTATGGTTTGTATTTGATCCAGATGATGCTAAAGAAATTCTTTCAATTCCAATTAGGCCAGAGATGGAGGGCTGGGTGGTGTTTGACACGAGAAAAACGTCTATGCTGGGGGTGGCTACTTAGGAAAGGAGTAGAGTAGCGTGTTTCTCTCATGCGCTGGAGTAAAGAAAAGAAATGCGGGCGTGCCAGTGTACCGTAGTACACAAGAAAAAAAATAAGGTAGGGAAGCATGTATTTTATTAATCTCTCGTGGAGAAACAAAGTACAAGATCCCTGGTACATGCGCTCCGTGGCCTGCTAGCACGGCCAGCCTGACTATGGCGATTGCGATCTCCTGGTTCCCGGGGCCTTGGAAGGCACCCGGTTAATTACTCCCGCGGGTTACGCCGCGAGACACCTCCGATTAAGCTGTGTGGTCGTCTTCGCTTCGCGTTCTCCATGCATGATGATGATGAAGTGTGTGTGGGCGGCGGCAAAGCCCGTGTCCTCGTCGGTACACGCGCCGCAAGTGACGTGGCCTTTGCTACGGCCACGCCCACCCTCGCCGTCGCGCCTCGTCGGTCTCGACGGCATTGATGTAGTTGAGTCGAAGTAGCATGGGTCTGCTCGGCTAGGACTTCTTGACGACCGGCAGCTTCGTTGGGGTGCGCAAGGGGTATGCCTCGCGGGAGTAACTCGGTGGAGATCGGCGTCAGCGTGAAGCTGACGTGCACACAAGTCGGCATAGCCGGCGTGGTCGGCGCCTCGTCTTGGACCAACGCCAAGTTCATGGCTGTCGGCGTAGACAAGGACGCCGTCTCACGGACTCACGAAGATGGTGGTGTCGAGGATGCGTCTCGGCCGCTTGGACGGGCAAGAGAAGGGGATGCCGCAGGTGGCGGCGCGTCTCGTGCGGCTTCCTGACGATCACAAGCAGGTCAAGCCGCGACGCGTCCACGGCTCGAGTGCGATGGATGATGATGTGAGCATCGGCCTTCCTATGTGCTAGCCGCGACCACGCTCTTTGATGGCCACCAGCTAGCCAGGACGTACATGTCAAAGCATGTACCATGCCTTATGCTGCATGCGCCATGCATGTACGCCTGTACAAGCTTGCTTGTGATGTGAGCTTTACGGTCAGGTACATGTCCGCCTCCGGGCATGCATGCCACGGGATGCCGAAAGCGAGCACATGCCAACTTGAAGAGGCCGCGCGCTGCTCCTAGGCGTGTCACCAGGTCGGTGTGATTTTTGATAGCAAAGGATTTTTCTCAGTCAAATCTGCATATAGGCTAGGGTTAGCCTGAGAGAAGCTCGTATGCACCATGATACTAGCTCATCAACGGCTCCAGCAGCAATAAGCCCTTTTTGGAACAAATTGTGGACTGAAGTTAATAGGGAAGGTGAAAATGTTCAGTTGGAGGCTGTGCCTTAATCGCTTGCCAACACGCATGAATGTCATGAGAAAAAGAGACGCTTTGGATACAAGATGCCGATGTGCAATCGGGCGGATGAGGATGCATGGCGGCCACTTGTTCCTCAAATGCAAACAGCCTGTGGTACACTCTTCTGCTAGACTAGAGGATGTCCAAATGAGCTCTTGTCTGCCCCTACCGCGAGGGCAATGTTTGAGATGATCTGGTCTCTTCCAAGTGATCAGCAACATATGGTGTTAGTTGTACTTTGGGACTGGTGGACGACACGGAATAAAAAGAATGCAGAAGACCCTAAAAAAAAATGCAGAAGACCCTCAAAAAATTTTGCAGAAGGCAAGGATTCAGCTGAGGTCTGCCATAAGTTCAGAGACATGTGCTCGACTTCCAGCAAGCAAATCCATCACCGACAGGCAACAGCTTCCCATATAGGACAACCCAAGACCTGGACTAGACAAAACAAACATCAATCATGTTAAGGTTAACTTCGATGCAGCGTTTTTAAAGAAATCGGGAGAGGGTTCCTGGGGTGTTGTCGCGCGATCGGATGATGGGAAGTTTGTTGCGGCGGCAGCTGGAAAACTAAAGAACCTGCGGGATGCGCTACAAGCTGAAGCTTGTGTTGCGGCATCGGAAGGGAGCGGCTGCTCCAGGTTTGAACCGTGTGATTTTTGAGTCTGATTCAAAGATTTTGTTTCTGCCCTAGAAAAGTGACCTACGATCTATCGGCCATCAGCGTACTTCTGAAGGAAGTACGGAGTATATGCATTAGCTCTTCAGAGATTTTTTAATTCAGTTTTGCTCCTCGTATTTGTAATGCTGTGGCTCACTCCCTTGCCCAGTACAGCCTGCGCGCGGAGATCGATTGGGCTGGGAGGGTGAGGCACCGGCTTGACTTTGTCTCTGTTTTAGTTGACAGCCACATTGCTCAGCACTCTGGTTAAGGGGAGTGCCATTTCCATGTAAAAAAAAAACTTTACAACGAAAACCTGATATTCTGTAACCTGAATACCTGATATACTTTAGTACAAGTAAACACGACGTAGATTGACATAAAAAGAAGACCGCCAACCAATCCAAAAACGCAAAGACAACTTGGCGACGTGCTAGTTCAAGTGTTCAACACTGCTCAAATCGATATGCTGTAAACTGAGAGCGTACGAGCGCCTTGGCATTCGTCAGTTAAAATCACGCTTTCTAGAACTTTTTGAAGAACTCGTAGATGTGCTCAGTGACCTCCTCCGCCTTCTGCAAGTGTATGTAGTGCGCGCCGCCGGTAATCACCACTACTTCCTCCAGACCCGGCACATCCCCCTTGAGGCCGCCATCGAGTACATACTTCTGCACAGCTTTCGATTTGCAGCTCATTGCTGTCTCCCCAACCATGAACTTCGTGGGCACCGTCACCTTGGCCCCCGTCCACGGCGCCGTCAGCTCCCAGTTCCTCCACCACCAGTCCAATACAAATAATCTCAGAATCGAGGAGCATGTGAAATCTGAAATTGATGAAGAAAATACAGTACTGTATAAAGGTTCTTACAGGTCGAGGCAGCGGGTGGAGTTCATGGCGCCTGTGAACCCGGTCTCGTCGAACTTGGCTGCGACGTGCCCGACGTACTCCTCGGAAAGCCATGGAGGCAGCGGGATGTCCTCCTCCGTCGATCCGAACCACTCTTTCGAGAAGGCGGTCGCCCCGGTGTCAAGGGTTGTGAGCAGCTTCTTGATGATGAACTTGGTGTCCATCCGCGCAAACTCGGCCTCCATGGTCCCGACCTCCTGCATCCGGACGAGGTAGTAGGCGTCGCCGTAGATCCGCCGGAACGCCTCCAGGGGACTCACGGCGGGGTTGCGCGGCATGAAGGCTACGCTCATGTTCACGAGCGCGCGCACCCGTTCAGGCCGGAACGTGCACATCTGCCACGCCAACAGAGCGCCCCACCCTTGCCCCACCACGAACACCTGTGGGATGCAGAGGGCGTCTAGGACACCGACCATGTCGCCGACGAGGTGGAAGGCGGTGTAGGACAACGGGGAGGCCGGGGCGGACGAGTCACCGTGGCCGCGGAGGTCCGGGGCCAAGCAGCGGTAGCCGCGCCGCGAGAGGGACAGTACCTGGTGGTGCCACGAGCACCAGAGTTGCAAGAAGCCGTGGAGGAAGAGGATGGTCCCTGCTGCACCGTCGCCGGCCTCGGCGACATTGATCTTGACGCCGTTCACCTCCAACGTCCGGTGTGTAACACCATCCAACGCCATTACCGTTGCCATCTCACTGTATGTCTTCCTATGGGTGACTTTTTCCTTATCTGTCACCGGCTGTGTGCTTATATATATTGGCTGCCTTGATGCTCTTGTCAAAATATGATAAATGAAAGGGCATGCTAGCTTTGTACTGATGCTCGTGAACTTGTAAGTTTCGGTCGCCAATAGTACTTTTCTATACTACTGTCCGTCGTCCGTTTTATAATAAAATATACTTCCTCCGTTTTAAAATATTATTTAAGCTTTGTGAAGCAAATACATTTAGGCATCTTTTAATGTATATATTTAAGTGAACCTACACACTAAAAGATGTCTAAATGCATTTGCTTCACAAATCTAAAACATCTTATATTTTAACATAGAGGGAGTAGGATATTACGTAACTCTGTTTTGAAATATAGTAGCTTTCCAAAATATATTATATTTTAAAATAGACATAATATTATATTAAATATTGGTTATAGTTCGTCCTAATATTACGGAAACGAAGGAGAGGAAATAAAAGTACTTGGGGATTTATTGTATGAGCTGGAATACAACGCTTCATTGATTTCATTTGATTTTCACATAAAAGAAAATACATCATTATAGTACGGCCTAAAGAAAGTTGTGAGTTCAAGAATAAATATATCATATTTGGGCGAGAGAAGTGACAGAAAGGAAAGAACAAAAGAATATACAAAAGAAATGGATGTTGCACAATGTCTCTTTGCATCTAGAGTCGAGAAAAAATATGATGGGTTTGCTAGATTTCAACCCAAAATAATTCTGTGTAACTAATATAATCTTAGAAAATATGAAAAAACATACATCACTATTAAATCAAATGTATTCCAATAAGGCTATAAAAATTCAAGGCCATATAATAGAATATACAACACAAAAGTTTTAACTTATACAAGTTTTTTTTGAAAGAAATACGGTAAAGAAAGCTTCTACAGTGGTTTTCTTAATAATAAGAAAAACTAGGTTTGAGTCTATGTGGACAAATATATAGGTGTATAATAGATGTACTATTCACTACTATGGCCACTTTATTGCAACCTTCAAATATAATCATAGAAATATGTATTAATGAAATATACAAATATATAGATCACACCTATGTATCTGTGTGGATTTTTCAACTTCTTTTATAAGCTTTAAGTACAATATAATATATTTTTTACACTAGGGGCCCGTATAATGCATATGTGCGTACGGACATGCGTGATGCATCTTTTGTCCTAATGTTGAAAGGCATCTTTCCATTAAAGATTCCAGTTACCTACGGTGGAAAACCTTGCTACCATATTCGTACAACATATATTCCTCTAACAGAGATATGATTATGAGATTATCCAAATGCAAGACAAATATTAGTATACTAATAAATTAAAGACACATAGCTGGTGATATCATCATTAGAGCATCTCTAGCAGATCCTAAAAAAATGTCAAATGGTAAAATAAATTATATTTACGGTTTTAGGCAAAAATATCTCCACACCAAATCCGTAAAACCGCTTGTCCTGCAAATATTTTTGCTGCTAACCTTAGAAACTAAGGTAATTGCAGTACCGTGGTGTGTTTTTGCGGTGTACCACAAAATGAAAATTCGGTTGGTGGGAAAACAATGAGTTTATTGTGTTCAAGTACAAACCACTTTCCTCACTCCCTCCCTCCTCCCTGCATCGTGTCGCACCCCAGGAGGCACAAGGGCAACACGCTGCCGCACCACAACCCCACTCCGCCCGAGCCCCCTCGCGGCCGCCGGCGCCGGCCCTTGCTACGGCGGCAGCGAGCCCGGCTGCCAAAGGTGGCAGGGGTCCTTTCTTGTCCATGGACGCGCTGATGGTTGACCAAAGGGGCTGGGGCGTCGATGGCTGGCTCGTCGGTGTGTGGAAGCCGGGGCAGCGGCCTCAGACGGCGGTGCTGCTCCTCTGCGCTTGGTGCTTCGTTAGCGGGGGCTGGAGGCCGCAAGTTGCTCGGTGGGCGGCGGATCGGGTTCTCCCTCCCTGATCTGGCTCGGTCTTAGTCCTACACCATCGTCCATCCCCTTAGAGTGTGGTGGTGGGTACCATGTGTGGTGAGGTGGAGGTGGGCGTGGGTTGTTGTGGTGGGACGGCTGGTGTTCGAGAGGGTGGCCGGCGTGGGGGTATTCTGTGGAGGTTTTGGCATGGAGGCAGTCAATCTGGGCCGGCAGGCCAAGATCTGATCTGGGCCTTGGTTGCCTCAGTTGTGCGCATGGTACTCTCCCTGTACCGTCTCCTCCTGCTATGGCCATCGGCTCTTCATGGCGTGGTTCGTCCTGGCCCGTTGGGCACGAGGAAAGACAGGACAACGGTCCCGAGACGGTGGTGTGGCGGGGAGCACCACAGAATGAGGTGTTGTGGTGCGGACACCTTTGAAGAAGGTGGTGGTTGGCGGCGACGAGTCTACGCCATGTGCAACAGCAAGGGCTATGCGTTTACGGTAGCAGAGGGTGGTGGTTCAGTCGCGTTGGCTCCGGGTGCAGTATGGATGCCGGGGTAGCGGCCCCGGGACGGTGGGCTTTCCGAGGAGCACCGTGGTGTGCTGCCACGGTGGGCTTCTCGTGCCGGCGGCACGACGAGTAGCAAGGCGGGCTAGGCTACTTCGCCTTGGTGGATAGGCTTCAACAACTAGGGTATGGTAAACTCCGCGCGAAAGCACTGTATTGACCTCGGTCGGTGTCGGCGATGTCGGCGTCCTTGGACATTGCACCACTTGTTGGAGGCATCGTTGAGGAGCTCCTTCACCTCCCTTGTTGTTTAGAGCCTCTGACTCTCCGGGTGAAAACCTGAGCTTTGGCTTTTGCCGGAGTGGGCCTCGGCAGCGTGATCGTCGTCTGCCCCTTGGGGGGCGATGCCTTGGAGGTCTGGTACTCCGCTAGGAAAGGCCAGGCTTTCTTTGCTTGGCAGGTGCATCGCTGGCCAGGCGAGGTGCGCAGTCTCGGGACCGATGTGGACGTCGGAGCAGCGGCTCTAGAACTCTTGTGTTTTGAGTGTCGTCCCTTCTTGCTTGGGCAAAAGAGTCGTCTGCTCGTGTGGTACGCGGCCTCGGGGCCGATGTGTTGTGTTTGGGGCGTTTCGTTCTCGCCAGTTCGCGTGGTCTCAGGACCGGTGTGGACGTCCGAGCGGCGGCTCCGTAACTCTTATGCTTTGAGTCGTCTCTTCTTGCTTGGGCAAGTGTCGTCGACTCATGTGGTGCGCGGCCTCAGGGCTGATGTGTAGCTCTGGGTTGTACGATTTTTACTAGTTTTCCTTATAAACTAGTCGTATGGGTTTAAGTATGTTCCTTAATATACTTTTGTATTAGCTTACGACTAGTTTTCCTTATAAACTAGTCACTTTGGCTTCTTAATGAAAAGTCGGAGCTCCTGCGGGTTGCTCAAAAAAATAATTCAGTTAATAGGGTTAAGCTTTTTTGCCCAGCTGCCGCTAAACCTCCGGAAATATTAGTACCAATGTTTCCATAGGTCCTGAATGGAGAAATCATTTGTAGAACGAATTTGGTGGGATCTGCTCTCATATTATCCGAGACAGTAAACCGCGTTTACCATATGAGTACTTGCGGGATATGTAAGATACTCTTAGTAGGTGTGAAAAATCCTTTCGTTACCGCTCCTTAACAATCAGCTTTAATTGGAGATATATACGATTGTTTGCTTCAGCTGCAGCTTCGGAAAAGATGCCCTTGAATAGCGTACCAAAATCATGTGCTATCTCTGTATCGATTTAAACGACGCATATGCTGTCGTTGTTGCTGTGTCCATACGATTAAAACAGAACGGAGAGAGTATATTCATATACTACCTGTGACATAATTTTTTTGATTCGTCGAATCAAATCAGAACTGCGAGACAACACGTCCGGAAATCTAGAATAATTATAGTTTTTAACTGAAAGGACCAATATTTTTTTTTGTCATGCTAAAAATTAACTGGAGTGCAGGAAGCATCTTACTTGTGCAAACCTCCGAATCTAATCAAAACTACGAGACAAGACGTGCTGGAATCATTTTATTTTTCGAACGGAAAAGGCTAATAATATTCTAAGCATGATATAAGACTACGCCCATTTCAGTCAACCTACTCCATACTATATATTACTTGGCCTTCTGGATAAAATTGTAAATTGTCACAGCACAGCAACAGACAGTGACCGTGGTGTTGTTTGCCTTGTTTGAGGCTTTTGTTTATGCACGGTTCCTTTCTCTCGGAGCATTTCTTCCACTCAAGAGCTTTCTTTTTTACCCGCTTAGCACGGAAGGCTAAGGATGAAAATAAAGCAGAAACTTTCCAACTATTCCATGGAAAAAAATATAAATAGGGAAACTAAATTTTGCGGAACACAAACAAAATTTCTTTGGAGAAAGCAAAAACAGGACAACAATTTTTTAGGCAAAACAGAAAAAAAAACCTAGATATTCCATTTCTGACTAATGTGTAATTTCCATTTTATAGTTATTTTGCATGGCCAACCTAGAAGGTCCAGCATGTGACATTGTCAACTGAACTTTCTAAGAAGTTACTCCCTACTCCTCATTCATTACACTGAGCAATTGTGATAGGGTTTATGTTAAAAAAACTTGAGCATCTGATAGAAATCCGCACAACTCGTGATGATCACTTTGTCAGATAATCCTATCACCCATTACAAACGAGTCTGTCAATGATCAAATATTTGACCCATTGTTGAGATTGTGTTCCTCAATTTAGTTCGTGAGTTCTCACAATGACTCATTTGTTGGGATTCATCCAAAATTTTGAACAACTAGATCATGTTTCTCTCGGGAAAATTTTCTCTGCCACAAATATGCTACAACACTAGTTCATATTCAGTAGATAAATCCTACAAATATTCCTATGGTTTATTACTCTCCACATATTAAATACTGTTTCATATAGCTTTTGTACCGGAGCATGTCATTGCGGGATTGGATAATTTTTGTACTTCATAACATATAATTCATATTTTTTAATCAAATTAATGGTTAACATTTTTCTTTAACAGTGTGTGTCTGTTAAATTGTTAAACTGAAGCAGAGGGAGTAGCTAATTTGGTGGTTAAAGTTAGGCTCAAATTTTAAAGGTATATACAAAAGGGAGTACGATAGTTCTATATATAGGGAGAAGAGATTTGGTGCACATGGGCACCAATGCTCCCTCCACTTTTAGAATTTTCAAATTTTCAAAATCTCACACTTCCATGTCTTTAAAAAAAATTGGCGTTAAATACATAGATAGATATATACAGAAGAAGTGTATGCAAAAAAGTCCCGTTTAAAAATATATTGTATTTTGAAAGATATAAAAAGACAAATTTTTGATTGTAAAAAGTATTAAAATAGTAGTAAGATAGTACATCTTTTTGTTAGAAATTTGTCTTTTTTGTATTTCCTGAAGTATAAAGTATTTTTAAACTTGACTTTTTGACAAGGGTATAGATAATATATAGAGCCCGTCAGTTGAGTACCCCTGAGGCCCGTTAAGCTAGGCCCAATTGTAATACTAGTCGAAATACGAGTTCTTACCGTATGTCGATATTGTAATTTGTATCAGACCCTACCCGATCCTCGAGACCTGGCCACCTATATATAGGGGCCAGGAGGGGACGGTGTAGGCCAGATTGAAAGCAAGCCAGGTTTTACTCCCACGTTTACTTTCATAGCCACCTTGTTTGACTGAGTTTACCTTCGAGTTTATCCGACGCCCTATCTCCCCGATCCTAAGTCCTTTATCTAGGACATTTGTCGAGTTAACCCTCATCACTTTTTGTGTACGCTCCTCCTGTATATACCTTTTCATATATTTAACGCCATAATTGTTTTAGACATAGACATACAAGTTTTTTAAATTTTCAAAAATTTGAAAGAAAAGGGTTCACTGGTGCCCACGTTCCAAAAATACTTTCCGTATATATAGGTCATTATAATCGCTCTACTTTACAGTCTTCACTAGATTCTCTTTTCAGGCTTCAGCCATTTGCTCTGAGGATCCCAGTTTGGTTCTACAAGATGGAGTTGCATGCTGGAAGATTAACCAATGGTGATACTAGTCGTTATAAGTTGGTTTACTTTGACAAGAGTGTTTTTATAAGGTTTACAAGCTACAGATTGTACTCAGAAATTCTATAGCCTCTGATCTATGAGCTTATCTCTATAACCATATCATGTCCTTCATTGTGTTTTTGTACATCAAACCATATTCCTTTAACCCTAGTCTCTTTCTTCGTGTACATGTCACAAGTGGTTTCTTGTACATTCTAGTGTAGTGGGCAAGGCGGCGGCCATCATACATGCGCCAGCTGCGTCAACAAGCAACTCGGAGATCAGTGTCTAGGTTGCGAGCGTGGATGCGTCTTCAGGAAGAGTTACTATCTCAAGGGATTTTGTCCCAATTCTACTTTTGTTGTAACAAGGGATGCGACAAATGTTTCCCCTTGTATGATATAGAGGAAGACAAGAGGACGTGACAGTACCAGCATAAGGGATCAAACGAGGCCATTGGAGGATCGCCTGGTGTTCCTCCATGGAATTCATCGTAAGCTCTACTCCAAGTCGTTCGGACCAACAATGGCAACTATGGACAGGACCCTAGTGGCTTTTATTCCATTCATGCTTGGTGTCCTTTATATAAACATTGTGGCCCTGGTTGGTATTTCCTTTTTATTTTAGAGGACTTGTATGTAATATGTATCCCACTGTTGGATGTTGAACTAGACCCTTCGAGGTACTTGTTTATTGATTACTAATACTAATTATTTGTGGCTAAATTTATACAAACTTGTTAAATTATCATAAGCATGAACTAAAAGTACAATACTACTAAACTTAAACCTTTATTTAACTTCTACCAAACTAGTGTGTACTCCCATTTCTTCTTCTTTATTATTGGACAAGAATAATCAGTGGGCATGTCAGGTACAATGAAATCAATGGGGGATTTTTTTTGCACCAACACGGATAGATGCATCTTTGACCAGCCCCATAGGAATCCTAAGTGACTTATCGACAAACATTATTTTCATATCAGTATCTTCAATCTTGGCTAGCTGCAATCCATTTTGTTTTCCATGTAGAACTCATAACATATTATGTTTATGGCTTTTCCTAGATCGCACAGACCATAATGGGAGGATCCTCCAAATGTACAAGGGAGAATGGGCTTACCTACATTTCCATCTTTTACATTTCCCTTGACTAACCTTGAGGCTTCCTCATCAAGTTCAACAACATTACAATGTGCGAACGTGGCCTTGACACTTCTTTAGTAAGTTCTTTCCCAATTTCTTCTTTGCTGGCCTCCTTTACCTTCTCTTCTTCTTCTTCTTCCTTCCTAGCTTTCTCCCCCGCTTCCTTTTTCTCCGCAAGTTGTCCCAATAAAATATGTATTTGTGTGGTCCTTGGGACAGGAACAGGCAAAACATATGGTCGCCTCTCTTTCAGAGGTTCAATCAGTGCTGCAATGACGGCATGAGCCTTAGGCACTGGTTCTAGTTTTAGCTTTCGAAAACAAAGTTAGTCCTTCTTTGGAGTTTTCATGTGTACTGTAAAAGCGTTGATAACATGTAGAACAATGTTAGAATCAAGATAAAGGTCTTTAGTCAGTTCATCTACTTTACTAGTTTAATTGAAGGCATGGATACAATCATAATCAATCACTATGTCGCCTTCACTTCCTAAGTCGCGAAACCAAGATTCCCTATTGTGGTGCATTTTATCTAGAAGCGCCCAGGCTTTGGTGATTGTGCAATCCATAAAGGATCCACTTGCAGCTAAATCTAGAGCAGTTCTATTTTCTTCTTGCAATCCTCCATACAATATTTGTAAAATATACCATGTTGGCAATTCATGACGAGAACTTTTATGGAGTAAATCCTTGAACCTTACATAAGCCCTTATTAGGCCTTCTACTGGGTGGTTCTTGAAATTCGTGAGCAAACGTCTCCCAAGGCTTTGATATTTGGATAGAAATGAGATTGAAACTCCTTTGATAATTTATCCTAGGTAGCAAGAAATTTCGTTGGACAAGTTCTATACCAAGATAGAGAAGTGTTAGTCAAAGTTTGATTAAATAACATTAGTTTTACCTCATTCTTGGTGTAGTGTGGAAATTTAACAGTCCAACATATATCTTCAAAGTAAGCTAGATGTTCATATGGATCTTTAGAAATAACATCTCCTGCAAACTTCTTCTTATGCAGGAGTATAAGTAATTAAGGATTAACCTCATACTGAGCTTTGAGATTCTTGGGGTCCTTATTTTCATAAGAGCAATTATATCTCCTAAGGTACTCACTTGTGTCAAGCTTGTTCATAAGTCCAAGATTGTCATGGTGGCTCACCTGAAACTAGTAAGAGGCTTAGCAAAACAAAAGTAAATAAATAAATAAGAGCAAAAAGATCAATAGTGCCCAGTTCCCCAGCAACGGCGCTAGAAAATACCTTGATGTCTGCAAGTACACATGTTGTTGTAGCTAGTTTCAAAATAAAGATATCGATCCCACAGAGAGACTACCAGCTATGATATAAGATACTTTTAGCTAGAATTACAAAAGAATGCGCAAAGCTACCTTTCATTTCAAGCAAAAGTGAAATGACTATTTGAGTAGTAGCAAATAAACTAAACTAACTAACAAGACAGAGAGCAACATGATGTAAATGGCTAATGAAATTGCAGAGGGCTAAAGCATTCCCAGGGAGTTTTGGTTCCACCACTAGCATAGGAATAATCATGATTAGGATAGTTCTAGTATTTATATATATATATGTGTATGGGAGAAGCTCCTATATGGGTGATTGCTAACGAATCATCAGCGTTAACCACCCCTCATGACCACAACAGTCTTACCCGGCATAAACTTAGAGCGTGTGTGTGTCTAGTTTTCAGTTTTTTAGTTTGCATTTTTTGTTTTGAATAAATAGACCACCACCTGTAGGTATACTTTATGTTTATGAGAAAGCTACTAGAGAAAAATAAAGCTAAGTTGGAAAGGAAAGGGAGATAGAAATGCAAGTTATGCTTATGTTATATGCTTCATATGCTTTTATTGAATAGTAATTCTCTAGTGCCGTATTAGTGCTATTTCTTGTTTGCACATTGATTGTTAACTTTGAGTTACTTAGTTCATTAATAAATGTGTAGCATTATGGACATTATGAATGCTTGTGACATTATACTTTCCAATGGACAAGAAAATAAAAATAAAAAAACACAAGCAAAGACTTGTATATCCGAATATCTTGAGCCATACTTCTCCACAAAATCTCCACCATACCTACCTATATAGCAAAAATGCTATTCTAAGTGATGACACTAAGCAAGGTGCCAACTCGTTGGGACTCCAAGTGTAGAGTGTTGTAGAAAGAGTAAATTTTCCCTACGAGAAAACTCGGGGTTTATATCGAACTCTCGGGGAATAGTCAAAAAACCTCTCGTCGTTCTTCGTCAAGCAACCTACAAAAAAAATTCCTTGTCTTGTGTATCCAACTCCACCAAGCGATTGTCAAGCACAAGATGTGAATGTAAGTAAAATATATATGATATGCAATAAAGTAAATATGATGTGGGGAAGGAAAACTAAGCTAATATGCAACTTATAAAATGCGGTAAAGGTGTTTTTGGATTTTATATGTGGATGCAAGAAAGTAAATATGTTTTTGTATTTTCGGATTTAATTAGTGCTGAAAATAAAAGTGCAAAGAAAAGTGTTAGAAATGTGTTTCTTATGATTAAAATTGGATCAGGGTTCATGGATTGACTTGTCTACACTCTCATAAAGTTGTGGTGGCATTAAGCGCAAGATAGATGACCAAAATATTGACATTATTTTTATTATGTTAACTTGATAATATTCATATGGGCATCACGTCCTAATTTAAAGATGATGCAACACATCTTACTTGTACTCCACTAGACTTCAAGCAATCTAGTATTATGAACTAACAGAGTATAGCCTTAGATACTTTGACATGATGTTGAATATCAAATATGATACCGCTATGACAGATTACAATAGAACTATGCCTATGAATGTCGCTTGGAATTCTCAGCTATCAATAAGAAATTATAGCACATGTATTCTCTTTATCCCTAGTGAGGTAACCGTGGAAAGGTAAAACACCATAGCAGATCATGAATACTGTCACTATCCAATCACCACTACCTAGTTACTCCATCTAATACACACCATCCCTCTCTCGCGCTCTTGCATACATATTAGATCAGAACAAGTAGTAAAGAACATGGTAACAATATGCATCTACTCATACATCAAGAACATAATAACACATCACATCTCATTGATCTTCCAATAAAATAAAGATTCACCATATAGGAATTACATAATATGCACCATAATCATGTTGGGTAGCTCATATGGTATCTAAACATTGAAGCATCAGAGAGATATAGAACAAGATATTGTCACAAACCCATAGTCCAGAGGTGGACTACTCCCTCTTTATGACGGTGATGATGGTGTTGGTGTCACAGAGGGTGGAGAAGCGTCCGGGATGACTCCGACAGCGTTTCCCACTCCAATCTTCGTCGGAACAGCCTCTGTTTTTGTGTTTTGTGTTTTTCTGTCACCTCGTATCACGACCACCGAGGCAGGTCTTTATATAGGCATTTTTAGGACAAGCTGAGCGTCAGGAGTATGGGTGGCGCGGCCTAGCTAGGGGCCCATGCCACCTATACTCGTTTGGCCTCTGGGACCCATCTTGTTGACTTCTTCTTCTTCTTCTCTAGGTGGTTCTCGTGATAATATATTAATGCCCGAAAAATCCCAGGTTAATTTGAGTTCGGGAAGGTTCTTGAAATGTAAAAATACACAAAATAGGGTTTTCCTGTTGACGAGGGTTAACTCAACAAATGTCCTAGATGAAGGACTTAGGATCGGGGAGATAGGGCATCAGATGAACTCGAAGGTAAACTCAGTCAAACAAGGTGGCTATGAAAGTAAACGTGGGAGTAAAACCTGGCTTGCTTTCAATTTGTCCTACACCATCCCCTCCTGGCCCCTATATATAGGTGGCCAGGTCTCGAGGATCGGGTAGGGTTCGATACAGATTACAATATCGACATACGGTAAGAACTTGTATTTCAACTAGTATTACAATTGGGCCTAGCTTAACGGGCCTTAGGGGTACTCAACTGACGGGCTCTATTATCTATACCCTTGTCAGTAGCCCCCGAGATTCTACCAGAATTGCGGATTCGGGTTGAATCTCTAATCTTTAAATCTTCGACTTGATCATTTCTTTGACTTCTTTATATCTTCAAATCTTTGACTTGGTCTTTCAACTTATTTTCATTATAATACCTCGCAAGGGGTTTTGATGAGCAAGCCTGACAACTCTGACGGATCAAGAGGCCAGTTAACTGCCGGAACAGATACTTGTCACCTACTTCAAATTCAATCCCCTTGGATTTGAATTCGGGAAACCGGTCAAATCCAATCTTTTGCCGCATTTATGACTTACAAAGAATGAATCCCAGTGATTCTCAAGGTACCCAGTGCGTCCACCAGGATTTTTCTTTGCGTCGTAGACACAGATATATACCAGCAGAGCGCATCCATGTGCGTATACCGGGCCACACAAGACGGATCCTGGGGTCTTACCTTCGTGATATATTTCAACCACGGTATTCAAGTTTTGTCGCGATGACGCAACTCGAGAAGTATATTTCGTAGCCTTGTTTGACTGAATCAATATACGCATCTTTTCGAGTTATCCTTAACTTTTTGTTAGTACCTCCCGATGGGAGTAGTCAATGTTTTGCTGATGATGTAGCCAAAGTTCATTTGCTATTCTCTTTTTGTCGACTTATTTCTATCAGGTGCGCGACAGCGCTCCCGATGGGAGTAGCCCCCGAGGCTATAGCCAAAATTTTCGGGTATAGGCTCAAGAGAATATTTAAATTTGCTCCATGCACTTCTTCTCGTATCATTTACTGGTTTTTCTCACTTTTTGAATAGATTTTCCTTCTATGTTCGTTGCAAGCCCCCGAGTTGAAGACGAGGGAAGCCTGTTCGTTTTGACAGAATCTTGTGTTCCCTCTTTGCTTCTTTTCTCTCTTTTTATACGTACATGTTTTCTTGATACTGTAACCCCTTGGTGCTATTTGCACTATAAAAGTTCCAGAAATTTACTTTGGGCCTTGCCATGTCAGGGGCCCATTAGCACGTGCTTATAAATAAAGCACGTTTGACCAGGGTGAAAACCCTAATTCCTCCATCTTCCTTCGCCGTATCGTCTTCTCATCCCATCTAGGGTTTTACACCTCTGAAGCTTGTCCCCCATGGCCGATGCGAGTGATTCTCGGTGGTGAAGCGGGGTCGCGGCCGCCCACGCGGTAGTAAAAATAAAACTACTGCTGCAGCCATGGGGGCATCATCTTCTTCTCTGGTGAAGCGACGCTCCGGTCGTCCGGCTGGGAGCAAAAATAAGCCTAAGGTGCCCTCTGTCATACCAGGTCCAAGCGCTCCTTCCCCTGGTACTTCTTCTTCGTCGCCCGGTATCTACTCTTTCTTTTGTATCTGGAACACGCAGTGCCACGAGATTCAACGCCTGCCATCAAAATTCACGGATTTCATGGATGGGCGGGAACTGCGCAAAGCAGTTCGCCGCGAACACTCTGGTGGAGGAACTCCATATGAAGTGGAGGTGTGGTACGACGGCGCCGGCGAACAGTTCTTCAAGGGCGGCTGGTCACGATTTGCGGAGGACCATGGCCTCCATCAGGGGTTCTTCATGACCTTTGATTATCATATTGGCACGTCAAAGTTCGATGTGAGAATCTATGACTGCACCCAGTGCCAGAAGGAGTATGAAGCCGAAGCGTAGTTTCACTAGATTTCGTGGCTATATAATCCAGCCGTCGTGCTTATTTGTAACGAACAATCGTATCTGAATTATGTATTTTACCATGGGAACAAATCATGGTTTCGAGGTATGCATTTAATATTTTATCGGGTTCCTTTGAACCATTTATTATGCTGTCGAAAATATCGGGTTGCGATCAACCGTAGAGTATATCATGGATAATTACAAAACTTGTTAATATTACTTCATACGACTTGAGGGTCCTAGCCCCCGAGTGTAAGTAAGATATTTACACATATAGTCGACTTGACCCAATGAACCCGACCTATGGCCTCATGTTCTGGATTCAAAGGGCCATAACTCAAAAAACTCCTTGGTATCCTTATTTTGCCTATGCGTAGAACCATCGTAGCTGCTCTGCATTCCACGGGTTACTCTCGTGTTGCCCCGTTTTATTGTCTTGTAGTCGATAAGTTTCTCCTGGTATCACTTCTGTCACGATGTAAGGTCCCACCCATGGGGACTCGAGTATTCCATGGCTATCTTGCTTGAGTCGTAGAACTAGATCTCCTACCACGAAAGATCGTGGACGAACTCGACTGCTATGGTAATTTCGCAAGTTTTACTGATACTGAGTAGCTCTGGCGAGCGCTACGTCTCTTGCCTCATCGAGTGCGTCGACATGATCATGCAGTGCTTCTGTGGAAGTTTCCTCATCGTATGCTATGATCCTTGGAGCTTCATGAGTTATTTCAACTGAAAGCACAGCTTCGGCGCCATGGACCAGGAAAAGCGATGTTTCTTGAGTAGCTGCGTTGGGTGTAGTTCGTAGATTCCAGAGTACGGAGGGTAGCTCATCTACCTAAGCGTGCTTGGCTTTTTCAAGGGGTGCTAACAGCCGTTTCTTTATCCCGTTGCATATTAAGCCATTGGCTTTTTTGGCTTGTCCGTTTGTCTTCGGATGTGCTACAGATATAAATTTTAGTTTGATTCCCAGTCCTTCGCAATAGTCCTTGAACTCCTTCGATGTGAAATTCGTACCATTGTCTGTGATTATGCTGTGTGGTACTCCGAAGCGAAAGACTATAGATTTGATGAAACTTATTGCGGCTTTAGAATCTTGGGTTGTCACTGGGGCTGCTTCTACCCACTTGGTGAATTTGTCGACTGCCACCAGCATATAAATGTGCTCTCCTGGCCAAGACTTGTGCAATTTTCCTACCATGTCGAGATCCCACTGCGTAAAGGGCCAGGACAATGGTATTGGTTGTAACTCTGCCGGTGGCGCATGTGGCCGAGATGCGAACCTTTGGCAAGCTTCATACTTTTGAACTATATCTTTTGCGTCTTTGATGGCTGTTAGCCAATAGAATCCTGCTCGAAAGGCCTTGGCTGCGATAGCTCTGCCACTCGCGTGATGTCCACATACTCCTGCATGAATATCCTTTAAGATTTCCTGTCCTTCTTGAGGAGTGACGCGTCGTTGCAGGATGCCCGATATGCTTTTCTTGTATAGCTTTCCTTGTAATACGACAAAAGCCTTGGATCGTCGTATTATTCTTTTTGCTTCTACCGTGTCTTCAGGTAGTGTTTTGTTTACCATGTATGCCAGATATGGCTGCATCCAAGTTTCTTCTATCATCATGACTTCTTCTGGTTCTGCTACACTTGTTTTTCCAGCCCCCGAGCCCGTCGGTTGCCCCTCCGTAGTCGAGGTTTTGCTGTTCTTTATTGATCGCTCTATGATTTCCTCCCAGAAGACTCCTTGTGGTACGGGTAAGCATTGGGACCCGATGTTTGATAAATTGTCGGCTTCCTCATTGCTGGCTCTGCTGGCGTGCGAAACTTCGCATCCATCGAATATTCCTTCGAGATAGTAGTATAAGTTTCTATATGCTGTCATGTTGTCGCTGATGGCGTCGCATTTGTTCATTACTTGTTGAACGACGAGCTTCAAGTCTCCAAATATTTTAAGTCAATTTGCTCCACAAGCTTTTGCCATTTTCATTCTGTGGAGCAACGCCTCGTATTCGGCTTCATTGTTAGAAGCTTGGGGAAAACTCATCCGTAACACATATTTTCATTTATTGCCTTGTGGTGAAATCAGGACTACGCCTGCTCCTACGCCTTGGATTCTTTTTGAGCCGTCGAAATACATCGTCCAAACACTCGATAAATCTAGAGGACCTGCACTTTGTAATTCCAGCCACTCTGCTGTGAAGTCTGGCAGAATTTGCGACTTGATTTCCTTTCGCTTTTCATATGTGATGTCCAGGGGTGATAATTCAATTCCCCATAAGGAGACACGTCCTGTTGCCGAAGGGTTGTTTAATATATTAGAGAGTGGTGCTTCATTGACCACTATGATTGGGTGCACCGCAAAGTATTGTTGTAGTTTCCGAGCTGTTGTGAAAACACTGTATGCGAGCTTTTGGTAGTGCGGGTACCTTTGCTTTGTTGGAGAGAGTACTTCACTGATGAAATAGACTGGCCTCTGAATGCCGTGAGCTTTTCCTTCTTCACTTCTTTCGACTACTAGTACTGTACTTATCACTTGATGTGTTGCTGCAATGTATAATAGTAGTGGTTCTTTTTCCGTTGGCGCGACCAACACCGGAGGTGTGGAGAGCACTTTTTTCAACTGCGCGAAGGCTACGTCCGCTTCTTCCGTCCACTCGAATTTATCATCCGATTTTTTCATGAGTGCATAGAAAGGTAGTGCTTTCTCTCCTAGTCGAGCCACAAATCGACTTAGCGCCGCGACGCGCCCTGCGAGTTTCTGTACGTCGTGTAGCTTTGTTAGTTTTCCCATTGTTAATATTGCTTGGATCTTTTCTGGGTTTGCCTCTATTCCTCTTGCTGATACTAGGAACCCCAAAAGTTGCCCTGCTGATACACCGAAGGAGCATTTTGTCGGGTTGAGCTTGAGCTTGTACTTGTTCAGGTTGTCGAAGGTTTCCACCAGGTCGCTGATAAGAGACTCTTCCTTTCTCGTGGTGATGACCATGTCATCGATGTAAACTTGTATGTTTTGCCCTATTTGACTTCCGAGGCAGTTTTGCATCATCCTCTGGTAGGTTGCTCCTGCGTTTTTTAGGCCAAAAGGCATGACTTGGTAGCAGAACACGCCATAAGGTGTTATGAAAGCTGTTTTTTCCTTGTCTTCTTTCTTCAACTTGATCTGGTTGTAGCCGAAATATGCGTCCAGGAAGGAAAGCCTTTCGCACCCTGCTGTTGAGTCAATTATCTGATCAATGCGAGGTAGTGGGAAGGGATCCTTTGGGCAGTGCTTGTTGACATTTGCACCTTTTCGAACACAATTGGTGCATTCCAAAATAACTCTGATTCTAACATCTTTCCCCTTTGCCATGAACCTCCTTTTCTTTTTGGATTGACTTAACTTAATTCTTCTACTTAAATTCTTTTATTCTTCTATTTTGAATCCGAAGAAGAAGAATAAAATCCATTAGAATAATTTTTTTAATTCTTAAATTAAGTAATAAAGAAATAAAGAAATAATTAAAGAATATAGTCGACACACACTCTTTGCACATCCGTGTTTTCCTTGGGGACTATAACTGGATTAGATACCCAACTCGACGATTTGATTTCCCGGATGAACCCTACATTTTCTAGCCTGTGCAGTTCTGATGCTATTGCCTTTCTTTTGGGTTCATCGAATCTTCTCAATGGTTGCTTGACTGGTTTTGCTTTGGGATTGACATTTAGTGCGTGCTCAACGAGTTCCCTGGGAACCCCTGGCATGTCTGAAGGACACCAGACGAAGATTTCCCAGCGCTCACGGAGGAACTCGACGAGCGCGCTTTCCTATGCGGGATCCAAGTTTACTGCTATGGAGGTAGTTTTGCTTGGGTCTATAGGGTGGATCTGGATTTTCTTTGAGTCCTGAGTTGCATCGAAAGCCTAATCTGGCAGGGATCGCCCGACGTCGGGTAGTACGTTGTGGTCGGTTTTGCCTTTTAGTCTCGCATATTCTGCTATCATGCCAAAGATTTGTGCTAGTCTGTTGAATTCTTTGTCACAGGTGTTTGAGACTTCAAAGCTGCCCTGCACCATGATTGTTCCTTTGGGTCCTGGGATCTTGAGTATAAGATACGCGTAATGAGGTACTGCCATAAATTTTGCAAATGCTGGGTGACCCAGGATTGCGTGATACCGTGAAGGCCAATCCATAACTTCGAATTCTAGTTTTTCTCTGCGATAATTGCTGCTGTTGCCGAAACAGACATCGAGTTTTATTTTGCCCAAAGGATAATTTGCGGCTCCTGGTACTATTCCATGGAAATAACAATATGTTGGCTTTAAATTTTCCAATGATATGCATATTGCTTTCAATGTTCTGGCGTATATCAGGTTTATACCACTTCCTACATCCATGAATACTCTTCCGATATCATATCCTCCAATTTGAGCTTTGAGCACCATTGGTGAGTGACCTGGTCTGGGGACTTTCCTCGGGTGGTCTGCTCTGCTGAACCTAACTGGTTGATCGGACCACTTTAGATACTCCGTAGTAGCTGGTGGTGATGTTATTGCCAGGTTGACTTGTCTTGATATGCTCTTCCTTTCTTTCTTTGACTTTGGTACTGGTTGGATCATTGCTGATATATATACTTTTGACTCCAGCTGTTTTTCGAGTCGCTGCATTTGATATCCTTGATTTATACTTTTTCCTCCCTGTCGTGCCCCTTGGCTTGAATCCATGGCGTTTTGCAACCTTAGGAAGGTTCTAAAATCCTTCATCTGGTGGTTGGACACTCTCTTCCCGTCTAGGTAAGTATAATGGATGCGACAAGGACGATATAACATATCTTCTGCTGAAGGACCCGAGTACCTTGGCTTCTCCTTTCTCCTGCTGTCTCTCATAGGAAATTTGATGTTTTCATAGCCTTCTTCATTCCTTTCGTCATATCCTGCGGCTATCTGATTTCTCCTTCCGTGGTTGTCGCCATTGCGGTATCTTCGCCTTTGCCTGCTTGTTTTGTCGACTTCTGGTGATCGACCCCTTTTGTTATTGGACGTGTCTTCTCCATCAGCGAATCTGTTGGCTGTTTCCATTAGCTCTAATACTGTTTTTGGCCTTGATCTTCCTATCTCTTCCACTAGGTCTGTACGGCGAAGGCCGCTCGAAAAAGCATCTATCGCTCTTTCGTCGGAGATGTCTTCTGCTGAGTTTTTGATTACACTCCGACATTGTATATAAGAACGTAGTGTTTCGCCTTTCTGCTGTACGCATGACTTGATTTCTTCTAGCAATGCTGGGCGCTTATATGTTGAGCGAAAGTTTCTCGCGAAATGACTCTCTAATTCTCCCCAACTTCCAATGGAATAGTTGGGTAGGGTATTTAACCAGGACCGTGCTGCGCCGGTGAGGTGTAACTGCAAACTTTGCATGGCTGTTGCCCTTGTTCCTCCTAGTATCTGTACTGCTTGCAGGTAATCTGACAACCATAGGGTTGGCTCTTGCGATCCATCGTACTTCTCTTGGTCATGCGGCAACTTAAAACCTTTGGGAACCCGCGTTTTGCGAACCCTTTGGGTAAAGCATAGCGCGCCCATCTCCTTTTCGTCATCCTCATAGTTTTATTCCCTCCATGCGTAATGTGAGTTATTTACCCTTGCTTGCGCTATTATGTTCCTTGCATCCTCCTTTATCTTTTGGCTTTTCTCGTCTTCTGAGGATTCGCTAGTTTCGTTCCGCGAAGACTTGCGCTTGACCTCTTCTTTTTTCCTTTTACTGCGGTGAGTCGACTTTTTCTCCGAAAAATTTCCTTTTAGCTTTTCTTCGACTAGCCCAAGGCTTTGTATCATGGCTTGATGCATTTGCTCCTGTGGATCACCAGGTTTTGGCTACGTGGTTAGTAGGTATGCTTGTGCTGCTATCAATGCTGCCTCTGGTGTTTCTTGTACAAATTCTTCCTCCTCTTCTGGTTGGTTCGCGCTTGGGCTTCTCATATAGCTTTCTTCTACTACACGTGCTGTTGTCCTTCTACTATGCTTCGGGTCTTTGTGCCTCTCCATGCTGGATTCTGATGAGTTGGCATATTCACTCCAATATCCTTCACTTGGTGTGCTGTTGTAATCTGGACTTCTCATAATCATATCTCTTTCCTGCCTTAGCTTTTTTCTGCGCTGGTGCAGCGCGTATTGGTACCCCCATTAAAACTTCTCTTCTTGAATCTGCGGGTACACCAGTCCCGTGGTTGACAGCTGTCATGATCATTCTCTATTCTCCAGCCGAAACATGTACTTTCTCCTTCTCTTTCTTGCTATTGCTCCTTATATTGTCGACTTGCATGTCGACCTCCTTATTACCGGAGTGAAATTGTTTTCTTCTTCTGCTGCTTCAGTGATGATTACGCATAACTGATGTACGCTCCTAGAGGCATTACTGCTTCTGCTGGCGGTATCCCTTGATTTGTCCACTGTTTCTTCCACAATGATCCTTTGCCCGATTTCTTCGGGTTCCTCTAATTTTTTCAGCAGATCTTCTGTTGCTGCTAAGCTGACTAGCGAGTTTACCTCGCTAGAAGAGCCTACCGATGATCCAGATGTTGTTATCCTCTCTGCTTTGCCCGCCGACGGAATTGGTTTTGTCGGATCCGAAAGGCGGGTTGAACCCGAAGGTCCGATGTAGAAGCTTAGACTTCCGAACGTCAATTCTTTTTCTTGACTTTCGTCGACTTCTGGGTTGCTATTGGCTAAAAAAAAGCCATTGAATTCATGATTCCAACGCCCATTTTCCCCACGGTCGGCGCCAATTGATGAGGGTTAACTCGACAAATGTCCTAGATGAAGGACTTAGGATCGGGGAGATAGGGCGTCGGATGAACTCGAAGGTAAACTCAGTCAAACAAGGTGGCTATGAAAGTAAACGTGGGAGTAAAACCTGGCTTGCTTTCAATCTGGCCTACACCATCCCCTCCTAGCCCCTATATATAGGTGGCCAGGTCTCGAGGATCGGGTAGGGTCCGATACAGATTACAATATCGACATACGGTAAGAACTCGTATTTTGACTAGTATTACAATTGGGCCTAGCTTAACGGGCCTCAGGGATACTCAACTGACGGGCTCTATTATCTATACCCTTGTCACCTGTTCTGCAGAGTTATAACCAAAATAAGGGGATCAATGCAAAATCCCCAAAAATCATTGCAAATCATGATTATAACAACTAATAACATTAGAATATGTAGGAATATGCATCAATAAACTATAAAGTTCATGCATGTATTTTGCATGCATCACCAAGTATAGTATGTGTTATATCTTTGCATTCAAAATTATACTTCTTTTTATTGTGCAATCTGAAGGTCATGGGAAAGTAGCACTCTATGGTGGAGTTTATTTATGTAAGTTGCATGTTTGACATTTTATTAGTTGGGGTTAATTTAAACCATTGTTGTCATGGAACAAGACTTTCAACATTACACCATATTTAAGTTGTTGTCATACACCTTGGGTTATGCATGCCTTTCCAATGTGAAATGAGTGGGGGTTATCATGCAAAAGATTCGAGTATGCATATTTGTTAGAGAAGATCATTGGGCCGCTAACTGAAACTATGCCTAATCATGGTAGAAGTTTCAGCATGGACTTCCTCATTACCTTAAACAAGTTTAATTTATTACTCAGTTGGTACTTTAAGAGGAGTTCATTTGTATGTTGTCCTGTCGTCCTGGTATATATTGCCTTTGCAAAAATATAAAAATTCAAAAGGCACTGTGTATAGGTGGCATGGAGGTACCCCTTTGCGAGCACCTGGTTAAAATAGTATGCACATAATGTAAATTTATAGTAATTCTAAAGTTTAGTAGCATGTGGTGGAAGGTACTATTGATCATGAGGTATGAGACTTACAACTTGTAAGGTGTTAATCATGTGAACCATATTTTCTCTTCACTACCATAGACTTGGATTGCACAATTCTAAAGTTTATTTTCCATTTAGCATGAAAGCTTGGATTCCCTACTTACATTCAGTGGCTACTCGTTCAAAAGAAAATAAGAGAGAAGAAAGAAAGAAAATTTTCCAAGCACAAGCACTTCCATGTTTAATGTTCATAGTACTTTAATTTATTTTTGCACTTTGTCATTTATTGTTGGACATCATTGAGTTGAATTAGAAGTACTACTTGATATCTCATTTGCTTGTTGATGTTCATTAAAGATTGAATTATTGATCATATGTATTACTACTTGTATTTTCATAGAAGCAATAAACTCTAAAGTTCTTGTTTAGTTTTATCTCCTTCATACTCGAGGACGAGCATGGGTTAAGCTTGGGGATATTGATGCATGCAAAATTCATGCATGAACTCTGTAGTTTATTGATGCATATTCCAACATATTAAGATGTTATTAGTTATTACAATCATGTTTTGCATTGATTTATGGGGATTTTACATCGACCCCCCTTATTTTGGTTATAACCCTGTAGAATAGGAAAACCCTGTTTTGTGTATTTTGATGTTTCAGGGACCTCCCGAACTCAATTTTACTTCAGATTTTTTGGGTGTCAATATTTTATCACAAGAACCTTCCAGAGCACAAGAAGTCAACAAGGGAGGTCACGAGGGCCAAACAAGACCAGGTGGCGTGGGCCCCTGGCTAGGCCACGCCACCCAGGTCCATTTAGACCTAGGAGCTCCAATATTGTCCATCTTCATCCTAGATTGATCAACTTGACCTAAAAATGACTATATAAAGACCCCCCCCCAAGGCGTTCTCGCGAGGAGGTGGTGGAGAAACATGAAACATAGAAACCGAGGCTTTTCTAGTGAAGATTGGAGGGGAAACGCTGCCAGAGTCTCGACCGGTCACTTATCCAACATCTCCGACCTCACCACCATCGCCATCATGCTGAAGAGGGAGTAGTCCACATCTGGGCTTTGGGTTTGTGGCATTAGCTTGTTCTATTTCTCTCTTATGCTATGATTGTTTAGATGCTATATGAGCTGCCCAACATGATTATGGCACATATTATGTAATTCCTATGTGGTGGATCCTTATTATTGGATGATCTATGAGATGTGATATGTTATTATGTTCTTGATATATGAGTAGATGCATATTATTACCCGTTCTTTATTACTTGTTCTGATCTAACATGCATGCATGCGAGAACGCGAGAGGAGGATGGTGTGTATTAGATTGAGTAACTAGGTAGTAGTGAATTGTGACAAGATTCATAATCTGCTATGGTGTTTTACCAATCCATGGTTACCTCACTAGGGATAAAAAGAATGCATGTGTCACAATTTTTTAGTGACAGATGAGAATTCCAAGCGACGTTCATAGACATTTTCTACCGTAATATGTCCAAGCAGTAGCATATTTGATATTCTACATCATGTCAAAGTACCTAAGGCTATACTCTGTTAATTCTTACTAATAGATTGCTTAAAGTGTATTCCTTTCTAGTGGAGTATAAGTAAGATATGTTGCATCATCTTTATTTTACGATGTGATACCCATATGAATATAATCAAGTTAACATAATAAAAAACATGTCGATGTTTCGGTCATCTATCTTGCACTTAATACCACCACAACTTTATGAGAGAGTAGACAAGTGAACCCATGAACCCCAGTCCAATTTTAATCATAAGAAACACCTTTCCAACACTTATACTTGAATTTCAATTTTCATTATTAATTAAATCAGAAAATACAAAAACATATTTACTTTCTTGCAATCACATCAAAAACCCAAAAACACCTTTACCATGTCATTTTAGTTGCATATTAGTTATATTCACTTTATTGCATTGTAATTTATTTTATTGCATTAGTTATTTTATTTTACTTACATTCAACACCTTGTGCTTGACAACAACTGGGTGGAGTTGGGGACGCAAGACAAGGAGATTGTTTTGCAGGTTGCCTGATAAGAACGAAGAGAGCTTTTACGACTGTTCCCCGAGAGTTCAATATAAATCCCGAGTTTCCTCGTGGGGAAAACTTTCTCTTGCACTCTACACTTGGAGTCCCAACAAAGTGGCACATTGCTTAGTGTCATCACCTCCTCACTACCACGAGTCCACCGGTAATTTCCCCTCTCATCCATATAGGCAAATATTGCATGGTAAACTTCATACAGCATCAAGAGAGACAATTAACACACAAATTCATAAAGCAAAGAATAAACATCTTTATTTCATATCATAAACTTGTCTAGGGTTTCACCATCTCCCCAAGAACTAAGGGATCTATCGCACATGGAGGGTAGCAACATCATCACAACAGCGAAATGGATGGATAGCATGGGGGAGAATGTATCCTTGTTTGAATCCACAACTTGAGTCAGGAGATTACAACAAGACGAGTAAAAATGGTGATGGAGATGATGGATATGCAGCGGTTGGTGATGGAGATGATGCCTAATCCTCCTTGGATCCCCATGGCGACGAAGATCGGTGCCCTTCTGCTAGTTCCCCCTCTAGATCCCTTCCGAAGGTGAGGTTTCTGTGAGTTCTAGTGTCTACAACTATCGGATCTATGATATATATGCACGGGGTGAAAGTATTTGACTAGGCGGTGCGGCTGACACATGGTACAACCGGCGGTACGGGTGGGACGCGACCGTACCACTGGTGGCCAAAGCTTCTGTCGCTTGATTGCTTGGTTGGATTTCTCCCAGGTGCGAGAATAATTATAATTAAGGCCTTAATGGCTTCCAATCAACATATTTCTGCTCATATTTGGCCACTCCATTGATTTTGTCCATTTACGCTTTCCATTTAGGGATCTATTTGAAACTAGCACAAAAGGTGCGTGCGAGCACGATAAAATACCGAAATCCTACCGCTACTGATGCAAAGGCGATAAGTAAACATGCTTAAAATATACACTCATCACCTGCAACCAGAGGGATGCTTCCAGCTGGAGCATGTGGCCCTCGACAGCGTGGCGGTGGACCTTGGTAGTGTGGCGATGGATCTTGGCGAGGCGACAATGTCCCTCGGCTGCACGGCGAACAGGTGCAGGCGGATGGCAAGGTCGAGGGAGGCACGCGGCTGTGCGGTGAGGAAAACCAAAGAGAGAAGATAAGTGGAGAGAATGCCTCATGGTGGGCCCTCAAAGGACACATGTCACATGCAGGAGGTGGAGGTTGCGAGACGTTCCGTCAGAATCATTTTCCAAAAAAAGGGCAACCCGAGAAGGGCACAATGACCATGTGATGAGGTGAGACGGTCTGACCTGTGTCGCTCGATGCAGGGCTTCTCCCACGTTGGTGTAGGCCTTGGCAGTGGATACGACATCGAGATGCAAAAGGGCGCTGGGGATTGAAGCCGATCCGGCATCGAAGCAAGAAGTGAAGAGTGAGTTTCTAAAAGCCATTGGGAGGTGTGTTGAGTAGAAAGCCCTGCATCTTCATAGCTAGTAGCTCATGGACTAGGAAGTGGTTTTGGGAAAGGGAAACTTCATATCTCTATATATCCTTTTCCATTATTATTTCTCTAGGTTGTAGGTAACATAACAAGACTCCATGGGAAGGTTCCACCATGTTTTGAATTATTATGAATTAAAATAAACCCAAAACTATATTTTTTGAGTTTAGTCACTAAGAGGGGGAAAAGTGAGGAAACCTCAAGCGATGAACTATAGCTAGTAGCTCATGGACTAGAAACTTATTCAAGCAAATAACACATATATTCCCTACATTATTGTGATTATTCAACATACAAACTTGGGAACGTCACACTAGTTCGAATTCAATACAAAGGGATCCCCAATACAAATTGTTCATACAAATTCAAATTAATTATTCAAAATAAAATCTTTCTCTTGCTCCTGGTGTGACTCGCTGGGTCCACCACCTTACTCCGGGTAACCCTACCAGGGATATTACCGGTGTCTACCTTCCTTTTGCCATCTTTCTTGTTCTTCTTCTTCTTCTTCTCTTCGGGTTGTGCCAAGACCGAGACAACCACATCATACGAAGCTTGTGCTCTTTCTTCTAATGCATTTTCTTCAAATGCTTCAAGCAGCTGTCGATCCATTGCTTCAAAGGCCTCTCGATCCATCTGTTCCCTCTGCTCTCGATCCATCGGTTCAAGCAGCTCTCGATCCATCTGTTCCCTCTGCTCTCGATCCATCGGTTCAAGCAGCTCTCGATCCATCGGTTCAATCTGCTCTGGATCCATCGGTTCAAGCAGCTCATGATCCATTGCTTCAATCTCCTCATGATCCATTGCTTCAATCTCCTCATGTTGAATTGCTTCTTCATTCTCCTCTGCATTTGCTGCTCCCGCCTGATCTTCCATTCCAAAAGCTAGGTCAACTGGATTTTTACAAAGCCTAGCAATGTGTCCAGGGATTCCAGAACGTTTGCACTTACGTCGTCGAATCGGTGGACCACCCTCTGCACTAGCTCTGATCCTATTCTTCCTCGGCCTACCTGCCGGTCTAGTCAAAACTGGAGAGTACAGTTTGAAGCCTGGATCGACTTTCATCCATTGGTCTTTTCCCAACAAGGTAGGAACATTCATAGCATATGCAGCCCTAAATTTGGCAACAGAGAAATACTCTGACACATACTGATCAACTTCACCTTCTGCACCCGCTATAACACTCATGAAAAACAATGCGTGTATGCAGGGTATCCCACGGATCTGCCATCGCCTACAATGGCATGTCCTATCAACCAAACTCACTGGATACCTCCACTGCCTGTTTTTACTGTCAGTGTAGGTTACCTCAGCCTCCATTCCTTTTCTGATGCATTTCATCTTCAATTGTTTTGCCCTGGCATGCAAAGACTTAATCAAAGATGGGAGCATGAGATGGCCAACATATTTTGTGGCTGCAATTCTTTGACGCAGATCGATTTTTATCATGATCATCTGCCTAATCTTATCAAATATTTGCCACAGCATAAGCCCTTTTAATGACTTGACCTTTGCATTGAAACTCTCCGCAAGGTTACTTGTTACATTGTCTACCTTGCAAATTTCATTGAATTGGCTTCTTGACCACAACCTACCATGATGTTCATCCAAGTACTCCTTCACCCCAGTTTTTTGTTTATACAACACTTCCAAATGAAACAGATGCTTCCTAATGCTGCATGTGTATGCAGCTGGCCATAGGTTGTCAGTATAAACTTTACCCTTGAATTTCTTTGTAAAATTCTGTACCAAGTGTCGCATACATTCCCTATGCTCCACTCCAGGGAATACTGCTTCTACTGCACTCTCCAAACCTTTGCAAGCGTCTGTGTGGATAGTAAGTCCAGGTGGATGACCTATAAGGTCGCGCAAATTCTGCAGAAACCAAGTCCAACTTTCCTCTGACTCAACCTCCAAAACTCCATAAGCAACAGGGAACATCCAACTGTGTCCATCAATTGCAGTAGCAGCAACTAGCTGTCCTTTAAACCTGCCATGAAGAGCTGTTGCATCCACAGCCAAATAAGGCCTGCAACCGTCCAGCAAGCTTTGAAACAAACAAAAGCCCTTCTAAAACATTCCTTCTGCATCATCCTCCCGCTTTTCAATTTGTAGGGAACTGTATGCTTGTCTATCGCTACAACACTGCCTGGACTAGCCATCTCCACTTCAGCTTTGAAAGTGTAAAGCAACTGAAAGCTTTCATTCCATGGACCATTTATCCTGTCAAGAGCCATTTCCTTTGCATAGAACATCCTCATGTAAGGTATGTTTATAGTAAACTTATCAGATATCAATTTTATGAGTGCTGTTGGACCAAGTGTTGGAGTTTCTCTCAGCCAATCTATGATTGCATCTGCCAACCACCTAGTCTTCGCTAGCTTTGATTTCTCCTCTGGCGCTCCCGCTCGAGGTGGACAAGTATGGCTGATCGAGTTCTTCTTTATCTGAAACATAATTATAAGGGATGTCAGTAACAGTTAACAAATTTTACACCGTGATCTAAAATACACAACTGGTTGGTGTAGTACCTGAACCACGGTGCTTCTGAGCATTGTGGATGCATGCAGCCTCCACCTACACCTCTTGTATGGGCACTTAACTGTGAACCTACCTAGCTCACTTTTAATAACCTCATAATCATTCTTGGTGAGAATGCAATATGTAGTGAATGAAATAAAATAGTTTTGCTGAAAACAAAGGATTAGACATATAGTGTGGAAAGAGATGTTTGTTTGAAGTGAATGAAATAAAATAGTACTTGCAGAAAGAAAATAGTGTTTGCAGTAGATGGTTTTATCAGTGTAAAAGAATAGACCAGGGTCCACAGTTCACTAGAGGTGTCTCTCCATAAAGATAAATAACATGTTGGGTGAACAAATTACAGCTGGGGTGTTGTGGTCGGCTCTCCTCTTTGGTGCAGCACCTCTCCATCAATATCTACAACACTCTCCATCATCCCCCCATTGTATCATCTTGGCAAACATGATGTGTGATGCTATATATTATTTCGCCACAATCTATTATGCCTCTATTCCTAGTTTTAAGTAGTAATTTATTCATTAGAATGATGAAATAGTTCATTTTGTTGGTTTCATACATGTTTTTTTAATCTCCTGTGGTGTTCTTATGTACTCATGTATGAGTGTGTGAAACGTAAACCTATATATCACGCCCTGACGGCTCGCCTCTTGGTAAATCCGATTTTACCGGCTGTCGGATCGTGCCCCATAGTGAATCTCAGCCGTTCATTTTTTTAGCGCGTCCATATAAATAGGCTACACGGTGAAAACCCTAGCCGAATCGGCACTCCGCGCGACTCTGCCCCCCTCCTTCTCCCCGCTCACGCCGCCGCCACAGTTCCGCTCGTGCGGCTCCTTCTCCTTCCTCCCCGCTCCCTCCCCCTCCCCCAGCGCCTCTCCAGCAAGCTGCCGCCACACGCCAGAAGAAGCCACGCGCCGGAAGCACGCGACTGTCCCCTGCTCGGGTCGCCGCTGCCGCTGAAGCGCCGTGATACGTCTCCAACGTATCTATAATTTTTGATGCTCCATACTTTTTTTTACACTATTTGCCTAATGTTTCGTTACACTTCGTGGCACTTTTATGCATTTTCCGGAACTAACCTATTAACAAGTCGCCACAGTGCCAGTTCCCTATTTTCTACTGTTTTTGTGTTTCAGAAAAGTTACACAGGAAATATTCTCGGAATTGGACGAAACAAAAGCCAAACATCCAGAATTTCACCGAAGCTTCCAGAGAACCGAAGAGAAGAAGGAGTGGGGCCACGAGGTGGCCACACACTAGGGCGGCGCGGCCCAGGCCCTGGCTGTGCCCCCTATGTGTGAGACCACCTCGGTCCACTTCTGACGATGCCCCTTTGCCTATAAAGACCCCCCGACAGGAAAAACCTAAGTACCCGATCAATTTTCCAGAAACACATCGCGATCCGCCGCCATCATCGATCCGAGATTGGGAGGGTCCAGAAGCTCTTCCCGGCACCCTGCCGGAGAGGGGAATCGCCACCGGATGTCTTCTTCATCGCCATGCTTGCCTCTGGAGCGATGAGTGAGTAGTCTACCTTGGACTATGGGTCCATAGCAGTAGCTAGATGGTTGTCTTCTCCACCATGTGCTTCATGTTTAGATCTCATGAGCTGCCCTACATGATTGAGATCACCGTTATGTAATTCTACATGTTGTGTTTGTTGGGATCCGATGAATATTGGTGTTATGATTGAGTTGCTATACTGAAATATATCTTATGTTATCTCTATGTTGTTTATGATCTTGCATGCTCTCCATTGTTAGTAGCTATCTTGGCCGAGTAGTTGCTAGTAACTCCAAGAGGGGGTATTTATGCTCGATAGTTGGGTTCATGCCCCTATTTAATCTGGCGGAGTGACAGAAACCTCTAAGGCTGTAGATGTGTTGTTGCCACTAGGGAGAAAACAACATTCATATGCTCGAGGGCATATGCTTTATTTACATTACACAATTTGCTTAATGCAATTATCTGTTGTTCGCAACTTAATATTCATGGGGTGTTCGGATAATATCCCCGTGAGTGGATTATTAGTCATAGATGCAGTTGGATGGCGGTCTATGTATTTTGTTGTAATGCCCAGAGTAAATCGCATAGTGATCTTCTTGACATATCACGTTATCTTTATTCTATTAATTGCCCAACTGTAATTTGTTTACCCAGTGACAAGGGTATAGTTAATAGAGCCCGTTAGTTGAGTACCCCTGAGGCCCGTTTGGCTAGGCCCAATTGTAATGATAGTCGAATACGAGTTATTACCGTATGTCGATATTTGTAATCTGTATCGGACCCTACCCGATCCTCGAGACCTGGCCACCTATATATAGGTATCAGGAGGGGACAGTGTAGGGCAGATTGAAAGCAAGCCAGGTTGAACACCCAAGTTTACTTTCGATACACACCTATTTCGACTAACTTTACCTTCGAGTTTATCTGACGCCCTATCTCCCCGATCCTAAGTCCTTCATCTAGGACATTTGTCGAGTTAACCCTCGTCAATTGGCGCTGACCGTGGGGACTCTGGGCGTTGGAATCATGAATTCGACGGCTTTTTCGCTTTTAGCCAACAGCAGTCCAGAAGTCGACGGAAGTCAAGAGGTGGAACTAACAATTGGAAGTTTGAGCATCCTCATCGGGCCGTCGGGTTCCTCTCACCTTTCGGATCCGACGAAACAAGATCAAGATCCATCGGCACAAGAACCCGAAACAACAGTAATGATGGAGTATTCTGAAGGCTCTTCCAGCGAAGTAAACTCGCCGGTCAGCCTAGAAGAAGTGCAAAAAGAAAAGATCGCAGAAGACAACGAAGAAAAGGAAAATTTTGACGTGGAAGTCCAACTCAAAGATCTCACGATCTGCCTTGACGATAAGTCAACGGATACATGGAAGACAGGATTAGAGCTTTCGGAAGACAGTGACTCGATTTTATCAAGCTTCAAGGGCAACATCGGCAAACGGTGCCAGGTGCTCGCCATCATAGGGGATAATTCAGAAGAATTCGACGAAAACGACAATCCAGTATTAAACCCAGCAAATATCAACAGAGGAGCAAATCACCTAGCAGAAGGGCAAACACCAGAGTCCCTCGCAAGCAGGGAAAAAATTTGACTATCAGTCGACGAATGGAAGATAATAAGAGAAGCCGTAGAACACGGCACTCCAATACCATCAAATTCTAGCAAAGACATGCTTTTGGGGTATCACTACGCCCTAAGGCAGCAGGCCAAGCAATTAGCAAAGGAGAAAGTAGAGATACAAAGAAGAAAAGATTCAGCCATTGCAGCTAGCGAGGCTGCTCGAAAAGCACGGAGCGACGCATCACACAGCAACACAAGGAAAAATTGTCGACATGGTTCAAGGTACGATAACCTCGAGTATTCTGACAGGCAAAGTATTTCCAAAAACCTCGACTCGTCCTTCCTATCGGTCGACGAGCAGGGAAACATCCTACCAAAAACTCCTGAAGCAGCACTAGTGGCAGCACAAGCATATCTACTTACAACTCGACCAAGTCCAGGAGATCCTAGAGAACATATGGATAGAGCAGCACTAAACAGACTCAATATAGTGGGCCACAAGCTATCAGCAAAAGGAGAAGAAGCACATCACCACAAGGAAGCGCACAAAGCAAGATCACCTCGCCGTCACAATAGTCCTCGGCATAGAAGCAGTAAACACCGATCTCGATCGCCATCACCAAAACAGCACGGTGGAACTCGAAGATCGCGATCCCCAAATGAAAGGCGCGACTATGAGGACGACGAAAAGGAGATGGGGGCATCGTGCTTTACTCGTAGGGTTCGCACCACTCCAGTTCCTAAGGGATTCAAGCTACCTCATGACCAGCAAAAGTACGACGGATCACAGGAACCACAATCATGGCTCGCAGATTACTTACAAGCAGTTCAAATACTAGGAGGAACCAAAGAGACAGCAATGCAAAGTTTGCAGTTACACCTCACCGGCGCAGCAAGGTCATGGTTGAGCAAACTAGAGAAAGAATCCATTGGAAGCTGGGAAGACCTCACAAAGCAATTTACAAGCAATTTCAGGTCGACGTACAAACGGCCAGCATCAATAGAAGAAGTCAAGGCATGCGTACAGCAACGCGACGAAACACTACGGGCATACATCCAAAGATGGAGCCTCATCAAAAATTCAGCAGTCGAAGTCTCAGACGAAAGAGCAATAGACGCGTTCATCATTGGATTAAGGCGAAGAGACCTAGTCGAAGAGATGGGTAGAATCAAGCCAAAAACAGTGTCAGATCTCATGGACACAGCAAACAGATTTGCAGATGGAGAAGATGCGTGCAACAACAAACGGACACGATCTCCAGAGGACGACAGAAGAAACAGATACGGAAGTCAAAGGAGACGATCCCGAAACTACGACACCTACGGCTCTCATAACCAAGTCGCCGCAGGATATAAAGACAACAGTTATCAAGGAAACGACCGCAGAAGCTCGGGATATCGCAGCTACGGAAGAGAGGACTATAAGAAGTTCCCACCAAGAGAATCCAGAGAGTACAACCCATCACCAGAGGATATGCTCAACGGGCCTTGTCATATACATTCAGCGTTCGTCGACGGGAAGCGACTATCAAGGCACGCGATGAAAGATTGCACAACATTCTTAAAGCTACAAGAAGCAGCAATAAACAAACAAACCGAGGCAAGGCGACAAGGATTCGAAGGTAGCAACAATCCCGCGACAAACCAGCAAGGAAACAACGGAGCTCCTCAAGGACAAGACCAGCACAACAAGGGACACGACGACGACGATGAAGGGTACGTCCCATCAAAAGGACACATTACAGCAATGATACAACCTGTGCCCAAGTCGAACAAAGAAGAAAAGAGTATAACTCGACAAGTCAATCTAGCAGTCATGTCGCCTCCAGCTACAACAGAATATCTGCATTGGTCAGAACAACCAATCGAGTTCAATAGAGAGGACCACCCCATAACAGTACCTCGGCCAGGAAACGCGCCTCTGGTACTCAAAGCTCAAATCGGCGCGTATGATATCGACAGAATATTCATGGACGCAGGAAGTGGAATTAACCTGATATACGCGAAAACACTCAGGGCAATGCACATATCATTGGAATTCCTAAAACCAACAGATTGCTCCTTCCATGGAATCGTACCAGGAAGTGCTAATTACCCGTTGGGTCGAATAGCACTCAATGTTTGCTTCGGCAACCGACAAAACTACAGAAGGGAAAAACTAGACTTTGAAGTCATGGACTGGCCATCGCAATATCACGCAATCCTCGGACGACTCGCGTTTTCGCGATTCATGGCAGTGCCTCACTACACATATTTGGTACTTAAAATGCCAGGACCAAAAGGAATAATCACAGTGAAAGGAAGCTTTGAAGTTTCAGATCTCTGCGACAGGGAATTCCACAAGATGGCGCAAAATTTTGGCGTAATAGCCAACCATGCAGAAAAGGCAAAGAGTGCGACTGCAGAAGGCGTCAAGCTACTCGAAGGATGCGCCGCGGAGCCCGAAACGAAGAAGCCACGAACAGAAACATCAGGAGAAGACACAGGCGAAGAAGAGAAAGGGAAAGCTACGACGACATAAGCATCATAAAGACAATAGAGTAGAACAATAAAGGCCGTAAAAGCCACGAATTATTCCAGGGGCAATGCCCTCTAGATCCAGAACACGGGTCACAGGCCGGATCTCTTGGGTCACCCCATGTATCTTACATTAAAAGTATAAATAAAGACAAAGCGTTCCTCATATTCGAGTTTACGAGTCTTTCAAAGAGAAGATGCGGCAAATGCACGAACCATACAAATACGCCTTGAGAATAAATTTCAGACATATAGTCGCGAAATAAATAATCTCTCGCGTTCCACACACACTTTACAACATCGGGTTGTCAGAATCATCTACGCCTAAAGGATCTAAATAATGATACTCGCGGAAAAACGTAGCATCCGCCTCTAGAAGCCTAGTTACAAGTCTTCGAGCAGGTTGAAGCGTGTTCTCCATATGAACCCGAAGGCTAGCTCCACCTGGAGCTAAACTTAAAGACATCGTGCTATAATTCAATCTGGGGTGCCACTTGCGTATCCACCCGAGAGCAAAATTGGCACCAGCCACTAAGTTCAGTTCTATTAACCTATGAATACGATGGCTGGATCTGAAAGTATCAAGAAGAAGTGCAAAAGTTGCAGGCAAAGGATTACGGGGAAGCATGATGGAGTGCATAGTTGTAAGAGCTCGCCGGCAACCATCAACTGACTCGCCAATGTGCTGGGCACAATCTTGAAGCAATACAATGGCGCTACGGCGTCGAGGATCAGACCACAGAGTCTCGTAGCCAGTCGACATCTTCTCCAAAGCAACATTTTCGCTCAGCAACTCGACGTTCTTCAGAAGCAAAATCCAAGCAAGTACCTACAATGACAAATATATCACAAAAGAAGTGCGCAAACAGCCAAAGAAGGAGTCGAAAGAAAACTCACATCGCAACAGCTCGCAAGCAGACTCGACAATGCCAAGAATGAAAGATTCGCACTCTTCATTATGAACAACTTTCGCCGTCAAGCTGGAGACCTTTTCTTCAAGTGAAGAGATTTTCTTCATATAGCCACCGGCTAGGCTAGCCTTTTTAATAGCCATCTGAGCTTGGCATTTGGCCAAGGATAGGCGAGTTTCAAGGTCGGATATCCTGGAAGAATATTCTGAGCATTGGCTGCATCGACTAGGAGTCGACGGAGTATGAGGACCAAACCCACGAGCAGAGGAAGGAGCAGAATCATGAGTCAAAGGATCATTGACGCGCGTCGACTGTAGGCCAAAAGGAAAAGAAAGGAGAAACAATTTCAGAAAGGCAACATAAAACTTCTTATGAAGAGGATATATTTACATAAGAGTACAACCCTATGACTAAGGTTCTCGGGTTGTACCTAATTGGAGTCTTTACATTCAAAAGGAGAAATCTAGATAAGTTACAAAGAGGCTGAGTCTACGCCACCTCAGCATTGTGCTCCATGGAAGAAGGGGGCGCGGCCGGTTCCTCGCTAGAAGTCGACGGCGGCACTGGTGCTTTCGGTGCTGGAGGTGGTGCAGCAGGCACAGCAGAGGCCGCCGAAGGAGAAATCGTTGTCAGCAGTGCAGGCGCTAACTTCTTTGCCTTCTCAAAAAACACCTTCATCTCGTCACGGGTGTGGCCATGAGGGGAGTTAACTTTCTCCCAGTCAAAGTCTGTACCATGCGCAAGAGAAAGGGCAATGGCACCTTCGACGCCGCGCTTAATGGACAGCCCCTTCAGATGGAGAGTAGGGTCTTCATCGCTGTCAAAAGTCTTGGCAAGTTCAGTCAGGTTGCCCTTCGGGATTGCCATCTTTTTCTTCGGCCACAACCCGGCAAATAGCCGTGACAGAACGCGGCCAACCAACTCAAAAGTTTCCTGGATAGATATCCAGTTTTCTTCGAGTAGGTTAACCGCATCCATAAGAGGATCATCGTCCGTTTGCAGGGACGACGGAGATACCCCTGAGAATTCTAAGCAATAGAAAAGAAAGGAAGAGGCAAGTGTCAACAAATACACCAGTGCAACAGGGGACGAAAACAGAAGACAAGTCGAAGAACTTACTTTCGGCAGCAGTAGACATGGTGTGAAGACGCTCCGCCACGGCTTGCTCTCGTTGAGCATGCTCTTTGTTGGCATCTGCTAATGCCCTCTCAGCCTTCTTCGCCTTGGCAAGCGCAGATTTCTGCGACTTCTCAGCAATTGCCTTAGCAGCGGTCGCAGCATCATAAGCTTTTTGCGAAGCTTTGAGCTCCGCCTCCAGCGACGCAATGCGAGCATTGGCTGTCGCTAAAGCAGCTGTGAAAGCAGACGAAAGGAAGTCAGATAAACAGCAAGAGACAAAGCGCAGAAGAAAAGTAATGATTGAATATCAAAATTGTACCTTCAGAAGATTTTGCAACCTTTAGATACCCCGCACACTCCGTGCCCAGGGCGATAAATCTCTTCACCAAAGCCTGATAAAAGAAGAGTGTAAGAGTAGAAATGCATGAAAAGAAAGAAGGGAAAAAAGAATCGCTCACATCATCAGAAGAAACTGTAGAAACATGGGCCTCCAGAGAAACCTCGGCTTCTTTGGTCTTCTTCGCGCGTTTGAGGTTTCGGGCTTGAGTTTGAGAAACCTTCTTTACAGAGGCCCTGGTAGTCCTCGGAGCAACATATGGTTCGACAGGCTCATCAATCGCCACAGGAGAAGGTGGTGGAGCAACCGTCGCACATGTTGGTGGTTCTTCATCATCACTGCATGAAAAGTATAAGTTATAAGCAAGAGGCAAGAACAAAGTAATTGAAAAGTTCGACTACAATACTTACGATGCAAGCATGTCAAAGTACTCCATATCTTCTGCAAGAGCGGGGGTTTTTCTAGCCGCTGCGGAACTCGATGAAGCAATTTCGTCGACACGTTTTCGTTTTTTGTCGACACCAACATCTTCAGCAAAAGCAGGAGGAGGCGATGTCGACGAGCTAGTCTCATCTTCTGATTCTTCGACATCATCTCCGTCCTGACTTTCGTCAGCCTCGGGGGCTTCAGATGCAGGAGATGCTAGATCAGCAGGAAGAGGCCCTTCCTCTGGAAGAGGGGGACGAGAAACAATGAATTGGTGACCCTGCATATTAATAAATCAGTAGAGTGCAGAGGCAAAGAATAATGCAAGTCGAAATTAAGAGAAGTTTGACAAAAAGTGGATGCAGCGATGTATACCTCAGGAATAGGGTGCACGGAGTCGAAGAAATCTGCCTTCAAGTCAGCAACTGAGTGCTCCTTGGTGAGCTTGGTGAGATTCCTGACTCGCTTGTCGACATCTTCTTTCGACATCAGATCCTCAGATATGCGAGTAGGGTCTTCTAAGCCAGAATAAGTCCAAAGCATGGTGAGGCGGTGCTGTAGGGGTTGAACTCGACGTTGTATGAAAAACGCCATGAGTTGGATACCCGACAAAGCACCTCCTAGGCCTGTTTTCAGAGTTTGAATGCGGGATAGAAGAGGAAGAATTTGTGCAACTTCAGCATCTGAGGGAAGTGAGTCCCATGACTTCAATTTCTTCACCTCTTGAGAAGCGTCAAAGGGAGGAAAGCCGAACTCATCTTCAGGAGAGGATTTGCGGTCCTTGATATAGAACCACTTTGTCCTCCACCCTTGGACAGATGCGGCCATAGAAAATTCAAGATATTGCGCCTCAGGGCGCACAGAAACGACGGCTCCGCCCAGTTCGGGTTTCCTTGCCAGAGAAACATTGGGGCGGAGTCGAAAGATCGATCTCCAGAGAGTGAAGTGGGGCTCAATGCCCAAAAATGACTCGCAGAGAGTCACGAAGCAAGCAATATGGAGAAGGGAATTTGGTGTGAGCTGATGGAGCTGAACACCATAGACAAATAGCAGCCCACGGAGAAACTCGTGGGCAGGAAGTGACAGACCGCGGAAGAGGAGAGCAAGGAACATTACCCGGTAACCGCTCGGGGGCTTCGGGATCCGTTCGGTGCTGGGAAACTTGATGGAATATTCGGCAGCGATGAGGCCGTCTGCCGTGGCTTTCTCCACCTCCTTCTCGGTGATGGTGGAGCGGACCCAGTTGGTGGCAGAAGACTTGGCCATAGCGCTCCTGGTGGCCAGATGCTTCACGCGCATACAGCACAAAAGTGCGCTCGGGGGCTCCGCAAGAGAGGAAGAGGCAGAGGAGATCAGCAATGGAGGCGGCGGAGGTAATGAGCTGGTGAACAGTACGATTCCCCACTATGCCAGTTATATATCTTCTGGGAGAAGGATCGTGGGCTGAGTCGTGGCGCAAAGATCGGAAACGTTAGCCCACCAACGGTCAAAAATCGTGCAGCCCACTAAACGGTCAAAAAATCGAGAAAATTACAGTGCTACCCATAAAACGGTTCGCATTGATGAAGAGCTACGTCTTTATTGACGTCATCAAATATATATATAAAGGTAAAAGGATGGCGCCGACGAATGCTGAAACTTATAGAAGGGATCAGATATGAAGGATTTTTTGGTTATAAGCCTTGGGGGCTGTTAATTGCATAAATATCGAGTGGAACTCTTCATTGAAGTAGTGGACCTGGACAAGAAGACAAGATGTTCTTGAAAGTATCTCGAGTTGAAGAACTTCGCAGGTGAGGAGTTTCGAGTTGAAGTGTGACGAGCTATATTATCTCTTGAGCCTATACTCGAAAAAAAATCTTTTTTCGACTATAGCCTCGGGGGCTACTCCCATCGGGAGCGCTGAGCGCGCACCCGACGATATTCATTGGCAAAGCATTGGAGATTGGAGAAGTGTTACTCCCATCGGGAGCGAGTTTTATGGTTGTAGAAACCCGAATATTTTCAGTCAAACTTTGACTACGACATAAGATTCTCGAGTTGCGTTATCGCAACAAAACTCGAATGCCGTGACTTGTCACGAAGGTAAGACCCCGGGATCCGTCCTGTGTGGCCTGGTATACGCACATGGATGCGCTCTGCTGGTATGTATCCGTGTCTACGACGCGAAGAAAATCCTGGTGGACGCACTGGGTACCCCGAGAACCACTGGGACTCATTTTTTGTAAGTCCTAAATGAGGCAAAAGAATGAGTTTGACCGGTATCCCGAATTCAAGTCCAAGGGGATTGAATTTGAAGTAGGTGACAAGTATTTGTTCCGGCAGTTAACTGACCTCTTGATCCGTCAGAGTTGTCAGGCTTGTTCATCGAGACCCCTTGCGAGCAAATTATCATCAATATAAGTCGAAAGACCAAGTCGAAGATTTGAAGATAAAGTCGAAGAATTGATCAAGTCAAAGATTTGAAGATTAGAGATTCAACCCGAATCTGCAATTCTGGTAGAATCTCAGGGGCTACTGACAAGGGTATAGTTAATAGAGCCCGTTAGTTGAGTACCCCTGAGGCCCGTTTGGCTAGGCCCAATTGTAATGATAGTCGAATACGAGTTATTACCGTATGTCGATATTTGTAATCTATATCGGACCCTACCCGATCCTCGAGACCTGGCCACCTATATATAGGGGTCAGGAGGGGACGGTGTAGGGCAGATTGAAAGCAAGCCAGGTTGAACACCCAAGTTTACTTTCGATACACACCTATTTCGACTAACTTTACCTTTGAGTTCATCTGACGCCCTATCTCCCCGATCCTAAGTCCTTCATCTAGGATATTTGTCGAGTTAACCCTCGTCACCCAGCATGTGTTATTTATCTTATGGAGAGACACCACTAGTGAACTGTGGACCCTTGTCCTATTTCCATCATATTGCTATCACCTGTTTACTTTACTCGCACTGTTTACTTTACTCGCATACTTCTACTGTTTTCCACTCGATACGCTCATACCCTTTGTTTCAAGCAAACCGGTGAGATTGACAACCTCATTGTAAGTTGGGAACAAAGTACTTGGTTATGTTGTGTGCAGGTTCCACGTTGCTGCTCGCAAAGCAAAGCTTGGACGAGGCGCCATATAAATTGTCTGGAGCTATCGTGAAGCTTGCAAGCATCACCTTTAGTCGTATTGGCTTTTTCTTCTTCGATCGATAAACCTTGGTTTCTAACTGAGGGAAAAGCTTGCTGATGTGCTCATCATACCTTTCGCTTGGGGTTCCCAACTGACTGGTTATAATCATCATCATCAACTACACGCCAGCCATCAAGCCCTTTTCTAGCGCCGTTGCCGGGGAGGAAAAAGAAGACTTCTGCAAGGGGAGTTTTTCGCATGCACATCCTTTACTTTGTTTTAAGTTTTGCTTTACTTTATTTTTACTTTCATCATTATATAAAAAACACAAAAAAATTAGTTCCTTTTATAGTTGTTATTTTTGTTGGTCTGTTATTGTCTTGCTTTATCATGCTTTCTATCAATGGTTGGTTTCTTTGAAACTAAATCTTTTTGGCAAGGTGGGTTCACGGAAGAGCATCAAAAATATTATGAGGAACACCGCTTGTCGCAAAAAGGGAAACACTTATGGGAACAAATCAATAGATTGTATATCATTGCTAAAAACATGTGCTCTACTTATAATGTTACTTATTGCTTTGATGAATCTTGTTGCTGTAGGAGGTATAAACACCTCCCTTTTCAATGTGAGTATAATGATGATGTTACCATATCTTTGTATATTAATGGAAATTATGACTTTTATGATGTGGAACAAACTAAAGAATTTATTGCTTGGAAGGGTGCATTCGAACTTGCTTATTTGCTTGAAAATACTGATGATGCACCGTATAAATATGAGGTTTATGATATACTTACATTTTGCTTTGATAATTACAAGGAAGAAAATGACTATATTCTTAAATATCTTAATAGATGCTCTCCAGCGGAAGAGACTAATGCCTTGAAGGAGCCTATGGAAGAAGAAATTGCTGAAACTAGAAGCTCATTGGATGAAAAAGAGGAGGAGAGTGATAATCAAGAGGAGGAAGAATAGAGCTACCCATGTCTACCTCTACCTCCCAATAAGAGTAACTCTTTAACTAATATCTTATTTGATAGCCCTCCATGCTTAATAAAGGAGGATGAGTGTGATATTTATATTGTTGAGTTTGTTCATGATGCTACTAAAAATTACTATGAGAGAGGAAAATATGGCTGTTGGAATTCTCATGTTACTAAAACACCTCTCTTTATATTGAAAGTTCTGAAGTTGCTCTTGTTTTATCTACCCATACTTGTTACTATGTGCTTCTTTTATTTATTTTCTTACAAGACTCCTATGCATAGGAAGTGGGTTAGACTTAAATGTGTTTTATATTTGCCCCTTGATGCTCTCTTTTGCTTCAATTCATATTTCTTATGTGAGCATCTTCTCAAATTACTGAGCCTAGCTCAAAGGCGTTAAAGAAAAGCACTATTGGGAGATAACCCAATGTTTTTTTTTCAGTACTTTTTCTTTTATTTGAGTCTTGGAAGTTATTACTACTGTAATGACCTCTCCTTATCATTTTTATTTTATTGTTGTGCCAAGAGAAGCCTCTAATTTGAGTGAGGTAAAGATTTGGGGATGTTGCTGTCCTAAAACTGTTTTCGGTGCTGCACCGTAAAAATTCGTACAAAATCTCTGTATATATTTTGAACCTGATATTTCTTGTGCATATACCCCAGGTTATATCCAAACTTTCATTAGTTGAACACTTTTGGATTTGAGCAACAGACAACCCCTTAAAAAATCGGCCTTTATCAGCTGTTCTGTTTTGACAGATTTCTGCCACTATTCGTTTTTGCCGCTTTATCGCTTTGTTTTCGAGTTATTTTGATCATAGAACTTTTGGGGAAGTTGCTACAGTGTTATATACTTTATATGTGGTGGTTTTGGGTTGAAACCTAAAGTAAAAGAGGTTGATTATATGTTATGCTTACACTAATGTTGCTAATAGATGTGTGTTTAGTTTTGTATGAAGGAAGTTTTCAAGTGTAGGGATTTGAGAATGATGAGATGAGTTGAAGAATGGACAAAAGTTTAAGCTTGGGGATGCCCATGCATCACCCCAAGAAATATCCAAGAAGTACAAGCGTCAAAGCTTGGGGATGCCCCCGAGGCACCCCTTCTTCATCGGCAAAAATCAGGTCACCTTTCAAGACAATATATTTTTATTGCTTCATGCACTATGTGTTTTTCTTGGAGCGTCAGTTGTTTTAGTTTTCATTATTAGTTTTGTTTTGTTTTCTACAATAAATGGTTGGACCCCAACAAATTTCTTTTGGAGAAGTTGCCTTGCTTTTCATTTGCCAAGAACGCTCTAGTTTTCACTCTTATCAAAAACCGAGTGTTCTTCTTTTTCTGCTACTGCTTTTGGTTTTTGTTTTCGCCTTGATTTGCGTTCAGATCTTCTTATATTTATTTATCAAGGTGTATTTTTGCCTCTGGACCATGTTGGTTTTCCTCAAAAGAGTTGGATTAAAAAAGTTCGAATGGTGTTGGAAAAGAGAAAAAGCATTATGCAAAAAAGTGGTACAAGAAGGAGCTTGTGTAGACTGCGGCTAGACTTTTTCATGTCATGCTTGATGTCTTTTTGATAGTATGCTTAGTGGTTTTGCTGTAGCATGACTTGTCTCAAATAATTGAGATTGCTTAATGAGCCTTAAAAAAAATCATACGTTGTTTTAATTATTTGGAAGCATTATTTTGGTTTTTTCCTTGATGCTTTATTTGGGTTGACTTGGCGCATGCTCACTTATGATAATGGTGGAAATTTGCAGCATACCCATAGTGGATATTCGATGATGCATCTCAAAATAAAAAGCTAAACAAATGGTAAATAAAAGAGATGTCGAGGTGTTCATTGTCTGCTTGTCCTGTCATTTTGATGTGGGCTTGTTCCATGTCATCGGGCACAGAGGTACCCCGTTGGCGGTTCTCGATGATACATATATACTTACAATGACAAGAGCCTTGCTTGGGACTCTAAGTAAAGTAGCATAAGGTTTGGGTACTCGTATTCACGGGACACGAGGTTTTCGACTTATGATTTGTCAAGCATATGCATAATAATTGTTCTCGCATTAACTTTAACCATTTAAGATGCTTATGATGGGGGCAATGAGAGCTCAAAGCCGGTAAGTACCATAATTTTTGAAGGTCTATAAAACTTGCAAACACTACTTCCCTCCGCGAAGGGCCTTTCTTTTACTTTTATGTTGAGTCACCACCTTCTATCTTTATGCACCATTAAGAGAGCATAGTTGTCATTCTTAGTATAATGTGCATTGTCCCAAAGTTTTCATTGACTGATTCATATTATTGGTTTCACTTGTTCTCAAATTATTTGTATCTAGGTGTCCTATGCATTTATGTTTTACTCTTCATGAAGGACAAGCTGAAAACCATTTGTATGTTTTTCCTTATGATTTGAACACACGTTTGACTTTCATTGTTTCATTTTCATGATCCTTTGTTTGTGTTCATTTTCATGTTATAACATGGTTGCTAAGTTTTTATTGTTAAGATTATATCTTTCATGCCCATGTTTTAAGTTCTTTTGATCCCAGCTCACAAATGCTTACATATATGATCAAGATTGTGTAGGTGCAAGTCACCTCAAAAATTATTTCTTTTGTTATCACTTACCTACTCGAGGACGAGCAGGAGTTAAGCTTGGGGATGCTTGATACGTCTCCAACGTATCTATAATTTTTGATGCTCTATGCTTGTTTTTATACCATTTGCCTAATATTTCGTTACACTTTGTGGCACTTTTATGCATTTTCTGGAACTAACCTATTAACAAGTCGCCACAGTGTCAGTTCCCTGTTTTATGCTATTTTTGTGTTTCAGAAAAGTGACACAGGAAATATTCTCAGAATTGGACGAAACAAAAGCCAAACATCCAGAATTTCACCGAAGCTTCCAGAGAACCGAAGAGAAGACGGAGTGGGGCCATGAGGTGGCCACACACCAGGGCGGCGCGGCCCAGGCCCTGGCCGTGCCCCCTATGTGTGAGACCACCTCGGTCCACTTCTGACGATGCCCCTTTGCCTATAAAGACCCCCCGACAGGAAAAACCTAAGTACCCGATCAATTTTCCAGAAACACATCGCGATCCGCCGCCGTCATCGACCCGAGATCGGGAGGGTCCAGAAGCTCTTCCCGGCACCCTGCCAGAGAGGGGAATCGCCACCGGAGGTCTTCTTCATCGCCATGCTTGTCTCCGGACCGATGAGTGAGTAGTCTACCTTGGACTATGGGTACATAGCAGTAGCTAGATGGTTGTCTTCTCCACCATGTGCTTCATGTTTAGATCTCATGAGCTGCCCTACATGATTGAGATCACCGTTATGTAATTCTACATGTTGTGTTTGTTGGGATCCGATGAATATTGGTGTTATGATTGAGTTGCTATACTGAAATATATCTTATGTTATCTCTATGTTGTTTATGATCTTGCATGCTCTCCGTTGTTAGTAGCTATCTTGGCCGAGTAGTTGCTAGTAACTCCAAGAGGGGGTATTTATGCTCGATAGTTGGGTTCATGCCCCTATTTAATCTGGCGGAGTGACAGAAACCTCTAAGGTTGTAGATGTGTTGTTGCCACTAGGGAGAAAACAACATTCATATGCTCGAGGGCATATGCTTTGTTTACATTACACACTTTGCTTAATGCAATTATCTATTGTTCGCAACTTAATATTCATGGGGTGTTCGGATGATATCCCCGTGAGTGGATTATTAGTCATAGATGCAGTTGGATGGCGGTCTATGTATTTTGTTGTAATGCCCAGAGTAAATCGCATAGTGATCTTCTTGACATATCACGTTATCTTTATTCTATCAATTGCCCAACTGTAATTTGTTTACCCAGCATGTGTTATTTATCTTATGGAGAGACACCACTAGTGAACTGTGGACCCCGGTCCTATTTCCATCATATTGCTATCACATGTTTACTTTACTCGCACTGTTTACTTTACTCGCATACTTCTACTGTTTCCACTCGATACGCTCATACCCTTTGTTTCAAGCAAACCGGTGAGATTGACAACCTCATCGTAAGTTGGGAACAAAGTACTTGGTTGTGTTGTGTGTAGGTTCTACGTTACTGCTTGCAAAGCAAAGCTTGGACGAGGCGCCATATAAATTGTCCGGAGCTGTCGCGAAGCTTGCAAGCATCACCTTCAGTCGTATTGGCTTTTTCTTCTTCGATCGATAAACCTTGGTTTCTAACTGAGGGAAAAGCTTGCTCTGTGCTCATCATACCTTCCGCTTGGGGTTCCCAACTGACTGGTTATAATCATCATCAACAACTACACGCCAGCCATCAAGCCGGCGTGGGGATGAGGCGCCGGTGCGGAGACGATGCCAAGATGAGGCGGGATGGTTCTGCCGTGGCTGGGGAGGTGCGGGGCAGCAGCGAGCCCATGGCGACTGGGTGCGGGAGCCACGCGTGAGGCTGGCCGCTGCCATCGCCGAGGGGGCCGCACTGCTCGACCTCTCTTCCACAGCCGCCGCAGCCATGGAGGCCCCGGTCGTTGTTCTCCTCGCGACCCAAAAGGCACCAGCTCCCGCTCCTCCGTCTCATGTCGTCGTGGTGTCAATCTTAGCAGCAGCAACACAGGACGGGCAAGCCACAAGGGTTGGTCGCCGACGATGGCAGCGGGCGGACGACGACGGTCTCATTTGGTGGAGAATGGTGTCTGCCGAGGCACCGGCACGATTCATCTCCCCACGCATGTTCACCTCGGCAGCCAAAGCCACAGTGGCCCTCGCCTCGGTGAGTGTCTCCATCTCTGCCACTCCCCCTTCCCACAAGCGCCCGACGAGGCTTCTTCTTTTTCCTTCCAGTGACCTATTCATTTTTTTCCAAAAATTTGCACCAGATCTGCTGTAGGATGATTTGCCACTGTGTCGTCACTGCAATACCATTTCTCTCTCATCAGTGCTCAACAGGCAGGAGGAGCACAAGGCGCCATGGCGGGCCGCTGATGGTGAGAACCCAAGCTCCATTGCAGTGAGAACCAGCAGGAGGAGGAGGCCGAGAGGGAGAGGCAGTGGTAAGAGAGGCTTGAAAGATTCCCGAGTCTTCACTCGACCTGGATCTGCAGGTCCATCACTCTCTCTCTCTCTCTCTAGCAGCTTAGGGATTACAGGTATGTTGGTGGCTGGTATGTCGGTGGCTCACAGAGTGTGAGGAGGGCCACGGTCGTGGCAGCCGATTCTAGAGGGCTTTCCTTCCCCTCCTCAGATTCTTTCCTTTTCCTTGTTTGGTTGGATCCATGTCCGATTCTAGAGGTTAGCCCCTGATGCTTTGATTTCTTAGGTTCTAAATCTAGAAAAAAAATATAAGCCGCTGTTGCTAAAATATGTAAATCATTAGCTATTTTTCCTTTTCAACTTTTCTTTGCAATTGTTATAGTATAATTTGTTCCAATACAAAATGAAACCAGGGATTTTATTATGATGCATACAATGTTTTCTGAGTAATGTCCCTCTGTCCAAAAGAGCACATGAATTATATAATCATTGTGCATTTTGTTTGTTTTTGTTCCAATACAAAACGAAAACAGGGATTTTATTGTGAAGGAATAGTATCACCATTTGGATTCTTGAGCTATATGATGAGATAATGGTTACTTGCAGCCAATATTTATCTCTGACAGAAAATGATGCCTAAAATTTTGTTTGGGTCACTGCTGTTGTTCATGGTCTACTGAAATTGATTTCTTATAGCTGTGCAATGACCTGTTTTAATTCTATCTAACAATTCAGCCATGTGTTTTTGTTTTACATGGTGTTGGGAAATATTGGCCAGCTATTGATTTTAGGTTACTTCACCATTCTGAATTATTTACTATGAATGTTGTTTTGGATGTATGTGTTATATTTCTAATAGTATTGATAACAGAGTAGTATTTTTTGAGGATTTATATGAAACTCATACAACAGCTAAAAGAATTTGCAGCTATCAGGTTGACTTTACGATTGAGAGTCAATAGTGTTTGTGATGAATTATCATTTGTTTCTACTTTTATTTTGGCAAGATATCATCTTTGTGGTCTTCTTTCCACTTCTCACTATGGTTTTGAATCATTTTTTGATATTCCTATTGTTGTGGTGTTGTCCTACAGGCAGTGGTTCCTGATTGGGTTGTTTGACAGATGCCTCCTATAGACCTAGGTATTAATCCTTTGTTCTTCTCTTCAGTTTGACTCGTCTGTTAAACCTGAGTTTATGTAACATGCCCACACTGTTAGAAGCATCATAGTGGGCATCTGAGACACACACTACAAATTCTCTGAAAATTAAGAATTTAAGACTATTGCTGCAATATTACGTCCTTAGCATTTAGTGGTACAACAGCTTCTTGAAATTCTTAACTATGCTCGCGTTGATGATCACCTTTCATAAAAGTTGTAGCATAATGGTAATGTATTGTTTTGTGTTCTGTTGTATTAGTCTGTACACCCTCTCAATCTTATTTGAATTTGTACATGATCGTTGTATCTACCTTACCTTTGTCCAGCGCTAAGTTTGCTCTGAGATACATTTTATCATACCAAGTTGTTTCATCATAGAGATTAAAATGCCGTTTTACCTGCCGTTGTGATCTGCTGCTGCACCGAGCTTCGTCTAGATGCGTGACAGGAGTGTCCTTCTTGCTGGTGCTACTGTTTGATCTGGAGGCCTTCCAGAGGTCAACCTGGGTACAGGTTAGTTACCTCTAATCTGTTAAGCTTCATGCACTGGCCAACGCAACCAAAAGTCCGAACTGATGGAAAGGGCTAGTACAGTCCACTTATACACTTCAACACCCCCACTCACGTGTGACGGGAGAAGAGAAAGTCAACACGTGGACACAAAGGGGGGCGACAATAATTTTACAATAAATTGCGAAAACCAGGACTTGAACACGAGACCCTGGGCTCTGATACCATGTTAAGCTTCATGCACTAGCCACTTGAACCAAAAGTCCGAACTGATGGAAAGGGCTAGTACAATCTACTTATACACTTCAACATAATCCATATAGATTGGATCAGGTTTACCCACCATCTTGCTATTTCAGTGATTTTTGCCTAGCGGCAGGTGATTTAGTTTCTAGCCAAATATGGCAGAAGAATGAAACCATTTTCAGTTTCAAGCGTTTACTGCATTTGAACTGATGTCGTGTCTTGTGGCAACTATAATTTTTTCTCTGTCTAAAAATAAAGATCTTGTGGCTACTCTAATTTTTTCTGTCTAAGAAAAAGATTTCTATACTAAATACACTCGGTCGGGATTCAGTTTTATGCGGTAGCTCACAAGGAGTGGTGCCGTCATTGAGCAGGATGAGCACCTGCTGCCGAGAAGACTGTTGTGGCGCCATCGCGGCCTCTCCCTCCATGCTCCTTCTCGAAGAACGTTGAGCAGAGGAGAGCTGCTACCGCCGGTGGCGAGGAGGCAGGACGCTCTGCCCACCATCGGCATGGCCATCACAGAGCCCCTCTTTCAAAGCCATTAGTGCTGCTTCTTCTCCATCATCGATGAGTCTCTCTTTTTGTGCTCCCACATCAGATCTAGAGGTACAATAGTGGTATGTCCTTTCTCCCCCTTCATCTTATTTGATTTTTATGTGTAATACGGCTTGGATCTCTGATGGCTATCTTCCCTCACTTATGCAGGTTTACTAATATTTTCAATTTGTTATGGTCTGATCTAGACAAATTGCTCCCAGGTTAAGAACTTTGGATCACATAACTATCTCCTTCCACTGGAATTCCTCACATTGTCCATATAAATATTATTTCCCATTATCTAATCCTATGGGTTTTTTTTCTTCCAAAAGGGAGCTCTCTGGGTACTAATACATTGTTCAGGATTTTGGTTGCCCCAACTGCTGGATGAGAACAATAACTTAATGTTGGATCCAACTTACTGTGATTTACTTTGTGACGCTACTTTGTTGAAAATATATGAGCATCCATTATGTCCTTATCTGATTAGATGAGTGACTAAAGCATTCTTTCTTCTCAGAAAGCTACATAATTTATTCTTCTCTATCTTAAATCCACATGTTTAGCTCTTTGCATGTGAGTTGATCGGTCATTTCTGGATGTGTTAGTTCACATATATACTTACCTGTCTACTCTATCGATTAATGTAACTATTCATTCCTCTGGTTTGCACGGTATGTTCTTTACAGAAAACATCAGTCTTCCAGCTGATTCTACTACTGCATGCTGTTGTCATGTATTGGAATTTCTCATGGCCATAAAGTTGAAAAGATTATCTCTGGAGTAAAACTATAGTTTACATTGTGTTCTATGTTATGTGTTCTTTCTGTTACCAGCTGGTTCGATGTTTTGGCACATTCAGTCTGTGCTTCCTGTCTCTTTGTACAGAAGACAAACTTATTTCATCTATCTTTGTGCTTGGCATTTTCAATCAACCTCTTTTGTTGCGTTTATACACTATGTGTTATTTTACTCACTTATAATCGATAAATTAGTTCAAATTTAACGGGATCGTGCGCCAAGGTGCACCCCTAAATCTAGTATGTTAAAGATGGCATAACTCATAAGGGTATCATTGTATCATAATTGGAGGGCGCGCAGGAGTGACAGAAACATATGCATGAATATGTGGTGGTGTATGTTATATGTTGATAAACTTATGCGGACCTTAAAATTATAGCGGTGTGGTTGGACTTTATGTCTTGATAAATCTCTTGCTTGCACATGGAAGTGACTATGGGATCGATCACTAGGGGCGTAATTGCACGTGTAGAGGGTTGCGCCTATTTGTGGCTTCTCTATAGAAGAAACATTGATTTTATCTGCATACACTGTATAACAGGTTTTGTCCTTCACTTAAAGACAGCCAAACCTAATGAAGTAACTATTTTCGTAGAACATTTGCTCCCTCTGCTTACATTTCTTTTACATTTATTTGTTTGGTTTTTCTACACCTTTAATTACAACATATCTAGTACTTTTTTTGAATGAGGAAGGGTCCTAAAGGACCCTGATGCTTCATTAATTCATAACGGTGGCAAGACATTTTACATAGAGGCATATCTAAAACATGAAAATTACAATAAAGTCCTCATAATTTGCAAACATGACATCAAAACTAAAATTGGAAAAGCAATCAAATCCTGAACCACCGCTCTCGCGTCTTTGCTTCCAGGCATGGCTAGCACCTCTGGCGCCGAGGATAGAACCACTTGGGACAAAATAGCTGAAGAGTACCTCATCGCTGGAGCAGTAGAGCCTCCCCTCTGGCACGCCATCCAGGAGGTTAATGATGAGATGACGTCGGCAAAGTCTCCAAAGAACAGCCGCATATGTCAGAGCTCAGAGCAGCCGCCATTAAGCCAACGACGGAACGGCTTGATGCTGTCGCATCTGCTAATCTTCCCCATCGAGCAGATCTCCAACAAGAAGAACACCACCTTTCTCCTCCTCCATCTCCATGGTGGCAAGAACAAGCAAGGATGAGGGCAAGCTCCATGAAGAGCATTACGACATTCGCCACATGGGCACACCTAACCTAGACAAAGAGAACGTAAATCTAAACCTATAGCTAATATGTACAACCTGTGCTGTACAACCATCACCATGCAGGTCGGCAACACCGCAGGAAAGGATCCGAGAGTGAGCCGGGAGCTAACATACGACTCTCAAAGGGGCGGGCGGTGGAGACCCAAAGGAGACGACATGGGAGGGGCCCAAGTGCACATATCTAGTTGTTAAAGTTTATATTTTTCTATCTAGTAGTGTCAAGTAAAGAAGAACCTTGCATTCATAACTTCATTGCATTGCATGAACGCCCAAATAAGAGAATTATAGAGCTTTTGAGAATAGATAGTTTACTTAGGTTTCCGTGAGTACAACAACTCAATACTTATTGAATTGTGCTAGTACTCCTTCTGACCACTATTACATGTCTTAATATGGATGTATTTGGATATATTTTAATATCTAGATACATCTGTATTAGTACAGATAATAGTGGTCGGAGGGAGTACAACAATTTCACACTTAGTGGTTATCAAGACGTCCTTGAAGTAGATTTACTGCAACCTGCAGCCTGCATAGTCCGAGTCATAATATCCCACGAGATCAAAGCTTGAGCTAGTCGTGAACACTAAATATCATAGAGTTCCCTTCACAGTCACTAGGTGAAGCTCTTTATTCTTGAAACCATACGCACAAGACATGATACTGCACAGAGATATACAATAAAGAGCCAATTATGGAGCGATAGAGATTTTGGTCTACAATTGTACTGTTCTCATTTAGGTCGAGATGACTATTGGTTTGCGTTGGAGTGTGTGGGCCTTTTGCCTTTTCAATCTCTAGAAATTTGAACATGTCATTGACGAACTTCTCCTAAGAGATGAATATTCCATCTTTGTGCCCTCGGAAGAATTTCAGCTTCCCCATCAAGGACATCTTAAATTCTGCAGCCATACGTCCTCCAAATTATTTGCTAAAATTAGGGTTAATAGATCTAAAAATGATATCATCCACATAGGTTTGGTAGAAATAGGTCACGCACCATCCTTAGAATTGGTGAAGATAGTGGAGTCGATCTTCTTGGGTTTGAAGCCTTTCTTGAACGGAAACTTTTCATCCAATCGCAGCGTGTTCAGGAAGCATGCTTAAGGTCTAGTTTTTGCACGTTCTTTGGAAAATGAGGATTGTAAAACCCCGGATCCACCATGAGGATTTTAGCGTTCCCGCCATAGTTTGAATAATAACGATTTGAAGACGCCCACCAAGCCCAACCTGCACGCTGAAACATACACACGTTGTTGATGGAGTAGTAGTAATATTACAACAAGTTCATGATGATAGACACAAAAGAAATATATACAACAATGAATCCGATGAGCAATTAACAAAGATACAATACAAAGATCCACCGTCATCAAATGGCGGGCTGTTGCGTCTCATCTGGCGGTCTCAAACGACACGATCAGAGACCACTGCTCGTCGGAGATGTCTGGTGTCACCGTCATCGTCGAGGTTGGCGAGGTCGGCGTCGAGGCCTTTGCGTGGGACCCAGCTCTGTGGTTAGCGGCAGTGATCACTGTGGAAGTCATGATAGTGTGTCAAAAAATAAAATGTGTCAGGCCACTGGATTTGCCCCTAATCCAAATGGACAAGTGGGAGGACACAACCGTTTTGGTCCGCAGCCTGAACCAAAGAGAGCAAAATGGACAAATTTTGTGTCTAAAATGGGTTGGGCTACTGGAGCTTGCACAGAAACTTTTCAGAAAAGCTGGTGAAGATTCTCTTAGGGCATCTCCAGCAACGTGGCCCAAGTGGACCGAGGTGGTCTAACTCGGTCCGCGCGGATGGGAGGACAACAAAACCGACGCTCCGAAGGGCAACCCAAACGTGCCGAGAGGGAGGACAGATCCATTCCTAGCCTCGATCTAGGCCAAAAATGCGATGGCCCAGATAACAGACGGACCGCGCCCGTGGCCTTGATCTAGGCCAGAAATGCTGGTCCGGACAGCAGAAGGACCGCCCCTGTGTCCTCCCATGTCCACCCCGGGCCTGCCTGGCAATGACCGCAACGTCTGGTCATCTTCTGCGTACCAGAGCTGGTGTTACACGGTCCACGAGGCCATCAATGCCGGCGCGTAGGCTTCTTCGCTTGGACTGCCGCACCGGCATCAAAGCCACCTAGCGGATCTTCCTTTTTAAAGCTAGCCATGCACATCTGAACAAACTTAGGACGCCCTTGTTCCCCTGCACACGCTAGGGAGACTGTGATGTCGGATGGCTACTCGCCGGCGGCGGGGAGGAGGAGGCAACAGATTCATCAGAGGATTCACCTAGAACGTGGAGAGACGGAGGACAGTAAGAGAAAATTGTGAAAGGGCTATGACTGGAGTGGGACAGTAGGAACTGGGAGTCGGAGTCAATACGACGTGTCTCGCGCCTTCTCCAACGTGTCAAAGGGTTGCAACAAATCGTGCAGGTTTGTGCTCCACCTGGCTTGGCTCCATGGAAACAGCCAATTCGAGCATTTTCAACGAGCCTGTCTAGGGAGTGCTTCGCGAATCGTACTGGCCTGGCCTAGAGGCTCATTGCGGGCTACCAAACTTAAGGCACTCGCACCCAGCAGGCCTGGTCTATACTTCTACGGGCTAACAAACAAGCCCCAAAAGCTTTTGTATAGAGATAGAATGAAGATGCAGGGGGTCGAGCTGCACCTGCATATCCAGCTAGGGAGTATTACTACCAGGGAATTGAGTTGTCCATTGGATTTCTCTCCGATCTCCATCCCTGCAGTAGGTGCGTGCGCTCAGGTGGTCAGACCGTCAGAGGCGAGGATTGAGGAGTGGCTTTCGCCACCTACGGATGCACCCAGCAGCAGCGGCTCGTTAGCGTTCGTTTGATTTGTCAGGAGGCATCCGTCTCAGAAATCCGCAGCTGACCGAACATCTCCATCAGCTGTCTGTTTGAGATTTTGATGCGCGTTCATGTTCTACTAGTACTTCCCTAAATCTTCGCTCTTGGTTACCAATGGGAAAGGTGCTTCGCATGCTTATAAGCACAGTGGTACAAGGCTTGCAGCGAAACCGCTCCTGACTGCGTGTTCTGTGCAAAATAATTATCCTGGAACTAGAGTTGCATCCATTATATGTCGACCGTCGAAAGAATTGTGTTGTATGATTTCATACCTTTGCGGGGCGGGCCAATAAACCCAGAAGCCAGCAGGCAGCAGCCATTCAGTGGTCATACTTTCTAGTAGCAGCAGCAGCATTGAGCTATCATTGTCAGCAAAACCTTATTGAGGGAAAAGAGGGTGCATTTTTCAGATTTTATGATACGACCAGTTCTCCGAAACCAACTTAAGCCGATGACTAGTACAAACATAATTTCCAGTAGCAGTACCGCTTACACTTAAGTTCTTCGAAACCAACTTAAGCCAATGACTAGTACAAACATAATTTCCAGTCGAAGATACACACAAACTCCCACGCAGAGATGTAGAAAGAAGAAGGAACACACAAACTGATAGATTAATAACTGACTAAATTATGATTATTCCATTGTCCTACCATTTGCTAGTTATTCTGATGAGATTCTATGATGGAGGCAACTTTATATGCCAGCCATACACCACCAACAATGAACTTGTTTTAAATGGAAGCATAACTGGAAAGCTCGCAAACTGATTTAAATTAGCACCAAACTACCGAAATAAAAAGGATGTGAATTAACAAACTAGTAGTATGGTGCATCAATCTACACAGGACAACAGCAGACACAGTAAAGTCGGTTGGCTGAATAATTTAGGTGTAACAGTAATACGAACAATCACGTTTGTTGCATTCTAGTAAGCACCTTCCTCTCTTAGTTTCTTCTCCTTGAGTTCGGTTTATGTCTCTATTAATTTAAAATTTTGACCACATTTTCACAATTTTAAATTCGCTTTCTTTTACCCCTATTGATTTTACTCTTCCAAATATCTCATGCACGATTGTTTTGATAATTTTTTATGATAACGACTAGTTTTGTAAAAAATATGTTTCTGCACCGGGTGCACTGGTGCCAGAGAGTCAAAAGTAGGGATGAAAACGGAGCGGAAACGGACGGAACTAAGTGCTGCCACATTTGTTTTCATATTTTTATGCGAAAGTAGAAATGAATACGGAAACACCGGAAACAAATATGAAAACAGATACTTTCGGAAATAAATATGGAACGAATACGGTGCGGATGTGGACGAAAAACAGATGATTGTCGGAACCAAGAGACCACCTGAATCATGCAGAAAAACTCAACAAAGTCAAGAAAATTGAAAAACTTGTGCTCTAAACCTGTCACGATTACTCGGTGTAATGGGGGAGTAGGGGATGGGTTGCTTTGACGGTTCAGTATGACAAGGTCACATATTAGGCCTGCTAAATTGTCCATCAAAACAACCATAAACGGAAATTCCATATTAGTCGGAAACGAAAGTTTCCGTTTACGCATCTGTTCCACCGGAAAACGTTGTTCCGTTTCCGTTTCCACTTCCGCCAAAGAATTTCCGTTTCCATTTCCATTCCACAAAATTCCGTTTCCATTCTCATATTTTCATTCTGTTTCCATTTTTCCGCGGAAAAGTCGGAAAGTTTCCGCTCCACTTTCATCCCTAGTCAAAAGGCTGCACTCTATAAACTCAGGACAAATTTTACATATACCGTGTTATGTTTTAGAACAGAGGGAGTAACCATTTTTTGCTGTCACCTGAAAAGTCCAAGAGATGAAAGAGCTTGCTGCAGATGAATTTAGTTGCGAGTACATATGCCTCTTTAGCTTGAGTTCAGTCACTAGTGCTTACCCTGTTTGGCTAGTACGAGTCATCTGTAATGAATTAGCTCCAGCATTATCTACAGGGGGGGGGGGGGGGGAAATGTGACCTTCCTTTATAAACTGAACTGCTATCATTGTATGTAAAAAAACCTGACAAGAGCCACAGAGATGCTAATCACCTCATCAGCTAAATCATGGTGTCAGAAGAAGCTTTTATATCCAAATGTAAATTCAAGAAATGCAAGCCCAGCAGGTAGGCCAGCCCATCCAGAAGCTTCTGTCTGGCTCAGAGAAATAAGATTTTAACTGGGAAGAAAGGAAGATGGAACAAAACGTGTAAGATTCCAACAATTTTCCACGTAAATCAAGACCGGTATGCTCCAATAACATCAAGAATTCCACTAATGTTTCTCTGTTTATTCGCCTTTAAGGCGGCACAACACATCACATTGTTATCTCGAGACTACATCATCATCGACCTCTCTAGCCAAAACTTGGTTCATGCTACCAAAAATAAGTGATGAGCGCCGCCTTTCTTTCGCCATCATTCATCAGTATCCGTAGCCTGGCGGTGTTCAAGGCACAAAGACAGCAGCAGTCAGCAACATGTTTCATTTCAAACTAGGTTTGCAGAACAAGAAGCTTGGTCAGTCAAACGTTTGTCTCAGCAATGGTCACGTACCAGAGTTGTCCATGGGGTTAACAAGCGGCGCAGGCTCGGGCTCCTTGATCTCGACGACCACCACATCAGACGTCAGGAAGGTCTTGGCCACCGACGCGGCGTGCTCCAAGCAACATCGCACCACCTGTATTGCACATATCATCATCGTCAGGAAACCAGATGGTGCACGCTCTTAAGAGTGTGGCAGTTCAGCCACACCAAAAAATGTGTGCGAGAGAAAGAGGGAACCAAATCATAGCCTTATGTCTGAATCATTGTCAAGGGGTACCAGTACATCATGTTCCTTTACCAACCATTGTTCTCAAACTACGTGTAAAGCAAAGCAGCTATGTTTAGTTGTTCTTTTATCCTTTTGCAGTTCCCTGTGTTCGCTTCATTTCAGTTATACAAAATTAAAGCTAGCAATATAGATTACCTTTACTTATCCATTTATGGCTACCTCTTGTCGTTCTAGGACTAGGACACTACAAGATTAGATCTGGACACTTTATTCCAAAGTAGTAAGGCTAAATCCCCCAAAAGAAAAAGGGCAGTGGTCTAAAAACAGGATGCAACCCCAATAACAAAGACCAAATAAGTGATGCCAGAAGTTGCATGAACACCTAACCTAACTGCAATATCAATTTCATAATGGTGCAAGCAAGAATGGCAGGAGGCTAGAGGACTACAAACCTTAGTGGGGTCAATGATACCAGCAGCCATCAAGTCCTCGTACTGCCCAGTAGCAGCATTGTAGCCGAACTTGACGTTGTCATTAGAAAGAACCTGGGACAGCAGCATTTTTCATGTTATACAGATCCACGCAGGAAAAAAACAAATTTTAAGTAAACAAGCTTTAACCTTCTCAGTGACAACACTGCCATTGACACCCGCATTCTTGGCAATCAATTTAAGTGGGTAGCACAGCGCCCTCCTCACTATTTCGGCTCCGACCTAAAAATGTTTGCATTACAGCATATCAAATTGAAATGCTCAATAATTCAGTACTATCATAGTTTATGACCCACGTTCATTGGATAGCAATAGCATTGACTGCAAGTATTAGAAGCCTTCAGGAATTTCATCTGTTTTTTACCTTCTGCTCATCATTGTCCAAGGTGTCCTTGATGGCATCCACCTTAGCTGCCAGTCTCAAAAGAGTGCATCCTCCACCAACAACAATACCTTCCTCAACGGCAGCCTGCAAGGAGAAGGAAGCAATTGAGAATGTTTCAGGAGGCAACAAATGAATGGACTAAATTATAATTCCTTGAGAAGCAGATACAAATTTGACAGCTAAGAACGTTGAAAGACATGGCATCGATTAACTTGCCTTGGTTGCGTTTAGAGCATCCTCAACTCTCAGCTTCTTCTCCTTAAGTTCAGTTTCTGTTTGTGCTCCCACCTATCACATAACAAGCCAATTCTTAGAGCTACCACGTTATCCTTCATTCCAACATGCAATGAAGGAAAAGAGCAAGATGGATGACATTTATGTCTTTTGTTATACCTGAATGACAGCAACACCACCAGCGAGCTTTGCTATCCTCTCATTGAGTTTTTCCTTTTCATAATCTTGTTCTGCTGCCTGAGAATTAAAGATAGCTCAGAATCATTATTAAGATTGCCACACAAAGCTCATAGAAACGATGAAGCTGTAGACCAACAAAACTACATTCTTATATGATACAAAATTCCAATCTAGACCCAGGACCAAGCATGGTGAAATCGAGCCTTGCAAAGCTAGAGTTAAGTGAGAAATATAGAAAATGAAAATGGCATACCTCAATGAGATTTTTAATTTGTGCAACCCTCTTGGTCACTTCTTCCTGGGTGCTTCCATCACCAACTATTGTTGTCGACTCTTTGGTAAGGACAACCTTTGCAGCTGTTCCTAGAACTGATTTGTCTGCCTTGTCAAGTGACAGTCCCACCTCATCTCTGATTACAGTTCCTGCAGGAAAAAAGAGTGAGAAATAAGTATCGGTGATTGTTAAAAAAACTACAGATTATATGTTTGCCTCACCTCCAGTCAGAATGGCAATATCATCCAGGTACTGGGTCTTGCGCTCTCCAAAACCAGGGGCCTTGATAGCACAGATCTTCAAAGATCCTCTAAGCTTGTTGACAACAAGGGTGGCAAGAGCCTCCTGCTCAATATCCTCAGCAATTATCAGAATTGCATATTGACCCCTAATGGCTTCCTCCAGAACATTGATAAGATCCCTTGCGTTTGTGATCTTTTTGTCCACCAAAAGCAGCTGAAGAATGAAGATCAACACATATCAATAATCTGAACCATGGGGACAGTGAACGGCAGAAAAATTCAACAGCTAGCTGCTCCGAGTCCAGGTTACCTTGCAGTTCTCGTACTCTGTGGTCATTTTCTCACTGTCCGTAACGAAATAAGGAGAGATATAACCCCGGTCAAACTGCATTCCCTCTACAACATATAGATTGTTTTCTGAACTCCTTCCTTCTTCGAGGGTAACCACACCCTTCCGGCCAACCTTGCTCATAGCCTCTGCTATCATGTTACCAATCTCATAGTTGTTGCCAGCACTGACCGCAGCAACATCGGCAAGCTCACTATCTTCAACCTGCAGCAAGAAAATGTTCTCAAAATACTGCTAAGGCCAGCCTGCCAGAACTACAAATATTTTGACAGCATAATAGACTAATGATATGATCTTACCTCCTTTGACATCTTCTTTAGTTCCTCAACTAGTGCTTTCGCTGTTTTCTCAATACCACGAGTGATTTGCACAGGATTGGCACCAGCTGCAATAACCTGAATAAGAGCAGACAAATTTTTAGGTTGCAAGACTAGTGATTACACTAAAATCATACACGTAAATTGTCTCTACTAACAGCTTACCTTAACACCCTCAGCAATTAGCCCCTGAGCAAGGACCACAGAAGTAGTTGTCCCATCTCCAGCTAAATCATTGGTCTTCGCTGCAGCTTGCCTAACCAACTTGGCTCCAATATTTTCAACAGGGTCCTCCAGCTCAACCTGCAGTCCAACAATTGTCACTCAAAAATTCTGCTGAGGTTTGAAGTTAATCATGAGCACTGAATTTGGCAGAAGGTAATACATTAGACCCTTGCAGATATATTAAGTTAGTACAACACGCAAACTTCCGTGCGGCAGCCAGCAAACATGTCAATTTTTCAGATGATCACTGAAAGAGATCTTCTCCAAAGAAGTAGGAGAACAGCTAACAAGCAAGTTTGTGTAAGTGCAATGCTGCCTGACTTCTCAGTAATGTGGTAATGTTGCAACATACCTCTCTTGCAACTGTGACACCATCGTTGACAATCTTAGGGGACCCATACTTGCTCTCCAAAACAACATTCCTTCCCTTTGGTCCCAGTGTAACTCCAACAAGATCTGCAAGCTTGTTGACTCCAGCCTAAAATACAGATAAAACAGCTCATTAGCATCTGCTCAAGCTCATCAGGCACACTGGCATAAAGTGAGAAATGAATATAGGATGTGCAAGATGTGTGACGCTAACCTGGAGCTTCTTGGTGGCTGAGCCATCCTTGTTGAAGTAGAGCTCCTTGGCTGCTTTTACTCTGAAGCTGCATTTCCTCTGCAGGCGCACATTTCGTGGCCGGCTGGCAAGGGAGATAGAAGATACAGAAAATGGCTTCTTGTCTGATACAATGCCTGTTGGAGCTGCCATGAGCCCAGCAGTAGAAGTGGCACCAAATGGTGAAGCCATGATTTCTGTCCAGCAATGACAATATCAGAATGACAGAAGGGTATGAAGCACATACAGAACCCATATAATACAGAGATCTCACAAGCATAGTCAAGCCCTCACTTGAGATAATGGAAGTGGAGGCAACGATATATAAACTAAGGCACTAAATTAAAATGAACAGAATGGAAACAAACATATAAAGCGTTGCGTTCCGTGTACCCTGAATTTTGCAGAGCCAGCGTTCAATACTCTAGTGCAGTGCTTGCTTCCATGTAACATACTTACTTAACAAAAAAACTGCACCGTTCTACGCTAATGTACCGAGTACAGCGGGCTAATTACAGAGTATGAACCCCGCGAGTCTGGCAAGCACCGACAGCCCACGGCATCTGGGCAAAACTGCTCTAATTCCGCTAGCGAAACCGAATAGTACAGCAACTAGCAAGCATGCGGCGTCTCAGAATTAAAACCACACGCCCGTAAAATTTCGACGGGGCAACGGACAGTAACCTCCTCCCGGCCCCTGAATTCGCATTCATACAGAAACGCGGCGCGAGCCGACCAGCCCATCTAATCGTCAGACCACCACGCCCAAATGCGACGACCCGGCGGCCGAATTGGGCGGGCGGCGAGCGAGGCGGCACCGCGAGGAGGGGGGGGCAGAGAGTGAGGGGAGGGGCTGAGGTCATTACCTTGGCGCCTCGGCGGAGGAGGAGGAGGAGGCGGGCGGAGAGGATAAGGCTGCGCGGCCTCGGGCGCTGCTACGGGTGAGGTGAGGGGTTTGGTTTGGTTGGGGGAAGGAGAAGAAAGGGGATGAGGTCTTAAATACACGCAAGGGTTTTACAAAGGGGCTTGGTATCTTTCATTTACACCCTTGGATGACTGTGTTTTTATTCTCTTTCAGGGAAAACAGATAGTCTTAAAGAAAAAACAATTGAATAAAGTAGAGTCAAAGTACATGGATTTACGATAAATATTTGTGAAATGCTATAGAAAATCATAAAGAATAGGCTGTAAGATATAAAGATTGCATTCTGACTATTGTCTTAGCTACACCAGCAAAGGGACAGGACTAGCCGTTGTCGAGATCTAGATATAGCACAGACACAGCTAGTGTTCTTAAGCTATCGAAACTAACAAACATACGGTAATTGTGTGCCCTTGAATCGCGATCGTGGGTGTGAACTATGGTTGCATGAGCGCTTATGTCATACTAAAAAATTATAATTGTAGACTTTAATGGAGATAATTGTAAGTTGTATCTCTGTTAATTTAAAAAAAATTACTTATTACTACACATGGTTATATAAAAAGATAATAAAAACATATAGTGAGCAACACTAGCATTGAGCTAAAACTATAAGACTTGAAAATATAGAATTTTGTGTTCATAAATTCAATTTACGCCCTACTGTCACTTTTCAACATAAAGTGTAAAGTGAGCCCCTACCGTCAAAAAAGAAGCTGGTATTTAGTAAAGAAAGGAATCAGGTTGAAGCTTAGCAAATCTGATAATTGCTATAAGGTCCTAACGGGGCTCCAGGTTGAACAACACAATTTTCTATGGTGTGTGCCATAAAAGAGCGCGCCTGGACGAGTCATCGAAGCGCAGCCTCGACCGTGGTGGAAGCCTCTAGAAGAAGCAGCAGCAGGCCAGGATTAGGCTCGAAAACAGGCCGAAAATGGCCACAGCTTGGGCCAACGGAAAAAATGGGCCTGAAAGCGTGGTGAGGCAAAAAGATCGCCGTTGCCGGGGATCGAACCCGGGTCACCCGCGTGACAGGCGGGAATACTTACCACTATACTACAACGACTTTGTTGACGTCAAGAACCGGAAGCTACCATTAATACTAGTCCGTTAAGTCCTCTCCCGCTATCTTCAAGTTTCATTCGCCCCTGGTAGGGAGAGCCATCAGTCCTTGCCACCGGCCAGACACTACCAGCAGTATGCACACAACAGACCACCACCATCCTCGCCACAGATCTTAGCCACTGCGACGATATCCTCCTTACATATGCGTGCGGTCCGAGCAAAGCTCCCTCCCATATAGTATGAGCCAACATGAACGTTGGGAATGTTATTTCCTATATGAGCTAGATTCTGTTTCTCCTCGAGTCGTCGAATTCCATATCATTTGCTTTAACCATCCCAGGTTATCCGCATCCGTGTGTATGTTGTTAGAGATTTTTGTCTATGTATCTTGTTCTTAATATTAACAGTTTAATCGTGCTGCAGTGCAAACCAAAGCATTGTGTAGTCACCAACCTGCTCGTGCTCAGCTCAAACAACGAAGACACACTCACAGGAGGATTAGGAAGCACAACAAAAGGTTTTGGGATGCGTAAAGGTAACAGCATTTTCTCTTATCTCTCTGTTATTTGTTGCACTCCTAAAACTTGGCACTTAACCAATTATATCGGTCGGCCACATCAAATAGGCCCTCGTTCCTCTGCTAGTATGTTGCCGTTGCGATAGCTAGAACATGTGCCATCCGAAGTAAGTTCTCTTGGCGTACCAGGTTGTGTATAGACAAATGTTTCAAGGCTTAAATTATTTGCTAACTCCCCAAAATAGATTTTCGCCCCGTTCAATAAATAAACCTACACGGCCGAACCAATACAAAATGATGAGAAAAACGACACTCGGAGCCCTGGCGCGGGAAACGTAACCATCGCTGTGACAACGATATCCCTAAAAGGGTTACCACACCCACAGAGATCGCCGCCACTAGGGCCAGAGCTATCACCGAGGTTTTGCCTCGAAAAACCTTTGCACCACAAACCGCCCGTTGTAACCAAGCCAAGCCTCCATAACGCCATATGAGATCCACATTTACAAAAGCTCTGCCAATGTCATGAGCCCCCCATGGCCCCCTTCTCTTCATCCTCACGGTCAAGGAGAAAGACCATCACCATGGCAAGGTCGTCGCTCGTTGGAGAGTTGCATGCGCATTCGACCTTCTAAGTCCGCCACCTAGGTATCCAAGATCTCGCACCCGTGGCGTGGTATACACCAAGACGACAAGACTACTAGAACAGAAGCGGGAGGACAGTGTCAGCCAGCTGGCCCTCGGAAAACAGAGGTATGATGAGCGGGACGAGCACCTGCAAAGTCGAACTAGTAGAGCCATATTGGGTTTGCTAGGAGGCGAACGGATATAGGCCCGCCTGACTAGGGGTGAAAATGAAATGGATTATTTCCAGCTGACCAACCGACCGAAGGCTTATGGAAGGCAAAAAAAAGTATTCGGTCGGATAGTTGCCGAATACGCTCACGGGTACAGGTAGTGATTGATGGATACAAAAAAGAATATAGTTACTAATATCAAATTGTATCCAAAGATATACCATATTTCTGGCAAAATATCAGGTAATTAATACACCAGCGGGTTTCCTATTGATTTGAGGGCACCCTTTCTTTTAGTTTATGCTTAGTTATTATCGACACACTTATTATATATTTGGAATGAATTTTGACCTTATTTACCTGGTTATGACCACCTTATGAAAGTTTGCATAATGATATATTGGCTTTGTGCATTTTTTTACTTGTGAGTGCGTGACTAAGGTGAGAAGATAAAAGAGAGTTATACATTTTGTCTTACTCCCTCCATCCACAAAAGAGTGTACGTTCGGGGTTTTAAAAAAAATTAAGCTTTTTGCATTGGGAAGGTGATAACCACCATCTGTCTCCTCTTTCATTTCTCCACCTCTAATGAGCTAAGTGCACGTAGAAAAACAAGAAGATGTTATTGGCCTTGATTCCCGTGTAATGAGAGAGAAACACTTTTTATTACTTAAATATGTATTGAGAAGAGAGAGTGTGGAGACATTTTTGAGCTAGATGTATACTTATTTGAGGATGGAGGGAGTATGATACACAACCACCACCACGCAAGGCATAATCATATATGTAGAAAAATTAACAAGCTAATTTGACTCCACCTGTTAGTCCTATTTTTATTGTCAACAAGAGATCCAACAAAATGTCTATCCGCAACCAAATCGTATTCGTTCTATATTTGGTCTGTATTCATTGCCGATAGGCTCCGATTTTGTATCCGCATCCGCACAATATCCTATCTGATTCCGAATGCGAAAAAAATATGGTAATACGGTTTCACTACTATATGTGCATATTTGCTCCGTTTTCACCCCTACGCCTCCAGCCAGGGCATGGCCGAAGAGTGAGCTCCCAACCGCAAGAAGCTGTCAAAAGTCCCTGAAACCACGCGGACGACAAGCCACTATCCTACCCTGTAGATATGCGCCGAGTACCCCGCAGTCGCAGTCTAGCACGGTCGCCAACGTGCATCTCTATTCCAAGCCTCGTCGCCGCCTCCTCCAATGGGAGTGGCTGCGGACCACCAGGCCAAAACCATCGGACCTCCATACCGCACCGCCGCCAACCCACCCTTCCTCGCACAAGGTGGTCGTATGCCAGGTATAGGAAAGACCGGCATCACCCGGGCTTTGCTTGGCAGCATCGACGAGGGATAGGCGAGGAAGGGCGCGGGATAGAACCTCTCATTTCAAGGTTGAACAACCATTTTTGCACATTCATGTGACTTCTGCAACTTGGATATGAGATCGTGCAATGTGAATTGTGGTTGTGTTCTTATTTTCCTTCTAGTTTTCGCTCCTCGGATAGAGTCTGCGCCGAGAGTTTGTTGAGAACTTGTAATATTATTTTGTGCTACATATTGATGTTTTGTTGTACTTTATTAGTTAACCTCCTTTTATATAATATAAGAGGCATGGTCTACATCCTCATACAAATATGACAAATATGCCATGTAGGTGTTCCTCTTCGGTGTTGTTCACGTATGCAAAACTTGGTATGTGTGTAACTTAATGTGCTTTGCTTGTTCAATGCATATGCTTTTCTTTGAGTTATTTTGTGGCAAATCAATATTAGCCCTTTATTTTCGTTCATCCAATGGCTGAAAAGATTTCATACTAGTGTCAAAATCGTGACCAGTATGATATATACATGTGCCAATTTTTGCACCAAATAAGTAAAAGGCCGTAGCCGGGCCTCGACCCAGTAGACGTCCCTGACCCATCATCTTCTATGTTGCGTATGGGGGTAGGCGCCGACGCCGAGTCACCAATCCATTCCTAAGTCGGTGATTCTTCTCCTAAACCTAACACTAGTTCTTCCGCGACCGGCGTTGGGTGGATGATGCCGCTGATAATGGCCAACGGCGCCTGGGATTTGCGCGAGCATGACGTCTGTGACGAAGGCGAGTGTTGTGGCGAACTCACGACATACGGATGGAGGCGAGGCGCTGCGGCGGCGGCCAGGACTTGGGCGCCGAATCTCCCAGCAATCAGCGCATGGGAATTGGGCTCGTGGTTCCCCCTCCCTTGCTAGCACGGGCGTAGATAGACGGCACCGTCTCTGGCTTAAGTGGGTCACTCCCGTGGGCAAATTGTTGGGCCGGGCTGAATAAAACTATTTCAATTTTCCCCATTATCTACATCTTGCTGGGCGATTCAGTTTGCGGTCACCAAGTTCCTTGCCACAGGCTCACAGGTGCCTTAGTTCGCTGCAATCACCCTGGGGGTCCAAAAGCCCTTAACAAATTGCTCAGAGGGTCTTTTTTTAGTGAAATTTGTTTGAGCCCGAATCCTAGTGTTTGAATTGGAGAAAAAATGTTTGAACTCATAATTCCCGTTCCGCTGCCGCTTGCTGAGCCCACCTTGTCAGGTTTACCCGTTATTGTAACAGAACTAGACTTTGTCAGCGTTAGAGTTCCGTTGCCACCGTCTTCTTCCCTGTTCTGTCGTCCTCCCCTGTTCTGTCCGCCCGCCCAGCTCGTCGTCGACCCCTCGCCGTCGCCACGCCGGAATCGAGCTCGCCGTCGCTTCGCCGGAATCGAGCTCCCCGTCGCTGAAACCACCCTGGTGCTAGGATCTCCCACATAGGGGCAAGGGCTCCCCAGGTCGCAGTTCCGGCTCCTCCCTTCCCCCATAGATCTGAGCTCCCCAGATAGGAGATCTAGAATCGCTCCCTCTAATGTCTCTAATGGAAGCGCGGCACCTATGGAAGCGCGGCACCTATGGAAGCGCGACACCAATGGAAGCGCGACAATCTCAGAGGAGATCGGCTAGCTGTCTCTAATGGCGACGGCGGCGGTGGCCGTTCCTGTGGACTTGGTGGCGGAACCTCATGAACATCTTGTTTCTTGTTATGTTAATTTTCACCGAATTCATCTCTGTAAATGCGAATCTCAAAAATGAAGAACAATAAATGTAGATTTCAGATCTGTAATTTACAGGAGAAACACAAAATCTGAAAGTTCATAATATTTGGTTGCTTCAAACTTACAGAAGCTAGTTAGTAACACAAAAGGCGGCTTTAGCCTTGTCTATACAAAAGCTATTCTTCAGAGTTAGTCTAACACTAACTATACTTAACTGAAGAAACTAGGGGAGAGCAGCCTTCTTGGAAGTTGGCATACCAAAATGCTGCGAAGGGCTAAAGTTCATTGCTAAATCATCCGGAACTGAACGATTTCCCTTCCCGCCTAACTCCTGCTGCTTTTGTCCATTCAGCATGCACGTCATGGCTTCCCCTTCCTCGGGCGGCTGCGCTCGCCCTTGGGGGAGGAGGGCTTTCCGCTCTTCTGGCGGAAAAGCGTCTGGTTGAACCTGACCAGCAGCGCCGCCGCGAGGCATTCTTCAAACGAGTAGTACGGCAGATCTTGATAGGTGTCGTATTTCCTGGTGAACCGTAGTCGCAATGATAGATCAGTGTAGTTGTGGTTCGCCGGCGGCGCATAAGCACGCCATATCGTAGAACTCGATATGGACCGCTTCCTCGCCCGCCGCAAGTTCTTGTTGGTCTTCGACGCCGGGAAGGCGGTGAATGGCCGACGACGACGCTTCCCCAGCTTACCCCACTTCAGCTTCATAGCCCTTACCTCGGACAGAGCCAGTGAGCATCTAGACCTTAGGGAAACCCTCCTCCCCGCCTGCAATGCCCCCGCCGACAACGCCAACTTGGGGAAGTTCATGACAGCCGCTATTGGCACCTGCACACCGGCTTTGACAAGGCAAGTCATTGCGGTGCCATGAGCTACGGCGAGCTTTAGGGTTGGGACTGTGAAGTGGGGAGTGAGACAGGGGAGGAAGACGCGTAGCAGCCTTAATCTGCCCCGTGCCCAAAAAAAATAACAGTTGTCCATGTTGATCTACTAGGGCTTTTACTTCATTTTTCTGGGTCCACTGTCAGTTAGACTGGGATTGCTTTATGGGTAAAGTACTAGATACCTCTACCCCTGGCGACCTCAACCCTAAATCACATTTCCAGTCTCCTTCCTCCCAAACCAGCGGCTGCTGGGGGTTGGCTGCCCCGCCCACAGCGACTGCTCGAACCAACGCCGGCCGGGTGGTGGTGTTCGACCCCCACGGCGTCCTGCACGCAGGAATCCCTTCTCAAGGTAAGTGTAGGGTTTTCCTGCCCAATGCTCCGATGTAGTACTAGTTCAAAGGGGCGGCACTAGTTCAAGGGGAATGTTCCAAAAATATTTGTACTTCTGTAATGATAGTTCAGTAATTTCGTAATCGATATTTCGCAAAAGGAGTGGTTCATATGGTCACTGAGCCTGCTTGATTGTTCTATAATCAGAACCATATGGTTGCTATGTATGTTGCCCAAACTTGCATGCCCTGCCAAAACATTGGTTACCTATTGTATTTTAGTCTTTGTTCGGTTCGGTTTGTTGCCAAAATGTTTAAAATGATTGAATGGGTGCTCTTATTCCAGTTTAAATTGTGTTGTACCTCGGACACAACATTGCTCCATTATGCTAAAAGGGGAAATCTAGGACATGCTCTTGGTGGAGCTTTTAGAGGGGAGTCATGGTATGTGATGTAGTATCTTGAAAAAATAGCAACATTGCTCCAGTTTAAATTGTGTTGTATCTCGGACACAACATTGCTCCACTGTTGGAAGCTATGCAATGCTACTGGATATATTGACATGTTCTTGTTGAGATGAATTTTAAATGATAATTGAAAGCTATGTCATGCTCTTGGTGATTTCTATATCAAATATTGCATTCCACATCATGTTTTTTGGTGATTTTTAATTTGTTATTTAGACGAAGAATATAGATGTGATGGGTTATGGGGTGACGGCACCGTGAGTTTGACCTAGAATTCAAAGTTGAGCAAAGGAAATAAAAATAAAATCAAATAATTGGAAAACCAGCGCATGGAGTCATGGTATGTGATGTAGTATCTTGGAAAAATAGAAAACAGGGCATGCCAAGGATTCATAGGCACACTCTTCACAAATTTGGCATGCTTTTGGGAGCTTACGGCACCGTGAGTTTCACCAAGTTTTTCCACATGCTTTTGAAATGGAGGTCAGTTTCCAATGATCATACATAGTTAGGACATATTACGGCACCGTGGTGGAGCTTTTTAATTGCTATTGGAAGCTATGTAAAGCTATTGGGTTTAAAATCATGTTCTAGTATACATATTATAATTGAAAGCTTAGCCATGCTATTGGTTATTTCTATATCAGACATTGCAAGCTACATCATGCTTTTTGGTGATTTATACTCCCTCCGTTTCAAAATATAAGTTGTTTTAGCTTTGTGAAGCAAATGTATCTAGACACTTTTTAGTGTGTATTCGAGTGAACCTACACACTAAAGTATGTCTAAATACATTTGCTTCAGAAAGCTAAAACATCTTATATTTTGAAACGGAGGGAGTAATTGATTATTTATAAGAAGTAAATAGATGTGATGGGTTATGGGGTTTAGGGCTCACGGCACCGTGAGTTTGACCTAGATTTCAAAAGTGAGCAAAAGAAATACAAATAAAATCGAAAAATTGGAGTACATTTTCCAAGCAAGCTCATCCAACATTTTTCCATACATAATCATCCACCTAATTATTAAGGTTAAGACGATCAACATGGCTATTGTAGCCCTTTAGCTTCCAGAATCTCCTAGCTATCTCAAATCCTAGGCGAGCGTCTAAAGCGGCATATTTTAGTTGGTTGAAGCTCAATGGAACTTTTTCCCAACCAAAAATTAGTTCATCTTCTTCATCATCATCATCTTCTTCTTCTTCTCCCTTCTTCTTGTACTTCTTCTTCTCCTTCTTCTTCTTGTCCTTCTTCTTCTTGTCGTTGTCCCTCTTCTTCTTCTCAAGATGTGTCCCAATAGTAGCATTGGCCAAATCATAGAGACTCGGCGTTAGCTTGCTAGTGGGGTTTGGGACAACTTGTTGAAGATCATACGCGGACGGAATAACAATTCCGTATGGCCTTAGCTTGCGCAGATCGTTGTTGATAGCCGCACCACAAAACTTGATGGTGGTGTCCTTCAAGAAGTCCTTGAGTAGTTGTGGCACGCCATTGGCCTTGCAAATTTGAAAGACCAATATCTCGGACGCCACCGAGAGTTGAAGGACGGCGGCACGTTGAGGGCGCGTGTGAGTGGTGAACTCACAGTCCAAGCCCACGCACTTGACCGGTGCGTCGTCGAGGAACCGGCGCTTGACCAAGCGGATCCACTTCTCCACCCTCGAAGCACGGAGAGTCTCCGTGATGGTTAAGTTCATCTCTTCGATGACCACGTAGTAGATCTGAGTCCGGGGCCAAAGTTGCTCCTCCATTGTCGTCGAGGGAGAGAGAGCTCGCGGGCGCCGGCGGTATGTGGTGATGTGTGGGAGAGGTTTTGGGGAAGAAGAGGCTAGGGACATGTTTTGGGGGAAGAAGATGATCAAATATGAGTGCTTTATATAGTGAAAGAGGGAAGATGAGAGGAGCACGCCGGCGTTGATGTGAATGCTGGCGAGTTTCAAGGTCGCCGGCGCCGGTTCCCGATCACAGCGCGCGACTACGAAGCGTCGTCGCTCGGAATGTCGATCGAAATCCGAAGCGTCGTCGATCGATAACTGGCGCGAAGTGGGCGGTTCATTTGAACGGGTCATTGGTCCCGGCTCGTGGAAGGAAGGAAGGCTGTGGTGCTCGAATCATAGTGGAAATTGCTATTGGAAGCTATGTAATGCTATTGGTTATATTGTCATGTTCGTGTTTTAAAATGATAATGAACTGTCCCTCACACAATTACAGGTTACAATGCAACGTCATGAAGCATGCTACGACTGTCCCTCCGACGATGAGAACTGTGTGATTGGGCACAGTCCCAGGACTTACCAGTACCACACCCATCTAGGACCGGCGCTGACAGATGAAGGTAATAACTTATACATGTCTGGTTATAGAATTTGAGAGATAGGACATATATCTCATTCATGAAATAATTCATGTAGGTCCCATCGTTAGGGGTATAAAAGGGGGGGCTCTTGACCTAGCACCTTGGGAGCTAAATAAAATCGTTTATGGAAATGATGTACCAATGTCTTATGTAAGGATAGGACTTCTCAAATTGCTCTCACGGAGGCTTGATAGTGCTAATCCGGTGATCCCTTTGTATGTCTGCTCTGTCAAGAAGTCTCTGACAGCTAAAGGGAAGTCAAAGATGGTAAGATTTCTTTGTGCACAGTGAATACTAACGTGTTCGCTCAACTGCATGACACCCTAGTATCTATACTATCATATCAGGTATTTTCGAAGCCGTACAGCCAGCTCTATCTCAAGCAGTACCTGGAAGCAGGAGATATTATGGTGCCAGCCTGCGCCAATGACCCGTATGCACCTGAAGGTGAAACTGAGCAGGATGTGCATTACGTCAAGCTTCGGATGGGCAACGATGGTCGTGCCCAGATTACAACTAACTGGAGCACGCTTGTGACCACCTCACGCATGTCCGTTGATGACATGGCTGTGTTCGAGCTTGAACCAGATGAGAAAGTACTGTTTATCCATCTGATGAGTAATGTGCCGATAGGTAAGCCAGTTAAGTGATAACTTGAACTACTAATCTGGTGGTGTATGCATCTGCACCAACTCAACTTGTATGCCAGATATTAAGGGTTTAGTACTAATTCTGATCGGCTGGTTTATGCTATACATTAAGGCTTGAGTTGTAAAACTTCTATGACATGTTATTCTATATGCTATTACGCTATGCATTCTCTTATCTAGATTTTGGATGACATCTATCTAGTCCGTCTAGCCGCTGGACCAGACAATTTTGTTTCCGTTTGAATACAACTAAGCTTAATTTATAGACATATTGACCATCAGTGCATCACAGAAAGCACAACACGTTGCAATCAGTTAATACAAACAATTCAATTCACAAAATCATGTACGAGTTAAGGCACTTCATCATAACAAGATGGTTTTAGTAAAAAGAGTATAAGCATGCAGAGAAGAATGCAAGTATTCATAGCCGGCGCAACATATTGGCATATGGTTTAGACTACCAGGTGACACAATAATATAATAACATAATTAACTAACTGATAGCAACTGCGCAACATATATAGGCTACATTTTTTCAACATGAACAGACATAGCCTCCTGCCCCACATTCAAGAAGGTGAAGATGCACACATTCCCTTCTTCTATCGACGCTTTTTGGAGAACCTTAGGCCAGTTTGCTGTCATCTGGGCAACACCGTTGCCCTGATGGGTGAAGCTTACATTATAGAAACCATCTTGCTCACTGCAATATGTTGGAATGGTGCATGGAAGATAGCGGGCGAGGTGGGCATTGCTGTATTTTGCTGAAAAGTACTGGAGTACAAGAATACAGTCAGTTTTTGAACACAGATTCATGTGCATGAGAAGATTAAAAGAGTCATGCAGATTACCATTTTTGCCTTCCCACGAAGGACATGTGACTTCTTCATCTCACAGATATAGTATGGAACTGTTGGCCTCAGTTTACCAACCATTGCATTGAGATCGGCAATCTGGCGACCAGTGAGATTGATATTGCTTGCAAACACACAGTGCTTGTCGAATTCCAAGTCACCAGTTATCTTGGGACCTAGAAAGAAATGCACTACTTAGTGATCTTTATCTCCATAAGAATGTATTAAAAGATCATCAGACCCATGTTAGACAGATTCACACCTCTGCGAATGAAGATAGTCTGAGCAGGGCCACGATAGGATGAGAGTGGGCCCGATGTGAGTCTACGTGCCTTGGATTTAGGTGTCTTGGAAGATGAGATAGTCTCACAATCTAGATCAGTACCTTGATATGAAGGGAGGGTGTAATCCCTATTGGTTGTGGCTTTCTTGCATTTGTTGATAGCATAAGAATACTTGATTTTAAATAGCTTGAAATAATCGACAGAACGGTTCTTCCGGCTAGTACAGGCATCAGCCTAAAAATAGAGATTATGCTTATTACAATGTTGTGTAGCACCTAAAAACACAATTGCCAGAAATAGAAATTTGTATAACCTGCACCTTAGTGGCGATATGGTCAATCGTTGGGTCCATCTGGAGACTTGCAAGCTTTTCTAAAAGAAATGGGCACATATTTAGTGCAGGCATCTATTTCTTTGGAATAATAAACTATGCTATAATTAGCAGTATGTGCTACTACAATTTGCAATGACAGTACGTCATTCCATATCCAGTATGAAGTGAAATGTACTACCATATCCAGCGACAACTACCCAATAGAGTGCGTACAGAGGTTCCCCAGCCGTGCCGCCCATCCCAAAATTTAAACTCGACATAATCAGCATACTACATGAATTTCATTGAAATTTAGATGGTTTTTACAAAATACGGCGAAATATGAAATAGACTAAAAGAGGTGGTCTTCGTCGGAGTCCTCGCCGGCGGCGTAGTTCACCGATGCGGCCGATGGTGCTGGCGGTGAATCGTTGGACGGCCCAGCTCCGTCATCGGACAGGCGGCCGGAAACCATCCCGCGGCGGCGACGGTTCTCCTCCTCCGCGCGCTGGCTGCGGTCGCGCTCGGCCTCCTCGAGGGATGAGATGAAGGTGCGGCGCTCCTGCGCTCGCTGCGCCGATGCGTTGAAGGAGGGGAGAGGGTACTGATGCTCGCGGCGCTGGCGCTCCGCCGCCACCTTCGCGAGCCCTACGGCCACGTCCGCCCGGAAGAGGCGTCTCTCATCCTCCGCCATCGCAGCCCTCGCCGCTTCGATGTTGCGGCGGTGGGCGTCGGCGCGGGCGGCAGTATGGTCCTCCGCCAGCCTTGCCGCTGCCGCCCTCCTCTCGGCGGCCATGAGCTCCTGCGCCGCCCGGTCGCGGCGCTGCGTCTCGAACGACGCTACGATCGCTCTCTGTTCCGCGGCGGCCTCCTCCGCCTCCGCGTCCGTCGGCAGCTCGGCGAGGAACTCCTCGTTGTCGGAGTCCTCCTCCTCCTCGCCCTGCGGCGGAGCTGGGTCCTGCGGCGGCGGCGGCGGCGGTGCTGGTGGCGCGCCGGAACCACCTCGAGGGAGCATGGCGTAGGTTGTCGAGAGACGGCGAGGCATTTTCTACCGGCGGTTGGAGGATGTGAACCTACCGTCGAGGCGACGAGGTATTTATAGCCGGGAACGGGGCGGGAAAACGAAGGAGAAGGGGCGGGAAGCGCGCGACATGGCATTCATTTCCCGCCGACGCGTGCTGCGACGCGACGGCTCGCTGCCCCGCCATTACTGGGCGCGGGAGACGAGACGAGTGGACTAGGAATAGAGCGGCACTTACCAGCCTACCTGCAGCAGAGGAGAGAGGACGGTCTTCTCCGGGGACAGGATTACGGCGCCGCGCAGGGGATTTCGTCGCCGGAGCTGCTAGGGGACGGTTTTCTGCAGCGCTCGCGAGAGGATTTGGGAGAAATGACGGTAACACTGGGGCCAGGGGAGTGGAGGCAAGGCAAGAGGGAAGGGGATCCCCTTATTACGTGCCCAGCTCTGCAGTTCAGTGGCTGACAGGTGGGCCCGGCCAGGCGTGGGACCCACATGTCAGTGAAATAAAGTCAGGGGCATGGCAGGGTGGGCGAGGAGGCCACGTTGCCACGCGGCAGCTAACCAGATGGCGGCGGCGGCGGCTGACTCGCTGCAACAGCTGTGTCGATGACGAGTGGGTCCACGAGCGTGGCAGAATAGAACACAAGACTTATTCTTAAAAAACAGAAAATACATAATCATAGGGGAGTTTTCACGAAAAAACATTAAAATTAGACCTCAAACAGTAGAATTTTGTTGTAATCACTTGCATAAAACACATAACACATCATTACCAGCTTTGATAACCAATTAGTCAATTTGGCCCCACTAGCATGTGTGGTTTTGTTAAGTTCATATTCAACAGTAATTATAATTTTGTATCATGGAAACTACACATGAATTAACAAATAAATTGTTAATCAGATATTTTCTTAACCAACCAATATATAAACTATACATCCGAGAGCATGGCCTTTTTTAGAGTGCGAGAAATATGGTAAAGGAAAAATATGTGTAATATTTTTCAATAAGTAATCTTAAAGTGAACATATATGCATCACAAGTTCAAATAATCATGCATATTTCTTTTACAATGAAAATCCTAATTCAGTGTACCTTCAAATAATGTAATTCATCATTTAAATGGGCGCAAACTTTGTTATGCAGCACTTCTTAATTTCAAAATAGTATTTATAATTCTATCATTTTTATGTTTCAATAGATGCAATAAGTAACTAGTATTATATAAATTTATATAAATAAGTTTTTTGAGTACAACTTTAAATAAAGAAATGCACTCCGAACAAGCTAATTCAGTCAACAATGAAGAATAATTAGCCATTATAGCTGGTAATGATTGGTTATGTGTTTTGTGCAAGTGATTACAACAAATATAGTGTTTCTATGCAAGTGATTACAACAAAATATAGTGTTCTGTGCAAAAACAAACACATGTTGTGGTTCTATGCAAAACAAGCACCAATATGTGGTGTTATGTGCTATTTCCTCTGAGAATTCAGATAACATGGGCACCAGTAATGCAACAGCAAAGTCCATATACATTAACATAGTCTTAAACATCTGGGTATGATTGCCCAGATTCCACCATACATAATAAAAACATAGTCTTCAAACATCACACAGTTTTACTCTCCAGGGGGACAACACATACTTAAACTAATATTTTGGAAACAGAACATGAGGGCCAACAGCAGGACCGATAACCGGGATGAGGCCAGTCTTGACGAACTTTTCGAGGAATCTGCCATAGGCGGCATGCTTCGCCATGGTGTGGCCCTTGTGCTTCTGCTTGCTGCCTACGGCAACGCCATTCGCGTGCTGGATCAAGCTCTCTAAGTTCTTGCTGACGACCTTGCCGCAGAATGGACAAGTTAGCTCCCCGTACCTGGTCCGGAAAGGGATCTGCCCACTCTTGAGCCGCTTAAGAACATAGCGGCTCTTGCGGTCCCTGTCGTCCTTGTCGTGGCCCACGTCGTCAGAGTCGTCCTGTGAATTTTGAAATACATAAGAAGTGAGAACAACAGGAGCACAACAAAGATCAAAGGAAATAAGCTGTAAAAAAATAACAATGCTGCCAAAATGATTCTAAATTGTTGCGGTGATAGTACTATCAGAGGCTAGTAATGTTGTGTGACCAATATTTGATGAATCGAGGACACACTATGGAATCATCACATTAATAAGCGAAGCAAATTAGGAAAATGTTAATTATAAATTCCATGCATCAGATCAATCATTTTTTCCCAAATAAAAATCTTGTTATCATAGTCTCTACAATCAAATTAGAGTCAGATCACAATGTGAACAGTACGACGAACAGAGGGGACTACATTATGACATTCAGAATGTAATCTGATAACTACTAACTGATAGATATCGTATGAGCAATAACAATATGAACAGTACGACGAACAGAGGGGATCGATCAGAACAGCTCAGAACCTCGGTGCTGTCGTCGGAGGCCTCCTCCTTGAACGGTACTGCTTCTTTGCGGCCTTCTTCATACAAGTACTCGATGGAGTCACGGTCGTAGCCGGCGCCGGCGTAGTAGTCATCGTCCGGCACGACGATGACTTGGCCTGCATGCTGGTTCTGCAGATCTGCCGCCACAGCCACGGTCTCCTCCATCTCCACTTCGTCGATGGCGCGCGGAGGAGCGGCTGGTGCTCCCGAAGAAGACTCGCCCGCCACCGCGGCGATGACCGCGGGTGCATCGCCAGAGCCTCCGACCGCACTAGACTGCGGCTCGTCTTCGTGAGCGCGCTTCATCTTGCAGATGCACTAAGGAATGAGATTGGTGGTGCGGTGGTGGAGCGGATTGGGGTTTTTCGGCAGATTGGGGAAGAAGTGGCCGGAGAGACGATGAGACCGATGTGTTATATAGATGCTGGCGGTTTGGTTTCCTCTCGTGGACGCGTGGGTGTGGAAGCGTGTAGTCGTGCATGACATGTGGGACCCCCGTCGCTTCGTTTATGAGAAAAGAGTAAATTGGGGAAGCAATTGTTTTGGGATTCCATTGTTTTCCAGGCCGCGAGATCGTGGGATAAATAGTGCGCGACGTGTCACTGGCACGCCGCGTAAGTAAATGCAGTGTAGCGCTTCGGGGGTGCTTTGAAAGTTGAACCACCCACGTCGCTTCGTCAGAGAAGAGGAAGTTGGGGTAGCAATTGTTTTGCAGGCACGCCGCGGTAAATGTCAGTCTAGCGCTTTGGAAATTGTACCAGTCGCTTCGTTTCGTTTGTGAGAGAGCGGTAGACCAACGTGTCACCGCGGGCCCCGGTACGGCGGCCCACTTGTAAGTGAGAGGCTGGTATCGTGGGTAAGGATGTACATACGTTAACCTACAGGCAGCAATTAAAGAGTCTGGTTCTTGGGCCCCTCGTTGTTTGACTACGGGCAGCAGAGCGACAGTCTGAAAAAGGAGATAGCGTGCAAGGGGTCCGGTCTCGTCTGACTCGCGGAAGGAATAGAGAACAAAATCTTACTCCTACCATTGAAATGCTTCTCATCGAGGTCACCTGCTCCATGAGACAAACGAGTGAGACAAACTAGTCCAGGTTTAGCATCCGAAGCGTGTGGGGACCCACTTGTCTGGGTAAGGTTTGGTCCGACGTGTGTCTAGGGCCCCACTTGTCAATAGTGTTCCGGGCCTTAGTGGGGCCACATGTCATTAGGGTTATGATTCATGGCCAGTGCAAATTGTGCGTAGCAGCGGGATGAGAATTGACAGGGCATCGAGATTTGAAAGGCAAGTAAATTGACGAGACACACCGCAGTCTGACAAGGCGTGCTCAAGAGATCTCAGTAGCATCATCATCGCTCACACTACTCTGGCGACTAGTTCAGTAGATCGAGGAGTTCCCTTCCATGGGTAAACAAATGAATAAATGAAGGAAACTCCATAAACCACCAACTACTGCTGCCATATAATGAATTATTTTTGCCCTAAATCCTTTTTAATCCAATTTTGCACTGGGGCTACAAGAAATGCACACCAGGAAAATACGGGAAAAATACAGGGAGGTCCCCTGGGGGTGTGGGACCCTAGAACCAAGACCAAAACATGGTTCCCACCCCAGCTGGCAGACATCGATGGCACCGCCGAGTCTGACCTAGATCTCGGAGGGGGGCCTGGGGAATTCAGAAAAAATCAAAAAAAATGGAAAAACACTGCATGGAGTCATCGTGAGTGATGCACCACCTAGGAAAAATACCAAACATGCCATCCCAAGGGTTCACATGTGGACTCTCTCACAGAGAGGTGGTTCCAGGCAGGAGTTCTCTTGGTCTTCCTTGGCAGATGACCATGGTTTGTGCAAGTTCCACAGCAAACTTTGGAACCATGGTCCCATTTTTGGTGGAGATGTGCATCTTTGCATTCCCAACCACTTTTGCAACTAGTGTTATTCCATTTTCCACATAAAAAATGCATTTCCCATTTTCCGGGTGCCCGGAGGGGTCGAAACAGGTGCTTTTTGTGAAGGGGCCACCAAGGGCAGTGTGCAGAACATCACCACTCTATTTTTCATGGGTGGGGGACCTTCCAGGGGTGCCACATCCAGGAGGCTAGGAATTATCTGGGCCTGCTGCCATATAATGAATTATTTTTGCCCTAAATCCTTTTTAATCCAATTTTGCACTGGGGCTACAAGAAATGCACACCAGGAAAATAGGGGAAAAATACAGGGAGGTCCCCTGGGGGTGTGGGACCCTAGAACCAAGACCAAAACATGGTTCCCACCCCAGCTGGCAGACATCGATGGCACCGCCGAGTCTGACCTAGATCTCGGAGGGGGGCCTGGGGAATTCAGAAAAAATCAAAAAAATGGAAAAACACTGCATGGAGTCATGGTGAGTGATGCACCACCTAGGAAAAATACCAAACATGCCATCCCAAGGGTTCACATGTGGACTCTCTCACAGAGAGGTGGTTCCAGGCAGGAGTTCTCTTGGTCTTCCTTGGCAGATGACCATGGTTTGTGCAAGTTCCACAGCAAACTTTGGAACCATGGTCCCATTTTTGGTGGAGATGTGCATCTTTGCATTCCCAACCACTTTTGCAACTAGTGTTATTCCATTTTCCACATAAAAAATGCATTTCCCATTTTCCGGGTGCCCGGAGGGGTCGAAACAGGTGCTTTTTGTGAAGGGGCCACCAAGGGCAGTGTGCAGAACATCACCACTCTATTTTTCATGGGTGGGGGACCTTCCAGGGGTGCCACATCCAGGAGGCTAGGAATTATCTGGGCCTGCTGCCATATAATGAATTATTTTTGCCCTAAATCCTTTTTAATCCAATTTTGCACTGGGGCTACAAGAAATGCACACCAGGAAAATAGGGGAAAAATACAGGGAGGTCCCCTGGGGGTGTGGGACCCTAGAACCAAGACCAAAACATGGTTCCCACCCCAGCTGGCAGACATCGATGGCACCACCGAGTCTGACCTAGATCTCGGAGGGGGGCCTGGGGAATTCAGAAAAAATCAAAAAAATGGAAAAACACTGCATGGAGTCATGGTGAGTGATGCACCACCTAGGAAAAATACCAAACATGCCATCCCAAGGGTTCACATGTGGACTCTCTCACAGAGAGGTGGTTCCAGGCAGGAGTTCTCTTGGTCTTCCTTGGCAGATGACCATGGTTTGTGCAAGTTCCACAACAAACTTTGGAACCATGGTCCCATTTTTGGTGGAGATGTGCATCTTTGCATTCCCAACCACTTTTGCAACTAGTGTTATTCCATTTTCCACATAAAAAATGCATTTCCCATTTTCCGGGTGCCCGGAGGGGTCGAAACAGGTGCTTTTTTGTGAAGGGGCCACCAAGGGCAGTGTGCAGAACATCACCACTCTATTTTTCATGGGTGGGGGACCTTCCAGGGGTGCCACATCCAGGAGGCTAGGAATTATCTGGGCCTGCTGCCATATAATGAATTATTTTTGCCCTAAATCCTTTTTAATCCAATTTTGCACTGGGGCTACAAGAAATGCACACCAGGAAAATAGGGGAAAAATACAGGGAGGTCCCCTGGGGGTGTGGGACCCTAGAACCAAGACCAAAACATGGTTCCCACCCCAGCTGGCAGACATCGATGGCACCGCCGAGTCTGACCTAGATCTCGGAGGGGGGCCTGGGGAATTCAGAAAAAATCAAAAAAATGGAAAAACACTGCATGGAGTCATGGTGAGTGATGCACCACCTAGGAAAAATACCAAACATGCCATCCCAAGGGTTCACATGTGGACTCTCTCACAGAGAGGTGGTTCCAGGCAGGAGTTCTCTTGGTCTTCCTTGGCAGATGACCATGGTTTGTGCAAGTTCCACAGCAAACTTTGGAACCATGGTCCCATTTTTGGTGGAGATGTGCATCTTTGCATTCCCAACCACTTTTGCAACTAGTGTTATTCCATTTTCCACATAAAAAATGCATTTCCCATTTTCCGGGTGCCCGGAGGGGTCGAAACAGGTGCTTTTTTGTGAAGGGGCCACCAAGGGCAGTGTGCAGAACATCACCACTCTATTTTTCATGGGTGGGGGACCTTCCAGGGGTGCCACATCCAGGAGGCTAGGAATTATCTGGGCCTGCTGCCATATAATGAATTATTTTTGCCCTAAATCCTTTTTAATCCAATTTTGCACTGGGGCTACAAGAAATGCACACCAGGAAAATAGGGGAAAAATACAGGGAGGTCCCCTGGGGGTGTGGGACCCTAGAACCAAGACCAAAACATGGTTCCCACCCCAGCTGGCAGACATCGATGGCACCGCCGAGTCTGACCTAGATCTCGGAGGGGGGCCTGGGGAATTCAGAAAAAATCAAAAAAATGGAAAAACACTGCATGGAGTCATGGTGAGTGATGCACCACCTAGGAAAAATACCAAACATGCCATCCCAAGGGTTCACATGTGGACTCTCTCACAGAGAGGTGGTTCCAGGCAGGAGTTCTCTTGGTCTTCCTTGGCAGATGACCATGGTTTGTGCAAGTTCCACAGCAAACTTTGGAACCATGGTCCCATTTTTGGTGGAGATGTGCATCTTTGCATTCCCAACCACTTTTGCAACTAGTGTTATTCCATTTTCCACATAAAAAATGCATTTCCCATTTTCCGGGTGCCCGGAGGGGTCGAAACAGGTGCTTTTTGTGAAGGGGCCACCAAGGGCAGTGTGCAGAACATCACCACTCTATTTTTCATGGGTGGGGGACCTTCCAGGGGTGCCACATCCAGGAGGCTAGGAATTATCTGGGCCTGCTGCCATATAATGAATTATTTTTGCCCTAAATCCTTTTTAATCCAATTTTGCACTGGGCTACAAGAAATGCACACCAGGAAAATAGGGGAAAAATACAGGGAGGTCCCCTGGGGGTGTGGGACCCTAGAACCAAGACCAAAACATGGTTCCCACCCCAGCTGGCAGACATCGATGGCACCGCCGAGTCTGACCTAGATCTCGGAGGGGGGCCTGGGGAATTCAGAAAAAATCAAAAAAATGGAAAAACACTGCATGGAGTCATGGTGAGTGATGCACCACCTAGGAAAAATACCAAACATGCCATCCCAAGGGTTCACATGTGGACTCTCTCACAGAGAGGTGGTTCCAGGCAGGAGTTCTCTTGGTCTTCCTTGGCAGATGACCATGGTTTGTGCAAGTTCCACAGCAAACTTTGGAACCATGGTCCCATTTTTGGTGGAGATGTGCATCTTTGCATTCCCAACCACTTTTGCAACTAGTGTTATTCCATTTTCCACATAAAAAATGCATTTCCCATTTTCCGGGTGCCCGGAGGGGTCGAAACAGGTGCTTTTTTGTGAAGGGGCCACCAAGGGCAGTGTGCAGAACATCACCACTCTATTTTTCATGGGTGGGGGACCTTCCAGGGGTGCCACATCCAGGAGGCTAGGAATTATCTGGGCCTGCTGCCATATAATGAATTATTTTTGCCCTAAATCCTTTTTAATCCAATTTTGCACTGGGGCTACAAGAAATGCACACCAGGAAAATAGGGGAAAAATACAGGGAGGTCCCCTGGGGGTGTGGGACCCTAGAACCAAGACCAAAACATGGTTCCCACCCCAGCTGGCAGACATCGATGGCACCGCCGAGTCTGACCTAGATCTCGGAGGGGGGCCTGGGGAATTCAGAAAAAATCAAAAAAATGGAAAAACACTGCATGGAGTCATGGTGAGTGATGCACCACCTAGGAAAAATACCAAACATGCCATCCCAAGGGTTCACATGTGGACTCTCTCACAGAGAGGTGGTTCCAGGCAGGAGTTCTCTTGGTCTTCCTTGGCAGATGACCATGGTTTGTGCAAGTTCCACAGCAAACTTTGGAACCATGGTCCCATTTTTGGTGGAGATGTGCATCTTTGCATTCCCAACCACTTTTGCAACTAGTGTGACTCCATTTTCCACATAAAAAATGCATTTCCCATTTTCCGGGTGCCCGGAGGGGTCGAAACAGGTGCTTTTTTGTGAAGGGGCCACCAAGGGCAGTGTGCAGAACATCACCACTCTATTTTTCATGGGTGGGGGACCTTCCAGGGGTGCCACATCCAGGAGGCTAGGAATTATCTGGGCCTGCTGCCATATAATGAATTATTTTTGCCCTAAATCCTTTTTAATCCAATTTTGCACTGGGGCTACAAGAAATGCACACCAGGAAAATAGGGGAAAAATACAGGGAGGTCCCCTGGGGGTGTGGGACCCTAGAACCAAGACCAAAACATGGTTCCCACCCCAGCTGGCAGACATCGATGGCACCGCCGAGTCTGACCTAGATCTCGGAGGGGGGCCTGGGGAATTCAGAAAAAATCAAAAAAATGGAAAAACACTGCATGGAGTCATGGTGAGTGATGCACCACCTAGGAAAAATACCAAACATGCCATCCCAAGGGTTCACATGTGGACTCTCTCACAGAGAGGTGCTTCCAGGCAGGAGTTCTCTTGGTCTTCCTTGGCAGATGACCATGGTTTGTGCAAGTTCCACAGCAAACTTTGGAACCATGGTCCCATTTTTGGTGGAGATGTGCATCTTTGCATTCCCAACCACTTTTGCAACTAGTGTTATTCCATTTTCCACATAAAAAATGCATTTCCCATTTTCCGGGTGCCCGGAGGGGTCGAAACAGGTGCTTTTTGTGAAGGGGCCACCAAGGGCAGTGTGCAGAACATCACCACTCTATTTTTCATGGGTGGGGGACCTTCCAGGGGTGCCACATCCAGGAGGCTAGGAATTATCTGGGCCTGCTGCCATATAATGAATTATTTTTGCCCTAAATCCTTTTTAATCCAATTTTGCACTGGGGCTACAAGAAATGCACACCAGGAAAATAGGGGAAAAATACAGGGAGGTCCCCTGGGGGTGTGGGACCCTAGAACCAAGACCAAAACATGGTTCCCACCCCAGCTGGCAGACATCGATGGCACCGCCGAGTCTGACCTAGATCTCGGAGGGGGGCCTGGGGAATTCAGAAAAAATCAAAAAAATGGAAAAACACTGCATGGAGTCATGGTGAGTGATGCACCACCTAGGAAAAATACCAAACATGCCATCCCAAGGGTTCACATGTGGACTCTCTCACAGAGAGGTGCTTCCAGGCAGGAGTTCTCTTGGTCTTCCTTGGCAGATGACCATGGTTTGTGCAAGTTCCACAGCAAACTTTGGAACCATGGTCCCATTTTTGGTGGAGATGTGCATCTTTGCATTCCCAACCACTTTTGCAACTAGTGTTATTCCATTTTCCACATAAAAAATGCATTTCCCATTTTCCGGGTGCCCGGAGGGGTCGAAACAGGTGCTTTTTGTGAAGGGGCCACCAAGGGCAGTGTGCAGAACATCACCACTCTATTTTTCATGGGTGGGGGACCTTCCAGGGGTGCCACATCCAGGAGGCTAGGAATTATCTGGGCCTGCTGCCATATAATGAATTATTTTTGCCCTAAATCCTTTTTAATCCAATTTTGCACTGGGGCTACAAGAAATGCACACCAGGAAAATAGGGGAAAAATACAGGGAGGTCCCCTGGGGGTGTGGGACCCTAGAACCAAGACCAAAACATGGTTCCCACCCCAGCTGGCAGACATCGATGGCACCGCCGAGTCTGACCTAGATCTCGGAGGGGGGCCTGGGGAATTCAGAAAAAATCAAAAAAATGGAAAAACACTGCATGGAGTCATGGTGAGTGATGCACCACCTAGGAAAAATACCAAACATGCCATCCCAAGGGTTCACATGTGGACTCTCTCACAGAGAGGTGGTTCCAGGCAGGAGTTCTCTTGGTCTTCCTTGGCAGATGACCATGGTTTGTGCAAGTTCCACAGCAAACTTTGGAACCATGGTCCCATTTTTGGTGGAGATGTGCATCTTTGCATTCCCAACCACTTTTGCAACTAGTGTTATTCCATTTTCCACATAAAAAATGCATTTCCCATTTTCCGGGTGCCCGGAGGGGTCGAAACAGGTGCTTTTTGTGAAGGGGCCACCAAGGGCAGTGTGCAGAACATCACCACTCTATTTTTCATGGGTGGGGGACCTTCCAGGGGTGCCACATCCAGGAGGCTAGGAATTATCTGGGCCTGCTGCCATATAATGAATTATTTTTGCCCTAAATCCTTTTTAATCCAATTTTGCACTGGGGCTACAAGAAATGCACACCAGGAAAATAGGGGAAAAATACAGGGAGGTCCCCTGGGGGTGTGGGACCCTAGAACCAAGACCAAAACATGGTTCCCACCCCAGCTGGCAGACATCGATGGCACCGCCGAGTCTGACCTAGATCTCGGAGGGGGGCCTGGGGAATTCAGAAAAAATCAAAAAAATGGAAAAACACTGCATGGAGTCATGGTGAGTGATGCACCACCTAGGAAAAATACCAAACATGCCATCCCAAGGGTTCACATGTGGACTCTCTCACAGAGAGGTGCTTCCAGGCAGGAGTTCTCTTGGTCTTCCTTGGCAGATGACCATGGTTTGTGCAAGTTCCACAGCAAACTTTGGAACCATGGTCCCATTTTTGGTGGAGATGTGCATCTTTGCATTCCCAACCACTTTTGCAACTAGTGTTATTCCATTTTCCACATAAAAAATGCATTTCCCATTTTCCGGGTGCCCGGAGGGGTCGAAACAGGTGCTTTTTGTGAAGGGGCCACCAAGGGCAGTGTGCAGAACATCACCACTCTATTTTTCATGGGTGGGGGACCTTCCAGGGGTGCCACATCCAGGAGGCTAGGAATTATCTGGGCCTGCTGCCATATAATGAATTATTTTTGCCCTAAATCCTTTTTAATCCAATTTTGCACTGGGGCTACAAGAAATGCACACCAGGAAAATAGGGGAAAAATACAGGGAGGTCCCCTGGGGGTGTGGGACCCTAGAACCAAGACCAAAACATGGTTCCCACCCCACCTGGCAGACATCGATGGCACCGCCGAGTCTGACCTAGATCTCGGAGGGGGGCCTGGGAAATTCAGAAAAAATCAAAAAAATGGAAAAACACTGCATGGAGTCATGGTGAGTGATGCACCACCTAGGAAAAATACCAAACATGCCATCCCAAGGGTTCACATGTGGACTCTCTCACAGAGAGGTGCTTCCAGGCAGGAGTTCTCTTGGTCTTCCTTGGCAGATGACCATGGTTTGTGCAAGTTCCACATCAAACTTTGGAACCATGGTCCCATTTTTGGTGGAGATGTGCATCTTTGCATTCCCAACCACTTTTGCAACTAGTGTTATTCCATTTTCCACATAAAAATGCATTTCCCATTTTCCGGGTGCCCGGAGGGGTCGAAACAGGTGCCTTTTGGTGAAGGGGCCACCAAGGGCAGTGTGCAGAACATCACCACTCTATTTTTCATGGGTGGGGGACCTTCCAGGGGTGCCACATCCAGGAGGCTAGCAATTAGCTGGGCCTGCTGCCATATAATGAATTATTTTTGCCCTAAATCCTTTTTAATCCAATTTTGCACTGGGGCTACAAGAAATGCACACCAGGAAAATAGGGGAAAAATACAGGGAGGTCCCCTGGGGGTGTGGGACCCTAGAACCAAGACCAAAACATGGTTCCCACCCCAGCTGGCAGACATCGATGGCACCGCCGAGTCTGACCTAGATCTCGGAGGGGGGCCTGGGGAATTCAGAAAAAATCAAAAAAATGGAAAAACACTGCATGGAGTCATGGTGAGTGATGCACCACCTAGGAAAAATACCTGATAAATAGAATAACGCTACATTTTCCATTTTTCCAGTGGCCGGAGGTGTCAAAACAGGTGTGTGGGCCTTTCAAAAAAACTATATTTCAAAAACACGCCGTGGATCGTCTAACTTCCACACCCTAACTTTTTGACTTTGGGTCACTGAAAGTAGGCCCTACGTGTGGTTGGCCCTACTAATCAGTGACACAAAATGGCTTGATTAAGTGGCGGTTCCTGGCCTAGAGACAGTCAATCAGCTATCCTTCTTCTTCTACCTCTTCTTCTACAAAAATCACGGGCATGGTTGCACGCGGGGCGAGGAGATAGATGTACATGTACGGCTGGGCGTGCGCGTCGTGTTGCCGCTAGCTTCGACCCAATGCAGAGTCCCATCGAGTTCAATGTCCAGTCCCATCGTGGCAGTGCGCAGTGAAAAAGCAAGGGGCTACTGCATCCTATTCGTTCGTACCTACGGTGACCCTTCGTCGACAAGGTACCAAGGGCTACGCTTAGATTCAAACGGACGGCCGAGATTGCTTGAGATGTTGCCGAGGAGGCAAGGACACGCTGGTCAGCTGAAGCTGGTCCTTGACCGTGTAGCACTATTCTGCAGAAACCCACTTCCTGTGCTTCCTCCTGCCTTCCTTGCCCCTCCCTCCATTCTACGACGAAGCCATGCCTCCCAAGAAGCGGACCCGACCGGCGTTGAAGACCGATGGGGTCAAGACTAGGGCGGCGGAGAGGAAGGAGTTAACCCGCCGGCAGGCAGATCTCCATGCAAGCAGCCTAATCAGTCAAGCCGAAGCCGTCCTCTCTTTCTGCGCACCAACGGACGAGGTGGACGTTGTCTCCCCCGGGTGGGTTTAGGGTTAACGACGCCTTGATCTTCCGTTTGTTTGTTCTTTCCAACTTCGTAACCTATATGATTTTGTAGGCCCCCAAAATCAACGGATAAGAAGCTGCCCATGAAGACCATGGACCCGTCAATGGACTTCCTGATCAAGCCCGTTCCCCGCCTAAGCAAGGTAATCGCATGCCATCTAGTGGAAGTGTACTTGCTGATCAAGCCCTGTTTACCATTGTTCATAACCTGCCTTTCGCAATGCGGCTAGGTGCTACGCATGTAGATCTGTATAGATTCAGTGTATAGATTCACTCATTGTTAACCGTATCTAGTTTACTTTGAAAAACTAAAAATAACTATATATTTGTGAAAAGAGGCAGTATTAGCATTGATCTCTTTTATTGCCTGCCCTAAACTACGGTGCAGGAAGCGAAGGAGAAGATTGAGGCAGATGTGGCCGCACTGAATGTCAAGATACAGAGCCAACTGGCCGATAAACATTCCCTCGAGCTGCACTGTGCTAGCCTAGGCTCACATTTGGATCAGGAGAAGGAGAAATCACGAACTTTGGTGCATGAGGTTGACAAGCTTACGGCTGCGAAAAACTTGCTATCGGGGCATATGGACTACCTTGTGAAGACGCAGGAGCAGATGAAAATGTTGCTGGACAAGGATGGGTTGACCATCAGGACGCTGGAGGTGGAAAATCGGAAGCTAAAGGCCACGTGCAGCGACCTTCGTGTGCAAATCACCAAGGGCCTCAAAGAGCAGATCAAGCAGAGCGAGAGGACCGTGGTAGCCTATGAGGCCAGAGACAAGTCCAGAGATCTCTTGAAGCTGATGACCGAGAGCACTCGCAAAGCAGCCGGTCTGCTCGAGGCTGTTAAGAAGGAGAATATCATGCTGAAAGCCAAGATCAATGAGTCGGAGCGCCTCCAGCAGGATCAGATTGCCTCCAAGTAAGAGGAGATACGATGTAGTATGCGCGCTATGTTTCATCGTCCTGTATGTCTGAACTTTGTGTTAACTAGCCGGAATCTTATGTTATCTGAACTAGTAGTTAAATGTTAACTGAACTATGATGTTGGCTTAATGCTCTCTCTGTTATATGGAAGCAATTGTTGTAGGTACGCTATTGCTTATAGATAACTTGAAATGCTGAATTACATAGACATAACTTATTCATCTAAAATTTGTTTCAATCTATCTAACTTGTCCTTATTAACTGCTGCTTGCTTCAAGAGATCTGCAATGCAGTTCTCCAGCCTTTTTTTCTCCTCCTTCAGCTGGTCCCTCTGCTTTTTTGCCTTGAGCTTCAGAAAGATCTGAATATCTAGAAGATTTTTCGAAATGGATCCCACCTGCCTATCGGTCATTGTTTTCTGGAGTTCTTCGGCCATATTGTTGTTTATTTCTTCGAGCTCCTTCTTATCTTGTGATAGCTTGTAACATTCATCAGCAGCAGCACAAGCATCACTAATTCTCCCAATACTTTCCGATTTATACAACTCCCATAACTTGACCAAACTTTTCTTCAGTGCGTCAGGCCACTCCGGATCAATCCACTCCACTATTCCACACTTCGGACCATCCTAATGATCAGCAGCATAGTATAACAAATATAAGAAACTATGAAATAAAGAGAGAACAACGGTATTCAAACATTCATTTTGCAATATAAATAATCTAAACCTCCGTTGCGCATCCTATAAACCTTTTCCCTGTGTTAGTGCCTTCGAAGGCAACAAATTTCCTTAGTTTCAACCCATGGTCACATGGTGCCTCCCTCTCGATCGCCAAACCATCCCAATCTGGGTCGTAGATGGTCTCTGCCACCTAAAACAAAACCTAAACCTAAATTCCTAACCCCATAAACCAACACGTCGAATAAAAGGAACTCACATTGGTCCGGCAGTAGTCGAAATCGGAGAGAAGGCTGCCGCTGTCGCTGCCGCTGCCGTAGCTTGTATCGTCGCCATCATTACAAGACGGCATGGTGAAGGAAGGAGAGAGGGGGTAGAACTAGAGGAAGAAGAGAGAGGTGGTAGAGCCGGCGTGCGAGGTAGTGACTCAACGGTCAGTTTGAACATAAATATCTCTTTTCTGCCTACTACCCATGCCTCCTACTACCCATGCCTCGGGATTTCAATTAAGCATAGTTTTACTCTTCAAAATTTGAAATGTATTTTACAAATGTGAATCTACACAGTACAAGGCATGTGGATACACGACATGATTTGTTTGTAATATACTCCCTCCGTTTAGAAATATAAGATGTTTTAGCTTTATGAAGCTAATGTATCTAGACATCTTATATTTGCGAATGGAGGGAGTAATACAACAAGTGATGTAAACAACACTTATTATTTCAGCAGTAATTTTATTACAACATCTCAATATCCCAGAAATGAATTTATTATATTCTCGCAACATAGTTCTACAATAAAATTACAAATTGAAACTAGTTTTCAGAAAAAGTTTGAGGTAGACAATATGAGATACAACATTTTCTAAGATACAACAGCTTATTGCATGGAGCAGCTACAGCACACTCACAAACATTTACAGAGTGATGCAGAATGAAGGAGATGAATCAAATAGTGACCAGAATTGGGTTGCACTTCTCACTGTAACATACCAGCACCTATGAAGCGGGAAGCTCAAAACTTCAACATGACAGGTCTACAGCAGTCTCATCATCTCCAACCATTTCTGAAATTGCAACAACAAAAAATACCTTCTTACTCAATTTCTTCCTTCGGAAAACCTGCATGAGATTGTCATCTTTAACAATGTCGATGAAATCCCTCTTCTTAAAGTGCCACCAACGTAAACGTGCCTGCTGATTAGGGCCCCAAGGACATCTCTGCTTTAGCCGCTCAAGAATCTGGTCAACAGTAACTGTCTTGGGATCTACCATTATTTCCATATGATCGTTCTGCACAGCAAATTCTTGGCCATCATCTAGTACTGCAGTGTAAGGATCCACTTGCAAAGCAATTAGATACATTTGTGAATGGTCAATAGCTGCTAGTTTACAAGCATCCATACCACTGGGAGCACCACCATCTGGATCAACACCTTTGACACCTAACTGTGCTTCTGGTGCATCAATATCATCAACCATAACAAAGAGATCCAACTGACGAGTATCCTTATACTTCTCCCAAATCTGCAACAGCTGATGGGAGTGCTCAAGTTGTTCGTACACCTGATTCATGTTCATCCACACAAACTTAGCCTTCTGTTTGGATCCCCAAGGAATCCTAGCGTGAAGAATGGCAACAAGCTGCGAAACAGACACAATCTCACTGCAATTCACATTCATTTGCACAGACTGCAAAGCCACACACCTCTCCAAGCCATAATCTAATCTAGCAATGTACTCATGCACTCAGATATTTATTTTGTATGTGTTCGCTGAATCATCGCTGTCTCAAAAATATTGGGAAACGAAAGATACAAATTAGTTGCTTCTCTCTAATCATACCACAATTTGGGAAAACATAAGACAAAAAGTATGTTTTCTGCTTTTGGATAAATTGGAGCCTTGAGATCTGAACATTATTTGAGATGACTTCCATAAGATAAAAAAACTGGGTTTGCATGTTGGTTGGTTTGATAGAGATTGAGGATTACTTGCATACAAAATAATACCACAATTTCGGAAAACATATGACAAAAATCAGTCAGTTTCTTCTATACAATTGTTCAGATACTGACGGACAGTTACTCCTGCCGTTCCATAAAACATCTTAGTGCTATCGGGATGTAAGAGAGGGATCTGAAATATTCACCTCTGCTTTCTGGCGCTCACAGTCACAGTAGAAGGCCCAATTCCGTTCAACTTTGGGATTTGGTCTTTTCCTCCAAGGCGGTGCCGCGCCAGCGACGCCGGAGGGCTACCGCTCCGATTGCTCTTGGTCGGCGGCGCCACCGCCGGGCCGGCTCTTCGCTTGGTCGGCGGCGCCACCGCCGTCGGGCAAGCTTTCCGCTTCTCGCTGCTCCCCGCTGCTGGCTTGTTGCAAGATATCTGGCTGCTTTCCTGGCTTGCAGCTCCAGCAATCGCCGCTCCTGGCGGCGATGGTGCCTCTCGTTTCCTGCTGGTAGACATGCGCCGCCGCCGGAGACTACGAACTAGGGGGGGTCTAGGGTTGGAAGGACAAGAAAGGGGATTTGTTCGTACTGAGAGTTGCAGGTGGAGTTGACATACTGACAACTAACGAGACAACATAACGGAGACACCTGACAAGCAGGACCCACTCGGTCGCCCCATAACGGAGAAATACTGACATGCGGGACCGCAATGGGCCCAAAACGGGAGAAGTCACACCAATATTTGGTTTGCCTTCATTTCGTCCAGAATGGGCCCTCTGAGGAATTACCTACCCAACTTTTCAAATCGCGTCTATTACAAGCAACAAAGGCACCTGTGAGCCTGTGGCAAGGAACTCGGCGACCGCAAATAAAATATCCCCGGTGGAGGATCGCTACATCCTGCTAGCAATCTAGTATATGAGCATAGTTGTGTTTACAGGGTGCCACCGTAGGCGGAGGGTTGTCTGTCTAATCTGTATGAGAGCTGTCTCTAGGGGGTGCCCCTGGTGGCTTTATATATGCAGCCAGTTAGGGTTTACAAAGAGTTTTTGCCTTCTACTCTAAGTCGGCGTGTTAGGCCTTGCGTGCTTCATGTATTCTTCGAGTGGGCTTCTTCCTTGACGGAAACCAGGTATGCTAAACATGAGGACCCATTGGATCGTGTTCTCGTCAGTTGGATTGCATGACTGGACGATACAGATGATATTTACGGAGTACTAGATAACCTGAAATAGTTGGGTTGCATGACTACTGATGGCATTTGCGGAGTACTAGATAACAATGTGACTGCTTAATGGTTTTACTTCCTCGATTTTAAAATATAAGATGTTTTATCTTTTTTCTAATATATATGTATCTTAACATCTTTTAGTGTGTAGGATAGGAACAAAATAAGTGAACCTAACATCTAGATACATGTCTTTTTGAAAGAAAAAAAAAAGCTAAAACATCTGATTTTTGATTTTTAAAATGGAGGAAGTGGTTTGCTATGTTGATTTTTTATGAAAGTTCAATATGCGTAGGTCCACGACTACAGACAACTGTGGCGTTCACCAGTTCTTGCAGAGAGATGTTCCAGTCGACTAATTTACTTTGCTAATAACGTTAACAGCGACAGGGTTGTATTGTATCTTAACCAAACAGATCTCGCCGTGAATCGGGGGCAGAAGCACATGGAACCATGTTTAGTGGACGGCTACACCTTGCTGACCGAACGATAAGCTCTGCATTGGCAGATCTGCACGACAATCCTACTGTTGTTGACCACTCGCATCCTACTGTTGTTGACCACTTGCAGCAGAATTGCAGGATCAGCGATCCTGGCTTGAGAGAAAATATATCCTCAAGGCAAAGTCCCTCAAAACTCAAAAGTGACACAGCCTGAAGAGATGATGCCGTAGAAATACCAATTCACACCAAGTCGAGGGACTAGCGTAAGACCCGGAAGTTCGTACTACAATCTGAAAAATAGAAAAACAGGTATGATTATACGAGTGTTACCTGCAGAGCTGCCGCAGAATCATGTAATAATAATCATAAAGTGAGCTGAATAAAGCTAAACCGTACCCAAACACTAACTAGACCCAAATCATCGCACTTCCTCAGTCCAGAGACTTCCGCAGTCTAGAGTAGATTTCGAATGAATGAGTCTGTAGTATTCAAGACCACATGACTGCTACTATGTGCTATCTGAAGAACAAGGGCAACTGGGCCCATAATAATATACAGAGCATGCCAAACAGACAGGTTCTCTAGACCAGATGTAGCGAATCCAGCTCTCCTTGCGAAGTGAAGTGTTTGAAAAAGATACTTTACTTCAGAAGAGAAAACAATCACTTCAAGCCATAAGTGTGGATTCGACAGCTCTCCTTGCGAAGTGAAGCTACTTGAAAACAATAAGCCTGTGCAATGTTATTTACAAGGTTGTTGCAAAATGTCTGGTGAATAGAATGAGACCTCTTCTACAGAATATTATCTCCGAAACTCAGAGCGCATTTGTGCTGGGACGTATGATCACCGACAATGCAATCACAGCCTTTGAATGTATGCATGCCCTCCAGCAAGGATCAAAATCGGCTGGAAAGTTTTGTGCATATAAGTTAGATCTGATGAAAGCATATGACCGAGTTGATTGGAGATTTTTAGAGGAAACTTTGCATATGTTCGGCTTTGCGGAACCCTAGATAAATTGGATAATGACTTGCGTAAAATCTGTCTGATATTCTGTCAGGTTCAATGGGAAGCTACTTGAAAGCTTCAAACCAACCCGAGGGCTTCGTCAAGGGGACCCGCTGTCGCCATATTTATTTTTGTTTGTTGGTGAGAGCCTCTTTGCCTTACTACATAACAGAATTCAGTCTAACATGATACAAGAATTGAAGATTTGCAGGAAGAGTCCGAGAATATCCCACCTTTTGTTTGCGGATGATAGCCTCTTGTTCTTTCAAGCAAATGCAGATCAAGCAAAAAAGATAGATGAGGTACTTCGGCTATATGAAAAAAGTACAGGTCAACTTTTAAGCCCGACTAAATGCTTGATCATGCTTGGACAAAATGTTTCTCAAGAGGATGGGAAATACGTGGCTTCAATCCTGAATGTAGATACCATGACTCTAGATGATAAATATCTTGGCCTACCTATACCAGAGGGACAAGTGAAAGATGGAAAATTAAAATCAACAAAGGATAAATTGTTGAAGAAGTGCTCTGACTAGAACGAAAAGCACATGTCGGGTGTAGCTAAAGAAGCCCTTGTGAAATCACTAGCGCAAGCGATCTCAACTTATGCAATGAGTGTATTCAAATTTTCCTGTGGGTTATGTGATGAACTTTCCCAAATAATCAGGAATTTTTGGTGGGGAGATGAAAATAAAAGAAGAAAGGTTCACTGGATGTCGTGGGATAAAATGACAATGCCGAAAAGCCATGGTGGAATTGGTTTTCGAGATTTAAGAATCTTCAACCAAGCACTACTTGCTAGACAGGCTTGGAGACTTCTTGTGTATCTAGAAAGCCTCTGCGCAAGGTTACTCAAAGCAAAAAACTACCCTTCTGGATATCTCACTGACACTATCTTCGGTCAGAATGTCTCTCCGTGTTGGCAAGGAATAACCCATGGTCTGGAGCTACTAAAAAAGGGCATCATTTGGAGGATTGGCAATGGCACAAAGATAAGAATATGGCGCGACAATTGGCTCCCTAGGGGTAATCATAAGGTTCTGAACAAATCAAATAATCTATGATTAAGGTGGGTCTCTGATCTTATAAACCAGTCTACAAGAACCTGGAATGAAGCAAACGTCAGATCACTCCTATACCCTGTGGATGCTGATGAAGTAATGCGAATACCTATTCCCTCAAATCCAAGAGATAATTTAATTGCTTGGGCTCATGAAAAGACAGGTATATTCCCAGTTAGAAGTGCGTATAGACTGGGCATGCAACTTCAGCAAAGAGAAAGGCAAACTTCAACCAGTACAAGTCCAGAGGGAGAAAGAGCCTTGTGAAATATGATCTGGAAAGCAAATGTACCTCCAAAAATTAAAACTTTTGGCTGGAAACGCTTGGCGTTCAAGTTCAATGTTGTCGAAGAAATATGGAAGTGTTGCCTACTTGCACACTATGTGGCATGGAACCTGAATCGTCTCACCATGCTATGGTGTCCTGTACAAAAGCAAGAGCACCAAGATACCACATGAGAGAAACTTGGGATTTACCACCAGAACATTATTTTAGATACACGGGAGAAGACTGGGTGCTAATTCTCCTAAACTAATACACTGGTGACATAAAAGCAAAACTTCTTTTTCTTTGGTGGCGTGCTTGGCGCTTGAGAAATAACTCGATATTTGGAGATGGAAAATGCAGTGTAGAACAATCAGCCACTTATATTCAATCGTACTTATCTATGTTTATGCAGATCAAAGATCCAGAGCTTGGGCAAGATTATAAAGGGAAGAAGCCTATAGTTACTATGGGTGATGGCCTGCCAAACAAACAAAGGAACCATCGGGGATCTGGACAAGACCTGAAGAAGGATGGCATAAATTAAACGTTGATGTAAGAACTCACATGAGAAAAATAATGCCTCCTGGGGTGCTGTCCTGAGAGATAATGAAGGGAAAGTGGTCATGTCGACTTGGAGTATAATACCCTATTGTCAATCAACCGAAACAGCAGAAACAATTTCAGTCCTAGAAGGTATAAAAACTATTATCCCTATGGAACCAAACCCTGTTGTTGTTGAATGTGATAATATTACAGTAGTGAATGATTTGAAGGCATCAGATCACAAATCTCTTTCATCTTGGCAGAAGCTAGAGACCTACTTACTCTTCTTCAATCCAGAAGGTGAACCATGCAAATAATAGAGTAGCTCATAAATTTGCTAGGTTTAGTTGTGGAGTGGGGGGTGTTTTAGTGCGTGGACTGGGGGTGTTTTAATGAGCACGACTCCTACCTGTGTTGGACTCGGCTCAAAGAGATTGTAATGACAGTTGTAAGCGTAACTCTGTTGTTTAAGCAATATACACAAATTCAAAAAAAATCACTTCAAGCCATCCTTTAGGACCCTAGCAGAACAAATGGACATATCCAAAGAACATGAAAACAATAAGAACACACTATGCCAAAAGACTACCAAATGAGCAACTGAAGAGTGATTGAAACAGCAAAGCAAAGAATGTAAAGTAAGTCAACAGAAATCAACGTTAGCGACAAAAAATGTACGGTACGAAGAATATCACTCTTCAGAAAGCATCTTTTATTGAACCCTGACGGGAGAGGGAAACAAGCCATCTAATGATGGTGCTTCGTACAAGTGTCGACACAAGGGTAAGCATACAAGCAGAGAGATGGCTAGGCTAGACTTTGTTGTGTATAGTCGAGCACGCAAGCGTAAAGCCTGCTATTGCTAGCACACAACCAAATATACTCCACTGGAAATATATAGCTGCTTCGCATGCAGTCTTGGATATGGAGCAGGCAGTTGCTCAGAAACCATGAATCTTGATGTGTTCCTTTTTCACAACGCCGGCCTGAGTGGACACAGGAAGACACATCTTAGAGATCTTTATCCATGTTTGCGGATAGAGAATGTACAAGTATAAGGTCAGGAAAATGATGTTTACCTGGACGAGGAAGTTTGAGACGTTCTTCCTCTGATCACCCTGAAGTTGAATGACCTATATTGCAGAAAAAAGAGCAATGATCAAGATAACTAGCTTGCAAAAATCTACAAAACAAATAGATGTAACGAGGGAACAAAAAGTTTGGTCGTTTCAACACACCTGACCAAGCTCTGGGTCCTGGACAACAGTACCATTGCAGCAAAACTCTTTCTTCAGATCTTTGAGGATCTTATTGTAGCTGAATTCCTTCTTTAAACCCTGGACAGTGGTCAGACTCTTGCGGCCATTACGCTGCTGGATGCGCACATGAACGTAGTCTTTTGTTCCTGCGGCTGCACCAGCGTCCCCAGCATTCGCCTCAGCAAAGGGATCTGTACGTAGCAGCAAAATAATATGAGTGACATGTTGACAAACAATGCAATCAACTTCAATTGATAATGATAGGGATAAGAAAACAAGCGTACCAAAGGCAGTTGGGATCTGAACGTCAAGATCAGACATGAAAACTCCTGGTGAGAGGGGCAAAAGCTACACCAAGAACTGTACATGGAAAGAAAATAAATCATTGGAACATGCAGCATACAGAATTGCATGACAGCTTCATAATACTCATTTCTACAATCAAGCAGTTAAGCATGAGGGCATCCTGCAGAGAGGTGAACTACAGTTTCATAAGCAGTCATACAAGGTCAAATAGAATTTTTTAGTCGCAGGCAGATAACGGAGAGAAGCATGTGAACTAGAGAGCATTCCTTAAGCAAACGATGCATGGTAATGAGGAACACATTAATCCAATTGGTATATCGCCCGACTCACAGTTTCGTTGTATGTGCTGTAAGCGGAAATGGAGAAACTAGCGTGTGAACTAGAAAACACTCATTGAGAAAAAGAGTCATGCTAACGAGAAACAATATTAATCCAATTGGTATATTGCCCGTTTCACAGCTTTGTTGCATGTGTTGTAAGTGCAAATGGACAAACTAAATCAACAATAGCCATGTCTAACTGAGAACCTTGGTTTTCATTGTCATTCAGAGCATCTAAAGCATGCATTATCCTATATAACATTATGCTTTTCTAGCAGCCTATCGTCTCAATGAATGGACCCTTGGTTGTAGGATTAATCAATCATATTCGTGGGATTAAATGTAGGCCTTGGTTCTAAAAATAAGATGTTAACAGGATGACATGGTGGAAAATCAGGAAAAGTCAAGAAATAACATATAAATCTATAAAATTTTATAGCAAACCCAACATAAAGACTAAACACATGCATTGAAGAAATAATTAAATTATTTCCAGAACAAGAATCATTATAGCAAACACCAAGCGCTGCACATAACAACCTTTGTTCTACATAACATAAAGACAACTAAATTCTTGATGAGACAAGTCCGCATATATGAGATTCACATGATTGTAGAGTCAAATGAATCAAGGGCCATGAGCCAGATCCTTACGCCGTCTCATGACCGTGACTACTGAATAAATACTTAGCACCAGCTGTACCCATATTTGCAATCAAGGTTAAACAAATACAAACTTGCTTAAGATCAATAGCTATCATCACTATTCCAACTGAACATAAATAATTCGGTAAGAGCTATTTCAGTAAACTAGGAGCAACCCGCAAGACTTACGCTGCTAGCTTTGATGTCTTCTATCCTTATTTGCAGTCTGTTCATACATGTGATTGTTCTAATCCTTCTCTCGTTTTTTTTTCTTTTTATCCAATTTTATTAGGAATTCAAGGTTGGAGTTTTCCCTCCTAAATTTCCATCTGATCTTCCTGATCATGAATCATGATACAAGCAAGTGCACGTCTTGATATAATTTTGTTACCTAGACAAATTTATTGCCTAACATATTTATTCCCTTGATATACAATGATTCTTTTCAACAAAATAAAAACACCTATATGGAGCTCATAGGTTAACATATAAAAGTAATATCAGGATCAGAATCTGTGTTCAATTAATCTATTTTTCGGAAAATAATAATTTCAGCTGATAAGCAAAACGAATAAAACTGTCACCATAGCCAAAGCACAGTCTTTTTTCAGAGAAATGATAGAACAGATCAAGACCAATAAACATTCTCCTTGATTTGCCTAGACAAATTTGTGAACATACCAATACAAGCGAGTAAAATATTTGGGGTATTTTACCAAATGAACTTTGGTTACATAATCCAAGGCCAGTCAACTTATGCCTAAAAAGCAATTTTCACCGGGACAAAAGACAACATGATTTAAGACCACCTACACGGTTCGACCCTAAATCCCTTAACGACCTACGAAACGAACCACGGAATACGCTAGCTGGATCACAAAGATCGATCAATATTCATACGGATCCTGTCCCTCAAGCCAAGGGGATCCCAATACAGAACTGGCTATACAGATCAAGAATCGCGGAGAAGGGGCATACCCTGGGAGGTGGTCGAGGAGGAAGAGATCAACCAAGAACTCTATCGGAAAGATTTGGATCGCTGAGAGGCGCTGGTAGTCCTTGGTGTTATCCCCTCCCCTTGGTATTCAATGCCTCCTATATAAAGAAGAAGAGAGGAGGGGAATTTATAGACGGGCGGAGGAGGACGCTTCTCGGTTGGTTTGCCACCCTTTTTCCACTCCTCTCCCCTCTTTTGGCCGCAAAGCCTGCTGTTTACAAGTTGTTCTCCACCGTCAACGCTGATCACATTCGGGTTATTCTGTGGTAGCCACTCTGTTTGTGCTTGTGTGCCAATGGTAGCAAATGGAGCACGAGCAAAAGACCTCACTTTTTTTTCTTAAAGAAAAAAAAACACCTGTGTTTTGTAATATAGCGAGGCATTGGTGCTTATTGTTAACCATTTTTCAGGTGTTATTTATTCTGGCTTTCATTCATACAAAATAGGCTATTTTTGTTTTGTCGTTAGTGCACGGCAGTTTTAGTATTAACTCGTAACTGCAAAGTCGCGATCGTTTCCGGTGATGATGTGCGGATTTGTGAATGTCCTTCGTCTAAACAATTGGCATTTTCGATAGCCTCCGGTGGGGGGAGGGGGGTGATTTAGATCTAGCCGGCTAGAAATGCCCTGTGTGGGGATGAAAATTAATGATCTAGCCTTGTGGCTAATCTATGTCGGTGCTTTTATATTGTTTACTTTTTAGAGATGTTGGTTAATTAGAAGCTCTTTTTGCAATGAGAGTTTTGCATTTGACCTGACAATTTTTTGTGAAAGTAGTGATTCTTACTTAAAAGGTGTGCGTTGAAGCCATGCTCTCCTTGTTACGTCTCATATTGTTCCGGCGGACTATGGTCGAGAGCAATGGATAAGTGGTAGGATAGGACGTAGTTGTCGTGAAGTTGATAAAAACTCAAAAGTGAACAGTAGTCTATAAGCAAAATCCTCCTAACATGCATCAGTTCACTACTCTATTATTTAGTATCCACATCATCTATTATTTAGCCAACAAATTATTTATATCATCCCACTAACATTCACTAACGACTGTCTATCGTCCATGCATGTAAGCTATCCACATCAACCACCCTTTCAACCAGCCAATTGCTAAATATTTAGTCGTCAAACACATAACCGTTTCAGGTTGATTAAATTCGGGAGTAATATGCCCAATCAAATCTTATAAGCTAATTTGGTCATATTAATATAAAATTATTTTGTACTTCCCATGAGCATAAAGGTTCACCTTCGAAAAAAAGCCAAGTCCTAGCAGAATTTCTCGTCGCTATTAGTTCCGCTAGGTCATAGAAGCAACTGTTGTAAAGTAAAATGCACCGTAGAGCCTATAAGTTTGGACGAATCCTTATGCGGATCCTAATTGTTTTAACTTGTGTAGTGGTAGTGGCAGTCCTAATTCTCAATAAGTTGTTCACAACAAGTCCTAAACTGGTATGGCCGCTCGTTGACCGCTGCCATGCAGCCTTTTTCATAACAAATTACCTTGGATAATTATCCAATTTGCTGTCGTGGTCCTCTCTCACATTAGATGCATCTTGTGCCCTCACGTTTCCCTAATCGTCACCATCCTCGTCCTCCTCAGCTCCACAGTGCTCTCTTGAAGCTACTGATCCTTCTCGCCACAGTTGTCACCTCCTCGACCTTGCTAGCTACTGGTCAGTGGTGCAACTGGCATCCTCCATGGAGGATGTTGCTTCGGAGCTCACTTAGGTCAAGGGCGTGGTCCAGGTGTGTGCCTCAGATTGGGGTTCCTCCATATGATTCTTGGGTTAGGGCGAGAACCAAAGGGACGAGGAAGTGCTGGATGTGCCTTTTTAGGTGGAGGCACGTCGGTGAGAGCTCACCTTTAGGAACCACATCAGCGGTGGTGTACCTGCTCGGAGGCCCGGGCTATGCATGTTGAGAGAGTTAGGGAGCACAAGATCAAAATAAAAATGAGGCCCGGGCCCGATCACAATAGGCGAGAGTTAGGGAGTCATCAAAGAGTTGCCGCCGGACAGAGCCCCGGGGCCGGATGGCTTTATCGGCGCATTCTACAAGCAAGCTTGGCCAATAATCAAGAGAGAGCTCATGGCGGCACTCCTGAAATTATATGTCGGCGATGGACACACTTTTGGCAGGTTAAACAAGGCCTTGATAACCCTGATCCCCAAGAAGCAGTGAGCGGAGGAGGTTGGAGACTACCGACCGATCAGCCTCGTACACATTTTTGCAAAGCTTTTCTCCAAATTAATTGCAAGCAGGCTGCGGCCTAAGATGGACTCGCTTGTGAGTGCAAACCAGTCGGCTTTTATAAAGGGACGAAACATCCATGACAATTTCTTGCTGGTTCATCAGTTGGCACGGAAGATCAACCGAAGGAATGAATCAGGTGTGTTGTTGAAATTGGATCTTGCCCGCGCTTTCCATTCTCTCTCCTGGGCGTTTCTTTTTTAGGTTTTGGAGAAATTGGGTTTCCCGGCTATGGTGCTTCATTGGATTGCGATTGCGTTGCGCACTGCCTCCACGCGCATCTCTGTCAACGGAGTTCCAGGACGACAGATCGTGCACGCTCGGGGCCTTCGTCAGGGCGATCCCCTCTCGCCGCTGCTCTTCGTCTTGACGATGGAAGTAACCATGGCCCTTCTGAATAAAGTGGTGGAGATGGGCATCCTCTCGCCTATTGGCCATTGCACGGCAGCGCTACGCATCTCCATTTACACGGACGATGTCATCATCTTTGTCAAATCGTCTGTTCAGGACCTTGTCGCAATCAGGGAGCTGTTGGCTTTGTTTGGGACAGCTTCAGGTTTGCATGTAAATTACAGGAAAACTTCGGTAACGCTAATCCGTGCTGGAGACCATGAGAGGAATCTAGTAACAGAGCTGATGCATTGTGATACTACAGAGTTCCCAATCAAATACCTAGGATTGCAGCTCGCGTTGCGCCCTCTAACCAAGGCGCAATGGCAACCCATGCTTGACGCCACAGTGCGCATCATCCCAGCTTGGCAGAGGGGGCTGATTGCGAGGCCAGGGCGTCTTACCTTGATCAAGGCAGTGCTCTCTGTGCGTGCAGTGCACCAACTTATTGTGGCAGAAGCACCTTCCTAGCTATTTGACGAGGTGGAGAAAAGTTTCAGGGGTTTTTTCTGGAGTGCGAAAGATAGAGCGAGTGGAGGACAGTGCCTCGTTGCCTAGAACCAAATCTGCAAACCAATCGAGGATGGTGGTCTCGGTGTGAAAAACCTACGCCTACAGGGCCTGGCTCTAAGGGTGCGGTGGGAGTGGCTAAGGAGGACAGACCCAAGGAGACCATGGCAAGGTCTGTCGCCACTCTCGGACACCAAAGCCAGAGAGGTTTTTGACAGTCTGGTTCAAATCTGAAAGAGCATTTCCCGCCTAATTGATTTTGGCGTTTGTTAACAATACATTATTTATTAATGTGTGATTATGCTTTGCAGGATTTTATAATATTCTTGCACAAGATATTGGGTTTTATATGTTACTTGATATTCAATATTGTCCAAAGGAAATTATTGAGGAAATGGTGAAATTCAGCTCAGGGAGAAGTTTCAGAGAAAAGTTGGTCAGGAAGGCCGGCTTTAGCCGGTCCCAGACCGGCTATAGCCGGACTGCTCGGTTTCGAGAGGGGCTCTGCGCCTCTGGACTCAACCGGCTATTTGTCCGGCTATTTCCGGCTGGGCCGGATATTTCAGGCCGGCTATAGCCGGTCGGAGGCCGGCTTTAGCCGGTGTGGCCAGCTTTAGCCGGACTTAACTCTGGCTATAGCCGGACTTCCTGGCTGGCAACGGTCAGATATTTTGGGGGGGTATAAATACCCCCCCTCTTCTTCTCCAACGGGTAGCTTGACCAAATTGAAGAACACCACCATTGTTAGCTCACCAATTCAACTAGATCTCCTCCCTCAACCCACCAAAGCTCTTGATCTTTGGAGAATCGAAGGAGAAGACCATCCTCTACATCCTCACCGAAGCGATTTGATTTCCCCTCACATTTGCTTGAGGGCCCTTGTGTCTTGGGTTCCCTTGTGTCCCAAGACCTTGTTTGTGTATTTGATATATTGCTACTTGTTGTTTGACAGCATTGTGTTGTGCTTGGGAGCCTCCGATTCGGTTGTGGATGCGTGCCCCAAGATTGTAAAGGCCGGTTCCGCCTTGAGGAATCCCTTAGTGGAAAGTGAGCTAGGCCTTTGTGGCGGAAGCTTGCACCGGAGAATAGGGTGAGCCTTTGTGGCGTTGGTTAGGCCTTTGTGGCAACCACACTCCTCCAACGTAGACGTACTTCCCCTAAAAAGGAAGGAACTACGGGAATTACATCCGTGTCTCCGCGTGCTCCACTCTCGGTTACCTCTATCCTTTATTGCCTTTATATATTGTATCTTGTTTAGCTTGCTAGTTGACATATAGGTAAATTCACCTTAGTTGCATATCTAGAGAATTTACCTTTGTGTCAAGCCTAAATTGAAAAAGAACTAAAATTTGAGTAGCACCTATTCACCCCCCCCCCCTAGGTGCCCATACGATCCGTTCAATTGGTATCAGAGCCTCGGCTCTTTATTCGGGCTTAACCGCCTAAGAGTATGGACACCTCTCTGAGTGAGGGCTCGGGTCAAGTTTCCATGGGTGAGTTCAAATCTTTGGAATCATCCATGGCTTCCATGACATCTCAAGTAAATGAGTTGCGTGAAATGATAGCGCAACTCTTGCAAGCTAAAACTACTAATGCTCCTCCACCTCTGGAAAAACCCGCTACTCCACAAGTGGAGAATGTGGTAATTGATGTGGAGGGCACCGATAAAAATGGCGATGCTAAGTCTTCCACCAAGGACGACGGGAAAGGTGAATTCCCACATTGGTATTCACCCGACCCGCCGGTTCCTCATCCTCATATTAATCATAGAGGAGACCCACCTAAGCTTGATGCATTAAACTTTGGTCAATGGCAATATCAAATGATCTCTCATATGCGCAGTTCTTGCATCGAGCTTTGGAGGATCGTTGAGGAAGGATTCAAGGCCGTGGATCCCCACAACATGACAAGAAGAGAGACGGTCGATAGCCAACTCAATGCTACCACTCTTCACATGATTCAAGTCGCCGTGGGATCCAAGGACTTGCCTCACATCCAACACTTCTTCACCGCCAAAGAAGCTTGGCAAGCTCTCTCCGACGTCTTTGTTGGCAATGAGAGCATGAAGAAAACAAGATATATTGCCTTCTCAAATCAAGCGGAGGGTTTCTTCATGATGGATGATGAGGATCATCAAGAAATGTATAGAAGACTCAAGACCATTGCTACCACCTTCAAGAACCTCGGTGCTCATCATATTGATGATGAGTGGATCAAGATGAAGTACATTCTTGCTCTCACTCCATATGAGCCCGCGGATATAAAGAGTGTTCAAGGAAAGCACAACTTCAATGAGATGACCTCCAATCAAGTGATGCAAGAGATTCAAGCCTACAAGGTTTCCGCACAAAATGCGGAAGATGCTCGTGCTCGTGCCATTGGAATGCAAAGAAGCTCCAATCTTGCATTAAAGGCTAGTGTGCTTGAGAAAGAGGTTCCTCATCAAGCAAACATTGAAGCAAGACTAGAGATGTGTCCCGAGGACATAAGACATGAGTACAATGAGCACATGGCCTTCTATGGAAAAACCTTTTGGGTTGATCCTCATAAGGCTAAAGAAGACAATCAAAGAAGAAGCAAGTCAAGTGGCTATCAAAGGAATGACAACAATGGTCAAAGGGTGAGGACTTGCTACAATTGCAATGATAGATTTCACTTCGTTGCCGAGTGTCCTTATGAGAAGAGAGAAGACCATGGTGGAAAGCTCATCTTCAAAAGCAAGACCAAGTCACCATCCAAGAAGCCATTTGTGAAGAAGGGTGGACCAAAGAAGAAACAACCAAAGTTTGTGTTCTTGACTCAAGAAGAGTACTCCGCAAGTGAGAGTGATGAAGAAGAAACCACAACGAGTGAGATGGCCGCAATGGCAACCACCTCCACTTCCTCCACATCACTCTTTGAATCCCCCAATGAGGACTCTCTTGCCAAGAACGTCAAGTGCCTCATGGCCAAGTCTTCTGAGGTATCACCCACATCTTTCTCTTCCTCTAAGACAAATGATGCTTCCTTGAATGATCTTGCTAGTCTTAGAGTAAAGGAAGAAATTATTGCTTTTGATGATTATGTGTCTAGTGTGGATGGCGTTCACAAACTTCACTTTGAACGTCTATTGAGCCAATATGGTAAAACTCTTGAAAAACTAGAGGAACAAATGAGGCTTGAAAAAGAATATGCTCAAGATATTGCCTCACTAACCGAGTCTCTTGAAGAAGAGCAAGAGGAACGAGCAACTCTTGAAGAGAAGCTCGATTCCATTGAGGAAGCTAATAATGAAGTTGTTTCCAAACTCATTAAAGAGCGAGATCATGCTCGTGCTAAAGTAAAAATGCTTAAAAAGGAAAAGGTTGAATTTGGTGTTGGTCATGATATACTTGTTAAGGATTTGGAAGATCTTGACAAGGCTCACAAGGCCTTGAAAAGTGAACTCTCTATTCTTACCAAGTCACATGAACAACTTCAAATTCAATTGACTAAGAATAATGTGCCTAGTTCTTCTACTTCTACTTGTGATCATGCAAATGTTATTGAAGAAAATGCTAGGTTGAAAGATGAGCTTGCCAAGTCCTCCATTCCCATAGGTGAGAAAAACTTAAATGACCTTTTGAGTAAGCAAAAGGCATTTGGTGATAAAACGGGGATTGGCTATGTCTCAAAGAAGAAGAAGAAGAACAACAAGAAAAAGAAGGCCAAGCCCGCTCAAGCAAAGAAGGATCCTATTGTGGGTGGCAAAGCCACTCATGATGATCATGCGGGAATTGCTAACCCTCACTATGTTTTATTTCGTGATTATTATGGTGATGTTTATGCAAAATATGTTGGTCCAAATGATGGTTATGATGCTTGGTCTATTTGGGTTCCAAAGACCCTTGTTGCTAACAAAAGAGGACCCATTGAAAAATGGGGACCTAAAACCAAGCAATGATCTCTTGTAGGACTATGCTTCCGGTGGATCAAAATGGGTGCTTGATAGTGGATGCACAAGTCATATGACCGGAAGCAAGGAGATTATGACAGAGATGAGACCAAATGACAATCACATAACCGTCACTTATGGAGACATGTCACAATCCGAGGTATTGGGTCTTGGCAAGGTGGTGGTCGCACCGGATATTTCCCTTGTGGACGTCATGCTTGTTGAGACCCTTGGTTACAATTTACTTTCAGTTCGTGCACTTGGTAAGATGGGCTTTGCCGTCTTCATTGATAATGACATTGTGGTACTCTTGTGGAGCAAGTCTCTAAAGGTCGCTTTCGTTGGACACATTAAAAATAACTTGTATGTGGTGGACTTTTCGGGGAAAACCACTACAAGTGCAATGTGTTTATTTGGAAAGGCCGATGTGGGTTGGCTTTGGCATCGCCGTTTATCCCATGTCAATATGAGAACTTTGCAAAGCCTTCACAAGGGTGGCCACATACTCGGACTAAAAGAGAATGTTTCTTTTGCCAAAGATCGTGTTTGCAGGGCTTGCGTTCTAGGAAAAATGCATGATTCTCCCCACCCAAGCAAGACTATCATTTCTTCCAAGAGGATCTTGGAGCTCCTTCATGTGGATCTTTTTGGTCCTCCCTCTCATGCAAGTCTTGGTGGGAAGAAATATTGTTTGGTGATTGTTGATGACTATTCAAGATATACTTGGGTTTACTTCTTCAAGCATAAGAGTGAGACTCAACAAACCGTCATCGACTTTGCCAAGGAAGTTGAACGTCAACATGGGAAAACTATTTTGGCAATTAGAAGTGACAATGGCTCGGAGTTCAAGAACTACACCTTAAATGGATTTCTTAGTGATGAGGGAATTCGTCATCAATATTCCGCTGCATATACCCCTCAACAAAATGGTGTAGCCGAAAGGAAGAACCGGACTCTTATGGATATGGCTAGGTCCATGTTGGCGGAGTTTAAGTCTCCATACAACTTTTGGGCCGAAGCTATCTCTACGGCTTGTCACTCTTCAAACCGGCTCTTCCTCCGCAAAGGCCTAAACAAGACTCCATATGAAATACTCACCGGAAGCAAGCCCAACATCTCCTACTACCGGGTTTTCGGGTGTAAGTGTTTCTTTCAAAGAAAAGGAGTTCGTTTAGGTAAATTTGATCCGAAAGCAATAGAAGGTATTTTTGTTGGTTATGGTGCCGAATCCCACACTTATAGAGTCTTCAACAAGTCCACCGGGCGTGTTGAAGAATCTTGTAGTGTGGTATTCGAAGAGAATGACGGCTCCCAAGGGGGGCGAGATGTTGTTTCTTGTGATGTAGATGATGAAATACCTCGAGAAGCCATAGGAAGAATGGGCGTGGGATTTTTCCGCCCCATTGAGGGACACCTTGTGGCCGACCGGGAAGGACTATGCTCTACTCAAGTAGAGCCTTCATCTTCACAAGCTCAACAAGCCTCTCCCAAGGAAGCAACTAATGCACCAACCGAAGAACAAGACAAGGACCTTCATGAAGAAGAAGGGGCACCACCATCCTCTCCGGTTATCTCAACCGCCCCCAATTCTTCACAAGACCAAGATCAACCTACTCATGAAGATAATAATGATCAAGGTCAATTTGATGGTCAAGACGGTGACCAAAATGATCAAGATGATCAAGTGACTCCTCCAAGGTCTAATGAGGAGATCGAAGCCCGTCGCAAGAAAAGAGTTGAAAGAGACTTGGAACTTAAAGGTCATACCCTTGAGAGGGTTATTGGAGATTTAAGAAGCAAAGTGTCAACTCGGCGTCAATTGGCACAATTTAGTTCTCATCATGCTTATATCTCCATGGTTGAACCCAAGAAAGTATTCGAAGCACTTGAAGATCCGGATTGGTTGGATGCTATGCATGAAGAACTCAACAACTTCAAGCGCAATAATGTTTGGGTGTTAGTAGAGAAGCCAAAGGAGTGCCGCAATGTGATTGGCACAAAGTGGATATTCAAGAACAAGCAAGATGAGCATGGAATTGTTGTGAGGAACAAGGCAAGATTGGTTGCTCAAGGTTTCTCTCAAGTTGAAGGCATTGACTTTGGAGAGACCTATGCTCCCGTGGCTCGTCTTGAGTCCATCCGTATCCTTCTTGCATATGCCACTCATCATAATTTTAAGTTGCAACAAATGGATGTTAAGAGTGCATTTCTTAATGGTCCATTGAAAGAGGAAGTGTATGTTAAGCAACCCCCGGGGTTTGAGGATCTCAACTTCCCTAACCATGTCTACAAACTCCATAAGGCACTCTATGGCCTTAAACAAGCCCCACGTGCGTGGTATGAGCACCTTAGGGAGTTGTTGGTAGACCGTGGGTTTGAAGTTGGGCAAATCGATCCTACTCTTTTTACTAAGAGGGTCAATGGGGAGCTTTTCGTATGCCAACTATATGTTGATATTATCTTTGGCTCTACTAACAAAGCTTTTAATGATGAATTTTCAAAGCTTATGACCGATAGGTTCGAGATGTCTATGATGGGCGAAATGAAGTTCTTTCTTGGTTTTGAAATCAAGCAATTGAAAGAAGGGACTTTTATTTATCAAGCCAAATATGTCCAAGACATGCTCAAGAGGTTCAAGATGAAGGAACTAAATGGGGCCGCCACACCAATGGCCACAAAATGTCATCTTGAGCTTGATCCCAATGGTAAAGATGTGGATCAAAAGGTATACCGTTCTATGATCGGTTCTTTGCTTTACCTTTGCGCATCTAGACCCGATATTGTGTTGAGTGTAGGTGTGTGTGCAAGGTATCAAGCCGCTCCTAAAGAAAGCCACCTTATGGCGGTTAAGAGAATCTTTCGATATTTGGTTCATACCCCAACTTATGGGCTTTGGTATCCCAAGGGCTCGGATTTCTCTCTTTGTGGCTTCACGGATTCGGATTGGGCCGGTGACAAGGATGATAGGAAATCAACCTCCGGATCTTGCCAATTTCTTGGTAGGTCTTTGGTGTGTTGGTCTTCTAAGAAGCAAAATTGTATATCACTCTCCACCGCCGAAGCCGAATACATTGCCGCCGCAAGTGGATGCACTCAATTGTTGTGGATGAGGCAAACTCTAAAGGAATATGGTGTCAATTGTGACAAAGTGCCTCTTTTATGTGACAATGAGAGTGCTATCAAGATAGCCTATAATCCGGTGCAACATTCAAGAACCAAGCATATTGAGATCCGGAATCATTTTATTAGAGATCATGTTGCCCGTGGTGATATTGAGCTTGCATATGTAAGCACCAAGGATCAACTTGCCGACATATTCACGAAGCCCCTTGATGAAGCAAGATTTGGATTTTTGAGGAATGAGCTAAATATCATTGATTCAAGGAGTGTGGCTTGAGCATCTTGCAAATACACCTATTTTCAATGCTTGTTTGGTTTAGGTGTGGGCATGGAGATAGGGGGAGTGCGGTCCTAATTAATTGGGCTATCCCTCCCCCCATAATGCCAATAGTGACAAAATTGTTCTCTTTCTATCATTTTTGTGATATATGAGCTTCAATGACGAGTATTGGTTATGGACCCAAGATATATCTTCGCGGTCCAATGCCATGACACTCATACATGGTGGCCTCGGCCACCGACCTCTTCTTTTCGAAGAGTTGATTCCTTGCAAATCTTATTTGAGTTTTATTGAGCTTTTTCGTCATTGTCTCTATCCATGAAATGGGAAGGCACTTGCATTGGATTTTCAAAGTTTTCTTGTGTTTTGCAATGCCAAGTGCCGAGAACCACTCCATGTATGTTTTCTGTCCTAAGCCCACTTATCTAAAGCCAAAGCATCTCTCACTTGCATGTCCAGAAGTTCAAATCCCAGCTTTCCTGTTTTTGGCAATCTAGGCCGGCTATTGCCGGACTTGGTCCGGAAATAGCCGGTGGGGCGGCTATAGCCGGTCCCTACACCGGCTAAAGCTGGCCTCTGCGAGTGGCCCGGCTTTTTCCTCCTTTAGGGCTGTGGGGTGAGGGGTGCCCTCATTTTCCCCCACACCCTCTATTCCTCAGCCGCCTCCACTCCCTAGCCCGCCGCCGCCGCCGCCGTTCTTCGTCGCCCCGGTCGCCGGAGCCCCCTTCTCCGGCCGGCCACTCTTCTCCGGCGCCTCTCCCATGGACCAGGGTACCCATCCCTCCTCTCTCTCTCTCCCTAGGTGCTCTCTAGGGTTAGGGTTAGCGATTCGTGGGTAGTTCTTGGTACATTGGGATTCTTTGGTTCATTTGCCTTGCTGGGATTAGTGTAGATCGAAAGCTTTGGAGTAGTGTGGTGGCCAACCCCTGATATTTCTCGCAGTGTTCATCTGGTCCGGCTATAGCCGGTGTCAGGCCGGCTAAAGCCGGTACCAGGCCGGAAATAGCCGGTGTAGATCACCACTTTGCTCCATGTTTTCGTTCTGGGCTATTGTCTTTGATCCTCTAGCATGCATGCTCATCCTATATGCTTTCTACATATGTGCTGTGTGCAGGTGGTTCTCGACCCAAGAGGTCACGGTATGTTGATCCCTCGCTTGCCCGCCGTCAAGAGCATCAAGATGCTCGTGTGGCAGCTGCTCTGAAGAGGAAGAGATTGGAAGAACGCAAGAAGAAATCTCTGTTTGCCAACGTTAGTGATCTCAAGAAGCTGTCCAAGCAAGAGTAACGAGAGTTCCGTGAGCAGAAATTCTACATCATGCCTAGGGACATTGACAGTGCATCCTTCTACCGGTCTGAGCATCAGCGGATATTTGAGCAGATTTATGCTACCATGAGCACAAAGGTGTGCCCCATGAAGGTCACCAACATTGCAGCTTTGTCCAGGGATGAGTACTTTGCAGATGCTCTTTGGGTCACCGAGAAGCTAGGGTTGCACAAGCTGATGGTCTTCAAGCAAGACTACAACCCTCATCTGATTCAGCAGTTCTTTGCCACATTAGAGTTTGATACTCAGGATGAGGTTGGGTTCACTTGGATGACATGTGAAGTGAGGAAGTACTCGACCATGTCTCGGTTTGGGAAGCTTTTGGGCTATAGGTTCGATGGCATTCATCGACCTAGGGGTGCCCGCTTGCATCTTGATACCACGGAGTACAACAAGGGGAAGATCCAGTGCTTGTATGGTCCAGGGGGCAAAGCGGGAGAGACTGCAAATCTCCTTCCCCTCTATGATATTTTGCTCCGGATGTTCCGTGCCAACATTGCTCCAAGTGGGGGCAACAATGATTCTATCAGAGGTGGTCTTGTGCATTTGCTCCACCATGCCCGTCTTGTCTTCGAGGCCGGAAGAGATTGTCAAGGGATGGAGCTCGATGTGATGTACTTCATCTTCATGGAGATGAAGATTGCTATGCTTGATAGGAAGATCCCTCCTTATGCTCCATTCATCATGAGGCTTATCATTGACAGAGGCATTGAGGGAGACTTTGAGATTGAAGAAGATTTGCTTGATGAAGAGTTGGAAGTGCACAAGCCCAACAAGCTCTACAAGAAGACCGCTCATTTGGTGTCTAGCACGTCAAGTGCTTATCTCTCTTCGAGTGATGTGTTGGGTGGCAACATCTATGCTACCGGTTCGAGGAGGAAGAATGCGGATCCACCAAGTGGTGGAATGGCTCAAGAGATGAAGAAGCTCAAGTGGTGGCAAAGGGCTTTGTTCAGCATGAACAATGATGTGCGTCACACTCAGTACAAGGACTATGTGGACCGCAAGCACATCCACAAGAAGCAAAAGGATTTGGATGCACGTTTGAGGGCTGTGGAGAAGGGCAAAGGTGCTAGCCATGAAGAGGAGTCCCAAGAGCAAGATGTATCCGAGGACACCTTTTCTTTTGGCAAGTGGAATGAAGGATCAACTTTTGATTGGAAGGAGTTAGCCGAAGTCACCTCCAAGGGCAAGGAAGCCGTTGATGAAGAATATGAGGAAGAAGATGGAGATGATGATGAAGAGGAAGAAGACGATGACCAAGAAGATGATGAGGACGATGAGGACTTTGATGATGTTGATGAGTGATCTCTTGTTGTGGTCTCCCTTTTTGGCGTCTTGATGCCAAAGGGGGAGAAAGTCCCATTTGCATGTGTTTCCATTTGGATTTGGTTTTCCATTTGGATTTGGTTGGGTCACAAGCCCTTATGTCGTGTGCTTCCTCGCTTGTGTCCCATGGTTGAACTTATCGTCTCTACTATGTGTTATGTGTTGAACTATATGACTATATGCTTATGTGTAGTAGACCTTGATTATGTTATATCTACTACTTGCTATATCTTGTCATATTATATGTTTGTTGATTATGTGCTATTGAATTATGATATATATCTTGTGCACATATGGATCACATTATAAAATCTAGGGGGAGTTCTTATTGTTGATGTGTCTTTGTGTTCAAATACAAATTCAAAATAAGGCACATAGCAAGGGGGAGCTCCGTCTATATTTTATATAGTTTGAAACATGCAAAATAATGTATTGTCATCAAACACCAAAAAGGGGGAGATTGAAAGAGCATTTCCCGCCTAATTGATTTTGGCGTTTGTTAACAATACATTATTTATTAATGTGTGATTATGCTTTGCAGGATTTTATAATATTCTTGCACAAGATATTGGGTTTTATATGTTACTTGATATTCAATATTGTCCAAAGGAAATTATTGAGGAAATGGTGAAATTCAGCTCAGGGAGAAGTTTCAGAGAAAAGTTGGCCAGGAAGGCCGGCTTTAGCCGGTCCCAGACCGGCTATAGCCGGACTGCTCGGTTTCGAGAGGGGCTCTGCGCCTCTGGACTCAACCGGCTATTTGTCCGGCTATTTCCGGCTGGGCCGGATATTTCAGGCCGGCTATAGCCGGTCTGAGGCCGGCTTTAGCCGGTGTGGCCGGCTTTAGCCGGACTTAACTCCGGCTATAGCCGGACTTCCTGGCTGGCAACGGTCAGATATTTTGGGGGGGTATAAATACCCCCCTCTTCTTCTCCAACGGGTAGCTTGACCAAATTGAAGAACACCACCATTGTTAGCTCACCAATTCAACTAGATCTCCTCCCTCAACCCACCAAAGCTCTTGATCTTTGGAGAATCGAAGGAGAAGACCATCCTCTACATCCTCACCGAAGCGATTTGATTTCCCCTCACATTTGCTTGAGGGCCCTTGTGTCTTGGGTTCCCTTGTGTCCCAAGACCTTGTTTGTGTATTTGATATATTGCTACTTGTTGTTTGACAACATTGTGTTGTGCTTGGGAGCCTCCGATTCGGTTGTGGATGCGTGCCCCAAGATTGTAAAGGCCGGTTCCGCCTTGAGGAATCCCTTAGTGGAAAGTGAGCTAGGCCTTTGTGGCGGAAGCTTGCACCGGAGAATAGGGTGAGCCTTTGTGGCGTTGGTTAGGCCTTTGTGGCAACCACACCCCTCCAACGTAGACGTACTTCCCCTAAAAAGGAAGGAACTACGGGAATTACATCCGTGTCTCCGCGTGCTCCACTCTCGGTTACCTCTATCCTTTATTGCCTTTATATATTGTATCTTGTTTAGCTTGCTAGTTGACATATAGGTAAATTCACCTTAGTTGCATATCTAGAGAATTTACCTTTGTGTCAAGCCTAAATTGAAAAAGAACTAAAATTTGAGTAGCACCTATTCACCCCCTCCCCCCTAGGTGCCCATACGATCCGTTCAAAATCAACACTAGAGATGGACGAAGCGTCCTGTTCTGGCGTGACAGATGGATAAACGGTCAGCAGGTGGCTGACATTGCACCATCCATTTTCACAAAGGTCAAGAAACGAGCCTACAACGCTAGGACAGTCCATCATGGCATGCTGGAGAATCGTTGGACTCTGGACATTCAGGGTACTCCGTCAGATATAGAAGCCATGGACTGCACTCATCTCTGGGCTGTGGTGCAAGGTTTGGACAGAGACCTGGAGAGCCAATCAATTCAGATGGCCCTGGGCTAGCAATGGAGAGTACTCGGCAAAATCAACATACAATATGATGACCCACGGAAGCACCACCCACCCCCTTGGCCGGGCGATTTGGAAGAGCAAGGCCACACCTAAGAGTAAGCAATATGTGTGGCTGGCCTTCCAAGATAGGATCTGGTCCACGGAGCGAAGATACAGGCATGGGCTGCAAAACAATTCACCACCGTGTGAAGTTTGCCTACAGGAAGAGGAGACTGCAGAACACATCCTTCTCCAATGTGTGATTGCAAGAGAGACATGGCACATCTGTCGTCTCAAGCTGGACTTGCATTTCGAGGATCCAACCAGGGCTAGTGTCCTCCAGGAATGGTGGACAGCAGAGCGAAATAGGCTCAGAGGTAAGGAGAGGAAGGAGTTTGACACCCTTGTCTGCACGGTTAGCTACGCTTTGTGGAAGAACAGAAATGCATGGGTGTTTGGTGACAACAAACGGCAGCACAGACCTTTTACCCTAGCGGCACTAGTCGTAGAAGAGTACAATCTACTGATAAACATTGATTGTAGCAGGGGCGCTGCCCCGGGTGTTGGAGAGGGAGGGGGAGCACGCTTTGAGAGAGTAGTCTTTTCTTTGTTTTAGAGTCTCTTTGGTTCTTCCTTCTAAAAACTAGAACAAATTTCTGTAAATATCTTGCTCCCTTCTATAAAAATCAGGTACGCATTCGCGTACTCTCGGAAAAAAATCATATAATATTTTTAAAAAAGAAATACCTATGTGGCATCGGACCGGTCACACCAGTTTTAGGACATGCTATGAACAACTTACTGAGAATTTGGACTGCTGGTACATAAGAAGAAACGATTAGGACCCACTAAGGAGTCGTCCAAACCTATAGGACCTCCGGTGCATTGTTTGCCCTGGGACGGCGTGGGGTGCGACAAGAAGCGCAACGCACGCAGTCACCCAGAGGATCCCGAGCTTGACGTGTTCTGCTGCGCGATTTTGACGAGGGTGTGACACATTGCAGTTCTGATCCATATGCAAGTACAAGGCAAATGGCATCAACTATCTCCCGCATCGGGAACGGGAACCGATCTCCCGCCCGGTGGGGCCCCCGACGTCGAGGCGTAGGAAGGTGGCCGTCGTCCGTTGAAAAATACGGCCGGACATGGTTCTCCCCCCCCCCCCCCCCCCCCCACGCCGGCAGATTCGCGACGGGAGCGCGGCCCGCGTGGGCGTGGGGCGGACGCGGGGTGCACGTCGCCTTCGCCGTCTCGTCCAGTTTCCGGCGTTTGGTTGGGCGGCGTCGGGTTGCGTGCATCGCCCGGAAGCGAAAGGGAGCACGCACCGGCGCGCCGCCGTGCATGGAGATCCCGTGTGGCCGCGTGGTGGCTGGTGGGGGATTAATCTGGAGAGGTGACGAGGCGAGCCGCCGTGTCGCGCCGTGCCCCGCTGGGCCTGGGCGGCGACGGCGACGCGCTTCCCCGTGATGCGCCGGAACGGAACGGACGGACCACGCGCACGCGGCACTGGCTGGCTACAGCCGCGGCGGATGCTGCTTTGAACCTGTGCGTCGGCGTGGAGGAAAAGGTGTTTGTTCCTGTCGGATTGGTTTATCGCACCGACGGATGCCCTTGCTCAATGATTTGCATGATCGTGGATTCGTGGTATATAAGTATAGAACTTCTATCATAGAAGGATAACATGGAATATCCGGCAGCGCACCACGGCCATGAACTGCATGCAAACTTCGAACCCAAACTTTCATACACCGAGTCGACTGCTCAGTCACCACCAAGTTCACCCAGAGGCGATCGAGCTCATACCAACAAAAAATACAATAATCGCCATAGCGATTTCACGGGGTTTTTGAACGCACACAACGGATGCAGAATTACTTAGAATTCATACAAATTTGCTACATTTGGCGGATCCCAAAGCTAGATTAGTAGTGGCAGCGGCAGCAGCGCATAACCAACAACCAAAAAGTTGGGGCGATGGCGGTGACCAGAGGGCGGAGGGGAGAGGAGGGGCGGCGGCGCTACGCGGTGGTGGAGTGGAGGCGATTTAGACAAAATTAACCTAAACTTGATACAATCGTAAAAAATAAACCATCGGCGAAACAATTTTACCAGAATAAACCTTTTTAGCTGCGCCATCCACGGTGGCGCGGTAGAAGTTGGTGCGGCGCCACTGCCAGTGGCGCGGCAGAAGTTGGTGCGGCGCCACTGCCAGTGGCGCGGCAGTGGCTGCCACGTAGGCTAAGCGGGGCCGCCGTGGTAAGTGCGGCGCCACTGAGGGTGGCGCGGCTGTAGCTTGTGTCGCGCCACTGAGGGTGGCGCCGCACTTTCGAATTAGGGTTAGCCGGCCCAGGCCCGAGCTGGCCTCCTCCCTCACTTCTTCCCTCACCTCTTGCTGTGTGGCGGCTGCTCTCTCTCCCCCTCTCAATCCTCCCACTCAAAACCACCCAAATCGAAGCTTTTCTCTGTGGATTTCGCCTTCCCCAAGTCTCCTAAGGTACTCTCCATCATTTCCCATTCATTTGACCCATTGGAATTTGCATTTTTGTTGTTGAATCCCCAAATCTTGGAAACCCTAGAAATATTGATTCACCCAAAATTGCAATGTTGATTCTTGTTAATTTGGTCAATGTTGGCTTGTATGATGTGTATGAAGTATTTTAGTGTAGATTGGTAGGTTAGGGTTAGGGTTTGTTGTTATGGTTGGATTAGGGTTAAGGTTTTCTTGTTATGTTAGGCGGTATGGGAGTATGATGTGTTAGTAAATATTGGCATAGGTACTTATTAATTTTTTTTACCTTATTGTTGTTATACCAAATATAGGTATGGCGAGAATTGTTCATGTTCATCATGTTGACAAGGAAGCATATTTGAAAGGCAATTTAGAGCCCGATCCGGATGAGCTTGACTTGGTGTTCGAGCGTACTCCTATGTATGCCGAGGTCTTGGAACAAGTTAGGATAGAGTTGAAATGGATGGACCCTAGTGATGTTGTTGAGTTGGAGGGTAGGCACAACGCCGGATTTGGCATGCACTTCTGTTGGAAGATAATGCGTATCAACTCCGAGCAACGTTGGGGTGCATACATCTGGTGGTACCTAAGTCGCAATGGTCTAAGAACCTGCACGGTGACGAACATAAACGCACGGTGTCACATACCAATTCAAGCATACCAATATTACATTTCAGTACTTGGTTTTTTTATTACCTTCTTCTTCTCGGTCATCATATAGGCACGGTGACAAACATCAACTTCACCCTCGAGAATGCTTTCATTGGTTAACTCCTCCATCCTAAACAACCCGACTATAATGTGAGTATATATGCAAATAAGTCATAAAATTCTTCTATAACAATTTATCTTCAATATTTCATCTACAACTATATAATTCATCTAAAATTAACTACAACTATAAAATTCATCTACAACTCATCCTATTAACATATATGTGAGCATATATGCACATAATCAAACAATTAATCTACATCAAATCCATATAATATGCAAATAATAATTCTACTAATTTCATACATATGATGAAGCACACAAATTGCACATCACAAGTAATCTAAAATTGCTAGTTCAATAACAAGCAACATCAATCAATCACACATATCCACCACACAAATCCATCCATATGAATCAAACACACATATCCATCCATTTGAATCTACCATACAAGTCCACCACACTAATACATCCATATGAATCAAACACACAAATCACTAACTAGGATTTCCAAATCCATCCATCAAAAACATCCATTTGAATCAACCATATCAATCCATGCATCACCAACTAGGATTCAAACTAGGGGATTAGAGAAGGGGAAGAGGGAGAAGAGCAAGGGGATTGGAGGGAGAATACCTTGGTGAAGATCTTGAGGACACCACTTCTTCTTCTTGTTGGAGATTTAGAGAAGGGAAGGAGGAGAAGAGGAGTAGCCGGCGCCGCCATGGATGAGGGAGAGAGAGGTGGGGAGGGAGAAGTGAGGGAGAGAGGGGCCGGGGTCGGGCGCGGGCCGGTTTTCCTAACCCTAAAGTGTCGCGCCACCGAGGGTGGCGCCGCACGCACGCCTGCCGCGCCACTGCGGGTGGCGCCGCACTATCGATGCGGGGCCCGCCGTGTCAACGTGGCGGCCAGAGCCGCGCCACTGGCCGTGGCGTTGCAGCTTCCTCAGCCGCGCCACCGTGGATGGCGCCGCCAAAAAGGGTTATTCGGGTGAAATAGTTTCGCCGATGGTTTATTGTTTACGATTGTATCAAGTTTAGGTTATTTTTGTTTAAATCGAGGGGTAGGTTTGGGACACCACATAGTGCTTTCCGCCCTAGGTATATAGGCTAGATAATTATATCTAGGTTGGACCGATCGGGTATCTATATTTCGCCTATTTTTGGAAAACGGCCAGTGTTTTTCAGTTTCTGGTGTTATTTTTTTTGAAGGGTGACGGGGCCTCGAAGGACCCTGAGGATGCTTCATTAATACCACGTAGGTTACATAATTACATGGAGGCCCTCAGAGAAATAAGAAAGTACAAAGAAGCCATGTAAAAGTACAAAAAGGACCTCAATTCAAAACTAGAACGCGATTAAGTCCTTCGGCTCTTCTCCACGCTTCCGACAAGGTCACCGCGCTCCGGCCACCGCACCGCCGTCGGGGAACAAGCCACTTGGGGCGGGGCGGCGAAAGAGGCGCCTGCACGGCAAGATCAAAGCAGTGGGAGAAGTTGCCCTACAACCTCAAGGTCCGGACGGGGCGATGGAGCACGCAGCCGTAAGCCACCGGAGAGAAGCTCCCGATTTGGCGAGCCGGACACCGTGCGCAAGCCACCTCCTGCAAAGATTGCCTCCACCATGGAGCCAGGACGAGGAGGAGAAGTAGAGCAGCACCGCGCTGGAAGAAGCCGACGACGCGTAGCTCCTGCTTCCCCCTCGCCACCAGGACCGCCCGAGAAAAAGGAGCACCCCGCTGACATCATCGACTCGCCCTTCTCCCCCGCCACCACGGCCGTCCGAGAAGAGCAACTCAGCTTCCACTCTGAGCACTGGAACCGGCTCCTAGGCCCTTTATTTCAGAGTGCCGGCGGCAGATCTGCCCAACACCTCCGACTCCAACCACCAGAGTGCGGCAAAAGCTCACCGCGAAACCTACTATGTAGCCTAACGCTAGAAACTAACTCCGGCGTCATCCTCAGCCCCACTCCGGCCGGCTATTCTAGCGGAGAAGAGGCCTAGGAGGCCCGGTCAACAGTGGTGGACTCTCAACACGGAGGAGAGCGGTGGAGAGGAGAGGTAGGGGAAAAGAAGAGTCGGGTTTGTTAGTCAAGAGAACAAGTGGTCTTTCCTCCATTTCGGGTGTTATACAGGATCTGCTAAATTTTAGAACAGGATACCCCATTTTCCACTAACCCCTTTTCTATTAATTTCGCAGCAGAAATAACGAGGAAACAGAATTATCTATCCCAAGTCATTTAATCGTGATCAAATACCACATTTCACAAGATTTAAGATATAAACCAAAAAGACTCCGCATAAACATCACATCAGGAAGCCGCAAACAACATTAGTGCAAGTGAGCAGAAAATAACAAATGTTCCAGCATTTCTTTAATCAAATGTTCCATCGCTTCTGGTTTTTTTTTTCTCACAGCTGGCCAAGACATGGGGGGAACGAGCAATCAGGTGCTATCTACAGACGACTTCACTAGCAATCCATTAAAGTTTAAACATGCTACCGGATCCGTGTCCTTCAACTGACCGCACTGAACAATCCTTCACAGGCACACAGCTTAGCTAGCCATGGCGTGGCCAGCCTGAACCATACACATCCTTCTTCGTGTACCTCCGATCCCACGACCATGGGACGTCTGAAAATAAACGAAATGTTAGGTTTGACAGCTGAAAGTACCGCAAACATTTATAATCACTACGACATCCGCTAACTTTCAGGGCCATAGAGTTGTGGAGGGAGTTGATACGGCACAGGCAATCTGACAACTTCTGCAGATGGATCCTTCTCTTCATCACCTTGCCAGCAAAGTGTGACCAGCTTGGTCTTGATGCTCTTGCCAATGGCAAGTTTTTCCTGGGTACAAGTGTGAGAAATGAAGGATGGAAAAAGAGAAATATTTGCATCCCGAGATTAAAAAAAATGATAAGGAACAGTTTAACACTACCTGGTTTGAGCGCTTCTCTGTGCATGAAAATTGTGGTACACACTGGATTGTTTTGGGCAAGAACAATACACCTAACTGAAAAAAGGTCAAACAAAAAGGTAAAAAGAGTCGTGATCCCATGATGACTGTTCAGTTATTCAACTAGCAGTGTGCCTCTCACTGAAGTTCTGTAATCTAATGCGGCCAAAAAATAATAGAAATGCAACAAGCATCATATTTTGGGTACCTCATATGACCGTATCATCAGCTGTGTGTTGTTCTTCTGCAGTGCACCCCAAGCAGCTTTGCTTAAATTTGACGAGGTAAGCAGAAACCATCTGATGGGGATATACGAGATTTTAGGTCAGGAAAACATTTTACCCCTCCTCTACTCTCAACAGAGTCCAGATTAGGCCCTACAAGTCCAGCTATTTAACCTCCTCAACTTTGAGAATCGGCGCAAATCACCTATGGACGATGGTTTTAAAAGCTCATTGATGTGCTAGCTATCTAGTATGTGGCATCCTGGTCAATGTATTTTTTAGAGAGAAGATGAATATAATGGATTTTTTAGTTATCTGTAAGGTCAATTTTTAAGCTTACTTGCTGACATGACTCGGAATATTTCTGACTGAGTGAACCTAGCTCACATGTAAGCAAAATCATTACCAATACCCTCGGTGCTGTGACAGTCGCACTAGTTTCAAAAGTTGACCTTGTCAAATAACTAGTTTTGTAGTAGATGGTCTAATCTGGAACTACCATGAAAGCAGAGGGGGTTAAAGTTGACTTTTTGCCTTCTGATAATGAACAGCCAAGAACTTGCTATGAGAACTTACGCAATATTTTGACCATTGTAACGAGTAAAAGTTTTTATGTGAGGCATAGCACGGCTGATACAAAAATCAAGATCAGAACATCAGTATGCATAAGTAGTAAAAGAACTTGGTTCAAAAGAAGAAAACTGAAAGTTTCAGGAAGTAAGGATGCCAATCTTTTGCAGGCGATGTAAATATCAACTAAAGATGTCCACTTGAACTAGTAGTCCAGAATGTACAGTCATAATCATTATATTACATACTAATACAAAGAAGTTGTATTGTTCAAGTTATAATGGGATTATTCATTCAACTAAGGCAAAATACACCTGGTAGAGGAATTTTATGACCTTATTTTTACCAAGCACTCCAGATGCGAGGAAACTAGTAAACCTCCAAACCACAAAGCCACAGTCGTGCCATGCAGATCAATCTGCTTACTTAAGGTATCATGGCAGAATATTGCAGGATTAAAAGAAACTCATCTCCATCCTTAGCTCCATTAGTCCTATACTCTGTTACTTGGAAATATGGAATAGAAAACTTTCTCTTGAAGTGCTATGTTTTAGCAAAAGTTAATTTAAAGGCTATACCACAAATATAAAGGCCAAAGAAGACCAGGTATCAGTGTATATTTGCTGCTAAGTGCCCAGTTACAAGCCTTCCAACCATGGCTACCATGTGAGAAAAGCAAACAGCAACAGCCCAAGCAAATCCTCTTGTGACATATGGCACAGATACCACACACAAGGGATTAGCTACAAGTAACCCATAGTGTTGTTCTGAAAACTATAAATCTATAGTATGGAGCATACTCCGAGTACATAACATCCTACGGGATTAGTAAACACTAATATTTCATTGGACCAACATAATAACTTTAGCTGCAGGAAAAGAGAGCATACCAACGGCCTACATGATCTGCTTTCCACCTGGACCAATATTTTCTCAAGAATTCTTTCTCAACGTTCTTTTGAGGACTTGGAATGCAACTACCAGCTGCATACCCCTAATATGAAATATTAAACAAAAAAAGGTAAATAAGATCATGATATTTAAGTAAAAAGGACAAGAAAATTGTTATCATGGATCTTGCCAGTATTGATCTAAAGAGTGAACACAAATACTTTATGTATTTCTACTGATCTCAAGAAGGTCAAGAAAGACCTAACAAGGAGGGACCATTCAGAAATGAAGCATGAATTTCGCGATGATAAAGCTTTTGAAGAGCTCAAAGTTATACCTCTATTGAACACCTAACATCCTCAACTGTAGGCCAGACAATAAGTGGTTTCCCGATACCCAGCGGTGCTCCATCCTCTGCTTTACCAGCTGATAACGAGCATGCAAACTCATGCATCCATTTCTCATCAAGTGAACCCAAGGAAGAAAACTGCATGCAAGAAGAAACTTATGCTACACATCTTTCAAGACGTTCAAACATGATGAGTAGTAAACGATGAAAAATGCATTATCAACTTCTCAGGCAAATGAAAAGGAGTGTGAATGCCAGATTTTGTAGTGAAATTGATCAGGAATACGGTAAGTGATATTTTAATTGCTAAGGTAGTACATGACGTTAGTTTCATGCAGACCATTCATTTTGGACGCCCCTGTAATATAACATAAAAATTACTATACTTGCTATGCTTCTTTGCCCACCAGTACAATTAATGGCAGCTTAATACTGATTACATTAGCATGCTATGAAATTGAGAGTCAGGTACTGGATTTTCTAATATAATAGTATAACAAGGCTGCTTGCCAGGCATCAAGTTTGGCAGCATATTAATTTAAGTTGTTCATTTTATTTTAAGAAATTCTGGAAAAAGTTGTAAGGTTATAAGTTTACTAGTCAAAGCTCGCAAAGTTGCATGCCCTAACAAATTGATAGATGGATGAAAAGAAGACATACCTGATAAATAAGGGGTGACTTAGAAAATTGCTTTTCAAATACGCACTCTTCAAGAACACTCCTAAGCTTCATATGGCCCCACTTTTTGATATTGGGGCCCACGTGATACCCAGGAACAGACCCGATCAACCTGACCTGCAGAAGTTAACTGAGACTGATTAAATAATTAATGCTAACATAAGGAGAAAAGGTATGAACTACATGTGTGCTATGGTGGTCAGATATTTTGTACATGTAACTATAAACCACAGGCAAGTAGCCGCACAATCATGATTGAAGAGCAGTGGCTTTTTTTGTAGGAAATGGGTGCTTGCATAGGCAAGGGTGGAAGAAAAACAACACTCACACCTTCTAACATGTGATGCAGTCATCTAGCAAAATGCATGCTAAGAATCATTTCAACAACTGCACCTAATAGGATCTGAAAGTGGATAACAAATGGAACATTGCAGTCATTTCCTATGATATGGTAAAGCTGGTAAAAAATGACAGAATCTTTCATTTTGGCACAACAGAAGACTTTCAGATGAAGTAGTATATGGTTCACACTGCACATAGACAACATAATTTAGTGCTAGTGGCCACGTGATTCAGAAATTGCCATCATTTGTCAAGTAAAGCCAGAGTTAGTAGAATTCTAGCATGCAAAGTCATCAGCTGACATTAAGACAGAATCCTACTGCATTTGACAACCCAATGGTCGTTCTCTTTTTCTTTCCCTTTTAATCCTATGTCAGGCCAATAATTTGAAAAAATGAGCACATATTTATGACTCAGTGTGTCTCATAAAGCTTAAAGTAAATGCAAGATTACAGAAATATACCAACCGTTGAGCTACTATAATCAAATTTCTTAAAGAATGCTGCATTGATGTTGACATCACCAGCAACTGGGAGCTTTAACCTGAACTCAGGCCACTGCATCATCATAGACAAGATAGAGTTGGTCAAAATTCAACTTCCAGGACAAACCAATGCAAAAGTAGCAGACACAATCAACTATAAGGAGGAGATTTGTAACAGGCTAAAAGCTAAAAATTAGATAAACTATCTTGATATGATCTGTGAAAGCCAAACAGTTCAAAGATACTAAATTTCACAAGGATTTATCAGAGAGCAGTATAGAATTTGCTACAGAACAAAGTTTCATGCATGACCAGATCATGTTTTATGATCTGTAGAAAACCCTATAAACATGTTTAAGGCATATTTTATGACGAACCTTAGACATGACATCGGTTACATACGGTTATGTACGACCTACTGATGTTCGCAAGAGATATGATAAGAACCATCTACTATGTCATTATAAGTTTATAGCAAGTCGGTGTTACCATCGATTCCTAGACCTTACTCTGACTAAAGCTGAAATGTATATTTCCTCATCCAACACTACTTTACTATATTTATAAATTTGTTCTGTAGTAGTACACCAGTAGATGCAAACACAAGTTTCTAATGCCAAGTATGAATGCTTGATTTTTTGAAGCTGCATATAGTTATTTACTCCATTGTTTTTCTGGTAAGCTCGAGTGACCGTTCATTTCAACACGTTGATAATAAATTCCAAATTTGAAGACGCTGAAAATAACAATTAATTTATTAAAAACAATGAGTGAATTGAAACATCAATTAAATATTCTAGAAGCAAAGAGAATACCCTGCTACCTTAAGTGCTCTAAGATAATCAACCAGGTCGTTCTCAAAAGAAATATTTGTATTCGTATCATTTGCATCTTTCCAGGGAAAATCTTGTGTCCATAGTCCTTGACTTTTGTTATTCCAGTCAACATGTATCAAATTTGCAGTGTGAACAACAACACGAATCCCTTGAGGATATACAAGAAGCATGGCCTTCGAATGATGTGTTCCAAATGAAATCGGGAGTGGAGGTTTGTGAAGGATCCAATTAGCAGGCTTCGATTTCTGTCACCCAAGCATGAACATGAATGAGAAAAATAAAACAAGATAATGAATTGTTTAAGCAATTTTGCCACCTTCAAATGCTCCAGTGAAGCACCATCTTCTCCATGGAGAACTAGGACATGTGGAACTTTCCTTAGACTTGGACATGCTGCAACATGCAATATCCGATTACATTACAAAATGACAGTAGATAATGAGGAGAAAACACAAGGTATTTCATAATATAGAAACCGAATAATCTAGGAATTGCAGGACATATCTATAACTTATAGCACTTCACAAAGAAGATAGAAGAAGACTGAAAAAAGACAACGTAACATAAGGGTCCAAGGCACACATATTGCTTATTTATGTAGTCTTGCATCACCGTCCACTGCATTTAACAAATGCATCAACCATATAAGTTTTTATTCTTAAAAAATAGCTGCACCAGCTCAAAATGAGCATTTAACATTTATAATTTTATAAACATGAAAGAACTTAAGGAAGGCCGCAAGGTAATAAGCCAATAACACAAATGACTCGACAAATCAACAGAAAATGGCCACTTTGATTGTCTGGATACAGAAAGGTACCAGTTGGTGCTAGCATCGACCAAGTAAAAAATAGATTACCAACTAATACTCATGCCATCAAGAAATCATCAGTGAAATTAAACAGTCTGGACGTAACAATATAATTCATTAACAAGATAGAGAATTAACTCTCAAGACAGTAGAGGGACTCCGATTCAGGCAAAACACTGAACTTAAGTGGTGCAGTATAAACATGATATTTCAAACACCCTAATGAGTTGTAATAATGCACATACAGTATAGCCCAAATAACTGAAGATGCCAGGAGACATAATTTGATTCACCGTTTACTTTTTAAACCTACCAAGCGGCGTCAGTATTCCATTTAAAAAGGATCAAAAGTTTATGCTTGATAACAGTTAGCTACCATAGTATAAACATCAACGCCTTATTTCCATAATAAATAACTTACCAGTAAGCAACCAATCAATGTCCACCATATAATTTGAGAGTACAGCAAAAAGCACGTCACCCTGACAATTCATTAATCATGTAAGAACATACTTCTGATTAAATCTGACAATACAGGAAAAAAATGATAAACAACATTTCTTTGAGATCTTTTTGTGAAATAACATGGAATAAAGATTCACTGATAATAAGCAGGAAAACGACACATGTTTATTAAAGGTCAAGGAATTGGCTCCCATGCAACATTTATTTCGTAAATCGATTAATAGCCCATATCTTAAACAATGCTGTCACATGACCCGTAAACAAAATTTAATGATCACTCAAGTAACTTCCACTGAAAGTGTCCGTGCTTAATGAGCAATACCTGTATGACATCCTGTATGGTAACCGCGGAAGTGTTAGTCCATGATGGAAGACCTTGGACACGCATGAGTCGAAAAGTCAATGGGAGTACATCTTCCAAAGGACCGGCAGAATGCGTTCTCTTGTTATTTCTCTCGGAAGAACCAGCACTATCAAGTGAACTTAATACTTGACCACAAGCCATGCCAGAAACAGATGTACCCTCTTCTGCAAACCTCTCCTGATTAGAGTTCAGCAATGGGGTCAGCACCAATGTTTGCATGAAGTTCAAACTCCATTTGGCTCTGTATTGCACAAAATATATTTGCAGATTTTTCAAACAAAGAGAGCGGAAGAGAGAGAATATAATGAGTAAGAATAATATTCGGTGTACAACTATACAAATATCCATCACTCACATAAACAGGGGGGTGACTATGGCCCAAAGTAGAAAACACTTTTTATGTCAAAGATACTTTATGGTTCATTTCATAAATGTTTCCAATTTCCCTTCAATTTATTTATAGGGTATAGAACATGGAAATTGTGTCCATGAGGTGCACTAAAGAGAAGTCCTGCACCATATTGGAATAGTTGATAATTGCCCTTTAGAAGGATAGTAGCTTAGCTATCCTCATATCAATAGATTTCTCATAAACTAGAAAGTTAGAAACAATAACATAGCAGCGAAGCAAAGAAGCATATTCATGAAAACAAATAGTCAAAATTAGTGTCTGATACATCTCTACCCACATTTTGTTGTCCCAAAAGACATTCTAAATCCCCAAAGTATAACCAGTATTGTATTATGGTTTCAATGTTGAGTAAATAAATAATATTCTATCCGGACTCTAGATAATGGCATAATTTTATTTACCTTTACATGAGTAAAGTAGCTAAATGACATGATCAATTTGTGAGGCTAGTATTGGTATATGTTTGCTAATAACATCAATAAGTTTGATATTATCAATACGAAGATTACCAGAATATTGTGTATATAATTTTATGAAACTGAATGTGGTCATCCAAATTACATAGGTAAACAACAGATGCTCGTGACCGAACACAAACAGAAGGTTAAGAATCACTACCTTAGTGTGGTCGGGTCATCTACAGCTATATAAGCTAAGAACTCATCTTCATGTAAACCTACTCCTAGCCTATTTTGCTTTATCATCAGTCATACAAGGTATTGTGAGATTACACAGGCATGGAGAATTTCCTTCTTTTCAGTTTGTTCTGTCAGACACTGGATCATTTTAGTGTTCTAACATTCAAAACATTAAACCAACTATTGTATTCAGCAAATGGTGCCAATAACTATAAGTAAAAACCAAAATATAAATTTCATGAAGACCATCCAGACATACGTCTCATGAGGACCATGACAACAAATAGTCAACTAACCTGCAATGCTCTTGCCAAAGCCTCATCTTCCATAACCTGCCGATTCCTCTTTGCAACTACACTATCCTCCTCGCTATGCCTCTTTCCCTTATTTAAGTCGCTCGAGTCCATTGAAGTGGCAGTTTTACATTCATCGCCCGTATTCACATACTTCATAAGATAATCACCGGGAATAAGCTCCAGGACATCATCATAGTTAATCTTTGCTCTCCCCTGAGCACAAACCTTTCTCGCCTGCCCCTCTGCTCGGACCACAATGGGATTTGGCCCCTCCTGCAAACCAATCGACATTGAACTGCAACTGTTTACTTTCCCAATCAGAAGAAATTAAAGCACAACAACAACTCCCCCTGCAAACTCACCACAACAACTTCAACGGAGCCATCCGCCGAGGCGCGCAGACTCAAATGCTTGCGGCTGACCCTCTTGTCAACAACCACCAAATTACTCCTCCCGACGACATTGGAACCCTCAAAGATGGGAATGCTTAGCAGTGAGGCATTCGATGGCCCAGATTTGCCTTCAGCTAAGGGAACTAGTGTCCCAACCCTCACCTACATACAGAACCAACACGCCAGATACCAATCAAACAGAATGCACACATGACATATCAGTCGCGCGAAATGAGCAACTGGAGCACATCCAAGTATCCAACCCTAATGCACAGCAGAACTCCGATTAGGAGATGGATCGCTGCACTGGGGTTCGATCCGTTTCCAATCACGCATCGACCACAAAAACAATCTGACATAAATTCGCGCGCGGGCGCTCGCGGAGAGAGAATGAGGAGGGGAAACTTACTCGGGGTGAAGACGCCATGAGAGAGGAATCGGGAGGGGAGCTCGGCTCTTCCCAATCCTAAACCCTGCAGCCAGAAGACTAAACCCTAGCTTCACATAGCCACAGGAGAAAGAGCGGTGAAGTGAAGACGAAGGCCAAGGCCAAGGCTTCAGCGGCGACGGCGCACAGGTTCTCCAGTTTTGCCCCCACAAAATAACGTTTTACATATAGATCCTGATAGATACCCATTGTCCCTCGTTCAGTCGTTCTCGATCCCCTCGGTCCTCGCCCCGCACCAGAGCTAACCCGCCGCCGCCGACCCCAATCTGCCTCGCCGGCCGCGTCGCCCAATCCCGCCTCCCGCCAGAGCTCTAGGTCCACCTCCGCCCGACAAAGTCCAGCTCCTTCCGACGACCTCAGCCTCGCCCTGTAGCTCCGGGTGACCTCCACGGTGTCCTCGACCTGCGCCTACCCCGCTGCCGTCTGTGCTTGCGCCGCCGTCTCCGCCTCGACCTAGACCTGCAACTCCGCCCGACGCTCCACTGCTGCCGTGAGGTTGGTGTTCAACTTCAATCACATGGTGCAGTTTAATTGAAAATATTGTACATACATGATAGCGAGGGGAATTGAACATGGATGCAGTTATACTATGCACTGATTGTTGATGTATTCAGTTTATCCAAAGCATGTTAGACAGCGCAAATGAGATGTAATTTTTTGGTTTATGGGATGTGTACATGCTGATGCTGTTGATGCACATGCTTATTAGATGGATGAATGTGTATATGATAGTGATAATAAGACTTCTAAAGGAATTTCCTCTAAAAACTTCTCAAGGAAGAAAAAGATCGTGTGTAGATAATACTGATAGAATTTCAGAAGCCAGAAAGCTAACCATGTGAAGATGACCGTGATGCAAATGTTCATTACCTAGATCATGATGTGTTCCGGTTTCTCTGGTAGGCTGTTGCGATGAATTTGACCCCTAGAATTTGGTTTAAGTTAGGCTTGTTGGTCCCTCCGAGTGTCGAGGGATTCGGCTGTTTGTTGAACTCATGGGCAGTTGAACAAAATCAATTTGGGGGAAATCATTCTGAAGGCAAGTTTGTGGAACCTAGGTTTTGGCATGTTGTTATTTTGGTAGTGCTTTGACATCTAATTTTGATAGAATTATCAGGGTTTTTTTTACTTGTATTATTTCTTATGTGAAACACATGGTACATGATAGTGGCAACAACTCTGAGTTGGGAGTGTTGAGTCATGATAATCAGGATGATGATGAACTAGAAACTTTAGACAACATAGTGTATTTCGAGGCCATGTAATTGATTTCTTCTTCTGTTTGAATACTTGAATTCTCTATGTACTTAATATGTTAATCTAGCCAGAGGGATCTCTGAACCAATCAACGAATTATGATATGAGTTGGCCTAGTCCTAACTGTTTCTATTGTGTGGTGGATAGGCTCTGGACTTCAGAAAAAATAGCCTACATATTAGAAGAACTTTTTGTCATAGTTGTACTATTTCATAATGCCTTGTTGACTAGCAATTAGCAAAGAGTTGGACAGAGTAATATAACCCCCCTAGTTTTCCTTGCCGAGGCAAATGCAGTGGAATTTAGGACCCCATCACTGTTTGTATGTAATGTGTTTGTTATTCTTTGATCTTTAAGGTTTAATAAATGAAATCATCCATGTTGTCTTCATTTGTGTGCAACAACATTTCGGTTTTATTTTATAGGAAATGTTTGATTTGTTGGTTCTCTCTCTTGATTTATAGCGTTACTCTCAATTAGGAGCATTTTCTCTTTTCCCTTAAAATGTATTCATATGGTTATTTATTCCGCAACCTTTATTTTGTTTGTGGAACAGATTTCTTGGACTTACATGTATTTGAAAACCGAGTATTGCTCAACGTGATTAGATTATGGCTCATATCATGGATCAACAACCCAAAGACGATGGTGATTTTCTTGATCCAACTGTAACCTTAGATCAGACTCATTATCAAGAGGGATATAAAAATGGTTATGATGATGGCTTGGTGTCTGGAAAGGAAGACGGAAGGCAGGTTGGTTTAAAGAATGGTTTCCAGGTAGGTGAAGAACTGGGATTCTATCAGGGCTGTTTTGATGTGTGGATGTCAGTAATTCGCCTTGATCAAGATTCATTCTCAGCTCGAGTGAGGAAGAACATGGAACAGCTAGCTGCACTGCTGAGCAACTACCCTTTGTCTGATCCAGAGCATAACGAGGTCCAAGACATGATGGAGAAGATACGTATGAAATTCAGGGTTATCTCGGCAAGCTTAGGAGCAAAATTGGAGTATGAAGGTCGCCCCACATCTTCTAAGGAAGATTTTTAGGATGTGTAGTCGGTAGCTTGTTTAGCATTATGGATAGGTCACATGTGGATGATTAAATCTCAGTTACCACTTTGATTTGATATTTGGTATCAGTATCTTTGCTTTTGATGTTTGTGATGTTCCGTTTCACATATGTTGGTAAAGAACTAAAGATGTGCAAGGACGTATGCTGCTACCGGGGTAACTGAGGGCGAGGGCACCTGAAGCTCTACTGTATCTAATTATCCAAGGTTAACTTCAACTTGAAGAATTTTTCAGTGATGTTGTTTCTTAGCATGGTCTTCTCTTTTGAAGGTATATTTATTTATAGTTGTGCTTTTACTGTCACTGTTCTCTTGAGAACTGAAGGATTTTTTGTATTACCATTGGGGGCACTTCGTTTTCCTGTACAATCTCATTCAAAATTAAGTGCTGTTCAGCAAAACTAGCGGCTGCTGAACCATAATCCATGACAATCTGTGGCAAGTAGATAAAAGAAAGTTAACTGGAAATTCAATTCGGCTGCTAGGTGCATATGCTCCCTCTACCTAAAAAACATATTTCGGAATGTCAAAAAAATATGATTGAAAATTTTGCATTTACATATCCACAATCTAAGTACGTTTGTGAAGTTTCACCGAAAACTGATACTTTTTGTGGTCTATGTAAAAAGATAAAAATTGTTATGCCTTATTTTTAGCACCAAATTTTATTTTATTTATACACCCCACATAACACGTCGATTTGTCGTAAAACAATTTTGTGGACATGTAGCACGTAAAGATATACGTGCGAATTTTTGGTTTTAATTTTTTAATATTTTAAAATATGTCGAATACGTATTTCAAAATAAAGGAAGTATAGCCTCCTAGGAGCCAAAACAATTCACAGGATACAGTAGAGATAGAGCATTATATATCGGAGAAAGAAATTTAAGTACAAAAGCAAACCAAGTTCACTAAAAGAAGTAGGACAAATGTGTTTTTTGAGAATTTCCAGTCAAAACATTCAGAAAGGAAACAATTGCATGGCTGCTACTTAAGTGTCATGCAGGTAACCGCAATTTTGGGCAATACTACATGAACATGGAAATAATAATACATGGTTCCCACTGTTTGAGTGTACTTGCAGGCCAGCCCAGCAATACTATAGGATAATATATATATTTTTTAAAGGGGAGCTATGCATACGGTCATTTTTTATTTTAGTTTATTCAACAATAGTCGGCGAAAAGCCTTACATCAATCGTACAAACCGGAGCCACCAAACAAAGGTGTCAAAGCACCACCATACTAGTACAAAGCTAGAAGAATAGACGGGGTCTTGTGCCCCGACCACCGCCATCGCCGACTCCCAGGTAACATCTAATGGAAGCGCCTTGTGCGCAGGCTCCAATGTTCACCACCACCTCTATCTGCCAGCCATCTCTAGGTGTTAGACCGAAGCAAAAGCCCTCATTAGCCCTACCGTCTACACCACCAAGGTGTCAGACAGTGCCCCCTAACCTACGCGAGCCCATCAAGCCGTGACCATCATCGAGGCCCCGCTGCACCATGCCACTGAGACTCGTCATTGGCTATGCGGTTGATGAACACCACTCCGCCTCTTGCCTCCACCAACCAGCGTTGATCCAAAAACGATGACACCAAAGCATCATCATCGTTCGATCCGGAATAGCCAGATCTAGGGTTTCCCTCGGGAGCAGCACGAGTGCGTAGCCGAAGACTACAAAGGCGATGCCTTCAACAAGGTAACGGTGCCGAGAACACCGCCATCGCCCGTCGAGATCGGGGTCAGGGCACGATTTTCACCGGCAGCCTCGCCTCCTCAACTCGAAGCCGGTACTAGTTGTGGGATCATCCACGGTTTTGCTGCTCCGTGGATTGCCGGAAGACCAAACTATACGACCAAGGTATACCCAGCGAAACGTTTTCCTTTTGACTAGGTGGTGGCATTTTCTTGTAATTAATAGCTGCTCCGCGGGTTTGCTGTGTCGTGGATTGCTGGAAGAGGTGCTCCGCCGTTTACACTGCAAAATGAGCTAGCTTCCCGGATCTGGCTTCCCAGAGTTAGGATGTTCGGCACCGATTCACCGTGGAGTTTTGAGAAGCTGGAAGCGAGTGGGTTGCCGAACACGCCCCTAGTATGTCGACCAACTCTGACGGAGGAGAAGGCCACCACCGCCATGTCGGGACCGCAGTCCCAGGTGTCCTCGTGCCGCAGAACAACACCAGGGAACACTGCGAAGTGAGCCACAATGCAGGAGGTGTCGCATGGCCACGGCCCGCCCAGGCCCATCTGGGCCAGATCGGGCCAGAGACCACTGCCGCACTCCCTACAGAGGACCACCACTGTGATCTGCTGGCCGCCGTTGTCCAGCGGCACTCCCGCTGTCGAGGCCGGTGCGGGCACCACCGCTCCACAAAATCGCGCCGCCGCCATGAGATCGTGCCCCCATGTCGAGCCGGAAGCTGAGGGAAATCCGCCGTCGCCGCCGCGCCGCCAGGACCTTGTCCGGCAACGTTGCCGGCGACGACAGGAGGAGGGGTGAGGAAGGGAGGAGGAGGTTGGGGTCGAGGGAGAGACCAAACTAAGTTAACCCCGCCGATATATATGCAATGGCTTAGTCCAAAGGAACAACGCTTCTATGGTAATTAGCTTTTTTGCGGAAACCTAAAATTTTCTTGTAGATATAGCATAAATAGTTCAAAAACTAAATTGAAAACATGTTTAATAAAACCTTCTTGTAGTAGCAACTAGGTTATAATGATCAGGGATTTTGTCAAGCCTAAGTATCAACATGTCATCGCCTCCCATCATCCATTCCCAATTTCCCATAGTACAATTGCGGTACAATGCCAACTTCTCAATTAAAAACTCATCTCAAAGCTCAGTGTGGACTCCGTAGATGTCCTTAAACATGGACACAGCTATTTGAATAGTCATCATGTCAGCCACAACTAGCCACGCAAGGTGTATGTGAAGACTCTGAAGTTTGATAATCGATTCAGGGGCAGAAGCAGGAATCTGAATTTTCTGATGTTGAGGAGGGCGGACTGCCAAAAAAATTCTTGCAAAATCAAAAATTCACTAAGGACTCTGCAGTTCTATTCGCCTTAGAGGTTAGAGCATCTGTAATATATCTTGTAAAAGCGATTAAACCCTTAAAATTACTGCATTTCGAAATTTTGGTAAAAAAAATGGTCTAAAATAGATCCTGTAAAATTGGTTAAACCTTTACTTTCTTTTAAAGCACCGAGATTACATTCTCAAGAACCTTGCATTCTCAGTTTTGGATTGCTCCAAACCAGTTTTGCCGTGACCGAGAAGATGAGAGTTGAGACCAACCATCCTCTGGTCCAAACCCGTCGGCGGCCCCATGTTTCTTGCCCACCCAAGCAAAACGTTGAAACACGTGCCATGCCATTATCTCACTATCCTCTATGTCAAAGCAAAAGAAACAACGTTGCAGAAAAGAAAAAAAACTGAAATCCGCCTCGTACGTCCTGCCTCGCCTCACGGTCACACACGTCTCACAGACTCGCACAAACGCAGCAGGAAGGTGTACCTTGCTCGTCCCCGCTCGCCGTCGACTCGATGATAGGCGCCAAGCTCGCGACGCCGACGCCCTCGGTGCTCCTCCCGCCCTCCCCACGCCTCCGCGGCCGCCGCCTCTCCCCCACCGCCACGCCATGCCTCCCCGACACCGGCACGGGCCCGCCTGCAACCGCGGGCTCGGACCAAGAACGCCCTGTCGTCCCGGCCGGACAACAGTCGCCGTCTGCGGCGGCGGGGACCGTCTCCGCCCCGCCGCGCTCGCGCGCCAGCTCGCAGCTGAGCCGTTGGTCGCGGGCGCGCGCCGTCCGGTCCGGGCGGCGGCTGGAGTGGCCCGCGATACGGGGGAGCGCGGCCGTCTCGGTGCCGACCAGCTCGCCGCCGCCGCCGCCGTCGTCCGAGGAGGAGGAGGAGGACGATGATGAGGGCTGCGATGTGTCTGAGGTCGAGGGCGAGGCGGCGGCGAACTCGATCTACATGGTGTCGGACGGGACCGGGTGGACGCTGGAGCACTCGGTGAACGCCGTGCTCGGCCAGTTCGAGCACTGCCTCGTCGACCGCCAGTGCGCCACCAGCACGCACCTCTTCTCCGGGGTAAAGATCCCTCACCCCTCGCTGCCCTCCTCCAGTGCGATGCCTGCTTTGCACGAAATGTGTTTGTTCGTCGCTATGTACTGTCTGTCCCTAGAAAAAATCCGATTTCCTACTCAAATGCACTACTTACCAATCTAAATAACGCAAATGTGAGAACGTCCAGTAGTAAATTTGTGTTTTAGGGTGAGAAAGAAGTAGACTGCGCCATAGTTCAGTTAAGTTTAAGCTTAGAGATGAAATTTGCGGGCATACAACATACAAGGGCAACACTGCAACTTTGCTTTATGGTCAACTAGTTAAATACCGTGCTTAGCTACAGGTCAACAAATTGGATCATCTCAACCGGCCGTCGTCCCACCTCGTCTAAGCCCCGTATAGGGCAGAATTGATGGTTGTTTACGGAAACCACGACATATTAGGATTTTTGGATTTGGAGTCGGTGAATGAGGATTGAGGACGCAAATCTATCTTTCTTGTGACATGCTGTAGATTACGCAATATAGCTTTTCCAAATTTGACAAAGTCATTGCGACAACAGCTTTTTCACAGGGACTCTTAAGACAATTGCTATTCATCAGCACCATTCTTGGGCTCCGATAGGATAGTTTCTTGTTTGGTAACTAATGGGACTCTAGGAAAGGAAAAAGATATGGAACCACACGCGCATTGTTCGTTCATACGAGAAAAGGCACAACGGAAGTTAGGTCCTTAGGATAGCTAGCTACCCCACATCTCCATGTTTATGAGCTGGTGGGCCTTCTCGGCGCCATCGTTTCTCTCTTCATAGTTCTTTTGTTTCATTTTATAGGAGGTGAGCCAAGCTAGTTGGCTACATAGGAATTGCTAATACCAATATTGTGTATGTCCATTTTTTTTAAAAAAAGTGTATGTATGAGGAATGGGTTCCTGAACGACATGGGCCTTCTTCTGGCATAGGACGGCCAAGGGAATGAATGGACTTTTAACAACTTAAAACTCTTTCTTCACTCTTAAAACTCTCATAAAGAAAATCTCAGTGAGTGGGTGGCCGTCAGTTCACTCTTAGAGATTTCACCTCTTAAGTTGCCCAGAATATAATTACTGCAATTATCGTATATTATATGTAGTCAGATGTGTCACGTCTTTCGATTAGCTGATTTGAGAGATGTGCATTTTGAGATACTCTTATTTACACAAGATTAAGGACTATGATGACACAAGCCTTTGAACAACTCAAGCCATAAAAAATAACTTGTGTAGCACCGCATGGGTATCTAGCTATTAACTAGGAAAGGTTACTGTAATGCCTATGGTTTTGCTTTGCAATAATTAGGGATATTTTAGTCATCATCTTCACCATTTTTTCCTTTGAAGTTGAATGTTGGTGCAATACATGGACTAACATCGCACTATTATGTTTTTTTACTGCGGTCACACTATTATGCAGCACTTGGGAATAAAGCTACAGTATCCATTTAACTCCCCAAAAAATGGTAATGAATGTGAAATATGCTCGTAGTTCGAAACAAATATTGCATGTGTTCTAATGAGGAAAAGGTTTTCTAAGACGGAACGGATAAATTCTGCAATGGATCACTTGAACATTTAATTAAGTCAAACAAGCTCACTACATGCACGTCCGCGTGGATCATGTAGTTGAATAAGGCCAGGTGTTTTCCTGTAAATTGAGAACTGCACGGTTGATTCATCCACATCTATCCGTTTTCTTGATGCAAGTTGGTATACACTGCTTCAAGAACCAAGTAGTTTGGATATTCAGACATGGGTATGTTGGCAATAACTAGTTTTTATTTTATCTGTCCTTTGCTTAAATCATATTATTGAATATAGTCGATCAGTTGTCACGTGGTACCATTGACTAGGCTCAGTGCAACCATGTGCTAAGAACTACAATTAACCTCACATCACTTGTCGGAACTAATCAGCATCTCTTACATGTTGCTATTTTCTTTAGATTGATGACATGGATAAACTTATTGAGATAGTAAAGCAAGCAGCAAAAGAAGGAGCACTGCTTCTATATACCCTTGCTGATCCTTCAATGGCCGAGGCAACGAAAAAAGCTTGTGATCTATGGGGTGTTCCATCCACCGATGTTCTTCGTCCTACTATTGAAGCCATAGCATCTCATATTGGCGTTGCTCCATCTGGGATTCCACGAAGCTCTGCTAGCCGAAAGGGTCAACTTTCTGAGGATTACTTCCGACGAATTGAAGCGATTGATTTCACCATCAAACAAGATGATGGTGCTCAGCCACAGAACCTTGCCCGTGCACACATCGTACTTGTTGGTGTTTCACGTACCGGGAAGACACCGTTGTCTATTTATCTAGCACAAAAAGGGTACAAAGTGGCAAACGTCCCAATTGTGATGGGAATTGATCTTCCAAAGGCCCTCTTTGAGATCGACCAAGATAAGATATTTGGGTTGACGATAAACCCTGTGGTTCTTCAGGCAATCAGAAAGGCAAGAGCAAACACGCTGGGATTTAATGGGCAGAAGAGCAATTATGCTGAAATGGAGCACGTGAGGAATGAGCTAGACCACGCAAATCAAATTTTTGTTCAGCACCCAACATGGCCAGTCATTCGTAAGATCAGTTTCATTATAACTCATTCTCGAAAAAAAAGTTTCATTATATTTATGGATACTCCATTTTGTTGTTTGTCATGCTATAGCCATATTTTTTGCGTGCAGAGATCACTGGAAAAGCTATAGAGGAAACAGCAGCTGTCATTGTTAGGATATACCATGACAGGAAACAGAAGTGCTCCATGCCACGCATATCAAAACGGTACTAGCACCATGTTCTATCTATTCTACTGCACCTTGTAAAATATGTGTGCTTTTATAAGCACCATGTCAAGAGTTGAAGAGTACTTCAGCATCCATGTGAATGTTAGCTCTTAGTCTCTTACTTTGTGGGACCACATACCACCTTCTAGGTGACTTCTGTATCTAACAGATGAGAGTTCACGGTATAGCGCAGAAGGAAATAAATGTATAATTTATGATATGTTTTTCATTGTCTAAATTGTTTAGAGTTATTGAAGTATTCCTAGTTTATTAGGTAATCTGTAGGTTGAATTGGCTTTCTGAAATCCGTTAATCAGAGTAACACATTTCTTGCAGAGAACTAAAAGACTTCGTCGGTATAAAATAGTTAATGTTGACCGTAGTGTCCTTTATCCTCCTGAACAATGTCTACTAACACAGTGTGCATGAGACATCACAGCGATTCCATCCTCCCAGGCTTGACCAGTAGGATTATTTGCAAAAGGATCTGTTCACTCTCAGATTTGATATGAAGGCCATCTAAAAGTAGTTTCAATAAGACCATCATGCACCTGTTTTTATTCTTTTCTTTTGTTTGTTTATTGATTTCATTTGCCTAATGATGTTATTCAAAATTCACAAACCTTGTTTTTTAAGTATACTTTCATCTTTTTTATGGTTGCAACGCATCTTATCTTGAAAATTTGTGGTTGAAAGTAGACAATAAATTTCTGGTCAGATGTGCTTCAACCAAAATGTAGTTTCGCTGCCAGACCAGGGCCACCCTAAACCAGACATGTGGTCACTGAAGTCTGGTTGAGCTGATGGGGATTCTGGTCATATGTGAGCTGCTGCAGCTCAAGGACTGACAGTAGGACTCCTTACATTTTTTTTTGAGGGAAAGCCACCACAGTGAATTTTATTAATTATCAAACACAGATACATCGTTTGCCAGCACACTGACGAGAAAATCAGGCAGCTCCTCTTGCCAAACAATCGACAAAGGACCCTCTGAATGACTAGCTAAAACATGTGCCACATTATTGGCTTCCCTACATAATCATTTTTTGGTACTTAATATTCTGTTTCCTTTTGAGGAGAAAGTGAAGATGACTTCAGAAGCCGGTACCTTCAACCAACAAATGCTCCTTGCATATTCCATGTTTTGTACTTGATAATTTGTTTCCATTTGATGCATAGTGAAGTTTTAATTTGACAGACTGTCTTTTCAATCAACAAACTGTCTCTGTGTTCTTTATATCTTACGAAAAGGTTTCAAGCTCAGGGCATCTGTATCTCTTATCCACCTACATAGTTTGCTTCTGAAATATCCTGGACACTCTGCATGATATTTTAATTGAATTGCAAGTACGATGTTTAGCGGAGGTCCTAGATTTTCTGCAAATGAGGAATGAATAACTTAAGAAATATGTTTATGTTCTTGTAGGGTGGCTCCAATTCGAGTCTACGATTATCTGTCAGAGATGGTTAACACTCCTGCTGAGCCTCAAAAGGTATTTGTTAGGGACTTGTAAATCTACTCTGCTGCAGCTGTGGAGCGAATCGGAAATCTAGATCCTACTATCCGGCATTTTTCAGGTGTCGGAACTCCCTGAATTGATTAGAGTCATTGTGCATAGAAGGCCGAAAATGTGTAGTTTAGTTTTTGTTTTAAGTTTATGTACTCATGTACAACCTCTTGTAGAAATAATCCAGACAAAGACAATCATTACAAGTACATCAGCCTATATCTTTGTATGCTTATGTTTGTAGTATCTGCAATGAAGGAAATCCAGTATCATCGCTCCAAAGCGACATGTATTCTTTTCAGCAATTAGAGAGAAAAGAAAGGGGAAGTAAACAGAAGAAACCAAGACAGAAAGAGAGGACAACTACCATCACAAACTTCTCTATCAGGCCCCAACCAGCCTAATCTGTTCTCTGCCATTTGTTATGATTCCGCTGTGTCATTTGATATCACCACACATTCAAGTAATATCAGTCCCTGTCACAGATCTTGACAGATCATACGTTGAAAACCATCCTCCGAACACGAAAAATCCCTCGGCGCTCCCAGGCCAGTGTTTTACCGCGCGTCGCTGACAGCGCCCTCAGTGGCGCTTCCTGCGTCGTTCATCTTGCTCATGGAAAGGGTGAAGTAGAGAAGGATCAGCGTTCCCACACTGGACCTGCATAAAACAAACAACAAGAAAAAGATCATTTGGAGCTTAGAGTTTTATCTTGGGGGAACACCATGATGTTTCGTTTGTGAGTACTACACGTTGATGAACTGGGAAATTTCAGTTCGGCAACACAGACCAACTTGCTGAATCCGTAGTTCCATACTACCAAACACAGTCAGAATCAGCAAAGCAGTCCCTTTATCAGCAGCAGAGAGGCATGAACAAAACCTTCAAGGACCTTCTCTAGCTAAAACTATGGCAGCTGTTCATCAGTCGCCATCTTTTCTTTGTATGGCTGTAGCGAAGGCGAAGGTGACAACTAGTTCTGCAACGGGGACTTGCCAACAAAAACCACGGCCCTTCTTGCACAACGTTTCTGCACGCACCATCATGACTACTCATCACCGGTCGGGACGAACCTGTTGTTCTAGATGCTATTCCTCGAAACAGCCTTTCGCTCCGCTTTATAAATAAAGCAACAACATCCATACAATGTTCACCAAGTTCTTGATGCTATTGACAGTAATGATCCTATGACCCGCTGCATTCAAGCTAGAGAAGCACTATCGCATCAGATTGATTAGTTGCATTTGGTAGGCCTGTTTATGTGGAGTACTAGCTACTAAGTCGCCTGGAGATGTCAAGAGGATCCACTGTCGCTCACTGAATGACTAACTGCTCTGCCTAATGGTTCGTGCAGTTCATGAATGGCTTATATGTACTACGGTTTTGGGTGGAAAAAGTCGCTAGCAGGAATGACAAATCAGAGCGTACTGATCCCTAGATCACCTAACATGTCCACAGATTAGCTCAGACCAAGTGAGCACAGGTGGATGCCTAGTTGACACTCTGCAGCTGCGTAGCTGGTTCTTCAGTGATCGGATCTAGGTGAAGAAAAGAATCTTACAGCGTGGCGAAGAGGAAGACGACCCTCCGGGGATCGAGCCACGGCGCGGGGCGCCGCCCGAGCCGCCGGGACTTCCCTCCCGGCGTGCCGGCGCCACCGGGCGTGTTGACGAGCCGGAGCCCGTTGAGCATCTCGTCGGCGGCCGCCACGTGGACGAAGAGTGGGGACAGCGGTGGCCTCTCGGCATTTCCTACACATCAAACGGGCCAAATCAGAGTCAGCACTTGCAATCGCTGTCCAAATGTGCATCTCTCAGACGATGTCACGGACAGAGTTATTCCCCAAACAAGCCACTCCCGTTCGTCGTCAGAGATGTGAAGCTAACGCAAGTGTCACTGCTCAGTGGTCACTTAAGCTACAAGTTAATCGATGTATCATAGTCAAATTACCCGAGCTACACGGAAACCAAAAAATACGATCAGATTTTCAGAGAGACATCGGCATCACAATCGCGAATCTTTCTCCAAGGTAGTAGAGCTGAGTCGTAATTCTGTGTAAGGAGGACGGAAAACAAAACAGAATTTGGGTACTAGATCAAGACAGTTGATCAATCGGGCTAACCTGTGGTGCCATTAGCGTCGCCGTCGGCCTGCTTCCGGTCTGATCCCTTCCTGGACAGCGACCTCACCGCCCGCTGTTGCGTTCACAGCACGATTAAGATAGAAAACGAGGTACATGAATCTGGAAAACGCATATCGCCGTCGCCCGCCGGCGAGCTTCGCGTTCAAGGCTGGGTCGGCCGTGTTTCTGGACTTACTGGTGTCCGGGGAGTCGAGACCGGGGGCGCCGCCGCCGCTGCCGTTTCCGGGCCTTCGCCGGCGAGCGACGAGAGGGCGCCGACGTCGAGGGCGATGAACCCACCGGCCGCGGCGCCGTGGCTTGCGTCCAAGCTCGACGGTCCATGGCCACCTGGTGGCGCAAGAACCTAGTAAACAAGAACAGAGGTGTTACTCTCCTGCAAGAACCAATCTGCCGGCGACGAAATCGAAGCTCTTCAAGCAGGCGATTCCATGCGTCGCTGCTGCCACAAGATCCAAATTGCTTCCGGTTGGCTGAGTGCAAGAACACCCTGCGGGCTGCGGCGACTAAGAGCCGATTGACTGACAGAAAGTTGAGCAGGAAGGGACTTACAGGATGGTTGGAGGCGGCGTCCCCCATGCCTGAGGTGACGTTCGGCGTGTACGCAGCTGCCTCTCTTATGGCCTTCTCTTTTGTTGTATCCGAGTTAATGGTTGTGTCTTGAGATGGAGGAGAATTGAATAGCGGAATACTACCAAAACGAGGAACCGGAGGGAAAGCACCGCCACTTTGCTCTTTTCGTTGAGGACCAAAGATCCTGGAGCAGTGGCGCTGGCGCGAGCTAGTAGGAGAGGATGATGGTCACAGCACGGTTCCTCGTATATATATTGCTGGATTTTTGTGGGTACCCACGGAATTATTCAGAAGCTACTGTAATACTAGTATCTCTTTTTTTTACATGTAATACTAGTATCTCTTCTTCCACTTTCAAAGTTTCAATCTCACGCCATAAAAGAACCGAAACAGTACTTCTAAGTTTTCTATGGGGAACGACATCTGTAAGTCAACGGAAGAAATCGTCCTATCTGAAACAACGTATATACATGAGAGCAGCTATTTGGAGCTTGGGCTTCATGGTGGTCAAATTTTAAAGCTTTGAGATTTTGACTTTGGACATTTAAAAAAATTGAAAAAAAATTATGACGTAGACAATGTTATACTCCCTCCGTTTTAAAATATAAGATGTTTTAGGTTTGTGAAGCAAATGTATCTAGACACCTTTTAGTGTGTATATTCGAGTGAACCTACACACTAAAAGATGTCTAAATACAATTGCTTCACAAACCTAAAACATCTTATATTTTGAAACGGAGGGAGTATTTTATAAGTGTGCAAATTTTTCAGACTGAAATATGTTTTATTTTAAGCTTAGAAAACTGACAAGTTAAGATTTTAATAGTAACTGGAACCTTGATTTTATCTTTTTGTGAGATTTTGTCATTTCTACCGAGCCCAAAATAGTTGTATTTTGTTTTGAAAATTTACACAATGATAGAGTATAACATTGGCTATATCTAGGTTTTCTCTTAGAATTTTTTGAAACGTCTAAATTTTAATTCTTTAAGCTTCAAAGAAGGAAATCTCAAAACGGGCTCACTAGAGCCCCGAGCTCCATTTTGAATTTCCGGTGTATACTTGTCAAAAACTATAGTTATAATCACTGTGTTTCAAACAATGTGTATACTTGTCAAATACTCAAGTCACTTCTATCTATGGGAAACTAAAAACGGAGGCCAAGCAACATGTAGTCCTTTATTTTTAGATATTTAAAATTCATATTTCAACATTTCAAAAATTGAGATAAAATTAGAGAGGTAGCCTATGATGATTATTATAAACATGCAAAATCTCAGTACTAACTACTTTGTATTCTGTGCTACTCAAAAATGATAAAATGTGACAAATTTTATAGTAAATACTACACATTTCAACATTATATAATTTGTCAGATTTTGTGAGACATAAATTATGAAGTAGTTCATATTAAGATTTCTCTAAAACTTTGAAATATGAATTTTAAATATTTAAAATAAAGGCTACATGTAGCCTGTTCTCCGTTTATCCACTCTCCTAGTACTCTGTCCACTTTGATTTATAAGGCATGTACACAGTTTAAGAAAAAATTAACTATTAATATGGTCAACAAATTGGGACCCCTTCAAAATGTAATATGTTTTCAATTATACCCCTTCTTACCAAAATTAGTACATATGGTTTTTTCAAAAGTCAAACTATGTAAATTTGACCAAGATTTGTGGAAAAAATATCAAAGCCTATAATACAAAATCAATACAATTGGATTCATCAAGATGTATATTTTCGTATGGTATACATTTTGTATTGCAGATAATAGATATTTTCATCAACAAATTTGGTCAACGTTGATGACGTTTAACTTTTCAAAAATCTTATATACACTAGTATATTGTGAAGAGAAGAAAGTATAATTTTTGCTATCTATAATATATAGTTTTCTGAGCAAGTAAATGGTTAAAGTTTTTCTTAAACTTTGTAAGCGTTACATCGGAGTGGAGGGATAGTACTTGTACAAGAAGTAGCTCCCGATCTGGTAAATTCCAACATTTCTTCGAGAGTATAGAAAGAATGAAAAGTCCAAATTGTTTATTCATTCGAGGCCTTTCACTCGGGAGTAGATTGGCAGGTGATGGTGAATATCCTGACCTGAGTGAGTCACTCGATGGTTGCCACTTTCCATGCCATCTCTTTTCATTCAGCAAGCGTGCGTGCTGCATTGTATTTCCCCCAACTCCACCACCTCCCCCTTTCACCATCGCTTTTTCCGAAACAAAAAGTGAAGCATTTGGTCTCAGAAAAAGCAACGCAATTTGCATACATCGAGGGTAGTGTGCTGTGTGGAGTAACATTGTTTATCCGATGCACTGCCATGGAGTAGTAATATGTTTTGATTCTTCATTTATGATGATGTTCTGAATTTTCAACACACTGTTGTAACAGTATAACGTATTCCATCTTGTATACAACTGTTAATGTAAATCGAACCTAATTTAACTACTCTAACGTGATGCATTTGTACAATTTGGATACTAAGATTCATGAAAGGATGTAGTGCTGCTTGCACCATAGATAGCCTCCATCTTTTTCTTGCTTTTTTTTGTACAAGTAATCTATATGGGCGAGTTCATGTCATTATGCTATACACTAATGCATCACATCAATCATGCGAAACGGCAGGACTTTATGTATATATCTTGCACCTCCCAAGCGTTTGATTATCAGCACCTACAGTGTACAACGCATGGTGCGTAATCAACCCGTTATCTGCTTGATAATTGGCATTGCCGATCTTGTGATTCTGCATGATGGAGGCATGCCACGGTCGCCAGGTCACCTAGGACTGGTGGCATGTGATATGATGAGATGGATGTGGAACTCTGGTTGTACTAGCCCAATTCAGAAACTTCCTCGATGAAAAGTCGCCTATAAAACAGAGCATGAGGATGTGAAGGCGTGCATGTTAGGACCGTTTGTTGTACGATCCAATTAGGGATGACACTCGCATGATATGGTTGCTTGTGGAGCCACTTCATACATTTCCAAATTTACTCGTCGCTCGTATGTATACCCATTAACGGGTACAATATCTGTCAACATGTACAACTTTTTCTCATAAGTGTCACTCAACATGGTAATGGGATACAAAATAGCAACACATTAAATAGAGCAGAACCTACTCGATCGTAAACTACAATATATAACCATAGTTTATAAACAATGCGTATTGTAAACACAAACACATACTTATGGACAATAGCACATTGTAAACAGCATTACATTCTCATAATCAATAAAACTTGCTTATGAACATCAAGGTTTTGTTTTACGGGAGGTCCGCTTGTCAGAATTTTATACGGGTACGTGGATCCCTATGGGTTTTCTCTCATTACATATCAATGCGCATTTTGTCTCAAACCCTTACCCTTATAGGGTTCTTACCCGTCGGATACGTGGGTAATTACCATCCCTAGATCCGATAGATAATAATCGATGGAATATTTTGTTGTCTAGCTTTTAAAAGGGAAATTTCGTTTTCTTGCTTGGTGGTACGGCTTTCTCCTTGTCTGGATGAATTGGTGAAATGGGTAACAAAGTTTTTTTTATGAAAGAAAGCCTTTTTAAAAAAAAACTCACAGTATATATAGATGCTACATTCACCCCCTATAAATACATGCACACATACATACCATACCGCTATGACAAATACCGTACCCCTATAAATACATGCATGCATACATACCATACCGTACAGCTAACACAAACATTTCAAAGAATTCTTAAAAAAATACCATGACGTAGGAAATGTTGTACTCTATCATTCTGTAAATTTTCATATCAGTAAGTTGTATTTTAGGCTCAGTAAAAATAACAAATCACACAAAAAGACAAAATCAAGTTTTCTATGCACTGTTCATCACTGTTCACCGAGTACAAAATCTTAATTTGTCTTTTTTCTGAGTCTAAAATATAACATATTTTCTTCTGAAAAATTACACACCGTAGAATACAACATTGTCTACACCATGGTATATTTTTCGGAATTTTTTGAAAGGTTTGAATTCGAATATTTAGAGCTTCCAATTTCAGGCTCCGTGGTGCTCGAGCTCCAAAGGTCAGCTCTCACCGCTATGAGCCTTATTATACTTGTTTAGAGGTGATTGGGTTAAGATATGCACCATCACATCAACCTTCATTTTCTGAATAGTTGCGGTTCGTGTGTGTACATTTGAGTTAGACGATGAGCTGATACGCATTACTACACGCTAGTCGTATGCAGCCTAGCACTCCAATCTCGATCATAGCTACACTCGATAGATGGATGCGGCACTCATCACGGGCCCAAGCGGATGAAAATGTAATCATAGGCGGATGTGCTTTACAACTGTAGGTGCAAGAACAGAAGAAGAGACAGCACAAGCCCCGATCACTGCATATCCATGTGTTATCCTGATGATAAAGTAATCGAGATCTAGTCATGAGCTGTGAACTGTGATTCCACGCAAGTTTAGAATAAGGAACTGTGATTCCCCATGCGCAGCAATCTCATTGCGTCGCGGCGCACCTCGTGCCGTCGTGCGTACTCCATGGTTGCGGCGCCTTGCTGGTCTCTCTTCCCTTCCTCTTCTTCTCTGCCAAGGCAGCCAAGCAGCTGGACATCTCCATCGGGGCCATCGGATGAATGTGGAGAAACACAGGAGGTGTAGCTTCAGACGAGAATGGCCGGCCAGAAGGAATTCGACCGGCCAGAGAAAGGTTCAGAGAATCTGCAATTGCAGGTCTACCCATAAACCACTGCCAACGAGTTGCTTTTCCGTCGCGCGCTTCTCACTTTTCGTGCAGCACGACGATGACAACAAGTGCTGATCGCTGTAGCGGCACTTTTTCCCGATGTCTCGATCATAATCATACGGGCAAGACTCGAAAGGGCCTTTCACGCAAGTGGTCGTTTCAGCTTACGCCCATGGAATGTGGAGGCCGGCCTAGAGCACTTGCCCATATGCAAATGTGGTGCGCGGAGCGCTGGAGCCCCATATGAAGATTCACGTACGTGATGGTAATTTAGAATGCCCTTGCTCCAACTTCACTACGATCTGTTCATCCAGAAAAGAGCTGGGAAGGTGGGCTTTACAGTGCCAAAAATATACTAATATAGCACGCGCATGTCTGCTTTAAGCTAACATCACCTTGATATACAAACTTAAAAGCTTACGTCAAAATCTTACCTCTGATTCCAAGGGTTTTTCAATTATAACTGATCGCTTTGTTAATGTGTTCAATCAGTAGTTTACGCAGGGCGTGCCACTTTATACCTCTTGTTTTAGTGGAACTGTGGAAGAGCGATCACTATCGGAAACTTTTAAGGTAATCTCCTCTTGCGTCAGATACACTGGATCAGTGCAGAGCTCAGTGTCCTCACCACCTGACGGTCTGGGCCGAATACGTTCGCGGGGGAGGTGCATCTCGTGAGCTTTTCCGTTGGATCAATTGGACCGGGGAGGCACTAAGCGGGTAGCGGCTGCTCGGTACTCGGATGTGGCAACCAGATCGTGGTCTTTTTCATCCCCATTTCGCTTTCGGGCCTCTTTGGGCACTGCACTGTTCGCAGTGTGCTGCGTGTGCACCTTGTCCACTTTATCTGACGCCCTTTGGGCCGGGCTCGCTCTAATTTCCTGGCCGAAGCCTGACTATAAAACCTGAAAAAAGGTGGAATATGCACCATTGTATTATTGGAAAGTAGGCTTACTATTAGTGATATACGATTATGAAAATTACTAATTAATCGAAAAATGTCATTATTTATATGTTTTTCATTGGGTCTGATGTGCCACACTTCAAGAAATTTGTTGATTTTTCACCCTTCATATTGGTCACTTTTTTCTTTTCGAAATGGGGGTAGTAACCCCAATTGGTCACTGTTTTTCATTTATGGACTTTTTGGAACATGCTTATGTCATGGACTATATTTGGAACGAGCTTCAGTGGGCTATCTCATATCGGAAGGCTCCTCCTTATGCGTCTTATGTGAAGAAGTTCATATGCCTCAAGTGGGCGGATAAGGGCCTTGGAGACTTGTTGGAGCAAGGTGTGGAGCTCGTGCTTCATCCCGTGAAGGAGCTTAAGAAGAAGACTCACTCCAAGACAAGGTATGGTTCCGGCTATGAGGCTGAGGAGGAGGAAGAAGAAGCGGCTGATGATTCTGTGGATCCCAACTTTGTCCCTCAAGACAAGAAAGGAATGCTCGCTCGCATGGAGGACAAGCTCAATAAAATATTTTGCTTTCAGTCTTTTGCTCATAAGAAGATGTACAAGGCACACTACAATGAGAAAATGGCGAGATAGAGGAAGATTGTGATGATGCGCCATATAGGCATGGAACAAAGAGTGGCTCCGAGAAGTGCATCACTCCTGAGGAGAAGTGGATCCCCAAGGAATGTTAGTGGGATTATGTTGATACTAAGTTTGTGGTGGATCCTACCGCTTTGGGTACCTCACGTGCTATGAAGTACCCCCTCCTACTAGTGGAGATGAGATAGAGTCTGAGGATGACGATAGCATCGCTCTTTGCCCTTTTTTGGCGTCTTGGTGCCAAAGGGGGAGAAGAGTTCTATTACGATCCGCGGATTTGCATTTGAGGGAGTTGCCAAGTCACAAGATTGCCTTTTCGTTGAGTTATTCTTGCTTGTGAACTTGTTTTATCTCATTTGGTTTATTTTTGTACTCTTAAGTTTGAAGACTAGGCATGCTTGGATCTTGTTTGTAAGTTAAGACTATGTGGCTTGCTTATCCTATTATCATATGCCTTAACTTACTACTATATGCATGCTAAGTTTGTTGTCTGATGAAGCGTGTGCCTAATTTTCACTAACCCATTGCTCCTTCACTCCTATGTTTTATTTTGCATGGATTTATAAAATCTAGGGCGAGTATTGATCCTAGACTTGCTTTTTGCATTCCAAAGCAAAATCAAAATAATGCAGTCGTTTAGGGGGAGCTTCGTCAATTTTTTATCTATCAGTTGCTTTTCTTTTCATATTTGCAAATCTTGTGTTGTCATTGATTCACCAAAAAGGGGGAGATTGAAAGGGCATTTTCCCTTCTTAAGGTTTTGGTATTGATGAAAATCTTTTAAAGGACTAACAAGTGTGCTTGAGTTGAGAGGATAAAATTTGCAAGCATAAAAGATCACTGTTGTTTCAAGCTTTTGAAAAGTGATTCTGGGCAAGCGGCAGTACCACCTATTTGTCAGGTTCAAGTCTGGTTCAAGTCTGGTGGCTACCTTTTTGTTCTGAGCAGCTACGCTAGTGCCGAGATACTTCTACTCATCTGCAGGAACGGTAGTACCGGGGTCACTACCGGGCCACTGCCGCTCAACTCATTTTTGCTTGCAGTAGTTCTCTATTTCTTAAGCGGCAGTGGACCGGTAGTGCACCAGAAGTGCTGCTTATGAAGATTGAAGCACATGGTTGGAGATAGGCGGTAGTACCGCTGTGTTAGCCGGTACTACCCGCTACCTCCTTTTAATCAGTCTGCAGTGAAGACATAGCGTTGCAGTCAAGCGGTAGTGCTGCTACCCCAAGCGATACTACCGGGTAGGAGAGAGGGTTATAAAAGGAGGAGTCTTCTTCTCCGAAGGGTCACCTCAAATTTTCTCTCTCTCCACCATTGTTGCAGAGCTCAAGCTTAGTATATATATCTCTCTCTCGCCACTCCAATCACTCAATACTTTGGGATTTGGGATATAAGCCCTAGATCTACAATCTCATGAATGGGATTTAGTTTTTCCCCAATTTTCCTCCAAGGAACTTGCTTTGTGCAAAAGAGGTCACCTCGAAACTTTCTGCGTGTAAAAGCTTCATGGCAATCGTTGGGAGCCTCCAATTGAATTGTGGAGTTGTGGTCCAACCTCCGTGTAAAGGTTTTGGTCGTAGCCTTCAATACCACCGCTTAGTGAATCATGAGCTCGCCTTCGTGGCTTGCTCACCAGAGAATAGGGTTAGTCATTGTGTCGTTGGTGGACTCTATGTCGGCACACACTCCAACATAGACGTACTTCCCTTAACAATGAAGAAACTACGAGAATACATACTCATGTCTCCGGTTTCTCCATTGCGGTTATTTAGCACCTTTACTTTTGAATCTTGTTTGCTATTATTTGTATGCTTTCTTATCACTTTAGGTAAATTTATATAGTTGCACATCTAGAGAATTTATCTTTGTTGTCAAGCCTAAATTGAGAAAGAACTAAAATTCGATTAGCTCCTATTCACCTCCCTCTAGTCGCTCATACATTCCTTTCAATGTTGTTTAAGGGGCATTCCAAAAAAATTAGTGGCAATGATTATTCCTTTCCACACACTTGAAATCATTACCTTTTTTCTAGTGTATTTACCATTTACAGCATGTTTCTTTCTTTTGTTTTGTTGCACAGGTTATCCCATGCACTTTGCGAGAGCAATTCAATGAATGGACTGAAGACATTGTTCCCTTCCATGCTTATGGGCATACATATGACATGGAAATAGAGAAAATATTGACAAGAACTCGCATCATAGGGGAATAGTGGGGAAGGTTTCTCACACCAAACCGTCTCTCGAGGGAGGGGATGGTATATTTCTTTTCGCAAGGAGTAACTCCACATATTAATATTGTATATATCAAAAGCGGTGATGAGGAGGAAGATCCTTTTGATGCTATCATTTATTCTCAAAGATGCAATCTTACTAAGAATGAGCAAGCAAATCTATATGATATATTTCCTCTAATGAATATCATCATTATGTTATGTCAGCCGTTTGACAAAGACTAACATTGAGACTAGCGAGATAGTAAGTTCTCTAAATGTATGACTTCTATATATAGCTTCGTCTTTTCTTTCTTTCTATATCATGTGGGGTCGATGTTCTTTTGTGGTACCAAAAACTACCTAAGTCTTTGGACCACACCATTAGAAGCCTAATGAAGGCAATACCGGGTTACGTGTAGCAGATGGTGACACCAGACGCATACCGTACAATATGGAAACATCTAATTTAACAAAAGAGAGTGGGGGAGTTTTTGCTGACGCAATTGGTAGAAAGTTGGACAAGCTGTGTTGATCACTGCTACGAGCACCAAAGTGCTCCTGTAAACATGATCTTCGTCATTGAACTCATCCTTACACGATGAGGCGGCTAGTATGATAGTGATCAACTAGTTAGTTTAAGTGGTGAATTTGACATATCTATGCATAATGTTTGTGATGTGAACTAGTAGTACTGCTGAACTTTGTCTTATATTATCTTCTTTGTCGTGAAGTGAGTAGAAAACAATTACCAATGCAAAATCACTATCATATGGTTATTACTTTTGTTTCATTTTTTTTTGAAAAATTAACTAGTGGCATGGGAACATATTAACATTCCACTAGTGAGTATACTACCATTGACATGGTTGCAACTAGTATGTATATCACTAGGGAGTATACTACTATTGACATGGTCGGAATGCGCCACTAGTACGTATATCACTAGTGGCATGGCGACACCACGCCATGGTAAAAATTCTAGTGGTGGCAATACCAATGGTGTGTCGGATCCACACCACTTATGACGAAAGTGGCACACCAGTAGAAGCTTATTCTGTACTAATGTAAATGTCGCTGAGTAATGAATTCGATCTAAGCAGCACAACATCTAAGAGCATCTCCAGCCGCGTCTCCCAAATCGCCCCCCAAAGAGATTTGGGGTGCACCAGACGTTTCACTGCATCCATCCGCACGTCCCAAAGCCTTTTTGGTTCGGCATAGCCCAATATGTTGTCTGATGCCCGAGCCTATCCCCGCTACACAAGGGACGCCGTGGGGGCGTCGGATGCTTCATAGGTACACTTCATGATTTTACGGGCCCGTGTCGTGAGCCATATGAAGTGAAGTGTGGCAGCTTTGCCTTAATGGAGACGACGGTTCCCAAGGCGGTGCATGAAAGATGCCCCATCGGCGCTGAGCCTCCTCCGCGCGTCGCTGCCGGCAACCTTCTCGCGCCTTCTCCACCGCTTCCTGCGCTTTCTTCCCTCTTCTTCCCATGTCGCCACCGATTATAAAAGGCCGCCTCCGCACGATATGGCCACCACAACCATCAGCATTCTTCCCTCCACCTCCATATCAACATACCTCATCGCCTCATAACCACCTACGTGATGCTTGGCCAGTGCCATTCGCCTCCACCACCGTCTCCATCTCCCTCGTCCGACAACCCCAAGGAGGACAACAACCTCTACTTTGAGGAGGACAACAATGAGGGGAACCTTGAGCTCGCGGCTCTAAACTTGGTTTAGAGCCGACGAGGAATAGGAGGCGGTGGAGGAGGACTGATACGTCTCAAACATATCTATAATTTTTGATGCTCCATGCTTGTTTTACACTAATTGCTTTGTGTTTTATTTACACTTCATGGCATTTTTATGCATTTTTTGGAACTAATCTATTAATGAGATGCCACAGTGCCAGTTCCCTATTTCTGCTATTTTTGTGTTTCAGAAAAGTTACACAGGAAATATTCTCAGAATTAGACGAAACAAAGCCCAGAGTTCCTATTTTTCCCGACACGAGACGGAGTCCAAAGCAGAGACGGAGGAGGGCCAGGAGGTGGCCACACCACCTGGTGGCACGGGTGCCCCCTGGCCGCGCCACCCTGTGGTGTGGGACCCCCTGGTGCCCTCTGACATTGCCCCTCCGCCTATATAAAGCCTCCGACACGAAAACCCTAAATCAATCGGCATTTTCCCAGATAAAGTTCCGCAGCGCCGCCGTCGTCGAAGACCAATTTCGGGGGACAGAAGTCTCTGTTCCGGCACCCTGTCGGGATGGGGAATTGCCCCCCGGAGCCATCTCCATGGACTCCACCGCCATCTTCATCGACGTTGCTATCTCCCATGATGAGGAGGGAGTAGTTCTCCCCCGGGGCCGAGGGCTCTACCGGTAGCTATGTGGTTCATCTCTCTCTCCCATGATGTGATCTAGATGTGATCATGAGCTTTATATCTAGTTGAATTGGTAGATGTTGTCCTTCATCTATTATGCTACTCAAGTGCTTTATTATTGTAATCTCCGGAGATACCTTGTACCATGATGTGAAGGTGACAGTGTGCGCATTATGTGTGTCTCTTTGGCTAATGTCTCTATGAATTGTTGGTGTTTGTTGGAACCATCTAGTGTGCTCAAGGTGATAGTGTGGGGCAATCTAGTTTGGGGAAATGGGAACTTTGAGGAGTGCTTCGTAGCCCTACACATGATTAGTGTTCGTTATCCATCGGAGAATAGTTTAGAATAGAATAGTGAAGATAGATATTTATGTGTTCAATTATATTATCTTTGTTGAGAGTGTCTGATACGTCCATTTTGCATCACTATTTTATATCATAATTTACTGTTATTCATTGATAAATTTCACATTTAGAGATGATACTTATGTTGTTTCCTCTATTTTTACATGTTTGATGATCATTGGAGGATTTGCTGCCGGAGTCAGGATTCTGCTGGAAAAAGGACCATCAAGACACCATGTTTTGGAAGATCGGGAAATTCCAGAAAAATACCAGAAAATTATATTTCGCCAGAAGACTGAAGAAGCCAGAAGGAGGAGGCGAGAGGAGCCACAGGGTAGGCTCACCACCTGGGGGCGCGGGCCCATCCCTGGCCGCGCCGACCTGTGGTGAGGCCACCCTGGCCCACTACTGCCATCGCCCCTTCGCGTATATGATCATCCCCGAAAACCTAAGTGAAGGGGGATCAGAGATAGACAACGCCGCCTCTGCGGGGCGGAAAACACCAGAGAGAGAAAAGCTCTCCGGCAGGCAGAAATCTACCGGGGAAATTCCTTCCCGGAGAGGGGAGATCATCGCCATCGTCATCATCATCGCGCCGGACTTCATCGGGATCATCATCACCATCATCCTCATCACCAGCACCTTCATCTTCACCATCACCACGCCATCCCGCTATAATATCTTGAGTTGAATCTTGTTAAATTCTTAGGGGAAACTTTCCCGGTGTTGATTACTCTTGTGGTTAATGCTATTGAGTGGAACCGTTGAATTAAGGTTTATGTTCAGATTGTTATTTACCATTATTTCACCTCTGATCATGATCTATATGATGTCTTGTGAGTAGTTCATTTAGTTCTTGAAGACATGGGAGAAGTCAAGATGTTAGTAGTGGAATTATGTTAAGTAATATTTAATGGTTTGATATTTATTTGTTGTGGTGCTATTTCACTAGTGGTGTCATGTGAACATCGACTACATGATACTTCACCATTTATGGGCCTAGTGAGATGCATTGTGTATTTGGCTACTAATTGTGGAGTTGCGGGAGTGACAGAAACCTAAACCTTCGTTAGGAAACCATTACACCAGGGAGCGTAGGATCTTAGAGTTTAAGGCTGTGGTTAGATTTATCTTAATTACTTTCTTGTAGTTGTGGATGCTTGCAAGGAGTATAATCACAAGTGCGTATTTATCCTAGTAAGGGTAGTGCGCTAGCACAGGTTCACCCCTATAACACTTATCAAACCAGTAAAGATTATTTAGCGGTATGAAGCGAAAGCACTTGACAGAAACTCCTGTGTGTCCTCGAGAACGTTTGGTCATCATAAGTTACACAACCGGCTTGTCCTTTGCTCTAGAAAGGATTGGGCCACTTGCTGCAATTGTTATTACTGTCTTTTATTTATTCGAACTTTATTTGTTTGCATTACCAAATACCCCTGAAAACCTGTTTGCTAGTATTTACAGTGAATCCTTGATCAAAACTACTTGTCAACACCTTCTCCTCCTCGTTGGGTTCGACACTCTTATTTATCGAAAGTACTACGATACACCCCCTATACTTGTGGGTCATCAAGACTATTTTCTGGCGCCATTGCCAGGGAGTGAAGCACTATTGAAGAGTAGAATTGGTAAAGGTAACTATCGCTGTGAGTATTGTTTTTATTTCTGTCTTTTATTTTTATTTTATTTTGCTATGGAGAATTCTCCATTTGGTTTCCTATTTGGGAACACTGCTGCCACTATTGCGGATGTGGATGAACCACCACCACCACCTGCTCAATTAGATCCTTTTAAAATACCTATGAAAATTGTTGAACGTGTTATGAATAACTACTATTTAGGAGATGGAACTGTCCATCCGGGTGATCATTTACTCTTTATACATGAATTATGCGAGTTGTTCAAGTGTGCAGGTATTTCATCAAGCCGGGTTAAGAGGAAGCTATTCTCTTTATCACTGAAAGGCAGAGCTGAGGAGTGGTATCGGCTGCTAAAAGATGGTCTATCTATTGCTTGGGAGGAAATTGTGCCTCTCTTTTATTCCAAATTTTATCCTCCAAGTGAAATTCATAAAGATCATAATCGAATATATAACTTTTGGCCTCATGATGGAGAGAGTATTGCCCAAGCGTGGGGGAGATTGAAGCTATTAATGCTCAAATGTCCCATTCATGAGCTCCCCAATAATATTGTTATTGATAACTTTTATGCAAGGCTTGCTCTTCATGACAAGGATTATTTGGATGCTTCCTGTTTTGGATCATTTACCCATATGAAAGGAGAAGCTAAATGGGATCTTCTTGACCGTATTCAAGAAAATTCTGAAGGATGGGAGAACGACAAAGGTAGGAAGTTAGGTATAAATTATGATTATGAATGTATTAAAGCTTTTATGGAAACTGATGACTTTCATAATGTTAGCACTGTTTATGGTCTTGATTCTCAGATACTTGCTAACTGTTTTAAGGCCTTTGCCTCTTATCTTGATGTTCCAAAGAAAGATTGGAGCAAGTATCATGCGCCTTATAAAGATTCTATTAGTCATATTCCTGCTAAAACTACTGAAGTTTGTACTGTTGATTGCATTTTGCATGAACCTTATTTTGAGAAAACACCTTTCCCTGCTAAGGTAAAGGAACATTCTACTTTGATAAGCATGCTTAATAAAAGTACCAAGAAAGCTGTAGAACCTGATGAGCAAATTACTATTAAGTCTCATGTAGCTATAGTGAAGGACCTTGTTACTAAAAATGTAGGAGATGAACATATTGTCTTTTGTGAAGATGCTTCTAACATTGTTTCACATCCTAGTAGGCCTAGGAAAGCAAGTGTTCCTGTTATTTCTGTTAGGATAGGCGATCACTGCTATTATGGTTTATGTGACATCGGCGCAAGTTCACGTGCTATTCCTTTAGAGCTTTACAGGGAAATTATGCATGAAATTGCCCCTTGTGAATTGGAGGAGATTGATGTGGTTATTCAGCTTGCTAATAGACAAACTATCTCTCCACTTGGTATTGTTCGAGATGTGGAAGTTTTATGCGGTAAGACTAAATACCCTACTGATTTTCTTATACTTGGTACTAAAATTAGTAAAACTTGTCCTATTATTTTTGGTAGACCCTTTTTGAATACTTGTAGTGCTGTGATAGATTGTAAGAAGGAGAAAGTTGTGACTAAGTTTGATGGAGAGTCTTATGAGTTTAATTTTTCTAAGTTCGCTAAAGCTCCTTATGGAAATGAATTGCCTGATGAAATTTTTTGAGTTGAACAGCTTGCCTCTATTGCTCTTGCTCCTAATAATTTTTTGTAGCAATTTATGGAGGACCATGAAAGTGATGTCTTCAGGAAAGAAAGAGAAGAGATTGACGATATTCTTCTTCGTCAACAACCGTTGATTAAGCACAATTTACCTGTGGAGGATCTTGGTACCACTTTGCCACCTAAGGAAAATCCTGTCTTTGAATTAAAACCTTTACCTGATGATCTTAAGTATGCTTATATAGATGATAAGAAAATATATCATGTTATTATTAGCTCTAAACTTTCAGGAAAGGAAGAAGAAAGGTTATTGGAAATATTGAAGAAACACCGAGGAGCTATGGGATACACTCTTGATGACTTAAAAGGGATTTCTCCTACTATTTGTCAGCATGCTATTAACATGGAGCCAGATGCAAAGCCAGTTGTTGAACATCAACGTCGCTTAATTCCCAAGATGAAGGAAGTGGTAAGAAATGAGGTATTGAAGCTCCTAGATGCTGGTATTATTTATCCTATTGCTGATAGTAGATGGGTTAGTCCTGTTCATTGTGTTCCTAAGAAAGAAGGTATCACTGTTGTGTCTAATGAGAATAACGAGCTTATTCCTCAAAGGGTAGTAGTTGGTTATAGGATGTGCATTGATTATAGAAAGGTTAACAAAGTTACTAAAAAGGATCATTATCCTTTACCATTTATAGATCAAATGCTAGAAAGGTTATCTAAGAAAACTCATTTTTGTTTTCTTGATGGTTATTATGGTTTCTCTCAGATTGCTGTTAAAAAGCAAGATCAAGAGAAAACCACTTTTACTTGTCCTTATGGAACTTATGCTTATAGACGTATGCCATTTGGTTTATGCAATGCTCCTGCTACTTTTCAAAGATGTGTGTCTGCTATTTTTCATGGTTTTTGTGAAGAAATGGTGGAGGTTTTCATGGACGATTTTCCCGTCTATGGAACTTCTTTTGGTAATTGTTTGCACAATCTTGATAAAGTTTTGCAGAGATGTAAAGAAACTAATCTTGTTCTAAATTGGGAGAAATGCCACTTTATGGTGAATGAAGGAATTGTTCTTGGACATAAAATCTCCAAAAGAGGTATCGAAGTTGATAGAGCAAAGGTTGAAGCAATTGAGAAAATGCCCTGTCCCAGGGATGTTAAAGGTATTCGTAGTATTCTTGGTCATACTGGTTTCTATAGGAGGTTTATTAAAGATTTTTCTAAGATTTCAAAGCCTCTTACTAATCTTCTTCAAAAAGATGTACCATTTGTTTTTGATGATGATTGTAAGGAAGCTTTTGAAACTCTTAAGAAGGCTTTAACTACTGCTCCTATTGTTCAACCACCTGATTGGAATTTACCCTTTGAAATTATGTGTGATGCTAGTGATTTTGTTGTTGGTGCTGTTCTTGGACAGCGCGTAGATAAGAAGTTGAATGTTATTCATTATGCTAGTAAGACTCTTGATGCTGCTCAGAAGAAATATGCTACTACTGAGAAGGAGTTTCTTGCTGTTGTTTTTGGGGACAAGCGAGGTCTAAGCTTAGGGGGGGTTGATACGTCCATTTGGCATCACTATTTTATATCATAATTTACTGTTATTCATTAATATATTTCACATTTAGAGATGATACTTATGTTGTTTCCTCTGTTTTTACATGTTTGATGATCATTGGAGGATTTGCTGCCGGAGTCAGGATTCTGCTGGAAAAAGGACCATCAAGACACCATATTTTGAAAGATCGGGAAATTCCAGAAAAATATCAAAAAATTATATTTCGCCAGAAGACTGAAGAAGCCAGAAGGAGGAGGCGAGAGGAGCCACAAGGTGGGCTCACCACCAGGGGCACGGGCCCACCCCTGGCCGCGTCGGCCTGTGGTGAGGCCACCCTGGCCCACTACTGCCATCGCCCCTTCGTGTATATGATCGTCCCCAAAAACCTAAGTGAAGGGGGGCTCAGAGATAGACACCGCCGCCTCTGCGGTGTGGAAAACACCAGAGAGAGAAAAGCTCTCCGGTAGGCAGGAATCTGCCAGGGAAATTCCTTCCCGGAGAGGGGAGATCGTCGCCATCATCATCATCATCGCGCTGGACTTCATCGGGATCATCATCACCATCATCCTCATCAACAGCACCTTCATCTTCACCATCACCACGCCATCCCGCTGTAACATCTTGAGTTGAATCTTGTCAAATTCTTAGGGGAAACTTTCCCGGTGTTGATTACTCTTGTGGTTAATGCTATTGAGTGGAACCGTTGAATTGTTATTTACCATTATTTCACCTCTGATCATGATCCATATGATGTCTTGTGAGTAGTTCATTTAGTTCTTGAGGACATGGGAGAAGTCAAGATGTTAGTAGTGGAATTATGTTAAGTAATATTTAATGGTTTGATATTTATTTGTTGTGGTGCTATTTCACTAGTGGTGTCATGTGAACGTCGACTACATGATACTTCACCATTTATGGGCCTAGTGAGATGCATTGTGTATTTGGCTACTAATTGTGGGGTTGCGAGAGTGACAGAAACCTAAACCTCCATTAGGAAACCATTGCACTAGAGAGCGTAGGATCTTAGAGTTTAAGGTTATGGTTAGATTTATCTTAATTACTTTCTTGTAGTTGCGGATGCTTGCAAGGGGTATAATCACAAGTGTGTATTTATCCTAGTAAGGGTACTGCGCTAGCACAGGTTCACCCCCATAACACTTACCAAACCAGTAAAGATTATTTAGCGGTATGAAGCGAAAGCACTTGACGGAAACTCCTGTGTGTCCTCGAGAATGTTTGGTCATCATAAGTTACACAACCGGCTTGTCCTTTGCTCTAGAAAGGATTGGGCCACTTGCTGCAATTGTTATTACTGTGTTTTATTTATTCGCACTTTATTTATTTGCATTACCAAATACCCCTGAAAACCCGTTTGCTAGTATTTATAGTGAATCCTTGATCAAAACCACTTGTCAACACCTTCTGCTCCTCGTTGGGTTCAACACTTTTATTTATCGAAAGTACTATGATACACCCCCTATACTTGTGGGTCATCAGTGTCCACTAGTGAAAGTATGATCCCTTGGCCTTGTTTCTAAGTATTGAAACACCATTTACATTCAGTTCTGTTACATGTTTGCTCGCAGCGATATTTATTTCAGATTGCATTTACTACTTATAATGATCCATATTACCTGTATTTCACTATCTCTTCGCCGAACTAGTGCACCTATACATCTGACACGTGTATTGGGTGTGTTGGGGACATAAGAGACTTCTTGTATCCTAATTGCAGGGTTGCTTGAGAGGGATATCTTTGACCTCTTCCTCCCTGAGTTTGATAAACCTTGGGTGATCCACTTAAGGGAAACTTTCTACTATTCTATAAACCTCTGCACTTGGAGGCCCAACACTGTCTACAAGAATATAAGCGTGCGTAGACATCAAGCTCTTTTCTAGCGCCATTGCCGGGGATGTAAGGTAAAAGGTACTCACATCCATCTTCTAGTACTGTTGTTGGTGTGTGGGTGCTCGAAGTTATTTCCTTTAGATTCTGCAATTATATCTTTTTGTTTCTTGTTTTTATTTTCACTAGTTAGGCTTAATGGAAAACAAAGAGCTTTATAGTATTTTTCCTGAGTTAGGACATGAAGTGTTTTAAGAGAAAATTGAAAAACCTTTGGATCTTTATTTGCATGCTAATAGCAATGTTGTTAGTATGAATTCTTTGAACACCATTATTGTTGATGCTATGGAAAAGTCTAAGCTTGGGGAAGCTAGTTTTTATGATCTTTTTAGTTCCCCAGCTTTAGAGGAGAAAATTTGCAATGATGATACTTTATCTCCCATATGTGATAATTCTAATGATGCTTGTGATCCTCATCCTTTTAAAATACCTATGAAAATTGTTGAACATGCTATGAATAACTGCTATTTAGGAGATGGAACTGTCCATCCTGGTGATCATTTGCTCTTTATACATGAATTATGCAAGTTGTTCAAGTGTGCAGGTATTTCAACAAGCCAGGTTAAGAGGAAGCTATTCTCTTTATCACTAAAGGGCAGAGCTACGGAATGGTATAAGATGTTGAAGAATGGCCGATCTATTGGCTGGGAGGAAATTGTACCTCTCTTTTATTCTAAATTCTATCCTTCTAGTGAGATTCATAAAGATAGGAATTATATTTATAATTTTCATCCTCATGATGGAGAAAGCATTGGCCAAGCGTGGGGAATATTGAAGTCACTAATGCTCAAATGTCCCATTCATGAGCTCCCCCGTAATATTGTTATTAATAATTTTTATGCAAGGCTTTTAGGACATTACAAGGACTATCTAGATGCCTGTTTTGAGGGGTCTTTCACAAGAAAGGAGGTTGAAGCCAAGTGGGATCTGCTTGAAACAATTCAAGGCAATATCGAAGATTGGGATTATGACAAAGGTAAAGAATCAGGTATAAACTATGAGTATGATTGCATTAAGTCTTTCGCTGAAACTGCTGATTTTCAAGAGCTTAGTGCTAAATATGGTCTTGATCCTCAAATTATGGTTGATTGCTATAGAGCCTTTGCTTCTCATAATAATGTTCCTAAAGGAAATTGGGATATGTATCATGAACCTTTTAAAGACACTTGCATGGAAAGTGAAATTGTTATTGATGATTGCAATAAACATGCTCAAACTTCTGAAAGTACTATTTCTTATAAGCATGTTAATTTTTGTGGAGCACTTAGACCTTGTGAAAAGAATCAAATCAAAGAAGAATATTGTATCCACCACAGGAATGAAGAAACTAGAATGTGGGACAGGGCTCTAAATGAGCTTGGTGAAAAGGTTTGTGCCCTCTATCCTTTTATTTGTGAACTTTGCTATAAAATGGGTCATTTCAATTTACAATGTTCAAGATATGATAGTAGCATTTCTAATCCAATGAGTACTGCAAGTTTGTATTGTGATGACAAGATCACTCCTAATCAGCATGATGAGCTTACTTTATTTTTGGGGGTGTGAAGAGTTATCAAGGAAAACTTCTTTGCTAGATATGAGTGCTTTTGATATGAATAGCGTCCTGCATGGTTGTCATCTTTATTGTGTTGATAATTGCCACGCAAATACTTACATACAAAATGTTATTAAATATGAGGCTTTACCAAAATATGACAGGACTAATATGTGTTTTGTTCTTATTAATGAGAAGGGGGAATCCTCCAAAGTTTCTTCTATCGTTTCTGTCAATAAACCAGGGTATGTGGAGAAGCTTCTTTTCAAGCCTCTCCCTCTTAAAGAGGAGGAGGAGAAGAAGAAGAAGAAGAAGAAGAAGAAGAAGAAGAAGAGAAGGAGTAAAAGAAGAGAGGAAACAGTATCTTCCCCTAAGCATGTTGCTCCTATTATAGTTTTTGCTGATGAATCTGGACTCAATGATGTTCTTATGCCTGTTACCTATAGTAGTGATCATGATTGGAAAAAGCACACTATTTTTGATATTGAAAATCTCTTTGGTACCAATTCTGAAAATGATGTGGTTAATAATTGTTGTATTATTAGTGCTATCCATGTTCCTTCCAATGATGATGTGTTTACAAATGAACACACTCCGGAAGATAGCTATTCCATTGCTTATGATGATACTATACCTCCAGTTTATGATGATGATGAGTATGACATTTTCAGTCTACCTACTATTGAGGAGAAAATTAGTTATGATTACAATATGCCTCCTATTTTTGATGACTATGGTGATGATAATAATGATAGCTATTTTGTTAAATTTGCTCCTACTACGATTGCTAAGAATGACTATGTTTATGTGGGGAGTGTTAATTCTTTTATGCATGTAGCTCATGATAAGATTATTTTATGTGATAGATATATTGTTAATTCTATTCTTGATGCTACTAAAAGTTATTATGAGAGAGGGAAACATGGTTTTATGCATCTCAATAATATTAAGCAAAAACAAAACGGTATGCACGGTGGTACCTACACACCCCTCCTTTAACTTTTGATTCAAAATGTATTAACCAATTTTAGCTTGGTTTTCTAGTAGAACATGAAATACTGCTGTGTAAAAGTGGTTTCAAATTTTTTGTATGAATTTTTTTTGGTCAAAGTCAACCCGAAAAACAAAAAGTCAACGAAAAATCTATTTTTGAGTTGACTTTGATGAAAAAAAATTCAAATCAAAATTCTGAAACCACTTTTGTACACCAGAATCTTGTGCTCTACTAGGAAAACAAACTAAAAATGTGTTAATATGTCTTGAATAAAAATTTGAAAGGGGGTGTGTACGTACCAAGGTGTGTAGCAAATCCACTCTCTAATATTAAGTTTCCCCTCTTTATATTGAAATTCTTGAAGTTGCACTTGTTTTGCTTTCCTATGCTTATTGCTTTGTGCTTTCATGACTTGTTTCTTTACAAGATTCTTTTTCATAGGAAGTGGTTTAGATTTAAAATTGTTTTATATTTGCTTTTTGATGCTCTCTTTGCTTCAAGCTCCTTTTTAGCGCTTACGTGAGCATCTTATCAAATTTTTGCGCCTAGCTCGAAGGCGTTAAAGAAAAGCACTCTTGGGAGATAACCCAATGTTTTCTTTTCAGTACTTTTTCTTTTTGTTGAGTCTTGGAAGTTACTACTACTGTAATGACCTCTCCTTATCATTTTTATTTCGTTTTTGTGCCAAGAAGAACCTCTAATTGCAGGAAGGTAAGATTTGGCGAAGTTGCTGTCCTGAAACAGATTTCTGCACTGTACTGTAAAAATTTGTGAAAATTATCAGAACATCTTTTTGATCTGAGATTTCTTGTGAACATGACCCAGGTTGTTTTCTAACTTTCATTAGTTTTGCACTTTTCGATTTGCGCAACAAAAGATTTTCAAAAAAATCGATCTTTACCAGTTGTTCTGTTTTGACAGATTTCTGCGACTATTTGCGTTTGCCTCTTGATCTCATTTTTTTAGTTCTTTTGATCACGGAACCTTTGAGGAAGTTGCTACAGTAGCTTATGTTTTAAGTATCTTATGTTTTAATGAGTGCTACACTTCAGTTGAAACTGAACCAAAGAGTGGATTTACTATCTTGCATACACTAATGTTGCTAATAAGAATTGTGTGTAGTTTTGTATGAAGGAAGTTTTCAAGTGTAGGGAAAGGAGAATGATGAGATGAGATGAAGTATGGACAAAATCTCAAGCTTGGGGATGCCCATGTCACCCCAAGAAATATCCAAGAAGTACAAGCGTCAAAGCTTGGGGATGCCCCGAGGCACCCCTTCTTCATCGACAAATATCAGGTCACCTTTCAAGACACTATATTTTTATTGCTTCGTATTCTATGCGTTTTTCTTGGAGCGTCTTTATTTTCTCTTTCAGTTTTATTTTGTTTTGTTTGCTGCAATAAATGGTTGGACCCCAACATATTTCTCTTGGAGAAGACACACTCCATTTTTCATTGCCAAGAACACTCTAGTTTTCACTCTTATCGTTCAACGATTGTTCTATTTTTCTAGTACTATGTTTAGCTTTCGTTTTTCACCTTAATTTTTGTTCAGTACTTGTTAGTTATTTGTAGCTAGGTGTGTTTAGACCTCTGGTCTTTGTTGATTTTCATCTTTGAGAGTTGTTTGAAAAAGGTTGATTGGTGTTGGAAAAGAGTAAACCGTTTTATGCCTATAGTGGTGCAAAAAGGGAGCTTGTTTAGACTGTTGCTTAGACTTTATCATGTCATGCTTGGTATTATTTTGATTATATTCTTAGTTGTTATTGTTGTAGAATGACTTGTCTCAAATGACTGAGATTGCTTAATGTGCCTTTGAAAGAATCATGCGTTGTTTTTATTATATGGGAGCATATTTTTGTGGTATTCTCCTTTGATGCTTTATTTGGGTTGACTTGGCGCATGCTTACACCATGTTTGACTTTAACCAGTCGTCTCAAGCCTCTATGATCATTTGGTTTTTGACTTGTGATACCACTTTATGCTTTGGTTAATAATGTTTTGTTGCTATGCATGATTATGGCCGTTATTGCTCTCTTAGTTGGTCGCTCCCAGTCTTTTGCTAGCCTTCACCTGTACTGAGAGGGAATACTTCTCGTGCATCCAACTCCCACCAAAGTTTTCCAATGTGTCCACCATATCTACCTATTAGAAACTGGCTATTCCAAGTACATTCGTCTTGCTTTTATCTATCTTCCAAATTAAACTTTTTGTTATGTGAAAATTAGTTAGTAAAGCTCCCACGAACCTGACGGCACATTTACTTTCTCACACTTAATAAACTTGACCATTGTGGCTCTTTTATGTTGATTATATGCTTGCAAGTTATAAGTTGGGAGTTAGCTCAGCCATGCTATCATGGGGCACGCTTTCAACATTGCACTTATTTCTATTTAAGTTGATATTATGATCTTTTGTTTATGGATGCTTATCTGTGTCAAAGGAGTTGGAAACTTGTGGAGTTCATGGAGTTTGTATATGTGTTAGAGAAATGTCTAGGCCGCTAATCTAAGCCATGCATCATTCATGGTGGAAATTTACAGCATACTCATAGTGGACATTCGACGATGCATATCAAAATAAAAAGCTATACCCAATGGTAAATAAAAGAGATGCTGAGGTGTCCATTGTTTGTTTGTCTTGTCATGTTGATGTGGGCTAGTTTCCATGTCATCGGGCAAGAGGTACCCCGTTGGCGTTCTCAATGATACATGTATGCTTACAACGACAAGAAGTTGCTTGGGACCTAAGTCGACTAGCACTGTTTAAGCACTCATATTCACGGGACATGAGATTTTCAACTTATGATTTTTCAAGCATATATCTCATATTTGTACTCGAATTAACCTTAATCACTCAAGATGCCTATGATGGGGGCAATGAGAGCTCAAAGCTAGTAAGTACCATAATTTTTGGAAGATTTATAAAACTTGCAATCACTACTTCCCTCTGCGAAGGGCCTTTTTTTTCTTTTATATTGAGTCTTCATCTTCTACCTTTATGCACCAATTAAGATAGCATTGTTGTCATTCTGAGTATAATGTGCATGGTCCCAAAATTTATTATTGATTGATTCATGATTATGGTATTGCTTGTTCTCAAATTATTTGTATCTAGTCACCCTCTTGAACTTTGAAGGTGTTCTATGCATTTATGTTTTGCTACTCCATGAGGGACAAGCTGAATACCACTTTGCTATGTTTTTTATATGCTTCAAACAAACATACATCTTTCAATGCATTATTACTCATGATCTTTTGTTTGTGTTTCATTTCATGTTGTAACATAGTTGCTAAATTCTATGGTTAGAATTATATCTCTTATGCCCATGTTTAGAGTACTTTGATCTCAGCATGCAATGCTTTACTTTAAGTTGATCAAGATTGTGTTGATGCATGTCACTTCAAAAATTATTGTTTTGTTATCACTTACCTACTCGAGGACGAGCATGAGTTAAGCTTGGGGATACTTGATACGTCTCAAACGTATCTATAATTTTTGATGCTCCATGCTTATTTTACACCAATTGCTTTGTGTTTTGTTTACACTTCATGGAATTTTTATGTATTTTTTGGAACTAACCTATTAACGAGATGCCACAGTGCCAGTTCCCTGTTTTCTGCTATTTTTATATTTCAGAAAAGTTACACAGGAAAAATTCTCAGAATTGGACGAAGAAACGAAGCCCGAAGTTCCTATTTTCCCCCACACGAGACGGAGTCTAAAGTAGAGACGGAGGAGGGCCAGGAGGTGGCCACAACACCTGGTGGCGCGGGTGCCCCTGGCCGCGCCACCATGTGGTGTGGGACCCCCTGGTGCCCTCTGACATCGCCTCTCCGCCTATATAAAGCCTCCGACGTGAAAACCCTAAATCCATCGGCGTTTTCCAAGATAAAGTTCCGCAGTGACGCCGCCGTCGATGGAGCCATCTCAAACGTATCTATAATTTTTGATGCTCCATGCTTGTTTATACACCATTTGCTTTGTGTTTTGTTACACTTCGTGGCATTTTTATGCATTTTCTGGAACTAACCTATTAACGAGATGCCACAGTGCCAGTTCCCTATTTTCTGCTATTTTTGTGTTTCAGAAAAGCTACACAGGAAATATTCTCGGAATTGGACGAAACAAAAGCCAAACCTTCTATTTTTCCCGAAGCATCACGAACTCCGAAGATGAGACGGAGGGGGGCTAGGAGCCAGCCACACCCTAGGGTGGCGTGGCCTACCCCTAGCCCGCGCCACCAGGGGGTGAGGCCAGCTGGCCCACCTCCTGACGCTGCCCTTTCGCCTATAAGTTCCCCTCGATGGGAAAAACCTAAGGGACAGATCGCTTTTCCTCGAAACATACTGCAAGCCGCCGCCATCATCGTCGCGAGATTGAGAGGATCCAGGAGCTCTTCCTGGCACCCTACCGGAGAGGGGAATCCCTGCCGGAGGCCTTCTCCACCACCATGGTCGCCTCCGGAGTGATGTGTGAGTAGTCTACCTTGGACTACAGGTCCATAGCAGTAGCTAGATAGTCGTCTTCTCCACCATGTGCTTCATGTTTAGATCTTGTGAGCTGCCCTACATGATCAAGATCACCTTTATGTAATTCTACATGTTGTGTTTGTTGGGATCCGATGAGTATTGGTACTATGTTAAGTTGATGTGCTAAATTATATATCTTTATGTTATCTCTATGTTATTTATGATCTTGCATGCTCTCTGTTGCTAGTAGATATCTTGGCCGAGTAGATGCTAGTGACTCCAAGAGGGAGTATTTATGCTCGATAGTTGGGTTCATGCCTCTAGTAATCTGGGGGAGTGACAGAAACCTCTAAGGTTGTAGATGTGCTATTGCCACTAGGGAGAACACAACATTCTTGTGTCCAAGGATATTTGCTTTGTTTACTTTACGCACTTTGCTTAATGCAATTATCCGTTGTTCGCAACTTAATGCCCAATGTTTGCTCGGACGATATTCGGAGGGTGGATTATTAGTCATAGATGCAGTTGGATTATGGTCTATGTATTTTGTCGTAATGTCCAGAGTGAATCTCATAGTGATCCTCGTGACATATGTACGCTATCTTTACTCTATCAATTGCCCAACTGTAATTTGTTTACCCAGCATGTTGTTATTTATCTTATGGAGAGACACCACTAGTGAATTGTGGACCCCGGTCCAATTTCCTTTACATTGCTATTACCGTTTATTTTACTTGCTTATTTACATTCCCGCATACTATTACCTTTTACCACTCAATACGCTCAATCCTTTGTTTACAGCAAACCGGTGAGATTGACAACCTCATCGTAAGTTGGGAGCAAAGTTCTTAGTTTTGTTGTGTCCAGGTTCCATGTTGCTGCTGTTGCAAAGCAAAGCCCTAGACGGGGCACCTTATAAATTGTCTGGAGCTACCACGAAGCTAGCAGGCATCACCTTCTGAAGTTTGGCTTTCTCCTACTGGTTCGATAGACCTTGGTTTCACAACTAAGGGAAGACTTGCTGATGTGCTCATCATACCTTCCTCTTGGGGTTCCCAACGGGTGTAATCTTACGCTATCAAGCAATTTTTCTGGCGCCGTTGCCAGGGAGAAAGAAGATTTCTGCAAGGGAGTCTCTCATGCTCAACCATTTACTTTGTTTTTGTTTTGCTTTATTTTATTTTTACTTGCATCGTTTTATCAAAAGTACAAAAAAATTAGTTCCTTTATAGTTGCTTTTACTTGCTTGCTTTTAGTATTGCTAGAATGGGTACTCCAGAGAACACCAAGTTGTGTGATTTTACTAGCACCAAAATCAATGATTTTATCTGCACTCCTATTGCGCCACCTGCTCCTGAGGCAAATTTTTATGAGATCAAACCTGCTTTGTTAAATCTTGTTATGAAAGAGCAATTTTTTGGTGCCAGTTCTGATGATGCTGTAGCTCATCTCAACAATTTTGTTGAGCTATGTGAGATGCAAAAGTATAAGGATGTAGATGGTAATATTATTAAGCTTAAGTTGTTTCCTTTCTCTTTAAGAGGAAGAGCTAAGGATTGGTTGCTATCTTTGCCTAGAAATAGTATTGATTCTTGGGATAAGTGTAAGGATGCTTTTATTAGAAAATACTATCCTCCTGCTAAGATTATAGCTTTGCATAGTGATATTATGAAGTTTTGATAGTTTGATAATGAACATGTTGCTCAAGCTTGGGAAAGAATGAAATCTATGATAAAGAATTGTCCCACTCATGGACTGACTACTTGGATGATTGTCCAAACTTTTTATGCAGGACTGAATTTTTCTTCAAGAAATCTATTCGATTTAGCTGCTGGAGGCACTTTTATGTCACTTACCTTGGGCACCGCAACGACACTTCTTGACAACATGATGGTAAATTATTCTGAGTGGCACACCGAGAGAGCTCCACAAGGTAAGAAGGTAAATTCTGTTGAGGAAACCTCTTCCTTGAGTGATAAGATTGATGCTATTATGCTTTTGCTTTCTAATGATAGAACTCATGTTGATCCTAATAATGTTCCTTTGGCCTCTTTGGTTGCTCAAGAAGAGCATGTTGATGTAAACTTCGTTAGAAATAATAATTTCAACAACAGTGCTTATAGGAACAATTTTGCTAGCAACAATTATAGGCTGTATCCTTCTAATGGTGATAATGGTTATCTTGGTAGACCTAAAATGCCTAGTGAAGAAAGGATTTTAGAAGTTGAGAAGGCTACTAAGAATTTTATGCAGATGCAATATGAGCAGAACAGGGTGTTCACCAAGACCATGGTGGAGCAATCAGCTCTGTTGAAGACTATTAGTCATCAACTTGAAAATTTGAACAGGGCTATTTCTGAGTTGCAAGCTAAGGTTTCCAAAGCTGAAACCAATATTTCATCTTTTTCTGATGCGCAATCTTCTTTGATTAATAGAATGTCTGCTAAACCTGATCCTTTTGCCGCTACTAATGTCATCCAAGTTAGAATTGATGAAAATGTTAGGATGTTAGCAAAATTGCATGCCAGGTGGGAAAGAGAAGATGAGATGGCTATAAAGATGAAGGTATGTACTATTACCACCTCTAATGATGTTATTCAAAATGCTAGCAATCCTCTTACTTTAATTGGTGTAGAGAAATCTCCTACTCCTTGTGCGAAAAAGAACAAAACTGCAAAAACTTTTTCTCAAAAGAGTGCTGAAATTATTCAGAGTACGGGAGATGGTAGCTCTATTTCTTTTAATGATTTTGATGTTGATAGCTGCAATATATCAGAAGTTATTTTGTTCATGCAAAATCTTGCTTTGAGTCCCAATGCTAGTTCTTTGAATGTCACTTTTACAAAGCATATTACAAATGCTCTCATGAAAATTAGGGATGAAAAGTTAAAGCAAAAAGTTTCTATTCCCAAGAAGTTAGAAGATGGTTGGGAGCCAATCATTGATATGCATGTTAATGGTATTGATTGCCATGCTTTATGTGATCTAGGTGCTAGTATTTTTATTATGCCTAGAAAGATTTATGACATGCTTGGTCTACCACCGCTTGAAAAGTGTTATTTTGATGTTCCTCTTGCTGATGTTGCTAAGAAAAAACCTTTGGGAAGGATTAATTATGTTCTTATTATGGTTAACAATAACCTTGTTCCCATTGATTTTCTTGTTATGGATGTTGAATGCAATGCTTTATGTCCTATTATTTTGGGAAGACCTTTTCTTCGAACTGTAGGTGCCATCATTGATATGAAGGAAGGCACTATTAAATATCATTTCTCACTCAAGAAAGGTATGGAACACTTCCCTAGAAGAAGGAGGAACTTACTTTTTGACTCTATTCTCAGAGCAAATTATGAACTTGATGCTTCATCGCTTGATGTTACTTGATTTGCACTTTCTGTGCCTAGCTCAAAGGCGTTAAAGAAAAGCACTCTTGGGAGATAACCCATTGTTTTCTTTTCAGTATTTTTTCTTTTATTTGAGTCTTGGAAGTTATTACTACTGTAATGACCGCTCCTTATCCTTTTTATTTTGTTGTTGTGCCAAGAAGAACCTCTAATTTGAGGGAGGTAAGATTTGGGGAAGTTGCTGTCCTAAAACAGATTTTGGTGCCGCACCATAAAAATTTGTGAAAATTCTCAGAATATCTTTTTGATCTTCGATTTCTTGTGCATATGCCCTAGGTTATATCCAAACTTTCATTAGTTTTGCACTTTTCGATTTGAGCAACAAAAGGTCCTCGAAAAAATTGATCTTTGTCAGCTAATTTGTTTTGACAGATTTGTGCCACTATTTGTGTTTGCCTCTTGATCACTTTATTTTTGAGTTCTTTTGATCATGAAACTTTTGAGGAAGTTGCTACAGTAATATATGCTTTATATGTGGTGTTTTTGAGTTGAAACCTGAACCAAAAAGGGTTGATTTACTGTTATGCTTATGCTAACGTTGCTAATAAAATTGTGTGAAGTTTTGTATGAAGGAAGTTTTCAAGTGTAGGGAATGGAGAGTGATGAGATGAGATGAAGTATGGACAAAAGCTCAAGCTTGGGGATGCCCATGTTACCCCAAGAAATATCCAAGAGGTACAAGCGTCGAAGCTTGGGGATGCCCCCGAGGCACCCCTTCTTCATCGGCAAAAATTAGGTCCCCTATCAACACACTATATTTTTATTGCTTCATGCACTATGCATTTTTCTTGGAGCGTCTTTACTTTCGCTTTTAGTTTTCTTTTGTTTTGTTTGCTGCAATAAATGGTTGGACCCCATTGCCAGTCGTTGACAAAGACAACCACCTCTCAAAACCAATTTTTATCTCTCTGTTTTACAAATGAAAAGCTCTAGCACATGTTCAATCCCTGCTTCCCTCTGCGAAGGGCCTTTCTTTTACTTTTATGTTGAGTCTCCACCTTCTACCTTTATGCACCGTCTAAGAGAGCATAGTTGCCATTCTAAGTATGATGTGCATAGTCCCAGATTTTATCATTGATTGATTCATGATTATGGTTTTGCTTGTTCTTAAATTATTTGTATCTAGTCGCCCTCTTAAACTTGAAGGTGTACTATGCATTTATGTTTTGCTATTCCATGAAGGACAAGCTGAAAACTACTTGATATGTTTTTCCATATGATTTGAACACAGTTTGACTTTCAATGTTTCATTACTCATGATCTTTTGTTTGTGTTTCTTTTCATGTTATAACATGGTTGCTAAGTTTTATTGTCAAAATTATGTCTCTTATGCCCATGTTTTAAGTTCTTTGATCCCAGCACTCAATGCTTTACATCGTTGATCAAGATTGTGATGGTGCATGTCACCTCAAAAATTATTTTTTTGTTATCACTTACCTACTCGAGGACGAGCAGGAGTTAAGCTTGGGGATGCTTGATACGTCTCAAATGTATCTATAATTTTTGATGCTCCATGCTTGTTTATACACCATTTGCTTTGTGTTTTGTTACACTTCGTGTAATTTTTATGCATTTTCCGGAACTAACTTATTAACGAGATGCCACAGTGCCAGTTCCCTGTTTTCTATTGTTTTTGTGTTTCAGAAAAGCTATACAGGAAATATTCTCGGAATTGGACGAAACAAAAGCCAAACCTTCTATTTTTCCCGAAGCATCACGAAGTCCGAAGATGAGACGGAGGGGGGCCAGGAGCCAGCCACACCCTAGGGTGGCGCGGCCTACCCTTGGCCCGCGCCACTAGGGGGTGAGGCCAGCTAGTCCACCCCCTGACACTGCCCTTTCGCCTATAAGTTCCCCTCGATGGGAAAAACCTAAGGGATGGATCGCTTTTCCTCGAAACATACTGCAAGCCGCTGTCGTCGTCGTCGCGAGATCGGGAGGATCCAGGAGCTCTTCCCGGCACCCTGCCGGAGAGGGGAATCCCTGTCGGAGGCCTTCTCCACCACCATGGTTGCCTCCGGAGTGATGTGTGAGTAGTCTACCTTGGACTACAGGTCCATAGCAGTAGTTAGATGGTCGTCTTCTCCACCATGTGCTTCATGTTTAGATCTTGTGAGATGCCCTACATGATCAAGATCACCTTTATGTAACTCTACATGTTGTGTTTGTTGGGATCCGACGAGTATTGGTACTATGTTAAGTTAATGTGCTGAATTATATATCTTTATGTTATCTCTATGTTATTTATAATCTTGCATGCTCTCCGTTGCTAGTAGATATCTTGGCCGAGTAGATGCTAGTGACTCCAAGAGGGAGTATTTATGCTCGATAGTTTGGTACATGCCTCTAGTAATCTGGGGGAGTGACAGAAACCTCTAAGGTTGTAGATGTGTTGTTTTCACTAGGGAGAAAACAATATTCTTGTGTCCAAGGACATTTGCTTTGTTTACTTTACGCACTTTGCTTAATGCAATTATCCGTTGTTCGCAACTGAATACCCAATGTTTGCTCGGACGACATTCGGAGGGTGGATTATTAGTCATAGATGCAGTTGGATTACGGTCTATGTATTTTATCGTAATACCCAGAGTGAATCTCATAGTGATCCTCGTGACATATGTACGTTATCTTTACTCTATTAATTGCCCAACTGTAATTTGTTTACCCAGCATGTTGTTATTTATCTTATGGAGAGACACCACTAGTGAACTGTGGAACCCGGTCCAATTTCCTTTACATTGCTATTACCATTTATTTTACTTGCTTATTTACATTCCCGCATACTATTACCTTTTACCACTCGATATGCTCAATTCTTTGTTTATAGCAAACCGGTGAGATTGACAACCTCATCGTAAGTTGGGAGCAAAGTTCTTAGTTCTGTTGTGTGCAGGTTCCACGTTGCTGCTGGTGCAAAGCAAAGTCCTGGATGAGGCGCCTTATAAATTGTCCGGAGTTGTCGTGAAGCTAGCAGGCATCACCTTCTGAAGTTTGTCTTTCTCCTACTGGTTCGATAAACCTTGGTTTCACAACTGAGGGAAGACTTGCTGCTGTGCTCATCATACCTTCCTCTCGTGGTTCCCAACGGGTGTAATCTTACGCCATCAGTGTTCACTAGTAAAAGTATGATCCCTAGGCCTTGTTTCTAAGTATTGAAACACCATTTACATACAGTTCTGTTACATGTTTGCTCGCAGCGATATTTATTTCAGATTGCATGTACTACTTATAATCATCCATATTACTTGTATTTCACTATCTCTTCGCCGAACTAGTGCACTGATACGTCTCAAACGTATCTAAATTTTTCGATGCTCCATGCTTGTTTATACACCATTTGCTTTGTGTTTTGTTACACTTTGTGGCATTTTTATGCATTTTCTAGAACTAACCTACTAACGAGACGCCATAGTGCCAGTTCCCTATTTTCTGCTATTTTTGTGTTTCAGAAAAGCTACACAGGAAATATTCTCGGAATTGGATGAAACAAAAGCTGAACCTCCTATTTTTCTAGAACACGAGTCGGAGTCCAAAGCAGAGACGAAGGGGGGCCAGGACCTGGCCACACCCTAGGGCGGCGCGGGCCAAGCCCTGGCCGCGCCACTAAGGGGTGAGCCCCCTTGGTCCACTTCATGACGCCGCCCTTCCGCCTATATATTCCCCTCGATGGGAAAAACCTAAATGCCCGATCAATTTTCCATGAAACCTACTGCAAGCCACTGCCATCGTCGCCGCGAGATCGGGAGGGTCTAGAAGCTCTTCCTGGCACCCTGCCGGAGAAGGGAATCATCGCTGGAGGCCTTCTTCATCACCATGTCGCCTCCGGAGTGATGTGTGAGTAGTCTACCTTGGACTACGGGTCCATAGCAGTAGCTAGATGGTTGTCTTCTCCACCATGTGCTTCGTGTTTAGATCTTGTGAGCTGCTTATCATGATCAAGATCATCTTTGTGTAATTGTATATGTTGTGTTTGTTGGGATCCAATGAATATTGGTACTATGTCAAGGTGATGTGCTGAATTATTATCTTTATGTTATCTCTATGTTGTTTATGATCTTGCATGCTCTCCGTTGCTAGTAGATATCTTGGCCGAGTAGATGCTAGTAACTCCAAGATGCGGTATTTATGCTCGATAGTGGGTTCATGCCTCTAGTAATCTGGGAGAGTGACAGAAACCTCTAAGATTGTAGATGTGCTATTGCCACTAGGGAGAAAACAACATTCTTGTGTTCAAGAACATTTGCATTGTTTACATTACGCACTTTGCTTAATGCAGTTATCTGTTGTTCACAACTTAATACTCAACGGGTGCTCGGACGATGACACCTCGAGAGTGGATTATTAGTCATAGATGTAGCTGGATTACGATCTATGTATTTTGTCATAATGCCCAAAGTGAATCTCATAGTGATCCTCATGACATATGTACGCTATCTTTATTCTATAAATTGCCCAACTGTAATTTGTTTACCCATCATGTTGTTATTTATCTTATGGAGAGATACCACTAGTGAACTATGGACCCTGGTCCATTCTTTTACATTGCTATTACCGTTTACTATTTACTTGCTTTATTTACATTCTTGCAAACTATTACCTTTTACCACTCGATGCGCTTAATCCTTTGTTCACAGCAAACCGGTGAGATTGACAACCTCACTGTGAGTTGGAATAAAGTACTTGGTTGTGTTGTGTGCAGGTTCCACGTTGCTGCTGGTGAAAAGCTACATGCTGACAAGTTTCCTGGCGCCATTGTCCGGAGTGTCGCAAAGCTAGCGGGCATCAACCTTCGGAAGTTTGGTTCTTTCTCCTACTGGTTTGATAAACCTTGGTTTCACAATTGAGGGAAGACTTCCTGCTATGCTCATCATAACCTTCTCTTGGGGTTTCCAACTGGGCGGTTATATATAAAATTCCCAGGTCAAGTACGTGCAAGCAAAACATCAACACCGCACCACCAACAAGTTTTCTGACGCCATTGCCGGGGAGAAAGAAGATTTCTGCAAGGGGAGTCTCTCACTTCCAATCTTTTACTTTGTTATTGTTTTGCTTTATTTTATTTTTGCTTGCATCGTTTTATAAAAAATAGTTCCTTAGTTGTTATTTTTACTTGTCTGCTTTTAGTTTTGCTAGAATGAGTAATCCTGAAGTTGAGGTTCGTACTTTTAAGCAACAAGGGGAAGAGAGTTTGAAAGATGCTTGGTACCGAATTAGCAATGCTCATCATAGGTGTACAAAGAAGCATTTTACCATGATCCTCCTTAGAAATTTTTATGTTGGTATATCTAGTTGGAATAGGTACGTTCTTGATACTCTTGCAGGAGGTAATTTTCTGGGTACTCCTGCTTTGGAAGCATGCACTTTAATTGAAAGTCTAGTGGGAGTACCACCTATTCATGTTGTTAAAACTGAGGTCACTTTGGACGAAGTCTTAGAAAAACTTAGCTCTTTAGAAAAAAGTTTGCCAAATATCCTTGATAACACTAGCCAGGTTAATGAATCGATAGAAAGTATCGGTAAGAGAATCACCGTTTTAGAGGCTAGTACTACTCATGATAGTCAAAACCTTAGGATTGGTAAACTAGAGGAGTCTATGGAAACTTTAAGTTCAATTTTCTCTTCTCTTAAATTTAAGAAGGAGAAAGCTTTTGTTGGAAAGGAGCAAAAATTTATGTATGTTCCCAAGGTATCTGTGCCAAAACTGCAACATGTTTTAAAGATTGGTAAGACTATTAGTTCAACTAAGAGTGACTTGCAGGTTGAATCATCTTCGGGAACTTCTAAAGTGCCTAGTGTGGTAAGTGGTGCTCTTGAGGAAACAATTGGTCTTAATGCCTCATTTGAAAATACTTGATTTCCACTTTCTGCGCCTAGCTCAAAGGCCTTAAAGAAAAGCACTCTTGGGAGATAACCCAATATTTTCTTTTGAGTACTTTTTATTTTATTTGAGTCTTGGAAGTTATTACTACTATAATTACCTCTTCATATCATTTTTATTTCGTTTTTGTGCCAAGAAGAACCTCTAATTTGAGGGAGGTAAGATTTGGGGAAGTTGCTGTCCTGAAACAGATTTCTGCGCTGCACCGTAAAAATTCATGAAAATTCTCAAAATATCTTTTTGATCTGCGATTTCTTGTGCATATGCCCCAAGTTATTTTCAAACTTTTATTAGTTTTGCAATTTTCGATTTGAGCAACAGAAGGTCCTCAAAAAAATCGATCTTTGTCAGCTATTCTGTTTTGACAGATTTTACCAATATTTGTGTTTGCCTCTCAATCGCTTTCTTTTTTAGTTCTTTTGATTACGGAACTTATGAGGAAGTTTCTACAGTAGCTTATGCTTTAATGGATGGTATTTTTGAGTTGAAACTAAACTAAAAGAGTAGATTTATGGGATTTCTATTTTTATGCCCTCGGGTCCTTAGTTGTGCTCAGTTTTCCCCAGCCGCTTAGTTTTTCCTCAGTTTTACCTAAGCCCTTGTCTGAAACCCTCACAAGGAGCTCGGACGGGAGGAATCCCGTTTAGTTGACCGTTGGTTGGTGCTGGCAAGTGGGGCCGCTGTTGGTGCCCCGCAGTGGACACGTCTCCACTTATCCAGATCATCATGGGACCCACAACTTGTCCACGTTAGCGCGCCGAACCCACAGCTTACCCAGGTGACCGTTGCAAAATGGGAGCCCGAGCCAGCCCCGCGCCCTTGCCCGTGCCATTGCTTCTCCTTTATTTCCCCGCGCCCCATTGTTCTTCTTCTCCGCCAGCGGCAGCCCTTCTCCGGCAGGCGGGTGATGCCTAGTTTCTCTTCGACCTCCCGTTCTTCATGGCCGCAGTATGGACCCGTGCCTTTGACGAGATGCCCTGACTGCCCACGCCAGGAGCCTCTGAAGCGGTCGATCTGTAAGACGGATGACAACGACAACCGTGGACGTGAGTTCCTTGCATGCGAGAGCTTGCCATATAGAGAGGGGGATAAGGTTAGATCTCGCTCTAATTGCTCTGTTTTCTCTCAATTTTCTTGTTATTTCCTTGAATTTGGGATTTAGGGTTCATGTTGTTGTTTTCAGATCCTGAAGAAATGTAGGTATTTCGAGTGGATCGATGTGTACATTCAGAGGCTTAAATTACAGGAATCAATTGGCGCTATTGGGGAGCGCAATTTGGGAGGGGGGACTTGCTGTAGAGAATGCGGCGGAGAGAGGAGCCGTTCCGATTATGCCTAATGCTCCCAATGCAGAACTGGTGGAAGTGAAGGGAGAACTGAAGAAAATAAACAAGCAGTTAAGGTAGCTGATCGAGTTGAAGAAGCAAGCTAATCTGATGGCTGGTTGTTTTTTTTATTATATAATTGCGATCGGATTCTTATCATTGCTCATCAGGCGCTAGAAGTTGTTACAAGGGATCCCTTGTTACAAATCCATTATTCAGTTACATGTACTTGTAGTTGTTTTTAAAGTTAGTGTGTGCATTCACCGAAATTACCAAAAAAATAAGTGTTAGGGAATATAGGAATGCTAAAGATAGTTGATAATTGTTAGAGGGGTGACAAATAATGCATTCACCGAAATCCCACAAATATGTATGTCTCATATTTCTACCAAAATTATACCACTTTTGGGATGTTTCAAATAACCAAAACTATATTCCCTAAAAGAAAAGGAATGCTAAAGAAAGTTGATAATTGTTAGAGGGGTGATAAATAATCCATTCACCAAAATCCCCCAAATATGCCAAATATGTATGTCTCATGTTTCTACCAAAATTATACCACTTTTGGGCCGTTTCAAATTACCAAAACTATATTCCCTAAAAGAAAAGGAATGCTAAAGATAGTTGATAATTGTTAGAGGGGTGATAAATAATCCATTCACTAAAATCCCTCAAATATGTATGCCTCATGTTTATACCAAAATTATACCACAAACTATATTCCAAACTATATTCCCTAAAAGAAAAGGAATGCTAAAGAGAGTTGATAATTGTTAGAGGGGTGACAAATAATGCATTCACTGAAATCCGCAAATATGTATGTCTCTTGTTTACACCAAAATTATACCACTTTTTAGTTTAACATTTTTAGATCATGGAAAATAATGCATAAATAGAGGAAATATAGTTACGTGGCAAACTCGTTATTGCACATAAATAGAGGGGTGACACTGTCCACCGACAGAGAGAGAGAGAGGGGTGGCCACGAAGAGAGAGAGAGAGAGAGAGAGAGAGAGGGGTGGCCACGAAGAGACGGAGAGGGGTATACTGCCCGTTAGATCAGTGGATCAACGGTTGGTGGAGTTGATCCATGTGACAACGGCTCAACCAATCAGGATAAGTTTGGGCTTTTGTGAGCATTTGTGATAGTACTTGAGGACAAAACTGAGTAGTACTAAGAAACCAAGGGCACATAAATAGTAAATAGACTAAGGGATTCAAACAAAAGAATTACAAAATGAAAAATGCGTGTTTTGTACAATATAATTCATATTGGGCTACATCAAATTATTTGCAATTCAAATATATATGAGTGTGACAATTATGGCCTCATTTAGACAAACTATGTTTTGGAGAAGATGTTTTGCAAAGGGGTTTGAGTGGAAAACCATGCATCTTCATAGCTACTAGTGATTCTAAGAAGTGGCAATTTGTGGTAAAACTTGATTTATCTATGTTTGTTAAGGTTTCCTAGGTGGCAGGTTGCGTAGGAAGACTCCATGAGTAGGTGCCACTATGTTTTTATTTTTTTTGGATTTTTTGCGCATGAAATGACTTAATTAGCTATGTTAATCTTATTTGTTGACTCTCTGTTGACCAGCTACTTGAGGGTAGAACTGAGTATATTGCACTTGCCAGTCTAAGTACTCGAAGGAAAAACTAAGTACAGATAAAATTTCTGTATAAGACCCGAGGTTATAACTGAGTACACCAAGCGTCCCAGGGTTAGCCTCGTGTCGCGGTGCACACTGCAGCCGTGCATAGCGGACGCGTGTTGTGGTACATGCCACCTTCATCTTTATAGAGCCCCTCTTTCTCTCTCTCGACGCTCGTCCACTCTCTCATTCTCACTGCAACGACCTCTCCTGTCCCATCATCTTCTCCACAACCGAAGAAAAAACCCCGAAGAAAACCGCCAGCGATGGAGAAGAATGAGATGCCCATTGTCGGCGCTTCCAACGTAGCCGCCGGCGCATCAGCCGCCGGCGCATCGGCCGCCGCCCCCGTCCAGGCCCCCGTCGCTGCTTCCGACGTAGCCGCCGGCGCATCAGCCGCCGATGCATCGGCCGCCGCCCCCGTCCAGGCCCCCGTCCAGGGCCCCGTCGCTTGGGACCCGTACGAACTAGTGCCGTACGTTGCACCGACGAACCCCTACGACACCAGCATCGTCGACGACGAGCCGGAGGTAACCCTTTGTTCCCTTGTTCTTATCCCATTTCAATCCTTTTGTGTTAGATCTAGCGTTATTAGGGTTCGTCTGTTCCTAGTTCAATCCTTTTGTGTTAGATCTTGCGTTATTAGGGTTCGTCTATTCCTAGTTCAATCCTTTTGTGTTAGATCTTGTGTTATTAGGGTTCGTCTGTTCCTAGTTCTAGATCTTGCGTTATTAGTGTTTGTGATTTGCTTTTGTTTAAGATTCGGTTAACTTATGTGAGTAATCAATCCCATCTGGTTAATTTGTGCCGATGATGATGAATATTTGGGCACAAATTGATTCAGGGTTTGGTTAGTGAACAATTGGTGTGTACAAATTTGTTGTGCATGATCTTTGGTTCAGTAACTCAAATCCTGGATATAAGTGTGTCCAATGTAACTAAGGCTACCTCTTTTTTTTGTGCCTATATTATCATGCATGATCTTTTGTTCACTCTCTGTTCCATCATCATTGCAATTGACTCCGTGTTTTTTGCACGATCTTTGGTGCTATGTGACAGGTGCAGAGCAGCGACGTCGACAGCGATGACGAGTCCTTCCACACCAAGACTCATCACGTCCTCAGGAGGCTGCAGTCCGGCCATTACGATGGCCACTTTGCTTGAGGCATTTACAGGTGCCCCTTCTGCAACAGGAAGCTCCACGCCACCAACTTCAACTGCCTGGTGAACCATGCTGAATCCATTGGCAGATCCATTGGCGGCGCTAGAGTTGGAACGACCATGAACGTGCATGCGTTCATGGCCCAACACAAAGCACTTGGGATTCACCTGCGCAGCCTCCAAGCAGCTTAAATTCATGTAAAATGTAGCTTATGTTGGATCTATCGGTAGTACTGTTGGATCTGTCGTGAATATATCTATGCTATGTTGGCTGCTGTATGCAGCTTATCCTATATTTTCTCTGGATTTGTGCCCTAGATTTCCTACCTGATTGGGTAAAAACGAAGGTATAAAGAAATGAATGGCGTTAAAAAACAGAAGGAGAAGCTGCTCTAGATTTGCTACCAATTTGGGCAATCAAGAATGAATGAGATCGAGCGAGAGAGAGGAAAAAGGTGCATTGAAAACTGCTAATCTGGGCAAAAGAGACAGAAACCACTCGTGCCCACGTCCCGGACCCACACGGCTCCACACGCTACGGCCCCACACGCTACGGCCCCCGCTCCGCTCGTATGACCAAACACGGTCTCGTCCTGTCCCATGCGGTCCCTTTCTACCAGCCCCACACAACGCGGCCCACATGACGCGGCCCCACTCGTTAGCACGGAACGGTCAACTGAACGGGATTACTCCCGTCCGAGCTCCTTGTGAGGGTTTCAGACAAGGGCTTGGGGAAAACTAAGGAAAAACTAAGGAGCTGGGGAAAACTGAGTATAACTAAGGACCCGAGGGCACAAAAATAGAAATCCCTAGATTTATTATCATGCTTATACTAATGTTGCTAATAGAATTGTGTGAAGTTTTGTATGAAGAAAGTTTTCAAGTGTAGGGAATGGAGAGTGATGAGATAAGATGAAGTATGGACAAAAGCTCAAGCTTGGGGATGCCCATGTCACCCCAAGAAATATCCAAGAGGTAGAAGCGTCAAAGCTTGGGGATGCCCCTGAGGCACCCCTTCTTCATCGGCAAAAATCAGGTCACCTTTCAAGACACTATATTTTTATTGCTTCATATTCTATGCATTTTTCTTAGAGCGTCTTTACTTTCGCTTTCAGTTTTCTTTTGTTTTGTTTGCTGCAATAAATGGTTGGACCCCAACAAATTAATTTTGGAGAAGACACACCCCGTTTTTCATTGCCAAGAACACTCTAGTTTTCACTCTTATCGTTCAACGAGTGTTCTCTTTTTCTAGAACTGCGTTTAGCTTTTGTTTTTCGCCTTGATTTTTGTTTAGATCTTGTTATATCTTTGCATCATGGTGTATTTAGACCACTGGTCTATGTTGGTTTTCATCAAAAGATTTGTTTCAAAAAGGTTTGAATGGTGTTGGAAAAGAGAAAAAAGTTTCATGCCTATAGTGGTACCAATGGGAGCTTGTTTAGACTGTGGCTTAGACTTTTGCATGTTATGCTTGATGTCATTTTGATAGTATGCTTAGTAGTTTTTGTTGTAGCATGACTTGTCTCAAATGATTGAGATTGCTTAATGAGCCTTTGAAAAAAATCATGCGTTGTTTTTATTATATGGGAGCATGTTATTGTGGTTTTCTCCTTTGATGCTTTATTTGGGTTGACTTGGCGCATGCTTACAACATGTTTGACTCTAAAAAGTCACCATATAGCCTCTATGATCATTTGGTTTTTGACTTGTGATACCACTTTATGCTTCGGTTAATGATGTTTTGTCGCTATGCATGATTATGGCCGTTATTGCTCTCTTAGTTGGTCGCTCCCAGTCTTTTGCTAGCCTTCATTTTGTACTGAGTATGAGCTCTACTCGTGCATCCAACTCCCAAAAACCAAGTTTTTCAATGTGTCCACCATACATACCTATTAGCAATTTGCTATTCCAAGTACATTTGACTTGCTTTTATCTATCCTTCAAATTAAACTTTTTGGTGTTATGTGACAATTAGTCAGTAAAGCTCTCACGAACCTGACGGCACACTTTACTTTTCTCGCTTTTAATAATTTTTGACATTGTGGCTCTCTTATGTTGATGTTATGCTTGCAAGTTGTAAGTTGGAAATTAGCCCAGCTATGCCGTCATGGGGCAAGCTTTCAACATTGCACTTTTTCCATTCAGTTGATATCGTGATCTTTTGTTTATGGATACTCGCGATGTGAAATAAGTTGGGATCTTGTGAGCTCATGGAGTTTGTATATGTGTTAGAGAAATGCTTGGGCTGCTAATCTAAGCCATGCATCATTAATGGTGGAAATTTACAACATGCCCATAGTGGACATTCGACGACGCATATCACAATAAAAAGCTATACCAATGGTAAATAAAAGAGATGCTGAGGTGTTCATTGTCTGTCTGTCTTGTCATTTTGATGTGAGCATGTTCCATGTCATCGGGCAAGAGGTACCCCATTGGCGGTTCTCGATGATACATGTATGCTTACAATGACAAGAACTTGCTTGGGACCTAAGTCGAGTAGCATGTGGTTTGGGTATTCGTACTTCAAGGGACATGAGATTTTCAACTTATGATTTGTTAAGCATATGCTTCATAATTGTATTCACATTAACCTTAACCACTCAAGATGCCTATGATGGGGGCAATGAGAGCTCAAGCAAGTAAGTACCATAATTTTTGGAGGTTTATAAATCTTGCAATCTCTGCTTCCCTCTGCGAAGGGCCTTTCTTTTACTTTTATGTTGAGTCTCCACCTTCTACCTTTATGCACCATCTAAGAGAGCATAGTTGTCATTTTGAGTTTAATGTACATAGTCCCAAAGTTTATCATTGATTGATTCATGATTATGGTTTTGCTTGTTCTTAAATTATCTGTATCTAGTCGCCCTCTTAAACTTGAAGGTGTCCTATGCATTTATGTTTTGCTATTCCATGAAGGACAAGCTGAAAACCACTTTGCTTTGTTTTTCTATATGATTTGAACACACACTTGACTTTCAATGTTTCATTACTCATGATCTTTCGTTTGTGTTACTTTTCATGTTATAACATGGTTGCTAAGTTTTATTGTCAAGATTATGTCTCTTATGCCCATGTTTTAAGTGCTTTGATCTCAGCACTCAATGCTTCATATCGTTGATCAAGATTGTGATGGTGCATATCACCTCTTTTTTTTTGTTATCACTTACCTACTCTAGGACGAGCAGGAGTTAAGCTTGGGGATGCTTGATACGTCTCAAACGTATCTATAATTTTTGATGCTCCATGCTTGTTTATACACCATTTGCTTTGTGTTTTGTTACACTTTGTGGAATTTTTATGCATTTTTTAGAACTAACCTACTAACGAGACGCCATAGTGCTAGTTCCCTGTTTTCTGCTGTTTTTATGTTTCAGAAAAGCTACACAGGAAATATTCTCGGAATTGGACGAAACAAAAGCCAAACCTCCTATTTTTCCAGAACACAAGTTGGAGTCCAAAGCAGAGACGGAGGGGGGCCAAGACCTGGCCACACCCTAGGGCGGCGCGGGCCAAGCCCTGGCCGCGCCACCAGGGGGTGAGCCCCTGGTCCACTTCCTGACGCCGCCCTTCCGCCTATATATTCCCCTCGATGGGAAAAACCTAAATGCCCGATCAATTTTCCACGAAACCTACTGCAAGCCACCGCCATCGTCAGCGCGAGATTGGGAGGGTCCAGAAGCTCTTCCCGGCACCCTGCCGGAGAGGGGAATCACCGCCGGAGGCCTTCTTCATCACCATGGTCGCCTCCGGAGTGATGTGTGAGTAGTCTACCTTGGACTACGGGTCCATAGCAGTAGCTAGATGGTTGTCTTCTCCACCATGTGCTTCATGTTTAGATCTTGTGAGCTGCCTATCATGATCAAGATCATCTTTGTGTAATTCTACATGTTGTGTTTGTTGGGATCCGATGAATATTGGTACTATGTCAAGTTGATGTGTTGAATTATTATCTTTATGTTATCTCTATGTTGTTTATGATCTTGCATGCTCTCCGTTGCTAGTAGATATCTTGGTCGAGTAGATGCTAGTAACTTCAAGAGGGGGTATTTATGCTCGATAGTGGGTTCATGCCTCTAGTAATCTGGGGGATGATAGCGCGGTGATGATGATGTGGAAGCTTCTTCTTCAATCTCGGCAACAGCGACAGAAAACGTTGATACGTCTCAAACGTATCTATAATTTTTGATGCTCCATGCTTGTTTTACACCATTTGCATATTGTTTCGTTACACTTAGTGGCACTTTTATGCATTTTCCGGAACTAACCTATTGACGAAGTGCCACAGTGCCAGTTCCCTGTTTTCTGCTGTTTTTGTGTTTCAGAAGTGATACACAGGAAATATTCTCGGAATTGGACGAAACAAAAGCCAGAAGTCCTATTTTTCTCGGGAGCTTCCAGACATCCGAAGAGAGGAAGGAGAGGGGCCAGAGGCCACCCTCACAAGGGGCTGGCGCGGCCCAGGCCCTGGCCGCGCCACCCCTATGTGAGGAGCCCCTGGCTGCCCTCTCGCGACGCCCCTTCGCCTATAAGAAGCCTCGGGACGGAAAAACCTAAGCCCCCGATCAGATTTCCAGAAAGAGTTCCGTAGCTCCGCCGCCGCCACCGACGAATTTCGGGGGACAGAAGTCTCTGTTCCGGCACCCTGCCGGGACGGGGAAGTGCCCCCGGAGCCATCTCCATCGATCTCCATCGCCGTCTCCGCCGTCTCCATCGACCTCACCACCATCTCCATCAACCTTGCTGTCTCCTATGATGAGGAGGGAGTAGTTCATCCCCGGGGCTAAGGGCTCTACCGGTAGCTATGTGGTTCACCTCTCTCTCCCATGATGTGATCTTTATGTGATCGTGAGCTTTGTATCATGTTGAACAAGTACATGTTATTATTCAGATATTTAGTGTACTCTAGTGGTGATTATTAAAGTAATCTATTCCTCCTGCCATGGTGTAACGGTGACAGTGCGTGGATCATGGTGGTACTTGGTTTAGGCTATGATTGTGATCCCTTGTGGATTATGAGAATAATTATTGCTATGATAGTTTGAGTGATCTATTCCTCCTTTCATGGTGTAAAGTTGACAGTGTGTGCACCGTGTTAGTACTTGGTTTAAGTTGCAATGATTTCTATCTTGAATTGTGATCTGATTTGGTTATCGCTATGAGTGGTGTTTGTCAAGTATTTGATGAACTTTAAGGGGTGCTTCTGTAGCCACTACACAGTGATTAGTGTTATTCAATAGGAGAGTAATTTAGAGTACCTTAGCAAGAGAAGTTACTTGTTCAATCATGTTATATTGTTGGGAGTGTGTCCACTAGTGAAAGTATGATCCCTAGGCCTTGTTTCCAAGCTTTGCATATCGTTTACTTGCTATTTTATTACTTGTTAGCTCGCAGCGATATTTATTCCACATCACGTTTGCTACTTATAATCATCTATACCACTTGTATTTCACTATCTCTTCGCCGAACTAGTGCACCTATACGTCTGACAAGCGTATTGGGTGTGTTGGGGACACAAGAGACTTTCTGTATCGTAATTGCAGGGTTGTTTGAGAGGGATAGCTTTGACCTCTAACCTCCCTGAGTTCGATAAACCTTGGGTGATCCACTTAAGGGAAACTTGCTGCTGTTCTACAAACCTCTGCACTTGGAGGCCCAACAAGTGTCTACAAGAATAGAAGTGCGTAGACATCAAGCTATTTTCTGGCGCCGTTGCCGGGGAGGTAAGGTAAAAGGTACTCGCATCCTCCTGTGTGAGTGCTCGGAGTTATTTCCTTTAGATTCTGGAATTACATCTTTTTGTTTCTTGTTTTTATTTTCACTAGTTAGGCTTAATGGAAAATAAAGAGTTCTTTAGTCTTTTTTCTGAGTTTAGATTTGATGAGAAAATTGAAAAACCTTTGGAGCCTATTTCGCATAGCAATGTTATTAGTACGAATGCTTTGAATACCGTTGTTGCTAATGCTATAGAAAAGTCTAAGCTTGGGGAAGCTGGTTTTGTTGAGTATGATATTTTTAGTCCCCTAGCTTTAGTGGAGAAAGTTTGCTCTGATGATATTTTATCTCCCATATGTGATGTTTCTAATAATGCTTGTGCTCCTCATCCTTTTGAAATACCTATGAAAATTGTTAGGCGTGTTATGGATAACTGCTATTTTGGAGATGGAACTGTCCATCCTGGTGATCATTTGCTTTTTATACATGAATTATGCGAGTTGTTCCAGTGTGCAGGTATTTCAATGAACCAAGTTAAGAAGAAATTATTCTCTTTGTCACTGAAAGGCAGAGCTGAGGAATGGTATCGGCTGCTTGAAGATGGTCCATCTATTGACTGGGAGGAAATTGTGCATCTCTTTTATTCTAAATTCTATCCTTCTAGTCAGGTTTATAAAGATAGAAATTACATTTATAATTTTCATCCGCACGAGGGAGAAAGCATTGCCCAAGCTTGGGGAAGATTGAAGTTACTAATGCATAAATGTCCTATTCATGATCTTCCCCGTAATATTGTTATTGATAATTTTTATGCACGGCTTACTCTTCCTGATAAGGATTATTTGGATGCTTCTTGCTTTGGATCATTCACTCATATGAAGGAAGATGCTAAGTGGAAACTTCTTGACCGTATACAAGAGAATGCTGAAGGATGGGAAAACGACAAAGGTAAAGGATCAGGTATGAATTACGAGTTTGATTGCATTAAGTCTTTTGCTGAAACTGCTAATTTTCAAGAGCTTAGTGCTAAATATGGTCTTGATCCTCAAATTATGGTTGATTGCTTTAAAGCCTTTGCTTCCCATATGAATGTTCCTAAAGGAAATGGGGACGTGTATCATGAACCTTTTAAGGACACTTGCATAGAAAGTGATATTGTTATTGATGATTGCAATAAACATGCTCAAACTTCTAAAAGTCCTATTTCTTATAAGCATGTTAATTTTTGTGGAGTACATAGACCTTGTGAACAGAGTTACAACAAGGAAGATTATTGCATCACCCACGCAAATGAAGAAACCAGCATGTGGCTCAAGGATCTAGATGTGCTTGGCGAATGGGTTTGTGAGCTTTATCCTTTTCTTTGTGAATATTGCGGTGAAAAAGGTCACTTTAATTTTCAATGTCCAATTAATCGAACAAGTACCGCAGATTTGTATTGTGATGATAAGATTACTCTCAATCAGCATGATGAGCTTACTCTGTTTTTGAATTGTGAAGAGATATCTAGAAAGCTTGCTTTGATAGACATGAATGATGTTGATATTAATAGCACCCTTGTTGGTTGTCATCTCTATTGTGCTAAAGATTGCCTTGCAAATACTTACTTACAAGATCTTATTAAACATGATGTTTTGCCAAGCTATGACAGGACTAATAGATGTTTCGATATTATTAATAGAGAGGAGGAATCCTCCAAAGTTTCCTCTGTTGTTTCTGTCAGCAAACCAGATTATGTGGAGAAGACGCCTTTCCCTCCTAGAGAATATGTGGAGAAGATGCCCTTCAAGTCTCTCCCTCCTAAAGGAGAGAGTAAGAAGAGTAAGAAGAAGAAGAAGAAGAAGAAGAGGAGTAAGAGGCGAGAGGACACGGTATCTTCCCTTAAGCCTTATGATCCTGTTATAGATTATGATAATTCTGATTGGGATGATGTTCCTATGCCTATTACCTATGTTAGTGATCATGATTGGGAAAAGCACTCTACTTTTGATATTGAAAATCTTTTTGGTACCAATTCTAAGGTTAATAATTGTTGTACCATCAGTACTATCCATGTTCCTTCCTATGATGATATGTTTGACGAGTATGCTTTGCGACATAGTAGTTCTCGAGCTTGTGATGATGGGTATAATATTTTCAGTTCACCTACTTTCGAGGAGAAGAATAGTTATGATTACAATATGCCTCCTGTCTTTGATGATTATGGTGATGAGAATAATTATTCTGTTGAATCTGCTCCTACTACTGTTGTTCATGTGGGGAGTATTAACCCTTTTATGCATGTGGCTCATGATAGGGATGCTTTAAATGATAGTTATATTGTTAGTTCTATTCATGATGCTACTGAAAGTTACTATGAGAGAGGGAAACATGGTTTGATGGATCTCAACAATATTGAGTTTCCCCTCTTTATATTGCAATTCTTGAAGTTATACTTGTTTTGCCTTCCTATGCTTTTTGCTTTGCGCTTTCATGATTTGTCTCTTTATAAGACTATTTTTCATAGGAAGTGGTTTAGATTTAAATGTCTTTCACACTTGCTTTTTGATGCTCTCTATTGCTTTAAATTCCTATATGGCGCCTTTGCCTCAAGCGCGCCCACATGAGCATCTTTGCAAATTTCTGCGCCTAGATCAAAGGCGTTAAAGAAAAGCACTCTTGGGAGATAACCCATTGTTTTATTTTCAGTACTTTTTCTTTTATTTGAGTCTTGGAAGTTATTACTACTGTAATAACTGCTCCTTATCCTTTTTATTTCATTGTTGTGCCAAGGGAAGCCTCTAATTTGAGTGAGGTAAGATTTGGGGATGTTGCTGTCCTGAAACAGTTTTCGGTGCTGCACCGTAAAAATTCGTATAAATTCTCTGTATATATTTTGGACCTGCGATTTCTTGTGCATATGCCCCAGGTTATATCCAAACTTTTCTTAGTTGAACACTTTTTGATTTGAGCAACAGAAAATCCCTCAAAAATTCGACCTTTGTCAGCTGTTCAGTTTTGACAGATTTCTGCCAATATTTGTGTTTGCCACTTTATCGCTTTCTTTTGAGTTCTTTTGATCATGGAACTTTTTGGGGAGTTGCTACAGTAGTATTTGCTATATATGTGGTGGTTTTGAGTTGAAACCTGAAGCTAAAAGAGGTTGAATATATTTTATGCTTGCACTAATGTTGCTAATAGAATTGTGTTTAGTTTTGTATGAAGGAAGTTTTCAAGTGTAGGGATTGGAGAATGATGAGATAAGTTGAAGAATGGACAAAAGCTCAAGCTTGGGGATGCCCATGCATCACCCCAAGAAATATCCAAGAAGTACAAGCGTCAAAGCTTGGGGATGCCCCCGAGGCACCCCTTCTTCATCGGCAAAAATCAGGTCACCTTTCAAAACACTATATTTTTATTGCTTCATGCACTATGTGTTTTTCTTGGAGCGTCAGTTGTTTTAGTTTTCTTAGTTAGTCTAGTTTTGTTTGCTGCAATAAATGGTTAGATCACATCATGTTTCTTTTGGAGGAGATGAACTCGTTTTCATTTGCTAAGAACACTCAGTTTTTCACTCTTATCGTTCACCGAGTGTTCTTCTTTTTCTGCTACTGCTTTTGGTTTTCGTTTTCGCCTTGATTTGCGTTCAGATCTTGCCATATCTTTTCATCAAGGTGTATTTTTGCCTCTGGTCTTCATTGGTTTTCATCAAAAGAGGTGTTTATAAAAATTTCAAATGGTGTTGGAAAAGAGAAAAAGCTTTGTGCAAAATAGTGGTACAAGAAGGAGCTTGTGTAGACTGCGGCTTAGGCTTTTTCATGTCATGCTTGATGTCTTTTTGATAGTATGCTTAGTAGTTTTGCTGTAGCATGACTTGTCTCAAATAACTGAGATTGCTTGATGAGCCTTTGAAAAAATCATGCGTTGTTTTTATTGTATGGAAGCATTATTTTGGTTTTCTCCTTGATGCTTTATTTGGGTTGACTTGGCGCATGCTCACACATGTTAGACTCTTACAAAGTCGCCATTAGCCTTCATGATCATTTAGTTTTTGACTTTTGATGCCATCGTATGCTTCTTTTAATGTCGCTTTGTCGCTTTGCATGATTATGGCCATTATTGCTCTCTTAGTTGGTCGCTCCCAGTCTTTTGCTAGCCCTCACCTTGTACTGAGTATGAGCTCTACTCGTGCATCCAACTCCTAAAAGCCAAAGTTTGCCATTGTGTCCACCATACATACCTACTAGCAATTTGCTATTCCAAGTAAATTTGACTTGCTTTTATATTCTCTTCAAATTAAACTCTTACCAGTGTTATGCGAAATTCGGTTAGTAAAGCTCTCACGAACCGGAAGGCACACTTTACTTTTTCCTGTTCTTAAAAATTTGACATTGTGGTCTCTTATGTTGAGTTGTTATGCTTGCAAGTTGTAAGTTGGATTCTAGCCCAACCATGCCGTCATGGGGCAAGCTTTCAACATTGCACTCCTTATTTGAGTTGATATCGTGATCTTTTGTTTATGAATGCCCGCGGTGTGAAATGAATTGGGAATCTTGTAAGGATCATGGAGTTTTTATATGTGTTAGGGAAACGCCGGGCCGCCAATCTAAGCCATGCATAATTCATGGTGGAAATTTGCAGCATACCCATGGTGAACATTCGACGACGCATCTCACAATAAAAAGCTAAACAATATAGCAAATAAAAGAGATGTCGAGGTGTTCATCGTCTGCTTGTCCTGTCATTTTGGTGTGGGCTTGTTCCATGTCATCGGGCACGGAGGTACCCCATTGACGGTTCTCAATGATACACATATATTTACAATGACAAGAGCCTTGCTTGGGACTCTAAGTAAAGTAGCATGAGGTTTGGGTACTTGTATTCACGGGACACGAGGTTTTCAACTTATGATTTGTCAAGCATATGCATCATAATTGTTCTCGCATTAACTTTAACCATTCAAGATGCTTATGATGGGGGCAATGAGAGCTCAAAGCCGGTAAGTACCATAATTTTTGAAGGTTATAAAACTTGCAATCACTGCTTCCCTCTGCGAAGGGCCTTTCCTTTACTTTTATGTTGAGTCACCACCTTCTATCTTTATGCACCATAAGAGAGCATAGTTGTCATTCTGAGTATAATGTGCATTGTCCCAAAGTTTTCATTGATTGATTCATGATCATGGTTTCACTTGTTCTCGAATTATTTGTATCTAGTCGCCCTCTTAAACTTTAAGGTGTCCTATGCATTTATGTTTTGCTCTCTTTGAAGGACAAGCTGAAAACCTTTTGTATGTTTTTCCTTATGATTTGAACACACGTTTGACTTTCATTGTTTCATTATCATGATCTTTTGTTTGTGTTCATTTGCATGTTTACAACATGGTTGCTAAGTTCTTATTGTCATGATTATATCTTCATGCCCATGTTTTAAGTTCTATTGATCCCAGCTCACCAATGCTTACATATATGATCAAGATTGTGTTGGTGCATGTCACCTCAAAAATTATTCTTTGTTATCACTTACCTACTCGAGGACGAGCAGGAGTTAAGCTTGGGGATGCTTGATACGTCTCAAACGTATCTATAATTTTTGATGCTCCATGCTTGTTTTTACACCATTTGCATATTGTTTTGTTACACTTAGTGGCACTTTTATGCATTTTCCGGAACTAACCTATTGACGAAGTGCCACAGTGCCAGTTCCCTGTTTTCTGCTGTTTTTGTGTTTCAGAAGTGATACACAGGAAATATTCTCGGAATTGGACGAAACAAAAGCCAGAAGTCCTATTTTTCTCGGGAGCTTCCAGACATCCGAAGAGAGGAAGGAGAGGGGCCAGAGGCCACCCTCACAAGGGGCTGGCGCGGCCCAGGCCCTGGCCGCGCCACCCCTATGTGAGGAGCCCCTGGCTGCCCTCTCGCGACGCCCCTTCGCCTATAAGAAGCCTCGGGACGGAAAAACCTAAGCCCCCGATCAGATTTCCAGAAAGAGTTCCGTAGCTCCACCGCCGCCACCGACGAATTTCGGGGGACAGAAGTCTCTGTTCCGGCACCCTGCCGGGACGGGGAAGTGCCCCCGGAGCCATCTCCATCGATCTCCATCGCCGTCTCCGCCGTCTCCATCGACCTCACCGCCATCTCCATCAACCTTGCTGTCTCCTATGATGAGGAGGGAGTAGTTCATCCCCGGGGCTAAGGGCTCTACCGGTAGCTATGTGGTTCACCTCTCTCTCCCATGATGTGATCTTTATGTGATCGTGAGCTTTGTATCATGTTGAACAAGTACATGTTATTATTCAGATATTTAGTGTACTCTAGTGGTGATTATTAAAGTAATCTATTCCTCCTGCCATGGTGTAACGGTGACAGTGCGTGGATCATGGTGGTACTTGGTTTAGGCTATGATTGTGATCCCTTGTGGATTATGAGAATAATTATTGCTATGATAGTTTGAGTGATCTATTCCTCCTTTCATGGTGTAAAGTTGACAGTGTGTGCACCGTGTTAGTACTTGGTTTAAGTTGCAATGATTTCTATCTTGAATTGTGATCTGATTTGGTTATCGCTATGAGTGGTGTTTGTCAAGTATTTGATGAACTTTAAGGGGTGCTTCTGTAGCCACTACACAGTGATTAGTGTTATTCAATAGGAGAGTAATTTAGAGTACCTTAGCAAGAGAAGTTACTTGTTCAATCATGTTATATTGTTGGGAGTGTGTCCACTAGTGAAAGTATGATCCCTAGGCCTTGTTTCCAAGCTTTGCATATCGTTTACTTGCTATTTTATTACTTGTTTGCTCGCAGCGATATTTATTCCACATCACGTTTGCTACTTATAATCATCTATACCACTTGTATTTCACTATCTCTTCGCCGAACTAGTGCACCTATACGTCTGACAAGCGTATTGGGTGTGTTGGGGACACAAGAGACTTTCTGTATCGTAATTGCAGGGTTGTTTGAGAGGGATAGCTTTGACCTCTAACCTCCCTGAGTTCGATAAACCTTGGGTGATCCACTTAAGGGAAACTTGCTGCTGTTCTACAAACCTCTGCACTTGGAGGCCCAACAAGTGTCTACAAGAATAGAAGTGCGTAGACATCAAACGTCTGTTGCCAAGTTGACGTGGGAATGTGTAGTAAATGACCGGCCAGTTGGAAACCCCAAGAGAAGGTTTGATGAATATAGCAGCAAGTTTTCCCTCAGTTATGAAACCAAGGTAATCAATCCAGTAGGAAAAAGCCAATATGACTGAAGGTGATGCCCACTAGCTGCGTGACACTCTAACAAGGGTGTCGTTAACGATTTCTTGTTTGCGCGTCTTCAACCAGTAGCAACGTGGAACCTGCACATAACACAACCAAATACTTTGTTCCCAACTTACGATGAGGTTGTCAATCTCACCGGTTTGCTTGAAACAAAGGTTATGAGCGTATCGAGTGGAATGCAATAGTAATATGCATGTAAAGTAAACAGTGCGAGTAAAGTAAATAGGTGATAGCAATATAAAGGAAATAGGACCGGGGTCCACAGTTCACTAGTGGTGTCTCTCCATAAGATAAAATAACACATGCTAGGTAAACAAATTACAATTGGGCAATTGATAGAATAAAGACAACGTGATATGTCGAGAGGATCACTATGAGATTTACTCTGGGCATTACAACAAGATACATAGACCGCCATCCAACTGCATCTATGACTAATAATCCACTTGTGGTGAATCAATCTGAGAACTCCATAAGTATTAAGTTGCGAACAACAGATAACTGCATTAAGCAAAGTGTGTAATGTAAACAAAGCATATGCCCTTGAGCATATGAATGTTGTTTTCCCCCTAGTAGCAACAGCACATCTACAACCTTAGAGGTTTCTGTCACTCCCCCAGATTAAATAGAGGCATGAACCCACTATCGAGCATAAATACCCCCTCTTGGAGTCACTAGCAACTACTCGGCCAAGATAGCTACTAACAACGGAGAGCATGCAAGATCATAAACAATATAGAGATAACATAAGATAAAATTCAGTACATCAACTCAATCATAACACCAATATTAATCGGATCCCAACAAACACAACATATAGAATTACATAACAGTAGTCTCGATCATGTAAAGCAGCTCACGAGACCTAAACATGAAGCACATGGTGGAGAAGACAACTGATACGTCTCGAACGTATCTATAATTTTTGATGCTCCATGCTTGTTTTTACACCATTTGCCTTGTGTTTCGTTACACTTCGTGGCGTTTTTATGCGATTTCCAAAACTAACCTATTAACAAGTTGCCACAGTGCCAGTTTCCTGTTTTCTACTATTTTTGTGTTTCAAAAAAGTTACACAGGAAATATTCTCGGAATTGGACAAAACAAAAGCCGAACGTCCAGAAATTCACCAAAGCTTCCAGAGAACCGAAGAGGAGACGGAGTGGGGCCACGAGGGCCCCACACAATAGGGCGGCGTGGCCTGGACCCTGGCCGCGCCCCCTATGTGTGAGGGCGCCCTGGCAGCCCCCTGACGACGCCCCTTTGCCTATATAAAGCCTCGGGACAGAAAACCCTAGGGGAATCGGCAATTTTCCAGAAAGAGTTCCGCAGCTCTGCCGCCACCGCCGACAAATTTTGAGGGACAGAAGTCTCTGTTCTGGCACCCTGCCAGGACGAGGAAGTGCCCCCAGAGCCATCTCCATCGGTCTCCATCGCCGTCTCCGGCATCTCTATCGACCTCACCGCCATCTCCATCAACCTTGCTGTCTCCTATGATGAGGAGGGAGTAGTTCTCCCCCGGGGCTGAGGGCTCTACCGGTAGCTATGTGGTTCACCTCTCTCTCCCATGATGTGATCTTTATGTGATCATGAGCTTTGTATCTAGTTGAATTGGTAGATGTTATTATTCAGATATTATGCTACTCCCGTGCTTTATATTTGTAATCTCCGGAGATACCTCGTATCATGGTGTAAAGGTGACTAGTGTGTGCATCATGTGTATCTTTTTGGTTAATGTCTCTATGAAATATTGGTGTTTGTTGGAACCATCTAGTGCATTCACGGTGATAGTGTGGGACAATCTAGTTTGGGTACATACAGACTTTGAGGAGTGCTTCGTAGCCCTACGCATGATTAGTGTATGTTTTCCATTGGAGAATTGTTTTGAGTTGCATATTGATGATAGTATCTATTGGTTCAATTATGTTATATTTGTTGAGAGTGTGTCCACTAGTGAAAGTATGATCCCTAGGCCTTGTTTCCAAGCATTGCACACCATTTACTTCCTGTTTTGTTACATGTTTGCTCGCAGCGATATTTATTTTAGATCACATTTACTACTTATAATCATCACTACTACTTGTATTTCACTATCTCTTCGCTGAACTAGTGCACCTATACATCTGACAAGTGTATTGGGTGTGTTGGGGACACAAGAGACTTTCTATATCGTAATTGCAGGATTGCTTGAGAGGGATAGCTTTGACCTCTTCCTCCCTAAGTTCGATAAACCTTGGATGATCCACTTAAGGGAAACTTGCTGCTGTTCTACAAACCTCTGCACTTGGAGGCCCAACACTGTCTACAAGAACAGATGCGTGCGTAGACATCAAGCTCTTTTCTGGCGCCGTTGCCGGGGAGGTAAGGTAAAAGGTACTCGCATCCTTTTGTGTGAGTGCTCGGAGTTATTTCCTTTAGATTCTGCAATTATATCTTTTTGTTTCTTGTTTTTATTTTCACTAGTTAGGCTTAATGGAAAATAAAGAGTTCTTTAGTCTTTTTCCTGAGTTTAGATTTGAAGAGAAAATTGAAAAACCTTTGGAGCTTAATTTGCATACTAATAGTGTTGTTAGTATAAATGCTTTAAATACCATTGTTGCTATTGCTATAGAAAAGTCTAAGCTTGGGGAAGCTGGTTTTGTTAAGCATGATATTTTTAGTTCCCCAGCTGTAGTGGAGAAAGTTTGCTCTGATGATATTTTATCTCCCCTATGTGATGTTCCTATGCCTGTTACCTATGTTAGTGATCATGATCGGGAAAAGCACTATACTTTTGATATTGAAAATCTTTTTGGTACCAATTCTAAGGTTAATAATTTTTGTACCATCAGTACTATCCATGCTCCTTCTTATGATGATATGTTTGATGAGTATGCTTTGCGAAATAGTTGTTCTCTACCTTGTGATGATACTAAACCTCTGGTTTATGATGGTTATGATGATGAGTGTAATATTTTCAGTTCACCTACTTTTGAGGAGAAAATTAGTTATGATTACAATATGCCTCCTGTTTTTGATGATTATGGTGATGAGAATAATTATTCTGTTAAATCTGCTCCTACTCTGATTGTTCATGTGGGTATTATTAATTGTTTTATGCATGTGGCTCATGATAGGGATGTTTTATGTGATAATTATATTGTTAATTCTATTCATGATGCTACTTAAAGTTATTATGAGAGAGGGAAACATGGTTTGATGGATCTCAATAATATTGAGTTTCCCATCTTTATGTTGCAATTCTTGAAGTTGTACTTGTTTTGCCTTCCTATGCTTTTTGCTTTGCGCTTTCATGACTTGTCTCTTTACAAGACTATTTTTCATAGGAAGTGGTTTAGATTTAAATGTCTTTCACATTTGCTTTTTGATGCTCTCTATTGCTTTAAGTTCCTATATAGCGCCTTTGCCTCAAGCTCTTATATGGTGCCCACATGAGCATCTTTGCAAATTACTGCGCCTAGCTCAAAGACGTTAAAGAAAAGCACTCTTGGGAGATAACCCATTGTTTTATTTTCAGTACTTTTTCTTTTATTTGAGTCTTGGAAGTTATTACTACTGTAATAACCGCTCCTTATCCTTTTTATTTCGTTGTTGTGCCAAGAGAAGCCTCTAATTTGAGTAAGGTAAGATTTGGGGATGTTGCTGTCCTGAAATAGTTTTCGGTGCTGCACCATAAAAATTCGTGAACATTCTCTGTATATCTTTTGGACCTGCGATTTCTAGTGCATATGCCCCAGGTTATATCAAAACTTTCATTAGTTGAACACTTTTTGATTTGAGCAACAGAAAACCTCTAAAAATTCGACCTTTGTCAGCTGTTCTTTCTTTGACAGATTTCTGCCAATATTTGTGTTTGCCACTTTATCGCTTTCTTTTTTAGTTCTTTTGATCACGGAACTTTTTGGGAAGTTGCTACAGTTGTATATACTTTATATGTGGTAGTTTTGAGTTGAAACCTGAAGCAAAAGGGGTTGATTCATTACTATGCTTACACTAATGTTGCTAATAGAATTGTGTTTAGTTTTGTATGAAGGAAGTTTTCTAGTGTAGGGATTGGAGAATGATGAGATGAGATGAAGAATGGACAAAAGCTCAAACTTGGGGATGCCCATGTCACCCCAATAAATATCCAAGAAGTACAAGTGTCAAAGCTTGGGTATGCCCCCGAGGCACCCCTTCTTCATCGGCAAAAATCAGGTCACCTTTCAAGACACTATATTTTTATTGCTTCATGCATTATGCATTTTTCTTGGAGCGTCAGTTGCTTTTGTTTTTAGTTTTCTTTTGCTTTATTTGCTGCAATAAATGGTTATATCACATCATGTTTCTTTTGGAGGAGATGAACTCGCTTTTCAATTGCCAAAAACACTCCGTTTTTCACTCTTATCGTTTCAACGAGTGTTCTCTTTTTCTAGAACTGCGTTTAGCTTGCATTTTTTGCCTTGATTTTTGTTCAGATCTTGTTTTATCTTTGCATTAAGGTGTATTTGGACCTCTGGTATATGTTGGCTTTCCTCAAAAGAGTTTCCTCAAAAAGGTTTGAATGGTGTTGGAAAAGAGAAAAAGTTTCATGCAAAAAAGTGGTACAAAAAGGAGCTTGTTTAGACTGCAGCTTAGACTTTTACATGTCATGCTTGATGTCTTTTTGATAGTATGCTTAGGGCATGAGCAATGGGGGCAGTGGTATGCTACCGCCCCACGTAAGCACGAACCTAAAAAGTAAATAGAGCAATAGGTGTGAAGAATATTGGTCCAACTCATGATATTTTCTCTCTCCCTTAAAAGCTACTTTAGTTTCTCTCTTTCTCTCTCACCTTTTTCCCTCCCTCTTCCCTTTTAGTGTTGAAGAGGCAGCCTCCTGCAGAAGAGACCGCCTCCCTAAAAGTACATCATCCAAGCTTAAATTGGACCACCCGAACCTAGCTAAAGCTGCGAGGCAACACCTCTGGGGCTATGCATTGTACATGCCCTTAGTGATTTTTGCTGTAGCATGACTTGTCTCAAATGACTGAGATTGCTTAATGAGCCTTTGAAAAAATCATGCGTTATTTTTATTATATGGAAGCATTTATTTGGTTTTCTCCTTTGATGCTTTATTTGGGTTGACTTGGCGCATGCTTACACCATGTTGACTACAAAAATAAGTCGCCTATAGCCTCTATGATCATTTAGTTTTTGACTTTTGATGCCATCTTATGCTTCTTTTAATGTTGCTTTGTCGCTTTGCATGATTATGGCCGTTATTGCTCTATTAGTTAGTCGCTCCCAGTCTTTTGCTAGCCCTCATTTTGTACTGAGTATGAGCTCTACTCGTGCATCCAACTCCCAAAAACCAAGTTTGCCATTGTGTCCACTATAAATTCCTATGCATGGTATTTGTAAGCCATTCCAAGTAATTTTTCATGTGCTACCTTTCAAAAAACCTTCAAAACACTTCTTGTTTTGTGACATTGTTTTTAGCTCATGGGGATGTAGTGGTCGGATTTGCTATCTTCCATATTGTTTATTCCAAAAAGAAAAGAAAAAAAAGAAAAAAAGGCACTCCTCCATGGTATTTGAATGTTGGTGGGCTCCCGATGGAATCGGTTAGCCATGTTTTGTGAAAGGAAAAAAATGTGGGGAGGAGTGCCAAGCTTTATAAAAGAGCACAAAAGTGCCAATCTCTCTCTCAAAAACTTGCTTCATTTTTGTATGGAAGATAGTAAGAACCCCATTGCCAGTCGTTGACAAAGACAACCACCTCTCAAAACCAATTTTTATCTCTCTGTTTTACAAATGAAAAGCTCTAGCACATGTTTAATCACTGCTTCCCTCTGCGAAGGGCCTTTCTTTTTACTTTTATGTTGAGTCACCACCTTCTACCTTTATGCACCGTCTAAGAGAGCATAGTTGTCATTCTGAGTATAATGTGCATTGTTCCAAAGTTTATCATTGATTGATTCAGGACTATGGTTTCACTTGTTCTTAAATTACTTGTATCTAGTCACCCTCTTAAACTTGAAGGTGTCCTATGCATTTATGTTTTGCTATTCCATGAGGGACAAGCTGAAAACCATTTACTATGTTTTTCCATATGATTTGAACACACGTTTGACTTTCATTGTTTCATTATTCATGATCTTTTGTTTGTGTTCTTTTTCATGTTATAACATGGTTGCCAAGTTTCTATTATCAAGATTATGTCTTTCATGCCCATGTTTTAAGTTCTTTGATCTTAGCACTCAATGCTTTACCTATATGATCAAAGTTGTGATGGTGCATGTCACCTCAAAAATTATTTCTTTGGTTATCACTTACCTACTCGAGGATGAGCAGGAGTTAAGCTTGGGGATGCTGATACGTCTCGAACGTATCTATAATTTTTGATGCTCTATGCTTGTTTTTACACCATTTGCCTTGTGTTTTGTTACACTACGTGGCATTTTTATGCGATTTCCGGAACTAACCTATTAACAAGTCACCACAGTGCCAGTTCCCTGTTTTCTGCTGTTTTTGTGTTTCAGAAAATCTACACAGAAAATATTCTCGGAATTGGACGAAACAAAAGCCGAACGTCTAGAAATTCACCGAAGCTTCCAGAGAACCGAAGAGGAGACGGAGTGGGGCCACGAGGGCCCCACACAATAGGGCGGCGCGACCTGGCCCCTGGCCACACCCCCTACGTGTGAGGGCGCCCTAGCAGCCCCCTGACGACGCCCCTTCGCCTATATAAAGCCTCGGGACGGAGAACCCTAGGGGAATTGGCAATTTTCCAGAAAGAGTTCCGCAGCTCCGCCGCCACCGCCGACGAATTTCGGGGGACAGAAGTCTCTGTTCCGGCACCCTACCGGAACGGGGAAGTGCCCCCAGAGCCATCTCCATCGGTCTCCATCGTCGTCTCCGCCGTCTCCATCGACCTCACCGCCATCTCCATCAACCTTGCTGTCTCCTATGATGAGGAGGGAGTAGTTCTCCCCCGGGGCTGAGGGCTCTACCGGTAGCTATGTGGTTCACCTCTCTCTCCCATGATGTGATCTTTATGTGATTATGAGCTTTGTATCTAGTTGAATTGGTAGATGTTATTATTCAGATATTATGCTACTCCCATGCTTTATATTTATAATCTCCGGAGATACCTCGTATCATGGTGTAAAGGTGACTAGTGTGTGCATCATGTGTATCTTTTTGGTTAATGTCTCTATGAAATGTTGGTGTTTGTTGGAACCATCTAGTGCGTTCACGGTGATAGTGTGGGACAATCTAGTTTGGGTACATACGGACTTTGAGGAGTGCTTCATAGCCCTACGCATAATTAGTGTATGTTTTCCATTGGAGAATTGTTTTGAGTTGCATATTGATGATAGTATCTATTGGTTCAATTATGTTATATTTGTTGAGAGTGTGTCCACTAGTGAAAGTATGATCCCTAGGCCTTGTTTCCAAGCATTGCACACCATTTACTTCCTGTTTTGTTACATGTTTGCTCGCAGCGATATTTATTTCAGATCACATTTACTACTTATAATCATCACTACTACTTGTATTTCACTATCTCTTCGCCGAACTAGTGCACCTATACATCTGACAAGTGTATTGGGTGTGTTGGGGACACAAGAGACTTTCTGTATCGTAATTGCATGATTGCTTGAGAGGGATAGCTTTGACCTCTTCTTCCCTGAGTTCGATAAACCTTGGGTGATCCACTTAAGGGAAACTTGCTGCTGTTCTACAAACCTCTACACTTGGAGGCCCAACACTGTCTACAAGAACAGACATGTGCATAGACATCAACAACCAACTAGCTACTGCTATGGACCCATAGTCCAAGGTAGACTACTCACTCATCGCGCCGGAGGCAAGCATGGCGATGAAGAAGACCTCCGGTGGCGATTCCCCTCTCTGGCAGGGTTCCGAGAAGAGCTTCTGGACCCTCATGATCTTCGGGTCGACGGCGGCGGTGGATCGCGATGTATTCTGGAAAAGTGATCGAGCATTTAGGTTTTTCCCGTCGGGGGGTCTTTATAGGCGAAGGGGCGTCGTCAGAAGTGGCCCTGGTGGGGCTCACCATAGGGGGGCGCGGGCCAGCCCCAGGCCGCGCCCCCTGGTGGTGTGGCCCACCAGTGGCTCCTCTCCGTCTCCTCTTCAGTTCTCTGGAAGCTTCGGTAAATATCTGGACGTCTGGCTTTTGTTTCGTCCAATTCTGAGAATATTTCCTGTGTAACTTTTCTGAAACACAAAAACAGCAGAAAACAGGGAACTGGCACTGTGGCATCTCGTTAATAGGTTAGTTCCAGAAAATGCATAAAAATGCCACGAAGTGTAACGAAACACTAAGCAAATGGTGTAAAAACAAGCATGGAGCATCAAAAATTATAGATACATTGGAGACGTATCAGCATCCCCAAGCTTAACTCCTGCTCGTCCTCGAGTAGGTAAGTGATAACAAAAGAAATAATTTTTGAGGTGACATGCACCTACACAATCTTGATCAAATATGTAAGCGTTGTGCGCTGGGATCAAAAGAACTTAAAACATGGGCATGAAAGATATACTCTTGATAGAAGAAACTTAGCAACCATATTATAACATAAAAAAGAACACAAATGAAAGATCATGAAAATGAAACAATGAAAGTCAAACGTGTGTTCAAATCATAAGGAAAGACATACAAATGGTTTTCAGCTTGTCCTTCATGAGAGAGCAAAACATAAATGCATAGGACACCTTCAAGTTTAAAAGGGCGACTAGATACAAATAATTTGCGAACAAGTGAAACCAACAATATGAATCAATCAATGAAAACTTTGGGACAATGCACATTATACTCAGAATAACAACTATGCTCTCTTAGACGGTGCATCAAGGTAGAAGGTGGTGACTCAACATAAAAGTAAAAGAAAGGCCCTTCGCGGAGGGAAGCAGTGATTGCAAGTTTTATAAACCTTCAAAAATTATGGTACTTACCGGCTTTGAGCACTCATTGCCCCCATCATAGGCATCTTGAATGGTTAAAGTTAATGCAAAAACACTTATGTTGCATATGCTTGACAAATCATAAGTTGAAAAGCTCGTGTCCCGTGAAATACGAATACCCAAACCTCATGCTACTCGACTTAGAGTCCCAAGCAAGCTCTTGTCATTGTAAATATATGCGTATCATCGAGAACTGCCAACGGGGTACCTCCGTGCCCGATGACATGGAACAAGCCCACATCAAAATGACAGGACAAACAGACAATGAACACCTCGGCATCTCTTTTATTTATCATTGGTATAACTTTTCATTTTGAGGTGCATCGTCGAATGTCCACTATGGACATTCTGTAAATTTCCACCATGAATGATGCATGGCTTAGATTAGCGGCCCGGGCATTTCTCTAACACGTATACAAACTCCATGATCCCGCAAGATTCCCAATTCATTTCACACCGCGAGTATCCATAAACAAAAGATCACGATATCAACTCAAATGAAAGATAGTGCAATGTTGAAAGCTTGCCCCATGATGGCATGGCTGGGCTAATTTCCAACTTACAACTTGCAAGCATAACAACTCAACATAAGAGAGCCACAATGTCAAAATTTTAAAACGATAAAGGTAAAGTGTGCCATCAAGTTTGTGAGAGCTTTACTGACCAATTTTCGCATAACACCAAAAAGAGTTTAATTTGAAGGATAGATAAAAGCAAGTCAAATGTACTTTGGAATAGCAAATTGCTAATAGGTATGTATGGTGGACACTTTGGAACAACTTGGTTTTTAGGAGTTGGATGCACGAGTAGAGCTCATACTCAGTACAAAATGAGGGCTCGCAAAAGACTGGGAGCGACCAACTAAGAGAGCAATAACGGCACTAATCATGCATAGCGACAAAGCGACATTAAAAGAAGCATAAGATGGCATCAAAAGTCAAAAACTAAATAATCATAGAGGCAATGGCGACTTTGTATGAGTCTAACATGTGTGATCATGCGCCAAGTTAATCCAAATAAAGCATCAAAGGAGAAAACCAGAATAATGCTTCCAAATAATTAAAACAACGCATGATTTTTTTTCAAAGGCTCATTAAGCAATCTCAGTCATTTGAGACAAGTCATGCCACAGCAAAACCACTAAGCATACTATCAAAAAGACATCAAGCATGACATGCAAAAGCCTAGGCCGCAGTCTACACAAGCTCCTTCTTGTACCACTTTTTTGCATAAAGCTTTTTTCTCTTTTCCAACACCATTCGAACTTTTTATAAACAACTCTTTTGATGAAAACCAACATGGACCAGAGGTCAAAACACACCTTGATGAAAAGATATAACAAGATCTGAACACAAATCAAGGTGAAAATCAAAAGCTAAACGCAGTTCTAGAAAAAGAAGAACACTCGATCAAGTCCGTTTTTCACTCTTATCGTTCAACGAGTGTTCTTGGCAAATGAAAAGCAAGGCAACTTCTCCAAAAGAAATTTGTTGGGGTCCAACCATTTATTGCAGCAAACAAAACTAAATAAAACTGAAAACTAAAAACAACTGACGCTCCAAGAAAATGCATAATGCATGAAGCAATAAAAATATAGTGTGTTGAAAGGTGACCTGATTTTTGCCGATAAAGAAGGGGTGCCTCGGGGGCATCCCCAAGCTTTGACGCTTGTACTTCTTGGATATTTATTGGGGTGACATGGGAATCCTCAAGCTTGAGCTTTTGTCCATTCTTCAACTCATCTCATCATTCTCCAATCCCTACACTTGAAAACTTCCTTCATACAAAACTAAACACAAATCTATTAGCAACATTAGTGTAAGCATAATATTGAATCAAACCTTTTTTGCTTCAGGTTTCAACCCAAAACCACCACATATAAAGCATATACTACTGTAGCAACTTCCCCAAAAGTTCTGTGATCAAAAGAACTTAAAAAGAAAGCGATAAAGCGGCAAACACAAATATTGGCAGAAATCTGTCAAAACAGAACAGCTGATAAAGGTCGAATTTTTAGAGGGTTTTCTGTTGCTCAAATCAAAAAGTGTTCAACTAATGAAAGTTTGGATATAACCTGGGGCATATGCACAAGAAATCGCAGGTCCAAAAGATATACAGAGAATGTTCACAAATTTTTATGGTGCAGCACTGAAAACTGTTTCAGGACAGCAACATCCCCAAATCTTACCTCACTCAAATTAAAGGCTTCTCTTGGCACAAAAACTAAATAAAAAGGATAAGGAGAGGTCATTACAGTAGTAATAACTTCCAAGACTCAAATAAAAAAAAGTACTGAAAGTAAAAACATTGGGTTATCTCCCAAGAGTGCTTTTCTTTAATGCCTTTGAGCTAGGCGCAGAAAATGCGAATCAAGTATTTTCGAAAGAGGCATTAAGATCAATTGTTTCCTCAAGATCACCACTTACCACATTAGGCACTTTAGAGGTTCCCAAAGATGATTCAACCTGCAAGTCACTGTTAGTTGAACTAAAAGTCTTACCGATCTTAAAAACATATTGCGGTTTAGGCACAGACACTTTGGGAATATACATAAATTTTTGCTCTTTTCCAACAAAAGCTTTCTCTTTCTTAAACTTAAGAGAAGAGAAAATTGAACTTAAAGTTTCCATGGACTCCTCAAGTTTCCTAATCCTAAGGTTTTGACTATCAAGAGTAGTGCTAGCCTCTAAAATGGTGATTCTCTTACCGATACTTTCTATCAATTCATTAACACGGCTAGCATTATCAAGGATATTTGGCAAACTTTTTTCTAAAGAGCTAAGATTTTCTAGAACTTCCTCCAAAGTGACCTCAGTTTTAACAACATGAATAGGTGGTACCCTCACTAAACTTTCAATTAAAGTGCATGCTTCAAGAGCGGGAGTACCTAGAAAATTACATCCTGCAAGAGTATCAAGAACGTATCTATACCAACTAGTTATACCAACATAAAAATTTCTAAGGAGGATCATGGTAGAATGCTTCTTTTTACACCTATGATGAGAATTGCTAATACGGTACCAAACATCTTTCAAGCTCTCTCCCCCTTGTTACTTAAAAGTACGAACTTCAACTTCAGGATTACTCATTCTAACAAGACTAAAAGCAAGCAAGTAAAAACAACTATAAAGGATACTAATTTTTTTGTGTTTTTTATAAAACGATGCAAGTAAAAATAAAGTAAAGTAAAACTTAAAACAAAGTAAAGGATGTGCGTGCGAAACTCCCCTTGCAGAAGTCTTCTTTTTCCCCGGCAACGGCGCCAGAAAACTTGTTGATGGCACAGTGATGATGATGTGGAAGCTTCTTCAATCTCGGCAACGGCGACAGAAAACTTCTGTTGCCAAGTTGACGTGGGAATGTGTAGTAAATGACCGGCCAGTTGGAAACCCCAAGAGAAGGTTTGATGAATATAGCAGCAAGTTTTCCCTCAGTTATGAAACCAAGGTAGTCAATCCAGTAGGAAAAAGCTAATACGACTGAAGGTGATGCCCACTAGCTGCGTGACACTCTAACAAGGGCGCCGTTAACGATTTCTTGTTAGCGCGTCTTCAACCAGTAGCAACGTGGAACCTACACACAACACAACAAAATACTTTGTTCCCAACTTACGATGAGGTTGTCAATCTCACCGGTTTGCTTGAAACAAAGGGTATGACCGTATCGAGTGGAAAGCAATAGTAATATGTGAGTAAAGTAAACAGTGTGAGTAAAGTAAACAGGTGATAGCAATATAAAGGAAATAGGACCGGGGTCCACAGTTCACTAGTGGTGTCTCTCCATAAGATAAAATAACATATGCTGGGTAAACAAATTACAGTTGGGCAATTGATAGAATAAAGGCAACGTGATATGTCGAGAGGATCACTATGAGATTTACTCTGGGCATTACAACAAGATACATAGACCGTCATCCAACTGCATCTATGACTAATAATCCACTTGTGGCGAATCAATCTGAGAACTCCACAAGTATTAAGTTGCGAACAATAGATAACTGCATTAAGCAAAGTGTGTAATGTAAACAAAGCATATGCCCTTGAGCATATGAATATTGTTTTCCCCCTAGTAGCAACAGCACATCTACAACCTTAGAGGTTTCTGTCACTCCGCCAGATTAAATAGAGGCATCAACCCACTATCGAGCATAAATACCCCCTCTTGGAGTCACTAGCAACTACTCGGCCAAGATAGCTACTAACAACGGAGAGCATGCAAGATCATAAACAACATAGAGGTAACATAAGATAAAATTCAGTACATCAACTCAATCATAACACCAATATTCATCGGATCCCAACAAATACAACATGTAGAATTACATAACGGTAGTCTCGATCATGTAAAGCAGCTCACAAGACCTAAACATGAAGCACATGGTGGAGAAGACAACCAACTAGCTACTGCTATGGACCCATAGTCCAAGGTAGACTACTCACTCATCGCGCCGGAGGCAAGCATGGCGATGAAGAAGACCTCCGGTGGCAATTCCCCTCTCCGGCAGGGTGTTGGGAAGAGCTTCTGGACCCTCCCGATATTCGGGTCGATGGCGGCGGCGGATCGCGATGTATTCTGGAAAAGTGATCGGGCATTTAGGTTTTTCCCGTCGGGGGGTCTTTATAGGTGAAGGGGCATCGTCAGAAGTGGCCCTGGTGGGGCTCACCATAGGGGGGCGCGGGCTAGCCCCAGGCCGCGCCCCCTGGTGGTGTGGCCCACCAGTGGCTCCTCTCCGTCTCCTCTTCGGTTCTCTGGAAGCTTCGGTAAATATCTGGACGTCTGGCTTTTGTTTCGTCCAATTCCGAGAATATTTCCTGTGTAACTTTTCTAAAACACAAAAACAACAGAAAACAGGGAACTGGCACTGTGGCATCTCGTTAATAGGTTAGTTCTGGAAAATGCATAAAAATGCCACGAAGTGTAACGAAACACTAAGCAAATGGTGTAAAAACAAGCATGGAGCATCAAAAATTATAGATACATTGGAGACGTATCAGGGGAGTGACAGAAACCTCTAAGGTTGTAGATGTGTTGTTGCCACTAGGGAGAAAACACCATTCTTGTGTTCAAGGACATTTGCATTGTTTACATTACGCACTTTGCTTTATGCAGTTATCTGTTATTCACAACTTAATACTCAACGGGTGCTCAGACGACACCTCGAGAGTGGATTATTGATACGTCTCCAACATATCTATCATTTTTGATGCTCCATGCTTGTTTTCACATCATTTGTCTAATGTTGTGTTACACTTCGTGGCACTTTTATGCATTTTCCGGAACTAACCTATTAACGAGTTGCCACAGTGCCAGTTCCCTGTTTTCTGTTGTTTTTGTGTTTCAGAAGTGATACACAGGAAATATTCTCGGAATTGGACAAAACAAGTTCATGAAGTCTTATTTTACCCGGAAGCTTCCAGAGATCCGAAGGAGAGTAGGAGGGAGGCCACCAGGGCCCCACACGCAGGGCTGGCGCGGCCAGGGCCTGGGCCACGCCACCCTGGCGTGAGGGCACCTGGCCCCTCCTCTGACATCGCCCCTTCGCCTATAAAGACCCCCCGACGGAAAAAAACCTAAGTACCCGATCACTTTTCCAGAACACATCGCGATCCACCGCCGCCGTCGACCCGAAGATCAGGAGGGTCCAGAAGCTCTTCCCGGCACCCTGCCGGAGAGGGGAATCGCCACCGGAGGTCTTCTTCATCGCCATGCTTGCCTCTGGAGCGATGAGTGAGTAGTCTACCTTGGACTATGGGTCCATAGCAGTAGCTAGATGGTTGTCTTCTCCACCATGTGCTTCATGTTTAGATCTCATGAGCTGCCCTACATGATTGAGATCACCATTATGTAATTCTACATGTTTGGTTTGTTGAGATCCGATGAATATTGGTGTTTATGATTGAGTTGTTGTACTGAATATTATCTTTTGTTATCTCTATGTTGTTTATGATCTTGCATGCTCTCCGTTGTTAGTAGCTATCTTGGCCGAGTAGTTGCTAGTGACTCCAAGAGGGGATATTTATGCTCGATAGTGGGTTCATGCCTCTATTTAACCTGGGGGAGTGACAGAAATCTCTAAGGTTATAGATGTGCTGTTGCTACTAGGGAGAAAACAACATTCATATGCTCAAGGGCATATGCTTTGTTTACATTACACACTTTGCTTAATGCAATTACCTGTTGTTCGCAACTTAATACTTGTGGAGTTCTCGGATTGATTCGCCACAAGTGGATTATTAGTCATAGATGCAGTTGGATGGCGGTCTATGTATTTTGTTGTAATGCCCAGAGTAAATCTCATAGTGATTTTCTTGACATATCACGTTTATCTTTATTCTATCAATTGCCCAACTGTAATTTGTTTACCCAGCATGTGTTATTTATCTTATGGAGAGACACCACTAGTGAACTGTGGACCCCGGTCCTATTTCCATCATATTGCTATCACCTGTTTACTTTACTCGCACTGTTTACTTTACTCGCATACTCTATTGTTTTCCACTCGATACGCTCATAACCTTTTTTCAAGCAAACCGGTGAGATTGACAACCTCATCGCAAGTTGGGAACAAAGTACTTGGTTGTGTGTGTGCAGGTTCCTCGTTGCAGCTAGCAAGCAAAGCTTGGACGAGGCGCCATATATAAATTGTCCGAAGCTGTCGCAAGCTAGCAAGCATCACCTTCAGTCGTTTGTCTCTCCTCTCCAAGAACGATTAAACCTTGGTTTCTTAACTGAGGGAAAACTAGCTGCTATACTCATCACACTTTCCTCTTGGGGTTCCCAATGGGCTGGTTATTCACCACGCACAAGGACTGTCTGCTACACGTCAACTTGGCACAACAGCTTCTTTTCTGGCACCGTTGCCGGGGAGGAAGTAGAAGACTTCTGCGAGGGGAGTTTTCGCACGCACATCCTTTACTTTGTTATTGCTTTGCTTTACTTTATTTATTTTACCTGCATCGTTTTATATCAAAAACCCGAAAAAATAAGAATCCTTGATAGTTGTTATTTCTTTACTTTTAGTTCATCATGTTGATCCCTTAGTACGTTCTGGAGGACCTCTCAGTAGGTAGTGGGTCGATTATTGGAAAAAGTAACATTGAGGATTTCTTTAATCATATTAGTATGCATAAGGAAGTTGAGGAAAAGTCTTTGGTTGAGCTAGCTCCTAGTTATGAAGTTGCTTCTGCTCATTTAGTTCACATGTTAGAAGCTAGGTTTGCTAGTCTTAATCCTTTCATGCAATACATGTTCCTTAAGCTTCATGAAATTGAGAATCCTGAAAAGAAAGCTTTTATTTTGGAAGCTTTGCGCCTAGAATTTAAAGACGTCATTATTGAAGCTAGAAAAGTTCTTAAACATTTTAATAAACTCGGTTCACCTATAAAGGTTATTTGTACTAACGATGAAGGAGCCGAAATACCTATACCTAGCAAGCTCTTGGGATTGTGTGAAGCTTTCAAAAATAATTTTGACTGGATCTGTCCTGAAAATCTTTTTGATGAAAATAGTGTACCAAAGCGTGATCACTAAGGGTCTTCAAAAACTTATGTGGATGAAATACAATGCCTTATTGACAAGACCTCTGCTGTTGATCTTAATGCTTCTTCTGAAAATACTTGATTCGCAATTTTCTGCGCCTAGCTCAAAGGCGTTAAAGAAAAGCACTCTTGGGAGATAACCCAATGTTTTATTTTCAGTACTTTTTCTTTTATTTGAGTCTTGGAAGTCATTACTACTGTAATGACCGCTCCTTATCTTGTTTATTTTGTTTTTGTGCCAAGAGAAGCCTCTAATTCGAGTGAGGTAAAGATTTGGGGATGTTGCTGTCCTGAAACTATTTTCAGTGCTGCACCATAAAAATTCGTATAAATTCTCTGTATATCTTTTGGACCTGCGATTTCTTGTGCATATGCCCCAGGTTATATCCAAACTTTCGTTAGTTGAACACTTTTTGATTTGAGCAACAGAAAACCCCTCAAAAATTCGGCCTTTGTCAGCTGCTCTGTTTTGACAGATTTCTGCCAATATTTGTGTTTGCCACTTTATCGCTTTCTTTTGAGTTCTTTTGATCATGGAACTTTTGGAGAAGTTGCTACAGTAGTATTTGCTATATATGTGGTGGTTTTGAGTTGAAACCTGAAGCAAAAAAGAGGTTGATTATATGTTATGCTTGCACTAATGTCGCTAATAGAATTGTGTTTAGTTTTGTATGAAGGAAGTTTTCAAGTGTAGGGATTGGAGAATGATGAGATGAGTTGAAGAATGGACAAAAGCTCAAGCTTGGGGATGCCCATGCATCACCCCAAGAAATATCCAAGAATTACAAGCGTCAAAGCTTGGGGATGCCCCCAAGGCACCCCTTCTTCATCGGCAAAAATCAGGTCACCTTTCAAGACACTACATTTTTATTGCTTCATGCACTATGTGTTTTTCTTGGAGCATCAGTTGTTTTAGTTTTCTTAGTTAGTTTAGTTTGTTTGTTTGCTGCAATAAATGGTTGGACCCCAACAAATTTCTTTTGGAGGAGATGTACTCGTTTTCATTTGCAAAGAACACTCCGTTTTTCATTCTTACAATTTCACCGGTTGTTCTTCTTTTTCTGCTACTGCTTTTGGTTTTCGTTTTCACCTTGATTTGCGTTCAGACCTTGCCATATCTTTTCATCAAGGTGTATTTTTGCCTCTGATCTTTATTGGTTTTCATCAAAAAGGTGTTTATAAAAAATTTCAAATAGTGTTGGAAAAGAGAAAAAGCTTTGTGCAAAATAGTGGTACAAGAAGGAGCTTGTGTAGACTGCGGCTTAGGCTTTTTCATGTCATGCTTGATGTCTTATTGATAGTATGCTTAGTGGTTTTGCTGTAGCATGACTTGTCTCAAATAACTGAGATTGCTTAATGAGCCTTTGAAAAAATCATGCGTTGTTTTTTATTGTATGGAAGCATTATTTTGGTTTTCTCCTTGATGCTTTATTTGGGTTGACTTGGCGCATGCTCACACATGTTAGACTCTTACAAAGTCGCAATAGCCTCTATGATCATTTAGTTTTTGAATTTTGATGCCATCTTATGCTTCTTTTAATGTCGCTTTGTCGCTTTGCATGATTATGGCCATTATTGCTCTCTTAGTTGGTCGCTCCCAGTCTTTTGCTAGCCCTCGCCTTGTACTGAGTATGAGCTCTACTCGTGCATCCAACTCCTAAAAGCCAAAGTTTTCCAAAGTGTCCACCATACATACCTACTAGCAATTTACTATTCCAAGTAAATTTGACTTGCTTTTATTTTCTCTTCAAATTAAACTCTTACCAGTGTTATGCGAAATTCGGTCAGTAAAGCTCTCACGAACCGGAAGGCACACTTTACTTTTTCCTGTTCTTAAAAATTTGACATTGTGGTCTCTTATGTTGAGTTGTTATGCTTGTAAGTTGTAAGTTGGAGACTAGCCCAGCCATGCAGTCATGGGCAAGCTTTCAACATTGCACTTCTTATTTGAGTTGATATCGTGATCTTTTGTTTATGGATGCCCGCGGTGTGAAATGAATTGGGAATCTTGTGGGGATCATGGAGTTTGTATATGTGTTAGGGAAACGCCGGGCCGCCAATCTAAGCCATGCATAATTCATGGTGGAAATTTGCAGCATACCCATGGTGAACATTCGACGACGCATCTCACAATAAAAAGCTAAACAAATGGCAAATAAAAGAGATGTCGAGGTGTTCATTGTCTGTTTGTCCTGTCATTTTGGTGTGGGCTTGTTCCATGTCATCGGGCACGGAGGTACCCCATTGGCGGTTCTCAATGATATGCATATACTTACAATGACAAGAGCCTTGCTTGGGACTCTAAGTAAAGTAGCATGAGGTTTGGGTACTCGTATTCACGGGGCACGAGGTTTGCAACTCATAATTGTTCTTGCATTAACTTTAACCATTCAAGATGCTTATGATGGGGGCAATGAGAGCTCAAAGCCGGTAAGTACCATAATTTTTGAAGGTTATAAAACTTGCAATCACTGCTTCCCTCTGCGAAGGGCCTTTCTTTTACTTTTATGTTGAGTCACCACCTTCTATCTTTATGCACCATTAAGAGAGCATAGTTGTCATTCTTAGTATAATGTGCATTGTCCCAAAGTTTTCATTGATTGATTCATATTGTTGGTTTCACTTGTTCTTAAATTATTTGTATCTAGTCGCCCTCTTAAACTTGAAGGTGTCCTATGCATTTATGTTTTGCTCTCTTTGAAGGACAAGCTGAAAACCATTTGTATGTTTTTCCTTATGATTTGAACACACATTTGACTTTCATTGTTTCATTTTCATGATCTTTTGTTTGTGTTCATTTGCATGTTTACAACATGGTTGCTAAGTTCTTATTGTCAAGATTATATCTTCATGCCCATGTTTAAAGTTCTTATGATCCCAGCTCACAAATGCTTACATATATGATCAAGATTGTGTAGGTGCATGTCACCTCAAAAATTATTCTTTTGTTATCACTTACCTACTCGAGGACGAGCAGGAGTTAAGCTTGGGGATGCTTGATACGTCTCCAACGTATCTATAATTTTTGATGCTCCATGCTTGTTTTTACATCATTTGCCTAATGTTTCGTTACACTTCGTGGCACTTTTATGCATTTTCCGGAACTAACCTATTAACGAGTTGCCACAGTGCCAGTTCCCTGTTTTCTGCTGTTTTTGTGTTTCAGAAGTGATACCCAGGAAATATTCTCGGAATTGGACGAAACAAGTTCCTGAAGTCTTATTTTACCCGGAAGCTTCCAGAGATCCGAAGGAGAGTAGGAGGGGGGCCACCAGGGCCCCACACGCAGGGCTGGTGCGGCCAGGGCCTAGGCCGCGCCACCCTGGCGTGAGGGCACCTGGCCCCTCCTCTGACATCGCCCCTTCGCCTATAAAGACCCCCCGACGGAAAAAACCTAAGTACCCGATCACTTTTCCAGAACACATCGCGATCTGCCGCCGCCGTCGACCCAAAGATCGGGAGGGTCCAGAAGCTCTTCCCGGCACCCTGCCAGAGAAGGGAATCGCCACCGGAGGTCTTCTTCATCGCCATGCTTGCCTCCAGAGCGATGAGTGAGTAGTCTACCTTGGACTGTGGGTCCATAGCAGTAGCTAGATGGTTGTCTTCTCCACCATGTGCTTCATGTTTAGATCTCATGAGCTGCCCTACATGATTGAGATCACCGTTATATAATTCTACATGTTTGGTTTGTTGGGATCCGATGAATATTGGTGTTTATGATTGAGTTGCTATACTGAATATTATCTTTTGTTATCTCTATGTTGTTTATGATCTTGCATGCTCTCCGTTGTTAGTAGCTATCTTGGCCGAGTAGTTGCTAGTGACTCCAAGAGGGGGTATTTATGCTCGATAGTGGGTTCATGCCTCTATTTAACCTGGGGGAGTGACAGAAACCTCTAAGGTTGTAGATGTGCTATTGCTACTAGGGAGAAAACAACATTCATATGCTCAAGGGCATATGCTTTGTTTACATTACACACTTTGCTTAATGCAATTATCTGTTGTTCGCAACTTAATACTTGTGGAGTTCTCGGATTGATTCGCCACAAGTGGATTATTAGTCATAGATGCAGTTGGATGGCGGTCTATGTATTTTGTTGTAATGCCCAGAGTAAATCTCATAGTGATCTTCTTGACATATCACGTTTATCTTTATTCTATCAATTGCCCAACTGTAATTTGTTTACCCAGCATGTGTTATTTATCTTATGGAGAGATACCACTAGTGAACTGTGGACCCCTGTCCTATTTCCATCATATTGCTATCACCTGTTTACTTTACTCACACTGTTTACTTTACTCGCATACTCTATTGTTTTCCACTCGATACGCTCATAACCTTTGTTTCAAGCAAACCAGTGAGATTGACAACCTCATCGCAAGTTGGGAACAAAGTACTTGGTTGTGTGTGTGCAGGTTCCGCGTTGCAGCTAGCAAGCAAAGCTTGGACGAGGCGCCATATATAAATTGTCCGAAGCTGTCGCAAGCTAGCAAGCATCACCTTCAGTCGTTTGTCTCTCCTCTCCAAGAACGATTAAACCTTGGTTTCTTAACTGAGGGAAAACTAGCTGCTATACTCATCACACCTTCCTCTTGGGGTTCCCAACGGGCTGGTTATTCACCACACACAAGGACCGTCTGCTACACGTCAACTTGGCACAGAAATTATTAGTCATAGATGCAGTTGGATTATAGTCTATGTATTTTGTCGTAATGCCCAGAGTGCATCTCATAGTGATCCTCATGACATATGTACGCTATCTTTATTCTATCAATTGCCCAACTATAATTTGTTTACCCAGCATGTTGTTATTTATCTTCTGGAGAGACACCACTAGTGAACTGTGGACCCCGGTTGACAAGGGTATAGCTAATAGAGCCCGCTAGTTGAGTACCCCTGAGGCCCGTTAAGCTAGGCCCAATTATAATAATAGTCGAAATACGAGTTCTTACCGTATGTCGATGTTGTAATCTGTATCGGACCCTACCCGATCCTCGAGACCTGGCCACCTATATATAGGGGCCAGGAGGGGACGGAGTAGGGCAGATTAAAAGCAAGCAAGGTTCAACACCCAAGTTTACTTTCGAGATACACATATTTCGACTAACTTTACCTTCGAGTTCATCCGACGCCCTATCTCCCTGATCCTAAGTCCTTCATTTAGGACATTTGTCGAGTTAACCCTCGTCAATTGGTGCCGACCGTGGGGATTTTGGGCGTTGGAATCATGAATTCGACGGCTTTTTCGCTTTTAGCCAACAGCAATGCAGGAGTCGACGAAAATCAAGAGATAGAGTTGTAATGTCTACGCACGCGTCTGTTCTTGTAGACAGTGTTGGGCCTCCAAGTGCAGAGGTTTGTAGAGCAGCAGCAAGTTTCCCTTAAGTGGATCACCCAAGGTTTATCGAACTCAGGGAGGAAGAGGTCAAAGCTATCCCTCTCAAACAACCCGGCAATTACGATACAGAAAGTCTCTTGTGTCCCCAACACACCCAATACACTTGTCAGATATATAGGTGCACTAGTTCGGCGAAGAGATAGTGAAATACAAGCGGTAGTGATGATTATAAGTAGCAAATGTGACTTGAAGTAAATATCGCTGCGAGCAAACATGTAACAAAATAGGAAGTAAACGGTGTGCAATGCTTGGAAACAAGGCCTAGGGATCATACTTTCACTAGTGGACACACTCCCAACAAATATAACATGATTGAACAAATAAACAACTTCTCTTCACTATGGTACTCTGAATTACTCTCCTATTGAACAACACTAATCATTGCGTAGTGGCTACAGAAGCACCCCTTAAAGTTCATCAAGTACTTGACAAACACCACTCATAGAGATATCCAAATCAAATCACAACTCAAGATAGATATTATTGCAACTTATACCAAGTACTAACACGGTGCACACACTGTCAACATTACACCATGAAAGGAGGAAAAGATCACTTCAATACTATCATAGCGATAATTATTCTCATAATCCATAAAAGAACACAATCATAGCCTAGACCAAGTACCACCATGATGCATGCACTGTCACCGTTACACCATGGCAGGAGGAATAGATTACTTTAATAACATCACTAGAGTACACATAATATCTGAATAATAACATCTACTTGTTCAACATGATACAAAGCTCACGATCACATAAAGATCACATCATGGGAGAGAGAGGTGAACCACATAGCTACCGGTAGAGCCCTCAGCCCCGGGGATGAACTACTCCCTCCTCATCATAGGAGACAGCAAGGTTGATGGAGATGGCGGTGAGGTCGATGGAGACGGCGGAGACGGCGATGGAGACCGATGGAGATGGCTCCGGGGGCACTTCCCCGTCCCGGCAGGGTGCCGGAACAGAGACTTTTGTCCCCTGAAATTCATCGGTGATGGCGGCGGAGCTGCGGAACTGTTCTAGGAAAAACATCGACTCCCCTAGGGTTTTCCGTCCCGAGGCTTTATATAGGCGAAGGGGCGTCGTCAGGGGGCAGCCAGGGGCTCCTCACACCAGGGTGGCGCGGCCAGGGCTTGGGCCGCGCCACCTATGTGTGAGGGCGGCCTCTGGCCCCCCTCCGGCTCTCTTTCGGTCTTCGGGAAGCTTCCGGGAAAAATAAGACTTCTGGAACTTGTTTCATCCAATTCTGAGAATATTTCCTGTGTAGCTTTTCTGAAACACAAAAACAGCAGAAAACAGGGAACTGGCACTGTGGCGACTTGTTAATAGGTTAGTTCCGGAAAATGCATAAAAGTGCCACGAAGTGTAACGAAACATCGGGTAAATGGTGTAAAAACAAGCATGGAGCATCAAAAATTATAGATATGTTGGAGACGTATCAGCATACCCAAGCTTAACTCCTGCTCGTCCTCGAGTAGGTAAGTGATAACAAAAGAAATAATTTTTGAGGTGACATGCACCTACACAATCTTGATCATATAAGTAAGCATTGAGTGCTGAGATCAAAGAACTTAAAACATGAGCATGAAATATATAATCTTGACAATAAGAACTTAGCAACCATGTTATAACATGCAAATGAACACAAACAAAAGATCATGAAAATGAAACAATGAAAGTCAAACGTGTGTTCAAATCATAAGGAAAAACATACAAATGGTTTTTAGCTTGTCCTTCATGGAGAGCAAAACATAAATGCATAGGACACCTTCAAGTTTAAGAGGGCGACTAGATACAAATAATTTAAGAACAAGTGAAACCATGATCATGAATCAATCAATGAAAACTTTGGGACAATGCACATTATACTTAGAATGACAACTATGCTCTCTTAATGGTGCATAAAGGTAGAAGGTGGTGACTCAACATAAAAGTAAAAGAAAGGCCCTTCTTAGAGGGAAGCAGTGATTAAACATGTGCTAGAGCTTTTCATTTGTAAAACAGAGAGATAAAAATTGGGTTTTGAGAGGTGGTTGCTTTTGTCAACGACTGGCAATGGGGTTCTTACTATCTTCCATACAAAAATGAAGCAAGTTTTTGAGAGAGAGATTGGCACTTTTGTGCTCTTTTATAAAGCTTGGCACTCCTCCCCACCTTTTTCCTTTCTCAAACCATGGCTAACCGATTCCATCGGGTGCCCACCAACATTCACATACCATGGAGGAGTGCCTTTTTTTTTGGAATAAGCAATATGGAAGATAGCAAATCCGACCACTACGTCCCCATGAGCTGAAAATAGTGTCACAAAATGAGAAGTATTTTGAAGGTTTTTTGAAAGGTAGCATATGAAAATTTACTTGGAATGGCTTACAAATACCATGCATAGGAATTTATAGTGGACACAATGGCAAACTTGGTTTTTGGGAGTTGGATGCACGAGTAGAGCTCGTACTCAGTACAAGGCGAGGGCTAGCAAAAGACTGGGAGTGACCAACTAAGAGAGCAATAACGGCCATAATCATGCATAGCGACAAAGCAACATTAAAAGAAGCATAAGATGGCCTCAAAAGTCAAAAACTAAATGATCATAGAGGTTGTTGGTGACTTTGTAAGAGTCTAACATGTGTGAGCATGCGCCAAGTCAACCCAAATAAAGCATCAAGGAGAAAACCAAAATAATGCTTCCATACAATAAAAACAACGCATGATTTTTTCAAAGGCTCATTAAGCAATCTCAGTCATTTGAGACAAGTCATGCTACAGCAAAACCACTAAGCATACTATCAAAAAGACATCAAGCACGACATGCAAAAGCCTAGGCCGCAGTCTACACAAGCTCCTTCTTGTACCACTTTTTTGCATAAAGCTTTTTCTCTTTTCCAACACCATTTGAAATTTTTTAAGACACCTCTTTTGATGAAAACCAATAAAGATCAGAGGCAAAAATACACCGCGATGAATAGATATAACAAGATCTAAACACAAATCAAGGCGAAAACAAAAACCAAAAATAGTAGCAGAAAAAGAAGAACACTCGGTTTTTGATAAGAGTGAAAACTAGAGTGTTCTTGGCAATGAAAAACGAGTTCATCTCCTCCAAAAGAAACATGATGTGATCTAATCATTTATTGCAGCAAACAAAACTAAACTAACTAAGAAAACTAAAACAACTGACACTCCAAGAAAAACACATAGTGCATGAAGCAATAAAAATATAGTGTCTTGAAAGGTGACCTAATTTTTGCCGATGAAGAAGGGGTGCCTCGGGGGCATCCCCAAGCTTTGGCGCTTGTACTTCTTAGATATTTCTTGGGGTGATGCATGGGCATCCCCAAGCTTGAGCTTTTGTCCATTCTTCAACTCATCTCATCATTCTCCAATCCCTACACTTGAAAACTTCCTTCATACAAAACTAAACACAATCCTATTAGCAACATTAGTGCAAGAATAACATATAATCAACCTCTTTTTGCTTCAGGTTTCAACCCAAAACCACCACATATAAAGTATATACTACTATAGCAACTTCCCCAAAAGTTCCGTGATCAAAAGAACTCAAAAGAAAGCGATAAAGCGGCAAACACAAATATTGGCAGAAATCTGTCAAAACAGAACAGCTGACAAAGGTCGAATTTTTGAGGGGTTTTATGTTGCTCAAATCAAAAAGTGTTCAACTAATGAAAGTTTGGATATAACCTGGGGCATATGCACAAGAAATCGCAGGTCCAAAAGATATACAGATAATTTATACGAATGTTTACGGTGCAACACTGAAAATAGTTTCAGGACAGCAACATCCCCAAATCTTTACCTCACTCAAATTAGAGGCTTCTCTTGGCACAACAATGAAATAAAAAGGATAAGGAGCGGTCATTACAGTAGTAATGACTTCCAAGACTCAAATAAAAGAAAAAGTACTGAAAATAAAATATTGGGTTATCTCCCAAGAGTGCTTTTCTTTAACGCCTTTGAGCTAGGCGCAGTAATTTGCAAAGATGCTCATGTGGGCGCCATATAAGAGCTTGAAGCAAAGGCGCCATATAAGAACTTGAAGCAACAGAGAGTATCAAAAAGCATGTATAAAACACATTTAAATCTAAACCACTTCCTATGAAAAATAGTCTTGTAGAGAGACAAGTCATGAAAGCGCAAAGCAAAAAGCATAGGAAGGCAAAACAAGTACAACTTCAAGAATTGCAACATAAAGAGGGGAAACTCAATATTGTTGAGATCCATCAAACCATGTTTCCCTCTCTCATAGTAACTTTCAGTAGCATCATGAATAGAACTAACAATATAACTATCACATAAAGCATCCCTATCATGAGCCATATGCATAAAAGGATTAATACTCCCCACATGAACGATCGTAGTAGGAGCAGATTCAACAGAAAAATTATTCTCATCACCATAATCATCAAAGACAGGAGGCATATTGTAATCATAACTATTTTTCTCCTCAAAAGTAGGTGAATTGAAAACATTATACTCATCATCATAAACTAGAGGCTTAGTATCATCACAAGATAGAGAACTACTATGTCGCAAAGCATATTCATCAAACATATCATCATAAGAAGGAACATGGATAGCACTAATGGTACAACAATTATTAACCTTAGAATTGGTACCAAAAAGATTTTCAATATCAAAAGTAGAGTGCTTTTCCCAATCATGATCACTAACATAGGTAACAGGCATAGGAACATCATCCCAATCAGAATTATCATAATCAATAGCAGGATCATAACGCTTAGGGGAAGATACCGTGTCCTCTCGCCTTTTACTCCTCTTCTTCTTCTTCTTCTTCTTCTTACTCTTCTTACTCTCTCCTTTAGGAGGGAGAGACTTGAAGGGCATCTTCTCCACATATTTTTTAGGAGGGAAAGGCATCTTCTCCACATAATCTGGTTTGCTGACAGAAACAACAGAAGAAACTTTAGAGGATTCCTCCTCTCTATTAATAATATCGAAACATCTATTAGTCCTGTCATAGCTTGGCAAAACATCATGTTTTATAAGATCTTGTAAGTAAGTATTTGCGAGGCAGTCTTTAGCACAATAGAGATGACAACCAAGAAGGGTGCTATTAATATCAACATCATTCATGTCTACCAAAGCAATCTTTCTAGATATCTCTTCACAATTCAAAAACAAAGTAAGCTCATCATACTGATTGAAAGTAATCTTATCATCACAATACAAATCTGCGGTACTCGTTCGATTAATTGGGCATTGAAAATTAAAGTGCCCCTTTTCACCGCAAAATTCACAAAGAAAAGGATAAAGCTCACAAACCCATTCACCAAGCACATCTAGATCCTTGAGCCACATACTGGTTTCTTCATTTGCGTGGGTGATGCAATAATCTTCCTTATTGTAACTCTGTTCACAAGGTCTACGTATTCCACAAAAATTAACATGCTTATAAGAAATAGTACTTTTAGAAGTTTGAGCATGTTTATTGCAATCATCAACAACAATATCACTTTCTATGCAAGTATCCTTAAAAGGTTCATGATACACGTCCCCATTTTCTTTAGGAACATTCATATGGGAAGCAAAGGCTTTAAATCAATCAACCATAATTTGAGGATCAAGACCATATTTAGCACTAAGCTCTTGAAAATTAGCAGTTTCAGCGAAAGACTTAATGCAATCAAACTCATAATTCATACCTGATCCTTTACCTTTGTCGCTATCCCAACCTTCAATATTGTTTTGAATTGTCTCAAGCAGACCCCACTTGGTGTCGACATCCTTGCTTGTGAAAGACCCATCAAAGCATGCATCTAGATAGTCCTTGTAATGTCCTGAAAGCCTTGCATAAAAATTATTAATAACAATATTACGGGGAAGATCATGAATAGGACATTTATGCATTAGTAACTTCAATCTTCCCCAAGCTTGGGCAATGCTTTCTCCCTCATGCGGATGAAAATTATAAATGTAATTCCTATCTTTATAAACCTGACTAGAAGGATAGAATTTAGAATAAAAGAGAGGTTCAATTTCATCCCAGTCAATAGATCGACCATCTTGGAGCAGTCGATACCACTCCTCAGCTCTGCCTTTCAGTGATAAAGAGAATAGCTTCTTCTTAACTTGGTTCATTGAAATACCTGCACACTGGAACAACTCGCATAATTCATGTATAAAAAGCAAATGATCACTAGGATGGACAGTTCCATCTCCTAAATAGCAGTTATTCTTAACATGATCAACAATTTTCATAGGTATTTTAAAAGGATGAGGAGCACAAGCATCATTAGAAACATCACATATGGGAGATAAAATATCATCAGAGCAAACTTTCTCCACTAAAGCTGGGGGACTAAAAATATCATACTTAACAAAACCAACTTCCCCAAGCTTAGACTTTTCTATAGCATTAGCAATAACGGTGTTCAAAGCATTCATACTAACAACACTATTAGCATCCAAATTAAGCTCCAAAGGTTTTTCAATTTTCTCTTCAAACACTTCATATCTAAACTCAGGAAAAAGACTAGAGAACTCTTTGTTTTCCATTAAGCCTAACTAGTGAAAATAAAAACAAGAAACAAAAAGATGTAATTGCAGAATCTAAAGGAAATAACTCCGAGCACTCACACAGGAGGATGCGAGTACCTTTTACCTTACCTCCCCGGCAACGGCGCCAGAAAAGAGCTTGATGTCTACGCACGCATCTGTTCTTGTAGACAGCGTTGGGCCTCCAAGTGCAGAGGTTTGTAGAGCAGCAGCAAGTTTCCCTTAAGTGGATCACCCAAGGTTTATCAAACTCAGGGAGGAAGAGGTCAAAGCTATCCCTCTCAAACAACCCTGCAATTACGATACAGAAAGTCTCTTGTGTCCCCAACACACCCAATACACTTGTCAGATGTATAGGTGCACTAGTTCGGCGAAGAGATAGTGAAATACAAGCGGTAGTGATGATTATAAGTAGCAAATGTGACTTGAAGTAAATATCGCTGCGAGCAAACATGTAACAAAATAGGAAGTAAATGGTGTGCAATGCTTGGAAACAAGGCCTAGGGATCATACTTTCACTAGTGGACACACTCCCAACAAATATAACATGATTGAACAAATAAACAACTTCTCTTCACTATGGTACTCTGAATTACTCTCCTATTGAACAACACTAATCATTGCGTAGTGGCTACAGAAGCACCCCTTAAAGTTCATCAAGTACTTGACAAACACCACTCATAGAGATATCCAAATCAAATCACAACTCAAGATAGATATTATTGCAACTTAGACCAAGTACTAACACGGTGCACACACTATCAACATTACACCATGAAAGGAGGAAAAGATCACTTCAATACTATCATAGCGATAATTATTCTCATAATCCATAAAAGATCACAATCATAGCCTAGACCAAGTACCACCATGATGCACGCACTGTCACCGTTACACCATGACAGGAGGAATAGATTACTTTAATAACATCACTAGAGTACACATAATATCTGAATAATAACATCTACTTGTTCAACATGATACAAAGCTCACGATCACATAAAGATCACATCATGGGAGAGAGAGGTGAACCACATAGCTACCGGTAGAGCCCTCAGCCCCGGGGATGAACTACTCCCTCCTCATCATAGGAGACAGCAAGGTTGATGGAGATGGCGGTGAGGTCGATGGAGACGGCGGAGACGACGATGGAGACCAATGGAGATGGCTCCGGGGGCACTTCCCCGTCCCGGCAGGGTGCCGGAACAGAGACTTCTATCCCTCGAAATTCGTCGGCGATGGCGGCGGAGCTGCGGAACTGTTCTGGGAAAAACATCGACTCCCCTAGGGTTTTCCGTCCTGAGGCTTTATATAGGCGAAGGGGCGTCGTCAGGGGGCAGCCAGGGGCTCCTCACACCAGGGTGGCGCGGCCAGGGCCTGGGCCGCGCCACCTATGTGTGAGGGCGGCCTCTGGCCCCCCTCTGGCTCTCTTTCAGTCTTCGAGAAGCTTCCGGGAAAAATAAGACTTCTGGAACTTGTTTCGTCCAATTCTGAGAATATTTCCTGTGTAGCTTTTCTGAAACACAAAAACAGCAGAAAACAGGGAACTGGCACTGTGGCGACTTGTTAATAGGTTAGTTCCGGAAAATGCATAAAAGTGCCACAAAGTGTAACGAAACATCGGGTAAATGGTGTAAAAACAAGCATGGAACATCAAAAATTATAGATACGTTGGAGACGTATCAAGTTGACGATCGGAAGTCTAAGCATCTTAATTGGACCCTCGGGTTTGACTCGCCTCTCAGATCCGACGAAGCCAGATCCGTCGGCGAGTGAGCCCGAGACAGTAGCAATGATGGAATCGTCTGAAGGCTCTTTCAGCGAGGTAAACTCACCGGTCAGCTTAGGAGAAGCGCAAATCCCAGAAGGCGATGAAATTCAGGCAAAGCTTGACACGGAAGTGAAAGCATTTAAAACGCACAATAGTACAAAGGACTTCCCCGCTGGAAGTAGTGGTGTCTCCAAAAGAGTACACCAGTTATGTGATATGTCTCAAACGTATCTATAATTTTTGATGCTCCATGCGTGTTTTTACACCATTTGCCTATTGTTTCGTTACACTTAGTGGCACTTTTATGCATTTTCCGGAACTAACCTATTAACAAGTGCCACAGTGCCAGTTCCCTGTTTTCTGCTGTTTTTGTGTTTCAGAAGTGATACACAGGAAATATTCTCGGAATTGGACGAAACCAAAGCCAGAAGTCTTATTTTACCCGGAAGCTTCCAGAGATCCGAAGAGGAGTAGGAGGTGGGCCACAGGGGCCCCACACACACAGGTGGCGCGGCCAGGCCCCTGGCCGCGCCAGCCATGTGTGAGGAGGCCCTGGCCCTCCTCTGACATCGCCCCTTCGCCTATAAGAAGCCTCGGGACGGAAAACCCTAGGGGATTCGGCAATTTTCCAGAAACAGTTCCACAGCTCCGCCGCCGTCGCCGATGAATTTCGGGGGACAAAAGTCTCTGTTCCGGCACCCTGCCGGGACGGGGAAGTGCCCCCGGAGCCATCTCCATCGATCTCCATCGCCGTCTTCGCCGTCTCCATCGACCTCACCGCCATCTCCATCAACCTTGCTGTCTCCTATGATGAGGAGGGAGTAGTTCATCCCCGGGGCTGAGGGCTCTACCGGTAGCTATGTGGTTCACCTCTCTCTCCCATGATGTGATCTTTATGTGATCGTGAGCTTTGTATCATGTTGAACAAGTACATGTTATTATTCAGATATTTTGTGTACTCTAGTGATATTATTAAAGTAATCTATTCCTCCTGCTATGGTGTAACGGTGACAGTGCGTGCATCATGGTGGTACTTGGTTTAGGCTATGATTGTGATCTCTTGTGGATTATGAGAATAATTATTGCTATGATAGTTTGAGTGATCTATTCCTCCTTTCATGGTGTAATGTTGACAGTGTGTGCACCGTGTTAGTACTTGGTTTAAGTTGCAATGATTTCTATCTTGAGTTGTGATCTGATTTGGGTATCGCTATGAGTGGTGTTTGTCAAGTACTTGATGAACTTTAAGGGGTGCTTCTATAGCCACTACGCAATGATTAGTGTTATTCAATAGGAGAGTAATTCAGAGTACCTTAGCACAGAGAAGTTACTTGTTCAGTCATGTTGCATTGTTGGGAGTGTGTCCACTAGTGAAAGTATGATCCCTAGGCCTTGTTTCCAAGCATTGCACACCGTTTACTTGCTATTTTGTTACTTGTTTGCTCGCAGTGATTTTTATTCCATATTGCATTTACTACTTATAATCATCACTAGCGCTTGTATTTCACTATCTCTTCGCCGAACTAGTGCACCTATACATCTGACAAGTGTATTGGGTGTGTTGGGGACACAAGAGACTTTCTGTATCGTAATTGCAGGGTTGCTTGAGAGGGATAGCTTTGACCTCTAACCTCCCTGAGTTCGATAAACCTTGGGTGATCCACTTAAGGGAAACTTGCTGCTGTTCTACAAACCTCTGCACTTGGAGGCCCAACAAGTGTCTACAAGAATAGAAGTGCGTAGACATCAAGCTCTTTTCTGGCGCCGTTGCCGGGGAGGTAAGGTAAAAGGTACTCGCATCCTCCTGTGTGAGTGCTCGGAGTTATTTCCTTTAGATTCTGCAATTACATCTTTTTGTTTCTTGTTTTTATTTTTCACTAGTTAGGCTTAATGGAAAATAAAGAGTTCTGTAGTCTTTTTCCTGAGTTTAGATATAAAGTGTGTGAAGAGAAAATTGAAAAACCTTTGGAGCTTAATTTGCATGCTAATAGTGATGTTAGTATGAATGCTTTGAACACTGTTTTAGAAAAGTCTAAGCTTGGGGAAGCTGGTTTTGTTAAGCATGATATTTTTAGTCCCCTAGCTTTGGAGGAGAAAATTTACTTTGATGATACTTTACCTCCAATTTATGATGATTACAATGATGATTATGTTATTTTTAGTCCACCTACTATTGAGGATAAAATTAGTTATGATTACAATATGCCTCCTATTTATGATGATTATGGTGATGAGAATAATTATTCTGTTGAATCTGCTCGTACTACTATTGTTCCTGTGGTGAGTATTAATTCTTTTATGCATGTGGCTCATGATAGGGATGCTTTATGTGATAGTTATATTGTTAATTCTATTCATGATGCTACTGAAAGTTATTATGAGAGAGGAAAACATGGTTTGATGGATCTCAACAATATTAAGTTTCCCCTCTTTATGTTGCAAATCTTGAAGTGGCACTTGTTTTATCTATCCATGCTTGCTACTATGTGCCTCGTTGATTTATTTTCTTACAAGATTCCTATGCATAGGAAGTGGTTCAGATATAAATGTCTTTCACATTTGCTTTTTGATGCTCTCTATTGCTTTAAGTTCCTATATGTCGCCTTTGCTTCAAGCTCTTATATGGCACCCACATGAGCATCTTTGCAAATTACTGCGCCTAGCTCAAAGGCGTTAAAGAAAAGCACTCTTGGGAGATAACCCATTGTTTACTTTCAGTACTTTTTCTTTTATTTGAGTCTTGGAAGTTATTACTACTGTAATAACCTCTCCTTATCTTGTTTATTTCGTTTTTGTGCCAAGAGAAGCCTCTAATTTGAGTGAGGTAAAGATTTGGGGATGTTGCTGTCCTGAAACAGTTTTCGGTGCTGCACCGTAAAAATTCGTATAAATTCTCTGTATATCTTTTGGACCTGCGATTTCTTGTGCATATGCCCCAGGTTATATCCAAACTTTCGTTAGTTGAACACTTTTTGATTTGAGCAACAGAAAATCCCTCAAAAATTCGACCTTTGTCAGCTGTTCAGTTTTGACAGATTTCTGCCAATATTTGTTTTTGCCACTTTATCGCTTTCTTTTGAGTTCTTTTTTATCATAGAACTCTTGTGGAAGTTGCTACAGTAGTATATACTTTATATGTGGTGGTTTTGGGTTGAAACCTGAAGCTAAAAGAGGAAAGGTACTCAAGAAGTATGACTCCACAGCTAGAGGAGGAGGAAGAAGACTTTGTACAAGAAACACCGGAAGCAGCGCTGATAGCAGCACAGGCATACCTACTAACCACGCGGCCAGAACCCGGAGATCCACGGGAAGACATGCACCAAGCCGCAATACGAAGCCTCGGGATAGTGGAAGACAAGATCATGAGAAAAGGTCCAGAGGCAAAGTCGACAAGCTACAAGCAAGGGCAGAAGGAGGAGTTCAAGCACAAGTTCACACGAAATGAGTCTAGCGAATCATCAGAAGAAGAAAGGCAACAAAAGAGGAAGGAGGACGCAAGAAATATAATAGCGCAGGCTCGAGTAAATAAATCACGCCACACATGGAGGGAAGAAAATTATGAGGATGATGAAAAAGAGATGGGCGCATTGTGCTTTACCCGCAGGGTTCGCAAAATGCGGGTACCCAAAGGATTCAAGTTACCGCACGACCAGCAGAAATATGATGGGTCGCAAGAACCTACCCTATGGTTGTCGGATTACCTACAGGCAGTACAGATATTAGGGGGAACAAAAGCGACAGCAATGCAAAGTTTGTAATTACATCTCACCGGCGCAGCACGGTCCTGGTTGAATACCCTACCCAATGAATCCATCGAAAGCTGGGGAGAACTCGAAAGACAATTCGTAAAAGATTTCCGCTCGACATACCAGCACCCAGCGTCACTGGAGGAAGTCAAAGCGTGCATGCAAAGGAAAGGCGAAACTCTACGTTCTTATATACAACGATGGAGTGTAATCAAAAACTCAGCAGAGGATGTCTCCAACGAAAGAGCAATTAACGCCTTTTCGGCTGGCCTCCATCGCTCAGACCTCGTGGAAGAAATAGGAAGAACAAGGCCAACAACAGTAGCCGAATTAATGGAAGAAGCCAATAGATTTGCTGACGGAGAGGATGCATATAATAACAAAAGAGGACATTCACCGGAAGTCGACAGAACAAGTAGACAGAGGAGAAGACACCGCAGCAGAAATAACCAAGGAAGGCAAAATCAGGTAGCCGTGGGGTATGAAGCAAAGGAAGAGGAAGGTTATGAAAATAGGAAGTTTCAAGCAAAAGGAGTAGGAAAACCGAGATACTCCGGCCCTTCGGCCGAAGACATGCTATATGGACCTTGTCAAATCCATTACGCGTATCTCGATGGAAAGAGAGTCTCAAACCACCAGATGAAGGATTGTATAACTTTCCTGAGGTTACAAAGTGCCATGGGTTCAAGCCAAGGAGGATGGCAAGGAGAGAAACACACAGGTCAAGGATATCAAATACAAAGGCTAGCAAGGCACCTAGAGTCAAAAGTTTACATATCTGTAATGATTCAACCGGTGCCCAAGTCAAAGAAAGAGCGAAAGAACATATCTAGGCAAGTAAACCTAGCAATATCATCGCCACCGGCCACTACGGAGTACTTGCGGTGGTCAGATCAACCAATTAGGTTCAGCAGAGCAGACCACCCAAGGAAAGTTCCCAGGCCGGGCCACTCGCCAATGGTGCTAAAAACGCAAATAGGAGGGTACGACATCGGGAGAGTATTCATGGATGCAGGAAGTGGCATAAACCTAATATATGCTAGAAATCTGAAGGCAATGTGTATCTCGCTGACAAGCCTGAAGCCAACAGATTGTTCTTTCCATGGAATAGTACCAGGAGCCGCAAATTACCCTCTGGGGAAAATAGAACTCGACGTCTGCTTCGGCAGTAGCAGCAACTACCGCAGGGAGAAGTTAGAATTTGAAGTTATGGACTGGCCCTCACAGTACCACACAATTCTAGGGCGCCCAGCATTTGCAAAGTTCATGGCGGTACCTCACTACGTGTACCTAACGCTAAAAATTCCAGGACCCAAAGGAACGATTACAGTATAAGGGAGCTTCGAAGTAGCCAACACTTGCGACAAAGAATTCAATAGAATGGCGCAAACATTCGGCATGACAGCAGAATATGAGAGACTGAAAGGAGAAACTGATCATAATGTGCTACCCGACGTTGGACGATCCCTGCCAGATCAGGCTTTCGACACAACTCAGGACTCGAAGAAAATCCAGGTCCACCCTACGGACCCGAACAAAACAACATTGATTGCAGTAAACCTGGATCCCGTATAGGAAAGCACGCTCATCGAGTTCCTCCGTGAGCGCTGGGAAATCTTCGCCTGGTGTCCTTCTGACATGCCAGGGGTTCCCAGGGAACTCGTCGAGCATGCATTAAATGTAGATTCTAAAGCAAAGCCAGTCAAGCAACCATTGCGACGATTTGATGAACCCAAAAGGAAGGCGATTGCATCAGAATTGCACAGGCTAGAAAATGCTAGATTTATCAGAGAAATAAAAACTTCGAGTTGGGTATCCAATCCAGTCATCGTACCCAAGAAAAACATAGACGTACAAAGAGTGTGTGTCGACTACACATCTCTCAACAAGCACTATCCAAAGGATCCCTTCCCTCTACCCCACATTGATCAGATAATTGATTCAACAGCGGGATGCGCAAGGCTTTCCTTTCTGGACACGTATTCTGGTTACAACCAGATCAAGTTGAAGAAAGAAGACGAAGAAAAGACAGCTTTCATTACGCCATATGGGGTGTTTTGTTATCAAGTGATGCCTTTCGGCCTAAAAAACGCAGGAGCAACTTATCAACAGATGATGCAAAACTGCCTTGGGAACCAAATAGGGCGCAACATCCAAGTCTATATCGACGATGTAGTCATTACCACAAGAAAGGAGGAATCCCTAATCAGCGACTTGGCAGAAACCTTCGACAACCTGAACAGGTACAAGCTTAAGCTTAACCCGATAAAGTGTTCCTTCGGCGTATCGGTAGGACAACTCTTAGGGTTCCTGGTATCAGCATGAGGAATAGAGGCGAACCCAGAGAAGATCCAAGCAATTTTAACAATGGGGAAACCCACGAAACTACACGACATACATAAACTTGCAGGACGCGTCGCGGCACTAAGTTGTTTCGTCGCTCGATTAGGAGAGAAAGCACTCCCTTTCTATGCACTCATGAAGAAATCAGATGATAAATTTGAATGGATGGAAGAAGTAGATGCAGCTTTCGCGCAACTGAAAAAAGTGCTTTCCATGCCACCAGTGCTGGTCACACCAAAAGAAAAAGAGCTACTACTACTCTACATCGCTGCAACCCATCAGGTGGTGAGTACAGTATTAGTAGTCGAAAGAAGTGAAGAAGGAAAAGCCCACGGCGTCCAGAGACCGGTATATTTCATCAATGAAGTTCTTTCTCTGACAAAACAGAGGTATCCGCACTATCAAAAACTCGCATATAGTGTCTTTACAACAGCACGAAAATTGCGACAGTACTTTGCGGTGCACCCAATCATAGTGGTCAATGAAGCACCACTATCGAACATATTGAACAATCCTTCAGCAACAGGACGTGTCTCTTTATGGGGAATAGAATTATCTCCCATGGACATCACGTATGAAAAAAGAAAGGCGATCAAGTCGCAAATCTTGCCAGATTTCACAGCAGAGTGGTTGGAGTTACAGAGCATGGGACCACCAGATTTATCGAGTGTCTGGACAATGTACTTCAACGGTTCTAAAAGAATCCAAGGCGCAGGCGCGGGAGTAGTGTTGATATCACCACACGGTGACAAACTGAAGTATGTTTTAAGGATGAGTTTTCCGCAGGTCTCTAATAATGAAGCAGAATACGAGGCTTTACTGCATGGAATGAAGATGGCCAAGGCGTGTGGAGCAACTCGTCTAAAAATATTCGGAGATTCAAACCTCGTCGTCCAACAAGTTATGAACAGATGCGACACAATCAATGACAACATGATGGCCTACAAGAACTTATATCACTATCTCGAAGGAACATTTGATGGGTGCGAAGTCTCGCACGTCAGCAGAAACAGCAATGAAGAAGCCGACAATCTGGCAAATATCGGGTCACAGTGCCTGCCCATGCCATCTGGAGTCTTCTGCGAAGAAATAGTGGAAAGATCGATAAAAAGCATCAAAAGTTCGACTACTGCAGTAGGTTCAGGGGCTGGTGCGAAAAATGACGAGAGTACACCAGAACCCGAAGAAGTCATGATGATAGAAGAAACCTGGATGCAGCCATATCTCGCATACATGATAACTAAGAAGTTACCAGAAGATGCAGTGGAAGCCAAAAGAATAACTCGACGATCGAAAGTATTTGTCGTGTTGCAGGGGAAATTATATAAAAAGAGCATAACTGGCGTCCTGCAGCGTTGTGTAATGCCTCAAGAAGGACAAGTAATATTAAAAGATATACACACCGGAGTATGTGGCCATCATTCTAGTAGCAGGGCAATCGCAGCAAAAGCGTTTTGAGCAGGATTCTATTGGCTAACAGCCATCGAAGACGCAAAAGATATAGTTCGAAAGTGTGAAGCATGTCAAAGATTCGCGTCTCGACCACACGCGCCAGCAGCAGAGTTACAGCCAATACCATTGTCTTGGCCCTTTGCACAATGGGGCCTCGATATGGTAGGGAAGTTGCACAAATCCTGGCCAGGAGGGCATGTCTATATGCTAGTGGCAGTCGACAAATTTACCAAGTGGGTGGAAGCGGCCCCGGTAACAACTCAAGATTTGACAGCAGCAATCAATTTCATTAAGTCGATAGTATTTCGCTTCGGTGTACCATACAACATCATCATGGACAACAGGACAAACTTCACTTCAAAGGAATTCAAGAATTACTGCAAAGGTTTGGGAATCAAACTCAAGTTTGCATCCGTAGCACACCCGAAGACAAACGGGCAAGTCGAAAAAGCCAATGGCCTAATATGCAGCGGGATAAAAAAAGAGGCTCTTAGCACCTCTTGAGAAAGCCAAGAGCGCTTGGGTAGACGAACTGCCCTCCATTCTTTGGAGTCTAAGAACTACGCCTAACACAGCTACTCAAGAAACTCCCTTTTTCCTGGTCCCCGGCGCAGAAGCCATGCTTCCAGTTGAGATTACACACGAAGCTCCAAGAGTGACGGCATACGATGAAGTAACCTCAACAGAAGCGTTACAAAACGACATCGATGCGCTGGATGAAGCAAGAGATAAAGCACTGGAAAGAGCCACGCAGTATCAACAGAGCCTGCGGAACTACCACAGTAGTCGAGTTCGTCCGCGATTGTTTATGGTGGGAGATTTAGTCTTACGACTCAAGCAGGACAGCCACGGCAAGTTAGAGTCCCCTTGGGTGGGACCTTACATCGTCACAGAAGTAATACCAGGAGGAGCTTATCGACTATAAGACAAGAAAACGGGAAAAGACAAAAGCAACCCGTGGAATGCGGAGCAGCTACGGCGTTTTTACGCATAGAAGAAATCTAGTGACATCAGTAACTTCGAGTTGACCCTCTGAACCCAGAACATGAGGCCACAGGTCGAGTTCCTTGGGTTAACTCGACAAATTATACAAATATTTTTACTTTTCCACTCGGGGGCTTCAATCCTCGGGTCGTACGAAAGAAAGTTCAATACAATATGGAGATCTTTAAAGACATACTACTAGGTTGTGAAACAACCCGATATCCTTCAAACGATATAATTGGTTCAAAGGAACCCGATAATATATAACGTACCTCGGAACGACGATTTGTTCCCATGGTCTATTAAATACCAAGCATAAAACCAAATACGATTATCCGTTACAGCTAGCACGACAAAAAGGTAACTCGAAAAGGAGATTACATAAGGAGATTCTAGTGGAAGTGTACTTCAGCCTCGTACTCCTTCTGGCATTGAGTACCGTCGAAGATCTTCACGTAAAACTTCGACGTGCCAATATGAAAGTCGAAGGTCATGAAGAAACCTTGCTAGATGTCGTGATCATCCACAAACTATGACCAGCCGCCCTTGAAGTATTGTTCGCCAGTGTCGTCATACCAGACTTCCACCTCGTAGGGAGTTCCTCCCCCAGAATGTTCACGAAGAATTGCTTCACGCAACTTCCGCCCATCCATGAACTTGGTGAACTTTAGCGGCAGTCGTTGAATTTCACGGCACTGCGCGTTGGCAATACAGAAAAAGGAATATATCCTCGGCTGAGAAGGAGAAGTGTTACCAGGAGGTGCGCTTGGACCTGGGATAGCGCGAGGCACCTTTGGTTTATTCTTACTCCCGGCCGGGTGGCCGGGACGCCGCTTCATTGGAGCGGACAACGAAGATCCTACATCAGCTGGTGTTGTCTTATTCTTGCTGCCACGAGGGCGGCCGCGACCCCGCGGCACCGTCGGGAAGCCGAGGTTCAGACGTGTCCCATCTGCATCAGCCATGGGGACAGGATTGCAGAAAAGAAACCCTAGATGAAGAAGAAGAAGATGCGGCGGAGGAGGAATCTGCTTAGGGTTTTTTACCCTCGCCAAGTGTGCTTTATTTATAAGCACATTTTAACGGGCCTCTGCAAAAACAAGGCCCATAAAATATTTACAAAGGAGGTAAATTCTGCACATAACAGATGATAATGAGAAGAATATATCAAAGAAAGTACGGGAAACCTCGCCTTGGACTTGGGGGCTTATGACTTCAAGGGAAAAAGAAAAGGTAATGTGTGTACTAGGAAGAATTTATATCCTTTGAGCCTATACCCGGAAAAAATTTCTCGGCTATAGCCTCGGGGGCTACTCCCATCGGGAGCGCTGAGCGCGCACCCGATAGAAAATAGAGAGGCAACAATAAAGATGAAGAAGCTACGGTTGAGGAATTAGTGGATACGGTATGAGTCGCCAATATTTCGACAACAATGGAACTTCGACTACATAGTCGATGAAATATAGAGCGATTACTCCCATCGGGAGCTACTCATGAGAAGTTAATATAAATTCAAAAGATTTTGGATATTACATCAGTCAAATAAGACCGCGACATGTGATTCTCGGGTTGCGTTATCGCAACGAAACTCGAATGCCGTGATTTATCACAAAGGTAAGACCCCGAGATCCGTCCTGTGTAGCCTGGTATACACACATGGATGCGCTCTGCTGGTATGTATCCGTGTCTACGATGCGAAGAAAATCCTGGTGGACGCACTGGTGCTTGTTGCGTGGTGAATGACCAGCCCGTTGGGAACCCCAAGAGGAGGTGTGATGAATATAGCAGCAGATTTTCTCTCAGTTAAGAAACCAAGGTTTATCGATTAGGAGAAGAGCAGACAATACGACTGAAGGTGATGCTTGCTAGCTTGCGACAGCTTCGGACAATTTATATATGGCGCCTCGTCCAAGCTTTGCTTGCTAACTGCAACGCGGAACCTGCACACAACACAACCAAATACTTTGCCCCCCACGCATATCGAGTGGAAAATAGTAGAAGTATGCGAGTAAAGTAAATAGTGCGAGTAAAGTAAACAGGTGATAGCAATATGATGGAAATAGGACCGAGGTCCACAGTTCACTAGTGGTGTCTCTCCATAAGATAAATAACACATGCTGGGTAAACAAATTACAGTTGGGCAATTGATAGAATAAAGATAACGTGATATGTCAAGAAGATCACTATGCGATTTACTCTGGGCATTACAACAAAATACATAGACCGCCATCCAACTGCATCTATGACTAATAATCCACTTGTGGCGAATCAATCCGAGAACTCCACAAGTATTAAATTGCGAACAACAGATAATTGCATTAAGCAAAGTGTGTAATGTAAACAAAGCATATGCCCTTGAGCATATGAATGTTGTTTTCTCCCTGGTAGCAACAGCATATCTACAACCTTAGAGGTTTCTGTCACTCCCCCAGATTAAATAGAGGCATGAACCCACTATCGAGCATAAATACCCTCTCTTGGAGTCACTAGCAACTACTCGGCCAAGATAGCTACTAACAACGGAGAGCATGCAAGATCATAAACAACATAGAGATCACATAAGATATATTTCAGTATAGCAACTCAATCATAACACCAATATACATCGGATCCCAACAAACCAAACATGTAGAATTACATAACGGTGATCTCAATCATGTAGGGCAGCTCATGAGATCTAAACATGAAGCACATGGTGGAGGAGAAAACCATCTAGCTACTGCTATGGACCCATAGTCCAAGGTAGACTACTCACTCATCGCTCCGGAGGCAAGCATGGCGATGAAGAAGACCTCCGGTGGCGATTCCCCTCTCCGGCAGGGTGCCGGGAAGAGCTTCTGGACCCTCCCGATCTTCGGGTCGACGGCGGCGGCGGATCGTGATGTGTTTTGGAAAATTGATTGGGTACTTAGGTTTTTTCTGTCGGGGGGTCTTTATAGGCGAAGGGGCATCGTCAGAAGTGGACCGAGGCAGTCTCACACGTAGGGGCGCGGCCAGGGCCTGGGCCGCGCCGCCCTAGTGTGAGGGTGTCCTATGCCCCCTCTCCAACTCCTCTTCGGATCTCTGGAAGCTTCCAGGAAAAATAAGACTTCAGAACTTGTTTCGTCCAATTCCGAGAATATTTCCTGTGTATCACTTCTGAAACACAAAAACAGCAGAAAACAGGGAACTGGTACTGTGGCGACTTGTTAGTAGGTTAGTTCCGGAAAATGCATAAAAGTGCCACAAAGTGTAACGAAACAGTAGGCAAATGGTGTAAAAACAAGCATGGAGCATAAAAAATTATAGATATGTTGGAGACGTATCAAGCATTCCCAAGCTTAACTCCTGCTCGTCCTCGAGTAGGTAAGTGATAACAAAAGAATAATTTTTGAGGTGACATGCACCTACACAATCTTGATCATATATGTAAGCATTTGTGAGCTGGGATCATAAGAACTTAAAACATGGGCATGAAGATGTAATCTTGACAATAAGAAACTTAGCAACCATGTTGTAAACATGAATATGAACACAAACAAAAGATCATGAAAATGAAACAATGAAAGTCAACGTGTGTTCAAATCATAAGGAAAAACTTACAAATGGTTTTCAGCTTGTCCTTCAAAGAGAGCAAAACATAAATGATAGGACACCTTCAAGTTTAAGAGGGCGACTAGATACAAATAATTTAAGAACAAGTGAAACCAACAATATGAATCAATCAATGAAAACTTTGGGACAATGCACATTATACTAAGAATGACAACTATGCTCTCTTAATGGTGCATAAAGATAGAAGGTGGTGACTCAACAAAAAAGTAAAAGAAGGGCCCTTCGCGGAGGGAAGCAGTGATTGCAAGTTTTATAACCTTCAAAAATTATGTTACTTACCGGCTTGAGCTCTCATTGCCCCCATCATAAGCATCTTGAATGGTTAAAGTTAATGCGAGAACAATTATGATGCATATGCTTGACAATTCATAAGTTGAAAACCTCGTGTCCCGTGAATACGAGTACCCAAACCTCATGCTACTCAACTTAGAGTCCCAAGCAAGGCTCTTGTCATCGTAAGTATATATGTATCATCAAAAACCGCCAATGGGGTACCTCCATGCCCGATGACATGGAACAAGCCCACATCAAAATGACAGGACAAGCAGACAATGAACACCTCGACATCTCTTTTATTTGCCATTTGTTTAGCTTTTTATTTTGAGATGCGTCGTCGAATGTCCACCATGGGTATGCTGCAAATTTCCACCATGAATTATGCATGGCTTAGATTGGCGGCCCAGGCGTTTCCCTAACACATAAAAAAACTCCATGATCCCCACAAGATACCCAATTCATTTCACACCGTGGGCATCCATAAACAAAAGATCACGATATCAACTCAAATAAGAAGTACAATGTTGAAAGCTTGCCCCATGACAACATGGTTGGGCTAGAATCCAACTTACAACTTGCAAGCATAACAACTCAACATAAGAGACCACAATGTCAAATTTTTAAGAACAGGAAAAAGTAAAGTGTGCCTTCCGGTTCGTGAGAGCTTTACTGACCAATTTTCGCATAACACTGGTAAGAGTTTAATTTGAAGAGAAGATAAAAGCAAGTCAAATTTACTTGGAATAGCAAATTGCTAGTAGGTATGTATGGTGGACTCTTTGGCAAACTTGGTTTTTAGGAGTTGGATGCACGAGTAGAGCTCATACTCAGTACAAGGCAAGGGCTAGCAAAAGATTGGGAGTGACCAACTAAGAGAGCAATAATGGCGATAATCATGCAAAGCGACAAAGCGACATTAAAAGAAGGATAAGATGGCATCAAAAGTCAAAAACTAAATGATCATAGAGGCTATCGGCAACTTTGTAAGAGTCTAGCATGTGTGAGCATGCGCCAAGTCAACCCAAATAAAGCATCAAGGAGAAAACCAAAATAATGCTTCCAAACGATAAAAACAACGCATGATTTTTTCAGAGGCTCATTAAGCAATCTCAGTTATTTGAGACAAGTCATGCTACAGCAAAACCACTAAGCATACTATCAAAAAGACATCAAGCATGACATGAAAAAGCCTAAGCCGCAGTCTACACAAGCTCCTTCTTGTACTACTATTTTGCATAAAGCTTTTTCTCTTTTCCAACACCATTTGAAATTTTTAAAGACACCTCTTTTGATGAAAACCAATAAAGATCTGAGGCAAAAATACACCTTGATGAAAAGATATGACAAGATCTGAACGCAAATCAAGGCGAAAACGAAAACCAAAAGTAGTAGCAGAAAAAGAAGAACACTCAGTGAGCGATAATAGTGAAAAACTGAGTGTTCCTGGCAAATGAAAAGCGAGTCAACTTCTCCAAAGGAAATTTGTTGGGGTCCAACCATTTATTGCAGCAAACAAACTAAACTAACTAATAAAACTAAAACAACTGACGCTCCAAGAAAAACACATAGTGCATGAAGCAATAAAAATATAGTGTCTTGAAAGGTGACCTGATTTTTGCCGATGAAGAAGGGGTGCCTCGGGGGCATCCCCAAGATTTGACGCTTGTACTTCTTGGATATTTCTTGAGGTGATGCATGGGCATCCCCAAGCTTGAGCTTTTGTCCATTCTTCAACTCATCTCATCATTCTCCAATCCCTACACTTGAAAACTTCCTTCATACAAAACTAAACACAAATTTATTAGCAACATTAGTGCAAGCATAACATATAATCAACCTCTTTTTGCTTCAGGTTTCAACCCAAAACCACCACATATATAGCATATACTACTGTAGCAACTTCCCCAAAAGTTCCATGATCAAAAGAACTCAAAAGAAAGCGATAAAGCGGCAAACACAAATATTGGCAGAAATCTGTCAAAACAGAACAGCTGACAAAGGTCGAATTTTTGAGGGGTTTTATGTTGCTCAAATCAAAAAGTGTTCAACTAACGAAAGTTTGGATATAACCTGGGGCATATGCACAAGAAATCGCAGGTCCAAAAGATGTACAGAGAATTTATACGAATTTTTACGGTGCAGCACCGAAAACAGTTTCAGGACAGCAACATCCCCAAATCTTTACCTCACTCGAATTAGAGGCTTCTCTTGGCACAACAAAAAAATAAAAAGGATAAGGAGCGGTCATTACTGTAGTAATGACTTCCAAGACTCAAAAAAAAGTACTGAAAATAAAACATTGGGTTATCTCCCAAGAGTGCTTTTCTTTAACGCCTTTGAGCTAGGCGCAGAAAATTACGAATCAAGTAACATCAAAAGATGAAGCATCAAGCTCATAGTTTGCTCTAAGAATAGAGTCAAAAAGTAATTTATTTCTTTTCCTAGGGAAGTGTTCCATACCATTCTTTAGTGGGAGTTGATATTTGATAGTGCCTTCACTCATATCAATGATGGCACCTACAGTTTGAAGAAAGTGTCTTCCCAAAATAATAGGACATGAAGCATGGCATTCAACGTCCATAACGAGAAAATCAACAGGAACAAGGTTATTGTTAACCACAATAAGAACATCATTAATCCTTCCCAAAGGTTTCTTCTTAGCAACATTAGCAATAGGAACATCATAATAACATTTTTTAAGCGGTGGTAAATCAAGCATGTCATAAATCTTTTCTAGGCATGATAGAAATACTAGCACCTAGATCATATAAAGCATGGCAATCAAAACCATTAACATGCATATCAATGATGGGTTCCCAACCATCTTCTAACTTCTTGGGAACAGAAGCTTTTTGCTGCAACTTTTCATCCCTAATTTTCATGAGAGCATTGGTAATATGCTTAGTAAAAGCAATATTTAAGGAACTAGCATTAGGAGTCAAAGCAAGCTTTTGCAAGAACAAAATAACTTCAGATATATTGCAGCCATCAACATCAAAATCATTAAAGAAAATAGAGCTATCATCTCCTACACTCTGAAAAATTTCAGCACTCTTTTGAGAAAAAGTTTTGGCAGTTTTAGGCTTCTTAACACAAGGAGTGGGAGTTTTCTCTGCACCAATCAAAGTAAGAGGATTGCTAGCATTAGGAGCAACATCATTAGAGGTAGTAATAGTACAAACTTTCAAATTCCTAGCAATCTCATCCTCTCTTTCCCATCTAGCATGCAATTCTGCTAACAATCTAAGATTTTCATCAATTCCAACTTGGATAGCATTAGCAGTAGCAAAAACATTGTTCTCTTTCACATCATTAGGCAACACTTTTAATTTCAGAAGTTCAACATCATGAGCAAGGCTATCAACTTTAGAAGCAAGAATATCAATTTTGCCTAACTTTTCCTCAACAGACTTATTAAAAGCAGTTTGCTTACCGATGAAGTCCTTGAGCATTACCTCAAGATCGGAGGGCGCGGCCCTAGTGTTGTTGGAGGAATTACCATAAAAATTACCATAACCATTACCATTGGTAGAAGGATACGACCTATAATTGTTACTAGCAAAATTGTTCCTATAAGCATTGTTGTTAAAATTATTATTTCTAATGAAATTCACATCAACATGCTCTTCTTGAGCAACCAGAGAGGCTAAAGGAACATTATTAGGATCAACATGAGTCCTATCATTAGCAAGCATAGCCATAATGGTATCAATCTTATCATTCAAGGAAGAGGTTTCCTCAACAGAATTTACCTTCTTACCTTGTGGAGCTCTCTCAGTGTGCCATTCGGAATAATTTACCATCATGTTGTCAAGTAGCTTTGTTGCGGCGCCCAAGGTAAGGGACATAAAAGTACCTCCAGCGGCTGAATCAAGTAGGTTCCTCGAAGAAAAATTCAGTCCTGCATAAAAAGTTTGGACGATCATCCAAGTAGTCAGTCCATGAGTGGGACAATTCTTTATCATAGATTTCATTCATTCCAAAGCTTGAGCAACATGTTCATTATCAAACTGAGTAAACTTCATAATATTGCTACACAAAGATATAATCTTAGCAGGAGGATAGTATCTACCAATAAAAGCATCCTTACACTTAGCCCATGAATCAATACTATTCTTAGTCAAAGACAGCAACCAATCCTTAGCTTTTGCTCTCAAAGAAAAAGGAAACAACTTGAGCTTAATAATATCACTTTCTACATCCTTATATTTCTGCATCTCACATAGCTCAACAAAATTGTTGAGATGAGCTGCAGCATCTTCAGTACTAGCACCAGAAAATTGCTCTTTCATAACAAGGTTCAACAAAGCAGGCTTAATCTCATAAAAATTCGCAGCAGGAGCAGGTGGTGCAATAGGAGTGCAGATAAAATCACTATTGGTCGTGCTAGTGAAGTCACACAACTTGGTGTTTTCAGGATTAGCCATTTCAGCAAAACTAAAAGTAGATAAGTAAAACAACTACCAAGGATTCTAATTTTTTGAGTTTTTGATATAAAACGATGCAAGTAAAAGTAAAGCAAAACTATAAAACAAAGTAAAGGATGTGTGTGCAAAAAACTCCCCTTGCAGAGGTCTTCCACTCTTCCCCGGCAACGGCGCCAGAAAAGCTGTTGCTTGTTGCGTGGTGAATGACCAGCCCGTTGGGAACCCCAAGATGAAGGTGTGATGAATATAGCAGCAGATTTTCCCTCAGTTAAGAAACCAAGGTTTATCGATCAGGAGAAGAGCAGACAATACGACTGAAGTTGATGCTTGCTAGCTTGCGACAGCTTCGGACAATTTATATATGGCACCTCGTCCAAGCTTTGCTTGCTAACTGCAATGCGGAGCCTGCACACAACACAACCAAATACTTTGCTCCCAACTTGCGATGAGGTTGTCAATCTCACTGGTTTGCTTGAAACAAAGGTTATGAGCGTATCGAGTGGAAAACAGTAGAAGTATGCGAGTAAAGTAAACAGTGCGAGTAAAGTAAACATGTGATAGCAATATGATGGAAATAGGACCGGGGTCCACAGTTCACTAGTGGTGTCTCTCCATAAGATAAATAACACATGCTGGGTAAACAAATTACAGTTGGGCAATTGATAGAATAAAGATAACATGATATGTCAAGAAGATCACTATGCGATTTACTCTGGGCATTACAACAAAATACATAGACCGCCATCCAACTGCATCTATGACTAATAATCCACTTGTGGCGAATCAATCTGAGAACTCCACAAGTATTAAGTTGCGAACAACAGATAATTGCATTAAGCAAAGTGTGTAATGTAAACAAAGCATATGCCCTTGAGCATATGAATGTTGTTTTCTCCCTAGTAGCAACAACACATCTACAACCTTAGAGGTTTCTGTCACTCCCCCAGATTAAATAGAGGCATGAACCCACTATCGAGCATAAATACCCCCTCTTGGAGTCACTAGCAACTACTCGGCCAAGATAGCTACTAACAACGGAGAGCATGCAAGATCATAAACAACATAGAGATAACATAAGATATATTTCAGTATAGCAACTCAATCATAACACCAATATTCATCGGATCCCAACAAACCAAACATGTAGAATTACATAACAGTGATCTCAATCATGTAGGGCAGCTCATGAGATCTAAACATGAAGCACATGGTGGAGGAGACAACCATCTAGCTACTGCTATGGACCCATTGTCCAAGGTAGACTACTCACTCATCGCTCCAGAGGCAAGCATGGCGATGAAGAAGACCTCTGGTGGCGATTCCCCTCTCCGGCAGGGTGCCGGGAAAAGCTTCTGGACCCTCTCGATCTTCGGGTCGATGGCGGCGGCGGATCGCGATGTGTTGTGGAAAATTGATCGGGTACTTAGGTTTTTCCATCGGGGGGTCTTTATAGGCGAAGGGGCATCGTCAGAAGTGGATCGAGGCGGTCTCACACATAGGGGGCGCGGCCAGGGCCTGGTCCACGCTGCCCTAGTGTGAGGGTGGCCTGTGGTCCCTCTCCAACTCCTCTTTGGATCTCTGGAAGCTTCCAGGAAAAATAAGACTTCAGGAACTTGTTTCGTCCAATTTCGAGAATATTTCCTGTGTATCACTTCTGAAACACAAAAATAGCAGAAAACAGGGAACTGGCACTGTGGCGACTTGTTAGTAGGTTAGTTCCGGAAAATGCATAAAAGTGCCATGAAGTGTAACAAAACAGTAGGCAAATGGTGTAAAAACAAGCATGGAGCATCAAAAATTATAGATACGTTGGAGACGTATCAACTGGGTACCCTGAGAATTACTGGGATTCATTCTTTGTAAGTCCTAAATGCGGCAATAGAGTGGGTTTGACCGGTCTCCCGAATTCAAGTCCAAGGGGATTGAATTTGAAGTAGATGACAAGTGTCTATTCCGGCAGTTAACTGACCTCTTGATCCGTCAGAGTTGTCGGGCTTGTTCATCAAAACCCCTTGCGAGATATTTTCATGAAAATAAGTCGAAGGTCAAAGTCGAAGATTTAAAGATATAAAGAAGTCAAAGAGTTGATCAAGTCGAAGATTCAAAGATTAGAGATTCAACCTGAATCTGCAATTCTGGTAGAATCTCAGGGGCTACTGACAAGGGTATAGCTAATAGAGCCCGCTAGTTGAGTACCCTTGAGGCCCGTTAAGCTAGGCCCAATTATAATAATAGTCGAAATACGAGTTCTTACCGTATGTCGATGTTGTAATCTGTATCGGACCCTACCCGATCCTCGAGACCTGGCCACCTATATATAGGGGCCAGGAGGGGACGGCGTAGGGTAGATTAAAAGCAAGCAAGGTTCAACACCCAAGTTTACTTTCGAGATACACCTGTTTCGACTAACTTTACCTTCGAGTTCATCCGACGCCCTATCTCCCTGATCCTAAGTCCTTCATTTAGGACATTTGTCGAGTTAACCCTCATCACTGGTCCATTCTTTTACATTGCAATTACTGTTTACTATTTACTTGCTTTATTTACATTCTTGCAAACTATTACCTTTTACCACTCGATGCGCTTAATCCTTTGTTCACAGCAAACCGGTGAGATTGACAACCTCACTGTGAGTTGGGACAAAGTACTTGGTTGTGTTGTGTGTAGGTTTCACGTTGCTGCTAGTGAAAAGCTACACACCGACAAGTTTCCTAACGCCATTGTCCGGAGTGTTGCAAAGCTAGCGGGCATCAACCTTCGGAAGTTTGGTTCTTTCTCCTACTGGTTCGATAAACCTTGGTTTCACAACTGAGGGAAGACTTGCTGTTGTGCTCATCATAACCTTCTCTTGGGGTTTCCAACTGGGCGGTGACAAGGGTATAGTTAACAGAGCCCGTTAGTTGAGTACCCCTGAGGCTCGTTAAGTTAGGCCCAATTGTAATGATAGTCGAATACGAGTTATTACCGTATGTCGATATTTGTAATCTGTATCGGACCCTACCCGATCCTCGAGACCTGGCCACCTATATATAGGGGTCAGGAGGGGACGGTGTAGGGCAGATTGAAAGCAAGCCAGGTTGAACACCCAAGTTTACTTTCGATACACACCTATTTCGACTAACTTTACCTTCGAGTTCATCCGACGCCCTATCTCCCCGATCCTAAGTCCTTCATCTAGGACATTTGTCGAATTAACCCTCGTCAATTGGCGCCGACCGTGGGGAATCTGGGCGTTGGAATCATGAATTTGATGGCTTTTTCGCTTTTAGCCAACAGCAGTTCAGAAGTTGACGGAAGTCAAGAGGTGGAACTAACAATTGGAAGTTTGAGCATCCTCATCGGGCCATCGGGTTCATCCCGCCTCTCGGATTCGAAGAAGCCAGATCCGTCGGCAAGCAAGCCCGAAACAGAGGAAGCATTGGAGTCATCAGAAGGCTCTTCCAGTGAGGTAAACTCGCCGGTCAGCTTAGGAAAAGCATCAATCGCAGAAAGCGATGAAATTCAGGAAAGTTTCGACTCAGAAGAAAAGCGTGTCAGACGCACAACAACGCAAAGGACTTCGCCGAAGGAAACAGCGGCGTCTCCAAAGTACATCAGTTATGCGTCATTATCACTGAAGCAGAAGAAGGAAACAACAGCGAAGAAAGTAAAAAGGTCGACAGGCAAGTCGACAAAATGAAAGATCACAACAAAAAGGAAAAAGAGAAAGTCCACGTCTCGGCTGGTGAATGGAGAATGATTACGTCAGCCATTAATCATGGTACAGAAGTACCCGAGGGATCGAGAAGAGAAGTTCTAATGGGATATCAGTACACACTATACCAACACAAGAAGAAACTAAGGGAGGAAAGAGACATGATGTTTCAAGACAACAATAGTATATCAAGGGAAGAATACTGGGAAGACTATAGTGAAGATTCAGAGTATAGCAGAGAGAGGCGCGGAGATCCAAAACACAACAGGGGGGCGACAGCATGCGGCAGAGAAGAAGGGTACTCAAGGAGCCCCACCCCGCAGCTAGAAGAGGAGGAAGATGACTTGATACAAAAAGCGCCAGAGGCAGCATTGGCAGCAGCACAAGCATATTTACTAGCCACAAGACCAGAGCGTGGAGACCCGCGAGAAGATATGCACCGAGCCACGATATGAAGCCTCAGAATAGTAGAAGGTAAGATCAGGGAACAAGGCCCAGAGACGAAGTCGACAAATCACAAGGAGAAGTTCAGATACAATCGCGCAGACAACGACTATAGCGAGTTATCAGAAGAGAAAAAGCAGCAGAAAAAGAAGGAGGATGCAAGAAGTATAATAGCACAAGCTCGGGTAAACAAATCGCGACATGCTTGGAGGGAAGAAAATTACGAAGACGATGATAAAGATATGGGTGCGTTATGCTTTACCCGCAGGGTTCGCAAAACGCGGGTACCCAAAGGATTCAAACTACCACACGACCAGAATAAGTACGATGGGTCACAAGAACCTACCTTATGGCTATCAGACTATCTACAGGCAGTACAGATACTAGGAGGAACAAAGGCGATTGCAATGCAAAGTTTGCAGCTACATCTCACCGGCGCCGCACGGTCCTGGTTGAACACCCTACCCGATGAATCCATTGGAAGCTGGGGGGAACTCGAAAGTCAATTCACAAGAAATTTTCGCTCCACTTACAAGCGCCCAGCATCACTGGAAGAAGTTAAAGCATGTGTGCAGAAGAAAGGCGAAACGCTATGCTCCTATATACAACGCTGGAGTATAATCAAAAACTCAGCAGAAGACGTCTCCGACGAACGAGCAGTAGACGCCTTTTCGGAAGGACTTCGTCGCTCAGATCTTGTGGAAGAAATAGGAAGAACAAGACCTACGACAGTAGCGGAGCTAATGGAACAAGCTAACAAATTCGCTGATGGAGAGGACGCGTATAACAACAAAAGAGGGCGAGCGCCAGAAGTCGATAGAACAAGTCGACAAAGGAGGCGATACCGCAGCGGGGATAATCAAGGAAGGCGAAGTCAGGTAGCCGCGGGTTACAGGCTAGAAGAAGAGGAAGGGTATGAAAGTAGGAAGTTCCAGGCAAAAGGAGTAGAAAAATCAAGATACTCCGGCCCCTCAGCCGAGGATATGCTATACGGACCTTGTCGAATCCACTATGCGTATCTCGATGGAAAAAGGGTTTCAAATCACCAGATGAAGGATTGCAGAACATTCTTAAGGTTGCAAAGCGCCATGGGCTCAAGCCAGGAAAGGAGGCAAGAAGGAAGACATAGAAGTCAAGGACATCAAATGCAAAGGCTAGAAAAGCACTTAGAGTCGAAAGTATACATATCAGCCATGATTCAACCGGTGCCCAAGTCAAAGAAAGAGCGAAAAAGCATATCCAGGCAAGTAAACCTAGCAATATCGTCACCACCAGCTACCACAGAGTACCTACGATGGTCAGAGCAACCAGTCAAGTTCACTAGAGCACACCACCCAAGGAAAGTTCCCAGGCCGGGCCACTCGCCTATGGTTCTAAAAGCACAAATAGGAGGGTACGACATCGGAAGAGTGTTCATGGATGCAGGGAGCGGCATAAATTTAATATATGCTAGAACACTAAAGGCAATGTGCATCTCGCTGACGAGTCTGAAGCCAACAGATTGCTCTTTCCACGGAATAGTACCAGAAGCAGCGAACCACCCTTTGGGAAGAATAGAACTCGATGTCTGCTTTGGCAGCAGCGGAAATTATAGAAGAGAGAAACTGGAGTTCGAAGTTATGGATTGGCCGTCACAATATCATGCAATCCTGGGGCAACCAGCATTTGCAAAATTCATGGCAGTACCACACTACGCATATCTCACGTTAAAAATTCCAGGGCCCAAAGGAACAATTACAGTACAAGGAAGCTTTGAAGTAGCCAACACATGCGACAGAGAATTCAACAAGATGGCGCAAACCTTCGGCATGACAGCAGAATACGAGAGGTTAAAAGGAGAAACAGATCATAATGTGCTACCCGACGTTGGACGATCCCTGCCAGATAAGGCTTTCGACACAACGCAGGACTCAAAGAAAATTCAGGTCCACCCTACGGATCCAAACAAGACGACATCAATTGCGGTGAACTTGGATCCCGCATAGGAAGGCGCGCTCATCGAGTTCCTCTGTAAGCGCTGGGAAATCTTCGCCTGGTGTCCATCGGACATGCCAGGGGTTCCCAGGGAACTCGTCGAGCACGCACTAAATGTAGATCCCAAGGCAAAACCAGTCAAGCAACCACTGCGACGATTCGATGAACCTAAGAGGAAGGCAATAGCGTCAGAATTACACAGGTTAGAAAATGCTGGATTCATCAGAGAAATCAAAACTTTGAGTTGGGTGTCGAACCCAGTAATAGTACCCAAGAAGAACACAGACGTACAAAGAGTATGTGTCGACTACACATCTCTCAATAAGGATTGTCCAAAGGATCCCTTCCCTTTACCCCGCATCAATCAAATAATCGATTCAACAGCGGGATGCGCAAGGATTTCCTTTTTGGACGCATATTCTGGCTATAATCAGATCAAACTGAAGAAAGAAGATGAAGAAAAAACGGCCTTCATCACACCGTATGGGGTGTTTTGCTACCAAGTGATGCCGTTCGGCCTAAAAAATGCAGGGGCAACTTATCAAAGGATGATGCAAAGTTGCCTCGGGAGCCAAATAGGGCGCAACATACAAGTCTACATTGATGATGTAGTCATCACCACAAGAGAGGAGAAATCTTTAATAAGCGACTTGGCAGAAACCTTCGACAACCTGAACAAGTACAAGCTTAAGTTGAACCCGACAAAGTGTTCCTTCGGAGTTTCAGCAGGGCAACTTTTGGGGTTCTTGGTATCAGCAAGAGGAATAGAGGCAAATCCAGAGAAGATTCAAGCAATTCTAACAATGGGGAAACCCACGAAACTCCACGACGTACAGAAATTGGCAGGACGCGTCGCGGCATTAAGTCGTTTCGTTGCTCGACTAGGGGAGAAGGTGCTTCCTTTTTATGCACTTATGAAGAAGTCAGACGACAAATTTGAGTGGACAGAAGAAGCAGACGCAGCGTTTGCGCAATTGAAAAAAGTGCTTTCCACGCCACCAGTGCTGGTCGCACCTAAAGAAAAAGAGCCACTGCTGTTGTACATCGCCGCAACCCATCAGGTGGTGAGTACAGTTCTAGTAGTCGAAAGAAGCAAAGAAGGCAAAGCTCATGGCGTCCAGAGACCGGTATATTTCATCAGTGAAGTGCTATCTCCAACCAAACAAAGGTACCCGCATTATCAGAAGTTGGCATACAGTGTCTTCACAACTGCACGTAAACTACGACAGTATTTTATTGTGTACCCAATTATAGTGGTCAATGAAGCACCACTATCGAACATATTGAACAACCCTTTAGCGACGGGCCGTGTCTCCTTGTGGGGAATCGAGTTATCTCCCATGGACATCACGTACGAAAAAAGGAAGGCGATCAAATCGCAAATCTTGCCAGATTTTACAGCAGAGTGGCTCGAGCTGCAAAGCACGGGACCACCAGATTTATCGAGTACCTGGACAATGTACTTCGACGGTTCTAAACGAGTCCAAGGCGCAGGCGCAGGAGTAGTATTGATATCGCCTCATGGCGACAAATTAAGATATGTCTTAAGGATGAGCTTTCCGCAGGCTTCTAACAATGAAGCGGAGTACGAGGCTTTGTTGCATGGAATGAAGATGGCTAAAGCTTGTGGAGCAACTCGCCTAAAAATATTTGGAGATTCTAACCTTGTTGTTCAGCAAGTTATGAACAGTTGTGACACAATCAATGACAACATGATGGCCTACAAGAATTTGTACCATTACCTAGAAAGAACGTTCGATGGATGCGAAGTCTCGCACATCAGCAGGAACAACAATGAAGAAGCCGACACTTTAGCAAATATCGGATCACAATGCTTACCTGTGCCGTCCGGAGTATTTTGGGAAGAAATAGTGGAAAGATCAATAAGAAGTGCTAAAAGTTTGACTACCACAACAGGCTCGGGGGCTACGACAGAACCAGAGGAGGTCATGATGATAGAAGAAACATGGATGCAGCCATATCTTGCGTACATGATAAATAAAAAACTACCAGAAGATGCAGTGGAGGCTAAGAGGATAACTCGAAGAGCGAAAGCGTTTGTCGTGTTGGAAGGAAAATTATACAAGAGAAGTATTACCGGCGTTTTACAGCGCTGTATAACACCCCAGGAAGGGCAAGCAATATTGAAAGACATACATGGCGGAGTATGTGGCCATCATGCTAGCAGCAGAGCAATAGCAGCGAAAGCTTTCCGAGCGGGATTTTACTGGCTAACAGCCATTGAGGACGCAAAAGATATAGTTCGAAAGTGTGAAGCATGTCAAAGGTTTGCATCCAGACCGCATGCACCAGCAGCAGAGCTACAAACAATACCATTATCCTGGCCCTTCGCACAATGGGGCCTTGACATGGTGGGAAAGTTACACAAATCTTGGCCAGGAGGGCATGTCTACATGCTGGTGGCAGTCGATAAATTCACCAAATGGGTGGAAGCGGCCCCAGTAACAACTCAAGATTCTACAACAGCAATCAGCTTCATCAAGTCGATAGTTTTTCGTTTTGGTGTACCACACAGCATCATCACAGACAACGGGACAAATTTTACTTCAAAAGAATTCAAAAGTTATTGCGAAGGATTGGGGATCAAGCTCAAATTCGCATCTGTGGCGCACCCGAAGACGAACGGGCAAGTCGAAAAGGCCAATGGCCTGATATGTAGTGGAATAAAAAAGAGGCTTTTAGCACCTCTCGAGAAAGCCAAGAGCGCTTGGGTAGAAGAATTACCCTCTGTTCTTTGGAGCCTAAGAACTACGCCCAATGCAGCAACTCAAGAAACTCCTTTCTTCCTGGTCCATGGCGCATAAGCCGTGCTTCCAGTCGAAGTTACACACGAGGCTCCAAGAGTGACGGCGTATGACAAGGCGACATCAACAGAAGCATTGCAAGACGACGTCGATGCGCTAGATGAAGCAAGAGACAAATCATTAGAAAGAGCTACGCAATATCAACAAAGCTTACGAAACTACCATAGTAGTCGAGTTCGTCCACGGTCCTTCGTGGTGGGAGACCTTGTTTTGCGACTCAGGCAAGACAACCACGGGAAATTGGAGTCCCCTTGGGTGGGACCTTACATCGTCACCGAAGTAATACCAGGAGGAGCATATCGACTACAAGATAAGAAGACTGGGAAGGACGAAAGCAATCCGTGGAATGCAGAATAGCTACGACGTTTTTACGCGTAGACTAAATATAGAGGTGTCAATATATTCGAGTTAGCCTTCTGAACCCAGAACATGAGGCCATAGGTCGGGTTCTTTGGGTTGAACTCAACGAAATTGTACAATTCTTTTGTTACTTCTCCGCTCGGGGGCTTCAACCCCTGGGTCGTACGAAAAGAATTATTATGGCAAGTTGGAGGCTTTTTCTTCATTGTAAGGTTGATTTAGACAGCCCGATGAATATTGAGAGAACTTGGTTCATAAGAAGAACCCGATATTATTCCTACCTTTTTTGGTTCGCAAAGAACCCGACATATGGAAAACATACCACAGAACATGACTTGTTCTCATGGTACTAGCAAAAAGACATCGATACCAAGTCCAAATATTCATTACAGATAAGCATGATAGCAAGGACATGATCAAATGAAATTACATAACAAAATCAAGTCCTAATGGAAGCGGACTTCAAGCTTCATACTCCTTTTGGCAAAGAGTGCCATCGTAGATCTTCATGTCGAACTTCGACGTACCGATATGGAAGTCGAAGGCCATGAAGAAGCCTTGATGGATGTCGTGGTCCTCAGCAAACTGCGACCAACCACCCCTGAAGTACTGCTCGCCGTCGCCATCATACCACACCTCCACCTCGTATGGGAGGCCACCGCCAGATTGTTCACGAAGAACCGCCTCTCGCAGTTCGCGGCCATCCATAAACTTTGTGAAATTCAGCGGCAGGCGCTGAATCTCACGGCACTGCGCCATGGCAATGCAAAGGAAGGAAAAGATCCGGGGAGGCGCAGCAGGAGCAGCTTGAGCAGCAGGAGGAGGAGCAGCAGGACCTGGAGCAGCGCCAGTCACCTTGGGCTTGTTCTTGCTACCAGGGGGGCGGTCGGGACGACGCTTCGCCGGAGCGTCCGAAGAAGTTCCTGCGGCGGCCGGCGTGGTGCTCTTATTCTTACTTCCACGAGGGCGACCCCGACCTCGTGGCGCCACCGAGGAGCCAAGGGTTGGACGAGAACCTTCAGCATCAGCCATGAGCACAACAGAAAACCGTAGGAAAAACCCTAGATAGAGGAAGAAGATGATGCGGCGGAGGAGGAGTCTGATTAGGGTTTTTACCTTAATCAGCAGGCGCTTTATTTATAAGCACGTACTATTGGGCCTTCGGGCTACAGCAAAGCCCGCGAACATAATTTACAACAGGAGTTATATTCTGCGCACAGCAGACGATAATATCAAAGAAGAAAAATAAGAAAAGGAGATTATGCGATATGAAAACCTCGACTTGGACTCGGGAGCTCGTCAATAGTAAAGATGTTCACAGAAGAAGGAAGAGCTCAACTTTGAGACTATGTTTGACTACAAGTCGCCAAACATAGCCTCGGGGGCTACTCCCATCGGGAGCGCTGAGCGCGCACCCGATAGAGATGAGATAATCAATATTGAAGGTGCGGAAGGATAAGCATACAAACTTCGACTACGTAGTCGACAAAATGAAGAGAGATTACTCCCATCGGGAGCGAAGAAGATTAATTTAAAATCCGAAATTCTTTAGTTTATCAGTTAATTTTTTTTGGCTGCGAATATGAAATACTCGAGTTGCGTTATCGCAACGAAACTCGAATGCCGTGATTTATCGCGAAGGTAAGACCCTAGGATCCGTCCTGTGTGGCCTGGTATACGCACATGGATGCGCTCTGCTGGTATGTATCCGTGTCTACGACGCGAAGAAAATCCTGGTGGACGCACTGGGTACCCTGAGAATGCGGCAAAAGGATGGATTTGACCGGTATCCCGAATTCAAGTCCAAGGGGATTGAATTTGAAGTAGGTGACAAGTATCTGTTCCGGCAGTTAACTGACCTCTTGATCCATCAGAGTTGTCAGGCTTGCTCATCAAAACCCCTTGCGAAAGAATATCATGAAAATAAGTCAAAAAGACTAAATCGAAGATTTGAAGATGTAAAGAAGTCGAAGAATTGATCAAGTCGAAGATTTGAAGATTAGAGATTCAACCTGAATCTGCAATTCTGGTAGAATCTCAGGGGCTACTGACAAGGGTATAGTTAATAGAGCCCGTTAGTTGAGTACCCCTGAGGCTCGTTAAGTTAGGCCCAATTGTAATGATAGTCGAATACGAGTTATTACCATATGTCGATATTTGTAATCTGTATCGGACCCTACCCGATCCTTGAGACCTGGCCACCTATATATAGGGGTCAGGAGGGGACGGTGTAGGGCAGATTGAAAGCAAGCCAGGTTGAACACCCAAGTTTACTTTCGATACACACCTATTTCGACTAACTTTACCTTTGAGTTCATCCGACGCCCTATCTCCCCGATCCTAAGTCCTTCATCTAGGACATTTGTCGAGTTAACCCTCGTCAGGCGGTTATATATAAAATTCCCACGTCAACTACGTGCAAGCAAAACATCAACACCGCACAACCATGCACCTATACATGTGACAAGTGTATTGGGTGTGTTGGGGACATAAGAGACTTCTTGTATCTTAATTGCAGGGTTGCTTGAGAGGGATACCTTTGACCTCTTCCTCCCTGAGTTTGATAAAACTTGGGTGATCCATTTAAGGGAAACTTGCTGCTGTTCTACAAACCTCTGCACTTGGAGGCCCAACATTGTCTACAAGAATAGAAGCGTGCGTAGACATCAAGGATGACGATGACCTTGACTTCAGCAACGATGGACCTGACTCGGAAGAGACATCGGTGGTGGAGCATAGGGCCATCCTCATGTCGTACGAGTCAGTGAAGAAGGCCGGCGACGACGCCTATGCCCGCGAGGAAGCCGAGGAGGAGCAGCTCCGTCGTGCGCCCGACCTCTCCGTCCAATGGGCGCCGATAGAGTAGGCGGGCCGCCGCTTCTTCATGGAGGAGCGACAACGCCTCATCGAGGACGCTGTGAAATGTCGAGCTCTCTTCGTGGGCATCCGTAGGGAGCGGCGGCGCGCGGCGAAGGTGGTGGAGAAGCGAAAGAGGGAGGGATGCAACGACGGGGCTGGGCCGTCGAGCGCCCCGAAGGACGGCGAGTAGGTTAGGGTAGATGAACTAGCCGTTTTCATTCAAAATTGTAAAATATAATCAAATTTGAATGAAAACCTTTAGTTTCGTAATTTTTAAATTTTTTAGGGCGTCGCTTGGTGGACGTGGCTGGGTAGCGACACGCCCCAAAAACGACAACACGCGACCATGTCCCATAAATGTTTGATTCGGCACAATTTAGTGGATGCTTTGAGGAACGCGGCTAAAGATGCTCTAAGCTAGAGAGAGGAGATATGGAAGAGATCGCCAGGCGTCGGCGGGTAAAGGAAGCTGGGAGCGGGAAGGGACCCACTGTCGTGTTTAAGTCACTGGCCATGCATTTTTGAGAGCTTGTTTATTTTTCTTATATTTCGACCCCAATAGGTTTGGTAAATTGGGAGAGGATTTGATGAATCTCTCCCTTTCACCCAATGCATTTAAATACTCTTCCCAAGATAAATTAGTATGGTGGAGATATTTTAATCTAGAGTTCTAGACAAAACATTTTTTACGGATATTTACCCGTAGCATTTTTTCTTATAGAGGCCATTTGATTCTAAAGGATTGTTTTTTTGATAAGGTGATTCAAAGGAATGAACCATTCAAAGTTTCTATGATTGCTTTCCAATATTACAATTCCATAGAATTTTTAGAAAAGAGTTAGACCTCTTGGAAAAAACTTATGTGTCTATAACATGTACGGACGTACCTCTATAGAAATTTACTCTGTTTTCCTGTGGTGCAATGCGAATGACTTCTGCAATTGAATCTTGCGTATTTTATCATGTAGGGTTTCATATGGCATGACGTACTGTTCCTGCATTTTCTTATTTCTGTGTTTTTAAAATCGTTTAGATCAAACATGCCAGAATATCTCCGTTTTCTTGTATACAATTCAGATACAGAAGAAGTAAATGTACGCATTGGAAGCTGGAATTCGACGAGGCATCTCTGCGCCTGCGCTTGTGGTGTTGTCCACTGATTTGACTATACGAGCTATCATGCATAGCTTGGCCTGTCAAGTACTAGTAGGCCTGACGCGTCTGCGACCACGGTTGCGTATGGAGTACTACTATGTACCGTCAAGGTCAGTCTGTTGGACGAGTCGTAAAAAAGAGAGAGATTTGTCTTTTGGACTGCTTTGCGTGGGGTACCAGCGTTAGCTATTAGTGAGTACTTACTCCCGTACAAAGTTTGTACTAAGTCACCGACACTTATTTCCAATTGGAGAGTACATATTTACGGTTCTTGAGATTATACAAATTGATGTTATCACGACGAGTTCTACCCTACCTATTCAGTAGGTAGTACACCTCCGTGTCAAATACATGGCGTACTAGAAAATGTGCAATCAATTTATTTTATCTTTTGGTACTCTACACATTTGAAATAGTAGTACCAATTGAAGTTTAAGTTTGTTCTAATTTTGAATTGATTTACTAGAGAAATGTGTTAATAACTGCAGCGTCATATCTATAAAAAATATTATAGATAAATTTAATGGAGTGAAACTAACAATAGGTGCCCTCTCGACCCTCTCCACTTCCCCCTCCGCTCCCGTGCGGCCGCCGCCGGGCCGCACCAGGAGGCCACCGCCGGCCTCCACTAGTAACCTTCTGCTCCCCCTTCCTCCTGTCGCCGTCAGATTCATCGCTGGACAAAGTCCGTGTGGCGCGGCGGTGGATTCCCTCGATCGTCTGGCAGGCTACGGCGGCGGTGGCCCATCCCTGGTCTCTTCCAGCGGTGCTCGCGGGGCGGCGGCAGACCGGTGAGTGGCTTCACTTTGGTCTAACACCCTGGAGTTGGGTCGGCGGAAAGAGGGGTGAAGGCGACCTCAGGAGCTTGTGCAAAAGGCATTTTCTTTGGATATCACTAGGGAGTCCGCGAAGGCGATAGGCGAAGCACAAGGCCTTGACTATATTATCCATTGTTGTACTAGTTTGGTGGTGATTCGACACCTATGTTTGGAGGCTCGTATGATTGGTGTGATGCTTTTTGCCGATTTTTGTTGGATAAATAAAATAAAGCAAGACCGTATGCATCTTTTTGATACAAAGGCTGGGGCTACCCCATTTCAAAAAAAAGAAAGATAAATTTGATGAAAATAAAATATTGTTCTTAGTGTTCCTATATTTTTGTATACAATTGGTCCATAAAACTTAAGTTTGAATAAGGATAAACTTTGAACTTCATATAAATCAAGTACCCAGAATATAATATACTATGTAAATATAAATATAAACACGTTTCGTGGAAACCGTTGCTTTCACTTTTTTGGATATTGTTTTACACAAAACTTTTTGGATCGTTGTATAAAAAACACAAGAATAGGAAAAATACACGAATATGGCAAGTTCACCGATGCGAAGTAGACGATCGTAAAACATTGAGAAACTACAACATTAGTAGTGGATTTCTGGAATACAAGAACACATAAAACATGCCTCGATTCCACGCCATTCTGACTTAAAAATAAGCTGGAGTGGATGTATAAAATCATATGGAATTTAGGCGCATAGGAAAAAAAAAGATTAGACCCCCCCTCCCCCCCGCGTCGCCCACCTCTGGCGACACGGGGGAAACCCTAACCGCCGCCGGCCTGCTACCCCCTCCCGCTTCCTCCCCCGCATCGCCGCCACCGGAGGGGTGCTGGCAAAGCTGTGCGTGCCCCCAGGAAGGTGGCGGCGGGGCGTTTTCTCCCCGGCTCGGGGTCCTCTGGCCACCGGCGGCGCGGTTGGCGGCGGAGACGGCTGCTGTGCCATGGCGGCTGCTGCTGGCGAGGCAGCTCGGCGAGCTGCTGCGAGCGCGGCGGCTGCGCGCGGCCGGGCCGGATCTGGGCCGCGCGGGCCGGCCGCGGGCGAGGAGTGGCGGCGCGGCGGGTGCGTCGCCGGAGAGGAAAGGACCAGGGCGCGGCGGGGTTGGCCAGTTGCGTCGGCGCTGTGGCTAGAGGCGGGCGCGTCACTGGCCCGTGGTGGCCCCATGCGGGATGAGGCGCAGGGGAGGCAGTAGGGGTGCTTACTTGGGAAGTCCAGGGGCATTTTTGCTCCTCCACCTCATGATGGCATGCCCCATGAGGCGAGGAAGCCGGGGCGGCGGCCCCAGAGCGACTGCTGCAGCGGATGCGGCTGGCATGGCAGTCGTCACGACAGGAGGTGCCGCGACGGCTGCGGCATGCGGTGGAGCTAGGTGGTCGGCAACGGAGCCACGCTGCCATCTTGCGGCTCCTTGAGCTTCGTGGTTGGGTTGAGCTCCGGGCGAAAGCCTTGCAGAGACTCCAGTCGATGCCGACGACGGCGGCGTCTGCGGGCGTCGTTCCCTTCTTGTTTGCGTCGTTGTGGAGCTTTGATTCCGACCAACGTGTGTGGTTCCAAGATCTCCGGGTGAAAACCTAAGCTCCATCGGGAGCGGGCGGCGGTGACGGACGTGTCACTACCTTGTTGGAGGCGTCGCCTTGGAGCTCTTGGCCCTCGCGGTGCGACGGGTTCGCGGCAGATTGGAAGAAGGCTCTTTGGTCGAGGGTTGCGGATCGCCGGGGCGGCGGCCCCGGACGGTGGTGGCACGTCGAGGCGGCGGCCTCGGTCTCCCTTGCGGCGGCAGTCACATGGGGATTGGCTCTGGCCTTGCATGTGGATAGGGTGGCGACTTGGAGATCTGTGTGGCCAGCGAGTTCGTCGACCCGGCTAGTTCGTCTTCGGGCAATGCGAGGTTCGAACTGGCAGCTACGTCGGGGCGGCGGCCCGGGAGATGGTGGTGTGGGTTTGTTGCGCTCTTGGGGCTGCGTTGTGTGGACGGCGGGTCTCCTCGCATGTGTGGTTTTTCGGTCGGGCGGAAACCGGTCAATGTATAGTTTGTATGGTTTTTAGACCCGGTTTTCCTTATAAACTAGGTCACTCTCTTCTATCTAATCGGTGGCGGATACGACCGCTTTGGCCTCAAAAAAAATAAAGATTGAAATCTAAAAGAATCCTATAAATTTGCAGTAAAAAAGAGGGTCGCAGCGTGGAGTAGAAGGTACTAGGCGCGGCGGCGGAAGCACCTACCAGTAAAAAAAAAAAGAATCACTGTTCACGAGCTTCGTTGAATATCGTCTCTGTATGGGAACTCGAGCAGGCACCTAATCAATGACTGGCTAGCTCTTTGATACACTACAGCTATTACTCGTGGAGTCGAGGAGTACTCCATATTGCCAAGCTTTTGATACACCAAGCGGCTGCTCCAGCTACAGGTCTCCTTGAGCTAGAGCTGGAATGCCGACGCGCGGGCGAGGGCGTGGCCGTGGGACTGCTCCAGGCGTTCGTCACAGCCTCTCACTCCAGCGCATTTTCCATACGCCGGCTGCCCCCATGGAGGTATATAATTTAACCTGTGATTTTGACTTCAGTTTGTTTTAGGAGATTTGCCAGGCATAGAGGGAGGGCCCGGGGCGGCGGCCGGACCGGCGGTGGTGGCGGTGAGTACATGTTAGGGCGGGGCGGCGAGGCGGCGCAGTACGATGGAGATCCAACGGTGAGTTAGGGGGGGTTGGGGGTCACGTGGCGGCGGCCGGGAGCACCGGAGACGGGGAAGGCGTCGGCGCGTAGTGTTGGGTCTCTGTGTACTGGCCTACTGGGAACCAAAACAGATCGTGCCTGGGAAGAAGATGGCTTCTTTGCTGTTGGATGGAGATCCAACGGTGCAGGGAAAACTGTGATTTAGACGGACCCTTGTTTTAGAAACTGCCTCCTGTTTTCCTTCTCCACCCGCTTATTTTTTCCCTCACAAAAATATACAAATAAAATTTCAAAAAAAAAAATACAAATAAGAATCGGTTTATCCGTTCTCCATCCTCCCGCAAAGATGCCGTTGCTGTTCCCATCGGAGAAAGCATCGGATAGAGGGCCGCAGTGGCGCCGGCTCCTTTTTTTTAAACGAGGCAAAAGACTTCATTTTCATTAATTAAGAAAAAGAGAGTGGCTGTTTAATTATTGAAAAAGGCCAAAAACCGATACAAACCGCTGCCGAAGCGTGCCACCAACAGAGGGAGGAGGGCATGTCAAAAAAAACAGAGGGAGGAGGGCCGCCACCCCACCAAATTTTGCCGGACGAGCCGCCAAGAAGGCCCACCTCGTCGCCGCTGCTGCACCAAGCACACCGCCAGAGCAGCAACGCCTTGGCTGAGGGAGGTCCGAGCACGCGGCCACCCTGTCGCCCACACGGCCAGGACACCGCTCACCACCTGACGACCGGCACGGCCAGGCCCGCCCGTGGCCGGAGAGGAGTCAAGTCAGGGGTCGCCGCCCCTGCTTGCCCATGCCGAAGAAAGGAGCACCCCCGCTCAGGTGCTCACCGCCACGCCACCTTCGGTGACGAGCCTCGCCGCCGCCACAACCGCAGCCTGCGACGACGGCAGTGAGGAGGCCGACGCGGGGGGCTGCTCTATGTGGGCCGAGGGCGTCCCAGTGCGGCCTTAACGAGCCGCATGGGGATGAAGGCGAAGAGAGGTGTTGACGGCGGACCTTGGAGAGAAGACGACCCGCGAGCTCGGCGATGGCTCAGCTTCCGAGCTGGATGAGAGGTGAGAGGAGACGGAGGGGATTCCGGATCTAGTGTCGCCGGTGGCCGAGGTGACCAAAGCTGGGAGATCGAGAGGCGCTGGCGGCGCGTTCGGCTGGGGCGACACGAACGCTTGACATGGGTGGGGTGAGTGTGGCGTGGCTCCGGGATGTATTGAGGCGGAGTTCATCTCGGAGTAGACTTCTCTTAGAGCATCTCCAACAGAAAGCTCTAAATTTTGGCGCTGTAAAAGCACTTTGCAGCGCGCTCGATCCATGTTTGGCGCGTGAGATCATGTTCACCTCCAATAGAAGCTCTAAATTTTTGGGTTGTAAAAATGAATAGTTGTTGGTGCGTGTGATTTGTGCCACACGCTCTTTCCTGCATGGTACATATAGCGCCCGAGATAGCGTTTTTGCCATGCGCTCTTTCTTACAGCGCCGGTTGCAATAGCGCCGGTTGCAATATCTATTGAAGCATCAGTTTGAACCTCTCGCGCGCTAAACTAGTCTTTTTTAAGCGCAGACGCGTTATACAGCTGCTGTTGGAGATGCTGGCCACGCCCCGACAGCGCTGCATGCAACGGCCTCGCCTCGCCTACGACGTCGAGGACTGCCTCCTCGACATCGCCCAATACACCACCGCCTCCCCGCTACTCTGTATCTCTGTCACGGCCTCCCTATGGTCTTCATGGCCTCCGTGTTCGTGTACTCCATCGAGCTCGACCAGCGCCACCTGCGGACGTCGTCGTCGACCACTACACCACTGCGTGGCGCCACGGTTGAAGTCCAGCAGCAGCTCGTTCCCAATCACTATGGCACGGCGCCGCGTTTTGTACGCGCGCGTCCGCCACTTTCCTCGCCTGGGCCCTGCCACACCAGGCCGTTCCGAGGCCTGTGAAATCCTGCCTCTCCTCTTCTCACGAGTCACGCGTTCCACCTCCGTCGTGCTCACCGGCTGCGGCCGCAGTGTTAGATCTTCCAGCTGGAGTTTTTTGTCCTGCGATCCTGCCCTTTATTGCCATCGGCGGCGACTGCTGCTAACGGGCGGGCACTTTGAATACGGGAAAATACGACGGTGAAAGCTAGCTGGCAGCAAGATCTGGATGTACCTGCCTCAAAACTGGGAAGCCCCCGTTGCATGTAGCCTGATGGCTGATACAATGGGGAAGTGGCGCTGATTCAGTTCGCTATTTTTGTGAGTTCTGAATTTCTATTGGTTACCTAGCTTATCTCCTATGTTTGATCGTCTTCTGTTTCTTTATCATATGACTAAGCCGTCAGAAATTGTGCTAGCCAGGATTTTTACCCATCTATATCTGTACTTATCACAATGTTCTTTGAAATACTTTAGGCATATACTGCTCCACATACTCTTGCGAGTCCCCGCACGTTATCTCTTTCGTCTCCCGAAATGAAAAAAACCAGATCAGGTATTGTATGATGTCTTTGGTTGGTCTCTACTACTTAATCATTTGTTATCCTTGAATAACTACAATTGTTCTTTTAACAGGTCGCGTGGTAGTACCCGCACTGGATCCAGGAAGCGAAAGGATTATCTATGACATTGTTAGTAAAGAATATTGTCTAACATGGTGACCCGCATGTTTAATTTGGAATGGAGGGAGTAATATGTTTTAGAATTTTTCTATGTTTGTCATTTGATTCCATGATCCACTAATATTCTTTTTGATCCGTGGACAAATTAGCATTGATACATTATCATAGAATAATTATTATACCTAAAATTTCTACCATGCTTAACTCTTGAAACTTGGTCGAACTTGTGTATTAGGTACGGTTGTTGGTAAGGATCTTCAAAGTCCGAATAGAACTCTAGCTCAGCCTTAATTGAAGTACATGCATGCTCAGTGTGTTCTAGCTAAAAACATGGTAGTTTGCGTAGGATTGAAGAACTTAGATTATTTCATTGCTTAATTGGAATTGTTGCATGCTAGGAAAATCTAGCTCTGATATCATAACAGTGATGACCTTTTTGTTTGAATTTCTAAGAAACAACTTTGTGTCCTAAGCAGACAATATTCTTTTGATATTTGTTGTATCCAAATCTATTAGCTATGCTTCGAGCCTATCCCATCATAATAACACATTGCCTTCTTAATGCATTTTTTGTTTCTTTTGCAGTATGGTAATATTTCAGGCGTATGTCCTGTGGCTGAACCAACTCTCGAAGGTTCGTTCAGATTGACCGCTGCTTTTCCTGCTTCTCGGGAACAACTGTTTGAAAATTTCCCTGCTGTATTGTCATGCAACACAGCAGTTTACCAAACTATGAGATAAATGCATTTGTTACTGTTTTGTTGCATTTGTGGAATATACAGAAATGAAAAGCCAACAGAAAGCTCCTTCATCCAGTAGGAAGCGCGACAAGGGTTTCAAGAGTCCCCGCGCATTATCTCTTTCGTCTCCCAAAATGAAAACAAGCAAATCAGGTATTGTATGATGTCTTTGGTTGGTCTCTGCTACTTAATCATTTACTTGTTATCCATGAATAACTAGAATTTTTATAACAGGTCGTGTGGTGGTACCCGCACTGGATCCAGGAAGCGAAAGGATTGTTTATGACTTTGTTAGTAAACAATATCTTTTTGATGCTCTATGATTGTGTTGTCTCCACGATTAGGTAATATGTTCTTTCTTAAACTATAACTAGCATGGTGGCCCGCACGATTAACTTGGAATGGATGGAGTAATATTTTTTTTAGCATTTTTCTATGTTTGTTATTTGATTCCATGATCCACAAATATTCTTTATGATCCATGGACAAATTAGCATTGATACATTATCAAAGAATATAGAAGCAAATTATACCTAAAATGTCTACCATGCTGAAATCTTGAAACTTGGTCGGAATTGTATATTAGGTTGTTGGTAAGTTTCTCTAGTTGTGTAACAGAGAAAGACTAGTGTCATTTTTATTCACAGCCTGCCATGCAAACCATAGTCTGTTATAAAATTCTAGTTTTCTTTCTTCCACACCTCTTGCTCGCTCTGTATCTATCCATCTCATTGATGGTCGTATTGTAGGTGAGTTTCTTTATTTCGTACAATGGTATTGCCTACCTTTTTGATATTTGAATGATGATTTTTTGCATTGGTATATATTTGTTAACTCAACTAAACAACTTAATACATACTTGCATGCTCTGTATGACTATTTAACAAAATGAATGCACCTGACTTTACAAATAAAGCTTTACAGTCTCCAAGTTACCACTCCCATCATATATTGCATTTATTTTGTCATGCTCAGTTTACTTTGTATTTATTCATACCCCTACCTTTTTGGGACAACTAAGGCAACCTATTACATGTGACATGATTTGTCTTTCAACTTTTACCAATTTGCCTTCTTTTTTCCATGATCTTATGAATGATATGTTGAGACTGGTCCGTATTTATCACATATGATTTCAGTCTTGTTTTGTTTATTTCTACTATTTTTTTTGGAAACGTTTGCTATTAGGAAATTGAGTTATGTTTTTATTTTATATCTTTTGGACAAAATTTATATTTATAGCCAATTCTGAAAAATTTATTTTCAAGTAAATATTACAGAATTAGATATTAGTTGGCAATCAAGCTCAAATAGGTAGTTGTGATATTTTATGTTTTGGGTAGAGTGGTTGTTTATTTTAAATTTCTATAAAAGAAATTTAAAAAATTAAATTAGTTGACATGTTATTTGTCTTTGGTCAACTAAAATTTGTAATTTATTATATGTGTTATTTGCGTCTGGTTAAATCAATGTACATATTAGATATATCTTTTTGTAGATTGCTCATGATATATCATTTGAGAGAAGGCATATTAGTTTCTTGGTGTGGGCAATTACCCAAATGGCTAAAAACTTGATGTATCCGGTTGAGATCTTCAAGTCCGAATATAACTCTAGCCCAGCCTTAATTCTAGTACATGCTCCATGTGTTCTAGCTAATAACATGATAATTTGGGTAGGATTGAAGAACTTATATTATTTCATTGCTTAACTGGAAATGTTTCATGCTAGGAAAGTAGGAAACTCTTGCTCTAATATCATATAATAGCGTTGACCTTTATGTTTGAATTCCTAACCAAATAACTTTGTGTCTTAAGCAGACTATTCTATCGCTATTTGTTTTATCCTAATCTATTTACTATGCTTCGAGGGGATTACGCCTATCCCAACATAAGAACACATTGCCTTCTAAATGCATTTTTGTACCTTTTGCAGAATGGTAGAATTTTAGGCGTATCTCCTGTGGCTGAACCAACTCTCAAAGGTTCGTTCAGATTGTCTGCTGTCACATAAACAACTGTTTGAACATTTCCCTGCTGTATTGTAATGTAACACAGCAGTTTACCTAATTATGAGATAAATGCATTTATTACTGTTGTGTTATATTTTTGGTATATACAGAAACGAAAAGCCAACAGGAAGCTCCTTCCTCCAGTAGGAAGCGTGACAAGGGGTTCAAACCTGTTCCTGCTGAATCTATGCCAAAGACTCCCAGATGCAAGAATCTGTCTCCACGCCAACCCACTGCCTTAAAAAAAATGCCAGAATTCTCTGAAGGTCACACCAGTTGTTGACAGGACTGAAGATCATGTCTTATCTTCCATACAGGCAAGTATTGTTAAACATCAAATATACTCTTGGTAACTTGTTTAATTAATCATTGTTACCATTTAAGCTGTTGTTACTTGCTGATGATTAGAAAGATGTGTTGGTCAATTGTCATGTCGTAAGGCAGATACGACAGGATGGGTTATTAAGTTGAACATAGGTTCAACTAATTTAACTACTAGTTGTGTCAACTCTCAACTGCATACTCTTATTAAGGTTCTGTAGCCACACACGAACCCCTTACAAGTTAATTTTACTAGTGGCTAACCCTTGCGATGCACGGGCTAATCATTATCTCTCGATGCTTAGATTGTTTGGAAACACATTCATTGTCGTCTTTGGACTTGGTTGGAACATTTGAACTAGAGTCACGTGGAGTTTCAACTCCTAGCAGAAGTTAGTGCCGCTCGTAGGTAGCATAGAGGACACTAGTTTCTTGCGCATGTAGTTTGATCTATACTGGAGGCATGGAACAGTACAGCATGCTACCAGTATATTTTTCCCCAAAATCAAAATCAAATTATTTATCGAAAAAAAAATCAAAATCAAATTTTTATGTATGGGCGCCCTATCATCCAGGAACTGCCTCCAAAATTTGACATCATCTACAATACAAGTGTCGCCGCCGGAAGGACTGTCTCCAGCATCGGCAACATGGCTCTGGCTCATGAAATATCGCAGGGTAGTAGGTTAGAAAAAATACATGCTACTTCCTGACATGCATTTGAACGAATTAACATGAGGTCAATCTAATAACCCTGGATAACGTTTAGACTTTGATATTCTACTTTGTTCTTGACCTTTTGTTTCTTTCTGAGTGAATTCCAGTTTTTACCCCCTAGTTTTTTATTTGTGACACTATTTACCCAATTTAACAAATTTCCATCCAAATTACCCCATTTATACTGAGTGAATTCCAGTTTTTACCCCCTAGTTTTTTATTTGTGACACTATTCACCCAATTTAACAAATTTCCATCCAAATTACCCCATTTAGTGAAAGTTCTGCCATTTTTTACCCCTCTTAAAGATTTAGATTGTTTTGAAATCTGGGTCCGATCAGTTAGTTTCATTATGGCGTGCCAGGTATGTCATGTAAATGTTTTGAAAGCTTTGTATCAAGGACTTGTCATTGCATGGTGACAAATTTGAGATATTCCATGCACTCTTTTCAATTTCCAAGTATAAGATATGATAATCTGATTCAAATTCATTCATGAGTTTACATATATTAAGATCACCTCGCATCGAATGGTGCTTACAATCTAACATACACAAAAGTACTTATACCTACCACCTTCACTAGCTTCACTACAAGTCAGAGTCATCTGTTGCCGAAGTACATAGCAACAATACAAGCAGTGAGATGAGAAGCAACAACTGGAGCAGCGCTGAAATGATGGCACGCTTTACAGTTTGCTGCAACACCCGCCACCCCATAAACATCGGCCACTGCCTCCGCGGCTACCAGTTGCTGCTTTAGCACCCATCGTCATCGTCGCTTGACCACGAGAGGCTGATGCCGCCACCATTGTCGCTTGAGCACTAGAGTCTTCCGCATCACCGCTGTCCATATTGCGGAAAAAAGATAGGACAGCCGCATATTGTGATGGATCTGATTGTCCAGACAGCGCTCTTAATTTTTAAGAGGGGTAAAAATTGGCAAAACTTTTACTAAATAGGGTAATTTGGATGAAAATTTGTAAAATGGGGTAATTGATGTCACAAATGATAAACTAGCGGGTAAAAAGTGGAATTTACTCTTTCTTTTAAGGTGACGTGTTGGGCAGATAGTAGCAAGGGACGATGCATGTAGGACGCAAACATGCACCAACAAAACTCTTCTGCCATAATCCAATCCTAATCGTACAATGAAAATCTAATGATTATTTCTAGCTGCTTTCCTATGATTAATGTGGTGGCTCGTTGGGAGTCTTCAATTAGTATATATATATATATAAGGAATATGATTTCTATTCAATAATATACAATCATATTGCATACTTTTCCACAAACACTAATCATATCGCATACTAGTTATTACAAAAATCTGTTTGGGGCACCCGATGAAGGAAACTTCTTTATGGATGAGTCTCAAATAGATGATATCCCCCAGGTTTCCGTTGAGGAAAATAATTTTCTTACTGCTGAGTACTCGGAAGAGGAAGTAAGAAAAGCTATTTTCCAAATGGAGCACAACAAAGCACTGGGTCCGGATGGTTTCCCAGCCGAGTTCTACCAAACCTTTTGGGAAACTATCAAAGCTGACCTACTAGATTTGTTTCGTCAGCTTCATGCTGGCCAACTAGAATTGTTTCGTCTTAATTTTGGTGAGATCGTTTTGTTACCTAAAGTTAATGAAGCAGAAAGGATCCAACAATATCGACCAATCTGTCTCCTTAATGTTAGTTTCAAAATTTTCATGAAAGTGGCCACCCTAAGACTAAACACGGTTGCTGATCATGTTGTTCGGCCTTCTCAAACTACTTTCATGCAAGGATGGAATATTCTAGATGGAGTTGTAACCTTGCATGAAACAGTTCATGAACTACATTCTAAAAAGTTGAATGGGGTTATTTTAAAGTTAGATTTTGAAAAAGCTTATGACAAAGTTAAATGGTCTTTTCTCCATCAAACACTCAGAATGAAATGTTTTTCAGCTGAGTGGCGTTCTTTGATTGATTCTTTCATATTTGGAGGTAGTGTTGCCATCAAAGTGAATGACGATGTTGGCAAATACTTCCAGGCCTTGAAAGGGTTGAGACAGGGTGACCCCTTATCGCCAATGCTATTTAATATAGTGGTTGATATGCTTGCCATTATGATCGAACGCGCAAAGAATGATGGTCTCATTGAAGGAGTTATTCCCCACCTATTTGATGGGGGATTATCCATCCTTCAATATGCTGATGATACTATTCTTTTTATGGAACATGATCTTGAGAAAGCACAAAATATGAAACTTATACTTCCAGCTTTCGAGCAATTATCGGGGTTAAAAATTAACTTCCATAAAAGTGAATTGTTCTGTTTTGGCAAGGCTCGGGATGAGGTCAATGCATACACCAATTTATTTGGTTGTGGGCAAGGACATTTTCCTATGCGGTATTTGGGTATTCTGATTCATTATCGGAGACTAACAATTGCCGAATAGAAACTCGTCGAGGAGAGACTACAAAAACGTCTTAGTAGATGGAAAGGTAAATTACTGTCCCTCAGAGGGAGATTGATACTCATTAACTCAGTACTATCTAATATGGTACTACATATGATTTCATTCTTTCTCCTGCCTAAAGGAGTCTTGCATAAACTGGACTATTACCGGTCTAGATTCTTTTGGCAAGAGGACTCTGAGAAAAAAGAAATATCGTTTGGCTAAATGGAGTGTGTTGTGCTCTCCTAAAGACCAGGGTGGGCTCGGTATTCATGACCTTCAGGTCAAAAATGCAGCCTTACTTGGAAAGTGGCTTTTTAAGCTACTTACGGAGGAGGGGACTTGGCAAACCATTCTTAAAATAAAATACATTGGTTAGAAAGCGTTATCTCAGGTTGTTTGGAAACCGGGTGATTCGTATTTTTGGGCTGGACTTATGGCAACAAAGAAATTTTTCTTTGGCCTAGGTTCTTTTTCTATTAAGGATGGTATGGAGATACAGTTCTGGGAGGATAAATGGCTTGGTAATGCCACTCTTCGGGAACAGTATCCGCCTTATATAGTATTGTACGTCACAAAAATGATACTCTCGCCAAGGTTATGGCAAGTTCTACACCATCTGTGACTTTTAGAAGGGATTTGTCCGGACAAAGACTTGCAGCTTAGAATGCCCTACTTTTACGTTTGGCAAACATCCAACTACAAGATGGACATGATGAATTCCGTTGGAATCTATATGAGAATGGAAAATTTTCTGTAGCATCCATGTACAATGCTCTCATTTTACCTGATGTGTCAATCGATAAAGTTAGCAACAATAAGCTTTGGAAGTTAAAGATTCCATTACGGATAAAGGTATTTGGATTGTACCTACATAGAGGAGTAGTTTTAATGAAAAATAATCTTGCAAAACGGAATTGGCATGGAAGTAAGAAGTGTGTTTTTTGTCACCAGGATGAAACAATTAAACACTTGTTCTTCCAATACCGTTTTGCTAGATCTATATGGTCAGTCATCCATGTAGCTTCAACCTTGTTTCCACAATGCAGTATTACCAATATATTTGGGAATTGGCTAAATGGTATAGACAATAGGTTCAAAAAGCATATTAGGATGGGAGCGATTGCCTTTATTTGGTCGCTATGGCTATGTAGAAATGATAAAGTGTTTAATGATAAAAATTCTTTCATTTTACAGGTTATCTACAGAGCTACTGGTACACTCCGTTTGTGGTCTGCTCTGCAGCGTCCACAGGATCGAGACCTCTATACGGAGGTCTGTGCATGACTAGAAGCAACGGCGCGGGATACTTTTTCCCAACATGGATGGCCGCATAGCTTACGGATTAGTGCTTTTAGTTAGGCAATTTTACAATTGCTCATTATGATATGTAATCTTGCCTTCTTTCTTTTAAGACCTGTTCGTTCTTTGGGCTGTATGCATTTTAGTTATGCAGAGGCCGGGTGTAAGTTTAAATTTTTTAAGTAATAAAGCGCTCTTTATCGAAAAATTTATTTTGTATATGAAGCCGCTTGGATTTAAAGAGGAGAGACAGACACGTAACTACAACTGACACTGTTTACAGGAAGTACTGTTCATAAATGTGCATCTACAGTATCAAGGAAACGTGACATAGCTCTTAGAACGCTAAAACGTTCAGCCATTATATATGTGTTTCGCTAGATCTATATGGTCAGTCATCCATGTAGCTTCAACCTTGTTTCCACCATGCAGTATTACCAATATATTTAGGAATTGGCTAAATGGTATAGACAATAGGTTCAAAAAGCATATTAGGATGGGAGCGATTGCCTTTATTTGGTCGCTATGGCTATGTAGAAATGATAAAGTGTTTAATGATAAAAATTCTTCCATTTTGCAGGTTATCTACAGAGCTACTGGTACACTCCGTTTGTGGTCTGCTCTGCAGCGTCCACAGGATCAAGACCTCTATACGGAGGTCTGTGCACGACTGAAAGCAACGGCGCGGGATACTTTTTTCCAACATGGATGGCCGCATAGCTTACGGATTAGTGCTTTTAGTTAGGCAATTTTACAATTGCTCATTATGATATGTAATCTTGCCTTCTTTCTTTTAAGACCTATTCGTTCTTTGGGCTGTATGCATTTTAGTTATGCAGAGGCCGGGTGTAAGCTTAAAACTTTTAAGTAATAAAGCGCTCTTTATCGAAAAATTTATTTTGTATATGAAGCCGCTTGGATTTAAAGAGGAGAGACAGACACGTAACTACAACTGACACTGTTTACAGGAAGTACTATTCATAAATGTACATCTACAGTGTCAAGGAAACGTGACATAGCTCTTAGAACGCTAAAACGTTCAGCCATTATATATGTATAGACTAGTGCAATGAAGATGCTTATCCGATGATCTATTTTTGATTCTTTAATCAGACGTAGATGCATCCACTCGCAACATTTGGGGTCTTTTATTAATGTGCTAGGTGGCTGGAGACAAGCCTCACGGACGGGTGCACCGCGCGCCGTGATATTTTAAGGAAACTTTATAGAATTAGATAGGTCAAAGTCGTATTTTATGTTTTGGGTAGAAGTGGTTGATTTTTAAATTTCATATAAAGACTTTAGAAATCCGTAAGCTAGTTTACATGTAATGTGTCTCTGATCAACTAAAATTCCTAATTTAGTTTACGTGTTATTTCCGTGTACTCAATTAAATCAATGTACAGATTAGATACTGCTTTTTGTAACTTGCTCGCCATATTTTTAGAAGGCGTAGATGTTTTTTGGGTGCGAGTAGTAACCGAAATGGCGAAGAACTTGATGTATCATGTTCAGATCTTCATGTCGGAATGGAACTCTAGCTCAGCCTTAATTGTTGTACATGCTCAGTGTGTTCTAGCTAATAACAGGATAGTTTGATAGGATTGAAGACTTGTACTCCCTCTATTTCAAAATATTAGATGTTTTAGCTTTGTGAAGAAAATGTTTCTAGATATTTTTTAATGTGTAGGTTCACTTAAATATACACACTAAAGCATGTCTAGATATATTTGCTTTACAAATCTAAAACATCTTATATTTTGAAACGGAGGGAGTATTTTTTTAATTAATTAACTATAAATGTTGCATGCTATTTAACTCTAGCTATAATATCATACTTCCTCTGTCCATATTTACCCTCATGGGTTCAGTCAAAGTCAAACTAGATAAAGTTTGACCAAGCATATTAGTAAAAATATAAAATTCTATAATATCAAATACATATAATAAAAAATTATGATGATTCTAAGGATATCTATTTTAGATTGTAAATGTTTATATTTTTCTTGTACAAACTTTGACTTTGACTTTGACTGAATGAAGGGTTAGGACAGAGGGAGTAACAGCGATGACTTCTTTGTTTGAATTTCTAACCAAACAAGTTTGTGTCCTAAGCAAACAATATCATGTCGCTTTATATTTTATCCTAATCTATTTGCTAATTCATTTGAGGGGATTACGCCTATCCCATAATAATAGCACATGCATTTTTGTTTCTTATGCAGAATGGTACTATTTTAGGCATATCTCCTGTGTTCAAAGGTTCGTTCAGATTCTTCGTTGTCACAGAAATACTGTTTTTGGGAGTACTTCTCCTGTGTCTTTAAAATAAGATCCCCTGCTGCATTGTCATGTAATACATCAGTTTACCAAATTATGAGCTAAATACGTTTGTTACTGTTGTGATGTATTTGTGGAATATACAGAAGTGAAAAGCCAACAGGAAGCTCCATCCAATAGGAAGCGTGACAAGGGTTTCAAATCTGTTACGGCTGAATCGCTGCCAATGGCCCCCAGGCGCAAGAATCTGCCTCCACGCCAACCCACTGCCTTAAAAAAAATGCACGTCACACCAGCTGGTCACAAGACTGAAGGATATGAAGAGTACCAGCGCAGATGTTGAACAGATGTGTCTATGATTTTGAGCCGTTGTCCTGGGTCTGGAAGGTGATAAAAAAAGTGCAGCTTGCACCATGCTTGTAAGCACAATGTCCATCATCTCTTTTGTGATATATGTGCAAGTGTATTTAACGTCAAATATATTCTCTTTAACTTGTGTGGTTGCAACCAGTGGCGGTCCTTGAACGAAATCTAAGGGGGGCCAGACTGCCAAATGACATGCAACATATAATGTCTAATTGTACAACTATGACACGTAGAATTTATAGGATTTATGGACTGAAATTCGTCACAAAGCTATGAAATAGATTTTTGTAAAACCTTTTTTGAACAAAAATCAACCACTATCTTGCTAACTACATTCACATTTATCTTCTTTATTTTGCGCAATGACACAAAAGTTTTCCATTTACCTATAAACAACAATTTATTAGTGCAAAATAAGATTCAATTAAGATACAAGGATCAAAACTATAACGAAATAGGAAAGTAGGAAAGAATAGTTTACTCCTAGCCGGCTGCTCCTACTTGAGAGGGACAACAATTTGTTACCTGCAGGTAGCAACGTGGAGATGGTGGACGGATGAATGATCAAAGTTTAATGCCCGCCGGTGGTTGCAACGCTTCGCAGTCTCTGTCATCAAAGTTCTGCAATGCAATCGGGTTCAAGAAGACAATGGCAAGTCTTGGAAAGTGGTCTTGGAAAGTGTTGGGTTACGGTTACCCGGGCGGAAGGAGCCACCGGCTTGTAAGTGGCTGCGGAGCTTCTGTCGGGCGAACAAGATCAAGGCAGGACACACTGTGTACCTTCTTCATCGTCGACGTCAAGAACATGCATTGGCATGACTAGAACCAAGTGGTCTTCCGTGTTTTTCAATTGTGTCCCACTGTACACTTCGGCTTTCATGGTTCAAGGAGAAAAACCATTACATGTGATCTCAGGGTTTTAGAGTGTTGACTTGCAAGATTTTGTATGTTTGTACTTGTGTAATAACTATGCCTAACTTAGATAAGCATTGTTAGTTCAAGCTGAAGCTAATTACGAAGTATGCCTTATATGCAGTCACATATGTAATGGTGCCTGTGTGTACTCCCTCTGTCCATATTTGGGGACCTTTACAGTACCTTATACTCTAAAATCATGCGTGGAGTACTAGGTAAATCTAGCCGTCCGTAATAGAGGGTAAGCCAGTCAATTTCCTCGGGCTTACCCCCACATAGTCGCTGCAAGGAGCCAACCACATGGCCGCTCCTCCCCCTACCTTGCCGCCACAGGGAGCTGCACCACTCCCGCCCACCCATCGGGCTCATCCGTCGAGGTAGGCGACCGCCTACCGCCTACCCGTACGCACTCCTCCATCGGGGGCTAGACGCCACGGCCGCGATTCGCCTCATTCGCCTTCTCGGCCGGCTCCTCCATTTCCCCCAACGCCGCCAGCATGCGATTTGCTTGGGTCTGGCCCATGAACTGAGACGATTTGAGATGAACGGTTCACCAGAAAAAGGAACATAAAAGACCAAAATACCTCTACGGTGGAGGTACTCCGCCAGTTCCCTGAGATTTCGAGTTCATACTCTGTGGGCTGCTCGCCGAGTACAAGAGCACAGGGGCCGTTAGATCGCTCAAAATGGATGACTCCTGTTAACTCTGGGGTAAAAGTCCTCCCATATTTACCAAGTATTATGGGTTTAGTCAAAGTTAAACTAGATAAAGTTTAACCAAGCATATTAGTAAAAATATAAAATTCTATAATATCAAATACACATAAAAATAATTTTTATGATGATCCTAAGGATATCTATTTATATTGTAAAAGTTTATATTTTTTTGTACACTTAGTTAAAGTTTACAAAGTTTGACTTTGACTGAACCTAGAATTCAGGATAATTTACGACAAAGGAAGTATAAGGGTTTGCAGAATGAACATACTTTATTTTCTTGTTTTGTGGAATAGTCTATCAGTTTATTAATAAACATCAACAGTAGTACAAAGATATATAGTAGTAATAAAAATTACAAATAGATCTCTAGACCACCTAGCCGAAGACTAAAAAAAAGCACTAGAGCGAGCCAAAGATATGCGGCCATCCTCTCACATATAAGTGACGAGGTTCTAACCCGGCAATGCCCATATTTCGGGGCTTTCGATTCATGGAGAGCATGTGGGCGCTTGGCGGATTCGACGGCTTCAGACAGAAACAGGGGGTGCACACGAATTTACCCAGGTTCGGCCCCCCGGAGGGTAAAGACCTACATCCTGCTTGTCTGATCTTGTATTGCTGGTATATGAGGAGCTGTTACAATGGCGCGCAGATGCAATCTGGCGGAGGTGGAAGGAGATGGCGTGGCTAGCCTATGCGAGGTTGTTTTGTAGGCTATGCGAATCTGTCCAGAGATGGCGCTAGGGGTGCCCCTTGGTGGCTTTATATATGCAGCCATTTAGGGTTTACAAGTAATTTTTGCCTTCTACTCCAAGTCGAAGTGCTGGGCCTTGCGGGCTTCGGGTATCCTTCGAGCAGGCTTCTTCCTTGGCGGGAACCGGGTAGGCAAATATCAATGACCCATTTGTAATTCCTTCGTCAGTAGCCCCCGAGTGCCTGGGATAGTCGAAGACTATGGCAGGGACTCTAATCCGAGATTCTCCTTGACGTCGTAGTCTTGTATGTCGCGCGTAGAGGCACCAAATGAAGCTCTTGCATGTCGTGGTTGGTGGAGTCACACGGTGGCCGAAATCATGGTGATGATGTTGTCGACGGCTTGCTGTAGGCGATGTCGGGGTCGAATGCTTGCTGTTGGCGATGTCGTTGTCGAGTCGGAATTTGTCGACCCGAAGTCGACGTAGCAGACGGAGCGTCGTTGATGATTTAGAAGGCCGCTAGAGGTAACAGCGTATGGCGCAGCCCCCGAGTGTGTTGCTAACGCCGGGAGAATAGATGCCAATGCGAGGCGAAGCCCCCGAGCGTGTTGCCCACGCCGGGCGAATAGATGTCAATGCGAGGCGCAGCCCCCGAGCGTGTTGCCAATCGTCGAGGCGGAGCCCCCGAGCGTGTTGCTAACGCCGAGTGAACAGCGAGACCCCTAAGTGCAACGGGTAAAGGCATGGTACCCGACGCGTCCGTCAGGATACTTGAAGCGTCCGTATGTACGGAATTATCTCAGCAGAGCACGTATAGCTGTGTTGCCGGGCCAACAATGTTGCTAACTGTGGACTTGCGAATTATCTCAGCAGAGCACGTATAGCTGTGTTGCCGGGCCAACAATGTTGCTAACTGTGGACTTGCGAATTATCTCAGCAGAGTACGTATAGCTGTGTTGCCGGGCCAACAATGTTGCTAACTGTGGACTTGCGAATTATCTCAGCAGAGCACGTATAGCTGTGTTGCCGGGCCAACAATGTTGCTAACTGTGGACTTGCGAATTATCTCAGCAGAGCACGTATAGCTGTGTTGCCGGGCCAACAATGTTGCTAACTGTGGACTTGCGAATTATCTCAGCAGAGCATGTATAGCTGTGTTGCCGGGCCAACAATGTTGCTAACTGTGGACTTGCGAATTATCTCATCAGAGCACGTATAGCTGTGTTGCCGGGCCAACAGTGTTGCTAACTGTGGACTTGCGAATTATCTCAGCAGAGCACGTATAGCTGTGTTGCCGGGCCAACAGTGTTGCTAACTGTGGACTTACCTTCGTATTTGATATACGGCATCCGAATTGGTATATTGCCACCAGAATTCGGGCATTAAGTGTAGCCCCCGAGCGTGTCGCTAACGCTGGGCGAATAGACGCCAATGCAAGGCGAAGCTCCCGAGCGTGTTGCGAACGTCGGGGCGAATAGACGCCACTATGAGACGTAGCCCCCGAGCGTGCTGCCAACGCCGGGGCAAATGAATGCCGATTCGAGGCGCCGAAGTATGTCATGGTGGAGGGTCGATGACTTTGATCCCTGCAGTCGAGGAGGTAGATACCTCGCGCTCGACGGTCGTTAGGCGAATAGACATATGTATAATATGAAGGCAAAACACATGTATGATGTAAAAGCAAAGCTCCCGAGTATCGGTTGCTGAAAGTGTCGAAAGCATACAGAAAGCAATGAAAGTAATCAACTCATAGTTGAGGAAGACTTAGCTTTGGTATTTTCTCCCGGGGTGACCCCTAATATTTCCACTTTTTGTGGGGTAGCTCTCGTCGTCATCTTTCCAATGGCGGTGGTCTCATGTCGTTCGGACACTCCATGGTCGAATCACGCAGGGGTCGAATTCCTTCAGACGCCAGGGTCGAATTTCTTCGGACGCCGGGGTCGAACTTCTTCGGACGCCGAGGTCGAATTTCTTCGGATGCCGAGGTCGAATTTCTTCGGACGCCGGGGTCGAACTTCTTCGGACGCCGGGGTCGAATTTCTTCGAGACGCCGCGGTCGAATCTCTTCGGACGCCGGGGTCGAACTTCTTCGGACGCCGGGGTCGAACTTCTTCGGACGCCGAGGTCGAATTTCTTCGGACACCGGGGTCGAATTTCTTCGAGACGCCGCGGTCGAATCTCTTCGGACGCCAGGGTCGAACTTCTTCGGACGCCGAGGTCGAATTTCTTCGGACACCGGGGTTGAATTTCTTCGGACGCCGAGGTCGAATTTCTTCGGACGCCGAGGTCGAATTTCTTCGGACGCCGGGGTCGAACTTCTTCGGACGCCGGGGTCGAACTTCTTCGGACGCCGGGGTCGAATTCCTTCGGACGCCGCGGTCGAATCTCTTCGGACGCCGGGGTCGAACTTCTTCGGACGCCGAGGTCGAATTTCTTCGGACACCGGGGTTGAATTTCTTCGGACGCCGAGGTCGAATTTCTTCGGACGCCGAGGTCGAATTTCTTCGGACGCCGGGGTCGAACTTCTTCGGACGCCGGGGTCGAACTTCTTCGGACGCCGGGGTCGAATTCCTTCGGACGCCGCGGTCGAATCTCTTCGGACACCGGGCTCGAATTTCTTCGAGACGCCGAGGTCGAATTTCTTCGGACACCGGGCTCGAATTTCTTCGAGACACCGAGGTCGAATTTCCTCTCGATGCAGACTCGAATTTCTTGGCGATGGCGGCGACGAAGACCATGGCGGCGGAGTCGAAGGCCATGATGGCGAACTTGAAGATCTTGGCAATGGCGGCGTTGAAGATCTTGATGCTTGATTCGAAGGTCATGTCGATGGTGTTGAAGATCTTGGCGATGGATCTGTTGCAGCGTTGATGGAACCGGCGAATCCGTGGATCCAGCGCCCGTCGTCCCCACGGTCGGCGCCAATTGACGAGGTTCTAACCCGGCAATGCCCATGTTTCGGGGCTTTCGATTCATGGAGAGCATGTGGGCGCTTGGCGGATTCGACGGCTTCAGACAGAAACAGGGGGTGCACACGAATTTACCCAGGTTCGGCCCCCCGGAGGGTAAAGACCTACATCCTGCTTGTCTGATCTTGTATTGCTGGTATATGAGGAGCTGTTACAATGGCGCGCAGATGCAATCTGGCGGAGGTGGAAGGAGATGGCGTGGCTAGCCTATGCGAGGTTGTTTTGTAGGCTATGCGAATCTGTCCAGAGATGGCGCTAGGGGTGCCCCTTGGTGGCTTTATATATGCAGCCATTTAGGGTTTACAAGTAATTTTTGCCTTCTACTCCAAGTCGAAGTGCTGGGCCTTGCGGGCTTCGGGTATCCTTCGAGCAGGCTTCTTCCTTGGCGGGAACCGGGTAGGCAAATATCGATGACCCATTTGTAATTCCTTCGTCAATAAGAGTTAGCGAACTCATCATTCTTGCTTATGTTGACTACATATTCTTGCTATTGTTGACTGCATATCTGAAACTTTGAAGGAATTTTGTCGTCGCCTTGAGTCATCTCTAGTCAAATTTATAGCTTGCTCACCACTTTCGTCGATAATCCTTGGTCAACTATCATCCATCTCTTGCAGCCAGATAGACAGCCACCAACATGAACATGTTACTCATCAACACATCTCACATTCGCACTTGGTTGACCACATGTCTAACCATCAACACACCGTTCTCGTTGGGCCACTGCAGGTGGGCCCATGTATCGAGACGTTGGTGAAGACCAGTGTGCCTATCGGCCCATGCATGTGTGGTCACGATCCATGTATCTACGTCCTCTTCGCCCCTCAAAACAAAGGTATGGGCGTATTGCTTCCTCGTGAATATGGGGTTCAGTCTTGTTTCTGCATGAAAAGCGAGCAACGAACTTGGGATGCGCCAGGTTCAGGAGCCAGGAGGACGGCTTCCCTGGATACCCAATGCGATCTTCAGAGCAGGATATACAGAAATTCCCCGTCCCCAAAAGTGCATGGTAGCAGATTACCAGTGACATCTGTAGAGTAAATTTATGTGGCTTTTAGCTAACGATTATAACGGATAAAGGTCTTGCTCTGCAGCATTTCCCTTTGCGTTTGCCCGAGGGCGAAGTTTCGGCAGTTGTTCTTATTCCCATATCTGCAGGAACCTTAAGCAAACAATTCAAGAATAAGTTAGTCAGAACGGAAGAATATATACTGCCTTTTACAGGCAGCGGAACTGCATTATGAAGACATTTACAGGAAAACGATGCGGGAGAATCATACAGCCGCCAAACATTTAAAAAAAAAAAGATGATCTCCAGTCAGCTTAAACAGAGCTTTGCCCGTTCCAGTGTTCGAGACAACCTTAAGTTTCAGTTCCAGCAAACTCTGTGAGGTCCCTCTCATGGCCTCATAGGAGGGGAATCAACATCCAGAGAACGCTCCTCAAATCATACCATTGCGTGTTAGCATCTCTCGTCTTTGCGCAAGGCAAGAATATTACTGCCTTCTACAGCGCGACATGCGTGACGCATCCACCTATATAATGTCTTAATCGAGCATACGAATCACGTACACAGGCGCAACCGAAGCAACGAACAGCCAGCTAGCTAGCACCGAGGTCGATCAGCCATGCCGCGGAACTTCCGTGTGCCGTCGTACCACCGGCAGAGCCCGGCGGTCCGGTGCCTCAACTTCGCCTGCGCGGTGCTGCTCACGATGATCCTCGTCGGCGGCGTCATCCTCTTCGTGCTCTGGCTCAGCCTCCGCCCGCACCGCCCCAAGTTCTCCCTCGCCGAGTTCTCCATCCCCAACCTCAACCGCCAGACGGGCGCCGTCAACCTGCCGGTGAAGTTCACCGTCAACGAGCACAACCCCAACCAGAAGATCGGCATCCACTTCGACTACTTCTACGGCTCCGTCTACTACGGCAACGAGCTCATCGCGTCGAGCCGGTTCGCGGACCCGTTCTTCCAGCCGCCCAAGGGCGACACGCCGGTGCAGGGCGACCTCACCGCCTCCGGGCCGACGCCGACGGACCCGGCTTGGCCGCGGTTCGCCGCCGACGTCGGGGCCGGGAGCGTCGCGCTGCGGCTGGTGCTCAACACCACGGCGCAGTTCCAGGTGAAGCTGTGGGACACGAGGAAGCACCACACGAAGGTGGACTGCGAGTTCAGGGTCGGCGGGGACGGCAGCCTCCTGCAAGAGTACAGGAATGCGCCCTGCACGCTCACCTTCTAGTGGATCATTCAAGCCTTCCATCCTATTTTCCCCCCTCTGATTTATTGCTCTTGGTTCTTGCATGAATTGCTTATTTATTTATTTTTTCATATTTGGGTTCGGGGTGCTACTGGTGATTCTTTTTAGCCCTGATGTTCATATATATGTATTTTCTTTTACGCTTTGTTTGGATGTACAGAAATGATTTCTGGAATTGAATTGTGTGGAAATTCCAAATTCAAAGTGGAAAGGAAATGACTTACAATTTGAATTCTATTGTTTGGGTGGATTAGAATTTGTTGTTGGAAACATATAGTGGTACCCATTTCCAATTCCTGTTTGGATGTAGGAACTATGGAATCGGATTTTTTTTTAGTTTAGATATAATATAAAGGTACGTACATGTATAAATAGTCGCATTTGTGTATTAAACATATATATTATTTTTCATGCATAATAACTTTAATGACAAGATCAGACATGACGCAAAATAGTTTAATTTCTAGCAAATAACATGACTGGGTAGTTTTTCGTACACATAGCACACATAGCAAATAGCACAAGTGCGTAGTAGCTAATCTGCAGGTTAAAGAAATCAACTGATGAGTAAATAACAAAAATAAGCTCTCTGCCCACCGTATACCTATGCCGCTATACGAAAAGACTAGCTTCAGTTCGTCGTTCTTGTCCCTGCGTGTTCTCTCTTTGGGCAGCAGGGTCTGAACTTCGTTGCATTCCTGTTTGCTTCGTTGCTGTGTGGTTTTATTAATTTAAAGCCGGACACGAGGTGCCTTCTATCTAAAAAAAAGTCCACAACGATGGCACTAGTTTAGAGCAGCTGCGACAAGCCGGAGACTGAGCGGCGAAGGGAAGCTAGCTAGCAGTGGGGACGCGGTGAGTTGGCGACCCACTTCCAGACAAAGCGCACGACACACACAACTAGGTTGTTCTATCCTGTTCCTGCTGCAAGCTTGTAGCTGCTCCTGGCTGCTAGACAACGGCACATGCACAAGCACAACCGCACCTCAATTTATTTTCCCCAAATCACTTCTGTTTGGAACTAGAATCTTTGAAGCTCCGCCACTACCAGGAAGAAGTCCATGGAAGGAGCTCCGCATGCGCCCCCAACCTCTGTCGCTCTACTGACCACCCGCCGCTGCACAAATAGCTACCTAGGGTTAGGGCTGTCAGAGAGGATGGGGATGGGCGCGGTATGGAGGAGAGGAGGGAGGAGGGCGGTCGCCTGTTGGAGACGATAGAGGAGGGAAGAGGGAGGAGGGAGGAGGCAGCGGCCTCACCTGTCCGCCGCCGCCGCGGAGCGCTCGAGCGAGCAGGACTGGGTGAAGAGAGGAAGCGGTACGCTCGCTTTCCACGCTAATTCGGGCCGGATGGGGTCGGAAACGAGCGACACCTACCATGGAATTCGGGAGCTACTATCGGAATTGGGGCTGAATTCCGAGATCAGTTTCCAGGCCCCTCCAAACGCCGAAATTCGGGAGAAAATGACAGATAACTACCACAATTAGGACAACGGTGTCACCAAACTACCAAAGTGGTTACGCCGGACACATAACTACCACTTTTAGGGCTGAGTCGTGACAGATAGCACTGATTCTACAGTTTACTCATGTTAACACGATTTCTGACAGTTTGGACCCACATGTCGGGTCTACGTGGCAAGTGAAACCCTAGCGGCAGTTCACTATTTTGTTAAAAAACCCTCAGATCTTATTTTATTCTTACAAAGTCCTCCTCTATTCCCCACATAATAAAAACAAATTGAAGAAAAAGAAAAGTCACCGCCGCCGTCCCGCCTGATGCGCACCTCACACCGGTTGACCCCGTCGCCGGCCAGCCCAGCCGGCAAGCACCGCCTCCCCGCCACCAGCCAGCACCGTCTCCCTCCACCGCGCCGGCCAGCTCCGCCTCCCCGCCTAACTCCCGCGCCCAACTCCCGCGCCCATAGCAGCAAGCCCTCATCGCCGGCAGTAGCTGGCCGGAGCAGGGTACCTCGGGGAAGCGCGAGGACAGCCCTGGAGCCACAGATCTACGCGGCGGCGGTGTTCTCCGGAGGCAGAGGACATTAAGCATGGCGGCGGCGTTCAGAATCGAGGGATCGAGGCCATCGTCTCCCGCTCCGGCCGAAGGTTACTACCATCGATTCGCGCTCCCTAGTCCTCCTTTGTCCTTTCCAACAAGCCTAATAGCTTCATGGTGAGCTTCTGGTTCTTCCACCCCCTCCTAATCTAGTTGTTACTTTTTGTAGCATGCTTGCATCGTGCACCGCCGCTCGACCATGTCGTCGGAGAGGTCACGACGACCATTTTACGACGGCGCTCTGGACCGGCCATCCCCAACGCACTCACCGGCGCTCCGGGACTGGCCCAACGGACATGCGCGACATGGTCTCCCTGCTCTCCCGGAGTGCCCTGGCCGCCGCTGGTGTCCCAGGCCAGATCGGACGTGAGGAAGACGAAGAGGACTGCTGTTGACCTGGCACGAAGAGGATCTGTGTGTGATTTAAATATAAGATTTTGGGGTTTTTTTGCAAAATGAAATAGGTTGTTAAGTTTTCACTTGCCACGTAGACCCGACATGTGGGTCCAAACTGTCAGAAATCGTGTTAACGTGAGTAAATTGTAGAATCAGTGCTATCTGTCACGACTCAGCCCCAAAAGTGGTAGTTATGTGTCCGGCGTAACCACTTTGGTAGTTTGGTGACATCGTTGCCCCAATTGTGGTAGTTATCTGTCATTTTCTCGAAATTCGGGCCCGAATTCTGGAATCCTAATTCCTGGCCCAATTCCATGCATCCAAACGAGGTGTTAGGGATTCACATACATGCATTGGTGTCTTGGTGACTATACATTTTATAAACACTGACCGATCGTTGTATGCAAGTGTGAAGCATTCGAGAATTGAAAGGGTACACAAATGTGTTTCCGAAATTTCTTGTAAAAATTAGACAATCAGTAATAATAGTATGGAATATAGTAGATATGTTGGAATATACTAGTTGATAAAAATTTCAGACAGCTACTTAACCTGTTCGGATTCCCGCCGCTCCGCCAACTCCTTAAATCTACGCGGAGCGCGTGGAGCCCGGGATTTGCAGCTCCGCGAAATTGAACTATCGCTCACTCCGCTCCGCTCCCCAAACGGCATAAAGTCGAAGCGTTCGGCGCCGCTCTGTCCGCTCCCGGAGCTGAGCCGAACAGGTCCTTAACGATGGACTGCAACGCGCTCCAGGTTCAGTTCAAAGCATGTACATTTATATTAAAAAAATGCTGACATGCTTTCACCACTTTACTTTTCACCGATATTGTGCCTCTTGTTTCTTCTATTTTTTTCCAAGCATCTAATTGTATCTGTACCTCTTGCTTAGTATAAACAAAAAGATTAAATCAGTAATCACAGGTTCAACGAAGACCGATTGTCTGCATGATGCACAAGCCAAATATCAATACAGCATCTCCTGACAGAATACCAATGCTTATATGTTGACAGTGACACTAACGGATACGAGACATTAAAAGATCTATAGCCACAAGCACATGCAATAGTTCTTTCTTGCGAAGCACGTGCTACTGATTCTATCAACTGAACAAATTTACAGCAAAACTGCGGTGGTCATTTCCACATGACCCAGATCTCACTTGGGACTAAACGGATTACAATGCAGCTAAAGGGTGAATCCCTCTACTAACTGGGAGCACCTATTTAGTTTTCCTCCAGTCTCCTCAACACAGATTCTGCAAACATGCGCTGCCTGAAAATTGAAAAGCTTGTGAGAAATTATGTACACTTAAAAATGGTCAACTCCTCTATTTTCATGAGAGAGAGAGAGAGAGAGAGAGATCGGACACACTTTTCCTCTGTGTGTTTTGGGCTAGGGCGATTATGCTTCAGATAGCCATCCCACGGAACCTTCTTAAGACCAGCTCGAGCAGCTATCATGTCCCTTACTCTGCACAAAGCATTGCATTAAGTATAAAAGTTATTTTCTGAACCCTGGTATGTTTGTAGCAAAAGGAAAATTATCCGAACTTACGCTACCTTTCAGTAAATTCTATCGATGTCTCTCCTTCCCTGAGATACTGAGGTTCCAAGAACCAGACATCACAAACAACAGCCCATGATGTCATAAGACGAACCAAGTGCATTGTAAAAGATTGCCTGGTAAACATTTCAAATGGAGTAATACGTGAAAAGAACAAAGGTATAAGTGTGAAGAAAGCAAATTCATGATGTTTTGAATTCCTTACTTCTTACTATTCCAGAAGGCATCAACAAATATTTTATTATACTTGATAGCTATTGGACATACAGCAGAGCCAAGCTCAAAAGCACCCTGAAAAATACAAAGGAACAACTCAATTTCATGTTTAGCATGCATCAACAAACGAAAATGTTTAAGTATATGACATGCAACACATGACTTATTTTCCGCAGCTCCTTTAACCATCTTGTGTACAGAGTGAAAAGAAAAGTATGCTCTCATTTTCTTTTTTCCTGAACAGAGTGACAAGCCTTCTTAATTTGCTTTATATATGCAGAGAACTCTAATATCATCTTAATATAAAGCTAAAAAAGGATGGTGTAATGATACTATATATATATTAGTATAGTCCCCAGAGAATGGAATTCCGAATTCTCTCTTGGACAAACTTTATGTATTATACACTATTCAAAGCCATTTATATGGCAATTGAAAAAAAAAAGATCAGGTCTACCGCTATACCTTCTTGAACATCACAGTGTACTGATTATTGACACAAGTTCCTTCTGGGAAAATCAAGAGCGGGTTGTTGTCTGGATGTTGCACATGCTCACGTAACCTGATAAGAAAGAATCACTGAGTAAGATCTTCCAAAAGAAAGTTGCAAAGCAAATAACTTACTTTCTTCCAACTACTTCACGATCCTTGAGATCATTACGGTTAAACCAGATGCAACCCACACTTTCCAATATAGTCTTCTGAATGAATCCTGCAAATTGGACAGAGAGAATAGAGAGAAATATTAAATAAATAAACATTAAAGATTGAAAACTAAACTAAAACTAGACCATATGTTTCTGAACGATAGGAACTAACCAACCCATCCTGGATGCTTCTGCATGATGACAGCAAATGCTGTCATCTGTTCCAGAATAATGAAATCTATCATCGATGTATGGTTTGCAACAAATACCTGTTGAATTACAAAATTGTTGCAAGGTATTCATCATATCCAGAATTTTATAGTACACTATAAGAAAGCAATGGTACTTATATACAAGAACAATGTGGACCTACATATATGGTTCTGAATAAATCTTTGTGTACACATTCAGACGATTAACCATAAAGTAAAAAATTCAAGATAATAATGTCACAGAGCACGCATATGTTCCATAGCCATAGAAATGACATCTTGCAGCTTTGTGCTAACTTTCTATGTGAAAATTCATGGGAACAAGCCTTTAATTTTACAGCTATTCCGTGTGGGTGGTTACACTTCTCTGTAGTGTTTGTACATGGGCACAACCATACTAGTAGCTCAGACATCAGCAAATGGACAAGAAAAAGGTAACCTGATAAGGTCGTGAGCTTGGCCGAGGTCCATGGTACTTAATAACTCCAGTCCAGGAAGCGACAAAGACACTGCACATCATTTCAACCAGCTTTCTCTGCACAAAGTTCAAAGAATTTATTTAACTCAAAACCCAAGAAGTTTTTAACAAACATCACACCAAAAGGATTGGACAAAGAATCTATCAGGGGACTCAAAAACTAATTAAGTTACGAAAATTACATAGCAACATAAATGTTGCCGAAGTGATATTAGTTACTACAAGAATATACAGTGGACAGAGTAGTACTGGTGTCAGGCACGACCAAACAAGTCCAATGCCTAGTTAGCTCAAACAGCTTTAAAGATTATCTCACAAGTTAGCATTAACTTTACTAACCTTCCAAGATATAACCACAATTAACTGGTTTAAAAGTAAATGCATAAGACAGATCCATATTGATTACTTGTAGGAGCTAAACCCCTATAAGACTGATGGAGTGCTAATTATTGTTATGCTTATGCATTCACAGATTCACTGGGGAACGGGAAGAGTTCATCACCGAAACCCATATCAACCAATGCTGGATAAAACTTGTGACAGTTGGTTGTTACTTCATCGTTCCATTGAGATTTTAGGTGCACAAAAAGGTGTACTGATTTAACACAACCACAAACCCTAATAACCATAGACATGAATGCTTATCCATATACACACCAAACAATATATAATCATCATTGTTAAACAGGAGTCCAGTTAAAGGTCCATCCCAGAACCGTCATAGGAAAATATAGGGTACGTTTGGTTCATGCCCTCTCGTGCCCTACCAATTTTTGCTCATCATTGGCTAGCCAAAATATTGGTTAGGGATTCCTTTGGCTCATGTTGGACAAAAAGTTGGCAAAAGTTACGAAGGGAATGTGAGGTAGGTGGGCAACTTTTCATAGGCAACCAAAATTTTGGCTACAAACCAAGTAATGACCAAAATATCTAGGCTGCCAAAATTTTGGCTGGGCAGATTTGGGCACTAATCAACATGCCCATATAGAAAATATGCACACATGACACATCCACAATCAGTTATGACTAAGATACATCAAAATAAAGTAACTCACCTCTATTTTACGTTTTAGCTTACTTTGCCCTTTCATTAGAAAATGCACGGGGAAAAAGGCAGCAAAGAAGGCCAGCCATCCTAATAGAAGTGTTAAGGCCCTGGTACATAATTGAATTATCAGACAACTGAGATCCAATGTTTACAAAGAAATCAATGAAGGCATGAAATGCAATGGATGAATTAATTGTTAGTAGTAAGCTACTAGCATATATACAGAAGTATAGAGAAGACCAATGTTCCCCTGCTAACTATACATAAAATCCAATTGTCATTTCAAGTAACTAGCTTGTACTGAAGTTAAAAGTGTTGGAAAATAAAAAAATGCTTCAAAGGGAACATGAAATAAGTTATAGGGATCAAACGAAAAATTTGTGATTGCACAGAAAACACGGAAATGATTTAGACCAATAGGTTTGTCATAGACAAAAAAAAACTTGTGGAAGTGAAACATCAATAGAGAGAGCTATACCATGTCAACCCGAAAGGACAACATATCTTTTTAGTACAAAGTGGTTTTTTGGGTGGGGAACTAATTTGTAAATCACTGACAAGCCATTATGGGAATGGTTCAAAGAAGTTTCAAGCAACAAAGGTAACATTTTTTCCATGACCATCTAAAACTCTACAAGAGATGACCTTTTGGGCAAAAGCCTTCAAGGGTTGTCCAATCTATGTTGACAACAAATCTACATCGCAGAATAACGAAGTGCTAATACCAAAAGAGGAAAAGGAATACAAACATTTCAGATAAGAACTAGCAATATCCCCAAGCTCAATGTGAAGTTCAGACCAAGACTCAAGTACCTCAGCGGAAACAGTAGTCCGTATCTTATGACTACTCCCAAGCACCATAATGGGAACAAATAAATATTCCAGTTCCATGGCTCTGGAGAATTTGACTTAAAGCAGCGTGTGAATGAATCCTGCATAAGCAAAAAGACAAGCAATGTCATAACTAGACACTTACAGATAAAAAAGAATCATAATAATGATGATTTTAGTTAAGCCCATAGAACAACTAAAGAGGCATATGCACAGTGATCCATGAGACATGACATAAAGATGTTATAGCCTGAACTCTCAGCAACACGGATTTGGCTAGGTTGAGAATTTGGCAATCAGGCACCATGGTTAAGGCTGGAGAAACCTAGGCCCAGGAGAGAGAGGGCGGTAGAAAGTGTGGGGCAAGTAAAAGGATAATTTCCTTCTATGTGTCACGCCTTCATAACATAAAGGGCAGCATTACAACTTAGACTCAAACTGAACAAGAATAGGACTCTTTAACCTATTTAAATAGAAAATGGGCCATTGCACATTGCAGTAACATATTTGGTCTCATGTAACGGAAAATAAGTGTAATTAAGTCATATAGACAAAAATGCGCCACACATTCAAATTATGTGCACCTCAAACAACAGGTAATTCATGTTCAAAGCATTTGAAGGCTACACAAAATATGCTCAGGATCTCAGGTTCATATCCACGAGGGACAGGAACCAAATTACAAAGACAAACCTTCAATGTTCTAGTTTACCCTCATTCCTCAACAGAGAGAGTTACCCACAGAGCTATGTACATAATACCAATATGACTGTCCTTTTAAGTTATTTAATTAATGTGTATGATAACTTTTTCAGAAGTTGACTGTATCGAGCGAAATAAAATGATAAACTTAGAATGTCCATTATACTCATCCCAATAAAAAGGTAAGTTCAATTACAACTGCAGGAACTTTTGCAATCTACTATGCAGTCACTAAATCAAGGGAATACACATCCAAGAATCACCGGTTTTGGCAGGAGAGATGTGTTAGCCTATTCGACTGGACGGGCAGCATTACATAGTGGCATAATTCCTAAATAAGAGGCTCACTCAGTAAGATTGACGCCTATATAAAAAACCGTTCAACATTACCTAATTGGTAAGAATTAACCTTGCAATTGCCAAATCGTAAGCGAATTTTGAGAATATGAAACAACATTACAGTATCGGGGTAATAAATAAGGCTGTCTCTTAAGTTAGATTTTGTGCATCCCACTGTCCCAAAATGTAATAAAACCCCTTGGAAGATACGTAAAAAGGAAACATAAAACCACAGTCCTAGTATTGTATTCCATCTAGTCGTCAGGATCATTGCTATTTACAAGACAAGGGCTAGATCTAATCTAGTGATGAGGAACGGTCAAGTTTCAGTAATGAAATTTCTCCAGTGTATGCCCTCCACTCCAGGCCGGCCATGCTTTGAGCAGTGCATTCGAGATTGTATACCATATATGAGGCACGTAATTCAATCAGATTGGCAGATTGCATTTGGAATTCATTATATCTGTATTTCTACTTTAACTATAACCAAAATAGTAAGATAATTAAAGTGTTTGTCAGTAGCAAGAACCATGTGCTGATGTGTTGTTAAACCATAGTAAATTTCTGCAAATAGGCAACATACTTAATTTAAAAAAAGACATGGTAAAAGAGTGGTGAAGGTTCTAGTTGAACAGAATAGCCAAATTACAGTAAACAATCCACGAGTGAACCCTCCAAGGTCAAGAGGCCTTCAATTAAGCGAGATATCTACAGCATAGGAAGTAAAAAAAAAAACACACAAACAACTCACATCGACGATGGCACCCGCCGCCTCGGTGAGCACCGGGGAGATGTCAAGCAGATCGCGCCTGCAAAAGGAGAAGGAACGCGTAAGAATCTGGCTCGAATCGAGAATCAAGCCACCACACTCACTAGGGTTACGAGATCGGAAAGCAGCAAGCAAGCACGAGGCAGAGAGAGGGGTATTACAGGGTGAGGCTCCTGGGGGGTTCCTGCGGGGGCGCGTCCGAGGGGAGGTCGAAGTCGAGGTTGGGCGCGTACAGCGACGACGCCATCTCCTCCGACGCCGGCGACACCGCCGAGGAAAGAAGGATTGGCGATGATGGGGCGAGCGGTGGACAGCAGCAGCAGGTGTGCCTGTAGCAAAAGTTAGAGGCAGCAGCCTTGGGTTTGCCCGATGCCGTCCGTCTAGAATCCCGTGGCCCCTGCTTACCAAGCCTGATTTCAGACTGTTTTGGGCATATACCAGATCCTGCCTGTTATGGATTTCTACTAGTTTGATCTTATTTTTCGTGACATTTTTCTATGCTGCTAAAAAAAATGTTACTGATACTAACAAATGGGACAAGCAAAATCCAACGGATACGGATACAGCCCTTGTTTATATCACTGAAAATCTGGGGAATGCAACAAGAGTTATAAGGATATTTTAAACTTACTTTCAAATGAATAATTGGTCAGTGACACCATGGCACAGGTGTTCAGCTGCAGAAACCAAGATAAAAAAGGCAGTACTAGAGTTGCTGAATCGACACTAAAATACATCATCTTGCAACGTTTTGCAAAAAATTTAAGCAAGTTCTTAACACATTCATCCGAAAATTATAAGATATAGTACTATCTTGTGGCCGTAGCCGCTAAATAGGAACCTAAACAAGTCCTTGAACATTACATATCATCAATTTCACTAGAACCCTGCAAAGTAGAGGAAAATATTAAAGATGGAAATACAAGACTAGTTTAGACAAGTTGATTGAAGAATATTTAAAGCCACTATTATCTGCCATCAGTTTTAAGTAGTAGTATGTTACAGTGGATGTGTAACATTCCTAAGTTTGTACGCAGTTTTTCTTCTTCAGCAATTTGATGCTTCAGGTCATGTTTTATGCACGTACATGTTTTTCGGAAGTTGACGGTGAAGGTGTTTCAAATTTTTGACTCGCTGATCTGTCAATAGCAAGTAGAAACCTTGATTTTCTAATTCATTCATGGCTCGAACAAATTTCTCCTGATGTTCTTATGGAGTGCTTCCATGCAATTTGGGATTCTGGTTTCCGTTTAATCCCTTACTTCAGTTTTATATTCCTAAAGGTGTGATTTTTGTTTTGTTTTATGCAGTACCTTCTGTCTCTGTACTAAGGTCTACATCTATATCTTCTATATCTATATCTATACCAATATAAAAAGGCACAGAGAGTGGTGATCCAAATAATCTGAAACATTCACTACATCATCCAACGATCCAAAACTAATCCACAATTAGCGCTAAAACATCCTGTCAGCCTCGGTCAAAACAACTGCTCCACCTGTGTTACCAACGACCAAAAAGGAAACAGCAATTAGCCTTCGTCAAACATCTCAGCTGAAATTGCGGTCGCCCCCAAGAAACCAACGCCGCCGCCTTGGCATCGCCCCCCCACCCCCGTGAAACCACCGCCGCCTGCGAAACCAACGCCGCACTTTCGGTCAGCCACGCCACCGCTCAAATTAGCCTCGAAGACACCGTCGCTGCCTCTGCAATCTGCCGGCCAGATACGCCCCCGCTGTCCTGCCGCCGACCTGCGCGACGCGAGGAGACGGTGCCTAGCCGGAATCGCGGCAACAGGATGCCGCCACCTCTGCAATCTGCGGGTCAGCCATGCTGTCGCCCGAAGGCCACGCCGCCGACCTGCGAGACGCGGGGAGACGGTGCCTAACCGGAATCGCGGCAATAGGGACGCCCCCATCTATGCAATCTGCCGGTCAGCCACACGCTGCCGTCTAAAGGCCACGCCGCCGACCTGCGTGTGGGGACCCCGGATTACCCATACGGAATACCCGATAAGCATACAAGTCACGATCCCATGATAAGTGTGTCGTGAATCCACATATCCGAGTTGATAACAGAATTACATCACCCTTTACAGTACCAAATAATATACTTACAATTGGTCACATGACCAAGCATGATATTGCCACGCAGGGCAAGTCTACAACTAAGCAGCGGATACCAAGCAGCGTTGATGACCCACGTCACGCCTACTACCCTACAGGCAACTGACTGGGAGACGTTCCTAGTTCGCATCAGCGTCGTTATTCCCACCATCATCTTCCTCAAAGCCTTCTTCATAGTCTGACCAAGTTAATAGCCAGGGACAAAGCCGTGAGTACATTTGAATTGTACTCACAAACCATCTAAGAAGAAGTGTTGTCATGCAGTTTGGCTATAGCAAGGAGAAAGGCTCTAATTCTAGTTTACCCTATCTAGTCAATTTTTCGTGTCGATATAGCATGTCTTACGACATTTCTATATCCTTATTAAAGAAAATATTTAGAAAACCTTTTTAGAAAAAAATCTCTAGGAAAGGGAGAAACTTATTTGATTTCCAAGAGAGAGTCGGTGGTCAATCAAACATGACCACCTTCCTTTATAAAACCAGGTCAATCACACATGGCCATCTTTATTTCCTTGGCAGTACCCTGCAAGTACTCCAAACCATAACCGTGCCACGGCAGTACCCTCCGAGTACTCCATCCAGCACATTTCTCCATTTTTCTGATTTTTTTTTTGTAAAACCAAAAACCTGACATTGGGCTAAGTAACAGTCGTCCCAACCGTCCATGACCGAGGACTCGGCTATTCGAATAGATTTACACTCTGCAGAGGTTATACACTTTACCCACAATCATCCGGATACTCATCGTGTGGGCATCTTCCCCGCATAACATCATATGCCACGACAAGCATCCGATCAAAGCCTTTCGCTTATCTACCTTGGTACGGGAATCTACCCTATGGAGTATGTACCTCCCCGACATATCCTGGCAGTCTACCTCCACGTTCAAGCGTAACCTCAGTGCCACGTCAAGAGACCCATAGTGTCTTTCGGCCGGATAAATCCCTCACTGGATCCCAATTTACTATTGCCCATATACTTGCAGCAATCCGGATTCTGGGGTACCGCGTACCCTTATATAGTTATGAGACTCCCGTACTAAAATAAACAAACTATGAGCTAAGCCCCGTCCCATACCAGGGTAATCGTGGTTGCATGGGTTAATTGTTCTGAGCGAACACTTAGTGATCACCAATGTCATTTCTGGAAAAAAAAAACTCTTGCCTCCAACTCCGGGATATATATCCCCACCTTATTTTCAAACTTATTTTTGAAATCCATCAATGGAATAGCACTCCATCCCAAGGTTTTCGAAATCATTTTCAAAGACCCATTTGAGTGTTCTCAACCTAGAGTTTTTGCTCCACTACAAGGTTTTCCAAAGGTTATGATGCTAACCATCATACCACTAACCCAGGGGATAAGTAGGTGTCGAGAGGGTGTCATCCATAAGGATGATAACAATTGACTTGTGGAGCCAAGTCGCCAATAATTGCTATCTAGAGGTGATAACAATATAAAATCATGCATTTTCATAAACATTTATAAAATATGCAATAAGTAAAACTAGGATCAGATATGAATCAAGTTTAGATGGCTTGCCTTGAATAGCTATGTCCCTGGACTCCTTTCTTAAAAGAAGTACTCAATGTGTTCCACTTCCTTTTATGCATTCTGGAGGTAGTCCTCTTCCTCTCCGATGGCGTTCGAATCTAGCGTCGCAAAATGAAAGAAAAGCATTCAATCACCACACAAGCATGCAAAGGAACAAACATTTAGCAAGGCATCTCAAACACACAACCAGAGAGTATCAGAAGCAAACAAGTAAGGAATCTGAATAAGATTCTATAGGAGTCTAATAGCAAGCTAAACTATTAAACAAGGGGTATGTTATTCCTAGCAACAGTACACCATTTCAAACCAAGCAAGCATGCAAGTGCTAAAATGGTTCAAAAATCACTCCCAGCACATCAATAGGTAGATAAAAAAGTTTATGAACCCAACAAAGTTGGATTCACCTCAAAACACCTTGTGGTTAATTTTCTATGAAATTCCTAATAACAATAATAGCTATAACACTAGAATAATTCCCAAATATTCTCTGGACATTAGAAAATTGTAACAGAGAATGTTCTAGAAAGCTATTACTAAACACAAGCCACAGAAATTGGACTCATACTAAAATTTCTATTCTATTTTAAAAGAGAAAATAAACAACACTAAGTAAACTCTTTGCCATAAATAATTACTACTGCGGATCTATAGTCCCTATAATACCAAATCCAAGGTGACAAGCAAACTAACACTCAAGAGCATCAGTGAAAATTGGATCCACAACATCCTAACTTACAGAACACAAAATTTGGAATTTTGAAAGAAAAGTGACTAGTTTTGCCAATTAAAACACTCCTAAATATACAGAGATCTATTTGACATGGGACCAGATCCATAAGCTAGATATATAAACAAGGATCACCCAGAAATTTGAATCACTCAAATTGGACACCTAGATAATATTCTATGAATTTTACAAACTCATAGATATTTGAATAAACTTAAACAGAGTTTCCTAAAAAAATAAACACGGGCCAGATCTGAGCGGATCTGGGCCGGACAGCGTCGGGCCAGCCCAATCTCGCCACAGCGCGCGGGAGGAAAAAAATGATAGCTGACATTCAGGGCCCACTCGTCAGCGCGTGACTTAACAACAAAGGGGTATCTTACCACCAGATGGAGATCGGAAGGCTGAGAGCAGGCCGCGTCGTCGACCTGCCGGCGGTGACCAAAACACCCGGCGGTGTCCACTTCGGCGAGCCACAGGGAGCTGATGGCTCACCGTCGGTGGCTCTGGAGCACGCCTGGATGCACAGAGAGCACCAGAAGGATCAGGAGGAGGTCGCCGAGCTCCTGACCTACTCCATGGAGAAGGAAATCGGGTGGATGGCAGACGAGGCCAGAGCTCCGAGGCGAGCGGAGGTGAGCTCGACGGCATCGATGTTTCCAAAGTTCCTGGCAATCAAAGAGAGGGGCATAAGCAGCAAGGAAGGGAGTGGAGTGTAGAGGTGAGACTGGGAGGTTGAGAGGCGGTCTAGGTCATGCTCGGGATGCAGAGGCGGCCGCGTCTGCTCCCAGTCGCTGGCAAGGGAGGGGAAGTGTCTGGCAGCCGGGCTCCTGTCTGAGGCATGGTTGAGGTAGAGGAGGGAGTGGGGAGTGAGCAGAGATGGGGTTTGGGGGTCCTTAGAAAAGGATGATGAAGGGGACAGGCGTGCGAGCACGGCCGAGCGTGCACAATGGCTAGAGCGGGCGGCGCATGGGACAAGATGTACACGACAAATAGATGGGTCGGGGCTATGCCAGTATGTCAAGGCATGCGAGACGCGAGTGTTGGCGAGGTTTCAGGGTCGGGGGAGCTCAGTCGGCTCGGGTGGGACACGTCGAATCCGTGCTCGCCAGGTGTTCGACGGAACACCGTATGCCAGAGCACAGTCGAGAGGGGCCTGGAGAAGAAAGAAAACGTCAAAGGCTTGCTTGGGAAGGCACAGATATATACAATGGAGGCCAGTGGCGAGGTAGATTGAGCAGAGGAGGTGATTTCAAAAACTAAGCATGTCATCGGCCATCTAGAGCACTAGGGAGAGAGAAAGATATATAGGGGTTAGGGACTGTAGGAGGACTAGCTAGAGGTGGCAGGGATGCAGGAGAGGTCAGGGTCCAGTGCACCTCGTTGGTGGAGCAAGATATGAGAGAGAGGAAAAGAGATATGGAGGTTGCATGCATCAAGCTAGACATGGCCGGCTCACTTGCTTGCCAAGCACAAATGGTCAAAAAAAATATGGTTAGAGATCAATGTGGGTCGACCATGAGGTTGTGCCTCTTATGTTTTGCCACATTGGGTGTCTTGGTGAAGATTAGAAATTATTTAGAAGGAGATAGAGTTGGAAATAGAGATAGATGCTAAAGATGATCACAAAGATATTGCATTACTCTCTTATATAGATGAAGTGATGAGGACAGATGGTAGGTCAGAGAGGTGTGTTCAGTGTGTAGGAAATGCCATTTAATTATGGAAGTTATTTGGATGGGTTTTGAATACTAAAGGAGTTTTACCCAATCTAATAGAATTTCCAAGATACCAACTTTTGGAAATTTAACAAAATAGCAAGATGCTATTTTGGGCTTAAACGGTTCTACTTTCATATCTATGCATAGTAGATTTGTTTTCCAAATTCAAAGGATGCAAGAAAAACAAGAGATAGCATAGTTGCCCTTCCCATGCATATTGGCTAACAAGAAAATATAATAAGAAGATAAGTTCATAGGAATTATATTTTGAGATTAAAAGGATGATAAGGAGCATGAATGACATTTCCCATGTTGCTTGAGGGGAGCTGCCATTTTGGAGAGAGTTGGTGGTGATTGGTAAGAAGTGATCCAAAGTTCATAAAGAAATACAAAGGATGGATTTAGTTTTGACTAGAACCCAAAACTAACCCACAATACTACGGCAAGGTTCCAAAATATCTTAGGAAGGTTATGGATGGTTATAGTAGGTCAAGAAGAAGAGAAGTAGGGCATATGAGAGTCCCTACCAAATTTATTTTAAAATTTAAAAATGTGGAGAAAAGGGACTCTGCTGAAATTCAAATGGTCACTGAAGTGATTAGGGTCAGAAACAGGAGTGAAATAATTAGAAGATGCCCTCAATTGACAAAGTGGTAATGGAGAGAATGGAAGATCAGATGACAAAGATGAAATCTAGAAAGGTACATTGTCATGGATAGAAGATATGAAGTTAAAACAGGTCTCTGAAGATTGAATCTGTTAACAAAGGTGAAGATAGGGCCAAGTTTGGAATTTGTTTAACATTTCATTTTAACTTGCCTCCTTGATACCTATTAACTTCTCTTGGATGCTATTAGCAAACTAAACTTCTACTAGCATAATAAGGACTAAAGGAAGTCTCTTCAAGCAAAGCAATCATGCACACAAAAGGAAGTCAAACAGAGTCAAATGTAGTCAATCATTGACAAAGGAATGACAAACGGACCTCCGATATTCGCCTACCTGGTTTTCGGTCCAGGAAGGGTATCTCTCGAAAGGCTCTCGAGGCCCATCAAGGCAATGGTCTAACGTGGCCCGGGAGCTAAACTTGGCGTGCAAGCAAGGACTCGAAGAATCGGAGATAGATTAGGTTTTCGTTTGGGTATCGATCCGACCTGTACTTGGCTTGAGAAACAATCCTGAGACCCAGCCTTCTCATATAAAAGGCTGGGAGGGAGATCTCGAGGGCTAGACGTTTTTCCACCCACCTCACACCGGAGCGCTCGACAACTTAGAGCTCTCTGTTTCGGCTAGATCCAATCTACGCCTCCATTGTAACATCAACATCGCAACCGCACCATCAATACAAAGTCAGACAAGCAGGACGTAGGCCTTTTACCTTTCGAGGGGGCTGAACCTGGGTAAATCCTCGTGTCCCTCTGCTTTCGTCTGATCGCCGTCGACTTCGCCAGGTCCCCAATACGCTTCCTAGATCGAAAGCCCTTCGACATGGGCATTGCCGGGGATAAACCTCGTCAATTGGCGCCGACCATAGGGACGACGGGATCTGGATCTACGGATTCGCCGGCTCCATCACCCACCACCTCCAAGATCGACATTGACACCGTCGTCGGCATCGCTGCGCCGATCAACATCGACACCACCCCCAAGATCGACATCGACACCGTCGTCGGCATCGCTGCGCTGACCAACATCGAAAACTCATCCAAGATCGACATCGACACCATTGCCGGCATCGCTGTGCCGGCCATCGTCAACGCCAGCCCGATGGAGCCAGAGATCGGCGCCGTCGATTCGACTGTCATCGACAGCGTTTCGCCAAGCACCATCAACTTCGTTCCGACGGCGGACGTCATCAACCCCCCTTCAGGCACGACAGGGATAGCGCTCGGAGGCTATGACATGGCCTTCGGACTGTTCAACTTCCATGTGGACGGTAACGGGGTGATAGAGCTACTTTCCATCGCCGAATCGGCCCCACTCACGGCCGAAATGACGAAATCACCAGCCATCAAGGGCAAACCCTCGACAAGCGCGTCGCTAGCATCATCGGAGGAGAGATCGAAGCCAAAAACTTTGACCCCATCAGTCGGGTCGAACGATTTCGAAGATCCGCCTCCATCCCCAACTACCGCATATTGCGTCGACTGCGACGCATACCACTACGTGGGCGTCGGAGATTTCTCATCCCATCAAATCGCCGGCTGTGAAGATCCTCGGGGCGGCACAGCAGCTGTCTACCCGACGATATCAGAGTGCGCTCGGGCTCTCAACGCCCTCACACTCCGCGCTACACCGTATGACCCCGACTACGTCGAAGGGTTGTACTCAGAGTACACATGCTCAGATGACGACGACGACAACGTCTACCCCGAAGCTAAGGGGAAAATCGGCAATTCGGCAAGTTCCGCCTCACTATGCGAATCTAACGCATCCAGTGATGGCTACGTGGCTGATTACGATTCTGACTTCATGATCAAAGTTGGGCCCTACGTCGAAAGCGATGACGTCTATCCTCCAGCGCTGGGCGAAATCAGCGACGATTCGACACCGTGGCTCGGGGGCCACTGCATGATGGCATCGCACGGCGACGGAAATGAGAACGATGGTCGAAACCGGGCAGACAGCGGCCGCCAAGTGGTCACACATGACCAGATCCGGTTCGCAAGAAGGGTCTATGTGGGCGAAGTAAACTTCGGTCCCAACCCAAGTCCAAGCGATTTGGCTGCACTCCGATTTGTCGTCCAGGAGCAAAAAGATCAGATCAGCGCTGATAGGCGAGTGCTGGAACGGCGCAGAGAGGAGGCCGATGCGTCCAGCAGAAGGCGGGCCGAAAGATCATCCCATTATTCTTCGAGCGTTCAGCATAGATCGAGATCGCGCACTCAGCCTGGGGCCGATATGCACAATGTCACCCGAAACCTGGAGGCAGAGTTCAATGAAGCTGAGTTGATGCCTAAGACCAAGGAAGCAGCAATCATGGCCGCGGCAGCATACATCGCTGCGAATGCGTCCAATGGCGATGAACATATGCGACACCTGCGAAATCTAGCGCTCGAAGGAGTAAGGGTGCTGCAAGGCACGCCTGGCTCAGCACATGGCGCGACAACAACAAGAATCGCCCCACCGCCGGAGCAAGCCAGACACCCAACACAGGCGCTAGCCGTAGCGCCTCGGACGCAAGTGGTCGAACCTCTCAACGGAGAGCTTCGGCACGGTCTGGCCTAGCATAGAGTCGACCAGGGGCGAGCGCGGCGCGAGGCTGAAACATTCGGCGGTCCCAACGACGGACTCTGCGGGGCAGAATGCTTTAGCCTCCTGATCCGTTCTGCACCGTTGCCGAAAGGAATCAAACTCAGCGACGGCATAGTCAAATTCAACGGGCAGCAGGATCCCCGAATTTGGCTAGATGACTTCATAACCGCTGTCAAAATCAGCGGCGGATCTAGGGACAACGCCCTTCAGTTGTTATCGCTGCACCTAAAGGATAACGCAAGGGCATGGTTGAACAATCTCACCCCAGATAGCATCCGCTCCTGGGAAGAGTTTCGGCAAGCGTTTATCGCAAATTTCCGAGGCACTTCACGACGACCCACGTCATTCGAAGAACTTCGCCTATGCGTGCAGAGAACTGGAGAAAACTTGAGATCATACATCTCACGGTGGATCAGCCTCCAGAACACGACGGAAAACATCTCGCCCGAAAGGGCCATCGACGCATTTCGGGATGGTCTCTTTTGACGCGACTTCAAGGAAGAGCTGGGACGCTGCAAGCCTAGGACCATCGACCACCTCATGAGCCTGGCAAACGAATGGGCTGATGGCGAAGACTCCATCTCGGCTCCCAGAAGCCGCCGTCGGTCAGCAGAACGCGACGTCGACACGAAGGACCAGTTCCATCCCAGATCCCAGAAGAAAGGTCGCCGAAGCCGCTACGACAACGCGGAGAACACAGACATGGTAGCAGCAGGCTACGTACACGAGGACCGCGACAACAATCACAACTTACCGCGACGAGGAAACAATTACCACGGCAGTAGTAGTCGTGATTCGAAACCCAGCATGGAGTGGCGTCGACGACAGCCATAGCTGTCGGCAGAGGAAATGCTTGATAGCGGATGCCCAAGGCATACGTACCTCGACAAGGACGGAGTACGAAAACCTGCACACCTCCTCATCGAGTGCAGGGAATTCCTTCGTCTCAACCGGGCACTTCAGGAGAGGATGAGCACCAAGCAACCAGTGGCAGGGGCGATAGCCTACAACGCTCCACCACCACCGCCGAACCCACCAGCAAACGTCGTACAGCAAAGCCACCAGGCCGCCACGATCCAGCAAGTCGAGCAGCGACAGCCGGCCAACGAGGAAGAAGAGTTCCCGCCGCCAAGAGATTTCATGCCCATGATCCAGAGGGGGCGCCCGACGAATAAAGTGCAGCGAAAACGCGCAAGGGAAGTGTTTCACGCCGAACACGCACCACCAGCCACTCCCGAATACCTGAATTGGTCCGAACATCCGATCGGTTTCGACCGGTCAGATCATCCACCAAAGATCCCACGCCCAGGACACCATGCTTTGGTTCTTGAGGCGCAAATAGGGGGTTTCACCTCGAAAAAGGTGTTCATGGACGGAGGCAGCAGCTTGAACCTCATCTACGCAGACACACTGCGAAAGATCAAGATCCCACTAAATAATCTCCTGCCAACGGAGACTTTCTTCCATGGAATCGTCCCAGGGAAGCCGACGTACCCATTGGGGGCGATACATCTCGACGTCATCTTCGGAACTCCAGCAAACTTCAGAAAGGAGAAGATCGAATTCAAGGTGGTCGATTGGCCCTCGCAGTACCATGCTATCCTCGGGCGACCAGCGTTCGCTCGATTCATGGCGGTACCCCACTACGCCTACCTCAAGCTGCGGATGCCCGCAAACAGAGGACCACTGACGATCAGCGGCAGTTTCGCACGTTTAGAAAACTGCGACAAGGACTTCAACAGCATGTCCTAGACCTTCAGGGTGCATGAAGAACTGCACCACATTCGGGAGGCTACTGTCATAGACATCGACCCACCGGCGCAGCAGAACGCCCCAGAGCTGTCTTTCGATGCCACCAAAGACACCCGAGAACACCAGATCCACCCGACAGACCCAACTAAGACGGCGCGGGTGTCAAACTCTCTCTCTCTCTCCCACATAGGAAAGCGCGCTCATCGAGTTCCTCCGTGAGCACTAGAGGATGTTTGCCTGGTGCCCAGCTGACATGCGAGGCATCCCCAGGGAACTCGCCGAGCACGAGCTTAAGATATTTCCAAACGCGAAACCGGTCAAGCAGTCTATGCGACGGTATAACCCAGAGAAGGCTAAGTCGATGGGCGAAGAAATCAACCGCCTCCTCGAAGCCAAGTTCATCAGAGAGATCAAAGAAGCCACGTGGCTCTCACCACCGGTCATGGTGGAGAAGAAGGACACCAAGATCTACCGGATGTGCATCGATTTCACAGCCTTAAACAAGCACTGCCCGAAGGATTATTTCCCCCTGCCCCGAATCGACCAGATCATCGATTCCACGGCAGGATGTGAACGCCTCTCGTTCCTCAACGCATACTCTGGGTATAATCAGATACGGCTGAAAGTAGAAGACAAAGACAAGATGGCATTCATCACCCCGCACGGGGTATACTGCTACATGACGATGCCCTTCGGGCTCAAGAACGCCGGAGCCACCTATCAACGGTGTATGCAGGCGTGCCTGAAAGAACAAATCGGCCACAACATCGAAGTTTATGTCGACGACATTGTCATCAAGACCGCGAAAGCAGACAGCTTGCTCGATGACCTTCGAGAAACCTTCGCCAACCTCGACAGATATAGCATCAAGCTTAACCCGAAGAAGTGCTCTTTCGGGGTACCCACCGGCCAACTGCTGGGCTATCTAATCTCCGAGAGTGGGATCGAAGGCAACCCAGAGAAGATAAAGGCCATCATCAACATGCAGCCTCCGAAGACGCTTCGACATGTCCAGCAGTTGACAGGTCGACTCGCAGCGCTTAGCCGCTTCATCAGCAAGCTTGGCGAAAAAGCACTCCCTTTTTATCGGCTGCTCCAGAAAATGGATAACTTCACCTGGACCGAAGAGGCGCAAGCCGCGTTCGACGACCTCAAGCGCCGTCTGTCGACTTCCCCAGTTCTTGTCACACCTCGAGAAAAATAGCCAATGCTGCTATACATCGCGGCTACAAATCAGGTTGTCAGCTCAGTGCTCGTGGTCGAACGCACAGAAGAAGGCAAAGAGCATGGCGTACAGAGGCCCGTGTACTATTTGAGCGAAGTTTTATCGCCAACCAAGCAAAGATACCCCCATTATCAGAAGTTGGCATACGCCATATACATGACGGGGAGGAAACTGCCACACTATTTCGAGTGCCACTCCATCATAGTAGTGGCCTCGAATCCAGTCTCCAGCATCCTCAACAACCCAGACGCCACAGGGCGTGTGTCGCTATGGGGAATCACGCTAGGACCCTGGGAAATCACGTACCAGTGCCAGTCTGTGATTAAGTCATAGGTCCTACCGGATTTCATAGCCGAGTGGACAGAAGCTCAGATGCCCGAGCTCCCAGACCTGTCGAACAGCTGGACCATTTTCGTCGATGGGTCCAAGCGGGTTTTGGGGGCAGGAGCAGGAGTGGTCCTGGTATCACCACAAGGGGACAGGATGCGCTACGTCCTCCGCATGCGCTTCCCGAATCCCTCCAACAACGAGGCAGAGTATGAAGCCGTCCTTCACGGTATGCGCATGGCGAAGGCCTGCGGGGCAACCCGTATCAAGATTCATGGAGACTCGAACCTCATCGCCCAGCAAGTCATGAAGGAGTGCGACGCAACCTGCGCGAATATGATCGCATATCGCGCCATGTACGACAAGCTCGAAGGCGAATTTGAGGGTTGCGAAGTAACGCACATCGGCAGGGAAAGTAACGAGGAGGCAGACAACCTGGCCAACGTCGGCTCAAGGTGCCTCCCAATACCGCCCGGAGTCTTCTTCGAAGAGATATTCGAACGCTCCGTCAAGATCAAGCCAGTAACTGACCCGGCGTTAGCAACACGTCCAGGGGCTCGGTCAACCAACACCGCTCCAGCAGCAGAAGCAGCAGACTTCCCGAAAGATGCAGCCGCAGTCATGCTCGTCGAAGCAACATGGACAAGGCCATACTTGGCATACCTGATATGGGGCGAACTCCCAGAAGATCCCATCCATCGCCGACAAGTCATGCGGCGCTCCAAGGCCTTCACGATAATCAACGGGGAACTCTACAAGCGCAGCACCACAGGAGTGCTCCAACGGTGCATAGCGCAGGAAGATGGGATTGCTCTCCTTCGAGAAATCCACGAAGGAACCTGTGGGCACCACGCCTGCAGTCGAACCCTCGTGGCGAAGGCTTTTCGGTCCGGATTCTACTGGCTATCCGCCCTCTACGATGCCAGGAACATCATCCAGCACTGCGAAGCATGCCAGGTATTCGCCACCAAGCCGCACGCGCCGGCGTCCGAACTGCACACCATCCCTGTGGCATGGCCCTTCGCACAATGGGGGCTCGATCAAGTGGGGCCTCTCCCCAAATCATCTCGAGGAGGTCATACTTACCTCCTAGTCGCAGTGGACAAGTTCTCCAAGTGGATAGAGGCTGTTCCAGTCACCAACCAAGAGGCGACCACGGCGGTCAAATTCTTCGAGTCCATCGTCTACCGGTACGGCGTCCCGAACAGCATCATCACCGACAACGGCACCAACTTCACTTCGGGCGAATTCCAGGACTTTGCCAAAAACCTCGGCATCAAGCTCAAGTACACTTCGGTGGCGCACCCCAAGTCTAATGGGCAGGTCGAAAAAGCCAACGGACTTGTTTGCGGAGGCTTGAAGAAGCGGCTACTTCGACCCCTCAAGCGAGCAGCAGGCGCCTGGGTCGAGGAACTGCCTTCGGTGCTATGGAGTCTGCTTACAACACCCAACTCCTCGACGGGCTACACACCTTTCTTCCTGCTCTTTGGAGCAGAAGCAGTGCTACCCACGGATGTAAGCTACAGCGCGCCCCGCGTCGCCGCTGATGACCCACAAGTATAGGGGGTGTATCGTAGTACTTTCGATAAATAAGAGTGTCGAACCCAACGAGGAGCAGAAGGTGTTGATGAGCAGTTTTGATCAAGAAATAACTGTAAATACTAGCAAACAGGTTTTCAGGGGTATTTGGTAATACGAGTAAATAAAGTGCGAGTAAATAAAAGACAGTAGTAACAATTGCAGCAAGTGGCCCAATCCTTTATTCAGCAAAGGACAAGCCAGTTGTGTTCTTATAATAACCAAACGTTCTCGAGGACACACGGGAGTTTCCTGTCAAGAGCTTTCGCTTCATAGAGCCAATAGTATTTATTGGTTTGGTAAGTGTTATGGGGGTGAACCTGTGCTAGCGCACTACCCTTACTAGGATAAATACACACTTGTGATTATACCCCTTGCAAGCATCCGCAAATACAAGAAAGTAATTAAGATAAATCTAACCACAGCCTTAAACTCTATGATCCTACGCTCCCTGGTGCAATGGTTTCCCAACGGAGGTTTAGGTTTCTGTCACTCCAGCAACCCCACAATCGGTAGCCAAATACACAATGCATCTCACTAGGCCCATAAATGGTGAAGTATCATGTAGTCGACGTTCACATGACACCACTAGTGAAATAGCACCACAACAATATCAAACCATTAAATATTTCTCAACAATAATTCACTACTAACATCTTGACTTCTCCCATGTCCTCAAGAACTAAACGAACTACTCACAAGATATCATATGGATCATGATCAGAGGTGAAATAATGGTAAATAACAATCTGAACATAAACCTTAACTCAACGGTTCCACTCAATAGCATCAACTACAAGAGTAATCAACACCGGGAAAGTTTCCCCTATGAATATAACAAGATCCAACTCAAGATGTTACAGCGGGATGGCGTGGTGATGGTGGAGATGAAGGTGCTGGTGATGGAGATGATGATGATGATGATCCCGATGAAGTCCGGTGTGATGGTGATGATGATGGAGACGATCTCCCCTCTCCGGGAAGGAATTTCCCCGGCAGATTTCTCCCTGCTGGAGAGCTTTTCTCTCTCTGTTCTCCGCCCCGCAGAGGCGGCTGTGTCTAACTCTGAGCCTCCCCTTGACTTAGTTTTTCGGGGACGATGATGTACGCGAAGGGGGGAGACCAGAGGTGGGCCAGGGTGGCCTCACGTGGGGCCCGCGTGGCCAGGGGGTTGGCCGCGCCGCCCTGGCGTGTGGGGCCCCCTGGCTCCTCTCAACTCCTCCTTCTGGCTTCGTGAGTCTTCTAGGAAAATATAATTTCTGGGTATTTTTCTGGAATTTTCCTGATCTTCAAAATATGGTCTCCTGATGGTCCTTTTTCCAGCAGAATCCTGACTCTGACAGCAACTCCTCCGATGATCATCAAACATGTGAAAACAAAGGAAATAACATAAGTATCATGTCTAAATATGAAATATATCAATGAATAACAGTAAATTATGATATAAAATAGTGATGCAAATTGGACGTATCAACCCCCCCAAGCTTAGACCTCGCTTGTCCCCAAGCGAAAACTAAACTCGGTAAACATGACCACAGGTTTATGGAGTGAAGTGTCGATAATCAAAATATGGACAAGAAGCATCACATTCACTAAGGCACAAATTATAATAGACAGTGATGCGTGGTGAATGACCAGCCCGTTGGGAACCCCAAGAGGAAGGTGTGATGAGTATAGCAGCTAGTTTTCCCTCAGTAAGAAACCAAGGTTTAATATCGTTCTTGAAGAAGAGAGACGGTGACGACTGAAGGTGATGCTTGCTAGTTTGCGACAGCAGCGGACAATTTATATATGGCGCCTCGTCCAAGCTTTGCTTGCTAACTGCAACGTGGAACCTGCACACACACAAACAAATACTTTGCTCCCAACTTGCGATGAGGTTGTCAATCTCACCGGTTTGCTTGAAACAAAGGTTATGAGTGTATCGAGTGGAAAACAATAGTAATATGCGAGTAAAGTAAACAGTGCGGGAATAGTAAACAGGTGATTGCAATATGATTAAAATAGGACCGGGGTCCACAGTTCACTAGTGGTGTCTCTCCATAGATAAATAACATGCTGGGTAAACAAATTACAGTTGGGCAATTGATAGAATAAAGATAACGTGATATGTCAAGAAGATCACTATGAGATTTACTCTGGGCATTACAACAAAATACATAGACCGCCATCCAACTGCATCTATGACTAATAATCCACCCCCGGGGATATCATCCGAACACCCCAAAAGTATTAAGTTGCGAACAACAGATAATTGCATTAAGCAAAGTGTGTAATGTAAACAAAGCATATGCCCTTGAGCATATGAATGTTGTTTTCTCCCTAGTAGCAACAGCACATCTACCACCTTAGAGGTTTCTGTCACTCCCCCAGGTGAAATAGAGACATGAACCCACTATCGAGCATAAATACCCCCTCTTGGAGTCACTAGCAACTACTCGGCCAAGATAGCTACTAACAACGGAGAGCATGCAAGATCATAAACAACATAGAGATAACAAAAGATATAATTCAGTACAGCAACTTAATCATAAACACCAATATTCATCGGATCCCAACAAACCAACATCATAGTATTACATAACGGTGATCTCAATCATGTAGGGCAGCTCATGAGATCTAAACATGAAGCACATGGTGGAGAAGACAACCATCTAGCTACTGCTATGGACCCATAGTCCAAGGTAGACTACTCACTCATCGCTCCGGAGGCAAGCATGGCGATGAAGAAGACCTCCGGTGGCGATTCCCCTCTCCGGCAGGGTGCCGGGAAGAGCTTCTGGACCCTCCCGATCTTCGGGTCGACGGCGGCGGCGGATCGCGATGTATTCAGGAAAACTGATCGGGCCCTTAGGTTTTTCTCGTCAGGGGGTATATGTAGGCGAAGGGGGGCTGTCAGAGGTGGAGCCACGCGGCCTCACAAGGGGCTGGCGCGGCCAGGGGCCAGGCCGCGCCGCCCCTGTGTGTGGGGGCCACGTGGCCCCCCTCCATCAGGTCTTCGGATGTTTGGGAGCTCCCCGGTGAAATATGACTTTAGGAACTTGTTTTGTCCAATTCCGAGAAATATTTCCTGTGTATCACTTCTGAAACACAAAAACAGCAGAAAACAGGAAACTGGCACTGTGGCACTTCGTTAATAGGTTAGTTCCGGAAAATGTATAAAAGTACCACTAAGTGTAACGAAACAATATGCAAATGGTGTAAAAACAAGCATGGAGCATCAAAAATTATAGATACGTTTGAGACGTATCAAGCATCCCCAAGCTTAACTCCTGCTCGTCCTCGAGTAGATAAGTGATAACAAAATAATAATTTTTGAGGTGACATGCACCTACACAATCTTGATCATATATGTAAGCATTGGTGAGCTGGGATCAATAGAACTTAAAACATGGGCATGAAAGATATAATCATGACAATAAGAACTTAGCAACCATGTTGTAAACATGCAAATGAACACAAACAAAAGATCATGATAATGAAACAATGAAAGTCAAACGTGTGTTCAAATCATAAGGAAAAACATACAAATGGTTTTCAGCTTGTCCTTCAAAGAGAGCAAAACATAAATGCATAGGACACCTCAAAGTTTAAGAGGGCGACTAGATACAAATAATTTAAGAACAAGTGAAACCAACAATATGAGTCAATCAATGAACTTTGGGACAATGCATATCACACTAAGAATGACAACTATGCTCTCTTAATGGTGCATAAAGAAAGAAGGTGGTGACTCAACATAAAAGTAAAAGAAAGGCTCTTCGCAGAGGGAAGCAGTGATTTAAACATGTGCTAGAGCTTTTCATTTGTAAAACAGAGAGATAAAACTTGATTTTGAGAGGTGGTTGTCTTTGTCAACGACTGGCAATGGGGTTCTTACTATCTTCCATACAAAAATGAAGCAAGTTTTTGAGAGAGAGATTGGCACTTTTGTGCTCTTTTTATAAAACTTGGCACTCCTCCCCACCTTTTCCTTTCACATACCATGGCTAACCGATTCCATCGGGTGCCCACCAACATTCACATTCATTGGAGGAGTGCCTTTTTTCTTTCTTTTTTCCCTTTTTTTTCTTTTTGGAATAAACAATATGGAAGATAGCAAATCCGACCACTACGTCCCCATGAGCTGAAAACAGTGTCACAAAACGAGAAGTATTTTGAAGGTTTTTTGAAAGGTAGCACACGAAAATTTTACTTTGGAATGGCTTACAAATACCATGCATAGGAATTTATAGTGGACACAATGGCAAACTTGGCTTTTAGGAGTTAGATGCACGAGTAGAGCTCATACTCAGTACAAGGCGAGGGCTAGCAAAAGACTGGGAGCGACCAACTAAGAGAGCAGTAATGGCCATAATCATGCAAAGCGACAAAGCGACATTAAAAGAAGCATACGATGGCATCAAAAGTCAAAAACTAAATGATCATGAAGGCTAATGGCGACTTTGGAAGAGTCTAACATGTGTGAGCATGCGCCAAGTCAACCCAAATAAAGCATCAAGGAGAAAACCAAAATAATGCTTCCATACAATAAAAACAACGCATGATTTTTTCAAAGGCTCATTAAGCAATCTCAGTTATTTGAGACAAGTCATGCTACAGCAAAACCACTAAGCATACTATCAAAAAGACATCAAGCATGACATGAAAAAGCCTAAGCCGCAGTCTACACAAGCTCCTTCTTGTACCACTATTTTGCACAAAGCTTTTTCTCTTTTCCAACACCATTTGAAATTTTTAAAGACACCTCTTTTGATGAAAACCAATGAAGATCAGAGGCAAAAATACACCTTGATGGAAAGATATGACAAGATATTAACGCAAATCAAGGCGAAAACGAAAACCAAAAGCAGTAGCAGAAAAAGTAGAATGCTCGATTAATAAGAGTGAAAACTAGAGCATTCTTTGCAAATGAAAACGAGTACATCTCCTCCAAAGGAAATTTGTTGGGGTCCAACCATTTATTGCAGCAAACAAACAAACTAAACAAACTAAGAAAACTAAAACAACTGACGCTCCAAGAAAAACACATAGTGCATGAAGCAATAAAAATATAGTGTCTTGAAAGGTGACCTGATTTTTGCCGATGAAGAAGGGGTGCCTCGGGGGCATCCCCAAGCTTTGACGCTTGTACTTCTTGGATATTTCTTGGGTGATGCATGGGCATCCCCAAGCTTGAGCTTTTGTCCATTCTTCAACTCATCTCATCATTCTCCAATCCCTACACTTGAAAACTTCCTTCATACAAAACTAAACACAATTCTATTAGCAACATTAGTGTAAGCATAAAATATATTCAACCTCTTTTAGCTTCAGGTTTCAACCCAAAACTACCACATATAAAGTATATACTACTGTAGCAACTTCCACAAGAGTTCCATGATAAAAAAGAACTCAAAAGAAAGCGATAAAGTGGCAAAAACAAATATTGGCAGAAATCTGTCAAAACTGGACAGCTGATAATGGACGAATTTTTGAGGGATTTTCCGTTGCTCAAATCAAAAAATGTTCAACTAAGAAAAGTTTGGATATAACCTGGGGCATATGCACAAGAAATCGCAGGTCCAAAAGATAAACAGAGAATTTTCACGAATTTTTACGGTGCAGCACCGAAAACAGTTTCAGGACAGCAATAACCCCAAATCTTTACCTCACTCAAATTAGAGGCTTCTCTTGGCAGAAAAACGAAATAAACAAGATAAGGAGCGGTCATTACAGTAGTAATGACTTCCAAGACTCAAATAAAAGAAAAAGTACTGAAAAGTAAACAATGGGTTATCTCCCAAGAGTGCTTTTCTTTAACGCCTTTGAGCTAGGCGCAGAAAATTGCGAATCAAGTAATATCAAGTGATGAAGCATCAAGCTCATAATTTGCTCTAAGAATAGAGTCAAAAAGTAATTTCTTTCTTTTCCTAGGGAAGTGTTCCATACCTTTCTTTAGTGGGAATTGATACTTGATAGTGCCTTCCCTCATATCAATGATAGCACCTACAGTTCGAAGAAAAGGTCTTCCCAAAATAATAGGACATGAAGCATGTCATTCAACGTCCATAACAAGAAAATCAACGGGAACAAGGTTATTGTTAACCACAATAAGAACATCATTAATCCTTCCCAAAGGTTTCTTCTTAGCAACATCAGCATGTTGTCGAGTAGCTTTGATGCGGCGCCCAATGTAAGGGACATAAAAGTGCCTCCAGCAGCTGAATCAAGTAGGTTCCTTGAAAAAAAATTCAGTCCTGCATAAAAAGTTTGGATAATCATCCAAGTAGTCAGTCCATGAGTGGGGCAATTCTTTACCATAGATTTCATTCTTTCCCAAGCTTGAGCAACATGTTCATTATCAAACTGAGTAAACTTCATAATATTGCTACGCAACGATATAATCTTAGCAGGAGGATAATATCTACCAATAAAAGCATCCTTACACTTAGCCCATGAATCAATACTATTCTTAGTCAAAGACAGCAACCAATCTTTAGCCTTTCCTCTCAAAGAAAAAGGAAACAACTTGAGCTTAATAATATCACTATCAACATCCTTATATTTCTGCATCTCACATAGCTCAACAAAATTGTTGAGATGAGCTGCAGCATCTTCAGTACTAGCACCAGAAAATTGCTCTTTCATAACAAGGTTCAATAAAGCAGGCTTGATCTCATAAAAGGTGGTAGCAGGAACAGTTGGTGCAATAGGAGTGTAGATAAAATCACTATTGTTCGTGCTAGCAAAGTCACACAACTTGGTGTTTTCAGGATTGGCCATTTCAGCAAAACGAAAGTAAGCAAGTAAAAACAACTACCAAGGATTCTAATTTTTTTGGGTTTTTGATATAAAAAGCAATGCAGGTAAGATAAAATAAAGTAAAGCAAAACAAATAACAAAGTAAAGAATGTGTGTGCGAAGAACTCCCCTCGCAGAAGTCTTCTCTCTTCCCCGGCAACGGCGCCAGAAAATTAGCTTGATGCGTGGTGAATGACCAGCCCGTTGGGAACCCCAAGAGGAAGGTGTGATGAGTATAGCAGCTAGTTTTCCCTCAGTAAGAAACCAAGGTTTAATATCGTTCTTGAAGAAGAGAGACGGTGACGACTGAAGGTGATGCTTGCTAGTTTGCGACAGCAGCGGACAATTTATATATGGCGCCTCGTCCAAGCTTTGCTTGCTAACTGCAACGTGGAACCTGCACACACACAAACAAATACTTTGCTCCCAACTTGCGATGAGGTTGTCAATCTCACCGGTTTGCTTGAAACAAAGGTTATGAGTGTATCGAGTGGAAAACAGTAGTAATATGCGAGTAAAGTAAACAGTGCGGGAATAGTAAACAGGTGATTGCAATATGATTAAAATAGGACCGGGGTCCACAGTTCACTAGTGGTGTCTCTCCATAGATAAATAACATGCTGGGTAAACAAATTACAGTTGGGCAATTGATAGAATAAAGATAACGTGATATGTCAAGAAGATCACTATGAGATTTACTCTGGGCATTACAACAAAATACATAGACCGCCATCCAACTGCATCTATGACTAATAATCCACCCCCGGGGATATCATCCGAACACCCCAAAAGTATTAAGTTGCGAACAACAGATAATTGCATTAAGCAAAGTGTGTAATGTAAACAAAGCATATGCCCTTGAGCATATGAATGTTGTTTTCTCCCTAGTAGCAACAACACATCTACCACCTTAGAGGTTTCTGTCACTCCCCCAGGTGAAATAGAGACATGAACCCACTATCGAGCATAAATACCCCCTCTTGGAGTCACTAGCAACTACTCGGCCAAGATAGCTACTAACAACGGAGAGCATGCAAGATCATAAACAACATAGAGATAACAAAAGATATAATTCAGTACAGCAACTTAATCATAAACACCAATATTCATCGGATCCCAACAAACCAACATCATAGTATTACATAACGGTGATCTCAATCATGTAGGGCAGCTCATGAGATCTAAACATGAAGCACATGATGGAGAAGACAACCATCTAGCTACTGCTATGGACCCATAGTCCAAGGTAGACTACTCACTCATCGCTCCGGAGGCAAGCATGGCGATGAAGAAGACCTCTGGTGGCGATTCCCCTCTCCGGCAGGGTGCCGGGAAGAGCTTCTGGACCCTCCCGATTTTCGGGTCGACGGCGGCGGCGGATCGCGATGTATTCTGGAAAACTGATCGGGCCCTTAGGTTTTTCTCGTCAGGGGGTATATGTAGGCAAAGGGGGGCTATCAGAGGTGGAGCCACGCGGCCTCACAAGGGGCTGGCGCGGCCAGGGGCCAGGCCGCGCCGCCCCTGTGTGGGAGGGCCACGTGGCCCCCCTCCATCAGGTCTTCGGATGTTTGGGAGCTCCCCGGTGAAATATGACTTCAGGAACTTGTTTCGTCCAATTCCGAGAATATTTCCTGTGTATCACTTCTGAAACACAAAAACAGCAGAAAACAGGAAACTGGCACTGTGGCACTTCGTTAATAGGTTAGTTCCGGAAAATGTATAAAAGTACCACTAAGTGTAACGAAACAATAGGCAAATGGTGTAAAAACAAGCATGGAGCATCAAAAATTATAGATACGTTTGAGACGTATCAGACAGCAACTTCCCTTTATAAGATGTAGACTTGCAATAGGTAAAAGGGAATCACATGAAAAGATGCACAAGGTAAACTATAATTGGCAATGGCAAACCTTAGCTCTTGGTCAAAGAACGGAGAATAAACTATTCTCTCTTTTAAACGGAGCCTTTTAAAACATAGCTAATATAGCAAAGACTATATGCTCAACAAAGTAAACTTTTGCATTCATAGAAAGCTTTCAAAGATGTATTCCTTCAAACAAAAGCATTATACAAAACAAGGAAGGTAATAAACATGATTAAACGGATCAAAATATGGATGAGTGAAACATAACAACTCAAATGCTTGCTTGAGAAAGAGGGAAATAGGTTGACTCAACATAAAAGTAAAAGATAGGCCCTTCGCAGAGGGAAGCAGGGATTAAACATGTGCTAGAGCTTTTCATTTGTACAACAGAGGTAAAAATTGTTTTGAGAGGTGGTTGCTTTTGTCAACGACTAGCAACGGAGTTCTTGATATCTTCCATACTAAACAAGTGAGAGCGGTTCCGAGATGTTTGATTAATTGGCACTTTGGTGCTCTTTTATAGCTTGGCACTCCTCCCCACCTTTTTCCTTTCTCAAACCATGGCTAACCAATTCCATCGGGTGCCGACCAACTTTCACATTCCAATGGAGGAGTGCCTCTTTCTTTCTTTTTCTTTTTGAGATTATAATGGTCTGACCAGCTCCCTTGCAAAATTAATGACGAGCAGATGAAGCTGCCTAGTCGAGGGGTACTTAATTTAGTATGGAAGATAACAAACCCATCCACTACGTCCTCATGAGCTAAAAACAGTGGCACAAAATGAGAAGTGTTTGAAGGGTTTTGAAAGGTAGCACATGAAAATTTACTTGGAATGGCTTAAAATACCATGCATAGGAATTTATAGTGGACTCTTTGGAAGTGACTTGGCTTTTGGGAATTGGATGCACGAGAAGTATCTCCTCTCAGCACAGGTTTTTGGCTAGCAAGGCTGGGTAGCAAGCATAAGAGTTGCATGAAACAAACAAACATACATATAATAAGAACAATCATGCAAACTCCCTTGAAGGTACAATGATTTTAACTTCAAGAATAACAATGCTTATAAGCCAAACATAAGGGAAAACTGAAGTGATGTAACTGCAAGCACTTCTTTATTCTTTTCTACTCAAACCTCAAGGTAAAATTGCTACTGACCAAGCTAGGTTTGCCAAAACCAACTAAATTTACTCATGCTTCCAACGTGATACCAATACCAATCAACAAGACTAGTCATACAAGAGAAATTGCAAACTAACATAAAGTGTGCGAAAAGTAAACGATAGAACTTCTCATTAATATTTCATTACCTCAACTCACACCAAGGGATACATAGATAACTGACTAAGGAGGATACTTCCAAACTGCAAACTATTCTATATGATAACTTCTCTATTCATGATATGACACTACTTGAAAAGTAAATGAGCGAAAGGTAATGATGTGATACCGAGGCACTCCCCCAAGCTTGGAACAAGCAAAGGGGATGCCTGAACCGATGACGAATTACTCTTTCGGTGGTGGCGACGGACCTTCATCGTTGTCGTACTTCCAAGGCAGAGGTCCCCCATCAAAGAAGGATGTCTTGGTCTCCAAAATCCTGAAACTTGTAGCAGCACTCATTTGATGAAATCTAGCTTCATACTCACAATTTTGGTTATGCAAGTCATAGAGTTGTGCTTGTAATTGGCTAGTCGTCTCCTGGAGTGAGAGGACATCCTTCCAAAGCTCTGTAGTCTCCTTCTTATACTTGGCAACAAGCTCTTGATTAATCCTATAGATAATGTCCACCTCACGTTCTGCCATCTTCTTGTATTTGAAAACTTCCTGCTCTAATACTTCCATCCTTGCTTCGAGGCTCCCTTCTCCCTTGGGTCCTTGAACATCTTTAATCTGCAACTCCCCATCCTTGAGTGACAACTCCTTCAGATGCATCTTCAGCTCCTTCATATACGGATTGATGGAATCCGCAAGAGGGTTTTCTTTAGATGAACTAGACGAAGACATTATAACTCCAAAGCTGAGGGCAATCCCTGACAGAAACAGCTCGAAACAAAATACGACGAGAAAATGATATACAGACCTCGGAGACTCCGGAGGGTTAAATAGGCAAAAATTATACATCAAAACGAAACCACAGGAGGAAACCGGGACGGAAACGAGTTCCGGGATGGTCTCACACCCAGGTGGCGCGGCCAAGGGTGGGCCCGTGCCACCCATGTGTGAGACACACACGGACTCTTTTTCCTGCCCTTTTTCATCTTATGATTTTTCATATTTAGTAAAAACAGCAAAAATATTAAAGGAAGAACTTTTAGCGAAACTTTTCTGACTAGAACTGTTACCTATTCGAAAACGAACTCTGCAGGTTCCTGCAATTTGTCTTGGATGAATTCTTCCGGAGATACTGTTTCAATAACATCAACATCTTCATTATAAGAATCTCCAGAAATATAATGCTTGAGTCTTTGCCCATTCACCACTTGTGTAGAATCATCTTTCAATGAAGCAATCTTAATAGCACCTGAGCGGTACACTTCCACAATAACATATGGTCCTTCCCATTTAGAGAGTAATTTTCCTGCAAAAAATCTGAGACGAGACCTATACAATAGAACTTTCTCACCAACATAAAATTCTCTCTTAAGAATTCTCTTATCATGCCATTGCTTGACTTTCTCTTTGAAAAGTCTGGCATTCTCATACGCTTCGTTTCTCCACTCATCTAGAGAACTCAAATCTAACAATCTTTTCTTACCGGCTAGTTTAAAATCTCTATTAAGCTCTCTCACTGCCCAAAAAGCTTTGTGTTCTAATTCTAAGGGCAAGTGACACGCTTTTCCGTAAACCATCTTATAAGGAGACATACCCATGGGATTCTTATAAGCAGTTCTATAAGCCCATAAAGCGTCATTTAACTTACTAGCCCAGTTTTTCCTAGATCTATTGACAGTCTTCTGCAAGATAGACTTGATCTCCCTATTTGAAAGCTCTACCTGCCCACTAGTTTGGGGATGATAAGCAGAAGCAATTCTATGATTGACATCATATTTAGCAAGAGTTTTTCTAAAACTACCGTGAATAAAATGAGAACCTCCGTCAGTCATAAGATATCAAGGCACTCCGAATCTAGGAAAAATAACATCCTTAAGCATTTTTAACGAAGTCTCACCATCGGCACTCTTTGTAGGTATGGCTTCTACCCATTTAGTAACATAATCAACAGCAACAAGTATATGGGTATAGCCTTTCGAAGGAGGAAAAGGACCCATAAAGTCAAATCCCCAACAATCAAACGGTTCAATAACGAGAGTGTAATTCATAGGCATCTCATTGCGTCTAGAAATATTACCAACTCTTTGACATTCATCGCAAGATAAAACATACCTTCTGGCATCTTTAAAGAGGGTTGGCCAATAAAAACCTGACTGTAGAACCTTCTGTGCGGTTCTATCGCCAGCATGATGCCCTCCATAAGCACTGCTATGGCATTTTCTTAATATCTCTTGTTGATCATATTCTAGTACGCATCTTCTCATAATACTATCGACTCCTTCTTTATATAAATGTGGGTCATCCCAAAAGTAATGCCTCAAATCATAGAAGAATTTTCTTCTTTGCTGAGCTGTAAAGGTTGGAGGCAAATACTTGGAAACAATAAAGTTAGCATAATCAGCATACCAAGGAAGGTCTCGCGAAGTTACATTAATTGCAGCCAATTGTTCATTTGGAAAACTATCATTAACAGGAACAGGGTTAAAAGACATGTTTTCCAATCTAGACAAGTTGTCAGCCACAGGATTTTCAGCACCTTTCCTATCTACAATGTGAAATCAAACTCTTGTAAAAGTAACACCCATCTAATAAGCCTAGGCTTAGCATCCTTCTTAGTCATAGGATATCTAATAGCAGCGTGATCAGTATGAATAGTAACTTTAGAGTCAACAATGTAAGATCTAAACTTATCAGAAGCAAAAACAACAGCAAGAAACTCTTTCTCAGTAGTAGCATAATTCTTCTGAGCGGCATCAAGAGTCTTACTAGCATAATGAATAACATTCAACTTATTATCTACGCGCTGCCCAAGAACAGCACCAACAGCAAAATCACTAGCATCACACATAATTTCAAAAGGTAAATTCCAATCAGGTGGTTGAACAATAGGAGCAGTAGTTAAAGCCTTCTTAAGAGTTTCAAAAGCTTCCTTACAATCATCATCAAAGACAAATGGTACATCCTTTTGAAGAAGATTGGTAAGAGGCTTTGAAATCTTAGAGAAATCTTTAATAAACCTCCTATAGAAACCAGCATGACCAAGAATACTACGAATACCTTTAACATCTCTTGGACAAGGCATTTTCTCAATTGCCTCCACCTTTGCTCTGTCAACTTCAATACCTCTTTCAGAAATTTTATGTCCAAGGACAATTCCTTCATTCACCATAAAGTGGCATTTCTCCCAATTAAGAACAATGTTAGTTTCTTCGCACCTCTGCAAAACTTTATCAAGGTTGTGCAAACAATTATCAAAAGAAGTTCCATAGATGGAGAAATCGTCGATGAAGACCTCCACAATTTCTTCACAAAAGCCATGAAAAATAGCAGACATACATCTTTGAAAAGTAGCAGGAGCATTGCATAAACCAAACGGCATACGTCTATAAGCATAAGTTCCATAGGGGCAAGTAAAAGTGGTTTTCTCTTGATCATCCTTCTTAACAGCAATTTGAGAAAAACCAGAATAACCATCAAGGAAACAAAAATGAGTCTTTTTAGACAACCTTTCTAGCATTTGATCTATAAACGGTAAAGGGTAATGATCTTTCTTAGTAACTTTGTTTACCTTCCTATAATCAATGCACATTCTATAACCAACTACTACCCTCTGAGGAATAAGCTCGTTATTCTCATTAGGCACAACAGTCATACCTCCTTTCTTAGGAACACAATGAACAGGACTAACCCATCTACTATCAGCAATAGGATAAATAATACCAGCATCAAGGAGTTTTAATACCTCATTTCTTACCACATCTTTCATCTTGGGAATTAGGCGGCGTTGATGCTCCACAACTGGCTTCGCATCTTTCTCCATATTAATGGCATGCTGACATAAAGTGGGAGAAATCCCTTTTAAATCATCAAGAGTATATCCCATAGCTCCTCGGTGTTTCCTCAATATCTCCAATAATCTTTCTTCTTCCTTTCCTAAAAGTTTAGAGCTAATAATAACAGGATATATTTTCTTATCATCTATATAAGCATATTTGAGATTATCAGGTGATGCCTATGATGAATGTGGCGTCAGTCGGTCCTTGTGCGTGGTGAATGACCAGCCCGTTGGGAACCCCAAGAGGAAGGTATGATGAGTGCAGCAGCAAGTTTTCCCTCAGTTAAGAAACCAAGGTTTATCGAATAGGAGAAGGGAGACGGTGACGACTGAAGGTGATGCGGACTAGTTTGCAACAGCAGCGGACAACTGGCGCTTCGTCCAAGCTTTGCTTGCTAGCTGCAATGTGGAATCTGCACACACACAGACAAATACTTTGTTCCCAACTTGCGATGAGGTTGTCAATCTCACCGGTTTGCTTGAAACAAAGGTTATGAGTGTATCGAGTGGAAAACAGTAGTAAAATATGCTAGTAAAGTAAACAGTGCGGGAAAAGTAAACAGGTGATTGCAATATGATTAAAATAGGACCGGGGTCCACAGTTCACTAGTGGTGTCTCTCCATAGATAAAGAACATGCTGGGTAAACAAATTACAGTTGGGCAATTGATAGAATAAAGATAACATGATATGTCAAGAAGATCACTATGAGATTCACTCTGGGCATTACAACAAAATACATAGACCGCCATCCAACTGCATCTATGACTAATAATCCACCCTCGGGGATATCATCCGAACACCCCAAAAGTATTAAGTTGCGAACAACAGATAATTGCATTAAGCAAAGTGTGTAATGTAAACAAAGCATATGCCCTTGAGCATATGAATGTTGTTTTCTCCCTAGTAGCAACAGCACATCTACCACCTTAGAGGTTTCTGTCACTCCCCCAGGTGAAATAGAGACATGAACCCACTATCGAGCATAAATACCCCCTCTTGGAGTCACTAGCAACTACTCGGCCAAGATAGCCACTAACAACGGAGAGCATGCAAGATCATAAACAACATAGAGATAACAAAAGATATAATTCAGTACAACAACTTAATCATAAACACCAATATTCATCGGATCCCAACAAACCAACATCATAGTATTACATAACGGTGATCTCAATCATGTAGGGCAGCTCATGAGATCTAAACATGAAGCACATGGTGGAGAAGACAACCATCTAGCTACTGCTATGGACCCATAGTCCAAGGTAGACTACTCACTCATCGCTCCGGAGGCAAGCATGGCGATGAAGAAGACCTCCGGTGGCGATTCCCCTCTCCGACAGGGTGCCGGGAAGAGCTTCTGGACCCTCCCGATCTTCGGGTCGACGGCGGCGGCGGATCGCGATGTATTCTGGAAAACTGATCCGGCCCTTAGGTTTTTCTCGTCAGGGGGTATATGTAGGCGAAAGGAGGCTGTCAGAGGGGGTCCCACGCCCCCTCACACGGGGCTGGCGCGGCCAGGGGGGTGGCCGCGCCGCCCCTGTGTCTGGGGCCCACGTGGCCCCTCTCCGTCAGGTCTTCGGATGTTTGGGAGCTCCCCGGTGAAATATGACTTCAGGAACTAGTTTCGTCCAATTTCGAGAATATTTCCTGTGTATCACTTCTGAAACACAAAAACAGCAGAAAACAGGAAACTGGCACTGTGGCACTTCGTTAATAGGTTAGTTCCAGAAAATGTATAAAAATGCCACTAAGTGTAACGAAACAATAGGCAAATGGTGTAAAACAAAGCATGGAGCATCAAAAATTATAGATACGTTTGAGACGTATCAAGCATCCCCAAGCTTAACTCCTGCTCGTCCTCGAGTAGGTAAGTGATAACAAAGAATAATTTTTGAGGTGACATGCACCTACACAATCTTGATCATATATGTAAGCATTGATGAGCTGGGATCAATAGAACTTAAAACATGGGCATGAAAGATATAATCATGACAATAAGAACTTAGCAACCATGTTGTAAACATGCAAATGAACACAAACAAAAGATCATGATAATGAAACAATGAAAGTCAAACGTGTGTTCAAATCATAAGGAAAAACATACAAGTGGTTTTCAGCTTGTCCTTCAAAGAGAGCAAAACATAAATGCATAGGACACCTCAAAGTTTAAGAGGGCGACTAGATACAAATAATTTAAGAACAAGTGAAACCAACAATATGAGTCAATCAATGAACCTTGGGACAATGCATATCACACTAAGAATGACAACTATGCTCTCTTAATGGTGCATAAAGAAAGAAGGTGGTGACTCAACATAAAAGTAGAAGAAAGGCCCTTCGCAGAGGGAAGCAGTGATTTAAACATGTGCTAGAGCTTTTCATTTGTAAAACAGAGATAAAACTTGATTTTGAGAGGTGGTTGTCTTTGTCAACGACTGGCAATGGGGTTCTTACTATCTTGCATACAAAAATAAAGCAAGTTTTTGAGAGAGAGATTGGCACTTTGTGCTCTTTTTATAAAACTTGGCACTCCTCCCCACCTTTCCTTTCACATACCATGGCTAACCGATTCCATCGGGTGCCCACCAACATTCACATTCTTTGGAGGAGTGCCTTTTTCTTTCTTTTTTTCCTTTTTTTGGAATAAACAATATGGAAGATAGCAAATCCGACCACTACGTCCCCATGAGCTGAAAACAGTGTCACAAAACGAGAAGTATTTTGATGGTTTTTGAAAGGTAGCACACGAAAATTTTACTTTGGAATGGCTTACAAATACCATGCATAGGAATTTATAGTGGACACAATGGAAAACTTGGCTTTTAGGAGTTGGATGCACGAGTAGAGCTCATACTCAGTACAAGGTGAGGGCTAGCAAAAGACTGGGAGCGACCAACTAAGAGAGCAGTAATGGCCATAATCATGCAGAGCGACAAAGCGACATTAAAAGAAGCATACGATGGCATCAAAAGTCAAAAACTAAATGATCATGAAGGCTAAAGGCGACTTTGGAAGAGTCTAACATGTGTGAGCATGCACCAAGTCAACCCAATTAAAGCATCAAGGAGAAAACCAAAATAATGCTTCCATACAATAAAAACAACGCATGATTTTTTCAAAGGCTCATTAAGCAATCTCAGTTATTTGAGACAAGTCATGCTACAGCAAAACCACTAAGCATACTATCAAAAAGACATCAAGCATGACATGAAAAAGCCTAAGCCGCAGTCTACACAAGCTCCTTCTTGTACCACTATTTTGCACAAAGCTTTTTCTCTTTTCCAACACCATTTGAAATTTTTAAAGACACCTCTTTTGATGAAAACCAATGAAGATCAGAGGCAAAAATACACCTTGATGGAAAGATATGACAAGATATTAACGCAAATCAAGGCGAAAACGAAAACCAAAAGCAGTAGCAGAAAAAGTAGAATGCTCGATTAATAAGAGTGAAAACTAGAGCATTCTTTGCAAATGAAAACGAGTACATCTCCTCCAAAGGGAAATTGTTGGGGTCCAACCATTTATTGCAGCAAACAAACAAACTAAGAAAACTAAAACAACTGACGCTCCAAGAAAAACACATAGTGCATGAAGCAATAAAAATATAGTGTTTTGAAAGGTGACCTGATTTTTGCCGATGAAGAAGGGGTGCCTCGGGGGCATCCCCAAGCTTTGACGCTTGTACTTCTTAGATATTTCTTGGGGTGATGCATGGGCATCCCCAAGCTTGAGCTTTTGTCCATTCTTCAACTCATCTCATCATTCTCCAATCCTTACACTTGAAAACTTCCTTCATACAAAACTAAACACAATTCTATTAGCAACATTAGTGTAAGCATAAAATATATTCATCCTCTTTTAGCTTCAGGTTTCAACCCAAAACCACCACATATAAAGTATATACTACTGTAGCAACTTCCACAAGAGTTCCATGATCAAAAAGAACTCAAAAGAAAGCGATAAAGTGGCAAAAACAAATATTGGCAGAAATCTGTCAAAACTGGACAGCTGATAATGGACGAATTTTTGAGGGATTTTCCGTTGCTCAAATCAAAAAGTGTTCAACTAAGAAAAGTTTGGATATAACCTGGGGCATAAGCACAAGAAATCGCAGGTCCAAAAGATAAACAGAGAATTTTCACGAATTTGTACGGTGCAGCACTGAAAACAGTTTCAGGACAGCAATAACCCCAAATCTATACCTCACTCAATTAGAGGCTTCTCTTGGCACAAAAACGAAATAAACAAGATAAGGAGCGGTCATTACAGTAGTAATGACTTCCAAGACTCAAGAAAAAGAAAAAGTACTGAAAATTAAACAATGGGTTATCTCCCAAGAGTGCTTTTCTTTAACGCCTTTGAGCTAGGCGCAGAAAATTGCGAATCAAGTAATATCAAATGATGAAGTGCTAGTTACCTCAGTAGGCTCTTTGAAGGTTCCCGAAGATGATTCAACCCGCAAGTCACCCTTAGTGGAACTAAGAGTCTTACCAATCTTAAGAACATGTTGAGATTTAAGCGCAGAAACCTTGGGAACATACATAAATTTTTGCTCTTTTCCAACAAACACTTTCTCCTTCTTAAATTTAAGAGAAGAGAAGATTAAACTAAGAGTTTCCATAGACTCCTCTAGTTTACCAATCCTCAAGTTTTGATTGTCATGAGTAGTGCTAGCCTCTAAAATGGTAATTCTCTTACCAATGTTTTCTATTAATTCACTAACGCGGCTAGCATTTTCTAGGATACTTGGCAAACTTTTTTCTAAGGAGCTGAGCTTTTCTACCACCTCTCCCAAGGTGGTCTCAGTTTTAGCAACATGAATAGGTGGTACTCCCACTAAACTTTCAATTATAGTGCATGCTTCTCCCGCGGGAGTACCCAGAAAATTACCTCCTGTAAGAGTATCAAGAACATACCTATTCCAGCTAGATATGCCAACATAAAAATTTCTAAGGAGGATCGTGGTGGAGTGCTTTTTGGTACACCTATGATGAGCATTGTTAATACGGTACCAAGCATCTTTTAAACTTTCTCCCCCTTGTTGCTTGAAACTACAAACTTCTACTTCAGGATTACTCATTGTAACAAAACTAAAAGCAGATAAGTAAAAACAACTACCAAGGATTCTAATTTTTTTGGGTTTTTGATATAAAGCAATGCAGGTAAAATAAAATAAAGTAAAGCAAAACAAATAACAAAGCAATGGATGTGTGTGCGAAGAACTCCCCTCGCAGAAGTCTTCTCTTCCTTCCCCGGCAACGGTGCCAGAAAAAGTGCTGATGCCTATGATGAATGTGGCGTCAGTCGGTCCTTGTGCGTGGTGAATGACCAGCCCGTTGGGAACCCCAAGAGGAAGGTATGATGAGTGCAGCAGCAAGTTTTCCCTCAGTTAAGAAACCAAGGTTTATCGAACAGGAGAAGGGAGACGGTGACGACTGAAGGTGATGCAAACTAGTTTGCAATAGCAGCGGACAACTGGCGCTTCGTCCAAGCTTTGCTTGCTAGCTGCAACGTGGAACCTGCACACACAAAGACAAATACTTTGTTCCCAACTTGCGATGAGGTTGTCAATCTCACCGGTTTGCTTGAAACAAAGGTTATGAGTGTATCGAGTGGAAAACAGTAGTAAAATATGCTAGTAAAGTAAACAGTGCGGGAAAAGTAAACAGGTGATTGCAATATGATTAAAATAGGACCGGGGTCCACAGTTCACTAGTGGTGTCTCTCCATAGATAAAGAACATGCTGGGTAAACAAATTACAGTTGGGCAATTGATAGAATAAAGATAACGTGATATGTCAAGAAGATCACTATGAGATTCACTCTGGGCATTACAACAAAATACATAGACCGCCATCCAACTGCATCTATGACTAATAATCCACCCTCGGGGATATCATCCGAACACCCCAAAAGTATTAAGTTGCGAACAACAGATAATTGCATTAAGCAAAGTGTGTAATGTAAACAAAGCATATGCCCTTGAGCATATGAATGTTGTTTTCTCCCTAGTAGCAATAGCACATCTACCACCTTAGAGGTTTCTGTCACTCCCCCAGGTGAAATAGAGACATGAACCCACTATCAAGCATAAATACCCCCTCTTGGAGTCACTAGCAACTACTCGGCCAAGATAGCCACTAACAACAGAGAGCATGCAAGATCATAAACAACATAGAGATAACAAAAGATATAATTCAGTACAGCAACTTAATCATAAACACCAATATTCATCGGATCCCAATAAACCAACATCATAGTATTACATAACGGTGATCTCAATCATGTAGGGCAGCTCATGAGATCTAAACATGAAGCACATGGTGGAGAAGACAACCATCTAGCTACTGCTATGGACCCATAGTCCAAGGTAGACTACTCACTCATCGCTCCGGAGGCAAGCATGGCGATGAAGAAGACCTCCGGTGGCGATTCCCCTCTCCGGCAGGGTGCCAGGAAGAGCTTCTGGACCCTCCTGATCTTCGGGTCGACGGCGGCGGCGGATCGCGATGTATTCTGGAAAACTGATCCGGCCCTTAGGTTTTTCTCGTCAGGGGTTATATGTAGGCGAAAGGAGGCTGTCAGAGGGGGTCCCACGCCCCCTCACACGGGGCTGGCGCGGCCAGGGGGGTGGCCGCGCCGCCCCTGTGTCTGGGGCCCACGTGGCCCCTCTCCGTCAGGTCTTCGGATGTTTGGGAGCTCCCCGGTGAAATATGACTTCAGGAACTTGTTTCGTCCAATTCAGAGAATATTTCCTGTGTATCACTTCTGAAACACAAAAACAGCAGAAAACAGGAAACTGGCACTGTGGCACTTCGTTAATAGGTTAGTTCCAGAAAATGTATAAAAATGCCACTAAGTGTAACGAAACAATAGGCAAATGGTGTAAAACAAAGCATGGAGCATCAAAAATTATAGATACGTTTGAGACGTATCATCAGGCAAAGGCTTTAATTCAAAAATAGGATCTTCCTTAGGAGGCAAAGTGGTACCAAGATCCTCCACAGGTAGATTATGCTTGAGTAATGGTGGTTGACGAAGAAGAATGTCGTCAATCTCTTCTCTTTCCTTGCTAAAAACATCACTTTCGTGATCTTCCATGAATTGCTGCAAGGCATTATTAGGAGCAAGTGCAATAGAAGCAAGCTGCTCTACTCGAAAATTTTCATTAGGCGTTTCATTTTCATAAGAAGTCTTAGCAAACTTGGAAAAATTAAACTCATAAGACTCTCCATTAAACTTAGTAAAAAATTTCTCCTTCTTACAATCTATCACGGCACCACAAGTGTTCAAAAATGGTCTACCAAAAATAATAGGACAAGTTTTACTAGCCTCCTTACCGAGGACTAGAAAATCACTAGGGTATTTAGTCTTACCGCAAAGAACTTCCACATCTCGAACAATACCAAGAGGCCAAACTGTCTCTCTGTTAGCAAGCTGAATAACCACATCAATATCTTCAAGTTCACAAGCGCCAATCTCATGCATAATTTCTTTGTAAAGCTCTAAGGGAATAGCACTTGCACTAGCACCAATATCACATAATCCATAATAGCAATGATCTCCAATCCTGACAGAAATAACAGGAACACTTGCTTTCCTATGCTTTTTAGGATGTGAAAGAATGTTAGAAGCATCTTCACAAAAAAGAATATATTCATCCCCTACATCTTTAGTAACAAGATCCTTCAATATAGCTACAGGAGACTTAATAGTAATTTGTTCATCAGGTTCTGCAGCTTTCTTAGTACTTTTATTAGACACACTTACCAAAGTAGAATACTTCTTTACCTTAGCAGGGAAAGGTGTCTTCTCAAAATAAGGTTCAGGCACAATGCTATCAACAGTACAAACCTCAGTAGCTGTAGCAGTAATATGACTAATGGAATCTTTATAAGGCGCATGATATTTGTTTCAATCTTTCTTTGGAACATCAATATAAGAGGCAAAAGCCTTAAGACAATTAGCAAGTATTTGTGAATCAAGACCATAAGTAGCGCTAACACTATGAAAGTCATCGGTTCCCATAAAAGATTTAATGCATTCATAATCATAGTTTATACCTGACTTCCTACCTTTGTCGTTTTCCCAACCTTCAGCATTCTCTTGTATACGGTCAAGAAGTTTCCACTTAGCATCTTCTTTCATATGAGTAAATGATCCAAAGCAAGAAGCATCCAAATAATCCTTATCAGGAAGATTAAGCCGCACATAAAAATTATCAATAACAATATTATTGGGGAGCTCATGAATGGGGTATTTGAGCATTAGTAACTTCAATCTCCCCCACGCTTGGGCAATACTTTCTCCATCATGAGGCCAAAAATTATATATCCGGTTACGGTCTTTATGAATTTCACTTGGAGGATAAAACTTGGAATAAAAGAGAGGCACAATATCCTCCCATGCCATAGATGGACCATCTTGGAGTAGTCGATACCACTCTTCAGCTCTGCCTTTCAATGATAATGAGAATAATTTCTTCTTAACCTGGCTTGGTGAAATACCTGCACATCTGAACAACTCGCATAATTCATGTATAAATAATAAGTGATCACCCGGATGGACAGTTCCATCTCCTGAATAGCAGTTATCCATAATACGCCCAACAATTTTCATAGGTATTTTAAAAGGATCAATTTTAGCAGGCGGCGGCGGTGGTGGTTCCTCCGCATGTGCAGCAGTAGTAGTAGAAGTGTTTCCAAATAGGAAACCAAATGGAGAGTTCTCCATAGCAGAGTAAAGCAAAAATAAAAGACAAAAATAAAAACAATACCCACAGTGACAGTTACCTTTTCCAATTCCACTCTTCAATAGCGCTACACTCCCCGGCAACGGCGCCAGAAAATAGTCTTGATGACCCACAAGTATAGGGGGTGTATCGTAGTACTTTCGATAAATAAGAGTGTCGAACCCAACGAGGAGCAGAAGGTGTTGATGAGCAGTTTTGATCAAGGAATCACTGTAAATACTAGCAAACAGGTTTTCAGGGGTATTTGGTAATACGAGTAAATAAAGTGCGAGTAAATAAAAGACAGTAGTAACAATTGCAGCAAGTGGCCCAATCCTTTATTCAGCAAAGGACAAGCCGGTTGTGTTCTTATAATAACCAAACGTTCTCGAGGACACACGGGAGTTTCCTGTCAAGAGCTTTCGCTTCATAGAGCCAATAGTATTTATTGGTTTGGTAAGTGTTATGGGGGTGAACCTGTGCTAGTGCACTACCCTTACTAGGATAAATACACACTTGTGATTATACCCCTTGCAAGCATCCGCAAATACAAGAAAGTAATTAAGATAAATCTAACCACAGCCTTAAACTCTATGATCCTACGCTCCCTGGTGCAATGGTTTCCCAACGGAGGTTTAGGTTTCTGTCACTCCAGCAACCCCACAATCGGTAGCCAAATACACAATGCATCTCACTAGGCCCATAAATGGTGAAGTATCATGTAGTCGACGTTCACATGACACCACTAGTGAAATAGCACCACAACAATATCAAACCATTAAATATTTCTCAACAATAATTCACTACTAACATCTTGACTTCTCCCATGTCCTCAAGAACTAAACGAACTACTCACAAGATATCATATGGATCATGATCAGAGGTGAAATAATGGTAAATAACAATCTGAACATAAACCTTAACTCAACGGTTCCACTCAATAGCATCAACTACAAGAGTAATCAACACCGGGAAAGTTTCCCCTATGAATATAACAAGATCCAACTCAAGATGTTACAGCGGGATGGCGTGGTGATGGTGGAGATGAAGGTGCTGGTGATGGAGATGATGATGATGATGATCCCGATGAAGTCCGGTGTGATGGTGATGATGATGGCGATAATCTCCCCTCTCCGGGAAGGAATTTCCCCGGCAGATTTCTCCCTGCTGGAGAGCTTTTCTCTCTCTCTGTTCTCCGCCCCGCAGAGGCGGCTGTGTCTAACTCTGAGCCTCCCCTTGACTTAGGTTTTTGGGGACGATGATGTACGCGAAGGGGGGAGACCAGAGGTGGGCCAGGGTGGCCTCACGTGGGGCCCGCGCGGCCAGGGGGCTGGCCGCGCCGCCCTGGCGTGTGGGGCCCCCCTGGCTCCTCTCAACTCCTCCTTCTGGCTTCGTGAGTCTTCTGGGAAAATATAATTTCTGGGTATTTTTCTGGAATTTTCCTGATCTTCAAAATATGGTCTCCTGATGGTCCTTTTTCCAGCAGAATCCTGACTCCGGCAGCAACTCCTCCGATGATCATCAAACATGTGAAAACAAAGGAAATAACATAAGTATCATGTCTAAATATGAAATATATCAATGAATAACAGTAAATTATGATATAAAATAGTGATGCAAATTGGACGTATCAACCCCCCCAAGCTTAGACCTCGCTTGTCCCCAAGCGAAAACTAAACTCGGTAAACATGACCACAGGTTTATGGAGTGAAGTGTCGATAATCAAAATATGGACAAGAAGCATCACATTCACTAAGGCACAAATTATAATAGACAGCAAATTCCCTTTATAAGATGTAGACTTGCAATAGGTAAAAGGGAATCACATGAAAAGATGCACAAGGTAAACTATAATTGGCAATGGCAAACCTTAGCTCTTGGTCAAAGAACGGAGAATAAACTATTCTCTCTTTTAAATGGAGCCTTTTAAAACATAGCTAATATAGCAAAGACTATATGCTCAACAAAGTAAACTTTTGCATTCATAGAAAGCTTTCGAAGATGTATTCCTTCAGACAAAAGCATTATACAAAACAAGGAAGGTAATAAACATGATTAAACGGATCAACATATGGATGAGTGAAACATAACAACTCAAATGCTTGCTTGAGAAAGAGGGAAATAGGTTGACTCAACATAAAAGTAAAAGATAGGCCCTTCGCAGAGGGAAGCAAGGATTAAACATGTGCTAGAGCTTTTCATTTGTACAATAGAGGTAAAAATTGTTTTGAGAGGTGGTTGCTTTTGTCAACGACTAGCAACGGAGTTCTTGATATCTTCCATACTAAACAAGTGAGAGCAGTTCCGAGATGTTTGATTAATTGGCACTTTGGTGCTCTTTTATAGCTTGGCACTCCTCCCCACCTTTTTCCTTTCTCAAACCATGGCTAACCAATTCCATCGGGTGCCGACCAACTTTCACATTCCAATGGAGGAGTGCCTCTTTCTTTCTTTCTTTTTCTTTTTGAGATTATAATGGTCTGACCAGCTCCCTTGCAAAATTAATGACGAGCAGATGAAGCTGCCTAGTCGAGGGGTACTTAATTTAGTATGGAAGATAACAAACCCATCCACTACGTCCTCATGAGCTAAAAACAGTGGCACAAAATGAGAAGTGTTTGAAGGGTTTTGAAAGGTAGCACATGAAAATTTACTTGGAATGGCTTAAAATACCATGCATAGGAATTTATAGTGGACTCTTTGGAAGTGACTTGGCTTTTGGGAATTGGATGCACGAGAAGTATCTCCTCTCAGCACAGGTTTTTGGCTAGCAAGGCTGGGTAGCAAGCATAAGAGTTGCATGAAACAAACAAACATACATATAATAAGAACAATCATGCAAACTCCCTTGAAGGTACAATGATTTTAACTTCAAGAATAACAATGCTTATAAGCCAAACATAAGGGAAAACTGAAGTGATGTAACTGCAAGCACTTCTTTATTCTTTTCTACTCAAACCTCAAGGTAAAATTGCTACTGACCAAGCTAGGTTTGCCAAAACCAACTAAATTTACTCATGCTTCCAACGTGATACCAATACCAATCAACAAGACTAGTCATACAAGAGAAATTGCAAACTAACATAAAGTGTGCGAAAAGTAAACGATAGAACTTCTCATTAATATTTCATTACCTCAACTCACACCAAGGGATACATAGATAACTGACTAAGGAGGATACTTCCAAACTGCAAACTATTCTATATGATAACTTCTCTATTCATGATATGACACTACTTGAAAAGTAATTGAGCGAAAGGTAATGATGTGATACCGAGGCACTCCCCCAAGCTTGGAACAAGCAAAGGGGATGCGGCGATGGACCTTCATCATTATCGTACTTCCAAGGCAGAGGTCCCCCATCAAAGAAGGATGTCTTGGTCTCCAAAATCCTGAAACTTGCAGCAGCACTCATTTGATGAAATCTAGCTTCATACTCACAATTTTGGTTATGCAAGTCATAGAGTTGTGCTTGTAATTGGCTAGTCGTCTCTGATACGTCTCAAACGTATCTATAATTTTTGATGCTCCATGCTTGTTTTTACACCATTTGCCTATTGTTTCGTTACACTTAGTGGCACTTTTATACATTTTCCGGAACTAACCTATTAACGAAGTGCCACAGTGCTAGTTTCCTGTTTTCTGCCTTTTTTGTGTTTCAGAAGTGATACACAGGAAATATTCTCAGAATTGGACGAAACAAGTTCCTGAAGTCATATTTTACCCGGAAGCTTCCAGAGATCCAAAGAAGTGTCGGAGGGGGGCCACCAGGGCCCCACACAAGGGGGCGGCGCGGCCTGGCCCCTGGCCGTGCCACCCCTGTGTGAGGGTGCCTGGCTCCACCTCTGACATCGCCCCTTCGCCTATAAGTACCCCCCGACGAGAAAAACCTAAGGGCCCGATCAGTTTTCCAGAATACATCGCGATCCGCCGCCACCGTCGACCCGAAGATCGGGAGGGTCCAGAAGCTCTTCCCGGCACCCTGTCGGAGAGGGGAATCGCCACCGGAGGTCTTCTTCATCGCCATGCTTGCCTCCGGAGTGATGAGTGAGTAGTCTACCTTGGACTATGGGTCCATAGCAGTAGCTAGATGGTTGTCTTCTCCACCATGTGCTTCATGTTTAGATCTCATGAGCTGCCCTACATGATTGAGATCACCGTTATGTAATTCTATGATGTTGGTTTGTTGGGATCTGATGAATATTGGTGTTTATGATTAAGTTGCTGTACTGAATTATATCTTCTGTTATCTCTATGTTGTTTATGATCTTGCATGCTCTCCGTTGTTAGTAGCTATCTTGGCCGAGTAGTTGCTAGTGACTCCAAGAGGGGGTATTTATGCTCGATAGTGGGTTCATGTCTCTATTTCACCTGGGGGAGTGACAGAAACCTCTAAGGTGGTAGATGTGCTGTTGCTACTAGGGAGAAAACAACATTCATATGCTCAAGGGCATATGCTTTGTTTACATTACACACTTTGCTTAATGCAATTATCTGTTGTTCGCAACTTAATACTTCTAGGGTGTTCGGATTGATATCCCCGGGGGTGGATTATTAGTCATAGATGCAGTTGGATGGCGGTCTATGTATTTTGTTGTAATGCCCAGAGTAAATCTCATAGTGATCTTCTTGACATATCACGTTATCTTTATTCTATCAATTGCCCAACTGTAATTTGTTTACCCAGCATGTTATTTTATCTATGGAGAGACACCACTAGTGAACTGTGGACCCCGGTCCTATTTTAATCATATTGCAATCACCTGTTTACTTTTCCCGCACTGTTTACTTTACTTGCATATTACTACGGTTTTCCACTCGATACACTCATAACCTTTGTTTCAAGCAAACCGGTGAGATTGACAACCTCATCGCAAGTTGGGAACAAAGTATTTGTCTGTGTGTGTGCAGGTTCCACAAACACCTTCAGTTGTCACCGTCTCCCTTCTCCTGATCGATAAACCTTGGTTTCTTAATTGAGGGAAAACTAGCCGCTACACCCATCATACCTTCCTCTTGGGGTTCCCAACGGGCTGGTCATCACCACGCACAAGGACTCACTGCTCCCACATCACCACACGAGTAGCAGTTATTTTTCTGGCGCCGTTGCCGGGGAAGAGAGAAGACTTCTGCGAGGGGAGTTCTTCGCACACACATTCTTTACTTTGTTATTTGTTTTGCTTTACTTTATTTATTTTACCTGCATTGCTTTATATCAAAAACCCAAAAAAATTAGAATCCTTGGTAGTTGTTTTTACTTGTTTACTTTCATTTTGCTGAAATGGGTACTCCTGAAAACACCAAGCTGTGTGACTTTGCTAGCACGAACAATAGTGATTTTATCTACACTCCTATTGCACCACCTGTTCCTGCTACCATCTTTTATGAGATCAAGCCTGCTTTATTGAACCTTGTTATGAAAGAGCAATTTTCTGGTGCTAGTACTGAAGATGCTGTAGCTCATCTCAATAATTTTGTTGAGCTATGTGAGATGCAAAAATATAAGGATGTTGATAGTGATATTATTAAGCTCAAGTTGTTTCCTTTTTCTTTGAGAGGAAAGGCTAAAGATTGGTTGCTGTCTTTGACTAAGAATAGTATTGATTCATGGGCTAAGTGTAAGGATGCTTTTATTGGTAGATACTATCCTCCTCCTAAGATTATAGCTTTGCGTAGCAATATTATGAAGTTTACTCAGTTTGATAATGAACATGTTGCTCAAGCTTGGGAAAGAATGAAATCTATGGTAAAGAATTGCCCCACTCATGGACTGACTACTTGGATGATTATCCAAACTTTTTATGCAGGACTGAATTTTTCTTCAAGGAACCTACTTGATTCAGCTGCTGGAGGCACTTTTATGTCCCTTACCTTGGGCGCCGCATCAAAGCTACTCGACAACATGATGGTAAATTATTCCGAATGGCACACCGAGAGAGCTCCACAAGGTAAGAAGGTAAATTCTGTTGAGGAAACCTCTTCCTTGAATGATAAGATTGATACCATTATGGCTATGCTTGCTAATGATAGGACTCATGTTGATCCTAATAATGTTCCTTTGGCCTCTCTGGTTGCTCAAGAAGAGCAAGTTGATGTGAATTTCATTAGAAACAACAATTTTAATAACAATGCTTATAGGAACAATTTTGCTAGTAACAATTATAGACCGTTTCCTTCTAATGGTGACAATAGCTATCTTGGTAGACCTAAAATGCCTAGTGAAGAAAGAATTTTTGAATTTGAAAAGGCTACCAAGAATTTTATGCAGATGCAATATGAGCAGAATAGGGCTTTCACCAAGAATATGGAGGAGCAATCAGCTCTGTTGAAGACTATTAGTCATCAACTAGAAAATTTAAACAAGGCTGTTCCTGAATTACAAGCTAAGGCTTCCAAAGCTGAAACCGATATCTCATTATTGTCTAATGTGCCATCTTCTTTAGTTAATAGAATGTCCGCTAAGCCTGATCCTTTTGCTGCCGCTAATGCTATCCAAGTTGGAATTGATGAAAATATTAGATTGTTAGCGGAATTGCATGCCAGGTGGGAAAGAGAAGATGAGATGGCTAGAGAGATGAAGGTATGTACTATTACTACCTCTAATGATGTTGCTCCTACTGATAGCAACCCTCTTACTTTGGTTGGTGTAGAGAGAACTCCCACTCCTTGTGTTAAAAAGCCTAAAACTGCCAAAACTTTTTCTCAAAAGAGTGCTGAAATTTTTCGGAGTGTGGGAGATGATAGCTCTATTTCCTTTAATGATTTTGATGTTGATGGCTGCAATATATCTGAAGTAATTTTGTTCTTTCAAAAGCTTGCTTTGACTCCCAATGCTAGTTCTTTAAATATTGCTTTTACTAAGCATATTACCAATGCTCTCATAAAGATTAGGGATGAAAAGTTGAAGCAAAAAGCCTCTGTTTCCAAGAAGTTAGAAGATGGTTGGGAACCCATCATTAATATGCATGTTAATGGTTATGATTGCCATGCTTTATGTGATCTAGGTGCTAGTATTTCTATCATGCCTAGAAAGATTTATGACATGCTTGATTTACCACCGCTTGAAAAATGCTATTTTGATGTACCTATTGCTGATGTTGCTAAGAAAAAACCTTTGGGAAGGATTAATGATGTTCTTATTGTGGTTAACAATAACCTTGTTCCCGTTGATTTTCTTGTTATGGACGTTGAATGCCATGCTTCATGTCCTATTATTTTGGGAAGACCCTTTCTTCGAACTGTAGGTGCTATCATTGATATGAGGGAAGGCACTATCAAGTATCAATTCCTGCTAAAGAAAGATATGGAACACTTCCCTAGGAAAAGAAAGAAATTACTTTTTGACTCTATTCTTAGAGCAAATTATGAGCTTGATGCTTCATCTATTGATATTACTTGATTCACAATTTTCTGCGCCTAGCTCAAAGGCGTTAAAGAAAAGCACTCTTGGGAGATAACCCATTGTTTACTTTTTAGTACTTTTTCTTTTATTTGAGTCTTGGAAGTCATTACTACTGTAATGACCGCTCCTTATCTTGTTTATTTCGTTTTTGTGCCAAGAGAAGCCTCTAATTTGAGTGAGGTAAAGATTTGGGGATGTTGCTGTCCTGAAACTGTTTTCGGTGCTGCACCGTAAAAATTCGTGAAAATTCTCTGTATATCTTTTGGACATGCGATTTCTTGTGCATATGCCCCAGGTTATATCCAAACTTTTCTTAGTTGAACACTTTTTGATTTGAGCAACGGAAAATCTCTCAAAAATTCGTCCTTTGTCAGCTGTCGAGTTTTGACAGATTTCTGCCAATATTTGTTTTTGCCACTTTATCGCTTTCTTTTGAGTTCTTTTTTATCATGGAACTCTTGTGGAAGTTGCTACAGTAGTATATACTTTATATGTGGTGGTTTTGGGTTGAAACCTGAAGCTAAAAGAGGTTGAATATATTTTATGCTTACACTAATGTTGCTAATAGAATTGTGTTTAGTTTTGTATGAAGGAAGTTTTCAAGTGTAGGGATTGGAGAATGATGAGATGAGTTGAAGAATGGACAAAAGCTCAAGCTTGGGGATGCCCATGCATCACCCCAAGAAATATCCAAGAAGTACAAGCGTCAAAGCTTGGGGATGCCCCCGAGGCACCCCTTCTTCATCGGCAAAAATCAGGTCACCTTTCAAAACACTATATTTTTATTGCTTCATGCACTATGTGTTTTTCTTGGAGCGTCAGTTGTTTTAGTTTTCTTAGTTGGTTTAGTTTGTTTGTTTGCTGCAATAAATGGTTGGACCCCAACAAATTTCCTTTCGAGGAGATGTACTCGTTTTCATTTGCAAAGAACGCTCTAGTTTTCATTCTTATTAAAAATCATGTGTTCTTCTTTTTCTGCTACTGCTTTTGGTTTTCGTTTTCGCCTTGATATGCATTCAGATCTTGTCATATCTTTTTATCAAGGTGTATTTTTGCCTCCGATCTTTATTGGTTTTCATCAAAAGAGGTGTTTATAAAAATTTCAAATGGTGTTGGAAAAGAGAAAAAGCTTTGTGCAAAATAGTGGTACAAGAAGGAGCTTGTGTAGACTGCGGCTTAGGCTTTTTCATGTCATGCTTGATGTCTTTTTGATAGTATGCTTAGTGGTTTTGCTGTAGCATGACTTGTCTCAAATAACTGAGATTGCTTAATGAGCCTTTGAAAAAAATCATGCGTTGTTTTTATTGTATGGAAGCATTATTTTGGTTTTCTCCTTGATGCTTTATTTGGGTTGACTTGGCGCATGCTCACACATGTTAGACTCTACAAAGTCGCCATTAGCCTTCATGATCATTTAGTTTTTGACTTTTGATGCCATCGTATGCTTCTTTTAATGTCGCTTTGTCGCTTTGCATGATTATGGCCATTATTGCTCTCTTAGTTGGTCGCTCCCAGTCTTTTGCTAGCCCTCGCCTTGTACTGAGTATGAGCTCTACTCGTGCATCCAACTCCTAAAAGCCAAAGTTTTTCAAAGTGTCCACCATACATACCTACTAGCAATTTGCTATTCCAAGTAAATTTGACTTGCTTTTATATTCTCTTCAAATTAAACTCTTACCAGTGTTATGCGAAATTCGGTCAGTAAAGCTCTCACGAACCGGAAGGCACACTTTACTTTTTCCTATTCTTAAAAATTTGACATTGTGGTCTCTTATGTTGAGTTGTTATGCTTGCAAGTTGTAAGTTGGATTCTAGCCCAGCCATGCTGTCATGGGGCAAGCTTTCAACATTGCACTTCTTATTTGAGTTGATATCATGATCTTTTGTTTATGGATGCCCGCGGTGTGAAATGAATTGGGAATCTTGTGAGGATCATGGAGTTTATATATGTGTTAGGGAAACGCCGAGCCGCCAATCTAAGCCATGCATAATTCATGGTGGAAATTTGCAGCATACCCATGGTGAACATTCGACGACGCATCTCACAATAAAAAGCTAAACAATATAGCAAATAAAAGAGATGTCGAGGTGTTCATTGTCTGCTTGTCCTGTCATTTTGGTGTGGGCTTGTTCCATGTCATCGGGCACGGAGGTACCCCATTGGCGGTTCTCAATGATACACATATATTTACAATGACAAGAGCCTTGCCTGGGACTTTAATTAAAGTAGCATGAGGTTTGGGTACTCGTATTCACGGGACACGAGGTTTTCAACTTATGATTTGTCAAGCATATGCATCATAATTGTTCTCGCATTAACTTTAACCATTCAAGATGCTTATGATGGGGGCAATGAGAGCTCAAAGCCGGTAAGTACCATAATTTTTGAAGGTTATAAAACTTGCAATCACTGCTTCCCTCTGCGAAGGGCCTTTCTTTTACTTTTATGTTGAGTCACCACCTTCTTTCTTTATGCACCATTAAGAGAGCATAGTTGTCATTCTTAGTGTGATATGCATTGTCCCAAAGTTCATTGATTGACTCATATTGTTGGTTTCACTTGTTCTTAAATTATTTGTATCTAGTCGCCCTCTTAAACTTTGAGGTGTCCTATGCATTTATGTTTTGCTCTCTTTGAAGGACAAGCTGAAAACCATTTGTATGTTTTTCCTTATGATTTGAACACACGTTTGACTTCCATTGTTTCATTATCATGATCTTTTGTTTGTGTTCATTTGCATGTTTACAACATGGTTGCTAAGTTTCTTATTGTCATGATTATATCTTTCATGCCCATGTTTTAAGTTCTATTGATCCCAGCTCACCAATGCTTACATATATGATCAAGATTGTGTAGGTGCATGTCACCTCAAAAATTATTCTTTGTTATCACTTACCTACTCGAGGACGAGCAGGAGTTAAGCTTGGGGATGCTTGATACATCTCAAACGTATCTATAATTTTTGATGCTCCATGCTTGTTTTTACACCATTTGCCTATTGTTTCGTTACACTTAGTGGCACTTTTATACATTTTCCGGAACTAACCTATTAACGAAGTGCCACAGTGCCAGTTTCCTGTTTTCTGCTGTTTTTGTGTTTCAGAAGTGATACACAGGAAATATTCTCGGAATTGGACGAAACAAGTTCCTGAAGTCATATTTTACTCGGAAGCTTCCAGAGATCCGAAGAAGTGTCGGAGGGGGGCCACCAGGGCCCCACACAAGGGGGCGGTGCGGCCTAGCCCCTGGCCGCGCCACCCCTGTGTGAGGGTGCCTGGCTCCACCTCTGACATCGCCCCTTCGCCTATAAGTACCCCCCAACGAGAAAAACCTAAGGGCCCGATCAGTTTTCCAGAATACATCGCGATCCGCCGCCACCGTCGACCCGAAGATCGGGAGGGTCCAGAAGCTCTTCCCGGCACCCTGCCGGAGAGGGGAATCGCCACCGGAGGTCTTCTTCATCGCCATGCTTGCCTCCGGAGCGATGAGTGAGTAGTCTACCTTGGACTATGGGTCCATAGCAGTAGCTAGATGGTTGTCTTCTCCACCATGTGCTTCATGTTTAGATCTCATGAGCTGCCCTACATGATTGAGATCACCGTTATGTAATTCTATGATGTTGGTTTGTTGGGATCCGATGAATATTGGTGTTTATGATTAAGTTGCTGTACTGAATTATATCTTTTGTTATCTCTATGTTGTTTATGATCTTGCATGCTCTCCGTTGTTAGTAGCTATCTTGGCCGAGTAGTTGCTAGTGACTCCAAGAGGGGTTATTTATGCTCGATAGTGGGTTCATGTCTCTATTTCACCTGGGGGAGTGACAGAAACCTCTAAGGTGGTAGATGTGCTGTTGCTACTAGGGAGAAAACAACATTCATATGCTCAAGGGCATATGCTTTGTTTACATTACACACTTTGCTTAATGCAATTATCTGTTGTTCGCAACTTAATACTTCTAGGGTGTTCGGATTGATATCCCCGGGGGTGGATTATTAGTCATAGATGCAGTTGGATGGCGGTCTATGTATTTTGTTGTAATGCCCAGAGTAAATCTCATAGTGATCTTCTTGACATATCACGTTATCTTTATTCTATCAATTGCCCAACTGTAATTTGTTTACCCAGCATGTTATTTTATCTATGGAGAGACACCACTAGTGAACTGTGGACCCCGGTCCTATTTTAATCATATTGCAATCACCTATTTACTTTTCCCGCATTGTTTACTTTACTCACATATTACTACTGTTTTCTACTCGATACACTCATAACCTTTGTTTCAAGCAAACCGGTGAGATTGACAACCTCATCGCAAGTTGGGAACAAAGTATTTGTCTGTGTGTGTGCAGGTTCCACAAACACCTTCAGTTGTCACCGTCTCCCTTCTCCTGATCGATAAACCTTGGTTTTTTAATTGAGGGAATACTAGCCGCTACACTCATCATACCTTCCTCTTGGGGTTCCCAACGGGCTGGTCATCACCACGCACAAGGACTCACTGCTCCCACATCACCACACGAGTAGCAGTCTCCTGGAGTGAGAGGACATCCTTCCAAAGCTCTGTAGTCTCCTTCTTATACTTGGCAACAAGCTCTTGATTAATCCTATAGATAATGTCCACCTCACGTTCCGCCATCTTCTTGTATTTGAAAACTTCCTGCTCTAATACTTCCATCCTTGCTTCGAGGCTCCCTTCTCCCTTGGGTCCTTGAACATCTTTAATCTGCAACTCCCCATCCTTGAGTGACAACTCCTTCAGATGCATCTTCAGCTCCTTCATATACGGATTGATGGAATCCGCAAGAGGGTTTTCTTTAGATGAACCAGACGAAGACATTATAACTCCAAAGCTGAGGGCAATCCCTGACAGAAACAGCTCGAAACAAAACACGACGAGAAAACAATATACAGACCTCGGAGACTCCGGAGGGTTAAATAGGCGAAAATTATACATCAAAACGAAACCACAGGAGGAAACCAGGACAGAAACGAGTTCCGGGATGGTCTCACACCCAGGTGGCGCGGCCAGGGGTGGGCCCGTGCCACCCATGTGTGAGACGCACACGGACTCTTTTTCCTGCCCTTTTTCGTCTTATGATTTTTCATATTTAGTAAAAATAGCAAAAATATTAAAGGAAGAACTTTTAGCGAAACTTTTCTGACTAGAACTGTTACCTATTCGAAAACGAACTCTGCAGGTTCCTGCAATTTGTCTTGGATGAATTCTTCCAGAGAAACTGTTTCAATAACATCAACATCTTCATTATAAGAATCTCCAGAAATATAATGCTTGAGTCTTTGCCCATTCACCACTTGTGTAGAATCATCTTTCAATGAAGCAATCTTAATAGCACCTGAGCGGTACACTTCCACAATAACATATGGTCCTTCCCATTTAGAGAGTAATTTTCCTGCAAAAAATCTGAGACGAGACCTATACAATAGAACTTTCTCACCAACATGAAATTCTCTCTTAAGAATTCTCTTATCATGCCATTGCTTGACTTTCTCTTTGAAAAGTCTGGCATTCTCATACGCTTCGTTTCTCCACTCATCTAGAGAACTCAAATCTAACAACCTTTTCTTACCGGCTAGTTTAAAATCTCTATTAAGCTCTCTCACTGCCCAAAAAGCTTTGTATTCTAATTCTAAGGGCAAGTGACACGCTTTTCCGTAAACCATCTTATAAGGAGACATACCCATGGGATTCTTATAAGCAGTTCTATAAGCCCATAAAGCGTCATTTAACTTACTAGCCCAGTTTTTCCTAGATCTATTGACAGTCTTCTGCAAGATAGACTTGATCTCCCTATTTGAAAGCTCTACCTGCCCACTAGTTTGGGGATGATAAGCAGAAGCAATTCTATGATTGACATCATATTTAGCAAGAGTTTTTCTAAAACTACCGTGAATAAAATGAGAACCTCCGCCAGTCATAAGATATCTAGGCACTCCGAATCTAGAAAAATAACATCCTTAAGCATTTTTAATGAAGTCTCACCATCGGCACTCTTTGTAGGTATGACTTCTACCCATTTAGTAACATAATCAACAGCAACAAGTATATGGGTATAGCCTTTCGAAGGAGGAAAAGGACCCATAAAGTCAAATCCCCAACAATCAAACAGTTCAATAATGAGAGTGTAATTCATAGGCATCTCATTGCGTCTAGAAATATTACCAACTCTTTGACATTCATCGCAAGATAAAACATACCTTCTGGCATCTTTAAAGAGGGTTGGCCAATAAAAACCTGACTGTAGAACCTTCTGTGCGGTTCTATCGCCAGCATGATGCCCTCCATAAGCACTGCTATGACATTTTCTTAATATCTCTTGTTGCTCATATTCTGGTACGCATCTTCTCATAATACCATCGACTCCTTCTTTATATAAATGTGGGTCATCCCAAAAGTAATGCCTCAAATCATAGAAGAATTTTCTTCTTTGCTGAGCTGTAAAGGTTGGAGGCAAATACTTGGAAACAATAAAGTTAGCATAATCAGCATACCAAGGAAGGTCTCGCGAAGTTACATTAATTGCAGCCAATCGTTCATTTGGAAAACTATCATTAACAGGAACAGGGTCAAAAGAAATGTTTTCCAATCTAGACAAGTTGTCAGCCACAGGATTTTTAGCACCTTTCCTATCTACAATGTGCAAATCAAAATCTTGTAAAAGCAACACCCATCTAATAAGCCTAGGCTTAGCATCCTTCTTAGTCATAAGATATCTAATAGCAGCGTGATCAGTATGAATAGTAACTTTAGAGTCAACAATGTAAGATCTAAACTTATCACAAGCAAAAACAACAGCAAGAAACTCTTTCTCAGTAGTAGCATAATTCTTCTGAGCAGCATCAAGAGTCTTACTAGCATAATGAATAACATTCAACTTATTATCTACGCGCTGCCCAAGAATAGCACCAACAGCAAAATCACTAGCATCACACATAATTTCAAAAGGTAAATTCCAATCAGGTGGTTGAACAATAGGAGCAGTAGTTAAAGCCTTCTTAAGAGTTTCAAAAGCTTCCTTACAATCATCATCAAAGACAAATGGTACATCCTTTTGAAGAAGATTGGTAAGAGGCTTTGAAATCTTAGAGAAATCTTTAATAAACCTCCTATAGAAACCAGCATGACCAAGAATACTACGAATACCTTTAACATCTCTTGGACAAGGCATTTTCTCAATTGCCTCCACCTTTGCTCTGTCAACTTCAATACCTCTTTCAGAAATTTTATGTCCAAGGACAATTCCTTCATTCACCATAAAGTGGCATTTCTCCCAATTAAGAACAAGGTTAGTTTCTTTGCACCTCTGCAAAATTTTATCAAGGTTGTGCAAACAATTATCAAAAGAAGTTCCATAGATGGAGAAATCGTCCATGAAGACCTCCACAATTTCTTCACAAAAGCCATAAAAAATAGCAGACATACATCTTTGAAAAGTAGCAGGAGCATTGCATAAACCAAACGACATACGTCTATAAGCATAAGTTCCATAGGGGCAAGTAAAAGTGGTTTTCTCTTGATCATCCTTCTTAACAGTAATTTGAGAAAAACCAGAATAACCATCAAGGAAACAAAAATGAGTCTTTTTAGACAACCTTTCTAGCATTTGATCTATAAATGGTAAAGGGTAATGATCTTTCTTAGTAACTTTGTTTACCTTCCTATAATCAATGCACATTCTATAACCAACTACTACCCTCTGAGGAATAAGCTCGTTATTCTCATTAGGCACAACAGTCATACCTCCTTTCTTAGGAACACAATGAACAGGACTAACCCATCTACTGTCAGCAATAGGATAAATAATACCAGCATCAAGGAGTTTTAATACCTCATTTCTTACCACATCTTTCATCTTGCGAATTAGGCGGCGTTGATGCTCCACAACTGGCTTTGCATCTTTCTCCATATTAATGGCATGCTGACATAAATTGGGAGAAATCCCTTTTAAATCATCAAGAGTATATCCCATAGCTCCTCGGTGTTTCCTCAATATCTCCAATAATCTTTCTTCTTCCTTTCCTGAAAGTTTAAAGCTAATAATAACAAGATATATTTTCTTATCATCTATATAAGCATATTTGAGATTATCAGGCAAAGGCTTTAATTCAAAAACAGGATCTTCCTTAGGAGGCAAAGTGGTACCAAGATCCTCCACAGGTAGATAATGCTTGAGTAATGGTGGTTGACGAAGAAGAATGTCGTCAATCTCTTCTCTTTCCTTGCTAAAAACATCACTTTCGTGATCTTCCATGAATTGCTGCAAGGCATTATTAGGAGCAAGTGCAATAGAAGCAAGCTGCTCTACTCGAAAATTTTCATTAGGCGTTTCATTTTCATAAGAAGTCTTAGCAAACTTGGAAAAATTAAACTCATAAGACTCTCCATTAAACTTAGTAAAAATTTTCTCCTTCTTGCAATCTATCACGGCACCACAAGTATTCAAAAATGGTCTACCAAAAATAATAGGACAAGTTTTACTAGCCTCCTTACCGAGAACTAGAAAATTAGTAGGGTATTTAGTCTTACCGCAAAGAACTTCCACATCTCGAACAATACCAAGAGGCCAAACTGTCTCTCTATTAGCAAGCTGAATAACCACATCAATATCTTCAAGTTCACAAGCGCCAATCTCATGCATAATTTCTTTGTAAAGCTCTAAGGGAATATCACTTGCACTAGCACCAATATCACATAATCCATAATAGCAATGATCTCCAATCCTGACAGAAATAATAGGAACACTTGCTTTCCTATGCTTTTTAGGATGTGAAAGAATGTTAGAAGCATCTTCACAAAAAAGAATATATTCATCCCCTACATCTTTAGTAACAAGATCCTTCAATATAGCTACAGGAGACTTAATAGTAATTTGCTCATCAGGTTCTGCAGCTTTCTTAGTACTTTTATTAGACACACTTACCAAAGTAGAATACTTCTTTACCTTAGCAGGGAAAGGTGTCTTCTCAAAATAAGGTTCAAGCACAATGCTATCAACAGTACAAACCTCAGTAGCTGCAGCAGTAATATGACTAATGGAATCTTTATAAGGCGCATGATATTTGTTTCAATCTTTCTTTGGAACATCAATATAAGAGGCAAAAGCCTTAAGACAATTAGCAAGTATTTGTGAATCAAGACCATAAGCAACGCTAACACTATGAAAGTCATCGGTTCCCATAAAAGATTTAATGCATTCATAATCATAGTTTATACCTGACTTCCTACCTTTGTCGTTTTCCCAACCTTCAGCATTCTCTTGTATACGGTCAAGAAGTTTCCACTTAGCATCTTCTTTCTTATGAGTAAATGATCCAAAGCAAGAAGCATCCAAATAATCCTTATCAGGAAGAGTAAGCCACGCATAAAAATTATCAATAACAATATTATTGGGGAGCTCATGAATGGGGCATTTGAGCATTAGTAACTTCAATCTCCCCCACGCTTGGGCAATACTTTCTCCATCATGAGGCCAAAAATTATATATCCGGTTACGGTCTTTATGAATTTCACTCGGAGGATAAAACTTGGAATAAAAGAGAGGCACAATATCCTCCCATGCCATAGATGGACCATCTTGGAGTAGTCGATACCACTCTTCAGCTCTACCTTTCAATGATAATGAGAATAATTTCTTCTTAACCTGGCTTGGTGAAATACCTGCACATCTGAACAACTCGCATAATTCATGTATAAATAATAAGTGATCACCCGGATGGACAGTTCCATCTCCTGAATAACAGTTATCCATAATACGCCCAACAATTTTCATAGGTATTTTGAAAGGATCAATTTTAGCAGGCGGCGGTGGTGGTGGTTCCTCCGCATGTGCAGCAGCAGTAGTAGAAGTGTTTCCAAATAGGAAACCAAATGGAGAGTTCTCCATAGCAGAGTAAAGCAAAAATAAAAGACAAAAATAAAAACAATACTCACAGTGACAATTACCTTTTCCAATTCCACTCTTCAATAGCGCTACACTCCCCGGCAACGGCGCCAGAAAATAGTCTTGATGACCCACAAGTATAGGGGGTGTATCGTAGTACTTTCGATAAATAAGAGTGTCGAACCCAACGAGGAGCAGAAGGTGTTGATGAGCAGTTTTGATCAAGGAATCACTGTAAATACTAGCAAACAGGTTTTCAGGGGTATTTGGTAATACGAGTAAATAAAGTGCGAGTAAATAAAAGACAGTAGTAACAATTGCAGCAAGTGGCCCAATCCTTTATTCAGCAAAGGACAAGCCGGTTGTGTTCTTATAATAACCAAACATTCTCGAGGACACACGGGAGTTTCCTGTCAAGAGCTTTCGCTTCATAGAGCCAATAGTATTTATTGGTTTGGTAAGTGTTATGGGGGTGAACCTGTGCTAGCGCACTACCCTTACTAGGATAAATACACACTTGTGATTATACCCCTTGCAAGCATCCGCAAATACAAGAAAGTAATTAAGATAAATCTAACCATAGCCTTAAACTCTATGATCCTACGCTCCCTGGTGCAATGGTTTCCCAACGGAGGTTTAGGTTTCTGTCACTCCAGCAACCCCACAATCGGTAGCCAAATACACAATGCATCTCACTAGGCCCATAAATGGTGAAGTATCATGTAGTCGACGTTCACATGACACCACTAGTGAAATAGCACCACAACAATATCAAACCATTAAATATTTCTCAACAATAATTCACTACTAACATCTTGACTTCTCCCATGTCCTCAAGAACTAAACGAACTACTCACAAGATATCATATGGATCAGGTGAAATAATGGTAAATAACAATCTGAACATAAACCTTAACTCAACGGTTCCACTCAATAGCATCAACTACAAGAGTAATCAACACCGGGAAAGTTTCCCCTATGAATATAACAAGATCCAACTCAAGATGTTACAGCGGGATGGCGTGGTGATGGTGGAGATGAAGGTGCTGGTGATGGAGATGATGATGATGATCCCGATGAAGTCCGGTGCAATGGTGATGACGATGGCGATGATCTCCCCTCTCCGGAAAGGAATTTCTCCGGCAGATTTCTCCCTGCCGGAGAGCTTTTCTCTCTCTCTGTTCTCCGCCCTGCAGAGGCGGCTGTGTCTAACTCTGAGCCTCCCCCTGACTTAGATTTTCGGGGACGATGATGTACACGAAGGGGGGAGACCGGAGGTGGGTCAGGGTGGCCTCACGTGGGGCCCGCGTGGCCAGGGGGCTGGCCGCGCTGCCCTGGCGTGTGGGGCCTCCCTGGCTCCTCTCAACTCCTCCTTCTGGCTTCGTGAGTCTTCTGGGAAAATATAATTTCTGGGTATTTTTCTAGAATTTTCCTGATCTTCAAAATATGGTCTCCTGATGGTCCTTTTTCCAGCAGAATCCTGACTCCGGCAGCAACTCCTCCGATGATCATCAAACATGTGAAAACAAAGGAAATAACATAAGTATCATGTCTAAATATGAAATATATCAATGAATAACAGTAAATTATGATATAAAATAGTGATGCAAATTGGACGTATCAGCCGCCTACGTCGAGGAAGATGCGGACAAGGCGTTAGCAGACGCCCAAGACCTGCTGGATGAAGCTCGAGACGTCGCCCTCGTTCGATCGGCGGTTTACTAGCAGAGCCTCCGCAACTACCATAGCAGACGGGTACGCGGACGCTCTTTCGAGCCGGGCGACCTTGTGCTCCGACTCAAGCAGACAAGCACGTCGAAGCTGGAGCCACCATGGGAGGGCACGTATCTCGTCCACGAGGTCATCCCGGGAGGAGCATATCGCCTACGCAACCTGAAAACGGGGAAAGCTGCGTATTTTGGAGTTGGTCACGCAATGATCGAATTAGCGACAATTCGCCTGAGGAAGGAGTTCTTCACTCAACGGCACCAGAAGTACTGCTAACCATTTCGTACGAAACAGGCCAAGCACCAGAAAACAGCGAAGGATCCTGCACGAGGAGTCGAGCATCACATACGAGCATTCGGCAGCCAAATGACAAGCAGATAAACATAACAAGGGAGCAATTTTTACACCAGAAAGAAGTCCTAGTCAGGGTCATTGCCCTTGGCATAAGACCACGAAAGCTAATTACAAGTGGGCGAGAAGCATTGCTCGCACTACGCTGAACTACCAGCCTTGCTAGATGGTGCGCCGGATGCGCCACGCCTCCGAGCCCTCGCCGCCGCATGCTTTTCGTTCCTTTCGGCCAGGAAACTCATCATTCGGGCAGCTAGTTCATGAGCACGGGCAACATAAGTCCTGGCAGACCTGTCGCGTCCGTCCTTGTATTTCGGGTACATGCTCGTGAGCTTGTCAGCATCGAACTCCACATCGTGCATCATCATCATGGAGAAGACAGACTCGGAGCTGATAGTTACCTGTCGGCGTACCGCGGCAAGTTACGGGTCTTCGCCGTCCGCCTTCACCGCCAGAGCCTCGAGGATCCCCGCCATAGTGTCATTGGTCGAGTCGGGTACAGACGTATCCCGAACGCGAACAAGTGTCGACCGCACCCGCACTACGAGGTTAACAACCTCTCGACTCAGGCGTTCGATGACGCCGACACTGGATTCGATTCTAGCGGGCTCCTTCATAGCTCCGGCGTCCAATTCGGCAGTAGCTAAAAGAGAGAGCAAACCGCCAGGTCAACAATGGGACTGTTTGGCATGAAAAATAATCCAGACAATGTTCGAGAACTCACCACGCAAGGCATCAAGCGAAGTTTGCAGGCGCTGGTGTAGTTCTCCTTCTCTAGTTTCGGTGTCCAGGCGGCTTTTCTTCGCACGCTCTTGAGCTTCGGACGATTCGACCTTCAGTCGGGCGATTTCGTCGTTCAGCTCAGTGACTTTAGCCTTCAAACCCAAATTTTCAGTGGCAAGGTTGTCCAGCTAAGATTTCAGGGAAGTCTTGTCAGCAGCAGCCTGAGCTCCAATCCCTAACCATTAAAAGGGTGTCGTCAGAGAAAGAAGCGTCATAGCATACACAGAGAAAAATCCTACAAGTAAGGTGGCAGTGCTCACGTCGAGTTTTGTCGAGCTGCTCGGACAGCTTTCGGTTCTCTTCCTCCAAGGCGAAGAAGCTCCTACAAACCTTCAACAGGTCCCTAACAACAGGCTAAAGAAGGCAAGGCAAAAGATTAACCTTCGAGTTATGGTTTGGATGGCAAGCCTAAGTGTAAACACTTAGACTCACCCTTGGGGGCTACTGAGGGTCAAACACTCGAAACACAAGTTGAGAATTTTCGGACTTACATGGTTGTTAGGACCGGAAGGACCGTTAGACGAGGAGACAAGGACAAACTCGTGCTCCGTCGACTTCTTCTTGGATGAGGTCGAAGGCTTTGTGAGAGCGGCTTTGGGGGCAGCAACGTCGGCAACCTTATCCTGCGAGTCGGCAGTCTGTTCAAGGGCGTCGTCATGGGGTCGGACCAGGTATTGGTCTTGATCCACAGGACAGGTCGACGTCTCCTCGGTGGAAGATCTGAAGCAAGTGAAAATTTCAAAACCAGATAGTTAATTCGAAATAAGACCACAAGATGTACAAGTTCAACAAGGAATACTTATGACGCGTCGATCCTGAACTTCGGAAGGACCTTCTTCTCTGTTCGAGGGGGAGGACGGCGGCTCAAAGGTGAGGCGGGGATCACGCTATTGCCGTCATCACCCGAAGTAAAACGGGTGTCATCGAGGTCTTCCGAATCTTCGACAACATCCGCAATTCGTTGTCTCTTCGGGGCCCTCGGGGGCGATGGAGCGGCGGAGGTCGATCCTTCCGGCACTTCGGCAAAGTCACGCCCCAGATATTTGCCCATCTCGGGCTGGGGCGGATAGCACCGAGCTATGTCATTCACCTACACAGAGATATGGACTGCATTCGACACTGGTCGATTTGGCTAAGAAATAAGGAAGGCATTCGATTAAGATCAAGATCGTACCTCGATGCGGGGAAAGGCCTTGCTGAAGGCTACTGCGCCAAAGATTTTAGGCACGGGATCCTTCTTCTTGATGTTTGTGACGGTGCGTACGCACTCATCGATCTCGGCCTCGTGCAGCTCGTCCTGGGAGATGCGGGTCGAATCCCGGCGATCGCTGTAATCCCACATGCAGTGGGCTCGAGCAGCGAGCGGCTGGATTCGATGCTCGATGAAGGTTCGGATGAGCTGGATTCCCGAAAGCTCCTTCTTCGGAGTGGCTCGGAGCTGCTGGATCTTCTCCATAAGTGGCTCCGTAATCTTCAGCTCCTCGTCTGAAAGGTCGTGTCTCCAGGATACGCGAGGTTGAAGAATGCCGGTGGGATGGAATTCCTCGAGTCCAAAGTTTTCGCCGTCGGAGGATTTGTCTTTGGCGTAGTACCACTTCGTCCTCCACCCGGGATTGTTTTCGGGCATTTGGAGGTTAAAATACTCAACGTCTGGGCGCACTTGAACGCCGAAACCGCCAGTTTGATATGGCAGAGGGTGCCGAATAACAAAGATTCGGCGCCACAGCGCCTAGTGGGGTTCGATCCCCAGGAAGCACTCGCAGAGCGTGATAAAGCACGCAATGTGAAGAATGGAATTGGGATTCAGGTCGTGGAGCTGAATCCCGTAAGCAAAAAGAAGACCGCGGAGGAAAGGATGCGGGGGAAAAGACAAACCCCGCAGCAGGAAAGCGATGAAGATTACCCAGAATCCGAGAGGAGGCCGGGGAACGATCTTCGGGCCGGCGGCGAGCGATTCCGCCGGCGTGTTCTTTAGAAGGCCCATTTTCTCGGCCTGGGACAATTCCTTGTTCCCGACCTTGGTCTGGACCCAACGGCCAACGGCGGAGCCCTCGGCGTCGGCTGTTTTGGCCTTCTTGGCGGCGGCGGCGGCGCCGGCGGCGGTAGAGCTTCTCTTACCCATGGTCTCAGGGCGCAGCGAGGACTGCGTAAATGGAGGTGAAGAAGTAGAGCTGCGGGAGCAGTGCGCGAGGAAGAAGACGGTGGCGGCGGAGTGGGATGAAATGTTTACCCTGCCACCGTTATTTATTCCACCTCTGGGGATCTACGTCAGATCTCAGCCGTCCACGGCGAAGCGGAAACGGCTGAGCTGATCCAGCCGTCCACGTGTCAGCATGCGGGCACCGCGGCGTCCACTACGCGCGGTAATCGAGGAAACCGCACCGGTTATTTCTCACCCACGCGCGGGACGTGCGGTCAAACACTGTCAACGGCCGGGACGAGCGGCCGGTGGGCCCGCCATGCGTCTAGTCTTGGCAGGGTCAGGCCATCCCTGCAGAGGATGATGTGACAACTCGACGAAGCATATCGTCAGCGATGACGCGTTTCTTTGGGTAGGTTGATTCTTTTCGACTCAGTGGGCAAAGATTGGTGTAAGTTCTTTCGAGTCTCAAAGGTATGTACCCCTTGCACTCAGACGGCCTCTCGACTGAGTTTCCTTTGAGGTCTTTTATGCTCCTCTCTTTTGCGCCATCCGAACATACACAGAGTTTTTCGACGACTCTGTCTTTTGCTCCTTCGAGGGAATTTTTGGTCGAAATTGTATTCGAATTATCTCTTTCGGGCCAGCAGCGCCTTCAAGATATCCGAGACAGGACTTCGGTCCTCAAATTGCTTCTTTCGGGCCAGCAGCGCCTTCGAGACATTCGAGGCAGGGCTTCGGTCCCTCGAATCATCTTTTCGGGCCAGTAGCGCCTTCAAGATATTCGAGACAGGACTTCGGTCCCTCGAATTGCTTCTTTCGTTCCAGCAGCGCCTTCGAGACATTCGAGGCAGGGCTTCGGTCCCTCGAATCATCTTTTCGGGCCAGCAGCGCCTTCAAGCTATTCGAGGCACGACTTCGGTCCCTTGAATTGCTTCTTTCGGGCCAGCAGTGCCTTCGAGTTATTCGAGGTTGGGCTTCAATCCTTCGAGTTATCTTTTTTGGCCTAGTAATACCTTCAGAGAATTCGGGTTTGAGCTGCAGACCGCTAAATCATCCTCTTCGAACCTTTCTTCTGAGCTATCAACGCTCCTCAATCAACATGCCCGAATCTTGGTGGCAATATGCCAGTTCGGATGCCATATGTCAAATACGAAGGTAAGTCCACGGTTTGCAACACCTGATGGCCTGGTATTCGTATCAAACACGCTCTGCCAGAAATTTTCCATACCTACGGTATGAAGTTTGCATCGATGGACGCATCGGGTGCCTCACAAATGAACTGGGCTCCGACCTGGTAAGTCCAACGTGGCTCAGGTCGGGGTAGCGCCAGCCCACGTGGGTTCGAGTCGGGGGACTCGAATCTGAGTAAGCTAACCGAATGTCTTTGCGGCTAAGCAATTAGCTGAGACCTGGCGTGAGTCTCAGGCTGGTTATGCGCATCCCTCTGCAAACCCAACTTAAGCACACTCGAGACTCTAAATGAGAGTAGCTCGAAAATTTCGTACCAAACAAGCATACTACTCGAATGGCCTCTATGCATTTGCGGTTCTTTAGGCCAAGTGCTCATATCGGGTGCCGCTAGGAAGACTTTCGGGAGGAGTCCCTGCCATAGTCTCCGGCTATCCCAGGCACTCGGGGGCTACTGATGAAGGAATGACAAACGGACCTCCGATATTTGCCTACCTGGTTTTTGGTCCAGGAAGGGTATCTCTCGAAAGGCTCTCGAGGCCCATCAAGACAATGGTCTAACGTGGCCCAGGAGCTAAACTTGGCGTGCAAGCAAGGACTCGAAGAATCGGAGATAGATTAGGTTTTCGTTTGGGTATCGATCCGACCTGTACTTGGCTTGAGAAACAATCCTGAGGCCCAGCCTTCTCATATAAAAGGCTGGGAGGGAGATCTCGAGGGCTAGACGTTTTTCCACCCACCTCACGCCGGAGCGCTCGACAACTTAGAGCTCTCTGTTTTGGCTAGATCCAATCTACGCCTCCATTGTAACATCAACATCGCAACCGCACCATCAATACAAAGTCAGACAAGCAGGACGTAGGCCTTTTACCTTTCGAGGGGGCTGAACCTGGGTAAATCCTCGTGTCCCTCTGCTTTCGTCTAATCACCGTCGAGTTCACCAGGTCCCCAATACGCTTCCTAGATCGAAAGCCCTTCGACATGGGCATTGCCGGGGATAAACCTCGTCAATCATAGTTAGAAATCATGCAGCAACATCATAAGAGCAAAGGTCTGAGCAAGTGCTCAATAATGAGGATGCCATGGGGAAGTTGAAAAGAGCTTCAAGGAAAGGAGTAAGGCTTTGGTAGATATTTTTAGAAACAAATGGAGACATAAACATCTCCTTTGTAAAGTTTTCTCAAAGGTGTTTGAAAACCATTTTCCAAAGGTTTATAAAATAGTGGTTTTATAAAATAGTGGGATCACAACACTATGTCCCTGTAGTTTTTAGAAATACTTAGTTTTGGTCAAGCTCTTGTTTTGAAAATAGGTCTTGGCTCCTGATTTTGGGAAATAAAAAAATATTTTGTAAGAAGAGAGGTGCCAAGATACTTTATTTTGGAGGGAAAGCTAAAAGCACAAAAGGGTGGCATGATCTCATGAGCACACTAATTGTGTTGGTTCACAAGTTGGTTCAACAATATTGTTCAACAAGCAACTCAAACAGACATCATTAACATAACAATCAAGTTAAATAAGCAAGAAATAGTACTTCCAGAGGTTTGCACAAAAAAGTTTTTGTTGGCCCTTATTTTTGGCTCACCAAACACTACTTAAACAGGGTTACAGAAAGTGGGGTGTTACAGCTCCTCCCCCTTAAACAGAATCTCGTCCTAAGATTCCTAAGCGTAGTAGTAAGAGGTGCTGAGACTAAGTTAGAGTTAGGCCTCAACGGTTGCTCTTCCAACTTACCGGTGATAATCTGAGTTGCCTCAAAGACTTGCTTTTGCCAAAGATGTAGATCATCTTCATTTGCTGAAGTGGATAGCTGAAGAGTTGATGTTGCCAAAAGTATCTTATCGAAACCCTATCGGGACACTTTTAAGGTTAGTAGGGTCAAACTACCTAGTATGCACGAAAAGATCCTACAAAGAGTTAGAAGGTTTTTAGCTCGCAACTGAGGTCTTGAAGAGTCGAGACTTCTCGGGTCACTTTTGTTGGCTTGGGGTCGTCGCTTCCTTCGCTCTGCTTGATGGAGTCATCAATTATGTGGGTTGCTCCTTGAAGCTTGATGTTGGTGTAGACCTTTAATCTTGAGCTTGCAGTCCTCCGAGGACGGTAGACAAGAGCATTTATGCTTCGATCTTGATAGGCACGCCAAATCTATAGACTTAGTCCTCTACGCTTCCTAACTACCAAGGTGCAGGTTAGTCCTAATAGAAACCATTCTTCTAGGTTGTCTTGTGGTTGAGCTAAAAATGCTCCAGGTGGCGGCGCACCACCAATGGTGTGTCCTCCAGTAGTTAATGATCTATTCATTCTTGTCTTCGGGTTGGTGGAGACCATTGAAGATCTTCTTGCTTCTCCATCTTCTTGTAGCCCTGAGGATCTTGAGGTATATTGGGATACCTTGAGTTGACTTCATCTTCCGAGAAATCTTCATGTGGATTTCTACCCGTGGCATAAGTCCGTATTGGTTTCAAACCCACCCAAACTTGAACGAGCGAGTGAGTTAGTTAGAAAAGTCTTCACTTCTTCTTGTTGTTACCTCCCTTGGTATCTCCTAAATGTGGAGCCGACATTGATAGCTTGATTTTGGAGAGTCATCATCCTTCTATTTGCTCCGTGGAGATCAAGCACGTGAGTCTTCGGGCTTCAAGTGGCGATAACGGGTTGAACTACGAGAGTTAGGCTTGGCTTTAATATTTCTATGCTCAATGTTAGTTGGCTAGTGAGAAGATTAGCAAGTGTTGGGATGTAAAGAGAGTATCATCAATGTTAGGAAACTCTAGATTTAGGTTAGTCGATCCCGGTTAGTGAAGTCTTTGTCTTCTAGAAGTCCTTTGTAGTCCAGGCGGGTCTATCTTCAGCTTCCTTGACGTTGTAGAGGGGTCTTGATGAAGCTTGAGACACTCAACACAAATGGTTGTATGAGATCTCGGGTATGTGTTGGAGAAGAGTTATAATCCTCTATTATCAAAGTTAGAGTTAGAATTTTACTTTGAACTTCCTATGCTACTCGAGCTGATGCAAATGGATGAGAGGGAAACACATTTTAGGGAGGTTTTTCTATTTGGGGTTTTACAAGCCAGAGGGGTTTGTAAGGATGAGAGGCCAAGTCAATCATGAGCACAAAGTACAACACACATTCAAGAAGCACACAAGACAACTGCAAAACACTATCAAGAACACACAAGGCAAACAACAAACAATTGCACAAATCACACGAGGTACTTCAAGTACCAATGATGCTTAACAACTCACGATGTTTGGGGTTAGTCCTATTTATCCTAGGGTCATGGTTGGCCAAAGCTGTTGATGTCTTCATTCTCCTTGTCTCTCGCTTTAGCAGAAACTTGATGGCAGTTGGTGGTGAAGTTGCGGTGTTGTTGAGCCATTGATGTTGACTTGGAAAGTGTAGTTTTGTAAGTCTTCTTGTATCACATCACATGGTCGTGAGGTCTTCAGAGGGATTGTTGAAGTGTGTCATTGGTGGCATGCACGCTCAACAAACCTAATAAATACTAGCCAAGCAACTAAGTACTTGGTCCTTGGCGACCACAAATTTGCGAGTCCAGGGATGAATAAGGTTAGCTTCTTGACAGAGCCATTGGTGTCAACCAAAGGCATAATAATTGTCAACACTCTTCTCTCTTTGCGGTTGGGGGAGGTTTCAGGTCATCCTTCAGAATATTTGCTTCATCCTGTGTTGCTAAGCTTCAGGTCTAATTGGGGTATAACGTCCATTATTTAAATTTGAAGTGGGAAAGACAAGAGAGTAAAATCTAAAAAAATCCTTGAAAAATTAGAGAGGTAAGATTAGAAGTTTTGAAAGGTTAAGTGAGGTATAAGCCATACTATTGGCTACTTAGGAGAATAAACTTTGCAAATAGTTTTAGCAAAATATTACTTTCCTATCTAACGCCCATGCTAACTAAGGTCTCCTACTGACGAGGTTTATCCCCGGCAATGCCCATGTCGAAGGGCTTTCAATCTAGGAAGCGTATTGGGGACCTGGCGAACTCGACGGCAATCAGACAAAAGCAGAGGGACACGAGGATTTACCCAGGTTCAGCCCCCTCGAAAGGTAAAAGGCCTACGTCCTGCTTGTCTGACTTTGTATTGATGGTGGGATTGTGATGATGGTGTTACAATGGCAGCATAGATTGGATCTAGCTGAAACAGAGAGCTCTAATTTGTCGAGCGCTTCGGCGTGAGGTGGGTGGAAAGCGTCTACCCTCTTGAGATCTCCCTCCCAGCATTTTTATATGAGAAGGCTGGGTCTCAGGATTGTTTCTCAAGCCAAGTACCGGTCAGATCGATACCCAAACGAAAACCTAATCTATCTCTGATTCTTTGAGTCCTTGCTTGCACGCCAAGTTTAGCTCCTGGGCCACGTTAGACCATTGCCTTGATGAGCCTCGAGAGCCTTTCGAGAGATACCCTTCCTAGACCGAAAACCAGGTAGGCGAATATCGGAGGCCCGTTTGTCATTCCTTCATCAGTAGCCCCCGAGTGCCTGGGATAGCCGAAGACTATAGCAGGGACTCCTTCCGAAAGTCTTCCTAGCGGCACCCGATATGAGCACTTGGCCTAAAGAACCGCAAATGCATAGAGGCCATTTGAGTAGTATGCTTGTTTGGTATGAAACTTTCGAGCTACTCTCATTTAGAGTCTCGAGCGTGCTTAAGTTGGGTTTGCAGAGGGATGCGCATAACCGGCCTGAGACTCACGCCGGGTCTCAGCTAATTGCTTAGCCGCAAAGACATTCGGTTAGCTTACTCAGACTCGAGTCCCCCGACTCGAACCCACGTGGGCTGGCGCTACCCCGACCTGAGCCGCGTTGGACTTACCAGGTCGGAGCCCTGTTCATTTGTGAGGCACCCGATGCGTCCATCGGTGCAAACTTCATACCGTAGGTATGGAAAATTTCTAGCAGAGCGCATTTGATACGAATACCAGGCCATCAGGTGTTGCAAACCATGGACTTACCTTCGTATTTGACATACGGCATCCGAACTGGCATATTGCCACCAAGATTCGGGCATGTTGATTGAGGAGCGTTGATAGCTCAGAAGAAAGGTTCGAAGAGGATGATTCAGCGGTCTGCAGCTCAAACCCGAATTCTCTGAAGGTATTACTAGGCCAAAAAAGATAACTCGAAGGATTGAAGCCCAACCTTGAATAGCTCGAAGGTGCTGCTAGCCCGAAAGAAGCAATTCAAGGGACCGAAGTCATGCCTCGAATAGCTTGAAGGCGCTGCTGGCCCGAAAAGATGATTCGAGGGACCGAAGCCCCGCCTCGAATGTCTCGAAGGCGCTGCTGGCCTGAAAGAAGCAATTCGAGGGACCGAAGTCCTGTCTCGAATATCTTGAAGGCGCTGCTGGCCCGAAAGAGAGCAATTCGAGGGACCGAAATCCTGTCTCGAATATCTTGAAGGCGCTGCTGGCCCGAAAAAGAGCAATTTGAGGGACCGAATTCCTGTCTCGAATATCTTGAAGGCGCTGCTAGCCCGAAAGAAATAATTTGAGGGACCGAAGCCCTGCCTCGAATATCTTGAAGGCGCTGCTGGCCCGAAAGAGATAATTCAAATACAATTTCGACCAAAAATTCCCTTGAAGGAGCAAAAGACAGAGTCGTCGAAAAACTCTGTGTATATTCGGATGGCGCAAAAGAGAGGAGCATAAAAGACCTCGAAGGAAACCCAGTCGAGAGGCCGTCCGAGTGCAAGGGGTACATACCTTTGAGACCCGAAAGAACTTACGCCAATCTTTGCCCCTTGAGTCGAAAAGAATCAACCTACCCAAAGAAACGCGTCATCGCTGACGATATGCTTCATCGAGTTGTCACATCATCCTCTGCAGGGACGTCCTGACCCTGCCAAGACTAGATGCATGGCGGGCCCACCGGCCGCTCGTCCCGGCCGTTGACAGTGTTTGACCACACGTCCCGCGCGTGGGTGAGAAATAACCGGCGCGGCTTCCTCGATTACCGTGCGTAGTGGACGCCGCGGTGCCCGCGTGCTGACACGTGGACGGCTGGATCAGCTCGGCCGTTTCCGCTTCGCCATGGATGGCTGAGATCTGACGTAGATTCCCAGAGGTGGAATAAATAACGGTGGCAGGGTAAACAGTTCATCCCACTCCGCCGCTACCGTCTTCTTCCTCGTGCACTGCTCCCGTAGCTCTACTTCTTCACCTCCATTTCCGCAGTCATCGCTGCACCTTGAGACCATGGGTAAGAGCAGCTCTACCGCCGCCGACCGCTGCCAAGAAGGCCAAAACAGCCGACGCCGAAGGCTCCGCCGTTGGGCGTTGGGTCCAGACCAAGGTCGGGAACAAGGAATTGTCCCAGGCCGAGAAGATGGGCCTTCTGAAGAACACGCCGGCGGAATCGCTCGCCGTCGGCCCGGAGATCGTTCCCCGGCCTCCTCTCGGGTTCCGGGTAATCTTCATCGCTTTCCTGCTGCGGGGTTTGTCTTTTCCCCCGCATCCTTTCCTCCGCGGTCTTCTTTTTGCTTACGGGATTCAGCTCCACGACCTGAATCCCAACTCCATACTTCACATTGCGTGCTTTATCATGCTCTGCGAGTGTTTCCTGGGGATCGACCCCCACTGGGCGCTATGGCGCCGAATCTTTGTTATTCGGCACCCTCTGCCATATCAAACCGGTGGTTTCGGCGTTCAAGTGCGCCCAGACGTCGAATATTTCAAGCTCCAAACGCCCGAAAACAATCCCGGGTGGAGGACGAAGTGGTACTACGCCAAGGACAAATCCTCCGACGGTGAAAACTTCGGACTCGAGGAATTCCATCCTACCGGCATTCTTCGACCTCGCGTGTCCTGGAGACACGATCTTTCGGACGAGGAGCTGAAGATTACGGAGCCGCTGATGGAGAAGATCCAACAGCTCTGAGCGACTCCGAAGAAGGAGCTTTCGGGGATCCAGCTCATCCGAACCTTCATCGAGCGTCGAATCCAGCCGCTTGCTGCTCGAGCCCACTACATGTGGGATTACAGCGATAGCCGAGATTCAACCCGCATCTCCCAGGATGAGCTGCACGAGGCCGAGATCGACGAGTGCGTACGCACCATCATGAACATCAAGAAGAAGGATCCCGTGCCGAAGATCTTCGGCGCAGTAGCCTTCAGCAAGGCCTTTCCCCGCACCGAGGTACAATTTTGATCTTAATCGAATGCCTTCCTTATTTCTTAGCCGAATCGACCAGTGTCAAATGCAGTCCACATCCCTGTGCAGGTGATTGACATAGCTCGATGCTATCCGCCCCAGCCCAAAATGGGTGAATATCCAGGGCGTGACTTTCCCGAAGTGCCGGAGGGATCGACCTCTGTCGCCCCATCGCCCCCGAGGGCCCCGAAGAGACAACGAATTGCGGACGTTGTCAAAGATTCAGAAGACCTCAAAGACACCCATTTTACTTCGGGTGATGACGAAAACAGCGCGATCCTCGCCTCGCCTTTGAGCCGCCGTCCTCCCCCTCGAACAGAAAAGAAGGCCCTTCCGAAGTTCGGGATCGACGTGTCGTAAGTTTTTTTACTGAACTTGTATATCTTGTGGTCTTATTTCGAATTAACTGACTGGTTTTGACATTGATGCTTGCTTCAGATCTTCCACCGAGGAGACATCGACCTGTCCTGGGGATCAAGACCGATACCTGGTCCGACCCCATGACGACGCCCTTGAACAAACTACCGACTCATAGGAGAAGGTTGCCAATGTTGCTGCCCCCGAAGCCGTTCTCAAAAGGCCCTCGACCTTTTCCAAGAAGAAGATGACGAAACAGGAATTCGTCCTTGTCTCCTCGTCTGGCGGTCCTTCCGGTCCTAACAACCATGTAAGTCCAAAAATTCTCAACTTGCGTTTCGAGTGTTTGACCCTCAGTAGCCCCCGAGGGTGAGTCTAAGTGTTTACACTTAGGCTTGCCCTCCAAACCATGACTCGAAGGTTAATCTTCTGCCTTGCCTTCTTTAGCCTATTGTTAGGGACCTGTCGAAGGTTTGTAGGAGCTTCTTCGCCTTGGAGGAAGAGAACCGAAAGCTGTCCGAGCAGCTCGACGAAACTCGACGTGAGCACTGCCACCTTACTTGTAGAATTTTGCTCTGTGTATGCTATGACACTTCTTTCTCTGACGACACCCTTTTAATGGTTAGGGATTGGAGCTCAGGCTACTGCCGACAAGACTTCCCTGAAATCTCAGCTGGACAACCTTGCCACTGAAAATTCGGGTTTGAAGGCTAAAGTCACTGAGCTGAACGACGAAATCGCCCGACTGAAGGTCGAATCGTCCGAAGCTCAAGAGCGCGTGAAGAAAAGCCGCTTGGACACCGAAACGAGAGAAGGAGAACTACACCAGCGCCTGCAAACTTCGCTTGATGCCTTGCGTGGTGAGTTCTCGAGCTTGGTCTGGGTTATTTTTCATGCCGAAAAGTCCCATTGTTGACCTGGTGGTTTGCTCTCGCTTGTAGCTGCTGCCGAATTGGACGCCGGAGCTATGAAGGAGCCCACTGGAATCGAATCCAGTGTCGGTGTCATCGAACGCCTGAGTCGAGAGGTTGTTAACCTCCTAGCGCGGGTGCGGTCGACACTTGTTCACGTTCGGGATACGTCTGTACCCGACTCGACCAGCGACACTATGGTGAGGATCCTCGAAGCTCTGGCGGTGAAGGCGGACGGCGAAGACCCGTTACTTGCCGCGGTACGCCGACAGGTAACTATCGGCTGCGAGTCTGTCTTCTCCATGATGATGATGCACGATGTGGAGTTCGATGCTGACAAGGTCACGAGCACGTACCCGAAAGACAAGGACGGACGCGACAAGTCTGCCAAGACTTATGTTGCCTGTGCTCATGAACTGGCTGCCCAAATGACGAGTTTTCTGGCCGAGAGGAACAAGAAGCGTGCAGCGGCGAGGGCTCAGAGGCGTGGCGCATCCGGCGCACCGTCTAGCAAGGCTGGTAGTTCAGCGTAGTGCGAGCAATGCTTCTCGCCCACTTGTAATTAGCTTTCGTGGTCTTATGCCGAGGGCAATGATCCTGACTAGGACTTCTTTCTGGTGTAAAAATTGCTCCTTTGTTATGTTTATCTGCTTGTCATTTGGCTGCCGAATGCTTGTATGTGATGCTCGACTCCTCGTGCAGGATCCTTCGCTGATATCTGGTACTTGGCCTGTTTCGTACGAAACGGTTAGCAGTACTTCTGGTGATGTTGAGCGAAGAACTCCGTCCTCAGGCGAATTGTCGCTAATTCGATCGTTGCGTGACCAACTCCAAAATACGCAGCGTCAACTGAAGGTGGTCACTGCCAAGGTCGACATCGCTCTGTCGAAGGCGTCGCGTGCTGCGGACTGTGAGAAATTTCTTCTTGACGAGATCGAGAATCTTGGAAAGTCTCTGAAGTGTGAGTCTCTAGACCTCTTTTGCTGTGCATTGTGACTTGGGTGTGCAAGATTTGATCTTCGGGCCCTTTTCACAGATGTGTGCCTCGATAGTGCAGCTGAAGCCCGGCGCGTGAACGCGCATCTTGTTGCTGCTCAGACACATGCCAACTCTGTTGCTGACAACTTCTGGGCTGATCGGTCGAAAGCAATGAAGCTGACGCTTCTTCAAGATAGGATTGCTCAAGCTAGTGTGCTGTTTGAGACGAGCCGAAGCGCCCTCATGCTGGTGCACCAGGTGATGTTCCCCTTGAACAATCAACCCGAAGGTCTGCCGGCGCTACTCGATCGATTCGAGAATGGGAATGCTGTGTACTCCTTTGTCCGGGAGCACTTGCGCTGCGGGGCTGTGGTCGCACTTGCTTTCGTGCGTGCTCACTACCCTGAGATCGACCTGGAGCTTCTGAAGACGCTTCCTCCGTCGCCCAGTGGTCGCTACAATATGGAGCACCACTACGCTGCTTGTAGAGGTACAGGCGACTGTATTGCTCGATAGATTGTCATTGAGAGTGATCGGCAGAGAGTGAACCAGGGTGCCGCGGCACCATGAATTAGCCCTGTGGCTATGCTTGTAGCTTTACTCTGTGTATGCATTGTGTATATTGTCTCATTCGTCTGTAGCAAAAAGGCGAAGATCTCGAGTGTAGATTATGAGGGCGAAAAGTCCCCAAACATAGGTCGAGAGAACGCGGCTCTTGAACGTAGGTCGAAAGAGCGCAGCCCCCGAGCGTGGGCGAAGTCCCCGAGCGTGGGTCGAAAGGCCGCGCCCCCGAGCGTGGGTCGAAAGGCCAAGCCCCCGAGCATGGGCGAAGCCCCCGAGCGTGGGTCGAAAGGCCGAGCCCCCGAGCGTGGGCGAAGCCCCCGAGCGTGGGTCGAAAGGCCGAGCCCTCGAGCGTGGGCGAAGCCCCCGAGCGTGGGTCGAAAAGGATAAGCCCCCGAGCGTGGGCTGATGTCGAATCATAGAACGATGAATTTGAACTTTATTGCTTGGTGCCGAAGGCACAATGTTGGGTGCGGACTGCTGCCGACACCTGATTACATATTAGAGGGGGTAGAGGAGACAGCTTTGCTAGCTAAGGATAGAAGCGGTGCAACTGCGCAGCGTTCCATGGGTTCTCTACGTCTTTCCCCGTTTTCGGGTTGCGTAGGCGATATGCTCCTCCCGGGATGACCTCATGGACAAGATACGGGCCCTCCCATGGTGGCTCCAGCTTCGACGTGCTTGTCTGCATGAGTCGGAGCACAAGGTCGCCCGGCTCGAAAGAGCGTCTGCGTACCCGTCTGCTGTGGTTGTTGCGGAGGCTCTACTGGTAGACCGCCGATCGAACGAGGGCGACGTCTCGAGCTTCATCCAGCAGGTCTTGGGCATCTGCTAACGCCTTGTCCGCATCTTCCTCGACGTAGGCGGCGATGCGGGGCGCGCTGTAGCGTACGTCCGTGGGTAGCACTGCTTCTGCTCTGAAGAGCAGGAAGAAAGGTGTGTAGCCCGTCGAGGAGTTGGGCGTTGTTCATAGGCTCCATAGCACCGAAGGCAGTTCCTCGACCCAGGCTCCTGCTGCTCGCTTGAGAGGTCGAAGTAGCCGCTTCTTCAAGCCTCCACATATAAGTCCGTTGGCTTTTTCAACCTGCCCATTAGACTTGGGGTGCGCCACCGAAGCGTACTTGAGCTTGATGCCGAGGTTTTTGGCGAAGTCCTGGAATTTGCCCGAAGTGAAGTTGGTGCCGTTGTCGGTGATGATGCTGTTCGGGACGCCGTACCGGTAGACGATGGACTCGAAGAATTTGACCGCCGTGGTCGCCTCTTGGTTGGTGACTGGAACAGCCTCTATCCACTTGGAGAACTTGTCCACTGCGACTAGGAGGTAAGTATGACCTCCTCGAGATGATTTGGGGAGAGGCCCCACTTGATCGAGCCCCCATTGTGCGAAGGGCCATGCCACAGGGATGGTGTGCAGTTTGGACGCCGGCGCGTGCGGCTTGGTGGCGAATACCTGGCATGCTTCGCAGTGCTGTACGATGTTCCTGGCATCATAGAGGGCGGATAGCCAGTAGAATCCGGACCATAAAGCCTTCACCATGAGGGTTCGACTGCAGGTGTGGTGCCCACAGGTTCCTTCGTGGATTTCTCGAAGGAGAGCAATCCCATCTTCCTGCGCTATGCACCGTTGGAGCACTCCTGTGGTGCTGCGCTTGTAGAGTTCCCCGTTGATTATCGTGAAGGCCTTGGAGCGCCGCATGACTTGTCGGCGATGGATGGGATCTTCTGGGAGTTCGCCCCGTATCAGGTATGCCAAGTATGGCCTTGTCCATGTTGCTTCGACGAGCATGACTGCGGCTGCATCCTTCAGGAGGTCTGCTGCTTCTGCTGCTAGAGCGGTGTTGGTTGACCGAGCCCCTGGACGTGTTGCTAACACCTGGTCAGTTACTGGCTTGATCTTGACGGAGCATTCGAATATCTCTTCAAAGAAGACTCCGGGCGGTATTGGGAGGCACCTTGAGCCGACGTTGGCCAGGTTGTCTGCCTCCTCGTTACTTTCCCTGCCGATGTGCGTTACTTCGCAGCCCTCGAATTCGCCTTCGAGCTTGTCGTACATGGCATGATATGTGATCATGTTCGCACAGGTTGCGTCGCACTCCTTCATGACTTGCTGGGCGATGAGGTTCGAGTCTCCATGAATCTTGATACGGGTTGCCCCGCAGGCCTTCGCCATGCGCATACCGTGAAGGACGGCTTCATACTCCGCCTCGTTGTTGGAGGGATTCGGGAAGCGCATGTGGAGGACGTAGCGCATCCTGTCCCCTTGTGGTGACACCAGGACCACTCCTGCTCCTGCCCCCAAAACCCGCTTGGACCCGTCGATGAAGATGGTCCAGCTGTTCGATAGGTCTGGGAGCTCGGGCATCTGAGCTTCTGTCCACTCGGCTATGAAATCCGGCAGGACCTATGACTTGATCGTGGATTGGCGCTGGTATGTGATTTCCCAGGGTCCTAGCGTGATTCCCCATAGCGACACACGCCCTGTGGCATCTGGGTTATTGAGGATGCTGGAGACTGGATTCGAGGCCACTACTATGATGGAGTGGTACTCGAAATAATGTGGCAGTTTCTTCCCCGTCATGTATATGGCGTATGCCAACTTCTGATAGTGGGGGTATCTTTGCTTGGTTGGCGATAAAACTTCGCTCAGATAGTACACGGGCCTCTGTACGCCGTGCTCTTTGCCTTCTTCTGCGCGTTCGACCACGAGCACTGAGCTGACAACTTGATTTGTAGCCGCGATGTATAGCAGCATTGGCTCTTTTTCTCGAGGTGTGACGAGAACTGGGGAGGTCGATAGTCGGCGCTTGAGGTCATCGAACGCGGCTTGCGCCTCTTCGGTCCATGTGAAGTTATCCGTTTTCCGGAGCAGCCGATAAAAAGGGAGTGCTTTTTCGCCAAGCTTGCTGATGAAGCGGCTAAGCGCTGCGAGTCGACCTGTCAACTGCTGGACATGTCGAAGCGTCTTCGGAGGCAGCATGTTGATGATGGCATGTATCTTCTCCAGGTTGCCTTCGATCCCTCTCTCGGAGATTAGATAGCCCAGCAATTGGCCGGTCGGTACCCCGAAAGATCACTTCTTTGGGTTAAGCTTGATGCTATATCTGTCGAGGTTGGCGAAGGTTTTTCGAAGGTCATCGAGCAAGCTGTCTGCTTTCGCGGTCTTGATGACAATGTCGTCGACATAAACTTCGATGTTGCGGCTGATTTGTTCTTTCAGGCACGCCTGCATACATCATTGATAGGTGGCTCCGGCGTTCTTGAGCCCGAAGGGCATCGTCATGTAGCAGTATACCCCGTGCGGGGTGATGAATGCCATCTTGTCTTTGTCTTCTACTTTCAGCCGTATCTGATTATACCCAGAGTATGCGTCGAGGAACGAGAGGCGTTCACATCCTGCCGTGGAATCGATGATCTGGTCGATTCGGGGTAGGGGAAAGTAATCCTTCGGGCAGTGCTTGTTCAAGGCTGTGAAATTGATGCACATCCTGTAGATCTTGGTGTCCTTCTTCTCCACAATGACCGGTGGTGAGAGCCACGTGGCTTCCTTGATCTCTCTGATGAACTTGGCTTCGAGGAGGCGGTTGATTTCTTCGCCCATCGACTTAGCCTTCTCTGGGTTATACCGTCGCAGAGACTGCTTGACCGGTTTCGCGTTTGGAAATATCTTAAGCTCGTGCTCGGCGAGTTCCCTGGGGATGCCTGGCATGTCGGCTGGGCACCAGGCGAACATCCTCCAGTGCTCATGGAGGAACTCGATGAGCGCGCTTTCCTATGCGGGAGAGAGAGAGAGTTCGACACCCGCGCCGTCTTAGTTGGGTCTGTCGGATGGATCTGGTGTTCTCGGGTGTCTTTGGTTGCATCGAAAGACAGCTCCGGGGCGTTCTGCTGCGCCGGTGGATCGATGTCCATGACAGTGGCCTCCCGAATGTGGTGCAGTTCTTCATGCACCCTGAAGGTCTGGGACATGCTGTTGAAGTCCTTGTCGCAGTTTTCTGAACGTGCGAAACTACCGCTGATTGTCAGTGGTCCTCTGTTTGCGGGCATCCGTAGCTTGAGGTAGGCGTAGTGGGGTACCGCCATGAATCGAGCGAACGCTGGTCGCCCGAGGATAGCATGGTACTGCGAGGGCCAGTCGACCACCTCGAATTCGATCTTCTCCTTTCTGAAGTTTGCTGGAGTGCCGAAGATGACGTCGAGATGTATCGCCCCCAATGGGTATGTTGGCTTCCCTAGGACGATTCCGTGGAAGGAAGTCTCCGTTGGCAGGAGATTATTTAGCGGGATCTTGATCTTTCGTAGTGTATCTGCGTAGATGAGGTTCAAGCTGCTGCCTCCGTCCATAAACACCTTTTTCGAGGTGAAACCCCCTATTTGCGCCTCAAGAACCAAAGCATGGTGTCCTGGGCGTGGGATCTTCGGTGGATGATCTGACCTATCAAAACCGATCGGATGTTCGGACCAATTCAGGTATTCGGGAGTGGCCGGTGGTGCGTGTTCAGCGTGAAACACATCCCTTGCGCGTTTTCGCTGCACTTTATTCGTCGGGCGCCCCCTCTGGATCATGGGCACGAAACCTCTTGGCGGCGGGAACTCTTCTTCCTCGTTGGCCAGCTGTCGTTGCTCGACTTGCTGGATCATAGCGGCCTGGTGGCTTTGCTGTACGACGTTTGCTGGTGGGTTCGGCGGTGGCGGTGGAGCGTTGTAGGCTATCGCCCCTGCCACTGGTTGCTCGGTGTTCATCCTCTCCTGAAGTGCCCGGTTGAGACGAAGGAATTCCCTGCACTCGATGAGGAGGTGTGCAGGTTTTCGTACCCCGTCCTTGTCGAGGTACGTATGCCTTGGGCATCCGCTATCAAGCATCTCCTCTGCCGACAGCTATGGCTGTCGTCGACGCCACTCCGTGCTGGGTTTCGAATCACGACTGCTACTACCATGGTAATTGTTTCCTCGGCGCAGTAAATCGCGATTTTCGTCGCGGTCCTCGTGCACGTAGCCTGCTGCTACCATGTCTGTGTTCTCCGCGTTGTCGTAGCGGCTTCGGCGACCTTTCTTCCGGGATCCGGGATGGAACTGGTCCTTCGCGTCGACGTCGCGTTCTGCTGACCGACGGCGGCTTTTGGGAGCCGAGATGGAGTCTTCGCCATCAGCCCATTCGTTTGCCAGACTCATGAGGTGGTCGATGGTCCTAGGCTTACAACGTCCCAACTCTTCCTTGAAGTCACGTCGAAAGAGACCATCCCGAAAGGCGTCGATGGCCCTTTCGGGCGAGATGTTTTCCGTTGTGTTCCGGAGGCTGATCCACCGTGAGATGTATGATCTCAAGTTTTCTCCAGTTCTCTACACGCATAAGCGGAGTTCTTTGAATGATGTGGGTCATCGTGAAGTGCCTCGGAAATTTGCGATAAACGCTTGCCGAAACTCTTCCCAGGAGCAGATGCTATCTGGGGCGAGATTGTTCAACCATGCCCTTGCGTTATCCTTTAGGTGCAGCGATAACAACTGAAGGGCGTTGTCCCTAGATCCGCCGCTGATTTTGACAGCGGTTATGAAGTCATCTAGCCAAATTTGGGGATCCTGCTGCCCGTTGAATTTGACTATGCCGTCACTGAGTTTGATTCCTTTCGGCAACAGTGCGGAACGGATCAGAAGGCTAAAGCATTCTGCCCCGCAGAGTCCATCGTTGGGACCGCCGAACGTTTCCGCTTTGCGCTGCGCTCGCCCCTGGTCGACTCTATGCTGCGCCAGACCATGCCGAAGCTCTCCGTTTAGAGGTTCGACCACTTGCGTCCGAGGCGCTACGGCTGGCGCTGGTGCTGGGTGCCTGGCTTGTTCTGGTGGTGGAGCGGTTCTTGTTGTTGTCGCGCCATGTGCTGAGCCAGGCGTGCCTTGCAGCACCCTTACTCCTTCGAGCACTATATTTCGCAGGTGTCGCATGTGTTCGTCGCCGTTAGATGCGTTCGCGGCAATGTATGCTGCCGCGGCCATGATCGCTGCTTCCTTGGTCTTGGGCATCAATTCGGCCTCATTGAATTCTGCCTCCAGGTTTCGGGTGATATTGTGCATTTCGGCCCCAGGCTGAGTGCGCGATCTCGATCTGCGTTGAACGCTCGATGAATAGTGGGATGACCTTTCAGCCCGCCTCGTGCTGGACGCGTCGGCCTCCTCTCTGCGCCGCTCCAGCACTCGCCTATCAGCGCTGATCTGATCTTTTTGCTCCTGGACGACAAATCGGAGTGCAGCCAAATCGCTTGGACTTGGGTTGGGACCGAAGTTTACTTCGCCCACATAGACCCTTCTTGCGAACCGGATCTGGTCATGTGTGACCACTTGGCGGCCGCTGTCTGCCCGGTTTCGGCCGTCGTTCTCGTTTCCGTCGTTGTGCGATGCCATCATGCAGTGGCCCCCGGGCCACGGGGTCGAATCGTCGCTGATTTCGCCCAGTGCTGGAGGATAGACGTCGTCGCTTTCGACGTAGGGCCCGACTTTGATCATGAAGTCAGAGTCGTAATCAGCCACATAACCATCACTGGATGCGTTAGATTCGCATAGTGAGGCAGAGCTTGCCGAATTGCCGATTTTCCCCTTAGCTTCGGGGTAGACGTCGTCGTCGTCTGAGCATGCGTAATCCGAGTACAACCCTTTGACGTAGTCAGGGTCATACGGTGCAGTGCGAAGTGTGATGGCATTGAGAGCCCGATCGCACTCTGATATCGTCGGGTAGACAGCTGCTGTGCCCCCCCGAGGATCTTCACAGCCGGCGATTTCATGGGATGAGAAATCTCTGGCGCCCACGTAGTGGTATGCGTCGCAGTCAACGCAATATGCGGTGGTTGGGGATGGAGGCGGATCTTCGAAATCGTTCGACCAGACTAATGGGGTCAAAGTTTTTGGCTTCGATCTCTCCTCCGATGATGCTAGCGACACGCTTGTCGAGGGTTTGCCCTTGATGGCTGGTGATTTCATCGTTTCGGCCGTGAGTGGGGCCGATTCGGCGATGGAGAGTAGCTCTATCGCCCCGTTACCGTCCACGTGGAAGTTGAACAGTCCGAAGGCCATGTCATAGCCTCGGAGCGCTATCCCTGTCGTGCCTGAAGGGGGGTCGATGACGTCCACCGTCGGAGCGAAGTTGATGGTGCTTGGCGAAACGCTGTCGATGACAGTCGAATCGACGGCGCCGATCTCTGGCTCCATCGGGCTGGCATTGACGTTGGCCGGCACAGCGATGTCGGCCATGGTGTCGATGTCGATCTTGGATGAATTGTCGATGTTAGTCGGCGCAGCGATGCCGATGATGGTGTCGATGTCGATCTTGGAGGTGGTGTTGTCGTTGGTCGGCGCAGCGATGTCGACAACGATGTCAATGTCGATCTTGGAGGTGGTGGGTGATGGAGCCAGTGAATCCGTAGATCCAGATCCCGTCGTCCCCATGGTCGGCGCCAAATGACGAGGTTTATCCCCGGCAATTCCCATGTCGAAGGGCTTTCGATCTAGGAAGCGTATTGGGAACCTGGCGAACTCGACGGTGATCAGACAAAAGCAGAGGGACACGAGGATTTACCCAGGTTCAGCCCCCTCGAAAGGTAAAAGGCCTACGTCCTGCTTGTCTGACTTTGTATTGATGGTGGGATTGTGATAATGGTGTTACAATGGCGGCGTAGATTGGATCTAGCCGAAACAGAGAGCTCTAATTTGTCGAGCGCTCCAGCGTGAGGTGGGTGGAAAGCATCTACCCTCTCGAGATCTCCCTCCCAGCCTTTTATATGAGAAGGCTGGGTCTCAGGATTGTTTCTCAAGCCAAGTACCGGTCGGATCGATACCCAAACGAAAACCTAATCTATCTCCGATTCTTCGAGTCCTTGCTTGCACGCCAAGTTTAGCTCCTAGGCCACGTTAGACCATTGCCTTGATGGGCCTCGAGAGCCTTTCGAGAGATACCCTTCCTGGACCGAAAACCAGGTAGGCGAATATCGGAGGCCCGTTTGTCATTCCTTCGTCACCTACAGTCAGGATGGCTCTGATGCCAACTCTATGGGGACCTCGGATTACCCATCCGGAATACCCAATATGCATACAATTCATGATCCCATGATCAGTGTGTCGTGAATCCACATATCCGAGTTGATAATAGAATTACATCACCCTTTATAGTACCAATAATATACTTATAATTGGTCACATGACCAAGCATGATATTGCCACGCAGGGCAAGTCTACAACTAAGCAGCGGATACCAAGCAGCGTTGATGACCCACGTCACGCCTACTACCCTACAGGCAACTGACTGGGAGACATTCCTAGTTCGCATCAGCATCATCATTCCCACCATCATCTTCCTCAAAGCCTTCTTCATAGTCTGAGCAAGTTAATAGCCAGGGACAAAGCCGTGAGTACATTTGAATTGTACTCGCAAACCATCTAAGAAGAAGTGTTGTCATGCAGTTTGGCTGTAGCAAGGAGAAAGACTCTAATTCTAGTTTATCCTATCTAGTCAATTTCTCATGTCGATATAGCATGTCTTACGACATTTCTATATCCTTATTAAAGAAAATATTTAGAAAACCTTTTTAGAAAAAAATCTCTAGGAAAGGGAGAAACTCATTTAATTTCCAAGAGAGAGTCGGTGGTCAATCAAACATGACCACCTTCCTTTATAAAACCAGGTCAATCACACATGACCATCTTCATTCCCTTGGCAGTACCCTGCAAGTACTCCAAACCATAACCGTGCCACGGCAGTACCCTCCGAGTACTCCGTCCAGCACCTTTCTCCATTTTTCTGAAAACTTTCTTGTAAAACCAAAAACCTGACATTGGGCTAAGTAATGGTCGTCCCAACCGTCCATGACCGAGGACTCGGCTATTCGAATAGATTTACACTCTGCAGAGGTTGTACACTTTACCCACAATCATCTGGATACTCATTGACGAGGTTTATCCCCGGCAATGCCCATGTCGAAGGGCTTTCGATCTAGGAAGCGTATTGGGGACTTGGCGAACTCGACGGCGATCATACGAAAGCAGAGGGACACGAGGATTTACCCAGGTTCAGCCCCCTCGAAAGGTAAAAGGCCTACGTCCTGCTTGTCTGACTTTGTATTGATGGTGCGGTTGCGATGTTGATGTTACAATGGAGGCGTAGATTGGATCTAACCAAAACAGAGAGCTCTAAGTTGTCGAGCGCTCCGGCGTGAGGTGGGTGGAAAAACGTCTAGCCCTCGAGATCTCCCTCCCAGCCTTTTATATGAGAAGGTTGGGTCTCAGGATTGTTTCTCAAGCCAAGTACAGGTCAGATCGATACCCAAACGAAAACCTAATCTATCTCCGATTCTTCGGGTCCTTGCTTGCACGCCAAGTTTAGCTCCTGGGCCACGTTAGACCATTACCTTGATGGGCCTCGAGAGCCTTTCGAGAGATACCCTTCCTGGACCGAAAACCAGGTAGGCGAATATCGGAGGTCCGTTTGTCATTCCTTCGTCAGTAGCCCCCGAGTGCCTGGGATAGCCAGAGACTATGGCAGGGACTCCTCCCGAAAGTCTTCCTAGCGGCACCCGATATGAGCACTTGGCCTAAAGAACCGCAAATGCATAGAGGCCATTCGAGTAGTATGCTTGTTTGGTACGAAATTTTCAAGCTACTCTCATTTAGAGTCTCGAGTGTACTTAAGTTGGGTTTGCAGAGGGGTGCGCATAACCGGCCTGAGACTCACGCCGGGTCTCAGCTAATTGCTTAGCCGCAAAGACATTCGGTTAGCTTACTCAGATTCGAGTCCCCTGACTCGAACCCGCGTGGGCTGGCGCTACCCCGACCTGAGCCGCGTTGGACTTACCAGGTCGGAGCCCAATTCATTTGTGAGGCACCCGATGCGTCCATCGGTGCAAACTTCATACCGTAGGTATGGAAAATTTCCGGCAGAGTGCGTCTGATATGAATACCAGGCCATCAGGTGTTGCAAACCGTGGACTTACCTTCGTATTTGACATACGGCATCCGAACTGGCATATTGCCACCAAGATTCGGGCATGTTGATTGAGGAGCGTTGATAGCTCAGAAGAAAGGTTCGAAGAGGATGATTCAGCGGTCTGTAGCTCAAACCCGAATTCTCTGAAGGTATTACTAGGCCGAAAAAGATAACTCGAAGGATTGAAGCCCAACCTCGAATAGCTCGAAGGCGCTACTGGCCCGAAAGAAGCAATTCAAGGGACCAAAGTCGTGCCTCGAATAGCTTGAAGGCGCTGCTGGCCCAAAAAGATGATTCGAGGGACCGAAGCCCTGCCTCGAATGTCTCGAAGGCGCTGCTAGCCCGAAAGAAGCAATTCGAGGGACCGAAGTCCTGTCTCGAATATCTTGAAGGCGCTGCTGGCCCGAAAAGATGATTCGAGGGACCGAAGCCCTGCCTCGAATGTCTCGAAGGCGCTGCTGGCCCGAAAGAAGCAATTCGAGGGACCGAAGTCCTGTCTCGAATATCTTGAAGGTGCTGCTGGCCCGAAAGAGATAATTTGAATACAATTTCGACCAAAAATTCCCTCGAAGGAGCAAAAGACAGAGTCGTCGAAAAACTTTGTGTATATTTGGATGGCGCAAAAGAGAGGAGCATAAAAGACCTCGAAGGAAACTCAGTTGAGAGGCCGTCTGAGTGCAAGGGGTACATACCTTTGAGACTCGAAAGAACTTACGCCAATCTGTGCCCACTGAGTCGAAAAGAATCAACCTACCCAAAGAAACGCGTCATCGCTGACGATATGCTTCGTCGAGTTGTCACATCATCCCCTGCAGGGATGGCCTGACCCTGCCAAGACTAGACGCATGGCGGGCCCACCGGCCGCTCATCCCGGCCATTGACAGTGTTTGACCGCACATCCCGCGCGTGGGTGAGAAATAACCGGTGCGGTTTCCTTGATTACCGCGCGTAGTAGATGCCACGGTGCCCGCGTGCTGACTCGTGGACGGCTGGATCAGCTCGGCCGTTTCCGCTTCGCCGTGGATGGCTGAGATCTGACGTAGATCCCCGGAGGTGGAATAAATAACGGTGGTAGGGTAAACAGTTCATCCCACTCCGCCGCCACCGTCTTCTTCCTCGCGCACTGCTCCCGCAGCTCTACTTCTTCACCTCCATTTAGGCAGTCCTCGCTGCGCCCTGAGACCATGGGTAAGAGAAGCTCTACCGCCGCCGGCGCCGCCGCCACCGCCAAGAAGGCCAAAACAGCCGACGCCGAGGGCTCCGCCGTTGGGTCTAGACCAAGGTCGGGAACAAGGAATTGTCCCAGGCCGAGAAGATGGGCCTTCTGAAGAACACGCCGGCGGAATCGCTCGCCGCCGGGCCCGGAGATCATTCCCTGGCCTCCTCTCGGATTCCGGGTAATCTTCATCGCTTTCCTGCTGTGGGGTTTGTCTTTTCCCCCGCATCCTTTCCTCCGCGGTCTTATTTTTGCTTACGGGATTCAGCTCCACGACCTGAATCCCAATTCCATTCTTCACATTGCGTGCTTTATCACGCTCTGCGAGTGCTTCCTGGGGATCGAACCCCACTGGGCGCTGTGGCGCCGAATCTTTGTTATTCGGCGCCCTCTGCCATATCAAACCGGCGGTTTCGGCGTTCAAGTGCGCCCAGACGTCGAGTATTTCAACCTCCAAACGCCCGAAAACAATCCCGGGTGGAGGACGAAGTGGTACTACGCCAAAGACAAATCCTCCGATGGCGAAAACTTTGGACTCGAGGAATTCCATCCCACCGGCATTCTTCGACCTCGCGTATCCTGGAGACACGACCTTTCGGACGAGGAGCTGAAGATTACGGAGCCGCTTATGGAGAAGATCCAGCAGCTCTGAGCCACTCCGAAGAAGGAGCTTTCGGGAATCCAGCTCATCCAAACCTTCATCGAGCGTCGAATCCAGCCGCTCGCTGCTCGAGCCCACTGCATGTGGGATTACAGCGATCACCGGGATTCGACCCGCATCTCCCAGGATGAGCTGCATGAGGCCGAGATCGACGAGTGCGTACGCACTGTCACGAACATCAAGAAGAAGGATCCCGTGCCAAAAATCTTCGGCGCAGTAGCCTTCAGCAAGGCCTTTCCCCGCATCGAGGTACGATCTTGATCTTAATCGAATGCATTCCTTATTTCTTAGCCGAATCGACCAGTGTCGAATGCAGTCCATATCTCTGTGCAGGTGAATGACATAGCTCGGTGCTATTCGCCCTAGCCCGAGATGGGCAAATATCCGGGGCGTGACTTTGCCGAAGTGCCGGAAGGATCGACCTCCGCCGCTCCATCGCCCCCGAGGGCCCCGAAGAGACAACGAATTGCGGACGTTGTCGAAGATTCGGAAGACCTCGATGACACCCATTTTACTTCGGGTGATGACGGCAACATCGCGATCCCCGCCTCGCCTTTGAGCTGCCGTCCTCCCCCTCGAACAGAGAAGAAGGTCCTTCCGAAGTTTGGGATTGACGCGTCGTAAGTATTCCTTGTTGAACTTGTACATCTTGTGGTCTTATTTCGAATTAACTATCTGGTTTTGAAATTGTCACTTGCTTCAGATCTTCCACCGAGGAGACGTCGACCTGTCCTGTGGATCAAGACCAATACCTGGTCCGACCCCATGACGACGCCCTTGAACAGACTGCCGACTCGCAGGATAAGGTTGCCGACGTTGCTGCCCCCGAAGCCGCTCTCACAAAGCCTTCGACCTCATCCAAGAAGAAGTCGACGGAGCACGAGTTCGTCCTTGTCTCCTCGTCTGACGGTCCTTCCGGTCCTAACAACCATGTAAGTCCGAAAATTCTCAACTTGCGTTTCGAGTGTTTGACCCTCAGTAGCCCCCGAGGGTGAGTCTAAGTGTTTACACTTAGGCTTGCCCTCCAAACCATGACTCGAAGGTTAATCTTTTGCCTTGCCTTCTTTAGCCTGTTGTTAGGGACCTGTCAAAGGTTTGTAGGAGCTTCTTCGCCTTGGAGGAAGAGAACCGAAAGCTGTTTGAGCAGCTCGATGAAACTCGACGTGAGCACTGCCACCTTACTTGTAGGATTTTGCTCTGTGTATGCTATGACGCTTCTTTCTCTGACGACACCCTTTTAATGGTTAGGGATTGGAGCTCAGGCTGCTGCTGACAAGACTTCCCTGAAATCTCAGCTGGACAACCTTGCCACTGAAAATTCGGGTTTGAAGGCTAAAGTCACTGAGCTGAACGACGAAATCGCCCGACTGAAGGTCGAATCGTCTGAAGCTCAAGAGCGCGCGAAGAAAAGCCGCCTGGACGCCGAAACTAGAGAAGGAGAACTACACCAGCGCCTGCAAACTTCGCTTGATGCCTTGCGTGGTGAGTTCTTGAACATTGTCTGTATTATTTTTCATGCCGAACAGTCCCATTGTTGACCTGGCGGTTTGCTCTCGCTTTTAGCTGCTGCTGAATTGGACGCCGGAGCTATGAAGGAGCCCGCTGGAATCAAATCCAGTGTCGGCGTCGTCGAACGCCCGAGTCGAGAGGTTGTTAACCTCCTAGCGCGGGTGCGGTCGACACTTGTTCGCGTTCGGGATACGTCTGTACCCGACTCGACCAGCGACACTATGGCGGGGATCCTCGAGGCTTTGGCGGTGAAGGTGGATGGCGAAGACCCGTTACTTGCCGCGGTACGCCGACAGGTAACTATCGGCTCCGAGTCTGTCTTCTCTATGATGATGATGCACGATGTGGAGTTCGATGCTGACAAGGTCACGAGCACGTACCCGAAAGACAAGGACGGACGCGACAAGTCCGCCAAGACTTATGTTGCCCGTGCTCGTGAACTGGCTGCCCGAATGACGAGTTTCCTGGCCGAAAAGAACGAGAAGCGTGCGGCGGCGAGGGCTCGGAGGCGTGGCGCATCCGGCGTACCGTCTAGCAAGGCTGGTAGTTCAGCGTAGTGCGAGCAATGCTTCTCGCCCACTTGTAATTAGCTTTCGTGGTCTTATGCCAAGGGCAATGACCCTGACTAGGACTTCTTTCTGGTGTAAAAATTGCTCCCTTGTTATGTTCATCTGCTTGTCATTTGGCTGCCGAATGCTCATATGTGATGCTCGACTCCTCGTGCAGGATCCTTCGCTGTTTTCTGGTGCTTGGCCTATTTCGTGCGAAACGGTTAGCAGTACTTCTGGTGCCGTTGAGCGAAGAACTCCTTCCTCAGGCGAATTGTCGCTAATTCGATTGTTGCGCAACCAACTCCAAAATACGCAGCGTCAACTGAAGGTGATCACTGCCAAGGTCGACGTCGCTCTGTCGAAGGCGTCGCGTGCTGCGGACTGCGAGAAATTTCTTCTCGACGAGATTGAGAAACTTGGAAAGTCTCTGAAATGTGAGTCTCTAGACCTCTTTCGCTGTTCATTGTGACTTGGCTGTGCAAGATTTGATCTTCGGGCCCTTTTCACAGATGTGTGCCTCGATAGTGCAGCCGAAGCCCGGCGCGTGAACACGCATCTTGTTGCTGCTCAGACACATGCCAACTCTGTTGCTGACAACTTCTGGGCTGATCGGTCGAAAGCAATGAAGCTGACGCTTCTTCAAGATAGGATTGCTCAAGCTGGTGTGCTGTTTGAGACGAGCCAAAGCGCCCTCGCGCTGTGATGTCTACGCACTTCTATTCTTGTAGACACTTGTTGGGCCTCCAAGTGCAGAGGTTTGTAGAACAGCAGCAAGTTTCCCTTAAGTGGATCACCCAAGGTTTATCGAACTCAGGGAGGTTAGAGGTCAAAGCTATCCCTCTCAAGCAACCCTGCAATTACGATACAGAAAGTCTCTTGTGTCCCCAACACACCCAATACACTTGTCAGATGTATAGGTGCACTAGTTCGGCGAAGAGATAGTAAAATACAAGTGGTATAGATGATTATAAGTAGCAAACGTGATGTGAAATAAATATCGCTGCGAGCAAACAAGTAACAAAATAGCAAGTAAACGATGTGCAAAGCTTGGAAACAAGGCCTAGGGATCATACTTTCACTAGTGGACACACTCCCAACAATATAACATGACTGAACAAGTAACTTCTCTTGCTAAGGTACTCTGAATTACTCTCCTATTGAATAACACTAACCATTGCGTAGTGGCTACAGAAGCACCCCTTAAAGTTCATCAAGTACTTGACAAACACCACTCATAGAGACACCCAAATCAGATCACAACTCAAGATAGAAATCATTGCAACTTAAACCAAGTACTAACACGGTGCACACACTGTCAACATTACACCATGAAAGGAGGAATAGATCACTCAAACTATCATAGCAATAATTATTCTCATAATCCACAAGAGATCACAATCATAGCCTAAACCAAGTACCACCATGATGCACGCACTGTCACCGTTACACCATAGCAGGAGGAATAGATTACTTTAATAACATTGCTAGAGTACACAAAATATCTGAATAATAACATGTACTTGTTCAACATGATACAAAGCTCACAATCACATAAAGATCACATCATGGGAGAGAGAGGTGAACCACATAGCTACCGGTAGAGCCCTCAGCCCCGGGGATGAACTACTCCCCCCTCATCATAGGAGACAGCAAGGTTGATGGAGATGGCGGTGAGGTCGATGGAGACGGCGGAGACGGCGATGGAGACCGATGGAGATGGCTCCGGGGGCACTTCCCCGTCCCGGCAGGGTGCCGGAACAGAGACTTCTGTCCCCCGAAATTCGTCGGCGGTGGCGGCGGAGCTGCGGAACTGTTTCTGGAAAATTGCCGAATCCCCTAGGGTTTTCCGTCCCGAGGCTTTATATAGGCGAAGGGGCGTCGTCAGGGGTGGAGCCAGGCTCCCACACACGGGCCCCGCGCAGCCAAGGGGCTGGCCGCGCCAGGCATGTGTCTGGGGCCCTGGTGGCCCCCCTCTGACACCTCTTCGGATGTCTGGAAGCTTCCGGGTAAAATAAGACTTCAGGAACTTGTTTCGTCCAATTCCGAGAATATTTCCTGTGTATCACTTCTGAAACACAAAAACAGCAGAAAACAGGAAACTGGCACTGTGGCACTTGTTAATAGGTTAGTTCCAGAAAATGCATAAAAGTGCCACTAAGTGTAACGAAACAATAGGCAAATGGTGTAAAAACAAGCATGGAGCATCAAAAATTATAGATACGTTTGAGACGTATCAAGCATCCCCAAGCTTAACTCCTGCTCGTCCTCGAGTAGGTAAGTGATAACAAAAGAATAATTTTTGAGGTAACATGCACCTACACAATCTTGATCATATATGCAAGCATTTGTGAGCTGGGATCATAAGAACTTAAAACATGGGCATGAAGATATAATCTTTGACAATAAGAACTTAGCAACCATGTTATAAACATGTAAATGAACACAAACAAAAGATCATGATAATGAAACAATGAAAGTCAAACGTGTGTTCAAATCATAAGGAAAAACATACAAAAGGTTTTCTGCTTGTCCTTCTAAGAGAGCAAAACATAAATGCATAGGACACCTTCAAGTTTAAGAGGGCGACTAGATACAAATAATTTAAGAACAAGTGAAACCAACAATATGAGTCAATCAATGAACTTTGGGACAATGCATATCACACTAAGAATGACAACTATGCTCTCTTAACGGTGCATAAAGAAAGAAGGTGGTGACTCAACATAAAAGTAAAAGAAAGGCCCTTCGCAGAGGGAAGCAGTGATTTAAACATGTGCTAGAGCTTTTCATTTGTAAAACAGAGAGATAAAACTTGATTTTGAGAGGTGGTTGTCTTTGTCAACGACTGGCAATGGGGTTCTTACTATCTTCCATACAAAAATAAAGCAAGTTTTTGAGAGAGAGATTGGCACTCTTGTGCTCTTTTTATAAAACTTGGCACTCCTCCCCACCTTTTCCTTTCACATACCATGGCTAACCGATTCCATCGGGTGCCCACCAACATTCACATTCTTTAGAGGAGTGCCTTTTTTCTTTCTTTTTTTCTTTTTTTTCTTTTTGGAATAAGCAATATGGAAGATAGCAAATCCGACCACTGCGTCCCCATGAGCTGAAAACAGTGTCACAAAACGAGAAGTATTTTGAAGGTTTTTGAAAGGTAGCACACGAAAATTTTACTTTGGAATGGCTTACAAATACCATGCATAGGAATTTATAGTGGACACAATGGCAAACTTTGGCTTTTAGGAGTTGGAAGCACGAGTAGAGCTCATACTCAGTACAAGGCGAGGGCTAGCAAAAGACTGGGAGCGACCAACTAAGAGAGCAGTAATGGCCATAATCATGCAAAGCGACAAAGCGACATTAAAAGAAGCATAAGATGGCATCAAAAGTCAAAAACTAAATGATCATAGAGGCTATTGGCGACTTTGGATGAGTCTAACATGTGTGAGCATGCGCCAAGTCAACCAAAATAAAGCATCAAGGAGAAAACCAAAATAATGCTTCCATACAATAAAAACAACGCATGATTTTTTTCAAAGGCTCATTAAGCAATCTCAGTTATTTGAGACAAGTCATGCTACAGCAAAACCACTAAGCATACTATCAAAAAGACATCAAGCATGACATGAAAAAGCCTAAGCCGCAGTCTACACAAGCTCCTTCTTGTACCACTATTTTGCACAAAGCTTTTTCTCTTTTCCAACACCATTTAAAATTTTTATAAACACCTCTTTTGATGAAAACCAATAAAGATCAGAGGCAAAAATACACCTTGATGAAAAGATATGACAAGATCTGAACGCAAATCAAGGCGAAATCGAAAACCAAAAGCAGTAGCAGAAAAAGAAGAACACTCGGTGAACAATAAGAGTGAAAAATTGAGTGTTCTTGGCAAATGAAAACGAGTTCATCTCCTCCAAAAGAAACATGATGTGATCTAACCATTTATTGCAGCAAACAAACAAACCTAACCAACTAAGAAAACTAAAACAACTGACGTTCCAAGAAAAACACATAGTGCATGAAGCAATAAAAATATAGTGTTTTGAAAGGTGACCTGATTTTTGCCGATGAAGAAGGGGTGCCTCGGGGGCATCCCCAAGCTTTGATGCTTGTACTTCTTGGATATTTCTTGGGGTGATGCATGGTCATCTCCAAGCTTGAGCTTTTGTCCATTCTTCAACTCATCTCATCATTCTCCAATCCCTACACTTGAAAACTTCCTTCATACAAAACTAAACACAATTCTATTAGCAACATTAGTGTAAGCATAAAATATATTCAACCTCTTTTAGCTTCAGGTTTCAACCCAAAACCACCACATATAAAGTATATACTACTGTAGCAACTTCCACAAGAATTCCATGATCAAAAGAACTCAAAAGAAAGCGATAAAGTGGCAAACACAAATATTGGCAGAAATCTGTCAAAACTGAACAGCTGACAAAGGTCGAATTTTTGAGGGATTTTCTGTTGCTCAAATCAAAAAGTGTTCAACTAAGAAAAGTTTGGATATAACCTGGGGAATATGCACAAGAAATCGCAGGTCCAAAAGATAAACAGAGAATTTTCACGAATTTTTACGGTGTAGCACCGAAAACAGTTTCAGGACAGCAACATCCCCAAATCTTTACCTCACTCAAATTAGAGACTTCTCTTGGCACAAAAACGAAATAAACAAGATAAGGAGTGGTCATTACAGTAGTAATGACTTCCAAGACTCAAATAAAAGAAAAAGTACTGAAAATAAAACATTGGGTTATCTCCCAAGAGTGCTTTTCTTTAACGCCTTTGAGCTAGGCGCAGTAATTTGCAAAGATGCTCATGTGGGCGCCATATAAAAGCTTGAGGCAAAGGCGCCATATAAGAACTTGAAGCAATAGAGAGAATCAAAAAGCATGTATGAAACACATTTAAATCTAAACCACTTCCTATGAAAAATAGTCTTGTAAAGAGACAAGTCATGAAAGCGCAAAGCAAAAAGCATAGGAAGGCAAAACAAGTACAACTTCAAGAATTGCAACAAAAAGAGGGGAAACTCAATATTGTTGAGATCCATCAAACCATGTTTCCCTCTCTCAAAGTAACTTTCAGTAGCATCATGAATATAACTAACAATATAACTATCATTTAAAGCATCCCTATCATGAGCCACATGCATAAAAGGATTAATACTCCCCACATGAACAATAGTAGTAGGAGCAAATTCAATAGAATAATTATTCTCATCACCATAATCATCATAAATAGGAGGCATATTGTAATCATAACTAATTTTCTCCTCAAAAGTAGGTGAACTGAAAATATTATACTCATCATCACAAGCTAGAGAACTACTATGTCGCAAAGCATACTCATCAAACATATCATCATAAGAAGGAACATCACATATGGGAGATAAAATATCATCAGAGCAAACTTTCTCCACTAAAGCTGGGGAACTAAAAATATCATGCTTAACAAAACTAGCTTCCCCAAGCTTAGACTTTTATATAGCATTATCAACAACGGTGTTCAAAGCATTCATACTAACAACACTATTAGCATGCAAATTAAGCTCCAAAGGTTTTTCAATTTTCTCTTCAAACACTTCATATCTAAACTCAGGAAAAAGACTACAGAACTCATTTTCCATTAAGCCAAACTAGTGAAAATAAAAACAAGAAACAAAAAGATGTAATTGCAGAATCTAAAGGAAATAACTCCGAGCACTCACACAGGAGGATGCGAGTACCTTTTACCTTACCTCCCCGGCAACGGCGCCAGAAAAGAGCTTGATGTCTACGCACTTCTATTCTTGTAGACACTTGTTGGGCCTCCAAGTGCAGAGGTTTGTAGAACAGCAGCAAGTTTCCCTTAAGTGGATCACCCAAGGTTTATCGAACTCAGGGAGGTTAGAGGTCAAAGCTATCCCTCTCAAGCAACCCTGCAATTACGATACAGAAAGTCTCTTGTGTCCCCAACACACCCAATACACTTGTCAGATGTATAGGTGCACTAGTTCGGCGAAGAGATAGTGAAATACAAGTGGTATAGATGATTATAAGTAGCAAACGTGATGTGAAATAAATATCGCTGCGAGCAAACAAGTAACAAAATAGCAAGTAAACGGTGTGCAATGCTTGGAAACAAGGCCTAGGGATCATACTTTCACTAGTGGACACACTCCCAACAATATAACATGAATGAACAAGTAACTTCTCTTTGCTAAGGTACTCTGAATTACTCTCCTATTGAATAACACTAATCATTGCGTAGTGGCTACAGAAGCACCCCTTAAAGTTCATCAAGTACTTGACAAACACCACTCATAGAGACACCCAAATCAGATCACAACTCAAGATAGAAATCATTGCAACTTAAACCAAGTACTAACATGGTGCACACACTGTCAACATTACACCATGAAAGGAGGAATAGATCACTCAAACTATCATAGCAATAATTATTCTCATAATCCACAAGAGATCACAATCATAGCCTAAACCAAGTACCACCATGATGCACGCACTGTCACCGTTACACCATAGCAGGAGGAATAGATTACTTTAATAACATTGCTAGAGTACACAAAATATCTGAATAATAACATGTACTTGTTCAACATGATACAAAGCTCACAATCACATAAAGATCACATCATGGGAGAGAGAGGTGAACCACATAGCTACCGGTAGAGCCCTCAGCCCCGGGGATGAACTACTCCCTCCTCATCATAGGAGACAGCAAGGTTGATGGAGATGGCGGTGAGGTCGATGGAGACGGCGGAGACGGCGATGGAGACCGATGGAGATGGCTCCGGGGGCACTTCCCCGTCCCGGCAGGGTGCCGGAACAGAGACTTCTGTCCCCCGAAATTCGTCGGCGGTGGCGGCGGAGCTGCGGAACTGTTTCTGGAAAATTGCTGAATCCCCTAGGGTTTTCCGTCCCGAGGCTTTATATAGGCGAAGGGGCGTCGTCAGGGGTGGAGCCAGGCTCCCACACACGGGCCCCGCGCGGCCAAGGGGCTGGCCGCGCCAGGCATGTGTCTGGGGCCCTGGTGGCCCCCCTCTGACACCTCTTCGGATGTCTGGAAGCTTCCGGGTAAAATAAGACTTCAGGAACTTGTTTTGTCCAATTCCGAGAATATTTCCTGTGTATCACTTCTGAAACACAAAAACAGCAGAAAACAGGAAACTGGCACTGTGGCACTTGTTAATAGGTTAGTTCCAGAAAATGCATAAAAGTGCCACTAAGTGTAACGAAACAATAGGCAAATGGTGTAAAAACAAGCATGGAGCATCAAAAATTATAGATACGTTTGAGACGTATCACGCTGGTGCACCCGGTGATGTTCCCCTTGAACAATCAACCCGAAGGTCTGCCAGCGCTACTCGATCGATTCGAGAATGGGAATGCTGTGTACTCCTTTGTCCAGGAGCACTTGCGCTGCGGGGCTGTGGTCGCACTTGCTTTCGTGCGTGCTCACTACTCTGAGATCGACCTGGAGCTTCTGAAGACGCTTCCTCCGTCGCCTAGTGGTTGCTACAATATGGAGCACCACTACGCTGCTTGTAGAGGTACAGGCGACTGTATTGCTCAACAGATTGTCGTTGAGAGTGATCGGCAGAGAGCAAACCAGGGTGCCGCGACACCATGAATTAGCCCTGTGGCTGTGTCTGTACCTTCACTCTGTGTATGTATTGTGTATATGTGTCGTATTCGTCTGTGGTGAAAAGGCGGAGATCTCGAGCGTAAGTTAGGAGGGCGAAAAGTCCCCAAACATAGGTCGAAAGAACGCAAGCCCTCGAACGTAGGTCGAGAAAGCGCAGCCCCCGAGCGTGGGCGAGGTCCCCGAGTATAGGTCGAAAAGCTGAGCCCTCGAGCATGGGTCGAAAGGCCGAGCCCCCGAGCGTAGGCGAAGCCCCCGAGCGTGGGTCGAAAGGCTAAGCCCCCGAGCGTGGGTCGAAAGGCCAAGCCCCCGAGCGTGGGTCGAAAGGCCAAGCCCCCGAGCGTGGGTCAAAAGGCCAAGCCCCCGAGCGTAGGCGAAGCCCCCGAGCGTGGGTCGAAAGGCTAAGCCCCCCGAGCATAGGTCGAAAGCCCCCGGGCGTGGGTCGAAAGGCTAAGCCCCCGAGCGTGGGTCGAAAGGCCAAGCCCTGAGCGTAGGCGAAGCCCTCGAGCGTGGGTCGAAAGGCTAAGCCCCCGAGCGTAGGTCGAAAGCCCCCGAGCGTGGGTCGAAAGGCTAAGCCCCCGAGCGTGGGTCGAAAGGCCAAGCCCCCGAGCGTAGGCGAAGCCCCCGAGCGTGGGCTGATGCCGAATCATAGAACGATGAATTTGAACTTTATTGCTTGGTGCCGAAGGCACAATGTTGGGTGCGGACTGCTGCCGACACCTGATTACATATTAGAGGGGGTAGAGGAGACAGCTTTGCTAGCTAAGGATAGAAGCGGCGCAACTGCACAGCGTTCCATGGGTTCTCTACGTCTTTCCCCGTTTTCGGGTTGCGTAGGCGATATGCTCCTCCCGGGATGACCTCGTGGACGAGATACGGGCCCTCCCATGGTGGCTCCAGCTTCGACGTGCTTGTCTGCTTGAGTCGGAGCACAAGGTCGCCCGGCTCGAAAGAGCGTCCGCGTACCCGTCTGCTGTGGTAGTTGCGGAGGCTCTGCTGGTAGACCACCGATCGAACGAGGGCGACGTCTCGAGCTTCATCCAGCAGGTCTTGGGCGTCTGCTAACGCCTTGTCCGCATCTTCCTCAACGTAGGCGGCGACGCGGGGCGCGCTGTAGCGTACGTCCGTGGGTAGCACTACTTCTGCTCCAAAGAGCAGGAAGAAAGGTGTGTAGCCCGTCGAGGAGTTGGGCGTTGTTCGCAGACTCCATAGCACCGAAGGCAGTTCCTCGACCCAGGCGCCTGCTGCTCGCTTGAGGGGTCGAAGTAGCCGCTTCTTCAAGCCTCCGCAAACAAGTCCGTTGGCTTTTTCGCCGTACCCATTAGACTTGGGGTGCGCCACCGAAGCATACTTGAGCTTGATGCCGAGGTTTTTGGCGAAGTCCTGGAATTCGCCCGAAGTGAAGTTGGTGCCGTTGTCGGTGATGATGCTGTTCGGGACGCCGTACCGGTAGACGATGGACTCGAAGAATTTGACCGCCGTGGTCGCCTCTTGGTTGGTGACTGGAACAGCCTCTATCCACTTGGAGAACTTGTCCACTGCGACTAGGAGGTAAGTATGACCTCCTCGAGATGATTTGGGGAGAGGCCCCACTTGATCGAGCCCCCATTGTGCGAAGGGCCATGCCACAGGGATGGTGTGCAGTTCAGATGCCGGCGCGTGCGGCTTAGTGGCGAATACCTGGCATGCTTCGCAGTGCTGGATGATGTTCCTGGCATCGTAGAGGGCGGATAGCCAGTAGAATCCGGACCGAAAAGCCTTCGCCACGAGGGTTCAACTGCAGGCGTGGTGCCCACAGGTTCCTTCGTGTATTTCTCGAAGGAGAGCAATCCCATCTTCCTGCGCTATGCACCGTTGGAGCATGATGACCCACAAGTATAGGGGATCGCAATAGTCTTCGAGGGAAGTATTACCCAAATTTATTGATTCGACACAAGGAGAGACAAAGAATATATGTAAGCCTTAACAGATGAGTTGTCAATTCACCTGCACCTGGAAACAGTCTCACTCGCAGCGGTTTATCAGTAGCAACAGTTTTATAGCAGTGACAGTAGGAAAACAGTAACAGCAGTAGTAAAATAGCAGCTGTAGAAGTAACGGTTATAAACAGTAGGAACAAATACTGTAGGCATAGGGATGGATAACGGGCGTTGCATGGATAAGATAATTCATGAAATCAATGAGATACAGGCATTGCAGATAAATAATGATAAAGCATCCTAGTACAAACAATCATAGGCATGTGTTCCGTATATAGTCGTGCGTGCTCACAAGGAGAAACTTGCACGACATCTTTTGTCCTACCAGCCTGTTGCAGCAGGGCCTCAAGGGAAACTACTGGTAATTAAGGTACTCCTTTTAATAAAGTACCGGAGCAAAGCATTAGCACTCGGTGAACACATGTGATCCTCACATCATAGCCATCCCCTCCGGTTATCCCAATTTCTGTCACTTTGGGGCCTCGGGTTCCGGACAACAATATGTGTATACAACTTGTAGGTAAGACCATAAACAACAAGTATCATCATAGAAATAATAACATGTTCAGATCTGAAATCATGCCACTCGGGCCCAAAGTGACAAGCATTAAGCACAACAAGTTGCAACAATGTCATAGGCACTAAATAAAGATACTAGGCACTATGCCCTATCAATCTCATATCAAATTACATGAACAATCTCATCCAATCCCTACCATCCCCTCACCTACAGCGGGGGAATTACTCACACATGGATGGGGGAATCATGGATGGTCGATGGAGGAGCGTCGGTGGTGATGGTGATGAAGATCTCCTCCGAATCCCCGTCCCGGCAGGGTGCCAGAACGGAGTTTCTGGTTCCGAATCGCGGTTTCTGATGGCGGCGGCGCAGCGGAAGTCTATCTGGGAAAAACGCCGTCTCCCCGATCTTAAGTCGTCAGGGGGTATATGTAGGCGAGAGAGGGGGTCGAGAGGTGGCCTGGAGCCACCTCACACAGGGGTGGCGCGGCCAGGGCTGGGCCGCGCCGCCCACGTGTGACGGCTCCTCGAGCCACTTCTCCCTCCGGTCTTCTAGCTCCGTGGGTCTTCTGGTGAAATATGATTTTTGGTGATTTTTCCCGAATTTTTACTGGAAGTTGAATTTCTGCACAAAAACGAGACACCAGAGCAATTCTGCTGAAAACAGCGTCAGTCCGTGTTAGTTGTATTCAAAACACACAAATTAGAGGAGAAACAATAGCAAAAGTGTTCGGGAAAGTAGATACGTTTTGGACGTATCAACTCCCCCCAAGCTTAGCTATTTGCTTGTCCTCAAGCAATTCAGTTAACAACTGAGAGCGATAAAAGAAACTTTCACGAACACATTTGCTCATATGATGTATATATACTAACTATGTGATCAAGTACTCAGGCAGTTCATAATAAGAAATATGCAACTAATGTCACCTTATAGTCAAGCAAGCTATGAAAGAGTGCCAATGCACTAATAACAAATAACATGTGCATGAGAACCTACAAGATTGTAATATGCATAAATGATATGAGAAAATGGTATCCCACTTGCCTTTATTCGTAGAGCAAAACATAAATGCTGAGGCACCTCTGAAGTCCAAGGGAAGACTAGAAGTAGAAATATCAAAGATACAAGCATCATAGTTATACCACAATTAACCGTGTTCTGGGACAAGCACATTACACTAAGAATAACAGCTATGCTCTCAAGAAGTGCTTAAAATTAGAAGATGGTGACTTGACATAAAAGTAAACGAATGGCCCTTCGCAGAGGGAAGCAGTGATTTAACATGTGCTAGAGCTTTTCATTTGTAAAACAGAGATAAAAGGTTCTTTTGAGAGGTGGTTGTTCTATGTCAACGACTAGCAATGGGGACTTACTATCTTCCATAATAAACAAGTGAGAGCGGTTCCGAGTTCTTTGAAAATCGGCACATTGGTGCTCTTTTATAAAGCTTTGGCACTCCTCCCCACCTTTTTCCTTTCTCAAACCATGGCTAACCGATTCCATCGGGTGCCCACCAACTTTCACATTCCATTGGAGGAGTGCCTTTTTTTTCTTTCTTTTAGAATTAAGATTATAATGGTCTGACCAGCTCCCTTGCAAAATTAGTGACGAGCAGATGAAGCTGCCTAGTCGAGGGGTACTCAATTTAATATGGAAGATAGCAATTCCGACCACTACGTCCCCATGAGCTAAAAACAGTGGCACAAAATGAGAAGTAGTTGAAAGTTTTGAAAGGTAGCACATGAAAATTTACTTGGAATGGCTTACAAATACCATGCATAGGAATTTATAGTGGACTCTTTGGAAGACTTGGTTTTTGGTAATTGGATGCACGAGTAGAGCTCATACTCAGTACAAGTGAAGGCTAGCAAAAGACTGGGAAGCGACAATCGAGAGAGCAATAACTATCATAATCATGCTTGCGACAAAACAAAATTAATATAGGCATAAAAATGATACAAGAACTCTGAGGCAAATTAGATCATCGAGGCTTAATTGACTTTTTGTTCAGTCATATGCATGCATGAGCATGTGCCAAGTCGATTCAAATGGAGCTTTCAGAGGTGGATACCACAATATCATACCATACTATGAATAAAACAATGCATGCAAGCGTCTACATGACATGCTACAGGCTAATAGTAGATTGAAACTAATCATATGAAAGCAAGAACTACAAAGCATCCATTAGATGACATATACCTTACATGAACTGACTAAGCATGTCCACATAGATGAGTATATGTACAAAAATGAAAACAAATAGAGTTCATACCAGCCTCTTACCACATCTCGGATTGTCATATGTCGTCATTATTGCTCTTCACTTGTGTGGCTTGAATAATATAAAATAAATACCAAGCTCCAATGGAGTAACGGGAGACTGAACTCTGCACAAACTTTACAAAACCAAAGAAGAACAACAAATATTTTTGGAGTTTTCGATTTTTGAAAGCAAAAGCGGAAGAGAATAGCAACAAAGCAAAATATTTTTGGATTTTTCAAGTAGCAAACTGAAAATAGCAAGTAAAGCAAACCAAAGGTAGAAAAACTAAAGAAACAAATAGAAAGAAACAACAGAAATATTTTTGGTCTTTTTGTGTTTTGGAAGCAATGAAAACAAGAACAAGAACAGTAAAGAAAGCGAAACATGAATATACAAAGGTCCGACAGAATATGATATGTAGATGAGTGAATCGTCGGCGTACCTCCCCCCAAGCTTAGGCTTTTGGCCTAAGTGGAGATCAATCCCAACTCAGCCAACCCTGCCATGAAGTGGCGCCCTCATGGTGTGACAAAGAAGCACCATCGTCCTGATAAGAGTTTGAGGATGCCCCGGAGTGGTACGTGGTGAAGTGATAGGGCGGCTCCTCCTCTTCCTCCTGGACCACCACGCCGTGTTGGATATTGAAACCAAGCAGCCTAAGCTGATCGTCCAACTCCACCTTCGTGCGCGACCATGGCCTCTTATGAATGCTGAACAAGTTAGGCTGAGGAAAGGGAATTTCCCTTTCCTCTCCATCAATGAATAACATCCTGTAAACTAATTTCCCTGCACGAGAGTTAGCAGTAACAAAGTGATGGAGTTTCATAGCAGCGAGATCAAGCCTCTGTGGAGCCAACAATACATCATTAGGAGCAATAGAAAGTTCTAGCTCAGCAACAATGCGTGCAGCAATAATACCTCCATAAATAGGTCCCCTAGCAGCTAGGCGACGAGCAATAACAGCACCAAGGTTATACTCCCTACCAACATCAAGAGCAGTGGCTAGAAAAGCTAAATGATAGTTGGAGATATTGCTAGTGTTTTCTCTACCAAGTACACTAGTTGCAAGATAGTAAGTAAAATATCTAATAGCTGGGAGTTGAATATTTCTTATCTTGCCACGCTGTGCATTGCGGTCATCATCATTGGTCACCCCTCGGTAAAGCTCCAACAAATCAGCGGGGTGATTTTGTATCTTCCTAGACGTTCCAAACATGGGAATACCTAAAACAAAACAAAACCTCTCCAAAGACATGGTGATGGGCTGATCATAAATCTTAAATGCAACAGACGGATTGTAATGAGAGTTAATAAATTTAAAACTTTCAACGAAAGTCTTTGTAAGCAAAGCATATTGGTTTCTTTCATCCGCCACATAATCTGTCAACCCAACCCTGTTAATAAGAAGCAAGAAATCATCAAGAATCCCTGCATCACTCAAGAAGTTAAAACAAGGGAAGGCGGATGGATGTGCATCTCCATCATCCCCTTCTGGGTTCGGTGACATGAGATCCTCATTATAGGATACCCTATATCGGGCAGCGGATCTTGAAGGCCTTGATGCCCTTGGTGCATCACTTTCAAACACTTCTCCATATGTGAAGTTGGCCATCTTCTTCTCTGAAATTTTTCAACAAACTCATAAAAAATGATTTAAAGACAAGCAAATGTAGGAAACCACTATAGTGAGTCACTAGAGAGCTATCATGCATCAAAGTAATCTTTCTAAACAATAGAACAAGCATGCATACTCATTTATACTGTCACCTACAATGCTAAAATACTCAAGACATACTTTACCAAAAGAAAATCTACTTGGACAAGTGGAGGAGTCACATACCGGAGAGCAAATGATCCAAGTTTCAGCAAAAATGTTGGGCTGAACAAGGAGATCGAAAATCTGGGCGAAGAACAGCAAGAACTCGAGCTTGAGCCAATGGGGCGGTGTTTTTTGGGAGAGAGAAAGAGCAGGGGAAGAAGAGATGAGTGAGTGGCCTGGTGGGGCCCCCTCACACATGGGTGGCGCGGCCAGGGCTGGGTCGCGCCACCTGTGTGTGTGGTGGCCTGGCTGCCCCACCTGGTGCCACCCAGGTGTCTCTCTGCCCCATTTTTGACATAAAAATTTATAAAGAATTTTCTGGAATTTTTCGAGAAACTTTATTTTCGAGGATTTTTCAGAAATTGGCATATCGATAAAACTCAGAAAAACGAGGATGAAAAGATTTCAAACAAATCAAAACTAAGCATGCAGCAGCTCTGAGATACTCGTAATCATACAACTAAACTGAAAGAATAATTTTTTGATGAAAGTAAATACAAGTGAGGTGGAGTAGATGCGGTGAAAATGAAGTTTTGTTCATATAAATTCACTTTGCTAACAAGGTTGATCAAGTCTTGTTACCAAACTAACTTTATATGAGGCAAAACTTTGCATATCACTTAATGCTTATGTTACCTCAACTTTGATAGGTATAGTCCCAACCATAACAATTTGACATTCTTCCTTGGGCTTTCGCTCTGAACAAATAATTTGACCAACTTTGATGGTCTCAACATGCTTGATTGAATTTAGAGCATTCCTCCTATCAATCTTCTTGGGAAAATAAACTGTATATTCTTTGTCATTAACATTAAAAGTGACTTTTCCTTGATTACAATTAATAACAGCACCTGCAATATTTAGAAAAGGTCTCCCAAGAATAATAGACATATTATCATCTTCAGGCATTTCTAACACAACAAAATCAGTTAATATTAAACAGCTGTTAGCAACTTGAACAGGAACATTCTCACATATACCAATAGGAATAGTAGTAGACTTATCAGCCATTTGCAAGGATATATCAGTTGAAACCAATTTTTCTAAATCAAGTCTCTTATAAAGAGAAAAAGGCATGACACTAACTCCAGCTCCCAAATCACATAAAGCAGTTCTAACATAGTTGTTTTTAATGGAGCAAGGAATAGTTGGTATACCTGGATCTCCAAGCTTCTCTGGAACTTTACCATCAAAAGAATAATTAGCAAGTAAAGTAGAAATTTCCTCACTAGGAATTTTCCTTTTGTTAGTGACAATATCTTTCATATACTTTGCATAAGGAGGCATTCTAATAGCATCAGTCAAAGGAATTTGCAAAAATAAAGGTCTCATCCATTCACAAAACCTGTTGTAGTGTTCTTCTTCCTTGGACTTGTGTTTCTTACTAGGAAAAGGCATTGGCTTCTGTACCCAAGGTTCCCTCTCCTTACCATGTTTGTTGGCAATGAAGTCTTCTTTGGTGTACTTTGTCTTTTTATTACTCTTTTCCGGTTCTTCCTCAGCTTCTCCTTTATCTTCTTCTTTATCTTCTTCTTTATCTGGAGCATCTCCTGGTTCTGTTTCAGCATCAGAAATAGAAACACTGTTAGGATCTTTACCTGCATCAGAGGATTCTGCAGACGTTTTATGCTTCTTCTTCTTAGGAGGGATATCAACATTTGAGGTACGTTGAGAATCTTGCTCAACCCTCTTAGGATGTCCTTCAGGATATAATGGGTCTTGAGTAGCAGCACCACTTCTTGTGCGTATTTCACATGCTTGCTTCTCTCTTGCAGCATTAACTAGCAGGTCTTGCTGCACTTTAGTAAGCTGATCAATTTGTGTTTGAATCATTTGAAAATGTTTAGCAAGTATCTTCACATCATTGGCGGTTCTCTCCACAATATCCTGCATCTTGTTAATAACTCTAGAATTCTCCAACAGATGATTATGCACCATTCTATTAAAATTCTCTTGCTTAACAATAAAATTATCAAACTCATCTAAGCATTGATCAGGAGGTTTAGTGTAAGGAATATCTCTTTCATCAAAGCGTTGGAGAGAGTGTACCTCAATAGTAGATGAGCGAGGGATTGGCTTACATAATTCTTCAATAGGAGGTAAATTCTTCACATCTTCGGCCTTAATACCTTTCTCCTTAAGAACTTTCTTAGCCTCCTTCATAACTTCATCATTTAATTTAATCATCCCTCTCTTCTTCGGTGTAGGCTCTGTAGATGGCGCAGGAGTTGATGCTGGTGTCGGCTCAACTAAAGTCCAATCATCATGATTCCGGCTTATTTTAGCCATTAACTCCTCTGCTTCAGCCGGAGTTCTTTTCCTGAAAACACAACCAGCACAACTATCCAAATATGACTTAGATTCATCCGTTAGTCCATTATAAAATATATCAAGGAGTTCATTCTTAGGCAAAGCTCTAATTAAAGAACAAAACCTTGTCCAAGATTCAGGCAATTTCTCTCCTTTTCCCTGTTCAAAATCAAAGATTTTCTGCACAGCAGCATGTTGAGCACTAGCGGGAAAATATTTCTGAAAGAAAGCATTAGCCAAAGCAATAGGACTAGTAAGGGATCCAGGAGACAAGCTATTAAACCAAATTTTAGCAGCATCTTTCAACGAGAAAGGAAAAATTTTAGCAACAAAATAAGTGCGGAGCTTAATATCATCAGAAAACAAATTACTCAAAGTAGAAAGCTCATTCATGTGCTCCATAGCACTCTCATCTTTAGTACCACAAAAGGGAGTTTTCTCAACAATAGATATGTAAGATAAATCCAAAGAGAAATCATAATCCTTGTCTCTAATATTGATAGGAGAAGCAGCAAACTTAGGATCAGGAGACAAATTATATCTAACAGAACGTTTAGCAAGAAGCTCTTTAATATTACCTGCATCACGAGCAGCACGTGCTTCTGCAATAAAATCATCATTAAGCTCAATATAAGCATCATCATCATAATCATCACTAGGACATTCCCTAGACTCAGGTGAACTAACAGGTGTAACAGTGGTGTTTCCCAACTTAGCTCTAGCAATAGTAGCTTCTAAAAAGGAACCTAGTGAACCTCTCTCATCAAGCACAGTAGAAGCATCATCTAAATTATCAGTGGCACTTTCAATCTCAGCAGAAGTAGTAGCAGTAACGTGTGGGTGTGGTGGTGTAAGCAACTTACTCATAACAGAAGGTGAATCAAGAGCAACAGAGGTGTTGAGAGTCGTACCTCTTCTTGTAGTGGATGGCAATATAGGAACTTTTCCATCACGAGGTTTACCCATGATGAAAGGATTACAGCGAACAATATGAATACCAAGTGAACTTACAGATAAAGCTATGCTCCCTGGCAACGGCGCCAGAAAATAGTCTTGATGACCCACAAGTATAGGGGATCGCAACAGTCTTCGAGGGAAGTATTACCCAAATTTATTGATTCGACACAAGGGGAGACAAAGAATATATGTAAGCCTTAACAGATGAGTTGTCAATTCACCTGCACCTGGAAACAGTCTCACTCGCAGCGGTTTATCAGTAGCAACAGTTTTATAGCAGTGACAGTAGGAAAACAGTAATAGCAGTAGTAAAATAGCAGCTGTAGAAGTAACGGTTGTAAACAGTAGGAACAAATACTGTAGGCATAGGGATGGATAACGGGCGTTGCATGGATAAGATAATTCATGAAATCAATGAGATACAGGCATTGCAGATAAATAATGATAAAGCATCCTAGTACAAACAATCATAGGCATGTGTTCCGTATATAGTCGTGCGTGCTCACAAGGAGAAACTTGCACGACATCTTTTGTCCTACCAGCCTGTTGCAGCAGGGCCTCAAGGGAAACTACTGGTAATTAAGGTACTCCTTTTAATAAAGTACCGGAGCAAAGCATTAGCACTCGGTGAACACATGTGATCCTCACATCATAGCCATCCCCTCCGGTTATCCCAATTTCTGTCACTTTGGGGCCTCGGGTTCCGGACAACAATATGTGTATACAACTTGTAGGTAAGACCATAAACAACAAGTATCATCATAGAAATAATAACATGTTCAGATCTGAAATCATGGCACTCGGGCCCAAAGTGACAAGCATTAAGCACAACAAGTTGCAACAATGTCATATGCACTAAATAAAGATACTAGGCACTATGCCCTATCAATCTCATATCAAATTACATGAACAATCTCATCCAATCCCTACCATCCCCTCACCTACAGCGGGGGAATTACTCACACATGGATGGGGGAATCATGGATGGTCGATGGAGGAGCGTCGGTGGTGATGGTGATGAAGATCTCCTCCGAATCCCCGTCCCGGCAGGGTGCCAGAACGGAGTTTCTGGTTCCGAATCGCGGTTTCTGATGGCGGCAGCGCAGCGGAAGTCTATCTGGGAAAAACGCCGTCTCCCCGATCTTAAGTCGTCAGGGGGTATATGTAGGCGAGAGAGGGGGTCGAGAGGTGGCCTGGAGCCACCTCACACAGGGGTGGCGCGGCCAGGGCTGGGCCGCGCCGCCCACGTGTGACGGCTCCTCGAGCCACTTCTCCCTCCGGTCTTCTGGCTCCGTGGGTCTTCTGGTGAAATATGATTTTTGGTGATTTTTCCCGAATTTTTACTGGAAGTTGAATTTCTGCACAAAAACGAGACACCAGAGCAATTCTGCTGAAAACAGCGTCAGTCCGTGTTAGTTGTATTCAAAACACACAAATTAGAGGAGAAACAATAGCAAAAGTGTTCGGGAAAGTAGATACGTTTTGGACGTATCAGAGCACTCCTGTGGTGCTGCGCTTGTAGAGTTCCCCGTTGATTATCGTGAAGGCCTTGGAGTGCCGCATGACTTGTCGGCGATGGATGGGATCTTCTGGGAGTTCGCCCCGTATCAGGTATGCCAAGTATGGCCTTGTCCATGTTGCTTCGACGAGCATGACTGCGGCTGCATCTTTCGGGAAGTCTGCTGCATCTGCTGCTGGAGCGGTGTTGGTTGACTGAGCCCCTGGACATGTTGCTAACGCCGGGCCAGTTACTGGCTTGATCTTGACAGAGCGTTCGAATATCTCTTCGAAGAAGACTCCGGGCGGTATTGGGAGGCACCTTGAGCTGACGTTGGCCAGGTTGTCTGCCTCCTCGTTACTTTCCCTGCCGATGTGCGTTACTTTGCAGCCCTCAAATTTGCCTTTGAGCTTGTCGTACATGGCGCGATATGCGATCATATTCGCGCAGGTTGCGTCGCACTCCTTCATGACTTGCTGGGAGATGAGGTTCGAGTCTCCATGAATCTTGATACGGGTTGCCCCGCAGGCCTTCGCCATGCGCATACCGTGAAGGACGGCTTCGTACTCTGCCTCGTTGTTGGAGGGATTCGGGAAGCGCATGCGGATGACGTAGCGCATCCTGTCCCCTTGTGGTGATACCAGGACCACTCCTGCTCCTGCCCCCGAAACCCGCTTGGACTCGTCGACGAAAATGGTCCAGCTGTTCGACAGGTCTGGGAGCTCGGGCATCTGAGCTTCTGTCCACTCGGCTATGAAATCCGGTAGGACCTATGACTTAATCGCAGACTGGTGCTAGTACGTGATTTCCCAGGGTCCTAGCGTGATTCCCCATAGCGACACACGCCCTGTGGCATCTGGGTTGTTGAGGATGCTGGAGACTGGATTCGAGGCCACTACTATGATGGAGTGGCACTCGAAATAGTGTGGCAGTTTCCTCCCCGTCATGTATATGGCGTATGCCAACTTCTTATAATGGGGGTATCTTTGCTTGGTTGGCGATAAAACTTCGCTCAAATAGTACACGGGCCTCTGTACGCCATGCTCTTTGCCTTCTTCTGCGCGTTCGACCACGAGCACTGAGCTGACAACCTGATTTATAGCCGCGATGTATAGCAGCATTGGCTCTTTTTCTCGAGGTGTGACAAGAACTGGGGAAGTCGACAGACGGCGCTTGAGGTCGTCGAATGCGGCTTGCGCCTCTTCGGTCCAGGTGAAGTTATCCATTTTCCGGAGCAGCCGATAAAAAGGGAGTGCTTTTTCGCCAAGCTTGCTGATGAAGCGGCTAAGCGCTGCGAGTCGACCTGTCAACTGCTGGACATGTCGAAGCGTTTTCGGAGGCTGCATGTTGATGATGGCCTGTATCTTCTCTGGGTTGCCTTCAATCCCCCTCTCGGAGATTAGATAGCCCAGCAGTTGGCTGGTGGGTACCCCAAAAGAGCACTTCTTCGGGTTAAGCTTGATGCTATATCTGTCGAGGTTGGCGAAGGTTTCTCGGAGGTCATCGAGCAAGCTGTCTGCTTTCGCGGTCTTGATGACAATGTCGTTGACATAAACTTCGATGTTGCGGCCGATTTGTTCTTTCAGGCACGCCTGCATACACCGTTGATAGGTGGCTCCGGCGTTCTTGAGCCCAAAGGGCATCGTCATGTAGCAGTATACCCCGTGCGGGGTGATGAATGCCATCTTGTCTTCGTCTTCTACTTTCAGCCGTATCTGATTATACCCGGAGTATGCGTCGAGGAACGAGAGGCGTTCACATCCTGCCGTGGAATCGATGATCTGGTCGATTCGGGGCAGGGGGAAGTAATCCTTCGGGCAGTGCTTGTTTAAGGCTGTGAAATCGATGCACATCCGGTAGATCTTGGTGTCCTTCTTCTCCACCATGACCGGTGGTGTGAGCCTGATGTCTACGCAGTTCTATTCTTGTAGACACTTGTTGGGCCTCCAAGTGCAGAGGTTTGTAGAACAGCAGCAAGTTTCCCTTAAGTGGATCACCCAAGGTTTATCGAACTCAGGGAGGTTAGAGGTCAAAGCTATCCCTCTCAAGCAACCCTGCAATTACGATACAGAAAGTCTCTTGTGTCCCCAACACACCCAATACACTTGTCAGATGTATAGGTGCACTAGTTCGGCGAAGAGATAGTGAAATACAAGTGGTATAGATGATTATAAGTAGCAAACGTGATGTGAAATAAATATCGCTGCAAGCAAACAAGTAACAAAATAGCAAGTAAACGGTGTGCAATGCTTGGAAACAAGGCCTAGGGATCATACTTTCACTAGTGGACACACTCCCAACAATATAACATGAATGAACAAGTAACTTCTCTTTGCTAAGGTACTCTGAATTACTCTCCTATTGAATAACACTAATCATTGTGTAGTGGCTACAAAAGCACCCCTTAAAGTTCATCAAGTACTTGACAAACACCACTCATAGCGATACCCAAATCAGATCACAACTCAAGATAGAAATCATTGCAACTTAAACCAAGTACTAACACGGTGCACACACTGTCAACATTACACCATGAAAGGAGGAATAGATCACTCAAACTATCATAGCAATAATTATTCTCATAATCCACAAGAGATCACAATCATAGCCTAAACCAAGTACCACCATGATGCACGCACTGTCACCGTTACACCATAGCAGGAGGAATAGATTACTTTAATAACATTGCTAGAGTACACAAAATATCTGAATAATAACATGTACTTGTTCAACATGATACAAAGCTCACGATCACATAAAGATCACATCATGGGAGAGAGAGGTGAACCACATAGCTACCGGTAGAGCCCTCAGCCCCGGGGATGAACTACTCCCTCCTCATCATAGGAGACAGCAAGGTTGATGGAGATGGCGGTGAGGTCGATGGAGACGGCGAAGACGGCGATGGAGACCGATGGAGATGGCTCCGGGGGCACTTCCCCGTCCCGGCAGGGTGCCGGAACAGAGACTTCTGTCCCCCGAAATTCGTCGACGGCGGCGGCGGAGCTGCGGAACTGTTTCTGGAAAATTGCCGAATCCTTTAGGGTTTTCCGTCCCGAGGCTTCTTATAGGCGAAGGGGCATCGCGAGAGGGCAGCCAGGGGCTCCTCACACATGGGTGGCGCGGCCAGGGCCTGGGCCGCGCCACCCCTGTGTGAGGGCAGGCCCTGGCCCCTCTCCTTCCTCTCTTCGGATGTCTGGATGCTCCCGGGAAAAATAAGACTTCTGGCTTTTGTTTCGTCCAATTCCGAGAATATTTCCTGTGTATCACTTCTGAAACACAAAAACAGCAGAAAACAGGAAACTGGCACTGTGGCACTTGTTAATAGGTTAGTTCCAGAAAATGCATAAAAGTGCCACTAAGTGTAACGAAACAATAGGCAAATGGTGTAAAAACAAGCATGGAGCATCAAAAATTATAGATACGTTTGAGACGTATCAAGCATCCCCAAGCTTAACTCCTGCTCGTCCTCGAGTAGGTAAGTGATAACAAAGAATAATTTTTGAGGTGACATGCACCTACACAATCTTGATCATATATGCAAGTATTGGTGAGCTGGGATCAATAGAACTTAAAACATGGGCATGAAAGATATAATCTTGACAATAAGAACTTAGCAACCATGTTGTAAGCATGCAAATGAACACAAACAAAAGATCATGAAAGTGAAACAATGAAAGTCAAACGTGTGTTCAAATCATAAGGAAAAACATACAAATGGTTTTCAGCTTGTCCTTCATGGAGAGCAAAACATAAATGCATAGGACACCTTCAAGTTTAAGAGGGCGACTAGATACAAGTAATTTGAGAACAAGTGAAACCAATCATCATGAATCAATCAATGAACTTTGGGACAATGCATATCACACTAAGAATGACAACTATGCTCTCTTAATGGTGCATAAAGAAAGAAGGTGGTGACTCAACATAAAAGTAAAAGAAAAGGCCCTTCGCAGAGGGAAGCAGTGATTGCAAGTTTTATAACCTTCAAAAATTATGGTACTTACCGGCTTTGAGCTCTCATTGCCCCCATCATAAGCATCTTGAATGGTTAAAGTTAATGCGAGAACAATTATGATGCATATGCTTAACAAATCATAAGTTGAAAACCTCGTGTCCCGTGAATACAAGTACCCAAACCATGCTAGTTTACTTAGAGTCCCAAGCAAGGCTCTTGTCATTGTAAGTATATGCATATCATTGAGAACCGCCAATGGGGTACCTCCGTGCCCGATGACATGGAACAAGCCCACACCAAAATGACAGGACAAGCAGACAATGAACACCTCGACATCTCTTTTATTTGCTATATTGTTTAGCTTTTTATTGTGAGATGCGTCGTCGAATGTTCACCATGGATATGCTGCAAATTTCCACCATGAATTATGCATGGCTTAGATTGGCGGCCCGGCGTTTCCCTAACACATATAAAAACTCCATGATCCTCACAAGATTCCCAATTCATTTCACACAGCGGGCATCCATAAACAAAAGATCACGATATCAACTCAAAAAGAAGTGCAATGTTGAAAGCTTGCCCCATGACAGCATGGCTGGGCTAGAATCCAACTTACAACTTGCAAGCATAACAACTCAACATAAAAGACCACAATGTCAAATTTTTAAGAACAGGAAAAGTAAAGTGTGCCTTCCGGTTCGTGAGAGCTTTACTGACCGAATTTCGCATAACACTGGTAAGAGTTTAATTTGAAGAGAATATAAAAGCAAGTCAAATTTACTTGGAATAGCAAATTGCTAGTAGGTATGTATGGTGGACATAATGGTAAACTTGGCTTTTAGGAGTTGGATGCACGAGTAGAGCTCATACTCAGTACAAGGTGAGGGCTAGCAAAAGACTGGGAGCGACCAACTAAGAGAGCAATAATGGCCATAATCATGCAAAGCGACAAAGCGACATTAAAAGAAGCATACGATGGCATCAAAAGTCAAAAACTAAATGATCATGAAGGCTAATGGCGACTTTGGAAGAGTCTAACATGTGTGAGCATGCGCCAAGTCAACCCAAATAAAGCATCAAGGAGAAAACCAAAATAATGCTTCCATACAATAAAAACAACGCATGATTTTTTCAAAGGCTCATTAAGCAATCTCAGTTATTTGAGACAAGTCATGCTACAGCAAAACTACTAAGCATACTATCAAAAAGATATCAAGCACGACATGCAAAAGCCTAGGCCGCAGTCTACACAAGCTCCTTCTTGTACCACTATTTTGCACAAAGCTTTTTCTCTTTTCCAACACCATTTGAAATTTTTATAAACACCTCTTTTGATGAAAACCAATAAAGATCAGAGGCAAAAATACACCTTGATGAAAAGATATGACAAGATCTGAACGCAAATCAAGGCGAAAACGAAAACCAAAAGCAGTAGCAGAAAAAGAAGAACACTCGGTGAACGATAAGAGTGAAAAACTGAGTGTTCTTAGCAAATGAAAATGAGTTCATCTCCTCCAAAAGAAACATGATGTGATCTAACCATTTATTGCAGCAAACTAAACTAAACTAATACTGAAAACAAAAACAACTGATGCTCCAAGAAAAACACATAGTGCATGAAGCAATAAAAATATAGTGTCTTGAAAGGTGACCTGATTTTTGCCGATGAAGAAGGGGTGCCTTGGGGGCATCCCCAATCTTTGACGCTTGTACTTCTTGGATATTTCTTGGGGTGATGCATGGGCATCCCCAAGCTTGAGCTTTTGTCCATTCTTCATCTCATCTCATCATTCTCCAATCCCTACACTTGAAAACTTCCTTCATACAAAACTAAACACAATTCTATTAGCAACATTAGTTTAAGCATAACATATAATCAACCTCTTTTTGCTTCAGGTTTCAACCCAAAACCACCATATATTAAGCATATACTACTGTAGCAACTTCCCAAAAGTTCCATGATCAAAAGAACTCAAAAGAAAACGATAAAGTGGCAAACACAAATATTGGCAGAAATCTGTCAAAACTGAACAGCTGACAAAGGTCGAATTTTTGAGGGATTTTCTGTTGCTCAAATCAAAAAGTGTTCAACTAAGAAAAGTTTGGATATAACCTGGGGCATATGCACAAGAAATCGCAGGTCCAAAAGATAAACAGAGAATTTTCACGAATTTTTACGGTGCAGCACCAAAAACAGTTTCAGGACAGCAACATCCCCAAATCTTTACCTCACTCAAATTAGAGGCTTCTCTTGGCACAAAAACGAAATAAACAAGATAAGGAGCGGTCATTACAGTAGTAATGACTTCCAAGACTCAAATAAAAGAAAAAGTACTGAAAAGAAAACATTGGGTTATCTCCCAAGAGTGCTTTTCTTTAACGCCTTTAAGCTAGGCGCAGTAATTTGCAAAGATGCTCATGTGGGCGCCATATAAGAGCTTGAGGCAAAGGCGCCATATAGAAACTTAAAGCAATAGAGAGCATCAAAAAGCATATGTGAAAGACATTTATATCTGAACCACTTCCTATGCATAGGAATCTTGTAAGAAAATAAATCAATGAGGCACATAGTAGCAAGCATGGATAGATAAAACAAGTGCCACTTCAAGATTTGCAAAATAAAGAGGGGAAACTTAATATTGTTGAGATCCATCAAACCATGTTTCCCTCTCTCATAATAACTTTCAGTAGCATCATGAATAGAATTAACAACATAACTATCACATAAAACATCCCTATCATGAGCCACATGCATAAAAGAATTAATATTCACCACAGGAACAATAGTAGTAGGAGCAAATTCAACAGAATAATTATTCTCATCACCATAATCATCATAAATAGGAGGCATATTGTAATCATAACTAATTTTATCCTCAATAGTAGGTGGACTGAAAATAACATAATCATCATTGTAATCATCATAAATTGGAGGTAAAGTATCATCACAAGCTAGAGAGCAACTATTTCGCAAAGCATATTCTTCAAACATATCATCATAAGAAGGAACATCACATATGGGAGATAAAATATTATCAGAACAAACTTTCTCCACTAAAGCTGGGGAACTAAAAATATCATGCTTAACAAAACCAGCTTCCCCAAGCTTAGACTTTTCTATAGCATTAGCAACAACGGTGTTCAAAGCATTCATACTAACAACACTATTAGCATGCAAATTAAGCTCCAAAGGTTTTTCAATTTTCTCTTCAAACACTTCATATCTAAACTCAGGAAAAAGACTACAGAACTCATTGTTTTCCATTAAGCCTAACTAGTGAAAATAAAAACAAGAAACAAAAAGATATAATTGCAGAATCTAAAGGAAATAACTCCGAGCACTCACACAGGAGGATGCGAGTAACTTTTACCTTACCTCCCCGGCAACGGCGCCAGAAAAGAGCTTGATGTCTACGCAGTTCTATTCTTGTAGACACTTGTTGGGCCTCCAAGTGCAGAGGTTTGTAGAACAGCAGCAAGTTTCCCTTTAGTGGATCACCCAAGGTTTATCGAACTCAGGGAGGTTAGAGGTCAAAGCTATCCCTCTCAAGCAACCCTGCAATTACGATACAGAAAGTCTCTTGTGTCCCCAACACACCCAATACACTTGTCAGATGTATAGGTGCACTAGTTCGGCGAAGAGATAGTGAAATACAAGTGGTATAGATGATTATAAGTAGCAAACGTGATGTGAAATAAATATCGCTGCGAGCAAACAAGTAACAAAATAGCAAGGAAACGGTGTGCAATGCTTGGAAACAAGGCCTAGGGATCATACTTTCACTAGTGGACACACTCCCAACAATATAACATGAATGAACAAGTAACTTCTCTTTGCTAAGGTACTCTGAATTACTCTCCTATTGAATAACACTAATCATTGTGTAGTGGCTACAAAAGCACCCCTTAAAGTTCATCAAGTACTTGACAAACACCACTCATAGCGATACCCAAATCAGATCACAACTCAAGATAGAAATCATTGCAACTTAAACCAAGTACTAACACGGTGCACACATTGTCAACATTACACCATGAAAGGAGGAATAGATCACTCAAACTATCATAGCAATAATTATTCTCATAATCCACAAGAGATCACAATCATAGCCTAAACCAAGTACCACCATGATGCACGCACTGTCACCGTTACACCATAGCAGGAGGAATAGATTACTTTAATAACATTGCTAGAGTACACAAAATATCTGAATAATAACATGTATTTGTTCAACATGATACAAAGCTCACGATCACATAAAGATCACATCATGGGAGAGAGAGGTGAACCACATAGCTACCGGTAGAGCCCTCAGCCCCGGGGATGAACTACCCCCTCCTCATCATAGGAGACAGCAAGGTTGATGGAGATGGCGGTGAGGTCGATGGAGACGGCAAAGACGGCGATGGAGACCGATGGAGATGGCTCCGGGGGCACTTCCCTGTCCCGGCAGGGTGCCGGAACAGAGACTTCTGTCCCCCGAAATTCGTCGACGGCAGCGGCGGAGCTGCGGAACTGTTTCTGGAAAATTGCCGAATCCTTTAGGGTTTTCCGTCCCGAGGCTTCTTATAGGCGAAGGGGCGTCGCGAGAGGGCAGCCAGGGGCTCCTCACACATGGGTGGCGCGGCCAGGGCCTGGGCCGCGCCACCCCTGTGTGAGGGCAGGCCCTGTCCCCTCTCCTTCCTCTCTTCGGATGTCTGGATGCTCCCGGGAAAAATAAGACTTCTGGCTTTTGTTTCGTCCAATTCCGAGAATATTTCCTGTGTATCACTTCTGAAACACAAAAATAGCAGAAAACAGGAAACTGGCACTGTGGCACTTGTTAATAGGTTAGTTCCGGAAAATGCATAAAAGTGCCACTAAGTGTAACGAAACAATAGGCAAATGGTGTAAAAACAAGCATGGAGCATCAAAAATTATAGATACGTTTGAGACGTATCAGAGCCACGTGGCTTCTTTGATCTCTCTGATGAACTTGGCTTCGAGGAGGCGGTTGATTTCTTCGTCCATCGACTTAGCCTTCTCTGGGTTATACCATCGCATAGACTGCTTGACCGGTTTCGCGTTTGGAAATATCTTAAGCTCGTGCTCGGCGAGTTCCCTGGGGATGCCTGGCATGTCAGCTGGGCACCAGGCGAACATCCTCCAGTGCTCACGGAGGAACTCGATGAGCGCGCTTTCCTATGCAGGAGAGAGAGTTCGACACCCGCGCCGTCTTAGTTGGGTCTGTCGGGTGGATCTGGTGTTCTCGGGTGTCTTTGGTGGCATCGAAAGACAGCTCTGGGGCATTCTACTGCGCCGGTGGGTCGATGTTCATGACAGTGGCCTCCCGAATGTGGTGCAGTTCTTCATGCACCCCGAAGGTCTGGGACATGCTGTTGAAGTCCTTGTCACAGTTTTTTGAACGTGCGAAACTGCCGCTGATCGTCAGTGGTCCTCTGTTTGCGGGCATCCCCAGCTTGAGGTAGGCGTAGTGGGGTACCGCCATGAATCGAGCGAACGCTGGTCGCCCGAGCATAGCATGGTACTGCGAGGGCCAATCGACCACCTCGAATTCGATCTTCTCCTTTCTGAAGTTTGCTAGAGTGCCGAAGATGACGTCGAGATGTATCGCCCCCAATGGGTACGTCGGCTTCCCTGGGATGATTCTGTGGAAGGAAGTCTCTGTTGGCAGGAGATTATTTAGTGGGATCTTGATCTTTCGCAGTGTGTCTGCGTAGATGAGGTTCAAGCTGCTGCCTCTGTCCATGAACACCTTTTTCGAGGTGAAACCCCCTATTTGCGCCTCAAGAACCAAAGCATGGTGTCCTGGGCGTGGGATCTTCGGTGGATGATCTGACCGGTCGAAACCGATCGGATGTTCGGACCAATTCAGGTATTCGGGAGTGGCCGGTGGTGCATGTTCGGCGCGAAACACTTCCCTTGCGCGTTTTCGCTGCACTTTATTCGTCGGGCGCCCCCTCTGGATCATGGGCATGAAACCTCTTGGCGGCGGGAACTCTTCTTCCTCGTTGGCCGGCTGTCGCTGCTCGACTTGCTGGATCGTGGCGGCCTGGTGGCTTTGTTGTACGACGTTTGCTGGTGGGTTCGGCGGTGGTGGTGGAGCGTTGTAGGCTATCACCCCTGCCACTGGTTGCTCGGTGCTCATCCTCTCCTGAAGTGCCCGGTTGAGACGAAGGAATTCCCTGCACTCGATGAGGAGGTGTGCAGGTTTTCGTACTCCGTCCTTGTCGAGGTACGTATGCCTTGGGCATCCGCTATCAAGCATTTCCTCTACCGACAGATGTGGCTGTCGTCGACGCCACTCCTTGCTGGGTTTCGAATCATGACTGCTACTGCCGTGGTAATTGTTTCCTCGTCGCGGTAAGTCGCGATTGTCGTCACGGTCCTCATGTACGTAGCCTGCTGCTACCATGTCTGTGTTCTCCGCGTTGTCGTAGCGGCTTCGGCAACCTTTCTTCCGGGATCCGGGATGGAACTGGTCCTTCGCGTCGACGTCGCGTTCTGCTGACCGACGGCGGCTTCTGGGAGCCGAGATGGAGTCTTCGCCATCAGCCCATTCATTTGCCAGGCTCATGAGGTGGTCGATGGTCCTAGGCTTGCAGCGTCCCAGCTCTTCCTTGAAGTCACGTCGAAAGAGACCATCCCGAAAGGCGTCGATGGCCCTTTCGGGCGAGATGTTTTCCGTCGTGTTCTAGAGGCTGATCCACCGTGAGATGTATGATCTCAGGTTTTCTCCAATTCTCTGCACGCATAGGCGAAGTTCTTCGAATGACGTGGGTCGTCGTGAAGTGCCTCGGAAATTTGCGATAAACGCTTGCTGGAACTCTTCCCAGGAGCGGATGCTATCTGGGGCGAGATTGTTCAACCATGCCCTTGCGTTATCCTTTAGGTGCAGCGATAACAACTGAAGGGCGTTGTCCCTAGATCCGCCGCTGATTTTGACAGCGGTTATGAAGTCATCTAGCCAAATTCGGGGATCTTGCTGCCCGTTGAATTTGACTATGCCGTCGCTGAGTTTGATTCCTTTCGGCAACGGTGCAGAACGGATCAGGAGGCTAAAGCATTCTGCCCCACAGAGTCCGTCATTGGGACCACCGAATGTTTCAGCCTCGCGCCGCGCTCGCCCCTGGTCGACTCTATGCTGGGCCAGACCGTGCCGAAGCTCTCCGTTGAGAGTTTCGACCACTTGCGTCCGAGGAGCTACGGCTGGCACCGGTGCTGGGTGTCTGGCTTGCTCCGGCGGTGGGGCGATTCTTGTTGTTGTCGCGCCATGTGCTGAGCCAGGCGTGCCTTGCAGCACCCTTACTCCTTCGAGCGCTAGATTTCGCAGGTGTCGCATATGTTCGTCGCCATTGGACGCATTCGCAGTGATGTATGCTGCCGCGGCCATGATTGCTGCTTCCTTGGTCTTGGGCATCAACTCAGCTTCATTGAACTCTGCCTCCAGGTTTCGGGTGACATTGTGCATATCGGCCCCACGCTGAGTGCGCGATCTCGATCTATGCTGAACGCTCGAAGAATAATGGGATGACCTTTCGGCCCGCCTCCTGCTGGACGCGTCGGCCTCCTCTCTGCGCCGTTCCAGCACTCGCCTATCAGCGCTGATCTGATCTTTTTGCTCCTGGACGACAAATCTGAGTGCAGCCAAATCATTTGGACTTGGGTTGGGACCGAAGTTTACTTCGCCCGCATAGACCCTTCTTGCGAACCGGATCTGGTCATGTGTGACCACTTGGCGGCCGCTATCTGCCCAGTTTCGACTGTCGTTCTCATTTCCGTCGCCGTGCGATGCCATCATGCAGTGGCCCCCGAGCCACATTGTCGAATCGTCGCTGATTTCGCCCAGCGCTGGAGGATAGACGTCATCGCTTTCGACGTAGGGCCCGACTTCGATCATGAAGTCAGAATCGTAATCAGCCACGTAGCCATCACTGGATGCGTTAGATTCGCATAGTGAGGCGGAACTTGCCAAATTGCCGATTTTCCCCTTAGCTTCGGGGTAGACGTCGTCGTCGTCATCATCTGAGCATGTGTACTCCGAGTACAACCCTTCGTCGTAGTCGGGGTCATACGGTGCAGCGCGGAGTGTGAGGGCGTTGAGAGCCCGAGCGCACTCTGATATCGTCGGGTAGATAGCTGCTGTGCCCCCCCAAGGATCTTCACAGCCGGCGATTTGATGGGATGAGAAATCTCCGGCACCCACGTAGTGGTATGCGTCGCAGTCGACGCAATATGCGGTGGTTGGGGATGGAGGCAGATCTTTGAAATTGTTCGACCCGACTGATGGGGTCGAAGTTTTTGGCTTCGATCTCTCCTCCGATGATGCTAGCGACGCGCTTGTCGAGGGTTTGCCCTTGATGGCTGGTGATTTCGTTGTTTCGGCCGTGAGCGGGGCCGATTCGGCGATGGAAAGTAGCTCTATCGCCCCGTTACCGTCCACATGGAAGTTGAACAGTCCGAAGGCCATGTCATAGCCTCTGAGCGCTATCCCTGTCGTGCCTGAAGGGGGGTCGATGACGTCCGCCGTCGGAACGAAGTTGATGGTGCTTGGCGAAACGCTGTCGATGACAGTCGAATCGACGGCGCCGATCTCTGGCTCCATCGGGCTGGCGTTGACGATGGCCGGCACAGCGATGCCGGCAATGGTGTCGATGTCGATCTTGGATGAGTTGTCGATGTTGGTTGGCACAGTGATGCTGACGACGGTGTCGATGTCGATCTTGGGGGTGGTGTCGATGTTGATCGGCGCAGTGATGCCGACGACGGTGTCGATGTCGATCTTGGAGGTGGTGGGTGATGGAGCCGGTGAATCCGTAGATCCAGATCCCGTCGTCCCCACGGTCGGCGCCAATTGACGAGGTTTATCCCCGGCAATGCCCATGTCGAAGGGCTTTCGATCTAGGAAGCGTATTGGGGACCTGGCAAACTCGACGGCGATCAGACGAAAGCAGAGGGACACGAGGATTTACCCAGGTTCAGCCCCCTCGAAAGGTAAAAGGCCTACATCCTGCTTGTCTGACTTTGTATTGATGGTGCGGTTGCGATGTTGATGTTACAATGGAGGCGTAGATTGGATCTAGCCGAAACAGAGAGCTCTAAGTTGTCGAGCACTCCGGCGTGAGGTGGGTGGAAAAACGTCTAGCCCTCGAGATCTCCCTCCCAGCCTTTTATATGAGAAGGCTGGGTCTCAGGATTGTTTCTCAAGCCAAGTACAGGTCGGATCGATACCCAAATGAAAACCTAATCTATCTCCGATTCTTCGAGTCCTTGCTTGCACGCCAAGTTTAGCTCCTGGGCCACGTTAGACCATTGCCTTGATGGGCCTCGAGAGCCTTTCGAGAGATACCCTTCCTGGACCGAAAACCAGGTAGGCGAATATCGGAGGTCCGTTTGTCATTCCTTCGTCACTCATCGTGTGGGCATCTTCCCCGCATAACATTATATGCCACGACAAGCACCCGATCAAAGCCTTTTGCTTATCTACCTTAGTACGGGAATCTACCCTATAGAGTATGTACCTCCCCGGCACATCCTGACAGTCTACCTCCATATTCGAGCGTAACCCCAGTGCCACGTCAGGAGACCCATAGTGTCTTCCAGCCGGATAAATCCCTCACTGGATCCCGATTTACTATTGCTCATATACTTGCAGCAATCCGGATTCTGGGGTACCGCGTACCCTTATATAGTTATGAGACTCCCATACTAAAATAAACAAACTATGAGCTAAGTCCCGTCCCATACCAGGGTAATCGTGGTTGCACGGGTTAATTATTCTGAGCGAACACTTAGTGATCACCAATGTCATTTCTGGAAAAAAAAACTCCTGCCTCCAACTCCGGGATATACATCCCCACCTTATTTTCAAACTCATTTTTGAAATCCATCAATGGAATAGCACTCCATCCCAAGGTTTTCGAAATCATTTTCAAAGACCCATTTGAGTGTTCCCAACCTAGAGTTTTTGCTCCACTACAAGGTTTTCCAAAGGTTATGATGCTAACCATCATACCACTAACCCAGGGGATAAGTAGGTGTCGAGAGGGTGTCATCCATAAGGATGATAACAATTGACTTGTGGAGCCAAGTCCCTAATAATTGCTATCTAGAGGTGATTACAATATAAAATTATGTATTTTCATAAACATTTATAAAATATGCAATAAGTAAAACTAGGATCAGATATGAATCAAGTTTAGATGTCTTGCCTTGAATAGCTATGTCCCTGGGCTCCTTCCTTAAAAGAAGTACTCAATGTGTTCTACTTCCTTTTATGCATTCTGGAGGCAGTCCTCTTCCTCTCCGATGGCATTTGAATCTAGCGTTGCAAAATGAAAGAAAAGCATTCAATCACAACACAAGCATGCAAAGGAACAAACATTTAGCAAGGCATCTCAAACACACAACCAGAGAGTATCAGAAGCAAAAAAGTAAGGAATCTGAACAAGATTCTATAGGAGTCTAATAGCAAGCTAAACTATTAAACAAGGGGTATGTTATTCCTAGCAACAGTACACCATTTCAAACCAAGCAAGCATGCAAGTGCTAAAATGGTTCAAAAATCACTCCCAGCACATCAATAGGTAGATAACAAGTTTATGAACCCAACAAAGTTGGATTCACCTCAAAACACCTTGTGGTTAATTTTCTATGAAATTCCTAATAACAATAATAGCTATAACACTAGAATAATTCCCAAATATTCTTTGGACATCAAAAAATTGTAACAGAGAATTTTCTGGAAAGCTATTACTAAACACAAGCCATAGAAATTGGACTCATACTAAAATTTCTATTCTATTTTAAAAGAGAAAATAAACAACACTAAGTAAACTCTTTGCCATAAATAATTACTATTGTGGATCTATAGTCCCTATAATACCAAATCCAAGGTGACAAGCAAACTAACACTCAAGAGCATCAGTGAAAATTGGATCCACAACATCCTCACTTATAGAACACAAAATTTGGAATTTTGAAAGAAAAGTGACTAGTTTTGCCAATTAAAACACTCCTAAATATACAGAGATCTATTTGACATGGGACCAGATCCATAAGCTAGATATATAAACAAGGATCACCCAGAAATTTGAATCACTCAAATCGGACACATAGATAATATTCTACAAATTTTACAAACTCATAGATATTTGAATAAACTTAAACAGAGTTTCCTAAAAAAAATAAACACGGGCCAGATCTGAGCGGATCTGGGCTGGACAGCATCGGGCCGGCCCAATCTCGCCATAGCACGCGCGGGAGGAAAAAATGATAGCTAACATTCAGGGCCCACTCGTCAGCGCGTGACTTAACAGCAAAGGGGTATCTTACCACCAGATGGAGATCGGAGGGATGAGAGCAGGCCGCGTCGTCGACCTGCCGGCGGTGACCAAAACACCTGGCGGTGTCCACTTCGGCGAGCCACAGGGAGCTGATGGCTCACCGTCGGTGGCTCTGGAGCACGCCTGGATGCACAGAGAGCACCATAAGGATCAGGAGGAGGTCGCCGAGCTCCTGACCCACTCCATGGACAAGGAAATCGGGTGGATGGCGGACGAGGCCGGAGCTCCAAGGCAGGCGGAGGTGAGTTCGATGGCACCGACGTTTCCAAAGTTCCTGGCAATCAAAGAGAGGGGCATAAGCAGCAAGGAAGGGAGTGGAGTGTAGAGGTGAGACTGGGAGGTTGAGAGGTGGTCTGGGTCATGCCCGGGATGTGGAGGCGGCCGCGTCTGCTCCCAGTCACTGCGAGGGTAGGGAAGTGTCTGGCAGCTGGGCTCCTGTCTAAGGTGTGGTTGAGGTAGAGGGGGAGTGGGGAGTAAGCAGAGATGGGGTTCGGGGGTCCTTAGAAAAGGATGATGAAGGGGACAGGCGTGCGAGCATGGCCGTGCGTGCACAATGGCTGGAGCAGGCGGCGCATGGGACAAGATGTACATGACAAATAGATGGGTCGGGGCTGCGCCAGTATGTCAAGGCACGCGAGACGCGAGTGTTGGCGAGGTTTCAGGGTCGGGGGAGCTCGGTCGGCTCGAGTGGGAGACGTTGAATCCGCGCCCGCCAGGTGTTCGACAGAACGCCGTATGCCAGAGCACGGTCGAGAGGGGCCTGTGTAAGGGTAAATTGCCCCTAAGTGTGTTTTTGGTAATTAATGACAATCCCTATGGACTAATGTTTTTATTGAGCTTTTTTGTGAAGGAATTGTTCATAGAAATTGCTTGAAGTCTATGTGTTGGATTCAAAGCTTGGATGCCATGAAGATAATGATATATCTTAAGTATTGGCATCAAGATCATTGAATAGAAGAGATGAATCCAATATGATTAAGAAGAAGAAATAGAGTTGTAGTTCTTGTGTAGAACTCAAGTAATCCATGCTCTAGCTTATGTGTTAAGCCAAGAAGTCTCAAGATCTTGAGAGTTTGGTTACATGAGAAGAATTCAAGATATGGCTCTATGTTGAGGTCATGATGGTCTCATGAGTTGAGATATGATTGACTAATACCTAGAGCATGCAATCAAATGAAGAATTCTTTATGTGGCTCAAGATATTGTGATAGAGCATGAGAAGATTCAAGGTTGACCAAGGCAAAGATCAAAAATTAGATTCTAGTTTGGTCAACATATGAAGCATAAGGAATGTGCCACATGGGAACAATTGGTCTTGTGGTATGGTATGGTTTGTCAACTATGCTTTGTGAACTAACCCATTATATATGTGTGTTTGTGTTGTCTATGTGGGTTAGGTATTGTGTCATGGATATGCATCACTAGTGGGATTTCATATATCCCATGAAAGGATGACATCAAGTGGTGGTTGTTATCAAGGTTGAGAAGTGCAAGTTTCAAGATAAGCATCTCGAGAAGATCATATGCTTGAAGCTTGTCATCCATTTGGTGATAATGGAATTGTGAAGACATGCCTTAGTGAAGGTATCCCATAGTGGTGTATGGGGGAGCATATTGGAAGTCTTCACGAAGCAACAATGATCAAGTGAAGCATTCCGGCTTGACGGAAGCATGAAGCATCATCATCAAGATCAAGCGGGGTGCGCAAGGCAAAGGTTTGTCCTTGCTAGGTTTTCCTTTTACCGGTCTCAAGGTGTTTGTTGAGAGACCGAGTTATAGGATAGATAGCCGCACTATCAAGAGGGGCCTTCGGTTGGGTAACTTGATCACATCGTCTTAGGGAGCTCAATCCTTTGCATACTTTGCATCTTCCTAGTTTGTTGCTTCTTGGTGTTTCTCCATGTGAGGTTCTTGTGCTTGTTGCTAGCTTTCCAACAAGTCCAAGTTCATCGAAAACAGAATCCGTATGTATCTTTTATCGCGTTTTCGAGTTTGGAGGTTTTACCGGTTCTTTCCTAAAAGAGGTTTTCACCTCTTCTTATTTGGTATTTTATCTCTTACTACTTCTTGGGTTTTATGGTCTCCATTGGATATATATTTTTCTTAGCTTTTTAAAAAGCCCAAGTTTGCTAAAATCGGAGTCCGGATGTGAAAGTTATCGCATTTTTCGTGAGGCTATTTTCTGCCGGTTCTGAGCTCGGTTTGAACCGGAAATTCAACCGGAAATCAACCAAAAAGTTGCAGAACTGTTTTCTTGTATTTTCGGATTTAGGTCCGGTTGGACCGAGTTTTGGACCGGAAATCACCCAAATAAGTGGGAAATGACCCCAACGGCCATATTTGACTTTCCATATAAAAGGGACTTCTTCCCCAATAGTTTTCTAGAGTTCCTAGTGTGTTCTTGAGCATTTCTCTCACCTCCATTATTGACTCTCTTGAGCTTGCTCCCTCTCTCTTCCCTCCAATGATTCTTACATATTTTTGAGGGATTTGAGAGAGGAGATCTTGATCTACAATCTCCATCAATTCATTCCTCCTCTAAGTGAGGGAATCCTTTGAATCAAGATCTTGGAGTCATTGGTTGGCCTCCACCCTTATTCTTCCTCTCTAACTCCTCCATAGCATTTGTTGCCTTGGTGGGATTTGAGAGAGAAGGATTTGAGCACTTCCCCTTGTGTTCTTGCTTTGCATCCTTGCATAGTGTTGAGCTCTCCATTACAATTTGTTCGAGTGAGAGACCATGAGCTTGTTACTCTTGGAGGGTGACCTCCTAGTTGGCTTGGCGGTTGGTGCCTCGGTGACCTCTTTGTGGAAGATTGTGAAGAGGCCCGGGCTTCCCCTTCGTGGGAGTTGTGAAGTGGTTGTGGAGCTTGCCATCTCCGGAGTGGAGGAAAAGCTAACCATAAGAAGGGGTCCCTAGCTTCGTGGGGGACTCGGAGAAGAAGGTGAGCCTTCGTGGTGTTCGGGGGCCTTCGTGGTTACCCGCATCTCTCCAATAGTGATTAGCTTACTTTATGTAAGTGAACATCGGGATACATCTTCGTCTCCGCGTGCCTCGGTTATCTCTATACCCGAGTTTATTTCCTTGTGATAGCCTTTGTGCTTAAAGTACTTGTATCTTGTTTATCACTTGTGAAATATATCTTGTGCTATCTTGCTTAACTCTAGTTGTTGTTGGTGCACTTAGTTGAGCCTAGCTTATATAGGTTTTGTGCTTGTAAAATAAACATTAGTTTAATTCTGTATTCTTACAAGCCAAATCCGTAATAGTTTTTAAAAATGCCTATTCACCCCCTCTCTAGGCGACATCTTGTCCTTTCAGCCTGGAGAAGAAAGAAAACGTCAAAGGCTTGCTTGGGAAGGCACAGATATATACAGTGGAGGCCAGTGGCGAGGTAGATTGAGCAGAGGAGGTGATTTCAAAAACTAAACATGTCATCGGCCATCTAGAGCACTAGGGAGAGAGAGAGATATATAGGGGTTAGGGACTGTAGGAGGACTAGCTAGAGGTGGCAGGGATGCAGGAGAGGTCAGGGTCCAGTGCACCTCGTTGGTGGAGCAAGATATGAGAGAGAGGAAAAGAGATATGGAGGTTGCATGCATCAATCTAGACATGGCCGGCTCACTTGCTTGCCAAGCACAAATGGTCAAAAAAAAATGGTCAGAGATCAATGTGGGTCGACCATGAGGTTGTGCCTCTTATGTTTTGCCACATTGGGTGTCTTGGTGAAGATTAGAAATTATTTAGAAGGAGATAGAGTTGGAAATAGAGATAGATGCTAAAGATGATCACAAAGATATTGCATTACTCTCTTATATAGATGAAGTGATGAGGATAGATGGTAGGTCAGAGAGGTGTGTTTGGTGTGTAGGAAATGCCATTTAATTATGGAAGTTATTTGGATGGGTTTTGAATACTAAAGGAGTTTTACCCAATCTAATAGAATTTCCAAGATACCAACTTTTGGAAATTTAAAAAAATAGCAAGATGCTATTTTGGGCTTAAATGGTTCTACTTTCATATCTATGCATAGTAGATTTGTTTTCCAAATTCAAAGGATGCAAGAAAAACAAGAGATAGCATAGTTGCCCTTCCCATGCATATTGGCTAACAAGAAAATATAATAAGAAGATAAGTTCATAGGAATTATATTTTGAGGTTAAAAGGATGATAAGGAGCATGAATGACATTTCCCATGTTGCTTGAGGGGAGCTGCCATTTTGGAGAGAGTTGGTGGTGATTGGTAAGAAGTGATCCAAAGTTCATAAAGAAATACTAAGGATGGATTTAGTTTTGACTAGAACCCAAAACTAACCCACAATACTACGACAAGGTTCCAAAATATCTTAGGAAGGTTATGGATGGTTACAGTAGTCAAGAAGAAGAGAAGTAGGGCATATGAGAGTCCCTACCGAATTTATTTTAAAATTTAAAAATGTGGAGAAAAGGGACTCTGCTGAAATTCAAATGGTCACTGAAGTGATTAGTGTCAGAAATAGGAGTGAAATAATTAGAAGATGCCCTCAATTGACAAAGTGGTAATGGAGAGAATGGAAGATCAGATGACAAAGATGAAATCTAGGAAGGTACATTGTCATGGATAGAAGATATGAAGTTAAGACAGGTCTCTGAAGATTGAATCTATTAACAAAGGTGAAGATAGGGCCAAGTTTGGAATTTGTTTAACTTTTCATTTTAACTTGCCTCCTTGATACCTATTAACTTCTCTTGGATGCTATTAGCAAACTAAACTTCTACAAGCATAATAAGGACTAAAGGAAGTCTCTTCAAGCAAAGCAATCATGCACACAAAAGGAAGTCAAACAGAGTCAAATGTAGTCAATCATAGTTAGAAATCATGCAGCAACATCATAAGAGCAAAGGTCTGAGCAAGTGCTCAATAATGAGGATGCCATGGGGAAGTTGAAAAGAGCTTCAAGGAAAGGAGTAAGACTTTGGTAGATATTTTCAGAAACAAATGGAGACATAAACATCTCCTTTGTAAAGTTTTCTCAAAGGTGTTTGAAAACCATTTTCCAAAGGTTTATAAAATAGTGATTTTATAAAATAGTGGGATCGCAACACTATGTCCCTGTAGTTTTTAGAAATACTTAGTTTTGGTCAAGCTCTTGTTTTGAAAATAGGTCTTGGCTCCTGTTTTTGGGGAATAAAAAAATATTTTGTAAGAAGAGAGGTGCCAAGATACTTTATTTTGGAGGGAAAGCTAGAAGCACAAAAGGGTGGCATGATCTCATGAGCACACTAATTGTGTTGGTTCACAAGTTGGTTCAACAATATTGTTCAACAAGCAACTCAAACAGACATCATTAACATAACAATCAAGTCAAACAAGCAAGAAATAGTACTTCCAGAGGTTTGCACAAAAAAAGTTTTTGTTGGCCCTCATTTTTGGCTCACCAAACACTACTTAAACAGGGTTACAGAAAGTGGGGTGTTACGCTGCGCGCCGCAGGGAGACGCCGTCGGACGCCACACATACCGCACCGCCGACCTGTAACACGCGACGAAACGCCGCAGCCGCTGCCCCTGTCACCGACCTGCACGCCGCGTGTAGACACCATCAGAGTATCAGACCACAAGAACACTGCCCTTATCTTTCATCGGACGAAATTCCGAGGTATCTATATCAAACATTCTGCCGCACACCAAGAATGGGCTGGGCTTTTCTCTAGTTCTTGGCCCATCTTCTTCGGTTTGATTCAGTCAGTTCCATAGGTTTACAGCGTAATTCCTATGCTCCGCCCGTTAGCGGGGCGAAACTTGGCTCCGCCCGCGTGGGCGCGACGCTGGGCCGGCACGTTAACACGGTGAAGTTGGTTTTTTTGCGTGGTTTTTTCTTTTTTTCTGGTTTCCTGATTTTACTATTTTTATTCTGGTTTTTCATTTCTTTTTCATTCTTTTTTTATTTTTCTTTCTTACAATTTTAAATATTTTTAAAATTTGAACATTTTTTAAATTTGAATATTTTATAAATTGAACATTTTTTATGTTTAAACATTTTTTATGTTTGAACAATTTTCAAATTTGAACAATTTTTATATTTGAACATTTTTTATTTGAACATTTTTTATTTTCAAACAATTTTCAAATTTGAACATTTTTTATATTTGAACATTTTTTATGTTTAAACATTTTTTGTTTGAACATTTTTTATTTTTAAACAATTTTCAAATTTGAACATTTTTTATATTTGAACATTTTTTATGTTTAAACATTTTTTATGTTTGAACTTTTTTTGTTCAGATTCAAATTTTTGTTCAATCCAAAATTTGTTTAAATTTAAAATGTGTTCAAATTTGTGTTCAAATTGTTACAAATTCCAAAAATGTTCAAATTAAAAAATCACTTTTATAAGTTGTTCAGTTTCAAAAAAGTTTTTGAATTTTAAAATGTTCAAATTTGAAACTGTTTGAATTTTTATAATTGTTCATTTCAGAAAAAACAAAAAGAAAAGTAAGCGGCAAAAAAGAAAAATACCTGTTGCTAGGCCGTTCCCGGGGCGGCCCATGAGGGGAGCCTCTGCGGGCGCGCTCTCCTCCCTCCCGCTCGCAGGCGGAGACTAGGAGCTCCCGGTTTACAGCCCGATATTAATTCAGTTTTCCAGGATTTGGGACCGATCTTCCTCACCGTCGCCGCCACTGCACCCTGCCGCCATGGCACCGCCAGCCACCTCCGTCGACCTCAAGGCTGCAAAGAAGGGCAGGAAATCATCGAGCTCCAAGGAAGAGAGAAAGCATGGCAGTGGTAAGCACGAGGGTCATGCCACCACCGCCGACGAAGCCTCTCTACAGGACGAGAAGATGATGCGGTGGGCGATGGAGGATGAGCGGTTCGCGCCGGCGCAGACCGACCCGAGGTTCTGGCCGATGTGGCGGAATGACGCCAAGGTGGGCCTAGACTTGAGGTTTAGCAGCGTGCTCACGGACCCGATGTTCGCTTCGTCGGAGGCGAAAGAGAAGATGATTCGTGAAGAGGAGGACGATGAGCTGGAAGAAGAGGGTTCTAGTAGCGATGACGATGAGGAAAACGATGAACAGGTGATGTTTCCCTTCCGATTATGCAAAATTTCGCTTGATTACCTTTCTCTGCCAAAGATCGGAGTCTTGTCCATTTTCCAGTCATTATTGATAATTCATATATTGGTGATTATTATATGCTATCGCTTTATGGATAGGGATTCTCTCCGAGTCTCACTTTGTTTAGAAGTAAGAAGTACGGTTTCCAGAATCCCAGTTCTTAGGAGAGAATAAAAGCACTTCCGGATGTTGATATGCAAAATATATGCTCTGGTTTGTGGTTTGCAGTTATTGGCTATAGGATGTTTAATCCGTTATTTCATATGGATAGCCTAGATATTGTTTCAATCCCGTTTATGCAGGTTCAAGTTATGGCAACTTTTTTACTTGTGGTCTATGGTTTGCTTGGTGTAGTAGTGTTGTGCTGTTTTATGAATTTTATCTTGTGAACCTAATTGATCGATGCCTGTTAGGGACAGAGATCGCATGTTTCTGCGGCTATGAAATTCCATACTTGACTATAAGATCGACACTTTTAACTAAACTATTGTTCTTATGTTCTGATTTTCTGGAACTTGTCGCATAGTTCGTTTTATTGTCATTACTAGTCTTACGTTATCTGTTTTTATATGATGGATCTTCATAGGTTTGCTTAATTATCATCACGAGACACTTCGCTAGTTGTATTTTTCTTGTCTTCAAGAGACACATATTTCTTGCATTATATCTGTTTCCTTGACTTTTTTTATTTCGCAGTACTCTCTTGGCAGTGACATTGCTCATTACTTGCTGGCGAGGCATGATGATACGCCTATAATTGACAAGGAAACTCACAGGCTTGCTGTTGCTAATATGGATTGGAATCATATTAAGGTGGGTGCCTGTTCAAATTTCTGTCATCTTGAGAAGTATTCTATCTGGCTGAAAAAATTTAGCCATGTTCAAAAGGCAAATTATCATTTCAACTGCTTGAGAATCACCTTAAAAGGATGTGTATGAGGCCAACTTGTTTGTTTTCTGTGGGGTTAATATGCATCTATTTGTTTTTTGGAATTGTGTGTTCATTACAGACTTATATAAGACCTCTAAGGATTGTTTGGATGACAATTTTTTAAATGGATGCTGGTAAAACCGTAGGTTTTCTAGAAAAAAAAATAAGTTATGCTGCTAGTTTGTTAGGTTGAAATGGATATTCAGTTTTTTTTGGCTTCACTTTTTATTTTCTTATCAATTTGTTGTGTTGAGAGCAGATGAAATATCTAGCAGTAAAATTCACATATTTAGGTCGAGAGGTAAATGCACGAAATGTTGATATTTGATTAAGGACAAATCTGAAGTGATGTCAAATTGCTGGTTCTTTGGTCCAGATATCTGCATATTATAATGTCCTGCTTTTTTGGCGGGTTAAAAATGATGACCTGTAGTGAAAAATGATCATATCCAAAATCACCGCAGTCATCATCATTTCTTTGTGTCTTAGGTGTTAATCGCCAAGTGCCCAGCCAATAGGAGGTGCTTTTAAGATTTTACAGCAGTTGAACACAACATCTTCAGACTGCAAAATGATGAGGCTTCCAATCGTAATGCTCTTGTTGCAGAGTTGTGCGCACTAAGGCAATGGTGGAGGCATAAGCCAAATTGACTGGAAATATCCATTCTAGTAAACAAATGTATGATTGATTATTTGGCATTAACCTTGTGTTGGTAACTAGCCATTTAAGCCTTATAACTTAATATTTCACAACATCAGTGCAAACTTACCCCTAAAGATCTGTTCGGGTAAGGGATTTAAATTTGAACGCTTAGCATGGACCTAAATCAGAAAACTTCCTAGAGAAAATCCATCGCCCAAACACACATGTAATTATTGTTTTTTGCATTTAAATATGTGCATCATTTGTTTGGTTAAGTATTGAAGCACTTGCTATGATTTCTGCAGCAATCCAACGAAATATTTTGATACATATTAGTCCAAATTTAACTGACTGAAATTCTATTTTTGCTAAAGTGGAGATCCAAACAAGGAAACAAACCCCTTGGCACTTACAATTTTAGTTGCTCATATAAACTTCTCTCTGGCTGCTTGGGTTAAATTTTTTTTTGCCCTTTCAATAGGCGGTGGACTTGTATATGGTCATGAAATCGTGTATACCAAAAGCTGGGCAAGTTCTATCAGTCTCAATATATCCAACAGAATTTGGACTTAAGTGCATAAACATTGAGTCAACACAAGGCCCTTCTGCTCTTTTTGGTGTTGCTACTGATGATGATGGTGGTGGGGAATACAATAGCAACGATAATAGCGACAGCGATGATTATGACGAAGTAGAAAGTGACCTTGACTCCGAGACTGAGAATAACAAGATCCGAACTTATGAGCTAAACAGACTGAGGTTAGCAACAAAGCATAGAGATACTTTTTCCTATTATCTTCTTTGTTTATGTATCTTATTTTTTGGGACTTAATGAGAAGAGTTTGAATGATTTTTTTTAACAATAGTCCATAATCTTGACATTGGTAATTAAAATATGAAAGATCTTGTGTAAATGTAACTACAGTGGCTTCTGCTTTACATGTTTGGGATTGTGTGCATCGGTCCATAGCATTGTCTATCCATATTTCATGTTTACTATATGAAACTGTTACTACTTGCCAATGGTTTGCTGTTCCACTCTGTAATGATTATATTGATCTTGCTGCAGGTACTACCATGCAGTTGTGGTGTGTGATTCCAGTACAACTGCAGATCACCTATACACAACTCTTGATGGTACTGAGTTAATGAAAACGACAAATATGTTCGATTTGCGTTTCATTCCTGGCTCTGTGGAGTTCAAACATCCTGCTCGTGATATAGCTACAGAGGTATCTTTCTTGAATAGATAGTATTTGCATCCATATTTGTTGGTGGACATATTAAACTGTTGGCACTTGGCAGCATCAATGTTTCTCTTCTTCAGTAGTGTCTAGTCACGTTGGACGGTCCAAAATTTAGGTAGAGTGAGACCAAAGGTAACAAATTGTCATAGTACACACTAGTAAGACGACTTTTTATGCGATAACAGTAGTAAGAGGATTTGATGTTTGATGCAATCCATTCTTGCAGTTACGTGTAAAACATATGAGAAAGTGGACATAGGAGTACCTCACTGAAATGTTCCTTGCTCAACAATTTGCCACATTATTACAGACTTGGGTAAGCAAAATATGGATTAATAGGACACAAAAAATTGTCTGTAAAACCTAGGCCAATTAATGCTTATGTGCATTAACCGTGTAAAGCCCATGGCTCAACACATCTCATCCCGGGCCATGATGTCGAGGCAAAGTTTTAGCCTAGTAAGTCGCTGGACATGTTTATGTTGGGCGACCGCCCTACTTTGCCCTATGGGGTCCTTTGCCACTACAATCCAATTACATTATATTTCTTTCCGTATCGCTTTTCAAATATATGATGTATGTAGGCGCAATCTGCTCTTCACTTGTGCTAAAAGAGGTTTTTTCAGTTTGTAACTTGTTTGACTTCATGCAGGCACCTCCGAATTACAAGGAGCCTGATTTTGAGACTCCTGCTTTGCAACATAGAAAAGTTAAGCTCGCCTTTGATGATGATGAACCAGATCGTAAGAAGGCCTTGCGACCGAAGTTCAAAGGGGATCAGGTCAAGCTCATTTTGATTTGCTAACGTAAAAAAGAAAAATCACCTCGTTGACTTTATAAATTGTCAAGGGAGAAAACTCCTGTGTCAAGATAAGCATTGAGCACTGGTGAATAATAAAATAGGAAATGCAGTGTAATCGTAGACTCTTGTATTTTCTGTGACATAGTTGACTGTTATCTCATTGTCTTGTCCTTCTGTATTTTTCCATCTTTGATGTCTTCTATTTTTTCTATTGCAGTTTGATGACTGGCGTCGATATATAGTCAGTGACAGCGAATCAGATAATGATGTAGGCGATTCTGGTGGTGAGCCCCTGCCAAATGGTGTAGTAAAAAGAAAGTTAACAAATAAGGAGCGTTTGGATTGTTTACAACCAGGAGATAAATCTGATGAGGAACAATCTAATGACCAGGACATGGAGAGAACATTCAATATGGAGAATGAGGACCTCACTAAACGTATCCTTGAGATAAAGAGCACCGAGACGAATACTGTCTGTGAGATGCACCAAGAAAAAATGAAGGAGAAGTGGAAAGCTAGGAAGAGGTCGTAAAAGGATGATGATGACTATAGCAACGAAGATAGTGGTGATGAAAAGGATGATATCTTTGATGATGAAAAGTCTGATGAAGAAGCTAAGCCAATCAAGAAACAGAAGGTGAAGGCCAGAGATAAAGGCAATGACAAGCTTCCAGAGGAACATTTTGAGCGAGAAGCAACTAGAGAAGAGTTGGAGCTCTTGGTTGCTACTTCCCAGGATGCAACCAATGGTGCAAAGGGTTATAACATTAAACGCAAAAGTAAAAAGGGCAAAAGGGGCAAAGATTCTGTCTATGACGAACTCCCCCGAAATCCTCGATCTTAGCAAGGACCCGGGGTTCGAGGACATGTTCACGTCTCATCTGTATGCACTGGATCCTACTAATCCCCAGTACAAGAGGTACCACCAGCTTCTCTAATCATCATTTCCCTACTCTACTACTGTATAATCTGCTTGACCTCCAAAGTGTTAATTTATGCTGACTGTGAATTTTTTTTTACAGGAGTGCCACATTCATGCGAAAACAAGCTGGGAAGAAGGGCGCACAGGCAGGTACATTGGATAATGAACCACCTGTGGAGAAATCCTCTCTAGGAAATACAATTCTACCTGATGATGCATCGGCCAAGAACGCCAGTCAGAATCATGTTGGGCCGTCCACGGAGAAACTGCAGATGCTTTCTGCTGTCAAATCTCTCAAGAGGAACCTTGTTGCGTTCAAAAAAGCAAGCATGAGCGACCTGTAGAGAAGAGTTCTGTTTGCATCGATGCATTCTGCATGAAATGACTCGTTCCTTTCTATGAGAGGAGGGTTTTATGCCTCACTGAAGTACTGAGACTTGTGTTGTTTATGCGTGTATCTGTGTGTGCGTCTTATCGTCATCCTCACATTTTTGGGATTTTTGCAATAGAAATTACTGAGTATATGAAAAACTGAGCTGATGCATTGTTCCGTGCATCCAATTACCAGTTTGACTTTTAGTTTCTGCATTGCGTCAATGAGCACACAACCATCAAGGCTCAAGCCCATACGACCATATTAAAAAACAAACCTATGACTAAATATAATGTGAAGAATTGATTATCAGTGCCAGGTGAGGCCTCGTGTAATTAAAAATAAAATAATGAACAGGCATCAAAACGTATGAGTATATATCTTGGACAAATTGTCTACAACTTTGTCGTAGTCATCAGCGATGCAACTTGGAAAGCTGCGATTGGTGTTCATAATTGTAAAATTCAGTTCCATCCAAAAACATTTCCAAACTAACTAAACAAAGAGAAGCGAAAAAATTACGTTTGACAACAGAGGCCACACGCATGGCGTCCACAGCTCTAGCTGTTCTTGCAGTACTCATCGGCACATGCCCGACGATAACTGCCTCAACTGACAATGGTTTCCGCGGCTCCCTCACTCGCATGCACAGTCATTCCAGCAACTACTCCGCCGCGGTACACCGGGATACGCGCCGCCTCGCCTTCCTCGCGCCCGCTCCAACGACGAGCCCCGCCCTCGCCATCCTGGCGATGGCCGAGAACGGCGCCGGAGCGTACCACGTGAGCCTCTCCATCGGCACGCCGCCGCTCACCTTCCTGGCGATCCTCGACACCGGCAGCGACCTGGTCTGGACGCAGTGCGCGCCGTGCACCGAGTGCTTCGCGCAGCCCACGCCGCTGTACGACCCGGCGAGCTCCTCCACCTTCTCCAGGCTCCCGTGCGCGAGCCCGCTCTGCCAGTCCCTGCCGAGCCCCTTCCGCTCGTGCGACGCCACCGGCGGCTGCGCCTACGACTACCGCTACGTGTCAGGCTTCACCGCGGGCTACCTCGCCGCCGAGACGCTCGCAGTCGGCGGCGCCTCGTTCCGCGACTTCGCCTTCGGGTGCAGCACGGCGAACGGCGGGCACATGGACGACGCCTCGGGAATCGTGGGGCTCGGACGCGGCCCGCTCTCCTTCGTGTCGCAGCTCGGCGTCGGCCGGTTCTCGTACTGCCTCCGCTCCGACTCGGACGCCGGCGCCAGCCCGATCCTCTTCGGCTCCCTGGCGAACGTGACGGGCGGCGACGGCAAAGTTCAGTCCACGCCGCTCGTCCGGAACCCCGCGGTGCCGGTGCCGCGCGCCCCGTACTACTACGTGGACCTAACCGGCGTCAGGGTCGGCGCGGCGGACCTCCCGGTCACGCCCGCCACATTCGGCTTCACGGCCGCCGGCGCGGGCGGGGTGATCGTGGACTCCGGCACGACGTTCACGTACCTCGCCGAGGCGGGCTACGCGATGGTGGAGCGGGCCTTCCTGTCGCAGACGGCCGGCCTGTTGACGAGAGTGAGCGGCGCGCGGTTCGACTTCGACCTGTGCTTCGAGGCCGCCGACGTCGACGCCGTGGTCGTGCCAGGTCTGGTGCTGGCTTTCGCGGGCGGCGCGGAGTACCCCGTGCCGCGGCGGAGCTACTTCGACGCCGTGGACGAGGAAGGCCGCGTGGGGTGCTTGCTGGTGCTCCCGACGGGGGGCGTGTCCGTCATCGGCAACGTGATGCAGATGGACCTGCACGTGCTCTATGATCTCGACGGCGAGACTATGTCCTTCGCGCCGGCCGACTGTGCCAGTGTTTGATCGAATTACTTGTTTGATCATTGCCGTATACATTTTTCGTCAAAAATTTACTCTGTACAGTTTCTTTTTTCTTTGAGAAATCAGTTTTCAGCAAGATGGCGTCGACAGTATGGCATTTTCTTGCTTTATCCACACACGCGAGCACAAGGTTTAATATTGTGATGTGATGACGTTATTCGAGACGCGTGTAATGCCGTCGCCGACATCAGTGATTATAGTCCCAAATTTTCAATTGACATGGATGTTAGGATTATCTAAACAGTTTTTAACGAAGCAGGAGTGTGCCATTGTCCGCCACGAAGCAAAATGCCTATGTTCCGAAGCATCGGGTTCAAAACAATTGCAACTTCAAATAGTGAACAGTGCAAATTTTCAAATATCCAAAAATTGCCAGATTTTATCATTTTTTTGTAGCCAGTATAGTAAGTATTTTGTGTTGAGATTTTACAGATTTGTAGAATACGGCATTAACTATATCTAGATTTTTTTAAGAATCTTTTGTAACTTCGAATTGTGGTTTTCCAATTTTGTAAGAAAAATAGGCCGAGCTACAGGACTACATTTGAGTTTGCTATGGACCAAACGTGGTCGTAGAATTCAGTTGAAACAAAAAACGTGGCTGTAGAATTGCATTTTCGGTCACCTGCAAATGACATTATTATTACCTGTGAACACAAATACTATAACAAGGCAATTTACAGTTCACCGCACTTGGCAGGCTCGAACGACAGGACGCCCGCCTCGAGATCGTACATGACGTGCATGCTCTGCTGCTGCAGGCTGCCGAGCACCGACATCCCCCGCATGCTCACCATCCCGAGGCACGCCACACCGGCGCTCCGGTCCTCCACCACGTAGCTCTCCCTGGGGAACGCCATGTCCGCGCCGTCGAAATGGAACACCAGGCGCGGCACGTCCACGGCCTCGGTCCTCCCCTCCGGCGCGGCGAAGCAGAGGCTGAGGCCGAGGTGCGCGCCGCTGGCCAGCGGCAGCCCCACGCGCGCCGCGACGGCGCGGGCCAGCGCCACGTACGCGCGCTCCTCCAGCGCGGTGAACGTCGTGCCGGAGTCGATGATGAACCCGCCGCCGCCCATCAGCGACAGCCGGAACACGGCGGGGTCGATCGGCAGCAGGGTGTCGCCGACAGTGATCCCTTCTAGGTTGAGGTAGTAGTAGGAGCTCCTGCGCCCACCACCGGCTGGGTTGTGCGCGAACGGCGTGGACATGGCGGTGGCCGAGAGGGCCGCCGACGGGCCCAGGAAGAGAGGGCTCGCCGTCTTGTCGTTGAAGTGCGTGAAGCAGTAGGAGAACCTCGTGACGCCCAGCTGAGACGCTAGCGACAGTGGCCCCCTTCCCATCCCGACAGCCATGGTTCTCCGTGCCGCAGCCGAAGGCGATGCCGTGCGCGGTGGCGCCTGAGCCGAAGGTCAACGTTTCCGTGGCGAGGACGCCGTCCGTCGAGGTGCCGTCGCCATAGGAGAAGTAGTACGGGCAGCCGGGCTGTGGCGCGGAGCAGTGCGAGCTCGGGTCGCGGAGCGCGTCGCAGAGCGGGGAGCGGCACGACACGTTGGCGTAGGTGGTCGACTTGGTCGGCGCGTACAGCGGCGTGGGCTGCGGGAAACACTTCCGGCAGGGCTCGTCGCACTGCGTCCAGATGAGGTCGCTGCCCGTGTCGAGGACGGCGGTGATCGGGAGCGGCGGCGTGCCGATGGCGAGGTCGACGAGGTACGTCGCCGTGCTCGCGTGCACTGACGCCGTTCCTTCCGCACCGTTGCTCTTTAGCTTTGCACGGGATGAGATGCCCGTGTCAAGGAGGCCGTTGACTCGACGGTAGCTCCGGTCGGCGGCGCGGCGGATGCGCTCGATCCCGGTGAAGTCGCCGAGGGTGTCAGCGTGCGTTAGCTCAAGACGAATGCCACGGCTCGATCCAGTGGCAAACGACGGCAGCAAGAGGAGGATCCACAGGAGAAGAGAACTCTCCCGCGCCATTGTTTCATACAAGTAGAGAAATGAAATCAGAGATGGAAGTATGGAACTATAACTTGTTGATGCTCGTTCTTTGGTGCCTTGGTGGCCTGGTGGATATGTTGAATTGTCCAATGACGATCGATTCTGGACGAATCCTGGATAGTGTCTCCGAAGTGCATCCCCACGTCGCTACAACCTCTCTGGCTCCATTTCCTTAGGCCTCCTTTTATTCATAGGATTTGTATAGGAATTATGTAGGATTTAAATTTTATAGGAAAATTTCCTACACACATGTTTGATTCATAGGAACATATCCTATAGGAAATAATTCTATAGGAATCTAGTAGTGTAAATCCTATAGGAAAAACCATTAGGTCATACCTCATAAAAAAATTCCTTTGCTACAATCAAAGCTGCTCTATCTTCCTATAGGATTCAAGTAGGCATGACAATCTAATCCTATGACTTTTCTATTCCCATAATTTTCCTATCTTATGAATCAAAGAAGCCCTTATTCTTTTTACGCGAGACCTCTGCAGTCTGCCCTGTTAAAAGTGTTGACCCATAGTGTTCCTCCAAGGCGACGCTTTTTTCCCTTTCTCCTAACTGCACCAGAGCAGCGGCGGTTTCAGAGCCAAAAATACTCGCCGCGATTCCGTCGCTCCCCTTCCTCTCCGATCACTGTTCTGGCGTCGCAAGGGGGAGAGGGGCCCCGGCTTTTGTTTATACTTGTGTCTTAGTCCTAGGGTATCTAGGTTTTCAAATTTTCTCTATCAACATCATGGTGAGACGGATATCGATGGTGATAGTTGGAATAATGGTTTTTCAACACATGCTTTTGCTCGTTGGAGGCGACGTTGGCGCCAGCTAGAGGTTTTTGAAACCCAAAGCTATTGAAGTGGATGCGATCTGGCATTGCGTCATGACATGGCGACATGATAGGCTGCTCTTGGACTTTGAGTACGGTAGGCTTGACTGTTGCATCTTTGCGGAAGACGGTGTGGTGGATCCCGCTGCCTGAAGAGTGGTATGGTGTTGGCCCTGAATCTGCTATTGAAGAAGTTTGGAGTGTTCCTTCGGCCGATGATGTTCCTTATCAGGATAGATCCCGTTTTACAGAGCTGATAGCTATCGTGTCTCGTTAACTCCTCCTGACAAGAGTTTCTTCAGCGCCAATGAGTGAACCAAGTGCGGGTGCTCTTCTTATTTAGCACCGACAAAGATTTATAATTGGTACTTGCGGCGATGGTAGTTTGCAGCAGTACAACCCATTATGTTGCTTGTGTAGTACATCGTTAAAAAAAGTGCTGAGACATATAGAAGGCCTCGCTTACAACTGAGGGAGACATATCTACTCCGCCCAGTCCATCCTTTCTTTGAAGCCCAGCCCTTGCTTCGGAACGGTTGTAAATCAATCTCGTGCGGTGTCTTTTTATGACTTCATAAAGACCAAATCGGCGGAAATTCAATCTGGCTCCCATGCATATGCTCCCTATGTTTTAAAAAACATTTTGAAGTGTTAAAAAATGTTAATAAAAAATTTCACATGCACATCTCTGATGACCCACAAGTATAGGGGGTGTATCGTAGTACTCTTCATAAATAAGAGTGTCGAACCCAACAAGGAGCAGAAGGTGTTGACAAGTGGTTTTGATCAAGGATTCACTGTAAATACTAGCAAACGGGTTTTCAGGGGTATTTGGTAATATAAATAAATAAAGTATGAATAAATAAAAGACAGTAATAATAATTGTTGCAAGTGGCCCAGTCCTTTCTAAAGCAAAGGACAAGTCGGTTGTGTAACTTATGATGACCAAACGTTCTCAAGGACACACGGGAGTTTCTGTCAAGTGCTTTCGCTTCATACCGCTGAATAATCTTTATTGGTTTGATAAGTGTTATGGGGCTGAACCTGTGCTAGCGCACTAACCTTACTAGGATAAATACACACTTGCGATTATACCCCTTGCAAGCATCCGCAACTACAAGAAAGTAATTAAGATAAATCTAACCATAGCCTTAAACTCTAAGATCCTACGCTCCTTGGTGCAATGGTTTTCCAATGGAGGTTTAGGTTTCTGTCACTCCAGCAACCTCACAATTGGTAGCCAAATACACAATGCATCTCACTAGGCCCATAAATGGTGAAGTATCATGTAGTCGACGTTCACATGACACCACTAGTGAAATAGCACCACAACAAATAAATATCAAACTATTAAATATTACTCAACATAATTCCACTACTAACAACTTGACTTCTCACATGTCCTCAAGAACTAAACGAACTACTCACAAGACATCATAGGTGAAATAATGGTAAATAACAATCTAAATATAAACCCTAATTCGATGGTTCCACTCAATAGCATCAACCACAAGAGTAATCAACACCGGGAAAGTTTTCCCTAAGAATTTGACAAGATTCAACTCAAGATGTTACAGCGGGATGGCGTGGTGATGGTGAAGATGAAGGTGCTGGTGATGAGGATGATGGTGATGATGATCCCGATGAAGTCCGGTGCAATGATGATGATGATGGCGACGATCTCCCCTCTCCGGGAAGGAATTTCCCCGATAGATTTCTGCCTGCCGGAGAGCTTTTCTCTCTCTGGTGTTTTTCGCCCCGCAGAGGCGGCGGTGTCTATCTCTGAGCCCCCCCTTGACTTAGGTTTTCGGGGACGATAAAATACGAGAAGGGGCGATGGCAGAAGTGGGCTAGGGCGGCCACACAACAGGCCGGCGCGGCCAGGGGTGGGCCCGCGCCCCCTGTGTGTGAGCCTGCCATGTGGCTCCTCTCGCCTCCTCCTTCTGGCTTCTTCAGTCTTCTGGCAAAATATAATTTTCTGGTATTTTTCTGGAATTTCCTGATCTTCCGAAACATGGTGTCTTGACGGTCCTTTTTTCAGCAGAATCCTGACTCCGGCAGCAAATCCTCCAATGATCATCAAACATGTAAAAATAGAGGAAACAACATAAATATCATCTCTAAATGTGAAATATATTAATGAATAACAGTAAATTATGATACAAAATAGTGATGCAAAATGGACGTATCAACCCCCCAAGCTTAGACCTCGCTTGTGCCCAAGCAAAAACTAAACTCAGTAAACATGACCACGGGTTTATGGAGTGAAGTGTCGATAATCAAAATACGGACAAGAAGCATCACATTCACCAAGGCACAAATTATAATAGATAGCAACTTCCCTTTATATGATATAGACTTGCAATAAGTATTAGGTAATCACAAATAAAGATGCACAAGGTAAACTATAATTGGTGATGGCAAACCTTAGTTCTTGGTTAGAGAACAATGAACAAACTATACTTGCTTTTGAACAGAGCCTTTTAAAACAGAGCTAATATAGCAAAAACCATATGCTCAATGAAACAAACTCTTTGCAATCATAGAAAGCTTTCAAAGATGCATTCCTTCAGATAAAAGCATTATACTAAACAAAAGAAGTTAGTAAACATGATTGAACGGATCAACATATGGATGAGTGAAACATAACAACTCAAATGCTTGCTTGAGATAGAAGGGATTAGGTTACTCAACATAAAAGTAAAAGACAGGCCCTTCGCAGAGGGAAGCAGTGATTAAATATGTGCTAGAGCTTTTTATTTGTAAAACAGAGGTAAAAGTTATTTTGAGAGGTGGTTGCTTTTGTCAACGACTAGCAACGGAGTTCTTGATATCTTCCATACTAAACAAGTGAGAGCGGTTTCGAGATGTTGATTAATTGGCACAATGGTGCTCTTTTATAGCTTTGCACTCCTCCCCACCTTTTCCTTTCTCAAACCATGGCTAACCGATTCCATCAGGTGCCCACCAACTTTCACATACCATGGAGGAGTGCCTTTTTTCTTTCTCTTTTTTTAGATTACAATGGTCTGACCAGCTCTCTTGCAAAATTAATGACGAGCAGATGAAGCTGCCTAGTCGAGGGGTACTCAATTTAGTATGGAAGATAACTATCGTGGTTTCGTCAACAGATCTGCCATAGGGGTAGGGGTATGGCGGTTTGTGGAATGGGGTGAACACGGCGGAGCGATCCGGGACGATGGTAGCACGAGTTTACCCAGCTTCAGATCCCGCAACGGTGGCGAGACCCTACGTGCTGCTATAATTCACTATATGGCAACAAGTGCTCGATTGCAATGAGGAGGTTGGCTATCTCGCTATGCGATCCGCCGTAACCTAGCTATTGTGTTCTCTGGTGCCTCAAGGGCTGCTCCACGCCGGGCTTATAAAGGCGCCTGGCGTGGGCTACACGATGGTACTGGAGCGGATACAACTTGGAGTCCTAGACTAAGTCCTATGCGTGTACTACAAGGCAACCCACCATGGGCCTGTCTTTGGATCCGCCATAAGCGCCTGTGCCCAGTACCGCCGTGGCAACTTCAGCAACTGGGCCGCCCAGTAGGCAATCCGCCATACCACCTGATGTCTACGCACTTCTATTCTTGTAGACACTTGTTGGACCTCCAAGTGCAGAGGTTTGTAGAACAGCAGCAATGTAGCGTACATGTGCTTTATTTGTGCTAGTCCCGGATCGACTGCTAGCACACACAGTTGCAAGATAAAATATCAAGATTACAAAGGTCTTTATTACAACGCTTGATCCACAAATAACTTAGTCTTTTACAACCCAAGAGGCACAAAGCCACAAATTCTTATTACAACTCATGGAAATGACTAAGTAAATAAACTACAAGTCTTCTTTCTTCATTGATCCGCAGGCAGACGTGTTGGACGAAGACTCGTGACCGTAGCGCAGAAACCTTCAATCTTCGTAGTATCCACCTGCAACATGATACGTTGCAGCCACGGAGGGTCAATACGTTGAATGTATTGGCAAATGTCACTTTGGTGGACTCAATGGCACCTACACTTATATGCTCTTTTGGCCAGGTGGAGTTTAACTTAGCAAAAGCAAGCCTTTTTCCTATCTTTGTAAAACTCAAATTTTCCTTAGCAAAATTTTGTCCAGAAGGACCTTTTCTACCCAAGTTCACCCATCAAGTTTTAACTTAGAGAAATTGGGGTGAGGAGATTCTTGAACGGCTTCAACGTCATGTCACTCAGAATTGTCCGTAACCGGGGACACGGCTAAGTACTTAGTTTTAACCCTCTGCAGAGGTGGTGCACTTTTCCCACAAGACTTAGTTAACCCGTTTTGCCGTGAGACTCATTTTGCCTCAAACGGCCAAGTGAAAACTAAGACGAGGCCTTTCAGAAGCATTCCCTCAGACCAAACGGACGCGTTCCATCCTACCAACATCTACCACCCTCTGTCCGCCTGGCTTGAGTTCTTGCAGCTTAGTTGACCAAGACAGAGCCCATATGACTTGTGGTTGCACTGGAAGCTTCACGACTTGAACGTCTCCAATCTCTTTGCTCCTGGGTGGCCGTCCACAAGTGAGATACACCTGGTGGTTCAGAGGTTCGACGACATGACCCCAGGGAACCACTCAACATAAACCAATCAAAAGCCACTTCCACCCAGGTGGTTCATTAACTTAGTTGTTTTCTTAGTTTTTGAAAAACAAGGTTTTCAACACTTAGCCAAAAATCATGTGTTAACCCTTCTCACAACAAGAACAAAAGTAAAGTCCTATTGCAGCAGCAATTCTACTAGGAGATGCAAAGCTAAGCAAGCTAGACAAAAACTTATCATAAAATCTAGCAAGCTAAAGACAAGAATTTATAAAAACACCTACACATGCATCTTCTACTAGAAAGGCTACAAGACCAAACTTTCAGTAGGACAAGGGAACATGGTGACACTTGCCTTGGTGAAGAGAGGAGTTAGTGCACTCGTCACAAAGGCACTCGTTGCACTCAGCATAATCTACACAAAGATAAAACTCAAATAAACAACCATAGCAACAATATTGACGTGTAACATATGCATGCATGTATGCAAACATGATTTAATAAAACAAAATATTTTATTTTGACCAAGGACATTAAACATGAGGTTAAACATGTGGGGATGTCACAATTAATAATTTGCAAAAAGAATTATCTTAATCGAATTTATAGAACACCTTTTATGGTTAAAATAGGATTTAAACTCCTAAATTACAAACAGAAAGTTTATTTATCTGTAAAATCATAATTTCAACATCACTGGACAGATCTTGAAATAACGAAGCTAACGCAAAAAGAATCAACTAAAACGGGATTACGGTTATTTAATTACGAATTTTTGAAGTTTGATGTTTTTAGCATATTCGGTCGACGTCGCGAATTCCTGGAGCGTCGGATCTTGATCTGACGGTCACGGTGCTCCGGCTTCAGATCAGCGGCTTGGCTTGGCTCAGCTTGGCTCATGGCTTGTCTCCGGCTGACGACTTTGACGTTTAGTCAAAATTTTAGTGACAGATTTGCAAATTCTAAAAATAGGAAACAAAATACTACCGGATAGAGAATTCAATTTCCAACTCAACGCAAAAAAATTATTTAAAACGGTGCTTTACAATTTAAGTTATAAATTTTCAAAGTTCTAGGTGAGCTAGCCCAAAACGTAAACAGATTGATCTATGCGCATGAGCAGTCTACCGGTTGAGGCTAACTTGAACCTTCAGATGTCGATCTAACGGGTACAACTGATTCCTATACTAACTTAACAAAACGTTGGACGAGGACGGTAGTGACTTACAGCAGCGGCACTCCGGTGGTTCTTCGGCTCAGTGAAGACGGCGAAGTCGGATGATGTAGATGACAGCGTACAGATGTTCCTAGCGGTCACGTCCCCTCGATGAGAGCTCCTCTCTCCTCGAACGGCTGAGTCGAGCAGATGGATATGGTGTTCTCCGGCGGTGCTTCGGCGAGGTCGAACGGCAACTCCGGTATGCTAAAACAAAAACAAAACGGATGAGAAGAAGTGGTGTAGCAAATTGAGGAGATGGTATGGCTTAGAAGGGTTCAGAGGTTCCGAAAGACAGCGACAAGTACCTCCGAGCTCCAATAATGGTGGCGGCGGTGAGATCGAAATTGGGCAGCCTGGGGGCGGAGTTCGTTAGGGTTTTTGAGGGGGATAGAGTGCGAGGTCGAGGGCTATTTATAGGCGGAAGGCTTGGCCGAGGGGTCAAGAAATCGGTGCGAAATCGGAGATATTTCCGGTCAGTTTGAGTTAAGAACGAACTTGTGTTCGTTCACGATTCTGTTCAGAGATTAGAGATGACAAGCGGGTCCCACTGGTAAAACAAAAAACAAAAAGGAGCGTGGTTGTTGGGTTGGAGTGGACGAGGTGTGCGCGGTGTGCGTGCACGGAAAGCCGAACTGGGCCGGCTATTCCGGTCTGGTTCGGTTGTCCCCCTTTTTTTCTCTTTTTTTTTCCTTCCTTTTCTTTGTATTTAATTTTGATAAATCTAGACTGGGTTTGATAAAGATCAGAGTAATTTTTAGAAATTAATACAAGTAACATAAAATTAATATTGATTAAAAAAAAAATGCAAATTTAAGACTATGCCATGATTATATGATGCATGATTTCATGTGAAAAAAAAATTTATAAATTCTTTTCCCAAAAATTGGGATGTTACAAGCAAGTTTCCCTTAAGTGGATCACCCAAGGTTTATCGAACTCAGGGAGGTTAGAGGTCAAAGCTATCCCTCTCAAGCAACCCTGCAATTACGATACAGAAAGTCTCTTGTGTCCCCAACACACCCAATACACTTGTCAGATGTATAGGTGCACTAGTTCGGTGAAGAGATAGTGAAATACAAGTGGTATGGATGATTATAAGTAGCAAACATGATGTGAAATAAATATCGCTGCGAGCAAACAAGTAACAAAATAGCAAGTAAACGGTGTGCAATGCTTGGAAACAAGGCCTAGGGATCATACTTTCACTAGTGGACACACTCCCAACAAATATAACATGATTGAACAAATAAACAACTTCTCTCCACTATGGTACTCTGAATTACTCTCCTATTGAATAACACTAATCATTGTGTAGTGGCTACAGAAGCACCCCTTAAAGTTCATCAAGTACTTGACAAACACCACTCATAGAGACATCCAAATCAGATCACAACTCAAGATAGACATCATTGCAACTTAGACCAAGTACTAACACGGTGCACACACTGTCAATATTACACCATGAAAGGAGGAATAGAACACTCAATACTATCATAGTAATAATTACTCTCATAATCCACAAGAGATCACAATCATAGCCTAAACCAAGTACCACCACGATGCACGCACTGTCACCGTTACACCATGGCAGGAGGAATAGATTACTTTAATAACATCACTAGAGTACACTATAATAATTAAGCATATGAGTAGCATAATATCTGAATAATAACATCTACTTGTTCAACATGATATAAAGCTCACGATCATATAAAGATCACATCATGGGAAAGAGAGGTGAACCACATAGCTACTGGTAGAGCCCTTACCCCGGGGATGAACTACTCCCTCCTTATCATAGGAGACAGCAAGGTTGATGGAGATGGCGGTGAGGTCGATGGAGACGGCGGAGACGGTGATGGAGACCGATGGAGATGGCTCCGGGGGCACTTCCCTGTCCCGACAGGGTGCCGGAACAGAGATTTCTGTCCCCCAAAATTCATCGATGGCGGCGGCGGAGCTGCGGAACTCTTTCTGGAAAATTGCCGAATCCCCTAGGGTTTTCCGTCCCGAGGCTTTATATAGGCGAAGGGGCAATGTCAGGGGTGGGACCAGGCGCCCTCACACATGGTTGGCGCGGCCAGGGGCCTGGCCGCGCCACCCATGCATGTGGGGCCCTGGTGGCCCCCCCTCCGACTCTTCTTCAGATCTCTGGAAGCTTCCGGGTAAAATAAGACTTCAGGATGTGGTTTCGTCCAATTCCAAGAATATTTCCTGTGTATCACTTCTAAAACACAAAAACAGCAGAAAACAGGGAACTGGCACTGTGGCACTTGTTAATAGGTTAGTTCCAGAAAATGCATAAAAGTGCCACTAAGTGTAACGAAACAATAGGCAAATGGTGTAAAAACAAGCATGGGGCATCAAAAATTATAGATACGTTGGAGACGTATCAGCATCCCCAAGCTTAACTCATGATTGTCCTCGAGTAGGTAAGTGATAACAAAAAAAAAATTTGAGGTGACATGCACCTACACAATCTTGATCATATATGTAAGCATTGTGAGCTAGGATCATAAGAACTTAAAACATGGGCATGAAAGATATAATCTTGACAATAAAGACTTAGCAACCATGTTGTAAACATGAAGATGAACAAAAACAAAAGATCATGAAAATGAAACAATAAAAGTCAAACGTGTGTTCAAATCATATGGAAAAAAATATACAAATGGTTTTCAGCTTGTCCTTCAAAGAGAGCAAAACATAAATGCATAGGACACCTTCAAGTTTAAGAGGGCGACTAGATACAAATAATTTAAGAACAAGTGAAACCAACAATATGAATCAATCAATGAACTTTGGGACAATGCATATCACACTAAGAATGACAACTATGCTCTCTTAATGGTGCATAAAGAAAGAAGGTGGTGACTCAACATAAAAGTAAAAGAAAGACCCTTCGCAGAGGGAAGCAGTGATTAAACATGTGCTAGAGCTTTTCATTTGTAAAACAGAGAGATAAAAATTGGTTTTGAGAGGTGGTTGTCTTTGTCAACGACTGGCAATGGGGTTCTTACTATCTTCCATATAAAAATAAAGCAAGTTTTTGAGAGAGAGATTGGCACTTTTATGCTCTTTTATAAAGCTTGGCACTCCTCCCCACCTTTTTTTCCTTTCACAAACCATGGCTAACCGATTCCATCGGGTGCCCACCAACATTCACTTTCCATGGAGGAGTGCCTTTTTTCTTTCTTTTTTTCTTTTTTTTCTTTTTGGAATAAGCAATATGGAAGATAGCAAATCCGACCACTACGTCCCCATGAGCTAAAAACAGTGTCACAAAATGAGAAGTGTTTTGAAGGTTTTTTGAAAGGTAGCACATGAAAATTTTACTTTGGAATGGCTTACAAATACGATGCATAGGAATTTATAGTGGACACAATGGCAAACTTGGTTTTTGGGAGTTGGATGCACGAGTAGAGCTCATACTCAGTACAAAATGAGGGCTAGCAAAAGACTGGGAGCGACCAACTAAGAGAGCAATAATGGCCATAATCATGCAAAGCGACAAAGCAATATTAAAAGAAGCATAAGATGGCATCAAAAGTCAAAAACTAAATGATCATAGAGGCTATAGGCGACTTATTTTGTAGTCAACATGTGTAAGCATGTGCCAAGTCAATCCAAATAAAGCATCAAAGGAGAAAACCAAATTAATGCTTCCAAATAATTAAAACAATGCATGATTTTTTCAAAGGCTCATTAAGCAATCTCAGTTATTTGAGACAAGTCATGCTACAGCAAAACCACTAAGCATACTATCAAAAAGACATCAAGCATGACATGCAAAAGCCTAGGCCGCAGTCTACACGAGCTCCTTCTTGTACCACTTTTTTGCATAAAGCTTTTTCTCTTTTCCAACACCATTCAAACTTTTTTATAAACACCTCTTTTGATGAAAACCAATAAAGACCAGAGGCAAAAATACACCTTGATGAAAAGATATAACAAGATCTGAATGCAAATCAAGGTGAAAATCGAAAACCAAAAGCAATAGCAGAAAAAGAGAACACTCATTGAACGATAAGAGTGAAAACTAGAGTGTTCTTGGCAAATGAAAAGCAAGGTATGTCTCCCTCCAAACAACATGATGTGATCAAACCATTTATTACAGCAAATAAAGCAAAAAAAACTAAAAAAAAACTAATGCTCCAAGAAAAACGCATAGTGCATGAAGCAATAAAAATATAGTATCTTGAAAGGTGACCTGATTTTTGCCGATGAAGAAGGGGTGCCTCGGGGGCATCCCCAAGCTTTGATGCTTATACTTCTTTGATATTTCTTAGGGTGATGCATGGGCATCCCCACGCTTGAGCTTTTATCCATTCTTCAACTCATCTCATCATTCTCCAATCCCTACACTTGAAAACTTCCTTCATACAAAACTAAACACAATTCTATTAGCAACATTAGTGCAAGCATAACATATAATCAACCTCTATTTGCTTCAGGTTTCAACTCAAAACCACCACATATATAGAAAATACTACTGTAGCAACCTCTCCAAAAGTTCCATGATCAAAAGAACTCAAAAGAAAGCGATAAAGTGGCAAACACAAATATTGGCAGAAATCTGTCAAAGCTGAACAGCTGACAAAGGTCGAATTTTTGAGGGATTTTCTTTTGCTCAAATCAAAAAGTGTTCAACTAAGAAAAGTTTGGATATAACCTGGGGCATATGCACAAGAAATATCAGGTCCAAAAGATATACAGAGAATTTATACAAATTTTTACGGTGCAGCACTAAAAACAGTTTCAGGACAGCAACATTCCCAAATCTTACCTCACTGAAATTAGAGGCTTCTCTTGGCACAACAACGAAATAAAAAGGATAAGGAGCAGTTATTACAGTAGTAATAACTTCCAAGACTCAAATAAAAGAAAAAGTACTAAAAATAAAACAATGGGTTATCTCCCAAGAGTGCTTTTCTTTAACGCCTTTGAGCTAGGCGCAGTAATTTGCAAAGATGCTCATGTGGGCGCCATATAAGAGCTTGAGGCAAAGGCGCCATATAGGAACTTAAAGCAATAGAGAGCATCAAAAAGCAAATGTGAAAGATATTTATATCTGAACCACTTCCTATGCATAGGAATCTTGTAAGAAAATAAATCAATGAGGCACATAGTAGCAAGCATGGATAGATAAAACAAGTGCCACTTCAAAGATTGCAACATAAAGAGGGGAAACTTAATATTGTTGAGATCCATCAAACCATGTTTCCCTCTCTCATAATAACTTTCAGTAGCATCGTGAATAGAACTAACAATATAACTATCACGTAAAACATCCCTATCATGAGCCACATGCATAAAAGTATTAATGCTCACCACAGGAACAATAGTAGTAGGAGCAAATTCAACATAATAATTATTCTCATCACCATAATCATCATAAATAGGAGGCATATTGTAATCATAATTAATTTTATCCTCAATAGTAGGTGAACTGAAAATATTATACCCATCATCATAGCCATCATAAACTAGAGGTTTAGTATCATCACAAGCTAGAGAACAGCTATTTCTCAAAGCATATTCTTCAAACATATCATCATAAGAAGGAACATCACATAAGGGAGATAAAATATCATCAGAGGAAATTTTCTCCACTAAAGCTGGGGAACTAAAAATATCATGCTTAACAAAACCAGCTTCCCCAAGCTTAGACTTTTCTATAGCATTAGCAACAACGGTGTTCAAAGCATTCATACTAACAACACTATTAGCATGCGAATTAAGCTCCAAAGGTTTTTCAATTTTCTCTTCAAACACTTCATATCTAAACTCAGGAAAAAGACTACAGAACTCTTTGTTTTCCATTAGGCCTAACTAGTGAAAATAAAAACAAGAAACAAAAAGATGTAATTGCAGAATCTAAAGGAAATAACTCCGAGCACTCACACAGGAGGATGCGAGTACCTTTTACCTTACCTCCCCGGCAACGGCGCCAGAAAAGAGCTTGATGTCTATGCACTTCTATTCTTGTAGACACTTGTTGGGCCTCCAAGTGCAGAGGTTTGTAGAACAGCAGCAAGTTTCCCTTAAGTGGATCGCCCAAGGTTTATCGAACTCAAGGAGGTTAGAGGTCAAAGCTATCCCTCTCAAGCAACCCTGCAATTACGATACAGAATGTCTCTTGTGTCCCCAACACACCCAATACACTTGTCAGATGTATAGGTGCACTAGTTCGGCGAAGAGATAGTGAAATACAAGTGGTATGGATGATTATAAGTAGCAAACGTGATGCGAAATAAATATCGCTGCGAACAAACAAGTAATAAAATAGCAAGTAAACGGTATGCAATGCTTGGAAACAAGGCCTAGGGATCATACTTTCACTAGTGGACACACTCCCAACAAATATAACATGATTGAACAAATAAACAACTTCTCTCCACTATGGTACTCTGAATTACTCTCCTATTGAATAACACTAATCATTGTGTAGTGGCTACAGAAGCACCCCTTAAAGTTCATCAAGTACTTGACAAACACCACTCATAGAGACATCCAAATCAGATCACAACTCAAGATAGACATCATTGCAACTTAGATCAAGTACTAACACGGTGCACACACTGTCAACATTACACCATGAAAGGAGGAATAGATCACTCAATACTATCATAGTAATAATTACTCTCATAATCCACAAGAGATCACAATCATAGCCTAAACCAAGTACCACCACGATGCACGCACTGTCACCGTTACACCATGGCAGGAGGAATAGATTACTTTAATAACATCACTAGAGTACACTATAATAATTAAGCATAGGAGTAGCATAATATCTGAATAATAACATCTACTTATTCAACATGATACAAAGCTCACGATCACATAAAGATCACATCATGGGAAAGAGAGGTGAACCACATAGCTATCGGTAGAGCCCTTAGCCCCGGGGATGAACTACTCCCTCCTCATCATAGGAGACAGCAAGGTTGATGGAGATGGCAGTGAGGTCAATGGAGACGGCGGAGACGGCGATGGAAACCGATGGAGATGGCTCTGGGGGCACTTCCCCATCCTGGTAGGATGCCAGAACAGAGACTTCTGTCCCTCGAAATTCGTTGATAGTGGGGGCGGAGCTGCAGAACTCTTTCTAGAAAATTGCCGAATCCCCTAGGGTTTTTCGTCCCGAGGCTTTATATAGGCGAAGGGGCGATGTCAGGGGTGGGACCAGGCGCCCTCACACATGGCTGGCGCGGCCAGGGGCCTGGCCGCGCCACCCATGCATGTGGGGCCCTAGTGGCCTCCCTCCGACTCTTCTTCAGATCTCTGGAAGCTTCCGGGTAAAATAAGACTTCAGGATGTGGTTTCGTCCAATTCCGAGAATATTTCCTGTGTATCACTTCTGAAACACAAAAACAGCAGAAAACAGGGAACTGGCACTATGGCACTTGTTAATAGGTTAGTTCCAGAAAATGCATAAAAGTGCCACTAAGTGTAACGAAACAATAGGCAAATGGTGTAAAAACAAGCATGGAGCATCAAAAATTATAGATACGTTGGAGACGTATCACCACCCCTGATGGGCCACCCTGGCTTGCTGATTTAGGACTACGTCGCTGGTATACCTATTTGGTATATCCCCAACAGTAGCCCCCAGGGAACTTCAAGATTGCCATCTACATCCGCCATGCATGTTCTTGGTGAGATACTTCCGCCATAGCTCTTTTTCTCTTCTGTGTTGGGATGGCGGTCATCTTGATGTTCCTTCTTCTATCTATTAATCCGCCATAAATAATGGATCAGGCGACGTAGTTATCTTAGCGAGATTTCCGGGATCCGTTGGATCATACCATGGAAATCCGCCATAAATTTTTGCATGTAGTTCCTTCTAGGGCAAGACTTACAACGCACGCACTGTTTTTCACCGAAGTTACTTTTTTACCCCTGGACACATGTCACCGAATTAGGGTTTCTGTGATCAGGACGAGCGGTGGTGATGGCGGGCATGAATCTTGAGGTCTGGGGTCTATATATACCCTGGCCTCTCACCCCCGGCCAGTCACCCCTCATTCGCCCCCATCGCATTCTCTCTCCTCAGCGCCTCCCCGAGAGCTACGTCATCTCCGATGAGCCACCGCGGAAAATCCTTGCCGCCGGTAGCTTTTTCTGCCACAAGCTGGCATCATCTTCCTCGTCTTCGCTTAAAGTCTTGGAAGTTATTACCGCCATGCCACTAGCCGCCATGGAACCAGAATCGCCTCGCCAAGCTTCCAAGTCCGAAGCCACTGAGGGCTCAGCGTGGTCCTCTAATACCGAATCCGCCATGCCCGAGACCTCAGGAGGTAACTGGGACTCCTGTAACATAAACGAGGAGATTCTAACTTCCTTGGAGCAGGAAGGCCGCATAGCCGCTAAGGAGATCTCCAGATGGCGGGTTGATCCTGGTGCAACAATGCCAGCTCCTTTAGAGGAAGAGGTCATCATACTGAAGTCTCACATCGATCGTGGCCTCAGTCTTCTGCCATCCTACTTCCTGAAAGGCATACTTTGGCACTACAGGTTATAGCTACACCACATTGCTCCAAATAGCTTCACCACCATTGCGGGATTCGTCGCGCTATGCGAGGGGTATCTGGGTATCAGCCGACGCAGAGATTTATTCCGCTTATACTTTAATATCCGCCACAACCGGGACGCGAACGGAGATCCTCGCAATTGCGGATCGGTCTCCTTTGTTCCTCAGAGCGCGAAATCCTACCCCTACATTACCCCTCATGACTCTGCAAAGGGATGGCGGGGATCCTTCTTCTATCTGGCTGACCAGGCCCCTCCTGAAAGGAAGTACGGCCTGTGGTCTTTTGCTGATGGCCCTGCCGAGGAGCAGGATAGCTGGGGTGTCATGGACGATTTTACAATGGATGATGAATGCCAACTATGCTCACGACGGATTTCGAAACTTGTCTTTTTTGGACTGACAGGTGCCAATACCATCCACTATTGGGTCTCACGGCGGATTCAGCCTCTTCAATATCGCCCAGCCCTGATGTGCGAATATAGCGGAGTTGACGATCCTCAGCGCTATTCCAAGGAGGAACTATCTGCTGAAGAAATCGAGCTCCGGATCCGCAACATCATTAAGGTGGGGCGGGATGAGCCTTTGAAGCTAAAGATTCCTATGTATGAGAATGGCAGTTGTCCAAAGGTGAGTCTCTCTTTATTCCATCATAACAACTTATTTTCCTTAAATAACTTTGCATCTTTCTGCAGCTTTCTTCCCTTCCACCTTCTGAGCTGAGCCGTCTCGTCCATTATCCTCGGACGAAAGAGCTTACTGACGATGAGGACGAAACATCCTCATCTCCCAAAAGACAAAAGGTGGCGGAAGAGGAGGTAGTGGTGGATGAGCCCATAACGGCGGTACCTCGTGGTGTTCGCGGTGCCGGCGGGCGCATTCGTGGACTAGGCAAGAGAGTCATCTCCCGCCATCCGTCCCCTGCCCTACGCGGCCACTTGGATGTCGTGCCCAAGCATTCCGCCACTATCAACCTGCCAGAATGGAAGTAAGGAGAATCCATGACTTGCCTTTATACCATCAGTAACTTGACTTGTTCTGATTCGTGACTATTTTTTGCGCATAGGAGAAGAAAAGTTCCTGGCCAGAAACCTCCAAAGGCCAAGCCATCTCCTGCCGCCATTCCGCCTACACCCGACGCTCCCGTCCGCCCAACTGGGCCCTCCACTTCTTCCCAACAGGTTAGCAAGATGGCGGACGCTCCAGAGGAAAATGCTGGACCGTCGAACCATCCTGCTAAAAGCACCAAGAAGGTGAGTTTTAGCGGGAAAACGGTCCAGATGGACGCAGGAGCTGGGGAGGCCCCAAAATGGAAGAAGAAATCAGAAGCTCTTTTCCGCCTTGACCATATGCAAGAGGAAGCCCGTAACCATGTGTCATCTACTATGGCAGCGTTTGTTCAGAGAACCAGTCTTGTCAAAGAGGTATGTACTAGTAGCCCCCGAGCGCCATGGCGGATTCTCATATTCAATCCACTATGGGGCTTCAAGAGACTTCTGTAAATTTTTGAATAGCATAGCCCTTGAGCGCTGGTAGTTTATACAGTGCTCTATAGAGAACTTTTAAATTTCATACTGAGTAGCCCCCGAGCGTTATGGCGGATACATCCGGCATAAAGCTCTTAGGAAGACAAAAAATCAGCATAACTAGCCCCCGAGCATTATGGCGGATACTAACCAGTATAATGCTCTAAGAATAACTAAAAACTCATCGTGAGTAGCCCCCGAGAATTATGGCGGATGATTATCCGGCATAAAGCTCTAAGAGTGACTAACACTTCAAATTATTTTGCCAGAACTACAAGAAAGTGGTAGAGGACTGATACGTCCATTTTGCATCACTATTTTGTATCATAATTTACTGTTATTCATTGATATATTTCATATTTAGAGTTGATACTTATGTTATTTCCTTTGTTTTCACATGTTTGATGATCTTTGGAGGAGTTGCTGCCGGAGTCAGGATTCTGCTAGAAAAAGGACCATCAAGGGACCATATTTTGAAGATTAGGAAAATTCCAGAAAAATACTAGGAAATTATATTTTCCCAGAAGACTCAGGAAGCCAGAAGGAGGAGTCGAGAGGATCCAGGAGGGGCCCACATGCCAGGGTGGCACGGCCAGACCCCTGGCCGCGCCAGCCCTATGTGAGGCCGCCCTGGCCCAGTTCTGGTCTCGCTCCTTCGCGTACTTTATCGTCCCCGAAAACCTAAGTCAAGGGGGGCTCAGAGTTAGACACCGCCGCCTCTGCGGGGCGGAAAACACCAGAGAGAGAAAAGCTCTCTGGCAGGCAGAAATCTGCCTGAGAAATTCCTTCCCGGAGAGGGGAGATCATCGCCATCGTCATCACCATCACCATCGCACCGGACTTCATCGGGATCATTATCATCTTCTTCACCATCACCAGCACCTTCATCTTCACCATCACCACGCCATCCCGCTGTAACATCTTGAGTTGGATCTTGTTATATTCATAGGGGAAACTTTCCCGGTATTGATTACTCTTGTAGTTGATGCTATTGAGTGGAACCGTTGAATTAAGGTTTATGTCCAGATTGTTATTTACCATTATTTCACCTCTGATCATGATCCATATGATGTCTTGTGAGTAGTTCATTTAGTTCTTGAGGACATGGCAGAAGTCAAGATGTTAGTAGTGAATTATTGTTGAGAAATACTTAATGGTTTGATATTGTTGTGGTGCTATTTCACCAGTGGTGTCATGTGAACGTCGACTACATGATACTTCACCATTTATGGGCCTAGTAAGATGCATTGTGTATTTGGCTACCGATTGTGGGGTTGCTGGAGTGATAGAAACCTAAACCCCCATTGAAAAACCATTGCACCAGGGAGCGTAGGATCTTAGAGTTTAAGGTTGTGGTTAGATTTATCTTAATTACTTTCTTATATTTGCGGATGCTTGCAAGGGGTATAATCAAAAGTGTGTATTTATGCTAGTAAGGGTAGTGCGCTAGCACAGGTTCACCCCCATAACACCTATCAAACCAATAAAGACTATTGGCTTTATAAAGCGAAAGCTCTTGACAGAAACTCCCGTGTGTCCTCGAGAACGTTTGGTTATTATAAGTACACAACCGGCTTGTCCTTTGCTAAAGAAAGGATTGGGCCACTTGCTGCAATTGTTACTACTGTCTTTTATTTACTCGCACTTTATTTACTCGTATTACCAAATACCCCTGAAAACCTGTTTGCTAGTATTTACAGTGATTCCTTGATCAAAACCGCTCATCAACACCTTCTGCTCCTCGTTGGGTTTGACACTCTTATTTATTGAAAGTACTACGATACACCCCCTATACTTGTGGGTCATCAAGACTATTTTCTAGCGCCGTTGCCGGGGAGTGTAGCGCTATTGAAGAGTGGAATTGGTAAAGGTAACTGTCGCTATGAGTATTGTTTTTATTTTGTCTTTTATTTTTATTTTACTCTGCTATGGAGAACTCTCCATTTGGTTTCCTATTTGGAAACACATCTACTACTACTGCTGCACATGTGGATGAACCACCACCACCACCGCCTGCTGAAATTGATCCTTTTAAGATACCTATAAAAATTGTTGGGCGTATTATGGATAACTGCTATTCAGGTGATGGAACTGTCCATCCGGGTGATCACTTATTATTTATACATGAATTATGCGAGTTATTCAGATGTGCAGGTATTTCACCAAGCCAAGTCAAGAAGAAACTATTCTCATTATCATTGAAAGGCAAAGCTGAAGAGTGGTATCGACTACTCCAAGATGGTCCATCTATGGCATGGGAGGATATCGTACCTCTCTTTTATTCCAAGTTTTATCCTCCAAGTGAAATTCATAAAGATCGTAACCAGATATATAATTTTTAGCCTCATGATGGAGAGAGTATTGCCCAAGCGTGGGGGGAGATTGAAGTTACTAATGCTCAAATGCCCCATTCATGAGCTCCCCAATAATATTGTTATTGATAATTTTTATACGCAGCTTACTCTTCCTGATAAGGATTATTTGGATGCTTCTTGCTTTGGATCATTTACTCATATGAAAGAAGATGCTAAGTGTAAACTTCTTGACCGTATACAAGAGAATGCTGAAGGATGGGAAAACGACAAAGGTAGGAAGTCAGGTATAAACTATGATTATGAATATATTAAATCTTTTATGGGGACCGATGACTTTCATAGTGTTAGCGCTGCTTATGGTCTTGATTCACAAATTCTTGCTAATTGTCTTAAGGCCTTTGCCTCTTATATTGATGTTCCAAAGAAAGATTGGAACAAATATCATGCGCCTTATAAAGACTCTATTAGTCATTTACCTGCTGCAGCTACTGAAGTTTGTACTGTTGATAGCATTGTGCCGGAGCCTTATTTTGAGAAGACACCTTTCCCTGCTAAGGTAAAAAAGTATTCTACTTTGGTAAGTGTGTCTAATAAAAGTACTAAGAAAACTGCAGAACCTGATGAGCAAATTACTATTAAGTCTCCTGTAGCTATATTGAAGGATCTTGTTACTAAAGATGTAGGGGATGAATATATTCTTTTTTGTGAAGATGCTTCTAACATTCTCTCACATCCTAAAAAGCATAGGAAAACAAGTGTTCCTGTTATTTCTGTCAGGATTGGAGATCATTGCTATTATGGTTTATGTGATATTGGTGCTAGTGCAAGTGCTATTCCCTTAGAGCTTTACAAAGAAATCATGCACGAGATTGGCGCTTGTGAACTTAAAGATATTGATGTGGTTGTTCAGCTTGCTAATAGAGAGACTGTTTGGCCTCTTGGTATTGTTCAAGATGTGGAAGTTCTTTGTGGTAAGACTAAATACCCTACTGATTTTCTAGTACTTGGTAAGGAGGCTAGTAAAACTTGTCCTATTATTTTTGGTAGACCGTTTTTGAACACCTGTGGCGTCGTGATAGATTGTAAGAAGGAGAAATTTTTACTAATTCAATGGAGAGTCTTATGAGTTTAATTTTTTCAAGTTTGCTAAGACTTCTTATGAAAATAACATGCCTAATGAAATTTTTTGAGTTGAACAGCTTGCTTCTATTGCTCTTGCTCCTAATAATGCCTTGCAGCAATTCATGGAAGATCACGAAAGTGATGTTTTCAGCAAGGAAAGAGAAGAGATTGATGATATTCTTCTTCGTCAACCACCATTAATCAAGCATAATCTACCTGTGGAGGATCTTGGTACCACTTTGCCACCTAAGGAAGATCCTGTGTTTGAATTAAAACCTTTGCCTGATAATCTTAAATATGCTTACATAGATGATAAGAAAATATATCCTATTATTATTAGCTCTAAACTTTCAGGAAAGGAAGAAGAAAGATTATTGGAGATATTGAGGAAACATCGAGGAGCTATGGGATATACTCTTGATCATTTAAAAGGGATTTCTCCCACTTTATGTCAGCATGCCATTAATATGGAGAAAGATGTGAAGCCAGTCGTGGAACATCAACGCCGCCTAATTCCCAAGATGAAGGATGTGGTAAGAAATGAGGTATTAAAGCTCCTTGATGCTGGTATTATTTATCCTATTGCTGATAGTAGATGGGTTAGTCCTGTTCATTGTGTTCCTAAGAAAGGAGGTATGACTATTGTGCCTAATGAGAATAATGAGCTTATTCCTCAAAGGGTAGTAGTTGGTTATAGAATGTGCATTGATTATAGGAAGGTAAACAAAGTTACTAAGAAAGATCATTACCCTTTACCGTTTATAGATCAGATGTTAGAAAGGTTGTCTAAAAAGACTCATTTTTGTTTCCTTGATGGTTATTCTGGTTTTTCTCAAATTGCTGTTAAGAAGGATGATCAAGAGAAAACCACTTTTACTTGTCCTTATGGAACTTATGCTTATAGACGTATGCCGTTTGGTTTGTGCAATGCTCCTGCTACTTTTCAAAGATGCATGTCTGCTATTTTTCATAGCTTTTGTGTAGAAATTGTGGAGGTCTTCATGGACGATTTCTCCATCTATGGAACTTCTTTTGATAATTGTTTGCACAACCTTGATAAAGTTTTATAGAGATGTGAAGAAACTAACCTTGTTCTTAATTAGGAGAAATGCCACTTTATGGTAAATGAAGAAATTGCCCATGGACATAAAATTTCTGAAAGAGGTATTGAAGTTGACAGAGCGAAAGTGGAGACAATTGAGAAAATGCCCTATCCCAGCGATGTTAAAGGTATTCATAGTATTCTTGGTCATGCTAGTTTCTATAGGAGGTTTATTAAAGATTTCTCTAAGATTTCAAAGCCTCTTACTAATCTTCTTCAAAAAGATGTACCATTTGTCTTTGATGATGATTGTAAGGAAGCTTTTGAAACTCTTAAGAAGGCTTTAACTACTGCTCCTATTATTCAACCACCTGATTGGAATTTACCTTTTGAAATTATGTGTGATGCTAGTGATTTTGCTGTTGGTGCTGTTCTTGGACAACGTGTTGATAATAAGTTGAATGTTATTCATTATACTAGTAAGACTCTTGATGCTGCTCAAAAGAATTATGCTACTACTGAGAAAGAGTTTCTTGCTGTTGTTTTTGCATGTGATAAGTTTAGATCTTACATTGTTGATTCTAAAGTTACTATTCATACTGATCACGCAACTATTAGATATCTTATGACTAAGAAGGATGCTAAGCCTAGGCTTATTAGATGGGTGTTGCTTTTACAAGAGTTTGATTTGCATATCGTAGATAGGAAAGGTGCTGAAAATCCTGTGGCTGACAACTTGTCTAGATTGAAAAACATTTCCTTTGATCCTATTCCTATTAATGATAGTTTTCCAAATGAACAGTTGGCTGCAATAAATGTAACTTTGCGAGACCTTCCTTGGTATGCTGATTATGCTAACTTTATTGTTTCCAAGTATTTGCCTCTGACCTTTACAGCTCGGCAAAGAAGAAAATTCTTTTATGATTTGAGGCATTACTTTTGGGATGACCCACATTTATATAAAGAAGGAGTTGATGGTATTATGAGAAGATGCGTACCGGAATATGAGCAACAAGAGATATTAAGAAAATGCCATAGCAACACCTATGGAGGGCATCATGCTGGAGATAGAACCGTGCAGAAGGTTCTATAATCAGGTTTTTATTGGCCAACTCTCTTTAAAGATGCCAGAAGGTATGTTTTATCTTGTGATGAATGTCAAAGAGTTGGTAATATTTCTAGACGCAATGAAATGCCTATGAGTTACACTCTTGTTATTGAACCGTTTGATTGTTGGGGATTTGACTTTATGGGTCATTTTCCTCCTTCAAAAGGCTATACCCATATACTTGTTGTTGTAGATTATGTTACTAAATGGGTAGAAGCCATACCTACAAAGAGTGCCGATGGTGAGACCTCGTTAAAAATGCTTAAGGATGTTATTTTTCCTAGGTTTGGTGTGCCTAGATATCTTATGACTGATGGAGGTTCTCATTTTATTCACGGTGGTTTTAGAAAAACTCTTGCTAAATATGATGTCAATCATAGAATTGCTTCTGCTTATCATCCCCAAACTAGTGGGCAGGTAGAGCTTTCAAATAGGGAGATCAAGTCTATCTTGCAGAAGACTGTCAATAGATCTAGGAAAAACTGGGCTTGTAAGTTAAACGATGCTTTATGGGCTTATAGAACTGCTTATAAGAACCCCATGGGTATGTCTCCTTATAAGATGGTTTATGGAAAAGCGTGTCACTTGCTCTTAGAATTAGAACACAAAGCTTTTTGGGCAGTGAAAGAGCTTAATAGAGATTTTAAACTAGCTGGTAAGAAAAGGTTATTAGATTTGAGTTCTCTAGATGAGTGGAGAAACGAAGCTTATGAGAATGCCAGGCTTTTTAAAGAGAAAGTCAAGCAATGGCATGATAAGAGAATTCTTAAGAGAGAGTTTCATGTTGGTGAGAAAGTTCTTTTGTATAGGTCTCGTCTCAGATTTTTTGCAGGAAAATTACTCTCTAAATGGGAAGGACCATATGTTATTGTGGAAGTGTACCGCTCAGGTGCTATTAAGATCGCTTCATTGAAAGATGACTCTACACAAGTGGTGAATGGGCAAAGACTCAAACATTATATTTCTGGAGATTCTTATAATGAAGATGTTGATGTTATTGAAACAATTTCTCCGGAAGAATTCATCCAAGACAAATTGCAGGTACCTGCAGAGTTCGTTTTTGAATAGGTAACAGTTCTAGTCAGAGAAGTTTCACGAAAAGCTCTTCCTTTAATATTTTTGCTATTTTTACTAAATATTAAAAATCACGAGATGAAAAAGGGCAGGAAAAAGAGTCCGTGTGTCTCTCACACACAGGTGGTGCGGGCCCACCCCTGGCCGCGCCACCTAGGTGTGAGAGCACCCTGGAACTCGTTTTCATCCCGGTTTCCTCCTGTGATTTCATTTCGATGTATAATTTTTGCCTATTTAACCCCCCAGAGTCCCCGAGGTCTGTATATCATTTTCTCGTCGTGTTTTGTTTCGAGCTGTTTCTGTCAGGAGTTGATCTTAAGGTTGGGGGAACCATGGCCTCTTCATGTGACAACAAGGGCAAAGGACCCTGGGTAGATGATCACCAGCGCCAAAAGTGGAAGGAAGAGCAAGGTTCAGGGAGAGCAAGGCCCAAGAACCCTGCTTTTGAAGGACCAACGAAAGCTAGACGTATCTTTTCTCATGATTTGCAGGGACCGACATATCATGTTTTGGATCTTAACTCCATGCCCGTGATAGAAGAGGGTATGCTGGTCACTTATGGGTTTTGTGCTCAATATCAAGCTTTGAAAACGGAGGTAGAGATGCTGCAAGAAGAAAATCTTAGGCTTTGCCAGATGCTGGAATACTTCATTAATTCAAGGCTGCTACCAATACCACCCAAGGAGTGATTCATCATCGGTATAGGCATCCCTTTGGCTTGTTTCAAGCTTGGGGGAGTGTCACGGTATCACATCATTACCTTTTGCTCATTTACTTTTCAAGTAGAGTCATATCATGAATAGAGAAGTTATCTTATAGAATAGTTTGCAGTTTGGAAGTATCCTCCTTAGTTGGTTATCTATGTATCCCTTGGTGTGAGTTGCGGTATTAAAATATTAATGAGAAGTTTTATCGTTTACTTTCCGCGCACTTTATGTTAGTCTGCAATCTCTCTTGTATGACTAGTCTTGTTGATTGGTATTGGTATCACTTTGGGAGCATGAGTAAATTTAGTTGGTTTTGGCAAACCTAGCTTGGTCAGTAGCAACTTTACCTTGAGGTTTGAGGAGAAAAGAATAAAGAAGTGCTTGTAGTTACATCACTTCAGTTTTCCTTATGTTTGGCTTATAAGCATTGTTATTCCTGAAGTCAAAATCATTGTACCTTCAAGGGAGTTTGCATGATTGTTCTTATTATATGTATGTTTGTTTGTTACATGCAACTCTTATGCTTGCTACCCAGCCTTGCTAGCCAAAAACCTGTACTGAGAGGAAATACTTCTCGTGCATCCAATTCCCAAAAGCCAAGTCACTTCCAAAGAGTCCACTATAAATTCCTATGCATGGTATTTCAAGCCATTCCAAGTAAATTTTCATGTGCTACCTTTCAAAAAACCTTCAAACACTTCTCATTTTGTGCCTCTGTTTTTAGCTCATGAGGACGTAGTGGATGGGTTTGTTATCTTCCATACTAAATTGAGTACCCCTCGACTAGGCAGCTTCATCTGCTCATCATTAATTTTGCAAGGGAGCTGGTCAGACCATTATAATCTCAAAAAGAAAAGAAAAGAGCACTCCTCCATGGTATGTGAAAGTTGGTTGGCACCCGATGGAATTGGTTAGCCATGGTTTGAGAAAGGAAAAAGGTGGGGAGGAGTGCAAAGCTATAAAAGAGCACCAATGTGCCAATTAATCAAACATCTCAGAACCGCTCTCACTTGTTTAGTATGGAAGATATCAAGAACTCCGTTGCTAGTCGTTGACAAAAGCAACCACCTCTCAAAATAATTTTTTTACCTCTATTTTACAAATGAAAAGCTCTAGCACATGTTTAATCCCTGCTTCCCTCTGTGAAGGGCCTATCTTTTACTTTTATGTTGAGTCAACCTATTCCCCTCTATCTAAAGCAAGCATTTGAGTTGTTATGTTTCACTCATCCATATGTTGATCCATTTAATCATATTTACTATCTTCCTTGTTTTGTATAATGCTTTTGTCTGAAGGAATATATCTTTGAAAGCTTTCTATGAATGCAAAAGTTTACCTTGTTGAGCATATGGCCTTTGCTATGTTAGCTCTGTTTTAAAAGGCTCCGTTTAAAAGAAAGAATAGCTTGTTCATCGTTCTTTGACCAAGAACTAAGGTTTGCCATTGCCAATTATAGTTTACCTTGTGCATCTTTACATGTGATTCCCTTTTACCCACTGCAAGTCTATATCTTATAAAGGGAAGTTGCTATCTATTATGATTTGTGCCTTGGTGAATGTGATGCTTCTTGTCCGTATTTTGATTATCGACACTTCACTCCATAAACCTGTGGTCATGTTTACCGAGTTTAGTTTTTGCTTGGGGACAAGCGAGGTCTAAGCTTGGGGGGGGTGATACGTCCATTTTGCATCACTATTTTGTATCATAATTTACTGTTATTCATTGATATATTTCATATTTAGAGTTGATACTTATGTTATTTCCTTTGTTTTCACATGTTTGATGATCTTTGGAGGAGTTGCTGCCGGAGTCAGGATTCTGCTGGAAAAAGGACCATCAAGGGACCATATTTTGAAGATCAGGAAAATTCTAGAAAAATACCAGGAAATTATATTTTTCCAGAAGACTCAGGAAGCCAGAAGGAGGAGTCGAGAGGAGCCAGGAGGGGCCCACACGCCAGGGTGGCGCGGCCAGACCCCTGGCCGCGCCAGCCCTGTGTGAGGCCGCCCTGGCCCACTTCTGGTCTCGCTCCTCCGCGTACTTTATCGTCCCCGAAAACCTAAGTCAAGGGGGGCTCAGAGTTAGACACCGCCGCCTCTGTGGGGCAGAAAATACCAGAGAGAGAAAAGCTCTCCGGCAGGCAGAAATCTACTGGGGAAATTCCTTCCCGGAGAGGGGAGATCATCGCCATCATCATCACCATCGCACCAGACTTCATCGGGATCATCATCATCTTCTTCACCATCACCAGCACCTTCATCTTCACCATCACCATGCCATTCCACTGTAACATCTTGAGTTGGATCTTGTTATATTCATAGGGGAAACTTTCCCGGTGTTGATTACTCTTGTAGTTGATGCTATTGAGTGGAACCGTTGAATTAAGGTTTATGTCCAGATTGTTATTTACCATTATTTCACCTCTGATCATGATCCATATGATGTCTTGTGAGTAGTTCGTTTAGTTCTTGAGGACATGGGAGAAGTCAAGATGTTAGTAGTGAATTATTGTTGAGAAATATTTAATGGTTTGATATTGTTGTGGTGCTATTTCACTAGTGGTGTCATGTGAACATCGACTACATGATACTTCACCATTTATGGGCCTAGTGAGATGCATTGTGTATTTGGCTACCGATTGTGGGGTTGCTGGAGTGACAGAAACCTAAACCTCCATTGGAAAACCATTGCACCAGGGAGCGTAGGATCTTAGAGTTTAAGGCTGTGGTTAGATTTATCTTAATTACTTTCTTGTATTTGCGGATGCTTGCAAGGGGTATAATCACAAGTGTGTATTTATCCTAGTAAGGGTAGTGCGCTAGCACAGGTTCACCCCCATAACACCTATCAAACCAATAAAGACTATTGGCTTTATGAAGCGAAAGCTCTTGATAGAAACTCCCGTGTGTCCTCGAGAACATTTGGTTATTATAAGTACACAACCGGCTTGTCCTTTGCTGAAGAAAGGATTGGGCCACTTGCTGCAATTGTTGCTACTATCTTTTATTTACTCGCACTTTATTTACTCGTATTACCAAATACCCCTGAAAACCAGTTTGCTAGTATTTACAGTGATTCCTTGATCAAAACCGCTCATCAACACCTTCTGCTCCTCGTTGGGTTCGACACTCTTATTTATCGAAAGTACTACGATACATCCCCTATACTTGTGGGTCATCAAGGACCTGGTCCAGGTTGTCAGCTCGCAAGAGAAGGAGCTGGCAAACAAAAGTGCTCTTGTGGCGGACTTGCAGCAGCAGCTTGAGAATAGCGGTAATTTACCTTAACAAGTTTGAGTCCCTTTATGCTTATTCGATCAATGCTGCGCTGATTATTCCGCCATGTAGATGCTGCCAAGCTCAAGTCCACACTTGAGGGGGTGGAGAAGGGCCACGCCATTGCGATGGATGGGCTGCAGCAGCAGCTCCAGAAATCACTAGCCGCAAACACTGTCCTCGAGGAGCAGCTGAAGGACCAGGAGCGCCAGGCCCTGAAAAAGGACAAGGAGATAGAGGATCTCTGCAAAGCCGATGCTGTTTTTGAAAAGCGGTGTGAAGGCTTTAATGAGCTCCTCCATCACTTCCAGGAGACCCTGCTAGGTATCAGTGGCTTTCCATATTGTGAAGTTTTCAATTTCTGCTATGCCGTATGTGACGGTCTTCTTTTTCCGCTATGCAGCCGCCCTGGAGCAAGGCGAGGTGGATACGGCCGAGGGCTTGTGCATGGCCACCGACGCAGCGAAGAAGGAGCTTGATGGCCTTCTCAACGCTGGTCACCAGGCATGCGGGAGCCTGCAGATAGCGGGTTCTTCCAACCTCTCCGCCATTGCGCTCACTCAGAAGCTGCTGCTGGTGCCGGGGCTAGTGGCGGACTGGAAACAGTCCTCTGCTCGGGGTGGCGCCAGGACAGCTTTAACCTTGGCGAAGGCCCACTACCCCGAGATGGACCTAGACCTGATCACCTCTGGCATCCCGGATAGCGGCGAGGACGATGCACCGGTGGACGAGGCCGCCATCCGGCAAAGTGTGCTTGGATACGATCAACTGTGTGCCCTGGGCACTCAGTTGAATGTATACTATGAAGCATATGAGCTGCCAGGGTCGCCAAGCCAAGCTTCGGCATCGGTCTCCGCGGCTACTGCAGGTGGTGATGGCGGTGAAGAGGTGTCCTCCAAGGTTCCGCCATCTTCTTAGGACGTGCCCTGCAATATGGCAGGAAAAATACTTTGCATCAATTCGGCCCCTGAGTGGGTCTTGTAAGTTAAACTTAAACTGCGTGTGAATGCTTCTGCACTGTGACTGATCTGCTTGTGGTGGATCAGTGGAATGCTTTTGAGTTTTGCAGCTCAGTTTTATGAAGTGGTTTAATTGTGCGAAGAAACTGCCAGGCCTAATTTTATGCAACTTGCAGTTTTTAACATGCCCAAAAAACAACACTTTGAAAAAAAAATTCACACGTAGGATTATGCGATCCGCCATCCGGCTCTCTGTGCTTGACTTTTTGTGAGATGGTGAAATCTTTGCACGAACAATCCGCTAGGGCGACGATACTTAATAGCAACCGTCCAGAACCCTTAGCAGATAGCAGCTTAGATCGTCAAAAAGTCACTACTCAGGAACCCACACAGAGAACATCGAATGGAGATAAAACATAAAAAAAGCTACGCGGACCGCTTATGGCGGATTTAAAAAAGGCACAAGGGCAAAGCACAATTGCGCAAAAGGTTCTATACGATCTAAATGAAAAATAAAGGAGGTAAAAGACTCAGAGAAAATCAAGAGTGAACCAAATGCTTTATTTCATTGATCATATAGAGGTGCCTATTACATAGCTAGATAAGTGCTAAGTGTAGAAAGGACGTAGCTGTGCGATGTTCCATGGACGATCTGTCTCGTCGTAGATATCATCAGGGTCTCTTCATTTGCGCTTCTTACTGGGTCGCTTATCTAGCTCGCGAATATCAATGAGGTAGTAGGAACCATTTAGTAGAGCTTTGCTGATGACGAAGGGTCCTTCCCAAGGCGGGGATAGCTTGTGGGACTTCTGCTGTTTGAGGCGTAGCACCAGGTCACCCTCTTTGAACGAGCGTTGGCAAACTCGCCGGCTGTGATAGCGGCGGAGATTCTGCTGGTAGATGGCAGATCTCTGGGCTGCTAGGTCTCGTTCTTCTTCCAGCAGGTCCACAGATAGTTGTCTGGATGTTTCTGCATCCGTCTCCTTATAGGCCTCGACTCTTGGAGAATCGTACTGGACATCACTTGGAAGGATTGCCTCTGCTTCGTAGACTAAAAAGAAAGGGGTAAGGCCAGTTGATCTGTTTGGCGTGGTCCATAGACTCCACAACACAGATGGCAACTCTTCTGCCCATGCTCCAGCTGCTCTATGTAGTGGTGCTTCTAGGCATGGCTTGATCCCTGACATGATTAGTCCGTTGGTCCGCTCAGCTTGGCCATTAGACTATGGATGTGCCACAGATGCTAGGTCGAGGCGAATTCCGTTGTGATGGCAGTATTCTTCAACTTCTCCCTGAGACAAGTTAGTGCCATTGTCGGTGATGATGCTATGTGGGATGCCGAATCTGACCACAATGTCCTTGACAAATTTAAGGGCGGTTTTGCCATCAAGCTTTCTGATGGGCTTAGCTTCCACCCACTTCGTGAATTTGTCTACCGCTACCAGGAGGTGCGTAAATCCCGAAGGTGCTATTTTTAGTGGACCCACCATGTTCAGCCCCCAGACTGCGAAAGGCCAGGTTATAGGGATCGTATGCAGTGCTGTGGCGGGCATATGGGTTTGCTTGGAGTACATCTGGCAACCGTGGCAGATCTTCAAAATACGGTCTGCATCTGCCTTGGCTGTTGGCTAGTAGAATCCATGGCGGAATGCTTTAGCTACTTGGGATCTGGCGGCGGCATGATGCCCACATTCGCCTTCGTGGATTTCCCTTAGTATTTCGATTCCGTCCACTTGGGATATGCACTTCATAAAGACTCCTGAGGTGCTTCGCTTATAGAGCTGGCCATCTATGATGGTGTACGCTTTTGCTCTATGTTCGATTTGTCTCTTTTGGACTTCATCTTCGGGTAGCTTCTTGCTCGTCAGATATTCTAGGTAGGGCTCCGCCCATGGCGGATTGCTGGGCAAAACCGCCATAATGGGGGAGCTTGCTAGTTCTGGATTTTCTGGATCCACCATCTTGACTGATGGGACGCGTAGATGCTCGAGGAATACGCCTGGTGGAACTACCTTATAGCTAGATCCTAGTTTGGACAAGGTATCGGCCGCCATGTTATCTTCTCGTTGTAAGTGTTTGATATCATACCCGAGGAAACTTTTGGCCATCTCGTCCACTTCGTCTATGTATGCCGCCATAACTTCATTCCGAGCTTTGTATGTGCCAGCCACCTGCTGAGCAACAAGGTCAGAGTCTCCATAGCACATAATGTGTTGTACGCCAATCTCCTTTGCGACACGTAGCCCGTGTAGTAGCGCTTCATACTCCGCGATGTTGTTGGTGGTGGGGAAGTGGATCTGGAGAACATAGCTGAGCTCATCTCCCTTGGGAGATTTGAGTGTCACTCCAGCCCCCGAGCCATGTAGCAGCTTTGATCCATCAAAGTGCATCACCCAATGCTCTGGTTCTGGGACGGGCGTAGTCTCCTGCGCTTCCTTCCAATCTGCCATAAATTCCGCCAAAGCCTGAGACTTGATGGTGGTGCAAGGCTTGTAGTCAATGTCGAAAGAGGCTAATTCAATGCCCCATTTTGCAAATCGTCCTGTTGCGTCGCTGTTGTTGATGATGTCCTTCAGTGGGGCCTTGCTCACCACTGTGATTTTATGGTCATAGAATTAATGCCTTAACTTACGAGAAGCTAGGAAAACTCCGTATGCCAACTTTTGGTAGTGAGGATAGCGCTGCTTGGATTCCGTCAGGACCTCGCTGACATAGTAGACTGGTCGTTGTACGTCGTACTCCTGCGCTTCTTCCTAACGCTCTACCACGATGATGATGCTGACCACCCTGTTAGTTGCCGCCATGTATAGTAACATGGGTTCTTGTCTTCGGGAGCCGCTAGGATTGGTGCAGTGGATAGCACTCTCTTCAGATCCTTAAGCGCAGCGTCTGCCTCATCGGTCTAGACGAATTCGTCTGATTTCTTCATCAGCTTGTAGAGTGGCAAAGCCTTCTCGCCAAGACGACTGATGAATCTGCTCACTGCTGCCACACAACCTATGAGTCGCTATACATCTTTTAGATCTATGGGCCGGGAGATGTCGAGGATTGCCTTGAACTTCTCCGGGTTGACCTCAATTCCGCGGTGGGAGATGATGAATCCTAGAAGTTGTCCAGCTGGTACCCCGAAGACACACTTCGTGGGGTTAAGCATCATGTTGTACTTCCTTAGATTGTCGAAGGTCTCTTGCAAATCCGCTATAAGGCCATCTTGCTTCTTAGACATAACGGCAATGTCGTCCACATATGCGTGGATGTTTCGTCCGATTTGATCTGCCAGGCACTTTTGCATAGTGCGCTGATACGTTGCTCCTGCGTTTTTCAGACCAAATGGCATTGTAACATAGCAATATGTGCCATAAGGTGTTACGAACGACGTAGCGAGCTGATCGGACTTTTTTATCTTGATCTGGTGGTATCCTGAGTAGGCATCTAAGAAACACAGTAGCTCTGATCCCGCCGTCGAGTCAAAGACTTGGTCAATGCGAGGCAAGGGAAAAGGGTCCTTTGGACATGCTTTATTCAGGCCGGTGTAATCTACACACATGCGCAGAACTTTTGTGTTTTTCTTAGGAACTAGCACAGGATTTGCCACCCACTTGGTATGGATTACTTCTTTGATGAAGCCTGCTTTCAGCAGCTTGGAAATTTCCTTTGCTATGGCGCGGTGATGTCTACGCACGCGTCTGTTCTTGTAGACAGTGTTGGGCCTCCAAGTGCAGAGGTTTGTAGAACAGCAGCAAGTTTCCCTTAAGTGGATCACCCAAGGTTTATCGAACTCAGGGAGGTCAAAGCTATCCCTCTCAAACAACCCTGCAATTACGATACAGAAAGTCTCTTGTGTCCCCAACACACTCAATATACTTGTCAGATGTATAGGTGCTCTAGTTCGGCGAAGAGATAGTGAAATACAAGCGGTAGTGATGATTATAAGTAGTAACTGTGATATGAAATAAGTATCGATGTGAGCAAACATGTAACAAAACAGCAAGTAAACGGTGTGCAAAGCTTGGAAACAAGGCCTAGGGATCATACTTTCACTAGTGGACACGCTCCCAACAATATAACATAATTGAACAAATAAACAACTTCTCTTCACTATGGTACTCTGAATTACTCTCCTATTGAATAACACTAATCATTGCGTAGGGCTACAAAGCACGCCTCAAAGTTCATCAAGTACTTGACAAACACCACTCATAGAGATATCCAAATCAAATCACAATTCAAGATAAATATTATTGCAACTTAGACCAAGTACTAACACGGTGCACACACTGTCAACATTACACCATGAAAGGAGGAATAGATCACTTCAATACTATCATAGTAATAATTATTCTCATAATCCATAAGAGATCACAATCGTAGCCTAGACCAAGTACCACCATGATGCATGCACTGTCACCGTTACACCATGGCAGGAGGAATAGATTACTTTAATAACATCACTAGAGTACATGTAATATCTGAATAATAACATCTACTTGTTCAACATGATACAAAGCTCACGATCATATAAAGATCACATCATGGGAGAGAGAGGTGAACCACATAGCTACCGGTAGAGCCCTCAGACCCGGGGATGAACTACTCCCTCCTCATCATAGGAGACAACAAGGTTGATGGAGATGGCGGTGAGGTCGATGGAGACGGCGGAGACAGCGATGGAGACCGATGGAGATGGCTCCGGGGGCACTTCCCTGTCCCGGCAGGGTGCCGGAACAGAGACTTCTGTCCCCTGAAATTTGTCTTCGATGGCGGCGGCACTGCGGAACTGTTTTGGAAATTTTGCCGACTTTTCTAGGGTTTTCCATCCCGAGGCTTCTTATAGGTGAAGGGGCGTCATCAGGGGGCAGCCAGGGGCTCCTCACACCAGGGTGGCACGGCAAGGGCCTGGGCCACGCCACCTATGGGTGAGGGCGGCCTCTGGCCCTCCTCCGGCTCTCTTTCGGTCTTCGGGAAGCTTCCGGGGAAAATAAGACTTCTGGCTTTTGTTTCGTCCAATTCCGAGAATATTTTCTGTGTAGCTTTTCTGAAACACAAAAACAGCAGAAAACAGGGAACTGGCACTGTGGCATCTTGTCAATAGGTTAGTTCCGGAAATCGCATAAAAGTGCCATGAAGTGTAACGAAACAGTAGGCAAATGGTGTAAAAACAAGCATGGAGCATCAAAAATTATAGATACGTTTGAGATGTATCAGCATCCCCAAGCTTAACTCCTGCTCGTCCTCGAGTAGGTAAGTGATAACAAAAGAATAATTTTTGAGGTGACATGCACCTACACAATCTTGATCATAAAGGTAAAGCATTGAGTGCTGAGATCAAAGAACTTAAAACATGGGCATGATGATATAATCTTGACAATAAGAAACTTAGCAACCATGTTGTAAACATGAAAATGAACACAAACAAAAGATCATGAAAATAAAACAATGAAAGTCAAACGTGTGTTCAAATCATAAGGAAAAACATACAAATGGTTTTCAGCTTGTCCTTCATGGAGAGCAAAACATAAATGCATAGGATACCTTCAAGTTTAAGAGGGCGACTAGATACAAATAATTTGAGAACAAGTGAAACCATGATCATGAATCAATCAATGAAAACTTTGGAACAATGCACATTATACTCAGAATGATAACTATGCTCTCTTATGGTGCATAAAGAAAGAAGGTGGTGACTCAACATAAAAGTAAAAGAAAGGCCCTTCGCGGAGGGAAGCAGTGATTAAACATGTGCTAGAGCTTTTCATTTGTAAAACAGAGAGATAAAAATTGGTTTTGAGAGGTGGTTGTCTTTGTCAACGACTGGCAATGGGGTTCTTACTATCTTCCATACAAAAATGAAGCAAGTTTTTGAGAGAGAGATTGGCACTTTTGTGCTCTTTTATAAAGCTTGGCACTCCTCCCCACCTTTTTTTCTTTCACAAACCATGGCTAACCGATTCCATCGGGTGCCCACCAACATTCACATTCCATGGAGGAGTGCCCTTTTTTTTCTTTTTTTCTTTTTCTTTTCTTTTTGGAATAAGCAATATGGAAGATAGCAAATCCGACCACTACGTCCCCATGAGCTGAAAACAGTGTCACAAAACGAGAAGTATTTTGAAGGTTTTTTCAAAGATAGCACATGAAAATTTACTTTCGAATGGCTTACAAATACCATGCATAGGAATTTATAGTGGACACAATGGCAAACTTGGTTTTTGGGAGTTGGATGCACGAGTAGAGCTCATACTCACTACAAAATGAGGGCTAGCAAAAGACTGGGAGCGACCAACTAAGAGAGCAATAATGGCCATAATCATGCATAGCGACAAAGCAACATTAAAAGAAGCATAAGATGGCATCAAAAGTCAAAAACTAAATGATCATAGAGGCTATTGGTGACTTTGTATGAGTCTAACATGTGTGAGCATGCGCCAAGTCAACCCAAATAAAGCATCAAGGAGAAAACCAAAATAATACGTCCAAATAATTAAAACAATGCATGATTTTTTCAAAGGCTCATTAAGCAATCTCAGTTATTTGAGACAAGTCATGCTATAGCAAAACCACTAAGCATACTATCAAAAATACATCAAGCATGACATGAAAAAGCCTAGGCTGCAGTCTACACAAGCTCCTTTTTGTTCCACTTTTTTGTATGAAACTTTTTCTCTTTTTCAACACCATTCAAACCTTTTTGAGAAAACTCTTTTGAGGAAAACCCATATACCAGAGGTCCAAATACACCTTGATGCAAAGATAAAACAAGATCTGAACAAAAATCAAGGCAAAAAATGCACGCAAACGCAGTAGCAGAAAAAGAGAACACTCGTTGAACGATAAGAGTGAAAACTAGAGTGTTCTTGGCAAATGAAAAGCGAGTTCATCCCCTCCAAAAGAAACATGATGTGATCTAACCATTTATTGCAGAAAACAAAACAAAAGAAAACTGAAAACCAAAACAACTGACGCTCCAAATAAAACGCATAGTGCATGAAGCAATAAAAATATAGTGTCTTGAAAGGTGACCTGATTTTTGCCGATGAAGAAGTGGTGCCTCAGGGGAATCCCCAAGCTTTGATGCTTGTACTTCTTGAATATTTCTTGGGGTGATGCATGGGCATCCCCAAGCTTGAGCTTTTGTCCATTCTTCAACTCATCTCATCACTCTCTGATCCCTACACTTAAAAACTTCCTTCATACAAAACTAAACACAAATCTATTAGCAACATTAGTGTAAGCATAACATATATCAACCTCTTTTTGCTTCAGGTTTCAACACAAAACCACCACATATATAGCACATACTACTGTAGCAACTTCCCCAAAAGTTCCATGATCAAAAGAACTCAAAAAGAAAGCGATAAAGCGGCAAACACAAATATTGACAGAAATCTGTCAAAACAGAACAGCTGACAAAGGTCGAATTTTTGAGGGGTTTTCTGTTGCTCAAATCATAAAGTGTTCAACTAATGAAAGTTTGGATATAACCTGGGGCATATGCACAAGAAATCGCAGGTCCAAAAGATATACAGAAAATTTTCACGATTTTTTATGGCGCAGCACCAAAAACTGTTTCAGGACAGCAACATCCCCAAATCTTACCTCACTCAAATTAGAGGCTTCTCTTGGCACAACAACAAAATAAAAAGGATACGGAGTAGTTATTACAGTAGTAATAACTTCCAAGACTCAAATAAAAGAAAAAGTACTGAAAATAAAACAATGGGTTATCTCCCAAGAGTGCTTTTTTAACGCCTTTGAGCTAGGCGCAGTAATTTGCAAAGTTGCTCATGTGGGCGCCATATAAGAGCTTGAAGCAAAGGCGCCATATAGGAACTTAAAGCAATAGAGAGTGTCAAAAAGGAAGTATGGAATACATTTAAATCTAAACCACTTCCTATGCATAGGAATCTTGTAAGAAAATAAATCAACGAGGCATACAGTAGCAAGCATGGATAGATAAAACAAGTGCCACTTCAAGATTTGCAACATAAAGAGGGTAAACTTAATATTGTTGAGATCCATCAAACCATGTTTCCCTCTCTCATAATAACTTTTATTAGCATCATGAATAGAACTAACAATATAACTATCACATAAAGCTTCCCTATCATGAGCCACATGCATAAAAGAATTAATACTCACCATAGGAACAATAGTAGTAGGAGCAAATTCAATAGAATAATTATTCTCATCACCATAATCATCATAAATAGGAGGCATATTGTAATCATAACTAATTTTATCCTCAATAGTAGGTGAACTAAAAATATTATACTCATCATCATAGCCATCATAAAATAGAGATTTAGTATCATCACAAGCTAGAGAGCAACTATTTCGCAAAGCATATTCTTCAAACATATCATCATAAGAGGGAACATCACATATGGGAGATAAAATATCATCAGAGCAAATTTTTTCCACTAAAGCTGGGGAACTAAAAATATCATGCTTAACAAAACCAGCTTCCCCAAGCTTAGACTTTTCCATAGCATTAGCAATAACGGGATTCAAAGCATTCGTACTAATAACATTGCTATGCGAAATAAGCTCCAACGGTTTTTCAATTTCTCTTCAAACACTTCATATCTAAACTCAGGAAAAAGACTAAAGAACTCTTTGTTTTCCATTAAGCCTAACTAGTGAAAATAAAAACAAGAAACAAAAAGATATAATTGCAGAATCTAAAGGAAAAAACTCTGAGCACTCACTAGCAACTAAAAGACATAGTAGCCAAAGAATGTGAGTACCTTTTACCTTACCTCCCCGGCAACGGCATTAGAAAAGAGCTTGATGTCTACGCACACGTCTATTCTTGTAGACAGTGTTGGGCCTCCAAGTGCAGAGGTTTGTAGAACAGCAGCAAGTTTCCCTTAAGTGGATCACCCAAGGTTTATCGAACTCAGGTAGGAAGAGGTCAAAGCTATCCCTCTCAAACAACCCTGCAATTACGATACAAAAAGTCTTTTGTGTCCCCAACACACCCAATATACTTGTCAGATGTATAGGTGCACTAGTTCGGCGAAGAGATAGTAAAATACAAGCGGTAGTGATGATTATAAGTAGTAACTATGATATGAAATAAGTATCGCTGCGAGCAAATATGTAACAAAACAGCAAGTAAATGGTGTGCAAAGCTTGGAAACAAGGCCTAGGGATCATACTTTCACTAGTGGACACACTCCCAACAATATAACATAATTGAACAAATAAATAACTTCTCTTCACTATGGTACTCTGAATTACTCTCCTATTGAATAACACTAATCATTGCGTAGGGCTACGAAGCACGCCTCAAAGTTCATCAAGTACTTGACAAACACCACTCATAGAGATATCCAAATCAAATCATAATTCAAGATAAATATTATTGCAACTTAGACCAAATACTAACACGGTGCACACACTGTCAACATTACACCATGGAAGGAGGAATAGATCACTTCAATACTATCATAGTAATAATTATTCTCATAATCCATAAGAGATCACAATCATAGCCTAGACCAAGTACCACCATGATGCACGCACTGTCACCGTTACACCATGGCAGGAGGAATAGATTACTTTAATAACATCACTAGAGTACACATAATATCTGAATAATAACATCTACTTGTTCAACATGATACAAAGCTCACAATCACATAAAGATCACATCATGGGAGAGAGAGGTGAACCACATAGCTACCGGTAGAGCCCTCAGCCCCGGGGATGAACTACTCCCTCCTCATCATAGGAGACAGCAAGGTTGATGGAGATGGCGGTGAGGTTGATGGAGACGGCGATGGAGACTGATGGAGATGGCTCTGGTGGCACTTTCCCGTCCCGACAGGGTGCCGGAATAGAGACTTCTATCCCCCAAAATTTGGCTTCGATGGCGGCGGTGGTGCGGAACTGTTCTGGAAAATTTACTGACTTTTCTAGGGTTTTCCGTCCCGAGGCTTCTTATAGGTGAAGGGGAATCGTCAGGGGGCAGCCAGGGGCTCCTCACACTAGGGTGGCACAGCCAGGGCCCGCACCGCGCCACCTATGGGTGAGGGCGGCCTCTGGCCCCCCTCCGGCTCTCTTTCGGTCTTCGGGAAGCTTTCGGGAAAAATAAGACTTCTGGCTTTTGTTTCGTCCAATTCTGAGAATATTTTCTGTGTAGCTTTTCTGAAACACAAAAACAGCAGAAAATAGGGAACTGGCACTGTGGCATCTTGTCAATAGGTTAGTTCCGGAAATCACATAAAAGTGCCACGAAGTGTAACAAAATAGTAGGCAAATGGTGTAAAAACAAGCATGGAGCATCAAAAATTATAGATACATTTGAGACGTATCACGCGGCACTTTTCATCTCCGAAGCGTCTCATGGCTTATCTTACTGGCTTGGAGCTAGGAATTATCTGCAGAGCATGCACGGCGGGTTCCCTAGGTACACCTGTCATGTCAGATGGCTGCCATGCAAAGATGTCCCGGTTCTCACGGAGGAACTCGACGAGCGCGCTTTCCTATTTGGGGGATAGATTTGTCCCAATTGAGGTGGTCTTGGCGGCATCGCCAGTGACAAGTTCCACCTATTTGGTATCAATTATAGGCTTGAAGGTGGGCGGGGAGGCAGAAATCTCCTGCTTGGATGCCGGTATCTCCACGGGGTCTGTGGCGGCATAGATTTCCTTGAACTCCTCACCGAAGAACACTGCTTCCGCGAAGGCGGCTTCTCCTTCCTCGCACTCCTTTGCCTTTCTAAAGCTGCCATAAACGGTGATTATGCCATCCGGTCCTGACATCTTTAGCTAGTTGTAGATGTAACAGGGCCTAGCCTGGAAGCTGTGGAAAGCGGGGCGACCGAAGATCACGTGATATGTACTTTTGAATGGGACTACCTCAAAGGTTATGGGCTCTTCACGGTAATTTTCTTCACTGCCGAAGGCAACCTTGAGTGTGATGGACCTGAGGGACTTAGCTTGGTGCCTAGGAACCACTCCGTAAAAAGTGACAGCACTATGGCGGAGTTGGGTTTTGGTAAGGCCAAGTTTTGTCAGAGTTTCCACGTACATGATGTTCAGGCTGTTGCCGCCATCCATTAAGCATTTGGAGAACTCATAGCCATGGATTACAGGGCATACCACCATGGCATAATATCCATCTGGGATATGCTCTGGATGATCATCACGGCTCCAGTGCACCGGTACTTCAGACCATCGGACGTACTGGCAGATTTTTGGCACAGTGGCGTTGAGGGAGCGCATAGCGGCTCTCTGTGCCTTAGCCGTGGGGGGGTCCAAGGAACGTGTGGAAGGCTCCTTTTTTGTTTTTGATTGGATTAGCCTTGCCAGCGTCCCCCTCTGCCCTTTCGGCGGGTTTGGGCGCGGGGTCTTCATCCATATCACTGCCATCCCTAGATTCCTTGTCTTTGTCCGTTTTCCCTTTGCCACGAGGCCGTTGTCGCCGGCTACGCTTGAAGCCAGCTTCTTGATCCACCTTGAGGTTGTTGACAAATTTGCAGTTCCGGTTGGTGTGATTGCACTTTCCTGAAGCGTCACGATGGGTGAAGCATGGTATATCGCGGTACTCGTCGTAGGACATGGGGGCGGATGGTGCCGAAGCGGGAGTTGTAGAACTCCGCGGCTGACCACTGCTCGTACCGCGTCCCCTGCCGCGCTGGCTGCTTTGGCCCTTATCAGTGAAGGTTGTGGCCACCATATCTGGAGCCTGCTGCTCTTCTGGCGGATTCTTCTGTTTATTGCTGCTATTCCGCTTTCCTGTATTCTGGATGGCGGAAGCCTTCAAAGATTCACAGGCATCATCGACGGCGGTCGCGTAGTTGCTTGCAATGGTGATCATGGAATTTAGGGTTAGTTTCCCTTCATTCCTTTCCTGCAACAGATGATGGCAGAGCAGTTGGCCTCTCTCTAAACTGTCAATAAACGCGAGGATGGTGGATTTGTCGGTAACCCCTTCACAGGAGTTCTTCATATCTAGCCATCGCGCGAGGAAAGTTCGGGAGGTCTCGTCGTCAGCCTGTCGACACCTTTGGAGGTCACCAATGTTATGGGGTCTCTTGTAAGTCCCCTCAAAGTTTTTGGTGAACGCAGTTTGCATATCGAACCAGGTTTGGATGGAATTTTCTGCCAAGTTGTTGATCCACTGCCGCGCAGTGCCAGATAGCATCAGGGGCAAATAGCAGACAACAATGTTGGGTGATCCCCCGGCGAACTGTACTGCATTGAAGTAGTCTTGTAGCCAAGTTAAAGGCCTATCAACTCCATTGTACTGGCGGATGTTTTTCTCAATCTTGAACCCATGCGGGATGGGCTCATCATGAATCCGTTGTCCAAGGCACTTTGGGCCGAGGAAGAAGGCTGTTTGAGACTTGGCAATCTCGTTTAGATGGGTACAAGCATCATAGGGCTTCTGGTCTGGCGGATCCTTGCGAGAGTTGCATGACCTTGCTGGTCCACCACCGCCACCGCCGCCACCATGGGGCTGCCTGGTGGGGATGGCAAAGGGTCACATCGTCTTTTACTCTCGCCGTCCAGCAAATGATCTCTGCAGCTATGACGGCTTCCCTCTATTCTTCATGGAGATGGATCATCGTCATGGTGGCGGGAGCCTTGCCCTTTGTCATCGTGGTGGCGAGCGGAGCGATGCTTCTCCTTGTCACCGCCACGGTGCACGCCGTCATCATGGCAAGATCGTTCCCTTCGCTTGGATCCACTGTCTTTGCTGGCTTCCCGTCGTGGCGGATCATCTCTGCGTCCAGCATCACGGCTTCGCCCTCGCTTGCCATCATTGTCGTGTATGACGATTCCTCCCTTTGGGACATCAAACGTCTTATACTTTGGTGGCGGCATGTTGGTCTTATGGCGGGGGGCAGCATTGTCTTGTTGGTATCCGTAAGCAGGGTAGTTCTTGTGGGGTGGCAATGGATTTCTCTGTGGGCCTTTGCCATATGGTTTGTCATCGAAGGATATTGGGATGGCGTTCGCCCGGTTGCGAGCTTCTCTTCTTTGGATTTCTGAGGATCCGGTATGAGATTCGTTATCAGGGCGCGTACCATAGTTGCCAGCCCCCCGAGCTTTAGAGGCAGTGCTGGACCTGCATAGCGTGGGATCAGACTCGAGCCGTCGTGATGACGTAGCCTTCTCCTGCTGCACTAATGCTTTGGTCATCAGTTTCACCGCCGTCTCTAGGGCTGATAGGCTCTTAAGCTCCTTTGCAGCCATGATATTCTCAATGGGTGTAGCCCTGACTTCATCGCGGTTTTTGTCCACATATGGTAGATTCTTGATATACATCTTGGCCAGAGTTTCCACTGTTGGTACGGTGAACTCAAGGTTTCGCACCAGCTGCGGGTCGCCTCCCTCAGCCATCTGGTTTTGGATGAGAGTAACATACTTCTCCTCCATATTCCTTGCGCGCTTCAGCGTGTCTTGAGCTTTAGCAATGTCGCCATCAAGCTGCTGGCCCACCTTCTTGACTTGCTTTGCTTCCTTGAGGAGTGCTCGCCTTTTCTTCTCGAGATCGTTCACATCCCTGACATAGTCAGGGGTGATTGGATCTGCTAGAGTTCCGTAGACGACCTTATCCAGTGGGGTCGTGAAGTCTTCTGGGTGCTATTCCATGGGGATGGCGGGTTGCGGAGGCCTGGGTCCACCATGTATCTCAGGAAGTTGTTCCGTGGTTGCTGCCCCAGTCATCCGATTCACCACTTTTGTTAAGTGCCTCAAGGATGGATTCACCTGGGCTATCTTCTCCATTGGAGGTAGATCCCGAAGTGATGCCTGCGAACGCGACAAGGCAATACCGCGGTGTCTCTAACACCAGATTGCTCATGGCAGATTCATAGCGGTCTTCCACCACTTCCTCTACCTCTAGGGCGGGCTGGGTGGGATTGTTTTTCAGATCCGATCTAGGCAACTTGGAAAGTTCCAGATCAGATGAGTCCTCCTCCGTATCCAGCTCAAAAGAGGTTCGTTTGGGGATTTCAGCCATACCAATCCACCAAAAATTGGTTTCCATGGCGGGGGTAGGGTTTGTCTCTCCAATGAAGATATGGATATCTCCGATTGGAATGACGGTGAATCAAGCGGGGTCTTCTCTAGCTGGCACCCAGAGGTTATCCGCTGGGATGATGGGGAAGCCGGAATCGTAGAGGACGCACTCGATGGCGACGGTGTCGCCGATGCCTACGAAGGTGGATCCTGCCTGGATCCGCGCTCCAGACGCGCTATGCCCCACGGTGGGCGCCAACTGTCATGGTTTCGTCAACAGATCTGCCATAGGGGTAGGGGTATGGCGGTTTGTGGAAGGGGGTGAACACGGCGGAGCGATCCGGGATGGTGGTAGCATGAGTTTACCCAGCTTCAGATCCTGCAACGATGGCAAGACCCTACGTGCTACTATAATTCACTATATGGCAACAAGTGCTCGATTACAATGAGGAGGTTGGCTATCTCGCTATGCGATCCGCCGTAACCTAGCTATTGTGTTCTCTGGTGCCTCAAGGGCTGCTCCACGCTGGGCTTATAAAGGCGCCTGGCGTGGGCTACATGATGGTACCGGAGCGGATACAACTTGGAGTCCTAGACTAAGTCCTATGCATGTACTACAAGGCAACCCACCATGGGCCTGTCTTCGGATCCACCATAAGCGCCTGCGTCCAGTACCGCCGTGGCAACTTCAGCAACTGGGCCGTCCGGTAGGCAATCCGCCATACCACCCCTAATGGGCCACCCTGGCTTGCTGATTTAGGACTACGTCGCTGGTATACCTATTTGGTATATCCCCAACAATAACAAACCCAACCACTACGTCCTCATGAGCTAAAAATAGTGGCACGAAATGATAAGTATTTGAAGGTTTTTGAAAGGTAGCACATGAAAATTTACTTGAAATGGCTTGAAATACCATACATATGAATTTATAGTGGACTTTTTGGAAGTAACTTGGTTTTTGGGAGTTGGATGCACGAGAAGTATTCCCTCTCAGTACAGATTTTTGGCTAGCAAGGCTGGGTAGCAAGCATAAGAGTTGCATGAAACAAACAAACATACATATAATAGGAACAATCATGCAAACTTCCTTGAAAGTACAAAAGATTTTAACTTGAGAATACTATTGCTTATGAGCCAAACATGAAGGAAAGCTGAAATGATGTAACTACTACCACTTCTTTCTTTTTCTACTCAAACCTCAAGGTAATGTTGCTACTGACCAAGCTAAGTTTGCCAAAACCAACTAAATTTACTCATGCTCCCAAAGTGATACCAATACTAATCAACAAGACTAATCATATAAGAAACATTGCAAACTAAAATAAAGTGTGCGGAAAGTAAACGATAAAACTTCTCATTAATATTTCATTACCGCAACTTACACCAAGGGATACATAGATAACCAACTAAGGAGGATACTTCCATACTGCAAACTATTCTATAAGATAACTTCTCTATTCATGATATGACTCTACTTGAAAAGTAAATGAGTAAAAGATAATGATGTGATACCGCGGCACTCCCCCAAGCTTGAAACAAGCCAAGGGGATGCCTATACCAATGACGAATTACTCCTTCGGCGGTGGTGGTAAGATCATCCTTGGACCAAGGAGAAGCTCCAGCATCCTATGAAGCCTGAGATTCTCTTCTTGAAGTATCTGTATCTCCCTCTCCAAAACACGGTACTGGGCACAAAGCTCGTCAGTGACCAGAAGCCCTTCTTTTATCACCAGCATGAAGTTTAGATCCAAGACTGGTAGTGTTGGTCCCTGCATATTATGAGAAAAGGCACATCAAGCGTTCATTGATCCTACAAAAGTAGGGTCTCTTGCCCTCGATCCTCCAGCCACCTGTTCCTCCTTCAGCTTGCGGTCTTGGTGATTCTCTTCCATAGGCTTTTTCCCCTTGTCGTCGCTTGAAGAGTCCATGGTGCTCCTAAAACTGAGATCAACTCCTGACAGAAATAGCTCGAAACAAAAACACGATGAGAAAACGATATACAGACCTCAGGCAATCCGGGGGGTTATATAGGTGAAAATTAAACATCGAAACCAAGTCACAGGAGAAAACCAGGACGGAGATGAGCTCCAGGGTGCTCTCACCATAGGGCAGCGTGGCCTGGAGTGGGCCCGCACCTGATGTCTATGCACGCGTCTGTTCTTGTAGACAGTGTTGGGCCTCCAAGTGCAGAGGTTTCTAGAACAGTAGCAAGTTACCCTTAAGTGGATCACCCAAGGTTTATCGAACTCAGTGAGGAAGAGGTCAAAGCTATCCCTCTCAAATAACCCTGCAATTACGATACAGAAAGTCTCTTGTGTCCCCAACACACCCAATACACTTGTCAGATGTATAGGTGCACTAGTTCGGCGAAGAGATAGTGAAATACAAGTAGTTGTGATGATTATAAGTAGTAAATGTAATCTGAAATAAGTATCGCTGCAAGCAAATATGTAACAAAACTGAAAGGAAACGGTGTGCAATGCTTGGAAACAAGGCCTATGGATCATACTTTCACTAGTGGACACACTCTCAACAAATATAACATAATTGAACCAATAGATACTATCATCAATATACAACTCAAAACAATTCTCCAATGGAAAACAAACACTAATCATGCATAGGGCAACGAAGCACTCCTCAAAGTCCATATGTACCCAAACTAGATTATCCCACACTATCACCGTGAATGCACTAGATGGTTCCAACAAACACCAACAATTCATAGAGACATTAACCAAAAAGATACACATGATGCGCACACTAGTCACCTTCACACCATGATACAAGGTATCTCCGGAGATTACAAATATAAAGCACAGGAGTAGCATAATATCTGAATAATAGCATCTACCAATTCAATTAGATACAAAGCTCATGATCACATAAAGATCACATTATGGGAGAGAGAGGTGAACCACATAGCTATCGGTAGAGCCCTCAGCCCCGGGGGAGAACTACTCCCTCCTCATCATAGGAGGCAGCAACAGCGATGGAGATGGCGGTGAGGTCGATGGAGACGGTGGAGACGGTGATAGAGACCGATGGAAATGGCTCCGGGGGCACTTCCCTGTCCCAGCAAGGTACCAGAATAGAGACTTCTGTACCCCGAAATTTATCTTCGATGGCGGCGGAGCTGCGGAACTGTTCTTGGAAAAAGCCAATTGATTTAGGGTTTTCCATCGGAAGGCATTTTATAGGCGAAGGGGCATCGTCAGGAGGCGACCAGGGTGGTCTCACCACAGGGGGGGCGCGGCTAGGGGCTGGGTCACGCCCCCTCATGGTGAGGCTGGCCCCTGGCCCCCCTCCGGCTCTTGTTCGGTCTTCAGTCCTCTTCCGGGGAAAATAGGAGTTCTGGAACTTGTTTCGTCCAATTCCGAGAATATTTCCTGTGTAGCTTTTTTGAAACACAAAAATAACAGAAAACAAGGAACTGGCACTGTGGCATCTTGTCAATAGGTCAGTTCCAGAAATGGCATAAAAAGCCACGAAGTGTAATGCTACTCGTGTGATGGCGCCAGAAAAGAGCTGTGGCGTTTAGTTGACGTGGGAGCAGTATGTCCTTGTGCGTGGTGAATGACCAGCCCGTTGGGAACCCCAAGAGGAAGGTATGATGAGTGTAGCAGCAAGTTTTCCCTCAGTTAAGAAACCAAGGTTTATCGAACAGGAGAAGGGAGACGATGACGACTGAAGGTGTTTGTGGAACCTGCACACACACAGACAAATACTTTGTTCCCAACTTGCGATGAGGTTGTCAATCTCACCGGTTTGCTTGAAACAAAGGTTATGAGTGTATCGAGTGGAAAACAGTAGAGTATGCGAGTAAAGTAAACAATGCGGGAAAAGTAAACAGGTGATTGCAATATGATTAAAATAGGACCGGGGTCCACAGTTCACTAGTGGTGTCTCTCCATAGATAAATAACATGCTGGGTAAACAAATTACAGTTGGGCAATTGATAGAATAAAGATAACGTGATATGTCAAGAAGATCACTATGAGATTCACTCTGGGCATTACAACAAAATACATAGACCGCCATCCAACTGCATCTATGACTAATAATCCACCCCCGGGGATATCATCCGAACACCCTAGAAGTATTAAGTTGCGAACAACAGATAATTGCATTAAGCAAAGTGTGTAATGTAAACAAAGCATATGCCCTTGAGCATAAGAATGTTGTTTTCTCCCTAGTAGCAACAGCACATCTACCACCTTAGAGGTTTCTGTCACTCCCCCAGGTGAAATAGAGACATGAACCCACTATCGAGCATAAATACCCCCTCTTGGAGTCACTAGCAACTACTCGGCCAAGATAGCTACTAACAACGGAGAGCATGCAAGATCATAAACAACGTAGAGATAACAAAAGATATAATTCAGTACAGCAACTTAATCATAAACACCAATATTCATCGGATTCCAACAAACCAACATCATAGTATTACATAACGGTGATCTCAATCATGTAGGGCAGCTCATGAGATCTAAACATGAAGCACATGGTGGAGAAGACAACCATCTAGCTACTGCTATGGACCCATAGTCCAAGGTAGACTACTCACTCATCGCTCCGGAGGCAAGCATGGCGATGAAGAAGACCTCCGGTGGCGATTCCCCTCTCCGGCAGGGTGCCGGGAAGAGCTTCTGGACCCTCCCGATCTTCGGGTCGACGGCGGCGGCGGATCGCGATGTATTCTGGAAAACTGATCGGGCCCTTAGGTTTTTCTCGTCAGGGGGTATATGTAGGCGAAAGGGGGCTGTCAGAGGTGGAGCCACGCGGCCTCACAAGGGGGTGGCGCGGCCAGGGGCCAGGCCGCGCCGCCCCTGTGTGTGGGGGCCACGTGGCCCCCCTCCGTCAGGTCTTCGGATGTTTGGGAGCTCCCCGGTGAAATATGACTTCAGGAACTTGTTTCGTCCAATTCCGAGAATATTTCCTGTGTATCACTTCTGAAACACAAAAACAGCAGAAAACAGGAAACTGGCACTGTGGCACTTCGTTAATAGGTTAGTTCCGGAAAATGTATAAAAATGCCACTAAGTGTAACGAAACAATAGGCAAATGGTGTAAAACAAAGCATGGAGCATCAAAAATTATAGATACGTTTGAGACGTATCAAGCATCCCCAAGCTTAACTCCTGCTCGTCCTCGAGTAGGTAAGTGATAACAAAAGAATAATTTTTGAGGTGACATGCACCTACACAATCTTGATCATATATGTAAGCATTGATGAGCTGGGATCAATAGAACTTAAAACATGGGCATGAAAGATATAATCATGATAATAAGAACTTAGCAACCATGTTGTAAACATGCAAATGAACACAAACAAAAGATCATGATAATGAAACAATGAAAGTCAAACGTGTGTTCTAATCATAAGGAAAAACATACAAATGGTTTTCAGCTTGTCCTTCAAAGAGAGCAAAACATAAATGCATAGGACACCTCAAAGTTTAAGAGGGCGACTAGATACAAATAATTTAAGAACAAGTGAAACCAACAATATGAGTCAATCAATGAACCATGGGACAATGCATATCACACTAAGAATGACAACTATGCTCTCTTAATGGTGCATAAAGGAAGAAGGTGGTGACTCAACATAAAAGTAAAAGAAAGGCCCTTCGCAGAGGGAAGCAGTGATTTAAACATGTGCTAGAGCTTTTCATTTGTAAAACAGAGATAAAACTTGATTTTGAGAGGTGGTTGTCTTTGTCAACGACTGGCAATGGGGTTCTTACTATCTTCCATACAAAAATAAAGCAAGTTTTTGAGAGAGAGATTGGCACTTCGTGCTCTTTTTATAAAACTTGGCACTCCTCCCCACCTTTCCTTTCACATACCATGGCTAACCGATTCCATCGGGTGCCCACCAACATTCACATTCATTGGAGGAGTGCCTTTTTCCTTTTTTTCCTTTTTTTTCTTTTTGGAATAAACAATATGGAAGATAGCAAATCCGACCACTACGTCCCCATGAGCTGAAAACAGTGTCACAAAACGAGAAGTATTTTGAAGGTTTTTGAAAGGTAGCACACGAAAATTTTACTTTGGAATGGCTTACAAATACCATGCATAGGAATTTATAGTGGACACAATGGAAAACTTTGGCTTTTAGGAGTTGGATGCACGAGTAGAGCTCATACTCAGTACAAGGTGAGGGCTAGCAAAAGACTGGGAGCGACCAACTAAGAGAGCAATAATGGCCATAATCATGCAAAGCGACAAAGCGACATTAAAAGAAGCATACGATGGCATCAAAAGTCAAAAACTAAATGATCATGAAGGCTAATGGCGACTTTGGAAGAGTCTAACATGTGTGAGCATGCGCCAAGTCAACCCAAATAAAGCATCAAGGAGAAAACCAAAATAATGCTTCCATACAATAAAAACAACGCATGATTTTTTCAAAGGCTCATTAAGCAATCTCAGTTATTTGAGACAAGTCATGCTACAGCAAAACCACTAAGCATACTATCAAAAAGACATCAAGCATGACATGAAAAAGCCTAAGCCGCAGTCTACACAAGCTCCTTCTTGTACCACTATTTTGCACAAAGCTTTTTCTCTTTTCCAACACCATTTGAAATTTTTATAAACACCTCTTTTGATGAAAACTAAGAAAGTTCAGAGGCAAAAATACACCTTGATGAAAAGATATGACAAGATCTGAACGCATATCAAGGCAAAAACGAAAACCAAAAGCAGTAGCAGAAAAACTAGAATGCTCGATTTATAAGAGTGAAAACTAGAGCATTCTTTGCAAATGAAAACGAGTCAACTTCTCCAAAGGAAATTTGTTGGGGTCCAACCATTTATTGCAGCAAACAAACAAACTAAGCAAACTAAGAAAACTAAAACAACTGACGCTCCAAGAAAAACACATAGTGCATGAAGCAATAAAAATATAGTGTTTTGAAAGGTGACCTGATTTTTGCCGATGAAGAAGGGGTGCCTCGGGGGCATCCCCAAGCTTTGACGCTTGTACTTCTTGGATATTTCTTGGGGTGATGCATGGGCATCCCCAATCTTGAGCTTTTGTCCATTCTTCAACTCATCTCATCATTCTCCAATCCCTACACTTGAAAACTTCCTTCATACAAAACTAAACACAATTCTATTAGCAACATTAGTGTAAGCATAAAATATATTCAATCCTCTTTTAGCTTCAGGTTTCAACCCAAAACTACCACATATAAAATATATACTACTGTAGCAACTTCCACAAGAGTTCCATGATCAAAAAGAACTCAAAAGAAAGCGATAAAGTGTCAAAAACAAATATTGGCAGAAATCTGTCAAAACTGGACAGCTGATAATGGACGAATTTTTTAGGGATTTTCCGTTGCTCAAATCAAAAAGTGTTCAACTAAGAAAAGTTTGGATATAACCTGGGGAATATGCACAAGAAATCGCAGGTCCAAAAGATATACAGAGAATTTTCACGAATTTTTACGGTGCAGCACCGAAAACAGTTTCAGGACAGCAATAACCCCAAATCTTTACCTCACTCAATTAGAGGCTTCTCTTGGCACAAAAACGAAATAAACAAGATAAGGAGCGGTCATTACAGTAGTAATGACTTCCAAGACTCAAATAAAAGAAAAATTACTGAAAAGTAAACAATGGGTTATCTCCCAAGAGTGCTTTTCTTTAACGCCTTTGAGCTAGGCGCAGAAAATTGCGAATCAAGTAATATCAAGTGATGAAGTGCTAGGGTCAGCGCGTGCCTTACGTCTCCCTTTCTTACCTTTGCTCTTGACTCTAGGAAAGACATGGTTATTGCAAGGTGGAGTAGTAAATGTTATATTGCCTTTTCCCACATCGATAACGGCGCCAAGGAGCTTCAGAATGGATCTTCCAAGTGTGATTTGTCCTTTTCCTACACATTCAATAACAAGATAATCAGTAGATATCATTCTTCCTAGGATTTTTGTAAAGACTCCTTCAGCTATTCCAAGGGGAGATATGGTGGCATTATTAGTAAGAAAAATTTCTTCTCCTCCCTCAGAAAGCTTCCAAAGGCTCAAAGATTCATAAACATCCTTTGGCATGAGACAAAATTCAGACATAATATCACAACGAGCATGAAAAGTTTCACCACTAATGGTGATTTTTATTGTAGGATACCAACTCGAAGGCTCAGAATTTATAGGCACATAATCAAAATGCTGACGCAAAGTATTGTAACAAGAGTTCAAACTAGCAGTGTGAGTCTCAAGAGTATTAAGTCTATTAAAAATGCTCACAAGAGAGGAATCAAAATAGGTTGGCATGCTATAAATTGTAATCAACTTTCTTATAATATTGAAGGCTTGATCCCCATCACAATGAAGGAAATCTCCTTCTGCAGTAGCATCCAAAGCATATCTATAACGAAGAGAAAGTCCAAAGTAAAAGCTACTAAGAAGCAAACTCAAAGTCATTTTAGGTTCAGTTTTTCCATGCCATTCATAAATTCTAGACCAAGCTTCTTTAAAGCTTTCCTCATCTTTCTGCTTAAAGGTAAAGATCATGTCCGCGGGGGACATAGTAGTAGCAACTAAACTAGACATGATAAACTAAAGTAAAGAAATAACAACTACCAAGGATTCTATTTTTTTTGGGTTTTTGATATAAAGCAATGCAGGTAAAATAAAATAAAGTAAAGCAAAACAAATAACAAAGTAAAGTATGTGTGTGCGAAGAACTCCCCTCGCAGAAGTCTTCTCTTCCTTCCCCGGCAACGGCGCCAGAAAAGTGGCTGCTACTCGTGTGATGGCGCCAAAAAAGAGCTGTGGCGTTTAGTTGACGTGGGAGCAGTATGTCCTTGTGCGTGGTGAATGACCAGCCCGTTGGGAACCCCAAGAGGAAGGTATGATGAGTGTAGCAGCAAGTTTTCCCTCAGTTAAGAAACCAAGGTTTATCGAACAAGAGAAGGGAGACGATGACGACTGAAGGTGTTTGTGGAACCTGCACACACACAGACAAATACTTTGTTCCCAACTTGCGATGAGGTTGTCAATCTCACCGGTTTGCTTGAAACAAAGGTTATGAGTGTATCGAGTGGAAAACAGTAGAGTATGCGAGTAAAGTAAACAATGCGGGAAAAGTAAACAGGTGATTGCAATATGATTAAAATAGGACCAGGGTCCACAGTTCACTAGTGGTGTCTCTCCATAGATAAATAACATGCTGGGTAAACAAATTACAGTTGGGCAATTGATAGAATAAAGATAACGTGATATGTCAAGAAGATCACTATGAGATTCACTCTGGGCATTACAACAAAATACATAGACCGCCATCCAACTGCATCTATGACTAATAATCCACCCCCGGGGATATCATCCGAACACCCTAGAAGTATTAAGTTGCGAACAACAGATAATTGCATTAAGCAAAGTGTGTAATGTAAACAAAGCATATGCCCTTGAGCATATGAATGTTGTTTTCTCCCTAGTAGCAACAGCACATCTACCACCTTAGAGGTTTCTGTCACTCCCCCAGGTGAAATAGAGACATGAACCCACTATCGAGCATAAATACCCCCTCTTGGAGTCACTAGCAACTACTCGGCCAAGATAGCTACTAACAACGGAGAGCATGCAAGATCATAAACAACATAGAGATAACAAAAGATATAATTCAGTACAGCAACTTAATCATAAACACCAATATTCATCGGATCCCAACAAACCAACATCATAGTATTACATAACGGTGATCTCAATCATGTAGGGCAGCTCATGAGATCTAAACATGAAGCACATGGTGGAGAAGACAACCATCTAGCTACTGCTATGGACCCATAGTCCAAGGTAGACTACTCACTCATCGCTCCGGAGGCAAGCATGGCGATGAAGAAGACCTCCGGTGGCGATTCCCCTCTCCGGCAGGGTGCCGGGAAGAGCTTCTGGACCCTCCCGATCTTCGGGTCGACGGCAGCGGCGGATCGCGATGTATTCTGGAAAACTGATCGGGCCCTTAGGTTTTTCTCGTCAGGGGGTATATGTAGGCGAAAGGGGGCTGTCAGAGGTGGAGCCACGCGGCCTCACAAGGGGGTGGCGCGGCCAGGGGCCAGGCCGCGCCGCCCCTGTGTGTGGGGGCCACGTGGCCCCCCTCCGTCAGGTCTTTGGATGTTTGGGAGCTCCCCGGTGAAATATGACTTCAGGAACTTGTTTCGTCCAATTCCGAGAATATTTCCTGTGTATCACTTCTGAAACACAAAAACAGCAGAAAACAGGAAACTGGCACTGTGGCACTTCGTTAATAGGTTAGTTCCGGAAAATGTATAAAAATGCCACTAAGTGTAACGAAACAATAGGCAAATGGTGTAAAACAAAGCATGGAGCATCAAAAATTATAGATACGTTTGAGACGTATCATGTAACGAAACACAAGGCAAATGGTGTAAAAATAAGCATGGAGCATCAAAAATTATAGATACGTTTGAGACATATCAGCATCCCCAAGCTTAACTCCTACTCATCCGCGAGTAGGTAAGTAATAACGAAAGAAATAAATTTTGAGGTGACATGCACCTACACAATCTTGACCATAAATGTAAGCATTGTGCGCTTGGATCAAAAGAACTTAAAACATGGGCATGAAAGATATAATCTTGATAGAAGCAACTTAGCAACCATGTTATAACATGAAAAAGAACACAAATGAAAGATCATGAAAATAAAACAATGAAAGTCAAATGTGTGTTCAAATTATATGGAAAAACATACAAATGGTTTTCAGCTTGTCCTTCATCAGAGAGCAAAACATAAATGCATAGGACACCTTCAAGTTTAAGAGGGCGACTAGATACAAATAATTTAAGAACAAGTAAAACCAATCATCATGAATCAATCAATGAAAGATTTGGGACAATGCACATTATACTCAGAATGACAACTATGCTCTCTTAGACAGTGCATAAAGGTAGAAGGTGGAGACTCAACATAAAAGTAAAAGAAAGACCCTTCGTGGAGGGAAGCAGTGATTGCAAGTTTTATAAACCGTCAAAAATTATGGTACTTACTAGCTTTGAGCTCTCATTGCCTCCATCATAGGCATTTTGAATGGTTAAAGGTAATGCGAGTACACTTATGATACATATGCTTGACAAATCATAAGTTGAAAACCTCGTGTCCCGTGAAGTACAAATACCTAAACCTCATGCTACTTTACTTAGAGTCCCAAGCAAGCTCTTGTCATTGTAAGTATATATGTATCATCGAGAACCACCAACGGGGTACCTCCGTGCCCGATGACATGGAACAAGCCCACATCAAAATGATAGGACAAACAGATAATGAACACCTCGGCATCTCTTTTATTTACCATTGGTATATCTTTTTATTGTGAGATGCGTCGTCGAATGTTCACTATGGGCACGTGTAAATTTCCACTATGAATTATGCATGGCTTAGATTAGCGGCCCAGGCATTTCCCTAACACGTATACAAACTCCATGATCCCGCAAGATTCCCAATTCATTTCACATCGCGAGTATCCATAAACAAAAGATCACGATATCAACTCAAATGAAAGATAGTGCAATGTTGAAAGCTTGCCCCATGACGGCATGGCTGGGCTAATTTCCAACTTACAACTTGTAAGCATAACAACTCAACATAAGAGAGCCACAATGTCAAAATTTTAAAACAAGAAAAGTAAAGTGTGCCATCAGGTTCGTGAGAGCTTCACTGACCAATTTTCGCATAACACCAAAAGAGTTTAATTTGAAGGATAGATAAAAGCAAGTCAAATGTACTTGGAATAGCAAATTGCTGATAGGTATGTATGGTGGACACATTAGAACAACTTAGTTTTTAGGAGTTGGATGCACGAGTAGAGCTCATACTCAGTACAAAATGAGGGCTAACAAAAGACTGAGAGCGACCAACTAAGAGAGCAATAACGGCCATAATCATGCAAAGCGACATTAAAAGAAGCATAAGATGGCATCAAAAGTCAAAAACTAAATGATCATAGAGGCAATGGCGACTTTGTATGAGTCAAACATGTGTGAGCATGTGCCAAGTCAACCCAAATAAAGCATCAAAGGAGAAAACTAAAATAATGCTTCCAAATAATTAAAACAACGCATGATTTTTTCAAAGGCTCATGAAGAAATCTCAGTCAATTGAGACAAGTCATGCTACAGCAAAACTACTAAGCATACTATCAAAAAGACATCAAGCACGACATGCAAAAGCCTAGGCCGCAGTCTACGCAAACTCCTTTTTGTACCACTTTTTGCATAAAGCTTTTTCTCTTTTCCAACACCATTCGAACTTTTTTGAAACAACTCTTTTGATGAAAACCAACATAGTCCAAAAGTCAAAATATACCTTGATACTAAGATATAACAAGATCTGAATAAAAATCAAGGCAAAAAAAGAAAACTAAACGCAGTTCTAGAAAAAGAGAACACTCGTTGAAACGATAAGAGTGAAAAATAGGGTGTTCTTGGAAATGAAAAATGGAGCATAGCTCTCTCCAAAACATGATGTGATCCAACATTTATTGTAGCAAACAAAGCAAAAGAAAACTGAAAGCAAAATAACTGACACTCCAAGAAAAATGCATAATGCATGAAGCAATAAAAATATAATGTTTTGAAAGGTGACATGATTTTTACCGATGAAGAAGGGGTGCCTCAGGGGCATCCCCAAGCTTTGACGTTTGTACCTCTTGGATATTTCTTGGGGTGCGTGGGAATCCCCAAGCTTGAGCTTTTGTCCATTCTTTATCTCATCTCATCATTCTCCAATTCCTACACTTAAAAACTTCCTTCATACAAAACTCAACACAATTCTATTAGCAACGTTAGCATAAGCATGATAGTAAAACAACCCTTTTGGCTCAGGTTTCAACTCAAGCCCATCACATATTAAAGCATATACAACTGTAGCAACTTCCTCAAAAAGTTCTCGGATCAAAAGAACTCAAAAAGAAAGTGATCGAGAGCCAAAGACAAATAGTGGCAGAAATCTGTCAAAACAGAACAGCTGACAAAGGTCGATTTTTTAGAGGGTTTTCTGTTGCTCAAATCAAAAAGTGTTCAACTAATAAAAGTTTGGATATAACCTGGGGCATATGCACAAGAAATTGCAGGTCCAAAAGATATACAGAGAATTTTCACGAATTTTTACGGTGCAGCACCGAAAACTGTTTTAGGACAGCAACATCCCCAAATCTTACCTCACTCAAATTAGAGGCTTCTCTTGGCACAAAAATAAAATAAAAATGATAAGGAGCGATTATTACAGTAGTAATAACTTCCAAGACTCAAATAAAAGAAAAATTACTAAAAAGTAAAACATTGGGTTATCTCCCAAAAGTGATTTTCTTTAACTCTTTTGAGCTAGGCGCAGTAATTTGCAAAGATGCTCATGTGGGCGCCATATAAGAGCTTGAGGCAAAGGCGCCATATAGGAACTTAAAGCAAGAGAGAGCATCAAAAAGAAAATATGAAACACATTTAAATCTAAACCACTTCCTATGAAAAATAGTCTTGTAAAGAGACAAGTCATGAAAGCGCAAAGCAAAAAGCATAGGAAGGCAAAACAAGTTCAACTTCAAGAATTCCAACAAAAAGAGGGGAAACTCAATATTGTTGAGGTTCATCATACCATGTTTCCCTCTCTCATAGTAACTTTCAGTAGCATCATGAATAGAATTAACAATATAACTATCACATAAAGCATCCCTATCATGAGCCACATGCATAAAAGAATTAATACTCCCCACATGAACAATCGTAGTAGGAGCAGATTCAACAGAATAATTATTCTCATCACCATAATTATCAAAAACAGGAGGCATATTGTAATCATAACTATTTTTCTCCTCAAAAGTAGGTGAACTGAAAATATTATACTCATCATCATAACCATCATAAACTAGAGGTTTAGTATCATCATAAGCGAGAGAATAGCTATTTCGCAAAGCATACTCATCAAACATATCATCATAGGAAGGAACATGGATAGTACTAATGGTACAACAATTATTAACCTTAGAATTGGTACCAAAAAGATTTTCAATATCAAAAGTAGAGTGTTTTTCCCAATCATGATCACTAACATAGGTAACAGGCATGGGAACATCATCCCAATCAGAATTATCATAATCTATACTAGGATCATAATGCTTAGGAGAAGATACCGTGTCCTCTCGCCTTTTACTCCTCTTCTTCTTCTTCATACTCTTCTTACTCTCTCCTTTAGGAGGGAGAGACTTGAAGGACATCTTCTCCACATATCCTTTAGGAGGGAAAGGCATCTTCTCCAAATAATCTGGTTTACTGACAGAAACAATAGAAGAAACTTTGGAGGATTCCTCCTCTCTATTAATAAGATAAAAACATCTATCGTTCCTGTCATAGCTTGGCAAAATATCATGTTTTATAAGGTTTTGTATATAAGTATTTGCGAGGCAATCTTTAGCACAATAGAGATGACAACCACGAAGGGTGCTATTAATATCAACATCATTCATGTCTACCAAAGAAATCTTTCTAGATATCTCTTCACATGCCAAAAACAAAGTGAGCTCATCATGCTGATTGAGAGTAATCTTGTCATCACAATACAAACTTGCGGTACTAGAAGAGTAACTATAAGGGTTTGAGCATTGGAAATTAAAATGACCTATGTAATCGCAATGTTTACAAAGAAAAGGATAAAGCTTACAAACCTTTTTACCGAGCTCGCCTATAGCCTTGTACCACATTCGGGTTTCTTCATTTGCATGGTGGACACAATAATCTTCCTTGTTGTGACTCTGTTCACAAGGTCTATGTACTCCACAAAAATTAACATGCTTATAGGAAATAGGACTTTCAGAGGTTTGAGCATGTTTATTGCAATCATCAACAACAATATCACTTTCTATGCAAGTGTCCTTAAAAGGTTCATGATACACGTCCCCATTTCCTTTAGGAACATTAATATGAGAAGCAAAGGCTTTAAACCAATCAATCATAATTTGAGGATCAAGACCATACTTAGCACTAAGCTCTTAAAAATCAGCAGTTTCAGTGAAAGACTTAATGCAATCAAACTCGTAATTCATACCTGGTCCTTTACCTTTGTCGCTATCCCAACCTTCAATATTGTTTTGAATTGTTTCAAGCAGATCCCACTTGGTGTCAACATCCTTGCTTGTGAAAGACCCATCAAAGCATGTATCTAGATAGTCCTTGTAATATCCTGAAAGCCTTGCATAAAAATTATTAATAACAATATTACGGGGAAGATCATGAATAGGACATTTGTGCATTAGTAACTTCAATCTTCCCCACGCTTGGGCAATGCTTTCTCCCTCATGCGGATGAAAATTATAAATGTAATTCCTATCTTTATAAACCTCACTAGAAGGATAGAATTTAGAATAAAAGAGAGGCACAATTTCCTCCTAGTCAATAGATCGACCATCCTTTAGTGTTTTATACCATTCCTCAGCTCTGCCTTTTAGTGATAAAGAGAATAGCTTCTTCTTAACTCGGTTCATTGAAATACCTGCACACTGGAACAACTCATATAATTCATGTATAAAAAGCAAATGATCACCAGGATGGATAGTTCCATCTCCTAAATAGCAGTTATTCATAGCATGTTCAACAATCTTTATAGGTACTAGATGACCCGTTGCGCCACTGGCGCAATTGGCTAAATTAAAACCGGACTTATATCATAAGTTTTATATTTTATGTCGCTATTGGTTGCTAACCGCGAGTGATTTGAATCGACAAAGAATTTAATCATCGCCCATTAATTAGTCCTCCAACTACACAAATATCTCATGATGACCAATATATTAAATGATAAGTGCATGAAAAGTAGAATATTAAGTACATAGAAAACTAAATTATATGCATCTAAAAAAAGAAAGCTATTTGAACCTCCTAAGCATTATGAGAGGAGAGAGGCGTTGATACAAAGAAAATACTTTTTTCTTAGTAGAAGATACAGAGAAAATATCTTGGTATACTGAATCTGAAAGGTGGGCTGTTGGTATAATTTACATATTATACTTTGCAGAGTCGTTTAACTACCAAGCAAGTCCTTTGAGAACCATCGCCGCCCACCCTTGTTCTCCCCTTCCTGTACCAGCTCTCTTCAGCATCTTTGAACTACAACAAGTACATGAGCTGATATAAGAGCACAACTTGTCGATCTTCTCAAGTGCATGATTCAAAACACAAGTTCAGTATAACATATATGTGATTTTGCTAAAACCAGCAACGAGCAATCATGTAGCAACGTACATGATCTAATAGATGAACACAATTTGTCAATTTTCTCAGGTACAATACATGGTTCAAAACACAGGCTCAATCAAACAGAAGTATATATGAAAGATTAACACATGCCTTTATATACATAGGCTCCATTTTCCTCTTTTTGCACTGATATACACAGGCTCGGTTATAGCACATGAACTCTAAAAGCTGACTACATACATCTCCATCATTACTTGTTCTATTACATAGTCCATGATTTTCCGAATTCGGGCCCAGGTCATGTTAGAGGTAATCACTTCAGTGCTGCAAGACCGCATAAATTTTCCAGAAAATAAGAGAGATTGTTATCAGAATATCAACAAACATTTCTATGCTATAATTATGGAAAAGCAGGTGTTCAAAGACAGAAAAGGAGATGATCGTTGCATCACATAATCTGGTCTCCGGGTCTTTGGAGTTTGGATGCAATGGTTCCTAGGCCTTCCTTTCCTCCTCTGCATTGAATTGGAAGAAAAGCAAGGTAAATCGAAATGCTGTAAATTTCTCTCTACATATCATGGTATAATGTTAAGCCATTGACCTCATAATAGAAAAGATTACTAATCCATGGTGAACCAATATACTGTATTATATGTCAGCAAATAATCATATGGAGTAGCCACTGCTCACCTCCAAAACAAGCTATGTGCTTGCCTACCATGTTTCAGCAAATCCTACAGCTGAGTTGATCACAAGTGACAAGAAACATGCTGCCTATGCCAATGTACAATGTTACTTCAGAGCATTGATTGCTACAATGTGGATTGCAGCAATAAAAAATTAGAAACAAGAACAAGTACTAATGCTATCAGAAATTTCAATTAGAAAGTGAATCAGAACATATAGTTTCCCACCATTGTTATCTACTATAGCTACATCTCATACAGCAATTTGGTGGTCACACTATTCACTTTTCCCAAAAGCCACTGGTTTGAAACAAAATGGGGAAAATGGACCAGAAGAACCCTATACTATCCCCACTCAGCACTATAGTCCCCGGAGGTACAGTGCGGCATCGCTACAAATGTCGATGCAATTTCATCAAGCCACCGCTGGTCCAGATGATCTATGTGTAGGTCACTGATCTTTCAATGCCAGACGCAGAGAGATAAATTCTTCACAAATCCAAGGAATGGTACAACAAATTCTGCACCAAAACCAAGATGTAAGTGAATAATCCCTCAAGAAACACTTTGTACAAATAATAACTAAGCAAGATAAACCAAGAGCCACTAATTAAGCTAATACTCTAATGAGCTAATCAACTAACAATGGACCAGCAACGACTATTTTAATTGGTTAATTATGCATGTAGGTAACCTCCAAACGCCAACAGCTCAAAGGAACCAGCTAGCAGCCAAATGCCAACAACTCACATGACCAGCTCGCAAATAACCTACAAATGCATGCAGCTAACATCCAAAGACAACAGTTACCACAAATATAATAGAAGCACGGCAGCACCACAAGCATACATAACAGAGCAAAGAGCCACGGGCATGCAGATATAGGAGCAGGGAGGGCAGAGAGATGAGAGTCGATGGGGAAGAGAGAGGAGCCATACATTGCCTCCCTTCTAAGAGAGAGCTGCGCTAGATTTGGAGAAGCCTGGCCAGAAAGGAGGAGGCTGGCAAATGAGACAGGAAGCTGGCGGAGTAGGAGGCTGGTGCAGATCGGATAGAGGAGCAAGCTGTTTGCCGCCTGAGAGGAGAGAGCTCCTCTCTCACTCAATCTTCTGTGGACTGGTTTGCTCATCTCTCTTCCTTCTCGCCCAATTTCTCTCCCTTCTTGCCCCGATTTCTCTTTTCCACTCGAGCTGACACCTGCTCTTCTGTTTTTTCGCTCAACCCGCACCTGCAATGTGTAAGTAATAAGTAAATGAATAAGTATAGATATATAATAATATTTTCTAAAAGTAATCCCCCGCAATTTCCTCACTTATTTCATTCCAAATTAGAAATGGATAAGTAAAGAGGGTGATGAAAATGTGATGAGCCAGAGACTCCGTGATGAATAATATAAGCCTATCTCTACCAGGAAAACAATTTAACTATATCATAAGTTGGTAGTACTACGGAATAGAAACAAAGGACAAGCAATGCCTAAATTTTGGTTGAAAACAATAGTTAGTTTTTGATTTTATAAATTGCTTGGTAATTGATTTAAACGGGTAGGCATTCACTCTATTTTTATTTAAAACCTGAAGCATTACTATGCTAGCTTTAATTATTTTACATTCATATCACCGCATAACCTCCTCACCAAGAAGACTTTATAACACCAATGGCGCGCTAAAATCCATGAACATTCAGGTAAGCAAATATAGTTCATACAATTGCTTGTTTTCCCTAGAAGTTATACATAATAAAATTACGAAAGGCTAAAATAAAACAAGGCCAGTAGAATGGCACAAGCATAGCATATCCAACCAAGACAAGCCTGCTGATACAATTTCAGTTCAACAATACTTAAGAATTGTTATGTAATTGGAGCCAGATGGGCACAACACATACGGATGAGAACCCTTTCCATAAAAAGGTAGGTTTTAAGATGCTTCAAACACTGATAGCTATAAAGTACTCAAACAATAGTCGTAAAATATTACTACATCAGCATTGGTAATTGCTGGATACGAAAACTTGAGATCTGATAGTGCCATAGTGGAAGCATTCAAGATTAAGAGCTAGTCAGAACTTACGCCATTGCGTGCATCCTTTTCATGATGCCCAGGACAGCCTTTAGAACGATCTGCTCAGCACACAAGTGAAAAACATCAGCTAGTGATCACAAATTTGACCACTTTTCATTAACCACATCGAATCAGCAAGACCACATAGCATAAGAGAAGAAAAGTACCTGGCTGTAGCTAAAGATAGAGCAAGTTGCAACCAGAAAAGGGGACGACAAAATGGCAACTCGGACCTGAACTAAAAATAAGGTCGCTGTCTGATCTGCCCCACAAAACTGCATGATGAAAAGAACATAAGCATGCTCGCAAGAATGAATTGTGTGTTGACAGAAAACACAAGGCAATGAACTTTACATTATCTCTTTTCTTTCAGTCATATATTCAACCTGAACCATGCAAGAAAAGAGTAGCCGATCCCAACCTAACAGCAATAAACTTTGGTAGAGAGCAGCAGCGCCGCAAACAATCTCCTCTTGCATCACTGCCTCAGCAATTAACAGCCCATTAACAAACCTTAGCCTATCAGCCACATGCTTACCAACTGAAATAATAACCATGAAAAATGCAGTAAACTAATTAAAGGGACAAAGCTGGCAATGAAATAAGAAAAGGGCAGGAGCCGCTGTCAGGTAACGCGTCAAAGAATAGATAATGTTCAAAAGGCAGTGCAGATCTACAGATCTCAACCAAATAATTATTGTCAAAAAGAAAAGGAAGAAGAACTTCCCAAAAACAGAGAAAGCCACTTAACCAAAGTCTTGCTGGGTAAACATAGCCAAGAAATTGCACTGTAAAACCCCAAACCGACCACAACTAACGAAACATGTCAAGTTCGTCCTTTCCTTTTCATCTCCATAGCTCACTACATCACATTAGATTCGTGTGCATTAGGAACAAAAGAAAAGATAATCTTCAAAGGCAGTGTAGATCTCAGCCAACGAATTGCCAGCAACCCATAAGAAAGAAAAAAGGAAGATCAAAACATGCTCGAATATTATTAGCACTGCCTACCATAACAACCAGGGGCATGAGTTCCTGATGTGAGCAGCACATGGCCTGGAATTGAAACTTGGGACATGCAGGGGATGGGAAATACAGTTCCAGATTCTGTTTGGTGGAAATACCAGGCCTACAGTGTACTTGTTCAGATCATGTTAACGTCTAGTATATCCTAGTGCTTTGAAATATTTGAATCAAAAACAGTAACTGGCCCTCAGCTTCCGGGATCTTTGTTACAGATTTGGAGGTTACTGGTGCGAAATATGTTTATGGCGTCTGACTTTGACTGTTAATTAAAAGTAGCGGCTACCTATACTGATATTTTGCTACCGGACCTCACCACATGTTAATTAAAAGTAGCGGCTACCTATACTGATATTTTGCAATTAAATGTACTTTGCTACATGCTTCCTTTTCAGTATGAACAAACAATTAGCTAGGACATAGACCCTTTCATTCTGCAGAAAAAAGCACTCCATCAACGGGGTCGATCCGATTGGCTAAACAAATGTATAAAATGGGGAAAAGAGAAATCAAGGCTCACCTCATACAACAGCATCAAACATCACCAAGGAGTGCAAAACCACAGCACCTGTGCCATTCGCTACCACTGCTCAACTCTCTGCTCCAACTCTGAAGCCTCACATCCCTGAAGCAAGCAAAACAAGATATCAACCAAAACCGAAAATGTCATAAGCCCAACTGCAAAATGTCCACAAAAACTGTGATGACAAAGCAAGAAAACACTGTATATTACCTGATATCTAACATAAGAACTAAGCTTCCCAGGAAATTCAAGAACATGTTAAAACTCTAGGGATAAGCATCAAATCTGTTGTTTCATACTCATCTTATCTCTGAAACAGAAAATTTAAGCTTCAGTGGAATATCCACAATACTATGCAAAAAGATATTTCACGCTATGACAAGGTATTGTTCAACTTAAGTATACACACACAACAACAACATGACACCGGTAAAACACAAAGGATGATAGATGCATGTCCTTTGCATCTCTGACATATTTGTGATACAACGGAGAGCATATTAAGCTAACCAAAGATTTATTCAAAACTATTGGCAGAAGTTCATCTCCATAATAACATACGGTAGGGAAACACATGAAGGTATTAACTCACGCATATTCATGAGACCACCCATCTTTCTTGCACTCTATGTTCAAATAATTGTTGCTGCTTACCTTTAGTGAATCTTCTAGACATCCAAACCCTACCTGCAAAATACAAACAGGTAGGTGCTTTAGCTTTCTAAATCTCACACGAGGAACTCTTCTCGCTCCCGCCGCTGTAAAAGATATATCAATGGTTTCATTTACATAACAGAGTTTGCTCGCAATAATTGAGGCATGCTCTACTGTATCTAATTGCTAACCCTGAAATATAGCTAAACTTTTTGTGCAAAACACAATCTTGACAAAGGAAGTGAGACCTAGCATCCCACGCTTTCCACAATATATGTATTTATCTAGCGGTGATGTATATTTCCATACTGCTAGCATAACTTACTCTATATCCTAATTTCTTGCTAACCGGAATCTTCAGTTTCACTGCCAGATCTCAGATATGCTTAATTTAGCTGTATCAAAGTTTCAATGATAGTCAATACATTTAACAGTAAGAAAACATGGGTAGCATTACCTTAATAGTTCCACCATAAACCATCTAATGGCAATAGAAGACAGGTCGCTCGCTCGCTCACATTCTCATCACCCATGATGGCCTCGACGCTGTCGGAGATGAGGTATAGCTCCATAAACTGCACCATCACCTCATCAGCCCCTTTACGGTCAGTCCACAAAAAGAACCTGTGCCCACAAAATTTTGCAAAACTCAATTATTGAGCAGTAAAATTTAGCCAGGTAATGTAGTCGCAAAAGGATGTCCTTCCATTCATGTACCTACCTTTCCATTTTATGGTGCATGCTCAATGAGTGTGGCTGTGCATCCTGTTAATTGCCATCAAAACCAAGCACCAATGAACCCAAAAGTATCTACCTGCAGAAATACCCACACAAAACAAATTACACCCATTCAACGCACGAGTGAACCGGTGAAATCTTTACCTATACCAATAACCCAATACAAAATGTACTTAATACTGCCCAACACCAAGATATTTAAGCAGAGAAATTTCTTAGGCGATCAGTACCTGCCACCGATGCTTCTCCTTGGATGGAGGGAGAGAGGAGGCCACAACCTTTGCCACTCCAGCCGCCACCTGATTTAGTTTCGAGACATCCCCTTTCCCTTTTGCCGGTGTAGAGGAAGATCTCGAAACTCAGCCGGTTGTGGAAGATCTTCTGGAGGTGATGCACCGCAGCCCCCTCCGCGCCGCCGCACCCCTCCGTGCGATCACCTGAAGGTCCGCCGCTGTGTCGTCCATGGCCTCTCCTGTCTGCGCCGCCGCCGCCCTCCTTCGTGGGCTCACCTCAAGCGCCTCCTCCGGTCCGACGCTGCGGTCGTCGGCGGCCATCCTCGTCCAGCTTCACCTGCTTGCCCCTTGATTTGGTGCGCGCAGAGGAGGAGTGGTGACGGGGAGATTTTTTGGAAGAGAGGCGGCTCGGGATGGGGGATCAGGGAGGGGCGGCTGGGCATGGAGATGGGCGAATGAGGGGAGAGGCGGCTGGGGATGGAGAACCTGGGGATTGGTCGCCTGTGTCCACCAGTAAAAAGAAGCAGAGAACAACTGACCGCGTTGGCAGCGAAGGTCCTGGAGGCGCTGGCGGCGGCTCCGGTCGTGTGGAGTCACGGGAGGGGCTGGCAGCAGACGTGGAGGAGAGGATCTGGCGGCAGCTGGTGGCGGCGGCGACGGTTCATGGCGGCGGCGGCGACGACGGTTCGTGGCGGCGGCGGCGGCGGCGGTTGGTTGCATCGGCAGCCTTGGAGGAGGCGTGGTGGCGGTGGCCTTGGAGGAGGAGCTGGTGGTAGTGACGGCCGTGGAGACGCTGGCGGCGGCTGGAGAGGAGCACTGGGGAGCTCGTGCGGGAGAGGAGAGAATGGGGCTGGGTAGATATTTTCTATCTAGGTTTTCACCGGCTGTTTATATACCATTGACCAAGAAGCCTAGGAAACTGTCACTCCTGATGCGGAAGTCCGGCTCTCTGAACTGTTGGCTCCATACATAAACGGACCCAATTGTCATAGACCTAGTCATCCAACAAGAAGTGAAAAACGAAATTACCTCATCCAACGGAGGGGAAACGACCACGCAGTAAAAACCCTGTTGCATCGCTGAAACAAACGACCCAGTTTCGTGCGGGAGCGCAGGCATCGTGAGAGGCCGGGTAGACTAGCGTCCTTTAGAAGAGAGATTTTAAAAGCATGAGGAGCACAAGCATCATTAGAAACATCACATATGGGAGATAAAATATCATCAGAACAAACTTTCTCCACTAAAGATGGGGAACTAAAATATCATGCTTAACAAAACCAGCTTCCCCAAGCTTAGACTTTTCTATAGCATTAGCAATAACGGTAATCAAAGCATTCGTACTAATAACATTGCTATGCGAAATAAGCTCCAAAGGTTTTTCAATTTTCTCTTCAAATCTAAACTCAGGAAAAACACTAAAGAACTCTTTACTTTCCATTAAGCCTAACTAGTGAAAATAAAAACAAGAAACAAAAAGATATAATTGTAGAATCTAAAGGAAATAACTTTGAGCACTCACCAGCAACTAAAAGACTTAGTAACCAAATAATATGAGTACCTTTTACCTTACCTCCCCGGCAACGGTGCCAGAAAAGAGCTTGATGTCTACGTAGGTGTCTGTTCTTGTAGACAGTGTTGGGCCTCCAAGTGCAGAGGTTTGTAGAACATCATTAAGTTTCCCTTAAGTGGATCACCCAAGGTTTATCGAACTTAGGGAGGGAGAGGTCAAAGCTATCCCTCTCAAACAACCCTGCAATTACGATACAGAAAGTCTCTTGTGTCCCCAACACACCCAATACACTTGTCAGATGTATAGGTGCACTAGTTCGGCGAAGAGATAGTGAAATACAAGTAGTTGTGATGATTATAAGTAGTAAATGTAATCTGAAATAAGTATCGCTGCAAGCAAACATGTAACAAAACTGAAAGGAAACGGTGTGCAATGCTTGGAAACAAGGCCTAGGGATCATACTTTCACTAGTGGACACACTCTCAACAAATATAACATAATTGAACCAATAGATACTATCATCAATATGCAACTCAAAACAGTTTTCCAATGGAAAACAAACACTAATCATGCGTAGGGATACGAAGCACTCCTCAAAGTCCGCATGTACCCAAACTAGATTGTCCCACACTATCACCGTGAATGCACTAGATGGTTCCAACAAACACCAACAATTCATAGAGACATTAACCAAAAAGATACACATGATGCGCACACCAGTCACCTTCACACCATGATACAAGGTATCTCCGGAGATTACAAATATAAAGCACGGGAGTAGCATAATATCTGAATAATAGCATCTACCAATTCAACTAAATACAAAGCTCACGATCACATAAAGATCACATCATGGGAGAAAGAGGTGAAACACATAGCTACCGGTAGAGCCCTCAGCCCCGGGGGAGAACTACTCCCTCTTCATCATAGGAGGCAGCAACAGCGATGGAGATGGCGGTGAGGTCAATGGAGACGGCAGAGACGGTGATGAAGACCGATGGAAATGGCTCCGGGGGCACTTCCCCGTCCCAGCAAGGGACCAGAACAGAGACTTCTGTACCCCGAAATTTGTCTTCGATGGCGGCGGAGCTGCGGAACTGTTCTAGAAAAAACACTGATTGATTTAGGGTTTTCCATCGGGAGGCTTTTTATAGGCGAAGGGGCGTCGTCAGGAGGCAACCAGGGTGGTCTCACCACAGGAGGGCGCGGCCAGGGGATGGGCCGCGCCTGATGCAGTACGGTGTTGATAGCTTTTCACCGTCCAGTTGGGAACCCCAAGAGGAAGGTATGATGAATATAGCAGCAAGGTTTTCCCTCAGTAAGAAACCAAGGTTTGTCGATCCGAAGGGGAAAAAGCCAATACGACTGAAGGTGATGCCCGCTAGCTTGCGACAGCTCCGGACAATTTATAGGGCGCCTCGTCTGAGCTTTGCTTTGCGAGCGGCAACGTGGATCCTGCACACAACACAACCAAATACTTTGCTCCCAACTTATGATGAGGTTGTCAATCTCACCAGTTTGCTGTAAACAAAGGAATGAGCGTATCGAGTGGAAAATAATAATAATATATGAATAAAGTAAACAGTGTGACTAAAGTAAACAGGTGATAGCAATATGATGGAAATAGGACCGGGGTCCATAGTTCACTAGTGGTGTCTCTCCATAAGATAAAATAATACATGCTGGGTAAACAAATTATAGTTGGGCAATTGATAGAATAAAGACAACATGCATATGATGAGAGGATCACTATGATATTTACTCTGGGCATTACAACAAAATACATAGAACGCCATCCAACTGCATCTATGACTAATAATCCACTTGTGGCGAATCAATCCGAGAACTCCACAAGTATTAAGTTGCAAACAATAGATAATTGCATTAAGCAAAGTGTGTAATGTAAACAAAGCATATGCCCTCGAGCATATGAATGTTGTTTTCCCCCTAGTAGCAACATCACATCTACAACCTTAGAGGTTTCTATCACTCCCCTAGATTAAATAGAGGCATGAACCCACTATTGAGCATAAATACCCCCTCTTGGAGTCACTAGCAACTACTCGGCCAAGATAGCTACTAACAACGGAGAGCATGCAAGATCATAAACAACATAGAGATAACATAAGATAAATTTTAGTACATCAACTCAAGCATAACACCAATATTCATCGGATCCCAACAAACACAACATGTAGAATTACATAACGATGATCTCAATCATGTAAGGCAGCTCATGAGATCTAAACATGAAGCACATGGTGGAGAAGACAACCATTTAGCTACTGCTATGGACCCATAGTCCAAGGTAGACTACTCACTCATTGCTCCAGAGGCAAGCATGGCGATGAAGAAGACCTCTGGTGGCAATTCCCCTCTCCGGCAGGGTGCCAGGAAGAGCTTCTGGACCCTCCCGATCTTCGGGTCAATGGCGGCGGTGAATCGCGATGTGTTCTGAAAAAGTGATCGGGTTCTTAGGTTTTTTCCGTCAGGGAGTCTTTATAGGCGAAGGGGCATCGTCAGGAGTGGACCGAGGCAACCTCACACATAGGGGGCGCGGCCAGGCCCCTGGCCACGCCGCCCTGTTGTGTGGGGCCCTCATGGCCCCACTCCGTCTCCTCTTCAGTTCTCTTGAAGCTTCGGTGAAATTCTGGGCGACTGGCTTTGGTTTCGTCCAATTCCAAGAATATTTCCTGTGTAACTTTTCTAAAACACAAAAATAGCAGAAAACAGGGAACTTGCACTGTGGCGACTTGTTAATAGGTTAGTTCCAAAAAATGCATAAAAGTGCCACAAAGTGTATGGAAACACTAAGAAAATGGTGTAAAAACAAGCATGGAGCATCAAAAATTATGGATACGTTTGAGACGTATCAGCATCCCCAAGCTTAACTCCTGCTCGTCCTCGAGTAGATAAGTGATAACAAAAGAAATAATTTTTGAGGTGACATGCACCTACACAATCTTGATCATATATGTAAGCATTGTGCGCTGGGATCAAAAGGACTTAAAACATGGGCATGAAAGGTATAATCTTGATAGAAGAAACTTAGCAACCATGTTATAACATGAAAATGAACACAAACAAAAGATCATGAAAATGAAGCAATGAAAGTCAAACGTGTGTTCAAATCATAAAGAAAAACATACAAATGGTTTTCAGCTTGTCCTTCATGGAGAGCAAAACATAAATGCATAGGACACCTTCAAGTTTAAGAGGGCGACTAGATACAAATAATTTAAGAACAAGTAAAACCAACAATATGAATCAATCAATGAAAACTTTGGGACAATGCACATTATACTCAGAATGACAACTATGCTCTCTTAATGGTGCATAAAGGTAGAAGGTGGAGACTCAACATAAAAGTAGAAGAAAGGCCCTTCGCGGAGGGAAGCAGTGATTAAACATGTGCTAGAGCTTTTCATTTATAAAACAGAGATAAAACTTGGGTTTTGAGAGGTGGTTGCTTTTCTCAACGACTGACAATGGGGTTCTTACTATCTTCCATACAAAAATAAAGCAAGTTTTTGAGAGAGAGATTGGCACTTTTTGTGCTATTTTTATAAAACTTGGCACTCCTCCCCACCTTTTTCCTTTCTCAAACCATGGCTAACTGATTCCATCGGGTGCCCACCAACATTCACATACCATGGAGGAGTGCCTTTTTATTATTCTTTTTTCTCTTTTTTTGGAATAAACAATATGGAAGATAGCAAATCCGACCACTACGTCCTCATGAGCTAAAAACAGTGGCACAAAATGAGAAGTATTTGAAGGTTTTTGAAAGGTAGCACATGAAAATTTACTTTGGAATGGCTTACAAATACCATGCATAGGAATTTATAGTGGAAACATTGGAACAACTTGGTTTTTAGGAGTTGGATGCACGAGTAGAGCTCATACTCAGTACAAAATGAAGGCTAGCAAAAGACTGGGAGCGACCAACTAAGAGAGCAATAACGGCCATAATCATGCAAATCAACATTAAAAGAAGCATAAGATGGCATCAAAAATCAAAAACTAAATGATCATAGAGGCTATTGGCAACTTTGTAAGAGTCTAACATATCTGAGCATGCGCCAAGTCAACTCAAATAAAGCATCAAGGAGAAAACCAAAATAATGCTTCCAAACGATAAAAATAACGCATGATTTTTTCAAAGGCTCATTAAGCAATCTCAGTTATTTGAGACAAGTCATGCTACAGAAAAACCACTAAGCATACTATCAAAAAGACATCAAGCACAACATGAAAAAGCCTAGGCTGCAGTCTACACAAGCTCCTTTTTGTACCACTTTTTTGCATAAAGCTTTTTCTCTTTTCCAACACCATTCGAACTTTTTATAAACACCTCTTTTGATGAAAACCAATATAGACCAGAGGCAAAAATACATCTTGATAAAAAGATATAACAAGATCTGAACACAAATCAAGGCGAAAATCGAAAGCTAAATGCAGTTCTAGAAAAAAAGAACACTCATTGAAACAAATAGAGTGAAAAACGGAGTGTTCTTGGCAAATGAAAAGCAAGGCAACTTCTCCAAAAAGAATTTGTTGGGGTCTAACCATTTATTGCAGCAAACTAAACTAAACTAAACTGAAAACTAAAAACAACTGACGCTCCAAGAAAAACGCATAATACATGAAGCAATAAAAATATAGCGTATTGAAAGGTGACCTAATTTTTGCCGATGAAGAAGGGGTGCCTCGGGGGCATCCCCAAGCTTTGACGCTTGTACTTCTTGGATATTTCTTGGGGTGATGCATGAGCATCCCCAAGCTTGAGATTTTGTCTCCGATCCCTACACTTGAAAACTTCCTTCATACAAAACTAAACATAAATCTATTAGCAACATTAGCTTAAGCATAACATAGAATCAACCCTTTTTGCTTTAGGTTTCAACCCAAAACCACCACATATAAAGTATATACTACTCAACTTCTCCAAAAGTTCCGTGATCAAAAGAACACAAAAAGAAAGCGATAAAGCGGCAAACATAAATATTGGCAGAAATCTGTCAAAACAGAACAGCTGACAAAGGTCGAATTTTTAGAGGGTTTTCTGTTGCTCAAATCAAAAAGTATTCAACTAATGAAAGTTTGGATATAACCTGGGGCATATACACAAGAAATCGCAGGTCCAAAAGATATACAGAGAATTTTCACGAATATTTATGATGCAGCACCGAAAATATTTTTAGGACAGCAACATCCCCAAATCTTACCTCGCTCAAATTAGAGGCTTCTCTTGGCATAAAAATGAAATAAAAAGGACAAGGAGAGGTCATTACATTAGTAATAACTTCCAATACTCAAATAAAAGAAAAAGAACTGAATGTAAAAATATTGGGTTATCTCCCAAGAGTGCTTTTCTTTAACGCGTTTGAGCTAGGCGCAGAAAGTGCGAATCAAGTAATATCAAGTGATGAATTGAGATCAACTGTTTCTTTTAGATCACCACTTACCACACTAGGTACCTTAGAGGTTCCCGAAGATGATTCAACCTGCAAGTCACTCTTAGTTGAACTAAAAGTATTACCAATCTTAAAAACATGCTGCAGTTTAGGCATAGACACCTTGGGAACATACATGAATTTTTTCTCTTTGGGATTTCTATTTTTGTGCCTTCAGGTCGTTAGTTGTACTCAGTTTTCCCCAGCTCGTTAGTTTTTCCTCAGTTTTCCCCAAGCCGTTGTCTGAAACCCTCAGAAGGAGCTCGGACGGAGGATTCCCGTTAAGTTGACCGTTTCTGTGCTGACGTGTGGGGCCACATCGTGTGGGGCCGCGTCGTGTGGGGCTGGTAGAAAGGGACCGCGTGGGACAGGACGAGACCGCGTTTGGTTGTACGTGAGAGCTCAGTTCTATCTCTCTCAGGCCAAATTGGCATTGACTTTTCAGAGTGCCTTTTCAGAGCATCTTTTTCCCCCCTCTCTCTGTAAACAGTTTTCTCTCTTTTCACCAAATTAGTATCAAACCTAGAGAAGCTTCTATTTCTGTCTTTCTTTAATGATTGCTGCCTTTTGGCCCTCATTTTTTGCCCAATATGGTAACAAATCTAGAAGCTAGTATAGTATAATACATAGAATGCATATAGCAGCCAAAAGAAGCCAATAACGATGTTAATGTTCACGACAAACTAAGCTGAAAATAAAATAAGACGCAATGTATGCCCAACATGAAGGTTCTTCATTCTTCATCATATATTTCGGAGTCGCTATATTCCATGAGACGAAAAAAATATTGACTGAACTCCTTCCGTCTGCAGTGTGCAGCCAATAGATCCTCCAAACGGTATGGCCTTTGTTCTATTTTCATACCATCGGAATCTAATCTATCCACATGTCGTGGCCACTCATCCCAAGCCTTTCTATCATCAAAGTACTGTCTAATATAACCGCCCTCGTAGTAGATGCAGCCAGGTCAAACTGTCGGGTGCACTCTGGTGTCGACGGAGATACACCGTTTATAATTGACGAAGAAAGCACGACTGCCAATATTGATGGCATGGAGAGAGTGGCTCTCAGTGTCCACACGGTACACCAATGGTTGACCTTCCTCCAAATGCCTGTTGCCAGGGCTGCCGCCGAACAACACAAGCAGCAGATCACCATCAGACTCCACAAGGTAGAACTTGTCATTTCCAAGTTCTGGAAATGAAAATAGTATCTCCATGTTGATAGTGCTCGCGCACTTCTCCAACTGGACATTGTTGGTGCACATTAATGTTCCGACATCAAAATTATTCACAGCTATTGCATACAATTCACCATTGAACGGGGTAAGGCAACGCAGAGAATCGTCCTCGATTGAAAATCTTCCTTCTCCCCAATCTTCTACATCTATATCCTTAGTAGGAGAGCTCTCATCGACCCAAGCAATTTCATTGGGGTAACCTATGCAAATGAAGACTATAGTCGGGGACTTCATTACAGCGACTGACTCTACAATCATAGATGGCATCTGCGCCTCAAACGTAGCGTTCAATGTCTTTGTGAGTGGGTTCAGAAGCCGTATCTTGTGCGGCTGGTTCCTCTGGGCAAGCACGATGACACCACGGTAAAAGCCAACAAAGTAGTATCTAAAAGGGAGTTGATGAAGATAACATTCCGCACTAAGATGTTTACGATTGAAAATAAAAATAGATTAACTCTATAGATATGGAGGAATTTGAACCTTGCATGAACTTCCGTTAGATCGATGGTGACGTAGCGGGATGTGTGGAGGTTGAGGAAAGAGAACTCAGCGGCGCGTGGAAGAGCGTGTTCTACCACTATCTATTCATGTAGGTGCACGTCGGGCTCAGGTAGATCTGAGCGCCAATTTGTACAAACTTGCCTCAAAGCAGCGTAGGTGTCCACGTACTCCTCGTTCGCCAGTAAGCAGTCGCCGATCTTGTGAAGTGGTCCGTCACCCTTAAGAGAGGCCCAGTTCACAGAGGCGCCGTGCTTGGATGCGCCGCCCTCGGATGCGACGGGCTCGGCGGTGATGGGCTCGGATGCGACGGGCTCGGAGGCGATGGGCTCGGGGGCGATGGCCGCCGGCGCATTCTTCTTCTCCATCGCCGGCAGGGGAGCGCGCGTAGGGCGGCTGGGGTTTTTTGGAGAAGGTGATGGGACGTGAGAGGCGTGGTTGCGTGCGTGAGTTATGATGAGACTATGTGCAGAGGGAGGGAGAGGGACTCTGTACTGGCAAAGTGACGGTTCGTCTCAGTAGTTGACGTTTTGGTCTCAACACGTGCACCGCGCGGCTAACCGCTGCTCACTGCGACATGCGTCCGTGGGACTGCATGTCAGCACCGTTACGTGTACTCAGTTCTACCCTCGAATCTTACACTGGAAAAATATCTGTACTCAGTTTTCCCCTCGAGTACTAATACTGCCTAGTGCAATATACTCAGTTTTACCCTCAAGTGGCTGGTCAACAGAGAGTCAACATATGGGATTAAGCCATCTAATTGAGTCATTTCATGCGCAAAAAAATTCAAAAAAAAATCATAGTGCCTCCTACTCATGGAGTCTTGTTACGCGACCTGCCACGTAGGAAATCATAACAATCATATATAAATCAAGTTTTCACACAAATGGCCACTTCTGAAATCACTAGTAGCTATGAAGGCTCATGGCTTTCCACTCAAACCTCTTCTCAAAACATCTATACCCAAAACATAGTTTGTCTGAATGAGGCCATAATTTTTACACTCATGTATATTTGAATTGCTAATACTTTGAGGTAGGCCAACCTGGGTTTCATTGTACAAAACATGTGTTTTTCTTTTTCTAAATCTCTTATTTGAATTCCTTAGCCTGTTTACTATTTACTTGCCCTTGTATCCTTGATACTACTCAGTTTTACCCTCTCCCTTCTCACAGAAGCCCAAACTTGGCCTGATTGGTCGAGCTGTTGTCACACGGATCGTGCCCACCTACCGTCGATCCTATGATCCAACGGGCAGGATCGTGCCACCCTCTCTCTATCTATCGGTGGCAAACTACTACCCCTCTATGTATGCTAAATGATGAGTTTGCCACCAGATTCAACAAGTTGGGTAATCACGAATTTCTTGTAGGCATTACTTTTCACGGTAAAATGATAAACTATCACAAATTTCCATTTATTTTATGCATTTCTTTTCACGGTAAAATGATAAACTATCATGAATTTCCATTTCTTGTAGGCATTACTTTTCACGCTGAAATGATAAACTATCACGAATTTCCATTTCTTATAGGCTTTACTTTTCACGGTAAAATGATGAACTTTCACAAATTTCCATTTCTTTTAGGCATTACTTTTTTGTTGAGATATAAACCACCCCCACAACGGTCATCTCCTCCTTAATTTATTGTGTAAACCCCACAACGGTCATCTCTACCTTAATTTATGGTGTAAACCCCACAACGGTCATCTCTCCCTTATAAACCCCCACAACGGCCATCCCTCATGTCAATAGGTTTTGCCTCTCTCTTCTTCGTTTCTGCCTCTCTCTTCTTCGTTCACATACACTTGATCCATTGCCATGGCTTCCACGTCTCAGACGCCGACCGAAAGGGGAAGGGGAAGGGGAAGGGGCGGCCGGGGTGGTGGATCATCATCATTGCCACCACCACCGTCAACACTACCATTGATCATAGAGGAGTTCTTCATCACCATCTATGAAGACCCTTTGGCCAAGAAGGTACGTACACGTTCCCACATATATGATGCATGTGATTAATTATGTGCATGTTCTAAAAAACCTTTAATTTCAAATGATCGGCGCTCGATCTCTTTGCAGGCACTCTGCTGCTTGGTGATGGCGCCAGAAAAGTGCTGTGGCGTTTGTTGACGTGGGAGCAGTAAGTCCTTGTGCGTGGTGAATGACCAGCCCGTTGGGAACCCCAAGAGGAAGGTATGATGAGTGTAGCGGCTAGTTTTCCCTCAGTTAAGAAACCAAGGTTTATCGATCAGGAGAAGGGAGACGGTGACGACTGAAGGTGTTTGTGGAACCTGCACACACACAAACAAATACTTTGTTCCCAACTTGCGATGAGGTTGTCAATCTCACCGGTTTGCTTGAAACAAAGGTTATGAGTGTATCGAGTGGAAAATAGTAGTAATATGCTAGTAAAGTAAACAGTGCGGGAAAAGTAAACAGGTGATTGCAATATGATTAAAATAGGACCGGGGTCCACAGTTCACTAGTGGTGTCTCTCCATAGATAAATAACATGCTGGGTAAACAAATTACAGTTGGGCAATTGATAGAATAAAGATAACGTGATATGTCAAGAAGATCACTATGAGATTCACTCTGGGCATTACAACAAAATACATAGACCGCCATCCAACTGCATCTATGACTAATAATCGACCCCCAGGGATATCATCCGAACACCCCAAAAGTATTAAGTTGCGAACAACAGATAATTGCATTAAGCAAAGTGTGTAATGTAAACAAAGCATATGCCCTCGAGCATATGAATGTTGTTTTCTCCCTAGTAGCAACAGCACATCTACCACCTTAGAGGTTTCTGTCACTCCCCCAGGTGAAATAGAGGCATGAACCCACTATCGAGCATAAATACCCCCTCTTGGAGTCACTAGCAACTACTCGGCCAAGATAGCCACTAACAACGGAGAGCATGCAAGATCATAAACAACATAGAGATAACAAAAGATATAATTCAGTACAGCAACTTAATCATAAACACCAATATTCATCGGATCCCAACAAACCAACATCATAGTATTACATAACGGTGATCTCAATCATGTAGGGCAGCTCATGAGATCTAAACATGAAGCACATGGTGGAGAAGACAACCAACTAGCTACTGCTATGGACCCATAGTCCAAGGTAGACTACTCACTCATCGCTCCGGAGGCAAGCATGGCGATGAAGAAGACCTCCGGTGGCGATTCCCCTCTCCGGCAGGGTGCCGGGAAGAGCTTCTGGACCCTCCCGATCTTCGGGTCGACGGCGGCGGCGGATCGCGATGTATTCTGGAAAACTGATCGGGGCCTTAGGTTTTTCTCGTCAGGGGGTATATGTAGGCGAAAGGAGGCTGTCAGAGGGTGGACCACGTGGCCTCACACGGGGCTGGCGCGGCCAGGGGCTAGGCCGCGCCGCCCCTGTGTGTGGGGCCTCGTGGCCCCCCTCCGTCAGGTCTTCGGATGTTTGGGAGCTCCCCGATGAAATATGACTTCAGGAACTTGTTTCGTCCAATTCGGAGAATATTTCCTGTGTATCACTTCTGAAACCAAAAACAGCAGAAAACAGGGAACTGGCACTGTGGCACTTCGTTAATAGGTTAGTTCCGGAAAGCGTATAAAAATGCCACTAAGTGTAACGAAACAATAGGCAAATGGTGTAAAAACAAGCATGGAGCATCAAAAATTATAGATACGTTTGAGACGTATCAAGCATCCCCAAGCTTTTCATTTGTAAAACAGAGATAAAACTTGATTTTGAGAGGTGGTTGTCTTTGTCAACGACTGGCAATGGGGTTCTTACTATCTTCCATACAAAAATAAAGCAAGTTTTTGAGAGAGAGATTGGCACTTCGTGCTCTTTTTATAAAACTTGGCACTCCTCCCCACCTTTTCCTTTCACATACCATGGCTAACCGATTCCATCGGGTGCCCACCAACATTCACATTCTTTGGAGGAGTGCCTTTTTTTTCTTTTTTCTCTTTTTTTTTCTTTTTGGAATAAACAATATGGAAGATAGCAAATCCGACCACTACGTCCCCATGAGCTGAAAACAGTGTCACAAAACGAGAAGTATTTTGAAGGTTTTGAAAGGTAGCACACGAAAATTTTACTTTGGAATGGCTTACAAATACCATGCATAGGAATTTATAGTGGACACAATGGCAAACTTTGGCTTTTAGGAGTTGGATGCACGAGTAGAGCTCATACTCAGTACAAGGCGAGGGCTAGCAAAAGACTGGGAGCGACCAACTAAGAGAGCAGTAATGGCCATAATCATGCAAAGCGACAAAGCGACATTAAAAGAAGCATACGATGGCATCAAAAGTCAAAAACTAAATGATCATGAAGGCTAATGGCGACTTTGGAAGAGTCTAACATGTGTGAGCATGCGCCAAGTCAACCCAAATAAAGCATCAAGGAGAAAACCAAAATAATGCTTCCATACAATAAAAACAACGCATGATTTTTTCAAAGGCTCATTAAGCAATCTCAGTTATTTGAGACAAGTCATGCTACAGCAAAACCACTAAGCATACTATCAAAAAGACATCAAGCATGACATGAAAAAGCCTAAGCCGCAGTCTACACAAGCTCCTTCTTGTACCACTATTTTGCACAAAGCTTTTTCTCTTTTCCAACACCATTTGAAATTTTTATAAACACCTCTTTTGATGAAAACCAATAAAGTTCAGAGGCAAAAATGCACCTTGATGAAAAGATATGACAAGATCTGAATGCATATCAAGGCGAAAACGAAAACCAAAAGCAGTAGCAGAAAAACTAGAATGCTCGATTTATAAGAGTGAAAACTAGAGCATTCTTTGCAAATGAAAACGAGTACATCTCCTCCAAAGGAAATTTGTTTGGGTCCAACCATTTGTTGCAGCAAACAAACAAACTAAGCAAACTAAGAAAACTAAAACAACTGACGCTCCAAGAAAAACACATAGTGCATGAAGCAATAAAAATATAGTGTTTTGAAAGGTGACCTGATTTTTGCCGATGAAGAAGGGGTGCCTCGGGGGCATCCCCAAGCTTTGACGCTTGTACTTCTTGGATATTTCTTGGGGTGATGCATGGGCATCCCCAAGCTTGAGCTTTTGTCCATTCTTCAACTCATCTCATCATTCTTCAATCCCTACACTTGAAAACTTCCTTCATACAAAACTAAACACAATTCTATTAGCAACATTACTGCAAGCATAAAATATATTCAACCTCTTTTAGCTTCAGGTTTCAACCCAAAACTACCACATATAAAGTATATACTACTGTAGCAACTTCCACAAGAGTTCCATGATCAAAAAGAACTCGAAAGAAAGCGATAAAGTGGCAAAAACAAATATTGGCAGAAATCTGTCAAAACTGGACAGGTGATAATGGACGAATTTTTGAGGGATTTTCCGTTGCTCAAATCAAAAAGTGTTCAACTAAGAAAAGTTTGGATATAACCTGGGGCATAAGCACAAGAAATTTCAGGTCCAAAAGATATACAGAGAATTTTCACGAATTTTTACGGTGCAGCACCGAAAACAGTTTCAGGACAGCAATAACCCCAAATCTTTACCTCACTCAAATTAGAGGCTTCTCTTGGCACAAAAACGAAATAAACAAGATAAAGAGCGGTCATTACAGTAGTAATGACTTCCAAGACTCAAATAAAAGAAAAAGTACTGAAAAGTAAACAATGGGTTATCTCCCAAGAGTGCTTTTCTTTAACGCCTTTGAGCTAGGCGCAGAAAATTGCGAATCAAGTAATATGAAGAGATGCAGCACTAGGATCAGAGCGTGCCTTACCTCTCCCTTTCTTACCTTTGCTCTTGACTCTAGGAAAGACATGGTTATTGCAAGGTGGAGTAGTAAATGTTATATTGCCTTTTCCCACATCGATAACGGCGCCAAGGAGCTTCAGAATGGATCTTCCAAGTGTGATTTGTCCTTTTCCTACACATTCAATAACAAGATAATCAGTAGATATCATTCTTCCTAGGATTTTTGTAAAGACTCCTTCAGCTATTCCAAGGGGAGATATGGTGGCATTGTTAGTAAGAAAAATTTCTTCTCCTCCCTCAGAAAGCTTCCAAAGGCTCAAAGATTCATAAACATCCTTTGGCATGAGACAAAATTCAGACATAATATCACAACGAGCATGAAAAGTTTCACCACTAATGGTGATTTTTATTGTAGGATACCAGCTCGAAGGTTCAGTATTTGTTGGCACATAATCAAAATGCTGGCGCAAAGTATTGTAGCAAGAATTTAAACTAGCAGTTTGAGTCTCAAGAGTATTAAGTCTATTTAAAATGCTCACAAGAGAGGAATCGAAATAGGTTGGCATGCTATAAATTGTAATCAACTTTCTTATAATATTGAAGGCGTGATCTCCATCACAATGAAGGAAATCTCCTTCTGCAGTAGCATCCAAAGCATATCTATAACGAAGAGAAAGTCCAAAGTAGAAACTACTAAGAAGCAAACTCGAAGCCATTTTAGGTTCAGTTTTTCCATGCCATTCATAAATTCTAGACCAAGCTTCTTTAAAGCTTTCCTCATCTTTCTGCTTAAAAGTAAAGATCATGTCCGCGGGGGACATAGTAGTAGCAACTAAACTAGACATGATAAACTAAAGTAAAGAAATAACAACTACCAAGGATTCTAATTTTTTTGGGTTTTTGATATAAAAAGCAATGCAGGTAAATAAATAAAGTAAGCAAAACAATAACAAAGTAAAGAATGTGTGTGCGAAGAACTCCCCTCGCAGAAGTCTTCTCTTCCTTCCCCGGCAACGGCGCCAGAAAATTAGCTGCTGCTTGGTGATGGCGCCAGAAAAGTGCTGTGGCGTTTGTTGACGTGGGAGCAGTAAGTCCTTGTGCGTGGTGAATGACCAGCCCGTTGGGAACCCCAAGAGGAAGGTATGATGAGTGTAGCGGCTAGTTTTCCCTCAGTTAAGAAACCAAGGTTTATCGATCAGGAGAAGGGAGACGGTGACGACTGAAGGTGTTTGTGGAACCTGCACACACACAAACAAATACTTTGTTCCCAACTTGCGATGAGGTTGTCAATCTCACCGGTTTGCTTGAAACAAAGGTTATGAGTGTATCGAGTGGAAAATAGTAGTAATATGCTAGTAAAGTAAACAGTGCGGGAAAAGTAAACAGGTGATTGCAATATGATTAAAATAGGACCGGGGTCCACAGTTCACTAGTGGTGTCTCTCCATAGATAAATAACATGCTGGGTAAACAAATTACAGTTGGGCAATTGATAGAATAAAGATAACGTGATATGTCAAGAAGATCACTATGAGATTCACTCTGGGCATTACAACAAAATACATAGACCGCCATCCAACTGCATCTATGACTAATAATCCACCCCCAGGGATATCATCCGAACACCCCAAAAGTATTAAGTTGCGAACAACAGATAATTGCATTAAGCAAAGTGTGTAATGTAAACAAAGCATATGCCCTCGAGCATATGAATGTTGTTTTCTCCCTAGTAGCAACAGCACATCTACCACCTTAGAGGTTTCTGTCACTCCCCCAGGTGAAATAGAGGCATGAACCCACTATCGAGCATAAATACCCCCTCTTGGAGTCACTAGCAACTACTCGGCCAAGATAGCCACTAACAACGGAGAGCATGCAAGATCATAAACAACATAGAGATAACAAAAGATATAATTCAGTACAGCAACTTAATCATAAACACCAATATTCATCGGATCCCAACAAACCAACATCATAGTATTACATAACGGTGATCTCAATCATGTAGGGCAGCTCATGAGATCTAAACATGAAGCACATGGTGGAGAAGACAACCAACTAGCTACTGCTATGGACCCATAGTCCAAGGTAGACTACTCACTCATCGCTCCGGAGGCAAGCATGGCGATGAAGAAGACCTCCGGTGGCGATTCCCCTCTCCGGCAGGGTGCCGGGAAGAGCTTCTGGACCCTCCCGATCTTCGGGTCGACGGCGGCGGCGGATCGCGATGTATTCTGGAAAACTGATCGGGGCCTTAGGTTTTTCTCGTCAGGGGGTATATGTAGGCGAAAGGAGGCTGTCAGAGGGTGGACCACGTGGCCTCACACGGGGCTGGCGCGGCCAGGGGCTAGGCCGCGCCGCCCCTGTGTGTGGGGGCCTCGTGGCCCCCCTCCGACAGGTCTTCGGATGTTTGGGAGCTCCCCGATGAAATATGACTTCAGGAACTTGTTTCGTCCAATTCGGAGAATATTTCCTGTGTATCACTTCTGAAACCAAAAACAGCAGAAAACAGGGAACTGGCACTGTGGCACTTCGTTAATAGGTTAGTTCCGGAAAGCGTATAAAAATGCCACTAAGTGTAACGAAACAATAGGCAAATGGTGTAAAAACAAGCATGGAGCATCAAAAATTATAGATACGTTTGAGACGTATCACACTCCCACAAAAGTTTGTGGACTATCTTGACGGCCAGGAGCCCGCAAAGGTGTATCTGCGAGCAGCTGACTGCGGTCCTCGTCTCTGGACCGTGGAGGTCCTATTTGATGGACAAGGCCGGATGTACCTCGACAAGGGCTGGGAGAATTTCGCTATCGTGCACGGTGTGGATTTCGGCTGCTCCTACACTTCAAATATGAAGGCGATGATGTGCTCACAGTGAAGGTGTTCGACGGAACAACGTGCAGAAAGTACTACTACACGGACGACGAAGATACTGACGATGAAAGGGATGACGAGGTGAAGCCATGCATCTAAGGGGATTATGACCAAGAATATATATGTAGCTTCATATGCATCGATTTATAGATCTAGCTATTTTTTATATATTATGCATGTAAAAATAATAGGGAATCGCAATTTCCACTATGATTAGAGCACCACAGCCTCCAAACGATGCTGATGCCGATATCGGCATGGTCAGAGCGGGTATGCCTGCTCGCCGCCACTGCTAGGTCACCATCGGGATGCACCCTCAATCCCATCCCCTCATTCGATCAATGACACACCAGAGATACCGCCGAGGCCAATGACGAACGTACATGCTGATGCCAATGCCGAACATGCACGCCGCTGTGGGCATGGCCACGCCGCCCCGCTATGCTGGACGCCACAGACCACCGCGAGGTCTTTCCCTTCGCCACCACACTCCCCTAGCACCTATCTATACACGCCAGAAAGGAGAGACACTAGTTTTCTCTACATTGCTCACGTTCGTGTCCGACACCGTCAGTCAAAGTGTTGAGGTCGTTGTCGATGTCCTCGACCATTTCTTCTCTTCTTTGCATGGTCAAACGCGTCTAGTTCATATCTATCTAATGCATCTGGTCTCGCCTCATGCAGTTCTTTGTGGACGTCGATCTCATTTCGGCACCCCGCAGGCCACCTCCTTCGTGCCATCGCTGTAGAGCTCCGTTTAAAAATCTAATCCTACCCGTGTATTGCCCCTTGTATCAGCGTCATGGCCCCACTTGTCATTCGATATACCGAAGCCCCACTCATCTGCGTTTTGGTCAGGGATATGGCGATGCTTACGGTCAAACAAAGATGGATGCTCTGACGTGTCTTTGCGGGCTCTACGTGGCCCCACTAGTCAGCAGTTAACGGTCAAAGGTGTTCAACCGTCGGGCAACCGGCCGTTCCAGCACTGGTGACGGTTTCAGACAACGGCTTGGGGAAAACTGAGGAAAAACTAACGAGTTGGGGAAAACTGAGTACAACTAACAAACCAGGGGCACGAAAATAGAAATCCCTTTCTCTTTTCCACCAAAAGCTTTCTCTTTCTTAAACTTAAGAGAAGAGAAAATTGAACTTAAAGTTTCCATGGACTCCTCAAGTTTTCCAATCCTAAGGTTTTGACTATCAAGAGTAGTGCTAGCCTCTAAAATGGTGATTCTCTTACCGATACTCTCTATCAATTCATTAACACAGCTAGCATTATCATGGATATTTGGCAAACTTTTTTCTAAAGAGCTAAGCTTTTCTAAAACTTCCTCCAAAGTGACCTCAGTTTTAAGAACATGAATAGGTGGTACCCCCACTAAACTTTCAATTAAAGTGCATGCTTCAAGAGCGGGAGTACCCAGAAAATTTCCTCCTGTAAGAGTATCAAGAACGTACCTATACCAACTAGTTATACCAACATAAAAATTTCTAAGGAGGATCATGGTAGAATGCTTCTTTGTATACCTATGATGAGAATTGCTAATACGGTACCAAGCATCTTTCAAGCTCTCTCCCCCTTGTTCCTTAAAAGTATGAACTTCAACTTCAGGATTACTCATTCTAACAAGACTGAAAGCAAGCAAGTAAAAACAACTACAAAGGATTCTAATTTTTTTGGGTTTTTGATAAAACAACGCAAGTAAAAATAAAGTAAGGCAAAATAATAAACAAAGTAAAGGACGTGCGTGTGAAAACTCCCCTCGCAGAAGTCTTCTTCTTCCTCCCCGGCAATGGCGCCAAAAAAGAGCTGGTGCCTAGTTGGTGTGGAAGCTTATTCTTCTTCAATTCCCCGGCAACGGCGCCAGAAAAGAGCTTGATGCGGTACGGTGTTGATAGCTTTTCACCGTCCAGTTCGGAACCCCAAGAGGAAGGTATGATGAATATAGCAGCAAGGTTTTCCCTCAGTAAGAAACCAAAGTTTATCGATCCGAAGGGGAAAAAGCCAATACGACTGAAGGTGATGCCCGCTAGCTTGCGACAGCTCCGGACAATTTATAGGGCGCCTCGTCCGAGCTTTGCTTTGCGAGCGGCAACGTGGATCCTGCACACAACACAACCAAATACTTTGCTCCCAACTTACGATGAGGTTGTCAATCTCACCAGTTTGCTGTAAACAAAGGAATGAGCGTATTGAGTGGAAAATAATAATAATATGCGAATAAAGTAAACAGTGCGAGTAAAGTAAACAGGTGATAGCAATATGATGGAAATAGGACTGGGGTCCACAGTTCACTAGTGGTGTCTCTCCATAAGATAAAATAATATATGCTGGGTAAACAAATTAAAGTTGGGTAATTGATAGAATAAAGACAACGTGCATATGATGAGAGGATCACTATGAGATTTACTCTGGGCATTACAACAAAATACATAGACCGCCATCCAACTGCATCTATGACTAATAATCCACTTGTGGCGAATCAATCCGAGAACTCCACAAGTATTAAGTTGTGAACAACAGATAATTGCATTAAGCAAAGTGTGTAATGTAAACAAAGCATATGCCCTCGAGCATATGAATGTTGTTTTTCCCCTAGTAGCAATAGCACATCTACAATCTTAGAGGTTTCTGTCACTCCTCCAGATTAAATAGAGGCATGAACCCACTATCAAGCATAAATACCCTCTCTTGGAGTCACTAGCAACTACTCGGCCAAGATAGCTACTAACAACGGAGAGCATGCAAGATCATAAACAACATAGAGATAACATAAGATAAATGTCAGTACATCAACTCAAGCATAACACCAATATTCATTGGATCCCAATAAACACAACATGTAGAATTACATAACGGTGATCTCAATCATGTAAGGCAGCTCATGAGATCTAAACATGAAGCACATGGTGGAGAAGACAACCATCTAGCTACTGCTATGGACCCATAGTCCAAGGTAGACTACTCACCCATCGCTCCAGAGGCAAGCATGGTGATGAAGAAGACCTTTGGTGGCGATTCCCCTCTCCGGCAGGGTGCCGGGAAGAGCTTCCGGACCCTCCCGATCTTCAGGTCGACGGTGGTGGCGGATCGCGATGTGTTCTGGAAAAGTGATCGGGTTCTTAATTTTTTCCGTCAGGGGGTCTTTATAGGCGAAGGGGCATCGTCAGGAGTGGACCGAGGCGAGCTCACACATAGGGGGCGCAGCCAGGCCCCTGGCCGCGCCGCCCTATTGTGTGGGGCCCTTGTGGCCCCACTCCGTCTCCTCTTCGGTTCTCTGGAAGATTCAGTGAAATTCTGGGCGACTGGCTTTGGTTTCATCCAATTCCGAGAATATTTCCTATGTAACTTTTCTGAAACACAAAAACAGCAGAAAACAGAGAACTGGCACTATGGCGACTTGTTAATAGGTTAGTTCCGGAAAATACAAAAAAAGTGCCATGAAGTGTAACAAAACACTAAGCAAATGGTGTAAAAACAAGCATGGAGCATAAAAAATTATGGATACGTTTGAGACATATCAGCGCCCCCTCATGGTGAGGCTGGCCCCTGGCCCCCCCTCCGGCTCTCGTTCAGTCTTCGGTCCTCTTCTGAGAAAAATAGGAGTTCTAGAACTTGTTTCGTCTAATTCTGAGAATATTTCCTGTGTAGCTTTTCTGAAACACAAAAATAGCAGAAAATAGGGAACTGGCACTGTAGCATCTTGTCAATAGGTTAGTTCCGGAAATCGCATAAAAACGCCACGAAGTGTAATGAAACACAAGGGAAATGGTGTAAAAACAAGCATGGAGCATCAAAAATTATAGATACGTTTGAGACATATCAGCGCCCCCTATGTGTGAGGACACTCCAGACTCCATCTCCTGCCCGTTTTCGTCTCGTGATTTTTCATATTTAGCAAAAAAATAAAAATATTAATGAAAAAGTTTAACGTGAACCTTTTCAGACTATAACTGTTACCTAATCGAAAACGAATTCTGTCGGTTCCGGCATATTGTCCTGGATGAATTCTTTCGGACAAACCGTTTAAATAACATCAACATCTTCATTATATGAATCTCTAGCAATATAATGTTTGAGTCTTTGCCCATTCACCACTTGTGTAATGTTATCCTTTAACAAAGCAATCTTTATTGCACTAGGGCGGTACACCTCCTCAATAACATAGGGTCCTTCCCATTTTGAGAGTAATTTTCCTGTAAAAAATCTGAGACGAGACCTATACAATAAAACTTTCTCAACAACATAAAACTCTCTCTTAAGAATTCTCTTATCATGCCAATGCTTGACTTTCTCTTTGAAAAGTCTGGTATTCTCGTAAGCTTTGTTTCTCCACTCATCTAAAGAACTCAAATCTAACAACCTTTTCTTACCAGCGAGTTTAAAATCCCTATTAAGGTCTTTCACTGCCCAAAAAGCTTTGTGTTCTAATTCTAAGGGCAAGTGACATGCTTTTCCATAAACCATCTTGTAAGGGGACATGCCCATGGGGTTCTTATAAGCAGTTCTATAAGCCCATAAAGCATCGTTTAACTTGCTAGCCCAGTTTTTCCTAGATCTATTTACAGTCTTTTGCAAGATAGACTTGATCTCTCTATTTGAAAGCTCTACCTGCCCACTAATTTGGGGATGATAAGCAGAAGCAATTCTATGATTAACGTCATATCTAGCAAGAGTTTTTCTAAAACCACCATGAATAAAATGAGAACCTCCATCAGTCATAAGATATCTAGGCACACCAAACCTAGGAAAAATAACATCCTTAAGCATTTTTAACGAGGTCTCACCATCGACACTCTTTGTAGGTATGGCTTCTACCCACTTGGTAACATAATCAACAACAACAAGTATATGAGTATAACCTTTTGAAGGAGGAAAATGACCCATAAAGTCAAAGCCCCAACAATCAAATGGTTCAATAACAAGATTGTAACTCATAGGCATTTCATTATGTCTAGAAATATTACCAACTCTTTGACATTCATCACATGATAAAACATACCTTCTAGCATCTTTAAAAAGGGTTGGCCAATAAAAACCTAATTGTAGAACCTTTTGTGCAGTTCTATCTCCAGCATGATGTCCTCCATAAGCACTTCCATGGCATTTTCTCAATATTTCTTGTTGTTCATACTCTGGAACACATCTTCGCATAATACCATCAACTCCTTCTTTATATAAGTGTGGGTCATCCCAAAAGTAATGCCTCAAATCATAAAAGAATTTTCTTCTTTGCTGAGCTGTAAAGGTTAGAGGCAAATACTTGGAGATAATAAAGTTAGCATAATTAGCATACCACGGATTCTCTCGCGAGGTTACATTTATTGAAGCCAACCATTCATTTGAAAAACTATCATTAACAGGAATATGATCAAAAGAAATGTTTTCCAATCTAGACAAATTATCAGCAACAGGATTTTTAGCACCTTTCCTATCTACAATATGCAAATCAAACTCTTGTAAAAGCAACACCCATCTAATAAGCCTAGGCTTAGCATCCTTCTTTGTCATAAGATATCTAATAGCAGCGTGATCAGTATAAATAGTAACTTTAGAATCTACAATGTAAGGTCTAAACTTATCATATGCAAAAACAACAGCAAGAAACTCCTTCTCAGTGGTAGCATAATTCTTCTGAGCAGCATCAAGAGTCTTACTAGCATAATGAATAACATTCAACTTCTTATCTACGCACTGTCCAAGAACAGCACCAACGGAAAAATCACTAGCATCGCACATAATTTTAAAGGGTAAATTCCAATCAGGTGGTTGAACTATAGGTGCAGTGGTTAAAGCCTTCTTAAGAGTTTCAAAAGCTTCCTTACCATCATCATAAAAAACAAATGGTACATCTTTTTGAAGAAGATTAGTAAGAGGCTTTGAAATCTTAGAGAAATCTTTAATAAACCTCCTATAGAAACCAGTATGACCAAGAATACTACGAATACCTTTAACATCTCTGGGACAGGGCATTTTCTCAATTGCTTGAAACTTTGCTCTGTCAACTTTGATACCTCTTTTGGAGATTTTATGTCCAAGAACAATTCCTTCATTCACCATAAAGTGGCATTTTTCCCAATTTAGAAAAAAGATTAGTTTTTTCACACCTCTGCAAAACTTTATCAAGATTATGCAAACAATTATCAAAAGAAGTTCCATAGAAAAAAAAATTGTCCATGAAAACCTCCACAATTTCTTCACAAACCCATGAAAAATAGCAGACATGCATCTTTGAAAAGTAGCAGGAGCATTGCATAAACCAAACGGCATACGTCTATTAGCATAAGTTCCATAAGGACAAGTAAAAGTGGTTTTCTCTTGATCTTGCTTTTTAACAGCAATCTGAGAAAAACCGGAATAACCATCAAGAAAACAAAAATGAGTTTTCTTAGATAACCTCTCTAGCATTTGATCTATAAATGGAAAAGGATAATGATCTTTCTTAGTAACTTTGTTTACCTTTCTAAAATCAATGCACATCCTATAAACAACTACTACCCTTTGAGGAATAAGCTTGTTATTCTCATTAGGCATAACAATGATATCTCCTTTCTTAGGAACACAATGAACAGGACTAACCCATCTACTATCAGCAATAGGATAAATAATACCAGCATTAAGGAGCTTCAATACCCCATTTCTTACCACTTCCTTCATCTTAGGAATTAAGCGGCGTTGATGTTCAACTACTGGCTTTGCATCTTCTTCCATGTTAATAGCATGCTGACATATAGTAGGAGAAATCCCTTTTAAATCATCAAGAGTATAGCCCATAGCTCCTCGGTGTTTCCTCAATACTTCCAATAACCTTTCTTCTTCCTTTCCTGAAAGTTTAGAACTGATAATAATAGGATATATTTTTTATCATCTATATAAGCATACTTACGATCATCAGATAAAGGTTTTAATTCAACAACAGGATCTTCCTTAGGTGGCAAAGTGGTACCAAGATCCTCCATAGGTAAATTGTGCTTAATCAATGGTGGTTGACGAATAAGAATATCGTCAATCTCTTCTCTTTCTTCCCTGAAGACATCACTTTCATGGTCCTCCATAAATTGCTGCAAAGTGTTATTAGGAGCAAGAGTAATAGAGGCAAGCTGTTCAACTCAAAAAAATTCATTAGGCAATTCATTTTTATAAGGAGTTTTAGTGAACTTAGAAAAATTAAACTCATAAGATTCTCCATCAAACTTAGTAAAAAATTTCTCCTTCTTACGATCTATCACAGCACCACAAGTATTCAAAAAGGGTCTACCAAAAATAATAGGACAAGTTTTACTAGCTTCCTTACCAAGTACTAGAAAATCAGTAGGATATTTAGTCTTACCGCATAAAACTTCCACATCTCAAACAATACCAAGTGGGAAGACAGTCTCTCTATTAGCAAGCTGAATAACCACATCAATCTCCTCTAGTTCACAAGGGGCAATCTCATGCATAATTTCTTTATAAAGCTCTATAGGAATAACACTTGAACTTGCACCAATGTCACACAAACCATAATAGCAATGATCGACAATCCTAACAGAGATAACAGGAACACTTGTTTTCCTACGCCTACTAGGATGTGAAACAATGTTAGAAGCATCTTCACAAAAGACAATATGTTCATCTCCTACATTTTTAGTAACAAGGTCCTTCATTATAGCTACAGGAGACTTAATAGTAATTTGCTCATCAAGTTCTACAGCTCTCTTGGTACTTTTATTAAGTACACTTACCAAAGTAGAATGCTCCTTTACCTTAGCAGGGAAAGGCGTCTTCTCGAAATAAGGTTCAGGCAAAATGCGATCAACAGTACAAACTTCAGTAGTTTTAGCAGGAATATGACTAATAGAATCTTTATAAGGCGCATGATACTTGCTACCAAGTTAATGGCGCCCAGTTGACGAGGGAGATTATTCTTCTGCATTCCCCGGCAACGGCGCCAAAAAAGAGGCTGCTGGCGTGTGGTGGACGTGGAGCAGTCGGTCCTTGTTCATGGTGAATAAGCAGCCCATTGGGAACCCCAAGAGGAAGGTATGATGAGTATAGCAGCTAGTTTTCCTTCAGTTAAGAAACCAAGGTATGTCGATCTTGGAGAGGAGAGACAAATGACTGAAGGTGATGCGGAACCTGCACACAACACAACCGAGTACTTTGTTCCCAACTTGCGATGAGGTTGTCAATCTTACCGGTTTGCTTGAAACAAAGGTTATGAGCGTATCAAGTAAAAAACAATATAATATGCGAGTAAAGTAAACAGGTGATAGCAATATGATGTAAATAGGACCGGGGTCCACAGTTCACTAGTGGTGTCTCTCCATAAGATAAATAACACATGCTGGGTAAACAAATTATAGTTGGGCAATTGATAGAATAAAGATAAGCGTGATATGTCAAGAAGATCACTATGAGATTTACTCTGGGCATTACAACAAAATACATAGACCGCCATCCAACTGCATCTATGACTAATAATCCACTCCCGGGGATATCAATCCAAACACCCCAGTAGTATTAAGTTGCGAACAATGGATAATTGCATTAAGCAAAGTGTGTAATGTAAACAAAGCATATGCCCTTGAGCATATGAATATTGTTTTCTCCCTAGTAGCAACAACACATCTACAACCTTAGAGGTTTCTATCACTCCCCTAGATTAAATAGAGGCATGAACCCACTATCGAGCATAAATACCCCCTCTTGGAGTCACTAGCAACTACTCGGCCAAGATAGCTATTAACAACGGAGAGCATGCAAGATCATAAACAACGTAGAGATAACAAAAGATAATATTCAGTACAACAACTTAATCATAAACACCAATATTCATCGGATCCCAACAAACCAAACATGTAGAATTACATAACGGTGATCTCAATCATGTAGGGCAGCTCATGAGATCTAAACATGAAGCACATGGTGGAGAAGACAACCATCTAGCTACTGCTATGGACCCATAGTCCAAGGTAGACTACTCACTCATCGCTCCAGAGGCAAGCATGGCGATGAAGAAGACCTCCGGTGGCGATTCCCCTCTCCGGCAGGGTGCCGGGAAGAGCTTCTGGACCCTCCCGATCTTCGGGTCAACGGTGGCGGCGGATCGCGATGTGTTCTAGAAATCTGATTGGGTACTTAGGTTTTTTCTATCGGGGGGTCTTTATAGGCGAAGGGGCATCATCAGAGGAGGAGCCAGGCGCCCTCACGCGGGGCCCACGCGACCAAGGGCCTGGCCGCGCCACCCCTGCGTGTGGGGCCCTGGTGGCCCCCCTCCTACTCTCCTTCGGATCTCTGGAAGCTTCCGAGTAAAATAAGACTTCAGGAATTTGTTTCGTCCAATTCCGAGAATATTTCCTGTGTATCACTTCTGAAACACAAAAACAGCAGAAAACAGGAAACTGGCACTGTGACAACTCGTTAATAGGTTAGTTCTGGAAAATGCATAAAAGTGCCACTAAGTGTAACGAAACAATAGGCAAATGGTGTAAAAACAAGCATGGAGCATCAAAAATTATAGATACGTTGGAGACGTATCAAGCATCCCCAAGCTTAACTCCTGCTCGTCCTCGAGTAGGTAAGTGATAACAAAGAATAATTTTTGGGGTGACATGCACCTACACAATCTTGATCATATATGTAAGCATTTGTGAGCTGGGATCATAAGAACTTAAAACATGGGTATGAAAGATATAATCATGACAATAAGAACTTAGCAACCATGTTGTAAACATGCAAATGAACACAAACAAAAGATCATGAAAATGAAACAATGAAAGTCAAACATGTGTTCAAATCATAAGGAAAAACATACAAATGGTTTTCAGCTTGTCCTTCAAAGAGAGCAAAACATAAATGCATAGGACACCTTCAAGTTTAAGAGGGCGACTAGATACAAATAATTTAAGAACAAGTGAAACCAACAATATGAATCAATCAATGAACTTTGGGACAATGCATATTACACTAAGAATGACAACTATGCTCTCTTAATGGTGCATAAAGAAAGAAGGTGGTGACTCAACATAAAAGTAAAAGAAAGGCCCTTCACAGAGGGAAGCAGTGATTGCAAGTTTTATAACCTTCAAAAATTATGGTACTTACCGGCTTTGAGCTCTCATTGCCCCCATCATAAGCATCTTGAATGGTTAAAGTTAATGCGAGAACAATTATGATGCATACGCTTGACAAATCATAAGTTGAAGACCTCGTGCCCCGTGAATACGAGTACCCAAACCTCATGCTACTTTACTTAGAGTCCCAAGCAAGGCTCTTGTCATTGTAAGTATATGCATATCATTGAGAACCGCCAAAGGGGTACTGACAAGGGTATAGTTAATAGAGCCCGTTAGTTGAGTACCCCTGAGGCCCGATAAGCTAGGCCCAATTGTAATGATAGTCGAATACGAGTTCTTACCGTATGTCGATATTGTAATCTGTATCATAACCTACCCGATCCTCGAGACCTGGCCACCTATATATAGGGGCCAGGAGGGGACGGTGCAGGGCAGATTGAAAGCAAGCCAGGTTGAACACCCAAGTTTACTTTCGATACACACTTATTTTGACTAACTTTACCTTTGAGTTCATTCGGCGCCCTATTCCCCCGATCCCAAGTCCTTCATCTAGGACATTTGTCGAGTTAACCCTCGTCAATTGGCGCCGACCGTGGGGACTCTGGGCATTGGAATCATGAATTCGATGGCTTTTTTGCTTTTAGCCAACAACAGTTTAGAATTCAACAGAAGTCAAGAGATGGAGTTAACCATTGGAAGCTTAAACATCCTCATCGGACCGATGGGTTCATCTCGCCTTTCAGATCCGACGAAACAAGATTCGACGGCAAGCAAGACCAAAACAACAGTAGTGATGGAATATTCTGAAGGCTCTTCCAGCGAGGCAAACTCGCCGGTCAGCCTAGAGGAAGTGCAAAAGGGAAAGATCGCAAAGGACAACAAAGAAAAGGAAAATTTTGACGTAGGAGTCCAACTCGAAAATCTCATGATCTACCTCGACGACGTTGCGGACAAGTCAACAGATACATGGAAGTCAGGATTAGAGCTCTCTGAGGATAGTAACTCGATCCTCTCAAGCTTCAAGGGTAACATCAGCAAACAATGCCAGGTGTTCGCCATCATAGGAGATAACTCAGAAGAATTCGACGAAAACGACAATCCAGTACTAAACCCAGCAAATATTGACAGAGGAGCAAATCACCTAGCAGAAGGGCAAACACCAGAATCCCTCACAACCAGGGAGAAAATTCGACTATTAGTCGACGAATGGAAGATAATAAAAGAAGCCATAGAACACGGCATGCCAATACCGTCAAATTCCAGTAAAAACTTGCTTTTGGGGTATCACTACGCCCTAAGGCAGCAGGCCAAGCAATTAACAAAGGAGAAGATAGAGATACAAAGAAGAAAAGATTCAGCCATTGCAGCTAGCGAAGCTGCTCGAAAAGCACGAAGCGACGCATCATACAGCAACGCAAGGAAAAATCGGCGACACGGTTCAAGGTACGATAACCTCGAGTACTCCGACAGGCAAAGTATTTCCAAAAACCTCGACTCGTCCTTCCTATCGGTCGACGAGCAGGGAAACATCTTACCAAAAACTCTTGAAGCAGCACTAGTAGCAGCACAAGCATATCTACTTACAACTCGACCAAGTCCAGGAGATCCTAGGGAACATATGCATAGAGCAGCATTGAATGGACTAAACATGGTGGGCCACAAGCTATCAGCAAAAGGAGAAGAAGCATATCATCACAAGGAAGTGCACAAAGCAAGGTCACCTCGCCGTCACAATAGTCCTCGGCGCAGAAGTAGCAAACACCGATCTCGATCGCCATCACCAAAGCAGCACGGAGGAACCCGAAGATCACGATCCCCAAATGAAAAATGTGACTATGAAGATGATGAAAAAGAGATGGGGGCATCATGCTTTACCCGCAGGGTTCGCACAACTCCGGTTCCCAAGGGATTCAAACTACCTCATGATTAGCAAAAATACGACGGATCACAAGAACCACAATCATGGCTCGCAGATTATTTACAAGCAGTTCAAATATTAGGAGGAACTAAGGAAATAGCTATGCAAAGTTTGCAACTACACCTCACCGGCGCAGCAAGGTCATGGTTAAGCAAGCTAGAAAAAGAATCTATTGGAAGCTGGGAAGACCTCACAAAGCAATTTACAAGCAACTTCAGGTCGACATACAAACGACCAGCATCAATAGAAGAAGTCAAAGCATGTGTGCAACAATGCGACGAGACATTGCGAGCATACATTCAAAGGTGGAGCATTATCAAAAACTCAGCAGTCGAAGTTTCAGACGAAAGAGCAATAGACGCGTTCATCATCGGATTAAGGCGAAGAGACCTAGTCGAAGAGATGGGCAGAATCAAGCCAAAAACAGTGTCAGACCTCATGGACACAGCAAACAGGTTCGCAGACGGAGAAGATGCGTGCAACAACAAGCGGACGCGATCTCCAGAGGACGACAGAAGAAACAGATATGGAAGTCAAAGGAGACGATCTCGAAACTATGACACCTATGGCTCGCATAGCCAAGTCGCCGCAGGATATAAAGACAACAGCTATCAGGAAAATGATCGCAGAAGTTCGGGATATAGAAGCTACGGAAAGGAGGACTATAAGAAGTTTCCTATAAGGGAATCCAGAGAGTACAACCCATCACCAGAAGGTATGCTCAACGGGCCCTGTCATATACACTCAGCGTTCGTCGACGGGAAACGAGTATCAAGGCACGCAATGAAAGACTGCACAACATTCTTCAAACTGCAAGAAGCAGCAATAAATAAGCAAACCGAAGCAAGGCGACAAGGATTCAAAGGAAGTAACAATCCTCTGACAAAGCAGCAAGGAAACAATGGAGCGCCCCAAGGACAAGACCAGCAAAACCAGGGGCAGGACGACGACGAAGGGTATGTACCATCAAAAGGACACATCATATCAATGATACAACCTATACCCAAGTCGAACAAAGAAGAGAAGAGCATAACTCGACAAGTCAACTTAGCAGTCATATCACCTCCAGCGGCAACGGAGTATCTGCACTGGTCAGAGCAACCAATAGAGTTCAACAGAGAAGATTACCCTATAATAGTACCTCAGCCGGGAAACGCGCCTTTGGTACTCAAAGCTCAAATCGGCGCGTATGATGTCGACAGAATATTCATGGATGCAGGGAGTGGAATTAACTTGATATACGTGAAAACACTCCGAGCAATGCATATATCACTAGAGTTCTTGAAGCCAACAGATTGTTCCTTCCATGGAATCGTACCAGGAAGTGCCAATTACCCATTGGGTCGAATAGCACTCAATGTTTGCTTCGGCAACCGACAAAATTATAGAAGAGAAAAACTAGACTTCGAAGTCATGGACTGGACATCGCAATATCACGCGATCCTCGGACGACCCGCGTTTTCGCGATTCATGGCAGTGCCTCACTACACATATTTGGTACTTAAAATGCCAGGACCAAGAGGAATAATTACAGTAAAAGGAAGTTTTGAAGTTTCAGATCTCTGCGATAGGGAATTCCACAAGATGGCGCAAAATTTTGGCGTAATAGCCAACCATGCAGAAAAGGCAAAAAGCGCGACTACAGAAGGTGTCAAGCTACTCGAAGGATACGTCGCAGAGCCCGAAACAAAGAAACCACGAGTAGGAGCATCAGGAGAAGACATAGACGCGGAAGAAAAAGGGGAAGCCACGATGACATAAGCATCGTAAGACAGTAGAGTAGAACAATAAGGCTGTAAAAAGCCACGAGTTATACCAGGGGCAATGCCCTCTAGATCCAGAACACAGGTCACAGGCCGGATCTCTTGGGTCACCCCGTGTATCTTACATTACAAAGTATAATAAAGATGAATCGTTCCTCATATTCGAGTTTACGAGTCTTTCGAAGGAAGAAATGCGGCAAATGCACAAAAACGCTTTGAGGATAAAACTTTTTTCGACATACAAGTCGCAAAATGGAATACTCTCGCGTTACACGCATGCAAAACATATTACAACATCGGGTTGTCAGAATCATCTACACCTAAAGGGTCTAAGTAGTGAAACTCGCAGAAGAACGCGGAGTCTTCTTGCAATAACCTGGCTATAATCCGTCGGGCAGGCTGCAAGGTACTTTCTAAGTGTACTCGAAGGCTTGCCCCACCAGGAGGATAGCTCAGCGACATAGAACTATAATTGAGTCTTGGCTGCCACTTGCGTATCCACCCAAGAGCAAAGTTGGCACCTTCCACTAGGTTCAGTTCTATCAGACGATGGACTCACTGGCTGGTTCTGAAAATATCAAGAAGCTGTGGAAAAGTAGCAGGCAAGGGATTGCGAGGAAGCATCACCGAGTGCATAGTTACGAGAGCTCTCCTACAGCCATCTACTGCCTCACCAATATGTTGGGCACGGTCCTGTAGCAACACAATAGCGCTTCGACGTCGAGGATCAGACCATAAATTTTCAACACCTGCGGACGTCTTCTCCAGAACTGCGCTTCGTTCGGTAACCCGACGATCTTCAGCAGCAAAGTCCAAACAAGTGCCTATAAGGGCAAAAGATATCATAAAAGTAACAGCAGGAAGAGAAGAAGCATAAGTCAAGAGGAAGCTCACATCGCAACATTTCACAGGCGGACTCGATGATACCAAGAATGAAAGAATCGCATTCTTCGTGATGCAGGATCTTTGCCGTCAAGCTGGACACCTCATCATTAAGAATCGATACCTGTTTCGTCAGGGCAGAAGTTTTACTAGCCTTATCAAACGCCATCTGAGCTTGGCGTTTGGATGAAGTCAAGCGAATCTCAAGGTCAGAAATTCGCGACAAATATTCTGCGCACTGATTGCATCGACTAGGAGTCGACGAAATTTGAGAACCAAGCGCACGGGCAGAAGAAGGAGCAGGACCATGAGTCAAAAGATCAGTGGCACGCATCGACTGCAAGCCAAAGGGGAAAGAAAGGAGAAACATTTCAGAGAGATAGCATAATACTTTATACGCTGGAAATATATTTACATAAAGTGCAAGACCCTATGACTAAGGTTCTCGGGTTGCACGCAATTAGAGTTTCTTGCATCCAAAAGGAGAAAAACTAAGAAAACTACAAAGAAAGTCGAGTCTACGCCACCTCAGCATTATGTTCCGAGGCAGAGGAGGGCACGGCAGCTTCCTCGCCCGAAGTCGATGGTGGTACTGGATTTTCCGCCGCTGGAGCTGGTGCAGCAGGTACCGCAGAGGCTGCCGAAGGAAAAATAGTTGTCAGCAATGCAGGTGCCAACTTCTTCGCCTTCTCGAAGAAAACCTTCATCTCGTCATGGGTGTGGCCATGAGGGGATCTAGCCCTCTCCCAGTCGAAGTTCGTCCCATGAGCGAGAGAAAGCGCAATAGCATCCTCGGCGCCGCGCTTAATGGAAAGGCCTTTCAGGTGGAGAGTGGGGTCTTCAGTAGTATCGAAGGACTTGGCGAGTTCAGTCACGTTATCCTTCAGAACTGTCGCCCTTCTCTTCAGCCATAAGCCGACAAACAGCCGTGATAAAACACGGCTAACTAACTCAAAAGTTTCCTGGATAGATATCCAGTTTTCCTCGAGTAGGTTAACCGCATCCATAAGAGGATCATCGTCCGTTTGTAAGGACAACGGAGATACCCCAGTGAATTCTGAGCAATAGCAAAGAAAAGAAGAGAAAAGTGTCAACAAATACACCAGTGCATCAGAAGACTAAAACAGAAGACAAGGCGAAGCACTTACTTTCAGCGGCAGTAGACATGGTGCGAAGACGCTCCGCCACGGCTTGTTCTCATTGAACATGCTCCTTGTTGGCTTCAGCTAAAGATTTTTCAGCTTTCTTCACCTTGCCAAGTGTAGCTTTTTGCGACTTCTCAGCAGTCGCTTTAGCAGTAGCTGCCACATCATAAGCTTTTCGCGAAGCATTAAGCTCCGCTTCCAGCGACGCAATTCGAGCATTGGCTGTTGCCAAGGCAGCTGCAAAAGAAGACGAAAGGAAGTCAGATAAATGGGAAAAGGAAAAGTACAGAAGAAAAGTAATGACGGGACATCAAAATTGTACCTTCGGAAGCTTTCGCAACCTTTAGGTACCCCGCACACTCCGTGCCAAGGGCGATAAATCTCTTCACCAAAGCCTGAGAAAAGAAGTGTGTAAGAGTAGAAGTGCATGAAAGGAAAGAAGGGAAAGAAGAATTGCTTACATCGTCAGAAGAAACCGTAGATGCGTGGGCTTCCAGAGAAACTTCAGCTTCCTTGGCCTTCTTTGAGCATTTAGGATATCAGGTTTGAGGAACCTTCTTCACACCGGACCTGGTAGCCCTTAGAGCAACATCTGGTTCGACAGGCTCGTCAGTGGCCATAGGGGAAGGTGGTGGAGCAGCCGTTGCATATGTTGGTGGTTCTTCATCATCCCTGCATGAAAAATATAAGTCATGAGAATAAGGCAAGAACAAGGCAATTGAAGAAATTCAACTACGATACTTACGATGCTAGCATGTCGAAGTACTCCATATCTTCTGCAAGAACGGGGGCTTTGCCAACTGCTGCAGAACTCGATGAACCGATCTCGTCGACACGCTTCCATTTTTTGTCGACACCAACATCTTCAGCAAATACAGGAGGAGTCGATGTCGATGAGCTGGTTTCCTCTTCTGATTCTTTGACATCATCTCCGTCCTGACTTTCGTCAGCCTCGGGGGCTTCAGATGCAGGAGATGCAAGGTCAGCTGGAAGGGGCCCTGCCTCTGGAAGAGGGGGGCGAGAAACAAGGAATTGGTGACCCTGCATATAAATAAGTAAGCAGAGTGCAAAGTCGAATAATAATGCAAGTCGAAACAAAGCAAAGTTTGACAAAAAGTGGACAGAAGGATACATACCTCAGGAAGAGGGTGCACAGAGTCGAAATAATCAGCGGTTAAATCCGCAACTGCATGCTCCTTCATGAGCTTGGTAAGATTCTGAACTCGCTTGTCGACATCTTCTTTCGATATCAGATCTTCAGATATGCGAGTAGGATCCTCCAAGCCGGAGTAATTCCAAAGTCTGGTAAGGCGGTGTTGTAGGGGCTGAACTCGACGTTGAATAAAAAATGCCATGAGTTGCATACCCGACAGAGCACCCCCTTGACCTCCTTTCAAAGATTTGATGCGGGAAAGAAGAGGAAGAATTTCTTGTGCTCCTGCATCTGAGGGAAGTGTATCCCATGATGCCAATTTCTTAACCTCCTGGGAAGCATCAAAAGGAGGCAGGCCGAATTCATCTTTAGGAGAGGATTTGCGGTCCTTGATATAGAACCACTTTGTCCTCCATCCTTGGACAGACGCGGCCATGGAAAATTCAAAGTATTGCACTTCAGGGTGCACAGAAATGACGGCTCCACCCAGTTCGGGTTTCCTAGCCAAAGAAACATTGGGGCAGAGTCGAAAGATTGATCTCCAAAGAAGGAAGTGGGGCTCAATGCCCAAGAATGACTCGCAGAGAGTCACAAAGCAAGCAATGTGAAGAAGAGAATTTGGTGTGAGCTGATGGAGCTTGATACGTCTCAAACGTATTTATAATTTTTGATGCTCTATGCTTGTTCTTACACCATTTGCCTATTGTTTCGTTACACTTAGTGGCATTTTTATGCATTTTCCAGAACTAACCTATTAACGAAGTGCCACAGTGCCAGTTTCCTGTTTTCTGCTGTTTTTGTGTTTCAGAAGTGATACACAGGAAATATTCTCGGAATTGGACGAAACAAGTTCCTGAAGTCATATTTTACCCGGAAGCTTCCAGAGATCCGAAGGAGAGAAGGAGTAGGGCCACGTGGGCCCCACACACACAGGTGGCGCGGCCAGGCCCCTGGCCGCGCCAGCCACGTGTGAGGAGGCCTGGGACCCCCTCTGACATCGCCCCTTCGCCTATAAGTACCCCCCGACGAGAAAAACCTAAGGGCCCGATCAGTTTTCCAGAATACATCGCGATCCGCCGCCGTCGTCGACCCGAAGATCGGGAGGGTCCAGAAGCTCTTCTCGGCACCCTGCCGGAGAGGGGAATCGCCACCGGAGGTCTTCTTCATCGCCATGCTTGCCTCCGGAGCGATGAGTGAGTAGTCTACCTTGGACTATGGGTCCATAGCAGTAGCTAGATGGTTGTCTTCTCCACCATGTGCTTCATGTTTAGATCTCATGAGCTGCCATACATGATTGAGATCACCGTTATGTAATTCTATGATGTTGGTTTGTTGGGATCCGATGAATACTGGTGTTTATGATTAAGTTGCTGTACTGAATTATATCTTTTGTTATCTCTATGTTGTTTATGATCTTGCATGCTCTCCGTTGTTAGTAGCTATCTTGGCCGAGTAGTTGCTAGTGACTCCAAGAGGGGGTATTTATGCTCGATAGTGGGTTCATGTCTCTATTTCACCTGGGGGAGTGACAGAAACCTCTAAGGTGGTAGATGTGCTGTTGCTACTAGGGAGAAAACAACATTCATATGCTCAAGGGCATATGCTTTGTTTACATTACACACTTTGCTTAATGCAATTATCTGTTGTTCGCAACTTAATACTTTTGGGGTGTTCAGATTGATATCCCCGAGGGTGGATTATTAGTCATAGATGCAGTTGGATGGCGGTCTATGTATTTTGTTGTAATGCCCAGAGTAAATCTCATAGTGATCTTCTTGACATATCACGTTATCTTTATTCTATCAATTGCCCAACTGTAATTTGTTTACCCAGCATGTTATTTTATCTATGGAGAGACACCACTAGTGAACTGTGGACCCCGGTCCTATTTTAATCATATTGCAATCACCTGTTTACTTTTCCCGTACTGTTTACTTTACTCGCATACTCTACTGTTTTCCACTCGATACACTCATAACCTTTGTTTCAAGCAAACCGGTGAGATTGACAACCTCATCGCAAGTTGGGAACAAAGTATTTGTTTGTGTGTGTGCAGGTTCCACAAACACCTTCAGTCGTCATCGTCTCTCTTCTCCTGATCGATAAACCTTGGTTTCTTAACTGAGGGAAAACTAGCCGCTACACTCATCATACCTTCCTCGTGGGGTTCCCAACGGGCTGGTCATCACCACACACAAGGACTTACTGCTCCCACATCAAATAAATGCCACAGCTCTTTTATGGCGTCATCACCGAGTAGCAGCTTCTTTTCTGGCGCCGTTGCCGTGGAAGAGAGAAGACTTCTGCGAGGGGAGTTCTTCGCACACACATTCTTTACTTTGTTATTTGTTTTGCTTTACTTTATTTATTTTACCTGCACTGCTTTTTATATCAAAAACCCAAAAAAAAATTAGAATCCTTGGTAGTTGTTATTTCTTTACTTTAGTTTATCATGTCGTTTCCTAAGTTCGTTCTGGAGGACCTCTCTGTAGGGAGTGGTTCAATTATTGGCAAAAGTAACATTGAGGAGTTCTTTAATCACATTAGTATGCACGATGAAGATGAGGAAAAGTCTTGGGTTGAGCTTGCTCCTAGTATTGAAGTTGCTTCTGTTATATTACTTGACATGTTAGAAACTAGGTTTGCTAGTCTTAATCCTTTTATGCAATATATGTACCTTAAGCTTCATGAAATTAAGGATCCCGAAAAGAAGGCTTTTATCTTGGAAACTTTGCGCTTAGAATTTAAGGATGTCGTTGTTGAAGCTAGGAAAGTTCTTAAACGTTTTAATAAACTCGGTTCACCTATAAAGGTTATTGATACTAATGATGAGGGGACCGAGATACCTATACCTTGCAAGCTTTTGGGATTGAATGATGCTTTCGAAAACAATTTTGCCTGGATTTGTCCTGAAAATCTTTTTGATGAGAATAGTGTTCCAAAGCATGATCACAAAGGGTCTTCGAAAACTTATGTGGATGAAATACAATGCCTTATTGATAAGACCTCTTCTGTTGATCTTAATGCTTCGTCTGATATTACTTGATTCGCAATTTTCTGCGCCTAGCTCAAAGGCGTTAAAGAAAAGCACTCTTGGGAGATAACCCATTGTTTACTTTTCAGTACTTTTTCTTTTATTTGAGTCTTGGAAGTCATTACTACTGTAATGACCGCTCCTTATCTTGTTTATTTCGTTTTTGTGCCAAGAGAAGCCTCTAATTTGAGTGAGGTAAAGATTTGGGGATGTTGCTGTCCTGAAACTGTTTTCGGTGCTGCACCGTAAAAATTCGTGAAAATTCTCTGTTTATCTTTTGGACCTGTCATTTCTTGTGCATATGCCCCAGGTTATATCCAAACTTTTCTTAGTTGAACACTTTTTGATTTGAGCAACGGAAAATCCCTCAAAAATTCGTCCATTATCAGCTGTTTAGTTTTGACAGATTTCTGCCAATATTTGTTTTTGCCACTTTATCGCTTTCTTTTGAGTTCTTTTTTATCATGGAACTCTTGTGGAAGTTGGTACAGTAGTATATACTTTATATGTGGTGGTTTTGGGTTGAAACCTGTAGCTAAAAGAGGTTGAATATATTTTATGCTTACACTAATGTTGCTAATAGAATTGTGTTTAGTTTTGTATGAAGGAAGTTTTCAAGTGTAGGGATTGGAGAATGATGAGATGAGTTGAAGAATGGACAAAAGCTCAAGCTTGGGGATGCCCATGCATCACCCCAAGAAATATTCAAGAAGTACAAGCGTCAAAGCTTGGGGATGCCCCCGAGGCACCCCTTCTTCATCGGCAAAAATCAGGTCACCTTTCAAAACACTATATTTTTATTGCTTCATGCACTATGTGTTTTTCTTGGAGCGTCAGTTGTTTTAGTTTTCTTAGTTGGTTTAGTTTGTTTGTTTGCTGCAATAAATGGTTGGACCCCAACAAATTTCCTTTGGAGGAGATGTACTCGTTTTCATTTGCAAAGAATGCTCTAGCTTTCACTCTTATTAAAAACCGAGCACTCTTCTTTTTCTGCTACTGCTTTTGGTTTTCGTTTTCGCCTTGATATGCGTTCAGATCTTTGCATATCTTTTCATCAAGGTGTATTTTTGCCTCTGATATTTATTGGTTTTCATCAAAAGAGGTGTTTATAAAAATTTCAAATAGTGTTGGAAAAGAGAAAAAGCTTTGTGCAAAATAGTGGTACAAGAAGGAGCTTGTGTAGACTGCGGCTTAGGCTTTTTCATGTCATGCTTGATGTCTTTTTGATAGTATGCTTAGTGTTTTTTCTGTAGCATGACTTGTCTCAAATAACTGAGATTGCTTAATGACCCTTTGAAAAAATTATGCGTTGTTTTTATTGTATGGAAGCATTATTTTGGTTTTCTCCTTGATGCTTTATTTGGGTTGACTTGGCGCATGCTCACACATGTTAGACTCTTACAAAGTCGCCATTAGCCTTCATGATCATTTAGTTTTTGACTTTTGATGCCATCGTATGCTTCTTTTAATGTCGCTTTGTCGCTTTGCATGATTATGGCCATTATTGCTCTCTTAGTTGGTCGCTCCCAGTCTTTTGCTAGCCCTCGCCTTGTACTGAGTATGAGCTCTACTCGTGCATCCAACTCCTAAAAGCCAAGTTTGCCATTGTGTCCACTATAAATTCCTATGCATGGTATTTGTAAGCCATTCCAAAGTAAAAATTTTGTGTGCTACCTTTCAAAAACCTTCAAAATACTTCTCGTTTTGTGACACTGTTTTCAGCTCATGGGGACGTAGTGGTCGGATTTGCTATCTTCCATATTATTTATTCCAAAAAGAAAAAAAAAGGAAAAAGAAAGAAAGAAAAAAAGGCACTCCTCCAATGAATGTGAATGTTGGTGGGCACCCGATGAAATCGGTTAGCCATGGTATGTGAAAGGAAAAGGTGGGGAGGAGTGCCAAGTTTTATAAAAAGAGCACGAAGTGCCAATCTCTCTCTCAAAAACTTGCTTTATTTTTGTATGGAAGATAGTAAGAACCCCATTGCCAGTCATTGACAAAGACAACCACCTCTCAAAATCAAGTTTTATCTCTCTGTTTTACAAATGAAAAGCTCTAGCACATGTTTAAATCACTGCTTCCCTCTACGAAGGGCCTTTCTTTTAGTTTTATGTTGAGTCACCACCTTCTTTCTTTATGCACCATTAAGAGAGCATAGTTGTCATTCTTAGTGTGATATGCATTGTCCCAAAGTTCATTGATTGACTCATATTGTTGGTTTCACTTGTTCTTAAATTATTTGTATCTAGTCGCCCTCTTAAACTTTGAGGTGTCCTATGCATTTATGTTTTGCTCTCTTTGAAGGACAAGCTGAAAACCATTTGTATGTTTTTCCTTATGATTAGAACACACGTTTGACTTTCATTGTTTCATTATCATGATCTTTTATTTGTGTTCATTTGCATGTTTACAACATGGTTGCTAAGTTCTTATTGTCATGATTATATCTTTCATGCCCATGTTTTAAGTTCTATTGATCCCAGCTCACCAATGCTTGCATATATGATCAAGATTGTGTAGGTGCATGTCACCTCAAAAATTATTCTTTGTTATCACTTACCTACTCGAGGATGAGCAGGAGTTAAGCTTGGGGATGCTTGATATGTCTCAAACGTATCTATAATTTTTGATGCTCCATGCTTGTTCTTACACCATTTGCCTATTGTTTCGTTACACTTAGTGTTATTTTTATGCATTTTCCGGAACTAACCTATTAACGAAGTGCCACAGTGCCAGTTTCCTGTTTTCTGCTGTTTTTGTGTTTCAGAAGTGATACACAGGAAATATTCTCGGAATTGGACGAAACAAGTTCCTGAAGTCATATTTTACCCGGAAGCTTCCAGAGATCCGAAGGAGAGAAGGAGTAGTGTAACAACTCAGAATTTGTAATCCACTTCTTAATAAATAAAGTGCCAAATTTTGGACCCAAATAAATTTTTTTTAATCTATTATTGTATGCAGGAATGCATTTTCTTTTATTTGTATTCTATGATTTTATGTGTGTTAATTTTGATTGAGCATTGGTTAGATAATTCTAAGTGAACCCACAGAATCAATTGAGAAGAATATTAAGAAGCAAAAGAACCAGAAATAAAAATAGGTAAGAAAGAGATAAAGTTAATATGATCTAGGAATTGTTATTGACTGCACCACTTTGAGCCCTTAGATTAAGAAATCTACAGCTCAACTTCAGGTTTGACCTTTTTGTTGAGCTTAACCAAGTTATGGACAAACTCAACCAACAGAGATCTACACAAATTTCAAACTGGAACATCACACAAACTTTAGCCAAAGTTTGAATCTGAAACAGGAACTATATCAAATTTGAAATATAAATTTCTGCAAAACTCAACCTTTCTTCATAACAAAAATATGATTGGGTACCTTATCCAATATGATGAGCACCCAAAGTGGAAAATTTTGAAAATTCGAATTTTGAGTTCTTGCGGGCATTTCGTCGAACACTGGCAGAAGCAAATCAAATCAAATCAAGTTTTACTGGAGCAGCACTGTGCTGGCTCGCTCCAGCACTGTCGCCATGCTCCTTGACCTCTCCTCGATCGATTCCAGCGCCCTCAGCCCCGACCCAAGCCAGGAGAAGCGGAGGGACGGCAAGGTTTGCACCCAGGGCCCCCTCCCAGCAACCCTCGTCCCTGCACGATGCCGACCAGCTTGGAGGCGCCAGAGGAGACCCACAGCACCCCGCGGCCGAACCAGCACCCTCCCAGCACGCGAGCGTGGCCGCCGTGGCCGGAGAGACCATCGAACGCAACCAGGACCCCCGAGCCGGCGAGCTTCTGGTCGCCTTGCTCCCGGCCTCCTGAGACTATAAATACCCCCTCCGATCAAACGAAACGACTCACCTCACTCCCCGCTATCTCCCAAACATAGTCGCTTAGCCCCGCTTGCCCTAGCTCGCCGTCGCCAACCTCGCCGGAGTGGTACTGGACAAGCGGAGCGCCGCCGCGTCCGAGCACCTGGGGGAAAACTGCTGCAGGGAATCGGAAGAGGAGCCTCGCCGCAGCCGATCCCGCGCGTCGCCGACGAGCTCTGCTTCCCCTACGCCTCGCCATCGCCGTCGAACGATCTTCACTGCTCGCAGGTGAGCTCCCGCCCGTGCTGAGGAAGAAGATGATCGCGAGCCGTTAGATCTTGATCGGACGATAACTTACCGATTTGGGAATCGTTAAGTGAGCTGACAACGCGACCCCACCTGTCAGCTCCCATTTTATTTCTTTCCCGCCGCAGCGAAACGGTATCGGGCCGGCCCATTCGGGTTTGTTCTGAATTGGGCCCAGCTCATTCGAATTCGGTCCGTTTCGTTTTAATTAATTTCCCGCCCGTTTTATTTATTTCAAATAACTTTCAGATGCTATTTTCAAACTTTAATTCCTAGAGTTTTACAAATCCAAATTTAGCAAATAAATATGCATTGGAAAGCTTATAAAATACTCTACCCAATAGCACTGGTTAGAATTAAAAATAAGTTCAGAATTAATTCGGATATGAATAGTGTGACCATAGCTTGTTAAATAATGAAAGATTTCTAGAAAATTATTTAAGCCATCAAAAATCATGAAAATTAAAATGTGAACTTGCTAATGACCCCTCTTACTGTTAGTCAACACTAATCTACCCCAAACCATATTAGTGGGATCATTTAGACCCTAACCCAATCCTATCTTGTAGCATAAAATGATAGATCACTAGTGCACACTTAGAATTAATTGCCCTCAATGCCAATTCACTTAGTGGATCCATCCCACTTGAACTTGTCTTAGTAACCCTAAATCAATACCATTGCTGCACAAGTGAACCACCTATGACACTTAGTAAAGAATCTAGCTTGCACACTTGAAGAAAAACTTAGAAGAAAGACCTACAATCCAACACCATAAAAATGCAACATGAATGCTTTGGTTAGCAAACCAAGATGTGTGCTTGGTGTGTTGTTAGCTTGGTGAAGTGATGGTGTGCTTTGTGTTTATTCGTTATTAGACGCTAGTGTTGCCGAGGAGGATATTGGAGGGGATTATTATTATCAAGAAGAAGAAGAAAACCCCGGACACTTTGCCAACCAAGGCAAGCCATCTTTTGATTCATACTCCCACTACCTAGTTTTAATATTGCATTCTACTTGTTTTAAGTAAATTGCATGATTGAATTGCTAGAGTAGAATGATAGAAGTATATTGATGTCTTGATTATCAAGAGCATCAAGCTGAGTTTATCCAACTCTATTTAGTGGCCATCACTCAATGTAGTTGCTTAGTCGCTAATAATATTGAGGCCATCTATCAGGGGAACTCTAGTTGAAATTGGTGACTTGAACTTGAAACTTGAAATGGAGACTTCTCCTACAGAAGGGCTTTATGAAAGAAAATCAATCTTGACTAAGAACTATGAAATATATTTCTCAATGACAACGAGTGATGTACCATGGGAGCCAATTTTACAGTACAACCACATTACCCCTATATGGGAAGGGGCTTAAACCGTAGCTTGTCTATCTTAGTATGGGAGGCCTTGTAACAAATCTTCATGGAAGGACACCGCGAAACGGTTACTTCTGGACCAGGTGGATTCCACTAACCCGGCCTCCGGGATGGGCAGAACTAGAGGCGCCAGAGCGGGGTTCCGTATCCCAGGCTCTAGGGAAGGATCCTATACTGGGATGGGCAAGTGAAAGAGTTTGTTTGATTATCTGAACCTCGCATACTTGGTGTATGACGAACCGTGGATTTCTCCCGGCAGATGTATCGAATCTTGTGGGTAAAGTGTACCCCTCTGCAGAGGTTTTGAAACTATTCGAATAGCCGCGTCCGCGGTCATGGACGGTTGGCAAGCTGTACTTGACTTTTGTCAGGATTAAAAGTGACAATGGTGACTTGGTGAATGACTTGACTTGACATGTTGTTGACACACTTGAATGCCTCTTTAGATGGAACTTAGAGAACTAAATCTCTTTCCTATAAATGAACATTCGTGGGAAATAAAACTAGCTTTTGCAAAACAACTTAGTGTTTAGTCCACTATATCAACCTTGCATTCTACTTCATCTTTTCATTTATAAGATGGTTTGCGAGTGCATCCAATGTACTCATGGCTATGTCCCTGGCTATCAACTTGGCCAGACTATGGGGAGGAATACCAGGAGGAAGGGTATGAAGAAGAGTACCAGAACTAAGCTCATCTCCGTGAGTCGCCATTGCCTGTAGGGAGAAGGCATGGGCCGAAGACGTTATTTCCGCTGCTATATTGTGTTGTAATATGACTTGGTCTATATGACCATTGTATTTGAACCATCGTATTGTAATGTCTATGGAACTGGTTACCAACTACGTTATGTATATCGCAACAACGGTTCTGGGATTGCGGTGGAATACATAACGGGCACTTCGAATTTGTATCAAATTTGAGGTCGTCACAAGTTGGTATCAGAGCCTAGGCTGACCATAGGAGACCTTAGTTAGAATGGGCGTTAAACAAAACCTTGATAAAAGAAAAGATACAAGAACGGTTGCAAAAACTGCTTAGTCTTTCCTCTCTAGTTGCAAAGTTTTATACATACTTCAGTTTACCTACTTAAAATTTTGCACACTTGAGTTGATCACTAACTTGAACCAATCTAAAAATTTTGTAGATGGCCCTGGAGTTCACTGAGCAGTACCAGTTGGGCCATGGTGGCAGCCTTTGTTTCGAGCGCGACCTCACCACCTTGACCTTGTTCTTGGATCGTTTGTATCCAGAGTTCAAGGGAGCCGTGCTCAATGAGCACCCGGATGGAGAGCTACGGTGGCTCATCCGAGCCAGTTGTCGTGGCAAGAAGGGGAAACTAGGTTCTCCAAGGATCAAGTTTGAGCTTGTGGAGAACACTTGGGCCGATGGTTTGGTCCGAGCGATGCAGGAGATGCACGCCCGCTTGTGCGGACTGCATGTTGAGGAGGTTCAGGGAGGACGCTTCAGGGACTTTGCTCGGCGTGATGCGGATGGACGTCCCGCAAACATGCCCGGGCAGAATGAGCCGAGTACCTACATCGATCACATGGACTTCTTGCTGTACTCCACTCAGCAGGAGGCCGATCGTGCCCGTACCAAGGCCAACCTTGAGCACTTCGCCCTGGTGGAGGCGAGGAGCACTATCAGGATTCTTGCAAAGGAGCGCAAGAGCCTTCGTCGCCAGCGCGATGAGAAGGAACAAGACCTTGAGGAGTTGAAGGCCAATGTGGCGGAGTTGACTGAGTACATTGAGAGTCTGGAGGATCACCTTGGTGAGGAGGAAGGCATTGATCTCCGCAAGGAGGATAATGCCCTCATTAGTGATGAGGATGACTTCATGGAGGACCTCGATGATCCGGAGGATGGTGGGCACAATGGATTCATTGTGAGTGACGAGGAGGAAGACCCCGAGGAGCCCGCTGTCTAGACTCGAGATCCACGTGTTATCTAGTTATAAGTTCCACTTTATGTTCACTTCGTGTAGGTGTGAGTTGTATCCCCCTCTCTATTAGACGAGTCGCAATGGTTTGATGTAAACCATTTGTATTGTGTGAACTCGTGTGTATGATATGTTTGATGAGTGATGAATGAAATATGAATTTGGCCCTTAAGGCCTTAGTAAGACAAAATTGCATCATCCATGTTACCTTTAAATCTTAGCAAATTAGCTTTTTCCCTCTTGTCTTACACACATTATCTTCAGATGCCGCGAGCACCCCCACCCCCAAACCCGGAAATGGCCGAATTGCTAAGGTTGATCATGGAAGACCGGGAAGCAGCCCGAGCTGAGCGCCAAGCCAACTTGGCCACTCTTCAGCAACTAAACCAGATGGCAATGAACCACAACAATGGCAATGGCAATGGCAATGGTGAAGGAGAAAACCATGGCAATGGAGAGCACCGATCCAAGTTAAGGAGTTTCCAAAACACCAACCCTCCTATATTCACTAAGTCTGAAGAGCCCTTAGATGCCGATGATTGGCTTCGCACAATGGAAAACAATTTGGCAGTCGCCGAAGTTGGCGAAAATGAGAAGGTCTTATACACCACCCACTATCTTGCTGGAGCAGCGAGAGCTTGGTGGGATAGCACCCGTGCAATGCAAGCCCCAGGGTATGTGATGCCTTGGGAGGAGTTCAAGAGCAAGTTTAGCAAAGCCCATGTTCCTATGGGATTGGTTAAAAGGATGAGGGATGAGTTCAGAAATCTGAAGCAAGGTTCCCTATCTGTGGTGGATTACCGTGACAAGTTCCTTACCTTGTCCAGGTATGCCCCAGATGACACCAACACCACTGAGAAGAAGCAAGAAAGGTTTCTGGATGGACTTCATGATGAGATGCAATGTGTCTTGGTCAGCATTCACTTTGTCGACCTGGAGTCATTGGTTGACTCTGCCATTCAGATGGAAGGCAAACTCAAGCAAGCTACCGAGAACCGCAAGCGTCGTATGATGTATCAAGGCAACTCGAGCAACTCGCAGAAGCCAAGGGGAAATGCACCTATGGGTTTCGCCCCTAGACCAATGAGGCCGTCTGCACCTGCTCCGCGTCCCAACTATCCCAGCCGTCCACCCGGCAACAACTTCAACCGTGCACCCCCAAGACCCAGTGGCAACAACTTCAACACCAATACTCCAAGGCCAAATGGTGCCTCTGTGTTACCTAAGCCTGGTGACAAGTCTGGTGTTACCTGTTATGAGTGCGGACTCAAAGGGCACTACTCCAATGAGTGCCCCAAGAAGCTGAATGATGCATCCAAGACCACTGCCCCTGCTCAGCAGCAGCGCCGTGTGGGAAATGGCAAGAACTATCCACCAAGGAACCAGCCTCATTCTCACGGCCGTCTGAATCACATGAATGTTGAAGAAGCTCAGGAAGCAACCGACGTTGTGCTTGGTATGTTCCCTGTTAACTCAGTTCTTGCAAGAGTTCTGTTTGATTCTGGAGCTTCACACTCATTTGTTACCCAATTATTCGTTGATAAAAGTGGACTTCAACCCACACCCTTGAAAGATGTCATGTCTGTGCAAATTCCCGGGTCCGTAACCAAAGCCAGTTGTACCTGCTTGGCAGTGCCCATAGAAATCCATGGAATAGATTTCTTAGCCAATTTGATAGTGTTGGGAACCAAAGGTTTGGAAGTAGTTCTTGGTATGAATTGGATGTCTTTCCATCAAGGAGTGATAGATTGTGCCAAGAAGACCATCACCATGAAGAGTAGCAAAGGAATCATAGTCAAGCATGTGTCAGTAAAACCACCCCAAACCACCCGATGTCATAAAAGTATCTCAGGACCAACCATAGAGGAAGTTTCCATTGTTTGTGAATACCCGGATGTCTTTCCCGATGAGCTACCCGGAATGCCACCGGATCGGGATATTGAGTTTATCATTGAGCTTATCCCCGGAACTGGATCAATAGCCCAAAGACCCTATCGTATGAACCCAGCTGAATTAGTTGAGTTGAAGAAGCAATTGGATGACCTTTTGAGCAAAGGATTGATTCAACCAAGTTCTTCCGCTTGGAGATCACCTGTTCTGTTTGTGGATAAAAGTGACGGTTCTAGCCGACTGTGCACTGATTATCGCAAGCTTAACGATGTGACCATCAAGAACAAGTATCCTCTCCCGAAGATTGAAGATTTGTTTGACCAACTGACTGGAGCTAGAGTGTTCTCAAAGATAGATCTTAGAACTGGATACCACCAACTGAAGATCCGTGCAACGGATATCCCCAAAACAGCCTTCACTACCCGATACGGATTGTATGAGTACACCGTAATGTCATTTGGATTAACCAATGCCCCTGCTTATTTCATGAATCTCATGAATAAGGTTTTTATGGAGTTCTTGGATAAGTTTGTTGTTGTCTTCATTGACGACATTCTTATCTACTCCAAATCTGAAGAAGAGCATGCAACCCATTTGAGATTAATTCTAGACACCTTAAGGGAGCATCAGCTGTATGCCAAGTTCAGTAAATGTGAGTTCTGGTTGAAGGAAGTTGGATTCTTAGGCCATGTACTATCAGCAGGAGGAATATCGGTAGACCCCAAGAAGATCAAATCGGTCATGGAATGGGAAGCCCCTACCACTCAGACGGAAGTTAGAGGTTTTCTCGGATTAGCGGGATATTACCGCAAGTTTGTTGAAGGATTTTCAAGCATTGCCCGACCAATGACCCAATTGTTGAAGAAGGACAAGAAGTTTGAATGGACCCCTAAGTGTGAAGAGAGTTTTCAGGAACTCAAGAAGCGATTGGTGACCGCCCCCGTCCTAACCATGCCAAATATCACCAAAAACTTTGATGTCTATTGCGACGCTTCCAAACTTGGACTTGGTTGCGTATTGATGCAAGAAGGCAAGGTCATAGCTTACCTCTCTCGGCAGCTTCGACCTCATGAAGAAAATTATCCAACACATGATCTAGAGTTAGCCGCCGTGGTTCTAGCTTTGAAGACTTGGAGGCATTATCTGATGGGCAACCGTTGTGAGATCTACTCCGATCACAAGAGTTTGAAGTATATTTTTACCCAGAAAGAGTTGAACATGAGGCAAAGGAGATGGATAGAGTTGATCAAGGATTATGATCTGGAAATTCACTATCACCCCGGTAAGGCCAATGTAGTGGCCGATGCGTTGAGTAGGAAGCCGTGTTCGTTGAATATGAGGATCAAGGAAGAGCAACCTATGTTGCACCAAGAGTTTGAAAGATTTGGATTGGAACTAGTCAGTCAAGGATTCCTAGCCACCCTTGAGTTTCAACCCACCTTGATGAGCCAAATCAAAGAAGCCCAGAAGGGAAATGAGAGTATTGAAGGAATCAAGCGCAGAATTGGTTCCGGCAAGGTGCCAGGATTTGAAGAGGATGATCAAGGAGTTCTTTGGTATAAAGGCCGTATTTGTGTGCCCGCTGATTCAGAATTAAAGGAAGTGATTATGAAGGAAGCCCATGAGGCACCTTACTCCATCCACCCCGGTGGAACGAAGATGTACCAAGATTTGAAGGAACAATTCTGGTGGCATGGAATGAAGCGTGAGATTGCATCGTTCATCTCTAAGTGTGATATTTGTCAAAGAGTCAAGGCTGAACATCAACGTCCTGCTGGACTGCTGCAACCTTTGCAAGTTCCGGAATGGAAGTGGGATTCTGTTGGAATGGATTTCATCACTGGATTTCCAAGGTCTAGCCATGGAAATGACTCTATTTGGGTCATTGTGGATAGACTAACCAAAGTGGCCCACTTTATTCCTGTCAAGACCACCTACAACTCGGGACAGCTAGCAGATCTGTATTTATCCAGAATTGTCAGTTTGCATGGAGTCCCTAAAACCATAGTTTCTGATCGAGGAACCCAATTCACCTCGAGATTTTGGAAGAGTTTGCATCAAGCCTTGGGAACCAAGTTAGCTTTCAGCACCGCTTACCACCCTCAGACTGATGGATAGACTGAAAGAGTGAACCAAATACTTGAAGATATGTTGAGAGCCTGTGTTCTAGCTTATGGAGCTAAGTGGGAAGATTGTCTGCCTTTCGCGGAGTTTTCCTACAACAACAGTTATCAAGCCAGTTTGCAAATGGCCCCATTTGAAGCTTTGTATGGAAGAAAGTGTCGTACCCCTTTGAATTGGTCAGAAACTGGAGATAGTCAGATTTTTGGACCAGATATCCTGCAAGAAGCCGAGGAGAAAGTTCGCATGATTCGTGAATATCTCAAGGCAGCCCAGTCAAGACAAAAGAGTTATGCCGACAAGAGACGTCGAGAACTGACTTTCAAGAGTGGAGACTTTGTTTATCTCAGAGTATCACCTCTCAAGGGAATGCAAAGATTCCAAGTAAAAGGAAAGCTTGCGCCAAGATATATTGGACCCTTCAAGATACTAGACCGCAGAGGAGAAGTGTCTTATCAATTGGAAATGCCCCCGGAATTGTCTGAAGTGCACGATGTCTTTCACGTGTCTTTACTTCGGAAATGTCTTGAGGTGCCGGAGAAGCCAGAAATTTTCAAGAACATTGATCACCGTTCGGTGGACATCAACAAGGATTTGACCTACCGTGAAATGCCTATTCGTATCCTTGAGGAAGCTTATAGAACCACTCGAACCCGAAGCATCAAGTTTCTGAAAGTTCAGTGGAGTAATCACACCGAAGAGGAAGCCACTTGGGAACGAGAAGATTACCTTCAGAAAGAGTTTCCCAATCTTTTCAGTCTTAATTAGTGAATCTCGGGGATGAGATTCTTTTTAAGGGGGGAAGATTGTAACAACTCAGAATTTGTAATCCACTTCTTAATAAATAAAGTGCCAAATTTTGGACCCAAATAAATTTTTTTTTATCTATTATTGTATGCAGGAATGCATTTTCTTTTATTTGTATTCTATGATTTTATGTGTGTTAATTTTGATTGAGCATTGGTTAGATAATTCTAAGTGAACCCACAGAATCAATTGAGAAGAATATTAAGAAGCAAAAGAACCAGAAATAAAAATAGGTAAGAAAGAGATAAAGTTAATATGATCTAGGAATTGTTATTGACTGCACCACTTTGAGCCCTTAGATTAAGAAATCTACAGCTCAACTTCAGGTTTGACCTTTTTGTTGAGCTTAACCAAGTTATGGACAAACTCAACCAACAGAGATCTACACAAATTTCAAACTGGAACATCACACAAACTTGAGCCAAAGTTTGAATCTGAAACAGGAACTATATCAAATTTGAAATATAAATTTCTGCAAAACTCAACCTTTCTTCATAACAAAAATATGACTGGGTACCTTATCCAATATGATGAGCACCCAAAGTGGAAAATTTTGAAAATTCGAATTTTGAGTTCTTGCGGGCATTTCGTCGAACACTGGCAGAAGCAAATCAAATCAAATCAAGTTTTACTGGAGCAGCACTGTGCTGGCTCGCTCCAGCACTGTCGCCATGCTCCTTGACCTCTCCTCGATCGATTCCAGCGCCCTCAGCCCCGACCCAAGCCAGGAGAAGCGGAGGGACGGCAAGGTTTGCACCCAAGGCCCCCTCCCAGCAACCCTCGTCCCTGCACGATGCCGACCAGCTTGGAGGCGCCAGAGGAGACCCACAGCACCCCGCGGCCGAACCAGCACCCTCCCAGCACGCGAGCGTGGCCCCCGTGGCCAGAGAGACCGTCGAACGCAACCAGGACCCCCGAGCCGGCGAGCTTCTGGTCGCCTTGCTCCCGGCCTCCTGAGACTATAAATACCCCCTCCGATCAAACGAAATGACTCACCTCACTCCCCGCTATCTCCCAGACATGGTCGCTTAGCCCCGCTTGCCCTAGCTCGCCGTCGCCAACCTCGCCGGAGTGGTACTGGACAAGCGGAGCGCCGCCGTGTCCGAGCACCTAGGGGAAAACTGCTGCAGGGAATCGGAAGAGGAGCCTCGCCGCAGCCGATCCCGCGCGTCGCCGACGAGCTCTGCTTCCCCTACGCCTCGCCATCGCCGTCGAACGATCTTCACTGCTCGCAGGTGAGCTCCCGCCCGTGCTGAGGAAGAAGATGATCGCGAGCCGTTAGATCTTGATCGGACGATAACTTACCGATTCGGGAATCGTTAAGTGAGCTGACAACGCGACCCCACCTGTCAGCTCCCATTTTATTTCTTTCCCGCCGCAGCGAAACGGTATCGGGCCGGCCCGTTCGGGTTTGTTCTGAATTGGGCCCAGCTCATTCGAATTCGGTCCGTTTCGTTTTAATTAATTTCCCGCCCGTTTTATTTATTTCAAATAACTTTCAGATGCTATTTTCAAACTTTAATTCCTAGAGTTTTACAAATCCAAATTTAGCAAATAAATATGCATTGGAAAGCTTATAAAATACTCTACCCAATAGCACTGGTTAGAATTAAAAATAAGTTCAGAATTAATCCGGATATGAATAGTGTGACCATAGCTTGTTAAATAATGAAAGATTTCTAGAAAATTATTTAAGCCATCAAAAATCATGAAAATTAAAATGTGAACTTGCTAATGACCCCTCTTACTATTAGTCAACACTAATCTACCCCAAACCATATTAGTGGGATCATTTAGACCCTAACCCAATCCTATCTTGTAGCATAAAATGATAGATCACTAGTGCACACTTAGAATTAATTGCCCTCAATGCCAATTCACTTAGTGGATCCATCCCACTTGAACTTGTCTTAGTAACCCTAAATCAATACCATTGCTGCACAAGTGAACCACCTATGACACTTAGTAAAGAATCTAGCTTGCACACTTGAAGAAAAACTTAGAAGAAAGACCTACAATCCAACACCATAAAAATGCAACATGAATGCTTTGGTTAGCAAACCAAGATGTGTGCTTGGTGTGTTGTTAGCTTGGTGAAGTGATGGTGTGCTTTGTGTTTATTCGTTATTAGACGCTAGTGTTGCCGAGGAGGATATTGGAGGGGATTATTATTATCAAGAAGAAGAAGAAAACTCCGGACACTTTGCCAACCAAGGCAAGCCATCTTTTGATTCATACTCCCACTACCTAGTTTTAATATTGCATTCTACTTGTTTTAAGTAAATTGCATGATTGAATTGCTAGAGTAGAATGATAGAAGTATATTGATGTCTTGATTATCAAGAGCATCAAGCTGAGTTTATCCAACTCTATTTAGTGGTCATCACTCAATGTAGTTGCTTAGTCGCTAATAATATTGAGGCCATCTATCAGGGGAACTCTAGTTGAAATTGGTGACTTGAACTTGAAACTTGAAATGGAGACTTCTCCTACAGAAGGGCTTTATGAAAGAAAATCAATCTTGACTAAGAACTATGAAATATATTTCTCAATGACAACGAGTGATGTACCATGGGAGCCAATTTTACAGTACAACCACATTACCCCTATATGGGAAGGGGCTTAAACCGTAGCTTGTCTATCTTAGTATGGGAGGCCTTGTAACAAATCTTCATGGAAGGACACCGCGAAACGGTTACTTCTGGACCAGGTGGATTCCACTAACCCGGCCTCCGGGATGGGTAGAACTAGAGGCGCCGGAGCGGGGTTCCGTATCCCGGGCTCTAGGGAAGGATCCTATACTAGGATGGGCAAGTGAAAGAGTTTGTTTGATTATCTGAACCTCGCATACTTGGTGTATGACGAACCGTGGATTTCTCCCGGCAGATGTATCGAATCTTGTGGGTAAAGTGTACCCCTCTGCAGAGGTTTTGAAACTATTTGAATAGCCGCGTCCGCGGTCATGGACGGTTGGCAAGCTGTACTTGACTTTTGTCAGGATTAAAAGTGACAATGGTGACTTGGTGAATGACTTGACTTGACATGTTGTTGACACACTTGAATGCCTCTTTAGATGGAACTTAGAGAACTAAATCTCTTTCCTATAAATGAACATTCGTGGGAAATAAAACTAGCTTTTGCAAAACAACTTAGTGTTTAGTCCACTATATCAACCTTGCATTCTACTTCATCTTTTCATTTATAAGATGGTTTGCGAGTGCATCCAATATATGTACTCATGGCTGTGTCCCTGGCTATCAACTTGGCCAGACTATGGGGAGGAATACCAGGAGGAAGGGTATGCAGAAGAGTACCAGAACTAAGCTCGTCTCCGTGAGTCGCCATTGCCTGTAGGGAGAAGGCATGGGCCGAAGACGTTATTTCCGCTGCTATATTGTGTTGTAATATGACTTGGTCTATATGACCATTGTATTTGAACCATCGTATTGTAATGTCTATGGAACTGGTTACCAACTACGTTATGTATATCGCAACAACGGTTCTGGGATTGCGGTGGAATACATAACGGGCACTTCGAATTTGTATCAAATTTGAGGTCGTCACAAGTAGGGCCACGTGGGCCCCACACACACAGGCGGCGCGGCCAGGCCCCTGGCCGCGCCAGCCACGTGTGAGGAGGCCTGGGACCCCCTCTGACATCGCCCCTTCGCCTATAAGTACCCCCCGACGAGAAAAACCTAAGGGCCCGATCAGTTTTCCAGAATACATCGCGATCCACCGCCATCGTCGACCCGAAGATCGGGAGGGTCCAGAAGCTCTTCCCGGCACCCTGCCGGAGAGGGGAATCGCCACCGGAGGTCTTCTTCATCGCCATGCTTGCCTCCGGAGCGATGAGTGAGTAGTCTACCTTGGACTATGGGTCCATAGCAGTAGCTAGATGGTTGTCTTCTCCACCATGTGCTTCATGTTTAGATCTCATGAGCTGCCATACATGATTGAGATCACCGTTATGTAATTCTATGATGTTGGTTTGTTGGGATCCGATGAATATTGGTGTTTATGATTAAGTTGCTGTACTGAATTATATCTTTTGTTATCTCTATGTTGTTTATGATCTTGCATGCTCTCCGTTGTTAGTAGCTATCTTGGCCGAGTAGTTGCTAGTGACTCCAAGAGGGGGTATTTGTGCTCGATAGTGGGTTCATGTCTCTATTTCACCTGGGGGAGTGACAGAAACCTCTAAGGTGGTAGATGTGCTGTTGCTACTAGGGAGAAAACAACATTCATATGCTCAAGGGCATATGCTTTGTTTACATTACACACTTTGCTTAATGCAATTATCTGTTGTTCGCAACTTAATACTTTTGGGGTGTTCGGATTGATATCCCCGAGGGTGGATTATTAGTCATAGATGCAGTTGGATGGCGGTCTATGTATTTTGTTGTAATGCCCAGAGTAAATCTCATAGTGATCTTCTTGACATATCACGTTATCTTTATTCTATCAATTGCCCAACTGTAATTTGTTTACCCAGCATGTTATTTTATCTATGGAGAGACACCACTAGTGAACTGTGGACCCCGGTCCTATTTTAATCATATTGCAATCACCTGTTTACTTTTCCCGTACTGTTTACTTTACTCGCATACTCTACTGTTTTCCACTCGATACACTCATAACCTTTGTTTCAAGCAAACCGGTGAGATTGACAACCTCATCGCAAGTTGGGAACAAAGTATTTGTTTGTGTGTGTGCAGGTTCCACAAACACCTTCAGTCGTCATCGTCTCTCTTCTCCTGATCGATAAACCTTGGTTTCTTAACTGAGGGAAAACTAGCCGCTACACTCATCATACCTTCCTCTTGGGGTTCCCAACGGGCTGGTCATCACCACGCACAAGGACTTACTGCTCCCACGTCAACTAAACGCCACAGCTCTTTTCTGGCGTCATCACCGAGTAGCAGAGCTACACACCGTAGACAAATAGCAGCCCACGGAGAAACTCGTGGGCAGGAAGGGACAAGCCGCGGAGAAGGAAAGCAAGGAACATTACCCGGTAACCGCTCGGGGGCTTCGGGATCCGCTCAGTACTTGGGAATTGGATGGAATCCTGGGCAGAGATGAGGCCGTCCGCCATGGCCTTCTCGACCTCCTTCTTGGTGATGGTGGAGTGCACCTAGTTGGTGGCAGAAGTTTTGGCCATGTTGCTCTTAGTGGCCAGATGTTTCACGCGCATCCAGCACAAAGCGCGCTTGGGGTTTCCGCAAGAGAGGAAGAGACAGGGGAGATTAGCAATGGAGGCGGCGGATGGAACGAGCTGGTAAACAGTACGATTCCCCACTATGCCATTTATATATCTTCTGGGAGAAGGATCGTGGGCTGAGACGTGGCGCAAAGATCGGAAACGGCAGCCCACCAACGGTCAAAAATTGTGCAGCCCACTAAACGGTCAAAAAATTGTGAAAGTTACAGTGTTACCCATAAAACGGTCCGCACTGGTGAAGAGCTACATCTTCATTGACGTCATAAAAGGAAACAGGATGGCGCCGACAAATGCAGAATTGATAAAAAGGATCATATGTGAAGAATTTTTTGATTATAGCCTTGGGGGCTGTTATTTTTGAAGTTAAAGTATCTCGAGTTGAAAGACCTCAAAGTCGAAGCATTTCGAGTTGAAGTATGAAGAGCTACATTGTCTCTTGAGCCTATACTCAAAAAACTCTTTTTCGACTATAGCCTCGGGGGCTACTCCCATCGGGAGCGCTGAGCGCGCACCCAACGATATTTATTGGTTAAGCATTAGAGATTGGAGAAGTATAGGAGTGTTACTCCCATCGGGAGCGAGTTTTATGGTTGTAGAAACCCGAATATTTTCAGTCAAAATTTGACTGTGACATAAGATTCTCGAGTTGTGTTATTGCAACATGACTCGAATGCCGTGACTTGTCACGAAGGTAAGACCCCGGGATCCGTCCTGTGTGGCCTGGTATACACACATGGATGCGCTCTTCTGGTATGTATCCGTGTCTACGACGCGAAGAAAATCCTGGTGGACACACTGGGTACCCTGAGAATCACTGGGATTCATTCTTTATAAGTCCTAAATGCAGCAAAAGGATGGATTTGACCGGTATCCCGAATTCAAGTCCAAGGGGATTGAATTTGAAGTAGGTGGCAAGTATCTGTTCCGGTAGTTAACTGACCTCTTGATCCGTCAGAGTTGTCAGGCTTGCTCATCAAAACCCCTTGCGAAAGAATATCATGAAAATAAGTCGAAAAGACTAAGTCGAAGATTTGAAGATAAGAAGAAGTCGAAGAATTAATCAAGTCGAAGATTTAAAGATTAGAGATTCAACCTGAATCTACAATTCTGGTAGAATCTCAGGGGCTACTGACAAGGGTATAGTTAATAGAGCCCGTTAGTTGAGTACCCCTGAGGCCCGATAAGCTAGGCCCAATTGTAATGATAGTCGAATACGAGTTCTTACCGTATGTCGATATTGTAATCTGTATCATACCCTACCCGATCCTCGAGGCCTGGCCACCTATATATAGGGGCCAAGAGGGGACGGTGCAGGGCAGATTGAAAGCAAGCCAGGTTGAACACCCAAGTTTACTTTTGATACACACTTATTTTGACTAACTTTACCTTCAAGTTCATCCGGTGCCCTATTCCCCCGATCCCAAGTCCTTCATCTAGGACATTTGTCGAGTTAACCCTCGTCAGGTACCTCCGTGCCCGATGACATGGAACAAGCCCACACCAAAATGACAGGACAAGCAGACAATGAACACCTTGACATCTCTTTTATTTGCCTTTTGTTTAGCTTTTTATTGTGAGACGCGTCATCGAATGTTCACCATGGGTATGCTACAAATTTCCACCATGAATTATGCATGGCTTAGATTGGCGGCCCGGCGTTTCCCTAACACATATACAAACTCCATGATCCCCACAAGATTCCCAATTCATTTTACACCGCGGGCATCCATAAACAAAAGATCACGATATCAACTCAAATAAGAAGTGCAATGTTGAAAGCTTGCCCCATGACAGCATGGATGGGCTAGAATCCACCTTACAACTTGCAAGCATAACAACTCAACATAAGAGACCACAATGTCAAATTTTTAAGAACAGGAAAAAGTAAAGTGTGCCTTCCGGTTCGTGAGAGCTTTACTGACCGAATTTCGCATAACACTGGTAAGAGTTTAATTTGAAGAGAAAATAAAAGCAAGTCAAATTTACTTGGAATAGCAAATTGCTAGTAGGTATGTATGGTGGACACTTTGGAAAACTTTGGCTTTTAGGAGTTGGATGCACGAGTAGAGCTCATACTCAGTACAAGGCGAGAGCTAGCAAAAGACTGGGAGCGACCAACTAAGAGAGCAGTAATGGCCATAATCATGCAAAGCGACATTAAAAGAAGCATAAGATGGCATCAAAAGTCAAAAACTAAATGATCATGAAGGCTATTGATGACTTTGTAAGAGTCTAACATGTGTGAGCATGCGCTAAGTCAACCCAAATAAAGCATCAAGGAGAAAACCAAAATAATGCTTCCATACAATAAAAACAACGCATGATTTTTTTTCAAAGGCTCATTAAGCAATCTCAGTTATTTGAGACAAGTCATGCTACAGCAAAACCACTAAGCATACTATCAAAAAGACATCAAGCATGACATGAAAAAGCCTAAGCCACAGTCTACACAAGCTCCTTCTTGTACCACTATTTTACACAAAGCTTTTTCTCTTTTCCAACACCATTTGAAATTTTTTAAGACACCTCTTTTGATGAAAACCAATAAAGATCAGAGGCAAAAATACACCTTGATGAAAAGATATGACAAGGTCTGAATGAAAATCAAGGCAAAAACGAAAACCAAAAGCAGTAGCAGAAAAAGAAGAACACTCAATTTTTAATAAGAGTAAAAACTAGAGCGTTCTTGGCAAATGAAAAGCAAGGCAACTTCTCCAAAGAAAATTTGTTGGGGTCCAACCATTTATTTCAGCAAACAAACAAACTAAACTAACTAAGAAAACTAAAACAACTGACGCTCTAAGAAAAACACATAGTGCATGAAGCAATAAAAATATAGTGTTTTGAAAGGTGACCTGATTTTTGCCGATGAAGAAGGGGTGCCTTGGGGGCATCCCCAAGCTTTGATGCTTGTACTTCTTGGATATTTCTTGGGGTGATGCATGGGCATCCCCAAGCTTGAGCTTTTATCCATTCTTCAACTCATCTCATCATTCTCCAATCCCTACACTTGAAAACTTCCTTCATACAAAACTAAACACAATTCTATTAGCAACATTAGTGTAAGCATAACATATAATCAACCTCTTTTTGCTTCAGGTTTCAACTCAAAACCACCACATATATAGCAAATACTACTGTAGCAACCTCTCTAAAAGTTCCGTGATCAAAAGAACTCAAAAGAAAGCGATAAAGTGGCAAACACAAATATTGGCAGAAATCTGTCAAAACTGAACAGCTGACAAAGGTCGAATTTTTGAGGGATTTTCTATTGCTCAAATTAAAAAGTGTTTGGATATAACCTGGGGCATATGCACAAGAAATCGCAGGTCCAAAAGATAAACAGAGAATTTATACAAATTTTTATGGTGCAGCACCGAAAACAGTTTCAGGACAGCAACATCCCCAAATCTTTACCTCACTCAAATTAGAGGCTTCTCTTGGCACAAAATTGAAATAAACAAGATAAGGAGCGGTCATTACAGTAGTAATGACTTCCAAGACTCAAATAAAAGAAAAAGTACTGAAAAGAAAACATTGGGTTATCTCCCAAGAGTGCTTTTCTTTAACGCCTTTGAGCTAGGCGCAGAAAATTGCGAATCAAGTAATATCAGAAGAAGCATTAAGATCAACTGCAGAGGTCTTGTCAATAAGGCATTGTATTTCATCCACATAAGTTTTAGAAGACCCTTTGTGATCATGCTTTGGTACACTATCTTCATCAAAAATATTTTCAGGACAGATCCAGTCAAAATTATTTTTGAAAGCTTCACACCATCCCAAAAGCTTGCAAGGTATAGGTATCTTGGCCCCATCATCATTTGTACTAATAACCGTTATAGGTGAACCGAGTTTATTAAAACGTTTAAGAACTTTCCTAGCTTTAATAACGACATCCTTAAATTCTAAACGCAAAGTTTCCAAGATAAAAGCTTTCTTTTCGGGATCCTCAATTTCATGAAGCTTAAGGAACATGTATTGCATAAAAGGATTAAGACTAGCAAACCTAGTTTCCAACATGTGAATCAAATAAGCAGAAGCAACTTCAATACTAGGAGCTAGCTCAACCAAAGATTTCTCCTCAACTTCCTCATGCATACTAATGTGATTAAAGAACTCCTCAATGTTACTTTTACCAATAATTAAACCACTACCTACTGAGAGGTCCTCCAGAACGTACTTAGGGATCAACATGATAAACTAAAGGTAAAGAAATAACAACTACCAAGGATTCTAATTTTTTTTGGGTTTTTGATAAAAAGCAATGCAGGCAAAATAAAATAAAGTAAAGCAAAACAATAACAAAGTAAAGTATGTGTGTGCGAAAAACTCCCCTCGCAGAAGTCTTCTCTTCCTCCCCGGCAATGGCACCAGAAAAGAAGCTGCTACCAAGTTAATGGCGCCCAGTTGACGAGGGAGATTATTCTTCTGCGTTCCCTGGCAACGGCACCAGAAAAGAGGCTGCTGGCATGTGGTGGACGTGGAGCAGATGATCCTTGTGCGTGGTGAATAACCAGCCCGTAGTACAGCAACTTAATCATAAACACCAATATTCATGGGATCCCAACAAACCAAACATGTATAATTACATAACGGTGATCTCAATCATGTAGGGCAGCTCATGAGATCTAAACATGAAGCACATGGTGGAGAAGACAACCATCTAGCTACCGCTATGGACCCATAGTCCAAGGTAGACTACTCACTCATCGCTCCGGAGGCAAGCATGGCGATGAAGAAGACCTCCGGTGGCAATTCCTCTCTCCGGCAGGGTGCTGGGAAGAGCTTCTGGACCCTCCCAATCTTCGGGTCGACGGTGGCGGCAGATCGCGATGTGTTCTGGAAATCTGATCAGGTACTTAGGTTTTTTCCGTCGGGGGGTCTTTATAGGCGAAGGGGCGTCGTCAGAGGAGGAGCCAGGTGCCCTCACACGGGGCCTGCACGGCCAAGGGCCTGGCCGCGCCACCCCTGCGTGTGGGGCCCTGGTGGCCCCCCTCCTACTCTCCTTCGGATCTCTGGAAGCTTCCGGGTAAAATAAGACTTCAGGAACTTGTTTCGTCCAATTCCGAGAATATTTCCTGTGTATCACTTCTGAAACACAAAAACAACAGAAAACAGGAAACTGGCACTGTGGCAACTCGTTAATAGGTTAGTTCTGGAAAATGCATAAAAGTGCCACTAAGTGTAACGAAACAATAGGCAAATGGTGTAAAAACAAGCATGGAGCATAAAAAATTATAGATACATTGGAGACGTATCAATACTTGTTCCAATCTTTCTTTGGAACATCAAGATAAGATTCAAAGGCCTTAAAACAGTTAGCAAGTATTTGAGAATCAAGACCATAAACAGTGCTAACATTATGAAAGTCATCGGTTCCCATAAAAGCTTTAATGCATTCATAATCATAATTTATTCCTGACCTCCTACCTTTGTCATTCTCCCATCCTTCAGCATTTTCTTGAATACGGTCAAGAAGATCCCATTTAGCTTCTCCTTTCATATGGGTAAATGATCCAAAATAGGAAGCATCCAAATAATCCTTGTCATGAAGAGCAAGCCTCGCATAAAAGTTATCAATAACAATATTACTGGGGAGCTCATGAATGGGACATTTGAGCATTAGTAACTTTAATCTCCCCCACGCTTGGGCAATACTCTCTCCATCATGAGGCCAAAAGTTATATATTCGATTATGATCTTTATGAATTTTACTTGGAGGATAAAATTTGGAATAAAAGAGAGGTACAATTTCCTCTCAAGCAATAGATGGACCATCCTTTAGCAGTCGATACCACTCCTCAGCTCTGCCTTTCAGTGATAAAGAGAATAGCTTCCTCTTAACTTTGCTTGATGAAATACCTACACACTTGAATAACTCGCATAACTCATGTATAAAGAGTAAATGATCACCCGGATGGACAGTTCCATCTCCTGAATAGCAGTTATCCATAACACGTTCAATAATTTTCATAGGTATTTTAAAAGGATCTAATTGAGCAGGTGGTGGTTGTGGTTCATCCACATCTACAGCAGTGGTAGTAGTGTTCCCAAATAGGAAACCAAATGGAGAACTCTCCATAGCAAAATAAAATAAACATAAAAGACAGAAATAAAAATAATACTCATAGCGACGGTTACCTTTACCAATTCCACTCTTCAATAGCGCTTCACTCTCCGGCAACGGCGTCAGAAAATAGTCTTGATGACCCACAAGTATAGGGGGTGTATCGTAGTACTTTCGATAAATAAGAGTGTCAAACCCAATAAGGAGCAGAAGGTGTTGATAAGTGGTTTTGATCAAGGATTCACTGTAAATACTAGCAAACGGGTTTTTAGGGGTATTTAGTAATGCAAATAAATAAAGTGCGAATAAATAAAAGACAGTAATAATAATTGCTGCAAGTGGCCCAATCCTTTCTAGAGCAAAGGACAAGCCGGTTGTGTAACTTATGATGACCAAACATTCTCAAGGACACACGGGAGTTTCTGTCAAGTGCTTTCGCTTCATACCGCTAAATAATCTTTATTGGTTTGATAAGTGTTATGGGGGTGAACCTGTGCTAGCGCACTACCCTTACTAGGATAAATACACACTTGTGATTATACCCCTTGCAAGCATTCACAGCTACAAGAAAGTAATTAAGATAAATCTAACCACAGCCTTAAACTCTAAGATCCTACGCTCCTTGGTGCAATGGTTTTCCAATGGGGGTTTAGGTTTCTATCACTCCAGCAACCCCACAATTGGTAGCCAAATGGTGAAGTATCATGTAGTCGACGTTCACATGACACCACTAGTGAAATAGCACCACAATAAATAAATATCAAATCATTAAATATTACTCAACACAATTCCACTACTAACAACTTGACTTCTCCCATGTCCTCAAGAACTAAATGAACTACTCACAAGACATCATATGGATCATGATCAGAGATGAAATAATGGTAAATAACAATCTGACTATAAACCTTAATTCAATGGTTCCATTTAATAGCATCAACCACAAGAGTAATCAACACCGAGAAAGTTTCTCCTAAGAATTTGACAATATTCAACTCAAGATGTTACAGCGGGATGGCGTGGTGATGGTGAAGATGAAGGTGCTGGTGATGGGGATGATGGTGATGATGATCCCGATGAAGTCCGGTGCAATGATGATGACGATGGCGACGATCTCCCCTCTCCGGGAAGGAATTTCCCCTACAGATTTCTGCCTGCCGGAGAGCTTTTCTCTCTCTAGTGTTTTCTGCTCCGCAGAGGCGGCGGTGTCTATCTCGAGCCCCCCCCCTTGACTTAGGTTTTCGGGGACGATGAAATACGCGAAGGGGCGATGGCAGAAGTGGGCCAGGGTGGCCACACAACAGGCCGGCGCGGCCAGGGGTGGGCCCGTGCCCCCTGTGTGTGAGCCTGCCCTGTGGCTCCTCTCGCCTCCTCCTTCTGGCTTCTTCAGTCTTCTGGCAAAATATAATTTTCTGGTATTTTTCTGGAATTTCCTGATCTTCCGAAACATGGTGTCTTGACGGTCCTTTTTCCAGCAGAATCCTGACTCCGGCAGCAAATCCTCCAATGATCATCAAACATGTAAAAATAGAGGAAACAACATAAATATCATCTCTAAATGTGAAATATATCAATGAATAACAGTAAATTATGATACAAAATAGTGATGCAAAATGGACGTATCAATCTCCATAATCCATATGCGTTCGTAAAGTTTCGCGAAAAGACAACATTGCACGTGGTCGGTGTAAAAAAGATAAACATGTACCATAAGATGTCTTGTTTTTAACACCAAAATTTGTATTTTTTACTGACCAAACCATAAGTCGATTTTTCGTGAAACGACTTTGTGCACACACAATATGTGAAGACGTTGTGCGAACTTTTTTAACATTTTAAAACATGTCAAATATTATATTTAAATAAAAAGAGCATATACACCTGGGAGCCAAAACACCATTCCCCCAAATCGGCGGTTTCTTTCATTTGCCGCTAGAATCGAGAAGTCGTCCTCCCAGCAAGACACATCCACTTCTGGATCATACTCGCAACCTCCATCGACCAGCCAAATCGTGTGAGTGCAAGTATGCATGTTTTCTCCATTTCCCTACTCGTATCCCAGTCACGGATGCGATGTTCAATTTGTTTGATTCCTCTATATGTTGCCGATCCATCTTGCTCAATTTCCTGAATGTTCCTATTGAGTTGTTGATTCCTTGCTGTTTTACAATTCCATCCTGTCAGAGATTGTGATGCTTGATCATATGAGTCGACGATTCTGTTAATTTTCTTTGTCTGGTCAACGGAATCGATGCAGGTGTTTACCATTTGTTTCAGTGTTATCTGCTCGATTCCAGAAATTGTATGCTGCACTTACACAATGAAGTTCCAATGGGGCTTCCGAGGATTAATCAGACGATTATTAGTATACAAGTTTTACAATGATTGACATTTTTAGTAACCGTCCATTCACCCAGATCTAACAGACGTAAAATAAGCGGAACCAAACTATACAAGTTTTATAATAATTAATTTTTTAGTAACCGTCCATTCACCCAGATCTAACGGACGTAAAATAAGCGGAACCAAACTGACGGAACCCAACGGTACCACGGTACTGTTATATTGTGGGACCGGTACCAAAAAATATGTGATTAATACCTTTTACATTTATTTAACGTATTTAACAAAAACTATAAAAGACAAAAGATCTTTCAAGCGGCCAAATCGCTGTACACATGTCTTAAAGCAGCAGCAAACAGAGATTTAACATGGATCCCAAGCTCCCGACGCTGGCTGTTGACTAGGATCCCGGCGAACTCGTCTAGACCAGCTGTAGTACGTGCAGTATAGCCTCACGCCAATGAGCAGGACGACGCCCACGAGAAGGTCATGCTGCTATTTCTTCTCCAACGCCCAACTCTGGGGAGTACGAAGGGAACGGCGCCCCAGCCCGTTTGGCTCACATCAATGCCGGCGATATACGCTGTTCCCGTGTTAGAGACCTCGTAGCACCTTGTCATTTAACCTTGCCCCACTCGCCTCTCTCCTCCCTCCAAAAAACACCTCCTCTGATGCCTTTCTACAGCGAGAACGTGATCGGTATTTGGTTCATGACACCGCCGGCGTGGCTTCTTGTTCTGCCACAGTTGACACCGAAGAGTCCTTCCACCTTGCCCGTTAGCTCCACCTTCTTAGCCTTGTGCTTTCCCTTGAAGGAATCAAGCGCTCGGGCCCAATGGAGGCATCACTGTTATCGTCTCTTCGTGTGCCATCCGAGGTCGCCGACGTGACGTGCCAGAGCAGCAGCTGGCCACGGCTTGCTGCCCGGCACGCGTATCTCCGGCTGCGGCGCTCGCAGCCTGAGCAGCGGCAAGCCACACTCCCTGCCCCCGCGCGTGGAGAGCCGGAGGCAGCATCTCCCCGGCCACCACCATCATGTGCGAACAGCTAAAGCAGCAGTAGGCCGCGCTAGTCGCCCCTCGCGTGAGCAGATGCAGGCTGCCGCTCTCGCTGGTTGCCCCTGCGCGTGAGCAGCAGGTTGCGGAGCTCGCCGGCCGCCTCTGCGCATAGCAGCAGCTCGTGGCGCCGTCTCCGCGTCCGAGCAGCTGAGGCAGCTGTGCTCGCCGGCTGCCGAGGCGCTTGTCGGTCGCCCCACGCATGAGCTCGCGACGCTCACCGGCCTCCACATGCGTGAGCAGCTGGATGCTCGCCAGCTGCCTCCGATGAAATAGGTTCATGCAAGCTCGGGTGAAGAATAGGAAAACTAAGAAGAGAGAACGCACCATCTGACACATGCATGTGCGTTGCTTCGGATATGAGCGATAAATCAAAGCATTGTACCAATTTATAAAAGGTCATCTATTGATTTAATCAACGGTTATTAAAAATCAAACTTAACGGTACCACGCGGTACCACGGTTCCGTGCCAATCACTATAAAAAAACTCTTATTAGTAACTTATTCGTGTATGACAACATTCTCCCTTTTTATTATATAATGGAAAATATCTCTCCTGCGCCATTCAAAATAAAGCACCATCATGCGTGTCTTCCAAATTCCTACTGAGCACAAATAAGTTGGTAACTGTTTCATTAATCGGATTCCTTGCACTTATGAATATTTCTCTGATTAATAGTCGAAAATTTCTCATCTGGCTAAACAAGTTTTAACAGTTGTAGGGCACATGAGTGACATTGTTTCGCGAGACTTTGAGAAGCTCGCTATTGATGGAAGTAATTATTTGGAATGGGCAGTCGATGCTAAAATCCTCTTAGCAGTGAAAGGTCTCCGCGAAACGATTGTTCCTACTTCCAAGTGTACTGACGCCGAAAAGGCGCAGGCTACGGCATATCTACGGCACCATCTAGACCAAGGCCTTAAAAAATTTCTTACTGAAGAGGACCCATTTTTCATGTGGCAGTTCTTAAAGGACAGGTTCTACGGTCCGAGACAGAAGCACAATATCACATCTGAAGCGCAAGATGCTTGGATAAACTTGCACTTCTCAGACTTCCAGAATGTGGATGAGTATAATTCAACTCTCCATTGTGTATCCTCTCGAATGAAACTTTGTGGAGAAGAGATCACGGAGAATGATATGATAGAGAAGACTTTGTCCAAGCTGCATCCAAGGAAACTTCAGCGCCACCGGGAGTATAGGGCTGCGAACTATGATAAGTACTATGATTAGCTTTAGAATTTGAAAGTGGATGAACGGAACAACCTGCTGCTGATGAAAGATAATTAAATTGAAGTATAATATCCAACAATGATGAAGACAAGCTAGCGTGGACTTTGTGATGTGATGTGGAAATGTGAATTCAAGCCTGAGGATTATGGAGATCACGAATAATCGATCCCATTTAACTATATTTGTTCCTTTTAAAATTGATCTATGCTATGTCAGATATATAGGTTTCATGTTTGTTTGCTAATTACTAAGTTGTTCTAGACCATGTCAAGATTTTGATTAGGGTTCTTGTACTGTAAAAGATGATTTATCAGTTTCACGAGAGTCTCGTTTATGGTCGTATGACGGGGTTCAATCTGAGTTCCAACATTAGGCTTAACTGAACCCATTAAATTCATGAAAACCCCTTTGAAAAAACTACTTTTACTGTCATCACCATTCATATCCTTAAAAATAGCTGTTTATGCTAAATACTGTAAACATCTAGGTTGTAATTGGAGTACCTAGGTATGTTTCAAAAGTTTGACTTCTCAAGCATTGATTAAAAATAGTGTTTCGTTCCCGGAAAACAAAAACCTCCCATCACGCGTCGCCCCTGTGCGGGCGACCGAGTCGCTGGCAGCAACCACCTCCCTAGCCCTCTCTATCTACACCTCCCTCTCCTCGGTGCGCACACAGCTCTCCGACGACTGGTGGTGTGACTCGGGATGGAAAGGCGCGACACGACAAGCGGCTGGACAATGGTCGTGAGTTCCTAATCTGGGCCCTTCGGGCCTCATCTAGGCCTATGGTGGGCTGGCCTTGCTGCGATAGTGGCGCTTCGAGGAGATAGTGGCGATGGCTGTCGGCCTGTTTGCAGCATGGCGGTGGGCTTTACGGGCCCAATCTCGGACTGGGTGGACGTTCTTTGGACCGGTAAGCCTCTGTTGAGGCTTCACGTGCCTGTTGGGCCCGGATGGACCCAACTGGGACCGCTGTGCCTTGCTTTCGCGTCCGGTCGACTATCGACTTTGGAAGTGGAGGTTGTTTCCTCCCGTACCATTGGCCCCGATTTCAAGCTCCCATTCGCCTCTGTCTTAAGGCCGTAGCTTCGGTGAGACAGCGAAGATGGTGGCTTCTTGACCATGGTAGCGCATGATGGTGGGCCACAAGTTTGGTGGTGTTGAGGTTTCGACCTCGGCGGGGATCCTCTACATCGGATCGCCGGGGGTTGTGGATGGGTTTTTTGTGTGGGAGAAATCCTTGTCGGCTCAACCGACATCGACGTAGTGCCGCCTTTGGGTGGCACCATTTCTTGATGGAGGGCATTGATACGTCTCAAACGTATCTATAATTTTTGATGATCCATGCTTGTTTTACACCAATTGCTTTGTGTTTTGTTTACACTTTGTGGTATTTTTATGCATTTTCTGGACTAACCTATTAATGAGATGCCACAGTGCCAGTTCCCTATTTTCTGCTATTTTTGTGTTTCAGAAAAGTTACACAGGAACTATTCTCAGAATTGGACGAAATGAAAGCCGAAGTTCCTATTTAACTGACACAAAGACGGAGTCCAGAGGAGAGACGAAGATGGGCCAAGGGATAGCCACACCATAGGGTGGCGCAGGCCACCCCCTGGTCATGCCACCAGGTGGTGTGACCACCTGGTCCACCTCCTGACATCGCCCTTCCACCTATAAATTCCCTTCGACGGGAAAACCCTAAGGGGACGAACACGTTTCTAAAAAACATACTGCAAGCTGCCGTCATTATCGTCCCGATATCGGGAAGGTCTAGAAGCTCTTCCCGGCACCCTGCCACAGAGGGGAATCATCACCGGAGGCCTTCTTGATCACCATGCCAGCCTTCGGAGTGATGCGTGAGTAGTCTACCTTGGACTATGGGTCCATAGCAGTAGCTAGATGGTTGTCTTCTCTTCCATGTGCTTCATGTTTAGATCTTGTGAGCTGCCTATCAAGATCAAGATCTTTATTATGTAATTCTACATGTTGTGTTTGTTGGGATCCGATGAATATTGAGTACTATGTCAAGTTCATTATTGATTTATTATGTCTATATTATTTATGATCTTGCATGCTCTTCGTTGCTAGTAGATATCTTGGTTGAGTAGATGCTAGTGACTCCAAGAGAGAGTATTTATGCTCGATAGTGGGTTCATGCCTCTAGTAATCTAGGAGAGTGACAGTAACTCCTAAGGTTGTAGTTGTGCTATTGCTACTAGGGAGAAAACAACAATCTCTTATTCAAGGACATTTGTATTGTTTACATTACACACTTTGCTTAAGGCAATAAGCTGTTGCTTGCAACTTAATACCCAACAGTTGTTCGGATGATATCCGGCGGGTGGATTACTAGTTATAGATGCAGTTGGATAATGGTTTATGTATTATGTTGTAATGCCCAAGTGAATTTCATAGTGATCTTTGTGACATGTACATGCATTGCTTTGTATTCTTTATTCTGTCAATTGCCCAACTTTAATTTGTTTACCCAACATGTTATTTATCTTTATGGAGAGACACCTCTAGTGAACTGTGGACCCTGGTCCATTCTTTTACATATATTACTTTCTACTGCAAGCACTGTTTACTTTTCACAATTATTATTTACTTACTGCAAACAAATATCATCTTCCACACGATACGTTTAATCCTTTGTTATCAGCAAACCGGTGAGATTGACAACTGCTACTCGGTGATGGCGCCAGAAAAGAGCTGTGGCGTTTTAGTTGACATGGGAGCAGTAAGTCCTTATGCGTGGTGATGACCAGCCCGTTGGGAACCCCAAGAGGAAGGTATGATGAGTGTAGCGGCAAGTTTTCCCTTAGTTAAGAAACCAAGGTTTATCAAACAGGAGAGGAGAGACGGTGACGACTGAAGGTGTTGTGGAACCTGCACACACACAAATAAATACTTTGTTCCCAACTTGCGATGAGGTTGTCAATCTCACCGGTTTGCTTGAAACAAAGGTTATGAGTGTATCGAGTGGAAAACAGTAAAATATATGCGAGTAAAGTAAACAGTGCGGGAAAAGTAAACAGGTGATTGCAATATGATTAAAATAGGACCGGGGTCCACAGTTCACTAGTGGTGTCTCTCCATAGATAAAATAACATGCTGGGTAAATAAATTACAGTTGGGCAATTGATAGAATAAAGATAACGTGATATGTCAAGAAGATCACTATGAGATTTACTCTGGGCATTACAACAAAATACATAGACCGCCATCCAACTGCATCTATGACTAATAATCCACCCTCGGGGATATCAATCCGAACACCCTAAAAGTATTAAGTTGCGAACAACAGATAATTGCATTAAGCAAAGTGTGTAATGTAAACAAAGCATATGCCCTTGAGCATATGAATGTTGTTTTCTCCCTAGTAGCAACAGCACATCTACCACCTTAGAGGTTTCTGTCACTCCCCCAGGTGAAATAGAGACATGAACCCACTATCGAGCATAAATACCCCCTCTTGGAGTCACTAGCAACTACTCGGCCAAGATAGCTACTAACAACGGAGAGCATGCAAGATCATAAACAACATAGAGATAACAAAAGATATAATTCAGTACAACAACTTAATCATAAACACCAATATTCATCGGATCCCAACAAACCAACATCATAGAATTACATAACGGTGATCTCAATCATGTATGGCAGCTCATGAGATCTAAACATGAAGCACATGGTGGAGAAGACAACCATCTAGCTACTGCTATGGACCCATAGTCCAAGGTAGACTACTCACTCATCGCTCCGGAGGCAAGCATGGTGATGAAGAAGACCTCCGGTGGCGATTCCCCTCTCCGGCAGGGTGCCGGGAAGAGCTTCTGGACCCTCCCGATCTTCGGGTCGACGGCGGCGGTGGATCGCGATGTATTCTGGAAAACTGATCGGGCTCTTAGGTTTTTCTCGTCGGGGGGTACTTATAGGCGAAGGGGCGATGTCAGAGGGGGTCCCAGGCACCCTCACACATGGCTGGCGCGGCCAGGGGCCTGGCCGCGCCGCCTGTGTGTGTGGGGCCCACGTGGCCCTCCTCCGTCTCTTCTTCGGATCTCTGGAAGCTTCCGGGTAAAATAAGACTTCAGGAACTTGTTTCGTCCAATTCCGAGAATATTTCCTGTGTATCACTTCTGAAACACAAAAACAGCAGAAAACAGGAAACTGGCACTGTGGCACTTCGTTAATAGGTTAGTTCCGGAAAATGCATAAAAATGCCACTAAGTGTAACGAAACAATAGGCAAATGGTGTAAAGACAAGCATGGAGCATCAAAAATTATAGATACGTTTGAGATGTATCAAGCATCCCCAAGCTTAACTCCTGCTCGTCCTCGAGTAGGTAAGTGATAACAAAGAATAATTTTTGAGGTGACATGCACCTACACAATCTTGATCATATATGTAAGCATTGGTGAGCTGGGATCAATAGAACTTAAAACATGGGCATGAAAGATATAATCATGACAATAAGAACTTAGCAACCATGTTGTAAACATGCAAATGAACACAAACAAAAGATCATGATAATGAAACAATGAAAGTCAAACATGTGTTCAAATCATAAGGAAAAACATACAAAAGGTTTTCAGCTTGTCCTTCAAAGAGAGCAAAACATAAATGCATAGGACACCTCAAAGTTTAAGAGGGCGACTAGATACAAATAATTTAAGAACAAGTGAAACTAACAATATGAATCAATCAATGAACTTTGGGACAATGCATATCACACTAAGAATGACAACTATGCTCTCTTAATGCTGCATAAAGAAAGAAGGTGGTGACTCAACATAAAAGTAAAAGAAAGGCCCTTCGCAGAGGGAAGCAGTGATTGCAAGTTTTATAACCTTCAAAAATGATGGTACTTACCGGCTTTGAGCTCTCATTGCCCCCATCATAAGCATCTTGAATGGTTAAAGTTAATGCGAGAACAATTATGATGCATATGCTTGACAAATCATAAGTTGAAAACCTCGTGTCCCGTGAATACAAGTACCCAAACCTCATGCTACTTTACTTAGAGTCCCAAGCAAGGCTCTTGTCATTGTAAGTATATGCATATCATTGAGAAACGCCAATGGGGTACCTCCGTGCCCGATGACATGGAACAAGCCCACACCAAAATGACAGGACAAGCAGACAATGAACACCTCGACATCTCTTTTATTTACTATATTGTTTAGCTTTTTATTATGAGATGCGTCGTCGAATGTTCACCATGGGTATGCTGCAAATTTCCACCATGAATTATGCATGGCTTAGATTGGCGGCCCGGCGTTTCCCTAACACATATAAAAACTCCATGATCCCCACAAGATTCCCAATTCATTTCACACCGCGGGCATCCATAAGCAAAAGATCACGATATCAACTCAAAAGAAGTGCAATGTTGAAAGCTTGCCCCATGATAGCATGGCTGGGCTAGAATCCAACTTACAACTTGCAAGCATAACAACTCAACATAAGAGACCACAATGTCAAATTTTTAGAACAGGAAAAAGTAAAGTGTGCCTTCCGGTTCGTGAGAGCTTTACTGACCGAATTTCGCATAACACTGGTAAGAGTTTAATTTGAAGAGAATATAAAAGCAAGTCAAATTTACTTGGAATAGCAAATTGCTAGTAGGCATGTATGGTGGACACAATGGAAAACTTTGGCTTTTAGGAGTTGGATGCACGAGTAGAGCTCATACTCAGTATAAGGCGAGGGCTAGCAAAAGACTGGGAGCGACCAACTAAGAGAGCAATAATGGCCATAATTAATCATGCAAAGCGACAAAGCGACATTAAAAGAAGCATACGATGGCATCAAAAGTCAAAAACTAAATGATCATGAAGGCTAATGGCGACTTTGTAAGAGTCTAACATGTGTGAGCATGCGCCAAGTCAACCCAAATAAATCATCAAGGAGAAAACCAAAATAATGCTTCCATACAATAAAAACAACGCATGATTTTTTCACAAGCTCATTAAGCAATCTCAGTTATTTGAGACAAGTCATGCTACAGCAAAACCACTAAGCATACTATCAAAAAGACATCAAGCATGACATGAAAAAGCCTAAGCCGCAGTCTACACAAGCTCCTTCTTGTACCACTATTTTGCACAGAGCTTTTTCTCTTTTCCAACACCATTTGAAATTTTTATAAACACCTCTTTTGATGAAAACCAATAAAGATCAGAGGCAAAAATACACCTTGATGAAAAGATATGACAAGATCTGAACGCAAATCAAGGCGAAAACAAAAACCAAAAGCAGTAGCAGAAAAAGTAGAACACTCGATTTTTAATAAGAGTGAAAACTAGAGCGTTCTTTGCAAATGAAAACGAGTACATCTCCTCCAAAGGAAATTTGTTGGGGGTCCAACCATTTATTGCAGCAAACAAACAAACTAAACAACCTAAGAAAACTAAAACAACTGACGCTCCAAGAAAAACACATAGTGCATGAAGCAATAAAAATATAGTGTTTTGAAAGGTGACCTGATTTTTGCCCATGAAGAAGGGGTGCCTCGGGGGCATCCCCAAGCTTTGAAGCTTGTACTTCTTGGATATTTCTTGGGGTGATGCATGGGCATCCCCAAGCTTGAGCTTTTGTCCATTCTTCAACTCATCTCATCATTCTCCAATCCCTACACTTGAAAACTTCCTTCATACAAAACTAAACACAATTCTATTAGCAACATTAGTGTAAGCATAAAATATATTCAACCTCTTTTAGCTTCAGGTTTGAACCAAAAACCACCACATATAAAGTATATACTACTGTAGCAACTTCCACAAGAGTTCCATGATAAAAAAGAACTCAAAAGAAAGCGATAAAGTGGCAAAAACAAATATTGGCAGAAATCTGTCAAAACTGGACAGCTGATAATGGACGAATTTTTGAGGGATTTTCCTTTGCTCAAATCAAAAAGTGTTCAACTAAGAAAAGTTTGGATATAACCTGGGGCATATGCACAAGAAATCGCAGGTCCAAAAGATATACAGAGAATTTTCACGAATTTTTACGGTGCAGCACCGAAAATAGTTTCAGGACAGCAACATCCCCAAATCTTTACCTCACTCAAATTAGAGGCTTCTCTTGGCACAAAAACGAAATAAACAAGATAAGGAGTGGTCATTACAGTAGTAATGACTTCCAAGACTCAAATAAAAGAAAAAGTACTGAAAAGTAAACATTGGGTTATCTCCCAAGAGTGCTTTTCTTTAACGCCTTTGAGCTAGGCGCAGAAAATTTGCGAATCAAGTAATATTAAGTGATGAAGTGCTAGGATCAGCACGTGCCTTACGTCTCCCTTTCTTACCTTTGCTCTTGACTCTAGGAAAGACATGGTTATTGCAAGGTGGGGTAGTAAATGTTATATTGCCTTTTCCCACATCAATAACGGCGCCAAGGAGCTTCAGAATGGATCTTCCAAGTGTGATTTGTCCTTTTCCTACACATTCAATAACAAGATAATCAGTAGATATCATTCTTCCTAGGATTTTTGTAAAGACTCCTTCAGCTATTCCAAGGGGAAATATGGTGGCATTATTAGTAAGAAAAATTTCTTCTCCTCCCTCAGAAAGCTTCCAAAGGCTCAAATATTCATAAACATCCTTTGGCATGAGACAAAATTCAGACATAATATCACAACGAGCATGAAAAGTTTCACCACTAATGGTGATTTTTATTGTAGGATACCAGCTCGAAGGTTCAGTATTTGTTGGCACATAATCAAAATACTGGCGCAAAGTATTGTAGCAAGAATTCAAACTAGCAGTGTGAGTCTCAAGAGTATTAAGTCTATTAAAAATGCTCACAAGAGAGGAATCAAAATAGGTTGGCATGCTATAAATTGTAATCAACTTTTTAATAATATTGAAGGCTTGATCTCCATCACAATGAAGGAAATCTCCTTTTGCAGTAGCATCCAAAGCATATCTATAACGGAGAGAAAGTCCAAAGTAAAAGCTACTAAGAAGCAAACTCAAAGTCATTTTAGGTTCAGTTTTTCCATGCCATTCATAAATTCTAGACCAAGCTTCTTTAAAGTTTTCCTCATCTTTCTGCTTAAAGGTAAAGATCATGTCCGCGGGGGACATAGTAGTAGCAACTAAACTAGACATGATAAACTAAGAGCAAAGAAATAACAACTACCAGGGATTCTAATTTTTTTGGGTTTTTGATAAAAAAGCAATGCAGGTAAAATAAATAAAGTAAAGCAAAACAAATAACAAAGTAAAGAATGTGTGTGCGAAGAACTCCCCTCGCAGAAGTCTTCTCTTCCTCCCCGGCAACGGCGCCAGAAAAGTAGCTGCTACTCGGTGATGGCGCCAGAAAAGAGCTGTGGCGTTTTAGTTGACGTGGGAGCAGTAAGTCCTTGTGCGTGGTGATGACCAGCCCGTTGGGAACCCCAAGAGGAAGGTATGATGAGTGTAGCGGCAAGTTTTCCCTTAGTTAAGAAACCAAGGTTTATCGAACAGGAGAGGAGAGACGGTGACGACTGAAGGTGTTGTGGAACTTGCGATGAGGTTGTCAATCTCACCGGTTTGCTTGAAACAAAGGTTATGAGTGTATCGAGTGGAAAACAGTAAAATATATGCGAGTAAAGTAAACAGTGCGGGAAAAGTAAACAGGTGATTGCAATATGATTAAAATAGGACCGGGGTCCATAGTTCACTAGTGGTGTCTCTGCATAGATAAAATAACATGCTGGGTAAACAAATTACAGTTGGGCAATTGATAGAATAAAGATAACGTGATATGTCAAGAAGATCACTATGAGATTTACTCTGGGCATTACAACAAAATACATAGACCGCCATCCAACTGCATCTATGACTAATAATCCACCCTCGGGGATATCAATCCGAACACCCCAAAAGTATTAAGTTGCGAACAACAGATAATTGCATTAAGCAAAGTGTGTAATGTAAACAAAGCATATGCCCTTGAGCATATGAATGTTGTTTTCTCCCTAGTAGCAACAGCACATCTACCACCTTAGAGGTTTCTGTCACTCCCCCAAGTGAAATAGAGACATGAACCCACTATCGAGCATAAATACCCCCTCTTGGAGTCACTAGCAACTACTCGGCCAAGATAGCTACTAACAACGGAGAGCATGCAAGATCATAAACAACATAGAGATAACAAAAGATATAATTCAGTACAACAACTTAATCATAAACACCAATATTCATCGGATCCCAACAAACCAACATCATAGAATTACATAACGGTGATCTCAATCATGTATGGCAGCTCATGAGATCTAAACATGAAGCACATGGTGGAGAAGACAACCATCTAGCTACTGCTATGGACCCATAGTCCAAGGTAGACTACTCACTCATCGCTCCGGAGGCAAGCATGGCGATGAAGAAGACCTCCGGTGGCGATTCCCCTCTCCGGCAGGGTGCCGGGAAGAGCTTCTGGACCCTCCCGATCTTCGGGTCGATGGCGGCGGCGGATCGCGATGTATTCTGGAAAACTGATCGGGCTCTTAGGTTTTTCTCGTCGGGGGGTACTTATAGGCGAAGGGGCGATGTCAGAGGGGGTCCCAGGCACCCTCACATGTGGCTGGCGCGGCCAGGGGCCTGGCCGCGCCGCCTGTGTGTGTGGGGCCCATGTGGCCCTCCTCCGTCTCTTCTTCGGATCTCTGGAAGCTTTCGGGTAAAATAAGACTTCAGGAACTTGTTTCGTCCAATTCCGAGAATATTTCCTGTGTATCACTTCTGAAACACAAAAATAGCAGAAAACAGGAAACTGGCACTATGGCACTTCGTTAATAGGTTAGTTCCAGAAAATGCATAAAAATGCCACTAAGTGTAATGAAACAATAGGCAAATGGTATAAAGACAAGCATGAAGCATCAAAAATTATAGATACGTTTGAGACGTATCAACAACCTCACTGCAAGTTGAGGCAAAGTATTTTGGTTGTGTTGTGTGCAGGTTCCACGTTGCTGCTGGCGCTGAAGCTACGCCCCAGACAGGTGCCATAAACAAGTTCTCTAGAGCCGTTTCCAAAGTCAGCTAGCAACAACCTTTGAAAGTGGTTTCTTTCTCCTACTAGTCAATTAAACCTTGGTTTCATACTGAGGGAAAATTTACTAATGTGCTCATCATACCTTCCTCTTGGGGTTTCTCAACTGGTCCTGTGAGACATCAAGACAATTTTCTGGCGCCGTTGCCGGGGATTGAAGAAGAAGAAGCTCCCACGTCAACTACATGCCAGCAAGACAATTTTCTGGCGCCGTTGCCGGGGAGAAAGAGGATTTCTGCAAGGGGAGTCTCTCACTTCCAATCTTTTTACTTTGTTATTGTTTTTCTTAGTTTATTTACTTTATTTTTGTTTGCATCTTTTTATCAAAAATACAATAAATAGTTCCTTTTATAGTTGGTATTTCGTTACTTCTACTTTTAGTTCATTATGTTGTTCCCTAAGTATGTCCTGGAAGACCTATCAATAGGTAGTGGTTCTATAATTGGGAAATAATAAAATATTTGATAAAGAATTGTCCCATTCATGGACTGACTACTTGGATGATTATCCAAACCTTTTATGCAGGACTAAATTTTTCTTCAAGAAACCTTCTGAATTCAGCTGCTGGAGGTACTTTTATGTCCATCACCTTGGGCACCGCAACAAAGCTCCTCGATAATATGATGGTAAATTATTCTGAATGACACATCGAGAGAGCTCCACAAGGTAAGAATGTAAATTTTGTTCAAGAAACCTCTTCCTTGAGTGATAAAATTGATACCATTATGGCTATGCTTATTAATGATATGGTGCATGTTGATCCTAATAATGTTCCTTTACCCTCTTTGGTTGCTCAAGAAGAGCATGTTGATGTAAACTTCATTAGAAATAATAATTTCAACAACAATGCTTATAGGAATAATTTTGGTAGCAACAATTATAGGCCGTATCCTTCTACCAACGGTAATGGTTATGGTAATTCTTATGGTAGTTCCTCCAACAACAATAGGAGCGCACCCTCTGATCTTAAAGTCATGCTCAAGGACTTCATTAGTAAACAAACTGCTTTTAATAAGTCTGTTGAGGAAAAGTTTGGTAAAATTGATGTTCTTGCTTCTAAAGTTGATAGCCTTGCTCTTGATGTTGAACTTCTGAAATTAAAGGTTATGCCTCATGATGTGAAAGAAAGCAAGACTTTGAATGCCATTCAGGTTAAAATTGATAATAATGTTAGGATATTAGAAGAATTGCATGCTAGGTGGGAAAGAGAAGATGAGATTACTAGAAATATGACTAAGGTTTGTACTATTACCACCACTAGTGATGTTGTTTCAAATTCTAGCACACCTCCTACTTTGATTGGTGTAGAGAAACTCCCTACTCCTTGTGCTAAATTGCCAAAAACTATGGAAACTTTTTCTAATAAAAGTGCTGAAATTTTTCAGAGTATGGGAGACGATAGTTCTACTACTTTTGATAGTAATGATTTTGATGTTGATGGTTGCAATATTTCTGAAGTAATTTTATTCTTACAAAATCTTGCTAGAAGTCCTAATGCTAGTTCTATGAATGTGGCTTTTACAAAGCATATTACTAATGCTCTCACGCAAATTAGAGAGGATAAGTTGAAATAAAAAATTTCTATTCCTAGAAAGTTATAAGATGGTTGGGATCCCATTATTAAGATGAATGTGAATGATTTTGATTGTAATGCTTTATGTGATCTTGGTGCAAGTATTTCTGTTATGCCTAGAAAAATTTATGATATGCTTGATTTACCACCATTAGAAAATTGTTATTTTGATGTTCCTCTTGCTGATGTTGCTAAGAAGAAACCTTTGGGGAGGATTAATGATGTTCTTATTATGGTTAACAATAGCCTTGTTCCCATTGATTTCCTTGTTTTGGATATTGAATACAATGCTTCTTGTCCTATTATTTTGGGAAGACCTTTTCTTAGAACTGTTGGTGCTATTATTGATATGAAAGAAGGCACCATTAAATATCAATTCCCACTCAAGAAAGGTATGGAACACTTCCCTAGAAAGAGAAAGAAGTTACCTTTTGATTCTATTCTTAGAGCAAATTATGATGTTGATGCTCTTTCATTTTAAAATACTTGATTCTCACTTTCTGCGCCTAGCTCAAAGGCGTTAAAGAAAAGCACTCTTGGGAGATAACCCAATGTTTTATTTTTAGTACTTTTTCTTTTTGTTGAGTTTTGGAAGTTATTACTACTGTAATAACCTCTCCTTATCATTTTTATTTCATTTTTGTTCCAAGAAGAACCTCTAATTGGAGGAAGGTAAGATTTTGGTAAGTTGCTGTCCTGAAACAGATTTCTGCGCTGTACCGTAAAAATTTGTGAAAATTCCCAGAATGTTATTTTGATCTGCGATTTCTTGTGCATATGCCCCAGGTTATTTTCTAACTATCATTAGTTTTACACTTTTCGATTTGAGCAACATAAGATTTTCAAAAAAATTGATCTTTACCAGCTATTCTGTTTTGACAGATTTCACCCACTATTTGCATTTGCCTCTTGATCTCTTTGAGTTCTTTTGATCACGGAACTTTTTGAGGAAGTTGCTACAGTAGCTTATGTGTTAATATATGTTATACTTGAGTTGAAACTGAAGCAAGAGTGGGTTTACTATCTTGCATAAACTAATGTTGTTAATGAGAATTGTGTGAAGTTTTGTATGAAGGAAGTTTTCAAGTGTAGGGAAAGGAGAATGATGAGATGAGATGAGATGAAGAATGGACAAAATCTCAAGCTTGGGGATGCCCATGTCACTCCAAGAAATATCCAAGAAGTACAAGCGTCAAATCTTGGGGATGCCCCATGGCACCACTTCTTCATCAACAAAAATATCAGGTCATCTTTCAGGACACTATATTTTTATTGCTTCATATGCTATGTGTTTTTCTTGGAGCATTTTTGTTTTTGCTTTTGGTTTTCTTTTGTTTTGTTTGCTGTAATAAATGGTTGGACCCCAACATGTTTCTTTTGGAGAAGACACACTCCATTTTCATTGCCTAGAACACTCTAGTTTTCACTTTTATCGTTCAACGAGTGTTCTTTTTTTCTAGTACTGCGTTTAGCTTTTTTTTCACCTTCGTTCTTGTTCAGAACTTGTTTATTCTTTGTAGCTAGGTGTTTTTAGACCTCTGGTCTTTTTTAGTTTTCATCTTTGGGAGTTGTTTCAAAAAGGTTCATTGGTGTTGGAAAAGAGAGAACCGTTTTATGCTTATAGTGATGCAAAAAGGAAGCTTGTTTAGACTGTTGCTTAGACTTTATCATGTCATGCTTGATATTATTTTGATTATATGCTTAGTTGTATTGTTGTAGCATAACTTGTCTCAAATGACTGAGAGTGCTTAATGTGCCTTTGAAAGAATTATGCGTTGTTTTTATCTTATAGAAGCATATTTTTGTGGTATTCTCCTTTGATGCTTTATTTGGGTTGACTTGGCGCATGCTTACACCATGTTTGACTTTAACCAGTCGCCTCAAGCCTCTATGATCATTTGGTTTTTGACTTGTGATACCACTTTATGCTTTGGTTAATAATGTTTTGTCGCTATGCATGATTATGGCCATTATTGTTCTCTTAGTTGGTCGCTCTCAGTCTTTTGCTAGCCTTCACCTGTACTGAGAGGGAATACTTCTCGTGCATCCAACTCCAAAAACCAATGTTTTTCCAAAGAGTCAACTACAAATTCCTATACATGGTATTTCAAGCCATTCCAAGTAAATTTTCATGTGCTACCTTTCAAAAACCTTCAAATACTTCTCATTTTGCAACACAGTTTTTAGCTCATGAGGACATAGTGGTCGGGTTTGCTATCTTCCATATTGAATTAAGTACCCCTCGACTTGCAGGCTTCATCTGCTCTTCATTAATTTTGCAAGAGAGCTGGTCAGACCATTGTAACCTCTAATAAAAAGAAAAGAAAAAAGGCACTTCTCCATGGTATGTGAAAGTTGGTGGGCACCCGAAGGATTCGGTTAGCCATGGTTTGTGAAAGGAAAAGTGGGGATGAGTGCCAAATTTAATAAAAGAGCATGTATGTGCCAATTTTTCAAAGAACTCGGAACCGCTCTCAACTTGTTTAGTATGGAAGATAGCAAGAACCCCATTGCCAGTCGTTGACAAGAACATCCACCTCTCAAAATAATTTTTATCTCAGTTTTACAAATGAAAAGCTCTAGCACATGTTAAATCCCTGCTTCCCTCTGTGAAGGGCCTTTCTTTTACTTTTATGTTGAGTCTTCATCTTCTACCTTTATGCACCGATTAAGAGAGCATAGTTATCATTCTGAGTATAATGTGCATGGTCCCAAAATTTATTATTGATTGATTTATGATTACGGTATTGCTTGTTCTCAAATTATTTGTATCTGGTCACCCTCTTGAACTTTGAAGGTGTCCTATGCATTTATGTTTTGCTACTCCATGAGGGACAAGCTGAATACCACTTTGCTATATTTTCTATATGCTTCAAACAAACATACACCTTTCAATGCATTATTACTCATGATCTTTTGTTTGTGTTTCTTTTCATGTTGTAACATGGTTGCTAAGTTCTATGGTTAGAATTATATCTCTTATGTCCATATTTAGAGCTCTTTGATCTCAGCATGCAATGATTTACCTTAAGTTGATCAAGATTGTGTTGGTGCATGTCACCTCAAAAATTATTATTTTGTTATCACTTACCTACTCGAGGATGAGCAGGAGTTAAGCTTGGGGATGCTTGATACGTCTCAAACGTACCTATAATTTTTGATGCTCCATGCTTGTTTTACACCAATTTTGTGTTTTGTTTACACTTTGTGGCATTTTTTTGCATTTTTCGGAACTAACCTATTAACAAGATGCCACAATGCCAGTTCCCTATTTTCTGCTATTTTTATGTTTCAGAATAGTTACACAGGAAATATTCTTGGAATTGGACGAAACGAAAGCCGACGTTCCTATTTACCTGACACAAAGATAGAGTCCAGAGGAGAGACGGAGACGGACCAAGGGCCAGCCGCACCATAGAGTGGTGCGGGCCACCCCCTGGCCGCGCCACCAAGTGGTGTGACCACCTGGTCCACCTCCTGACATCGCCCTTCCGCCTATAAATTCCCTTCAACGGGAAAACCCTAAGGGGACATCATCGTCGTCTCGAGATCGGGAGGGTTCAAAAGCTCTTCCCGACACCCTGCCGGAGAGAGAAATCATCACCGGAGGCCTTCTTGATCACCATGCCAGCCTCCAGAGTGATGCGTGAGTAGTCTACCTTGGACTACGAGTCCATAACAGTAGCTAGATGGTTGTCTTCTCCTCCATGTGCTTCATGTTTAGATCTTGTGAGCGGCCTATCATGATCAAGATCATCATTATGTAATTCTACATGTTGAGTTTGTTGGGATCCGATGAATATTGTGTACTATGTCAAGTTGATTATTGATTTATCATGTCTATGTTATTTATGATCTTGCATGCTCTCCGTTGCTAGTAGATATCTTGGCCGAGTAGATGCTAGTGACTCCAAGAGGGAGTATTTATGCTCGATAGTGGGTTCATGCCTCTAGTAATCTGGGAGAGTGACAGTAACTCCTAAGGTTATAGATGTGCTGTTGCTACTAGGGATAAAACAACAATCTCTTGTTCAAGGATATTTGTATTATTTACATTACACACTTTGCTTAAGGCGATAATCTATTGCTTGCAACTTAATACCCAATGGTTGTTCGGATGATATCCGGCGGGTGGATTATTAGTCATAGATGCAGTTAGATTACGGTCTATGTATTATATTGTAATGCCCAAGTGAATCTCATTGTGATCTTCGTGACTTGTACATGCATTGCTTTGCATTATTTATTCTGTCAATTGCCCAACTATAATTTGTTTACCTAGCATGTTATTTATCTTTATGGAGAAACACCTCTAGTGAACTGTGGACCCCGGTCCATTCTTTTACATATATTACTTTCTACTGCAAGCACTGTTTACTTTTCGCAATTATTATTTACTTACTGCAAACAAATATCATCTTTCACACGATACGTTTAATCCTTTGTTATCAGCAAACTGGTGAGATTGACAACCTCACTGCAAGTTGGGGCAAAGTATTTTGGTTATGTTGTGTGCAGGTTCCACGTTGCTGCTGGCGTCGAAGCTACGCTCCAAACAGACGTCATAAACAAGTTCTCTGGAGTCGCTGCCAAAGTCAGCTAGCAACAACCTTCGGAAGTGGTTTCTTTCTCCTACTGGTCGATTAAACCTTGGTTTCATACTGAGAGAAGATTTACGGCTATGCTTATCATACCTTTTTCTTGGGGTTTTCCAACTGGTCTTGTGAGACATCAAGACAATTTTCTGGCGCTGTTGTCGGAGATTGAAGAAGAAGAAGCTCCCTCGTCAAGTACACGCCACCAGGCGTCGTGACTACCCTATGCCCACTTTCCTTGTGTGCCGAGGGAAACCCTAGGACCAGTTGGTCCGAGTAGTCGCGTCTCACTTCCCTTCTTGAAGGTGTTGCTTGGTACTTGATGGTTTGGTGCTAGGAGCGGGGTGGATCATGTTACGGGTCACCGTCGTTTAGTCGATACGCCTTTGTCTCCATTTTATTTCTTGTTTGGGCATGTTTTTTGGTGATTTTCTAGCATTTTCTTCTTTCATTTCAAGACTCTCGTTGGTTGTATAGTGCGGTTGCTATATATTAATATAGTAGGGCGAAAGATTGTTCGAGGAGAATGCATTGTTTTGTTTTGTTAGAGGTATGGAAAATGACTTAAATCAGGCAGGCTCTAGAGGGTCTTCCCTCAGACAACATCCTGAAGTATACTTACAAGTTAGCATTATGAACCCGTCCAAAGAATGAATTTAAAGAATCGATACTATACAAAACTGACGGAAAAAACACCTATGAAGACGGATATCTGTTCAGAGCGTGCTGCACTTGGCTGGAGTAAACGAGAGCCTTTCCATCTGAACGTCGTAGAGTAGATGGATGTTCTGCTGCTGGTAGTTTCCGAGCGTGCTCATGGCGCCGACGGTCTGGTTCCGCATAGCCAGGCACCAGACGCCGGAACCGGAGATCATGTAGTTCTCCACGGGCAGCACCATGTCGGCGCCGTCGAAGTGGAAGGTCATGCTCGGCATGGCCGGCGGCGTCGAGGTCTGGGACGGCAGCCCGAAGCAGAGGTCGAGCCCCGTGGAGTCCGACCCGTCGGCCTGCGGCAGCGTCACGAGGGACAGAACCGCGGCGCGGACCTGCTGGTAGGCCGCGTCGACCAGCGACGTGATGGTCGTGCCGGAGTCGATGATGAGCCCGCCGGTGCCGTCGGCCCGCAAGGAGAAGGTGTTGGGAGGGATGGACAGCGCCGTCGTGCCGACCGATATGCCCGTCAGGTTGAGGTAGTAGTACGTGCTCATGGGCGCCTTCGATGGGCTGGCGACGAACGGCGTCGAGCGGACTCCGGTGCCGTTGAGCGCCGCGGCCGGGCCGAGGAGGAGCGTGCTGGTGCTGTTGGTGTCCTGGAAGGGCGTGAGGCAGTAGGAGAACATGCCGGCATCGAGCTGCGAGACGAGCGACATGCTTCCCCTGCCCAGCCCGACGAGCCCGGCCGAGCCGTTCCAGTCGTCGCTGCTGGCGTTGCTGCAGCCGAAGGCGATGCCGGGGACGCGGGCCTGGTCCGAGGGCGTCGAGCCGAACGTGAACGTCTCCACGCTCTGGATGCCCGCCGTCCAGCCGGTGCCGTAGGTCTGGTTGTACATGCACGAGCAGCCCGGCGGCGGGCTCGGCCCGGCCAGCGCGGCGCACATGCTCGCCGTGCTGTTGCATGGGAGCACGCCGAAGGTGGTCGAGCTCGACGGGTTGTATAGCTGATTTGGCTGCTTGAAGCACTGGCTGCCGCAGGGCGCGCACTGCGTCCAGATGAGGTCGCTGCCCGTGTCGGCGATGGCCGAGTAGGACAGCGGCGGCGTGCCGATCGCCAGCGTCATGAGGTACTCTCCGCCGTTGGGCAGGTCCTTCCGGGTCGACGCGGCGACGGTGAGTCCGGTCGAGGACGCGAGCTCCCGGGTGAAGCGGGCGTGGCGGTGCATGTCGCGGTGCAGGGCGTCGCGCACGAACTCGGTGGCGGTGACATCGGGGTTGGAGTGGATGCGCGTCAGGCCGACCCGGACGGCGGCGGCATTGGAGGTCAGAGCTGCAGAAAAGAGCATGAGGAGCACAGCGAGTGACGCCATTTGTTGCACACGCGAAGTCCGGAGCTAGACGATGATGCAACAATTGTAATATGTATGTAATGGAATGGTTTAGGATTATATTCTACTTGCAGATAACTTGTGCTTATGACTCTTCTTCGTACTTGGTCAAGCACGCCATGTTGTGCTGGCCTTTTCGGCATTGCCTCGAAAGAACTGAAAAAAGTTTATCCTGTGATTCTTGTCACATCACACCAAGAGAGTGTTATATGCGATTACGTGCAGGCTGAATATTTCATAGATTAGGTGAGCTATTTGTTCGTCGTGCAGGGAATAACAATTCAAACTTGCCTTCGATATTGAGCACGAGAGACTGGCGGTCATCGGGTAATTGCGTTTGTCATGGTCCGAAAGCAGGTGTATAAGATGCATGAATTGACTGAATCCAATCAGATAAGAGAACCAACCGCGTACAACCATCATCGTCAACCGGAGATCAATGATAAGGAAAAAATTGGTGACTGGTACAGTCGTCAAACGACCGCTTCTTTGCTGAAAGGCACTCAACATTAATTTCGGCTCTCATATGTTAAAACTCCTCATTCTCTCAATCTAACATATCCAAGCCGGCATATTTACTCACCATACAAATGTCACGATCGAGTACAAGATCACAGGATGAACACCATAAACATCATTGAAATCGGTAATGTTTTTAATTTACTTTGTACTCCCTCCTATAGTCCTATCGGAAATAAGTTTCAGTGGACATGCTGTTTGGCTCCTGGGTGCATATGCTTCCTTTATTTTAAATATATTTGAAAATGTTTAGAAAATTAAACTAAATATTGCGTGTACATCTCTATGTCCTAGAAGTGGTTTCGAGAAAAAAAAATGATTTTCCACATGGCCTATGTAGACAAAATTCGATACTAAAATAAGCCTCTTTGCGCCACTTTTTTTTTGTCTTTTTGCACATCCCATAAAAATATCTGTTTTTCACGAAACTTCACACATGGAATGTGATACATGACAATAGTTTTTTTCCTATTTTTTATATTTTAAATTTATTTTCCGGGTAAAGGGGGCATATGCATCTAGGATCAAAACTGTATTTTATCAATATACTTGGCACTGTTACAAAGAAGTGTTTTTTTTCCACATAATGGACATTCACGATTCTTGCCATCTATAAATAAATGACGATAAACATAAAGCAAAATATGACCATGTAATCTCAAACGCACCACAAGTATTTAAAATAAAAAATGCCATGAGATGTGGTTTAACCACTACCACAAACCCCTAAACCTAACCCCAAATTTCTTGGTACAAATTACATGTATGTGTCTACCTAAATGCTCACTACACATCACAAACATCATATAGCCCACAATGCACCAATTAGAAAAATGAATTTGGGAGAAATCCACAAATCTATGGTTACCAAGTGAGCGATGCGATAAAACCTCAAATTCAACTAACCAAATCGTGAGAAGTGAGATAGATCACCTCAAAGTATGCAAAGGTGGCAATTCCATGAACAAAATCCTCTGATTTGGAAGGATTTGAGAGAAGATTGAGTTGGGGGGGGGGGGGGGGGGTAGGGAGGCGGCAAAGGACAACATCTCAAGGCGGGAGGAGGAATAATGGAGACCTGGGGTGAGTGTGGGCTTTTGTGTCAGCCACTTAACTCTTGCGTAGCTACCTCCATAAGGGCCGGTGGTAGGATTACACAACATACTGCCATAGGTAGCAGTGATGCGGTTTGTACGATACCTCCATGGTTTCCAGCGGTAGGAGTTCACATCAGCAAGGTCAACATCAGTCACGTGACCGTGGACTAGGAGGGATACCACCAGCCAAAAGGGCTAGATTTGCTTAAAAGTTTGATCCGAGTTCATATTGTGTTAAACTTTCACCACAGGGTCGGAATCATCGTTTCGGCCCCGAATTTATCAGGATGGCAAGATACACGACACTCGGGAAGCATCGGGATGCACCCAACGAGCATGCATGACTCACGTGACAATTGGCATGTAAAAAAGCGCGCATAGGCCATACCACAGGCACTGAGTGTTTTGACAAAAAAAAAATATAACTTCTTGCTATAATTGACAGAACTACCGTGGACCTGTTTAGTCGTCTTTAATTTTCGAATATGTTTAATTCATATGATAGAATATGGGTTTAAATAATCAGATCAGAGGCTTCCCAATAAAAAACTTACTTTTTTTTATCCATATTGCTCCATAGACAGCAAGTTTGAATCAGTATACACAAAACTAAACCAATGACTATTAATTCATGATTCCATCCATATTGGATCTTGGGCTTTTTTTATTTTGTATTAATTTTTATAGAAGACATATGGGCTTGGATTAGCCCCACCCTTCCACTCTGTTGGCTCCGCCAGTGCACAGAACCCTTGCAACAACGGTCCTCCTATGCCGCCGGTCATCGATTGGGAAGCATGTCGCCAACGTGGAACATGATTTGAACCAGAGCTTGTAGCAACGATGGGTGCCATGCTCGGTGGGGGGTATAGCACGGATCTGAGGATGTACGCCATGGTCAGTTCCGGTACTCATCCGGCCACTGTTTGCTACAGAGGCTGGTTTCATGCTGCACTCCAGCAAACGCATGAAGGAGGGGGAGAAGTAAATCCGACGGCTCGAATAGTTTTGCTCCAACAACTGGAGATCCGGATGATCGGGGGATTTGATCCCCAGAACGCTCAGCGCGGTCCATAGTATAACCAAGGTTTTATTTGCCTATGTTTTGGCCAATGTGAAAAATAAACTATTTTTTACACTTCTTTCCTGACAACCATTAGGGTCTGAATTTATCAGGGTGGCAAGATACACCCGCCGACATGAATGGCTCATGTGACAATTGGAGTCAACATACGCACCATTTGCGCGTGCATTTTCGCGGTTTTGGCGTAGTCGTCGATCGATTTGCAGAAATGTCGCGATCTTCCATTCCAGCTCGCCCTGGTCAGTTCTGCTACATTTCGAGTGGACATACTGAAAGTCGTGTTGCACACACTCCCTATCACGGCGGGACGATGTTTGCAGCTCTTGTGATTCTCCTGCTCTCCTTGCCGGCGCCGTCGGCCGGTGACCGGTCGTTCTGCACCGACGTCGGCAACCGCACATACAACCCGAACGACACCTACAGCTCCAACCTCCGATCCCTCGCCGATGACCTTATCGCCGGAGCCATGGCAGCGCACTCGGCCACTGGCACGGCCGGCACGGGCTCCGAAAAGGTCTACGGCGCCGTGCTCTGCCGAGGGGACTCCACCGGCGCCGACTGCGGCAGGCGCCTCCGGGAGGCCTTCGACGGGACCGTCAACGCCAAGGGCACCGGCGCCGTATGCGTGCTCCACAGGGACGTGGCACTCTACTCCGAGCTGTACCAGCTCCGCTTCTCCGACGAGGACTTCCTCTCCAGCTTCAGCAACACGCCGGAGTGGGTCGACGCGACCAACCTGAACCTTGTGCCGGCCGCCGAGAGCAGGCAGTTCGAGGAGATAGTCACCAAGCTTGCGAGATCGCTCGCCGATGTCACGGCAAGGCAGCCAGATAGGTACGCGACGGCCGACGCGCCGTGGTCATCGGAGGAGAGGGAGCGGACGGTGTACGGGCTGGCGCAGTGCACGCAGGACATGCCGACGAAGCGCTGCCGCGCTTGCCTTGACACCATCGTCGCTGAGCTGCGGCAGAAGATCGGCGTCGGCAGGATGGGCGGGGCGATTCATGGTGCGCGGTGCACGCTCCGGTACGAGACGGACACCCAGTTCTTTACTGCCACAGGCAAGTTGTTGCCTTTGCCTATGCTACTCGGTATTTGATATTCTAATTGGACATAACTCATCCTTATAACTGAAACAACTTCAGAACGAAAGCGAGGAACTGAGATTCCCGACTCACCTTTATCTTCAGAGTTGGACTACCAATAATAATACCGGCTTTGTTCCAGACTATAAGATGTTTTGTTGACTATTTTAGCCTACCAAAACATCTAGATAAGACTGCAAACATGCTTCCGTTGTATCGACATAGCTTCAGAAAAAGGAGTAAAAGATAAAGCTTAGATAAGACGGCAAACATGTTCCCTTCGTTTAAGATTACATATAATTCTGCTACATATCTTTTACTGCAATGAAACCAACAGACGACGTGTTATACAGCAATTCACTACATTACATATACAGTTTGCTTAAGCAAATTGGAAGTACATATACAGCAACTGCAAAACGTACATGAAGCTGGAGAAATTCGTTCATTCAGTTCACTACATGTATTTATTCTCTCCCTAAATATTCAGGGCAAGGGAAGGGCCATGCACTATTGATCATTGGCACAGTGTACTCGCTCTCGATCCTCTGTACACGCTTGCTTTTCTGTGCCCTATACGTCACAAGACGAAGAAAATTAGGTAAACCATCCAACAATATTCTATGCTTTAGTGATGATAATGGCAAATATATCACAAATTGATCGAATCTCATGTAATAACTGATGGAGAGATGCACATTTAGGCAAAGCAAATTCCATGGAGCAGCCCAAGAACATAGATGAAATCCTGAGGCTTTGGAAGATGGAAGATACCGGTTCTGAGTTTGCCCTGTATGATTTCTCGCAAATTGCAGATGCTACAGACAACTTCTCACCAGGGAATATATTAGGAGAGGGTGGTTTTGGGCCTGTTTATAAGGTATTTTTCTTTCTATTCATATGAAAATGCCACATGTATCATTATCATATGATGGTTGTATAATTCCGGTAGCTAGCACCGGAACTAACACTTTGCCTTTCCTGCATTTTCTATTTTTTGTATTTCTCCTGCTTCATCAATGAAAAAAAGCTATTGATGGTTTTGCAGGGAGTTTTTCCTGATGGACAAAGAGTAGCAATTAAAAAACTTGCTGCACAGTCAAGACAAGGTCTAGTGGAATTCAAAAATGAGATCCAACTGGTAGCAAAGCTTCAGCACAGGCATCTTGTGAGGCTGCTTGGCTGTTGCGTCCATGGCGAAGAGAAGATACTAATCTATGAATACATGACAAACAAAAGCTTGGACTACTTCATTTTTGGTATGATTCGGGAATAATAATTTTCTAGTGTACAATTATATGCATTCCCCTCTGTAGTACTAACAATATGGCCCTGTGTTATATTTCTAGCAGATCCGATCAGAAGGACATCATTAAACTGGATGATACGATTTAAAATAGTTGAAGGAATTGCCCAAGGGCTTCTATACCTTCATGAGCATTCAAGACTGCGTATCATCCATAGGGATTTGAAAGCAAGCAACATTTTGTTAGACTCCGAGTTAAATCCTAAGATTTCGGATTTCGGCATGGCAAGGATATTTCCATCAGATGCCACTCAAGAAAAAGCAAGCAGACTTGTTGGAACATAGTAAGTTACACAGCACAGGAGTAAATTACCTATTAATGTTTCTACCCAAGCATTTGATTTCTGACTACGGCATTTAATCTTTCCTAGTGGTTACATGGCTCCTGAATATGCATTTGGGGGCCTTCTCTCGATCAAGTCAGATGTTTTCAGTTTCGGTGTACTAGTTCTTGAGATTATAAGTGGAAAGAGGAGTGCAGGATTTCAGCACTCTGGTGATGAAGAATTTCCCAATCTTCTTCAATATGTAAGCAAGTTAAAATCTTTAAAACTGCTGCATTCTACATTTTTCATTTTCCTGTTTTATTGCCTATAAATTTGCACTCTGACTAATTGCAGACATATAAGGATGCCACTATTGTCAGAGTTATATAAGAATCCTATTTTTCAGGCATGGCAAATGAGGAAAGGGAGATGGCGTGAATTCATTGATCAATCATTTGGTGATGAATACGAACCAGCAGATATGATGAAATATCTGACATTGGCACTGATGTGTGTCCAAGTGAAACCAGTAGACCGCCCCACTATGTCCGATATTGTTGCAATGCTTAGCAGTGACGACATCACCGTACCAGAGCCAAGGCAACCAGCTTACTCCTGTACCAGTGTAGATGTGTCAGTAAACGTCAATGTATCATGCACCAGAAATGATATAACCTTCACCACTATTGATGGTAGATGAATAATCATTCATTTCATGTGCAAGGTGTGTGACTACCGGTATTGGGTGTTCTTGTGTTAGCTAATTAGGCAGGATATTGTTGTATTCCACTCATACCAGTGTATATGTGACAAGATATTCCATGATATACCATATTTGCAATTTGGGATTATTAGAAGTCAAGAATATATACATATCTCTTCTGAAACTGTATATCAAAAGAACCAGCACACAATCTGTGTGCTAATCGGCAGATAAATCTACTTAATCTCCCTACTATCTAACCCCAGATTTTACTTCGACATTCACATCAAGGCTTGAATCACACATTTTATGTCCCTACACTCGTTGTACCCAGCATGATGATCAATTCATATCTCGCTTGTAATGTACTAATGTTCCATTTATATGTAAGTAAAAAATGAAAATGAATTAATGATAAAGTGATAGTCAAATCAAGAATATATTAGTTTTAGACATGGCGGTGTTGTGAAATTGACTTCACGAAGATGTTAATGAGGATGCGCTACAACAGAGATGATGGAAAATATGTGAATCTGAAAACACAAACTGCAGGTGGATCTAAAGCTGGTATAACCCACCAGGGGTAGCAACATATACTTACCAACAGAATAGATAGCATCTGTAGAATATTCATATAAAATATACATGTATCTTGGAAGTATTAGCAGAAAAACCCTGGCAATTTCAGGAAGAAATATTTCCCAGGTTGTGCAATTTCAGATCACAGGATTGAAAAGTATAGCAGCACCTGCATGTGTGTAAAACTGCAATTAAACGGCACTGCTTTTAATCGTACTAAATTGACCGTCAAAAACCTAGTCAAGTAGGCAGAAAATCGGTTTAATGGACGAGCTCCATGGAGCCTGTTTTTGAACTTTTAAAAATTTGACATTTGAGGTTTCAAAAAATTCTGAAAAAAATCCTAGAAGTTTATAGTAGCGTATTCTACAGTACTGCAAAATATCAAAACGAAATAGTTTGTATTCCGCCCTACACAAAAAGACTAATTCTGAGCAATCTGAAGAATTTCGAATTTTTTACTGTTCACCATCTCAGATCTGAAAATTTGTCATTTTTACGCAGTCTAAAATACACAGTAATTCGTGTTGATTTTTTGCACACATGTAGAGTCCATCATTATCTACATACCAGATTCTTTTCCAGATTTTTTGGAAACTTCAAATTGTCGATTTCAAAAAAGTTCAAAAAAGGGCTCCAGGGAGCCCGTGCTCCATATTGACGCTCTGTGTTTCTCCGCCCTACTTTCTAGGATACAGCTACGTCACCATCAGTCGTCCTGTCAAATCGAAGAGAAATGTCTAACTTAGACCAGTTTAGTCTCAACAGTCATTCTCGTAAGAACTTTCATACCTTTAACGCTTGGTAGACAAAGCGAAGATGGTATTTGGCACCTTCATCCATTATAGCTTGATTAGTGCTTCTGCAACACATATAGATCAAAGACCATTGCTCTGTAGTAAATTCTGAACTGGGAGGATGCTACTACTATCTCTCTTGGTTCTCTTCTTCTCCTTCTCGATATCGTTGGCAGGCCAGGCAATCTGTAGTGATAATAATGGTGCGATGTACATGCCAAACAATACTTACAAATCCAACCTTATATCCCTCGCCGAGTTACTGTTTGCAAGGGCCAGAGAGAAGCACTCAGCTATTGGCACGGCTGGCATAGGTCCAGACATGGTCTATGGTGCAGTGCTTTGTCAGGGCGACTCTGATGGTTCCGACTGTCATAAGCGCCTAGCCATGGCCCTTAATGAAGCAATCAACAGCAAAGCTGGCGACTCTTACTCTCTCCAGAGCAATAAGAATGTGACTTACCACTACGATCAATACCAGGCACAGATAAGCTTCTCCGACAAGGATTTCCTTTCCAGCTTTAGCAACGTGCCCAATTGCACCGTGAATACTAACCTGAATTCAGTGATGGCCACTGTAACTGAGCGTTTCGAAGAGCTTGTTACCAAGCTGATGCATGCACTTGCAGATTCTGTGGTAAGTCGAGCAGATAAATATGCAGTCGGCAAAGTGTGGCTTGAGGAGACAGGACAGACGGTGTATGCGCTGGCGCAGTGCATGCAAGGCATGCCATATGAGCGTTGTGCGGTGTGCCTGGATAACATCATCTCTGGCAGACAGAGTATGATCAGTCCTGGCCAGATGGGAGCGGTATTTCCTGGGGTCTGGTGCACATTGCGTTATGAGACGGATACACAGTTCTTCACCGATACCAAGATGCTATCGCTCAATGCGCTCCCAAGTAGGTTTCCTTCAATGGTTTCATTGGTTTCCAACAGATTTATCGTCTTCTCTTGGCCATTTGAATAGTTAGAATTGCCTTCCCAACGAAGGCAAGGATTTCAAACAAGGGAGTGTTTGGAAGGTCTCTTTTGTGGAATTTGGGAAGGGTTAAAAAAAACCTTATCAGTAGTTGAAGTGTTCTTTCAGTTATGATGCATGGCACTAGTCATAGCAAAAAAACATCTCACTGATTTATCAAAATAGAGTTTCACTGGAACTTATGTGAATGTACAGGTAAAACGCAATTTTTTCGATGGAACAATGCAGTCTTGGTCGGCGTTGGAGGTTTCCTACTAGTACTATTCATTTCTTGCTTGGTATTCCATATATGGATCAACACACAACGACGAAGAGGTATGCATTCTAATCAGTTCAACACTGCATAAGATAAAACTTGACATGCTTAATTTTTCTCTGGACATGTATGAAGAACGTAACATTCTATTATTGTTTCAGAACAAACAATGTTTAAACTACGCCGGCTGTACTTGTCAATACAAAGTGCAATGAATCTTTGGAGGATGGGAGGAGCAAACCCAGAATTTTCACTCTATGATTTCTCCCAGATAAAAGAGGCTACAAATAACTTCTCGATCAATAACAAACTGGGAGAAGGTGGCTTTGGTATTGTATATAAGGTGATTGTTTACTTGCATTGTAAATGCTATCTTACTCAAAATCCAAAGTAAACATTCACTTGCTAGACTGTTTTTGTCTGAACATATACTTTGTTGTCAATTGTATTATTTATAGCCATCAACGAAAAAGGAATGTATTCTGCAACTATGCACAATTTAAAAAAATTCCCTTTGTAAAAATGATGCATATACCATATAAATTTGTCAACTTTGGAGTAAAATCAGTTGTGACATGATGACATATTAACTTGTTTCTGCTTTTCCAATCTCAGGGCCGATTGAGAAATGGACTTAAAATAGCAGTCAAGAGACTGGAAACATGTTCTTTGCAAGGTTTACTGGAGTTTCAAAACGAAATTCAACTTATAGCAAAGCTTCAGCACAATAATCTTGTTAAACTGCTGGGATGTTGCACTCAAGATCAAGAAAAGATGCTAGTATATGAATACATGGAAAACAAAAGCCTAGACTACTTTATTTTTGGTATAACATGATCCACTTTTGATGAGCTAGAAGTCTGGAATAAGATATGATTTGTAGTTTGACAACATGTTTTGATTAATTATACATGTTCTGCAGATATGGTTAAAGGAGCGCAATTAAACTGGTCAAAACGTCTCCAGATAATTGATGGGACAGCTCAAGGTCTTCTTTATCTTCACAACTACTCACGATTATGTGTTGTTCATAGGGACTTGAAAGCAAGTAACATTCTCTTGGACAGTGTAATGAATCCAAAAATATCTGATTTTGGGATGGCCAGAATATTCTGCTCAAATATGGCAGAGTCAAATACCACCAGAATAGTGGGCACACAGTAAGAAACATACAAACATGTTTAGTTTTACTCATTATCAAATATAGTGCTTCTTTAAAAAAAAAAGGAAACAGAAGCATCGAAGCATCTTATCAACTTAATCTTGAAATTCTATCTTATGCATTAATGACGTGTGTTGATTCACTTCCATTACACAGGGGCTACATACCTCCGGAGTATGCTTTTGAGGGGGTTTGCTCAATCAAGACAGATGTATTTAGCTTTGGAATATTAATTCTGGAAATAATAACTGGAAAGAGGACAGCTCGCTTCTACCTTTACAATGAAAAACTATATAATCTCATTGCATACGTGAGTGGAGTAACCCTAGATCATAGTTTACATTTCTATGCATGCACATTTGCTTTTATAATGTAGTGTGTGCATTGTTTTTTCAATATTTGACAAAATCATAATATTTTGATAACAGGCCTGGCAACTTTGGATAGATGGAAAATGGAGTGAAATGATTTATTGTCCAGCAGGGAATGAATATCATGACATAGAAAGGTGCATTCACATTGCACTTTTATGTGTTCAAGAAAGTGCGGAGGATCGACCTGCTATGGAGCATGTTGTCACAATGCTAAACACCAAGAACATGAGCTTACCCCCACCTAAGCAACCGGCTTACTTCCATGTAAATCCAAGTGAGGAAGAAGTTTCGTCATGTAACATTACTATAAGCATCACATTAGAGAGATAGCACCACATAGTCATCGGTGCTCAGAAATATACTAGTTGCATTAACTAAGTTTATCTTCATCCAAAGGAAATTATTTGCATTGATGTAGTGATGTCTATGCACGTCCCTTGTCTTCTTTTATCCAATAATACATTTTTGTTCCTAGGTGCAAACTTTATTTTACTTATTCTCTTTTGACTGAACTTAAATCATGTGTGAAGACTCATATATGACCATTTGGAAATTGCAACATACTGAAAAAGTAAAACAGAAATGACAATATTTTGTGATGTTCTAGAGTTACACGTTCCTACAATGGACTACATAAAACAATAGGACGCAGTAGTTGTCAACGGACTGGACCATTAATTTTTTTTAGTCCATTGGTTCTCACGTTTTCATTCGTACCCCTTAGACTTTTGTTTTTTTAGAGAAGTACTGATACGGAAAGGAACTCCAGACAATTGCACAACTATTTCCTGGCTATCCAAGCATACAGAACCACATTTCTCCAATTATTTCATCTCAATCCTCACCCCAATGGCGCAATTTCATAATAGGGGAGCAGGTAGCAGAAGTAAACAAGTAATACTAGAAGGAAAGTACCTCATGAGTATATGTACACAGGGATTCCAAATGCCCTGGCTAAACCGAAGTGCATTAGTACGCCGATCTCATCAATAAATTCTGAGGCTGCAAATCTCGATGAAGAACTCTATGAAAAAGGAAATAAGCAACGCCGCGGAGTATCTGATAGAGATATGACTGGAGAAAGAAGAAAAAGGTTACATACTCACATACCAAGATGCAACCAGAAGCTGCTAATGCATTTTTAGTCAGGCCCAGATATGCTAGGAACGAAGGCATAAAAACGATAATAATAAAATAGAATGTGTCGCTTGTGCTGCCTCCTTTCCGGGGAGGGGAAAAAACAGAGTGTCCCCACGAACTCGAAGCGAATCGAAAGTGAAATTGGGGCGCCGAGTCTTTAATCCGAAACTAAATCAGGAGTGGAGTTACAGAGACGAACCCGGGCTCCTGTTTGCTCCAGGTAGGCGATATTAGGTCGCGCCCGCTGTCGGAAAGCCGGGACGGCCGACGCACGCCGCCGCCATCGCTGTCTCAGGTAGGGTGCTCCGCCGAAGGTTGCCGTCGCGAGCGCCTACAGAGAGAGCTCACTGTGGAGGCCCGTGAAACAACCATCACTGGGAGGGGCCTGCACATCAATTGGGCTGGGACGGTGTTTTCGCCGCCCGTTGGGCTGACAAGCGTTAAGTTTAGTCAGGCCTCACAAGGGTTAAACTGGCCCAAGTATTTTTTTTTTGTTCTGGAGAAAGGCCAAAGATATTTGATATGACGAACGTTTTTGCTAAAAAAAAACAAACAGCACGTGAGTATCTCCAGTCCCCAACAATTTTTTTCCTTTTTAAAAGCTCCTATAGCATGCAGAAAAAATATTATAGGGCAAGACTAGCAGCCTAGCACGAGGCGAGACAATATAAAAGGTTGATCTCTCTTATCACCTTGGAGCTTGTGTACGACAGTACGAGTGTTGGTCTATCCCTAAGGAGCTCCAAGCTCCCTAGAATTGAGGCTTTCTCGTTGCACGGCCGAGTCGGTTTCTTTGCGCGTGAAACGATCGTACCGAGGTCGGTTTCAAACAGTGGATGGTTATATACGTGTGGTCGTGGGTAGTTTGCAGGGACGCACGTTGCTCATGTTGTTGGTCAAAGAACAAACCCAAGGCTCACAAGTCAAACACTCAGCGGCGCCTCCAGTTCGACATCAAGGGCGGGCAAATCGCCGGAGCTCGTGTCCGAAGCTTTGCCGCTCTTACTGACGCTGCTGTGGAGAGGAAGGGGACGCTGCCGACGGGAGGAAGAGAAGCTGTGCCGCCACGGAGGAGAGGGAGGCGGCACTGTCTAGGAGGGCGGAGAATCGCCGGCGCCAAAAGGGCCGCAGAAGAGGGAGGCGGGTCGAATCTTCCCGGAGGCGGATAATCGCCGGCGCCAAAAGGGATGACGGCGGCGGCACCTCGGAAGAGGGCTCCATTAGAGAGAGGTAGTGCAGACAGGGCCTCCGCCGTCCCGATGACCTCCGGTACCGCTCGATTCCAGGATGCCAAGGTACGCAACCGTCTCCATCCCGAATAGCTTTGTGACCTTGCTTTGCCCTGTCAAATCGTGATAGTGAGATGGCAAATTGGGGAAGAGACCACGCCGGGGACATAAGAAACACGGGGTGACCGCATTGGCCACAGTACAGAGCGACGAGCCGTGCGGGAAGAGGGTGTCGAGTGCTTGGGCAGTGCTGGGAGGTGACGAGCGTGGCTGGGTCACCCGATCCAGTCGAGTGCTTGGGCAGTGCTGGGAGAGAGAGAGCCAGAGAGGTGCCAGGGGAGAGAAGAGGGTGTCGTTCATTGTTGGCCGCTGGTTTCTTGTCGATGTCCTGCATAGGAGATGCATGGAGAGACATGGCGCTTCTGCAGTGCTGCTAATTTCTGAGAGGAGGTGAGAGGAATTGATGACATGTGGTTGCTACTTTGCTTGGTGCTGCTGGTTTTTGATATGTAAAGATAGATTGAGAGATGTGTTCTTTGTTGCTATCGATTGGAGGAAGTGAGAGAGATGGTTCTAGAGAGATATTGGAAAGAATGTTGTGCTGCTTGTTCTTTGGTACAGTGTGTTCAATGGGCTGTGGTATGTTGATAACAAACAAATGCAAAGAGAGAGATGGGTCTTCGAGTCAGACACGGAGAGAGATGGAGATACAGAAAGAAGTGAATTGCAGTGTGATATTACTCCATGATTTTCCATCTATTGCTGCTTTTCTGGTCACTGTGATAACTTCTTTTATGCAGAGAAGAAAAAATTTATATGACCCTCGGTTTTGTTTGCCATATATACGACTGAACTAAAACCATTGGATACCATTATTACACATATAGCACATGGATATTTCAGACTGAAAGAAAGAGAAGACAACCCTCTGAATCTTGTGTGTATATGCAAGAATTGTGAATGGATCGACATTTATATGACAAAAAGTTTAGTTTTGGTGCAATGGATTGTAAAAATCTCACCGAACTCCTCAGATTTACGGATTGTTTTGAACTAAATTATTTTTGTCTTTTTATACAAAGGCTAATAATGTTTCTTATTTTAGATTAGATTTGTATTAGTTTGATAATTTATCAGGTAGTATCTTAAGAGTTGTCGTGATGTATATGTTCTGGATCAGCCAAGGTAGTTAATCTGTAATCATTGAACTTGAGTTCGTTCAAGCCCTTATGATGATGCTTTCAATTTAAATGCAGCAATTAGGTCCAGATTTAGAGGAAGTGTATTTTTGAATGATCCTCACAACTGATGTTAATCAACCAGTAGCAGAGTTAGCATCTTAATTTTTTTGTTTTCGAAATAGGAAACGCGGTCTCAGTATCTTGGTTTTCAAAAAAATAGCTAACCGATTAATGTATGCCTCTTTGTAGCATGTTGAAGTGAGTTATTTCCATGCTGAGTTAAGCTTTTTTCCAGAATGTATGATGCTATGGAGCTGCAATTTCGTACATTGTTAGAAAATTTATGAATTTTCAACTCCATAAAATAATTAGTTATGTTATTTCATACATGTTAGAAAATGCTGATTTGTCACAAGGTTCGGTAGAAATAAGGTGTGGCTGGCACTGGCTGATGCTAACATGCAATTTATTCTATTTATTCCTATTTAATTTGTTTGGCACTAATATTTCTAATTCGATTGAAAAGATTTCTTCCAGGCTTTTGCCCAATTTGTTTCACACAAACCCAAGTAATCGTTGAGGCAAAAATTATCCTTCATGGCTTAAATAGAAATAACATTTATTCATTGATTCTTGATATTATCATACTACCTGGCCTTAGAAGCTGAGAACGCCAAAGTGTACTGTGGCTTGAGAAGATGCATCTTTTGGCAAAGTTGTGCATTGTTAGAACAAGGTTCGCATCCAGTATCTTACTCAACTCTGTTTTTTGCTTGCTTTAAATTTATAATATATGTGTACCATCCTTGATTTTAATCATTTAGCGACTTCCTTTTCTGTATATCACACTTGGAATTAGCCAAGTAAGATGCAAATAAATATTTAACCTGATTAGTGAAACTGTTGTTTTTTTCCTTCTATATAACGATCAAACAGAAATGTTGTTCATTAGGGAAGCATAAAATTTGGTATGACAAGGGAACAACACCTTATCGAGTACATTCCTAAATTATGCTACAAACAATTTCCTTTTTTTACATGAAAAATAATAATTATAGAAATAATACTCATCATTGTTCCCTACTGATCGTGGTAGTCTAGACCGAGGCTGGTTCATTGCGTTTTCCTTTGCCAGTTTACTGTTGGGAACTTCATAGTTGTTCCTGAGCAAGTGGTTTGTATACCTAGACCTTTGAAGAATTGTCTCTAGGTATGACCAGCGAATTGGTTCAGGTACCTAAATCTGGCTGCTTCGAGCTTGGTGCTCTACTTTTACATGTTCTTTGTTCTAACTTTGGTTTGTATAGCAGCCAAGCTTAGCTTGAGTGACATCAATTAATTATCACCAAACACAAGCTGATTAACAGTAAACACAAGCTGCATTTCATTAAAAATTTGATTTTTGCATTTCATCAGTTAATTATCAGCAAACAGCCAAGCACAAATACTAACTCTATTTTGTGACATTCAATGTTTTGAACTCTGTGAGCATAACCCACCTGGTTAGCACACGGGGAAAATGTTTGGAGTCTTCTAGCTTGACCAACTCGTGTTAGACTGTTAGCATTTGTGTGACGTGTCCTGAGTAGGATTTAGCAGTCCATAATTTGTATTGTAGGTGGTCCAGCCTCACTTGTGCATGATAGTATAATTTGTTGTTCTGCATTATTGCTGAAATAGAGTACTCGCTGGATCTATTTTAGACCATATATTGTTGGCTAGCCTCATTTGTTGCTAATATTAGTTGAGCCAGCTATTTGCTGAAATATCAATATAGACTAATGGCCTTTTAGAGACAACTTACTCATTTGCGTTAGGGTTTATTTTGCACCAATATATAAAGTATTTTCAGCATTTCGTTTAAAGTTTAATTTATCCATGTATCACTCTACTAAAGAGTCTATGGCAAGCAGATTTTAGGTAAGAGTTCATGACCATCACTGATTTATTTATACCGGTTGTGTTGTCTTTTGCCCATTTTCTACCTTCTGTGTTTTCATTCTGTTTATTCTTTATCCTTTTTACCTCTGCATTATGTAGTTGTCGCATTTCTGCTGGGAAAAATTTCCAAGCTTCACTCTTTTTTCGGTGTATCCACCGGCGAACATCTCATATTCCTTACCACAAGATGTCAATGTTGGTGCACAGAACTGTCAATTTTGCATGTTAGTTGTGGCAAGCAAGACAACCTACTTAACCACCAGTTTGTAATGGTGAATGAAAAGTTATCAACTTTTTAATGATGTTCACCATATTCATAATCGGTGAGATATGATGGTGGGATAAAATGTAGTTTTTATATGCAATTCCCAAAGAAACAATTATGTGCAATTCTTTAAAAATCACAGCATTCCTTAGAGACTTAGACTGCCATACTTTTGAAGGCATCCAAGCTTAGTCCACATGAACTCATTCTAGAGTTTGTTGAATATGTACTCGGCAGTGGAAACGCCTACACTTAGGTGAAATTTTCTATAATAGTTTAATCGCTGCAGGTTATGCATCTTTCCGGAAAGTAAGTCTTTTTTTGCTTGAATTAAATTTTTATGCAACGGGAAGATTAGGAATTTGCTTGGTTAAGCATTTTTTTGCATTAAATTCACAATTATTTTATTGTGTAGGCTGAGGTATTTTTCATATTTCTTTGGCAATGTCCATCACACTATTATTTGCTTGGTTGTATCCTTGCCATACTCATATGCAAGACTTCTGAATCATATCTCTCACTGTTAATTGTTACATCACATAGTTTTTAATGCTTCAGGCCGTGTCCTCTCTTCACATGTACGGTTTTTTAAAGCAGGCAAGGTAGGAGGAACTAAAAATTATTGTTGTTACTCAGTGTAGACAAAACTCTTTGGCAAGAACAAAGAATGGTGTTGTTCAGTTCACATAATTAACATTGTGGTGAGATAGATCATCGAAAATATATATTGGTTTAGTGTTAGAGATCATAACTGATTGCACATCCAGAAATTTCTGAATATATCATCTTATTGCCTTTTCACGTATTGTAAGGCACTAATCTTTTTAGCCATTAGCGACACAAGAATGCTTTGGTCATCAGACTGATCAATTTGTTGCCGAGTCGAGTATGTTTGATATGAGGACTGCATATCATAGCTATTAGGATAGTGACATGGACACCTTTTTGCAATATTCAATCAGGCTGGCTCTTGTGGGATTTTAAAGCTCCCTGTTATATTGACATATATTCACATGCTAGGTTTGGAGCACCGTAGAATATGCGTGGTAGTTGTTAGGGGTGTTTTTTGTGAGATTGTATAGATTTTAGTAGCTCTGTGCATTCCAGGTTTACACTGACTAAGAACAAAAGTACCTGTGTAGCTATGCCTTTTTCGACTGAGGTGTTGCATGTGGATCACTGCCTTGTTTCCTTCTCTAATCAGTGATGGTGCACTGTCATAGGGCTTAACCTCTGATGTTGCGGCATTTGACGTCCAGGCTTACTACTCTCACCGATAAAAGGTTTGGCGTTGTTCTATGCATTGTTTCCCCGTGGCTACATTGTCTTTGTCCTTCTGTCATGTCAACACAGTTAGTTGTTTATTTGTTGTGATCTTTGGTGCCATTGATGCCTTGTTTTTGCTTTTCAGGGTGCCGGATCTGAATATATTGTGGTATGATTCACTGCATTGTAGCTAGAAATTATATATCTGGGTGAAGCCAAATGCCCACACATCACGTGAGAAAGTAAAACGAGAACAACAAGAAGCGGCGCAGCAACGCGCGCAAGGTTCTTCTAGTATAGATTAGAATTCACCACCTCTGTTTAGAAAAGTGGAAATACCCCGGTCTCTGTATCGAAGTGATACATATGGCCTCTTATTTCAAAATTTTGCCACCTCTCGATAAATTTGTTTACACGTCCTGATAACATTTTACTGGTATTTACTTGCTCGATATCGTAAGATTGTTGTAGATCTTGAAATTTAAAATTTCAAACTTGGGGTTCCATATTCTGAATTTAATAATTGATCTATAATTTAGATATGTTGAATCTAATCAGTCTTCAAGCTTTGACATCTCTCATTGTGGTATGGTGCACCTAGACTCAAACTGCTATATAACCGCTCCAAAATTTCGTTTTGATCAAACCAAATGTTGATGGTTTCTTTGGTTCCCTGATAAGTTGAGTATCCGGACGTGCATCCCGATGTCTCCAATTGCTCATGATATTGAGTTGTTGTAGATGCCAGATGCTGTGTGTATTTTTCTTTATAAAAAAAGTTGTTTGAGTATTTGCATGGTCTCCAAAACATAACCTTGACTACCATTTTTTTGTAATATATTTGTAAAACCCAACAAAATACACTTCCGTGTGGAGAAAAAAGGTTATCCATGTGATTTGTGACTACAATTTTTTTAACAAGATGTTGATAATAAAATTTATAGAAATCTGACCATCTGTTGAAACGACATGTCTTACAGATCTGGAGGGAATATTATAGTTTACCTATATTAAATAATAGAAATGTATTTTCGTGTTGTATGTATTTGATGTTGGGGAGTTGCTAATTTACGGGCGACCGTGCCCACGGGCGAATTTCCGACAGATCCTTAGAACGGGCACGGGCGGAGCGAAGCAGGGAAATAGTTGAAGAAGATGAGAAGAACGAGGACCACCGCCCACCGGAAACGAGGACGAAGAGAAGGGACGTCGCCGCCACACTCATGATCTAATCCTCCCCCGCATCCACCACCGGCCGGACTGCCCGCCACCGCCGCCCGCGGCCGCCTCGCCGCCCCGCCCTCCTCCTCCGCTAGTCCTCCACCGCCCCCGGCCTTCCCCTCTAAGCTCAGCCGCCACCTCGTTCTTCTCCAGCGCCGGCGAACCCTGCACCCCCCTCCCCTAAGTTCTATTGCTCGCCGGAAGCTCGCTCTAGGCTCGCCGTCGCCTTCTCCGCCGCGGCCAGCCGTGGCATCACCGGCTCCGACAAGATTGATGGCGAAGAACGTGGTGGTGTGGCGCAGCTGCCGCCAGGTTTTCTCTCACTGTCTTATTTCTCAGCAGATGCGGGGAGAGAGGGTCAAAGGACGAAGGTAGGAGATAGATTAAAGAGCATCTGAGATTAGAAGGACGTGGGTGGGGCCCACCTACGGCATACACGTCAGGGCATCAACCATGGGCACGGTCACCCGGGTAGGAGCGTTCCTGTTGATGTTGTCCGTGACTTTGAGAATATCAATTTTAACAAGATGTTGGTAATCCAAGTTTAAGAAAGCAGACACTATACATTGAAATTACATGTACTGTAGAGACTGGAGTTGGGAGAGGATAATATGCACAAGAAATAATTGACCAAGAGGTGGGACAAATCCATCTGCTTAACCAAGACATGTTCAACCAGTTGATAAGCATCTCCAGGTGGTTCTTTGGATTCCTTTGTCACGGACAAGGTCTAATATTGTTTTGTAGGCACAAATTTGATTAGAGCGTCCCTGCGTGCGTTTGGCTGTATTATTCATCTGCAGCAGCGATCGAGCAAGTGACCAATGCGTGGGCTACACACAAAAATAGATCGGTGAAAACTAAGGAGTGCGGGTAAAACAAAATTCCCGTCGACCGGTCAGTTTATTTCATCTTGTTCGCACGCCGTGCATCCAGACAAAAATACGGAACTTACGTGATTGTTTACATGTCGCATTCTTGTTTCTATCTCCCTCACCCATCGATCGCAGAGGTCAAGATAATTGCATGGTTTCCATCAGTGTCTTTGTAGAAATCACCGGAAAATAAGTGTGACCGCATTCTTAGACATATTTACATGTAACATAATTGCCAGAGATACGATATATTATCTATATCTATACCTAATAATAAAGTATGCAAGGGTTCCATGGTTTGGTTCTTCCATCGGACGTTTTGTAAAAAAATCCTACCTAATTCTATAAATCAACCCGCAATATCTCTACAAATAAAACTGAAAAATGACTTTTGGGGAAATCAACCCGCAATCACTCTAAGATTGGTGGTTGCTACAGTTTAGCCCCTCGCAGTAACCTTCACCTTATCCCCTCCTTCTTCGATGGGGCGCTGCCGGGGATCCGCGCGGCCAGGGAACGGTGGTGTGTGCCGCTGGGATCCGCTTGACCCAGGGGAGATCCACCCACCTCGCCGCCTCGCACACGGCTCCGGTCATCGGCGAAGCCGTCGCTCTGCCGCTCGCGGGAGGCATCCACCCACCTCGCCGCCTCGCACACGGCTCCGGTCGCCGGCGGAGCCGTCGCTCTGCCGCTCGCAGGAGTGTCTAGGAGCTCTCGGCCATGGCGGCCGGCCGAGCTCCTGCTGCCATCTACTGCCTCCGCTCGGCCGGACGCGGGAACGCACGGTAGATGCCGCCTCGAGCGTGAGTTCCGTAAGCGCTCGGACATGGCGGCCGGTCGAGCTCCCGCCGCCTTCTCGTGCCTCCGCTCGGCCAGACACGGGGAAGCATGGGAGGTGTCGCCTCGCCTCGAGCGCGAGCTCGGCGAGTGCTCGGCCATGGCGGCTGGCCGAGCTCCCCCCGCCATCTCCTGGGGGCGCCGCCTCAAGCGCAACACGGGGACGTACAGCAGGCAGAGCTCAGCCATGGTGGCCGGCCGAGCTCCCGCCGTCTCCTGCCCTCCGCTCGCCCGGTGAGCAGGACACATGGCTGTTTGCTCCTGGTTGGTCCCTCGGCGGCTCGGCCCGCCTCTTCTTATCCTCGGCGGGACTGGATGCCTGGATCCATGCCCAGAGTCGTTCCATGACTCTGTCAGAGCATAGAAAGCTTGAGGAAGTATGTGTCGTGCATGTCCGGTCGAAGGCCATGTGTGTGCATCCACAGAGGAGCTGGCTCGGCACATCGAGCGAGCACAGCGGGGCAGGTTGATGAGGGGCCCCGGCCCCCGGCTCACAAAGACGTACTCCTCGTGCTTGTGCAGCTGCAGCACCTCAGATCAATTTTTGCATCCCTCTCTGTACTCTCTGTCTCTTCTCCGATCTATTTTCCCCTGTCGTGGTCTCTCCTCTTTTGGTCTCTTCTTTAATCAATTTTCACCTCTCTCTCTCTCTCTCTCTCTCTCTCTCTCTCTCTCTCTGTCTCACGTGATATAGAGGATAAGCCAGGCAATAGAACAAAAGTAGTATAGAAATAACACGACCCAAGCCATATACATTGTTCTTATAGATGGTTATATTGTTATTTGTTTCATCTTTTCCAAATCCATGTGCAATTGAAGAACGTGTCTATTACTTCTTAAATCTTGACGAGTGAATATGACACTATAGGCTAGATAGATCTCTGACATTATTTTGATTTGTTCCTGAATTTTGGATCTTGATTTGCTAAAATAAATTATGGACAAAAGTTCTTTGAAATACAAGTACCAAAAAGGATAACTGAATGAGGCAAAAAGTCATAGAATATGCATTGCGCCGAGTCATGATATGAGTTTTCTCTCCCGGTTGCGCCGAGTCGTGATATGAGTTTTCTCTCCCGGTGCAACGCACGGGCATATTTCCTAGTATGGCATAACTTTCCTATCCTTTGAATCGTGGAGAGTCTTTATTATTCTGATCTCTGATTTATAAATAAAATTGTAATTCTTATATAAATACACATGTAATAAAAAGGCCCAAGTGTGATCAATTGTCTCACATGGTATCAGCCTAAACAATCTTACATAGTTTCCTCTCCTCCTGCTCTCCATCATAGCCCTCGTCGGCCTCTCTCCAACTCTAGCCAGCCACCGCCGCCAAACCCCCCTCTTCTCTCTCCTCCCCAGCATGGCTACTCTTCCTATGAAACCGTCCTTTTTTTTCTCGGCCACGTCGCCCCCTACATCGTGTCTCCGCGCGGGGCTCCGCCTGGCGCCGTTCTCTACACGACTCTTCCTAATGCCGGCCACGCCGCCCCTATGATACGTCTTCGTACGGTGCTCCTCCTGGCGCAACCCCCTATGCGGCTCTTCCCCACGCCGGCTACGCCGCCCCCAACGCGGCTCCTACCCACGACGGCCACGCCGCCGGCCCCCTATGGCGCGTCTTTGTACGACGCTTCTCCTGGCGCCGCGCCCTACGCGGCTCTTCCCCACGTCGGCTATGTCGTCCCCAACATGGCTCCTACCCACGCCAGCCATGCCGCCCCCTACGGCGCGTCTACGTACAACGCTCCTCCTGGCGCCGCCCCGTACGCGACTCTTCCCCACGTCGGCTACGCCGCCCCCAACGCGGCTCCTACCCACGCCGGCCACGCCGCCCCCTATGGTGTGGTCACGTACATCGCCTTGCAATGTGTTGCCGCGTACAGTACCATCTTCTATGTTGCGCCGCCGACATCGACGCAAACATGGACCCCCTCACCCCCCACGGAGTGGGTCTTCGACAATGGTGCTACCCATGGGCGGACGCAGGAATTTTTTTAGGGAGGGCAAAGTGATGCTAAGTAGAGAAAAATTTGTTGCTAAGTGGGGGCAAATCACTATTTAGCTAGACAAATTACAAAGGAACAAAAATTTGAGTGGGGGCAGCTGACCCCCATGGGTTACATGTTGGATCCGCCCATGGTGCTACCGCCCACCTCTCCAAGGATGCCGGTATCGTTCACTCTCTTTCTCCACACCCTGTTTACAGTCATGTCACCGTTGGAGACAGCTCCTCCGTTTCCGTCTCCTCCTCCGGTCATGCATCTCTTCCTTCTTTTTTATCTAATTGTTCTCTTCATCTTCGTGATGTTGTCGTTACACCTCGTATTATTAAAAATCTTGTCTCCATCCATCAGTTCACTACTGATAATAATTGTTCCGTACACTTTTGTGTTTCTGTGAAGGACCTTCTTTCTTGGCGCGAGCTTCTTCAATGCAATAGTACGGAGGAGCTTTATTCTTTCCAGCACCCGGTGCTCCGTATTCTCACCACGACCACCACCCCTCATGATATTTGGCATTGTCACCTCGGTCACCCCGGTCACGACGCCTATTGATTGCTGGGATGATTGCACCAGAAAAGAGATGGTGCCTAGTTGAATGTCCAGCCCGTTGGGAACCCCAAGAGGAAGGTGTGATGAATACAGCAGCAAGATTTTCCCTCAGTTAAGAAACCAAGGTTTATCGTTCTTGGAGAGGAGAGACAAACGACTGAAGGTGATGCAGACTGGCTTAATAACACTCCAACAAGGGCGCCGTTTAATGATACTTGTTGACTCGTCTTCGGCCAGTAGCAACGCAGAACCTGCACACACACAAACAAATACTTTGCTCCCAACTTACGATGAGGTTGTCAATCTCACCGGTTTGCTTGAAACAAAGGTTATGAGTGTATCGAGTGGGAAACAGTAAAAGTATGCGAGTAAAGTAAACAGTGCGAGAAAGTAAACAGGTGATAGCAATATGATGTAAATAGGACCGGGATCCACAGTTCACTAGTGGTGTCTCTCCATAGATAAAATAACACATGCTGGGTAAACAAATTACAGTTGGGCAATTGATAGAATAAAGATAAACGTGATATGTCAAGAAGATCACTATGAGATTTACTCTGGGCATTACAACAAAATACATAGACCGCCATCCAACTGCATCTATGACTAATAATCCACTCCCGGGGATATCAATCCGAACACCCCAGAAGTATAAAGTTGCGAACAACAGATAATTGCATTAAGCAAAGTGTGTAATGTAAACAAAGCATATGCCCTTGAGCATATGAATGTTGTTTTCTCCCTAGTAGCAACAGCACATCTACCACCTTAGAGGTTTCTGTCACTCCCCCAGGTGAAATAGAGGCATGAACCCACTATCGAGCATAAATACCCCCTCTTGGAGTCACTAGCAACTACTCGGCCAAGATAGCTACTAACAACGGAGTGCATGCAAGATCATAAACAACATAGAGATAACAAAAGATAATATTCAGTACAGCAACTCAATCATAAACACCAATATTCATCGGATCCCAACAAACCAAACATGTAGAATTACATAACGGTGATCTCAATCATGTAGGGCAGCTCATGAGATCTAAACATGAAGCACATGGTGGAGAAGACAACTATCTAGCTACTGCTATGGACCCATAGTCCAAGGTAGACTACTCACTCATCGCTCTGGAGGCAAGCATGGCGATGAAGAAGACCTCCGGTGGCGATTCCCCTCTCCGGCAGGGTGCCGGGAAGAGCTTCTGGACCCTCCCGATCTTCGGGTCGACGGCGGCGGCGGATCGCGATGTGTTCTGGAAAACTGATCGGGTACTTAGGTTTTTTCCATCGGGGGGGTCTTTATAGGCGAAGGGGCGTTGTCAGAGGAGGAGCCAGGCGCCCTCACGCGGGGCCCACGCGGCCAGGGGCCTGGCCGCGCCGCCCCTGCGTGTGGGGCCCTGGTGGCCCCCCTCCTACTCTCCTTCGGATCTCTGGAAGCTTCCGGGTAAAATAAGACTTCAGGAACTTGTTTCGTCCAATTCCGAGAATATTTCCTGTGTATCACTTCTGAAACACAAAAATAGCAGAAAACAGGAAACTGGCATTGTGGCAACTCGTTAATAGGTTAGTTCCGGAAAATGCATAAAAGTGCCACTAAGTGTAACGAAACAATAGGCAAATGGTGTAAAAACAAGCATGGAGCATAAAAAATTATAGATACGTTTGAGACGTATCAAGCATCCCCAAGCTTAACTCCTGCTCGTCCTCGAGTAGGTAAGTGATAATAAAGAAATAATTTTTGAGGTGACATGCACCTACACAATCTTGATCATATATGTAAGCATTTGTGAGCTGGGATCATAAGAACTTAAAACATGGGCATGAAGATATAATCATGACAATAAGAAACTTAGCAACCATGTTGTAAACATGTAAATGAACACAAACAAAAGATCATGAAAATGAAACAATGAAAGTCAAACGTGTGTTCAAATCATAAGGAAAAACATACAAATGGTTTTCAGCTTGTCCTTCAAAGAGAGCAAAACATAAATGCATAGGACACCTTCAAGTTTAAGAGGGCGACTAGATACAAATAATTTAAGAACAAGTGAAACCAATCATCATGAATCAATCAATGAACTTTGGGACAATGCATATCGCACTAAGAATGACAACTATGCTCTCTTAATGGTGCATAAAGAAAGAAGGTGGTGACTCAACATAAAAGTAAAAGAAAGGCCCTTCGCAGAGGGAAGCAGTGATTGCAAGTTTTATAACCTTCAAAAATTATGGTATTTACCGGCTTTGAGCTCTCATTGCCCCCATCATAAGCATCTTGAATGGTTAAAGTTAATGCGAGAACAATTATGATGCATATGCTTGACAAATCATAAGTTGAAGACCTCGTGCCCCGTGAATACGAGTACCCAAACCTCATGCTACTTTACTTAGAGTCCCAAGCAAGGCTCTTGTCATTGTAAGTATATGCATATCATTGAGAACCGCCAATGGGGTACCTCCGTGCCCGATGACATGGAACAAGCCCACACCAAAATGACAGAACAAGCAGACAATGAACACCTCGACATCTCTTTTATTTGCCTTTTATTTAGCTTTTTATTGTGAGATGTGTCGTCGTATGTTCACCATGGGTATGCTGCAAATTTCCACCATGAATTATGCATGGCTTAGATTGGCGGCCCGGCGTTTCCCTAACACATATACAAACTCCATGATCCCCACAAGATTCCCAATTCATTTCACACCGCGGGCATCCATAAACAAAAGATCACGATATCAACTCAAATAAGAAGTGCAATGTTGAAAGCTTGCCCCATGACAGCATGGATGGGCTAGAATCCAACTTACGACTTGCAAGCATAACAACTCAACATAAGAGACCACAATGTCAAATTTTTAAGAACAGGAAAAAGTAAAGTGTGCCTTCCGGTTCGTGAGAGCTTTACTGACCGAATTTTGCATAACACTGGTAAGAGTTTAATTTGAAGAGAAAATAAAAGCAAGTCAAATTTACTTGAAATAGCAAATTGCTAGTAGGTATGTATGGTGGACACTTTGGAAAACTTTGGCTTTTAGGAGTTGGATGCACGAGTAGAGCTCATACTCAGTACAAGGCGAGGGCTAGCAAAAGACTGGGAGCGACCAACTAAGAGAGCAATAATGGCCATAATCATGCAAAGCGACAAAGCGACATTAAAAGAAGCATAAGATGGCATCAAAAGTCAAAAAACTAAATAATCATAGAGGCTATTGGCGACTTTGTAAGAGTCTAACATGTGTGAGCATGCGCCAAGTCAACCCAAATAAAGCATCAAGGAGAAAACCAAAATAATGCTTCCATACAATAAAAACAACGCATGATTTTTTCAAAGGCTCATTAAGCAATCTCAGTTATTTGAGACAAGTCATGCTACAGCAAAACCACTAAGCATACCATCAAAAAGACATCAAGCATGACATGAAAAAGCCTAAGCCGCAGTCTACACAAGCTCCTTCTTGTACCACTATTTTGCACAAAGCTTTTTCTCTTTTCCAACACCATTTGAAATTTTTATAAACACATCTTTTGATGAAAACCAATAAAGATCAGAGGCAAAAATACACCTTGATGAAAAGATATGACAAGGTCTGAACGCAAATCAAGGCGAAAACGAAAACCAAAAGCAGCAGCAGAAAAAGAAGAACACTCGATTTTTAATAAGAGTGAAAACTAGAGCGTTCTTTGCAAATGAAAACAAGTACATCTCCTCCAAAGGAAATTTGTTGGGGTCCAACCATTTATTGCAGCAAACAAACAAACTAAACCAACTAAGAAAACTAAAACAAATGACGCTCCAAGAAAAACACATAGTGCATGAAGCAATAAAAATATAGTGTCTTGAAAGGTGACCTGATTTTTGCCGATGAAGAAGGGGTGTCTCGGGGGCATCCCCAAGCTTTGACGCTTGTACTTCTTGGATATTTCTTGGGGTGATGCATGGGCATCCCCAAGCTTGAGCTTTTGTCCATTCTTCAACTCATCTCATCATTCTCCAATCCCTACACTTGAAAACTTCCTTCATACAAAACTAAACACAATTCTATTAGCAACATTAGTGTAAGCATAACATATAATCAACCTCTTTTTGCTTCTGGTTTCAACTCAAAACCACCAAATATATAGAAAATACTACTGTAGCAACCTCCCCAAAAGTTCCGTGATCAAAACAACTCAAAAGAAAGTGATAAAGTGGCAAACACAAATATTGGCAGAAATCTGTCAAAACTGAACAGCTGACAAAGGTCGAATTTTTGAGGGGTTTTCTGTTTCTCAAATCAAAAAGTGTTCAACTAACAAAAGTTTGGATATAACCTGGGGCATATGCACAAGAAATAGCAGGTCCAAAAGATAAACAGAGAATTTATACGAATTTTTACGGTGCAGCACCGAAAACAGTTTCAGGACAGCAACATCCCCAAATCTTTACCTCGCTCAAATTAGAGGCTTCTCTTGGTACAAAAACAAAATAAACAAGATAAGGAGCGGTCATTACAGTAGTAATGACTTCCAAGACTCAAATAAAAGAAAAATTACTGAAAAGAAAACATTGGGTTATCTCCCAAGAGTGCTTTTCTTTAACGCCTTTGAGCTAGGCGCAGAAAATTGCGAATCAAGTAACATCAAGTGATGAAGTGCTAGTTACCTCAGTAGGCTCTTTGAAGGTTCCCGAAGATGATTCAACCTGCAAGTCACCCTTAGTGGAACTAAGAGTCTTACCAATTTTAAGAACATGTTGAGATTTAAGCGCAGAAACCTTGGGAACATACATAAATTTTTGCTCTTTTCCAACAAACACTTTCTCCTTCTTGAATTTAAGAGAAGAGAAGATTAAGCTAAGAGTTTCCATAGACTCCTCTAGTTTACCAATCCTTAAGTTTTGATTGTCATGAGTAGTGCTAGCCTCTAAAATGGTAATTCTCTTACCAATGTTTTCTATTAATTCACTAACGCGGCTAGCATTTTCTAGGATATTTGGCAAACTTTTCTCTAAAGAGCTGAGCTTTTCTACCACCTCCTCCAAGGTGGTCTCGGTTTTAGCAACATGAATAGGTGGTATTCCCACTAAACTTTCAATTATAATGCATGCTTCTCCAGCGGGAGTACCCAGAAAATTACCTCCTGTAAGAGTATCAAGAACATACCTATTCCAACTGGATATACCAACATAAAAATTTCTAAGGAGGATCGTGGTAGAGTGCTTTTTGGTACACCTATGATGAGCATTGTTAATACGGTACCAAGCATCTTTTAAACTTTCTCCCCCTTGTTGCTTAAAACTATGAACTTCTACTTCAGGATTACTCATTTTAACAAAACTAAAAGCAGATAAGTAAAAACAACTACCAAGGATTCTAATTTTTTTTTGGGTTTTTGATATAAAGCAATGCAGGTAAAATAAATAAAGTAAAGCAAAACAATAACAAAGTAAAGGATGTGTGTGCAAAAAACTCCCCTCGCAGAAGTCTTCTACTTCCTCCCCGGCAACGGCGCCAGAAAAGAGCTTGATTGCTGGGATGATTGCACCAGAAAAGAGATGGTGCCTAGTTGAATGTCCAGCCCGTTGGGAACCCCAAGAGGAAGGTGTGATGAATACAGCAGCAAGATTTTCCCTCAGTTAAGAAACCAAGGTTTATCGTTCTTGGAGAGGAGAGACAAACGACTGAAGGTGATGCAGACTGGCTTAATAACACTCCAACAAGGGCGCCATTTAACGATACTTGTTGACTCGTCTTCGGCCAGTAGCAACGCGGAACCTGCACACACACAAACAAATACTTTGCTCCCAACTTACGATGAGGTTGTCAATCTCACCGGTTTGCTTGAAACAAAGGTTATGAGTGTATCGAGTGGAAAACAGTAAAAGTATGCGAGTAAAGTAAACAGTGTGAGAAAGTAAACAGGTGATAGCAATATGATGTAAATAGGACCGGGATCCACGGTTCACTAGTGGTGTCTCTCCATAGATAAAATAACACATGCTGGGTAAACAAATTACAGTTGGGCAATTGATAGAATAAAGATAAACGTGATATGTCAAGAAGATCACTATGAGATTTACTCTGGGCATTACAACAAAATACATAGACCGCCATCCAACTGCATCTATGACTAATAATCCACTCCCGGGGATATCAATCAGAACACCCCAGAAGTATAAAGTTGCGAACAACAGATAATTGCATTAAGCAAAGTGTGTAATGTAAACAAAGCATATGCCCTTGAGCATATGAATGTTGTTTTCTCCCTAGTAGCAACAGCACATCTACCACCTTAGAGGTTTCTGTCACTCCCCCAGGTGAAATAGAGGCATGAACCCACTATCGAGCATAAATACCCCCTCTTGGAGTCACTAGCAACTACTCGGCCAAGATAGCTACTAACAACGGAGAGCATGCAAGATCATAAACAACATAGAGATAACAAAAGATAATATTCAGTACAGCAACTCAATCATAAACACCAATATTCATCGGATCCCAACAAACCAAACATGTAGAATTACATAACGGTGATCTCAATCATGTAGGGCAGCTCATGAGATCTAAACATGAAGCACATGGTGGAGAAGACAACCATCTAGCTACTGCTATGGATCCATAGTCCAAGGTAGACTACTCACTCATCGCTCCGGAGGCAAGCATGGCGATGAAGAAGACCTCCGGTGGCGATTCCCCTCTCCGGCAGGGTGCCGGGAAGAGCTTCTGGACCCTCCCGATCTTCGGGTCGACGGCGGCGGCGGATCGCGATGTGTTCTGGAAAACTGATCGGGTACTTAGATTTTTTCTGTTGGGGGGTCTTTATAGGCGAAGGGGCGTTGTCAGAGGAGGAGCCAGGTGCCCTCACGCGGGGCCCGCGCGGCCAGGGGCCTGGCCGCGCCGCCCCTGCGTGTGGGGCCCTGGTGGCCCCCCTCCTACTCTCCTTCAGATCTCTGGAAGCTTCCGGGTAAAATAAGACTTCAGGAACTTGTTTCGTCCAATTCCGAGAATATTTCCTGTGTATCACTTCTGAAACACAAAAACAGCAGAAAACAGGAAACTGGCACGGTGGCAACTCGTTAATAGGTTAGTTCCGGAAAATGCATAAAAGTGCCACTAAGTGTAACGAAACAATAGGCAAATGGTGTAAAAACAAGCATGGAGCATCAAAAATTATAGATACGTTTGAGACGTATCACCTATCATCGTCTTTCGCAACATATTTCTTCGCCTTCTAATAAATAAGTCTCTCATAGTACTCTTTGTCATGCATGTCAACTTGGACGCCATGTACGTTTGCCTTTTTCTTCTTCCACGACTAGAGTCACTCGTTCTTTTGAGTTAATTCACTGCTGCACATCTCCGGTCTTGAGTACTTTCAGATTTAAATATTTCTTAGTCATTCTTGATGATTTTACTCATTTTTGTGGACTATCCCTAACGAGGGTTAACTCGACAAATGTCCTAGATGAAGGACTTAGGATCAGGGAGATAGGGCGTTAGATGAACTCGAAGGTGAAATCAGTCAAACAAGGTGTGTATCAAAAGTAAACGTGAGGTGTAAACCTGGCTTGCTTTCAATCTGTCCCTCACCGTCCCCTTTCTGGCCCCTATATATAGGTGGCCAGGTCTCAAGGATCGGGAGGGATCTGATACAGATTACAATATTGACATACGACATGAACTCGTATTTCGACTAGCGTTACAATTGGGCCTAGCTTAACGGGCCTCAGGGGTACTGAAATGATGGGCTCTATTATCTATACCCTTGTCAGTAGTCCCTGATACGTCTCAAACGTATCTATAATTTTTGATGCTCCATGTTTGTTTCTACACCATTTGCCTATTGTTTCGTTACACTTAGTGGCACTTTTATACATTTTCCGGAACTAACCTATTAACGAAGTGCCACAGTGCCAGTTTCCTGTTTTCTGCTGTTTTTGTGTTTCAGAAGTGATACACAGGAAATATTCTCGGAATTGGACGAAACAAGTTCCTGAAGACTTATATCACGGGGAAGCTTCCACACATCCAAAGAAGAGACGGAGGAGGGCCACGTGGGCCCCACACGCACAGGCGGCGCGGCCAGGCCCCTGGCCGCGCCACCCCTGTGTGAGGGGGCCTAGTCCCTCCTCTGACATCGCCCCTTCGCCTATAAAGACCCCCCGACGAGAAAAACCTAAGGGCCCGATCAGTTTTCCAGAATACATCGCGATCCGCCACCGCCGTCGACCCGAAGATCGGGAGGGTCCAGAAGCTCTTCCCGGCACCCTACCGGAGAGGGGAATCGCCACCGGAGGTCTTCTTCATCGCCATGCTTGCCTCCGGAGCGATGAGTGAGTAGTCTACCTTGGACTATGGGTCCATAGCAGTAGCTAGATGGTTGTCTTCTCCACCATGTGCTTCATGTTTAGATCTCATGAGCCGCCCTACATGATTGAGATCACCGTTATGTAATTCTATGATGTTGGTTTGTTGGGATCCGATGAATATTGGTGTTTATGATTAAGTTGCTGTACTGAATTATATCTTTTGTTATCTCTATGTTGTTTATGATCTTGCATGCTCTCCGTTGTTAGTAGCTATCTTGGCCGAGTAGTTGCTAGTGACTCCAAGAGGGGGTATTTATGCTCGATAGTGGGTTCATGTCTCTATTTCACCTGGGGGAGTGACAGAAACCTCTAAGGTGGTAGATGTGCTATTGCTACTAGGGAGAAAACAACATTCATATGCTCAAGGGCATATGCTTTGTACATTACACACTTTGCTTAATGCAATTATCTGTTGTTCGCAACTTAATACTTCTAGGGTGTTCGGATGATATCCCCGGGAGTGGATTATTAGTCATAGATGCAGTTGGATGGCGGTCTATGTATTTTGTTGTAATGCCCAGAGTAAATCTCATAGTGATCTTCTTGACATATCACGTTATCTTTATTCTATCAATTGCCCAACTGTAATTTGTTTACCCAGCATGTTATTTTATCTATGGAGAGACACCACTAGTGAACTGTGGACCCCGGTCCTATTTTAATCATATTGCAATCACCTGTTTACTTTTCCCGCACTGTTTACTTTACTCGCACATTACTACTATTTTCCACTCGATACACTCATAACCTTTGTTTCAAGCAAACCGGTGAGATTGACAACCTCATCGCAAGTTGGGAACAAAGTACTTGCTTGTGTGTGTGCAGGTTCCACAACACCTTCAGTCGTTATCGTCTCCCTTCTCTTGTTCGATAAACCTTGGTTTCTTAATTGAGGGAAAACTTGCTGCTACACTCATCATACCTTCCTCTTGGGGTTCCCAACGGGCTGGTCATTCACCACGCACAAGGACAGTTTGCTCCCACATCAACTTGGAGTAGCAGCTATTTTTCTGGCGCCGTTGCCGGGGAAGAGAGAAGACTTCTGCGAGGGGAGTTCTTCGCACACACATTCTTTACTTTGTTATTTTTTTTGCTTTACTTTATTTTATTTTACCTGCATTGCTTTATATCAAAAACCCAAAAAAAAATAGAATCCTTGGTAGTTGTTATTTCTTTACTTTAGTTTATCATGTTGTTCCCTGAGTTCGTTCTGGAGGACCTCTCTGTAGGGAGTGGTTCGATTATTGGCAAAAGTAACATTGAGGAGTTCTTTAATCACATTAGTATGCACGATGAAGATGAGGAAAAGTCTTGGGTTGAGCATGCTCCTAGTATTGAAGTTGCTTCTATTTATTTAATTGACATGTTGGAAACTAGGTTTGCTAGTCTTAATCCTTATATGCAATATATGTTCCTTAAGCTTCATGAAATTGAGGACCCCGAAAAGAAAGCTTTTATCCTGGAAACTTTGCGTTTAGAATTTAAGGACGTCGTTATTGAAGCTAGGAAGGTTCTTAAACGTTTTAATAAACTCGGTTCACCTATAACGGTTATTAATACAAATGATGAGGAGGACGAGATACCTATACCTTGCAAGCTTTTGGGATTGAATGATGCTTTCGAAAACAATTTTGCCTGGATTTGTCCTGAAAATATTTTTGATGAGAATAGTGTACCAAAGCATGATCACCAAGGGTCTTCAAAAACTTATGTGGATGAAATACAATGCCTTATTGACAAGACCTCTTCTGTTGATCTTAATGCTTCTTCTGAAGGTACTTGATTCGCACTTTTCTGCGCCTAGCTCAAAGGCGTTAAAGAAAAGCACTCTTGGGAGATAACCCATTGTTTACTTTTCAGTACTTTTTCTTTTATTTGAGTCTTGTAAGTCATTACTACTGTAATGACCGCTCCTTATCTTGTTTATTTCGTTTTTGTGCCAAGAGAAGCCTCTAATTTGAGTGAGGTAAAGATTTGGGGATGTTGCTGTCCTGAAACTGTTTTCGGTGCTGCACCGTAAAAATTCGTGAAAATTCTATGTATATCTTTTGGACCTGCGATTTCTTGTGCATATGCCCCAGGTTATATCCAAACTTTTCTTAGTTGAACACTTTTTGATTTGAGCAACGGAAAATCCCTCAAAAATTCGTCCTTTGTCAGCTGTCCAGTTTTGACAGATTTCTGCCAATATTTGTTTTTGCCACTTTATCGCTTTCTTTTGAGTTCTTTTTGATCATGGAACTCTTGTGGAAGTTGCTACAGTAGTATATACTTTATATGTGGTGGTTTTGGGTTGAAACCTGAAGTTAAAAGAGGTTGAATATATTTTATGCTTACACTAATGTTGCTAATAGAATTGTGTTTAGTTTTGTATGAAGGAAGTTTTCAAGTGTAGGGATTGGAGAATGATGAGATGAGTTGAAGAATGGACAAAAGCTCAAGCTTGGGGATGCCCATGCATCACCCCACGAAATATCCAAGAAGTACAAGCGTCAAAGCTTGGGGATGCCCCCGAGGCACCCCTTCTTCATCGGCAAAAATCAGGTCACCTTTCAAGACACTATATTTTTATTGCTTTATGCACTATGTGTTTTTCTTGGAGCGTCAGTTGTTTTAGTTTTCTTAGTTGGTTTAGTTTGTTTGTTTGCTGCAATAAATGGTTGGACCCCAACAAATTTCCTTTGGAGGAGATGTACTCGTTTTCATTTGCAAAGAACGCTCTAGTTTTCACTCTTATCGTTTATCGAGCGTTCTACTTTTTCTGCTACTGCTTTTGGTTTTCGTTTTCGCCTTGATTTGCGTTCAGATCTTGTCATATCTTTTTATCAAGGTGTATTTTTGCCTGTGATCTTTATTGGTTTTCATCAAAAGAGGTGTTTATAAAAATTTCAAATGGTGTTGGAAAAGAGAAAAAGCTTTGTGCAAAATAGTGGTACAAGAAGGAGCTTGTGTAGACTGCGGCTTAGGCTTTTTCATGTCATGCTTGATGTCTTTTTGATAGTATGCTTAGTGGTTTTGCTGTAGCATGACTTGTCTCAAATAACTGAGATTGCTTAATGAGCCTTTGAAAAAAAATCATGCGTTGTTTTTATTGTATGGAAGCATTATTTTGGTTTTCTCCTTGATGCTTTATTTGGGTTGACTTGGCGCATGCTCACACATGTTAGACTCTTACAAAGTCGCCATAAGCCTTCATGATCATTTAGTTTTTGACTTTTGATGCCATCTTATGCTTCTTTTAATGTCGCTTTGTCGCTTTGCATGATTATGGCCATTACTGCTCTCTTAGTTGGTCGCTCCCAGTCTTTTGCTAGCCCTCGCCTTGTACTGAGTATCAGCTCTACTCGTGCATCCAACTCCTAAAAGCCAAGTTTGCCATTGTGTCCACTATAAATTCCTATGCATGGTATTTGTAAGCCATTCCAAAGTAAAATTTTCGTGTGCTACCTTTCAAAAACCTTCAAAACACTTCTCGTTTTGTGACACTGTTTTCAGCTCATGGGGACGTAGTGGTCGGATTTGCTATCTTCCATATTGCTTATTCCAAAAAGAAAAAAAAAGGAAAAAAAAGAAAGAAAAAAGGCACTCCTCCAAAGAATGTGAATGTTGGTGGGCACCCGATGGAATCGGTTAGCCATGGTATGTGAAAGGAAAAGGTGGGGAGGAGTGCCAAGTTTTATAAAAAGAGCACAAGAGTGCCAATCTCTCTCTCAAAAACTTGCTTTATTTTTGTATGGAAGATAGTAAGAACCCCATTGCCAGTCGTTGACAAAGACAACCACCTCTCAAAATCAAGTTTTATCTCTCTGTTTTACAAATGAAAAGCTCTAGCACATGTTTAAATCACTGCTTCCCTCTGCGAAGGGCCTTTCTTTTACTTTTATGTTGAGTCACCACCTTCTTTCTTTATGCACCATTAAGAGAGCATAGTTGTCATTCTTAGTGTGATATGCATTGTCCCAAAGTTCATTGATTGATTCATATTGTTGGTTTCACTTGTTCTTAAATTATTTGTATCTAGTCGCCCTCTTAAACTTTGAGGTGTCCTATGCATTTATGTTTTGCTCTCTTTGAAGGACAAGCTGAAAACCATTTGTATGTTTTTCCTTATGATTTGAACACACGTTTGACTTTCATTGTTTCATTATCATGATCTTTTGTTTGTGTTCATTTACATGTTTACAACATGGTTGCTAAGTTCTTATTGTCATGATTATATCTTTCATGCCCATGTTTTAAGTTCTATTGATCCCAGCTCACCAATGCTTGCATATATGATCAAGATTGTGTAGGTGCATGTCACCTCAAAAATTATTCTTTGTTATCACTTACCTACTCGAGGACGAGCAGGAGTTAAGCTTGGGGATGCTTGATACGTCTCAAACGTATCTATAATTTTTGATGCTCCATGCTTGTTTCTACACCATTTGCCTATTGTTTCGTTACACTTAGTGGCACTTTTATACATTTTCCGGAACTAACCTATTAACGAAGTGCCACAGTGCCAGTTTCCTGTTTTCTGCTGTTTTTGTGTTTCAGAAGTGATACACAGGAAATATTCTCGGAATTGGACGAAACAAGTTCCTGAAGACTTATATCACGGGGAAGCTTCCACACATCCGAAGAAGAGACGGAGGAGGGCCACGTGGGCCCCACATGCACAGGCGGCGCGGCCAGGCCCCTGGCCGCGCCACCCCTGTGTGAGGGGGCCTGGTCCCTCCTCTGACATCGCCCCTTCGCCTATAAAGCCCCCCGACGAGAAAAACCTAAGGGCCCGATCAGTTTTCCAGAATACATCGCGATCCGTCGCCGCCGTCGACCCGAAGATCGGGAGGATCCAGAAGCTCTTCCCGGCACCCTGCCAGAGAGGGGAATCGCCACCGGAGGTCTTCTTCATCGCCATGCTTGCCTCCGGAGCGATGAGTGAGTAGTCTACCTTGGACTATGGGTCCATAGCAGTAGCTAGATGGTTGTCTTCTCCACCATGTGCTTCATGTTTAGATCTCATGAGCTGCCCTACATGATTGAGATCACCGTTATGTAATTCTATGATGTTGGTTTGTTGGGATCCGATGAATATTGGTGTTTATGATTAAGTTGCTGTACTTAATTATATCTTTTGTTATCTCTATGTTGTTTATGATCTTGCATGCTCTCCGTTGTTAGTAACTATCTTGGCCGAGTAGTTGCTAGTGACTCCAAGAGGGGATATTTATGCTCGATAGTGGGTTCATGTCTCTATTTCACCTGGGGGAGTGACAGAAACCTCTAAGGTGGTAGATGTGTTGTTGCTACTAGGGAGAAAACAACATTCATATGCTCAAGGGCATATGCTTTGTTTACATTACACACTTTGCTTAATGCAATTATCTGTTGTTCACAACTTAATACTTCTAGGGTGTTCGGATGATATCCCCGGGAGTGGATTATTAGTCATAGATGCAGTTGGATGGCGGTCTATGTATTTTGTTGTAATGCCCAGAGTAAATCTCATAGTGATCTTCTTGACATATCACGTTATCTTTATTCTATCAATTGCCCAACTGTAATTTGTTTACCCAGCATGTTATTTTATCTATGGAGAGACACCACTAGTGAACTGTGGACCCCGGTCCTATTTTAATCATATTGCAATCACCTGTTTACTTTTCCCGCACTGTTTACTTTACTCGCACATTACTACTATTTTCCACTCGATACACTCATAACCTTTGTTTCAAGCAAACCGGTGAGATTGACAACCTCATCGCAAGTTGGGAAGAAAGTACTTGCTTGTGTGTGTGCAGGTTCCACAACACCTTCAATCGTCATCGTCTCCCTTCTCCTGTTCGATAAACCTTGGTTTCTTAATTGAGGGAAAACTTGCTGCTACACTCATCATACCTTCCTCTTGGGATTCCCAACGGGCTGGTCATTCACCACGCACAAGGACAGTTTGCTCCCACGTCAACTTGGAGTAGCAGTCCCCGAGATTCTACCAGAATTGCAGATTCAGGTTGAATCTCAGATCTTCAAAGCTTTGACTTGATCAGCTCTTGACTTCTTCATATATTCAGATCTTCGACTTGGTCTTTCGACTTTTCTTTTTATTATTATGTCTCGCAAGGGGTTTTGATGAACAAGCCTGACAACTCTGACGGATCAAGAGGCCAGTTAACTACCAGAACAGATACTTGTCACCTACTTCAAATTCAATCCCCTTGGACTTGAATTCGGGAAACCGGTCAAACCCATTCTTTTGCCGCATTTAGGTCTTACAAAGAATGAATCCCAGTAGTTCTCAAGGTACCCAGTGCATCCACCGGGATTTTCTTCACGTCGTAGACACGGATAAGTACCAGTAGAGCGCATCTATGTGTGTATACCAGGCCACACAGGACGGATCCTGGCGTCTTACCTTCATGATATATTTCAACCATGGCATTCAAGTTTCGTCGCGATGACGCAACTCGAGAATCATATTTCGCAGCCTTGTTTGACTATTTCAATATACAAAATATTCGAGTTATCCATTGCAACTCTCATAAATAGCTCCCGATGGAAGTAATCGATGTTTATTTTGTCGACAATGTAGGCAAAGTTCATTGCTGACAAAATGTAACCGATTGCGCCGAAAACACTTGTCCACCAGCTGGTTCTTTATCATTGGCTTCAACTTCTCTCCTTTCTTCTGTCGACTTCTTTCTATCGGGTGCGCGATAGCGCTCCCGATGGGAGTAGCCCCCGAGACTATAGCCGAATTTTTTCGGGCATAGGCTCAAAAATATAAACATATACTATCTCTTGCAATAATTATCGATATGATTCACACTTAATGATTTTTTCTCTTCTTTTCTTATGACTTAAGCCCCCGAGTCCAAGACGAGGTACGCTTGTGCTTCTTGATAGATAACTTTTTACCCCTTTTTTTTGTACGTACCATTTGTCTTGATACGCTGAATCTTCTTTTATCGTCTGCGTTGGGCAGAATATAAGAGCCCGTACATACACTTTGGACCTTGCCTTTGCAGAGGCCCATTAGTATGTACTTATAAATAAAGCATGTTTGGCGAGGGTAAAAACCCTAATCCAGTCATTAGTTTCTTCCTCTGCCGCATTATCTTCCTCTCCTTCATCTCATCTAGGGTTTCTTCTTTCCAACACTTGGCTCCATGGCCGATGCAGGTGAATTGCATCTGAACATTAGCACCCCTGTGGAGAAACGGGGCCGCGGCCGTCCTCGCGGCAGTAGGAACAAGGCTACAATCGCAGCTGCGGTAGCTTTGTCGTTCGCTCCGGTGAAGCGGCGCCCCGGCCGTCCGGCCGGGAGTAAAAATAAACCCAAGGTGCCATCTGCTGCACCAGGTCCAAGCACTCCTTCTCCTAATGCTTCTCCTCCTCCGCCCAGAGTCCTTCTTCTGCATCGTCGGCACGTAGTGCCGTGAGATTCAGCGGTTACCGCTGAAATTCACCAAGTTTATGGACGGGCGAGAACTGCGGGAAGCGGTTCTTCGTGAACACTCTGGGGGAGGAACTCCCTATGAAGTGGAGGTCTGGTACGACGGCGCCGATGAGTAGTACTTCAAGGGCGGCTGGTCACAGTTTGCAGAGGACCATGACCTCCATCAAGGCTTCTTCATGACTTTCGACTTCCACATCGGCATGTCGAAGTTCGACATGAGGATCTTTGACGGCACCCAGTGCCAGAAGGAGTACGAAGCTGAAGTGCATTTTCACTAGATTCTCTTTATGTAATCTCTCTTCCTAGTTGTCCTTTCTCATACTATGTGTAATAAGTAGTCGTGTTTGGATTTCATGTTGCGCCTACCTTATTAATAGACCATGGGAACGGATCATCGTTTCGAGGTATACACTTAATATATTATCGGGTTCCTTTGAACCGTGTGTATTGCTGCCGAATATCGGGTTACAAACAACCTAGTAGTATGTCTCGGATAATCACAAATCTCAAAAACTTGTTAATCTTATTTCATATGACTCGAGGGTCTGAGCCCCCGAGTGGAAAGTAAAATATTTATACATATTGTCGAGTTGACCCAAGGAACCCGACCTATGGCCTCATGTTCTGGGTTCAGAAGGTCATAACTCAAAAAACTCTTTGTTTCCTTATGTCGCCTATGCATAGAACCGTCGTAGTTACTCTGCATTCTACGGGTTACTCTCGTCTGTCCCCATTTTCTTGTCTTGTAGTCGATAAGCTCCTCCTGGTATTACTTCTGTCATGATGTAAGGTCCCACCCATGGGGACTCTAGTTTTCCATGCCCGTCTTGCTTGAGTCGTAAGACTAGATTTCCCACTATGAAAGACCGTGGACAAACTTGACTACTGTGGTAGTTTCGTAGATTTTTCTGATATTGAGTGGCTCTAGCGAGTGCTACGTCTCTCGCCTCGTCGAGTGCATCGACATTATCCTGAAGCGCTTCTGTGGAAGTTGTCTCATCATATGCCGCTATTCTTGGAGCTTCGTGGGTGATTTCGACTAGAAGCACGGCTTCTACGCCATGGACCAGGAAGAAAGGCGTTTCTTGAGTAGCTGCGTTGGGTGTAGTTCGGAGACTCCAGAGTACGGAGGGTAGCTCGTCTACCCAAGCGTGCTTGGCTTTCTCGAGGGGTGCCAACAGCCTTTTCTTTATCCCGTTGCATATTAAGCCGTTGGCTTATTCGACTTGCCCATTTGTCTTTGGATGTGCTACAGATGTAAATTTCAATTTGATTCCCAAACCTTCACAGTAATTCTTAAACTCCTTCAATGTGAAATTTGTCCCATTATCTGTGATGATGCTGTGTGGTACTCTGAAGCGAAAGACTATGGACTTGATGAAGTTGATTGCGGCTGTAGAATCTTGGGTTGTTACTGAGGCTGCCTCTACCCACTTGGTTAACTTGTCGACTGCCACCAGCATATAAACATGCCCTCCTGGCCAAGATTTGTGCAATTTTCCTACCATGTCGAGACCCCATTGCGCAAAAGGCCAGGATAATGGTATTGGTTGCAATTCTGCTGCTGGCGCGTGTGGCCAAGATGCGAAACGTTGATAGGCCTCGCACTTCCTTACTATATCTTTCGCGTCTTCAATGGCTGTGAGCCAAAAAAATCCTGCACGAAAGGCTTTGGCTGCAATGGCTCTGATACTAGCGTGATGTCCACAGACTCCTGCGTGGATATCCTTTAAGATTTCCTGCCCTTCTTGAGGAGTGACGCATCATTGCAAGATGCCGGTTATACTTTTCTTGTATAATTTTCCTTGTAACATGACAGAAGCCTTGGATCGTCGTATTATCCTCTTCGCTTCTACTGTATCTTCGGGTAGTGTTTTGTTTATCATGTATGCCAAATATGGCTGCATCCAAGTTTCTTCTATCATCATGACTTCCTTTGGTTCTGCTATGCTTGTTTTTCCAGCCCCCGAGCCTGACGCTTGGTGCTGGCCTTGTTCCTCTGTAGTCGAAGTATTGTTGCTTTTGATTGATCTTTCTATGATTTCTTCCCAAAAGACTCCTTGTGGTACGGGTAAGCACTAGGACCCGATGTTTGCTAGATTGTCGGCTTCCTCGTTACTGGCTCTGCTGACATGCAAAACTTCGCATCCATTGAATGTTCCCTCTAGATAATAGTATAAGTTTCTGTATGCTGTCATGTTGTTGCTGATGGCGTCGCACTTGTTCTTCATTTGTTGGACGATGAGATTTGAGTCTCCAAATATTTTCAGTCGAGTTGCTCCGCATGCCTTGGCCATTTTTGTTCCATGGAGCAACGCCTCGTATTCGGCTTCATTATTAGAAGCTTGGGGAAAACTCATCCTTAACACATACTTCAACTTGTCGCCTTGTGGTGATATCAAGACCACTCCTGCTCTTGCGCCTTGGATTCTTTTTGAACCGTCGAAGTACATTGTCCATACACTCGATAGATCTGGCGGTCCTATGTTTTGTAACTCCAGCCACTCTACTGTGAAGTCTGGTAAAACTTGTGATTTGATCGCCTTTCGCTTTCCATACGTGATGTCCAGGCATGATAACTCAATTCCCCATAAGGAGACACATCCTGTTGCTGAAGGGTTGTTCAAAATATTGGATAGTGGTGCTTCGTTAACCACTATTATTGGGTGTACCGTGAAATACTGCCGTAGTTTTCGTGCTGTTTTGAATACACTATATGCGAGCTTTTGATAGTGCAGATATCTCTGTTTTGTTGGAGATAGTACTTCACTGACGAAATATACTGGCCTCTGGACACCGTGAGCTTTTCCCTCTTCACTTCTTTCGACTACCAATACTGTACTCACCACCTGATGTGTTGCAGCGATGTAAAGTACTAGTGGCTCTTTCTCATTTGGTGCGACCAACACTGGTGGCGTGGAGAGCACTTTTTTCAACTGCGCGAAAGCTACATCTGCTTCTTCTGTCCACTCGAATTTGTCATCTGATTTTTTCATAAGTGCATAGAAAGGGAGTGCTTTCTCTCCCAATCGAGCAACAAATCGACTTAGTGCCGCGACGCGTCCTGCGAGCTTTTGTACATCGTGCAGTTTTGTTGGTTTCCCCATTGTTAGGATTGCTTGAATCTTTTCTGGGTTTGCTTCTATTCCTCTTACTGATACCAGGAACCCCAGGAGTTGTCCTGCTGATACGCCGAAAGAACATTTTGTCGGGTTAAGCTTGAGCTTGTACCTGTTCAGATTGTCGAAAATTTCTGCCAAGTCGCTTATCAGAGACTCCTCTTTCCTTGTGGTGATGACCACGTCGTTGATGTAGACTTGGATGTTGCATCCTATCTGGCTTCCGAGGCAATTTTGTGTCATCCGCTGGTAGGTTGCTCCTGCATTTTTTAGGCCGAAGGGCATGACTTGATAACAGAACACGCTGTATGGTGTGATGAAAGCTGTCTTTTCCTCATATTATTTCTTCAGTTTGATCTAGTTATAACCAGAATATGCATCTAGGAAGGAAAGCCGTGCGCACCCTGCTGTTGAGTCAATTATCTGATCAATGCAGGGTAGCGGGAAGGGATCCTTTGGATAGTGCTTGTTGAGAGATGTGTAGTCGATGCACACTCTTTGTACGTCTGTGTTTTTCTTGGGTACAATGACTGGGTTGGATACCCAGGTTGATGACTTGATTTCTCGGATGAATCCGGCGTTTTCTAGCCTATGTAGCTCTGATGCTATTGCTTTTCTTTTGGGTTTGTCAAATCATCGTAGTGGTTGCTTGACTGGCTTTGCTTTAGGATCCACATTTAGTGCGTGCTCGACGAGTTCCCTGGGAACCCCTGGCATGTCTGAAGGACACCAGGCGAAGAATTCCCAGCGCTCACGGAGGAACTCGATGAGCACGCTTTCCTATGCAGAATCCAGGTTTACTGCTATAGAGGTGGTTTTGTTCGGGTCCGTGGGGTGGACCTGGATTTTCTTCGAGTCTTGAGTTGCATCGAAGGCCTGATCTGGCAGGGATCGTCCGACGTCAGGTAGCACGTTGTGGTCAGTTTCGCCTTTTAGTCTTGCGTACTCTGCTGTCATGCCGAAAGTTTGCGCCAGCCTATTGAATTCTTTGTCACAAGTGTTGGATACTTCAAAGCTGCCTTGCACCGTGATTGTTCCTTTGGGTCCTGGGGTTTTGAGCGTGAGATATGCGTAGTGAGGTACTGCCATGAACTTTGCAAATGCTGGGCGACCCAGGATTGCATGATACTGTGAAGGCCAGTCCATGACTTCAAACTCCAGCTTCTCTCTGCGATAATTGCTGCTGTTGTCGAAGCAAACGTCGAGTTCTATTTTTCCAAGAGGGTAATTTGCGCCTCCTGGTACTATTCCGTGAAAAGAACAATCTGTTAGCCTTAGACTTTCCAGTGAGATGCACATTGCCTTCAGGGTTCTTGCGTATATTAGGTTTATGCCACTATCTGCATCCATGAATACTCTCCCGATATCATATCCTCCTATTTGCGCCTTTAGCACCATCGGTGAGTGCCCCGGCCTAGGCACTTTCCTCGGGTGGTCTGCTTTGCTGAACCTGACTGGTTGATCGGACCACTGCAGGTACTCTGTAGTGGCTGGTGGTGATGATATAGCTAGGTTTACTTGTCTGGATATGCTCTTGCGCTCTTTCTTGGATTTTGGCACCGGTTGGATCATTGCAAATATATATACTTTCGACTCCAGATGTTTCGCTAGTCATTGTACTTGGTATCCCTGACTCATACTTTTCTTTCCTTGCCGTATTCCTTGGTTCGAGTCCATGGCGCTTTGCAGCCTCAAGAAGGTTCTGCAATCCTTCATTTGATGGTTAGAAACTCTTTTCCCATCTAGGTATGCGTAGTGGATTCGACAAGGTCCGTAGAGCATGTCCTCTGCCGACGGGCCAGAGTACTTTGATTTTTCTACTCCATGATTTCCTCTTGCCTGGAACTCCTTGTTTTCGTAGCCTTCCTCGTCCCTTCTTTTGTATCCTGCGGCTACCTGATTTCGCCTTGCGTGGCTATCTCCATTGCGATATCTTCGCCTCTGCTTGCTTGCTCTGTCGACTTCTGGTGAACGTCCCCTTTTATTGTTATATGCGTCTTCTCCATCGGCGAATCTGTTGGCTACTTCCATTAATTCAGACACTGTCCTTGGCTTTGTTCTCCCTATCTCTTCCACGAGGTTCGAATGACGAAGGCCACCCGAAAAAGCATCTCTTGCTCTTTCGTCAGAGACATCTTCTGCTGAATTTTTGATTACACTCCAGCGTTGTATATAAGAGCGTAGGGTCTCGTCTTTCTTCTGTGCGCATGACTTGATTTCTTCCAGCGATGCTGGGCGCTTATATGTTGAGCGAAAATTTCTTGCGAATTGCTTCTCTAATTCTCCCCAACTCCCGATATAATCGTTGGGTAGGATGTTCAACCAGGACCGTGCTGCGCCGGTGAGGTGTAACTGCAAACTTTGCATGGCTGTTGCCCTTGTTCCTCCGAGTATCTATACTGCTTGCAGGTAGTCTGATAACCATAGAGTGGGTTCTTGCAACCCATCATACTTTTCTTGATCGTGCGGCAACTTGAATCCTTTGGGTACCCGTGTTTTGCGAACCCTACGGGTAAAGCATAACGCTCCCATCTCTTTTTCATCATCTTCATAATTTTCCTCTCTCCACGCAGTTGTTTACTCGTGCTTGTGCTATTATGTTTCTTGCGTCCTCCTTCCGTTTTTGTCGACTCTCGTCACCTGATGACTCACTGGATTCATTTCGCGAGGACTTGCGCTTGAACTCTTCCTTTCGCCTTTCCTTACGATGTGTCGCCTTTTCCTCTGGAAGTTTTCTCATTAGCTTGTCTTCTATCAACCCGAGGCTTCATATTGCGGCTTGATGCATGTGCTCCCGTGGATCTCCAGGCTCTGGTTGTGTGGTTAGTAGGTACGCCCGTGCTACTACCAATGCTGCTTCTGGTGTTTCTTGCACGAAGTCTTCTTCCTCTTCTGACTGCTGCGCGCTTAAACTTTTTGCATAGCTTTCTTCTCTTGTCTGCGCCGTTGTCCTCCTGTTGTGCTTCGGGTCTCTGTGCCTTTCCATGCTGCACTCTGATGCATCGCTATACTCATCCCAATATCCTCCACTTGACGTATTGTTGTCATCTCGGCTTCTCATAAACATGTCTCTTTCCTCCCTTAACTTCTTTCTGCGCTGGTGCAGCGCGTATGGATATCCCATCAGCACTTCTCTCCTTGAATCTGCGGGTACTTATGTGCCGTGATTGATGGCTGACATGATGATTCTTCACTCTCCGGTTGAAACGTGAATTTTCTCCTTTTCCTTTTTGCTGTTACTCCTTGGTTTTTTTGACTTGCATGTCGATCTCTTTGTTGCCTTCGTGATTATCCTCTTCTGCTGCTTCAGTGATAATGACGCATAACTGATGTACGCTTCTGGAGATGCCACTACTTACGGTGGCGAAATCCCTTGGACTATAGTGAGTTTTAACCGCTGTTGCTTTCGTGTCGGGCTTTCCCCGAATTTCGTTGAATTCCTCGAGTCTTTTTTGCATATCTTCTGTAGTTGTGAGACTGACCGGTGAGTTTACCTCGCTGGAAGAGCCCACGGATGATCCAGATATTGTGATTCTCTCAGCTTTGCTTGCCGACGGATCCAATTTCGCCAGATCCGAAAGGCGAGTTGAACCCGAAGGTCCGACGTAGAAGCTTAAACTTCCGATCGTTAGCTCCATCTCTTGATTTTCATTGACTTCTGGATTGCTACTGGCTAAAAGCGAAAAAGCCGTCGAATTCATGATTCCAACGCCCAGAGTCCCCACGGTGGGCGCCAATTGACGAGGGTTAACTCTTCAAATGTCCTAGATGAAGGACTTAGGATTGGGGAGATAGGGCGTCGGATGAACTAGAAGGTGAAGTCAGTCAAACAAGGTGTGTATCGAAAGTAAATGTGAGGTGTAAACCTGGCTTGCTTTCAATCTGTCCCTCACCGTCCCCTCCTGGCCCCTATATATAGGTGGCCAGGTCTCAAGGATCGGGAGGGATCCGATACAGATTACAATATCGATATACGACATGAACTCGTATTTCGACTAGCGTTACAATTGAGCCTAGCTTAACGGGCCTCAGGGGTACTGAACTGACGGGCTCTATTATCTATACCCTTGTCAATCCCTCTTCGCCTAAAATCCAATGCCTATGCCGCGCTCGCCTCTTTTTGCGCATTCGCCCATACACAGTTTAATTTGCCTCTTGCGTCCGTACGGTGTGACAATGGTCGTGAGTTCGACAATGCCAAACTCCACTCCCTCGCCTCTGCACATGGCATACACATTTTCTTGTCGTGCCCATACACCTCCCAACAAAACAGTAAAGCTGAGCGTATTATACGCACAGTCAATGACATCGTGCATCTTCTCTTATTTCAGGCCATTTACCGCCTCGTTTTTGGGTCGAAGCTCTTTATTATGCCACTCACGTTCTTAGTCTCCTTCCTACCAAAACCATTTGCGCGCCCTCCCCATACTTCGCTCTTCATCACACGTGCCCGGACTACTTGGCTCTTCATATTTTTGGTTGTCTTTGCTACCTCAACACCACATCCATTATGTCTCACAAACTCGCACCCCGGTCTAGTTTTTGTGTTTTTCTTGGTTATTCACCTCATCTTAAGGGTTATCGCTGCATGAACCTTGCCACTCTGTGCGCCCTCGTTTCTCTCCATGTTGTTTTTGACGAATCTACTTTTCCCTTTGCCTCGCCGCACCCTCCCTCTGCTGCCACTTACGAGTTTCTCAATGACATTCCTTCTACCGTCATTCCTCTGGTTGCCCCGCACACCCGTACAGCGCCGCCCTCGCTGGCATCCTCCATGCTGCGCTCACCGGCGCCCCCGCTAGCACCCTCTCTGCAGCTTTCCCCGGCGCCCTCGCCTGTGCATCACACACGCAACATCTTCAGCATACATGTCCCTCCCCGTGAGCACCTTAACATGCATGATTCTGTCAACACGTACTCGACGGTTCCCTCCTCCGCACATGCGGTGCTCAAGGATCCCAACTGGCTCGAGGCTATGACCGAGGAGTATCGTGCTCTCCTCAGCAATGACACTAGGGACGTCCTCAGAATGCCAACATTTTCTTTGGCAAATGGTTCTTTCGCCACAAGCTGAAGCTCGATGGCTCTCTCAACCGCTACAAAGCATGCTGGGTGCTTCACGGTTTCTCTACATTGCGCTTTTCCTTTAATGGGAGACTCGCCAGCTTGACGTCAAGAACGCCTTCCTCCACGGCAAGCCCGCCGAGGTTGTCTACAGTCGCTAACCCACCGGCTTCATCGACTCTACTCGCCTCGAGCATGTTTGTCGGCTGAATCGTTCTCTATACAGTCTCAAGCAGGCTCCTCGCGCGTGGTACCATTGTTTTGTGACCTTCATCACCTCGATCGGCTTCACGTGCTCACGCTCCGACATGTCATTGTTTGTTCTTCCGTGCACGAAGGGTACGGCTTTCCTCTTGTTGTACGTCAATGACATCGTCCTCACCGCATCCTCGTCTCGACTTCTCGACCGGATCACCACCTCCCTCCGCTCTGAGTTTGCCATGACGGATATGGGCAGCCTCCACTACTTCCTCGGCATCGCAGTCACCTGTGACTCCTCCGGCGTGCAGCTCTCGTACGCCAAGTATGCTGCGGAGATTCTGGACAACGCCGACTGACTGCTGCAAGTCCGCTACAACACCGGTTGACATGTCGCCAAAGCTTTCCGCCTCCATCGGCCCTCCCGTGTCTGATTCGACTGAGTATCGGAGTCTCGCCGGGGCTCTCTAGTACCTCACCCTCATGCGCCCTAGCATCACATACGCCGTTCAACAGGTGTGCCTTCACATGCGAGAGCCGCGCGAGAAGCACTTGGCGGCCATTAAGCGCATCTTGTGCTATGTCAAGGGCACGATGTCTCATGGACTCTAGCTTCATTCGTCTATACCGGATTCCATGGTAACCTACAGTGATGCCGACTGGGCCGGCTCCCATGACACTTAACGTTCCACGCTGGGTTTCTGCATCTACCTTGGTGATAACCTCGTCTCATAGTCTTCGAAGCGGCAACACACGGTCTCTCGTTTCAGTGCTGAGGCTGAGTACCATGCTGTTGCTAACGCCGTTGCCGAGGCTAGTTGCATTCGCCAACTCCTCCACGAGCTTCATCGACCATCTCCTCCAGCTACGGTTGTGTTCTGCGACAATGTTAGTGCCGCCTACATGTCAACAAACCCCGTTCAGCACCAGCGCACCAAGCACGTCGAGATCGATCTTAACTTTGTTCGTGCTCATGTTGCAATAGGCCAGGTTCGCGTGTTGCATGTTCCTTCGTCTTGACAGTTTGTTGATATCTTGACGAAGGGTCTTTCATCACCGTTGTCTCTGGATGTTCGGTCCAGTCTCAACGTCCGTACTCCTCCCGTTGTGACTGCGAGGGAGTGTTAGAGATATGTCATATTATGTGACATGATTGCGAGAGATATGTCATATTACGTGGCATAACTTCTTGATCCTCTAAATCGTGAAGAGTCATTATTGATCTCTCGTTTATAATTAGGATTGTACTTCTTGTATAAATACACAAGCAACGAAAAGGTCCAAGTGTGATCAATTCTCTCACACGCATTAGGGCATCACTATATATATTAGAGACATCTACTACTCCCACTGCATTCAGAAGCACCAGCACCAGTCCACCCAAATTAGCTTGCTCGAGAGCTAGCCACCACACACGAAGCAAGTGCGTCATGGGGGAAGCTCCAGTTGATGTCGCGGCGTCGTACGACGGCTTCTTCGGCGTGGGGGAGTGCAAGGGCCAGGTTGAGATCGACGGCGAGCAGGTGCCGCTGGTCCTGACACCGGCCAGCCCCGAGGTGAGCGCTAACCACGAGGCGCTGGTGGCGGCCCTGGTGGCCAACCGGGAGTGGGTGGAGGAGAAGGTGGTGGCCAACAGCGCCGTGCTGCTGCGCGGCTTCGGCGTGCGCGACGCCGTGGAGTTCGACGCCATCGTGGACACGCTCGGGTGGCCGGACATCCGGTACGTTGGCCCCGCCCCGCGCACCCACATCCACGGCCGCGTCTGGACCGCCAACGAGGGGCCGCTCGAGGAGTTCATCTACTACCACCACGAGATGGTCCTCGTAAGTACACGGCTCCATCTCCATCATCTTGCTTGTTCCACCTCACCACCGATCGTGTAATGTGTTTGTTGTACGTACAGATCAAGGAGTTCCCGGGGAAGGTGATCCTGTTCTGCGAGGTGCCGCCGCCGGAGGGAGGGGAGACGCCGTTCGTGCCGAGCTTCCGTGTGACGGAGCGCGCGCTGAAGGAGTTCCCGGAGATGGTGGAGGAGTTGGACGCCAAGGGTCTACGCTACACCTTCACGGCGCTGAGCAAGGACAACACCAAGTCCATGCGCGGCCGCGGGTGGGAGGATGCCTTCGCGACGAACGACAAGGCCGTCGCCGAGCAGAGGGCCCGCGCGCTGGGAATGGACGTGGAGTGGCTGCCGGAGGAGGGCGGCGTGAGGACCATCCTGGGCCCCAGGCAGCTGACGCGCGTGTTCCCGGGCCGGAAGGGGCGGCGGATGTGGTTCAACACGGTGGTGGGGATGCACGGCAAGGAGCTCAGCTCCGCCACGTTCGCTGACGGTTCAGAGATCCCGGCGGAATTCGTGAAGCGGTGCGGCGAGATCATCGAGGAGGAGAGCATCCAGTTCCGGTGGGAGAAGGGCGACGTGCTCATCCTCGACAACCTAGCAACGCTCCACGGCCGCCGGCCGTCACTGGCGCCCAGGAGGGTCCTCGTCGCCACTTGCAAGTGATGATCCCATCCATGTTCGTCTCGTCATCCAACTCCAGTACAAATTAATTAGATAATCAAGCCTGTGGATGAACCTAAGCTTGGTTAACTCATTAAACTTCGATGCTGGTGATGGATGGGTGCTACATTTGGCTCTTCCCATAAGTAGTTACTCCGGAAGAATAAGAGCTGCCTGCAATGGTTGACTAAGTCAGTGGACTTAATAGTTTATTAGCAGGCAGAGAAAGTTGTGTGGTATCCTCCTTTCAAAATTAAGAGTATGCTATGTACTAGTAGTTTTGCATCATGCTGAGTGACATGCACTATATGATAGTATTATAATATGTAAGTTTTTATTTTCATTAAGAGAGAAATAGTCATGGTATGTATACACACTGTTGTGCTTCTAATATTAGCCCCATACATGTTTCAGACATTAGCACGATCTTCCAAATGCAACAAGTAGATCTATATTTGTTTCATATAAGTTATGTGTCAACAGAGGCGTAGCCAGGAATTCCTAGCGCCCCGGGCCAAAATCTATGGCACAAAAAAAAACCAAAAAAAAACGAGTTTGGGTTTTAAGGCATATGTAATACAAATTTTAACACAATATTCAATGGTACAATATGTGGCATCCAGGGTACAAAATATGGTACAAAATCAAAGATCTGATTGTTCCAAGCCTCCCATGAGGCTATAACTACAACTTCACTTGCAGATAATCATGAAAGCATCTATAGCCTTTTCCTACCCATGTCGGTTCATATGTATGACCAGTTGGTGGGCATGGATCCCTGCTAATATACTCACTTCTAGCAATATTTCAAATTTCTGGATCAAAATTTCCAATTGGTTTTCTTAAACTAGGATCTGAGTTCTATAACATGAGGGATATTATTACTTGCTCTAGTTAAAGGACCTGATTCTGTGGATGCAGGGCTTTGTATTAGGAAAAAGTTATCAACTCTTCTACTCCCTCCGACCACTAATACTTGTCTCTACATGGATGTATCTAAACACTAAAATATGTCTAGATACGTCCATGCGAAGACATGTATTAGAGGGAGTACTTATTTTGTTCATCTTGTTGTCTTTCTGTATAACAAAAATCGAAGCAAAATCAATGCAAGATCAGGGCAGAGCAACAAAAGGGAAGGGGAATTAGAGGAATCAGAACCTGGCGGGCGGCTCTGCTTGCGTGATTGCGTCCTAGGGCGGGAACGTGAGACGACAGGAAGGCGGCCGCGAAAGGAGCAGCCGCCGCCGCCAGCGGGGTCGCTGGAGGTGCGCGGGCGGGCGACGCCCAGAGAGGTTGCTGGAGGAGCGCAGGCGGGCGGCAGCCGGAGAAGTTGCTAGAGGAGGATGGGCGGGCGGCGGCCGGTGTCCGGCGGGGTAGCTAGATGAGGGCGGGAGCGCGGCGGTGTTCAGCCTTGCAGGACGACCAGACTCCTGAAGACATAGAGCAGTCGAGGGCGGCGGGGTCGGGGTCCTGGCATCGATGGGTGACTTGCGGTTATATTTCGCTTGGTGGGCAGACCTAACAGGCTAATTGGGCTGGGCTGAGATGGACTGCGCCCTAGGCCGAATTTCTTTATATAGGCTAAAAACAATTCTACGCCCCAGGCCATGGCCCGTGTTGCCTGGGGCCTAGCTACGCCTTTGTCTGTCAAAGACTCAAAGTTCAAAGGTTAAAAACGGCATACCAATCATGGGTAAATTTTTTATGTATCTATTTGCAACATAACTCATGGTCGATGCATCTCAATGGTACAAGTCAGTAAGAATGACCGCAGGTAAACTTTGGGAAAACTCCATATGGAGGCCGAGCTACACATAGCTCGGAATCCTCGCTGTCCATTACAGTTCACGATCATTTTTTTTGTACGCATCCTGTAGTTGTATTTGATGTATATGTCTCCCAGGTTCTCTGTATCTCCAAGACTTATTCTAGATGGCACAAGAGCCAGCTCAGGTTAATCTTAGGGCCGCAATGGGCTTCTGACGCGCACGAGCAGATCTATGTGCGGCCCAGCCGTGGACTTGTGCCTCCAAGCGCTGACACCGGACGTGTTCCAGAGTCTATTTCTTCTTCAGTAAATGAATCTGAATCATTTTCAGACCCCCCTTGCACGCTCGAAGAAATCCCCGGCGGGCTGGGATGTAGCGTCGTAGAGCTAGCCTCAAAAGCGGATGGTTCTGCACGCCACGGCACAAGCGGATGGTCTCCGCATCCGCATTAGCTCGCTCTCGTCCATCCGGTCCGACAGCAGCAGCACACCAGCAGACTTGTCTCCCTGAACTCGAACTCACGCGAAGTGGAAAAACGAGAAAGAATGAGATGAACACAGAGACAAGGTTTTGTGTTGTGCTCAACAACTTGCAGCGTTTTCTGTTCTTCCTTTTATTCAAGCGAAAAGGGAAACATGCCGAGCGACGTGCCCAGCTACCGATCGTGACATCCCATGATCTAAGCATCGTGCTCAACAAACTAGACTGAGTCATGAGCCGCACATATCGCAACAACCAGCTCGAGCTGAAACAAAACAGAAAACGGCTAACTATCCTAAGCCTGACGAAACTGACAGAGGTGTCAAAAGGACACTTGTCTAAACATTCGGAACTAGTGAGGGAGCTAGGGTTTAAGCAACAATCTCCCCCTCAACCCAGGCGTACGACCTGAGTGTCGACGATGCCAATCTTGCCGCGAAGTTCCTCGAAACAGACACGACCGATAGCCTTCGTCAAGATATCTGTCTTCTGCTCACCGGTGCTGATGAACTCCACGGCGATCGTGCCCTTCTCCACGTAATCACGAATGAAGTGGTAACGCAGATCAATGTGCTTGCTCTTCTCGTGCAACACTAGATTCTTGCAGAGCGAGATAGCGAATTTGTTGTCGATGAACATGGTGACCGGCGGTGCTGCTTTGTTCATCAGCTCGCCGTACAATCGAGCAAACCACACACCTTGGCATGCTCCTACCGCTGCTGCGATGTATTCCACCTCACACGTCGACTTGGCGACCACCGATTGCTTCTGGGATTGCCAGGTGACTAGGCTATTGCCGAGGAAGAACAGCATGCCTGACATGCTCTTCCTGGAGTCGATGTCGCCGACATGATCAGAGTCGCTGAACCCGACCAGCACCTCGCCATCACCTCGACGGTACACACACCCGTGGTTCAGTGTACCGGAGATGTACCGAAGAAGGTTCTTTACCGCCACAAGATGATCAGCCGCCGGTGCTTCCATGAATCTGCTGAGGTAGCCCACGACGAACGTGATGTCGGGGCGGGTGATCACCAGGTACCTGAGGCTGCCGATGATGCTGTGGTAGAAAGTAGCATCGACGGGCGCCTCCTTGCTGTCCTTGCTCAGCTGGCATCGGTCCTCCATTGGCGTGCGGACGGAGTTGCAGTCCGACAAGCCTGCTTTGTCGAGCAGTTTGCCTGCGTAGGCTCCCTGCGATATGGTGATACGTCCTTGTTCTTGCTTCACCTCCAGCCCAAGGTAGTACTGGAGGAGGCCGAGGTCGCTCATGGATAACATCCTCTTCATCTCCTCCTTGAACCTAGTATTCATACAACCTCTCAAAAAATAAGGCACCCTCGATTTTATGTATTTTTTCTTTGATCAATATTTACTCTAAATGTATAAAGAATGTTAGTATAAAATTAGCATCTCAGTTAGCTCCAAACGCGACCATGTCCGCGACTGGGGAAGGCTCGCCGCCGCCGCCGCCTTGATCTCCCACCTCCGTCCAGCTCCGGCTCCGCCGCGTCCAGATCGAGTATCCTCTCGGCGCCCTCTCTCCGTCCACCCGAAGGTTCATTGCTGCCGTCGGGTCGCAGCGGGGCTCCTCCGCGCGCTCCGTCGCCTGCTCAAGCTCCGCCATCCCTGCCCCATCCAGCCCCGATGTGCTCACAGGTCGGGCCCTATCCTGGCGGCAAAGGCCATCCTGCTCGTCCCCGGGTACCTCCGCCGCCGGCGCTGCAGACTTCCAGGCTTTCTCCAGCCGCCGCCCCTGCTCGTTTGTCGCGGCTTCCACCGGCTGGGCGGTTTCGGAAGGAGAACGCCGACGCGTTGGTCTCGCCCCCGGTCGTCCCCTTGCCAGCGACGGCGGCTGCTCCTTGCCAGCAGCTCAGCGCCCCCGCACTGCTCGCCGGTTCCGTCTCCTTCATGCCGCAGCTGCCGGCTTTGATGCCTGAAGGTGGAATTCCCCCTTCCGCAGCGCTGGGGCGCTCGGTTGCGGTGGGCGAAGGACCTGTGCAAGTGCCGGAGGCCAAGACAGTGCTCGTGGATGCCATCTCCTGCCTGCAGCCGCCGGCGACATCAATGCCGACCGGGCCTTTTGCGTCTTCAGCGGGCTGCTGCTCAGCTTCCGTCCCCGAGGCGCCCATGTCTACCACGCCATGGCCTTCGTGGGTCTCCACTGCTGATGCTACTGACATCGACGAGGAAGATGAAGAGGAGCTCGCTCCCCAAACACCGACTGCCACCAAGCCCGCTGCAGAGGAAGCCCCACAGACGCTGTTGGCTGCCCACCCCACTGTTGATGTGTGCCATGTTGAGAAGGTGCCGGTGGAGGCCTTCGACGGCCTCTTTGCTACAGCAGCGTCTCTTGGAGACGAGGAAGGCTGGGTGAAGGTGGGTCAGGGCGGCCGCCCCGGCCGCGCGCCATTGCCTTCGCTTCGACAGGAAGCTCTCGAGCGGAGTCTTGCCTTCAAGCGGTGGGCTCGGGGGGAGATGTTTTCGGTGCCTCAAGCGTGGCCACCAGGTCAGCTCGTGCCGTGAGCCCTTCAGATGCATCCGCTGTCGTCGTCCTGGTCATCGGGAGCGATTTTGCCGTGCGCGCTTTTCGGACGCTCGTTCATGCTCTCCGGATACTCATGCTCCTTGTCAGCGGAGCCGCTCTCCGTCCGCTCAGCCCTGTCGTCCCTCGTCGTCCCGGAGTTGGGCTGAGGTCGTGTGCCACTCGTCATTGCATGCAGAGGTGCCGCCAAGACCCTCTCCTAGGTGTTGTGAGGAGTTCAGTGTCAACGCCGGTTTGGACTCTCTCTTTCAGTCGAAGGTTGCCTTGATGCGCATGGAGCTCCTTCAGTTGGTCGACGTCCGCATCGAGGAGGCCTCTCACCCCCTTCGTGAAGAGGTGGCAACTCTCGAGCTATTGTTGGCGCATGCTGGTGTTTCTTTGGAGCCGACACAGGCACGTACTATTGATGGCCTAGGGCTCGCCCCCGCGCAGGCTTCGTGTCCACTTGACTCCTCTGAGCAGAAGTCGTCTGTGGTTGAGGAAGAACATCTCCATGGTTGTTTCTCTCCTCGTGGCAGTCTTTGCCCGCCGTTGCAGCCTGATATGTTGGTTGCCTCTGAGAGCAAAGGCACGGATGGGGCTTTGGCTTCGGGGCAGATCACACGAGAGCTTAATGAGTTGTGTGGGGAATCTTCTGTGATGCCTCCGTTAGAGTCGGGATCATTTAAGGTGGTGGTTGTGACGACCTCGCCACCGCGGTTGCTCGTCTCTTTGGACAGTGGAGGAGTGTTGGCGCATAGATCTGAGGCTCTTTTTGCTAAAGAGCTTTGTGGCTTGCTCGCTAGTTTAGTGATGGCTAGCCCAGGCTATGGCAAGGACATTGCCTGTATCTTGGCGGAAAAAGCTTCGGAAGACATAATCAAGAAGGTGGAGAAGTCTCTAAGGAAGGTTTCTCTCTGGAGCAACAGAAGAAAGAGGGGCGTAGCAAGGAAAGCATCGGTAACCATTTGATTGACGAACCCTCTTTGTTTCGTCCGTTTAGTGGATCTTCTTTGCAGCATGGTGCTCCTTGGGTCGTCAGTTCATGGTTATAGTAGGTTAAGTGGTTTTGAGGTTGCTTGCTTAAGGTTTGTTGTCTTGTGGATGGTTTCGTTGTAATGGTTTTTGCCCGGTTTTCCATTAATTAACTGGGCAATTCTCTTCTTCTTAATTAATAAATTGAGGCAAAGCTTTTGCCTCCGTTTCAAAAAAATAATATAAAATTAGCATTATTGAAATATGTTTCAATTCAAAGATACTAATTTTACATAATATAATCAAGTTTTAGTTGCTCTATTTATTCGGTCAAAATTTGCTTTAAGATACATGTGCGCCTTATTTTTTGAAATGGAAGTAGTAATAGACTAGGGTCTGTTTGTTTGGGCTGCTGCTGTTGAGAAGCAGCTGTAGCTGGTGAGCTGTTAGAAAGCAGCTGTAGGAAGCAGCTGCTGAAAGTTGAGATTTGATGTTTGGTAAAAGTGCTGTTGATTGCTGCTGTTGCTGTTTTGAACGATGGAATGACTGAAATACCCCTGAATGCTGAAGAGGTTGTATAAATGCTGATTCGACCCAAATTAGCTAGTTATATCTCTTTCTTAACATAATTGCGATGATCAATCCATGAATTACCATAAATTTTAATTTTCCTAAAATTTATGTAAGCACTCTTATAATTAAAATAATTTTGGAGCTATTTTGTTTGGCTTTTGGCTTTTAGCTTTTAGCTTTTGGCTTGTCAGTCAAAATTTGTGCAGCTATAATATAACAAGACTTTATCATATTATATGAAACATAAACCATCATATTTGTATTACAAGACTTCAACTTTTGGCTTTTAGTTTTTGGCTTATGATTTTCGCTTTTTTATAAAATAATTTAAAGTAATTTGTTAGGCTATTGGCTTTCGGCTTTTGGCTTCGGTTATTAGCTTATGATTTGTAAACCATAATTTATGCAGCAATTATATTGGAGACTTCTCTATGTTAGCCTTTTAGGCTTATGGTTTGTAATCAAAATTTATGTGGCAATAACTAAAGTTTTTTTTCCATTTTCTACCTTCTTTTTTCTCCATTTACGTTTTTTCTTTCTTTTTTTCTTTTTCACATTTTTCCCCATCTTCTTCGTCCTTCCATTACATCCACGCACGAACTACAGGCCGTACACCGCCCACGCGCCGAGCTCGCGCCGCCCTGGCGCCGACCTAGCGCCGACCTCGCGTCGCCCTCGCACCGCCCTCACGACGCCCTCGCGTGTGCCGGACATGGAGCAGGGGGACGGCGGTGGAGCTCCTTCAGGCGCGTGCCGGACGAGATGCCGCGCAGGGGACGGAGGGAGGGGGAGAGGTGCGAGCGACAGTGGGAACGGCGGCGGACAGGGGAGGCGGCGCCTAGGCAGCTGGGCGGCGGACGGGGGCGACGACGCTTAGGCATCTGGGCGGCGGGGCGGTCAAACCCTAGCCGCCATGGCTAGGGAACAGGGAGAGCTCGGGGGGAAATGTCTCAGGGGCGACGGCCAAAACCGATTCGGCCGGTATATATACGGAGTGGCAGTTTTTAGTAAATAAATGGAAATGGTCAGGGTAGGGTTGTCTTTTCAAGTTCGGGAAGCTCGGGAAGCAGCTGAAAGCAGCTCCCGGCTAGCTTCCGCTCGACAGCGGCCGTGCAGTGTGTTTTGTTGCAGCGCTTCTAACCAGCGCTTTACAAACTTTGGTTGTTTGTTTGGGCTTCCACTTTTGGACCCTAAAAGCAGAAGCAGAAGCTCAAACAAACACAGCCTAGAGTACTGTAGCCATGCATGGTATCTCAGCATACTGTTTGTGCCTTTTGTTGAATATAAAACAAATCTATATATAGCTGGGAAGTCTCTTTCGACATGATGACACTCCGTTACTACACACATTAGTTTTTCTGTAAGTTAATTTGCGTGTATATAGAATAAAATTTTGCTACACACGAGTCAACATCCAAATCATCAAATCTGTTGATAAAGAATATTCTGTGTTCAGGATACCGGGACAAACTGTCTAACTACCCTCTGTTCTCTGAGTTTGACCTACGCACCATAGGGTTACTCGGGAAAATATTCTAGGCAAAGTTGCTAGACCTTTATCCATGAACATCCGGTAGCCGATTTTTTTGTTTACTCCTTGATAACCATGCATCTGATTCTTCGCCGGCCTCGTGCCTAGAATTATATCCACCGAGGAGCCTTCGATCACATGTACGGCGTCAAATAGCCTTACTAAAAGAGGTCGGTGGCCGATCGAGCAACTATACAGTGGTTTGCTGCTGTGAGTGTATGAGAGGGAAAATAATAATAACTGCATGCACCTTGCGTGCACGTTTTCAGTATTGAAAACCGCCAAGCTGCATTGTGTAGAAAACCGAGTATTGCTGTGTCCTACTCGATGAAAAGTCATGGTAGGATTTGCAAATCGATGGACATAATGAAAACCTACAAAATGTCGACTTGCAACCACAATGTGCAGTGAATATTTTTTTTCGACAAAGATGTGCAGTGAAATATGTTACTAGCTATTTCTCAATTTCAGCATCGGAAGTTGCATACATTACATTTCAATCGTCTGGGCACACAAAATCCCAACTTTTGAACAGTATTTTTTTGTCCCCAACTACATTTTGGGTAAGATGTGCCACACAACCTAATTTTTCTATTTTATTTAATTAATAAGGTTACCCTAGCAAATGCCAAGACATTTTTGGTATATGAAAAATTTATTATTTTTTTAAAAGTTTTACAATGTTTGGCATATTTAGGAACCGTTCGTCCAGCCCGATATGACGGTGGTAAAATAGACGGAATCAGACTGATGGTACCAGATGATACCACAGTATCGTTATAATGTGGTGGTACATGTCCCACAATATAACTGTACCATGTGGCACCGTCTATTTTATCACAGATAGAACAGGGTGGACAGACAGTTCCTAAAAATTCCAATAATTGTAAAACTTATGTACAACTTATCTTAAACAATTTTTTTCTCATTTTCCTTATAAGGTATGGTTTTACAACATATAAAGCATACTCTGCTACCACAAGCCGAGTTGGGGCTTTGTGGAAAAATCGAAATAAGCTTACCATTGAATCTAAAATCCAAACATCACACACGATAGCAGTGTGTTTGGGTGTGAGTGCGGACGTTCGGGTCACAGACTAGACGAAGCCTCTTTTTTTTTATAAACAGAAGGCCTTAGCCCTGCGTTAAATTAATAACGCCACAAACGGCAGATACATCGTGCTTATTACAAACAGCTTACAGTAAGTAACACAAGCAAACTAAGAATACACAAGACACACAGCTTGAGCCACCTAGCACTGTCCGACGCTGAGAGAGACCAGAAGGCAGCGAGGTCATGGGAAGCCGCCGGGAACAAGTCGACAACTACACCAACCAGGCAACAGGCTCAGAACTCCATCGACTTCGCCTCCGGAAAGGACCCCTTGTCCCTCGCCCAGGATCGGAGGACGCCGTACCGTCGGGAGGCAGAGTAGTTCCCCCAAGAACACAATGAAGCAGAGAGCAAAACCGCCTATGGCAGCCACCAGACACGCCCAGAGGGCTACACCGAGAACACCACCGCCAGAGGCCCAATCGCAGCATCGGACCAAAGCTGTCGGATGAAGATGCAACAAAGAGAAGCGACCGGAGTCGCCATGGCCACCTCCAAGTGTCACTGTTCGACCAACACCGCTGCAGTACCCAAGACGACGCCTTCAGGAAGGAGAGCGACGTCTCAACGCCGCCGCCGTCCGTAAGGGGCACCAGGGGATTTCTCCCCAGCAGAGGCGTGGTGGTGAGGAGCAGTAGGTACCTCAACGAGGCCTCCGAGAAGGGGAGCGGCGCTAGCAGCGTCGTCCTCGTCGTGGACAGCCGAGCCGACCAAGGGTTTCCCCCGGTACCATGTCCCCAACACCAACCCGCCTGCCCAACCTCCGGCTCCGGCGAGCAGGGCTGCCACGACCGAGATCAAGCAGGGGGACGAACAGATCAAGCCGGAAGAGGCCTTCACCTTGAGATCAGGAACTGGGGCCGGCGAGCAGCCCTGCGCCGCCGCAACCTTCAGCCGCCGCCTCCACGCCGCCCGCACGGCCGGGAAGAGGAAGAGAGCACGCCACGGCCGCCGCCCGCCGCAGGGTCGACGCCGTCCGTGCCGTCCGGGGCCGCCGCCCCGGCGAACCAGGTCCCAACCAGGGCAGCCACAGGAAGCGCCCCAGCCACCTCCCGCCACCTCCCAGCGCCGGCGAGGCTGATTGGAGAGGGGCACGGCGGGAGGAGAGCCTCCGAGCAGCACCGGTGAGGACCAGCGCCCCCCAAGGTCGCCTGCCTCCATACGACCTCGCAGGGTGCTCCGCGCGCAGATCCCCGCCGCCCCCATCACAGGCGCTGCGGGCCTTCGCCGGCAACCGCCTCAGGGGACGGCGAGGGAGAGGGGAGCAGGGTGGGGAGACGGCGGCGGCGGGGGTTAGGGTTTCGCCCCTCCCGTCGCCTTAGAGGAGGCGACGCGAGGAGACCTGTTTCGAGGCTCCGTTCCCGTTTTTTTTCCGAAGCCTCTTTTTTCACAATTAAAAACAACAATTTGAGGTTTTAAAATGTTCCGAGCAAAAATTCTAGATGTATAGGCTACCAAAGTAAAAAAAAAAACTAAACTCCATATGCCCTGTATTATGGGCTGCATAAAATGACAAAATCTGACATCTAATGTAAGATATTTTGTGTTGAAAAAATCTTCCCATTTTGATCAGATTTTGTCATTTTTTTAAGCCTAGAATGTAAGATATTTCGTGCTGAACAGTTTACATGTTGGTACATACAATACATCATTATTACATCTACGATTTTATTTCAGATTTTTTTGAACTTTGAAATGTGCTCTTCAAATTAATAAAAATGGGCTCCATGCTGGGCTCGAGCTCTAAAGCGAATTTCTGTGTGATATTCTAGTTGCTGTGCTTTCTAAATATACCTAACAATATGATGTCATTATTATCGTCTAAGAAAATGTCGTTATATTGACCGCTTTATCTGCATGGAAAACAGTGATGAAGTTACGATGCTGTGAAACCTAGTCAAAAAAAAAAAAAACAGTTAGTCTTTTGGTAAAAAATTACAAACCCAAAATGATTAGTCATTTTAAACTGTTTCTGTTATCCCCCAGGGTAATCATTGCCCCTCACTCAATGTGAAACGATCATGTATACGGCGGGAACATTTCTTCAAGGGTAAGTAACACGTTATGTTCTTTTTTTTTTTTCTCTTGTCCACCGAAAGAAAAGGGTTCGTAAGAAACCATATCCGATGTCTGGAAACCCATATTTCTTCTAACAAAGTAATTAAAATAACCTAGGAGCTCAAAATGTCAAGCGATGAAAAATAAATAGAGCAACACGGTCATTTAAAATTCAGCGTCGAGCTCTGAAGAAAGCAGAGCACAAGAGAAGCATCGGCTGATCCTGGGCCTGACGCTTTTCTCCCCGTAATACATAGATGCTGGCCCTTTTCCTTTATCCATGGTCAGTTGTCAATTGTTCATGAGCTTCCGCTAAAAGAGCATATCTAGCCGCGGGCTGGACATGCCGTTTGGGGGCATCGACACGTGTTTTCGTTTTTTGGGACGCTTTTGTTCATCCCCGTTCCTCAAATAATGTCCCTAAAAAAATTTGAAATCGAAACTTGAAGATTCAAACTTCTTTTTTATATATTTTACATAGTTTGAATGAGATTTAACTAAAATATTAAAAACAACTAAACTACTCTAGTTGTCGCCGCAGTAGTAGAACCACTTGTATTGTCAGACCTACTCGACCTCCTCATCCTCCTCCTCGCTGTTACTTTGCCTTCGCCGCCGTTTAGGTCGATGAAGGGGCCGGCATCACGCATTGGTTGCTAGATGCCGATAGAGAGAGGCGCCGCCAATGCTCCATGGTCGTTCATGGAGTTGAGGAGCGCCTTCAGATAGACTAGGCTATATCCTCGGGGTCGTCGGCAAACCTTAGAAGGTGTTGGCGCCTTGCTGCAGCCGTCATCAGCGAGTCATCCTCACATCGCTCTTCCTTTGGCCGATGAAGGGAAAGCCGCTAGCATGGTTGATGCGGTGGTGCTGGTTGTCTCACCGGTTTGCGTAAGACAATGCCATCGCCGCACATGACGGGGCGCTTCCTAGGCGATGTCTCCGCCTCCTCCTTGACCTCACACTTCGGGACTAGCGAGGAGGTGGCCTCCGAAGCGGACAACCTCGAGGAGGACGACAGCAAGGTCGTCCTCCTCAGTGACCACTGGTCAGGCGGAGCTGGCAGGCTCAATGCCTATCGACGTGGAGGCCACGGTGGCATCATCTCCATGCGCAAGCCGCCTCGCTCAATCTGCGTGAGCACGTAGCGGAGCGTGTGTGACCAGGCATGGCCCAGAACCACTCCCACCCTATTTTGTTCTTATGCGTCATCTTTAACTAAGATGACCAACGGACCCAAGCATGGTCCACCAGGTAGGCTTCTACGTGGCGAGGGAAACACCGCTTGTGCGCCCCCCCCCCCCCCCCCACCCCCCAACGACTGTTGTGGGCTGGGGGCGACCTAAGGACACCGCACAAGTTGTTAGGTTGCACCAGACCAAAACCCCATTTGGGGCGAGCGGCTGAGCACAGTTTTTTGCCTGACATGCCAAATAGCCATTTGGGGCACCATTTGGGGGCATGTGGCTAGGATGCTCTGACCCCAAGGACATAACCATTTCAACATGATTTAAAGAGCCTTCCTTTTTTGCTTCAGTACATAGCATTATGACTTTGAATTTTTAACTTATAGTGCACACTAGTGAGTTAGATAAGTTTTTCAACATCGCACATACATTGCCAAGAACACCGCACTTACAATGCTAGACAAAAAGGTTTAGCTACCACTCTATATACCACCACAACCAAAAGGTGTAACCTCCGCCTAGCAAGATCCTCAAGGCCACTTCTCGACTAATGTTGATCACCTCCGTAGAAGGAGCACCTATATACTTCTTCAAGATTGCCCGAGCCGACGTGCCTTCCACCCTGTATAACAGCTTCATACATCTGCATAGAACCAAGTACTCCCTCCGTTCGGAAATATAAGATGTTTTAGTTTTGTGAAGTGAGTGTATCTAGACATCTTTTAGTGTATAAATTCGCTCAAATCTATACACTAAAAGATGTCTAGATACACTCACTTCACAAAGCTAAAACATCTTATATTTCCGAAGGGAGGGAGTAATTTATTATGGAGTTTAAATTTAGAGTGAATTCCATTTTTGCACCTTGGTGTGCATTTGTGTCACAAGTACCACATTTATCAAGACTTTCGCCTAAGTACCTCATTTATAGGAGAAAAATTCCACATTTTACCCACTATGATGTTTCAAGGCATACTAGCACAGAAAATCTTACCCGTGGCACACCAGTTTTTGTTACCATGGTGCATGGCCATGCGCCACGGCTAACAAGACACTGGTAATAAGTTACCCATGGCGCAGAGGCTTGGTGCGCTACGGGTATATACACATACACATAGCACACCAGATCTGTGCACCATAGGTAACTAACTGATGGCACATCATGAGTGTGCACCATGGGTAACCTCAGAAAATTTCAAAAAAGGGGCTCCGTCGTCGCCTTGGTCAGCTCAGGTGAGCAGAGGCTGCAGAACAAGGCATCGGTACTCCATCGAGGTGATACTGTCCATCGAGGCGACGGGAAGGAAAGCGAGCACGTCAGCAACCGTGGTGGCAGGAGGTAGAGGAAGGCCCGTGCACCGTGGAAGAAATCGACACGTGCGCTGACATGGGGTGAACACAACGTCTATGGGTGAAGTACTAGGATTTAGAGGAAAAGATGGAGCAAGACAACATAAGAGAATCTAGGAGCGAGATTGGCACATGAGGTACGTAGGTTCATGTCCCCACGATGGAGAAACGCTACGTCCTGCTAGCAACTTTGTATAGATCTAATCGGGAACGGTGTTTTGGCTCCCGGGTGCATATGCTCCCTTTATTTGAATATAACATTTTACACATTTTGAAATGTCAAAAAAAAATACAAACAAAAAATTCATACGTACGTCTTCACATATTACGTGTGCACAAAGTCATTTCACAAAAAACCGACATGACGTTTGACCTACGTAAAAAAATAAATTTTAGTGCTAAAAACGAGACATTTTATGGTATTTATTTTGTTGTTTTTATACCGACCACCTGAAATGTCGTTTTTCCCGAAACTTTACGAACGCACATGGATTATGGAGATGTACATGCGAAATTTTTCATTCGAATTTTTTAACACTTAGAAATATGTTTTTTTTTTGCATAGAGAGCATATGCACATGGGAGCCGAATTAGATTTCCGAGATCTAATATGTTTTTTCAAGCTTGTTCACAAATATTTAGGTGTGCTACCGCAAAGCATGGTAGCCGGGTAGGTGTTTAAGATTGCAAGTATGGATGACTGGATGAGTACAAGTGTTAATATCCGGAGTGAAAATGCAGGCTGTAGACTAATCCTAAGTAATAGCGTCCATTCATCCATTTTTCAGATTCAAAACAAGGTGTGTATAAGTAACCAGGATCTTTTTCTCGGAAACAAGGCGGAAACCGGCCTGTTTGTGGATCCTAGCCTTGAATATTTTCTTGGGTCAGATTCAAGTTTATAATTCCTGGTCACACTTATACGCGAGCTCTACCTGCGGCTGTGCACAAGTCTTGTTCTGAATTAAGGGTTTCCGCTGAACTTCCGTGCTAGGGAAATATCCGGAATTCCATGTCGAGCACCCATCGCACTTGGCAGCAAAATGTTATCGGATTTGCTAAGTAACAGGCGTCTGAGAAATTCTTATTTCTCAGTCACCCTAAAAAATACGTATTAGTTATACTTTTTTCGTAAAAAAGTGCAATTGCATTTTTCTGTTAGAAAAGTACAACCGTAGAGTTGTACTTTTCTGAGTGACTAAAAAATACTCCCTCCGTTTAGAAATATAAGATGTTTTAGCTTTGTGAAGCTAATATATCTAGACATATTTTAGTATATAGATACATCCACTTCACAAAACTAAAACATCTTATATTTCTAAACGGAGGAAGTAACAATTTCTCAGACGACTGACATATAGACAAACCCAAATGTTATCCACAATTCCAATCCGAAGGACCAACTACTCCTGCATCTTCTCTTGTAAACAAAATCCAAAACCGACATCATCAGCCGCTGGGTACAGTCCAAGGAATTGCACACGCAATTACGTTATTTTTCTCATCGTCCAATCTCCATCAGCGATCGGAGCCCGTACCACAAGTCAACCTTCTCGAGCTCAGACCAGCGTACTCACTGCCTCGCTGTCACGGCTCAAGCAATTTTAAAATTCAAAATTAGTTGAGCAAGGATGGATGCCTACTAATACCACTCGATAACCACTGATCATGGCCAATGAGAGCGCGTAGCTTTTGTGCCATCTTAGTTAGCCCAGCCCCAACTGTTCTTACTCATCAGTCATCACCTACTACCATGCTTGTCCTCCTCCTCCTCCTCGTCGCCACCACCTCGTCACCGGCGTCGACGGCTGGCGAAGATGGAGGGGCCGAGGCAGTGATCAACGATTTCGCCCACGTCTGCAGCTCCACGGGCGGCCAGCAGTCCTACCCGCCCAACGGCACCTTCGCGGCCAACCTCGCCGCCATGTCCGCGGCGCTCCCGAGGAACGCCTCGGCGTCCGGCTTCTCGGCGGGCGCGTTTGGCCGGGCGCCGGACGCCGCGTACGGGCTGGGGCTCTGCCGCGGGGACGTCACCGGCGACCGCTGCGCCGCATGCCTCGAGATGGCGTTCACTGGCGCGGCGGACCTCTGCCGCGGCAACAAGGACGTCACCATCTTCTACGACCAGTGCCACGTCCGGTTCCTCGACCGGGACTTCCTCGCCGGCGCCGGCAACTCGCCCCAGAAGCTCGCGCACAACATGAACAACGTGTCCAGTGGGAGCGTCGCCGAGTTCGACGGGCTGGTCGAGAGTCTGGCGAACGCGGTGGCGGACAGGGCGAGCAACGCGAGCAGAAGGTACGCCACGGGCCAGGCCGGCTTCGCGCCGGAGAAGGTCAACGTGTACGGCCTGGCGCAGTGCACGCCGGACCTCACGACGGCTCAGTGCCGGAGCTGCCTCGCCGGCATCATCGGGCAGATACCGAAGTCCTTTAGCGGGAGGCTGGGCGGCAGGATTCTCGGGGTGCGCTGCAATTACAGGTTCGAGAAGGATGTCTTCTTCACCACCACCGACGACATGGTGGCGCTAGCGCCGTTGGTCAGTTCCTCTTCTTCCTCCACAGGTAATTAAGGCTCTAATCTTGATGTAGTTTTATATTCGAAAATTCATTCTCTGTTCTAAACCAGCAGCAGTATTTCCTTTCAAGATGAGAAGAAAATGATTGGATGAATAACTTACCGCCATCCTCCTTTCTCTCAGTGGTTACTGAGAACTTCTAGGAGTAGCATTTTGGAACTTTCAGAAGTGGAGTTGTTTTTATATCATTTGAAAACAACTTTTTGAACAAACATATATCGTCCCATAATTGTTCAATACGAAATTAAATTCGTTAGCACATAGAATTCTTGATATATATACTATATATAGGAGGAGATATCTAGATTAATATGGTTCTAACATGCATGCCTGCGGAGCAAACGAGACAATTTTTTCCGAACAAAAACAACCCCACTTTTTTCCATATATTACGATGAGATGAGTATATGCCATACGAAAATAAATGATTAAAATGAAATGCACTTAATTTTCAATGCTTAGAATTCGCTAAACAATATTATATGCTTGGTGTATATTTATTCTTTAGTACGTAGTAACCATGATAAAATTAATATGTTTGACGCATGCTTCAACTATGTAACTAGTAACCGTGCACGTAGCCACATACAATTACAAAGCACAATTGGCTCACTTAATTGAAAGTTGAAAAAAAGTTCTCTTATTATTTTTTAGATTTAGAAATCTATATGGTTTCACGTATAACGGTAGAAGACATTTGTATGCAGTGTATATTAATAACCACATTAGTTCAATTTAAGTTTACAACATTGTGTTCAGAAATTTAAATGGCTGGTTTTCAATCTTTGACTAATACATGTTCCCTAAGCTGCATAAATTCCTTTGCTCAAAATGTCGATGCATTGTGAAGATCCAACGCAATCCTAGTTAACAACTCAGTAGCTTACTTCAGAGTAGGACCCTCTTTGACTTTATTGTCCATAGAAGAAACGCCGGGCGGTGCACATCAGCCTATAGGAACAAAGAATTATCTGCGCGCGCCATTTTTTTCGATAAAGAGCGCTTTATTACTTAAAAGTATTAAGCATACACCCGGCCTCTGCATAACCAAGATGCACACAGCCAAAAACCAGTTCTGTCAAAACTAAAAGGCAAAATTACATATCATCATGAGCAAATGTAATCATGCCGAAGCAATACGAAGGCTATGCGACCATCCATGTTGGGAAAAAGTATCTGCGCGCGCCATGTGTACGGACCCCGGCAGCATCTATATGTGCATATATTTTAGGACGGGGTGTGTTGAATCTTGCCTTCTTACGAGAAGAGAGGACGTTCAAGTCCAACGGGTTATGCTATCGACCTGCATATTTCGTCGATAATGATTATACCAACACTTTTTGTAGGGCCATTTTCCATTTGTTTAGAGGAGACAAAGGGAGGGCCTTCCGTATCTACTATATACTAAAAGCACAATACGGGGGTCTAAAATAGAGACACCACATTAATCCACATCATTAAAATTAAATTTGACAGTTAGATCTAAAATATGTGGCTATGATTTAAAGATAATAAAGGTTACGTAAAACTATATTTAGTACAAACATCTGTCTGTTGTGCCACGTATGAGAAATTAAATGTAAATTAAAAAATCAGAAAAGGTGCCGGCCTACACATGCATGTGCGCTCCTAACAACTTGGCCATGCCAAAAAAAAAAATTGCCAGAGATACGAACTAGAAACCTTCTAATCCGTATGCACTTCCATAATGTGAAGCACTTGAAGGGGATAGTCTATTTAAAAAGGAATAAAAAAAGAAGAGACCGAATCGGCTACAAATCGTGCATTGCTAGGACTCTTGAATAATAGTGCATGCTTTTTTATGGTACTCTCTATCAAAAATATAAAATAATTGTCTTAATTTTATCTACATACACATATAACTAGATCCCACATTTTGGTATGTATAAACTTCCTCGGTGCATAAAAGAGAGTATTTTCAACTTTTTTGAAGAATAAAAATGTTGCAAATTTGACCAAATTTACGTAAAAATATTTGTGAAACCAAATAGTTATACGATGGAAATATATTTCATCATGAATCTAAATTTGATGGCATAAACGCTTGGTGCCATTTTAATTAAACATGGTCAAACTTAAGAAGTTTACTCTCCAACAAAGTTAGAAGTGTACTCTTTCGTGGACGAAGGAAGTAAAAAGTTAAGACAATTAATTTAAAACAAAGAGAGTAATAAATATTTGTGAAAAATATACGACTAATAACTACTGCTTATATACCATGACACAAGTTGGGCTATTAATTATTACTCATGCCAAAGGAAAACTTCAAATGATCGAAGGAGACCGCTACACTGCCGTCAAGCCGAGTCATCACGAAATTCACAATATGCTTAAGATGCAATAGATTATGCAGTTTAATTGAATTGTTAATATATAGTATCAAAGGAGAGAGGGTAAGTTTTGCATATTATTAATCACGTTAATATATGCAAGCTACACTAGACCACCCGCATATCTGATGATTACGCCTCACATGATAAAAAAATATACAAACCCATATATCATATATTAATATGTTTAGAATATCATATTATTTAAACCATTTTAAAATATAGTTTATTACATTTGATATATAAACATTCATTAGGTGGATAAATAGACCACTTTATCTAAATTAGTTTGATTGCTAGGTCAAGAGTTTGTGGCCACATTTTAACGAAAGATTATTAGTCTTCCAAATGTACCTTTAAAATAACTTATTTCTGTGGGATCATATTGTAAGCCCTTGTATAAATAAATTGACTAATAGGGATGAATGTGAACTAGCATACCATATCTTACAAGTTTTAAAATAAAATAAATGGCACTATGGAAAAATTTAGGACGGCCTCGCGCTTTAGGCTAACTTCTGTGAAAGGCCAGGACAACTACTTTGTCGATTGATACATTGCTTATTTTAATTTTTCTTTCATAGAACTCCTACAATTTAGTGGTTCGGTCTATGGAAAATAATCTCTCTACAAATAGCCAACTCCCTTAAAATATGCATGCGGTTGCTGCATGGCTGACTAGCTAGATAGAACATGGATAAATATGCTTAAATATAAAGTATATACTAATCAACATATACATAATAGAGCATTGAGTGTAATGATTTGTACATATGCATGTTTATGTGTTTTGACAAAATGTATATGATTGAGTGTGAGTATGAAAAAGTCATCACAAAACATCTAAATTTTTAATTTTTTTTTTGAAAGATCCAGCAAATGCCGGCTTTCGATATATTAGCAGAGGGAAACCCGTACAAAGCTTGTACAAGTGATATGCCGCCCGGACGAAATTACGTCCGGAAACGAACAGAAAAAAGAAAAAAAAATAGAAAAACGTCGACGGACCAACCACCCTCGTGGTGCTAGAAACCGCAGCGCTTTCCGAGGCCGCCGCCTCGGCTTCCTCCACCGTCCGGGGCCGCCGCACAGGCTTCCTCCACCGTCCGGGGCCGCCGCCCCGGCTTCCTCTGACCTCGTCAGTGGCCACAAAGCCACAACACTTGCCAGCTACAAACCTATCGCACCACGAGGGTTAAGGCCTCCACGGCGGCGCCTCCAAGAAGGTAACGACGAGGGCGTCGCCGCCGCCCGCTCCGAAGGAGCTTAGATTTTCACCCGGAGGAACTTAAGCAGTCGCGTCGGCAGAGGATCGGGGCTCCCAAAACGACGCATTCAAGAAGGAGAACGACGCCCAAGGACGCCGCCGTCGCTGGCACCGAAGTGCAAGGCTTTCGCCTGGAGCCCGAGCTCTGCCATCACGCCACAGGGGGCTGAGCTAAGGGGGAAGCTAGCAAGCGGCGTGGCTCTGCCACCGACCACCAAGCCCTCAATCCGGGGCCGCCGCCCCGGCTTCCTCTCTGGCATGGGCACACACGCAACCCTCACTGAAGCGGAACCGCCTAGCCGAAGATGTCGCCGCCTGGGACCAAGGCCACTGAAGGCGATGGCGACAAGCCGAGATCTGGGCTAATCCCAAACCGGCCGGCCGACGACCTGGCCACAGCCCCATGCCCCACGCGCCAGATCCGTCGCCCGCCCGGGGAAGCCACCCAAAGCCCCACGCGCCAGGGGCTCCGAATCCACCGCCGCCCGCGCGGGGAAGCCACCCAAAGCCGCCGGCCGAAGACACCGTGGTCCGGAGCCGCCGCTCCGGCGCCCAGCCGATGACCAGCACCGCACCCCGCCGCAGACGCCTGCTCGGGCCCGCTAGGCCCAGATCTTGCCAGCTCGGGCCCAGATCTGACCGCACGGCCCGCAGCTCACCTCCGACCTCGCTGCTTGCCGCTGCTCCGGCCGCCGCGCTGCCCGCACAGCCACCGCAGCCGCCGACCTCCGCCAAAGAAACCCGGGGCCGCCGCCCCGGCGTACACTCCGCCGTGAGCCGCACGTCGTCCAGGGCGACGAGACGCTCCAGCTGGAGGCCCTCGCGCGCGAGGAAGGAGGACCCGCCGCCGCCGGCTACCACGCGGGCTTTGCCCGGCGGCTGTGCCAGGCGGCGGCGAGGGGAGTGAGGGAGGGGAGCGGTGGAAGGGGGCGGCGCCCGAGTCGCCCGTGTCGCCCCCCTGGGAGCGACGCGAGCGCTTGGATGGTTCACCCCTAAATTTTTAATTTGGGTACAAACATAAAATGAGATGCAAATATTTCAGACACTCTTGCCGCAAGAAATATAAAATCTTCACAAATTTGAAAATTTATAGAAAATCCATGGATGCTTTATTTTATAATAGGTTCAGTTTAAGCATATGGTCCACATACTCACATTTAGCACACTGATTATTCCTATTAATCGAATATTTTCTATGACTATATTAGGACAATATTCTTGATCCATAATATATTACAGTCACACAATAGGACTAAAATGCGAGATATATTATAATTTTATAGAACAATAAATCATTCAACGGCTGATGCCCTCGCATATGCGAGGGCCACCGTGCTAGTTTAAAAAAAAACGTATGTTCAAGCATTCCATGCGATAATCCAAGGGATCGATGGCACTGATAGAGATGCGTGCAGCCAATATTCTAGCTAGTGCAAAATCTAATCGGGCCATCTCAATCGTATGACCGTGGCACCGTGCATTGTTTTGGCCTTGTATGACTGGACCGGCAGTAGTGGGGTAGCAAGTACCCATTTTCTATTCTGGAGCAGAAGTACGCGTGTTGCGCTGGGTCTCAAGATCCTGTATCCTACGTGTAGCAGGCGCGCTAGGAGTTGGCCTGCTAGATCTCGATCTTCTCGGCCGACACAACTAGCTAGGCGAGATTCAGCCATGTCGCAGCACTGGTTTTGCTGAGGGGATCCAGTATTGTTCAGTTCTCACACAACAATCCCACGCCGCTTTACCGTTGATCGAGAGGCGGATCCACGTGCGGCACGAGGTGCTAGCTAGTAGCTTTTGCCGGGCAGATTTAGCTCCCCTGGCCTTTGTTTAGTTCTTCCTCCTCCGTCTTTGTCCCCTTCCTTTTCTTCAGCCATGGCCCATTCCCCATGGGCAACTTGGTGCCTTAATTTGTTCATCCGCTCACACTCTCACATGCTTTTGAGGGAATCTGGACGGGCATGTGCATGTCATGCATATGTGCTACGCGTCTACGCGACAATTTTAGTCCATTTGATTATGCTCAACCAGTTGGTACGGCCGCTGCTTCACACGGACGTCCACATCTTGTCCAATCCAATCTAAAGGCGATTTGGTGAGGCAGCCGGCCGGCGGGGAGACCCCGGTGTTTGACTCTGCCGGGTCGTCGCTCATCGCCCCGACCAAACAGCGCCTAGTTTCCTGTTTGTCTCAAGACCAGCCAGGGGTTGTCTTCACCGTCGGGTCCCCCGCTGAAGCCGATGCCTCGTCTGTACTCCCAATTTTGCGATCTTATGAAGATCGGCTACTAGCTAGTTAGGAATTACCATCACTGACAGTATAGAACTGTGATTCTGCCAAATTTGGGCAATATGTTGTTCTTTATTCAACGTGGAAGTTTTTATCTCACAAATACCAGCCCCTTCTGTACGTGCAGGGAGCAAGAACACCCTTTGGATCGTCGCGACACTAGTCCCCGTCACCGTGCTCCTATGCGGCTTCCTGGCGTGCTTCCTGTGGATCAGAACACGAAGAAGAAGAGGTAGCTAGCAAACCTAGATCGAACATGTCCCTTGCCGTAAAATTTCTCGCCACTAACTAAACACAATGTACAAATTGATCAGTGCGCAATCTCTCAGGGAGGGTTGGCGTACCGACCATGTCCATGGAGATGGAGCAGGTGCTGAAGCTATGGAAGATCGAGGAGACCGACTCCGAGTTCTCGCTCTTCGATTTCGACCAGGTCGCCGATGCCACCGGAAACTTCTCCGACGAACACAAGCTCGGCCAGGGCGGCTTTGGCGCTGTTTATAGGGTACAACTCTTAAACACCCGAATCTGTACTACATTACCGAAACAGTTAAATCAGACACACGGATTATTCAGTGAAGTGTTTTTTATTATTGTTTTCTTGTTCCAGGGGGAGCTGAGCGGCGGGCTTGAGGTCGCGATCAAGAGGCTCTCTACGTGCTCGCTGCAGGGGCTGATGGAGTTCAAGACCGAGATCCAGCTGATAGCCAAGCTCCAGCACACCAACCTCGTCAGGCTCCTCGGCTGCTGCCTCGAGGCGGAAGAGAAGATGCTCATATATGAGTACTTGCACAACAAGAGCCTCGACTGCTTCATCTTCGGTACGTACGCTCTCCATTCGTCAATCGACCAGCGACCCTCACATCTCCTCTGCAAGATCATAGGGGAAGCTTTGCTGCATTTTGAGTGTTGCTGAATATCTCTGCAGACAGCACGAGAGGGGCGATACTGAACTGGGAGCGGCGCTTCCGCATAATCGACGGGATCGCGCAGGGGCTCCTCTACATGCACAAGCACTCTCGATTGCGAGTGGTGCACAGGGACCTTAAGGCCAGCAACATTCTCTTGGACCGCGACATGAGCCCCAAGATCTCCGACTTTGGTTTGGCGAGGATATTCTGCTCGAACACCACCGAGGCCAACACGACAAGGGTCATGGGCACACAGTAAGTACTCACTGCTAAAAGCTGATCAAATTTAACTGCATGTAATTACAGTGCCAACAGATATTCAACCACACACAGAACGTAGTCAGTCTAGCTTATGACTGAATTCTTTGTGCATTTCTTATCAGTGGATACATCGCTCCCGAGTATGCTTCAGAGGGTCTCTTCTCCACCAAGTCAGATGTTTTCAGCTTCGGTGTCCTGCTTCTTGAGATCATAAGTGGGAAGAGGACTGCAGGCTTCTACCAGCACGGAAAACTCTTCAATCTCACAGGATACGTAAGTACATACAACAATGCACCACGATACCCACTCAATTTTACCTGCACAAAATAAACTGCACTTCACCTACAAGATACATGGGGCCACTGATCTCACTGCGAACTTCAATTCTTTCAGGCGTATAGGCTGTGGAAAGAGGGGAAATGGCACGAGATGGTCGACCAGGTAATTGGGACCGACTACCCGGTGACCGAGGTGATGAGGTGCTTTCAGGTGGCGCTGCTCTGCGTCCAGGACAGTGCCGACGACAGGCCCAACATGTCCGACGTTGTCGCCATGCTCGGCAGCGAGGGCCTCACGCTACCAGAGCCTAGGCAGCCAGCGTACTTCCATGTCAGGATGTCGAGCTTCCCGGAGCCGGCCCATTCATTTGGCGAGTCGTCCAACATCAGCAACGTTGTCTTGATGGATGGTAGATAACACATGCAAATGTAGGTGCTCAACCCATTTTCTACCAGCTTTGGTAACTGTATAAGGATTATGATCACTCGATAAAATTCATTTACGAAAAGGAAGGAACATAACAGGTTAACATAGATGATGCACATAAATTCCTGTACCCATCAACATATATTAAATAATTTTCTTGACAGTTTCTCATACATCGCAAAACTTTTTTTGCTTCGTTCCACAATGTAAATGTTATATCAAGAGACAACATGTGTTATTTCCGGTAATTTTAGCATTCAACATTCTAAACACTATGACATTGTGGGATCAAAGCAAGAAACAAATGATATTTACATTAAACTTTTATAGTTTTCATAATTTATGTTTTATCAAAGTACAAACTTAAATAGTGTATTTCATACTTATCTGAATTACAATGTTGATAAATATGAGTTTGTTTTCTGTTATGCACTTTAAACATATATATAATTGAAATACCCACATATAGTGCTAAAATGAAACTGCATATTCTAGCAGAAGTAATTTTAATTTTTTAGCGATGCCCTTGAAACATTAAGATGGTTTTCCTTAAATGTGATAAAATGCATAATAACCTGTATTCGCAGATTAGGCACTTGAGTAAATTTGAGTGTGTGTTTGTGTATATTTTAATATCTCTAAAGTCTTAGCACGTATATGAAAAGAATATGGTTTAACAAATATCTTAATGGCAATTTCTAGTGCATGATTATGAGTATGAGAAAATGGAAAATCCTAGAGATATATAAGGTTTTATGAACAACTTTTTATTTTATGGTTGGCATGGTGCTTAATGTCGGCAAATGTACATGTTGTGGTTATTTCGATAGTCTGTGAACAACCTGTTTTAACTTTGAACATGATATTTGGTATGGTAGTGTGTCCTGAACACCCCACTAGTACTTACCATACCGGCAGGGGCGGAGCCAGGCCTAGTGCTACCGGTGCTCTAGCACAGGACCTGCAGCTGCACCTCAACGTTATTGTTGAATTTCACTTCAATTTTTTTTGAAAAACTTAGGTAACTAGCACCACTAAGCTAGTAGTAGCACCGGGTTTGGATTGTTTCACTCCGCTCCTACATACCAGTGGCGTGTATCGAACATGCGCGCGGTATAAAATACCATGGCATACTCCTAACATGCCACTAATGTCTGGACACAACACTAAATAACACGCGCCACTAGTATATGTAGTATACACGCCAATAGTTTCCTTTTTCCTAGGCATAATTGGCTGACGTGGAGGTATATTTTTGCTGATGTGGCAGCATGTTAATACATGACATGTAAAAAGTTGGAGCATAAATATATTAGTTCTTATCATAGCCATACATGTATTTCAGGCTTTGTGGAAAGAGGGAAATGACACGAGAAGGTTGACTGGGTAATTGGGATTGACTACCCGGTGATGGAGGTGATGAGGTGCGTTAAAGCGACATTGATCTGTGTAATCCAGAACATCGCCAATGATCGGCTAAACATGTCTGACGGTTGTCGCAATTCTTGGTAGCATGGTGCTGCGGGCGACTAGGTCGAGTGACGCGGCCAACTCCTTGAATAAGCTCGCTTGGTGTCGGCAGTTGAGCTTCTGTGATGGATGCGACCATTCTCTTCTTCTATGCTCGTAGTGGTGGCACTGGGAGGAGTTGGAGGGGGGTGGTCAAATTTGTCGTCGGAGCCGCTCTGCCCTGGAGTGGCGATACCTCAATTTGGAGAACACACTCGGCAACCTCAGTTTGCCGGCCAACTCTGAAGGTCATCTGGTGGCCACGTTCGCTAGAGTTTCCTGGTGTTTCTTCAACCTTAGTGCGGAGGCCCTGTGCGCTTGACATGACCTCGGTGCCAAGTGGTGTTGTCCCCAGCGCCGGTGGAGATGGCCATGGCTAGAGCTTCTTCTACCTTGGATGAGGTGGAGGACTGATGTCTACGCACTCGTCTGTTCTTATAGACAGTGTTGGGCCTCCAAGTGCAGAGGTTTGTAGATCAGCAGCAAGTTTCTCTTAAGTGGATCACCCAAGGTTTATCGAACTCAGGGAGGAAGAGGTCAAAGCTATCCCTCTCAAACAACCCTGCAATTGCGATACAGAAAGTCTCTTGTGTCCCCAACACACCCAATACACTTGTTAGATGTATAGGTGCACTAGTTCGGCGAAGAGATAGTGAAATACAAGTGGTATAGATGATTATAATTAGTAAATGCAATCTGGAATAAAAATGGCAGCAAGCAAACAAGTAACAAAACAGCAAGTAAACGGTGTACAAAGCTTGGAAACAAGGCCTAGGGATCATACTTTCACTAGTGGACACACTCCCAACAAATATAACATAATTGAACAAATAAATAACTTCTCTTCACTATGCTACTCTGAATTACTCTCCTATTGAATAACACTAATCATTGCGTAGTGGCTACAGAAGCACCCCTTAAAGTTCATCAAGTACTTGACAAACACCGCTCATAGAGATATCCAAATCAAATCACAACTCAAGATAAATATTATTGCAACTTAGACCAAGTACTAACACGGTGCACACACTGTCAACATTACACCATGAAAGGAGGAATAGATCACTTCAATACTATCATAGTGATAATTATTCTCATAATCTATAAGAGATCACAATCGTAGCCTAGACCAAGTACCACCATGATGCATACACTGTCACCGTTACACCATGGCAGGAGGAATAGATTACTTTAATAACACCACTAGAATACACATAATGATGAAGAGTAGCATCTACTTATTCAACATGATACAAAGCTCATGATCACATAGAGATCACATCATGGGAGAGAGAGGTGAACCACATAGCTACCGGTAGAGCCCTCAGCCCCGGGGGAGAACTACTCCCTCCTCATCATAAGAGACAGCAAGGTTGATGGATATGGCGGTGAGGTCGATGGAGACGGCGGAGACGGCGATGGAGACCGATGGAGATGGCTCCGGGGGCACTTCCCCGTCCCGGTAGGGTGCCGGAACAGAGACTTCTGTCCCCTGAAATTCGTCGGTGGCGGCGGCAAAACTGCGGAACTCTTTCTGGAAAATTGCCGACTCCCCTAGGGTTTTCCGTCCCGAGGCTTTATATAGGCGAAGGGGCGTCGTCAGGGGGCTGCCAGGGGCTCCTCACATATAGGGGGCATGGCCAGGGCCTGGGCCGCGCCGCCCTGGTGTGTGGGGCCCTCGTGGCCCCACTCCGCCTCCTCTTCAGCTCTCTGGAAGCTTCCGGGAAAAATAGGAGTTCTGGAACTTGTTTCGTCCAATTCCGAGAATATTTCCTGTGTAGCTTTTCTGAAACACAAAAACAGCAGAAAACAAGGAACTGGCACTGTGGCATCTTGTCAATAGGTTAGTTCTAGAATTTGCATAAAAACGCCACGAAGTGTAACAAAACGCAAGGCAAATGGTGTAAAAATAAGCATGGAGCATCAAAAATTATAGATACGTTTGAGATGTATCAAGGACCTAATTGCATATCCTGTTATCTTTGTTGGGTCTTTCTTGCGGAAATTTGGGACTTAGCTGTTATTGTAAATTTGCTTTTGTCCCATATGTAATCTGTACCAACTGATGTTGCAATTAACGGTATCCAGGCCCTTCCGGGCCTCTCCATTGTTAAAATAATAATAATAGCCACTTGATCAGATTCATTTAACAAAAGGTCAGAGCATAAGAGGTTTGCATAGATGATGCACATAAATTCCCATACCCATCAACATATATTAAGGACACTTTTTTTGACATTTTCTCGTGGTTCTCATTTCTCAAGGCGGCTTCCCTTTCTAGTTCCATGGTGTATGACATTTTCTAGTGGTTCTCATTTCTCAAGGCGACTTCCCTTTCTAGTTCCATGGTGTAAATGCAAGTACTCCCTCCGACCTATACTACTCTTCGTTAATACGGATGTATCTACCACTGAAATATATCTAGATACATCTACATTAGTGAAGAGTATTATGGGTCGGAGGGAGTAGTTGTTTGCTATGTTGTATATTTGTATCAGGATTTCAAAAATTGCAACCTTTCACTCCCTATATTTACTATCCTTAAATTAATTTGAAGAAATACGTTTGCAGTATATTGATAATTTAGAAAGGAAGAAAGTCCCATCAAACAAGTACATTTACACTTTGAAGAGAAGCTTAGTGGAAGAGTAACGATGGAGCGGCTCTATAAATCCAACAATCTTTGCATATATTCCAATTCCAAATACACATTATTAAAGTTGTTATCCAACTAAAGGTCCACCTATCAGCGAGATTTATTTTTTAAGGGGGCAATTGAGATGTAAATATTCCTGAAGTTCGGCCCATCTAAGCATACATGTTTTTTGAGATCCATCGATGCCCATGCTAACACGAAAAAAGGGCAATCCCTAGTCATCGCTCTTTGCGTCAAAAAACGAGTCGACGCATACCTCTGTATCACTAGGCGTTTTGAAGCGGGCCGGCCCAATAGGAAATCACAGGTATTTGTTTGCACCGGTTTTGTGAAGGTTCTAGAAGCTTCAGGGTTGGTTGACTCTCGCTATTCTGGTTTTTTTGTTACTGTTTTCAAATTAGCACAGATTTTCGAATTTTTGAACAAATTTTAGGTTGAACAAATTTGATTTTGAACAGATCACTGAACAGATTTTAATTTTGAACAAATTTCAAGTTGAACAAATTTGAATTTGAGCAAATTTCAAATTGAACAGATTCAAATTAATACAGATTTTCGAATTTAAACAAATTTCCGAATTTGAACAAATTTGAATTTGAACAGATTTAAAATTGAACAGATTTCAAATTAATACAGATTTTCAAATTTAAACAAATTTCCCAATTTGAACAAATTTCTAATTTGAACAGATTTCGAATATAAACAGATTCGAATTTGAACATATTTTTGAAACTGAACATTTTTTTACTTCACCAAATATTTTAAAATCTACAGAAAAAAGAATCAGAAGGAAAAAAGGAAGGCCGAGCGAATTGAGCTGGCCCACCCGAAAATGCCTTCAGGTGTCGACTGGAAAAGCAACGCTAAGAGCGCTATATAGGCGCTCCCCGACTAAAGCTGGAACAACCGTGATTCACAAGAAGCGGTTGGGCTCGACGCCATTCAGTGACTGCAACGGTCAAATCAATGCTTGGAATCGAAAGCGGGCCGACCTATTTTTAAAAAAAATTCAACTACTGCTTCTTCCACCTGTGGTCGACGGTTGACGGGCTATCGCCGGCAGCTGGCCCGAGCGCCTCCACTATAAGCTCATAGCGCTCTATTTAGTGCTCGAGCTGGGAGTGCCTCTCGCTTGTGCTCGAGCTGGGGTATTTAGCTGAGATCTTGTATAGGAGCAGTAGATGTATCCATCCAAAATGATTCACAGCGCGGTGGTGCTCGAGCATAGGTTGCCAAGAGGAGATGTAGCGGCTTTGCGTGGCCGTGAGCGGAAAGTAGACTCACAGGTAGACGCTGAACACGCGCGTGCACAGCACATCCCTGAAGTAGGCGACGACGCTTTCCGGCGAAAGACTCGAACGAGGATGGCAGCTCCACGACCTCCTGCAGCATGTCACGACGAGATGTCCATGATGTTCAGAGAAGCGCAATGCAGCCGAAGACCAGACGAGCGCAGCCATGTGCGCCTATGCCCGAGGAGTCGCCGCAGGCAGTGCAAGAAGGAAGGGCGCAACCTGCGAGATGGGAAAAAGGGTAGGTGAGAGGAGAGAGAGGGGAGCACTACTGCACGAATCGTTTTTTAACTTATTAGTAGCATTGGTGGGTAATTTGGTGTCTGATCTGAGGGCAAAATCAGAAACTGAAAGTGTGACAACACGGACACCGCTTTTATTTAAATAGTAAAGATTTCTTGACATTTTCTCATAGTTCTCAAGGCTAAATGCAAGTAGTCTTTGTATATTTGTACAAAGACTGCAACCTTTCACTCTCTATGTTTACTATGCTTAATTTAATTTGAAGAAATTCATTTGTAGTATATTGATAATTTATAAAGGAAGAAGTCTCATCCAAACAAGTTCATTTACACTTTGAAGAGAAGCTTAGTGGAAGAGTAACTATGGAACGGCTCTACAAATCTAACGTTCTTCGCATATATTCCAATTCCAAATACACATTATTAAAGCTGTTATCCAATTAAAGATCCACCTGTCAGCGAGATTTATTTTTTAAGGGGGCAATTGAGATGTAAATATTCCTGAAATTCGACCCATCTAAGCCTACATTTTTTGAGATCCATCGAAGCCCATCCTAACAGCAAAAGGACCGTGATTCACAAGAATCGGCTGGGCTCGACGCCATTCAGTGACTGCAACGGTCAAATCAACACCTGGAATCGAAATCAAGCTCGACCAGAAACCCTAGCCCAATCAACTGGGCCGGATCGTCCACGCCCACCGAGGATGGGCGGCTACGTCATCGTAGAGGGGGGTCTCATCGGCGGCCGAGATCATCCACCGCTGCGACGCCCTTCCGTCGTGGTTCGGCCGATTTGGTTCGATCTTCCTATTTGGCTTCCGTGTTTTCTCCATTAGGCCTGCAAGTTTGCTTAGTGCTAGACAAGAACTTGTTTGAATCTTGGCTGTCTATTTCATCAATTCGTTCATACTTTCCCCCTTGCGCCTGAAGGTGTTCGATTTAGGCAGCTGATTCTGGGTGGGGGTTATGTATATAAAGTTCTGTGTCGGCATTTGTTTCGTGCGTGTGCTGATTTGGGATGTATGTGTTCTGGCAGAGATTAGGTTCATTGTAGAATACGGGAAGGAACATTATTAGAACGAGAGTTAATTAAGTCTCGTTTGGTTTTCCCTACGTAGGATGGCAAATTGATCAATTTTGTTAGTCAATTTCATGGATCCAGGAGCTTATTTGACGTAATTGTCCTTCTGGCGTGGCCTGCGGTTCGTCTGCCTCTTCAATTGTTGTCTTAACGATGACTAATGTGATTTGAGCGACAGGCTTGCCTGACTTCTGAGTGTCATTAGAGTGAGGAGCACGTTAGGAATGACGACCTGTTTTGATTATGCTATATTACTGTGGGTGTCCTTAATGTGTGGACCAGGTTTTCAGCTGGATTGTTTCAGTTTTTGTTAAATTTTCTTATAGTGAAGGAACACTTTTGAGTAGCAGATCGATTTAATTTTGATTGGGGTGTCCGTATGGCGAGGTGCATGTTTTGAGAAGCATATTTTTTTTCCTTATTGTGATGATGGTGATTTCAGTGCAATCCACTATTTGGTTTTATTACTTCTTCCCTAGTTTTTTTTTGTTAAAAAGAGAAATATTCAGTTAGAAAAGTTGGTTTAATTTGGATTTTATTGATTTCTGTTCATTGAAGATATCATGTTTGTGTTAAAAAATGCAGACCAAACAATGTCTTTGCGTGCTTTTACGTGTCATGATATATCGCTGTTGTTAAATGAGCGAATAGTTTTTATGGCTCATAACTTTACTTGCTTCAGGTGAGCCTTTGGGATCAAAGCCAGCAATGCAAAAGTTGAGTTTCACCAACACAATGTGACAGGGAGTGCTTGTCTATCATGCACGATGTGTTGCCATGCCTTTGGCTTCACAATCACAACTCGACTCAGGGATCCACTAGGCACAATGGCCATCATGTGCCGGCTGCTAATGGCTTGACCCTCACAGACAAGATCCTCGTAGATGAGGACACTATGGCGAAGACGATGCATCGTAATGCTGCCCACAACCTTGACTCTAGAACTGGTATAACCTCATCCAAATCCTTTCTTTCGTTTACTACTCCACATATTAAGTCAAACTTGAATAGCGTTGGTGTTAGTATGGGAGGAAATGAAAATGATATTAATTTATTGACAAATACTCTTAAACATATAGAGATTGACCGTTTGATGGTTTCTCCTAAAAACTAGAAAGTTGTCGACCACACAATTATATGATGAGGAGGCAGATGCAAAATTGATGGTCACCTCCTTTCTCATTTAGTGGGTGAGGTCTTAGAGGTGGGTTTTCAATGAGACTGGGTTTGGCGCATTATATGACCTAAAAGCATCTGGCCGCAAATCTAAATCAGCTTATTCTAAAGAGAAACAAAAACCATGGAAAAAGGCGAAAATCTCTAAATTTCGAAGTGGTTACCAATGAGCGACATATTTTTATGAATAGTATAGATCTTGGTGACTTGGCTAAACATTTAGATATGTTGAGCATTTGAGTCATCCTTTAGATTTTTGTGGCGATTTCAGAGATAGGTAGATCCAACGTTAAAAACCCAACCACTCTTATGGAGAAGAAACCCAAAAGAATTTCGTTGGGGCGTAACCCTCTTAGCGACGCGCCATACCGGAACCCGGGTGTGGTGTCCAATGGGGAAAGGCCGGGCCATCACCCCCTAGGTGGCGCGCCGTATCTTGATCTGGATACGGTGACAACTGACAAGTGAGCAAGGATCGGGTCGTCGCATCTACAAAATGTTTTTTTGCATGGTACCTGCGCAAAGGTTTAATCCTTACCAAAGACAACCTTGTAAAACACAGATGGCATGGGAGTACAAAGCATGTTTTTTTGTCACCATGAGTCCATGATGAGAAAATTAAGCACTTATTCTTCCATTCTAAGTTTACTCGTTCCATATGGTCAGTCATTCAAGTAGATTCAAGCTTCAATCCATGTGCTGCATCATTTAGTCTTCAACCCATACAGTCTTCACTGTTTGCCCAGCCATTTAGTTATCAACCGCACCATATATGCATCTTGCATCAAGTAGGTGTATGCGTCTTGAGTCTTCAATCATTGTTTGCTGCAACGTCTTGAGGGGTGGTCTTCATCATAGATGAAACTTCTGGATGAAGCTTCATCTTGCAATCTCAGAAGTGTGAATGATAGTGAAGAACTTCTTGCATGTCTTCAATTTGGTCGGCACAGCTTTCTGAGACTTCGTGCATCATTGTTGGGTATGCTTGATTCCTCTGGAGCGTTTAGCTTGAGGCATGCTCTTGTAGCTTTGTTCTTCATTCATCACGGTGCAGATGGTTAAGTTGCACCCAAAGCTCCACAAATTGAGTAAGGTCATCCAATGAAAAGTTTAACCTCAGTCAACTTTTCCTATCCAACCATTATCCTGCAAACCCTGGCTTACCCGTCACTTCTTCCCTTTAGACCATGCGAAAATGAGCAGCCAAATGACTTTTTGCAACAATGCACTGCGAAATGTTCAATTCTTCTGCAGCACAGGAAGCATGCTGGTGATGGAGATTTCCAAATTGGCAAACACAAGGCCGTTGAGTTGAGCGTGTGGTTTGTTTGGGCATTACAGAGTTTCTTAAACTGTACACCTCTTTTGACTGCACAGCTCTCCAGTGTACTGTTGTAAAAAAGGTGTATATCTTGTGAGTTGTGACACAACTTGTATGTTTGTAGTCTTGTATATTATTTGATGTTTGTAAGGTTGACTGCATGTTTAGCCATGCCAGGTGATAAATTTCTAGAAATGTAGTGTTTGAAACTGCAAGTTTCATTCAATATGTTGCCTTGTTAGGTCGTTGTTTCCTTAGACTACGATAAAATAAGCAATTCATTAAGGGAAAGGCTGAGAGATTGGTCTGATAAGAATATACATGTTTACCTTAACTTTTTTCAAATTGATACATAGATATTTTTCTACAAATCAACGAGTGTTTTGTTTAGAGCGCAGGAGTGTAAGACTAAGTTCCATATATCCTATTGCTTTTAAAAATTACCTGGTGGGCATAGTAGACTATGTTTCGTCTGTCTGAACAGATTCTTCTTGAAGTTAAGTTGAAATTATTCAAACTAGTGGATGCGATGAAGTACATTTCTAGGGGAGATCGGTTTTGCTAGATGTATCTAGCAATTAGCTATGCTTTGTAATTTGCATGACTTGGCCATAGATCAGTCTGTGTGGACCTCTACTACGGTTCTCTTTAGATTATAGACTTGAATTGATTGTGCTGTTTTTGTTGCAATAGGCAGCTGAAATTGGTTTATGAGAACTGAAAGGATTGGTCAAAGGCCAGGGATGACAGACATCGGTTTCTCTCTTTTCTGGCGTAGTAGTTCATTAATTTTCTCCGAACAGATGGAAACAAGCTACTATAGTACGTTTTGAAAACAGCCAGCCAGCGAGCAGTAATAGCCTCAAAGTCATCTGCAAAAAGCATTGTGGTAGATATAATTAGTGTGATGGATCCATCCAAGCCGTCATTGGACAGTGACATCAGCCGCCATCATGAATCATTGACGCTGGGACGGAGAAGCAGAGAGATTTGGGTTTCAGTTCAGCATGGTTGTTCCAGGTTGCTGTGGTCGTTTTTGGTGTTCACACGTGCAGGGTTAAAACTACTTTTCACGTAACTCTTCTCTGCCTTTTCTGAATATCTGTGTGATAAAAATTCTAGTGTGCACTAAGATCTTCTATAAAAAGTAAGCCGAGTGCCTCTTCCTCTTGGTTTCTTTAATTTTTTAGTTATTGTGTCCTGACTCCTGACCAGCATTTGCTTTTGTTGTAGCACTAACGATGAGAAGCCTCCTTTCCTGGCAATGTACTAGTCTCCTGTCAACATGGCAATTTGACTAAGCGAACACCTCCTCAGCAGAAAGGAGGTTCCCAGCAAAGGTGAGAGAACAAATGACAGCAACCAACAACCATCTCGTAGCCTTTGACATTTCCCAACGTTTTTTACATTTTACAACTAGAACAGCAGCAATGGAGAAGTGCCAACCTTCTTTTGTTTCACACTGAAAGAAGCCATGGCTGTCGTTCTTCCCTTCCTGCTCCTCATCCTCCTCCCCTTTCTAACCAGGCCGCTCGCCAGCGCCGCCGCCTACTCGGAGTACTCGTGCAATGGCACCACCGGCAACTACACGGCGAACGATGCCTTCGGGGCGAACCTGGCGCGCCTCACCACAGAGCTGCCCATCAACGCCTCCACCGCTCCCTCGCTCTACGCCTCAGCGGCCATGGGCACCGCCCCGGACAGAGTCTTCGGCCTTGCGCTCTGCCGCGGCGACATCACAGATGCCGGGACGTGCTCCAGCTGCCTCGATGACGCGTTCCGGCAGCTCCGTGGGCTCTGCGCCGGCGACAGGGACGCGACGTTCTACCATGACCTCTGCACCGTCCGCTACTCCGGCGACGACTTCCTGGCGCGGACCGACGACAACAGCCCGGTGATCAACGCCATGGACGTGAACGGGTCGACGTACGCGGCGTGGGACAGCCGGAACGCGACCTCCCGGAGCTTCTTCCTGTCGCTGGTAGGCACCCTGTTCGGAGAGATGTCCATGTATGGCGCGTACAACTCCACACTGCGCCGGTTCGCCAGCGCCGCCATGTACATCAACGCGCAGCTGCCGACGGTGTATGGCCTGGCGCAGTGCACGCCTGACCTCTCCCAGGGGCAGTGCTGGCACTGCTTCCAGGGCCTCCAGGAGCAGACTCGCCAGTGGTACGACGGCCGCGAGGGTGGACGCATCCTCGGCATCCGGTGCAATATCCGGTATGAGGGCTACCAGTTCTATGATGGCATGGCCGACGTCAGGATCGGCTTTGATGGCTCATCTTCAACAACAGGAAGCAATGGTAAGGGAGAGTCAGGACTGTACACTGACTGTACACTATTTTTTCCTTTTCATTCTCAATAACAGAAAGTGTACAGTGTAGATCTTTTTCTTGCAAAATTTATCTCAAGATCACACTGTAATTCGCCGGGCGCGATTGGAGTCCTTTTCTTTTTGTAGAGGCAAAAGGGAAAATGTGCTACTAGGTATTTCAGGTGTTCTAGTACTAGTAATACTATATTTCTTCTGCATCTTCCAGGAAGCAAGCATAGGAAGATCTTAATAATCGTCCTATGCGTGTCAATTCCGGTGTTCTGTATTATGTTGGTTGGCGGCCTTCTACTGATCACAAGACTAAGAAAAGGAGCAGGTAAGACGTGACAAACAGCAATAATCTTTGTGTTTTCGTCGTCGCTAGTAAAAACTTATCTAATTACCTGCAAATGTCCAATTCAGTGAAGATGAAATCAGACCAAGGACATTCCAGGAACAGCTCAAAAACAGAGGAGGCGCTGAAGCTCTGGAAGATTGAAGAGAGCAGCTCGGAGTTCACGCTGTACGACTTCCCCGAACTGGCTGCTGCCACGGACAACTTCTCCGAAGACAACAAGCTCGGAAAAGGCGGCTTCGGACCAGTTTACAAGGCAAGTGTGTAAAACTCTTCACTGAAATGTTATTGATCAATTGTTAGTCTCTTGGTTACCGTCCTTTTCGTTTCTCTTCTGTTTTTCAGGGCGTATTGCCTGGTGGAACTGAAGTTGCGGTGAAGCGGCTCGCGGCGCATTCCGGGCAAGGGCTCGTTGAGTTCAAGAACGAGATCCAGCTCATCGCCAAGCTGCAGCACACAAACCTCGTCAAACTCCTGGGTTGCTGCGTGCAGGAGGAGGAGAAGATGCTCGTGTACGAGTATATGCCCAATACAAGCCTAGACTTCTTCATCTTTGGTAACTTACTAAGTTCACTTTCGTAAGAATAGGAGAAGTTTTGGTGTTTCCGTGAATGTTCTACCAACCTTGATATACGATGTTGCAATGTAGACCAAAAACGAGGACCGTTGCTGGACTGGAGGAAACGGCGGCACATCATCGAAGGGATCGCGCAGGGGCTCTTGTACCTGCACAAGCACTCCAGGGTGCGCATCATTCACCGGGACATGAAGGCCAGCAACATACTACTTGACAGAGATCTCAACCCCAAGATCTCGGACTTCGGCATGGCCAGGATCTTCGGCTCAAACATGACGGAGGCCAACACCAACAGGGTCGTCGGCACCTAGTAAGAGAAACACTGGTCAAACATTTTACTTCTCTTTTATTACACAAGCACCGATCAATTATGCAGCTTTTTCTACTTCTGCGACAAAAATAATGCAGCTCGTTGATTGTCTACTAATGCTGCAAACTCTCTAGTGGTTATGCAGATTAACACTGGTCAATTATGCGGTTTCTTAATTTTGCTATAGACTACTAATGTTGCACGCTTTGTGATGTTCTCACTAGTGGTTACATGGCGCCTGAGTACGCTTCCGAGGGCATCTTCTCTGTCAAGTCCGATGTGTTCAGCTTTGGCGTGTTGCTGCTGGAGATAGTGAGCGGCAAAAGGAACAGCGGCCACGGCCAACACTACGGGGACTTCGTTAATCTCCTCGGACATGTAAGTTTCTGCTGAAAGTACCAACGGCAAAAGTTAACAAGAAGATGCCACACGCTTCATACAACCTTTGCACATTTCTTTAAGCTCTAGCTATTCTGACTCCTAAGTTAAAATACGATATCCGCTTATCTGTAGCTGAATTTTCCACTTCTAGGCTTCTAGCGTTTACATTACATTAGCAAGATACAGTGCTGACAGGGACCGCGCGCTTGTGACAGGCATGGCAGCTGTGGAGGGAAGGGAGAGCGTTCGAGCTGGTCGACCCAGCACTGTTATGTGACCGCAACGAGGTGACCAGCATCATGCGGTGCATCAAGGTTGCTTTGCTGTGCGTTCAGGACAACGCCAGTGATCGGCCGACCATGACGGACGCGGCGGCGATGCTGGGCAACGACGGGGTGCCGCTTCCGGACCCCAGACGGCCGCCGCACTTCCACCTGAGGGTCACCAGCGACGACGAGGACGACGGCGTGGGCGGGTCATGGACGCGGACACGGTCGTCGACGCACTTCACCGGCGGGTCGTGCAGCACGAACGAGATGACCATCAGCACCATCGAAGAAGGGAGGTAGCGACGGCGTCGATCCTTAAACCGGTGATTCCTCGATCTCCTTCTGGTGATCGAACGAAGTGTATGCGTGGCTGGGCAGACGGATTGTTTGGTTTTGAGATGTTTCTGGATCTATGTGACATGACACGCATTGCTCGTGTCCCCAAGACGGAGTCACGCTCATATGTCCTAGACAAATAGGAAAAAGAATGAAAAATTTATTTCTTTGAACAATTAACTCCAATCATTATAGTATTACTTTGATATTTTGTTATTTTTGTGTAGGCCACATATAATTGTATTTTGCATTTCAAATTTGCATGAGTAACTATCAAGATAATATGTACATGCAAAGTTTATTTGAATTTTTTTGAAACTTTGAAGTAGCATTATTTTGCTTTTCAAAAATAGGGTCTACCAGGACCCATGTTCCGTTAACGCATGGGTACTAAATAAAGGCAGAGGTGGTAATCTATACCATTAATGCCGTCTCAATGCATTTCCCGTATTAGTCGCCATATTTAATGATCAATTATTTACTTCCTAATTTCGACAATGTAAAAGGTCCACATTATCCCTACCCTGTGGAATATTGACGGAGTAGAAGATTTTAAGCTGTCGGATTTCACAGAATTGACTTTGCAGCTAAAAAAAAATCAGATCCCCAAGCTCGCGCCACCCGACATTCACATGGGCATGTGACACCGCCGATCGATTGTCAACCAACGATCAAGCTCAAGGAAGGGCGTCTTATGCATACTAATGCTATGCAGCACGCGCAATCAGCACAAGACATCTCCTTCTCCCTCCCATGCCTCGCGCCGCGGTCCTCCTCGCGCTTGCCGTCCTAACGCCGCTGGCCTCGGTCGCCGGCGCCGCCGCAAACCACAGCCTGCCCGGCGGCCACTCCTGCGGGACGCAAGGGCGCTTCGCTCCGAACGGCACCTACGAGGCCAACCTACGGCTTGTCGCCGCCAGGATCACCGTCAAGCTGGTAAACGCATCCTCTCCCTGCACCGCTGCCGCCTATGCCGACGCCGACCAGGTTCTCGCATACGCCTCCTGCCGCTGGACTCCTGACGGCGTCAACTCGTCGGCGTCCAGATGCGTCGCCTGCGTCGCTCTGGCCTTCCGGGATGCGCAGCTGCTGTGCCCGTATCACCGGGACGCCATCGTTCAGCGCGGCGAATGCATCGTCACCTACCACGACGCCGAGCTAAGGGAGCGGGATATGGGCGCTATGGCCGTCGATAAGCGTGAGTGATCTCACTAAATTTTTGGTCTCGGTCAAATCTAGATTTTTTGTCCGCTTTATTGTCAAGTAAGCGTCTCCCCGTTAATTTTCTTTCAGGTATGTCAGTTTGGTGGAAGAAAGTTTTGGTCCGAGATTTCCCTTTGATTCTGTCTTTCCAAGCGTTTGGGTTCGCCTGTCTTCTTTTCTTGTTCATCCAAGAATGGCGCGGCAGAAGAAGAGGCCCAGCCATGCAATTGTAGTCATGTAATTTGGTTGTTGTGGTAGACAAGTTCACCATGCTATCACGGGTTAGCACGAGGGATGATGTTGGAAGATGATGTTGCAAGAGATGGGAGATGAAAATGGAATAAAAGGATGCTGGAGGAACAATCTGTTAGGGGACTAGATTTCTTCTGGTTACCTTTCTCAGTTGTTTCCATTCTCTGTTTTAGGCTAGCCGCAGAGAGAAAAATTGAAAAAGTTCTGCAAGCTTTGGTGGTGGCTGTGTGAGGTGGTGAACTTTGTAGCCTGTGGTTTCTTTAATGGAAATCGGGGGGAACCCTTTTATCTAAAAAAAGAAGCACGAGGGCTGATCGCGGTGTGCGTGTCGAGCCAATTTTAACAAATGGTATCAGAGCCTGAGGTGTTCGTCGTCCGTGATTTTCTGAAAGAACTAGAAGATCATAGGCAGAAGAGGCCCAGCCATGCAATTGTAGTCATGTAATTTGGTTGTTGCAGTAGACAAGTTTACCATGGTGTCATGGGGAGGCTCGATTTGTCCACACGGTTATCCATTTTCCTATCTGTTCAACAGACATGCCACTATACCATACTTTATAATTGATTTGTCGCCATAATAATTCTTAGATAAATATTCTCCACATAAAATTCATGAACATTTGAAATTCAAATTTGCAAAAGACATAATTAAATTTGAATGAAAATTCCACCAAGATCAACCAAAAGAAGTACCACAATGTTCACAAGTCGTAGAATGTTGTTCACCACAATGATCATATACCATAACACATAGTTTGTGAAATGCTCACAAATTTATAGTCATGCCACACATCAATGAAGGCGCCCTTTAGCCTGGCTTGCCAAGATGGAGTCACGAATACCGTGTATGTTCGGTGATTGAGGTGGAAGCAAGCAGACACGACAACATATAGAAAAAACCATACATTCCATTGGAATTGCCATCGCCACCACTAAATATGTTCTTCGGGTGAGGAGATCGGTGCAATCGACGATATAGATACTATTCTGCAGTGGTGTTCTGTTCCCCATGTTGACCATGTAGACCTACACGGACATAGTTGAGAAAGCTTTAGAAGATCAATCATGGAGCCCTACGAAAGGAACCATGCAGTTTGAAAAGGAATGTCTTGGAGAATAACACAAGAAATCGAAGACCACTTGTGTACTCCTGATACCCCTATCGTATGGAACCAAGAGTCCACTATTAATGGAGGGCGCCATTGACCTTCGAAAGACTATGTAAGGATGATCCAAGACCCCCTCCCCTCTCGAGGAACAAAATAATTCTAGAGCCATAGAAGCGCCACATTGCCATCAGTGAATCCAAGATCGAAACTTTGTCGTCTTTCGAATGCCCTCATCGGGTTTGACCATTGTAGAAGACAAGCTTGCCCCTCCTCCCCACAAAGAATAAGAGGAGAGGTTCATTTGCGAGAACCCCTAGATACAAAGAAAAATATGTTTTCAAAAGAGAAAAACAATTATATGAAATGCACACAAATCTATAGTCATGCCACACATCAAGGACACCACCCTTTAGCCTGCCTTGCCAACATGGAGTCACAAATACCGTGATTGAGGCGGAAGCAAGGATACACCACAACATATAGAAAATTCTAAGACATGCCGTCAGAATTGCCATCGCCACCACCAAATATGTTCTTCGGGTGAGGGGATCGGTGTGATCAACGATATATAAATACTATCCTGCAGTGGTGTTGTGTTCCCCATGTTGACCATGTAGACCTACATGAACATATTTGAGAAAGCTTTGGAAGGTCAATCGTGGAGCCCTACAAAAGGAACCACAGAGATTGGAAAGGAATGCATTAAAGAATAACACAAGAAACTCGAAAACCCGCTTGTGTATTCTTGAGACCCCTATTCGTATGGAACCAAGAGTCCACTATTAATGGAGGGTGCCATCGACCTTCGCAAGACTATGTGGGGATGATCCAGGACACCCCATCCCCCTCGATGGATCAAGTAATTCCAGACCCGTAGAAGCACCACATTTCCATCATTTGTGAGAACTCCTAGATATAAAGAAAAATATGTTTTGGAAAGAGAAACAAAAGAACAACCATGCTTTTGTCAACTGTAAATCTAGGGTTTTAGGGAAAGATGTGGGAAAATACACCGGCAGGTGCATTTATGATGGGAGCAATGGTTCACCACTCTATAAAAATCCCCCAATAAATAAATAAATTATCGATGATGCATGATGATATCTTTCGTTATTGTTTTTTTGAAAATAAAAATGAGCGCATGACAATCCCTTCTTTCCTCTACGAAGGGTAGTATGTAAGAAAAGAAAAATTCTCCGTTCTTTGTGTCATTGACCAAACTGCATTCTCCCTGTCGCTAATTAGAGAGAGAACTTAGAACACACAACATAATTGCTTTCAAGGCCAAGCGTGTCGACTAGACAAGAGGGTATACACGCTAGCTTTTCAAGACATAGTCAAAGTTAAACCTCCATGCTAACGTGCTGATCGGTTGTTGCCTGTTGGACCATTCATGCATTTCCTTAGTTGGTTCATTCCAGACGTGCACGATGGGCCACAAAATTAGCCGTGAGGTGCGGGACACAAGTCCCTCTCAAAATTGAAGTCGTAAAATAGCATTCTGCAGTTTGATTGGGACAGTGGCACTACATGTAAGGGCATAATGCTATGTTTCTCGCTTAATTTAAATCCAGTGACGAAGATCAGAAGACCAACTATATATAAATAAGCCTATCAAAACAATTTGGGAAGTGCGCACCAAGAACTCTAGCTCATCCAAGCTCAGGTACCATGAAACTTTTACCATGGCGCTTGGCCGTTCTCCTCATCTCCTTCCTGCGGCCACGCTCGGTGGCTGGTGACACCTATGCCACTTCTTGCGGCAAAACCGGAAATTACACGGCCAACAGCACCTACCAATACAACGTCCGCGCCGCCACCACATTCCTCGCCAACGAGGGGCCACCTTCAGCGGCGGCGACAATTTCGCGACGACGGACTACGGCGTCGCTCCAGACGTAGTATACGCCCTCGGGATCTGTCGTGGGGACACCCCGGACAACGTCACCTGCTACGAGTGCCTGTCCTCGGCCTCGACAGAGGCCTCGGCGCTATGCCCGGACGACAAGGGCGCCACGCTCTTCTACGACGGCTGCACCGTGCGCTTCTCCGACCAGGACTTCCTCTCCTCCTGGGATAACGCGCCGGACGTCGTCCTCAACAACACAAACACGGTGAAGCCCGCGGCGGCGGCCCGTAACTTCGACGTGCTCGTGGACACGCTCATGGAGAAGGTAGCTGAGCATGCGGCGGCGAGGGATGACCCTAACAAGAAGATAGCCACGGGAGAGGCCTTGTTCGATGGAGACGATCCGCAAAGGAAGATTTACAGCCTGTCGCAGTGCACACCGGACATGACGTCTTCGGGGTGCATAAAATGCCTCCGAGGTGTGATGGACAAGATGGCTCTTAGGATGATTGGCTCATTGGGACAGAGGGTGGCTGGGGTGAGGTGCAATCTACGGTTCGAGGTGTACCCGTTCTATATCGGCGAGGCCACGGTGCGGATTGAAGGAAGAACGCCCGCGCCAACAAAGTCGAGAACGCCGCCGCCTCCCAAACCACTGACCCTTGCGAGTCCACCGAGCAAAGGAGGTATGTACACATATATGCACAGGCTTCAAGTATGCGGTTACACGACAGAGTGACAATCATATTCAAAAAGTTTGAATCATACATAAAATTTTATTGAATTGCTAATTCTCTACCTGGTGAGAATTAGTTTAATGCTTAATTATCGGATTTGCATCGTGATTTGCGTGTGCTATACGTTACAAGTAGGGTTGAAAACTGAGATTTTTCTGTTGCAACTGAAAAGATTTTAGTTACAAGTGGATTGTACCTATGATTTTTCAGTCGCAAATAAAGTTGTATCTAATATTTTTCATTTGAAAATGAAGATGATATGACCTGACAGAGAACTGAGCAACTTGTCAGTCCATTGAGAATTAATCACACCCATAATTTGACCGTCTTTATTGCTAATTATAGGTTTGTGCACAAATGATGTTTTCCTGCCGTGCATAAGATGTCGAAGAATAAAAACCACATTATGAAATATGGTATACGTATGTATTATGTCATACTTATAATGTTGGGATAAAAGTACAACTGTTTGAGTTATGTGCTTAAATAACAAGCACAAAAGGATTATGGAGCCAACAAACTTGCTTGTAGGAAAACAAACAATATAGGATGCAGGAAAGAAATACATGGTGCCCACGCAGGCAGGAGCACTTTTTTTTAATGTTTATATATGTAGGTAGAGGAGACCTCCAACTTATTTGAAGTAGAAGCGGTAAGGGGGGAGAAGGCCCTGTACTGTGTATTTCAAAGCTTGTTTGCCCATTGCAACAGGTGCGGTGCCAACTTTGGTGATCTACAGCTACAACAGACACGGTGCCAGTTTAATCTGCCCTAAATAGAGGAAAATCTTGTGTCTGTTTGGAATGACCGGTTGCCAAACCCACTCATAAGCGGTCCATATAGTTCCTCGGTCACTATACAACATGTAGAAGCAAAGATGATAATTTTACTTATGGATGCGGGTATCCACGGGTACCGTATCCTCATGGGCAGGATATATGCATGTTTTTATAGCCATGGGCAGTACTTATATCCTACCTGTTAAATCATGGGTAGGGCACGGACATAACCTTCTGCCCGTGGATATACTCATACCCTACCTGGTTATACTGACCTAGAGCAATCCAATAGCATTGGTCGATAGCGGTCAAAAGTGATAAGCGCCCCACACCCCAGTTACTCTTATAATTAAACCATAGTTGTAATTTCCTCATTTAGTTAATCAAGGTGACTGAAATCCAAGATCCTAGCTACCTTAATGTGTTATCAATGAATGTAAAATAGTAAATAACATATTATATTTGATCTACCCGTCGGGTATCTAAATGTATGGGTATCGTTGGGTATGAATATGGGTAAAGTTTCATACCTATGGATACGGATAGAATTTTATACCCATCAACTATACGGATATGTGTATGATATTGCTCTGTCCTGTCCATAGCCTACCCGTCCTTATATAAAAGTATTTTATGGTTAGCATTAGAAGTCTTCTGTGCCAAACCCACCTAATTGGTACATCACTTTTGGCTGTAATCATGAACCTGCTGTCTCCCAAATACCTTGTGTCAGCTGGTAGCTATTCAGTCCATTCAGAAGAATCTGCAAGTATAGTTCAACAGTTTGAGAGAGCGGGTTACAGAGTGTTACTTCACATATACCCTTCGTCCTTTGGGACAACAAACGGTGTTTTTCGTTGCCTACGGAAACGATGGTGTGATAATTATGCAATTTATAATTTTGGAGATATATTTTCAAAATATATTAATAAAAATCCTAACAACTGTATTAATAAAGGTGGCAAGGAATTCAAGCATACATCCTATGCATACCTGGCAACTTCACCGTAGACAATCATTAGACAACAAGCCTTATGTATAACATAGATAATCAATTCCATAAACAACAATAATAGTACTCTTACAAATGGATGAATAGATAATAGGCACATCACATCTCACTAATCTCCTACATCTTCCATGCTTCTGGCAGTTTACTCGCACATAAGAGGAGAGTAATACAAAGACATAATTATTACTCCCTCTAATTCATAATAATTGTCTGTGACTTAGTATGAACTTTATAATAAGTTAGTATGTAATATTGTTTTTGCCGACTTTGTACGAAGTTAGTGTCCTACCACCGTCGACCTATTAAAAACTAATATTAAATTTTTGTACCACTAGTCAAAACAACTAACACGTACTAAGACACCATATTAACCAAAAATAAGTACTCAGATATATAATCTTATGTGGTAGATTAAAAATTCACATATTTTATTTAATACATTTTGGTATCTATGCGTATTCTCAGTGTTAAATTATTTATGGCTTTCCACAAGTTCTAAGAGATTCAAATTATTGTTGCTAAAAATTTTGCATACTCTTTTTCTATGTACCTAGTATTAAGGGGAGTTTATTGAGTAAATAATAATATTGAAATCTCTACAAATATGGTTGGACATCTGGATCTCTTCTTTTCCTGCAAAAAATGAGATCCAAAGTCAATTATCTAAACATTAATAGATGTTTAGAATTTGAGATGATTATTTTTGTAATTTTGAGATGAGATCCATTTTTATGTAATTAATATTAGGGGGAGTTCATTTATTAAATCATCTACTAAAATCTCTAGACAAATGGTCGGGCATTTAGATCAGTTCTTTTCCTACAGAAGTCCAGATCCGAAGTTAAATTCTTATACATTAGTAGATGTCTAGAATTTGAGATAAAGATTTTGTAGTTTCCTATTAAGTATGTAGTAATCTTCTTTTCTTAGACAAATGGATTACATTATCTACTACAAATTTACTAGACACCACAATGAACTTTTGTGTTAATTTATTCACATAGAATTGCTGATTTATATATTTATTGAACCAATCACAAAGTACCAGTAGACGACTCAAATATCATGGCAGTGCACCTACGTGGGCACTGAGTGCCTCCTCGGATCGATAATTCATACTCATATTTTTGTTAACAAAACTTGACGGCATATTATATTGAAAGTATGGTTTCTAGAATTTTAAGCTGTGTCCATAACAGGTAGAAGTAATTTTCATGTTCAAATGACTTTTCCTTGTTTATCCTATAGAAAAAAATATAAATAAGAGCTAATTTCTCAGAAATTAAATTTGGCTCCCGGGTGCATATGCTCCCTAAAAAAACACATTTCTAATAGTAAAAAAAAAATCCAAAAAATCACATGTATATCTTGACAATCTATGGGCGTTTGTACTGTTTAGCAAAAACCGATATCTTTTGTGGTCGATGTAAAAAACAAAATATGACTCATAAAAAGCTTTATTTTTAGGATCAAATTTTGTCTTTTTACACAACCTAAATGATAAGTTGACTTTTCATGGATGGTCTTTGTGCGCACGTAGCATGTGAAGATTTACATGAATTGTTTTTGTTTGATTTTTTTGACATCTCAAAATGTGTCAAAGATGCATTTGAAAATAGAGGGAGAATATGTACCCAAGAGACAAAACATCACTCCCTTCATTCCTCTACTTCTGAAAAAGAAAAGAACACTTGCTTTCCAAAATTCAACGTTGATGAAAAAATTAGTCCAAGAATACATGATTTGTGATATAGAAAATTGACATTCATGTATGAAAGAATTTCAGATCATGTGATTTTGTGTCACATTCTTATGATAAGCTTGGTCAAATATTAATTTTGAAAAACTTACTTTCATGAATGGAGTAGTATTATATTAGATGAGTCAGAGGAGTAAAGTTTGCCTAAAATGCTAAAACACCTAATAATCGTTGGAATAGTTGGCTCGATATGCATTACATTTCGTGCAGTCTATTCGAAAATTGTATAGGAAATATAGGAAGACGTGGTGTATTCACTGGATGGTAATTTCATGTAAGGTGTGCAGAATGGCATAAATCAGTATGAAACCCACACAATTTTGCTTTGGAGAATGGAATTGCGTATGAGGCAAGCCTAAATTGCTTTTTTATCATCATGGAGTGCCATATGACCTATTTAAACGCAAATACCATTTGTTACTACCTTCCTTCCTCCTCTCACCATCCTCCCCTCCCCTCTCTGCAGTCTCTCTTTTATTAGGTGGCAGACTTTTGTAGCCTCAAACATTCTGACATATAGTCATGTGGTGCATCGAAGTAGCACCCTACAGCGAGAAAAATATTCAAAATATGGGCTCTGGTTATGTAATTATGTAGAAAATCTTGCAGTCCATGGCAGGTGTTTGACTTATGCAATGCCACTCTTCCAAAGGGCTTAGATAAGCATTGAAAGTGATTTCGACGGATTTGCACTTATGAGAGGGTAGTTTTGCTTAATTTATTGGCTAAATTTTTTTGTCAAGCAAGATATAAGGAATTTTGTTTAGAAACTAAGAAATGAAGTAATTATATATATATTCTTTAATACCTATAAATATTTATGTATATCTTATTATATCTTGCCCTCTCATAAGCCCATTGCTTAGAAGATGGCGACCTTAGGGTCAAAAGGGTTAAAAATCGCATAAAACCTTTGGCTGAAAACAGTTTCAGGTTGTTCAAAATTTAAAGATATACCTATAAGTTATGCAGTAATACATTGTTATATTACTTTTTTGCAGGAATGAATAATAAGATCTGGAAAATTGTAGAAGTGTGTCTCTCGTACTTCTGTTATTATGCATCCTTCTTGCCATTATCTGGACTCGATCAACATGCATATATAAGAGTAAGGAATTATTTGGTTCTATAGTAGCTATGAATGAAAAAAAATGATATGTATCTATGAATTTTCTATGATTTTAATTAATCTTCAGTAATAGGTGCTAAACCATTGTTGATGATCCTCACGTGTTTGGGATTAGCCTCAGTCACACATATAAAAATTCATAGTAAAAAATTATGCAAAATCTAGCAAAGACGTATAAAAATTTCAAGTGTTCCGGTCTTTTAAATCAATGTTCCTTTATAGTAATTCGTTCTAATGTTTTCAATTATCTATAAGGTTAATCTCTAAATTTAATTTTTCCATGGGTGTATCTATTTTTTTAATTAGATTAATTACATATAAAATTTTTGGTGAAAATGAGAATGGTTAGTTTGAAAATTCCCATTGGGGTATATATTTGAGATTAAGTCCATCATGGATTGGTAATAAGGATTTTTGGATGTTGGTAGCAAGGCTAAGTATGAATTCGATTTAGCAAATCAGTGGAAACAAAGAAATAGTGCATTCCATTTTAAAACACAGTGCACATCTCCTTGAGCTTGAAAATCTATTGGGGTTTTCCCAATTTAAATTACTTCATTCAAGCTCGTTTCTATTCAGTAAATCATTTTCAAATCTCTTTTTACCTAATATTGACAGCTAAGAAACGTTAGTTTTAATATTTGGAAGGAATAAATGTTATGTGGATGACAATCCTTTTTGTACCATGACCACCGAATAGAAGAGAAACCTGATGCTAATTTTAATCATGTGTTGTTGTAATTAATTAGAAGGGTTAAAATGCCTGCCATGGGCTTTTGTTTATGTAATAAGGATCTACATTACTTATGAATGACTAGGTAACATGAACACGCAATTGCATGAAGTAGCTCCACAGGGCACAGAGGAAGATATAATGTTGTGGAGGATAGAAGAGGGACACACTGAGTTTTCGATGTTCGAGTTCTCTCAAATTGCAGATGCCACAAATAACTTCTCAGAAGGAAATAAACTTGGCGAGGGTGGTTTCGGTCGTGTTTACAAGGTGAACACTATTCAACATATCTATATCTTCTTCAATAATGTAATTGTTAAAGCAAGAGGACCAACTAAACTTATCACAACAAACGTTTGAATTTAAAAAAAATTGATTACAATTATGGTATCAGGAAGCAAGGTCACTAGAAATTATCAAATAAAACCCCACTATTTAAGTATAACGAATCAAGATGAACTGGCCCACTATTTCATGATGAAAAGATAAGAACAGCTTTAGCTAGCGCACTAGAAATTAACACAAGAGAATTCTACAAGATGCACTAAGAATATGGGAGATAGACTTTTCAATATCAAAAAATGTTTTGGACTCATGGAATTGGAGGGATAAGAGTCTATTACATAGGAGTTTGACAACTCAATCATACTATACAAATGTCCCTTGTAGAAAAAAATAGAATTATAATCCTCCAATCTTGTAAAAGACCTACAGTCCAAGAGGTCCTAGATAATTTGTGGTCAATTTTTTGTATGTGTCCTAAAACATTAATCAGAATAAATGCACACTTCCTCGGTTTCACTATATTTGACGTTAGCCAATCATGTGCATCGACCTAGCAGGAACTAAAATATATAAATAATAAGAGATGATCATATGAACATGCAAAGCCCTACCAAATCATATAATCATCTAGCCTTTTCATAAAATCTATGATCGTGGTCATAGAACTATTTGGGCATAAACCATTATATAAGTGAAGCTCCTATCCTTTTATTCTTAAGCCAATGGAACCGCTGCAGGGACAACTACCAAATGGACTTGAGATAGCTGTGAAAAGGTTAGCTGAACATTCAGGGCAAGGTCTAAATGAGTTTAAAACTGAGATTCAGCTTATTGCCAAGCTTCAGCACACCAACTTGGTGAGACTCTTGGGATGTTGTATTCAAGGAGAAGAGAAGATTCTGATATATGAATTTATGTCCAACAAAAGCCTGGATTTCTTCATATTTGGCAAGTTATGAATAATCTTAATATCCATATAAGTACAGATTTAGGGATGTCACACTAATCTTATTTACTACATCTGAAAGTATTTGTGTATATATGTGTAGATACGACGAGAGGAGCATTATTAAACTGGAACAGGAGGCGTCATATAATTGAAGGGGTAGCTCAAGGACTACTGTACCTCCACAAGCACTCCCGTTTGCGTGTTATACATAGGGATTTAAAAGCAAGCAACATTCTATTGGATGAAAATATGAACCCAAAGATATCAGATTTTGGCCTAGCTCGAATATTTGGGTCGAATGAAACCCATGCTAATACAAGCAGAGTTGTGGGAACACAGTAAGATCATCTAATGTCAATCACCATACTCAGTCGTAATTCATAAGCCATAAACTTCACTAATTGTAAGCCGTTTTCTCCATCCAGCGGTTATATGGCTCCAGAATATGCTTCCGAGGGCCAGTTCTCAATCAAGTCGGACGTTTTCAGCTTTGGCGTGTTGCTCCTCGAGATCATCAGTGGAAAAAGAAACAACGGGTTCCACCAGACCGGAAATTTTGGCAATCTTCTTGGGCATGTGAGTAAAATGATCCTCTTGTATGGGCTACATATTATAATTCTGTTTTCTCTTTTATCCAAATAATCAAGAAACTAACTTAAAGAATTCTATATTTCCAATGGCTGCAAACGTTGTTTCCACTCTTATTACCACTTTCGCTACCTTTTTTTTCAAAAAGGAAACATTGTCCCGGGCTCCCAACCTATATACCTCAGTTGATGCATGTAACCTTTTATTTCATCTCGCTACCATTGCTAGTTAATTTTATAATTATTACCCATTTTCAGGCTTGGCTATTATGGAAAAGAGAAAGATGGTGTGAGCTCATTGACCCTTGCTTAGACATTAAGCATCCAAGTATAGAGATTATGAGATTCATTATAGTCGGGTTGATGTGCGTGCAAGACAACGCTACAGATCGCCCTACAATCTCGGATGCTATCTCACTGCTTATGAATGAGAGCTCAAGCTTGCCTGACCCGAAGAAGCCTGCTTATTTTAGGAACAAAGGAGAAGATCCAAAGTTAGAGGAACCGCAGTGTAAACGTTTTCACTGGATCACCTCCGGATGGTCGATAGTTGAGCTTGTCTGCTTGTATGTGTTACCTTTATTTTACCTGACTGCATCCAAAAGTAGCACCATGGATGTTTTTAAAACTTATCCCAATATGCAGAAGATCCTGAAGACATATACTCGATCATTTTGAGTAATGTTGGGCTGGATATTTTTTTCTAATTTCTATGGAATTTTCTTGTACTGTTTGGAAAATCTGATCCCTAGGTTAAGATGATGCTACTTACAGATAAAATAAATTACTATGTTTCTTCTAAACCTTGCTTTAATGTTGAGTGGCATAAAATCGGATCACCCAGCTCGCGCCACCCGATATTAACATGGGCATGTGACGAACCGCCGATCCATCACAGATATTGTCAACGATCAAGCTAGCTCAAAGAAGGGAGTCAAGTTTCTTATATACATGCTAATGCTATCCAGCCCGCGCAATCAGCGGAAGACATTTCTTTGCATACCTCGCTCCTCCTCGTGCTCGCCGTGCTATCTTCGCTGGCCACGCAACCGCCGCGCGCCACCAACCACAGCTTCCCTGGCGATCACGGTAACACGGAGTACGGCTAGGGAGTACGGTCCCAACGGCAACACGGTTTTTAGCCGCCAGGATCACCACTAAACTAGTAAATGCAACCTCTCTCCTTGCACCGTTTTGGCCTATGTCAACGCCTACCAGGTCGCCTTAGCCGCCTACTGTAGGAACTTGTGCCATAAAATATTGTTTATTCTCCTGGAATAAAAAACTCGTGAAAATAGAATTACAGGGGCTATAAAGAATTATATTTGAGATATATTGGAATTAGACTTTAATATGGTAAAATTATACTCAGTAACAGTATAGAGTGAAAAACTAGATTATATATAGGATTGGCTCTATAGATTGATAAAGCATGCAAGTTTGAATCTGAATTCAAACTCGACACACACTGCAAACTGCATGTTTGGGATCTCACTGATTAAACAATATTTAGGCTCGGTAACTAACTCCTCATGATTGTGGTTGATTTAACAAGTCACGAGTTCTATCTAAAAATAGATTAATATTTGGTATTTGTAGTTCATATAAAGGTACTTACCCTCTAACTTCAATATGCATTATAAGCGACATCATTGATAGGACAGAGCATAGGGTAGAGATTGTTTAGCTCCAAAACCATAGGTTTCATAGATTTGCATAGGATTGGCTCCATAGATCGTTAAATCCTACAGGTTTGAATCCGAATTTAAACTTGGCACACGACTCAACCTGCATGTTCGGGACCTTATTTATTAACAATATTTAGGCTCAATAACTGACTCCTCATAATTGTGGTTGGTTTAACACGTCAGGAGTCCTATCTGAAAATAGATTAAAATGTTTGGAATTTATAGTCTATATAAAGGTACTTATCCTCCAGCTTCAATATGCATTGGGAGAGCATCATCGATCGATAAGGCAGAGCAACAGAGGGTAGATTGTTTAGCTCTAAAACCCTAGATTTCATGCATTGGTGTTAGAGCCAAAGGTTCATCGTTGACATCCACAGTAGATTAAGGGTGATGCAAAAGCAGCCATGCATATAAAAATATTGTTACTTCAGATGAGAATAACTTATGTTGAGTCATCGGCAAAATATTTTGTTTTCATAGTACTTTATGGAAACTATGTTGGTGCAGTGTATTGAACTTATCGCTTGATCTAGATCAAGACTCTTAAGTTATTGTCTTGTGTCATTTTGAAACATGCATCGAAAATGGCATCTTAGTTATCGTACTTCCTTCATAAGACATCCCTTTTTAGGCACTAGAAAAATGGGGAAACAACTTTTTCCCACATTAATGTGGAAATCTTCTTTTGCAATTTCTACTAGAATGGTAAGACCCACATATGTGCAGAAAATGGGTACACTATCATAGAGAAGGACTACCGATCAGTTACCCATCAATGCTACGCAACCGAACATACAAAAAGGTAACCATCTTTGTGCTAAGCACGCAATCACAGTCAACCAATCATCAGCACCTCTTTCTCTCTTGGGCCATAAAATTTATCTTGTAGACATCTAAACGAACTACTAAAGTTAGCTTTTCACAGTTTCGAGCCATCCTAACCCCCAACATCTGTCCCCAGGTGTTAGACCTACCAATCGTGCTAGGCCAGGTGCGTGTGTTGCGGGCGTGCGAGGCGAATCTCGCGAGCGACCGGCGGTGGAGCTGTGTCCGGGAGAAGCGGGCAGCCCGGCAGCATCCTGATGCGGACGCGTGCGGGCTCGATCGGCATAGACGGCCAGCTGCTTTCAGGACTACTATAACTATAATTTCTGAAAGAGATCGCTCCCGTTTGAGTTAACTGGAAGAAGCAAGTTAAGAAGAAATGGTCGTGGCAAGCGATGACTTATTCAGTTCGATTCATCAATAGTCAACACTACTCCTACATAATATTCCATTTGTGAAAAAAGCCCTTTATAAGTGGTCAACAACACGGCCTCTACAAAAGTTACTAGTAACACTTATCAATCAGGCGTGACATGTATGCTGGCAGCAGAAAAGATCAGAGAATCCAACTCCTCGTCTCCTCCCTTAACTACCATTCGTATGTATGTATTTGGTAGTTTCCATCAACGTCAACAGTTCATCTACTGAACTTCTTTACTCCGCTTAAGATTCTAAGCCCCCGTGTGTCTCTTGAAATCAATATTTTCTTCCTTCTTCTGGCCTGAAGTAAACAAGCAGTGCGGTAAACTAGGTCTTCTTTGTGCAAATCAAACTGTCGCAGTGTCACTAGAATTCGCCAGTCTATAAAGCCAAAGACGACCCTTTCCTCTTCTTCATGTACATCAATCAGCCAGCCCACACCATCACCATCACCACCACCATGTACTCTCACAAACTCTGGTGCATCCTCGTCCTTCCCTTTCTATCGCAGCTCGTCTCCGGCGACGTGCTGCGGCAAGACTGCGACCGCAGCCGGAACTACACAGAGAACAGCGCCTTCCAATCAAACCTGGAGCAGGTCTCCTCCACCCTCCCCATCAAAGCCTCCTCGTCTCCCGCCCTCTTCGCCACCGGCTCCGCCGGGGCCATCCCCAACACCGTCTACGCGCTCACGCTCTGCCGCGGCGACACCACCAACGCGTCAGCCTGCGCCGCCTGCATCGGCAACGCCTTCCGCGACGCGCAGCAGGCGTGCCCGTACAACATGGACGCCACCATCTACTACGAAATGTGCTACCTCCGCTTCTCCTACCTGAACTTCATTGCCTCCTCCGACAACAGCAAACGGCAGATCATACCCAACGGGGCGAGCGTCGCCTCTCCGGCGGCGACCTTCAACGCCGCCGTGGGTGTCCTCCTTGCCGCCGTCGCCGACTACGCCGCGCTCAACTCGTCCACCCGGCGGTTCGGCACCGGAGTACAGGACTTCGACGCAAGCACCCCGAAAATCTACGGGATGGCACAGTGCAGGCCGGACATTGCACCTGCCGACTGCAGGGACTGCCTGGAGAAAATAGTGACGGTGATGCCAAGGCATTTCAGCAGGCGGCGGGGAGGGCAGATCCTCGGGTTACGGTGCAGCTACCGGTTTGAGCTCTACCCTCCCTTCTCCGGCAATCCAGTTTTGCACCTACAAGCGCCGCCACTGCCCGCCACGGTACCCTCGCCCTCGCCAAATAGAGACGGCGCCGGAGTCCCAGATGGAGGTGAGTTGCACATTTCAACGAAACTACTATAGTAAAGTTCTACTAGCTAGCTAATAAAGTGAAGCTCAGGTGATGGACAGTTTATGCATGGATCTGCACATTAATTCGTTGAAATACCTTACACGTTTAGAGCCTACATTTAGGCACGATTCCCGCAACATACGTGAAATTAGGCAAAACACATAAATTAGATTTTCATACCATCTTGAATACTACATGAGTATATCAAATGATGTCTGATTGTGAAGAGGGGACATAGCTAGGAATTAGGATACCTACCAAGCTAGAGGTTGAGTGGATGAAATTTTTCCTATGAAACATATACATACTGATTTCGAAGGAATTTTTTTTGTTGTGTACTTTCTTTTGAATCAAACAACCTACGTATTAGAAACATCCCAATAATTAGAATTCTCAAAAATCGTTTGAAAGTTCTAATGAATTGATGCACCGACCAATTCACCCAGAAGTCTAAACTAATGAAGGAAGTTGGACAATATATTTCAACACTACTCACCACTTCTAGGCTTCAGCAGACCTTCACCATGAGATCGATGAAAGTCCTCAGATATTTTTATTTGAATACCGCGTTGGTCGGGTCTTTAACTTGAGACAACTTAACTTCAATGTCATATTGAATCGATGCACCAGCCAGTTTACCAAAAGTTCTGTAATGGAGAAGGGTCGGAAATATATTTCAACAAATTTAACCTAGATGGGCATAGCAGTGGTGGTGCCATAGGTGCCACGACACCCCCTAAAAAATGCAGATATTTAGATCTATAGTAGCAATTAGTATAATTCTATGTGTATCAGATGTGCTAAAAAAAACTTGTATACGGTCTTTAAAATATGAACATTCAGTTTGGCCACACAAGTAAACTTTTTTTAGACCACCCAGAAGTGAAATATTCGAGAGGTCAGACATAAGACACAAAGTACACAAGGACCATCACGCCAAGCTTCCCTACAGCTTCTTTGTTGAATCGAGCAAAATGTTCATCTATTTTTATGTGGATACTAAACATAGTGTATGTTTCTAATATACATTTATAATAAACACCAAATTCATATTCCATTTAGTCAAGTGATTTAACTCTAGTGTCATTTTACAGGAGGTAGAAGAAGTAAACAAAATACGATCCTACGGATCCTAGCCGTTGCATTGGCTGTTATTTGTGCAACATTGACTTCCACTTTTGCATGTTTTTGTATCTGGAGCAGCAGAAGAAAACAAAGGTTGCCGATACTACCATGTAAGTGTTATTAAGATTGCAGATCATTAAATGAAGGTGGATAGGTAGGTCTACTCGTTAATAAAATAATGACTTAATTAGGAAAGGGCTTAAATGTAGTTGCAAGGAAATTCAACTGTCAAACTATCAATTATCGAAATAGGATAAAAACAATTATGCACTCCGGACAATGGATTTTCCAGTTCGTTCAAATGATTACAATTCATTATCTTTTGAAAGGAGTTCGTTTGACAGATGTAATACTTGTCCCATTTGGACAGATTCTGGGAATTGGGGAAGCGTTCCTAATATCAGTTTACCCATGCTTGATCTGTCAACGATAGAAGCTGCAACAGAGAATTTTGCAGAAGGAAATATACTTGGGGAAGGAGGTTTTGGTGCTGTTTATAAGGTACCAACCATATAATTGTGTTTTTCATCCCATGTTGTTTTAGAGACTGTTTGAGACTTCCAGCGAATTTATATATTTTGTATGTGTGCATCCTACAGGGAGCCCTTGAGGATGGCCAAGAGATAGCTGTGAAGAGACTAGCGCAAGGTTCAGCACAAGGATTGGGAGAGCTGAAGGCTGAGCTCGTTTTGATTTCCAAGCTTCAGCACAAAAATGTTGTGAGGCTTGTTGGGGTTTGCTTGGAAGAACATGAGAAACTCGCTATTTACGAATACATGCCCAACAGAAGCCTTGACACGATTCTATTTGGTAAAATACTATGAATAATGCATTAAAACTATAGTTAAATCTTCCTATAAAAAAACTATAGTTAAATCTGAGCTATAGTAATTGCACTAAACCTTGTCGAAGTTTCTTATTTCCATAATAGATCCTAAGAAGAGCAAGGATCTTGATTGGGGGAATAGGTTCAAGATAATAAATGGAATCGCCCGAGGTTTACAATACGTTCATGAAGATTCCCAGCTGAAAATAATCCACAGGGACCTTAAAGCAAGCAATGTTTTGTTGGACTCTGATTTGAATCCAAAGATTTCAGACTTTGGGTTGGCAAGGTTGTGCCAAGGGGATCAATCAAAGGATGTCACAAACAGAGTTGTGGGGACATTGTAAGTGAAGTCAACCATGCCATGATATAAAAAAATTCCATTGACTACATAATTGCAGAAATAAGTAAGACCATTCCTTATGCTTTCAGATCACTAATTAATCACATCTTGTGGTTGCAGCGGATACATGCCGCCAGAATATGTTGTTCGTGGGCATTATTCGACCAAGTCCGACGTGTTCAGCTTTGGAATTCTTGTTTTAGAGATCATAACAGGAAGAAGAAACCGCGCCTCCTACAACTCCTACCATTCTGAGGAGACCGTTGACCTGCTAACTGATCTTGTAACCACTGAATCCTACATTAATATCAGACCCCTTGCAACAATAACACTCACAATATTACCCATCCTGTGCAGATATGGAAGCACTGGACAAAGGGAACGATCCTCGAGATCGCTGACCCGTTACTTATAAGCAGTAGTGCCGAAGATAAAATACGGACGTACATCCACATCGGGCTACTGTGTGTTCAGGAGAGCCCTGCGGATAGGCCTACGATGTCAGCTGTGAATGCCATCCTTAACAGTGAAGGCGCCGCGCTTCAAGCTCCGTCCAAGCCGGCATTCAGTTTCCGGCCAAGTAGCGCCGAGCCAGAACCACATCAGGGAGCCTCCCATGGTGGTGGGAGCTCAGCGGTGGCTTCACCAAACGAAGTGTCCCTCACGGAGCTTGTTCCGAGATAAAGGTTGTTATTCTGAAATATTGTGGAACAAACTGTGACATTGTATAGAGGTCTTCGGCTGGTCACGAACTGGCTGATTACCTCACAAAATGGTGGTTGGAGCATTCTGCGGCGATGAGCCAGAGCGACTGTGTCGCTGATTATGTTGATGCCTTTTGTGAGATACGGAAGCAAATAAGTAAGCACACAAGTGTAGAAGACGGTTGAGCCCTTGCAATCATCAAGGACTAAGCCGCCTCCATGGTCTGACTAAGGAAGTAAGGATTATGTATCGTATCCATTTCAATTGTTCGGTACGGATGCCATCCCTCTGAACCCACCCTCCCCCGATTCCACTGTCCCAGCAGTTTACAATTGTTTGCTAAAAAAGTATTCTGACACTGCACTGATACGGCTGTGATTAGTTTAATTTCTATCCTAACTAGTTGAGTGAACCTCGAGATTTATTTTCTAACATTGATAGAAAAAATCATGATATTTTGAAACCATCAAGATTTCACATTTCTTAAAATAAAATTCGACAAAACTCTACAATTTGACTTCATATGAATTAAGGCCTCAACTAATTATCTCTTCGTAAATAAGATGCCTCAAGCAACTTACACATTTAAATCGCGTCTAATTTTCCGCAATATTCTCATTTTCCTCAAGAGCCAATCCTTGCAGGTATCGTTCTACAAGTACATAATAATCTTCAGAGTGGAGACCATTCTTAATATATAATAATATTCAGAGTGGAGACATTTTACAAGAATGAATAGAACATAAGAGTATAAAAGAACGCATCAGAATACAGTAAGACCTGTAAGTTCTTGGCTTCTCCAACTAAGCAAACCAAACCAACCATAATCAAATGTGTCCAGATCCACATGATTCAGTACACTTGAAAATAATCTCAAATATGAAAGAAGCAGCCAGGAAACAAAGACAGACTAACAATTGATTTGTCATTCTCCTTCTCTATTTTGAGCAGCAATCCTCGCAATATGAACACCCCTCTCTCCTCCCTCCCTCCTCTCTCTCCCTCTCCCCACCCCCTCTCTAACAAACAAAACCCGAACTTCTTGTGTACATGGGATTTCAGTTGCCCCAATTCTACACCAGGTAATGATTAAAGATGCAAACCGAATATATAGTTGTATCAGACATGCATTGCATACAATGAACAAAAAACATAACTTGGATTATCGAATGATAAGTTGTTGAACGATGTGTACAAATCACATTTAACAATAGCTAGAACTTGAATTGATGACTTGTGCAGAATATTTGTACTATGGTGACTACCTTCATAGTCATCCCTCTAGCTAAAGACTGATAAAATCCTTTTACGGTGTGTCCAGTGTCTTTTCTTTGCACTCTCTTATTTATGTCACGATTGGGCTCCTTTGCCCTTCTCGCTGACAACACCGCTTCCCCAAAAGTCACAAGTAGCTGAAACCTAAAAGGCAAAATTATTTCAAAAACAAACTAACAAAGTCACCTCTAATTTTCATATTGTGCTTCCTCGACCCAGTTGCTCATCCCTCACACAGACGCTTCCCTCTTGTCATATAGCCTTGGTTTCCAATCATTTTTGTGGTTCAATAGGAGTAAATGTGTGACCAACTCATTTTCCTTCGCTTTTTCGTCAAATATGCAGCACGTTGGACCTGCATTATCATGGGGATAGCTGTAAGAAAAAGAACGTAAATGCTTTCAGCATTTGTCCACTGATAAAATGAACCTTAGCAAAAGAATTTGTAAAACATGTGAAATGAAAAGAATTCTAGTGTTCACCATGAAAGTATATGCGGAAAAAAAATTAAGTCCACGAACCGTATTATTTATAACCTTGTTTCTTTATTTTTCAACCACAAACTACAAAAAGTAGGAAGTATTCTTTATAACTTTGTTTCTTTATTTTTCAACCACAAACTACAGAAAGTAGGAAGTTTGCACATCAGTTTACCACCGACCTCTTACATGACACCAGATAGCAAAGTCTAATCCCAAGGCATTATATCTGCAGGAGCAAAGGTTGGAGCGAGGATTGAGATGGGGGTGAGGTACCTTCTCTGATCGTTGGGGTGGTCAGTCTCCTCCTGGGCAACATAACCGCTAGCTCAGAAAAGGGAAATTTAAGTAATCTTGAATGCTTAAACAAAGTTACAAATTATGGTTACAGGAAAACATGGTCTTATAATGAACTTTACTGAAGAACTTCATATTTTTTTAGTTAACCTTCAAGTGGTTACAGGAAAACATGAGCCAGAACCACGTCAGGGAGCCCTCCCATGGCGGTGGGAGTTCAGCGATGGCTTCAGCAAACGAAGTGTCTCTGACGGAGCTTGTTCCGAGATAAAGGTTGTTATTTTGAAATCTTATGGAACAAACTGTGACATTGTTGTATAGAGGTCGTCGGCTGGTCACGAACTGGCTGACTGCTTCTCAAAATAGTGGTTGGAGCATTCTACGGCGATGAGCCACACTGATGATGTTGACGCTTTTTGTGAGGTACGGAAGCAAATAAGTAAGCACGCAACTGTACGTAGAAGACGGTTGAGCCCTTGCAATCATGCATCAAGGACGAAGCAGCCTCCAAGCTCTGACTAAACGATTGTGTCATTTTCAATTGTTCAGTACGGATGTCATCAGTTTGCAATTGTGCATTGATACTTATTAGAAAGAAAAAAGAAAAACCAATTCTTCAGTACGGATGTCATCCCTCCGAACTCACCCTCCCCCAACACTCCACTGTCCCAGCAGTTTGCAATTGTTCGCTAAAAAATACATTCTGACAGTGTGCATTGTTCGCTAAAATAGCGCGCTATTTCCCGCTATTTAGCGCGCTATAGCGTATTTTGAGTATCGACGCTAAAATTTCATAATTTTACTCGCTATGGCGCTATTTGCAAATTACCACGTTATATCGCGCTAAAACATCATAGCGTCAATGCTATTTCAAATATAGCACGCTATTTTTTTCTTAGACTAGTGTGGAGTAAGCAATTATAAGATGAGATTATTGAGTAAGCGAACGTATAATACAAATATTAATTATTAAACATAACTAATCATGATAAAACATCTATGTGTTTCACTATAGACCTTATCTTTACTAAAATCTTATATTTTTAACTGAAATTTGAAAACGCTAATTTTTAATATAGCGCGCTATTAGCACGTTATAGCGTGTATAGCGTCTGGAGAAGGGTTGCGCTAAATGAAATAGCGCGCTATTTTTAACCTTGGGCATGAGGCTCAAAAAACACCGGCGGAATCTCGATTTGGGGTAACTTTGCATGAGGGCCAAAAGGGTCCGATGATTGCTCCTGTTTTATGTACGATGCCACTCCATGTAGGGTTATCGAGACCGCATTATCGAGCGTCGTCATCCTCTTCATCTTGCGGAGTCAACCTTAGGGTTTCCTCCATGGCGGGTCGTGATGAGGCTAACCAGCAACGATTTCAGCCTCCTCCTCGGAGCGCTGGGCCGGTTGATGGCGCTCCGCATGCTGCTAATTTTCAGAACCGCGGCCAGCAGAATGTGCCACCGCCGCAATACCAGAATAACAACTCGCGCTTCGAGTTTGATGCGAGTTCTAATAAGAAATCTGGAGGCAATGCTGCTGACTGGTTTGATGACCGGAACAACTTTGATAATCAGGGTTTTAGAGGTGATTTTGGTGCTTTCGATGAAGGATATTTTAAAGGGTGTCAAAACTTCAATCAGGGCAACTGTGGTTACCACAGGCAGTATCAGCCCTACTATAATCGTAATACGGGTTCAAGAGGAGGCTACCGAGGTGGTGGTCATAACCCTAGGTACGCTGGAGGTAGACCTCCCCGGGCTGTGGAGGATCCTACTGCCAATGCGATTGCAGAGACGCCACAAGTGGCACAGGCTACAGCAAGCAGGGCGCCCATGTTCGGACTCGTGGTGCAGCCTCAAGCTCAGGGTAATGCTGATTCGTCCCTGGTCATTCAGGTGACGGAGGTTACTACAAAAGCAAATAAGAAGAAGGAGATCATGTGCTTTCGTTGCGAGTTAACCGGTCACGTGCTCTCGTTGTTCTATGTGTCTACTGTGAAAAGGCAACTCACAAAGTTGTGGATTGTTCTCTTCTTGCTCTTCCCAAGCCTATTGCAATCACTTATGGCCTGTGCTGTAATGAGTTGCTGTTCTATGAGGTGCCCGATTTTGATGGGATTAAATTCAAACACAATGGTGGAAAGGTGTGTCGGATTACTGTGGATGGTGGTAACATGACGGCTCAGGAGATTATCACAGATTGGAGTGGATTGTACCCGGTGAGCATCAGTGGGATCATTCTCTAATTAGTGAGAAGAATTATCGAACAATTTTCCCCTCCAAAGCTAATCTGTCTCGGTTTACAAAGATCAAAGATATTCCTACAACGCAGAAAGCTTGTTTCCTACATTTTGAGGAGTGGAATGCAACGTCTGTTGATAACTTTGAATTCCAGGATGTGTGGGTTTGGGTGCCTGGTTGCCCATATAAGTTGAGATGTGATTATCTTGCTCTGTTTGCAGTCGGTTCTCTCCTTGGCAAGGCAAAGGAGATTGACATGAAGTTTACTAGGGCTAATGATGTGGTTAGGATGCTAGTCCAGTGCACAAGTGTTGACCACATTCCTGATGGCACTTAGCTCTCTTATGATGGTAAGGGGTATGCAATTTATTTTGAGGTAGAAGGCGGCAAGCCACAGGCTAAAGGTGACATTTCTATTGAAAGGATCGTATGAGCGACTAGAGGAGGGGGGTGAATAGGAGCTACCCAAATTTTTAATACTTTTCAAGTTAAGGCTAAATAAGAAGGTAAATTCTCTAGATGTGATACTAAGTGAATTTACCTAGAGTGACAAGCAAGCTAGCAATAACAATGTAAGTAAAGGTACGAGTAAAGGATAGAGGTCACCGCAATGGAGACACGAAGACACGAGGATGTATTCCCGTAGTTCCTTCCTTGTTACGGGAAGTACGTCTACGTTAGAGAGGTGTGGTGCCACAAAGGCCACCAACGCCACAAAGGCTCACCCTATTCTCCGGTGAACAAGCCACAAAGGCAAGTCCACGCTCCACTAAGCGATGCCCTTGAAGGCGGCACGACACCTTTACACAAAGTATCGGGGCAAGCTCCACAACTCAATTGGAGGCTCCCAATAGGTCCACCAAGCTCTTACACACAAAGTCAAGCTTGGGGGACGGCTTCTTCCGGCTAGGAATCCGATGAATCACACAAGTAACAAGCCCCTCAACAAAGAGAGGGGGGAAATCAAATCGCCTTGGTGGAAGTGTAGATCTAGGTCTTCTCCCTCAAATCCCAAAAGGGCTTTGAGTTCTATTGGCTAGGGAGAGAGATCTTGAGCTTTGAAGCTTTGAAACAATGGAGGAGAGAGAGATGAAGCCGCAGCCTTCACTTGGGGAAGAAGAAGGCTTTATATACTCCTCCTCGAAATGTAGCCGTTGCTGGTCGACTAGGGCCGGAGTCTCCGGCCAGGAGGGCCGGAGTCTCCGCCCTAAGTGACTCCAGGGCCGGAGTCTCCGGCCAGAGACAGAAGTCTCCGGCCCAACTCCGGCCTGGTCACTGCATAGACCAACCCTTTAGCAAACCCTAGCCCAGCCAGACATACCGGAGTCTCCGGCCACTGGGACCGGAGTCTCCGCCCCACCCGGAGTCTCCGGCCAGAGACAAAAGTCTCCGGCCCAACTCCGGGCTGGTCTCTGCTTAGACCAACTGGGAGGATTGCTAGGGCGACACTCCTAGGCCGGAGTCTCCGCCCTAGTAGTAGCAACAGCAGCACTTCGAGGATCCCCTCTCCACCAATTCCACCTTCGCAAAGCACCCTATAAGACAACTAAACCCTAACTCCACTACTGGACTACGGGCTTCGATCTTTTCTTCCCTTTTTGGGTGAACCTCCGCGAGATTCTGAATTATCCTAGAAAATCTGCAGAACTTAAATAGAATGGTTAATTCACCAAATGTTGTTAACAAACACCAAAATACATTTATTAGGGAAATGCCCTTTCAATCTCCCCCTTTTTGGTGTTTGATGACAACATAAGGATTTGCAAGATATAAACACAATAAAATGAAATATATAGCAAAAGCTCCCCCTACTTGTGTGCACAACACCATTTGCATTTGAACATGAGCCACACAAGTAAGAATCATCACCCCCCCCCTATATATTTCACAATTATACCAAGTGCAAGCAATAATATATGAGACTAACCCATAAGCATATAAGTAAGACTAACAATATAGCACACATTTAATAGTCTTACTAAGCAACATAATAACTTAAGTCTCACACACATAACATACCACACACATTTAAAAGGTTCAACACTAAGATAGATGAGACACAACATGAAAGTCCATGAAGTTGTGTCTCGACCAAAGCAAAGCAAACGAAGTGCAAATCCAAATAACCACCCCATGCAAATCCCAACGAAAGACAACCTAGTAGAGCTACTTCTCCCCCTTTGGCATCGAGACACCAAAAAGGGAAAAGAGCGATGCTACACGCCCATGGGATCACTCATCGTCTTCATCCTCGGGCTCGTCCTCGGAACCGGCATGGAAGTCTTCATCTCCTTCTTCAATATCATCAGAAGCCATGGGCTTCTTGCCATGACGCACATTGGAGGTGCCAGAGGTGACCTCCTCAAAGGCTTGCCAGTCAGTCAGTCCCTTGCTCCACTTGCCATAGCTGTGAGTACCGGATGATGAAGAGGAAGGAGGTGATTCCACATAGCCCGGTTGAGACTTTCTGAATGCCTTGTGAAGAATAGCTTGATTGTCATTGATGTGCTTTTGAGAGATGTAGCTCTCATATTGCTTGTGACGGATGTCCACATTCATGCAAAGCACATTTCTTTGGAACCAATTGAGCTTCTTGTACTCATGAGCAAACTTATTGTTGGAGCTAGAGCCGGCATTGCTAGCATGCTTCATCCTTGGGCCCCTTCTAGTGGACACTCCCTCGGCAAAGGCATCATCATCTTCACCTCTCATTGGAGCAAAAGGTTCCTTGGAGTGACCGGTGGGTTCTTTGCGTTGAAGCTTCACAACCTTGTGATCCACAAGGTTGGCATCGAGAAGAGGAAGGTTGAGTCCTTGAGCACGGATGAGCCTCATGATAAATGGGGCATAGAGAGGAGTCTTCTTGCTGAGAATGCAATCATTGATTTCCTTGTGAATGAAATCCATCACATCAAGCGGCACAACATGCGTGGTCTCTCCTTGGCAATAGACTTCATGAGAGTAGGCCAAGAGATTCACCAAGGCCTTGCGAATAGCATCAAAGTTGCCGGCTTGAGGGGCAATGGAGGCCCGGAATATGCGGAGCAAGATGTTGGACCGTTTGGACAGCCCAAGAGTGCCCCCAATGACGATCTTCTTGTCATCCCCGGTGTAGAGAGGAGCAAGCTTCTTCTTCTCATAGTACTCCCCATCCACATGCATCCTCATGCCACCAGGAGTAGTAGCACCACGGAACTCATACCCAAGGAGAGCAGCAAAGTCCATGAAGTTGGAGTGACAAACCTCTTCTCCGGTCATCCAAGTCATGGGGATCTCCTCACCATCTCCAAACACCAAGGTAGCAAAGAACTGTTGGACCAATGTGATGTTGTAGGACTCTTGAATCTTCATGAGTGGATGGATCCCAAGCTTGCGAGTGATCCACACAGCCTCTCCGAAGTATGCACTGTACTTGGCAAAGTGAGAGAAATCCATCACCGTCTGAGGACAAACCGGATACTTCTTGAGAGAAGCATAGAATTCCTTCATGATCAGCTCTTGCTCTTTGCGGAAAAAGCAACGGTCACGGGAGTTCCGCGCGAGAGTGTACATATCCCTCTTCCTCATTTCAACAAACTCAGATGCTGATAGCCCTTCCAGAGTCACAAGACTATCAAACTTGACCTTCTTAGCTGCCTCAGCTCGTTCCTCTTCGGCCATCCTTGTCTTGAGCCTCTTAGCATCTCTAGATTGCTGAGCAATGACTGACCTCTGAGCAAGCTCCCCTGTGGCGGGATTCACAACCAATTTGTCCTTGCTATGGGCTGCCGGCTTCCGAGAACCACCTGCACCTGTGAATGAGTGAGGAAGATAGCAAGGTTGAGGTGACATGTCCTAGAATCCAAATATAAGCAATTATGCTGTGAAAGAGTGCACTTTGGTCTGATCTAGCCGGAGTCTCCGGGGACTCGGGCCGGAGTCTCCGGCCAAAACCGGAGACTTTGCGTCCAGGCCGGAGTCTCCGGCCACAGGGGCCGGAGTCTCCGGCCGGATGCAGGAGCCCGAGCCTAGGAGACCACTTAGAACAAATCGAGTGCAATAACCACAATAAAGTTGCTAAGAAGATGCTTGATAGCCACTAGAATGTAATGCACCAGATCAAACTATGGGAAACATGCAAATCTCGTAGATCTAGATAGAACTAGATGAAGGAGATGAGGAGCACATTTACCGGAGTCCATTGGTGCAAATCGGTCGGTGGGGAGGTTCCCACAACCTCAAGGGGAAGATTGGCCGGTGGCACGGCGGATCCCGGGGCTTGGGAGAGCTCCGGGCGTCGATCTACGAAGAGGGGGCGGCAGGGGGCGAGTGTAGGGCACGGGGGCGGATGGGGAAGAATGAACCGTTCTTCCCCACCCCGTGCCCTAAGTGATTTTTGAAACTGCCCGGGCCGGAGTCTCCGGTACTTACCCCGGAGTCTCCGGCCCACCGGAGTCTCTGGGCTGTAAGCCCCGGAGTCTCCGGCCTCCCTCGACCAGATCAACATTTATGGTGTGAAGGACATGTCATTTAGAGATTAGATTTGTTTTAGGATGAGATGGGCTTGGGATGGACACATTGTCACTGTGTGGTACAACATGCTCATGTTTGCAAACATGCAAACAAAATCAAATAAGACCAAACATGAGCATCTTCCCATAAAAATAAGGCAATAAAATCAAATGGGAAACTCCTCCACTAGGGAGGTTGGTGACCAAAGGGCCACCATGTATGAGTACAAAGGTATGGCACCGCGAAGATATATCTTGGGCCCAAAACCTAGACTCATCGATTAAGCTCAAAAGTGTCACCATTGACAAGATAGAACAGTACGCTTACTATTGGCATTATGGGGGGAGGGATAGCCCAATCAATTAGGACCGCACTCCCCCTATATCCATGCCCACATCTAGAACAACACACACGTTAGAGTATGGGAGTAAATGCACCTAGCTCAAGCCACATTGCTTGAATCAATGATATTGAGTTCATGCCTCAATTCCCGGAATCTTGCTTCATCAAGAGGCTTTGTGAATATATCGGCAAGTTGCTCATGAGTGCCAACATAAGATAGATCAATTTCTCCTCGGTTGACATGATCCCGAATGAAATGATGACGAATCTCAATATGCTTCGTCTTATTGTGTTGCACCGGGTTGTGAGCGATCTTGATTGCACTTTCATTATCACACAAAAGAGGCACTTTGTCAAAAATGACATCGTAATCCTTCAAAGTTTGCCTCATCCATAAGAGTTGTGCACAGCAACTAGCCGCGGCTACATATTCGGCTTCGGTGGTAGAGAGAGACACACAATTTTGTTTCTTAGATGACCAACACACCAAAGACCTACCAAGAAATTGGCAAGCCCCGGAGGTTGATTTCCGTTCCACTTTGTCTCCCGCCCAATCCGAATCCGAGTAACCTATAAGATCAAAACTTGCTCCTTTTGGATACCAAAGACCAAAGTTAGGGGTATTCACCAAATATCGAAATATTCTCTTGACCACCACTAAGTGGCTTTCCTTTGGTGCGGCTTGAAAACGTGCACAAACTCCCACACTTAACATAATGTCCGGTCTAGATGCACAAAGGTAAAGCAAGGAACCAATCATAGATCTATAGAGTTTTTGATCCACTTCTTTACCATTAGGATCGAGATCAAGATTAACCTTTGTAGGCATGGGAGTCTTTGCACCTTTGACTCCTATCATCTCGAACCTCTTGAGCATGTCTTGGGTGTATTTGGCTTGGTTCACAAAAGTCCCTCCCTTCAATTGTTTAACTTCAAATCCAAGGAAGAACTCCAACTCCCCCATCATAGACATCTCAAACTTGTCGGTCATGAGCTTGGCAAACTCATTATTGAAAGCTTTGTTAGTAGAACCAAATATAATATCATCAACATATAATTGGCAAATGAAAAGCTCCCCATTGACCTTCTTAGTAAAAAGAGTGGGATCGATCACCCCAATTTCAAAACCACGATCAACCAACAACTCTTTAAGGTGCTCATACCACGCACGTGGGGCTTGTTTGAGGCCATAGAGCGCCTTATCAAGTTTGTAAACGTGGTTAGGAAACTTAGGGTTTTCGAAACCCGGGGGTTGCTTCACAAAGACCAATTCATTTAAGGGACCATTTAGAAATGCACTTTTAACATCCATTTGTTGAAGTTTAAAGTTATGATGTGATGCATATGCAAGTAAGATGCGAATGGATTCAAGATGGGCAACGGGAGCGAAAGTTTCACCAAAGTCAATACCCTCAACTTGGGAGAAACCTTGAGCCACCAATCTTGCCTTGTTACGAATGACTATGCCATTTGCATCTTGCTTGTTCTTGAAGATCCACTTGGTCCCAATGACATTACGACAATCTTTAGGCCTTTCTACTAGAGTCCAAACATTGTTGCGCTCGAAGTTGTTGAGTTCATCATGCATGGCATCAAGCCAATCCGGATCCTCAAGCGCCTCATAAACTTTCTTGGGTTCTACACAAGAGACAAAAGCATGATGAGAGCAAAAGTTAGAAAGTTGCCTCCTAGTGGAGACACCTTTACGAACACTCCCAACCACATTTTCCAAGGATATGCTCCTTCGTCGAAGAATGGACTCAAGCTTCTTCTCACGGCGAGTGCGAGCCTCAAGAGGAGATTCTTGAGAGACTACTTGATCATCTTCATGATCACTGTTCTGGTCCTCGCCTTGACCATCAAGTGGATTGCCTTGATCATCAAGTGGCCCATAGCCACGGAATTCCGAAGGATCTTCATCAAAGGCTTGATCACCCCCGGAGACTCCGGTATCCATACCCGGAGACTCCGGTATAGGCCGGAGAGTCCGGACCACAGGGGCCGGAGACTCCGGGCAAGATTGCTCGGTGGGATGATCTTGAGGTTGAGGGTGTGCAGCTTGTCTTTGGTCAATGTCCTGTGTGTGTTCAGCAGGTGAAGGCTCCACATGTGTAGAGCATTGTCCTTCTCCTTCGGCCAAAAGGTGTCCCTCAATGGGCCGGAAGAATCCGACACCCATTCTTCTTATGGCTTGGGGAGGAATTTCTTCACCTACATCACGAACACAACTTTGTCCTACAAAGGAACCATTATCCTCATCGAACCTCACATTACAAGTCTCTATAACATGCCCGGTGGACTTGCTATAGATCCTATAGGAATGTGAGTCCGTGGAGTAACCAACAAAGATACCCTCTAATGCTTTAGAATCAAATTTTGACAAACGAACACCTTTCTTGAGATAGAAACACTTACAACCAAATACCCGGAAGTACTTGATGTTGGGCTTTTGCCCGGTAAGAATTTCATATGGAGTCTTGTTCAAGTTCTTGCGGAGATAAAGCCGGTTGGTGGCATGGCATGCGGTATTGATATCTTCGGCCCAAAAGTTGTATGGAGACTTGAACTCCGCCAACATAGTTCTTGCCGCATCCATAAGAGTCCGGTTCTTCCTCTCGGCAACTCCATTTTGTTGCGGGGTGTATGCAGCGGAATATTGATGTTTGATACCCGCATCACTAAGAAACTCATTTAAGGAGTAGTTCTTGAACTCGGTGCCATTGTCACTTCTTATAGTCAATATGGTGGTATTGAATTGACGCTCAACTTTGGTGGCAAAGTCTTTGACGGTTTGTTGGGTCTCACTCTTGAACTCAAAGAAATAAACCCAAGTGTATCTTGAATAGTTATCGACAATCACCAAGCAATATTTCTTGCCACCAAGACTTGCATAAGTGGGAGGTCCAAAGAGATCCATGTGAAGGAGCTCCAAGCACCTCTTGGAGGAGATAATAGTCTTGCTTGGATGACTTGTTTCATGCATCTTTCCTTCAATACATGCCCTACAAACACGATCTTTGGCAAAAGAGACATCCTTTAGTCCGAGTATGTGGCCGCCGGTGTAGAGATTTTGCAAAGCTCTCATATTGACGTGGGCTAAACGACGATGCCAAAGCCATCCCACGTCGGCCTTAGCAATTAGGCATATCGCGGCCGTAGTGGGTTTCTCCGAAAAGTCCACCACATACAAGCCATTTTCGACATACCCAACAAAGGCAACCTTGAGAGACTTACTCCACATGACGACCACAATATCAACATCAAAATATGTGGCATAGCCCATAGTAGCAAGTTGATGAACGGAAAGTAAATTATAACCAATGGTTTCGACAAGCATGACATTCACTAGGGACACGTCCGGAGTGATCACCACCTTACCGAAACCAAGTACATTAGAGGATGAATTATCACCGTACGAGACCGTTACATTTGAAGTGTTGGGCTTTAGATCTTCCACAATATTTTTGCTTCCGGTCATGTGGCTTGTGGCACCACTATCAATAATCCATTTTACTCCTCCGGAAGCAATGTCCTACAAGAGATTAATTCTTGGTCTTAGGTCCCCATTTTTTAATGGGTCCTCTTTTGTTAGTCAAAAGAATCTTAGGTACCCAAATAGCATACTCAATGTAACCATTATAGGGACCAACATATTTAGCATAGACATCACCATAATAGTCTCTAAGAAGAACATAATGAGGGTTATATTTTCCTGCAAAATTATTGTGAGAAGGGCCGGAGACTCCGGCCTTTGGGAGCGGAGACTCCGGGGTAGATGAACTAACCGGAGACTCCGGAGCCTTTGACCCGGAGACTCCGGTCTCCTCGATTTTCTTCTTTCCATTCAGCTCCTCCCACTCCTCCTCGGTGTAACAAATATCAAATGGGACATGAGGAGTAGGAGCAGCAGCAGGCTTTGTCTTCTTCTTGTTCTTCTTGTTCTTCTTCTTCTTTGAGGATTCGGCCACCAAACAGAGATCCCCTTTCTTTGAGGACTCGGCAACAAATCCGAGGCCCTCCTTTCCCTTGAACAATCTTTGATTGTTCAAGAGATCATTGAGATTCTTCTCACCTTGAATGCAAGTAGCAAGGCCCTTAGCAAGATCGGCCTTCAACCGCTTGTTCTCCTCAATGATATCACTATGATCACAAATAGAGTTAGAAGAACAAGGAACTTCAATAACTTGCATTGGTGGGACTTTAGATTGTTCAATAGTTAGTTGAATTTGAAGTTGTTCACGAATCTTGGTGAGATGAGAGAATTTGCCCTCCAAAGCCTTGTGAGCTTCTTCAAGCTTCTCAAACTTCTCACGAAGATCATTATGACCAACGTCAAATTCAACTTTCTCCCTTTTAAGCAACTTGACCATAGCAAGAGCATGGTCACGTTCTTTAGTGAGTTTTGACAAGATTAGATTATGAGACTCTTCTAGTCCCAACAATTTCTCCTCTAAAGAGACTCTCAAGTTTTGCTCTTCTTCGAGCTCAATTGATAGAGAGCCAATATCATCGGCGGCTAATCTTTCCAACTCCTCCTTCTCCTTGATAGTGTCATGGGCATCACCAAGTTCACACATTAGTGTCTCAACGTATATCTTGGTTGGCCCCTTCATGTTAGCAAGAAAATCATCACAAGAAACTAGTTCTTTCTTAATCTTAAGACTACTCACATCATCCATAGAGGTAGTAGTGGAATGTGATGATGAAGGAGTAGGTGATGAGGTTACCTCCGAGGCCTTAGCCATAAGACACTTGTGAGTGGTGATGATGGTGTTCTCATTTTGCGAGTTGAAGAGGGATGTAGGTGGTGTGGAGACAATGGCAATGGCGGCCACTTCTCCATTCTCTTCATCAACGGAGTCATCATCATCAGACTCGGAGTCATACTCCTCATGAACCACCAATACCCTTTCTCCTTTCTTCTTGTTGTCCTTGTTCCCATGCTTCTTGGATGGGTAGAACTTTGATGACCGGCGCTTGGGGACGAGCCGACCCTCATTGTCCTCCTTGTTCTCATAAGGACATTCGGCGATGAAGTGCTTGATTCCTCCACAATTGTAGCAATGCCTCACTTTAGAGTCACCACCTTTTCTTGGAAAGGATTTGAACTTGGATCCCTTCGTCTTGTGCTTGTTGGCATCCCAAAAGGCACTTGCATTGAGAGCCAAGTGTTCATGGAGTGCAAACTTGAGATCTTCCGGAGACCAACACTCTTCTTCATATATTTCTTCTTCTCCTTCTCCTTGCTTGGACACCACCTTGGCCTTGAGTGCAAGATTGTGAACTCCTTGTCCGGCAAGAACACGGGCTCTTGTTTCTTCTGCGTTCTTCTTCAAGATAGACAAGGCGGTGAACTCGCAAAGAACTTCATTTGAGGTCATACTCCCAAAATCCGGTCTTGAACGGATTATCTCGGATCGCATGGGTTCTCTTGGGTTGATGGAGGTGATGAACATACGCTTGATATAGTCATCACCATTGTCTTTGCACCCAAACCCGGTCAAGGCCGTTGCAAGAGCCAAGATCCTTTGGTACATCTCATCGGGAGTCTCATTATCACGCATAATGAAATCCCTTTCTTCACTCTTGAGCTCATCAAACTTGGAGGACCGAATACTTTCATTCCCAATGAAGAGCATAGTGAGATAGTCCCATACTTCCTTGGCGGTGCACAAGTTGTTGATGTGTACCGCATGAGTATCCGGTACGGCTTGTTGAAGGAGATGCTTGGCGGTGGCATTGAGTTGCTCATCAACTTCTTCCCTTCCGGTCAAATTGAGAGGATCATGAGGTGCAAAGCCATTTTGTATGACCCTCCACAAATGAGTAGAAGAGCTAGAAATATGAGATTTCATTAGTCCTTGCCATTTAATAAAATTGCGAGAATCAAGCTTAGGAGGAGATCCCATGTTGTTAATGTGTGGCATAGGGTAATGGACCGGCGGAGGAGAGTAAGTGTTAGGGGGTGGAATGTTAGCACCCTTTGCCGGACCATCATTTTCCTTAGGAGGGTCACCTTTATTCTCGGCGGAGGTGGAGCCATTGTTAGGTGGCTTCACCTTAGCCAAGGAGAGTTCCACACTAGGAGTGGTGTTTGGGTCGGTGGGCCCGGAAGGTTTTCTTCCAAAATATTCCTCAAACATAGCCTTCATCTCCAATCTCATAGTGGTTTGCATTGTGTCCAAGGACGCCAAATGCTCTTCACGTGAGATTGAAGAGGAAGAGATAGATGGAGGAGTATCTTCGGGAGGAGTTTCATTACCCTTATCCCCTTCCATAGTTGCTCAAACTCTTAGGCGGTTAAGCCCGAATAAGAGACCACGCTCTGATACCAATTGAAAGGATCGTATGAGCGACTAGAGGGGGGGTGAATAGGAGCTACCCAAATTTTTAATACTTTTCAAGTTAAGGCTAAATAAGAAGGTAAATTCTCTAGATGTGATACTAAGTGAATTTACCTAGAGTGACAAGCAAGCTAGCAATAACAATGTAAGTAAAGGTACGAGTAAAGGATAGAGGTCACCGCAATGGAGACACGAAGACACGAGGATGTATTCCCGTAGTTCCTTCCTTGTTACGGGAAGTACGTCTATGTTGGAGAGGTGTGGTGCCACAAAGGCCACCAACGCCACAAAGGCTCACCCTATTCTCCGGTGAACAAGCCATAAAGGCAAGTCCACGCTCCACTAAGCGATGCCCTTGAAGGCGGCACGACACCTTTACACAAAGTATCGGGGCAAGCTCCACAACTCAATTGGAGGCTCCCAATAGGTCCACCAAGCTCTTACACACAAAGTCAAGCTTGGGGGACGGCTTCTTCCGGCTAGGAATCCGATGAATCACACAAGTAATAAGCCCCTCAACAAAGAGAGGGGGGAAATCAAATCGCCTTGGTGGAAGTGTAGATCTAGGTCTTCTCCCTCAAATCCCAAAAGGGCTTTGAGTTCTATTGGCTAGGGAGAGAGATCTTGAGCTTTGAAGCTTTGAAACAATGGAGGAGAGAGAGATGAAGCCGCAGCCTTCACTTGGGGAAGAAGAAGGCTTTATATACTCCTCCTCGAAATGTAGCCGTTGCTGGTCGACTAGGGCCGGAGTCTCCGGCCAGGAGGGCCGGAGCCTCCGGCCAGGAGGGCCGGAGTCTCCGCCCTAAGTGACTCCAGGGCCGGAGTCTCCGGCCAGAGACAGAAGTCTCTGGCCCAACTCCGGCCTGGTCACTGCATAGACCAACCCTTTAGCAAACCCTAGCCCAGCCAGACAGACCGGAGTCTCCGGCCACTGGGACCGGAGTCTCCGTCCAGAGACAAAAGTCTCCGGCCCAACTCCGGGCTGGTCTCTGCTTAGACCAACTGGGAGGATTGCTAGGGCGACACTCCTAGGCCGGAGTCTCCGGCCACCAGGGCCGGAGTCTCCGCCCTAGAAGTAGCAACAGCAACACTTCGAGGATCCCCTCTCCACCAATTCCACCTTCGCAAAGCACCCTATAAGACAACTAAACCCTAACTCCACTACTGGACTACGGGCTTCGATGTTTTCTTCCCTTTTTGGGTGAACCTCCGCGAGATTCTGAATTATCCTAGAAAATCTGCAGAACTTAAATAGAATGGTTAATTCACCAAATGTTGTTAACAAACACCAAAATACATTTATTAGGGAAATGCCCTTTCATCTATGTCTGAAGCAGATGGCAGGATTATGATATCCCTCCGAGGACAAAGCTATAGAGAGTCTTCCTAAAGATAAGGCTGATCGGTCCAAACATGGTATGGATAAGAGAGAGGAGCCTAAACCTAACAATCATTCTTCTGGCTCAGGTCAAAATGTTCAACATGGTCACAACATTTCATCAGTGCAAGTGGGTTCTTTTCTTCTCACAAGGTCTGAGGCAAAGCTTTGCGGAGCAGCCAAGAAAAAATTATGCGGTGATTGTGTGGAGGATGAGGAAGACAGCCTTCCCTCACCTTTGGCTCAATCAACACCTACTCGATTTTTTGGTGCCCCGGTGTCCCCTGCCGCGGCTAAAGATTTGACATTTTTATCTACCACGGCAGAGATGGTTTCTGCGGTGGGTATTCCTGCCAAGGCAGCGCTTCCATTTTTTCCTGTCGCGGCAGCGTTTCGAGCTGTTTCTTATGCCCCAGCTAGGGGTCTTGCTTGTTTCCCTACTGCACATGTGTTCTCTGCTGAGGAACCTATTACCCGGAAGAACTTGTTCTCTTCTTTCACTGGGAATGGATTTACGCTACCGGCTAGCAAGAGTGCTTCGCCGCATCGTTTGTCCTCGAACTCCTCCGCTCACGCTTTGTTTGCTAGCCCTAGGCAGGAGGACGTTATGGGCATGCTAATGTGTTCGCGCCTGCGTTGTCGTGTACCCCAGGAGGGGGTGCACATCGCAGCAATTCGCCAACTATGCCACATGGGACAGGAGTGTTCCTAGGTGTCCGCTACACGCAGCGGAGATCCAGGCATTTGGGGGCATTCTGGTGGAGGGGGGTGTCGGGTATCCATTCAAGCGAACAGATTTGTGCACAACCCAATGCTTCTAATACCCAGGTGGAGCGGGCAATGAAGCTTGCCGAGGAACATGATCTCGGTCTTTCGAACGGTAAACTCCCTGCTTCTCGTTATTCCATAGCTTCTTTTTATAATGTTTTAATTAGTAAGCGGGCTGCTACGTTAGGAGTTTCCTTAGGATCTTCACCATCCAAGATTGCGTCTTCGATTAGTATGCTCAAAGATATAGATTTGAATAGAACTATGATTCTGCTAAAAAAAACCTAGACAAAAAATCAAATGAGGATTCTGATTCGAGTTTTGTTCTAGATAAAGCAACTAACTTGTGTTCAGATCTCATTGAGGAGGAGGAGCAACAAGGCCCGAGGATCATAAGGATCCAAGGCTAGTTTTTTTTGTGGTTCTTGAAACAGGTAGACAACTTTTCGGCACTTTCTTAAAGAATTTATCGGGTGGGGGGGGGTGGTCAGGATTTCCTTTGGTACTGCTTACCTCCCACAAAGGAGATCAGGTGGTATCTTGGCTGTTTTAAATGCGCAGACGCTCAAAGATAAAAATGTGGTTGTAGGGGATAGATGTGTTAAGGTTCACTTGGTAACTAAGTCGGATAATTTTGAATGGTCTCTAGTGGTGGTTTATGGGGCTGCCCAGGATGCACGAAAAGGTGAGTTTCTGGCGGAGTTAATTTGTACTACCTCCATCCCAAGGCTTAAGGCCTATATTTTTTAGAAAGTCAAACTATGTTAAGTTTGACTGAGTTTTTATCAAAAATCATTAACATACAAAATACAAAACTAATATCATTAGATAGATAGTGAAATATATTTTCATGTGGTATCTACAAAATATTATATTTGTTGATAGATTTTTCTAAAAGTTTGATTAAACTTTACTTAGTTTGACTTTTCAAAAAAAATATAAGCCTTAAGCCTTGGGATGGAGGTATTATGTGTGAAAATGAGCCTTTACCAATGCTAGTAGGAGGTGATTTTAAAATCATTAGACGTCAAGATGAGTAAAAATAATGATAATTTCAACGTTCGATGGCCGTTCATTTTCAATGCTATAATCAAAAGTCTGGACCTAAGAGAGATAGCTCCCTCAGGTAGGCAATATACTTGGGCACATAGAAGAGAAAATCCCACATATAAAAAGCTTGACAGAGTGCTCACTAGTGTTTCGTGGGAACAAAAAAAAATTAGTATCGGTTAGGGCTTTGACAAGAGAAGGCTCTGATCATACACCCTTTTTATTTGATTCTGGTATGCAAGTGCATCGAGGTAACAAGAATATGTTTTCCTTTGAATTATCTTGGTTAAAATAAGAAGGGTTTTTTGATCTAGCTGCTTCGGTTTGGGAAGAAATACCCTTTGGTAATGACCCTTTGGAGTGTTGGTAGAATAAGATCCGCTATCTCCGAACTTTTCTCAAGGGTTGGGCAAGAAATCAAAGTAGCACCTATAAAAAGGAAAAAACATTTTTTGTTGGACGTGATAGATATGTGTCATATTAAAGCAGAAATTATACCACTTACTACTTATGAGAGAGAGGAAATGAAAGTGGCAAATGACCAAATAGCTAAGTTGAGGAGAGATGAAGAGATTAAATGGGCACAACGTGCAAAAGTCAAGCACGTTCAGGAAGGAGGTAATAACACCAAATACTTTCATCTAATAGCTAGTGGTAAACACAGGAGGAAGAAGATCTTCCAAATAGAACAAGATGAGGGTACTATAATCGGTTAGGGGAACATCAAGAATTATATTGCCAAGTTTTACAAAAAAATTGTTTGGGCCGCCATCCATTAATCATTTCTCCTTAATAGATGAGGAGATTCATGAGATTCCGCAGTTATCCCAAAAAGAAAATGAAATTCCACAGTCGTTCGTGAGGCTATTATGAACATGGAAAAGAATAAATCCCCTGACGGACGGGTTCTCGGCAGAAATTATCAATTATTTAGGTCCATTGGACCATTATCCAAGAGGATTTGATGGGGATGTTTGTCAAGTTCCAACAAGGGGACTTACAGCTCTTTAAGTTAAATTATGGGACCATCATTTTGTTGCCTAAGAAAGAAAATGCAATTTAGATCCAACAATATAGACCAATATGCTTGCTAAATGTCAGTTTCAAATTATTTACCAAGGTGGGTACAAACCGAATAGCCAAAGTGGCTCATAGGTTATTAGACCAACTCAAACGGCTTTCATGCCAGGGAGACACATTTTGGAGCGTGTGATAATTCTCCATGAAACCATCCATGAACTTCATAGGAAGAAATTGGATGGTGTACTTCTAAAGATAGACTTTGAGAAAACATATGATAAAGTAAAATGGCATTTTTTTAGAACAAGTCTTGCGTATGAAAGGTGTCGATTCCAAATGGTGTAATGGGATAGATAATTTTGTAACCAGGGGGACAGTGGGTATTAAGGTTAACGATGACATAGGTCATTATTTCAGAGTGCGTAAAGGGTTGAGGCAAGGGGATCCGTTATCCTCCATATTATTCAATTTGATTGCGGATATGTTAGCTATCTTAATCTCTAGAGCAAAGGTGGATGGTCAGGTCTAGGGATTGATACCTCAATTAGTTGATGGGGGAGTCTCCATATTGCAGTATGCCGATGACACAACTATATTTATACAACATGATTTAGAAAAGGCGCTGAATATGAAACTTGTGTTATGCATATTTGAACAATTGTCGGGGTTAAAGATTGACTTCCACAAATGTGTGAGTTTTTTTTTGCTTTGGAAAGGCTAAGGATGATGAAGAGGAGTATAGGAACATTTTGGGCTGTGAGATAGGCGAATTCCCTTTTAGATATTTGCGGATCCCTATACATTTTTGTAAGTTAAAAATTGGTGAATGGAAACTGGTCGAGGATCGATTTGAGAGAAAATTAGCGAATTAGATAGGGATTTTTTTTCCTATGGGGACCGACTTGTTCTAATTAATTTAGTGTCTTCCTATGTTCATGCTAAGATTAGATTTCTTTAGATCACGAATTTTCTGGCAAAGTGAGGGTCATAAGAAGAAGTATAGACTCACACATTGGAATATTATTTGTCATCCGAAGGACCAAGGCGGTCTTGGAGTAGAGGTACTAGAGCTTAAAAATAAATGTTTACTCTATTTAAAATTTTAAATGAACAAGAAGGGGTCTGGCTAGAACTGATTCGTAATAAATATCTACACTCAAAAAGCTTATCACAGGTTTCAGCAGAACCAAATGATTCGTCTTTTTAAAAAGTTCTTATGAAAGTCAAGGAAGAATTCTTTACAAGAGGAAGTATTAAACTAGGAGACGGGCAAAAACTTATTTTTGAGAAGACACGTGGCTTAGGAATACTCCATTAAAAACTCAATATCCCTCTTTATATAATATTGTGCAACAAAAACAAGTTTCAGTTGTACATGTGATGTCCCAAGTGCCGCTGAACATAGGTTTCCGGGAGGCACGATGGCTGCATTTAGTAAGTACACTAATGGATATTAATTTATCAACGCAGCCGGATACTTTTGTGTGGAACCTTACAACTTTAGGGAAATTCACATTTAAATCTTTCTATTTGGACTTTATAAATGACCACACACCTTTTTTTTAAGTATCTCTAGAAAATCAAGTGCCAGTAAACTTAGAATTTTCATGTGGTTTTTGCATCGTGCTACTCACTAAAGACAACTTAGCAAAACGTAATTGGAATGGATCAAAAAAGTGTTGTCATTGATCAAGATGAGACAATACAGTATCTTTTCATCGAGTGTCCCCTTGCAAAGGTGGTATGGCGGATTGTTCATATATCTTTCAATTTATCACCACCAAAAATTATCATGAGCCTTTTTGGTAATTGACTTGCAAGGTAGATAAGAAAGAGAGGGTACAAATTCAAGTTGGTGCTTGTGCTTTTCTTTGGACGCTATGGAATATGCGCAATAATTATGTTTTTAACATAGCCAAATAAAACCCTTTATATGCAGGTTATCACGTTAGTCACATAATGGATTCGTAAGTGGTTCTTCCTACAACTAACGGATAAGCGATAGGAAATGAATTTTAGGTGCAACCGGCTGAAATCGGTCGCACGGGATTTATACAGCTAGTCCAGTTAGAATTTTGATCTTCGATTGACATGTTGACGTATAGGCATCATATATTGCTCTCTCTAATGTTTAGATAGTTGATACATGTATCGACGACCCATGATGTAATACTTTGTAAAACTGAAACTTCTAAATAAAGTACTCCCTCCGATCACTAATATTTGTCTCCAACATGATGAATCTAGACACTTTTTAGTATCTAGATATATCATGTTAAAGACAAGTATTAGTGGTCGGAGGGAGTAATAAAAAACTCATGTATCTATCGATACAAAACAAAGAGCGAGGTTATGCCTCCATTTTGAAGAAAAAAAGGAAAAATAATCATTTCTATCCAGATAATGCAACGAAGTGCCGGGCCGGCCGGCAAACGCGACCCGCTAGCTGTAGAGTCAAAGTCGTCGCTGTGGAGTCCAAGTCGTATTCAGCTGATATGCCCGCGTCCTCTCCACATGCTTCACATTGATCTGCCACTGCCAGTTCTTCTCCCCACTCGTTACTCGCTCATCGCCAGTCACCGTTCACCAATCACCAACAACTATGCAGCGTTCCGTGATCTTCCTCCTCCTCGTCGTCGTCGTCCTGGCCGTCTCGCCTCTCGCCACCAGCGCAGCGATAGCCGACTGCCTCGGTGGCGTATACGCGGCCAACACCACCTACGAAGCCAACCTCCGCCGCCTGGCCGCGACCCTTCCGGCCAAGACCGCCTCCTCCCAGAGCCTCCAGGCGTTCCGTGGCGTGGGGTACTGGCCCAACCGGGTCCGAGCCTTCTCGCGCTGCTACCATCACACGGGCGTCAGCTCCTCGTCCTGCGCCGCATGTGTCACCGGCGCCTTCCTGGAGGCGGAGAGAGCGTGCCCTCACAGCAAGATAGTCGTTGTCTTCGCTCGCAACTGCACTCTCAGTCTCGCCAATTTCCCTAGGTCTCTCCCCTTCTACGGTGAGTTTTTCCTTCTTCCTTCAAGAAGATAAGTTTCAGTTTACAGCATCTATGGAATTTATGGCCCATTAAAATCTGTAAATTCTAATGATTTGCCTCTACAGAGGAAAGCTAAATGATGAATGACTATGCTGATCGAACTCTTACTAATTGTGTTTGACAGGCCGTATCAGTTGGTTTGAATTCTTGGGTGCAGGACTGGCATTTCAAGCAATTGGTTTTGCATGGCTTTTGTTCCTGCTTCTTCAAGAATGGCGTGACAAAAGAAGAGGCTCTATGATGTAAGTTTCTAACTAGAAGCATAAAAATCAAAGTTGTCTTGGGATTATGAAACAGTTAGCTTGTGAAACTAAAAACTGAACTGGCTCCTTTCAAACTAGTTGTTCAACTATTCTACATCTCCGTTTTTTCACTAAAAAAATACATAAATTTACATATTCTCAAAAAACTAAAAGGATATAGATATACGACTTCTCCAATGTAAGCAAAAGATTTGAAAAGAATAGAAACATCTGAAAATGAATGAGTTTAGACTGACAGTGTTTTGCCTGCACATTTTTTTATATAATGTGATATTCCATAAGTTTGTCCGCCTTTCTGACTTGAAACAGCATAGGCTCATATAAATTTTATTTCCTTACATGTTGCATGATGCAGGCGTTGTAGCTCTATTCCTTCTGGAGATCAATAGTTCATCAACCTGATCACACACTTCTGGGCATCAGCTTATACTCCATGAACAAGAAAAATCAAGTCACGCGTTATAGTCAATGCATACATGTTTATGTGAACAATGAGTTGATGTTCTATAGACAACCCATGGTTTGATATTGTCCTCCACTTTGAAGGTTTCAGCTTAAGTCTCTATGGATAAGTTCCAACATCCACTTAAATCTGTCTTTTTCACCTAATTATTCAATCTGCACCTCTGGATATATTGTATGTAATCCCAACTTGTCAGAAATAGAGCTCCAGTTTGGCACAACTGCAAATTACGCAACCTCGCCGATTTACCATTAAACTGTTAATGACTTGGTTAGGTTCATCGGTTTCGTTATTACATGGGCTCATTTCTCACGTATTAACTTGTTTGGATTTTTATGCAAAGTTAATTGGTTCTAGTCTGGGTCAAATTGGTAGAATAGAAAATGGCAGCCGTCGACAACAGAGCATAGTTCCTCCCCTAAATATGCAGAGCATAGCTCGCCTATACCCTCTAAGAAGCAGAGGCATAGTTCCCCTAAAGTAAATCGCCACATAAAGGGTATGGTTGTGTTATGCCACTATCTAGAGTTATGCAGATCACCATATGGAAATCAGAGATTTCACCAGCAGCTCATGTACACCCGGCACCTGCCATCACTTGATAGAATAAGACGATTAAGAGCAGAATTTGCACCATAAGGGCTTGTTTGGTTCCATCAATTCCCGGGGGCTTCCCCTTCTTTTCCTTGGTCGAACAATCCACGGGCCAAAATACCCCGGGCGAGCCCAACTCGCCATTTGATTGTCCACGGGCCGAATTTATCCGGACCATTCCACGTGCTTCCCAGGGAGAGCCATCCACTACTCTGGAGCATAGTTTTAAAAACCGGACCGGTTCACTGGTTGGACCAGAAAAAACCGGAACCAGCGACCTCGCCGATCTGTTAAGCGCACTGGACCGCCCCCGCCATCAAACCGGGGTAAACCGGGCGAACCGCGATCCAACCGCCGGTTTTAAGCAATAAACCACAATCTGGTCCAACCGGTTCAATTAAATGTTGTAGGAAAAAATTAAAGAAGGCAGAGCGGGGTTCGATCAATGTACCTCAGGTATACGGAAACAATCCCATGACCAGCTAAGCTATAACTAATTGTTGTATAAAGCATAGACACACTTGCTTTTGTATGTTATTTACTGGGTAGGACTAAAAAATGACATGGCTTTGCTGTTTGGCAGCTTTGCACTCAATGCGAAATGCATACATGCGTATTAGCTCTTGGCTATTTACTATGTGAGTCTGAAATAGCAATCGTGTAACATTTTTTCATGCATAATTATCAATTTATTACAGCATTGATAAGTAAAATATATATACTTTATATCTTTTAAAATCAGTCGTTGAACCTGTGAACCACTGGTCCGACCGGTAAAAAACTGAACCAACCGCCTCACCGGTTCACTCACCGGTCCGGTTTATAAAACTATGCTCTGGAGGTCGGGGACTGAAACCCTCGCTCGGTCGCTCTCTGCGCGACACAGACGCGGCGGCGCTGGGTCCGCCCAACCCCCCGATCCTCTTCCTCCGGCGACGACCGGAGCGAGTTCTCCTCCCCTGTCTCGCTTGTCCCCTCTCTCCTCTCTCCTCTCTAGCGGGTCGTCCTACTTTCTCCAAGATCCGGTCGGCCTCAATCTCCCGCCCCTCCGGTAAAGACGACGGCCCGGCGGTCTTGCTCGCCTACCTCCTCCAACGACCAAGGTTAGCTCCCTTCTGCTTCTCCTTCTCCCCTCCTGCTTCGTAGTGAAGGCTAGCAGAGTTGGAAATCACTTATTCTCCCCTGGTACTCTATGATAATGATATGAGCATGTACACTCTTGCACTTGTGTTGTTGATTATGGTTATTTAGATTTTACCTTGTCGGATGGACAGGTTGGAAATCTTGAGGAGACAGTGCAGCGGCAGTGAAAGCTAAGGAAGCTGGTTGATGGAACTATTGTTGAAGGCCGTGAATCAGAGGGCATGCGATTGGTCAAGTAAGTCACGGTTCCACTTTGTTTGCTAGCTTCAATCTTATGGAATTATTTTAGGAAATCTTATTAATATGATATGCTAACAATCTAGTGAAAGATTCTTATTCTTACTATATACTAATACAGATGAGAGTCCTTCATTGCACTGGGATTTATTTCCATTTGCAAAATAAAATGTGTTCTTTTAAAATTCGGCATACTGGCACAGTAGGCTTCTTGGTTGAACTGAATTTGGTTCAGAGCTCATACTGGTAGCTTTTTGGTATATGTAGAAGGTCTGGCTAGAACCATATCTGGTAATTATGGTTTACCGGAGCAATAGAATCAAACTTGTAAGCTTGTCATGATTCAAATAAATCTTGAGGTAACGAGTTACAGCAAGTCTCTACAATGGTTATATACAGCTTATAGATCTGCATAGAAGAATATAGTTTTGTTGGTGATCTTTTATTAACTCTTTGACATCAAGCAATATTTTCTATTTTTTTATGCATTATTTCAGACATAAACCTACACTGAAGCATTATTTCAGAAATAACATGTGTACTTGGGTACCTGCAAAACTGATTGAACTTGAACATTATTTTTATAGAAAAACATGTATTGTAGCATATATTCAGATTTCAGCAAAACTGATTGTCTGTCCAGTAATAAAGCAAAGCTCGAGAAATCACAGACTGCATTAATGCATGGTACATGCGCATCTTATACTTGGATGTTTAGTTGCAGTAAACATTGGCCGCTAGTTCAGAGCCTCTGTTCATTGTAGTAACATATTGGCACCTTTAAATCAAATGTTTTCCTTTTGTACGAGTACTGTTGTATGGTTGTTATTCAGTCCCCTGTTGGTTTTCTTCAATGTCTTGTGATACAATAATTCTGCAGCATTTAGAAATCAAATTCGTTCGCTTGTGTTTTGTCTTCGTTTTGCTCAGTGATCTTACTATTCCTGTTTGCGGGTGATTTTGGAAGTTAGCGCCAATTTAGATTGACAGTATGAATTCATCAGTCACATAATTGCGAACTTGATTTTCCTGTGTCGTAGAAGAAATGAAATTTGTTTTGATCTTGGCATCTTGCCTTGTGAATCTGTTATTCTGTGTGTGCAATAGAGCCAGTTTGGCATGAGCTTTGCAATACATGGTTGTAGCGCTAGTATTCTGTGTCTGCCATATTGTTATCCTTTGACAAGTTCTTCATTAGATGGCACAGTGGTACGAGTTTTTCTTCATCAAGTATATGTAAATACACACACAGAAGTAAAATCAAAGGTGTTATCTTTGTGAGCTTTGCATGTTGTTTGCTGTCTTTGCTTCCCAGGGACGAACTAAAGACTGTGTTGGCCATGACGGTTTTGCGGAAGAGAGGGGGAGCTCACCGCGGTCGAACGGCAGGCTCGAAGAGGTCGGAGGCGAGCCGAAGGAGGAGGGAGTAGACAGACGTGTGTGAGAAACTCTGGCTCTGCTTCTTGAGCTGGGAAGACGAGGACGCTGGGGCGGACCGGTGGAGGGCGCTGCGGACAGCGGCGGAGCAGAGGCGGACGGCGAGAGATCTGCGGAGGTGGGAGCTGCGGAGGCGAGGGAGATGGCGACAGACAACGAGTGACCTGCGGGGGTGGGGGACGACGGACGGCGAAGTCGCGCTCACGATCAGCGTCGCTTCCATGGCGTTGGAGCTGCCTGGCGGTGGATGGTGTACATGGGGAGAGGACGACGGCGGCGGGCGACGATAGAGGACGAATGAGGACTTCTGATTCTGTGCTAGTTTTTGAAGGATTGAATTATGATGGTTTCTATGTTAATTTCACTTTGAATACACTAGCGACAGTTAAAATGGGTTGTGGAGGGATATTTGATCTCCTGAAGTTGGCATGAAATTGTATGGAAAGAACGGAAGTATATGTAGTGAATAAGAGTTTCGCATGTCCTGTACCTGTTCCCCTCCATTTCCTTTCTTTTGGTTTCCAAATGGGAACCGTTACTTTTCCATAGCCGGAGGGAATCCCGCTTGCGCAGGGAAATGTCGCGTGGGGGTTTGCTACCCAGGGATATCCATCCCCAACAACCAAACGAGACCTAAGGCCTTTCACAATGGGAGTTTCTTAGCACAGTATCCTAGACATTTTGCTTATGTGGCACTATATTAAATGAGGAAAGAGAGGGGTGTTGTATCTTAGCTAAGATACAACCTTTGCACGCAACCATAAGTAAAAAGCATTGCTAGCCCAATCAAATGCATGCATGAGCCCCAAATCATTAAATTTAGATACAACCCTTAATATACAATGCATTGGAGATGTTGTTTCTTCAAATATACCACTACATAGGATACCATGCTAAGAAACAATGCATTGGAGAAGGCCTAAGAGACCGAGGCATGAAAGTAAATACAGAAGGCAACAGAAGCTACTACTGAGCCGAACATGGTACCCCCAAAAGTAGTTGGCAATTTAACTTTATCCTAACAATGTCTATAGCTTTCACCAACAATGTCTATAGCTTTCACCAATAAGGTCATCAGAAGATGCTAAGACAATGAGAAAGATTAGAGAACGAAATTCCAGTAGGCAGGTATTTTTGCCAAACAAAATATCACGATAGCATGGGACAGATGACACTTATATAAACTAACTCCTTGTAGTTTTCCCTCCTCTTAGGGCATGTACAATGGGGCGCTTAGAGTAGGGCGCTAGGGTATTTTTCCTGGCCGTTTTCTCCTATTCCCGGCTGAGCCCAGGATACCTTCTAGCATCGACGCAATTTTTGGAGCCGGGCGCTAGGCCCGTTTCCTTCCGCGCTAGCACTCAGATCTCCCGTATAAGCGCCTGTAATAAGCGATTAGCGTTGGAGACCTAGACGCTAACGCAGCTGCTACGCGATTAATTGTTATTTTTATTCCCTCAAGCGCCTGGCAAAGCGTCTATGCAATGTACATGCCCTATGCAATGCTCCCGCCGGTTGCTCTAAAAAAAAACTAACTCCTTGTAGTTAACGATCCCCTGTGCCCTTTGTAAAGTAATCTCCTTGGAATTAGCGTTACATTGTGACTCTTTCACACACGTGGTGCTCCTCCATCCAAACCAACTGTCATATATCCCTTCTACTCGAGCAATTTCCTAACCCTCTCATCTTCATGGTAGACTGGTGAATCAATTCTGCTATTATAGACTGCACCATCATCCTGTATGTGTAATAGTTGCTGAACTTCATATCGCTCTACACATCACATTATGGCCATGTGGATGTGGTGCCATTTCTACCTCCTTTTCTTCGTCATCCTAGTCTTGCCTCTTGCTGCCAACTGTAATGTCATCTGCGATGGCCATGGCAATCGCACAGCAAGCAGCAACTATGAAGCAAACATCCGTGTCTTTGCGGACATCCTCCCGAACAAGACCTCCTCCATGCCCAGCCGCTACGCCAACCATGATACTGGCGACGGCATGTACGCTGTATCATACTGCCACAACGGCACAGACTCCTCATCCTGCAAGGCCTGCATCACCTTAGCCCTCCAAAGTGCACAGACAGTCTGTCCTTACCAGAAGGGTGTTGAGTTCACCAACATCAACTGCTCTCTCAAACTCTCTGCGATCATTTACCCCGTAACTGTGAATTTTCTTGTCCTCAAGCACGATGGACACAAAGGTGAGTCTATTTCTTTTCTGACTCTTTTAGGGAATTTATATTCCTCAAGTTATTCTCAGTCTCATGTTTTTGTTGGACAACAAACCACGACGTAGATAAATATGTAAGCTATAATATGAGCCTATCTTATGCAACGGTGGCCAGAAAGTTTCATGTTTAAGAAATTATGTGCAACTTCAGGTTTGGAGTTGCACATTTCAAAGTCCGAAATTGGACATGACATTTTTTTTCAACTTACAAGCTTCATCATGTGCAACTCAGTCACAAAGAGTATAGATTTCTCATATGAGAAATAGTAAACCTGCATTTAGAGGTAAAATGATTTGCAACTCGGTCAGTTGATTATATTTATAACAATCAGACCATAATACAAAGGAATCATGTTTGAATTTCCAAAATAAACATGGTAGTACGCTTAGCCGTGTGCTAGTTACTATTCAAAAATCCGGTTAAAAAATATCCAAGTGCTCTCCTAGCACCGAGAAAGCTTCATGATGTTCAGCAGAATTTGGAAGACGGAGTCACTGAAGAGCAAACATATATTCGAGGACAAGAAAGCTCCTGCTGAGCAGTACTATAGAATTAATTTTATAAAAAAAATAAGAGCCAAATGAAAACAATAGAGACCGGTCTTACCAATGTGCGGGTATGTTAACCAACTACAAATCAGCATAGCATGCGGACGATACTCGTGCAAACTAGCTCCCACTACAGCACGAAATTTCTACGCCGACGGCCAGAAGTTATCAGCATAGCCCGGAAATATCGTCGGCATAGGCTATGTCGATGGCCGCCGTCGGCGTAGACCTATCAGCGTAGATATGCCGTCGGCATAGATTGGCTACGCCGACGGCTTTTACCGTCGGCATAGGTCATATATTTTTCTTTTTCAATTTTTTTAAATTGAATTGTTTAAATTGTATGATCACTTAATCGCACTCGGACATATTCACCTCTAAGTATACTTAATTTTAAGTCAAATCTCTCACTCCTTGTCATACTTTTTGATCGGTCACCTATCCTAAGACTACTTTAGCTCCAGCCCCAGCACGCTTAATTTCTTTGTTCCTTCCTAATGAATCCTGTTAACCCTTGGGCCATGATGTCACATGTATTTTTTTAATCCTGAACAACTATTTAAGTAAAACAAAAATGAATAAGTAATAATTTCAAATATTGTTAAATAAATTTAATTTTTCTTCCTTTTTCATTTAATATTGAATAATTCCTATTTACAAATCCATAAATCGGAATTCAACAAATAATATGTCTAAATTGATCAAAAAATATAAAATTTAAATGCAAAAAATAACATACGCAAAGAATGCAAATAACAAAGATGGATCAATTTTTATACAAACTAAGAGTGTGTTGTAAACATATTAGCAGACAATTTTTATACAACTCCTTGCCATGAAGACTGATCATAAAAAAATCAAATGCAAAGTATAATTCATATTTATAGTATGCAAAAAAATAATGCAAAGAATAATTTATATCTAAAGTATGCTAAAAAATAATGCAATCAAAAAATGATAATAGAGAATATTAGCATTACTTCGAAAAAAGGAAAAAGAGCTATGCCGATAGCACAGAAAATATAAACATAATTCGGGAAAAAGAAAAGGAGCTATGCCAACGGCCGGACAGGTGCTACGCCGACGGCCATATCTACGCTGACGGTGGCTGTCGGCATAGCCTGTCCTATGCCGACAACCTCGTTGCTGGGCTATCACCTCGGATCCTATGCCTACAGCCCCGACTAAAAGCCGTCGGCATAGAAAAATACCGTCGGCATAGAATTATTTTCCTGTAGTGCACCGATTAGCTAACGATATATAGTGATCTTGTAATTAGCTTTGTATGTGAGGTGTGAACTTCTAAGCTAATCCCTTATAAAAGAGTGAAATGCATCAACAGTCCTAGAAGTTACCAGTAATGTCCGAAATGGTCCTCAAACTCAGAAAATACATCAAAACAGTCCTGAAACTTGTCCTCTATGTCTATATACGGTCCTAAATACATATAAAAATGACGTGGCAATGTAAAGTGGACCCTCTGAGGGCCCCCGGTTGGCCCATGACAACCGCGTGCGTGCACCCGCTCAAGAAGTTTGAAGCTGTGCTCAAATGCAGAACCATTTACGTTCACGCGTGCAACTGTTTTCCAATATTTCTATTTGTGTTGTTTAGCAGTTGAATCTTTCCCGCTAGCTTTGATGTTATCTTGGTGTCAGTATTTAATTTTAATTCTCAAACTTCTTACTCCCTCCGTCCCGGTGTATAGGTCTTGCGCGTACCCTAGGTCGCTATTTTGATAAATATAATATAAATTTTACAACACAAAAATTATACCATTAGAAATTACATAATCCGTAGTTTTCAGTGTTATATATTTTTGTAGTATATAATTTATATTACTTTAGTGAAAATGAGGATCTAGGGATACGGCAAGACCTATACATCGGGACGGAGGGAGTAGCAAGAATTGTGTGGGTTGAACTATCAAATGAAACAAGGAACAGTGAAAGGACACAGATGTCGCCTAGAGGGGGGGGTGAATAGGCGATTAAAACTTTTACGAAAGGCTTGTACAAATGCGGAAATAAACTAATGTTTAATTTGACAAGCTTACAAAACCTAATAAACTAGGCTCACCTATGTGTACCAACAACTTATGTTAAGCAAGACAAGTAGCAAGGTATATAACTTCAAGCACGATGGCTATCACAAATGAAGTGCATAAGTAGTGGAGCTCGGATAAGAGTTACCGAGGCACGAAGGAGACGAAGATGTATCCCGAAGTTCACTTCCAAAGGAAGCTAGTCTCCGTTGGAGAGGTGTGGCGGCTTAATGCACTCCGAACGCCACAAAGGCCTCACCTTGAGATGTGGTAGCACAATGCTCACCAAATGCCACAAAGGCTCACCTCAAGATGCGGAGGCACGCTACACACCAAACGCCACAAAGGCTCACCTTATTCTCCTCGCGCCCTCGCACAAAGCAAGATGCCACGATCCACTATGGAACACTTGAGGGCGGTCACCGAACCCGTACAAGCTTGGGGCAATCTCCACAACTTAATTGGAGGCTCCCAAGAATTGCCACAAAGGCACCACAAAGGTTGGGGAATCTCCACAACTTAATTGGAGGCCCCAAGTATATGCCACAAAGGCCACTAAGCCGTCTAGGGTTCCAAGAACCCAAGAGTAATAAGCTCACAACTTCCACTTACCGAATCTCCGAGGAGAACTCAAACCGATGCACCAAATGCAATGGCAAGAGCACACAAAGTGCTCAAATCCTTCTTACTCAAATCCTACCAAAGCAACTAATGCTATGGAGAGATATAAGAGGAAGAACAAAGGAAATCAACAAATGAACTCCAAGATCTAGATCCCAATGGTTCCCCTCACTTAGAGGAGATTTTGATTGGTGGAAAGATAGATCTAGATCTCCTCTCTCTTTTCCCTCAAGAAGATGCAAGAATCATTGGAGGGATTGAGAGATAGAGCAAAGCTTCAAGGTCAACAATGGAGGAGAGATAGAATAGGAAGCCAACCAGCCCAAGGAGGAAGAAGGGGGCCTTTTATAGGTCCCCCACGAAAACTAGCCGTTGCTGGGCACTAGGGCCGGAGTCTCCGGCCTAGAGGACCGGAGTCTCCGCCCTAAGTGACTCCAGGGCCGGAGTCTCCGCCCCTGGGCCGGAGTCTCCGGTGCCCCGGGGTCATTCGGGGGCCTCAGGACGGACTAAGCAGGTGCCAGGCCGGAGTTGGGCCGGAGACTTTGCGTCTCGGGCCGGAGACTCCGGCCACCAAAAACTGGCAGAAACACCAACACGAAAACGACCATAACTTGAGCATCCGGACTCCGTTTTTGATGATCTTGGGCTCGTTGGAATCACAACAACGAGCTCTACAAGTATATGCATAGAAACATCATAGTCCAACAAGGGAGGATAAAACCAAATGATGAGAGGTTTGACCTCTCTTCAAAGTCGAACCGGTAAAACCTCCAAACACCAAAAACACAATGAGTGTTTCATGCAAAATCCCTTTTTGATGAGTTAGAGCTTGTCATGGAATTAACCACAAGCTCTAAAACCTCACATGGATAAAAGCCAAATAAGAACCAAGAAAGATGATGGCAAATATGCAAAGGTTTGAGCTCTCTTCGAACGATGCGGTTAAGTTACTCACTCGAGAGCCCCTCTTGATAGTACGGCTACCAATCCTATAACCCGGTCTCCAAACTAACACAAGAGACCGGTAAGAAGGAAACCCTATCAAGAACATACCTTTTCCTTGTGCATTCAACTTGAGCTAGATTATGACCATCTTGTCTTCCTCAAGTTGGAACACCTTTCTTGATCTTGATTGCTTGGTGAAGTCTTGCGAATTGCTCCCCCATAAATCAATATGGGAAAGACTCTCTTAGGAATATCTTCACATAGACATTACCACCAAATAGAATACATGCATCAAGCATATAATCTCCTTGAGATGGCATATCTTGAACTTGACTTATCATCCATGAAGATGATCACCACTTAATAATATCCTAGCCTTGTATCCTTCCTTCTTCCTTCATGATGATGATGTCTTGAAGGTAAACACAAATGTCCACTCAATTATATTCTTCAAGACATAGTTGCAATAAGCTCAATTCTCATATGACCATTCTTCCGATATTTCCTTGAATAACACATTGGTCATCACTTAAAGTTCTTCATCACTTTGACTTGATCAACCTTGTATCCTTCCTTCTTCCTTCATGATGATGATGTCTTGAAGGTAAACACAAATGTCCACTCAATTATATTCTTCAAGACATAGTTGCAATAAGCTCAATTCTCATATGACCATTCTTTCGATATTTCCTTGAATAACACAATGGTCATCACTTAAAGTTCTTCATTTGATCCTTCTTACAACCTTGAAGCCAACATATGGTTCAAGCATTGTCTATGGACATGTCCTACAAATATAACTCAATGCAAACATTAGTCCATAGAGATTGTCATTAATTACCAAAACCACACATGGGGGCTCCATGCTCTTTCAATCTCCCCCATTTTGGTAATTGATGACAATCTCTTTAAGAGGGTTTATATAATGAATTTAAAGAACCAAAATGGTTGCACTAACATCAAATACTACAAAAGTATGTGATGTTAGTAAAACCACCATATATAGAGCAAACTCCCCCACAATCTATGCACGTGTGAATGATCTTGATTTCATTGGATATATTGCCAACCAAGGTTGTTGGTGGAGTTTCCTCTATATACTCAACCATGCAAAGCATGAAAGGCAAATGCTTAAGAACAAAACCAAAGCATAAAACCCAATTCCCTTTAAACCCTCGAAACTTCTCCCCCATTGGCACCAATTGCCGAAATGGGCAGAAAAACTTAGAAGGCCAATATAGTGAGAGTTCCTCCATAATGTGTGCATAAACCAAAAGTATAATTGAAAAAATATGCACATATCCAAATATGAAAACTCGGAGGAAATCAACCTATATTGAGGATCAAAGATTGCAAATAAAATAAGATCACATGGTGGATAAACTTCAACAAATGAAGAGAGCAATCAATCGATCCAAAGAACAAATCGAATAAAGATATTATGATAAGACCAAAAGGGTGCTCTAAATAATATGAGGAAGCTCCCCAAGGTTTGTGCACAAAATATTCTATTTGAATTAAAGTATGAGGTGCATAAACATGGAATCATCACTCCCTCAATATTATTCAAAACAAAATGATACCAAGTGAAGTCAATTACTATGATAACCGCAAAATGGTGCTTTAAATGAAATGAGGAAGCTCCCCAAGGTACGTGCAAAAAAATGGAATGTTTGCATTTGAATACAATTTGCACAACATGGAATCCTCACTCCCTCAATAACATTTAAAACGCAACCATTTGCAAGAGATCATAGAGAAGAAATTAAGCTTAACACTTGCATCAAACAAATGGTTGAGTAACAAGCAAGGGACAACATATTAAAAGGCTCAACCAAAGGAATGTGAGATATGAATGACAAAGCATATTATAAGACTAATACAAGGATAAGCATAGAGCATCCACATAGTCTTCAATGAATGAAATTGCTTAGCATTCCATCCCAACACATAAGGTTCAAATAAGATATCAAATAAGGAGATATCATCTCTCATGTGTATAGTTTCTAAGTAGACAACATCACAAAGATAATTATCACAAAGAAATATGTACACACGAAATAGATACTAAGAATAGAACATGATATCCAAAATGAAGTCATGCAATATACCAATGAGAATTTTGCTTTTAAAGCACGGCCAAAGGCTCAAATTTTCTTATTGTATATTGATGAACTTCAACCACAAACAAGTCAAAGACATCACAAATATCAACAAGGGAAAGAAGATAGTTGGGATGCTTTGAGAAAAGCAACAAGTATCACAAAGATGAATACCAAAAGAAAGTAATAAATTTACACTTTCAACCATATTGCACAAGTGAGAACTTGAGGAATTGATATGCAATAAAATTGCTAAATTGACATATATGGGATAGGAGAATCATGAGCATGATTTTATATGTTCCCAATAATATGCACTCATCTCAAATTACTCACAATTGCAATAAAGAGGTTTCATTAAGACCTTTGCAAGAAGCACAACATTTGCAAATAATGATTTCCATGCCATGAAACAACCTACACAAGGTTGGATACTAGAAAAGTATGCATGATAAGATACTTGTTACCGAGATATTAAAGGTAGGATGTAGTAGATAGGAGTTCTTCAATAATCCTAGCTTGCCTCAAATTATCATTTAGTCACCACTTCATCCTTATTATTGAGACAAGCACCAATATATCTTCATGTACCTAAAACAAAGTTCAAGTACAAGATGGTCCCCAAAACTCATTGGGTCCAAAGTAGTTAGAGAAACTACAATATATAGGACAAACTCCACATAAATATGTGCATACAGATATGAACTTGAATTTCATGCACAACTTAGCCAATTTAGGATTTGATAGAGTTTTGCCTATATATTGGATCAACGAAAGCAAAGCATGCCATAAATTATACATTTAGTAAGAATGCATGCACAACACTTTCAAGAGCCAAAGCGAGATACAATTTGAACAAAGCACCAAGAAGACCAAGAAGTCACACGAAATTGTGAGGCCACAAAAGGTTGTCCAAATTATATCAAAGAATCAAATCAACACAAGATTGACTCCAAAGTTCAACTAGTGAACTAAGCAAAAGCCAATGAGCATAAAGGATAACTAAGACACACATGCTCAAAGACATATCTCATTTTAAGAGTGAAAAACAAATTACAAGGAATGAGATAAGCAACTCCCAAAGAGAGCAAGGTTCCAACAACAAACCAAACTCTCCACACTTTTTATGATGGCACACTAAGTACCAAAAAGAAAAGATTTTACTTCCAACAATAATCAAAACCAATTGAAATAAGCACAAGAGTGTGTTATAACAAATATAGGAGAGCTCCCCCAAGATTAGTGCATTATTTATGATTTTGCATTTGAATACAAAATGCACACAAATGGGATCATCACATCTACCTACATAGAAATAACACAAAATAAATTTAACAAAATCAAATGGAATCACAAGAGTCAAGAAAGACAATGGGAGTTAAAGAAAATACATTTCTTGGCGAGAGATAAGGCAATTAAAAGCAATAGCCAAAGTGAAGATGATCAATATAAAAAATACCACATGATAGATTACCAATTTTCCAAGGAGAAGAGGTATATGGAGTTATTTCCGGTGGTAGTTTACACATGAATCCAAGATCATCTTCACAAAAAATGAGCATATGAAAAGTATAAGAATTAAGCACCATGCCAAACAAAGATATTCTTGATAGATTCAAATAGTTAAACAATCATGCAAAGCAATGATTAGGATAGCTTGAAGCAAATGGTTTTCCAACTTTGATGTAGTATTCCACATTTTAGGAAAACCCTATCAAGAAAGTATCTCACAAACAAGATCCAAAACAAGAGCAATAAACAATTTGGCAAATTGGAACTTGTTCGAGAAAACATGCCACATAGAAGCAAGATAATTTACAATATCAACACTATGTGACACAACCTCAAATATACACATTTCATGGATTTGTAATATGCGCAAAGCACAATACTCCCCCATAATGTGATAAAACCAATTTTCAAATAAGTTGTTAAAGTCAATTTCCATAGGGCTCGGAAATTCCAAGGGGGGCCGGAGTCTCCGGGGTAGAACCACCGGAGTCTCCGGGGTAGAACCACCGGAGTCTCCGGGGTAGAACCACCGGAGTCTCCGGGGTAGAACCAATGGAATCTCCAAACCTAGAAAATTAAACTTTACCAACAAGAGGCAAATAGAATCCAACAAGATGATTAATGGACATTATAGAATTTGAATTTCTCATGAAAATGACATACCACATAGAGACTAGATAATCTTTAAATATCAACACTAAGTGGTATTCCTCATGTACACACATTTTTAGGATTGTGAAGTGCCAAAGCATATCACTCCCCCAAAATGGGATGGTCCATTAATCACTCCCAAGAGCCAAGAAGATAGATCAAGATGCAATAGGCTCAATAGTAACAACCGTACATGGTGTGCAACCAACAAGCACATAATTGATTACTCAAAATAAAGCAAGTGGGGAGCACAACATATACAAACACATGCAAGATACAAAACCAAACACATGCAAAGGGGCGAGTAACTTTCAATGTAGATAAGTTGAATACATGTTACCGCAAGGAGGAACAATGGATATATGATAGAAATAAGATAATCCAATTGACTTGACTTGAGACAATATAATTAATGAAGATCCCTTAATTCTTCATGATATAGCCAAGTCTCCAATGCCCTCCATTAGACACCTATTGATCAAGTTTTGGCTTGTTGGTCCCCAACCAAGTTGGGTCCTAAGAGGTTAGTCACAATAGGTTTGGCAACCCAAATGGTTCTTTTCTTGACACCACTTTGAGTACCAACAAATTTGGCAAACACATTTCCAACCTTATCCTTGCAAAGTGAATAAGCATCATTGATTATGATAGGGTTGGATGAGTTACCAATAGAGCAAGTAGAAGAAAGGTGACCCTTCTCACGGCATATGTAGCAAGATCTTATCTTTCCTTTCTTCTCATTTGATTTCTCCACAATGGGAGCATTGGGTTGATTCTTCTTAGGAGGAAGCTTTTCTTCATCTTGAGGAAGGACTTGAGTTTGAGCTTGAGGCCGCTTCCCTTGTTGCTTCTCACTTAGATGCTTCTTCTTCAATGGGCAAGACCTAACATGATGCCCTTCAATTTTGCACTTGAAGCAAACAATCTTAGCCGGATCCTTGACTTTCTCTTGGCCCTTCTTCTTCTTGAAGAGTTTGGACTTCTTCTTATTCTTGGAGATAAATCCAAGTCCACTCTTGTCATTGGGGAATTTTTGTGCACTCAACATCTTGTCAAGTTTGGACTTCCCTTCATGACTTTTTACCAAGTCTTTCTTCAACAAAGTGACTTGGGCCTCGAGCTCTTTAATTTCCTCTACATGGTTAGTTACAATACAAGAACTAGAGGAAGTAGAAGCTATATTGTTAGAGCAACAAGGCAAGGAGAGTAATTCATCACAAGATGTAGCAATAGTATGAGTGGATGAATTACGAGGACTAGCACATGGCAATATAGCTTTTTGGGAAGTAGTGCTAGTGACCACATGAGGTTCACAAGATGTTACCTTTGTAGACATATCCTCATAAGCTAACTTTAGGCGAGCATGGGACACTCGAAGATCCTCATTAGAGCTAGATAGCTTTTCATGATTTTCTTCCAATATCCCATACTTGCTAGTTAGCAACTCAAGTTGAGCCCTTAGCTCAACATTCTCCTTCAAGATAGATGCTTCACAAGAATTAGAGTTAGTAGCACAAGCATCATGATTAACCGAAAGAGGAGAAGGCAACTTGGAACACTCTTTTAAATAAGAAGCTTTTAGTTGCTCATGTGACTCGGTGAGTTTGGTGAGCACACTCTCAATGTCCCTAGATCCATTTTTGAGGTGCTCAACATCCTCAAGAAGTTTAGCATTAACAAAAACAAGCTTATCATTTTTTAATTTTAAATCATTTGCCACCTCAAGAGCTCTATCATTGGAGCTTTGTTCTTTTAAAAGAGTCTCTTTAAAATCATTGGCAAGACTATGAAGATTCTCAATAGTTGCTTCTTGCTCTTCATCATGAGATTGAAGCTCATCAATAATTTTCTGGCTCTCAATAGCAGCAACCAAAATATCAACAAAGTTAGAGCAAGCAATTTTGTTCTTCTTACCAATAGCAAGAAAGACTATTTCTCCCTTCTTTTTTAAAGAGGCAACATAATCATCCTCTTCTTCATGATCACTAGATATAGTGGGTTCCAAAGAAGGAGTTACCTTTGAATCCCTAGCCATAAGACATATGTGGGAACCGAGAGATGATGATGAGGATGAATTACTTGAAGCTCCAATCAAAATTTTGTCTTGGCCAATAGAATCTCCGGTTTCCTCTAAATTGTTAGCCACACAAAGACTAGAGGAAATAGAGGCATTTTTATCATGGCCACTAGACAGAGCAAGCATATCATCATGAGATTTATTTAAGCAACTTACACATGATATGCAAGGACTAACACAAGCATATAAAGCATTTATGGTGCTAGAAGTGTTTAAGTCCAAAGATGAAGCATTGCAATGAGATAGAGATGAAGGATCATCAAAAGTAAGCATACTATCACCATTGCAAGTTTCATCACCACTCACCATATCATTACCTTGTGTCTTGCCACACTTTGGTGAAGTGGATGAAAGTTCATCACGGCCGGAAGTGGAAGGAATACAATCATCCCCAATAATCTTGGACAAACTATATTTTTCTTGAAGCTTTGTCCATATCTCATGAGCGCTCCGAAAAGGTGTGAAGGAGAAGGTAACTACATCGCTCAAAGCATTAACAATCACATGAGAAGCTTGAGCATTGAGATACAAGTTTTTCTTATCCTCTAAAGATAGATTTTGAGTATCCTTTGGAGGAGAAAAACCCGCATCTACAATTTGCTCCATAGATGGGTCCATGACCCGAAAATAATTAAGCATGTGAATTTTCCAAGTATCATAATTTGTGCCATCGAATATAAAAGTGTCATTGTGCACTAATCCCCTAGCCGACATCTTTGCTCTCAAGGCGGTGAAGCCTAAATTGAGAGACCTAGCTCTGATACCAAATGAAAGGACACAGATGTCGCCTAGAGGGGGGGGGTGAATAGGCGATTAAAACTTTTACGAAAGGCTTGTACAAATGCGGAAATAAACTAATGTTTAATTTGACAAGCTTACAAAACCTAATAAACTAGGCTCACCTATGTGTACCAACAACTTATGTTAAGCAAGACAAGTAGCAAGGTATATAACTTCAAGCACGATGGCTATCACAAATGAAGTGCATAAGTAGTGGAGCTCGGATAAGAGTTACCGAGGCACGAAGGAGACGAAGATGTATCCCGAAGTTCACTTCCAAAGGAAGCTAGTCTCCGTTGGAGAGGTGTGGCGGCTTAATGCACTCCGAACGCCACAAAGGCCTCACCTTGAGATGTGGTAGCACAATGCTCACCAAATGCCACAAAGGCTCACCTCAAGATGCGGAGGCACGCTACACACCAAACGCCACAAAGGCTCACCTTATTCTCCTCGCGCCCTCGCACAAAGCAAGATGCCACGATCCACTATGGAACACTTGAGGGCGGTCACCGAACCCGTACAAGCTTGGGGCAATCTCCACAACTTAATTGGAGGCTCCCAAGAATTGCCACAAAGGCACCACAAAGGTTGGGGAATCTCCACAACTTAATTGGAGGCCCCAAGTATATGCCACAAAGGCCACTAAGCCGTCTAGGGTTCCAAGAACCCAAGAGTAATAAGCTCACAACTTCCACTTACCGAATCTCCGAGGAGAACTCAAACCGATGCACCAAATGCAATGGCAAGAGCACACAAAGTGCTCAAATCCTTCTTACTCAAATCCTACCAAAGCAACTAATGCTATGGAGAGATATAAGAGGAAGAACAAAGGAAATCAACAAATGAACTCCAAGATCTAGATCCCAATGGTTCCCCTCACTTAGAGGAGATTTTGATTGGTGGAAAGATAGATCTAGATCTCCTCTCTCTTTTCCCTCAAGAAGATGCAAGAATCATTGGAGGGATTGAGAGATAGAGCAAAGCTTCAAGGTCAACAATGGAGGAGAGATAGAATAGGAAGCCAACCAGCCCAAGGAGGAAGAAGGGGGCCTTTTATAGGTCCCCCACGAAAACTAGCCGTTGCTGGGCACTAGGGCCGGAGTCTCCGGCCTAGAGGACCGGAGTCTCCGCCCTAAGTGACTCCAGGGCCGGAGTCTCCGCCCCTGGGCCGGAGTCTCCGGTGCCCCGGGGTCATTCGGGGGCCTCAGGACGGACTAAGCAGGTGCCAGGCCGGAGTTGGGCCGGAGACTTTGCGTCTCGGGCCGGAGACTCCGGCCACCAAAAACTGGCAGAAACACCAACACGAAAACGACCATAACTTGAGCATCCGGACTCCGTTTTTGATGATCTTGGGCTCGTTGGAATCACAACAACGAGCTCTACAAGTATATGCATAGAAACATCATAGTCCAACAAGGGAGGATAAAACCAAATGATGAGAGGTTTGACCTCTCTTCAAAGTCGAACCGGTAAAACCTCCAAACACCAAAAACACAATGAGTGTTTCATGCAAAATCCCTTTTTGATGAGTTAGAGCTTGTCATGGAATTAACCACAAGCTCTAAAACCTCACATGGATAAAAGCCAAATAAGAACCAAGAAAGATGATGGCAAATATGCAAAGGTTTGAGCTCTCTTCGAACGATGCGGTTAAGTTACTCACTCGAGAGCCCCTCTTGATAGTACGGCTACCAATCCTATAACCCGGTCTCCAAACTAACACAAGAGACCGGTAAGAAGGAAACCCTATCAAGAACATACCTTTTCCTTGTGCATTCAACTTGAGCTAGATTATGACCATCTTGTCTTCCTCAAGTTGGAACACCTTTCTTGATCTTGATTGCTTGGTGAAGTCTTGCGAATTGCTCCCCCATAAATCAATATGGGAAAGACTCTCTTAGGAATATCTTCACATAGACATTACCACCAAATAGAATACATGCATCAAGCATATAATCTCCTTGAGATGGCATATCTTGAACTTGACTTATCATCCATGAAGATGATCACCACTTAATAATATCCTAGCCTTGTATCCTTCCTTCTTCCTTCATGATGATGATGTCTTGAAGGTAAACACAAATGTCCACTCAATTATATTCTTCAAGACATAGTTGCAATAAGCTCAATTCTCATATGACCATTCTTCCGATATTTCCTTGAATAACACATTGGTCATCACTTAAAGTTCTTCATCACTTTGACTTGATCAACCTTGTATCCTTCCTTCTTCCTTCATGATGATGATGTCTTGAAGGTAAACACAAATGTCCACTCAATTATATTCTTCAAGACATAGTTGCAATAAGCTCAATTCTCATATGACCATTCTTTCGATATTTCCTTGAATAACACAATGGTCATCACTTAAAGTTCTTCATTTGATCCTTCTTACAACCTTGAAGCCAACATATGGTTCAAGCATTGTCTATGGACATGTCCTACAAATATAACTCAATGCAAACATTAGTCCATAGAGATTGTCATTAATTACCAAAACCACACATGGGGGCTCCATGCTCTTTCAAACAGTGAGAGAGTTTGTAAACAAAATCCACGCCAATCTGGTGTGTGTGTGCTAGAGACTAAGATGAATGTAATTGGAAAATACGGTGTGTAATTTATTGAAAATGCGGTATATTCTCCCTTGAAAAATGTTGTATATACTTTATCAAATAATCTCTACTACTTATAAAGACACAAACATGTTTTGATACTTTCAATCTGAACCATCAAACTATCTAAATCAAACGGCTCCGGTCTCTCCAATGTTAAGCACCTCAACATGTTGAGCACCTAGCCGATCCCATAAATCCATAGTTAATTATATTCCTAATTATATCCAGGCAAATCGTTAAGTTTCCTTTTATTAGGCCAAAAATTGTGCATCCGCTGCATGTTAATCAGGTATATACTAATGTGGTATATTGACCGATTTTAGGAATCGTGCGTTGCACGTGCAAACTTACTAGTTTGGTATATACTAATGTGGTATAAATAATATACCTTGTCGCAAAAAATATGATACAATATACACACAATCAAAGAAAATGTGTGGTATATACTCCATTGCAAAAATATGATACATGTACTACATGACATAAAATATTTTATACACAAAGAAATGTCGTATAAAGTCAACCAAAAATATGTGGTATATACTCTATCGCAAAATGTGGTATACTACAAAAAGACGTGGTATTGCCCTATATCTAAATGGAAATACCAAAAAAATTGCATGCCAGCTCAAGTATATACCTAACACATGCATACACTACTTCTCTTGTTATAGTTTTGTTCAAACGAAGACAAAAACTTTGCCTGTATTGATTAATGTACTATGGGGACGCACGCGGCTGCCATGGGAAAAGAGGGGGCCCTCAGAGGATCCACTTTACATTGTCACGTCATCTTTAGACATATTTAGGACCGTATATGGATAAAGAGGACAAGTTTTAGGACTGTTTTGATACATTTTCTGAGTTTGAGGACCATTTTAAACATCACCGGTAACTTCTGGGACTATTGATGCATTTCACTCCTTATAAAAACAAACTTTGAACTTCTCTAGCTTCTCTGTTTGAATCAGGAAATCACTCTGGAGTTAACCTCCCTATACACACGCCTGGTAATTCCTTAAGAACCCTCAAACATGCACACTACTGAGAGTAATTCCCCTGACCGTCCCCATCCCAATGAATGGCATGGACTGATGGATTAGTGTATACTAAGCTGCACTCCGAATTATTACACGTCACGCCCAAAATCCATATTTGCTTGTTGCTATCTCTATGCTAACAAAATCTTGATTACTACATGAACAAAGGCTAAAAGATGTAGTTTGTCAATCTGTTTTCTTTAGATGGATTCGATTACACTCTTTACAAATGATTAATGTGGTAATATAACTGTTACATATCAACGAGAAACCATAAAACACAGCCGAAAAGAAAACTAAATTAAACAGTTATGTGTTCGGCCTTTGTCAATTATTTCTCTTCTTACATGTTACACTCTTGCTAACCATGATTAGTAGTGGATTATCAAGTCATGAATTGATTACAGAGAACAGTATTGTAGCATTTTACTATGAAGTGTCCTATTTAATATAACTTACTGTGGAACCGAAAATTAAATTAAATAGTTATGTGTTCGGCCTTTGTCAATCGTTTCTTTTCTGACATGTTACACTCTTGCTTACCATGATTAGTAGTGGATTATCAAGTCATGACTTGATTACAGAGAACAGTATTGTAGCATTTTACTATGAAGTGTCCTATTTAATATAGCTTACTGTGGAACCTTGTAAATTTGGTAACGAAACACTACAGGAATTTCATGAAACGCCGACGGCCAATAGCCCTCGGCGTAGGCTTAATTGCCGTCGGCGTAGTCTACGCCGAGGGCTGCCCTCGGCATAGCCTCTCGGTGTAGATGCTCCTCGGCGTAGCTCTTTTTGACCGTTGGCGTAGCTATTGACCTCGGCGTAGTCTATGCCGACGGCTTTGCCCTCGGCGTAGCCCGTCGGCATAATTTATAATTTTTTCAAAAAAAAATTCGAAATTTTTTTGAAATTTTTTTTGAATCTTCGAATTGTTTGACTCGCTAATCTCTCAATTAGAATATTTTTTACACTAGTTACACTTAATCTTTGGTTAAATTTAAGTCTTGGTCAAACTTCCCGATCGGTCACCCATCCTCACACTACTCCACCTCCAGCACGCTTAACTTCTCTATTCCATCCGGATGAGTGTCCACGAAGCAAATTATACCTTGTTGATAATACTACCATATCAATCCTATTAACCCTTATACCACTATGTCACATGTCATTGGTTTTAAATTTCCAAACTATATATTAAGTAAACAACAATAAATAAGTGATAAATATATTGAATTCCAAACTATATAATAAGTAAATAAAAATAAATAATTAATAAATATATTGAATAATTTATATCTTTAAATCTGTAAATCGGAATTCGACAAATTATATGTCTAAATCGATAAGAAACATGAGAGGAATCCAAATATGACATCCATATGTAATGTTTTTATGTTTTAATTATTTTTTGAATTTCTTATGCTCGTTTTTGACTTTAATGTATCATCACTGATATCTCGAACTAATGAGATTTACATTGAAAAAATCATAAACAATTCAAAAAAAATTGAAAAAAGGAAAAACATTCACACATAGTCTTCTTATGTCAAATACTAACGAGTCCACTTGATAAACAAGTTCTACATAGTTTTCTTATGCCATATCCCCGCTTTACCCCGTTAACCCTCGCTTTACCCCGTTGATAAACGGCGGGCATAAACCTTCTTAGCTAGGGGTCGAATTTTGCAAACCTCTTTGTATATCTATAATAAAATAACATGTTGTGTATCTAAAAGTGATTTTTTTCAAAAAATTATGAGGAAGCCATGATGGAGCTGTAGTTCAAATTTACCCTGCTTCCTACTGAATTGGCAAGAGTTTGCCTTTTTTGTGGAAGGTTAATGCAAAGCTTCACACACATAAATAATTGGTGATATATACATAAAATATGTCCTAATATTGTTTAAAATTATGGTTGTCTAGTTTTGTAATGTATTTTCAGTACTTCCTTCACAAAAAAACCCAATTTTGACACTTAGAAAATGGAAATTGTTTTTTTATGCATAAAAATGAAAAATCCCAATATGAACTTTGTTTGTCATCCCAATATGCACACATGTACACAATATGGGGTTATTTGAACAAACTATTCTATGATTCGGGTCATGACCTAGCTCATGTGGCTTGAAAGCCATGAAACTTCGTACAGGATAGGTAATTTCTGAGAAGGGGTTTCTACAATATTTGCAATAGTCCAAGTTTATTATTTTTCCTCACAACTAGGTAACATAAAATGACACAATTCAAAGGCTTTACATTTTTTGAATTTTTTTGAACTTCTTATGCTCGATTCAAAATGCGGTCGAAACGACGGGCATGAACCTTCTTAGCTAGGGGTTGAATTTTGCAGAACTATTTATGGATCTATGATAAAACATCTATTTGTGATCCTAAAAATGATTTTTTGAAAAAATCATGGGAAAACTATGATACAGTTGTAGTTCAAATTTACCTCGCTTCCTGCTGAATCGGTAAGAGTTTGTCTTTTTTATGAAAGGTTAATGCAAAGCATCATACACACAAAAAATGGTGATATATACGTAAAATGTGTCCTACTATTGTTGAAAATTAGGGTGGTATAATTTTGTAATGTATTTTTAGTACTTCCTTCACAAAAAAACCCAATCTTAACACTTAGAAAATGGAAATTGATTTTTTTATGCATAAAAAATGAAAACTCTCAATATGAACTTTGTTTGTCATCCCAATATGCACACATGTGCACAATATGGGGTCATTTGAATAAACTATTCCATGATTTGGGTCATGACCTAGCCCATCTGGCTTGAAAGCCATGAAACTTCGTACATGATAGGTCATATCTGAGAAGGAGTTTCTACAATATTTGCAATAGTCCAAGTTTATTGTTTTTCCTCATAACTAGGTCACATAACATGACACAATGCGAAGGTTTTATATTTTTTTGATTTTTTCTGAATCTGTTCGGCTCAATTTAAAATGCGGTCAAAACAGCGGGCATAAACCTAAATTCCTAAACTGAAAATCCTAACAAATTAAATTAATTAGTTCTAAATTTTGGAAGGTTTAGATGAATAGATCTTATTTTTCTGCAAATTTTGATATATTATTTGTATTTTTGTGAATTAAAATGATTTAGTTATGATTTTTCTAAGATTGATATGGTAAAATGGAAAATAGCTATGCCGAGGACATTGCCGTCGGCGTAGAGAAGGCCGTCGGCGTAGCTATCTTACGCCGACGGCAGTTCTATGCCGACGGCCAATTTTGTGGGCTGCCTGGCCCGTGGCCTACGCCGACGGCACCGACATTTGGCCGTCGGCGTAGACTCTGGCCGTCGGCGTATTGCGCCATTCCTGTAGTGAAAATATATCCCTGGTATGTACATGCTTTCTTTGTGCCATATGTGATTTCTTTGACTGTACATTGAAATGATTTTACTCAAAAATTGGAAGGAAAAACAATGTTCAGCTGCACTAAACAGAAACATTGTGTATTACATTCCAGAAGGATTCTCTACGATGAGAACTGTGTCCATGGCTATAGAGAACATCATGGCATTGGTATTTCAAGCAGTTGGATTCGCGTGTCTTTTCTTCCTACTTCGGCAGGACTGGAATGATAGAAAAAGACGATCTATGATGTAAGTTTCACAGAAAAACATGAAACCATTGCTCAAGTAATTTGAACTGCTATGTGACAAATGAGTCTACATGAAATTCACATGGCTTTATTAGTTGAGAATGTATTGTATCATGAATAATCCCTAATTTACTTTAGTCGCATATAATGCAGGCACTGTAGGTCTCCTCCATCTGAAAACAAATGAGCCATAATTTTCAGCAGCTGCGCCTTCTCTCAAGCGAAAAAGTAATGCAGATATATCTGCATATGTTTTCGTCAAGCTCATGATCACTTTAACTAGATTGTCTAAAAAAGCATATACACAATTTGCTTTTATCCACTTCACCAATTATGTTGCTGATAGTGATTTGTTGCCTGTAAAACCGGATATCCATGTAACATCTGTAACTCTTAACTTCTCCTAATTGTGCATTCAGCTCTAGCTTCAGCTCATGTATATCGCGACTGTTTGTATGAATAGGTTTACCTCCACATTACATTCAGTAGTTATTGTCTATTTTCAAAAATGGTGATATCTAACTTGTGATAGTATCTGATTTTTTTGTGTACGAACTACGTTATATCGTCTGGTTCAAAGTTTCAAACCCTAAGTCGAACAGTCTGTACGCAAGCCTAAATTTCACCGAAACAGAAAAATCAGATGACATAATATTATGAAGTCAAGTGAGTAAAATACATGGTTGGTCCTTAAACTTGTCAGTCAGGTTCACTTTGGTCATCGTACTCTGGAAATACAGTTTTACGGTAATTGTATACGACTGGTGTGCTCATATACGGTCACTGACTCACTGGTGCCCAAAACGCAATGTATTTGTACATGTGGTACTTCCGGACCCAATGTCAGCCCCCAATCGTGTAACATTTGGCAAAAAAGCCCACCTAGTCTGGCACGTCACGCAAGACCCCCTGATTCCTTCGTCCCCTACCTCCGGCTCGACCCGACCCGAAACCGGTGCCACCGCCCTTGGAGCACGCCGGCGCCCCCCGCCCACCCCTTCCCTCCCCACCTCCTCATGCCGCCACTGCTCCCCGCTTTGCACCCTGTATTGATTCCCCTCGACCAGGATCTCGCCAGCGCCACGAGCTCTAATCGGCCGTCGACAGCAGCTCCGGTCGGCCGACTGTGCGCACGAGAGCTGGCTGCACACCTCGTCCCTCCGCCCGGCCAAGCGAGGTGAAGCCCCTGAAATCATCGAGTTTTTCTGGAGTCCTGGCGACGCCGACCCGCAAGGGAAAAGAAGGGCTAGGGACGTTCATCCCACGCGCCAGCCATGGCCGTATGACCGAGGTCGAAGATGCGCCCCAGCCTCCCCTGGACTGGATCCCCCGTGCGTGTTGTGTCCTCCGACCTCGGACTAGTCGGCGGCGAGCCCGGCCTCCAGTGCGTGCGCATCGCGTGAAGAACCGAGGATTGCGGATTGAGGAAGAATGGTGTGATTTTTTAGGGGACTTTTGCAAAACATGTGAGTTGCTGATGTTTTGTTAGTTGAGGGGCTTTTTGCAAAAGAATGCATAGGTGAGACCGGTCAACGCATTGCCACGTCATCAAATACAATGCTGTACCAGCAACTAGTGACTGTAGATGAGCCTTCACATGTATTCAGTTACCGTAAAATTATATTCTTAAAGTACAATGACCAAAGTGAACCCGACACACAAGTTCAGGGGCCAGCTGTGTATTTTACTCAAGTCAAAAAGTAAGTCCATAGAGGGTATACAAAATTACTAAGAAAGGACTAAAACAAAATGCGAGAATAAATTCCAGAATTCATCAAATATATGACGTTCTTGAAGGCAACTGAATGGCCGGCGGGAGGTAGCTGCACAATCCGTTCGTCGCCGCCGTCAGATCCGGCGCCCGACTGCTGCGTGATTCTGCTCAGCGATCGCAAACCGTTGGGACTTGAGAGGTCTGGTATGTGCCCGGCGGATGGGAGTTTTCTATTTGAGTAAAATACATGAGAGGTCACTGAACTTGACTCCCTTACTCGCCATGGTCACCGTACATTGCGATACGCAATTTACGGTCACTAAATATGACTTGATGTTCCATCGCCGGTCACCGGAACGTGTAGAGCACCGTATTTGATGATGTGGCACTGGTTTGACCGGTCTTTGGCAGTTTCATTTTGCAAAAAGGACCCTGTTAGTCTCGCTTTTATATGTTTAAAGCCCTCAGACACACCGCTTAGGCCCTTAGTCCCACTGACTGGTGGGTCCCACTGCTCCGCAGCCTTCTTCATCCTTCATCCTCTCCTTCTCTGTCTCAATACCCGTGACTGCATCGCTCCCCTTCGGAGCTCGCCGGCGCGTGCTTCCCGCATCCCCACGCTGGCGCGGGCAGGACCGCATCCATTCCAGGTGTTGAGCTCTTCTTCTCTCTTCCCCTCCTTCCGCTTCTCGGCCGTCGTCCAGACTACGACCGTTGCCGCTAATCCATGCCGCCGCCGTGGTTGTTAGCAGGGAGACCCCCGACACCATCTAGACCTCGCATTAGGCCAGCCTCGACTCCCTCTCCCTCCTATCTGACGGAATCGAAATGAGAAGCCCCCAGTCGATGACATCGTCTCATTCTTCCCGAGCTCCGGTCATGTCGCCGCCGCTTCGATCTCCTCCGCCGTTCCGTCTCGTTCTTCACCGACGGACCTTGAAGGTCTCAAAGTCCCTCCGGTTCTGCCGCATCTCTCGCCGAGGAGCCGCCCTTCCCCTAACTTCCTAGCCACGTCGCCCGACCCGGCCGCCGACGCCATCGTCAATGGCGATGCCACCTCGCCTCCTTCCGCTTCCCGAACCACGAAGGCGTCCCCCTGGCGAGCTCCCAGCCGTTCTGAATCTCGCCTGGAGCATTGACGGAGTGGGGAGCGGCGGGGGATGCTCACTGCTCAGGCACAACATGAGACGGCGACGAGCGCGTCGTGCTCACCGAGATGATAGTCAACCCTTTCGTTTTTCAATATAGACCTTATATTTTTTTCTTATTTGATAATAGTCCTGATTGATGATACAGAGGCTGACATATGGGGTCCACCACTTGCCACATCTGCACATACGTACGCATACTAGTTCCAGTGACCGATGATGAACATCTGATCCGTATTTAGTGATCGTAAATTGCGTATCGCAATGTACGATGACCATGGCGAGTAAGAGAGTCAAGTTCGGTGACCTTTCATGTATTTTACTCTTTCTATTTCGATCGCCCGCCGCCGACAGAGGATCAGAACTTCACCGGGTAGCCAGGGGCGCGCTAGCGGTTGGGCGATCGATTTCTGCTCTCGGATCGGTCTCCTGGGCAATCGATTTCTGCTCTCGGGTCGGTCTCCTCGACAGCCCTCGGTCCCGCATCCTACGGCCAGCAAAATCACCGCTTTGGATGCTTCTCACACGCTAGTGCAGCTCAGTGTATGATAGTACACCGAGCCCCTTCTCCTTTATGGCATGTTTGGTTGCTATCCCCAGCTCACCCTATTAAAAAATTAGTCATGCCAAATATTTTTTTGCCTATTTGGTTTGTTGCCAATTATTTGGCTGCCAATAGATCACTTGATGTCTCCACTAATTTTTGCCAAAATTTTAGCAACCTATTGGCGGCCGAATCCTACGTCAAAAAATTGGCTAGCAAATTTTGGTAGGGCTGCTGTGGGCACAAACCAAACATGCCCTTACTCCTTAACTGCACCCCCCCTCCCATTCCTTTTTCAGCGGTGCTTCGAGTTTAAGAGATCCTGGACCACGATGGTTGGCTTCAGAGACATGGTATCGAAATCTTGGAGCATAGTAGCCGGAAACAGGGAACGGTGGCACGTCCCTTGACTCAACGTCATCGTCCTTAATCATGAGTCAGGGACGAGGTGGGGAACAATGCGAGTCGGTTGTGCAAACACGTACCGGGATAGTATCTAACCATCGCATGAATGATCTATTGGATCTTAGTTTTCTTAGGGTCAAAGGATTGGTAGCTAGGTAAGTGACGAAGGAATGACCCAGCGGGTCCTCATCTTTGTCCTATGTGGTTTTCGGCCCAGAAACAAGCCTGGCGAAGGGATGATTGAAGCCCACAGGAGTGCATAGATGGCGTAGCCCATGAAGCCGAAGCTTGGTGTATACTGCAAGAACTCGAAGGAGAAGATTGAGAAGGAACTACATCCCACGACTTTAGTTTCATCAGACTCTTTGACGGATCAAAAGGAGCTAAGCCATACAGATCCAATTCAGAAGATTTTTGGTCCTTGATGTAGAACCACTTTTGCCTCCAATTCTGAACTGAATCAGCCATCTCAAATTTCAGATATTGAGACTCTGAACGCATAGAAAAAATGGTGCCCCCAAGAACATGGATTTCCTCTTTAGACACATTGCGGCGAAGATGAAACAGATGTTTCCATAAGCCCCAATGAGGGTTAATGCCAAGAAAGGCTTCACAAAGAGTGATGAAACATGCAATCTGTAAAATAGAATTAGGCATGAGCTGGTGCACCTGCATGCCATAGACAAAGAGAAGCCCATGAAGAAATTTGTGGGCATGGAGAGAAAAACCGCGGAGGAGAAAGGCGAGGAAAATCACCCGGTAGCCATCCTACGGGGAAGGAATGATCTTGTCGCTGGGGAAGATGTTCTCGCGGATTCCATGAGAAAACCCTCTTCTCTTGCTTTTGTAAGATCCGATTCTGAAATCTTGGACGCAACCCATCCAGGGGACGGCTTCTTGCTGGAACGCTTCATCATTGGGATGTGCTGAGAACGGTGCTTGAATCGCATAAACAGTAGGAGCACTCAAGGCTAAGGAGTGCTAGGAGCAAGATCAGGCGCGAGGAAGAAGATACAGTGGCGGCGACATAGAAGCAAAGGTCTGGTATGAAGGGTTTCGCAGCATAGTAAATCAAAAAATTTCCTACGGATGCGAACAAGAAAGCCAAGATCTAATCTAGGAGATGTAATCAACGAGAGAGGTAGATGAGATCTTCATACCCTTGAAGATTCGCACAGCGGAAACGTTCAATAGAACGTGGTTGACGTAGTCGTACTCGCCGTCTCCTCCTCGCGATCCGATCCGATCCTACGCCGCAAGTGGCGGCGCCTCCGAGAGTTGCACACGTGCGGTGCAGCGACGTCTCCTCCTTCCTTGGTCCAGCAAGTATGGTGGAGAGATAGATTGGATTAGCAGCACGACGGCGTGGTGCTTATGGTGGAGAGTTTCTGCAGCAGGGCTTCGCCTACGCGCAGTCGCGAGAGAGAGAGAGAGAGAGGGAGGGCAGCAGTTGGCGGCTAGGGTTTGGGTTAGGGGTAGAGAGGGCTGCGCCCTTGCCCCCTATATATAGAGGGGTGGCCGGCCAGCTTGGCCTCTCCCCAAACCCTAGGGCGCCGACTTGGAGTAGGAAGAGTGGGGGGCAAGCTTCCCCCCCTTCCTTCTTTGAAGACTCCCTTAGGGTTTCCCCTTGGGCTGGCCGGCTGGGCCTTAGGGGCCTTGTGCGCCTGGCCCAGGGTGGCCAGGGCACTTCCCCTTAGGCCCACGCAGGCCTCCGTCAAGTGGGCCCACGTTGGTCCCACTCCGGAACCTTCTAGAACCTTCCGGTACAATACCGATAAACTCCGAAACCTTTCCGGAATCCAAAAACTGCTTTCCTTTATATGAATCTTATTCTCCGGACCATTCCGGAACCTCTCGTGACGTCCTGGATCTCATCCGAGACTCCGAACTAAAACTCATAAACCAATTATCCATTCTATCCTAGCATCGATACACGTTAAGTGTGTGACCCTACGGGTTCGAGAATATGTAGACATGATCTTCTATCAATAATCAACAGCGGGATCTGGAAACCCATATTGACTCCCACATATTCATCGATGATCATATCGAATGAACCACGATGTCAGGATTCAATTAATCCCGTATATGTATTCCCTTCGTCACACGATATTTTACTCGCCCGAGATTTGATCGTCGGTATCGCCATACCTAGTTCAATCTCGTTCACAGCAAGTACTTTACTCGTTCCGTAATCCGATATCACTTTGTGATTAACTCATTAACCACATGCTTGCAAGCGGTGTTGATATCGATTACCGAGTGGGCCCGAAGTATATCTCTCCGACTTGGGAGGGACAAATTCCATCTCGATACATACAACCCAACAAGTACTTTCCGATCACCTGAGAGACACCTTTATTATCACCCTCACATAGGATGACGTTTGATGACTTCAAAGCTTTCTTCCGATACTAGGGAGTTGTATTATCTCATGGTCTAAGGAATACAATACATGACATAGGAAAAGCTTCGCAAAGATGAACACGATGACACGATCTAATTGCTCTGCTTTATTTGGGCCTGTCCATCACACCATTCTCCTAATGGTATGATCTCATTATTAATTGACAACTCATGTCTATGGTTAGGAAACCTTAACCATCATTAATCAATGAGCTAGTCCAGTAGAGGCGTACTAGGGACACGGTGTTGTTCATAAACCACACAAGTATTAATGTTTCCGCTTAATACAATTATAGCATGGAGTATAAACATTATCATGAACAAGAAATATGATAATAACAATATTATTATTGCCTCTAGGGCATATTTCCTTCAGTCTCCCACTTGCACTAGAGTCAATAATCTAGTCAATACTTGTGCATTCAACACCTATGGCATTCCGGTGTTACTCATACGCGTTGCACGTGGTAAACCTTATCTACGGATCTGACACTTTCAGGTCCGTTTGTATTTGCATATCTTTTGCGTCATCACGCATTACTCATCTTGACATGAGATGGCATCATATAAACTTAGTCTTCTGGCGAGACCTTAATTTCTTTGCCGAGACTATGTTGTCACTATTGTCATACAATAGAACTACATAGTACTAGCACACTTAGAAAAATAGCAATATCCACCGTGCGTCGAAATACTCATTGGTCTGCACACATCGGTATGTATGATTTCCAATAAGTCCGTTGCTCGCTCCATTATTCCGGAGAACGGGTTTTTGATCATCTTGCCCATGAGGCATGGCTTGCACGTGTCAAATGATTCAAAATCAAGAGACTCCAAAAGTCCATCAGAATGGAGTTTCTTTATGCATTTTATGCCAATATGACCTGGACGACAGTGCCACAAATAAGTTGGATTATCACTATCTACTTTGCATCTTTTATGCCGCTTCTAAAGCGATTATATACTTAGCCCTCATTGCAGTGTCCGCCACAATGTTAACATTGGAACTCATCCAAGTCATCATGGAACTTTCTTCCATCTTATTGTGCCACCTTCTAACTCAAAACAAATAGCTTAAAATTGAGATAAAATTTTACTTGTATGTGTGACAAAGCCAATGTAACTCATTGCAATGAACCATTTGTCACTTCTGCATACAGAACATATTCTTACTTCTTCGAAAGTGCATAAGAATATCTTTACTATTGTCCAACGATCATCATATGAATGCTATAACCTTTAGAGCATTGGACACATCTGGATCTACATATCATGGTATACAAGATTGATAAAATCATTCTTGTGGTTTCACTCATCAAGTGTCAAAACAATTGAATCTTGCTCCAACCTCTTCCATGCAACAAGAACCGTTCTTATTGTTTCCATATTGAACAAATTCAATATTTCATCTATGTACTCTGGCAAAACTATATTAGTGCCTCAATCTATCTGCATAGACATTGATGCATAATATTCTGGTTTTACCTAAGTCTTTCATCAAAAACTAATTTTTTTAATGAAAACTTAACAATATCAAGAAAAACACATTATTTCCAATAAACGATATGTCACCTACATAAAGCATTAGAAATATGTCTTAGCGCTCCCACTTACTTTCTTGTAATACAAGCATCTTCAAATATCTTGATGAAATTAACACTTTAACATTTTCATCATTGAAGATTCCAACTTCGCTATGCTTACTTCTACCGTAGAAGTTTGCATACATATCTAGGAACCTTTGAATCAACAAAACCCATTGGGTCGTGTCAGTTACACGTCCTTGGTGTGCATTCCGGTAGAGGAACGTTGTTTCGTTTATTCAACTAACATATCTCTATATGTAATTGTTGCTAGAATAATTCATATGACGAAGTCAGGGCCCATCATTGCTTCTTTGTATATTGTTGGTTACTATTATCTAATAATATCTCGTCCTCAAATCTTGCTATTTGATTACGACCAACTTGGTTAAATAGGAACTTCGATGTTGTGACTACAATATATTGTAGACGCGTGAGCTATGAATGCAGTTGCCGCTTCCAGAACATATTCTGGTGCTGCGCTACTCTGATCAACTTGCTCAGATTCAATAACCTCATCAAGTTCTATCTTCCTCCCACTTAAACCTTTCGCAAGAAAACTCCTTTATAAGAAATTCACTTCTTTTAGTGATAATCACTATGTGTTTGGGTTCATAGTAGAAGGAATACCCATCGACATTCTTTGGGATAACCTACAAAGACTTACTAATCCGATTTTGGTTGTAAACATTTTACACATATGCCTTGCATACCAAAATTCAAGAAAAGACAACTATAACTTATATGGTGCCATTTCGGCAGATTATGATGGCACTCTATTCAGTGAAAAGCGGTAGTCTCTAAAGCATAATCCACAAATTATATTGGTAGTTTATTTCATTATTGATCTAACCATGTCAAACAAGGTTTGATTACATCCATCGAAAACTCCATACTCCTATGGTGTTTATCACGATGCAAGTTTGTGGAACAATTCCTCTAACTCTTAGATGTTTGCTAAACTTGTAACTCAAATATTCTTCTTGATGATCTAATCATACAACTTGAATATTCTTGTTACAACAATTTTCACTTCATAAATTGAACAATTTCAATTGTTTCATACTTCTATCTCATCAAGTAGATATACCATACATCTATTCGAGTCATTGATGAAATAGAAAATACACCATGATTGACTTCACACCATGGACTATATACATCAACATGTATGATCTCCATTTAGTTAGTCACTTGATCTGTCCATGGCCTATGAACGGAGTTTAATCATCTTTAGGAAAAGTCTCACAAGCGTCAATCAATTCAAAATCAAATGACTCGAAAATCTATCAATATAGAATTTCTTTCATGTTTTGTTTCCAATATGACTTAAACGGCGGTGTCATATATAAGTGAAATTCGTTTTGTCTGGTGACCTTTAGCATCAGTGTTATAAATGTCTATTTCACCAACAAGATTTATAATAATCTATCCATCGATTATGGAAGACGGTAATGACATGAACAACAATTGTTCTCATAATACCAGAACAAGATAACAATTATTAAGTTCATGAAATATCTTGAAGGCTAGGTTTGATGTCGACGAGAAGCACAATAACACTTTTATTTGTATCTCGACATGCATCATTACCATATTCTTTTACTAGTTACTTAGGCCATTGTACTTCTTGTATTTTGTTGCTTTGTATGACATTTCATACAAACAAATCAGTATCGAATACCCAAGAATTACATTGTTAACGAGCAAAAGAATTCATCTATAACATGTATATCATTTATATACCTGAGCTAGACAATTCCAGTATTTTCCTTTTTCTACCAAATAATTTTGCAGATTCTATTTAGCATTTCCTCCCTTTTAGAAGAATCTATCGACATCAATAGTGGCGTCAATCATTTGACACATAGTCCAAAGGATTTTTAGTCAAATACTAATAGTCTTGGATTTTGCACTTTGAAGTGGATCGCCATCATCATATGATTGGTATTCTTCCAGATTCCATTCTTTAGTATTCTTTTGGTATAGCAAAACAATTTAGCCGATACCTTTTCATTCGTCCTATCATGACATCTTTCATGATGAAACTACTATAGTTTATAAGGATGAATGCAAGTATAATATTAGTTCCCAAACTTTTGGGTGATCGGGACGCCTAGCATCTTCAATCTTCGCATATAGTCATACAATATGAGCATATGTTCTTTTACTAAATTATACTTCATCATTTTGCAAACAATCGAAGTCTTAGATATCAAATATCTTTCACTTCTTATTTGTTTCTGAAACAATTCTTTCAGCTCGATGATCACTTTGATTCTCAAACAATTTTGAAGATCAATTTATCATGAAGGCAAACATATGATCTTTAGATACTAAACTTGAATCGTTGCTCTTAGATTAATACAATTTATTAAATCGTATGGAGCAAGCAAGGTTTGCTAAAGTTTGCAATAGGACTTAATCTTTAGTCTTGATATTCTAACTAAACGGCACTAGACCGGAAAGTGATTATCCAGAATTCTATAGTTCTTTTAACTCAATTAAGCTAAGTGTCGGTGGAAAACGGTGCAAAAGACTACAACGACTTATGCAAATACAACAAGATTTAGTTCAAGATAATTAGTTCAAGTTAATCAAATTACTAATGAACTCCCACTAAATTCAACATCCCTCAAAGTTGTTTAGTGAAGCATGATCCAAATTCACTACACCGAGACCGATCATCACGTGAATGATGTAGCTTTAATGGTGAACATCAACATGTTGATCATATCATCCATATGACTCATGCTTGACCTTTCGGGCCGTGTGTTCCGAGGCCATGTCTGTACATGCTAGGCTCGTCAAGTCAAACCCAAGTATTTCCGCGTGTGCAAAACTGGCTTGCACCCGTTGTATGTGAACGTAGAGTTTATAGCACCCGATCATCACGAGATGCTTCAAAACGACGAACTTTCGCAACGGTGCATACATGGGGAGAACACAATTTTATCTTGATCTTTAAGTGAGGAATCATCTTAAAATGCTACCGTCGCGATCTAAGCATAATAAGATACATAAAAGGATAAACATCACATGCATATAATTTTATGTGACATGGTATAGCCAATCTCCGCGCCATGATCTCCATCTTGTGCGTGCCGGCATGATCTCCATCACTCCACCATGATTGCCTCCACCACGAATAGCAACTACAACTATTGCTAACTACTTAGCGATAAAGTAAAGCTATTACATGGCGTATAAGAAGTTGACACGCAGGTCATACACAATTATAAAGACAACCATATGGCTCCTGCCGGTTGTGAACTCATCGACATGCAAGTCGTGAAATATTACAAAACATGATCATCGCATACATCACATATATCACATCACATCTTGTGGCCATACCATATCACAAAACACTCCCTGCAAAAACAAGTTAGACGCCTCTACTTTGTTGTTGCATGTTTTACGTGGCTTATGGGAGTAGCAAGCTAAGAACGATTCTTACCTACGAAAAGCCACAACGGTGATATTATGGTTGCTAACATCCGTTGTAAATCTCATGACTACTATAGTGAGAGAAACTGGCATCCACCAGCCGCATGTGTGGAACAAGCCACACGTCAAGTGCGGAGCCGGTCTCGCGAACGAGGTCGCGTAAAGTTGGCCTGGACCGCTTCGATCTCACTATACCGCGCCATAAGAAATACACAACAAGAGGTTTGCAATAGAAAACATCAACGCCCGCAACAAGCATGTTGCGTTCTACTCGTGAAACACATCTACGCATAGATCTAGCTCTGATACCACTGAAGGGTTTCGCAGCATAGTAAATCAAAATTTTTCCTACGGATGCGAACAAGAAAGCCAAGATCTAATCTAGGAGATGTAATCAACGAGAGAGGTAGATGAGATCTTCATACCCTTAAAGATTCGCACAGCGGAAACGTTCAATAGAACGTGGTTGACGTAGTCGTACTCGCCGTCTCCTCCTCGCGATCCGATCCGATCCTACGCCGCAAGTGGCGGCGCCTCCGAGAGTTGCACACGTGCGGTGCAGCGACGTCTCCTCCTTCCTTGGTCCAGCAAGTATGGTGGAGAGATAGATTGGATCAGCAGCACGACGGCGTGGTGCTTATGGTGGAGAGTTTCTGCAGCAGGGGTTCGCCTACGCGCAGTCGCGAGAGAGAGAGGGAGGGCAGCAGTTGGCGGCTAGGGTTTGGGTTAGGGGTAGAGAGGGCTGCGCCCTTGCCCCCTATATATAGAGGGGTAGCCGGCCAGCTTGGCCTCTCCCCAAACCCTAGGGCGCCGACTTGGAGTAGGAAGAGTGGGGGGCAAGCTTCCCCCCCTTCCTTCTTTGAAGACTCCCTTAGGGTTTCCCCTTGGGCTGGCCGGCTGGGCCTTAGGGGCCTTGTGCGCCTGGCCCAGGGCGGCCAGGGCACTTCCCCTTAGGCCCACGCAGGCCTCCGTCAAGTGGGCCCACGTTGGTCCCACTCCGGAACCTTCTAGAACCCATATTGACTCCCACATATTCATCGATGATCATATCGAATGAACCACGATGTCAGGATTCAATTAATCCCGTATATGTATTCCCTTCGTCACACGATATTTTACTCGCCCGAGATTTGATCGTCGGTATCGCCATACCTAGTTCAATCTCGTTCACAGCAAGTACTTTACTCGTTCCGTAATCCGATATCACTTTGTGATTAACTCATTAACCACATGCTTGCAAGCGGTGTTGATATCGATTACCGAGTGGGCCCGAAGTATATCTCTCCGACTTGGGAGGGACAAATTCCATCTCGATACATACAACCCAACAAGTACTTTCCGATCACCTGAGAGACACCTTTATTATCACCCTCACATAGGATGACGTTTGATGACTTCAAAGCTTTCTTCCGATACTAGGGAGTTGTATTATCTCATGGTCTAAGGAATACAATACATGACATAGGAAAAGCTTCGCAAAGATGAACACGATGACACGATCTAATTGCTCTGCTTTATTTGGGTCTGCCCATCACACCATTCTCCTAATGGTATGATCTCATTATTAATTGACAACTCATGTCTATGGTTAGGAAACCTTAACCATCATTAATCAATGAGCTAGTCCAGTAGAGGCGTACTAGGGACACGGTGTTGTTCATAAACCACACAAGTATTAATGTTTCCGCTTAATACAATTATAGCATGGAGTATAAACATTATCATGAACAAGAAATATGATAATAACAATATTATTATTGCCTCTAGGGCATATTTCCTTCATGGTAAAGGTAAATAAAAGGGTTTCCCCTTAAATATGCATGTGTTAGAAAGAACGTGGGCTGCGACGTGGCGTGTAATGCGGAAGCGGCAAGCCCAATCACGCGCGAAAAAATGGAAGTTTACCGCGTTGCCCATGTGCGGCGGTCAGTGATGGGTCAAATCAATCATGTGAGTAGTCACGTCATAGCAGTGATGTCACAATTTCGACGAGAAGGGAAAACTAGCAATGCAAAAGGGAGATATAGGATACTCAAGTCGAACAAACTTTGAGCCTATAATCGGTTGCAAGCACCCCATCATAGCCTCGGGGGCTACTCCCATCGGAAGCGCTGATCGCGCATCCGGTAGAAAAATAAGAAGGTGAAAAAAAAATTCTTATGCAGGTTGAAGATTATGTGTACACTCGAAGAAACTTTGAGCCTATACTCAAATAAATATAATTCGACTGTATCCTCGGGGTCTACTCGCATCGGGAGCGCTGGTCGCGCACCCGATGATTACCAGTTATCGGCTATCATGAAGGAGTAAAAATTGACTTCATCATCGGTGGTAAACATTAGATAATAAACTTGACATTTCACTCCTATCGGGAGGGATTTGCGACAAGTTGAATAAAGCAAACACGATAATTTTGGGTATTGTAACAGCGAAAAAGGCTCTCGATAAATTTATATTCTCAAACGTGTTCGCCGCGATAACATGTCTGAATGTCGTGGCCACAAAGATCATGAAGGTAAGACCTCAGGATCCGTCCTGCATGACCTAGTATTTGCACAAGAATGTGCTCTGCTAGTAAATTTTGTATCCACGATATGAAGAAAATCCCGATGGACGCACTACGTACCCTAAGAAATACTGGAATTCATGCTTTGGTAAATCCTAAATGCCGCACAAGCTGGATTACGCCAGGTACCGAATTTGATTCCGGGGACTCGAGTTTGAAGTAGGTAACGAGTATTTGCTTAGGCAATTAACTGTTTCCTGATCTGTTAGAAACACCCAGGCTCGTTCACCAAAATCCCCATGAAAATGATAAATCATGAAATATTGATAAAAGCTACAAGTAAAGATTGATTCAGTTAAAGATTGATCCAGTCAAAGATTGATCCAGTTGAATATTATATGAGACAAAGATTTGAGATTCGACCTGAATCTGGGATTCAGATAGAATCTCGGGGGCTACTGACAAGGGTAGGACTACCAGGGCCCGTTGAATTGGCACCCCTGAGGAGTCGAAGTGTAATCATAGTCGAATAAGGAAGTTGTATTGTAAACCGTCATATACGACGGATCTGTATCAAACCCAACCGGATCCTCGAGACCTGGTCACCTATAAATAAGGGCCAGCCGGCCAGGGACACATCGAGATTGAGCTTGTAATTCCACACTTTCTCTCAATACGCATCAAGTTCCGCCTTGTTTGTCTGAATCCCTTCATTCGAGTTCATCTGACGCCCTCTTCCCCCGATCCTAAGTCCTTAATCTAGTGCATTGCCGAGTTAAACCCTCGTCAATGGGCTAGTAAGACGTGGCCCATCTACTTCATCCATTGGTTCGTTCCGGATTCATCATCCCCAAAATTATGTGGTACGCATCCCACATACCGAACCATATGATTGAGAGAGGTATACCCTTGTTGTCCCCTATTTTTAGAAACCACGATCTCCGATCCTCGTTCCCGCCCCTCATCCCGGCCAATCCGGAAACATGGCTACTATGCCTTGGAGCATCGCGGCTATGGCTGAGACAGTTCCCTTCCAGTGTTTGTCTGGCCATCTGAAGGCTACAGCCCGCCGGCTCACGAGCTGGAGGAACCGAAAGGTAGGGTGTGTTTGGTTGCAGCTCATGGTGGCTCGTGAGGTCATCCTTCGGTTGGACATTGCTATGGAGTCACGTCAACTGTTGGTAGTTGAGCGACGCCCACGAGCTAAGCTCAAGCATGCCTACCTTGGGTTGGCTTGCTGGAGAGGACTATGGCCCGACAATGGGCCAAGATTGCATGGTTGCATGAAGGGGATGCCAGCACTGGAAAATCGCTTTGGAGCGCAGGCACCGTGGTGCCCATTTTTGAATTTTTAAAAAAGTATCAAATATTTGCAGAAAAAATACCTCCGTGTAGATAACAAAACGCACTATCATTCTACCAATTTTTACTGAAAAATACTTTATATTTTGGACACAGCAAAAAAACAAATTTAACAAAAACTGAGAATACAGTGGCCCATTCAAAAGCGCACTATTTACGCACAGATCTATAATTTTCTCTTTTTTCCTGAGGATAGAGTACATGGTATTTTCACATGATTTCTTTCACACGCGTACTACCAATTGTTACCTACATCCCTATATATATTTTTTTGAATTTTTTGAATCTTTAAATTGAACTTTTCAGAAAAAAAAAATTAAAGAGCTCCACGGTGCACGGGAGCCATATTGACGCTCTCATGCCAGCACGTCGTTCTTTCACCATCATGCTTCCTACTGTCGGCGCAATAACGTCATTTATGAGCTACACGTCAATGATGTGGTGTTCTCGGACCATCACGGCGCTTCTCTGCACTGTGGAGCAGCATGAGTTCTCGCTGGACCTTTATTTCATTGGGTCCTACTCGGAGGATCTCAGCACGCTTGAAGTTCCCTTCTCTCTTGAAGAGGTGTGGGAGGTGGTTCGGCACCTTCCCAGAGGCAAGGAACCCGAGACGGATGGATTCATGGCATAATTCCATCAATCCTGCTGGGGCTGATAAAAGGCAAACATCATGGCATGCTTCGACAAGCTATACACCTTGTCTAGGCGAGGGTTCCAGGGTCTTAATCAGGCCTTGCTAACCCTGCTGCCTAACAAAGCGGATGCGGTTGGGTTGAAGGATTATCACCCGATTAGCCTCATTCACATATTAGCCAAACTAGTATCCAAGACGCTCGCCATGCGCCTGCCGCCAAGGCTGGGAGATCTTGTGAGAGAGAATTTGTGAAATCCCAGATATTTACTAAGCTAAGTACTTGAGGTATAATTAGTTAAGCAAAATTACGGGCCAGAAAATTTTATTTATATTTTATTAAGGTTTATATCTTGCAAGGTTTAACCATACTAGTGGTCAGATCATGTCGGCTGGGGAGCTGTGTTGATCAAACTATAGCTATGGTGATAAATCATTTATGTGCGAACTATTGATTGTCATGCATTGCATGCATCTTATATATACATAAGAAATTTGAACTCGAGTAAACCCAAAATGAATTACAGAAACAAATAAATAAGTTAGAAATGTAATAGGAAAATGCCACTATCAGTTAAAGTTGTTTGTTATATATGTGTGTTGCAATGTTTGACTCATCTGAGCGAAGAAAACTTGAGTTTGGTCATAACTCGAGGGTGTGCGCTCGAGACCATGAGGTTACCGGAATTTTTCCATAGGATTATAATTTTGAGAAAAACTAATTTTCTATATAAGTGATTTCTCTGTTTTAGTCTCGCCGAGCTCACAAAATAGTCACAAGGAGAAACGGACACCAAATGCAGAAGCGAACTACTGTGATTTGGAGTAGTTATGTAAATAATTTATCTTGATGAAACTTACTTGTAATTATCAATATACATTTTAGTAGTGTGTTAAATATTTATGTCATCGCTCGTTCAATCTAGAATTTTAATTGTTAAGGATTAGTGCCCATACTACTGTGTACCGAGGAGTGCCCTGTTGTTCTACCATGTTACTGTAACGACCAAACTGCTAATATTTTATATTTCAACCAGAGTGTATCCCACCGTCTTTGGGAAAATTTACCACCAGAGCTGGCAATGAGAGGAGCTGCCACCGTAGCATAACTAGACCACCCTGCTGTCTGTGTAGCATAGAAAGGGAAAAAGATTATAGAGTCGATCCTATCCTGGAGTTTTGGCTCCCGGGTTCAAATGCACTGGATATCTGGACCATGGAACCTCGCATGGGGATCGGCAATTGTGTCAGAATTCAGTCAGCCATGAGCGCCCAAAAAGAACAAATACACTCCGGCTCGTCTATTACGGGTCCCGACGGCATACAAGGACCGGACGGCGTTAGGAGGTGCACGTACAGCTGGACCCGCGGAGCAGGAGTGGACGACGGACATGGACCATGGTACAGGTACCGCTGTCCAGCCGCGAGATTGCGCAAGCGTCGCCGGATGTGGGCATCCGTCGTCCCCTGTCTCCCATCCAGTCAGTTCCGTGTGGGGTAGCGGACGGGCGCCGCCCTCTGGTGGACCTTCGTATTGCGGCGACCGGAAGTGGGGAAAAAAGGGGGCGTCGCCGGTAGAGCCGCCGCCAGAATCGACCGCGGGGAGAGAGAAGATGAAGGGAGCGCTGCCGGAAGAGACGGTGTGCGCATCAACAACGGCGGCGGCGGCGAACAGCGGCGTGGGGATGCCGGCGGACATGGTTTTCCCGCTGCATCCTGTGAGCCCGCCTGGCCGCTGCTGCCGCCGCTAGCTTCATCTGGTTGCTCCGTACCTTCGGCCTGCTTGCTTCTCCCAGGTGCGCCGCTGCCTACGTCTGACATGTCTGCGGTGTACAAAAAAAGAAATTTAAGAGGAAGCTGATGTTTGGTAGAATGCAGATCGTGGAGCATGGCCGATGAGCTTGCAAAGAAGTGAATCTGGTGGGGTGTTTTACCTGGTGGGTGGGTGGGCGGGTCTCCGGAGCGGGCTCCCGGGTGTGGCCGACGGAGCACCTGGATGTCCGGCTAGTGGAACTGGGAGGAGCGCATCGCCGGAGACAGGGAGGCGCAGAGGATTGAAGACGCTGGGCAGGCGGGGGTGGTATGAATGCATTCTGGCGTGAGCCCTGAGTTCGTCGCCCGTGGAGGAAAAAAGTGGAAATGAAATTACCCTGGCGGCGGGGCTCCAGAGAATGAGGGGAAAGGGAGAGATCACTTGGAGGAGAACCACTAGTCTGGTTCGAGGTCAACGGCTATCAACGGCCGGCGTCATCAGCGAGCGGCCGGTCGACAGCATGAGGTCGATTCGGAGGTTTGCGAGCAGCAGGAGACGATAGGGAAGCAGCCATCGCTGGTGGCGGAGGCAACAGGATACCAAGGATGATGGCAACAGAATCTCGACGGCAAGAGGCAAGCAGCGCTGGGTCGAGGTGACTGATTTTGAGCAACAAGAGACGCGTCGCCGGACACCGCATCATCTTCGTCTTGGGAATTGGGAATTAATCGCATAGGAGACTAAAGACCATCCCCTACCAGTTTTGAGGCATCCCCAAATTCCCAATCAAGCAGGTATACCTTACACTTTAAGGCACCAAGAATCTGAATCAAATTCATCTCTGGCTTGCTTGTCTGCTGATCTAATGTACAGTTGTGAAAATAGAAGTTATAGATTTATATGGAATAAAGTGAACATCAGTTTGTGTTAATTGTCAATACGTTAGGAATCATTTCCCCAAGAATGCTATCTGGTAGTGTAGAATTTGTTGTTGCATGCACCATCTCTACTGCTCATTCTGAAAATACATAAGAAAAATAAGTCTTGTAAGTTCAGAACTGTTTTTTTTCTCTCTCAAAATCTCTGACCAGAGAAGTGACCCTGCCCCCGTGTCGCCTAACCCTAGGCGACACGGGGGGCGCCCCAGCCACCAGCTCCCTCCCTCCTCCCCCCTCGCCCCTTCCCCCTCTGCCGCCGCCGGAAGACCCGTCGGGCGAAGCCCTGACGGCAACAGCGGCGGCGGGGCTCTCTCCCTCGCGCGGCGGCGATCCATTCACCCTGGAGGCGGAGGCATGGTCTGCGGCGGCGGTCCGGCGGCGTGGCGTCGCGGGGGGCCGGCGACGAGCGCATCGAGGCGCGGGCAGTGGATGCGCTGCCTCCTCGTGGCGGAGGCGCCCCTGCTGCTGCAGCTACGGCCTTGGGCTCGCTCGGCCCATCTGGGCCGGGGCGGGCCGATGGTCGGGCTGCCGTGGTAGGCAAGCGTGGTGGCGTCTGGTGCGAGTTGCTGGGCTCCTCGGCGGTGCCAGCGGCTGGCCCAGGCGCGGTGGTGCCTACGTCGTCCGCTGCCAGACACCATGGTGGTGCCGGTAGTCGGCCAGGCAGCGGTGGGTCGGATCCCACCTTCCAGTCCCCGATGGTGGTCTGGTGGGCGGTGGTCGGTGCCTTCCTCTGCCCGGCGACGTCTGCGGCAAGCCTCTCGGCGGTGGTGTGCATCTCGTTGCGTCCGTATGTGCGGTGTGGGGCTTTGGGGTTGGCGTTGGGCCGGGAGAAATCCCTGCTTTTGCTGGCGACGGCGACACCCGCGGGTACCGGCTTCCTCCTTGGGGGCGTTGCCAAGGCTCTGACTGCTCTTCCCCACATCAAGCGCCGGGGAAACCCTAGATCCAGGCCGGATCAGGCAGCGGCGGCATCACAATGTCGCTCCCTTCTTGAAGGCGTCGCCTTGGTTGCTCATGTAGTCCCTCGTACGGCGGATGGGGTCGATGTTGGCACTGCTCAGAGCGTGAGCCTTCAGGGCGCAATGTACACCGTGGTGAAGCTCCTTCGTCGATGCCTCTTCGGACTGGTTGGGTCCTGCTGTCTACTCGCCGACTCCTCTAGGCGCTTATGAGTTTGTAGTACGTTGATCCATTGGCTCCTGAATCGGGGTCGGCCTCCGGGATCTTCTTCTTCGGGCATGACACGGCCCTTCAACTCTGTGCCTCGTCCCTCGCCATTCTTGATGGGTGGCGCTGCAAGGCAGGCCTTCGTTGTCGTGTGCTATGGTTGGCGTTATAAGCCGTGTATCGTGTGGTGTTGCGTGAGTTGTAGCCAGTCTTGGCGTTGTATCGGCCATCTTGGCCTTTCTTCTATATGATTAATACACCTGCTAGGGTGTATTCTCGAGAAAAAAAAAGTAAGTTCAGAACTGTTGTGGTGCTATCCTACAATAATGCTAAGGTTTCTTCTTACTTTGGAGCGCACATAAGAGCTAAAACTAGACCGTAGTAACAGATCCGGAGCGTGAGTGATCAACTTCTATTTTCGTTGGGTATTCAGGGGTCTTTACTTATGCTACTCCCTCCGACCCATAATACTCTTCTGAAATACGGATGTATCTATCACTAAAATGTGTCTAGATACATCTATATTAGCGAAGAGTATTATGGGTCGGAGGGAGTATTACAAGACTGGTTTGGACATGTACACATATATGCCTCACACATACAGTACTGTCATAATCAGGGTCAATGGTGGATAAATGCCATGTCCATGTGAGAAGTTCAGAGAGATGGTAGAAATCCAAGTATATGCTGAAAGTTTTGTGGTCAAGTGATTTAAACGAGTACTTGGTTAGTGTGTATAGGCAACAACACCTAGAACCATAGACAGTACCTAATTGGAAACTGAAGTGTGCTTTGTTCTGAAACCGGAAACTGCTGCTATTCCTCCTCAAAACATATGAAACCTTCAGGTTACCCAACTACCCAAGTTGTAGTTTTCTAGCAGTGACCAAATCTTCAATATGACATCCGAATTAACAAGCCATCTACTTGTACTTGTAGCTCCAGGTTATCATCTAGCATCTCACTCCATTCAAATAAATATTGTTGCAGCACCAAGCTGGGTTTTAAATAATTAATCGATACTAGAATCAGTAGCTCTAGGTTACCACTTCGCACCATTAACGAATCCTGTAATTTTGGAACAACAAATTAATATCTCACCTTGAGAAGTAGTATAACAAGTATGCTTGGTTTGATTACAGAAGTTAACTATCATGTCACTTCTCTACCTAACAGTAGCATCCAGATAACACAACCAAGTAACCAAACACCTGTCCAGGTTACTCTAGTGGATGAGGTAGATGAATTAATATCACTGGACCTAATTAGCTATTTTCTTCCATGTTAACATCAGCAACCCAATTGTAAAATATATGGTACTACTACCCTGTAGTGTATCTTCAGGTTTCAGTAGGAGATCTAGAACCCCAGCAAACCATCATATTCGGATCCTATTCAATGACCAATTATACCACAAGTGTCGCAGACCATTAGCTAAGTTTTTCAGAACAAATATAAATGAAGTAGTTCAGCACTCTTTGACGCAGGCCCTGGAGAACTAACTTCATCATGCTGTAGGCATGATTGTACTAAGAAAACCATTCATAATCTACTTGCTGCTGCACTGCTTTATACATGTCCGCATGTCACTAGCAACACAACTAGGTTATCAATAGGATTCAATAGCCTACCCTTTTTACACTAGAGTTAACTACCCTGTATAATTCCTTTGTCCATAATTAGCATTCCTCTGACCAAATAACCCCACATAGCCATCAGATGCTAGAATTTAATTACCTAGACCAGCAGAGTTACTCATATGTCTATTACTTGCGGAGAAGGCAAAGTCCAAAGCTGAAACCCAACTTAATCAACTATATATGATGAATCATGTGAACTAAAAATGTGTTCATGAAATGAAACATGAGTGAGTGAGGTGAATAAGAATAATTTGGGATCATGAACATCTAAATTATGTATCCTTATAAACAAATCTATAAATCGACTATATCTCATTCCTTAGTATTAATAGCAACAACTGGCTAATACTGAATCATAATGCGGGTAATAATTAACTTCTTGATTTCAGATAGTATTAAGTACTAGAATAAGCTTCTAAAAGTAAATAATATGTATGATCAACTAAATGTCTGTCTTGGTGAGTTCTGCATAGAAGTTATGTCTATTGCCTGATGTAATGCACTGTCCAGAATAAACTAAGCAATCAACCTGATCTGTTCGCTGTGTATAAGTGCAGTTGTAGCATTCATGTGATGTCAACTTTTGTGTTAGTATTGATTGGACTTTGTTGATATTTCCAGTTTGAATCTTTTGTGGGAGTTCTTATGGCTGAATTGGATCTTTGACATTGACTTCAAGGATTTTATTGCTCTATGGTATCTCAGGCAAGTCTAGTTCTTGCATGCCATTGATTTTTTTTACCAAACTATTTGTGAACTATTATCTATCACCTGCATCAAAGGAAAATATGTTTTATTAAGTGAATGAACTTCGAATGATCCTATGGATCACTTTTCTTCTCTTATCTTATGGCTGGTAGTTGGAACCATGGTTGGAGGCAGTCAAGCCTTGGAAGGGGTTCCATTACATGGGATATAATCATAAGGTTTAATAACAAATGCCTTCTTGAGCTCAAGCGCCGTAGTGACCACGTTGACCACATGAACCTGTGTGGGCAGGACTGAGCTAAAGTAATACCATCTTGACGGCATATCTCCCAGGGATGGCAGTTTGGGGTGTGACGTCTCCTTTAGGCGACCAACCGTCAGGCGGCTTGGGGTGTGACCTCTCCTGTAGGCGACCAGCTGTCGGAGGTTTTACTCTGATTGGACGGGTAGCTGGTTCTGCCAGCTACGATGTTAGATATGTCAAAGAAGTTGGGTGAAAAGGCTTTGTGTTCATGGAAATGTGGATGAGGCTAGCTACCTTGGAAACATAACTGTGGGCGTCTGTGGGTAAAGTAACGCACCTCTGCAGAGTGTATTGAATTGTGGCATTGTCACTCCCTGTTCCAGGAAGGAGCTGCAAACGTGGCGAGAAAGGAATCCATCGGGGATTCTAACAGCTCGTGAGGCAAGAAGATCATAGATTTTATAAATAAAACTTGAAGTTTTTCTCAGAAATGATTTGTGAAAATCATTGAGCTTTGGACCCTTGGTCCTAGCTAGTAGATGATAGTGCATAAAAATGTTTTGTTATACCTGGACTTGTTGAGTACTTCGTGTACTCATCCCCTCCTTAAAATCTCCCTTCTTAGGTTGTGAGCCAGTAGATGCGGGAGTGGATTATAGGATGTCCAGGAGGAGGAGTTTGACGAGCAGACATCAGACGAAGAAGAAGGTGTCGACTACTACATGGAGTTCAACGAGTGACAAGGGTTAACTCGGCAAATGTCTAAGATGAAGGACTTAGGATCGGGGGAAGAGCGACAACTAGAGATTCCGGGATCGAGATTGGCACACGACGTACCCAGGTTCACGTCCCCGCGGTGGAGGATCGCTACATCCTACTAGCAATCTAGTATATGATCACAATAGTGTTTACAAGGAGCCGCCGTAGGCAGATTTGTGTATCTATTCTATTGTCTAGTCTAAAATCTATTGTCTGTAAGATATTGTGTTATGCCTCTAGGGGCGCCCCTGCCTGGCTTTATATATGCAACCGGATTAGAGTTTACAAGTTTCCTAGTCGAATACGTATTAGAACCTTCCTTCTTCGTCTCCAAGTCAATCTTTGAGTCCTTGTACTTGTCCACCTCCATAATGGGCCGGACCCGGTATACTAATCTGTGGGTACCTGAAGGGCATACCCATATCAGTAGCCCCCGAGACTCTACTTGAGTCGCAGACTCGGGTTGAGTCTCCAAAACTTCAATCTTTGACTTCTTTTAATCTTCGACTTCTTCAATCTTTAACTTCTTCAATCTTCGACTTCTTCAATCTTTAACTTCTTCAAACTTTGACTTCCTGAAATCTTCGATTTCTTCAATCTTTGACTTTATATATCTTCGACTTCAAATGCAATGGCCAAAATTGTCGAGTTCTTGAATCCGCTCTTCCGATGGGAGTAAATTTCGAGTCAATTTTTTGGTGCTTGCCACCGACTATGGACTTGAAATTTTCTTCCTAGTTCTTCTTGAAGTATTTTTCATCGGGTGCACGACCAGTGCTTCCGATGGGAGTAGCCCCCGAGGCTATGGTCGGGTACTTGTAGTCGATCGTAGCCTCCAATTTCTTCTTCTTCTCTTCTTATCGAATTCTTTCTCTCGAAATTGACTTTCTATCGGGTGCGCGACCAGCGCTTCCGATGGGAGTAGCCCCCGAGTCTATGTTCAGGTACTTGTAGCCGAGCATAGACTTAAGTTGTACTACTCAAAGAAGTTCGACTCCTGCAGAAAATATGAAAAGTTGTGAAATAAATTTTGTCGCTTTTAAGAAACATTATTTTTGCCGATTCTAATGGTAAATCAGTATGAGTTTTTTGTATAATTTGTTACTCGTACGTAAGCCCTTTCGTTAGCCTGATGCACTCGCGGCTTGATCAGCTACTTAGGTCAAGACGTAATTTGATGTGTTTGCCGCATTTGAATTTCAAGATGTGGTTTACTTGCTAAGCCTTTTTGTTAGCCCGACGCCCAAGGTTTGTGTCTTGCCAACCTGTTAGTCGAGCTTCTGCGACTGTAAACAGAATTGTCAAGGATTCAACAAGGAGCGTCAGCTACTAGGGCTTTCGCAATTTTTCAAAGTCAATGATATGCAACATGATTTTTCATGGCGGAGCCCTCAAGTGTCGGGTGCGGCAAAAATAAATAATAACTGACTCTTGAAAGAGGAAAACTTAGCTTTTATCGGGTGTAGCGTAGACGTTGTCGCGGCCGTAGTCGACGATGTAGAGGTAGGTGAGTTGTTGTCGTAGAATCACAACCATGATCGGAAGCGAAGTTGTTGTTGAGCCCCTGAGCGCTGCCGTGTTGCTGATGTCGACGAAATTGCAGATCTTGAGGATAATTTTCCGCACTCCAGGGCGAGTCGAGCCCCCGAGCGTGGCAAGCCGCAGTTGACGTCGCAGTCGACGATCTTGAAGACAAAGTAGTCGAAATATTTTTCTCCGAGTTATCGGCGTAGTTCGGGTTACTCGCCGGGTAGACTGCTGCCGATTTATTTGATGTCTTCGTAAACCTTTGAAATGATGACGCACGTAATAAGCTGATTTCTTTTCCTTTGCTCTCCACGGAGTGATTTCTTTCCATGGGACTTGTCCGCGGTGGCCGACGCTTGATTTGCATCTACCGTTACTCTCTTTGCTCCATGTATTGTCGGCAGTGTCTCAACTTTACGTCGATTCATGTGCAATTAACTTGGGCAGCGTTTTGTCCTCCAAAGGATTGAGCTGAGCATGCCTCCCTTGTTTATTCTTTTTCTGTGCACTTTCCGGCTTTGACTGAGGCGGTCGAGATGAAATCGACAAAATTGACCCTTGTCTGAAAGTTCAGCACAAAATGAACCTAGTTTGAAACTATTTTAAAATCTAACCCTTTTTTGTGAAGCCTGCAACAGCGGCGCTATCCTACATGGAGTAGCTCCATTCTGACTGGCGCTACCCTTTCGCCAGCGTGGCACTGAAGGACCCCACCTGTCACAGGTGCAGCACGGTAGCGCCAGTTCCGCCGGCTTAGCAAAACCTAGGGTAGTAGCTCCAATCGGAGTGGCGCTACCCTTCTTAATGGGCCGGCCCATCAGTGCGTCGCGCGGTAGCTGTTCCGGGTGGGACTTTTTAGTTCCACCTCGGAAGCCGAGAGGGATTTGCACCGGTTTATATACCCCGGTCTGAGAGGGCATCCGAGCTCCTCTCAGATCCGGTGCATTGTTGTGTGTGTGTGCGTCCTGCCCTGTGGGCCCGGGGACCCTGGTCTTGCTGGCAATACTGGCCCGCCGACGGGTGGGGTCGTGGACCCTAGTGGATCTGGTTGACCTCGGGCGGGCTTTTTTTATTTTTTGTCTAGGTAGCGCCAAGTCCAAAGGAGCTACACTATGCAGTGTAGCGCCGAGCTCAAAGGAGCTACCCTCTGTAAGGTAGCTCCCGCGCAGAAAGGAGCTACACTATGTAACGTATATGCCGTTGCGAGCCTGGCACCCTTCTTCCTCCTTGCGTTTTCCTTAGTTGTTTTTTGTCGGGCTGGCCGACCTCTCACTCCCCCCTCTCAAATCCCCACCGAAATCCCTAAAGATCTGAAGGCAAATCTTGTGGATTTCGTCGTCGGAGTCCTCCCCAAGGTAATCTGGTCTGTTCCCCTCTATTTCATCCGAAAATCTAGTGTATTTCTTCCCTAGATCCGAAAATGACATCGCCGCCGCCTGCGGAGCCATGGGCGGGGCCATCCGTCGCCGCCGCCGTCTGTCGAGCCAATGGCGGAGCCGCCGCCGCCCTCTATTTCATCCCGCTGCCGCTTGTTCTCCCGCTCGCGCGGCGTCGGGTGCCTCAGCGACGTCGTTACCGAGCCGCCCCGCCCCTGCCGCCGCACTGTCCACGGGCCCCTCGTCGTGCGGATGCACCCCCTCCTCGCCACGGCCATGGCTGCCTCCTCCCTCCCTGCTCCGGCTACCTCCATCACCACACCTTCCATTGCCTGCAAAATCTCTGTAGATCTTGTATTTTTGTATTAGATTATAGAAATCTGAAATATGGCTGTCATTTGTGTGTGGGCTGAATTATTTTGGTAGCATTTAAAATATCATCATTTGTGTGTGGGCTAAGTATTAAAATTTCATAGTATGATTTTGCTTACCATTATCCGAAATTGGTTTGATGTTCCATAATTGGTGAGACTATAATTTTTTTGTTGTATTATGTAGGAGGATGTCTCTTCTTCTTCAACACTATGATCAAAATCACCGTGCTAAGTTGATGTCGGAGAACCATGCGGTGAGAATGGTGCATAGTTGATGTTGGAGTCAATTTTTTTTGCATGTGTATTTAATGTAACATGTTTGTGCATTTCAGGTTCTCTCACCTCTGCGACTGAGGTACCACGGTGTCCACGTCAAGAAGCTGCGTACGATGAGCGGTACACTCCGTTCATTGAAAAGCTAGGACTCTTGCCATACATCAACCTGGTTACTCGGTCGACGCCAAACATGAACCCCCCTGCCATTACGGCTCTTGTTGACCGTTGGAGGCCGGAGACACACACATTTCATCTCCGTACCGGGGAAATGACCGTGACTTTGCAGGATATGTCTATGATCCTCGGACTTCCCATCAAGGGAGTTCCGGTTTGTTTTAACACAAACTCCGATGGATGGCGCGAACTGATGTTTGCCCTTATTGGTGCTGTCCCTCCTATAAAGGAGGACCCGACGAAGGATAGAGTCCCTGCCGGCGCTACTTATACTTGGATCAGGGAGCAATTCAAGAACCCTCTACCCCAGGATGCATCCAACGAGGCGATTGAGCAGCACGCACGTGTGTATGTGTGGTACACCATCTCAGCTACCTTATTTGCCGATGGTGGTGGCCGCACAGCTCCGTGGATGTGGCTGAAGGCGTTGACCGGTTCGGAGCCTAGAAGCTGGGGTACGGAGGCACTCGCCTATTTGTACCGGCAGGTAATGAATACTAAATGTCTTTTTTTCGCTTATTAGCGCATCGCTCCTATTTCATAAATGTTAGCTAATCACTCCTATTTTATGCAGTTGGATGATGGTTGCCGCAGATATCAACCAGATAGCGTTATTGGTGGCCCGCTACTTCTGCTCTCTGTTTGGATGTGGGATCACTTTTCTGTTGGACGCCCTAGATTGATGAAAGAGAATACATGGAATGATCATGGCAACCCGTTGCGGGGCCCGACGTGGGCATACAAGTGGGATGTTGCGTCCGAGTTCACTAGTGACCCGTAGAGGATGTACGAGCAGTACGTCAACGAGTTTGACACACTCACCCCCGATCAGGTTACGATTGCCAAGTTTGAAATAGCATTTTCTCTCTTTTATTTGAACTACCCGAGCTGAATACTCGAAATTGTACCCTATGTTTTAGGTGACGTGGGAGCCATATGGATGTGGAGAATCTTTTGGCTATGTTCACAATTTTCTCTTGAACCCTAAGTGTTTGGAGGAGTCCAACCTGTGGCAGATGCAGTGCCCCCTCATATGCTTGCGGGCTGTCGAGTACCATTGTCCACATCGCGTGAGCATCCAGTTTGGACTAGCACAGGTCCATCCACCAGTAAATGTGGACACTAGTATTGAGCTCCACGGGTGAGCTAAAAAAATCTATATAAGTTTGCATGCTCTATTTTCCTTGGTTATGTCAATTGTAATACTTCTTTATCTCCAATGTAGGTACGACCGGAAAAGGCAAAAGAAGCGCTCCGACTGGATTATAGTTCATTACACGCACATCCATGCATTTGATGATGCTATTACGGAGGCAACGAAGAAAAAAAGACCGCAAAGGCCTTACAATCAAGATGCCTTCAACAACTACCTTACTTGGTTCCTTCAGAGGACTCGTGTGGAGTTATGCCCGCCGGCTTATGATGATGATATATTGGATGAGCCGGTTGACTTGGAGGACTTCCAGAACCTTAAGTACAACAAGCTTATTAGAGATGGCCAGCAAACCCCCTTTGCTCTTGTGATCAACTTTGTGGTAAGTTTATTTGACTTGGCACGTCTACTAATATGTCACCCATGTAACGGTACCGCTAACATCTATTCTTTGTTTTCATAGCGCAAAGAGGTGACAAACCAAGCCAATGAGGCCGAGCAGCTACTAGAGTACCCTCGCAGCGAGAAGAATGACAATGCACTAAGAGCTTGGGTTAAGGTATGTGGACTGCACCAATCCGGTTATTTGAATATGCTACAGCGGAACGCACTTAGAGCAGCCTGGTTGGGATCTTATTTTCATGTATTTGCTTGTTTGAATATGCTACAGTGGAATGCAATTCGGCTGCGTCGTTTGGGGAACCTATTGGGTTGTCGTGACACGGAGTATGTCTCGCCGTCGCCTACTCCTTCACCACCTGATGCACACATCACGTCATCATCTAACATGTACAGGCATGTTGAAGACGAGGAGGTTTGCATTTATTTCCATTATCTTTGCTTCATCCTCATCATATACCAGTTTTGAATATGAGAATTATTAGAGCTTTATGCAGCCAATATAAAATGAAGCATTATTGATCCATGAAACCACTTTTTTCTAGTAAAGTACTTGCCCAATGTTATATAGTTCTATATTGTTAAGGTGTGCTTATTTTATTTAATGATGAGCTCATTTTCATTTTCTGCTATTAATTTACCTTTGCTTACATAGAAGTATGAGGGTCTTATACATGAACCATTACGTTTGCTTCCTATAGGTACCACCCGATGAGATGACTTTGCGGCAAGCTCTCAAAACTCCACGCACCAAGAGTCGCAAGAAGACGCGGCCTAGGAGATTGCCAAACCGGTTCACACCTTCAGATTGGGAAAATAAAAAGAAGGCCAAGTTTGATGAAGAGATCCACATGGATGAGGAGGACAAAGAAGAGGACGGTGAGGAAGAGACCCACATGGATGAGGTGGATGAAGAAGAGGACGGTGAGAATGAGGCGGACAAGGATGAGGAGGAGGAGGAGGAGGTCGTGCCAGCCCGGCGCACGAAGCTTCTGCCGCGTAGGTCACGGAAGTAGATGGTTATGTATTTGTTTCAGACTTGTGCACTTCATGTTGTTGAACTAGATCGTTATGTTTAGTTGCCCTTATGGATGTATTTGAACTCCGTTATGTATTAGAACTTAAGTATTTGAACTCCGTTATGGTTATGTATTCGAACCACCGTTATGGTTTATCTGTCATTTGAAGGTTTATCTGTCATTTCAATTAGATATGTGTTGTGAGTTCGGGAAACCCACTTTTTCATTTTTTTGTCATGTTTAGAAGGGTAGCTCCATTGCGAAAGGCTTCACAGAACATACAGTAGCTCCACCGCCAGTGGCGCTACAGTATGGCAGCGCTGTGAACAAAGGCTTCACACCAACAAGTGTAGCTCCTTTCACATTGGCGCTACGCTCATGGTACTTAGTCGTTTTGAGGGCCCTCGTGTGCCTGTTTCGGTACTAGAAAGTTCAGACCACCTAATGTTAAATAGGGTAGCTCCATTCGGCATGGCTTCACAACAACAAGTGTAGCTCCTTTCACGTTGGCGCTACGCTCTTAGGACTTAGTCGTTTTGAGGGCCTCGTGTGCTTATTTCGGTACTGGACAGTTCGGACCACCTAATGTTAAATAGGGTAGCTCCATTCGGCATGGCTTCACACCAACAAGTGTAGCTCCTTTCGCATTGGCGCTACGCTCTTAGGACTTAGTCGTTTTGAGGGCCTCGTGTGCCTGTTTCGGTACTGGACAGTTCGGACCACCTAATGTTAAATAGGGTAGCTCCATTTGGCATGGCTTCACGCCAGATAAGGTAGCTCCACTAATGTTGGCGCTACACTGCATAAATACGGCAGCTCCATTGTGAATGGCTTCACAGAAAACACTATAGCTCCTCTAGCGTTGGCGCTACCCTACAGGTATTAGTCGTTTTCAGAGACTTGTTCTAAAAGCAAATCTGCTCCAATCAAAATCTGCTAGATGAGAGATATTGAGTACATCTGCAGTAATCAAAATCTGGCCAGGTGTAACAGAAATAAATGAGTACAACACAAATTTAAGGGACCGTAGTCGAAGACATCACTAATTAGAAGTACAAAGAGTACACTTGAAGACATGCAACATTGAAATCGTAGTGAACCTAGCAAAGCCATAGTTCTTGGCCACAACATGGATACAAATTACGATCTACTGAGTAGTACGAGGGAACTTGCTAGGCTTCTCCCTTTCTTCTTCTTCCGGTGCAATATCCACCCAGGGACGACGCTCCAATGGTTGAGTCATGCAAGGAAACTCATCTGTCTCGTTCATATCCTCTTGGGCTGCCTCTGTATCAGGAAGCTCAGCCTCGGCCTTCTCCCTAGCATAGGCCTCCCAGCAATCCTTCCATGCCTTGACATATTTTGAGTGAGCTGCTTTCCTATCATCTTCACGTTTCTTCCGCTGCGCAGCCTCGTAAGCCCACTGCTCCCTCTTCATTTGCTCATTCCTCTCTCGTTCCGCATCTTTCTCCTCTTTCTCCTTCCGTGCAGCCTCCTTGCGTGCCTTCTTCCTTTGCATGTCTTTCCACAAAATCTTTGGATCAAAAGGCGCCATGTTCACAAAAGGTTTTGTCCAATCACTAGGTCCGGCTTCGTCGTTGTTTGCCATACCTACAAACTAGAAGTGACATTGTACAAAGTTAGCATGAAAACAGTAATATACAAGAAACTAAAAGTTAGGAAATAAAAAGATAAGAGACAAGGACAAATAATTGACATTGAAGGTGCGAATACCTAGCATCCTAGCCAATAACCAAAACCACGGCTGAAACCGCCACCACCTACACCATGGCCACGGCCAGTACCACCATCATGACCACCACCATGGTCACGGCCAGTACCACCAGCACCACCATATTCATGGCCAACATGACCACCATCACCACCACGACTAATACACCACGGCCAATACCACCACCATCTTCACCACCACCGCCACCGCCACGGCCACGGCCATGGCCATGGCCAATACCACCACAACCATCACCACCACGGCTACCGCCATGGCCACCATTACCTTCACCACCACCATCACCACCATGGCCATCACCACCACCATCACCTTCACCACCACGACCACGACCATGGCCATCACCACCACCATCACCACCACGGCCATCACCACCACCATCACCACCACCATCACCACCACGGCCATCACCACCACCATCACCTTCACCACTACGACCACGACCACGGCCACCACCACCATCACCACCACGGCCATCACCACCACCATCACCTTCACCACCACGACCACGTCCACGGCCACGGCCACCATCACCTTCAACACCACGGCCACGGCCACCACCACCATCACCACCACGGCCATGACCACCACCACCTCCACCACCTTGTTGGCTAGCACCATGTGTGCTTGGACCGTCTTGGGCACCACCTTTGTTGCTATTTCCCTTCGCTCTCTTTCTTTTGCTGCACCCACGAGTGTTGTGCCCATGACCATTGCAAGATCCACAACGGGAGTTCACACGTGGCTCTTCAAATTGGCTATTACCCCAGTCTCTCATGCCTCCACCACCCCATCCATCCATGTCACCCCTAAAACACTTAGTTTGACGTCTTCCCCGTTTCTTCACCATCATTTCTGGATCAGGCCATAGCTGAATTCCATGGTACTCTGGCCACTGTGATTGGTCGTAGAATGGTTGAAATCTACCAGCCCATGTAGCCTTGGTCGTCTGAATAGAGAACTCTGACAACCTGACAGTTAGTGGATTATTTACATCCACGTTTCTTTTCCTTGCCGCATTGTACAAATGAGAGCAAGGCAAATGCAACAACGAAGGCCTCTCGCAAGAGAATTCACATTTCCTTAGCGAGACTTTGAATGCTCGGCTACCATGTTGGACACCGTCACGTGTTGTTCCTCCAGGCTTGTTAACTTGATAAATCCATTCTTCGTTGTCAAAGCATGAAGATGTTAGCGAGTCTGCTTTTCTTGATTGGAATGTGAGCCATTCGTCAACCCTTGGTGGGTACTTGTATTTCTTTCCTTTTGGATTGGCCTTTCCAACTATTTCCTTAGCCGTTTCCTCACTATAACACAAGAAATACTCATTCATCTTGTCGAATGTATATTGGACTATGGCCGTCACTGGCAATGCACGGACTCCCCTTAGAACACTATTGAAGCACTCAACCATGTTGCTTGTCATGTGGCCATACCTCATGCCGCCTTCGTCATATGCTCGAGCCCACTTATGTCTTAGGGGCAAGTGCCTATGTAGGAACTCTTGGCCCCCTGCATTAAGGGTAGGTAGACTAACCAATCTATTGTACAGTCTTGCAAAACGTCAGTCCGAGAAAGCAAGACAACAATCTTTTAGATAATTGGACAATTCCTTGTTCCCACAAGCCCTATAAAAGTTCGACACAAAGTGCCTCATGCACCATCGATGTTGCAAACGAGCATGCCCTGGAATGTCAATCTCTACCGCATTGAGGATGCCTTGATGGCGGTCAGAGATAACACAAACTTCCCTATGAGGAGGAATAACTTTGGTTCTCACTAGATGAAGAAACCACTCCCAATTATCGTTGTTCTCCACCGTTACCAAAGCAAAGCCAACGACAACAACCGATTGTTGTCATCATTAGCTATAGCAACCAACAAAGTGCCCTTGAACTGCCCCGTCAAGAAAGTTCCGTCTATGGAGATGACCGGCCTACAATGTTCAAATGCCCTTATGCATTGCTCGGAAGCCCAAAATGCATGGCCAAATACACTGACAGTAGCACCGTTGTGAATCCTTGTTTTATGCCCAAACAGCTCCACAACGTGGTACATGCCCGGATTAGTAGCCGCCATCCCTCCCAACAACCTAGGGAGTCGGTTGTAAGCTTCTTCCCAATCACCATATAGCATCTTAAATGCAGCTTGCTTAGCTTTCCATGCCTTCCCATACTTCACCGTGTAACCAATGAGGGCAAACACCAAATCTTTGACACCCTTGATTGTGAACGTTGGGAGAGTTTTGATGCTATTGGAAAGTTTTTAGGCGATGAATTCTGAGGTTAGTTGCCAATGATCGTCCTTAACATTTACATCATCTAGTGACTTGCCTTCACACATATGAGTTGCTACACAACTTGCTATTTTCCATTGCGGCCCAACTTTCCATGGTCTAGCACGCACAATCCATGGACAACCATCTTCCTCACACTTGACCGTGTATCTCTTCTTTGCGTCCGAGTGTACCACCTTGTATGGTCGGAAATACTTCACCGCGTACTCCTTCATCCATATCTTGAATTCCAACAAAGTGCCAAACTTTTTTCCTTTACAAATCCCATACTTTGTGTAATCCATATCCCGCTTTGAAGATGGCCTAGGACCAAGAACTATAGTTGTGCCACCGTGAACCACGGCTTCATCCGCATGAGCAAGATCACAGAAGAGCGATGTTTTGTGATCACGGCCCACAACCTTGTAGAAAGCTTCGGCTTCTTCAGCCGTGAATCCTTCTTCATCTACTTCTTCCTCGGGGCCATCATCATTGGACTCCGATGCGTAGCATCGGTTATAATACACGTCATGGTTCATGATGTCTTCTTCCATGTCCTCTTGCATACAATAACCCTCCACATCACCAATGTCATTGTTCATGATGTCTCTATGCATATCACCGTCGGAACCATCACCCTTGTCCTCCTCCGGTGCTTCATAATGGTGATGTCGATTCGGGCTCAATTCTTGTTGGGTCATGTAGGTTGGCTTAAAACATCTTGGGTCATTGTAGGTTGGCTCAAGTCATCTTGAGTCATTGGAGGACTACCGTGCAAAGGGGAGGCATGCCGGTTCAAGTCAATTTGCAACCGACAATTAACCTTTTTCATGGCAAACAACTCGAGGGCCTTGTCATGTGATTCGGCCACCACCTCCTTGTACGCAACCCACCGTTCCTCCGAGTTGAGAGGCATTGTCTTCCAACAATTGTGCATTCCGAACCCAACATTATGTCTTCCATCCATTTCTACTACATCACTAGGGTCAAGCCATTTCAATTCATCCCGCACTTTTGCCACCACCTCGGCGTAGGTAGGAGTACGCTCAAAAACTAAGACAACCTCCTCCTGGTCATCATCTATATTGCCTTTTACAAAGGCCTCCTTGTCGACATGATGGATACTCACAATTCTTGCCATCTAAAAAAATATGAACAAGCTACATATCAAATAATCTAAACACAAAATTATCTATATATCTACCTATATCAAGAATAATATTACCATAACCCTTTACAAATCCCAACCTAAGCGCTAACCCTAACAAGAAATTTGAACCTAAATCCTAGCCCTAACCCTAACCCTAACCAAGGAACCCTAACCATAACCCTAATAGATCCCACTGAATCAAACCCAACATGAATAAAACCCAGCATTAACAATTCGAACAAGAATTAACCACTGAATCATAGGTAATTTCGAAATTTCTAGGGTTTCCTAGATGTAGACACAGAGAAGAAATCTCAAAATTTCAATTCGTCAAAACCAAGGAGAACATGGGAGAGTACCTCTTAACACATGGGGAAGTCCGAAACCACAGGAAATTCGCACCCAAATGGATGGATTTGAGTGGGGGGCGAGTTGGAAGAGAGAGAAGGTAGACTGTGGTGACCCAGCATACCACTGCATGTTGTAGTATGCAAGTCGTTGATATAACACTCGTGAAGTACCAATTCACAAATATTACATCCCTCAGAGTGGTACAACAGAAACATAGCGGTCTTTATTCAAGCACTAAATATTACAAGCCATAATATTACAAAGGATTCCAGTTCCTCCTCGGTCCAAAGAGGAACACTAGGTGGTTCTAAGTTGATACTACAAACCTTAGTTACAACGGAAAGTAGTAGACTAAACATGGTGCTTAACTCCAGTCGCTTTATTCTAAGTGTCCGATACGACCAAAGTTCCTATCCTTCGATTCTAATTGTCGGCCTCCTCATCGTTTCCTTCGTCGGGACCATAGGAGATGGTGTAATCAATGCCTTCGACTCCTCCGGATAAGTCCGGTTCTTCATAGTAGACCTCCTCGTAGTCCCTTGGGCTCCCTTCGATTTCTTCAAACTGGTTCTCCGACTCTAAGCAAGGGTTAAAAAGGAGTTGGGTGAGTAACGAGCGTTACCCAACAAGTTCATTTAACAGGATAGAGGTGTTTGATGCACTAGCTACGACCATGGACTAAAAGTCTTAGGCCAAATGCAGTTTTTTGTAAGCATTTCTTTAAAGATTGATTTTATTCAAAGAACTATGTCCGTCAGTCTTCACAGGTTGATTAGAGCTTCAATGGGCTCCTTTCCTGCCGTGCTCGTAGCTCCTTCCCGGAACAGGGAGTATCTTGATACTTTTTGTACACTCTGCAGAGGTGGTCACTTGTACCCATAGGAGATCAACACTTTGCTGCACAGTCGGGCGTACTTTCCCGTCCACACTTCCTTGGTATGGGGCCCAGCCGTTGATCCGAGCCAATCACTGTTCCTTCTGTAACATCCCAGGATGTGAGGCTAGAAATAGAGGGAACACAGAAGTGTGCATTGCATTCATGCATAGAAAATCTGGGAAATTTTCGCGCTTTTAAATAAAACTTGTCAAAGTGATTGAAGCTTCTCTTGAGTTGATGGAACTGAAGTAGCTCATCGACTGAAGTGCGATAAACTTCAACATGACCTTTGTTAACAACATTGTTTTGGGTAGAGATAATAACAACAATCAAAGGAGATGAATGTGAGGTAGGATTAATATGTTAACACATCATTTTAGGACCTTATAACCAATTCTACCATGATCACCATGGTATTTCTTAAACCAAATCATTGAATCCATTCCTAGCTTAAAGGAAGACAACACAAGTCTTACCTTGACTCTTAATCTACTTTATTTTGATATCTTGATTATCATAATCTTTCACATCTAAATCCATGCATCTCCAGGACAAGAGGAGAAAGCCTATATCAAATCCAATATCATTCCGGTCTCTTGAAATAGAACCTTAGGGTATAAATTAGAAACTCAGTGGTAGTGGAGTTTAACCTAGTACCAAGTTGATTAGAGGAGTTTACAATAGAGTTTAACCACTTAAATACTTATCCAGTACTTTTGGGTATTATATAATTCACTTTTAAACTTGTTACCAAAATTGGTAAACCACAAGGTCTAAAGTGCATAAAAGCCACCCATTCTTATTTAAATCATAACTTATTAACTATATGAGATATAACAAAATTAAGCTCATTTACATTACCTTAAATAGTTCAAACTATTTGAATAAAATTAACTATGATCATTCTGAAACTCTTATGATCATGCCCTGGTGAAATCAAATCAAATCACTTAAAATTTGAACATGACTTTGCTAACCTTGGATATTTGAGCACAATTTATAATAGGAACAAGTAAGATATGGCAATAGGTATAATTCACATTAACATGAACATTTCAAATATGAACTTTGGAAGTTAAACTTCCAAACAATTAATACAACATCAATTGATAACAATTCAAGTGTGAATTACCAATATGTATAAGAATATGAATTGATTCAGCCACAAATCCATTTAGTGCCAAATGCCACTTGGCTATTCAAAATAAAGATTATTAGAGGATAATCATCATGCCACCTAGGATAGTTATCCACTTCAAAATATCTTCCTTTACTTGAACCTCAAGTAATGCATTTCAAAATATCTTCCTTTACTTGAACCTCAAGTAATGCATTTCAAAATATCTTCCTATACTTGAACCCCAAGTAATCTTCATAGTTATCCATTTGAAAATATCTTCCTTTACTTGATCCCCAAGTAATGCCCATGCATGAGAGCTTGACAACAAGTAGCTTACTCACCAAATGAAAACAAGAGTCACCACTTGAGGTGTCAACTTGTGGTGAGCTTCAAAACACTATAAAAGGGACCCCTTGGCACTCATTTGACACCATGAAACCATGGTGGAGTAGACCAACGAATTTGGGCTATTAGATAGGGCCAAGAACACCACCATCTCAACAACATCACATCAAGAAACACCACCATCACATCAGCAACACCATCACACAATCCACCCTGCTCATGAGTTGAGCAACAGGGCAGGATTCACCACCACCAGCACAACCACAAGAACCCAACTAGCAAGACCAAGCCCAAATGGTTACTTAGTTCAATTAGGAATTAGGTCAAGCAGCTAGGAGGTGCAGGCATGCCACAAGATGCAGGTTTATCAGAATTCCCGAAGAACAAGCTTCACAAGACCACCAGGTTGATCTTGTATGAGAGGAGAGGAGTGTAGTTATTGGGAAAAGGGAAGAACTCACCATAAGCAAGAGAAATATATGCCTCTGATCTAAAATCATCTACTAAAAACATATACATGGTCCAGGGGCATATCACATACATCAACATGATCATATGAGCACCTAGAACAAACAAGTAAATTTACTAGGAAGCAAATCAAACCCAGAAAATGTAGAGTAGCTATTCATATCATGCATATGTCTATACCAAGAAATTACTATCAACATATGCATAACATTCATACACCTACACTTGCATAACAAAGGTTAGAACATTATCTTTAGCTGCCATTAGTTAGTGAACACCCTAACACCTCACATACATATTATTGAGATGCATCTTTGCATATAGCTAAATTAACTAGATACCATATCCTTTGCAAGAGCATGTGTGGAATTAATTACCAGAACACTACATTAAGAACTAGGGTGAATAGAAATTCATGTTAAAGGAACTTATACCTGCATAATAAGTCAAACCTTTGATAGAATGTTCAATAGTAACTATTTGACCCCAAGATGCAAATTCCTACATGTTAATATGGAACTCACCCAAGCCTTAACAAAATGCTTTGAACACTCTTGTAGTAATATTTCAAACTATTCCTATTTAGAGCCTAATTAAAATCCTAGTACTAAATAGGTAATTCCATGTGCACATGCACATATAAGTACTCCTTGCTGAATGTTTAAATATAATTGCTATCATACAATTGCTCCAGTAAAGTTCCTAAGATAAGACCTGCAAAATAAATTATCAAATTCCAATTAGAATTTAAATCCCAACCAAATACAAATTATTATATGTGGGTGCACATATAAACTCTTAACATACAATATATGGGACCAGTAATACATCAGATCTATTTTAAAAGAATTCCTAGATTAAAAACCTGCAAAACATATTTGAAAATCTAAATTAGAATCTAAAATAGAAAACAAAAGAAAAAGAAAAAGAATTGAAAGCAGAAAAAAATAGAAGGTCGACTTACCGGGACCGAAGCCCACCTAGCAGCCCAGCAGCCAGCCCAGGCCACATACCGTTTCGGTATGTGACTGGCGGGTGGAGCCCGCACGTCAGGAGAGGGGAGTCTTCTTCTTCTTCTTCTTCTGCACGGTCGACACGACGCCGGCGTGCTCCACGTCCTCGTTGACGATAAGATCATCTCGAGCCCTATAAATACCCTAGGAGATCCGTCGTGCCGCACTTTTCCTTTGCCGCCCCCTCATTCCCTTTCCATCCTTCTCTATCTTCACCACCCAGCCGCAGGATCTCGCCGGAGACCTGCAAGGAGCCATCGATGGAGGTCATCCCGGAGGCTATGGAGTGTTCCAGGAGAAGCGCCTCGCCGTATTGATCTTGCTGGAGGAGTCACGCGTCCAGGGGAGCTCGGGTTAGGCCGAATCGAGCCGTTCCCTTCTCCCAGACATCGCCGGAATCCGTGAAGCTTGGCTCATCTCTGATCACCATCGACCCAATTGATCAGTTCATCAGACTCAGGTTGATCTTGCGCACCTCTGGAACCATTTAGCTCATCCTTTCGTAGTCTATAACTTGGTTCTCGTAGTTCACCGTCATGCGCCGCCGCAGTGAAGCTCGCCGGAGCCATCTCCGCTGACTATTTCCGAGCGGCGCTTGCACTAACAAACTCAGCGTGTTGTATTGGTTCTATTTCACCCACACACGAAATCCAGGGGGGGCTGGAATCACCATCTCCGGCGATCGCCGGCGATGATCTGCTCCCAGTCAACTTCTTGACTCAGCCCTGCCTACGTGGCATTGACCCAAACCACGGGCCCCACTAGTCAGTCTATTTGACCAAGACTTTTGCCTGTGTGGTAGCTGACCAAGCACTGCCCCACCTGTCTGCCTCTGCGGCTAAGTCTGTCTCGGTGTAAAAAGGTTTTCCCAGTCAAATAGAAATTCCTGGAAATTGTCAAAACTTAGAAAAATCATAACTATTTCATTTTTAGTCAGAAAAATATGAATAATATATCAAAATGATCCTAAAATTAAGACCTATCTATTTGTACTGTAATATCATATGCTTGTGTGAAGTAAATTTGATACAAATTATCAAACATGTCTAAGTACTATTTTTCAATATGGATTTGAATCAAATTTAAGAATCAAATAATTTCTCTAGAAATGTAGTAAATGTTCTTACACTAAAGACACCTTATTGTTGTTACTACTTTATTATTATAGGATCTTAAATTCAACTTTGTCATTAGCACTTAAATCAATAGAGTTATTCTCTATAGGTAATTTTGAAGTACTAAAATTATGAAGAACATCAACAAATAAATAGAAACTGTATTTAAAGTTATTTCTCAACTTTCAGTTAGCAAATAAGTAATTAGCTCTAAATGCTTAGTTCAACCATGATGAATGATTAACTCAATTACTTTAGCATTATAAGTAAAGACCTAGAAACCTATAATAAGAAGAATCATGTGCTATTAATTAACCAAATTCCTAAGAACAATTGTGATCACTTAAAGTGAGTTAAATACTAATTACCTTTCTAAAGACCGTGTTCTTCAAAAGTTATTCTTTTGAAGAACATCAGTTAATCATCACAACAACTCCTTTGTCATCAAACAAACACCTTCTTATATATGTTAAGATTGTTGTCAACCCTAAAACTACTTCGATACTGCTATGAGTATACTTTACTTTGACTCTGCACATCCATGATCAATCAAGTGATTGCTAATATGCAACTTAAAACTGTTACTTCCCTGTTTCCATCCTTAACTAGCCATTCTCTTGTAAGCAAGGAATGATGGCAACCCTAAAAATTAGTAATCTTCTTTCCAGCTTTATTATTCACTTATAAATGCTAGTGAGTTAACCTAAAACCCTTAACGACCTTGTATGTGCAATTGAACTTTACATCATAAATAAATCACCATAACTCAATGATAACAAATCATCGGGGTTAGGTTACGCTTAGAGTGATGCATATCATATCTTATGCATATCATGCTGCAGATTTCTAACATCATCCCTACCGGATGATGATTGCTATTTCAGAATTGGGATTTCTATCGTATCGAAGACCCTGACTCGCATAATCTTGCGATCAGAAAGGCTAGTTCACTCTTGCTCATATCTCTTGATTACTTTTAACAAAGTACTTGCAAATATACCTGTGGTATGATTATTACTGCATTGAAAAGTAAAAGGTTCTCTTTTCATAATTAATATGATTAGTTGGTTATCGACCTGAGTGGTGGTAACCTAGGATGGCTGGCAAATGGAACCATGGTAAGATTGTTGTGGTGGAGGTTCCATTTGTTCGGGAAAGTGAACCCTAGGACTTAATAACAAATGTCGCCAGTGATTCTTGCGCTGTAAATCACGGTCAACCATGAGATCTGGAATGGGACGGAGAAGTCAGCTGTATCTTTTCCCTCTCGCATGCCAACGGATCAGTTTGGGGATTGTCTTGCCTGTGCTACTATAGTGTAAGAGGGGAAATGCATTTCCGGCCAGTCTACCTATGGTATAGGGGGGAACAATCCTTGCCAATTGATCTATGATGGATTGTAAGGCCATCCGGAACAGGCTACCCATAATGTATAGGAGCGGGCACCCGGGGTCCGAGCTAGTCTACCTATGGCGTCGTCCATAGTGTATAGGTGAGGACCAGTGCACCAATCAGTCTGCATATGGGTATAGGGGACGATGGACTTACAAAAGGGTGGGTCTGCGGGGTCGCGGAGAAGAACAGTGATTGGCTTGGATCATCGACTGGGCCCCATACCAAGGAAGTATGGACGGGAAAGATCGCCCGGTTGTGCAGCAAGGCTCTGATCTCTCATGGGTACAAGTGACCACCTCTGCAGAGTGTACAAAAAGTATCAAGATACTCCCTGCTCCGGGAAGGAGCTGCGAACGCGGCAGGAAAGGAGCCCATCGAAGCTCTAATCAACCTGTGAAGACTGACGGAGATAGTTCTTTTGAATAAAAGCAACCTCTTGAAGAAATGTTTACAAAAACTTGCATTGCCAAACGACCCTTGGTCTAAGGCTGTAGATAGTGCATAAAACACCTTATTCCTTATATGAACTTGCTGGGTAACACTCGTTACTCACCCCACTCCCTCTTAACCCTTGCTTAGATTGGAGGCAAAACAAGGAGGCAACCTCGAGACACTAAAGATGAAGATGAAGACCGCAACCAATGTGCAGAATTATCAATGAAGTCAACAACTACACCAAGCCTGGAGGAAAACTAGAATAGGGGTAGAAGGGATCCAACTCCCTAATCCTAGAACCCAAGTAGCTAGGGCTAGTCTGTAGTAAGCCAACTGCATTATTGTAGCTCTAGCTTAGTCTTCATTGTATTATTCTCGTTTGTAGTCGCCAGGACTAAACCTCTACCTGTTGAGGAAGTTCTGAAGCTCTTCTGTATGATGAAATTGTAATCCTATGCACCTACCTTGGACCTGCGATGTTTCTGTTGTACCACTCTGATCGATGTAATACTAGTGAGACGGTGTTTCATTGGTGTTATGTCAACGACTTGCATACTACACATGCAGTGGTATGCTGGGTCACCACACCTTCCCGCGACCGTGCATACCCACCCTTTTGCGGCTCCAACTTCGGTTCGCTACCCTCACCGGTCTACAGTTTAGTAGTTGCCGACCTCGGCATACTTGCCTTTCCTAGGCAAAGAGTCTCACCACCTACCGGTTTTCGGTTACGCACTGTGGTAACATCGGCCTCGGCACTCTACCCCCGTCGTTGCCGCAATCCATCATAGACCGCCAGAATCGTGAATTCATTAAGGGGAATCCACCCAATCTCGAAGCTCCGCGCAGGGAGACAACTGCTCCAAAACGGCCGGTCCGTTGATATGCATGAGGGAAAAGATACAGCTGACTCTTCCGTCCCATTCCAGACCCTATGGTTGACCATATTTTACGGCACAAGAATCACTGGCGACATTGGTTATTAGTCCTAGGTGAACATTCTCGGTACAGTGGGACCTCCACCATACTCTTACCATGGTCCCACTGCCCACCTTCCTAGGTCGACAACCATTATGATTGCTAACCACTAAGCATATTCATTCATGAAAAGCAGAACCTTTGCTTTTAATGCAATCATAATTATAATACCACCGGTATATTTGCAAGTACTTTGTTAAAGATAAACAAGAGATATGAGCAAGAGTGAACTTGCCTGCAAACTGCAAGGTAGTGCAGTCGGATTTGTTGAAGTGACCCGGGACCTCGGGTCCTGGAAAACAGCATCATTGTCCGATAAGGGCAATGTTTAAAGATTCAAATAATGCATGCTCTTTGACAGTGTGTGTATTCCCTTTAACCCCCCAGAAGTATTTTATTCGTATCCTAGGGTTTATATACTCTTCTTATGATTTTAAAGAGTATATGTTATAAATTGCTTCATTCAAGAATATTCTTTAATACCCTGGAATGGAGTTCAATTTTGATAATTTTTATTCTAATTAAGAAGAAAACCCTTTGAGTTTCCAATCCTGATATTTTCACTTGGTGAATTTTAAGTGAATATACTCTAATTATGATTTTATTAGAGTATATATTAGATTAAATTCATTCAAGAATACTAAGGCCAAATTCTTGAATGGATTTACTTGATCTTAATTCAAGATTATTATTTCTCTTTTTAATAAGATTTAATTCTAGAAATTTTCCTTTCAAAAGAAAGGTGTCTTAGATGATTATGAATAAATCACCTTTTATTTGTCAAAACCTCTAATTAAGTGATTCAAAAAGTTATAATCACTAAAAGTTATTTTTGTAGAAATTCCATTCATCTTTCTCTTTTAAATTTATATTGAAAAGCCTTTTTCTAGAAAAGTCGTTTTCTTTTCTCAATTTCTATTTTTTAAATTTCTGGTTAAAAAAAAACACTCCCTCCACTCTCTCTCTCACTGCCATGCCTGGCCCACTTGTCGGCCAGGCCCACCTGTCGGCGCCAAGCCAACTGGTCGAGCCGGACCAGTGGCTCGGTCGGCTCCGACCGGTCACCTCTTTTTCCCCCTCGCTCACCCGTTCTTCTCCTCTCTCGCGACTCACATGGCGACTGCGCCGCCGCGCCGCCGCTGTGCTCGATTCCGATGAGCTCCGTCGGTCTCCGCCGCCGAGATGCCTCCCAATCGATAGATCAGGCGATGGCGGTTCCGCCTGTCCGCGAGATCTGCTCGATTGCGTCCTCGTCCCCTGCATCTCCTTCGCCTCCGACGCTCGGAACTCCGGCCATGGCAACTTCGAGCTTGTCCTCGAGTTGCTGGGCCTCGCCCACGGTGGTGCTTGGGCTTGGTGAGCTTGCTGTTGCGTCGACGTGTTGTCTGCGTCTTCCTCTGGTTTGATGCCGTCGTGGCCGCGCGGGCTCTGCCTCGCCATGCCACGGTGGTATCTCCAGGGCGATGTGTAAGTGTTCCCTTCTTCTGCTCCTCCTCTGCATCCTACTGTAACTGCCTGGAGCTTGTTCTCCTCCTGGAGCTTGCTCCATGCCCTCCATGCGTGCTGCTCTACTCTTCTGGGGCTTGCTCCATGCTGTCCATGCATGCTGCTCCATTCCCCTGGGGCTTGCTCGATGCTGGCCATGCTTACATTGAGCTGGCTCTGGCTAAGCTCACCTGGAGCTTATGCTGGCCATGCTCCTTTTAGTTACTGTCTTGCTGGGTCTCTTCCCCAGCCTCTACTGATGCTGTGATGTTCAGTGGCTGTGATGTGTCTCTTTAAGCTCTATGATCTAAACTGTTGAAGCTAGATCATGCTTATGTACTATTACTGCTAGTTCCAGTTAACTCTGTTAACTGAAGCTTGTTAATTCAGTTACTGTATAACTGGTGATCTGTTCATCACCAGCTGTTGTTGGCTGGCTTGCTAGTGGCTAATCTTGATCAATTTGATCAAGTGCATGGATAACTATGTGTTCTAGTTATTCTGAATGTGTTATTCAATTGGCTTGTTTTCATTAACAGTTTCACTGCACTTTCTTGCAGTGTTCTGTTGTGCTGATTTCATGATGTAACTTAGTTTGCTGAGCTAGATCCTTCTTAGCTGTGATGCAATCCTTTTAGCCTGTTGTGATGGCTCTTGCAGTAGCTGTTAGCTAACTGCACCTCTGTGATGCCTCTTTGAGGTATTCACAGCTACTGTGGTTTAAAGTTGATGCTTTGGAGATGAGATCACTCTTTGTAGTGATTTACTGGTGGCTTACTTGATCAAAAGTGTCCCTGTCCACTTACCCAGATGATTATCTTGGTCTTGGTCAATAATAATTGACAGAGCTGATGGTTTTCTAGGTTTTAGGCTTTTAACTTGGTAGCTAGGCAACCCATGTGCCACTCCTAGCTTAGCTCTTACTTCTGTGAGTATTTCCTTTGAGAAATTCCCAGATAAGGTGTGTGTTAGGGAGTAGGTGCTGTGGATGGCCTTGCCTCCAAGGTCTTAGCCTCCTGGACATCCAAATGATGACCAAAGCCCTATTTCATCAAGCTTTGCTTGATCTTTACATGGCTTTGCTTGCTCTCTGTGTGGCTGTGCCTTGTGCAGTCTGCCTGGGAGAATAACTTGTGAGTTTACTCCCAGCACTCATGTGTGCTTTGGTTTAAAAGTAACCTGCTGCTGAAGAGTAGCTTGTTCTTCTGGAGTATTCTGATTTCCTGCTTCTTGTGGCAAGCCTGCTCCTCCTTGCTGCTTGACCTAGTTCCAAGTTGAACTATGTGACCATGTTATTCTTTGGATTTGCTGGATGGTTTTGGTGATGAAGTGCTGGGGTGAAAACCTTCCCTGTTGCTCAACACATGAGCAGGGTTGGTTTGTGTGTGATGATTCTGTGCTGGTGATGCTAGTCTTGATGGTGATGGTGTGTTCCTGGTGATGATGGCGTGCTGGGTGTTGATGGTTGGGGTGCTGTGGTGTTGATGGTTGGTCGACAGTGGCTTTAGCCGGCCAGTTTCACTGCTGTGAGGTTTTTATACCTTGTGTTGATGTTCTGGGTGTGTGACACCTGATGCCATGCATCTGGTGACTGAGCTGCTGTTGTGTCTTGCCCTCCTCGGCAAGGCATGGGATATTTCCATCCGGCTCCCCTGGTGATAAGACCAAACCCTTGATGATTATCTACAGTGGGAGTTGTTTCTAAATGACACTTGTCAATTGTTACCATGGCAATATTTGTATTTCTCTGATTTGCTTGCAGGTATCAAGATCGGAATGAAGAAAAGAAAGAAAGAGAGAAAGAAAAAAGAAGATTCTTAGCTTCTTTAGATTCATATATGTAATCTTTCTTTTCTTATTTTGTTTGTATTTGTCTTGGTATCTCTCCACATTTGTAATATTCTTTTAATCTTGAATTCTGTAAAGACCTTGTAACCTATGTGTGATGATCAATAAAGTTTAAGTTTTCCCTAAACTTTATTGATGTTTATTGCTTATCTATTTCATTATATATTTATTTATCCTTTGTAAATGTGCCCTATTAATTCAAATTTCCATTATTCCAATTCTAACTTGATATGTGTACTAGTTCAAATTTCAAAGTTGATGGCTAGGGTTTTGATAATCTAATTCATCACTCCTCACCACAATTGATCAAAAGAGATCATGCCCAAACCTTTCGCACTTCGAGAGTTTACCAATTCCCCTCGAAGAGAGATTCGATCACTCTTAGGTGTTAGAAACAAAAGCGCGAAAAAATCCCGTAATTTCAGATGAAATGCACAAAAGCCCTTCTAGTCTACCCTGAAATTGTCCTACGTTCTGGGATGTTACATAGACAGAGAGGCCGGGCACGATAGGGAAGAAAAATGAGCCCTTCTCTGGCATACCCACGGGGTGGGTTTACATACGGTTGGGTAGCGCCACTAGCAATGGAGCTACCCTCAGAAGTGTGAAGCCTTTCACAATGGAGCTACCTATATGTACCGTCAAATAAGTTTTAATATTACAAAAACTACTGGTAAAGGCCTGCCCGATAATCGTCCGGTCCATTCAGTACGGTAGCGCCACTCACACCGGAGCTATGATTCTATGTGTGAAGCCTTTGGGATTGGAGCTACCGTATAAAAAAATAATATTGCTACAAATGATAATAAATTTACATCACCATATGCAACACACATACACTCGATTAATAAAAGTCCAAATACAAGGATACATCTTAGAGTTTACAAACTAATGCAGAAAATAGAACAAATACAACTCGAAATAAAATACACCGGGTTCATAGAGCTAAGAAACTAGTGGTACTGACTCCAGCGAGGCCATTTTCTGGTGTTGTCACTGCGCTTTTCTGCTGCCTCAGCCTGAGCAGCCCTTTCTTTCTTCCTTTCCCTAGCCGCATCACGAACCGCCTTCAATGCAGCTTTCTCCTCCTCAATGCGGCGATTCTTCTCCTCCGTCTTCAAACCTAGCTCATGATAGTAAGCTCGCTGCTCCTCTCTATTTTCCCTGATCATCCTCTCTCGTTCTGCTTTCTCCTGTGCAATTGCCTTCTCTCGACGCTCCTCCGCGTGGAAACTTTCCCACGCCTCATGATGCCTTCTCTCTATCTCAAGACGTGCCCACTCCGGTTGCACCGTGTCAATCCAATGGTACCACTTACAGAGTGGTGGTGGAGACTGCAATAACATATGGAGTTTAACAAAAAAGGCATTGAAGAAGACAACAAAAAGTGGATTTACAAACCAAAAAACATACCGCAGGCCTCCCGTACGACGATGTTGCAGCAGGTGGATCTTGCTCATAGTTGGGACACATGAAAAACTTCATGCCAAACCAATCAGCAAAATCAGTGGACTCCCGCACCTTTGCTACATCGCCACACCAACAACGCGCAGGTTCTACCCCCGGAGGCAAACTAGCATGCTTCATCTTCCTTGGCCTCATTCCTTCATCCGAGCAGGGCAAACTCATTGGTAGGTGGGAGAAGGAAGGGAGAACTATCAAACTAAAAGAGAGGAAACAATGGTGGATGGAGATTGAAGAAGGAAGGTCTATTTAAGGACAAGTTCTGGAGGAGGCGGGCTAGATGGGCGGGAAAACATGGCGGGAAGAACAGGCGGGAAAGAAATGGGCGGGAAAAAAGAGCGGGAATAGGGTAGCTCCTTTGAGCTCGGCGCAACACTGCATAGTGTAGCTCCTTTGGGCTTGGCGCTACCTAGACAAAAAATAAAAAAAGCCTGCCCGAGGTCAACCAGATCCACTAGGGTCCACGACCCCACCCGTCGGCGGGGCCAGTACTGCCAGCAAGACCAGGGTCCCCGGGCCCACAGGGCAGGATGCACGCACACACACTACAATGCACCGGATCTGAGAGGAGCTCGGTTGCCCTCTCAGACCGGGGTATATAAACCGGTGCAAATCCCTCTCGGCTTCCGAGGTGGGACTAAAAAGTCCCACCCGGAACAGCTACCGCGCAACGCACTGATGGGCCGGCCCATTAAGAAGGGTAGCGCCACTCCGATTGGAGCTACCCTAGGTTTTGCGAAGCCGGCGGAACTGGCGCTACCGTGCTGCACCTATGACAGGTGGGGTCCTTCAGTGCCACGCTGGCGAAAGGGTAGCGCTAGTCAGAATGGAGCTACTCCATGTAGGATAGCGCCGCTGTTGCAGTCTTCACAAAAAAGGGTTAGATTTTGAAATAGTTTCAAACTAGGTTCATTTTGTGCTAAACTTTCAGACAAGGGTCAATTTTGTCAATTTCATCGGCGGCCGAAGCATGGCTCCCGTATCGGAACTTGATCCGTCCAAACGACTTGACGGGTTGTCAGCAACCAGCGTTCCTAGCACTTGATTGTTTTTGAAAAATTCACAGCCACGGATCCGATCAGCGCCGTTTGTGATCTGGAGCATACCCGGCGTTTTCCACGAAGTCAAAGTAATTGTTCACCAAGACGTGGTCGATTTGGACATTGCTGGAGGGCGCTGTATATCTTGCTTTGCTTGTCGAAGTTGTTGTCGGATCCGATCTCGTCGAGAACTTTTTTTTTCATCTTTCCGTCACCGAATAATCTTGATCTCGTCGTCTTGAGTTTGCAGTATACGTGGATAACTCGGATGTGTGCACACGAAAAAACGTGAATCGCCGGAAACAATCTCGATGTCCTCAATCTTCAATCTTGTAAAAGGATCCCGCCCGATAACAAAATCCAGTCATCGCGATCCTCACGTTTGACACTAATTGACGAGGGTTAACTTGGCAAATGTCCAAGATGAATGACTTAGGATCGGGGGAAGAGCGATAACTAGAGATTCCGGGATCGAGATTGGCACACGACGTACACAGGTTCACGTCCCCACGGTGGAGGATCGCTACATCCTGCTAGCAATCTAGTATATGATCACAATGGTGTTTACAGGGAGCCGTCGTAGGCGGATTTGTGTATCTATTCTATTCTCTAGTCTAAAATCTATTGTCTATAAGATATTGTGTTATGCCTCTAGGGGCGCTCCTGCCTGACTTTATATATGCAACCGGACTAGAGTTTACAAGTTTCCTAGTCGAATACGTATTAGAACCTTCCTTCTTCATCTCCAAGTCAATCTTTGAGTCTTTGTACTTGTCCACCTTCATAATGGGCCGGACCCGGTATAGTAATCTGTGGGTACCTAAAGGGCATACCCATGTCAATGAGCAACCTAGTGCTAATCCATATAATGGTGGTTTAGATGGTGTCGAGAGGTAGTAGTTGGTAGCTCGCATTGTAGTATAAAATCGTTTCAAAGTTCCTCGTTCTTTTGGAGTTCTCTTGTTGTACTTGGTGTAAGAATCTTTGTATTATACCCTAGTTGTGGTTGAGACAATCTTGTAATATAAGTATATTTGGACCGCTGAATGCTTGTTGTGCTACTGTGGTTGGTATATTGTGTGTGATACTCACTTCGCTTACAATATGTCGAAGACTTTACATATTGTTGTATGTGTAATATGTCAGGTCGCTACAGAATTAGTGTGTGTTCATCTGGAGACGATGTACTCCTTCCGTCCCGGTGTATAAGTCCTGCGTGTATCCCTAGGTTATTATTTTGACACATTTAATCTAAATTTTCTAATACAAAAATTATATCATTAGAAAGTACAACATTTGAAGTTTCTAATGATATATATTTTGTAGTATATAACTTGTATTATGTTGGTCAAAATAACGACCTAGGAACACGCACAGGACCTATACACCAGAACGGAGGGAGTATTTAGGATAACTTTATGATAGTGCAGCAGATGGATAAATACCTCCATAGGCGCAAGGAGCCTCGGGTTATGTTAAAGCTGGATAGGGCAGACGCTTTCGACTCTACCACGTGGGCACTTCTCATGGAAGTTCTGCGAAAGGTTAGTTTTGGACCGCGCTTTTGAGGTGGGTTTATACTCTATTGGCCACGACTAGCACGAGGGTCTTGCTCAATGGCATCCCTGCACCCCCCATCTGGCTAGGAAGGGGCTTCAGCAAGGGACCCACTTTCACCCATGTTGTTCGACCTGGGAAAACATCACAACAACAAAATTATAAGGTCATCTCTAGAAGCTTTAACTAGCATTCTGGTAAGAACATCTACTACAAAATTAAAGAGCAGAGGCAAGAAGGGGTCTCCTTGCCTCAGAACTCTACTAGTGTTGAAAAATTTCCCAATTATATTGTTCATCTTGAGTCCAACGGAGCCAACATGAGTAACGGATTTGACCCAAGCTATGGTTTTATCACCCAAGCCTCTTTTCCTGAGTAAATCCATTAAAAAATTTAAACTAACCATATCAAAAGCTTCCTCATAGACTAGTTTGAGCACAAGATCATGATAATTACCCTGACTAACAGATTGGATCATTTGATGTTTTGTGACAACACTTTCAAGTATAAATTTGCCTTTAATTAAAGGAGACTAGATAATGGCAGTGATTTCATTCATGATAACCGCAAATCTGTTAGCCATTATCTTAGAGAAAATTTAGAAGAGCAATTTATCAGACTAATGGGTCTGATTTTTCTCATACTACTAGCAACGGGTTCCTTGTGAATCAAGGAAAGCAATGCAAAGTTTAGTCTAAAAATATCTTGCTCTACCTTATAAAAAGATAGGACTATGAGCATAACCATTAGATCCTTGTTGATAACCTCCCAAAAGTGCTGATAAAAATGGAAAGGGGCCATCAGGACCTCGGGCTCCATCAGCATAAGATTCAAAAACCGCTTTCTTAACCTCCTCCTCTGAAAAAGGTTTTTTTAGGTGTTGGTTTTGTTCACTAGTGATCTTTTCAGTAGGTGAGAAAAAATCTTCTGCCAAGTGACAACCTAAAGAATCTTCTTTCCTAGAGAGGTTATTATAAAAATAAGTAGCAATTTCTAACATGCATGTATCATCTGAGATAGGCCCAATAGTGAGTGCACCGGCATCTTCCTACGTCTTTGTTTTGCTACAACATGGAAGTAGGCAGTGTTCATGTCCCCTTCCTTAATATCTCTATCTCTAGATCTCTTCTTAGGTTTAGTTTCTTCATTAAGCTAGAGATTATTTATTTCAGGGTAAATATGTATTAACCTAGCATGTTCCTAAGGGGAGAGTTCTTTGGTCTCATCTTTAATATCCAAAGAGTCATATTCCTCCATGAGGTCTCTCTTTAGATTCCTAAGCTTAGACTCAATGTTCCTACTCTAGCCTTTGGACCATTGCCTAGATTTTCCAGCCTTTTATTGCCAGATGTCAACTAGAGATCTGCATCTAGTAGGGATATCCAATTCTTCTTAGCAAGTTTTTTAAAATAAGCTCTCATTAGCCACCACTTTTAAAATCTATAAATGGCAAGTTTTGGATCCAAACCAACACCAGATTCCCACAGAATTGGTGTGCTGTCACTACGTAGTCTGGGCAAAGCTACAATTGAGGCAAGTGGTAAAATCTATAAATTTTTTGTTGCCACTCTATCAATATTGGACATGATCAAATTTTCCTTGTTGTTACCCTAGGTAAACTTCCTATTACTGAGTTTAACTTCTAAAAGGCTCCAGGTCTCCACCCAAGCATTGAATTTATCACTCCATCTGTGATCAATGACTCCATTGCTTTTATCACTTTGGCATCTAAATAAATTAAAGTCACCTCCAATTAGAGTGTGACCTTGAAAATCCACAAACAGACTATGCAATTCATAGATAAAATCTCCCTTCTTATATTAATAAGAGGAATCACAAACTACTACAACTCTAAAAATAGTGTTAGAGGCTTAAGCTTGACTATAACACATATTGAAAAGTTCCTAACCTCCTAGCTAATATTGTCAAAGAAATCAATTCTACACCCACCAGGATGACACCACCAGCAGAGCCAATGCAGGGGAGAGGCTTCCACTCATACATTTTGCTACCAACAATGGACTTGGCGTAGATGTCAGCAATTGTTTTTTTAGTTTCCATAAAGCCTACAAAGTTAGCATGAGTTTTATTGAAAAGTGTAGAACTGTATGTTCTAGCCAATGCAATCAAAAGATTGATCTGATGGAAGAGACTAGGCAATACATTTATACTTCAATACTCCCCCTCACGTGTGGCTTCCTCACGCCTAAACATGGATCGAAAGTGGGCTACAATATTTTTATTTTATATTGAGCCAGCCGAGTCTTGAACTCAACACCTCTTGGCTCTGATACCATGTAGAATGATAGATAGAGGAGTTAGTGGAATATGATAGATGTATTATTGAGCCTCTCGGGCGAGTATATATAGGCGTACAGGGAGTAGACTTGGAGTAGAAGACAAGTAATCTCTACCTAACCTATCCTAATACGTAACCTAATTATATCTATAACACCCCTCGCAGTCGTAGCGGTAGCGATGTGAACAACTGTAGCGTCATGGATGGTTAGACTAGAGAGAAACCAAAGGCGTAGGAACCAATAGGCTGACACCCCCCTCCCGCAGTCAGAGGGGGAGCGTCGTGGACAGAGTTGCGTCGTGGTTGCTTAGACTGTAGAGGAAGCCGAGGAGTGCTCATGCAAGGTGATAGCCCTTGTGCCAATATCGATGTAGCCGAGAGCGGTGGGTGCTGCAACCTTGGTCGACATAGCCGCGTGAGGGGATGTCGTGGTTGATGTCGTGGTCGGGGTTGCCGGTGTTGACGTAGCCGCACTTGAGGCCGCGGGCACAGGAGAGCGCCATGGAGTCGTGGGCGCACCAGGGCGCGCGTGATGAAGACATGGACTCGATCGAGGCAGTCGTCAAAGAAAGCTAGGCCGAAGACGATCTTGTCAAAAAAGGCCATATGCGAGGTGCCACACCGGAGTTGCCAAGTCCGGGGACACGTCGAGGAAGAAGGCATGTGGCAGTGTTGCCAGCACCGAGCATGCATAGAACGGGACCAGTATGAACTTCGCACCATGTCAGAGCGAGTTGCAGAGGGGGCTCCAGAACAATGGTGAGACACATAGCGGCAAAAATAGGTACCGATGCTATCTGCGGTTGTCAGAGTAGACTGGTCGAAGACTAGGCGATGACGCTAGCGACTCGTAGTGGACAAAGATGACGGTGTAGGCGGTGGGAACGGCAATGGCCAAAGGGTGGCCATGCACGTAACCTATAGAGGCGCGACAACGGTACTCGAAGTAGGCGAGGAAGAACCGGACGGCTTGACGAAGACCTTGCGCAGACATGGCGATCCACGCCATGGAAAGCGGCGCGGTGGCAGCTTGGGACGTCGGTGCGCGAGGAAGCCGAAGATGACCGCATGTAGTGACGCTACACCCCGAAGGGGCAGCATGGCTGCAGGGCGCAACTCGGTGCTGTGGCGTGACCACCAGCGACGTATACACCTAGGAAGGCGCATTGGAAGCCGGTGGCATCGAACAAAGGCGGCGGTGCTGCGGCCCGAAGGGGCGGCGCTGCGGCAGCCAGATGCTTGAACGGTGTTAGGCGCATGCTCGGGGACGTGCTTGGCGGATATGCACATGAGATCAGTTGATCAGACCTACGGGTGCTTATACGTTCCATGGCGTGGACGAAGACACACAGATAGGAAGCGATGGCGTCGTTGTCGGTGAAGTCCCGGGCGATGACGAACAAGATGGACGGGCGATGATGACGATGAGCCGGCCGGTGCGGAGTCGATGCCGGTGAGCTGGCCACGTAGCCTGCTGAGGCAGGCGTAACATCCAGCCGGGTACTGCGGAGGCCAATGAACCGGCTGAGTACTGCGGCACCATCGAGTCGGCCGTGATGGCCAGCATGGAGGAAGCTGCCAGTGCGAAGTCGATGCCGTTGTCGGAGTAGAGGCGCGGGATGACGACGGCAGTGGGCGACTCAATCCGATCTAAGATCGGTAAACCAAAAAAGAAAACGCCGGTCAAGCGACCGACGAAGGAAAAGACTGTAGGGCAGCCGATCAACCAATCGGTGGACAAACCCTATGACAGACGGCGCGGCCCCCGGCGGAGATCATGGAGATCGACCTCCCCGAGGGTGGCGCGGTGCCGAAGTGTGGGCGGTGGTGGCTAGGCTAGGATCGGTCTAGAGTTTTAGGCTGATACCATGTAGAACTGGATGCTCTAACTAATGCAACCAAAAGACCGATCTGATGGAAGAGACTAGACAATACATTTATACTTCAACAAAAAGATCAATCAAAGTAAGGAGGGGTTGAATCCCCTTGGGTTCCAAAAACAATAGTTCATTTGGAACAAGTTTTCATGGGGTGCTTGCCCGGCATATGTTTGCTCACAGTTGACCAACCTAGTGCATCAGGAAAATCCTTATTATAAACCTATCCTTCATTTGGGCATGAGCATGATTTTTGCCAGGATTATCAGAGTGTATAGAATCACGGATGAGGTGTTTTGGCTCTCGGGTGTATATAAACCTATTATGAAAAATGCATAAAAAACAAATTTCAAATGTCAAAAAATTCTAAAAATAAATTTCGCATGTCAATCAGGACATTCTATATTGGCACACAAGTTTTTGACAACAAAGAACATTTTATGTGGCATAAAAAAGACAAAAATATGTCCCATAAATAGTGATATGTTCATACATAAATTTGTCTTTTTTTATATAGGACATAAAAAATGCTCTTTTCTTCTAAAAATTTGTGTACAAACATAACATGTCAAGATGTACATGTAGAATTTTTGTTCCGAATTTTTTGACATTTTGAAATATGTTTTTTCGATAATGGGTTCATTTGCTCCCGTGAGCCGAAATGGATATCCCATAGAATCACAAACTATACTAGTACTACTGTCATCATCAAGAGGAGGGATATGGACACCCACAATGCCAGCCATGTTATGTAACCTACTAGGAGCAAGAACAAGGAAATAGTTTTTCTTAGCAATACCTTTAAGTTTTCAAGAGGCATGGACCATTTTCTCCTGGTTCTTCTTCTTGGTGAGCTCCTGAGCCAGTTGCATCATAGTTTTCCCATCCACGGTGTTGAACCCCGAGCTCTGCCTGGTGCCAAAAATAGGGCCCCATTTGGAAAAGGGGACAGTTTGAGGCAAGGAGCAGTTGTTTTGTCCTTAGTGATTTCCTCAGTAGTGGGGATCACTTCCTTTTCTGTGTTGCCCTTCTTAGGTCTTCGTTATGTCTTTTCTATGAGTCGATTGAAATTTGGATTGGAAAATCGATGGTGGCCGTTAAGCAGTTGTCATCGAGTCCAACACATGTGTATTGAAAGGTAGAAACAAAACAATCCATATTGCATTATGATCGTGCCTGGGTGCTAGAGGTGCTCTGCTAATCAGTTCTGTTGCATGTGACATTGTCTCCCACCGAATGGGGCTTCTAATTAGTAGTTAGGCTTGGTTGGTTGTTGTTAGATGGATTCATGTTACTAGAATTACTATATAGGCTTTGGTTTTGGGCTGCCTGACGAACGTTAGACATGATGGGGGGGGGGGGGCAAAGTAGACTGGATGGACAAAAAAAGTAGCGATCTTTTTTTTGAACAAGGGATATACCTCAAGGGTCTAGACGGTGCATTCATTATCAGCATTGGCAGTACATTTTACAGGGACCATGCCCCTAAAAAAGTTGAAAGAGCAATCGAGTCCAGCACCGTCGTCACCATTAACAGGAAACCAGCACCAGTCATCTTCTGCTTCGCTGGGGACGACACCACTTGGGACGTAGAAGACGGAGACCAGTGTCATGGCTCCATTGTAGGGCCTCCAAACAAGGAGGTTGCAAAGGAGATGCCTCACTTTGGCATCCCGAGCAGCCGCCGCACGACTATTAGATGATGCGACCAAGCTTGGGCTTCCGATGGTAAACTCCAATACTCACTGCAGTATGCTTCTTCCTCTCCTCGCTACCACCGCGACCTTGGAGCAGAAAGCATGCTTCGACCCGTGATCGAGACCAGGCTGCCGACCAAGGCCTTATTGATGGAATCCCCAGCAACATCCCTCCCCACCGCCTCTGGCTCTGGCCTCGGGAGCACCACCGTGAGCAAGAACACCATCGGCTAGCACAGGACCTGACCTAGATCTAGTGTTGTCCTCCATAGTACGTTCATGTCACCAGGCCAAACACCAAACAACTACTCCTACAACTAGATCTAGTATTTACATGGTGGACTCCGGTGACACTCCTTAGCCACCACGGTTGACGATGCCGTCGAGGATGGCATCAGGATGGCTTGGTTTGGTGGAGACGACTCTCAACGGGGATAGAGAGAGGAGAGCGTGAACTAGAAATGGGAGTCCCTAAAAAATAGCGATCACGCTAATCCTTTTCAAAGCACTAGAGAATCATTAGGAGGTGGGGGATCTCGCCCCGGCTCGTCCCCCCTCCCTCCGTCCATGATGAGGACTAGGGCCAGTGCAGCCTCCGCCAGCCAAATGCCTCCAATGGCCACCGCGTGGCTTAAAATTATGTATTTTCCTTTTTTACGTACCGTGATCCAATATGTATAGTAAGTTCTATTCCCAAAACTTGTTGTCAATATAGATGTATCTAAACACTTCTAGATACATCCATTTTAGTGAGAAAGCAGTTTTGGCACATGGGAGCATATGCTCCTGATTTTTAAATTTTGATTTAAATACATTTCAAAACGTCAAAAAATTTGGACACAAAATTTGACGCGTATGCCTCGACATTCTATATGCTTACAAAGTCGTTCCACGAAAAACCGACATTTTATGTGTCGTGTGTAAAAAAGACAAAATTTAGTCTTAAAAAATGGCATTGTATGAGACATTTCTTTGTCTTTTTTACACAAGCTACACAAAATGTTGGTTTTCGGTGAAACTTGGCGTGCACACTTAAAATGTTGAAACTTACATGCGAAATTTTTGTTTAGAATTTTTTTGACATTTCAAAATAGTTTTTCCCGGCGCGGGAGCATATGCTCCCATGTTCCGAATTGGATTTCCGCATTTTAGTGAAGTTCTATAGAACGGAGAGAGTATATATTTTTTTTTGCATGTTTTTTTTTACGGAGACGATATTTGATGCACTACCACCCATAAAGGGATCATAACCCCTAGACTATCTGTGGACCACCGCAAACGAACAGACCGATTCAATGTCCGATTTACCGAGTTGCGCTAAGCAAAGAATTGGATCGAACAATATCAAGCCCCTAGATTCTCTCTTTGACATTTCCAGTTTTCCACGCCGGTGGTCTAGCTCGTGCATCTACCAGCACGGCAAGGATAGAGCCTATCAGGTTCGACAGGAACCTATCATAACTCCTCTGTCGTTGCCGTGTGGAAACCGGTGGCAGACTCACATGGAGCACTTCACCCAGTCGTTCGCGAGGTCATGTCTCGCGGGCGCAACCAAAGCTGGCCGGGCCCCGCGTACATGTGTACGTGTGTGGTGTGTCCCTACGAGGTCAGGACAGTATCAACTAGCCAAGTCAAAGGGACCCACCCGAGTCAACACTGGACTCCCAGCTTCCGTACCCCCTCCCCCTCTTCTAGTTCCACTCTGCTTCGTCCCTTTGCTTCCCCACTACCGCATCTTCTCCACCGCTCTACGGCTTCCCCCATCACCAAAACACCATGGCCTCGCACCACCGTGGCCACCTCGTCTCCGCCGCGGTGGTCCTCCTCCTCGCCTTCATCCTAACGCCTCCATCAGCCGGGGACCCACTCGGACAGTTCTGCGGCACCAGTGGCAACTTCACCGCCAACAGCACCTACCAGGCCAACATCAAGCTCCTCAGCGCCACTCTCCCCAAGAACACTTCCTCCTCACGGAATCTGTTCGCCACCGGCACCGTCGGCACCCTCCCGGACATCGTCTACGGGCTCGCGCTCTGCCGCGGGGACACCAGCGCTGCCAACTGCAGCGAATGCGTCGCCACCGCCTTCGTGGACGCGCAGCAGCGCTGCCCGTACAACCAGGACGCCACCATCTTCTACGACCCCTGCGAGCTCCGCTTCTCCAACCAGAACTTCCTGTCCTCCACCAACGGCGACGGCAGCGTCCTCATCCTCATGAGCAGTCAGAACTCGTCAGCGCCGGCCAAGGTGTTCGACGCCGCCGTGGGCGTCCTCATAAACGCCACCGCCGACTACGCCGCCGCGAACTCATCCAGGCGGTTCGGCACAGCGGAGGAGGGGTTCGGGACATTCGACAAGGTAAACCCAAAGATCTACGGGCTGGCGCAGTGCACGCCGGACATGGCACCGGCTGATTGCCGGTCCTGCCTCCGGAGTATCATCGCCATGATGCCAACGTATTTCAGCAGGAGGCAGGGTGGCCGGATTCTAGGATTGCGGTGCAATTACAGGTATGAGCAGTATACTTTCTTCAACGGGCCGTCTCTGCTGCAGCTACCGGCGCCACCCCTGGGGGCAGCTCCAGCACCAGCACCAGCGCCGGCGAACGCCACGCCAACGCCACCGGGAAGAGGTAAGCCTAGAGAAAAACTTCCATCCTATTTGCACGATTCATTCTATAGACCACAAGTCATTTCGAGATTCAGAGAGAAAACAGTGAGGTTCGATCTGTGAAGAAACGAAGACGTACGAAGCACAAGCTGGATTGGATCGGAGTATTTAATTCGATTCTAACATAAAAAAAAATATAGACTGTCAACACCAACCAGGGCATTTTTACTGTCCGTTTTGTTCATACTACAAGAAGTACCACGATCTTCCGAGTTCTTAAGTTCGTGTAAACAATTCAGAAGCACTCCGGACAAACTGGTAAAACGCCGGGAAGATCATTCTCAACAAGCAACTTTAGAAATTTCCGTTGTTTGGTAGCTATCAACTTCAGACTTCTGCAGTCCCGTAGCTATCAGTTGCTTGACTTGATAATAGGGAGAATTATACGAGTTGCGAGTCTTATGACGACCTGGCCGCTTGTGCATCCTGGCCGATTGCGTGTTGGAATTTAGAACACTCTTCCACGATCTAGTCTAACTAGGAATAAATTCACCAACAAATATCTTTGTCTTCTGGTGTGTGTGCATGAGCCCGTGGGCTTTTTCCTCTTTAGACATGGCAAATAACATGATTTTTTTGTGTTAGATTTTTTAGATAAAGAGAATATATTAATATGGCGAAGATACACTCAGCCTCTGCAACAATGCACAATGCAATGTCAAGGCATTATGGATGCACAGAGCCCTAAAAAAGAAAAAAAAAGTCTCGAAATAGTGATCTATTCTTTGTAGCTGTAGTACAAACTCCACCAAGGCATCACCTGAAGTTCAAATTCTCTAAAAGCAATGCCTCCAAGAAGAAAACAGTGCATAAACACCATTGTCACTAATCATAGATCATTGGTTTTCCCCTCGAGAAAGTCCGCACTCTCAAAACAATGTCTTTAACAAGTCATTGCCAGACACAACCAATTAAGGCCAGATCTAGGATTTTCATCTTGAAAGATAAGACTCTGTACTTCTCTTGTGCTGCCGTCCCATAATGGCAATAGACAGCGAAGCTTCGTGACACTCCCTCCTGAAACCGAACGGTCAGAAAAACAATGGTGCGCACGATCAAATCCCATCCGATCCAGCGATCTCCAAGCATCAGGTGGCCAATAGAGATCGCTGACGGAGCATTATGGAACTTGTCACTGGCCAGATCAATGAGGGCATGCATCAAGCAGACCACTGTCTTGACACGAGAAGAATCCTAGGACCACCACCTTTTATTCGCAAGACTAGCAGGCCCCCACACCTCCAGTCAACCTGCTGGACTGGCCGTAGAGGAGAAAGAAGCCCCACACATCCAGATCCGCACTAATGACCGAATCAGATCGGAGCCAACCACGGGCGACGCGCCAGCCACCAGCCGCTAGCACCGCCCCCGCACCATTCCGCTAGAGTGCCTCAGCCCCGGACGTGCCGCCCTGCGCCCGTAGCCATTGCCCCACCTCACCCATGGAACGCCGCCATAGAGCGTCTCTTTCGACAGGATGGGCGCCACCACTACCACCACTGCCACCGGGAACCAGATCGGGGAGAGGGAGTTCTAGGGTTGGGTGGTGCCTCCGGAGCCGCTCGGGGGAGGAGCGACCGAGGAGGTGTATGGGACTGTTTATAAAAAGGGTGAAAAGCAAAAGAGCAGCTGTTATTTTTTACACCTCTTTTTTCAAGAGAATCTATTGAATTGGAAGTTTGGAACCCAGGCGAAAACACATGTTCAGACTGGCCACTTATCTGTATTTGTTAATTTGAAGAGGCAATACATAAAGCTTTCAGCACTATTTTGTAAAAATGTTCTATAAAGTAAAATTCATCATCTTCTTTAAATATTGTAGAATATTAATGTGTCTTGTAACGACTGGCGCATTTTGTTTACAGGAAGCAAAAGCAATGGAGTTGCTAAAAATTTAGCCATTACACTGCCGATAGTCGCTGCAATACTGGCTTCTGTTGTTATATGCTTTTGTGTATGGAGAAAAAAGAACAAACCGGTACGAAGAGCGTCAGTATCATGTAAGTCTCATCAGTTAGTTCCGAATCCATTCCGTTAGACAAATAGCCAGTTTTCTTATAACTTTCTATAGATTTGAAAATAAGGTTTCATTTGACAGTGACGTAATTTTAATATGAAAATTTACCTTCATGCATAACACCATTACTAAAGTGTCTTTTCTCTTATGATAGATCCAACCAATCCGGAGGACATACAGAGTATTGAATCACTCATTCTCGACCTATCAACTCTGAGAGCTGCGACAGATAACTTTGATGAAAGCAATAAACTCGGTGAAGGAGGGTTTGGTATTGTTTATAAGGTGCTAATTATATCATTTTGCATAGATTTTGATCCTGTATTTTAATATTCTAGTAAATAACTATATAGCCATTTGTACAGGGAATCCTTCCTGGCGATGAAGAAATAGCAGTTAAAAGGCTCTCACAAAGTTCTCGGCAGGGGATAGAAGAGCTGAAAAATGAGCTTGTTTTGGTTGCTAAGCTTCAACACAAGAATTTAGTGAGACTTATCGGTGTTTGCTTGGAAGAACATGAAAAATTACTTGTCTATGAATACATGCCCAACAAAAGCCTTGACACCATTCTTTTTGGTAAAGTACCTCATCACCATTTTGCAATAATGAAAGAACATCTAATCTATGTTATGTGCGGTACTTAGGTTTGTTTTTCTGTGTGATAGATCCTGATAGGAGCAGCCAGCTAGACTGGGGGAAGAGATTTAGGATAGTCAACGGGATTGCTAGAGGCTTACAGTATCTCCATGAAGATTCTCAGCTGAAGATAATTCACCGGGACCTCAAAGCGAGCAATGTCCTGTTAGATTCAGAATTTATTCCTAAGATTTCAGATTTTGGCTTAGCAAGGCTCTTTGGCAGTGAGCAATCACAAGATGTCACCAACCGTGTCGTCGGAACCTAGTAAGTCATGGTGGCATTGATCTTATAAGATATTTAAATTGCATGAGTCCATAATATAATGTTATTACTGCAGTGGATACATGGCCCCTGAGTATGCTATGCGTGGGACTTACTCTATCAAGTCCGATGTGTTCAGCTTCGGCGTTTTGATTTTAGAAATCGTTACAGGAAGAAGAAACAGTGTCTCATATGACTCTGAGCAGTCTGTAGATCTCTTAAGTTTGGTGAGTATTTTGACTATCACAAATTTCATCTGTTATATGAGCAACAGTCAATAACATAATAGTAATAATTTATCTACCTAATGAAGGTATGGGAACACTGGACAATGGGAACAATTGTAGAGATCATGGATTCGTCCATGACCAGCCATTCTCCTGGAGACCAGATGCTGAAATGCATTCACATCGGACTTCTATGTGTTCAAGAAGACCCTGCAGATAGACCGCTGATGTCGGGGGTAACTGTCATGCTTAGCAGCAGCACGGTTTCTCTCCAAGCTCCATCTAGGCCAGCTTTCTGCATCCAAAAGAGTGGCTCTAACGACTCATACATGCACACGGAGGCATACCGAGGAGTTTCAGAGTCTACAAGCAGGTCACCTATGTCACCGAACGAAGTTTCGATTACTGAACTTGAGCCGAGATAAGTCCGGGAGTGATCCTGAGTTTATTTATTGCGCCATTATTGCCAATAGTAACCAATTTTGATGTAGGCATAGGCCCTGCTTCATAGTAGTAATTCATATGTGTTATTTACTCACCCCTCTGGTGGTAGATATTTTACTGAGCAATGAAAGAAGACACAAGTGTAACTATATTGTGTAACTATATTGGGGCTGTGTACTAGTCGAGCAACACAATTCATTCATAAGGCACATTCTTTATCCACGGATGTTATTTTATGGATCAACATCATGTAATGTGGCTTATGTGAGTCTCCATAAGAGACATGGTATAAATATGAACAAACAAGATCGTTCAGGAAACCACAGATACATAAAGGTATTTCGAAATTCTCTTTTCTAGTTTCACGTTTGCATCTATTTTTCCATGCTATTAGTATTTTTTTCAATTGTTTCCAAAAATCTTTTCTAAAAGTATTATTTATCTTCAAAACATCAAATATGCACAAGCTGAAACAACTTCAATAATTCTAGTTAGCTCCATGAGTCGTTCATCCCAACAATGAGAATCGTAGACCGAGTCAAATGCACTATGACCGGATTGCGGAGACACACCGTGTCAGGCACACCGCCAGACCACGAAACCAGATCCTCTGACATTTAGGAGTGAAGTCAGCTAAGCTACAGTTGCCTAACTTTACTTCTTTCAAACCTGATGATTAAGGCTAAAATCAGTTAAATTAATTTACACAATACAAATTTATGTTATGTATTAGGAGTAATTTTTTATAGACGAAATTATGGTGTAATAAAATTGAGTTTAAAATTTTAATGTCTAATTATTTATAATAGTTAATTAGAGTAGATAACATGCTATTTATGCTACAATCCTCTGGCCTTTCTTCTTTATTTTCTCTGACATTGCTTCTTCAAGTCAGAGGAGCCGGTTCCCCAGACCACTAGGTACAGTGGGGCTCGGTTTTTAATGGAATGATGAAACGCCATAAATTAATAATCCCACATTGGAAGGATGATACAAGAGTGCTTAACCAGATTACAACCAACATCTAACACACAAAAGATGGTAGGCACCAAAAGTAAACCGGTGAACTGGAGGTGCCAAAAAAAGCAATAAACTCCTAAGAAAGAACTACGCCGGTACATATGAGTAACACGCTGGAAGCCAGGGCATTGTTGTCCCGCCTTCATTCTCAATCACCGGAGGGAATCCCTGTCCTGGACAACCTAGAGATGCCCAAGATGCGCATACTCACTGGTGGGAATTCGTCAGCAGGCGAATACTCACCATAAAGATCGGGCCGGTGCACCGACATATGCGCTGCACCTCTCCGAGATGTGCACACCACCATCACATGCATCGCATCCAGGAAGCTTCACTACCAGCGCAAACAGATAACCGCCACAACAGGGACACACAAATGGGCTCCAAGATGACGCCTTTAGGAAGAAAGTGGCGCCCAAAAGTTCTGCCGCTGCCTGATCCGAGGAGAACAAGGTTTTCACCCGTAGCAACAGAAAGATAGGAAGGAAGCCACGATAGTGTCTTTAGGCAGGAAGTGACATTTCTTTTTTAGGTCGATAGCCAAAAGTTGGCTCAAAAGATGTGGATGTTCAAGCGGTGGCTCCAGGATTTTGTTATGGTGTTGCCAGGCATCACCTCTGGCCTCTTGGGTGGCAGAAACCACAACCTTGCTGCGGCGTGGTCTTGGAATCGGTGTGGTGGGTTTGGATGTCGAAGCAGCAGCTTCAGAAAGCAGTTGCCTGGTGTCGTCTTTTGCCACTTGGGCAGAAGATTCATCGGGTTATATGGTGTGTGGCCTTAGGGCCGGCGTGTGGTAGTGTATTGTATCGATTTATATACAAGTTTCTATATTAACTTGTCAAATCTCCTTTTTTCATAAAAAATCTGTTGGTTGCTTAAAAAAATGAGGAACACCATCATCGTCACACGATGCAAGTGTATAGATAATATGGACCTGGAGAATTTTAATCCCCAAAGCTAGACAACACTACTGCTCATCAGTCAGAGCTAGCTCAGAGCTTCCTGTCACCATGTGTCAGTTGTCAAATGGTGCTTATACCCCTTGGCCTAGCTAGCTGGCTCCACACACACTCTTTGTTGTCTGACGAGCAATGTACTACAAGATCCCTTACGCCTAGGGGACGACAAGGAAAGATGGGAACAGATCACGGCAGACATATGAGTAAAATACATGGCCAGTAGTTGAACTTGTCGAAGGGGTTCCGATAGGTCATCGCACTTAAAGAAAGTTAGCCAAAATAAACAAAGGATTCGGCTTTCTTGGAATAGAGGCAATATGCCAATATTGCTAGCAAACCATATGTGTAGTGACTTGATCTTACCCTCCCAGAGTGTTACGTCGATGGATCGAAATAAGCCTATGAAGGGTAACCGATCATGCCTAGTGGTAAGCCCCATGACATAGGCACAAACATAATGGCTGAACAGTGTGTATGATGTGCTGACCAAAGTCCTAATCGACTTGACGGAAGTATCCAAGGAGTAGATGAAAGTCTAAAACGACTTGATGGAAGTCTCTGACTAGACTGTTTGTCGACTTTGGTCTTTTCCTCCTCCATTGCTGCTCTTCTCGCAACAAAAGGTTGCACACTCGCCTTGCCTTGAGGTCATCCTTTAGGTACCCATGCATCTCGGTTGTGACTCTTTTCATGCAATGGCAAGTCTGTGTTGACCTTGGGAACATCCGACTTAGATTATTTAGTCTTGATAATGGATCTCTGAAAGTTAGTCACTGTACTTCATTTCCTTAGAGCATCTCTAGCCGTCCCCCCGATTTGGCCCCTGGCGGCCGTTTTTTACATCCGGACGGCGGTATTCGGCCCAGTCGCGCCCCTGGTTCCTCGTTTTTCCCCGGATTTGGGCCTTAATCCATCCGGCGAGCCCAGGCCATCCCCGGTCCCCCGGGGCGCGCTCGGGGACTCCGGACGAGTGAAAAGCGGAAACGGGCCCGCTCTGTCGGCGAGAGAACACGCAAACCCTACAATCTGGACGCAAACCCCCCTCTCCCTCCCGTCGTTGCTCTGTCGCCGCCGGCACCACCTCTCGCCAATCCGCTGGCCGGTTGCCTGAACTTCGCCGTCCCTCCTCCCACCTGCCCCCACCTGCCTATATTCCGCCGTCCGGCGGGCCGTCTGGCCATATTCCGCCGTCAGGGAACTCCTCCCGTCGCGCCTCGTCGACACGCCCGGCAGGTGTTCGGCCATTTGCCTGGCCGGAAATGGACTCCGACGACGAGGAAGAGCAGATGTTCGCCGAGATGTTTGAAGAAGAGAAGGCAGCCGCCGCCCAAGACGAGGAGCATATGCTTATTTTAGCTTGCTTGTCGGGCTTGTACGCGGAGGCAGCCACCGGTCGCCGTGGTGGGTCGGCACCAGGTCGCAAGAAGTGCAAGCCGAGGCAGCGAATGGAGGGCTACTGCATACTCTACGCCGACTACTTCGCCGACAATCCATTGCACGGTGAGGCTGTTTTTAGGCGTCGTTTCAGGATGAGCCGGAAGCTTTTCCTGAAAATTGTCTATGCCCTTCGAGACTACGACTCCTATTTCAGTTGCAAGTTAGATTGCACCGGCATGGCAGGGTTTTCCGCCCTCCAAAAATGCACGGTGGCTATGCGGATGCTGGCATACGGAGCTCCTGGTGATACTACCAATGACTATCTTCGGATGGCAGAGTCCACCGCCTTTGATTGTTTCTACCGGTTCTGCAGGGCGGTGATAGCAGTGTTTGGGGACACCTACTTAAGATCACCCACTGTCCAAGACACTGCTCAGATCTTCGCTTTCAATGAAGCTCGAGGATTTCCGGGGATGCTTGGAAGCATTGACTGCATGCATTAGAAATGGAAGAACTGTCCGTTTTCCTGGCAGGGAATGTACAAGGGTCACAAAAAAGGCTGCACTGTGATACTTGAGGCAGTGGCTACCCATGATCTCTGGATTTGGCACTCCTTCTTTGGTATGCCGGGATCCAACAATGACATCAACGTCTTGCAGTGCTCGCCGATCTTCTCCAAGCTTGTTGAGGGTCATGCTCCCCCGGTTGACTTTGTGATCAATGGTCGACACTACAACAAGGGATACTATCTTGCAGACGGTATCTATCCAAAGTGGGCAACATTTGTGAAGACTATCTCGAGTCCCATCCTCCCGAAGGAGATGGAGTTTGTGAAGGCACAAGAAGGTTGTCGAAAGGATGTCGAGCGTGCGTTTGGTGTCCTCCAGCAGAGATTTGCTGTAGTCCGGTTCCCCGCTATGAGTTGGTCCAAAGATCAGATATGGGAGGTGATGAACTGTTGTGTGTGCTTACACAACATGATTGTTGAGGATGAGCGGAAGCATCCGATCCCGGCGAGCGAACAAGCTATACCATATGAGAGAGAGAGAGTCCTCTTGCACAGCCTAATCACCAGGTGCCGGCATCGTGGGCTGCGTTCATCGCTATGCGTCAGGAGATTCGAGACTTCACTATGCATCAACTACTGCAGGATGATCTCGTGGAGCACATATGGAGGTTTCGAGGCAACACCCACTAGTTTCCATTTGATTTGTTTGAAAACTTGTCAATTTATTTGCTTTTTTTGTTAAACTATATGAGATTCGCCGAACTGTAATGTTTATTTGAGCCAAATGTTGGCAAACTGTATGAAATTCGCCGAACTGGAACGTCTATTTGTAAAAATAAGCCAAAAACGCCGATTTCCGGGCGTCTAGCTGGGGTGCCGGCTGGAAGTTCAGCGCTCCCCACGCCTGATTTTCGTCCAATACGGCGAGAATTATCGCCGGATTCGGCCGTGGGGGGCGCAAACGGCTGGAGATGCTCTTAGTAGCCAATATCGACTTGGCTGACTTTTTGTTATGTGAAGTCAAATTTGAGACATCATCCTTGCGGCCATCTCTCTTCACTTGATAAACTTGCTTGACCACCTCCTTCTTGCTCGAGCTCTGGGTCGATTCATTGAGTTGGACATTGACGTGTTTGTTGATAGGACCCTCTCGGAGTTGCAGAAGTTTTGCTAGATGGCTTAGAGCATCTCCAGCCGTTGAAGGCCCCCAGGCCGAAATCCGGCGCTATTTAGCACCGGATGGATGAAAAATTTGGCCTGGGGAGGCCCATATTTCCAGCGGCGAGCCCAGGGTAATATTTGAATTTAAACACAAAGTAGACGAAAAGCAGCGAAGTTTGGAGAAATTTAGAGATATTTATATATATAGGGCGAAATATAGAGATATTTTACATATATAGGCCGAATTCGTAATATATTTGAATTTGGCCTAACCTAAACTAAAAACACGCGTTCTACATGCCGAAATGGCGGTAGAAACGCGTGTAGTCGCCGCCGTCGTCGGAGGAGTCGCTGTCGTCCTGCGGCGGCGGCGCCTGGCAGCTCAAGCCCTGCCCAGCGTCGCCAAAACGTGGCGGCGTAGGACGGTAGAGCTCGTCGTCGCTGGACTCTGATGCGTGGTGAATGACCAGCCCGTTGGGAACCCCAAGAGGAAGGTGTGATGAGTATAGCAGCTAGTTTTCCCTCAGTTAAGAAACCAAGGTTTATCGTTCTTGGAGAGGAGAGACAAATGACTGAAGGTGATGCTTGCTAGTTTGCGACAGCTTCGGACAATTTATATATGGCACCTCGTCCAAGCTTTGCTTGCTAGCTGCAACGCGGAACCTGCACACAACACAACCAAGTACTTTGCTCCCAACTTGCGATGAGGTTGTCAATCTCACCGGTTTGCTTGAAACAAAGGTTATGAGTATATCGAGTGGAAAACAGTAGAGGTATGCGAGTAAGGTAAACAGTGCGAGTAAAGTAAACAAGTGATAGCAATATGATGGAAATAGGACCGGGGTCCACAGTTCACTAGTGGTGTCTCTCCATAAGATAAATAACACATGCTGGGTAAACAAATTACAGTTGGGCAATTGATAGAATAAAGATAAACGTGATATGTCAAGAAGATCACTATGAGATTTACTCTGGGCATTACAACAAAATACATAGACCGCCATCCAACTGCATCTATGACTAATAATCCACTCCCGGGGATATCATCCGAACACCCCATGAGTATTAAGTTGCGAACAACAGATAATTGTATTAAGCAAAGTGTGTAATGTAAACAAAGCATATGCCCTTGAGCATATGAATGTTGTTTTCTCCCTAGTAGCAACAGCACATCTACAACCTTAGAGGTTTCTGTCACTCCCCCAGGTTAAATAGAGGCATGAACCCACAATCGAGTATAAATACCCCCTCTTGGAGTCACTAGCAACTACTCGGCCAAGATAGCTACTAACAACAGAGAGCATGCAAGATCATAAACAACATAGAGATAACATAAGATATAATTCAGTACAACAACTCAATCATAACACCAATATTCATCGGATCCCAACAAACCAAACATGTAGAATTACATAATGGTGATCTCAATCATGTAGGGAAGCTCATGAGATCTAAACATGAAGCACATGGTGGAGAAGACAACCATCTAGCTACTGCTATGGATACATAGTCCAAGGTAGACTACTCACTCATCGCTCTGGAGGCAAGCATGGCGATGAAGAAGACCTCCGGTGGTGATTCCCCTCTCCGGCAGGGTTGCGAGAAGAGCTTCTGGACCCTCCGGATCTTCGGGTCGACGGCGACGGCGGATCGCGATGTGTTCTGGAAAAGTGATCGGGTGTTTAGGTTTTTTCCGTCGGGGGTCTTTATAGGCGAAGGGGCAATGGCAGAGGTGGGGCCAGGTGGCCTCACACCTGGCTGGCGTGGCCCAGGCCCTGGCCGCGCCGGCCTGGTGTGTGGGGCCCCTGTGGCCCCCCTCCTACTCTTCTTCGGATCTCTGGAAGCTTCCGGGTAAAATAAGACTTCAGGAACTTGTTTCGTCCAATTCCGAGAATATTTCCTGTGTATCACTTCTGAAACACAAAAACAGCAGAAAACAGGGAACTGGCACTGTGGCGACTTGTTAGTAGGTTAGTTCCGGAAAATGCATAAAAGTGCCACGAAGTGTAACGAAACATTAGGCAAATGGTGTAAAAACAAGCGTGGAGTATCAAAAATTATAGATACGTTGGAGACGTATCAAGCATCCCCAAGCTTAACTCCTGCTCGTCCTCGAGTAGGTAAGTGATAACAAAAGAATAATTTTTGAGGTGACATGCACCTACACAATCTTGATCATATATGTAAGCATTTGTGAGCTGGGATCATAAGAACTTAAAATATGGGCATGAAGATATAATCTTGATAATAAAAACTTAGCAACCATGTTGTAAACATGAAAATGAACACAAACAAAAGATCATGAAAATAAAATAGTGAAAGTCAAATGTGTGTTCAAATCAGAAGGAAAAACATACAAATGGTTTTCAGCTTGTCCCTCATAGAGAGCAAAACATAAATGCATAGGACACCTTCAAGTTTAAGAGGGCGACTAGATACAAATAATTTGAGAACAAGTGAAACCAACAATATGAATCAATCAATGAAAACTTTGGGACAATGCACATTATACTAAGAAAGACAACTATGCTCTCTTAGACGGTGCATAAAGGTAGAAGGTGGTGACTCAACATAAAAGTAGAAGAAAGGCCCTTCGCAGAGGGAAGCAGTGATTGCAAGTTTTATAACCTTCAAAAATTATGGTACTTACCGGCTTTGAGCTCTCATTGCCCCCATCATAAGCATCTTGAATGGTTAAAGTTAATGCGAGAACAATTATGATGCATATGCTTGATAAATCATAAGTTGAAAACCTCGTGCCCCGTGAATACGAGTACCCAAACCTCATGCTACTTTACTTAGAGTCTCAAGCAAGGCTCTTGTCATTGTAAATATATGCATATCATTGAGAACCGCCAATGGGGTACCTCCGTGCCCGATGACATGGAACAAGCCCACACTAAAATGACAGGACAAGCAGACAATGAACACCTCGACATCTCTTTTATTTGCCATTTGTTTAGCTTTTTATTGTGAGATGCGTCGTCGAATGTTCACCATGGGTATGCTGCAAATTTCCATCGTGAATTATGCATGGCTTAGATTAGCGGCCCGGCGTTTCCCTAACACATATACAAACTCCATGATCCCATAAGATTCCCAATTCATTTCACACCGCGGGCATCCATAAACAAAAGATCACGATATCAACTCAAATAAGAAGTGCAATGTTGAAAGCTTGCCCATGACTGCATGGCTGGGCTAGTCTCCAACTTACAACTTGCAAGCATAACAACTCAACATAAGAGACCACAATGTCAAATTTTTAAGAACAGGAAAAAGTGAAGTGTGCCTTCCGGTTTGTGAGAGCTTTACTAACCGAATTTCGCATAACACTGGTAAGAGTTTAATTTGAAGAGAAAATAAAAGTAAGTCAAATTTACTTGGAATAGCAAATTGCTAGTAGGTTAGTATGGTGGACACTTTGAAAAACTTTGGCTTTTAGGAGTTGGATGCACGAGTAGAGCTCATACTCAGTACAAGGCGAGGGCTAGCAAAAGACTGGGAGCGACCAACTAAGAGAGCAATAATGGCCATAATCATGCAAAGCGACAAAGTGACATTAAAAGAAGCATAAGATGGCATCAAAAGTCAAAAACTAAATGATCATAGAGGCTATTGGTGACTTTGTAAGAGTCTAACATGTGTGAGCATGTGCCAAGTCAACCCAAATAAAGCATCAAGGAGAAAACCAAAATAATGCTTCCAAATAATAAAAACAACGCATGATTTTTTCAAAGGCTCATTAAGCAATCTCAATTATTTGAGACAATTCATGCTACAGCAAAACCACTAAGCATGCTATCAAAAATACATCAAGCATGACATGAAAAAGCCTAAGCCGCAGTCTACACAAGCTCCTTCTTGTACCACTATTTTGCACAAAGCTTTTTCTCTTTTCCAACACCATTTGAAAATTTTATAAACACCTCTTTTGATGAAAACCAATAAAGATCAGAGGCAAAAATACACCTTGATGAAAAGATATGACAAGGTCTGAACGCAAATCAAGGCGAAAACAAAAACCAAAAGCAGTAGCGGAAAAAGAAGAACACTCGATGAACGATAAGAGTGAAAACGGAGTGTTCTTGGCAAATGAAAATGAGTACATCTCCTCCAAAGGAAATTTGTTGGGGTCCAACCATTTGTTGCAGCAAACAAAACAAACTAACGAAGAAAACTAAAACAACTGATGCTCCAAGAAAAACACATAGTTCATGAAGCAATAAAAATATAGTGTTTTGAAAGGTGACCTGATTTTTGCCGATGAAGAAGGGGTGCCTCGGGGGCATCCCCAAGCTTTGACGCTTATACTTCTTGGATATTTCTTGGAGTGATGCATGGTCATCCCCAAGCTTGAGCTTTTGTCCATTCTTCAACTCATCTCATCGTTCTCCAATCCCTACACTTGAAAACTTCCTTCATACAAAACTAAACACAAATCTATTAGCAACATTAGTGTAAGCATAACATATAATCAACCTCTTTTTGCTTCAGGTTTCAACTCAAAACCACCACATATAAAGCAAATACTACTGTAGCAACTTCCCCAAAAGTTCCATGATCAAAAGAACTCAGAAGAAAGCGATAAAGTGGCAAACACAAATATTGGCAGAAATCTGTCAAAACTGAACAGCTGACAAAGGCTGAATTTTTTAGGGGTTTTCTGTTGCTCAAATCAAAAAGTGTTCAACTAACAAAAGTTTGGATATAACCTGGGGCATATGCACAAGAAAACGCAGGTCCAAAAGATATACAAAGAATTTATACGAATATTTATGGTACAGCACTGAAAACAGTTTCAGGACAGCAACATCCCCAAATCTTTACCTCACTCGAATTAGAGGCTTCTCTTGGCACAAAAACGAAATAAACAAGATAAGGAGCGGTCATTACAGTAGTAATGACTTCCAAGACTCAAATAAAAGAAAAAGTACTGAAAATAAAATATTGGGTTATCTCCCAAGAGTGCTTTTCTTTAACGCCTTTGAGCTAGGCGCAGAAAATTGCGAATCAAGTAACATCAAGTGATGAAGCATCGAGCTCATAATTTGCTCTAAGAATAGAGTCAAAAAGTAATTTGTTTTTTTCCTAGGGAAGTGTTCTATACCTTTCTTTAATGGGAATTAATATTTAATGGTGCCTTCTCTCATATCAATGATGGCACCTACAGTTCGAAGAAAGGGTCTTTCCAAAATAATAGGACATGAAGCATGGCATTCAACGTCCATAACAAGAAAATCAACGGGAACAAGGTTATTATTAACCACAATAAGAACATCATTAATCCTTCCCAAAGGTTTCTTCTTAGCGACATCAGCAATAGGAACATCAAAATAACATTTTTCAAGCGGTGGTAAATCAAGCATGTCATAAATTTTTCTAGGCATGATAGAAATACTAGCACCTAGATCACATAAAGCATGGCAATCATAACCATTAACATGCATATCAATGATGGGTTTCCAACCATCTTCTAACTTCTTAGGAACGGAAGCTTTTTGCTTCAACTTTTCATCCCTAATTTTTATGAGAGCATTGGTAATATGCTTAGTAAAAGCAATATTTAAAGAACTAGCATTGGGAGCCAAAGCAAGCTTTTGCAAGAACAAAATAACTTCAGATATATTGCAGCCATCAACATCAAAATCATTAAAAGAAATAGAGCTATCATCTCCTACACTCCAGAAAATTTCAGCACTCTTTTGAGAAAAAGTTTTGGCAGTTTTAGGCTTTTTAACACAAGGAGTGGGAGTTTTCTCTACACCAATCAAAGTAAGAGGATTGCTAGCATTAGGATCAACTTCATTAGAGGTAGTAATGGTACATACCTTCATCTCTAGCCATCTCATCTTCTCTTTCCCACCTGGCATGCAATTCCGCTAACAATCTAATATTTTCATCAATTCTAACTTGAATAGCATTAGCGGTAGCAAAAACATTGTTCTCTTTCACATCATTAGGCAACACTTTTAATTTCAGAAGTTCAACATCATGAGCAAGGCTATCAATTTTAGAAGCAAGAATATCAATTTTGCCTAACTTTTCCTCAACAGACTTGTTAAAAGCGGTTTGCTTACCGATGAATTTCTTGAGCATTACCTCAAGCTCGGAGGGCGAGGCCCTAGTGTTGTTGGAGGAGTTACCATAAGAGTTACCATAACCATTACCAGAAGGATATGGCCTATAATTGTTACTAGCAGAATTGTTCCTATAAGCATTGTTGTTAAAATTATTGTTTCAAATGAAATTCACATCAACATGCTCTTCTTGAGCAACCAGAGAGGCCAAAGGTATTAGGATCAACATGAGTCCTATCATTAGCAAGCATAGCCATAATGGTATCAATCTTATCATTCAAGGAAGAGGTTTCCTCAACAGAATTTACCTTCTTACCTTGTGGAGCTCTCTCGGTGTGCCATTCGGAATAATTTACCATCATGTTGTCAAGTAGCTTTGTTGCAGCGCCCAAGGTAAGGGACATAAAAGTGCCTCCAGCAGCTGAATCAAGTAGGTTCCTCGAAGAAAAATTCAGTCCTGCATAAAAAGTTTGGACAATCATCCAAGTAGTCAGTCCATGAGTGGGGCAATTCTTTATCATAGATTTCATTCTTTCCCAAGCTTAAGCAACATGTTCATTATCAAACTGAGTAAACTTCATAATATTGCTACGCAAGGATATAATCTTAGCAGGAGGATAGTATCTACCAATAAAAGCATCCTTACACTTAGCCCAAGAATTAATACTATTTTTAGTCAAAGACAGCAACCAATCTTTAGCTTTCCCTCTCAAAGAAAAAGGAAACAGCTTGAGCTTAATAATATCACTTTCTACATACTTATATTTCTGCATCTCACATAGCTCAACAAAATTGTTGAGATGAGCTGCAGCATCTTCAGTACTAGCACCAGAAAATTGCTCTTTCATAACAAGGTTTAATAAAGCAGGATTAATCTCATAAAAGTTTGCAGCAGTAGCAGGTGGTGCAATAGGAGTGCAGATAAAATCACTATTGTTCATGCTAGTAAAGTCACACAACTTGGTGTTTTCAGGATTGGCCATTTCAGCAAAACTAAAGTAAACAAGTAAAAACAACTACCAAGGATTCTAATTTTTTTGGGTTTTTGATAAAAAACGATGCAGGTAAAATAAATAAAGTAAAGCAAAATAATAACAAAGTAAAGGATGTGCGTGCGAAAACTCCCCTCGCAGAAGTCTTCTACTTCCTCCCCGGCAATGGCACCAGAAAATTAGCTTGATGCGTGGTGAATGACCAGCCCGTTGGGAACCCCAAGAGGAAGGTGTGATGAGTATAGCAGCTAGTTTTCCCTCAGTTAAGAAACCAAGGTTTATCATTCTTGGAGAGGAGAGACAAATGACTGAAGGTGATGCTTGCTAGTTTGCGACAGCTTCGGACAATTTATATATGGCGCCTCATCCAAGCTTTGCTTGCTAGCAGCAACGCGGAACCTGCACAGAACACAACCAAGTACTTTGTTCCCAACTTGCGATGAGGTTGTCAATCTCACCGGTTTGCTTGAAACAAAGGTTATGAGTGTATCGAGTGGAAAACAGTAGAGGTATGCGAATAAGGTAAACAGTGCGAGTAAAGTAAACAGGTGATAGCAATATGATGGAAATAGGACCGGGGTCCACAGTTCACTAGTGGTGTCTCTCCATAAGATAAATAACACATGCTGGGTAAACAAATTACAGTTGGGCAATTGATAGAACAAAGATAAACGTGATATGTCAAGAAGATCACTATGAGATTTACTCTGGGCATTACAACAAAATACATAGACCGCCATCCAACTGCATCTATGACTAATAATCCACTCCCTGGGATATCATCCGAACACCCCATGAGTATTAAGTTGCGAACAACAGATAATTGCATTAAGCAAAGTGTGTAATGTAAACAAAGCATATGCCCTTGAGCATATGAATGTTGTTTTCTCCCTAGTAGCAACAGCACATCTACAACCTTAGAGGTTTCTGTCACTCCCCCAGGTTAAATAGAGGCATGAACCCACTATCGAGCATAAATACCCCCTCTTGGAGTCACTAGCAACTACTCGACCAAGATAGCTACTAATAACGGAGAGCATGCAAGATCATAAATAACATAGAGATAACATAAGATATAATTCAGTACAACAACTCAATCATAACACCAATATTCATCGGATCCCAACAAACCAAACATGTAGAATTACATAACGGTGATCTCAATCATGTAGGGCAGCTCATGAGATCTAAACATGAAGCACATGGTGGAGAAGACAACCATCTAGCTACTGCTATGGACCCATAGTCCAAGGTAGACTACTCACTCATCGCTCTGGAGGCAAGCATAGCGATGAAGAAGACCTCCGGTGGCGATTCCCCTCTCCGGCAGGGTGCCGGGAAGAGCTTCTGGACCCTCCCGATCTTTGGGTCGACGGTGGCGGCGGATCGCGATGTGTTCTGGAAAAGTGATCGGGTGTTTAGGTTTTTTCCGTCGGGGGGTCTTTATAGGCGAAGGGGCGATGTCAGAGGTGGGGCCAGGTGGCCTCACACCTGGCTGGCACGGCCCAGGCCCTGGCCGCGCCGGCCTGGTGTGTGGGGCCCCTGTGGCCCCCCTCCTACTCCTCTTCGGATCTCTGGAAGCTTCCGGGTAAAATAAGACTTCAGGAACTTGTTTCGTCCAATTCCGAGAATATTTCCTGTGTATCACTTCTGAAACACAAAAACAGCAGAAAACAGGGAACTGGCACTGTGGCGACTTGTTAGTAGGTTAGTTCCGGAAAATGCATAAAAGTGCCACGAAGTGTAACGAAACATTAGGCAAATAGTGTAAAAACAAGCATGGAGCATCAAAAAATTATAGATACGTTGGAGACGTATCAGACTCCTCCAGCTTGACGACCGGTGCGCCGCGCGCGTCGAGGTAGCGCGGTGGCGGCGGCGCGGCGCTCTGCGGCCGCCAGGTCCAGCAGCCGCCGCTGCTGCTCCGCCTCCTCCCGCTCCCACTCCCGCCTGGACCACTCGAGCGTCGCGTCGAGCGGCATGGCGTTCTCGGCGGGGACGACGTCGCGGAGAGAGCGGGCGATGGCCTCGCGCATCGCCGCCTTCTCGGCGCGCGCGGCCTCCGCCTCGGCGAGGTCGGACGCGGCCTTGGCAGCAGCGTCCTTCCTCGGCTTGCGATGACGCGGCGGCGACGCGGTGCGCGCCCCCTCGCAGATGACGAGGGCACCGTTGTTGCGCCTCGGCGACGCGGATGGCGGATCCTGCTTGACGGTCCTTGGCGTGGATGCCGAGGACCGTGATGCCGACCTCGTCGCCGACCCGGAGGACGCCGACCCGGAGGAGCCGGATGCCATCCGCCGTGGCATCCAGGAGCTCCCGCGGCAGTGGGAGAGCGTCGGACGCGGCGGCGGCGACATCTCCAGGACCGGGTCGTTGCCGCGCTCTATGTGCTCGAGGACGAACTCGAGGGTGCGGCTCGGCGCGCTCCACCAGCGGCGGCGGGCGGCGGCGTTGTTGCGCGCAGGAGGAGGGGGGGCCGTCGTATGCTGCCAGCTCGTGTTCCTACCGACGCCGGAAGAACACGGTCCACGCCTCCCGGTTGTCGGGGTAGAAGCGCGGGTCAGCGCGCTGCTCGTCGGTCATCGTCTCGATGACCTCGTCGATGGCGGCGTCGAGGGCGGCGCCCGTTAGCGGCGGCGGGATCGGGATGCCACCGGCGCTCAGGCGCCATCCTCCGGGCGCGCGGAAGTCCGGCGGCGCCATGTAGCCCGCCGCGTACAGCAGCCGGCCTTCCCACTGGTGCAGGGAGCGCCGGCCGAATCCGTTGTTGGTCGCGCCGTCCTCGTCCGATCGGTAGCCCGCCATTGCTCGCCTAGAGGAGGTGGGTGGAGAAGGTGGAGAGGTCGATTGGGAGAGATGCTGGCGAATGTGGCCGGCCAGGCGCGGTAGGCCGTGATATATAGGCGGCCTGACATTAACTCGCCTCGCCGCGTGGCTGGCCGTCCATCGGCGGTAGCTTTTACAGCGCGCGGAAGACGAGACGATGAGGACGACGACCGCTCTCTCTCGCCGACAAGTCGGGGCCACACGACGCGCGGGAATTTTCCTCGCCGTTTCGCGCACGTTTCTTTCGTCCGGAGTCCCCGAGCGCGCCCCGGAAGGCCGGGGATGGCCTGGGCTCGCCGGATGGATAAAGGCCCAAATCCGGGTGAAAACGAGGATTCGGGAGCGCGACTAGACAGATTTTTGCTGTCCGGATGAAAAAAATGGGTGCCGAGGGCCTCGCCGGGCTCGTAGCTGGAGATGCTCTTACGATAAGATGGATGGTGTTCCCGTGTTTCGGACCTGCCCTCGAGTGATATGGATATGACTCCACGTCGTCGGCATTGGTGGCCCAAAAGGAGGATATGGAGTGGACTTGACAGACTTCTTTAGCCAATCCCGGTCTTCTGACTTATACCTCACTGGGGGTGACTTCGATGATTTTTCTTTAGTCTGCCGATAAGCATCCTTTTCATCACTTATCTTCTGATATTTTTTGGAAGAGTTGTGCATAGCTGAACTTCGACTTGCGCATGTGCTTATTGTGGCCTTTGCCCTCTTTGGTCTTGCATGCATCTATCTTTGGATTACTGTGTTGCCCCCGAGTGCTAGATATTCTGGCGTACCCTTGATGGAATGACATCTTCAAAATCAACGTCAATATGAATCATCTTCTTGCTCAAAGACTTGGCCCCATCATCTCTTGCGTGAACTTGTCTGCCCTGTGATGAGTTGACTTGTAGTCGCGTCGAAACTTGGTCGTCATCAAGATTGATCTGAACTGGCTTCCATCTTTATGTGCTTCAACAAGTTCCAGTCATCTATTGTCGGCCGATTGTGTGAATGATGAAACACATTGCAATCATTGATGTTCTGGTCGATTGAATTTTACATTATCTCTAGTCTTGACAAGTTCACACATTGCAGTCATTAATAATTATAGGATTAGTCGGCGATGCTCCAAAGATATGATAACACTAGATGGACCTAGCGCGCTCTGCCGCGCCGTCCTCTGAGACCATCGCTAAATTTTTATGGCTTGATTTTTGTTTTGTTGGAGCATACATGGTTTTATTGCTCGCTCACTGACTTTTTCTCTAGGTATAACACGGTGGGGATAGGCGCGTTTTGTAGGACGATGCATGGTCTTTGCGTCGCTGCTTCCCGTGACATAATCGACCAGAGCAACCACCACAACAATACGCAAAAAATGCAGAACAAATACCAGAGAAAAAGAAAGCATCTACCCTAAAAAATACAGGTGGAGACAGCTAGCGACGACGCACAAAAGCCACCCAACCCGGCGCAACTCAGCTAGCGATGAATGGGAAGAGCACCACCAGGCAAAGAGAACCACCATCGCAGCAAGAAGCAAAAAAAGATCCCCTATCAAAACAATGAATAAACCCCGTGGCTCTCACCTCACTTCCACATCGACCACCTATGTCTTTCATAGGCCGCAAGGTAGTGCCTAACCAAGGGTCCACAACCGAACAAACCACCCGCTGCCAATTCCAACGAAAACCAAGCGCTGCAAGTAGGCCTAGCAATTAAGGAGCGACATTGCGATGAACCAAAGACGCTTGATTTTACCGACAGCCAACTACTACGCAAACCCTATACACCACTATGAGGGATGTGGAGGCTCGTCGTGCAGAGAAGATTCAATGGTGGGCCGGGCCCAATTTGTTCGGTAGCTTGTCTGGTTTCTCAGATTTGATACGGCTAGATGTTTCCGGTTTTTTGCATACGATTTTTTCAGTAAACATTTTTTCTTTCTTTTGTTGCTTTATTTATTATTTTCTTTTCTTTATTCTTTCCTTTTCGTGTTTGTTTCTTTTTCTATCATTTTTTCTTCTTTTTTATGATACTTATATCGAAAATTATTCAAGTAGGAATCTGAAAGAATATTCATAGGGTATAAAAGTGGTATACTCCCTCCGTTTAGAAATATAAGATGTTTTAGCTTTGTAAAGTGAATGTATCTAGACATCTTTTAGTGTATAGGTTCGTTTGAACCTACACACTAAAACTTGTCTAGATACATTTGCTTCACATTGCTAAAACATCTTATATTTGTAAACGGAGGGAGTAGATTCAAAATATAGCTTATGTGGATTCGAATAAATATTCCATGAATGCAAAAAAATAATATCATCTTTCAAAGTTTTACACATAGTTTGGAAAAATATGTTCATGAGGTTTAAAAGATGTTTTTATGGATTCTATAAATAGACCATGAATTTGAAATATGTTCATGAGTTCGAAAAAATTGTTCTTGGGTTCAAAAAATGTTCACCAATTCGATAAAATGTTATGGGTGCTTTTGTTAGAAACTGAAAAAATAGTGAACCGGCAGCTCTAAGCTCCGTGACTCTAAACCAAGACACGTACTACTATAATGAAATGGGCCCAACGAAAGAGCTCTTTAGAGATTTCAGAGCTTCTCAATATACACTACAGTTAACAATGGATGCAATAGCTAGCATGTTAATAGCATGGTACATAACCAGGTTTTGGCATCGGGGCACTCTGAAGTACACTGGAAGAGTGATAACTGAAAGCAATCTCTGTTGACAAAAAACACAATGCATGTTCAGTCTAGCATAGGGGAGATGTAGTGAGCTGGTTGCAGAATTAAGGTGTAGCAATGGGACTTAGGTATACTTCTTGTAAACATATTTTCTACGTGGAAATCTGACAATCCATCTTCATAATTAAGGTGTAGTGACAATACAGCAACAAGGTGCCTCAAAACGAACAATCAAGCTGAATGGTTCGGCCAAATTCTAGTACTGCACATGCCAGTCATTGCAAATTTCACCAAAACCTAGCATAACAACCGTGCCAGTTTATAAATGACACAAAGATTTATTTTGTTGCTATAAGCCAAAAATATTTTTATTATTAGCCACCCTAGATTAAATTAAATATTGGACACAACAAACCCAATTTAAGGTTTCAGAGCATTGCAACCCAAAAGAAGGTGATGAAAAGCTCATATAGAAAGTAAAGTAAGCAATGCTCACTTATACGCAAAATCACTTCCACCGGCAGTTCCAGTTAGATATTGGAGGTCAAAGTATGCAGGTATCTTGGTTCGCCTATTTCAGTGCACTGCAAAAACTTCATCGGAATATAAGGAGACGCTTTCAACAGATAAACATCACCAAAATTCAATCCTTGTAGCTTAGGCCATTGGCAATACCAGGCAATTGGGGAAATAATGCAGAGATTAAACAGTAAAGCACATGCGAAAGAAGAACTTGTGTACTGTGTCTCGACTACAGTCACAGACCTAGGGCATGTTTGGTTCTAGCCACATAGTTGCCCCACCAAATATTTGGCTAGCCAAAATTTTGGTTGTCCTTTTAGTTGCCCATGATTTGGCCAACATTGGCAAAAAAAAGTGAACTACATTGGCTAAAGAGCCATTGGCATGCCAAATAATTGGTAAGTATCCAAACAAAGATCAAAGTTTTGGTCATGACCAAAATATTGGTAGGACAAGTTTTGGTCTCAATCCAAACAAGCCCCTAGCTCCCTCCCTATACTTCTCTGCAACTAACCTACAACAGCATCCAAAATATACTATCCAGCAAAAGAAACAGCACAATACTCTTCCCAATCTCTCTAAAACAATTCCACTATTTTCTTGAACTGGCTCCAATCGATAGCAACAACAAACAACACGTATCTTAATCTCTCATTTTCTCTCGGTAACAGGCAGCACCAAGCAAAGGAGCAGCCGACTCTCATCAATTAATTCCACTCACTTTCTGGAGGAGCACCGCGCCTCGCAGCAAATCTGAGAGGCAGCAGCGGAAATAAGCCAGTGGCCAAGCAGCGATTGAGCCTTCTTCTCTGCCCCCAGCAACTCTCTCTCCGTGGACTGCCGAAGTGCTTGACTAGATCATGCGACCGAGCCATGCTCGTCCCCTTCCCTGAGCTTCCTCTCCCCTTCATCGGAACATCAGGGCGTACCCATGGCTCGCCACGCCGTGTTGTGGCCCAGATGCCACCGCCCCATGTTCTGTCTGCCCCTGGTGCGCCCTATCTTCCCCATGTCGCCATCTCTCGATCTCGATTTCACAGGAAAACAAAGAGAGCGGACTAACCTATTCGGGATGCAGGCGGCTCGTAGCGGAGGGTCGTCATCCTTTTCTGCCCAGGCGGTTCCCACCCTCCTCCGCATGACCACATCCCTTTCCTCCGAGGCGGCACAACTCCCCTTCTGCTGTCCAGTGCAGATCCTTCTTCTTTTCCAAGGCATCCCCTTCTCAACCACAGTGGCGTCAGCAGGATCGATAGAGCTCGGCACGCAAACTCTAGGGAATTCCCCTTGCCCGGCTCGCCCTCGATCTCTATCTGGGACTGGGAGCTAGGTGAGACGTTGAGCCGCTGAGTATCACCTGTGCTTTCATTGCTCCAAACCGACATGTTGACCAACGAAAGAACCGACTATCACGCGCATGACACGTCTAGGCAGGCACAACACAGGCTTGACCAGCCAGACGAACCGCGAGTTCCCGAAGAACCAGGCGCCGCCTCTTCGCAGGTGGACCCATCGACAACGACATGTTGATCGATCAGAAACGCCCCAGGCTAGGGAACTTAGAGCTCTTAGCATATATGCCTAGCCTGAAGGTACACTGTTAACTTCTAGACGATATTGAAATATCGACTTTGGAGCTAACCAACTGAGTGGTGGCGTCTTAATGTCATCCAACTCGGTTATGCATCTCCTTTTGCCTTCCTCTTCCGATGCTTTGGAATCGACTATCTTGGAGAACTTCAAACTTGGCTTTATGTTTCTACAACCAAAATTCGACACTTTTAAATGTGCTTTAACAAAATCTGGTTCTTTTTTGGTGAAATCCATGTATTTAGTTTATATGGATGATCATAAAAGTTTCTTAGAAAGTATATTTGGAAGATGAAAGTTCCACTTAAATCAGATTTTTATGTGGTTCTTACATGAGAAGGTATTGTTTACAAAGGACAACTTAGCAAAGAGGAAATGGCAAGGATGCAATAATTGTTATTTTTGTGATCAAAAGGAGATGATTCAACATTTATTTATATCATGTCCTTTGGCACAAATGGTTTGGCAAATTGTGCATATGGCCTTCAACATTATTCCCCACAACACCCCCCAACCCCCCCCCCCCCCCCACCCAAACATTACAAATCTTTTCAGGAATTGGTAAGTGGGGGTTTCAAAGGATGAAAAAGTACAAACCCGAGTTGGGGTGTGCTTTATTATGGGCCATATGGAACATTAGGAATGATTATATCTTTAACATTCTTCTGAGATGATGAGAAGATTATACCTGAAGAGAATATTTTGTTAGAAAGTAAATTTTCCGAGGAAGAAATAAAGGAAGCTGTCTTTAGCTCCTATACTGATGGGGCACCTGGGCCTGATGGCCTTTCCTTTATGTTCTATCAGTGCTTTTGGGAAATAATTAAAGATTACCTGATTAGTCTTTTTGAGGACTGGTTTGATGGAAACTTAGACATTTTTAGACTTAACTTTGAAATGATTACTCTCATTCCACAAGAGAATGAGGCTAGGGAAATGAGAAAATTTAGACTTATTAGCCTTTTAAACTGTAGTTTTAAAATCTTTACTAAGGTTTTAACCAATAGATTTGCTAGAATTCTAGATAGATTGATCTCTTACCAGCAATCTGCCTTTATTAAAGGAAGATTCATTCTGGAAAGTGTGGTCACTGCTCATGAAATAATCCATGAGGTGCATAGAATAAAAGACTAGGGCCTGGTCTTTAAGATATACTATGAAAAAAGCCTATGATAGGGTTAATCTGGATTTCTTGTATGAGATTCTGGCATGTAGGGATTTTGGGCCAAAAATTATCCAACTGATTAAACAAGTAACTCAAGGAGGTGATACGCCTCCAACGTATCTATAATTTTTGATGCTCCATGCTTGTTTTTATACCATTTGCTTAGTGTTTCGTTACACTTCGTGGCACTTTTATGCATTTTCCGGAACTAACCTACTAACAAGTCGCCACGGTGCCATTTCCATGTTTTCTGCTATTTTTGTGTTTCAGAAAAGTTACACAGGAAATATTCTCGGAATTGGACGAAACAAAAGCCGAACGTCCAGAAATTCACTGAAGCTTCCAGAAAACCGAAGAGGAGACGGAGTGGGGCCATGAGGGCCCCACACAACAGGACGGCGCGGCCTGGCCCCTGGCCATGCCCCCTATGTGTGATGGCGCCTCAGCCCACTCCTGACGTTGCCCCTTCGCCTATAAAGACCCCTCGGCGGGAAAAACCTAGGGGACCCGATCACTTTTCCAGAACACATCGCGATCCGCCGCCACCGTCGACCCAAAGATCGGGAGGGTCTAGAAGCTCTTCCCGGCACCCTGCCGGAGAGGGGAATCGCCACCGAAGGTCTTCTTCATCGCCATGCTTGCCTCCGGCGCGATGAGTGAGTAGTCTACCTTGGACTATGGGTCCATAGCAGTAGCTAGATGGTTGTCTTCTCCACCATATGCTTCATGTTTGGATCTCGTGAGTTACCTTACATGATCGAGATCACCGTTATGTAATTCTACATGTTGTGTTTGTTGGGATCGGATGAATATTGCTGTTATGATTGAGTTGAAGTACTGAATATTATCTTTTGTTATCTCTATGTTGTTTATGATCTTGCATGCTCTCCGTTGTTAGTAGCTATCTTGGCCGAGTAGTTGCTAGTGACTCTAAGAGAGGGTATTTATACTCGATAGTGGGTTCATGCCTCTATTTAATCTGGGGGAGTGACAGAAACCTCTAAGGTTGTAGATGTGTTGTTGCTACTAGGGGGAAAACAACATTCATATGCTCAAGGGCATATGCTTTGTTTACATTACACACTTTGCTTAATGCAATTATCTGTTGTTCGCAACTTAATACTTGTGGAGTTCTTGGATTGATTCGCCACAAGTGGATTATTAGTCATAGATGCAGTTGGATGGCGGTCTATGTATCTTGTTGTAATGCCCAGAGTAAATCTCATAGTGATCCTCTCGACATATGCACGTAGTCTTTATTCTATCAATTGCCCAACTGTAATTTGTTTACCCAGCATGTATTATTTTATCTTATGGAGAGACACCACTAGTGAACTGTGGACCCTGGTCCTATTTCCTCTATATTGCTATCACCTGATTACTTTACTCGCACTGTTTACTTTACTCGCATACTATTACTATTTTCCACTCGATACGCTCATTCCTTTGTTTACAGCAAACCGGTGAGATTGACAACCTCATCGTAAGTTGGGAACAAAGTATTTGGTTGTGTTGTGTGCAGGTTCCACGTTACCGCTCACAAAGCAAAGCTCGGACGAGGCGCCCTATAAATTGTCTGGAGCTGTCGTAAGGTAGCGGGCATCACCTTCAGTCGTATTGGCTCCTTCCTCTCCTGATCGACATACCTTGGTTTCTTAACTGAGGGAAAACCTTGCCGCTATATTTATCATACCTTCCTCTTGGGGTTCTCAACTGGACGGTGAAAAGCTATCAACACCGTACCGCATCAAGGTCTTTTCTGGCGCCGTTGCCGGGGAGGAAGAAGAAGACTTCTACAAGGGGAGTTTTCGCACGTACATCCTTTACTTTGTTTTATGTTTTGCTTTACTTTATTTTTGCTTGCATCGTTTTATCGAAAACCCAAAAAATTTAGAATCCTTTGTAGTTGTTTTTACTTGTCTGCTTTTAGTTTGCTAGAATGGCTACTCCTAAAAACACCAAGTTGTGTGACTTTACTAGCACGAACAATAGTGATTTTATCTGCACTCCTATTGCGCCACCTGCTCCTGCTGCAAATTTTTATGAGATTAAGCCTGCTTTGTTGAACCTTGTTATGAAAGAGCAATTTTCGGGTGCTAGTACTGATGATGCTGTAGCTCATCTCAACAATTTTGTTGAGCTATGTGACATGCAAAAATATAAGGATGTTGAAAGTGATATTATTAAGCTTAAGTTGTTTCCTTTTTCTTTGAGAGGAAAAGCTAAAGATTGGTTGCTGTCTTTGCCTAAAAATAGTATTGATTCATGGGCTAAGTGTAAGGATGCTTTTATTGGTAGATACTATCCTCCTGCTAAGATTATAGCTTTGCATAGCAATATTATGAAGTTTAGTCAGTTTGATAATGAACATGTTGCTCAAGCTTGGGAAAGAATGAAATCTATGATAAAGAATTGTCCCACTCATGGACTGACTACTTAGATGATTGTCCAAACTTTTTATGCAGGACTAAATTTTTCTTCGAGGAACCTACTTGATTCAGCTGCTGGAGGCACTTTTATGTCCCTTACCTTGGGCGCCGCAATGAAGCTTCTCGATAATATGATGGTAAATTACTCTGAATGGCACACCGAGAGAGCTCCACAAGGTAAGAAGGTAAATTCTGTTGAGGAAGCCTCTTCCTTGAGTGATAAGACTGATGCTATTATGCTTATGCTTTCAAATGATACGACTCATGTAGATCCTAATAATGTTCCTTTGGCCTCATTGGTTGCTCAAGAAGAGCATGTTGATGTAAACTTTATTAGAAATAATAATTTTAACAACAATGCTTATAGGAACAATTTTGCTAGTAACAATTATAGGCTGTATCCTTCTACCAATGGTAATGGTTATGGTAACTCTTATGGTAATTACTCCAACAACACTAGGGCCGCACCCTCTAAACTTGAAGTCATGCTCAAAGACTTCATGGTTAAACAAACTGCTTTTAATAAAACTGTTGAGGAAAAGTTAGGCAAAATTGATATTCTTGCTTCTAAAGTTGATAGCCTTGCTCATGATGTTAAACTTCTGAAATTTAAATTGTTGCCTAATGAGGTGAAAGAGAACAATGTTTTTGCTACTGCTAATGCTATCCAAGTTATAATTGATGAAAATGTTAGGATGCTAGCAGAATTGCATGCCAGGTGGGAAAGAGAAGATGAGATGGCTAGGAAGATGAAGGTATGTACCATTACTACCTCTAATGATGTTGCTCCTAATGCTATCAATCCTCTTACTTTGATTGGTGTAGAGAAAACTCCCACTCCTTGTGTTAAAAAGCCTAAAACTGCTAAAACTTTTTCTCAAAAGAGTGCTGAATTTTTTTGGAGTGTAGGAGATGATAGCTCTATTTCCTTTAATAATTTTGATGTTGATGGCTGCAATATATCTGAAGTTATTTTGTTCTTGCAAAATCTTGCTTTGACTCCCAATGCTAGTTCTTTAAATGTTGCTTTTACTAAGCATATTACCAATGCTCTCATGGAAATTAGGGATGAAAAGTTGCAACAAAAAGCTTCTATTCCCAAGAAGTTAGAAGATGGTTGGGAACCCATCATTGATATGCATGTTAATGGTTTTGATTGCCATGCTTTATGTGATCTAGGTGCTAGTATTTCTATTATGCCTAGAAAGATTTATGACATGCTTGATTTACCACCGCTTGAAAAGTGTTATTATGATGTTCCTATTGCTGATATTGCTAAGAAGAAACCTTTAGGAAGGATTAATGATGTTCTTATTATGGTTAACAATAACCTTGTTCCTGTTGATTTTCTTGTCATGGATATTGAATGCAATGCTTCATGTCCTTTTATTTTTGGGAAGACCCTTTCTTCGAACTGTAGGTGCCATCATTGATATGAGGGAAGGCACCATCAAATATCAATTCCCACTCAAGAAATGTATGGAACACTTCCCTAGAAAGAGAAAGAAGTTGCTTTTTGACTCTATTCTTAGAGCAAATTATGAGCTTGATGCTTCATCACTTGATATTACTTGATTTGCATTTTTTGCGCCTAGCTCAAAGGCGTTAAAGAAAAGCACTCTTGGGAGATAACCCAATGTTTTTTTTTCAGTAATTTTTCTTTTATTTGAGTCTTGGAAGTTATTACTACTGTAATTACCTCTCCTTATCCTTTTTATTTCGTTTTTGTGCCAAGAGAAGCCTCTAATTTGAGCAAGGTAAGATTTGGGGATGTTGCTGTCCTGAAACAGTTTTCGGTGCTGCACTGTAAAAAATCGTGAAAATTCTCTGTATATCTTCTAGACCTGCGATTTCTTGTGCATATTCCCCAGGTTATATCCAAACTTTCATTAGTTGAACACTTTTTGATTTCAGCAACATAAAACCCTCTAAAAATTTGACCTTTATCAGCTGTTCTGTTTTGACAGATTTCGGCCAATATTTGTGTTTGCCGCTTTATCGCTTTCTTTTTGAGTTCTTTTGATCACAAAACTTTTGGGGAAGTGACTACAGTAGTATATGCTTTATATGTGGTGGTTTTGAGTTGAAACCTGAAGTAAAAGAGGTTAATTCAATGTTATGCTTACACTAATGTTGCTAATAGATTTGTGTTTAGTTTTGTATGAAGGAATTTTATAAGTGTAGGGATTGGAGAATGATGCGATGAGTTGAAGAATGGACAAAAGCTCAAGCTTGGGGATGCCCATGCATCACCCCAAGAAATATCCAAGAAGTACAAGTGTCAAATCTTGGGGATGCCCCCGAGGCACCCCTTCTTCATCGGCAAAAATCAGGTCACCTTTCAAGACACTATATTTTTATTGCTTCATGCATTATGCGTTTTTCTTGGAGCGTCAGTTGTTTTTAGTTTTTAGTTTAGTTTTGTTTTGTTTGCTGCAATAAATGGTTGGACCCCAACAAATTCCTTTTGGAGAAGTTTCCTTGCTTTTCATTTGCCAAGAACACTCTGTTTTTCACTCTATTCGTTTCAACGAGTGTTCTTCTTTTTCTAGAACTGCGTTTAGTTTTCGATTTTCGCCTTGATAGGTGTTAAGATCTTGTTATATCTTTTCATCAAGGTGTATTTTTGCCTCTGGTCCTTGTTGGTTTTCATCAAAAGAGTCGGTTATAAAAAGTTTGAATGGTGTTGGAAAAGAGAAAAAGCTTTATGCAAAAAAGTGGTACAAGAAGGAGCTTGTGTAAACTGTGGCCTAGGCTTTTGCATATCGTGCTTGATGTCTTTTTGATAGTATGCTTAGTGGTTTTTCTGTAGCACAACTTGTCTCAAATAACTGAGATTGCTTAATGAGCCTTTGAAAAAATCATGCGTTCTTTTAATTATTTGGAAGCATTATTTTGGTTTTCTCCTTTGATGCTTTATTTGGGTTGACTTGGCACATGCTCACACATGTTTGACTCATACAAAGTCACCATAAAGCCTCTATGATCATTTAGTTTTTGACTTTTGATACCATCTTATACTTCTTTTAATGTCGCTATGCATGATTATGGCCGTTATTGCTCTCTTAGTTGGTCGCTCCCTGTCTTTTGCTAGCCCTCGTTTTGTACTGAGTATGAGCTCTACTCGTGCATCCAACTCCTAAAAACCAAGTTTTGCCAAAGTGTCCACCATACATACCTATTAGTAATTTGTTATTCCAAAGTACATTTGACTTGCTTTTATCTATCCTTCAAATTAAACTCTTTTTGGTGTTATGCGAAAGTTGGTCAGTAAAGCTCTCACGAACCGGATGGCACACTTTACTTTTCTCGCTTTAAATTTTTGACATTGTGGTCTCTTATGTTGAGTTGTTATGCTTGCAAGTTGTAAGTTGGGAATTAGCCCAGCCATGCCATCATGGGGCAAGCTTTCAACATTGCACTTCTTATTTGAGTTGATATCGTGATCTTTTGTTTAAGGATACTCACGGTGTGAAATGAATTGGGAATCTTGCGAGATCATGGAGTTTGTATATGTGTTAGAGAAACGCCTGGGCCGCCAATCTAAGCCATGCATAATTCGTAGTGGAAATTTATAGCATGCCCATAGTGGACATTCGATGACGCATCTCAAAATAAAAAGCTATACAAATGGTAAATAAAAGAGATGTCAAGGTGTTCATTGTCTGCTTGTCCTGTCATTTTGATGTGGGCTTGTTCCATGTCATCGGGCACGGAGGTACCCCGTTGGCAGTTCTCGATGATACGTGTATACTTACAATGACAAGAGCTTACTTGGGACTCTAAGTAAAGTAGCATGAGGTTTAGGTACTCGTATTCACGGGACACGAGGTTTTCAACTTATGATTTGTCAAACATATGCAGCATAAGTGTTCTCGTATTAACTTTAACCATTCAAGATGTTTATGATGGGCGCAAAGAGAGCTCAAAGCCGGTAAGTACCATAATTTTTGAAGGTTTATAAAACTTGCAATCACCGCTTCCCTCTGCGAAGGGCCTTTCTTTTTACTTTTATGTTGAGTCACCACCTTCTACCTTTATGCACCGTCTAAGAGAGCATAGTTGTCATTCTGAGTATAATGTGCATTGTCCCAAAGTTTTCATTGATTGATTTATATTGTTGGTTTCACTTGTTCTTAAATTACTTGTATCTAGTCGCCCTCTTAAACTTGAAGGTGTCCTATGCATTTATGTTTTGCTCTCCATGAGAGACAAGCTGAAAACCATTTGTATGTTTTTCCTTATGATTTGAACACACGTTTGACTTTCATTGTTTTATTTTCATGATCTTTTGTTTGTGTTCATTTTCATGTTATAACATGGTTGCTAAGTTTCTTCTATCAAGATTATATCTTTCATGCCCATGTTTTAAGTTCTTTTGATGCCAGCGCACAACGCTTACATACATGATCAAGATTGTGTAGGTGTATGTCACCTCAAAAATTATTTCTTCTGTTATCACTTACCTACTCGAGGACGAGCAGGAGTTAAGCTTGGGGATGCTGATACATCTCCAACGTATCTATAATTTTTGATGCTCCTTTCTTGTTTTTACACCATTTGCTTAGTGTTTCGTTACACTTCGTGGCACTTTTATGCATTTTCCGGAACTAACCTATTAACAAGTTGCCACAGTGCTAGTCCCTTGTTTTTTGCTGTTTTTGTGTTTCAGAAAAGTTACACAGGAAATATTCTCAGAATTGGACGAAATAAAAGCCGAACGTCTAAAAATTCACCGAAGCTTCCAGAGAACCGAAGAGGAGACGGAGTGGGGCCACGAGGGCCCCATACAATAGGGCGGCGCGACCTGGCCCCTGGCCGCGCCCCCTACGTGTGACGGCGCCTCAGCCCACTCCTGACGTTGCCCCTTCGCCTATAAAGACCCCTCGATGGGAAAAACCTAGGGGACCCGATCCCTTTTCTAGAACACATCGTGATCCGCCGCCGTCGTCGACCCGAAGATCGAGAGGGTCCAGAAGCTCTTCCCGGCACCCTGCCGGAGAGGGGAATCACCACCGGAGGTCTTCTTCATCGCCATGCTTGCCTTCGGCACGATGAGTGAGTAGTCTACCTTGGACTATGGGTCCATAGCAGTAGCTAGATGGTTGTCTTCTCCACCATGTGCTTCATGTTTAGATCTAGTGAGCTGCCTTACATGATCGAGATCACCGTTATGTAATTTTGCATGTTGTGTTTGTTGGGATCCGATGAATATTGGTGTTATGATTGAGTTGAAGTACTGAATATTATCTTTTGTTATCTCTATGTTGTTTATGATCTTGCATGCTCTCCATTGTTAGTAGCTATCTTGGCCGAGTAGTTGCTAGTGACTCCAAGAGGGGGTATTTATGCTCGATAGTGGGTTCATGCCTCTATTTAATCTGGGGGAGTGACAGAAACCTCTAAGGTTGTAGATGTGCTATTGCTACTAGGGGAAAACAACATTCATATACTCAAGGGCATATGCTTTGTTTACATTACACACTTTGCTTAATGCAATTATCTATTGTTCGCAACTTAATACTTGTGGAGTTCTCAAATTGATTCGCCACAAGTGGATTATTAGTCATAGATGCAGTTGGATGGCGGTCTATGTATCTTGTTGTAATGCCCAGAGTAAATCTCATAGTGATCCTCTCGACATATGCACGTTGTCTTTATTCTATCAATTGCCCAACTGTAATTTGTTTACCCAGCATGTATTATTTTATCTTATGGAGAGACACCACTAGTGAACTGTGGACCCTGGTCCTATTTCCTCTATATTGCTATCACCTGTTTACTTTACTCGCACTATTTACTTTACTCGCATACTATTACTATTTTCCACTCGATATGCTCGTTCCTTTGTTTACAGCAAACCGGTGAGATTGACAACCTCATCGTAAGTTGGGAACAAAGTATTTGGTTGTGTTGTGTGCAGGTTCCACGTTGCCGCTCGCAAAGCAAAGCTCGGACGAGGTGCCCTATAAATTGTCTGGAGCTGTCGCAAGCTAGCGGGCATCACCTTCAGTCGTATTGGCTCCTTCCTCTCCTGATCGACATACCTTGGTTTCTTAACTGAGGGAAAACCTTGCTGCTATATTCATCATACCTTCCTCTTGGGGTTTCCAACTGGACAGTGAAAAGCTATCAACACCATAACGCATTAGGAGGTTCAGTGGGGGTCAAGATAAATGATTTGGAAGGGGATTTCTTCCTAACTGGGAAAGGTCTCAAGCAGTGAAACCCCTTGGCACCTCTCTTGTTTAATTTTGTAGTGGATATTTTCTCTAGAATGATTAACAAAGGATCATCTTGTGGGATTGTCAGAGGTTTGTGCCCTCATCTAGTTCCAGGGGTAGTTAGTTTACAATATGGAGATGACACTCTCATTTTTTTTTAGAAAAAGATGAGAGAAATGCTATTAATCTGAAGTGGACTTTACTTGCTTTGAGCAGATTTCTGGCATGAAAATTAACTATCATAAGAGTGAACTTATGGCTATCAACTTAGACCCAGAGGAGATGCAACCTTTCTTAGGTATTTTTCTGTGTGTAGCTGGTAAATTCCCTATGAAATACTTAGGCATTCCTTTACATTTTGAAAAACCCAGAAGTGAAGATTTGCAACCTTTAATTGATAGTCTGTTAAGTAGAATGGCTAGTTAGAGAGCAAAGCTTTTGTCCTCTGAGGCAAAAAGAATCTTGGTCCAAACCTGCCTGGCCAGTATTTCCATTTATCTTCTATCCTTTTTTAAATTCCCAAAATGGGCTCTCCAATAGATTAATACTCAGCTAGCAAATTGTATGTGGAATGATGAGGAAGGTCAAAAGAAAATTCACCTAGCAAACTGGCCTTCTATCTGTATGAAGAAAGATTATGGTTCACTAGGAATTCCAAATCTACAAGATCTTAATATCTGTCTGATTGGATCCTGGATTAGGAGATATATCAATGGTGAGGGTAGCCTTTGGAAAAGAGTAGTTGATGCTAAGTATAATACAAAAAATCCCAAACATCCTCTTCTGCCATAATACACACCCCTCTGTCTTTTGGAAGGGGGTTATATGGGCAGCTGGAGCTGTTAAGTTTGGATATAAATGGCTAGTGGCAAATGGAAAAGCCATCAAGTTCTGGGAGGACACCTGGTATGGTAATGCTCCCCTAGTTGTTAAGTACTGGGACATATATATGATAGTTAACCAACAGGCTCAAACTGTTTATGAGCTGTGGGATGGTTCTCAGCTTAAGTGTACTTTTAGAAGAACTTTCATTGAGGAGTTGATGACTGAGTGCTAGAGATCCTAGAAATAGCCAAAGGGATCACCTTTAGTAACTCCCGTGATCAGTTGATCTGGAAATATGAATCTAATGGGGTATATTCTTCTATGTCCTTATATGCTATTGTTAATTTTAGGTGTATCCAACCTGTTTATTTACCTGCTGTGTGGGACTTGAAGATACCACACCTAGAGTCCAAAACTTTCTTTGGTTATTCTCACATAAAAGATATTTACACTTCAATATTGTTTCATCTGCCATCATTTGGACCATTTGGAATAATAGGAATAGCATTGTGTTCAACCGTAACTCGTGGCTCAATATGAAACAGGTCTGGCAACGACTGCTGTTTTATCTGAGGTCCTGGAAGATCCCTTTCAAGGATCAAAGGTGGGAGATGGTGGATCGTTTCATGATACAGTTGATCAGAAAACTCCAGGTCCCCCTGGTGCTGATGCCGGACTGACTTGCACTGTCTTCGGCTGGTCAACAGTCTAGAATTCCTTCTCATCCTCCAAGCCACATGGTTGGCGTGCATCTGAAGCTTACCTGAAGGCACACCCGTAGGAGTCTGACGAGATCCATGTGATCATGGGCTGAAAACAAAGTTGTTCATGTTGCTGAGCATGTAATAGTCTAGTCCTTCTGCGCTTGTAATTGGTGCACTTGCCTTTATTTTCATAGCTAGTTTCTTAGGTTTATTTCTAGAAGACTTGCTTCAAAAGCTGCTAAACTTGCTACTCTGTATGGTTTCATTTCGATGAAATGGAACTGGGGTGAATCCCTGATTTTCTATAAAAAAAATCTTTAACAATGTAAAATCTACTTTCTTCATGCAGGTTATCCCATTGGCTACATACTGGATCTGTATATGGTCTTACCTAAAAATAATGGAAAAAAAGAGGATTTGGTTACTGGATGCAACCGGCTAGAGAAGGTTAAACGAGATCTTTGTTTAATATGGTAGCTCAAAGAGGATACTTTTTATCTCTTGTTTTTATATTTTTGTTCGATGTATCTATCTTGTGTGAGTTGTGATGTAATGTTTTGTAAGACTCAACTTTGATTAAAGCAAAAAAAAGGCGCATGCATCAAATCCATGAAGAGGCTAAGATGAGTGCCTTCATTTTGAAAAAAATAGTTGCATGCGCCGCCCTACATGACGACTGAGGGTAGCTGGTCGGATAGCTAGTTGTGGTGTAGCCGACTCCTCCATTGATCATCATGTTCGACTGTAAGTCAGTTGCCAATGGATTAAACCGCGAGACATCCTCTTGAACAAGAGTTACCCCGTATTGATCCATGGACCTCGATCGCCATGTTATTCACTGATATATTAAGGGGTTGTCGATGAACACAAATTTGACTCTAAGCATGTCGCGGATATATATAATTGCCAAGATTCTCAACGGTATACATAGTCATCCTTTGCTCATAAGAGATTTTTTTTATAGCCAACCTAATGTGTGTGTTGAAAGATTCAACGACACTTGAGCGTTCACAAGGCGTAGCTGAGCCAAAGCAGTCTTTCGATTAATGGGCACCTACTTCTGCAATGGACCTACAAACTTTTTTTTCACCAAACGGGTGTTGGAATTATGCCCTAGAGGCAATAATAAAGATGTTATTATTTTAATTCTTGTTCATGATAATGTTTATATTCTATGCAAGAATTGTATTAAGCGGAAAGATTAATACTTGTGTAGTTTATGAACAACACCGTGTCCCTAGTATGCCTCTATGGACTAGTTCATTGATTAATGATGGTTAAGGTTTCCTAACCATAGACATGAGTTTTCAATTAATAATGAGGTCATATCATTAGGAGAATGATGTGATGGACATACCCAAATAAAGCACAACAATTAGATTGTGTTATTATGTTTATCTTTGTGAAGCTTTTTCCTATGTCAAGTATTGTATTCCTTAGACCATGAGATAATGCAACTCCCTAGTGCTGGAAGAGATCTTTGAGGTCATCAAACATCATCCTATAAAAGGGTGATCATAAAGGTGTCTCTCAGGTGATCGGAAAGTACTTGTTGGGTTGTATGTATCGAGATGGAATTTGCCCCTCCCGAGTCGGAGAGATATACTTCGGGCCCACTCGGTAATCGATATCAACACCGCTTGCAAGCATGTGGTTAAGGAGTTAATCACAAAGTGATATTGGATTACAGAACTAGTAAAGTACTTGCTGTGAACGAGATTGAACTAGGTATGCCGATACCGACGATCGAATCTCGGGCAAGTAAAATATCGCGAGACAAAGGGAATACATATACGGGATTAATTGAATCCTGGCATCGTGGTTCATCTGATATGATCATCGATGAATATGTGGGAGTCAATATGGGTTTCCAGATCCCGCTATTGATTATTGATAGAAGACCATGTCTGCATATTCTCGAACCCATAGGGTCACACACTTAACGTCCATCGATGCTAGGATAGAATGGATAATTGGTTATTGAGTTTTTATTCGGAGTGTCGAATGAGATCCCAGACATCACGAGAGGTTCCGAAATGGTCCGGAGAATAAGATTCATGTAAAGGAAAGCAGTTTTTTGGATTCCGCAAAGGTTTTGGAGTTTATCGGTATTATACCGGAGTGTTCTAGAAGGTTCTTGAGTGGGGCCATAGTGGGCCCACTTGGCGGAGGCCTGCGTGGGCCTAAAGGGGAGTGTCCTGGACACTTGGGCCAGGCACACCAAGACCCTAAGGCCCAGCCAGTCAGCCCAGGGGAAACCCTGAGGGATTCTTCTAGAAGAAAGGGGGAAAACTTGCCCCCCACTCCTCCCCTTTGGCCGCCGGCCCTAGGACTTGGAGGAGGGGCCAAGCTGGCTGCCCAGCCTCCTATATAAGGGAGGGCTCGGGCGCAGCCCCCCTCTCTCCCAACCCTAGCCACCGGCCAATTGCTGCCCCTCCACTTCTCTCTCGCGCGACTGCACGTAGGCGAAGCCCTGCTGTAGAAACTGTCCACCATAAGCTCCACGCTGTCGTGTTGCTGATCCAATCTATCTCTCCACCATACTTGCTAGACCAAGGAAGAAGGAGACGTCTTTGTGCTGTACGTGTGCATCTCTCGGAGGCGTTGCCACTTGCGGCGTTGGATCGGATAGGATCGCGAGGAGACAGCTAGTATGACTACATCACCCACGTTCTGTTGAACATTTCCGTTGTGCGATTTCTTCAAGGGTATGAAGATCTCATCTATCTCTCTCATTGATTACATCTCCTAGATTAGATCTTGGCTTTGTTGTTCGCATCCGTAGGAAATTTTTTGATTTACTATGGTGCAAAACTCTTCAGTGGTATCAGAGCTAGATCTGTGCGTAGAAGTGTTTCACGAGTAGAACGCAACATGCTTGTTGCGGGCATTGATGTTTTCTGTTGCAAACTTCTATTTTGTGTATTTCTTATGGCACAGCATAGTGAGATCAAAGCGGTCCAGGCCAACCTTACGCGACCTCGTTCGCGAGACCGGCTCCGCACTTGACGTATGGCTTATTCCACACATGCGGCTGGTGGATGCCAGTTTATCTCACTATAGTTGTCATGAGATTTACAATGGATGTTGGCAACCATAATATCACCGTTGTGGCTTTTCGTAGGTAAGAATCGTTCTTAACTTGTTACTCCCATAAGCCGCGTAAAACATGCAATAACAAAGTAGAGGCGTCTAACTTGTTTTTGCTGGGAGTGTTTTGTGATATGGTATGGCCCAAGACATGATGTGTATGAATTGAGATGTATGCAATGATCATGTTTTGTAATATTTCATGACTTGCATGTCGATGAGTTCACAACCGGCAGGAGCCATATGGTTGTCTTTATAATTTTGTATGACCTGCGTGTCAACTTTTATATGCCATGTAATAGCTTTACTTTATCACTAAGTAGTTAGCAATAGTTGTAGTTGCTATTCTTGGTGGAGGCAATCATGGTGGAGTGATGGAGATCATGCCGGTGCGCACAAGATGGAGATCATTGCGCGAAGATTGGCTATACCATGTCACATAAATTTTATGCATGTGATGTTTATCCTTTATGTATCTTATTATGCTTTGATCGCGACGGTAGCATTATAAGATGATTCCTCACTTAAAGATCAAGATAAATTGTGTTCTCCCCTCGTATGCACCGTTGAGAAAGTTCATCGTTTTGAAGCATCTCGTGATGATTGGGTGCTATAAACTCTACGTTCACATACAACGGGTGCAGGCCAGTTTTGCACATGCATAGATACTTGGGTTTGACTTGACAAGCCTAGCCTGTACAGACATGGCCTCAGAACACACGAACCGAAAGGTTAAACATGAGTCATATGAATGATATGATTGACACTTTGTTGTCCATCATTGAAACCACATCTCTTCTCGTGAAGATCGGATTAGGTGTGGTGAATTTGGATCGTGTTCACTAAACAACTTGAGGGATGTTGAATTTAGTGGGAGTTCATCTAGTAATTTGATTAAGTTGAACTAATTATCATGAACATAGTCTAAATTGTACTTGCAAATTTTGTAGATCAAATGGCTAAATCCAACTTCAACTTCAACATGTTTGCTGAGAAAGAAAAGTTTAAAAACAATGGGTCTAACTTCACCAACTGGTTCCGCAATCTGAGGATCATTCTCGCAGGCTGATACGTCTCCAACGTATCTATAATTTTTGATGCTCCATGCTTGTTTTTACACCATTTGCCTACTGTTTCATTACACTTCGTGGCACTTTTATGCATTTTCCGGAACTAACCTATTAACAAGTTGCCACAGTGCCAGTTCCCTGTTTTCTGCTGTTTTTGTGTTTCAGAAGTGATACACGGAAATATTCTCGGAATTGGACGAAACAAGTTCCTGAAGTCTTATTTTACCCGGAAGCTTCCAGAGATCCGAAGGAGAGAAGGAGAGGGGCCACCAGGGTGTGAGGCCACCTGGCCCCTCCTCTGATATCGCCCCTTCGCCTATAAAGACCCCCCGACGGAAAAAACCTAAGGACCCGATCACTTTTCCAGAACACATCGCGATCCGCTGCCACCATCGACCCGAAGATCGGGAGGGTCCAGAAGCTCTTCCCGGCACCCTGCCGGAGAGGGGAATCGCCACCGGAGGTCTTCTTCATCGCCATGCTTGCCTCCGGAGCAATGAGTAAGTAGTCTACCTTGGACTATGGGTCCATAGCAGTAGCTAGATGGTTGTCTTCTCCACCATGTGCTTCATGTTTAGATCTCATGAGCTGCCCTACATGATTGAGATCACCGTTATGTAATTCTACATGTTTGGTTTGTTGGGATCCGATGAATATTGGTGTTTATGATTGAGTTGCTGTACTGAATATTATCTTTTGTTATCTCTATGTTGTTTATGATCTTGCATGCTCTCTATTGTTAGTAGCTATCTTGGCCGAGTAGTTGCTAGTGACTCCAAGAGGGGGTATTTATGCTCGATAGTGGGTTCATGCCTCTATTTAACCTGGGGGAGTGACAGAAACCTCTAAGGTTGTAGATGTGCTGTTGCTACTAGGGAGAAAACAACATTCATATGCTCAAGGGCATATGCTTTGTTTACATTACACACTTTGCTTAATGCAATTATCTGTTATTCGCAACTTAATACTTGTGGAGTTCTCGGATTGATTCGCCACAAGTGGATTATTAGTCATAGATGCAGTTGGATGGCGGTCTATGTATCTTGTTGTAATGCCCAGAGTAAATCTCATAGTGATCTTTTTGACATATCACGTTTATCTTTATTCTATCAATTGCCCAACTGTAATTTGTTTACCCAGCATGTGTTATTTATCTTATGGAGAGACACCACTAGTGAACTGTGGACCCCGGTCCTATTTCCATCATATTGCTATCACCTGTTTACTTTACTCGCACTGTTTACTTTACTCGCATACTCTATTGTTTTCCACTCGATACGCTCATAACCTTTGTTTCAAGCAAACCGGTGAGATTGACAACCTCATCGCAAGTTGGGAACAAAGTACTTGGTTGTGTGTGTAGGTTCCACGTTGCAGCTAGCAAGCAAAGCTTGGACGAGGCGCCATATATAAATTGTCCGAAGCCATCGCAAACTAGCAAGCATCACCTTCAGTCGTTTGTCTCTCCTCTCCAAGAACGATAATCTTGGTTTCTTAACTGAGGGAAAATCTTGCTGCTGTACTCATCACACCTTCCTCTTGGGGTTCCCAACGGGCTGGACATTCAACTAGGCACCAGCTCTTTTCTGGCGCCATCATCCCAGCAATCAAGCTCTTTTCTGGCGCTGTTGCCGAGGAGGAAGTAGAAGACTTCTGCGAGGGGAGTTTTTTCGCACGCACATCCTTTACTTTGTTATTGTTTTGCTTTACTTTATTTATTTTACCTGCATCGTTTTTATCAAAAACCCAAAAAAATTAGAATCCTTGGTAGTTGTTTTTACTTGTTTACTTCCGTTTTGCTGAAATGGCCAATCCTGAAAACACCAAGTTGTGTGACTTTACTAGCACGAACAATAGTGATTTTATCTGCACTCCTATTGCACCACCTGCTCCTGCTGCAAACTTTTATGAGATTAAGCCTGCTTTGTTGAACCTTGTTATGAAAGAGCAATTTTCTGGTGCTAGTATTGAAGACGCTGCAGCTCATCTCAACAATTTTGTTGAGCTATGTGAGATGCAGAAATATAAGGATGTAGAAAGTGATATTATTAAGCTCAAGTTGTTTCCTTTTTCTTTGAGAGGAAAAGCTAAAGATTGGTTGCTGTCTTTGACTAAGAATAGTATTGATTCATGGGCTAAGTGTAAGAAAGCTTTTATTGGTAGATACTATCCTCCTGCTAAGATTATATCCTTGCGTAGCAATATTATGAAGTTTACTCAGTTTGATAATGAACATGTTGCTCAAGCTTGGGAAAGAATGAAATCTATGATAAAGAATTGCCCCACTCATGGACTGACTACTTGGATGATTATCCAAACTTATTATGCAGGACTGAATTTTTCTTCGAGGAACCTACTTGATTCAGCTGCTGGAGGCACTTTTATGTCCCTTACCTTGGGCACCGCAACAAAGCTACTCGACAACATGATGGTAAATTATTCCGAATGGCACACCGAGAGAGCTCCACAAGGTAAGAAGGTAAATTCTGTTGAGGAAACCTCTTCCTTGAATGATAAGATTGATACCATTATGGCTATGCTTGCTAATGATAGGACTCATGTTGATCCTAATAATATTCCTTTGGCCTCTCTGGTTCCTCAAGAAGAGCATGTTGATGTGAATTTCATTAGAAACAATAATTTTAACAACAATGCTTATAGGAACAATTTTGCTAGTAACAATTATAGGCCGTATCCTTCTACCAATGGTAATGGTTATGGTAACTCTTATGGTAATTCCTACAACAACACTAGGGCCGTGCCCTCCGAGCTTGAGGTAATGCTCAAGGACTTCATCGGTAAGCAAACTGCTTTTAACAAGTCTGTTGAGGAAAAGTTAGACAAAATTGATATTCTTGCTTCTAAAGTTGATAGCCTTGCTCATGATTTTGAACTTCTGAAATTAAAAGTGTTGCCTAATGATGTGAAAGAGAACAATGTTTTTGCTACCGCTAATGCTATTCAAGTTGGAATTGATGAAAATATTAGATTGTTAGCGGAATTGCATGCCAGGTGGGAAAGAGAAGATGAGATGGCTAGAGAGATGAAGGTATGTACCATTACTACCTCTAATGATGTTGCTCCTAATGCTAGCAATCCTCTTACTTTGATTGGTGTAGAGAAAACTCCTACTCCTTGTGTTAAAAAGCCTAAAACTGCCAAAACTTTTTCTCAAAAGAGTGCTAAATTTTTTCGGAGTGTAGGAGATGATAGCTCTACTTCTTTTAATGATTTTGATGTTGATGGCTGCAATATATCTGAAGTTATTTTGTTCTTGCAAAAGCTTGCTTTGACTCCCAATGCTAGTTCTTTAAATATTGCTTTTACTAAGCATATTACCAATGCTCTCATGAAAATTAGGGATGAAAAGTTGAAGCAAAAAGCCTCTGTTCCCAAGAAGTTAGAAGATGGTTGGGAACCCATCATTGATATGCATGTTAATGGTTATGATTGCCATGCTTTATGTGATCTAGGTGCTAGTATTTCTATCATGCCTAGAAAGATTTATGACATGCTTGATTTACCACCGCTTGAAAAGTGTTATTATGATGTTCCTATTGCTGATGTTGCTAAGAAGAAACCTTTGGGAAGGATTAATGATGTTCTTATTGTGGTTAACAATAACCTTGTTCCTGTTGATTTTCTTGTTATGGACGTCGAATGCCATGCTTCATGTCCTATTATTTTGGGAAGACCCTTTCTTCGAACTGTAGGTGCCATCATTGATATGAGGGAAGGCACCATCAAATATCAATTTCCACTCAAGAAAGGTATGGAACACTTCCCTAGGAAAAGAAAGAAATTACATTTTGACTCTATTCTTAGAGCAAATTATGAGCTTGATGCTTCATCACTTGATGTTACTTGATTCGCAATTTTCTGCGCCTAGCTCAAAGGCGTTAAAGAAAAGCACTCTTGGGAGATAACCCAATATTTTATTTTCAGTAATTTTTCTTTTATTTGAGTCTTGGAAGTCATTACTACTGTAATGACCGCTCCTTATGTTGTTTATTTTGATTTTGTGCCAAGAGAAGCCTCTAATTCGAGTGAGGAAAAGATTTGGGGATGTTGCTGTCCTGAAACTGTTTTCGGTGCTGAACCGTAAAAATTCGTATAAATTCTCTGTATATCTTTTGGACCTGCAATTTCTTGTGCATATGCCCCAGGTTATATCCAAACTTTCGTTAGTTGAACACTTTTTGATTTGAGCAACAGAAAACCCCTCAAAAATTCGACATTTGTCAGCTGTTCAGTTTTGACAGATTTCTGCCAATATTTGTGTTCAAAAACAAAACTATACACACCGTGGTAGCTACACACCCTTTCAAAAGCAAACACGTGTCTAACGGTGTTAGTTTGCATGGAATCTTTTTGCACTAGCCTCCACGGGCCCGAGCCACTCCCCTCTATCCTTATCATGTCGTTTCTCCTCGCAGATACTCTGAGTCTTGTCACTAAGTACCTTGTCGTTTGCTAATTAACAGTTGTTAAGTATAGTGAACTAGCAGCAAAAGGCAAAAAAACAGCCCAAAACGACTGATTAGGAGCTCATAGTGGCTAATTAGGAGAACATAGCAGCTAGTTAGGAATCCACTTTACATAGACGCTTAAGGAATCCCTAAATGTCAAAGCTAATTAACAAAGCGCTTTATACTCCATACTAGTTTCCCACCAGCGGCTAATTAGTTTCGAAGTTTCACAGGAAATAAAAATCTAGAGTCACATAATAGCATACATAGATAAATCTCAGCTCAATCATCTAAGGAAACTGAAAGGAGAAACTACATCCAGATCAACAACATATTTTTCCAAAATTTGTCTAGTTTCGTACTCAGGTCAACAAGATCCAACGAAGAAAGAATTGGAGAGAATCAAAAAGGCAAGATCGATTGAACAAGAAAAACTAAATAGGAGAGGTCGGATCCAGGCCAGCATGCCAAGATCCGTGGCGTCCATGCCTAGGATTGGCCCTTCCATGGCATCGCGCTGGTCGTCCTGCAGGTCTCCGGCCCTGTGCGGTGCGGAACGGAATGGCCACGGCAGGGGAGCCAAGAACTGCGGCTGACGCTGGGGTCGTCGAGCTCCACCTTGATGGCGAGGAGTGGCTGCTGCTGCTGCAAGGCGCCCTGCTGCTGCTGGTGCTGCTGCAGGGTGACGGCAGGCGGCGGCTGCTGGAGGTCGACACAGCCGCGATGCTGGTTGGCCTGCGCGCGCTTGAGGGCGGCGAAAGTCCCAGGTGATGCGGCCCAGCGCGAGGAAGTGTGCCACGACCCGCAATCCACATGCCACCGTCGGGCACGGACGGAGATGGGAGATTGAAGGCATCGCCGTGGCCGATTTCTTTCCTCCTTGCTTCCCGACAGCGTGGATACAAGAGCAGCTTGCGAGGGTGGCGGGTTGTGGTGGCTTGCGGGAGTGCCCGGCGGCGGCGCTAGCTTGCTCCCGGCGGCTTCTCCCCCAGCAGGCTCCCGGAGGTGCGTAGGAGCGTGGCAGAGCTCTAGGCGGCCTCCCTCCAGGCGGGGACGCGGGCGAGCGTGGAGAGCCGAGAGCGGAGAGGTGGAGCTCGATGAGCCGCCGATGCCCTCCAAGGTCGTATTCCTCCCTCGTGAGCACGTTCTCGCCCAGCTCGAGGTGGGAATCTGGCGCTGCCCTGACCACCGTTGACTCCGCCGTGGGGCGAGGTCAGGGGTCCCTGTGGCCGCGCGAGGAGGCGTCGGTGGCGTTCGCCGACCACAGGTGGCGCCCAACGGCCAGCCCCGCGTAGAAGGGCACGAAGAACGCCGCGGCGCGCGCCGGGTCGGCGGTGCAGCACCGGTGCGAGAGCAGGCGGCGGTGGACGATAAGCTCGAGCAGCGGTGGAGAGATGAGAGAGACAGGGAGAGGATAAGGTGGGGAGTGGAGTGGCTCGGGGCGTGGATGCCGATGGAAAGTGGTGGAGCAAGATTCCTACACACGCTTTGATCCGTTAACTGGCCATGAGTCGTTCGAAGAATCCAACGGTGGTGCAAAGAATCCAACGATGATTAGAGGGTGTGTACGTACCAAGGTGTGTAGCAAATCCACTCTCTATTTGTGTTTGCCACTTTATCGCTTTCTTTTGAGTTTTTTTGATCACGGAACTTTTGGGGAGGTTGCTACAGTAGTATTTGCTTTCTATGTGGTGGTTTTGAGTTGAAACCTGAAGCAAAAAGAGGATTGATTATATGTTATGCTTGCACTAATGTTGCTAATAGAATTGTGTTTAGTTTTGTATGAAGGAAGTTTTCAAGTGTAGGGATTGGAGAATGATGAGATGAGTTGAAGAATGGACAAAAGCTCAAGCTTGGGGATGCCCATGCATCACCCCAAGAAATATCCAAGAAGTACAAGCGTCAAAGCTTGGGGATGCCCCCGAGGCACCCCTTCTTCATCGGCAAAAATCAGGTCACCTTTCAAAACACTATATTTTTATTGCTTCATGCACTATGTGTTTTTCTTGGAGCGTCAGTTGTTTTAGTTTTCTTATTTGGTTTAGTTTGTTTGTTTGCTGCAATAAATGGTTGGACCCCAACAAATTTTCTTTAGGAGATGTACTCATTTTCATTTGCCAAGAACACTCCGTTTTTCACTCTTATCGTTTCATCGGATGTTCTTCTTTTTCTGCTACTGCTTTTGGTTTTTGTTTTTGCCTTGATTTGCGTTCAAACCTTGTCATATCTTTTCATCAAGGTGTATTTTTGCCTCTGATCTTTATTGGTTTTCATCAAAAGAGGTGTTTATAAAAATTTCAAATGGTGTTGGAAAAGAGAAAAAGCTTTGTGCAAAATAGTGGTACAAGAAGGAGCTTGTGTAGACTGCGGCTTAGGCTTTTTCATGTCATACTTGATGTCTTTTTGATGGTATGCTTAGTGGTTTTGCTGTAGCATGACTTGTCTCAAATAACTGAGATTGCTTAATGAGCCTTTGAAAAAATCATGCGTCGTTTTTATTGTATGGAAGCATTATTTTGGTTTTCTCCTTGATGCTTTATTTGGGTTGACTTGGCGCATGCTCACACATGTTAGACTCTTACAAAGTCGCCAATAGCCTCTATGATCATTTAGTTTTTTACTTTTTATGCCATCTTATGCTTCTTTTAATGTCGCTTTGTCGCTTTGCATGATTATGGCCATTATTGCTCTCTTAGTTGGTCGCTCCCAGTCTTTTGCTAGCCCTCGCCTTGTACTGAGTATGAGCTCTACTCGTGCATCCAACTCCTAAAAGCCAAAGTTTTCCAAAGTGTCCACCATACATACCTACTAGCAATTTGCTATTCCAAGTAAATTTGACTTGCTTTTATTTTCTCTTCAAATTAAACTCTTACCAGTGTTATGCGAAATTCGGTCAGTAAAGCTCTCACGAACCGGAAGGCGCACTTTACTTTTTCTTGTTCTTAAAATTTTTACATTGTGGTCTCTTATGTTGAGTTGTTATGCTTGCAAGTTGTAAGTTGGAGACTAGCCCAGCCATGCAGTCATGGGCAAGCTTTCAACATTGCACTTCTTATTTGAGTTGATATCATGATCTTTTGTTTATGGATGCCCGCGGTGTGAAATGAATTGGGAATCTTGTGGGGATCATGGAGTTTGTATATGTGTTAGGGAAACGCCGGGCCGCCAATCTAAGCCATGCATAATTCATGGTAGAAATTTGCAGCATACCCATGGTGAACATTCGACGACGCATCTCACAATAAAAAGCTAAACAAATGGCAAATAAAAGAGATGTCGAGGTGTTCATTGTGTGCTTGTCCTATCATTTTGGTGTGGGCTTGTTCCATGTCATCGGGCATGGAGGTACCCCATTGGCGGTTCTCAATGATATGCATATACTTACAATGACAAGAGCCTTGCTTGGGACTCTAAGTAAAGTAGCATGAGGTTTGGGTACTCGTATTCACGGGGCACGAGGTTTTCAACTTATGATTTGTCAAGCATATGCATCATAATTGTTCTCGCATTAACTTTAACCATTCAAGATGCTTATGATGGGAGCAATGAGAGCTCAAAGCCGGTAAGTACCATAATTTTTGAAGGTTATAAAACTTGCAATCACTGCTTCCCTCTGCGAAGGGCCTTTCTTCTACTTTTATGTTGAGTCACCACCTTCTATCTTTATGCACCATTAAGAGAGCATAGTTGTCATTCTTAGTATAATGTGCATTGTCCCAAAGTTTTCATTGATTGATTCATATTGTTGGTTTCACTTGTTCTTAAATTATTTGTATCTAGTCGCCCTCTTAAACTTGAAGGTGTCCTATGCATTTATGTTTTGCTCTCTTTGAAGGACAAGCTGAAAACCATTTATATGTTTTTCCTTATGATTTGAACACACATTTGACTTTCATTGTTTCATTTTCATGATCTTTTGTTTGTGTTCATTTTCATGTTATAACATGGTTGCTAAGTTTCTATTGTCAAGATTATATCTTCATGCCCATGTTCTAAGTTCTTATGATCCCAGGTCACAAATGCTTACATATATGATCAAGATTTTGTAGGTGCATGTCACCTCAAAAATTATTCTTTTGTTATCACTTACCTACTCGAGGACGAGCAGGAGTTAAGCTTGGGGATGCTTGATATGTCTCCAACGTATCTATAATGTTTGATGCTCCATGCTTGTTTTTACACCATTTGCCTACTGTTTCGTTACACTTCGTGGCACTTTTATGAATTTTCTGGAACTAACCTATTAACAAGTTGCCACAGTGCAAGTTCCCTGTTTTCTGCTGTTTTTGTGTTTCAGAAGTGATACACAGGAAATATTCTTGGAATTGGACGAAACAAGTTCCTGAAGTCTTATTTTACCTGGAAGCTTCTAGAGATCCGAAGGAGAGAAGGAGAGGGGCCACCAGGGGCCCACACACAGGGGTGGCACGGCCAGCCCCTGGCCCGCGCCACCATGGTGTGAGGCCACCTGGCCCCTCCTCTGACATCGCCCCTTCGCCTATAAAGACCCCCCGACGGAAAAAAAAACCTAAGGACCCGATCACTTTTCCAGAACACATCGCGATCCGCTGCCACCGTCGACCCAAAGATCGAGAGGGTCCAGAAGCTCTTCCCGGCACCCTGCCGGAGAGGAGAATCGCCACCGGAGGTCTTCTTCATGGCCATGCTTGCCTCCGGAGCGATGAGTGAGTAGTCTACCTTGGACTATGGGTCCATAGCAGTAGCTAGATGGTTGTCTTCTCCACCATGTGCTTCATGTTTAGATCTCATGAGCTGCCCTACATGATTGAGATCACCGTTAAGTAATTCTACATGTTTGGTTTGTTGGGATCCGATGAATATTGGTGTTTATGATTGAGTTGCTGTACTGAATATTATCTTTTGTTATCTCTATGTTGTTTATGATCTTGCATGCTCTCCATTGTTAGTAGCTATCTTGGCCGAGTAGTTGCTAGTGACTCCAAGAGGGGGTATTTATGCTCGATAGTGGGTTCATGCCTCTATTTAACCTGGGGGAGTGACAGAAACCTCTAAGGTTGTAGATGTGCTGTTGCTACTAGGGACAAAACAACATTCATATGCTCAAGGGCATATGCTTTGTTTACATTACACACTTTGCTTAATGCAATTATCTGTTATTCGCAACTTAATACTTGTGGAGTTCTCGAATTGATTCGCCACAAGTGGATTATTAGTCATAGATGCAGTTGGATGGCGGTCTATGTATCTTGTTGTAATGCCCAGAGTAAATCTCATAGTGATCTTCTTGACATATCACGTTTATCTTTATTCTATCAATTGCCCAACTATAATTTGTTTACCCAGCATGTGTTATTTATCTTATGGAGAGACACCACTAGTGAATTGTGGACCCCGGTCCTATTTCCATCATATTGCTATCACCTGTTTACTTTACTCGCACTGTTTACTTTACTCGCATACTCTATTGTTTTCCACTCGATACGCTCATAACCTTTGTTTCAAGCAAACCGGTGAGATTGACAACCTCATCGCAAGTTGGGAGCAAAGTACTTGGTTGTGTGTGTGCAGGTTCCGCGTTGCAGCTAGCAAGCAAAGCTTGGACGAGGCGCCATATATAAATTGTCCGAAGCCGTCGCAAACTAGCAAGCATCACCTTCAGTCGTTTGTCTCTCCTCTCCAGGAATGATAAACCTTGGTTTCTTAACTGAGGGAAAATCTTGCTGCTGTACTCATCACACCTTCCTCTTGGGGTTCCCAATGGGCTGGACATTCAACTAGGCACCAGCTCTTTTCTGGCGCCATCATCCTAGCAATCACAGGCGGACAATAAGCCTATGTACTTGAGAAAGCGTTAGGTGACCCCCCTGCTACTAATGCGCCGACTGATGAAAAGGCTGTTTATCAGTTGCGCAAAGATGATTATGGTGTGATTAAGAGTACCATGTTGTTTGCTATGGAACCGGAACTTCAAAATCATTTTGAGGAGTTCAGCGGGCCTTTTGAGATACTTGAGGAACTAAAAACCACGTTTCAGACTCAAGCCCGTTCTGAGAGATATGCGATCTCTGAGAAGTTCTTTAACTGCAAGATGGAGGAAGAGAGTTCTATTAGTGAGCACGCCATTAAGATGTCAGGCTACACTCAATGCCTTGAGCAGCTGGACTGCAAGATTCGAGAAGAGCTCAAGATTGACAGAGTTCTGCAATCACTCCCTCCTAGCTACAAAGGCTTTGTAGTTACTCACAATCAAATTGGTGCCACTGATACGACCACTGAGCTCTTCGTAAAGTTGAAAGCTGTGGAGGTGGCTATCAAGAAAGATAATCATGTGTTGATGGTCAACAAGACCACTAGCTTCAAGAAAGCTAAGGGTGCAAAGGGATCCTTCAAGAAAGGCAGCGGCAAGTGCGTTGCCCCTGCTGAGAAGAAGCTCAAGTCTGGACCTAAGCCGGACACTGAGTGCTTCTATTGCAAGGACAAGGGTCACTGGAAACACAACTGTCCGAAGTACTTAGTGGACAAGAAGGCTGGCACCATGAAAGGTATATTTGATATACATGTTATTGATGTTTACCTTACTAGCGCTTGTTGTAGTGCCTGAGTATATGATACTGGTTCAGTTGCTAATATTTGTAACTTGAAACAGGAGCTATGGAATAGACGGCGGCTAGCAAGGGATGAGGTGACGATGCGCATCGGCAATGGATCAAAAGTTGACGTGATGGACATCGGCACGCTCTCCTTAGTTTTACCTTTGGGATTAGTTTTAAACCTTAATAAGTGTTATTATGTGCCTGCGTTGAGCATGAACATTATATCTGGATCGAGTTTATTGCAAGACGGTTATTCATTTAAATCTGAGAATAATGGTTGTTCTATTTATATGAATAACATCTTTTATGGTCATGCACCTATCGTGAATGGTTTATTTCTTCTGAATCTCGAAAGCAATGAAACACACATCCATAACATTGAGTCTAAAAGATGCAAAGTAGATAGTGATAATCCAACTTATTTGTGGCACTGTCATCTAGGTCATATTGGCGTAAAACGCATGAAAAACTCCATTCTGATGGACTTTTGGAGTCTCTTGATTTTGAATCGTTTGACACATGCGAGCCGTGCCTTATGGGCAAGATGACCAAAACTCCATTCTCCGGAATAATGGAGCGAGCAACGGACTTATTGGAAATCATACATACCGATGTGTGCGGACCAATGAGTATTTTGACGCACGGTGGATATCGCTATTTTCTCACTTCTACTGATGACTTAAGTATATATGGGTATATCTATTTGATGAAACATAAATCTGAAACGTTTGAAAGGTTCAAAGAATTTCAGAACAAAGTGGAAAACCATCATAACAAGAAGACAAAATTTCCGCGATCTGATCAAGGAGGTGAATATTTGAGTTATGATTTTCTCACGCATCTTAAAGCAAGCGAAATCGTTTTGCAACTCACGCCACCTGGAACACCACAGTGCAATGGTGTGTCTGAACGCGGGAATCGAACTCTATTAGATATGGTGTGATCGATGATGTCTCTTACAGATTTGTCGTTATCTTTTTGGGGTTATGCATTAGAAACCGCTGCATTCACTTTAAATAGGGATCCATCTAAATCTGTTGAGATGACACCGTATGAATTATGGTTTGGTGCTAAACCTAAGTTGTCATTTCTTAAAGTTTGGGGATGTGAAGCTTACGTCAAGAGGTTGATGCCGGACAAGCTCAAACCCAAAGCGGAGAAATGCGTCTTCATAGGATACCCTAAGGAAACGATTGGATATACCTTCTACCACAGATCCGAAGGCAAAGTGTTTGTTGCTAAGAATAGGTCCTTTCTTGAGAAGGATTTTCTCTCGAAAGAAGTGAGTGGGAGGAAGGTAGAGCTAGACGAGGTTATTGAACCTTCTCTCGAGTTGGAGAGTAGCATAGCACCAGAAGTTGTTCCAGCGCCGCCTGCACCAACAGGAGAGGAAGCTAATGACGAAGATCATGAAACTTTAAACGATGCTACTACTGAACTTTGCAGGTCGACAAGGTCACGTGCCACTCCTGAATGGTACGTCAACCCTGTCTTAACCGTCATGTTGTTAGACAACAACGAACCTGCGAACTATGAGGAAGCGATAATGAGCCCAGACTCTGGGAAATGGCTAGAAGCCATGAAATCCGAATTGGGATCCATGAGCGAAAACCAAGTGTGGACTTTGGTGGACAATCCTAGCGATCGTAAGGCCGCTGAGTGCAAATGGATCTTCAAGAAGAAAACAGACGCGGATGGTAATGTTACCATCTACAAGGCTCGGCTTGTCGCAAAAGGTTTTTGGTAAGTTCAAGGTGTTGACTACAATGAGACTTTATCTCCCGTAGCGATGTTTAAGTCTATTCGGATTTTATTAGCAATTGCTGCGTTTCATGATTATGAAATTTAGCAAATGGATGTCAAGACCGTGTTCCTCAATGGCAACATTGATGAAGAGTTGTATATGATGCAGCCCAAAGGTTTTGTCGATCCTAAGGATGCTAATAAAGTGTGCAAACTTCAGCTTTCCATTTATGGGCTAAAGCAAGCATCCCGAAGTTGGAACCTTCATTTTGATCAAGTGATCAAGAGTTTTGGATTTGTTCCAAATTGCTACGAAGCTTGTGTCTACAAGAAAGTGAGTGGGAGCTCGGTGACATTTTTAGTACAATATGTGGATGACATATTGATTATTGGAAATGACATCGGTATGCTTAACAATGTGAAGAGTTATTTGAATAAATGTTTTTCAATGAAAGACCTAGGAGAAGCTGCTTATATATTAGGCATTAAAATCTATAGAGATAGACAAAGAAACCTAATATGTTTAAGCCAAAGTACATACCTGGACAAAGTTCTGAAAAGGTTCAGAATGGATAAAGCAAAGAAAGGTTCATTGCCCATGTTGTCAGGTAAGATATTGAGTAAGGCTCAGTGTCCAGCTATGGTAAAAGATAGAGAAACTATGAGCAATGTGTCATATGCCTCAGCCATAGGTTCTATCATGTATGCCATGTTGTGTACTAGACCGGATGTGTCCAATGCTCTTAGTTTGACGAGCAGGTACCAAAGTGATCCAAGGGTGGAACACTGGATAGCCATAAAGAACATCCCAAAGTATCTAAATAGGACTAAAGAAATGTTCTTGGTCTATGGAGGTGAGGAGGAGCTTGTCGTAAAAGGTTACACTCATGCTAGCTTCGACACCGACCCGGATGATTCTAAATCTCAGACATGATACATTTTTATTTTGAATGGAGGAGCTGTGAGCTGGAGAAGCTGCAAGCAAAGCATGATCGCACATTCTACAACTGAAGCGGGGTACATGGATGCTTCAGAAGCGTCACGTGAAGGAGTTTTGATCAGAAACTTCATCAATGAACTTGGTGTGGTTCCAAGTGCATTGGACCCACTGGAGATATTATGCGACAACACTGGTGCCATAGCGCTGGCTAAGGAACCAAGATATCATCCAAATACCAAGCACATCAACCGCCGGTTTCATATAATACGAGATTATATTACAGATGGAGATCTGAAGATCTGCAAGGTACATACATATCTGAATGTCGCAGATCCGTTGACTAAACCTCTTCCACGAGCAAAACATGATCAGCACCTTAATGCCATGGGTGTTAGATTATTACCAGATGTAAACTAGATTATTGACTCTAGTGCAAGTGGGAGACTGTTGGAATTATGCCCTAGAGCCAATAATAAAGATGTTATTATTATAATTCTTGTTCATGATAATGTCTATATTCTATGCTAGAATTGTATTAAGCAGAAATATTAATACTTGTGTAGTTTATGAACAACACTGTGTCCCTAGTACGCCTCTATAGACTAGTTCATTGATTAATGATGGTTAAGGTTTCCTAACTATAGACATGAGTTGTTGATACGTCTCCAACGTATCCATAATTTTTGATGCTCCATGCTTGTTTTTACACCATTTGCTTAGTGTTTCGTTACACTTCGTGGCATTTTTATGTATTTTCTGGAACTAACCTATTAACGAGATGCCACAGTGCCAGTTCCCTGTTTTCTGTTGTTTTTGTGTTTTAGAAAAGTTACACAGGAAATATTCTCGGAATTGGACAAAACCAAAGCTAGTCGTCCAGATATTTCACGAAGCTTCCAGAACACCGAAGAGGAGACAGAGCTGAGCCAGAGGGCGGCCACACCATAGGGTGGTGCGGCCTAGGGCTGGCCCACGCCCCTGGTGGTGTGGGCCCCCTGGTCCACTTCTGACGCCGCCTATTCGCCTATAAAGACCCCCCGACGGGAAAAAACTAAAGACCTGATCACTTTTCCAAAACACATCGCGATCCGCCGCCACCGTCGACCCGAAGATTGGGAGGGTCCAGAAGCTCTTCTCGGCACCCTGCCGGAGAGGGGAATCACCACCGGAGGTCTTCTTCATCGCCATGCTTTCCTCCCGAGCGATGAGTGAGTCGTCTACCTTGGACTATGGGTCCATAGCAGTAGCTAGTTGGTTGTCTTCTCCACCATGTGCTTCATGTTTAGATCTCGTGAGCTGCTTTACATGATCGAGACTACCATTATGTAATTCTACATGTTGTGTTTGTTGGGATCCGATGAATATTGGTGTATGATTGAGTTGATGTGCTGAATATTATCTTATGTTATCTCTATGTTGTTTATGATCTTGCATGCTCTCTATTGTTTGTAGCTATCTTGGCCAAGTAGTTGCTAGTGACTCCAAGAGGGGGTATTTATGCTCGATAGTGGGTTCATGCCTCTATTTAATCTGGGAGAGTGACAGAAACCTCTAAGGTTGTAGATGTGCTGTTGCTACTAGGGGGAAAACAACATTCATATGCTTGAGGGCATATGCTTTGTTTACATTTCAAACTTTGCTTAATGCAATTATCTGTTGTTCGCAACTTAATACTTGTGGAGTTCTCGGATTGATTCGCCACAAGTGGATTATTAGTCATAGATGCAGTTGGATGGCGGTCTATGTATCTTGTTGTAATGCCCAGAGTAAATCTCATAGTGATCCTCTCGACATATGCACGTTGTCTTTATTCTATCAATTGCCCAACTGTAATTTGTTTACCCAGCATGTATTATTTTATCTTATGGAGAGACACCGCAAGTGAACTGTGTACCCCGGTCCTATTTCCTTTATATTGCTATCACCTATTTACTTTACTCGCATTGTTTACTTTACTCGCATATTACTATCACTTTCCACTCGATACGCTCATACCCTTTGTTTCAAGCAAACCGGTGAGATTGACAAGCTCATCGTAAGTTGGGAACAAAGTATTTGGTTGTGTTGTGTGCAGGTTCCACGTTGCTACTAGTTGAAGACGCGCTAACAAGTTATCGTTAACGGCGCCCTTGTTAGAGCATCACGCAACTAGTGGGTATCACCTTCAGTCGTATTATCATCCTCCTACTGGATTGATAACCTTGGTTTCATAATTGAGGGAAAACTTGCTGCTATATTCATCAAACCTTCTCTTGGGGTTTCCAACTGGCCGGTCATTTACCACACACAATCAAGTTTTCTGGCATCATCATCACCGCGCCATCAAGAAGTTTTTCTGGCGCCGTTGCCGGGGAGGAAGAAGACTTCTGCAAGGGGAGTTTTCGCACGCACATCCTTTACTTTGTTTTAAGTTTTGCTTTTACTTTATTTTTACTTGCATCGTTTTATCAAAAACCCAAAAAAATTAGTATCCTTGATAGTTGTTATTTCTTTACTTCTAGTTTATTATGTTGTTCCCTAAGTACGTTTTGGAGGACCTCTCAGTAGGTAGTGGTTCAATTATTGGAAAAAGTAACATTGAGGAGTTCTTTAATCATATTAGTATGCATAAAGATGTTGAGAAAAAGTCTTTGGCTGAGCTTGCTCCTAGTTATAAAGTTGCTTCTGCTTATTTGATTCACATGTTAGAAGCTAGGTTTGCTAGCCTTAATCCTTATATGCAATACATGTTTCTTAATCTTCATGATATTGAAGATCCTGAAAAGAAAGTTTTTATCTTGGAAAATTTGCGCATAGAATTTAGAGATGTTGCTATTGAGGCTACGGAAGTTTTTAAGAAATTTAATAAGCTTGGCTCGCCTGTTGAAGTTGTTGGTACACCCAATGATTTTAGAGTGCCAATACCTTATAAACTTTTAGGGATTCATGATGCTTTGGAAAAGAATTTTGGTTGGATTTGTCCTGAAAACCTTTTTGATGAAGGTAGTGTACCAAAAAGTGATCATAAGGGATCTTCAAAAACTCATTTGGAAACAATTCAATTCATTGTTGAAAATACTTCTGCAGTTGATCTTAATGATTCCTTCGATATTACTTGATTCGCACTTTCTGCGCCTAGCTCAAAGGCGTTAAAGAAAAACACTCTTGGGAGATAACCCAATGTTTTTACATTCAGTTCTTTTTCTTTTATTTGAGTCTCGGAAGTTATTACTACTGTAATAACCTCTCCTTATCCTTTTTATTTCGTTTTTGTGCCAAGAGAAGTCTCTAATTTGAGTGAGGTAAGATTTGGGGATGTTGCTGTCCTAAAACAGTTTTCGGTGCTGCACCGTAAAAATTCGTGAAAATTCTTTGTATATCTTTTCAACCTGCGATTTCTTGTGCATATGCCCCAGGTTATATCCAAACTTTCATTAGTTGAACACTTTTTGATTTGAGCAACAGAAAACCCTCTAAAAATTCGACCTTTGTCAGCTGTTCTGTTTTGACAGATTTCTGCCAATATTTGTGTTTGCCGCTTTATCGCTTTCTTTTTTAGTTCTTTTGATCACGGAACTTTTGGGAAAGTTTCTACAGTAGTACATACTTTATATGTGGTGGTTTTGAGTTGAAACCTGAAGCAAAAAGGGTTGATTCAATGTTATGCTTACACTAATGTTGCTAATAGATTTGTGTTTAGTTTTGTATGAATAAAGTTTTCAAGTGTAGGGACTGGAGAATGATGAGATGAGTTGAAGAATGGACAAAAGCTCAAGCTTGGGGATTCCCATGTCACCCCAAGAAATATCCAAGAAGTACAAGCGTCAAAGCTTGGGGATGCCCCCGAGGCACCCCTTCTTCATCGGCAAAAATCAGGTCACCTTTCAAAACACTATATTTTTATTGCTTCATGCATTATGCGTTTTTCTTGGAGCGTCAATTGTTTCTAGTTTTCAGTTTAGTTTAGTTTTGTTTGCTGCAATAAATGGTTGGACCCCAACAAATTCCTTTGGAGAAGTTGCCTTGCTTTTCATTTGCCAAGAACACTCTGTTTTTCATTCTTATAATTTCAACGAGTGTTCTTCTTTTTCTAGAACTGCATTTAGCTTTCATTTTTTCCTTGATTTGTGTTCAGATCTTGTTGTATCTTTTCATCAAGGTGTGTTTTGACCTCTGGTCCATGTTGGTTTTCATCAAAAGAGTTGGATATAAAAAATTTGAAAGGTGTTGGAAAAGAGAAAAAGCTTTATGCAAAAAAGTGGTACAAGAAGGAGCTTGTGTAGACTGCGGCCTAGGCTTTTGCATGTCATGCTTGATGTCCTTTTGATAGTATGCTTAGTGGTTTTGCTTTAGCATGACTTGTCTCAAATGACTGAGATTGCTTAATGAGCCTTTGAAAAAAATCATGCGTTGTTTTAATTATTTGGAAGCATTATTTTGGTTTTTTCCTTGATGCTTTATTTGGGTTGACTTGGCGCATGCTCACACATGTTTGACTCATACAAAGTCTCCATAGCCTCTATGATCATTTCGTTTTTTTACTTTTGATGCCATCTTATGCTTCTTTTAATGTCGCTTTGTCGCTCTGCATGATTATGGCCATTATTGCTCTCTTAGTTGGTCGCTCCCAGTCTTTTGCTAGCCTTCACTTTGTACTGAGTATGAGCTCTACTCGTGCATCCAACTCCTAAAAACCAAGTTTGCCAAAGTGTCCACCATACATACCTATTAGCAATTTGCTATTCCAAAGTACATTTGACTTGCTTTTATCTATCCTTCAAATTAAACTCTTTTTGGTGTTATGTGAAAATTGGTCAGTAAAGCTCTCTTTAAAATTTTGACATTGTGGTCTCTTATTTTGAGTTTTTATGCTTGCAAGTTGTAAGTTGGGAATTAGCCCAGCCATGCCGTCATGGGGCAAGCTTTCAACATTGCACTATCTTTCATTTGAGTTGATATTGTGATCTTTTGTTTATGGATACTCGCGATGTGAAATAAGTTGGGAATCTTGCGGGATCATGGAGTTTTTATATGTGTTAGGGAAATGCCTGGGCCGCTAATCTAAGCCATGCATCATTCATGGTGGAAATTTATAGCATGCCCATAGTGAACATTCGACGACGCATATCACAATAAAAAGATATACCAATGGTAAATAAAAGAGATGTCGAGGTGTTCATTGTCTGTTTGTCTTGTCATTTTGATGTGGGCTTGTTCCATGTCATCGGGCAGGAGGTACCCCATTGGTGGTTCTCGATGATACACATATAATTACAATGACAAGAGCTTGCTTGGGACTCTAAGTCGAGTAGCATGAGGTTTGGGTATTCGTATTTCATGGGACACAAGGTTTTTAACTTATGATTTGTCAAGCATATGCAGCATAAGTGTTCTCGCATTAACTTTAACCATTAAAGATGCTTATGATGGGGGCAATGAGAGCTCAAAGCCGGTAAGTACCATAATTTTTGAAGGTTTATAAAACTTGCAATCACTGCTTCCCTCCGCGAAGGGCCTTTCTTTTACTTTTATGTTGAGTCTCCACCTTCTACCTTTATGCATCATCTAAGAGAGCATAGTTGTCATTCTGAGTATAATGTGCATTGTCCCAAAGTTTTCATTGATTGATTCATATTGTTGGTTTGACTTGTTCTTAAATTATTTGTATCTAGTCGCCCTCTTAAACTTGAAAGTGTCCTATGCATTTATGTTTTGCTCTCCATGAAGGACAAGATGAAAACCATTTGTATGTTTTTCCTTATGATTTGAACACACGTTTGACTTTCATTGTTTCATTTTCATGATCTTTTGTTTGTGTTCATTTTCATGTTATAACATGGTTGCTAAGTTTCTTCTATCAAGATTATATCTTTCATGCCCATGTTTTAAGTTCTTTTGATCCCAGCGCACAACGCTTACATAGATGATCAAGATTGTGTAGGTGCATGTCACCTCAAAAATTATTTATTTTGTTATCACTTACCTACTCGAGGACGAGTAGGAGTTAAGCTTGGGGATGCTGATACGTCTCCAATGTATCCATAATTTTTGATGTTCCATGCTTGTTTTTACACCATTTGCTTAGTGTTTCGTTACACTTCGTGGCATTTTTATGCATTTTCCGGAACTAACCTATTAACGAGATGCCACAGTGCCAGTTCCCTGTTTTCTGCTGTTTTTGTGTTTTAGAAAAGTTACACAGGAAATATTCTAGGAATTGGACGAAACTAAAGCCAGTCGTCCAGATATTTCGCGGAGCTCCCAGAACACCGAAGAGGAGATGGAGCCGAGCCATAGGGCGGCCACACCACAGGGTGGCGTGGCCTAGGGCTGGCCCACGCCCCCTGGTGGTGTGGGCCCCCTGGGCCACTTCAGACGCCGCCTCTTCGCCTATAAAGCCCCCCCCCCCGACGGGAAAAACCTAAAGACCCCATCACTTTTCCAGAACACATCGCGATCCGCCGCCGCCGTCGACCTGAAGATCGGGAGGGTCCAGAAGCTCTTCCCAGCACCCTGCCGGAGAGGGGTATTGCCACCGGAGGTCTTCTTCATCACCATGCTTGCCTCCAGAGCGATGAGTGAGTCGTCTACCTTGGACTATGGGTCCATAGCAGTAGCTAGTTGGTTGTCTTCTCCACCATGTGCTTCATGTTTAGATCTCGTGAGCTGCTTTACATGATCGAGACTACCTTTATGTAATTCTACATGTTGTGTTTGTTGAGATCCGATGAATATTGGTGTTATGATTGAGTTGATGTGTTGAATATTATCTTATGTTATCTCTATGTTGTTTATGATCTTGCATGCTCTCCGTTGTTAGTAGCTATCTTGGCCAAGTAGTTGCTAGTGACTCTAAGAGGGGGTATTTATGCTCAATAGTGGGTTCATGCCTCTATTTAATCTGGGGGAGTGACAGAAACCTCTAAGGTTGTAGATGTGCTATTGCTACTAGGGGGAAAACAACATTCATATGCTTGAGGGCATATGCTTTGTTTACATTACACACTTTGCTTAATGCAATTATCTGTTGTTCGCAACTTAATACTTGTGGAGTTCTCGGATTGATTCTCCACAAGTGGATTATTAGTCATAGATGCAGTTGGATGGTGGTCTATGTATCTTGTTGTAATGCCCAGAGTAAATCTCATAGTGATCCTCTCGACATATGCACGTTGTCTTTATTCTATCAATTGCCCAACTGTAATTTCTTTACCCAGCATGTATTATTTTATCTTATGGAGAGACACCGCTAGTGAACTGTGGACCCTGGTCCTATTTCCTTTATATTGCTATCACCTATTTACTTTACTCGCACTGTTTACTTTACTCGCATATTACTATCACTTTCTACTCGATATGCTCATACCCTTTGTTTCAAGCAAACCGGTGAGATTGACAACCTCATCATAAGTTGGGAACAAAGTATTTGGTTGTGTTGTGTGCAGGTTCCACATTGCTACTGGTTGAAGACGCGCTAACAAGTTATCATTAACGGCGCCCTTGTTAGAGCATCACGCAACTAGTGGGCATCACCTTCAGTCGTATTGTCGTCCTCCTACTGGATTGATAACCTTGGTTTCATAACTGAGGGAAAACTTGCTGCTATATTCATCAAACCTTCTCTTGGGGTTTCCAACTGGCCGGTCATTTACTACACACAATCAAGTTTTCTGGCATCATCATCACCGCGCCATCAGTTGTCAATTAATAATGAGGTCATATCATTAGGAGAATGATGTGATGGACAGACCCAAATAAAGCACAGCAATTAGATCGTGTCATTGTGTTCATATTTGCGAAGCTTTTTCCTATGTCAAGTATTTTATTCCTTAGACCATGAGATAATGCAACTCCCTAGTGCTGGAAGAGATCTTTGAGGTCATCAAACGTCATCCTATGAAAGGGTGATCATAAAGGTGTCTCTCAAGTGATCGGAAAGTACTTGTTGTGTTGTATGTATCGAGATGAAATTTGTCCCTCCCGAGTCGGAGAGATATACTTTGGGCCTACTCGGTAATCGATATCAACACCGCTTGCAAGCATGTGGTTAAGGAGTTAATCACAAAGTGATATTTGATTACGGAACGAGTAAAGTACTTGATGTGAACGAGATTGAACTAGGTCTGCCAATACCGACGATCGAATCTTGGGCAAGTAAAATATCACGAGACGAAGGGAATACATATACGGGATTAATTGAATCCTGGCATCATGGTTCATCCGATATGATCATCGATGAATATGTGGGAGTCAATATGGGTTACCAGATCCCGCTATTGATTATTGATAGAAGATCATGTTTGCATATTCTCGAACCCATCGGGTCACACACTTAATGTGCATCGACGCTAAGATAGAATGGATAATTGGTTATTGAGTTTTTGTTCAGAGTCTCAGATGAGATCCCGGACATCACGAGAGGTTCCGGAGAATAAGATTCATGTAAAGGAAAGAAGTTTTTTGGATTCCAGAAAGGTTTCAGAGTTTATCGGTATTGTACCAGAGTGTTCTAGAAGGTTCCGGAGTGGGTCCATAATGGGCCCACTTGACGGAGGCCTGCGTGGGCCTAAAGGGGAGTGTCCTGGCCACTTGGGCCAGGCGCATCAAGCCCCTAAGGCCCAGTGATACGTCTCAAACGTATCTATAATTTTTGATGCTCCATGCTTGTTCTTACACCATTTGCTTAGTGTTTTGTTACACTTCGTGGCATTTTTATGCATTTTTCGGAACTAACCTATTAACAAGATGCTACAGTGCCAGTTCCCTGTTTTCTGCTATTTTTGTGTTTCAGAAAAGTTACACAGGAAATATTCTCGGAATTGGATGAAACAAAAGCCGAACCTCCTATTTTTACCTAAACTTCGCGAAGACCGAAGATGACACGGAGGGGGGCCAGGAGCCAGCCACACCACACGGGGGTGCGGCCCAGGCCCTGGCCGCGCCCACCCATGGTGAGGCCGCCTGGTCCACTTCCTGATAATGTCCCTTCGCCTATAAAGTCCCCTCGATGGGAAAAACCTAAGGGACAGATCTCTTTTTCACGAAACATACTGCAAGCCGCCGCTGTCGCCATCGCGAGATCGGGAGGATCCAGGAGCTCTTCCCGGCACCCTGCTGGAGAGGGGAATCCCTGCCGGAGGCCTTCTACACCACCATGGTTGCCTCCGGAGTGATGTGTGAGTAGTCTACCTTGGACTATGGGTCCATAGGAGTAGCTAGATGGTTGTCTCCTCCACCATGTGCTTCATGTTTAGATCTTGTGAGCTGCCCTACATGATCAGGATCATCTTTATGTAATCATACATGTTGTGTTTGTTGGGATCCGATGATTATTGGTACTATATGATGTTGATATGCTGAATATTATATCTTATGTTATCTCTATGTTGTTTATAATCTTGCATGCTTTCCGTTGCTAGTAGCTATCTTGGCCGAGTAGATGCTAGTAACTCCAGGAGGGAGTATTTATGCTTGATAGTTGGGTTCATGCCTCTATTTAATCTGAGGGAGTGACAGAAACCTCTAAGGTTGTAGATGTATTATTGCCACTAGGGAGAAAACAACATTCTTGTGTCTAAGGACATTCGCTTTGTTTACATTACGCACTTTGCTTAATGCAATTATCTGTTGTTCGTAACTTAATACTCAAGGGGTCCTCGGATGATTCCCCGTGAGTGGATTTTTAGTCATAGATGCAGTTGGATGGCGGTCTATGTATTTTGTCCTAATGCCTAGAGTAAATCTCATAGTGATCCTCATGGCGTATGTACATTATCTTGCTCTATCAATTGTCCAACTGTAATTTGTTTACCCAGCATGTGTTATTTATCTTATGGAGAGACACCACTAGTGAACTGTGGACCTCAGTCCAATTTCCTTTACATTGTTTTACTATTTTACTATTACTCGCTTTGTTTACCTTCTTGCATACTATTATCCTATTACCACTCGATACGTTCAATCCTTTGTTTACAGCAAACCGGTGAGATTGACAACCTTATCGTAAGTTGGGAGCAAAGTACTTGTTTGTGTTGTGCGGGTTTCACGTTGCTGCTGGGGGAAGACATGCCGTCAACAAGTTTTCTGGCACCATTGTCCGGAGTGTCACGAAGCTAGCAAGCATCATCTTCTGAAGTTTGGCTTTCTCCTACTGGTCCGATTAAACCTTGGTTTCATAACTGATGGAAGACTTGCTACTGTGCTCATCATACCTTCCTCTTGGGGTTCCCAACAGGCTGTACTTACAAGCCATCAAGCAGTTTTCTGGCGCCGTTGCCGGGGAGGAAGAAGACTTCTGCAAGGGGAGTCTCGCACGCACAATCTTTACTTTGTTTATTGTTTTGCTTTAGATTATTTTTACTTGCATTGTTTTATCAAAAATACAAAAAAATTAGTTTTCGTTATAGTTGCTTTTATTTACTTGCTTTTAGTTTTGCTAGAATGGGTACTCCTGAAAACACCAAGTTGTGTGACTTTACTAGCACCAAAAACAATGATTTTATCTGCACTCCTATTGCGCCACCTGCTCCTGAGGCAAATTTTTATGAGATCAAACCTGCTTTATTGAATCTAGTTATGAAAGAGCAATTTTTTGGTGCCAGTTCTGATGATGCTGCAGCTCATCTCAACAATTTTGTTGAGCTATGTGAGATGCAGAAGTATAAGGATGTAGATGGTAATATTATTAAGCTTAAGTTGTTTCCTTTCTCTTTAAGAGGAAGAGCTAAGGATTGGTTGCTATCTTTGCCTAGAAATAGTATTGATTCTTGGGATAAGTGTAAGAATGCTTTTATTGGAAAATACTATCCTCCTACTAAGATTATAGCTTTGTGTAGTGATATTATAAAGTTTAGACAGTTTGATACTGAACATGTTGCTCAGTCTTGAGAAAGAATGAAATCTATGATAAAGAATTGTCCCACTCATGGACTGACTACTTGGATGATTGTCCAAACTTTTTATGCAGAACTAAATTTTTCTTCAAGGAACCTATTGGATTTAGCTGCTGGAAGCACTTTTATGTCCCTTACCTTGGGCGCCGCAACAAAGCTTCTCGACAATATGATGGTAAATTATTCTGAATGGCACACCGAGAGAGCTCCACAAGGTAAGAAAGTAAATTCTGTTGAGGAAACCTCTTCCTTGAGTGATAAGATTGATGCTATTATGCTATGCTTTCTAATGATAGAACTCATGTTGATCCTAATAATTCCTTTGGACTTTTTGGTTGCTCAAGAAGAGCATGTTGATGTAAACTTCATTAGAAATAATAATTTCAACAATAATGCTTATAGGAACAATTTTGCTAGTAACAATTATAGACCACATCCTTCTACCAATGGTAATGGTTATGGTAACTCTTATGGTAATTCCTCCAACAACACTAGGGGCGCGCCCTCTGAGCTTGAAGTCATGCTCAAGGACTTCATCGGTAAGCAAACTGCTTTTAACAAGTCTGTTGAGAAAAAGTTAGGCAAAATTGATATTCTTGCTTCTAAAGTTGATAGCCTTGCTCTTGATGTTGTACTTCTAAAACTAAAAGTGTTGCCTAATGAGGTGAAAGAAAGCACTACCTTTGCTGCTACTAATGCTATCCAAGTTAAGATTGATGAAAATGTTAGGATGTTAGTAGAATTGCATGCCAGGTGGGAAAGAGAAGATTAGATGGCAAGAGAGATGAAGGTATGTACTATTAATACCTCTAATGATGTTGTTCCAAATGCTAGCAGTCCTCTTACTTTGATTGGTGTAGAGAAAACTCCTACTCCTTATGCGAAAAAGCCCAAAACTGCAAAAACTTTTTCTCAAAAGAGTGCTAAAATTTTTCGGAGTGTGGGAGATGATAGCTCTATTTCTTTCAATGATTTTGATGTTGATGGCTGCAATATATCTGAAGTTATTTTGTTCTTGCAAAAGATTTCTTTGAGTCCTAATGCTAGTTCTTTAAATATTGCTTTTACAAATCATATTACCAATGCTCTCATGAAAATTAGGGATGAAAAGTTGAAACAAAAAGCTTCTATTCCCAAGAAGTTAGAAGATGGTTGGGAGCCCATCATTGATATGCATGTTAATGGTTTTGATTGCCATGCTTTATGTGATCTAGGTGCTAGTATTTCTATTATGCCTAGAAAGATTTATGACATGCTTGATTTGCCACCGCTTGAAAAGTGTTATTCTGATGTTCCTATTGCTGATGTTGCTAAGAAGAAACCTTTGGGAAGGATTAATGATGTTCTTATTATGGTTAACAATAACCTTGTTCTTGTTGATTTTCTTGTTATGGATGTTGAATGCAATGCTTCATGTCCTATTATTTTGGGAAGACCCTTTTAGAACTGCGTTTAGCTTTCGTTTTTCGCCTTGATTTCTGGTCAGATCTTGTGTTATCTTTGTATCAAGGTGTATTTGGACCTCTGGTCTATGTTGGTATTCATCAAAAAAGTTGTTTCAAAAAGGTTCGAATGGTGTTGGAAAAGAGAAAAAGTTTCATGCAAAAAGGTGGTACAAAAAAGAGCTTTATTAGACTGCGTCTTAGACTTTTGCATGCCATGCTTGATGTTGTTTTGATAGTATGCTTAGTGATTTTTTCTATAGCATGACTTGTCTCAAATGACTGAGATTGCTTAATGAGCCTTTGAAAAAATCATGCGTTGTTTTATTATGTGGAAGCATTTATTTGGTTTTCTCCTTTGATGCTTTATTTGGGTTGACTTGGCGCATGCTTACAACATGTTTGACTCTAACAAGTCTCCATAAGCCTCTATGATCATTTAGTTTTTGACTTTTGATGCCAATTTATGCTTCTCTTCATGTTGCTTTGTCGCTTTGCATGATTATGGCCATTTTTTCTCTCTTAGTTGGTCGCTCCCAGTCTTTTGCTAGCCCTCACTTTGCACTGAGTATGAGCTCTACTCGTGTATCCAACTCCAAAAAACCAAGTTATGCCAATGTGTCTACCATACATACCTATTAGCAATTTGCTATTCCAAAGTATATTTGACTTGCTTTTATCTATCCTTCGAATTAAACTTTTATCGGTGTTATGCGAAAATTGGTCAGTAAAGCTCTCACGAACCTGATGGCACACTTTACTTTTCTCTTTTTAAAATTTGACATTGTGGCTCTTTTATGTTGACGTTATGCTTGCAAGTTGTAAGTTGGAAATTAGCCAAACCATGCCGTCATGGGGTAAGCTTTCAACATTGCACTTCTTATTTGAGTTGATATCGTGATCTTTCGTTTATGGATACTCGCGATGTGAAACAAGTTGGGAATCTTGCAGGATCATGGAGTTTTTATATGTGCTAGAGAAACGCCTGGGCCGCTAATCTAAGCCATGCATAATTCATGGTGGAAATTTACAGTATGACCATAGTAGACATTCGACGATGCATCTCAAAATAAAAAGCTATACCAATGGTAAATAAAAGAGATGCTGAGGTGTTCATTGTCTATTTGTCCTGTCATTTTGATGTGGACTTGTTCCATATCATCGGGCACGGAGGTGCCCCGTTGGCGGTTCTCGATGATACGCATATACTTACAATGACAAGAGCTTGCTTGGGACCCTAAGTCGAGTAGCATGAGGTTTGGGTATTCGTACTTCACGGGACACGAGGTTTTCAACTTATGATTTGTCAAGCATATTCTTCATAAACGTTCTTGCATTAACCTTTAACCATTCAAGATGCCTATGATGGGGGCAATGAGAGCTCAAAGCTAGTAAGGACCATAATTTTTGAAGGTTTATAAAACTTGCAATCACTGCTTCCCTGTGCGAAGGGTCTTTCTTTTACTTTTATGTTGAGTCTCTGATGTCTACGCACGCGTCTGTTCTTGTAGACAGTGTTGGGCCTCCAAGTGCAGAGGTTTGTAGAACAGCAGCAAGTTTCCCTTAAGTGGATCACCCAAGGTTTATCAAACTCAGGGAGGAAGAGGTCAAAGCTATCCCTCTCAAGCAACCCTGCAATTACGATACAGAAAGTCTCTTGTGTCTCCAACACACCCAATACACTTGTCAGATGTATAGGTGCACTAGTTCGGCGAAGAGATAGTGAAATACAAGTGGTATGGATGATTATAAGTAGTAAATACAATCTGGAATAAAAATGGCAGCAAGCAAACAAGTAACAAAACAACGAGTAAACGGTGTGCAAAGCTTGGAAACAAGGCCTAGGGATCATACTTTCACTAGTGGACACACTCCCAACAAATATAACATAATTGAACAAATAAATAACTTCTCTTCACTATGCTACTCTGAATTACTCTCCTATTGAATAACATTAATCATTGCGTAGTGGCTACAGAAGCACCCCTTAAAGTTCATCAAGTACTTGACAAACACCACTCATAGAGATATCCAAATCAAATCACAACTCAAGATAAATATTATTGCAACTTAGACCAAGTACTAACACGGTGCACACACTGTCAACATTACACCATGAAAGGAGGAATAGATCACTTCAATACTATCATAGTGATAATTATTCTCGTAATCCATAAGAGATCACAATCGTAGCCTAGACCAAGTACCACCATGATGCACACACTGTCACCGTTACACCATGGCAGGAGGAATAGATTACTTTAATAACACCACTAGAGTACACATAATGATGAAGAGTAGCATCTACGTATTCAACATGATACAAAGCTCACGATCACATAAAGATCACATCATGGGAGAGAGAGGTGAACCACATAGCTACCGGTAGAGCCCTCAGCCCCGGGGGAGAACTACTCCCTCCTCATCATAGGAGACAGCAAAGTTGATGGAGATGGCGGTGAGGTCGATGGAGACGGCGGAGACGGCGATTGAGACCGATGGAGATGGCTCCGGGGCCACTTCCCTGTCCCGGCAGGGTGCCAGAACAGAGACTTCTGTCCCCCGAAATTTGTCGACAGTGGCGGCGGAGCTACGACACTCTTTCTGGAAAATTGCCGACTCCCCTAGGGTTTTCCGTCCCGAGGCTTTATATAGGTGAAGGGGCGTCGTCAGGGGGCTTCCAGGAGCTCCTCACACATAGGGGGCACAGCCAGGGGCTGGGCCGTGCCGCCCTGGTGTGAGGCTGGCCCCTGGCCCCCCTCGGTTCTCGTTTGGTCCTCGTCCTTCGTCCGGGAAAAATAAGACTTCTGGAACTTGTTTCGTCCAATTCCGAGAATATTTCCAGTGTAGCATTTCTGAAACACAAAAACAGCAGAAAACAGGGAACTGACACTGTGGCGACTTGTTAGTAGGTTAGTTCCAGAAAATGCATAAACGTGACGCGAAGTGTAACGAAATACAAGGCAAATGGTGCAAAAACAAGCATGGAGCATCAAAAATTATAGATACATTTGAGACGTATCAGCATCCCCAAGCTTAACTCCTGCTCGTCCTCAAGTAGGTAAGTGATAACAAAAGAAATAATTTTTGAGGTGACATGGACCATCACAATCTTGATCATATAGGTAAAGCATTGAGTGCTGAGATCAAAGAACTTAAAACATGGGCATGAAAGACATAATCTTGATAATAGAAACTTAGCAACCATGTTATAACATGAAAATGAACACAAACCAAAGATCATGAAAATGAAACAATGAAAGTCAAATGTGTGTTCAAATCATAAGGAAAAACATACAAATGGTTTTCAGCTTGTCCTTCATAGAGAGCAAAACATAAATGCATAGGACACCTTCAAGTTTAAGAGGGCGACTAGATACAAATAATTTGAGAACAAGTGAAACCAACAATATGAATCAATCAATGAAAACTTTGGGACAATGCACATTATACTCAGAATGACAACTATGCTCTCTTAGACGGTGCATAAAGATAGAAGGTGGTGACTCAACATAAAGGTAAAAGAAAGGCCCTTCGCAGAGGGAAGCAGTGATTAAACATGTGCTAGAGCTTTTCATTTGTAAAACAGAGAGATAAAAATTGGTTTTGAGAGGTGGTTGTCTTTGTCAACGACTGGCAATGGGATTCTTACTATCTTCCATACAAAAATGAAGCAAGTTTTTGAGAGAGAGATTGGCACATTTGTGCTCTTTTATAAAGCTTGGCACTCCTCCCCACCTTTTTTCCTTTCTCAAACCATGGCTAACCGATTCCATCGGGTGCCCACCAACATTCACATACCATGGAGGAGTGCCTTTTTTCTTTTTTTTTTCTTTTTTTTTTCTTTTTGGAATAAGACAATATGGAAGATAGCAAATCCGACCACTACGTCCCCATGAGCTGAAAACAGTGTCACAAAATGAGAAGTGTTTTGAAGGTTTTTTGAAAGGTAGCACATGGAAATTTACTTTGAAATGGCTTACAAATACCATGCATAGGAATTTTTAGTGGACACAATGGCAAACTTGGTTTTTAGGAGTTGGATGCACGAGTAGAGCTCATACTCAGTACAAAATGAAGGCTAGCAAAAGACTGGGAGCGACCAACTAAGAGAGCAATAACGGCCATAATTATGCATAGCGACAAAGCGACATTAAAAGAAGCATAAGATGGCATCAAAACTCAAAAACTAAATGATCATATAGGCTATTGGTGACTTTGTAAGAGTCAAACATGTGTGAGCATGCACCAAGTCAACCCAAATAAAGCATCAAGGAGAAAACCAAAATAATGCTTCCAAACGATAAAAACAACGCATGATTTTTTCAAAGGCTCATTAAGCAATCTCAGTTATTTGAGACAAGTCATACTACAGCAAAACCACTAAGCATACTATCAAAAATACATCAAACATGACATGCAAAAGTCTAAGCCGCAGTCTAAACAAGCTCCTTTTTGTACCACTTTTTTGCATAACACTTTTTCTCCTTTCCAACACCATTCAAACCTTTTTGAGGAAACTCTTTTGAGGAAAACCAACATATACCAGAGGTCCAAATACACCTTGATGCAAAGATAAAACAAGATCTGAACAAAAATCAAGGCGAAAAATGCAAGCTAAACGCAGCTCTAGAAAAAGAGAACACTCGTTGAAACGATAAGAGTGAAAAACAGAGTGTTCTTGGCAAATGAAAAGTGAAGCATGTCTCTCTCCAAACACATGATGTGATCCAAACATTTATTGCAGAAAACAAAGAAAAAGAAAACTGAAAACAAAAATAACTGACGCTCCAAGAAAAATGCATAATGCATGAAGCAATAAAAATATAGTGTGTTGAAAGGTGACCTGATTTTTGCCGATGAAGAAGGGGGGTGCCTCGGGGCATCCCCAAGCTTTGATGCTTGTACTTATTGGATATTTCTTGGGGTGACATGGGCATCCCCAAGCTTGAGCTTTTGTCCATTCTTCATCTCATCTCATCATTCTCCAATCCCTACACTTGAAAACTTCCTTCATACAAAACTAAACACAATTCTATTAGCAACATTAGTGTAAGCATAGTAATGAATCAACCCTTTTTGCTTCAGGTTTCAACTAAAAACCACCACATATAAAGTATAAACTACTGTAGCAACTTCCCCAAAAGTTCCGTGATCAAAAGAACTTAAAAAGAAAGCGATAAAGCGGCAAACACAAATATTGGCAGAAATCTGTCAAAACAGAACAACTGAAAAAGGTCGAATTTTTAGAGGGTTTTATGTTGCTCAAATCAAAAAGTGTTAAACTAATTAAAGTTTTGATATAACCTGAGGCATATGCACAAGAAATCTCAGGTCCAAAAGATATACAGAGAATTTTCACGAATTTTTACGGTGCAGCATCCAAAACAGTTTCAGGACAGCAACATCCCCAAATCTTACCTCACTCAAATTAGAGGCTTCTCTTGGCACAACAACAAAATAAAAAGGATAAGGAGCGGTTATTACAGAAGTAATAACTTCCAAGACTCAAATAAAAGAAAAAGTACTGAAAATAAAACAATGGGTTATCTCCCAAGAGTGCTTTTCTTTAACGCCTTTGAGCTAGGCGCAGTAATTTGTAAAGATGCTCATGCGGGCGCCATATAAGAGCTTGAGGCAAAGGCGCTATATAAAAACTTAAAGCAAAAGAGAGCATCAAAAAGCAAGTATGGAACACATTTAAATCTAAACCACTTCCTATAAAAAATAGTCTTGTAAAGAGACAAGTCATGAAAGCGCAAAGCAAAAAGCATAGGAAGGCAAAACAAGTACAACTTCAAGAATTGCAACATAAAGAGGGGAAACTCAATATTGTTGAGATCCATCAAACCATGTTTCCCTCTCTCATAATAACTTTCAGTAGCATCATGAATAGAACTAACAATATAACTATCACATAAAGCATCCCTATCATGAGCCACATGCATAAAAGAATTAATACTCCCCACATGAACAATAGTAGTAGGAGCAGATTCAACAGAATAATATTCTCATCGCCGTAATCATCAAAAACAGGAGGCATATTGTAATCATAACTATTTTTCTCCTCAAAAGTAGGTGAACTGAAAATATTATACCCATCATCATAACCATCATAAACTAGAGGTTTAGTATCATCACAAGCTAGAGAACAACTATTTCGCAAAGCATATCTATGAAACATATCATCATAAGAAGGAACATGGATAGTACTTATGGTACAACAGTTATTAACCTTAGAATTGGTACCAAAAAGATTTTCAATATCAAAAGTAGAGTGCTTTTCCCAATCATGATCACTAACATAGGTAACAGGCATAGGAACATCACATAGGGGAGATAAAATATCATCAGAGCAAACTTTCTCCACTAAAGCTGGGGAACTAAAAATATCATGCTTAAAAAAACGAGCTTCCCCAAGCTTAGACTTTTCTATAGCATTATCAATAACGGTGTTCAAAGCATTCATACTAACAACACTATTAGCATGCAAATTAAGCTCCAAAGATTTTTCAATTTTCTCTTCAAACACTTCATATCTAAACTCAGGAAAAAGACTAAAGAACTCTTTGTTTTCCATTAAGCCTAACTAGTGAAAATAAAAACAAGAAACAAAAAGATGTAATTGCAGAATCTAAAGGAAATAACTCCAAGCACTCACATAGGAGGATGCGAGTACCTTTTACCTTACCTCCCCGGCAACGGCGCCAGAAAAGAGCTTGATGTCTACACACGCGTCTGTTCTTGTAGACAGTGTTGGGCCTCCAAGTGCAGAGGTTTGTAGAACAGCAGCAAGTTTCCCTTAAGTGGATTACCCAAGGTTTATCAAACTCAGGGAGGAAGAGGTCAAAGCTATCCCTCTCAAGCAACCCTGCAATTATGATACAAAAAGTCTCTTGTGTCCTGAACACACCCAATACACTTGTCAGATGTATAGGTGCACTAGTTCGGCGAAGAGATAGTGAAATACAAGTGGTATGGATGATTATAAGTAGTAAATACAATCTGGAATAAAAATGGCAGCAAGCAAACAAGTAACAAAACAGCGAGTAAACGGTGTGCAAAGCTTCGAAACAAGGCCTAGGGATCATACTTTCACTAGTGGACACACTCCCAACAAATATAACATAATTGAACAAATAAATAACTTCTCTTCACTATGCTACTCTGAATTACTCTCCTATTGAATAACACTAATCATTGTGTAGTGGCTACAGAAGCACCCCTTAAAGTTCATCAAGTACTTGACAAACACCACTCATAGAGATATCCAAATCAAATCACAACTCAAGATAAATATTATTGCAACTTAGACCAAGTACTAACACGGTGCACACACTGTCAACATTACACCATGAAAGGAGGAATAGATCACTTCAATACTATCATAGTGATAATTATTCTCGTAATCCATAAGAGATCACAATCGTAGCCTAGACCAAGTACCACCATGATGCACACACTGTCACCGTTACACCATGGCAGGAGGAATAGATTACTTTAATAACACCACTAGAGTACACATAATGATGAAGAGTAGCATATACTTATTCAACATGATACAAAGCTCACGATCACATAAAGATCACATCATGGGAGAGAGAGGTGAACCACATAGCTACCGGTAGAGCCCTCAGCCCCGGGGGAGAACTACTCCCTCCTCATCATAGGAGACAACAAGGTTGATGGAGATGGCGGTGAGGTCGATGGAGACGGCGGAGACGGCAATGGAGACCGATGGAGATGGCTCCAGGGGCACTTCCCCATCCCGGCAGGGTGCCGGAATAGAGACTTCTGTCCCCCGAAATTTGTCGATGGCGGCGGCGGAGCTACGGAACTCTTTCTGGAAAATTGCCGACTCCCCTAGGGTTTTCCGTCCCGAGGCTTTATATAGGCGAAGGGGCGTTGTCAGGGGACTTCCAGGGGCTCCTCACACATAGGGGGCACGGCCAGGGGCTGGGCTGCGCCGCCCTGGTGTGAGGCTGGCCCCTGGCCCCCCTCCGGTTCTCGTTTGGTCCTCGTCCTTCATCCGGGAAAAATAAGACTTCTAGAAGTTGTTTCGTCCAATTCCGAGAATATTTCCTGTGTAGCATTTCTGAAACACAAAAACAGCAGAAAACAGGGAACTGGCACTGTGGCGACTTGTTAGTAGGTTAGTTCCGGAAAATGCATAAAAGTGCCACGAAGTGTAACGAAACACAAGGCAAATGGTGCAAAAACAAGCATGGAGCATCAAAAATTATAGATACGTTTGAGACGTATCAGTCTCCACCTTCTACCTTTATGCATCGTCTAAGAGAGCATAGTTGCCATTCTGAGTATAATGTGCATTGTCCCAAAGTTTATCATTGATTGATTCATTATTTTGGTTTCACTTATTCTGAAATTATGTGTATCTAGTCACCCTCTTAAACTTGAAGGTGTCCTATGCATTTATGTTTTGCTATTCCATGAGGGACAAGCTGAAAACCATTTGCTATGTTTTCCATATGATTTAAACACACGTTTGACTTTCATTATTTCATTATTCATGATCTTTCGTTTGTGTTGTTTTTCATGTTATAACATGGTTGCTAAGTTTCTTATTGTCAAGATTATATCTTTTATGCCCATGTTTTAAGTTCTTTTGATCCCAGCACTCAATGCTTACTTAGAAGATCAAGATTGTGATGGTGCATGTCACCTCAAAAATTATTCTTTTATTATCACTTACCTACTCAAGGACGAGCAGGAGTTAAACTTGGGGATGCTTGATATGTCTCAAACGTATCTATAATTTTTGATGCTCCATGCTTGTTCTTACACCATTTGCTTAATGTTTTGTTACACTTCATGTCATTTTTATGCATTTTCCAGAACTAACCTATTAACAAGATGCCATAGTGCCAGTTCCCTATTTTCTGCTATTTTTGTGTTTCAGAAAAGTTACACAGGAAATATTCTCGGAATTGGACAAAACAAAAGCTGAATCTCCTATTTTTACCGAAGCTTCGCGAAGACCGAAGATGAGACGGGGGGGGCTAGGACCCAGCCACACCATAGGGGGGCGGCCCAGGCCCTGGCTGCGCCCACCCATGGTGAGGCCGCCTGGTCCACTTCCTGACGATGCCCCTTCGCCTATAAAGTCCCCTCGATGGGAAAAACCTAAGGGACAGATCTCTTTTTCATGAAACATACTGCAAGCCGCCGCCATCACCGTCGCGAGATCGGGAGGATCCAGGAGCTCTTCCCAGCACCCTGCCAGAGAGGAGAATCCCTGCCGGAGGCCTTCTACACCACCATGGTCGCCTCCAGAGTGATGTGTGAGTAGTCTACCTTATACTATAGGTCCATAGCAGTAGCTAGATGGTTGTCTCCTCCACCATGTGCTTCATGTTTAGATCTTGTGAGCTGCCCTACATGATCAGGATAATATTTATGTAATCATACATGTTGTGTTTGTTGGGATCCGACGAGTATTGGTACTATGTGATGTTGATATGCTGAATATTATATCATATGTTGTCTCTATGTTGTTTATGATCTTGCATGCTTTCCATTGCTAGTAGCTATCTTGGCCGAGTAGATGCTAGTAACTCAAAGAGAGAGTATTTATGCTCGATAGTTGGGTTCATGCCTCTATTTAATCTGGGGCAGTGATAGAAACCTCTAAGGTTGTAGATGTGATGTTGCCACTAGGGAGAAAACAACATTCTTGTGTCTAAGGACATTCGCTTTGTTTACATTATGCACTTTGCTTAATGCAATTATCTGTTGTTCACAACTTAATACTCAAGGGGTCCTCGGATGATTCCCCACGAGTGGATTTTTAGTCATAGATGCAGTTGGATGGCGGTCTATGAATTTTGTCGTAATGCCTAGAGTAAATCTCATAGTGATCCTCATGACGTATGTACATTATCTTGCTCTATCAATTGCCCAACTGTAATTTGTTTACCCAGCATGTGTTATTTATCTTATGGAGAGACACCACTAGTGAACTGTGGACCCTGGTCCAATTTCCTTTACATTGTTTTACCATTTTACTATTACTCGCTCTGTTTACCTTCTTGCATACTATTATCCTATTACCACTCGATACGCTCAATCCTTTGTTTACAGCAAACCGGTGAGATTGACAATCTCATCGTAAGTTGGGAGCAAAGTACTTGTTTGTGTTATGCAGGTTTCACGTTGCTGCTAGGGGAAGACACGCCGTCAACAAGTTTTATAGCGCCATTGTCCGGAGTGTCACGAAGCTAGCAAGCATCACCTTCTAAAGTTTGGCTTTCTCCTACTGGTCTGATTAAACCTTGGTTTCATAACTGAGGGAAGACTTGCTACTATGTTCATCATACCTTCCTCTTGGGGTTCCCAACGGGCTGTACTTACAACCAATCACCCAGCCGGCCAGCCCAGGGGAAACCCTAAGGGATTATTCTAGAAGGAAGGGGGAAAACTTACCCCCCCCCACTCCTCCCCTTTGGCCGCTGGCCCTAGGACTTGGAGGAGGGGCCAAGCTGGTCGCCCAGCCTCCTATATAAGGGAGGGCTGGGGCGCAGCCCCCCTCTCCCCCAACCCTACCGCCGGCCAATTGTTGTCCCTCCACTTCTCTCTCTCGCGACTGCACGTAGACGAAGCCTTGCTGCAGAAACTCTCCACCATAAGCACCACGCCGTCATGCTGCTGATCTAATCTATCTCTCCACCATACTTGCTGGACCAAGGAAGGAGGAGACGTCGCTGCGCCGTACATGTGCATCTCTCGGAGGCATCACCACTTGCGGCGTTGGATCAGATGGGATCGTGAGGAGGAGACGGCTAGTACGACTACATCATCCACATTCGGTTGAACGTTTCCGCTGTGCGATTTCTTCAAGGGTATGAAGATCTATCTTGGCTTTCTTGTTCGCATCCGTTGGAATTTTATTGATTTACTATGTTGTGAAACCCTTCAACAGGCTCTCCCATTGATTTCCATTAAAGAAACCATCACAAATTCTTACAAATAAAAAGTAAAAGCAAAGTATCAGGCCGGACAACACACACCTTGCCATTTATATAATTTTTTCACAGCTCCCAGCGACTCTACGCATTTGAAGCACACTAGATGCTTGCAACAACTAGTTTCAGGAACACATATCACCAGTGATCAGAGCTAATCCTTCAGAGACAAAACACAGCCAAGATAGAACAACAAAAAGAGAAGAAATTTTCTGCTTTCATCAGCTTCCTGTGATCCTGAGAGTCGTGGGAGCCCAACCATGAATCCTTGAGTACACCTTTCCTGCCACCTTCCTCAGCAGCACAACTCCTTCTTCAAGTTTTTTCTGTCTTGGGTTTTCTGCAAAATTGTCCAGTAATTAAGAATGTTGCAAAGTCTGTAGATAGAGCTAGATGAATCATCTGGGCTTTCAAAGTTGAAACATGCATCGTTTCTTGTCTTCCAGATTGTCCAGCACACTGCAGCATAGCCACAGAAGATATTTTTCCTCAATGGTGCTGGGAAGGAACTGATCCACACTCCCAGCATGTCAACTGCATTTTTGGAGGTCTAAGAAAGCCAAGAGCACACTCTACCATTTGCCACACAAATTTGGCAAAGGTACAGTCACAAACCAAATGATTCATAGTTTCTTCTAAGGAGCAGAAGTGACATTGAGTATTGCCAGTCCAGCCTCTCCTTAGTAGGTTGTCTCTTGCAAACTAGCCACATGAAAACTATAACTTTCAATGGCATTTTGACTTTCTAGACGAACTTGTATGGATAAACCCCAGCAGATCTCAATTGTAGATACGGGTCTGATGCTACCGAGTTGATGAAGTAAAACAACCGGCCCGTTGGGAACCCCAAGAGGAAGGTGTGATGAATATAGCAGTAAGATTTTCCCTCAATTAAGAAACCAAGGTTTATCGTTCAGGAGAAGAGCAGACAATGCGACTGAAGGTGATGCGGACTGGCTTAATAACACTCCAACAAGGGCGACGTTTAACGATACTTGTTGACTAGCCTTCGGCCAATAGCAACGTGGAACCTGCACACACACAACCAAGTACTTTGTTACCAACTTGCGATGAGGTTGTCAATCTCACCAGTTTGCTTGAAACAAAGGTTATGAGCGTATCGAGAGGAAAGTGATAATAGTATGCGAGTAAAGTAAACAGTGCGAGTAAAGTAAATAGGTGATAGCAATATGATGGAAATAGGACTGGGGTCCACAGTTCACTAGTGGTGTCTCTCCATAAGATAAATAACACATGTTGGGTAAACAAATTACAGTTGGGCAATTGATAGAATAAAGATAAACGTGATATGTCAAGAAGATCACTATGCGATTTACTCTGGGCATTACAACAAAATACATAGACCGCCATCCAACTGCATCTATGACTAATAATCCACTCACGAGGATATCATCCAAACACCCCATGAGTATTAAGTTACGAATAACAGATAATTGCATTAAGCAAAGTGTGTAATGTAAACAAAGCATATGCCCTTGAGCATATGAATGTTGTTTTCTTCCTAGTAGCAACAGCACATCTACAACCTTAGAGGTTTCTGTCACTCCCCCAGGTTAAATAGAGACATGAACCCACTATCGAGCATAAATACCCCCTCTTGGAGTCACTAGCAACTACTCGGCTAAGATAGCTACTAACAACGGAGAGCATGCAAGATCATAAACAACATAGAGATAACATAAGATATATTTCAGTATAGCAACTCAATCATAACACCAATATTCATCGGATCCCAACAAACCAAACATGTAGAATTACATAACGGTGATCTCAATCATGTAGGGCAGCTCATGAGATCTAAACATGAAGCACATGGTGGAGGAGACAACCATCTAGCTACTGCTATGGACCCATAGTCCAAGGTAGACTACTCACTCATCGCTCCGGAGGCAAGCATGGCGATGAAGAAGACCTCCGGTGGCGATTCCCCTCTCAAGCAGGGTGCCGGGAAGAGCTTCTGGACCCTCCCGATCTTCAGGTCGACGGCAGCGGTGGATCGCGATGTGTTCTGGAAAATTGATCGGGTCCTTAGGTTTTTTCCATCGGGGGGTCTTTATAGGCGAAGGGGCATCGTCAGAAGTGGCCCGAGGGGCTCTCACACATAGGGGCAGGGCCAGGCCCCTGGCCACGCCGCCCTGGTGTGTAGGGCCCTCGTGGCCCCCCTCCAACTCCTCTTCGGATCTCTGGAAGCTTTCGGGAAAAATAAGACTTCAGGAACTTGTTTCGTCCAATTCTGAGAATATTTCCTGTGTATCACTTCTGAAACACAAAAACAGCAGAAAACAGGGAACTGGCACTGTGGCGACTTGTTAATAGGTTAGTTCCGGAAAATGCATAAAAGTGCCACGAAGTGTAACGAAACAGTAGGCAAATGGTGTAAAAACAAGCATGGAGCATCAAAAATTATAGATACGTTGGAGACGTATCAAGCATCCCCAAGCTTAACTCCTGCTCGTCCTCGAGTAGGTAAGTGATAACAAAAGAATAAATTTTGAGGTGACATGCACCTACACAATCTTGATCACATATGTAAGCATTTGTGAGCTGGGATCATAAGAACTTGAAACATGGGCATGAAGATATAATCTTGACAATAAAGAACTTAGCAACCATGTTGTAAACATGCAAATGAACACAAACAAAACATCATGAAAATGAAACAATGAAAGTCAAACGTGTGTTTGATCATAAGGAAAAACATACAAATGGTTTCCAGCTTGTCCTTCATAGAGAGCAAAACATAAATGTATAGGACACCTTCAAGTTTAAGAGGGCGACTAGATACAAATAATTTGAGAACAAGTGAAACCAACAATATGAATCAATCAATGAAAACTTTGGGACAATGCACATTATACTAAGAATGACAACTATGCTCTCTTATGGTGCATAAAGAAAGAAGGTGGTGACTCAACATAAAAGTAGAAGAAAGGCCCTTCGCAGAGGGAAGCAGTGATTGCAAGTTTTATAGACCTTCAAAAATTATGTTACTTACCGGCTTTGAGCTCTCATTGCCCCCATCATAAGCATCTTGAATGGTTAGAGTTAATGCGATAACAATTATGATGCATATGCTTGACAAATCATAAGTCGAAAACCTCGTGTCCCATGAATACGAGTACCCAAACCTCATGCTACTCAACTTAGAGTCCCAAGCAAGGCTCTTGTCATTGTAAGTATATGTGTATCATCGAAAACCGCCAACGGGGTACCTCCATGCCCGATGACATGGAACAAGCCCACATCAAAATGACAGGACAAGCAGACAATGAACACCTCGACATCTCTTTTATTTGCCATTTGTTTAGCTTTTTATTGTGAGATGCGTCATCGAATGTCCACCATGGGTATGCTGCAAATTTCCACCTTGAATTATGCATGGCTTAGATTGGCGGCCCAGGCGTTTCCCTAACACATATACAAACTCCATGATCTCGCAAGATTCCCAATTCATTTCACACCGTGAGTATCCTTAAACAAAAGATCACGATATCAACTCAAATAAGAAGTGCAATGTTGAAAGCTTGCCCCATGACAGCATGGATGGGCTAGTATCGAACTTACTACTTGCAAGCATAACAACTCAACATAAGAGACCACAATGTCAAATTTTTTTAAGAACAAGAAAAAGTAAAGTGTGCCTTCCGGTTCATGAGAGCTTTACTGACCAATTTTCGCATAACACTGGTAAGAGTTTAATTTGAAGAGTAGATAAAAGCAAGTCAAATTTACTTGGAATAGCAAATTGCTAGTAGGTATGTATGGTGGACACAATGGAAAACTTTGGCTTTTAGGAGTTGGATGCACGAGTAGAGCTCATACTCAGTACAAGGCGAGGGCTAGCAAAAGACTGGGAGCGACCAACTAAGAGAGCAATAATGGCCATAATCATGCAAAGCGACAAAGCGACATTAAAATAAGCATAAGATGGCATCAAAAGTCGAAAACTAAATGATCATAGAGGCTATTGGCGACTTTGTAAGAGTCTAACATGTGTGAGCATGCGCCAAGTCAACCCAAATAAAGCATCAAGGAGAAAACCAAAATAATGCTTCCGAATAATTAAAAACAACACATGATTTTTTCAAAGGCTCATTAAGCAATCTCAGTTATTTGAGATAAGTCATGCTACAGCAAAACCACTAAGCATACTATCAAAAAGACATCAAGCACGACATGAAAAAGCCTAAGCCGCAGTCTACACAAGCTCCTTCTTGTACCACTATTTTGCACAAAGCTTTTTCTCTTTTCCAACACCATTTGAATTTTTTTTAAGACACCTCTTTTGATGAAAACCAATAAAGATCAGAGGCAAAAATACACCTTGATGAAAAGATATGACAAGGTCTGAACGCATATCAAGGCAAAAATGAAAACCAAAAGCAGTAGCGGAAAAAGAAGAACACTGGGTGAAATTGTAAGAATAAAAAACTGAGTGTTCTTGGCAAATAAAAACGAGTACATCTCCTCCAAAGGAAATTTGTTGGGGTCCAACTATTTATTACAGAAAACAAAACTAAACTAACTAAGAAAACTAAAACAACCGACGCTCCAAGAAAAACACATAGTGCATGAAGCAATAAAAATATAGTGTCTTGAAAGGTGACCTGATTTTTGCCGATGAAGAAGGGGTGCCTCGGGGGCATCCCCAAGCTTTGACGCTTGTACTTCTTGGATATTTCTTGGAATGATTCATGGGCATCCCCAAGCTTGATCTTTTGTCCATTCTTCAACTCATCTCATCATTCTCCAATCCCTACACTTGAAAACTTCCTTCATACAAAACTAAACACAATTCTATTAACAACATTAGTGTAGCATAACATATAATCAACCTCGTTTTGCTTCAGGTTTCAACCCAAAACCACCACATATATAGTATATACTGCTGTAGCAACTTCCCCAAAAGTTCCGTGATCAAAAGAACTCAAAAGAAAGCGATAAAGCGGCAAACACAAATATTGGCAGAAATCTGTCAAAACAGAACAGCTGACAAAGGCCGAATTTTTGAGGGGTTTTCTGTTGCTCAAATCAAAAAGTGTTCAACTAACGAAAGTTTGGATATAACCTGGGGCATATGCACAAGAAATCGCAGGTCCAAAAGATATACAGAGAATTTATACGAATTTTTACGGTGCAGCACCGAAAATAGTTTCAGGACAGCAACATCCCCAAATCTTTACCTCACTCGAATTAGAGGCTTCTCTTGGCACAACAATGAAATAAACAAGATAAGGAGCGGTCATTACAGTAGTAATGACTTCCAAGACTCAAATAAAAGAAAAAGTACTGAAAATAAAACATTGAGTTATCTCCCAAGAGTGTTTTTCTTTAACGCCTTTGAGCTAGGAGCAGAAAATTGCGAATCAAGTAACATCAGAAGGGGCATTAAGATCAACTGCAGAAGTTTTGTCAATAAGGCATTGTATTTTATTCACATAAGTTTTAGAAGCCCCTTTGTGATCACGCTTTGGTTCACTCAAATCACTAAACAGATTTTGGGGACAGATCCAGTCAAAATTATTTTCGAAAGCTTCACACAATCCCAAGAGCTTGCTAGGTATAGGTATTTCGGCTCCTTCATCGTTTGTACTAATAACCTTTATAGGTGAACCGAGTTTATTAAAACGTTTAAGAACTTTTCTAGCTTCAATAACGACATCTTTAAATTCTAGGCGCAAAGCTTCCAAAATAAAAGCTTTCTTTCCAGGATCTTCAATTTCATGAAGCTTAAGGAACATGTATTGCATAAAAGGATTAAGACTAGCAAACCTAGTTTCCAACATGTGAATCAAATAAGCAGAAGCAACTTCAATACTAGGAGCTAGCTCAACCAAATATTTTTCCTCAACTTCCTTATGCATACTAATGTGATTAAAGAACTCCTCAATGTTACTTTTTCCAATAATTGAACCACTACCTACTGAGAGGTCCTCCAGAATGTACTTAGGGAACAGCATGATGAACTAAAAGTAAAGAAATAACAACTACCAAGGATTCTAATTTTTCTGGGTTTTTGATATAAAACGATGCAAGTAAAAATAAAGTAAAGCAAAACAATAAAACAAAGTAAAGGATGTGTGTGCAAAAAACTCCCCTTGCAGAGGTCTTCCACTCTTCCCCGGCAATGGCGCCAGAAAAGAGCGTGATGCTACCGAGTTGATGAAGTAAAACAATCGGCCCGTTGGGAACCCCAAGAGGAAGGTGTGATGAATATAGCAGTAAGATTTTCCCTCAATTAAGAAACCAAGGTTTATCGTTCAGGAGAAGAGCAGACAATGAGACTGAAGGTGATGCGGACTGGCTTAATAACACTCCAACAAGGGCGCTGTTTAACAATACTTGTTGAGTCGTCTTCGGCCAATAGCAACGTGGAACCTGCACACACACAACCAAGTACTTTGTTCCCAACTTGCGAAGAGGTTGTCAATCTCACCGGTTTGCTTGAAACAAAGGTTATGAGCGTATCGAGTGGAAAGTGATAATAGTATGCGAGTAAAGTAAACAGTGCGAGTAAAGTAAACAGGTGATAGCAATATGATGGAAATAGGACCGGGGTCCACAGTTCACTAGTGGTGTCTCTCCATAAGATAATTAACACATGCTGGGTAAACAAATTACAGTTGGGCAATTGATAGAATAAAGATAAATGTGATATGTCAAGAAGATCACTATGCGATTTACTCTGGGCATTACAACAAAATACATAGACCGCCATCCAACTGCATCTATGACTAATAATCCACTCACGGGGATAGCATCCGAACACCCCATGAGTATTAAGTTGCGAACAATAGATAATTGCATTAAGCAAAGTGTGTAATATAAACAAAGCATATGCCCTTGAGCATATGAATGTTGTTTTCTCCCTAGTAGCAACAGCACATCTACAACCTTAGAGGTTTTTGTCACTCCCCCAGGTTAAATAGAGACATGAACCCACTATCAAGCATAAATACCCCCTCTTAGAGTCACTAGCAACTACTCGGCCAAGATAGCTACTAACAACGGAGAGCATGCAAGATCATAAACAATATAGAGATAACATAAGATATATTTCAGTATAGCAACTCAATCATAACACCAATATTCATCGGATCCCAACAAACCAAACATGTAGAATTACATAACGGTGATCTCAATCATGTAGGGCAGCTCATGAGATCTAAACATGAAGCACATGGTGGAGGAGACAACCATCTAGCTACTGCTATGGACCCATAGTCCAAGGTAGACTACTCACTCATCACTCCGGAGGCAAGCATGGCGATGAAGAAGACCTCCGGTGGTGATTCCCCTCTCCGGCAGGGTGCTGGGAAGAGCTTCTGGACCCTCCCGATCTTCGGGTCGACGGCGGCGGTGGATCGCGATGTGTTCTGGAAAATTGATCGGGTCCTTAGGTTTTTTCTGTCGGGGGGTCTTTATAGGCGAAGGGGCATCGTCAGAAGTGGCCCGAGGGGCTCTCACACATAGGGGGCGCGGCCAGGCCCCTGGCCACGCCGCCCTGGTGTGTGGGGCCCTCATGGCCCCCCTCCAACTCCTCTTCGGATCTCTGGAAGCTTTCGGGAAAAATAAGACTTCAGGAACTTGTTTCGTCCAATTCCGAGAATATTTCCTGTGTATCACTTCTGAAAGACAAAAACAACAGAAAACAGGGAACTAGCACTGTGGCGACTTGTTAATAGGTTAGTTCCAGAAAATGCATAAAAGTGCCACGAAGTGTAACGAAACAGTAGGCAAATGGTGTAAAAACAAGCATGGAGCATCAAAAATTATAGATACGTTGGAGACATATCAGGGTCTTTGACTTTCAAGGTGCCAGATTGTCCATCTAACTACATCTTTATTTTGACCATCAAGTTGAATATCATCCACCAGTCTCTTCATTTCCACCCATTGAGCCAAAGTCTCACCATATAACAATCTCCCGAACCTAATCACACCCAGCCTTCATGTTTGACTGTATAGACAGTCAGATTCTTCTTGAAAGCTAGATTATACAGCCCGGGGAACCTAGTAGCCAAAAGTATATCATTAACCCAACTATCTTCCCAGAATAGAGTTTTTTCCCATCATTCATCACTCTCATGGCAAACTACTGGAAGATAGGGTTAACACCCATCAATCCTTGTCAGAAATGAGAGCTACCAGGTGCAACACTTACATTTGATAACACTTGGTTCTACATATACTTCCTAGTTAACAATTGTTGCCAAGTCCACTCACAATTTTCCAATTTCTAAAGCCACTTGCACATCAAGATTTTTTTCATGGTTGCCAGGTCTAGTACTCCCAGTCCCCCACAATGTTTAGGCAAACAAACAATATCCCGTTTTACTAGGTGATACTTTTTCTTGTCTTCCAGTTCTTGCCAAAACATTCTTTTCCTGATAATGTCAGCTTTCTTAAGGAAACCTTTGGGGGCCTCCAGGAGCGAAAGCATATATAATGTAATGCTACTGAGACAAGCATTAACCAAAGTCAGTCTATCTCTAGCAGATAACATATTCCCCTTCCACCCTGAAAGCTTCTTCTCCATTTTCTCAGCAATTGAATCCCATTTGGATACTGCCTATCTTTTATCATCTATGGGCATTCCCAAATAATTTGTGGGCAGAGTAGCAATGGGGCAAGTGAAGATCTCACTGTACTGCTGACTCCTCTCTCTTGCAGCCCCCAGATAGAAAATCTCAGTCTTGTGAAAGTTAATTTTAAGACCAAAAACTTGCTCAAACAGACACAAGATGAATTTCATATTTCTGGCATTTTCCAGGGAATCATCCATGAGCAGAATAGTGTCATATGCATACTAGAGTATTGCAACCCATCATCAACCAGATGTGGCACCAACCCTTTGATTAAACCATCACTTTTTGTCTTTTTATCATCATGGCCAGGCCATCTCCCATCACATCAAACAACTATAGAGATAAAGGGTCTCCCTGTCTCACTCCTGTATGTGTAGTGAAGTAGGGGCCCACCTGATCATTGACTTTGATAGCCACTCTTCATCCTCTCACTAATTTCATCACCCAGTCACACAAAACATCTTACATACCTTTGAGTTGCATCATTTGGTATAGAAAGGCCAGTTCACCTTATCATATGCCTTTTCAAAGTCAATTTTGAAAGGACACCGCACAACTTTTTATGGTGAATTTTATGAATAGTTTCATGCAGGATTACTATACCTTCCATGATATATCTATCCTTGATAAATGATGTTTGTGTGTCAGCTATAATTTTATGTGTTACCAAACCCAATCTGTTTGCTAGAATCTTAGTCACTATTTTATAACTGACATTCAACAAACATATGGGTCTAAACTTCTGGATAACATCAGCATCAGAAACCTTGGGAATCAAGTAAATCACTCCATGATTCAGCCTTTCAATGTCTAATTTCCCCTGGTGAAAAGCATCAAACATTTCTTTCAGATCATATTTGGTAACCTCCCAAAAAGTCTGGTAAAACTCTGATGCTAGCCCATCAGGTCATGCTGCTTTGTTATGCTTCAGGTCAAAAATCACCTCTTTAATCTCTTCCAGGCCAAATTCTTTTGTCAGTGTATCCCTATCATCAACAATTAACTGATTCCCTTAAATCCCTCTTAATCTCAAATCATTTATTGGAGCTTGCTCATGTTGGGGTTTGACACAAATAACAAAAAAAATATTGGCTACGCAACCCAAATTGCCCAAGACTTATCTATTAGTAATGTCATAATGATTAGCTGGAGATTCGGTGACATACCCTTGTAATGTAGACCGAACATGGGGATTACGCCCCCCACACAAGCGTTGATCATGAAGCCAATGTAGTTGACCTCAAGGTCGTGTAGAACTTGATGTCACGACACCAGTGCAATAACACCGACGCAATGACTTAGTGCCGCAAGTGCATCACCTCGTGGGATTATACAGATACAGTGAACAATGTCTTTGTCCGGATCTCTATACCTACAGAGATTTGCGGAAGTAGATCAGTTTGGATCAGATCCATAATTCTCGCAGCACGACGGTGTACAGGGGCGGAGTTGACCTCGCTCCTACGCAGCCCTTCGGGGAGCCACATGAGAGGGAGAGATATGAGAAAGAGAGATGGGAGACGCATGAGGGGGAGATGAGAGCTCCTCCAAAGGAACTTCCTCAATCCACTTGTGTGCTCTCCTCCTCCCAAAGGGCCTCCTTATATAGGGGGAAGGGGAGATCTTATCCCTACCAAGGCATCAAGGGGGCGACCAAGGTAGGGCCAGGGAGGCCGGCGGCCAGCCCTAGGCGCCCCACCTACCCCCAAACCCTAGCCCCATGGCCGGCTGGGCCCTAGGGCTTGGCCCATGGCGCCTAGCCCTTAATCCAATAAGGGGCGCCCTAGGGTTTAATGGGCTCCCCTCCGGGAGGGGCCCATTTAGGGTGGGATGCCTTTTAAAATAATTAAATAATATTTTATTAATATCAATTCATTAATTAATATCAAATAATTTATTATTTAATTCCCCGTTGCTCCGAAACTTCTTCTGAAAGCCTCCAAATAACTTTCAGATCACCATGAAACTTTTCCGTCTCTCTCTTGTCAATACTCCGACAATTCCGAATGTACCAAAACCATCTTACATATCATCGAACCCTTAAGCGTATTACCCTACGGTTCAGAAATACTCTCCGGTAAATGATTATCAATCAGATCTAGAGATCCGTGATGATCCATGTGCATTCACAAAGGTCTTTCATCGTTAAACCACAAACGTGTTTTCAATTAAATTTGATCATTGTTCTTGGATCCAAAAATTGATCGATTGACATTTCCTACATTCTATAAAACGCAACGTGTTTTCAGTTAAGCGCATCGTCGCACTAGCTATAATATTCTATAGAAATCATCGGGGTATATTTCCTAGTCAAACATAAGTCAAACGAGTCCTACACGAGTCAACACACGAGCCCAGCTTGTGTGCCCCCTCTTCTACTCTGCTCTGCTTCGCTACCACCGCATTATCTCCACCGCTCTACACGGCTCCTTCCCCGTCAGGCCGTCACCCAAACGGCCAAACTAACACCATGGCCGCGCACCACCGGCGGCACCTCCCCTTCTACCTAGCCCTCCTCCTCGCCTTCCTCCTCCCGCCGCCGGCCTCTTCTCTGTGGCCTGTCTGCGGCAACAGCGCCAACTTCACCAAGAACAGCAGCTACGAGGACAACATCCAGGCCCTCTCCGCCACCCTTCCCAAGAACGCCTCTACCTCGCGGACGCTCTTCGCGCTCGCCAGCGTCGGCACCCTTCCGGACATCGTCTACGCGCTCGCGCTCTGCCGCGGCGACGTCAACGCCTCCGCCTGCAGTGACTGCGTCACTAACGGCTTCCAGCAGGCGCAGCAGCTCTGCCCCTACAACAGAGACGCTACAGGCTACGACGACCCCTGCTACATCCGCTTCTCCAACCAGAACTTCCTCTCAGCCACCGACGGCGATAACAGCCCCCGAATACTGACGAACGCGCAGAACGTGACGGCGCCGGTGAAGGTGTTCGACGCGGCCGTAGGCGTGCTCATCAACGCTACCTCGGATTACGCGGCCGCCGAGAACTCCTCCAGGCGATTCGGCACGGGGGAGATGGGATTCCAGACGGTCGACAAGGGGAATCCAAAGATCTACGGTCTGGCGCAGTGCAGGCCGGACATGGCACCAGCCGATTGCCGGAGCTGCCTCGCAAGTATCATCGCCTACATCCCCCAAATGAGCGGGAAGCGAGGTGGTAGGATTCTAGGACTACGGTGCAACTACAGGTATGAGCAGTATCCCTTCTTCACAGGCACTTCGATGCTGCAGCTCCCTGCGCCATCCGTGGGGGCAGCTCCAGCTCCAGCGCCGGTGAACGCGACGCCAGCCTCGCCACCGCCACCCGGAGGAGGTAATCCTAGAGAAAAACTTCCATCCTAGCTATTTGCACGATTCATTCTAAAGACAAAAAGTAATTTCGAGATTCAGAGAGAAAACAGTGAGGTTCGATCTGTGAAGAAACGAAGACGTAGAAGCTCAAACTGGACTGGATCAGAGTATTTAATTCGATTCTAACATAAAAATACTCCGACTGTCAACACCAACCAGGGGACTTTTACCGTTTTACGTCTGTTTTGCTCATACTAAAAGAAGTACCGCGATCATCAGAGTTCTTAGTCGTGTAAATAATTCAGAAGGAACCTTGACAAACTGGTAAACGCCGGGAAGATCATTCCCAACAAGCAACTTTAGAAATTTCGGTTGTTTGATACTTCCTCGGTTCCATAATTCTTGACATAATTGCAGTTCGAATTTGGAAAAAAACAATCAAGAATTAAAGAATTATGGAAACGAAGGGAGTGGATATCAACTTCAACTTCTGTGCAGTCCCGTAGCTATCAGTTGCTTGACTTGTCAACAGGGAGAATTATACGAGTTCCGAGTCTTCTGACGACCTGGCCGCTTGTGCATCCATAGAAACTCGCCTGCAAAGAATATGTGTTGAAATTTAGAGCACTGTTCAACGATTAGTCTTCACGAACAAAATATCTTCTTTGTCTTCTGGTGTGTGTACATGAGCACATGTTTTTTCCTTTTTAGACTGGGCAGATAACATGGTTTCTTTCTGTGTTGACTAGTTGGGTAACCTGGGTTCATAAAACCAGCAATAAGTAAAACTTGAACCGTTAATTCGATTCTAACATGAAAATTATAGATTGTCAACACCAACCAGCCAACCAGGGCCTTTTTGCTGTCTGTTTTGTTCATACTAAAAGAAGTACCACGATCTTCAGAGTTACTATTAGGTTCTTGTAAAGAATTCAGAAGGAACCTCGACAAACTGGTAAACGCCGGGAAGATCATTCTCAACAAGCAACTTTAGAAATTTCCGCTGTTTGATACTTCTTCCTTCCCATAATTCTTACATAATTGCAGTTCAAATTTGAAAAAAAATTAAACTCAAGAATTCAAGAATTATGGAGGAAGGGAGTGGATATCAACTTCAGACTTCTGCAGTCCCGTAGCTAACTAGCTAACAGTTGCTTGACTTGTCAACATCCTGGCTGATTGCTAGCCATAGAAACTCTCTTGCAAAGAATACGTGTTGGAATTAGAGCACTCTTCAATGATTTAGTCTTCACGAACGACATATCTTCTTTGTCTGTGGTGTGTGTACATGAGCAAATGTTTTTTTTTCCTTTTTAGACATGACAGATAACATGGTTTCTTTCTGTGTTGATTAGATGGGTTCATAAAGGGAGAGGCTTTTTTGCTCTCGGGTGCATATGCACCCTTTATTTGAAATGCATTTTTGATATATTGAAAAATATCAAAAACTTTGAAACAAAAATGTTTTGTGTACATGTCCATGTTCTACGTGTCTACAAAGTTGTTTCAACAAAATTAACTTTTTATATGGTCTATGTAAAAATGACAAAATTTGGTACTAAAATAGGCCTTTTTGCGATGCATGTTTTTATTTTTTTGCATAGGCCGATAGGGCACAAAGAATATCAGTTTTTCACGAAACTTTGCATGACCATGTAGAATATGGAGATATACATGTACATATTTTTTCCTAATTTTTTTAATATTTTAAAATTCATTTTCTGAATAAAAGGAGCATATGCACATGAGATCAAAAGTGCATTTCCCGATTCATAAAACCAGTGATAAGTAAAAGTTGAACTGTTATTTTAGTTGGGTTCATAAAACCAGTGATAAGTAAAACTTGAACTGTTATTTTTGTTTCCTTTTTCCAAGAGAATATATTCTCCATCCTTTACTTCAAAGCGGAAGGACATAAAGCTTTCAGAGCTATGAACATGAAAGATAGTAAAGGATTTTCTCCTACCAATCTCTTTAGAATTAGCAACATTAGTACTGAGAAACATAGGAGCTTCATTATGAAAAAAAGTCCTTAAAATGGCAGATTGGTCGTCTTCAGAATCTTGTAGAATTATCTTGAATGTGTCTTGTACTTTTCTTTTCCGAACGAGGCAAAAAAAATTATCTTTTTCATTGATTAAGCAGAAGAAATTAGCCAGTTAATTAAAGGAAAACCGATCGAAAACCAATACAAACCAAAGTTTTAAATAGCCGGCTATAGACCGTGGCTATACCCTTTTGAGACATGCGGCTACGGCTAAGGCCTTTATAGACTATAACGAGAATAGCCGCTAATAGCCCGGTTAAGTTAATTTAGCCTCAGTTTAGCCCCTTAGCCGGCTATCTTTCTGCACATAGGTCCACAAATTTTGGACCAAATTTTTTTAGTGCATCCCAATTTGACAGTCAAAGTTGACCGCCTTGCTAACCCTAGCCCAATATCCCCACTCCCCTCCTCTCTCCGTAATATGTGGAAAGAACTATGTCTAGAACTCATTCATATCTCTTGTGTGACTATTTATATGTTATGTATATGTGAATATAAGCTTTCTAAATTGTAAATTTTTATAATTATTTAGCACAAACGCTATGTGGTCATAGCTGCGCTATAGCCCGGCTATAGCCTTTTATAGCTTCTGAAATCGCCGCGGCTAAATACAATAGCCTGCTATTTTAAACTTTAATACAAACACTCTCGATGACCGTTATGGAACACGACCGTCACGATGGCAAACACAGGTCACAGCCACTCTGGGACATCCTCTGTCATCGTTATCACCCTACAGCGACTCCGAGTTCTCAGGAGAATGACCACCAAAGAACTGTGGCAACTCTGGCTTCACAGGAGAACAACCACCAAAGAAGACCCCGCGGTAACGGCTCCGTGAATGTGTCTTGTACTGACTGGCACCTTTTGTTTACAGGAAGCACAAGGATTGGAGCTGCTAGAATATTAGCCATCACACTGCCAATAGTCGCAGCAATTGTGGCTTGTGCTGTAATTGGCCTTTGTCTACGGAGGAAAAAGAGCAAACCGGCACAAAAGGCAACAGTACCATGTAAGTCCATTCAGTCCTTTCTCTCACAAATAGAATAAACTTTTTTACAACGTTCTATAAAGTAAAATAGGGCTTTTTCTTCTTTTTTTGCGAAAAATAAACTAGGGTTTTTACTTCATTTCCATATGAAAACAGTTACATTCATGCATTGCACCATTGATAAAGTGTATTTTCATGCATTGCACCATTAATAAAGTATATTTTCACTTATGACAGATCCAACCAATTCGGAGGACATACAAAGTACTGAGTCACTCATTCTCAATCTATCAACTCTACGAGCCGCCACAGATAACTTTGATGAAAGCAATAAACTTGGTGAAGGAGGGTTTGGAGTGGTTTATAAGGTGCTAGTTATATCAATTAATTTTTCATAGACTTTTTATTCTGTACACATCAAGTATATATGTATCTCCATTTGTACAGGGAATCCTCTATGGTAATAAACAAATAGCTGTTAAAAGGCTCTCACAAAGTTCTCGGCAAGGGATACAGGAGCTGAAAAATGAGCTTGTTTTGGTTGCTAAGCTTCAACACAAGAATTTAGTGAGGCTTCTCGGTGTTTGCTTAGAAGATCAAGAAAAATTACTTGTATATGAATACATGCCCAACAAAAGCCTCGACACCATTCTTTTTGGTAGAGTACCTCATCACCATTTTCCAACAATGAAAAAAATCTAAATAGTTGTCTACAGTTCTGAGGTTTCTTTTCTGTGTGACAGATTCTGATAGGAGCAGTCAGCTAGACTGGGGGAAGAGATTTAGGATAGTCAATGGGATTGCTCGAGGCTTACAGTATCTTCATGAAGATTCTCAGCTGAAGATAATTCACCGGGACCTCAAAGCGAGTAATGTTCTGTTGGATTCTGAACTTATTCCTAAGATTTCTGACTTTGGCTTAGCAAGGCTCTTTGGCAGTGATCAATCAAAAGATGTCACCAACCGTGTTGTAGGAACCTAGTAAGTCCTGGTGACATTTCTCTTATAACATATTTAAAAGTGCACGAGTCCATAACATTATGTTGTTATTTGTTATTGCAGTGGATACATGGCCCCTGAATACGCTATTCGTGGGACTTACTCTATCAAATCCGATGTGTTCAGCTTTGGCGTTTTGATTTTAGAAATCGTTACAGGAAGAAGAAACAGTGTCTCATATGACTCCGAGCACTCTGTAGATCTCTTAAGTTTGGTGAGTACTTTGACCATCACAACTCCAGCTGTTACACAGAGCTACAATCAATAACATAATAATAATACTAGTAATATACCTACCTAATGCAGGTATGGGAACACTGGACAATGGGAACAATTGTAGAGATCATGGATTCGCCCATGACCAGCCATTCTCCTGGAGACCAGATGCTGAAGTGCATTCACATCGGACTTCTATGTGTTCAAGAAGACCCTGCAGATAGACCGCTGATGTCAGTGGTGACTGTCATGCTTAGCAGCAGCACTGTGTCTCTCCAAGCTCCATCTAGGCCAGCCTTTTGCATCGAAAAGAGTGGCACTACCGACTCAGACATGCGCACGGAGCCATGCCGAGGAGTTTCAGAGTCTACAAACAGGTCGCCTATGTCACAGAACGAAGATTCGATTACTGAACTTGAGCCAAGATAAGTCCGGGAGAGAACACAAGTTTATCGTCTGCTCCATTATTGCCAAAATAAATTTTGATGCAGGGATAGGCCCTACTTCATTATTCATATGTATTATTTACTCAAACCCGTGGTTGTAGATATTTTACTGAGCAATGGAAGAATACACCAGTGTAACTATATTGGGGATGTGTACTAGTCAGATGACTCGGCATAATTCATGCATAAGCCATATTCTTTATCCACGGAATTTATCTTACGGATCAACATCATGTAGCGTGGCTTATGGTGAGTCTCCAGAAGAGACATTACACAATATGAACAAACAAGATCCCTCGCAAAACCAAAAATACGTAGGTATTTCAAAACTGTCGTTTGTAGCTTCACTTTTGCATCTGACTTTTTTCCATGCTTTCAGTATTTTTTTCTTCAGAAATTCAAACATGCACAGGCTGAAATAACATTAAGAGTTTGAATTAGCTCCATTAGCCATTCATCACAATACTAAAAATCATAGGCCGTTGAATGCACTATGACCCCGAGCACGGCCTTTGTAAGACACACCGCCCGACCACTGCGTATATTGGCACGAATACCATATTAAAAAATATTGAAATATGAGCACCATTATAATAATAAACAAAGCCGGCACCAATATCGCCCCTCCCACCCCAAGTTTGGTCGGAGCAGCGAACGACAATCTACTGATCGAAAATCATCGACCCATACAACGTAAACACATAATTCTTGGTGTCAGCCATGATGACTAAACCTAGATGGAAGCATCTTCAAAAAAAATATTATGCATGAGATCGCAACCACCATTGAAATGTTGTTGAAAAAAACACAACGTAACACAAATTACACTCTAAGACCTTGTTTACCTCTAGTGTATTTTCACCCCCTGGGGATTTGGGGATGGTAGGGGATTTGGTGAACCTCTCCATTTCACTCAATCCCCTTATTTCCCCCATTTTCCCTCATTTCCCCAACCCCCTCTAGTTACTTTTATTTTGGGGATGAGACCAGATAGGAGAGGATTGAGATCAGGTGGTAATAAAAAGAAAAATGTTACACCCACAACATGATAATGGACAGTCACTCAAGTAAAAACTCAATCTTTGCACTAGATGTACGATTGTCTATTGCATATATGAGGTCTAATTTTGCTCAGCAATACAAAGAAACACAAAAACATGAACTCAATGTCATGCCAATTTTCTGTTCAGTTGCAAAATAAATGTGTACGAACTTAAACATCGCATCATAGACTATGTGAACACGCATTTAAATATATGTTAAACCCTAAACTCTAAACCTCGAAGCTCCAACACATGCCCTCATCCAGCTGCTGCCAAATCTTTCATTAGCATCAACCTGTTATACAAGGCAACACAAGTCAGGAGGTCATTCATTTTGTACCTCAACTATAGACAAAATTAAAGTAGGACTAATGCTGCTTCATGATCAGCTAGCCATTAAACACAACTAATGTCAATGAGATGAGACTTGATGGTAGCTGTTGTCCTAGCACCATACATTCATGCTAGATAGCTACATTGTGCATTGGGCAGGAGCATAAATATTTCATCCATCCACAATCAGGATAGCACAAACACTATGGTTATATTCATGGCACTTATAGGAAGTGATACTCAAACTAAAAACAACACCCATTCTTATCTTTCATTTCTTCATAGTCAACTTCATACATAACTGAATTATGGTGACTATCTGAGATAACAGCAATCATATAGAACTATGGTCAGTTGCCTACCTGACTGCCTACCTCCTCTCCTATTCCACAAATAAATGGTGAAACATAGAGGAGGCACATTTTTTTTATAAAGGGAATATTGCGAGGAACACGTTCCTTGCAGGAACCATGAGAAAATCTCTAAAATCGATCTGGCGAAGCAAGATCCGAATGTCCATACCTGGAAAATTGTGATCTTCTAACACCACCAATGGGAAGGACATCTCATCGTCGAACGAAGAGCCAAAGATCACTTATTGTAGACGGTGTCATCTCCATTAACGCGGAAGCAAAGAAAATATGACTATCAAAACCGTAACTTATCCATTGAAAACACTACTCTTATTGAAAACTCCGCGCATAGATTGGGTTTCCCACTCCTCCTGACATCGGCGAGGCTGGGAGGCTCACAGGAGGAGGGGGTAACCGATCTATGGAGAACGTTGATCTGGAGATGGCTAGGTCTTTTAGGAGGCGGTGGCTGTCAAAGAACGATCCAGCGACCATATCTTGTAAATAGTTATATTGAAGCTTCGAAAAATATCTCTTTTGTATATGCTAAAAAAGTTTTTTGTACTTTATGTACGAACACAAAATATCTAGATGTACACGCCCAATTTTTCTGAACTTATTACCATTTCAAAATATGGCAATGGGTTTATTTACAAGCCGAAGTAGATTTCCGGTCACGACAGCCTATTGTTTACATAATAAGCTAATAACACCAGGGGTAAATAAATTTGTTCTCTATGTGCAATTTTATACACAAACTTGCAAACATGGTACCATGGTACACAAACTTGCTACTCGGGTGAAGTTTTGGTCCATCTAGTCTAAATCCATCGGTTTGGATGCCACGGTGGACATGTTCTCTTGAAAAAACAACCCTAATGTTTAGTAATTTGTAATATCCTGACCATGAGAAACAGAAAAAGTACACGTCCCTGCCAGTCTATGCTCAATTCTGATCTTTCCCCTGAATAAATCAACAGAACAAAGGCCAACTTTTTCTCTATGAGCACTCTGCACTGCAATATTTTCGCTTCTTTTTTCAAATTCTTAGTCACAACTTCCATCCCAATATTTCTTTTCCCCGTCTTCTGGTTTTCTTCTTCTAAAATGTGTGATCACATTCAACTTGTTCTTATTCAACCTGACATCGTCATACTTGTCCTGCATATCCATCACCTGAGTGATGCGAAGACATTGGTCAGAAATATAGCTCATATTCATAAGGGTACAAACTAAATTTGTAAGCTAGTTTGTCATATGGATCAACGCAAACAAAAATACACAAAAGATAATTTATAAGCTATTGTGTCATAAGGGTACTCTAGCTGTAGTGAGTAATGCAGGATGTCAATTAGTATCTAATGTAGCCTGAAGCCGTGGAATTCTCTCCAAGTGATAGGCACATCAGCAATTCCACAATGTAAACTCTAGATAATCACTAGCGCCATTAAACAGTGGGAGATGACGGGCAAATTCGCAGGCACTAATGCATAGCAAACGGGGGTGGTGACTTACATGGAGATTAGGAGTTTCTCGGAGGTCTCGCGGACCTTGGCCTACGCCACGTCGTGGAGGCGGCGACGGACGGTGAGGTTGCGACGCTTGATGGCCGGTCAGGCGCCATCAAATGAAACCGGGCGTCCGCAGAACACAGCCAGTCGCTTCTCTGCAAGTGACGGCGACACGCGTCGCCATCTACTGCTCGCGACGGCTACGGACGAAGCAGGGGTGCCCCACATAGCCCATGCAGGCCCATCTAGCGGCGGCGGACGAAGCATGGGTGGTCGCGGAGTTCGCCGCACCGACTAGCCTCGACCACCAGAGCTCGTGCTGGCGTCAACGACCGCCCCTCCGCAGGCCCGCAACTTAGAGTCGCCATCCGAATTTCTGATCTAATCCACTTGCCACACTGCTCACTAATTTACTGCCAATTCAGGGGGCTATTAGCAAAGTAACAATGTACCGGGAGTGTGTCAGTTGCCTATGTGGCATACACGTGTCAGTAGCACAACCGTAATGGACCAAAACTTCACTCCGAGTAGCAAGTTTGTGTACTCCTAATGTTAATAACTCTTACATAATCGATGACGCCGTTGTCCGACGCGGGAGGGCAAAACTGGTGTCACGATCCAATAAAAATGTGTTGGGTGGGTGTGGCGGTCGGGTCGTGTACCTTTCTTTCCGAGGAAAATCACACATTTTTCTCCTCTTGGCGCACCACATGAATATGGACAGCAGCCTACACTAGGTCACACAGTATCATCAACAGCTCACCCTGCGAGATCAAACTATAAGACTAGCCCCAATGCTAGTATCATGAATAATATCATACGGACGGGGATCCCCTGACGTACATCAACTCTGCAGTTGAGTTGCTGACAGGTGAGCCCCGTTAGCCGTGGGATCCACATGTCAGTGAGAGAACGTTAGAGGCACGGCAGGATAAGAATGTCAGAGGATCCATGTCCAGTATCATACATGCTATGTTGGCAAAAATATGATATAACACTAATTAATAAAGAGATATGAGAGTTATATATTATAATACTGTATCATAGCACGTAAAACTAAAAAGTTTAATAGTGGTAAATACATCTTATACACACATTTGTATTAAGATTCTACAAAATATTAAATATGACAAAACTATGATACTACTATATGATATTATACATTATATAGGAGTAATATTGTACAAATATGTATGACACTAGACTATGATATATTGTGACCAGCCTAATTATTCTTCAGCACGTTGCAAGTCAAAACCATCTTTGCTTCTTGATGCTTGGCCACCCACGTGAATATTGCAGAACAGAGTACAAACCAGCCATCCCGAAAAAGAAAACAAACAAGAAGTAGTAGTACAGACCAGCAGCAAGCAGTGACCACCTTGGCCTGTCCTCTTCAACGGTGGCCACGCCGGAGGTTTTCCGCAAGCACCATGGCGACGCGCCAGTCCGCCTTCGCCCCCCTCGCCGCCGCAATCCTCGCTCTCTTCCTCTTCGCGCCGCCGACTGCCGCCCAGCCGTGGCAGATCTGCGGCCAGAGCGGCAACTACGCGGCCAACAGCACCTACCAATCCAACATCGCGCGCCTCTCCGCCACCCTCCCCAAGAACGCCTCCGCCTCCCCGACGCTCTTCGCCGCCGGGAGCGTCGGCTCCGTCCCGGACATCGCCTACGCCCTCGCGCTCTGCCGGGGCGACACCCTCAACGCCTCCGCCTGCGAGGCCTGCGTCGCCACCGCCTTCACGGACGCGCAGCAGCTCTGCCCCTTCGACAAGGACGCGGCCCTCGTCTACGACCCCTGCTACCTCCGCTTCTCCAACCTCAACTTCCTCGCCTCCACCGACAACGGCAACACCATCGCCCTCCTCAACTCGCAGAGCGTGAGCGGCTCGCCCGTGGACGCGTTCAACGCCGCCGTCCAGACACTCCTCAACGCCACCGCCAACTACGCGGCCGCAAACTCGTCCAGGCGCTTCGCCACGGGGGAGGAGGGGTTCGACAGTAGTAACCCCACCATCTACGGGCTCGTGCAGTGCACGCCGGACATGTCGCCGCCCGATTGCCGGACCTGCCTCGGGGGCATAATTACGCAGATGCCGCGGCGTCTCAGCGGGAGGATTGGCGGCAGGATTATTGGCGTGCGGTGCAATTTCAGGTACGAGGTGGTTCCTTTCTTCTCCGGAAGCCCGATGCTGCGGCTGCCAGCACCTACAGCGCCCGCTCCGCCTCCCGCGGCGACGGCGACCTCAGGAGGTGAATTGCAAACACAAAGTTACCTAATTTTTACTGTTTGGTAGAAATTCCCGGTTAAAATTGTGAGCCTAGCGAGCAATAACATCTGAATACCTGGAAACCGATCTCTGGAAACTGAACTGTCAACTGAATTTGGATAATCACATATAGCCATCTAGATCGGTTAGTTTAGTTGATGATACAGACATCTCTGCAGTCCCGTCCCTGTCAACATGCAGTTTGTTTGACTGGCTATGCTTAAGAATGCAATTTACACGGACTTATCTGTCAAGCATTAAGCCGTATTAGACGCCAGCACTACACGTTGCTTAATAATCTTCTTAATGAGTCTAAGTCTCATGCTTTGGTTGTTGGAACATTACCTGAATAGCTATTATGACTTGTTTGTGCTACATTACTAGTAACTTATTATGTATCGTGTATATGGGCCAAGCTGCACTAACCCTCCCACTGCCTTCGCTTTAAACCTCAAAGTTGACTGCAAGGGAAAAACTCTATGCTTTCTGAATGAAATCATCATCATTTTTACTGTTCGGTAGAAATGCCCAGTTAAAAAGGCGAGTTAGGGAGCAATACCATCTGAATACTGATTTTCTGGAACTGTCAACAGAATTTGGTAGAGGTCACTCATCAGGATAATCACATATAGCAATCTAGATCGGTTTGGTTTAGTTTACTTTCTGACTGAAATCATCATCATTTTACTGGTTGGTACAAATGCCCGGTTAAAATTGTGAGTTTTGCGAGCAATACCATCTGAATTACTGGGAACTGATTCTCCGGAAACAGAACTGTCAACAGTGGTAGAGGTCACTCATCAGGATAATCACATATAGCAATCTAGATCTGTTTTGTTTAGTTGATGATACAGACATCTCTGCAGTCCCGTCCCTGTCACATGTAGTTTGTTTGACTGGCTATGCTTTAGAATGCAATTTACACGGACTTATCTGTCAAGCATTAAGACGTATTAGACGCCAGCACTACTCGTTGTTGAATAATCTTCTTAATGAAGTCTAAATCTCATGCTTTGGTTGTTGGAACATAACCTATAATAGCTATTATGACTTGTTACTGCTACATTACTAGTAACTTCTATCGTGTATATGGGCCAGGCTGCACTAAGCTTCCGAGTGCCTTCCCTTTAAATCTCAAAGTTAACTGCAAGGGAAAAAGTATATGCATCTTTACAAAAGTGACTTGATTGCAGCAAATGTGTTAGCTACTAGCACCATCTTTCTCAGCATATGACGAGTGGTTACTATTCTATGCTAATGTTGATGACATCTGTTTGCAGGAAAATCAGGAAACAAGACAGTGGTTGTTCTAGCAATTGTGCTGCCTATAGTTGCTGCAATTCTGGTTATAACTACCGTTTGCATCTATTATTTGAGGAGGCGAAGACAGAAAAGACCAGCCAGTTTTGAGGAACAAACTTGTATGTTATCTTATACTCTTAACATGTTGAAATCATATATAGATTGCAGGGAAACAAATGAACTTCCCACCAAAGACGATGTTTCTATGAGGGATACTTTGGCAATTTTGAGCTAAACTGTTAGGAGTTGCATCTTTCACATCCGTGGAACATACATATGGTGGGATTTTCTGCGATGCCTATATATAATCCACTCAATGTGCTTTCTTACAGATTCAACTAATCCTGAAGACATTGAAAGCATTGATTCACTTATTATTGATCTATCAACCTTACGTGCTGCAACGGGTAACTTTGCTGATGTGAATAAGCTTGGCGAAGGAGGATTTGGTTCAGTTTATAAGGTACTAGCCACATACATATTCACTTAACATACTCTTTTCAGCTTCGAAAGGTGATTGCTTACACTTATGCAGGGAGACCTTCCAGATGGTCAGGAAATAGCAGTAAAGAGGCTCTCCAGGAGTTCAGGGCAAGGAATTGGAGAGCTCAAGAATGAGCTTGTTTTAGTGGCCAAGCTTCAACATAAGAATCTTGTCAGGCTTATTGGTGTATGCTTGCAAGAGCATGAGAAATTGCTTGTATACGAATACATGCCCAATAGAAGCATTGACAAAATTCTTTTCGGTAATAAACCATTATTTCAGCAATAATAACACAAGTACTACTAGAGCTAAGCAACATGGAAAATTTTGAAGAATTTTCCTTTTGTCCAAACACCTGGGTGTTGGGCCTTGGGTGTCCCATGTTCCCACTATTAGCTTATTATGGTTTCAGAACTGAACTTTACTGATTCGCGACTTGTTGTTCAAATGCCAGATCCAGAGAAAAGTAAAGAGCTCGACTGGGGAAAGAGATTAAAGATAATAAGTGGGGTTGCTCGAGGTTTGCAATATCTTCATGAAGATTCACAACTGAGAATAATCCATCGGGACCTCAAAGCAAGCAACGTTCTGTTAGACTCTGATTACACTCCAAAGATTTCCGACTTTGGCTTGGCAAGGCTATTTGGAGCAGATCAATCACGGGAGGTCACAAACCGTATTGTTGGAACATAGTAAGTATGGTCCAATTATCCTGAAGGTATTCAATACTATGTTTGCTATAACAACAGTATGCTCCTATTGCAGTGGATACATGTCCCCAGAATACGCAATGCGTGGCCACTATTCTATAAAATCGGATGTGTTTAGCTTTGGCATTTTGATGTTAGAATTTGTGACAGGAAGACGAAGCAGTGGCTCCTATAATTTCGATGAGTCTGTCGATCTCTTAAGTCTGGTCAGTTCCATATGCTGGTCCTGACCTCCTTACAGGACTAACTTTTAGTAAAAATACTGAGTGCTAATTTATACAGATATGGGAGCACTGGAGCACGGGGACAATTACAGAGATCATAGATTCATCTCTGAGAAGTCATGCACCACGAGACCAGGTGGTGAAGATTATTCACGTTGGGCTGCTCTGCGTTCAAGATAACCCAGCAGATAGGCCTATTATGTCCACAGTAAATATCATGCTTAGCAGTAACACCGTGTCGCTCCAGTCTCCATCCAAGCCATCATTTTTCATCACCAAGAGCGGCACATACTCAAATCCTTACTCGGAGTCGTCATACCCTACGGCTTCCCTGTCGACTGGTAAGGCAGGCATGGCATCGCCAAATGAAGTTTCAATCACAGAGCTTGAACCAAGATGAGGAAAGGTTGACAACAGATAATTGGTCTATTTTCATAGAAGGGCCTAGTACATTTCTGCTACTGGATTTAGTATTTTTCCAATTTGTCAGACAGTTTTAATAAATAGATGAACCATTAGATCACATTTCTGTAACTGTAGGTTAGAGTTTTTTCCAGTTTGGAAAATTTTAGAACAATGGCTTAAACCTCTGCTTGTATAGTTGTGTATTAAAAACAGCCAAATATATAGAAGGAGAGAAATAGAAGGATCTTCAATGGCACTCAGCTCACTTACTTAAAGGTTGCCCACTTTGCTCAGGAGGTTATCAGGCAAAGGGCTTTAGCCTTTGGCTCTGTTGCTAAAGGAGACGGCATCTCCGGACTGATCTTTTTTCTTTTCTGGCATTACTCGGAATGTTTCCAGTAAATAAAAAACAGGGCCCTTCCTGCACAGTTTCTCTTTTTCTAAATAAAAACGCAGTGCTTCAGCCGGTTGCTCTATGCCCAGGTCTATCAGCTCACATATCGATTGGGCCGTCCAGTGCATAAGCCACGTTACATGTGTTAGGAATAGACAAGTTGTATTCCCTAGGGGCTAAAGGCCACAACATATAGTTACATGTATAGGTGAGAATATGCAGGAAACCCCTAACAGATGGGGAAAATACACATATACAAATATACATCTAACACCCCCCCCCCCCCCTCAAACTCATAGTGGATCCACAACACTGAGTTTGGAGAGTAAGAAATCATGCTGCGCTCTAGTTTGTGTCTTTGTAAAGAAATCCACCAACTGCAAATCTGAAGGCACATACTGAAGCGCAACAACCTAAGCCTGCACCTGAGCACGTGTATAAAAAGCATCAACACCAATATGTTTGGTAAGCTCATGCTTGACCGGATCACGTGCAATACTGATAGCACCTGTACTGTCAGACAAAAGTGGAGTGGGTGTCGTAACAGAGACCCCAAAATCTGCAAGCAACCACCATAACCATGTCACCTCAGCAATCAACAAGGCCATAGCTCGCAACTCAGCCTCTACACTCGAACGGGAAACTGCAACCTGTTTCTTCGTCTTCCAAGCAACAAGCGAACCACCAATAAACACACAGTAAGCAGAAAGGGAACGACGATCCATAGGATCACTCGCCCACGTAGCATCCGAGTAGCACTGGAGCTGGAGAGAGCTAGAACGAGGAAAAAAAAGGCGACGAGTGATCGTGCCACGAAGATAACGAAGAACACGGAGGAGATGACTATAGTGAACAGTGGTAGGAACTGAGACAAACTGACTCAGAATATGAACATGATAAGATATATCAGGACGAGTGACAGCAAGATAAACAAGACCCCCAACAAGATGGCGATAACGCGTCGGATCAGGAAGAGGATCACCATCAGTAGGACGAAGCTTAACATTAAGCTCCATAGGAGTCTCAACAGTGCGCTCATCCCCAAGAGCAGCACGAGCAAGAAGGTCCTGAATATACTTTTCCTGAGAGATAGAAAATCCATCAGAAGTGGAAGAGACCTCGATCCCAAGAAAGTAGCGGAGAGGACCAAGATCAGTCATAAGAAACTGATCACGAAGACGAGTCTTAACAAAGGCAATATACTCAGGATCATCACCAGTAATGATCATATCATCAACATAGAGAAGGAGAAGAGTGCGTCCACGAGGAGAAGTGTGAACGAACAGCGCTGGATCATGAGCGTTGGGAGAGAAACCAGCAGCAGTCACCACAGAGGCAAAACGCTCAAACCAGGCACGAGGAGCCTGTTTCAGGCCATAAAGAGAACGCCGAAGGCGACAGACCATCCCATCAGGGACAGAATACCCGGGAGGAGGCTGCATGTAAACCTCCTCACTCAACTCGCCATTAAGAAAAGCGTTCTGAATATCAAGCTGAGACACAGACCAGTGTCGAACAGAAGCGACAGCAAGAAGAGTACGCACAGTGGTCATATGAGCCACAGGGGCAAAAGTCTCATCATAGTCACGACCGTGCTCCTACTGAAAGCCACGAGCCACAAGACGCGCTTTGTAGCGCTCAAGAGATCCATCAGAGCGGGTCTTAATTTTATAGACCCACTTACACGTGATAGGACGAACACCGGGAGGGGGAGAGACAAGATCCCAGGTGCCAGTGCGCTCAAGCGCAGCAATCTCCTCAGCCATAGCAAGCTGCCATTTAGGATGACGCTCAGCATCCCGATAAGAAGTCGGCTCAGAGGCAACAGAAAGACCGTACTGACTAGGAGAGTAACGGTCTGGAGCACGACGCGGACGAGTCGCCGGAAGAGGAGAGGGAAGCTCATCAGAAGAAGAAGACATATCGGAAGAAGAAGAAGAAGGGACATCAGGAGGAGGATCTGGAACATGAGAGCGACGAGAATAATAAAAGGGAAAAGGAGACAACGGTGAGGTGGGCGGAGGATCAGAAGAAGAAAGAGGAGAACTAGGTGGGGAGGAGGACAACGGAGTCGAAGAGGATGGCGCCGGGGACGAAGAGGGCGCATCAGAACAAGGTCCAGGAGGAGGGACAATAGGGACAGAAGGAGGCGCATCAGGAAACAGAAGAAAGGAGATATCATCCACCGGGTAGGTACCAGAGGTGGGGCGAGGGTAGAAGGGACGCGTCTCATCAAACGTGACGTCACGAGAGATGCGCATCCGACGACCAACAGGGTCCCAACAGCGATAGCCCTTATGCTCATCACTGTAGCCGAGAAAAACACACTCAACAGACTGAGCGGTCAGTTTGGTGCGTTCATGAGGAGGGAGAAGAACATAGCAAACGCAACCAAACGAACGAAGAGTCGAGTAGTCTGGAGAACCACCAGAGAGACGCTCGAGAGGGATGCCACCTTGGAGGGCAGCAGAAGGCTGGATGTTAATGAGGTAAGTCGACGTAGCAACAGCCTCAGCCCAAAATGCGGCGGAAGAGAAGAAGCAATCATCATAGCACGGGTGGTCTCAAGAATATGACGATGCTTACGCTCGGCGACACCATTTTGAGCATGCGCACCGGGACAAGAAAACTGAGCAAGGGTGCCCTGCTCAGCAAGAACACCACGCAGGTGCTGAGAGATATACTCACTAGCAGAATCAGCACGGAACACACGAATGGGTGAGAAATACTGAGTGCGGACCATGGCCGCAAAGCGCTAATAAATGGAAAGCACCTCACTGCGAGAGCGCATAAAAAACAACTAGGTGTACCGTGAAAAATCATCAATGAATAAAATATAGTAGCGATGACCCCCCTTTTGAACCAAAGGGAGCCGGACCCCAAACATCAGAATGAACTAAATCAAAAGGTCGTTGAGATACAGACACACTGGTAGGATAGGGAAGCTGAATCTGCTTGCCTAACCGACAACCCTGACAGTTCAAAGACACATCTCCTGAGACAGACCCCAGAAGACCACGACGGACTAAAGACGATAAACGGGAGCCACAAAGGTGACCCAGCCGATGATGCCACTGCTGGAAAGAGCCAGTGATGGAAGCAGCGACCGCAGGAGAACTGGCCGATGAAGAGGCAGCGGATGGAACACGAAGCCAATCTAACTCCCAGAGCCCTGGAGACTCACGGCTGCGAGGGCCAGCTCCAACCAGGGCCTGTGTGCGGCAGTCCTGAACAGCACAAGAATCAGCATCAAGAATGACGCGACAACCAGAGTCAGTAAGCTGACTAGCAGAAAAAAGATTCATCTTAAGGCTAGGAACATGAGAAACATCAGGAACAGAGAAAGAGGAAGTAGAGAGGGTGCCTCGACTGGAAACAGGGAGAGATGTACCATCAGCCGTGATAACACGGACAGGAGAAACGAGAGAACAAAGAGCAGAAAGAATAGAAGACGCATAAGTCATATAAAAGGAAGCTCCAGAATCCAGATACCACGGGGATATACCTGACTGTGCAGAAGGTGGTGGTCGCGCGGTGCCAGAAGAGGTAGACACAGGACCAGCAGTGCCTGACGAGGAAGAGCCTGTAGTAGCGAGCAGACTACAAATGCCCCGAAGAATATCCTGCTCAGAGAGTGCAACGGCAGAAGAACCTGAAGAACCAGCCTGCTGACGAGCGTGGAACTGCTGACGTAAACTGGGATCCCTCCTCCAGCAGCTAGAGAAATCGTGGCCAGGCTTGCCACAGTAGGAGCAGGGAGGACGAGGATGGCGGTTCTGACCGCGAGGCTGCTGAGGCTGACTCTAGCCCTGGACCGGAGGAGTAGAGAGTATCGGCGGCACTGGAGACCGCAACGGAGCCGACGGCACAGGAGGACCACGAGCAGCAAGTACAGAGGGAACCTCAAGAAGACCAGCACCACGAAGACGAGTCTCCTCAGCACGAAGCTCAGACAGCACCTCAGAGAGCGGGACACGACCACGAGCAAGTAGCTGGGCGCGACGAGGCTCGAACTCCTTGCGGAGCCAAGACAAGAACTCATATACACGCTGAAACTCCAGATCAGCGCGCACAGTCAGACAGCAGGGACAAGTGGCACACACAGGTGTACGAAGAGAATCAAGCTGACGCCAGATAGCAGCACTCTGAGTGTAGAACTCATCAATGGTAGAATCACCCTGCTGAAGAGCATGCTCCTGGCGAACCACAGACAAGTAAAGAGCATCCTCAGACGGCTGATAGCGCTGACGAAGAAAGGCCCACTGAGCAGCAACAGTGGGAAGACCCATGAACTCAGCAGCATACTGAGGCAGAACACTAGAAGTAAGAACAGCAGCAACACGAGCATCCTCATCTATCCACTGAGTGTAGTCAGTCAGATCCAGCCGGTAGGTCGCAAGAGCGTCAGAATACTCCTAGACATGTCGGTCATACTCAGCAAGAGCAGTAGCATCAGCACTCTTGGCTGCATCCTTAGCCTCCTGAGTAGCATCGGGGACAAGGGCAACGGGCGTCGGTGGAATAGGCGCCGTAGGAGCAGTGGGGTGCGGCGGACAGGGGACCTCGCCGGAAAGCACACCCCAAAGACGAAGACCGCGCATGTGGACACGCATAAAGGCAGCGAAATCAGGGTAATTCGCGCCATCAAAGATCACCGGGCAGCGAGGAATCGCAAGGTAGCCCGACGACGACGAATAAGAAGACATAGCTCTTTTTTTTTACACGAACTGAATCTGGACGACGATGTCCTGCAGAAATTGGCCGATTCCCAGCACCACCGGCCGATTCCCGGCAGCACAAGCCTATCCCCGCCGGCGGCAACCTTTTTCGGCGACCGGCGGCTGAATCCGATGAAGCCTGGTGGGGGCCTGGGCGGGGGCAGGAAGGTAACGAGGACCTGGCGGGTGCTGGTGCTCGCAGGAGATGTCGATCGGGGACGACAGCAGACGGGCGGAAGGGCGAGGAAGATCCAATCCGGCAGGAGAGCAACGGGAGCTGATGACGACGGCCACAACGATCCAATCCGGCGAGAGAAACAGGAGCAGGAGGTGACCGATCTGACCGATCAGATCGATCTGATCCGGGGCGGGCGAAGTCTTCGAGGGATCCGGGCGATCCAGCGAGCGGGAGCTGGGTCCGGGGCGGGCGATCGGGCCCGATCCAGCGAGCTGGAGATCCAGGCGGTGCGATGGGCGAGGTCGAGGCGGGGATCTGGCGGACGAGACGAAGATCGGATCGGAGCGCCAGACAAAAACGTCCTGGCGACGGAGCTCGCCGGCGGCAACGGAGAGGCGGCGGCGGCAGGAGGCCGGGGCGGGCGGCGGCGGCTGCGAGGAGAGGAGCTAACCTATTGCTCTGATACCATGTTAGGAATAGACAAGTTGTATTCCCTGGAGGCCAAAGCCACAACATATAGTTACATGTACAGGTGAGAATATACAGAAAACCCCCTAACAAGTGGGGAAAATACACATATACAAATATACATCTAACAACATGATGTTGATCCATAAGATAAAATCCGTGGACAAAGAACGTGGCTTATGCATGAATTACGCTCAGTCACTCAACTAGTACACAGCCCCAATATAGTTTATGCATGGATTATGCTGAGTCACTCGACTAGTGCACTGGTGTATTCTTCCATTGCTCCGTAAAATATCAACCACCACGGGGTTTGAGTAAATCATACATATGAATTATGAAGTAGGGCCTATCCCTACATAAAAATTGATTATTATTGTCAAGAAGGGTGCAGAAAGTGAGCTCGTGATCACTGGAGGATTTATCTCGGCTCAAGTTCAGTAATCGAAACTTCGTTCGGTGACATAGGCGACCTGTTTGTAGACTCTGAAATTCCTCGGTATGGCCCCGTGTGTGAGTATGAGTCGTTAGTGCCACTCTTTTGGATGCAGAAAGCTGGCCTAGATGGAGCTTGAAGAGACACAGTGCCGCTGCTAAGCATGACAGTCACTACCGACATCATCGGTCTATCTGCTGGGTCTTCTTGAACACATAGAAGTCCGATGTGAATGCACTTCAGCATCTGGTCTCCAGGAGAATGGCTAGTCATTGACGAGTCCATGATCTCTAGAATTGTTCCCATTGTCCAGTGCTTCCATACCTGCATTACATAGGTGTATTATTATTATTATTGATTGTAGCTTTGTGTAACAGCTGAAGTTTGTAGTAGTCAAAATACTTACCAAACTTAAGAGATCTACAGACTGCTCGGAGTCATATGAGACATTGTTTCTTCTTCCTGTCACGATTTCTAAAATCAAAACGCCGAAGCTGAACACATCGGACTTGATAGAGTAAGTCCCACGCATAGCATACTCAGGGGCCATGTATCCACTGCAATAACAACATGATGTTATGGACTCATGCACTTTTAAATATCTTATATGGGAAATTTCACTAGGACTCACTAGGTTCCGACGACACGGTTGGTGACATCTTGTGATTGATCACTGCCAAAGAGCCTTGCTAAGCCAAAATCAGAAATCTTAGGAATAAGTTCAGAATCTAACAGAACATTACTCGCTTTGAGGTCCCGGTGAATTATCTTCAGCTGAGAATCTTCATGAAGATACTGTAAGCCTCGAGCAATCCCATTGACTAACCTAAATCTCTTACCCCAGTCTAGCTGACTTCTCCTATCAGGATCTGCCATACAAAAAACCAAACCTTAGAACTGTAGACAAATATATTTAGATTTATTTCATTGTTGCAAAATGGTTATGTGGTACTCTACCAAAAAGAATGGTGTCGAGGCTTTTGTTGGGTATGAATTCATATACAAGTATTTTTTCTTGATCTTCCAAGCAAACACCGACAAGCCTCACTAAATTCTTGTGTTGAAGCTTAGCAACCAAAACAAGCTCATTTTTCAGCTCCTCTATCCCTTGCCGAGAACTTTGTGAGAGCCTTTTAACTGCTATTTCTTCATTGCCAGGTAGGATTCCCTATAAAAATGGAGATACTGATTTACTTCATGTGTAAAATATAGAATAAAAAGTTTACATAAAATTAATTAATATAATTAGCACCTTATAAACCACTCCAAACCCTCCTTCACCAAGTTTATTGCTTTCATCAAAGTTATCTGTGGCGGCACGTAGAGTTGATAGATCGAGAATGAGTGATTCAATACTCTGTATGTCCTCCGGATTGGTTGGATCTTTCATAAGTGAAAAGACACTTCATTAATGGTGCAATGCATAAATGTAACTTTTTCATATGGAAATGATGTCACTGCTAACGCTAGTTTATTCAGTAGAACGTTGTAAAAACAATTATCCTATTTGTGTAAAAGAATGGACTGAAAGGATTTACATGATATTGTTGTCCTTCGTGCCGGTTTGCTCTTCTTCCTCCACAGACAAAAGAAAATTACAACAAAAGCCAGTATTGCAGCGACTATCGGCAGTGTAATGGCCAAAATTCTAGCAGCTCCACTTCTTGTGCTTCCTGTAAACAAAAGGCACCAGTTAATACAAGATACATTGAAGATAGTTCTACAAGATTCTAAAGAAAATGATGACTCTTCCTTTTTCGCACATTTTCACAAAATAAAGCTCCTATGTTAATAATTCCACAAAGATCAGTAGGAGAAAATCCATTACTATCTTCGATGTTCGTACTGCTATAAGATTTATGTCTTGCCGCTTTAAAGTGAGACACCGAGATAGTTGTTGTTAGATGTATATTGTATATTGTATTTTCCCCATCTGTTAGGGGGTTTCCTGCATATTTGCGCCCTGTACATGTACTATATATGTGGCCTTTTTGCAATTTATTGTAAAAATTGTTGTTGCCCCCCTTTGTGTCCACGTGTTGACTTTCTCTTCTCCCGTTTGTGTCCACGTGTTGACTTTCTCTTCTTTTGTCTGTGTCCACGTGTTGACTTTCTCTTCTCCCGTCACACGTGAGTGGGGGTGTTGAAGTGTATAAGTGAATTGCCTAGCCCTTTCCATCAGTTCGGACTTTTGGTTTCGTTGGCTAGTGCATGAAGCTTAACATGGTATCAGAGCCCAGGGTCTCGAGTTCGAGTCCTGGTTTTCGCAATTTATTATAAAATTGTTGTTGCCCCCCTTTGTGTCCACGTGTTGACTTTCTCTTCTCCCGTCACACGTGAGTAGTGGGGGTGTTGAAGTGTATAAGTGAATTGCCTAGCCCTTTCCATCAGTTCGGACTTTTGGTTGCGTTGGCTAGTGCATGAAGCTTAACAGTTGTACATGGAAATAATTATTCTAGCATCCTGGACAATTTGTATAGTCAGGAATAATAAGATCTTCAAGAGCCTGGAACCAGCCTTCAATAGTTAGAAATCAATCTACTTCCAGGATCTCACCCTTTTATAAGCCATAGGTCAGAAAGATATATGAACAACAAGTTAAAGATTGGCTGAAGAGACAACTTTAGGACTCTTTTTTTGAAAAAAATTAACCTTTAACATCCTGTAAATATTGCCTTATACTGTATCAATAAAAGTTGAAGTGGGAACTAGGAGGTACTAACACTGATTATCCTTAATCATTCTAGCATCCAAGGAGGAAACCATGTTATCTGCCCAGTCTAAAAAGGAAAAAACCCATGTGCTCACACTGACACACACACACACACACACCAGAAGACAAAAGATATTTTAGCCATGACTGTGAATTTATTCCTACGTAGACTAAATCGTGGACGAGTGCTCTGAATTCCAACACGCACCCTTTGCAGGAGAGTTTCCATGGCTAGCAATCAGCCAAGATGCACAACCGGCCAGGTCGTCATAAGATTCGAAACTCGTTTAATTCTTCTTGTTGTCAAGTCAAGGAACTGATAGCTACAGGACTGCACATAAGTCTGAACTCCGAAGTTGATAGCTACCGAACAGCGGAAATTTCTAAAGTTGCTTGTTGAAAATGATCTTCCGTTTGTTCTGGTTGATTCTGATTTTTTACACGAACTTGAGAACTCTGAAGATCGCGGTACTTGCTTTAGTATGAACGAAACAGAGAGTAAAAAAGCCTATGGTTGGTGTTGACAGTCTATATATTTTTAATGTTAGAATCGAATTAAATACTCCGATCCAGTCCACCTTGAGTTTCTTCAGAGATCGATTTTCTCCATGAATCGCGGAATTACTTGTGGTCTATAGAATGAATCGTGCAAATAAGATGGAAGTATTTCTCTAGGCTTACCTCCTCCGGGTGGCGGTGGCGAGGCTGGCGTGGCGTTCACCGGCGCTGGAGCTGGAGCTGCCCCTGGCTCCGGGAGCTGCAGCAGCGAAGTCCCGGTGAAGAAGGTGTACTGCTCATACCTGTAGTTGCAGCGCACTCCTAGCATCCGGCCGCCCTGTCTCCCGCTCAAATACTTGGGCATGATGGCGATGATATTTGCGAGGCAGCTCCGGCAGTCGGCTGGTGCCATGTCCGGCGTGCACTGCGCCAGGCCGTAGATCTTTGGGTTTTTCTTGTCGAACGTCCCGAAGCCCTCCTCCCCCGTGCCGAATCGCCTGGGTGAGTTGGCAGCTGCGTAATCGGCGGTGGCGTTGAGCAGCACGCCGACGGCGTTGTCGAACACCTTCACAGGCGCGGTCACGTTCTGCGTGTTCAACAGGATGAACGGGTTGTTGTCGCTGCCGCTGGTGGAGGCGAGGAAGTTCTGGTTGGAGAAGCCGACGTAGCAGAGGTCGTAGTAGACGGTGACCATCTTGTTGTAGGGGCAGAGCTGCTGCGCATCCTGGAAGCCGGTGGAGACGCAGTTGCCGCAGGCAGAGGCGTTGGTGTCGCCGCGGCAGAGCGCGAGCGCGTAGACGATGTCCGGAACGGTGCCGACGGAGGCGGCCGCGAAGAGCGTCCGCGAGGAGGAGGCGTTCTTGGGAAGGGTGAGGGAGAGGGCCTGGATGTTGGTCTGGTAGGTGCTGTTCCTGGTGAAGTTGCCGCCGTTGCCGCAATTCTGCCACTGGGATGCGGCCAGCGGCGGCAGGAGGAAGGTGAGGAGGAGGGCTAGGTAGAAGGGGAGGAGGCGTCGGTGGTGCGAGGCCATGGTGTTTTGGTCGTTTGGGTGACGGGGGGAGGAGCCGTAGAACGGTGGAGAGAATGCGGTGGTGGTGGCGACGCAGAGTAGAAGAGGAGGGGGAGTGATAGGGAAGCTTTGCGCCCAGTGTTGACTCGTGCGGGCCCCGTTTGACTGCATGTACTGCTGGGAGGAGGACCGCGGTGGCGCCCGCGACATGACCTGGCGTACGACTGGGTGAAGTGCTCCATGTGAGTCTGCCACCGGTTTCCACACGGCAACAGCAGTGGAGCTATGATAGGTTCCGAGCTTGATGGGCTCTGCCCTTGCCGTGCTGCTAGATGCACAAGCTAGACCGCCATGGCTATCAGAGAATCTTGCCATCTTGGGTCTTGACATTGTTCGGTCGAATTCTTCGTTTAGAGCATCTTTACCGGCGATTTGGATAAAAATAATCTAAAGTTTAAATAAATCAAAAAAATAAACCTTCGGTAAAACTAATTTACTAGACTAACCTTTTTTTCAAAGCCAGTCAGCATGGCGTGGCATAAGGAGCTGCGGAGCCTTCAGCCGTGGCACAGCATAGCTGCCACGCTGGACGAGCAGGTCCCGCATCCGGCCGTGCAACGTCATTCAGCTTAGCGTGGCATGCACACCTGCGGCGCCACGGTGTATGGTGTGGCACTTTAGGGAAAGTAAGCCCAGCCGGCCCCGTCCGACTCGCCCGGCCTCAGTCTTTTCTTCCTCCTTCTCCTATCTCCCATGGTGGTGGCGGCGGCGGATGATTCTTCTCTCCTCCTTCTCTAATCCTCCATCTAATCGTTAAGTATTTGTCGTCAATCTCTTCCCCAAGGTATTCTTCCTCAGTCCCCTATTTCTTATTTGAAATAGTGCTCTCCAAACCATCTATTTGTTAGTTTTGTTGAAATCTTAGTTATTGATAGATTAATTTAGATGGTATATTCAAATTGGTTGGTATTGTTTGATCAATTTTAGATGGATTGTGATGTAAAATATGTATGATTCACAATATGTATGGAATATAATTTTTGGTATTGTGTATGTCTTGTAGATGACTTTTTCTAATTAGTATGGATGACATGTAGAGTTGAAATTAGGCTATCCATATTAGTTGGTAGATCGTATATTGGTTCATAATACTTTTTTGCGAATATATATTGTTTCACACATTTGTATATGTGCTCTCATATGTGGCTATGCTCAAATTATAGTTGGACTGTACAGGATGGATGAGTTTACCGACAAAGGCATTCTCGAGAATGACATTGATGTTCCTGACCGTGCCTATATGATGACCGAGAAAAAGAAGGTAATTAAAAAAAACAAGTAGTCTTGTAATATTGATATGTTTAAATTGACATGTGACACTGAAGCTTGTATGTGTGCAGGTTCTTGGACCCTTGCGACTTAGGTATCACCAGGTATCCTCAACGCCGATGAATTAAGATGAGTTGTACACGAAGCACATCCAGAATCTTGGACTTCTACCATTCATCGAGATGGTCAACAGGTCGTCATCTCACATAAATCCCGTTGCGATCACCGCGCTTGTTGATCGGTGGAGGCCAGGGACCCACAGTTTTTACCTCCGGACCGACGAGATGACGCTGACACTTGAGGACATGGCGATGATACTTGCACTCCCCATCGAGGGGAAGCCTCTTTGTATTGATACATCTTGTGATAATTGGCACGGGAAGATGCTTGATATTATTGGGAAGTGTCTTGGGGATACCATCAACAAGAAGGGAGAAAAATTGAGGGTCACCGCTGGGGCTACTTTCAAATTGATCTCATAACTTCAATACCTGCCCTGAGGATGACAATGAGGATGTCATCAAGATGTACGCCCGCGTGTACGTGTGGTATGTTATCACCCGGACTTTGTTCAATGACGCTAGTGGCAAGACCGAGAACTGGCATTGGCTGTAGGCACCGACCATTATAGATAATAAGTGGAGCTGGGGCACTGCAGCTTTGACCTTCTTGTATCGCCAGTAATGAGTTGTTTTGTCCATCCCTACATTAGCTCTCCATTTTTTATTGATTTTTTGTTTTCATATCATGTGCAGCTTGACGAGCCTTGTTGTAGGACTAGAATTGCCACTTGTATTGGTGGTCCTCTGCTTCTTCTTTCGGTTTGGAGTTGGGAACGCTTCCCTGTTGGACGGCCAAAACTGTTTTCTAACAAAAAAATATTTTGATAAAAACAACCCCTCGTGGCTTCCCACATGGGCTTACCATTGGGACATGGTCTCTGAGTACACTAGCGACCCACAAGTAGCGTATCAGGCATACACCAACGAGTTTGACAACCTTGTCCGGAGCAGGTACAAATCTCTATTCCATAACTCTTTCTCATTCGCGGTTTGTAGAATCTTCATAGACTTTATTGTTCTTTGTGTTTAGGTGGATGGCAGCCATATGGCCGTGGAAATTCTTTCGCTGACGCTAACTTCCAGCTTAACCCGAATTGCATGGCGGAAGAAATCTTGGTATATGCATTGCCCATTGATATGCATGTGGGCTGTTGAGTATCACTTGACGCAGCGGGTTATAAGGCAGTTTGGTTTATTTCAAGAGCACCCGCCGCAATATGAGGACACATAGTGTATGCTTCTCCGCTATAAATCCTATTTATACCGTTCTACCATTTTAAAATGTACTTCTTATATGTGTTGATATTGTGCTATGTTCATATGTAGGTATGACAGGATCAAGCATAAGAATATGGATTAGCATAACATTCACAAGAAGCATTTGAAGACGTTTGAAGAACGTGTGGCGGATGAAGGAAATATGCCCTAGAGGAAAATAATAAATAGTTTATTTGCATATTTCATATCGTTCATAATAAGTTTAATACTATGCTATAACTATGTCAATTGGAAACATTGATATAGGTGTGGTATTAAATGAAAAGGAGTCCCTAGTAATCCTTTAATTACTATTTTATTGTGCAAATGATGATCGAGGTTTCCCGATCATGGAGCATTACTGTCAATTGACAATGAGATCATGCCATTGAGATAATGTCATGGTGGACATACCCAAACATTAGTATTGCAACACGATCGTGTCATGACATTCATGTTGCGATAATAAGAAAGTGTTGTAACCTAATCCTTAGACCGTGATGTTATATTTAATCACTACTTTCGGCAGAAGCTTTGATTGCATCAACTGTCTCTCCCTTTACCGGGTGACTGAAAAGATGCTTTCAGGTTTTCCAATTGAGTATGTTGAGGCGTATGAACCAAGAGCGGGATTTGTTCATCTGCATGATGGAGATGATACTCTGGGCCCACTCGGTGAGATTACATCCAAAGCTGCGTAGCATGTGACTAGGTCACAGGGATGGAATACCACGATACGAGTAAAGTGGCGATAGTCGGTAACAAGATTGAACGAGGTATGGTGATACCGACGATCAGATCTTGGACTATGCTAGTATGAGTTAAACAAAGGGAAAGGAACATCGATGTTTATGGTTCAACGACTACAAGAACTTCGTAGAATGCACAGGGGTCATCAGGGATATCCAGATCTGATTGATGATTATTTACCAGAGAGAGATCTCGGTAATGTCTAGAGTGTTCTTGAACCGTTGGGTAACATGCTTAAGGGTTCATGATGCTTGAGATAGTTTTGGTTATATTCAGAAACACCGAGTGTTGATATGAGAGAGAGGTAATCATTCCAATGAAAGCCCAAAAGTGTTTCGGCGGGGTCCGAAAGTGTTTCGGTGGAGTCCGAAAGAGTTTCAGAGTAGCAGAAAATTAATTAAAGGTTAATTGATATTAATTAAATGAATTAATTAATTGAAAATGTGCAGCCCACCTTAATGGGCCCCTCTTGGAGGGAGCCCATTAAGGCATAATGCCTCCCCCTCTTATTGGATAAGGGAGAGGGGGCGCCATGGGCCCAAAGGCCCTAGCGGGCTGGGCTATGGTTAGGGTTAGGGTTTGGGGCCGGCTGGCCCCACCCTTGGCTGCCGCTGCCCTAGCCTCCCTCCCCTTGGCCACCACCCTAGGTTCCTTGGGGAGGGGGCAAGGTGCACTGCTCCGCACTATATAAAGGGGGCCCTAGGAGGATAGGGACACACAACCATCCACGAGCCTCTCGTGCTCTCCTCTCCTCCCTGGTGTGCCATCCTCTCCACACCCCTCTATCTTCTCCCTCTCATGTGGCCTCCCAAAGGGCTGCATAGCAGCGAGACGACACCACCGCTGCACGCCATCATGCTGTGGAGTTTCCGGATCCCGTCCAAAGCCATCTACTTCCGCAATCTCAGTTGGATCGGGGATTCTGGGGGTCATCGTGTTCACCGTACGTGTGTGAGTACGTGGAGGTGCTTGATACGTTCAAAACGTATCTACTTTCCCGAACACTTTTGCTATTGTTTCTCCTCTAATTTGTGAGTTTTGAATACAACTAACACGGACTGACGCTGTTTTCAGCAGAATTGCTCTGGTGTCTCATTTTTGTGCAGAAATCCAACTTTCAGTAAAAATTCGGGAAAAATCATAAAAAATCCTATTTCACCAGAAGACCCACGGAGCCAGAAGACAGGAGGGAGAAGAGGCTCGAGGGGCCGTCACGCATAGGTGGCGCGGCCCAGCCCTGGCCGCGCCACCCTGGCGTGAGGGGGCCCCAGCACCCCTTTCGGCCTCCCCTCTCGCCTACATATACCCCCTGACGACATAATATCAGAGAGACGGTGTTTTTCTCAGATAGACTTCCGCTGCGCCGCCACCATCAGAAACCGCGATTCGGAACCAGAAACTCCGTTCTGGCACCCTGCCGGGACGGGGATTCGGAGGAGATCTTCATCACCATCACCACCGACGCTCCTCCATCGACCATCCATGACTCCCCCATCCATGTGTGAGTAATTCCCCCGCTGTAGGTGAGGGGATGGTAGGGATTGGATGAGATTATTCATATAATTTGATATGAGATTGATAGGGCATAGTGCCTAGTATCTTTATTTAGTGCCTATGACATTGTTGCAACTTGTTGTGCTTAATGCTTGTCACTTTGGGCCCGAGTGCCATGATTTCAGATCTGAACATGTTATTATTTCTATGATGATACTTGTTGTTTATGGTCTTACCTAAAAGTTGTATACACATATTGTTGTCCGGAACCCGAGGCCCCAAAGTGACAGAAATTGGGATAACCAGAGGGGATGGCTGTGATGTGAGGATCACATGTGTTCACCGAGTGCTAATGCTTTGCTCCGATACTCTATTAAAAGGAGTACCTTAATTACCAGTAGTTTCCCTTGAGGCCCTGCTGCAACAGGCTGGTAGGACAAAAGATGTCGTGCAAGTTTCTCCTTGCGAGCACGTACAACTATATACGGAACACATGCTTATGATTGTTTGTACTAGGATGCTTTATCATTATTTATCTGTAATGCCTTTGTCTCATTGATTTCATGAATTATCTTATCCATGCAACGCCCGTAATCCATCCCTATGCCTACAGTATTTGTTCCTACTGTTTACAACTGTTACTATTACCGCTGCTATTTTACTACTGATGTTACTGTTTCACTACTGTCACCACTATAAAACTGTTGCTACTGATAAACCACTGCGAGCAAGACTATTTCCAGGTGCAGCTGAATTGACAACTCATCTGTTAAGGCTTACATATATTCTTTGGCTCCCCTTGTGTCGAATCAATAAATTTGGGTAATACTTCCCTCGAAGACTGTTGCGATCCCCTATACTTGTGGGTCATCAAGACTATTTTCTGGCGCCGTTGCCGGGGAGCATAGCTTTATTTGTAAGTTCACTTGGTATTCATATTGTTCGCTACAATCCTTTCATCATGGAAAAGTTCCTATATTGCCATCCACTACAAGAAGAGGTACAACTCTCAACACCTCTGTTGCTCTTGATTCACCATCTGTTATGAGTAAGTTGCTTACACCACCACATCCACACGCTACTGCTACTACTTCTGCTGAGATTGAAAATGCCACTGATAATTTAGATGATGCTTCTACTGTGCTTGATGAGAGTGGTTCACTAGGTTCCTTTTTAGATGCTACTATTGCTAGAGCTAAGTTGGGAAACACCACTGTTACACCTGTTAGTTCACCTGAGTCTAGGGAATGTCCTAGTGATGATTATGATGATGATGCTTATATTGAGCTTAATGATGATTTTATTGCAGAAGCACGTGCTACTCGTAATGCAGGTAATGTTAAAGAACTTCTTGCCAGACGTTCTGTTAGATATAATTTGTCTCCTGATCCTAAGTTTGCTGCTTCTCCTATAAATATTAGAGACAAGGATTATGATTTCTCTTTGGATTTATCTTACATATCTATTGTTGAGAAAACTCCTTTTTGTGGTACAAAAGATGAGAGTAGCACATGAATGAGCTTTCTACTTTGAGTAATTTGTTTTCTGATGATATTAAGCTCCGCACTTACTTTGTTGCTAAGATTTTTCCTTTCTCATTGAAAGATGCTGCTAAAACTTGGTTTAATAGCTTGTCTCCTGGATCTCTTACTAGTCCTATTGCTTTGGTTAATGCTTTCTTTCAGAAATATTTTCCTGCTAATGCTCAACATGCTGCTGTGCAGAAAATCTTTGATTTTGAACAGGGAAAAGGAGAGATATTGCCTGAATCTTGGACAAGGTTTTGTTCTTTAATTAGAGCTTTGCCTAAAGAACCATTGCCTAAAAATGAACTCCTTGATATATTTTATAATGGACTAACGGATGAATCTAAGTCATATTTGGATAGTTGTGCTGGTTGTGTTTTCAGGGAAAGAACTCTGGCTGATGCTGAAGAATTAATGGCTAAAATAAGCCGGAATCATGATGATTGGACTTTAGTTGAGCCAACACCAGCACCTACCCCTGCGCCATCTACAGAGCCTACGCCGAAGAAGAGAGGGATGATTGAATTAAATGATGAAGTTATGAAGGAAGCTAAGAAATCTCTTAAGGAGAAAGGTATTAAGGCCGAAGATGTAAAGAATTTACCTCCTATAGAAGAATTATGTAAGCCAATCCCTCACTCATCTACTATTGAGGTACACTCTCTCCAACGCTTTGATGAAAGAGATATTCCTTATACTAAACCTCCTGATCAATGCTTAGATGAGTTCGATAATTTTATTGTTAAGCAAGAAAATTTTAATAGAATGGTGCATAACCATTTGTTAGAAAATTTTAGAGTTATTAACAAGTTGCAGGATATTGTGGAGAGAACCGCCAATGATGTAAAGATACTTGCTAAACATTTTCAAATGGTTCAAACACAAATTGATCAGCTTACCAAGGTGCAAAAAGACTTGCTAGTTAATGCCGCAAGAGAGAAGCAAGCATGTGAAATACGCACAAGAAGTGGTGCTGCTACTCAAGATCCATTATATCCTGAAGGACATCCTAAGAGGGTTGAGCAAGATTCTCAACGCACTTCAAATGACAATATTCCTTCTAAGAAGAAGAAGAAGAAGAAGCATAAAACAACTGCAGAATCCTCTGATGCAGGTAAAGATCCTAACAGTGTTTCTATTTCTGATGCTGAAACTGAACCAGGAGATGCTTCCGATAAAGAAGAAGATAAAGAAAAAGTTGAAGAAGAACCAGAGAAGATTGACAAGAATGCAAAGTACACCAAAGAAGACTTCATTGCCAACAAACATGGTAAAGAGAGAGAACCTTGGGTACAGAAGCCAATGCCTTTTCCCAGTAAGAAACACAAGTCCAAGGAAGAAGAACACTACAACAGGTTTTGTGAATGGATGAGACCTTTATTTTTGCAAATTCCTTTGACTGATGCTATTAGAATGCCTCCTTATGCAAAGTACATGAAAGATATTGTCACTAACAGAAGGAAAATTCCTAGTGAGGAAATTTCCACTTTACTTGCTAACTATTCTTTTGATGGTAAAGTTCCAGAGAAGCTTGGAGATCCAGGTATACCTACTATTCCCTGCTCCATTAAAAATAACTATGTTAGAACTGCTTTATGTGATTTGGGAGCTGGAGTTAGTGTCATGCCTTTTTCCCTCTATAAGAGACTTGATTTAGAAAAATTGGTATCAACTGATATATCTTTGCAGATGGCTGATAAGTCTACTACTATTCCTATTGGTATATGTGAAAATGTTCCTGTTCAAGTTGCTAACAGTTGTTTAATATTAACTGATTTTGTTGTGTTGGAAATGCCTGAAGATGATAACATGTCTATTATTCTTGGGAGACCTTTTCTAAACACCGCAGGTGCTGTTATTAATTGCAATCAAGGAAAAGTCACTTTTAATGTTAATGACAAAGAGTATACGGTTTATTTTCCCAAGAAGATTGATAGGAAGAATGCTCTAAATTCAATCAAGCATGTTGAGACCATCAAAGTTGGTCAAATTATTTGTTCAGAGCGAAAGCCCAAGGAAGAATATCAAATTGTTATGGTTGGGGCTATACCTATCAAAGTTGAGGTAACATAAGCATTAAGTGAAGTGCAAAGTTTTGCCTCATATAAAGTTAGTTTGCGAACAAGACTTGATCAACCTTGTTAACAAAGTGATTTTGTATGAACGAAACTTCGTTTTCACTGCATCCACTACACCTCACTTGTATTTACTTTCATCAAATTTTATTCCTTCAGTTTAGTTGCATGATTAAGAGTATCTCAGAGCTGCTGCTTGCTTAGTTTTGATTTGCTTGAAATCATTTTATCGTCGTTTTTCTGAGTTTTTTATCGATGTGCCAATTTCTAAAAAATCCTCGAAAATAAAGTTTCTCGAAAAATTCCAGAAAATTCTTTATAAATTTTTATGTCAAAAATGGGGCAGAGAGACACCTGGGAGGCACCAGGTGGGGCTGCCACGCCACCTCACACATAGGTGGTGCGGCCCAGCCCTGGCCGCGCCACCCAGGTGTGAGGGGGCCCCACCTGGCCCCTCACTTATCTTTTCTTCCCCAGCTCTTTCTCTCTCCCGAAAACAACGATACACTCAGCTGAAACCCGAGTTCTTGCTGTTCTTCACCTCAATTTTTCGATCTCCTTGTTCAGCCCAACATTTCTGCTGAAATTTGGAGCATTTGTTCTCCGGTATGTGACTCCTCCACTTGTCCAAGTAGAATTTCTTTTGGTAAAGTATTCCTTGAGTATTTTAGCATTATAGGTGACAGTATAAATGAGTATGCATGCTTGTTCTCTTGCTTAGAATTGATATTTTGATGCATGTTAGCTCTCTAGTACCCACTATAGGAGTTTCCTACACTTGCTTGTATTTAAATCACTTTTTATGAGTTTGTTGAAAAATTTCAGAGAAAGGAGATGGACAACTTCACATATGGAGAAGTGTTTGAAAGTGATGCACCAAGGTCATCAAGGCCCTCAAGATCCACTGCTCAATATAGGATGTCTTATAATGAGGATCTCATGTCACCAAACCTTGAAGGGGACGATGGAGATGCACATCCATCCACCTTCCCTTGTATTAACTTTTTGAGTGATGCAGGGATTCTTGATGATTTCTTGCTCCTTATTAACAGGGTTGGGTTGACTGCTTACATGACAGATGAAAGTGACCAATATGCTATGCTTACAAAGATTTTCATTGAAAGTTTTAAATTTACTAACGCTCATTACAATCCTTCCGTTGCATTTAAGATTTATGACAAGTCTATCACCATGCCTTTGGGGAGGTTTTGTTCTATTTTAGGTATTCCCATGTTTGGAACGGCCAAGAGGATACAAAATCACCCCGCTGATTTGTTGGAGCTTTACTGAGGGGTGACCAATGATGATGACCGCACCGCACAGCGTGGCAAGATAAGAAATATTCAGCTCCCAGCTATTAGATATTTTACTTACTATCTTGCAACTAGTGTACTTGGTAGAGAAAACACTAGCAATATCTCCAACTATCATTTAGCTTTTCTAGCTACCGCTCTTGATGTTGGTCGGAAGTATAACCTTGGTGCTGTTATTGCTCGTCGCCTAGCCGCTAGGGGACCTATTTATGAAGGTATTATTGCCGCGCGCATTGTTGCTGAGCTAGGACTTTCTATTGCTCCTAATGATGTATTGTTGGCTCCATAGAGGCTTGATCTTGCTGCTATGAAACTCCATCATTTTGTTACTGCTAACTCTTGTGCAGGGAAATTAGTTTACAGGATGTTATTTATTGATGGAGAGGAAAGGGAAATTCCCTTGCCTCAGCCTAACTTGTTCAGCATTCACATGAGGCCATGGTCGCGCACGAAGGTGGAGTTGGACAATCAGCTTAGGCTGCTTGGTTTCAATATCCAACACGGCGCGGTGGTCTAGGAGGAAGAGGAGGAGCCGGCCTATCACTTCACCACGTACCACTCCGGGGCATCCTCGAACTCATATCAGGACGATGGTGCTTCTTCTTCGCACTACGGAGGTGCCACCTCATGGCCGAGTTGGCCGAGTTGGGATTGATCTCCACTTAGGCCAAAAGCCTAAGCTTGGGGGGAGGTACGCCGACGTTTCACTCATCTACATATCATATTTTGTCGGACCTTTGTATATTCATGTTTCGCTTTCTCTAGTGTTCTCGTTCTTATTTCCACCTTTCCAAAATACAAAAAGACCAAAAAAAAATTCCGTTGTTTCTCTCTATTTGGTTCTTTAGTTTTCTACCTTTGGTTTGCTTTACTTGCTATTTTCGGTTTGCTATTTGAAAAATCTAAAAATATTTTGCTTTGTTTGCTATTTTCTTCTGCTTTTGTTTCAAAAATCGAAAACACAAAAATATTTGTTATTCTTCTTCGGTTTTGTAAAGTTTGGTGCAGAGTTCAGTCTCCCGTTACTCCATTGGAGCTTGGTATTCACTTTATATTATTCAAGCCACACAAGTGAAGAGCAATAATGACGATATATGACAATCCGAGATGTGGTAAGAGGCTGGTATGAACTCTATTTGTTTTCATTTTTGTACATATACTCATCTATGTGGACATGCTTAGTCGGTTCATGTAAGGTATATGTCATCTAATGGATGCTTTGTAGTTCTTGCTTTCATATGATTAGTTTCAATTTACTATTAGCCTGTAGCATGTCATGTAGACACTTACATGCTTTGTTTTATTCATATTATGGTACGTTATTGTGGTATCCTCCTCTGAAAGCTTCATTTGAATCGACTTGGCACATGCTCAAGCATGCATATGACTGAACAAAAAGTCAATTAAGCCTCGATGATCTAAATTGCCTCAGAGTTCTTGTATCATTTTTATGCCTATATTAATTTTGTTTTATCGCAAGCATGATTATGACAGTTATTGCTCTCTCGATTGTCGCTTCCCAGTCTTTTGCTAGCCTCCACTTGTACTGAGTATGAGCTCTACTCGTGCATCCAATTACCAAAAACCAAGTCTTCCAAAGAGTCCACTATAAATTCCTATGCATGGTATTTGTAAGCCATTCCAAGTAAATTTTCATGTGCTACCTTTCAAAACTTTCAACTAACTTCTCATTTTGTGCCACTGTTTTTAGCTCATGGGGACGTAGTGGTCGGAATTGTTATCTTCTATATTAAATTAAGTACCCCTAGACTAGGCAGCTTCATCTGCTCGTCATTAATTTTGCAAGGGAGCTGGTCAGACCATTATAATCTTAATTCTAAAAAGAAAGAAAAAAAGGCACTCCTCCAAGGAATGTGAAAGTTGGTGGGCACCCGATGGAATCGGTTAGCCATGGTTTGAGAAAGGAAAAAAGGTGGGGAGGAGTGCCAAAGCTTTATAAAAGAGCACCAATGTGCCAAATTTCAAAGAACTCGGAACCGCTCTCACTTGTTTATTATGGAAGATAGCAAGTCCCCATTGCTAGTCGTTGACATAGAACAATCACCTCTCAAAATAATTTTTATCTCTGTTTTACAAATGAAAAGCTCTAGCACATGTTAAATCCCTGTTTCCCTCTGCGAAGGGCCATTCATTTACTTTTATGTTGAGTCACCATCTTCTAACTTTAAGCACTTCTTGAGAGCATAGCTGTTATTCTTAGTGTAATGTGCTTGTCCCAGAACACGGTTAATTGTGGTATAACTTTGATGCTTGTATCTTTAATATTTCTACTTCTAGTCTTCCCTTGGACTTCAGAGGTGCCTCAGCATTTATGTTTTGCTCCACAAATAAAGGCAAGCTGGATACTACTCTTTCATATCATTTATGCATATTACAATCTTGTAGCTTCTCATGTACATGTTACTTGTTATTAGTGCATTGGCACTCTTTCATAGCTTGCTTGACTATGAGGTGACATTAGTTGCATATTTCTTATTATGAATTGCCTGAGTACTTGATCACATAGTTAGTATATATACATCATATGAACAAATGTGTTCGTGAAAGTTTCTTTTATCGCTCTCAGTTGTTAACTGAATTGCTTGAGGACAAGCAAATAGCTAAGCTTGGGGGGACTTGATACGTCCAAAACGTATCTACTTTCCCAAACACTTTTGCTATTGTTTCTCCTCTAATTTGTGAGTTTTGAAGACAACTAACACGGACTGACGCTGTTTTCAGCAGAATTGCTCTGGTGTCTCGTTTTTGTGCAGAAATCCAACTTTCAGTAAAAATTCGGAAAAAATCATAAAAAATCCTATTTCACCAGAAGACCCACGGAGCCAGAAGATAGGAGGGAGAAGAGGCTCGAGGGGCCGTCACGCATAGGTGGCGCGGCCCAGCCCTGGCCGCGCCACCCTGGCATGAGGGGGCCCCAGCACCCCTCTCGGCCTCCCCTCTCGCCTACATATACCCCCTGACGACATAATATTAGAGAGACGGCGTTTTTCCCAGATAGACTTCCGCTGCGCCGCCGCCATCAGAAACCGCGATTCGGAACCAGAAACTCCGTTCTGGCACCCTGCCGGGACGGGGATTCGGAGGAGATCTTCATCACCATCACCACCGACGCTCCTCCATCGACCATCCATGACTTCCCCATCCATGACTCCCCCATCCATGTGTGAGTAATTCCCCCGCTGTAGGTGAGGGGATGGTAGGGATTGGATGAGATTGTCCATGTAATTTGATATGAGATTGATAGGGCATAGTGCCTAGTATCTTTATTTAGTGCCTATGACATTGTTGTAACTTGTTGTGCTTAATGTTTGTCACTTTGGACCCGAGTGCTATGATTTCAGATCTGAACATGTTATTATTTCTATGATGATACTTGTTGTTTATGGTCTTACCTACAAGTTGTATACATATATTGTTGTCCGGAACCCGAGGCCCCAAAGTGACAGAAATTGGAATAACCGGAGGGGATGGCTATGATGTGAGGATCACATGTGTTCACCGAGTGCTAATGCTTTGCTCCGATACTCTATTAAAAGGAGTACCTTAATTACCAGTAGTTTCCCTTGAGACCCTGCTGCAACAGGCTGGTAGGACAAAAGATGTCGTGCAAGTTTCTCCTTGCGAGCACGTACGACTATATACGGAACACATGCCTATGATTGTTTGTACTAGGATGCTTTATCATTATTTATCTGCAATGCCTTTGTCTCATTGATTTCATGAATTATCTTATCCATGCAACGCCCGTAATCCATCCCTATGCCTACAGTATTTGTTCCTACTGTTTACAATTGTTACTATTACCGCTGCTATTTTACTACTGCTGTTACTGTTTCACTACTGTCACCACTATAAAACTGTTGCTACTGATAAACCACTGCGAGCAAGACTGTTTCCAGGTGCAGCTGAATTGACAACTCATCTGTTAAGGCTTACATATATTCTTTGGCTCCCCTTGTGTCGAATCAATAAATTTGGGTAATACTTCCCTCGAAGACTGTTGCGATCCCCTATACTTGTGGGTCATCAGTGCTGCACTTGGGGCGCCAGAGTCCTTGCACCAAGTTCTTCAACGACCTTGAGGTTGGCTACGTCGGCTTCATCGACATCGCTTGTGCGGGAGCGTTAATCCCGCGTTCGGTCTTCAAGGGTATGTCGCTGAACACCAGTTTACTATTATAGCATTACTAGTAGATAGATCTTTGGGCAATTCGGGGTTGCATAGGAAATAAATTTTTTGTTATTTGCATCAAACCCCAACAGTGGAGGCTAAGAAAGCAAAAGGAATTCGAGCAGGCCCTCATTATGATGTTGCTTTCAACAACTACCTTTATTGGTTTCCACCAAGGACTCGTGTGCAGCTTCTTCCAGATGCCTATAGGGAATACCTTTTGGAAGAACCCTTGACATTCGACAACCTTGGTATCGTTCCGTACAATACGCTTGTCAGAGAAGGACGCCAAGTCCCTTTTTCTTCCATGCTCAACTAACACATCATACTAAAAAAGCCTAACATAACAAGAAACCATAACCCTAACCCTAACATAACAAGAAACCCTAACCTCACAAAACCCAAACCCTAACCTACCAATCTACACTAAAATACTTCATACACATCATACAAGACACCATTGACCAAATTAACAAAAATCAACATTGCACTTTGGGTGTATTTATATTTCTAGGGTTTCAAAGATTTGGACATATGTCACTAAAAAGGAAATTCCAATGGGTCGAACGCAAGAGAAATGATGCAGAGTACCTTAGGAAACTTGGTGAGCTCGAAATCCATGGAGGAAACCTTCGATTTTGAGGGATTTAGGTGGGAGGATTAATAGAGGAAGAGAGAAGCCGCCTTGCTCGCGCCTGTGTGAAGGGGGAAATGCTTGGATGTATTGGCCTAGGCCGAGGCATGCGGGGGGATGCAATTTGATGTACGTACCACGACATGCACCATGGTGCCGCAAACTGCAGTGCTGCCCCATGGATAGTGGCGCCACACTTGCCAATCTGGTCCCATCCTGCCAGCATGGCATCCTTTGCCGCTCCATGGGGAATGGCGCCGCAGGTTCTTGTGCCATCCCATGCTGAATGGCACTGCAAAAAAGGGTTTGTCCGGTGAAATTATTTTGCCGCATGTTTATTTTTAAAATTTGTTTTGCCTTTAGGTTATTTCCATTGAATTTGCCACCTTCACCCACATGCTCCAAAGCGTCTCTAAAAGAGATTTGGGGCACGTCAGAGCTGCGCGCCCTAATGGCCTTATCCATCCGGCGTGACATAATACATTGTCTGGCGTCCTAAGCCTATCCCCACTACACTAGGACACTGCGGGGGTGCCGGACACAACACAGAGAAACTTTGCGCGTCACGGGCCCACCTCATTAGCGACACAAGGGTAGACGCGGGGTTTTAAACCCGTCGCCTACCTCTGGTCAACCAGCATTAATGGCCGCACAGCTTTACCAGGCGACACAGTGATGCCTCACTTCGTGCATGGCCATGCACGCAAGGGTTAATGCGCCTTTCCCACCGCTGTATAAAGAACACTGGCGCCTCTCTGATTTCTTACCGCCCCCTAGCCTTGTCTTCTACCTCTCGCCGCTTTCCTTCCTCACCTTCTTCGCCCAGATCGTTGTATGTCGAGCTGCTGCCGAGGAATCCTCGCCGCTAATGGCTTCGGCCGCAGGAGCCTCCCCGTCTCAAAGGCACGTGCATTGTACAACGCACACTAGCTAGTGCCTCCCGTCATGCGCCTGCCGAGTAGCGGTGGCTAAAAGATGCCGGTGAACGGCATCAACATCCTGACAACGCCCACGCCGGCTGGATGGCCACCGACAAAGAGCCTGGTGATCCAATTATTCAACACGCGACACGAAGAGAAACTGCGCATCACCGATGGGCTCGTCGGGCTGCCCACGTCATGGATCAGGGAGGGTCGGGTCTATTTCTGGGCCGTGTCGGGGTGCATTCTCGCCGGCATCATCCATGGCATCATCAACGGCTACCCCAGGCTCAAGATGCTGCTGAAACCGCCATCCTCCCATCTCGGTGACTTTCGAGGAGGTCAGGCTCGCAGTCGTGCTCCTTCTCCCACTCTTTGTCTTTAGGGCTAGCGCGCTCCACGCCGTCATCCTCCTACCGCGTCTCCCCCTAAACCACGCCAAAACGCGAGGTGAAAGAGGAGGACGAGATCCAGGCGCCATGGTGTAGGCTGCGTAGTAGTGGCGACATCACAATCCATGAGCCGAAGGTCAAGGTGAAGGAGGAGGAGGAGCAGGACAAGGTGGTCCCCCGCCAGCAGCGCCTCAATACCATCAGCGACGACCCCAGTGACACGCCGGGGTTCAACACGGCGTTTATGGCGTTGCTGATCGACTACACCGCCGGGGCGAGGAACGTCGTCGACGACACCATCTCCCTCTCTATCTGCGAGAGCGGCCGGCCGCTCGTCGACCTCACTCACGATGACGACGAGGCTGGTCCCAGCGGCACGGTGAAGGAGGAGCCCGCTAAAGAACGCATCGACCCCTACGGTCACTTCTGCCACTACAGCAAACGTATCAAGCACATCGACTGCCGCTTCTACTTTAAGTTTAATATTAGTTCGATCGAATTTCATTCAAAACATTGTAATATATAGCAAATTTTAATGAAATCGAGTACTTTCCGAGTGAATTTTCCTTTCCGAGTGAATTTTCCTTTCCGAGTGAATTTTCCTTTCAAGGCCGATCTCACTAGGCTGCGCAAGATTCGTAACATTCCAATTGAGGACACGAAGCTTTGTATAACTTCGTAATAAGTTAATAAAACAGCCATATGCATCGATTGATGCAGAGGCTGGGGTCGCTACCCCCTTTTCTAAAAAAAAAATTGAGGACACGAAGATGTTTTTGCGTTTTGAAGAATGGTCAGCAGCTGATCTTGACCTCTTCGCGTTAACTGAATTATGGGTCAGGGTGTCTGGTTGTCCTTATAAACTTTGCTGCGATTATTTAGCTTTATTTGCTGCGGGGTCTCTTGTCGGAAAAGCCAAAGAGGTGGACATGGCCGTCACTAGACAGCACTCTGAAGTGCGCATGGAAGTGCTGGTTACGGATCCGAAATATATCCCTAAGGCCTTGTTTGGCAGCCCGGTTTATAAGTGTATATGCGTGTATTTTATCGGCCTAGCCCGTTACACGAAAATACTCCCCAGAGCCTCTTTGGCAGCCCAGTTTACATCAGTGTAAGCGGGAGGAAAAGTCTGAAAACACGCCAACCCAACAAGGAATCCTGCAGGAATCCACAGTCCATGTCATCAGGAAACCGTACAAATAGAAAAACGCAGGAGGCTGGACTGAGATGACATGGACTGTGGATTCCTGCAGGATCTCAGGACACGTAATTTGGCAAGTGGTGCCTTCTGGATGATGTACGAGAAACAAGTACAGGAATTCGCAGGAATAAATAGAGAGGGTAAAGAGAGATAGATACAAAGTTGTACTACTCAAAGGAAAATAACATGAGGTACGAGCATTGAGCTCATATTGAGATCCTAAGGAATTGAGAGCATAGTAGTGTACTCTATGGGATTTTGGTAAGCCCAATCCTTTGATCCAAGTGGTACTCAAGGGACAAACTTCCTAAGGATTTCATATCCTCCAAACTTCCTATGAAAACCCAACGATCCAAAGAGGCTTAATTACTGTGTGAAATGATAGTGATTCCAAAAAGTAAATTTTGTCCTAATATTTACTAGTGTACACATAGCCCTAACATGGGGTGTCCAGGTAATGCTGGAATAGGCTGATTATGCCTTTGAGCCTTTCCTTTCTCAATACAAAGGACTGATAACAGAAAATCATTTCTATACTCTAGCAATTTCTGAGATTGTGTACAGTCCACAAACTAGCCGCCCAAAACACAAACTTCAGGGGCATGAAAACACTACGCGAACTAAGGACCAAAACATTTTGTCTCTAAAGCACAAAGGCATGGCCAGATATCATGGACACAAGATCAAACACTAGGGGGATTAGTTATCTGATACGATTGCAGATTAGGCATGAAAACCTCATCACCCCAGGTTGTTTTCCATTTGATGATGCGGATTGCACACTTCTTACTTTTCCAACTGGGAACCCCCCTTTCCATTAATTTCTCAACGGAAATACAACCAGTCTGAGAGTAAAACAACAAAAGCACGGAAAGAAAGGGGAAACAGAAGGAAAATAGTTCAACGCACACCGGTAGGAAAACCTGCTGTATGATCTCGGCCTCGATGATCATACTACAGGACAAAAAACCTACCACCTAAACTACACCCACCACCAGTTTCAGGATCACAGCAAAAGAACCAAACATAGCACCACAACGTCACAGTCCGACCACAAACACACAGCAGTCCTCCAAGGACAAAAGCCACCACCAGCAGCACCGAGATTAACCATTGGTGATAAGCAACCTTCCAACAGCAGTCGCATGACCGTTCCTTGACCCCCCAGCCACCTGAGACGCCAACTCTGAAGCTTTACGCATCATCTGATCAGCTCCAGCCACAATCTTCGCTTTATCCTCCTCATTGTAAAGACCTGCCCAATAACGAAGAAAAGCACACGTCGCAAAAACCGTTACCATAGGAGGCCTGACAACCTTCTTGTCAAAAGTTATCTGATTTCTGACCATCCAAATTGCCCAACAAACAGCTGACAGAATCAGCATATGAAACTTCCACCCACGAGGGAAAAAAGCATGAAACCAAGACATGCACTGCCAGAGAGAACCAGGGCAAGAATTTGAATTGATCATGGTTCCCACAACCCCCCAAACCACCCTAGCATGAGAGCAAGAAAACAACAAATGGATAGCAGTTCCTACTGATTGCAAAAAGAACAGATAGGAGACCCTGGCCAATTTCGTCTTTTAAGCTTATCCCTTGTTAAAATAGCATCCCAAAACAGTTGCCACATGAAAATCTTAATTTTCAAAGGAAGTTTTGACTTCCAAATCCACTTGTTGTTAGCCCCAGAAATGTTCCTCTCCAAATTTTGATATAACGACTTTGTCGTAAAAACTCTATTGGCAGTCAACCCCCAAACCACACTGTCAGAGGAGTCAGAAACCGCAATACGCCTTGCCTCATCCTTAATATGCTCCCACTGGATACTCAAGACCTGAGATAATCTCCTTCTGAAAGGGATCTCAAAATCAGCATTCACATATCTCTCAAAAGTAAAAGCCTGGCCTTGAGAAATGTTAAAAAGATCAGAATATGACTCACAAAGCGCCGAATTATTAAGCCAGGGATCAAGCCAAAACCGCACAATATCACCTTTATGCAAAATAACTTTCCTACCCAGGAAATATTCATCCTTAACTTTCATAATTGCTTTCCAACAGGGAGAATCAGACATTCTTGTCTTAACAGAGGCCACCGATTTATTTCAAAAATACTTTGCCTTTACAATAGTTTGCCAAAGACCATCCTGGGTTTCTAACTTCCACCACCACTTACAAAGCAAGGCAACATTCTGCTTGTGAAGATCCTTTACCCCCAAACCACCTTTATTTCTAGACCTACAAATTCTGGTCCACTTGACCAAATGATACCGCCTTTTTTTCTTTTTGCCGGCCCAAAAGAAACGACGCCTGTGCTTATCCAACCTCTCAATGAAAGTCTTACTAAGTAAATACATAGCCATATAATACGAAGGAATGCCTGACAGACAAGCGTCTAACAAAGTAAGTCTCCCTCCTGAGGTGGCGGCATCACACACCCAGGCATCAAGCTTCTTAAGCATTTTCGCATCCAGAAAGTCCCAATCAACATTTTTTAAATGAGAAAAGGTAACTGGAACCCCCAAATACTTCATAGGCAAGCTCCCAATATTGCAATTAAAAAGATCAGAATAAAACTGTGCAACCGAATTATCACCCCCCAAAACGAAAATCTCACTCTTCGAGAAGTTAATTTTCAAACCAGACATGAGCTCAAATAAAAGAAGCAACAACTTCAAATTAACAGCCTTATCCGGCTCATGCGAGATACAAATAATCGTATCATCCGCATATTGAAGGATACCCACTCCATTCTCAACCAAATCCGGTGCCAAGCCAGTCAACAGACCATTTTTCTGAGCTTCCAACATCATTTTAGTTAAGACCTCCCCAGCCATATTAAACAAAAAAGGAGAAAAAGGGTCCCCTTGACGAACCCCTTTAGCACTTTGGAAATAGGCTCCAACTTCTTACTAACAGAGCATGTAGATGTAGTAAGGCCATTTTGGCATAGCATATAGCCACTATAGCTATGAATGCACTATAGAAGAACAAAGTATTGTACTACCCTAAGTAAAACGACCGAGCTAACAATAGAGCATAAAGCACACCAGATCTCATGGAAGTGGAAAATCTTACCTTGAGGTACAACTCAGCGTTATGGGCCATAACCCGCTCAAGCTATGTCATCCAATCAGCACGCGCTGGTCGGTGCTCCTCCTTCCACTCCTCCATGGCAGGAACTGGATCTCCTTTCCTCGGCTCAACCGCCAGCAGCTTCTCCTCGGCCTTCTTCGCCTTCCCCTCTACAGCTTTGGCCTCCTCAGGCACAAAGTATCCCTCAGCCTCAGCCGTCCGCTTTGCCACCTCAGCCCACTTTGGGTCCGATAAATCCAGCCCATAGATATTGAACTTAGCCTCCCCCTTCCTCTGCGGAAATGCTGTTAGCCTCGCCGCCCGGAGTGCAACAGGGGCAGCAGCCGCATCAGCCTGGTCGCGCACGGCGTCGAGGCGACGGTAGAACTTGGACTCCTCGGACTTCCACTTGAAGTGCAGATCGCGGAGCATTAAGCCGCTGATACGTACATCGATGGCAAATGGTGCCATCTCCTTGACATCGTCCGAGTGAAAGTAGTTACGGAGGTTAGCATGGGCCTGGTCGCTGCGCATGGTGGAAAGAGGCGCCAACCTGGTCCTGGCACATGGCGTCGCGGACGGAAACGCTAACCTCCTACTTTTTTTCCAGAGGTCGTCGTTGAGCTCGACAGTGTCGGGCCCAGGATCGGCTCTGCACGCGGTTGTGGACGGCGGTGAGACGGAGAATTTCGTCGAGCACGTGGCGGGTGTGGGCGGGGAACGCATCTGCAAGGATTGGACGGAGCGCAGTGACCAAGCCGATGAGAAACTCGTCGAGGACGGGATCGGGTTTGGGCTGAGCATGTTCCAGATCAGTGCTCAGGCTCTCTTCGGATTGGAGGATGCGGTAGGTGAAGGGGGGGGGGGGCGCTTGAGAAGGAGGTGAGGAGTCGGTGTGAAGGTGGCAGAGGAGTAGGGGCGGTGCGGCCCTGGTGGCGGCGGCCAGGGAGGTTGGGAGCCGGCGGTCGAGCTTGGAGACAGAGAGGAGGGCTCTCATGGCGGCCTCGCACACAATGGAGAAGAGAGAAAAACCATACGAACCTGAGGGGCGAATGGGCCTACGGAAGATCCGCACTATCGAGTTCTTCAATGTGTTGGCGATGCCTGCATGACTGCTGACAATGTGTTTTGCTTTATTTTCGAGGTTTTTTTTGACAATCAATAATACCGTGTTATATATATTTATAGTATGTATAGTAGATAATACTATATGGTAGAGATATATGAGCTGTTAAAGTCTACTATATACTAAAAACACAATATAGGAGTCTAAAATAGAGACACTATATTAATCCACATCATCAGAATTATTTTAGCGGTTAGATCTATAATTTATGGCTTAGATTTAGCGAGCGATTTATGTAAAGAGTCCGTGTCAAACCATACTTTGTACACAGCCTGTCACGAGTCCTTCTTGAAATAAATCGGAACGTACTTACAATTTTTTTTTTAGAATCAGAAAGACGTACTTAGAGTCTTAGACGTAGAACCATCTAAAAAGAGATTTAGGAGGAACACGTACATATATGAAATGGGATTGCCCCGTTTTGAAAAAAGTACATATATGAAAAAAAAAGTACGGGGAATAGATGTGTTTTGGTCCGACTGGACAAGAATTCACGATTGAATCTTACATGCTACTATATGACGTCATCTATTGCATCAGCAAGCTAATACATGCAGACTACACAATTGTTTATTCTTGATTTCTAGAATATTGTTGCATGATATAGGAAGAAAAGCAAAGCTGATTCCAGAATTCCAGATTCCAGAATTGACAAATTAGAATTGAAATGTTTTCACCACACTACAAAAATTTGAAGATTATCCACAATTTTTTTTTTGGTTTTATACGTTGCATTGTCAATCTAAAAATATCAACAAACTCGGTTGGGTTTAATGCCGCAATGCTAAGCAAAAATTAGAATAGAGCAAATTAAAATTTATTCAAATTGCATAATTTATGAAGTAGTATATTTAATTACTTATCAAATCCTCCTTCGGCCAGTTCCTACATCAAGTTGACATGGTGGTTCAGGTTAGTTGGGTTTTTTCAGTGGCACTTTTCTTCTCAATTAAAAAGAATGCGTTGTTCTGGGCAAGGAAAGATGACTTTATTTGATAATAGCCAACATAGAGTTCTCGAGGAGGTCTTCGAAATCGATATCAGAAAAAATAGATATTTTGGCGTTAAAAACATATACACCACGTTAATCCACAATATCTAAATTATTTTAACTGTTAATCTGTAATGACGGTTAAAAATTTGCGAGTTATTGCACAACTTTATTCTAGACTACATCTCAAAACATAATTTATGTAAACCCGAACAAACATATGTCACAAGTCCGTTAATGTAAATGTTACGAGTTCCTCTTGCATATACTTTCTCTTGTGAGAAACAAAGATACAACTTTCAGTTCACCACTACCGTTGGATCTTACTTAGGGTATGCATATGACAGTTAACACTTTTCATTCAGTCTTCATCGTCATGTGATCCGACGGCTTGTCCAATTCGACTTAAGCTGACGCCCTTGACGTCTTGCCATGTGTTGGGGAAATCTCAGTTTAGAGAAGAGGCGAGTGGCAGCTAGGTGGAGATGCATAAAGGGAAGGCAGCTACACGGAAGCATCAGCAGCAGATAATCACCTATGATTTTATTTTTTGGTTTTCCTCCAATTAGCCGCGTAATTAGGTAGTAACATGATATTTGGGTGTTCAGCAAGTTAGGATACGCCATTGAAAGTTGCTCGGTCCGACAAAGTCAAGTACATCACACGTAGGGATTTTGGATCCTTGCAACTTTCTAAATAGCCTCTAAAATAAAGAAGAATTCAAAATCTTACTTTGAAGTAAAAAAATCATATCTTCTCACCCTCTATATTAAATTAGTAAATGCATGTGTAAAACTTTGCAAATAGGCAATCATGTTTTACTGACTCAAAGTCTGAGAAATAAAAACACATTCTGTAGTAAATTACAACTATGATGTTATTCACTTCTTTATCAAATGCATTAATTTAAGAATGAAATAAGGTACATGGGGAACTCGATAATTAAATAACTAAATTACAATTAGCTTAGATTTTTCCAATGAGTGTGCAATACTGAATTAAGTAATTAGACTGAGAACATGACTTCTATTTTTCTTTCGAAATAACATATGAGGAACTATGGTTGACCGACGTTTCTATCACAGCGTTGTCGGGCATATTTGTCATTCCAGTTTCCACAAGAACCATCTCAAGATTTTTTACCCATCTATTGTATTACCTTCATATTCTATTAGGTTCAAAGCTCACGACATTTTTGGACTCTAAGCATTTTTAGCAAAAATATTTAGAACTACACATGAATGAGGTGGCATGCACCATAAAAAGGAGATCATTCAACCTTCTTGAACTTATGTTTTAATATATTTATAGGTAGTAGCGAATATATTTACTAAGCTTTGACAATCTAAATCAAATGATCCAATAGCCATGTATGATTTTTTTTAAGAATTGGAGTAGTACTCTGAATAAAATTCATATGGTAGTCTTACAGCTTGCAGAAGAATATCTGACATGTTCCAGTTTATCTATCATGGAACCTACTTATTCATAAGCAGTGTTTTATGTGTGTTAAAAATTTGACCTTCTTTGCATTTATCTTGATAGGCACTCTGTTGGAGATAGTGAGATTAATTTAATATGGAAGGCCATCACAGATAACCCACCTAATGTTCTGTACCACGTTGTATGTAGTTTTCAACTTTTAATGCTAAAAAGGGATAAATGAGAGCAGGTTCATGATAATGAATTACAGACTTGAGAAAAAATGAATTTAAAAGATAGTGAACTGAAGCTTAAATAAAACTTGCATTCAAAAATTATTTTTTCAATTCATAATAATGTGAGACGCATACCTTTATTTGTAGGGAACACTCAACCCAATATAGAATATGCCCTCGCATTTGCGAGGGCCACGACGCTAGTTTAAAAGAAAACAAGCAAATCTTGGAGGTCTTTAAACTCTTTCTTCTTTCAAGACACGATCTTGTATTTTTCTATAGAATAATGACACATATGTCAAATTATAAACCTGTAAATACCAATAATGATTCTCCCATAATTTTGAGCCTCAGTGCAAACGCTATGTGCACGCATGCAACTAGTAGAGTAATCAACCCACATCGGTGAGAATACCAACCCCGGTATTTCAGGAAAAAAACCTGCTTGTTCAACGTCGCTCGGGAGCCGAGGGTATAAAACACCATTGTCGAGGACATAGGAGTTGCGACAAATTTTGCAAGGAAAACCCTCTTCATATCATGGTAACCATGAGTAAAGTCCAAAATTGATCTATCGAAGCAAGATCAAAGGACCATACCTAGGGAAATTTAATATTCCAACATCGCCATTGACGTCGGAAAAGAGATCTCTTTGTTGAAAAATAAGAAATACTACTCTAGTAAAATTTGCACCCATAAATCATGTTCTCCCCCACTCCAGACGTCGTTGAGGCTGACCAGAAGAGGGGAAACCCATCTATGGTGGAGTCCGATGGAGGCGGCGGCTGTTTTCTTAGGAGAGGCGGCAGCTACAAACGTGTAGGTAGACTGTTTTATTTTCAAGGTAATTATGCAAAACCACAGCTTCAGCGACACTTATTATACAAAACCATACCTTTTGCCATTATTTTGAGAAAACGACAATTTTGGAGCTAATTATTAATAGTGAACCCAAATATCATGTTTTCTACCTCCTAATACTAAAGTTGTCACTGGGACCCACATGTCGGGACTAAAATGGTTGAAATAGTCAATCCTAGAGAAATCCTGCTTGTACCTCACCGAAATCGATTGATAATGGGTGAGATGAGCCAGTTTCATTGCTTTCCCGAAATTCCTTGCTCGGAGGCGAGGGTGGCAGTGGCAGCCCAATGCGTGTTGACGACACTATTGCGAGAGTTGCGACAAGGATGGAGTGAATCAAACATGTTTCCTGCCATCCCGTGTTATCCCTCCACCCACCTTGTACTCAGAGCTGTCAACAACAGTGCCAACACTGTAGGTTGGTGTTTTTTTTCCAGTTTGATTTTTTTTTAGATCAAAGGCTTAAAGCTCTGCTTGTATAGCTGTGTATTGAAAACAGCAAGTGCCGGAGAAACCAGTTTACAGGCTAGCCGATAAGATTGTTCCCATCACAACCATTGCAGTTGCAGGTTGGTGGCGCTGGGGGGCGCAGCCACCATCTACTTGAGACTAGCTTGACACGATTCTAGTAATTTTTCTATCATCCCAGGACCAACCAGACAAATTTCTTGAAAAAGAAGTGATCAGTCTGACACTCCAATTGCGAACAACACCCTACCCCTGTAGGCCTGAACCAATGTTTGATCCTAAATGGAGAGCGGACTCTAAAAGAAACTCTCAGGGGCACACAGCAAAACTTTGCAGAGAGGTATTTCTCATGCAAACAGACCCATCCACACTAACTATACATTATTCTATTTGCAAACCTGCAGCTACGTTATTCTTAACTTCAGTCAACTACAGTAAGAGAACCAGAGATCCCACATGCGCACCTTTTCAGAGTCCAGACTCGCAATGGCAAGTTGGCAGCAGAAGCCTGGATCCACACTGCCCTGAACTTCTAGGACTGACCCTACGCCGACGGCGTCGACACGGTGAACGATGTGCCGTTTCTCCTGGCGAAGAACACCGGCTTGGGTGGCGCCTGTAGAGATATGGTGTCGCTACCTAGCATCATGACCACCGACGACATCACCGGCCTGCCCGCCGGGTCACCCTGCGCACACAGCAGCCCGATGTGGATGCAGCGCAGTGCGTCGCTCCGGGAGAAAGCGTCGCCCATGCCCGGGTCAATCAGCTCGCATATCGATCCGGCCGTCCAGTGCTCCCACACCTGAATCATTGTGTCCATAGAAATCAGTCAAAAGAACCACGTATACTAAAGCGTGTGCTTCTTGATCTGTAAAAAGTCACCAAGAATATATTTTCAACACTTACAAGAGTCAACAGATCTTCGGATTGCCTGGAGGTGTAGTCAATGTTCTTCTTTCCCGTCACGATCTCCAAAACCATGACGCCAAAGCTGAACACGTCCGATTTGACTGAGTAGTTTCCGCGCAGCGCGTACTCCGGTGCCATGTACCCACTGACGTTAAAAAAAGAGTTGGAGTTTGGTTGCTTATTATGGGAAGATTAAGTAAGCATGTAGTAGTAATCTATGACTCACTATGTTCCGACGACACGACTCGTGACGCCCTGCGTCTGGCCGGTCCCAAAGAGCTTGGCGAGACCAAAATCCGAAATCTTGGGGTTCATATTGGTGTCAAGCAAGATGTTGCTCGTCTTGAGGTCACGGTGGATTACTTTGAGCTGTGAGTCTTCATGGAGGTACTGCAGGCCTCGTGCGATTCCATTGATGATCTTGTACCGCTTTCCCCAGTTGAGTCGCTCGCGTTTCTCGGCGTCTACGCATCACTCGTAAGTTCAGAAATGGAGGTTCCGGTGGTCAATGTATGCTAAGGTAACAAACATTGGAAAGAAAATGGAGATCATAATTGATATGAATATGATTCAATTTGTACCGAATAGAATCTGATCAAGGCTCCGGTTGGGGACGAACTCGTAGACGAGCAGCCTCTCCTCCTGCTCTAAGCAGACTCCAACAAGCCTCACCAGATTCTTGTGCTGAAGCTTTGCGACCAAAGCAAGCTCATTCGTGAGCTCCCCAAGTCCTTGCGTCGAACTCTTGGAGAGCCTCTTCACAGCTATTTCATCGCCATCCGGGAGAGTTCCCTGTGAAGATCAAACAGATGCCAGGCTTAACTATTTCTAGATAATGAAAGAAAAACCTCTCCCGGCCTGTGCATATGCACATGATCCATATTACTACAGAAATCGAATGTGTACGTGTGTGATCTCAACTTGTGTTTGGTCATCAGTACCTTGTACACTGAACCAAAACCTCCTTCGCCTAGCTTGTTGCTTTCCGCGAAACCCCCAGTCGCCGCTCGCAGCGTAGAAATGTCGATGAGCATCGACTCTACACTTTCAATGTTCTCCGGTTCAGCAGAGTTCATGCAATCTGTTGAACCATAACATGTTAGTGCAGAGAATGAGGTTGTTATTTCTCAAGATGTCAAATGGAGACTGTTGCAGGCAGGGGCATACGTGTCTGAGTTGCTCCAACTTGTGACCTCCTCATCTTCCTCCAGGTACAGAGCCAAACAAGAAGGTTGATTACCAACAAAGCTGCGATAGTAGGAAGCACAATTACGAGGACCGTGCCAGTAACAATGTACTTACTCCCTGTGAATTGACCAATGCAGCAAGACACATGTCAGGTCAAATGAGTGCCCCACAGCTAGTAACATTATCAGTAATATCGAACAGAGTGCATGAATTGCGTTGATGCGAGGGGCATACCGGTATACTACTACCATTTTTTTGTTGTTGAAAGGGTACTACCATTATATTAGTGAGGGAGTAGCTAGGACCACAAATTTCACTCATATTTAATCTGCAAGTCTAACGCGACGTGTGAACAAACTACAAGTCATGGCAAGTCTAACGGTCCACTTGAAAGAACAGGAAGACAGGATTCTGTCCGTTCTATATGTGCATTAACAAAAGTGGCAAAATGACAAGAGCATTGGAAAAGGTCACTAAATGGTTCATGCATGTCTCCCTCACCTTCACCAAGTTGATAAATGAGAAGTTTCGGTATATTGCATCTCTATCGTCATCTGGCGTACGTAAGATTTTCCTTTTGTTGATGTATGTCAAGTGGTCAACGACAGAGTGGGAGATGACACATCCCAGCATTGCAATCATAGCATGTGAATGATTGCTAAACGACTATCGCCTAAAGCTAACTGTCCCTTTAATCAGATACATATATCAGAAAGCTAGTGTGCTAACAATCTTCCATGGCATGGCGTGACTTTTGTTGTGAGAAATTTTACAGTACCGGGTACTCCCGAATGGATGTTGGGAGTACCAACCAAATCTGGCCGTCAATTCGCAGGGGTAATTCAGACTTTTCGTTTGACCTATAGGAGTCGAGCGCCCGATTAACATGCGATTCGTTGCAATCAAGGGCAAGCAGCCGCGCCATGGTGTCCGTCCATTGACTGTATGGGAGCAAGTTTACCGGTGGCGGCCGTCTACGGCGATGTCAACGCGTGACTCTGGCACCCCCCGCGCCTTTGGCCTTGGAGCCAGAGATGTCTGACCATGTCACTAGAAAGTGATGTCGACCATGTCACTATAATTATACGCATTGGATGTTGAGGATGAACCGATAAAGTGCATCGGCAGCCAGGTCGAACTCTATTTGCGAGGCTGCAAGATCGGTCCTTGACGTTCGCTCCGACCTTATGTCAGCACAGGCACATCCCCGCCGGCGCAGGCTCATCCTGACTCCTCTTCTTTCATGGGTGTTGGAGTTCATGGCGACGCGGTGGAGATTATGACCTCCTGCCGCCGTGCGAGGATATGTAAATTAGGGTTCATCAGTAATTGATGTTTTTTACATGATTAACATAAGATTGGTTAGACGTAAGATTGTTTTCTGGCTGAATTCTTAGAGATTACGAGAAAAAATATAAAGGCACGGAAAATACGGATCCCTATGAGTACCATTTTGCCCTTAGATTGAAGTACTCCGTGACTATTCGAGGTAGTACTCCGAGTAGTTTCTGAAGGAGTACCAAATCATATTGGCCTTTGGATTGAGGAAAATGAACTGTCTATATTAATTCCGGGGTACTGTATGTAAAAGTCCTCGTTGTTAAAGGATGCCAGATCGAATGTACACATACTCACCTCCTCCGGTGGCCGCCGCTGAATTCGAACCCCTGGGCACTAGGGCCGGCGCAGGCGCTTCCGAGCTCGGCGGCGCAGCCAGTCGCACCATCACCGGGCTGTCAAGGAAGGAGTACATCTCGTACCGGTAGCTGCACCTGACCCCTAAAAACCTCCCTCCCACGCGGTCCGTCAAGCGCATCTGCATTTTCGCAATGATGCCGGCGAGGCAACCCAGGCACTGCGCCGGCGTCAGGTCCGGCGTGCACTGCGCCCAGCTGTACGCCTTGGGGAACTCACCGGCGCCGAGGTCGGCCTCACCGGACGCGTACCGCCGCGTGGAGTTGTACGCGGCGTAGTTGGCGGTGGAGTTCACCAGCGCTGCCACCTGGCGGTTGAACCGACCAAGGTCCGACGTGACGTTCTGGTTGTTGACGCGGCTCGTCCAGGCGACGTTGTCGACGGAGGAAAGGAAGCTGATGTTGGAGGAGTAGTAGAGGGCGCAAAAGATGGCGGCGTCCTTGTCGTAGGCGCACATGTTCTGCACGTCCTGGAACGCTGTGGCGAGGCAGCTGGAGCAGGTGGTGGCGTTGGCATCGCCGCGGCAGAGCGCTAGCGCCGAGACCTGATCCGGGGAGGAGCCAACGACGGCGGTGGCGAAGAGGTCCGGGGACGATGAGATGTTCTTGGGCAGCGCCACGGCGAGGAGGCCGAGGTTGGCCTGATACGTGCTGTTGGCCGTGAAGTTGCCTGTCTTGCCGCACACTTGCCACGGGTAGGCCGCGGCGAGCGGTGCCAGTAGCAGGACGGCGAGGGATACCAGGACGAAGTGGCGGTGCCGGTGCCGGTGAGCAGCAGCCATTGTGCCTGTGCGTAGGTCGTTAGGTGGGAGCTGGCAGGTGATCGATGGGATTGGCTTAAAGTAACTGGATACTGGAGACCGAGAGATGGACTTGACCGCTCGTCCAAATTGCAATGCCAATTAATATACCATTTCAGATCGATAAGCCCATACGGCAACGATTCACTAAAACCTTTGCGCGTACAAGTGTTTGACGAATGACGACTGTGCTGATTTGTCAAAACCAGCCACTTGTTGTTAGTATTTTTCATTTCTGAAGATGCAGGGCAATTGCATGTTGGAAGTTTGTTGATTGTGTAGCCAACTCGTGCCTGAGACTGGAAGCCTTTCATCGCTTTCTGCCACAAACAACCATGCTCGGCGGCTACCTCGCTCTGGCCGCCGCGGCCGTCATCACGCTGCTGCCCCTGGCCGTGGCACAGCCGACGCCGTGGCGGGAGTCGACGTGCGCCAGCGACACCTACGCGGCCAACAGCACCTACCAAGCGAACCTCGGCCTCCTCGCCGCGGCACTCCCCGACAATGTCTCGGCCACGCCGGCTGGCTTCGCAAAGGCCACCATAGGCGTGGTGCCAGACCTGATCTCCGCGCTGGCGCTCTGCCGCGGCGACGCAAACGCCTCGACCTGTCGCGCCTGCGTCGCGGCAGGGTTTCCCGGAGCGCAGCGCGACTGCCCCAGCAGCAAGGACGTGACCGTCTACCAGGACGATTGCGTCCTCCGCTTCTCCGACCAGCGGTTCCTTGACTTCGTCGGCACGAACTCTCCGGTTAGCGTAACAAGCAGGGACACAGAGAACAACGTCACGGTCTCGACAACCTGGTTTAGCGCCGCCACCGTCGCGCTCATGAACGCGACCGTCGACCACGCCGTCGTCACCACGACCGGCAACTCCACCAAGATGTACTTCGCCACAGGCGAAGAAAACTTCGACGCGACGCGCTACCCAATGATTTACGGGCTGGCCCAGTGCGTGCCAGAGATGACGGCGGGGCAGTGCCGGAGCTGCCTCAGTGGCTTTATCGCAGCCATGCCGTGGTTCTTGAACGGGGCGCCCGGGGGAAGATTTCTTGGGATTTGGTGCAACCTGAGGTACAGTGTGAACCCATTCTACATGGGCAACGGAATGGTGAAGGTTTCGGCGCCGCCGGCGCCAGCACCGGCGACCGAGCCTTCAACTACTACTGCAGAAGCAGGAAGAGGTCGGGTTTGGTTCTCAAAATTCCTGTCTCTTGCGGATTTCACATCACAGAACTTAAATTTCTCCGTTTGATGTATCCAACGATTCCAATCCAGGGAGGAAATGGAGAGTTGCAGGGATCTCTGCAGGTGTCGCTTGTTTCGCTGTGATGATATTGATTCTTACAGTCTTTGCTTTCATTCGATTGAAGAGAAGAAGGACTAACAAGCGTGATAATGGTGAGTAACTGATTGATTGATCAAAGTCCTGGATATTGCAATTTGTAATTTATGGATGTCTTTCTCCTGTCTGTACAACCAGCATTTAACAAAATAGCAAGAGGGAAGTGCACTATCTACGAATTTCCTACACTGCAAGAGGCAACTGAAAAATTCTCAGAGAAGCATAAGCTTGGAGAAGGTGGTTTTGGAACAGTATATAAGGTATATAAACAAACAAGAATGCAGTTGACACTTATTTAAGGCAGTCTGTGCTCCTACTGACAATAATCTTCTTCAGGGAAACCTCCCAGATGGGCAGGAAATAGCAGTGAAGAAACTTATAGATAGTAGTGGACAGGGACTAGATCAGATTCGCAATGAAGTGTTGGTTCTGGCGCAGCTCCAGCACAAGAACCTTGTAAGGTTACAGGGTTTTTGCCTGCATCAGAATGAGATGCTACTTGTCTATGAATACATCAAGAATGGGAGCCTCGACAACTTTCTTTTTGGTATTTCCCTGCTCCATTCACCCCTCCATTTACTAAAAACTCCTCCACTTTCCTCTGAGTTATTACTTTCAAGTTTGTGTTCATAAGATTGTGAGATTTTAAAATCTATATTTGGCAGTAGGCCACATAAAAAAGTTAATCGTAAGATTGAGATGAAAAAATATCCATCAAAATATGACCAGAACAGACAAATTATGAAGGACTATTGTTGTTTGGGAATACATTATTTAGTCCAATGATTCATATTTACTCTTGCTACAGATCCATTGTTTAGAAAAGTACTCCCTCCGATCAAAAATAAGTGTCGGTGCTTTTGTACTAACTTAATACAAAATTTGTACTAAGTAACCGACACTTATTTCCGATCGGAGAGATACATATTAGTGTAGGGAATTGTTGAAGTTTGCATTAGCAAGTTCATAAGATGGTCAGCTATTATTTTTCTTCAGCGCAGCTAAAAAATAAATTGAACATTTTATTGCAGTAGATTCTAGTAGAAGAAATACACTGAATTGGGATCAAGAGTACAACATCATTCTTGGAATTGCAAAGGGAATAATGTACCTTCACGAGGACTCAAGCATAAGGATCATCCACCGAGACCTGAAGGCTAACAACATTCTGCTCGACGATGCCATGGATCCCAAGATTGCAGACTTTGGACTAGCTAGGCTGCAAATAGGGGGCCATACACAAACCAGGACAGCTAGAGTTGTTGGAACATAGTAAGCCCATGCGTACAGGAGGGTTTTCTTATATTGCAGATATCAAAATGTGTGCTTCTATGCCTAACTGGTAATTTTATGCAGCGGGTACATGGCCCCAGAGTATGCAATACATGGAAATGTGTCCCCAAAGATTGATATTTTCAGTTTTGGTGTATTGGTGCTTGAAATTGTAACTAAGAGGAGGAACTGCAGCTCTAATGATTGCGACACGGACACGGTGAATCTCCTAAGTGATGTGAGTGGATTTGTATATCGCAGCAACCATATTATCATGTCTGAAAAGTAAACCATCAATTAACCAACTGACTGGGAACAGGTATGGTCTTGTTGGAGAAAAGGGACAATATCTGAAATGATTGATCAATCACTAGAAGGGCATTCCCGAATGCAGGCGCAAAGATGCATCCACATTGGGTTGCTGTGCATCCAATCAGATCCAGACGACAGGCCCGACATTCCATCCATCATTTTCATGTTGAACAGGGATGACATGGAGCTTCAGCCACCAGCACAGCCTGCATTCTTCTTCGGGGAAGACTCAATCCCAGCTTCTCCGCCATGCCAGCAAGGAACCTACGTGTACAACCGGTCGGAGGTGATCTTTGAAGATATCTCCAAGAATGGGCTCACAATTACTTACCCATATCCTAGATAAGTTTTTTGTGGAGTGTATCCTATATAAGCAGAAGACATACAAACGTGGTGCGGAAAATGACCAGGGTTAAATTCTCAAATTCTGAGCCCTTTTTTTCAAGCCTTAAATCCGAGGCTTTAGCCACCTATAGATCCAAATCGCAAAAACAAAGTATACTAGCCCCAAAAGGCCAAAAGTGCAAAGAACGAAATGAGCGATCCCAGAAATGGAGCAAGGGAGATGCTAGCTTATGGGTTATGGCATACTAGAAGCCTCAGTAGATTGGAATTAAAATAAATTGCATTGCAAAAGGAGTAAATTACTGTGGATACAAATACCTATATGATAGTCAAATGGACAGAAGAAATGGGAATATGCTGAGCTTACCTTATTGAGGAAGATTTGATCCAGCAAACCATAGTGGCATGTGTCCACTCCAGGCTGCATCAGAACCACCTACTTGAAAATTGAGATTATTACAGCAACCTGTAACATATGCACAGTAGTATTTATGAGTCGTAAATTAGAATCACCCATGATGTATGTGGTAAATTCACGAACCACAACTTTTTTTTCTAAGAACATAACTTTTTTTTCTGAGAAGCCAGCAGGATTGCTGCCTTTTCCTTCAGACAAAAAAAAAGGAATGATATGTGCAAATACAAATCTTACGACGAAGTTCTAGCACAAGTAATTTATCAGCTGCGATGTTACTTCTTTCAAACGACACAAAATGCTAGCCCATGCTATCATCTCCAACGAGCGCAAACACGTCTCGCTGATTATACCATTCCATGCTAGATCAAGTATCATCATTAATCCATTGTTCGGTAAAAAAATATCGGAAGAACAGTGCAGGCGGCAGCACAATCAGTCAATCACCACACGAACAACACAAATCAGCGACGAATCAACAGAATGGCTGCATGTGCTGAGATGAACCGAATAGAGCAGAGGGAGAGTAGTGGGTAGTTCGTACCATTCCCCATCAGCAGCCGCCGGCGGCCGCGCTGGTCGCGCGCCCGCGCCAATGCCACGGCTAGCACCAGCAGCGGGGGGAAGACCCCACACTGCCGCGCGCCGGAGCTCATCGGGAGGTGCACTGTCGGCCGGCTCCTGGAGCAATCGAACGGCAGCGGCGGCCTTGGAGCCTAGAGGTGTGATGGCGATGCGCTAATGCGGCCGTCAGAAGAAAAATAGGGCTTCACCGGGGGGAAAAGAATTGAAAGAGGGGTTTGAGGAACCCTCAAAATTGTAAAACACGTTTGAGTTACCCTCAATTTTTTTTTTTTTTTGCGGTTTGGAATTGTATATGCCAGAATAGAAACGAAAAAATTGTACAGTATAAATTTAAAAAATGATGTTGGCGTGATATTTGCAAGATAGGAAGGCCTGATCAACATAGTTTACTCATAGCAATTCATACATAGTTCATATCCAAGGACTACTCCGACCCTAACCCTATTGGTCGTCGCCGCCTCGGTTTCGCGTTTGCGGAGGAGATCCTCGGCTTCACATTTTGCGAAGTACCTTGAGCATGTGCTATGCGAGCACATCCATTACGCGTCATGACACCTCGTTGCCACTCTGAGAGAGGATGTCGTAGTTACGTGGCTGATACAAGCTCCAATCCAAGCCTCTGCCTCTTGCAAGTGGGCGACAACACACGGAATTCCCACCTCCATGTGGATGCGATTCTCCATTATGAACGGTGCAGCGTTGTAGTGCTTCCAAACCATTGCAGTTGGTGAAATGGTGCCGACCGCATTTGTTGGCGGCCACCGACCACATGAGTCGGAGTCGTTCCTCCTCGTCATCGGAGGGAGAATCACCGCCTCCTCGTGCATTGAAACCCCCACAACACAGACGTGGGCAACCACTATGGCCACAGTAGGAGCCGTACACCATGGAATGTGGCGAGGATTTGATGTTGTACGGGGTGGGGGAGTGGCGGATGAGGTGGGGGTTTTGCGGTTGGGGAGCTTGGGATGCGGGGGAGCTATCATTACTATTTTTGCTACATATTTCACATGAACTCTCGGTGGCATTTTATTAAAGGGATATCATTTTGGGGACACTATTTAAGAAGAGTTGGTCACCAATCTTATGTCATGGTTTTAGCATCTGCTAAACATAAATAGACAAAGATGTAACCAAGAGTGAAGGTGTTCAAGGTGATGCACCTGCTAACATTTGTTTACAAGATACCTCGTCACTTGCACTCTAGTTGTCCTCTGGCACGACCTCCTCACATGATACACACAGGAGTAAGTCCACTAATTATGTAATTCAAACTTTTCTGTGTTTTTATTCTCATGTTATAGTTTTTTTTGTAGTTTTCTAGTCTTGTGCCTAGGGCCGCAAGTCTTTCAATACGGTTGTTGTGAGTTACCAGAGGTCAAGTATTTCTCTTTCGTATAGCATGACATGATCGTGAGAGAGGTTAAGTGTCTCCCTTGTCAATTAAATTCCCATTTCATGCTAATGAAAGAGTAAGTATAATCTATGCCGAAAACTAGTAATAGATCTATTTGCTTTAATTATATGATTGATTAATTTCCTTTTTTTGAGGTAAAATATATGATATTGAGCTAGCAAGCCGCCTCATTAAAAACCTTCCAGTCCCCTTAGGTACCCTGGTAAGGAAAAGAGTGCGCCTGAAACTTGCTGCTCCAATCACAGTACTGTTACATCATCTAGGAGTGTTTGTAATAAAAAGCTAGGGGATTCATCGACCCAGTTACAAGAAGCCTGAGAAATAAAACTATTCCTAGCTATTATATGTGCTGCTACGTTTGAATCTCTCCCGCAATGTTTGAATTCAACTTTCCCAAAACTTCCAACATGCGTCAAGATATCACCATAGATTGCAGTAGCTTCGTTGCAGATCCTTTGCCCTCCTGTGCATAGTTGGATTACTTCTTCTGCGGCTGACTCAGCTTCAATCACAGAATATCCCAATGTGATAGCCAAAGATAAGCCATTGAGCATGGCTAGGGCTTCTGCCATGGCTGCCAACAAAATATGAGAAATATACACAGATGCAGCAGCCAGAAAATTTCCATTACCATCACGGATAATAGCTCCAGACGCACCAGAATGATTTTCAGCCGAGTACGCTGCATCTACATTTAATTTGAAACTATTGGCACACGGTCTTGTCCAGACGCACCTGATTGATTAATTTCCTTATTTCTACACAACTATTACTTAGTTTTAAGCATTCTCTCAACGATGTGTTTCCGTATGAGATCAACCGTGACCTCACACGACTGCCGGGAGCAAAGGGTGTACGAAGCTATTTCCTTCACAGACGATCACGGTCGCGAAATTGTGTGCGAACGTTTGACCCTTCTTACATGTTTTAGTTAACTGTGTGTGTGTGTGCAGTAGTTGTCTATCGTCCACCCTCACATAGTGACGGTGCAACTAATCGTGTATGATGAGTAATTTCAGCTGTGTGTGTAAATGCCTGCTAGTAGCTGAAATCATAACCTTTATGCGCCCTCTTTAGTGCGAAGCAGACATCAACTAGCTGCAACTTAACTTGTTAAATGGACTCTCTAGGACCATCTTGCACAGAAACAGTCGACACAGACGTGATGACTGAGTCAGCACATGCGTTGTTCCTTGCGTAAAACGCCGGCTTGGATGGTGCGCTGAGAGATACTGCTTCGCTTCCGAGCATCATGACCACCGACGACATCACCGGCCGGTCCGCCGGGTCACCCTGGACGCACAGAAGCCCTATGTGGATGCACCTCAGCACTTCGCTCTCTGAGAAACTGTTGTTCATGCACGGGTCCATCATACCCAACACTGTCCCGGCCGTCCAGTGCTCCCATATCTGCACAGTTGCAGAAACCATGAGAAATTAAATCTGTATGGTGGCATCTGATACATACATTCGGATAGCAAGCAAGAAATGCACCGTAGTCAAGAGATCTTCGGTTTGCTGGGAATTGTAGCAGTCGTTGTTCTTCCTCCCGGTCACGATCTCCAGAACCATGACCCCGAAGCTGAATATGTCTGATTTCACCGAGTAGTTTCCGCGCATCACGTACTCCGGGGCCATGTATCCACTTATACAACACGTCAATCCAGTTAGTTTTAACTAAAATAAATGTCCAATTTGCGCCTGCATGAACGAGAATATATATGCAGTGTCTAAAGTAGTACTGACTATGTTCCGACGATATGGTTGGTGACGCCCTGTGTCTGGTCTCGCCTGAAGAGCTTGGCGAGGCCAAAGTCCGAGATCTTAGGGTTCATGTTGGTGTCAAGCAAAACGTTGCTAGCTTTGAGATCGCGATGCACCACTTTGAGCTGGGAGTCCTCGTGGAGGTACTGCACGCCTCGAGCGATTCCGCTTATAATCTTGTACCTCTTTCCCCAATCAAGCTGCTCGCGTTTCTGGTTGTCTACGCAACATCTATAAGTTCAGATAATAGAATCCAAAACTGAAGAGGAAATGGAGAGAACTGAATACTCCGTGTTAGTACCGAATAGGATCTTATCGAGGCTCCTGTTTGAGATGTACTCGTAGACGAGCAGCCGCTCATGCTGCTCCATGCAGACACCGACAAGCCTGACGAGGTTCTTGTGCTTAAGCTTGGCAACTAAGGCAAGCTCATTCTTCAGCTCCTCCACTCCCTGTGTCGAGCTCTTCGACAATCTCTTCACCGCTATTTCTTCGCCGTTGGGCAGAGTGCCCTATGCAAAATTGAACCAAGATTAAGTTGATCCATCAAAGTTTTGACGCATTTTCGGATTTTTTTTCCAAGATATGTTTTGCTTGGCATGTACCTTGTACACCGCACCGAAGCCACCTTCGCCGAGCTTGTTGATTTCCGCGAAATCCCCGGTTGCAGTACGCAGTGTTGAAATTTCAATCAGCATGGAGTCTACACTGTCGATGTCCTCGGTTTCGGTATGATAACCTGGATCTGTTTAAGTACCATTGTCATTCGGCAGCAGAAGTGAATTTGTCAGTTATGTCAATTTTGGCCCACTGTGAATTGTTATGCTCTATAAAAATTGAACATATTTTGCAGAACTTACGTAGCTGTTTTGCTTGTGCTAGTGCCCGCCGCCTCCACCAGAGAAGGAAGCAAGCGACAAGGTTTATGGCCGCTATAGTAGGAAGAACAGCTATAAGAACCAAAGCAGGAACATCGTACTTTTTCCCTGTGAATTAACCAAACGAGACGAATTTCAGGTCAGATAGGAGATTTACAAATTGGAACTGAAATGACATAAGGTCAGTATTGAGCTGGACTTGCAAGCGGACTTTTGCCCCTAATTAAGATGTATGAGAAAATATATATGATCGAGAACAAATTCAAATGTATAAGTTACTTCTACTTCCTCCTAGGAGAAGTTACATTTCACACGGACTCAGTGGGAACATAACTGAGGAAAAAGGAACAGAATATGGAAACAATGTGCGGCGGCTCATGTATCTTTGATTTCGCCGTGCAAGCGGTCTGCATTTGCAACTTGCAAGAAGACTCTGCAAGTTGCCATAATAAGCCAATAACCGAAAAGGAATGATGTGTCACCGTCGCACAAAGTTTGAAGCTTTATTTGACTCACCTTCTCTGGCGGCCGTCACCGGCGCCAGAACATTGGGCACAGCCGGCGCAGACGCCGGTGCTCCGGAGCTAGCCGACGTTCCAGTCAGCCGCACCATGACCGGGCCATCAAAGAAGGACACTGTCTCGTACCGGTAGCTGCACCTCACCCCGAGAAGCCTGGCTCCAATAGCGGCACCGAACAGAGCCGGCAAATACTCCATGTTCTTCACGAGGCATTCCCGGCACCGCGCCGGCGTGAGGTCCGGCGTGCACTGCGCCCAGGCGTACACCTTGGGGAGCTCCTTGTCGAAGTCGGCCTCCCCGGACGCGTACAGCCGTGACGAGTTGTACACGGCGTAGTCCACGGTGGCGTTCAGGAGCGCCGCCACGACGCGCTGGAACCTGGCCGGCTCGGCCGTGGCGTCAATACTGTTGACGAGCGGACGCGTCGGGTTGTAGGTTGTGTCGTCGGTGGGGCGGGAGTGGATGTTGGAGTACTGGGCCACGCAGGAGTCGTAGAAGAGGGTGGCGGACCTGCTGTAGGGGCACGCGTCCGGCAGGTCCTGGAAGGCCTTGTCGAGGCAGGTGAAGCAGTATGAGGCGTTGGCGTCGCCGCGGCAGAGCGCAAGAGCCCATACTTGCTCCGGAACGGCGCCGACATGGCCGGCGGCGAAGAGGTCTGGAGATTGGGAGGCGTTCTTGGGGAGGATGGCACCGATGCGGTAGACGTTCCTCTCGTACTGGCTCTTGGCCGCGTAGGTGCTGGAGCCGCAAATTCGCCACGGGTATTCTCCCGCGGCGGGGGTAGCGAGCAACGCGACGGCGACGATGATGGCCACGGACAGGAGGTGGTGGTGAGCCGCCATACTAGCTAGCGAACAGTGATGGTGGAACGGGGAAAGGTTGGTGCTAGCTTTTGTATAACGGGTTAAAATTTGACCGTCCGACACGGCACAACTGGAAAGCAAGTGCGTAGTCCGTTTCTATCAAATCAAACTAATAGTACTCTCTCTTCGATCCATAACAAGTGTCGTTGATTTATAAAGTTGTACTGAGAGTACCTTTTAGCCTCGTCGGGTTATAGTGAGTTCTTTTTAGTGTGATGGCTAGACTGCAACTATTTTGGTGCTTTGCGGCATGTCCTGCCAGTGTATGTGTCCCGGCAAAAACAATTCGTGTGGTATGTTGACAATTGTTTGGTAAGCTGTATTAGATTTATGATTTAGGCTACTATCTTTTATTTATTTGGTAGGCTGCACGTCTAACTTTTGGACTCCACCTATGTAAATTGTCCATGTTTAATATCCTTAACGAGACATGATGTGGTTACCATACTATGAATATGCATGGTGAGCTTACCCTTTCTATGAATGTGGCAAGTATCATTTTATATCAAACCCAATAATACATAATAATTATAAAAAGCATGAGCTTCACAATTACGACAAACTACATCGATTGAAGTCTTTAAGTCTACTTAGTCGGTCGTGATGTGCTCTTTCGACTAAAGGCTAATTAATAGTTTTCTCATAATCAAAGAATCAATGAACCTAGAGTAATCCTCATCTACCTCCTCTCAAGTTTCAAAACCTTTGTAGTTGTTCTTTTTTAAACCGTACGCCGGCCAAGAACTATACACTCCCGACGCCTTCCTCTATACACCACATTCCAGTTCTTCTACAAGACTGAAGAATGACATGTCATGTGCACCATCTAGGGTTTTTTTTTCTCGACCGAAATTTTGCCGGAAACCGGTTCTCTCGCTACCCTCCGAGAAATTGCAATATCGGTTAAAAATATTCGGTTCGATTTGAATTTAATCTCTGGAAGAAGGTCAAATAAGCTTCGCGCAGCAGTTTTTATAGATGAAGTAGCTTGGTGTGGTGGTTATGTGTTGTGTCACTGTCCCTCTGGTCTTTGGTTCGACTCCACCACAACATGTTAATTTTTTTTAGAATACTTTAAGTCGTGTTTCATAAAAAAAGGGGCAAAATTGCTTCTGTGCATTTCCCAGATTTCGACCCCGCGACCTGTTGACTGGGAGCACGACTTGCTTACCACTCCACTAAGCCAGCAGTACGTAATAAAATGGATACAAACATTATTTGTTTTGGTGTAAAAAAATTTGAATTCAAAATTTGTTTAAAAAAATTCGTTCGGTAAATAGACGGTATTTCTGAGATTTTGCGGTAACCGCTTATTCCGGTGCCCTCCGGTAAAAAAACGAGATCGAGAAAAAAAAACCTTGACACCATCACAAGATCATCAAAACAAGCATAAATGGTCATGATAAATACATCGCAAGTTCACACCAAATCAGTAACTAACAAGAGCATCCATGATCATCACCAAAAGGGATCACAAATTTATCCTACAACTAAGGTGTCAACCTACCATCCCATCAATAGTGGGTGTCATCCTATCACCGTAAGCACCATTACGAGGGGTTTACTATGTACCACCTCATGAAAATATACAAGTCATCATAAGTTTATAAGCCCTATCCAGCCACCATAAAATATACATCATCACCATGACATCCCCAGGGAACCCTCGCACTACACACTGGAGTAGTGTTTTCTCAGTTAGGTCTTGAGCCATAGGGTCTTGTGCTACTCTGGCATGCCAACAAAGTAGACATTGTATGCCTTTGCTCACGACGAGGTGCATAGAGCCACCATCAGAGCCACCTCGGTGAAGTCTATGGTGCCCAAGACAATCGAGTAGAGGTCAAGGACTCAAGGTGCATGTCATTAGGTTTTCTTATGAAATCTTGATCCTGATCTTTTGTGAATCCATTAATCTAGCTAGTGTGGGCAATTCTGATGCTAGCTGTGGGCATTCTAGTTGTACTCCTATACCACTCCCACAACACATTTGAAGGAGATATGCGTGATTAATTACCAAAAGATAGATGTGATGGATTACACCTACAATGAGATGTATATTTTCATGCTTTCAGGGAAGACACCATCTTATGCACCATATGTGATGAAGTATGAGGCGTAAGATCTTGAGGATGATTATGTGTTCAGTGGAATTAAATTATCAAGGTAAAGTGGGGACACGTGTCTTGTGCCACTCAGGCAGCCTTTGCATCTAGTGATGAGGAGATGGAAGGTACTTGTGTTGGGTGTTGATGGCGCGGTGATGATGGTGTGAAAGCTTCTTCTTTAATACACGGCAACGGCGACAGAAAACTTCTGTGCCAAGTTGACGTGGGAATATGTAGTAAATGACCGGCCAGTTGGAAACCCCAAGAGAAGGTTTGATGAATATAGCAGCAAGTTTTCCCTCAGTTATGAAACCAAGGTTATCAATCCAGTAGGAGGATGAATACGACTGAAGGTGATGTCCGCTAGCTTCGCGACAGCTTCGGACAATTTATAGGGCGCCTCGTCCAAGCTTTGCTTTGCGAGCGGCAACATGGAACCTGCACACAACACAACCAAATACTTTGTTCCCAACTTACGATGAGGTTGTCAATCTCACCGGTTTGCTTGAAACAAAGGGTATGAGCGTATCGAGTGGAAAGCAATAGTAATATGCGAGTAAAGTAAACAGTGCGAGTAAAGTAAACATGTGATAGCAATATAAAGGAAATAAGACCGGGGTCCACAGTTCACTAGTGGTGTCTCTCCATAAGATAAAATAATACATGCTGGGTAAACAAATTACAGTTGGGCAATTGATAGAATAAAGACAACGTGCATGTCAAGGGGATCACTATGAGATTTACTCTGGGCATTACAACACGATTCCAAGGCCGCTATCCAACTACATCTATGACTAATAATCCACTTGTGGCGAATCAATCCGAGAAGTCCACAAGTATTAAGTTGCGAACAATAGATAACTGCATTAAGCAAAGTGTGTAATGTAAACAAAGCATATGCCCTCGAGCATATGAATGTTGTTTTCCCCCTAGTAGCAACAGCACATCTACAACCTTAGAGGTTTCTGTCACTCCCCCAGATTAAATAGAGGCATGAACCCACTATCGAGCATAAATACCCCCTCTTGGAGTCACTAGCAACTACTCGGCCAAGATAGCTACTAACAACGGAGAGCATGCAAGATCATAAACAACATAGAGATAACATAAGATAAAATTCAGCACATCAACTCAATCATAACACCAATATTCATCGGATCCCAACAAACACAACATGTAGAATTACATAACGGTGATCTCGATCATGTAAGGCAGCTCACGAGATCTAAATATGAAGCACATGGTGGAGAAGACAACCATCTAGCTACTGCTATGGACCCATAGTCCAAGGTAGACTACTCACTCATCGCGCCGGAGGCAAGCATGGCGATGAAGAAGACCTCCGGTGGCGATTCCCCTCTCTGGCAGGGTGCCGGGAAGAGCTTCTGGACCCTCCCGATCTTTGGGTCGACAGCGGTGGCGGATCGCGATGTGTTCTGGAAAAGTGATTGGGTATTTAGGTTTTTCCCGTCGGGGGGTCTTTATAGGCGAAGGGGCGGCGTCAGAAGTGGCCCTGGTGGGGCTCACCATAGGAGGGCGCGGGCAAGCCCCAGGCCATGCCCCCCTGGTGGTTTGGCCCACCTCTCCGTCTCTCCTTCGGTGTTCTGGAAGGTCCTGTGAATATTCGGACGTCTGGCTTTGGTTTCGTCCAATTCCGAGAATATTTCCTGTGTAACTTTTCTGAAACACAAAAACAGCAGAAAACAGGGAACTGACACTGTCTCATCTCGTTAATAGGTTAGTTCCAGAAAATGCATAAAAATGCCACGAAGTGTAACGAAACACTAAGCAAATGGTGTAAAAATAAGCATGGAGCATCAAAAATTATGGATACGTTGGAGACGTATCAGCATCCCCAAACTTAACTCCTGCTCGTCCTCGAGTAGGTAAGTGATAACAAAAGAAATAATTTTTGAGGTGACATGCACCTACACAATCTTGATCATATATATAAGCGTTGCGCGCTGGGATCAAAGAACTTAAAACATGGGCATAAAAGACATAATCTTGATAGAAGAAACTTAGAAACCATATTATAACATGAAAAAGAACACAAACAAAAGATCATGAAAATGAAACAATGAAAGTCAAACGTGTGTTCAAATCATAAGGAAAAACATACAAATGGTTTTCAGCTTGTCCTTCATGAGAGAGCAAATCATAAATACATAGGACACCTTCAAGTTTAAGAGGGCGACTAGATACAAGTAATTTAAGAACAAGTGAAACCAACAATATAAATCAATCAATGAAAACTTTGGGGCAATGCACATTATACTTAGAATGACAACTATGCTCTCTTAATGGTGCATAAAGATAGAAGGTGGACACTCAACATAAAAGTAAAAGAAAGACCCTTCGCGGAGGGAAGCAGTGATTGCAAGTTTTTTATAAACCTTCAAAAATTATGGTACTTACCGGCTTTGAGCTCTCATTGCCCCCATCATAAGCATCTTGAATGGTTAAAGTTAATGCGAGTACACTTATGCTGCATATGCTTGACAAATCATAAGTTGAAAACCTCGTGTCCCACGAAATACGAATACCCAAACCTCATGCTACTTTACTTAGAGTCCCAAGCAAGCTCTTGTCATTATAAGTATACACGTATCATCGAGAACCGCCAACGAGGTACCTCCATGCCCGATGAGATGGAACAAGCCCACATCAAAATGACAGGACAAACAGACAATGAACACCTCGGTATCTCTTTTATTTACCATTGGTATAGCTTTTTATTGTGAGATGCGTCGTCGAATGTCCACTATGGGCATGCTGTAAATTTCCACCATGAATTATGCATGACTTACATTAGCGGCCCAGGCGTTTTTCTAACACATATACAAACTCCATGATCCCGCAAGATTCCTAATTCATTTCACACCGCGAGTATCCATAAACAAAAGATCACGATATCAACTCAAATGAAAGATAGTGCAATATTGGAAGCTTGCCCCATGACGGCATGGCTGGGCTAATTCCCAACTTACAACTTGCAAGCATAACAACTCAACATAAAAGAGCCACAATGTCAAAATTTTAAAACGAGAAAAGTAAAGTATGCCATCCGGTTCGTGAGAGCTTTACTGACCAATTTTCGCATAACACCAAAAAGAGTTTAATTTGAAGGATAGATAAAAGCAAGTCAAATGTACTTTGGAATAGCAAATTGCTAATAGGTATGTATGGTGGACACTTTGGAACAACTTGGTTTTTAGGAGTTGGATGCACGAGTAGAGCTCATACCCAGTACAAAATGAGGGCTAGCAAAAGACTCGGAGCGACCAACTAAGAGAGCAATAATGGCCATAATCATGCAGAGCGACAAAGTGACATTAAAAGAAGCATAAGATGGCATCAAAAGTCAAAAACTAAATGATGATAGAGGCAATGGCGACTTTGTATGAGTCAAACATGTGTGAGCATGCGCCAAGTCAACCCAAATAAAGCATCAAGGAGAAAACCAAAATAATGCTTCCAAATAATTAAAACAACGCATGATTTTTTCAAAGGCTCATTAAGCAATCTCAGTCATTTGAGACAAGTTATGCTACAGCAAAACCACTAAGCATGCTATCAAAAAGACATCAAGCACGACATGCAAAAGCCTAGGCCGCAGTCTACACAAGCTCCTTCTTGTACCACTTTTTTGCATAAAGCTTTTTCTCTTTTCCAACACCATTCAAACTTTTTATAACCAACTCTTTTGATGAAAACCAAATGGACCAGAGGTCAAAAATACACCTTGATAAAAATATATAATAAGATCTGAATACAAATCAAGGCAAAAATCGAAAGCTAAACGCAGTTCTAAAAAAAGAGAACACTCATGGAAACGAATAGAGTGAAAAACAGAGTGTTCTTGGCAAATGAAAAGCAAGGCAACTTCTCCAAAAGAAATTTGTTGGGGTCCAACCATTTATTGCAGCAAATAAAACTAAACAAAACTGAAAACTAAAACAACTGACTCTCCAAGAAAAACGCATGATGCATGAAGCAATAAAAATATAGTGCGTTGAAAGGTGACCTGATTTTTGCCGATGAAGAAGGGGTGCCTCGGGGGCATCCCCAAGCTTTGACGCTTGTACTTCTTAGATATTTCTTGGGGTGACATGGGCATCCCCAAGCTTGAGCTTTTGTCCATTCTTCAACTCATCTCATCATTCTCCGATCCCTACACTTGAAAACTTCCTTCATACAAAACTAAACACAAATCTATTAGCAACATTACTGTAAGCATAATAATGAATCAACCCTTTTTGCTTCAGGTTTCAACTCAAAACCACCACATATAAAGTATATACTACTGTAGCAACTTCCCCAAAAGTTCCGTGATCAAAAGAAGTAAAAAAAGAAAGCGATAAAGCGGCAAACACAAATATTGGCAGAAATCTGTCAAAACAGAACAGCTGACAAAGGTCGAATTTTTAGAGGGTTTTCTGTTGCTCAAATCAAAAAGTGTTCAACTAATGAAAGTTTGGATATAACTTGGGGCATATGCACAAGAAATCGAGGTCCAAAAGATATACAGAGAATTTTCACGAATTTTTACGGTGTAGCACCGAAAACTGTTTCAGGACAGCAACATCCTCAAATCTTAGCTCACTCAAATTAGAGGTTTCTCTTGGCATAAAAACGAAATAAAAATGATAAGGAGAGGTCATTATAGTAGTAATAACTTCCTAGACTCAAATAAAAGAAAAGAACTGAAAGTAAAAATATTGGGTTATCTCCCAAGAGTGCTTTTCTTTAACGCCTTTGAGCTAGACGCAGAAAGTGCGAATCAAGTAATATCAAGTGATAAAGTGCTAGGATCAGCGGGTGCCTTGCGTCTTCCTTTCTTACCTTTGCTCTTGACTCTAGGAAAGACGTGGCTATTGCAAGGTGGAGAGATAAATCTTATATTGCCTTTTCCCACATCTATAACGGCGCCCAGGAGCTTCAGTAGGGATCTTCCAATTGTGATTTGTCATTTTCCTACACATTCAGTAACAAGATAATCAGTAGATATCATTCTTCCTAGGACTTTTGTAAAAACTCCTTCAGCTATTCCAACGGGAAATATAGTGGCATTTTTAGTAAGGGAAATTTCTTCTCCCCCCTCAGAAAGCTTCCAAAGACTCAAAGATTCATAAACATCCTTTGGAATGAGACAAAATTTAGACATAATATCACAACGAGCATGAAAAGTTTCACCATTAATGGTGATTTTTACCGTAGGGTACCAACTCGAAGGTTCAGCATTTGCTGGCACATAATCAAAATGCTGGCGCAAAGTATTGTAGCAAGTATTCAAACTAGCAATGCGAGTCTCAAGAATATTAAGTCTATTAAAAATGCACACAAGAGAGGAATCAAAATAGGTTGGCATGCTATAAATTGTAATCAACTTTTTTATAATATTGAAGGCTTGATCTCCATCACAATGAAGGAAATCTCCTTCTGCAGTAGCATCCAAAGCATATCTATAACGAAGAGCAAGTCCAAAGTAAAAGCAACTAAGAAGCAAACTCAAGGTCATTTTTGGTTCAGTCTTTCCATGCCAATCATAAATTCTAGACCAAGCTTCTTTAAAACTTTCCTCATCCTTTTGTTTGAAAGTGAAAATCATATCCTCGGGCGACATAGTAGTAGCAACTGAACTAGACATAATAAACAACTACAAAGGATACTAAATTTTTTGTATTTTTGATAAAATGATACAAGTAAAAATAAAGTAAAGCAAAACTTAAAACAAAGTAAAGGAAGTGTGTGCGAAACTCACCTTGCAGAAGTCTTCTTTCCTCCCCAGCAACGGCGCCAGAAAACTTGTGATGTTTCGCTGGTGCCAAGTTGACGGGGGTACGTGTATTTGATGTAGGAGCTTCTTCTTCTTCAGTCCCCGGCAACGGCGCCAGAAAACTTGTTGATGGCGCAGTGATGATGGTGTGAAAGCTTCTTCTTTAATACACGGCAACGGCGACAGAAAACTTCTGTGCCAAGTTGACGTGGGAATATGTAGTAAATGGCCGGCCAGTTGGAAACCCCAAGAGAAGGTTTGATGAATATAGCAGCAAGTTTTCCCTCAGTTATGAAACCAAGGTTATCAATCCAGTAGGAGGATGAATACGACTGAAGGTGATGTCCGCTAGCTTCGCGACAGCTTCAGACAATTTATAGGGCGCCTCGTCCAAGCTTTGCTTTGCGAGCGGCAACGTGGAACCTTCACACAACACAACCAAATACTTTGTTCCCAACTTACGATGAGGTTGTCAATCTCACCGGTTTGCTTGAAACAAAGGGTATGAGCGTATCGAGTGGAAAGCAATAGTAATATGCGAGTAAAGTAAACAGTGCGAGTAAAGTAAACAGGTGATAGCAATATAAAGGAAATAGGACCGGGGTCCACAGTTCACTAGTGGTGTCTCACCATAAGATAAAATAATACATGCTGGGTAAACAAATTACAGTTGGGCAATTGATAGAATAAAGACAACATGCATGTCGAGAGGATCACTATGAGATTTACTCTGGGCATTACAACAAGATACATAGACCGCCATCCAACTACATCTATGACTAATAATCCACTTGTGGCAAATCAATCCGAGAACTCCACAAGTATTAAGTTGCGAACAACAGATAACTGCATTAAGCAAAGTGTGTAATGTAAACAAAGCATATGCCCTCGAGCATATGAATGTTGTTTTCCCCCTAGTAGCAACAGCACATCTACAACCTTAGAGGTTTCTGTCACTCCCCCAGATTAAATAGAGGCATGAACCCACTATCGAGCATAAATACCCCCTCTTAGAGTGACTAGCAACTACTCAGCCAAGATAGCTACTAACAACAGAGAGCATGCAAGATCATAAACAACATAGAGATAACATAAGATAAAATTCAGCACATCAACTCAATCATAACACCAATATTCATTGGATCCCAACAAACACAACATGTAGAATTACATAACGGTGATCTCGATCATGTAAGGCAGCTCACGAGATCTAAACATGAAGCACATGGTGGAGAAGACAACCATCTAGCTACTGCTATGGACCCATAGTCCAAGGTAGACTACTCACTCATCGCGCTGGAGGCAAGCATGGCGATGAAGAAGACCTCCGGTGATGATTCCCCTCTCTGGCAGGGTGCCGGGAAGAGCTTCTGAACCCTCCCGATCTTTGGGTCAACGGCGGCGGTGGATCGCGACGTGTTCTGGAAAAGTGATCGGGTATTTAGGTTTTTCCCATCGGGGGGTCTTTATAGGCGAAGGGGCGGCGTCAGAAGTGGCCCTGGTGGGGCTCACCATAGGGGGGCGCGGGCCAGCCCTAGGCCGCGCCCCTGGTGGTGTGGCCCACCAGTGGCTCCTCTCCATCTCTCCTTTGGTGTTCTGAAAGCTCCTGTGAATATCTGGATGTCTGGCTTTGGTTTCGTCTAATTCCGAGAATATTTCCTGTGTAACTTTTCTTAAACATAAAAACAGTAGAAAACAGGGAACTGGCACTGTGGCATCTCGTTAATAGGTTAGTTCTGGAAAATGCATAAAAATGCCATGAAGTGTAACGAAACACTAAGCAAATGGTGTAAAAACAAGCATGGAGCATCAAAAATTATGGATACGTTGGAGACGTATCAGGTGTGGAGCTAGAAGTCAATACCTTGTTGGTAATCCCTGACAGCAAAGAAAGAAAGTTATCATGGAAGGCACAATGGAAGAAGATATTTTACATGCAAGTCGAGATCGACAAGGTGAACTATGAAGCCTATAAGGAAAAGAGGGAGATTCTTGCAAACCAAAGATTGATGACGCATAAGATGATTTGCCAATTGCTTATATTCCCAAGCCCCTCATCCCATCTGAATATTAGATATGTCGAGAGTGCTACATGTAATGATGATCTTGCTTACAAGGCTTGAATTGTTAATGATGATGACAACTTTGATGATGATGTGGAGACCGTGTCCGAGGAGTCGAACGAGTGATCACCATGGGACCCTCGCATCGCTGTTTTCCCTTTTTGGCATCTTGATGCCAAACAGGCTGGAGAGTTCTGTTAGGATATCCGAGAATTGCATTCGTTTGGGCACACTCTATATTTGCTCTTTTGTTCTTATAAGCTTGTGTTCATCTTATCTTACTTGTTTGTTGAACTTGCTTTAGTTTGTTGAATTTCTCTTATGACTGTTGCTAAGACATGCGATGCCTGATGAATATTATTAGTTAATCAAAGACTATTTTTTGCTTAATTCTTATGTTGTTCTAAGTTTTAACTCTCTTTTATCATGTCCTACATTTGTGCAGTTATGCTTATCTCCTTTGCTTGTTATCTTGCACTTGTTGTATGGTTTATAAAATTTGGGGTAATTTTTTATCCTAGTTTTGTATGAAAATGCAAATTTCAATAGTGCACCTTTTTCGATGAAATTTATAGATCACTTATTTTTGCTTGTATCATAAAATCTCTTATGAAGATCGTTTTGCTTCTATCATACACCAAAATGAGGGAGGTTGAAAGGGAATTTATCTCCCATAAATTGTTTTGGGTGTTTAATGAAACATAACCATGATCTTATCATGTTCTAAAGTGTTTTATGACTATTCAGAGAATTGCAATAGAAAGTGATTGCCCCTTAAAAGTAAAAAAGAAGATGGTTTCTGGTGTTTTTTGTTTAACTGGAGTGTATGAAGTCTGTACTCTCAAGGGGGTCCCATGATGAGAGTATCAGTCGAATCAACTCACGTATACTAAACTCCATTTGAACCCACTAAGCCTTCCTACCTTGATGTGAGAGAGAACATCTATTTATTGTTTTTATCAGGTTTTTTACAAAAAATCTTCTTGTCGGAAGATATTGGAACTTCTATGTGTAAGCACTAGAACTTCTATTGTGGACCTTGGAACTTTTGTTGGTGGAACACCTGCCAACTTTCGAATTGCACCACTTGGACAATACTTTGAGTTATTCCAGATGGCCTTACTATTTCTATTTGTACATAGTCGGAGGTAGGCTGAAAGTTGGGCTTGAAGTTACTCTAGAATTTTTGCCCCTCCCCCTCCCCAAAAATTTCCAAACCGCTATAAATGGAGGGAACCGATAAAAGGGAACCTGCTTCCCCAAGAAGGGCTTCTCTCTCTCCCTCCCTCCTATATCCTCCTCCTTCTCTCTCCCTCTCTCCCCTATCTCTCCCTCCTTCTCTTTCCCTCTATCTCTCTCCACCATTAATGCAAAGCTTTAAAGTCTAGATTTCTCACCCTAGCCAACCAATTCTTATGCCCTTCTAGGATTTGGGTAGAAAAACGAGATCTAGTCTTTACAAATTTTTTTTGATCCCCCTTCATTCTATTGTGGAACTTTTAATAGTTGGGTGTTTTGGAATCTAGGTGGAAGAGTCACCTTAGATCTCAGTCCAAGTGGTGTAAAGGTCTGTGGTATTCTTTGGAGCCTCCAATTGAGTTGTTGAGTTAGCCCAAGCTTGTTTGTGAAGGTCAATTTGCGGCCTCCAAGAGCATCGCTTAGTGGATCGTGGTACCTTGCATTATGCGAGGGCATTAGGTGAGCATTTGTTGCGCTTGGCGAGTTTTGTGCCACCACAACTCTCCAACGAAGACGTATTTCCCTCAAAGGAAATAACTTTGGGAATTACATCATCGCCTTTGGTGGTTCTTACCATGACTTGCTTGTCTTGCTAGTTTGTATCTTATACTTGTCATATAAGTTGTCCACATAGTTGCATATCCGGACAACTTATCTTTATTGTTGTATCACTAAACTTAAAAGATAATAGAAATGGTTTGCCTCTTATTCAACCCCCCCCCCCCCCCTCTAGTCAACCATATCGATCCTTTCAGGAGGCCAAGTTGAGGTAGCAGGAAGAGAAAAAGCAACTCGGAAAATTGGAGGGGACGAGGAGCAAAGGACTTTGGTGGAGGGAGTGAAGGTGATGTGTGAGTCTTAATGTGTTGGAGCAAATTTGGATGATATTTGCTTGTACATGGTCTTTTTATTTGGATAATCTCGTATTATTCCATGTTCTTTTTATTTTGGGGTGATGTTTGATCATATGATGCACCTTGTGGTATGATGATGAATTATTTGAGATAATATGGGAGTACTTAAATTTTTAAATTGTTATGGTTTAAAAATCATAAATAGGAGAAAAAATTTCGAAATGGAATTTTAAGTATGGTGCTAATTTCCGTAGTTGGAATGCAATTTTCAAGTCTGAGCTAAGGCTAGTAGCTCATAGAATAAAGATGATTCATTCGGAAAAAAAAATGTATAGGGAGTGTTTACGTAATCAGTTGTTACCTTTTTTGCTATTTTTATACCTTTGTACACATTGTGAATATCATTAACAAATAAAAATTGCAGTGCAAAACAAGTAACTTGCTACTTTAGCTGATAGGCGGGTTTGAGCAAAGATATTTTGCTTCTCATGTCACTTGCCAGTGTGAAGCGCAGTCGCATTGAGCGCGAACGTGTATGGAGTCGAGTAAAGTCTTCAATGCATGGACAAAATCGAGGGCTAGTCGAAGAAATTAAGTTACGTGATGGAGACTATTTGGACGTAGACCATGGTGGCCACCTGTTTGGCACGGCAGTGTAAAGCTGATGCCTCATTTCCACACAGGGTGGACTGCCATAGTGGCACCGTAGACCCGAATCTCACCATCATGCTCCGTCGTTATCTCGATCATGGTCGTACTCGTCAAGCAGTTTCGCAGTCGGCCACTTTGCGAGCTCGTCAACTTTGACTCGTCAAGCACAACCACTAGTGCGCCACTTGCGAGCGATACGCACCCGTGAGTGACTCGTCGTATCTAGTATGTATGATCTATCTATCTCCGGCTCGCCGCGCGCTGTCGCCGGGTCAGGCTCCGGGCCTTCTTGCCCGGTCGTCGTTGAAGCGTCGTGGCCGAATGGAAAAAAAGAAGTTCCACTTCCACGGTCCGCAAGATGCTCGCCGTCATCGCCATTCTTTCCTCCTGCTACAGCTAGGAGATATTCTAGTATACTAGAAAGTTGCAGCGTGGTGACCGACACGCCGCGTCTATAGGGCGATTATGATGAGGTCAAGAAAGTAGTAATATGGACAAATAATGAGTTGTTTTTTCCCGAAGCTTTCCAGCCGCGTCCTTCAAACGGTTTGAAACATAGCTATTGGACGCGCCAGACCAAAAACCACGCCCAGTGGCGCGTCTCAAATGATCCGATGCTCCTAGGCCATCACACTCCACTGGAGTTGTTGCGGACGCCCCAGACACAAGTTGCGGAAGACGTGGCAAAGGGCAGGCCATGCCTGTCATAAGTAGAGCAGAACACTAATCAACTTTAAATAATGGCGATAGCAAGCTAGCCGTCGCGTTGTTGTCCCATCTTCCCATGCGGCATCAGCAAAGCACGCCACTGTTGTTTCTCGTCATTTCCCTCACTGCTCTTTCTGCCGTTTCTCGCGCCATCTCTAGCTATTAAAATTGTGTGTGGCGGTCTCTCTCAGCACACTCCTCGCCACCCCACTCTCCCTTGCTTGTAACAATGCCTCGTCACCTACCCACCACGTATTCTACCGAGGTCACCAAGTCCCGCCGCCATCACCGCCACCTCTGGAACTAAACCCACTGTTGTCAAACGATGATGACTCCTTTGACTCGGCAATGTTCAGTGACCTTGATGACACGGAGGAAGAAGAGGGGGTGGGGGACCCGTTCACGGATCCAGGGCCGGGGGAGCTCCTCACACCCTTCACGATGGCACGCCGGGAGCGCAATGGTGCCATAGCCACCGAGAAGGCAGACACGACAATCCACAACCATGTCATCGACATCTCCAGCGAGAGGACGCTAATGGAGGAGGACACTCGCCTCCTCATGTAGGCCGCGCGGCAGAAGATCAACAAGCTCAACATGTAGACGAGCACTGAGTTCACCACCCGCGAGGCTCAGTTTGGTGCGTAGAGGTGCTGGCTCGCTAGCGCTAGGAGACACCGTCCACATCAGAGGCAATGCTAAACCAGAAGATGGTCACGGAAAGGGCGGAGCGCCGACAGCATGCTAGTGCTAGTGCAGACAGGGCGGTGTTTCGTGATCGCATGAAGGCGCCAAACAATGATGAGGCTGGCTCGTCGAATGCTTCTATTCTTGTAGACAATGTTGGGCCTCCAAGTGCAGAGGTTTGTAGAACAGTAGCAAGTTTCCCTTAAGTGGATCACCCAAGGTTTATCGAACTCAGGGAGGAAGAGGTTGGTGGTGCGGTGTTGATGTAGGAGTTTTGTAGATGACCGCCCAGTTGGAAACCCCAAGAGAAGGTGTGATGAGCACAGCAGCAAGTCTTCCCTCAGTATGAAACCAAGGTTTATTGAACCAGTAGGAGAAAGAACCAAACTTTCAAAGGTTGATGCTCGCTAGCTTCGCGACACCTCTGGACAATTTGTATATGGCGCCTAGTCCAGGGCGTAGCTTTGCACCAGTAGCAACGTGGAACCTGCACACAACATAATCAAGTACTTTATCCCAACTTACAATGAGGTTGTCAATCTCACCGGTTTGCTGTAAACAAAGGATTAAGCGTATCGAGTGGTAAAAGATAGTAGTTTGCAAGAATGTAAATAAAGCAAGTAAATGGTAAATGGTAATAGCAATGTAAAAGAATGGACCGGGGTCCACAGTTCACTAGTGGTGTCTCTCCATAAGATAAATAACATGCTAGGTAAACAAATTACAGTTAGGCAATTGATAGAATAAAGCAAGCATACAAATGTCATGAGGATCACTATGAGATTCACTTAGGCATTACAACATAATACATAGACCGTAATCCAACTGCATCTATGACTAATAATCCACCCTCCGGATATCGTCCGAGCAACCATTGGGTATTAAGTTGCAAGCAACAGATTATCACCTTAAGCAAAGTGTGTAATGTAAACAATACAAATCTCTTTGAACACAAGATTGTTGTTTTCTCCCTAGTAGCAATAGCATATCTACAACTTTAGAGGTTTTTGTCACTCCCCCAAGTTACTAGAGGCATGAACCCACTATCGAGCATAAATACTCCCTCTTGGAGTCACGAGCATCTACTCGGCCAAGATATCTACTAGCAACAGAGAGCATGCAAGATCATAAACAACATAGAGATAACATAAAGATGATAAATCAACAATTCAACTTGACATAGTACCAATATTCATCGGAACCCAACAAAAACAACATGTAGAATTGCACAACGATGATCTTGATCATGATAGGCAGCTCACAAGATCTAAACATGAAGCACATGGAGAAGATGACAACCATCTAGTTACTGCTATGGACACGTAGTCCAAGGTAGACTACTCACACATCACTCCGGAGGCAGGCATGGGATGAAGAAGGCCTCCGGTGGTGATTCACCTCTCCGGCAGGGTGCCAGGAAGAGCTTCTGGACCCTCCCGATCTCGTGTCAATGACGGCGGCGGCTTACAGTAGGTTTCGTGGAAAATTGATCGGGTCTTTAGGTTTTCCCGTCGAGGGGAATATATAGGCGGAAGGGCGGCGTCAGGGAGTGGGCTAGGGGCCCACACCACACCCGGCGCGGCCAGGGGGTGGCCTGCGCCATGGGGTGGTGCGGCCGCCTCCTGGCACCCCTCCGTCTCTTCTTTGGACTCCGTCACGCTCCGAGAAAAATAGGAACTTTGGCTTTTGTTTCGTCCAACTCCGAGAATATATTTCCTGTGTAGCTTTTCTAAAACACAAAAACATCAGAAACATGGAACTGGCACTGCGGCATCTTGTTAATAGGTTAGTTCTGAAAAATACAAAAAAACGCCACGAAGTGTAACAAAACACAAAGCAAATGGTGTATAAACAAGCATAGAGCATCAAAAATTATAGATACGTTTGAGACGTATCAGAGGTCAAAGGTATCCCTCTCAACTAACCCTGCAATTACGATACAAGAAGTCTCTTGTGTCCTCAACACACCCAATACACTTGTCAGATGTATAGGTGCACTAGTTCGGCGAAGAGATAGTGAAATACAAGTAATATGGATGATTATAAGTAGTAAATGTAATCTGAAACAAATATCACTGCGAGCAAACATGTAACCGAACTAAATGTAAACGGTGTTTCAATGCTTAGAAACAAGGCCTAGGGATCATACTTTCACTAGTGGACACTCTCAACAAAGATAACACAATTGAACACATAAATACCATTCTTCACTATGCTATTGTAAACTATTCTCCTATGGATAACGAACACTAATCATGTATAGGGCTATGAAGGACTCCTCAAAGTTCGCATTTCCCCAAACTAGATTGCCCCACACTATCACCTTGAGCGCACTAGATGGTTCCAACAAACACCAACAATTCATAGAGACACTAGCCAAAGAGACACACATAATGCACACACTGTCACCTTCACATCATGGTACAAGGTGTCTCCGGAGATTACAATAATAAAGCACTAGAGTAGCATAATATATGAAGAACAATATCTACCAATTCAACTAGATACAAAGCTCATGATCACCTAAAGATCACATCATGGGAGAGAGAGAGATGAACCACATAGCTACCGGTAGAGCCCTCAACCCTGGGAGAACTACTCCCTCCTCATCATGGGAGACAACAATGTCGATGGAGATGGCGGTGAAGTCGATGGAGATGGCGGTGGAGTCAATGGAGTCGATGGAGATGGCTCCGGGGGCACTTCCCCGTCCCGGCAGGGTGCCATAACAGAGACTTCTGTCCCCCGAAATTGGTCTTTGACGGCGGCGGCGCTGCGGAACTTTACTGGGAGAAATGCCAATTTCCTTAGGGTTTTTGCGTCGGAGGCTCTTTATAGGTGGAGGGGCGATATCAAAGGGTGGCCAGGGGCCCCACACCATAGGGTGGCGCGCCCAGGGGTCCACCCGCGCCACCACCTGGTGTGGTCACCCCTGGCCCCCTCCGTCTCTTCTTTGGACTCAGTCTCGTGTCGAGGGAAAATAGGAACTTCGGGCTTCATTTTGTCCAATTCCATAAATATTTCCCGTGTAACTTTTTTGAAACACAAAAATAGCAGAAAATAGGGAACTGGCACTGTGGCATCTCATCAATAGGTTAGTTCCGGAAAATGCATAAAAATGTCACGAAGTGTAAACAAAACACAAAGGAATTGGTGTCAAACAAGCATGGAGCATCAAAAATTATAGATACGTTTGAGACGTATCAAGCATCCCCATGCTTAACTCCTGCTCGTCCTCGAGTAGGTAAGTGATAACAAAACAATAATTTTTGAGGTGACATGCACCAACACAATATTGATCAAAATGATGTAAAGCGTTGAGTGCTGAGATCAAAGTACTCTAAACATGGGCATAAAAGATATAATCTTGACAATAGAACTTAGCAACCATGTTATAACATGAAAAGTAACACAAACAAAAGATCATGAGTAATAATGCATTGAAATCCAATTGTTTGTTTCAAGCATATAGAAAAGCATAGCAAAGTGGTATTCAGCTTGTCCCTCACGGAGTAGCAAAACATAAATGCATAGGACACCTTCAAGTTTAAGAGGGCGACTAGATACAAATAATTTAAGAACAAGCAAAACCATAATCATGAATCAATCAATAATAAATTTTGGGACTATGCACATTATACTCAGAATGACAACTATGCTCTCTTAGACGGTGCATAAAGGTAGAAGGTGAAGACTCAACATAAAAGTAAAAGAAAGGCCCTTCGCAGAGAGAAGCAGTGATTGCAAGTTTTTATAAACTTTCCAAAAATTATGGCACTTACTAGCTTTGAGCTCTCATTGCCCCCATCATAGACATCTTGAATGGTTAAGGTTAATACGAGTACAAATATGAGGCATACGCTTCACAAATCATAAGTTGAAAATCTCATGTCCCATGAATACGAGTACTTAAACAATGCTAATCGACTTAGGTCCCAAGCAAGTTCTTATCATTGTAAGCATACATGTATTATTGAGAACGCCAATGGGGTACCTCTTGCCCGATGACATGTAAACTAGCCCACATCAAAATGACAAGACAAACAGACAATAGACACCTTGGCATCTCTTTTATTTACTATTGGGTATAGCTTTTTATTTTGAGATGCGTCGTCGAATGTCCACTATGGGCATGCTGTAAATTTCCACCATGAATGATGCATGGCTTAGATTAGCGGCCCAGACGTTTCTCTAACACATATACAAACTCCATGAACTCCACAAGTTTCCAACTCCTTTCACATAGATAAGCATCCATAAACAAAAGATCATAATATCAACTTAAATAGAAATAAGTTCAATGTTGAAAGCATGCCCCATGACAGCATGGCTGAGCTAACTCCGAACTTACAACTTGCAAGCATATAATCAACATAAAAGAGCCACAATGGTCAACTTTATTAAGTGCAAGAAAGTAAATGTGCCGTCAGGTTCGTGAGAGCTTTACTAACTAATTTTTAATTTGGAAGATAGATAAAAGCAAGACGAATGTACTTGGAATAGCAAATTTCTAATAGGTAGATATGGTGGACTCATTAGAAAACTTTGGTTTTGGGAGTTGGATGCACGAGAAGTATTCCCTCTCAGTACAAATGAAGGCTAGCAAAAGACTGAGAGCGACCAACTAAGAGAGCAATAACGGTCATAATTATGCATAGCGACAAAACATTATTAACCAAAGCATAAAGTGGTATCACAAGTCAAAAATCAAATGATCATAGAGGCTTGAGGCGACTGGTTTGTAGTCAAACATGGTGTCAGCATGCGCCAAGTCAACCCAAATAAAGCATCAAAGGAGAATACCACAATAATATGCTCCCATATAATAAAAACAACGCATGATTCTTTCAAAGGCACATTAAGCAATCTCAGTCATTTGAGACAAGTCGTGCTACAACAAAAACTACTAAGCACATAATCAAAATAACATCAAGCATGACATGCAAAAGTCTAAGGCACAGTCTAAACAAGCTCCCATTTGTACCACTATAGGCATGAAACTTTTTCTCTTTTCTAACACCAACCAACCTTTTTGAAACAACTCTTAAAGATGAAAACCAACATAGACCAGAGGTTTAAACACACCAAGCTACAAAGAACTAACAAGTTCTGAAAAAAAATCAAGGTGAAAAATGAAAGCTAAACGCAGTTCTAGAAAAAGAGAACACTCGTTGAACGATAAGAGTGAAAACTAGAGTGTTCTTGGCAATGAAAAACGGGGCGTGTCTCTCTCCAAAGCAAACATGATATGATCCAACCATTTATTGCATCAAACAAAACAAAATAAAACTGAAAGCAAAAATAAATATGCTCCAAGAACAACACATAGCATATGAAGCAATAAAAATATAGTGTCTTGAAAGATGATGTGATATTTTTGTTGATGAAGAAGGGGTGCCTTGGGCATACCCAAGCTTTGACGCTTGTACTCCTTGGATATTTCTTGGGGTGACATGGGCATCCCCAAGCTTGAGCTTTTGTCCATACTTCATCTCATCTCATCATTCTCCTTTTCCTACACTTGAAAACTTCCTTCATACAAAACTTCACACAATTCTCATTAGCAACATTGGTGTATGCAAGATAGTAGATCCACTTTTGGTTTAGTTTCAACTCAAGTATAACACATATTAACACATAAGCTACTGTATCAACTTCTCTCAAAAAGTTCCGTGATCAAAAGAACTAAAAAAGAAAGAGATCAAGAGCCAAATGCAAATAGTGGCAGAAATCTGTCAAAACAGAACAACTGGTAAAGATCGATTTTTTTGAAAATCTTCCGTTGCTCAAATCGAAAAGTGCAAATATAATGAAAGTTAGATAATAACCTGGGGCATGTGCACAAGGAATCGCAGATCAAAATGACGTTCTGGGAATTTTCACAAATTTTTACGGTACAACGCAGAAATCTGTTTCAGGACAGCAACTTCCCCATATCTTACCTTCCTCCAATTAGAGGTTCTTCTTGGCACAACAACGAAATAAAAATGATAAGGAGAGGTCATTACAGTAGTAATAACTTCCAAGACTCAACAAAAAGAAAAAGTACTGAAAGGAAAACATTGGGTTATCTTCCAAGAGTGGTTTTCTTTAACGTTTTCAGCTAGGCGCAGTAACTTCAGAAGATGCTCACATTAGTACCGAAAAGAACTTGAAGCAAGAGAGAGCATCAAAAAGTAAATACGAAACAAATTTAAATCTAAACCACTTCCTATGAAAAAGAGTCTTGTAAAGAAACAAGTCATAAAAGCACATAGCAACAAGCATAGGAAAACAAAACAAGTGCAACTTCAAGAATTTCAACATAAAGAGGGAAAACTTAATATTATTGAGATGCATAAAACCATGTTTCCCTCTCTCATAATAAATTTCAGTAGCATCATGAATAGAATTAACAATATAACTATCACATACGACATTCTTATCATGAGCCATATGCATAAAAGAATTAATACTCCCCACATAAACATAGTCATTCTTAGTAACCGTAGTAGGAGCAAATTCAACAAAATAGCTATCAATATTATTCTCATCACCATAATCATCAAAAATAGGAGGCATATTGTAATCATACCTTATTTTCTCCTCAAAAGTAGGTGGACTAAAAATATCACACTCATCATTGTAATCATCATATATCGGAGGCATAGTATCATCAAAGTAAATTCTCTCCTCCATGTTTGGGGGACTAAAAATATCATGCTCATCAAAACCAGCTTCCCCAAGCTTAGACTTTTTCATAGCATTAGCAATAATGGTGTTCAAAGAATTCATACTAACAACATTGCTATTAGCATGCAAATAAAGCTCCAAAGGTTTTCTAATTTTCTCTTCAAACACTTCATATCCTAACTCAGGAAAAATACTATAAAGCTCTTTGTTTTCCATTAAGCCTAACTAGTGAAAATTAAAAAAAGAAACGAAAAGATATAATTGCATAATCTAAAGGAAATACCTTCGAGCACCCACACACCAGCAACAGTACTAGATGATGGATTTGAGTACCTTTTACCTTACCTCCCTGGCAACGGCACCAGAAAAGAGCTTGATGTCTACGAACGCTTCTATTCTTGTAGACAGTGTTGGGCCTCCAAGTGTAGAGGTTTGTAGAATAACAGCAATTTCCCTTAAGTGGATCACCCAAGGTTTATCGAACTCAGGGAGGAAGAGGTCAAAGGTATCCCTCTCAAGCAACCCTGCAATTACGATACAAGAAGTCTCTTGTGTCCCCAACACACCCAATACACTTGTCAGATGTATAGGTGCACTAGTTCGGCGAAGAGATAGTAAAATACAAGTAATATGGATGATTATAAGTAGTAAATGCAATCTGAAATAAATATCGTTGCGAGCAAACATGTAACAGAACTGAATGTAAACGGTGTTTCAATGCTTAGAAACAAGGCCTAGGGGATCATACTAGGCCCAGGGGTCCACCCGCGCCACCACCTGGTGTGGTCGCCCCTTGGCCCCCCTCCGACTCTTCTTTGGACTCCGTCTCGTGTCGGGGAAAAATAGGAACTTTGGTCTTTGTTTCGTGGAATTCCGAGAATATTTTGTGTGTAACTTTTCTGAAACACAAAAACAGGGAACTGGCACTGTGGCAGCTCATCAATAGGTTAGTTCCAGAAAATGCATAAAAATGCCACGAAGTGTAAACAAAACACAAAGCAATTGGTGTAAAACAAGCATGGAGCATTAAACATTATAGATACGTTTGAGACGTATCACATGTCGTTATCCATGGCGGCGCTAGGGGCTGGGGCGAGGTGAGTGCTCTTGAGCACGGATGCTGGTCCGGAGGTGGTGGATCTATCGTTATTCCCTGACTTCATTGATGGGATATGATGGCTCTTGTTCTAATGAAGCACGGGGACATCCCCCAGTCGACGTGCCACAGCGACATGTGCCTCGTTGCTTGAAGCAAGCATGTTCATCGACTCAAAGAGCCTTGTTGGCGATGGTGCTTCTTTGGATCTGGCAATGGTGGAGGCTCGACGTCTCTTCCGACGCACATCTACACTGCGTAGGACTGTGGCGGTGGCCTCTAGTTTTGGCGAGTGCAGAAAAACCTAGGGGTGGTTTTGTATTTTTCTGTCCTTTAGGATTCTCTCTGTAAAGTGTCCAGGACAACTATTTTCTCCTGATCTGTCTTTGTCTTTTAGTTTCCACATTTGTTTATTCATGTAACTTGATTTTCTATTAATGAAATACGTGGTTGCTCTCAGAAAAACAATATTGTTACAATACTCATTATGGATTCACTTGGAAACTTTGACGTCTTGAGAAGATAACCCTGATTATTCATTTTTCTTTTTGATAAAGAGCACTTTATTACTTAAAGTTTAAGCATACACCCGGCCTCTGCATATCTAAGATGCACACAACCAAAATACATTCTTAATTTTTTTAAAAAGGTGAAATTACATATCATGATGAGCAATTATAATATCACCTAAACTGAGGGACCAATGTGAAGACTATGTGGCCAGCCATGTTGGGAAAAAGTATCCCTCGCCGTAGCCTCCAAACATGCACAAACCTCCATAAAGAGGTCACAATCCTCTACCCTTTGAAGAGACGACCATAAACGAAGAGTACTTATACCCCGGTAGATAACCTGCAAAATAGAGGATTGTTTGTTGTTAAACAATTTATCAATTCTACATAGCCATAGCTACCAAATAAAGGCAATCGCTCCCACCCTAATATGCTTTATAAACCTATGATCTATTTTGTTAAGCCAATTTCCAAATATATTGGCAATACTGCATGGCAGATATAAGGTTGAAGCTACTTGGATGACTGACCATATAGACCTTGCGCGACAATATTGGAAGAAAAGGTGTTTAATTATTTCATCGTGGTGACAAAAAACATATTTTTTACTTCCATGCCAATCCCCCCCCCCCCCCCCCCAATTATTCATGATCGAGAATTCGAGATGAGACAACCAACCGTAATCACACTTGATGAAAAAACAAAGATGAAATATAATGTATAATGACGCCATCGTTTTCAATTTCATTAGTTATCGGTTGACATCACCATGTTGTCGCTGCCACTGGCGCCGATGCTATAGTCGTTGCGGTCAGCCAAAAGATTCGAACATCCACCATGCGATATAGTTTGCTACGGTGGATACAATGAGTGGGTGGGTATGTGTTGTGCTGGAGATGCATATGTAATTGTCAAGAAAACAACTCATCACGACTCAGCGAGACAAAGTTGACCAGTTAGTGTGGTGTGCTTGACTAGTCTCCAACGGCAAACCAACTTGAAATGCTGCGTACCAATACCATGCATATCACAGTATGATTAATGCATGTGTTCTTCTACCGCGGCATTACAAACTAACACTATTGCATGCCACTTACCACGATGTCTTTATGTGCGGTATGGAATCAAGCACGACACATATCTATGCACCTTCTTTGTTAGTCACCTTAAATAGTCGCCGTCAAGCAAAAACTTTTGGAGGCACTTTTCTATTGTGTTGTTCTATAAATCTACGATATTCCTAATGCACTTGTAGTTAGTGTTGAGATAGTTAGTTTATCTTCTTGCTACCATAATTTAATACTAATTTTCGTATATATTATGCTACAACTATCACTAACATTTGAGGGTCAACGATTGTGTTTTTTATTTGTGTAATGCTCCTATTAGATCGATTCTTAGGTCACAATAGCCATCATAGACATCATTCGGGTAAACACTTGTATGATTTGTACCGGGGACATGTGGTCATTTTGGAGGGCGCAACTACGATGGAAGCGATCCTTATTGCGAAGATCGTTGCCTCGAGGGATACACAAAGACCCACTCACTTAAAGCTATACATCGGAAACCTTTAATGGCCATTCCACCATATTAGAAGGCATCTTGGCGCAACATCAGTTGGTGATACATGTTGGCACAACATGTGTAACAATGATTATCATAGGCTTTGTCCTCTTTTAATATCACACTAGTTAAGCCGTAGTTAGCAATCATAGCACCTAAAAAACCATTTATGACTTTTGTATCATGTTTTTGTTTAGTTCTTATGAATTTATGTTTTTAGTTTAACGTCATTGGTAAGTGTCGCACCTCAATAGAAGATATCTTGAATAGAATAATATTCAAATTATGGTTTGTGTGCCAACGCAACTACAGGTTTGTGACACTCTAGTTGTGGTAAGATGGAACAACTAACCATAACTCCTTAGGTTTGACAATATATCTTGAAATGCTTCCAAGGAAGCCAGGAAGGGACTACGACAATATGTGTGCTCACAGACATAGATTTTGCATGAGTTCTAGAATAAACGTAGAAGCAAAGTTTTTGGTTAAACATGTTTTAAATGTTCCAAAACATGAAAATTTTGCAGCATGCATGTTTCACAATTTTTCACACGGTTTCAATAAAAAGTGAAACATATTTTAAATATTTCTGAATCTTGGAATATAACATCCTTAGATGAACTGCGGGTTGATATTGACCAAGATTAGACAACTTTTGAAAAGATTCTTCACAATCTGGTTATACTATTCATATATGGTGAAATTCTACATACGTACACCCTCTTTAGGGTGAGGCAGGCATCATTTGAATTTGTTAAATGGACTCTCAAGGGCCACCCTGAACAGAAAGCTATGAAGCGGACGCGATGCCCGAGTTGGCACCAACATTGTTCTTTCCATAGAACGTCGGCTTGGATGGAGCGCTAAGAGAGACGGTTTCGCTTCCGAGCATCATGACCACCGAAGACATCACCGGTCGATCCGTTGGGTTACCCTGGACGCACATAAGCCCTATGTGGATGCATCTCAACACTTCGCTTTCCGAAAAGCTGCTTCTCAAGCACGGGTCCATCATACCCAACACTGTCCCGGACGTCCAATGCTCCCATATCTGCATCATTTACAGCAGCCATGACATAAGCTGGGTCGCAACATCTGATACATATATTCACGATCACAATTTGCAAGAGATGTACCGTAGTTAGCAGATCTTTAGATTGCTGGGAATTGTAGCAGTCAATGTTCTTCCTCCCGGTCACGATCTCCAGAACCATAACCCCGAAGCTGAACGCATCAGATTTCACTGAGTACTTCCCATGCATCGCGTACTCCGGTGCCATATATCCACTAGAAACAACACGGCACAATCCATTTAGTTTTAATTTCTAGGTATCTTTTGAATACTAAAAATTTCTACGTAATCAATGGTTGGTTAACTACTGCTACGTGAACAAGAATATATAACTTTTAGGGTACTGACTATGTGCCGATGACACGGCTCGTGACGGCCTGCGTCTCGTCTTGCCCGAATAGCCTGGCGAGGCCAAAATCTGAGATCTTGGGGTTCATGTTGGTGTCAAGTAAGATGTTGCTGGCTTTGAGATCACGATGTACTACTTTGAGCTGGGAATCTTCATGGAGGTACTGCAGGCCTCGGGCGATTCCATTTATGATCTTGTACCTCTTTACCCAATCAAGCTGCTCGCGTTTCTCGGTGTCTACGCAACACCCATAAGTTCAGAATGAAAGGATCAGTAATAAAATGGAGATAAGAACTGAAATACTAGTAAACAACATGTAAATACGATTCTGAGTTGGTACCGAAAATAATCTTATCAAGGCTACGGTTTGGTACAAACTCGTAGACGAGCAGCCGCTCCTGCTGCTCCAGGCAGACGCCGACAAGCGTAACGAGGTTCTTGTGCTTAAGCTTGGCAACCAAGGCGAGCTCATTCTTCAGCTCCTCCACTCCTTGTGTTGAACTCTTTGACAGTCTCTTCACTGCTATTTCTTCGTCGTTGGGCAGAGTACCCTGTGCATAATCAAACCAAATTTGAGTTGAGATATCAAAAATTTGATGTAACATGTAAAAAATCAACTTATTTTCTGGTTTTCTCCAATATATGTTTTCTTAGTATGTACCTTGTACACCGAACCGAATCCACCTTCGCCGAGCTTGTTGATTTCTGCAAAATCACTAGTTGCAGCACGCAATGTTGAAATGTCAATCAACATGGAGTCTACACTGTCGATATCCCCATCTTCAGTAGAATAATCTGGATCTGTTTAAATGGCAATGCCATTAGTTACCACAAGTTGGTCAGTTATGTCGTTTTTTGGCCCACAAATAATTGTTACACGCTACAAAATTAGAGAGATTTTTCAGGACATACACGGCTTCTTTGTTTGTGCTAGTGTCCGCCGCCTCCTCCAGAGAAGGAAGCAAGTGAAAAGGTTAATTGCTGCTATAGTAGGAAGAAGAATTATAACAACCAAAGCAGGAACACTGTACTTCCTCCCTGTGAATTAACCAATGTAACAGGACAAATGTCAGGTTAGATGTTACGAATTGGAACTGAAATGCCATTAGGTTAGTATTGATCTGGACTTGCAATCAGAATTTTGGCCCTAATTAAGGTGAGAAAAATATAAGATCAAGAACTAATTCAAATATATGTTACTTCTATTTCCTCAAGACAGAAGTTGATTTTATGAAATGGCAGAAGCTAATTGAAGTATATTGAACTTGACATCAGTAGAAATTTTGCCCCTAGTTAAGACCAGAAAATTGGAACGACGGAGAACTAGTTCAAATATAGAAGTTAATTTTACGAAATGGTGGTCTATGCATGGTATCACAATTCACAAGTCCTTTGCTATAAAAAAAAACACGGACTCAGTGGAACAGAACTGAGGAAAATGAACAGTATATCGAAACAATGTGAGGCTCAAGTATCGTTGATTTCAGCGTGCAAACTGTCTAGAAAGATTGAAGCTACCTTTTTGGGCGGCCGTGACTGGCGTCAAAACATTGGGCACCACAGCCGGCGCTGACGCCGGTGCTCCAGAACTAGCCGGCGCAGACGCCGGTGCTCCGGAACTGGCCGACGTTCCTGCCAGCCGCACCATGACCGGGCCACCAAAGAAGGGCACCGTGTCGTACCGGTAGCTGCACCTCATCCCAACAAACCTGCCTGCGATAGAGTCCGTGAACAGATCCGCCAAGTAGTCCATGTTCTGGACGAGGCAGTCCCCGCACCGCGCCGGCGTCAGGTCCGGCGTGCACTGCGCCCAGGCGTACACCTTGGGGAACTCCCCGTCGAAGTCGGCCTCCCCGGACGCCAACAGCCGCGTGGAGTTGTGCACGGCGTAGCTCACCGTGGCGTTCACGAGCGCCGCCACGACGCGCTGGAACCGGACCGGCTCGACGGTGGCGTTGAAGATGTTGCGGACCGGACGACCCGGGTTGTAGGTGTCGTCGTCGGTGGGGCTGGAATGGATGTTGGAGTAGTGGAGCACGCAGGAGTCGTAGAAGACGTTGGCGTCCTTGCTGAAGGGGCACGCGTTGGGGAGGTCGCGGAATGCCTGCTCGAGGCAGGTGAAGCAGGACGAGGCGTTGGCGTCGCCGCGGCAGAGCGCGAGCGCCCACACTTGGTCCGGAACGGCGCCGGCATGGGCGGTGGCGAAGAGGTCCGTGGACTGGGAGGCGTTCTTGGGGAGGCTGGCGCCGATGCGGTTGATGTTCGCCAGATACTGGCTCTTGGCCGTGTAGGTGCTCGGGCCACAAATTGTCCACGGGTACGTTCCCGCTGCGGGGGAAGCGAGCAGCGCGACGGCGACGACGGCGACGGACAGGAGGAAGTGGTGGTGAGCCACCATTCTTGCATCGAAGGTCTTGAGTGGAGCCAGAGCGGCATTGAGCGCGCACGCGTATATAGAATATGGTAGAGTCAACTCCATTCTTGAAGTCTCGAGTGCAGGGCAGCACACCGCACGGCAGGAAATGGTGACCACTTTTCCACGCAGGGCAGATGATCCGAATGTCATCATCATGGTCGTAACTCGTAAGTCGGCCTATCAATTTTGACTCGTCCAGCTGAACAATTGCGCCACTTGCGAGCTATGCGCACCCGTGAAAAGAGTGACCAGCGAGTGGCTCGTCGTATCTATCTTTCGCCGGTGTCGCCGGGGTTAGGCTCGGGGAAAGCCAGCCATCTCCCCCAGTCGTCGTTGACGCGCCGTGCCAAAAGGAAACAAAAGAAGTCGGCAGACGGCACCGCAGCGATGCTCGCCGTCGCCGCCATCGCCGGTCTCCTGCTCCTGCTACCACCGGCGATGCCCTTCGAGAATTCCGAGTGCGACGGCAGCAACTACGCGTCCAACAGCACTTTCCAGGCGAATCTCAACCTCGTCGCCGCCGCGCTACCCGGCAACGCTTCCTCCATGCCGACCGGCTTCGCCACCGCCGACGCAGGCACGAGCCCCAACCGGGCATACGCCATGGCGCTCTGCCGCGGCGACGTCAACGCCTCCACCTGCGCCGCCTGCGTGGCGGCGGCGTTCCGTGCCGCTGGCGCGCAGGAGTACTGCCCCAACAACACGGGCGCCACCATGTACGAGGACGCCTGCGTCGTACGGTTCTCCAGCGTGCAGTTCCTGGACTTCCTCAGGGCCGACCAGTGGCAGCCCGGCGAGCTCACGTGCGTACCGCCTCTTCCAAAATTCAAATGCATTTCTTGTGGATACATAATTCTATAGTATATCTATACTGATGAAATTACTACTGATCTGGAAACTGCTTCAAGATTTGCAATTTCCCCGGCGCCTGGGAACATCACGACAGTATCGGGAGCCTGGTTCAGCGCCGCTGCCACGGCCATCCTCACCGCCGTGGTCGACCACGCGGTGGCCGCGGCGGCGGGCAACTCGACCGCCGGGAAGTACTTCGCCACGGGCGAGGTGGACTTCGAGCCAAAGATTTACGCGCTCGCGCAGTGCGTCCCGGCCATGACGCCGTCGCAGTGCCAGAGCTGCCTCGGGACCCTCGTCATTCAGACGACGCTCTTAGTGAACACCAAGCCCCGATGGATCATGTCTTTCACGGCGTGGTGCAACCTGAGGTACAGCGTGCGCCCGTTCTTCGAGGGCCGGTCGATGCTGCAGCTTCAGGCGCCACCGCCGCCGGCAGTCGTGCCTCCATCTGCAGCTACAGCTGAAGCAGCAGGTAGGAAGCCAACACTTTCAGTTCTTACTCTTATGTGAAGATTGTATTCCGCTTCAGTTCATTTTTTTTTGAAATTATTTCCGCTTCAGTTCATAGTGTCACTACAAGTTCACAGTTCATGTTTGCTACGTTGGTGTATTGTTTTTTTACGCTGCAACAGTAGGACAAAGTCATACTGTATTTTTCATTTTTTAAAAATATTTACATATTTTACATGTCAAATCAAAGAAAAAAAAGGGAAAAAAGACATGTTTTGGAAATTATTTTGTATCCAATATTTAAGATAACTAGCAAGGTTGCCCTCGCAAATATGAGGGCATCGTTTTTTACTTTGTTGAGAGTGTCTCAGAATCAAATGATTGTTTCACAGAAATCACGTTATGCGATATGGACTAATATGGATCTACAACCACCATAAATGGTATGGTAAATAAAATATAACTTATGTGGGTTACATCTTTAGTTTGTGGGCAAATGATTAGTTTGTCATTTCTGAAAACATTTGTATGTGTTGTTTTAGTGTTATGTCAGTTGAACAAATATATGTGAGGTTAAAATATTTATTTATATTATTATTTGTCAATACTATATCAATGTGGGTACGCCATACCAAAATCTATTCGATGTTGTAGGTTATATCGATGAAATAGAAGTATAACTCTTGATGAATTGCAAGCACATCTATCCTTATTGATAGTAATACATATGGAAATAAGCATCGACTATTTCTATTTTTCTACCCTCTCTTGGTTTTTCTTCCTCTCATTTACCCGCTACATTGTAAAATGCCTGACATTTCAGACATGGGCACAATCTCAATGATCAACCATTGACATGTAAATACATGAAAATTTAAATATAATTAAGAAGTAAGAATATTATAACACATGCGCGAGCTATTTGTCTTCTAGCTTAGTAAGTATGATGCGCATTTGAGCCGCTAGCATGTACCGTTATATATTGCAAAAAAATATAATTTCTCTATTATGTACTTTTTGATACTAATTCTCAGATGATTATGCTAGTGTAAAAATAAATCATAGCACTAAGAAAATTCAGCAAAAATAATATGATACTCTCTCCTATCCATAAAAGTGTCGGTTGCTTAGTACAAATTTACACTAAGTTGCACTAAATCACTCGACACTTATTATGGATTGGAGGGAGTACTATTTTTTGTTTGACCAGTTTAAATTTAAATAATTTTATGTACTACTGTCAGTCTATTATGAAATCTATTATGTATGTGTTTTTCTCAGTATAATCTTATGATTCATGTCTTGTAGATAATTAGACGCCCTCACCTTCATAAAAGAAATATCATATTGGTATATAATAAATATTTAAAACGTAGGTACATATTGGTTCATATACTTATACGCATGTACATTCTTTTAGCGGACACAACTCGTTTAGATCAATATGCGTATAGACTGATTTTACACTTTTAAACAGACACTGTGTATGGATTGATATTTTTTTTAAACGGGCACAGGGCCAATGCCTACCTAGCGTCTAGTATTGTTGTTTCTTTGAACCAACTTTTTTTAAACGGAACATCTTACCGTCTATAGCTAGCTAGCGCGTAATTTTTTTCTTGAGGTGACAAAGATAGAGATAAGTCCAGACTATTTTTTTTTTGTTTTTAACAACCATGAGCGTGTCAAATAAATTAAACTGGACTACATACACAGTTACGTAACTATTAATCTTCTAATAAATCCTAGCCATATATTTTAGATCTAAGTATCAAAATAAATTGGGTGATGTGGTTTAACGTGGTGGCTCTATTTTAAGACCCCGTATTGTGCTTTTAGTATATAGTAGATTGTCTTTCTTTTGCTTTGCTCCATGAATAATAAAAGCAAGATCATCCTTTAGATTTCTTTACCAGTTTTGAATTGATGCTCTTTTATTTTGAAAATTTTGAAATTCCTTTTATTCCAAATGTTCCAGCATTCTAGGATTATCACTTCAATATGAATTTATTTGTGTATATGCTTTTCCGAAAGGTGAACCTCATCATATAAGGAAATCCCTCTGTTTTTATCCGGTAATTCCAACAGTGCTGTGCAAAGTCACAGTCCCCAAAAAGATGTGCTTCGTGCACTCCTTCTGTAGTAAGTTCCGTGTGTTGATTCTGTCATATGACACCAACCAAAAAAATACCTAGTGTTTTAACATACAGTCACTTTTCCACATCTTTAAAAACATAAACCATGCACTGCTGTTTTCTCAATTAAGATTTGGTGTATGCTGTTGCTATTGCAGGGAAGAAAAGGAAAGCAGCAGGAATCTCTGCGGGAATTGGTTGTTCCGTCGTCTTGATAATGGCTGTTTGTGTTTTCGCTTTTGTTTTCTTCAGGAGAAGGACTAAGCCTACCAAGGACGACCGCTGTGAGTAGCATCTACTAGCATGTAGTAACTATCTGTTTAAGAGGGAATAAATACAGTTTATTGATGACATTCTTGTGATACGGCACCAGCATTGCAGAAAATTGCGGGAGCACAATGCACGATCTTTGATTTACCTACGCTACAAGAGGCAACTGAGAATTTCTCAGAGAAAAATAAGCTTGGAGAAGGCGGTTTTGGTATTGTATACAAAGTAAGTAGTCAAGCAGAAACACGCGTGAGAATAGGGTGTCATGTATCACACCTTCTATTAAAAGTTATATATTGCAGGGTATACTACCAGATGGGCAAGAAATAGCAGTAAAGAAACTTTTGGAAAAAACTGGGCATGGTTTGCAGGAACTGCACAACGAGGTGCTGCTATTGGCAGAGCTGCAGCACAAGAATCTTGTTAGATTACAAGGGTATTGCTCGCATCGGAATGATACACTGCTCGTTTATGAATATATCAGGAATGGGAGCCTCGACAATTTTCTATTTGGTATTTTCCACTTCACTAACATATCTTGCTCTCCGATGACGGACATGTATATCCTTAATTCTATAGTCAGCTGTCAGCCTGTCACTAGTATTGCACTGCTCGATTGTGTTTTGTACTCCCTGGCTCCCCGTAATTCTAATATGCGAACTGCATAATTTATGGATTTAACAGCAATAGATGCCTTACATGAGATAAACTATACATACAAACTATCTAGGAAATCAAACACCAAAAGGAACAGAAACAGATAACACGTAGCAATAGATGTACATTTTTGGCATTATAAGGTAGCATAGACAATATTGTAGATACAAACTGGAAATTTCAAATAGTTTTTGTACAAGAGTTATAATGATGATTCTTTATTTACCTTGCACCACCTAATATGAATTCAACATTTCGTTCCAACAGAATCTAGGGAGCAAAATACACTTAACTGGGAGCAACAGTATAACATCATTCTTGGAATTGCCAAGGGAATACTGTATCTTCACGAGGATTCAAGCATGAGGATCATCCACCGGGACCTAAAACCTAACAATATTCTTCTTGCCGACGACATGGATCCAAAAATCGCCGACTTTGGATTGGCGAGGCTACTAGGAGAAGGTCATACTCATACTAAGACAGCTAGAGCTGCTGGAACACTGTAAGATCAATCTGTCATGAAAGAATTGTAGATATTCAGCATGTGCGTACATGTCTGCTAATTGTTCATTCCCTGCAGTGGTTATATGGCACCAGAGGCATTGCACGGTCGTGTGTCGCCAAAGATCGATATTTACAGCTTCGGTGTGTTGGTCCTTGAAATTGTAACTAGGAGAAGGAACAGCAGTTCTAGTGATCGTGACACAGTGAATCTCCTTAGCGATGTAAGTGCTGATTTACTTCTTTTTTGTGCATCTCTACACTGAAAGATTTATGTAAAGTATAACATTGTATCTGAATAAGCATCTAACAGGTGTGGAGTTGCTGGACAAAAGGAACGATATCTGAAATGATAGACCAATCACTAGATGAATATGCTCGAAGCCAGGCATTACGGTGCATCCACATCGGGTTGATGTGTCTCCAACCGGACCCTGACGACAGGCCTTACATATTATCCGTGATTTTCATGTTAACTAGGGACAACATGGAGATTCAGGCACCGGCACAACCTGCATTCTTCTTCCGGAGTGAATCAGCTTTACCTTCTCTGTCGTCGTACGACCAATCGGATTTCATGTTGGACGAGAACGTCTCTGTGAATGGGGTTACAGTCACTGAGCTGTATCCTAGGTAAGTTATAGGTTGGAGTGATGTGAGGGCTGGAGGCTAAAAGCAAAAGTTAGGCTAAACAAGTTCCTTCATTTGCCATTTGGCGCAAAAGTGTAAATACAAACAAGTACTGTAGCTTTCAACAGGTTGGAATCCATATTTAAGCTTTGTGGCCATTGTATTGTTTTGTCTCGAACATTTAACCAAAACTGATGAAATTTGATCTCAAGTTTTGGTGTTAGTTTTGGAGCTTTCAAATAAAAAATCCAGGGAAGTGAGCTAGCCCAATTGGTTGGAGGAGTGGATGTATAAACCTACACCTGAGTTCAAATCCTCACAGATGTGAATTTAGGTTCCTATTTATACTTGAGCACCACTCATGCAATTTATCTTCTTGTTTTATTCAAGATTAATTAAAAATCCAAGTACTTATGCTTAATTGATATGTGCATCCCTAGCAACTAGTTTACTCTTTGCACCGTAGCGGTACTACAAAACAAACACGAGCGGCTCTGGAGGCTCTCCCACCCCCAAACCCTAGGCGGCGCCTCCATCTCCTCTGACCGTCACCCGTCAAAGACGGTAGTTGGGATGGTGAGGTGTGACCCACTGGTGATTCTCGGGAGATGGGGGAACGCCGGTGGGGGGAACAGGGCGGCGCGGCTGATTTCGGCTGGTGCCTAAGGCTCTCCATCGCTACGTCAAGGAGGAGGTGGTTCACCCTCAGTGCGTCTCTGGGGAGCAAGGCGGCGATCTAGTGGTTCACCCTCAGTGCGTCTCCGGGGAGCAAGGCGGCGATCTAGGTTGTCGGGGCCAAGATAACTAGGGTGGGGGCTGCGTGGTTGAGGTTGTCCTTGGATAGCTAGCGACCTACAGTCTAGCGTTGGACTACCTCCTTCCTCTTCGAACAATCCAGCACGCCAAGATGAAGACCTGTCGGATGCCTGGACTCATTAATCTGGCGGTAGTGTCGTGTTTCGGAAGGCTCCACCGGCGAACTCCACTTGGCGATTCATGCCTAGAGATTACTGTATTCGGTAGGATTTGGCCGTACAAACCCATGTTTTTCTCTGACCGTTTAGTTTCAGAGGGAGCGCTTCGAAGCTCTTCTGACTGTTAATATCATCAGGCACGCTTTCTCATTTCATGGTGCTGTCAGCGAATATCATGGAAACTCGAATTTGAGAACTAGCAATGGCGGTTCATGTATTTGTGGCAATTAGGAATTGACTTGGTGAATTGAGACTTGAAGCAGCGGCATGGAAGTGGGGGCGACAACATAGGAGAAGTTCAAAGTCTTATATTTCAGGGTAAAAATCTAAGGTCCGGCCTTAATTGGTTGTGTCTGGCAATGTTCTTGTTGAAGACATTGTTTTTGAGTGGGGTTTTCTCCAGGATGAAAACCTAAGATCTATGATCAGGCGACGACAGTGTGCACTGTTTCCTTCTTGAAGACGTCGCTTTTGGAGAAGCTGAACTTATGATGATATCTTGATGGTGTTAGTACTGCTGCTACAAGAAATGGATCACTCTAGTGAAAATTTTCATTATGTTTCTTTTCTTTTGGCTGATGCCACTAAGACGCGGTTGCAGAGGAGTGTAATTGATAACCTGTGGACAATGCAAAGAATATATAGAAAAGTGAACAAACAACCCCTTATCTGAGAACGAAAGATCAAGAAGGTCATTGCTGTTTTAAAAAAAAGGTCATTGCTCTGTTGGGGCTGTGCAACTTCTTGCCAATGGTACATAAATATACGGGAAGCAAAGAGGCCATGATACCATTGTATTATACTACACATGCACTGGTGGATTATAAAGTACATGGATTTATTTGCCTAGTTTTGCAGCAAGGAACTATAGACTTCCTTTGAAGAAAACGAGTGCTGAGATTATTGCTCTTTGCTGCCTGCCGTCAGTTCAGGCCCTTGAGCGGAGCACGCAGTTGCCTATCTCTGCAAACAATTGAATAAACAATAGTGATAAGATTAAACCCGCAGAGTTCATTATTATGGCAAAAGAAAGATGGTTAGCATGGTGATTGGTGAACTCACTTGGTGCCTGGTGAACAACAGAGCCGGCGCCACCGAAATCGCACGACCTGTCGGAGCGGCCGTTGCGCTGGTAGTAGTCGTTGAATGCGTAGGAGGCGTGGGCAACCTTGGTGTTGGGACTGAAGCAACGCGCGCCGGGCTGGATGGCGCTGCAGTCGGCGCCGTGGCCGCAGGCGTAGTCCAGCGCCGCCTGGAGCCGCGAGTCCCCGACGGCGGCGTTCGCCACGCACCAACTCCCCGCGTTCGGATCGCAGGTGCCTATATTCGTGAACAGACGAGCGTCATGTGAGATGACCATGCACTGCACCATATCTTGTCAAAAGCACCATGCTCGATCCAGCAGAAGCTCACCTGCCGGCTTCTGGTATACAATGGAAGCGGCGCCGGAGAAGTCGCAAGTCCCGCCGTCCTGGCGCTTGCGCTGGTAGTAGTCGTTGAAGGCATAGGAGGCGTGCGCGAGCTTGGTGTTTGGCTGGTAGCACGCCTTCCCGGGCTGGATGGCGCTGCAGTCCGCCCCGTGGCCGCACGCCCAGTCAAGCGCCGCCTGGAGGCGCGCATCCCCGGCCGCCGCGTTCGCCACGCACCAGCTTGACCTGTCTGGGCTGGGGCTGGGGGTACCCCCGGCGGCCCTGAAGTCGACCTGGTACGTCGGCTGACCGCTTGGGTAGAACAAACCATAGTTGCTCTCCTCGGCGTTCGATTTCTCATTCTCGTTGAAGAGTTCGAAGATGTAGACGGAGATGTCTTCATTTGGGCGGTACGGGGTGCCGACGCCGGCGAGCGGGCTATGGGCGGTTTTGCTGGCGCCGCCAGAAATGTGCTTGATGAGGTTATTGGTGTACGTTTGGGAGTTCTCCAGGCCGTCGCAGTAGGGGCACCAGCTGTGCTCCCCGTGGTGCGCACGGACCTGACGCCCCCCTCCCCTGAGCATCGTCTCCGCCGTGCGATTGCCGGAGGAGGGACGTAACCTGTCCATCGCATAGTACACAGTGTCGAGCTGGGCATCAAATAGATTAGAGTAGGTGAACCCGGACCCACGATCGAACACGCCGGCGTTGGGGCGGAACAGCGCGTAGTTGATGTCCATGGCGCCATTAGTCGACGCATACGCTTTGTACGGGTAGATGTTCACCATGAGGTAGGAGCCGGTCTGCTCCAGGAAGTCGAGCATGGGTCTCATCACCGACTCCGCGATGTCGTCCCGGAACGCGCCATCTGACGGCGGGAACCCCGGCGCCTTAATCGCGTCGAACGCGATCGGCGTGGTCACCTTCATGGCGTCGGCAAGGCCTAGGCCAGCCAGCGCCTGCTGCACGTTCCTCATGGCCGGGAGGAGCTGCGGCGTGAGCCCCGGCGCCTGCTGAAAGACCTCGTTGCCGACGGTCACGCCGCGGATATCCGTGGCCGGGTAGTAGGGCATCACGCTGTTCTTCGCCCACTGGACGGCCCAGCTCGGGTCGCCGGCGGCGGAGGCCAGCTTGTCGTTGGGGAGCGCCACCACCAGCTTTATGCCGGTGTTGGCCATCGCCCTGAGCACCGTCGGTTCGGTGTCGTATATCCTCACCATCGTGATGCCATTCTTCTTCAGCAACTGCACCACAGACGCTGGGTCCATCAGGTTGTTCCCGTTTCTCCCATAGCACACGCCTACCTCGCCCGCCTCTGCAATGTTCACCGAGAATATAATGTCGCTGCTGTGACACCTACAGTATTTCTGAAACATCAATCTCAACTCATACGATGTGATTTACCTGCAAGGGAGAAGAGCACCAGGGTGAATCCGGCGCACAGGAGGAGGAGGCGAGTGAGTTGCATGCTGTCCTATTGTGTCGCAGGAGATAGCTGAGGAGTGACGGACGAGCACAAAGGGGGCCCGTATTTATAGCAGGCCAGAAGGTCTCCATTATGGGTCACTCACATGCGCGGCATTCCGCATTATCTATACTACTTATAAAACCACCAACATTTTCTTTTCTAAAACCACCCAGCAAACGTACACGGACAAAACAACACCCTCAGATTTGCCCCAATAATCAAATCTAACAGTCTAGATTCATGTGATCCCACCTAATCGGAACTTTTGGGTGCACTTATCAATTTACAACGACGGACCAATACTCATCCCGTCCGCAGAGGAAAATTAATACCGCCCGCGTCACAGGGCACGATCAGGGGATCTCAGCAAATACAAAAAATGGATCCGCTCGGTGCTAACCCCTCACCACCGCAGGCCGCCGCCCACGCAGGCCGTCGCCTGAGTCTGACTACAAACCAGCAGCACTGCAGAGATGCCGCCATCGTAACAATCCCTGCGGGTGGCTACCACACCCACAGCAGAGGGGCCGCCGCCGCCGCAATCTCCGTGCGCCGCTGCCATCGAAGCAAGTCCCCGCGCCCGACTACCCACCGGTAGATGATGTCGCCGCCGATCCGCACACCAACGATGTTGCCAGCTCGGTCATGCCACCATCAGCCGTCCTCGCCCCATCGTCCATTACGGCCTCGCCTCGCCGCCGGGAGCCCTCCTATTCATCCGTCAGGATACACTCTATTGCTTGTGGATGATTGAAGCTCAACCACATCTGCAAAGGTAAAAAAAAAATCCACACCTGAATTTCTATAGAAAATTGGAAGACATAAAGATGCTATTCTGGATATTGATGTTTAATTATGTCTCATCTACCTTGAATTGTTTCGGTGATGAACATGGATGTATAATGTAATTATAACTACTGTTTTTGTCTGATTGAGAGCTTTCCAAGTTATATAAGGATTGCTTTTGTCTCACATAAAAAATATATATATGAATTATTACTGATGCATGTGTTTATGTACTTTTTTGTGCAGGAAGCACACCACCGAGGTCTTGATTATTATCTTATAATGTTTGACAATGGAAAGCAATGAGAATTAAGTGAGTAAATACCTCCTTGAATAGACTGTGTAAGTTTTTTTCATACGTTCCTAATAATTAGTGGTGATATACTGATTCATGGTATTAATGTTTTAGCACAATAGCATGCACGCTAAACAATTCTCTCAGTCAGAGTGAAGTGAGTAGCTCTATTCTTTTGAGTGGTCAGAGTGGTGCTGGTAAAACATAAACTACAAAATGATTATGAGGTATATTGCCTATTTGTAAACTGATGCATTGCATCTCCAACAATTTAACTTTTAAAGTTTGGTAAATTGTGACATTTGTCTTGTCATTGCAAGGTAGGCACAGGAACACCAGCAGTTTATCAGGTAGAGGCTGCCAACACATCTTCTATCCCTAGCAACAAGGTAGGCAGTAAAATTGGGGTAAAGCCTTCAGTGTAGTTACGGCATTGGTACTATGTTTATATGTGGACTTTTATTTTTGAAAATCATAGTTTTAATCCGATCTCTAAAAATCTTGAGTGCAGGTTATCAAGAGGAAGACAAATCAAATTGCTCCATCGGCGTAGCAAATGTAATTACTCAGATCTTACTTTGGTAAATAAATTACAGGTCAGGTTTTGTGCTGGAGAGGGATGTGGTCGATGTTGAGCGGGATGGACGCCAAGCTGCTGGAGAAACAAGGTTATAAATCATGTCATCACCTACAATGTAGGTGGTAGTTTACTAAAATTATAGTTTGCTGCCTTTAGCTTATTTCACATGTCCATCACTGAATCAAGGATATCTTCTATGAGTAGCATATACTGTAGCACTTCTCTTTAGTAACAACCTAATAGAATTGTATAGATTTGCAAATGCAAAGAGATATGTGCATTCGGACTCCTATCTATTTGTATCAAACAAGAAAACAAATGTCCCTGCAATACTTCATGATTATGGTAATGAACCGAGGAATGCCTCTGTTCTTATCTAGCAACCATGAACAACATAGAAATTTGGTTGTGGAGAATTAAAGTCTATTAATAACGGAATGGAGGAATTTAGTTAATCGGTGTCTTTCAGTAACAATAAACTATTGTAAAATAAGCAAATTTATGAGACAAATAAGCATAAATGAAGAACAAGGTGCGCAAGGAAAAAACCATCAGCGAAAAAGGTTGGAGGGGCATTGATCATCCACTCCTGGAGCATGCCATACTGCCGGACCAGCGGGAGCAGGTGACCGGCGCTGTGGAGCCAGCGAACGCGCTGTGGTCGTGGCCGCGGATCCGGTGGAGACGAGGTCTGCACCTTCTGACTCCACTGGCGCGTAGGTCCGGCTCACCTTGCCTTCCGCGATCCTCCTCCTACCGCCTGGTCTCCGGTGCCTCCTCGGGCTCTACGGCGACCGGAATCAAAGATGAGGGCCGGGAAACAGCAGGGCATGCCGCTGGCATGAGCTAATTGGCAGCAGTGGTGGCCTGGTGGGTGGGGAGAGGGAGCAGTCGAGGCCAGTGGGGCAGCCGTCGAGGTCAGCGGCGGGGAGGCAGGGGCAGGAGCTGCTGGCCGCCGGCATTGGGGAAAAAATGGAAATGAGCGGTCGAGAGAGAGATAAGAGTGAGAGTGTGTGATATTGAGTGGGGGAGTGTTTTGTCCGTTTGATATTTCTAGCGGTCCAGCTTCCATTCTACTACTACTCTGTCGGACGCTTTCGGGGTTTCTGCAACTGATTGGTTAATTAACGTAGAACTACTACTCTGTAGCATGCTTGTATCCAGTTAGGATGATTTACTGATTTTAAAGGAGCCTGAATCTATTACTCCATCCTTATACATATTTTTTTCTTCAAAATGAGAAAGCCTACATCGAGATACGTGCGTACCTTCAAATTTGACCAAAGTTGCGATAATTAATTTGAAACTTGTACTAATTATATTTTTTGTTTAATATGTTAAAATTATATCATAAAAAATATAATCGTGAATGTCATCGTATGGTTTGTGGATGTTAAACTTCATGGAGTACTGGGCAGGGGATATTTTTTCTGCCATTCCTAAGCAGGTATATTTCACTTGTATCATTTGTTAATATTTTATTATTAGTGTTTGAAAACTAGCTATAATTAGTACTTCATAGGTTCATATGAGATATTTTAGGGAAAACGTGGTTGTAATTTTTGTCGGCTCGAAATTGAATGACGATGAAGTGACAAATCAAGACTTAAGTTGGGGAAAGGACATAGATCCCAGAAATTGTATGATTATTAATAGACATGCTAAGAAAATTAAAACATCAAACTCGGTTTGAAATATGAGCTCGTGTCGCAATCATCCTATCATCGTTTGTCAATCAAGCTCATCTCTCAGTCATTTCTCCTTTTCATCGCCTATCAATCCAACAAACGATGAAGATATTAGGATTCATAATACATGTGTATATTTTAGATTATAAGACGTGCGTTGCACGTGCACGCTTACTATTAAGTTATTAATACAGGACTTCGGTCTTCTTTTAAAAAAAAAATGCGCGGCATTTTTATTTTTCTGTACTCCCGACCTCATATGATTTTAGTGGAGGAATTTTTTTCAAACAATAGCAAACAAAAAAATCTAAAATTTTTGTGCAGTGAACGAGAGCATGTGTTCTAATATCATGCCAAAATTCTCCAAGAAGAGATATTTGTAGTGGTCTATGAAAATACGACAAATTTCAGTGTTATAAACAACAAATCTAAATACTATGAACAATTAAGGTGTATATTTTTTGACAATTCAAGCCAAGTAAAGTCTAACCAAACTTTTAGAAAAAAACATCAATGACTAATCTTTTCTATTAAATTGGAATCGGTTGGTAGGTACGTTCGGCACTTTTTATTAAAGCCCCTAAAACACAAAAAAAAATTAACCCACAGTCATTAACATCCGATGTAGGTGGGGACATGCTAGGCGTCGGTCGCCTGATCCGTGCGTCAGAATCGGTCATACCACATCCGTCCGATTAAACATCCTACGGTCCAAAATCATGCATGCTGTCTCGGGTCGTATGTTGATACTGCGCTTGTCAGGCGGGAGGTCATGTGACCTTTCAACAAAGCAGCATTGCGGTATTTTTTGACAAATCTGACCATTTCTCGAAACTTATCCCTCATCTGACCCCAGCTGGAAACTATTTCGTCCTCTGACCCCTCCGTTCGGCGCCACCACGATTGGCGCCGAAGTCCGTCACCTCGGCGCCCTTGCTTCCTGGCGCCGAACTACTTGGCCGGGGGTCCCGGAAAGCTGACGTGGCAAGTTCGGCGCCATTCCCCCTGGCGCCGACCTGCTGGTATGCGAAGTTCAGTTATCTAGGTCGGCGCCGTCCTCTCTGGCGCCGAACCTAGGGTAAATATACCCATCGCCAGCCGTTCCCAGCACTGCCTTGCTCATTTCTTCTTCCCTCAGCCGCCGCCCGAGCTCTCTCTCTCCTGTCTCGCCTCTTCCCTTTCAAATCCACACAAATCAGCCCCATATCTTCATTCTAGCACCATCATGAGTCTTCTTAGAGGTAATCTCTCTCACCTCCCCTTTGTTTCCACCAATTATTTTGGTAAATTAGATCTCATTTCTTGAAACTATTGTTGAATCCTAGATAAGGTAATATAGATTGTTTTAAATAGGTGTTCATTTTGTAATGAATTAGTACATATATATGTGTTTTTTGTTTGTTCTTGGCACATGTTATATTAACTTGACTATGGTTAAAACGAAATTCCTAAATATATGTGGATCATGGTGTGCACCATGTGGTATTTAGGAGATTAAATTTAAATTAGATAGGTTGAATTGTAGTAGTTACTATGTATGTTTGTGAATTGTAGGAGATTAAATTTAAATTAAATAGGTTGAACTGTAGTAGTCATGGCATTTGAAGCAAAATATATATATGGACTTCATAATTAGCCGGTTGGAGAACAATTGTAGTCCTTACTATGTATGTATGTTTCTATATGTTTCAAAGATTCTCCGGACATGTGGGTACCAATTGCTCGCCAAATGAAGTTTGTAGAAACAACCAAGGGAAAGTATCCAAATGTATCATGCAAAGATGCTCCGGTGCCACCAAGATATCCGGTACCAAAGTGTTGTTGTGGCAAGCCTTGTGGAATCACTCAATCTAAGCACAAGGCAACTGCGGGCCGTGCATACTATTGTTGCCGCGATCAACGTGTGGGTGCCCTTATCTTGTCCTAAAGTTCTATCCACATATTGTGCATAATTAATTGCTCATTGTGTTCATTTTGTTTGACAGGATTATTGTGCATGCTACTTTTTCCAATGGATCGATGGCCCTGAGACTTATGATGACTATCTTCTTTCTCCATATATCGGTATTCATCTTGGGCCACAAAGAGCGGAGACATGGACACGTCTTGTGCGTCGTCCTCCATCTCCACCGGCGCTTTGGAAGTTGGATGAAACCACACCAAAGGCTCCTCCACTAGTTTGGTGTGAGCATTGTCAAGATATGACTCGATGGTGCCCACTTTATGGGCCCGACACTTTGGAGGAGTCTTGGAAGGTTTTTGATGAAGAAAAAAGGCAAGAAAATATGAGTCTTGGAAGGTACTGGACATTTTGGCACAAAATTGTGCCACTTCGGCGCCAAAGAGAGAACGCTCCGAAGTGAAGGACTTCGGCGCCGGGGACAGTGGCGCCGAACTGTTGGACGACGTTCGGCGCCGTCTAATTGGGCGCCGAACTTCACAATGTCAGTGCCTTCATATTTTGGTCCCAAAAACAACCCTTTCGGCGCCAACTGATACTTGCACCGATTATACACATATCGGCGCCAATGGATCTGGCGCCGTCTCTGAGATCGGATGGCACAGAAACCAGAAACATAGCTCGGCGCCAAGGGCTTCTGCTAAATTCCCAATCACCTCGGGACGACGGCGATAACCTTTGTAATGTCTAGTGCCTCTAGGCCTTTTACGACCTCTTCCACGTGCGCTTGATGAAGGGTTACTTGCGGCGGTGGCGGCAGCGGCTTCTTGAGCAGCTTTTTCAGCGGCTATTTTCTTCTTTCGATCCTCACAACTAAGCTTTTTCGTGTTCTTGTGACCTTCCTCACCACATGCCGAACAACGGTTCTTCACAGTGTCCTCCACGAAATATTCATCACGTCGTGGTCGCTTGAAGGTTGTTCCACCCTCCGCGCGGTCCATGTCCATCTTGAACCGCTTTGTAGGTCGTCGCCCTTTCGTCTTGATCATAAGACGGCTATCCGGTAAATACACCGGCCCCGTGTACTTCGGCCATTGAGCCATGTCCAGGTAAGGCTCGAATCTACCTGCCCATGTGCCCCGAAGCGCTGCTAGATGGTAGAACTGGGACACCATGTTGTTTGGGTCCATAGCTCTAGCACGACATGCCGTAATAATGTGCGAGCATGGTAGATGGATTTGCAAAGGCATCTGGCATGTGCAAGAGAAAGTGGCTAGGACAACAACATATTTGCGAGAACCGTATTGCTCACCTCCAGCATTAGTACCTCCTACCTCGCAAACCTCATATTTCCACACCTCATTATCGAAACATATCCATGTTTGATCATGAGACTTACGAGCTTGGTAACCAAGTTCTTCTTCCACGGTGGTTGGCCATTTTTTTCTAGCAGCCCATAGCACTCTTACTTGGTCACCCCTTGTGACCCAATACTCGTTGCACTTGTCAAAAGTATAGGATGCTATGGCGGTGACCGGTAATGAACGGATGCCCTTTAGCACTTTATTGAAGATCTCAGCCATGTTACTTGTCATGTGACCATATCGAACCCCATCCTCATCGAAAGCTTGTGCCCATAATGCTTTTTTCGGCAAATTCTCCTTAAGAAAGGCCTTCCCCTTAGCATTTGTCAAGCCAAACAACTCAGTGTACCCTTCTTCAAATACCTCCGGCTCAAAAACCATGGTGAGCCTACGGAGATACTCGGTCATTTCCCTATTACAGCAAGCACGGTAAAAATTACCCGCAAAATGCCTTATGCACCAACGGTGTTTCACAAGGGGATGTCCTGCTATTTCTGTCTTCACGGCATTCAATATGGACTGATGCTTGTCAGAGATGACACAAACAACCCTCCCAGGGCCAACTACCTTTGTCCTAACCATGTGCATGAAAAAGTTCCAGTTCACGTTGTCCTCCTTCTCCACAAGAGCAAAGGCAAGAGGGACCAGTCGGTTGTCTGCGTCACATGATATTGCTACGAGAAGGGTGCCCTTAAACTTCCCGGTCAAGAACGTGCCATCGACACAAAGAAATGGACGACAATGCTTGAATGCTTCCACACAAGGGCGGAAGCACCAAAATGCTCGGCCAAACACAGGGTGTATCACACCTTTAACAGTGCGAGTATAGGTTGGATGCCGTTGAACAATGTGTATCATCCCAGGGTTGCGATGAGCCATCGCTGCCAACAACCTAGGCAGCCTTCCATATGCTTCCTCCCAATCACCATAAGCCATCTTCATAGCCATCTGCTTAGCCCTCCACGCCTTGCCATACTTGATATGATAGTGAAATATCAGTTTCACGAAGTGGACCAAAGAGCCGGCTGGCATGGTTGGCGTAGCTTTGATGGCATCATAGCACCGGTGTGCAATAAAAGTAGATGTCAATTGTCGGTGCTTGCCGTTCCCAAGGATGGCGTTGCCACATGTGTGTGGGCCAACATACTTAGTTATCTTCCACCAACCTTCTGGTTTCTTCTTTGTTGCCCAAACCTTCCACGGACACTCTTCATTCTCACATAACACAACATATCGTTCGTTTTTGTCAGATTTGAAGACTATGAATGGCCGATGATGACTTACGGCATACTCCTGTAGCCATACTTGCAAGTCCAACATAGTCTTGAACTTTAGACCTGCATATATTAGAGGTCGTGCCCGGGGTTGATTTTTTTCTTCGTCCGTGGTGAGGGGCCTAGGTTGCTCCGGAGCATATTCCCGCAGGTTTGAGTCTGCCACGGCTTGGTCAGCCTCCCTAACATCCTTGAACTCATGAATACTAGGATGCCTGCCAAACACCTTCACATATGCATCGGTCTCCTTCTCAGAAAATTTTGGAACCGCAGGTTCCTCAACCGGAATTTCCTCATCCGATTCCACCTCGTACATACCATCACTTTCATCTTCTTCTACATTTGGAACATGATGATCCTCATCGGAGTCCCCCGCATAAGCATCTTCATACTTTTCGTCTTCAACATTTGGAGCATCAAATGTATATGGATCTCCGTCTAGCGAAGAGGATGCGACCAATGGTACACAAGGAGATGATGGAATGTTCAATTGCTCGAGAACAACAAAATCTTCCTCAATCACCTCCAAGCTTCCAACATTTATTTTATCCTCAATTATTGCTTCTATGTCGGTCAAGGAGGACACAACAACACGATGCTCGTGACTTTGCATATCTTCTATTACAAAAGCTCTTGCTTTCTCCTCCATTATCTCCTCAAGGATATCTTCATCATGTCGGATTTCTGACTCCCACATAGGTGGTTGGCTAGGACCTGCATCATAGACATCCTCAGAACGGACATCATTGCATCTAACGGATGGATGCTTGTTCAGGTCAATGAGAAGATTGGCTCGACCGGTGACCTTTACGGCAACGACAACCAAAGATTTGATTTCAGAGCTGTCAACAAGCTCTTTGTATACATCCCACTCATCGCTGCCGTTGATAGGTATCATCTGAGTAAAATACCTAGAGCCGTCGGCATCGTATCTTCCTTCCAAGACAATTTCATCACCTATGTCATTCCAACCAAGCGCCGCTTTAACCTTCAAAGCAACCTCAGCGAAACTAGGACTATGCGGAAAGAACAACACTTCGCTAGTCATATCAACAAACTCAACCCCACAGCTCGAGGACACAACACTCCCACCGTGATGCACATGAAGAACTTTTGAGTAGGCCATCTATATTCACAACCAAAAGATAAACCGGAACCCATTAGCTAATATTCCGCTATATATATTTAATAATATCATTACCGGGACTACACGCAAATTGTCTAACATAGCAAACCATATCTACAACATACAAACATAAACTACAATGCTACTAAACCTACAACAGTCTAACATACAAAACCTACTGCAATCTAACATAAAAAATTTATCTAACATACCTAACCTAGTGAAATGTACACTACAACCTACTGCAATATATGCAACAATCTAGACTACACACACAGAGAGATACACTTCAAAAATCACCACTGCAAAGAGAGCTACACACAGAGAATTAGAGGGGGAGCTACTGCAATATACCTCTGCCTACGACCGGGACGGCGGCCGGCGACGGCGGGGACGGCGGGGATGGCGGCCGGCGACGGCGGGGACGGCGGGGACGGCGGCCGGCGACGCCCACGAACACCGCACACCGGGGGACGGCGGCCGGCGGGGACTGCGAAGACGGCGAGGTGGACCGGGGGGCAGCGAGGTGGACAGAGGAGGACGGCCTGCCACGGCGGGGACGGCGGCCGGCGACGGCGGGGACGGCGGGAACGGCGGCCGGCGGCGACAACGCGTCCAGAGGCGGCGCAGTGGGTGGCTGGAAATGGCTAAGTGTGGGGATAGGTCCCAGCCCGACTGGGTATAATAACCCTAGGTTCGGCGCCAGAGAGAATGGCGCCGACCTAGGTTCTCTGAAATTCAGTTACCACCGCTTCAGCGCCAGGGAGGACGGCGCCGAACTTGCCACGTCAGATTTTCTGGGACCCCAGACAAGCTGTTCGGCGCCAGGGATATACGGCGCCGACCTGAACTACTTCGGCGCCAATCGTGGTGGCGCCGAACTGAGGGGTCAGACAATGAATTAGTTTTCGGCTGGGGTCAGATGAGGGATAAGTTTCCGAAAATGGTCAGATTTGTCAAAAAATACCAGCATTGCGTGTGGACGTGGGCTGCTGCCGCGAGCCAACTAGGTGGACCCTATGCATGTGCTAACCTTTTCCTTCAAAAAACGCGCTGCCTTTGGCTGCATGCAAACCTGTGAACCTCTTTTGTATGTATGCTATTTGTTGCTAGCTGGCATAACATCGCTCTCTACTAGGACAAATACTTTATATCTATAATTTTACACACGTAACTCATATGCATATGCTCAAAATAAGTAGTTCTTGTTTTATCTTAATGTAGCCGATGCTACCCATCTCTACAAAAAATAATGTAATATTGCAATAAATAATCTCAGTATTTAAGTAAATAATATTATATAAATTGGTTAAACAACATTTTTTGGCCATAGATTGATTCACAACAAAAACCACCAACGATTTCAACAAAAATCACCAGCGATTACAATAAAAAATATATGTTCCTAGCAAAAGAAATATTAGTTAAACAACAAATTTTTGTTGTGGATTTAATTACAACAAAAATGACCAACTATTCCAACATAATTATAAATGGTTACTACAAAACATTTTGTTCGCAACATTTTAAAAAGCATCGTAAAACATCATGAAAATCCAACAAAACAAACAGACTTGTTGCGAATAGCCAGAAAACCTTGCAATATCTTGCATCTCCTTTCACAACAAAACACATACATGTTTTTACAATTTTATAATATTAAGGCAACATTAAAAAATCTGAGAAAAAACAATTTATATCAAACGCCACAAATCGCGTATGCTTTTGGCATAAAACACATACGAGTTTGTTACAATATGAAAAGAACATACACAACATTGAAAAAATCTATGAAACTCTAGTTTTGCGTTGGAGCATAGATAGCTCGCCGGCAATGATTTTGGCTCGCTGGTAAATCTAGTACATGTATTTACTGTATCTAATAGACTAAAATAAAGCATACAAAAATTCCAATTCATTAATCTTCTTATTAGCACCTATGAAATATTCTTCTATCTTTTGTACTCCCTCCGTTCACTTTTGTAAGACCTTGTAGAAATTTTAATATAGTCTAGATACAACTAAAATAAGTGAACTTACACATAAAACATGTTTACATACATACACTTCGGTATGTATCTAGTTCATTTCTTACAAGGTCTTATAAAAGTGGACAGAGAAAGTACATAAAACAATATTAGTAGTAATGTGTGACCACACAAGATATGCGTGGGTCTATGCCTCACACGCCAACAGGTCAAAAAGCCTGCAGCAGAAGACTGCGTGCAACATGACCTAGGTACGGTGCACTTCCATGAGAAATTATGAGGAGAGAGAGACATGTAGACCATAGGTACTGAAAGGAACGAAGCAAATGCATGGCGGCAGCTTGCGCGGGGAAAGCAACAAATATGCCAGGCTGCTAGCGCGAAAAACATGTGTGAACGCGGGAAAAGCAACGTGGGAACGCGGGAAAAGCATCGCGGGAAATCAGCAGCGCGGTGAGTCGGAGGGACCGATCGCGCGGACGGGATCGGTCGCCTGATTTCAAGTGTTTCCCATGTAGGTGAGAGGCTAGGCGGAGACGGGTGTGGGGGCGCAAGCTAGAGAGGAGGGTGAGTGTCGGCTTCTACGTGAGGAAATGAGCAGGGTCGATCCAGGACAACCGCATCAAGCGCGTCTCGCGCCTACGAGAAAATGACAAAAAACTACCATATTTGTGCCGAACGTGTCAGCTAGCTATCATTTTTAGATTTTTTGACACATAAATATCATTTTTGTGGTTCGACCGTGACAAATAGCCCTAATTCGTTCTGTTTAGCATTTTAACAACATTTCTGACTAGTATGGCCCACATGTCAGGATGACGTGGCAGGTGAAACCCTAATGTCATGTTTTATTTTGCAAAAAAACCCAAAATCTTAATTTTTTTACTACACAATGATCCTCCTCAATCCCCACCTCCGGCACCATCCATGCCACCGTCTCGCGCCTTGCTGGCAGAGCGGCGGCCCGACTGTCCGGGCTAGAGAAGAGCGGCGGCGAGGAAGGCGCAGGGGACACCGTGGCGCCAGGCGAAGACGGGTACGACGGCGTGCTGACGGCCGATTTTGGGGAGGCGGTCCTAGAGCGGTCGCGCGCGGCCACGGCGGCGTGGACCGCTGCGGCGAGCGTCCGCTGCGAGACGGACGTACAGGAACTCGGCCGAAGACGCGGTGGTCGCCGCCGAAGCGGACGTCTGTGGCGCGCGCGCCCCTGCCGCTCCCTCCGAACTCGTCGCGCGCGAAGAGGCCGGCCCGCTCCGGGTGCAGGAACTTGCTCTCGCCGCCGACGCAGCCACCGCCGACCCCGTGGCCCGCATTGCTGCGGCGGTGCTTGAAGAAGAAGCCGATGGAGAGGCCGAGCACAGCGACGGTTAGCAGCGGCAGCAGGATGGTCGAGACGAGCTTGGATGAGCTCTTGGACGCCGGCTTGCGCGCGCCACTCGCGCTGTCGCCCTCCGCGGGCGACGCCGAGACGCTCCCGGAGGAGGCCGGGTTGTTGGGGAGCACGAGCGCGGGGTACGTCGGCTGCTCCGGCGAGGTCAGCGGGCCTGGGGGAGGAGGCGGCCCGGTCTGGAACGTGGGGAAGAAGGGCAGGGACGGCGCCGGCGTGGTCTGGGACGGCGGTGCGGTGGAGCTGCCGCCTCGCGGTGGCCGGGGTGCTGTCCGCCGCGGCGCCGGCGGGGCAAGAGGAACCAGATACGAGGGAGACGGCGGATTGATGATGAGGACCTGTGTGTGATAAAAAAATAAGATTTTGGGTTTTTTTGCAAAATAAAACATGACATTAGGGTTTCACCTGCCACGTCATCCTGACATGTGGGCCATACTAGTCAGAAATGTTGTTAAAATGCTAAACAGAACGAATTAGGGCTATTTGTCACGGTCGAACCACAAAAATAGTATTTATGTGTCAAAAAATCCAAAAGTGGTAGCTAGCTGACACGTTCGGCACAAATGTGGTAGTTTTTTATCATTTTCTCGGCGCCTACGTGTAGTGTAGTGTTGGTCAAGTGGGTGAGAAGGGGATGAAGAAAGGCACGCGCTGCCTGTGGTACCATGGTGGAGATCGAAGGGAAGAGGATTGGGTTAGATGGAGATGCTGCTGGCTGGGCTTTAAATGGGCCAGCTAGCTCTTTTTTTGTTTCAACACTTTATTTGTTCTTGTTTGATTCTTGGGAAATGATCCCTCCAATTCAGATTATTGTCGTTAATTTAGTACAACTCATACTAATCAGCGATGGGTCCGAGGGGATAGTAATTTGGTTATATATTAATAAGAAGGAGATATGCAGGTTTATAAAGCTTTAGATAAATTTTAAAAATAATATAAGGAATTAATCTAGGACACTGGATTTGATCCGGCATAATACCTGCAATTCAAACCGGATTCCCTAGGAGCAATATTTTTAAAAATTGATGTGTAAGTTACCGCCCTTTTTGGTATTATCTTAGTATGGACACTGACACCGGGTGGCCATAGCTGTTGACAGAGCGCATGTGGTCGCTATAGTTGTGGAGAGAGCGAACGAGGTCGCCATGATCATAGATGACGTGCACAAGATCTCCCTCGACTATGCCATGGAAGTGTCTCTCCATGTTGCGCATGATTATGTCGTCTATGTTGTTGTTTTCATAGAAACGTACGGGTATTGTGCTAGTATCATATAGATAACATATACATATATATTCATGATACATCTAATGATATTAATTTTGTATGTACATGTTAATGTTTTTGTAAAAACTTGGAGGGCACATCCGTATAGGTCTTAGTTGCACAGCTCGCACCCGAGATTCACAACGCATTAGATTTGGAGGACACGTGCGGATCCTAAGTGCAGCACGGGTGGGGCACCTAGTAGGTACTAGGTAAAGGTAGGAAGTTGCCCTACCTTGATTTTTGGCGAAAATATTAGCACATTTTTTTAAACAATTTAAGTGGTCGTTCATCGAAAACGAATTTCATATGAGAAAATTATGCTTGTTTAATGAACACTACACAAAATCAATTTTGAACCAAAAACATGAACACCCTTGGAAGATGGTTGAGATCCCTCTTGAAAGATGTCAATTTACGTATAAAATCACAGTGCATACCTAAGTAAGGATGAATTGGGAGAAATCGATGAAAGGGTCTTGCTATAGACTCTATTAACACCGAAATTTGCCATCGCTTTAATGATCTATCTTCATAGTTGCTTAAAAACTTCTCTTGCCTTGACTCAAGAGACTCAATTTTTAGGTTCAATGTGAATAAGCTTGATCATCTCACATAGATTTATCATGGAGATTTCTCTAATTATGAGCATGAGAATATACAAGATAAACTTTAGCTAAAGATTTAAGAGATTGTCTTTATATTTGAAATGGCCTTCTTGGTGATGAACATCATCAAGACCGAGTTACACATCAAGATGTCCGCAATTGGCTTCTTGGTGATTTGATGACGTGCTAGACGGAGTGATGGATTCGCGAAAGATACTAAAAAAAGATATAGATTTTCCATTTCCTAGGCATTAAAGCTTCTTCATTGATCTATTTTTAGGTTCTACTTGTATTCAAATATGTTTCTATTTCTACTATACCAAGTGAATATGTTAGAACTATATTGTCTTGAGGCTATTTTTTTCTTTAGATATGTTCTAGGGTTCGTCCTAACTCATATTTCTTCCGAATGCCAGCTTTGCTTTCAGGGCTCATGAGACCGTGTGGTGCATTTATGCAAAGATTGTGCTTTTATCGTCGTTGTTTGGAACCTAGTACAATCGTGGGACAACATGTGGATTCTTCCCCATGTCGAGGGTGCAGGGACCTGCACCCACGGAAGGTCAGGCTTTAGAAAATTCAGAATGGGAAGCATATGATACTAGTGGAGTGTGTGGAAAGAGAGAAGTTGCAGATTTTTATAGGGAAAAGGCCCACTTGCATCGAGGTTGCAACGTTAGCTTAAAGCAAGAACAATAGTGTAGCTGGCAACCCGCTATAGCGGTTTGCCATATCATTTATAGCTTAATAGTGGGCTATAATAATGTACTACTTTATTAATACATGTCTCATCTTTCATTCTCACAAAGTATCTAGGAGCACATGCTAGAGCTGGCTCTTGCATGAGAGCCCACTTATCTTCTCTCTCCTATTCTCACTCCTCCAACTAAGCATAAATATAATATTTTATCTCATATAGCCAGCTGACTCGGCTCTATTGTACTTGCTCTTAGGAGGACATCTTGCAAAGGGTGCCTTTAACACCGTCGAGCCCGTAATCCCACAATCTAGACTAGTGGGTATTTCCTTACTTCATAGTCTTTGGAGCTATACTAGAGTTTAAAAATGTGTATTGTTCACTATACTAGATCATCACTTTTATCATTTTTGTTCGGCCCAAAGTATAAGTTATTCTGAATTGAAATATTACACAGTTTGTAGGATACATCTCTAGCTGCATTTTTGTCTACAGAATTTTTTGAAACTTTAAAATACGGTCTTATAATTTTTCTAAACAACAAGCTATTTGGAGCTCGAGCTCCTAAAATCCACTCGTATTTCCCTGTTCTTTCGTCGTGGGTTTGGCATATCCCACCCTAGTCAAAACATATCCTCTATTATAAATAGTTTTGGCTTTCTTTCTTCCTAGTGAAAAGGCATCTTTTCTGCCGGTTATTCTAAAGAAAATGAGACGACATACAAGTGTAGTGGTTTCAATGAAGGACGACAATGTGAAACCCTTAGTTTACCCTGCATGCACTGAAGGCCAACAATTTGCAGTGCGCCCCAAGGCGACAAAACCCCAAAGCCTGAAAATCATGTTAACACCGAGCTGATTGGTTCGGACTGTTATGCGCTTGGACTTGGGGCTTGGGCAGTGCGATCAATCTGCATGGCTGCACGAGGGAAAACGACACTGGTGGCCACATCCTGCAACCCCGCCGAACCCATGTACGCCTACTTGCATCCAGTGCTCGGCACAAAACCACTGACAGTGCATATATAGGCTATCGATGCATGATTGTGTAGATAAACCATATAATACAGCGCCACACCCTTGCTTAATGCTACTTTCTAGAAAGTCTTGTCAACTCGTGTCGGGTAAACTGGGGTGTTCAACAACGGTTTCCGTCAGAACACTGAAAATGGGACAATGTTCACCTGTCTTTTCTTTTTTTGAGCTAAATGATCAGCGTAGAGTGGAGAAAACACTAGTACCACACTAGTGCAATCTGATCAAACCTAGCTAAACATGTGCTAGCTTTAACAACTGTTATAAAAGCGATAAGCAATAACGAAGAACGAAAAAGAAATCACAGCACGGAGACATAAGATTTTAACGTGGAAAACCCTCTCTAACAAAGAGAGGTAAAAACCACGGGCGCCCGCCAGCAAAACTTCACTATATCGGGTGTATGTTTACAAACGCCGTGGGCTATCTTATGATGCGATAAATCCTAGCCGGCGGCTTACAAGGAGTATATATAGGCGGCAGCAACGATCCGTACCGCGGGGGGCTGTCGTCCCCCGCACCCCCCACAGGCGTCCCTGTTAGGGCACGTTATGGGCTAACGCCTCCGCTTCGCTTTGGCCCAAGCCTTTCGGCGACGGGCCTCGCTTCACTCCGTCGTTAGCCTTCTTATAGAATTTGGATCAACATACAACAAACTCCACCTTGAGACAAATTCCTTGTAGCATGAACTTCAACAATCTCCTGAATAAATAAAGAAAACACTTGCTGGCGCCAAACAGCTGCTAGGGCTAAACAGTTATACCAACTAAGCTTGAGCATAGCTCAAACTTAGCAACAGGAACAGGCTTTGTCATCATATCAGCAGGATTATCATGAGTACTAATCTTGCATACCTGCAGTTTACCTTGTGCAACCACGTGGCGAACATAGTGGTACTTAATATCAATGTGCTTTGTCCTCTCATAGAACATCTGATATTTACTAAGATAAATAGCACTTTGACTGTCACACAATAACGTAATGCAAGAATCATCTCCACAAAGCTTAGCAAACAGACCTTTCAGCCAAACAGCCTCTTTATATGCTTCATTGATAGCCATGTACTCAGCCTCAGTTGTAGATTGTGCTGAAACATCCTGCAAGGTAGCCCTCCGGCTAATAGCACATCCACCAATAGTAAACATATAACCTGTGAGGGACCTTCTCTTATCCAAGTTGGCAGCATAATCTGAATCCACATAGCCTACGAGTCCTCCACCAGTCCTGCCAAACTTCAAGCAAGCTTTAGATGTGCCGCGAAGGTACCTGAAAATCCACTGAACAGCATTCCAATGTTCTTTACCAGGATTAGCCATGTATCGACTGACCAAACTCATAGCATGTGACAAATCAGGCCAGGAACAAACCATGGCATACATCAAGAAACCAACAGCACTAGAATAAGAAACTCGTGATATGTACTCAATATCATCTTCAAAAGTAGGACATTGCAAAGCTGACAACTTGAAGTGAGAAGCAATAGGTGTACTAACAAACTTTGCATCATGCATGTTAAAACGATGAAGAACTTTCTCAATGTATTTTTCTTGACTAAGAAATAGCAAACTAGACTTTCTGTCCCTCTTAATTTTCATGCCTAGTATTTTCTTAGCAGGACCAAGATCCTTCATCTCAAACTCACTACTTAATTGAGCCTTTAAAGTAGTGATTTCTTTCATGCTCTTGGCAGCAATCAACATATCATCAACATATAGCAGCAAATAAATAGGTGATCCATTAACAAACTTGATGTACACACAGCTATCATACTGAGACCTCTTAAAACCATGTGCTAGCATAAATGAATCAAACCTTTTATACCATTGTCATGGCGACTGTTTCAGACCATAAAGGGACCTCTTCAACTTGCAAACAAGATCCTCCTTACCAGGCACAACGAAACCTTCAGGCTGGTTGCTACTTGGTGATGGCGCCAGAAAAGAGGCTGCCGGCGTGAAGCAGTAAGTCCTTGTGCGTGGTGAATGACCAGCCCGTTGGGAACCCCAAGAGGAAGGTATGATGAGTGTAGCGGCTAGTTTTCCCTCAGTTAAGATACCAAGGTTTATCGATCAGGAGAGGAGAGACGGCGACGACTGAAGGTGATATGGAACCTGCACACACACAACCAAGTACTTTGTTCCCAACTTGCGATGAGGTTGTCAATCTCACCGGTTTGCTTGAAACAAAGATTATGAGCGTATCGAGTGGAAAACAATATAGTATGCGAGTAAAGTAAACAGTACGAGTAAAGTAAACAGGTGATTGCAATATGATTAAAATAGGACCGGGGTCCACAGTTCACTAGTGGTGTCTCTCCATAGATAAAATAACATGCTGGGTAAACAAATTACAGTTGGGCAATTGATAGAATAAAGATAACGTGATATGTCAAGAAGATCACTATGAGATTTACTCTGGGCATTACAACAAAATACATAGACCGCCATCCAACTACATCTATGACTAATAATCCACCCTCGGGGATATCAATCCGAACACCCCAAAAGTATTAAGTTGCGAACAACAGATAATTGCATTAAGCAAAGTGTGTAATGTAAACAAAGCATATGCCCTTGAGCATATGAATGTTGTTTTCTCCCTAGTAGCAACAGCACATCTACCACCTTAGAGGTTTCTGTCACTCCCCCAGGTGAAATAGAGACATGAACCCACTATCGAGCATAAATACCCCCTCTTGGAGTCACTAGCAACTACTCGGCCAAGATAGCTACTAACAACGGAGAGCATGCAAGATCATAAACAACATAGAGATAACAAAAGATATAATTCAGTACAGCAACTTAATCATAAACACCAATATTCATCGGATCCCAACAAACCAACATCATAGAATTACATAACGGTGATCTCAATCATGTAGGGCAGCTCATGAGATCTAAACATGAAGCACATGGTGGAGAAGACAACCATCTAGCTACTGCTATGGACCCATAGTCCAAGGTAGACTACTCACTCATCGCTCCGGAGGCAAGCATGGCGATGAAGAAGACCTCCGGTGGCGATTCCCCTCTCCGGCAGGGTGCCGGGAAGAGCTTCTGGACCCTCCCGATCTTCGGGTCGACGGCGGCGGCGGATCGCGATGTGTTCTGGAAATCTGATCGGGTACTTAGGTTTTTTCCGTCGGGGGGTCTTTATAGGCGAAGGGGCGATGTCAGAGGAGGGGCCAGGTGCCCTCACACAGGGGTGGCGCGGCCAGGGGTAGGGCCGCGCCGCCCCCTTGTGTGGGGCCCTGGTGGCCCCCCTCCGACACTTCTTCGGATGTCTGGAAGCTTCCGGGAAAAATAAGACTTCAGGAACTTGTTTCGTCCAATTCCGAGAATATTTCCTGTGTATCACTTCTGAAACACAAAAACAGCAGAAAACAGGAAACTGGCACTGTGGCACTTCGTTAATAGGTTAGTTCCGGAAAATGCATAAAAATGCCACTAAGTGTAACGAAACAATATGCAAATGGTGTAAAAACAAGCATGGAGCATCAAAAATTATAGATACGTTTGAGACGTATCAAGCATCCCCAAGCTTAACTCCTGCTCGTCCTCGAGTAGGAAAGTGATAACAAAAGAATAATTTTTGAGGTAACATGCACCTACACAATCTTGATCATATATGTAAGCATTGGTGAGCTGGGATCAATAGAACTTAAAACATGGGCATGAAAGATATAATCATGACAATAAGAACTTAGCAACCATGTTGTAAACATGCAAATGAACACAAACAAAAGATCATGATAATGAAACAATGAAAGTCAAACGTGTGTTCAAATCATAAGGAAAACATACAAATGGTTTTCAGCTTGTCCTTCAAAGAGAGCAAAACATAAATGCATAGGACACCTCAAAGTTTAAGAGGGCGACTAGATACAAATAATTTAAGAACAAGTGAAACCAATCATCATGAGTCAATCAATGAACTTTGGGACAATGCATATCACACTAAGAATGACAACTATGCTCTCTTAATGGTGCATAAAGAAAGAAGGTGGTGACTCAACATAAAAGTAAAAGAAAGACCCTTCGCAGAGGGAAGCAGTGATTGCAAGTTTTATAACCTTCAAAAATTATGGTACTTACCGGCTTTGAGCTCTCAGTGCCCCCATCATAAGCATCTTGAATGGTTAAAGTTAATGCGAGAACAATTATGATGCATATGCTTGACAAATCATAAGTTGAAGACCTCGTGCCCCGTGAATACGAGTACCCAAACCTCATGCTACTTTACTTAGAGTCCCAAGCAAGGCTCTTGTCATTGTAAGTATATGCATATCATTGAGAACCGCCAATGGGGTACCTCGGTGCCCGATGACATGGAACAAGCCCACACCAAAATGACAGGACAAGCAGACAATGAACACCTCGACATCTCTTTTATTTGCTATATTGTTTAGCTTTTTATTGTGAGATGCGTCGTCGAATGTTCACCATGGGTATGCTGCAAATTTCCACCATGAATTATGCATGGCTTAGATTGGCGGCCCGGCGTTTCCCTAACACATATAAAAACTCCATGATCCTCACAAGATTCCCAACTCATTTCACACCGCGGGCATCCATAAACAAAAGATCACGATATCAACTCAAATAAGAAAGTGCAATGTTGAAAGCTTGCCCCATGACAGCATGGCTGGGCTAGAATCCAACTTACAACTTGCAAGCATAACAACTCAACATAAAAGACCACAATGTCAAATTTTTAGAACAGGAAAAAGTAAAGTGTGCCTTCCGGTTCATGAGAGCTTTACTGACCGAATTTCGCATAACACTGGTAAGAGTTTAATTTGAAGAGAATATAAAAGCAAGTCAAATTTACTTGGAATAGCAAATTGCTAGTAGGTATGTATGGTGGACACTTTGGAAAACTTTGGCTTTTAGGAATTGGATGCACGAGTAGAGCTCATACTCAGTACAAGGCGAGGGCTAGCAAAAGACTGGGAGCGACCAACTAAGAGAGCAATAATGGCCATAATCATGCAAAGCGACATTAAAAGAAGCATAAGATGGCATCAAAAGTCAAAAACTAAATGATCATGAAGGCTAATGGCGACTTTGTAAGAGTCTAACATGTGTGAGCATGCGCCAAGTCAACCCAAATAAAGCATCAAGGAGAAAACCAAAATAATGCTTCCATACAATAAAAACAACGCATGATTTTTTCAAAGGCTCATTAAGCAATCTCAGTTATTTGAGACAAGTCATGCTATAGAAAAACCACTAAGCATACTATCAAAAAGACATCAAGCATGACATGAAAAAGCCTAAGCCGCAGTCTACACAAGCTCCTTCTTGTACCACTATTTTGCGCAAAGCTTTTTCTCTTTTCCAACACCATTTAAAAATTTTATAAACACCTCTTTTGATGAAAACCAATGAAGATCAGAGGCAAAAATACACCTTGATGAAAAGATATGACAAGGTCTGAACGCAAATCAAGGCGAAAACGAAAACCAAAAGCAGTAGCAGAAAAAGTAGAATGCTCGATTTTTAATAAGATTGAAAACTAGAGCATTCTTTGCAAATGAAAACGAGTACATCTCCTTCAAAGGAAATTTGTTGGGGTCCAACCATTTATTGCAGCAAGCAAACTAACTAAACAAACTAAGAAAACTAAAACAACTGACGCTCCAAGAAAAACACATAGTGCATGAAGCAATAAAAATATAGTGTCTTGAAAGGTGACCTGATTTTTGCCGATGAAGAAGGGGTGCCTCGGGGGCATCCCCAAGCTTTGATGCTTGTACTTCTTGGATATTTCTTGGGGTGATGCATGGGCATCCCCAAGCTTGAGCTTTTGTCCATTTTTCAACTCATCTCATCATTCTCCAATCCCTCCACTTGAAAACTTCCTTCATACAAAACTAAACACAATTCTATTAGCAACATTAGTGTAAGCATAAAATATATTCAACCTCTTTTAGCTTCTGGTTTCAACCTAAAACCACCACATATAAAGTATATACTACTGTAGCAACTTCCCAAAAAGTTCCATGATCAAAAAGAACTCAAAAGAAAGCGATAAAGTGGCAAAAACAAATATTGGCAGAAATCTGTCAAAACAGAACAGCTGACAAAGGACGAATTTTTGAGGGATTTTCTGTTGCTCAAATCAAAAAGTGTTCAACTAAGAAAAGTTTGGATATAACCTGGGGCATATGCACAAGAAATCGCAGGTCCAAAAGATAAACATAGAATTTATAAGAATTTTTACGGTGCAGCACCGAAAACAGTTTCCGGACAGCAATAACCCCAAATCTTTACCTCGCTCAAATTAGAGGCTTCTCTTGGCACAAAAACGAAATAAACAAGATAAGGAGCGGTCATTACAGTAGTAATGACTTCCAAGACTCAAATAAAAGAAAAAGTACTGAAAAGAAAACATTGGGTTATCTCCCAAGAGTGCTTTTCTTTAACGCCTTTGAGCTAGGCGCAGAAAATTGCGAATCAAGTATTTTCAGCAGAAGCATTAAGATCAACAGCAGAGGTCTTATCAATAAGACATTGTATTTCATCCACATAAGTTTTAGAAGACCCTTTGTGATCATTCTTTGGCACACTACTTTCATCAAAAAGATTTTCAGGACAAATCCAGTCAAAATTATTTTCAAAAGCTTCACTCAATCCCAAAAGCTTGCAAGGAATAGGTATTTCGGGCTCTTTATCATCTGTACTAATAACATTTATAGGAGAACCGAGTTTATTAAAACGTTTAAGAACCTTTCTAGCTTCAACAACGACATCCTTAAATTCTAGGCGCAGAGTTTCCAAGATAAAAGCTTTCTTTTCGGGATCCTCAATTTCATGAAGCTTGAGGAACATGTATTGCATATAAGGATTAAGACTAGCAAACCTAGTTTCCAACATATCAATTAAACAAACAGAAGCAACTTCAATACTAGGAGCAAGCTCAATCCAAGACTTTTCCTCAACTTCCTCATGCATACTAATGTGATTAAAGAACTCCTCAATGTTTCTATTTCCAATAATTGAACCACTACCTACTGAGAGGTCCTCCATAACAAACTTAGAGAACAACATGATAAACTAAAGTAAAGTAAAAACAACTACCAAGGATTCTAATTATTTTTGGGTTTTTGATAAAAAGCAATGCAGGTAAAATAAATAAAGTAAAGCAAAACAATAACAAAGTAAAGGATGTGTGTGCGAAAAACTCTCCTCGCAGAAGTCTTCTCTTCCTCCCCGGCAACGGCGCCAGAAAATTAGCTGCTACTTGGTGATGGCGCCAGAAAAGAGGCTGCCGGCGTGAAGCAGTAAGTCCTTGTGCGTGGTGAATGACCAGCCCGTTGGGAACCCCAAGAGGAAGGTATGATGAGTGTAGCGGCTAGTTTTCCCTCAGTTAAGATACCAAGGTTTATCGATCAGGAGAGGAGAGACGGCGACGACTGAAGGTGATATGGAACCTGTACACACACAACCAAGTACTTTGTTCCCAACTTGCGATGAGGTTGTCAATCTCACCGGTTTGCTTGAAACAAAGATTATGAGCGTATCGAGTGGAAAACAATATAGTATGCGAGTAAAGTAAACAGTATGAGTAAAGTAAACAGGTGATTGCAATATGATTAAAATAGGACCGGGGTCCACAGTTCACTAGTGGTGTCTCTCCATAGATAAAATAACATGCTGGGTAAACAAATTACAGTTGGGCAATTGATAGAATAAAGATAACGTGATATGTCAAGAAGATCACTATGAGATTTACTCTGGGCATTACAACAAAATACATAGACCGCCATCCAACTGCATCTATGACTAATAATCCACCCTCGGGGATATCAATCCGAACACCCCAAAAGTATTAAGTTGCGAACAACAGATAATTGCATTAAGCAAAGTGTGTAATGTAAACAAAGCATATGCCCTTGAGCTTATGAATGTTGTTTTCTCCCTAGTAGCAACAGCACATCTACCACCTTAGAGGTTTCTGTCACTCCCCCAGGTGAAATAGAGACATGAACCCACTATCGAGCATAAATACCCCCTCTTGGAGTCACTAGCAACTACTCGGCCAAGATAGCTACTAACAACGGAGAGCATGCAAGATCATAAACAACATAGAGATAACAAAAGATATAATTCAGTACAGCAACTTAATCATAAACACCAATATTCATCAGATCCCAACAAACCAACATCACAGAATTACATAACGGTGATCTCAATCATGTAGGGCAGCTCATGAGATCTAAACATGAAGCACATGGTGGAGAAGACAACCATCTAGCTACTGCTATGGACCCATAGTCCAAGGTAGACTACTCACTCATCGCTCCGGAGGCAAGCATGGCGATGAAGAAGACCTCCGGTGGCGATTCCCCTCTCCGGCAGGGTGCCGGGAAGAGCTTCTGGACCCTCCTGATCTTCGGGTCGACGGCGGCGGCGGATCGCGATGTGTTCTGGAAATCTGATCGGGTACTTAGGTTTTTTCCGTCGGGGGGTCTTTATAGGCGAAGGGGCGATGTCAGAGGAGGGGCCAGGTGCCCTCACACAGGGGTGGCGCGGCCAGGGGTAGGGCCACGCTGCCCCCTTGTGTGGGGCCCTGGTGGCCCCCCTCTGACACTTCTTCGGATGTCTGGAAGCTTCCGGGAAAAATAAGACTTCAGGAACTTGTTTCGTCCAATTCCGAGAATATTTCCTGTGTATCACTTCTGAAACACAAAAACAGCAGAAAACAGGAAACTGGCACTGTGGCACTTCGTTAATAGGTTAGTTCCGGAAAATGCATAAAAATGCCACTAAGTGTAACGAAACAATATGCAAATGGTGTAAAAACAAGCATGGAGCATCAAAAATTATAGATACGTTTGAGACGTATCACTGGTCCATGTATATCTCCTCCTCCAACTCACCATGCAGAAAAGCAGTCTTAACATCTAGTTGCTCAAGCTCAAGATCATGCATAGCAACAATACTAAAGAAAGCACGGATAGAAGTATGCTTCACAACTGGGGAGAAAACATTAGTATAATCAACACCTAAAATCTGACTGAAACCTTTTGTTACTAACCTTGCCTTAAACCTTGGAGGCTCATTAGGAGATAAACCTTCCTTCCTTTTAAATATCCACTTGTAGCGGACAGCCTTCTTTTGTTTAGGCAAGCGCACAACATCCCATGTGCCATTTTTCTCAAGTGATTGCATCTCTTCTTGCATCACACCTAGCCACTTTTCTTTATCAACCGAAGCAATGGCTTCAGTGTACATAGCTGGTTCAGCATCATGCTCCACCTGTTCAGCACAACTCAAGGCATAATGAACAATATCACACTCTTCAATTAAACGATTAGGAGGTGTAATATTTCTTTTAGGACGGTTAGCTGTAATAGACCGTGATGGCTGCTGAACAATAGGTGGTGAAGGTGGAACATAAACATCATCATTATTGGTTTCAGGAACCACATTTTTGTTCTCCTTTGCGTACTCCACCTGCACGCCAATTCTCTGTTGCTCATCATCAGAAACATTAGGAGAATCAATAGCATCATAAATATCAGTAGACGGACTATCATAAAACATAACCGCCTCATTAAAAATGACATTCCTGCTCAACAAAACTTTTTTGGTTTCAGGATTCCATAATTTATATGCCTTAACTCCTGAACCATAACCAAGGAAGATACACTTAATAGCCCTTGGCTCTAACTTTCCATTATCAACGTGAGCATAAGCAGTGCAACCAAAAACTCTCAACTCAAAAATAATCAGCTGGTGAACCAGACCATACCTCAATGGGAGTTTTCTTATCAAGTGGAACGGAAGGTGACCTGTTGATGAGATAGCATGCGGTGGAGGCTGCTTCAGCCTAAAAACGTCTATGCATCTTTGCATTAAACAACATGCAGCGAGCCCTCAAAATAATGGTCATGTTCATGCGTTCAGCCACGCCATTCTGCTGAGGGGTGTACGGGATGGTGTGATGTCTTACCATTCCATCGTTGCTGCAAAACTCATCAAATTTATTTGAACAAAATTCCATACCATTATCAGTACGGAGTATCTTAACCTTCCTTTTAGTTTGTGTTTCTACCATAACTTTCCACTTCTTAAAAGCAGCAAAAACATCAGGTTTATGTTTCAGAAAATATGGCCACACTTTTCTTGAGTAATCATCAATAATAGTAAGCATGTAATTAGCACCACCATTAGAAGTTTTATGGGACGGACCCCAAACATTAGCATGCACATAATCCAAAATGCCTTTGGTGGTATGAATGGAAGCATTTAATTTAACTCTTTTATGCTTACCAAAAATGCAATGCTCACAGAATTCAAACTTACTCAAGTCGCAGCCATCAATTAGCTCTCTCTTCGCCAATTCTGCCATGCCAAGCTCACTCATATGTCCAAGACGCTTATGCCAAAGGTTAGTCTTACTAGAATTATCAGAACTAACAGCAGCAGCAATACCAGGCAAAGTGCTACCTCTAAGGATATATAATTTTGCAGAATTCATATCACCAATCATAACAATGAGAGAACCTGATGATACCTTCAGACGTTTGTCCCCACCTTTGTACTTGTACCCGTCACAATCCAGGGTACTAAGAGAGATCAAATTCCTTGCCATGAAGGGTATGTGTTTCACTCCAGTCAACGTGTGTGTCATCCCATTATGGGTCTTGATCTGAACAGAACCAACGCCAATAATGTCGCACTGGTTGTCATTTCCCACACGCACAAAATCTCCAGTCTGCATAGACTCATAAGAACTGAACCAATCCTTGTTACAGCAAATATGAAGCAAACATGCGGTATCAAGAATCCATTCATCATCACGTGAAACACAGGCAGCAAAAACAGCTAAGCAATCACCATCAGAACTATCGCTACCAGCAACAACAGCAGCCTCACCTTTACCCAAGGCTATGGCAACCTTACCATTACCATCATTGTTTTTCAGTTGGTAAGTTCCGTTTCTTTTCTCCTTGTTCTGCAACTTTCAACAATCATCAATATTGTGGCTGGGTTTCTTACAATACCTGCAGAACTTGTCACGTCCCTTGAACTTTGAGCGACCTCTATCGGTCTTACTCTTATCTCTGTTGTTGTGGTGGTGGTAGTTATCTCGCTGCTCAGGCCTGCCTCGGACCTCTAACACCTCCGCCTTGGAGGACAAACTTTCAGCCTGCACCATAGATTTCATCTTCTCCCTTTGATGGAGAGCCTCATAAACTTTGGTGAGGGTTAGTGTATCACGACTTATACATATGGTGTCACAAAAATTCATAAAGGAACTAGGCAATGAGACTAATAGTAGAAGTACTAGATCTTCATCCTCATATTTTACCTCCATGGACAATAAGTCAGAAACGATCTCCCTGAAGATCGATAGGTGATTCATCACCGACTGACCTTCCTGCAACTTGTGCTGGAACAACTTCATCTTCACTTGCAACCTACTGGTTAGATCCTTTGACATGCAGATCGATTCCAGTTTCAGCCATAGGGCCGCTGCAGATTTCTCTTGCAACACTTCCTACAAAATATTATTGGATAGATGAAGTTGAATCAAAGACAAAGCCTTACGGTCTTTCCGCTTTTCCTCCTCTGTCCATGACGCAACCGGTTTCTTTTCAAAACCATCGAGCGCATCATCGAGATCTGAAGTTTGGGCGAAGATCGCCCTCATCTTCACTTGCCACAGGGAGAACCTTGTGGTGTAATCCAGCTGCGGCAGATCGAAATTCAAAGACGCCATCTCGCAAACCCTAGATTAGAAAACCTAGGGCTCTGATACCACTTGTTATAAAAGCGATAGGCAATAATGAAGAACGAAAAAGAAATCACAGCACGGAGACACAAGATTTAACGTGGAAAACCCTCTCTAGCAAAGAGAGGTAAAAACCACGGGTGCCAGCCAGCAAAACTTCACTATATCGGGTGTATATTTACAAACGCCGTGGGCTATCTTATGATGCGATAAACCCTAGCCGGCGGCTTACAAGGAGTATATATAGCCGACGATGGGCCTCGCTTCGCTCCGTCGTTAGCCTTCTTATAGAATTTGGATCAACATACAACAACAACTACTTCCACTGTTCCATAACCAGCGAGCGTCACTATAGGAAAAAAGTTATACGTCGACGGCCAATACCTAGGCCGACGGCTTTTTATCGGGGCCGTCGGCTTAGGCCCTAGCCTCGGGCGTGGTTGAAATTCGGCCGTCGGCTTAGGTATACCGTCGGCATAGCTTTTTCTGGGGACGGCTTAGGTGTTTTTTTTTGGTATTTTCTTTTTTTGGGGGGACCTAACCCGACGTCGGTCGGCTTAGGTATTTTCCTTTTTTGGATCGCCTTTTCAGTTTTGTGAAAAATAAAAGAAAATATTAAAAATCAAAAAATAATATCATTTGAGATGTAGTTATGTTACATAATCTAGTTGTTAGGAAAACTACAAAACTTGAATTTCTACACATTTTGTAAAAAAAAACTTTATGTGCCCTTTTAATTTCCAGCTAGGGTTATTTTCTAGCCCTTTTAATTTCAACATACTAAATCTTCTCTGATTGAGCTAATTTTTGACACACAAATATAGGTTAGTATGTACATCTATTTTGACTCCGAGTTTAGGGTTTCCGTCGGACAAATCATACCCTTTTCTCATTCAGAGTGCCAAAACTACGTTTATTTGAACTATAGCTACCAAAAAGTCAATGCGAACGCATACATCAGAATTTTTCCTTGCAAATAGGTCACATTTAATGAATCCACGCAAAGATCTTGCACTTTTTTGAATTTTTTGAATTAGTTATGTCCGATTTGGGGGCCGCTTCCCATGAAATCGGCAGCAGCTTGCGCAGAATTCAAAATATACATCCGAAGGTTTGCGCGATGAAATGAGAGCTGATATGTATCCATGTGGTCTATTATTTATATGGGGCGTTGTGCCCAGCTTTCCATTTGCTATTTCGGTAGCTGCCTCACAAAAAAACACGATTTCGGCACTTCGAAAATGGAAAATGCACTTTTCGTGTGATGAAACGAAATGTCCTCTACGGCGATCCTCGCCATCCCAAGGGACACACGCGCCTCTGATATGGCCTCGTTCTGATAAACTATGCTATGATCAGGGCCGAACATAGCTCATTTGACCTAAAAGCCATGCAACCTCAAACGTGGTAGGTATGAAGGGATTTTCTAGTAAATTAATTTTATCAAGGTGATTTTTTTCCACATCTAGGTGATATAAAATGACGCCATGCGAAGGTCTCGCATTTTTTCGATTTTTTTGAATTAGTTACGCATGATTCGGGACCCGTATGAAAGGACAATGCATGAAACTCCTGCTCGTGGCCAGGTGGTGCGGAGTCCCACTTTAATGGTCAAATCTTAGTGAAGAAATGACGTGTTCCGGATCCAAATATGATTATTCCAAAAAAATCAAGAGCTCGTCTTATTAGCGCCGAAGTGCAAGCTCACCCCGGTTCCACCGAAATTGGCAGGAGCTTGCACAAAATCCAGAAAATAACTCCAAAGGTTTGCGTGATGAAATAAAATCTAATGTGTATCCTAGGTGTTCTATTATTCATGTGGGGTGTTGTGCTCATATTTCCATTTGCCGTTTCGGTAGCTGCCTCACAAAAAACTCAATTTCGGCACTACAAAAATGCAAAATGCACTTTTCATGGGACGAAACAAAAATCGGCCTCTGTGGCATTCCTCGCCATTCCATAGGCCACGCACGTGTCCAATATGGCCTCATTCCGATAAAATATACCATAATCAGGGTCAAACATAGCTCATTTGACCTAAAAGCCATGCATCCTCAAACGTTGGTAGGTCATTTATGTGAAGGGACTTTCTGGTAAATTGATTTTATCAAGGTTTGAAATTTTCCCACATCTAGGTGATATAATATAAAATGATGTCACACGAAGGTCTCACATTTTTTCGATTTTTTTGAATTAGTTACATCTGATTCGAGACCCGCATGAAAGGACAACGCATGAAACTCCCGCTCGCGGCCAGGTGGTGCGGAGTCCCGCTTTAACGGTCAAAAGTTTAGTAAAGAAATGACGTGTTGCGGATCCAAATATGATTTTTGCAAAAAATCAAGAGCTCGTCTTATTAGCGCTCAAGGGCAAACCCACCCCGATTCCAGCGAAATCGGCATGAGCTTGCGCTAAATCCAGAAAATAATTCTAAAGCTTTGTGTGGGAAATACCAAATAGATTTGCTAGATTTTGCGAGTATAGTGATCCCGGCGTTGCCCGGTGATTACCCTCTCACGTGCACCCCCACCCCCCCCCTCCCCCACCCCCTCCCCCTTCTCTCCCATCCCCCCCCCCCCTCCCACATGGTGCTACATTTCACTAGTATAGTGATCCTGGCATATAAGTTATAATTCTTCGGCCTTGTTGAAACTAGCGTCAACGGGATTGTTTGGAAAGCTTGGGCCTGCCAAATGTAAAGAATCATGGTTGGACTGCTTTGCGAAATGCTATGGACGTCGAATCATTTGCGGAGGCGTGGTTGGGAAAATTGTGGAATTTGCTCTCTTTGTAAGCAAACCGAAGAAAATAACAACCACCTATTCGTACATTGTTGCTTCACCATACGAATTTAGGAGCTTCTAAAGGAGTGGCTTGGTCTTCAAGGGATTCACCCAAGGAATTGCACGGGGCTAAATATCCAAGAATGGTGGTCATCTATGGCGGTGGGTACGAGCCCACATAGGAAGGGATTTGCTTCCCTCACTTTGCTTACCGTGTGGGAGATTTGGCAAGAACGGAACACGAGAATTTTTTGTCACCAGGCCTCTCTAACTTTTGTAATTTTAGATAAGATCAAATGTGAGGCTAGATTATGGGTGCTCGCCGGAGCAAAGTGTTTGGGTAATTTGATGCCGGAAGAGTTAGCTTGTAATATTATTTTGTACTAACTTCTAAACTTCCTTAGTTAATTAATCGAATGGGGCAAAGATTTTGCCCTCCTTTAAAAAACACAAATCCAGGGAGCTTAGAGCTCTTTCTGAGATGTCTGCATCTATATTTATGCATGCAACATAACTCAATAATTTGTGTTATCATAGGATAAGATCGCGTGAGGCGTGGCAATGCCGCTGCGCAGAGTTTCTTGTAACAACATAGGGTATTACGATGTGCTCACTTTATGCAGCAGTTTGTTGTTGTTGTTGTTGTATTCCACTGTCATTACTTGAACAACGCAGGTGCCTTGTCTTCAGACATTGTTCCAATCTTTCTTTCTCACTTGGACCTAGAAACCATTCAGCAGCCGCTCCACCAAGAAAGCCTCCAAACTGTGAATCCCAAGGGATAGAGTAACAGAGTAAGCTAAGATATTATTTATATTTTACTTTTTGGCTGAATGAGCTAAGACAAAGATTAGGACACTTACATGAGCCCAGTTGTCAATGCGGTATTTAGTGAACCTCCTAACAGCGTAGCTAAGTACCTGTCAATGAGAACACATGAGATCTGCATTTGGAATGCAGCAAATAGCAAAATGAAGGAAAAGATAAAATGAGACAGAATGTAAATCGATACCAGACTGAATAAAATCATATCTCTAATTTCCTTGAAAGTATCCGTTGATGATGTCAAAGAATCTCGGCGCCTCCATGTATAAACACCTTGTGCACCAATCTGATCATGAAGGTAAATGCTGGTGAAATAGGGAGATGTAACAAAATAAATATCATAGATGCCTTACTTCCTCTTTTCCTACAAAACATAATTAAGATATTTAACTTAAATAGAAAATACTGATAATGTGCAAGTGCTGTGGGGTTGGTGTTGCCGTAGTTGCTCTTGTACCTCGTCGTTTGTTGTGTCGTGCTTTGGCATGAGCTATTGAGCTGCTAGAGTTGTATGGTTTTCAGTCATGGTTTCCTTTATAAACCGAGTCACATCTTTCTTCTTAATATAATGAATTACAATGATGTCTGCTTTTTGTAAAAAAAATATTTCTAAAACTTTATTTAGCAATAGATGAGCATACCAATCCACATATAGCATCAGATGCACCAACAGAAGGTCCAGGGGTAAATCTGTAACTCATTAGTGAACCTGTTAAGGTATCCAATTAGAATGAAAAGTATTTATGAAAAAAACTCAAGACACAAAAATGATGTAAATTGCATGTGAGAGAAAGAAACACCTGCTAGTGCCGAAGTGGCATAGACAGCTAGAAGTCTTCCTGGGCCGGTAACCTCTTCCATCAAAGACCCGTAATCATCCAAAGCCATCATATTCAGCTACAATGTGCATAGGATGTTAGGCAGCAATCAGTCATTCAGAAGTACTCCTGATTAACTCTGATATCTCAGCTACTATAACAAACAGAGGCCACATACCGTAATGTGAAAAATACCACTGTGAAGAAGAGACGATGTGGGCAGACACCAAATTTGTCCTCTTCTAAACCGGTCGTTGTTCTTCGATATGCCGTTTGTTGCATTAATTCATCATTAGACGGGGACAATCAATCGCGGGAAATATACTGGAACGGAATTTCAAATCAACCAACAGAACAAACCTTGGCTGCCCACTTAATAAGCTTTCTGTTTGTTAGGACGTCCACGCCATGAATCCTTCGAACGGACGTTAACAAAAAAAAAATCACCAAATGCATATTTGAAGATTTCATTGAAGTAGATACTAGATGCTAGCAAGGAATTCTGCTTAAATTTAGCACGCACAGGAGATGAAGAGCGATGAGAGCATCAGTCATGGGCCTCTTGTCCCGTTCGACATGCGGCCGCGTGGGCGGCCTATCCTCGTCGCCGTCATCCCAGTAGAGAAGGGTGGTGGCACCGGAATGCGGCATCGTGGGCTGTGTCGGCGATTTCATGTCCTCCAAGTCGAGAAGGGCGGCGGCGGCGGAAGTGGAGAGGAAGCATGCGGAGAGCATGTCTCCGAGGATGCGGCGGCCGGGTCGCGCCGCAGTGGACGGCGGATACGATCGTCCTGGGAACCACCGGATGTCGGGCAGTAGTGCTCTCGGCAGGGTGTGAAGACGCTGCCGTATGTCTTGTGTGTGCGTTATTGGTGGTGGTGGTAACCGCGAGGGCTGGAGGAGGCCGGCTGGCGACGGGGAGGCCAGCGGACGGAGAGGTGGAGGAGTCCTCCTGAAGGAGCGGAGCAGCAGTCGCGTCGCAGTCGCCATGGCCATGGTAACCGGCGGTGATCGGTCCGTACTACCTACGTACGTGCAGCTAGCTAGCCTTTCGTTTGGATCGAGATTGTACAAGTTGTCTCGTACTCCTGGAGGACTCCGGCGTGGTTCGTAATGAATATGATCTCTTCCTCGCGCTCGCGGGCATCTCTGATTAGCTAATCCAAACTAATTACAGTCGGTTTGGGCTCTAGCTAGTTTCCAAGGTAGCATATGTTAGAAATAATCTTGGCTCAATGTGTTTACGTTTGGTTAGGAAGTAGATTGGTTTTGTTTGGGCAGGTTTCCAATGAGTCGGTTGCACAGTTCACGTATCCCAGTCTAGTAGCCTTCGTAGTATGTATGCAGGTTGAGTCCTCTTAGGACTCGTGCTTTCATGTAATACCGAGTTTAGTCCTAGTAGTACTAGTCCAATGCGTGTAAGATTTAGCACAGGTGTCCTAGTCGGTTTTGGAGTCTGTTTGTGTGTAGAGTCGGTATAGTCTGGACGTGTATATATACACGTTGAGGCTGCAGCTTGTAAACATCGCGAGTTTGGAGAAAAACAAAGAAATAAAAAGGGGAAATATAGAGCTAGCGATACGCACGCTTGGCGATAAAAGTAGTCTTTGCGTGTGTTTATCTAGCTTCATATGATTGATTTGTGGGCAAATTCCAACAGCATATATACTCCATCTATTTTAAAATATAAAATGTTTTATTTTTTTGAGGACACATATGTATGTAGACATATTTTAGTGTGTAGGTTCGACGTTGTGAGGACGGAGAAGCTATTTGGCGTCGTGGTGACGCTGACTATAGGCTAGACAAAGTTGGTGCACTGATCTCTCTTGAAGATGGGTTTGCGGAAGATGGAGACGACAATAGAAGCGTGTGTGGTGACGCATGCTGAGAGTTTACTGAACCGGTAATACTACTAGCTAGTCATAGGGCAACTAGTTGAAGCCTTCGGTTATTTAGATGAGGCGTGTGTGTTATCAAGGCAAAGACCATGTTCATAGTTACCCCTACATCAATCTATATAGATTTAGCGATATGTCGCTATGATGATGCCTTCGATTTAATTATTATAAAAAAGCTATATGCATCTATGGAGAGGCTGGAGGTACGCCCTCCATTTTGAAAAAAAAGGTTTATAGGTTAAAAGCAAAAAGTCCAGACACTAAAAAGCATCTAGATATATATATATATTTTTTAAATAAAACATCTTATATTTTAAAATGGAAGGAGTGGTAGTTTGAAAAAGTACATATGTTTCCTGGTAGGAAATAGTACAGGCAGGAGTAGTTTCCTTCCTATGTTTGTGTTTATGTTTGTGTTTGAGTTTATCTTGAGTAAGAGTCTACGTGTGTGTTTTGCTAGGACCTGGTCCGGTATGGATTAGCCGGGTTGATGTCTAGTTTGAGTACTTTTGTATACGAGTCGGAGGCTGTAACTTGCCGTAGCTGCACCTATATAAGCAGCAGTAGGCACCGGTTGTAATCACCAGAAAAATGAAAAGCAATAAAGAAATCTGACGATCTATTTGTTGTTGTGGTTCATTGTGTGACTGATTGCTCGTGTGAGTTTAGAGCAGTTAAAAATTGCGTCTTTATGTTTTCGTCATGATCTAATTTCCAACGAGTCTTCTTGATGCGTTTGGCTCAGTTGTAGTCTTCTTAGCTTTTAGACTTTTGCAATAGCTTTCTTTTCAGTTTTTTTTGTTATGCATATTTAGCTATGGAGGAGCTTCTTAGAGCCTCTTTGAATGAAAATCTTGACTTACAATATGCTATTGATACCAACTTAAAGTACTACTCTTTAGATGAGGGGAAACATATAGAAGGCATGATTAGGTACTTGAATGATGCAACCACTCAGTTATGTGATTTGTTTGATGAAACCTGTTGCTCTAGGAAGAAGAATAAACACTTTGATTTTTAATGTGAGAATAATGTTGATCCAACAATTGTAACCATCTTAAATGTTGGGTATCTTGAATATGGTTTAGGTAATCAACATACTGCTTTTATTGGTGGCTATGAGATATTTTCTTTTATATGTGAAAAACCTGAGACATGTGCTATGGCAAGTAAGGTAAAAAAAAACAAGTTAATACTTGTTTAATTATTGCTTAGAAAATTTCCGTAATAACCATTATATTTCTCAATTTTTTGTGAGAACACTTGCTGCACAAAAAGTACTAATAGTTTGCAGGAAGAAGATGAAAACATAAGACAAGTTGAGGATGTGGAGAACCTTTGTTGCACCAAACATAATGCTTCTAAGAGAGAAGTGATATCAAGGACGCCACCATAGCACCTATCTAACTCCGAGCCTACATTTTTGCCCAGAGACAACTACCAACCCCAAGAGCAAGGCGAAGAGGTGCCTCCAACGAGAGTATGACACCTAACGAGGATTGGCCTTAGCAATGTCCACGGATGATGGACTTAGAATTGGTGGAAGAGGTGCGCTGGATGAATTTGAAGGTTATCACACAAACAAGACAAATCTGACAATATTATTGAGACAAAGCTAGGGTTGCAAGCTAAGTCTCTAGGGTGGTTCTTCGCCGGCTCCTCGCAAACCCTTATATAGGTGGCTGGATCCCAGAGTCCTGGTTGGGTATGATACAAACTTAGTCTATATCGGTTTATAGTAGAGTTTCCTTATTCAAATTACTCTTCCTTCGGCTCCTTCTTGGGCCATAATCTTCATGGGCTTTAGCTGAATATGAACCATGGTACCAATATCGGGCCCTGGAGTACCCATGTTGACACCCAAAGGTGTAATCACCACCGGCACCGACCAAAGACGAGAAAGACTTTCATCCATATCACCGCACACCTCCATCCCTCCACTCTGTATTGGGACAAAACCATCCAAATTGTCCACTCTGCCTGTTGCTACAACACTTTGCTAACGTGTCGAGACGCCAAGGTCCACTAAAGACCCGCACGGGAAAGCGCACACAACTTATCTTCCAGCTCCAACTAACGTGGTGTCACCATGGCAATGTCCATGGATGATGGACTAGGGTTTAGGGGAAAGAACGCACTGGTGAAATTGTCGGCTGACAGATACAGAAGAAGGCAAGGTTTACCTAGATTCGGCCCCTTCGTACGAGGTAAAAACCTACTCCTACTTGTTCTGATCTTTGATTGATGATAAAGTGAAAAGTCGGCTTGATGGCTGTGGTGGTGTAGATGTAATCTATCCTAGGGCTGATCGTATCAGGGTTGCGAGAGAGCTTCCCCGTTGGCCCCTCTTGGCCTTTTGTATAGGAGGCTAGGTCTCGGGTACTGTATATATGGGGAGGTTACAAAGTGGGCAAAGACCTAATCGAAGACTAGGCTTGTACATTAAGTGATGTGGTCTTCATGGGCTTGTTTTTTCGTGGGCTTCGTGCTGCTGGTAGAACCTTTTACATGGGCTTCCATGTTGGGCTGCACCCTATGCACCAATAGTAGGTATCCGACAGGTTATGTCCACAACCTAAGCTGAGGACTCACATATATACCTCCCTCCATGTCGGACCAGGGTCACCGAAACCGCACACCGCACGGTTGCGTGAGGCCAACTCCAAGCAGGCAACCATGTTTCGGCCCAAAATTGGGCCCATTTGGACCGCGCCGCCGCCTTCTCCCACAGCGACGCTACCAGGAAGAGGAGCAACACCACAATGAGGTGCGCTACACCCCACTGCATCGCTTGGCCACCACATACGGGGCTACTCCAGACCGAGCTCTATCATGCCACCATGGCCCAGCCGTGCCGCCGCCTCGCAAACGTCTCTGTGATGTCTCACCGCCATTATCTTCCTCTGGATCCCCAACCGTCCTCCGTCGTTCCGTCGCGAAGCTCCTCCATGCATGCCTCATTCAGTGTTGTCCCTCTCGTACGTACTCCGCGCCGCCTGGATGACCCCGCTCTCCCGCCCGAGGATGGCGTGTCGGGGCGAACCCGCCTGCCGGCTACCGCCTTTGATGAGCCAACCCTATCGACGGTTTTTGGATTTGAATCCTGAGGGTTGCCCGCATGTGTGGCCAAGAAGGGGCGGAGAAAAAGACCTGCCTATTGTCTCACATAGACGAGATTCTCTCTACTGTGACTAGCCTCCTTTATCTTTTCTTGTCGTCTGATGCTGTGTTTCTGCAGCGTGTACGCATGTGCAGCTACATGACAATCCCATGAGCCATGAGCGAACTGCCGACGCATACTGCAGCGAGATGAGATTCTGATATTGCAATTTCCCGAAGTATGCTGAAGGTGATCGCTTAAAAAAAAGGTAACTATTGGAAGTGATCGTGATATGTCATATGGACCACGACGTGATTGTTCTCCTGAAACCAAATTCCATCGCAGAATTGAGAAGCTGAAATTACATGTACCGAAGTCTCAAACCGTCATGACCACACCAAGCGCGCCGCCGCGGCAGCCAGCTCCCGCGCAGCCGCCTCCAAGGCGGCCATCATTCCCTCGCACTCGGCGACGATGGCCTTGTCCAGCCCGCTCCGTGTGACGGGCGCGAAGAACAGCCAGGACGCGGTCCCCGCGACGAACGCCAGCGTGGCCGCCGTCGCCACCGCGCGCGGCGGCCGCCATGACAGCCCTCTCTGCCTCACCCACCACCGCTCTGCCACCACGCACGCGCCGTGGAGGACGAAGAACGCGGTCACCTCCCCATTGCCGCCCTCGAGCGTGATGTAGTAGAACATCAGCTCGTGCATGAGCCCCGACACCAGGAACGTGGCGAGCACACCAGCGGGGGCGCCGAGGCGGGCGCGCACGGGGCGGTACACGCTCGGCCGGAGCGCCCCGGGCACCATGAGGTTCCACCGGCGGCCCCAGAAGTCGCGGAGGGAGGACGCGAGGTACGGCCGGTCGAACTGCGGCTCCAGCTCCGCGCCGAGCAGCGCGCGCGCGAACGCCGCGGCGGACGCCATGAAGAGCTCCAGCATCAGGTAGACGTGCGCGCTGTCGAACACCACCACGGCGTACGCCGGCATTCGCGCCCGGAAGCGGCGGAGCGAGATGAGCGCGGCGAAGGCGGCCGCCTTGGCCGCGTAGGACAGGAGGAACTCCGGAGGGAGGGACCGCGAGTTCTCCGCGCCTCTGTCCCGGAGCTTGATGGGGAGCGCAGCGCAGGCGACGAAGCGGACGACTGGGAGGGCCGGGTGGAGGGGCCCGTGGCCGGCCGCGAGGAGGAGGAGCTTGAAGCCGCAGAGCCAGACGAGGAAGAAGGCAGAGATGATGCGGAGGTGGATGGAGGAGAAGGTGAAGGGGAGGACGGGGAGGAGGAGGAGCACCGGGAGAAGCGCGGCCAGGCGTGTGATGCCGGGGCCGACGCGCGAGGCGGCGAGGCGCGCGTAGACCATGGCCGCGGCCGCGGCGGCCGAGACCAAGGCGAGGCTAGCCAGCTCGGACGCCATGCCGCGCTCGATGAGCACAGCTAGCCGCTCCTGTGAGACTGAGATCTGGATGGAGTCCACTGTCTGAAATTGTGATCTGAAAAAAAAATTAAACAATAGCAAACGCTTTGGCCTGCGATGCATCAGTTTTTGTTAGTTCTATATCATACTAGCTACATGCCCGCGCGTTGCTGCGAATTTTCATTTGTACTTGCTAGCCTTTTGATGATACTCCTCACAATCTAATGTAGCTAATATTTTTAATGAATATGAAATAAAAAAGCTTATATATAAAATTATGGCAACATAGCAATACCATTCATGTTCAATGGATCTTGGAGTTTTATTCTATTGTAATTGGAGAAATAATTGAGAAAATAATTGCCATTTTAGTAAAATCATGTATCCCTCGAGAATCATCCTTGGAAATATATATGCATTTGCGTTGTTATAGACTTGTATTTCTTTTTGGACTGCTCATAGCCACCTCTCTAAGCCACGAAGTCTTGCCGTGGGTGTGGATAATTGAGCGTTGTGACGCCCGCCTTGATTATTTGCTAATATGCTTCTCTGGAGAAACTCCCCGCTTGATGTAACAGTATTTTGTTTGCAACCTTCTTTTATATCACTTTAAACTTTTTCATGGAGTATTGCCAGATGAATGGAAAAAAATGTCATATATTTAGTTATGGATTAACATTCATGTTGGGGAATATTTACAGAAGAGAGAAATAATACAGTTCATGTCATGACAATTTGTACCATCGATCAACAGTCAGTACGTCATGTTACGCAAGTCTTCTACAAAATGATCACTGGCTAGACTCTGTACTTTGATTCTTTTTTGATTCAGGTCAACTAACCATGAAGTGCTCCTGTAATCGTTTACATCCAAGGAGCAAACAGAAACTGTTCTTGAGCTGAAGTAGACCAAATTCATAGTATAGAAATTTAAAAAGAGATCTGCAGTTTAACAGGCAATAAAGGTCCAAAGAAGCTTTGTTTAGTCCATCCAGCTAGCGAGCTAGCCACATGCGGGACGCCTAGAAGATTTCTGAACAGAGGGAATGCAAAAGCACAGTAGACTCACATCAAATAGACGGTGTTGAACTAAGTACAGAAAAAAACAGTTAGTCAGAAGAAAATTTCGATGAAATCATTCGAATCATCAATCCAACAAATAGGGAAAACTAAAACTTCATCTAGCTGTCAGATGAGATCTCCTCGTCCAAAATCATGGCGGAGTTTGCATGCATCCGCGAGTTTGCGGGGAGTCTGGCCGCGGGGAAGACGGCCGTCGAACGAACCGCCGTAGGAGCATGAGCATCTCAGAGCCATTTGTAAGCGGGCCCCCGCACCCACGCATGCGCAGGGGCCGGTGATAGCCGGGCATGGCAGCGCTGGAGCGAAGGGGACAGAAGGCGACGGCGATCGGAGAATAGGGCGGGGAGTCCCAGATCCGGCAGGCAACCACGAGCTCGGGGAGACCAGCGCGAGAGGAGGCCGTGGAGCTAACACGGACGGCCCATGGAGGCACCGCCGAGCTCCATGGATGCAGCCATGGTGGGAGCACCTCTGGTGGGGATCTTCTGATGCCGTGCGTAGCAGGGCCGGGGGCTAAAATACAAAATACAATAGACAAACGTGGACTGCGGATTGATTTTACTATAATGGAGGGGCCAAATTGCAAAATAACTGCAACGTACCTACGTACGTACCTCCGATCCGAGAAGAGATTACGAACCACGTGGCACATACTCATTCCTTATGCACTCACGGGGATTAGGTCATTGCGAGAGCGAGGTTATTTGATCAGTATCTCGGTTCAGCTCATGTACTATTTGTCTATATTTGAGTACACTCAGTGTTAATTGTGACATCGTAGCTAGCCTTTGTTTTTCTTGGCCTCTAGCTCTTTGTAAACGCTGACAAGGCGTTTTGGCTCCCCGATGCAATTGTTTCTTTTATTTAAAATATATTTTTAAAATATTTAAAAACTTTAAAAATTAAAGAAAAAATGTTACATGTAGACCTTCACGTCCTGCGTGATCACAAAGTGGTTTTAAGAAAAAATGATCAGGAATAAGACTTTTGCGAGATCACATATGAGGAGGTATTTACCTAATGTGTTGACCACCGGTTTCTTAAACTTTTGCAAGATTTTATTGTAGACACACTTAGCTCTATTCATTTATCATATTGCATTTTTTACAATAGTAACTCAAGTTTGGTAAAATAAATCTGACATCATGTTTTGAAGGCCAGAATTAATCCAAAAACTTCATCAATTAATAAAAAAAAGTGTTTTATGGTGTTCGGTTCAAAAATGTTTTCAGGTCCATGGACTCTAGTGAGGTTTCAAAATATATAACTAGTTTTTCTCCTAATTTTTGGTTTTAATCATCTTTCCTGGGTTTTTTCAATCTAAAAAAATCATTTTTGTTTGGGATTTTATCGGGGTCCCATTGCACTTTCTTTTGGGTTAGGCCTTGGGTTCAATGCATATCGGTGACATGGATTACTACAAGTGAAACAATGTTCTGAAATTTCTTTTGAATTTGAACTCAATCATGTAGCTTTAAAATAATTTGACTGTTATGTTGATCAACAAAGTATGAATTATATGCCATAAAAAGTGTATCCTTTATAACTTTTTAAAAATATGAATTCAATGATATGGCTTTTATGGCATACTCTGTATATCGCATATTTTATTGACGATAGTATTAATCAAAGTTTATCTATATGTCTTATCAACTGAGCGCTCATTGCTACAAGTGAAACAATGTTTTGAAGCTCAAGTTGGGAGAGTCTGCAATCATGCAAGGCGGAGCGAGTTCTGATCATCCTTGATTTGTTTTGCATTCCTCCGGTTCTTGTCCAGTTCAGGACTGAGGTACACCGCACGCAAGAGCAGGCAAAGGGCCGGCGTCTCCGTGGAGTAGCTAGAAAGAAACCTGGTCCGCAATCGCACGCGACAGCAAGACCATGGCACACACAAATGGTGTGACCGTGTGGGGAGAACTGTGATCGAACTGACCTCACGTCCCTGAAGCAACCTTCACCTTCATTGCAAACCGAAAACGGGAAAAAGAGAGGAAAAAACATGTCAAGAGTGGGATTTGAACCCACGCCCTTTCGGACCAGTACCTGAAACTGGCGCCTTAGACCAACTCGGCCATCTTGACTTTACGTTCATATACAGCGATAGATATTATAAACATGGCGGCGCTTTCTGAATTTATGAACTTACCAGCAAGTTACTGTACAATGCAAGTACATATTACTATGGGGCTCGCCCTTGAATGCTTACAAAATTCACTAGTACCAAGTAATGATGGTTGAGTTTCTTTTTCAAACAAGATGATAGTGAAATATGTAGTCTCTTTTGATACGGACTGTCGGAGTGGTTATTATATTTCCATGAACCAAACAGTCCCGAGTGAGTATAGAACACAACAATATACTGTTACTACCACTCCTTAAAAGGAATAAACGTGAATATCGGGACATTATTGCAAGCTGCAACTATCCTCTGCCCACACACATACATCATGTGTGGGTTCAACATCGCAAGTCTGGGTTCAAACGCCCTCATCATCTTGGTTCTAGCTCCGTGAGCGACACCTCGTTCGGCGACACCGCCGTCGGTTTGCTGTCCCCGCCAGCGAATTGGGACCGGGATCCCTTGGGATACGACGCTTCCGAGTACATGTCCGAGAAACCCTCCATCTCGCCGACGCAGAACGTCGGCCTCGACGGCGCCTGCAGCGACACCGTGCTGCTGCTGAGCATGACGTTCACCGTCGACATCGTCGGCCTGTCCGCGGGGCTGTCCTGCACGCAGAGCAGCCCGATGTTGACCAGCTTCATCATCTGGCCTCCCGGAAGCCGGCCGCCCAAGGCCGGATCCGCCAGCTCCTCCACCGTCCCCATGGTCCAGTGCTCCCACACCTGCATATATGTGTTCCAATGTTTGTTCAGAGTTCAGACAGTTTCGTGTTGGATTTACAGGGAGCGGGAGGAAGCACTCACGAGGCTTAGCAGGTCGATGGATCGCTCCGACTCAGCAAAGCTGCTGTTCTTCCTCCCCGTGACGATCTCCAAGAGCAGGACGCCAAAGCTGAAGGCATCCGACTTGACTGAATACTGCCCGCGCATCGCATACTCCGGCGCCATGTATCCGCTGCATGAAACGCGATCAACTCGTCATGTTCTCTGACGTCCTTGTGCCAAGGTAAACCTCCCTTCCTAAATTTAGGAAGATGTTTTGCTAGGCTAAAATAACCTGCCAAAACATTTTACATTTTGAAATAGAGGTTATACTCCAACTTACTATGTTCCGGCGATGTGGCTTGTAACGGCCTGCGACTGGTCCCATCCGAATAGTTTTGCCAACCCGAAGTCTGAAATCTTAGGATTGCAGTCCGAGTCAAGCAGCACGTTGCTGGCTTTGAGGTCCCGGTGGACGATCCTCAGCTGGGAGTCTTCGTGGAGGTACTGCAGGCCTCGAGCAACCCCGTTCACGATCTTCACCCTCTTCCCCCAGTCCAGGCCTCTGCTTTTCTCAGAATCTTCCATGGAAACAAATATAAGCCCGGAGCCAGTGAGTGAATGTCAGTGCTCCATTTCTGAGATCAATATGGCTAGTGCATTGCTAGAATGATGCGTACCGAAGAGAACGGTGTCGAGGCTCCGGTTCGGCATGTATTCATACACGAGTAGCTTCTCCTGTCCTTCCAGGCAAACACCGACGAGCCTGACGAGATTCTTGTGCTGAAGCTTAGCGACTAGAACCAGCTCCGTTTTCAGCTCTTCTATTCCTTGCGTCGAGGTCTGCGACATCCGCTTCACGGCTATTTCTTGACCTTCAGAAAGGACACCCTGCGGAATCCAAGTCGGTTTTAATTACTCCCCAACGAAGATGTACATTACAAGTTTACAACCAACACTATGAGTGTATGACCGGCACCTTATAAACCGAACCGAACCCCCCTTGGCCGAGTTTGTTGCTTTCAGAGAAGTTATCTGTTGCAGATCGCAGCGTCGACAGGTCAAGAACAAGGGAATCGATGCTCTGGATGTCATCTTGGTTAACTGAATCTGTTGCAAGAGGGCAGGTGTAAAATGATCAGCGTATAACTAAATTATTAAACCAAGAAACAAAGACCAATTCCAATAGGAAAAATGTTATGTTTTTCAGGTAGTGCGATTGCATCATAGGATGAATGGCTGGTGTATGTTTAAATAATTTTAGATTATCAGTGAGTCACGGCCGTTCCGCTGCTGTTTGGCCAACGGATTCATTGCCAGTGTTAAACTGTTCACGTTGGTAAATGGTTTGGAGTCCATTGTTGAAAGCCAGATATGTTCAGAATTTTCAGTTGGCTTATACTTTCACATATCTCCTGTGGACTGTTTAATACCTATTGTCACCGTGGGTGCACTTTTCTGAAGAATATTTTCTTTGCATGCCATGCTGCTTTTACAATGTCAGGTTGACTCAGTTGCTTGTGAGACACCTAAGGATTCTTGTACGCTGAAATCTTAAGACCTGGTATTATGGTCCTTAAGTATTGTGACCTTGTGAGACTCTTAGTTGCAGTAGCAAGTATGATGGACCGAGCTTAAGACCAACATAAGGACGCAGGGGGAGAGGACTAGCTCTAGCTTACAGTGTACAGGCGGCTTTCTTTCTGCCTGTTTTCTCCTCCTCCAAAACCAAACGCACGTTGCAATGAGAAGTAATGATGCAGCAGCTGTAGGCAGTGCAATGGCCAAGACCAACCCTGTCCTATTTCTTGTTCTTCCTGCAATAAACAAATGATGTAGATTTCAGATCAGGCGCATCTACTATATACTAAAAGCATAATACAGGGGTCTAAAATAGAGACACCATGTTAATCCACATCATCAGAATTATTTTAACGGTTAGATTTATAATTTACGGCTTAGATTTAGCGAGCGATTACGTAAAGAGTCTGTCCTGTCACGAGTCCCTCTTGAAATAAATCGGGATGTACTTACAGTCTTTTTTTAGAATCAGGACGTACTTAGAGTCTTAGACGTAGAACCATCTAAAAAGAGATTTAGGAGGAACACGTACATATATGAAAAAAACGTACGGGGAATAGATGTGTTTTGGTCCAACTGGACAAGAATTCATGATTGAATCTTACATGCCACTATATAACGTCATCTATTGCATCAGCAAGCTAATACATGCAAACTACACAATTGTTTATTCTTGATTTCTAGAATATTGTTGTATGACATAGGAAGAAAAGCAAAGCTGATTCCAGAATTCCAGATTCCAGAATTGACAAATTAGAATTGAAATGTTTTCACCACACTACAAAAATTTGAAGATTATCCACAATTTTTTTTTTGGTTTTATACGTTGCATTGTCAATCTAAAAATGTCAACAAACTCGGTTGGGTTTAATGCCACAATGCTAAGCAAAAATTAGAATAGAGCAAATTAAAATTTATTCAAATTGCATAATTTATGAAGTAATATATTTAATTACTTATCAAATCCTCCTTCTGCCAATTCCTACATCAAGTTGACATGGTGGTTCAGGTGAGTTGGGTTTTTTCGGTGCCACTTTTCTTCTCAATTAAAAAGAATGCATTGTTCTGGGCAAGGAAAGATGGCTTTATTTGATAATAGCCAACATAGAGTTGTCGAGGAGGTCTTCAAAAACGATATAAAAAAAATAGATATTTTGGCGTTAAAAACATATACACCATGTTAATCCACAATATCTAAATTATTTTAACTGTTAATCCGTAATTACGGTTAAAAATTTGCGAGTTATTGCACAACTTTATTCTAGACTATGTCTCAAAACATAATATATGTAAACCCGAACAAACATATTGCCACAAGTCCATTAATGTAAATGTCACGAGTTCCTCTTGCACATACTTTCTCCCGTGAGAAACAAAGATACAACTTTCAGTTCACCACTACCGTTGGATCTTACTTAGGGTATGCATATGATAGTTAACACTTTTCATTCAGTCTCCATCGTCATGTGATCCGACGGCTTGTCCAATTCGACTTAAGCCAACGCCCTTGACGTCTTGCCATGATTTTGTTGGGGAAATCTCAGTTTAGAGAAGAGACGAGTGGCAGGTAGGTGGAGATGCATGAAGGGAAAGCAGCTAGACGGAAGCATCAGCAGCAGATAATCACCTATGATTTTGTTTTTGGTTTTCCTCCAATTAGCCACGTAATTAGGTAGTAACATGATATTTGGGTGTTCAGCAAGTTAGGATACGCCATTGAAAGTTGCTCGGTCCGACAAGGTCAAGTTCATCACACGTAGAGATTTTGGATCCTCGCAACTTTCTAAATAGCCTCTAAAATAAAGAAGAATTCAAAATCTTACTTTGAAGTAAAAAAATCATATCTTCTCACCCTCTATATTAAATTAGTAAATGCATGTGTAAAACTTTGCAAATAGGCAATCATGTTTTACTGACTCAAAGTGTGAGAAATAAAAACACATTCTGTAGTAAATTACAACTATGATGTTATTCACTTCTTTATCAAATGCATTAATTTAAGAATGAAATAAAGTACATGGGGAACTCGATAATTAAATAACTAAATTACAATTAGCTTAGATTTTTCCAATGAGTGTGCAATACTGAATTAAGTAATTAGACTGAGAACATGACTTTTATATTTGTTTTGAAATAACATATGAGGAACTATGGCTGACCGACGTTTCTATCACAGCGTTGTCGGGCATATTTGTCATTCCAGTTTCCACAAGAACCAACTCAAGATTTTTTACCCATCTTTTGTATTACCTTCATATTCTATTAGGTTCAAAGTCACGACATTTTTGGACCCTAAGCATTTTTAGCAAAAATATTGAGAACTACACATGAATGAGGTGGCATGCACCATAAAAAGGAGACCATTCAATCTTCTTGAACTTATGTTTTAATATATTTATAGGTAGTAGCGAATATATTTACTAAGCCTTGACAGTCTAAATCAAATGATCCAATAGCCATTTATGATTTTTTTTAGAATTGGAGTAGTACTTTGAATAAAATTCATATGGAAGTCTTACAGCTTGCAGAAGAATATCTGACATTTTCCAGTTTGTCTATCATGGAACCTACTTATTCATAAGCAGTGTTTTATGTATGTTAAAAATTTGACCTTCTTTGCATTTATCTTAATAGGCACTCTGTTGGAGATAGTGAGATTAATTTAATATGGAAGGCCATCACGGATAACCCACCTAATGTTCTGTACCACGTTGTATGTAGTTTTCAACTTTTAATGCTAAAAAAGGATAAATGAGAGCAGGTTCATGATAATGAATTACAGACTTGAGAAAAATTGAATTTAAAAGATAGTGAACTAAAGCTTAAAGAAAACTTGCATTCAAAAATTAGTTTTTTAATTCATAATAATGTGAGACGCATACCTTTATTTATAGGGAACACTCAACCCAACATAGAATATGCCCTCGCATTTGCGAAGGCCACGACGCTAGTTCTCTTCTAAAAAGAAACATGTTTTTATTTCTTTCTCTCATACTCCCTTCGTTTATAAATATAAGATATTTTAGATTTGTGAAGCAAATATATCTAAATATATTTTAATATATATATTTGAGTGAACCTACACACTAAAAGATGTCTAGATATATTTGTTTCACAAAGCTAAAACATCTTATATTTATAAACTGAGGGAGGGAGTACAATATAACAATTCAATGTATTCTTGACACCATGTGCCAAGGGAGTGATTTGTTTCAGAAACTCACCTTCTCCGATCGGCGCTGGCGCCGGCGCCTTTGCAGGCGGCAGCACGCCCGGGAGTTGCAGCAACGGGCGCCCAGAGTAGAAAGAGTAGGTCTCGAAACGGAAGTTGCACCGCACGCCGAAGACTCTCCCTCCCGGCTTTCCGACGAAATGCTGCGGAGTGAACCGGCCAATGATGTCCCTGAGGCAGCTCCGGCACTCGGCCGCTGTCATGTCCGGCGTGCACTGCGCCAGGGAGTAAATCCTGGGGTAGGCCTCGTCGAAGCCCTCCTCCCCCGTGCCGAACCGCCGGCTCGGGTCTTCCGCCGCGTAGTCGGCGGTGGCGTTGACAAGACGGCCGGAGGCGGCGTCGAACGCCGCCGCCGACCCCGCGCTGACGTTGTTGGCGTTCGCGGCGACGAACTTGCCCCTGTTGTCGGTGACGTTGGCGATGAAGTCCTGGTCGGAGTAGCGGAGGATGCAGGGGTCGTCGAACATGGTGGCGCGCCTGTCGAAGGCGCAGAGCTGCTGCGCGTTCCGGAAGGCGGCGGCGACGCAGGACGCGCAGGACGAGGCGTTGGTGTCGCCGCGGCAGAGCGCGAGCGCGTAGACGACGTCCGGCGCCGTTCCGGCGGCGCCCTTGGCGAAGAGGGCCGGGGACGCGGAGGCGTTCTTGGGGAAGCCGCTGGCGAGGACGCGTATGTTGGCCTGGTAGGCGCTGCCCTCCGTGTAGTTCCCGGCCGCGGCTTCGCAGAGCTGCCACGGCAGAGGCTGCGCGGCGGCGAGCGGCGCGTTGAGGAACGCGGTGGCTAGGACTAGGAGTAGGAGAGCAGCGGCGAGTTGGTAGGAAAGAGCACAACGGCGTCGCGTGCCCATGGCCGTAACGGAGTTGAGGTTGAGTTGCTGACGCTGAGGAGGAGAGGTTACCAGGCGTGCGCGTGCTAGTACCCAGTAAGAAGAAGAGCGACCGGCGAGAGCTGTGATTGACGCCCGACAGGCGGCGACATCAACGAACAAACAGTGCCGATCGGAACTGTTGCTGTTGCTGCCTTGGTGGAGCAGCTGATGGCGAAAGGAGTACGATGAGTCAGTGAGTGAGGTCGTGATCAGCGAGGAAGAGGAAATAAGCGGATGCGGTAGGTCGCGTGTCACATGCAGTCGGTCAAGCGAGGAGGCTACTGCATTCATGTCGTTGTGTTTTTTCTGCATCAGGTATTCCGGTACAGCGTACCGATGGCGACGGATTGGTACCGGGCATAGGAGGTGTCAAGATCAGCAACGAAAACTTGGCGACACGCGGACGAAACTGTATAGCTAGGATGACTTCCACGAGACTAAGTTCAGTCAAAGGTTAGAGGATATGTTGGCTCACCATTAGCCGCCGGTCTTCAGAAAACACACATGATTTCTTCCTGACGGACGCACTTCTCATCATTTTTCTTCTTCCGGGTCTTGGCATGCAACTCGTTCTCTTCGGTCTTTAGGGCATCTCCGGCGGACCGGCGCGTCGATTGTGCACGCCTAGCGGTGCGACGCATCTGGTCCGACGCGTCCGGTCCGACGCATCGGTCCACTAAATTTGGGTCACCGATGCGTTTCTGCGGATAGACGCGCTGTCCGCTCGTGTTCTCCCGCGTGGGTCTAGGCCCTGCATGGCAGCGGCTCAACGGGCGGGAACGATGATAGTCAAAGGCTGACCGCGCCACCTGACCTTCTGTGCGTCGCTCGTCGCTTCGCTCTATGTTGCGGCATTGGCAGCCTGCTGCGCCGCCCGACGCATGGCGGGGCCTCCACGCCGGCATCCAATGCCATCAGGTCTTTTTAAACCGGCCGCGTCCGACGAGTTCTTGCACACCGACACTGCCTTCTCCCTTCTTCCTCACTGTTCTTCTCCACATGACCGCAGGGCGGCGCTAGCTAGGCTATGGCCGGAGGCATTGGATCGAGGGAAGGGTGGCTAGGGCGCCGACCAGGCCGTGGCCGTGGAGGTACGCGTCGAGGGAGCCGCGGTGGTGGCGGCCAGAGCTCGTCACCGCCACCCACCCGTGGGCGCCGAGGACGTCATGGACGGCGCGACGAGAGCAGCATAGCGCCGCCATATCCCTCCCCCCCCCTCAACGCCGGAGCCCGAGCCTATTGACAAGTTCGAGTTCGGCGTCACCCTCAACTACAGCGGTGACCTAGACTCCATCAGGCGACCCCGCAAGCTCGGAGACATGGTCGACGAGAGGATGAACCAGGTCCTGCCGCGGGTGTGCAGCGGCGCCACCGGCTTATGGACCGCAGAGGTCCTCTTCGACCGCACCGACACACCGTACCTGGCCAGCGGGTGGAGGAGGTTCTGCCAGCGACACGAGATCCTGGCCGGGCACTTCCTCGTCTTCAACTACGATATCGGCCACCAGATTACGGTCACGGTCTTCGATGAGACCATGTGCCGTCGGCACTACGTCGCGCCCGCCCGCGGCAAGGCCGCCGTTTCCTCCTCCTTCGAGGACGACCAGTAGCTACAGGCTACTTTTTCTTTCCTAGGGCATGATCGTGTATGCAAACAATGTTTGCAATGTATCCAAAAATGTTTGCAATGCGATGCGAAATTTATTTTTATTACAACCGATTGCACAACTGAAACAAACACACTGACCACAACTCAAATCCTAAAAATCTACTAGCTGACTACGGCGCTGCCGCCGGCGGCGACCGGGCACGGAAGCCCCAATGCGCTTCTAGAGCCCGCAGTTCGGTGACCACCACCACTACCTCGTGCGTCATTTGATCGAACTAAGCGCGCAAACCGGTGTCTCCAGGCTTGGCGCGCACAACCTCCAAGAGCTACATTCGTATGCATGCAGTCGGGCCACCACCGACAGCATGACATCGCCTGCGACTGCCCACGAGAAAGGCTTCCCGGTGGTCTGGTTGTGGTAGCTACCAGCGCCGGGCGAATCAGAGGTGCCTTCTTGGCGCAGCCGCCCTCGCGAGTCCCCATTGTTGGCCGCCTGCTCGCCTGCCTGTCCCCCATCTCGGCGGTCATCGCCACTGCTAGGAACAGGGCGCCCTGGCATGGTGCTCGTTGTTCTGATGGGAGATGCCTCCAGTGGCATCGCCTTTTTATAGCAGCGGGGCGGAGGGAAACATGTTCCTAGACGGGAAACAGCAGTGGGCGGTGGGAAACAGCCACTAGCGCGGTGGGAATGCATTCGAACGCGGCGGGAATGCGCTGGCCAAATAAAAAAAAGTAACTGTCGGACAGGATGCGTCGCGGCCGCTGCGCGCATCGGCCAGGTGGGTCGGACCGTGACCCATTTTTTATCCGAGGCCCGACGCAAATGGACCAGGACGGATGGTTTGAGTCGCAGGTTTGCTTCGGCCGTTGAAGATGCCCTTACTGCCTTTCTCATGCACCACCAACGTGATCCATAGGTGGAAAGGCAGTGGAAGAACATTTGAATATACAGAGTTAGAGTTACAGACTTATAGTTAAATCATAAACCATCCAAAATTATCACGGTGAATTGGAAAAGGTTAAGGAATAGGGTGATAAATATTGCAAAGTTCAATTAAAACATCGCCCTGAAATCCTGAACGAGAAGCTACTTGTGAGAAGGAAAATGACTTACGTCAGGACTATACTAAACTTTTCAGGTACTTACTTTCATAAATTTTATTACTTTGGCACAAAGTTCTCAATAAGAGAGAGAGGATGAGGCAAGCTGCCGGTCTAGCCTCCAGCCCCCGTCCATTGAGTGCTCCTGGCCATTGCCGCCACCGCCAGTGGTGGTGGTGGTGGAACCCTTTCCGTCAAAGACGGAGGGAAGGGAGGCACCTGGGTGGCGCTTCAAGGGCGGTGTGGGGCGGTGGTTCAGGGGCTGGGCGGCGTGACCTTCTGGCCATGGCCTAAGGATCTCCGGTGGAGGGATGAGGTGGATCTGGCTGGTCGTGTCTTGATGTTCCAGATGCAACGGCGCCAATCCTGTGCGATGGTCCGATCTGGCCCTAGGGCCCGATCTGGGCCGGCATCTGCGAGGGGGCGGCTAGGCGTCATGGTGCATCAGCTGGTGGCATCTTCCAAGAGGGTGACACGCGCTGGTGCAGCCGGCAGGTTTCGTCGGCGTGTTCTGGGCGACACGGGTTCGATCTGTGCTACAGGCCCCGATCTAAGCCAGTTGAGTCCAGCCAGCCAAGCAGCAGAGAAGATCTGGCTGCCGCATTGGCCACGCCGGTGATGGCCTGCGGCACATGCTGGGTTGCCCTCTCCTCTTCGTCCGTTCCTCCGGGGAGATTACTTGCGGCGTGGGGGCTGTGAGTCTTGCAATAAAGGCGGCAGTCCAAGGATTCTTCTCGTGTCAAGATTGTGGTCTGCTTGAAGCTTGTCCTCATCGATCTGGCCTTGGTGATGTGTTCCATAAGGCTCTGCCAACGATCTCCATTGGGCGTCTATGCCTAGAGATTATTGGACCTGGTGGGATTCGGTCGCGCGCACCCTTGTGTTCTGACCGATCGGCTTTAGGAGGGAGTGCTGCGAAGCTTTGCTATCTGTTGCCATCATGGGTCATGCTTTCGAGTTCCTTGATGAAGTCAGAGGTGGAGAATGTCATAGCGGTGGAGGTGTGACGATGAGTACTGGCAGATCGAGTCTTCGATGTGATGAGGAATTTTCTTTGGTGATTTTTGACTTATAGTAGGAGCATCGGCAAGTGGGGTGCAGCAACATAGGAGAAGTACAAAGTATGAACTTTTAGGGTGAAAATTCTAGGTCCGGTCTTAATTGGTTGTGCCTGGCAATGACCTTGTTGAAGGCATTGTTTTGAGAGCAATGACTTCCTTTAAGGTGAAAACCTATGATTTATGATCGCGCGATGACGGCGCTTGTGCACCGTTTCCTTCCTGAAGGCACCGTTTTGGAGAATTTAGATTTGGCATGTTGCATTGGTGGAGGTTGTACTGCAGCTACAAGGATAGATCACTGTAGCGAGACTTTTCTTTTTCTTTCTTCTTCCTTTGTTAGGAGGTTGTGTGCATCCATACTGCCGTTAGGACATTGCGCTGTTGCGGAGGCTATGTGTAATTGGTATCTTCACGATATTAATATATATGCTCTTTATCAAAAAACCCAAAGAATAGGTACCGGAAAAAAGGTAGAAGAGTGACATACATCATATAATCACACACCTAGTTACTGAACTCTGGATAGTCCTTTCTGTCTTGGAGGGTAAAGTCCCTCATGCAATGTAAAAAATGTAATCTGTACATACTGTAGATTGTGTTGACTAATGAAAAAAATATGTAGGAACCTTTCCTACTGTTAGAGCTTCAAAAAAATAAAAAGGTAGAGATAGAATTTGTGCAGTTGCATCCAAAACTACGGAAAAATTGGGCATTTGTTTTGAGATGTCAAATTGAAGGATTTATCCTCAAAGGTGCTTACAGTTAGCACATCTACTGAAGGAGTTCCAAATTGAACATGACATTTGATCATTTCAAAATATGAGGGAATTTTAATGTGAATTAAAATAAAATAAAGGAGTCTTTTTACTTCAAACCATTCATTCACTTAATAAAGGATCTTAGCAATGTATAAGATCACAAGATCACATCTGAATTCAAATTGGAGGTTTGAAATATCTAAACCTGAATTAAATTCATAAAGTCATAATAAAAAATCCTTAAATCACAATAAAAATATGATAATAAAGATAATTTTATTTCCAATCTATAGTATTTTACATAATTTATTGAGCAAGGATTTGAATGATTAAAACTATAGAAGATAAACCCTAATACAAACTACTTTGAAACCTATCTAAAACCCTAGACTAAACCTATCTAAATACCTATTGTACTCTTCTTATCTTCATCATTTAAGCAACCAAATCTATCTTGCTTTGAATCTACAAAGCATAATTATAGAAACAACATGAAATGATCCTCAAGATTAAAATGTTGGAACCACCAAGTGGTAATTCCATTTAATGTAGAATCCAACAGAAGTGATCCTAGGAACATGTCCTAGGATCAGAGCATGACCTTGAGGGTAAATTATGGAAAACCAGAGAAAAATCATGAAATGAATCTTATTAAAGCCAGTAGATCACTGCCAAAGCACAGAGACAATTAAAATCATAGATAGAAAGTACCAGAACCAATGTAAACATCAGAGAGTGACCACGAAACCAATACGAAAACAAATCATGAACTAAATGACCATACCCGCATTTCAGTTAACTAGCCAATGAAGCTAAGCTAGAACAAGTTACTAGATCAAGGAACATTTCATAGTAACATAAGGATCTCAAGACCTTGGATTCATAAGAAAACAGAACAGATCTTAATTAACATAAATGAGTTAATCATATATAAAATGAATGATAAAATGCACAAGCTAGAGTTAAATCATGCTAATAAGATCATACTAATAACCATAATTGAATTTAAAGGAACCAGAAATAAATTATGGACATAACTAATACATAATTGGGTATCCACTTGTCATTGTCCAAAACTTAGACATGCAAAATATCTAATTTCAAACCATCATGCCATTTATGGCATACAACTAAAGTTAAAAACCTCAATTAGTTAACCACCAAAAATCGTTGACACCTAGGCAGCTTACAAACACACACACACACATACCTTTATCACCATTTGCATGTGGTGAGGTGTCAGCACCATGGTGCAAGCCACACACTATAAATAACAAGCCACCCCAGACCCAAAGCCTCACAAATCACACTTTGAGAATGCACCAAAAAATCAAATACATATATTTGGAAAAGATCAGAGGGAGTGGAGACCAATAACTGACCAAGGACTGGAAGAACTAGGCTAGAATAGCAAGAACAACTTGAAAACTGGATAGATCACTACAAATGTTGTAATTAAATCCTAGAAAATAGAAATATAAATTTGAAGCAGAGTTTGATCCAAAGGATCAAGGTCTGACTTGTAGTACCAGTAGTTCACGTTCTATGATGATCTTAATGTTGGGAGGCAAGAACTGGCACAATTAAGCTAAACTAATCACTACACACACACTCATCTAAGGCACCACAGTGGAATTAGCAAGCTAAAGCACCTAGGCACAACCCTTTAAATGACCTAAGAATTATATAAAGAATAGACAAAACCTTAATTATCTAAGGACACTAAAAATCACTCAAGAACAAGCAGAATTAACACCCAATCAACTTCTATATGCAAGCATAACCGTAAATCAATTGTTTGTATAAGCTTCTAAGTATGTAATTGTTTGTAATAACATTAACACTAATGAATTAAACATAACAATGATGAACTAATGGTGAGAACACTAGTAAAATGACAGGATATAAGCATGCTATCTAGAGTGAATAAGCTAGGTTTTAAGCTAACTGTAATTAATCAATTTCACTGAAGAATAGTAGCATTAACAGGAGCAGGAAGTCAATTAATCTTTACCAAGGTTCAAATAACTATAAACTTGAATAATCGAACCAAAAGAAAAAGCTAGGAGTAGTATACTAAAATCTACAAAAACCGTAGCTAGGATTATCTAGAGGATCAACTTAAGAAAATGAACACAAATAGTTGTGTTACTCTCACGAAACGAAATCCATAAGGTTTAGTTAAACAAGAATTTGATCAACTTCAAGTGCATGAGCAAACTAGTAGTAGTAGGCTTAGCAAGCTTAATAAACACCTAGGAACACTAGGGATTAAGCAAACAAATAGTAATCCCATGAAAATAAAGCCTGAGCATGATGAACCTAGAACGGAGCATAAGCTCGAGACAAGAGAGAAGAGAGAGATTAGAGAGTGAGAGAGAGAGATCAAGGAGACTAGACGACGACCGACGAGGGCATAGGGAGTACCCGATAGGTACATCGACTTGTGCCAAGCCATGCCAGTGAGGTAGGAGCACCTCGAGTGCATCCTAGTGCCAGGGACATGCCAGAGGTGCAAGCCGAAGCTCGGCAATCAAGCCATGGCTGAAATCCTACTTAAGGTTAAGTTTAGGCGCAACAATGATAATCTCGAGAGATGAATCAAAATGGATAGGATTAAGGAGCGGATAGGGTTAGGTGCAACCATGAACCTCCATGCTTTTTTGCGGATGGCTTGAATTGAGGATCAGAAGCCTCAATTTTCTTTTTGTTTCTAAGGGGATGATATCATGGGTGTGGTTGGATCTGATCGAAGGGGAACTGGTGGAGTGTGGGTGTTGGATCTTGATAGTCTCACTCTCTCCTCTTTAGCTTTCTCTCTCTCGGTGTTGTTTGTATCAGGGGCTCATTGTCGCCCCCGTGTGGGAGTGGAGCGGTCGAGGTTCCAACCCATCAACAGTCTAAGTCTCTATTGACCGAGATATCTAATTTTTGGTTTTAACCAAAAACCCAATGAATGGTTAATTGCATTGTTAGTTTTGCAATTCCATTCTCCAATAAATGAAATCAAAATTAAAACTTCACTATCGAATTTTTGGTTTGTACCGAACACCTCCTAGCCAAGGCGCTAGTCCCTCCAGGAATGGATTCTATGGAGGAGATGACGCACGTCTGCATAATTTTCCTTTGTTCTTCCATCTCTGCGGTCCACTATCCGGTGCCATCGAGGAATAGTTAGCCCATGTAATCTCGGTCTCCGTAACGGGTCAGGGCATCTCCAGCGGGCTGACCCATTTAGGTGTTTGAAGCGGTCCGAAATAGTCTGTTTGGGTCGGGCCGCAGACAGGAAATCCCACGCGGACACCGCCGGTCCGTTTAGATAGGTGGGTGCGCCCAGCGGGGTGACCCATTTTTTGGCCCGCGTCTGAATTGCGGCCAGTTTTTCTCTCATTTGACTTATAGTATAGAAATAAAAAATAGATTACAACAAAATATTAAATTAGTGCAAGATACATTACAAATAGTTTGCAAATAAATACTTCAAATATTTTACAATATAATTAACTAAAATCTAAATAAGTTCAAATGGGGTTGTTTCCAGGGTTGGTGACGGGGTTGTTCCCCGCATGAATCCAAATATGGTTCACCAAATCTTCATGGAGGGCGAGGTGAGTTGCTCGATCTCAAATCTCATGATGTGTATGAAGAAACTCCTGAAAAGAAGACGGTACAGGGTTTGGAGCAACCAACTCACCCTGAAAATCCCACCGCTGATCATAGACGCTATCATCACGTTCATCTTCAACGATGCATGTTATGCATGATCACACAAGCAGTCGTGACCTCCCACATCTACTGAACACTCCATGCCTTAGATGGGTGACGAACAATGGCCCAACGAGACTGAAGAACACCGAATGCTCACTCTACATCTTTCTGGCAAGCCTCTTGTTCTTTGGCAAACCGACCGTATTTTTCCTCAGTGGGATTACGATGTGTCTTCACAAAAATAGGCCACTCAGGATAGATACCATCAGCTAAGTAATAACCCTTGGTGTCTGTATGGCCCATAACCTCAAAACTCACTGATGGGGCATTGCCATCTATAAGCCTGCCAAACACAGGGGATCGTTGGAGGACGTTGATATCATTATGAGACCCTGCCATGCCAAAAAAAGAATGCCAAATCCATAGATCTTAGCTAGCAACGGCCTCAAGTATGACCGTGCAACCCTTAGCATGCCCTGAATACTGCCCTTGCCATGCAAATGGGCAGTTCTTCCACTCCCAATGCATACAATCTATGCTTCCAAGCATACCAGGAAATCCCCTCTTCTCGTTGATGGACAAGAGGCGTTGAGTGTCTTCGAGATTTGGCTCTCGCAAGTACACTTCGCCGAAGGCCGCAATGATAGCTCGACAAAAATTGTACATGGCCTCAATGCATGTAGACTCGCTCATGTGCATGTACTCATCAACAAGATCGCCGGCCACTCTATATGCAAGCATCCGTATAGCAGCCGAGCATTTCTGATATGAAGAGAAGCCAAGTTTACCTGTAGCATCCGGCTTGCATCTGAAATATGGGTCGTGAAGACGAACACCTTCAATGATTCGCCCAAATAACTTCCTTGACATCCGGAAACGGCGCCGAAAATAGTTTTGGTACAACGCCGTTTCCGGGTGGAAGTAGTCGGTGTAGAGCTGCACGTGGCCATTCTCCCAGTTGCGGTCCAGATTGGTGGCTCGCCCCTTCACGGAGCCCCTCCATTGAGGCATGTAGGCCTCATTTTGCTCATTGAGGACGGTGGCCACGGACACCATCAAGTCGGCATCGGAGTCGGTGTTAGACTCGTCGAAGAAGTGCGTGTAGAAGAACTCATTGTTGAGGTTGACAATGGCCGCAATGTCGTCGTCGTCCAAGCTGCTGTCCCGCGGCGCGCTCATGTTGGCAAATGGCCGAACAGGTTGCGCGCGGCCTGGGAGGACAGCTCTCTCAACCCACCCTGCTGTGGCCGTCAAAGGGTGGCCAGCGGCAGCCTAGGGCGGTGTCGGGGTGCGGTGGAAGGAGGGGCTTCTTTTTGGCGGTCGAGGGCAGCAAGCGGACACTGGCGGTGGGCGTGGCAGCGGCGGCGATGGAAAGGAGGAGGAGCACGCGCAGCAGGGAAACACAGGGGAGGAGAGGGGGAAATGGCTTGGAGTCTCTGTCGGCTGGGCCCGGGGTGGACAAGGAGGGGGGCGCGAGAGGACGCACGGGCTGTCCTGGCCGACGCATTTTGGGCCCAAATCTGAGACCGGAATGGGTGCGCGCGGACGCCTTCGGACAACTTTGTCTGTTTGGGTCGCCCCGCTGGGCCATGTGTTCTGTCTGCACGAACGCGTTCGGACGCGGGATGGTCGTTTGCGTCGGCCCTCTAGAGATGCCCTCACTCTTGTGTCTTGTGGTCGGCATGTGACACTCTCCCTGGGTGAGCCTTGCGTCATCTGTCGCAATTTTGTTTGGCGCCTTGTTGTTGGGTGTGTGGATGATGGCAAGCGCAACATTGCTCTTCCTTGACCGCCACAGATGAATTCGACAACGTCATGATCTGGTGACCACCACGTGGACGATCCTTGTTTGATGTGCCACAAAGTATTGGTCTCATCGCTTGACGCAGCCTGGTTTATCGATTGAAAAATCATCTTTATCCAACATTGCCAAGGCTTATGGCAGAGGAATTTTTGACAAAAAAGACCACCCGTACCAATAATTTGCTAGAAAAGACCATGTTCTAAAAAACTTGATAAAAAAGATCACTTCTAAGTGGCGATAGGGCGTGCCAGCCGACACGTGGCACATGCCGCAACGGGCCGAGGAGGCACGCACATGCCGCATCCAGTGCAGGCGGCACCCCAGTTGCCATCGAAAGGCGTCACATGAGGTGGGCCCTGCCGCCACCGACTGAGGAGGCAGGCCTGACAGGCCGAGGCGGCATGTGATTGCATGCAACTAATCACTCAAAAAACTACGTAGAAAGTATTAAGTACGTACCTCGCACAAGTGCCTTCCGTTCTATGTACATCATGATACCTGGCTTGCGTTTTATCCCTCCTCCTGGTCACTTAATCTCATAGAATATGAACTAAGCTAGCTAGCTAGAAAAACAAGTTACGCTTAAGTATACTATCGATCGATCCAAAAATAAATGCAGGTTTGGCATACCTCCTCATCCAATGGCGGCAGGGCCCACCTGTAACGACCCAAGATTTTATCAAATTTTGGGGGAAAATTTTCGCTTTTGTTTTGCTTGAGATGATTGGAAATTCACTAAGATTTAAAACTTCTGAGTCTATTTAAAGGCTTTATTAGAAAACTATTTTAAACTTTCTATTGTTCTTAAAGAACTCATTTGAGAAAACAAGATTTCAAAGTATTATTTTGTTGTTATTTAAAACCTATGCAAGCTTGCTCGCAAAGGAGTGATTTTCAAAATGTGATATCCTTTAAAGGATTACATTTCTAAAGCATTGTTTGAAAATAGATTTCAAAATGTTATTCATAAAATATATCCTCTATTTTAAAAAGGATTAGTTGAAAACCCTATATCTATTTTTGTATTATGCAAGCAAAGCCTTTTGCTAAATTTATAAAGCTTTTGAAAATCTTGTTTTATTTTGGGAAAACATGTTTGTTACTATTCTGGAATGTTGGTTGGAATTTTAGAAAATTTTACATTTTGGTTTGAAGCCATTTGAATTCAATATGCAAAATCTATACAGAAATAAAGAAACCAGAAAAGGAAAAGAAAGAGAGAAGGAAAAAAATAAAAAGGGCCTCAGGGAACCCTTTCGGCCCAGAAGTGAAACCAGCCCGCAGCCCAGGAAGGGAAAACCCGAATCGGTATCTTCCCTCTCTCTTGCACGCTGACAGGTGGACCAACCCTGTCAGGTTCTCCTTCCTCACGCTGATCTCGCCGGCGACCGTTTCCTCACAGTAACTCTCCTCCCCGATTTATTTCCCGTTTAATGCCGGCCGTTTCTTCCTAGCGCCCACGCCTATAAGTAGCCGTGACCTTCTCCCCCATCTCCCTTTCGTTTCCCCTGCACGAGACGCCGCCAGGCTGGCGGGATTTCTCGCCGAAGTCTGCAGACCCCGACAGCCTTCATCGTCGATTCCGACGCCATAAGGTACCCCGCCGCCAGATTTCTACACCTCCTTGACTCCTCTCTCCCACGCGCATCTCCTCATCATTTCGGTTTGCCCCAGGAAGCCCCAGAACGACATCCTCGACAATCACCGGAGCCGCCCGAAGCTAACGCCGCCTCCAGCCGCCTCCCTTCTCCTTGCCCGGAAGCAATCGAGGTCGGTGATCACGTTTTTGAGATCCCCGCCTTGCCCTGCACCTCGTTGTAACCCTGCCGTCGACCAGGAGCCTTCAGAACATCGCCGACGTCCACCTCTGGCCGCTACCTTGCCGACGGCCAGCCGGAACCCTAGCCGAGGTGAGACACTCTCCCAGACCTCTTCTCGTTCGTTTGATCTAGATCTAAGAGTCCAAAATAGATCACTAACCCGAAGGGGTATTCCCAGATCTGGAGCGTCCAGTCTAAGTTTAATCTGACGGCTCACAATCAGGATCCATCCGAATCGGTACAAGCCAATAGGAGGCTGCCACGTAGCCGTCTAGTCTCTGCCCCAGTCAAACCAGACAACTTGAAATCAAATTCGAATTTTAAATTTCAGTTTCTGTACTAATCTTGTAAAATCGATAGAAATTAATCTACTGGTCCAAAAATAGCAAATAATATCTCGTTGGAATCCTTAGGAAATGTACAATCCATCAGTACAATAATATCTTATATTTTATGGGTTCAATTTGAAACTATTTTCAAATTGGAATCAAACCTTCTATTAGCTTGCTAAATTCATATCTTTTGAACCAAGTGTCCAAAAATTATGAATTTGTAGTCTCTGGAATCCTCTCAACTTGTAGAACATCATAGGATCAAGAAAATCCAAATTTGATACATGCACACACTTTGTGCATTCAAATTTGTCCAAATCACTACTCTGATCATAGTTTGAATTCTATAACTTATTTTGGAATGAATCCAATTGCAGTGACTTTGTATTACTGCAAGCTATCCAGTAGTATCACTCCCATATCTGATTGAAACACTTCACAATTATTCAAATTCTAATATGAGAATTTGAGTAGTTCCTATATAGATAAATTCTATTTCTATTTCATTTAATAATTCCTTCTACCATAGCAAATCTCATAACCATACCTAGTCATCAAAGCTATCTGAATAACATCTTGATCAAGATCATATCTACTTAGACCTATCTTATCTAGTTCACACATATTCAAATTACAATTGTGTTGTTTGAGTAAAGTGTGACACATCTCAATCCTAGATTCTACGCTTGCTATCCTTGTAGTGTTGATCAAATCAACATTATGGCACCTATCTGACACTCCTTGTACCTAATAGAAACCTTGAACCATAATCTCAAATGTTATCTACCCCTACTCTATCCTCTATCCACTTGATCCCGATCTCATGTATAAAACTATTCAATTAACAAATGAGTTAATTGAGTAAAATCAATATATCACAAACCCCTATCCAAGCCTATGTGTAACTTATACCATTATGAATAAGTGTTGTCACACTTTAATTCAGTAGTGTTTTGTTGCACTATTGTATACTCATGTGAATCCATCCACATGAATCATCTCTAAACTCTACCTTTGCTTATGCCAAGCACAAGATTTATATCACTACATCGTACCTTGGAGGACCAATCCTTTCCAATCATTTGATCTTGCCACTCAAGCTCTCAAAATCCATATCTCACAATCCATAATTCTTTTGCCATATCTCTCTTATCACAGTATCTTAATAAACCCAAAATGTAAAACAAACCCTTTTCAATAGCTTGTCTTGTTGTTTATGTTTGGATTGTATAGTGTGTTTATTTGTGTGCAATATTTCCTGTTTAGATTGTGAAGAGGAGCTGAACTACAAGTGTGATTGCTGTGAGTGTGCTGGTCGTTTCCAAGGCAAGTGACACACATATCCCCAACCTATTTTACTACTGCATTAGTGTTTTCCAGTAGTATGCATGATAGGTTGATTTTCAAAGAAATCATGAAATGTTTAGAACCTAGTAGTGTATAGCTATCCTTGAACCCCACCTGTTAGGATTGCAAGATTACTTTGGAAAGTGATGCCATGCTTTACTGATAAGTTGTTCTAAAATTAAACTACAACTTCAATGAACTACCTGGGTGGATTGGTGTGGCTTTGGGTGTGTTGAGTGTCTACTTAGGAGTCACATATCTTGGAAGTGAAAACCATGGTATGTGTTAGTGGCCTAAGTAGTACACTTGTGGTTTGCCACCCAGGAACAAAGAGATGGCTATGTCTTCCATGCTTAGAGTGCTTCCAGTGCAGCCTTATGACACTATGGGCTCTGTCTTGACTGATTAGATGTGAGGGTGCAACTTGCGTGCAAGAAGTGGTGGTAGTTGAATTGTAGGTTGGGAACGGAGCTTGCTAAGTTAGTTGCCCTCTCCTTCTAAAAGGTCTCGTTTCATTTTATGTATGGGCATAAAATGAATCGTAAGGTGAAAGTGCACAACCCTTGCAAGGTGTTTAAACTAATCGATTAGCCGTGTCCCCGGTTATGGACAACTTGAGTCTCTAGACATGGAATGTACGGAAGAATCTCATCACCTTTTTGAAATAATTAAAATTTGTGTAGAAAGAGGGGATGCCTCAGGGCTACATACTGGCAGTGAAAACCATGTATGTGGTGGTGACCTGAGGTATCAACCAAGTTTTGAAGAGTGACTACCCAGGGCTACATACTGGCAGTGAAAACCATGTATGTGGTGGTGACCTGAGGTATCAACCAAGTTTTGTAGAGTGACTACCCAGGGCTACATACTGGCAGTGAAAACCATGTATGTGGTGGTGACCTGAGGTATCAACCAAGTTTTGTAGAGTGACTACCCAGGGCTACATACTGGCAGTGAAAACCATGTATGTGGTGGTGACCTGAGGTATCAACCAAGTTTTGTAGAGTGACTACCCAGGGCTACATACTGGCAGTGAAAACCATGTATGTGGTGGTGACCTGAGGTATCAACCAAGTTTTGTAGAGTGACTACCCAGGGCTACATACTGGCAGTGAAAACCATGTATGTGGTGGTGACCTGAGGTATCAACCAAGTTTTGTAGAGTGACTACCCAGGGCTACATACTGGCAGTGAAAACCATGTATGTGGTGGTGACCTGAGGTATCAACCAAGTTTTGTAGAGTGACTACCCGGGGCTACATACTGGCAGTGAAAACCATGTATGTGGTGGTGACCTAGGAGTTATCTCGATATTAAAGAAAATTCAGAATGCTTTAAAATGTTTTGGTTTGGATAATATAGGATAAAACTGCCTTATGCAAATTAGCCTTTGAGATCCACTAGCCAAATATCATGTAGTATAATCTTTCCACAAAATGCCACCAAATATGTGTCATTTGCCAGTACATCATTGTACTGACCCCCTTTGGGGCTACATATTCAAACGTGTAGGTTGTTCTGATGAGGAGTAAATGGAGGAGTCTTGAGCCTGCATACCAACATGACTGCCTGTGGCACATTGCTGAAGATGGAGGCTCATTGCAATTTACTTTCCGTTGTGTTAGTTTGTGTTAAACTCTGGTATTCAAGCAAGTCCAAGTGGCTAAGCTATTTCTGTAAGGTTTAAAGACCATTGTATCTGGATTTGCGATGTAATAAATGACACTATCTGCAATGATTACTATATTTTGTACTGTGGTGCTATCTATTGATCCAGGGAGTAGCACATTAACACAGTAGTTCTACCTTGGAAAAGGTGGGGCGTTACACCACCGCATGTATGGATGCAAAGAACCCTTCATGAAAAGTAGGGTGCGACCTGATCCAGCAGGTGCCTGCTTCCACGGCCAGTGGCGGTACATGCCACGTGTCGTATGGCAAGCCCTGCCGCCACTTAGAAGTGGTCTTTTTTGTAAAAAAATCATGGCAGAGGATAACAGTTCGGCGAGGCACATGATTATCTGTATTTTTATTTTTGCAGGGTGTTTTGTACAGAGTTAATTGAGACCCATATTTATCCCATACGGTAACCAAATTGATAATCTAAAATAGATCCACTGTTATGGTCACTCGTAGAAGCTGATTAATGCACATGGTTTTAAATATTGAGCTATATCAAGGCTTCCACAATAGTGGCGCTATATCAAGAAAAATAGCTTTGGAGCACGGGCTCTTTTTTATTTTTTTAACCGACATTTTAAAGTTCCATTTTTTTAAAAAAAAATCTAGATATAATCAACTATGTACACTATGAGCGTTTAAATTTTGAATGTGAAATACCTTGTATTTTAGCTCAGCAAAAAAATGAAAATTGGACAAAATTTGAAAGTGGCACCATTAATGCTCCTAGATCTGCAATTTTTTATTTTTACCGAGGCTAGAATACATGGTATTTCATGATAAAAAAATTCACAATGATAGAATAAAACATTGACTACACTCAGGGTTTTTTAAAAAATCAAAGCTTTAGATTTGATTTTTTTGGAGTTTGAAAAAGGAAACGATTGGAATCAGCCCACTAATCGTGTGCAATGATAGGCTGTCCTCCGCGCCCTCCGATCCTCCTTTGATCCAACACTCCCGGTGCCCCAACATCACCCGCACGGAGAGGAGGCTATTCAAAGACGAAGTCAACACTTTTTGCTCCTGGAAGGAAACCACACCCTGCAGGGAGAGGAGGTGACGTCTGGGGCGATTCGGTGCTCCCGACACCGGCGACGCAGCAGAGCGGCCGGAGCAAGTTCTTCTCCGACGAATCCCCGCCAGCGACGAGGCCCTTGGATCCCCAGGTCAGCCTCCCCCTGGTATTCTGTGGCCATGGCCAAATCCATGGCTACTTCAGATCTGAGATATCTAGCCGGTTCAAGCCAGGAAGATGAGGAACTGATGGGAATGGGTACAGGATCATCGTCTCTACCGCCAATGGAGCTCCGGTGAGCCGGATTCATGGCCAGCGACACCGAATCCAACCAAAGCTGCCATGAATGGGATTTTTTGAGGAACTGGTCTATGATGTTGTATAGGGCTACCCGATATGTTGTGAACGCCAACACGATATGTTGTAAAATGTTGTACAATTGATTTTCTAAAACATAACAAACTCGTATGAGTTTTGTTGTGAATGCATACATGAGATGTTGCATGGTTTACCTGGCGTCTACTGCAAGTCTATTTTCTTAAATTTTCTGGCCATGTTTGAAATGCTGAAAATATGCAATTATTTGTTGTTGTAATTATTTGTGTGTTTTGCTGAATAGTTGCTGATTTTCAATTTGGTAGGAAAAAAATTTGTCAATCACTTTTTAATTGCTATAAACACATAGTTTTTGTTGTAGTAGGTTGTGTTTCTTGTTGAAGTAGTTTAGTAATTTTTACTGTAAATCAATATGTAGCAAAAAAAAATTGTACTCCCTCTGTTCCTTAATATATGGTGTATAGTTTTCTTGCACAAATATTAACACACAGGCTAAAAAGGAAAATTTTGATACTTTTAGATGTTAATACAGGTAGGTGATCGATGTGAGAATAGTTAAAAAAATAGAGAAATCTTGATATTTTATCTCTCCTAATCATATTGAATCCTAAATTGTGTAAACAAATCCCACAATGTCGTCATACACCTTATATTCTGGATTTTATCACAGAAAACTATACACCTTATATCAAGGAATGGAGGAGTACTATTTCAGCTTTGTTTTGCAACATTTACTGTTGTTAGGTGTTGCGACGTTTTTGTTGTAATAGCATATTTTTATAGTACGTGGTGTGACTTTTTTGTTGCAAAACTCATAGTTCTTTTGTTGAAAATCAACATGATGTCATTTTTATGTAAACTAGCACAGTGGCCCGCGCACATGTGCGGGCAACATCTTAATAGTCTTGTGAATTTTCTTATACGATTCTTAAAGGGAAAACAATTCTTCTGAACTTATAAAAATCAAGATTTATCTAAATTATAGGATGGCATGCTCAAATAGTTCTTTTTATTGAATTTTGTTGTTTATATAATTAAGTAATCTAAAATATTAAATTGACGATCTAGTGATATGCGAAGGACCCAACCCGGACATAGTGAGTATATGCGTAATTTCTAGTTTTTTGTATAATTTTTTATGGCATATAGTATATTTTTGTTGAGGAAATTTATGATTAACTTTTTTCCATAACAATCCTATCTGCTCCAATAATATATTTTCATGTTTTTTTAATTGGTTCGCTTGCATTTTTGCTTGAAGCTAATGTGGTTACGGCTTTCGAGCAGGTATTTATTGCGCGTTGTCATGTGATAAAAAGCCTGCTAAAAAAATAAAGAATAGTTATAATTTTCTTTAACTCCCTTTCTTGAGACATTCCTATTTTCTCCCATTGCTTACCGTTCTCTATCCCATTCTTCTGGTCCGCCTTCTTGTTTCCAAATCTGCAAAATCTGGTTGTCTCTGCTCCCAGGATTCCACAAATCTGGTTGTCTCCACTCGCTCTCGGAATCCACCGAAATCAGCTAACCCATGTTCTCCGTACCCCCACAAACTAAGTCTCCAAATCGAGAATCCTGGCAGACGTCCGGGCTGACGCGGTTCAGGCCTCTTCGAGTTCGATCTGAGCAGGAGGGTGAGGCTTGCGGCGGAGGTCAGCGGACGTCTACTTTGAGAAGACAGGGGTCATTGTGAGTTGTGCCTATCGCTATTGTGAATCGTTGAGGATGCTGCCACGAATTGGTACCATCCTGATTTCTCTTCTAGTTTTGATTCTAGAATAGAAGTACCAATGCACTTTCTTGTGATATCAGATGATGCTATTTTGTCTTTGTTCCTCTCGTCGTATTGATATAATTATATGATACATTTTAAGTGTGAGCTACATATTAGTTCCAAGGAGCTTTCATGCTCAGCTATTCTGCATACACAGCTCGTAAATTTTTCCACTCTATCCCGCACCATATCATTAGTTTCTCATCAAGTTATTTACAAAGTAAATGATTTGTACCCATAGCATTAACATGTTTTTTTGTCTCATATCATATATCAAGATATAATCCTGTTAATATTAGTCATTCTCTGTCAGGTCCGTTTTATGTTTAGAATTTAGAAATTGGCCATTTCATTTCGTTTGTGGTCTAACTTACTGATCAAACATATATTGTAATGTTTACAGATGTACTATCAAATTACAATAGAAGCCTGAAGTTTTAAACATCCGATGTGATCAGCATTGTGTTTTCTTAAAAAGTTTGCTAATATAGGCTATGAAAGTATATTTAATGAACTTACACTCAACATAGAGATCATCATAAGAAACCATTAGCTTAGCGAATCTCATCATCATGAAAGTAAGTAATGGTGTCTTAAACTTTGAGCAATTTTTAGAACTAATTACAACAAATTTTTATGCATGTTTCATATATTTTGGTACAGTAGTAAACAACACCCAACCTGCCATATAGTGCATAAAAACTTGTAAGTATATGTAAGTCATGTATTTCGGTTTCTAAGTTCCTTTATATATGAAGAATTTGGAAGCTCTATTCCTGGGTATTTCAAAGTGTCTTTGTAACTTCTCTCATGAGCTTCTCTATTTCTACCAAGGCATGTCCTTGCTTCTGTGATGCTGTCACGCAAAGTGTGGAATATTTTAAGAGTTATCTGTCTGTACTCTACGTCTTCGCTTAGAACTTCCTAGCATGATTCCAACATGAGTTTAGGATTTTTCACTTTGCATTTGCATAAGATGGTTGTAAAATTTGCCTTAGCTGCTTTCCAGTCACCCAATTTAATTCCTCATGAATACTCTCCAGCCACTATTTCTCGTGATTAAGAAATCCTAGTGCTTCCCAAGCTGTTTGTATGATGTGTGGATAACTCCATTTACACTTCATATGTCTTCGAAAGATGTGGATCCTTTAACAACGTTAAGTAGCATTCACACGTAATATTGTTCAGTGCTTGCTGGATGGGTGTAATATATCCTTCCAATTGATCTTCCTTCCTTCATTTTGGTCCACTTTGTCAGTTTCTTATTCCATACCCATTTTGATGGGAATTTTGCATATGTTAGTTGTCTGGCTTCTTCACAAATCGTGTTTGTGTCCATCCGCTGTGTAAATTAAGTGATTCCAACTCTTTCCTTTCGTACGATCTTTGATAAATCTTTAGAATCCAAAACATGACTTGTTGCTTATTCTGTATGTGGAAAGGAACCTTTCAAGACAAGGATCTTGAAAGTGCATCTCGAACTGTCTTCCATAGGTAGGTCTCATTGCCTAATACTTGTTTTCCCAAATCTTTGTCGATTGATTCCATTATTGAATCAAATGCATTTAGTCTTTCAGAGTTAAGATTATTGAAGATCCTCAAGTGCACTTTTTTTCGCTCCTCTTTGCTGTAGCTCATCTCTTCATTAAGCGGCTTTTTTACAAGTTCCTTGATCTCTCAAGAATTTGGAAGTTCTATTCATGGGTATTCTTTAAGTGTCTTTCCAGCTTGTTTCATGAGATTCTCTATTTCCACCAAGGCGTGTCCTTGCTTCTGTGAAGTTTGCCAGGAAAATTACAGGATAGTTCAAATTTTTTCTCTGTTTGTACTCCATGTCTCTGCTCAAAAACGTTCCAGCATGATTACCACATGATTTAAGGACTTGTCACCTCACAGTGGCATAAGATGCTTGTGAAAGGCTGTCTTAGCTTGTTTCAAGTAGCACAATTTGATGCCTCATTGATACACTCAAGCCACTGTTTGTCATCATCAAGAAATCCTAGAGTTTTGCAAGCTGCTTTGTATGATGTGTTGAAAATTTCATTTACAGTTCTTATCTCTTAGAAAGATGTGCATCCATTGAAAACATTAAGTAGAATTCTCATGTAATATTTTTTCCATCTTGTTGGATGGGCTTACATATCATTTAACTGATCTATCTTTGTTCCTTTTGGTCCACTTTCTTTTTTATTCGACACACATTTTACGGGAATCATGCGTATGTTAGTTGTCTGGCTTCTTCACACATCTTGTTTGTCTGCCTCCACTATGTAACTTTAGTTATTCCTACTCTTTTTTCTATACAATCTATGTTAAATCTGTAGAATTCAAGAAATGACTTTTGCTTATTCTACAGGTGCAAAGGCAATCTTCAATGCAAGTATCTCGGAAGTGTATTTCAAACTAAAATAATCTCCATCATGCGTCGTTTCCTAATATATATATATGTGCATTCGAGGTAGTTCTTGATGTCATCATTTTCTCTTAGTGATGTCGCCTGGTCATCACCTTTATTTATGTATTAATAAGGGCATTTTATCGATAGAGATCTGTTGCACACCTCGACATTTATGTGTGCTTGATAAATTACCAGTAGATTTCTATTATATGGGATGACATATCTGCTATCCATTTGACCACCCCCTCCTCGATGCATCTTCCATCCTCTCGCCTTCTATATATGTTAGGTATCCATCTTCGTCGATGGTTGCATTGATGTTAAACTTTCTTGGGAAATTTCATATACATCTGTTATCAATAATGCATGGTGAATTCGTGTTGTTGCACTGCATGGTCCATGTTTTATGTAGTTTTCAACAGCTATATATCCTTCTGGATCGATGCCCTTTTCTGGTATCTGAGCATCTTGTCTTGTCTGCCTCTGATGGTTCTGGATATTTGTGTTCCTTTTCCCTATTGTAGAGGAATATATGATCATGTGTGCATGCATGGGGGGTGATCTTCTTCATTGAATTTCTTTTCTGTATATCTTCATTGAATTTATGTATGTCTCTATTAAATATCATATTATTAAATATCAAGACTGTAGATCTTCATTGAATTTCTTTTCTTAGCTTGTAGTTTTACCATTATTATTGACGATCAGAATTTTTTGGCCTCTGGTGCTGCATTGCTTCTGCTTTGCATTTTTTTATTTTCGTATTTAGTCTTCCTTCTCTAGCTATCTCTACTGAATAAATTTCACTACATAAATTGCTTGCAACCCATATTCAGATGACATTGGGCAAGGACATTGTTATTTACACAGGTTAGCTAATAATTATGTTTGGTAGTGCATTTGCAATTTTTTTAGTACTCACACATAGATCAATGGATGCAACCACATCGCTACTTCCTTTTGTAGATTTATCATGTACATGATTGGTGGATCAAGTGATGGCACAATTAAATTCAAATACACGGTAGTGATGCTGACATGTGAAGATTTAGATTACCTTGCATAGCTTTTTGACGTTCATCCAGGTGATGAGCATGCATGCAGGGATGATAATTAGCACCATACATATGTACCAGTTGAAAGGTAGCTATAGATGCAAGAGGATAGGCACGCTTGTAATAGTTGCCCGGTATTGCAACCTTGGCCGGCGGCGATGCATCTGAAGTTTTAAAGATTAGGTCAACAATATGACACTATGTATTGACAATTGAATTGATTTCTATATACAGCGTGTACAAGTACCTGAAGACATGCACATGTTCCTAGCCTGAAAAATCATGGTGTACAGTGCTAACACCGTTGCTCTATTCTGCACTTGTTTGGGCTTCCCAGCGATGCTGCCCATCAGTACATGCATGGATTTTATTGGAGATGCAGATCATCAGCCCTATGGGTGACGTGTATGTTTCCTGGGACGGTGCAAACCACCTGGGAGGGTCTCTTCCAGTTTCCTGCCTTAAAATCCATGATCAACGCCCGCACCAAGATAGAGGGATCACATAGATTGGAATTGGCTAGATTAAGCGAGTGTGAAGGAACGGAGCGATGCATGCAGGCCGTGCGTGGCCGGCGGCGCACTGAAATCTTCTTTTCTCGTACAAGACCTAATTTGATGGCTAGCTGGATGAAACGTTATATTGCATTATAATGGCAGTGGTGGGTAATTTTAGTCCAGTTTAATCTAATTTAATCTAACGGTCATTGACTCTCAGTCTATAAAATAAACAATCGGATGTTTCTGATTATTGTGGGATTTTTTAGACTATTTCTCTTTTTTCTGGTGACCCCATCATTTACTTTTAATATATAATAGATATCGTGATAATTAGGGGACAACGGGATATACCCCTTTTTTTACTGAAGAAGCCAGGATTATAAGGCGATTTAAGGAAAATCGAGAGGCTCAAATACAAAATTATATCACATGTTATTTTCGGTCGTTGAATCGCGATCTTACAGTTGTCACTGATTTTTGGCTCTAAATTGGGCAAGCCACTCCTAGCACGCACCTTTAAAAAAGGAAAACACTTCTAATCCATCGGGGGATCACGTCTCGTGATCCTCCGGGTCGGTTGATCGACGTGTGTCTGTTACATGAGGAGACAACGATGCTTTGTAGGCCCTACCCACATGCGTCCGAGCGTTATCCTTTCCCACCGCTTCCCCTCCATAGAACTGTTTCCACTTTGTTTGACCTTTTTTCATCTCGCGGAGAGGAAGTTTGATCCGTCATGGATCAATCGGCCTACTGCCGTCCATGCCGCCCGCCGGCTCCAGCAAGCTCCCTGAGCTTGAGCCCAGCCTTCCGCTCCCTCGTGCTCCCTCGCGCCCTGCGAATTCAAGCAGGGAACAATGCCCCATCGGCGGTGCCCCTCTTCGATGGTCGACGCTACCACAACCGGCTGTCAGCGCTGCTGCTACCGGCGGCTGGCGCTGCTATAATTGTGGAGGTGGTTGTGACAGGCTTTGGTGGCTGCTACAATCGGCGATGACGCCCGCTACAATCTACGTCGGTGTGCTACAATTTGCGGCGGTGTGCTACAAGCTGGCCGCACCACCGCCATTGCCGCCACGTACCACCAGTGGTGCTGCCACGCGCCACCGCCGTGGCTGCCACCTGCCACCTTTGATGTAGTGAGCGGGTTGGCAATGTCTTCTCCGGTGATGGGCGAGGCTTACAGAGGAGCGACAGAGGTGTGATGCACTGCTGCAAGGAGACGAAGGTGAGCGCCACCACCGTTGCTGCGAGCCGCTAGCCCGCCACCGCTGGCGTTGTAAGCGGGGATCAAAGCTCCGGCGACCTCTTTCTCTGGCGACGGGCAGTGCTCTTGGCGAAGCGACGGGGGTGGTGCTTCAAGGCAGATTGCGAGCGGAGCAAGCGAGGACGGCATGATAGGGTGGTGTGGTGCTTTTCCATAAGCGCAGGAATTTTTCTCTGATGACACGCATTGAATGCTGGAGGTGGGGGATCAAGGCTTCCGATCCTCCGAGGGACGCTCAACATGCCCCTTTAAAAAAGCGCTAAATTGATGTACTCCGCTATATCACCGCTTCCCTAATAGTGGGCTATAACATTTTGAGCACGATGCCATTAAATGGAATTAGTGTACACTCAGGAACTTGCTCGCTATGGCTCGGTAAGAGCATCTCCACTCACCCCCCCCAAACTATGACCACAACAAACGATTTTTAGGCTGTTTGGGGGGTGCCAGCGCCAATTTTGGTATGGGGGCAGCGGTTTCCTAGCCGTGCCCCCATCCCAAATTTCAAATTCAATTTTTTTTTATAAAATAGACGAAATTCATAGATAGTCGGCAAATTTTACAAAGAAAGGCAAAATATAACTAAAACAGAGGAAAACCTAATCTAATGCATGTCGAGGCGGCGGTAGGAGACATCGTTGTAATATCCCGAGATTTATTAGACAAACTAAATAGGTTTAGCAAGATTGATTGTGCGTAATTGCATTTCATTAGACTAAAAAGACGGGGAAATTTTTCGCGCTTTGTTAAGCAATAGAAGTAGACGATGTTACTCTCGAAGAAAAGATCGATTGTTTGACTCTTGAAGAGAGGATTGCTTGTTTGATTCATTAACTGATTGGTTATTTGTTCCTCAAATTGGTTGATTGTTTGTTTGATTCATTGATTGGTGCATTATTTCAATGGTCATTGAAACAAAATGAAAATTTGACATGACCTTTGCTAATTTGCCAACAATTTGAGCAAAATTCATATATATAATTCAATAATACACACAACAAGATGCATAAACAACAAGTACATGAACATATATACCTAAGATTAACACTTTGGAAGATGAACTTCCAACACAATCATGCATACACATTATTTAAAATACAAAGCACTCACAAATGGGTTTCACCAAGCCACAAAAGAATTTTACAATCTCACAAATGAATATTACATGGCCAAATGAACAAGCCACAAATCACAACACGAATGGAAATCCTATTCTAAGTTGATCTTGGAAGAATCTTGAAATTCTTCTATTGACCATATTCTTCTCATCTTATTATTCTTCTCATCTTATTCTTTTCCTTCTTACCTACAAAACAAACATCCAAGAGTTAATAGAGGGAAGTGATCATGTTAGGCAACATTAGGAAATATGGATCAAAGAAAGGAAACAAGAGACAGGTGCAAAATTGTGATCCATATTACAAATTGAAGGGTTTCGCAGCATAGTAAATCAAAAAAATTCCTACGGATGCGAACAAGAAAGCCAAGATCTAATCTAGGAGATGTAATCAACGAGAGAGGTAGATGAGATCTTCATACCCTTGAAGAAATCGCACAGCGGAAACGTTCAACAGAACGTGGATGATGTAGTCGTACTAGCCGTCTCCTCCCCGCGATCCGATCCGATCCAACGCCGCAAGTGGCGGCGCCTCCGAGAGATGCACACGTACGGTGAAGCGACGTCTCCTCCTTCCTTGGTCCAGCAAGTATGGTGGAGAGATAGATTGGATCTGCAGCACGACGGCGTGGTGCTTATGGGGGAGAGTTTCTGCGGCAGGGCTTCGCCTACGCGCAGTCGCGAGAGAGAGAGGTGGAGGGGCAGCAGTTGGTCGGCGGCTAGGGTTGGAGTAAGAGGGAAGGCTGCGCCCCTGCCCTCCTTATATGGGGGGCTGGCCGGCCCCTTGACCCCTCCTCCAAGCCCTAGGGCGGCGGCCCAAGGGGGAAGAGTGGGGGGCAAGTTTCCTCCCTCCTTCTGGAAGGTTCCCTTAGGGTTTCCCCTAAGGGCTGGCCGGCTGGGCCTTAGGGGCCTTGTGCGCCTGGCCCAAAGTGGCCAGGACACTTCCCCTTAGGCCCACATAGTCCTCCGACAAGTGGTCCCACGTTGGTACCACTCTGGAACCTTCTAGAACCTTCTGGTACAATACCGATAAACTCCGAAATAATTCCGGAATCCAAAAACTGCTTTCCTTTATATGAATCTTATTCTCCGGACCATTCCGGAACCTCTCGTGATGTCCTGGATCTCATCCGAGACTCCGACCAAAAACTCATAAACCAATTATCCATTCTATCCTAGCGTCGATGCACGTTAAGTGTGTGACCCTACGGGTTCGAGAATATGCAGACATGATCTTCTATCAATAATCAACAGCGGGATCTGGAAACCCATATTGACTCCCACATATTCATCGATGATCATATCAGATGAACCACGATGCCAGGATTCAATTAATCCCATATATGTATTCCCTTCGTCAGGCGATATTTTACTTGCCCGAGATTCGATCGTCGGTATCGCCATACCTAGTTCAATCTCGTTCACAGCAAGTACTTTACTCGTTCCGTAATCCTATATCACTTCGTGATTAACTCCTTAACCACATGCTTGCAAGCGGTATTGATATCGATTACCGAGTGGGCCTGAAGTATATCTCTCTGACTCGGGAGGGACAAATTCCATCTCGATACATACAACCCAACAAGTACTTTCCGATCACCTGAGAGACACCTTTATGATCACCCTCACATAGGATGACGTTTGATGACCTCAAAGCTTTCTTCCGATACCAGGGAGTTGTATTATCTCATGGTCTAAGGAATACAATACTTGACATAGGAAAAAGCTTCGCAAAGATGAACACAATGACACGATCTAATTGCTCTGCTTTATTTGGGTGTGTCCATCATATCATTCTCCTAATGATATGACCTCATTATTAATTGACAACTCATGTCTATGGTTAGGAAACCTTAACCATCATTAATCAATGAGCTAGTCCATAGAGGCGTACTAGGGACACGGTGTTGTTCATAAACCACACAAGTATTAAAGTTTCCGTTTAATACAATTCTAGCATGGAATATAAATATTATCATGAACAAGAAATATGATAATAACAATATTATTATTGCCTCTAGGGCATATTTCCTTCAGTCTCCCACTTGCACTAGAGTCAATAATCTAGTTAATACTTGCGCATTCAACACCTATGGCATTCCGGTGTTACTCATACGCGTTGCACGTGGTAAACCTTATCTACGGGTCTGACACTTTCAGGTCCGTTTGTATTTGCATATCTTTGCGTCATCACGCATTAGTCATCTTGACATGAGATGGCATCGTATAAACTTGGTCTTCTGGCAAGACCTCAATTTCTTTGCCGAGACTATGTTGTCACTATTGTCATATAATAGAACTACATGGTACTAGCACACTTGAAAAATAGCGATATCCACCGTGCGTCGAAATACTCACTGGTCCGCACACATCGGTATGTATGATTTCCAATAAGTTCGTTGCTCGCTCCATTATTCCGGAGAACGGGTTTTTGATCATCTTGCCCATGAGGCATGGCTTGCACGTGTCAAATGATTCAAAATCAAGAGACTCCAAAAGTCCATCAGAATGGAGTTTCTTTATGCGTTTTACGCCAATATGACCTGGACGACAGTGCCACAAATAAGTTGGATTATCACTATCTACTTTGCATCTTTTATGCCGCTTCTAAAGCGATTATATACTTAGCCCTCGTTGCAGTGTCCGCCACAATATTAACATTGGAACTCATCCAAGTCATCATGGAACTTTCTTCCATCTTATTATGCCACCTTCTAACTCAAAACAAATGGCTTAAAATTGAGATAAAATTTTACTTGTATGTGTGACAAAGCCAATGTAACTCATTGCAATGAACCATTTGTCACTTCTGCATACAGAACATATTCTTACTTCTTCGAAAGTGCATAAGAATATCTTTACTATTGTCCAACGATCATCATATGAATGCTATAACCTTTAGAGCATTGGACACATCTGGATCTACATATCATGGTATACAAGATTGATAAAATCATTCTTGTGGTTTCACTCATCAAGTGTCAAAATAATTGATTCTTGCTCCAACCTCTTCCATGCAACAAGAACCGTTCTTATTGTTTCCATATTGAACAAATTCAATATTTCATCTATGTACTCTGGCAAAACTATATTAGTGCCTCAATCTATCTGCATAGACATTGATGCTTAATATTCTGGTTTGACCTAAGCCTTTCATCAAAAACTAATTTTAATGAAAACTTAAAAATATCAAGAAAAAACACATTATTTCCAATAAACGATATGTCACCTACATAAAGCATTAGAAATATGTCTTAGCGCTCCCACTTACTTTCTTATAATACAAGCATCTTCAAATATCTTGATGAAATTAACACTTTAACATTTTCATCATTGAAGATTCCAACTTCGCTACGCTTACTTCTACCATAGAAGTTTGCATACATATCTAGCAACCTTTGAATCAACAAAACCCATTGGGTCGTGTCAGTTACACGTCCTTGGTGTGCATTCCGGTAGAGGAACGTTGTTTCGTTTATTCAACTATCATATCTCAATATGTAATTGTTGCTAGAAAAATCCATATGACGAAGTCAGGGCCCATCATCGCTTCTTTGTATATTGTTGGTTACTATTATCTAATAATATCTCGTCCTCAAATCTTGCTATTTGATTACGACCAACTTGGTTAAATAGGAACTTCGATGCCGTGACTACAACATATTGTAGACGCGTGAGCTATGAATGCAGTTGCCACTTCCAGAACATTTTCTGGTGCTGCGCTACTCTGATCATCTTGCTCAGATTTAATAACCTCATCAAGTTCTATCTTCCTCCCACTTAAACCTTTCGCGAGAAAACTCCTTCATAAGAAATTTACTTTTAAGCGACAATCACTATGTGTTTGGGTTCATAGTAGAAGGAATACCCATCGACATTCTTTGGAATAACCTACAAAGACTTACTAATCCGATTTTGGTTGTAAACATTTTACATATGCCGTGCATACCAAAATTTAAGAAAAAAGACAACTATAACTTGTACGGTGTCATTTCAGCGGATTATGATGGTGCTCTATTCAGTGAAAAGCGGTAGTCTCTAAAGCATAATCCACAAATTATATTGGTAGTTTATTTCATCATTGATCTAACCATGTCAAACAAGGTTTGATTACATCCATCGAAAACTCCATACTCCTATGGTGTTTATCATGATGCAAGTTTGTGGAACAATTCCTCTAACTCTTAGATGTTTGCTAAACTTGTAACTCAAATATTCTTCTTTATGATCTAATCATATAACTTGAATATTCTTGTTACAACAATTTTCACTTCATAAATTGAACAATTTCATACTTCTATCTCATCAAGTAGATATACCGTACATCTATTCGAGTCATTGATGAAATAGAAAATACACCATGCTCGACTTCACACATGAACTACATACATCAACATATACGATCTCCATGTAGTTAGTTGCTTGTTCTTTCTATGGCCCACGAACGGAGTTTAATCATCTTTAGGAAAAGTCTCACAAGCGTCAATCAATTCAAAATCAAATGACTCGAAAATCTATCAATATAGAATTTCTTTCATGTTTTGTTTCCAATATGACTTAAACGGCGGTGTCACATATAAGTGAATTTTTTTTTGTCTTGTGACCTTTAGCATTAGTGTTATAAATGTCTATTTTACCAACAAGATAATAATAATCTATCCATCGATTATGGAAGACGGTAATAATTTGAACAACCATTGCTCTCATAATACTAGAACAAAATAACAATTACTAAGTTCTTAACATATCTAGAAGGCTAGGTTTTATGCCGACGAGAAGCACAACAACACTTTTATTTGTATCTCGACATGCATCATTACCATATTCTTTTACTAGTTACTTAGGCCATTGTACTTCTTGTATTGTGTTGCTTTGTATGACATTTCATACCAACAAATCAGTATCGAATACCCAAGAATTACATTGTTAACGAGCAAAAGAATTCATCTATAACATGTATATCATTTATATACCTGAGCTGGACAATTCCAGTCTTTTCCTTTTTCTACCAAATAATTTTGCAGATCCTATTTAGCATTTCCTCTCTTTTTAGAAGAATCTATCGACATCAATAGTGGCGTCAATCATTTGACACATAGTCCAAAGGATTTTTAGTCAAATACTAATAGCCTTGGATTTTGCACTTTGAAGTGGATCGCCATCATCATATGATTGGTATTCTTCCAGATTCCATTCTTTAGTATTCTTTTGGTATAGCAAAACAATTTAGCCGATACCTTTTCATTCGTCCTATCATGACATCTTTCATGATGAAACTACTATAGCTTATAAGGATGAATGCAAGTATAATATTAGTTCCCAAACTTTTGGGTGATCGGGACGCCTAGCATCTTCAATCTTCGCATATAGTCATACAATATGAGCATATGTTCTTTTACTAAATTATACTTCATCATTTTTGCAAACAATCAAAGTCTTAGATATCAAATATCTTTCACTTCTTATTTGTTTCTGAAACAATTCTTTCAGCTCGATGATCACTTTGATTCTCAAACAATTTTGAAGATCAATTTATCATGAAGGCAAACATATGATCTTTAGATACTAAACTTGAATCGTTGCTCTTAGATTAATATAATTTATTAAATCGTATGGAGAAAGCAAGGTTTGCTAAAGTTTGCAATGGGACTTAATCTTTAGTCTTGACATTCTAACTAAACGGCACTAGACCGAAAAGTGATTATCCAGAATTCTATAGTTCTTTTAACTCAATTAAGCTAAGTGTCGGTGGGAAACGGTGCCAAAGACTACAACGACTTATGCAAATACAACAAGATTTAGTTCAAGATAATTAGTTCAAGTTAATCAAATTACTAATGAACTCCCACTAAATTCAACATCCCTGAAAGTTGTTTAGTGAAGCATGATCCAAATTCACTACATCGAGACCGATCATCACGTGAATGATGTAGCTTTAATGGTGAACATCAACATGTTGATCATATCATCCATATGACTCATGCTTGACCTTTCAGTCCGTGTGTTCCGAGGCCATGTCTGTACATGCTAGGATCGTCAAGTCAAACCCAAGTATTTCCGCGTGTGCAAAACTGGCTTGCACCCGTTGTATGTGAACGTAGAGTTTATAGCACCCGATCATCACGAGATGCTTCAAAACGACGAACTTTCGCAACGGTGCATACAAGGGGAGAACACAATTTTATCTTGATCTTTAAGTGAGGAATCATCTTAAAATGCTACCGTCGCGATCTAAGCATAATAAGATACATAAAAGGATAAACATCACATGCATATAATTTTATGTGACATGGTATAGCCAATCTTCACGCAATGATCTCCATCTTGTGCGCGCCGACATGATCTCCATCACTCCACCATGATTGCCTCCACCACGAATAACAACTACAACTATTGCTAACTACTTAGCGATAAAGTAAAGCTATTACATGGCGTATAAGAAGTTGACACGCAGGTCATACATAATTATAAAGACAACCATATGGCTCCTGCCGGTTGTGAACTCATCGACATGCAAGTCGTGAAATATTACAAAACATGATCATCGCATACATCACATATATCATATCACATCTTGTGGCCATACCATATCACAAAACACTCCCTGCAAAAACAAGTTAGACGCCTCTACTTTGTTGTTGCATGTTTTACGTGGCTTATGGGAGTAGCAAGTTAAGAACGATTCTTACCTACGAAAAGCCACAACGGTGATATTATGGTTGCTAACATCCGTTGTAAATCCCATGACTACTATAGTGAGAGAAACTGGCATCCACCAGCCGCATGTGTGGAACAAGCCACACGTCAAGTGCAGAGCCGGTCTCGCGAACGAGGTCGCGTAAAGTTGGCCTGGACCGCTTCGATCTCACTATGCCGTGCCATAAGAAATACACAACAAAGAGGTTTGCAACAGAAAACATCAACGCCCGCAACAAGCATGTTGCGTTCTACTCGTGAAACACATCTACGCATAGATCTAGCTCTGATACCACTGAAGGGTTTCGCAGCATAGTAAATCAAAAAAATTCCTACGGATGCGAACAAGAAAGCCAAGATCTAATCTAGGAGATGTAATCAACGAGAGAGGTAGATGAGATCTTCATACCCTTGAAGAAATCGCACAACGGAAATGTTCAACAGAACGTGGATGATGTAGTCGTACTAGCCGTCTCCTCCCCGCGATCCGATCCGATCCAACGCCGCAAGTGGCGGCGCCTCCGAGAGATGCACACGTACGGTGCAGCGACGTCTCCTCCTTCCTTGGTCCAGCAAGTATGGTGGAGAGATAGATTGGATCTGCAGCACGACGGCGTGGTGCTTATGGTGGAGAGTTTCTGCGGTAGGGCTTCGCCTACGCGCAGTCGCGAGAGAGAGAGGTGGAGGGGCAGCAGTTGGCCAGCGGCTAGGGTTGGAGTAAGAGGGAAGGCTGCGCCCCTGCCCTCCTTATATGGGGGGCTGGCCGGCCCCTTGACCCCTCCTCCAAGCCCTAGGGCGACGGCCCAAGGGGGAAGAGTGGGGGGCAAGTTTCCCCCCTCCTTCTGGAAGGTTCCCTTAGGGTTTCCCCTAAAGGCTGGCCGGCTGGGCCTTAGGGGCCTTGTGCGCCTGGCCCAAAGTGGCCAGGACACTTCCCCTTAGGCCCACATAGGCCTCCGACAAGTATACCTGGGCATGGGAAGCCCGGCCCGACCCGGCCCGAAAATGGCCCGGCCCGTCGGGCCAAAGCATGCTGTCGGGCCGGGCCTGGGCAGGATTTTTTGGCCCGACAAGAGTAATGGGCCGGGCTTGGGTAGCAAAAAATGAAGATTTACTGAAGGCCCGGCCCGACAGCCCGACGGCCCGATGATTTTTTAGCTTGACGGGCCGGGCTTGGGCAGGGAAATGCGGCCCGACAGTCGGGCCGGGCCAGGCCTAGGCCGCAGAATATTGAGTCGGGCTTTTTCATGGCCCGGCCCGGCCCGAAATAATGCCCAGGTATACCGACAAGTGGTCCCACGTTGGTACCACTCCGGAACCTTCTAGAACCTTCCGGTACAATACCGATAAACTCCGAAACGATTCCGGAATCCAAAAACTACTTTCCTTTATATGAATCTTATTCTCCGGACCATTCCAGAACCTCTTGTGATGTCCTGGATCTCATCCGAGACTCCGACCAAAAACTCATAAACCAATTATCCATTCTATCCTAGCGTCGATGCACGTTAAGTGTGTGACCCTACGGGTTCGAGAATATGCAGACATGATCTTCTATCAATAATCAACAGCGGGATCTGGAAACCCATATTGACTCCCACATATTCATCGATGATCATATCAGATGAACCACGATGCCAGGATTCAATTAATCTCGTATATGTATTCCCTTCGTCACGCGATATTTTACTTGCCCGAGATTCGATCGTCGGTATCGCCATACCTAGTTCAATCTCGTTCACAGCAAGTACTTTACTCGTTTCGTAATCCAATATCACTTCGTGATTAACTCCTTAACCACATGCTTGCAAGTGGTATTGATATCGATTACCGAGTGGGCCCGAAGTATATCTCTCCGACTCGGGAGGGAAAAATTCCATCTCGATACATACAACCCAACAAGTACTTTCCGATCACCTGAGAGACACCTTTATGATCACCCTCACATAGGATGATGTTTGATGACCTCAAAGCTTTCTTCCGATACCAGGGAGTTGTATTATCTCATGGTCTAAGGAATACAATACTTGACATAGGAAAAAACTTCGCAAAGATGAACACAATGACACGATCTAATTGCTCTGCTTTATTTGGGTCTGTCCATCATATCATTCTCCTAATGATATGACCTCATTATTAATTGACAACTCATGTCTATGGTTAGGAAACCTTAACCATCATTAATCAATGAGCTAGTCCATAGAGGCGTACTAGGGACACAGTGTTGTTCATAAACCACACAAGTATTAAAGTTTCCGTTTAATACAATTCTAGCATGGAATATAAACATTATCATGAACAAGAAATATGATAATAACAATATTATTATTGCCTCTAGGGCATATTTCCTTCACAAATAAGTCAGTAGATAGAAACTAAAAGGATAAATATTCAAATCTGAACCATCATGCCTATTTAGGCAAACAACAAATAAAATGAATTTTCACTACAAGACAATCTACAAGGACGGTTGCACGATTATTAAAGCAACTATAAGACAAACTACAAGGATGGTTGCACGATTACTAAAGCAACTAGAAGACAAACTACAAGGACAATTGCACAATTATTAAAGCACATAGGTGTCACTCCCACAAGAACCCTACAACACTATAAATAGGACCCCCAAACCCAACCTTAGAGCTCACAAATCCTCACAAATCTCATAAGAAACACTCTCAGACCAGAGGTTGAGAGAAAGAGCTAAAGAAGCACCTTGAGGCCAGAGGCTCAAGGAGAGGAACTCCAAACACACCCACATGTGTGAAGGAGAAGATCTAGAGGACCACTTGGAGCAAGAACAAGAGCAAGGAGGAGAAGAACGGCAAGAAAATCTTCAGAAGACAGGAATAGCTCGCTACAAAGGTTATAGCTAAAACCCTAGGAGTATGAGTAGTGCGAGGGAGTGGTAGCTACTTCCTAGAACCCTAAGGCCCTGATAGGTATTCTCCAACATTGGAGAATAGCCTCAGTAAGCTCAAAGGCCTGGCACAGCTGACCATTAGAGGACCATAGGATAGTACTAGTAGTAGTAGCGTAGTAGTAGGGGGAGAGGGACTAGATTTAGTGAGGGGTGAGGAGAGATTTTGAAAACTTTGATCAAGCAAATATGGACATCAACTAAATCTGTCCAGACATGCATCTCTAGATCTTTAAAACACAACACAAACCTCTATTAACAGTTTCTAGTTGATATCTTGGATCTAGATGCTATCCTATTGATGGCTAGTTGATGAAGGAGATTATTCTTCTTCGTCCCCCAGCAACAGTCCTTGTGCGTGGTGAATGACCAGCCCGTTGGGAACCCCAAGAGGAAGGTATGATGAGTATAGCAGCTGGTTTTCCCTCAGTTAAGAAACCAAGGTTTAATATCGGTCAGGAGAGGAGAGACAAACGACTGAAGGTGATGCTTTCTAGTTTGCGACAGCTGCGGACAATTTATATATGGCGCCTCGTCCAAGCTTTGCTTGCTAGCTGCAACGTGGAACCTGCACACACACAAACAAATACTTTGCTCCCAACTTACGATGAGGTTGTCAATCTCATCGGTTTGCTTGAAACAAAGGTTATGAGTGTATCGAGTGGAAAACAGTAAAAATATGCGAGTAAAGTAAACAGTGCGAGAAAGTAAATAGGTGATAGCAATATGATGGAAATAGGACCGGGGTCCACAGTTCACTAGTGGTGTCTCTCCATAGAAAAAATAACACATGCTGGGCAAACAAATTACAGTTGGGCAATTGATAGAATAAAGATAAACGTGATATGTCAAGAAGATCACTATGAGATTTACTCTGGGCATTACAACAAAATACATAGACCGCCATCCAACTGCATCTATGACTAATAATCCACTCCCGGGGATATCAATCCGAACACCCCAGTAGTATTAAGTTGCGAACAACAGATAATTGCATTAAACAAAGTGTGTAATGTAAACAAAGCATATGCCCTTGAGCATATGAATGTTGTTTTCTCCCTAGTAGCAACAGCACATCTACCACCTTAGAGGTTTCTGTCACTCCCCCAGGTGAAATAGAGGCATGAACCCACTATCGAGCATAAATACCCCCTCTTGGAGTCACTAGCAACTACTCGGCCAAGATAGCTACTAACAACGGAGAGCATGCAAGATCATAAACAACATAGAGATAACAAAAGATAATATTCAGTACAGCAACTCAATCATAAACACCAATATTCATCGGATCCCAACAAACCAAACATGTAGAATTACATAACGGTGATCTCAATCATGTAGGGCAGCTCATGAGATCTAAACATGAAGCACATGGTGGAGAAGACAACCATCTAGCTACTGCTATGGACCCATAGTCCAAGGTAGACTACTCACTCATCGCTCCGGAGGCAAGCATGGCGATGAAGAAGACCTCCGGTGGCGATTCCCCTCTCCGGCAGGGTGCCGGGAAGAGCTTCTGGACCCTCCCAATCTTCGGGTCGACGGCGGTGGCGGATCGCGATGTGTTCTGGAAAACTGATCGGGTACTTAGGTTTTTTCTATCGGGGGGTCTTTATAGGCGAAGGGGCGATGTCAGAGGTGGATCCAGGCGCCCTCACGCGGGGCCCGCGCGGCCAGGGGCTGGCCGTGCCACCCCTGCATGTGGGGCCCTGGTGGCCCCCCTCCTACTCTCCTTCGGATCTCTGGAAGCTTCCGGGTAAAATAAGACTTCAGGAACTTGTTTCGTCCAATTCCGAGAATATTTCCTGTGTATCACTTCTGAAACACAAAAATAGCAGAAAACAGGAAACTAGCACTGTGGCAGCTCGTTAATAGGTTAGTTTCGGAAAATGCATAAAAGTGCCACTAAGTGTAACGAAACAATAGACAAATGGTGTAAAAACAAGCATGGAGCATAAAAAATTATAGATACGTTGGAGACGTATCACCTATATCACTAAATAATATTGTGATCATCAAGAACACTAAGAACAACTCAAGAACAATAAGAATACACCAAGAACTAACAAGAACACACCCATGAATTAAATCACAACAAGTACTAAATCACTTGCTGATGTCTACACACGCTTCTGTTCTTGTAGACAGTGTTGGGCCTCCAAGTGCAGAGGTTTGTAGAGCAGCAGCAAGTTTCCCTTAAGTGGATCACCCAAGGTTTATCGAACTCAGAGAGGAATAGGTCAAAGCTATCCCTCTCAAACAACCCTACAATTACGATACAGAAAGTCTCTTGTGTCCCCAACACACCCAATGCACTTGTTAGATGTATAGGTGCACTAGTTCGGCGAAGAGATAGTGAAATACAAGTGGTATAGATGATTATAAGTAGTAAATGCAATCTGGAATAAAAATGGCAGCAAGCAAACATGTAACAAAACAGCAAGTAAATGGTGTGCAAAGCTTGGAAACAAGGCCTAGGGATCATACTTTCACTAGTGGACACACTCCCAACAAATATAACATAATTGAACCAATAGATAACTTCTCTTCACTATGGTACTCTGAATTACTCTCCTATTGAATAACACTAAACATTGCGTAGGGCTACGAAGCACTCCTCAAAGTTCATCAAGTACTTGACAAACACCACTCATAGAGATATCCAAATCAAATCACAACTCAAGATAGATATTATTGCAACTTAGACCAAGTACTAACACGATGCACACACTGTCAACATTACACCATGAAAGGAGGAATATATCACTTCAATACTATCATAGTGATAATTATTCTCATAATCCATAAGAGATCACAATCGTAGCCTAGACCAAGTACCACCATGATGCACGCACTGTCACCATTACACCATGGCAGGAGGAATAGATTACTTTAATAACACACTAGAGTACACATAATGAAGAAGAGTAACATCTACTTATTCAACATGATACAAAGCTCACGATCACATAAAGATCACATCATGGGAGAGAGAGGTGAACCACATAGCTACCGGTAGAGCCCTCGGCCCTGGGGGTGAACTACTCCCTCCTCATCATAGGAGACAGCAAGGTTGATGGAGATGGCGGTGAGGTCGATGGAGATGGCGGAGATGGCGATGGAGACCGATGGAGATGGCTCCGGGGGCACTTCCCCGTCCCAGCAGGGTGCCAGAACAGAGACTTCTGTCCCCAAAATTTGTCTTTGATGGCGGCGGCGCTGCGGAACTGTTCTGGAAATTTCGCCGACTCCCCTAGGGTTTTCCGTCCCGAGGCTTTATATAGGCGAACGGGCGTCGTCAGGAGGCAACCAGGGGCTCCTCACACCAGGTGGGCGCGGCCAGGGGCTGGGCTGTGCCCCCTACGTGTGAGGGCGGCCTCTGGCCCCCCTCCGGCTCTCTTTCAACCTTCGGGAGGCTTCCGGGAAAAATAAAACTTCTAGAACTTGTTTCGTCCAATTCCGAGAATATTTCCTATGTAGCTTTTCTGAAACACAAAAATAGCAGAAAACAGGGAACTGGCATTGTGGCATCTTGTCAATAGGTTAGTTCCAGAAATCGCATAAAAACACCACGAAGTGTAACGAAACACAAGGCAAATGGTGTAAAAACAAGCATGGAGCATCAAAAATTATAGATACGTTTGAGACGTATCAGAATCCTCGAGCTTAACTCCTGCTCGTCCTCGAGTAGGTAAGTGATAACAAAAGAAATAATTTTTGAGGTGACATGCACCATCACAATCTTGATCATATAGGTAAAGCATTGAGTGCTGAGATCAAAGAACTTAAAACATGGGCATGAAAGACATAATCTTGATAATAGAAACTTAGCAACTATGTTATAACATGAAAAAGAACACAAACAAAAGATCATGAATAATGAAACAATGAAAGTCAAACGTGTGTTCAAATCATAAGGAAAAACATACAAATGGTTTTCAGCTTGTCTTCATGGAGAGCAAAACATAAATGCATAGGACACCTTCAAGTTTAAGAGGGCAACTAGATACAAATAATTTGAGAACAAGTGAAACCAACAATATGAATCAATCAATGAAAACTTTGGGACAATGCACATTACACTAAGAATGACAACTATGCTCTCTTAATGGTGCATAAAGGTAGAAGGTGGTGACTCAACATAAAAGTAAAAGAAAGGCCCTTCGCGGAGGGAAGTAGTGATTAAACCTGTGCTAGAGCTTTTTATTTGTAAAACAGAGAGATAAAAATTGGTTTTGAGAGGTGGTTGTCTTTGTCAACGACTGGCAATGGGGTTCTTACTATCTTCCATACAAAAATGAAGCAAGTTTTTGAGAGAGAGATTGGCACTTTTGTGCTCTTTTATAAAGCTTGGCACTCCTCCCCACCTTTTTTCCTTTCTCAAACCATGGCTAACCGATTCCATCGGGTGCCCACCAACATTCACATTCCATGGAGGAGTGCCTTTTTTTTTTATTTTTTCTCTTTTTTTTCTCTTTTTGGAATAAGATAATATGGAAGATAGCAAATCCGACCACTACGTCCTCATGAGCTGAAAACAGTGTCACAAAATAAGAAGTATTTTGAAGGTTTTTTGAAAGGTAGCACATGAAAATTTACTTGGAATGGCTTGAAAATACCATGCATAGGAATTTATAGTGGACACAATGGCAAACTTGATTTTTGGGAGTTGGATGCACGAGTAGAGCTCATACTCAGTACAAAATGAGGGCTAGCAAAAGACTGGGAGCGACCAACTAAGAGAGCAATAATGGCCATAATCATGCAACGCGACAAAGCAACATTAAAAGAAGCATAAGATGGCATAAAAAGTCAAAAACTAAATGATCATAGAGGCTATTGGCGACTTTGTAAGAGTCTAACATGTGTGAGCATGCGCCAAGTCAACCCAAATAAAGCATCAAGGAGAAAACCAAAATAATGCTTCCAAACGATAAAAACAACGCATGATTTTTTCAAAGGCTCATTAAGCAATCTCAGTTATTTGAGACAAGTCATGCTACAACAAAACCACTAAGCATACTATCAAAAAGACATCAAGCACGACATGCAAAAGCCTAGGCCGCAGTCTACACAAGCTCCTTTTTGTACCACTTTTTTGCATGAAACTTTTTCTCTTTTCCAACACCATTCAAACTTTTTATAACCAACTCTTTTGATGAAAATCAATATAGACCAGTGGTCAAAATACACATTGCTGCAAAGATAAAAGAAGATCTGAACAAAAATCAAGGCGAAAAATGCAAGCTAAACGCAGTAGCAGAAAAAGAGAACACTCATTAAACGATAAGAGTGAAAACTAGAGTGTTCTTGGCAAATGAAAAGCGGAGTTCATCTCCTCCAAAAAGAACATGATGTGATCCAACCATTTATTGCAGCAAACTAAACTAAACTAATACTAAAAACAAAAACAACTGACGCTCCAAGAAAAATGCATAGTGCATGAAGCAATAAAAATATAGTGTCTTGAAAGGTGACCTGATTTTTGCCGATGAAGAAGGGGGTGCCTCGGGGGCATCCCCAAGCTTTGACGCTTGTACTTCTTGGATATTTATTGGGGTGATGCATGGGCATCCCCAAGCTTGAGCTTTTGTCCATTCTTCATCTCATCTCATCATTCTCCAATCCCTACACTTGAAAACTTCCTTCATACAAAACTAAACACAATTCTATTAGCAACATTAGTGTAAGCATAACATATAATAAACCTCTTTTTGCTTCAGGTTTCAACCTAAAACCACCACATATTAAACATATACTACTGTAGCAACTTCCCTAAAAGTTCTGTGATCAAAAGAACTCAAAAAGAAAGCGATAAAGCGGCAAACACAAATATTGGCAGAAATCTGTCAAAACGGAACAGCTGACAAAGGTCGAATTTTTAAGGGGTTTTCTGTTGCTCAAATAAAAAAGTGTTTAACTAATGAAAGTTTGGATATAACCTGGGGCATATGCTCAAAATATCGCAGGTCCAAAAGATATACAGAGAATTTTCACGAATTTTTACAGTACAGCACCGAAAACAGTTTCAGGACAGCAACATCCTCAAATCTTTACCTAACTCAAATTAGAGGCTTCTCTTGGCACAACAACGAAATAAAAAAGGATAAGGAGCGGTTATTACAGTAGTAATAACTTCCAAGACTCAAATAAGAGAAAAAGTACTGAAAATAAAACAATGGGTTATCTCCCAAGAGTGCTTTTCTTTAACGCCTTTGAGCTAGGCGCAGTAATTTGCAAAGATGCTCAGGTGGGCGCCATATAAGAGCTTGAGGTAAAGGCGCCATATAGGAACTTAAAGCAATAGAGAGCATCAAAAAGCAAGTATGAAACACGTTTAAATCTAAACCACTTCCTATGAAAAATAGTCTTGTAAAGAGACAAGTCGTGAAAGCGCAAAGCAAAAAGCATAGGAAGGCAAAACAAGTACAACTTCAAAAATTGCAACATAAAGAGGGAAAACTCAATATTGTTGAGATCCATCAAACCATGTTTCCCCCTCTCATAATAACTTTCAGTAGCATCATGAATAGAACTAACAATATAACTATCACATAAAACATCCCTATCATGAGCCACATGCATAAAAGAATTAATACTCACCACAGGAACAATAGTAGTAGGAGCAGATTTAACAGAATAATTATTCTCATCACCATAATCATTATAAACAGGAGGCATATTTTAATCATAACTAATTTTATCCTCAATAGTAGGTGAACTGAAAATATTATACCCATCATCATAACCATCATAAACTAGAGGTTTAGTATCATCACAAGCTAGAGAACAGCTATTTCGCAAAACATATTCTTCAAAGATATCATCATAAGAAGGAACATCACATAGGGGAGATAAAATATCATCAGAGGAAACTTTCTCCACTAAAGCCGGGGAACTAAAAATATCATGCTTAACAAAACCAGCTTCCCCAAGCTTAGACTTTTCTATAGCATTAGCAATACCAATGTTCAAAGCAATCATGCTAACATCACTATTAGCATGCCAATTAAGCTCCAAAGGTTTTTCAATTTTCTCTTCAAACACTTCATATCTAAACTCAGGAAAAAGACTAAAGAACTCTTTGTTTTCCATTAAGCCTAACTAGTGAAAATAAAAACAAGAAACAAAAAGATGTAATTGCAGAATCTAAAGGAAATAACTCCGAGCACTCACACAGGAGGATGCGAGTACCTTTTACCTTACCTCCCCGGCAACGGCGCCAGAAAAGAGCTTGATGTCTACACACGCTTCTGTTCTTGTATACAGTGTTGGGCCTCCAAGTGCAGAGGTTTGTAGAGCAGCAGCAAGTTTCCCTTAAGTGGATCACCCAAGGTTTATCGAACTCAGGGAGGAAGAGGTCAAAGCTATCCCTCTCAAATAACCCTGCAATTACGATATAGAAAGTCTCTTGTGTCCCCAACACACCCAATGCACTTGTTAGATGTATAGGTGCACTAGTTCGGCGAAGAGATAATGAAATACAAGTGGTATAGATGATTATAAGTAGTAAATGCAATCTGGAATAAAAATGGCAGCAAGCAAACATGTAACAAAACAGCAAGTAAACGGTGTGCAAAGCTTGGAAACAAGGCCTAGGGATCATACTTTCACTAGTGGACACACTCCCAACAAATATAACATAATTGAACCAATAGATAACTTCTCTTCACTATGGTACTCTGAATTACTCTCCTATTGAATAACACTAATCATTGCGTAGGGCTACGAAGCACTCCTCAAAGTTCATCAAGTACTTGACAAACACCACTCATAGAGATATCCAAATCAAATCACAACTCAAGATTGATATTATTGCAACTTAGACTAAGTACTAATACGGTGCACACACTGTCAACATTACACCATGAAAGGAGGAATAGATCACTTCAATACTATCATAGTGATAATTATTCTCATAATCCATAAGAGATCACAATCGTAGCCTAGACCAAGTACCACCATGATGCACGCACTATCACCGTTACACCATGGCAGGAGGAATAGATTACTTTAATAACACACTAGAGTACACATAATGAAGAAGAGTAACATCTACTTATTCAACATGATACAAAGCTCACGATCACATAAAGATCACATCATGGGAGAGAGAGGTGAACCACATAGCTACCGGTAGAGCCCTCAGCCCCGGGGGTGAACTACTCCCTCCTCATCATAGGAGACAGCAAGGTTGATGGAGATGGCGGTGAGGTCGATGGAGACGGTGGAGATGGCGATGGAGACCGATGGAGATGGCTCCAGGGGCACTTCCCCGTCCCAGCAGGGTGCCGGAATAGAGACTTCTATCCCCTGAAATTTGTCTTCGACGGCGGCGGCGCAGCGGAACTGTTCTGGAAATTTTGCCGACTCCCCTAGGGTTTTCCGTCCCGAGGCTTTATATAGGCGAAGGGGCATCGTCAGGAGGCAACCAGGGGCTCCTCACACCAGGTGGGCGCGGCCAGGGGCTGGGCTGCGCCCCCTACGTGTGAGGGCGGCCTCTGGCCCCCCTCTGGCTCTCTTTCGGTCTTCGGGAAGCTTCCGGGAAAAATAAGACTTCTGGAACTTGTTTCATCCAATTCTGAGAATATTTCTTGTGTAGCTTTTCTGAAACACAAAAACAGCAGAAAACAGGAACTGGCACTGTGGCATCTTGTCAATAGGTTAGTTCCGGAAATCGCATAAAAACGCCACGAAGTGTAATGAAACACAAGGCAAATGGTGTAAAAACAAGCATGGAGCATCAAAAATTATAGATACGTTTGAGACGTATCACTTGCACACATATTTGTGAACAAGACATTGATCTAACAAACAAATAAGCTACCAACAATTTATTTCAGCACCTATTATTGTTTGCAAACACTCTCACATAGCACTTACACATTGATTGAGTGAATTTGAGTGGATCATATACATCACATGATGGATAAGATCATTTTAATTGCAGTGATATTTGTATGATTATTTCTTAATCGCTTAAATTACCAAAAACATCTGGGAACTGTTCCACCAGATATTTAAATCAAGGAAATGCATCTTCAAACATCAATAATTAATAAGAACATGCCCAAGTGGTACCAATAATAATTAGGGCAGCAAATAATACACCAATATATGAATCACAACACCTAATCTTTGTATAAATTTACTATTACACAACACCTACATATTAGCTGAGTGATTCTTGTGTGCTCTAGTACCTATTATAATTATTCCTTCACCATAGAAAGATACTAGAACATGTATAATAAGTAGAACGAGTGCAATCCATTAGCTAAATGGAAGAGAGTAACTTCAGCAAATAAATCTTGAACACATTTGCATATAGCAAAATTAACTAGGAAACTTATCTAGAACAAAATCATATGGGAATTATCTTACCAGATGACTAAATCAATTTAAGAGTTAGACATACAACCTTTACTACTAACTCACTGATGCTTGGATGAATAGATCATCCAAACAGGAGCATCACACACAGGCACAAATCATGAACATCACAATTAAACTGCAACCGTTTATCATTTGCAGTAATAAAAAATTAACACATGTCCTGGAAACCACTAGTAAAATACACAATAAGAACTAGATCTAAAACTGAACCCTTTAGCTAGTACACTAATAGCTAGTAACACTCTATTGCTAGTAAAGCACCATTAAAATTGCACACACACATGTCCAGGAGCTACAGCCACAACCAATAGTAATCCTCACTAACATACCATAGGTCATAATCAGAAGCTCCCAAGTACCATTAAAAATATCACAAACCTAAGCCTAAAATCAGCACACATCAGATGACCAGAATATCATCACCATAGTACTAATCACATAGTCCTAAACCCAGAGCTAATCACACATGGACCATCACAGTACATAATAGAGAGAGAGAGAGTAGGGAAGATCAGTGGTTACCTTGCAGCGTGACCGATTCCATAGTCGTGGACGATGCCGAGGCAATCGAGCAGAGGCTAGGCAGCCATAGACACCACCACACCGAGGTGTGGGAGGCTACGGACAGCTAGACATAGCAGCGGCACCACCGTAGCATCACCGCACCAGTAGCTTGGGAAGGGTCTCGAGGTAGACGAGGTGGATCTTCGAAAGTCCGTATAGGAGGCGTAGGCGCTGGAGGAGAGACGCTGGAGGCGTGGTAGCTGCGGAATCACGCCGGCGACCTAACCCTAGGCGGGTCTAGGGTTTGCCCGGGAGGGGCATGCGGCAGAGTAGAGAGGGGCGCTAGGGAGAAGTCAGTAGAGGAGAAGGAGGCAGACCCGCGGCGGTGAGTGGCGGCATCAGACTTGTCCGGTGGCGGCCGGACGAGTAGGAGGCGGCGTGGGCGACGACTAGGAAGGGGAACAAGAGGGAGTGTGTGCGGGTGTGAGGGCGAGAGTGGATTGAGAGACAGACGAGAGGGGGTCGAGCCTGGACATGAGCTGGTCCGGCTATACCGACTCAACCTTTGGGCCGGCCTGTTAAGGCATTAGGCCGGTCCAGTTAACCAAAGAGTTCTCTATTTTTTTCCTAAGTTTAAAACCTTAAACTAACTCAAATTGGAAGCACTCCAAAAACCCAATAAAAAATAGTTTGTAACAAATATAATTCTAATTCTAATTTCTAAAACAAAATGAATAAAGTTCATAGTACAAAATAGTATTAACCGTGCTAAATAAACTAACAACCATATTAAATCTTAAAGATAGCCATCCAAAATTAATACACATTAAAAATCTCAAGAAAATATCAATAATAAATGAAAATCTCAAATGTAACTTCTAAATGATGGAAATATTACTTCACCTCATTTAGGTAATAAAAATAATAATTTGAAGTAGAATGATGATTTGAACATTCTCTTATAGATAAAAATTGAAGTGTTTGAATTATTGGTGGTGCGGTGTTGATGTAGGAGTTATATATATATAACCGCCCAGTTGGAAACCCCAAGAGAAGATTATGATGAGCACAGCAGCAAGTCTTCCCTCAGTTGTGAAACCAAGGTTTATCGAACCAGTAGGAGAAAGAACCAACTTCCGAAGGTTGATGCTCGCTAGCTTCGCGACAGCTCCGGACAATGTATGTATGGCGCCTTGTCCAGGGCATAGCTTTGCACCAGTAGCAACGTGGAACCTGCACACAACACAACCAAGTACTTTGTCCCAACTCACAGTGAGGTTGTCAATCTCACCGGTTTGTTGTAAACAAAGGATTAAGCGTATCGAGTGGTGAAAGATAGTAGTTTGCAAGAATGTAAATAAAGCAAGTAAATGGTAAATGGTAATAGCAATGTAAAAGAATGGACCGCGGTCCATAGTTCACTAGTGGTGTCTCTCCATAAAGTAAATAACATGCTGGGTAAACAAATTACAGTTGGGCAATTGATAGAATAAAGCTAGCATACAAATGTCACGAGGATCACTATGAGATTCACTATGGGCATTACAACATAATACATAGAACGTAATCCAACTGCATCTATGACTAATAATCCACCCTCTGGATGTCGTCCGAGCAACCATTGGGTATTAAGTTGCAAGCAACAGATTATCACCTTAAGCAAAGTGCGTAATGTAGACAATACAAATGTCCTTGAACACAAGATTGTTGTTTTCTCCCTAGTGGAAACAGCACATCTACAACCTTAGAGGTTTCTGTCACTCCCCCAGATTACTAGAGGCATGAACCCACTATCGAGCATAAATACTCCCTCTTGAAGTCACTAGCATCTACTCGGCCAAGATATCTACTAGCAATGAAGAGCATGCAAGATCATAAACAACATAGAGATAACATAAAGATAATAATTCGGCAAATCAACTTGACATAGTATCAATATTCATTGGATCCCAACAAACACAACATGTAGAATTACACAACGATGACATTGATCATGATAGGCAGCTCACAAGATCTAAACATGAAGCACATGGAGGAGATGACAACCATCTAGCTACTGCTATGGACCCGTAGTCCAAGGTAGACTACTCACGCATCACTCCAGAGACAGGCATGGTGATGAAGAAGGCCTCTGGCGGTGATTCCCCTCTCCGGCAGGGTGCCGGGAAGAGCTTCTGGACCCTCCCGATCTCGCGTCGATGATGGCGGCGGCTTGCAGTATGTTTCGTGGAAATTGATCGGGTTCTTTAGGTTTTCCTGTCGAGGGGAATATATAGGCGGAAGGGCGGCGTCAGAGTGTGGACCAGGGGCCCACACCATAGCCCGGCGCGGCCAGGGGGTGGCCTGCGCCATGGCATGGTGCAGCTACCCTCTGGCACCCCTCCATCTCATCTTTGGACTCCGTCACGCTTCGGGAAAAATAGGAACTTTGGCTTTTGTTTCGTCCAATTCCGAGAATATTTCCTGTGTAGCTTTTCTGAAACACAAAAATAGTAAAAACAGGGAACTGGCACTGTGGCATCTCGTTAGTAGGTTAGAAGTGTAACAAAACACAAAGCAAATAGTGTATAAACAAGCATGGAGCATCAAAAATTATAGATACGTTTGAGACGTATCAAGCATCCCCAAGCTTAACTCTTGCTCGTCCTCGAGTAGGTAAGTGATAACAAAACAATAATTTTTGAGGTGACATGCACCATCACAATCTTGATCAACAATGTAAAGCATTGAGTGCTGAGATCAAAGTACTTAAAACATGGGCATAAAATACATAATCTTGACAATAAAACTTAGCAACCATGTTATAACATGAAAAGTAACACAAACAAAAGATCATGACTAATGAAGCATTTAAAGTCAAGTGTGTGTTTCAACCATATAGAAAAACATAGCAAAGTGGTTTTCAGCTTGTCCTTCATGGAATAGCAAAACATAAATGCATAGGACACCTTCAAGTTTAAGAGGGCGACTAGATACAAATAATTTAAGAACAAGCAAAACCATAATCATGAATCAATCAATAATAAAATTTGGGACTATGCACATTAAACTCAGAATGACAACTATGCTCTCTTAGACGGTGCATAAAGGTAGAAGGTGGAGACTCAACATAAAAGTAAAAGAAAGGCCCTTCGCAGAGGGAAGCAGTGATTGCAAGTTTTATAAACCTCCAAAAATTATGATACTTACTAGCTTTGAGCTCTCATTGCCCCCATCATAGGCATCTTGAGTGGTTAAGGTTAATGCGAGTACAATTATGAAGCATATGCTTAACAAATCATAAGTTGAAATTCTCGTGTCCCGTGAAGTACGAATACCCAAACCTCATGCTACTCGACTTAGGTCCCAAGCAAGTTCTTGTCATTGTAAGCATACATGTATCATCGAGAACACCAACGGGGTACCTCTTGCCCGATGACATGGAACAAGGCCACATCAAAATGATAAGACAAACAGACAATGAACACCTCGGCATCTCTTTTATTTACTATTGGTATAGCTTTTTATTGTGAGATGCATCGTCGAATATCCACTATGGGCATGCTGTAAATTTCCACCATGAATGATGCATGGCTTAGATTAGCGGCCCAGGCATTTCTCTAACACATATACAAACTCCATGAGCTCACAAGTTTCCAACTTATTTCACATCGCGAGTATCCATAAACAAAAGATCACGATATCAACTAAATGAGAGAAAGTGCAATGTTGAAAGCTTGCCCCATGACGACATGGTTGGGCTAACCTTCAACTTACAACTTGCATGCATAACGTCAACATAAGAGAGCCACAATGGTCAAATTATTAAAAGCAAGAAAAGTAAAGTGTGCCGTCAGGTTCGTCAGAGCTTTACTGACTAATTTTCACATAACACTAAAAAGTTTAATTTGAAGGATAGATAAAAGCAAGTCAAATGTACTTGGAATAGCAAATTGATAATAGGTATATATGGTGGACACATTGGAAAAACTTGGTTTTTGGGAGTTGGATGCACGAGAAGTATTCCCTCTCAGTACAAAATGAAGGCTAGCAAAAGACTGGGAGCGACCAACTAAGAGAGCAATAACGACCATAATTATGCATAGCGACAAAACATCATTAACCGAAGCATAAAGTGGTATCACAATTCAAAAACCAAATGATCATAGAGGCTATATGGCGACTTGTTAGAGTCAAACATATTGTAAGCATGCGCCAAGTCAACCCAAATAAAGCATCAAAGGAGAAAACCACAATAACATGCTCCCATATAATAAAAATAACGCATGATTTTTTTCAAAGGCTCATTAAGCAATCTCAGTCATTTGAGACAAGTCATGCTACAGCAAAAACTACTAAGCATAATATCAAAACGACATCAAGCATGACATGCAAAAGTCTAAGCCGCAGTCTAAACAAGCTCCCATTTGTACCACTATAGGCATGAAACTTTTTTCTCTTTTCCAACACCATTCAAACCTTTTTGAAACAACTCTTTTGATGAAAACCAAAATAGACCAGTGGTCTAAATACACCTTGATGCAAAGATAAAACAAGATCTGAACAAAAATCAAGGCAAAAAACGAAAGCTAAACGCAGTTCTAGAAAAAGAGAACACTCGTTGAACGATAAGAGTGAAAACTAGAGTGTTCTTGGCAATGAAAAACAAAGTGTGTCTTCTCCAAAAGATATTTGTTGGGGTCCAACCATTTATTGCAGAAAACAAAACAAAAGAAAACTGAAAGCGAAAGTAAAGACGCTCCAAGAAAAATGCATAGAACATGAAGCAATAAAAATATAGTGTCTTGAAAGGTGATTTTTGCCGATGAAGAAGGGGTGCCTCGGGGGCATCTCCAAGATTTGACGCTTGTACCTCTTGGATATTTCTTAGGGTGACATGGACATCCCCAAGCTTGAGCTTTTGTCCATACTTCATCTCATCTCACCACTCTCCATTCCCTACACTTGAAAACTTCATTCATACAAAACTTCACACAATTCTATTAGCAATATTAGTATAAGCATGATAATAAATCCACTCTTTTGGTTCAGTTTCAAATTCAAATATAACATCCATTAAAGCATAATCTACTGTAGCAACTTCCTCAAAAGTTTTGTGATCCAAAGAACTAAAAAAGAAAGCGATTGAGAGGCAAACACAAAAAGTGGCAGAAATCTGTCAAAACAGAACAGCTGACAAAGATCAATTTTTCGGAGGACCTTCTGTTGCTCAAATCGAAAAGTGCAAAACTAATAAAAGTTTGGAAATAACCTGGGGCATATGCATAAGAAATCGCAGATCAAACAGATATTCTGAGAATTTTCACAAATTTTTACGGTGCAGCGCAGAAATCTGTTTCAGGACAGCAACTTCCCCAAATCTTACCTCCCTCAAATTGGAGGTTCTTCTTGGCACAAAAACGAAATAAAAATGATAAGGAGAGGTCATTACAGTAGTAATAACTTCCAAGACTCAAATGAAAGAAAAATTACTGAAAATAAAACATTGGGTTATCTCCCAAGAGTGCTTTTCTTTAACGCCTTTGCGCTAGGCGCAGAAAGTGGAAATCAAGTAATATCAAGTGATGAAGCATCAAGTTCATAATTTGCTCTAATAATAGAGTCAAAAAGTAATTTCTTTCTCTTTCTAGGGAAGTGTTCCATACCTTTCTTGAGTGGAAATTGATATTTAATGGTGCCTTCCTTCATATCAATGATGGCACCAACTGTTCTAAGAAAAGGTCTTCCCAAAATAATAGGACATGAAGCATTGCATTCAACATCCATAACAAGAAAATCAATGGGAACAAGGTTATTGTTAACCATAATAAGAACATCATTAATCCTTCCCAAAGGTTTCTTCTTAGCAACATCAGCAAGAGGAACATCAAAATAACAATTTTCAAGCGGTGGTAAACCAAGCATATCATAAATCTTTCTAGGCATAATAGAAATGCTTGCACCAAGATCACATAAAGCATGGCAATCAAAATCATTCATATTCATATCAATGATGGGCTCCCAACCATCTTCTAACTTCTTGGGAATAGAAACCTTTTGTTTCAGCTTTTCTTCCCTAATTTTCATGAGAGCATTTGTAATATGCTTTGTAAAAGAAACATTCATAGAACTAGCATTAGGACTTAAAGCTAGCTTTTGCAAGAACAAAATTACTTCAGAGATATTGCAACCATCAACATCGAAATCATTAAAAGAAGTAGAGCTATCATCTTCCATACTCCAAATTTTTTTAGCACTTTTTGTAAAAAAAATAGTTTTTGCAGTTTTGGGGTTTTTCGCACAGGGAGTAGGAGTTTTCTCTACACCAATCAAAGTAAGAGGATTGCTAGCATTTGAAACAACATTATTAGAGGTGGTAATAGTACATATCTTCATATTTCTAGCCATCTCGTCTTCTCTTTCCCACCTAGCATGCAATTCTACTAACATCCTAACATTTTCATCAATTCTAACCTGGATAGCATTCAAAGTCTTGCTTTCTTTCACATCATTAGGCAAAAATTTTAGTTTTAGAATTTCAACATCAAGAGCAAGGCTATCAAGTTTAGAAGCAAGAATATCAATTTTACCCAACTTTTCCTCAAGTATAAAAGCAGTTTGCTTACCGATGAAGTCCTTGAGCATGATTACAAGCTCAGAGAGCGCGCCCCTAGTGTTGTTGGAGGAATTACCATAAGATTTACCATAACCATTACCATTGGTAGAAGGATACGGCCTATAATTGTTGCTAAAAAATTGTTCCTATAAGCACTGTTGTTGAAATTATTATTTCTAATGAAGTTTACATCAACATGCTCTTCTTGAGCAACCAACGAGGCCAAAGGAACATTATTAGGATCAACATGAGCTCTATCATTAGCAAGCATAAACATAATAGTATCAATCTTATCACTCAAGGAAGAGGTTTCCTCAATAGAATTTACCTTCTTACCTTGTGGAGCTCTCTCGGTGTGCCACTCAGAATAATTTACCATCATGTTGTCAAGAAGCTTTGTTGCGGCGCCCAAGGTGATGGACATAAAAGTGCCTCCAGCAGCTGAATCCAATAGATTTCTTGAAGAAAAATTTAGTCCTGCATAAAAGGTTTGGATAATCATCCGAGTAGTCAGTCCATGAGTGGGACAATTCTTTATCATAGATTTCATTCTTTCCCAAACTTGAGCAACATGTTCATTATCAAACTGTCTAAACTTCATAATATCACTTCGCAAAGCTATAATCTTAGCAGAAGGATAATATTTTCCAATAAAAGCATCCTTACACTTAACCCAAGAATCAATACTATTTCTAGGCAAAGATAGCAACCAATCCTTAGCTCTTCCTCTTAAAGAGAAAGCAAACAACTTAAGCTTAATAATGTCACCATCTACATCCTTATACTTTTGCATCTCACATAGCTCCACAAAATTGTTTAGATGAGCTGCAGCATCATCAGCAAGTCTTCACTCAGTTGTGAAACCAAGGTTTATTGAACCAGTAGGAGAAAGAACCAACTTCCGAAGGTTGATGCTCGCTAGCTTCGCGACAGCTCCGAGCAATGTATGTATGGCGCCTTGTCTAGGGCGTAGCTTTGCACCAGCAGCAACGTGGAACCTGCACACAACACAACCAAGTACTTTGTCCCAACTCACAGTGAGGTTGTCAATCTCACCGGTTTGCTGTAAACAAAGGATTAAGCGTATCGACTGGTAAAAGATAGTAGTTTGCAAGAATGTAAATAAAGCAAGTAAATAGTAAACAGTAATAGCAATGTAAAAGAATGGACCAGGGTCCACAGTTCACTAGTGGTGTCTCTCCATAAAGTAAATAACATGCTGGGTAAACAAATTACAGTTGGGCAATTGATAGAATAAAGCTAGCATACAAATGTCATGAGGATCACTATGAGATTCACTATGGGCATTACAAATGTCCTTGAACACAAGATTGTTCTCCCTAGTGGCAACAGCACATCTACAACCTTAGAGGTTTCTGTCACTCCCCCAGATTACTAGAGGCATGAACCCACTATCGAGCATAAATACTCCCTCTTGGAGTCACTAGCATCTACTCGGCCAAGATATCTACTAGCAACGGAGAGCATGCAAGATCATAAACAACATAGAGATAACATAAAGATAATAATTTGCAAATCAACTTGACATAGTATCAATATTTATCGATCCCAACAAACACAACATGTAGAATTACACAACGATGATCTTGATCATGATAGGCAGCTCACAAGATCTAAACATAAAGCACATAGAGGAGATGACAACCATCTAGTTACTGCTATGGACCCGTAGTCCAAGGTAGACTACTCACGCATCACTCCGGAGATAGGCATGATGATGAAGAAGACCTCCAGCGATGATTCCCCTCTCCGGCAGGGTGCCGGGAAGAGCTTCTGGACCCTCCCAATCTCGCATTGATGACGGCGGCGGCTTGCAGTATGTTTCGTGGAAATTCAAAATTGATCGGGCTCTTTAGGTTTTCCCGTCAAGGGGAATATATAGGCGAGAGGGCGGCGTCAGAGTGTGGACCAGGGGCCCACACCATATCCCGGCGCGGCCAGGGGGTGGCCCACGCCATGGCATGGTGCGGCTACCCTTTGGCACCCCTCCGTCTCATCTTTGGACTCCGTCATGCTTCAGGAAAAATAGGAACTTTGGCTTTTGTTTCGTCCAATTCCGAGAATATTTCCTGTGTAGCTTTTCTAAAACACAAACACAGCAAAAACAGGGAACTGGCACTGTGGCATCTCGTTAGTAGGTTAGTTCTGGAAAATGTATAAAAACGCCATGAAGTGTAACAAAACACAAAGCAAATGGTGTATAAACAAGCATGGAGCATCAAAAATTATAGATACGTTTGAGACGTATCACTTATTGAATGTGTTTATGAATGAGAATTGCTTATGATTGGGGCTTAAATAAGAGGCCACAAATTGGATTGTGTGTTGATTGCCTTGATTGAAAGATTTTCCTTTGTTTGAATTGTTGTGTATGATTGTGTTTGATACTTGCTTATGAATGGACCTTAACTAGAAATTCATAGAGATAATTGTGTGTTAATTATTTTACTATGGTAAATACTCACCATAAGTCCTAAGTCACCTATATACTTAAACTAGGCATTGATGTCTACACACGCTTCTGTTCTTGTAGACAGTGTTGGGCCTCCAAGTGCAGAGATTTGTAGAGCAGCAGCAAGTTTCCCTTAAGTGGATCACCCAAGGTTTATCGAACTCAGGGAGGAAGAGGTCAAAGCTATCCCTCTCAAGCAACCCTGCAATTACGATACAGAAAGTCTCTTGTGTCCCCAACACACCCAATACACTTGTCAGATGTATAGGTGCACTAGTTCGGCGAAGAGATAGTGAAATACAAGTAGTTGTGATGAATATAAGTAGCAAATGTAACTTGAAATAAATATCGCTGCGAGCAAACATGTAACAAAACAGTAGGTAAACGGTGTGCAATGCTTGGAAACAAGGCCTAGGGATCATACTTTCACTAGTGGACACACTCCCAACAAATATAACATAATTGAACAAATAAATAACTTCTCTTCACTATGGTACTCTGAATTACTCTCCTATTGAATAACACTAATCATTGCGTAGTGGCTACAGAAGCACCCCTTAAAGTTCATCAAGTACTTGACAAACACCACTCATAGAGATATCCAAATCAAAGCACAACTCAAGATAGATATTATTGCAACTTAGACCAAGTACTAACACGGTGCACACACTGTCAACATTACACCATGAAAGGAGGAATAGATCACTTCAATACTATCATAGCGATAATTATTCTCATAATCCCTAAGAGATCACAATCGTAGCCTAGACCAAGTACCACCATGATGCACGCACTGTCACCGTTACACCATGGCAGGAGGAATAGATTACTTTAATAACACCACTAGAGTACACATAATATCTGAATAATAACATCTACTTGTTCAACATGATACAAAGCTCACGATCACATAAAGATCACATCATGGGAGAGAGAGGTGAACCACATAGCTACCGGTAGAGCCCTCAGCCCCGGGGATGAACTACTCCCTCCTCATCATAGGAGACAACAAGGTTGATGGAGATGGCGGTGAGGTCGATGGAGACGGCGGAGATGGTGATGGAGACCGATGGAGATGGCTCCGGGGGCACTTCCCCGTCCCGGCAGGGTGCCGGAACAGAGACTTCTGTCCCCCGAAATTTGGCTTCGACGGCGGCGGCGCTGCGGAACTGTTCTGGAAATTTCGCCGACTCTCTTAGGGTTTTCCGTCCCGAGGCTTTATATAGGCGAAGGGGCGTCGTCAGGGGGCAGCCAGGGGCTCCTCACACCAGGGTGGCGCGGCCAGGGCCTGGGCCGTGCCACCTATGTGTGAGGGCGGCCTCTGGCCCCCCTCCGGCCCTCTTTCGGTCTTCGGGAAGCTTCCGGGAAAAATAAGACTTCTGGAACTTGTTTCGTCCAATTCTGAGAATATTTCCTGTGTAGCTTTTCTGAAACACAAAAACAGCAGAAAACAGGGAACTGGCACTATGGCATCTTGTCAATAGGTTAGTTCTGGAAAATGCATAAAAGTGCCACGAAGTGTAACGAAACAATAGACAAATGGTGTAAAAACAAGCATGGAGCATCAAAAATTATAGATACGTTGGAGACGTATCAAGCATCCCCAAGCTTAACTCCTGCTCGTCCTCGAGTAGGTAAGTGATAAAAAAGAATAATTTTTGAGGTGACATGCACCTACACAATCTTGATCATATATGTAAGCATTTGTGAGCTGGGATCATAAGAACTTAAAACATGGGCATGAAGATATATTCTTGACAATAAGAAACTTAGCAACCATGTTGTAAACATGCAAATGAACACAAACAAAAGATCATGAAAATGAAACAATGAAAGTCAAACGTGTGTTCAAATCATAAGGAAAAACATACAAATGGTTTTCAGCTTGTCCTTCAAAGAGAGCAAAACATAAATGCAAAGGACACCTTCAAGTTTAAGAGGGCGACTAGATACAAATAATTTAAGAACAAGTGAAACCAACAATATGAATCAATCAATGAACTTTGGGACAATGCATATCACACTAAGAATGACAACTATGCTCTCTTAATGGTGCATAAAGAAAGAAGGTGGTGACTCAACATAAAAGTAGAAGAAAGGCCCTTCGCAGAGGGAAGCAGTGATTGCAAGTTTTATAACCTTCAAAAATTATGGTACTTACCGGCTTTGAGCTCTCATTGCCCCCATCATAAGCATCTTGAATGGTTAAAGTTAATGCGAGAACAATTATGATGCATATGCTTGACAAATCATAAGTTGAAAACCTCGTGCCCCGTGAATACGAGTACCCAAACCTCATGCTACTTTACTTAGAGTCCCAAGCAAGGCTCTTGTCATTGTAAGTATATGCATATCATTGAGAACCGCCAATGGGGTACCTCCGTGCCCGATGACATGGAACAAGCCCACACCAAAATGACAGGACAAGCAGACAATGAACACCTCGACATCTCTTTTATTTGCCTTTTGTTTAGCTTTTTATTGTGAGATGCGTCGTCGTATGTTCACCATGGGTATGCTGCAAATTTCCACCATGAATTATGCATGGCTTAGATTGGCGGCCCGGCATTTCCCTAACACATATACAAACTCCATGATCCCCACAAGATTCCCAATTCATTTCACACCGCGGGCATCCACAAACAAAAGATCACGATATCAACTCAAATAAGAAGTGCAATGTTGAAAGCTTGCCCCATGACAGCATGGCTGGGCTAGAATCCAACTTACAACTTGCAAGCATAACAACTCAACATAAGAGACCACAATGTCAAATTTTTAAGAACAGGAAAAAGTAAAGTGTGCCTTCCGGTTCGTGAGAGCTTTACTGACCGAATCTCGCATAACACTGGTAAGAGTTTAATTTGAAGAGAAAATAAAAGCAAGTCAAATTTACTTGGAATAGCAAATTGCTAGTAGGTATGTATGGTGGACACTTTGGAAAACTTTGGCTTTTAGGAGTTGGATGCACGAGTAGAGCTCATACTCAGTACAAGGCGAGGGCTAGCAAAAGACTGGGAGCGACCAACTAAGAGAGCAATAATGGCCATAATCATGCAAAGCGACAAAGCGACATTAAAAGAAGCATAAGATGGCATGAAAAGTCAAAAACTAAATGATCATAGAGGCTATTGGCGACTTTGTAAGAGTCTAACATGTGTGAGCATGCGCCAAGTTAACCCAAATAAAGCATCAAGGAGAAAACCAAAATAATGCTTCCATACAATAAAAACAACGCATGATTTTTTCAAAGGCTCATTAAGCAATCTCAGTTATTTGAGACAAGTCATGCTACAGCAAAACCACTAACCATACTATCAAAAAGACATCAAGCATGACATGAAAAAGCCTAAGCCGCAGTCTACACAAGCACCTTCTTGTACCACTTTTTTGCATAAAGCTTTTTCTCTTTTCCAACACCATTAAAACCTTTTATAAACACCTCTTTTGATGAAAACCAATAAAGATCAGAGGCAAAAATACACCTTGATGAAAATATATAAGAAGATCTGAACACATATCAAGGCGAAAATCGAAAACCAAAAGCTGTAGCAGAAAAAGAAGAACACTCGGTTTTTGATAAGAGTGAAAACTAGAGCGTTCTTGGCAAATGAAGAACAAGTTCATCTCCTCCAAAAGAAACATGATGTGATCTAACCATTTATTGCATCAAACAAAACTAAACTAATAAAGAAAACTAAAACAACTGACGCTCCAAGAAAAACGCATAGTGCATGAAGCAATAAAAATATAGTGTTTTGAAAGGTGACCTGATTTTTGCCGATGAAGAAGGGGTGCCTCGGGGGCATCCCCAAGCTTTGACGCTTGTACTTCTTGGATATTTCTTCGGGTGATGCGTGGGCATCCCCAAGCTTGAGCTTTTGTCCATTCTTCAACTCATCTCATCATTCTCCAATCCCTACACTTGAAAACTTCCTTCATACAAAACTAAACACAATTCTATTAGCAACATTAGTGTAAGCATAGTAATGAATCAACCCCTTTTTGCTTCAGGTTTCAACTCAAAACCACCACATATATAGCAAATACTACTGTAGAAACTTCCCCAAAAGTTCCATGATCAAAAGAACTCAAAAGAAAGCGATAAAGCGGCAAACACAAATATTGGCAGAAATCTGTCAAAACAGAACAGCTGACAAAAGTCGAATTTTTTTAGGGGTGTTCTGTTGCTCAAATAAAAAAGTGTTCAACTAATGAAAGTTTGGATATAACCTGGGGCATATGCACAAGAAATCGCAGGTCCAAAAGATATACAGAGAATTTTTACAAATTTTTACGGTGCAGCACCAAAAACTGTTTCAGGACAGCAACATCCCCAAATCTTACCTCACTCAAATTAGAGGCTTCTCTTGGCACAACAACGAAATAAAAAGGATAAGGAGCGGTTATTACAGTAGTAATAACTTCCAAGATGCAAATAATATAAAAAAGTACTAAAAGTAAACAATGGGTTATCTCGCAAGAGTGCTTTTCTTTAACGCCTTTGAGCTAGGCGCAGTAATTTGCAAAGATGCTCATGTGGGCGCCATATAAGAGCTTGAGGCAAAAGAGAGCATCAAAAAGCAAGTATGGAACACATTTAAATCTAAACCACTTCCTATGAAAAATAGTCTTGAAAAGAGACAAGTCATAAAAGCGCAAAGAAAAAAGCATAGGAAGGCAAAACAAGTACAACTTCAAGAATTGCAACATAAAGAGGGGAAACTCAATATTATTGACATCCATCAAACCATGTTTCCCTCTCTCATAATAACTTTCAGTAGCATCATGAATAGAATTAACAATATAACTATCACATAAAGCATCCCTATCATGAGCCACATGCATAAAAGAATTAATACTCACCACAGAAACAATAGTAGTAGGAGCAGATTCAACAGAATAATTATTCTCATCACCATAATCATCATAAATAGGTGGCATATTGTAATCATAACTAATTTTATCCTCAATAGTAGGTGAACTGAAAATATTATACTCATCATCATAGCCATCATAAACTAGAGGTTTAGTATCATCACAAGCTAGAGAGCAACTATTTCGCAAAGCATATTCTTCAAACATATCATCATAAGAAGGAACATCACATAGGGGAGATAAAATATCATCAGAGCAAACTTTCTCCACTAAAGCTGGGGAACTAAAAATATCATGCTTAACAAAACCAGCTTCCCCAAGCTTAGACTTTTCTATAGCATTAGCATTAACAGTATTCAAAGCATTCGTACTAATAACATTGCTATGCGAAATAAGCTCCAAAGGATTTTCAATTTTCTCTTCAAACACTTCATATCTAAACTCGGGAAAAAGACTACAGAACTCTTTATTTTCCATTAAGCCTAACTAGTGAAAATAAAAACAAGAAACAAAAAGATGTAATTGCAGAATCTAAAGGAAATAACTCCGAGCACTCACACAGGAGGATGCGAGTACCTTTTACCTTACCTCCCCGGCAATGGCGCCAGAAAAGAGCTTGATGTCTACACACGCTTCTGTTCTTGTAGACAGTGTTGGGCCTCCAAGTGCAGAGGTTTGTAGAGCAGCAGCAAGTTTCCCTTAAGTGGATCACCCAAGGTTTATCGAACTCAGGGAGGAAGAGGTCAAAGCTATCCCTCTCAAGCAACCCTGCAATTACGATACAGAAAGTCTCTTGTGTCCCCAACACACCCAATACACTTGTCAGATGTATAGGTGCACTAGTTCGGCGAAGAGATAGTGAAATACAAGTAGTTGTGATGAATATAAGTAGCAAATGTAACTTGAAATAAATATCGCTGCGAGCAAACATGTAACAAAACAGTAGGTAAACGGTGTGCAATGCTTGGAAACAAGGCCTAGGGATCATACTTTCACTAGTGGACACACTCCCAACAAATATAACATAATTGAACAAATAAATAACTTCTCTTCACTATGGTACTCTGAATTACTCTCCTATTGAATAACACTAATCATTGCGTAGTTGCTACAGAAGCACCCCTTAAAGTTCATCAAGTACTTGACAAACACCACTCATAGAGATATCCAAATCAAAGCACAACTCAAGATAGATATTATTGCAACTTAGACCAAGTACTAACACGGTGCACACACTGTCAACATTACACCATGAAAGGAGGAATAGATCACTTCAATACTATCATAGCGATAATTATTCTCATAATCCATAAGAGATCACAATCGTAGCCTAGACCAAGTACCACCATGATGCATGCACTGTCACCGTTACACCATGGCAGGAGGAATAGATTACTTTAATAACACCAGTAGAGTACACATAATATCTGAATAATAACATCTACTTGTTCAACATGATACAAAGCTCACGATCACATAAAGATCACATCATGGGAGAGAGAGGTGAACCACATAGCTACCGGTAGAGCCCTCAGCCCCGGGGATGAACTACTCCCTCCTCATCATAGGAGACAGCAAGGTTGATGGAGATGGCGGTGAGGTCAATGGAGACGGCGGAGACGGCGATGGAGACCGATGGAGATGGCTCCGGGGGCACTTCCCCGTCCCGGCAGGGTGCCGGAACAGAGACTTCTGTCCCCCGAAATTTGGCTTCGACGGCGGCGGCGCTGCGGAACTGTTCTGGAAATTTCGCTGACCCTCTTAGGGTTTTCCATCCCGAGGCTTTATATAGGCGAAGGGGCATCGTCAGGGGGCAGCCAGGGGCTCCTCACACCAGGGTGGCGCGGCCAGGGCCTGGGCCGCGCCACCTATGTGTGAGGGCAGCCTCTGGCCCTCCTCCAGCTCTCTTTCGGTCTTCGGGAAGCTTCCGGGAAAAATAAGACTTCTGGAATTTGTTTCGTCCAATTCTGAGAATATTTCCTATGTAGCTTTTCTAAAACACAAAAACAACAGAAAATAGGGAACTGGCACTGTGGCATCTTGTCAATAGGTTAGTTCCGGAAAATGCATAAAAGTGCCACGAAGTGTAACGAAACAATAGACAAATGGTGTAAAAACAAGCATGGAGCATCAAAAATTATAGATACGTTGGAGACGTATCAGGCATCCCCACCATTCTAACTCAACAAGTTTGTACCACTTGAGAATATTGTCCTCTTAATGGATAATTTATACTTGATACCTAAGACCCATAGATCCTATACCTAAGACTTGATCATCACTTATGACTAAAGTGAGGTAATCGTTCTTGAATGAATAATACCCTTTCCAAGTCCTATAGCCAAATATAAGCCAATGACTTACTAGTCAACCTTATCATCATCAATTCACCTTGAGAGTTGATGATTACACACCCTTAACCATATCTAGTGAGTAAATGTTACTCCAAGTTAACCTCAACCAAATATTCTTATTATAAGACAAGTCTTTACCAAAACTCTAATACAAATACTTAGATGATATACCTAAGAACCTTTAGACATTGTCCAGCCCTTTATAGGATACCAACCTAAACACTTTCCCAATTAGAAGCCATAAGAGAGAAACCTTGAGGCTTTATAACCAAAGAGTTGTATATGCCTAGAACACAAATATTGTTCTTAAGTAATGCCTAACCTAGTGAACCAAAACCCAATACTAACTTTTCTTGGATAAGAGTACTTCCTCAACTATAACCTAGTTGAAGCAAGCCTTGTTGAAAATTCATTAAAAACTAGTTAGTGTTTTACTTGATATACCACTAGTATTGATATTCTACTTATGCATATGCTTGAATCATATAGTTGCATATAACACTTAAATAAGGAACTCAAACTTAAATAAACAAATCAAAGTAGACTTAAGGTATACAACTCAATACCACTAGCACATCTTCAACTCTTATTAGTATCCAGGTGACATACTACACTTTTATACTTCTTTTATAGATATCACTTTAGAACACCTCATTCTTCTTGTTGAAAGTGTGTGTTATCCATGTAGAATGCAATCGTACATTTAGATCTCTTATAATAAGATTAGACTTCGATAGACATCGTTACTTTTATCATAGAGCGAATGTGTTTTCCAAAAGGGATTTCTATTTTCGTGCCCTCAGGTCCTTAGTTGTGCTCAGTTTTCCCCAGCCGCTTAACTTTTCCTCAGTTTTCCCCTCCCTCTAGTTTGAAACCCCTCGCAGACGCTCGGACGGGAGGGTTGCCATCTGGTCAGAGGCCCTGACCGTTACCGGTGACGGCTAGGGAGCCGCGGTGGTTGTGAATTAACCGTTGCTTTTGAATGGTGCTGACGGGTAGGGTCAGGAGACACGTTGGAGCAGCCATCCATCTATCGCTGATGTGTGGGCCGTTTTATTTCCTGATTGTATACGCGGTACTGCCAATGACAAATGGGGCCGCTCTATAGGGCTGCCGCAGCCAATGACCAGTGGGGTCATGTATTTTTTAGGAAAAGACATATATTGCCGCTCTGTGGGGCTGCCGCAGCCAATGACCAGTGGGGTCGTCTATTTATTTAGAGAAAATCATATATTGCCACTCTGTGGGGCCTCCACAGCCAATGACCGCTGGGGTCGTCTATTTATTTAGAGAAAATCATATAGAGCCGCTCTGTGGGGCCGCCTCAGCCAATGACCGCTGGGGTCGCCCTTAGTGAAAAGGCATATATCCCTGCTTTTAGTTAGAGAGAAGCAACAAGTTCGCAAATTAATTTTTCTTAAGCTAGACCCAGCAGGTAACTATTTTCACAGCTTAATCTAAAGTGAATCTTATGCTAAACATGGCTGGAACCTAGTGTTGTGTATCTCATTAGTCATCGGAGAACCGCTGGCAGCTCATTCCCCACCCTCGGACGGAGCAGCCATCGCCGATGCCTCGTCGCGCCGCCGGCTCTGTCCCCCGGCGGCGTCGGACGGACTGTGGCGCTGCACGTCAACCACGGCTCCAGCACTTGTTTCGTCCGCACGCATTGTACCCACCGCAGGAAAGTCCGCCGCAAGTAGATCCGCCGCCCACAACGACCGGGATTTGTTCTGTGCACCAATTGTTAGTATAGCTTGGTAAGACCTCTGCTTCTGCCTCCCCCGCCCCCTAATCGATTCGGTTCCCATAACTTATTGGAGGTTGCAGGTGCGAAATAGTCCTCAATGTCTGGTTGTAGCGGGTACACCGGCGAGGGTGGGGATTCGATCATGTCGTGGCCACGTTCTATTTCTCCTACCTCGTCGGAAGTGCAGGTATCTAGCTTTTGCTCTCTGTACTACCATTGAATTTGAAGTGCCGCCAAGGCCTGTTGGAGTGATTTCAGTTGTTCTTTTTTCCATTATTGTTACAGTTTGCCAGGCAAGCCGATGATCCATGGTACATTGCATACCAAGATGAATCAACCCAGTGGTGTAGCCAGAGGATGGATTTGGAGGAGAAGGTAGCCAATTTAGGTGATGAATTGGCCCATAAAAACCTGATGATATTCGAGCTGAAGCATACTGTGGAGGAAGAAAAGAAGAATTCAGAGCTTATTCGAAAGGAGAAGTTGATACTTGAGACAGATCTTGCCGTATTTGATCAAGTGGTAGAAAATCTAGAACATGAACTTCAAGTGATGGGAGAGGAGAAAAGTAGATTCATCTGGGCAGTTTTATTAGGTGTCATCCCTATCCTAGCAGTTATGTGGTTGTGGTAGATGATTTAGATAGTATAGAATTGTTATTCAGTAGATGGCTCTAACCACTGTATTTTGGTGTGGCTCTAACCACTGTATTTTGGCGTACAATTTCCTAGTTGTGCTAAGTAATGCGCGCGATAATATTAGCATGCATGAACATCTTATAAAAGGGAAGGGATCCCAAAAGTGAAAGCATGTACCAGCCTCTCGGATCAAATACATATCAATCTTCCCAATCAAGTTGGGATAGAATTCAAATCATACATACGGATGTACATGGACACATCGAGAAAGTGGAGAAGCTTTTTTTGAGACAGAGGTAGTAGTTTGAATAATTTTATCCCAATTTGAAATTGAAAAATACAAATTTATCATAATTTATCCCAATTTGCGGCGTCGAACACGGTCACGCAGCGATGGGCTAGAAGGGCCGGGACGACGGGCGGCTAAGGGGTGGTCATCTGCGCCATCCGCAAACTCGGACATGGAGGAGGGCTGGATCTGCGGCTTTGCAACCACTCTTGGCATCGCCGCCATCCTGGTGTACTTCATCAGCGATGGATCTGAGGAGGGATGGATCGGCGGCTTCACAGCGCGGTTGTAGACGATGGCTTCAATTGTCTTGGCATCGATGACCAACATCAGCACCGCCGCCGTCTTGGTGTCCTTCATCAGCAACGGATCTGAGGAGGGCAACGGAAGTGAGACATCGGCAGGCTTCGACATTGAAGGCTGGATCTGCCCAATCGCAACAATGTTGTAGGCGATGGCTTCAATGATCTTGGCATCGATGACCACTATCGGCACGGTCGCCGTCTTGGTGTCCTTTGATGGCGCGGTGATGATGGTGCCAGAAAACTTGTTGGCGTTTGTTGATGAAGTAAAAATGACCGGCCAGTTGGAAACCCCAAGAGAAGGTTTGATGAATATAGCGGCAAGTTTTCCCTCAGTTATGAAACCAAGGTTATCAATCCAGTAGGAGAGAGACAAATGACCGAAGGTGATGCCCACTAGCTGCGTGATGCTCTAACAAGGGCGCCGTTAACGATAACTTGTTAGCGCGTCTTCAACCAGTAGCAACGTGGAACCTGCACACAACACAACCAAATACTTTGTTCCCAACTTACGATGAGGTTGTCAATCTCACCGGTTTGCTTGAAACAAAGGGTATGAGCGTATCGAGTGGAAAGTGATAATAGTATGCGAGTAAAGTAAACAGTGCGAGTAAAGTAAACAGGTGATAGCAATATAAAGGAAATAGGACCGGGGTCCACAGTTCACTAGTGGTGTCTCTCCATAAGATAAAATAACACATGCTAGGTAAACAAATTACAGTTGGGCAATTGATAGAATAAAGGCAACGTGCATATGTCGAGAGGATCACTATGAGATTTACTCCGGGCATTACAACAAGATACATAGACCGCCATCCAACTGCATCTATGACTAATAATCCACTTGTGGCGAATCAATCCGAGAACTCCACAAGTATTAAGTTGCGAACAACAGATAATTGCATTAAGCAAAGTGTGTAATGTAAACAAAGCATATGCCCTTGATCATATGAATGTTGTTTTCCCCCTAGTAGCAACAGCACATCTACAACCTTAGAGGTTTCTGTCACTCCCCCAAATTAAATAGAGGCATGAACCCACTATCGAGCATAAATACCCCCTCTTGGAGTCACTAGCAACTACTTGGCCAAGATAGCTACTAACAACGGAGAGCATGCAAGATCATAAACAACATAGAGATAACATAAGAAAATATTCAGCACATCAACTCAATCATAACACCAATATTCATTGGATCCCAACAAACACAACATGTAGAATTACATAACGGTGATCTCGATCATGTAAGGCAGCTCACGAGATCTAAACATGAAGCACATGGTGGAGAAGACAACCATCTAGCTACTGCTATGGACCCATAGTCCAAGGTAGACTACTCACTCATCGCTCCGGAGGTAAGCATGGCGATGAAGAAGACCTCCGGTGGTGATTCCCCTCTCCGGCAGGGTGCCGGGAAGAGCTTCTGGACCCTCCCGATCTTCGGGTCGACGGCGGCAGCGGATCAGGATGTGTTCTGGAAAAGTGATCGGGTGTTTAGGTTTTTCCCGTCGGGGGGTCTTTATAGGCGAAGGGGCGTCGTCAGAAGTGGGCCAGGGGGGCCACACCACCAGGGGGCACGTGAAATATCTGGACGACTGGCTTTGGTTTCGTCCAATTCCGAGAATATTTCCTGTGTAACTTTTCTGAAACACAAAAATAGCAGAAAACAGGGAACTGACACTGTGGCATCTCGTTAATAGGTTAGTTCCGGAAAATGCATAAAAATGCCACAAAGTGTAACGAAACACTAAACAAATGGTGTAAAAACAAGCATGGAGCATCAAAAATTATGGATACGTTGGAGACGTATCAGCATCCCCAAGCTTAACTCCTGCTCGTCCTCGAGTAGGTAAGTGATAACAAAAGAAATAATTTTTGAGGTGACATGCACCTACACAATCTTGATCATATATGTAAGCGTTGTGCGCTGGGATCAAAAGAACTTAAAACATGGGCATGAAAGATATAATCTTGATAGAAGAAACTTAGAAACCATGTTATAACATGAAAATGAAGACAAACAAAAGATCATGAAAATGAAATAATGAAAGTCAAATGTGTGTTCAAATCATAAGGAAAAACATACAAATGGTTTTGAGCTTGTCCTTCATGGAATAGCAAAACATAAATGCATAGGACACCTTCCAGTTTAAGAGGGCGACAAGATACAAGTAATTTAAGAACAAGTGAAACCAACAATATGAATCAATCAATGAAAACTTTGGGACAATGCACATTATACTCAGAATGACAACTATGCTCTCTTAATGGTGCATAAAGATAGAAGGTGGTGACTCAACATAAAAGTAAAAGAAAGGCCCTTCACGGAGGGAAGCAGTGATTAAACATGTGCTAGAGCTTTTCATTTGTAAAACAGAGATAAAAATTGGGTTTTGAGAGGTGGTTGTTTCATGTCAACGACTGGCAATGGGGTCTTACTATCTTCCATAATAAACAAGTGAGAGCAGTTCCGAGTTTTTTGAAAATTTGGCACATTGGTGCTCTTTTATAAAGCTTTGGCACTCCTCCCCACCTTTTTTTCCTTTCTTAAACCATGGCTAACCGATTCCATCGGGTGCCCACCAACATTCACCTACCATGGAGGAGTGCCTTTTTTTTCTTTTTAGAATTAGATTGCAATGGTCTGACCAGCTCTCATGCAAAATTAATGACGAGCAAATGAAGCTGCCTAGTCGAGGGGTACTTAATTTAATATGGAAGATAGCAATTCCGACCACTACGTCCCCATGAGCTAAAAACAGTGGCACAAAACGAGAAGTAGTTGAAGGTTTTGAAAGGTAGCACATGAAAATTTACTTAGAATGGCTTACAAATACCATGCATAGGAATTTATAGTGGACACAATGGCAAACTTGGTTTTTAGGAGTTGTATGCACGAGTAGAGCTCATACTCAGTACAAAATGAGGGCTAGCAAAAGACTGGGAGCGACCAACTAAGAGAGCAATAACGGCCATAATCTTGAAGAGCGACAAAGCGACATTAAAAGAAGCATAAGATGGCATCAAAAGTCAAAAACTAAATGATCATAGAGGCTATGGCAACTTTGTATGAGTCAAACATGTGTGAGCATGCGCCAAGTCAACCCAAATAAAGCATCAAAGGAGAAAACCAAAATAATGCTTCCAAATAATTAAAACAACGCATGATTTTTTCAAAGGCTCATTAAGCAATCTCAGTCATTTGAGACAAGTCATGCTATAGCAAAACCACTAAGCATACTATCAAAAAGACATCAAGCACGACATGCAAAAGCCTAGGCCGCAGTCTACACAAGCTCCTTCTTGTACCACTTTTTTGCATAAAGCTTTTTCTCTTTTCCAACACCATTCAAATTTTTTATAGCCAACTCTTTTGATGAAAACCAATAAAGACCAGAGGCAAAAATACACCTTGATGAAAAGATATAACAAGATCTGAACACATATCAAGGCAAAAATCTAAAGCTAAACGCAGTTCTAGAAAAAGAGAACACTCGTTGAAACTATAAGAGTGAAAAACAGAGTGTTCTTGGCAAATAAAAAGCAAGGAAACTTCTCCAAAAGGAATTTGTTGGGGTCCAACCATTTATTGCAGAAAACAAAACAAAACTAAACTAGAAAATAAAAACAACTGACGCTCCAAGAAAAACGCATAATGCATGAAGCAATAAAAATATAGTGTTTTGAAAGGTGACCTGATTTTTGCCGATGAAGAAGGGGTGCCTCGGGGGCATCCCCAAGCTTTGACGCTTGTACTTCTTGGATATTTCTTGGGGTGACATGGGCATCCCCAAGCTTGAGCTTTTGTCCATTCTTCAACTCATCTCATCATTCTCCAATCCCTACACTTGAAAACTTCCTTCATACAAAACTAAACACAAATCTATTAGCAACATTAGTGTAAGCATAATAATGAATCAACCCTTTTTGCTTCAGGTTTCAACTTAAAACCACCACATATAAAGCATATACTACTGTAGCAACTTCCCCATAAGTTCCGTGATTAACATAACTCAAAAAGAAAGCGATAAAGCGGCAAATACAAATATTGGCAGAAATCTGTCAAAACAGAACAGCTGACAAAGGTCGAATTTTTAGAGGGTTTTCTGTTGCTCAAATCAAAAAGTGTTCAACTAATGAAAGTTTGGATATAACCTGGGGCATATCCAAAACTTGTTGGCGTTTGTTGATGGTACGGTGATGATGGTGCCAGAAAACTTGTTGATGGTACGGTGATGATGGTGCCAGAAAACTTGTTGGCGTTTGTTGATGAAGTAAAAATGACCGGCCAGTTGGAAACCCCAAGAGAAGGTTTGATGAATATAGCAGCAAGTTTTCCCTCAGTTATGAAACCAAGGTTATCAATCCAGTAGGAGAGAGACAAACGACCGAAGGTGATGCCCACTAGCTGCGTGATGCTCTAACAAGGGCGCCGTTAACGATAACTTGTTAGCGCATCTTCAACCAGTAGCAACATGGAACCTGCACACAATACAACCAAATACTTTGTTCCCAACTTACGATGAGGTTGTCAATCTCACCGATTTGCTTGAAACAAAGGGTATGAGCGTATCGAGTGGAAAGTGATAATAGTATGCGAGTAAAGTAAACAGTGCGAGTAAAGTAAACAGGTGATAGCAATATAAAGGAAATAGGACCGGGGTCCACAGTTCACTAGTGGTGTCTCTCCATAAGATAAAATAACACATGCTGGGTAAACAAATTACAGTTGGGCAATTGATAGAATAAAGACAACGTGCATATGTCGAGAGGATCACTATGAGATTTACTCTAGGCATTACAACAAGATACATAGACCGCCATCCAACTGCATCTATGACTAATAATCCACTTGTGGCGAATCAATCCGAGAACTCCACAAGTATTAAGTTGCGAACAACAGATAATTGCATTTAGCAAAGTGTGTAATGTAAACAAAGCATATGCCCTTGAGCATATGAATGTTGTTTTCCCCCTAGTAGCAACAGCACATCTACAACCTTAGAGGTTTCTGTCACTCCCCCAGATTAAATAGAGGCATGAACCCACTATCGAGCATAAATACCCCCTCTTGGAGTCACTAGCAACTACTTGGCCAAGACAGCTACTAACAACGGAGAGCATGCAAGATCATAAACAACATAGAGATAACATAAGATAATATTCAGCACATCAACTCAATCATAACACCAATATTCATCGGATCCCAACAAACACAACATGTAGAATTACATAACGGTGATCTCGGTCATGTAAGGCAGCTCACGAGATCTAAACATGAAGCACATGGTGGAGAAGACAACCATCTAGCTACTGCTATGGACCCATAGTCCAAGGTAGACTACTCACTCATCGCTCCGGAGGTAAGCATGGCGATGAAGAAGACCTCCGGTGGTGATTCCCCTCTCCAGCAGGGTGCCGGGAAGAGCTTCTGGACCCTCCCGATCTTCGGGTCAACGGCGGCAGCGGATCAGGATGTGTTCTGGAAAAGTGATCGGGTGTTTAGGTTTTTCCCGTCAGGGGGTCTTTATAGGCGAAGGGGCGTCGTCAGAAGTGGGCCAAGGGGGCCACACCACCAGGGGGCATGGGCCAACCCTAGGCCGCGCCGCCCTATGGTGTAGGCGCCCTGTGGCCCCTCTCTGTCTCCTCTTCGGTGTTCTGGAAGCTCCGTGAAATATCTGGACGACTGGCTTTGGTTTCGTCCAATTCCGAGAATATTTCCTGTGTAACTTTTCTGAAACACAAAAACGCAGAAAACAGGGAACTGGCACTGTGGCATCTCGTTAATAGGTTAGTTCCGGAAAATGCATAAAAATGCCACGAAGTGTAACGAAATACTAAACAAATGGTGTAAAAACAAGCATGGAGCATCAAAAATTAGGGATACGTTGGAGACGTATCATCCTTCATCAGCAACGGATCTGAGGAGGGCAACGGATCTGAGACATTGGCAGGCTCCGACATTGAAGGCTGGATCTGCGCCGTCGCAGCGATGTTGTAGGCGATGGCTTCAATAATCTTGGCATCGATGACCACTGTCGGCACGACCACCGTCTTGGTGTTCTTCATCATCAACAGATCTGAGAAGAGAAACGAAAGTGAGATAGAGAGAGACATTTCAACTATTTCTGAGGGTTAGATCCTCACCGGCACTCTTAGATCCACGCCGCCGCACGGTTAGATCTGCGCCGCCGCACGCACGGTTAGATCCGCGCGGCTGCACGCACGATTAGATCCGCGCCGCCGCACGCACGGTTAGATCCGTGCCACCGCACGCATGCTGCAGTTCCGCGTGGCCGCACGCACGGTTAGATCTGCGCCGCCGCACGCACGGTTAGATCCGCGCCACCGCACACACGCTGCAGATCCGCGTCGCCGCGACCGCCAGAGTAAGAGAGGAAATAGGAGAGAGGAAGATGCGACTAGAATATGCGACTGCCAGGGTTGGTAGGTATGTGCTCTGCTCTTCTCTCCGTATGCGTCTATCGAGGTAGAGAGAGATATATAGGCCGTCCGATCATAAATGATCCAACGGTGCAAGCGTACGTTGAGCTATCAACCAACCAAGATTCATCTCGACTAATCAGAGATCAGCCAGTGAGTATAAGTGAGGAAAACTGAGTAGAACTAAGAGGGGGAAAAGTGAGGAAATGTTTATCGGAAGGGCAAAACTGAGTAGGACTGAGTAAAACAAGTAGACCCAGAGGGGGAAAACTGAGTAAAAGTAAGTAAAACAGGGGCACCCAAATAATAAAGGGAGTAAGGGAAATTGAAGCTTTTGGCATAAAAATTGTTAGATTGTGTTATTTGAACAATATAGTACATTTTGGCTGATGTGATATTGTTTGCAATTCAAAGATACACAAGTGTGATGAATTTGTACTCATTTGGACAAAGTTTGTAAGCATAGTGGGTATTTGGGAGGTGTGTTGAGTAGAAAGCCCTGCATCTTCATAGCTAGTAGCTCATGGACTAGGAAGTGGTTTTGGGAAAAACTTCATATCTCTATATTTCCTTTTCCATTATTATTTCTCTAGGTTGTAGGTAACATAACAAGACTCCATGGGAAGGTTCCACCATGTTTTGAATTATTTTGAATTATTTTGAAGGGATTTCTATTTTTGTGCCCTCGGGTCCTTAGTTGTACTCAGTTTTCCCCAGCTCGTTAGTTTTTCCTCAGTTTTCCCCAAGTCCTTGTCTGAAACCCTCAGAAGGAGCTCGGACGGGAGGATTCCCGTTTAGTTGACCGCTTAGTTGACCGTTCCGTGCTGACGTGTGGGGCCGCGTCGTGTGGGGCCGCGTCGCGTGGGGCTGGTAGAAAAGGGACCACGTGGGACGGGACGAGACCGTGTTTGGTTGTACGTGAGAGCTCGGTTCTGTCTCTCTCGGCCCAAATTGGCATTGCCTTTTCAGAGCGCATTTTCAGAGCGCCTTTTTCCCCCTCTCTCTCTGTAACAGTTCTCTCTCTTTTCACCAAATTAGTATCAAATCTAGAGAAGCTTCTATTTCTGTCTTTCTTCAATGATTGTTGCCTTTTGGCCCTCGTTTTTTGCCCAATATGGTAACAAATCCAGTAGCAAATCTAGAAGCTAGTATAGGATAAATTCACAGCAACATAATAAATCTAGAAAACTAAGTATAAAACATAAACTGCATACAGCAGCCAAAAGCAGCCAATAACAATGTATGCCCAACATGAAGGTTCTTCATTCTTCATCATATATTTTGTCGTCGCTACATTCCATGAGACGAAGGAAATATTCACTGAACTCCTTCCGTCTGCAGTGTGCAGCCAATACATCCTCCAAACGGTATGGCCTTTGTTCTATTTTCAGACCGTCATATCCTAATCTATCCACACGTCGTGGCCACTCATCCCAGGCCTTTCTATCATCAAAGTACTGTCTGATATAACCCAAATCCACGTAGTAGATGCAGCCAGGTCGAACTGTCGGGTGCACTCTGGTGTCGACGGAGATACACCGGATATAATTGACGAAGAAGGCACGACTGCCAATGTTACTGACAGCATGGAGAGAGCGGCTCTCAGTGTCCACACGGTACACTAATGGTTGACCTTCCTCCAAATGCCTATTGCCACTGCTGCCACCCAACAACACAAGCAGCAGATCACCATCAGACTTCACAAGGTAGAACTTGTTATTTCCAAGTTCTGGAAATGAAAATAGTGTCTCCATGTTGACAGTGCTCGTGCGCTGCTCCAACTGGACATTGTTGGTGCACATTAATGTTCCGAACTCAAAATTGTTCACAGCTATTGCATACAATTCACCATTGAACGGGGTAATGCAACGCAGAGAATGGTGCTCGATCGAAAATCTTCCTTCTCCCCAATCTTCTTCATCTATATCCTTAGTTGGAGTGCTCTCATTGACCTAAGCAATTTCCATGGGGTAACCTGTGCAAACAAAGATCATAGTCAGGGACTTCATTACAGCGACTGACTCCACAATAACAGATGGCATTTGCGCCTCAAACATAGTGTTCGATGTCTTTGTGAGTGGGTTCAGAAGGCGTATCTTGTGCGGCTGGTTCTTCTGGGCAAGCACGATGACGCCACGGCAAAAGCCGACGAAGTAGTATCTAAAATATATTGATGAAGATAACATTCAGCACTAAGATGTTTACGATTGAAAATAAAAATAGATTAACTCTATAGATATGGAGGAATTTGAACCTTGCATGAACTTCTATTAGATCGATGGTGACGTAGCGGGATGTGCGGAGGTGGAGGAAGGAGAACTCAGCGGTGCGTGGAAGGGCGTGTTCTACCATGATCCATTCGTGCAGGTGCATGTCGGGCTCAGGTAGATCTGAGCGCCAATTTGTACAAACTTGCCTCAAAGCAGAGTAGGTGTCCACGTACTCCTCGTTCGCCAGTAAGCAGTCGCCGATCTTGTGAAGTGGTCCGTCACCCTTAAGAGAGGCCCAGTTCACGGAGGCGCCGCGGTTGGATGCGCCGCCCTCGGATGCGACGGGCTCGGATGCGACGGGCTCGGAGGCGATGGGCTCAGAGGCGATGGGCTCGGAGGCGACGGGCTCGGGGGCGACGGCCGCCAGCGCATTCTTCTTCTCCATCGCCGGTTGGAGGTTTTTTCGAGAAGGTGATGGGACGTGAGAGGCGTGGTTGCATGCGTGAGTGAGAATGAGACACTGTGCAGAGGGAGGGAGAGAGGGGCTCTGTACTGGCAAAGTGATGGTTCGTCACAGCAGTTGACGTTTGGTGTCAACACGCGTCCGTGGTACTGCACGTCTGCACCGTTACGTGTACTCAGTTCTACCCTCAAGTCTTACACTGGAAAAATATTTGTACTCAATTTTCCCCTCGAGTACTAATACTAGCTAGTGCAATATACTCAGTTTTACCCTCAAGTGGCTGGTCAACAGAGAGTCAACAAATGGGATTAAGCCATCTAATTGAGTCATTTCATGCGCAAAAAAATTCAAAAAAATAAAATCATAGTGCCTCCTACTCATGGAGTCTTGTTACGCGACCTGCCACGTAGGAAATCATAACAATCATATATAAATCAAGTTTTAACACAAATGGCCACTTCTCAAATCACTAGTAGCTATGAAGGTTTATGGCTTTCCACTCAAACCCCTTCTCAAAACATCTATACCCAAAACATAGTTTGTCTGAATGAGGCCATAATTTTTTACACTCATGTATATTTGAATTGCTAATACTTTGAGGTAGGCCAACCTGGGTTTCATTGTACAAAACATGTGTTTTTATTTTTCTAAATCTCTTATTTGAATTCCTTAGCCTGTTTACTATTTACTTGCCCTTGTATCCTTGATACTACTCAGTTTTACCCTCTCCCTTCTCACAGAAGCCCAAACTTGGCCTGATTGGTCGAGCTGTTGTCACACGGATCGTGCCCACCTACCATCGATCCTATGATCTAACGGGCAGGATCATGCCACCCTCTCTCTATCTGTCGGTGACAAACCTCTACCCCTCTATGTATGCTAAATAATGAGTTTCCCACCAGATTCAACAAGTTTGGTAATCACGAATTTCTTGTAGGCATTACTTTTCATGGTAAAATGATAAACTATCACAAATTTCCATTTCTTTTAGGCATTACTTTTCACGGTAAAATGATAAACTATCACGAATTTCCACTTCTTGTAGGCATTACTTTTCATGGTAAAATGATAAACTATCACGAATTTCCATTTCTTGTAGGCATTACTTTTCACGGTAAAATGATAAACTATCACGCATTTCCATTTCTTTTAGGCATTACTTTTCACGGTGAAATGATAAACTATCACAAATTTCCTTTAGGCATTACTTTTCATGGTGAAATAATAAACTATCATGAATTTCCATTTCTTTTAGGCATATAAACCACCCCCACAATGGTCATCTCCTCCTTAATTTATTGTGTAAACCCCACAACGGTCATCTCGACCTTAATTTATGGTGTAAACCCCACAACGGTCATCTCTCCCTTATAAACCCCCACAACGGCCATCCCTCATGTCAATAGGTTCTGCCTCTCTCTTCTTCGTTTCGGCCTCTCTCTTCTTCGTTCACATACACTTGATCCATTGCCATGCTTCCACGTCTCGGACGCCGACCGGAAGGGGAAGGGGAAGGGGAAGGGGCGGCCGGGGTGGTAGATCATCATCATTGCCACCACCACCGTCAACACTACCATTGATCATAGAGGAGTTCTTCATCGCCATCTATGAAGACCCTTTGGCCAAGAAGGTACGTACGCGTTCCCACATATATGATGCATGTGATTAATTATGTGCATATTCTAAAAAACCTTTAATTTCAAACGATCGGCGCTCGATCTCTTTGCAGGCACTCCCACAAAAGTTTGCGGACTATCTTGACGGCCAGGAGCCCGCAAAGGTGTATCTGCGAGCAGCTGACTGCGGTCCTCGTCTCTGGACCGTGGAGGTCCTATTTGACGGACAAGGCCGGATGTACCTCGACAAGGGCTGGGAGAATTTCGCCATTGCGCATGGTGTGGATTTTGGCTGCTTCCTACACTTCAAATATGAAGGCGATTATGTGCTCACAGTGAAGGTGTTCGACGGAACAACGTGCAGGAAGTACTACTATACGGATGACGAAGATACTGACGATGAAAGCGACGACGACGTGAAGCCATGCATCTAAGGGGATTATGACCAAGAATATATATGTAGCTTCATATGCATCGATTTAGAGATCTAGCTATTTTCTATATATTATGCATGTAAAAATAATAGGGAATCGCAATTTCCACCATGATTCGAGCACCACAGCCTCCAAACGATGCCGATGCCGATATTGGCATGGTCAGAATGGCTATGCATGCTCGCCGCCACTGCTAGGTCACCGTCGGGATGCACCCTCAATCCCGTCCCCTCATTCGATCTCTGACACACCAGAGATACCGCCAAGGCCAATGACGAACGTACATGCTGATGCCAATGCCGAATATGCACGCCGCTGTGGGCACGGCCACGCCGCCACGCTATGCTGGACGCCACAGACCACCGCGAGGTCTTTCTCTTCACCACCACACTCCCCTAGCACCCATCTATACACGCCAGAAAGGAGAGACACTAGTTTTCTCTACATTGCTCGCGTTCGTGTCCGACACTGTCAGTCAAAGTGTTGAGGTCGTCGTCGATGTCCTCGACTATTTCTTCTCTTCTTTGCATGGTTAAACGCGTCTAGTTCATATCTATCTAATGCGTCTGGTCTCGCCTCATGCAGTTCTTTGTGGACGTCGATCTCATCTCGGCACCCCGCAGGCCACCCCCTCCATGCCATCGCTGTAGAGCTCCATTTAAAAATCTAATCCTACCCATGTATTGCCCCATGTATCAGCGTCATGGCCCCACTTGTCATTCGATATACCGAAGCCCCACTCGTCCGCATTTTGGTCAGGGATACGGCGATGCTTACAGTCAAACAAAGATGGATGCTCTGACGTGTCTTTGCGGGGTCTACGTGGCCCTACTAGTCAGTAGATAACGGTCAAAGTTGTTGACCCGTCGGGCAACCGGTCGTTACAGCACTTGTTAGGGTTTCAGACAAGGGCTTGGACAAAACTGAGGAAAACTAAGGAGCTGGGGAAAACTGAGTACAACTAAGGACCCGAGGGCACGAAAATAGAAATCCCTATTTTGAATTAAACTAAACCGAAAACTATATTTTTTGAGTTTAGTCACTTAGAAAATGATAAATGTGGCTTAAGCGATGAACTTATTCGAGGTGCATGACCATAGAAAACTTGCAAATAACACATACATTATTGTGATTATTCAACATACAAACTTGGGAACGTCACACTAGTTCGAATTCAATACAAAGGGATCCCCAATACAAATTGTTCATACAAATTCAAATTAATTGTTCAAAATAAAATCTTTCTCTTGCTCCTGGTGTGACTCGCTGGGTCCACCACCTTACTCCGGGTAACCCTACCAGGGATATTACCGGTGTCTACCTTTCTTTTGCCATCTTTCTTGTTCTTCTTCTTCTCTTCGGGTTGTGCCAAGACCAAGACAACCATATCATACGAAGCTTGTGCTCTTTCTTCTAATGCATTTTCTTCCCTTGCTTCTACAATCTGCTCTTGATCCATCGGTTTACCCAGCTCTTGATCAATTGCTTCAGTCAGCTGTCTATGCATTGCTTCAATGACCTCTCGGTCCATATGTTCCCTCTGCTCTCGATCCATTGGTTCAAGCAGCTCTCGATTCATCTGTTCAATCTGCTCTCGATCCATCGGTTCAAGCAGCTCTCGATCCATCGGTTCAAGCAGCTCTCGATCCATCGGTTCAAGCAGCTCTCGATTCATCTGTTCAATCTGCTCTCGATCCATCAGTTCAAGCAACTCTCGATCCATCGGTTCAAGCAGCTCTCGATTCATTGCTTCAATCTCCTCATGTTGAATTGTTGCTTCATTCTCCTCTACATTTGCTGCTCCCGCCTGATCTTCAATTCCAAAAGCTGGGTCAACTGGATTTTTACAAAGCCTAGCAATATGTCCAGGGGTTCCACAATATTTGCACTTACGTCGTCGAATCGGTGCACCACCCTCTGCACTAGCTCGGATCCTATTCTTCCTCGGCCTACCTACCGGTCTAGTCAAAACTGGAGAGTACAGTTTGAAGCCTGGATCGACTTTCATCCATTGGTATTTTCCCAACAAGGTAGGAACATTCATAGCATATGCAGCCCTAAATTTGGCAACAGAGAAATACTCTGACACATACTGATCAACTTCACCTTCTGCACCCGCTATAACACTCATGAAAAACAATGCGTGTATGCAGGGCATCCCACGGATCTGCCATCGCCTACAATGGCATGTCCTATCAACCAAACTCACTGGATACCTCCACTGCCTGTTTTCACCGTCAGTGTAGGTTACCTCAGCCTCCATTCCTTTTCTGATGCATTTTATCTTCAATTGTTTTGCCCTGGCATGCAAAGACTTAATCAAAGATGGGAGCATGAGATGGCCAAGATATTTTGTGGCTGCAATTCTTTGATGCAGATCGATCTTTATCATGATCATCTGCCTAATCTTATCAAATATTTGCCACAGCATAAGCCCTTTCAATGACTTGACCTTTGCATTGAAACTCTCCGCAAGGTTACTTGTTACATAGTCTACCTTGCAAATTTCATTGAATTGGCTTCTTGACCACACCCTACCATGATGTTCATCCAAGTACTCCTTCACCCCAGGTTTTTGTTTATACAACACATCCAAATGAAACAGAAGCTTCCTAATGCTGCATGTGTATGCAGCTGGCCATAGGTTGTCAGTATAAACTTTACCCTTGAATTTCTTTGTAAAATTCTGTACCAAGTGTCGCATACATTCCCTATACTCCACTCTAGGGAATACTGCTTCTACTGCACTCTCCAAACCTTTGCAAGCGTCTGTGTGGATAGTAAGTCCTGGTGGATGACCTATAAGGTCGCGCAAATTCTGCAGAAACCAAGTCCAACTTTCCTCTGACTCAACCTCCAAAACTCCATAAGCAACAGGGAACATCCAATTGTGTCCATCAACTGCAGTAGCAGCAACTAGCTGTCCTTTAAACCTGCCATGAAGAGCTGTTGCATCCATGGCCAAATAAGGCCTGCAACCGTCCAGGAAACCTTTCCAGCAAGCTTTGAAACAAACAAAAGCCCTTCTAAAACATTCCTTCTGCATTATCCTCCCGCTTTTCAATTTGTAGGGAACTGTATGCTTGTCTATCGCTACAACACTGCCTGGACTAGCCATCTCCACTTCAGCTTTGAAAGTGTAAAGCAACTGAAAGCTTTCATTCCATGGACCATTGATCCTGTCAAGAGCCATTTCCTTTGCATAGAACATCCTCATGTAAGGTATTTTTATATTAAACTTATCAGATATCAATTTTATGAGTGTTGTTGGACCAAGTGATGGAGTTTCTCTCAGCCAATCTATGATTGCATCTGCCAACCACCTAGTCTTCGCTAGCTTTGATTTCTCCTCTGGCGCTCCCGCTCGAGGTGGACAAGTATGGTCGATCGAGTTCTTCTTTATCTGAAACATAATTATAAGGGATGTCAGTAACAGTTAACAAATTTTACACCGTGATCTAAAATACACAACTGGTTGGCGTAGTACCTGAACCACGGTGCTTCTGAGCATTGTGGATGCATGCAGCCTCCACCTACACCTCTTGTTTGGGCACTTAACTGTGAACCTACCTGGCTCACTTTTAATAACCTCATAATCATTCTTGGTGAGAATGCAATATGTAATAATTGCATTACGGCAGTCCATCATCATTTGAAATACGGTGCCTTCTGCAAGCTGAGGATCCTCCCTGTTCCACTCAATTGTTGGCAAGTCATCACCTTCGTAATCGGCTAAAACGAGGCTGTCATTGTTCTCATCCTTCTCTTCATCATCAGTGTCATCAAATCTGGCACCTTGTGCAATATCTTCCATGTATTGATCCTCCATTGCCTGCTTACTGCATCGATCTACCAATTCAGGAAACATCAACTCATCCTCATCATCTTGAGGAGATGGATCCTCAATCTCTGCATCTTCCTCCACATCGATCGCAGGAACGATCTGGCTACCACTAGCACTGGGGACAGATGGTGCTGCTGTGGACCTACAAGGAGCGGGGCGGTGCACACGATTAGCAGAGGCAGCAACACTAGAGAGACATGATGCCCGACCACCTGATGATGCCCCAACACCAGATGATGCCTGGACCCTGTCCACATGGATACGCATTTTACCGACACGGCAAGAATCATTTAAAGCAAAAAGAATTCCCAGATCCTCGTTGGAAATTAGTAGAACATATCTTCCCTCCATGCTGTTGAAATATTGGAAATCAACTGAATCGCCAGCGCCCCAGGGGTACTGAGCGTAGATGTTATCTTTTAAATCCCTCAACGAGATGGTAGTTGCAACCACCGCTGGGATGTAAAATCCGCTCATATTGCGTTCAGAATCACGCAAAAAGCTAGTATCCAGCCTAACCACCAGCCGAAAAGCCAGCGCTGGATCAATCCTATTCGAAAAGCAACGCAGTTAGTTGAGCAACAAAGATTCACGCTCAAAAACTACCTACTGTTAATTCACATAGGCAGACGATGCTTACCCAGATGGAATCCATGCGTTAGATCCCTCCGATTCCCAATCTTCTCCGCCGTTGAGGGGCATAATCAGCACACCAGATGGCTGTACAAACTCTACCGCGATAGGGGTAGATCTAGTGGAGGCGGAGCCCTCTCCGCCTCCCGGGGGTGGTGGTGGGGGCGGGGGCGGCTCGGGGGCGGACGGCGCCATAAGGTAGGAGGGCAGGACGGCGTGGCGGCGGAGGGGCGATGTGTGAGCTCTTCCAGTCTCGGGCGGAGGGGAAAGCTTTGGGTGAGTGAGAGACCGCCAGTCCGACGTGTCTCATTGGGTCAACAGTCAACACCATTCAAAAGCAACGGTCCATTCACAACCACCGCGGCTCCCTGGCCGTCACCGGTAACGGTCAAGGCCTCTGACCAGACGGCAACCCTCCCGTCCGAGCGTCTGCGAGGGGTTTCAAACTAAAGGGAGGGGAAAACTGAGGAAAAGTTAAGCGGCTAGGGAAAACTGAGTACAACTAACGAACCAGGGGCACGAAAATAGAAATCCCTTTCCAAAAATACTAAAATGGGGAGGGAAACGATAGTTGTACTTCTATGCATACATTCTTTCCAAGATTTTAAACATTAGTCCTTATAGGACCAATGATGCTATTTTCAGAAGTTGAAGTTTTACCACGTTAGAAGAACGCTGATTGCATAACATTGCAATCAGGAGGCAAGTTCACTTACATGTCTTTAATTGATTATTTATTATAAACTACTTTTAAAAATTCTTACCTTATCACTGCATTGAAAATCAAAATAATATTTTCTAAATGAATATAAATTGACATATATGAGTTACTGACCAAAGGATTCAGGAATTAAATATGATGGGGCAATGGAATCATGGTTGGTAAACATGATAGGAAATCCTGGGGTTACAATTCCATTGTGCCGGAAAGTATACATAGGATTAATAAACAACATAGTCAATGATTCTAAGCGCCGTATAGACCGCGCTGATCACAGATTCTGGAATGGGATGGATAAGTCAGCTGGAACCTTCTTTATTTCGTATATCCACAGATACTAGACCGGATTGCATTCTGGAGTGAATAACAATGGGTGGGAGCCCGTAACGTCCCCATCTTGTACGGCAAGATGATGGCTCTACTATCTTAGACTATGAGTAGTATAGTGACAGTCTTTGATCGGAAAAAATAGAATAGAACAACAACTGTTCACCATGAGAATTGATATAGAATGGATTACAAAGTAAAGGAATTCGGTGATTGGCGATTCTTTAGTACTGGGCCCCATACGCAGGTCGTATGGACGGGAGTAACGTCCCCGGTTGTGCAACATAGCTAAAGGCATTTGTGGGAAAAGTAGCGCACCTCTGCAGAGTGTAATAAAATGTGTCATGATACTCCCTGTTCTGGGAAGGAACTACGATTGCAGCGTGGAAAGGAACTAGATACAAGTTCTAGCAATCCGTGAATACTGATGGACATAGTTTTTATAAAATCTAAAACTTACCTTTTCTGAAAACCATTTATGAAAACTTGCATAAGCCTAGGATTCTTTGATCCACGGCTGTAGATAGTGCATCAAACACCCAGCATAGAACTTGCTGAGTACGCCTGTACTCAATCTATCTTTGTAAACGTTTGCTATACCTTAGGAGAAGACAGGAATGATCCACCCACATCAGAGGACGACAGAAGGCACACTTCACAAGACAGAAGGAGTCGACAGGAGGATACTAGTCAACACGGAGTTGAAGACCATGGATCTTTAGATAGAATATAGGAGGGAACTAATTCCCATATCATAGACTTTACCTTTGCATAGAATTGCTTTAGCAAGCAACCGCAAGACAAGAAGGACTCGAGATAGGTCTTATCATGGAGTAGTCGACAAATTGCTTCTTATGGATTTTGGCTTGATTAGGGACTTACCTGACAACTACTTGTGTCATGGAGGTTCCGAGGATCTTCTGTAAAGAGATTTATGCTATGAATAGAACGGACTTGGTCCCACAATGTTTCTGTTGTACTACTCTGTTGGGTGTAATATTCATAGAATGGTGTTTTCATGAGTGTTATGCCAACGACTCGAACACTACAACATGCAGTGGTGTGCTAGGTCACAGCAATCGTAGTCGCCCTCATAGTGCGCCAACTCTTGGTTCCGGCGCTTTGTGAAGATCGTCGTCCACTGGTACTTACTGTCGGGGTCCCAGAGGGGGTTGTTGCGCTCCTCTAGCGTGAGGACCTTGTAGTAGTGGCGATGGATGGCGGCTTGACATGCCGCGCCATGGGGCACCGACGGGATTGGGATCCCGCCGGTGCTCAGCCCCCAAGTGTCGGGGCACCGGAAGTCCGGCGACACCATGTACCGCGCCTCCCACTCGTGGAGGTACCGGCGGCCAAAGTTGTTCGCCTCTGGCCGGCGGGTTGCATCTCTGCGGCGTGGGAAGGTGCGGCGAGGAGGAAGGAGATCTCTGCGGCGAGGATGCCCAGCAATGGCGTAGAGGGAGGTTTTTATAGCCGCGGCGAGCGGCGGGCGTGCACGCGTGGCGCGCATTTACGCCAGCCCGTGCTCCGAAGTGACGTCTCGCTACGCCGCTGTGCAAAGCTGCCAAGCTGCCGCTGGTGCGCAGTTATTTGGCGCTGGAGGCGGGGAGACGAGTGAGTGGAGACGACGAATCATCGGTGCTGTCGCTGACAGTGAGCCATGCAGCGAGTCATGCGCCCAGCTAGCGCCCTCACACGCCCCCCGTGGACAGGGTTTGGATCGGGTGCGCCGGATAAAGAAACACACCCCGCCGAATGAAAATTTAGTTTGGAGGACACGGTTAGGCGGGATTTTCTGCGCCGACGCCCCCAAATGACGTTTGTGGGGCCTTTAGGCCTTGTTTACTTCTAGTGTATTTGAGTGGATGGGAGGAATTATTTCATATCCCGGGAAATCCACGATAGGTTGTTTACTAGCCCGGGTTTGGAGGGGATAATCCCGGGATATCCCTACAATCCCCTCCATACTAGTGTATTTTTGGCAAAATTAAAAACTCTCTCTCATGGTAGAGTATATTTGGGGATGGGAGAGTATTTGGTGAACACTAAATCTCCGCTTATCCCCACATCTATTGGGGAGGAAAATACCGAAGAAGTAAACAAAGGCCTTAGGGCCTTATAGGGATGAGTGGAGTTGCTATAATATACTACTCCCTCCGATCGGAAATAAGTGTCGGTTTCTTAGTATAAACTTTGTACTAAGTTAGTACAAAATCACCGACAGTTATTTCCGATCCGAGAGAGTATAATATACTACCTCTATTCTAAAATGTAAGCTTTTTTAAAGAGCTAAGTTAGCTCTCTAAAAAGGCTTACATTTGGACTCACGCAATTTGTTAGAACGCACTAATTTTCTGTGGATTAGTAAAAAGTCAACAAATGCTTCCCGTCTACCCCTCCTACCCCCTCCTGCTAATGATACACTGAAAGCAAACAGCCCCTTCACCCGACAATCCAGTGAGCCACCGCTGACACGGTGACGCCTCACGGAGAGACATGGCCAAGCTCCACCGTCGCTTCTCTGCGTACCTCGCCGGCATCAGCTCAACCTTCCTCCTCGCCGTCGTTCATGCCCCACGCACCGCCGCGGAAGACGAACTGCCTCCGTGGCCAACCTGCGGGCCCTATCCCCCCAGCGGCAACTACACGCACAACAGCACCTACCAAGCCAACATCGATCTCCTCGCCGCGTCCCTCCCGAGGAACGCCTCCTCCTCCCCGGCGCTCTACGCCACAGCAAGCGTCGGCGACGTGCCGGACATCGTCTACGGCCAGGCGCTCTGCCGCGGCGACGTCGCCAACGCCTCCGCCTGCGAGAGCTGCGTCGCCACCGCCTTCCGCGGCGCGCAGCAGGCGTGCCCGCTCTACAAGGACGTGATGATCTTCTACGACCTCTGCCAGCTCCGCTTCTCCAACCGTAACTTCCTCCTCGACGACGACTACATCGTCACCACCTACACGCTCCAGCGGTCCCGGCTCGTGGGCGCGCCGGCGGCCGCGGCGTTCGACACCGCCGTCGGTCTGCTCGTCAACGCCACCGCGGACCACGCGGTCGGGAACTCTTCCAGGCGGTTCGGCACGGGGGAGGAGGGATTCGACGATAGGACAAACCCCAAGATTTACGCTCTGTCGCAGTGCGCGCCGGACACGACGGCGGACGTCTGCCGGACCTGCCTTAGTATCATAATTGGGCAGCTGCCGGTGTCGTTCAGGGCGAGGACAGGTGGGGGGATTTTCGGGGTGTGGTGTAACTTCCGGTACGAGGTGTACCCTTTCTTCTCCGGGCAGCCGCTGTTGCAGCTGCCGCAGTTCGTGGAGAGGCAGCCTGCTTCTGCGCCACCGGTGACCAGAGGAGGAGGTGAGTTGGCCGTACGAAGCGAAATCATTTACTCAAATTTCTTCTGCAATCTGATAGCCTGTTGTTGCTGTTGTTGTCGTTTGATGTGCAATTCATGAATGCTGAACAAATGATTCTGTCTCTAGGAACAAGGGGGAAATACAGTTTCATTTTTTTTGTAAAACAGGATCTAACCAATAGAAGAAATTATCAGTTTCCGAATCAGTTAACGAAACACTTGATTCCTCTCCTGCTCATGAGTAGTGACTTCTCCATTGTTAATTTCATGAATGTTGAACAAATGATTGTGTTTTACTCCTAGAAACAAAGGGGAGGATGCCAGTTCAATTTTCTGTAAACAAGAATTGACCACTGGAGAAATGATGCTGATAAAGCTTCTGAATTGGTTAACGATACTTGCTTGTTTCCTTTCTTGCTCATAAGTCATGACTTCGATATGGTTATGGAGTTTCTTGACCGGAAAGTACTATGTTTATATGTATGTCTTGTGCAGAATCGCTAAGTTTTTTTTCTCACTGATCATGCAAATGTTTTTATCTGCTCTCGAACACACAAGGTTTTCTTATGAAAAATTCTGGAAAGTTTTCTAGCGAAATTCTGCATGTGCTACAGGATTCTGATTCAGTTATAACCAAGAACTATACCTTCCGAATTTGATAGTATAATTTATTTCCAGAGAAAACAAGAAATCGTACAGGTCAAGTTCTAGCTATTGTGATGCCTACAGTTGCTGTGATATTGGCGATCACAGTGGTATACTTTTTCTGTTGGAGGAGGAAAAGAACAGAAGCAGATGAGTTTCTACCTTGTAAGACCCCTTAACCATTTTAAATTATGGAATGATTGCCAGTCAAGTGCTGAATGAATTGATTATCCAGCAGATAAACTTTGTTTAGTAGGTTTCATTTTGTTAAATCTCAATACTATACCATAGAATTTCCCTAGTTTTGAGCAAAACCATATTTCATAAATGCACGAAGTCCTGTTTTTCATCACTGCCTACTTAACCTCCGACATAATCAGCTACCTCAGATGATATTCAACACATCAATTCGCTTCTTCTCGATCTAGCAACACTAAGAGTTGCCACCAATGACTTTGACAAAAGCAAGATGCTTGGTAAAGGAGGGTTCGGTATGGTTTATAAGGTACGTAAGCATGCCGTACATTTATTTGCGGGTAAAACAGACCTTTATTAAGAAGTAGGGATTACAACCAGCTCGCGTTCAAGCTCCTGAAAAACAATATCAGGGCCTGACCCGTGCCAAACATCAGTGATATGCTCTGTTCTCGCAAAATTTGTGAGACAGTGACTAAGCATGCCGTACTTAGCTTATGTTTCGAAACAAGAAATCATATGTAGCTTGCCAGTCCTGTTCTTTGGCCGAGTAGTAAGTTTTTTTTTACTTGGACAGGGAGTCCTACCTGACAGTCAAGAAATAGCCGTAAAAAGGCTTGGTCAGACTTCTAGACAAGGAATAGGAGAACTGAAGAGTGAACTGGTTCTAATTGCCAAGCTTCACCACAAGAATCTTGTGAGACTTGTTGGTGTTTGCCTGGAAGAACATGAGAAAATACTTGTGTATGAATATATGCCCAACAGAAGCCTTGATACCATTCTTTTCAGTAAGTTTTTTCCCTTAATGTTCAGAAACATTTAATATTTTGTTGACAGAAGTAATATATGTGCCACCACAGTCAATGAAATTCTTGTTTGAGTCACAGATGTTGAGAAAAAGAAAGACCTGGATTGGGGAAAGAGGTTCAAGATTGTCAATGGAATCGCTCGAGGCTTACAATACCTCCATGAAGATTCTCAACTGAAGATAGTTCACCGTGACCTCAAAGCTAGCAATATACTACTTGATTTGGATTACAATCCCAAAATTTCTGATTTCGGCCTAGCAAAGATATTCGGAGGGGATCAATCAGAAGATGTAACTCGTCGTATCGCCGGCACATAGTAAGCATGTCAGGTATATTTCTCTGAGAAAACAATAAAGCTAAATCAGGTTCTGAAGTTCTGTTTCTATCACAGTGGATACATGGCGCCGGAATATGCCATGCGCGGTCAGTATTCCATCAAGTCGGACGTGTTCAGCTTTGGCGTCTTGGTCTTAGAGATCGTCACTGGGAGAAGAAACAGCGGCTCGTATAACACTGAGCAAGACGTCGATCTCTTGAATCTCGTGAGCAACTGAACACCTGAACCATGTCTATACATAAACTCTGCACGCAGCCAGATTCTGGAAACACTGTCTGAAACTCTGAATATCCTTACCAAATTTGCTGCAGGTATGGGAGCACTGGACCCGGGGAAACGCCGTCGAGCTGATCGATCCGTCCCTGAGCAATCATCCTCCCGTCGACCAGATTCTGAAGTGTATCCACGTCGGGCTCCTATGCGTGCAGAGAAAACCGGCGAGCAGGCCGACGATGTCGTCAGTGAATATCATGTTCAGCAGCCACACTGTCCGTCTCCCTTCTCTGTCCAGGCCGGCATTCTGCATCCAGGAGGTCAGTGTCAATGAGAGCTCGACTGCGTATTCAGAAGCATATCCGCTCACGGATAATTCAACCGTGATGTCTTCGAACCAAGTGTCGATCACGGAGCTTTCGCCGAGATGAGTCCTCCATATTTGGGAGCAGTTTGCTGAACCAAGTGTTGCATACAACATTTTAATTTCTGGACACGATCCTGACGTAGGAGCCCGCTGGTATCGGTATTATAGAATCTTGCATTATGAAGCTGCTGCGTGCTATGCTTAGGGACGGAAACTATGGGGCGTACATTATAAAAGGCATAGTGATGTTGGGGCATGAGAGATTATAAAAAATGCCAGTTTTCTATAGCGATAAGTGTAAGTTTGTTGAAACCAATGTATATAGCCGTTTATCCACTTCTTATTCTTTTTTTTTGACCAGTATCCACTTCTTATTCTACAGCTCACAGATTAAGATGGAAGAGACTATGTGTTCTTACCCCCTTTACTCCTTTGCCAGTTGCCACACCAGCCTCCTTATAAAAAAAAGTTTCTATCTCAGTGACCCTTAGGATGACAGTTTAACAATGGGATTGTATTAGTGCAGCATAAATGTGTCAAGTAATCCCTATTGTGGTTGCCCTGGCCAATTTTACAAATTTTTATCTTCGTATGGATCAAAGACGAATGTGTGCAGCTCTCGTAAGTCCAACATCGATTCCTTGAGACGTGTCGATTGGATAAATACGCCATAGTGACTCGGGTGAATATCTTGGCTCCAAAAACTTGCAGTTCTCCCTGTCAACCCTTCAGGACCTAAACAACTCAATTTTCACCCATGATGTAGAAGCTGGGCCATGGCCGCCTTTTCAAAAAAAAAAAATACAAAGACCTTTAGATCTCAAAAAGGGCCCAAACTACAAAAACAAAACATGCCATTTTGCTTATGGGGCAAAAACAAGGTCGAACAATCAACAAAGGAGAAATCTATGTGCAGGTGCCGCAGGAGACTCTTATTATGCGGCGGGTCAGCGCACGTCCGATTCCCTTTAATTTTTTTTTAATTTTTTTCGAGAGTACGCTAACATGTACCTTACTTTTATAGAAGAGAGAAAGTTTAATTACAAGAGTAGTTCTCAAGTGCACACACAAGGGGACTAGGAACTCCAAATAAGAAAATAAAAGCCTACTCTCCTAACCGGTATCTAGAACTCCTACTCCCTGATCATGAAGCTGCTTCAATTGCCTTAGTTGCTCAACAACACTTGTGGCCAGTCTTCTAGCCGTCAGCTGCCTCTCCACATTATTGAAACACCAAGCGTTACGATTTTTCCAAAGCGCATGACCCACATGGACCACCTAAAGCTACAGGATGGTACAGTGCATGTTGATTTTTTTAAGGGGTTGGTACAGTGCACGTTGATTTTTTTAGGAGGTTACAGTGCACGTTGATGCTACAATAAGGCTGCAGGGTTTGGTCATAAAAAGGTACTGTAATTTATAGGATGTTACTCTATGAAGTCTATGGGCCTGAGTCTATGGTTGCAAAGTACATGTGTAATTCGATACACAACATTCTTTCTCTCACCATATGCAAAAAAGAAGAGCGGTACAATATTTTCTTGGGTCGCTTCTCTATATGCTCTAGCACATTATATATGGCACATAGTGAACAATCTCACAAACGATAGAAAATAAGTTGGTGGCTCATAGCTATTTTTTAAAGAACCTAGTAGCCATGTTAAAAAAATAGGAGTATATGGCAGCCGGTCTTATCTGGCGGTGTGTATTTCATCTGGTGACATGTGTATTTAATCTGGTGGTCATGTGTATTTTATCTGGCAGTCATATGTATTTTATCCGGCAACCGAGTATATTTTATCTAATAGCATCTGGATGCCATATGTATTTTATCTGGCGGTCAAATATATTTTATTTGGTAGCTGGGAGTATATTTAATCTGGCAATTATCTGGATATTGTGTGTAATTAATCTGGCAGTCTGGCAGCAGCCAAGTGTATTTTATCTGGCAATTATCTAGTTACGTGTATTTTTTATCTTGGGTGTGTATTTTTATTTGATAGCCATGTGTATTTTGTTCGGAAGCCAAGTGCATATTATCTGATGTCTTGTGTATTTTTATCTCGCAGTCGTGTGTATTTTATCTGGCTGTCGTGTTTATTTTATCTAGTTGTTGCATGATTTTACCCGACAACAATTCATAGGTTAGCTGGCAAGTGTGTCATTAAAATCCCATGGCAAATGTATGTTACAAGCTTTTATATGATGATTTCACGTGGTTAGAATGTGGCGTCTAAATTTTTCTGCCAACCATGTAGGCTTATTTCGGCAACTATACGAAGGAGCTAGCAAGTTTACCAATTCATGTACATCACTTAAATGCTATGTATTTTATGTCTCCGTGCAAACGATATCTCTTGTTAGTTTGTTGCAGATTCCATGTAGCAACAGCCTCGGTTCTTATACCAAATGGGTGGTAAAGTCTAAGGAAAAAAAGCCTACGCTTAGTCTGCTTTTTGTGTACCAAACGTTGTGGTCAGAGCATGCACCGGCTAAAGAAGGCAGCGGCCTGACTTTGACATCATGACATGTGGTCATGGCCTTCTGCTCTGCGCGCAGTCGATTCAGGAAACAGTTCGACGCGAAAAGAGCAAAGTGCGTGGCTGCGAGGGCGCCGCACGACTGGACTTCCGTGCGGCGCCGCCAGGTAGTCGGCTTCATCAATAAAACTGCATCGTATGCAATTTTATGTATATAAAAACAAGCTTTACTTGTAATATAAAATGTACGGTACTGTTTTTTGAGCATACACAAAACATCGAGACACTTGATGGGAGGTAAGTTTTATTCCCGCCCATTCTTGTTCACGTGTTCAGTATGAGGGTTTACTCGGCAAATGTCCTAGATAAAGGACTTAGGACCGGAGGAAAAGAGCGTCGGATGAACTCGAAGGTAAAGACTCAGACAAACAAGACGAAACTTGGTGCGTGTTGAGAATAACCTAGCAAACAATTGGCTCAATCTCACTTTGTCCCTGGTCGGCCTCTCTGGCCCCTATATATAGGTGGCCAGGTCTCGAAGAGCCGGTCGGGTTCAATACAAATTACAATGCGGATTATAATATGATCTCGTATTTCGACTATGACTATGCTTGGGCCTAATTTTCATAGACTATTACCTGAACGGGCCCCAGGGGTACTAAGATAGTGGGGCCTCAGTAGTTATACCCTTGTCAGTAGCCCCTGAGATTCTACTACAATTATAGATTCGGGTCGAATCTCAAATCCTCATATCTTCGACTTGTAATCTTCGAATTGATCAATCTTCGTCTTCTTCTTATTCTCGACTTCATTGAATATTTGATATTCTTAAATTTTCATCGGGATTTTGGTTAACAAGCCTGGTGCTTCTAGCGGATCAGAAAACCAGTTAATTGCCTGGGCAAAAACTTGCTACCTACTTCAAACTCAAGTCCCGGGACATGAATTCGGTACCTGGCGTAACCCAGCCTTTTGCCGCATTTAGGACTTACAAAGGCGCGGATTCTAGTATTACTTAAGGTACCCAGTGTGTCCACCAGGATTTTCTTCATATCGTGGATACAGAATCTTACTAGCAGAGCGCATTCATGTGCGTATACTAGGCCATGCAGGATGGATCCTGAGGTCTTACCTTCATGATATTTGCGACCATGGCATTCAAGCATTTTATCGCGACTGACGCGGCTTGAGAATCAAAATTTTATCATGAGCCTTGTTTGGCTGTTTCAATGCCCGAGATCGTTGGGTTGTCTTCTTCAACTTAGTCGCAAATCCCTCCCGATGAGAGTGAATTATCGAGTAAATTATCTAGTGTTTGCCATCGATGAAGTCGATTTTTCACTCATGTGTAGTAGCCGATATTTTCATCTACATCAGGTGTGCGACCAGCGCTCCCGATGGGAGTAGCCCCTGAGGCTATGGTCGGGTACTTTGTAGTCGATCATAGGCTCAAATTTTTCTTCGACTTCTTCCAAACATTTTTATTTTTCTCCTCTTCTCTTACTGATGTTTCCTGCCCATTTGAAATAACTAAAATTGTCCTTTGGGATATACTGTAAAAACCATCTAGATATTGGGCCTGCTTCTAATGATATTCTGGCCCAAAGGCCCACCTTGCTTGGTTATAAATAGTCATTGCCCATCATCCTTTTAACCCTAAGCCTCTTACTGTTAGCTATCGCCGCCGCATCATCATCTTCTTCATCTATCTAGGGTTTCCTCTGTTGATCCTCCTCATGGCCGATGTTGATGCTACCAATTATAGCAATGTTGCCACAGTAGAAAAGCATGGTCGCGGCCACCCACGAGGAAGCAAGAATAATCCCAAATCTTCCCTTGCTGCAGTTGCATCGTCATCAATCTCGGCCAAGCGTTGTCCTGGTCGCCCACTTGGGAGCAAAAACAAGAAATCCTCTCTGGTGACGATGGATCCCGCTGATCGTCTTGATGTAAGTGTCGCTCGTCCTATCCTGTCGTCACCATCGCCAGGCGATCTGTTTTCTTTCTTCTCTTTCGCTGGTGCCCAATGCCGCGAATAGCAGCATCTTCCTCTGAAGTTCACAGAGTTCATGGAGGGTCGTGAGCTTCAGGAAGCTGTTCTCCGAGAGACTTCCAGTTGCAGGCCACCGTATGAGTTGGAGGTGTATTACAATGGCGATGGCGATGCTTTCTTCAGAGCTGGCTGAGAACATTTTGCTGAAGATCATGATCTTCACCAAGGATGGATCTTGAAGTTTGATTACCACCGTGGGACTGCCAAGTTTGACATCAAGATCTTCGATGGCACCCAGTGCCAGAAAAAGTACACCTCCTCTGTTTAAGTTGTAATGCTTAGTGCTTTCTCTTTGTAATGCTCATGTGTCATCAAAGTACTCTACTTTTGTCATAAAGAGAACCAAGGGAATTGAATATTTCCGAGATTCAATTATGTTTATTTTCACAAAATATTAGTAATTATGCGCGATCATCATTTAGTGACTATGTGGAAGCCTATTTCGTTTTGCTTAACCAGCAAACTTCTCGTGTTTTCCATGGTAACTCACAGAACTCGCAATTTATTGATATGCTTGCTTCAGCTTTTGCGGGGGAGCCCCCGATTATATTTCATGAATTAACTGTGACAAACGAAGGACATGATCATAACCCAATAAACCCGACCTGTAGCCTATGTTCTTGGTTTAGAGGGGTGGAACTCGAATAAATAGAAAAGGATGACTTGTTTGTTCGGGTTGAGAAGCCTATATATCTGTTAGACGCAATTTCTACGCGTAGAATCTCCATAGTTGCTCAGCGTTCCAAGGATTGCCTTCATCCTTGCCAGTATTCTTGTCTTGAAGCCGATATGCTCCCCCAGGTATTAATTCTGTTACAACGTAAGGTCCCAGCCATGGTGACTCTAACTTGCCATGATGTCCTGCTTCAAACGCAACACGAGATCGCCCACCACGAAAGAGCAGGGTTGAACTCGAGTGCTATGATAATTTCTCAGGCTCTACTGGTATTGCGTGGACCTAGCCAATGCGACATCTCTTGCTTCATCTAATGCGTCGACATCATCTTGGAGTGCCTCATTGGAGGTGCTTTCATCGTAATTTGTAATTCATGGAGCCTCATGAGTAATTTTGACTGGAAGCACGGCTTCTGCGTCATGGACCAGAAATAAAGGTGTCTCTTGAGTTGCTTCATTAGGAGTGGTTCATAGGCTCCAAAGTACAGAGGGTAACTCATCTACCCAAGCGTGCTTGGCTTTCCCAAGGGGCGCCAGCAACCTCTTTTTTATACCATTGCATATTAGCCCATTAGCTTTTTTGACTTGCCCGTTCGTATTTGGGTGCGCCACGGATGCAAACTTCAATTTGATTCACATGCTCTCGCAATAATTTTTGAATTTTCTTGACATAAAATTTGTCCCATTGTCTGTGATGATGTTGTGCGGTACCCCAAAACGGAATATTATTGACTTGATGAAATTGATCGCTACCGTGGAATCTTGTGTGGTTACTGGGGCTGCTTCTACCCATTTGGTGAACTTATTGACTGCCACAAGCATATAAACGTGTCCTCGTGGCCATGATTTGTGTAGTTTTCCCACCATATCTAAACCCCATTGTGCAAATGGCCACGACAGGGGTATTGGCTGGAGCTCAGCTGCTGGCGCGTGAGGTCTAGACGCGAATCGTTGGCAAGCCACGCATCGTCTAATGTTGTCTTTTGCATCCTCTACTGCTGTTAACTAATAGAACCATGCGCGAAAGGCTTTGGCTATTATGGCTCTGTTGTTGCTGGATGATGACCACAAACTCTCGCGTAGATATCTTGTAGTATGACTTGTCATTCTTGGGGGTGACACACCTTTGCAAAACACCGGATATGCTTTTCTTGTACAATTTTCCTTATACCACCGCAAAAGCTTTGGACCGTCGCACTATCCTTCGTGCCTCTACCACATCTTCGGGTAGTGTTTTGTTTAGCATGTATGTCAAATATGGTTGCATCCATACAATTTCGACCATCATGATCTCCTCTGGTTTTGGCGTATCCTCTGATGCTTCTGTTTCAGCCCCCGGGCCTGCTGTTGTATGATGTTTCTATTTGCTAGAACCCAAAGCTTTAGTTTCTTTTATTGACCGCTCTATTATTTCTTCCCATAAAACTCCTGGTGGCACTGGCAAGCACTGGGACTCGATGTTTGCCATATTGTCAAATTCTTCATTGCTTGATCTGCTGACGTGTGATACTTTGCATCCGTTGAAAGTTCCTTCCAAGTAATAATACAAGTTTTGGCATGCTGTCATGTTGTTGCTTACTGCGTCACAATGGTTCATTACCTGCTGGACCACTAGATTTGAGTCCCCGAATATTTATAAGCGAGTTGTACCGCAAGCTTTAGCCATCCTCATTCCATGCAACAAAGCTTTATATTTGGCTTCATTATTGGATGCTTGCGGGAAAGTCATCCGCAACACATATATCAGCTTATCTCCTTGTGGTGATATTAGTACTACACCTGCTCCAGCTCCTTCGACTCTCTTAGATCCATCAAAATACATTGTCCAAACGCTCGACAGATCAGGTGGTCATGTGTTCTGTAATTCTAGTCATTCCGCTGTAAAATCTGGCAAAACTTGGGATTTGATGGGCTTTCTTTTCTCGTATGTGATGTCCAAAGGAGAAATTTTGATTCTCCATAAGGAGACACGTCCTGTTTCTTCTGGGTTGTTCAATATGTTTAATAGTGGAGCCTCATTGACCACTATTATCGGGTGGACCACAAAATAGTGTCACAATTTTTGGGCTGTCATGAACACGCTGTACGCGAGTTTTTGATAGTGTTGGTAACGTTGTTTTGATGGCGACAGTACTTCGCTTAGAAAATACACCGGTCGCTGGACTCCATGTGCTTTTCCCGCTTCGCTCCGTTCGACTACTAGCACGTACAGACCACCTGATGCATGGCAGCAATGTACAACAGTAGTGGCTCCTTTTCATTGGGCGTGACCAGCACGGGTGGTGTAGAAAGCACTCTTTTTAGATGCGCAAATGCGTTGTCCGCTTCTTCTGTCCACTTGAATTTTTTGTCTGATTTTTTTATGAGTGCGTAGAATGGGAGGGCTTTTTTGCCCAACCGTGCGATGAGTCGACTCAACGCTGCCACTCGCCCTGCGAGTTGTTGTACTTGATGCAACTTTGTTGTTGGGGATATACCAAATAGGTATACCAGCGACGTAGTCCTGAATCAGCAAGCCAGGGTGGCCCATCAGGGGTGGTAATGGCGGATTCGCCATACTGGGCGGCCCAGTTGCTGAAGCCCACACGGCGGTACAGGATGCAGGCGCTTATGGCGGATATCTAGACAGGCCCATGGCGGATCCGGAAACAGGTCCATGGCGGAACGCAGATGACTAGCTCATGGCGGATCCGGAGACGGCCCGTGGCGGGTGACCTTGTAGTACACGCATAGGACTTAGTCTAGAACTCCAAGTTGTATCCGCTCCGGTACCAACGTGTAGCCCACGCCAGGCGCCTTTATAAGCCCGGCGTGGAGCAGCCCTTGAGGCAAGAGCAGACCAATCTACGGCCAATCGCATAGCGAAACAGCCAACCTCATCATTGTAACCAAGCACTTGTTGCCTTATAGTGAATTATAGCAGCACGTAGGATCTCGCCACCATCGCGGGATCTGAAGCTGGGTAAACTCGTGCTACCACCGTCCTGGATCGCTCCTCCGTGTTCACCCCCTTCCACAAACCGCCATACACCTACCCCTATGGCAGATCTGTTGACGAAACCACGACAGTTGGCGCCCACCATGGGGCATAGCGCGTCTGGAGCGCGGATCCAGGCGGGATCCGCCTTTGCAGGCATCGGCGACACTGTCGCCATCGGGCGCGTCCTCTACGATTCCGGCTTCCCCATCGTCCCAGCGGATAACCTCTGGGTGCCGGCTAGAGAAGACCCTGCTCGATTCACCGTCATCCCGATTGGAGATATCCATATCTTCATTGGAGAGACAAACCCTACCCCCGCTACGGAAACCAATTTCCGGCGGGTTGGTATGGCTAAAATCCCCAAACGGACCGCTTTCGAGCTGGATACGGAGGAGGACTCATCTGATCCGGAACTTTCCAAGTCATCCAGATCGGATCTGAAAAGCAATCCCACCCAGCCCGCCCTAGAGGTGGAGGAAGTGGTGGAAGACCTCAGTGAATCCGCCATGAGCAATCTGGCGTTAGAGACATCGTGGTACTGCCTTGTTGCGTTTGCAGGTATCACTTCGGGATCTACCTCCAACGGAGAAGATAGCCCAGGTGAATCCATCCTAGAGGCACTTAACGAAAGTGGTGAATCGGATGACTGGGACAACAAAGGCTATGATTCTGACCACTACGATGCCGCCATGAGGAAGCTCGAGGCGGAATTGGTGCAGCAGGCACTTGAAGAGCAACAAACGGCGGCCAAGCAGGTGTTTGTCACCAACAAAGGAGATGATGCTGGGCAGACAACGGGAGATCCGCCATCTCAGGCAGTCCACGACGGAGATGCCGGCAATGAGCAGGGTAACCCGCCACCAGCCGCTGATCCCGCCGCGGAGCAACTTCCCGAGATTCATGGCGGACCCAGGACGCTACCCGCCATCCCCGAGGACCAGCACCAAGAAGACTTCACGACCCCGCTGGACAAGGTCGTCTACGGAACTCTAGCAGATCCAATCACCCCTGACTATGTTAGAGATGTGAACGATCTCGAGAAGAAAAGGCGAGCTCTCCTCAAGGAAGCAAAGCGAGTCGAGAAGATGGGCAAGCAGGTTGATGACGACATTGCTAAAGCTCAAGACACGCTGAAGCGCGCAAGGAACATGGAGGAGAAGTATGTTACTCTCATCCAGAACCAGATCAACGAGGAAGGCGACCCGCAGTTGGTACGAAACCTTGAGTTCACCGTACCAACAGCGGAAACTCTGGCCAAGATGTATATCAAGAATCCGCCATACGTGGACAAAAACCACGATGAAGTTAGGGCTACGCCCGTAGAAAACATCGTGGCTGCAAAGGAGCTATTGGAGCATAACAAAAGCCCAGCAGCCCTAGAGACTGCGGTTAAACTGATGACCAAGGCATTAGTACAGCAGGAGAAGGCTACGTCGTCAAGACGGCTCGAATCTGATCCTGCGCTATGTAGGTCCAGTACTGCCTCTAAAGCTCAGGGGGCTGGCAACAATGGTGGACGTCCTGACAACGAATCTCATACCGGATCCTCGGAGATCCGAAGAAGAGAAGCTCGCAATCGGCGACACGCCATCCCAATATCCTCTGATGACAAACCACATGGCAAAGGCCCGCAGAGAAATCCATCGCCACCCCGCAAGAATTACCCAGCTTACGGATACCAACAAGCCACTACTGCTCCTCGCCATAAGACCAACATGCCGCCACCAAAGCATAAGACGTTCGAAGTCCCAAAGGGGGGAATTGTCATACGCGACAATGATGGCAAACGAGGACGAAGCCGTGACGCTGGACGCAGAGACGATCCGCCACGACGGGAAAACAGCAGGGATGGCGGATCCAAGAGAAGGGACATATCTCGCCATGACGACGGCGCGCATCGTGACGGTGACAAGGACAAGCATCGCTCCACTCGCCGTCACGACGACAAAGGGCAAGGCTCCCGCCGCCATGACGACGATCCATCTTCACGAGGAACAGAAGGGAGTCGTCGTAGCTGCAGAGAACAGTCGCAGGACGGCGAGAGTAAGCGCAGACGCGACCCTTCGCCATCCCCACCAGGTAGCCCCCATGGCGGCGGCGGTGGCGGCGGCGGACCAGCAAGGTCGCGCAACTCTCGCAAGGATCCGCCGGACCAGAAGCCCTATGACGCCCGTACCCATCTGAATGAGATTGCCAAGTCTCAAACGGCCTTCTTCCTCGGCCCAAAGTGCTTTGGACAACGGATTCGTGATGAGCCCATCCCGTATGGGTTCAAAATCGAGAAAAATATCCGCCAGTACAATGGGGTCGATAGGCCTTTGACTTGGCTACAAGACTACTTCAACGCAGTACAATTCGCCGGGGGATCTCCCAATGTTGCTGTCCGCTATTTGCCCCTGATGCTATCCGGCACTGCGAGGCAATGGATCAACGACTTGGCAGAAAACTCCATCCAAACCTGGTTCGATATGCAAACTGCGTTCACCGAAAATTTCGAGGGGACTTACAAGAGACCCCACAACATTGGTGACCTCCAACGGTGCCGACGAGCCGACGACGAGACCTCCCGAACTTTCCTCGCGCAATGGCTGGGTATGAAGAACTCCTGTGAAGGGGTTACTGACGAATCCGCCATCCTCGCGTTCATTGACAGTTTGGAGAGAGGCCAACTGCTCCGCCATCGCCTGTTGCGGGAAAGGAACGAAGGGAAATTGACCCTAAATTCCATGATCACCATCGCAAGCAATTACGCGGCCGCCGACGACGACACCCGCGAATCTCTGAAGGCTTCCGCCATCCAGAACACTGGAAAGCGGAATAGCAGTAACAAACGAAAGAATCCGCCAGAAGAACCACAGGTGCCGGACATGGTGGCCACAACCTTTGCTGACAAAGGCCAAAGCAGCCAGCGCGGCCGGGGACGCGGAGGTGGCGGTGGACAGCCGCGGAGTTCCACAACTCCCGCTTCGGCGCCATCCGCCCCCGTGTCCTACGACGAATACCGCGATATGCCATGTTTTGCCCATCGTGACGCTTCGGGAAAGTGCAACCATACCAACCGGAACTGCAAGTTTGTCAACGACCTCAAGGCGGATCAAGAAGCCGGCTTCAAGCGCAGCTGGCGACAACGGCCTCGTGGCAAAGGAAAAGCGGATAAAGACAAGGAGTCTAGGGATGGCAGCGATATGGATGAAGACCTTGCGCCCAAACCCGCCGAAAAGGCAGAGGGTGGTGCTGGCAAGGGTAACCCAATCAAGGACAAAAAAGGTGCCTTTCACACATTCCTTGGACCCCCCACGGCTAAGGCACAGAGAGCTGCTATGCGCTCACTTAATGCCACCGTGCCAAAAATCCGCCAGTACGTCAGATGGTCCGAAGTACCGGTGCACTGGAGCCGCGATGATCATCCGGAGCATATCCCAGATGGCTATTACGCCATGGTGGTATGCCCTGTAATCCATGGCTATGAGTTCTCCAAATGCTTAATGGATGGCGGCAGCAGCCTGAACATCATGTACGTGGAAACTTTGACAAAGCTCGGCCTTACCAAGACCCAACTCCGCCATAGCGCGGTCACCTTTTATGGGGTGGTTCCTGGTCGCCAAGCTAAGTCCCTCGGGTCCATCACGCTCAAGGTCGCCTTCGGTAGTGAGGAAAACTACAGAGAAGAGCCCATAACCTTTGAGGTGGTCCCGTTCAAAAGCACCTACCACGTGATCTTCGGGCGCCCCGCCTTCCACAGCTTCCATGCAAGGCCATGCTACATCTACAATCAGCTGAAGATGCCAGGACCGGATGGCATAATCACCGTTTATGGCAGCTTCAGAAAGGCAAAGGAGTGCGAGGAAGGAGAAGCCGCCTTCGCGGAAGCAGTGTTCTTCGGCGAGGAGTTCAAAGAAATCCACGCCGCAACGGACCCCGCGGAGATGCCGGCATCCAAGCAGGACGTTTCCGCCACCCCGCCCACCTTCAAGCCTACAGTCGATACAAAACAGGTGGAACTTGTCGCTGGCGATGCCGCCAAGACCACCGCCATTGGGACGAATTTGTCCCCAAAATAGGAAAGCGCGCTCGTCAAGTTCCTCCGTGAGAACCGGGACATCTTCGCATGGCAGCCATCTGACATGACGGGTGTACCCAGGGAACTCGCCGAGCACGCTCTGCAGATAATCCCTGGCTCAAAGCCAGTAAGACAAGCCATGAGACGCTTCGGAGATGAAAAGCGCCGCGCCATAGCGAAGGAAATTTCCAAGCTGTTAAAAGCAGGCTTCATCAAGGAAGTGATACATACCAAGTGGGTGGCAAATCCGGTACTAGTTCCTAAGAAAAACACAAAAGTTCTGCGCATGTGTGTAGATTACACTGGCCTGAACAAAGCATGTCCAAAAGACCCTTTTCCCTTGCCTCGCATTGACCAAGTCATTGACTCGACGGCGGGATCGGAGCTACTGTGTTTCTTAGATGCCTACTCCGGATACCACCAGATCAAGATGAAAAAGTCCGATCAGCTCGCTACGTCGTTCGTAACACCTTATGGCACATATTGCTATGTCACAATGCCATTCGGTCTGAAAAACGCAGGAGCAACGTATCAGCGCACCATGCAAAAGTGCCTGGCGGATCAAATCGGACGAAATATCCACGCATACGTGGACGACATCGCAGTTATGTCTAAGAAGCAAGATGGCCTTATAGCGGATTTGCAAGAGACGTTTGACAATCTCAGGAAGTACAACATTATGCTTAACCCAACGAAGTGCGTCTTTGGGGTCCCAGCTGGACAGCTCCTAGGATTCATCGTCCCCACCGCGGAATTGAGGTTAACCCGGAGAAGATCAAGGCAATCCCCGACATCTCCCGGCCTATTGACCTAAAAGAAGTACAGCGACTCACAGGCTGCGTGGCAGCAGTGAGCAGATTCATCAGTCGTCTTGGCGAGAAGGCTTTGCCACTCTACAAGCTGATGAAGAAATCAGACGAATTCGTCTGGACCGACGACGCAGACGCTGCACTTAAGGATCTGAAGAGAGTGTTATCCACTGCACCAGTCCTAGCGGCACCCGAAGACCAGGAACCCATGTTACTATACATGGCGGCAACCAATAGGGTGGTCAGCATCGTCATGGTGGTAGAACGTAAGGAAGAAGCGCAAGAGTATGGCGTACAGCGACCAGTCTACTATGTCAGCGAGGTCCTGACGGAATCCAAGCAGCGCTACCCTCACTACCAAAAATTGGCATACGGAGTTTTCCTAGCTTCCCGTAAGTTAAGGCATTACTTCTATGACCATAAGATCACAGTGGTGAGCAAAGCCCCACTGAAGGACATCATCAACAACAGCGACGCAACAGGACGAGTTGCGAAGTGGGGCATTGAATTGGCCTCTTTCGACATCGACTACAAGCCTCGCACCGCCATCAAGTCGCAGGCTTTGGCGGAGTTCATGGCGGATTGGAAAGAAGCGCAGGAGACTACGCCAGTCCCAGAACCAGAGCATTGGGTGATGCACTTTGATGGCTCAAAGTTGCTACATGGCTCGGGGGCTGGAGTGACGCTCAAATCTCCTAAGGGAGATGAGTTAAGCTACATTCTCCCGATTCACTTCCCCACCACCAACAACATCGCGGAGTATGAAGTGCTACTACACGGGCTACGTGTCGCAAAGGAGATAGGTGTACAACACATCATGTGCTGTGGAGACTCTGACCTTGTGACTCAGCAGGTGGCTGCACATACAAAGCTCGGAACGAAGTAATGGCGGCATACAGGGACGAAGTGGACGAGATGGCCAAAAGTTTCCTCGGCTACGACATAAAGCATGTACGGCGAGAAGATAACATGGCAGCCGATACCTTGTCAAAACTGGGATCCAGCCGTAGGGCAGTTTCGCCAGGCATATTCCTCGAGCATCTGCGCATACCATCAGTTAAGATGGTGGATCCAGAAAATCCGGAGATAGCGAGCTCCCCTATTATGGCGGTTTTGCCTAGCAATCCGCCATGGGCAGAGCCCTTCCTGGAATATCTGACGAGCAAGAAGCTTCCCGAAGACGAAGTCCAGAAAAGACAAATCGAGCGTAGAGTCAAAGCGTATACCATCATAGATGGCCAACTCTACAAACGAAGCACCTCGGGAGTTTTCATGAAGTGCATATCCCAAGTGGATGGAATCGAAATACTAAGAGAGATCCATGAAGGCGAATGTGGGCATCATGCCGCCGCCAGATCCCTAGTAGCTAAAGCATTCCGCCATGGGTTCTACTGGCCAACAGCCAAAGCAGATGCAGACCGCATTGTGGAGCTCTGCCATGGTTGCCAGATGTACTCCAAGCAAACCCATATGCCCGCCACAGCACTGCATACGATCCCTATAACTTGGCCTTTCGCAGTCTGGGGGCTGGACATGGTGGGTCCGCTAAAAACAACACCTTCGGGATTTACGCACCTTTTGGTAGCGGTAGACAAATTCACGAAGTGGGTGGAAGCTAAGCCCATCAGAAAACTTGATGGCAAAACCGCCCTAAAGTTTGTCAAGGACATTGTGGTCAGATTCGGCATCCCACACAGCATCATCACCGATAATGGCACAAACTTGTCTCAGGGAGAAGTTGAAGAATACTGCCATCACAACGGCATCCGCCTTGACCTAGCATCTGTGGCACATCCACAGTCTAATGGCCAAGTTGAGCGGACCAACGGACTAATCATGTCAGGGATCAAGCCACGCCTAGAAGCACCGCTACATAGAGCAGCTGGAGCATGGGCAGAGGAGTTACCATCTGTACTGTGGAGTCTACGGACCACGCCAAACAGATCAACAGGCCTTACCCCTTTCTTCTTAGTCTACGGAGCAGAGGCAATCTTGCCAAGTGATGTTCAGTATGATTCTCCAAGAGTCGAGGCCTACAAGGAAGAAGATGCAGAAGCGTCCAGACAACTATCTGTGGACCTGCTGGAAGAAGAACGAGACCTAGCAGCCCAGAGATCCGCCATCTACCAGCAGAATCTCCGCCGCTATCACAGCAGGCGAGTTCGCCAACGCTCGTTCAAAGAAGGTGAACTGGTGCTACGTCTGAAACAGCAGAAGTCCCACAAGCTATCCCCGCCTTGGGAAGGACCCTTCGTCATCAGCAAAGCTCTACTGAATGGTTCCTACTACCTCGTTGATATTCGCTAGCTAGATAAGCGACCAAGTAAGAAGCGCAAACGAAGAGACCCTGGCGATATCTACGACGAGACAGATCGTCCATGGAACATCGCACAGCTACGTCCTTTCTATACTTAGCACTTTTCTAGCTATGTAACAGGCACCTCTATATGATCAATGAAATAAAGCATTTGGTTCACTCTTGATTTTTTCTGAGTCTTTTACCTCCTTTATTGTTCATTTAGATCGTATAGAACCTTTTGCGCAATTGTTCTTTGCACTTGCGTCTCTTTTAAATCCGCCACAAGCGGTCCGCGTAGCTTTTTTATGTTTTGATCTTCATCCGATGTTCTCTGTGTGGATTCCAGAGTAGTGACTTTTTGACGATCTAAGCCGCCATCTGCTCAGGGTTCTGGACGGTTGCTATTAAGTATCGTCGCCCTAGCGGATTGTTCGTGCGAAGATTTCGCCATCTCACGAAAAGTCAAGCACAGAGAGCCGGATGGCGGATCGCATAATCCTACGCGTGAAATTTTTTCAAAGTGTTGTTTTTTGGGCATGGCAAAAACTGCAAGTTGCATAAAACTAGGCCTGGCAGTTTCTTCGCGCAAATAAACCACTTCATAAAAACAAACTGCAAAAGTTCACAAGCATTCCACTGATCTGCCACAAGCAGATCAGTCACAGTGCAGACACATCATACGCAGTTTAAATTACAGACCCACTCAGGGGCCGAATTGATGCAAAGTGTTTTTCCTGCCACATTGCAGGGCACATCTCAAGAGGATGGCGGAATCTTGGAGGACACCTCATCCCCGCCATCACCACCTGCAGTTGCCGCGGAGGCGGATGCCGAAGCTTGGCTTGGCGACCCTGGCAGCTCGTATGCTTCATAGTATACGTTCAACTGAGTGCCAAGGGCACACAGTTGATCGTATCCAAGCACGCTCTGCCGGATGGCGGCCTCGTCCACCGGTGCGCCATCCTCGCCGCTCTCAGGGATGCCGGAGGTGAGCTGGTCCAGGTCCATCTCGGGATAGTGGGCCTTCGCCAAAGTCAGCGCTGTTCTGGCACCACCCCGAGCAGAGGACAGCTTCCAGTCCGCCACCTGCCCTGGCACCAGCAGCAGCTTCTGCGTGAGCGTGATGGCGGAAAGGTTGGACGAACCCGCTATCTGCAGGCTCCCGCACGCTTGGCGACCAGCGTTGAGAAGGCCATCAAGCTCCTTCCTCGCTGCGTCGGTGGCCATGCGCAAGCCCTCAGCGGTGTCCATCTCGGTTTGCCCCAAGGAAGCTGCATGGCGGAAAGAAGAAGATGCGTCACGGACTGCATAGCAAAAGTTGAAAAACAAGTTATAAGAAGTGGTACCTAGCAAGTTGTCTTGGAAGTGATGGAGGAGCTCGTTAAAGCCTTCATGCCGCTTCTCAAAATCAGCGGCGGCTTTGCGGAGATCCGCTATCTCCTTGTCCTTCTTCTTGCCCTGGTTCTCCTGGTCCTTCAGCTGCCTCTCGAGGGTGGCGTTTTTGGCCAGTGATTTTCGGAGCTGTTGGTTCAGCCCATCCATCGCAATGGCATGGCCCTTCTCCACCCCCTCAAGTGTGGACTTAAGCTTGGCAGCATCTGCGTGGCGGAATTTTGTCAGCTCAGCATTTGATTGAATAAGCACAAAGGAAAGTAACCTTAAGGATAAGTACCGCTATTCTCAAGCTGCTGCCGCAAATCTGCCACAAGAGCGCTTTTTTCCGCCAGCTCCTTCTCCTGCGAGCTGACGACCTGGACCAGGTCCTCCACCACCTTCTTGTAATTCTGGCAAAATTTGAAGTGTTAGTCAATCTTAGAGCTTTATGCCGGATGTGAATCCGCCATAACGCTCGGGGGCTACTCACTGATTCTTTTTTTAGTCACTCTTAGAGCATCATGATGAACGATTATCCGCCATGATGCTCGGGGGCTACTTATGCTGATTTTTTGTCTTCTAAGAGCTTTATGCTGGATAATTATCCGCCATAACGCTCGGGGGCTACTCAGTATGAAAATTAAGTTCTCTATAGAGCACTGTGTGAACTACCAGCGCTCGAGGGCTAAGTTATTCAAAAACTTACAGAAGTCAACCTTGGAGCCCCATAGCAGATTAAATTTGCGAATCCGCCATGGCGCTCGGGGGCTACTGGGAGTACATACCTCTTTAACAATACTGGTTCTCTGAACGAATGCTGCCATTGCAGATGACACATGGTTACTGGCCTCCTCTTGCATATTGTCAAGGCGGAAAAGAGCTTCTGCTTTCTTCTTCCACTTTGAAGCCTCCCCAGCTCCTGTATCCATCTGGATTGCTTTTCCGCTAAAACTCACCTTCTTGGCGCCTTTAGCGGGGTGATCTGATGGTCCAGCACTCTTTACTGGAGCATCCGCCACCTTGCTGGTATGCTGGGAAGAGGCGGAAGGCCCAGTTGGTCGAGCAGGAACGTCTGGTGTAGGCGGAATAGCAGCGGGAGATGGTTTGGCTCTTGGAGGTTTTTGGCCAGAAACCTTTCTTCTGTGCGCAGAAGAGACAGATTAGAATAGTTATGCATGGTATGAAGGAAAATTATGATTGTACTTACTTCCGCTCTGGTAGATTTATAGTGGCGGAATGTTCTGGCACGGTGTCCAGATGGCCGCGAAGGGCAGGGGATGAATGGCGAGAGATAACTCTTTTGCCCATTCCACGAATGCGCCCGCCAGCACCGCAAACGCCACGAGGAACCGCCACTATAGGTTCATCCGCCACTACCTCTTCTTCCGCCACCTTTTGTCTCTTGGGAGACGAGGATGTTTCATCCTCATCGTCAGTAAGATCCTTTGTCCGAGGATAGCGGACGAGACCGCTCAGTTCAGAGGGTGGCAGGGAAGAAAGCTACGGAAAAGTGTGAAGTTACTCAAGGAAAATTAGCTGTTATAGCGGAATAAGGAGAAACACTTACCTTTGGACAATTGCCATTCTCATACATAGGGATTTTTAGCTTCAGAGGCTCATCTCGCCCCACCTTAATGATGTTGCGGATCCGAAGCTCGATCTCTTCAGCGGACAGTTCCTCCTTGGAATAGCGCTGGGGATCGTCTATTCCGCTATACTCGCACATCAGGCTTGGGCGATATTGAAGAGGCTGAATCCGCCGTGAGATCCAGCAGTAAATAGTGTCAGCACCTGTCAGTCCAGAGAAGACAAGTTTCGAAATCCGCGTGAGCATAATTGGCATTCATCATCCATTGTGAAGTCATCCATGACACCCCAGCTATCCTGCTCCTCGGTGGGGCCATCAGTAAAAGACCGCAGGCCGAACTTCCTTTCAGGAGGGGCCTGGTTAGCCTGATAGAAGAAGGAACCCCGCCATCTCTTAGCAGAGTCGTGAGGGACAATGTAGGGGTAGGATTTCCCGTGCCGAGGAACAAAGGAGATTGACCCGCAATTGCGAGGATTCCCGTTCGCGTCCCGGTTATGGCAGATATTAAAATATAAGCGGAATAAGTCTCCGCGTGGGCTGATGCCTAGATACCCTTCGCATAGCGCAACAAAACCTGCTAAAGCAGTGAAGCTATTCGGAGCAATGTGGTGCAGCTGTAACCTGTAGTGACGGAGAACTTCCCTCAGGAAGTAGGATGGCGGAAGGCTGAGGCCACGGTCAATATGGGACTTCGGCATAACGACCTCTTCATCTGAAGGAGTAGGCGCCGATTCACCAGGCACAACCCGCCATCTGGAGGCTTCCTTAGCAGCTAAGCGGCCTTCCCGCTCCAAGGAAGATAGAATTTCCTCGCTCAGACTGCAGGGGTCCCAATCCCCTCCTGAGGTTTCGGGCATGGCGGACTCTGTATCAGAGGATCGCACAGAGCCTTCAGCAGCTTCAGACTTTGAAGTTTGGTGAGGAGATTCGGGTTCCATGGCGGCCAGTGGCGTGGCGGTGATGACTTTGAAAATGCTGCCGGCGGCGAGGTTTTCCGCGGTGGCTCGCCGGAGATAGCGAAGCTCTCGTGGCGGAGCTAAAGAGAGAGAAGGCGACGGGGGCAAATGAAGGAGTGATCGGCTGGGGGTGAGAGGCCGGGGTATATATAGACCCCGGGCCTCGAGATTCGTGCCCGCCATCACCACCGTTCATCCTGATCGCAGAAACCCTAATCTGGCGACACGTGTCCAAGGGTAAAAAAGTAACTTGGTAAAAACAGTGCGTGCACTGTAGGTCTTACCCTAGAAGGAACTGTGTGCCGAAATTTACGGCGGATTTCAACGGTATGATCCACCGGATCCCGAAAATCTCGCTAAGTTAACTACGTCACTTGATCCGTTATTTACGGCGGATTGATAGATGGAAAGAGGAACATCAAGATAACCGCCATCCCAGCAAAAAAGAGCTATGGCGGAAATGACCTATCAAGAACATGCATGGCGGATGTAGATGACAATCTTGAAGTTCCCTGGGGGCTACTGTTGGGGATATACCAAATAGGTATACCAGCGACGTAGTCCTGAATCAGCAAGCCAGGGTGGCCCATCAGGGGTGGTAATGGCGGATTCGCCATACCGGGCGGCCCAGTTGCTGAAGCCCACACGGCGGTACAGGATGCAGGCGCTTATAGCGGATATCTAGACAGGCCCATGGCGGATCCGGAAACAGGTCCATGGCGGAACGCAGATGACTAGCTCATGGCGGATCCGGAGACGGCCCGTGGCGGGTGACCTTGTAGTACACGCATAGGACTTAGTCTAGAACTCCAAGTTGTATCCGCTCCGGTACCAACGTGTAGCCCACGCCAGACGCCTTTATAAGCCCGGCGTGGAGCAGCCCTTGAGGCAAGAGCAGACCAATCTACGGCCAATCGCATAGCGAAACAGCCAACCTCATCATTGTAACCAAGCACTTGTTGCCTTATAGTGAATTATAGCAGCACGTAGGATCTCGCCACCGTCGCGGGATCTGAAGCTGGGTAAACTCGTGCTACCACCGTCCTGGATCGCTCCTCCGTGTTCACCCCCTTCCACAAACCGCCATACACCTACCCCTATGGCAGATCTGTTGACGAAACCACGACATTTGTTGGCTTCCCAATTGTCAGTATTGCCTAAATCTTTTCTGGGTTTGCCTCTATTCCGCTTACTGATACTGAAAACTCGAGTAGTTGTCCTGGTGGGACACCAAAGGAACATTTAGTCGGGTTTAATTTTAGCTTGTACCTGTCCATATTGTCGAAGGTTTCCCGGAAGTCAGTGATCAAAGATTCTTCTTTTCATGTGGTTATCACCACGTCGTCGATATATACTTGTATATTGCATCCTATTTGGCTCCCGAGACAATTTTGCATCATCCTCTAGTAAGTTGCTCCTACGTTCTTCAGGCCGAAGGGCATGACTTGGTAGCAAAAGACACCGTATGGTGTGATGAATGCTATTTTTTCTTCGTCTTCTACTTTTAGCTTGATCTGGTTGTAACCTGAATATGCATCTAGGAAGGAAAGCCTTGCGCCACAGTTGAGTAAATTATTTGGTCTATGCGGGGTAGCGGGAAGGGATCCTTTGGACAATGCTTATTCAGGGACGTGTAATCAACGCAGAGGCATCGTACATCTGTGTTTTTATTTGGGACGATCACTAGATTGGACACCCAAGTTGATGCTTTGGTACAAGAACTTCTACTTTGGTAAGCATGGAAGCTATCACCAGTCTCTAAAATCTCCTTCTCTGTGCAAAATTATAGAATCACGAAAAGCTAGTGATTCGATAATTAAAGGATCTTAAATGTCCTGGTAAGTGCGACTCCATGCACTTTTGAAGCCAAACTCATCTCTTGACACACCTCCACTTCCAGCTAGCCCGCTCTCCAATCGGATCGCACCATCCAAATTGAGTTTAATGATTCCAGGTTGTGGAGAATTCCATCTGCACGATGGTTGACGAGCGTTAACTCGGCAAAAGTCCTAAATGAAGGACTTAGGATCGGGAGAAGAGGGCGTCGGATGAACCCGAAGGTAAAGACTCAGACAAACAAGGTGAAACTTGGTGCGTGTTGAGAATAAGCTAGCAAACAATCGGCTCAATCTCAATCTATCCCTGGCCGGCCTCTCTGGCCCCTATATATAGGTGGCCAGGTCTACAAGAGTCGGTCTAAAAAATTGAGTATAGACTCAAAAGTATCTCTTCTTCTTGCACTTTCAACTTCACCTGCAGAAAATAACTCTTATTTTATTACCTTCCTGAATTTATGGCCCATCGGGTGCGTGCTCAGTGCTCCCGATAGGAGTAGCCCCCGAGGGTATGGTTGGGTACTTTTTAGTTGATAATAGGCTCAAAGTTTTTTTCGACTTCCTCCTCATAGATTTATTTTATACAAATACTTATTCTCTTGACAAAAATATGACGGTAGTGACATGATGTGACAACTCGCTGTCTTGAATTGACCGAAAGCTGACCGTCGCACATGGGCAGCACGGTAATTTTGAAATTTCTGCCCGTTAGTGGGCTTGCCGCTTCCACTTTTTACGTCACGTCGCAGCCCACGTCCATTCCGACACAAGCTATTTAAAGACAAATCCTTTTATTTTACTTTTACCAGTCCTTTGCTCCTCCGCCGCTGCCACTTCTTCTTCTTCCTCGCACCCACGCTCTCTTGCAGCTCCAAGTGCCCCGCCATTGCATGCCCATCAAGCGCGTTGCGCATCGCAAGCAAATGGCGAAAGAAGTCCGTGAAGAAACAAGTTGTAGGCTGGACCACTTCCACTCTCACGGATGTGGATCTGGCGAAGGCTAGGAAAGAGGGGTTTATAGCGGCCTCCGCCGAGGACGTCTTCCCCAGCATCGAGCTCATCCCTATGCTGCAGCCAGGATTCCGGGTGATCTTTCTTGCCTTTCTCCTTTGCAGTCTCTCTCTCCCTGCCCAAAATTTCTTCGTGGGCTTCTTTTTGTGTACGGCGTGCAGCTGCATCAGCTCAAACCAAATTCCATCTTGCATGTTGCCTTCTTCATCACTCTGTGTGAAGCATTCCTGGGCATCAATCCCCACTGGGGCCTATGAAAATATCTCTTTCGCGTGCGTCCTAATATGTCCAAGGAAGAAGTTCATGATCTTGGTGGCACTATTATTTCTGTGTGATCTGATTCGCAGTACCTTGCCTTCGAGATGGCTGAATCGGTCTACGGTTGGAGATAGAAGTGGTTCTACATCAAGGACTAGAAGTCCTCTGAAGCCGATGAATATGGGCTGGCTCCTTTCGATCCGGCCAAACCTTTGACGAAGCTAACTACCTGGGATGCTCTTCCGTCAGAGACTGAAGCTGAAGAAATCAAGCCATTGTTGGCTCGTATCCAAGAGCTGAAGAATGTGACAAAGAAAGAACTTAGTGGGACACAACTCATAGTTTTCATTCTGCAACGATGAATTCAGCCACTACAAGCGAGAGTGTCCCAGCTCTGGACATATTCTGGTTTGACAGACCCTTCTCGAGTGTCCCAAAAAGATCTAGAGTTGAAGGATCTCGAGAAAAGGGTCAGATCACTGACCACACTGACTGTGAGGAAGATAGTTCCTACTTGTCTAGCAGTTCCCTTCAATGCCGCACATCCTTTGCCCGAGGTACTAATTTTTTTAACCCAAAGATATACTCTGCACTCTTTTTTTTATTTTGTTTTGCTTCCTCTATTCATTATACCTTGTTTCTGCCTTGCTATAGGGTCACCGTTCACTGGTTCACGTCCCCCACTTCCTGAAGAAGGGCCCATTATCGCAGAAATCGCTCCCTCCGACCCCAAAGCCCCCGAGACCGCTGAAAATCAAGGCGGAGTCGGAGTCGAAGGTTCATTGGAGGAAAGCGATTCCACTCAGTCGCCTCCCCCAGCTGAATCTGAAGAACTATGTGCAGACAGGAAGAGGAAACATCAAGAAGACTGCACTTCTTCGGGAACATCTAAGCTGAAAGATGTGCAACATGATCAGTCAACTTCCAAGAACCCTCCTGCATCTCTGTTTGACTTCCTTGAAGCTGACTCGTAAGTTTTTTCTTCTCAAATTGATAATCATTGCTACTTTATTTGCCTTTTGTTGAATCCAAGTATTTCTTCTTTAGTGACGATGATGGTTCAAAGGAAGACGCGGCTGTAGTTCTTCCTCCTTCGGCTTCTATGGTTGTGGAGAAGAGCTTGCAGAAAGAAATCGCTACGAAGATCCCGCCGGATAATACTTTAGAGAAGATTCTCATGGCGCCTAAATGGCGCAAGAAAGCGACACCATCTGTGGCCGTTTCTCTTGAGGCGCATCAGACTGTTTCTTCTTTGAGTGATGTAAGTACGCATTATCCTCTGCTTTAGAATATGACACAGTAACCTTGCTTACACCTTTGTTTCTTCAGCCCTTGATGCAAAAATTCCTGTCTCTTGGCACTGAGTGTCTTGAGTTTCATAAGGCTGCCGATGAATCCAAGGGTACATAATTTCAATCCCTTTGCTTTTCCTTTTGTTTTTGTTTTTGTTACTCTTCTTTTTTGAATGGTTTTTCCTTGTCGTCTTGCTACAGTTTCTTTGGCTAATGCTCTTGTGCACGTTAATTCATTGGAATCTAAACTTAAGGCCACCACTAAGGCTCTTAAGGAAGCCAACGAGAAATGCGCCAAGGAAGAGGCGGTTGCCAAACTTTCTGCTGACCAAGCAGTTAAAGAGGCAGAGGCAAGGGCCACAAAAGCCGAAAAAGCCCTAGCCGAGGTTTCCCAAAGGCAGGCCATTCGGGACGAGGCTGTTGTTAATCGAATTGATGACATTCTCACGTCTTTTGGTAGTAAGTGCTCTCTTACTTTTGTCTTCTATTGTCTTTCCCTTTATCGACATGCCTTTTTACTGGTTGTATTTTTGTGATGCAGCAGAATAGCTTAGAGAAGTTATCAAGCTTCACTTAGGCAACACGACAGATCCTCTTTTGGATGTTGTTGGCGTCCTGGAGTTGAACTAGAGGAATGTTAGGAATGTGCTCCAGCAGAATCGCCACGTGCTTCATCGCCTATTTGTTGGGTTGTTCCCGAAGGGCAATCTTTGGAATCTGGTCGAGGCCTTCGACACCCTTGAAGATCCAATACTTTAGCTGAAGCTATCCTCTGTGAGGAGAGGTGTCGAGGGGAAGAACACCTTGACTCTGTCTCATGGCGAAGATGTTGATTGGGAGAAGGTGAGCTCATCTCGCGCTTGATGCCCGGAAGAAATGAAGGAATTTTTCTCGGAGGCGAAGAAATATGCGCCCAATCTCGTGTCCTTGATTCTTCATGCGCCTACGCCTTCGACTGATGTGCCATCATCGCCTCATCGAGTGCGCCTACTCCTGCAGATCCCTCTCCTTCTGAGGTGGCATAGACTTGTTACTTGTCTTTTTAGATGATGCTATTTGTTGTTCCTTTTGCTGTAGTAAGAACTTTGTCCTGTTATCCAGTCAGTAGCTTCTTCCTTGTAAATAATTTGTATGGCGAAATGTGGATCCTGCTCGTTCTGTATTTGAATTTGTCTTTTTCCTCCTCGTCCAGCCTAATTTTGAGGTCAAAATGTCTATGATTGAACACGGCTTACCGCCAATAGATACAGCCAGTTCACAAGTTCCTGGGGTTCCCTTCGAACCAGAATCGCCTAATCATTGTGTTGAGCACCTTTCAAGGATTGTGGATCTCGAGGGTCGGTTGTCAACCTAGAAACACCAAACTAGGACTGCAATGGAACAAGCCGAGAAATCATCCAAATTGTAAAAAAATGTGTCTTCTTAAGAGGATCAGATGTCTATCCTGATGGCCAAAATTGTTCAACTCAAAGAACGTGATCTTTACATGACCGAGATTATCGAGGCAGCAAGCGAGCAACTCCAATGTAAGTCGCTCGTAGCCCCTGCTGGCGCGTGGTTGACGTGGAAGAATGTAATTGATATAGGAGCTTCTTATTCTTCAAGTCCTTGTCAATAGCACCAGAAGATTCCTTGTGCGTGGTGAATGACCAGCCAGTTGGGAACCCCAAGAGGAAGGTATGATGAGTATAGCAGCTAGTTTTCCCTCAGTTTAGAAACCAAGGTTTATCGTTCTTGGAGAGGAGAGACAAACGACTAAAGGTGATGCTTGCTAGTTTGCGACAGCTTCGGACAATTTATATATGGCACCTCGTCCAAGCTTTGCTTGCTAGCTGCAACGCAGAACCTGCACACACACAACCAAGTACTTTATTCCCAACTTACGATGAGGTTGTCAATCTCACCGGTTTGCTTGAAACAAAGGTTATGAGTGTATCGAGTGGAAAACAGTAAAAGTATGCGAGTGTAAGTAAACAGTGCGAGTAAAGTAAACAGGTGATAGCAATATGATGGAAATAGGACCGGGGTCCACAGTTCACTAGTGGTGTCTCTCCATAAGATAAATAACATATGCTGGGTAAACAAATTACAGTTGGGCAATTGATAGAATAAAGATAAACGTGATATGTCAAGAAGATCACTATGAGATTTACTCTGGGCATTACAACAAAATACATAGACCACCATCCAACTGCATCTATGACTAATAATCCACTTGTGGCGAATCAATTCGAGAACTCCACAAGTATTAAGTTGCGAACAGCAGATAAATGCATTAAGCAAAGTGTGTAATGTAAACAAAGCATATGCCCTTGAGCATATGAATGTTGTTTTCTCCCTAGTAGCAACAGCACATCTACAACCTTAGAGGTTTTTGTCACTCCCCCAGGTTAAATAGAGGCATGAACCCACTATCGAGCATAAATACCCCCTCTTGGAGTCACTAGCAACTACTCGGCCAAGATAGCTACTAACAACGGAGAGCATGCAAGATCATAAACAACATAGAGATAACAAAAGATATATTTCAGTACAACAACTCAATCATAAATACCAATATTGATCGGATCCCAACAAACCAAACATGTAGAATTACATAACGGTGATCTCAATCATGTAGGGCAGCTCATGAGATCTAAACATGAAGCACATGGTGGAGAAGACAACCATCTAGCTACTGCTATGGACCCATAGTCCAAGGTAGACTACTCACTCATCGCTCTGGAGGCAAGCATGGCGATGAAGGAGACCTCCGGTGGCGATTCCCCTCTCCGGCAGGGTGCCGGGAAGAGCTTCTGGACCGTCCCGATCTTCGGGTTGACGGCGGCGGCGGATCGCGATGTGTTCTGGAAAATTGATCGGGTACTTAGGTTTTTTCCGTCGGGGGTCTTTATAGGCGAAGGGGCGATGTCAGAGGAGGGCCCAGGTGGCCTCACACCATGGCAGCACGGGCGAGGGGCTGGCCGCGCCAGCCAAGCGTGTGGGCCCCTGGTGGCCCCTCTCCTTCTCTCCTTCGGATCACTGGAAGCTTCCGGGTAAAATAAGACTTCAGGAACTTGTTTCGTCCAATTCCGAGAATATTTCCTGTGTATCACTTCTGAAACACAAAAACAGCAGAAAACAGGGAACTGGCACTGTGGCAACTTGTTAATAGGTTAGTTCCAGAAAATGCATAAAAGTGCCACGAAGTGTAACGAAACAGTAGGCAAATGGTGTAAAAACAAGCATGGAGCATAAAAAATTATAGATACGTTGGAGACGTATCAAGCATCCCCAAGCTTAACTCCTGCTCGTCCTCGAGTAGGTAAGTGATAACAAAAGAATAATTTTTGAGGTGACATGCACCTACACAATCTTGATCATGTATGTAAGCATTTGTGAGCTGGGATCATAAGAACTTAAAACATGGGCATGAAAGATATAATCTTGACAATAAGAACTTAGCAACCAAGTTGTAAACATGAAAATGAACACAAACAAAAGATCATGAAAATGAAACAATGAAAGTCAAACGTGTGTTCAAATCATAAGGAAAAACATGCAAATGGTTTTCAGCTTGTCCTTCATAGAGAGCAAAACATAAATGCATAGGACACCTTCAAGTTTAAGAGGGCGACTAGATACAAATAATTTATGAGCAAGTGAAACCAACAATATGAATCAATCAATGAACTTTGGGACAATGCATATTACACTAAGAATGACAACTATGCTCTCTTATGGTGCATAAAGATAGAAGGTGGTGACTCAACATAAAAGTAAAAGAAAGGCCCTTCGCAGAGGGAAGCAGTGATTGCAAGTTTTATAACCTTCAAAAATTATGGTACTTACCGGCTTTGAGCTCTCATTGCCCCCATCATAAGCATCTTGAATGGTTAAAGTTAATGCGAGAACAATTATGATGCATATGCTTGACAAATCATAAGTTGAAAACCTCGTGCCCCGTGAATACGAGTACCCAAACCTCATGCTACTTTACTTAGAGTCCCAAGCAAGGCTCTTGTCATTGTAAATATATGCATATCATTGAGAACCGCCAATGGGGTACCTCCGTGCCCGATGACATGGAACAAGCCCACACCAAAATGACAGGACAAGCAGACAATGAACACCTCGACATCTCTTTTATTTGCCTTTTGTTTAGCTTTTTATTGTGAGATGTGTCGTCGTATGTTCACCATGGGTATGCTGCAAATTTCCACCATGAATTATGCATGGCTTAGATTGGCGGCCCGGCGTTTCCCTAACACATATACAAACTCCATGATCCCCACAAGATTCCCAATTCATTTCACACCGCGGGCATCCATAAACAAAAGATCACGATATCAACTCAAATAAGAAGTGCAATGTTGAAAGCTTGCCCATGACTGCATGGCTGGGCTAGTCTCCAACTTACAACTTGCAAGCATAACAACTCAACATAAGAGACCACAATATCAAATATTTAAGAACAGGAAAAGTAAAGTGTGCCTTCCGGTTCGTGAGAGCTTTACTGACCGAATTTCGCATAACACTGGTAAGAGTTTAATTTGAAGAGAAAATAAAAGCAAGTCAAATTTACTTGGAATATCAAATTGCTAGTAGGTATGTATGGTGGACACTTTGGAAAACTTTGGTTTTTAGGAGTTGGATGCACGAGTAGAGCTCATACTCAGTACAAGGCGAGGGCTAGCAAAAGACTGGGAGCGACCAACTAAGAGAGCAATAATGGCCATAATCATGCAAAGCGACAAAGCGACATTAAAAGAAGCATAAGATGGCATCAAAAGTCAAAAACTAAATGATCATAGAGGCTATTGGCGACTTTGTAAGAGTCTAACATGTGTGAGCATGCGCCAAGTCAACCCAAATAAAGCATCAAGGAGAAAACCAAAATAATGCTTCCATACAATAAAAATAACGCATGATTTTTTCAAAGGCTCACTAAGCAATCTCAGTTATTTGAGACAAGTCATGCTACAGCAAAACCACTAAGCATACTATCAAAAAGACATCAAGCATGACATGAAAAAGCCTAAGCCGCAGTCTACACAAGCTCCTTCTTGTACCACTTTTTTGCACAAAGCTTTTTCTCTTTTCCAACACCATTTGAAATTTTTAAAGACACCTCTTTTGATGAAAACCAATAAAGATCAGAGGCAAAAATACACCTTGAAGAAAAGATATGACAAGGTCTGAACGCAAATCAAGGCGAAAACAAAAACCAAAAGCAGTAGCGGAAAAAGAAGAACACACGGTGAACGATAAGAGTGAAAATGGAGTGTTCTTGGCAAATGAAAAGCAAGGCAACTTCTCCAAAATAAATTTGTTGGGGTCCAACCATTTATTACAGCAAACAAAACAAAACTAACAAAGAAAACTAAAACAACTGACGCTCCAAGAAAAACACATAGTGCATGAAGCAATAAAAATATAGTGTCTTGAAAGGTGACCTGATTTTTGCCGATGAAGAAGGGGTGCCTCGGGGGCATCCCCAAGCTTTGACGCTTGTACTTCTTGGATATTTCTTGGGGTGATGCATGGGCATCCCCAAGCTTGAGCTTTTGTCCATTCTTCAACTCATCTCATCATTCTCCAATCCCTACACTTGAAAACTTCCTTCATACAAAACTAAACACAATTCTATTAGCAACATTAGTGTAAGCATAACATATAATCAACCTCTTTTTTGCTTCAGGTTTCAACTCAAAACCACCACATATATAGCAAATACTACTGTAGCAACCTCCCCAAAAGTTCCGTGATCAAAAGAACTCAAAAGAAAGCGATAAAGTGGCAAACACAAATATTGGCAGAAATCTGTCAAAACTGAATAGCTGACAAAGGTCGAATTTTTTAGGGGTTTTCTGTTGCTCAAATCAAAAAGTGTTCAACTAACGAAAGTTTGGATATAACCTGGGCCATATTCACAAGAAATGGCAGGTCCAAAAGATATACAGAGAATTTATACGAATTTTTATGGTGCAGCACCGAAAACAGTTTCAGGACAGCAACATCCCCAAATCTTTACCTCACTCGAATTAGAGGCTTCTCTTGGCACAAAAACAAAATAAACAAGATAAGGAGCGGTCATTACAGTAGTAATGACTTACAAGACTCAAATAAAAGAAAAAGTACTGAAAATAAAAACATTGGGTTATCTCCCAAGAGTGCTTTTCTTTAACGCCTTTGAGCTAGGCGCAGAAAATTGCGAATCAAGTAATGATGAAAGGGGGATCCGGATCCACTATAGGAATAAAGAAATGAATACTATCTAATTGAGGTTTTGAATATCCCTTGTAGTCATGCTTTGGTAGACTATTTTCATCAAAAAGATTTTCAGGACAAATCCAACTAGTATTAGCTACCAAGGCATTATGAATTCCTACAAGCTTACAAGGTATTGGCAATCTAGAATCTTCGTTGGGTGTACCAACAATTTCAACAGGCGAGCCAAGCTTATTAAATTCATAAAAACTTTCCTAGCCTCGATTGCAACATCTCTAAATTCTATGCGTAAAGTTTCCAAGATAAAAGCTTTCTTTTTGGGATCCTCAATTTCAGGAAGCTTAAGGAACATGTATTGCATAAAAGGATTAAGACTAGCAAACCTAGCTTCTAACATGTGAACTAAATGAGCAGAAGCAACTTCATAACTAGGAGCTAGCTCAACCAAAGACTTTTCCTCAACTTCCTTATGCATACTATTGTGATTAAAGAACTCCTCAATGTTACTTTTGCCAATAATCGAACCACTACCTACTGAGAGGTCCTCCAGAACGTACTTAGGGATCAACATGATGAACTAAAGTAAAGAAATAACAACTACCAAGGATTCTAATTTTTTTTGGGTTTTTTGATATAAAATGATACAGGTAAAATAAATAAAGTAAAGCAAAACAATAACAAAGTAAAGGATGTGTGTGCGAAAGACTCCCCTCACAGAAGTCTTCTACTTCCTCCCCGGCAACGGCGCCAGAAAATTAGCTGCTGGCATGTGGTTGACGTGGAAGAATGTAATTGATATAGGAGCTTCTTATTCTTCAAGTCCTTGTCAACAGCACCAGAAGATTCCTTGTGCGTGGTGAATGACCAGCCAGTTGGGAACCCCAAGAGGAAGGTATGATGAGTATAGCAGCTAGTTTTCCCTTAGTTTAGAAACCAAGGTTTATCATTCTTGGAGAGGAGAGACAAATGACTGAAGGTGATGCTTGCTAGTTTGCGACAGCTTCGGACAATTTATATATGGCGCCTCATCCAAGCTTTGCTTGTTAGCTGCAACGCGGAACCTACACACACACAACCAAGTACTTTGTTCCCAACTTACGATGAGGTTGTCAATCTCACCGGTTTGCTTGAAACAAAGGTTATGAGTGCATCGAGTGGAAAACAGTAAAAGTATGCGAGTAAAGTAAACAGTGCGAGTAAAGTAAACAGGTGATAGCAATATGATGGAAATAGGACCGGGGTCCACAGTTCACTAGTGGTGTCTCTCCATAAGATAAATAACACATGCTGGGTAAACAAATTATAGTTGGGCAATTGATAGAATAAAGATAAACGTGATATGTCAAGCAGATCACTATGAGATTTACTCTGGGCATTACAACAAAATACATAGACCGCCATCCAACTGCATCTATGACTAATAATCCACTTGTGGTGAATCAATCCGAGAACTCCACAAGTATTAAGTTGCGAACTACGGATAATTGCATTAAGCAAAGTGTGTAATGTAAACAAAGCATATGCCCTCGAGCATATGAATGTTGTTTTCTCCCTAGTAGCAATAGCACATCTACAACCTTAGAGGTTTCTGTCACTCCCCCAGGTTAAATAGAGGCATGAACCCACTATCGAGCATAAATACCCCCTCTTGGAGTCACTAGCAACTACTCGGCCAAGATAGCTAATAACAACGGAGAGCATGCAAGATCATAAACAACATAGCGATAACAAAAGATATATTTCAGTACAGCAACTCAATCATAAACACCAATATTCATCGGATCCCAACAAACCAAACATGTAGAATTACATAATGGTGATCTCAATCATGTAGGGCAGCTCATGAGATCTAAATATGAAGCACATAGTGGAGAAGACAACCATCTAGCTACTGCTATGGACCCATAGTCCAAGGTAGACTACTCACTCATCGCTCCGGAGGCAAGCATGGCGATGAAGGAGACCTCCGGTGGCGATTCCCCTCTCCGGCAGGGTGCCGGGAAGAGCTTCTGGACCCTCCCGATCTTCGGGTCGACGGCGGCGGCGGATCGCGATGTGTTCTGGAAAATTGATCGGGTACTTAGGTTTTTTCCGTCGGGGGGTCTTTATAGGTGAAGGGGCGATGTCAGAGGAGGGCCCAGGTGGCCTCACACCATGGCGGCGCGGGCCAGGGGCTGGCCGCGCCAGCCAGGCGTGTGGGCCCCTGGTGGCCCCTCTCCTTCTCTCCTTCGGATCACTGGAAGCTTCCGGGTAAAATAAGACTTCAGGAACTTGTTTCGTCCAATTCCGAGAATATTTCCTGTGTATCACTTCTGAAACACAAAAATAGCAGAAAACAGGGAACTGGCACTGTGGCAACTTGTTAATAGGTTAGTTCCAGAAAATGCATAATAGTGCCACGAAGTGTAACGAAACAGTAGGCAAATGGTGTAAAAACAAGCATGGAGCATCAAAAATTATAGATACGTTGGAGACGTATCAGCCCCCGAGTATCTTTGTCACAATTTTTGTTTGAACTAGGCTTACTCTTGCTCCCCAGGTGTTTGCTTGGATCCTGTTGCTGAAGATCATCGAGTAAACGAACGAGCTACAGCTCTTGATAGGGTATCTTCAGATACCAATACTTTCTAGGCTGACGCTCGTCAACGTAGCATCGTTGTTCTGTTGCAAGATCACACCCAACATATTGGAGATCTATTGATGGCTATTGAAAGTCCTTGATGACTATGTTTTCGGTTATGCTCCGTAGGAACCCTCTCCCTGAGAATTTTGGCCAGCTACTCGAAGTTTTTAGATGAGTCAGCGTATTCATCGGCTTATAGAGCTTAACCTGGTTGCTGGTGCCAACTTTGCTCTTGGCTGGGTGCGGAAGTGGCACTCAAAGCTTAACTTCAATACTATTTCCCGGGGTTTACCTCCTCACCACAGATCCAGAGCTATGCCTATGCGTGTCCACATGGATGCTACGCTTGAGCCTGCTAGAAGGATGAATACTAAGCTAATGGAAGCCGATGCTGGTTTCTTCCGAGAATACCATTATTTGAACCAACTACTGGTTAATTCGTCAGATCAAGTGCCCTTGTAGAAAGGATGATGTTTATTCACCATAGTTTGTTTGCTTTGTCGTCAATTGTTTTGTAAGCATGAGAGTTTATTTACTCTGATGTCTTAGTGACTGTATCAGAATTTCTGACTCAAGACGTGATACGTCTCCAACGTATCCATAATTTTTGATGCTCCATGCTTGTTTTTACACCATTTGCCTAATGTTTCGTTACACTTCGTGGCACTTTTATGCATTTTCCGGAACTAACCTACTAACAAGTCGCCACAGTGCCAGTTCCCTGTTTTTTGCTGTTTTTGTGTTTCAGAAAAGCTACACAGGAAATATTCTCGGAATTGGACGAAACAAGTTCCTGAAGTCTTATTTTTCCCGGAAGCTTCCAGAGATCCGAAGAGGAGACGGAGTGGGGCCACGAGGTGGCCACACACCAGGGCGGCGTGGCCTAGCCCCTGGCCACGCCCCCTATGTGTGAGGGCACCTCGGTCCACTCCTGACGATGTCCCTTCGCCTATAAAGACCCCCCGATGGGAAAAACCTAAGTACCCGATCAATTTTCCAGAAACACATCGCGATCCGCCACCGTCGTCGACCCAAGATCGGGAGGGTCCAGAAGCTCTTCCCGGCACCCTGCCGGAGAGGGGAATCGCCACCGGAGGTCTTCTTCATCGCCATGCTTGCCTCCGAAGTGATGAGTGAGTAGTCTACCTTGGACTATGGGTCCATAGCAGTAGCTAGATGGTTGTCTCCTCCACCATGTGCTTCATGTTTAGATCTCATGAGCTGCCCTACATGATTGAGATCACCGTTATGTAATTCTACATGTTTGGTTTGTTGGGATCCGATGAATATTGGTGTTATGATTGAGTTGCTATACTGAAATATATCTTATGTTATCTCTATGTTGTTTATGATCTTGCATGCTCTCCGTTGTTAGTAGCTATCTTGGCCGAGTAGTTGCTAGTGACTCCAAGAGGGGGTATTTATGCTCGATAGTGGGTTCATGCCTCTATTTAATCTGGGGGAGTGACAGAAACCTCTAAGGTTGTAGATGTGCTATTGCTACTAGGGAGAAAACAACATTCATATGCTCGAGGGCATAAGCTTTGTTTACATTACACAATTTGCTTAATGCAATTATCTGTAGTTCGCAACTTAATACTCATGGGGTGTTCGGATGATATCCCCACGAGTGGATTATTAGTCATAGATGCAGTTGGATGGCGGTCTATGTATTTTGTTGTAATGCCCAGAGTAAATCGCATAGTGATCTTCTTGACATATCACGTTATCTTTATTCTATCAATTGCCCAACTGTAATTTGTTTACCCAGCATGTGTTATTTATCTTATGGAGAGACACCACTAGTGAACTGTGGACCCCGGTCCTATTTCCGTCATATTGCTATCACCTGTTTACTTTACTCGCACTGTTTACTTTACTCGCATACTTCTACTGTTTTCCACTTGATACGCTCATACCCTTTGTTTCAAGCAAACCGGTGAGATTGACAACCTCATCGCAAGTTGGGAACAAAGTACTTGGTTGTGTTGTGTGCAGGTTCCACATTGCTACTAGCTGAAGACGCGCTAACTTATTTTATTGTGAAACGGCGCCCTTGTTGGAGTGTCACTAGGCTATCAAGCATCACCTTCAGTTGTACTGTCTGCTCTTCTCCTGACCGACAAACCTTGGTTTCTTACTGAGGGAAAAGACTTGCCGCTGTGCTCATCATACTTTCCGCTTGGAGTTTCCCAACTGTCTGGCCATAATCGTCATTAACTACACGCCAGCCATCAAGCCCTTTTCTGGCGCCGTTGCCGGGGAAGAAGTGGAAGACCTCTGCAAGGGGAGTTTTTCGCACGCACATCCTTTACTTTGTTATTTGTTTTGCTTTACTTTATTTTTACTTGCATTGTTATATCAAAAACAAAAAAAAATAGTTTACTTTATAGTTGCTTTTATCTACTTGCTTTTAGTTCATCATGTTGTTCCCTAAGTATGTTTTGGAGGACCTCTCAGTAGGTAGTGGTTCAATTATTGGGAAAGATAACGTTGAGGAGTTCTTTAATCACATTAGTATGCATAAAGAAGTTGAGGAAAAGTCTTTGGTTGAGCTTGCTCCTAGTTATGAAGTTGCTTCTGCTTATTTAGTTCACATGTTAGAAGCTAGGTTTGCTAGCCTTAATCCTTTTATGCAATACATGTTCCTTAAGCTTCATGAAATTGAGGATCCCGAAAAGAAAGCTTTTATCTTGGAAACTTTGCGCATAGAGTTTAGAGATGTTGCAATTGAAGCTTGTAACGACCCGCCTTTTACTAAAGGCAGATCTCCTGTGTATCTGTGCCATTCCCTGGATCAGTAGATAGCACCACAGTACAAAATAAGTAATCATTGCAATAGCATCAATATTACAACGTAAATCTAGTTACATAGGTATTCAACCTTACGAGTACACAGCATAAAGCATGGTTGCAGTGAGCTTCCATCTTCATCAAGTGCCACAGGCAGACATGTTGGAATGTAAGCTCGAGATCCTACTCCTGGTTCCTTACTCGAAATAAAACCTGCACGTTTGAATATGCAGCCCCAGAGGGGTCAGTACAATGATGTACTGGCAAATGACACATATATGGTGGCATTTTGTGGAAAGACTATGCTACATGACATTTGGCTGGTGGATCTCAAAGATTAATTTGCATAAAGCAGTTTTATCCTATATTTTCCAAATCAAAACATTTATAAAGCACTCTGATTTTCTTTAATATCGAGATAACTCCTAGGTCACCACCACATACATGGTTTTCACTGCCAGTATGTAGCCCTGGGTAGTCACTCTACAAAACTTGGTTAATTTCTCAATATCAAGATAACTCCTAGGTCACCACCACATACATGGTTTTCACTGCCAGTATGTAGCCCCGGGTCGTTACTCTACAAAACTTGGTTAATACCTCAGGTCACCACCACATACATGGTTTTCACTGCCAGTATGTAGCCCCGGGTAGTTACTCTACAAAACTTGGTTAATACCTCAGGTCACCACCACATACATGGTTTTCACTGCCAGTATGTAGCCCCGGGTAGTTACTCTACAATTCCAGGTTAATCCCTCAGGTCACCACCACATACATGGTTTTCACTGCCAGGCATGTAGCCCTGAGGCATCCCCTCTTTCTACACAAATTTTAATTATTTCAAAAAGGTGATGAGATTCCTTTCGATCGACATGTCCTCTCTCTGTTCCTAGGTACAACCAATACAAAGTACTCTCAGGTGATAACCACCACACATGTCCTGGGTTGATAGCCAGGTGTGTAGCCCCGAGTTGTGTACCCTCAGGTGATAACCACCACACATGTCCTGGGTTGATAGCCAGGTGTGTAGCCCTGAGTAGCCACAAGATTGCACCCAGGTGATTCATTGGGTTGTTAATTTTCATATCCATTTGAAAACAAGGCATGGCATCATTTTGCAAAGCAAGTTTGCAATCCTAGCAGGTGGGGTTTAAGGGATAGCTACCACTACTAGGAGCTAAGCATTTCATAACCACTTTGAAAACTTTCATATCATGCACAGTATTGAAATCACTAATGCATAAATAAAAGATAGGTGGAAGTATGTGTGTCACTTGCCTTTTGAAGAATACGATCTTTCCACTTCTCTCAACTAAGCACGTAGTCCTTCGCACAAACTATAGCACAGAAATAACATACCATAAACAATCCATACAGCACAATCAAACAAACAAACAATTGAAATGGGTTTGTTTAACAATTTAGATTTATTGAGATGTTATGACAGGAAGGATATGGTAAAGGATCATGATTTGTGAGATATGGATCGGAGAGCTTAGTTGGGAGAGATCAATATGATCTGAGAGAGAATTGGTTTAGGCATAATATGATTGATGAAGCTTTTATGCTTTATTAAAGCATATATGAGTTTTAGGATAGTTCATGTGTAATAGATCACATAGGTGTGGGATAGTGCAACCACTATACTATTTGAATAAGTGTAACAACATTTATTCTTTAAATAGCATATATCGCACTTAGGCACTAGGCTAGGTTTTAAGAATGTTTGAACTACTCAATTGGCACATTTGCAAGTTGAATAGTTCAATACATTTGAACAAAACTAAGTAGGCATTGGAGTGGGTATGGATGATTGATATTTGAGGACATGGCTCAAATGGTTCATTGAATCAACATGGTGTATAACACACACTATGGTATGGGTTATAATAACACCACATTAGCAAAATCTAGGTTTGAGATGAATTCATATTCTACTCAAGTAGCACAATTGCAATTTGAGTATAATAGGAATTAGACAAAATATGTCTAGTTGGACAAGGTATGGGTCAAGGATTCATGATGCATTGAGTTACTCAATTAACTCATTTGTTAATTGAATAGTTCTACACAAGAAATCAGGATCAGGTGGACAGGTGATTGAGTAGGGTAGATAACATTTGAGATTATGGTTTAAGGTTTCTATTAGGTACAAGGTGTGTCGGATAGGTGCCGAAATGGTGATTAGATCAACACCTAAGATAGAATCCTATGATTGAGATGCATCACACTTTACTCAAACAACACTATTGTAATTTGAATATGTGTGAGCTGTACAAGATAGGTCTAAGTGAAATGATCTTGATCAAGATGTTATTTAGATAACAATGATGATTAGGTATGAACATAAGATTTGCTAAGGTAGAAAGGATTCATTTCTGAACAGATATAGATTTATTCTTATAATGGAAATTACTCAAATCCACATATTAGAATTTGAATAATAGTGAAGTGACTTAATAAAATTAGGGAGTGATGCTACTGGATAGCTTGCAGCAAGACAGAGCTACTGCAATTGGATTTATCCCAAACTAAGTTATAGAATTTGAATTGTGATCAGAATAGTGATTTGGACAAATTTGAATGCACAAAGTGTGTGCACGTATCAAATTTGGATTTTCTTGATCCTATGATGTTCTACAAGTTGAGAGGATTCCAGAGACTACAAATTTATAATTTTTGGACACTTGGTTCAAAAGATATGAATTTATCAAGCTAACAGAGAGTTTGATTCCAATTTGAAAATAGTTTCAAATTGAACCCATAAAATATAAGATTTTATGGTACTGATGGATTCTAGATTTCCTAAGGATTCCAACGGTATCTCATTTGCTATTTTTGGACGCAGGGATCAAGAGATATGATTTTTGTAAGATTGGACTAAATTCTGGTTTGAAAACCTAATTGAAATCTGTTTTGATCCGAGGCTGGCCACGTGGCTCTTTTCTACTGGTGTGTACCGGTTCGACCGGATCACCATCGTGGGGCGTCGGATTAAAATGAATCTAGACGGATCAGATCGTCCAGTACCCTTTCGAATAAGTGATTTGTTTGGGCCGTTCGATCAAGATCTGACGATGCAGAAGAAGGGGAGGGAGATCTCACTGATTAGGGTTCCGGTGAGGTCGTCGGCGGCGAGGGTGCGGTGCTGGAACTCGACGTCGGTGATGCTCCGATGGTCCTTGGTGGCGATGGAGACTAGGACGAGATGCAGAACGGCGAGGGGAGTTCGGGTGCGTGGTCTTCGGGGTCGATTGCGTCCAGAAGCGGCTCAGAGGGTCGGCTGGAGACGGGCGCGCGTCGGTGAGCTTCGGCCACTCGATGTCGGGCTTGGTCTGCTGCAGGATTTGGACGAGAAGGGATATCAGAAGACGTGCCAGATTACGGGGAAGAGATGGAGTCCGAAAGGAGGCGGCGGGATCACCTGCAGGCGTCGGAATCGATGACCAAGGGCGGCGGCGGCTGCAGACTCCGGCGAGGAATTTCTTGGTGGTTCGTCGACGATTCCAAGAAGGAGCAAAGAGAGATGAGAGAGGAGCGTGTGGGGGCTTTATAGGTGTGGTGAGGGGGAAGGAAACTGCCGGGCATTTAGTCGGGAATTAAGGAGGGAGAAATTACTGTGAGGAAACGGTCGCCGGCGAGGTTTCCGGACGGAGGAAGGAGACGGTGACGTGGCCCTGGCAGGTGGGTCCCGTACGTCAGCGAGGGGAGAGAGAGAAATAGGGTACCGATTCGGAATATTGCTAGATGGGCCACGGGTTGGTTTCTGATCTGGGCCGAAAGGTCTCCCCGGGGTCCATTTAGTATTTTTATTTTCTTTTCTTCTTTTCTTTTTCTGATTTTCTTATTTGCTTCATAGCTTTTGCATATTGCATCCAAACAAGGTCAAACCACTTTCTAAATTTTTATAAAATTCAACACTAAATTTTTAAAACAGTAATGGGGCATTTTCCATACACAAAAACATTTTCATGAAGATCCTTTTAAAATTGGCCAACATGCTTTATTTGCATAAAGCAATATGTTGGATTAGGATTTGAAAATAATCCTTGGAAATAAGAGATAATAATTTGTAAAATAGTGTTTGAAATTAACTTTCAAACTCAGTTCTTGAAATACAATCTTTACTAAACACATTTGAAATGCATTCCTTGCAAGTAACTTGCATAGGTTTTGAATAAAGGAAGAAAATAATATTTTGGACATTTGTTTTTCTTAAAGAAGTTCTTCAAGAAATAAATAGAGGATTTAAAATAGTTTTCAATAAGGCTTTCAATTGGACTCAAAAAGTTTTAAATCTTTGTGAATTTTCAATAAACACAAGCAAAATAAAAACAAAAATTTCCCCCAAAATTTGATAAAATCTTGGGTCGTTACAGACTACCACCCTTAAAAGAAATCTCGTCCTCGAGATTGGAAGAGGCTAGAAAGTAAGTAGGTTTAGGTTATCTGGGTGGCTACCACCCTTAAAAGAAAATTCCTCTTGGTGGTATCTTGGTGCTTCCTTAGACACTTGCATTTTGTTCCCAGCTTGCATTCACCGTTGTGTCATTTTCTCTGGATCGTCCTTCTCAGAAGTTTTTGATGTTCACGGCTACGTTCAAAAGTGGGCACACCAAAGGTTCCATCCAATTCTGGTGATAAGCAGATATCATCCATCGCGTTGTCTTCAACAAGGTAGTCCACATCGTCCAAGAATGTGTATCTAGCCCTTTTCTTGGTCGGTCCTCATCAAGGCCAAGACAGCATATAGGCCATCACCATACTCCTTGTTGCTTTTTAGCTGATTTTCATTGCAGAATCTCAAAAGATAACTCAGTGCTAAGTACTGCATGCTTGCCCCACAAACATGATGAGACCACACATCCCAAGGGATTAGGATGGCATCTCTCTGCGGGCTTCTCAAGCATTTCATAGGGGTAAACAAGGTAGACTCTGTAAGAGGTACTTGCACTTTTAAGGGACGGAAGGTCACCTTATAACCAGCATTGTTGAACCCATTCAAGTTACCGGAGCAAGTCATGCTACTTGCCACAGGTACCAGATGGTCCTTAAGAATTCCTTTAGCAACCATCTTCATAGTTGTTGAAAGGCGCTGAACAACTTGATCATATCTCGAAGATGAACTTCTTCGCAGGGAATAGGGATCTAACGTAGCTTCTCATGGGCAAGAAAGTAGTTTCAAGGATTCGGAGAGCTGCTTCATAACATAGCAGATCGGGATGGGGTAGACTTCGGTGGCGTTGGGCTCTGGAACTAGAAGGAAATCTTATAGTTGGTGGTGGCGGTCTCTGTTGTGACTCTCTAGAGAGGAGTGACATCTCTCTTATAGGCTCAGGAAGGTAGTCGAACAGACTACGCGGGGAGTTGATACGAAGAGTCGGGGAGGTGAATCGAATAAGCAGCTACCGAAACTGAATAGTCTTCGCCTTCAAGTCCACTAAGCAAAACGCTTCTGATTAACGTGTAGCCGTTCAAAAGTCAAAGTTCTCACCGTATTCCTACGTTTTGGCCACTGGCTTACTATAAGGGATGTGACATATTATCCTCCTAAGGTTATGGTTTAAAGACGTCGTCTCTCATGTAGGTATGTCTCTCTAGACTTACCATTCCTCATACAAGAGCGAACAATATGAGTAGTCGTCATGGGGGCCAATCCATGTCGCACCCAATCATTACCTTGTATTTGGTTTGGTGCATCTCGCATTCTAACTCTTGGTCAACCTCACTAGCTTTTAAACAAAAGTTTTGTTGAAAATGGAATCAAGTTCTCAAATCTTATTTTGAAACAAAATCTATCGTTCCTGGCTAGAGGTTTTGCGCAAACTTGGTCGTATGATGTTAACTCTTGAGTTTCAAATCCTTCAGCTTGCCAATTTACTGAGAAGTAAAAGTTCACTCAACAAGGTTGTCTTTAGCTCTTACAATATTTATTACAAAGCTGTAGCTGCATACAAATTCTTTCAAGTTGGCTATACTTTGTTGGTTCTTCTTCTTGTATTTTGCGGCATCCTTTGGTCATTCAGTTCATTGAAGTCTTGTAGTACCATTTTCTGAACACTTATCCGCATAGTGTCCCTTTTGTTTGCACTTGTAACAAGTGATTGTTGAGAGATCCTTCTTAACCACCATTATGGAGTGGTGTTGTCCATTTCCTCCATTAGGATTTCCATTGTTTCCACCATTGTGCCTATGGCCATTGAAATTACCATTTCCATAGTCTTCACTGAAGTGGGGTCTCTTGTGGAAATGTACAGTGTGGGTCTTGCCATTGTTGAGCTTCCGCTTACGGTTTTCCTCTTTCCTTATGTTGTTGTCCAGAGTAACCGCTTGGTCTAGGAGAGTCTGGTAGTTTGGAGCATAAGCTATTGACAAAGGTATCTTCAGTTCCCCTTTGAGTCCACTGAGAAACTTATCTTTCCTCTTGGCATCAGTGTCGATGTCTTCTGGTGCGTATCTTGACAGAGAGCAGAAGTCATCCATGTACTCCTTTAGTGTCCTGTCACCCTGCTTCAGAGTGCGGAACTCATCTTTCTTAAGATTCATAATGCCCGTGGAGATATGGGCATTACGAAAGCCTTCCCTAAAGGAATCCCAGTCCAGACCTTCGATTGGATTGGTGACTTGGTAAGTATCCCACCACATTGCTGCTGGTCCCTCTAGCAGGTGGGCAGTGAATCTAATCTTTTCAGCATCTGTGCACTCACAGGTAACTAAGTCCTTACTGACTGAACGCAGCCAGTCATCGGCCACTATTGGGTCTGTGGCAGATGAAAACTTATTGGGTCTGAGCTTCAGGAAACGAGCTAGTCGGTCCACTTGAGGTGGGGGTGGTGGATTGTTGTTGTTGTTCATAAGGTTGGTGCTCGCTTGGATGAATTGGGTCATCATCTGCATGAGCTGGGCTTGACCTGTGGCTAACTGTTGAACCACATCATTGATGTTGTTGTCATTGTCGTTGATGCTGTTGTTGTTGTTGTTTTCACGGCGAGGCGGCATCTGAGGTGGTTTTAGCAAAGGTGAGTAATAGATAGATAGAACTAAAGAAGAAAATTTTCCTACCCGTGCACAAACAACAAACCATGCAACAAACAAACATAAATCAAACAATCATTGAAAATTCCTTTTGATAAGTTTTGGAAGAACACGCTAACGAAATAATATGGTCATACAACAATTTTGTATGATCATAGAAGCGTCTATAAATCGTTGGTTCTATAAACTAGAATCTTGGTGGTCTATTCTATTATAGTTTTCATTGTTCCATTTCTTATTTCCACTTCCCAATGCATCGTTGGTGTTGGGCAACCTTCATATCCACATTTCCTCGAGCTCTTTGTTGGTCTTCAATGTAGTTCTTCATGTTGGATCAAGGTCAACCTATGAAGTAGAAGTCCCATTCTTCTAGCACATTGTGTTCTTCTGTCCTTTCTTGAAGGTTCCGAGAGTTGGGTCATCTAAGGGAATTATTTGAAAATGAAGTAGGGAAGAAATACAAGGAGTTTCAAGATGCAAACATTCTTTTTAAATAGAAGTAAGATGAGATAGAGATTTTTGTCCTAGGGTCTTCCTATCTCTAATTCCAAACCTAGGGTCTCGATCCTACAGGCAACACTATGCTCTGATACCATTTGTAACGACCCGCCTTTTACTAAAGGCAGATCTCCTGTGTATCTGTGCCATTCCCTGGATCAGTAGATAGCACCACAGTACAAAATAAGTAATCATTGCAATAGCATCAATATTACAACGTAAATCTAGTTACATAGGTATTCAACCTTACGAGTACACAGCATAAAGCATGGTTGCAGTGAGCTTCCATCTTCATCAAGTGCCACAGGCAGACATGTTGGAATGTAAGCTCGAGATCCTACTCCTGGTTCCTTACTCGAAATAAAACCTGCACGTTTGAATATGCAGCCCCAGAGGGGTCAGTACAATGATGTACTGGCAAATGACACATATATGGTGGCATTTTGTGGAAAGACTATGCTACATGACATTTGGCTGGTGGATCTCAAAGATTAATTTGCATAAAGCAGTTTTATCCTATATTTTCCAAATCAAAACATTTATAAAGCACTCTGATTTTCTTTAATATCGAGATAACTCCTAGGTCACCACCACATACATGGTTTTCACTGCCAGTATGTAGCCCTGGGTAGTCACTCTACAAAACTTGGTTAATTTCTCAATATCAAGATAACTCCTAGGTCACCACCACATACATGGTTTTCACTGCCAGTATGTAGCCCCGGGTCGTTACTCTACAAAACTTGGTTAATACCTCAGGTCACCACCACATACATGGTTTTCACTGCCAGTATGTAGCCCCGGGTAGTTACTCTACAAAACTTGGTTAATACCTCAGGTCACCACCACATACATGGTTTTCACTGCCAGTATGTAGCCCCGGGTAGTTACTCTACAATTCCAGGTTAATCCCTCATGTCACCACCACATACATGGTTTTCACTGCCAGGCATGTAGCCCTGAGGCATCCCCTCTTTCTACACAAATTTTAATTATTTCAAAAAGGTGATGAGATTCCTTTCGATCGACATGTCCTCTCTCTGTTCCTAGGTACAACCAATACAAAGTACTCTCAGGTGATAACCACCACACATGTCCTGGGTTGATAGCCAGGTGTGTAGCCCCGAGTTGTGTACCCTCAGGTGATAACCACCACACATGTCCTGGGTTGATAGCCAGGTGTGTAGCCCTGAGTAGCCACAAGATTGCACCCAGGTGATTCATTGGGTTGTTAATTTTCATATCCATTTGAAAACAAGGCATGGCATCATTTTGCAAAGCAAGTTTGCAATCCTAGCAGGTGGGGTTTAAGGGATAGCTACCACTACTAGGAGCTAAGCATTTCATAACCACTTTGAAAACTTTCATATCATGCACAATATTGAAATCACTAATGCATAAATAAAAGATAGGTGGAAGTATGTGTGTCACTTGCCTTTTGAAGAATACGATCTTTCCACTTCTCTCAACTAAGCACGTAGTCCTTCGCACAAACTATAGCACAGAAATAACATACCATAAACAATCCATACAGCACAATCAAACAAACAAACAATTGAAATGGGTTTGTTTAACAATTTAGATTTATTGAGATGTTATGACAGGAAGGATATGGTAAAGGATCATGATTTGTGAGATATGGATCGGAGAGCTTAGTTGGGAGAGATCAATATGATCTGAGAGAGAATTGGTTTAGGCATAATATGATTGATGAAGCTTTTATGCTTTATTAAAGCATATATGAGTTTTAGGATAGTTCATGTGTAATAGATCACATAGGTGTGGGATAGTGCAACCACTATACTATTTGAATAAGTGTAACAACATTTATTCTTTAAATAGCATATATCGCACTTAGGCACTAGGCTAGGTTTTAAGAATGTTTGAACTACTCAATTGGCACATTTGCAAGTTGAATAGTTCAATACATGTGAACAAAACTAAGTAGGCATTGGAGTGGGTATGGATGATTGATATTTGAGGACATGGCTCAAATGGTTCATTGAATCAACATGGTGTATAACACACACTATGGTATGGGTTATAATAACACCACATTAGCAAAATCTAGGTTTGAGATGAATTCATATTCTACTCAAGTAGCACAATTGCAATTTGAGTATAATAGGAATTAGACAAAATATGTCTAGTTGGACAAGGTATGGGTCAAGGATTCATGATGCATTGAGTTACTCAATTAACTCATTTGTTAATTGAATAGTTCTACACAAGAAATCAGGATCAGGTGGACAGGTGATTGAGTAGGGTAGATAACATTTGAGATTATGGTTTAAGGTTTCTATTAGGTACAAGGAGTGTCGGATAGGTGCCGAAATGGTGATTAGATCAACACCTAAGATAGAATCCTATGATTGAGATGCATCACACTTTACTCAAACAACACTATTGTAATTTGAATATGTGTGAGCTGTACAAGATAGGTCTAAGTGAAATGATCTTGATCAAGATGTTATTTAGATAACAATGATGATTAGGTATGAACATAAGATTTGCTAAGGTAGAAAGGATTCATTTCTGAACAGATATAGATTTATTCTTATAATGGAAATTACTCAAATCCACATATTAGAATTTGAATAATAGTGAAGTGACTTAATAAAATTAGGGAGTGATGCTACTGGATAGCTTGCAGCAAGACAGAGCTACTGCAATTGGATTTATCCCAAACTAAGTTATAGAATTTGAATTGTGATCAGAATAGTGATTTGGACAAATTTGAATGCACAAAGTGTGTGCACGTATCAAATTTGGATTTTCTTGATCCTATGATGTTCTACAAGTTGAGAGGATTCCAGAGACTACAAATTTATAATTTTTGGACACTTGGTTCAAAAGATATGAATTTATCAAGCTAACAGAGAGTTTGATTCCAATTTGAAAATAGTTTCAAATTGAACCCATAAAATATAAGATTTTATGGTACTGATGGATTCTAGATTTCCTAAGGATTCCAACGGTATCTCATTTGCTATTTTTGGATGCAGGGATCAAGAGATATGATTTTTGTAAGATTGGACTAAATTCTGGTTTGAAAACCTAATTGAAATCTGTTTTGATCCGAGGCTGGCCACGTGGCTCTTTTCTACTGGTGCGTACCGGTTCGACCGGATCACCATCGTGGGGCGTCGGATTAAAATGAATCTGGACGGATCAGATCGTCCAGTACCCTTTCGAATAAGTGATTTGTTTGGGCCGTTCGATCAAGATCTGACGATGCAGAAGAAGGGGAGGGAGATCTCACTGATTAGGGTTCCGGTGAGGTCGTCGGCGGCGAGGGTGCGGTGCTGGAACTCGACGTCGGTGATGCTCCGATGGTCCTTGGTGGCGATGGAGACTAGGACGAGATGCAGAACGGCGAGGGGAGTTCGGGTGCGTGGTCTTCGGGGTCGATTGCGTCCAGAAGCGGCTCAGAGGGTCGGCTGGAGACGGGCGCGCGTCGGTGAGCTTCGGCCACTCGATGTCGGGCTTGGTCTGCTGCAGGATTTGGACGAGAAGGGATATCAGAAGACGTGCCAGATTACGGGGAAGAGATGGAGTCCGAAAGGAGGCGGCGGGATCACCTGCAGGCGTCGGAATCGACGACCAAGGGCGGCGGCGGCTGCAGACTCCGGCGAGGAATTTCTTGGTGGTTCGTCGACGATTCCAAGAAGGAGCAAAGAGAGATGAGAGAGGAGCGTGCGGGGGCTTTATAGGTGTGGTGAGGGGGAAGGAAACTGCCGGGCATTTAGTCGGGAATTAAGGAGGGAGAAATTACTGTGAGGAAACGGTCGCCGGCGAGGTTTCCGGACGGAGGAAGGAGACGGTGACGTGGCCCTGGCAGGTGGGTCCCGTACGTCAGCGAGGGGAGAGAGAGAAATAGGGTACCGATTCGGAATATTGCTAGATGGGCCACGGGCTGGTTTCTGATCTGGGCCGAAAGGTCTCCCCGGGGTCCATTTAGTATTTTTATTTTCTTTTCTTCTTTTCTTTTTCTGATTTTCTTATTTGCTTCATAGCTTTTGCATATTGCATCCAAACAAGGTCAAACCACTTTCTAAATTTTTATAAAATTCAACACTAAATTTTTAAAACAGTAATGGGGCATTTTCCATACACAAAAACATTTTCATGAAGATCCTTTTAAAATTGGCCAACATGCTTTATTTGCATAAAGCAATATGTTGGATTAGGATTTGAAAATAATCCTTGGAAATAACAGATAATAATTTGTAAAATAGTGTTTGAAATTAACTTTCAAACTCAGTTCTTGAAATACAATCTTTACTAAACACATTTGAAATGCATTCCTTGCAAGTAACTTGCATAGGTTTTGAATAAAGGAAGAAAATAATATTTTGGACATTTGTTTTTCTTAAAGAAGTTCTTCAAGAAATAAATAGAGGATTTAAAATAGTTTTCAATAAGGCTTTCAATTGGACTCAAAAAGTTTTAAATCTTTGTGAATTTTCAATCAACACAAGCAAAATAAAAACAAAAATTTCCCCCAAAATTTGATAAAATCTTGGGTCGTTACAAAGCTAGGAAAGTTTTTAAGAAGTTTAATAAGCTTGGCTCACCTGTAGCGGTTGTTGGCATACCCAATGAAGATTTTAGAGCGCCAATACCTTATAAACTTGTAGGAATTCACGATGCTTGGGATAAAAAATTTAGTTGGATTTATCCTGAAAACTTTTTTGATGAAAGTAGTGTACCAAAAAATGATCATAAAGGATCTTCAAAAACTCATTTGGACACAATTTCCTTCATTGTTGAAAAGACTCCTATAGTGGATCCTGATGCATCTTTCATTATTACTTGATTCGCAATTTTCTGCGCCTAGCTCAAAGGCGTTAAAGAAAAGCACTCTTGGGAGATAACCCAATGTTTTCTTTTCAGTAATTTTTCTTTTATTTGAGTCTTGGAAGTCATTACTACTGTAATGACCTCTCCTTATCCTTTTTATTTCATTGTTGTGCCAAGAGAAGCCTCTAATTTGAGTGAGGTAAAGATTTGGGGATGTTGCTGTCCTGAAACTGTTTTCGGTGTTGCACCGTAAAAATTCGTGAAAATTCTTTGTATATCTTTTGGACCTGCGATTTCTTGTGCATATGCCCCAGGTTATATCCAAACTTTCATTAGTTGAACACTTTTTTATTTGAGCAACATAAAACCTCTCAAAAATTCGGCCTTTGTCAGCAGTTCTATTTTGACAGATTTCTGCCAATATTTGTGTTTGCCGCTTTATCGCTTTCTTTTTGAGTTCTTTTGATCACGGAACTTTTGGGGAAGTTGCTACAGTAGTATATACTTTATATGTGGTGGTTTTAGGTTGAAACCTGTAGCAAAGGAGGTTGATTATATGTTATGCTACACTAATGTTGCTAATAGATTTGTGTTTAGTTTTGTATGAAGGAAGTTTTCAAGTGTAGGGATTGGAGAATGATGAGATGAGTTGAAGAATGGACAAAAGCTCAAGCTTGGGGATGCCCATGCATCACCCCAAGAAATATCCAAGAAGTACAAGCGTCAAAGCTTGGGGATGCCCCCGAGGCACCCCTTCTTCATCGGCAAAAATCAGGTCACCTTTCAAGACACTATATTTTTATTGCTTCATGCACTATGTGTTTTTCTTGGAGCGTCAGTTGTTTTAGTTTTCTTTATTAGTTTAGTTTGTTTGCTGCAATAAATGGTTGGACCCCAACAAATTTCTTTTGGAGAAGTTGCCTTGCTTTTCATATGCCAAGAACGCTCTAGTTTTCATTCTTATCAAAAACCGAGTGTTCTTCTTTTTCTGCTACTGCTTTTGGGTTTCGTTTTCGCCTTGATTTGCGTTTAGATCTTCTTATATTTATTCATCAAGGTGTATTTTTGCCTCTGATCTTTATTGGTTTTCATCAAAAGAGGTGTTTATAAAAAGTTTGAATGGTGTTGGAAAAGAGAAAAAGCTTTATGCAAAAAAGTGGTACAAGAAGGAGCTTGTGTAGACTGCGGCTTAGGATTTTGCATGTCGTGCTTGATGTCTTTTTGATAGTGTGCTTAGTGGTTTTGCTGTAGCATGACTTGTCTCAAATAACTGTGATTGCTTAATGAGCCTTTGAAAAAAATCATGCGTTGTTTTAATTATTTAGAAGCATTATTTTGGTTTTTTCCTTGATGCTTTATTTGGGTTGACTTGGCGCATGCTCACACATGTTAGACTCATACAAAGTCACCAATAGCCTCTATGATCATTTAGTTTTTGACTTTTGATGCCATCTTATGCTTCTTTTAATGTCGCTTTGTCGCTTTGCATGATTATGACCATTATTGCTCTCTTAGTTGGTCGCTCCCAGTCTTTTGCTAGCCCTCGCCTTGTACTGAGTATGAGCTCTACTCGTGCATCCACCTCCTAAAAACCAAGTTTTGCCAAAGTGTCCACCATACATACCTACTAGCAATTTGCTATTCCAAGTAAATTTGACATGCTTTTATTATCTCTTCAAATTAAACTCTTACCAGTGTTATGCGAAAATTGGTCAGTAAAGCTCTCACGAACCGGAAGGCACACTTTACTTTTTCTTGTTCTTAAAATTTTGACATTGTGGTCTCTTATGTTGAGTTGTTATGCTTGCAAGTTGTAAGTTGGAGACTAGCCCAGCCATGCAGTCATGGGCAAGCTTTCAACATTGCACTTCTTATTTGAGTTGATATCGTGATCTTTTGTTTATGGATGCCCGCGGTGTGAAATGAATTGGGAATCTTGCGGGGATCATGGAGTTTGTATATGTGTTAGGGAAACGCCTGGGCCGCCAATCTAAGCCATGCATAATTCATGGTGGAAATTTGCAGCATACCCATGGTGGACATTTGATGACGCATCTCAAAATAAAAAGCTAAACAAATGGTAAATAAAAGAGATGTCGAGGTGTTCATTGTCTGCTTGTCCTGTCATTTTGATGTGGGCTTGTTCCATGTCATTGGGCACGGAGGTACCCCGTTGGCGGTTCTCGATGATACGCATATACTTACAATGACAAGAGCCTTGCTTGGGACTCTAAGTAGAGTAGCATGAGGTTTGGGTACTCGTATTCACGGGACACGAGGTTTTCAACTTATGATTTGTCAAGCATATGCATCATAATTGTTCTCGCATTAACTTTAACCATTCAAGATGCTTATGATGGGGGCAATGAGAGCTCAAAGCCGGTAAGTACCATAATTTTTTAAGGTTATAAAACTTGCAATCACTACTTCCCTCCGCGAAGGGCCTTTCTTTTACTTTTATGTTGAGTCACCACCTTCTATCTTTATGCACCATTAAGAGAGCATAGTTGTCATTCTTAGTATAATGTGCATTGTCTCAAAGTTTTCATTGATTGATTCATATTGTTGGTTTCACTTGTTCTCAAATTATTTGTATCTAGTCGCCCTCTTAAACTTGAAGGTGTCCTATGCATTTATGTTTTGCTCTCCATGAAGGACAAGCTGAAAACCATTTGTATGTTTTTCCTTATGATTTGAACACATGTTTGACTTTCATTGTTTCATTTTCATGATCTTTTATTTGTGTTCATTTTCATGTTTATAACATGGTTGCTAAGTTTCTTCTATCAAGATTATATCTTTCATGCCCATGTTTTAAGTTCTTATGATCCCAGCTCACAACGCTTACATAGATGATCAAGATTGTGTAGGTGCATGTCACCTCAAAAATTATTTCTTTTGTTATCACTTACCTACTCGAGGACAAGCAGGAGTTAAGCTTGGGGATGCTTGATACGTCTCCAACGTATCCATAATTTTTGATGCTCCATGATTGTTTTTACACTATTTGCCTAATGTTTCGTTACACTTCGTGGCACTTTTATGCATTTTCCGGAACTAACCTACTAACAAGTCGCCACAGTGCCAGTTCCCTGTTTTCTACTGTTTTTGTGTTTCAGAAAAGCTACACAGAAAATATTCTCGGAATTGGACGAAACAAGTTCCTGAAGTCTTATTTTTCCCGGAAGATTCCAGAGATCCGAAGAGGAGACGGAGTGGGGCCACGAGGTGGCCACACACCAGGGCGGCGCGGCCCAGCCCCTGGCCGCTCCCCCTATGTGTGAGGGCACCTCGGTCCACTCCTGATGATGTCCCTTCGCCTATAAAGACCCCCCGATGGGAAAAACCTAAGTACCCAATCAATTTTCCAGAAACACATCGCGATCCACCGCCGTCGTCGACCCGAGATTGGGAGGGTCCAGAAGCTCTTCCCGGCACCCTGCCGGAGAGGGGAATCGCCACCGGAGGTCTTCTTCGTTGCCATGCTTGCCTCCGGACTATGGGTCCATAGCAGTAGCTAGATGGTTATCTCCTCCACCATGTGCTTCATGTTTAGATCTCATGAGCTGCCCTACATGATTGAGATCACCGTTATGTAATTCTACATGTTTGGTTTGTTGGGATCCGATGAATATTGGTGTTATGATTGAGTTGCTATACTGAAATATATCTTATGTTATCTCTATGTTGTTTATGATCTTGCATGCTCTCCGTTGTTAGTAGCTATCTTGGCCGAGTGGTTGCTAGTGACTCCAAGAGGGGGTATTTATGCTCGATAGTGGGTTCATGCCTCTATTTAATCTGAGGGAGTGACAGAAACCTCTAAGGTTGTAGATGTGCTGTTGCTACTAGGGAGAAAACAACATTCATATGCTCGAGGGCATATGCTTTGTTTACATTACACACTTTGCTTAATGCAATTATCTGTTGTTCGCAACTTAATACTCATGGGGTGTTCAGATGATATCCCCGCGAGTGGATTATTACTCATAGAAGCATTTGGATGGCGGTCTATGTATTTTGTTGTAATGCCCAGAGTAAATTGCATAGTGATCTTCTTGACATATCACGTTATCTTTATTCTATCAATTGCCCAACTGTAATTTATTTACCCAGCATGTGTTATTTATCTTATGGAGAGACACCACTAGTGAACTGTGGACCCCGGTCCTATTTCCGTCATATTGCTATCACCTGTTTACTTTACTCGCACTGTTTACTTTACTCGCATACTTCTACTGTTTTCCACTCGATACGCTCATACCCTTTGTTTCAAGCAAACCGGTGAGATTGACAACCTCATCGCAAGTTGGGAACAAAGTATTTGGTTGTGTTATGTGCAGGTTCCATGTTGCTACTAGCTGAAGACGCGCTAACTCGTATTATCGTGAAACGGCGCCCTTGTTGGAGTGTCACTAGGCTATCAAGCATCACCTTCAGTCGTACTGTCTGCTCTTCTCCTGACCGACAAACCTTGGTTTCTTACTGAGGGAAAAGACTTGCCGCTGTGCTCATCATACTTTCCGCTTGGAGTTTCCCAACTGCCTGGCCATAATCATCATTAACTACACGCCAGCCATCAAGACGCTACGTTGTCATAATTTTGTGCGTTTGCCACAGTTTTTTGTGTTTACCATGGTTTGCGTACTCTCGATATGGAGCCCCCTGGTAGAGTCGACATGTAAACTCAAAATATGAGGAACTTGTCTTTTATTTATTATGCTGAATGTAAAGATACATGGGGTGGCCAAAGGAACCCGACCGGTAGCCTGTGTCCTGGGTTCAGAGGGTCTTGCCCTTATAACTCGTGGCTGAATAGCCTTATTTAACTAACTCTAGTTCCTATTTGCATAAGAAAATGTCACCTAGGTGGTAGGAGTCCCTGACTTGTTTGCTGTAGATTTGTTAAGGTCCTTTGTGTGGACCCGAAGTTTCTTTGCTTCTGGATCGATGTTGGTGACTTTGTCTTCCTCGGGTTGCCTTATAGTCGTTGCTGTCTCCTTTTCTATTTTTCCTTTAGGTTGCCCATATTCGGCTGTCATGCCAAATGTTTGCACCATTTTATTGAACTCTTTGTCGCATATATCTAAGAGCTCGAAGCTTCCTTTAACTGTAATGATTCTATTGGGTCCTGGCATCTTAAGTACCAGGTACGTGTAGTGAGGGACTGCCATAAAACGTGAAAATGCGGGTCGCCCTAGGATCATGTGATACCGGGAGGGCCAGTCCATGACTTCAAAGTCTAGTTTTTCCCTTCTGTAGTTCTGGCGGTTACCGAAGCAAACGTCGAGTGCTATTCAACCCAATGGGTAGTTTACACTTCCAAGTATGATTCCATGGAAAGAACAATCTGTCGGCTTGAGAAACTCAAGTGATATGTGCATTGCCCGGAGGGTTTTTGCATAGATCAGATTTATTCCGGTCCCCACGTCCATAAACACTCTTTCCACGTCGTATCCTCCTATTTGAGCTTTGAGTACCAGAGGCGCATTACTTGGCTGAGGCACTATTATTGGGTGATCTTCTCTGTTGAACTCTATCGGCTGCTCGAACCAGTGCAAATATTCTGTAGACACTGGAGGTGATGTTATTGCTAAATTGACTTGTCAAGATATGCTTTTTTGCTCTTTGTTTGACTTTGGTACTGGTTGTATCATCACAACAATGTGTCCTTTAGACGGGATGTATCCTCTATCGTTTTTGTTTCCCTTACTTGGTTGACCTTGTCCTCGTGCGGCTCCATTTGTTGTTTGTTGATTTGCTGGAGATGCACTGCTTGTGTTTCCGTCATATCCTTGCCTCCTTGCTTCGACTTGTTTATATCATACCGCTTCTTACAGTTTAATGATGTCCTACAATCTTTCATTGCATGTCGTGATACTCTCTTGCCATCGAAGTACGCATAGTGCATGTGGCATGGCCCATTGAGCATATCATCTGGTGACTAGTTGTATTCTCTTGAACCTCTTGGCTGAAACTGCCTATTTCTACCCGAGTCTTCTCTGCTATTGTTTCAATACCCTATGTTTCTGCGATCGTATCCTTGATAATTGTTTTGTTTGTATCATGCGGCTACTTGACTATGGGAGCCATAATTGTCGTAGTTGCGGGATCTTCGCCTCTGGTTGCTATACTTGTTTCCCCTGTCATCTTCGGGTGTTCGTGTTCTCTTGTTGTGATAAGCGTCTTCGCCGTCCGTGAATCCGTTCGAGATGTCCATGAGTTCTGCTAATGTTTTTTGCTTGATCCGTCCCATCTCTTCGACTAGATCTGCTCGCCGTAGTCCAATTGTGAAGGCATCTATTGCTCTTTCATCAGAAACATCGATTGCATAATTTTTGATAATGTTCCAGCGTTGTGTGTATGACCGCAGTGATTCATTGTGCTTCTGCATACAAGCTTTGACTTCTTCCATTGATGCCGGTCGTTTGTAAGTCAAATTGAAATTGCTTGTGAACTGCCTTGTGAGTTTGTCCTAGGTTCAAATTGTTTCCCTGCCTAGCTTGCTTAACCATGACCGTGCCACGCCGGTGATGTGGTAACTGCAGGCTCTTCATTGATGTCTCTTTTGAGCCTCCTAGTATTCTTACTGCTTGCAGGTAGTCTGAGAGCCATGATCGTGTCTCCTGGGACCCATCATATTTTTGCTGATCATGGGATAGTTTAAATCCTTTAGGAACGGGGGTTCTGCGAGTAAAGCATGATGCTCCCATCTCCTTTTCATCGTCTTTGTAGTTGTACGCTTGTTTTGGAGACTTGGATCTTCAGGTTCCTTCATGTTGTTGGCTGTTGTAATGTTTTGGTGATGGTGACCTAGATCGTCGACTCCTGCTTCTATGTCGAGGACTATTGTGACGGCGTGGTGATCTGGGTTTATGGGTACCTTCGTTGAGACGTGGCTCTTCTTCTCTAGCTGTCAGTTTGCTTCCCACTAGTCTCAATCCTTGTAGTGTTGCCCTTTGCATATGTTCTCTTGGGTCTCCAGGTGTTGGTTGCGTGGTGTATATGTATGCTTGCGCTGCTACGAGTGCTGCTTTGGGTGTTTTTGGCATGATGTTGCCTCATTCATCGACTGATAAGAAAGATGAATCTAAAGGAAATATGCCCTAGAGGCAATAATATTATTATTATTATCATATTTCTTGTTCATGTTAATGTTTATGCTCCATGCTAGAATTGTATTAAGCGGAAACATTAATACTTGTGTGGTTTATGAACAACACTGTGTCCCTAGTATGTCTCTACTAGACTAGCTTATTGATTAATGATGGTTAAGGTTTCCTAACCATAGACATGAGTTGTTGATTGATAATGAGGTCATGTCATTAGGAGAATGATGTGATGGACAGACCCAAATTAAGCACATCAACTAGATCGTGTCATTGTGTTCACAATTGCATAGCTTTTCCTATGTCAGTATCCTATTCCTTAGACCATGAGATAATGCCACTCCCTAGTACCAGAAGAGAGCTTTGAGATCATCAAACGTCACACTATGAGAGGGTGATCATAAAGGTGTCTCTCAGGTAATTAGAAAGTACTTGTTGGGTTGCATGTATTGAGATTGGGATTTGTCCCTCCCATGAAGGAGAGATATACTCTGGGCCCACTCGGTAATCAATATCATACACCATTTGCAAACAGGTGATTAATGAGTTTAATCACATGGTGATATTGGATTTCAGAACGAGTGAAGTAATTGCTGCGAACGAGATTGAACTAGGTATGGCGATACCGACGATCGAATCTCGGGCAAGTAAAATATCGCGAGACAAAGAAATTCGTATACGGGATTAATAAATCCTGAAATCATGGTTCAACGATAATGATCTTCATTGAATGTGTGGGAGTCAATATGGATTTCCAGATCCCGCTGTTGATTATTGATATAGATCATCTCTGCATATTCTCAAACCCATAGGGTCACACACTTAACGCTCATCGACGCTAGGGTAGTTTCGGGATTTATGGAAACTGTTTCAGAGAGTTACAGAATTGTTCCGGGAAGAATATTAATGATTTATTAATTAGTTGAATTAATAAATGTTAATACATATATTTATTTATTGGAAATAAATAGGGCTAAAAAGTAGTCCGTAAAAAGTTTTGCTGATGGACTAATTTTGTAGCCCATATAGACAAACTACAAAAAGGAAAAGGCAAAAGAGAAAAAAAAGAGAGAGGCCGGAGCGCATGGGCCGGCCGGCTGGCCAGCGGCCCACCCGCTCCCACGCCAAGCTCACCTAGGCCGCGCTCGCCAGCGCACCGCTCGCCAATTACTGGCTACCGCCCTCCTGGGCCGCACTCACTTGCCAGAAGTAGTGATCGGGGTCTTGGGCATCGATGAGATTGATACCAGGATCGATCCCTGGTTGCGCTCGGGGCATCCAGGCACTCGCGCGTGTCCTTTCTCCACACGGTCAGCTCGGCCTCGGCCCATATGCATGCGCACTGCCACCACGCCCAGGCCCTGGCGCCGGATTTGATCAAGCCAGCGGCAGCGGGTGATGGCTTGTAAGAACAGCTCGTTGGGAACCCCAAGAGGAAGGTATGATGAGCACAGCAGCAAGTCTTCCCTCAGTTGTGAAACCAAGGTTAAATCGAACCAGTAGGAGAAAGCCAAACTTCTGAAGGTGATGCTTGCTAGCTTCGTGACACTCCGGACAAGGGCGCCAGATAAACTGTTTGTCGGCGTGTAGCTTTTCACCAGCAGCAATGTGAAACCTGCACACAACACAACCAAGAACTTTGCTCCCAACTTACGATGAGGTTGTCAATCTCACCTGTTTGCTGTAAACAAAGGATTGAGCGTATCGAGTGGTAATAGGATAATAGTATGCGAGAAAGTAAACAGTATGAGTAAAAGTAAAATGATATAGCAATGTAAAGGAAATTGGATCGGGGTCCATAGTTCACTAGTGGTGTCTCTCCATAAGATAAATAACACATGCTGGGTAAACAAATTACAGTTGGGTAATTGATAGAATAAAGATAACATACAAATGTCATGAGGATCACTATGAGATTCACTCTAGGCATTACGACAAAATACATAGACCGCCATCCAACTGCATCTATGACTAAAAATCCACTCGCGGGGAATCGTCCGAGGACCCCTTGAGTATTAAGTTGCGAACAACAGATAATCGCATTAAGCAACGTGCGTAATTGATACATCCAAAACGTATCTACTTTCTCGAACACTTTCGCTATTGTTTCTCCTCTAATTTGTGTGTTTTGAATACAACTAACACGGACTAACGCTGTTTTCAGCAGAATTGCCCTGGTGTCTTGTTTTTGTGTAGAAATCCCACTTTCAGGAAAAATCCCAGAAAATATTGCAAAAATCCTACTTTACCAGAAGACCCACGGAGCCAGAAGAGGAGACGGAGAGAGGCTGGGAGCCAGGCTCACCACCAGGGGGCGCGGCCCAGGCCTGGCCGCGCCCACCTATGGTGAGGCCGCCTCGGCCATCGCCTCGACCCCTTCTTCCGCCTACATATACCCTCTGACCTGAAAGGAGCGGGGGTTCAGCGTTTTTCCCAGATAGACTTTTGCTGCGCTGCCACCATCAGAAACTGCAATTCGGAACCAGAAACTTCGTTCTGGCACCCTGCCGGGACGGGGATTTGGAGATCTTCATCACCATCATCACTGACGTCTCTCCATCAACCATCCATGATTCCCCCATCCATGTGTGAGTAATTCCTGCTGTAGGCGAAGGGGATGGTAGGGATTGGATGAGATCATTCATGTAATTTGCTATGAGATTGTTAGGGCATAGTACCTAGTATCTATTATTAGTGCTTATGATATTGTTGCAACTTGTTGTGCTTAATGCTTGTCACTTTGGGCCCAAGTGCCATGATCTCAGATCTGAACTTGTTATTGTTTTATGATGATACTTGTTATTTATGATCTTACATGCAAGTTGTTTACACATATTCTTGTTCGGAACCCGAGGCCCCAAAGTGACAAAAATTGGGATAACCGGAGGGGATGGCTATGATGTGAGGATCACATGTGTTCACCGAGTGTTAATGCTTTGCTCCGGTACTTTATTAAAAGGAGTACCTTAATTACCAGTAGTTTCCCTTGAGGCCCTGCTGCAACAGGCTGGTAGGACAGAAGATGTCGTGCAAGTTTCTCATTGTGAGCACGTACGACTATATACGGAACACATGCCTATGATTGTTTAGTACTAGGATGCTTTATCATTATTTATCTGCAATTGCCCATGTCTCACTGATTTCATGAATTATCTTATCTATGCAACGCCCGTACATCTATCCCTATGCATACAGTCTTTAATCCTACTGTTTACTATTGCTACTATTGTCGTCTTTACTTTACTATTGTTGTTACTGTTTTACTACTATCACCACTATAAAATTGTTGCTACTGATAAACCTCTGCAAGAAGTCTGTTTCCAGGTGCAGCTGAATTGACAACTCATCTGTTAAGGCTTATAAATATTCTTTGGCTCCCCTTGTGTCGAATCAATAAATTTGGGTTTTACTTCCCTCGAAGACTGTTGTGATCCCCTATACTTGTGGGTCATCAAGAATATTTTCTGGCGCCATTGCCGGGGAGCATAGCTTTATTTGCAAGTTCACTTGGAATTCATATTGTTCGTTGCAATCCATTCATCATGGGTAAACCTCGTGATGGAAAAGTTCCTATATTGCCATCCACTACAAGAAGAGGTACAACTCTGAATACCTCTGTTGCTCTTGATTCACCATCTGTTATGAGTAAGTTGCTTACACCACCACACGCACACGCTACTGCTACTTCTTCTGCTGAGTTTGAAAATGCCACTGATAATTTAGATGATGCTTCTACTGTGCTTGATGAGAGTGGTTCGCTAGGTTCCTTTTTAGATACTACAATTGCTAGAACTAAGCAAATGGGAAACACCACTGTTACACCTGTTAGTTCACCTGAGTCTAGGGAATGTCCTAGTGATGATCTTGATGACACTTATATTGAGCTTGATGATGATTTTATTGCTGAAGCTCATGCCACTCGTGATGCTAATGCTGTTAAGGAACTTCTAGCAAGATGTGTTGTTAGATATAAATTATCTCCTGATGCTAAGTTTGCTACTTCTCCCATAAATATTAGAGATAAGGACTATGATTTCTCTTTAGATTTATCTTACATATCTATTATTGAGAAAGAACCTTTTGTGGTACTGAAAATGAAAGTGCTATGGCACATATGAATGAGCTTTCTACTTTGAGTAATTTGTTTTCTGATGATATTAAGCTTCGCACTTACTTTGTTGCTAAAATGTTCCCTTTTTCATTGAAAGGTGCAGCTAAAACTTGGTTTAATAATTTGTCTCCTAGATCTATTGATAGTCCTATAGCTTTGGTTAATGCTTTCTTTCAGAAATATTTTCCTGCTAGTGCTCAACATGCTGCTGTGCAGAAAATCTTTGACTTTGAACAGGGAAAAGGAGAGATATTGCCTGAATCTTGGGCAAGGTTTTGCTATTTAATTAGAGCATTGCCTAAAAATGAACTCCTTGATATATTTTATAATGGACTAACTGATGAATCTAAGACATATCTGGATAGTTGTGCTGGTTGTGTTTTCAGGGAAAGAACTCCGGCTGAAGCTGAAGAATTAATGGCTAAAATAAGCCGGAATCATGATGATTGGACTCTAGTTGAGCCAACACCAGCGCCAACTACAGAGTCGACACCGAAGAAGAGAGGAATGATTGAATTAAATGATGAAGTTATGAGGGAAGCCAAGAAATCTCTTAAGGAGAAAGGTATTAAATCCGAAGACGTGAAGAATTTACCTCCTATAGAAGAATTATGTAAGGAAATCCCTCACCCATCTACTATTGAGGTACACTCTCTCCAACGCTTTGATGATAGACATATTCCTTACTCTAAACCTCCTGATCAATGCTTAGATGAGTTTGATAATTTTATTGTTAAGCAAGATAATTTTAATAGAAGGGTGCATAATCATTTGTTGGAAAATTCTAGAGCTATTAACAAGTTGCAGGATATTGTGGAGAGAACCTCCAATGATGTGAAGATACTTGTTAAACATTTTCAAATGGTTCAGACTCAAATTGATCAGCTTACCAAGGTGCAAAAAGACTTGCTAGTTAATGCCGCAAGAGAAAAACAAGCGTGTGAAATACGCACAAGAGGAGGTGCTACCACTCAAGACCCCTTATATCCTGAAGGACATCCTAAGAGGATCGAGCAAGATTCTCAATGCACTTCAAGAGATGATATTCCTTCTAAGAAGAAGAAGAAGCAGCATAAAACAGTTGCAGAATCTTCTGAAACAGGTAAAGATCCTAACAGTGTTTCTATTTCTGATGCTGAAACTGAACCAGGTGATGCTTCCGATAAAGAAGTTGAAGAGGAACCAGAAAAGCTGGCCAAGAATGCAAACTATACTAAGGAGGACTTCATTGCCAACAAGCATTGTAATGAGAGAGAACCTTGGGTGCAGAAACCAATGCCTTTTCCTAGTAAGAAACACAAATCTAAAGAAGAGGAACACTACAACAGGTTTTGTGAATGGATGAAACCTTTATTTCTGCAAATTCCTTTGACTGAAGCTATTAAAATGCCTCCTTATTCAAAGTATATGAAAGATATTGTTACTAACAAAAGGAAGATTCCTAATAAGGAAATTTCCACTTTACTTGCTAATTATTCTTTTGATGGTAAAGTTCCGGAGAAGCTTGGAGATCCAGGTATACCAACTATTCCTTGCTCCATTAAAAATAACTATGTTAGAACTGCTTTATGTGATTTGGGAGCCGGAGTTAGTGTCATGCATTTTCTCTTTACAAGAGACTTGATCTAGAAAAATTGGTATCAACTGATATATCCTTGCAAATGGCTGATAAGTCTACTACTATTCCTATTGGTATATGTGAAAATGTTCCTGTTCAAGTTGCTAACAGTTGTTTGATATTAACTGACTTTGTTGTGTTGGAAATGCCTGAAGATGATAATATGTCTATTATTCTTGGGAGACCTTTTCTAAACACCGCAGGTGCGGTTATTAATTGCAATCAAGGAAAAGTAACTTTCAATGTCAATGACAAAGAGTACATGGTCTATTTTTCCAAGAAGATTGATAGAAAGAATGCTCTAAATTCAATCAAGAATGTTGAGACCATCAGAGTTGGTCAGATTATTTGTTCAGAGCAAAAGCCCAAGGAAGAATATAAAATTGTCATGATTGGGACTATGCCTATCAAGGTCGAGGTAACATAATCATATAGTGAAATGCAAAGTTTTACTTCATAAGAAAAGTGGTTTGGTAACAAGACCTGATCAACCTTGTTAACAAAGCAGTTTTCAAATGAACAAAACTATGTTTTCATTGCATTTACTTTTGTTTCTACCTTGTTCATTTTTGTTTCCGCTGTTTAGTTTCATATTATAATGTCTTAGAGCTGTTGTAAGGTTGAGTTGGATTTGCTTTCTATCGCTCCACCGCCGTTTTCCCGAGTTTTATTCTCTCATCATTTTTCTGAAAAGTCCTCAAAAATAAAGTTTCTCGAAAAATTCCAGAAAAATCTTTTAAAATTTTTATGTCAAAAATGGGGTAGAGAGGCACCTGGGAGACCTCAGGTGGACCCACCATGCCACCTCACCACCAGGGGGCGCGGCCCAAGCCTGGCCGCGCCCACCTATGGTGAGGGGGGCCCTGGCCTCTCACTTATCTCTTCATCCCCACTTCTTTCTCTCTCCCAAAAAATCTGAACACCCTAGCTCAAACCCGTGTTCTTGCTGCTCTCCATCGTGATTTTTTGATCTCCTTGCTCAGCCCATCTTTGTTGCTGAGATTTGGAGCATTTGTTCTCTGGTATGTGACTCCTTTGATTGTCCAAGTAGAATTTTGTTTAGTGGAGTATTTCTTGAGTATTTTAGCTCTATAGGCTGCAGGTGAAATGAGTTTGCATGCTTGTTCTATTGCTTAGAAATGTTATTTTGATGCATGTTAGCCTTCTAGTAACTCCCTATAGTAGTTTCCTACACTTGTTTGTCTCAAAATCATTTTTTATGAGGTTTGTCAAAAATTTCAGAAAAGGGAAATGGACAACTACACCTATCGAGAAGTCTTTGAAAGAGAAGCACCAAGGTCATCGAGGCCTTCAAGATCTACTGCTCAATATAGGATATCCTACAATGAAGATCTTATGTCACCGAACATTGAGGGGGACGATGGAGATGCGCATCCATCCACCTTCCCTTGTTCTAACTTTTTGAGTGATGCAGGGATTCTTGAGGATTTCTTACTCCTTGTTGACAGGGTTGGATTGACTACATACATGACGAATGAGAGTAATCAATATGCTATGCTTACGGAGATTTTTGTTGAAAGCTTTAAATTTACTAACTCTCATTTTAAGCCTTCTATTGCGTTTAAGATTTATGATAAGTCTATCACAATGTCTTTGGAGAGGTTTTCTGGTATTTTAGGTATTCCCATGTTTGGGACGGCCAAGAAGATGCTGCAACAACCCATTGATTTGTTGGAGCTCTACCGAGGAGTAACTAATGATGATGACCGCATAGCACAGCGTGGCAAGATAAGAAACATTCAACTCCCAGCTATTAGATATTTTACTTATTATCTTGCCACTAGCATTCTTGGTAGGGGGAACACTAGCAATATCTCTAACTATCATTTAGCTTTTCTAGCTACCGCTCTTGATGTTAGCAAGAAGTATAACCTCAGTGCTCTTATTGCTCGTCGCCTAGCCGCTAGGGGACCTATTTACGGAGGCATAATTGCTGCGCGCATTGTTGCTGCTCTAGGACTTTCTATTGCTCCTAATGATATATTGTTGGCTTCACAGAGGCTCGATCTTGCTACCATGAAGCTCCATCACTTTGTTACTGCTAACTCATGTGCAGGGAAATTAGTTTATAGAATGTTATTCACTGATGGAGAGGAAAGGGAAATTCCCTTGCCGCAGTCCAGTTTGTTCACTATTCACAGGAGGCCATGGTCGCGCTCGAAGGAGGAGTTGGATGAGCAGCTTAGGTTGCTCGGCTTCCACGTTCAGCACAGCGCGGTGGACCAGGAGGAAGAGGAGACAGAGAGAGGCTAGGAGCCAGGCTCACCACCAGGGGGCGCGGCCCAGGCCTGGCTGCGCCCACCTGTGGTGAGGCCACCTCGGCCATCGCCTCGACCCCTCCTTCCGCCTACATATACCCTCTAACCTGAAAGGAGCGGGGGTTTGGCATTTTTCCCAGATAGACTTCCGCTGAGCCGCCAACATCAGAAACCGCGATTCGGAACCAGAAACTCCATTCTGACACACTGCTGGGACGGGGATTTGGAGGAGATCTTCATCACCATCATCATCGATGTCTCTCCATCAACCATCCATGATTCCCCCATCCATGTGTGAGTAATTCCCGCTATAGGCGAAGGGGATGGTAGGGATTGGATGAGATCATTCATGTAATTTGCTATGAGATTGTTAGGGCATAGTGCCTAGTATCTATTATTAGTGCTTATGACATTGTTGTAACTTGTTGTGCTTAATGCTTGTCCCTTTGGGCCCGAGTGCCATGATCTCAGATCTGAACTTGTTATTGTTTTATGATGATACTTGTTATTTATGATCTTACCTGCAAGTTGTTTACACATATTGTTGTCCGGAACCCGAGGCCCCAAAGTGACAGAAATTGGGATGACCGGAGGGGATGGCTATGATGTGAGGATCACATATGTTCATCGAGTGTTAATGCTTTGCTCCGGTACTTTATTAAAAGGAGTACCTTAATTACCAGTAGTTTCCCTTGAGGCCCTGCTGCAATAGGCTGGTAGGACAGAAGATGTCGTGCAAGTTTCTCATTGCGAGCACGTACGACTATATATGGAACACATGCCTATGATTGTTTAGTACTAGGATGCTTTATTATTATTTATCTGCAATTGCCCATGTCTCACTGATTTCATGAATTATCTTATCCATGCAACGCTCGTACATCTATCCCTATGCCTACAGTCTTTAATCCTACTATTTACTATTGCTACTATTGCCGTCTTTACTTTACTATTGTTGTTACTATTTTACTACTATCACCACTATAAAATTGTTGCTACTGATAAACCTCTGCGAGCAAGTCTGTTTCCAGGTGCAGCTGAATTGACAACTCATCTGTTAAGGCTTATAAATATTATTTGGCTCCCCTTGTGTCGAATCAATAAATTTGGGTTTTACTTTCCTCGAAGACTGTTGCGATCCCCTATACTTGTGGGTCATCAGTAATGTAAGCAAAGCAAATGTCCTTGGACACAAGAATGTTGTTTTCTCCCTAGTGGCAACAACACATCTACAACCTTAGAGGTTTCTGTCACTCCCCCAGATTAAATAGAGGCATGAACCCAACTATCGAGCATAAATACTCCCTCTTGGAGTTACTAGCATCTACTCGGCCAAGATAGCTACTATCAACGGAAATCATGCAAGATCATAAATAACATAGAGATAACATAAGATATAATTCAGCACATCAACTTAACATAGTACAAATATTCATCGGATCCCAACAAACACAACATGCATGATTACATAAAGATGATCATGATCATGTAGGGCAGCTCACAAGATCTAAACATGAAGCACATGGTGGAGGAGACAACCATCTAGCTACTGCTATGGACCCGTAGTCCAAGGTAGACTACTCACACATCACTCCGGAGGCGACCATGGTGGTGTAGAAGGCCTCCGGTAGGGATTCCCCTCTCCGGCAGGGTGCCGGGAAGAGCTCATGGATCCTCCCGATCTCGCGACGGCGATGGCGGCGGCTTGGAATATGTTTCATGGAAAAGAGATCTGTCCCTTAGGTTTTTCCCATCGAGGGGAACTTATAGGCGAAAGGGCATCATCAGAGGTGGTGCCAGCTGGCCTCACCATGGGGCGGCGCGGCTAGGGGCTGGGCCGCGCCCCCTGTAGTGAGCCTGGATCCTGGCCCCCCTCTGTCTCATCTTCGGTCTTTGTGAAGCTTTGGTAAAAATAGGAGGTTCGGCTTTTGTTTCGTCCAATTCTGAGAATATTTCCTGTGTAACTTTTCTGAAACACAAAAACAGCAGAAAACAGGGAAGTGGCACTGTGGCATCTTGTTAATAGGTTAGTTCTGGAAAATGCATAAAAACACCACGAAGTGTAACAAAACTCAAAGCAAATGGTGTATAAATAAGCATGGAGCATCAAAAATTATAGATACGTTTGAGACGTATCAAGCATCCCCAAGCTTAACTCCTGCTCGTCCTTGAGTAGGTAAGTGATAACAAAAGAATAATTTTTGAGGTGACATGCACCATCACAATCTTGATCATCTATGTAAAGCATTGAGTGCTGGGATCAAAGAACTTAAAACATGGGCATCAAAGACATAATCTTGACAATAAGAACTTAGCAACCATGTTATTACATGAAAAGAAACACAAACAAAAGATCATGAATAATAAAACAATGAAAGTCAAACGTGTGTTCAAATCATACGGAAAAACATAGCAAATGGTTTTCAGCTTGTCCTTCATGGAATAGCAAAACATAAATGCATAGGACACCTTCAAGTTTAAGAGGGCGACTAGATACAAGTAATTTAAGAACAAGTGAAACCATAATCATGAATCAATCAATGCTAAACTTTGGTACTATGCATATTAAACTCAGAATGGCAACTATGCTCTCTTAAACGGTCCATAAAGGTAGAAGGTGGAGACTCAACAAAAAAGTAAAAGAAAGACCCTTCGCAGAGGGAAGCAGTGATTGCAAGTTTTATAAACCTTCAAAAATTATGGTACTTACTAGCTTTGAGCTCTCATTGCCCCCATCATAGACATCTTGAATGGTTAAAGTTAATGCAGGAACAATTATGAGCATATGCTTCACAAATCATAAGTTGAAAACCTCGTGTCCCGTGAAGTACGAATACCCAAACCTCATGCTACTCGACTTAGGGTCCCAAGCAAGCTCTTGTCATTGTAAGTATACACGTATCATCGAGAACCGCCAACAGGGTACCTCCTTGCCCGATGACATGGAACAAGCCCACATCAAAATGACACGACAAACAGACAATGAACACCTCGGCATCTGTTTTATTTACCATTGGTATAGCTTTTTATTGTGAGATGCGTCGTCGAATGTCCACTATGGGCATGCTGTAAATTTCCACCATGAATGATGCATGGCTTAGATTAGCGGCCCAGGCGTTTCTTCAACACACATACAAACTCCATGATCCCGCAAGATTCCCAACTTATTTCACATCGCGAGTATCCATAAACAAAAGATCACGATATCAACTCAAATAATAGAAGTGCAATGTTGAAAGCTTTCCCCATGATGGCATGGTTTGGCTAATTCCCAACTTACAACTTGCAAGCATAACATCAACATAAAAGAGCCACAATGTCAAAATTTTAAAAGCGAGAAAAGTAAAGTGTGCCATCAGGTTCGTGAGAGCTTTACTGACTAATTTTCGCATAACACCGAAAAAGAGTTTAATTCGAAGGATAGATAAAAGCAAGTCAAATGTACTTTGGAATAGCAAATTGCTAATAGGTATGTATGGTGGACACATTGGAATAACTTGGTTTTTGGGAGTTGGATGCACGAGTAGAGCTCATACTCAGTACAAAATGTGGGCTAGCAAAAGACTGGGAGCGACCAACTAAGAGAGCAATAACGGCCATAATCATGCATAGCGACAAAACATCATTAAAAGAAGCATAAAATGATATCACAAGTTAGAAACCAAATGATCATAGAGGCTTATGGCGACTTGTTAGAGTCAAACATGTTGTAAGCATGCGCCAAGTCAACCCAAATAAAGCATCAAAGGAGAAAACCAAATAAATGCTTCCACATAATAAGAACAACGCATGATTTTTTCAAAGGCTCATTAAGCAATCTCAGTCATTTGAGACAAGTCATGCTACAGCAAAAATCACTAAGCATACTATCAAAACGACATCAAGCATGGCATGAAAAAGTCTAAGCCGCAGTCTAAACAAGCTCCTTTTTGTACCACTTTTTTGCATGAAACTTTTTCTCTTTTCCAACACCATTCAAACCTTTTCAAAACAACTCTTTTGATGAATACCAACATAGACCAGAGGTCCAAATACACCTTGATGCAAAGATAAAACAACATCTGAACAAAAATCAAGGCGAAAATGAAAGCTAAACGCAGTTCTAGAAAAAGAGAACACTCATTGAACGATAAGAGTGAAAAACGAAGTGTTCTTGGCAAATGAAAAATGAGTACATCTCCTCCAAAAGAAATGTGTTGGGGTCCAACCATTTATTGCAGCAAACAAAACAAAACAAAACTGAAAGCAAAAGTAAAGACGCTCCAAGAAAAATGCATAGTGCATGAAGCAATAAAAATATAGTGTTTTGAAAGGTGACCTGATTTTTGCCGATGAAGAAGGGGTGCCTCGGGGGCATCCCCAAGCTTTGACGCTTGTAACTCTTGGATATTTCTTGGGGTGACATGGGCATCCCCAAGCTTGAGCTTTATCCATTCTTCATCTCATCTCATCATTCTCCAATCCCTACACTTGAAAACTTCCTTCATACAAAACTTAACACAATTCTATTAGCAACATTAGCATAAACATAATAATAGATCAACCCTTTTTGGTTCAGGTTTCAAATAAAAAACACCACATATAAAGCATATACTACTGTAGCAACTTCTCCAAAAGTTCTGTGATCAAAAGAACTAAAAAAGAAGGCGATCGAGAGGCAAACACAAATAGTGGCTGAAATCTGTCAAAATAGAACAGCTGACAAAGGTCGATTTTTTCGAGGACCTTCTGTTGCTCAAATCGAAAAGTGCAAAACTAATGAAAGTTTGGATATAACCTGGGGCATATGCACAAGAAATCGTAGGTCAAAAATATATTCTGAGAATGTTCACAAAATTTTACGGTGCAGCACCAAAATCTGTTTCAGGACAGCAACTTCCCCAAATCTTACCTCCCTCAAATTAGAGGTTCTTCTTGGCACAACAACGAAATAAAAAGGATAAGGAGCGGTTATTGATGCGTGGTGAATGACCAGCCCATTGGGAACCCCAAGAGGAAGGTATGATAAGTATAGTAGCTCGTTTTCCCTCAGTAAGAAACCAAGGTTTATCGTTCAGGAGAAAAGCAGACAAATGACAGCTGAAGGTGATGCTTGCTAGTTTGCGAGAGCAGCGGACAATTTATATATGGCGCCTCATCCAAGCTTTGCTTGCTAGCTGCAACGTGGAACCTGCACACACACAAACAAATACTTTGCTCCCAACTTGCGATGAGGTTGTCAATCTCACCGGTTTGCTTGAAACAAAGGTTATGAGTGTATCGAGTGGAAAACAGTAGTAGTATGCGAGTAAAGTAAACAGTGCGGGAAAAGTAAACAGGTGATTGCAATATGATTAAAATAGGACCGGGGTCCACAGTTCACTAGTGGTGTCTCTCCATAGATAAAATAACATGCTGGGTAAACAAATTACAGTTGGGCAATTGATAGAATAAAGATAACGTGATATGTCAAGAAGATCACTATGAGATTTACTCTGGGCATTACAACAAAATACATAGACCGCCATCCAACTGCATCTATGACTAATAATCCACCCTCGGGGATATCAATCCGAACACCCCAAAAGTATTAAGTTGCGAACAACAGATAATTGCATTAAGCAAAGTGTGTAATGTAAACAAAGCATATGCCCTTGAGCATATGAATGTTGTTTTCTCCCTAGTAGCAACAGCACATCTACCACCTTAGAGGTTTCTGTCACTCCCCCAGGTGAAATAGAGACATGAACCCACTATCGAGCATAAATACCCCCTCTTGGAGTCACTAGCAACTACTCGGCCAAGATAGCTACTAACAACGGAGAGCATGCAAGATCATAAACAACATAGAGATAACAAAAGATATAATTCAGTACAGCAACTTAATCATAAACACCAATATTCATCGGATCCCAACAAACCAACATCATAGAATTACATAACGGTGATCTCAATCATGTAGGGCAGCTCATGAGATCTAAACATGAAGCACATGGTGGAGAAGACAACCATCTAGCTACTGCTATGGACCCATAGTCCAAGGTAGACTACTCACTCATCGCTCCGGAGGCAAGCATGGCGATGAAGGAGACCTCCGGTGGCGATTCCCCTCTCCGGCAGGGTGCCGGGAAGAGCTTCTGGACCCTCCCGATCTTCGGGTCGACGGCGGCGGCGGATCGCGATGTGTTCTGGAAATCTGATCGGGTCCCTTAGGTTTTTCTCGTCGGGGGGTATATATAAGTGAAGGGGCGATGTCAGAGGAGGGACCACGCCCCTTCACACGGGGCTGGCGCGGCCAGGGGGTGGCCGCGCCGCCCCTGTGTCTGGGGCCCACGTGGCCCCCCTCCGTCAGGTCTTCGGATGTCTGGAAGCTTCCCCTTGATATAAGACTTCAGGAACTTGTTTCGTCCAATTCCGAGAATATTTTCTGTGTATCACTTCTGAAACACAAAAACAGCAAAAAATAGGAAACTGGCACTGTGGCACTTGTTAATAGGTTAGTTCCGGAAAATGCATAAAAATGCCACTAAGTGTAACGAAACAATATACAAATGGTGTAAAAACAAGCATGGAGCATCAAAAATTATAGATACGTTTGAGACGTATCAAGCATCCCCAAGCTTAACTCCTGCTCGTCCTCGAGTAGGTAAGTGATAACAAAAGAATAATTTTTGAGGTGACATGCACCTACACAATCTTGATCATATATGTAAGCATTGGTGAGCTGGGATCAATTGAACTTAGAACATGGGCATGAAAGATATAATCATGACAATAAGAACTTAGCAACCATGTTGTAAACATGCAAATGAACACAAACAAAAGATCATGATAATGAAACAATGAAAGTCAAACGTGTGTTCAAATCATAAGGAAAAACATACAAATGGTTTTCAGCTTGTCCTTCAAAGAGAGCAAAACATAAATGCATAGGACACCTGAAAGTTTAAGAGGGCGACTAGATACAAATAATTTAAGAACAAGTGAAACCAATCATCATGAGTCAATCAATGAACTTTGGGACAATGCATATCACACTAAGAATGACAACTATGCTCTCTTAATGGTGCATAAAGAAAGAAGGTGGTGACTCAACATAAAAGTAAAAGAAAGGCCCTTCGCAGAGGGACGCATTGATTGAGCATGTGCTAGAGCTTTTCATTTGTAAAACAGAGATAAAACTTGGGTTTTGAGAGGTGGTTGCTTTTGTCAACGACTAGCAATGGGGTTCTTACTATCTTCCATACAAAAATGAAGCAAGTTTTTGAGAGAGAGATTGGCACTTTTGTGCTCTTTTTATAAAACTTGGCACTCCTCCCCACCTTTTCCTTTCTCATACCATGGCTAACCGATTCCATCGGGTGCCCACCATCATTCACATTCTTTGGAGGAGTGCCTTTTTTCTATTTTTCTTTTTTTTTCTTTTTGGAATAAGCAATATGGAAGATAGCAAATCCGACCACTACGTCCCCATGAGCTGAAAACAGTGTCACAAAACAAGAAGTATTTTGAAGGTTTTGAAAGGTAGCACATGAGCATTTACTATGGAATGGCTTACAAATACCATGCATAGGAATTTATAGTGGACACAATGGCAAACTTGGCTTTTAGGAGTTGGATGCACGAGTAGAGCTCATACTCAGTACAAGGTGAGGGCTAGCAAAAGACTGGGAGCGACCAACTAAGAGAGCAGTAATGGCCATAATCATGCAAAGCGACAAAGCGACATTAAAAGAAGCATAAGATGGCATCAAAAGTCAAAAACTAAATGATCATGAAGGCTAATGGCGACTTTGTAAGAGTCTAACATGTGTGAGCATGCGCCAAGTCAACCCAAATAAAGCATCAAGGAGAAAACCAAAATAATGCTTCCATACAATAAAAACAACGCATGATTTTTTCAAAGGCTCATTAAGCAATCTCAGTTATTTGAGACAAGTCATGCTACAGCAAAACCACTAAGCATACTATCAAAAAGACATCAAGCATGACATGAGAAAGCCTAAGCCGCAGTCTACACAAGCTCCTTCTTGTACCACTATTTTGCGCAAAGCTTTTTCTCTTTTCCAACACCATTTGAAATTTTTATAAACACCTCTTTTTATGAAAACCAATAAAGATCAGAGGCAAAAATACACCTTGATGAAAAGATATGACAAGATCTGAACGCATATCAAGGCGAAAACGAAAACCAAAAGCAGTAGCAGAAAAAGTAGAACGCTCGATTTTTAATAAGAGTGAAAACTAGAGCATTCTTTGAAAATGAAAACAAGTCCATCTCCTCCAAAGGAAATTTGTTGGGGTCCAACCATTTATTGCAGCAAACAAACAAACTAAACCAACTAAGAAAACTAAAACAACTGACGCTCCAAGAAAAACACATAGTGCATGAAGCAATAAAAATATAGTGTCTTGAAAGGTGACCTGATTTTTGCCGATGAAGAAGGGGTGCCTCGGGGGCATCCCCAAGCTTTGACGCTTGTACTTCTTGGATATTTCTTGGGGTGATGCATGGGCATCCCCAAGATTGAGCTTTTGTCCATTCTTCAACTCATCTCATCATTCTCCAATCCCTACTCTTGAAAACTTCCTTCATACAAAACTAAACACAATTCTATTAGCAACATTAGTGTAAGCATAAAATATATTCAACCTCTTTTAGCTTCAGGTTTAAACTCAAAACCACCACATATAAAGTATATACTACTGTAGCAACTTCCACAAGAGTTCCATGATCAAAAAGAACTCAAAAGAAAGCGATAAAGTGGCAAAAACAAATATTGGCAGAAATCTGTCAAAACTGAACAGCTGACAAAGGACGAATTTTTGAGGGATTTTCTGTTGCTCAAATCAAAAAGTGTTCAACTAAGAAAAGTTTGGATATAACCTGGGGCATATGCACAAGAAATCGCAGGTCCAAAAGATAAACAGAGAATTTATACGAATTTTTACGGTGCAGCACCGAAAACAGTTTCAGGACAGAATAACCCCAAATCTTTACCTCGCTCAAATTAGAGGCTTCTCTTGGCACAAAAACGAAATAAACAAGATAAGGAGCGGTCATTACAGTAGTAATGACTTCCAAGACTCAAATAAAAGAAAAAGTACTGAAAATAAAACATTGGGTTATCTCCCAAGAGTGCTTTTCTTTAACGCCTTTGAGCTAGGCGCAGAAAATTGCGAATCAAGTAATATCAATAGATGAAGCATCAAGCTCATAATTTGCTCTAAGAATAGAGTCAAAAAGCAATTTCTTTCTTTTCCTAGGGAAGTGTTCCATACCTTTCTTTAGTGGGAATTGATATTTGATGGTGCCTTCCCTCATATCAATGATGGCACCTACAGTTCGAAGAAAGGGTCTTCCCAAAATAATAGGACATGAAGCATGGCATTCAACGTCCATAACAAGAAAATCAACGGGAACAAGGTTATTGTTAACCACAATAAGAACATCATTAATCCTTCCCAAAGGTTTCTTCTTAGCAACATCAGCAATAGGAACATCAAAATAACACTTTTCAAGTGGTGGTAAATCAAGCATGTCATAAATCTTTCTAGGCATGACAGAAATACTAGCACCTAGATCACATAAAGCATGGCAATCATATACATTAACATGCATATCAATGATGGGTTCCCAACCATCTTCTAACTTCTTGGGAACAGAGGCTTTTTGCTTCAACTTTTCATCCCTAATCTTTATGAGAGCATTGGTAATATGCTTAGTAAAAGCAATATTTAAAGAACTAGCATTGGCAGTCAAAGCAAGCTTTTGTAAGAACAAAATAACTTCAGATATATTGCAGCCATCAACATCAAAATCATTAAAAGAAATAGAGCTATCATCTCCCACACTCCGAAAAATTTCAGCACTCTTTTGAGAAAAAGTTTTGGCAGTTTTAGGCTTTTTAACACAAGGAGTGGGAGTTTTCTCTTCACCAATCAAAGTAAGAGGGTTGCTATCAGTAGGAGCAACATCATTAGAGGTAGTAATGGTACATACCTTGGTCTCTCTAGCCATCTCATCTTCTCTTTCCCACCTGGCATGCAATTCCGCTAACAATCTAATATTTTCATCAATTCCAACTTGAATAGCATTAGCGGAAGCAACAACATTGCTCACTTTCACATCATTAGGAAACACTTTTAATTTCAGAAGTTCAACATCATGAGCAAGGCTATCAACTTTAGAAGCAATAATATCAATTTTGCCTAACTTTTCCTCAACAGACTTATTAAAAGCAGTTTGCTTACCGATGAAGTCCTTGAGCATTACCTCAAGCTCGGAGGGCGCGGCCCTAGTGTTGTTGTAGGAATTACCATAAGAGTTACCATAACCATTACCATTGGTAGAAGGATACGGCCTATAATTGTTATTAGCAAAATTGTTCCTATAAGCATTATTGTTAAAATTATTGTTTCTAATGAAATTCACATCAACATGCTCTTCTTGAGCAACCAAAGAGGCCAAAGGAACATTATTAGGATCAACATGAGTCCTATCATTAGCAAGCATAGCCATAATGGTATCAATCTTATCACTCAAGGAAGAGGTTTCCTCAACAGAATTTACCTTCTTACCTTGTGGAGCTCTCTCGGTGTGCCATTCGGAATAATTTACCATCATGTTGTTGAGTAACTTTGATGCGGCGCCCAAGGTAAGGGTCATAAAAGTGCCTCCAGCAGCTGAATCAAGTAGGTTCCTTGAAGAAAAATTCAGTCCTGCATAAAAAGTTTGGATAATCATCCAAGTAGTCAGTCCATGAGTGGGGCAATTCTTTACCATAGATTTCATTCTTTCCCAAGCCTGAGCAACATGTTCATTATCAAACTGAGTAAACTTCATAATATTGCTACGCAAGGATATAATCTTAGCAGGAGGATAGTATCTACCAATAAAAGCATCCTTACACTTAGCCCATGAATCAATACTATTCTTAGTCAAAGACAGCAACCAATCTTTAGCCTTTCCCCTCAAAGAAAAAGGAAACAACTTGAGCTTAATAATATCACTATCAACATCTTTATATTTCAGCATCTCACATAGCTCAACAAAATTGTTGAGATGAGCTGCAGCATCTTCAGTACTAGCACCAGAAAATTGCTCTTTCATAACAAGGTTCAATAAAGCAGGCTTAATCTCATAAAAAGTTGTAGCAGTAGCAGGTGGTGCAATAGGAGTGCAGATAAAATCACCATTGTTTGTGCTAGTAAAGTCACACAACTTGGTGTTTTCAGGATTGGCCATTTCAGCAAAACGAAAGTAAACAAGTAAAAACAACTACCAAGGATTCTAATTTTTTTGGGTTTTTGATAAAAAGCAATGCAGGTAAAATAAATAAAGTAAAGCAAAACAATAACAAAGTAAAGAATGTGTGTGCGAAAAAACTCCTCTCGCAGAAGTGTTCCACTTTTCCCCGACAACGGCGCCAGAAAAAGAGCTTGATGCGTGGTGAATGACCAGCCCGTTGGGAACCCCAAGAGGAAGGTATGATGAGTATAGTAGCTCGTTTTCCCTAAGTAAGAAACCAAGGTTTATCGTTCAGGAGAAAAGCAGACAAATGACAGCTGAAGGTGATGCTTGCTAGTTTGCGATAGCAGCGGACAATTTATATATGGCGCCTCGTCCAAGCTTTGCTTGCTAGCTGCAATGTGGAACCTGCACACACACAAACAAATACTTTGCTCCCAACTTGCGATGAGGTTGTCAATCTCACCGGTTTGCTTGAAACAAAGGTTATGAGTGTATCGAGTGGAAAACAGTAGTAGTATGCGAGTAAAGTAAACAGTGCGGGAAAAGTAAACAGGTGATTGCAATATGATTAAAATAGGACCGGGGTCCACAGTTCACTAGTGGTGTCTCTCCATAGATAAAATAACATGCTGGGTAAACAAATTACAGTTGGGCAATTGATAGAATAAAGATAACGTGATATGTCAAGAAGATCACTATGAGATTTACTCTGGGCATTACAACAAAATACATAGACCGCCATCCAACTGCATCTATGACTAATAATCCACCCTCGGGGATATCAATCCGAACACCCCAAAAGTATTAAGTTGCGAACAACAGATAATTGCATTAAGCAAAGTGTGTAATGTAAACAAAGCATATGCCCTTGAGCATATGAATGTTGTTTTCTCCCTAGTAGCAATAGCACATCTACCACCTTAGAGGTTTCTGTCACTCCCCCAGGTGAAATAGAGACATGAACCCACTATCGAGCATAAATACCCCCTCTTGGAGTCACTAGCAACTACTCGGCCAAGATAGCTACTAACAACGGAGAGCATGCAAGATCATAAACAACATAGAGATAACAAAAGATATAATTCAGTACAGCAACTTAATCATAAACACCAATATTCATCGGATCCCAACAAACCAACATCATAGAATTACATAACGGTGATCTCAATCATGTAGGGCAGCTCATGAGATCTAAACATGAAGCACATGGTGGAGAAGACAACCATCTAGCTACTGCTATGGACCCATAGTCCAAGGTAGACTACTCACTCATCGCTCTGGAGGCAAGCATGGCGATGAAGGAGACCTCCGGTGGTGATTCCCCTCTCCGGCAGGGTGCCGGGAAGAGCTTCTGGACCCTCCCGATCTTCGGGTCGACGGCGGCGGCGGATCGCGATGTGTTCTGGAAATCTGATCGGGTCCCTTAGGTTTTTCTCGTCGGGGGGTATATATAAGCGAAGGGGCGATGTCAGAGGAGGGACCACGGCCCCTCACACGGGGCTGGCGCGGCCAGGGGGGTGGCCGCGCCGCCCCTGTGTCTGGGGCCCACGTGGCCCCCCTCCGTCAGGTCTTCGGATGTCTGGAAGCTTCCCCTTGATATAAGACTTCAGGAACTTGTTTCGTCCAATTCCGAGAATATTTCCTGTGTATCACTTCTGAAACACAAAAACAGCAGAAAACAGGAAACTGGCACTGTGGCACTTGTTAATAGGTTAGTTCCGGAAAATGCATAAAAATGCCACTAAGTGTAACGAAACAATATACAAATGGTGTAAAAACAAGCATGGAGCATCAAAAATTATAGATACGTTTGAGACGTATCAGTTATTACAGTAGTAATAACTTCCAAGACTCAAATAAAAGAAAAATTACTGAAAATAAAACAATGGGTTATCTCCCAAGAGTGCTTTTCTTTAACACCTTTGAGCTAGGCGCGGAAAGGTGGAAATCAAGTATTTTCGAAAGAAGCATTAAGATCAACTATTTCCTCAAGATCACCACTTACCAACCTAGGCACTTTAGAAGTTCTCAAAGATGATTCCACCTGCAAGTCACTCTTATTGAACTAAAAGTCTTACCAATCTTAAAAACATGCTGTGGTTTAGGCACAGACACCTTGGGAACATACATAAATTTTTGCTCTTTTCCAACAAAAGCTTTCTCCTTCTTAAACTTAAGAGAAGAGAAAATTGAACTTAAAGTTTTCATAGATTCCTCTAGTTTCCCAATCCTAAGGTTTTGACTATCAAGAGTAGTACTAGCCTCTAAAACGGTGATTCTCTTACCGATATTTTCTATCGATTCATTAACCTGGCTAGCATTATCAAGGATATTTGGCAAACTTTTTTCTAAAGAGCTAAGCTTTTCTAAAACTTCCTCCAAAGTGACCTCAATTTTAACAACATGGATAGGTGGTACTCCCACTAAACTTTCAATTAAAGTGCATTCTTCAAGAGCGGGAGTACCCAGAAAATTACCTCCTGCAACAGTATCAAGAACGTACCTATTCCAACTAGATATACATGATGGCGCGGTGATGATGGTGCCAGAAAACTTGTTGGCGTTTGTTGATGAAGTAAAAATGACCGGCCAGTTGGAAACGCCAAGAGAAGGTTTGATGAATATAGCAGCAAGTTTTCCCTCAGTTATGAAACCAAGGTAGTCAATCCAGTAGGAGGGAGACAAACGACCGAAGGTGATGCCCACTAGCTTCGCGACAGCTCCGGACAATTTATAGGGCGCGTCGTCCAAGCTTTGCTCTGCGAGCGGCAACGTGGAACCTGCACACAACACAACCAAATACTTTGTTCCCAACTTACGATGAGGTTGTCAATCTCACCGGTTTGCTTGAAACAAAGGGCATGAGTGTATCGAGTGGAAAGTGATAATAGTATGCGAGTAAAGTAAACAGTGCGAGTAAAGTAAACAGGTGATAGCAATATAAAGGAAATAGGACCGGGGTCCACAGTTCACTAGTGGTGTCTCTCCATAAGATAAAATAACACATGCTGGGTAAACAAATTATAGTTGGGCAATTGATAGAATAAATACAACGTGCATATGTTGAGAGGATCACTATGAGATTTACTCTGGGCATTACAACAAGATACATAGACCGCCATCCAACTGCATCTATAACTAATAATCCACTTGTGGCGAATCAATCCGAGAACTCCACAAGTATTAAGTTGCGAACAACAGATAATTGCATTAAGCAAAGTGTGTAATGTAAACAAAGCATATGCCCTTGAGCATATGAATGTTGTTTTCCCCCTAGTAGCAACAGCACATCTACAACCTTAGAGGTTTTTTTCACTCCCCCAGATTAAATAGAGGCATGAACCCACTATCGAGCATAAATACCCCCTCTTGGAGTCACTAGCAACTACTCGGCCAAGATAGCTACTAACAACGGAGAGCATGCAAGATCATAAACAACATAGAGATAACATAAGATAATATTCAGTACTTCAACTCAATCATAACACCAATATTCATCGGATCCCAACAAACACAACATGTAGAATTACATAACGGTGATCTCGATCATGTAAGGCAGCTCACGAGATCTAAACATGAAGCACATGGTGGAGAAGACAACCATCTAGCTACTGCTATGGACCCATAGTCCAAGGTAGACTACTCACTCATCGCGCTGAAGGCAAGCATGGCGATGAAGAAGACCTTCGGTGGCGATTCCCCTCTACGGCAGGGTGTCGGGAAGAGCTTCTGGACCCTCCCGATCTTCGGGTCGACGGCGGTGGCGGATCGCGATGTGTTCTGGAAAAGTGATCGGGTGTTTAGGTTTTTCCCAACGGGGGGTCTTTATAGGCGAAGGGGCGGCGTCAGAAGTGGACCAGGGGGCCCACACCACAGGCCGGCGCGGGCCAGGGGTGGGCCGCGCCCCCTGGTGGTGTGGCCACCCTCTGGTCCGGCTCCGTATCCTCTTCGGTGTTCTGGAAGCTCCGTGAAATATCTGGACAACTGGCTTTGGTTTCGTCCAATTCCGAGAATATTTCTTGTGTAACTTTTCTGAAACACAAAAATAGCAAAAAAATAGGGAACTGGCACTATGGTATATCGTTAATAGGTTAGTTCCGGAAAATGCATAAAAATGCCATGAAGTGTAACGAAACACTAAACAAATGGTGTAAAAACAAGCAAGGAGCATAAAAAATTATGGATATGTTGGAGACGTATCAGCATCCCCAAGCTTAACTCCTGCTCGTCCTCGAGTAGGTAAGTGATAACAAAAGAAATAATTTTTGAGGTGACATGCACCTACACAATCTTGATCAACTATGTAAGCGTTGTGCGCTGGGATCAAAAGAACTTAAAACATGGGCATGAAAGATATAGTCTTGATAGAAGAAACTTAGCAACCATGTTATAACATGAAAATGAACACAAACAAAAGATCATGAAAATGAAACAATGAAAGTCAAACGTGTGTTCAAATCATAAGGAAAAATATACAAATGGTTTTCAGCTTGTCCCTCATGGAGTAGCAAAACATAAATGCATAGGACACCTTCAAGTTTAAGAGGGTGACTAGATACTAATAATTTAAGAACAAGTGAAACCAACAATATGAATCAATCAATGAAAACTTTGGGATAATGCACATTATACTCAGAATGACAACTATGCTCTCTTAGACGGTGCATAAAGGTAGAAGGTGGTGACTCAACATAAAAGTAAAAGAAAGGCCCTTCGCGGAGGGAAGCAGTGATTAAACATGTGCTAGAGCTTTTCATTTGTAAAACAGAGATAAAAATTGGGGTTTGAGAGGTGGTTGTTACATGTCAACGACTGGCAATGGGGTCTTACTATCTTCCATAATAAACAAGTGAGAGCGGTTCCGAGTGCATTGAAAATTTGGCACATTGGTGCTCTTTTATAAAGCTTTGGCACTCCTCTCCACCTTTTTTCCTTTCTCAAACCATGACTAACCGATTCCATCGGGTGCCCACCAACATTCACATACCATGGAGGAGTGCCTTTTTTTCTTTTTAGAATTAGATTGCAATGGTCTGACCAGCTCTCATGCAAAATTAATGACGAGCAGATGAAGCTGCCTAGTCGAGGGGTACTTAATTTAATATGGAAGATAGCAATTCCGACCACTACGTCCCCATGAGCTAAAAACAGTGGCACAAAACGAGAAGTAGTTGAAAGTTTTGAAAGGTAGCACATGAAAATTTACTTGGAATGGCTTACAAATACCATGCATAGGAATTTATAGTGGACAGAATGGCAAACTTGGTTTTTAGGAGTTGGATGCACAAGTAGAGCTCATACTCGATACAAAACGAGGGCTAGCAAAAGACTGGGAGCGACCAACTAAGAGAGTAATAACGGCCATAATCATGCAGAGCGACAAAGCGACATTAAAAGAAGCATAAGATGGCATCAAAAGTCAAAAACTAAATGATCATAGAGGCAATGGCGACTTTGTATGAGTCTAACATGTGTGAGCATGCGCCAAGTCAACCCAAATAAAGCATCAAAGGAGAAAACCAAAATAATGCTTCCAAATAATTAAAACAACGCATGATTTTTCAAAGGCTCATTAAGCAATCTCAGTCATTTGAGACAAGTCATGCTACAGCAAAACCACTAAGCATACTATCAAAAAGACATCAAGCACGACATGCAAAAGCCTAGGCCACAGTCTACACAAGCTCCTTCTTGTACCACTTTTTTGCATAAAGCTTTTTCTCTTTTCCAACACCATTCGAAATTTTTATAGCCAACTCTTTTGATGAAAACCAATAAGGACCAGAGGTCAAAATACACCTTGATGAAAAGATATAACAAGATTTGAACACATATCAAGGCGAAAATCGAAAACTAAACGCAGTTCTAGAAAAAGAGAACACTCGTGGAAACGAATAGAGTGAAAAACGGAGTGTTCTTGGCAAATGAAAAGCAAGGCAACTTCTCCAAAAGGAATTTGTTGGGGTCCAACCATTTATTGCCGCAAACAAAACTAAACTAAACAGAAAACTAAAAACAACTGACGCTCTAAGAAAAACGCATAATGCATGAAGCAATAAAAATATAGTGTCTTCAAAGGTGACCTGATTTTTGCCGATGAAGAAGGGGTGCCTCGGGGGGCATCCCCAAGCTTTAACGCTTGTACTTCTTGGATATTTCTTGGGGTGACATGGGCATCTCCAAGCTTAAGCTTTTGTCCATTCTTCAACTCATCTCATCATTCTCTGATCCCTACACTTGAAAACTTCCTTCATACAAAACTAAACACAAATCTATTAGCAACATTAGTGTAAGCATAACAATGAATCAACCCTTTTTGCTTCAGGTTTCAACTTAAAACCACCACATATAAAGCATATACTACTGTATCAACTTCCCCAAAAGTTCCGTGATCAAAAGAACTCAAAAAGAAAGCGATAAAGCGGCAAACACAAATATTGGCAGAAATCTGTCAAAACAGAACAGCTGACAAAGGTCGAATTTTTAGAGGGTTTTCTGTTGCTCAAATAAAAAAGTGTTCAACTAATGAAAGTTTGGATATAACCTGGGGCATATGCACAAGAAATGTCAGGTCCAAAAGATATACAGATAATTTTCACGAATTTTTATGGTGCAGCACCGAAAACTGTTTCAGGATAGTAACATCCCCAAATCTTACCTCACTCAAATTAGAGGCTTCTCTTGGCACAAAAACGAAATAAAAAGGATAAGATGAGGTCATTACAGTAGTAATAACTTCCAAGACTCAAATAAAAGAAAAAGAACAGAATGTAAAAACACTGGGTTATCTCCCAAGAGTGCTTTTCTTTAACGCCTTTGAGCTAGGCGCAGAAAATGCGAATCAAGTAATATCAAGTGATGAAGTGCTAGGATCAGCGGGTGCCTTACGTCTTCCTTTCTTACCTTTGCTCTTGACTCTAGGAAAGACGTGGCTATTGCAAGGTGGAGAGATAAATCTTATATTGCCTTTTCTCACATCAATGACGGCGCCCAGGAGCTTCAGTAGAGACCTTCCAAGTGTGATTTGTCCTTTTCCTACACATTCAATAACAAGATAATCAGTAGATACCATTCTTCCTAGGACTTTTGTATAAATTCCTTTAGCTACTCCAATGGGAAATATAGTGGCATTATTAGTAAGAGAAATTTCTTCTCCCCCATCAGAAAGTTTCCAAAGACTCAAAGATTCATAAACATCCTTTGGCATAAGACAAAATTCAGACATAATATCACAACGAGCATGAAAAGTTTCACCATTAATGGTGATTTTTACCGTAGGGTACTGATACGTCCAAAACGTATCTACTTTCCCGAACACTTTTGCTATTGTTTCTCCTCTAATTTGTGTGTTTCGAATACAACTAACACGGACTGACGCTGTTTTCAGCAGAATTGCTCTGGTGTCTTGTTTTTGTGCAGAAATTCAACTTCCAGTAAAAATTCGGGAAAAATCATGAAAAATCCTATTTCACCAGAAGACCCACGGAGCCAGAAGACAGGAGGGAGAGGAGGCCTAAGGGCTCCTCACACGCTGGTGGCGCGGCCCAGCCCTGGCCGCGCCACCCTGGCGTGAGGGGCCCCCAGCCGTCCTCTCGACTTCCCCTCTCGCCTACATATACCCCCTGACGACATAATATTGGGGAGAAGGCGTTTTTCCTAGATAGACTTCCGCTGCGCCGCCGCCATCAGAAACCGCAATTCGGAACCAGGAACTCCGTTCTGGCACCCTGCCGGGACGGGGATTCGGAGGAGATCTTCATCACCATCATCACCGACGCTCCTCCATCGACCATCCATGATTCCCCCATCCATGTGTGAGTAATTCCCTCGCTGTAGGTGAGGGGATGGTAGGGATTGGATGAGATTGTTCATGTAATTTGATATGAGATTGATAGGGCATAGTGCCTAGTATCTTTATTTAGTGCCTATGACATTGTTGCAACTTGTTGTGCTTAATGCTTGTCACTTTGGGCCCGAGTGCCATGATTTCAGATCTGAACATGTTATTATTTCTATGATGATACTTGTTGTTTATAGTCTTACCTACAAGTTGTATACACATATTGTTGTCCGGAACCCGAGGCCCCAAAGTGACAGAAATTGGGATAACCGGAGGGGATGGCTATGATGTGAGGATCACATGTGTTCACCGAGTGCTAATGATTTGCTCCGGTACTCTATTATAATGAGTACCTTAATTACCAGTAGTTTCCCTTGAGGCCCTGCTGCAACAGGCTGGTAGGACAAAAGATGTCATGCAAGTTTCTCCTTGTGAGCACGTACGACTATATACGGAACACATGCCTATGATTGTTTGTACTAGGATGCTTTATCTTTATTTATCTGCAATGCCCATGTCTCATTGATTTCATGAATTATCTTATCCATGCAACGCCTGTAATCCATCCCTATGCCTACAGTATTTGTTCCTACTGTTTACAACTGTTACTATTACTGCTGCTATTTTACTACTGCTGTTACTGTTTCACTACTGTCACCACTATAAAACTGTTGCTACTGATAAACCACTGTGAGCAAGACTGTTTCCAGGTGCAACTGAATTGACAACTCATCTGTTAAGGCTTACATATATTCTTTGGCTCCCCTTGTGTCGAATCAATAAATTTGGGTAATACTTCCCTCGAAGACTGTTGCGATCCCCTATACTTGTGGGTCATCAAGACTATTTTCTGGCGCCGTTGCTGGGGAGCATAGCTTTATTTGTAAGTTCACTTGGTATTCATATTGTTCGCTGCAATCCTTTCATCATGGGTAAACCTCGTGATGGAAAAGTTCCTATATTGCCATCCACTACAAGAAGAGGTACGACTCTCAACACCTCTGTTGCTCTTGATTCGCCATCTGTTATGAGTAAGTTGCTTACACCACCACACCCACACGCTACTGCTACTACTTCTGCTGAGATTGAAAATGCCACTGATAATTTAGATGATGCTTCTACTGTGCTTGATGAGAGTGGTTCACTAGGTTCCTTTTTAGATGCTACTATTGCTAGAGCTAAGTTGGGAAACACCACTGTTACACCTATTAGTTCACCTGAGTCTAGGGAATGTCCTAGTGATGATTATGATGATGATGCTTATATTGAGCTTAATGATGATTTTATTGCTGAAGCACGTGCTGCTCGTAATGCTGGTAATGTTAAAGAACTTCTTGCAAGACTTTCTGTTAGATATAATTTGTCTCCTGATCCTAAGTTTGCTGCTTCTCCCATAAATATTAGAGACAAGGATTATGATTTCTCTTTGGATTTATCTTACATATCTATTGTTGAGAAAACTCCTTTTTGTGGTACTAAAGATGAGAGTGCTATGGGGCACATGAACGAGCTTTCTACTTTGAGTAATTTGTTTTCTGATGATATTAAGCTCCGCACTTACTTTGTTGCCAAGATTTTTCCTTTCTCGTTGAAAGATGGTGCTAAAACTTGGTTTAATAGCTTGACTCCTGGATCTCTTACTAGTCCTATTGCTTTGGTTAATGCTTTCTTTCAGAAATATTTTCCCGCTAGTGCTCAACATGCTGCTGTGCAGAAAATCTTTGATTTTGAACAGGGAAAAGGAGAGATATTGCCTGAATCTTGGACAAGATTTTGTTCTTTAATTAGAGCTTTGCCTAAATAACCATTGCCTAAAAATGAACTCCTTGATATATTTTATAATGGACTAACGGATGAATCTAAGTCATATTTGGATAGTTGTGCTGGTTGTGTTTTCAGGGAAAGAACTCCGACTGAAGCTGAAGAATTAATAGCTAAAATAAGCCGGAATCATGATGATTGGACTCTAGTTGAGCCAACGCCGGCACTAACCCCTGCGCCATCTATAGAGCCTACGCCGAAGAAGAGAGGGATGATTGAATTAAATGATGAAGTTATGAAGGAAGCTAAGAAATCTCTTAAGGAAAAAGGTATTAAGGCCGAAGATGTGAAGAATTTACCTCCTATAGAAGAACTATGTAAGCCAATCCCTCACTCATCTACTATTGAGGTACACTCTCTCCAACGCTTTGATGAAAGAGATATTCCTTATACTAAACCTCCTGATCAATGCTTAGATGAGTTTGATAATTTTATTGTTAAGCAAGAAAATTTTAATAGAATGGTGCATAATCATCTGTTGGAAAATTCTAGAGCTATTAACAAGTTGCAGGATATTGTGGAGAGGACCGCCAATGATGTGAAGATACTTGCCAAACATTTTCAAATGGTTCAAACACAAATTGATCAGCTTACCAAGGTGCAAAAAGACTTGCTAGTTAATGCTGCAAGAGAGAAGCAAGCATGTGAAATACGCACAAGAAGTGGTACTGCTACTCAAGACCCATTATATCCTGAAGGACATCCTAAGAGGGTCGAGCAAGATTCTCAACGAACTGCAAGTGATGATATTCCTTCTAAGAAGAAGAAGAAGAAGAAGAAGCATAAAACAACTGCAGAATCCTCTGATGCAGGTAAAGATCCTAACAGTGTTTCTATTTCTGATGCTGAAACTGAACCAGGAGATGCTTCTGATAAAGAAGAAGTTGAAGAAGAACCAGAGAAGATTGACAAGAATGCAAAGTACACCAAAGAAGACTTCATTGCCAACAAGCATGGTAAGGAGAGAGAACCTTGGGTACAGAAACCAATGCCTTTTCCTAGTAAGAAACACAAGTCCAAGGAAGAAGAACACTACAACAGGTTTTGTGAATGGATGAGACCTTTATTTTTGCAAATTCCTTTGACTGATGCTATTAGAATGCCTCCTTATGCAAAGTATATGAAAGATATTGTCACTAACAAATGGAAAATTCCTAGTGAGGAAATTTCCACTTTACTTGCTAATTATTCTTTTGATGGAAAAGTTCCAGAGAAGCTTGGAGATCCAGGTATACCTACTATTCCTTGCTCCATTAAAAATAACTATGTTAGAACTGCTTTATGTGATTTAGGAGCTGGAGTTAGTGTCATGCCTTTTTCTCTTTATAAGAGACTTGATCTAGAAAAATTGGTATCAACTGATATATCTTTGCAGATGGCTGATAAGTCTACTACTATTCCTATTGGTATATGTGAAAATGTTCCTGTTCAAGTTGCTAACAGTTGTTTAATATTAACTAATTTTGTTGTGTTGGAGATGCCCGAAGATTATAATATGTCTATTATTCTTGGGAGACCTTTTCTAAACACTGCAGGTGCTGTTATTAATTGCAATCAAGGAAAAGTCACTTCCAATGTCAATGACAAAGAGTATACGGTCTATTTTCCCAAGAAGATTGATAGGAAGAATGCTCTAAATTCAATCAAGCATGTTGAGACCATCAAAGTTGGTCAAATTATTTGTTCAGAGCAAAAGCCCAAGGAAGAACATCAAATTGTTATGGTTGGGACTATACCTATCAAAGTTGAGGTAACATAAGCATTTAGTGAAGTGCAAAGTTTTGCCTCATACAAAGTTAGTTTGGTAACAAGACTTGATCAACCTTGTTAACAAAGTGATTTTATATGAACGAAACATCGTTTTTCACCGCATCCACTACACCTCACTTGTATTTACTTTCATCAATTTTGTTCCCTCAGTCTAGTTGCATGATTAAGAGTATCTCAGAGCTGAGTTTTGATTTACTTGAAATCTTTTCATCGTCGTTTTTCTGAGTTTCATCGATATGCCAATTTCTGAAAAATCCTCGAAATTAAAGTTTCTCGAAAAATTCCAGAAAAATCTTTAGAAATTTTTATGTCAAAAATGGGGCAGAGAGACACCTGGGAGGCACCAGGTGGGGCTGCCATGCCACCTCACACATAGGTGGCGCGGCCCAGCCCTGGCCGAGCCACCCAGGTGTGAGAGGGCCCCACCTGGCCCCTCACTCATCTCTTCTTCCCCAGCTCTTTCTCTCTCCCGAAAACAACGACACACCCAGCTCAAACTCGAGTTCTTGCTGTTCTTCACCTCAATTTTTCAATCTCCTTGCTCAGCCCAACATTTCTGCTGAAATTTGGATCATTTGTTCTCCGGTATGTGACTCCTCCACTTGTCCAAGTAGAATTTCTTTTGGTAAAGTATTTCTTGAGTATTTTAGCATTGTAGGTGACAGTATAAATGAGTATGCATGCTTGTTCTATTGCTTAGAAAGGTTATTTTGATGCATGATAGCTCTCTAGTAACTCACCATAGTAGTTTCCTACACTTGCTTGTCGTAAAATCACTTTTTATGAGTTTGTAAAAAAATTCAGAGAAGGAAGATGGAAAACTTCACATATGAAGAAGTGTTTGAAAGTGATGCACCAAGGTCATCAAGGCCCTCAAGATCCACTGCTCAATATAGGATGTCCTATAATGAGGATCTCATGTCACCAAACCTTGAAGGGGACGATGGAGATGCACATCCATCCACCTTCCCTTGTTTTAACTTTTTGAGTGATGCAGGGATTCTTGATGATTTCTTGCTCCTTATTAACAGGGTTGGGTTGACTGCTTACATGACAGATGAAAGTAACCAATATGCTATGCTTACAAAGATTTTCGTTGAAAGTTTTAAATTTACTAACGCTCATTTCAATCCTTCCGTTGCATTTAAGATTTATGATAAGTCTATCACCATGCCTTTGGGGAGGTTTTGTTCTATTTTAGGTATTCCCATGTTTGGAACAGCCAAGAGGATACAAAATCACCCCGCTGATTTGGTGGAGCTTTACCGAGGAGTGACCAATGACGATGACCGCACCGCACAGCGTGGCAAGATAAGAAACATTCAGCTCCCAGCTATTAGATATTTTACTTACTATCTTGCAACTAGTGTACTTGGTAGAGAAAACACTAGCAATATCTCCAACTATCATTTAGCTTTTCTAGCTACCGCTCTCGATGTTAGTAGGAAGTATAACCTTGGTGCCATTATTGCTCGTCGCCTAGCCGCTAGGGGACCTATTTATGGAGGTATTATTGTCGCGCGCATTATTGCTGAGCTAGGACTTTCTATTGCTCCTAATGATGTATTGTTGTCTCCACAAAGGCTTGATCTTGCTGCTATGAAACTCCATCATTTTGTTACTGCTAACTCTTGTGCAGAGAAATTAGTTTACAGGATGTTATTTATTGATGGAGAGGAAAGGGAAGTTCCCTTGCCTCAGCCTAACTTGTTCAGCATTCACATGAGGCCATGGTCGCGCACGAAGGTGGAGTTGGACGATCAGCTTAGGTTGCTTGGTTTCAATATCCAACACGGTGCAGTAGTCCAGGAGGAAGAAGAAGAGCCGGCCTATCACTTCACCACGTACCACTCCGGGGCGTCCTCGAGCTCATATCAGGACGATGGTGTTTCTTTATCACACTACGGAGGCGCCACCTCATGGCCGAGTTGGCCGAGTTGGGATTGATCTCCACTTAGGCCAGAAGCCTAAGCTTGGGGGGAGGTACGCTGACGATTCACTCATCTACATATCATATTTTGCCGGACCTTTGTATATCCATGTTTCACCTTCTTTATTGTTCTAGTTCTTACTTCTACTTTCCAAAACACAAAAAGACCAAAAATATTTCCGTTGTTTCTCTATTTGGTTCTTTAGTTTGCTACCTTTGGTTTGCTTTACTTGCTATTTTTGGTTTGCTACTTGAAAAACCCAAAAAAAAAATTTGCTTTGTTTGCTATTTCCTTCTGCCTTTGTTTCAAAAATCGAAAACACAAAAATATTTGTTGTTCTTCTTCGGTTTTGTAAAGTTTGTTGCAGAGTTCAGTCCCCCGTTACTCCATTGGAGCTTGGTATTCACTTTATATTATTCAAGCCACACAAGTGAAGAGCAATAATGACGACATATGACAATTCGAGATGTGGTAAGAGGCTGGTATGAACTCTATTTATTTTCATTTTTGTACATATACTCATCTATGTGGACATGCTTAGTCGGTTCATGTAAGGTATATGTTATCTAATGGATGCCTTGTAGTTCTTGCTTTCATATGATTAGTTTCAATTTACTATTAGCCTGTAGCATGTCATGTAGACGCTTGCATGCATTGTTTTATTCATAATATGGTATGTTATGGTGGTATCCTCCTCTGAAAGCTTCATTTGAATCGACTTGGCACATGCTCAAGCATGCACATGACTAAACAAAAAGTCAATTAAGCCGCGATGATTTACTTTGCCTCAGAGTTTTTGTATCATTTTTATGCCTATATTAATTTTGTTTTGTCGCAAGCATGATTATGACAGTTATTGCTCTCTCGATTGTCGCTTCCCAGTCTTTTCCTAGCCTTCACTTGTACTGAGTATGAGCTCTACTCATGCATCCAATTACCAAAAACCAAGTCTTCCAAAGAGTCCACTATAAATTCCTATGCATGGTATTTGTAAGCCATTCCAAGTAAATTTTCATGTGCTACCTTTCAAACTTTCAACTACTTCTCATTTTGTGCCACTGTTTTTAGCTCATGGGGACGTAGTGGTCGGAATTGCTATCTTCCATATTAAATTAAGTACCCCTCGACTAGGCAGCTTCATCTGCTCGTCATTAATTTTGCATGAGAGCTGGCCAGACCATTATAATCTAATTCTAAAAAGAAAGAAAAAAGGCACTCCTCCAAGGAATGTGAAAGTTGGTGGGCACCCGATGGAATCGGTTAGCCATGGTTTGAGAAAGGAAAAAGGTGGGGAGGAGTGCCAAAGCTTTATAAAAGAGCACCAATATGCCAAATTTCAAAGAACTCGGAACCGCTCTCACTTGTTTATTATGGAAGATAGCAAGTCCCCATTGCTAGTCGTTGACATAGAACAACCACCTCTCAAAATAAATTTTTATCTCTGTTTTATAAATGAAAAGCTCTAGCACATGTTAAATCCCTGCTTCCCTCTGCGAAGGGCCATTCGTTTACCTTTATGTTGAGTCATCATCTTCTAACTTTAAAGCACTTCTTGAGAGCATAGCTGTTATTCTTAGTGTAATGTGCTTGTCCCAGAACACGGTTAATTGTGGTATAACTTTGATGCTTGTATCTTTGATATCTTTAATATCTAGTCTTCCCTTGAATTTCAGAGGTGCCTCAGCATTTATGTTTTGCTCTACAAATAAAGGCAAGCGGGATACCACTCTTTCATATCATTTATGCATATTACAATCTTGTAGCTTCTTATATACATGTTACTTGTTATTAGTGCATTGGCACTCTTTCATAGCTTGCTTGACTATGAGGTGACATTAGTTGCATATTTCTTATTATGAATTGCCTGAGTACTTGATCACATAGTTAGTATATATACATCATATGAGCAAATGTGTTCGTGAAAGTTTCTTTTATCACTCTCAGTTGTTAACTGAATTGCTTGAGGACAAGCAAATAGCTAAGCTTGGGGGGAGTTGATACGTCCAAAACGTATCTACTTTCCCGAACACTTTTGCTATTGTTTCTCCTCTAATTTGTGTGTTTTGAATACAACTAACACGGACTGACGCTGTTTTCAGCAGAATTGCTCTGGTGTCTTGTTTTTGTGCAGAAATTCAACTTCCCGTAAAAATTCGGGAAAAATCATGAAAAATCCTATTTCACCAGAAGACCCACGGAGCCAGAAGACAGGAGGGAGAGGAGGCCTGAGGGCTCCTCACACGCTGGTGGCACGGCCCAGCCCTGGCCGCGCCACCCTGGCGTGAGGGGGCCCCAGCAGTCCTCTCGACCTCCCCTCTCGCCTACATATACCCCCTGACGACATAATATCGGGGAGAAGGCGTTTTTCCCAGATAGACTTCCGCTGCGCCGCCGCCATCAGAAACCGCGATTCGGAACCAGGAACTCCGTTCTGGCACCCTGTCGGGACAGGGATTCGGAGGAGATCTTCATCACCATCATCACCGACGCTCCTCCATCGACCATCCATGATTCCCCCATCCATGTGTGAGTAATTCCCTCGCTGTAGGTGAGGGGATGGTAGGGATTGGATGAGATTGTTCATGTAATTTGATATGAGATTGATAGGGCATAGTGCCTAGTATCTTTATTTAGTGCCTATGACATTGTTGCAACTTGTTGTGCTTAATGCTTGTCACTTTGGGCCCGAGTGCCATGATTTCAGATCTGAACATGTTATTATTTCTATGATGATACTTGTTGTTTATGGTCTTACCTACAAGTTGTATACACATATTGTTGTCCGGAACCTGAGGCCCCAAAGTGACAGAAATTGGGATAACCAGAGGGGATGGCTATGATGTGAGGATCACATGTGTTCACCGAGTGCTAATGCTTTGCTCCGGTACTCTATTAAAAGGAATACCTTAATTACCAGTAGTTTCCCTTGAGGCCCTGCTGCAACAGGCTGGTAGGACAAAAGATGTCGTGCAAGTTTCTCCTTGTGAGCACGTACGACTATATACGGAACACATGCCTATGATTGTTTGTACTAGGATGCTTTATCTTTATTTATCTGCAATGCCCATGTCTCATTGATTTCATGAATTATCTTATCCATGCAACGCTCGTAATCCATCCCTATGCCTACAGTATTTGTTCCTACTGTTTACAACTGTTACTATTACTGCTGTTACTGTTTCACTACTGTCACCACTATAAAACGGTTGCTACTGATAAACCACTGCGACCAAGACTGTTTCCAGGTGCAGCTGAATTGACAACTCATCTGTTAAGGCTTACATATATTCTTTGGCTCCCCTTGTGTCAAATCAATAAATTTGGGTAATACTTCCCTCGAAGACTGTTGCGATCCCCTATACTTGTGGGTCATCAGGTACCAACTCGAAGGTTCAGCATTTGTAGGCATATAATCAAAATGCTGGCGCAAAGTATTGTAACAAGTATTCAAACTAGCAGTGCGAGTCTCAAGAGTATTAAGTCTATTAAAAATGCACACAAGAGAGGAATCAAAATAGGTTGGCATGCTATCAATTTTAATCAACTTTTTTATAATATTGAAGGCTTGATCTCCATCACAATGAAGGAAATCTCCTTCTGCAGTAGCATCCAAAGCATATCTATAACGAAGAGCAAGTCCAAAGTAAAAGCAACTAAGAAGCAAACTCAAAGTCATTTTTGGTTCAATTTTTCCATGCCAATCATAAATTCTAGACCAAGCTTCTTTAAAACTTTCCTCCTCTTTTTTTTTGAAAGTGAAAATCATATCCTCGGGCAACATAGTAGTAGCAACTGAACTAGACATAATAAACAACTACAAAGGATTCTAATTTTTTTGTGTTTTTGATAAAATGATTCAAGTAAAAATAAAGTAAAGCAAAACAATAAACAAACTAAAGGATATGCATGTGAAAACTCCCCTTGCATAAGTCTTCTTCCTCCCCAGCAACGGCGCCAGAAAACTTGTTGATGGCACGGTGATGATGGTGCCAGAAAACTTGTTGGCGTTTTTTGATGAAGTAAAAATGACCGGTCAGTTGAAAACCCCAAGAGAAGGTTTGATGAATATAGCAGCAAGTTTTCCCTCAGTTATGAAACCAAGGTAGTCAATCCAGTAGGAGGGAGACAAACGACCGAAGGTGATGCCCACTAGCTTCGCGACAGCTCCGGACAATTTATAGGGCGCCTCGTCCAAGTTTTGCTTTGCAAGCGGCAACATGGAACCTGCACACAACACAACCAAATACTTTGTTCCCAACTTACGATGAGGTTGTCAATCTCACCGGTTTGCTTGAAATAAAGGGTATGAGCGTATCGAGTGGAAAGTGATAATAGTATGCGAGTAAAATAAACAGTGCGAGTAAAGTAAACAGGTGATAGCAATATAAAGGAAATAGGACCGGGGTCCACAGTTCACTAGTGGTGTCTCTCCATAAGATAAAATAACACATGCTGGGTAAACAAATTACAGTTGGGCAATTGATAGAATAAAGACAACGTGCATATGTCGAGAGGATCACTATGAGATTTACTCTGGGTATTACAACAAGATACATAGACCGCCATCCAACTGCATCTATGACTAATAATCCACTTGTGGCGAATCAACCCGAGAACTCCACAAGTATTAAGTTGCGAACAACAGATAATTGCATTAAGCAAAGTGTGTAATGTAAACAAAGCATATGCCCTTGAGCATATGAATGTTGTTTTCCCCCTAGTAGCAACAGCACATCTACAACCTTAGAGGTTTTTGTCACTCCCCCAGATTAAATAGAGGCATGAACCCACTATCGAGCATAAATACCCCCTCTTGGAGTCACTAGCAACTACTCGGCCAAGATAGCTACTAACAACGCAGAGCATGCAAGATCATAAACAACATAGAGATAACATAAGATAATATTCAGTACTTCAACTCAATCATAACACCAATATTCATCGGATCCCAACAAACACAACATGTAGAATTACATAACGGTGATCTCGATCATGTAAGGCAGCTCACGAGATCTAAACATGAAGCACATGGTGGAGAAGACAACCATCTAGCTACTGCTATGGACCCATAGTCCAAGGTAGACTACTCACTCATCGCGCCGAAGGCAAGCATGGCGATGAAGAAGACCTTCGGTGGCGATTCCCCTCTACGGCAGGGTGCCGGGAAGAGCTTCTGGACCCTCCCGATATTTGGGTCGACGGCGGCGGCGGATCGCGATGTGTTCTGGAAAAGTGATCGGGTGTTTAGGTTTTTCCCAATGGGGGGTCTTTATAGGCGAAGGGGCGGCGTCAAAAGTGGACCAGGGGGCCCACACCACAGGCCGGCGCGGGCCAGGGGTGGGCCGCGCCCCTTGGTGGTGTGGCCACCCTCTGGTCTGGCTCCATCCTCTCTTCAGTGTTCTAGAAGCTCCGTGAAATATCTGGACAACTGGCTTTGGTTTCGTCCAATTCCGAGAATATTTCCTGTGTAACTTTTCTGAAACACAAAAACAGCAGAAAACAGGGAACTGGCACTGTGGCATCTCGTTAATAGGTTAGTTCCGGAAAATGCATAAAAATGCCACGAAGTGTAACGAAACACTAAACAAATGGTGTAAAAATAAGCATGGAGCATCAAAAATTATGGATACGTTGGAGACGTATCAATACCAACATAAAAAATTCTAAGGAGGATCATGGTAGAATGCTTCTTCATACACCTATGATGAGCATTGCTAATACGATACCAAGCATCTTTCAAACTCTCTCCCCCTTGTTGCTTAAAAGTACGAACTTCAACTTTAGGATTACTCATTCTAACAAAACTAAAAGCAAGTAAATAAAAACAACTATAAAGGAAACTATTTTTTTTGTATTTTTGATAAAACGATGCAAGCAAAAATAAAATAAAGAAAAATAAAAACAAAGTAAAAGATTGTGCGTGAGAGACTCCCCTTGCAGAAGTCTTCTTTCTCCCCAGCAACGGCGCCAGAAAACTCGTTGATGGCTTGTAAGAACAGCTCGTTGGGAACCCCAAGAGGAAGGTATGATGAGCACAACAGCAAGAATTCCCTCAGTTGTGAAACCAAGGTTAAATCAAACCAGTAGGAGAAAGCCAAACTTCAGAAGGTGATGCTTGCTAGCTTCGTGACATTCCGGACAAGGGCGCCAGATAAACTGCTTGTCGGCGTGTAGCTTTTCACCAGCAGTAACGTGAAACCTGCACACAACACAACCAAGAACTTTACTCCCAACTTACGATGAGGTTGTCAATTTCACTGGTTTGCTGTAAATAAAGGATTGAGCGTATCGAGTGGTAATAGGACAATAGTATGTGAGAAAGTAAACAGTGTGAGTAAAAGTAAAATAGTATAGCAATGTAAAGGAAATTGGACCATGGTCCACAGTTCACTAGTGGTGTCTTTCCATAAGATAAATAACACATGCTGGGTAAACAAATTACAGTTGGGCAATTGATAGAATAAAGATAACGTACAAATGTCATGAGGATCACTATGAGATTCACTCTGGGCATTACGACAAAATATATAGACCGCCATCCAACTGCATCTATGACTAAAAATCCACTCGCGAAGAATCGTCTGAGGACCCCTTGAGTATTAAGTTGCGAACAACAGATAATTGCATTAAGCAAAGTGCGTAATGTAAACAAAGCAAATGTCCTTGGACACAAGAATGTTGTTTTTTCCCTAGTGGCAACAACACATCTACAACCTTAGAGGTTTCTGTCACTCCCCCAGATTAAATAGAGGCATGAACCCAACTATCGACCATAAATACTCCCTCTTGGAGTTACTAGCATCTACTCGGCCAAGATAGCTACTAGCAACGGAAAGCATGCAAGATCATAAATAACATAGAGATAACATAAGATATAATTCAGCACATCAACTTAACATAGTACCAATACTCATCGGATCCCAACAAACACAACATGCATGATTACATAAAGATGATCCTGATCATGTAAGGAAGCTCACAAGATCTAAACATGAAGCACATGGTGGAGGAGACAACCATCTAGCTACTGCTATGGACCCGTAGTCCAAGGTAGACTACTCACACATCACTCCAGAGGCGTCCATGGTGGTGTAGAAGGCCTCCGGTAGGGATTCCCCTCTCCGGCAGGGTGTCGGGAAGAGCTCCTGGATCCTCCCGATCTCGCGACGGCGACGGCGGTGGCTTGCAGTATGTTTCATGGAAAAGAGATCAGTCCCTTAGGTTTTTCCCGTCGAGGGGAACTTATAGGCGAAAGGGCATCATCAGAGGTGGGGCCAACTGGCCTCACCATGGGGCGGCACGGCCAGGGCTGGGCCACGCCCCCCTGTGGTGAGCCTGGCTCCTGGCCCCCCTCTGTCTCATCTTCGGTCTTCGCGAAGCTTTGGTAAAAATAGAAGGTTCGGCTTTTGTTTCGTCCAATTCCGAGAATATTTCCTGTGTAACTTTTCTGAAACACAAAAACAGCAGAAAACAGGGAACTGGCACTGTGGCATCTTGTTAATAGTTTAGTTCCAGAAAATGCATAAAAACGCCACAAAGTGTAACAAAAATCAAAGCAAATGGCGTATAAACAAGCATGGAGCATCAAAAATTATAGATACATTTGAGACGTATTAGCGGGCAGATTGGATCGAAGGTGGTGGCCGTAGATAGGTTTTTGACCTAGCTTGTACTCCAAGTTTTCAAGGCACCGTGCGGCTATAAAAGCAAGAGGGCGGCCGGCTATTTAGGGGTTGACCTAATACCTAAAACGGTTTCAGCAGGCGTCGTCTCAGTCTTTTGTAGTATTTTTTTTCCCTAGTTTGATTAGATCTTTGCCTATCTTCTTCCACCTCGTGCGCGTAGGCGAAGCCCTGCCCGCAGATACTCTCCACCATAAGCACCACGCCGTCATGCTGCTGATCCCATCTACCACTCCACCGCAACTTGCTAGACCAAGGAGGAGGAGACGTCGGTGCACTGTACGTGTGCAACGCTCGGAGGCGCCGCCCGTTGTGGCGCTTGTATCGAATCGGATCGCCAGGAGGAGACGCTAGTACGACTACACTGACCACGTTCATTTGAATGTTTCCGCTGTGCGATCTACAAGGGTATGTAGATCTAATCTCTCTTGCTCGTTGTTTTGCATCTCGTAGATCAGATCTTGGCTTGTTCTTGTTTGTCTTCGTAGGAAATTTTTTGTTTTCTATGCTGCGAAACCCTTTCAGAATCAAGGTTTCTCGAGAGGTTTCTCTTGTCTGAGTGCTCGAGATTATCGACCCGGGACATGCCTATTATGCCTGTCGCTGTTTGTATGTGACGTGTTGCTGCGTTCTTCATGGAAATCTTTACTTGTTGCACTCATTGATTCTCGCCTTTTACTTATTTCACTTTTTTCTCTTTCCAGCAGCTTCGATTGCTGATGTAGAGCATAATGATATCCTAAGAGTACCTCTTTCCTTGCATCTATTGGGATGGATATGTGATACGTCTCCAACATATCTATAATTTTTGATGCTCCATGCTTGTTTTTACACCATTTGCCTACTGTTTCGTTACACTTCGTGGCACTTTTATGCATTTTCTGGAACTAACCTATTAACAAGTTGACATAGTGCCAGTTCCCTGTTTTCTGCTGTTTTTGTGTTTCAGAAGTGATACATAGGAAATATTCTCGGAATTGGACGAAACAAGTTCCTGAAGTCTTATTTTACCAGGAAGCTTCCAGAGATCCGAAGGAGAGAAGGAGAGGGGCCACCAGGGCCCCACACACAGGGCTGGCGCGGCCAGGGCCTGGGCCGCGCCACCCTAGCGTGAGGGCGCCTGGGCCCTTCTCTGACATCGCCCCTTCGCCTATAAAGACCCCCCGACGGGAAAAACCTAAGTACCCGATCAATTTTCCAGAACACATCGCGATCCGCCGCCGCCGTCGACCCGAAGATCGGGAGGGTCCAGAAGCTCTTCCCGGCACCCTGCCGGAGAGGGGAATCGCCACCGGAGGTCTTCTTCATCGCCATGCTTGCCTCTGGAGCGATGAGTGAGTAGTCTACCTTGGACTATAGGTCCATAGCAGTAGCTAGATGGTTGTCTTCTCCACTATGTGCTTCATGTTTAGATCTCATGAGCTGCCCTACATGATTGAGATCACCGTTATGTAATTCTACATGTTTGGTTTGTTGGGATCCGATGAATATTGGTGTTTATGATTGAGTTGCTGTACTGAATATTATCTTTTGTTATCTCTATGTTGTTTATGATCTTGCATGCTCTCCGTTGTTAGTAGCTATCTTGGCCGAGTAGTTGCTAGTGACTCCAAGAGGGGGTATTTATGCTCGATAGTGGGTTCATGCCTCTATTTAACCTGGGGGAGTGATAGAAACCTCTAAGGTTGTAGATGTGCTGCTGCTACTAGGGAGAAAACAACATTCATATGCTCAAGGGCATATGCTTTGTTTACATTACACACTTTGCTTAATGCAATTATCTGTTGTTCGCAACTTAATACTTGTGGAGTTCTCGGATTGATTCGCCACAAGTAGATTATTAGTCATAGATGCAGTTGGATGGCGGTCTATGTATTTTGTCGTAATGCCCAGAGTAAATCTCATAGTGATCTTTTTGACATATCACGTTTATCTTTATTCTATCAATTGCCCAACTGTAATTTGTTTACCCAGCATGTGTTATTTATCTTATGGAGAGACACCACTAGTGAACTGTGGACCCCGGTCCTATTTCCATCATATTGCTATTACTGTTTACTTTACTCGCACTATTTACTTTACTCGCATACTTTACTGTTTTCCACTCGATACACTCATAACCTTTGTTTCAAGCAAACCGGTGAGATTGACAACCTCATCGTAAGTTGGGAACAAAGTACTTGGTTGTGTGTGTGCAGGTTCCGCGTTGCAGCTAGCAAGCAAAGCTTGGACGAGGCGCCATATATAAATTGTCCGAAGCTGTCGCAAACTAGCAAGCATCACCTTCAGTCGTTTGTCTCTCCTCTCGAAGAACGATAAATCTTGGTTTCTAAACTGAGGGAAAACTAGCTGCTATACTCATCACACCTTCCTCTTGGGGTTCCCAACGGGCTGGTTATTCACCACGCATCAAGCTAATTTTCTGGCACCGTTGCCGGGGAGGAAGTAGAAGACTTCTGCGAGGGGAGTTTTTCGCACGCACATCCTTTACTTTGTTATTGTTTTGCTTTACTTTATTTATTTTACCTGCATCGTTTTATATCAAAAACCCAAAAAAAATTAGAATCCATGGTAGTTGTTTTTACTTGTTTACTTTCGTTTTGCTGAAATGGCTAATCCTGAAAACACCAAGTTGTGTGACTTTACTAGCACAAACAATAGTGATTTTATCTGCACTCCTATTGCACCACCTGCTCCTGCTGCAAACTTTTATGAGATTAAGCCTGCTTTGTTGAACCTTGTTATGAAAGAGCAATTCTCTGGTGCTAGTACTGAAGATGCTGCAGCTCATCTCAACAATTTTGTTGAGCTATGTGAGATGCAGAAATATAAGGATGTAGAAAGTGATATTATTAAGCTCAAGTTGTTTCCTTTTTCTTTGAGAGGAAAAGCTAAAGATTGGTTGCTGTCTTTGACTAAGAATAGTATTGATTCATGGGCTAAGTGTAAGGATGCTTTTATTGGTAGATACTATCCTCCTGCTAAGATTATATCCTGCTAAGATAGCTCTACTTCTTTTAATGATTTTGATGTTGATGGCTGCAATATATCTAAAGTTATTTTGTTCTTGCAAAAGCTTGCTTTGACTCCCAATGCTAGTTCTTTAAATATTGCTTTTACTAAGCATATTACCAATGCTCTCATGAAAATTAGGGATGAAAAGTTGAAGCAAAAAGCTTCTGTTCCCAAGAAGTTAGAAGATGGTTGGGAACCCATCATTGATATGCATGTTAATGGTTTTGATTTCCATGCTTTATGTGATCTAGGTGCTAGTATTTCTATCATGCCTAGAAAGATTTATGACATGCCTGATTTACCACCGCTTGAAAAGTGTTATTTTGATGTTCCTATTGCTGATGTTGCTAAGAAGAAACCTTTGGGAAGGATTAATGATGTTCTTATTGTGGTTAACAATAACCTTGTTCCCGTTGATTTTCTTGTTATGGACGTTGAATGCCATGCTTCATGTCCTATTATTTTGGGAAGACCCTTTCTTTGAACTGTAGGTGACATCATTGATATGAGGGAAGGCACCATCAAATATCAATTTCCACTCAAGAGAGGTATGGAACACTTCCCTAGGAAAAGAAAGAAATTACTTTTTGACTCTATTCTTAAAGCAAATTATGAGCTTGATGCTTCATCTCTTGATATTACTTGATTCGTAATTTTCTGCGCCTAGCTCAAAGGCGTTAAAGAAAAGCACTCTTGGGAGATAACCCAATGTTTCTTTTCAGTAATTTTTCTTTTATTTGAGTCTTGGAAGTCATTACTACTGTAATGACCGCTCCTTATCTTGTTTATTTTGTTTTTGTGCCAAGAGAAGCCTCTAATTTGAGTGAGGTAAATATTTGGGGATGTTGCTGTCCTGAAACTGTTTTCGGTACTGCACCGTAAAAATTCGTATAAATTCTCTGTATATCTTTTGGACCTGCGATTTCTTGTGCATATGCCCCAGGTTATATCCAAACTTTCGTTAGTTGAACACTTTTTGATTTGAGCAACAGAAAACCCCTCAAAAATTCGGCCTTTCTCAGCTGTTCAGTTTTGACAGATTTATGCCAATATTTGTGTTTGCCACTTTATCGCTTTCTTTTGAGTTCTTTTGATCACGGAACTTTTGGGGAGGTTGCTACATTAGTATTTGCTATATATGTGGTGGTTTTGAGTTGAAACCTGAAGCAAAAAGAGGTTGATTATATGCTATGCCTACACTAATGTTGCTAATAGATTTGTGTTTAGTTTTGTATGAAGGAAGTTTTCAAGTGTAGGGATTGGAGAATGATAAGATGAGTTGAAGAATGGGCAAAAGCTCAAGCTTGGGGATGCCCATGCATCACCCCAATAAATATCCAAGAAGTACAAGCGTCAAAGCTTGGGGATGCCCCCGAGGCACCCCTTCTTCATCGGCAAAAAATAAGGTCACCTTTCAAAACACTATATTTTTATTGCCTAATGCACTATGTGTTTTTTTTTCTTGGAGCGTCAGTTGTTTTAGTTTTCTTTGTTAGTTTAGTTTGTTTGCTGCAATAAATGGTTGGACCCCAACAAATTTCCTTTGGAGGAGATGTACTCGTTTTCATTTGCCAAGAACACTCCGTTTTCACTCTTATCATTCATCTAGTGTTCTTCTTTTTCTGCTACTGCTTTTGGTTTTCGTTTTCGCCTTGATTTGCGTTCAGACCTTGTCATATCTTTTCATCAAGGTGTATTTTTGCCTCTGATCTTTATTGGTTTTCATCAAAAGAGGTGTCTTTAAAAATTTCAAATGGTGTTGGAAAAGAGAAAAAGCTTTGTGCAAAATAGTGGTACAAGAAGGAGCTTGTGTAGACTGCGGCTTAGGCTTTTTCATGTCATGCTTGATGTCTTTTTGATAGTATGCTTAGTGGTTTTTCTGTAGCATGACTTGTCTCAAATAACTGAGATTGCTTAATGAGCCTTTGAAAAAAATCATGCGTTGTTTTTATTGTATGGAAGCATTATTTTGGTTTTCTCCTTGATGCTTTATTTGGGTTGACTTGGCGCATGCTCACACATGTTAGACTCTTACAAAGTCGCCAATAGCCTTCATGATCATTTATTTTTTGACTTTTGATGCCATCTTATGCTTCTTTTAATGTCGCTTTGTCGCTTTGCATGATTATGGCCATTATTGCTCTCTTAGTTGGTCGCTCCCAGTCTTTTGCTAGCCCTCGCCTTGTACTGAGTATGAGCTCTACTCGTGCATCCAACTCCTAAAAGCCAAAGTTTTCCAAAGTGTCCACCATACATACCTACTAGCAATTTGCTATTCCAAGTAAATTTGACTTGCTTTTATTTTCTCTTCAAATTAAACTCTTACCAGTGTTATGCGAAATTCGGTCAATAAAGCTCTCACAAACCGGAAGGCACACTTTACTTTTTCCTGTTCTTAAAAATTTGACATTGTGGTCTCTTATGTTGAGTTGTTATGCTTGCAAGTTGTAAGTTGGAGACTAGCCCAGCCATGCAGTCATGGGCAAGCTTTCAACATTGCACTTCTTATTTGAGTTGATATCGTGATCTTTTGTTTATGGATGCCCGCGGTGTGAAATGAATTGGGAATCTTGTGGGGATCATGGAGTTTTTATATGTGTTAGGGAAACGTCTGGCCGCTAATCTAAGCCATGCATAATTCATGGTGGAAATTTGCAGCATACCCATGGTGAATATACGACGACGCATCTCACAATAAAAAGCTAAACAAATGGCAAATAAAAGAGATGTCGAGGTGTTCATTGTCTGCTTGTCCTGTCATTTTGGTGTGGGCTTGTTCCATGTCATCGGGCACGGAGGTACCCCATTGGCGGTTCTCAATGATATGCATATATTTACAATGACAAGAGCCTTGCTTGGGACTCTAAGTAAAGTAGCATGAGGTTTGGGTACTCGTATTCACGGGGCACGAGGTTTTCAACTTATGATTTGTCAAGCATATGCATCATAATTGTTCTCGCATTAACTTTAACCATTCAAGATGCTTATGATGGGGCCAATGAGAGCTCAAAGCCGGTAAGTACCATAATTTTTGAAGGTTATAAAACTTGCAATCACTGCTTCCCTCTGCGAAGGGCCTTTCTTCTACTTTTATGTTGAGTCACCACCTTCTATCTTTATGCACCATTAAGAGAGCATAGTTATCATTCTTAGTGTAATATGCATTGTCCCAAAGTTCATTGATTGATTCATATTGTTGGTTTCACTTGTTCTCAAATTATTTGTATCTAGTCGCCCTCTTAAACTTGAAGGTGTCCTATGCATTTTTGTTTTGCTCTCTTTGAAGGACAAGCTGAAAACCATTTGTATGTTTTTCCTTATGATTTGAACACACGTTTGACTTTCATTGTTTCATTTTCATGATCTTTTGTTTGTGTTCATTTGCATGTTTACAACATGGTTGCTAAGTTTCTTATTGTCATGATAATATCTTCATGCCCATGTTTTAAGTTCTTATGATCCCAGCTCACAAATGCTTACATACATGATCAAGATTGTGTAGGTGCATGTCACCTCAAAAATTATTCTTTTGTTATCACTTACCTACTTGAGGACGAGCAGGAGTTAAATTTGGGGATGCTTGATACGTCTCCAACGTATCTATAATTTTTGATGCTCCATGCTTGTTTTTACACCATTTGCCTACTGTTTCGTTACACTTCGTGGCACTTTTATGCATTTTCCGGAACTAACCTATTAACAAGTTGCCACAGTGCCAGTTCCTTGTTTTCTACTGTTTTTGTGTTTCAGAAGTGATACACAGGAAATATTCTCGGAATTGGACAAAACAAGTTCCTGAAGTCTTATTTTACCCGGAAGCTTCCAGAGATCCGAAGGAGAGAAGGAGAGGGGCCACCAGGGCCCCACACACAGGGCTGGCGCGGCCAGGGCCTGGGCCACGCCACCCTGGCGTGAGGGCGCCTGGGCCCTCCTCTGACATCGCCCCTTCGCCTATAAAGACCCCCCGACGGGAAAAACCTAAGTACCCGATCAATTTTCCAGAACACATCGCGATCCGCCGCCGCCGTCGACCCGAAGATCGGGAGGGTCCAGAAGCTCTTCCCGGCACCCTGCCGGAGAGGGGAATCGCCACCGGAGGTCTTCTTCATCGCCATGCTTGCCTCCGGAGCGATGAGTGAGTAGTCTACCTTGGACTATAGGTCCATAGCAGTACCTAGATGGTTGTCTTCTCCACTATGTGCTTCATTTTTAGATCTCATGAGCTGCCCTACATGATTGAGATCACCGTTATGTAATTCTACATGTTTGGTTTGTTGGGATTCGATGAATATTGGTGTTTATGATTGAGTTGTTGTACTGAATATTATCTTTTGTTATCTCTATGTTGTTTATGATCTTGCATGCTCTCCGTTGTTAGTAGCTATCTTGGCCGAGTAGTTGCTAGTGACTCCAAGAGGGGGTATTTATGCTCGATAGTGGGTTCATGCCTCTATTTAACCTGGGGGAGTGACAGAAACCTCTAAGGTTGTAGATGTGTTGTTTCTACTAGGGAGAAAACAACATTCATATGCTCTAGGGCATATGCTTTGTTTACATTACACACTTTGCTTAATGCAATTATCTGTTGTTCCCAACTTAATACTTGTGGAGTTCTCGGATTGATTCGCCACAAGTGGATTATTAGTCATAGATGCAGTTGGATGGCGGTCTATGTATTTTGTTGTAATGCCCAGAGTAAATCTCATAGTGATCTTCTTGGCATATCACGTTTATCTTTATTCTATCAATTGCCCAACTGTAATTTGTTTACCCAGCATGTGTTATTTATCTTATGGAGAGACACCACTAGTGAACTGTGGACCCCGGTCCTATTTCCATCATATTGCTATCACCTGTTTACTTTACTCGCACTATTTACTTTACTCGCATACTTTACTGTTTTCCACTCGATACACTCATAACCTTTGTTTCAAGCAAACCGGTGAGATTGATAACCTCATCGTAAGTTGGGAACAAAGTACTTGGTTGTGTGTGTGCAGGTTCCGCGTTGCAGCTAGCAAGCAAAGCTTGGACGAGGCGCCATATATAAATTGTCCGAAGATGTCGCAAACTAGCAAGCATCACCTTCAGTTGTTTGTCTCTCCTCTCCAAGAACGATAAACCTTGGTTTCTAAACTGAGGGAAAACTAGCTGCTATACTCATCAGACCTTCCTCTTGGGGTTCCCAACGGGCTGGTTATTCACCACGCATCACTATGTTGTCATCGATCGTTGCTTTAATTGTCTTCCATTCGTCGACTGTTAGTCGTACCTTTGCTTTGGTTGCCACGAAGTCCTCAGTGTCTCCCTCTGCCATATGGTTTGTGCCTCTTGATACGTCTCAAACGTATCTATAATTTTTGATGCTCCATGCTTGTTTTTACACCATTTGCCTATTGTTTCGTTACACTTAGTGGCACTTTTATGCATTTTCCGGAACTAACCTATTAACGAGTTGCCACAGTGCCAGTTTCCTTTTTTCTGCTGTTTTTGTGTTTCAGAAGTGATACACAGGAAATATTCTCGGAATTAGACGAAACAAGTTCCCGAAGTCTTATTTTACCCGGAAGCTTCCAGAGATCCGAAGGAGAGTAGGAGGGGGGCCACCAGGGCCCCACACACAGGGGTGGCACGGCCAGCCCCCTGGCCGCGCGGGCCCCGCGTGAGGGCGCCTGGCTCCTCCTCTGACATCGCCCCTTCGCCTATAAAGACCCCCCGACGGAAAAAACCTAAGGACCCGATCAGTTTTCCAGAACACATCGCGATCCGCCGCCGCCGTCGACCCGAAGATCGGGAGGGTCCAGAAGCTTTTCCCGGCACCCTGCCGGAGAGGGGAATCACCACCGGAGGTCTTCTTCATCGCCATGCTTGCCTCCGGAGCGATGAGTGAGTAGTCTACCTTGGACTATGGGTCCATAGCAGTAGCTAGATGGTTGTCTTCTCCACCATGTGCTTCATGTTTAGATCTCATGAGCTGCCCTACATGATTGAGATCACCGTTATGTAATTCTACATGTTTGGTTTGTTGGGATCCGATGAATATTGGTGTTTATGATTAAGTTGCTGTACTGAATATTATCTTTTATTATCTCTATGTTGTTTATGATCTTGCATGCTCTCCGTTGTTAGTAGCTATCTTGGCCGAGTAGTTGCTAGTGACTCCAAGAGGGGGTATTTATGCTCGATAGTGGGTTCATGCCTCTATTTCACCTGGGGGAGTGACAGAAACCTCTAAGGTGGTAGATGTGCTGTTGCTACTAGGGAGAAAACAACATTCATATGCTCAAGGGCATATGCTTTGTTTACATTACACACTTTGCTTAATGCAATTATCTGTTATTCACAACTTAATACTACTAGGGTGTTCGGATTGATATCCCCGGGAGTGGATTATTAGTCATGGATGCAGTTGGATGGCGGTCTATGTATTTTGTTGTAATGCCCAGAGTAAATCTCATAGTGATCTTCTTGACATATCACGTTTATCTTTATTCTATCAATTGCCCAACTGTAATTTGTTTACCCAGCATGTGTTATTTTATCTATGGAGAGACACCACTAGTGAACTGTGGACCCCGGTCCTATTTCCATCATATTGCTATCACCTATTTATTTTCTCGCACTGTTTACTTTACTCGCATACTTTTACCGTTTTCCACTCGATACACTCATAACCTTTGTTTCAAGCAAACCGGTGAGATTGACAACCTCATCGTAAGTTGGGAGCAAACTATTTGGTTGTGTGTGTGCAGGTTCCACATTGCAGCTAGCAAGCAAAGCTTGGATGAGGCGCCATATATAAATTGTCCGCAGCTGTCGCAAACTAGCAAGCATCACCTTCAGTCGTTTGTCTCTCCTCTCCTGACCGATATTAAACCTTGGTTTCTTAACTGAGGGAAAACCAGCTGCTATACTCATCATACCTTCCTCTTGGGGTTCCCAACGGGCTGGTCATTCACCACGCACAAGGACTGTTGCTGGGGGACGAAGAAGAATAATCTCCTTCATCAACTAGCCATCAGCTGTTTTTCTGGCGCCGTTGCCGGGGAGAAAGTAGAAGACTTCTGCGAGGGGAGTTTTCGCACGCACATCCTTTACTTTGTTTTATTGTTTTACTTTACTTTATTTATTTTACCTGCATCGTTTTATATCAAAAACCAAAAAAATTAGAATCCTTGGTAGTTGTTTTTACTTGTTTACTTTCATTTTGCTGAAATGTCCAATCCTGAAAACACCAAGTTGTGTGACTTTACTAGCACGAACAATAGTGATTTTATCTGCACTCCTATTAAGCCACCTGTTCCTACTGCATATTTTTATGAGATTAAGCCTGCTTTGTTGAACCTTGTTATGAAAGAGCAATTTTCTGGTGCTAGTACTGAAGATGCTGCAGCTCATCTCAACAATTTTGTTGAGCTATGTGAGATGCAGAAATATAAGGATGTAGAAAGTGATATTATTAAGCTCAAGTTGTTTCCTTTTTCTTTGAGAGGAAAAGCTAAAGATTGGTTGCTGTCTTTGACTAAGAATAGTTTTGATTCATGGGCTAAGTGTAAGGATGCTTTTATTGGTAGATACTATCCTCCTGCTAAGATTATATCTCTGCGTAGCAATATTATGAAGTTTACTCAGTTTGATAATGAACATGTTGCTCAGGCTTGGGAAAGAATGAAATCTATGATAAAGAATTGCCCCACTCATGGACTGACTACTTGGATGATTATCCAAACTTTTTATGCAGGACTGAATTTTTCTTCAAGGAACCTACTTGATTTAGCAGCTGGAGGCACTTTTATGTCCCTTACATTGGGCGCCGCATCAAAGCTACTCGACAACATGATGGTAAATTATTCTGAATGGCACACCGAGAGAGCTCCACAAGGTAAGAAGGTAAATTCTGTTGAGGAAACCTCTTCCTTGAATGATAAGATTGATACCATTATGACTATGCTTGCTAATGATAGGACTCATGTTGATCCTAATAATGTTCCTTTGGCCTCTCTGGTTGCTCAAGAAGAGCATGTTGATGTGAATTTCATTAGAAACAATAATTTTAACAACAATGCTTATAGGAACAATTTTGCTAGTAACAATTATAGGCCGTATCCTTCTACCAATGGTAATGGTTATGGTAACTCTTATGGTAATTCCTACAACAACACTAGGGCCGCACCCTCCGAGCTTGAGGTAATGCTCAAGGACTTCATCGGTAAGCAAACTGCTTTTAACAAGTCTGTTGAGGAAAAGTTAGGCAAAATTGATATTCTTGCTTCTAAAGTTGATAGCCTTGCTCATGATGTTGAACTTCTGAAATTAAAAGTGTTGCCTAATGATGTGAAAGAGAACAATGTTTTTGCTACCGCTAATGCTATTCAAGTTGGAATTGATGAAAATATTAGATTGTTAGCGGAATTGCATGCCAGGTGGGAAAGAGAAGATGAGATGGCTAGATAAATGAGGTATGTACCATTATACCTCTAATGATGTTGCTCCTACTGGTAGCAATCCTCTTACTTTGATTGGTGTAGAGAAAACTCCCACTCCTTGCGTTAAAAAGCCTAAAACTGCCAAAACTTTTTCTCAAAAGAGTGCTGAAATTTTTTGGAGTGTAGGAGATGATAGCTCTATTTCTTTTAATAATTTTGATGTTGATGGCTGCAATATATCTGAAGTTATTTTGTTCTTACAAAAGCTTTCTTTGACTCCCAATGCTAGTTCTTTAAATATTGCTTTTACTAAGCATATTACCAATGCTCTCATAAAAATTAGGGATGAAAAGTTGAAGCAGAAAGCTTCAACTCCCAAGAAGTTAGAAGATGGTTGGGAACCCATCATTGATATGCATGTTAATGGTTATGATTGCCATGCTTTATGTGATCTAGGTGCTAGTATTTCTATCATGCCTAGAAAGATTTATGACATGCTTGATTTACCACCGCTTGAAAAGTGTTATTTTGATGTTCCTATTACTGATGTTGCTAAGAAGAAACCTTTGGGAAGGATTAATGATGTTCTTATTGTGGTTAACAATAACCTTGTTCCCGTTGATTTTCTTGTTATGGACATTGAATGCCATGCTTCATGTCCTATTATTTTGGGAAGACCCTTTCTTCGAACTGTAGGTGCCATAATTGATATGAGGGAAGGCACCATCAAATATCAATTCCCACTAAAGAAAGGTATGGAACACTTCCCTAGGAAAAGAACGAAATTACTTTTTGACTCTATTCTTAGAGCAAATTATGAGCTTGATGCTTCATCACTTGATGTTACTTGATTCGCAATTTTCTCCGCCTAGCTCAAAGGCGTTAAAGAAAAGCACTCTTGGGAGATAACCCAATGTTTTCTTTTCAGTACTTTTTCTTTTATTTGAGTCTTGGAAGTCATTACTACTATAATGACCGCTCCTTATCTTGTTTATTTCGTTTTTGTGCCAAGAGAAGCCTCTAATTTGAGCGAGGTAAAGATTTGGGGATGTTGCTGTCCTGAAACTGTTTTCGGTGCTGCACCGTAAAAATTCGTATAAATTCTCTGTTTATCTTTTGGACCTGCGATTTCTTGTGCATATGCCCCAGGTTATATCCAAACTTTTGTTAGTTGAACACTTTTTGATTTGAGCAACAGAAAACCCCTCAAAAATTCTACCTTTGTCAGCTGTTCAGTTTTGACAGATTTCTGCCAATATTTGTGTTTGCCACTTTATCGCTTTCTTTTGAGTTCTTTTGATCACGGAACTTTTTGGGAGGTTGCTACAGTAGTATTTGCTATATATGTGGTGGTTTTGAGTTGAAACCTGAAGCAAAAATAGGTTGATTATATGTTATGCTTACACTAATGTTGCTAATAGAATTGTGTTTAGTTTTGTATGAAGGAAGTTTTCAAGTGTAGGGATTGGAGAATGATGAGATGAGTTGAAGAATGGAAAAAAGCTCAAGCTCGGGGATGCCCATGCATCACCCCAAGAAATATCCAAGAAGTACAAGCGTCAAAGCTTGGGGATGCCCCCGAGGCACCCCTTCTTCATCGGCAAAAATCAGGTCACCTTTCAAAACACTATATTTTTATTGCTTCATGCACTATGTGTTTTTTTGGAGCGTCAGTTGTTTTAGTTTTCTTAGTTGGTTTAGTTTGTTTGTTTGCTGCAATAAATGGTTGGACCCCAACAAATTTCTTTTGGAGGAGATGTAGTCATTTTCATTTGCAAAGAACGCTCTCGTTTTCATTCTTATTAAAAATCGAGCGTTCTTCTTTTTCTGCTACTGCTTTTGGTTTTTGTTTTCGCCTTGATTTGCGTTCAGACCTTGTCATATCTTTTCATAAAGGTGTATTTTTTTCCTCTGATCTTTATTGGTTTTCATCAAAAGAGGTGTCTTTAAAAATTTCAAATGGTGTTGGAAAAGAGAAAAAGCTTTGTGCAAAATAGTGGTACAAGAAGGAGCTTGTGTAGACTGCGGCTTAGGCTTTTTCATGTCATGCTTGATGTCTTTTTCATAGTATGCTTAGTGGTTTTGTTGTAGCATGACTTGTCTCAAATAACTGAGATTGCTTAATGAGCCTTTGAAAAAATCATGCGTTGTTTTTATTGTATGGAAGCATTATTTTGGTTTTCTCCTTGATGCTTTATTTGGGTTGACTTGGCGCATGCTCACACATGTTAGACTCTTACAAAGTCGCCAATAGCCTTCATGATCATTTAGTTTTTGACTTTTGATGCCATCTTATGCTTCTTTTAATGTCGCTTTGTCGCTTTGCATGATTATGGCCATTACTGCTCTCTTAGTTGGTCGCTCCCAGTCTTTTGCTAGCCCTCGCCTTGTACTGAGTATGAGCTCTACTCGTGCATCCAACTCCTAAAAGCCAAAGTTTTCCAAAGTGTCCACCATACATACCTACTAGCAATTTGCTATTCCAAGTAAATTTGACTTGCTTTTATTTTCTCTTCAAATTAAACTCTTACCAGTGTTATGCGAAATTCGGTCAGTAAAGCTCTCACAAACCGGAAGGCACACTTTACTTTTTCTTGTTCTTAAAAATTTGACATTGTGGTCTCTTATGTTGAGTTGTTATGCTTGCAAGTTGTAAGTTGGATTCTAGCCCATCCATGCTGTCATGGGGCAAGCTTTCAACATTGCACTTCTTATTTGAGTTGATATCGTGATCTTTTGTTTATGGATGCCCACGGTGTGAAATGAATTGGGAATCTTGTGGGGATCATGGAGTTTGTATATGTGTTAGGGAAACGCCGGGCCGCCAATCTAAGCCATGCATAATTCATGGTGGAAATTTGCAGCATACCCATGGTGAACATTCGACGATGCATCTCACAATAAAAAGCTAAACAAAAGGCAAATAAAAGAGATGTCGAGGTGTTCATTGTCTGCTTGTCCTGTCATTTTGGTGTGGGCTTGTTCCATGTCATCGGGCACGGAGGTACCCCATTGGCGGTTCTCAATGATATGCATATACTTACAATGATAAGAGCCTTGCTTGGGACTCTAAGTAAAGTAGCATGAGGTTTGGGTACTCGTATTCACGGGGCACGAGGTTTTCAACTTATGATTTGTCAAGCATATGCATCATAATTGTTCTCGCATTAACTTTAACCATTCAAGATGCTTATGATGGGGGCAATGAGAGCTCAAAGCCGGTAAGTACCATAATTTTTTAAGGTTATAAAACTTGCAATCACTACTTCCCTCTGCGAAGGGCCCTTCTTCTACTTTTATGTTGAGTCACCACCTTCTATCTTTATGCACCATTAAGAGAGCATAGTTGTCATTCTTAGTGTGATATGCATTGTCCCAAAGTTCATTGATTGATTCATGATGATTGGTTTCACTTGTTCTTAAATTATTTGTATCTAGTCGCCCTCTTAAACTTTGAGGTGTCCTATGCATTTATGTTTTGCTCTCTTTGAAGGACAAGCTGAAAACCATTTGTATGTTTTTCCTTATGATTTGAACACACGTTTGACTTTCATTGTTTCATTTTCATGATATTTTGTTTGTGTTCATTTGCATGTTTACAACATGGTTGCTAAGTTTCTTATTGTCATGATTATATCTTCATGCCCATGTTTTAAGTTCTTATGATCCCAGCTCACAAATGCTTACTTATATGATCAAGATTGTGTAGGTGCATGTCACCTCAAAAATTATTTCTTTGTTATCACTTACCTACTCGAGGACGAGCAGGAGTTAAGCTTGGGGATGCTTGATACGTCTCAAACGTATCTATAATTTTTGATGCTCCATGCTTGTTTTTGCACCATTTGCCTATTGTTTCGTTACACTTAGTGGCACTTTTATGCATTTTCCGGAACTAACCTATTAACGAGTTGTCACAGTGCCAGTTTCCTGTTTTCTGCTATTTTTATGTTTCAGAAGTGATACACAGAAAATATTCTCGGAATTGGACGAAACAAGTTCCTGAAGTCTTATTTTACCCGGAAGCTTCCAGAGATCTGAAGGAGAGTAGGAGGGGGGCCACCAGGGCCCCACACGTAGGGGTGGCGTGGCCAGCCCCCTGGCCGCGCGGGCCCCGCATGAGGGCGCCTGGCTCCTCCTCTGACATCGCCCCTTCGCCTATAAAGACCCCCCGACGGAAAAAACCTAAGGACCCGATCAGTTTTCCAGAACACATCGCGATCTGCCGCCGCCGTCGACCCGAAGATCGGGAGGGTCCAGAAGCTCTTCCCGGCACCCTGCCGGAGAGGGGAATCGTCACCGGAGGTCTTCTTCATCGCCATGCTTGCCTCTGCAGCGATGAGTGAGTAGTCTACCTTGGACTATGGGTCCATAGCAGTAGCTAGATGGTTGTCTTCTCCACCATATGCTTCATGTTTAGATCTCATGAGCTGCCCTACATGATTGAGATCACCGTTATGTAATTCTACATGTTTGGTTTGTTGGGATCCGATGAATATTGGTGTTTATGATTAAGTTGCTGTACTAAATATTATCTTTTGTTATCTCTATGTTGTTTATGATCTTGCATGCTCTCCGTTGTTAGTAGCTATCTTGGCCGAGTAGTTGCTAGTGACTCCAAGAGGGGGTATTTATGCTCGATAGTGGGTTCATGCCTCTATTTCACCTGGGGGAGTGACAGAAACCTCTAAGGTGGTAGATGTGCTGTTGCTACTAGGGAGAAAACAACATTCATATGCTCAAGGGCATATGCTTTGTTTACATTACACACTTTGCTTAATGCAATTATCTGTTGTTCGCAACTTAATACTACTGGGGTGTTCGGATTGATATCCCCGGGAGTGGATTATTAGTCATAGATGCAGTTGGATGGCGGTCTATGTATTTTTTTGTAATGCCCAGAGTAAATCTCATAGTGATTTTCTTGACATATCACGTTTATCTTTATTCTATCAATTGCCCAACTGTAATTTGTTTACCTAGCATGTGTTATTTTATCTATGGAGAGACACCACTAGTGAACTGTGGACCCTGGTCCTATTTCCATCATATTGCTATCACCTGTTTATTTTCTCGCACTGTTTACTTTACTCGCATACTTTTACTGTTTTCCACTCGATACACTCATAACCTTTGTTTCAAGCAAACCGGTGAGATTGACAACCTCATCGTAAGTTGGGAGCAAAGTATTTGTTTGTGTATGTGCAGGTTCCATGTTGCAGCTAGCAAGCAAAGCTTGGACGAGGCGCCATATATAAATTGTCCGCAGCTGTCGCAAACTAGCAAGCATCACCTTCAGTCGTTTGTCTTTCCTCTCCTGACCGATATTAATCCTTGGTTTCTTAACTGAGGGAAAACCAGCTGCTATACTCATCATACCTTCCTCTTGGGGTTCCCAACGGGTTAGTCATTCACCACGCACAAGGACTGTTGCTGGGGGACGAAGAAGAATAATCTCCTTCATCAACTAGCCATCACCTCTCGTTACGTTTGCTGGATTGTGTACTGGATTGTTGTTGTCGTCGAATTCCTCGAATTGTCTCCTATGATGGTGAACACTTGATACTGATGATGGACTCTGCTGTTGGAACTCGAGAAGATTGTGTGGTCATGCTCATAAAGCTCCAATCCTGTTTTCCACGTATCTGTGGATTTGTCTGAGGTGCTGTCACAACAGATCATGAAGTCCCCTACTGGTTGATGGTTGTTGTTGAAGTTTTCGCCGGAACCCTTTTCTGAGTAACCCGATCATTCCCCTAAGTCGAGGTTTTCCATTATTTTGTCGAGTTCTTCAACTATGCTTTTTATGTTTTCAGTTGGGTTGAAGTTGACCGGCGAGTTTATCTCGCTGGAAGAGCCAACCGAAGTTTCTGATCTTGCCACGGATGCGGTTTTTCCTGCCGATGGACCCGAATTTATCGGATCTGAAAGGCAAACTGAGCCTAGAGACCCGACGCGAAAGTTGAGGCTTCCGATTGTCAGGTCCATCTCCTGATCCAAGCTTGCAAAGACCACGGCTAGGGTTGGTGGATGAGGTTGAAAATCTACAGCTCCAAAGGTGATCTGATTTCCATCGATCTTCGAGTTGCTATTGGATAGAAGCGAAAAAGGCGTCGAATTCATGATTCCAATGCCCAAGGTCCCCACGGTCAGCGCAAATTGACGAGGGTTAACTCAGCAAATGTCCAAGATGAAGGACTTGGGATCGGGGGCAGAGGGCGTCGGATGAAATCGAAGGTAAAGACTCAGACAAACAAGGTGAAACTTGATGTGTGTTGAGAATAAGCTAGCAAACAATCGGCTCAATCTCAATTTGTCCCTGGCCAGCCTCTCTTGGCCCCTATATATAGGTGGCCAAGTCTAGAAGAGCCAGTCGGGTTCGATACAAATTATAATGCGGATTACAATATGATCTTGTATTTCGATTATGACTATGCTTAGGCCTAATTTCCATGGACTATTACCCAAACGGGCCTCAGAAGTACTAAGATAGCAGGCCTCGGTAGTTATACCCTTGTCAATGGTGTTGTGCTATCTTTCTTGTGGTACTTATTTTCCTCCAAAAAAAGCTCATTGTTTCAGCTATCCCTTCTATAGCTATATGTGGGGCATATCCCTTATCATCATTAGTCCATCTATTTCTAGAATCCTAGATTGCTGCCATAATTGAGATGATTTTCTCTCGCTCCCCTAGCCTAAAAGATGACTCACAAAGGATATACAGTGCCCAGGGTGCAGTCTTGGTAATTTCAAATGCAAGATATCTTGAGCAGCAACTGAAAAAGCTTGGCATGACCACACTCAATCAGTGCATGATGCAAGGTCTTAGAAGTTGACTTACAAACCAAATAGGTACCATGATCTCTGACATGCCGCCTGGTGAGAGTTGCATAATTAGGCAGAATGCCTTTGAGAACTCGCCACCAAAAAACTCGTACCCGTGGTAATACATCAAGCTTCCACAATCTTCTCCACTTCTCATCATTCCTTCTAGTAGAATGACTTGTTTCACTTCCTACCAACACTACCTCACTGTCATTTGCTGCTAGCAGTGCATGGTATGCCGACCTAACTGAATACATACCGATCTTTTCATGTTGCCATGCTAGCTAGTCCTCCCCTATACTCCTCCTAAGAGGGATCTGTAAGATCAAATCGGCATCCGGGGCCAGGAATGTAGTACTTACTAGATCAGTACACCATTGATGCAAAATTGGATCGATAAGCTCTTCAAGGTAGATCAACCCTTGTATCTGCCAGCTGTCCCATTGGTCTTCTAGCACAGATCCCAGGGATCCAACTATCTTGCCAAATTGAGATCGTGGAACCATCTCCCACATGCTTAATCAAGCATGTTTTTAGTGCCTCTCTCCCTTCAAGAATAGCCCTCTAGGTCTTTGAAGCAGTTCTTGGCGGGTTTACTAACATAAAGTCACTATTCGGATAATACTGACTCTAGAGTACTTGAGCACATAAATATTGTGGTTTTGTTAATAGCCTCCATCCATGTTTACCAAGCACCGTTCAAAAAAAAATGTTTACCAAGCATGGCTAGATTGAAAATTTCCAAATCCTTAAACCCCATTCCTCCACAACTCTTTGGCTTTGTAAGTTTGTCCCAAGCTAGCCAGTGCATAGTCCTCTTATCAAGATTTCCCCTCCACCAAAAGCGAGCGATGATGGATTTTATTATCTGGCAAGAACCCTTGGACAACTGAAAACAACTCATACTATAAGTATGCATAGCTTGAAGAACTGCTTTAATCATGACCTCCTTACCAGCGTAGGACATCAACTTGTCCCATCCTATAACTTTACCGCTGATCCGACCAACAATGTAATCAAAATCCTCAGAAGTAAGTCGTCCCACAACTATTGATAAACCCAAATATTTCTCACTAAAAGCTTCCACCAAAATATCCAGCTCCTGTTTAACTGCTATTCGTGTGTCATCCAGAACTCCAGAGCTAAAGAAAACTGAACTTTTTCTCTATTCACCATTTGTCCTGATGCTTCATTATACATCTGCAGAATAATATTGAGTATTGTTGCACTTCACACTGATGCATCAATAAAAATAAGACTATCGTCACCAAATAACAAGTGTGTTATCCATAGTGCACGATTGCACACTCGAATGCCCCGATCAACAAAACCTCCCAAGTAGTTATTCAGAAGAGCCGTCAACCTTCCGCACACATCAAGAATAGATACGGAGAGATAGGTTCTCCTTGTCGGATACCTCGGGTAGGGTAAAAATTTGGCAGTCATTCTCCATTAACTTTCACCGAGAACCTGGCCGTAGAGACGCACTTCATAATTAGCTTCACAATCCTCTCCGGTAAACCCAATTTTCGCATAATCGCCTCCACAAATGGCCATTCTGCACAGTCATAAGCCTTCATCATATCGAGTTTCACTACACAAACTCCTTTCTTAGCTTTCTTTTTCTTTTCATTGTGTGAACACATTCAAAAGCCACTAAGGCATTATCTGTAATTAGTGGCCCGGAACAAAGGCGCTTTGCTCATGGCTTATTGTCTCCTCCAAAATAGGCCTCAACCCCAAGGTTATTGTCTTTGTACATAACTTGTAAATCACCGTACATAAAGATATTGGTCTATATTGTTTGATTTCCTGGGGATTCCTAACCTTTGGAATCAGCACAATCGTTGTATCATTAAGATCATCTAGTAGAACTCTCCCATTTAGGAAATCCAGTACTGCCGGAACAAGTACTGGTTTCACCAACGCACAGTGACGCTAAAAAATCCAGCAGTAAAACCATCAACCCCCAGGAGATTTTGACGGATGCATTTGAAACAAAGCGGTTTTCACCTCTTCTTCCACAAACGGTTCTTCCAACATCAGTCTCATATGAATTGTTACCGTCTCTTGTACAAATTGTAATAGAGGTGACATATTTGGCAAGCCTTGGGACATGTAAAGTTGTTGATAGAACCGTTGCACTTCCTCATGTATTGCTTGAATATCATCGCACACCTACCCATCTTCTCGCTGAAGATTAGAAATTTCATTTATTCTTTTCCTCTGGGCTGCTTGTGCACGAAAATAAGAAGAATTCCGGTCCCCGGATTTTAACCACTGAACACAAGATCTTTGCTTGAGCCAGATCTCCTCTTCATGAAGTACTTTATTGATGCTTGACATTAAATCTCTTTCCTCTTTTGATGGACCTCGTCCAACAGAACTCAGTCGAGCCCTATCCAACTGCCTTCTAAGCTAGGTTAGTTTATGCTTGAGATTACCAAAGGTCTGATGGCCCCAATTATCCAAACCCTTTTGCATATTATTGAGAGTACTGACAACCCCTGAGAGTCCTCCTTCAACACTATTTTCCTGCCACAATCGTTGCACAGTTTCATCGTATTCAGTGTGAGACTGCCACACATTTTCATATCTGAAACACCGGTCTCGATTGTGATTAACTGAAACACTTTGTCTCCGTAGCCAAATCATTATAGCACAATTATCCGATTCGTTCATACTAATATGTTGAACTCTTATCTCTGTAAACTCGTCCTGCAAAGCCACACATTACCAAAAGCCCGATCAAGACGAGCTTTGACATTAGTTGCATCTGATTGTCTGTTGCCCCAAGTATAGGGCAGACCTACCATCCCTAAACGCCCACATTTAAGTCTCTGGTCGTCCAGCCGCACTGAAGTGCTTGTTGGAATTCACCCACGGATCGATCACATCAAACTAGACGAATACACACGGAGACTACTTTTATCGCCAAGCGTGCGATACGCACGCTCTAAACTTTTCTCTCTATTTCTTTTGCTTTTTCTCCGGTGTTACAAATCTATATCCAGCTAGTACTAACTCCTAATCAGAACCGACATAGACATCCAAAACTATCCTAGACGTAAGACTCTGCTAACATGACTTGAACTCGTATACGTACTAACTAGGAATCTATATCCAGCTAGTACTAACTCTCCTAGGCCGCTTTTACACTTTCCAAAATCCAACTCTAACGCTAATATTTGACTAGACAAGATTATTGCTAACAATCTCTCCTTAATCTTGACTTGTCATCATATTTTAATTCTTCCGGTCTTGACTCCTTGCAGATTTGCGGTTTATCGACTTAACTCAAACGTATGATCCGGACTACCAGCCCACACAGTCGCATCTTCATGTGCAACGTGTAAGACTGGACGCATCTTCAGTCTTCACGGCGTAACAAACTTAACTGGTCACTATCCCACTGTACGTCGAGCTTGATCTCCTCACCGAGACACGCAGATAGCCACCTCACCACCTTGTCTTCGTACACGTCTTCGCCCTTTGTGATATAACTCACCGGACCCCTCGATTGTGACGCGCTTCAACTGCAACGCCTCGCAGACCAGCACTTGGACACAACAACGCCCCCACACACCACTTCGGACTACCGGTCCACGCTGTCGCATCTTAGCGTGCCACATGCCGACTAAACGCATAGCCTCATGTAGGTAACTCATCTTAACCGGTCCGCGTCCATATCTTTGTTGTCGGTGACGCATCTTACCGAACAACACTTCACCTTCGGCAACACAACTTGTCATGTACGCGCAACACATCTTTTCGTACATGAACTCGCCGAAACTCATCAACCACGAACAAAAGCGCAAGGACATAGTATCTTTTTCCCTTCGCTTCTGCACACACTTCTCTCTCGAACGATGATCTTCATGAGACTCCTGGTACCGCACCTTGGCACCACCTCTCCCATCAATGATCATCCTCGTCCACCACCTTATCGATGACAGCTCCTCGCCGTCCCTTCCACATCACTTCGCCCAACGATGATTACCTGCCGTCTCGCCCATGACGGCGCGTTCGCCGTCTCCACCCGGTCGTTCCGCCGACCGACGGTTGCCCGCCCCGAGGCGCTAGCAGTTGCCTCCCCGGGGCAAGCGCAGCTTCAGATCTTCAACCTCGCTCTGATACCAATTGTTGGAATTCGCCCACGGATCGATCACATCAAACTAGACGAATACACGCGGAGACTACTTTTATCGCCAAGCGTGCGTATCGCACGCTCTAAACTTTTCTCTCTATTTCTTTTGCTTTTTCTCCGGTGTTACAAATCTCATAGGTCTACCTTGATTATATACCCGGACGCACCAGTCTGGGCGACCGAGTCGTACACCACTCCTAATCAGAACCGACATAGACATCCAAAACTATCCTAGACGTAAGACTCTGCTAACATGACTTGAACTCGTATACGTACTAACTAGGAATCTATATCCAGCTAGTACTAACTCTCCTAGGCCGCTTTTACACTTTCCAAAATCCAACTCTAACGCTAATATTTGACTAGACAAGATTATTGCTAACAGTGCTCACTCCGAAACAAGGTTTCACTGTAATCACCGGCACATAACCATGGATAGGACAACGCCCCGGCCGACCTACGAAGTAGTGTCCAGCTCAAAATCTCTTCTCCCTACCCGGTTCTCCATAGAACCCGGTAAAACACCAAGGTTTGACATCATCACCCACCGATCTCACTATCACATCAATATGGTTCGCATTGAAACGTTTCACCTCACGCTTCCGCTTCGGTACACCCCCCTCTGAAAACTTAAATACAACAACGGCTAAGATTGCTCCATACTCCTTCATAACAGGGGGCATGATGGTCATCAATAAAATTTAATTAATTATTAATGATTAATTAACTCGTATCTACCTGGTAGAAATCCCAATGAGATATGTATCGATTCGTACACGTAATTTTCGCTCACACCGTCCCTCAGGTGTTGACTGAGACGAGCGACGGCTGTGGTCGTCGGCGGCCAGCGGTGCCTCGCCCTGACCGGACGACCGACGGCGAAGGTCTGCGGCGGCAAGCACTGCCATGCCCATGGCTGTGTTGATTGGCACGAGCGACGACTTCCCTCGTTGGAAGCTACCGGCAGCTCACTCTCGACCATGGCGGCGGGCATGAGCAACGGCGTTCCTTGTTGCCTTGTTAGCGTCAATTTTTGATCGCTGCAGCACCTGACAGCCGTTGATATAAACAAAGTCGGCCATGGATAGATTTTGCACCCTAGGCATAGCCAGGCGCCTAGGCTGCGCGTATGCCAACTCCGATGAACTCCCGCGGCGGACGCTGGAACGGTGAGTCTTCGTGAAGACGAAGCAGTCCACAACTGGGTCTAACAAGCTATTTCGGCCTAACAGAGACCAGCGGATCAACGACTATTGCTAGCCAATCCTGCTAGCTAGATCTTAATCTGGATCGACAACTGAGTATTCGTATTACTACGTTTGTGAATGAACGTATGGGGCTAGACCGCTAGATACGGAGAGATTAATCTAACCCAATTGCTAAAAAGTGCTCGGATGCTAGTTTACTGTTTGAGCACTCGATTCTTGGCCGTCTGATCGGGTTGATCACGTCCACGTCCCGCATCTGTTCCGACAGGTTTCCACCTGAGCGAGCCACTTCTCTCTCCTCCCGTTCCCCATTCCCTTCGAGAACCCACCTCGCGCTGCAGCCGGCGCCATGCCGCTGCGCCGCCGCGTTCGCAACCTGTCGGCTCCTCCTCTTCCTCAAGCCGACCCACCTGCTCTCCTCCCTCACACCCCCATCGTCTCGCCGCCCCCACCCGCAGGGCACCCTCCGCCTGTCCGCTTCCGTCGCCCCCTTTCCCTCCGATGGCGAGGACTCGGGCGACGTCAGGGACGTCGCATCCTTCCGAGGAGCCGCAACGAGAAGAAGCGGGAGGCCCACCGCGCCTTGCAGTGGGGCATGGAGTTGGGTTCCATGGCCGCAGTTCCCCCCCCCCCCCCCCCCCCCCCCCCCCCGAGTTTCTGCCGCCGTTCCCCTGGGCTTCCGCCGCCGCGCCCCCGCGCTTCCACCGGCGACACCATCTTATGCTCCCATCAGCGCTGTCCAGGAAAGTTGTGTTTTATGCAAGGCATCCTTTTTAAGTTGGCTACGGAAAATGGCCAAGTTGTGTTTTATGCAAGGCATCCTTTTTAAAAAAAAAAGTTCTGCCAATTCTGTCTAGCTAGTTCTTCCTTTTTTCACTGTAACATGTATAGGTCGGTTTCTGATTTAGGAGGTTGCTTTTGTGAGCATAGTTAAGTTGGCTACTTGAAAGTTATTAAGTTTGAACCAACACCACTCATGGTTTTTCTCGATAACATGTATAAGTAGGTTTTTTATTTAAGTAGGTTGCTCTTTGTGAGCATATTTAAGTTGCTTATTGATTTTTTTAAGTTTCAACCAACACGCTTTCAAAGTTGCTCTCCCCCTGTTATTACATCTGCAGAGGAAAAGGAAGATTATTGTAATGCTCGGGGAGGTTTGTTCTTGGGGGCTGGAAGCAACTTCGTCGAGAAGGCAAGCTCCGTCAGTCGCACCTTCTTCCAAATCAGGATAAGTTGTAGTTACTGTAGGTATAGTAGTTGTGGGGACGCCATTTTCGCCAGCAGTGTGTGCTGTACCATGGTGTTATGGGCCCCTACCACTGTGTTCATCAAAACCACCTAATGCTTTTTGGTCTTCAACCATTGGGTCAGGAGATTCTTCGGCCATCTCCTCCGGTGCAGCTTGAGTGCAAAACTCCGGCTCCATGTTCATATTGTCATCTTCACTAGGAGTAGCATTCAGATCCAAACATCTGCAGAATTTGAGAATAGTTGATTAGGATTTTTTAGCCAAGTTGGATACTCAACTTGAGAATCACAGTATAGTTGGATACTAAATATAAATAAGTTGGGCATTGGATACTAAATATAAATAAGTTGGGCACTGAACGTGGATTAGTTGTTTTTATTATCATGTACAAGTTAAATACTGAACACCAGTAAGTTGCTACACAGAGCATGAGCACTGTTGATTTTTTTTGTCTGCACATGTTTTACTTACCTGGGATTTCGCCCAACAGCATGAACAAGTTGCTTCTGCTACTCCATACTATTTTCTGTTGCTTTTTACATGTGTGGAATCTTGAAACTCAGCTAGTTGATCCACTAGTCTTGTGTTGTAGTCATAGCGGCTCCCAAAACCTTACTACTTTTGCAATTGGTCCGTACTTGTCCTAGGTATGTTGGGCTCCCAAGTTACAGATCCTCGGTTTGCAGGTCTGGAAGGGGTTTGCATGGGGAATTGAGGGCAGGGGATGCGAGTTTACCTTGTGGATCTTTTTGGAGGCAGCCTGTGTTCCTTTTGTGATCTACAGATGTTGCATCTTATTCAGTCAAGTCCTGGGATCCATGGATATCTGGAGGAGGAACAAACGCATGGTTTCTTCTTGCATAAGAAGTTGCTGGGCGAGAGGGAAGGGCGAGGGAGATGGGATTGGTGGTGCGCCTGGAGCTTTTTCCTACCGCAACTGACGGGCTGCTTGTCTGCTACTTTTTTGCTCCAGCGCTCACCTTTTTTCCTGATCGAGTGCTAGGGCGGACAAACGAGCATCCAGATGCTAGGTTGGACTAACCAGCATCCGGATGCTGGGTTAGACTAACCAGCCCTGGATGCTACCTAGTCACGTCCTTAATCTAAATTAGCAAATAATAATTACTAATAGGATAAGACACTATTGCCCTTTTGACCGAAGCACACCCCTTCACCTCAACGACTACATCCTTCTTCCAAAATAGACCAATTCCCCCACTGAGACCAACACTCTCCACGGCAAAACTCCCTCCAAAGCCTAACGCATTCGCCATCTTCTCAACTCGCTTCCTGCTAATCTTTGTTTCCATAACAAAGAGAAGGACATCTTTGTTTCCATAACAAAGAGAAGGACATGCGCTTCTTGCTTCACCACATTGCGAAGCTCACGAACTGTCGGCTGATTCCCAAGCCCCTAAATCATATTCCACCTCTGGGCACTACAAATCGGGTGAGATGGAACTAATTTAAGCTAGTGAACCGTAAATCATACACTATTATTGGTGAATAAAGCACTAAATTGATAAGAGTATGCACATCATCCATCCAGGACTTGTTGGACGTCTCGCTGTCGTTTCGGCTTGTCATGTCCGAAGGCGGCGACGGGAACGCGTCGATGGCACAATGAAGTTGTCCCCAGCTGCGGACAGACGGACCAAATCGGCAATTACTTCCGAATGATGGCCTAGGGAAAGCAGGATACACAACAATGCCGATCCTTAGATGGCAGGGAAGTGTCGATGCGAAAGGGGGGCAGCGGCTGTTTTGCGAGCGAGGGTGAATGAGGGGTCTAGGATGCTGGTGTGTGGTTCGGTCATGTCTGCTTCATACATGGCGCGTGGGCTGGCGCCCCATACTGGTCCCTATTGGTTAGGTCCGGCGCGGGAATGTTGGACAAAGTTTTGAGCCGCAGCCATTGTCGATATCTTTAAAGGGCGTCGGTGCGAGCCCATTTTCTTGCGGCCGATAGACGATTAGTAGATGAAGATTGTGCAGCCGGACGCAGCTTCATAGGAGGTTTGTTTCAGTGCGCCTCCCCTTTCTCAAACTCAACCGAAACTTAAACACATCAAGGGCTGAGATTACTCGGTACCCCTTCATACACTACAACACGGGAGCTAATATGGAGCACTCTAAAGTGCCCCTAAATACTTTTTGAGGCATTTTGAAAAGTCCTCCTTTACTCATGCCCCTAAAACTTTTTGGGGCACTTTGAGCAAAGTGCCTCTAATTGAATTTAATTAGGGGCACTATTTCAAATTGTCTCAAAAGCTTTTAGAGGCACTATATCAAATTGCCTCAAAAGCTTTTAGAGGCACTATATCAAATTGCCTCAAAAGCTTTTTGGGGCACTATTATTAAAGTGCCCAAAAAACTTTTAGGGGCATTTTGTTTAAAGTGCCCCAAAAAAATTTAGAGGCATTTTGTTTAAAGTGCTCCAAAAACTTTTTGAGGCATTTTGATTGAAGTGCCCTAAAATTCATTTAGAGGCACTTGGAGAAAATGCCCCAATATACCAACATAGACAATATAAATACATGCACAGAATCTGGATTTCTCATTACAGCATTCTACATATCCAGTAACAATGACTATTCTCTGACCATGACAACAATTCTTTCACTTTCTAAATATTACTGTAACCTGGAATACAATTTCAGTAACAATGACAACAACTCTATAAACTGTGATAGAAACCAATACATGGATTCAATATAGATACCCTACCCGCTGTTGCTGCTGCACAAACTTGCACAATCTGTAATTTGAAATAAAGTAGACACGTGAGAATACACACACTTAAATGTACATGTAGTAATTTGTAATTCAAAACAGAGTACAGTTGCGAATCAGGGCCTAAAGATGCTTACAGAAATCAGTTTAAAGAGTGCTACAAACTAAAGAAAAATGCAATGTACGCAGTACCATTGGTATTGCTGTAGAATAAGGTACTTATATTAATAAGGATATAGAAAGTCCATTTAAGAATCAAAAAGAGATTGAGATGTATAATTATACACAAGAATTCAGTATGATTATATGTATCTGCTTTATGATGGACACGGCAAAAATGTAACAGGGAAGCGGTTATAGATAATAACTGCACTTCACAGAATATACAAATATTTTACAGATCCGATGGTGCAGAGATAGAAACTATCAATGTCACGGGAAATGATATTTGTTCTTGCATAAATTCAAAAAAATCTTAGTAGTCACCTCATATTTTCTACCAATAAGAACCCTGTTATCTCATGGAACACTTCCACCTTGTCCCTAGAACCCCACAAGAAAAGGAGGTGTGTCTTACCCAATTGAATCATCTTTATATCACTAAATAATATGAAGTAATAACTCCACATGCACTAAGTGATAATCCTGTATAGAGTATTCAGATCCTACCATACTTCAGCTATCATGGTTTGTGGCTTTGTGCTAGTCACCCGATAAGATAAAACAAGAAAGATCGTTTGGTAAACCATATTTAATTATTATGACAATGATATGACAGAAGGAGCCCTTTGAATACCATATCGAATTAAGATGACATAATTTATCTCTCCAATATAATTACACTGGAAAACCGAACCTATTTACTCTTGAGAAGGAAGACAATACAGTAAGGCATGAGATGTACTATATATCACAAAGATACAACACAATAACAACGAAGTACTACCGGTTCCTTTGTAGTTTTATAGATTTTGGGATAAGCTTATTTAAACATGGCACAACGTCACTGCAACAAGCTACGATTAGGCATACTTTGATAATCAGTGACTTTACCAAACAAAAACAAAGATGAGTAAAAACAAAAAGATATGACATTCTGTATTGTATAAATTCAGTGGAGAAGGAAAGACAAATATGCCAATGATAAGAACTCTACGAGTTCTGTAAAATTAGGTAATGGAGGGGAAGTAAATTTTGTCTGAACAAAGGAAATCAATCTATGATTTCTTTATAAAGGACAGGACGAATGGGAGGCAGTTTACTTACCGATAAAGGGAGCACGTCAAATACCATATCGAAATATTATGATGCCATAATTTTTCTCTCGAATATTATTACACTGGACCACCGAACCAATTTACTCCTGAGAAAGAAGACAATCTATCAATGCATGATATGTACTATGTATCACAAAGATACAACACGATAACAATAGAGTAGCACCAGTTCATCTGTAGTTTTTTTAGATTTTGGAATAAGCTTGCTTCAACTTTGCACTACAGTTTGCTGAACAAAAACAAAGATATTGGGATACTGCATTCATTATTTAAAATAAATAACCTTAAGATGCTCTGTACACTTTTGATTATGATCAACTTCAGTTATGAAGATTGTTTGAAAATACACTTTCACTATTTATGGAACAAGCTACTGCATACAATATTAAGAGCATCATCTTCCGTATTTGAATTAACAAAAAGAAAATAATTACATATTAACTACATTAGCTTTATCTCATACCCTGGACTACCCACGGTGTCCATCAGGATCATTTTCTGGTTGAAGTAATAATACCTGATTTCAAGAACTCATAAGTATTCCAGAACAATATACTTGCACATGCAAATGGCCTTGCCACATTGGTTTACCAAATTGCAGAGCTAGTCAAGCCTAATATACTTAGACATGGAACGCACTTGCAAAACTCCCTTACAAAGCTGCAGAGCTAGCATCAACATTTTGGGCAGACAAAAATTATATGAGATACTAAGTTACTTGCCTGCTGAGCGGATGCAGGGGACCAGTGACAAATCTAACGGTGTCAAGAAGGTGAACAGCTGCACCACTAACCTGTCGCATTTCTTTGGCTTGGCTTCCTTGTCGGCGCTAAGGGATGTCCAATCTCCATCAAACAGTTTTTTCTTCAGCTTCTCCGCTGCAACAATATCGTGGGATAAATTACTCTCTGCTAGACTACACCCAAATCAGTTACCTCTGGACCATGAACTTTTTAAATAAGTAGAATCAGAACAAAACAGTTCCAAATAATACAGATCTAACTTTGTAATTCTCAGTGAACCTAAAGTGGTCGCTAAAAATTAACTCTGTCAGACTCGAACTCCAAAGCAAAGGATTACTGTTGGAGCGACTTACTGTTGCAAAACAAAGTCTCATCTATCAAAAGTAGCTGCACTTCTCTCTTTACATAACTGATACAATATAACTTTGAAACATTGTAGCATGAAGGAAATGTAAGCTCTACTTTGATCATTTTGATAATAAAGTATAATACGATACTCTCATGGGAGAGTAATTTCAGGGCTGAGTTGCATATTATTCTCTACAACAACAAATCATTTGAGCCAAACAACAGAGGGTGGAACACAAGAGATTTATTTCTAATTTGAAATATGACCATGAAAAAAACTTAGTGGATGATCTTAGATCCCATACCTGCTAGTATTATATGTGCTACAGAATTAAGAGGTTTCATAGACATAACTCATGAATCATAATCAGATGGTCATTGCACAAAAGCATGTCAATACACAATTCATCAGTGGAAAAATATCTTCTATAGTCAAAAGGTATTGCATCTAATACCATGAAACAAATGAAGTTGTACACAAAGATGGTTAAAATAAAGGATCTGATAGCACAGCAGACCATGAAGAAAATATCAAAGCAGACATTTTCCTCTGAATTTTGAGAGGTTCACTAACTGAAAGAAGCACTATGAGTATCCCATAAAGTCACAAATTACGAGTTATAGTATTTCATTTAAATTCACTATGTTCCTATCACAACATTGCTAATTCTTTATGTATCAATAAATATTTATGTTGTGAGATATGTGACAGGCGAGGGCAGAAATCAGTAGGTAGAATGTGTAGACATGTTATTGAACATGAGAAGGCATGTTCTGTCTTATTTTCCAAACTATACATCTAAACACCAATTTAACTGAGATCCCTTGAACACTTAAGTTATTTATATGATACTCAAAGCATGTACAGAACCATTGAACTTTCAGATTTAACCTAAATGTTGCTTAAGTATAAATTGCCACTTTAAGCAGAATCCATTTACCTTGAATTATCTCAAATTGTGAACTTACACAACTTGTAACATGTTCAAAAGCATCTTATAATATTGCAACTAAGCATGGACCAATCAAGAGAAAGAGTGTGTGTTGATTGCTGCATTGCTAGCTACACATAAACATCCATATATATAGTAGCACGCATGAGGTTGTCACTTGACATCCTTTGTAGAGAAGACATGAATCTAGACACTGAAGATCACAGTGTGACTATACATACATATCCACCGCTGAAAACATGTAAGAATATCCATGTCTATTTATAACAATGAGAAGGTAAACTATACACATTGTTATGAACATTGTGCAGCTATCCCAGTACCACACACCCATAATTAGGTCAGGCGGAGGGAGAGATGTCAAGACAAGGTTGTGCAGCTATCCTAGTACCACATGAACTCTAGAATGAGTGCATGACCAATAACACAAGCGGCTACCAATCCAACACAAAACACCTAGCAGGCATTTTGTCGAACACCATGCGTGCAAGGGGTGCAAGAGGAGAAGGGGAGGAGACGCGAACCAGAAGGCGTGGGAGCAACTGGGGAGGTCGACGCGGTCCAGCTGCGAGAAGATCCACGCGATAACTTGTGCTGGTGACGCGGTGGTTGTGGCGGCAGGTGAACAGCTTCGACGAGGCCTCGCAGAGTGCCATCAGGGCGCGAGATCTTCCACGACGGGGGCTCCTCGACCACGCGGACAACCGGCAGCGGCCGATAAGGCCCTCGCTTCGCTGACTACGCCGCGAATTCCCTCGTCCACGACTTCACTGCCTCCTTGCACAGCGACCGAGCCGAACCCCAGGGCTAGGGTTTGCGGCGGCGTCGCGCTCGGGGCCGGAACGGCGAGGCACGAGTGGGGATACAGTGTAGGGGACCAAGGCATAGCTTCCTCTGTGTTTAGCGGCTGCTAATGGGGGTTGTGTTGGCCGGAACGGCGGCACGCGGCGGCGGCATCGCCGGTGCCAGAGGGGAACGAAGAGAAGTTTGCAGGTGTGAGAGGGAACGAGAGAGATGGGGGCGTGGAGTCAGGCCAGTTTTCCCTTGGGCCGGTCTGGGTGGACCAAATTGACCACAGTCTACTTCACTGAAACCTCGTTTTCTATTTACTTCGATCGTTTTTTAACGTGTGTGCTTTATTAAACACTAGTAAATTGGCATTGTGACGATGTCTTTGTTTTTTTACTTTTAGGACAATAGTTTGCCAATTAAAACTATTCTGAGTGTGGACATTATCATGGAAGAGTCAACCAAACCGGCTGCAAAGGAACCCCACCATCTATCACATACTCAGAAAAGTAAAGACTCACCTCTGGTCCTATTAGAGCATCTCCACCGGCGCCCCTAAAATGGTGGCCGGCAGGGCGCCGGCTGGACTGTTTTGGGGGCGCCGGCTGGCCCTCCCTAATAGTGCTCGCGGCCGCCACGGCGACGCCCTCTGGAGCTGCTGCCAGCGTCGTCGTCCTCCTTCTTCACGTCCGGCTTAACGTCCGACTTGACGTCGTCATCGTTGTCGCTGATGTCGAAGACCGGCTGGCCACCGGGCGCCCCTCCTGCCGCTCCTCTGGCCCCGACCAGCGAGTATGCGATGGCAAGTTGCAGGTCGGGGGCGTCTTCCGGGTCATCGGGGTGGTGGGAGAGCTTCGCCATCATCTCCCGGTCCGCGACCCACCATGGCTGGGTCTCCTCGAGGAGCTCTGGCGGGATCTGCTCCCACTCCTCCTCCGGCTCCTCCTTCTTCTTGCGGCGGGGAGGCGCCAATGAAGACCCACCGGCATCCCGGATGACGATGTCGGTGCTGCGCGCTGGTGGTGGGTAGGGCGCGAGTGCGCCGTAGAACGCGCTGCAAAACGCCCGTCCGAGGACGAGCTCCGCGACATCGAATGTGTCGGCGCAGAGCATGCGCTGGTAAAGGGGCGGCGCGCTGGCGGCGGCACGTACCTATTGTACCAGACGCGTCGGCCGACGATGTTGTATCGGGCGATGTGGGCGCCGGTGAACTCCCCGAGCTCGGCCTGCTGCAGCCGCGGCAGCCAGATGCCTTGGCGGGGCGCATTCTCCGGTAGCTCCCAATCGTGCAGCAGGAGCATCTGCCAGCGGTGGCCGATGAGGGCTTCGAGCTCCAGGCCCTCCGGTATCAGCGGGACGGTGTAGCCCGCCATCGACGCGTTCCACCCGTGCGGCAGGTGCCACGCCGGCGGGACGAGGATCGCGTTCTCCCAGATAACCCGCGCCTCCGCCTCGGTGAAGTTTGTCGGCCGGACGAAGCCGCCGCTCCCGCTGACACCTTGATGCGGCACGATGTTGATGTAAATCACCGTCTAGCTAGGAACCCCAAGAGGAAGATATGATGAGCACAGTAGCAAATTTTCCATCAGTAAGAAACCAAGGTTTATCGAATCTAGGAAAAAGCCAAACTCCAGAAGGTGATGTCTGCTAGCTTCGTGACACTCCAACAAGGGCGCCGTTAACGATACTTGTTAGCGCGTCTTCAACTAGTAGCAACGCGGAACCTGCACACAACACAACCAATAACTTTGCTCCCAATTTACGATGAGGTTGTCAATCTCACCGGTTTGCTGTAAACAAAGGAATGAGCGTATCGAGTGGAAAGCAATAGTAGTATGCGAGTAAAGTAAACAGTGCAAGTAAAGTAAACAGGTGATAGCAATATAAAGGAAATTGGACCGGGGTCCACAGTTCACTAGTGGTGTCTCTCCGTAAGATAAATAACGACATGCTGGGTAAACAAATTACAGTTGGGCAATTGATAAAATAAAGATAACGTGCATATGTCGAGAGGATCACTATGAGATTTACTCTGAGCATTACAACAAGATACATAGACCGCCATCCAACTGCATCTATGACTAATAATCCACTCGCGGGGAATCATCCGAGGACCCCTTGAGTATTAAGTTGTGAACAACAGATAACTACATTAAGCAAAGTGTGTAATGTAAACAAAGCATATGCCCTTGGACATAAGAATGTTGTTTTCTCCCTAGTGGCAACAACACATCTACAACCTTAGAGGTTTCTGTCACTCCCCCAGATTAAATAGAGGCAAGAACCCAACTATCGAGCATAAATACCCCCTCTTGGAGTCACTAGTATCTAATCGGCCAAGATAGCTACTAACAATGGAGAGCATGCAAGATCATAAACAACATAGAGATAACATAAGATAATATTCAGCACATCAACTCAATCATAACACCAATATTCATCGGATCCCAACAAACACAACATGTAGAATTACATAATGGTAGTCTCGATCATGTAAGGCAGCTCACGAGATCTAAACATGAAGCACATGGTGGAGAAGACAACCAACTAGCTACTGCTATGGACCCATAGTCCAAGGTAGACTACTCACTCATCGCGCCGGAGGCAAGCATGGCGATGAAGAAGACCTCCGGTGATGATTCCCCTCTCCGGCAGGGTGCCGAGAAGAGCTTCTGGACCCTCCCGATCTCGGGTCGACGACGGCGGCGGATCGCGATGTGTTTCTGGAAAAATGATTGGGTATTTAGGTTTTCCCGTCGGGGGGTCTTTATAGGCGAAGGGGCAGCGTCAGAAGTGGACCGAGGCGGTCACACACATAGAGGGCGCGGCCAGGGCCTGGGCCACGCCGCCCTACTGTCTGGCCGGCTCGTGGCCCCTCACCGTCTCCTCTTCGGTCCTCTGGAAGCTTTGGTAAATTTCTGGATGTTTGGCTTTTGTTTTGTCCAATTCCGAGAATATTTCCTGTGTAACTTTTCTGAAACACAAAAATAGCAGAAAACATGGAACTGGCACTGTGGCATCTTGTTAATAGGTTAGTTCCGGAAAATGCATAAAAACGCCACGAAGTGTAACGAAACACTAAGCAAATGGTATAAAAACAAGCATGGAGCATCAAAAATTATAGATACGCTTGAGACGTATCAGCATCCCCAAGCTTAACTCCTGCTCGTCCTCGAGTAGGTAAGTGATAACAAAGAATAATTTTTTAGGTGACATGCACCTACACAATCTTGACCATCTATGTAAGCATTGTGCGCTGGGATCGAAAGAACTTAAAACATGGGCATGAAAGATATAATCTTGATAGAAGAAACTTAGCAACCATGTTATAACATGAAAAAGAACACAAATGAAAGATCATGAAAATGAAACAATGAAAGTCAAACGTGTGTTCAAATCATATGGAAAAACATAGCAAATGGTTTTCAGCTTGTCCTTCATAGAATAACAAAACATAAATGCATAGGACACCTTCAAGTTTAAGAGGGCGACTAGATACAAATAATTTAAGAACAAGTGAAACCAACATCATGAATCAATCAATGAAAACTTTGGGACAATGCACATTATACTAAGAATGACAACTATGCTCTCTTAGAAAAGGGTTCCGGCGAAAACTCGACAAAATAATGGAAAACCTCGACTTAGGGGAATGATCGGGTTACTCAGAAAAGGGTTCCGGCGAAAACTTCAACAACAACCATCAACCAGTAGGGGACTTCATGATCTGTTGTGACAGCACCTCAGACAAATCCACAGATACGTGGAAAACAGGATTGGAGCTTTATGAGGATGACCACACAATCTTCTCGAGTTCCAACAACAGAGTCCATCATCAGTATCAAGTGTTCACCATCATAGGAGACAATTCAGAGGAATTCGACGTCAACAACAATCCAGTACACAATCCAGCAAACGTAACGAGAGGCGCAAACCATATGGCAGAGGGAGACACTGAGGACTTCGTGGCAACCAAAGCAAAGGTACGACTAACAGTCGACGAATGGAAGACAATTAAAGCAGCGGTCGATGACAACATAGTGATGCGTGGTGAATAACCAGCCCGTTGGGAACCCCAAGAGGAAGGTGTGATGAGTATAGCAGCTAGCTTTCCCTCAGTTTAGAAACCAAGGTTTATCGTTCTTGGAGAGGAGAGACAAACGACTGAAGGTGATGCTTGCTAGTTTGCGACAGCTTCGGACAATTTATATATGGCGCCTCGTCCAAGCTTTGCTTGCTAGCTGCAACGCGGAACCTGCACACACACAACCAAGTACTTTGTTTCCAACTTACGATGAGGTTATCAATCTCACCGGTTTGCTTGAAACAAAGGTTATGAGTGTATCGAGTGGAAAATAGTAAAGTATGTGAGTAAAGTAAACAGTGCGAGTAAAGTAAACAGGTGATAGCAATATGATGAAAATAGGACCGGGGTCCATAGTTCACTAGTGGTGTCTCTCCATAAGATAAATAACACATGCTGGGTAAACAAATTACAGTTGGGCAATTGATAGAATAAAGATAAACGTGATATGTCAAGAAGATCACTATGAGATTTACTCTGGGCATTACAACAAAATACATAGACCGCCATCCAACTGCATCTATGACTAATAATCCACTTGTGGCGAATCAATCCGAGAACTCCACAAGTATTAAGTTGCGAACAACAGATTATTGCATTAAGCAAAGTGTGTAATGTAAACAAAGCATATGCCCTTGAACATATGAATATTGTTTTCTCCCTAGTAGCAACAGCACATCTACAACCTTAGAGGTTTCTGTCACTCCCCCAGGTGAAATAGAGGCATGAACCCACTATCGAGCATAAATACCCCCTCTTGGAGTCACTAGCAACTACTCGGCCAAGATAGCTACTAACAACGGAGAGCATGCAAGATCATAAACAACATAGAGATAACAAAAGATAATATTCAGTACAACAACTCAATCATAAACACCAATATTCATCGGATCCCAACAAACCAAACATGTAGAATTACATAACGGTGATCTCAATCATGTAGGGCAGCTCATGAGATCTAAACATGAAGCACATAGTGGAGAAGACAACCATCTAGCTACTGCTATGGACCCATAGTCCAAGGTAGACTACTCACTCATCGCTCCGGAGGCAAGCATGGCGATGAAGAAGACCTCTGGTGGCGATTCCCCTCTCCGGCAGGGTGCCGGGAAGAGCTTCTGGACCCTCCCGATCTTTGGGTCGACGGCGGCGGCGGATCGCGATGTGTTCTGGAAAATTGATCGGGTACTTAGGTTTTTCCCGTCGGGGGGTCTTTATAGGCGAAGGGGCGATGTCAGAGGAGGGCCCAGGCACCCTCACGCCAGGGTGGCGTGGCCCAGGCCCTGGCCGCGCCAGCCCTGTGTGTGGGGCCCTGGTGGCCCCTCTCCTTCTCTCCTTCGGATCTCTGGAAGCTTCCGGGTAAAATAAGACTCTAGGAACTTGTTTTGTCCAATTCCGAGAATATTTCCTGTGTATCACTTCTGAAACACAAAAACAGCAGAAAACAGGGAACTGGCACTGTGGCAACTTGTTAATAGGTTAGTTCCGGAAAATGCATAAAAGTGCCACGAAGTGTAACGAAACAGTAGGCAAATGGTGTAAAAACAAGCATGGAGCATCAAAAATTATAGATACGTTGGAGACGTATCAAGCATCCCCAAGTTTAACTCCTGCTCGTCCTCGAGTAGGTAAGTGATAACATAAGAATAATTTTTGAGGTGACATGCACCTACACAATCTTGATCATGTATGTAAGCATTTGTGAGCTGGGATCATAAGAACTTAAAACATGGGCATGAAGATATAATCATGACAATAAGAAACTTAGCAACCATGTTGTAAACATGCAAATGAACATAAACAAAAGATCATGAAAATGAAACAATGAAAGTCAAACGTGTGTTCAAATCATAAGGAAAAACATACAAATGGTTTTCAGCTTGTCCTTCAAAGAGAGCAAAACATAAATGCATAGGACACCTTCAAGTTTAAGAGGGCGACTAGATACAAATAATTTGAGAACAAGTGAAACCAACAATATGAATCAATCAATGAACTTTGGGACAATGCATATTACACTAAGAATGACAACTATGCTCTCTTAATGGTGCATTAAGATAGAATGTGGTGACTCAACATAAAAGTAAGAGAAAGGCCCTTCGCAGAGGGAAGCAGTGATTGCGAGTTTTATATACCTTCAAAAATTATGGTACTTACTAGCTTTGAGCTCTCATTGCCCCATCATAGGCATCTTGAATGGTTAGAGTTAATGCGAGTACAATTATGAAGCATATGCTTGACAAATCATAAGTTGAAAACCTCGTGTCCCATGAAGTACGAATACCCAAACCTCATGCTACTCGACTTAGAGTCCCAAGCAGGCTCTTGTCATTGTAAATATATATGTATCATCGAGAACCGCCAACGGGGTACCTCCTTCCCGATGACATGGAACAAGCCCACATCAAAATGATAGGACAAACAGACAATGAACACCTTGACATCTCTTTTATTTACCATTGGTATAGCTTTTTATTGTGAGATGCGTCGTCGAATGTCCACTATGGGCATGCTATAAATTTCCACCATGAATTATGCATGGCTTAGATTGGCGGCCCAGGCGTTTCCCTAACACACATAAAAACTCCATGATCCCGCAAGATTTCCAACTTGTTTCACATCGTGACTATCCATAAACAAAAGATCACGATATCAACTCAAATGAAAGATAGTGCAATGTTGAAAGCTTGCCCCATGACGGCATGGCTGGGCTAATTTCCAACTTACAACTTGCAAGCATAACAACTCAACATAAGAGAGCCACAATGTCAAAATTTCAAAGCGAGAAAAGTAAAATGTGCCATCAGGTTCGTGAGAGCTTTACTGACCAATTTTCGCATAACACCAAAAAGAGTTTAATTTGAAGGATAGATAAAAGCAAGTCAAATATACTTTGGAATAGCAAATTGCTAATAGGTATGTATGATGGACACATTGGAACAACTTGGTTTTTAGGAGTTGGATGCACGAGTAGAGCTCATACTCAGTACAAAATGAGGGCTAGCAAAAGACTGGGAGCGACCAACTAAGAGAGCAATAATGGCCATAATCATGCAAAGTGACAAAGCAACATTAAAAGAAGCATAAGATGGCATCAAAAAGTCAAAAACTAAATGATCATAGAGGCAATGGCGACTTTGTATGAGTTTAACATGTGTGAGCATGCGCTAAGTCAACCCAAATAAAAGCATTAAGGAGAAAACCAAAATAATGCTTCCAAATAATAAAAACAACGCATAATTTTTTCAAAGGCTCATTAAGCAATCTCAGTCATTTGAGACAAGTCATACTACAGCAAAACCACCACTAAGCATACTATCAAAAAGACATCAAGCACGACATGCAAAAGCCTAGGCCGCAGTCTACACAAGCTCCTTTTTGTACCACTTTTTTGCATAAAGCTTTTTCTCTTTTCCAACACCATTTGAACTTTTTTAAAACAACTCTTTTGATGAATACCAACATGGACCAGAGGTCAAAATACACCTTGATGTAAATATATAACAAGATCTGAACACAAATCAAGGTGAAAAACAAAAACTAAACGCAGTTCTAGAAAAAGAGAACACTCGTTGAACGATAAGAGTGAAAAATGGAGTGCTTTGGCAAATGAAAAGCACGAAAACTTCTCCAAAAGGAATTTGTTGGGGTCCAACCATTTATTGCAGCAAACAAAACTAAAGAAAGCTGAAAACTAAAACAACTGACGCTCCAAGAAAAACGCATAGTGCATGAAGCAATACAAATATAGTGTGTTGAAAGGTGACCTGATTTTTGCCGATGAAGAAGGGGTGCCTCGGGGGCATCCCCAAGCTTTGACGCTTGTACCTCTTGGATATTTCTTGGAGTGCGTGGGCATCCCCAAGCTTGAGCTTTTGTCCATTCTTCAACTCATCTCATCATTCTCCAATCCATACACTTGAAAACTTCCTTCATACAAAACTCAACACAATTTTATTAGCAACATTAGTGTAAGCATAATAATGAATTAACCCCTTTTTGCTTCAGGTTTCAATTCAAAACCACCACATATAAAGCATATACTACTGTAGCAACTTCCCCAAAAGTTCCATGATCAAAAGAACTCAAAAAGAAAGCGATTGAGAGGCAAACACAAGTAATGGCAGAAATCTGTCAAAATAGAACAGCTGACAAAGGTCGAAATGTTAGAGGGTTTTCTGTTGCTCAAATTTAAAAAATGTTAAACTAATGAAAGTTTGGATATAACCTGGGGCATATGCACAAGAAATCGCAGGTCCAAAAGATATTCTGAGAATTTTCACGAATTTTTACGGTGCAGCACCGAAATCTGTTTCAGGACAGCAACATCCCCAAATCTTACCTCACTCAAATTAGAGGCTTCTCTTGGCACAAAAACGAAATAAAAATGATAAGGAGAGGTTATTGCAGTAGTAATAACTTGCAAGACTCAAATAAAAGTAAAACAACTGAAAGTAAAAACATTGGGTTATCTCCCAAGAGTGCTTTTCTTTAACGCCTTTGAGCTAGGCGCAGAAAGTGCGAATCAAGTAATATCAAGTGATGAAGCATCAAGCTCATAATTTGCTCTAAGAATAGAGTCAAAAAGTAATTTCTTCCTCTTTCTAGGGAAGTGTTCCATACCTTTCTTGAGTGGGAATTGATATTTGATGGTGCCTTCCCTCATATCAATGATGGCACCTACAGTTCGAAGAAAGGGTCTTCCCAAAATAATAGGACATGAAGCATTGCATTCAACATCCATGACAAGAAAATCAATGGGAACAAGGTTATTCTTAACCATAATAAGAACATCATTAATCCTTCCTAAAGGTTTCTTCTTAGCAACATCAGCAATAGGAACATCATAATAATAATTTTCAAGCGGTGGTAAATCAAGCATATCATAAATTTTTCTAGGCATAATAGAAATACTAGCACCTAGATCACATAAAGCATGGCAATCAAAACCATTAACATGCATATCAATGATGGGTTCCCAACCATCTTCTAACTTCTTGGGAATAGAAGCTTTTTGCTTCAACTTTTCATCCCTAATTTTCATAAGAGTATTGGTAATATGCTTAGTAAAAGCAACATTTAAAGAACTAGCATTGGAACTCAAAGCAAGCTTTTGCAAGAACAAAATAACTTCAGATATATTGCAGCCATCAACATCAAAATCATTAAAGTAAATAGAGCTATCATCTCCTACACTCTAAAAAATTTCAGCACTCTTTTGAGAAAAAGTTTTAGCAGTTTTAGGCTTTTTAACACAAGGAGTGGGATTTTTCTCTACACCAATCAATGTAAGAGGATTGCTAGAATTTGGAGCAACATCATTAGAGGTAGTAATGGTACATACCTTCATCTTTCTAGCCATCTCATCTTCTCTTTCCCACCTGGCATGCAATTCTGCTAGCATCCTAACATTTTCATCAATTCTAACTTGGATAGCATTAGCAGTGGCAAAAGGATCAGGCTTACCGGACATTCTGTTAATCAGAGAAGATTGCACATTAGACAAAGATGAAATATTGGTTTCAGCTTTGGAAACCTTAGCTTGCAACTCAGGAATAGCCTAGTTCAAATTTTCAAGTTGATGACTAATAGTCCTCAACAGAGCTGATTGCTCCTCCATGGTCTTGGTGAAAGCCTTGTTCTGCTCATATTGCACCTGCATAAAATTCTTGGTAGCCTTTTCAAGTTCAAAAATTCTTTCTTCACTAGGCATTTTAGGTCTACCAAGGTAGCTATTATCACCATTAGAAGGAAACGGCCTATAATTGTTACTAGCAAAATTGTTCCTATAAGCATTGTTGTTAAAATTATTATTTCTAATGAAGTTTACATCAACATGCTCTTCTTGAGCAACCAAATAGGCCAAAGGAACATTATTAGGATCAACATGGGTTCTATCATTAGAAAGCATAAGCATTATAGCATCAATCTTATCACTTAAGGAAGAGGTTTCCTCAACAGAATTTACCTTCTTACCTTGCGGAGCTCTCTCGGTATGCCATTCAGAATAATTTACCATTATATTGTCGAAAATCTTTGTTGCGGCGCCCAAGGTAAGGGACATAAAAGTGCCTCCAGCAGCTGAATCCAATAGGTTCCTTGAAGAAAAATTCAGTTTTACATAAAAAGTTTGGACAATCATCCAAGTAGTCAGTCCATGAGTGGGACAATTCTTTATCATAGATTTCATTCTTTCCCAAGCCTGAGCCACATGTTCATTATCAAACTGGCTAAACTTCATAATATTGCTACGCAAAGCTATAATCTTAGCAGGAGGATAGTATCTTCCAATAAAAGCATCCTTACACTTAGCCAATGAATCAATATTATTTTTAGGCAAAGATAGCAACCAATCCTTAGCTTTTCCTCTCAAAGAAAAAGGAAACAACTTAAGCTTAATAATATCACTCTCTATATCCTTATATTTCTACATCTCACATAGCTCAAGAAAATTGTTGAGATGAGCTACAACATCATCAGTACTAGCACCAGAAAATTGCTCTTTCATAACAAGGTTCAACAAAGCAAGCTTAATCTCATAAAAAATTGCAGCAGGAGCAGGTGGCGCAATAGGAGTGCAGATAAAATCACTATTATTAGTGCTAGTAAAATCACACAACTTGGTGTTTTCAGGAGTAGCCATTCTAGCAAAACTAAAAGCAGACAAGTAAAAACAACTATAAGGAAACTAATTTTTTTGTGTTTTTTATAAAACGAAGCAAGTAAAAATAAAGTAAAGCAAAACTTAAAACAAAGTAAAGGATGTGCGTGCGAAACTCCCCTTGCAGAAGTCTTCTTTTCCCCCGGCAACGGCGCCAGAAAATTAGCTTGATGCGGCACGGTGTTGATGTCAATCATCGTCCAGTTGGGAACCCCAAGAGGAAGGTATGACGAGCACAGTAGCAAATTTTCCCTCAGTAAGAAACCAAGGTTTATCGAATCCAGGAAAAAGCCAAACTCTTGAAGGTGATGCCTGCTAGCTTCGTGACACTCCAACAAGGGCACCGTTAATGATACTTGTTAGCGCGTCTTCAACTAGTAGCAACGCGGAACCTGCACACAACACAACCAATAACTTTGCTCCCAACTTACAATGAGGTTGTCAATCTCACCGGTTTGCTGTAAACAAAGGAATAAGCGTATCGAGTGGAAAGCAATAGTAGTATGCGAGTAAAGTAAACAGTGCGAGTAAAGTAAATAGGTGATAGCAATATAAAGGAAATTGGACCGGGGTCCACAGTTCACTAGTGGTGTCTCTCCATAAGATAAATAACGACATGCTAGGTAAACAAATTACAGTTGGGCAATTGATAGAATAAAGATAACATGCATATGTCGAGAGGATCACTATGAGATTTACTCTGGGCATTACAACAAGATACATAGACCGCCATCCAACTGCATCTATGACTAATAATCTACTCGCGGGGAATCATCCGAGGACCCCTTGAGTATTAAGTTGCGAACAACAGATAACTGCATTAAGCAAAGTGTGTAATGTAAACAAAGCATATGCCCTTGGACATAAGAATGTTGTTTTCTCTCTAGTGGCAACAGCACATCTACAACCTTAGAGGTTTCTGTCACTCCCCCAGATTAAATAGAGGCATGAATGATACGTCTCCAATGTATCCATAATTTTTGATGCTCCATGCTTGTTTTTACACCATTTGCTTAGTGTTTCGTTACACTTCGTGGAATTTTTATGCATTTTCCAGAACTAACCTATTAACGAGATGCCACAGTGCCAGTTCCATGTTTTCTGCTATTTTTGTGTTTCAGAAAAGTTACACAGGAAATATTCTCAGAATTGGACGAAACAAAAGCCAGAAGTCTAGATATTTACCGAAGCTTCCAGAGAACCGAAGAGGAGACGGAGCCGAGCCAGAGGGCGGCCACACCACCAGGGGGCGCGGCCTGCCCCTGGCCCGCGCCCACCTATGGTGTGGGCCCCTGGTCCACTTCTGATGCTGCCCCTTTGCCAATAAAGACCCCCCGACGGGAAAAACCTAAATACCCGATCACTTTTCCAGAAACACATCGCGATCCGCCACCATCGTCGACCCGAGATCGGGAGGGTCTAGAAGCTCTTCCCGGCACCTTGCCGGAGAGGGGAATCGCCACCGGAGGTCTTCTTCATCGCCATGCTTGCCTCCGGTGCGATGACTGAGTAGTCTACCTTGGACTATGGGTCCATAGCAGTAGCTAGATGGTTGTCTTCTCCACCATGTGCTTCATGTTTAGATCTCGTGAGCTACCTTATATGATCGAGATCACCGTTATGTAATTCTACATGCTGTGTTTGTTGGGATCCGATGAATATTGGTGTTATGATTGAGTTGATGTACTGAATTTTATCTTATGTTATCTCTATGTTGTTTATGATCTTGCATGCTCTCTGTTGTTAGTAGCTATCTTGGCCGAGTAGTTGCTAGTGACTCCAAGAGGGGGTATTTATGCTCGATAGTGGGTTCATGCCTCTATTTAATCTGGGGGAGTGACAGAAACCTCTAAGGTTGTAGATGTGCTGTTGCTACTAGGGGGAAAACAACATTCATATGCTCGAGGGCATATGCTTTGTTTACATTACACACTTTGCTTAATGCAGTTATCCGTTGTTCGCAACTTAATACTTGTGGAGTTCTCGGATTGATTCGCCACAAGTGGATTATTAGTCATAGATGCAGTTGGATGGCGGTCTAAGTATCTTGTTGTAATGCCCAGAGTAAATCTCATAGTGATCCTCTTGACACATCATGTTGTCTTTATTCTATCAATTGCCCAACTGTAATTTGTTTACCCAGCATATGTTATTTTATCTTATGGAGAGACACCACTAGTGAACTGTGGACCCTGGTCCTATTTTCTATATATTGCTTTCACCTGTTTACTTTACTTGCACTGTTTACTTTACTCGCATACTACTATTGCTTTCCACTCGATACGCTCATACCCTTTGTTTCAAGCAAACCGGTGAGATTGACAACCTCATCGTAAGTTGGGAACAAAGTATTTGGTTGTGTTGTGTGTAGGTTCCATGTTGCTACTAGTTGAAGACGCGCTAACAAGAAATCATTAACGGCGCCCTTGTTGGAGTGTCACTAGGCTAGCAAGCATCACCTTCTGGAGTATTGGCTTTTTTCTACTGGATTGACTACCTTGGTTTCATAACTGAGGGAAAACTTGCTGCTATATTCATCAAACCTTCTCTTGGGGATGCTTGATACGTCTCCAACGTATCTATAATTTTTGATGCTCCATGCTTGTTTTTACACCATTTGCCTATTGTTTCGTTACACTTCGTGGCACTTTTATGCATTTTCCGGAACTAACCTATTAACGAGTTGCCACAGTGCCAGTTCCCTGTTTTCTGCTGTTTTTGTGTTTCAGAAGTGATACACAGGAAATATTCTCGGAATTGGACGAAACAAGTTCCTGAAGTCTTATTTTACCCGGAAGCTTCCAAAGATCCGAAGAGGAGTAGGAGGGGGACCACCAGGGCCCCACACGCAGGGGTGGCGCGGCCAGCCCCCTGGCCGCGCGGGCCCCGCGTGAGGGCGCCTGGCTCCTCCTCTGACATTGCCCCTTCGCCTATAAAGACCCCCCGACGGAAAAAACCTAAGGACCCGATCAGTTTTCCAGAACACATCGCGATCCGCCGCCGCCGTCGACCCGAAGATCGGGAGGGTCCAGAAGCTCTTCCCGGCACCCTGCCGGAGAGGGGAATCGCCACCGGAGGTCTTCTTCATCGCCATGCTTGCCTCCGGAGCGATGAGTGAGTAGTCTACCTTGGACTATGGGTCCATAGCAGTAGCTAGATGGTTGTCTTCTCCACCATGTGCTTCATGTTTAGATCTCATGAGCTGCCCTACATGATTGAGATCACCGTTATGTAATTCTACATGTTTGGTTTGTTGGGATCCGATGAATATTGGTGTTTATGATTGAGTTGCTGTACTGAATATTATCTTTTGTTATCTCTATGTTGTTTATGATCTTGCATGCTCTCCGTTGTTAGTAGCTATCTTGGCCGAGTAGTTGCTAGTGACTCCAAGAGGGGGTATTTATGCTCGATAGTGGGTTCATGCCTCTATTTCACCTGGGGGAGTGACAGAAACCTCTAAGGTGGTAGATGTGCTGTTGCTACTAGGGAGAAAACAACATTCATATGCTCAAGGGCATATGCTTTGTTTACATTACACACTTTGCTTAATGCAATTATCTGTTGTTCGCAACTTAATACTACTGGGGTGTTCGGATTGATATCCCCGGGAGTGGATTATTAGTCATAGATGCAGTTGGATGGCGGTCTATGTATTTTGTTGTAATGCCCAGAGTAAATCTCATAGTGATCTTCTTGACATATCACGTTTATCTTTATTCTATCAATTGCCCAACTGTAATTTGTTTACCCAGCATGTGTTATTTTATCTTATGGAGAGACACCACTAGTGAACTATGGACCCCGGTCCTATTTCCATCATATTGCTATCACCTGTTTACTTTACTCGCACTGTTTACTTTACTCGCACTGTTTACTTTACTCGCATACTATATTATTTTCCACTCGATACGCTCATAATCTTTGTTTCAAGCAAACCGGTGAGATTGACAACCTCATCGCAAGTTGGGAACAAAGTACTTGGTTGTGTGTGTGCAGGTTCCGCATCACCTTCAGTCGTTTTGTCTCTCCTCTCCTGATCGATATTAAACCTTGGTTTCTTAACTGAGGGAAGACTAGCTGCTATACTCATCATACCTTCCTCTTGGGGTTCCCAACGGGCTGGTTATCCACCATGCACAAGGACAGTCTGCTCCCACGTCAACTTGGCACCAGCAGCTAATTTTCTGGCGCCATCAACAAGAAGCAGTTTCCAACTGGCCGGTCATTTACATTATCATCTACTCCCTCCGTTTGGAAATATAAGATGTTTTAGCTTTGTGAAGTGAATGTATCTAGACATCTTTTAGTGTGTAGGTTCGCTTGAATCTATACACTAAAATATATCTAGATATATTAGCTTCACAAAGCTACAACTTCTTATATTTGTAAACGGAGGGAGTACACGCCAGCAAAACATCACAAGTTTTCTGGTACCATTACCGAGGACTGAAGAAGAAGAATCACCTACATCAAGACCGCGCCATCAATGAACCCAACTATCGAGCATAAATACCCCCTCTTGGAGTCACTAGTATCTACTCGGCCAAGATAGCTACTAACAACGGAGAGCATGCAAGATCATAAACAACATAGAGATACCATAAGATAATATTCAGCACATCAACTCAATCATAACACCAATATTCATCGGATCCCAACAAACACAACATGTAGAATTACATAATGGTAGTCTCGATCATGTAAGGCAGCTCACGAGATCTAAACATGAAGCACATTATGGAGAAGACAACTAACTACTACTGCTATGGACCCATAGTCCAAGGTAGACTACTCACTTATCGTGCTGGAGGCAAGCATGGCGATGAATAAGACCTCCGGTGGCGATTCCCCTCTCCGGCAGGGTGCCGGGAAGAGCTTCTGGACCCTCCCGATCTCGGGTCGACGATGGCGGTGAATCGCGATGTGTTTCTGGAAAAGTGATCGGGTATTTAGGTTTTTCCCGTCGGGGAGTCTTTATAGGCGAAGGGGCAGCGTCAGAAGTGGACCGAGGCGGTCACACACATAGGGGGCGCGGCCAGGGCCTGGGTCGCGCCGCCCAACTGTGTGGTCGGCTCGTGGCCCCTCTCCGTCTCCTCTTCGGTCCTCTGGAAGCTTCGGTAAATTTCTGGATGTTCGGCTTTTGTTTCGTCCAATTCCGAGAAATATTTCCTGTGTAACTTTTCTGAAACACAAAAACAGCAGAAAACAGGGAACTGGCACTGTGACATCTTGTTAATAGGTTAGTTCCTGAAAACGCATAAAAACGCCATGAAGTGTAATGAAACACTAAGCAAATGGTGTAAAAACAAGCATGGAGCATCAAAAATTATAGATACGTTTGAGACGTATCACACCTTTGCACGGCATCATCGTCGGTGGAGGTGGTGTGATGGGGAGAAGTCAGGCGACGGCTCGAAGAGTGAATGGTGGGCGGCGGGGAGAAGTGAGGCATCGGGGGGAAGAAGGGGGGTTTTATGGTGGGGAGAGAAGCTCCACCGGCGCGCATTCATGGCGGGAGGCAGCCATCGCCGCGTGGCCGTCGGGCTCCGCGCGGCGCCTCGGGAACCCGTGGCGCACTGAAGGCGACGACCGACGGCGGTCGCGTCATCACAAAATACGCTGTCGTTGGCCGCGCTCGCTTACATGCGGGGCCGGGGTGTCGGTAGCGAGTTGCCGCGTGCTGCCGGCGCCCCCGATAGGATCCTACGGGCCGGCGCGGGGGTGCCGGCTATTTTTTTCGGCTCGATGGCGCGCCGGCTTGCTTTTGGGGGCGCCGATGTGGCCCTATTTTGCCCCCCAACGCGCTGGCCGCATTTTGAGAGCGGGGTTGGGGCCACCAGTGGAGATGCTCTTAGCCTAAACAGATGTTGTCATTATCCATATTCCCACTATAAACTAAAACATTGGTTTCATTTATCGTCTATATATGTGCAGCCGCATCACAATTAATACTTTACAAAATTGAATTTCCAAAAATATACATACAACCTTATCCAACCTAAAATCACTTCATGAACTAATAGAAAATAGTTCTAGTTAATTAAAAAAGCATGAAACATCCTACTTATACTAACGTGCATTCAACTAATGTATGTAGCTCGAAGTATGCAGGACGCTCCTTCCGAGGAACCTACATCACCGCCGTCGGCACTCGGCAGTGATTTTGTCTTTCACATACCACCTGATTATAGTGGGACATGGGTGGTGACAACTGTTGCTTGGACTGTCGTGCTTGACCTCAAACCTGAAAAAGTATAATCACCTTTTTCTATTTCAATGTCAACTGATCTATATATTTCTACCTTAACAAAAAAATTAATGGATAAATAATCGGCATAAATAGCGTCCAATCAAGCATATGTAAGGTACATGAAACAACATATACCGTCTAAACATTTCGATACACTTGGCAGGTTACCATGTAGTAATTTTGTTACTATCGAGTCTGACTATCCCATTGCTTGTGTTGAATTTTAAAGAACTGTTTTCTCTTATATTTCTTAGTATTTGCACAAATGGTGCTAACCTGAAAAAAATGTTATTTACAAGCATAACTAACTCTCAAAAGGAAATCTAAGACCCTATTGTGACGGTATTTAACTGACAAAATTTAACTGGGAAAGCAAGGGCAGACATATCCCTATATGTGGAAAAAGATTACATCAATCACCTCTAGTTCTTAACTTTTCTGGACAAGGGATCTTGATGAGCCTATACAAGGATGGTACCATATTGAAGGGGATGATCACATTGTATTCCAAATTGGGTGGGAATATTTTACAGAAATGACAGGCATTGGAGATGGATCTCTCCTTTCACTGAATGCTGAAGCAAGAAATGCAGCAATCTGTCTTGACTTGATTGAAATAATGAACCCATGAAGATTATTATATTGGTTGATGCTGCTACCCAGCTTGTTACTGCTACCTAGCTTGTTACTCCTTAATTAGTTTATGTTTGCTCATTGATCAGTTCTTGTTGGTCTTCAATTAGATCATGTTGCTCTTTAATTAGTTGTTGTTACTTTCTAATTAGTTGATGTTGATCATTAGATGCTAAAGATTCTATTATTCCTTAATGTTGTAACTCCTTATTTACTGTTTGATCTAGATTCAATGATATCTTTTGAGGCACATCTTAAAGTGCCCCTAAAGTAGCTACCTTTTGGGGGTGCCCCAAAAGGTAGCAAGCTTTTGGGACACTTCTTCAAAATGCCCCAAAATCTTTGTAATTAGAGGCACTTTAATCGAAGTGCCCCAAAATATACATGCATTAGGGGCATTTCGATCAAAATGCCCCAAATTCGAACTTTTTGGGACACTTTGAAAAATGCCCCTACCCAAAGTGCCCCTAAATGCATAACGTGCACTAGTGATATGAACAGAAACAACACCAAAATGAATTGGAGAGAGTGTTTTTTTTTTTTGCAAGAAACATATGGTTGATGTCTTCTGCTAAAAACTGAGAATCAAGATCTGCATAATGACACCTTGTTCCTTCAAAAAAATATCTATAATGACAACTGGTTGCGAGAGCATGTATATTGGCATGAAAAACTATGTAAGATCGATCGTGAGAAGCACGAAGCAACGAACAAGGGAGCTATTATTCTCGGGTACGGACGAAGCAACGACTTGTGCTCACGTAGAGGAATCATCAATAATTTACTAGTGATATCTTACTAACACAGCTCCAAAATCAACCAGGTGCAATGTACAATTAATTATTTTCGATTCCAAGATTGAGAATTGAACACATCATACCTAGCTGCAGAAATCAACGTGTAATCTCTTCTCCTTTCCACAGGTTTCATGGCAGGCCATAAACAATTTTTTCAATAGAAAAAACAATTGGAAGAGAAAGTCTTTGATCGTTCTAGCGCCCGGTATATATTGACCGCGCCTGGCCTGGTTGTAGCAATATCGTTCATCAGACGATCACAGAACCAAACACTTACCGGTCATCCTCCCATTTGCAGCCTTTCGGTATCAACCTACGAGAGGAGGAGATATGAAGGCCAGTTCAGGAGCATTGCTCGCCGTCATGGCGGTCGCCGCATTGACCACGACGGCGCTGGCGAAGAATTACACGGTGGACGACTCCATCGGCTGGGACACGTACGTCAACTACGACAAGTGGACTGCCGGCAAGACCTTCATGGTCGGCGACAACATAGGTAATCCTTCGATCACCCTGTCCTGCCATTCCTATGGTCTGCGTGTTTTCTTCTCAATGGTAGTGTGTAACACACTGCGCGCATCAACCCAAATTTGGCAGAGTTCAAGTACGACGTGTACCACAACGTGCTGGAGGTGACCAAGGCTGACTACGCCAGCTGCGCCACCGGCAAACCCATCTCCACCCACTCCGGCGGCTTCACCACCTTCGAGCTCACCGAGACCGGCACCCGTTACTTCATCTGCGGCATCCCGCGCCACTGCACCAACGGCACCATGCACCTCAAGATCACTACCGTCGCTTACGACGCCGCCACCGCCGCCGCAATAGAAGCAGCAGGGGCGCCCGGCGCTGCGCCTTCTCCGGGCTCGCTTCCTTCCCCTCCCGCCGACGTCTACGCGGACGCCAGGACCGCGCCGGCGGGCGCCCCGACCGCGCCCAAGTCGTCGGCATCCGCGCCACTATATCAGCAGGCGTCGGCGGCCGTGGCCGGGCTGGCGTTCGCTGCCCTCCTGGCAATTGCCGCGTAAGTCAAGCAACAGACGAACGATTTCTGCGGACGTTCTAGTACGGGTACACCGTTGTATGCATCTGAGTATTCATTTCGAGGCGTGGTTAACTATTCTTTGTACAAGGCTCTCTCTTTTTTTCTTGTTTTTTTTTCATGTCTTAATTCCTTGTATTTGGTGTCTGGATGGATACTATGTAACTCCATTTTGAAACAGGTCTTCGTAATTTGATACTAGTACATGTTTTTTGCGATAAAATTGATACTCCGTACTGCATTTCGGTTTGTCCTAGTGTGCTTTGGTGCGTATGTGATTCTAAATGTTTCTCAGATGAACTGTGTTCTTGGTTTCGCTTTTTCGATGCAACTTGCTGCCTGTTGAGTTGCACTGCTCGCACATTTGCTGATGCTCCTGGAAATGCTATGAACAAGGAACGGTGACACAATAGAAAAATAAGTCATCGATTCTCAGCTAATAATGCAGGAAAATGTTAACTATTGGTATAAGATCAGTGGGCGGCACGTCTTCCTACAGAGGAATTCAATCCATTCATGTTCCTGCGTTTTGCAACTCCTTTTCACATGGGAGAGAGAGAATCGTGAGACCAACTCGGTCCAAGAGACTTAACCAATAGCTATAGCCAAATTATGGTATACACTTATACTCCCCTCTGTCCCATGACATTAAATATTGTTGCAACCAATATACTTCCTCCGCTTCATAATTCTTGACATGACTACAATTCAAATTTGTTCAAATTTAAACTATGACCAGGTTAAAAATTATGAAACAAAGGGAATATGAGTTAACAGGTTATAATAACATCTTATATCAGGGGACAGATGCAGTATATCTTATATTACGAGGCAAATGGAGTACATTGGTACTGTGGATGGGTGTGCCCCCTTCGTGCAACCATTTTCAGCGGAAACGGCTAGTGCGTTTGTGGTAACTAATGCACCTTTTTTTGTTGGCTTTCTTCTAAAATATGACATTTCAAAGCTTTTGCATGATCAAAAGAATTGCTATACACCAAATCACGGGTGACATGGAAAAAGATAACGAAAGAGGAGGCACAAGGTCTGATCACAATTTCACTGAACGGGTGGTATTTATTTACTAACAATGTACAACGGTGTCAAGATCACATGTCACCAAACGATGCAACGAAGATGCTTGAGTTCTATTCTGTGTTTAACTACATAGTGTTACTGACGACCAAAACAGACCTGAATGGAAGGCAGTTTCACCCTCCTTCCTCACAAGATAGATGAGGCAAATGATATTTTCTGGCTTATGCAACAGGAGGGCAAGACTTGGGATCATCGGAGGTATCAACATCAGAAGGCGGCATGAATTGCCACATGGGAAATCCATGGTAGCCAATGACAGGCATCATCAGCTTCTGCCCTGCCACTTGCCCTTGGGGAGCAGCAAATGCAGTTGCCGGGATAACCGAAGGGTGTGGTAGGTGAGGTACGAGGCTCTGACGGGCACTCATGAACTTAATCTGCTGCTCCAGGCTTTCTTTCTCTGCCTTCAGCTTTTGCTTCTCATCCCGCAGCTCATTCTTCTCAGCCTGCAAAATCCGAAAGATATGGGAATCAATTTGTTTGTTGGATGAACCTTACCACAGTAACAACTAATGTTTAAACAAAGAAATTAATGCAAAAATATTGAGCAGGTTTAAAAGTTAACGGCTTGCTTGAGATGTACAAGCCTATGGAATCAACAAGATAGTAGTTCATAACCTATATACAGTGGAGCAGGTTAAGAAAATCTTATTTGAATATCAGATCTATTTCTAACAAACCGGAACAGTACAAACCTTCAGCTCTTTAATCTTCTCTTGGAGAGACTCGTTTGAATCCTTCAGCTTCTCTGCTTCACTACGCAGTTCAGTTACAGCACGAATAGCATCATTCAATATAGCACACTTGTCGATTTTAGGCGTTTTGCCTGGGTCCAAGACAGCACCTAATTCCAAGAACCTGACAGAAACAAGACCATAAACTCCATGTAAACTAACAGATAAAATGCTGCCACAAGAAAAACAAATACCTCTCGTTTAGCTTGTCCCTTCTCACTTTCTCCCTGCAAGCTTTGGAGCTGGGCTGAACACCAGCTTCTGACCTAGGCCTGTAGCAATTTCATGATAAGTTGGAAATACTCAAACAGAAAAAAGTGAATTAAGGGAAATAAGCATAGACAGAAACAAACCGTTTATTTGTTGGCTGTCCTTTGGCATGGTCCCAGTCCACAGAAACAGAGCTATTGATTTCGACACTGGTGAATAAGTAAAATTCTCAATTGAGAATGTAAAAACCGCCATAATAAGAGAACAAATACTATATCATGGCAATGTAAGACACATCACTTGTCACTTGTTAGAAAGTAAATTTGGAGTTAAGAAAGTCAAAATCACAATATACTGCATAATAATAAGCTTACCAAATCGGCTAGCAAGGGCAATATACTAAGAATCGTAAAACTTTAAAACAGACAGCATACATTATGTGAATTATTGCCATGAGAAAAAGTTTTGCATTGAACAACACAAGAGTCGCCTCTTTCATGCCGAAGTATGATAACTCAGAGAACTATCATAAATCAAAGAGAAGTCCTTCCCAAAGTGTAATCATAAACAATTTCCAACATGGACCATGCTGGACTTCAAGCTGGGAAAAAATGGGATTGCTCACTATCCGTCTCAAATTATCATATAATGCAATGTATTTTACATACTCTTGATCTGAAAAGTTGGATCACTGCTAAAATATAAGTATCCGCCATATAAATCTTGACATCAGTTTTATACTCAGCATAAAATGAACTCAATCCCTTAGATCCCTAAATGGCACCAAATGACCATGTCAGTTTTTTTTCATTTAAAGGAACATAAGCTTTTCGCTCTCTTTTCCTCTTTGTAGAAAGGGCGATCATAGAGGCAGCATGTTTCTGACATTGGCACTGGCGATTCTTATCCCCCGAGGGCCTTGTGCTTGTTGATCTGACCGGAACAGACACATGGAGCTGTAGGTTAGGTCCTAGTAGATTAGGGTTATGGCTGTCCGACAACGTGGCGGGCTGGCGGCAAGTAAGGTGATTTGGGTCAGCCCCCAACGCAGATGGATCTAGGAACTGGTTTACTCAATACGGTTTTTTCTCCTCCAACTCAGTTGTCGCGGCAGCGCGCACTCAAGGGGCTCTACGAAGCTCGGGAGGCTGTAGAGCAGTCTGAAACGGCGGTGGTCACGCATGGAGGCAGCATCGACGGATGCTGGAAAGCAGCCAGATCTACGTTGAGTGTGCATAAGATGGATGGCGGATCTTCTTCTTTCCTTTGATGCCGTCGACTGGTGACAGCATTGTCTAGAGTCCGACGGCAGGTTCGCCACTCAGCCCCCGTAGATGTGCCACTAAGGAAACGGCTTATCATTGGGCAAGCCACATCTGAGGCGCATAAAGCTCAAGAACAGCGAGGGAGCCGCGCCGGGCTTGGGTAAGAAGGTTCTTTGTCTCCTCTTATTCCGGCTGTTGCTCCAACAGCACAAAAGAAAGGCAGCACGCGACAATCAGGGCCTGATAGTGTTTTTGTTTCCCTATTTCGGGTTCATTGTGTACGAGTGTGGAGACAGTGGTGGTTCCATGGTCTTCCTTTGAGTGCTTATCTTGTAAGGATATCTTTGATATACGAAAGGAACCCGCATTGGCCTCTAAACTGACTTTTTCAGTTGATCTCTCTCCTAGGTAAGCCAGAATAAGGATGGAACTGTGTATGCATAATATGCACTGCATATGAAGTATACGCACCTTTCGCAAAACACCGATTTAACATCCATGTAACAAATCATTTCATCTAACCTACCTAGTACCATTGGCGACCACTCCTAGCACGCAAAAATGTCACTCCGGCATGAAAGTTCTATATAGGTTCTGATCTGGCAAGCGTGTGATTTCTACTCCATGATCCACATATTTCACAGGGTTTACCAACCTACAGACACACGCCTAACAACAATAGCTCATCTCAGTTCGCGCCATAGTAGGTGATAAAATACGAAATCAGGACACGGGATATATAACCATCGAGCCGAGCCGCTGGTAAGCGCGATCGAGCCCGAGGAGGCGAGAAACCGCGATTACTTACCAGTGATTGGGAGCCGGGGTGGCGGAGACGGCCTGCGTCTGAGCGTGCATCTGTGGCTGCATCGGCGGGTTCCAGTAGAAGCCTCCTGCGGCTGTGGCTCCAAAGTCGGCGGCAGCAAGGTCGTCCATGAGGGGGCAGTCGAAGACCCAGTTGGAGCCTTCCGGGGAAGCCATGACGACGGAGCGGCTCGCCGTGGCCGGCGACGGTGGCTAGGGTTTCGCTGTCGCGTCGGGATTTGGGGGAAATTTCGAGGGGTGGTGAGGGGAGGGGAGGAAGCAGGGGAAGCGGTCGTGGGCTCCGCCGCCGAGATAAGGATCAATCGAAGAGGAGCACGAGGTTAACGAGTACGGACATTTGGGTCTGCCTCTAATGGGCCTAAAGCTTGCGGGCCTATAATATACTCCCTCCATTTTAAAATATAAGATATTTTAGCTCTGTGAAGCGAAGGTGTCTAGACATGTTTTAGTATTTAGGTTCACTTAAATATACACACTCAAATATATGTATGTTTTAGCTTTGTGAAGCGAAGGTGTCTACCATTAACTGGTGTCTACATACATTTGCTTCACAAATCTAAAACATCTTATATTTCGAAACGGAGGGAGTAGTAAATAAAAAGGGTGCAGGTGTATACAAGCTGATTTAGTACACCCTCGATCAAAAAAAGTGTCTGTGATAGTTAAAGGGAGTATAAAGTTTACAAAATCAGCTACTTATTATTTTAGCCGATAGTTTGGTCTTCTGTTCGGTCACGACCGAAGTGCTCAACAGAAGATGATGTTCGTCCAAAAAAAACAAATTTTGGAGGAGGACTGACAACTGAGTGCACACGCCCATGGAAATGGTAAAAGCCCACCTGCTTTAGCCCCAACGTCCGACCGCCCTGCATTTGTTTGTCAGTACCTCCCGTGCGTGTAGATACTCAGCCAACAGTCCTGTGCATCAGACTTAGAGACCAGCATCATATAGCGACATGGTGGGGAGGGCAAGCCGCCTAGAGGCAGAAGATGGTGGGCGGGGTCCAACGGGGTTGGGATCTGGAGTTAGGTAGGCCGGGACTCGGGAAAGGAAATCAGGTTGGAACTGCGAATGGTAACAGCCAAAGGGGAGAGCTAGCTTATCGACCCCGATAGTCTCAGCCTCGGACTTCTCGAGGAAGATCTACAGTACTGACTATTGGGCCTTGGAGAGTAGACGAGCTACGACTGGGCCGCTTGCACATGATTTCGGTCTCATCGGTCTGTTCGGGTACCAAACACATGCAGACGGAACTGACCAGACTAATTCGGTCTTTAAAATTTTCTGCCCAAATTTCTAGTCGGTCTTTTCGGTTTCGGTCTCTTCGGTTTCGGTCTTCTCGATTTTGGTTTTCAGTTTTCGGTTTTTATGCCCACCCCTAGTCAGCACCACTCGCAGCCAACAAGCCTCATGATGAGGCATCAGCACACACATCACCACAATCGCCACAAAAGTTGATATGTGAGTCCCTTTCCAAATCGACGGTTCAAACTCACACGCAACTCAACCAAATTACCAAATGCCAACTATACAGTCTTATTTTGTGGTAACACTCACAGTGCATTTGGTAGTAAAGTATTTTTTTTAAAAAAATCTAAGAATACTGGTATTTCTAAAAAATATTATGGTTGGAAATACTTTGAGTTTTTTGCTTTAGCAAAACATTTTAGTATTATATACCATAGTATTAGCAAGAACTATAGTATTTTGTGCACTATTCAAAAAATTGGTCCAAACCTCAACATGTCATTTCGTGAAATCTAAATAGAAGAATCGATATTGTTTCTACGATTAGTCACTTTGTCTAGGAAAAATGCTCTTGATATGCCACAGTCATTTCTTAGTTTCATCTAGCATTCTTGCTGGCAAATCGGAAAAAATGTGAGATAATCCAAAAAAAATGCTCTGCTAGCAACAATATCAGCAAAATATCTTAGTCTAACACCCGCATCCATAAATCATTCTTTACATTTTGTTACAACCACTATTGGCACGTGACAAACTAAATAAGCAAATTGTGCCAAAAATGTAGGATTTCTATATTACAATAATATTTCCTTTCCAAAATAAGTGACCCAACTTTATCTAGATATGGATGCGCGTATTTCAATATGTAGACACATTTGTATATATAAAAAATTGAGACACATAATTTTGGGATGGGGGGAGCACAATTCTTGAACCCACATAGATACTTGTAGAAAATATAAAAGAAAAAACTAAACATCATAACCCACAAGACTCTCTTGCATCCTTGGTGATGCCTTCCAAAACACATGGGTGCTTTGATCTTTTCTTGTTCCCAACAATAACATTATGAAGATGATCTTATCTTATACTAAAACACTAAAGATCCAAAGGTAGCTGGATCCGGTATCACCCAGCGAGCCCGCGGGAGGGGTGTTACTAACTATGCGGATTATCAATCTTGAATGGGTGTTTTTGGCATGCTTAAAACTCATGTGTGTTTTGCCGTGAACACATGGATGAGACGCTGCGACTATTTTGGGTCTGATTCACGCTCAATGGGTGAGATGTTGCCACGATTCTGGGTCTGCTGCAAATGTTGCCCAATGTTATTCCTCTCATATTGCATATGTGTGTTGACTTTTATCTCAAGGTTTTGATGTGAGTAGGGATGGGAATTCGTTCATGATCAATAATTTGGTCTTTGTACTTTGGTCTATTTTAAATTTGGTCCTTCAAAAATAAAGATTGAAATATATTTGCTTATTTTACTACCTGAAAAATTTGGGTAACTAATAATAATTTGGGTTTGGGTTCGGTCACGACCGAACAACATCGTGATGTTGCCAACACAAAGGTTAGTGAAAAAAATTAGCATTTCAATTATATTTAGAAGATTTTTTAGAGTAATATTGTTTTTTAAGGGTAAACGTTGGGAGAGAGTCCCACTGCAATTTTTATAAATAAAGAGAGTTAGATATTTGCATAAATACATGAAACATGGTAAAAACAGTTCTATAATTTACAATACTAAGTTAAGTAGCCAGTCTCTAAATTGAGCTGAATGTTTTTTCTTCATTCTGTATTGGACCCATCTCAGCTCGTGTTTGTAGATAGCTTTCCAATTGGCAATCGTTAGATTCTCATTCTTGAAGATCTTGTTATTCCTTACAATCCAAATGCTCCAAGCTGCCAGAATTATAATTTCCATGAAGAATGGTACATGTAATTTCTCTCTGAGGTCTGTAAATGTTTCCAAGATTGACAGTCCTTTTAACCTGTTTGGGCAGATAATATCCCAGCAATCTGAAGCAAAAGGACAGGTGACAAAAAGGTGGTGAAGACTTTCCTCATGACTGCAAGCTAAAGTTGCACAATTGTATGATTGAATTATAAATTGTTTCCTTCCCAGCAAGTTCCTTGTATTCAGTCTATCATGCAATAAAATCCAGAAGAAAAGTTTGTGTCTTGCTTGACATAAGGATTGCCAAATCCATTTGAAGTGTTGGGGAACAATCTGAAACCCCATCAGCGCTTTGTAAGCCTGTTTTGTATTGAATTCTTTCCCTCCCCAAATATAACTCCATTGATCAATATTTCCCTATTGAATAGTGTTCATTGTTGCATCACACAAAGTTTCCATTGCCTCAAATTCTGAGAAAGCTTGTTGTGACAATGGTAAGTGAAAAAGATCTTCAAGGAATTCAGTTTCCATAACTTGGTGAACAGTTGAATTTGTGTTCTTTGCAAATGTTAAAAGGTGTGGGAATTTATGCATGATGCATTCAGAATCCCAAAGATCAGTCCAGACCAGTACTGATTTACCATCCCCAATGTGGCACCTACTGAGACCTTTGTACTTGTCTAGAAGTTTGAGATGAGCTTTCCACCAGAATGATCCCTCAAGGTGATATCATGGCAGTTGACCTTGACCATACTAAGATGACCAAATGCTGGCTGGTGCTGGCGCTAAGTTGACGCGGGAGGTTTTCTTCAATCTTTGGAAGTATTCTTCTTTAGTTCTCCGGCAACGGCGCCAGAAAAACAGCTGATGGCTAGTTGATGAAGGAGATTATTCTTCTTCGTCCCCCAGCAACAGTCCTTGTGCGTGGTGAATGACCAGCCCGTTGGGAACCCCAAGAGGAAGGTATGATGAGTATAGCAGCTGGTTTTCCCTCAGTTAAGAAACCAAGGTTTAATATCGGTCAGGAGAGGAGAGACAGGCGACTGAAGGTGATGCTTGCTAGTTTGCGACAACTGCGGACAATTTATATATGGCGCCTCGTCCAAATTTTGCTTGCTAGCTGCAACATGGAACCTGCACACACACACAAACAAATACTTTGCTCCCAACTTACGATGAGGTTGTCAATCTCACCGGTTTGCTTGAAACAAAGGTTATGAGTGTATCGAGTGGAAAACAGTAAAAATATGCGAGTAAAGTAAATAGTGCGAGAAAGTAAACAGGTGATAGCAATATGATGGAAATAGGACCGGGGTCCATAGTTCACTAGTGGTGTCTCTCCATAGATAAAATAACACATGCTGGGTAAACAAATTACAGTTGGGCAATTGATAGAATAAAGATAAACGTGATATGTCAAGAAGATCACTATGAGATTTACTCTGGGCATTACAACAAAATACATAGACCGCCATCCAACTGCATCTATGACTAATAATCCACTCCCGGGGATATCAATCCGAACACCCCATTAGTATTAAGTTGCGAACAACAGATAATTGCATTAAGCAAAGTGTGTAATGTAAACAAAGCATATGCCCTTGAGCATATGAATGTTGTTTTCTCCCTAGTAGCAACAGCACATCTACAACCTTAGAGGTTTCTGTCACTCCCCCAGGTGAAATAGAGGCATGAACCCACTATCGAGCATAAATACCCCCTCTTGGAGTCACTAGCAACTACTCGGCCAAGATAGCTACTAACAACGGAGAGCATGCAAGATCATAAACAACATAGAGATAACAAAAGATAATATTCAGTACATCAACTTAATCATAAACACCAATATTCATCGGATCCCAACAAACCAAACATGTAGAATTACATAACGGTGATCTCAATCATGTAGGGCAGCTCATGAGATCTAAACATGAAGCACATGGTGGAGAAGACAACCATCTAGCTACTGCTATGGACCCATAGTCCAAGGTAGACTACTCATTCATCGCTCCGGAGGCAAGCATGGCGATGAAGAAGACCTCCGGTGGCGATTCCCCTCTCCGGCAGGGTGCCGGGAAGAGCTTCTGGACCCTCCCGATCTTCGGGTCGACGGCGGCGGCGGATCGCGATGTGTTCTGGAAAAACTGATCGGGTCCTTAGGTTTTTTCCGTCGGGGGGTCTTTATAGGCGAAGGGGCGATGTCAGAGGAGGAGCCAGGCTCCCTCACGCGGGGCCCGTGCGGCCAGGGGCTGGCCGCGCCACCCCTGCGTGTGGGGCCCTGGTGGCCCCCCTCCTACTCTCCTACGGATCTCTGGAAGCTTCCGGGTAAAATAAGACTTCAGGAACTTGTTTCGTCCAATTCCGAGAATATTTCCTGTGTATCACTTCTGAAACACAAAAACAGCAGAAAACAGTAAACTGGCACTGTGGCAACTTGTTAATAGGTTAGTTCTGGAAAATGCATAAAAGTGCCACGAAGTGTAACGAAACAATAGGCAAATGGTGTAAAAACAAGCATAGAGCATCAAAAATTATAGATACGTTTGAGACGTATCACCAAACTAAGTTTACCCAAGGGATATCCAATCTGTTGTAGAATTTATGCAAATTTTTCAATAACAGAGCATTATTCTGTGTATCCAAGTTCAGAATTCCTAGCCCTCCCTGATCCTTTGGTTTACAAACAGTCTTCCAAGCAATGAGAGCAGGGCCTTTTGATTGCACTTCAGTGTTTGTATTTTCCTCCACAGACAATGTCTCATATATTTAACAATTTGATTCTTTATTGTTACTGGGATGTCAAGACATGCCATAAAAGAGATTGGTAATGAGGCAAGAACAGATTTTACTATAAGAAGTTTCCCTCCATAGTCAAGAAAGTCCACAATTCCACAGAGTCTCTTTTCAATCCTTTGCACCATAGGTAGAAAATGTTCTAAAGTTGGCTTGCTAATTCCCAGAGGTAGACCTAGGTAGGTAAATGGAAGTTGACCTTTTTTGCATAATAAAGTATTAGCAAAATATGTCAATCTTATATCATCCATGTTGATTGGCATCATACAAGACTTGTTGTAATTCACTTTCAGCCCAGTTGATTCAGTGAGAGAGTATAGAATTTCCTTCAAACACATGAGTTCAGATGCATTTGCTCTCATCACCACCAGAGTGTCATCAGCATATTGAATCACAGGAAAGTCAGGACAAGCTGCTCTATTGATAGGTGGTGAAATTAACTGTTGGTTCATAGCCTTATTGAGAATAGCTTGCAGTAAATCAGCAGCTATGACAAAAATTAGAGGTGATAAAGGATCTCCCTGCCTAACCCCTCTTTTGCAATAATTTTTTTTCCCAGGAACTCCATTGAGGAGCACAGACGAAGTACAAGAGGAAAGAATCATCTTAATCCACTTAATCCATTTGTCCCCAAAGCCTCTGGCTCGCAGAATTTTAATAATGGCAGAGTGTTCAATTTTATCAAATGCCTTTTCAAAGTTCAGCTTTAAAATTAGGAATTCCTCTTTTGAATGATGACACTGAAACATGTATTCATATGCCCATCCCAAGCAATCTTGAATAGATCTTTTGCTAAGAAAACCATATTGATTTTTGTGCACTAAATCCAATATAATCCCTTGCAGTCTGTTGGCCAGAAGCTTTGTAATTATTTTCATCACACTATTTTGCTGTAAAATTGGTCTGAAATCACTTGTAAAATTGGTCTGAAATCACTTGCTGTAAAATTCTTTGGAATCATGTCTTTGGAATCAGAGTGATGAAAGAAGAATTGATGCTTTCAGAGTAATATTGTTAGTAATTGGTAGGAATAAACGTTCAACAAATAAACAACAAATATAATCATGTTGTAGATGTTTGATCACCATTCAACAATATAATAATTCACACATGTCACACAATTCTAGAGATTGGGGTAATATTACTTTCGTTTGCTATATGAACAAAATGTATGTGGAATTGATGCGACCAATGGGGATTTATGGATTTTCTGCATACTATCGTTTGCTATATGATAAAAATGGGTGTGTCTAGGGCTCAGTCTATTGAGTTAGTGCTCAGTAGAATGACGTCATCACATGTAACAACTCATCACTAGCACGAATCACAAAGCAAATCTAACGGTTTGAATATATCATTTCTAATTGCAAACTCACTTGCAACTAAAAAAAATCTCAGTTGCAACTCAAATACACGAATCACGATGCAAATCTGAAGGTTTAAGACTGAATTGAGCCCTAAGTTACTGAGAACTAGCAAAACCGTAAAAAAAATCTCTACGAGTGTAATAGGTATAATGTAATGATTAGATGGACGAGATTTGGCGTTTTAATGACAATCCGATGGTGGAATCCCCAAATCTTGTAAAGGACGGTCAGCACTGCCAGGTAGCAAAAGGTCGTAAAATACAGAGAGATTTGCAAATAAGAATGGAAGAATCGTCTCATCTTTTCTTCCTGGCCTCTAAATTTGAATGTGCCGACATGCTGAATCTACAACGTTGCTAGAGCTATCACAGTACAGTGCCACGAAATAACGAAACCGGAAAAGCTACACACAAAGGCGCACAAAGAAGAGGACACCATCGAAAACCACAGGTAGACACGCACAAAACACACAGCTCACGCGAACCACACCTTCCTGGCCACCGGCAGGCAGGTCCGGGCAGGCTCCTCCAATGGCTGCACAACGCCAAAAAGGAACAAATTCGTGTATCACGGGGATGCCATGGCAACGGCGACGGCCCCTTACATACACAAGGCACCTGAGATTGGCTGGGTAAAGCAAAATCGGAGCAGTAACAAGTACACCATGCTCGCGACCTCGCCGTCATCACAGGTAGTCAAGTTACAGCCATGGGGTGTCCGCCGGAGAAGGGCGGCGTTTCCTTCGCTTCTTCCACCGACGATCACCGGGAGGACGGTTGCGTCTGCTCCTCCTCTCCGGGCTGTGGTCACCGAGAGCGCCCAGACTTCTCCTGTACCGCAACCACAGGTACATAGTTACATGCGTAAGCAGTGTGGTAGTATGCACAAAAAAGTGTTTCTTGGGACACGCGAATCTGAGTTCTTGTCTCGTTGCTCGCCGGCCCAAGCCTCCGCCATTGGACGCCGACGAGGAGAAGATGCTAGCCAACTACGTCCCGGTCTTCGTCATGCTCCCCGTATGAACCGAAGCAAATTCATGTGGTTTCCAAGCCTTGGTCTCCTTGATAAAGATTGACGCTACTGTGTTAACAGCTGGAAGTGATCACAGCTGAGAACGAGGTGGAGGACGCGGAGGCGCTGAGGGCGCAGCTGCGTCGGCTGCGGGAGGCCGGCGTGGACGGAGTGATGACGGACATGTGGTGGGGAATCGTGGAGGGCGCCGGGCCGGCGCGGTACGACTGGCGCGGGTACAGGGAGCTGTTCCGGCTGGTGCAGGAGGAAGGCCTGAAGCTGCAGGTCATCATGTCCTTCCACGCGTGCGGCGGCAACATCGGCGACGCCGTGAGCATCCCGATACCGGCGTGGGTGCGCGCCGTCGGCGAGGCGGACCCGGACGTGTACTACACGAGCCCCGGCGGGGCCAGGAACCAGGAGTATCTCACCATCGGGGTGGACGACCGGCCCCTGTTCCACGGCAGAACTGCCATCCAGGTAAAATTGCAAGCTTCAGCAATGCAAATTGGATTATGATCACTGCATCGATTACATGTTTTTGTGAACTTGGCAGCTGTACGCCGATTTCATGGAGAGCTTCAGAGAGAACATGGCAGACTTCCTGGACTCTGGCCTGATCGTGGACATCGAGGTTGGGCTTGGCCCTGCAGGCGAGCTGAGGTACCCGTCCTATCCGGAGAGCCAGGGGTGGGCGTTCCCCGGCATCGGACAGTTCCAAGTACGGCGATCTCCATTTTTGCCAGACTGACACGTACTAACGTCAAGAAATTCAGAACAAGTACCACTAGAACCCTGCTTGTAAGTTACTGAAAAAGCATTGCTGCAGTGCTACGACAAGTACCTGGAGGAGGATTTCAGAGCGGCGGCGACGGAAGCCGGACACCCGGAGTGGGAGCTGCCCGACGACGCCGGAGAGTACAACGACGCTCCGGACGACACGCGGTTCTTCTCCGCGGACGGCTCCGGCGCGACGTACCTCACCGAGAAGGGCAGGTTCTTCCTCACATGGTACTCCAGCAAGCTGATCGAGCACGGGGACAGGATACTGGACGAGGCGAACCGGGTCTTCCTGGGCTGCAAGGTCAAGCTCGCCGCCAAGGTACGCTCAAAATGCATCAAGAAAAAAGCTGTTGAATGAGCCGGTGACTGGTGAACGAACGACGACGGAGCTGAATTTGCAGGTGTCCGGGATCCACTGGTGGTACAGGCACCCGAGCCACGCGGCGGAGCTGACGGCCGGGTACTACAACCTGGACGGCCGCGACGGGTACGCGCCGATCGCGCGCATGCTGGCGCGGCACGACGGCGCCGTCCTCAACTTCACCTGCGCGGAGATGAGGAACTCGGAGCAGCCCGAGGAGGCGATGAGCGCCCCGGAGGAGATCGTGCAGCAGGTGCTGAGCGCCGGGTGGAGGGAGGGGATCGAGGTGGCCTGCGAGAACGCGCTGCCCAGGTACGACCGGCGGGCGTACAACCAGATGCTGAAGAACGCGCGGCCAAACGGCGTCAGCGGCGGCGCCCCGGCGCGCCGGATCGCCGCGGTGACGTACCTCCGGCTCACGGACGAGCTCCTGGCGGGCAGCAAGTACCGGGCCTTCAAAACCTTCGTCAGGAAAATGCACGCCGACCAGGTAGGGCCAGTTTTAGGATTTTTAACATGGCCGGAATACGTTCAAACTGGACTGATAATCTGGCCTGTGGGCTGAGGCCATCGTGCTTGTTTAGGATTTCTGCCCGGACCCGGCCAGGTACTTCCGGCCTCTGAAGCCTCTGGAGCGGTCAAGACCGGCGATACCCATGGAGCGGCTGCTGGAGGCGACCTCGCCGGAGCCGCCGTACCCGTTCGATCCCGAGACGGACATGAGCGTCGGCGGCGACCTCGCGGAGCTCATCGACTGGATGTTCGATAAGATCGAATGGATGCTCGGTTGAATTTTGTTCAAATTTGATCGACACACGCATGCACGCGGGAGTAGTAAATAAAGTGCTAATTGGAGTATACGTAGTAGGCTAGTAGCACATGTGTCCCTTGAAGCATATTTTCGTACCATTTTATAAAAAAAAGCATGTAACTCCTTCCGATCAATATTACTTGCCCTAACATTTATTTATCTAGACATATTTCAGTGTGTGAATATATCTATACTACCGACGAACAATAGAGGTTACAGTACATCCATTTTAAGTTGAGGATCAAGTTAGAAAAAGAACTGCTAGGACAGCAACAAAAATTGAAAAGTAAAGCGATACAACTCTAAGTCAGGGCAGAGCTCAACGGCTGGGCGGAGTGTTATGGCCGAGCCGGGCGTGATGCACAACCTGACTGACCAAGTGTGAATAACTTGAGAATAGTTTCAACCAATAGATGCATCGAAAATATAAACACAAGCACAATACACAAGTGACACAAGAATTTACGTAGAAAACATCATCAACGTCAGGAGGGAAAAATCACGGGTGTGGACCAACCGGTCTACGCAAACTTCACTATCAGCAACCTGGGTACAAAGTCTCTCTAGAACCTCTATAGATTACAACACACTTCTCTTTGTTGCCCACCGACAACAACAACCACAAGAGGTAAGATACATCAAAGCAAAGATATCACATCTTATATCCTCTTCAGCAATCAGTGAACTGCTCTCAAACCACAGATCCAAATAGCACAAAACTTGGTAGACAAGTAGACATATGAGTTCCCAACATAGTGACAAAAATCAGCTCAATTGGACACCATTTGCCTACCCAAACTGTTCGTCTCCCAAAAGTGCTCTGTGCTAAAACTGCAGCAGTTCGAATTGAAAAAACTGCTCTAATATCTGAACCTCCACTGACCCAATTCCCAAACTATGTAATCGAATTGAAGTACTCAATGTAAGGAACAAGCTCACCAAGTTCGGAGCCAATCCAAGCACGGTTGAGCCTCCAACCACCAACTTGAAGACAGACCGATCAGATCTCAGAAATCTAGACAGGTTCACCTCTTCTTCTTCACCCCATCTTCTCACTTGGTTGTGGTGTTCTAGTGTGGTCTCTCACCCTCTCACAGCAGCAGCGACGTCTTGGCTTGCTCATGCTTGTCTCACACACTCACAACTACCAAGGGTGTGTAGGGTTTTCTTCTTATACCTCCTCAAAGAGGCACCCCAATCGTTGGATGCGAACCTCAATCAACGGTTGATACGTGTTGGACTTTCTGGGTTCAAGTTGGGCTGCCAACACACCTTCACGTGAAGAGACATGGCCCAACAATACATTCATTTTAAGTTAAGGATCAAGTTAGAAAGAAAAAAATTCTGCTAGAGCAACAACAAAAATTGAAAAGTAAACCGACACAACTCTAAGTTAGGGCAGAACTCAACGGCTGGGTGGAGAAGAAGGACGACGCATAACCACCAACAAGTCCCCCCATCTAGTCACGTTGGCTACACAATGAGTATGTTGTTGCAAAAATGCCAAGAGTGAGAGGTTCAAACATAGAGTCAGAAGCAAGCCACGAGAAAGTCTTGCTCCATAATCATCTCATTATGTCTAGTCCATAAGGATCAGAATAATGTGTAGTCCTATCCTAGACTTGGTATGGGCGTTTGTATTTTTTGGATTTTTTTCAAAATTATTCGAACATATTCTTCAGTGGTAGCTGATGTGCCCGTCAATAACGAGGTGTCTCTGGTGACTTTGTCAATCTTAAGATCAATCGGCTCAGTCATTACTTATAGGGGTAGAATATGCATGTGTGTGTTCTTAGAGATGAGTATATGTGCGTGTTTATGAACATCTATGTTGTACCATGTTCTCAAAAAACATAACGTGGCAAACATTATTGATACGGTTTGCATGGATTTCTAAGAACTCAAGCATCAAGCATGCATTATTGGTTGGACGGACTTTCACCCGTTTGGGAGCCGCAGAAATGCAACGGCTCAGCTGCAAAAACGTGAATCGGATACACCTCAGCTGCATGTGCGCGCGTAGTACGAGCCGGCCTCGATCCGTCGGTCGGTCGATCGTAAAGCCTGACAGCACAGCAGCCACCGTGACCGCACACAATAAAAGACACTGTGACGCCGAATGAAAATGATTCGACGAAAGATTAATGGAAGAAGATTTCGCATTTGAAATTTGTCGCGGCGGATAGGCGCCCCGTCGACCTCAATCATGACCGGACCGGCCCCGTCCGGGTTCCTTTGGGGAGCTGATCGATCGGCCATTTATGCAGGTCGGTCTCAGCGGTCGGCGCAGCGATCAAGCGCTCACCGCCCAGGCCCACCGGTTGGAACTTGTCAATTTACGTGTCTCGTTATTTTAAAAAAAAATGGAACTTTTGGGCATAATTTTTACATGGTTTCACGGCTTTTCATTGAACTTGGTTTCATTAGATACTTTCTCCTAAACTGCACGCATGGTCACTTGGCATATCGAGCCAAGGAGAGTAAGTACTCCTTTCGTCCTACAACTCTTGTCCACATGCAAGGTTGGACCGGATCGGACCGTGTTGTGGCTAGCCAAAGCTCCCATCCCAATTTAGGACATGTTCCTCTCCCATCCGTGAAATCTGTGGAGTTTGCAAAAGATAGGTTTTTGCCACTCCTATAAAATAAATCGTAAATTCATGAGCGCATGTTGCGGATTGAGGATGTCCGAACGGGTCTCTCCCCATTCATCATAAGAGAAAAGAAACGAATTTACGGTCTGTGTTACTGTGAGGAGATTTTTCTTCTGAGACCCGATCGAGTTTACGCTGTTTTGAAATATATGCATTTATAGAAAGCTAATTTAGCTTTTTTTTAAGCTAAGAATGCTTATATTTTAAAACGGAGGTAATAGAACACAAATACATAAGTATATGCTCTCTCCGTTCAGATTTTTTTGTTTATAATTGTATATAGGCGCGTTTTAGTGAGCAGATTCACTCATTTTTATCTGTATCTAGTCTGTTTTAATATAACTAAAAGAATCTTACATTTGTGAGCGGAGGAAGTATATCGGTATATGGAGTGTCATGCATGTCAAATCAACCTTATTACGGTTTTGTCCGTCATATTCATGTGTTTAATAAATGGGGGGTTTTAAGTGCAAATATCGAGTTTCTTCAATTAGTATATTTGTAAAAACTTTTAAAATTTGCATACTTACAATCACAAACTCGATCTTGAGATGTACAAAATAGAGTTTACTTTTTAACAATTCTAGCAACAAAAACAAAACAAAGTGCAACAAATTACCTGCGTGGCCAACCTATCCCTAGACGGGTGGTACAACGTAGGCACATGCTTGGAGGGCTCTTGTTTTTCCCTTTTCTTCTCTTTCCTCCCCCTTTATTTTGAAAGCTCTCCCGATGCCCCTGGCTCCTCCCGGCCTCGTCTCCGGTAGCTTAGCCGGCCGGAGACGGCTAATACGTCTCCAACGTATCTATAATTTTTGATGCGCCATGCTTGTTTTTACACCATTTGCCTATTGTTTCGTTACACTTCGTGACACTTTTATGCATTTTCCGGAACTAACCTATTAACGAGTTGCCATAGTGCCAGTTCCCTGTTTTCTGCTATTTTTGTGTTTCAGAAGTGATACACAGAAAATATTCTCGAAATTGGACGAAACAAGTTCCTGAAGTCTTATTTTACCCGGAAGCTTCCAGAGATCCGAAGGAGAGTAGGAGGGGGGCCACCAGGGCCCCACACGCAGGGGTGGCGCGGCCAGGCCCCTGGCCGCGCGGGCCCCGCGTGAGGGCGCCTGGCTCCTCCTCTGGCATCGCCCCTTCGCCTATAAAGACCCCCAGACGGAAAAAACCTAAGTACCCGATCAGATTTCCAGAACACATCGCGATCCGCCGCCGCCGTCGACCCGAAGATCGGGAGGGTCCAGAAGCTCTTCCCGGCACCCTGCCGAAGAGGGGAATCGCCACCGGAGGTCTTCTTCATCGCCATGCTTGCCTCCGGAGCGATGAGTGAGTAGTCTACCTTGGACTATGGGTCCATAGCAGTAGCTAGATGGTTGTCTTCTCCACCATGTGCTTCATGTTTAGATCTCATGAGCTGCCCTACATGATTGAGATCACCGTTATGTAATTCTACATGTTTGGTTTGTTGGGATCCGATGAATATTGGTGTTTATGATTAAGTTGTTGTACTGAATATTATCTTTTGTTATCTCTATATTGTTTTATGATCTTGCATGCTCTCCGTTGTTAGTAGCTATCTTGGCCGAGTAGTTGCTAGTGACTCCAAGAGGGGGTATTTATGCTCGATAGTGGGTTCATGCCTCTATTTAATCTGGGGGAGTGACAGAAACCTCTAAGGTTGTAGATGTGCTGTTGCTACTAGGGAGAAAACAACATTCATATGCTCAAGGGCATATGCTTTGTTTACATTACACACTTTGCTTAATGCAATTATCTGTTGTTCGCAACTTAATACTACTGGGGTGTTCGGATTGATATCCCCGGGAGTGGATTATTAGTCATAGATGCAGTTGGATGGCGGTCTATGTATTTTGTTGTAATACCCATAGTAAATCTCATAGTGATTTTCTTGACATATCACGTTTATCTTTATTCTATCAATTGCCCAACTGTAATTTGTTTACCCAGCATGTGTTATTTTATCTATGGAGAGACACCACTAGTGAACTGTGGACCCCGGTCCTATTTACATTATATTGCTATCACATGTTTACTTTACTCGCATACTATATTGTTTTCCACTCGATATGCTCATAATCTTTGTTTCAAGCAAACCGGTGAGATTGACAACCTCATCGCAAGTTGGGAACAAAGTACTTGGTTGTGTGTGTGCAGGTTCCGCATCACCTTCAGTCGTTTGTCTCTCCTCTCCAAGATCGATATTAAACCTTGGTTTCTTAACTGAGGGAAAACTAGCTGCTATACTCATCATACCTTCCTCTTGGGGTTCCCAACGGGCTGGTTATCCACCACGCACAAGGACAGTCTGCTCCCACACCAGCTAGCAGCTAATTTTCTGGCGCCGTTGCCGGGGAAGAAGAGAAGACTTCTGCGAGGGGAGTTTTTCGCACACACATCATTTACTTTGTTATTGTTTTGCTTTACTTTATTTATTTTACCTGCATTGCTTTATATCAAAAACCCAAAAAAAAAATAGAATCCTTGGTAGTTGTTTTTACTTGTTTACTTTCGTTTTGCTGAAATGGCTAATCCTGAAAACACCAAGTTGTGTGACTTTACTAGCACAAACAATAGTGATTTTATCTGCACTCCTATTGCACCACCTGCTACTGCTACAAACTTTTATGAGATTAAGCCTGCTTTATTGAAACTTGTTATGAAAGAGCAATTTTCTGGTGCTAGTACTGAAGATGTTGCAGCTCATCTCAACAATTTTGTTGAGCTATGTGAGATGCAGAAATATAAGGATGTTGATAGTGATATTATTAAGCTCAAGTTGTTTCCTTTTTCTTTGAGAGGAAAAGCTAAAGATTGGTTGCTGTCTTTGACTAAGAATAGTATTGATTCATGGGCTAAGTGTAAGGATGCTTTTATTGGTAGATACTATCCTCCTGCTAAGATTATATCCTTGCGTAGCAATATTATGAAGTTTACTCAGTTTGATAATGAACATGTTGCTCAAGCTTGGGAAAGAATGAAATCTATGATAAAGAATTGCCCCACTCATGGACTGACTATTTGGATGATTATCCAAACTTTTTATGCAGGACTGAATTTTTCTTCAAGGAACCTACTTGATTCAGCTGCTGGAGGCACTTTTATGTCCCTTACCTTGGGCGCCGCATCGAAGCTACTTGACAACATGATGGTAAATTATTCCGAATGGCACACCGAGAGAGCTCCACAAGGTAAGAAGGTAAATTCTGTTGAGGAAACCTCTTCCTTGAATGATAAGATTGATACCATTATGGTTATGCTTGCTAATGATAGGACTCATGTGGATCCTAATAATGTTCCTTTGGCCTCTTTGGTTGCTCAAGAAGAGCATGTTGATGTGAATTTCATTAGAAACAATAATTTTAACAACAATGCTTATAGGAACAATTTCGCTAGTAACAATTATAGGCCGTATCCTTCTACCAATGGTAATGGTTATGGTAACTCTTATGGTAATTCCTACAACAACACTAGGGTCGCGCCCTCCGAGCTTGAGGTAATGCTCAAGGACTTCATCGGTAAGCAAACTGCTTTTAACAAGTCTGTTGAGGAAAAGTTAGGCAAAATTGATATTCTTGCTTCTAAAGTTGATAGCCTTGCTCATGATGTTGAAATTCTGAAATTAAAAGTGTTGCCTAATGATGTGAAAGAGAACAATGTTTTTGCTACCGCTAATGCTATTCAAGTTGGAATTGATGAAAATATTAGATTGTTAGCGGAATTGCATGCCAGGTGGGAAAGAGAAGATGAGATGGCTAGAGAGATGAAGGTATGTACTATTACTACCTCTAATGATGTTGCTCCTAATGCTAGCAATCCTCTTACTTTGATTGGGGTAGAGAAAACTCCCACTCCTTGTGTTAAAAAGCCTAAAACTGCCAAACCTTTTTCTCAAAAGAGTGCTGAAATTTTTCAGAGTGTAGGAGATGATAGCTCTATTTCTTTTAATGATTTTGATGTTGATGGCTGCAATATATCTGAAGTTATTTTGTTCTTGCAAAATCTTGCTTTGACTCCCAATGCTAGTTCTTTAAATATTGCTTTTACTAAGCATATTGCCAATGCTCTCATAAAGATTAGGGATGAAAAGTTGAAGCAAAAAGCCTCTATTCCCAAGAAGTTAGAAGATGGTTGGGAACCCATCATTGATATGCATGTTAATGGTTATGATTGCCATGCTTTATGTGATCTAGGTGCTAGTATTTCTATCATGCCTAGAAAGATTTATGACATGCTTGATTTACCACCGCTTGAAAAGTGTTATTTTGATGTTCCTATTGCTGATGTTGCTAAGAAGAAACCTTTGGGAAGGATTAATGATGTTCTTATTGTGGTTAACAATAACCTTGTTCCCGTTGATTTTCTTGTTATGGACGTTGAATGCCATGCTTCATGTCCTATTATTTTGGGAAGACCCTTTCTTCGAACTGTAGGTGCCATCATTGATATGAGGGAAGGCACCATCAAATATCAATTCCCACTAAAGAAAGGTATGGAACACTTCCCTAGGAAAAGAAAGAAATTACTTTTTGACTCTATTCTTAGAGCAAATTATGAGCTTGATGCTTCATCACTTGATGTTACTTGATTCGCAAATTTTCTGCGCCTAGCTCAAAGGCGTTAAAGAAAAGCACTCTTGGGAGATAACCCAATGTTTTCTTTTCAGTACTTTTTCTTTTATTTGAGTCTTGGAAGTCATTACTACTGTAATGACCGCTCTTTATCTTGTTTATTTCGTTTTTGTGCCAAGAGAAGCCTCTAATTTGAGCGAGGTAAAGATTTGGGGATGTTGCTGTCCTGAAACTGTTTTCAGTGCTGCACCGTAAAAATTCGTATAAATTCTCTGTTTATCTTTTGGACCTGCGATTTCTTGTGCATATGCCCCAGGTTATATCCAAACTTTTGTTAGTTGAACACTTTTTGATTTGAGCAACAGAAAATCCCTCAAAAATTCGACCTTTGTCAGCTGTTCAGTTTTGACAGATTTCTGCCAATATTTGTGTTTGCCACTTTATCGCTTTCTTTTGAGTTCTTTTGATCACGGAACTTTTTGGGAGGTTGCTACAGTAGTATTTGCTATATATGTGGTGGTTTTGAGTTGAAACCTGAAGCAAAAAGAGGTTTATTATATGTTATGCTTACACTAATGTTGCTAATGGATTTGTGTTTAGTTTTGTATGAAGGAAGTTTTCAAGTGTAGGGATTGGAGAATGATGAGATGAGTGAAGAATGGACAAAAGCTCAAGCTTGGGGATGCCCATGCATCACCCCAAGAAATATCCAAGAAGTACAAGCGTCAAAGCTTGGGGATGCCCCCGAGGCACCCCTTCTTCATCGGCAAAAATCAGGTCACCTTTCAAGACACTATATTTTTATTGCTTCATGCACTATGTGTTTTTCTTGGAGCGTCAGTTGTTTTAGTTTTCTTAGTTGGTTTAGTTTGTTTGTTTGCTGCAATAAATGGTTGGATCCCAACAAATTTCTTTTGGAGGAGATGCACTCGTTTTCATTTGCAAAGAACGCTCTAGTTTTCACTCTTATTAAAAATTGAGCGTTCTTCTTTTTCTGCTACTGCTTTTGGTTTTCGTTTTCGCCTTGATTTGCGTTCAGACCTTGTCATATCTTTTCATCAAGGTGTATTTTTGCCTCTGATCTTTATTGGTTTTCATCAAAAGAGGTGTCTTTAAAAGTTTCAAATGGTGTTGGAAAAGAGAAAAAGCTTTGTGCAAAATAGTGGTACAAGAAGGAGCTTGTGTAGACTGCGGCTTAGGCTTTTTTATGTCATACTTGATGTCTTTTTGATAGTATGCTTAGTGGTTTTGCTGTAGCATGACTTGTCTCAAATAACTGAGATTGCTTAATGAGCCTTTGAAAAAAATCATGCGTTGTTTTTATTGTATGGAAGCATTATTTTGGTTTTCTCCTTGATGCTTTATTTGGGTTGACTTGGCGCATGCTCACACATGTTAGACTCTTACAAAGTCGCCAATAGCCTCTATGATCATTTAGTTTTTGACTTGTGATGCCATCTTATGCTTCTTTTAATGTCGCTTTGTCGCTTTGCATGATTATGGCCATTATTGCTCTCTTAGTTGGTCGCTCCCAGTCTTTTGCTAGCCCTCGCCTTGTACTGAGTATGAGCTCTACTCGTGCATCCAACTTCTAAAAGCCAAAGTTTTCCAAAGTGTCCACCATACATACCTACTAGCAATTTGCTATTCCAAGTAAATTTGACTTGCTTTTATTTTCTATTCAAATTAAACTCTTACCAGTGTTATGCGAAATTCGGTCAGTAAAGCTCTCACGAACCGGAAGGCACACTTTACTTTTTCTTGTTCTTAAAAATTTGACATTGTGGTCTCTTATGTTGAGTTGTTATGCTTACAAGATGTAAGTTGGATTCTAGCCCATCCATGCTGTCATGGGGCAAGCTTTCAACAATGCACTTCTTATTTGAGTTGATATCGTGATCTTTTGTTGAAAGGATCGTATGAGCGACTAGAGGGGGGGGTGAATAGGAGCTACCCAAATTTTTACTTCTTTTCAAGTTAAGGCTAGACAAGAAGGTAAATTCTCTAGATGTGCTACTAAGTGAATTTACCTAGAGTGATAAGCAAGCTAGCAATAACAATAAGTAAAGGTACGAGTAAAGGATAGAGGTAACCGCAATGGAGACACGAAGACACAAGGATGTATTCCCGTAGTTCCTTCCTTGTTACGGGAAGTACGTCTACGTTGGAGGGGTGTGGTGCCACAAAGGCCACCAACGCCACAAAGGCTCACCCTATTCTCCGGTGAACAAGCCACAAAGGCGAGTTCACGCTCCACTAAGCGATGGTATTGGGGGAACCACGAATCCCTTACACGGAGCTTGGGGCACAACTCCACAACTCAATTGGAGGCTCCCAAGAAAGCCACGGAGGCAAGAATCACCACAAAGACAAGTCAAACAACCAATTACAACACCTAGGGTCACAAGAGCCCCAAGGTGCAAATCCTCCAAGCAAATGGAGGTGGAAATGAAATTCCTTTGGTGAAGATGTAGATCGGTGCCTCCTCCTTCAATCCTCCAAAGATCAAGAGCTTTGGTTGGCTAGAAGGGGAGATCTATGGAATTTGGTGTTTTTTCAATGGGGGTAGGTGAGAGCTTCAAGGATGAACAATGGTTGGTGAAGTTCTGACCCTACCCAAGCTGGGAGAAGGGGTATTTATAGGTAGGTGGGAATCTGGCCGTTGGAGAGAGCACTCAGCAGCAAACCCGGCGTAAGTCCGGCGGCGCCGGCCTTTGGGCCGGACGCCCCGGCGGTAGGTCCGGCGGGACCGGACATCTCGCCGGAGGTCCGGCGGCTCCGCCGGGCGAAACCGGCGCCCCGCTGAAAACCGAATCAGTACACCAATCCGACGGCTCCGGCGGGCTGGTCCGGTCTGCCGCCGGATGGCCTGGTCTGGGAGCCGGCCAGACCACTTTAGGCCACTTTTCGGCAGGCGATTCCACCATCTTTCTTTTTATGCATTAGAACCCCTTCACGTGTGAACTAAAACCTGTATGCATATAATTCAAATATTAGTTCACACAAAACATAGTCTTGTCATTGTAAATCAAAAAAGTAGAAAGGGACAAATGTCCTTTCAATCTCCCCCTTTTTGATTTACGATGACAAACTATGTTAGAGTCTCATAGGATAAACAAAGCATGTTATCTAATGAATAGTGAGAGTGCTCCCCCATAATATATGCACATGGTAGAATTTGCTTTTGGAATGCAAAGTGCAAGATTTAGATTATAGGGAGCTCCCCCACCATCAATAGGAACCAAGCATGGCATGGACAAGATAATATCATGGATAGATAATAATATAGCAAGCAATAGACATATCCAAACATAAACATAGAGTGCATAGTGCATAATTAAAGTACACACTTGTCCACACACGATAAGGTTCCATGGAGTTTGAGAGATAAAAATGGCAAATAAAACGCAAATGGACACAAGCCACTTAAGAACCAAGGAAAATGAAAGCGAGGCTTGTGTCATGCGACGTTATTCCTAGAGACTCTACACTCTTCTCCCCCTTTGGCACCGAAACACCAAAAAGGGACAAGAGAGTAGAAGATGCTAGCGCTCAAAAATCTTCACTGGGGACAGGAGAACCCTCCGGATCATCCTCTCCATGAGCACCTTCTTCTTCATCAGCATCTTCTGGCTCAGAGGGTGGCTCGAAGTCTTCAAAGTCTTCAATACCAGCAAACATGTCATCATCAAGAGGCGACATGACATAGTTGACATACGGGACCGGAGCCAACTCATGCCCAACGGGGGGAACAACACTGCCCCTAGCAGCCAAGAACTCATTCTGCCTCCTCCGGGTCTCCTGACTCATCTCCATGCTCCTATGAGCCACATCATAAGAGCTGCGACACATCTCCCACAAGTTCTTGAAGAACACAGCAACACCCTTCTTGCGAGAGGGCCTAGGGTGGCGATGGTGACGACGGCGACTAGTACCAGAACCAGAGGGACGGTGAGGATCAGGAGCATCCATGGTGGGACCTCTAGACCTGGTACGGAGCAAACTGGGAGCCTCTTCAAAACCACCCTGGAAACCCACTGAGAAGGTCTCCATCTCCACAACCTGTCCACGCACAAGAGTAGTCTGAGCCCGGGGATGCCTGTTGATCAAACGCTGTACATACTGACAATAGTTGGGAGTCAGTGTACTGCCTCTCATGAAAGCGGTACGGGTTTGCAACTCGAATTTTGCGCCAAGTGTTGATGTGGGCTGCACCCAAGTTCCCTTCAATCTCCTGCTCCTTCTCCACATCCACCGGGCCACGAGCCCCCTTACCCTTCCGGGGTGGATGAGGTCCACGAGTGTAAACAAGCTTGGACCTCATTCGCGGCCCTGCAGCTGCAGAGCTGCCACCTTCAGCTGCGGTCTTCCCTGTCTGACGAGTACGGTGCGAAGACTGCCCCTCAACCTCATCAATCTTCCTCTTCTTGGCTTCAAAGGCGCGAAGCTCTTCTGCGGTTTCAATCCGGTAATCACTGTCCTCAGTCGAGAAAGAGTCTGAAAACGCAAGCAAAGCAAAGCAACACCAGATAAAGATACATGTCACGGAAAAGGAACTCAAAGTCGGGTAGGGGCAAGTGCATGATGGAGAGGTAGTATGGCAGTGAGGTTCGGCGCCAGGTTCGGCGGGACCGGGCAGTGGGCCGGATCGTCCGGTGGGCCGCCGGGCCATTCCGGCGAGCTCGCTGAACTGGTATACTGAATGCCAGTTCGGCGGGTCCGCCGAGATGGTCCGGTGGTCCGCCGGGTGATCCGGCGCCAGGTCCGGCGGCCGCCGGATCTTTCGCCGAAACACACACACTTGTCATACTACCCGCAATCTTGACTCAACAACTTGTCACTACAAACTTTAAGGGTACAAGGATGCCAAGGAACACACACTAGTCTAACAAGGAACGAAACCCTAAAAAGGATCTATCCCTAGACAAGATGAATCTATCCCAAGAAGATGAATCTAACCCTAGATACACACTAGATCTACTCATACAAGAGCATGAACAAACGGAGTGTGAGGCAAGGGCTAGAGGAAGGAGAGAAAACGAGGGAGTTACCCGAAGACATGGTGCACAAGAAGATGGGGAAGAATCCCGATCTCCCAATGCGGTTGACGAAACGCGAAGATCTTCGGAGGAAAGCTTCAAACCACCCCGATCTACACCCGATCTAAATTTGGAAGGGATTGGTTGGGTGGAGAGGCTAGGGGGGGAGAAGCTTGATGGGGCGGCGCCAATGGAGTTGGGGGCGGGCGTGGGGAGGGAGGGAAGTGGGGAAAACTGCCTAAGGAACCCTCCCCACGAATTTATATAGGCCTGCCAGTCCGGCGGGACCGAGCCATGCGCCGGACGGTCCGGCGGGCCGCCGGGCCATTCCGGCGAGCCCGCCGAACTGGTATACTGAATGCCAGTTCGGCGGATCCGCCGGGCTGGCCCGGTGGGCCGCCGGGCAGTCCGGCGCCAGGTCCGGTTTTCGCCGGGCAGGCCGCTGAAACACCTTTTGGACTAGAAAAGTTTTGACAATTGTCGATATGTGACATGTATCAACAAGAAAAGCATGGTGTGCGAAAGAAATCAACAACCATCAAACTTGTTTGCAAGAAAATCAACTTAAGATTGCATGCCTTCCAAAGAAGCACAACAACAAACACACGAGATTTGAAGACATGCAATGGTGGGGGATTTCTCCCCCTATGTGTGATCACCAATGTCGTGACACCGCGAAGAGACATGCTTGGGCTCAAATGACATTAGTGATCTTATAATGTCGCACAATTGAGTATGCATCGTGCCATTAATTGACACGATGACTATCCTCAACTATGCGCATCTAGACTAGAACAACACACTATAATATGGGAGTAAATGCACCTAGCTCAAGCCACATTGCTTGAATCAATGATATTTAGTTCATGCCTCAATTCCCGGAATCTTGCTTCATCAAGAGGCTTTGTGAATATATCGGCAAGTTGCTCATGAGTGCCAACATAAGATAGATCAATATCTCCACGGTTGACATGATCCCGAATGAAATGATGACGAATCTCAATATGCTTCGTCTTGTTGTGTTGCACCGGGTTGTGAGCGATCTTGATTGCACTTTCATTATCACATAAAAGAGGCACTTTGTCAAAAATGACACCGTAATCCTTCAAAGTTTGCCTCATCCATAAGAGTTGTGCACAACAACTAGCCGCGGCTACATATTCGGCTTCGGTGGTAGAGAGAGACACACAATTTTGTTTCTTAGATGACCAACACACCAAAGACCTACCAAGAAATTGGCAAGCCCCGGAGGTTGATTTCCGTTCCACTTTGTCTCCCGCCCAATCCGAATCCGAGTAACCTACAAGATCAAAACTTGCTCCTTTTGGATACCAAAGACCAAAGTTAGGGGTATTCACTAAATATCGAAAGATTCTTTTGACCGCCACTAAGTGGCTTTCTTTCGGTGCGGCTTGAAAACGTGCACAAACTCCCACACTTAACATAATGTCCGGTCTAGATGCACAAAGGTAAAGCAAGGAACCAATCATAGATCTATAAAGTTTTTGATCCACTTCTTTACCATTAGGATCGAGATCAAGATTAACCTTTGTTGGCATGGGAGTCTTTGCACCTTTGACTCCAATCATCTCGAACCTCTTGAGCATGTCTTGGGTATATTTGGCTTGGTTCACATAAGTCCCTCCCTTCAATTGTTTGACTTCAAACCCAAGGAAGAACTCCAACTCCCCCATCATGGACATCTCAAACTTGTCGGTCATGAGCTTGGCAAACTCATTATTGAAAGCTTTGTTAGTAGAACCAAATATAATATCATCAACATATAATTGGCAAATGAAAAGCTCCCCATTGACCTTCTTAGTAAAAAGAGTGGGATCGATCACCCCAATTTCAAAACCACGATCAACCAATAACTCTTTAAGGTGCTCATACCACGCACGTGGGGCTTGTTTGAGGCCATAGAGCGCCTTATCAAGTTTGTAAACGTGGTTAGGAAACTTAGGGTTTTCGAAGCCCCGGGGTTGCTTCACAAAAACCAATTCATTTAAGGGACCGTTGAGAAATGCACTTTTAACATCCATTTGTTGAAGTTTAAAGTTATGATGTGAGGCATATGCAAGTAAGATGCATATGGATTCAAGACGGGCAACGGGAGCGAAAGTTTCACCAAAGTCAATACCCTCAACTTGGGAGAAACCTTGAGCCACCAATCTTGCCTTGTTACGAATGATTATGCCATTTGCATCTTGCTTGTTCTTGAAGATCCACTTGGTCCCAATGACATTACGGCAATTTTTAGGCCGTTCTACTAGAGTCCAAACTTTGTTGCGCTCAAAGTTGTTGAGTTCATCATGCATGGCATCAAGCCAATCCGGATCCTCAAGCGCCTCATAAACTTTCTTGGGTTCTACACAAGAGACAAAAGCATGATGAGAGCTAAAGTTAGAAAGTTGCCTCCTAGTGGAGACACCTTTACGAACACTCCCAACCACATTTTCCAAGGATATGCTTCTTCGTCGAAGAATGGACTCAAACTTCTTCTCACGGCGAGTGCGAGCCTCAAGAGGAGATTCTTGAGAGACTACTTGATCATCTTCATGATCACTGTTCTGGTCCTCGCCTTGACCATTTGGATTGCCTTGATCATCAAGTGGTCCATAGCCACGGAATTCCGAAGGATCTTCATCAAGGCCTTGATCACCCCCGGAGACTCCGGTATCCATACCCGGAGACTCCGGTATAGGCTGGAGAGTCCGGACCACAGGGGCCGGAGACTCCGGGCAAGATTGCTCGGTGGAATGATCTTCAGGTTGAGGGTGCGCAGCTTGTCTTTGGTCAATGTCCTGTGGGTGTTCAGCAGGTGAAGGCTCCACATGTGTAGAGCATTGTCCTTCTCCTTCGGCCAAAAGGTGTCCCTCAATGGGCCGGAAGAATCCGACACCCATTCTTCTTATGGCTTGGGGAGGAATTTCGTCACCTACATCACGAACACCACTTTGTGCCACAAAGGAACCATTATCTTCATCGAACCTCACATTACAAGTTTCTATAACATGCCCGGTGGACTTGCTATAGATCCTATAGGAATGTGAGTCCGTGGAGTAACCAACAAAGATACCCTCTATAGCTTTAGAATCGAATTTTGACAAACGAACACCTTTCTTGAGATACAAACACTTACAACCAAATACCCGGAAGTACATGATGTTGGGCTTTTGCCCGGTAAGAATTTCATATGGAGTCTTGTTCAAGTTCTTGCGGAGATAAAGCCGGTTGGTGGCATGGCATGCGGTATTAATAGCTTCGGCCCAAAAGTTGTATGGAGACTTAAACTCCGCCAACATAGTTCTTGCCGCATCCATGAGAGTCCGGTTCTTCCTCTCGGCAACTCCATTTTGTTGCGGGGTATATGCAGCGGAATATTGATGTTTGATACCCGCATCACTAAGAAACTCATTTAAGGAGTAGTTCTTGAACTCGGTGCCATTGTCACTTCTTATAGTCAATATGGTGGTATTGAATTGACGCTCAACTTCGGTGGCAAAGTCTTTGACGGTTTGTCGGGTCTCACTCTTGAACTTAAAGAAATAGACCCAAGTGTATCTTGAGTAGTCATCGACAATCACCAAGCAATATTTCTTGCCACCAAGACTTGCATAAGTGGGAGGTCCAAAGAGATCCATGTGAAGGAGCTCCAAGCACCTCTTGGAAGAGATAATAGTCTTGCTTGGATGACTTGTTTCATGCATCTTTCCTTCAATACATGCCCTACAAACACGATCTTTGGCAAAAGAAACATCCTTTAGTCCGAGTATGTGGCCGCCAGTGTAGAGATTTTGCAAAGCTCTCATATTGACGTGGGCTAACCGGCGATGCCAAAGCCATCCCACGTCGGCCTTAGCAATTAGGCATATCGCGGCCGTAGTGGGTTTCTCCGAGAAGTCCACCACATACAAGCCATTTTCGACATACCCAACAAAGGCAACCTTGAGAGACTTACTCCACATGACGACCACAATATCAACATCAAAATATGTGGCATAGCCCATAGTAGCAAGTTGATGAACGGAAAGTAAATTATAACCAATGGTTTCGACAAGCATGACATTCACTAGGGACACGTCCGGAGTGATCACCACCTTACCGAAACCAAGTACCTTAGAGGATGATTTATCACCATATGAGACCGTGACATTTGAAGTATTTGGCTTTAGATCTTCCACAATATTTTTGCTTCCGGTCATGTGGCTTGTGGCACCACTATCAATAATACATTTTCCTCCTCCGGAAGCAATGTCCTACAAGAGATTAATTCTTGGTTTTAGGTCCCCATTTTTGAATGGGTCCTCTTTTGTTAGTCACAAGAATCTTAGGTACCCAAATAGCATATTCAATGTAACCATTATAGGGACCAACATATTTAGCATAGACATCACCATAATAGTCCCTAAGAAGAACATAATGAGGGTTATATTTTCCTGCAAAGTTATTGTGAGAAGGGCCGGAGACTCTGGACTTTGGGAGCGGAGACTCCGGGGTAGATGAACTAACCGGAGACTCCGGAACCTTTGACCCGGAGACTCCGGTCTCCTCAATTTTCTTCTTTCCATTCAGCTCCTCCCACTCCTCCTCGGTGTAACAAATATCAAAGGGGACATGAGAAGTAGGAGCAGCAGCAGGCTTTGCCTTCTTCTTGTTCTTCTTATTCTTCTTCTTCTTTGAGGACTCGGCCACCAAACAAAGATCCCCTTTCTTTGAGGACTCGGCAACAAATCCGAGGCCCTCCTTTCCCTTGAACAATCTTTGATTGTTCAAGAGATCATTGAGATTCTTCTCTCCTTGAATGCAAGTAGCAAGGCCCTTAGCAAGATCGGCCTACAACCTATTGTTCTCCTCAATGATATCACTATGATCACAAATAGAGTTAGAAGAACAAGGAACTTCAATAACTTGCATTGGTGGGACTTTAGATTGTTCAATAGTTAGTTGAATTTGAAGTTGTTCACGAATCTTGGTGAGATGAGAGAATTTGCCTTCCAAAGCCTTGTGGGCTTCTTCAAGTTTCTCAAACTTCTCACGAAGATCATTATGACCAACGTCAAATTCAACTTTCTCCTTTTTAAGCAACTTGACCATAGCAAGAGCATGGTCACGTTCTTTAGTGAGTTTTGACAAGATTAGATTATGAGACTCTTCTAGTCCCAACAATTTCTCCTCTAAAGAGACTCTCAAGTTTTGCTCTTCTTCGAGCTCAATTGATAGAGAGCCAATATCATCGGCGGCTAATCTTTCCAACTCCTCCTTCTCCTTGATAGTGTCATGGGCATCACCAATTTCACACATTAGTGTCTCAAAGTATATCTTGGTTGGCCCCTTCATGTTGGCAAGAAAATCATCACAAGAAACTAGTTCTTTCTTAATCTTAAGACTACTCACATCATCCATAGAGGTAGCATTGGAATGAGATGATGAAGGAGTAGGTGATGAGGTTACCTCCGAGGCCTTAGCCATAAGACACTTGTGAGTGGTGATGATGGTGTTCTCATTTTGTGAGTTGAAGAGGGATGTAGGTGGTGTGGAGACAATGGCAATGGCGGCCACTTCTCCATTCTCTTCATCAACGGAGTCATCATCATCGGACTCGGAGTCATACTCCTCATGAACCACCAATACCCTTTCTCCTTTCTTCTTGTTGTCCTTGTTCCCATGCTTCTTGGATGGGTAGAACTTTGATGACCGGCGCTTGGGGATGAGCCGGCCTTCATTGTCCTCCTTGTTCTCATAAGGACATTCGGCGATGAAGTGCTTGATTCCTCCACAATTGTAGCAATGCCTCACTTTAGAGTCACCACCCTTCCTTGGAAAGGATTTGAACTTGGATCCCTTCGTCTTGTGCTTGTTGGCATCCCAAAAGGCATTGGTATTGAGAGCCAAGTGTTCATGGAGGGCAAACTTGAGATCTTCCGGAGACCAACACTCTTCTTCATATATTTCTTCTTCTCCTTCTCCTTGCTTGGACACCACCTTGGCCTTGAGAGCAAGATTGTGAACTCCTTGTCCGGCAAGAACACGGGCTCTAGTCTCTTCCGCGTTCTTCTTCAAGATAGACAAGGCGTTGAACTCAAAGAACTTCATTTGAGGTCATACTCCCAAAATCCGGTCTTGAACGGATTATCTCGGACCGCATGGGTTCTCTTGGGTTGATGGAGGTAATGAACATACGCTTGATATAGTAATCACCATTGTCTTTGCACCCAAACCCGGTCAAGGCCATTGCAAGAGCCAAGATCCTTTGGTACATCTCATCGGGAGTCTCATTATCACGCATAATGAAATCCCTTTCTTCACTCTTGAGCTCATCAAACTTGGAGGACCGAATACTCTCATTCCCAATGAAGAGCATAGTGAGATAGTCCCATACTTCCTTGGCGGTGCTCAAATTGTTGATGTGTACCGCATGAGTATCCGGTACGGCTTGTTGAAGGAGATGCTTGGCGGTGGCATTGAGTTGCTCATCAACTTCTTCCCTTCTGGTCAAGTTGAGAGGATCATGAGGTGCAAAGCCATTTTGTATGACCCTCCACAAATGAGTAGAAGAGCTAGAAATATGAGATTTCATTAGTCCTTGCCATTTAATAAAATTGCGAGAATCAAGCTTAGGAGGAGATCCCATGTTGTTAATATGTGGCATAGGATAATGGACCGGCGGAGGGGAGTAAGTGTTAGGGGGTGGAATGTTAGCACCCTTTGTCGGACCATCATTTTCCTTAGGAGGGTCACCTTTATTCTCAGCGGAGGTGGAGCCATTGTTAGGTGGCTTCACCTTAGCCAAGGAGAGTTCCACACTAGGTGTGGTGTTTGGGTCGGTGGGCCCGGAAGGTTTTCTTCCAAAATATTCCTCAAACATAGCCTTCATCTCCAATCTCATGGTGGTTTGCATTGTGTCCAAGGACGCCAAATGCTCCTCACGTGAGATTGAAGAGGAAGAGATAGATGGAGGAGTGTCTTCGGGAGGAGTTTCTTTACCCTTATCCCCTTCCATAGTTGCTCAAACTCTTAGGCGGTTAAGCCCGAATAAGAGACCACGCTCTGATACCAATTGAAAGGATCGTATGAGCGACTAGAGGGGGGGTGAATAGGAGCTACCCAAATTTTTACTTCTTTTCAAGTTAAGGCTAGACAAGAAGGTAAATTCTCTAGATGTGCTACTAAGTGAATTTACCTAGAGTGATAAGCAAGCTAGCAATAACAATAAGTAAAGGTATGAGTAAAGGATAGAGGTAACCGCAATGGAGACACGAAGACACAAGGATGTATTCCCGTAGTTCCTTCCTTGTTACGGGAAGTACGTCTACGTTGGAGGGGTGTGGTGCCACAAAGGCCACCAACGCCACAAAGGCTCACCCTATTCTCCGGTGAACAAGCCACAAAGGCGAGTTCACGCTCCACTAAGCGATGGTATTGGGGGAACCACGAATCCCTTACACGGAGCTTGGAGCACAACTCCACAACTCAATTGGAGGCTCCCAAGAAAGCCACGGAGGCAAGAATCACCACAAAGACAAGTCAAACAACCAATTACAACACCTAGGGTCACAAGAGCCCCAAGGTGCAAATCCTCCAAGCAAATGGAGGTGGAAATGAAATTCCTTTGGTGAAGATGTAGATCGGTGCCTCCTCCTTCAATCCTCCAAAGATCAAGAGCTTTGGTTGGCTAGAAGGGGAGATCTATGGAATTTGGTGTTTTTTCAATGTGGGTAGGTGAGAGCTTCAAGGATGAACAATGGTTGGTGAAGTTCTGACCCTACCCAAGCTGGGAGAAGGGGTATTTATAGGTAGGTGGGAATCTGGCCGTTGGAGAGAGCACTCAGCAGCAAACCCGGCGATAAGTCCGGCGGCGCCGGCCTCTGGGCCGGACGCCCCGGCGGTAGGTCCGGCGGGACCGGACATCTCGCCGGAGGTCCGGCGGCTCCGCCGGGCGAAACCGGCGCCCCGCTGAAAACCGAATCAGTACACCAATCCGGCGGCTCCGCCGGATGGCCCGGTCTGGGAGCTGGCCAGACCACTTTAGGCCACTTTTCGGCAGGCGATTCCACCATATTTATTTTTATGCATTAGAACCCCTTCACCTGTGAACTAAAACCTGTATGCATATAATTCAAATATTAGTTCACACAAAACATAGTCTTGTCATTGTAAATCAAAAAAGTAGAAAGGGACAAATGTCCTTTCATTTGTTTATGGATGCCCGCGGTGTGAAATGAATTGGGAATCTTGTGGGGATCATGGAGTTTGTATATGTGTTAGGGAAACGCCGGGCCGCCAATCTAAGCCATGCATAATTCATGGTGGAAATTTGCAGCATACCCATGGTGAACATTCGACGACGCATCTCACAATAAAAAGCTAAACAAAAGGCAAATAAAAGAGATGTCGAGGTGTTCATTGTCTGCTTGTCCTGTCATTTTGGTGTGGGCTTGTTCCATGTCATCGGGCATGGAGGTACCCCATTGGCGGTTCTCAATGATATGCATATACTTACAATGACAAGAGTCTTGCTTGGGACTCTAAGTAAAGTAGCATGAGGTTTGGGTACTCGTATTCACGGGGCACGAGGTTTTCAACTTATGATTTGTCAAGCATATGCATCATAATTGTTCTTGCATTAACTTTAACCATTCAAGATGCTTATGATGGGGGCAATGAGAGCTCAAAGCCGGTAAGTACCATAATTTTTGAAGGTTATAAAACTTGCAATCACTGCTTCCCTCTGCGAAGGGCCTTTCTTCTACTTTTATGTTGAGTCACCACCTTCTTTCTTTATGCACCATTAAGAGAGCATAGTTGTCATTCTTAGTGTGATATGCATTGTCCCAAAGTTCATTGATTGATTCATATTGTTGGTTTCACTTGTTCTTAAATTATTTGTATCTAGTCGCCATCTTAAACTTGAAGGTGTCCTATGCATTTATGTTTTGCTCTCTTTGAAGGACAAGCTGAAAACCATTTGTATGTTTTTCCTTATGATTTGAACACACGTTTGACTTTCATTGTTTCATTTTTATGATCTTTTGTTTGTGTTCATTTGCATGTTTACAACATGGTTGCTAAGTTTCTTATTGTCATGATTATATCTTCATGCCCATGTTTTAAGTTCTTATGATCCCAGCTCACAAATGCTTACATATATGATCAAGATTGTGTAGGTGCATGTCACCTCAAAAATTATTCTTTATTATCACTTACCTACTCGAGGACGAGCAGGAGTTAAGCTTGGGGATGCTTGATACGTCTCCAACGTATCTATAATTTTTGATGCTCCATGCTTGTTTTTACACCATTTGCCTATTGTTTCATTACACTTCGTGGCACTTTTATGCATTTTCCGGAACTAACCTATTAACGAGTTGCCACAGTGCCAGTTCCCTGTTTTCTGCTGTTTTTGTGTTTCAGAAGTGATACACAGGAAATATTCTCGGAATTGGACGAAACAAGTTCCTGAAGTCTTATTTTACCCGGAAGCTTCCAGAGATCCGAAGGAGATTAGGAGGGGGGCCACCAGGGCCCCACACGCAGGGGTGGCGCGGCCAGGCCCCTGGCCCCGCGGGCCCCGCGTGAGGGCGCCTGGCTCCTCCTCTGACATCGCCCCTTCGCCTATAAAGACCCCCCGACGGAAAAAAACCTAAGTACCCGATCAGATTTCCAGAACACATCGCGATCCGCCGCCGCCGTCGACCCGAAGATCGGGAGGGTCCAGAAGCTCTTCCCGGCACCCTGCCGGAGAGGGGAATCGCCACCGGAGGTCTTCTTCATCGCCATGCTTGCCTCCGGAGCGATGAGTGAGTAGTCTACCTTGGACTATGGGTCCATAGCAGTAGCTAGATGGTTGTCTTCTCCACCATGTGCTTCATGTTTAGATCTCATGAGCTGCCCTACATGATTGAGATCACCGTTATGTAATTCTACATGTTTGGTTTGTTGGGATCCGATGAATATTGGTGTTTATGATTAAGTTTCTATACTGAATATTATCTTTTGTTATCTCTATGTTGTTTATGATCTTGCATGCTCTCCGTTGTTAGTAGCTATCTTGGCCGAGTAGTTGCTAGTGACTCCAAGAGGGGGTATTTATGCTCGATAGTGGGTTCATGCCTCTATTTAATCTGGGGGAGTGACAGAAACCTCTAAGGTTGTAGATGTGCTGTTGCTACTAGGGAGAAAACAACATTCATATGCTCAAGGGCGTATGCTTTGTTTACATTACACACTTTGCTTAATGCAATTATCTGTTGTTCGCAACTTAATACTACTGGGGTGTTCGGATTGATATCCCCGGGAGTGGATTATTAGTCATAGATGCAGTTGGATGGCGGTCTATGTATTTTGTTGTAATACCCATAGTAAATCTCATAGTGATTTTCTTGACATATCACGTTTATCTTTATTCTATCAATTGCCCAACTGTAATTTGTTTACCCAGCATGTGTTATTTTATCTATGGAGAGACACCACTAGTGAACTGTGGACCCCGGTCCTATTTACATTATATTGCTATCACATGTTTACTTTACTCGCATACTATATTGTTTTCCACTCGATATGCTCATAATCTTTGTTTCAAGCAAACCGGTGAGATTGACAACCTCATCGCAAGTTGGGAACAAAGTACTTGGTTGTGTGTGTGCAGGTTCCGCATCACCTTCAGTCGTTTGTCTCTCCTCTCCAAGATCGATATTAAACCTTGGTTTCTTAACTGAGGGAAAACTAGCTGCTATACTCATCATACCTTCCTCTTGGGGTTCCCAACGGGCTGGTTATCCACCACGCACAAGGACAGTCTGCTCCCACACCAGCTAGCAACGACATGGGAGAGAGACCGGCCTCCACCGTACAATTATAGTGCTAGGGGTAGGCATAGGTGTGATGTTGCCCATGTGGCGAATGGCAAGGAGTTCATCGCTGAGGCCAGCGAGCGACCTCTGGTGGAGGATGTTGGTGTTGCTGGTGGTGGAAACTCTCCAGATGACGGAGGTGCTGAGCAAAGGTGCTATTTGTGGGTCCTCTGAAAATAAGCTTGATTTTTAGGGCGGTCCAGATCTGGCCGAGGCAGATTTACTGCTTCTTTCTTCTGGCCATCAAGGTGATGGGCGGCAACAGAGGTGGTGGCTCCTGCTCTTCATTGAAACTGGAGAGCAGGGAAACAAGGCTGCTACGATGATGACGTTAGGGAGTTTATCTTCAGTAGCACATCCTCGACGTCTGACTGTCGTCCAGCTACTGAATCCTTTGGCTATAGGGCAGCCACTCCCTCCCTGGTTGTCGACATATATAGGGGTCCCTGATATTCACTGGCGAAAGGTGTGTCTCAAGCTCTAGGTCATCGAGCCAAGTTGGAGTCCATCTAGCTTTGGTGTGGTAAACTCCCGCTGCTGCAACCCAAGTGGCCATGTCCCTGGTGGTGTTGCGGCTGATAGTGGTCGCAAGCCTTGTCGAGATTTCGAGCTCAAAGAAGCCCTGGACTTGATCGTTTTATTATTATTTTTCTAGATTCCTAAATGCAAAAGTCAAGGGTCAAGTTGTAATTTCTTTTGTTTTCAAGGGTCTTTATGTGAAATATACTCCACCGATGAAATTATAAATGCAGCTATTCGGGTCCTTCCAGACCCCTCTTCCCGTTAAAAAAGATTATTGCACGTGTTTATCCACACCAATAAATGCCCGGCCGTTATCAAGTCAGCAGCGCATCACTGAAGATTTTGAGAATATCCCCACAGGCAGTTGATTGAAGCGTCAGCGTCCGATCGAGGCGCGGCGTAGCAGGAGCCCCTGCCGTCAATTTTCAGGGACCAAGTGAGCACACAGGGCCGTTGGCGCATGTCGATCTGGTGACAAAGCATACGCGCGCGACCACACCGGAGGGAAATGGTTTGAGGTCGCTAGATGGGTTTTTGTAGCCGTGAAAGCTGCTGATGAACAAATCAAAAATTGCTAGTGTAGTGGAAAGTAAAAGGCATGAACAAAAACTTGTGCTAAAATTCAGCATATCAAACTTCAGTTGAGCCCTTCTTCACACGCAGTCCTGTGTACACGGCACACATGCGTACAAGGAAGAGAAACGGTTCGACGGTTGCGACTACCTAGCCCCAAGAAAGGTGCATCGTCAAAGAGTGTAATGTTTACGATACAGAACCATGATGTTGTTATGGGATATACAGTCGTCGCTCGTCACCTATGCATAGATTTTGGACATTCAGTATGGATCCGGTTAGCCGACATTTTCATTTCACAGGATAATATTTTAAACTTGAGACAACCGAGTTCACAGAAACAAAGCCGCGATCTGAACTGCAGAAGAGATGAATCCGCAGGCCAGAATGAGTTTACAGAACGCCCTTTCTGCCCGGAAGTAGGTACCGCCACACCGGACTGGAAAGGATAGGTTCACCGTCCACCTCGCTGGAGAAGGGCTCCCCTCCTCCTCTTTCGCAGTATAAATAGACCCCCTAAGCTCCCTGCAGCATCCAACAAATCAAGTTCAGTGAGTCAGTGGGCAAGCCAGTGTTCATAGAGCACGCAGTTCAGCCAGCAGCCACAATGGCAGGGAACATGCTAGCCAACTACGTCCAAGTCAACGTCATGCTCCCTGTAAGCTCCATTCGCATTGCTAAGCACCAGATACACAACTTCAACTTCAAAGATCTAATTCACATTATCGCGATATGTGTAACACTGTAGTTGAAGAGTGAAGCCATATGAACTTACTCATCAAGGAGAGCTTAGATCCCTAGATGGAGATTTCGTGCTAGCCTTGACTTCAATTTCTTTGTGAAAACAGCTGGATGTGGTGAGCGTCGACAACACGTTCGAGAAGGGCGACGAGATCAGGGCGCAGCTGAAGAAGCTGGTGGAGGCCGGCGTGGACGGCGTCATGATAGACGTCTGGTGGGGGCTAGTGGAGGGCAAGGGCCCCAAGGCGTACGACTGGAGCGCCTACAAGCAGGTGTTCGAGCTGGTGCAGGAGGCCGGGCTGAAGCTGCAGGCCATCATGTCGTTCCACCAGTGCGGTGGCAACGTCGGCGACGTCGTCAACATCCCCATCCCGCAGTGGGTGCGGGATATCGGCGCTACTGACCCCGACATTTTCTACACCAACCGGAGGGGGACGAGGAACATTGAGTACCTCACCATCGGAGTGGACGACCTGCCTCTCTTCCATGGAAGAACTGCCGTCCAGGTTAGATAAGCTAAACCACCACTCCACGCTCTACTGCATGTATTGTGATCAGATGCTCAGATGAGTCTTGGCAATTTTGATAATCAAGCTTTGATTCTTCTTTGTGGATGTGGTAGATGTATGCTGATTACATGGCGAGCTTCAAGGAGAACATGAAACAGTTCTTGGATGCTGGTGTCATCGTGGACATTGAGGTGGGACTGGGCCCAGCTGGAGAGATGAGGTACCCATCCTATCCTCAGAGCCAGGGATGGGTGTTCCCAGGCATCGGAGAATTCATTGTGAGTGCTTTTTGCCAAGCAAAATCCATCCTCTTCTGTTCTTACAAAAAATATTCTCACCCAAGCGAAGCGATGACCAAAGGTAGTTCAATCTTTGTCCAAGTGATGACTTGAGTTGACAATGGTTTTTAAGATACGAACACCCAATTGTAAAGTGATTCTGGTCAAAGAGACGCCATGATAAAATGGCAACTTCAGCTTAACTACTTAAAACTTTTGAGAGACCATACTGTTCTTTTGAAAAAAGTGACTGAAGCAAACACAGCACTGTGGTTCCACAGTTAAGCAGCAAAAGGCAGAGGAAACCAAATGTACGTGTAGCTAAACAGACTGGGCACCAAATAAAACAAATGTAAAATAATACCATCATCAGTAAAGACAAAGGGACTTCACTTAATTGTTCTAACTATTACTACAACAAAAATAATATGCAGTGCTATGATAAGTACCTGGAAGCAGACTTCAAAGCAGCAGCAGTGAAGGCTGGCCATCCTGAATGGGAATTGCCTGACGATGCTGGAGAGTACAATGACACTCCTGAAATGACCCAATTCTTCAAGGACAACGGAACATACCTCACCGAGAAGGGGAAGTTTTTCCTCTCATGGTACTCCAACAAACTGATCAAGCACGGTGACAAGATCTTGGATGAAGCAAACCAGGTCTTCTTGGGATGCAAAGTGCAGCTGGCAATCAAAGTAAGTATCACGCAAATATTTCTGTTTATTATAGTAGACAAGGTTTTATAAAATCATGATTCAATCAAGAAGTTACATTTGATAAACAAAAAAATGCATAAATTCACTGTAATATAGGCTAAAAGAACGAGGAAGTATATAGAGCTCACATTGCTTAACAAATGTAAATGAGACATGATCTAATGTTTGGCTGTAGATCTCTGGTATTCACTGGTGGTACACAGTTCCAAACCACGCAGCCGAGCTCACTGCAGGGTACTACAACTTAGATGACAGAGACGGCTACAGAACCATAGCACGCATGCTCACAAGGCATCATGCTAGCATGAACTTCACTTGTGCAGAGATGAGGGATTCTGAGCAGAGCCCAGAAGCGAAGAGCGCACCAGAAGAACTAGTCCAACAGGTAACTACACCATTAGCGACCACCAAGTGACTTATGACACTTCTCTATTACAGAAATACCAAAGCACTTCTCATCAAATTTTCAGGTGCTGAGTGCTGGATGGAGAGAGGGCTTAAATGTGGCATGTGAAAACGCGCTCGGTCGATACGACGCAACTGCTTACAACACAATACTCAGGAACGCGAGACCAAAAGGTGTTAACAAGAACGGCCCTCCTGAGCACAAGCTGTTCGGATTCACCTACCTCCGGGTATCGGATGAGCTTCTTGAGGGGCAGAACTACATCACTTTCCAAACTTTTGTTAAGAGAATGCATGCTAACCAGGTTAGTGCAACACATGGACATCAAGACGTCTAAACTTGCACAGGTGTATCATTTTCAGCTATATATATATCAACAAATCCATTATTATTTTCAGGGTTATGACCGAAGTATTGATCCAATTGCGCCCCTGGGAAGATCAGAGCCGGAAATGCCAATTGAAGTGATCCTTCAAGCAGCGGAACCAAAACTGGAGCCATTCCCCTTTGATGAGAACACCGACCTGCCAGTTTAAAAATCTCACTAATGCAGAGGTCGCTGACACAGTGACACCAATGTCCTCAGCCTATTGGTGTTAGCGACCCGATACTGGAGCACTGAGGTGCTTTGTGAGAATTGAGGTGCACACGGAAATAAGCCTATTGTGGAACAATAGGCCGAAGATAAATAAAATCTGTGCAACAAGGTTATAATCATGTAATGTGGCAATAATATTGTACTAATAGCCACCAGGTTTGATGCTTTTCCGATGAGCTGGATTACATTAGACCTTGGCCCCCACTTCGCTGTGTGTAATTGTGTGAATGAATAAAGCAGTCCGTGTATGTGCTTATTTATTCTGTGGAGTTTTTTAGCAGTATAAATTAAACTGATGCCCAGGATTCTGCTCCTAATTGTTTGAATTGTTTACATCCATTTAGTGGTCACTAGAAAGAGAAAGAACTAGCCGTGAAACAGTCATAGTTCACTAAAAGAATATAGATGAGTACCCAGCAAAAGAAACTGATACTGAATGATGTCATGAGAGTGATGAAGCGGGTTGAATGTAAAATGAATTAAACTATGTTGATTTATTAGTTTTTCTCTGATGCAAAGTAATGATGGCCCATAATTACAGTTCAGTATAGTAGTTAACAGTACACGACGGGGACCTTTTGGGTAACTGACACACTAGATATCATGTATGTAGATCATCATGTTGTCGCGCTCTCTAATAAGAAGCCAGTTATGAGAAGACTCGTCATAACCCACTCTCTTACAATGCTACACCTGCAAGCCTGCAATAGATGTCTCTAGTCTCTATGAAAGTAAAAGCCAAGCGAGAACTCATGAAATAAACATAAGACACTTTCCTTCCATGCGTACCCTATATTCTTACACAGTTATTCCACACTAAGTGCAGTTATTGCTAGTTAGCTCTTCTATGGTAAAGGCACATCAACTTTGTTGTTTACAACCTTCCAGCGCACTGGGTGTGGTATAGATTACCTCTGTTTCAAAGCCACGCGTCTTGATTCTTGAATACTCTTTTCTTATACTCCTTCAATTCCAAAATGATTGTCTCAATTTTGTATAATACGCACGTATCTAGATGCGTTTCGGTGTATAGATACATGTGAATCTAGACAGGGTTGAGACAATCATTTTGGAACGGAGGGAGTATATATTTATGGTTTTTACTGACAACAATTTCAGAATTTTCATAAGCCCTCTGCAACAACCCGTGGGTTAATCTAGTTACAGTTACCCATTGACCCAAGAGGCAATCAAACCTAGCAGTTATTTGAATCCTGGAAACAAATGAACAAAACGAGTACCTAGGAGAGTACCAATGGTCAATTAGTCAGTGCAACACTGCGGCTAGATCTGAATTTGGTAAAACAGACTTGACTGATCCAGCCAAGTGCCCACATCTAACCAAACCGAGTGTATAAAACCAGCACATGCACATTAGATACTACTCCGTATTTTTTCACATGCTGTAAATTTCTCACACTAATCGTTCTGTCGTTGCTGAAACCTGAAAACTGAACACTTCAGACGAAATTCAGTTAACGAGAGTGAGAGAGACAAGAGATTTTGAGCTGCTCTAACTGCTTGCAGCTTTTCTGTTGGTCTTGCTATTTATTCTCCGATTACAACTGAATAACCGAGATAACAGGATCGTGGCCGAGGTGTGTGAGGAGCTGCCATCCCAACTCCGCTGGTGCACGTCCTTGACTAAGCCACGATGATCACTTTGCTCGTGCCATCCCACCAACTTCGTGGTCATCGCTGCAACTAACTAGCTACGAAAAGTAAGGACTAAGCTAGTTGGCCCATCAGTGTACAGGCACATGAGACAGGTCCTATGTTATTTGCTAACTGAAGATTTAATTGAAGAAATAGCTACAATGAGCTTAACAGGCTAACACGTTCATAGCCTGAGGAGTGAGGATGCTAAGGTTTCACATCACTGAACCTGGATTAATCGCAAATTTTCGCTTACAGTAAACTAGCCAAGCAAAGTTCTCGATTCGTCGGCAACGAGATTGGAACAAGCCCTCAGGCAAACTCGGTTTAACTGAAGTAGGGATGGGATTCAGCTCACCGAGGGCGCTTGTCGAGGAGTGATGGACGAAGCTGCCGGGCGGGGTTGTCCCAAGAGCATAATCTCGCCGCGCGCGCAGTCACCGGATCAGATCCCGTGGGAGTGCAACTGCGGAAGGCCCCTGCAGGCGCGGCCGCCGTCAGCAGGGGAGAGAGGCTCGTCTGCTCGCCGAGGGGCCGTCCTTGCGCGACCTCTTCACGGAGAACGAGAGGGCAAGGTCGCGGGAACGGGAGGGAGAAAGAAATTGCCGCCAGCCGCGGCGAGCCACCATTGATGGTGTTTGAGTTTGGGCGCTTTCGCAGTGGGCGGTCGCACTCGCCTCCCCACGCGAGAGGGCCAACTCTGAATTCGGGGGTCCCGGGTCCGTTAGGATCTAATCCGACGGCTCTTGCTTGATAGAGAGGCGATACCAATAGATCACTAGTTCAAAATCATCTTTGCCAACTAAATTTTACCCGCACTTTAAGCTTCTTTTATCAATGTTTGAGTTTGCTAACAGAGCCTAACGCCCTGTCACTTTAAGCTTCTTTTAAGTCCGATCAAGTTTATAACAAATATGCGAATGGTTACAATACGACTATCGCTTTCTATCGCGCAAATCAGGAACCGTTTTTCTCCTCCGCCTTTTTTACCTAGCCGCCGCCTCCAAGCTCCGCCTCCTCCATAGATCGGTTCCCCCTCCTCCGGCCGGCCTTGCCGGTGTCGGGAGGGGTGGGGAACCCGATCTATGGGTGGAGATTTCAATAAAAGTAGTATTTATCTTTGTTTCTTCTACGTCTATCGAGATGTCACCGTTCATAATAAGTGACCTTCAGCTATTCGTTCGGCGTCGAGATCTTCTTCCCGGCGTCAATGGTGGTGCTGTAAGATTACAGTTTTTTAGGTACGGTCTGCAAGATCTTGCTTCGCCTGATCGGTTTTGGATTGTTTCTCCTAGTTGCCACGAGGAGGGTTATCCTCGCAATATTTGTACCGACTGCTACGTCTTCGGCAATGGTGATTCGTACTCTCGGCTTTCCAGCGACGTTGACAAGGCTGTTCGGTTTCTCTTCCCTGGAATATTGGTGTTGGTACTCTTGCCGATGTTGTCTGATTGCTTTAATGGTTGTGTGCGTGCACGTAGCCTTGGTATTGCGGCTCTAATTAAGAAAAAGGGAGAACCATTGTTGGTATTTACAGGTTTATGGTTTGATATCTATGCTATTATCTTTTGGCTGCCTTTAAAAAAATACAAGATTGTGTCATGGAAGAAGAAGAGTTTGAAGACCTCGAAGATTAGCTCGTTTTTTCTTAGACTTTGTTTTGTAATTGCTGAAGACAGCTTATGTATCTCTACCATGTACTGTTCGTTGCTATAATATATCATGGTATTGTTTCAAAAAAAATAAACATATGAAACAAAAGTATTGCATATTTGCATGAAAATAATAAAACTAATTTGATGTTATGTATGTTGACATATATTTTCTATAAACTTGGCCAAGCTTAATATTTGTAACTGATGCAACATTTGCTCATATTCTGCACATGTTGTAATAAAATGGTTTATTAATATCATGGCATGCCACATATGTTATGGGTGCCTCGTCGCTATTTTTTGTCACATTATCCCCACCATGATCGTTATTCTAGGTTTCACTTGGGCATTGACCTCACCTTCCTACCTTCATGACCAGTTCTCCCCCCTCTCCCCCCTCCCCCTCCCTATGCTTTTAAGAAATCTTTTAAATCCTCCCTAGTTTACTATTAACATGGCACTCACTCAACCTACCAAAATAATAGTTGTCGCATCAAATCCATATCTAACCTTGATATAGCATGTGGAGAGCCGAGACCTGTTTATGGAGGTCTATTCACGGTTGGAGGCTACGACGAGGGATATTTTTTCTCAACATGGTTGGAAGCTATGACGAGGGATACTTTTTCTCAACATGGGTGGATGCATAACTTGTGTATCGGACCTCTGGCTTCTTAGGTGACTTTATAATTTCTCCATGTGATATGTAATCTTGATTTTTTTTCTTGTATCCGACTAGACAGCGGCTGTGTGCATCCTAGCTACACAGAGGCCGGATGTATCGCTTAAAACTTTTAAGTAATAAAGCGCACTTTATCGAATAATATCTAACCTCGAAGACCCTACCCCTCCAAATCGGATGGAACTAGCACTAGTACAGATTTGCTTATAGCCAACATCACTATCACTGACGCATAATAACTCTATTCGTCGGTGGTAAAAATACCCCTGGCGCATTGTGCCGTATTCGTCGGTGATAACTTACTTACCGCTAGCACACTTCACTATTGTTCGATGGGGATAACAGCTGGCGGGCCCATCCCAGCTGGGACGGCCCATCGTAGGTGATATCGCCGGCACATATCAAACTTGTGCGCCGGGGGTATATTACTTACCGCCGGCGAATAGAACTCGCGTGCGCCGGTGCTAGCGTGTGATGGCGCCCAGTTGACGAGGGAGATTATTCTTCTGCGTTCCCCGGCAACGTCGCCAGAAAAGAAGCTGATGCGTTTAGCTGGCGGTCCTTGTGCGTGGTGAATAACCAGCCCGTTGGGAACCCCAAGAGGAAGGTATGATGAGTATAGCAGCTAGTTTTTCCTCAGTTAAGAAACCAAGGTTTATCGTTCTTGGAGAGGAGAGATAAACGACTGAAGGTGATGCAGACTGACTTAGTAACACTCCAACAAGGGCGCTGTTTAACGATACTTGTTGACTAGTCTTCGGCCAGTAGCAACGCGGAACCTGCACGCAACACAACCAAGTACTTTGTTCCCAACTTGCGATGAGGTTGTCAATCTCACCGGTTTGCTTGAAACAAAGGTTATGAGCGTATCGAGTGGAAAACAATAGAGTATGCGAGTAAAGTAAACAGGTGATAGCAATATGATGGAAATAGGACCGGGGTCCACAGTTCACTAGTGGTGTCTCTCCATAAGATAAATAACACATGCTGGGTAAACAAATTACAGTTGGGCAATTGATAGAATAAAGATAAACGTGATATGTCAAGAAGATCACTATGAGATTTACTCTGGGCATTACAACAAAATACATAGACCGCCATCCAACTGCATCTATGACTAATAATCCACTTGTGGCGAATCAATCCGAGAACTCCACAAGTATTAAGTTGCGAACAACAGATAATTGCATTAAGCAAAGTGTGTAATATAAACAAAGCATATGCCCTTGAGCATATGAATGTTGTTTTCTCCCTAGTAGCAACAGCACATCTACAACCTTAGAAGTTTCTGTCACTCTCCCAGGTTAAATAGAGGCATGAACCCACTATCGAGCATAAATACCCCCTCTTGGAGTCACTAGCAACTACTCGGCCAAGATAGCTACTAACAATGGAGAGCATGCAAGATCATAAACAACATAGAGATAACAAAAGATAATATTCAGTACAGCAACTCAATCATAAACACCAATATTCATCGGATCCCAACAAACCAAACATGTAGAATTACATAACGGTGATCTCAATCTTGTAGGGCAGCTCATGAGATCTAAACATGAAGCACATGGTAGAGAAGACAACCATCTAGCTACTGCTATGGACCCATAGTCCAAGGTAGACTACTCACTCATCGCTCCGGAGGCAAGCATGGTGATGAAGAAGACCTCCGGTGGCGATTCCCCTCTCCGGCAGGGTGCCGGGAAGAGCTTCTGGACCCTCCCGATCTTCGGGTCGACGGTGGCGGCGGATCGCGATGTGTTCTGGAAATCTGATCGGGTACTTAGGTTTTTTCCGTCGGGGGTCTTTATAGGCGAAGGGGCGATGTCAGAGGAGGAGCCAGGCGCCCTCATGCGGGACCCGCGCGGCCAGGGGCCTGGCCGCGCCACCCCTGCGTGTGGGGCCCTGGTGGCCCCCCTCCTAATCTCCTTTGGATCTCTGGAAGCTTCCGAGTAAAATAAGACTTCAGGAACTTGTTTCGTCCAATTCTGAGAATATTTCCTGTGTATCACTTCTGAAACACAAAAACAGCAGAAAACAGGGAACTGGCACTGTGGCAACTCGTTAATAGGTTAGTTCCAGAAAATGCATAAAAGTGCCACGAAGTGTAACGAAACAATAGGCAAATGGTGTAAAAACAAGCATGGAGCATCAAAAATTATAGATACGTTGGAGACGTATCAAGCATCCCCAAGCTTAACTCATGCTCGTCCTCGAGTAGGTAAGTGATAACAAAAGAATAATTTTTGAGGTGACATGCACCTACACAATCTTGATCATATATGTAAGCATTTGTGAGCTGGGATCATAAGAACTTAAAACATGGGCATGAAAGATATAATCCTGACAATAAGAACTTAGCAACCATGTTGTAAACATGCAAATGAACACAAACAAAAGATCATGAAAATGAAACAATGAAAGTCAAACGTGTGTTCAAATCATAAGGAAAAACATACAAATGGTTTTCAGCTTGTCCTTCAAAGAGAGCAAAACATAAATGCATAGGACACCTTCAAGTTTAAAAGGGCGACTAGATACAAATAATTTGAGAACAAGTGAAACCAACAATATGAATCAATCAATGAACTTTGGGACAATGCATATTACACTAAGAATGACAACTATGCTCTCTTAATGGTGCATAAAGATAGAAGGTGGTGACTCAACATAAAAGTAGAAGAAAGGCCCTTCGCAGAGGGAAGCAGTGATTGCAAGTTTTATAACCTTCAAAAATTATGGTACTTACCGGCTTTGAGCTCTCATTGCCCCCATCATAAGCATCTTGAATGGTTAAAGTTAATGCGAGAACAATTATGATGCATATGCTTGACAAATCATAAGTTGAAAACCTCGTGCCCCGTGAATACGAGTACCCAAACCTCATGCTACTTTACTTAGAGTCCCAAGCAAGGCTCTTGTCATTGTAAGTATATGCATATCATTGAGAACCGCCAATAGGGTACCTCCGTGCCCGATGACATGGAACAAGCCCACACCAAAATGACAGGACAAGCAGACAATGAACACCTCGACATCTCTTTTATTTGCCATTTGTTTAGCTTTTTACTGTGAGATGCGTCGTCGAATGTTCACCATGGGTATGCTGCAAATTTGCACCATGAATTATGCATGGCTTAGATTAGCGGCCCGGCGTTTCCCTAACACATATACAAACTCCATGATCCCCACAAGATTCCCAATTCATTTCACACCGCGGGCATCCATAAACAAAAGATCACGATATCAACTCAAATAAGAAGTGCAATGTTGAAAGCTTGCCCATGACTGCATGGCTGGGCTAGTCTCCAACTTACAACTTGCAAGCATAACAACTCAACATAAGAGACCACAATGTCAATTTTTTAAGAATAGGAAAAAGTAAAGTGTGCCTTCCGGTTCGTGAGAGCTTTACTGACCGAATTTCGCATAACACTGGTAAGAGTTTAATTTGAAGAGAAAATAAAAGCAAGTCAAATTTACTTGGAATAGCAAATTGCTAGTAGGTATGTGTGGTGGACACTCTGGAAAACTTTGGCTTTTAGGAGTTGGATGCACGAGTAGAGCTTATACTCAGTACAAGGCGGGGGCTAGCAAAAGACTGGGAGCGACCAACTAAGAGAGCAATAATGGCCATAATCATGCAAAGCGACAAAGCGACATTAAAAGAAGCATAAGATGGCATCAAAAGTCAAAAACTAAATGATCATAGAGGCTATTGGCGACTTTGTAAGAGTCTAACATGTGTGAACATGCGCCAAGTCAACCCAAATAAAGCATCAAGGAGAAAACCAAAATAATGCTTCCATACAATAAAAACAACGCATGATTTTTTTCAAAGGCTCATTAAGCAATCTCAGTTATTTGAGGCAAGTCATGCTACAGCAAAACCACTAAGCATACTATCAAAAAGACATCAAGCATGACATGAAAAAGCCTAAGCCGCAGTCTACACAAGCTCCTTCTTGTACCACTATTTTGCATAAAGCTTTTTCTCTTTTCCAACACCATTTGAAATTTTTGTAAACACCTCTTTTGATGTAAACTAATAAAGATCAGAGGCAAAAATACACCTTGATGAAAAGATATGACAAAGTCTGAACGCAAATCAAGGCGAAAACGAAAACCAAAAGCAGTAGCGGAAAAAGAAGAACACTCGGTTTTTAATAAGAGTGAAAACTAGAGCGTTCTTGCAAATGAAAACGAGTACATCTCCTCCAAAAGAAATTTGTTGGGTTCCAACCATTTATTGCAGCAAACAAACAAACTAAACTAACTAAGAAAACTAAAACAACTGACGCTCCAAGAAAAACACATAGTGCATGAAGCAATAAAAATATAGTGTCTTGAAAGGTGACCTGATTTTTGCCGATGAAGAAGGGGTGCCTCGGGGGCATCCCCAAGCTTTGACGCTTGTACTTCTTGGATATTTCTTGGGGTGATGAATGGGAATCCCCAAGCTTGAGCTTTTGTCCATTCTTCAACTCATCTCATCATTCTCCAATCCCTACACTTGAAAACTTCCTTCATACAAAACTAAACACAATTCTATTAGCAACATTAGTGTAGCATAACATATAATCAACCTATTTTGCTTCAGGTTTCAACTCAAAACCACCACATATATAGTAAATACTATTGTAGCAACTTCCCTAAAAAGTTCCATGATCAAAAGAACTCAAAAGAAAGCGATAAAGTGGCAAACACAAATATTGGCAGAAATCTGTCAAAACTGAACAGCTGACAAAGGTCGAATTTTTGAGGGGTTTTATGTTGCTTAAATCAAAAAGTGTTCAACTAACAAAAGTTTAGATATAACGTGGGGCATATGCACAAGAAATCGCAGGTCCAAAAGATATATAGAGAATTTATACAAATTTTTACGGTGCAGCACCGTAAACAGTTTCAGGACAGCAACATCCCCAAATCTTTACCTCACTCGAATTAGAGGCTTCTCTTGGCACAAAAACGAAATAAACAAGATAAGGAGCGGTTATTACAGTAGTAATGACTTCCAAGACTCAAATAAAAGAAAAAGTACTAAAAATAAAAACATTGGGTTATCTCCCAAGAGTGCTTTTCTTTAACGCCTTTGAGCTAGGCGCAGAAAATTGCGAATCAAGTATTTTTAGAAGATGAAGTACTAGGATCAGCGCGTGCCTTACGTCTTCCTTTCTTACCTTTGTTCTTGACTCTAGGAAAGACATGGCTATTGCAAGGTGGAGAGATAAATCTTATATTGCCTTTTCCCACATCAATGGCGGCGCCCAGGAGCTTCAGGAGGGATCTTCCAAGTGTGATTTGTCCTTTCCCTACACATTCAATAACAAGATAATCAGTAGATATCATTCTTCCTAGGACTTTTGAAAAACTCCTTCAGCTATTCCAATGGGAAATATAGTGGCATTGTTAGTAAGAGAAATTCCTTCTCCCCCTCAGAAAGCTTCCAAAGGCTCAAAGATTCATAAATATCATTTGGCATAAGACAAAATTCAGACATAATATCACAACGAGCATGAAAAGTTTCACCACTAATGGTGATTTTTAACGTAGGATACCAACTCGAAGATTCAGAATTTGTTGGCACATAATCAAAATGCTGGCTCAAAGTATTGTAGCAAGAATTCAAACTAGAAGTACGAGTCTCAAGAGCATCAAGTCTATTAAAAATGCACACAAGAGAGGAATCAAAATAGGTTGGCATGCTATAAATTGTAATCAACTTTTTTATAATATTGAAGGCTTGATCTCCATCACAATGAAGGAAATCTCCTTCTGCAGTAGCATCCAAAGCATACCTATAACGAAGAGCAAGTCCAAAGTAAAAGCTACTAAGAAGCAAACTCAAAGTCATTTTAGGTTCAGTTTTTCCATGCCAATCATAAATTCTAGACCAAGCTTCTTTAAAACTTTCCTCGTCCTTTTGTTTAAAAGTGAAAATCATGTCCTCGGGCGACATAGTAGTAGCAACTGAACTAGACATAATAAACTAAAGTAAAGAAATAGCAACTACCAAGGATTCTAATTTTTTTGGGTTTTTGATATAAAATGATGCAGGTAAAATAAATAAAGTAAAGCAAAACAATAACAAAGTAAAGGATGTGCGTGCGAAAACTCCCCTCGCAGAAGTCTTCTACTTCCTCCCCGGCAACGGCGCCAGAAAAGAAGCTGCTAGCGTGTGATGGCGCCCAGTTGACGAGGGAGATTATTCTTCTGCGTTCCCCGGCAACGGCGCCAGAAAAGAAGCTGATGCGTTTAGCTGGCGGTCCTTGTGCGTGGTGAATAACCAGCCCGTTGGGAACCCCAAGAGGAAGGTATGATGAGTATAGCAGCTAGTTTTCCCTCAGTTAAGAAACCAAGGTTTATCGTTCTTGAAGAGGAGAGACAAACGACTGAAGGTGATGCAGACTGACTTAGTAACACTCCAACAAGGGCGCCGTTTAACGATACTTGTTGACTCGTCTTCGGCCAGTAGCAACGCGGAACCTGCACACAACACAACCAAGTACTTTGTTCCCAACTTACGATGAGATTGTCAATCTCACCGGTTTGCTTGAAACAAAGGTTATGAGCGTATCAAGTGGAAAACAATAGAGTATGCGAGTAAAGTAAACAGGTGATAGCAATATGATGGAAATAGGACCGGGGTCCACAGTTCACTAGTGGTGTCTCTCCATAAGATAAATAACACATGCTGGGTAAACAAATTACAGTTGGGCAATTGATAGAATAAAGATAAACGTGATATGTCAAGAAGATCACTATGAGATTTACTCTGGGCATTACAACAAAATACATAGACCGCCATCCAACTGCATCTATGACTAATAATCCACTCCCGGGGATATCAATCCGAACACCCCAGTAGTATTAAGTTGCGAACAACAGATAATTGCATTAAGCAAAGTGTGTAATGTAAACAAAGCATATGCCCTTGAGCATATGAATGTTGTTTTCTCCCTAGTAGCAACAGCACATCTACAACCTTAGAGGTTTCTGTCACTCCCCCAGGTTAAATAGAGGCATGAACCCACTATCGAGCATAAATACCCCCTCTTGGAGTCACTAGCAACTACTCGGCCAAGATAGCTACTAACAACGGAGAGCATGCAAGATCATAAACAACATAGAGATAACAAAAGATAATATTCAGTACAGCAACTCAATCATAAACACCAATATTCATCGGATCCCAACAAACCAAACATGTAGAATTACATAACGGTGATCTCAATCATGTAGGGCAGCTCATGAGATCTAAACATAAAGCACATGGTGGAGAAGACAACCATCTAGCTACTGCTATGGACCCATAGTCCAAGGTAGACTACTCACTCATCGCTTCGGAGGCAAGCATGGCGATGAAGAAGACCTCCGGTGGTGATTCCCCTCTCTGGCAGGGTGCCGGGAAGAGCTTCTGGACCCTCCCGGTCTTCGGGTCGACGGCGGCGGCGGATCGCGATGTGTTCTGGAAAATTGATCGGGTACTTAGGTTTTTTCCGTCGGGGGGTCTTTATAGGCGAAGGGGCGATGTCAGAGGAGGGGCCAGGTGGCCTCACACCATGGTGGCGCGGGCCAGGGGCTGGCCGCGCCACCCCTGTGTGTGGGCCCCTGGTGGCCCCTCTCCTACTCTCCTTCGGATCTCTGGAAGCTTCCGGGTAAAATAAGACTTCAGGAACTTGTTTCGTCCAATTCCGAGAATATTTCCTGTGTATCACTCCTGAAACACAAAAACAGCAGAAAATAGGGAACTGGCACTGTGGCCATGGGCGGACGCAGCGGGGGGGCAGGGGGGGCCGTGGCCCATCCAGAATTTCTAGGAAAAACTTGAAGACCCCTAATCTTTTGGAAAACAAGCCCAAAAGCCCAGCACAGACCAACAGCAACGCCCTATCTCGTCCTCTCCTCGACCTCGACCTCAAGTCGACCCGCCGTCGCACGCCCGCACTGTGATTTCTTCGGCCGCCGCCACGAGTTCCCACCCCCTGCCGCCGGGAGCAAGGTCCTCGTCAATGCCTGGCACCTCGCCGCCGGTCGCCCCTCCCTCTCCCTCAATCCGCCGGCCCACAGCAACCTTCTCTGGAGATTGGAGCCACCGCCCGCCTCCGGCCTCCGCCGGTGTCCGCCCGCCACCACCCGCCTCCGGCCTCCGCCGGTGATCTGCAGGTGATTCTCTAATTCTCTCTGTAGTCTGTAGAGTGTACCTAACATTGTTTCAAAAGAAATTTGTGTGGACTTTGTGTCACTGTTAAATGAAGAACGAAGATGATTAGAGGCATATATGTGACTTTTATGTTTTATTGTGTAGAAATGAAGAGAACTAGCATAATTGCTGGACTTTTTAAGAAACATGAAGAAAAGAAGATTGCATCTTCTTCCACACCATTGGTGGTAGATGATGTACAAATCAAAGATAGCGGGCTTTTGTTGGCGTGTCTTGATTCCGCACCTCCTATCCAATCTGATACCGAGAGTGAGAGTGAAAATGAAGATGAAACACCGTAGAGTGTTGTAACCTTCTATGTATGCTATATTCTATCATGTAAGTTAGACTTTATTCATGTTTTGAACTATTTGTATTGTAATCGTGCACATTTGATATATATTGTTTACTGGTGACAATTGGTTAGCTATATATTGTTTATTTGCCAAACGTTTATCACAATTTAGGGTACGCAATTTTTTTTTTTGAGGTGTGCCCACCCTCCAATTTTTTCCTGCGTCCGCCACTGACTGTGGCAACTTGTTAATAGGTTAGTTCCGGAAAATGCATAAAAGTACCACGAAGTGTAACGAAACATTAGGCAAATGGTGTAAAAACAAGCATGGAGCATCAAAAATTATAGATACGATGGAGACGTATCAGCCGGCGCTACGTAGACTACCACCGCGAATCTACTGCATGTGCGCCGGGGATACGAGTAGCACAAAATGCACCAACCAGAACCCGCTTCGAATCGCACTTATCCCCCGCTAACTAAACGCCAACAGATGATAAGGTGGGACCCATCCACATCCCTATCTCTCCTCTCCCTCTCACATGCCTAGAACCCCACCCACCTCCTCACCCGCGCCCTCCCCTTCCCTCGGTCCCTCCCTCCTCGTCGCCTCCCCGTGGCGCCGCCACCTCTACACATCTTCGAGCGGAGCTCGAGCTCGCGACCCCAACCTCGCCGCTTCCCGCCCACCTCCGCCGCCCTGCTCCATATCCTCGACCGACTCCTCGCTCCTTGCCGGAGCCGCTCGTGTCCGCCATGCCCTAGAGGCCGGCGTCGTGGACATCCGCCCGCTGCTGGTACTCCTCGTCTGGAGCAAGGAGCGGCTGGATCCGGGTGCCCGCGTACCGCCGTGCGCAGGTCACCCCTCACCCGCTTCCATGGTGCCTCGCTGATTAGATCTGGGTATGTTTCTCCATTCCATATCCCTAATCCTGCTCTGCTCTTGTCAGCTCGTGTGGAATTGGTTGGCCCGTGGTAAACTTTAGTTCTGTAAACTTCCCAAAATGCATCAGCTTTCTCTGATTAATCACCAACACTGAAAGATAAGGAATAGGTAGTATAAGGAATAGTATGGTGAGCTCTGTAAACAATTGTTTGCTGCTGTGTTAGTTCTGTGATATATAACAAGAATATTTGAGTGGTGGAGAAGTACTTCAAACATTTCATGCCTTGTTCTGGTACTATTGTACAGAAGTTGGATCATACTAACTATGTAAATTCTACTGATAGCAATTTGTCCTCATTGGCATGACTGAAAAGCAAGATGTACTCTCTTTCCTGTTGTGTGTCCTGAAGCGTTTGGGCTCCTTAACTTTTGATGTTTTGAGTATGAGTATTAATAAATAAAAATATGGTTTTATGCAGGAAACAAGCTGTGTGTCCTGACTACATGTCCAACCAAGGAGACATCTAGAAGTAACATTCTTGGGTAAATCCTGATCCATCCACGCAGTGAAAATCGTAGCCGTCCGTTCTGGTGACGTGGCCGCACGTGGACCGTTCGTTTTCCCGATCGTGCAATCCTGGCCGTCCGATCGGTTTCTAGCACTGCTCACGTGGTCCGAGCCGTCGGTTACTTTAGCCCTCCATCGCCCTTCGTGGTTTACCCGCCCAGTCACTGATTTGTGGGCCTGCTTTTTACGGGACCCAAAGGTCAGCGATTGAGTTTACGTGGCTATGTGTGAGTGTTCAGCCAAATAGTGATGCGCGGTGGCTGCCCCCGGGGTTTCGCATGCCCGCCAGGGGCAAAATTGACTTTTCGCATCTCATTTGCTGCTGGCCAACTGTGGAGAGGACGACGCCGTAGGCGCGTGGCGACCGCGCCTTCGTCGCCGGGTACGGGAGTCGCCGGCCATGGAGGATTGGAGGGCCCCCGCCTTGTCCATGGGAGAGAAGGGCAGCATCCCCTCCTCATCTCCCTCTCCATTTCTCCTCCTCCTCTTACCTAAACCTGCCCCGTTCCTCTCCCAGAACCCTAGCCGCCGCCGATGATTTACTTCAGATCTCGGTCGATTCCGGCGACGTCTTCCACCGTCAACTACTAGCGCGAGATCTGAAGTAAATCACCGGCGACGTCTTGACCTCCTCTACATCACTCGCCCATATGGCGACCAAGGAGGCCGTCTATCCCGACCTCGACCCCGATGGGCGGTGGCGGCGGCGAGGCGACCATGGCGGCCTCCATGTCTACACCAAGCTCGACCTGGAGCACGGCGACGGAAACTATGTACGACCTCTAGATCTCCTATGTTTCTTGCAGCGGTGGTGTGCGAAGGTGGGCAAGGTGGAGGCCAGCGATTGAGGCGACCACGGCGGCCTCTTCGTCCACCCCGAGCCCAACCTAGAGCACGACGGAGGCAGCCACGTTGGGGAGGAGTAGGCGAGCTTCAAGGACAACAGCACCCTACCAGTAGGACACCTTCTCCAAATCCGGTCGATTCCGGCGTCGTCCTCCACCACCAGCTACCAGACTAGGCTCCTCTTGCCCTCCTCTGTATCGCTTCCCATGGGGAGGAGTAGGCGAGCTTCAAGGACAACAGCACCCTATCGGTCGCCGCGTCAGCTCCTCTACCCCGGCCTCAGCATCGGCCGGACGACCTCGAGCGTGGCGGCGGCAGCGGCAACCTCGTCCTCTGCTCTGAGCCCGAGTGTGCACGTGCGGGCGTCGGCCTCCTCCTCTACCTCGAACCTGGGGGGGCTGCTCCTGTACGTCCTCGAGCTCAACAGGACCAGTACTAGCCAACGCCATTAGAGGGCTGTCAGATCTGACCTGGAATTTCTATAGGAGGTTGCCAACGTTTGCTTCTTTGCCTCAACGCCATGCTCTGCTTCAGCTCACAGATATGACCTTCATCCTCTCCTCTCACCACGTTGCAGCATAGCACGTGTTTGTGAAAATGCTTCTTACAGATGAACACAATTCTTGAAGCCTAGATCTGGCTTTTTTTATGTATCATGTATGCTTTGTTGAGATGCATATGATATTCCTTCTAGACATTAGCGTATGGTCTGAATTTTCTATTTCCTAAGCAATAAAGATCCTGAAATATTTTTCTTAATTAGGTTCATTCAAATCGGGGCTGGATTGTTGGCTATGTCTGCAGCACCATCGAGGAACTGGGAGAGGGTGGACCAGCGCTGGAGACAATGGTGTTGTTGGCGTGTCCGAACCAGGCCCTACAGCGCTTCCGCACACACGTGACCTTCAAGGATGCGCATTTTTCTTATCTATCAAGAAAGAGGACCCTTCTATCTTTAACATGTGGGTTTTGTGATTTTTGTTACAGATCTATCAAAATATATGGGAGAGATATCCATTGTTCCATGAAAGACCAGAAAATGTTGACCTTTTTATTAAGATATCTCTGCAACAACAGAAGGTTTTCAGACTGATGGAGTAAGCAGTGGACTTTGACCCTTTGTGTATGTCTTTTGAAACTTGAGATTGCTCCCGGTGTTTATCTTCTAATCTTTTCTATGATCAATACTGTGGAGCATGTTTATCTTCTAATCTTTTCTAGGATCAATACACCATGCTATATGAACTGAGGAATATTTATTGCCTGCTATTCAGTGTAATATTCTTGAATATTGAATTTATCGTCCAATTTTAAATATTACTCCTAAGCATTTGGTGTTATGCTGAAAGAACAAATAGGTTGATAAGATCTGCAAAAAAATGATGAGATGTTTGAATTCATCAAATTGAGAAATTATGTGAGTATTGGAACTATAGCTTGGTCAAGTAGGTACTTGGAAATCACACTACATTGGATTGGTATAGAATATACATAGCATGTCAATTCTACTTTGCTTTACATGGCTTATGCGCGTGGTGCTTATTTATTCTCTAGGGTTGCTTCAGTTTGTTTCATGTTCCAGGAATGTGATACTGCCATGATGTTACAGCCTATGGTATAGGTCGAGTTACATATATACATCATGTATGTAGTACTACCAATATCCTGCCTGATTTCTTGCACCGGTTTGCTTTGTAACTCCTGCTAGCATGTTATTGTAGCATTAGCAAATTACCCACTGAGGGCCTCCCTGGTAGGAGGGGACAGCAAGATGGGGGGATGGCACTGGATTTGGATTATAGAGCTTTTGTTTGTTTGGATTTGAAGACTATTTGGGGCGACTGATGTTTGGGGTCCTTGCAAATAAATTTCGTTGGAGGAGTTGCTTGGGATACCATGAGGTATAAGACGGTTCTTATTCTTCTTGCTACTTCATATTTGGAGATGTCTAGCTAGGATACTTGTTACATTTGTTGAAATGACAATCAAAATTTTGCAGCGAACTGTATTTGAGTTGGGTTAAATACCATAAATTAATAGATGCAGTTTCTTGATGTTAAATTTTAAGAAGTAAAATTTCTCTCAAACGTATTCTAGCACTATAATTGGTTCAGTATAAGCATGTCACTGTGAGAATATCGTTCTTATATGCACTTTGTAATTTTTATAGGAGGAGACGTTATGCATCCAGAAGTGAGAACTTCATTTTTTGTTTGTTTGGTGATTTTTTGCTATGATAGATTTGATCATGCTTTTTGTTAGTTGCCTAACTCCTTATCTAAGAACCGGTTTCATGTCGGTTATCTGGTTGTAGAAATTGCTAGAGTAGAGGGTTATATTCATTACTAGAGGTTACAAAGAATGACTCCAATGAACAAGAAGTATTATGTTATACGTGGTATTCCATTTTATTATTGTAAGCTGGTACATCAGTGATCTAGCCGAATTTCTGTAACACTATTAATTATTTTTCTTGCCTCCAATTTTTGCTTTTCCATTATCGAGTTTAGATGTCTCTGTTGCCCTCAGTTCTGCTTGTTCATTGGTCAATGTCTAGCATCATCTTCTGTACTCATATGTAGTACTTTGTGGCAAACTCCCACAAGCATACCAGATCAGTTTGGTAAAGGTTAACTCCCACAAGTCGCTTGTTAGAGAGATATTATCACAGATTGTGCTGCTCATATGCCATTTTTTATGTTTGAATAGGGCAGGAAGGATACCACCATTTTTGTACATATATGTGTTGCCTTTTAGATTCTTAATACTCTATAATTTTAACTGTATAGCTTTGGTCAAAAATATTGGTGAAGCTTCTTAAAGCTTGCTACGACTTGGAAGCACATGATATTAAAAGGTTTGGTCGGCACACTAGATTTTACTATGTTATTATGCTCTGAGATATACGGTCCAACTATGTATAGTGAAGTTCTGTATTTTTACCATTCCCATATACTTGCATATGCATGTCTAGAATTCAAGATAGCTATTGTGATGTAGTTCATACTTGCTAATATATATTGTGAGTATACATAGGTCTTCTTGATGTTGCATGAAGAATTAAAGATATAATCAAGCATCCATGCAGTAAAGTTATGTGATACTACATGTTACTTTCTATTTTGTAGAATTGCTGGTATAGAAGATCCTTTAACTCATCTTTAGGTCCAGTATTTCTGTTCCTAACTGATATGTTCAGCTAATTTGTTGTTTCTTTACAGGGGAGAGAATTATTCAATGATCAGGGGAGGAGATGGTGTTTACTATTACCGTGCAGTGGGGTGGAAATGGCAGGGTATGCTTTGGGATTCCATATTAACGCCTTCGCCTTTGGTATAATAGTAGAAGAGCAAGATATGTCTTTGCTGGGATGTATTATTAATTTTCATGAAAGGTACAATAGCTTGGACATTTTTGGATTCAAGAGACAGTTTTGCTTTTCATCTCATTATCTAGCCTCAACTAGCAAAAGAGTATTTGTTTTATCACTTGTAGGATTAATCTTGATAGGTTTCATCCATGATAGATTTGTTTATGATTGGAGAGTACACTAAGTTATGTTGTTTACTGACATTTTAACATTGTCTCTCTCAAAAACAAGGTTAGATAGAATAGCCAATTAACTGATTGAACTCTGCTTACGGTGCTGACTAACTATATTACTTCCTCCAGTGCCATTTTGTGGCTAAAAGCTGATTGAAAGTGTTTAATTATCTTGCAAAAATATATTCTATGGTTTTGCTCATGATTTTCAGTTAATTATTTGTTGATGACCAGTAAAGTTCTGAAGAGTTGTGATTCTGCCTTAGACTGTTTTCTTTTGTTTGGTTCATTGAATCTGAAGCAAAGCTGGGCATAGGAGAAGCCTTGATCTAAGGTGCCCTTTCAAAAACGTATGGATTGAAATAAGTTATTAGAGGGGTGGTATAAATAAATTAACTAAGTTCAATCATGCCCAGAGTACATTATTGTTATATCATATATATTAAGAAATGTAACATGTTTTGTAGCAATAAAGGTTATGTTATCCAGTGTGTGCTTTGGTGTATTGCCAGCCATGTTAAGCAAGTAACCAGACCTCTAAAGTTGAGTAATGGAAGATGGAGACGAAAACAATGGTCACAAAATTGATCTGGATATTAAGCTAATTCCTATTTTCATTCTTTTAGAAAATAACGCCTTATGCAGTCTGGTAGTGAAATTAGGTTGTATCTCTATTTGTAATGATTTTCGTCATGATTAAAGAACTTCAAATAAGGGGAATATATTCTTGTAAAAACATGCTTGTTATTCGGGGCTGCAATAAAATTCCTTCCTTTGTCTTCTCTTCTTTTAACCTGAAAGCAATTTACTATGAGTAGTGAACTCTTAAGATCCCACTTGGGAGATCCTTTTAGTTTATGTTCAGAAATATTTGCTGGTGTAAATCTCCATGCACGTGTGAACCGGTGATGAAAAAGACACTGTGAATTTCCTGTTTAAATAGAGTGTACTCAGTTTCTTGCTCTGTAGCTTGAGTCTCCGAAATTTTAATTGGGACCTTGGTTAGTCTGTAAGATTTATATTCTTGTAAAAACATGCTTGTTATTCGGGGCTGCAATCCAGTTCCTTCCTTTGTCTTCTCTTCTTCTAACCTGAAAGCAATTTACTATGAGTACTGAACTCTTAAGACCCCACTTGGGAGATCCGTTTAGTTTATGTTCAGAAATATTTGCTGGTGTAAATCTCCATGCACATGGGAACCGGTGACCAAAAACACACTGTGAATTTCCCGTTTGGATAGAGTGTACTCAGTTTCTTGCTCTGTAGCTTTCTCCGGATTTTAATCGGGACCTTGGTTAGTCTGTAAGATATATTGGGGGTTTTGTTCCAAATACGAAGGAGAAAAGAAACAAATCCGACGAACCAAGTGCAGTTTCCGGCCCTGTCAGGAATAAAAAACACAGGACCAAAATAGACACCTGTTTTGAACCCTAAAATGGTGAACCAGGCGGGGCCTAAGAAGTTGCTGATTGCGCTGGAACCTGCCTTTTGATCAACTAAGAAGCTGGTGGTAAAAGAACAAAAACTCTGTCTCAAAAATAAAACAAAAAATGCAACGACCAGGAAAGACATCATATACTTGGCTAGGAACCTATTCATTCTCTGATGTTTAATTGGGTTCATTTGTAGCTAAACATTGAGAATTTTGCTGCTATAATTTTATTTTTGTCGCCTTTCCTTTCTCTATAGCCAGCCAGTTAGCCGTTGTAGGCTGTGGGTCATATTGCTGAAAATGTTTGTTTATTCCCCGCGGATATCTCGTGTTCTCTTCTCCTAATATACATATTTGGGTTACAAAAGTCTGCTCTGGCTTTATTTTGTTTAAGGAGGTGTTGCTGTTGTAGGGCCAGGCTGCATTTTAATTTACATCTGGCATTTGATCTTTCTGCACCTCCATACGTTTATCCTTTGCCTGTTTGTTGATCCTTTTGTTTTCTTTGTTGTACATGTGCAGACCATTGTCCTCTCATGGAGACCATTAGGTTCAGTTCCTTGATATAGAGATGTGATTGGCATTATCTGTGATCGTTGTCCCAGGAAGGACTGTTGGCGTAGCATGGAGGGATCTGTTCCTTCCCAACTCAAGGTGGACTACTGAATCTTATCCTATGCTTCCATTTTATATACATTTATTACCTGGTTATTGATTTCCTATTACACATGATGGGCAGAAAATTAAAATTACCCTTTGGGATGATAGCGCCTTTTAGTTTAATGGAAATACACTGAGATTCTTTGGATAAACTGAATCAACTGTTGTTATCTTTGTTGGCACCACCGTCCTAGGGTCCTATCTACTTATTAAACACTGAGATACCCTATTGTCTCTGCTTTTTCTGTTAACAGTCCAAAGAGGTCTACTGGCGGCAAATCTTGTAGATGGTACATCAATGAAGACATCCCTGATATAATTAGACTCCGAACTAGATGTTGTTATTTATATTTTTTCATCATGCGTTGTTGGATGCTGAATGCTTTCATAGTGATTTTCTTGGGTTTTTTGCAGTTTGCTGGACCATTTCAAACCCATCGCGGTTTCTATGGTACCTATCTCTATCTCCTTGCAGACTGAGGCAGGGCAATATCCTAGGAGGTCACTTGCTGAGTTGATCAAATTTAATCTATTTGGAAACGAGGTATGGTTCACCAAGACTTCTACATGTTAAAACTACTTTGCCAATTTGAGAATACTTGTGATTCCCAGCCCATTATCATTTTTTACTTACAGAACCCATTGGCGCTTTTACTTAGAGGATTCCATTAGCATTAGTTGTGAAATCATGGATGGTAAAATAAACGATAGGAATAGAAACAGAGTAGCCTGTGTTGGTAGAATCATTCTCTTCACCCTTCACCGTCTTTGGATGCTACTTTGGTGGCCACAACCAAACACACGACAGGTGAGCATCGATTTTCAACTTTTGCAAAAAGCACTAGAGGATGACGAGCTCACCCTTATATGTTATTTTCCGGAAATGAAATAGTAGGCCACCTTTAAAGAAACACTATAAGAGAAAACTATATATGTTAGGTCTGAAAAATTCAGAATAAATCGACTGTGATGTTGATGAGAAGATCCTTGGTGTTCAATGATTTCTTTCATTGACGAGGCATTTTTAGAGTCCTAGACATAATTACAAGCCATTGTCAACCTCAGAGTGCGCACTGTGTTGCCGTAGTTGCATCTTTGCTTTTCCTGGATGCATGTTCAGTAACTGGGTTAACACATCAGCTGTCATTGTTTGTGTTGATTTTCTATCTTACTGTATTTGTATTGTCAACTTCAGAGCGTCCATTGAGTTGCCATAGTTGCATCAGCCGTAAAAGTATGTCACGTATTTTAGAATGTATGGCCAATAGCCAAGTAGTAGGGTTTGTATGGTGAACTAAAGGAGATAGAATGTACCATGTTCATAATAATATATGCAGGGAAGGCGACCAGCCTAGGATTGGTAATTGTAGTTCTTAGTTGGACTGTGAGTACCTCAACTATAGCAATAATTATACTGGCTCGATGCGTAATTTCATATGGTGTTTTTGCTATAATCTGTTCTAACTGTGATGCTTTCTTAATTCCCATATATATGATCTTACTTCCAACTTCAGGTAGTTATATAACATGTTTTATAATCCATTGGACCCAAAAAAGTATAATTGGGTCTGAGGACTTCTGAACATGTCACAGTTTGTAGGGAACAACTTCTGAACTAACGGCTAGAAAATTGACATTATGATACATATCTATTTGGTCATTCTTTCGCACCTATGGTATTTGTCTACTAGGTCAGATCTCTTGACCATTGCAAATCCTACAACAGAGCTGAATAATACAGAACATAGTCAAACTGGCAATATATACAGATTTTTTTCCATGATCATTCACACATATATTGGCCTAATTTCATTTCTTGACCTTTTTAAAATGGAAAAAACAATGATCTTTCATCCATGTCTTCATTTTCGTTTGCCTTTGCTAATATATTATATCTTCTCCTTAACACATGTTTTGCCAAGGGATATGAAAGGAGTGCATTTTCTTAGCCGTCGCTATCGTTTCTTGTGACAATAGAAGTGTACTTAGAAGCCCCCGAAAGTGCTTCTCTTGCTACAAGACCATCTTTTGAATACATTTGAAGGAATGAACCAGGTAGTCTACAATCATAATTTTCTATATGTTTTTTACTAATATGATTAAGTTATGAATAGGACTTAGATGTCCTTTTTTACATGTTCTATGACTGAGATTGCAAATTGATTTAGTTCCAGAATGGCTGTGGAAGCATCAACTCAAATCAACATCAGCTTCTTGGTGTATAGTTCTGTTTCTTTACACCTCTGTTTGTTACTGCCCACATATTTGGATTTGGTTGTCATTTTATGGATCATTTGCTTCCAGCTTATAATTGTATGAGGTATATCATTTCTGGGATTATTTTCATGTATTTTAGTAAAGAAATTGCAGTAGTTTTTTCTCCATTGAAAATATAGCAAATTCTGAATATACTAGGTAATATTCAGGTCCAACCGTTGATCTCTTGCGCATAAAGAAGAGTGTGTGTAAGAAGTAACATGGGAAACTGCTCTTGGAACACTAAATAATAGCTCATGAGTTATTTCTGTTGCTCCCGGGCATATTCTCATTATGGAAATGTCGCAGAACTTACCATGAGGATTATAATTGCTCATAAATATTTGAGTTCTCTTTGCAGCCGGCACGCTGTCATTACAACCGAACAGAACACTGGCATTATCACCCTGCAAAGGTGGATACTAAATCACCCACAAGTCCTCATTTGCAGAAGTTAGAATGAACTGTGTGTGTCTCCAGTTACCTATGTATAATTAGCTAAAATCTATCCTGGTAACCAAATGGCCATTGTAATATATATATTACTCTTCGTATGAATCAAGTGCTGTATAAGAGCATTTAGCCATACTATGTTCGGTTCCTACTATTTGTATCATATAGCTGTTTCCTTTGCTGCCTGTGACCTATAAACCACTGCTCTTTTTATTATTTCCTATCTGATGATGTTAGCACTTTCTTTACCTTCTTCACACTCTTCCTCATTACCCTTATTATCAATATTTATTGTATTATGAAACTTTTTTTGGTCCTATCGTTTATAAATTGCGATTTTTATGCTTGCTTGCTCGCCGTTAGGCGGGCAAGCGCGCGGCAAGCCGCGCTATCCTACCTAGTAAATAAGAAGATGAGAGCTATTCTGATAGATTGGCTGATTGAGGTAGAACAGCTTGTGAACAATGCACTTTCTCTATCCTAAGGATTATACTAGTTTGATACCATGTACTTGGGACTCATTATATTTTATTTGTCCCTTTATAGGTTCATTACAAGTTTGAGTTGATGGATGCGACACTATTTCTTACTGCCGGCGAGGCCGACACTGCCCTGCCGGCAAGAAGAGACGAGCTGGAGCTCTGCTTGTCCAGCTGAAGCTTCTGGCGAGACTGCGAGCTGGAGGCGTGCTGAACCCTGCACGAGATGGATCGCGAGAGGAGGCGGGAAGTGTACCAGAGTAGGGCGGGATGGAGGTGCGTGCTGTGCTAGGGTGCAGCAAGCAGCTGGCTAGCTTGCTGTGCTGGAGTAGACCGATCGCACTCTGTAATCTTATATAATTATTTAATATATTTTTATTTCTTAAATTCATTACTGCCGGCGAACACAACCTTGTGCGCTAGGGGTAACTCATTTTAATTCTTTTTTTGTTTCTTTTAAATGTGTACTGCCGGCGCATGCAAATGCTATTGATGGCGCATAGACTGGTGCGCCGGCGGTAACTTGGGTTACCCCCGGCAAACAGGCTTATGCGCCGGCGGTAACTTGGGTTACCCCCGGCGAACAGGCTTATGCGCCGGCGATAAGCAGTTACCGCTGGTGTGATGGTCGCCGGTGAACTGAAATGCGCCGGTGGTAGCCATTTTTGGTGTGCCGGTAGTAGGCTTTTCTCTACTAGTGTAGAGTTTTGAGATGATTCCAACATGGTGCTAATAAGGAGGCCATTGTCACCTTTGTTCTGAAAAATAGTTCTAGTATTCTTCTCACTCATTTCAATTTATATGTAGACCACATTAAAATATCCAAAACATTTTACGATTTGGAATGGATGGTGTAGCTCTTTGTACAAACCAGGATAAGCATCAAACTAACGCGCATCTACATTCGCGATAGCCGATAGGCATCACCTTTAGATGCACACTTTGAAAAACGATTACGGAGAATTCAGATCCACATAACTGGTGAGCAAGTGAATTTGCAAAAATATCTCAGCGGGTATATTTGTTTGTGTGTAGAAAAGGTTATCCAAGTGACAAAATGACAAAAGAACAAAATCTTACTGGCCAACTGAAGGCCATGCTCCAAGACACATGGCATGCGTGTATTGGCCAGGACGAAATCCAGACTGAGGTTAGGAGATGCACCATGCCAGAAGCCATGCCACATGGCGTGCGCTCACTGGTCACCAACTTATCCAGTCAGATAAGGTTTCGCGCCGGAAAGACAGCAACACGCTACACGTCCTCCTCATATACTTTTGCCAGTGGAGCGAGAGATCGCTAGCTAGCTTCTCAAAAGAAAGAGATAGACTCAGAGAAGGAGAGAAGCAGAGCTTGAGATGGCACAGACCATGGCGTCCATGACCGGCCTGTCGCAGGGCGTGCGCCTCCCAGGCCCGGCCGGCAGACGCGCCAGCAGGCTCACCGTGAAGGCGTCGGCGGAGGCCGAGACCGCCGGCCGCCGCGCGGTCCTTGGCCTCATGGCCACCGCCGTCGCAGGCGGAGCTTTCGCGCAGGCAGCGCACGCCGGCACCGTCGCCGCCATCAAGGTTGGCCCGCCGCCGCCGCCCTCCGGTGGACTCCGTGAGTGCCTCTACCCGCTGCTCATACGTAGATGCATAACTTTCGCTTCATTTCCGCGTCATCTGATTGGTGATGATTTGTCTTCTTTGTGGCAGCCGGAACAGACAACTCCGACGAGGCGAGGGACTTCGACCTGCCCCTGAAGAACCGGTTCTACCTGCAGCCGCTGCCTGCGGCGGAGGCGGCCGCCCGGGCCAAGGAGTCCGCCCAGGACATCCTCAACCTGAAGCCGCTCATCGACAAGAAGCAATGGCCGTACGTCATGAACGACCTCCGCCTCAGGGCCTCCTACCTCCGCTACGACCTCAAGACCGTCATCGCCTCCAAGCCCAAGGAGGAGAAGAAGAGCCTCAAGGAACTCACCGGCAAGCTCTTCGACACCCTCGACGGGGTAAGCATCTCCCAATTTCAGATATAGCTTATTTCTCTTCAGAAATCCTGTAACCTGTCAGTAACATGACCAATGATCACTCATAACATCTTGCAACAAACCTGAACACTTTGACAAGAATTCCAGGACTAACAGGTGTGGGCTTCTCCACTTCTTTGCAGCTTGACCACGCAGCCAAGATCAAGAGCCCGGCCGAGGCCGAGAAGTACTACGGAGAGACCAAGACTGTTCTTGGCGATGTGCTCGCCAAGCTAGGATAGATCGATCATGCACATACTGGCCGCGTTGCTTTCAGGCCTTTTATGTTTGTTCATATGGAACCGGCAATGTAACTTCTCTGTTGATAATATGTCAACAAGCACTTAAGGATGATTCTATCTTGAGTACTTGACCGGAAAAGTTACAACCAGATTTAATGATACGAAAGGGTAGGGAAAGCAAGCAAATTCTTCAGATAACATTAAGGAAAAACTGCGCCTAGATCCGATGTATAACTTAGGAGTTAGAGCGCAACAGCTATGGGGATAGCATTACACATAGTTTGGTCCAACCAAACAATTCATCTAAATCTTCTTTTGCTGCCAGCAGGAACAGATTTAGATTATTTCTGCTTGATGTAAAGTATGCGTCATGCCAAGTAATGGAGGTCTAACAGAAATCAGCTAGCAAAATGCTGTAACTCCAGCTGATTGGCGTTTATCCTGTCAGCTAATTAGTCTTAGAAAAAATAAACGCTCTTTGGCATTTCAGTTGAATGGGCTACAAAAACTTCAGAAAATCATCTCAACCCTGACACTACAAATTACAATAATTGTACAAAACAACTTCCACCAAGTTCATAACTACTTGCGACACCAAAATGCTGCGTGCAAATGGTAAACTTAGGCAGTTAGGCTTAACATACATTGCTGTCCCAAGCGAGATATTTTCCTCTGTTTATATGAAATGAAAATCTTCCATTATTTTATCAACGATATCGATGTTTCCATTCCTGTTTCACCTGCAAAAAAATAAATAATCCAGTTCATAACTTTTAAAATTAAAGCATATGTGAGATAAGTGACATGTATTTTCTTGTGGTCTTGTGGAGAATCAGATAATTAAATCCAGATACTCAATAAAAAATCAAGAAAGTAGGTGATGTTGACTACACGGCTACACCCATACTTAAGCTTATGCAGATAATTCTTTGCCATTATGTGACTTGACATCACATAAGGAAGATGCCATCAGTCGAGGTTTCAAGTGGACAGCTAACGAGTAAGACATATATTGCATAAAAACAACTCTGCAACCTTTTTCTATAAATACATTTTAAATTTTCTCAGATAACAAAGTGGAGACAAGGTGGAGCCATACAAGCCAATTATCATCGATATTCCAATAGAATCTTCAATATTTAACAGTTAACATATTTGACAGATAAACTATATTTCAACAAACTTGATGATGCTTATTCCCGAAAAGGATTCTACAGAATCACATTGACAGCACATACCAGGCACGCAGGTCCAGGCTAAGACTTCTCTGCGACATCAGACACCTCTTTATTTGTATCCACGACTTCAGTTGTTTCGTCATCATCAGCTTTAGTTGCTTCTAGCTGACTCTGTTTTGACAAAGCAATGGCCCTTCTCGATTCCCTGTGGAACTCTCTCTTTGCCGATTGAAACTCCTTGGAACACTGTAATATCTTGGCCTCTTCCTCAGGAGGGAGCTCTGAATACATCTTCTCGATCTTTGCCTTCCAGGCAATACACATCTCAGTGTCCATTTTGTTGTAAGGTGTCTTCAGGAGGTATTCATCAATCCCACCAGCTTTGTCAATGCACCGGAGTGCATGAGTGGTTACTTTGAGTCTAATGTGCCGTTCATGAATATAGCTGAAAAGACGCTTCTCCTGAACATTTGGCTTCCAGTTTCTCCTTGACCTGAACAAAGAATATACTCCATAACCAAAAGGTGCCAAAAAAAAAATACGAGGCATAGCAAAAGGAAAGGAGATAAAGAACTGCTTAAGCTATATGGAGAAATAATTAGCAGGAAATGTTTTAAATTTGCAAATTATCAGGAAGTTTCTGAATGTGTCCAGCACAAAATTAGACATCCAAAAGAAATGGAAATCACTTTGTTGAAGATATATCCAAGGATACAGTTCCTATTACACTGTGTTGCTATACACATGAAATGGTGCAAGCGAAAAGGTTACAAGAATGATTAAACATAATTGGCAGCTTTGCACTACACACAGGCTACAGGCTACCCTAAATTAATGTGTTCAGTGCTTGAATAGATCAACCAACTGAGTAGTGTGAGTCCACGTGATGATTGAATCAAGTAAAAACCCTATCCAAACAAGTATCTATTGCCAGGAATCAAAGTAAGTGGAACATCTTTCTTCCGCTGCTCGTAGGTGAGAGACCTTTGGGACCTTATCCTCTGCTGGGCAGGCCATGGTTCTGCCACCATATCTGTCAAGGACTCCATGGAGATTGGTGGCTGACAATGTACGTGTACCCCAAGCAAAAAAAAAAATCCACTCAATGGTAATCCTGAATGTTGGTCCATCTGGCATGAATGGGGGTGGCTGATGGCATCAAGGAGGCCGAGCAGTGGCGAACTACCAGCTGCGTGAGCCGCCTTGAGGAGTAGCTTGGGTAACAGGGTAGGTGTTCGTGTTGTGTGCATTGTCTGATCTATGGTCATGGTACTTGTTGACCAACTAGTGTAGCTGTTTTGCTTATCCTCGCAATTAAAAAAGTGCAAAACATAAGTAAACAACCATCAATCAAATAAATATCTGCGGGCAACAATGCATTATCCCCAGAATAATAATAAATAGTGCATTTGGTGTTATTAACTGTGCCTTTGGTGTTAAAGTGCCATTGGATTCATTCTCCTGGGTGTATTTGGTTTGGGAACCAAGTAGAATGTAATGTCATGGTTTCATTCCAGTAGAATGGGTTGGTTCCATTCTTGTGTTTGGTTTGAGCTAGAATATAGAATGGGTTGGTTCCGTTCTTATGTTCGGTTGGAGAGTGGAATGGGGCAGATTCTGGGAATAGAAGATGTGAGCAAGCGTGGGGTGAGTTTAGCAGAATAAGTTGTAAGAGAATAGAGGAGATGAGTGAGTGTGATGTGGCTTTAGCATAGAGGAACGGGGAGATTCCATCGATTTTAAGGAATGGATACGTTCCGGATCTGGAGGGAATATTTTCTTTCAAGGAACCACCTCGTTCCATTCCATTTCCCATCTGAAGACCGGAACGACATCTAGGTGCGGAACCATTCCATTACTCCTTCTGAAAACGTGCCTTTGATGTTATTAACTTTGTATCATGAAGGCTAGACTGAATCATGAGGCCACACTATCTGTTAAGCATGGAAGGGGGCGACTGAAACCAAGTGATGGCATGCTTCCACTAATATGCATGTAAGAAACATTGATCACACAGGCCCAAAAAATATAACTTTAGAGTTAAATTAATGTGTCGTGTTACATCATGCAAGTCCTATACTGACGTTCGAATAACCAAAGAATCACATGCATCTCGCTCTGGTCCTAACTATCAAAACTAGTACAAAATAGAGAGTGAATCCAAAGAACACCTGATATGATCCTCAACTCATCTAATTCGTAAGTCAGTGTTGATTAGGAAAGTAAATCAGTGACACGACTGAACAATCCAGCATAGTGCCATGGCATAATCGCTTTTCCCCTTCGTCTTACAATCCAATCAGCAGCTTCACATTTTTTTCCCCATTCTCGAAAGTGATTGGTGGCATTTTCTACATAGACTTGGCATCCAGATTGATAAAAATGGAACATAAATTAATACAAACAGCATTTCCGCAACTAAAATTCCCAAACAAGATGGGCAATTAAACATCGTTCGTCGCCCCTCCCATCCCACCCACTCAAATCGAAATGACCTCGGGAAACATCAAACGCGTCATTTCCCCAATACAGTCCGGGGGTATCTGTGCGCATAGATCAGAAGAACCCAAAGAGGGGTTGCACGGGGGAATAGGCGAGTGAGAATTTGCCTACTTGTTGCCGCCGTCCTCGGAGACCTTGTTGCCGAACTGGATGTGGCGGCCGGCGAAGATGCCGCGCTTTGCCCGGCCCATGACAACCTTGCTCTTCGGCAGCATGGTCTTCACCGACTCCATCAGCTCCGCCGGCAGCTTCCCCTCCCCGCCCACGCGGCGCACCACCTTATTGTAGATCTCCTTCGCCCGGAACGACATCTCCCTCCGACTACTGCTGATGCTACGGCGGCGGCGGCGGCGGCGGCGGCCGGTTTCCTCCGAGGTTTAGGCGTGCGCGGTGGTGGCGTGGTTTCTTTGTTGGCTTAGTGAGATCTTTGGGCATGCCACAACGTGTTGGTTTGGGCCAGCAATGGCCCATTGGGTTAATGATTCCCTAAGGGGAGGCCTGTGCACAAAGATGTCTTATTCCTTTTGGGCCGAGGACTGCGCTCAAATTTTGCAGAAAAATCAAGGTAAAAACACCTTTGGCTCGGTGAAAATATAGATCAAGACCTCCTCTATTCTATATATCTTATCCCAAAAGGAATTAGGGTTTTGTTGGAGGATGGGGAGGATAAAGGATATGTTAATAGCAAAGCTTAACTCACGGGTCGGTAAGAAGAAGGGGTGGCTTATAAAGTTTCACCCGAAATCTAGTCGCAACTCACTTTATGTGCCGTCCGGAATAGAATCCGGTTTTCGGTTCCATACGGGGTGGCCAGGAAATGAAGGCTTATCTTCAATGGATAATGAAAGAGAAGGCGAAAAGATTTCAGTGTATGACTAAGTGTTTTATGCTGATTTACTAGCACAGTGCCAACTAACACGGCCTTATTGCTGGTTACATTTGATGCAAGTAAACCATTGAACAAGTGCCAACTAACACGGCCTTAGATCAGATAATTGAACTAACCACGGCATACACATTGTTTTTTTAGATAAAGAATATATATTAATATCAAGCCGATACCAATCAACGCAGTGCCCTAGTGGCAATACGGATGCACACAGCCAAAAAAAGAAGAATTACAGAAAAAGAAAAAGCCCCGCTATAGTGATAAATTCCTTGTAGCAGCAACACTAACACCACCAAGACAGCACCAAAAGTCCAACATCTCCAAAAAGCAACGCCTCCAAGAAGGAAACAATGCACTGACACCGTCGTCGCCCGATCATACATCTTAGGTTTTCACCCTGGAGAAAAGTCTGCGCTTACAAAACAATGCCTTCAACAAAGCAATTGCCAGGCACAATCAATTAAGACCAGACCTTGGGTTTCACCCTACAAGGTCGGACCTTGAACTTCTCCTGTACTGTCGCCCCCACTAGCCATGTCGCTGCTACGAGTCACGAATCACGAAAGCAAGTTCCTCTTTGCCACAAAGACTCAAACCACCAATGCAATTCTTCAGGACTCAGCAGCCATGACATTCCCCGCTAGATGACTTCACCATGGAACGAGAAATCACGTCGCATGATGGTAACAGCCAGCAGAGCTTTGCAACGCTCCCTCTGAAACCAAACGGTCAGATAAAAACATGGGTGCGCCCGACCAAATCACATCCGATCCAGCAATCTCCAGGCATGATCGCCCAATGGAGTTCACCGGTGGAGCCTTTCGGAACACGTCACTCCTACCAGATCCATGAAGAAGGGCCTCCGGTAGATCCTCATCAAGGGGCGAGGAGGAACCATAGGACCACCTCATTTATTCATGCCGAACCAGCAGTCCCCACATCGCTGGCCGGCTCCCGGCAAACGGATCAAGCGGAGCGACCTCCGGCTCAGACGAGTCTAAGGTAGCCCTTGATCAGGCCCGTGAATCGAGCCTAGGAGATGCAACGAGGCTGCCACGAAGGGCAGGCCACGCCGTCGCCGCCGGCCTTCTCCATGACCTTCTTTACCTCCTCCGCGCCTCCCAACCGCCACGTCGTCCGCCACGCAGCCACTGCTCCAGATCGCCGCGGCTCGCCGCCGCACGCCGGAGAGCTTCCGCGCCATGGTGCCAGGGGGCCGCACCATGCCCACGCCATGAAGGAGACAGCCCGCGCCGTCCCTAGCACGCGAGGGGACCAGCAGTCCCCGCCGCCGTCGGCAACGGCCAGGTTTTGACTGGCCGCGCCCACGGGCGACGGCGGGAGGAGGAGAGAGAGGTGGGGAGGGGGGCCGGCGGTGGAATTAGGGTTCCCCCCTGCCGCCATGCGGGGACGAGAGGGGGGCGAGAGAGGTGGGGAAAATGTTACTTTTTTTTTGAGGTAGTTTTCAGCATACACATTGTTAGAACTAGCTACATCGGTCCCACTTAAAATAGACATACTCATTGCTGGTTGCATTTGATGCAAGTAAACCATTGAACAAGTCTGCTGCATGGAATAATTCATCCTCTTTCTAGAATACTTTGCTTAGTACTCCGGAAACACGAATCTGCAGGGAAATGTACCAGGAGTCCAGGACGAACCAGTCCAACTTTCACCTACCCTCTTGTTGGGAAGCCTCTGTCTCAAACGAATGTACTATTCAGAGTCTGAAATTTCAGACTAACAAGCTCTGCAGCTAGCTAGAAACCATGGCTTTCAATATCTTAGCAGCTACTGCAGTCGGGTTCGTCATAGCGCTCCAGCCGGCGTTCCACCTCGCCGGCGTTGGAGCGTTGGTGCCGCCGGGCAACTGCACGAGGGAATGCGGCGGAGTGGAGATCCCTTATCCGTTTGGCATCGACATTGAGGATGGCTGCCAAATTGCTGAGAACCAGACCCGTCAAGGGTTCAAGCTGGCCTGCCGAGACAAGGGTAGCCGTGGCAAGAGGCTATACTATATCAACCAGGAGGTGCTCGACATCTCGTTGCGGCATGGCCAGGTCCGGTGGTTGAATAACATCTCCTCCTACTGCTACAACACCACCACTGGGCTTATGGAGACCAAGAGCCCGCCCTCGAACATGGACTTGCAGGGCGCAATCTTCAGGCTCTCCGACACTGCCAACAAGTTCACCGTGATCGGGTGCAAGACACTGGCCTACATCGGCGACACGGACGACGTTAGCTCCTACACGGCCGTGTGCGGAGCTACATGCAAGGGCGGCAACCTTTCTTTGCTGACCAACGGCGCCTGCGAGGGGATAGGTTGCTGCCGGACGGCGATACCTAGGGGGCTGGAGAATTACCGGGTGTGGTTTGACCAGAACTTCAACACCAAGGGGATGGGCGGCACTTGTAGCTACGCGGCCCTGGTTGAGACGTCTAACTTCACCTTCTCGGAGACCTACCTTACTTCGTCGGCGTTCATGGACGCCTACGGTGGGCAGGCGCCGGTGGTGGTGGATTGGGCTATTGGTACCCTGGCCGGGGAGACGTGCGAGTCAGCCCGCAACAAGCCGGAGTACGCTTGCGTTGGCGACAACAGCGTCTGCGTTGACTCGCCCATTGGACAAGGCTACATCTGCAACTGCTCGCAAGGATACCAAGGAAATCCATACCTTCAATACGGATGCAAAGGTAACAAAAACTCGGCCGACCATTCCACATGTACTATACCATCCAAGGTTCCAATCTTAAATTCCTAATGCATCTGTTGGTTCACCCGAGTATTTATACCAACTACCTAGTTAATGCTACCTAGGTTTGCATGACAGATTCTAAAACCAGTTAAATCTTATTTGTTAGTTACTAGAAAAAGTGCTTCCAAATTTTGTGGAACAAAAGTAAATTTAAAATAGTGTTCATTTTTTGCCAAATGGCAACATCAATAAAATTAGATAACTATACCACAAAGAGAAGTTTGTAATATTATGAACTATTAAATGTTCATCCAATTACTCTAGTTTTGCTGGTAACTTTCCACCTAAGACAACTTTTCCCCTTAAGTCTAGTTTGTAGAGTGAACTATTAAATGTACCACGCAAAATTTTCAGATTACGCTAGTAAACTTAGATTTGAGACCGCCTCCAGCAATCTCAGGAGACATTTCTGATCTTCTCATTTATGTAGTCTTCTAAAGATTTGAGTTCCCTGGACCCCACACAAAGCGGGAGCTTCATGCACCGGGCTGCCCTTATAAAGATTTGAGTTCATGCAGGCCATTCACTCTTATGAGAACACCTATTAAATTGCTAGGAAAGTACTTTTGGTTAATTGCTTAGATTAATGTTTATTTTCAAATAATCTTTTAATTTGCATAAAGTTAAGGACTATAGTGACACAAGGCTTTTAAAAATCATTAGTATCACACGAACATGTCATTACTAACCCCAACAAAAGCATAAGTATTATCATACGCAAAAATGTTGATTGTTTACACAAGTTTGTTGTCATGCCTTACCAAGTTGTGCTTCACTTCCAGATGTTGACGAGTGTCTTGATGAAAAAAATTGTGATGGGACCTGCCACAATACTATCGGAGACTTTGTTTGTTGCCCTGAGAAAACAAAATATGATCCAAGCAAAAAAGAGTGCATCTCAACCAAACATCAAAATCTCATCACAGGTACTACCTTACACTTATTCTATGGTTTACAAAAATAACAAAACCTTACGTGGCATATGTTTATACATAGGTGTTATCATTGGACTGGGTGTTGGCTTGGGAATAATACTTGTTGGTCTGAGTGGGACATTCCTCTTCTATAAATGGAAAAGAGGTATCGATAAACAACAAAGGAAGATGTATTTCCGAAAAAATCATGGCCTTCTATTGGAACAACTCATACTATCGGATGAAAATGCAAGTGACAAGACAATGATTTTCTCCCTGGAAGAGTTGGAGAAGGCAACAAACAACTTTGATGAAACTCGTATTGTAGGACGTGGAGGACACGGCATGGTATACAAAGGCATCTTATCTGACCAACGCGTGGTGGCTATAAAGAAGTCGAAACTTGTTGAGGAAGCAGAGATCAATCAGTTTATTAACGAGGTTGTAATCCTCTCCCAAATAAATCATCGAAATATAGTGAAGCTCTTTGGATGTTGTCTTGAAACAAAGGTCCCCCTCTTAGTGTCTGATTTTATCCCTAATGGCTCTTTATTTGACGTTCTGCATGGTGAGTCGGTTACTAGACTGCCTTTATCTTGGGACGATTGTCTAAGGATCGCACTAGAAGCTGCTGGAGCTCTATGTTATCTACATACATCTGCTTCCATATCAGTTTTTCATCGCGATGTGAAGTCATCTAATATATTGTTAGATGGGAATTACACCGCTAAAGTCTCAGATTTTGGTGCTTCAAGAACAGTTCCTATTCACCAAACTCATGTGACAACAAATATACAAGGAACATTTGGGTACTTGGATCCAGAATATTATCAAACTGGGCAACTAAATGAGAAAAGTGATGTGTATAGTTTTGGCGTGGTACTGGTAGAATTGCTTACAAGAAAGGAGCCTGTTTTCTTAAGCAATGCAGGTGGACAATATCATCAAAACTTGTCCATTTACTTCATTTCAGAGATCAAAGTGAGGCCAGTAAGAGAGGTGGTGGCTACTCAAGTTCTTGAAGAAGCAAATGAGGATGAAATTAATACCGTTGCCTCTCTTGCCGAGATGTGTTTGCGTCTCCAGGGAGAAGAAAGGCCTACTATGAAGCAAGTGGAGAGTACATTGCAATATTTGCAAAATAAAAGGTTGACCTCTCGTCAAATTGTTGAAGGAGAAGATGAAGAAATCCAACCATTTGTCAGTAATTGCCAACCACCATCTGTCAGTAGTTATCAACCTCTTGCCATTCATATGGTCAACAAGGGTTATTCAGAATCATCTAGTACTTTCTTCAGTCTGAAGTGACATTTTGTGTTCTCTGCTATCCCGGTTCCCAAATATTTCCCGACTTCTAGATATAACTTCGTAAATTTCTTGCTGTAACTAAAGAGATTTTTAATTTATTCGTCGGCAGCAGACTTGCTGAACTCCATGTACTCCAGTATGATTGTCTCCACGGTTTCTTGTCACGGTATTATTTTTCTCCACACCACTCAAACGCTCTCGCATGCGTGTCGTCTAACTGCACACGCCCTGACAGTGATTTCGCACAGGAACAAGTCTGCAAGCTTATTTATCATCCAAACATCTTCGTGGAGAGCAATAGATACGCAGCAAGTATATGCACAAATATGACAACTTCCATGCAACACTAGGACAGTGAAAACCAATCTGGAACTCATGAAATATACGTAAGGGATTTCCCTATCATGCATACCCTATATTTTCATATAGTTATTCCACACTAAGTGCAGTTACTACTATTTAGCTCTTCTATGGTTAAGGCACATCAACTTTGTTCTTTATAACCTTCCAGTGAGAACTGAGTGTGGTATAGATTACCTCTCTTTCAAAGCCACACGCCTTGATTCTTGAAAACTCTTTTCCTATATATTTATGGTTTCTAATGAACACAATTTCAGCATTTTCATAGGTGCTCTTCAGCAACCCGTGGGTTAATCTAGTTACAGTTACCCATTGACCCAAGAGGCAACCAAACCTAGCAGTTATTTGAATCTTGGAAGAAATGAACAAAACTAGAGTACCTAGGAGAGTAGTGATGGTCAATTAGTCAGTGCAACAGTGCGGCCAGATCTGAATTTGATAAAACAGACTTGACTGATCCAGCCAAGTACCCCAAATCTAATAAAACCGAGTGTATAAAACTAGCACATGCACATTAGATACCAAAAAATTTCACATGCTGTAAATTTCACACACTGATCGTTCATAGCCTGATGCCCTGATGTCAGGTTTCACATCACTGAACCTGGTTTAATTGGGAATTTCGCTTGCAGTAAACTAGCCAAGCAAGCGTCATACTTTTCGTTAGTTTGCACATGCAAAATTCTCGATTCGACGGCAATGAGATGCGAACAAGCGGCCAAGCGCTCAGGCAAACTCGGTTTAACTGAAGTAGGGATGGGATTTAGCTCACCGAGGGCACTCGTCGAGGAGTGAAGGACGAATCTGTCGGGCGGGGTTGTCCGAAGAGCGTAGTCTCGCCGCTAGCACGGACTTCCCGACGCGCGCACAGTCACCGGATCAGATCCCTTCGGAGTGCAACTGCGTAAGGCCCTTGCAGGCGCGGCCGCCGTCAGCAGGGGAGAGAGGCTAGTCTGCTCGCCGAGGGGCCGTGCAGCGCGACCTCAACGGAGAACGAGTGGGCACGGTCGCGGGAATGGGAGGGAGGTAGAAATCGCCGCCGGCCGCGGCGAACCACCATCGATGGTGGCGAGAGGGTTTGATTTTGGGTGGTCCACTCCCCAAGCGAAGGATGGCAACTCTGAACTCGGATCCGTTAGGATCGAATCCAACGGTTCTTGCTTGATAGGGAGGCGATGCCAATAGATACACTAGTTAAAAAATCGTCTTCCCTTTTGCCAACGTTCAAAATGTACCCCTACATCGAACTTCTTTTAAGTTTGATAAGTTTACAACCAAATATGCTACTCCCTCCGTCCTGGTTTATTAGTTATGCATGTACCTTTAGGTCATTAATTTTTTTTAGACGAAAGGTTAGAAATGAGCCGATTTTGAAAAAAAAGAAGTTATCAAAAATAAAAAAACTAGGGATACCAGCTAGAGATACAAGCACACATGTTGAGAAGCTAAAGACAAATAGGAGAGAGGAACAAGTAGTGCAAGGCTCCACACTATGACAAATCTGGGAAACTAAAACAAATCATACAAGCGTCGCTAAGCAACGTGGCTCGACTTGAATCTTCAAGAACCAAGAGGCCCCTCAAAGGAACTGAACCAAATCACTAGTGTAGCTAAGTAACCTGTTGACGATGGGCATTAGTGACCAGAGACGCACGAGGGGTTGGAGCTAGAACGATATGGAGAACAGCGGCAGGAACATCACCGACGCTGCCGTTGGCCGCTCAGGCTTCGCCCAACGGTGTCCTCTGGCGACGGCGGGAAGGGAGAAGGGGAAGGGGAAGGGTGGCGGCGGCTAGGGTTGGGGTCGCCACCCGAGTCGCCCTCGTGAGAGTGACGTAGGGGCTCTTCCATCTCAGAGCTAAGCCCTTAGTCGTGACGCCTTTGGAAACAAAATCGGGCATATGTCCTAGGTCATCAATTTGACCAACTTAATATGAGATATATATTACAAAAGCTATACCGTTGAAAACTTTGGTTGTTATATTTTCTAATGATATTATTTTTGTGTCATATAATTTATGCTGTACAAATCAAGTTGACGATCTAGGGACACGGGCGGGATTAGTAAACTGGGACAAAGGTAGTACAAAATAATACAAAATATAGCACAAAAACAATAAAAATAATTTGGTGCTATGTAAGTTGATATTTTTTATAAACTTGGTCAAGCTTACAAATGGACTTAGAGCAAAGGTAGAACTTCAATTAATCTGTAATGGAGGGAATATATGCTAATATTATGTATATGTTGTGATGAAAGTGTTTATTACATGTCATGCCACGCCTCATATATTGTGAGTGTCTCCTCACTTTTTACCACCTTCCACTTCGACCCAAAAAGGTAGCCTTTATATAAATTTGATTTGAATCACAACATAACAATTCTATGATTTACAGACATGAACAATCCCTATATTTTTAGTGGCGCTATGATGGGGTTTTAGCGGTGCTCTTGATGTCTCGAGCCTCGTCAGCTCGTGCCACCTTAACATTCCCTTCTTTCTTTGGGTTTAAGCACAACCTAGCAGAGCTTTCTGCCTTTCTCGTGAAGAGGGAATCACTAAAGAAAACCAAGGCACACATATAAAACAATAAGGATCATCAAAAGCCGAGACCTAAAGCATCTTCGCTGCACACTCATCTAGTAGCGACAACCAGGCCTGTCGTGCCCATATCACTGCTTCTCCACATTCGTCATAACGACAGGAAGAGGGGAGAACCGAAGTCCAAGGTATCAGAAGCGATGGCGAGAGTCGAAGCGGTGGTGGTCTGCCTCCTCATCGTCGCCATGGATGTCGCCGCTGGCGTGCTCGGGATCCACGCGGAGAAAGCTCAGAACCAGGTAAACCGTGTGTGACTGACATCAATATTACCAAGAAGCAGGAGGTTAGAGATTTGGTCGTCGAACTTATGTCATCTTGCAGGGGAGGCACGTGCGGATACTGTTCATCGAGTGTCGGCAGCCGGTCCGGCAGGCCTACAAGCTCGGCGTCGCGGCGGCCGCGGTGCTGGCGGCGTCGCACGCCATCGCCAACATCGTCGGCGGCTGCGCCTGCGTCTGCTGCTCCGGCGACAAGCTCCGGCGCTCGTCTCCCAACCGGCACATGGCGTCCTTCGCGCTGGTTCTCACATGGTGCGCTCCTATCCTATACATGCATATTTCCGGTGATTCGATCATCCGAAGAATACAGGATAGATGCTTATGAGCTGCATGCAATGTTTTGATCTCTGTCTCGATCTATCGGCAGGATGGTTCTGATAGTGGGACTGGCGCTGCTGATCCTCGGGGCGCTGCCCAACTCCAAGAAGTCGATGGCGCAGTGCGGGGTGGTGCGGCACAACTTCCTCTCCATCGGCGGCATCCTCTGCTTCGTGCACGCGCTCTTCTGCCTCGTCTACTACGTCTCCGCCAGCGCCGCCGCGCGGGAGGAAAGCGGCCGCGGGTCCAAGGCCGTCGGCGTGCACACCTGATATATGGATCACTCTGCTGTTCGAGACCATGCATCATCTCTTCCTTTCAAGTTTCAACAGCCAGCCTGCCTTTTGCTTGCTTAATTTCGTCTCTGCTGTGAGATAGGGTGTGATTCTGCATTTCTGCACTTCTGCTCACTGTGTGCATGATGTGTTTGGCTGTTGGCATCGTGTTGCTGAACTTACGTAGTGATAATGTTAGCAGTTTTGTCGTGTTCAATAAAATCTTTTTGATTACTGACTTGTTTCGGGGGATATTTGAGGGTTTACAGTACGTAACCAGCAGGCGCTTCAGGGTGACGAAACACCTAGTGAGGTGAGGTCTAGCTTGATGCTCACCATTCTCAATCGGAATCGCTACCCACGGCCGAGGTCGACACAGGCTGGATTTCGGGGGTGGAAGTCCCGTCCCATCAGGTTTGCAGGAGTCTCGTTCATGGCCGGAAAGGCTTAAGCCTGTCCAATTCTGTAAACCGGCTTGTCGGCAAGCGTCCATCCTAGTACAAAGCACCGATGGTGGTGGTTGTCCCCATCACTTTGACATGTAAGTTCTTCATGACATGCCACCCGGAGCTGTTTTTTAGCAAAAGGCACCTTCGCCAAGGCCACCTTGCATCTGGATTGTGAAGCTCAGGTGGGAGTACTAGCATCAAAGTTAATCATGACACTGACGATTAATTCTATAGTCAAGATATAATACGAGACGAGGTGATCATTCTTTTCAACATCGCCGTTTGGTAGATCACACCACCGTTTCCATGGGGCGTCTACGCGGCGTCGGCAAGGTATCATAACTATTGAATTGTAAATTGGTAATGCAATTGCACGCGTTTAAAAAAATGAATGAATCTTTGGGGCAAAGTGCAGATCCATTGAGATTCTTTGACATGCCAAGTCTGACCTGAGAGTCATTGACAGATAGGTCTTCCATTCGGTGGAGCCCGTATGCAGTGAAATTAAATTAGGAATAAATTAGAGAGGACAAGTCAGAGAATTTACGCCGAGTACACAGATACAGCGTCTAGCCATTCCAAACGCAAGGGTATCCCGAAGCGCCATATGTCATCGCTGGGATGTTTTTAGACCATATATGCCTAAACATACAGCTCTACTTTAGCTAATTTGGGAGCCGGTTTTAGCCGTTTTGGGCACCATGCAGCTGTCATGCTAGACGCCCAAAATACTATCGGTTATGTTTTTCCAGACGTCTAAATATTAAGGGAAAAAATAGCGCATTATTTCCTGCTATTTAGCACGCTATAGCGTATTTTAAGTGTTCATGTTAAATTTTTATAACTTTGCTCGCTATGACGCTATTTGCAAAATAGCATGCTATATCATGCTAAAACATCATAACGTTATCGCTATTTCAAATATAGCACGCTATTTTCTCGTTAGACCAATTTTGAGTAAGCAATCATATGATGAGGGTGTCAAGTAAGTGAACATAGGATGCAAATGATGATTGTTAAACATAACTAATCATGCAAGACATCTATCTCTTTCACTATGTACTTTATTCTTACTAAAATCCTATATTTTTGACTAAAATTTCAAAATGCTATTTTTAAATATAGCGCCGTATTATCACGATATAGCGTGTATAGCGTCTGGAGAAGGGGTCACGCTAAAAGAAATAGCATGCTATTTTCAACCTTGCTAAATATAGGCCGCCAAAAACATCTTTTTACAATATATCTATCTAGATTAGATCAAACACATTTATAAAATGAATTAAAAATAAATTGAAAATCTTGAGACAGTAGAATACATACTACATCCTATTACAAACTAAAAAAAGAAAAGAACTTTCTAAAAGATCTTCTTATCATCATCATCTTCACTTCTGCCAATTCTCAATCTGCACCAACAAAGACAAAGGAGATCCTTTGTGAGGATCAAAGTGTAGGATTTACTGATGTAGAATCCAAGGATGAAATCATAGGAACTAGTCCTAAACTCCAAGTTGAGACTAGGCAAATAGAAATCCATAAATAAATGACAAGGTGAATAGACAGTAACCAAAGCCTAGTCAAATGACCATAACTAGAACTAGAACCAGTGACCAAGCTTAGAGCCAGTGAGACAATATAGAATTGTGACCAAGTGTAGAAATAGTATGAGACCTTGCACCAGTCAGAAGTGCATCAAATAAAAAATGCATCAGGAGCACAAAGCAACAACTTAGAAAAAAACTATTGCTAAAATCCAAATAAAAGCACCTCAACACTTGGATTCATTTAAAAGAATACAACCATGCAAGATGAACACTTCAAAGTTCATGCAAACATGCAATAGAACAATTCTTAATAATTCAAAATCCTTCTCTATCTACTATCACTTGATCAAGAAAGCAAACAGAAATTTAAAACTAAAAATAATAGAAATTGATTAGTAAAATTACTAAAACGTCCCCAAATTGTCATGCCTAATTAGGCATATGATCAAACCAACTATAGCCCATGCTAGATCATAAATACTAGCTAGAAATCAAACTAGAGAGGCGCTATAAGCAGCTATGTGACTGCTTGCATGCACTGAGGTGTCAACATAGTAGCAACCCTAGAAACCTATAAATAGAGCCCCAAACCCTGCCCAAATATCACACCTCAAGCAAAGCTCACAAGAATTACTCTCGGGCCAGAGGCAGAGAGAACTTAGCAGAGCTCAAGAATCACTCTCAGACCAGAAACTGAGAGAGGGGAAAACCTCCAACAACACCGAGTGGTGTGAGGAGAAGATCTACAAGGGTAACTTCATCAAGAATAGGAGCCAGAATAGGAAGAACTACACCAGATCTTCATCATGCCCACTTATAAATCTACAAAGGTTATAGCTTAAGCTCTATGTAGCCATTAGTGAGAGAGAGTGAATAGTTACACCTAGGAAACCCTAGGCAGCACTTGTGCATCTCCATGGATGGAGAACTCCACATATACCAAGCCTAAAGCCTAGCAAGCTAAGCAATAGCATATAATAACTATAATACAATCTTTATTTCTTCCAATTCATCCATAGCCATGATCATGTGATCAACCTAACGAATAAAAGGAAAAGGCAGAGAAAGCATTCTCTACATCTACATAAATAGAACAAATATACTTAAGCATGCAACCGAAAGTGCATGTGTGATAATCCCCAAGAGCAGGCAATCACTATAGCACAATTCGATAAGTATTGAGTGTCGAACCCACGAGGAGATGAAGGTAAACTATCTATTCTCTAAATCCCTATAATCCACTTATATGGCCTTTTATCAATGCAATGAACTACAAGATGCAAGGTACTATAAAGTAGAACTACCTAGTGCTGAAAGTAAATATAGAAACTAAACTACCTAATGCAAGTAAAGTAAAACAAGTAAGGTGAAGAGAGGGTAACTCTTAGGAGCAAGTGTTCTAGCAAACATATTTACTTTCTTGCAATCATATTAAAAATCAAAAATACATTTACGTTATTATTTTAGTTCCATAGTAGCTTAGTTTACTTTACCGCATCATATTTACTTTATTTGCATTGTTATTTATTTTACTATATTATTATTTTATTATACTTACATTCATACCTTGTGCTTGACACCCACTTGGTGGAGTTGGGGATGCAATACAAGGAGATTGTTTTGTAGGTTTCCCGACGAGAACAAAAAGAGATTTTATGAATGTTCCCCGAGAGTTCGATATAAACACAGAGTTCCCTCATGAGGAAAATTTTCTCTTGCTACAACACTCTGCACCTTAGAGTCCTAACGAAGTGGCACATTGCTTGGTGTCATCAAATAGCTACAAGCAAATTAGGTATGAAGTGGTACTTCTTGTTCATTACAAACATGTTCAACAATCAATCACAAATGCAAGAACAAATGAAAATACTATGGACATTAAACATGCAAGTGCTTGTGCTCAGAACTTTTTCTTTCTTTCTTCTCTTTTCTTTCTTTTGAACAAGTGGCCACTGAAAGTAGGTAGGGAGTATATATGCCAATACTTCAATGCTAAAAGAGACAATAAGTTTTTTATTGTGCAACTCATGTCACTAGTGAAGACAATTATGGTTTCACATGTTTGACCACTTACAAGTTGGAAGTCTCATGCCCCGTGGTTAATAGTACCTACACCTCACGCTACTCAACTATAGAATTACCATAGATTTTCAGTATGCATACTATTTTAAGCAAGTGCTCGCAAAGGGGTACCTCTATGTCTCCTGTACAATGTGCCCTTTGAGATTCTGAGTTTTTTTTTTTTTGCAAAGGCAATATATGCTGAGACGGCATGACAATAGACAAATGAACTCCTCTTAAAGTACTGACTGAATAGTAAATTAAACTTATGAAAGATGATTGAGGAAGTCCATGCTAAAACTTCTACCATGATTAGGCATGGTTTTGGTTAGCAACCCAATGCTCTTCTCTAACAAATATGCATACTCGAATCTTTAGCATGATAACCCCCACTCATTTCACATCGGTCGCATGCGTAACTAAAGGTACATGAAAACAACTTAATATGGTGCAATGTTGAAAGTCTTGTTCCATGACAGCATGGTTTGACTTAACTCCAACTAATAATTAGTCAAACATGTAACATACATAAATGATAAATCACCGTAGACCGGTACTTTCCCATGAGCTTTAAATTGCATAACAAAAAGAAATATGATTTTGAATGCAAAGGCATGGCACATATACTATACTTGAAATAGCTTTTTTCTACATAGTTAGGTATGGTGGATATTCTATGGAGAAGTATGGCTCAAGGTTTTTAAATACAACAAATCTTTGCTTGTGTCTTTTTTTTTGGCCATTGGAAAGGTATAATGTCACAAGCATGCATAATGTCCATAATGCTACACATTTATTCATGAACAAAGTAACTCAAATTGAACCATCAATGCGCAAATAAGAAATAGCACTAAATACGACACTAGCTAATTATTATTCAATTAAAGCACATGAAGCATAGAACATATGCACTACTTGCATTGCTATTTCCCTTTCCTTCCAAACTTAACATGCAATCATTTACTTTATTTATACATCAACTTTAAAGTGATATTGGTAACATGAATAAAATGTTACTCCAACTAAATATGAAAACTAGACGCTCCAAGCTTATACGAATTTTTCATAGTGCTCAAAAAACAGAAGTTTGAAGGTTTGCAAACTGAGATTTGTGTTGGCGTAGAGGGATTGCCGGGGAGTCCCCCAGCTTATGGTATTGAACATCCTTAGATACATCTTGGTTTTTATCTTGCCTTCATCCTCCTATGAAAAAACTTCACTACAAAAGCCTTGTCCCACTCTTTTTTGCGGGGTTAGATCATTAGTGCATAAAAAAGATATAACTCTTGCCATCTGAAGAACACCCAAAAAATTGGTTTATCAAAACCAGAGAGTTTTCAAAGTGAATAACATCTTAGAAAGCTCAAAATATCCCAAAAATCAAATTGAAATTCAAAAGAGGCACCCAACAAATCTATGGCAGAAACTGTCCAAAAAAACAACTGCAACTTTGGAAAATCCAACGCCCCTCTTAACAATTTTCAAAAATTTGTTCCCAACACAGCATGACAGAGGATGAAAATCCGAATCCAACCCAACTGAATCACTCAATTCCAAGCTACAGAGATTTTCTATGAATTCTTTCATAAACAGCAGCGTGCAGAATACAGCAACTCATGAAAATATTTCATCTTTTGCATCCAAGTGGGTAAAGCTTGGCACTTTATTTTAAAAACCTAAGACTAAATGACAAGGGTATAGATAATAGAGCCCGATAGTTGAGTACCCCTGAGGCCCGTTAAGCTAGGCCCAATTGTAATACTAGTCAAAATACGAGTTCATATCGTATGTCGATATTGTAATCTGTATCGGATCCCTCCCGATCCCTGAGACCTGGCCACCTATATATAGGGGCCAGGAGGGGACGGTAAGGGACAGATTGAAAGCAAGCCAGGTTCTACACCCACGTTTACTTTCGATATACACCTTGTTTGACTAATTTTACCTTCGAGTTCATCTGACGCCCTATCTCCCCGATCCTAAGTAATTCATCTAGGACATTTGTCGAGTTAACCCTCGTCAATTGGCGCCGACCATGGGGAAGCTGGGCGTTGGAATCATGAATTCGATGGCTTTTTCGCTTCTAGCCAATAGCAGTCCAGAAGTCGACGAAATCCAGATACCCTTCGGAACCGTCGATTTTCAACCTCACTAGTCAAGTTTCACGCAAGTATTCGAGATTATGGATCAAGATATGGATTTGACGATCGGAAGTCTAAACTTTCACATCGGATCGCTAGGTTCAATCCGCCTTTCAGATCTGGCAAAACGGGGTCCGTCGGCAAGTGAACCTAAGACAATAGCAATGTCAGAATCATCAGAAGGCTCTTCCAGCGAGGTAAACTCGCCGGTCAGCTCAGCAGAAGTAGAAGAAGGAAAATTCACAGGAGGCGACAAAACCATGGAGAATTTTGACTTAGAAGTTCAACTCGAAGATCTCATAATCTGCCATGACGATACTTCAGATAAATCAACAGACACCTGGAAGACAGGATTAGAGCTTTCTGAAGATGACAATTCGATCTTCTCAAGTTCCAACAGCAAACTCAACAATCGATACCAGGTACTCACCATCACAGGAGACAACTCAGAAGAACTCGACGAAAACAACAATCCAGTGCTCAATACAGAAAATATAAACAGAGGGCGAATCATCTAGCAGAAGGAGAAACTACAGACTCCCTCACAACTAGGGAGAAAGTTCGACTATCAGTCGAGGAGTGGAGAACAATCAAGACAGCCGTGGAACACGGCACGTCAATACCAACAAACTCTAGCAAAAATATGCTTCTAAGGTACCACTACGCCCTAAGGCAGCAGGCAAAGCAACTAGCGAAGGAGAGGATTGAAATACAAAAGAGGAAAGACTCAGCCATTGCAGCAAGCGACGCCGCTCGCAGAGCACATAGTGATGCGTCATACACAAATAAAAGGCATCGTCGACATGGATCAAGGTTTGAAAACCTCGAGTACTCAGAAAGGCAAAGCATCTCCAAAAACCTCGACTCGTCTTTCCTATCGGTCGACGATCAAGGAAACATCATACCAAAAACTCCTGAAGCAGCATTGGTGGCAGCCCAAGCATACCTACATACAACACGACCAAATCCAGGAGACCCGAGGGAACATATGCATCGAGTAGCACTAAATGGATTGAAGATGGTAGGCAACAAATTATCAGCAAAAGAGGAGGAGGCATATCGCAACAGAGGAACCCATACGCCAAGATCACCACGCCGTCACAATAGTCCTCGGCATAGGAGCGGCAGTCGACAATCTAGAACACCATCACCAAGGCGACATAGAAGCCCGAAGCATGGAGGAACCCGAAGATCCAGGTCTCCAAACAAGACATGCGATTACGAAGACGACGAAAAAGAGATGGGGGCATCATGCTTTACCCACAGGGTTCGCACCACGCCAGTACCCAAAGGTTTCAAACTACCCCATGACCAGCAAAAATACGACGGATCCCAGGAGCCACAGTCATGGCTCTCGGATTATCTGCAAGCAGTAAAAATATTGGGAGGAACAAAGGAAACAGCTATGCAAAGTTTGCAATTACACCTCACCGGTGCGGCAAGGTCATGGTTGAGCAAATTAAAAAAAGAAACAATTGGAAGCTGGGAAGAGCTTACAAAGCAATTTATGAGCAACTTCAAGTCGACATATAAGCGGCCAGCGTCCATAGAAGAAGTCAAAGCCTGCATACAGCAACGCGGTGAGACATTAAGGGCATATATCTAAAGATGGAGCATCATCAAAAATTCGGCAGTCGAAGTTTCAGACGAAAGAGCAATAGATGCATTCATAGTTGGGTTAAGGCGAGGAGACCTAGTCGAAGAGATGGGCAGAATCAAGCCAAAAATAGTATCAGATCTAATGAATATTGCAAATAGATTTGCAGACGGAGAAGATGCGTGCAACAACAAACGGACACGATCGCCAGAGGATGATAGAGGGAACAGGTATGGAGGACAAAGGAGAAGATCCCGCAATTACGACAACTATGGCTCTCACAGCCAAGTAGCCGCAGGATATAAGGACAATAGCTACCAAGGTAACGACCGCAAAAGTTTGGGATATCGTAGCTATGGAAAAGAAGACTACAAAAAGTTTCAGTCAAGAGAAGCCAGAGAGTACAATCCATCGCCAGAGGATATGCTAAATGGACCATGTCATATACACTCCGCGTTTGTCGATGGGAAACAAGTATCCAGACATGCGATGAAAGATTGCACGACATTCTTGAAACTACAGGAAGCAGCGCTAAACAAGCAAGCTGAAGCAAAAAGGCAGGGATACGAAGGAAACACAAGTAACGCACCTACGAATCAACAAAGAAACAATGGAGTTCCTCAGGGACAAGATCAGCCGAACCAGGGACGCAATGACGACAAAGGATATGTTCCATCTAAAGGGCACATCACAGCAATGATACAGCCAGTGCCCAAGTCGAACAAAGAGGAGAAAAGTATAACTCAACAAGTTAACCTCGCAATAACTTCACCTCCAGCAACAACGGAATATCTACACTGGTCAGAGCAACCCATAGAATTCAACAAAGACGATCACCCGATAACAGTACCTCAGCCAGGAAACGCGCCTTTGGTACTCAAAGCTCAAATAGGGACGTACGTTGTCGACAGAGTATTCATGGACGCAGGAAGTGGAATAAATCTGATCTACGCGAAGACTCTGCGAGCAATGCACATTTCATTAGAGTTCCTGAAGCCAACTAACTGCTCCTTCCATGGAATAGTCCCAGGAAGTGCAAACTATCCACTTGGTCGAATAGCACTCAACGTTTGCTTCGGAAATCGGCAAAACTACAGAAGGGAGAAACTCGACTTCGAAGTCATGGACTGGACATCACAATATCACGCGATCCTCGGGCGACCCGCGTTTTCGCGATTCATGGCAGTACCTCATTACACTTATCTGGTGCTAAAAATGCCAGGACCCAATGGAATTATTACAGTCAAAGGAAGCTTCGAGCTATCAGATCTATGCGACAAGGAATTCCACAAGATGGCTCAAAACTTTGGCATGATGGAAAACTACAGAGAACCTAAAGATAAGACAAAAAGCTCGACTACAGCAGCCGTACAACAACTCGAAGCACACCCAGCAGAGCCGGAGGTGAAAAAGCCACAGGTACAACCATCAGAACAAGATAAGCCTACACGAGAAGAAGAGAAGACCTCGACGGCATAGGCAACAAGACAAAAAACTAGAGTAGAAAAATAAGGTTGTAAAAGCCATGAGTTATTCCAGGGCAATGCCCTCTAGATCCAGAACACAGGTCATTGGCCGGATCTCTTGGGTCACCCCATGTATCTTACATTATAAGCATAAATAAAGACAACAGTTCCTCCTATTCGAGTTTACACGTCTTTAAGCAAAAATTGCAGCAAACGCACCGAAATCCACAAAGGTAAAACATCCTGAGAATAAAATTTCTGACAAAATAGTTAGAAAACAAAAACTCTTACGTTCCGCACACAAAAACATACAAATATCACAGCAGTGGCTAATCAGAATCATCTACGCCTAAAGGATCTAAGTAATGATGCTCACGAAAAAATGCGGCATCCTGCTGAAGTAACCTAGCTATGAGCCTTCTTGCTGGATGAAGAGTAGCATCCATATGGACTCGCAACATAGCTCCCCCTGGAGGCAAACCTAGTGACATAGCACTATAATTAAGCCCCGGATGCCACTTACGTGTCCAACCAAGCGCAAAATTGGCACCAGCCACTAAGTTGAGTTCTATCAGACGATGAATTCACTGACTAGATCTAAAAGCATCGAGTAGTTGCGGAAAGGTTCCAGGAAGAGGATTACGAGGGAGCATCATGGAGTACATGGTAGTCAAAGATCTTCGACAACCATCAATAGCTTCTCCAATGTGCTGAGCATGATCTTGAAGAAGCACAATAGCACGACGGCGCCGAGGATCAGACCGAAAACTTTCAACTCCCTCTGAAGATCTCTCAAGAGCCACGATTCGCTCAGAAACCCGACGAGTCTCACCAACGAAATCCAAGCAAGTGCCTGCAATAATAAGAAGTCATTGGCCAGTGGTAATGGAGTAAAAGGGAAAAAGAGGAAGGTTGCAAGGAATCTTACATCGCAATAGCTCACAAGCAGATTCAACTATACCAACAAGGAAGGAGTCACATTCTTCCAGATGCACAACTCTGGCCGTCAGACCCGACACCTTATCCTCGAGTATGGATATCTGTTTCATAAAGCCGCAAGATTTGCTGGCTTTATCCATAGCCATCTGTGCTTGGAGCTTCATCAAAGACAAACGGCTTTCAAGGTCCGAAATCCTTAAAGAATACTCAGCACATTGACAAGAAGGACAAGGAGGCGAAGAAGCTCCGGAGTCGAAAATATTGACAGGAGATGAAGCCCGATCGTGACCCGACGACCCACCAGCATGAATAGGCTGGAAGCCAAAAGAAAGGAAAAGAGAAGCATCTCAGAAACTAAATTAAACACGATATTTCGCAAAAGAAGAATATTTACAAAAGCACAAGTACTCTGATTAGTTCTCAGGCTAATGCGACTAAAAGTTCACTACATCAGAATAAACTAAGATCACAAAGGGAGGCTAAGTCTATGCCACCTCAGCCTCAGGGTCTGCAGCGGAAGTAGGCGTGGCAGAGGTAGCACCAGCATTGGGAGGAGGCATGGATCCACTTGTTGCTGGGGTCGAAGAAATCGGCGTAGCAGAGGTCGTAGAAGCCACTGAAGGAGAAATTATCGATACGATGCCCGGCGCGTACCTCTTCTCCTTATCGAAGAAAACCTTCAGCTCCGAAAGGGGTCAACCGCGGGAAGATCTCACATTCTCCCAATTGACCTCCTCGCCATGTGCGTATGTAAGCGCAATGGCCCCCTCGGCACCTCGCTTCACGGAGCGTCCCTTCATAAGAAGGACAGGATCGTCGGGGGTGTCAAAGGCCTTGGCAAGTTTCTTCAAATCATTATCTGGCATCTTCGCTTTTTGCTTGGGCCACAACCCGATGAAAATCTGCGTGAGCACGCGGCTAACCAACTCGAAGATCTCCTGGACAGAAATCTAGTTTGCTTCCAGCAAGTTAACTGCGGCCATGAGAGAATCATCGTCTGGTTGCAAAGATGACGCAGATACTCCAGTACATTCTACACAACCAAGGAAACAAAGGAAGAGGAAAAAGCACACATTAGCAAGCATAAAAGCGGGCAACTCGAAAAAAAAGAGAAAGGCATGGTATGCACCTCCAGCAAGAGCAGACATTTTATTAAGCCGATCAGTCACGGCTTGTTCCCGCTGGATGTGTTCCTTATTCGCGTCAGAGAGGGCCTTCTCCGCTTTTTTTTGCCTTAGCCAATGCTGATTTAGTAGACTTCTCAGCATTGGCTTTGGCAGCAGTGGCGGCATCAAAAGCTTTTCTGGAAGCTTTGAGTTCAGCTTCCAGAGATGAAATGCGAGCATTAGCTGCCGCTAAAGCATCTGCAATTCAAACAGGGAAAATAAAGTCAAATAAAGCAGCAAAGAAAGGCACTCAAGACAAGCAAAGTATAGGAAAGAAGATTACCCTCGGAAGCCATAGTAGCTTTCAAATACTCGACACATTCAGTGCCCAAAGTGACAAACTTTTTCATCAAGATCTGTCCAGAAAAATTACGTGAGTATGAAGATCACGCAGGAAACAAAAGAGAACATACCAGTATCAACACGCACATCACCGGAGGAGCTCGTGGACTGATGGGCCTCAAGGGAAGCACCGGCGTCTGTCGTCTTCTTCACACGCTTAGAACCATGAGTAGCGACGACCTTTTTAACAGGAGCCCTTGGAGCCTTTGGAGATTTCACCACCGGATCAACCTCCTGTGAGGGTGGGTCATCGATAACAGGAGTATCAATAATAGGGGCAGCAGCAGCAAATCTCTTCGGGTCCTCCTTGTCACTGAAAAGGAAGCAAAAGGTAGAGTACTCTATCCAAGTCGACAGAAAAAAGAAAGCATATGAAAACAGCAGCAAAACACTCACGAGTCCAAGAGGTTGAAAAGCTCTACTTCTTCCTCTGGCGCAGAGGTCTCCTTGATCACATTCTTGTGCGCCAAAGTACTCGAAGAAAGGAGCTCTGTCACACGCTTCCTCTTCTTATCAAGACCAAGATCTTCGGAAAGTGCAGGAGGAGGCAACGTAGTCGAGCTGGTCCCTTCCAAAGAATCTTCGGCTTTGTCTCCTTCTTGGCTGTCCTTAGCCTTGGGGGCTTCGGAGGCAGCAGAAATGGGCACATCCTGAAGGGCTCCTCCCTCTGAAAGAGAAGGGCGAGAAACAAGAAATTGGTGATCCCGAAAGGAAAACAAGCCGAGGGTTACAAGACAAAACAATGATAAAGTCAAAGAAGGTGAATAAAGATAGCAAGCATACCGCAGGCAAGGGGTGCTTGGAGTCAAAGTATCTAGCGGCCAAGTCCGCAATTTCATGATCTTTAGTGAGAGTAGTAAGAGCTCTCACTCGCTTGTCGAGGTCCTTCTTCTTCATAAGATCTTTAGATACTCGAGAAGAATCTCCCAAGCCAGAAAATGTCCACAGTTTGGAAAGACGATGCTGCAGAGGTTGAACTCGACGTTGCAAGAAAAACGCCATAAGCTGAGTACCCGATAGCGCACCTCCTTTACCACCCTTCAGCTCTTGGATGTGGGCTAGAAGTGGTTTGATTTCATCCATCTTAGCTTCTGTGGGAGGCGAATCCCATGAGGCCAATTTCTTTACTTCTTTAGAGGCATCAAAAGGGGCAATGCCGTATTGATCAGAGGAAGAGACCTTCCGGTCTTTGATGTAAAACCATTTCTTCCTCCAACCTTGTACTGAAGCAGCCATGGAAAACTCCAGGTACTGAGATTCAGCATGAATAGAAATAACAGCTTTGCCCAGTTCAGGCTTTTTTATAAAGCGACACTGGGGCAGAGCCAAAAAGAGGAATTTCCAAAGAAGAAAGTGGGTTTCGATCCCCAGAAATGATTCGCAAAGGGTGATAAAACAAGCAATATGAAGGATTGAGTTTGGTGTGAGCTGATGAAGCTGCACACCATACACAAAAAGGAGCCCACGAAGGAACTCGTGGGCTGGGAAAGAAAGACCGCGTAAGAGAAAGACGAGGAGCATCACCCGGAAGCCGCTCGGGGGCTTGGGGATGCAATCGGTGCTAGGGAAGATGACCTGATCATCATCGGAGATCAGGTCATCGGCTTGGGCCTTTTCCAGATCCTTCTGCTTGAAAGCAGATGGCACCCAGCTGGTCGCGGAGTTCGCAGTGATGCTCTTGCCCATATTGTTCTTCTGCGCGCGAGTCTTGACGCGCATCTATGGGTTGCGCATGGGGGCTATGCAGAAGCTCAGAGGGGCGCAAGGTCAGCAACAATGGCAGCGGTGGCAGAAGCAAGGAAGCTGGTAAACAGTAATTTCCCTACTCTCCCCCTTATATAGCTTCCTGAGGAAGGAACGTGGGCTGAGACGTGGCGCAAGGAGCAGAAATGGCAGCCCACTAATGGGCAGGGATATTGCGAAATTACCGTGCTGCCCATGGATAACAGTCAGAATCAAGTCCCAATTACGAACAAATTAATTGTATTAATGACATCACAAACATTCGAGTAACGGGAAGTAAGGACTATGACGGTAGTAGACACTAGTAAGGTGAACATTCAAAAGAAGGTTTGATGTGACGTATCTACGTATTGATGATGACCAAGGAAGTCGACGAAACATTGGTGGAAAGAAGCAAAGAGATCAAAGAAGAAAAACTTATTCCTTGAGTCTATACCTGGAAGTATTCGACTATAGCCTCGAGGGCTACTACCATCGGGAGCGCTGAGCGTGCACCCGACGATATTATTATAGCAAAGCTACGATTTGATGAGATGAAAGTAGGCACAATGTCTTTGAGCCTATACTCGAAATAAGATTTTTTTTTACTATAGCCTCGGGGGCTACTCCCATCGGGAGCGCTAGGCGCGCACCCAATGATGTTTTTTCTGAGTAATGGAGCCAACACAAAAGACGAAAGAAGATTTGGGAAGCGTCATCACTACCATCGGGAGGGAGTTGTTATTAATCAAGGTTGAATAACCTGAATATTTTGCACATTGAAACAGTCAAACAAGGCTGCGACATATGATTCTCGAGTTGCGTCATCGCGACAAAACTTGAATGCTGTGGTTGAAATATATCACGAAGGTAAGACCCTAGGATCCGTCCTGTGTGGCCCGGTATACGCACATGGATGCACTCTTCTGGTGTTTATCCGTGTCTACGACGCGAAGAAAATCCTGGTGGATGCACTGGGTACCCTAAGAACCACTGGGATCCATTTTTTGTAAGTCCTAAATGCGGCAAAAGAATGGGTTTGACGGGTTTCCTGAATTCAAGTCCAAGGGGATTGAATTTGAAGTAGGTGACAAGTATCTGTTCTGGCAGTTAACTGGCCTCTTGATCCGTCAGAGTTGTCAGGCTTGTTCATCAAAACCCCTTGCGAGATCTCATAATAAAGAGATAAGTCGAAAGACCAAGTTGAAGATTTGAAGATAAGAAGAAGTCAAAAGTTGATCAAGTCAAAGATTTGAAGATTTGAGATTCAACCCGAATCTGCAATTTTGGTAGAATCTCGGGGGCTACTGACAAGGGTATAGATAATAGAGACTGATAGTTGAGTGCCCCTGAGGCCCGTTAAGCTAGGCCCAATTGTAATACTAGTCGAAATACGAGTTCATATCGTATGTCGATATTGTAATCTGTATTGGATCCCTCCCGATCTCTGAGACCTGGCCACCTATATATAGGGGCCAGGAGGGGACGGTAAGGGACAGATTGAAAGCAAGCTAGGTTCTACACCCATGTTTACTTTCGATATACACCTTGTTTGACTGATTTTACCTTCGAGTTCATCCGACGCCCTATCTCCCCGATCATAAGTCCTTCATCTAGGACATTTGTCAAGTTAACCCTCGTCACTAAAAGAGACAAAACTAAACTTAACAAAGAACAAAACTTCTGAAAGCAAAAAAGGCAAAAGGGGTGCAATAAAGAACCAAGAAAGAACCAAACAAGAACTAAGAAAAAGCAAAGAACAAAGAAAATCTTTTTGTTCTATTTGTTTTTCTAGAAAGCGCAAAGAAGAAGCAAAAAGAAACCAAACAAAGAAGAAAATAAATCTTTTTGTGTTTTTAATTTTGGGATTTCTATTTTCGTGCCCTCAGGTCGTTAGTTGTACTCAGTTTTCCCCAGCTCCTTAGTTTTTCCTCAGTTTTCCCCAAGCCGTTGTCTGAAACCCTCAAGGAGCTCGGACATGAGGATTCCCGTTAAGTTGACCGTTTCCGTGCTGACGTGTGGGGCCGCGTCGTGTGGGGCCGCGTCGCGTGGGGCTGGTAGAAAGGGACCGTTTCCGTGCTGACGTGTGGGGCCGTGTCGTGTGGGGCCGCGTCGCGTGGGGCTGGTAGAAAGGGACCGTTTCCGTGCTGACGTGTGGGGCCGCGTCGTGTGGGGCCGCGTCGCGTGGGGCTGGTAGAAAGGGACCGCGTGGGACAGGACGAGACCGCGTTTGGTTGTACGTGAGAGGTCGGTTCTGTCTCTCTTGGGCCAAATTGGCATTGACTTTTCAGAGCGCCTTTTCAGAGTGCCTTTTTCCCCTCTCTCTGTAAACAGTTCTCTCTCTTTTCACCAAATTAGTATCAAATCTAGAGAAGCTTCTATTTCTGTCTTTCTTCAATGATTGCTGCCTTTTGGCCCTCGTTTTTTGCCCAATATGGTAACAAATCTAGAAGCTAATCTAGAAGCTAGTATAGTATAATACATAAAATGCATACAGCAGCCAAAAGAAGCCAATAACGATGTTAATATTCATGACAAACTAAGCTGAAAATAATATAAGACGCAATGTATGCCCAACATGAAGGTTCTTCATTCTTCATCATATATTTCGGAGTCGCTATATTCCATGAGACGAAAAAAATATTGACTGAACTCCTTCCGTCTGCAGTGTGCAGCCAATAGATCCTCCAAAAGGTATGGCCTTTGTTCTTTTTTCATACCGTCGGAATCTAATCTATCCACAAGTCGTGGCCACTCATCCCAGGCCTTTCTATCATCAAAGTACTGTCTGATATAACCGCCCTCGTAGTAGATGCAGCCAGGTCGAACTGTCGGGTGCACTCTAGTGTCGACGGAGATACACCGTTTATAACTGACAAAGAAGGCACGACTGCCAATGTTGACGGCATGGAGAGAGCGGCTCTCAGTGTCCACACGGTACACCAATGGTTGACCTTCCTCCAAATACCTGTTGCCAGGGCTGCCGCCGAACAACACAAGCAGCAGATCACCATCAGACTCCACAAGGTATAACCTGTCAGTTCCAAGTTCTGGAAATGAAAATAGTGTCTCCATGTTGATAGTGCCCGCGCGCTTCTCCAACTGGACATTGTTGGTGCACACTAATGTTCCGACATCAAAATTGTTCACAGCTATTGCATACAATTCACCATTGAACGGGGTAAGGCAACTGAGAGAATCTTCCTCGATCGAAAATCTTCCTTCTCCCCAATCTTCTACATCTATATCCTTAGTAGGAGAGCTCTCATCGACCCAAGCAATTTCATTGGGGTAACCTGTGCAAATGAAGACCATAGTCGGGGACTTCATTACAGCGACTGACTCCACAATCATAGATGGCATCTGCGCCTCAAACGTAGCGTTCAATGTCTTTGTGAGTGGGTTTAGAAGCCGTATCTTGTGCGGCTGGTTCCTCTGGGCAAGCACGATGACGCCACGGTAAAAGCCGACGAAGTAGTATCTAAAAGGGAGTTGATGAAGAAAACATTCAGCACTAAGATAAAAATAGATTAACTCTATAGATATGGTGGAATTTGAACCTTGCATGAACTTCCGTTAGATCGATGGTGACGTAGCGGGATGTGCGGAGGTTGAGGAAGGAGAACTCAGCGGCGCGTGGAAGGGCGTGTTCTACCAGGATCCATTCGTGCAGGTGCACGTCGGGCTCAGGTAGATCTGAGCGCCAATTTGTACAAACTTGCCTCAAAGCAGCGTAGGTGTCCACGTACTCCTCGTTCGCCAGTAAGCAGTCGCCGATCTTGTGAAGTGGTCCGTCACCCTTAAGAGAGGCCCAGTTCACGGAGGCGCCGCGCTTGGATGCGCCGCCCTTGGATGCGACGGGCTCGGAGGCGATGGGCTCGGAGGCGACGGGCTCGGGGGCGACGGCCGCCGGCGCATTCTTCTTCTCCATCGCCGGCAGGGGAGCGCGCGTAGGGCGGCTGGGGTTTTTTTGAGAAGGTGATGGGACGTGAGAGGCGTGGTTGCGTGCGTGAGTTATGATGAGACTGTGTGCAGAGGGAGGGAGAGGGGCTCTGTACTGGCAAAGTGACGGTTCGTCTCAGCAGTTGACGTTTTGGTCTCAACACGCGCACCGCGCGGCTAACCGCTGCTCACCGCGACACGCGTCCGTGGGACTACACGTCAGCACCGTTACGTGTACTCAGTTCTACCCTCGAATCTTACACTGGAAAAATATCTGTACTCAGTTTTCCCCTCGAGTACTAATCCTAGTGCAATATACTCAGTTTTACCCTCAAGTGGCTGGTCAACAGAGAGTCAACAGATGGGATTAAGCCATCTAATTGAGTCATTTCATGCGCAAAAAAAATCAAAAAAATAAAATCATAGTGCCTCCAACTCATGCGCAAAATAAAATCATAACAAACATATATAAATCAAGTTTTCACACAAATGGCCACTTCTGAAATCACTAGTAGCTATGAAGGTTCATGGCTTTCCACTCAAACCCCTTCTCAAAACATCTATACCCAAAACATAGTTTGTCTGAATGAGGCCATAATTTTTACACTCATGTATATTTGAATTGCTAATACTTTGAGGTAGGCCAACATGGGTTTCATTGTACAAAACATGTGTTTTTATTTTTCTAAATCTCTTATTTGAATTCCTTAGCCTGTTTACTATTTATTTGCCCTTGTATCCTTGATACTACTCAGTTTTACCCTCTCCCTTCTCACAGAAGCCCAAACTTGGCCTGATTGGTCGAGCTGTTGTCACACGGATCGTGCCCACCTACCGTCGATCCTATGATCCAACGGGCAGGATCGTGCCACCCTCTCTCTATCTGTCGGTGGCAAACTACTACCCCTCTATGTATGCTAAATGACGAGTTTGCCACCGGATTCAACAAGTTGGGTAATCACGAATTTCTTTTAGGCATTACTTTTCACGGTAAAATGATAAACTATCACGAATTTCCATTTCTTGTAGGCATTACTTTTCACGTTGAAATGATAAACTATCACGAATTTCCATTGCTTGTAGGCTTTACTTTTCACGGTAAAATGATGAACTATCACGAATTTCCATTTCTTTTACGCATTACTTTTCACGGTAAAATGATAAACTATCACGAATTTCCATTTCTTGTAGGCATTACTTTTCACGCTGAAATGATAAACTATCACGAATTTCCATTTCTTGTAGGCATTACTTTTCACGCTGAAATGATAAACTATCACGAATTTCCATTTCTTGTAGGCTTTACTTTTCACGGTAAAATGATGAACTTTCACGAATTTCCATTTCTTTTAGGCATTACTTTTTTTGTTGAGATATAAACCACCCCCACAACGGTCATCTCCTCCTTAATTTATTGTGTAAACCCCACAACGGTCATCTCTACCTTAATTTATGGTGTAAACCCCACAACGGTCATCTCTCCCTTATAAACCCCCACAACGGCCATCCCTCATGTCAATAGGTTCTGCCTCTCTCTTCTTCGTTTCTGCCTCTCTCTTCTTCGTTCACATACACTTGATCCATTGCCATGGCTTCCACGTCTCGGACGCCGACCGGAAGGGGAAGGGGAAGGGGCGGCCGGGGTGGTGGATCATCATCATTGCCACCACCACCGTCAACACTGCCATTGATCATAGAGGAGTTCTTCATCACCATCTATGAAGACCCTTTGGCCAAGAAGGTACGTACGCGTTCCCACATATATGATGCATGTGATTAATTATGTGCATGTTCTAAAAAACCTTTAATTTCTTTGCAGGCACTCCCACAAAAGTTTGCGGACTATCTTGACGGCCAGGAGCCCGCAAAGGTGTATCTGCGAGCAGCTGACTGCGGTCCTCGTCTCTGGACCGTGGAGGTCCTATTTGACGGACAAGGCCGGATGTACCTCGACAAGGGCTGGGAGAATTTCGCCATCGCGCACGGTGTGGATTTCGGCTGCCTCCTACACTTCAAATATGAAGGCGATTATGTGCTCACAGTGAAGGTGTTCGACGGAACAATATGCAGGAAGTACTACTACACGGACGACGAAGATACTCACGATGAAAGCGACGACGACGTGAAGCCATGCATCTAAGGGGATTATGACCAAGAATATATATGTAGCTTCATATGCATCGATTTATAGATCTAGTTATTTTCTATATATTATGCATGTAAAAATAATAGGAAATCGCAATTTCCACTATGATTCGAGCACCACAGCCTCCAAACGATGCCGATGCCGATATCGGCATGGTCAGAACGGGTATGCATGCTCGCCGCCACTGCTAGGTCACCGTCGGGATGCACCCTCAATCCCGTCCCCTCATTCGATCACTGACACACCAGAGATACCGCCGAGGCCAATGACGAACGTACATGCTGATGCCAATGCCGAACATGCACGCCGCTGTGGGCACGGCCACGCCGCCCCGTTCTGCTGGACGCCATAGACCACCGCGAGGTCTTTCCCTTCGCCACCACACTCCCCTAGCACCTATCTATACACGCCAGAAAGGAGAGACACTAGTTTTCTCTACACTGCTCGCGTTCGTGTCCGACACCGTCAGTCAAAGTGTTGAGGTCGTCGTCGATGTCCTCGACCATTTCTTCTCTTCTTTGCATGGTTAAACGCGTCCAGATCATATCTATCTAATGCGTCTGGTCTCGCCTCATGGAGTTCTTTGTGGACGTCGATCTCATTTCGGCACCCCGCAGGCCACCTCCTCCGTGCCATCGCTGTAGAGCTCCGTTTAAAAATCTAATCCTACCCGTGTATTGCCCCTTGTATCAGCGTCATGGTCCCACTTGTCATTCGATATACCGAAGCCCCACTCATCCGCGTTTTGGTGCTGGATACGGCGATGCTTACGGTCAAACAACGATGGATGCTCTGACGTGTCTTTGCGGGCTCTACGTGGCCCCACTAGTCAGCAGTTAACGGTCAAAGGTGTTCAACCGTCGGGCAACCGGCCGTTCCAGCACTGGTGACGGTTTCAGACAATGGCTTGGGGAAAACTGAGGAAAAACTAACGAGCTGGGGAAAACTGAGTACAACTAACGAACCAGGGGCACGAAAATAGAAATCCCTTTAATTTTACAGGAAAGAATCAAAGAAGAACTAAAGAAACAAAAAGGCAAAAACAAAGACACGGTTTCCACTATCTACACAATAATCATGATGCTAAAATTAAAACATGAGCTAGGAATTGGAAACCTTACATTACGTGAAAGAAGAAGGGGATGCATTGGCATCCCTAATTTTGTGTTTTTGCTAGTTTTTGTGTTCTTCTTCTTCCTCATCATGTCATGTTTTAGTCCCAACAAAAGAAATATTTTCATCTCCATGATTCTTTTTGGTTCCTGCAAAAGGTTTGGTTCTCCAAACAATAATTATAGTTTCACCCAAGAAGAAAGTGTTGGGGTTCGATGCTTGACAAGGGCATGACCTATCGGATCCTTACCCTTGGCCTATCTGATTTTGGCCTAGGAAGAAGCCCATTCGGGAGGAGCATGAGGCCCACAAAGGTTCTCTGATGACGCAGCCCATGAAGTCGAAACTTGGCGTGCACTACGAGGACTCGAAGAAGATAGAGCTTCCATGTTCAAATCTATCTAGGTTTTCACCTACCGCACAACTTGTGACTGACCTGGTTAAGGATCCTGAGACCTAGCCTTCCATTATAAAAGGCTAGGAGTGACCTCCAGGATCATCTCTCTGCAACCTTTTCGCCTCCACCCGAGCGCTCGTAATCTTGAGAGCTTATCACCTTCAGCTAAATCTAGTCTATGCCTTCGCTGTAAACACCAAGCTATAACACACCATCAATACAAAGTTAGACAAGTAGGACTTAGGTCTTTACCCTCTGGGGGGCGAACCTGGGTAAACTCTCTTGTGCGCCCTTGTCCTTATCTGATCGTCGTCGAGTTCGCCGGATCCCGCTCCTCTCATGAATCAAAAGCCCTCAAGCATGGGCATTGCGAGTTAGAACCTTGTCAATTGGCGCTGACCGTGGGGGCGATGGGATCTGGATCTATGGGTTCGCCAGCTCTTTCACCCATCATCATCGCCATCAACTCGCCTTCACCGGTTGCCATCGACTCGCCTTCACCGGTCGCCATTGACCCGCCTTCACCGGTCGCCATTGACTCGCCTACATTGATCGTCATCGACCCACTATCATCAGCCATCATCAACTCCTACCTGCGTTCGTTGGGATCTTCTTCCACAACATTTGGGGAGTTCAGCCTGAAAATCAGCACGTTGAACTTCCATGTCGATGGCACCGGCATCAGCAGGCTGCTACTTACAGTCAAGATCACTACTTCAACTTTCGACTCCGCGTCGCCACAACATGCCATCACTCTGCAAATGCCTGCGGTCGACTCCATGTTGTCATCGCTGGTGCTACATCTTGATGCTAGCAAAGCGCCGGAATTGTCGACTCCCTCCGTTAGATCTAACGTCCTTCGCGAGCTGCCACCATAACCAAGGGGTCTACTTATATAGGGGGATGGAGGAGGCACCCTTCATCCAACTAGCAATATGGGACTAACGGGGGGCAACCTTGGGGCGCATGGCCAAGGCATGGCCACCCCTTGGGCCCTATTTGGCCCACCCCCAAAACCCTAGGCGCCCCACACCCTTATCCAATAAGGGGGCAGCTAGGCCTTAGTGGGCTCCCCTCTGGAAGTGGCCAATTAAGGTGGGCTGCCTTTATTAATTAAATAAATAAGTCCATTTAATATTAATTCAATTAATAAACATTAACTACTTATTATTTAATCCCCATTGCTCCGAAACTCCTTCTGAAACCCTCCAAACAACTTTTGGATCACCAGAAAACTTTTTTGTCTCTCTCTTGTCAATACTTCGATAATTCTGAATGTACCAAAACCATCTTACAACATCATCGAACCCTTAAGTGTATTACCCTATGATTTGGGAATACTACAGACATCACCGGGACTCCTCGCTGGTGAATGGTCATCGACGGGAGCCGAGATGTCCATAATGACCCTTGTGCATTCACACAAATCTTTTGTTGTTGAACCGTAAATGTCGATGTCCTACTACCTTTGTTTCTACAATACTTGCAATATCCAAGATCTGATCGTCGGTATCATCATACCTAGTTCAATCTCATTACCGACATTGCCATTTACTCATTCTGTGATATTCCACCCCTATGACCTAGTCACATGTTGCAACATTGGATGTAATCTCACCGAGTGGGCCTAGAGTATCTTTTCGTCACGTGGAAGAACAAATCCCTCTATTGATGCATACGCCTCAACCTACTCCATTGGAATACATGAAAACACCTTTTCAGTCACCCTTTCACGGAATGACGATTGATGCAATCAAAGCATCCACCGAAAGTAGTGATTAGATATGATCTCAAGTTCTAAGGATTAGGTTACAACGCTTCTTATTATCGCAACATGAACGTCATGGCACGATTGTGTTACAATACGAATATTGGGTATGTCTATCATGGCATTTGCTTAATGGCATGATCCTCATTGTCAATTGACATAAATGTCACATGATCCAGAAACTGATCATTAGTTGACCAATGAGCTAGTAATAGAGGTTTACTAGGGACTGGTTGTTCAATACCACATGTGTATCAATGTTTTCTAATTGATACAGTTATATCACAATATTAAACTTATTATGAACTAATGAGATATGCAAATAAAACCTTTGTTATTTTCCTTTAGGGCATATCTCCTTTAGAAGGCTCCACAAATTATTAGGAAACCACCTCAATCTACAACAAACAAACACTAAAGAAACACACTCTTTTTTATTGTATAAAAGCATTAATGATGAAGGTTTTGAATGGTTCTATTGGCAGGAACAACACATGTTCAAGGTCGACCCCAACTTCTTCTTTACTTATCTTCTTTATTTACTTTCACCAAAAAAAATTTAGTTAAACTCCTAAACTAATTGTTAGAAAATAGTAGCTAAACATATTTTACATGTTACATAGGATACAAAGGTGTGATCAAACTGAATAGTATTAGAAAGCATAAGGAGCACACCATAAAACATTAAACCATTAACTTTTAAGTCTAACTCTCTTCCTATGCATTGGCATTTTATATGTGAATAAGTAGCACGAACTTTGTGGTAACCAATGCTTATAATGATCAATAGCTTGCATTTTAAATAACATGGAAGCATAAATAGGGTTCTTATCTCTTCCTCTTTCAAAATATTTGCAAGCATCAAAAGTAAACTCAACATCATAGTTGTGAATATAATCACCACATAAATACAAGTCATCCAATGAGCATAATGGATCATCTAAATCAACTAGATCACTTTCATTCTCCCACGTTGTAATTGTTCCAAATAGAGGACTACCAGGCAATAAAGAATCACCATCCATGGCACTATCATTTAATAAGTGAAAGAAATATTCCTCATCTTCATTTTTAATGGAAGGACTAGTACTAATGGAATCATTTTTATCATCTGCAAATATATTATCTACTCAACTATCATATGATTCTCCATAGAAAGCATTTACATAAAAAGATTCATCAAGTATAGGCTCATCATAATAAATGTTAGCATTACATGCAATATTATAGAAGGGATTTCCATGGGAATTTACTCATTATCATTGTTGGGACTAGAAGATGGGTAGCTACTGATGACACTAAGCAATGTGTGCTGGGTTTGATGCAAAATATATATATCTATGCAACCCTAATTGCCCAAAGATCTATCTACTAGTAATGTTGTAACGGTAAACTGGTGTTCGGTGATATACCCTTGAACACCGAACGCGGGATTAACACTCCTGCACAAGCGATGTCGATGAAGACGGCATAGCCAACCTCAAGGTTGTTGAAGAACTTGGTGCAACGACTCCGGCGCCACAATTGGTAGCACCTCCGTGTACTCGCACATGTACGGTGATCAAGATGACCTCCGTAATCCCTGAGCTAGCCGAGACTTGCGGAAGTAGATGGCTTCGGACAGGATCCAGAAACTCCACAGCACGACAGCATGCAGCGGTGGTGTAGTCTCGCTCCTACGCAGCCATTCAGGAGGCAACATGAGAGGGAGAAGAGAGAGAGGTGGAGGAGGGCAGCGCACCAGGGAGGGAGAGGAGAGCGAATGGCTCTATTGTGTGTTCTCCTCCTCCCTGGGGCCCTCCTTTATATAGTGGGGAGGGGTGCACCTTGCCCCTCCTCCAAGCCACCAAGGGCGGCGACTGCTAGGGTTAGGTGGGGCCAGTGGCCCCTACCTACCCCTCAACTCTAACCCTAGCCGGCTAGGGCTAGGGCCCATGGCCTAGGGTGCCCCCTCCACCCTTATCCAATGAGAGGGGCACATAGGCCTTAACGGGCTCCCCTCTAAGATCTAGATCCACTATGTTCCCCTCACTTAGAGGAGAGATGGATTGGTGGAAATATAGATCTAGATATCCTCTCACCTTTCCCTCAAAGATATGCAAGAATTATGGGAGGAATATAGAGATGGGCAAGCTTTCCAAGGTCAACAATGGTGGGAGAGAGGGGGAAAACCGAGCCAACCAGCCTTTAAATGAGTGTTCACCATAAATTCTAAAACAATGGAAACATGGATAACACTTTTTATTCAAAACACTCGCAAGCCGATACATAGATAGATAACACTCGTAGATCAAAGCATAAACTAATATGAAGTATGGAATACCTTATGATATGATATGCCAAAATATTTAAGTAGAAAGCATATGAAAAATAAATAAACTCCCCCAAGATTGAGTTGTTGCTGTCGGTATTCACACATCATTTTCCTTCTCATAAAGTTCATCCCAGACATCACGCTTCCAAGGGCAAGGCTTCCCATTGTAAAATGGTTTTGGGTGGATCGTTGAGCTTGAAAGAGGTAGCCTCAGATATCTTCTTAAAACGATCTTCAGTCTCACAATTCTGGTTCTCCATATCTAACATAAGATCTTGCTACCTTTCAACTCTCCTAGGCCATATGCATAACTATTCTATGGCTCTTTAATCCTTTCTTTCAACGCCTCTATTATTCTCCATCTCCAGATTCATGTGATGATGAGCATCATTGTTGGGGTTCGGTGCAAATAACAAAAAAAATTATGTGCTATGCAACCCTGAATATGCCCAAGGAGCTATCTATTAGTAATGCTATAACGGTAAGAGTTCAGACATGTACCCTCGTACACTGAAACGCGGGGATTACGCTCTCGCACAAGCGTTGACAATGAAGATGACGTATTCGACCTCAAGGTCGATGAAGATCTTGGAGCAACAACTCTGGTGTTGCATGAGTGGCACCTCTGCGTACTTGCACACGTACGGAGACCATGATGACTCCCGGAACCCCATTTCTAGCCGAGATGCGGAATTAAACGGCTTTGGACAGGGATCCGGAAACTCCGCAACATGATGGCATGCAGCGGTGGTGATTCCCTTCTCCTACGTAGCCCTTCGGGAGGCCACATGGGAGTGAGAGAGGGAGGAGGGCGACGGCCAGGGTTGTGGTCGGTGCACCAGGGAGGTGGTAGGAGGCGGCCAAGGAGGAGGGGCTCATAGATGTGTTGTTGTGCATCTCCTCCTCCAAAGGCCCCCTTTATATAGTGGGGAGGGGGTGCACCTTACCCCTCCACCAAGGCAGCCAGGAGGCGGCGGCCAAGGGGAGGAGCAAGGTGGCGACCGGATAGGGTGGGGCCAGGCCGCCCCCCAGATACCCTAAGCCGGCCCGGGCAAGGACTTAGGTGCCCCCTTTTTTTCTTCCCTAATGGGCTTATTTCAATAAATTGTCCCATTAGATGAATTATTAATTATATAATCATTATTAATTCATATACTAAATATTAATTCATTCATAATTAATTTCTCGCTACTCTGAAACACTTCCGAACTCCGTTAGAACCATTCCGAACTCCACCGAAACTATTCCGGATTTCATCGAAACTATTTCGAACTCCACCGAAACTATTTCGGACTTGGTTGAAACTTTTCCTCTCTCATATAATATCACACGATGTTTCAAGATAATACGAAACTGTCTCTAGCATCGTGATCCCTTAAGTGTGTTACCAGACGGTTCAAGAATGCGGTAGACATTACCGAGAACTCTCTGTGGTTAATGATCTTCAATCGGATCTGGAAATCCATGAAGACCCCTGTGCATTCTACAAAGTTCTTTTAGTCATTGAACCGTAAGAGTCGATGAGTCTCTCCCTTTGCTTCGTTGATACTAGCATAGCCTAAGATCTGATCGTCGGTATTCCCAATACCTCATTCAATCTTATTACCGGCAAATGTTGTTTACTCATCCTTGTTAGTCCATCTCTGTAACCTAGTCACATGCTGCGCAGCTTTGATGTATTCTCACCGAGTGGGCCTAGAGTACCAGATCTGTCATGCAGATGAGCAAATCCTGCTATTGGTTTATACGCCTCAACCTACCCATTTGGAGAACCCAAGAAACACCTTTTTTAGTCACCTTGTTACATTGTGACAGTTGATACAATTAGAGTTTCTTCCGGAAATAGTGATTAAATATAACCTCACGGTATAAGGATTAAGCAATGACACTTTCATCATATTGCAACGTGAACATCATGACATGATCGTGTTGCAATAGATACTTTGGGTAATGTCCATCACGGCATGATCTCATCGTCAATTGGCATAATGCTCCATGATCGAGAAACCTCGATCATCAGTTGATCAATGAACCAGTAAATAGATGATTTACCAGTAGTCTCCCACTTGTACTAGAGTATAAATAATCTAGCCACATTTTGTTTACAGATCACTGAGCATATCATCGATATGGTCTTTGATCATGCACGCTTGTGAGGACCTACCTTAGCGATATGCACAGATCAGATCTTTATATCCTTTGCAACTTGTCATCTTATGTATGACACTTCACCATTATCTCATGATGTTTGTTTAAGTTTATTGTTTGGTAGAAGAGTTAGACTTTGTATTCTAGTTTTGCAATGGTGTGTGATTAATCCTTGATTTTCTCATAAACCATGCAAAATAGATACACACTCATCTAGAAGTCAAACTTTCTCTAACGAAGCATTATACTTGGCACTACCAGAGCAGCTTTCAATTTTTGTAGATTTAATTGAAATCGCCTAGATGCAATCTCAATGTCCCAATCACGCTTTCGTTGCACTTAGTCTTTGATGGAGTTAATTTCCTGAATTTCTGAACCAAGTGTACGCTCACTTTTCTAGAAATTTCCTATTAGTTCTTTTACGAGAATTCTTAGGATAGGCTTCTCCTTGGCTAATGATTCTCTAATCATTCTTTTACCTAGCCTTTCAACATTTGAACTTGGGATGCATTCTTTGTCATTATGCAAAACATGGTTTTGGATAGTGCAAACTATGAGACGCTTATGTGAACCATTATTGAGTTCAGGCTCAATATTTTCTTAGTCATCTAGCCAAAACCTTTTGACTTCGTTCATTCTGAACTCTCATAATTATGACTAACATACATTCTGACTTAATGCTTTTAAAATTTTGCCTTAAGCATGATGTCAATTTCGCCACTTATTAATTATAATTAATAGTTATGATACCATATGCACTCATTCATAATGTATAATTCACACAAATGAATTTTATCATAACTCCCACTCAGAATATGTACTATTACATATAGAGCGAGATCCCACTCAGAATATGTACTCTTGCATATAATTGTGATATTAAATCTATTTTCATCGCTCCCACTTAGTTTAATGTAAATAGGTTTATCCCGATAATTTTGGACCTCTCCAAAAAATCTTTTGATTCTTAAATCAAACCAAGATACCTTAAATGTGAGTTAATTCAAAAATGTGTTTAAACATTGTTATAACTTAAACAGATTTAAGAACTTTGCAATTTTGACAATTAATTAAATTTTGAAGACTTTTAAGCATCGCTACACATTGTAGTCAATCCTTTGAATTTGTCTAAACACTTTTAAGACAAATCGTGCTTTGATGTCTTTTCATTAAAGATTATTTTCTTCTCCATAATCTGGTATTATTTGGAATAATTAAGTAATACAATTGTGGGGACCTCGGCTTACCACCTGGGATTCCCGTTATGCATACAATTCATGATCCCAGGAAGACCATTGTGAATCCACATAATAGAGTTGGCATTTCAAATTAAAACATCCATTACATAACGAGTCTTAAAGTCTTACATAGGCCGCTTGGCCGAATACAAATACCACGCAGGGCAAGTTCAACTAACACACATACTTAGCATATAGCAGTGGGATACATATAGCGTAGCTGACCCAAGTCAGGCTTTCTACCCTACAGGAGACTGACCGGGAGACGGTCCTAATTCGCACCGGCGTCATCGTACTCTTCATCGTCCTCCTCGTAGTCGTCTCCATAGTCTGGCTAAGTTAATAGCCAGGGACAAAGCCGTGAGTACATTTTAGAATTGTACTCGCAAACCATCTAAGAGAGAAACATTCACATGCTATATGGCTGTAGCAAGAGTTGGTTTGGTTTGAGGTAACTATATACTAACTAGTTTCTCTTGTCGATATAGCATGGCATACGACATCTCTATATCCTTATTATAGAACATTTTTATAAAACATTTATAGGAAAAGCTCTAGGAAAGGGGGAAACTCCTTTGTAAGATAAGATTGGCGGTCAATCGGACATGACCACCTCAAGTCATCGGCAGTACTCTCCAAGTACTCCGAACCACACCCGTGCCACAGCCGTACCCTCCAAGTACTCCGTCCGACACAAAACTCTGTTTTTTTTTCGAAAACCATTTGCAAAACTAAAACCTGACACAGGTTAAGTATGGCCATTCCAACCATCCATAACCGAGGACTCGGCTATTTGAATAGATTACACTCTGCAGAGGTTGTACACTTTACCCACACCATCCGATAAATCTACCGGGATACCACCACGGACCGTCATACACAAGTATGTGGGGTTCAGATAATCGATCAAAGCCCTCCATCTATCCACCTTAGTACGGGTGCCTACCCTGTGGAGTTTACCTCCCCGACACGCCCCGGCAGTTCTTCCTTCAGAGTGTAACTCCGGCGTCACGGCGGGAGAACCCAAGTGTCTTCCGGCGGCTCGGGATATGCCGTGATATGTGTTGACCCTCATTTGGCATCAACCCAGATTCCGGGGTCCTACAGGCCCTTATATAGTTGTGAGGCTCCCCGCACTAAAGCAAATAAACTTCAAACTAAGCCCCGTCCCATACCGGGGTAATGTGGTTGCACGGAAGTAATTGGTTTGGCGAACACTTATACACAATGCCATTTTTCAGAAATCCACCAACTCCTTCATCCTCCATGTCCAACTCCATGTTTATAAATCCATTTGAAAACATTTCAATGGAGTAGCAACTACTCCAAGGTTTTCGAAGACATTTTCGAAATCTTTCCAGAGAGTATTCCCAATCCTAGAGTTTTTGGCTCCACTACAAGTTTTCCAAAGACTTTGATGCTGACCATCAAGTCTCTAATAAGAGGGGTGTTGAGTAGGTCACGAGAGGTGTCATCTCTATGGATGATATCAAGTCGACTTGTGGAGCTAAGTCGCCAACTATTGCTATCTAGAGAATAATAGCAATATAGAGAAACCATGCATAATAAGAAAAAAGAAGTAAAGCAATGCAAGGTGTAATAGTAGGATTTCAGATATGCAACAAGTAGATGGCTTCCTTGGTTGGCTTGTCCCTAATCTCATTCTTCTTGGTACTCAAATACCTCCCCTTCCTCCGCACACTCGTCGTTCGAATCTATCGCCAGAAAAATAACACACACACAATAAGCAATCCATGCATACATGGTTCACACCCAAGACATGCATCACACAACTCAAGCATTGAGTATCAGAAACAAACATGTTTAGATCTTTGAAACAACTTATAACTCTACCAAAGAATAAACCACTATAAAAATAGAAATCAAACTACTAATAGCAAATGAACCCTATTCACCATCAAACAGCTTGCAGGCATCAATGGAAATCAAAACATGGCATCCAGCATACCTACAGATAGTTAACAATAGTACAGAACCAACACAATTGGAATCAAACAAAAAGGTTAAAAAGGTGAATTATAATGAATTTTCTATTCCCCATTAACACTAGAATAGAAATATAATTCCCTAACATTTTCTGTAGGTCCAAAAATTCTACCAGAGACCATTCTGGAAAGCTAATGCAAATCACAACACACCAGAGGTGGAATCACCCAAAAATAATAAACCTACTGTGTACAAAAATTAAAACAAGGCAATATCTATTATCAACCAAATTAATTACTGCAGGAGATAGAATACTCCTAAAATAGAAATTCTAGCTTCTCAAGCTTCACAATATAACAAGGCATCACTGAAAATTGGAATCACCCATTTTCATAATATAAAACTTCAGATTTGCATTTATGAATGAAAAAATAGATCTACACTATTTAATCCCCAGATAACATTTAAGGTCCTAAAAATCAAACATGCAGTAACATTGGCTGGATAACATTTCAAGGATCACAGGAAAATTTGAATCACAAATTTTTGAGGTCTAAAAGATTTTCTAAGCATTTTTGTTTGCAGCAGTGATTAATTACACAGATAATGCTCAGGGGGAAAAAAGAAAGGGGGCCGGATCTGGCCGGGCCTCGCCAGATCTGGGCCAGATCGTCCCAGCTGGCTCGCCGGCCAGCCCGGCGGCTGCCGAATCGGTACGGGGGTTTCCCGTCTATCCGATTAGGTGATGATCGACGGCCGATCGCCGTCATCCCCAATGCACGGGAGTGGAACAGCGCTGGCTAGGGTTTCACGGGGAAGGTCGCTTACCGAGGTCGTCGAGGTTAGCTGAGGGCGGGAATCGGTCGCGGCGAGGTCAAGGAGGGTAGGCACAGGTGCAGATCTTGCATGCAGAGGCTGTGAGTGCATGCGTTCTCCCCTGGTGCCCGGGTGTCTACGACAATGGCGTCGTCGGCCCTGGCTCTCCTATAAACAAACAAGGGCGTGTGAGATCTGGGTGCCGTGATGGTGTTCCATGAATCCAGAGGAGGAGCAGAGAGGGAGAGGGATGGGTCGACGGCAACCTTCACCCCTGACGTCGATCTACCCAAAGCTCTGCGAGCTCAGGCGATGGATTTGCTTCGGCTGCAATGTGGAGAGGCTTGGCGAGGGAGAAGGAGTGGAGAGAGGGGAGAATGGGAGATAGGAGAGGTTTCGAGAGAGGGGCTCGGGTTTTAACTGCAGGAGTGAGCCCAGTCTAGGGTGGGCTTCATCGGAAGCGATTGGCCGTCGTGGGTGGTGCCTGGGGACGACATCGTGAGCTGGGTTTAGGGGACAGGGGAAAAGCATCGGTGGCGGGTCGGTTTGGCTGCAGCTCGGTCAGATTTAGAGAGTGAGTGAGCGAAAGGGTGCGTGGCAGTGTCGCTGTGGTGCACCATGGGGCTGGGCAGGGGTGGCGTTGCGTCGGTGTCACCGTGCCGTGCAGGTGAGTGTGAAGAGCGGGGTCAGGCGAGGTCGGGGCGCACGGGAACGTGACGCACGCTCTGGGCGCGCTGGTGGCCAGATCGACTCACGTCAATGTGGACGGGGCGGCGTGCACGATCACGCTCGAGCGTAGCTGGCTTGGGGAATTGGTCCGTTGGGTCGAGGCTGGTCTGGCGGCGAGGTGATGGCTCGGTCGGTGGTTGGTGGCGCTCTGCCTCGATCGGGTGTCCTTGGTGGCCATGGCGGTGCCCTGGGCAAGCGTGGGGTGGTCGAGGGGTGTCTCTGTGAGGTGGGGTCGGGCTAGGGGGCCAACAGAGATGGCGTCCATCCATTGGGGGTTGGCGTCGGCATTGGTGGTCGAAAGCTAAGGAGAGGGGGAGGATTCTGGCAGGGCGGCAGCCTTGGGCTCCTCTTCTCCCTTGAGTCCAACTGAAACATGACAAGAAGATTTTTTTTGCCAAGATCTCCTAGGCTTCAGAGAGGGAGAGGCAATGCAGATCTTGTTCCCTCCCCTTGGTCGGCTTGCAAAAGAAGGAAAAGAGAGAGAGAGGAGAATGGGCAAGGCTAGGGTGCACTTAGCCGAATTCAAATTTGAATTCCTTCAAACTAGATTTGAAAATCTATCAAAAATAGTCTCCAGAGGTTTTAAACATGGTTAAGAGGTCATAGCCAAAGTTTGAAGATTTTTGAACTTGATATGCTAGGGTTTTGGAGATGCCTCTAATTTCGGATAAAGGGGCAAAAATAAAAGAAAAAGAAAAGATAGGTGTTGAGTTTTAAGCCAAGAGACTAACTAAGATCTTTGGTACAAGCAAGCTGATCTTAGGGTAAAAATCCATGCATAAAATCATAACACCAATTCTAGTTCCTAATGCACAAATGTTTAAAAAGATAACATGCCACAATTCACACACACACATTCACATGAAATCATGCACCTACACACACATGAAATCATGAATGATAGCACAAAACCTCAATGCTTAACAAAAGTTTTTAATTCACCCAAGATAAGCATTAAAAACAAGATTTTAATTTGGTCCACAAAAAGTGAGGTGTTACAGACCTTCCCCCCTTAAAAAGAATCTCGTCCCGAGATTTGGTAGCTAAGCATGGAGTAGTTCGAGAAACTCTCATCGGAGATAATCCTCACATTCCCATGTGGCCTCATCCTCGGTGTGGTTACTCCATTGCACCTTAAACATCTTGATCTTGCGTCTACAGGTAAGACGGACATCTTCTTCGAGAATGCGAATAGGTCTCTCTCGATAGGTGAGGTTGTGATTTAGATTGATGGAGTTGTGATCAATCTGCGTGAAGGTCTCAGGCTTGTTGGGAACTTGAAGGCATTTGCGGAGTTGCGAGACATGAAAGACATCATGGAACTCAGATAGCTCTGCGGGCAGTTCCAGTTTGTAGGACATCTCCCCGCGGCATTCTAGGATCTTGAATGGGCCAATGCAGCGGGGTGCAAGCTTACCCTTAACATGGAAGCATTGCATATCCTTGAGTGGTGTCACTCGAAGGTAGACAAAATCTCCCATGTTGAAGGTAACAGGTCTTCTCTTAGAGTCGGCATAACTTTTCTGCCTGGATTGGGCTGCCTTCAAACGATTCCGAATGAGCTGGACTTGCGCCTCGGCTTCTTTAATGATGTCAGGACCAAACTTTTGGCTCTCTCCAGTTTCTAACCAGTTGAGCGGGGTACGGCACTTGCGTCCGTAGAGAGCTTCGAAAGGGGCCATTTGCAAACTAGCTTGGTAACTATTATTGTAGGAAAACTCCGCGAACGACAAATAGTCTTCCCACTTGGTTCCATAAGATAGGACACAAGCTCGCAACATGTCCTCAAGGATTTGGTTTACTCGCTCCGTTTGACCTCCAGTTTGCGGGTGATAAGCTGTGCTGAAGGATAATTTGGTGCCTAAAGCTTCCTGAAGTTTTGCCCGAAATCGCGAGGTAAACTGAGGGCCTCGGTCTGAAACTATGGTCTTGGGAACACCATGAAGACTGACTATGCGGGAGATATACAACTCGGCTAGACGGTTCCCATGGTCAGTGGTCTTGACGGGAATGAAGTGGGCAACCTTGGTGAGACGGTCCACAATGACCCATATAGAGTCGTGTCCCCGATTGAATGTTGGCAGCCCAGTAATAAAATCCATTCTGACTTCTTCCCATTTCCATAGAGGCACTTTCAAGGGTTGCAATAAACTTGCGGGCCTTTGATGCTCGGCCTTGACGCGCTGACAGACGTTGCACCGGGCAACATAGGAGGTTATTTCTCTCTTCATACCGTGCCACCAAAACCGCTCCTTCAAGTCTTGGTACATCTTGGTGCCTCCGGGATGAATAGAATAGGGAGTATCATGGGCCTCCTTCAGAATGAATTGCTTCAACTCCTCGATGCTAGGGATGCATAGGCGGCCATTATACAATAGCACACCTTCCTGGTAGATTGAAAACCTAGGTACTTCCTCTCGTTCCATCCTACGTTTAATACCTTCGATACTCTCATGACCCTTCTGAGCTTCCTTGATCTGGTCAAAGAGAGTGGGTCGGACTTCAAGGTTCACTAAGAAACCATGGCTTACTAGCTCAAGTCCGAACTTCTTGAACTCCTGATACGTCTCAAACGTATCTATAATTTTTGATGCTCCATGCTTGTTTTTACACCATTTGCCTATTGTTTCGTTACACTTAGTGGCATTTTTATACATTTTCTGGAACTAACCTATTAACGAAGTGCCACAGTGCCAGTTTCCTGTTTTCTGCTGTTTTTGTGTTTCAGAAGTGATACACAGGAAATATTCTCGGAATTGGACGAAACAAGTTTCTAAAGTCTTATTTTACCCAAAAGCTTCTAGAGATCCGAAGAGAAGTAGGAGGGGGGCCACCAGGGCCCCACACACAAGGGCGGCGCGGCCAGACCCCTGGCCGCGCGGGGCCCATGTGTGGGAGCCTGGCCCCTCCTCTGACATCGCCCCTTCGCCTATAAGAAGCCTCGGGACAGAAAACCCTAGGGGATTCGGCAATTTTCCAGAAACAGTTCCGCAGCTCCGCCGCCGTCGCCGACGAATTTCGGGGGACAGAAGTCTCTGTTCCGGCACCCTGCCGGGATGGGGAAGTGCCCCCGGAGCCATCTCCATCGGTCTCCATCGCCGTCTCCGCCGTCTCCATCGACCTCACCGCCATCTCCATCAACCTTGCTGTCTCCTATGATGAGGAGGGAGTAGTTCATCCCCGGGGCTGAGGGCTCTACTGGTAGCTATGTGGTTCACCTCTCTCTCCCATGATGTGATCTTTATGTGATCGTGAGCTTTGTATCATGTTGAACAAGTACATGTTATTATTCAGATATTTTGTGTACTCTAGCAATGTTATTAAAGTAATCTATTCCTCCTGCTATGGTGTAACGGTGACAGTGCGTGCATCATGGTGGTACTTGGTTTAGGCTATGATTGTGATCTCTTGTGGATTATGAGAATAATTATTGCTATGATAGTTTGAGTGATCTATTCCTCCTTTCATGGTGTAATGTTGACAGTGTGTGCACCGTGTTAGTACTTGGTTTAAGTTGCAATGATTTATATCTTGAATTGTGATCTGATTTGGATACCTCTATGAGTGGTGTTTGTCAAGTACTTGATGAACTTTAAGGGGTGCTTCTGTAGCCACTACACAATGATTAGTGTTATTCAATAGGAGAGTAATTCAGAGTGCCTTAGCAAAGAGAAGTTATTTGTTCAGTCATGTTATATTGTTGGGAGTGTGTCCACTAGCGAAAGTATGATCCCTAGGCCTTGTTTCCAAGCATTGCACACCGTTTACTTGCTATTTTGTTACTTGTTTGCTCGCAGCGATATTTATTTCACATCACGTTTGTTACTTATAATCATCTATACCACTTGTATTTCACTATCTCTTCGCCGAACTAGTGCACCTATACATCTGACAAGTGTATTGGGTGTGTTGGGGACACAAGAGACTTTCTGTATCGTAATTGCAGGGTTGCTTGAGAGGGATAGCTTTGACCTCTAACCTCCCTGAGTTCGATAAACCTTGGGTGATCCACTTAAGGGAAACTTGCTGCTGTTCTACAAGCCTCTGCACTTGGAGGCCCAACAAGTGTCTACAAGAATAGAAGTGCGTAGACATCAACTCCTCGCATAGGGTTGGTTGGCTGGTCTTCAGCAAGGCATTTAGGGAACAAGGCTCTCGGCTGAGGGCATCGGCGACCACATTCGCTTTACCGGGGTGGTAATGAATGCCTAGGTCATAGTCTTTGATAAGTTCAATCCATCTCCTTTGTCTCATGTTCAACTCTTTCTGGGAGAAGATGTACTTCAGGCTCTTGTGGTCAGTGTAGATCTCACAACGGTTCCCCATAAGGTAGTGTCACCATGTTTTGAGGGCATGGACAATAGCGGCAAGCTCAAGGTCATGAGTAGGGTAGTTCAGCTCGTGAGGGCACAGTTGTCGGGATAGGTAGGTGATAACTTTGCCGTCTTGCATCAAGACACTTCCAAGAGCAAGCTTGGATACATCGCAGTAGACATCGAAGCTCTTGGTAATGTCGGGCATGGTTAGGATAGGAGCAGACACAAGTCTCTTCTTGAGTTCCTGGAAACTCTGCTTGCACTTCTCAGTCCACTCAAACTTCTTGTCTTTCTTGAGCAGCTGATTCAAAGGGCGAGCGATGCTGGAGAAACCTTCTACAAACTTCCGATAATACCTGGCTAGTCCAAGAAATGCTCAGACTTCGGTGGGGTTAGTTGGGGCCTTTCTTTCCATAATGGAGGTGATTTTCGAGGGGTCAACGGATACTCCACCCGTTGAGAGTACATGGCCTAGGAACCCAACTTCTTTCAGCCAAAACTCACATTTGCTGAACTTGGCGTAGAGTTGGTGTTCGCGCAGGGTTCCCAATACTAGCCGCAGATGTTCTGCATGCTCTTCCTCGGTCTTTGAATAGACCAAGATGTCGTCGATGAAGACCACCACAAACTTGTCGAGGAACTTCATGAATACCTTATTCATGAGATTCATGAAATAAGCAGGGGCATTGGTTAGGCCAAAGGACATGACGGTGTACTCGAATAGGCCATAGCGAGTGGTGAAAGCGGTCTTGGGAATATCAGACTCTCTGACCTTCAGCTGATGATATCCAGTGCGGAGATCAATCTTGGAGAACACTTTGGCTCCATTCAGCTGATCGAATAGGTCTTCAATCTTCGGGAGTGGGTACTTATTCTTGATGGTCACCTCATTGAGTTTACGGTAATCCACACACAGTCGTATGGTACCGTCTCGCTTGTCCACAAACTAAACATGCAATCCCCAAGGTGAAGCACTGGGATGGATAAGGCCTTTGCTGAGCATGTCAGCAAGCTGCTTCTTTAACTCCTCAAGTTCTTGGGGGTTCATACGATAGGGTCGCTGAGCAATGGGACCTGTTCTGGGAATCAACTCTATCACAAACTCGATATCCCGGTCAGGGGGCAGACCTGGCAACTCCTCAGGGAAGACGTCGGGGTACTCACATACCACTGGAACTTGGTCAAGGGTCAGTCCGGAGACAGACTTTTTGTAGTAGGCTTTGCGGGATGGCATGGTTGCGACATGCTCAATCTGAACCCCACTACTGCTGGTCACAGTTATGGCTTTCCGAGCGCAATTGATGTGCCCCTGGTACTTGGACATCCAGTCCATCCCAAGTACCACATCCAATCCTTTTGTGCCTAGAACAATCAGATCCGCTTGGAATTTCTCCTCGTAGAGTTCTACTGGGACATTTCTGTAGGACAGTTGGGTCTTGACAGTTGACCCAGGGATATGCACTATCATGAGTCTATCCCTGCGACTAGGTTTCAAACTACCCTTATCCATGAAGTTCTCTGTGACAAATGAATGGGATGCGCCAGAATCGAATAGAATTTTTGCAGGCATGGAGTTGACGAGAAACGTACCAAGCATGACATCGGGTGCTTCTTCAGCTTCAGCTGCGTTGACATGATTCAGGCGGCCTTGAGCAACATTTGCTTGATTCTCCGGGTTCTTTCCAGGGGGTCCACGGCCTTGACCTTGATTGGGTCGCGGTGCGCTGAGGCTCAGCACAGAAGGCTTCTTCAGGGGACACTCCTTAGAGAAATGTCCTGGCTGGCCACAAGTATAGCAACCGCTTCCCTGGATGCGGTTGGTGGGGTTGAAGGTATTGCGGTTGCCTCCCGAAGGATTTCCGCTTGCAGGGCGGTTGCTTGGGTACTGGCGATTGGGGTTGTTGGGTCTGGGAGCTTGAGAGGCAAACCTCTGAGGGGGTGGCGCAGACCTAGATGGGGGCATGCTGCGGGACCTCTGACTGCTTGGTCCACCTTGACTCATCATCCTTCTTTTCCGGCTTTCGTGGGTAGCTTTGTTCTTGTCTTCCACCATGATGGCAGCATCTACCAGGGCTTCCAGGTCATTGTAAGGCACAGCTACCAGATAGGTTTGCAGTTCTTCCTGAAGTCCATTCAGGAAACGTTCCCTCTTCTTCTCGTCAGTGTCGATGTCATTAGGGGCATACCTTCCCCAAGTGGTGAACTTGTCGAGGTACTCAGTGGCACTCATCCCACCTTGCTTGAGGTTGAGAAACTTGTCGCGCATGATCTTGATAAGTCCGGAGGGAATGTGGGCCTTGCGGAACTTGGTCTTGAAAGCTTCCCAAGTCATTACTTGGCCTTCGGGCTGCATGGCACGGACGTTCTCCCACCATGCACCTGCTGCTCCCGCTAGGAATTGGGTGGCGTAGAGCACCTTCTCATTCTCTCCAACTCCCGCATACTCGAGCTTGTTCTCGATGGTGCGGAGCCAGTCATCAGCGTCCAGGGGCTCGGTGGACTTAGTGAAGGTTGGAGGGTTGGAGTTTTGGAAATCCCTAAGTTTGTTTCGGGGTTCCTCCTCGTCATTGCCACCATTGTTGTTGTGGTGGATGGCAATTTGTGCAAGGTGCTGAAGAGTGGCGAGGTTGGCTTGGCGCTCGGCGCGCGCGGCTTCGCGGTCTTCTAGCATGAGCCGCAGCTGCTGCTCCATTCTTGGCTCAGGTGGCGGGGGCGGATTGCCTCCAGCTTGGCCTCGCATTTCTGGAGCCATTCTGGAGAGAAGTGATTTTGTGAGAATAACAACAAGTGTACTTAGATATGCTTCAATGAACGGAAAGAACTCAACTTATGCATAACATATCAACATAGCATCCATGCACACCATGCATCAAACAACATGCATACATAGCAACTCAGGCATACATAATATATACAAGCAAAAGGGTGCCAAACAAGTCCAGGCACACACATACCACAAAGTCTCACACACCATACATACCAAATGGTTCTAGATAGACCATACAACACGGATACGCAAAAGGGAGTAAACTAATAACTACGCGGCAGCCTACGTGAGAGGGGTAGGGTGGTCGAACTACTCGTTGCCACTAACGTGGGGGACTACCTCCTTGGGGTCCTCCTCATTAGGAGTCTTGGGAGCGTAGAAGTCTAGGATAGCGTTGCGATCATCACCGCTCTCGCTACCACGGTCGTCGTCATTGGTGCTAGTGGGCTCCTCGTCGAAGGCCTCCTGGTGGTTGTCGTCGTGGCCAAGTACCGCCTCGTTCTCCTTGTGGAGCTCGGCGGTCTCCTCCTCTAGCTCGGACATGTGGCTCTCAAGAGAAGCCAAGTGGTCCTCCAACTCGCGGACGCGCCTCCTAAGAGCCTTGTTCTTCTTCACGATCTTCCTCTTGGCAGCAAGGAGACGGTGATGAGAGAAGATAGACTCCTGGAGGTCCTCACGAAGGACGGCTAGCTCTAGCCCTCTCTCGTCGGAGACCATCCGGACGTGGTCCAGATGCTCCTGCGTGTGGTGCAGAAGAGCCTCCGTGTGGCAGAAGTGGCGGTTGAAGGGGGTGTGCGCGGCAGCCTGGTAGGGAAGGCCATCAGAGTCGACGCTCCCATAGTGCTCGTAGCGGGTACCAAGTAGCTCGTCGTATTGGAGGTGGACGAGGCGTGAGATGGCGTGTCGTAGAACACGCATCAAGCCATCGCCCCAGTTGCACTCTATCACCTCGAAGGTGAACTCCGGCGAGGTCGGCAGAACCTCCTTCCCGTGGACCTGGCAAACCATCCGGATAGCCAGCTCCCAGGTACCCTCCTCAACCAGGCGGTAGCCTCGCACCTCGGGATGCGGGCGTCCAAGGCGCGCGGCCAACTCAACCAAGTCGGGCTCAAAGATCAGCACGTCCTCGTGGGTGCCGATCTGACGGTGTGCAGTAGGAGCATCCATCTACACAAATTTTAGAGTAGAGTTTATTAATGACTTACCCAAGTGTGCAAAATTTATACATAAATAAAAGCTTGAATTAAAATGCAAGTAATTAAAGATGCTTATAGAATAAGGGAAGAGATGAGAGCAATATATATTTACCTTTGATATATATAGCCATCTCTTTTATTTTTAGAAAATAGTTTTTGGTCTGGTCTAACGCCCATGCTAAACTAGGGTCTCCTAAGGTCAGGATGGCTCTGATACCAACTCTGTGGGGACCCCGGCTTACCACCCAGGATTCCCGTTATGCATACAATTCACGATCCCAGGAAGACCGTCGTGAATTCACATAACAGAGTTGGCATTTCAGATTACAACATCCATTACATAACGAGTCTTAAAGTCTTACATAGGCCGCTTGGCCGAATACAAATGCCACGCAGGGCAAGTTCAACTAACACACATACTTAGCATATAGCAGCGGGATACATATAGCGTAGTTGACCCAAGTCAGGCCTTCTACCCTACAGGCGACTGACCGGGAGACGATCCTAATTCGCATCGGCATCATCGTACTCTTCATCATCCTCCTTGTAGTCGTCTCCATAGTCTGGCCAAGTCAATAGCCAGGGACAAAGCCGTGAGTACATTTTGGAATTGTACTCGCAAACCATCTAAGAGAGAAACATTCACATGCTATATGGTTGTAGCAAGAGTTGGTTTGGTTTGAGGTAACTATATACTAACTAGTTTCTCTTGTCGATATAGCATGTCATACGACATCTCTATATCCTTATTAAAGAACATTTTTATAAAACATTTATAGGAAAAGCTCTAGGAAAGGGGGAAACTCCTTTGTAAGATAAGATCGGCGGTCAATCGGACGTGACCACCTCAAGTCGTCAGCAGTACTCTCCAAGTACTCCAAACCATACCCGTGCCACGGCCGTACCCTCCAAGTACTCCGTCCGGCACAAAACTCCGTTTTTTTTCGAAAACCATTTGCAAAACTAAAACCTAACACAGGTTAAGTATGGCCACTCCAACCGTCCATGACCGAGGACTCAGCTATTCAAATAGATTACACTCTGTAGAGGTTGTACAATTTACCCACACCATCTGATAAATCCACTGGGATACCACCATGGACCGTCATACACAAGTATGCGAGGTTTGGATAATCGATCAAAGCCCTCCATCTATCCACCTTAGTAAGGGTGCCTACCCTGTGGAGTTAACCTCCCCAGCATGCCCCAGCAGTTCCTCCTTCAGAGTGTAACTCCGGTGCCACGGCGGGAGAACCCAAGTGTCTTCTGGCGGCTCGGGATATGCCGTGATATGTGTTGACCCTCATTTGGCGTCAACCCAGATTCCGGGGTCCTACAGACCCTTATATAGTTGTGAAGCTCCCCGCACTAAAGCAAATAAACTTCAAACTAAGCCCCGTCCCATACCGGGGTAATGTGGTTGCACGGAAGTAATTGGTTTGGCGAACACTTATACACAATGCCATTTTTCAGAAATCCTCCAACTCCTTCATCCTCCATGTCCAACTCCATGTTTATAAATCCATTTGAAAACATTTCAATGGAGTAGCAACTACTCCAAGGTTTTCAAAGACATTTTCGAAATCTTTCCAGAGAGTATTCCCAATCCTAGAGTTTTTAGCTCCACTACAAGTTTTCCAAAGACTTTGATGCTAACCATCAAGTCTCTAATAAGAGGGGTGTTGAGTAGGTCACAAGAGGTGTCATCTCTATGGATGATATCAAGTCGACTTGTGGAGCTAAGTCGCCAACTATTGCTATCTAGAGAATAATAGCAATATAGAGAAACCATGCATAATAAGAAAACAGAAGTAAAGCAATGCAAGGTGTAATAGTAGGATTTCAGATATGCAACAAGTAGATGGCTTGCCTTGGTTGGCTTGTCCCTGATCTCCTTCTTCTTGGTACTCAAATACCTCCCCTTCCTCCGCACACTCGTCGTTCGAATCTATCGCCAGAAAAACAACACACACACAATAAGCAATTCATGCATACAAGGTTCACACCCAAGACATGCATCACACAACTCAAGCATTGAGTATCAGAAACAAACATGTTCAGATCTTTGAAACAACTTATAACTCTACCAAAGAATAAACCACTATAAAAATAGAAATCAAACTACTAATAGCAAATGAACCCTATTCACCATCAAACAGCTTGCAGGCATCAATGGAAATCAAAACATGGCATCCAGCATACCTACAGATAGTTAGCAATACTACAGAACGAACACAATTGGAATCAAACAAAAAGGTTAAAAAGGTGAATTATAATGAATTTTCTATTCCCCATTAACACTAGAATAGCAATATAATTCCCTAAAAATTTCTATAGGTCCAAAAATTCTACCAGAGACCATTCTGGAAAGCTAATGCAAATCACAACACACCAGAGGTGGAATCACCCAAAAATAATAAACCTACTATGTACAAAATTTAAACAAGGCAATATCTATTATCAACCAAATTAATTACTATAGTAGATAGAATACTCCTAAAATAGAAACACCAGCTTCTCAAGCTTCACAATATAACAAGGCATCACTGAAAATTGGAATCACCCATTTTCATAATATAAAACTTCAGATTTGCATTTATGAATGAAAAACAATAGATCTACACTATTTAATCCCTAGATAACATTTAAGGTCCTAAAAATCAAACATGCAGTACCATTGGTTGGATAACATTTCAAGGATCACAGGAAAAATTGAATCACAAATTTTTGAGGTCTAAAAGATTTTATAAGTATTTTTGTTTGTAGCAGTGATTAATTACATAGATAATGCTCAGGGGAAAAAAAGAAAGGGGGCCGGATCTGGCCGGGCCTCGCTAGATCTAGGCCAAATCGGCCCAGCTAGCTCGCCGGCCAGCCCGGCGGCTGCCGAATCGGTGCGGGGGTTTCCCGTCCGTCCGATTAGGTGATGATCGATGGCCGATCGCCGTTGTCCCCAACATCTGCTACATGCATGGGAGAGGAACAGCGCCGGCTAGGGTTTCGTGGGGAAGGTCACTTACCGAGGTCGTCGAGGTTAGCTGAGGGTGGGAATCAGTTGCGGTGAGGTCAAGGAGGGCAGGCACAGGTGCAAATCTTGCATGCAGAGGCTGTGAGTGCGTGCGTGCTCCCCTGGTGCCCGGGTGTCTACGGCAATGGCGTCGTCGGCCCTGGCTCTCCTGTAAACAAACAAGGGCATGTGAGATCTGGGTGCCACGATGGTGTTCCATGAATCCAGAGGAGGAGCAGAGAGGGAGATGGACGGGTTGACGACAACCTTCACCCCTGACGTCGATCTACCCGAAGCTCTGTGAGCTCCGGCGATGGATTTGCTTCGGCTGCAATGCGGAGAGGCTTGGCGAGGGAGAAGGAGTGGAAAGGGGGGAGAATGGGCGATAGGAGAGGCTTCGATAGAGGGGCTCGGGTTTTAACTGCAGGAGTGAGCCCGGTCTAGGGTGGGCTTCGTCGGAAGCGATTGGCCGTCGTGGGCGGTGCCTGGGGACGACGTCGTGAGCTGGGTTTAGGGGATAGGGGAAAAGCGTTGGTGGCGGGTCGATTTGGCCACAGCTCGGTCGTATTCAGAGAGTGAGCGAGGGAAAGGGTGTGTGGCGGTGTCGCTGTGGTGCACCATGGGGCTGGGCAGGGGTGGCGTTGCGTCGGCGTCACCGTGTCATGCAGGTGAGTGTGAAGAGCGGGGTCAGGCGAGGTCGGGGCGCACAGGAACATGACGCACACTCTGGGCATGCTGGGCGGCTAGATCGGCTCACATTGACGTGGATGGGGCGGTGTGCATGGTCACGCTCGAGCGTAGCTGGCTCGGGGAATTGGTCCATTGGGTCGAGGCTGGTCTAGCGGCGAGGTGATGGCTCGGTCAGTGGTCGGTGGTGCTCTGCCTCGATCGGGTGTCCTCGGTGGCCATGGCGGTGCCCTGGGCGAGCGTGGGGTGGTCGAGGGGTGTCTCTGCGAGGTGGGGTCGGGCTAGGGGGCCAGCAGAGATGGCGTCCATCCATTGGGGGTTGGCGTCGGTGTTGGTGGTCGAAAGCAAAGGAGAGGGGGAGGATTCTGGCAGGGCGGCAGCCTCGGGCTTCTCTTCTCCCTCGAGTCCAACTGAAACACAACAAGAAGAATTTTTTTGCCAAGATCTCCTAGGCTTCGGAGAGGGAGAGGCAATGCAGATCTTCTTCCCTCCCCTTGGTCGGCTTGCAAAAGAAGGAAAAGAGAGAGAGGAGAATGGGCAAGGCTAGGGTGCACTTAGCCGAATTCAAATTCAAATTTGAATTCCTTCAAACTAGATTTGAAAATCTATCAAAAATAGTCTCCAGAGGTTTTAAACATGGTTAAGAGGTCATAGCCAAAGTTTGAAGATTTTTGAACTTGATATGCTAGGGTTTTGGAGATGCCTCTAATTTTGGATAAAGGAGCAAAAATAAAAGAAAAAGAAAAGATAGGTGTTGAGTTTTAAGCCAAGAGACTAACTAAGATCTTTGGTACAAGCAAGCTGATCTTAGGGTAAAAATCCATGCATAAAATCATAACAACAATTCTAGTTCCTAATGCATAAATGTTTAAAAAGATAACATGCCACAATTCACACACACACATTCACATGAAATCTTGCACCTACACACACATGAAATCATGAATGATAGCACACAAGCTCAATGCTTAACAAAAGTTTTTAATTCACCCGAGATAAGAATTAAAAACAAGATTTTAATTTGGTCCACAAAAAGTGAGGTGTTACAACAATATTACTTAATAAGATCGAATAACAATTACCCCTTAAATAAATTCTTTAATTCTAACTCTAAGTTATTTTTTCGCATTTAGGTCCACCATCTTTTCTTCATAGTTCATAGGTATGTATAGTTTTAATAACTGGACAAGTAAATCATGAATTTCACTTTGCGAACCAGCGCAATTTTAATTCATGAATCCTATTAAATAAAGGACTTAATTGTATGATCTTTATCATCAATTCTTGTTTTATAATACAGACCTTGGCTTCAGAACTTATTCCGCTGCGCTATTCTGATATTACAAAGATTAATTCAATTACTTTAATTGATCCTTTATCTTTCTTCCATTTAACACCTTTACCGAGAAAACATTTTATCTAGAGTGCACCAAATTTTCTGCAAGATAGAATTTGCATCTTTTGGTTTTCAGAAGATAAGTCCATATTCTTATAGGGACTTTCTTGAAAAATCCCATTATTTCAAATTATCAAAATAACCTGGAATTTTTTTATAAATCACACTATAACTCATATAGTATTATTCATATGCCTGCCTACTTATTTAAAATTGAGTTTATTTAATGTTCTACTTTAAATGATAATTTATGCCACTACAGATGATTTATTTCTTTAATAAATAATGTCCATTCGAATATGACTTTAATACGAACATTTTCAACAATTTGAATTGTTTAGCATTATTATTTGTCAAACTCATTCGTCAAATCTCTTCCAAATCATTAACTTTGAACTTAGTCATTTTAGACCAATTCAAATTTGACTTAGCTCAGATCCTTATGTATTTCATTACACTATTTGTACATATCAAATAATTTAATATTTACTTAGTAATTCAAATAATTACTAAATCTTTAATAAAAAAAGTGTGAAGTAATGATTTCTTTAATTTTATGAAATACTACACATCTTTTATGCATAATATCAATACTTGTGAGTTTTGCACTTTAGCACAAAGTGTTTAAATCATTTCAAATAAATGAAGTGTGGATCGCATGCGAATTCAATCAAATATCAAAGACTCATTTAATTCCATCGATATGAAATTACCACAAACATATATGTAATTGATAGAATTCAAAAACAATTTGATCGCTATGAAATTCACATAAGTATTTTCATAAAATAACTTAAATCATTGTTAAGCGTGGACAATAAATAATAAGGAATTTAATCATAATATTATAAATGCTTGCAATTATATCAACAAGAATAAATAAGAATAATTTATTCATAATCATCCAAAAGGACTTTATTCATAGCGAAAACAACCAACTTGTTTATTACACACGAATAAAATTTGTCTCATACATTTGAGGCAATCGCAAGGTCTTAAAATTGATTACAAAACTTTATTCAAATTCCTAAACTTGAAGATAAATGTCGAGGTAGATCGGCGCTAGTGCAATATCAAGCATGTCAACTTCCAGAGCATCATGGGCATCTCCTCCACAAACACTTCACTACGCAGATCCTATTTCCAACAAAACTGGAATTAGTATCTCATACTTTCAAAACTGCATAAGTGTTCATGAAACCTTTATAACATTGTATATCTTATATACCTTTTTTTGGTTTGACGATCTTTTCTGTAGCTCTCTCTACTTTTAGAGACTTGAGTTGCGCGAGGCACTGATGGAAGTTATCATTGTTTCCGGCCATCACATAACCTTCAACAAATGCAGAGTAGCTCAGAGGGAGTGACTGCAGTAGTACATCCTTTCTAATTTCATTAGTAATCTCACATTCAAATTCATCAACCAGGCGCGTATAGATTCAATGCACAATGTTTGCGTTTTCTTCCCTGAAGAACTCGCCCAAACAGTCATACTTCAACTCCCTGACCTTAGGTGCATCACGATGCTGAAAAAACACTCTCAGACGATGTTCCATGGAGGTAGCCATCAAAGTCTGAACTTTAGTGGCTATTTCACGAGTTTCACAATCCTGTGAAGTACCATTCCATCCAGGTGCTTTATCTAGTGGTTCTTCTATCATGAAAAGAAGATCATTATGCAGGAGGATGTTCCTTAAGTGCAAGCACCATCTAGGAAAATTTGATCCATCAATTCTAAGGTCCTCCCCCAACAAGTAATAGCCAACTCCAAGGTGATACATCGTTCTACACAAATTTTGCAAAGGTATAAATACTAAAGTTCATAATATGAAATCAATTTTTATTAAACAATTTAACTGTGTAGAACTCCCACTCAGAACAACATCCCTACAATTGTTCTAGTGATTACACGGTCCTTCTCCACTACACCTCCCCCCCCTTTCGTCATGGCCGGCGATGCAATGTCAAAGGTAGACAGTGCTTATGTCAATCGCACAACTTTGTGACCCATGCTCGACCTTTCAGTCTTTCGTGTTCTGAGGCTATGTCTTCACATACTAGGGCTTGCCAATTCAACCTTAGTGTATTGCGTGGCACATACATGGCTTGTACCCATGCCTTATGCAAACTTCGATATGCTTGCCCCCGATTGTCACGTCCGGCTTCATAACTAAGAACTTTGTGGTGATTGCACACCTAAGGGAGAACACATTTAATTGGTATTTGATTAGGGATTTTCTTATTCTAAGCCACCGTCGTGTATCTAATACTAGAACAAACAAGAAATCACACAGTAACATCAAATGTAAATAATACGTGATATGATATAGTTTCTTTGTCGACGTGCTTGATCTCCATCGAGCCTCCTGCATGATCTCCATCCGTCCACCGGTGCGGCGCCAAGTCCACGGCGTCCATCGTGAAGCCTCCAGAAGTACAACGCAACTTACCATTTAACCATATCACATCACACGCCACTGCAAAACAAAGTTAGACGTTTTCCACTATGTTTACAAGTTTAATGTGGCTTCCAGGGCTTTCACACAAGAACCGTTTCTTACCTACAAATATGTAACCACAATGCTGATAATCATATTGTTGCTTTGATTTTTCCCTGTTAAGGGCCCTCTGTTGTAGATGCTATATCTACTATAGTTGGAGAAACAGACACCCGACTAGCCACTTTTATATGGTGCAAGCCGTATGTCAGTCGTGGAACCAGTCTCGTGTGAAACACATAATGTCCATCATGGGCCACTTCAATCTAACTATGCCACAAATATAAATAAATACACATTGGAGGGTAACAGTAAGATGATCAACGCCCGCATCTCTATGATGCGTTCTAACCGTACAAGCATACTACTGATTGTTGTTTCGCTGGTGTGTAGTTGACACCAGAAAACTTGTTGGAGAACCCCAAGAGCAAGGTTATGATGAGCACAGCAGCAAGTTTCCCTCAGTTGTGAAACCAAGGTTTATCGAACCAGTAGGAGAAATGTGGGGACCCTGGATTACCCATCCGGAATACCCGATATGCTTATAATTCACGATCCCATGATCAGTGTGTCATGAATCCACATACCTGAGTTGATAACAGAATTACATCATCCATTACAGTACCGAAATAAAGTCTTACAATTGGTCACATGACCAAGACTGATAATGCCATGCAGGGCAAGTTTATAACTAAGCAGCGGATACCATGCAGCGTTGATGACCCATGTCATGCCTACTACCCTACAAGCAATCTGACTGGGAGACGTTCCTAGTTCGCATCAGTGTCATCGTTCCCTCCAACATCTTCCTCATACCCTTCTTCATAGTCTGACCAAGTTAATAGCCAGGGACAAAGCCGTGAGTACATTTGAATTGTACTCGCAAACCATCTAAGAAGAAGTGTTGTCATGCAGTTTGGCTGTAGCAAGGAGAAAGGCTCTAATCTAGTTTATCCTATCTATTCAATTTCTCGTGTCGATATAGCATGTCTTACGACATTTCTATATCCTTATTAAAGAAAACATTTAGAAAACTTTTTAGTAAAAATCTCTAGGAAAGAGGGAAACTCATTTGGTTTTCAAGAGAGAGCTGGTGGTCAATCAAACATGACCATCCTCCTTTATAAAACCAGGTCAATCACACATGACCATCTCCATTCCCTTGGCAGTACCCTGCGAGTACTCCGAACCATAACTGTGCAACGGCAGTACCCTCCGAGTACTCGGTTCAGCACCTTTCTCAATGTTTCCAAAAACATTCTTGTAAAACCAAAACCTAACATTGGGCTAAGTAACGGTCGTCCCAACCGTCCATGACCGAGGACTTGGCTATTCGAATAGATTTACACTCTGCAGAGGTTGTACACTTTACCCACAATCATCCGGATACTCATCGTGTGGGCATCTTCCCCGCATAACATCATATGCCATGACAAGCACCCGATCAAAGCCTTTCGCTTATCTACCTTAGTACGGCAATCTACCCTATGGAGTATGTACCTCCCCGGCACACCCTGGCAGTCTACCTTCATGTTCGAGCGTAACTCCAGTGCCACGTCAGGAGACCCATAGTGTCTTCTGGGCGGGTAGCCTATTGGCAGGCCCGCTATACTGTTGCCCACCACTTGCGACAAGCCGGATTCCGGGGTAGCGCGTACCCTTATATAGTTATGAGACTCCCGTACTAAAATAAACAAACTACGAGCTAAGCCCCATCCCATACTAGGGTAATCGTGGTTGCACGGGTTAATTGTTCTGAGCGAACACTTAGTGATCACCAATGTCATTTCTGAAAAACTCCTGTCTCCAACTCCGGGATATACATCCCCACCTTATTTTCAAACTCATTTCTTTGAATCCATCAATAGAATAGCACTCCATTCCAAGGTTTTCGAAATCATTTTCAAAGTCCCATTTGAGTGTTCCCAACCTAGAGTTTTTGCTCCACTACAAAGTTTCTCAAAGGCTTTGCTGCTAATCAACAAGCCACTGCTGCAAGGGTTGTGAATAGGTGTTCAACGGGGTCATCTCGAAGGATGATAACAAATTGGCTCGTGGAGCTTGAGCCAACAAATAATTGCTACAAGGACTATAGCAATATAAAAACATGCAGTTTAATAAACCTTTATGAAACATGCAAAGTAAGTGAATAGGATCAGATATGTATCAAGTATAGATGGCTTGCCTTGGTTGGCTAGTCCCTGGTCTTCCTCCTCGTGGTACTCAAAGACTTCTCCCTCCTCCACACACTCCTCGTTCGATTCTATTGCCGGAAAAATAATAACATACAAATAAGCACACATGCATACATAGGCCACATACCAACCATGCAATCTCACACTTCAATCAAAGAGTATTAGAAACAAACATGTTCAGATCAATTACAAGAAAACATTTTACACAAGGATTATTACTCTAATAATAGCAAAATAATTTCTAATATCAAACAAGTCATATGCATGAAGCAAACACCTTGCAGGCATTGATAAGTGTCAAAGCATGGCAACCAGTATACCACCAGGTAGCTAACACAAATACAAACCCAACCCAATTGGAATCAAACTAAAAGTCGTTAGGGTTGATTTATAATGAATTTCCTAATCACACATATCACTAGAAAAGCAATTTAATTCTTTAAACTATTCAGTAGTTCCTAAAATTCTAAAAGAGGCCAAGTTGGATAGATACAGTAATGCACAACACACCAGAGTTTGAGTCACCCAAAAATAATATTCCTACTAGGCACAATAAATAAAACAATGTGAAACTTAAATAACACTAAAATAATTACTGCATGCAACTCAATACTCCTAAAATAGCAAAACCATGTCCTCAAGCTTCACATTGCAACAAGGCACCTCTGAAAATTGGAATCAAACATTTTCATAGCACAGAACTTCAGATTTGGATTTAAGATGGTAAATCCCTAGATCTACAACAACTAAATCTCAGATAATTTCTATTATCCTAAAAATCAAGCATGCAGTACTAGGGGCTGGACAATACTGTAAGGTTCACATGAAAATTTGAATCACCAAATTTGGACACTCAGAGAATATTCTATGGATTTTATAACCTAGCAGATTCAAACTAAATGTTTAGCAGAATCCCTAAAAAAACATCTCTCAGGATGAATCTCGCAAGTCTGGGCCAAACAGTGATGGGCCGGCCCAGTTACGCGGGCGGGAGTGCGGAGAGAAAAAAATTCCGACAGGCGGGGCCCATGCGTTAGCTCGGATAAAAGGGCGAACCGGTATCTCACCATTGGATCGCAGATGGGCGGAGGAGAGAGGGCCACGCCGTCCAGTGGCCGTCGGTAACCAAAGGGGATGGCAGAGTCCTCTGGTCCGGCGAAGGAGAGACGGCGAGCTTGCCGCCGGTAGCTAGGAAGCGCGTCGGGAAGAGTAGATGGAACCAAGAGGTGCAGGAGGATGTCGCCGAGCTTCTGCATCCACCAGCGCCAGGCGGGGATGGCTGGAGGCGGGGTCTCACCGGAGACCTGAGGTAGGCGGACGGGGGCGAGGTCGATTTTGAGGTCTGCGACACCCCTGGCAAAATTAGAAGAGGGAGTGAGCTATAGGAGGAGTAGGTGAATCTGTAGAGGGAGAATGGAGGTCACGGGGTGGTCTGGGGCGCGCTCGCGACGCGGCCTTGGCCACGGTGGTGATCGGGTCACAGCTGGGGAAGAGAAGAGAGTGGAGAGCAGCGGGGAGGGCCTTGGTCTGGGTCACTTCTAAGGGGGAGAGAGGAAGCTGAGCGATGGGCTAGTGCTTAAATAGGCAGGGGAATTGGCATGCGCGTGCGAGGCAGACGGTCGCGTTGCTCGGCGCTCACTGGCCGGGGCGGGCGGCGCACCGGACAGGGACAAAACGACGAGATGAGGCCATGGGCTGCGCCAGTAGGTCAAAACAAGCGAGGCGCGGTCTCTGGCGAGATTTTAAGCGTGGGGACAGTCGGGTGGCTCAGGGAGAGGACGTTGAATTGACGCACGCCAGGTGCTCGACTGAGTGTCGGCTCATAGAGCATGCTCGAGATAAGCCGAAAGGAATGGTAAAAAGTCGAGGGCTTGCAGAGTAAGGCTCAGTGTTTCATAGGGAGTCCCGTGGCGAGAGGGCTCGGGTTAAAGAGATGGCTTACACCATAAGGTTTGCCAATGGCCACCTAGGGCACAAGAGAGAGTGAGGGAGGTTCAGGACCGGCTAGGGTAGTTTGCAGGCGAATTAAAGAAGTGGCATGGGTTCCTGATGCCTGCATGGTCATTGGGTAGGGAGGGTGGTGGTTTGTTGCAAGAATTTTTCCAAGATCTTGCAAAGATATATGTGAGCTTCTCTTCCTCCTTCTTCAAAGCACTAGAGGACAAAGTGAACAGTGCTACAGTGCAAGAGTGAGGAGAGAGGGGTGGCAGGCTAGGGTTCTCTCCTTACTCGGTTTTCAAAGAGGAAAAGAGAGGAGAAGAAGAGATAATGCCTTTTTGGTCAAACTCCAATTGAATTTCGAAATATTTGGAAAGAGGCCAAAGTAGGGGTGTTGGTGATCCAAAAATGTTTAGAAGTGGTGTGGGAAGCTATGTGCCAAGTTTGGGAATTTTCTAATATGTGGAGGTAGGGTCTTTGGGGTTCATAGGATTCCTCATGTATGAGATAGCATGGTAGAACTCCTAAATTTATTGAGGAGGAAAAAGTGCAAGGGATAGCAGGGTTGCCATCCCCATAAAATTTTGTTTAACAAGAAGATAGTTTTATAGGATTTATTCTTGAGGGTGCAGGGGTGAGAAGGAGCAGGAATGTCTTTTCCAAGGTTATTTGGAGAGAGCTAGATTTAAGGAGAGAGTTCATGGTGGAGGTTTGCAAGTGACCAAGAGGATTAAGTGAAAATGAAAGGGATGAAAACAGTTTTGACTAGGGTTCAAAACCATCCCACATAAATGGGTGGCATACCTCAAAATGCACATGCAAGTGCATAGGTAGTTTGAGTAGATCAAAAATAAGAGGGATAGGCCAAAGAATGGTCTCTGAACAATTAATTTTGAAAACTAGAAGTGTGACCTAAAACTACATCTAATAATAGTCAAATGGTCAGTGGTTTGATTAGGGTCAGAAATAGGATTAGAACAATTAGGAGATGGCCTCAAACGATCAAGTGGTAATGGAGAGAATGGAAGAACAGAAGCCAAACATGAGTTCTATGAAGGTACAATGTCATGGATAGAAAAGATGGGCTTAATACAAGTGTCGGAAAACTAAATCTGTTAACAGACATGAAGATAGTCTGCACACTAGGTGTTTGATAAAAGGGATTTCTATTTTCGTGCCCTCAGGTCGTTAGTTGTACTCAGTTTTCCCCAGCCGCTTAGTTTTTCCTCAGTTTTCCCCTCGCTCTAGTTTGAAACCCCTCGCAGACGCTCGGACGGGAGGTTTGCCGTTTAGTTGACCGTTCCGTGCTGACGTGTGGGGCCGCGTCGTGTGGGGCCGCGTCGCGTGGGGCTAGTAGAACAGGACCGCGTGGGATAGGACGAGACCGCGTTTGGTTGTACGTGAGAGCTCAGTTTTGTCTCTCTCGGCCCAAATTGGCATTTTTCAGAGCGCCTTTTTCCCCTCTCTCTCTCTGTAACAGTTCTCTCTCTTTTCACCAAATTAGTATCAAATCTAGAGAAGCTTCTATCTCTGTCTTTCTTTAATGATTGTTGCCTTTTGGCCCTCGTTTTTTGCCCAATATGTTAACAAATCTAGTAGCAAATCTAGAAGCTAGTAGAGGATAAATTCACAGCAGCATAATAAATCGAGAAAATATAGGAAAAGCTGCATACAGCAGCCAACATAGCATATATATATATATATATATTGAGGACAGATCCAACAGTACTACCGATCCCTAGATCCAACATAAGCTACATTTTACATGGGATTAAGCTTGGAGGCTGCGCAGGTGAATCCCAAGTGCTTTGTGTTTGGCCATGAACGCATGCACGTTCACGGTCGTTCCAACTCTAGCGCCGCCGGTGGCACTGCCAAGGGATTCGGCATGGTTCACCAGGCAGTTGAAGTCGGTGGCGCGGAGCCTCCTGTTGCAGAAGGGGCACCTGTAAACGCCTCGAGCAAAGTGGCGATTGTAATGGCCGGACTGCAGCCTCCTGAGGACGTGACGAGTCTTGGTGTGGAAGGATTCGTCGTCGCTGTCGACGTCGCTGCTCTGCACCTGTCACGTAGCACCAAAGATCGAAAAACACGGAGTCAATTGTGCAGCGATGATGGAACAGAGAGTGAACAAAAGATCATGCATGATAATATGGACACACAAAAAAGAAGCCTCAGTTACATTGGACAAACTTATATCCAAGATTTGGGTCAGTGAACCAAAGATCATGCACAACAAATTTGTACACACCAATTGTTCACAGACCAAACCCTGAATCAATTTGTGCCCAAATATTCATCATCATCGGCACAAATTAACGGGATGGGATTGATTACTCACATAAGTTAACCGAATCGTAAACAAAAGCAAATCACAAACACTAATAACGCTAGATCTATCATAATAACGCTAGATCTATCATAAAAGGATTGAACTGGGAACAGACTAACCCTAATAACGCTAGATCTATCATAAAAGGATTGAACTAGGAACAGACGAACCCTAATAACGCTAGATCTATCATAAAAGGATTGAACTAGGAACAGACGAACCCTAATAACGCTAGATCTAACACAAAAGGATTGAAATGGCATAAGAACAAGGGAACAAAGGGTTACCTCCGGGTAGTCGTCGATGATGCTGGTGTCGTAGGGGTTCGCCGGCGCGACGTACGGCACTGGTTCGTACGGGTCTTCGTACAGGTCCTAATCGACGGGTGCCTGGACGGGTGCCTGGACGGGTGCCTGGACGGGGGCCTGGACGGGAGCCTGGACGGGGGCGGCGGCCATTGCGCCGGTGGCTGATGCGCCGGCGCCTACGTCGGAAGCAGCGACGGGGGCCTGGACGGGGCCGGCGGCCGATGCGCCGGCGGAAGATGCGCCGGCGGCCGATGCGCCGGAAGATGCGCCGGCGGCCGATGCGCCGGCGGCTACGTCGGCAATGGGCATCTCATGCTTCTCCATCGCCGGGGTTTTTTCTTAGGGGGTTTTTCGACGCGAAGTGGAGAAGATGATGGGACAGGAGAGACGGTTGCAGTGAGAATGAGAGTGGGCAAGCGTCGAGAGAGAGAAAGAGGGGCTCTATAAAGACGAAGGTGGCGTTTGGTGTACCGCAACACGCGTCCGCTATGCACGGCTGCAGCGTGCACCGCGACACGCATACTCAGTTCTACCCTCGGGCCTTATTCAGAAATTTTATATGCACTCAGTTTTCCCCTCGAGTACTAGACTGGCAAGTGCAATATACTCAGTTCTACCCTCAAGTAGCTGGTCAACAGAGAGTCAACAAATGAGATTAACATAGCTAATTGAGTCATTTCATGCGCAAAAAAATCCAAAAAAATAAAAACATAGTGGCACCTACTCATGGAGTCTTCCTACGCAACCTGCCACCTTAACCAACATAGATAAATCATGTTTTACCACAAATTGCCACTTCTCATAATCACTAGTAGCTATGAAGATGCATGGTTTTCCACTCAAACCCCTTTGCAAAACATCTTCCCCAAAACATAGTTTGTCTAAATGAGGCCATAATTGTCACACTCATGTATATTTGAATTGCAAATAATTTGATGTAGCCCAATATGAATTATATTGTACAAAACACGCATTTTTCATTTTGTAATTATTTTGTTTGAATCCCTTAGTCTATTTACTATTTACGTGCCCTTGGTTTCTTAGTACTACTCAGTTTTGCCCTCAAGTACTGTCACAAATGCTCACAGAAACCCAAACTTATCCTGATTGGTTGAGCGGTTGTCACACGGATCGACTCCACCAACCGTTGATCCACTGATCTAACGGGCAGTATACCCCTATCCGTCTCTTCGTGGCCACCCCTCTCTCTCTCTCTTCGTGGCCACCCCTCTCTCTCTGTCGGTGGATCAATGGTTGGTGGAGTCGATCCGTGTGCATTTATGGATTATTTTACCACGTAACTATCCCTTCCCTCTATTATCAACGGTTGGTGGAGTCGATCCGTGTGCATTTATGGATTATTTATGGAGTCTATTTATGCATTATTTTCCATGATTTAAAAATGTTAAACTAAAAAGTGGTAAACAAGAGACATACATATTTATCACCCCTATTATCAACTATCTTTAGCATTCCTTTTCTTTTAGGGAATTTAGTTTTGGTAATTTGAAATGGCCCAAAAGTGGTATAATTTTGGTAGAAACATGAGACATACATGTTTGGCATATTTGGGGCATTTCGGTGAATGAATTATTTATCACCCCTCTAACAATTGTCAACTATCTTTAGCATTCCTTTTCTTTTAGGGAAAATAGTTTTTTGGCAATTTGAAACGTCCCAAAAATGGTATAATTCTGGTAGAAACATGAGACATACATATTTGGCATATTTGTGGGATTTCGGTAAATGGATTATTTATCACCCTTCTAACAATTATCAACTATCTTTAGCATTCCTTTTCTTTTAGGGAATATAGTTTTGGCAATTTGAAACGGCCCAAAAATGGTATAATTCTGGTAGAAACATGCGACATACATATTTGGCATATTTGTGGGATTTCGGTGAATGGATTATTTATCACCCCTCTAACAATTATCAACTTTCTTTAGCATTCCTTTTCTTTTAGGGAATATAGTTTGGGATATAGTTTTGGTTATTTGAAACGTCCCAAAAGTGGTATAATTTTGGTATAAACATGAGACATACATATATGTCACCCCTCTAACAATTATCAACTATCTTTAGCATTCCTATATTCCCTAACACTTATTTTTTTTGGTAATTTCGGTGAATGCACACACTAACTTTGAAAACAACTACAAGTACATGTAACTGAATAATGGATTTGTAACAAGGGATCCCTTGTAACAACTTCTAGCGCTTGACGAGCAATGATAAGAATCCGATCGCAATTATACAACAAAAAAAACAACCAGCCATCAGATTAGCTTGCTTCTTCAACTCGATCAGCTGCTTTAACTGCTTGTTCATTTTCTTCAGTTCTCCCTTCACTTCCACCAGTTCTGCATTGGGAGCATTAGGCATAATCGGGACGGCCCCTCTCTCCACCGCATTCTCTACAGCAAGTACCCCCCTCCCAAATTGCGCTCCCCAATACCGCCAATTGATTCCTGCAATTTAAGCCTCTGAACGTACACATCGATCCACTCGAAATACCTGCATTTCTCCAGGATCTGAAAACAACAACGTGAACCCTAAATCCCAAATTCGAGGGAATAACAAGAAAATCGATAGAAAACAGAGCAATTGGAGCGAGATCTAACCTTATCCCCCTCTCTATATGGCAAGCTCTCGCATGCAAGGAACTCACGTCCACGGTTGCCGTTGTCGTTCGTCTTACAGATCGACCGCTTCAGAGGCTCTTGGCGTGGGCAGTCAGGGCATCTTGTCAAAGGCACGGGTCCATACTGCGGCCATGAAGAACGGGAGGTCGAAGAGAAACTAGACATCACCCGCCTGCCGGGGAAGGGCTGCCGCTGCCGGAGAAGAAGAACAATGGGGCGCGGGGAAAGAAGGGGGAAGCAATGGCACGGGCACAGGCACGGGCGCGGGGCTGGCTCGGGCTCCCATTTTGCAACGGGCACCTGGGTAAGCTGTCGGTCCGGCGCGCTAACATGGACAAGTTGCGGGTCCCACGATGATCTGGATAAGTGGAGGCGTGTCCACTGCGGGGCACCAACGGCGGCCCCACTTGCCGGCACCAACTGCGGCCCCACTTGCCAGCACCAACCAACGGTCAACTTAACGGGATTCCTCCCGTCCGAGCGTCTGCGAGGGGTTTCAAACTAGAGCGAGGGGAAAACTGAGGAAAAGTTAAGCGGCTGGGGAAAACTGAGTACAACTAACGACCTGAGGGCACGAAAATAGAAATCCCTTGATAAAATGACTGCAAGATAATATTTTGCAAAAACTGAGAGGAGCCTTCTAAGATGGGATGTATATGATTCTAATAACACCATAGGTGCTTTCCTTGGGCTAGTTTGATTAGTTTTAGTATTCCTCAAAAAGGGGCTCCTAATGTCTTATGGGGAGACTAAGACATTAGAGTTAGGGCTTCTGGATGGAGAGGAAAAATAACAAGATAGGTTCTATTTGAAAGATAGAATGATAACAACTTACATGGGACAAAATACTAATTGATGGGTTTTGAATAGGTTAGGTCACAGGCCTACCTGAGGATCATATCTACACACATGCAATTCATCAAAGTCAAACAAAGTCACACAAAGTCAACTCACCACACAAGGTCAATCATTTGCAGCTAATCTAGCATCACCAGAAACAATGATTGAACAAGTGCTCAATGATGATCATGCCATGGTCAAGTAGAAAAGAGTTTCAAATAAAGGAGTAAGGCTTTTGTAGATTTTTTAGAAACTAGTGGAGACATAGTATCTCCTTTAGAAAGTTTTTCTTAAAGGTGTTTGAAATCCTTTTATAAATATCAACAAAATATAAATTTGCAAAATAGTGGGATCACTCTACTTTGTAGGTCCAGATAATTTTGTAAGTACTTAGTTTTGATAAAATCTTTGTCTCAAAGATACATCTTGGCGCTTATTTTGGACAAATAAAATAAGTTGAAAAAGGAGAGGTTGCCAAGATAATGGTTTTGGAAAAATAGCTAGAAGCATAGATAAAGGCATGATCACAAGGGCACAAAGATTATGTTGGTTCACAATAGGGTTCAACAAGAAACTCAAATAGACATCATTAACATAACAACCAAGACAAACAAGCAAGAAAGAGTACTTCCAAAGGCTTGCTCAAAAAGTTTTTGTTGGCCCTCATTTTTGGCTCACTAAACACTACTTAAACAGGGTTACAAAAAGTGGGGTGTTACAGCTCTTCCCCCCTTAAACAGAATCTCGTCCCGAGATTCCTAAGCATAGTCGTAAGAGGTGCTGAGACTAAGTTAGAGTTAGGCCTCAACGGTTGCTCTTCCAACTCACCGGCGATAATTTGGGTTGGATCAAAGACTTGCTTTTGCCGAAGGTGTAGATCATCTTCATTTGCTAAAGTTCATGGTTGAAGAGTTGATGTTGCCGGAAGTATCTTATCGAAACCTCATTGGGACATTTTTAAGGTTAGCGGGGTTAGGCTATCTAGTATGCCCAAAAAGATTCTACGAGAGTTAGAAGGTTTTCAGCTCGCAATTGAGGTCTTGAAGAGTCGAGGCTTCTCAGGTAGCTTTTGTTGGCTTGGGGTCGTCGCTTCCTCCGTGTAGATTGATGGAGCCTTCAATTCTTGGCGTTGCGTCTTGAAGCTTGATGTTGGCGTAGACCTTTAATTTTGAGCTTGTAGCCCTGAGGATAGTAGACAAGAGCAGTTATGCTTTGATCTTGATAGGTACGCCACATGTGTCGACTTAGTCCCCTACACTTCCTAACTACCAAGGCGCAGGTTAGTCCTAATAGGAATCATTCTTCTAGGTTGTCTTGTGATTGAGCTAAAAATGCTCTAGGTGGTGGCGCACCACCAATGTTGTGTTTTCCAGTAGCCAAAGATCTAATTCTTCTTGTCTTCGGGTGGGTGGAGACCATTGAAGATCCTCTTGCGTCTCCATCTTTTTGTAGCCTGGAGGATCTTGAGGTATATTGGGATAGCTTGAGTTGACTTCATCTTCCGCGAAATCTTCATGTGGATTTCTACCCGTGGTATAAGTTAGTTTTGGTTTCAAACCCATGAATATTTGAATGAGCGAGCGAGTTAGTTAGAAAAGTCTTCACTTCTTCTCGTTGCTACCTCCATTGATATCTCCTAAATGCAGAGTCGACATTCATGGCTTGATTTTGGAGAGTCTTCATCCTTCTATTTGCTCAGTGGAGATCAAGCACGTGAGTCTTCAGGCTTCAAGTAGTGAAAACATGCTGAACTGCAGAAGTTAGGCTTGGCTTTGTTACTACTATGCTCAATGTTAGTCGGCTTGTTAGAAGATAGCCAGTGATGGAGGAGTTAGGAGAGTATCATCAATGTTAGCGGGACTTCATTTTGAAATGGAACTAATGTTAGTGAAGTCACTGTCTTCTAGGAGTCTTTCGTAGTCTAAGCGGGTCTATCTTTTGTTTCCTTGAGGTTGTAGAGAGCTCTTGATGAATCTTGAAGCACGTTGCAAAAATTGTCGCGTTGGATCTTGGGTATGGGTTGCGAGAAGAGTTATAATCCTCTATTATCAAAGTTAGAGTTAGAATTTTACTCTGAACTTACCTATGATACTCGAGCTGATGAAAAACGATGGGAGGGAAACACATTTTAGGGAGGTCTTTCTATTTGGGGGTTTTACATGCCATAGGGGTTTGTAAGGCTGAAAGGCCAAGTCAATCATGAGCACAAGGTACAACACACATTCAAGAAGCACACAAGACAACTGCAAAACACTATCAAGAACACCCAAGGCAAACAACAAACAATTGCAGAAATCACACGAGGTACTTCAAGTACCAACGATGCCTATCAATTCGCGATATTCGGGGTTAGTCCTATACATCCTAGGGTCATGGGTGGCCATAGTTGTTGATGTCTTCATTCTCCTTGACTCTCGCTTCAGCAGAAACTTGATGGCAGTTGCTGGTGAAGTTGCAGTGTTATTGAGCCGTTGATGTTGACTTGGGAAGTGCAGTTTGGTAAGTCTTCTTGTATCACATCACATGGTTGTGAGGTCTTAAGAGGGATTGCTAAAGTGTGCCATTGGTGGCATACTCGCCCGACAAGCCTAATAAATACTAGTCAAGCAACTAAGTAATTGGTCCTTGGCGACTGCAAAAGTGCGAGTCCAGGAAGGAACAAGGTCAGCTTCTTGACAGAGCCGTTGTTGTCAACCAAAGCAAAATATTTGTCAACAGTCTTCTTTCTTTGCAGCTGGAGAGGTTTGAAGACGTCCTTCTGACTATTTGCTCCATCTTGTACTGCTAAACTTCGGGTCTAATTAGGGTACAACGCCCATTAATCTAAATTTGAAGTGGAGGAGACAAAAGAGTAAAATCTTTAAAATTACTTGGTAATCAGAGGGGTAAGATCGGAAGTTTTGAAGAGATAAGAGGAGTATATATAAGCCACTCTATTAGCCGATTAGGAAAATTAAACTTTGAATTTAGATTTATCCAAAATACTATTTCCCTATCTAACGCCCATGCTAACAAAGGTCTCCTACAGTCAGGATGGCTCTGATACCAACTCTGTGGGGACCCCGGATTACCCATCCGGAATACCTGATATGCTTACAATTCACGATCCCATGATCAGTGTGTCATGAATCCACATACCCGAGTTGATAACAGAATTACATCATCCATTACAGTACCGAAATAAAGTCTTACAATTGGTCACATGACCAAGACTGATAATGCCACACAGGGCAAGTTTATAACTAAGCAGCGGATACCATGCAGCGTTGATGACCCACGTCATGGCTACTACCCTATAGGCAATCTGACTGGGAGATGTTCCTAGTTCGCATCAGCATCGTCGTTCCCTCCAACATCTTCCTCATAGCCTTCTTCATAGTCTGACCAAGTTAATAGCCAGGGACAAAACCATGAGTACATTTGAATTGTACTCGCAAACCATCTAAGAAGAAGTGTTGTCATGCAGTTTGGCTGTAGCAAGGAGAAAGGCTCTAATCTAGTTTATCCTATCTAGTCAATTTCTCGTGTCGATATAGCATGTCTTACGACATTTCTATATCCTTATTAAAGAAAACATTTAGAAAACTTTTTAGTAAAAATCTCTAGGAAAGGGGGAAACTCATTTGGTTTTTAAGAGAGAGCTGGTGGTCAATCAAATATGACCACCCTCCTTTATAAAACCAGGTCAATCACACATGACCATATCCATTCCCTCGGCAGTACCCTGTGAGTACTCTGAACCATAACTGTGCAACGGCAGTACCCTCCGAGTACTCCATTCAGCACCTTTCTCCTTGTTTCCAAAAACATTCTTGTAAAACCAAAACCTGACATTGGGCTAAGTAACGGTCGTCCCAACCGTCCATGACCGAGGACTGGGCTATTCAAATAGATTTACACTCTGCAGAGGTTGTACACTTTACCCACAATCATCCGGATACTCATCGTGTGGGCATCTTCCCCACATAACATCATATGCCACGACAAGCACCCGATCAAAGCCTTTCGCTTATCTACCTTAGTACGGGAATCTACCCTATGGAGTATGTACCTCCCCGGCACACCCTGGCAGTCTACCTCCACGTTCGAGCGTAACTCCAGTGCCACGTCAGGAGACCCATAGTGTCTTCCGGGCGGGTAGCCTATTGGCAGGCCCGCTATACTATTACCCACCACTTGCGACAAGCCGGATTCCGGGGTAGCGCGTACCCTTATATAGTTATGAGACTCCCGTACTAAAATAAACAAACTACGAGCTATGCCCCGTCGCATACCAGGGTAATCGTGGTTGCACGGGTTAATTGTTCTGAGCGAAGACTTAGTGATCACCAATGTCATTTCTGAAAAACTCCTGTCTCCAACTCCGGGATATACATCCCCACCTTATTTTCAAACTCATTTCTTTGATCCATCAATGGAATAGCACTCCATTCCAAGGTTTTCAAAATCATTTTCAAAGTCCCATTTGAGTGTTCCCAACCTAGAGTTTTTGCTCCACTACAAAGTTTCTCAAAGGCTTTGCTGCTAATCAACAAGCCACTGCTGCAAGGGTTGTGAATAGGTGTTCAACGGGGTCATCTCGAAGGATGATAACAAATTGGCTCGTGGAGCTTGAGCCAACAAATAATTGCTACAAGGACTATAGCAATATAAAAACATGCAGTTTAATAAACCTTTATGAAACATGCAAAGTAAGTGAATAGGATCAGATATGTATCAAGTATAGATGGCTTGCCTTGGTTGGCTAGTCCCTGGTCTTCCTCCTCCTGGTACTCAAAGACTTCTCCCTCCTCCGCACACTCCTCGTTCGATTCTATCGCCGGAAAAATAATAACATACAAATAAGCACACATGCATACATAGGCCACATACCAACCATGCAATCTCACACTTCAATCAAAGAGTATCAGAAACAAACATGTTCAGATCAATTACAAGAAGGGATTTCTATTTTCGTGCCCTCAGGTCGTTAGTTGTACTCAGTTTTCCCCAGCCGCTTAACTTTTCCTCAGTTTTCCCCTCGCTCTAGTTTGAAACCCCTCGCAGACGCTCGGACGGGAGGAATCCCGTTAAGTTGACCATTGGTTGGTGTTGGCAAGTGGGGCCGCCGTTGGTGCTGGCAAGTGGGGCCGCCATTTGTGCCCCGCAGTGGACACGCCTCCACTTATCCAGATCATCGTGGGACCCGCAACTTGTCCACGTTAGCGCGCCGGACCCACAGCTTACCCAGGTGCCCATTGCAAAATGGGATCCCGAGCCAGCCCCGCGCCTGTGCCCGTGCCCGTGCCATTGCTTCCCCCTTCTTTCCCCGCGCCCCATTGTTCTTCTTCTCCGGCAGCGGCAGCCCTTCCCCGGCAGGCGGGTGATGTCTAGTTTCTCTTCGATCTCCCGTTCTTCATGGCCGCAGTATGGACCCGTGCCTTTGACAAGATGCCATGACTGCCCACGCCAAGAGCCTCTGAAGCGGTCGATCTGTAAGACGAATGACAACGGCAACCGTGGACGTGAGTTCCTTGCATGCGAGAGCTTGCCATATAGAGAGGGGGATAAGGTTAGATCTCGCTCCAATTGCTCTGTTTTCTATCGATTTTCTTGTTATTCCCTCGAATTTGGGATTTAGGGTTCACGTTGTTGTTTTCAGATCCTGGAGAAATGCAGGTATTTCGAGTGGATCTATGTGTACGTTCAGAGGCTTAAATTGCAGGAATCAATTGGCGGTATTGGGGAGCGCAATTTGGGAGGGGGGGGGGTACTTGCTATAGAGAATGCGGTGGAGAGAGGGGCCGTCCCGATTATGCCTAATGCTCCCAATGCAGAACTGGTGGAAGTGAAGGGAGAACTGAAGAAAATGAACAAGCAGTTAAAGCAGCTGATCGAGTTGAAGAAGCAAGCTAATCTGATGGCTGGTTGTTTTTTTTGTTGTATAATTGCGATCGGAATCTTATCATTGCTCGTCAAGCGCTAGAAGTTGTTACAAGGGATCCCTTGTTACAAATCCATTATTCAGTTACATGTACTTGTAGTTGTTTTCAAAGTTAGTGTGTGCATTCACCGAAATTACCAAAAAAAATAAGTGTTAGGGAATATAGGAATGCTAAAGATAGTTGATAATTGTTAGAGGGGTGACATATATGTATGTCTCATGTTTATACCAAAATTATACCACTTTTGGGACGTTTCAAATAACCAAAACTATATCCCAAACTATATTCCCTAAAAGAAAAGGAATGCTAAAGAAAGTTGATAATTGTTAGAGGGGTGATAAATAATCCATTCACCGAAATCCCACAAATATGCCAAATATGTATGTCGCATGTTTCTACCAGAATTATACCATTTTTGGGCCGTTTCAAATTGCCAAAACTATATTCCCTAAAAGAAAAGGAATGCTAAAGATATTTGATAATTGTTAGAAGGGTGATAAATAATCCATTTACCGAAATCCCACAAATATGCCAAATATGTATGTCTCATGTTTCTACCAGAATTATACCATTTTTGGGCCGTTTCAAATTGCCAAAAAACTATTTTCCCTAAAAGAAAAGGAATGCTAAAGATAGTTGATAATTGTTAGAGGGGTGATAAATAATTCATTCACCGAAATGCCCCAAATATGCCAAACATGTATGTCTCATGTTTCTACCAAAATTATACCACTTTTGGGCCATTTCAAATTACCAAAACTAAATTCCCTAAAAGAAAAGGAATGCTAAAGATAGTTGATAATAGGGGTGATAAATATGTATGTCTCTTGTTTACCACTTTTTAGTTTAACATTTTTAAATCATGGAAAATAATGCATAAATAGACTCCATAAATAATCCATAAATGCACACGGATCGACTCCACCAACCGTTGATAATAGAGGGAAGGGATAGTTACGTGGTAAAATAATCCATAAATGCACACGGATCGACTCCACCAACCGTTGATCCACCGACAGAGAGAGAGGGGTGGCCACGAAGAGAGAGAGAGGGGTGGCCACGAAGAGACGGATAGGGGTATACTGCCCGTTAGATCAGTGGATCAACGGTTGGTGGAGTCGATCCGTGTGACAACCGCTCAACCAATCAGGATAAGTTTGGGTTTCTGTGAGCATTTGTGACAGTACTTGAGGGCAAAACTGAGTAGTACTAAGAAACCAAGGGCACGTAAATAGTAAATAGACTAAGGGATTCAAACAAAATAATTACAAAATGAAAAATGCGTGTTTTGTACAATATAATTCATATTGGGCTACATCAAATTATTTGCAATTCAAATATACATGAGTGTGACAATTATGGCCTCATTTAGACAAACTATATTTTGGGGAAGATGTTTTGCAAAGGGGTTTGAGTGGAAAACCATGCATCTTCATAGCTACTAGTGATTATGAGAAGTGGCAATTTGTGGTAAAACATGATTTATCTATGTTGGTTAAGGTGGCAGGTTGCGTAGGAAGACTCCATGAGTAGGTGCCACTATGTTTTTATTTTTTTGGATTTTTTTGCGCATGAAATGACTCAATTAGCTATGTTAATCTCATTTGTTGACTCTCTGTTGACCAGCTACTTGAGGGTAGAACTGAGTATATTGCACTTGCCAGTCTAGTACTCGAGGGGAAAACTGAGTGCATATAAAATTTCTGAATAAGGCCCGAGGGTAGAACTGAGTACGCGTGTCGCGGTGCACGCTGCAGCCGTGCATAGCGGACGCGTGTTGCGGTACACCAAACGCCACCTTCGTCTTTATAGAGCCCCTCTTTCTCTCTCTCGACGCTTGCCCACTCTCATTCTCACTGCAACCGCCTCTCCTGTCCCATCATCTTCTCCACTTCGCGTCGAAAAACCCCCTAAGAAAAAACCCCGGCGATGGAGAAGCATGAGATGCCCATTGCCGACGTAGCCGCCGGCGCATCGGCCGCCGGGGCATCTTCTGGCGCATCGGCCGCCGACGCATCTTCCGCCGGCGCATCGGCCGCCGGCCCCGTCCAGGCCCCCGTCACTGCTTCCGACGTAGGCGCCGGCGCATCAGCCGCCGGCGCAATGGCCGCCGCCCCCGTCCAGGCTCCCGTCCAGGCCCCCGTCCAGGCCCCCGTCCAGGCACCCGTCCAGGCACCCGTCCAGGCACCCGTCGATTAGGACCTGTACGAAGACCCGTACGAACCAGTGCCGTACGTCGCGCCGGCGAACCCCTACGACACCAGCATCATCGACGACTACCCGGAGGTAACCCTTTGTTCCCTTGTTCTTATGCCATTTCAATCCTTTTGTGTTAGATCTAGCGTTATTAGGGTTCGTCTGTTCCTAGTTCAATCCTTTTATGATAGATCTAGCGTTATTAGGGTTCATCTGTTCCTAGTTCAATCCTTTTATGATAGATCTAGCGTTATTAGGGTTAGTCTGTTCCCAGTTCAATCCTTTTATGATAGATCTAGCATTATTATGATAGATCTAGCGTTATTAGTGTTTGTGATTTGCTTTTGTTTACGATTCGGTTAACTTATGTGAGTAATCAATCCCATCCCGTTAATTTGTGCCGATGATGATGAATATTTGGGCACAAATTGATTCAGGGTTTGGTCTGTGAACAATTGGTGTGTACAAATTTGTTGTGCATGATCTTTGGTTCACTGACCCAAATCTTGGATATAAGTGTGTCCAATGTAACTGAGGCTTCTTTTTTTCGTGCCCATATTATCATGCATGATCTTTTGTTCACTCTCTGTTCCATCATCGCTGCACAATTGACTCCGTGTTTTTCGATCTTTGGTGCTTCGTGACAGGTGCAGAGCAGCGACGTCGACAGCGACGACGAGTCCTTCCACACCAAGACTCGTCACGTCCTCAGGAGGCTGCAGTCCGGCCATTACGATCGCCACTTTGCTCGAGGCGTTTACAGGTGCCCCTTCTGCAACAGGAGGCTCCGCGCCACCGACTTCAACTGCCTGGTGAACCATGCTGAATCCCTTGGCAGTGCCACCGGCGGCGCTAGAGTTGGAACGACCATGAACGTGCATGCGTTCATGGCCAAACACAAAGCACTTGGGATTCACCTGCGCAGCCTCCAAGCTTAATCCCATGTAAAATGTCGCTTATGTTGGATCTAGGGATCGGTAGTACTGTTGGATCTGTCCTCAATATATATATATATGCTATGTTGGCTGTTGTATGCAGCTTTTCCTATATTTTCTCGATTTATTATGCTGCTGTGAATTTATCCTCTACTAGCTTCTAGATTTGCTACTAGATTTGTTAACATATTGGGCAAAAAACGAGGGCCAAAAGGCAACAATCATTAAAGAAAGACAGAGATAGAAGCTTCTCTAGATTTGATACTAATTTGGTGAAAAGAGAGAGAACTGTTACAGAGAGAGAGAGGGGAAAAAGGCGCTCTGAAAAATGCCAATTTGGGCCGAGAGAGACAAAACCGAGCTCTCACGTACAACCAAACGCGGTCTCGTCCTGTCCCACGCGGTCCCGTTCTACCAGCCCCACGCGACCCGGCCCCACACGACGCGGCCCCACACGTCAGCACGGAACGGTCAACTAAATGGCAAACCTCCCGTCTGAGCGTCTACGAGGGGTTTCAAACTAGAGCGAGGGGAAAACTGAGGAAAAACTAAGCGGCTGGGGAAAACTGAGTACAACTAACGACCTGAGGGCACGAAAATAGAAATCCCTTACAAGAAAACATTTTACACAAGGATTATTACTCTAATAATAACAAAATAATTTCTAATATCAAACAAGTCATATGCATGAAGCAAACACCTTGCAGGCATTGATAAGTGTCAAAGCATGGCAACCAGTATACCACTAGGTAGCTAACACAAATAATAACCCAACCCAATTGGAATCAAACTAAAAGTCGTTAGGGTTGATTTATAATGAATTTCCTAATCACACATATCACTAGAAAAGCAATTTAATTCTTTAAACTATTAAGTAGTTCCTAAAATTCTAAAAGAGGCCAAGTTGGATAGATACAGTAATGCACAACACACCAGAGTTTGAGTCACCCAAAAATAATATTCCTACTAGGCACAATAAATAAAACAATGTGAAACTTAAATAACACTAAAATAATTACTGCATGCAACTCAATACTCCTAAAATAGCAAAACCATGTCCTCAAGCTTCACATTGCAACAAGGCACCTCTGAAAATTGGAATCAAACATTTTCATAGCACAGAACTTTAGATTTGGATTTAAGATGGTAAATCCCTAGATCTACAACAACTAAATCTCAGATAATTTCTATTATCCTAAAAATCAAGCATGCAGTACTAGGGGCTGGACAATACTGTAAGGTTCACATGAAAATTTGAATCACCAAATTTGGACACTCAGAGAATATTCTATGGATTTTATAACCTAGCAGATTCAAACTAAATGTTTAGCAGAATCCCTAAAAAAATAACTCTCAGGATGAATCTCGCAAGTCTGGGCCAAACAGTGACGGGCCAGCCCAGTTACGCGGGTGGGAGTGCGGAGAGAAAAAAAATTCCGATAGGCAGGGCCCACGCGTCAGCTCGGATAAAAGGGCGAACTGGTATCTCACCGTTGGATCACAGATGGGCGGAGGGGAGAGGGCCACGCCGTCTAGTCGCCGTCGGTAACCAAAGGGGACGGTGGAGTCCTCTGGTCTGGCGAAGGAGAGACGGCGAGCTTGCCACCAGTAGCTAGGAAGCGCGCCGGGAAGAGTAGACGGAACCAGGAGGTGCAGGAGGAGGTCGCCGAGCTTCTGGATCCACCAGCGCCAGGCAGGGATGGCTGGAGGCGGGGTTTCGCCGGAGACCTGAGGTAGGCGGACGGGGGCGAGGTCGATTTCGAGGTCTGCAACACCCCTGGCAAAATTAGAAGAGGGAGTGAGCTATAGGAGGAGTAGGTGAATCTGTAGAGGGAGAATGGAGGTCGCGGGGTGGTCTGGGGCGCGCTCGCGACGTGGCCCTGGCCACGGTGGTGATCGGGTCACAGCTGGGGAAGAGAAGAGAGTGGAGAGCAGCGAGGAGGGGCTTGGTCTGGGTCACTTCTGAGGGGGAGAGAGGAAGCTGAGCGATGGGCTAGTGCTTAAATAGGCAGGGGAATTGGCGTGCGCGTGCAAGGCAGACGGTCGCGTTGCTCGGCGCTCACTGGCCGGGGCGGGCGGCGCACCGGACAGGGACAAAACGACGAGATGAGGCCACGGGCTGTGCCAGCAGGTCAAAACAAGCGAGGCGCGGTCTCTGGCGAGATTTTAAGCGCGGGGACGGTCGGGTGGCTCAAGGAGAGGACGTTGAATTGACGCACGCCAGGTGCTCGACTGAGTGTCGGCTCACAGAGCATGCTCGAGATAAGCCAAAAGGAATGGTAAAAAGTCGAGGGCTTGCAGAGTAAGGCTTAGTGTTTCATAGGGAGTCCCGTGGCAAGAGGGCTTGAGTTAAAGAGATGGCTTACACCATAAGGTTTGCCAATGGCCACCTAGGGCACAAGAGAGAGTGAGGGAGGTTCAGGGCCGGCTAGGGTAGTTTGCAGGCGAATTAAAGAAGTGGCATGGGTTCCTGATGCCTGCATGGTCATTGGGTAGGGAGGGTGGTGTCGTGGGAATTTAGAGACAGTAGCCATGGGGAGGCTTATCGGAGGGGCTCGACGATGGTGATGATGGGTCCGGCTCAGGATCGTGCCAACAGAGACACCTTGGTTTACCCAGGTTCAGGGCCCTCCCAGTTGGAGGTAAACCCCTACTTCCTGCCTGCTTCGTATTGATTGGATAGTAGCGATTACAGTGCTCCTCAAGCTGTTCGGGCTAGAGAAGGAAGAAGAAGATTGGATCTCCCCTATGCTAAGGGTCCAGGCCCCCTTATATAGGCGGGGGCCTGGTTACAGGTTTAGGTAGCGATTCGGCCGGCTGCCGGCTCCTCGGCGGCGGTGTCCTTGGCGTCATCCTCTGGCCCTGCCCTGGCAAAGGCACTTTATAAAGTGCCTTTCCCCTGGGCCGGCATCTGGAGGGCATATCCCTTCTCCTCTACCTCGGATCCCGTCATGGGGAAGGGTCTTTGATCTCTCATTGGCTGGACGTGGTCGTGGCGCTCGTCACTCCTGTCATGCGCCCCTGCCGATCTTGTCGGGGCCAACCTACTTTTGGCCAGACAACCATTGGGAAGCTTTGTCTTCATCGCCCGGCTCCAGTTCTCCTCGGTGGAGTCGCCAGCCGGCTGCTAGCATAGCCGGCCCTTCGGGCGGAGCCGGTCTTCTCGTGCTGAGGCCGCGGGGACTCCTGGGACGCCAGCCGGCATATTGCCTAGCCCGTGGTGCGCCCCCTAAGTCATCCCCACGACACTAGCCCCCGAAACTGGCGAAGTCTCATGGGCTAGCATGGGGCTTCGGTGGGTTCCTCTTCTCGCCGAAGTCTTGCTCGTCCTCGTCGAAGTCCCAGGATTTCTTCGTCGGGTCTGGAGGCTTGGTCGCTCTGGTCGTCAGGGCTGGGTCTTGCGGAGTTACCCCAGCCATCTCGGGACGAGCCGGTTCTAAGACGCGACCCGGTTGGCGGCCACGAGCCGGCGAGCTGCGAGCCGGCGTGCTGCCTCCTGGGAAGTTGCGCCGCTTCGAGTCTTGTTCCCACGCGGCGGCCGGCGCAGCGTGCCAGTGGCCAGTCTTGTCATTTTGACTTCGGAATCTCCATCATCATAACTTCCCGAGTCGTCATGCGAGGTAGGCTGGCATACGTCAGCGACACGTCCCCTCAACCCCTCCCACGATTTGCTGCAGCAACCGCCGCGGTGGCGCACGATGTGGAAGTTGGTTACTGAAACGTCGGGGGTTACCCCTTCGCCGCTCTCCTTTAAATACCGAGCGTGCTCGCTGCCCAGGGCATCTCCCACTTCTCCTCTGAGCTCGAGCCTTCCCTTCTTGAACCCAGCCCGACCATGTCGTCCCCTAGCCACTCCTCTGCCAGTGGCGACAAGGTCCCGGAGGGGGACAGGGAGGAGGTTGAGGTGCCAGAGACGGCGCCCTCCACATCCCAAAAATGCGGTCGCCCAAAAGGGAGCCGCAACAAGAGCACCTTAGGGGCCCTCGCGGCGAAGGCCGCCACTGCCGCCTCCACCTCCGTCGCGCCCCAGGCGACCGGAGCTCCCAGCGATGCGGGCGTCCTGGAGAAATGGAAGCTCGGCCGCCCGAAGGGGAGCGGGAAGAAGACCGCCCCCGCGGTGGTTGCTGCTCCTTCGTTGTCTCGCCGCCGTGGGCGGCCGCCGGGCAGCAAAAACAAGAAGGCCCCCGCCGTCTTCAGGGTCGCCGCCACTCCCGCGGGGCCCCGTACGACGGCTCCTCCTCCGCTAGGCCCCTCACGGCCCTGGCTGGAGAAGCCGGTGCTCCAGCCGCCGGACTACATCTCGGCCCAGGGATGGTCCACCTGCATCATCCCCGTGCTCGCCGGCGCCCGGGATCTTCTCCGTCTTCCGACCCAGTTCACAAGCTCGATGAAGGACTAGGAGATGGCTTACGCCAAGCTGCGGGAATGCAGCGGCGGCCAGCCCACATACCGCGTTGAGGTCTACTACGACGGCCAAGGGGAGTGCTACTTTCGCGACGGGTGGTCGAAGTTCTTCATCGACTACGGCGTGCACGAGGGTTGGTTCATCCTTCTCACCCGCCAAGATGAGAAGGATGACTTCACCATCTGCCTCTTCGACGGTACCCTTTCCGCTCGTGCCTTCGCTGCCCAGCCGTGAAGGGCAAAACTCGTCGACTTCCGACGCGGACTTCTCCGAGGCGAAGTCCATGCGGCGCTCGCACCGGGCCGAGGAAGGTGAGCATCCTCGGGCTAGGAGCTGCTTGGCGCTCTTAGGGTAGCGATTTAGGAAGCTTTTGTAATCCTCAAACCTTTGCTTAACGAAAACTTGTCTTTCCTTGTTTACTGTGTGACTGCTCTTGCGTGAGATTGTCTTCTGCTTGTACCGTAGCGCCGAGACGATTCTCTGGATAGGATCTTTCCTTGGATGGAATTGTTGACGCGTGAATCCATAGATAGGGACCGCGATGATCACTGGCTTGCGCAGACGCTTCGGGCGGGCTACTCCGGCTTCGACACAGAGGGAATGGTGCTTCTGCTAGCCGGTTCCAGGAAGGATGGACTAGCTCTGGCTCCAGCATGGACAGAGCGGAAACTGCATCTTGTACTGGCTCGGGCGAGGATCGGAGCCGGCGCGTTCCCTTTCCCGGGCCTTCGCACGTCCCAAGCCACGATTGGAGTAGATCTCCTAGTTTCCGGCTCTAGCCGTTGCTTTGCGAGTGTTAAGTTTCAATTTCGTTGCTCATTTGCTGATCGTGTCACAGCGCCAGCTGAACGGACAGCCGGCGAGGTACTGGAGCCGGCCTGCTTCTGAGGGCCAATTCCCTTTCCCCCTAGCCCCCGAGTTTTGGGGTGGCTGGACTAACAGCTAGCTCGAAACTAACTTTTCGCGAATGATGCCAATGCCAAGCGAGGCAGCTCTAGCTTCAAACCTCTTGGACGTGGCTTCTCGGCTTTGTGTTGTGTTACACTTCATGGCATTTTTATGCATTTTCCAGAACTAACCTACTAACGAGATGCCACAGTACCAGTTCCCTATTTTCTGCTGTTTTTGTGTTTCAGAAAAGTTACACAGGATATATTCTCGGAATTGGACAAAACAAAAGCCAAACCTCCTATTTTTACCGAAGCTTCACGAAGACCAAAGATGAGATGGAGGGGGGCCAGGCTCACCATGGGGTGGCGCGGCCCAGCCCCTGGCGGCACCACCACATGGTGAGGCCAGCTGGCCCACCTCCTGATGCTGCCCTTTCGCCTATAAATTCCCCTCGATGGGAAAAACCTAAAGGATAGACCGCTTTTCCTCGAAACATACTGCAAGCTGCCACCATCATCGAAGCGAGATCGGGAGGATCTAGGAGCTCTTCCCGGAACCCTGCCGGATAAGGGAAACCCTACCGGAGGCCTTCTACACCACCATGGTCACCTCCGGAGTGATGTGTGAGTAGTCTACCTTGGACGACGGGTCCATAGTGGTAGCTAGATGGTTGTCTTCTCCATCATGTGCTTCATGTTTAGATCTTGTGAGCTGCCCTACATGATCAAGATTATCTTTGTGTAATTCTACATATTGTGTTTGTTGGGATCCGATGAGTATTGGTACTATGTCAAGTTGATGTGCTGAATATGTATCTTTATGTTATCTCTATGTTGTTTATGATCTTGCATGCTCTCCATTGATAGTAGATATCTTGGCCGAGTAGATGCTAGTGCCTCCAAGAGGGAGTATTTATGCTCGATAGTTGGGTTCATGCCTCTAGTAATCTGGGGGAGTGACAGAAACCTCTAAGGTTGTAGATGTGCTATTGCCACTAGGGAGAAAACAACATTCTTGTGTCCAAGGACATTTGCTTTGTTTACTTTACGCACTTTGCTTAATGCAGTTACCCATTGTTCACAACTTAATACCCAATGTTTGCTCGGACGACATTCAGAGGGTGGATTATTAGTCATAGCTGCAGTTGGATTACGGTCTATGTATTTTGTTGTAATGCCCGGAGTGAATCTCATAGTGATCCTCATGACATATGTACGTTATCTTTATTCTATCAATTGTCCAACTGTAATTTGTTTACCCCGCATGTTGTTATTTATCTTATGGAGAGACACCACTAGTGAACTGTGGACCCCGGTCCAATTTCCTTTACATTGCTATTATTGTTTACTTTTACTCGCACTGTTTACTTTCTTACATACTACTATTGTTTTCCACTCGATATGCTCAATCCTTTGTTTACAACAAACCGGTGAGATTGACAACCTCATCGTATGTTGGGAGCAAAGTTCTTGGTTGTGTTGTGTGCAGGTTCCACGTTGCTGCTGGTGCAAAGCAAAGCCCTGGACGAGGCGCCTTATAAATTGTCTGGAGCTGTTGCAAAGCTAGCAGGCATCACTGATATGTCTCAAACGTATCTATAATTTTTGATGCTCCATGCTTGTTCTTACACCATTTGCTTAGTGTTTTGTTACACTTCGTGGCATTTTTATGCATTTTCCGGAACTAACCTATTAACAAGATGCCACAGTGCCAGTTCCATGTTTTCTGTAGTTTTTGTGTTTCAAAAAAGTTACACAGGAAATATTCTCATAATTGGACAAAACAAAAGCCGAACATCCAGAAATTTACCGAAGCTTCTAGAAGTCCGAAGAGGAGATGGAGAGGGGACATGGGCCGGCCACATAGTAGGGCGGCGCGGCCCAGCCCCTGGCCACGCCCCCTATGTGTGTGACCGCCCTGGTCCACTTCTGACGCTGCCCCTTCGCCTATAAAGATCCCCCGACAGGAAAAACCTAAGTACCCAGTCAAATTTCCAGAAACACATCGTGATCTGCCGTCGTCGTCGACCCGAGATCGGGAGGGTCTAGAAGCTCTTCCCGGCACCCTGCCGGAGAGGGGAATCGCCACCGGAGGTCTTCTTCATCGCCATGCTTACCTTTGGCGCGATGAGTGAGTAGTCTACCTTGGACTATGGCTCCATAGCAGTAGCTAGATGGTTGTCTTCTCCACCATGTGCTTCATGTTTAGATCTCGTGAGTTGCCTTACATGATCGAGATCACCGTTATGTAATTCTACATGTTGTGTTTGTTGGGATCCGATGAATATTGGTGTTATAATTGAGTTGATGTTTTGAATATTATCTTATGTTATCTCTATGTTGTTTATGATCTTGCATGCTCTCCGTTGTTAGTAGCTATCTTGGCCAAGTAGATACTAGTGACTCCAAGAGGGGGTATTTATGCTTGATAGTTGGGTTCATGCCTCTATTTAATCTGGGGGAGTGATAAAAACCTCTAAGGTTGTAGATGTGCTATTGCCACTAGGGAGAAAACAACATTCTTATGTCCAAGGACATATGCTTTGTTTACATTACACACCTTGCTTAATGTAGTTATCTGTTGTTCGCAACTTAATATTCACGGGGTCCTCGGATGATTCCCCGTGGGTGGATTATTAGTCATAGATGCAGTTGGATGGCGGTCTATGTAAATCTCATAGTGATCCTCTCGACATATGCACGTTATCTTTATTCTATCAATTGCCCAACTGTAATTTGTTTACCCAGCATGTTGTTATTTATCTTATGGAGAGACACCACTAGTGAACTATGGACCCCGGTCCAATTTCCTTTATATTGTTATCACCTGTTTACTTTACTCGCACTGTTTACTTTCTCACATACTACTATTGCTTTCCACTCGATACGCTCATTCCTTTGTGTCGTGTGATTGACAACCTCATCGTAAGTTGGGAGCAAAGTTCTTGGTTGTGTTGTGAGTGTCACTAAGCTAACAAGAATCGTTAACGGCGCCCTTGTTGGAGTGTCACTAAGCTAGCAAGCATCACCTTCTGGAGTTTGGCTTTTTCCTACTGGATTGAAATACCTTGGTTTCATAACTGAGGGAAAACTTGCTGTTGTGCTCATCACACCTTCTCTTGGGGTTCCCAACTGGCCGGTCATTTACATCATCAACACCGCGCCACCAACGAGTTTTTTGGCGCCGTTGCCGGGGAAAAAGAAGACTTCTGCAAGGGGAGTTTCGCACGCATATCCTTTACTTTGTTTTAGTTTTGCTTTTACTTTATTTATATTTACTTGCATCATTTTTATTAAAAACACAAAAAAATAGTTTCCTATTAGTTGTTATTTTTACTTGTCTGCTTTTAGCTTTGCTAGAATGGCTACTCCTGAAAACACCAAGTTGTGTGATTTTACTAGCACTAATAATAGTGATTTTATCTGCACTCCTATTGTGCCACCTTCTCCTGCTGCAAATTTTTATGAGTTTAAGCCTGCTTTGTTGAACCTTGTTATAAAAAAGCAATTTTCTGGTGCTAGTACTGATGATGTTGTAGCTCATCTCAACAATTTTGTTGAGCTATGTGAGATGCAGAAATATAAGGATGTACAGAGTGATATTATTAAGCTTAAGTTGTTTCCTTTTTCTTTGAGAGGAAAAGATAAGGATTGGTTGCTGTCTTTGCCTAAAAATAGTATTGATTCATGGGTTAAGTGTAAGGATGCTTTTATTGGAAGATACTATCATCCTGCTAAGATTATAGCTTTGCGTAGCAATATTATGAAGTTTAGCCAGTTTGATAATGAACATGTTGCTCAGGCTTGGGAAAGAATAAAATCTATGATAAAGAATTGCCCTACTCATGGACTGACTACTTGGATGATTGTCCAAACTTTTTATGCGGGACTGAATTTTTCTTCAAAGAACTTATTGGATTCAGCTGCTGGAGGCACTTTTATGTCCCTTACCTTGGGCACCGCAACCAAGCTTCTCGACAATATGATGGTAAATTATTCTGAATGGCACACCGAGAGAGCTCCACAAGGTAAGAAGGTAAATTCTGTTGAGGAAACCTCTTCCTTGAGTGATAAGATTGATGCTATTATGCTTATGCTTTCTAATGATAGGACTCATGTAGATCCTAATAATGTTCCTTTGGCCTCTTTGGTTGCTCAAGAAGAGCATGTTGATGTAAACTTCATTAGAAATAATAATTTTAACAACAATGCTTATAGGAACAATTTTGCTAGTAACAATTATAGGCCGTATCCTTCTACCAATAGTAATGGTTATGGTAACTCTTATGGTAATTCCTCCAACAACACTAGGGCTGCGCCCTCTAAGCTTGAAGTCATGCTCAAGGACTTCATCGGTAAGCAAACTGCTTTTAACAAGTCTGTTGAGGCAAAGTTAGGCAAAATTGATATTCTTGCTTCTAAAGTTGATAGCCTTACTCATGATGTTGAACTTCTGAAACTAAAAGTGTTGCCTAATGAGGTGAAAGAGAACAATACTTTTGCCACTGCTAACGCTATCCAAGTTAGAATTGATGAAAATGTTAGGATGTTAGCAGAATTGCATGCCAGGTGGGAAAGAGAAGATGAGATGGCTAGAAAGATTAAGGTATGTACCATTACTACCTCTAATGATGTTGTTCCTAATGCTAGCAATCCTCTTACTTTGATTGCTGTAGAGAAAACTCCTACTCCTTGTGTTAAAAATCCCAAAACAGCAAAAACTTTTTCTCAAAAGAGTGCTGAAGTTTTTTGGAGTGTAGGAGATGATAGCTCTATTTCTTTTAATGATTTTGATGTTGATGGCTGCAATATATCTGAAGTTATTTTGTTCTTGCAAAATCTTGCTTTGACTCCTAATGCTAGTCCTATAAATGTTGCTTTTACTAAGCATATTACCAATGCTCTCATGAAAATTAGGGATGAAAAGTTGAAGCAAAAAGCTTCTATTCCCAAGAAGTTAGAAGATGGTTGGGAACCCATCATTGATATGCATGTTAATGGTTTTGATTTCCATGCTTTATGTGATCTAGGTGCTAGTATTTCTATCATGCCTAGAAAAATTTATGATATGCTTGATTTACCACCGCTTGAAAAGTGCTATTATGATGTTCCTATTGCTGATGTTGCTAAGAAGAAACCTTTGGGAAGGATTAATGATGTTCTTATTATGGTTAAAAATAACCTTGTTCTCGTTGATTTTCTTGTTATGGAGGTTGAATGCAATGCTTCGTGTCCTATTATTTTGGGAAGACCCTTTCTTCAAACTGTAGGTACCATCATTAATATGAGGGAAGGCACCATCAAATATCAATTCCCACTCAACAAAGTTATGGAACACTTCCCTAGAAAGAGGAAGAAATTACTTTCTGACTCTATTCTTAGAGCAAATTATGAGCTTGATGCTTCATCGCTTGATATTACTTGATCCGCACCTTTCTGCGCCTAGCTCAAAGGCGTTAAAGAAAAACACTCTTGGGAGATAACCCATTGTTTTCTTTTTCAGTTATTTTTCTTTTATTTGAGTCTTGGAAGTTATTACTACTGTAATAACCACTCCTTATCATTTTTATTTCGTTTTTGTGCCAAGAGAAACCTCTAATTTGAGTGAGGTAAGATTTGGGGATGTTGCTGTCGTGAAACAGATTTCGGTGCTACACCGTAAAAATTCGTGAAAATTTTCAGAATATCTTTTTGACCTACGATTTCTTGTGCATATGCCCCAGGTTATATCCAAACTTTAATTAGTTATACACTTTTTGATTTGAGCAACAGAAAACCCTCGAAAAAATCGACCTTTGTCAGTGGTTCTGTTTTGACAGATTTCTGCCACTATATGTGTTTGCCTCTTTATCGCTTTCTTTTTGAGTTCTTTTGATCACGGAACTTTTGGGGAAGTTGCTACAGTAGTATATGCTTTATATGTGGTGGTTTTGAGTTGAAATCTGAAGCAAAAAGGGTTTGATTCATTATTATGCTTACACTAATGTTGCTAATAGAATTGTGTTTAGTTTTGTATGAAGGAAGTTTTCAAGTGTAGGGATTGGAGAATGATGAGATGAGTTGAAGAATGGACAAAAGCTCAAGATTGGGGATGTCCACGCACCCCAAGAAATATCCAAGAGGTACAAGCGTCAAAGCTTGGGGATGCCCACGAGGCACCCTTCTTCATCGGCAAAAATCAGGTCACCTTTCAACACACTATATTTTTATTGCTTCATGCACTATATGTTTTTCTTGGAGCGTCAGTTGTTTTAGTTTTCAGTTTTGTTTTGTTTTGTTTGCTGCAATAAATGGTTGTACCCCAACAAATTTCTTTTGGAGAAGTTGCCTTGCTTTTCATTTGCCAAGAACACTCCGTTTTTTACTCTTATCGTTCAACGAGTGTTCTCTTTTTCTAGAACTGAGTTTAATTTCAAGGATAGATAAAAGCAAGTCAAATGTAAGAGTGGCAAATGAAAAGTTATACCAATGGTAAATAAAAGAGATGTCAAGGTGTTCATTGTCTGTTTGTCCTGTTATTTTGATGTGGGCTTGTTCCATGTCATCGGGCACGGAGGTACCCCGTTGGCGGTTCTCGATGATACGTGTATACTTGCAATGACAAGAGCTTGCTTGGGACTCTAAGTCGAGTAGCATGAGGTTTGGGTATTCATACTTCACGGGACACGAGATTTTTAACTTACGATTTTTCAAGCATATGCTTCATAATTGTACTCGCATTAACTTTAACCATTCAAGATGCCTATGATGGGGGCAATGAGAGCTCAAAGCTAGTAAGTACCATAATTTTGGAAGGTTTATAAAACTTGCAATCACTGCTTCCCTCTGCGAAGGGCCTTTCTTTTACTTTTATGTTGAGTCACCACCTTCTACCTTTATGCACCGTCTAAGAGAGCATAGTTGTCATTCTGAGTTTAATGTTCATAGTCCCAAAGTTTATCATTGATTGATTCATGATTTTGGTTTCACTTGTTCTTAAATTATTTGTATCTAGTCGCCCTCTTAAACTTGAAGGTGTCCTATGCATTTATGTTTTGCTATTCCATGAAGGACAAGCTAAAAACCATTTGCTATGTTTTTCCATATGATTTGAACACACATTTGACTTTCATTGTTTCATTGTTCATGATCTTTTGTTTGTGTTTTTTTCATGTTATAACATGGTTGCTAAGTTTCTTCTATCAAGATTATGTCTTTCATGCCCATGTTTTAAGTTCTTTTGATCCCAGCACTCAATGCTTACATAGATAATCAAGATTGTGATGGTGCATGTCACCTCAAAAATTATGCTTTTGTTATCACTTACCTACTCGAGGACGAGCAGGAGTTAAGCTTAGGGATGCTTGATACGTCTCAAATGTATCTATAATTTTTGATGCTCCATGCTTGTTCTTACACCATTTTCTTAGTGTTTTGTTACACTTCGTGGCATTTTTATGCATTTTCCAGAACTAACCTATTAAAAAGATGCCACAGTGCCAGTTCCATGTTTTTTGCTATTTTTGTGTTTCAGAAAAGTTACACAGGAAATATTCTCGGAATTGGACAAAATAAAAGCCAAACCTCCTAATATTTACTGAAGCTTCCAGAAGTCCGAAGAGGAGATGGAGGGGGCCATGGGCCAGCCACACCATAGGGTGGCGTGGCCAGCCCCTAGCCCGCGCCCCCTATGGGTGAGGCCACCCTGGCCCACCTCTAACGCTGCCCCTTCGCCTATAAAGACCCCTCGATGGGAAAAATCTAAACACCCGATCAATTTTCCAGAAACACATCGCGATCCGCCCCCGTTGTCGACCCAAGATCGGGAGGGTCCAGAAGCTCTTCCCGACACCCTGCCGAAGAGGGGAATCACCACCGAAGGTCTTCTTCATCGCCATGCTTGCCTCTAGCGCGATGAGTGAGTAGTCTACCTTGGACTATGGGTCCATAGTAGTAACTAGATGGTTGTCTTCTCCACCATGTGCTTCATGTTTAGATCTCGTGAGCTGCCTGATATGTCTCAAACGTATCTATAATTTTTTATGCTCCATGCTTGTTCTTACACCATTTGCTTAGTGTTTCGTTACACTTCGTGGCATTTTTATGCATTTTTCGGAACTAACCTATTAACAAGATGCCACAGTGCCAGTTCCCTGTTTTCTGCTATTTTTGTGTTTCGGAAAAGTTACATAGGAAATATTCTCGAAATTGGACGAAACAAAAGCCGAACATCTAGATATTTAACGAAGCTTCCAGAAGTCCGAAGAGGAGACAGAGGGGGGCCACTGGGGGGCCACACCACCAGGGGGCGCGGCCAGCCCTTGGCCTGCGCCGCCCTGTGGTGAGGCCACCCAGGCCCACCTCTGGCGCCGCCCCTTTGCCTATAAAGACCCCCGAACGGGAAAAACCTAAACACCCGATCAATTTTCCAGAAACACATCACGATCCGCCGCCATCATCGACCTGAGATCAGGAGGGTCCAGAAGCTCTTCCCGGCACCCTGCCGGAGAGGGGAATCGCCACCGGGGGTCTTCTTCATCGCCATGCTTGCCTCCGACGCGAGGAGTGAGTAGTCTACTGATACGTCTCAAACGTATCTATAATTTTTGATGCTCCATGCTTGTTCTTACACCATTTGCTTAGTGTTTCATTACACTTCGTGGCGTTTTTATGCATTTTCCAGAACTAACCTATTAACAAGACGCCACAGGGCCAGTTCCCTATTTTCTGCTATTTTTGTGTTTCCGAAAAGTTACACAAGAAATATTCTTGGAATTGGACAAAACAAAAGCCGAACATCCAGATATTAAACGAAGCTTCCAAAAGACGGAAGAGGAGATGGAGCTGAGCTAGAGGCTAGCCTCACCATAGGGCGGTGCGGCCAGCCCCTGGCCCGCGCCCCCTATGGGTGGGACCACCCTAGTCCACCTCTGACGCTGCCCCTTCGCCTATAAAGACCCCCCAACGAGAAAAACCTAAATACCCGATCAATTTTCTAGAAATACATTGCGATCCGCCACCGTCGTCGACCTGAGATCGGGAGGGTCCAGAAGCTCTTCCCGGCACCCTACCGGAGAGGGGAATCGCCACCGGAGGTCTTCTTCATCGACATGCTTGCCTCCGGCGCAATGAGTGAGTAGTCTACCTTGGACTATGGGTCCATAGCAGTAGCTAGATGGTTGTCTTCTCTACCATGTGCTTCATGTTTAGATCTCGTGAGCTGCCTTACATGATCGAGATCACCGTTATGTAATTCTACATGTTGTGTTTGTTGGGATCTGATGAATATTGGTGTTATGTTGAGTTGATGTGCTGAATATTATCTTATGTTATCTCTCTGTTGTTTATGATCTTGCATGATCTCCGTTGTTAGTAGCTATCTTGGCCAAGTAGATACTAGTGACTCCAGGAGGGGGTATTTATGCTCGATAGTTGGGTTCATGCCTCTATTTAATCTGGGGGAGTGACAGAAACCTCTAAGGTTGTAGATGTGCTATTGCCACTAGGGAGAAAACAACATTCTTATGTCCAAGGGCATATGCTTTGTTTACATTACACACTTTGCTTAATGCAGTTATCTGTTGTTCGCAACTTAATACCCATGGGGTGTTCGTACGATATCCCCGTGGGTGGATTATTAGTCATAGATGCAGTTGGATGGCGGTCTATATATCTTGTTGTAATGCCCAGAGTAAATCTCATAGTGATCCTCGCGACATATGCATGTTATCTTTATTCCATCAATTGCCCAACTGTAATTTGTTTACCCAGTGACGAGGGTTAACTCGACAAATGTCCTAGATGAAGGACTTAGGATCGGGGAGATAGGGCATCGGATGAACTCAAAGGTAAAACCAGTCAAACAAGGTGGCTATCAAAAGTAAACGTGGGTGTAAACCTGGCTTGCTTTCAATCTATCCCTTACCGTCCCCTCCTGGCCCATATATATAGGTGGCCAGGTCTCAGGGATCGAGAGGGATCCGACACAGATTACAATATCGACATACAACATGAACTCGTATTTCGACTAGTATTACAATTGGGCATAGCTTAACGGGCCTCAGGGGTAGCTAACCAATGGGCTCTATTATCTATACCCTTGTCAGTAGCCCCCGAGATTCTGCCAGAATTACAGATTCGGGTTGAATCTCAGATCTCCAAATCTTCGTCTTGATCAACTTCTTTGACTTCTTCTTATCTTTCAAATCTTTGACTTGGTCTTTCGACTTATCTTTTTGCTACGATATCTCGCAAGGGGTTTTGATGAACAAGCCTGACAACTCTGACGGATCAAGAGGCCAGTTAACTGCCAGAACAGATACTTGTCACCTACTTCAAATTCAATCCCCTTGGACTTGAATTCGGGAAAGCGGTCAAACCCATTCTTTTGCCGCATTTAGGACTTACAAAAAATGAATCCCAGTGGTTCTCAGGGTACCCAGTGCGTCCACCAGAATTTTCTTCGCGGCGTAGACACAGATAAGTACCAGCAGAGCGCATCCATGTGCGTATACTGGGCCACACAGGATGGATCCCAGGGTCTTACCTTCGTGATATATTTCAACCACGGCATTCAAGTTCCGTCGCGATGACGCAACTCGAGAATCATATGTCGCAGCCTTGTTTGACTGTTCTAATTTGTCAAATATTTGGGTTATCCCATCTTAATTGATAAAACTCCCTCCCGATGGTAGTAGTGATATTTTCAAAAGTCTCATTTGCGTCTTTTCCTCCATTATTCATTATAAAGCATCGTCGGGTGCGCGCCCAGCGCTCCCGATGGGAGTAGCCCCCAAGGCTATAGTCGAAAAAACTTATTTCGAGTATAGTCTCAAAGACATTGTCCCTTCTGTCATGTCATGAGATCATAACTTGACTCAATAATATCATCGGGTGCGTGCTCAGCGCTCCCGATGGTAGTAGCCCCTGAGGCTATAGTCGAATATTGTCGGGTATAGACTCAAAGAATGATTTCTCCTCTACTGGACTCGATTTTTTGTTGACTTCCTTGATCATCTCTTATACAGATATGTCATATCGGACCTTCTTCTGAATGTTCACCTTACTAGTGCCCACTGCTGTCATAGTCCTTACTTCCTGTTACTCACACATTTGTGATGTCATTAGTACAATTAATCTGTTTGTAATTATTTCTTGATGCTGACCGTTACCCATGGGCAGCGCGGTAATTTTGCAATATCCCTGCCCGTTAGTGGGCTGCCATTTCCGCTCCTTGCGCCACGTCTCAGCCCACGTTCCTTCCGTAGGAAGCTATATAAGGGGGAGAGTGGGGAAGGTACTGTTTACCAGCTACCTCGCTTCCGCTTCCACCACCGTCGCCATTGTTGCTGACCTTGCGCCCTTCTGAGCTTCTGCATAGCCCCCATGCGCAGCCCATAGATGCGCATCAAGACTTGTGCGTAGAAGAACATGATGGGCAAGAACGTCACTGCGAACTCCGTGACCAGCTGGGTACCATCTGTTTTCAAGCAGAATGATCTGGAGAAAGCCCAAGCCAATGGCCTCATCTCTGCCGACGATCAGGTCACTTTTCCTAGCACTGAGCGCATCCCCAAGCCCCCGAGCGGCTTTTGGGTGATGTTTTTTGATTTTCTCTTGCGCGGTCTATCTCTCCCTACCCACTAGTTCCTTCGCGGGCTTCTTTTTGTCTACGGTGTGCAACTTCATCAGCTCACACCAAACTCTATTCTCCACATTGCCTGCTTTATCACCCTCTGTGAATCGTTTCTGGGGGTTGAACCCCACTTTCTCCTCTGGAAATTCCTCTTTCGGCTCCACCCCAACGTTGCTTTATCAAAGAAACCTGAACTGGGCGGAGCTGTTATCTCTATTCGTGCTGAATCGCATTATTTGGAGTTTTCCATGGTAGCCTCAGTACAAGGTTGGAGGAAGAAATGGTTTTATATCAAAGATCGAAAAGTTTCTTCCTCTGATCAGTACGGCATTGCCCCTTTCGATGCCTCCAAGGAAGTGAAGAAATTGACTGTCACATCCCAAAATTTTGGAATGTGAAAATAAATAAAATAGGAACCATGTTTGCTCGTATTGATTGACATTTCACAGAGAATTAAAACTTTTTGAGTTTATAAAAAAAATTTGTTATAAAAACTATTTCAAACTTTCTATTATTCCTTGAAGAACTCATTTGAGCAAATAATATTTCAAAATACTATTTTGTATTTATTCAAACCTATGCAAGTACTTTTGCAAAGGAAAACATTTTACAAAATGATTTATATTAAATAGAGTTGCAGTGCCAGCAGCATGTTTGAATTAAATTTCAAATATTATTTTTTTTACAAAGTTTATGCCTTGATTTTTAAAGGATTATTTTCAAGTCATTTTCTATTATGCAAGAAAGCCCTTTTGGCCAACTTATAAGGTTTTATTTGTAAATTTATTTTATTATGAAAACTTGTTTATTACTGTTTTAAAATGTTGTTTTGAATATTTGAAAAATTTAGGTTTTGGTTTGAATCAAATTGAAGCCAAAATGCAAAAGTTATGAAAGAAATAGGGAAAACCAGAAAAAGAAAAGAAAAAGAGAAAATAAAAATAAAAAAATAAAAAAAAGGCCACGGGGAAACCGAACTGGCCCGAGCCAGATTCGGCCCACGGCCCAACTTGCCTTTTCCCCGAAGGGGTACGCCGCCCACTCCCTCCGGCCACTGACGAGTGGGGCCAGCTCGTCAGGGTCACCCCTACCTCGGGCAGGAGCCCAGCCCGTGCACGGGAGCTTCCTGCGCCGTCGATCTCGCCCAGGGCCAAAACCCTAGCCCCTCTCTCACGTCACCCTCGGCTATAAATAGCCCCACCACTCCTCCCTCGCCTCCCTTTTCCCATCTCTCGTGAAACACCGCCAAAACGACGAGATTGCTCGCCGGATCACCGTAGCTCTGCGAGCTCCTCCGACCGAATTCCTCCCCTCTGGTGAGCCCCCCGTCTTTCCCCTCTCCCCTATCCTCCTCCCCTCATCCAGGCGCACCTCCTCATGCCCTTTCTTCGTTCTTCTTTGCATCAGATCGAGCAGAACCTCGACGCCCGAAGCACACCTGCGCGCCTCGCCTCTCCAGTCGCCTCCCTTCCCCTCGTCTGGACGCAATCAAAGCCGAGCTTCACGCTCGCGAGTTCGCCGGGCCACGCTGAGCGCCGTCGTGTCATCGGCTACGACCAAGGACCACCAGATCGCCACCGTCGTCAACCATCTGGCCGCCTCGCCGGAGTTCCTCGCCGGAAACCTAACCCTAGCCAGGTGAGCTCACTTCTTTTTAATCTTGCCCGTCCGATCTTGATCCAACGGATCGAACAGATCACTTAACTGAAGAGGTATCGGTCCATCCAGGACGTCCAGATCACTTTAGATCTAACGGCCCACGACCCCGATCTGAACGAACCGGTACCGTGCAATCAGAAGCCGCCACGTGTTGGCTCCCGATTTAAACAAAGTTCAAAATAGAAATTTGAATCAGATTTTGTCCTAACCTTTGATAAATCATATCTTTTGATCTGTGAGTCCAAAAATAGCAAATAATATGTCTCTGGATTCCTAAAATTGTGTAGAACACATTTCCGAGATAAAATATGTCTTTTGAACTAGTTGAACACATTCAAATTTAAATATGTGAATTTGAGTGTTTTTAATATAGTTCAAATTCTGTAAATCCTTTTTAGTATATTTTTTTTTGCAATAGGATCATATTATTGTCCTCTATTCAGTAGAACCACTGCACAAATTATTTGAACCATTATTATCAAGTATTCAAATTCAAATGAGGATTTGAGTATTTTCTTCCTAGATTTAATTCTATAAATATTTTAGGCATGATTATTTTTGCAAAATTGCTTATCTTGATAATAGAAAACCACCTGAATACTTTACACACTTTTCATACACATTCAAAGTCAACTCCACTAGTTCATCCTATTTTGCAAGCTATAATTGTGTTATTTGAGCACCTTGCAAAATATCAAGTCCCATATTCTTATTGTGCACTTAGTGCTATTAGACCTTGCAAAGGTGTGAATAATCCTAAGTCCTAATGACCACATTAACTCTACCATAACTTAGTCAAAATCTACTCTCTATTCTTGCCTAAGTGCAAAACCTATCAATTCCCTCTTACCCAAAATTCTTCTAAGTATTTTGACTACCAACACGATGGCATAGAAGATTTCTCATATCAAGACCATGAAGAAGAAGTTGAAGAGAAGACATGAAGTTGACAGCCAAACAAGAAGTTGAAGAGAAGACAAGAAGATGAAGTCAAAGAAGAAGATCAAGAGAAGAGAGCCCAAGTCAAGAAGATGAAAGAGATGGACATCAAGACTTAGAATTTTATCCATCCGACTTCTCAACCCAAGCTTAAGAATTCCCTTAGGTTATTTTGCTAAGTGTTTGACACTTCTTAACAGTTTAGGAGGCCACATCAATCTTTCCCTCCATATCAAGTCCAAGTTACCACTAAGACAATTGAAGACTAACTAAAACAAATAAACACTTTAGTTTGTCTTGTATGATTATGTTGCTTTGAATGGTGTGTTTAAGTTGTGTTCTTTTCTATCTTATAGTTGTACGGAGGACTACGTGTGTTGATTAAGAGAAGTGCAATCTTCAGAAAATTGCTAAGGCAAGTATCATTTTATGGTGTCTTCATCTGTTCTGTACAAGTTTTGTGATTGTGAGTGTAACTGCGGGAGTAGTGGTTAAATTGTTAAACGTGTTGGAGATTAGCATGGTAAGGGCGTGGAGCCTGACTTACTGACATGTACGACGGTAGAGAGAAGATTGGCATGGTAAGGGCGTGGAGCCTGACTTACTGACATGACCAAAGGAGAAAAGAAGATTGGCATGGTAAGGGCATGGGGCCTAACTTACTGACATGCATGGTGATTGGCATGGTAGGGGCTTGAGCCTGACCTACTGACATGTACCCTTGTGGAGTTAGAAACTTTATAACTTTGCAAAACTAGAATATTGATTGGAATGATAGAACGAAGTCAGAGACTGTTAACCTAAGCTATGATTGAAAAGTTAGACTCATAGTAGTGATATCTTGCCAATACAATTCAAGTGTATTGACCCTTTGTGGCTGCAACGTTTCATGTTGCAGATTTCGACGACAAGTAAGATACAACAGGGTTACGAGTCTATCCGCAGCATGTTCGCCTGTGGCACATGAAGAAGAAGGACTCCGTGCTATTTTGATTTCGTTGTAAACTCTAAAAGCTTTATGCTATGAGCCTTGTAAAGTTCCTCTATGTAATTGATGGATCATGCGATGTAATAAAATGACCTTTGTTTCTTGATATTTCATCTTGTACTGTGTGTGCTGGTAAATGATCCTGGACTAGCACAAATAAAGCACATGTGCGCTACAGATGGTATCAGAGCAAAGTGTTGCCCTTAGGTTCGTGACCCTAGGATTGGACAAAGACCCCTTAGAAACATAGGAGTTTCTTTTAATTCTAATTTAAAAATTTACACTCATTACCTCGTAAACTCTTCCCTTAGTCATTTTGTCTCTACTTCTTCTCAATTCAATTCAAGGACGAAAAGCTTCAGCTTCAACACTGCCAAGGACTTCAAGAGCACCTTCTTTGGAACACGCCTTCGTGACATCATCAACATACCAACTCTACCTACCCCTATCATTGAAGGAAGCAAGTTGCAGAAATTGAAGAAGGAAAGCTTGTGCGTCAATACTTCTAGGACTTAGAAATTATTAGTAGGAAACTTGATAACACTAGGACAACTAACTATTTAGCAAATGATGAACTATGTGACCAACTTAAGAGAAAGAATGATGCCACATGGAGCAAAGATAAGATCAAGACAAAGGACGCAAAGATCAAAGCTCAAGATAATAAGTTCAAGAATCAAGAGAAGAAGGTCCAAGAGAACAAGTAGATTAGAGAGAATAATGCGATGGTAAGAGCAACGAATTTGAGTTAGGACCCGGCGATGAAGTGATTGTGAAGCTACGTACTAAGAAGAGAGCTTCAATCGAAGATCGACGCTCCAATTATGAAGGCAAAGAAGTACAAGACGATGTTTGCTGAGCACCATCGTGGAAAAGGAAGTTGACATGGAGGAATAGAGTAGTTAGTGAGACTACCATGTGGAGTGTTATTTAGCGAGTTTGTTCTAACCTTCGCGACGTTTAACAATCCGCGTACTGTGGAACTATTGGTGATTTGTGTGAATGCTTCTTTGTTTTTGAAGATTGTTTCTATGCATGTGTTTTGGGTAGGAAATTTTTTATTCCTTTAGACTCTATCTCCAAGTCTAACCTCACCTATTTCAAACCCAACAGATGCCTCCTCGCCGCGTTCCTGAGGAACAGATGCAGCAGATGATGGAAGCCCAGGCTCAACTCATGCAAGTCATGACTCAGATTCTTGCCAACACTCAGAACAACAACAATAACAATAACAACCCTCCACCACCACCACCCCCTCAGGTTGACATGCTTGCAAGGTTCTTAAGGCTTCGTCCTGCCAAGTTTTCTCGTGCTGCTGAACCACTGGAGGCCATGGATTGGCTCCGTTCTGTTAACAAAGACTTGGTAACTACTGGTTGCACTGATGCTGAAAAGGTCAGGTTTGCAGCTCATCTGTTGGAAGGACTAGCAGCCAGCTGGTGGGACACCTACCAGATCACTCATCCCATTGAAGGAGTGACATGGGACTCATTCCAAGAGGGATTCCGAGCTGCACATATTTCAGCTGGAGTGATGAGTCTGAAGAAGAAAGAATTTCGTGATCTCAAACAGAAGTATCGCAGCGTGTCTGAGTACATCGATGAGTTCACCAATCTATCCCGCTATGCACCGGATGACATTGACACCGATGCAAAAAGGAAGGAGAAGTTCTTAGAGGGCCTCAACAATGAGCTGTCGATCCCTCTGTCTGTTGCTTACACTCCTACCTTTCAGTCTCTGCTGGATCAAGCTATAACTCTTGAGAGCAAGATAAAGCAATCCGAAAGCAGAAAAAGGAAGCACCATAGTGCCGAATATCACGAGCATGTGCAAAAGCGCTACTTGCATGATGACAATGGAGAATTTGGATCTCACAAGCATGGGAATGGTAACCACCGTTATGGCCATAACCACCACTATCATGGTAGACATGAGGGAAATGGACATGACCATGATGGCCACAAAAATCATAACAAAAACTATAGAAGTGGCAACAACAACAGAAGTGGCCACACTAATGGAGGCAACAATGGTATGAATGGCCGTACTAGCAAGAGGGATATTAGTCAGGTGCAGTGCTACAATTGTAAGGAGCTAGGGCACTATTCGTGGGATTGCCCAGAAAAGAAGAAAGATGATGGGCGCCACAACCGCTCTGACAAGAGGGACAAGAACCAATTGGAGTGCGTCATGAGTTGGGACACTATTCATGGGACTGCCCTGAAGGAAAGAATGGAGGTTCCAATGGGAACAAACTCAATTCATTCAAAGAGGGACACATAAACCACGTCGAAGTGGAAGAAGTTGTGGAAGAGGTCTTTGAAGCACCAAATACAACAACTCATAAGTAGTGAATCAAGATGATTGTTCTACAACACCCTGTAACTTTCTATGCTATTGTTTCCTTATCAAACCAAGAGTTACTTTTAAGGGTGGTAGCCCACCTAGTATCCCAAACCCATTTCTTTTTCAAGTCTCTCCAAATCTCGGGACGAGATTTCTTTTAAGGGTGGTAGTCTGTCACATCCCAAAATTTTGGAATGTGAAAATAAATAAAATAGGAACCATGTTTGCTCGTATTGATTGACATTTCACAGAGAATTAAAACTTTTTGAGTTTATAAAAAAAAATTGTTATAAAAACTATTTCAAACTTTCTATTATTCCTTGAAGAACTCGTTTGAGCAAATAATATTTCAAAATACTATTTTGTATTTATTCAAACCTATGCAAGTACTTTTGCAAAGGAAAACATTTTACAAAATGATTTATATTAAATAGAGTTGCAGTGCCAGCAGCATGTTTGAATTAAATTTCAAATATATTTTTTTTTACAAAGTTTATGCCTTGATTTTTAAAGGATTATTTTCAAGTCATTTTCTATTATGCAAGAAAGCCCTTTTGGCCAACTTATAAGGTTTTATTTGTAAATTTATTTTATTATGAAAACTTGTTTATTACTGTTTTAAAATGTTGTTTTGAATATTTGAAAAATTTAGGTTTTGGTTTGAATCAAATTGAAGCCAAAATGCAAAAGTTATGAAAGAAATAGGGAAAACCAGAAAAAGAAAAGAAAAAGAAAAAGAGAAAATAAAAAAAAAAAAAGAAAAAAAAGGCCACGGGGAAACCGAACTGGCCCGAGCCAGATTCGGCCCACGGCCCAACTTGCCTTTTCCCCGAAGGGGTACGCCGCCCACTCCCTCCGGCCACTGACGAGTGGGGCCAGCTCGTCAGGGTCACCCCTACCTCGGGCAGGAGCCCAGCCCGTGCACGGGAGCTTCCTGCGCCGTCGATCTCGCCCAGGGCCAAAACCCTAGCCCCTCTCTCACGTCACCCTCGGCTATAAATAGCCCCACCACTCCTCCCTCGCCTCCCTTTTCCCTTCTCTCGTGAAACACCGCCAAAACGACGAGATTGCTCGCCGGATCACCGTAGCTCTGCGAGCTCCTCCGACCGAATTCCTCCCCTCTGGTGAGCCCCCCGTCTTTCCCCTCTCCCCTATCCTCCTCCCCTCATCCAGGCGCACCTCCTCATGCCCTTTCTTCGTTCTTCTTTGCATCAGATCGAGCAGAACCTCGACGCCCGAAGCACACCTGCGCGCCTCGCCTCTCCAGCCGCCTCCCTTCCCCTCGTCTGGACGCAATCGAAGCCGAGCTTCACGCTCGCGAGTTCGCCGGGCCACGCTGAGCGCCGTCGTGTCATCGGCTACGACCAAGGACCACCAGATCGCCACCATCGTCAACCATCTGGCCGCCTCGCCGGAAACCTAACCCTAGCCAGGTGAGCTCACTTCTTTTTAATCTTGCCCGTCCGATCTTGATCCAATGGATCGGACAGATCACTTAACTGAAGAGGTATCGGTCCATCCAGGACGTCCAGATCACTTTAGATCTAACGGCCCACGACCCCGATCTGAACGAACCGGTACCGTGCAATCAGAAGCCGCCACGTGTTGGCTCCCGATTTAAACAAAGTTCAAAATAGAAATTTGAATCAGATTTTGTCCTAACCTTTGATAAATCATATCTTTTGATCTGTGAGTCCAAAAATAGCAAATAATATGTCTCTGGATTCCTAAAATTGTGTAGAACACATTTCCGAGATAAAATATGTCTTTTGAACTAGTTGAACACATTCAAATTTAAATATGTGAATTTGAGTGTTTTTAATATAGTTCAAATTCTGTAAATCCTTTTTAGTAGATTTTTTTTGCAATAGGATCATATTATTGTCCTCTATTCAGTAGAACCACTGCACAAATTATTTGAACCATTATTATCAAGTATTCAAATTCAAATGAGGATTTGAGTATTTTCTTCCTAGATTTAATTCTATAAATATTTTAGGCATGATTATTTTTGCAAAATTGCTTATCTTGATAATAGAAAACCACCTGAATACTTTACACACTTTTCATACACATTCAAAGTCAACTCCACTAGTTCATCCTATTTTGCAAGCTATAATTGTGTTATTTGAGCACCTTGCAAAATATCAAGTCCCATATTCTTATTGTGCACTTAGTGCTATTAGACCTTGCAAAGGTGTGAATAATCCTAAGTCCTAATGACCACATTAACTCTACCATAACTTAGTCAAAATCTACTCTCTATTCTTGCCTAAGTGCAAAACCTATCAATTCCCTCTTACCCAAAATTCTTCTAAGTATTTTGACTACCAACACGATGGCATAGAAGATTTCTCATATCAAGACCATGAAGAAGAAGTTGAAGAGAAGACATGAAGTTGACAGCCAAACAAGAAGTTGAAGAGAAGACAAGAAGATGAAGTCAAAGAAGAAGATCAAGAGAAGAGAGCCCAAGTCAAGAAGATGAAAGAGATGGACATCAAGACTTAGAATTTTATCCATCCGACTTCTCAACCCAAGCTTAAGAATTCCCTTAGGTTATTTTGCTAAGTGTTTGACACTTCTTAACAGTTTAGGAGGCCACATCAATCTTTCCCTCCATATCAAGTCCAAGTTACCACTAAGACAATTGAAGACTAACTAAAACAAATAAACACTTTAGTTTGTCTTGTATGATTATGTTGCTTTGAATGGTGTGTTTAAGTTGTGTTCTTTTCTATCTTATAGTTGTACGGAGGACTACGTGTGTTGATTAAGAGAAGTGCAATCTTCAGAAAATTGCTAAGGCAAGTATCATTTTATGGTGTCTTCATCTGTTCTGTACAAGTTTTGTGATTGTGAGTGTAACTGCGGGAGTAGTGGTTAAATTGTTAAACGTGTTGGAGATTAGCATGGTAAGGGCGTGGAGCCCGACTTACTGACATGTACGACGGTAGAGAGAAGATTGGCATGGTAAGGGCGTGGAGCCTGACTTACTGACATGACCAAAGGAGAAAAGAAGATTGGCATGGTAAGGGCATGGGGCCTGACTTACTGACATGCATGGTGATTGGCATGGTAGGGGCTTGAGCCTGACCTACTGACATGTACCCTTGTGGAGTTAGAAACTTTATAACTTTGCAAAACTAGAATATTGATTGGAATGATAGAACGAAGTCAGAGACTGTTAACCTAAGCTATGATTGAAAAGTTAGACTCATAGTAGTGATATCTTGCCAATACAATTCAAGTGTATTGACCCTTTGTGGCTGCAACGTTTCATGTTGCAGATTTCGACGACAAGTAAGATACAACAGGGTTACGAGTCTATCCGCAGCATGTTCGCCTGTGGCACATGAAGAAGAAGGACTCCGTGCTATTTTGATTTCGTTGTAAACTCTAAAAGCTTTATGCTATGAGCCTTGTAAAGTTCCTCTATGTAATTGATGGATCATGCGATGTAATAAAATGACCTTTGTTTCTTGATATTTCATCTTGTACTGTGTGTGCTGGTAAATGATCCTGGACTAGCACAAATAAAGCACAGGTGCGCTACATTGACCTCGTGGGATTCGCCTCCCACGGAAGCTGAGATGGAGGAAATCAAACCACATCTAGCCCGCATCCAAGAGCTAAAGAGCAGTAGAGGAGGCGCACTATCGGGTACACAACTTATGGCGTTCTTTCTGCAACATCGACTTCAACCTCTGCAGCATCGCCTTTCCAAACTATGGACATTTTCTGGCTTGGGAGATTCTTCTCGAGTATCTGAAGATCTTATGGAGAAGAAGGATCTCGACAAGCGAGTGAGAGCTATTACCACTCTCACCAAGGATCATGAAGTTGCGGATTTAGCTGCTAGTTACTTTGACTCCGAGCAACCCTTGCATGCGGTATGTTTTACTGTCTTTATTCTCCTTAGCTTTCTCTTACCATTGTTTGTCTTGTAACTCTTGGCTTGTTTTCCTTTCAGGATCATTGATTTCTTGTTTCTCACCCTCCTCTCCCAGAGGGAGGGGACATTCAAAATATTCCTATTTCTGCTGCCTCTGAAGCTCCCGAGGTTGAGGATAGCCAAGATGGACATGAAGGCGAAGATTCGCTGGAAGACACCAGCTCGACGACGTCGCCTCCCCCTGCACTTTCTGAAGATCATGGCGTTGACAAGAAGAGGAAGCGTGTGACGGAGCTCCTTTCTTCGAGTACTTCGGCACCCACGACTGTAATCGGGGAAACCTCTTCTCTAGAGGAAAACATAGAGCTTTTTGACCTCATGGACTCGTGAGTGTTCTGTTGCTTGTTTTCATATACTCTCTTTTTTCTGTCGACTTGGATAAATGGCTCTACCTTTTGTTTCCTTTTCAGTGATGAGGAAAACCCGAAGAGATTTGCTGCTGCCGCCCCTGCCACTGATACTCCTACTATCTATGAGCCACCTTCATAGGAGGCCGATCCGGCGGTGAAATCTCCAAAAGCTCCAAGGGCTCCTGTTAAGAAGATCGTCACTACTCGCGGTTCTATGCGCGTGAAGAGGTTGACAAACACCGGTGCTTCTCTTGAGGCCCATCGGTCCACGAGCTCCTCCGACAATGTGCGTGTTGATACTGGTATATTTGCTTTTGTTTCTAGCATGATCTTCATGCTCACGTACTTTTTTCTGGACAGAACTTGATGAAGAAGTTTGTCGCCTTAGGCAATGAATGTATCGAGTATCTGAAAGCTACTAGGGCCTCCGAGGGTAATTTTCTTTCCTATGCTTTGCTTGTCTTGAATGCCTTTCTTTGCTTCTTTACTTGACTTCTCTTTCCTCTTTTGTTGAAATGCAGATGCCTTGGCGATAGCTAATGCTCGCATCTCGTCTCTGGAAGCTGAACTTAAAGCTTCCAGAAAAGCTTGGGATGTCGCTACTGCTGCCAAAGCCACTGCTGAGAAGGTTACTAAATCAGCACTGGCTAAGGTAAAGAAAACGGAGAAGGCCCTTTCTGATGCTAACAAGGAGCATCTCCAGCAGGAACAGGCCGTGACTGAGCGGCTTAATAAAATGTCTGCTGTTGCTGGAGGTACATGCTATGCCTTTCTTGTCTTTTGTTGAGTTACCCACTTTTTGTACTTGCTGATGTGTGCCTTTTCTGCGGTCTTTGTTTCTTGGTTGTGCAGAACATACTGGGGGTGTCTTCATCATATTTACAATCAGAGGAGGATTCACTCATGGCCGCAGTTAACTTGCTGGAAGCGAACTGGATTTCTGTCCAGGAGATCATCGAGTTGGTTAGCCGCGTACTTATGCGGATTTAGATCGGGTTATGGCCCAAGCAAAGAACGGAGGTGCCAGATAATGATTTGAAGAAACTCGCCAAGGCCTTCGACACCCCCGATGACCCCATCCTTCTTATGAAGGGCCGCTCCTTGAAGCGAGGTGCCGAGGGGGCCATTGCACTTTCATATGCGCATGGCGAGGAGGTCAACTAGGAGAAGGTGAGCTCTTCCCATGGCCGACCCCTTTTGAAGTTGAAGGCTTTCTTCGAGAAGGCGAAGAGGTATGCGCCAGGCATCGTATTGATGATTTCTCCTTCGGCGGCTTCTACGACCTCTGCTATGCCGGTTTCTTTGACTCCGGTGACAAGTGGATCTGTGCCTCCTCCCAATGCTGGTGCTACCTCTGCCACGCCTACTTCTGCTGCGGACCCCAAGGCTGAGGTGGCGTAGACTTAGCCTCCCTTTGTAATACTAGTTTATTTTGATGTAGTGAACTTTTAGTCACATGTAGCCCGAGAACTGGTCAGAGGGCTTATGCTTTTGTAAATATTCTTCTTTTGTGAAATGTCGTGTTTGATTTAGTTTCTGAGATGCTTCTCTTTTCCTTTCTTTTGGCTTCTAGCCTATTCATGTTGGTGGGTCGTCGGGTCACGATCAGGCTGCGTCTCCTGTCAATATTTTTGACTCCGGAGCTTCTTCGCCTCCTCATCCTTCTTGTCAATGTACTGAGTATTCCTTAAGGATTTCTGACCGTGAAAGCCGCTTGTCTTTGGCGAAACGCCAAGCACAGATGCCTATGAATAAAGCCAGCAAATCTTGCGGTTTTATGAAACAGATATCCATACTAGAGGATAAGGTATCGGGTCTGGCGGCTAGAGTTGTACATCTAGAAGAGTGCGACTCCTTCCTCGTTGGTATAGTGGAATCTGCTTGTGAGCTATTGCAATGTAAGGTTCCTTGCAACCTCCTCTTTTTTCCCTTTTTACTCCATTACTACTAGCCAATAACTTCTTATTGTTGCAGGCACTTGCTTAGACTTCGTTGGTGAGACTCGCCGGGTTTCTGAACGGATTGCGTCTCTTGAGAGATCATCAGAGGGAGTCAAAAGTTTTTGGTCTGATCCTCGGCGCCGCCGTGCTATTGTGCTTCTTCAGGATCGTGCTCAGCATATTGGAGAAGCCGTTGATGGTTGTCGAAGATCTTTGACTACCATGCATTCTATGATGCTCCCTTGTAATCCTCTTCCTAGAACCTTTCTGCAGCTACTCACTGCTTTTAGATCTACTCAGTGAATTCATTGACTGATAGAGCTTAATTTAGTGGCTGGTGCCAATTTTGCACTTGGTTGGACACGTAAGTGGCACCCAAGACTTAATTTTATTTCCATGTCCCTAGGTTTGCCTCCAGGGGGAGCTCTATAGCGAGTTCATATGGATGCTACCCTTCAGCCAGCGAGGAGGCTCATAGCTAGGTTGCTTCAAGAGGATGCCGCGTTTTTCTGCGAGCATCACTATTTAGATCCTTTGGGCATAGATGATTCTGATCAGCCACTGCTGTGATACTTGGATGTATTTTTGTGTGTGTATAATGCGAGAGTTTTTGTTTTCTAACTCTTTGTGTCAGAAATTTTATCCTCAAAGCATTTTACCTTTATGTATATTTGTGCGTTTGCCGCAATTTTTGCTTGAAGACGCGTAAACTCGAATAAGAGGAACTTTTGTCTTTTATTTATGCATATAATGTAAGATACATGGGGTGACCCAAGAGATCCGGCCAATGACCTGTGTTCTGGATCTAGAGGGCATTGCCCTGGAATAACTCGTGGCTTTTACAGCCTTATTTTTCTACTCTACTTTTTTGTTCGTCTTGTCGCCTATGTCGCTTGAGTCTTCTCTTCTTCTCCCATAGGCTTCTCTTGTTCTGATGGCTGTACCCATGGTTTCTTTACTTCTGGTTCCTTGGGGTTTCCTTCAAGTTGTTTTGTGACTCCTGTAGTCATGCTTTTTGCTTTGTAGTTAGGTACCCCGTAGCTTGCCATCATGCCGAAGTTTTGGGCCATCTTGTGAAATTCCTTGTCGCATAGATCTGATAACTCGAAGCTTCCTTTGACTGTAATAATTCCTTTGGGTCCTGGCATTTTTAGTACTAGGTAAGTATAGTGAGGTACTGCCATGAATCGCGAAAACGCGGGTCATCCGAGGATCGCATGATATTGTGATGGCCAGTCCATGACTTCGAAGTCGAGTTTCTCCCTTCTATAGTTTTGCCGATTTCCAAAGCAAACATTGAGTGCTATCCGACCTAGCGGGTAGTTTGCACTTCCTAGGACTATTCCATGGAAGGAGCAGTCAGTTGGTTTTAGGAACTCTAATGAAATGTGCATTGCACGTAGAGTCTTTGCGTAGATTAGATTTATTCCACTTCCTGCGTCCATGAATACTCTGTCGACATCGTATATCCCTATTTGAGCTTTGAGTACCAAAGGCGCGTTTCCTGGCCGAGGTACTGTTATTGGATGATCGTCTTTGCTGAATTCTATGGGTTACTCTGACCAGTGTAGATATTCCGTTGTTGCTAGAGGTGAAGTTATTGCAAGGTTAACTTGTCGAGTTATACTTTTCTCCTCTTTGTTTGACTTGGTCACAGGTTGTATCATTGCTGTAATGTGCCCTTTAGATGGAACATATCCTTCGTCGTCGTCGCGTCCCTGGTTCGACTGATCTTAGCCCTTGGGAACTCCATTGTTTCCTTGTTGAGTTGCAGGTGCGTTGCTTGTGTTTCCTTCATATCCCTGCCGTTTTGCTTCGGCTTGCTTGTTGAGTGTCGCTTCCTGTAGTTTCAAGAACATAGTGCAATCTTTCATTGCGTGTCTAGATACTCATTTTCCATTGACAAATGCGGAGTGTATATGACATGGTCCGTTGAGCATATCCTCTGGTGATGGGTTGTACTCTCTGGATTCCCTTGTCTGAAACTTTTTGTAGTCTTCATTTTCGTAGCTACGGTATCCCGAACTTTTACGGTCGTTACCTTGGTAGCTATTATCCTTATACCCTACGGCTACTTGACTATGAGAGCCATAGTTATCGTAATTGCGGGATCTCCTTCTTTGGCCTCCATATCTGTTCCCTCTGTCATCTTCTGGCGATCATATCTATTTGTTGTTGCACGCATCTTCTCCATCTGCAAATCGATTTGCTATATCCATTAGATCTGATACTATTTTTAGCTTGATTTTGCCCATCTCTTCGACTAGGTCTCCTCGCCGTGGCCCGACTATGAATGCATATATTGCTCTTTCATCTGAGACTTTGACTGCCGAATTTTTGATTATGCTCCACCTTTGGATATATGCTCTTAATGTCTCCCCGCGTTGCTGCACGCAGGCTTTGACTTCTTCTATGGATGCTGGCCGCTTATATGTCGACTTGAAGTTACTCGTAAATTGTCTTGTGAGCTCCTCCCAGCTTCCAATTGTTTCCTTTCCTAGTTTGCTTAACCATGACCTTGCTGCGCCGGTGAGGTGTAGTTGCAAACTTTGCATTGCTGTTTCCCTGGTTCCTCCTAATAGTTTTACTGCTTGTAGGTAGTCTGAAAGCCATGACTATGGCTCCTGAGATCCGTCGTACTTTTATTGGTCATGGGGGATTTATGCTTGATAGTTGGGTTCATGCCTCTAGTAATCTGGGGGAGTGACAGAAACCTCTGAGGTTGTAGATGTGTTGTTGCCACTAGAGAGAAAACAACATTCTTGTGTCCAAGGACATTTGCTTTGTTTACTTTACGCACTTGCTTAATGCAGTTATCCGTTGTTCGCAACTTAATACCCAATGTTTGCTCGGACGATATTCAGAGGGTGGATTATTAGTCATAGATGCAGTTGGATTATGGTCTATGTATTTTGTCGTAATGCCCGGAGTGAATCTCATAGTGATCCTCATGACATATGTACATTATCTTTATTCTATCAATTGCCCAACTGTAATTTGTTTACCCAGCATGTTGTTATTTATCTTATGGAGAGACACCGCTAGTGAACTATGGACCCTGGTCTAATTTCCTTTACATTGCTATACCATTTACTTTTACTTGCACTATTTACTTTTACTTGCATACTATTACCCTTTACCACTCGATACGCTCAGTCCTTCGTTTACAGCAAACCGGTGAGATTGACAACCTCATCGTAAGTTGGGAGCAAAGTACTTGGTTGTGTTGTGTGCAGGTTCCACGTTGCTGCTAGGTGAAGAAGCTCCTACGTCAACTACGCACCAGCATTTTTCTGGCACCATTGTCTGGAGTGTCGCGAAGCTAGCAAGCATCACCTTCTGAAGTTTGGATTTCTCCTACTGGTTCGATAAACCTTGGTTTCACAACTGAGGGAAGACTTGCTGCTGTGCTCATCATACCTTCCCCTTGGGGTTCCCAACGGGCTGTTACTTACAAGCCATCACCCGCCTCTTGTGAACCTGTATGGGTGAGGGGCGATCAGGTTTTTGGGGAACGCTTCTACGCGAATACTGATGGCATCACGTCAACCAACGACTCCTTCCCCGATGAGGACTTCTTCCCGGACACTAGTGATGTCTCAAAGGACCAGTTGGGAAACCCCAAGAGGAAGGTATGACGAGCACAGCAGTAAGTTTTCCCTCAGTTATGAAACCGAAGTTTAATCGACCAGTAGGAGAAAGAAATCACTTCCGAAGGTTGTTGCTATCTAACTTTGGCAACGGCGCCAGAAAACAATCTGGTGCGTGGCTTTGGCGCCAGCATCAATATGGAACCTGCACACAACACAACCAAACTACTTTGCCCCAACTTGCAGTGAGGTTGTCAATCTCACTGGTTTGCTGATAACAAAGGATTACACGTATAGTGTGGAAATAGATGTTTGTTTGCAGTAAAGTAAAATAATGCTTGCGGAAAGTAAATAGTGCTTGCAGTAGATGGTAATATATATGTAAAAGAATGTACCAGGGTCCACAGTTCACTAGAGGTGTCTCTCCATAAAGATATAACATGCTGGGTAAACAAATTACAGTTGGGCAATTGACAAAATAAAGAATGCATAACAATGCATGTACATGTCATGAAGATCACTATGATATTCACTTGGACATTACAACATAATACATAGACCGTAATCTAACTGCATCTATGACTAATAATCCACCCGCAGGATATCATCCGAACAACCCTTGGGTATTAAGTTGCAAGCAATAGATTATCACCTTAAGCAAAGTGTGTATTGTAAATAATACAATTATCCTTGAACAAAAGATTGTTGTTTTATCCCTAGTAGCAACATCACATCTACAACCTTAGAAGTTATTGTCACTCTCCTAGATTACTAGAGGCATGAACCCACTATCGAGCATAAATACTCCCTCTTGGAGTCACTAGCATCCACTTGGCCAAAGTATCTACTAGCAACGGAGAGCATGCAAGATCACAAATAACATAGACATGATAAATCAACAATCAACTTGACATAGTACTCAATATTCATTGGATCCCAACAAACACAACATGTGGAATTACATAAAGGTGATATTGATCATGATAGGCAGCTCACAAGATCTCAACATGAGGCGCATGGAGGAGAAGACAACCATCTAGCTATTGCTATGGACCCATAATCCAGTGATGGTGTCGTGGGGATGACTTATGGGGGATGCCACGTGCCGAGCTATTTGCCGGCTGGCGTCCCAAGAGTCTCCACGGCTCACAAACAGGAAGACCGGCTCTGCCCGGAGGGCCGGCTGTGCTAGCAGCCGGCTGGCGATTCCACCGTGGAAGGCCGGAGCCGGGCGACGAAGACAAGAACCCCCCAACGGCCGTTTCGCCGAAAGTGGGCTGGCCCCGACAAGAGCGACAGAGGCCAAGGACAGGAGTGACGAGCGCCACGACCAAGTCCAACCAATCAGCGACCAAGGACCCTTCTCCATGATAGGATCCAAGGCAAAAGGGAGGGCATATGCCTCCCAGATGCCGGTCCCAGGGGAAAGGTGCTTTATAAAGTGAAGCTGTCAGAGCAGGGCGAAGGGATCATGCCAAGGACACCGCCGCCGAGGAGCTGGCAGCCGGCCGAATCGTTACCCAACCTGTAACCAGGCCCCTGCCTATATAAGGGGGCATAGACCCTTAGCATAGGGGAGATCCGATCTTCTTCTTCCTCCTCTAGCCCGAACAGCTCGAGGAGCATTGTAATCGATATTGTCTAACCAATACGAAGCAGGCAGGAAGTAGGGGTTTTCACCTCCACCCGGGAGGGCCCTGAACCTGGGTAAACCGTGGTGTCTCAATAGGCATAATCCCGAGTTGGGCCCCTCATCTCCACCGTCGAGCCCCTCCGATAAGCCTACCCATGGCTACTGTCTCTAAATTCCCACGACAGTTGGCGCCCACCATGGGGCAAAGCGCGGCGACGAGCGGAGTCAAGTTCCGGCCGGGACCCTCCGGCGAGAAGGTCGCCTCCGTCCTCGTCTGGAGGTTCGGCACCTTCGACTGCGTCGACGACAACTTGGCCTACTTCAAGAACGGCCTCGGTGACAATGGCTCCTTCCTCGACGTCGGCAGCCACCACTTCTACGTCGCCAAGCCCTTCCTAGAGGAGGTAACCGATGTGCTTGACCCTCTCTGTGACACAGATTCCGAAGACGGCGAAAGCAGCGACTTTTGCAGCATGGTTGAAGTGCTAGCCCTAGAGAAGGATGGTGGCGGCGGCCCATCGCGCTCCGCGCGCCCACTGCTCGAATGCTCACCTCCACCGGAACATCGTCTTCCACCTCCAGAGCGGGACGTGTTGGACGCAGCCATCATGGACCTGCGCGCTCCGCTCGACATCTCCGCGGATCCGGTCAAGGTCTCCGAGGATCTGGAACGGACGCACCTCAACCTCCTCAAGGAAGCGGTCGACGTCGATGACACACGTCGACGCGTCCTCTCCACGATCAATGAGTACAACGTCGCACACGGCTTCACCCCGGCTGGAGATGGCCCAAGCCGGGTGGGACAAGTTCGTCAACGAGGCCGCGAGCTGGGCGCGGAGCTGAACCAGGCAGCGCCCTCGGCGAAGCTACCTCCGATCATCAATAAGCCGACCTACAGCACGCCCACGAAGAACCTCCGCGCTGCGCGCTACATCACCTCTGAACTGGATGGACTGCAAGGCGAGGACTTGCGGGAGAAGCAAGCTCGGATCCAGGAACTCCTGAACACTGCCGATCTACAGCAGCAGGCGATGGAGCCGCGCGGAGAGGCGAGCGGCACACGATACGAGAACCACATTGTCATGGCTGGCCAGAACAAGTCGTAGGGACAAGCTTCATCGCCCAACCATGGCCCAGCGGAGCACAGCCGGAGCAACCGAGCTCCTGGCAAAAGCGGTGGAAATCACCGCACCCAGCCCTCTGGCCACCACAACCGGCAGCCTCGAGACCCGGCTGCGGTCACTAGCAAGCCGCGTCACTTTCCTCGGGTAGATGCGGTGGAGCTAGCGTGCGGCAAGTCTGCGGCGCCAGCCCAGCCGGTTCGGGGAGCCGGCCAAGGCGCCCAAGGTCATCAGCCAGCTCGCTCACACATGAGCCAGAGGATCGGGGAACGCGTCGACCCGCCAAAGGACGACGCACGCCATCGGCTCAACTTGCTAGCAGACTCCAAGTTCGATGAGGAGGAATCCTCAGCGGGGCCGGTCTGTTTTGGCCCTCGCATCCGCAACGAGCCCTTCCCGGCCAAGTTTGCACTCCCGCGCGACATGCCCAAGTACACCGGGGTGGTGAAGCCGAAGGACTGGCTGTCGGACTATGTCACCGCCGTCGACATCGCGGGCGGCAACAAGAGGACAGCGGTGCGCTGCGCGCCGCTCATGCTGACAGGATCTGCTCGGATGTGGCTCAATAGCCTGCTGGCTCTACAGATCAACTCCTGGCATGATTTCCAGGAGGCGTTTATCAAGAATTTCACGGGAACCTATAAGCGACCACCCCGCCCACGACAGCTGGCCCTCTGCAAGCAAGGCCCCGATGAGCCAGATCGAGACTACCTCATGAGATGGTCCGAGCTACGCAACTCATGCGAAGGAGTGGGCAAGGAGCAAGCCATCGGCTACTTCACGGACGGATGCAGAGAAGGAACCCTACTGAAGCACAAGCTCCACAGAGCTGAGCTGAAGTCAATGGTGGACTTCATGGCGATAGCGGACAAGTATGCTTCTGCCGACTCTACTGCAAGGGTGCAGTGCGTTGAGCCAGCGCCAGCCGGAGGCCAATCTCAGCCGGCAGCCGGCCAAGGAGGACATCACAACCGTGATCGACACGGCAAGAGGAAAGATGAGCGCCGTGACAACAAGTACAGTTCTCAGCAAGTGGCTGCCGTTCAAGAGAGCCCGGGGGCTACGGGTGGAAGCCAGAAGCGCAAAGGAGACAAATTCAGCAAGGACAAGTATACCATCGAGGTGATGCTAGATCAACCCTGCAAGTTCCATAGCGTTTCAGGCAAGCCGACAGCGCATACCACTCTCCAGTGCAGCTTCACCAGGGATCTAGAGCAAGGAAACCACCAACTGCCTGGACCTCCACCGGGCCTGCCAGCTGAAGCGCAGGGAAACAAGAATCGGCAATCGGCCAAGGCAGCAGGGGATTACCCCGAGGAAGCAAACGTGGAGCAGTATCATGTGTTAACTATCCAGATGGATGATCCAAAGGATGAGCCGTGGTTTGGTGTCGAAGTGAATGCAGTCATACAAGTTGGACCGCAGTACATGCATTGGTCTGATGCATCGATTACCTGGAGGCGCGAGGATCACCCGCCACTCATGCCGAAGCCCGGGGGCTACGCACTGGTCTTGAACCCAACCGTGTTCTCGGAGACACATACCTGCCGGTTTTCACGTGTACTCATTGATGGAGGTAGCAGCATCAGCCTTCTCTACCGCACTTCGATGGAGAAGCTCGGGATCCCAGAGATCCAACTGAAGCCAACCAAGCTCACCTTCCATGGGATTGTACCCGAGCACTCTTGTACGCCGATGGGAAGGATTGAGTTGGAGGTGCTGTTCGGCGAGAAGGACAAGCACCATCGCGAGATGATCTAGTTCGAGGTGGTGGACATCAACAGCCCCTATCACGCGCTGCTTGGTCGACCAGCCTTGGCCAAGTTCATGGCAGTCCCGCACTACGCCTACTTGAAGATGAAGCTCCCAGGCCCTCGCGGGGTGATTACTGTCACTGGATGCTACAAGAAGTCAATAGAGTGCGCGAGAACTAGCTCTAAGTTGGCGGAGGCCTTGGTCATTGCTGAAGAGAAGCGACAACTGCTGCAGAGGGTGGCGGCAGTTCAGCCGGGCCGCCTGGCATCGGGACTGCCGACTCCACACCTCAAGCCGGCAAGCCACCCCAAGGAAGTCCCGCCCAAAGTGGGCAAGGTGGCAGAAGTCTTGTCTCGGGGGCTGGCCCCTCCTCGAGGTAGGGGGAGCGCATCGCAGCTTCGCCTGAGACAAGTCAAAGATCGCTTAAGACCTTCGGCTAAGCCAAGGCAAAAACCTTGTATCTCGAACAAGTGTCATTGAATAAAAGGAAGTTGGGTGGCATACGGCCGATCCCTGGAAAGTGTGCTCTAAAGTGCCTTTTACCTTTCTAAAGCGTTATTCGCGGGGGCTGGAAACCGGCTCCAAACGGGAACCAGCAGCCCCAACCCGACGAATCGATCCTCCTATCAGACGAATGAGTACTGTGTGCGGACCGGACCCCGAGCCCAACCCCCATCCTGCGCCGTGTGGGATGGAGCTGGCAGGTCACCCACCTAGGAAAGTCTCTAAGAGGAAACGCCCGGACCCGACGAATCGAACCCCTTGTTAGACGAACGAGTACAGTGTGCGGACCGGACCCCGAGCCCAACCTCCATCCCAAGTCGAGGGCGATGGAGCCGGCAGGTCACCCACACAGGAAAATCGCTAAGAGGACAGAACATGAAGCCGTTAACGAGCATTCACCCAAAAACCCTGCGCATTGGTTAATAGTTGTGTGTGGACTGGACCAAGCTAGATCTCCCATGCGCCAAAGTACTACTCCTCATCCCGCGGCACGCTCCCACCCTAGACTGGCATTCGGCTGTCGGTCCAAGGGAGACCAGCCGGCACCAGGCTGCCGGCTAGGGGTAGAAGGGCCGAAGGATGGGGAGATAAAGGAAAAAGCCAAAAAGGGTCAGGTCAAATCCGGTTCACAAACAACTAGAAACCAATACGTAGGAAATTCAGGGTGAAATGTCATCGGTACACATGAACGAAATGTTGTTGGGCACGACATGAGTTCAGTGTACATAGAAACGAGTAAGAAAATCCTGACATGGTCAGGGGGCGCTTGGCGGGCCAGCCGACTCCAGCGGAGCAGCGTCGCCAGTTCGAGATGCTAAGACGAAGTCATCGCCACGGGGGGGGGGGACGGTGGAATGGAGCTATCAGCGAGATCCTCGGGGGCTTTTTGAGGCTCTTCCGCAGAGCCGGGCTCCTCGAAGTCCATACCATCCAAGGATTCGTCACTATCCCCAGTGTCGAAAAGCACGTCGGTCTCGGCACACTCGGCAATCGCACGGGCGCGTTGGCGGAGCTTGACTTTGTCGAGGCCTGCTAATCCGCCTTCACGAAGATTCTCTGGCTGGTCTAGGTTAACGCCTGGATACCAGGAGAGCACGAACTCCAGAGCCTGTTCAGCACCGGCTCGAGCCGCGGACTCTTTCCAGATATCGAGCCGGTTGGGCGCGAGAGGGATCCACTGGAGGAGCGCCTGGATCTCGCCAGGCACCGCTCGTCCCGGCCACAAGGTTTCGAAGACGGAAACAATGGCTTCGCGGAGATCCCTGCCCAGCTTGGCGACCAGATGAAGTCGGCCTTTGGCCAACGCAACCAATTCCCCTGAGGAAAGCTCGGCCTTGGGATCACTGCTGGGGACGATCCTTTGTTCCAGCCCGTATTCCTTCAGCGCCGCTGCGGCAGTCTCGTTGGAGTCAGGGAAAGCTCCTGCGAGGGTAATCAGAGAGTGAGGAGGCGGCATGAAAGGGCAAGAGCTGAGAAACAGGAAAGGAAGTATACCACGAAGAGCTTCCTCCAACCCCAGCAGGCCGGACTGAACCTTGCGATCGCGGGCACGCCAAATGGCGATCTCCTTGTCATAACGCTCACTGTCGAGCCTCTGGAGAGTCTCCAGCTCGTTGATTTGGGCGCCGCGGTTCTTGACTTCGCTCCCCAAGGTCGCGCGAAGCTCGTTCACCTTGCCGTCGTACTCTGCAGAAAGGATTCTTTTCTCTTCGGCCAGCTGGCGATCAAACTCCAGCCGCAGTGACAACTCCGCCTCTCGAGCCTTCGCCAGCTTAGTTTCCAACTCCTGAGTCCGGGCGGCCTGGGCTTGCAGGCCCTGAAGCTCCTCTGCGTGCTTTCGCTTGAGTGACTCAACAGCGTCAGCCGACATCGAGTCGGCCAACTGGGACTCAAGCGAAGCAATGAGCAAGGCAGCATCTGAGAATGGAGGTGTGAGAATCGAAGGGGCAGTAGCAGCGTGTCAAAGCAAAGGGCCCATAGCTTACCGGACAGCTTCTCCAGCTATTTCTTCAGATCCAGATACTGAGCCTTGCCGGCGCGATACTTCGCCAGCAGCTTCTGGAAGACACTGGCTCGAAGTGCGTTCAGGTCCTGGGAAAGACAGAAAGGCAACGATTCTTAGCGAAATTCATTTTCGAGTCAGCTGTTTCTACAGCTACCTCGAAACTCAGGGGCTAGGATGTACGGCAAGATGGACCATGAAGCCGCAGATCATGTCTCCCAACTAGCAGAAGAAACCAGAGGCTAAAGGCGCAGTACTCACATTGGTCGTCCGTATAGCGTCAAGGAGTTGAAAGCCGGCGTTCTGAAGCGACCCCTTGACAACAGCAAACTGCTTGTCCAGCTCTGCTAGAGTCGGCTTGCTGCCCTGAACCTTGAGCTTCTCTCCAGCATCGGCGCTCGAGGCGGTGTCTGCCCATTCCTGCTGAAGTTGGCTGGCAGAGCTCAAGCTCCCAATGCTGGGCTCAGCCATGGCGACAAGAGCCTTTCCACTGGAGGTGCCCTTGGTCACTACCTCAGGAGCTGGCAAATCATCACCACGTCCGTTCCTCGCCACTCGAGTGGTGAGGAGCCCTTGCGAAGCTTCGCCAGAGCTGGAGACTAGTCCAAGGAGCAGGGAATCAACAGTCACGCCAGCCCTCGTCCCGGCCGCAGGCACCACATCCTGCACGCTCGGCACAAGCTCGAGGCTGGAAGGGGTCTTGGCAGCCAGCCCCGGGAGCTCCAGCGGCCTCACGCATGTCGGGGCCTCCTCCGTGGCTCCCGCTGCGGCCTCGCATGCACCTTCTTGACTGGGAGGGTCGGAGGACGCGTGGATAGCGGCGTCGTTCCCCGCCATGACATCTTCGGTGGTAGGAGGTGGGGGCGTGACAACCCCGGCCGGAATAGTCTCCTCAGCGGGCATGGAGTCGGTCTCAGGTGCGGCAGCCGGGTGGGGAACAGCGTCCGCAGGCACCTCTGGATGCGCAGGATCCTCTACCCTAGTTTCGCCCGCCACAAGCTTCAACCACGGGGAGCAGCGATCGTATTCAACGCGACCCGAGTCGCCGCCAATCTCCTCCCCTTGCGCCCTCTTGTGGCAGGAGGGCTCGAGAGTCGGGGTCACGATTCCCCCGAAAGCGACGGCGGGAGGAGGTTGGGCAACCGAATCAACAGAAAGGGGCGACCTGCAAAGAGGGCGTCCCACGACCAAGTCAATTAGGGCCGCAACGGTAAAGTAAGGATGAGAAGCAAGGAAGCGGGAAGCTCACCCGGCTACGGCGATAGCCCACCGTTTGGCCACCTTCTTCGTCTTCGGACGGTGCAGGTCCCTCGCTGCCAGCTCTGGTTTCTTGCGCTTCTCAGCCAGCTCGGAGGAGGCCGGCTGAGCCCTTCTCTTTGTGCCGGCTGGGTCGTCTCCAGCCTCTTCGCGACCTGCCGGCTCTGAAGCGACAGTATGTGGTTTTGGAGACTCCGGCAAATCCACGATTGGGGGAGCTTGAACCCCAGCCGTGGCTGCGGCGGCCACATGAAGGGCAATGCCCCCGAGGGTGGTAGCTGGTCCTGTTTCACCATCATCATCCTCGAACCAATCTCTTAAGAGGGAGGGGCCTGGAAACTTACTGGAATGACTGAGGGGCTCGCCCGAGTCCGCGAACTCCTCACTTCCCTCGTCGCCGTGGGTGGCGCTTGAGCTCTCGATGGCGGCCTAAGAGCTAGCGTCCTCTACCTCCTCGGCTTCATCCCAAACGACTTTATCATCCGATTCGGCTCTATCAGCGGCAAAGCCAGCTTGACGCTGGGTCAAATTCTCCGCCGCCTGCAGGGCAAACAAGTTCTGCCCGGGCCAAGTAAGCAGAGGTTAGTAGATCAGAGTCGCAAAGGGGGAGAAGGACAGGGGCCAGGCCCGACGAGCTCACCTCAGCAATTGGGTTGTCCCGGTCGTGAGGTTCCAGTCCCCACGCCCACGAGGCTTGAAGCTTGACATCGGCGATGCGGTTCGCCTTCCGAGCCACCTCCAATGCTGACAGCGCCTTGGAGGAATGACGAGTAGGATCCCTGGCGGATCCTAGGAAGCACATCTCGTGCAAGCGGCGCTGGAGCGGTGACACACAAGCGACTAGGAAAGCGAGGAGAAGGTCGGTCGGCTCCAGGCCACCCTCCATTTGCAGGGTGGTGATCCACAGAAGAATCTCTTCCATGTCCGGCGATGGGCGAGGAAGAGCAGCGCTCCAGTTATCCCACTCGGGCCCGCCCACCTCAAAGGGCGGCAGATTGATATGGTCTTCGCCCTCCTTCAGGTTCTTCGCGTAGAAGAAGGAGCGCTGCCATTTCTTGCAAGACTCCTTCCCTTTTATGCCGGGGAAGTCCGCGGTCTTGCGTGCGTAGAAGGAGGCGGTGCCGCATATCACCGGAATGGTTTCCACCGTCTGGGTCTTGAAGTAGATCAGCCGGCGGAACAACTCAACACTGGGCCAGATGCCCAAATACGCCTCGCAAAGGGTTGCGAACGCGGACAATATCATCATCGCGTTCGCCCCAATGTGATGCGGCTGCAGGCGAAAGTGGTCCAGGAATTGGCGCATGAAGCTGCTGGCGGGCAGCACGAAGCCCCGGGGGAAATGGTCATAGAAGACCACCGACTCCCCAGGCCCAGGAGCGGGGACCCGTTCGCTGCCGGCGGGACGGCAGCCCACGAGGTCCGCGGGCGGAAGCACCTGACCCCGGCGCAGCAGCTCGATCTATTTCTCCTTTACCCATGAGCCTTCCTAGGATCCCTTCGGCAAAGCGGGCGGAGCGGCATCTTTGTCCGCGGTCGCCCCCTTCCCTTTGGGCCGGGGCGCTTTGGGAGCCATCCGGGTGCAGATCTGGATGAGCGGAATGGCGGTGGAGCAAGCGAAGAACCCTAATCCCTTGGGGACGAAGCTCGGGAGCAGGGGATTCTAGGTGGAGCAAATGCAGAAGGAAGAAGAGAAGCAGGCGACCGATGTTCTGTTTCAGGAATGGTCCCTGGTTTAAAAGTGAGGGGGCGGGTCAGTTGCCTATTTCACCCACGATGGGTCGGCAACTGACCCCTTTCGTCATGAACCACTATCGCGTAAAGATCAGGCAACCGCCGTGGTTGCCGCAAAAGATCATGGGCCGGGGCCGATTGGACGTGACGCGACGGCGCGCGGACAAGTGGTGCCTCGGTCCAGCCCCCGAGGGAGCAAGTCCCAAGGAGCCGGACAGCGACAGACGGCCGTGTGGCGGTCGCCAGCCGGATCGGTCTCGGAACCGGTTCATCCTGAGACGGCTGGTAATTCTTCGCAGGACTTGACCTCGAGGCCAGTTGCTTCCGAGTCAAATAAAGACTCCTGGGACTTTGATAAGAGCGAGCAAGACTTTGGCGAGGAGAGGAACCCGCCGAAGCCCCATGCTAGCCCATGAGACTTTGCCAGTTTCGGGGGCTAGTGTCATGGGGATGACTTATGGGGGATGCCACGTGCCGAGCTATTTGCCGGCTGGCGTCCCAGGAGTCTCCATGGCTCAAAAACAGGAAGACCGGCTCCGCCCAGAGGGCCGGCTGTGCCAGCAGCCGGCTGGCGATTCCACCGTGGAAGGCCGGAGCCGGGCGACGAAGACAAGAACCCCCCAACGGCCGTTTCGCCGAAAGTGGGCTGGCCCCGACAAGAGCGACAGAGGCCAAGGACAGGAGTGACGAGTGCCATGACCAAGTCCAACCAATCAGCAACCAAGGACCCTTCCCCACGATAGGATCCAAGGCAAAAGGGAGGGCATATGCCTCCCAGATGCCGGTCCCAGGGGAAAGGTGCTTTATAAAGCGAAGCTGTCAGAGCAGGGCGAAGGGATCATGCCAAGGACGCCGCCGCCGAGGAGCCGGCAGCCGGCCGAATCGTTACCCAACCTATAACTAGGCCCCTGCCTATATAAGGGGGCCTGGACCCTTAGCATAGGGGAGATCCGATCTTCTTCTTCCTCCTCTAGCTCGAACAGCTCGAGGAGCATTGTAATCGATACTGTCTAAGCAATACGAAGCAGGCAGGAAGTAGGGGTTTTCACCTCCACCCGGGAGGGCCCTGAACCTGGGTAAACCGTGGTGTCTCAGTAGGCATAATCCCGAGCCGGGCCCCTCGTCTCCACCGTCGAGCCCCTTCGATAAGCCTACCCATGGCTACTGTCTCTAAATTCCCACGACAGGTGGACTACTCATGCATCACTCCGGAGGCTAGCATGGTGATGAAGAAAGCCTCCGGTGATGATTCCCCTCTACGGCAGGGTGCTAGGAAGAGCTTTTGGACCCTCCCGATCTCGGGTCGACGATAGCGGCGGCTTGCAGTATGTTTCGTGGAAAAGTGTTCAGGGCCTTAGGGTTTTCTCGATGAAGGGAATTTATAGGCGGAAGGGCGATGTCAGAGGGGGACCGAGGGGCCCACACCACAGGCCGACGCGACCAGGGGGTAGGTCGCGCCACCCCATGGTGCGGCCGCCTCCTGGCTCTCCTCCGTCTCTCCTTTGGACTTCATCTTCGTGTCAGGTAAGTAGGAACTTTGGCTTTTGTTTCGTCCAATTCTGAGAATATTTCCTGTGTAACTTTTATGAAACACAAAAACAGTAGAAAATTGGAACTGACATTGTGGCATCTCGTTAATAGGTTAGTTCTGTAAAATGCATAAAAACGCCACGAACTGTAAACAAAACATAAAGCAATTGGTATAAAACAAACATGGAGCATCAAAAATTATAGATACGTTTGCAACGTATCAAGCATCCCCAAGCTTAACTCCTGCTCGTCCTTGAGTAGGTAAGTGATAACAAAATAATAATTTTTGAGGTGACATGCACCCAACACAATCTTGATCAAATCGATGTAAAGCATTGCAAGCTGAGATCAAAGTACTCTAAACATGGGCATAAGAGATATAACTTTAACAATAGAACTTAGCAACCATGTTACAACATGAAAAGTAACACAAACAAAGATCATGAATAATAATGCATTGAAAGGTATTTATTTGTTTCGAGCATAGAGAAAACATAGCAAAGTGGTATTCAGCTTGTCCCTCATGGAGTAGCAAAACATAAATGCATAGGACACCTTCAAAGTTCAAGAGGGTGACTAGATACAAATAATTTGAGAACAAGCACTACCATAATCATGAATCAATCAATAATAAATTTTGGGACTATGCACATTATACTCAGAATGACAACTATGCTCTCTTAATCAGTGCATAAAGATAGAAGATGAAGACTCAACATAAAAGTAAAAGATAGGCCCTTCACAGAGGGAAGTAGTGATTGCAAGTTTTATAAACCTTCCAAAAATTAAGGTACGTGCCCCTATCATTGGCATCTTGAGTGGTTAAGGTTAATGTGAGAATAAGTACAAGTTATATGCTTGACAAACCATAAGTTGAAAATCTCATGTCCCGTGAATACGAGTTCCCAAACCATGCTACTCGACTTAGGTCCCAAGCAAGTTCTTGTCATTGTAAGAATACATGTATCATCGAGAACTGATGCGGCACGGTCTGTTGATGTAAATCACCGTCCAGTTGGGAATCCCAAGAGGAAGGTATGATGAGCACAGCAGCAAGCTTTTCCCTCAGTAAGAAACCAAGGTTTATTGTATCCAGGAAAAAGCCAAACTCAAGAAGGTGATGCTCGCTAGCTTCGCGACAGCTCCGGACAATTTATAAGGCGCCTCGTCCAGTGCTTTGCTTTGCCAGCTGCAATGCGGAACCTGCACACAACACAACCAAGTACTTTGCTCCCAACTTACGATGAGGTTGTCAATCTCACCGGTTTGCTGTAAACAAAGGAATGAGCGTATCGAGTGGAAAGCAATAGTAGTATGCGAGAAAATAAACAATGTGTGTAAAGTAAACAGGTGATAGCAATATAATGGAAATATGACCGGGGTCCACAGTTCACTAGTGGTGTCTCTCCATAAGATAAAATAACACATGCTGGGTAAACAAATTATAGTTGGGCAATTGATAGAATAAAGATAACGTGATATGTCAAGAGGATCACTATGAGATTTACTCTAGGCATTACAACAAGATACATAGACTGCCATCCAACTGCATCTATGACTAATAATCCACTCGCGGGGAATCAATCCGAGAACCCCACAAGTATTAAGTTGCGAACAATAGATAACTGCATTAAGCAAAGTGTGTAATGTAAACAAAGCATATGCCCTTGGGCATAAGAATGTTGTTTTCTCCCTAGTGGCAACATCACATCTACAACCTTAGAGGTTTCTGTCACTCCCCCAGATTAAATAGAGGCATGAACCCAACTATCAAGCATAAATACCCCCTCTTAGAGTCACTAGTATCTACTCGGCCAAGATAGCTACTAACAACGGAGAGCATGCAAGATCATAAACAACATAGAGATAACATAAGATAATATTCAGCACATCAACTCAATCATAACACCAATATTCATCGGATCCCAACAAACACAACATGTAGAATTACATAACGGTGATCTCGATCATGTAAGGCAGCTCACGAGATCTAAACATGAAGCACATGGTGGAGAAGACAACCATCTAGCTACTGCTATGGACCCATAGTCCAACGTACACTACTTACTCATCGCGCCGGAGGCAAGCATGGAGATGAAGAAGACCTCCGGTGGCGATTCCCCTCTCTGGCAGGGTGCCGAGAAGAGCTTCTGGACCCTCCCAATCTCAGGTTGATGACGGCAGCGGATCGCGATGTGTTTCTGGAAAATTAATCGGGTGTTTAGGTTTTTCCTGTCGGGGGGTCTTTATAGGCAAAGGGGCAGCGTCAGAAGTGGACCAGGTGGGGCTCACCATAGGGCGGCGCGGCCAGGCCCTGGGCCGCGCCCCCTAGTGGTGAGACCACCCCCTGGCTCCGTTCTGTCTCCTCTTCGGTTCTCTGGAAGCTTCGGTAAATTTCTGGATGTTCGGCTTTTGTTTCGTCCAATTCCGAGAATATTTCCTGTGTAACTTTTTCTGAAACACAAAAATAGCAGAAAACAGGGAACTGGCACTGTGGCATCTCATTAATAGGTTAGTTCCAGAAAATGCATAAAAATGCCACGAAGTGTAACAAAACACTAAGCAAATGGTGTAAAAACAAGCATGGAGCATCAAAAATTATAGATACGTTTGAGACGTATCAGCATCCCCAAGCTTAACTCCTACTCGTCCTCGAGTAGGTAAGTGATAACAAAAGAAATAATTTTTGAGGTGACATGCACCTACACAATCTTGACCATCTATGTAAGCGTTGTGCGCTGGGATCAAAAGAACTTAAAACATGGGCGTGAAAGACATAATCTTGATAGAAGAAACTTAGCAACCATGTTATAACATAAAAAAGAACACAAACGAAAGATCATGAAAATGAAACAATGAAAGTCAAACGTGTGTTCAAATCATATGGAAAAACATACAAATGGTTTTCAGCTTGTCCTTCATGGAATAGCAAAACATAAATGCATAGGACACCTTCAAGTTTAAGAGAGCGACTAGATATAAATAATTTAAGAACAAGTGAAACCAACATCATGAATCAATCAATGAAAACTTTGGGACAATGCACATTATACTAAGAATGGCAACTATGCTCTCTTAGACGGTGCATAAAGATAGAAGGTGGTGACTCAACATAAAAGTAAAAGAAAGGCCCTTCGCGGAGGGAAGCAGTGATTGCGAGCTTTATAAACCTTCAAAAATTATGGTACTTATAGCTTTGAGCTCTCATTGCCCCCATCATAGGCATCTTGAATGGTTAGAGTTAACGCGAATACACTTATGATGCATATGCTTGACAAATCATAAGTTGAAAACCTCGTGTCTCGTGAAGTACGAATACCCAAACCTCGTGCTACTCGACTTAGAGTCCCAAGCAGCCTCTTGTCATTGTAAATATATGTGTATCATCGAGAACCGCCAATGCGGTACCTCCTGCCCGATAACATGGAACAAGCCCACATCAAAATGACAAGACAAACAGACAATGAACACCTTGACATCTCTTTTATTTACCGTTGGTACAGCTTTTTATTTTGAGATGCGTCATCGAATGTCCACTATGGGCATGCTTTAAATTTCCACCATGAATGATGCATGGCTTAGATTAGCAGCCCAGGCGTTTCCCTAACACATATAAAAATTCCACGATCCCGCAAGATTTCCAACTTATTTCACATCGCGAGTATCCATAAACAAAAGATCACGATATCAACTCAAATGAAAGATAATGCAATGTTGAAAGCTTGCCCCATGACGGCATGGCTGGGCTAATTTCTAACTTACAACTTGCACGCATAACAACTCAACATAAGAGACCACTATGTCAAAATTTTAAAACGAGAAAAGTAAAGTGTGCCATCCGATTCGTGAGAGCTTTACTGACCAATTTTCGCATAACACCAAAAAGAGTTTAATTTGAAGGATAGATAAAAGCAAGTCAAATGTACTTTGGAATAGCAAATTGCTAATAGGTATGTCTGGTGGACGCTTTGGCAAACTTGGTTTTTAGGAGTTGGATGCACGAGTAGAGCTCATACTCAGTACAAAATGAAGGCTAGCAAAAGACTGGGAGCGACCAACTAAGAGAGCAATAACGGCCATAATCATGCAGAGCGACAAAGCGACATTAAAAGAAGCATAAGATGGCATCAAAAGTCAAAAACTAAATGATCATAGAGGCTTATGGCAACTTTGTATGAGTCTAACATGTGTGAGCATGCGCCAAGTCAACCCAAATAAAGCATCAAGGAGAAAACCAAAATAATGCTTCCAAATAATTAAAACAACGCATGATTTTTTCAAAGGCTCATTAAGCAATCTCAGTCATTTGAGACAAGTCATGCTACATCAAAACCACCAAGCATACTATCAAAAAGACATCAAGCACGACATGCAAAAGCCTAGGCCGCAGTCTACACAAGCTCCTTTTTGTACCACTTTTTTGCATAAAGCTTTTTCTCTTTTCCAACACCATTCAAACTTTTTTTAAACAACTCTTTTGATGAAAACCAACATGGACCAGAGGTCATAATACACCTTGATATAAAGATATAACAAGATCTGAACACAAATTAAGGTGAAAAATAAATGCTAAACGCAGTTCTAGAAAAAGAGAACACTCGTTGAAACGATAAGAGTGAAAAACAGAGTGTTCTTGGCAAATGAAAAGCAAGGCAACTTCTCCAAAGGAAATTTGTTGGGGTCCAACCATTAATTGCAGTAAACAAAACTAAACAAACTGAAAACTAAAACAACTGATGCTCCAAGAAAAACGCATAGTGCATGAAGCAATAAAAATATAGTGTGTTGAAAGGTGACCTAATTTTTGCCGATGAAGAAGGGGTGCCTCAGGGGCATCCCCAAGCTTTGATGCTTGTACCTCTTGGATATTTCTTGGGGTGCATGGGAATCCCCAAGCTTGAGCTTTTGTCCATTCTTCAACTCATCTCATCATTCTCCAATACCTACACTTGAAAACTTCCTTCATACAAAACTAAACACAATTCTATTAGCAACATTAGTGTAAGCATAGCAATGAATCAACCCTTTTTGCAGGTTTCAACTCAAAACCACCACATATAAAGCATATACTACTGTAGCAACTTCCCTAAAAGTTCCGTGATCAAAAGAACTCAAAAAGAAAGCAATCGAGCGGCAAACATAAATATTGGCAGAAATCTATCAAAACAGAACAGCTGACAAAGGTCGAACTTTTAGAGGGTTTTCTGTTGGTCAAATCAAAAAGTGTATAACTAATGAAAGTTTGGATATAACCTGGGGCATACGCACAAGAAATATCAGGTCCTAAAGATATACAGAGAAATTTCACGAATTTTTATGGTGCAGCACCGAAATCTGTTTCAGGACAGCAGCATCCCCAAATCTTACCTCACTCAAATTAGAGGCTTCTCTTGGCACAACAACAAAATAAAAATGATAAGGAGAGGTCATTACAGTAGTAATAACTTCCAAGACTCAAATAAAAGAAAAAGAACTGAAAGTAAAACATTGGGTTATCTCCCAAGAGTGCTTTTCTTTAACGCCTTTGAGCTAGGCGCAGAAAGTGCGAATCAAGTATTTTCAAAAGAAGCATTAAGATCAACTGTTTCCTCAAGATGACCACTTACCACACTAGGCACTTTAGAGGTTCCCGAAGATGATTCAACCTGCAAGTCACTCTTAGTTGAACTAAAATTCTTACCAATCTTAAAAACATGCTGCGGTTTAGGCACAGACACCTTGGGAACATACATAAATTTTTGCTCTTTTCCAACAAAAGCTTTCTCCTTCTTAAACTTAAGAGAAGAGAAAATTGAACTTAAAGTTTCCATAGATTCCTCCAGTTTCCCAATCCTAAGGTTTTGACTATCAAGAGTAGTGCTAGCCTCTAAAACGGTGATTCTCTTACCGATACTTTCTATCAATTCATTAACCCCGCTAGCATTATCAAGGATATTTGGCAAACTTTTTTCAAAAGAGCTAAGTTTTTCTAAAACTTCCTCCAAAGTGACCTCGGTTTTAACAACATGAGTAGGTGGTACTCCCACTAAACTTTCAATTAACGTGCATGCTTCAAGAGCGGGAGTACCCAAAAAATTACCTCCTGCAAGAGTATCAAGAACATACCTATTCCAACTAGATATGCCAACATAAAAATTTCTAAGAGGATCATGGTAGAATGCTTCTTCATACACCTATGATGAGCATTGCTAATATGCTACCAAGCATCTTTCAAACTCTCCCCCCCCCCTTGTTGCTTAAAAGTACGAACTTCAACTTCAGGATTACTCATTCTAACAAGACCAAAAGCAAGTAAATAAAAGCAACTATAAAGGAAACTAATTTTTGTGTGTTTTTTATAGAACGATGCAAGCAAAAATAAAGTAAAGCAAAACAAAAACAAAGTAAAGGATGTGCGTGCGAAACTCCCCTTGCAGAAGTCTTCTTTTTCCCTGGCAACGGCGCCAGAAAAGAGTCTTGATGCGGCATAGTGTGTTGATGTAAATCACCGTCCAGTTGGGAACCCCAAGAGGAAGATATGATGAGCACAGCAGCAAGCTTTTCCCTCATTAAGAAACCAAGGTTTATCGTATCCAAGAAAAAGCCAAACTCAAGAAGGTGATGCTCGCTAGCTTTGCGATAGCTCCGGACAATTTATAAGGCGCCTCGTCCAGTGCTTTGCTTTGCCAGCTGCAACGCGGAACCTGCACACAACACAACCAAGTACTTTGCTCCCAACTTACGATGAGGTTGTCAATCTCACCGGTTTGCTGTAAACAAAGGAATGAGCGTATCGAGTGGAAAGCAATAGTAGTATGCGAGAAAATAAACAATGCGAGTAAAGTAAATAGGTGATAGTAATATAATGGAAATAGGACCGGGGTCCACAGTTCACTAGTGGTGTCTCTCCATAAGATAAAATAACACATGCTGGGTAAACAAATTATAGTTGGACAATTGATAGAATAAAGATAATGTGATATGTCAAGAGGATCACTATGAGATCTACTCTGGGCATTGCAACAAGATACATAGACCGCCATCCAACTGCATCTATGACTAATAATCCACTCACGGGGAATCAATCCGAGAACCCCACAAGTATTAAGTTGCGAACAACAGATAACTGCATTAAGCAAAGTGTGTAATGTAAACGAAGCATATGTCCTTGGACATAAGAATGTTGTTTTCTCCCTAGTGACAACAGCACATCTACAATCTTAGAGGTTTCTGCACTCCCCCAGATTAAATAGAAGCATGAACCCAACTATCGAGTATAAATACCCCCTCTTGAAGTCACTAGTATCTACTCGGCCAAGATAGCTACTAACAACGGAGAGCATGCAAGATCATAAACAACATAGAGATAACATAAGATAATATTCAGCACATCAACTCAATCATAACACCGATATTCATCGGATCCCAACAAACACAACATGTAGAATTACATAACGGTGATCTCAATCATGTAAGGCAGCTCACGAGATCTAAACATGAAGCACATGGTGGAGAAGACAACCATCTAGCTACTGCTATAGACCCATAGTCCAAGGTAGACTACACTCATCGCGCCAGAGGCAAGCATGTCGATGAAGAAGACCTCCGGTGATGATTCCCCGCTCCGGCAGGGTGCCGGGAATAGCTTCTGGACCCTCCCGATCTCGGGTCGACGGCGGCGGTAGATCGCGATGTGTTTTTGGAAAATTGATTGGGTGTTTAGGTTTTTCCCGTCGGGGGGTCTTTATAGGCGAAGGGGCAGCGTCAGAAGTGGACCAGGTGGGGCTCACCATAGGGCGGCACGTCCAGGCCCTAGGCCATGCCCCCTGGTGGTGAGACCACCCCCTGGCTCCGTTCCGTCTCCTCTTCGGTTCTCTGGAAGCTTTGGTAAATTTCTGGATGTTCGGCTTTTGTTTCGTCCAATTCTGAGAATATTTCCTATGTAGCTTTTCTTAAACACAAAAACAGCAGAAAATAGGGAACTGGCACTGCGGCATCTCGTTAATAGGTTAGTTCCAGAAAATGCATAAAAATGCCACGAAGTGTAATGAAACATTAAGCAAATGGTGTAAAAACAAGCATGGAGCATAAAAAATTATAGATACATTTGAGACGTATCAAGAATGCCAACGGGGTACCTCATGCCCGACGATATGGAAGCTTTCCCATATCAAAATGACAAGACAAACATACAATGAACACCTCGACATCTCTTTTATTTACCATTGGGTATAGATTTTTATTTTGAGATGTGTCATCGAATGTCCACTATGGGTATGCTGTAAATTTCCACCATGAATGATGCATGGTTTAGATTAGCGGCCCAGGTATCTTATATTTACTAATTTGAGGCACCGTAGGAAACACCCCGTTAATCCTTCAAGCTATACAATTCTAACCGTCTGATTAAGATTTGATGCGTCCGCATCCGTTGGATAAATGATGAGACACGACCTGCTGTCCCACGTGTGAGAGTCTTCGTATCCTTGGTCTCTCCCGTTTCTCTCAGAAAACCAAAACTGAACTGTAAAATCAAAACGCTATCTGCTCCTATATTTAGTCAATGAGAGTCGTCGTCTCTTTGGACACTCTCGGTTTCTCGGGATAGAACGCGTTGAGAAAATTTATTGCACGCCGTCGGCAGCCGGCCGGCGCTGCTGTAATGTCCATCCTGATGACGGTACAGAGCAGGTAACTCCCACCATCGATGGTGGCTGGATGCTGTTGTGATAGACGGAACAAAGGGTTCAGGTTAATGACAGGTGCGTGCTGGATGGTTCGTACTCAGGAGCGGCAGAGACTAACGCATGCTAGCAGGAAATTAGATCTTCTCTTGATTTATTGTTTCCGATGGACATAGATGATTTTGGTGAAAAAATGATTGCTTCCCCTTCCTTTTCGTAGCCCAGGTTGTATCTTATTAATCCCACGTAATTGTTGAGGTGTAGAATCTATTTTTGCCTCAAATTGTATTGACATCTACAGATTTTTTATATAAAGATTTTAAAGGATTTTTAGGTTGATTTCTAATGTTTTATACCAACTTTGCTCAGAATAGAAGAAGCACCAAGCCGGACTGCTGCCTGAGGAGATGCATATATAGGATGTCAAGGTTGTCTTTTTCTAGAACAAGGATCACTTCCATATTGTTTATGGGCATTCATTAGTTACATTTTTCTTTGCAGTTATTCCTCCTGTGTGTTTTTTCTTCCATTCTAAAGGTATTGTAAGGTATGCCCTAACCTGAAATAAATTAGGCTTATGGTGCATGGTTTTGTTTTCTAGAGGGTTGGGCATCACTTATAGGAGACGCATGCCTTTTATGTTCATGTCATTGTTTTGTTTAACATGAGCAAAATTGGTGTACATTGACAACTATCTAATTGATAACTGTATAATGCACAATCTGATGGTATCCTTTTCTCTAGCCAGCCATGTAGACGGTTCACTCCGAGTAGTGGGACAGAAAAAGATACGCCAGGTTAGCAGTTCTCTACACTGCATGAATTTATAGCCCTACATTTCAGATATGGAAACCTGAAAAACACTATGAACGAAACCGAATCATGAATTTATAAATGGCATACATCATGTATTTGCAGGAATGTCAGTATTGCTTAGTAGAATTATTGGCGCTTATTCCTGACATTGTGCCTGGCGACATAGGTATTACTTTTAGATATGTGGTATAGTGTTCTGTTATTTATGTCGAACAAGGTGATAAGGCACTTTCCCTTCATAACTAAAATTTATTTGAATATTATAGAAATAGAAAGGAAAATAATAGAATCATTTAATGATGGTGAAACCAGAGTTTGTTTCAATTAGAAGCAACAAAAATGTAAAATATATGCTTTACTTATTCCTTCTCTTTTGCCAAGGTTATTCAGGATTTACATCTATAGCAGATGTCAGATGCCCCTTATCTTATCTTTTTTTGCGTGTAATGTATGGTTTTGTGATAGTACTCCCAACCAAACATTGTGTTGTATTATGCTATCACATGAATCCCTTAATCTGTACATATCCTCTCTTTTTTACAAGGCGGTACAAATGATGGAGATGTGCCTAGAGATGCTCCTGTTAGAGAATGATGATAAAAGACTCATGTTTCATTTGCCGAGAACGTAGCTGATCCAGATCAGTTAAGAGCCTTTCACTTGCATCATAAGTTCTCATGGGCACGATTAATGTTGGCAATGGCAGCTACTTATTATCTCCTTCTAATATGTGTTTCATTTTTTTTCATTTTCTATAAATGAGTAAATTTGTAAGAAAGCAAAAAAAAATTAGTACAAAGTTGGGTTATTATAAATTAGAGATATGATCATGTTCTGTGTGATGGCACTCGCTTCATCCTCATATCCGGTCATATTCTTCCAAAAACACAATACAAACTCTTATGTGTTTTAGTACATATATTTCACACACAAAATTCAAATAAAATTAAAAATATATATTGAATTATATAAGCTTAAGTATATTTGTGTCATAAATCCATTAATATTTACTATTACCTACAAAATACAGCAACTAGCCCGTGCTGGTGCACGGGTTGATGACTAGTTTCTCTAACACATATATAAACTCCATGAACTCACAAGTTTCCAACTTATTTCACATAGCTAGGCATCCATAAACAAAAGATCATGATATCAACTAATAGGAAAAGTGCAATGTTGAAAATGTGCCCCATGAAAGCATGGTTGTGCTAACTTTCAACTTACAATTTGCAAGCATATAAACTTCATAAGAGAATCACAATGGTCAAGTTTATTAAGTGCAAGAAAGCAAATATGCCATCAAGTTCGTGAGAGCTTTACTAACTAATTTTCTCATAACAAAAAATTTAATTTGGAAGATAGATAAAAGCATGATGAACATACTTGGAATCTTATATTTACTAATTGGAGGCACCATAGAAAGCATCACGTTAATCCTAGAGGCTACCTAATTATGTCCACCCGATCTGTCCGTAATTCATCCATAGCCCTTGGATGACACGCGCTCCCTCTTCTAATATCTCCTTCGTGGAAAAAGTTAGTCGCCGCCTCCTATACGACCAGCCGTCCGCGAGATCGAGAGCTTCGATTGGTAGAGACGCCGCCTCAATCTGCCTCCGCCGTGGCCTCCAGCGCATCATGCAGGTTGTGCGGCTCTACGGTGGCATCGGACCAAGATTGGGCTCTACGGAGGGATCGGACAAAGATTGCAATGCCGATCTGCCATAGCTTGGACGACGGGGCTCAGCAAAGCTAATCGAGCAGCCAGGTTTGCAAGCTCCTTTCGATAATTAGATCACATAGACGTGCTATGCTAGACCGCTAGCCACTCATCCCATGACTAGCTAATTATAATACTGAAATTTGACACGTCCTGTTTTTTCTTTTGGAATTTTCTAACATCAAGATTTTTTGTTTGCATTAAATTGATTTAACCCAAGTATAGCAGAATAGGAAAACAAGATATATAAAGTACAAAATTACATAGTAGTGAAAGAGAAGAAGTGTGGCAAAACAAGAAACCAAGCAGCACGCAGATATACTCCCTCCGTTTTTTATTACCCTGCGTTTTGGCAATAGTCAAAGTTAAACTTTTTGAAGTTTGACTAAATATGTAGCAAAAAATATGAACATTCATAATACTAAATTCATATAATATGAAAGTACATTTGATGACGATTCTAATGATGCTAATATTATATTCTAGATGTTGGTACTTTTTTCAAGATATTTGGTCAAACTTTGTAAAGTTTGATTTTGACTAAACCTAGAACGCAGGGTAAATAAAAACAGAGGAAGTACGTGCTACACAGGTACAGGATTGCATAGCAGTGAAAGTAAGCATGCAAGATCGATCGATCAAGTGCTCCATCCACCTAATTTATTAAGGTGCCTACAGGTTCAAGACACATACATCTTGACCTGATCGTTGAATTGTATGACTATACCTCCTCTTGAAATACAGGTACAGTCATGAAAGCCTAAAAAAATTGCTACCTTGATTTGCATTATCAAGTGCAAGAAATAATTATCTATAATTTTATAGGCATACTCCCTTTCTGCTGGCAGATATTATCTATGCGGTCATTGTCGTCAATGCTGAAGTAGCCCATATGTAAATCCCCTTGAACTAAAAGATGCTGAAGGTGATAAGCAAATCAAGGGATTATTGTTGCTAATCTAGAATGTGGTTATATATGGACATCGCAGTGTAAGATTTATGATTTTTTATGGTATAGTAGTTCAGTCAACTAAGGACTAAGGTTATCTTCTATCTATATGCTAAGTCACTGCAAAAGTCACATTACCCTCGGTGCGTGGAGTATTGAAGGACGAGACTCACGTTTCCCACTGTTTGCACTGCCAGGTAAGATATATCCCAAAAATAAATTGACATTCTCAAATTTATTTCTTCAAAGTACCGTAAATTTATTCTTCAATGATTTTTTAAGTTTCAAATTTAAAATTAGCTCGATGTACCCACACGACACATATGCAAGATCTCAGGCATATTTGTGTAGCTAAACCACTTTCCGTCAAGCCAACACGTGAAGGCATGGGATTCGGCAGAACCTCGAACAACGCTATGCCCATAAGGAGGTGGAAAAGGTGAGATTTTGTCATTAACAATCCACAAACCTCATATCATTTCCTCTGTATGATAACTATAATACCACACATGATTTTTAGGTATCGTGGAGTACATAAGGTGAATAAAGCAAGAATGTTGGTTTTCATTGGCACGTGTGATTAGCTATTCATATGCATGTTAAAAAATAGTAAGAAAATGATTTATAGACTAAAATGTATTCCAATATTTATGACATATAAATAAATAGGAGTAGTATCCATAATAATTTTGATAATAAAATTATTTTTAACTTGAATCAAAGAAAATGTCAAAACTATCCTTGAAAAATTGCTCCTCTTTCTCCAGATTTTATTTCTCCATCCAGGAATGACATCCACAACATTTGGCAGATGCCTCACGTGATTTCCAGTCATCTACCTTTATTTTCGTGTAAGTTATGCTTTTTTAGTAGTTTGTAAGGCAAACAATGATCTGTGTACCCTCTTTATTAACAAGATATGGATAGAACAAAATTAAGACATAGATATTATATTGTAAATTGGAAATGTTACTGCTTTATACGGTAATGTTGTACAAAAGAATGATGTATTCTACTCATAGATATTCTTTTTTTGAAAACAATGTAAAATATGTTCTATTAATAATATATCATATTCAAAGTTATAGAAAAGTATATTATACTATATTTTAGTAAATAATCTCTCATTTATTTCGATAGACACATCCATGATTCAGATGTCTCGACCAATGCCAATTTGCTGGACTGCAAAATAAAATATTCGAAGGTTTCCTTTATTCGAAACATGTAGAATATGTTTTAATAATAATATTTCATATTCATAATAATTAAAATTTACAATGTACTTTAAATTAATTAAGGATACATATAAAATTAACTAGCCGTGCAGATGCACGGGTTGACGACTAGTAGCATTAATGCTAATAGGTAGATATGGTGGGAAAATTGGCAAACTTTGGTTTTTGGGAGTTGGATGCACGAGTAGAGCTCATACTCAATATAGATGAAGGCTAGCAAAAGACTGGGAGCGACCAACTAAGAGAGCAATAACGGCCATAATCATGCATAGCGACAAAACATTATTAATCAAAGCATAAAGTGATATTAAAAGTCAAAAACCAAATGATCATAGAGGCTTGAGGCGACTGGTTTGTAGTCATAAAATGGTGTAAGCATGCGCCAAATCAACCCAAATATAGCATCAAAGGAGAATACCACAATATTATGCTTCTATATGATAAAAACAATGCATGATTCTTTCAAAGGCACATTAAGCACTCTAAGTTATTTGAGACAAGTCATGCTACAACAATAACTACTAAGCATATAATAAAAATAATATCTAGCATGACATGCTAAAGTCTAATCCATAGTCTAAACAAGCTCCCTTTGCACCACTATAAGCATGAAACATTTTACTCTTTTCCAACACCAATCAACCTATTTGAAACAACTCTCAAGGATGAAAAGCAACAAAGACCAGAGGTCTAAACACACCTATCTACAAAGGGCTAACAAGTTCTGAACAAAAATAAAGGCAAAAAAAAAGCTAAACGCAGTACTAGAAAAAGAGAACACTCGTAGAACGATAAGAGTGAAAACTAGAGTGTTCTAGGTAATGAAAACGGAGTGTGTCTTCTCCAAAAGAAAAATGTTAGGGTCCAACCATTTATTGCAGAAAACAAAACAAAAGAAACTGAAAGAAAAAATAAAGATGTTCCAAGAAAAACACATAGCATATGAAGCAATAAAAATATAGTGTCTTGAAAGATGAACTAATATTTTTGTTGATGAAGAAGGGGGTGCCTCGGGGCATCCCCAAGCTTTGACGCTTGTATCTCTTGGATATTTCTTGGGGTGATATGGGCATCCCCAAGCTTGAGATTTTGTCCATACTTCATCTCATCTCATCATTCTCCTTTCCCTACACTTGAAAACCTCCTTCATACAAAACTTCACACAATTCTCATTAGCAACATTAGTGTATGCAAGATAGTAGATCCACTTTTGGTCCAGTTTCAACTCAAGTACAACATCTATTAACACATTAGCTAATGTAGCAACTTCTCTCAAAATTTCTGTGATCAAAAGAACTCAAAAAGAAAGAGATCAAGCGGCAAATGCAAATAGTGGTAGAAATCTATCAAAACAGAACAGCAGGTAAAGATTGATTTTTTAGAAAATCTTCTATTGCTCAAATCTAAAAGTGCAAAACTAATGAAAGTTAGATAATAACTTGGGGCATGTGCACAAAAAATCGCAGATCAATACGACATATTGGGATTTTTCACGAATTTTTACAACGAAGCACAGAAATCTGTTTTGGGACAGCAACTCCCCAAATCTTACCTTCCTCCAATTAGAGGCTATTCTTGGCACAAAAACGAAATAAAAATGATAAGGAGAGGTCATTACAGTAGTAACAACTTTCAAGACTCAACAAAAAGAAAAAGTACTAAAAGAAAACATGGGTTATCTCCAAAGAGTGCTTTTCTTTAACGCCTTTGAGCTAAGCGTAGAAAGTAATTTGAGAAGATGCTCACGTAAGAAATATGAATTGAAGCAAAAGAGAGCATCAAGGAGCAAATATGAAACACATTTAAGTCTAACCCACTTCCTATGCATAGGAATCTTGTAAGAAAATAAATCAAAAAAGCACATAGTAATAAGCATGGGTAGATAAAACAAGAGCAACTTTGGAACTTTCAATATAAAGAGAGGTGTTTTACTAACATGAAAATTCCAATAACCATATTTTGCTCTCTCATAATAATTTTCAGTAGCATCATGAACAAACTCAACAATATAAATGTCACACAAAGCATGTTTTTCATGATCTGCAAGCACACAATCCATATCTAGCTCCAAAATAATGGGATCATCACAATTATCAATATAACACTCATCCTCCTTTGGTAAGCATGGAGGATGATTAAATAAGGTATTAGTTAAAGAGTTACTCTTATTGGGATGTAGACATGGGTAGCTGCTCCATTCTTCCTCCTCTTGATCATCACTCTCCTCCTCTTTTTCATCTAATGAGCTTCCAGTTTCAGCAATTTCTTCTTCCATAGGCTCCTGCAAGGCATTGGTCTCTTTCGTTGGTGGAGAGCATCTATTAAGATATTTAAGAATATAGCCATTTTCTTCCTTGTAATTATCAAAGCAAAATTTTAGTATATCATAAACCTCATATTTATAAGGTGCATCATCGGTATTTTCAAGCAAATAAGCAAGTTCAAATGCACCCTTCCAAGCAATAAATTCTTCAATTTGTTCCACATCATAAAAGTCATAATTTCCCTTAACATAAGAAGATATGGTAACATTATCATTATACTCACATTGAAAAGGGAGGTGTTTATACCTCCTACACCAACAAGATTTATCAAAGCAATAAGTAACATTATAAGTAGAGCACACTTTTCTAGCAATGATATACAATTTATTAATTTGTTCCCATAAGTGTTTACCTTTTTGTGACAAGCAGTGTTCCTTATAATATTTCTTGTTATTCTTCCGTGAACCCATCTTGCCAATAAGATCTAGTTTCAAAGAAATCAACCATTGATGGAAAGCATGATAAAGCAAGACAATAACAGACCAACAAAAATAACAACTATAGAAGGAACTTTTTTTTGTATTTTTGATAAATAATAAGCAAACAAAATAAAGTAAAGAAACTAAGCAAAACAATAACAAAGTAACAAAGATTGGAAGTGAGAGACTCTCCTTGCAGAAATCCTCTTTCTCCCTGGCAACGGTGCCAGAAAAAGTCTTGTTGGCGCGTGGTTGACGTGGGAGCTTCTTCTTCTTCAATCCCCAGCAACGGCGCTAGAAAAAGTCTTGATGTCTCAAAGGACCAGTTGGGAAACCCCAAGAGGAAGGTATGATGAGCACATCAGTAAGTTTTCCCTCAGTTATGAAACCAAAGTTTAATCGACTAGTAGGAGAAAGAAATCACTTTTGAAGGTTGTTGCTAGCTGACTTTGGCAATGGCGCCAGAAAACAATCTGGTGCATGGCTTCGGCGCCAGCAGCAACGTGGAACCTGCACACAACACAACCAAACTACTTTGCCCCAACTTGCAGTGAGGTTGTCAATCTAACTGGTTTGCTGATAACAAAGGATTAGACGTATAGTGTGGAAATAGATGTTTGTTTGCAGTTAGTAAAATAATGCTTGTGGAAAGTAAACAGTGCTTGCAGTAGATGGTAATATATATGTAAAAGAATGTACCGGGGTCCATAGTTCACTAGAGGTGTCTCTCCATAAAGATATAACATGTTGGGTAAACAAATTATAGTTGGGCAATTGACAAAATAAAGAATGCATAACAATGCATGTACATGTCATGAAGATCACTATGAGATTCACTTGGGCTTTACAACATAATACATAGACCGTAATCCAACTGCATCTATGACTAATAATCCACCCGCAGGATATCATCTGAACAACCCTTGGGTATTAAGTTGCAAGCAATAGATTATCGCCTTAAGTAAAGTGTGTAATGTAAACAATACAATTATCCTTGAACAAAAGATTGTTATTTTCTCCCTAGTATCAACAGCACAGCTACAACCTTAGAAGTTATTGTCACTATCCCAGATTACTAGAGGCATGAACCCACTATCGAGCATAAATACTCTCTCTTGGAGTCACTAGTATCCACTTGGCCAAAGTATCTACTAGCAACGGAGAGCATGCAAGATCACAAATAACATAGACATGATAAATCAACAATCAACTTGACATAATACTCAATATTCATTGAATCCCAACAAACACAACATGTGGAATTACATAAAGATGATATTGATCATGATAGGCAGCTCACAAGATCTAAAAATGAGGCACATGGAGGAGAAGACAACCATCTAGCTACTGCTATGGACCCATGGTCCAGTGGTGGACTACTCACGCATCACTCCGGAGGCTGGCATGGTGATGAAGAAGGCCTCCGGTGATGATTCCCCTCTCTAGCAGGGTGCCGAGAAGAGCTTCTGGACCCTCCCGATCTCGGGTCGATGACATCGGCAGCTTGCAGTATGTTTCATGGAAAAGTGTTCGGGGCCTTAGGATTTTCTTGACAAAGGGAATTTATAAGTGGAAGGGCGATGTCAGAGGGGGGCCGAGGGGCCCACACCATAGGCCGGCGCGACCAGGGGGTAGGCTGCGCCACCCCATGGTGCGGCCGCCTGTTGGCTCTCCTCTGTCTCTCCTTTGGGCTCCGTCTTCATGTGAGGTAAATAGGAACTTTGGCTTTCGTTTCGTCCAATTCCGAGAATATTTCCTGTGTAACTTTTCTGAAACACAAAAATAGCAGAAAATAGGAACTGGCACTGTGGCATCTTGTTAATAGGTTAGTTCCAGAAAATGCATAGAAATGCCAGGAAGTGTAAACAAAACATAAAGCAATTGGTGTAAAACAAGCATGGAGCATAAAAAATTATAGATACGTTTACAACGTATCAACCAACAGCCTCTACATCGACGACATGGTTGATGACGCCAACGCGAACGCGAATCTGAACGCGAACGCGAATCCTCCTGCAGCACCATATGCAATATGTTCCTATCTATTTCAATTTCTTTTACAATTTCTTGTACTAGCGTTTGGAATAGATGTGATCTGTTTATCTGTGTTAGAGGTGATCTATTCGTCTATTCTGCTAGTATGCATGATTAGGTTAATTCCTGCAATTATCATCATGCTTTATTATTGGTTATTTCAGATTAAATCTTATGGTAAATTGCTTATATTTTAAACAATCCAAAAACCTGATTATAGGCAATTGAATCCAACTGGTTTGGCCACGGCTACCATGCCGCCTCCCTTTGATGGTGTCCATTATAAGAGATGGCGCACGAGAGCAGTTATATGGTTGAAAAACCTAGGCTGCTATAGCACCAATCTTGGCAGACCTGAGGGAAATCTTTCTCCTGCTCAGGAGGAAGCTTTTCAGAAAGTCGACACCATGTTTATGTTGGCTTTGTTCAATATTCTTGGTTACAACATTGTTGACACCTATATGTCATTTGATAATGGCAAGGATGCATAGGATGCGTTGGACGCCAAGTTTGGTGTTTCTGACGCTGGCACTGAACGTCCCATTGTGAACCAGGCTCATGAGATACAGTCCCTTGCCAAAGAACTCGAGCAGTTCAAGTGTACCTTAACAGACAAGTTCGTGGCCGGTGGCATTATTGCTAAGCTTCCTCCTTCATAGAGGAACTTTGCTACTTCTCTGAAACATAAGAGACAGGAGTTTTCCATTTTGGTTCTCATTGGCTCTCTTCATGTTAAAGAAAATGCGAGAGCAAAGGATACACGTGCTCGAGGTTTTTATGGAAGTTCTAGTGCACATGTGGTGTAGAAAAATAACTTCCAGTCCCACAAGTCCAAGAATAAGAACAAGTTTGAGAGAAAGGGAAAGTTTGACGGCAAGAACAAGGCCTCGCATACTACCAACTTCAAGAAGAAGACTGAGTATAAGAAGAAAGGATCCTGCCATGTGTGTGGTGATCCAAATAATTGGGCTCCTAGCTACCCTAAACGCTTTGATAAGCGTTTGCATGGAAACAATGGCAATTCCGCTAATGTTGTTGTTGGTGATTTTGAGATGAAGATGTTGGGTACAGTATATTTCCCACTATCCTTCCAGTATGTCATTGACATGAATGGTGGATAGACACCGGTGCCAATATACATGTATGTGTTGGTATTTCCATGTTTTCTTCTTATCAGGTCGCACGGGCTGACTCCATGCTGATGGGAAATGACTCACGTGCTTTTGTTCAAGGCGTTGGTATAGTAAATCTAAAGTTCACTTCAGGGAAGACCATATAGCTGAAGAATGTGCAGCATGTTCCCTCCATCAATAAAAATCTTGTCAGCGGATCTCTTCTCTGTCGAGATGGTTTTAAGTTGGTTTTTGAGTCCAATAAAGTTGTAATATCCAAGTATGGACAATTTGTTGGGAAAGGCTATGAGTGTGTAGGCTTGTTTCGCCTTTCTCTGTCAGACTTATGCACTAAAGTTATTAATCATGTTTGCAATGATAATGAGTCCAACATTTGGCATTCATGACTTTGTCATATGAACTTTGGTTGCATGACGCGGCTAGCCAACATGAGTTTAATTCCGAAATTTACTAATGTCAAGGGCTCTAAGTGCCAAGTGTGCGTGCAAGCAAAGCAACCTCGCAAGTCTCATAAGACTGCGGAGGCAAGAGATTTGGCACCACTAGAGCTCATACATCCAGATCTTTGTGAAATGAATGGTGAGTTGACAAAAGGTGGAAAGAAATATTTCATGACATTAATTGATGACTCCACTAGATACTGTTATGTGTATCTTCTGAAATCTAAAGATGAAGCTTTGAACTTCTTCAAAATCTATAAAGCTGAAGCAGAAAATCAACTTGAACGAAAGATTAAGCGGCTTAGGGCCGATCATGGTGCAGAGTATTTTTTCCAACGAATTTGATTCCTTTTGTGCGGAACATGGTATAATCCATGAGAGGACGCCTCCCTACTTGCACCAATCTAATGGGGTGGCTGAAAGAAAGAACCGTACTCTAACTGATTTAGTTAATGCCATGTTAGACACATCGGGTCTCTCCAAGGCATGGTGGGGGGAGGCGATCGTGACTGTGTGTCATATCCTAAATCGTGTTCCCACTAAGAACAATAAAATTACACCATTTGAGGAATGGGAAAAGAAAAAGTTAAAACTCTCTTACTTACATACTTGGGGTTGTTTGGCTGGTAAACTTGCCAATACCCAAGAAACAAGCTTGGACCAAAAACCGTGGATTGTGTTCTTCTGGGATATGCTTTTCATAGCATTGGCTATAGATTTTTGATAGTAAAATCTGAAGTATCTGACCTGCGTGTTGGTACTATTATGGAGTCGAATGATGCGACTTTGTTTGAAGACATCTTTCCCATGAAAGGTTCATCTAGCTTATCAAATTAGGAGATGCCTAGTTCATCTAGTCAAGAATTAATTACAATTCCTGAACCCACCATTTCGATTGAACACTCTGAAAATCTTGTGGAGGATAACAATGAAGCTCCTACTAGGAGTAAGAGACAGAGGACTGCAAAGTCCTTTGGTAATGATTTTATTGTATACCTCGTGGATGACACTTCCACTTCTATTTCAGAAGCCTATGCATCTCAAGATGCTGACTACTGGAAAGAAGCCGTTTGCAGTGAGATGGATTCCATCTTAGCAAATGGAACTTGGGAAATCACTGACCATCCTTATGGGTGCAAACCTGTAGGATGTAAGTGGGTGTTCAAGGAGAAGCTTAGACATGACTGTACTATTGAGAAGTACAAGGCACGCCTTGTTGCCAAGGGTTATACCCAGAAAGAAGGCGAATACTTCTTTGATACTTATTCACCCATGGCCAGATTGACCACTATTCGAGTACTACTATCCCAGGCTGCCTCGCATGGTCTTCTCGTTCATCAAATGGACGTTAAGACGGTTTGCCTAAATGGAGAGTTGGATGAGGAGATTTATATGGAACAGCCGGATGGATTTGTGGTAGGTGGTCAAGAAGGAAAGGTGTGTAAGTTGTTGAAATCTTTGTATGGTCTTAAGCAAGCACCTAAGTAGTGGCATGAGAAGTTTGAAAGAACTTTAACTACTGAAGGCTTTGTTGTTAACGAAGCTGACAAGTGTGTGTACTGTCGCTATGGTGGGGGCGAGGGAGTCATCTTATGTCTGTATGTTGATGATATACTAATTTTCGGGACCAGTCTTGATGTTATCAAGGAGGTCAAAGACTTTCTATCTCATTGTTTTGAGATGAAAGATCTAGGAGTGGCTGATGTGATCTTGAACATCAAGCTGCTAAAAGATGACGATGGTAGGATAACACTTCCTCAATCTCACTATGTGGAAAAGATCTTGGGTCGCTTTGGGTATAGCGACTGCAAGTCTTCTCCTACGCCATATGATCCTAGCATGTTGGTTCAAAAGAATCAGGGAGATCCCAAGGATGCTAAAGATCAGCTAAGATATTCTCAGATTATTGGCTCGCTTATGTATTTGGCCAGCGCTACGAGGCCTGACATCTCTTTTGTTGTTAGCAAGTCGAGTCAATTTGTGTCAAATTCTGGATATGTTCATTGGCAGGCCCTTGAAAGGGTCTTGCATTATTTGAAAGGCACTACGAGCTATGGGGTTCACTGATGGCGCGGTGATGATGATGCCAGAAAACTTGATTGTGTGTAGTAAATGACCGGCCAGTTGGAAACCCCAAGAGAAGGTTTGATGAAGATAGCAACAAGTTTTCCCTCAGTTATGAAACCAAGGTTTAATCGTCCAGGAGGAGGATGAATTACGACTGAAGGTGATGCCCACTAGCTTCGCGACAGCTTCGGACAATTTATAGGGCGCCTCGTCCAAGCTTTGCTTTGCGAGCGGCAACGTGGAACCTGCACATAACACAACCAAATACTTTGTTCCCAACTTACGATGAGGTTGTCAGTCTCACCGGTTTGCTTGAAACAAAGGGTATGAGCATATTGAGTGGAAAGCAATAGTAATATGCGAGTAAAGTAAATAGTGCGAGTAAAGTAAACATGTGATAGCAATATAAAGGAAATAGGGCCGGGGTCCACAGTTCACTAGTGGTGTCTCTCCATAAGATAAAATAATATATGCTGGGTAAACAAATTACAGTTGGGCAATTGATAGAATAAAGACAACGTGCATATGTCGAGAGGATCACTATGAGATTTACTCTGGGCATTACAACAAGATACATAGACCGCTATCCAACTGCATCTATGACTAATAATCCACTTGTGGCAAATCAATCCGAGAACTCCACAAGTATTAAGTTGCGAACAACAGATAATTGCATTAAGCAAAGTGTGTAATGTAAACAAAGCATATGCCCTCGAGCATATGAATGTTGTTTTTTCCCTAATGGCAACAACACATCTACAACCTTAGAGGTTTCTGTCACTCCCCTAGATTAAATAGAGGCATGAACCCACTATCGAGCATAAATACCCCCTCTTGGAGTCACTAGCAACTACTAGGCCAAGATAGCTACTAACAACGGAGAGCATGCAAGATCATAAACAACATAGAGATAACATAAGATAAAATTCAGTACTTCAACTCAATCATAACACCAATATTCATCAGATCCCAACAAACACAACATGTAGAATTACATAACGGTGATCTCGATCATGTAAGGCAGCTCACGAGATCTAAACATGAAGCACATGGTGGAGAAGACAACTATCTAGCTACTGCTATGGACCCATAGTCCAAGGTAGACTACTCACTCATCACGCCGGAGGCAAGCATGGCGATGAAGAAGACCTCCGATGGAGATTCCCCTCTCCGGTAGGGTGCCGGGAAGAGCTTCTGGACCCTCCCGATCTTCGGGTCGACGGCGGCGGCGGATCGCGATGTGTTCTAAAAAAGTGATCGGGTATTTAGGTTTTCCCATCGGGGGGTCTTTATAGGCGAAGGTACGTCGTCAGAAGTGGACCAGGGGGCCCACACCACAGGCCGGTGCGGGCCAGGGGTGGGCCGCCCCCCCTTGTGGTGTGGCCACCCTCTGGTCCGGCTCCGTCTCCTCTTCGGTGTTCTGGAAGCTCCGTGAAATATCTGGACGTCTGGCTTTAGTTTCATCCAATTCTGAGAATATTTCCTGTGTAACTTTTCTGAAACACAAAAATAGCAGAAAATAGGAAACTGGCACTGTGGCATCTCGTTAATAGGTTAGTTCCAGAAAATGCATAAAAATGCCACGAAGTGTAACGAAACACTAAGCAAATGGTGTAAAAACAAGCATGGAGCATCAAAAATTATGGATACGTTGGAGACGTATCAGCATCCCCAAGCTTAACTCCTGCTCGTCCTCGAGTAGGTAAGTGATAACAAAAGAAATAATTTTTGAGGTGACATGCACCTACACAATCTTGATCATCTAAGTAAGCGTTGTGCGCTGGGATCAAAAGAACTTAAAACATGGGCATGAAAGATATAATCTTGATAGAAGCAACTTAGCAACCATGTTATAACATGAAAATGAACACAAACAAAAGATCATGAAAATGAAACAATGAAAGTCAAACGTGTGTTCAAATCATAAGGAAAAACATACAAATGGTTTTCAGCTTGTCCTTCATGGAGAGCAAAACATAAATGCATAGGACACCTTCAAATTTAAGAGGGCGACTAGATACAAGTAATTTGAGAACAAGTGAAACCAACAATATGAATCAATCAATGAAAACTTTGGGGACAATGCACATTATACTCAGAATGACAACTATGCTCTCTTAATGGTGCATAAAGATAGAAGGTGGTGACTCAACATAAAAGTAAAAGAAAGGCCCTTCGCGGAGGGAAGCAATGATTGTAAGTTTTATAAACCTTCAAAAATTATGGTACTTACCGGCTTTGAGCTCTCATTGCCCCCATCATAAGCATCTTGAATGGTTAAAGTTAATGTGAGAACACTTATGCTGCATATGCTTGACAAATCATAAGTTGAAAACCTCGTGTCCCATGAAATACAAATACCCAAACCTCATGCTACTCGACTTAGAGTCCCAAGCAAGCTCTTGTCATTGTAAATATATGTGTATCATCGAGAACTGCCAATGGGGTACCTCCTGCCCGATGACATGGAACAAACCCACATCAAAATGATAAGACAAACAGACAATGAACATCTCGGCATCTCTTTTATTTACCATTGGTATAGCTTTTTATTGTGAGATGCGTCGTTGAATGTTCACTATGGGCATGCAGTAAATTTCCACCATGAATTATGCATGGCTTAGATTAGCGGCCCAGTCATTTTGCTAACACATATAAAAACTCCATGATCCCACAAGATTCCCAACTTATTTCACATCGCGAGTATCCATAAACAAAAGATCACAATATCAACTCAAATGAAAGATAGTGCAATGTTGAAAGCTTGCCCCATAACGGCATGGCTGGGATAATTCCCAACCTACAACTTGCAAGCATAACAACTCAATATAAGAGACCACAATGTCAAAATTTTAAAACGAGAAAAGTAAAGTGTGCCATCCGATTCGTGAGAGCTTTACTGACCAATTTTCGCATAACACCAAAAAGAGTTTAATTTGAAGGATAGATAAAAGCAAGTCAAATGTACTTTGGAATAGCAAATTGCTAATAGGTATGTCTGGTGGACGCTTTGGCAAACTTGGTTTTTAGGAGTTGGATGCACGAGTAGAGCTCATACTCAGTACAAAATGAAGGCTAACAAAAGACTGGGAGCGACCAACTAAGAGAGCAATAACGGCCATAATCATACAGAGCGACAAAGCGACATTAAAAGAAGTATAAGATGGCATCAAAAGTCAAAAACTAAATGATCATAGAGGCTATGGTGACTTTGTATGAGTCAAACATGTGTGAGCATGCGCCAAGTCAACCCAAATAAAGCATCAAAGGAGAAAACCAAAATAATGCTTCCAAATAATTAAAACAATGCATGATTTTTTCAAAGGCTCATTAAGCAATCTCAGTTATTTGAGACAAGTCATGCTACAGCCAAAATCACTAAGCATACTATCAAAAAGACATCAAGCACGACATGCAAAAGCCTAGGCCGCAGTCTACACAAGCTCCTTCTTGAACCACTTTTTTGCGTAAAGCTTTTTCTCTTTTCCAACACCATTCAAAAATTTTATAACCAACTCTTTTGATGAAAACCAACATGGACCAGAGGTAAAAATACACCTTGATGAAAAGATATAACAAGATCTGAACAGAAATCAAGGCAAAAAATAAAAGCTAAACGCAGTTCTAGAAAAAGAGAACACTCGTGGAAACGAATAAAGTGAAAAACGGAGTGTTCTTGGCAAATGAAAAGCAAGGCAACTTCTCCAAAAGAAACCATTTATTGCAGCAAACAAAACTAAACAAAACTGAAAACTAAAAACAACTGACGCTCCAAGAAAAACGCATAATGCATGAAGCAATAAAAATATAGTGCGTTGAAAGGTGACCTGATTTTTGCCGATGAAGAAGGGGTGCCTCGGGGGCATCCCCAAGCTTTGACGCTTGTACTTCTTGGATATTTCTTGGGGTGACATGGGCATCCCCAAGCTTGAGCTTTTGTCCATTCTTCAACTCATCTCATCATTCTCCAATCCCTACACTTGAAAACTTCCTTCATACAAAACTAAACACAAATCTATTAGCAACATTAGTGTAAGCATAACATTGAATCAACCCCTTTTTGCTTTAGGTTTCAACTCAAAACCACCACATATAAAGTATATACTACTGTAGCAATTCCCCAAAAGTTTTGTGATCAAAAGAACTAAAAAAGAAAGTGATAAAGCGGCAAACACAAATATTGGTAGAAATCTGTCAAAACAGAACAGCTGACAAAGGTCGAATTTTTAGAGGGTTTTTTGTTGCTCAAATCAAAAAGTGTTCAACTAATGAAAGTTTGGATATAACCTGGGGCATATGCACAAGAAATCGCAGGTCCAAAAGATATAAAGAGAATTTTCACGAATTTTTACGGTGCAGCACCGAAAACTATTTCAGGACAGCAACATCCCCAAATCTTACCTCACTTAAATTAGAGGCTTCTCTTGGCACAAAAACAAATTAAAAATGATAAAGAGAAGTCATTACAGTAGTAATAACTTCCATGACTCAAATAAAAGAAAAAGAACTGAATGTAAAACATTGGGTTATCTCCCAAGAGTGTTTTTCTTTAACGCCTTTGAGCTAGGCGCAGAAAATGCGAATCAAGTAATATCAAGTGATGAAGCATCAAGCTCATAATTTGCTCTAAGAATAGAGTCAAAAAGTAATTTCTTCCTCTTTCTAGGGAAGTGTTCCATACTTTTCTTGAGTGGGAATTGATATTTGATGGTGCCTTCCCTCATATCAATGATGGCACCTACAGTTCGAAGAAAGGGTCTTCCCAAAATAATAGGACATGAAGCATTCCATTCAACATCCATGACAAGAAAATCAACGGGAACAAGGTTATTATTAACCATAATAAGAACATCATTAATTCTTCCCAAAGGTTTCTTCTTAGCAACATCAGCAATAGGAACATCATAATAACACTTTTCAAGCGGTGGTAAATCAAGCATGTCATAAATTTTTCTAGGCATAATAGAAATACTAGCACCTAGATCACATAAAGCATGGCAATCAAAACCATTAACATGCATATCAATGATGGGTTCCCAACCATCTTCTAACTTCTTGGGAACATAAGCTTTTTGCTTCAACTTTTCATCCCTTATTTTCATGAGAGCATTGGTAATATGCTTAGTAAAAGCAACATTTAAAGAACTAGCATTGGGAGTCAAAGAAAGCTTTTGTAAGAACAAAATAACTTCAGATATATTGTAGCCATCAAAATCAATATCATTATGGGAAATAGAGCTATCATCTCCTACACTCCGAAAAATTTCAGAACACTTTTGAGAAAAAGTTTTGGCAGTTTTAGGCTTTTTAACACAAGGAGCAGGAGTTTTCCCTACACCAATCAAAGTAAGAGGATTGCTAGCATTAGGAGCAACATCATTAGAGGTAGTAATGGTACATACCTTCATCTTTCTAGCCATCTCATCTTCTCTTTCCCACCTGGCATGCAATTCTGCTAGCATCCTAACATTTTCATCAATTCTAACTTGGATAGCATTTGCAGTAGCAAAAACATTGTTCTCTTTAACCTCATTAGGCAACACTTTTAATTTCAGAAGTTCAGCATCATGAGCAAGGCTATCAACTTTAGAAGCAAGAATATCAATTTTGCCTAACTTTTCCTCAACAGACTTGTTAAAAGCATTTTGCTTGCCGATGAAGTCCTTGAGCATTACCTCAAGCTCGGAGGGCGCGGCCCTAGTGTTGTTTGAGGAATTACCATAAGAGTTACCATAACCATTACCATTGGTAGACGGATACGGCCTATAATTGTTACTAGCAAAATTGTTTCTATAAGCATTGTTGTTAAAATTATTATTTCTAATGAAGTTTACATCAACATGCTCTTCTTGAGCAACCAAAGTGGCCAAAGGAACATTATTAGGATCTACATGAGTCCTATCATTAGAAAGCATAAGCATAATAGCATCAATCTTATCACTCAAGGAAGAGGTTTCCTCAACAGAATTTACCTTCTTACCTTGTGGAGCTCTCTCGGTGTGCCATTCAGAGTAATTTACCATCATATTGTCGAGAAGCTTTATTGCGGCGCCCAAGGTAAGGGACATAAAAGTGCCTCCAGCAGCTAAATCAAGTAGGTTCCTCGAAGAAAAATTCAGTCCTGCATAAAAAGTTTGAACAATCATCCAAGTAGTCAGTCCATGAGTGGGACAATTCTTTATCATAGATTTCATTCTTTCCCAAGCTTGAGCAACATGTTCATTATCAAACTGACTAAACTTCATAATATTGCTACACAAAGCTATAATCTTAGCAGGAGGATAGTATCTACCAATAAAAGCATCCTTACACTTAGCCCATGAATCAATACTATTTTTAGGCAAAGACAGCAACCAATCCTTAGCTTTTCCTCTCAAAGAAAAAGGAAACAACTTAAGCTTAATAATATCACTTTCAACATCCTTATATTTTTGCATCTCACATAGCTCAACAAAATTGTTGAGATGAGCTGCAGCATCATCAGAACTAGCACCAGAAAATTGCTCTTTCATAACAAGGTTCAACAAAGCAGGCTTAATCTCATAAAAATTTGCAGCAGGAGCAGGTGGCGCAATAGGAGTGCAGATAAAATCACTATTATTCGTGCTAGTAAAGTCACACAACTTGGTGTTTTCAGGAGTAGCCATTCTATTAAACTAAAAGCAGACAAGTAAAAACAACTACAAAGGATTCTAATTTTTTTGGGTTTTTGATAAAACGATGCAAGTAAAAATAAAGTAAAAGCAAAACTTAAAACCAAGTAAAGGATGTGCGTGCGAAAACTCCCCTTGCAGAAGTCTTCTTCCTCCCCGGCAATGGCGCCAGAAAACTTGTTGATGGCGTGGTGATGATGATGCCAGAAAACTTGATTGTGTGTAGTAAATGACCGGCCAGTTGGAAACCCCAAGAGAAGGTTTGATGAAGATAGCAGCAAGTTTTCCCTCAGTTATGAAACCAAGGTTTAATCATCTAGGAGGAGGATGAATTACGACTGAAGGTTATGCCCACTAGCTTCGCGATAGCTTCAGACAATTTATAGGGTGCCTCGTCCAAGCTTTGCTTTGCGAGCGGCAACATGGAACCTGCACACAACACAACCAAATACTTTGTTCCCAACTTACGATGAGGTTGTCAATCTCACCGGTTTGCTTGAAACAAAGGGTATGAGCATATCGAGTGGAAAGCAATAGTAATATGCGAGTAAAGTAAACAATGCGAGTAAGGTAAACAGGTGATAGCAATATAAAAGAAATAGGACTGGGGTCCACAGTTCACTATTGGTGTCTCTCCATAAGATAAAATAATACATGCTGGGTAAACAAATTACAGTTGGGCAATTGATAGAATAAAGACAACGTGCATATGTCAAGAGGATCACTATGAGATTTACTCTGGGCATTACAACCAGATACATAGACCGCCATCCAACTGCATCTATGACTAATAATCCACTTGTGGCGAATCAATCCGAGAACTCCACAAGTATTAAGTTGCAAACAACAGATAATTGCATTAAACAAAGTGTGTAATGTAAACAAAGCATATGCCCTCGAGCATATGAATATTGTTTCCCCCTAATGGCAACAGCACATCTACAACCTTAGAGGTTTCTGTCACTCCCCCAGATTAAATAGAGGCATGAACCCACTATCGAGCATAAATACCCCCTCTTGGAGTCACTAGCAACTACTCGGCCAAGATAGCTACTAACAACGGAGAGCATGCAAGATCATAAACAACATAGAGATAACATAAGATAAAATTCAGTACTTTAACTCAATCATAACACCAATATTCATCGGATCCCAACAAACACAACATGTAGAATTACATAACGGTGATCTCGATCATGTAAGGCAGCTCACGAGATCTAAACATGAAGCACATGGTGGAGAAGACAACCATCTAGCTACTGCTATGGACCCATAGTCCAAGGTAGACTACTCACTCATCGTGCCAGAGGCAAGCATGGCGATGAAGAAGACCTCCGGTGGCGATTCCTCTCTCCGGCAGGGTGCCGGGAAGAACTTCTGGACCCTCCCAATCTTTGGGTCGACGGCGGCGGCGGATCACGATGTGTTCTAGAAAAGTGATCAGGTATTTAGGTTTTTCCCATCGGGGGGTCTTTATAGGCGAAGGGGCGTCGTCAGAAGTGGATCAGGGGGCCCACACCACAGGCCAGCGCGGGCCAGGGGTGGGCCTCGCCCCCTGGTGGTGTGGCCACCCTCTGGTCCGACTCCGTCTCCTCTTCGGTGTTCTGGAAGCTCCATGAAATATCTGGACGTCTGGCTTTGGTTTCGTCCAATTCCGAGAATATTTCCTGTGTAACTTTTCTGAAACATAAAAACAGCAGAAAACAGGGAACTGGCACTATGGCATCTCGTTAATAGGTTAGTTCTGGAAAATGCATAAAAATGCCACGAAGTGTAACGAAACACTAAGCAAATGGTGTAAAAATAAGCATGGAGCATCAAAAATTATGGATATGTTGGAGACATATCATTCACTACTCTGGGTATCCAAGGGTACTTGAAGGGTATAGTGACTCAAATTGGATTTCTGATGCCGATGAGACAAAGGCCATGAGTGGCTATTTGTTTACACTTGGTGGTGGCGATGTTTCCTAGAAGTCTTGCAAGCAGACCATCTTAACAAGTTCAACTATGGAAGCAGAACTCGCAGCATTAGACACAACTACTGTTGAAGCAGAGTGGCTTCGAGAGCTCTTGATGGACTTGCCTGTGGTTGAAAAACCCACACCCGCATTTCCTATGAACTGTGATAATCAAACTGTGATCATCAAAGTAAACAGTTGTAAGGAAAATATGAAGTCATCAAGACATGTGAAGAGGAGATTGAAATCTGCCAGGAAAATGAGAAACTCTAGAGTTATTGCATTGGATTATATCCAAATGTCTAAAAATCTGGCAGATCCCTTCACAAAGGGTCTATCACGTAATGTGATAGATAATGCAATGAGGGAGATGGGTTTGAGACCCACACTTTGAGTTGCTCACAGTGGTAACCCACTCTATGTGATCGGAGATCCCGTGAATTAGAGTTGGGAGACAAGCTGTTGGTCAGCTGGGAGGAGAGTATCCTTACATTATACTACCACTCCATATAGATGCAATACTCTCCTATTCTGCATGGAAGGTTGATATTTATCTTAATGTGTTGTAAGTGGCTTATTTATAGCAAAGATGTTGCCTGCAGAACATCTTTTGAAGAACACACCTATATGAGTCTGACTGTCAAACGTCGTAGTCTATGGGAGTTGGGTGCTCTCTAATAAACTCATGAAAGGCCATAGAGTATGACGCATAAGCTCCAAACCACAGGGAAGCCTTGTGATGGCTAGTTGATGAAGGAGATTATTCTTCTTCGTCCCCAGTAGCAATCCTTGTGCGTGGTGTATGACCAGCCCGTTGGGAACCCCAAGAGGAAGGTATGATGAGTATAGCAGCTGGTTTTCCCTCAGTTAAGAAACCAAGGTTTAATATCGGTCAGGAGAGGAGAGACAATGACGACTGAAGGTGATGATTGCTAGTTTGCGACAGCAGCGGACAATTTATATATGGCGCCTCGTCCAAGCTTTGCTTGCTAGCTGCAACGTGGAATCTGCACACACACAAACAAATACTTTGCTCCCAACTTACGATGAGGTTGTCAATCTCACCGGTTTGCTTGAAACAAAGGTTATGAGTGTATCGAGTGGAAAACAGTAAAAGTATGCGAGTAAAGTAAACAGTGCGAGAAAGTAAACAGGTGATAGCAATATGATGGAAATAGGACCGGGGTCCACAGTTCACTAGTGGTGTCTCTCCATAGATAAAATAACACATGCTGGGTAAACAAATTACAGTTGGGCAATTGATAGAATAAAGATAACGTGATATGTCAAGAAGATCACTATGAGATTTACTCTGGGCATTACAACAAAATACATAGACCGTCATCCAACTGCATCTATGACTAATAATCCACTCCCGGGGATATCAATCCGAACACCCCAAAAGTATTAAGTTGCGAACAACAGATAATTGCATTAAGCAAAGTGTGTAATGTAAACAAAGCATATGCCCTTGAGCATATGAATGTTGTTTTCTCCCTAGTAGCAACAACACATCTACCACCTTAGAGGTTTCTGTCACTCCCCCAGGTGAAATAGAGGCATGAACCCACTATCGAGCATAAATACCCCATCTTGGAGTCACTAGCAACTACTCGGCCAAGATAGCTACTAACAACGGAGAGCATGCAAGATCATAAACAACATAGAGATAACAAAAGATATAATTCAGTACAGCAACTTAATCATAAACACCAATATTCATCGGATCCCAACAAACCAAACATGTAGAATTACATAACGGTGATCTCAATCATGTAGGGCAGCTCATGAGATCTAAACATGAAGCACATGGTGGAGAAGACAACCATCTAGCTACTGCTATGGACCCATAGTCCAAGGTAGACTACTCACTCATCGCTTCGGAGGCAAGCATGGCGATGAAGAAGACCTCCGGTGGCGATTCCCCTCTCCGGCAGGGTCCGGGAAGAGCTTCTGGACCCTCCCGATCTTCGGGTCGACGGCGGTGGTGGATCGCGATGTGTTCTGGAAATCTGATCGGGTACTTAGGTTTTTTCCGTCGGAGGGTCTTTATAGGCGAAGGGGCGATGTCAGAGGAGGGGCCAGGCGCCCTCACACGGGGGTAGCGCGGGCCAGGGGCTGGCCGCGCCACCCCTGTGTGTGGGCCCCTGGTGCCTCGCCTTGTGACACCCCACCTTTGGATTAAGGTGGAACACCTGTGTTATGTGCTATTCCCTGGATCAATGATAGCACCACAGAACAAAATATAGTATTCATCACATAGTATCGAGATTACACGCAGATCCAGATACATAAGTCTCACGATTATTACAAGTTCCTTGGTCACGTAGACCGACAAGGATAAACAGAGTTCAACTTAAGCACAACGGAAATATAAAAATAGCGAGCCTCCATCTTCAGCATGCGCCACAGGCAGTCATGTTGGTATGTAGACTCGGGATCCTAACACTTCACTCCTCATCAGAAGAACCTGCACATTTAATTATGCAGCCCCAAGTATGGGGGTCAGTACAATGATGTACTGGCAAATGACACTTATTTGGTGGCAGTTGTGAAAGATCTAGCTACATGCTATTTGGCTGGTGGATCTCTGGGCTAGATTTGCATAAAGCCAATTTTGTCCTATTTAAGTCAAGATTTTAATTCAAAGATTTTATTTTGAAGGGTTGAAATAACCCCCAAACACTACATAGTTGCAAGTTATGTAGCACTGGGCGCAATTCAACAAGGTTGGAACCTCAGGCACCACCACCCCTTCGGAGTGTATGGTCCTTAGTTCCTACCTAGGGTTTCTAGACAAGATTTTAATAATTCAGAATCGGTGATGAGATTATTCCGTACATTCCATGTCTAGAGACTCAATTGTCCATAACCGAGGACACGGCTAATCGATTAGATTTAAACACCTTGCAAGGGTTGTGCACTTTCACCTTACGATTCATTTCATGCCCATACATGAATTGAAACGAGACCTTTTAGAAGGAGAGGACAACTAACTTGGCAAGCACCGTTCCCAACCTATAATTTGACTACCACCACTTCTTGCCGACAAGTTGTACTCCCACATTCTAATCAGTCCAGACAGAGCCCATAATGTCATAAGGCTGCACTGGAAGTACACTAAGCATGGAAGACATAGCCATCTCTTTATTCCTGGGTGGCCATCCCGAGCGGCATTCGGTTCCCACATCCTCTTATGAGGCTTGCGTCCCCGAACCCACCTACCTCGCCTCATCTTATCAAACCATTCCACCCAGGTGTTTCATTTTAGTTGAAGTTCTTAACTTTTCACAAAACACCTTTCCAGTGATCTTAGCATGGCATCAAATTAACAAGTACTTAGCATCCTAACAGGTGGGGTTTGAGGGGTAGCTACACACTACTAGGATCTAAGCATTGATAAAACAGTTGAGTAAAACACCTATCATGCAATACTACAAGAGGTGAGTATACTAATGCATAAGTAAAATGGGTAAGGGACATGTGTGTCACTTGCCTTGGTAGCAGCTTGCACACTCACAACAGTTACAATAGTAGCCTTGCTCCTCTTCAAAATCTATTCAATCCAAACAATCAAGCAATCAATATTCTATTTCTAATGACAATCATAGACATGTATGCATGTGTGCAAGTATGCAGATGACATTTTAATTTCACACACTATGTGAGTGTGTGAAGAGGTTGATTGGGTGGATCAAGTGGCTTTTGAAAACAAGTGTGGTGTTGGAAAGGTTTTTATTAAATAAATAACAAGGTATTTACAAAAGCGCATTTGATGCATCAGGATAGTACTTTAGAAAATTTAGTTCTGGTTGGTACTATCCTGCAAAAATAAGTTGGAGCTACCACTGGTTGGGTGACAGTAACATGAAGCTACTGCAGGTGGTTTTACTCAAAAAGAGTTTTTAGAAAACAATTAGTGAAGAAAAAGGTGATTTGAGCAAATTTAACCATAGCAAGTTTGTGCACGTTTTAACTTTGAAAACTTTTGCTTCTGGAGTGTTCTAAATGTTCCAAGGATTCCATAGACTACAAATTTGTAGCATTTGGACTTACAGAACAAAAGTTACGAATTTAATACGAATCCTAGGGCTTGATTCAGATCTGCCAATGGATTCAAAATAAACCCATAAAATAATAGGTTTTAATGAATCATCGGATTCTACACTTCCCAAGGATTCCAACGGTATATTATTTGCTATTTTTCGAGTTACGGATCAAAAGTTATGATTTTTCAAAGATTTGGATCAAATCTGATTTGAAAACCTAAACGAAATCTGTTTTGAACTGAGGCTGGCCACGTGGCAATCTGTGGTTTGTCGGTACCGGTTCGTGCGGATCAGCTCTGTGGTGCGTTGGATCTAAGTGGATGTGGACGCACGAGATCAACCAGTGCCGGTTCGGTAAGTGATTCTATCAGATCCACTGGATCTCGATCTGACGGACGGGGTGAAAGGAGGGGAGAAGCTCACCGGGGTGGCTAGGTTTCCGGCGAGATACGGCCAGGGAGAGGTCGACGGCGAGCTTCCGTTGAACGGCGACGGCGAGGAAGTGGCTGACGGGGTGTAGAAGAGGACGAAGAGCTCGAGTGCTTGATCGACGACTTCGATTCCTTCCTGTAACTACGACGAGGAGCGGCTGGAGGAGCTCCAGGCGACGGTGACCTTCGGCCGAGGATGGTTGTGGCGATTTGCTGCGAGTTTTGGGCGAAGAAAGGCATGATGAGGTGCGCACGAGCATGTTAAGAAGATAGGATAGGGTGAGAGGGCTCGGGGACTCACCGGTTGGCAGTAATCGACGGCGTATAGCTGCAGGTCTGCGGAGCTCCGGCGAGCGATTTGGGCAGCCCTGCGGCGTCGTTTCAGAGGGGAAAGGGAGGGGCGAGAGGAGGGGTGCGGGGGCTTTATAGGGGCGGGCTTGGTGGCCAATTATGGCGCCAGTAATGCCGGGGAAGTAACGCCGGCGAACGTTACTGGGAGGGGGAGAGAGAGGGGGAGTGATGACGGTGATGACAGGTGGGTCCCACCTGTCGGCGAGGAGGGGAGAGGGGGCTGTACCGATTCGGGTTTGAGGGAAGGTGGGCCGTGGGCTGGTTTCTTCTCTAGGCCGAAAGGTTTCCCCGGGGTCCGATTTGATTTTTATTTTGTTTTCCTCCTTTTCTCTTTTATTCTGAATTTCAGTTTTGAGTTTTGAAGAGTTTCTTCTATTCAGATTTGAATGAAAACTGAGCTGACCAAACATGGTCCTTTTTAAGTGTGTTTTAGCAACTAAACCAGAGGTTTTGTGGTAAGAGGGAAGAAGAAATGATTTATGAAAATTTTGAACATAGAATCCAATTAAATAGGAAGTTAAGATCATTATCTTCCCACAATTGGTTTTCAAAAGAAATTTACTAAAGTAAAATATAGGATAGCTCCATGACAATGGAGTTCATTTTTAAAATACTTTCTTTCTGAGAACCTTTTGTAAATAAACTTTGGGGAAAAGGGGGCATTTGAACAATATTCTTTGAAGGATAAGGTTCAAAACTTTGGAAAAGACTTTGGTATGCAATATGCCATGAATGCATGATGAAATTTTAAATCTTGAAAAATCTGGGTCGTGACAGACTAACCCCCTTAAGATGAAGCTCGCCCTCGAGCTTCGGAAAGGCTAGCAAATAGGTGTGGGTGTTCTTCTCGAAGGGTATCTTCACGTTCCCATGTGGCTTCCTCTTCCGTGTGGTGATTCCATTGTACTTTGCAGAACTTGATGGTTTTGGTGCGTGTAGTTCTTTCTGCGGTCTCGAGTATCTTGATGGGTTTCTCCTCATAGGTCAAGTCACTTTCTAGTTGAACTTCTTCGAGGGGTACCGTATCGTTCAACGGTGTTTCTGACATCTCTGGATGGCATTTCTTTAGCTGACTCACATGGAACACGTTATGCATGGCCGAAAGAATTTCGGGTAGTTCCAGTTCATAGGCTACTTCTCCTTTGCGAGATAGGACTTTGAATGGCCCTATAAATCTTGGTGCTAGCTTACCCTTGATGCCAAACCTCTTAACACCACGGATGGGTGACACTCGGAGATAAGCTCTGTCTCCAACTTCATAGATGATTTCTCTACGCTTGCTATCCGAGTAGCTCTTCTGACGGGATTGGGCAATCTTTAATCTATCTTTGATCAACCTAACCTTTTCTTTAGCTTCTTGAATGATATCGGGTCCAAAGAAACTTCGCTCTCCTACACCACTCCATAGTAGGGGTGTAGTACATTTCTTGCCGTACAAGGCTTCAAATGGTGCCATCTCAATACTGGCTTGGTAGCTGTTGTTGTAGGAAAACTCAGCGTAAGGCAAATTGTCATCCCAGCTAGAACCATAGTCTAGGGCACATGCTCTCAGCATATCTTCCAAAATCTGGTTTACCCTCTCTGTTTGTCCATCTGTTTGCGGATGGAACGCTGTGCTGAATTCCAGTCTAGTTCCAAGTGATTCATGAAGTTGCTTCCAGAAGTGAGAGGTAAATTGGGTTCCTCTATCAGACACAATGCTTTTGGGAACACCATGGAGGCTTAATATCCTCTTCATGTAGATATCAGCTAGCTTTGCACTTGTGTAAGTGGTCTTTACTGGTATGAAATGAGCTACCTTGGTCAAACGATCGACTATAACCCAAATCGAGTCATATCCCGACTTCGTGCGGGGTAACCCAGTGATAAAGTCCATACCAATTTGATCCCATTTCCAATCCGGCACCTTTAGTGGTTGAAGTAGTCCGGCTGGTTTTTGATGTTCAGCTTTCACTCTACTGCACACATCACATTTGGCTGTATATTCGGCTATGTCTCCCTTCATATTGCTCCACCAAAATCTTTCTTTCAAGTCTAGGTACATCTTGGTATTTCCAGGATGAATCGAGTATGGGGTTTCATGGGCTTCTTGGAATATCAATCTTCTAATATCAGGGTCATCAGGTACACAGATGCGTTTCTCAAACCAGATAGTTCCTTGCTCATCTTCGCTAAAGTTTTTAGCTTTGTCTTTCCTCATGTTTTCTTTGATCTTCTCAATCTCTTTATCTCCTTTCTGTGCTTGGCGTATTCTGTCCATCAGGGTTGGGTGCATTACTAGCGATGCTACGTGACCTTGCGGCACTACTTCTAAGCTGAGGTCTCTCAGATATCTGCACAGATCTTCCGGCAACACTTCTGTTGATAGGCAGTTCACATAGGCCTTACGGCTCAAGGCATCGGCTACTACGTTTGCTTTACCAGGATGGTATTGCAAACTCAAGTCGTAATCTTTGATGAGTTCTAACCATCTCCTTTGTCTCATGTTGAGGTCCTTCTGAGTAAAGATGTACTTCAAACTTTTGTGGTCGGTGAATACTTCACATCTCTTTCCCAGCAAATAGTGTCTCCATATCTTCAAGGCGTGAACAACTGAAGCTAACTCAAGGTCATGAGTTGGATAGTTGAGCTCATGTTTCTTGAGTTGTCTAGAGGCATAGGCTGCTACTCTGCCATCTTGCATCAACACGCTTCCTAAACCTTGACGCGAAGCGTCGCAATACACCTGAAATTCCTTTTCTATATCTGGTAAGCACAGAATAGGTGCAGACACCAATCTTCCTTTCAACTATTGAAAACTGTTTTCACAAGCTTCAGTCCATTCGAACTTCTTTTCCTTCTTCAACAATTCTGTCATTGGTTTAGCTATTTTTGAAAAGTTCTCAATGAACCTCCGGTAGTATCCGGCCAATCCCAAGAAACTTCGAATTTCCCCAACATTCTTGGGTGGTTCCCATTCAGTTACTGCGGTCACCTTGGCTGGGTCGACTGCAATTCCCTCCTTGGATATAATGTGTCCAAGAAATCCTACTTCATTGAGCCAAAACTCACATTTGTTGAATTTAGCATATAACTTGTGCTCTCTGAGTTTCTCCAATATTACACGTAGGTGCTTTTCTTGTTCTTCCTTGCTTTTTGAGTAGACTAGGATGTCGTCAATGAAGACTATGACAAACTTATCTAGGAATTCCATGAACACTTTGTTCATCATGCTCATGAAGTATGACGGTGCATTGGTTAAACCAAAGGGCATCACCGTATATTCATACGAGCCATATCTAGTGACGAAGGCTGTCTTTGGAATGTCATGTTCTCTAATCTTGAGCTGAAAGTATCCAGATCTAAGGTCGATCTTAGAGAATACGCTAGCTCCTTCCAACTGATCAAACAAATCATTGATTCTTGGTAGTGGGTATTTGTTCTTGATGGTCACTTCGTTCAACGAACGATAGTCCATTACTAAACGTTGACTTTTATCTTTCTTCTCAACAAACAGAACTGGTGCTCCCCATGACGATGAACTCTCTCTAATGAATCCTTTTCCTAACTGTTCTGCTAGTTGTTTCTTGAGTTCTTTCAACTCATCGGTGGACATAGGGTAAGGTCTCTTTGCTATTGGCCCTGTGCCAGGTAGCAGATCAATGAGAAACTCTACATCTCTGTCAGGTGGCATTCCTGGTAACTCATCCGGGAACACATCGGGGTACTCATTCACTATGTGCACTTCATCTAGGCTAACCCCCTTAAGATGGTTTAGCCTAATATCATTAAAATCCAGTTGAGATTTGTATCTAATTCTTCTCCCTTCCGGGGTTGTAAGTGTAATTGCTCTGTTCACACAGTCTATGACTCCTCCGTAGGTAGTCATCCAATCCATGCCCAAGATTACATCTAAACCTTGCGAGTCTAGAATCACTAAATGAGTTGGAAACTTATATTTACCAATTTCCATAATCAGATCTCTGCAACCAGCGTTGACTAACAATTCTCCACCAGGGGAACTTACTTTAATGGTTTTTCCTATGGTTTCAGTGGGGAACCCATTTTTGTTTGCAAAAGTTCTTGATATGAATGAATGCGATGCTCCAGTGTCAAATAAAACCAATGCTGTAAATGAGTTGAGAGGAAACATACCCATCACTGCATCAGGTTCATTCATCACCTCCTCCACATTGAGGTGGTTCACTTGGCCCTTCTGAAATGGATTGGGCTTGGCAAGTTCGACGGTCTTGTTCTCCGGGCAGCTGGAGGAATAGTGACCAGGCTTCTTGCACTTGAAGCAGGTGACGCCCGAGAGATCCTTCTTGGGTTCAGTGTTGTGGCGATGCTGACCATTGTGTCCGCTGTGATGTCCACTGGAGCTATTTCCCTTGAATCCTCCGTTGTGCTTATGACCGCTGAAGTGGTTACCGTTTCCTTTGTTGAAACGATTCCCCTGCTTATGGAAATTGCTATGACCACTGCCCTCAGATGAGTGGTGCTTCTTGTGGAATGGTTCCACATGGTTCTTGTTGTTACTGAACTTCCTTTTACGGTTCTCCTCTTTCTTGATGTTGTTGTCCAGAGTGATGGCCTGATCAAGTAGAGACTGATAGTTGGGAGCATAGGCCACAGACAGGGGTATTTTGAGTTCTCCCTTAAGCCCACTGAGGAATTTTTCCTTCCTCTTTGCATTAGTATCAATATCTTCAGGCGCATACCTGGATAGAGCACAGAAGTCATCCATGTATTCTTTTAGAGTTCTTCCACCCTGACGCAGACTACGGAATTCTTCCTTCTTCACAGTCATAGTGCCCGAGGATATGTGAGCAGTGCGAAAGCCTTCTCTGAAGGTGTTCCAGTCCAGATCATCTATGGGGTGGGAAATCTGGTATGTCTCCCACCACATTGCTGCGGGTCCTTCCAGTAAGTGAGCTGTGAAGCGCACCTTTTCAGCATCAGTGCACTCGCAGGTGGTCAGATCCTTGTTGACCGAACGTAGCCAGTCATCAGCTACTATTGGCTCCGTAGCAGATGAGAACTTGTTGGGTCTCAGTCTCAGAAACCTTGCCAATCTATCCACCTGGGGTGGAGGTGGCGGTGGTGGTGGCGGAGGGTTATTATTGTTATTGGTATTGTTGTTTGCATTCGTCTGGAAGAACTGAGTCATCATTTGCATCAGCTGAGCCTGAGCTGCCACTAGTTGCTGAATTGCCGTATTGGTGTCATTGCTGTTGTTTCCATCATTGTTATTGCTATTCGGTGCACGTCGTGGAGGCATCTGAGGTAAGGTATAGCATAGATAAGTATTAGACAGATAAAGCTAAAGAAGTAAAGATCCTACCCATGCACAATACAACAAGCCAACCACAAACAATAAACAGGCATACAACATTGATTTTTAAAAGCTTTAAACTTTGAAGCGTACGATCTGACAAATTTAGAAGTAGGTACTAAAAGTTGATAAAGTAAACGATCGACGGTACTGTCATACCAACACGGTAAGACAATACAAACGTGCTATCACAAACGATACAAAAGATGATGGTGGTCAACTAGCCTCTCTTAACCCTCTTGAGGCACGAGAGGGGTAGAGGGTCTCGACGTTCTGTCTTCTCGAGGTCTCTCAGGGCCTTGGCCTCCCATTCCTCATAGGATAGACCATCACTAGGGGAATACACAATTCTCTCCTCGGGATCCTCTTCTTCTTCGGATTCTTCTTCCTTCTTACTTGCTTCTAACTCTGCAAGCTTCATCTTTAGCTTCTCATTTTCTGACTTCAGCTCATTGTTAGCTTCCTCAATCAGCTTCTTCTCATTTCCCAATTTCTGTATGTTGTTATACTGCAGCAGTAAGGTCTTCTCCAGAAGATGAGACCAGATGTCGTCTTGGAGAATTTTCCCGCCTAACTGTAAGGGTCCTTCAACAATCTTGAGCTTGTTCTCCAGTTGAGTCTTCTTATCATCCAACATTATGAGAGTTGATTCAGTCTCCATGATCTTCTTGGTGGTGAGATCCATGAGATCTCTAAACTGGTCCTGGTTGATAATCTGCTTCTTCAGCATGTCTTCTAGATTAACTGTGCAGCGCTCCCTCTCAGTGAGGTAGCCTCTCAGAAGGGAGTGGAACTCCTGGCCTCGACGATCCACTACATGCCCTCCAATAGATCGCTCTCCAATCATCCCATAAGCTGAGGGACGTGGGATGTGAGCTCTATACTTGTGGCGAATGCGGGCGATGGCGCCCTGCATGGCAATCTCCACCGAATACCTCCAGTCCACATATGCTTCGGTGTACTCCATCGTGGATTCTCCTTCTTCATCAAGTCTTCCTTGGATAGTAGTTTGGATTAACCACTTCTCCAGACCATACTCCTTGTACTGCATCTTCCCACAGAAAACCGGTGGTGGTATCTGAAGCTGGGTGGCGAGCTCTAGTAGTACTTCAGAGAAAAGGTAGTCTCCCTCACCAGCTACCACTCTCTCATCGTAGGTGTCCATCTACAACATTTTGAAAAGAAGAGGGAACGATCAGAACAAGAAGAGAAATACAAGTAAGAATGAAATGGTTAAGACAATAAGACTAGTATTATTTGTTTAGCAATTTGAAATAAAACTTGGGTTCTAAGGCCTTCCAATCCTAGGGTCTCGATCCTACAGGCAACACTATGCTCTGATACCATTTTGTGACGCCCCACCTTTGGATTAAGGTGGAACACCTGTGTTATGTGCTATTCCCTGGATCAATGATAGCACCACAGAACAAAATATAGTATTCATCACATAGTATCGAGATTACACGCAGATCCAGATACATAAGTCTCACGATTATTACAAGTTCCTTGGTCACGTAGACCGACAAGGATAAACAGAGTTCAACTTAAGCACAACGGAAATATAAAAATAGCGAGCCTCCATCTTCAGCATGCGCCACAGGCAGTCATGTTGGTATGTAGACTCGGGATCCTAACACTTCACTCCTCATCAGAAGAACCTGCACATTTAATTATGCAGCCCCAAGTATGGGGGTCAGTACAATGATGTACTGGCAAATGACACTTATTTGGTGGCAGTTGTGAAAGATCTAGCTACATGCTATTTGGCTGGTGGATCTCTGGGCTAGATTTGCATAAAGCCAATTTTGTCCTATTTAAGTCAAGATTTTAATTCAAAGATTTTATTTTGAAGGGTTGAAATAACCCCCAAACACTACATAGTTGCAAGTTATGTAGCACTGGGCGCAATTCAACAAGGTTGGAACCTCAGGCACCACCACCCCTTCGGAGTGTATGGTCCTTAGTTCCTACCTAGGGTTTCTAGACAAGATTTTAATAATTCAGAATCGGTGATGAGATTATTCCGTACATTCCATGTCTAGAGACTCAATTGTCCATAACCGAGGACACGGCTAATCGATTAGATTTAAACACCTTGCAAGGGTTGTGCACTTTCACCTTACGATTCATTTCATGCCCATACATGAATTGAAACGAGACCTTTTAGAAGGAGAGGACAACTAACTTGGCAAGCACCGTTCCCAACCTATAATTTGACTACCACCACTTCTTGCCGACAAGTTGTACTCCCACATTCTAATCAGTCCAGACAGAGCCCATAATGTCATAAGGCTGCACTGGAAGTACACTAAGCATGGAAGACATAGCCATCTCTTTATTCCTGGGTGGCCATCCTGAGCGGCATTCAGTTCCCACATCCTCTTATGAGGCTTGCGTCCCCGAACCCACCTACCTCGCCTCATCTTATCAAACCATTCCACCCAGGTGTTTCATTTTAGTTGAAGTTCTTAACTTTTCACAAAACACCTTTCCAGTGATCTTAGCATGGCATCAAATTAACAAGTACTTAGCATCCTAACAGGTGGGGTTTGAGGGGTAGCTACACACTACTAGGATCTAAGCATTGATAAAACAGTTGAGTAAAACACCTATCATGCAATACTACAAGAGGTGAGTATACTAATGCATAAGTAAAATGGGTAAGGGACATGTGTGTCACTTGCCTTGGTAGCAGCTTGCACACTCACAATAGTTACAATAGTAGCCTTGCTCCTCTTCAAAATCTATTCAATCCAAACAATCAAGCAATCAATATTCTATTTCTAATGACAATCATAGACATGTATGCATGTGTGCAAGTATGCAGATGACATTTTAATTTCACACACTATGTGAGTGTGTGAAGAGGTTGATTGGGTGGATCAAGTGGCTTTTGAAAACAAGTGTGGTGTTGGAAAGGTTTTTATTAAATAAATAACAAGGTATTTACAAAAGTGCATTTGATGCATCAGGATAGTACTTTAGAAAATTTAGTTCTGGTTGGTACTATCCTGCAAAAATAAGTTGGAGCTACCACTGGTTGGGTGACAGTAACATGAAGCTACTGCAAGTGGTTTTACTCAAAAAGAGTTTTTAGAAAATAATTAGTGAAGAAAAAGGTGATTTGAGCAAATTTAACCATAGCAAGTTTGTGCACGTTTTAACTTTGAAAACTTTTGCTTCTGGAGTGTTCTAAATGTTCCAAGGATCCCATAGACTACAAATTTGTAGCATTTGGACTTACAGAACAAAAGTTACGAATTTAATACGAATCCTAGGGCTTGATTCAGATCTGCCAATGGATTCAAAATAAACCCATAAAATAATAGGTTTTAATGAATCATCGGATTCTACACTTCCCAAGGATTCCAACGGTATATTATTTGCTATTTTTCGAGTTACGGATCAAAAGTTATGATTTTTCAAAGATTTGGATCAAATCTGATTTGAAAACCTAAACGAAATCTGTTTTGAACTGAGGCTGGCCACGTGGCGATCTGTGGTTTGTCGGTACCGGTTCGTGCGGATCAGCTCTGTGGTGCGTTGGATCTAAGTGGATGTGGACGCACGAGATCAACCAGTGCCGGTTCGGTAAGTGATTCTATCAGATCCACTGGATCTCGATCTGACGGACGGGGTGAAAGGAGGGGAGAAGCTCACCGGGGTGGCTAGGTTTCCGGCGAGATACGGCCAGGGAGAGGTCGACGGCGAGCTTCCGTTGAACGGCGACGGCGAGGAAGTGGCTGACGGGGTGTAGAAGAGGACGAAGAGCTCGAGTGCTTGATCGACGACTTCGATTCCTTCCTGTAACTGCGACGAGGAGCGGCTGGAGGAGCTCCAGGCGACGGTGACCTTCGGCCGAGGATGGTTGTGGCGATTTGCTGCGAGTTTTGGGCGAAGAAAGGCATGATGAGGTGCGCACGAGCATGTTAAGAAGATAGGATAGGGTGAGAGGGCTCGGGGACTCACCGGTTGGCAGTAATCGACGGCGTATAGCTGCAGGTCTGCGGAGCTCCGGCGAGCGATTTGGGCAGCCCTGCGGCGTCGTTTCAGAGGGGAAAGGGAGGGGCGAGAGGAGGGGTGCGGGGGCTTTATAGGGGCGGGCTTGGTGGCCAATTATGGCGCCAGTAATGCCGGGGAAGTAACGCCGGCGAACGTTACTGGGAGGGGGAGAGAGAGGGGGAGTGATGACGGTGATGACAGGTGGGTCCCACCTGTCGGCGAGGAGGGGAGAGGGGGCTGTACCGATTCGGGTTTGAGGGAAGGTGGGCCGTGGGCTGGTTTCTTCTCTGGGCCGAAAGGTTTCCCCGGGGTCCGATTTGATTTTTATTTTGTTTTCCTCCTTTTCTCTTTTATTCTGAATTTCAGTTTTGAGTTTTGAAGAGTTTCTTCTATTCAGATTTGAATGAAAACTGAGCTGACCAAACATGGTCCTTTTAAAGTGTGTTTTAGCAACTAAACCAGAGGTTTTGTGGTAAGAGGGAAGAAGAAATGATTTATGAAAATTTTGAACATAGAATCCAATTAAATAGGAAGTTAAGATCATTATCTTCCCACAATTGGTTTTCAAAAGAAATTTACTAAAGTAAAATATAGGATAGCTCCATGACAATGGAGTTCATTTTTAAAATACTTTCTTTCTGAGAACCTTTTGTAAATAAACTTTGGGGAAAAGGGGGCATTTGAACAATATTCTTTGAAGGATAAGGTTCAAAACTTTGGAAAAGACTTTGGTATGCAATATGCCATGAATGCATGATGAAATTTTAAATCTTGAAAAATCTGGGTCGTGACACGCCTCCTACTCTCCTTCGGATCTCTGGAAGCTTCCGGGTAAAATAAAACTTCAGGAACTTGTTTCGTCCAATTCCGAGAATATTTCCTGTTGACGAGGGTTAACTCGACAAATGTCCTAGATGAAGGACTTAGGATCGGGGAGATAGGGCGTCGGATGAACTCGAAGGTAAAGTTAGTCGAAATAGGTATGTGTCAAAAGTAAACTTGGGTGTTCAACCTGGCTTGCTTTCAATCTGGCCTACACCGTCCCCTCCTGGCCCCTATATATAGGTGGCCAGGTCTCGAGGATCGGGTAGGGTACGATACAGATTACAATATCGACATACGGTAAGAACTCGTATTCGACTATCATTACAATTGGGCCTAGCTTATCGGGCCTCAGGGGTACTCAACTAGCGGGCTCTATTAACTATATCCTTGTCAGTAGCCCCTGAGATTCTACCAGAATTGCAGATTCATGTTGAATCTCTAATTTTTAAATCTTCGACTTGATCAACTCTTTAATTTCTTCTTATCTTCAAATCTTCGACTTGGTCTTTCGACTTATTTTCTTAATATTCTTTCGCAAGGGGTTTTGATGAACAAGCCTGACAACTCTGACGGATCAAGAGGTCAGTTAACTGCCGGAATAGATACTTGTCACCTACTTCAAATTCAATCCCCTTGAACTTGAATTCGGTATACCGGTCAAACCCACTCTTTTGCCGCATTTAGGACTTATAAAGAATGAATCCCAGTGATTCTCAGGGTACCCAGTGCGTCCACCAGGATTTTCTTCGCGTCGTAGACACGGATACATACCAGCAGAGTGCATCCATGTGCGTATACCAGGCCACACAGGACGGATCCCGGGGTCTTACCTTCGCGATAACTCGCGGCATTCGAGTTTCGTTGCGATAACGTAACTCGAGAATTTTATATTTCGCAGCCAAGTTTCTGGCTGATAAAACCAAAGAATTTTGGATTTTAAATTGGTCTTCTTCGCTCCCGATGGGAGTAATCTCTCTTTAGTTTTATCGACTATGTAATCTCCTTCTGCATCTCCAGTATTGATTATCTTATCCTCTATCGGGTGCGCGCTCAGCGCTCCCAATGGGAGTAGCCCCCGAGGCTATGTTTGGCTATTTGTTAGTCAAGCATAGGCTCAAAGTCCGGCTCCTCTTTCTTCTGTGAACGTCTTACTGTTGCCGAGCCCCCAAGTCCAAGTCGAGGTTTTCATATCGTGCGACCATAGTCTCCTTTTCTTGTTTTCCTTCTTTGATATTATCGTCTGCTGTGCGCAGAATTTAACTCCTGCTGTAAAATACGTTTACGGGCTTTGCTGCAGCACGGGGGCCCAATAGTACGTGCTTATAAATAAAGCACCTGCTGGTAAAGGTAAAAAACCCTAATCAGATTCCTCCTCCGCCGCATCATCTTCTCTCTCCATCTAGGGTTTTCCGAGGTTTTTCCCTTGTTCACATGGCTGATGCTGAAGGTTCTCGTCTGAACCTTGGCTCCCCGGTGGCGCCACAAGGTCGGGGTCGCCCTCGTGGAAGTAAGAACAAGAACACCACGTCGCCCGCTGCAGGAACTTCTTTGGACGCTCCGGCTAAGCGTCGTCCCGGCCGCCCACCTGGTAGCAAGAACAAGCCCAAGGTGACTGGCGCTGCTCCAGGTCCAATCGCTCCTCCTCCTGCTGCTCCTGCTGCTCCTGCTGTGCCTCCCCAAATCTTTTCCTTCCTCTGCATTGCCATGGCGCAGTGCCGCGAGATTCAGCGTCTGCCACTGAATTTCACCCAGTTCATGGATGGGCGCGAACTGCGAGAGGTGGTTCTTCGCGAACAGTCTAGCAGTGGTATCCCATACGAGGTGGAGGTGTGGTATGATGGCGACGGCGAGCAGTACTTTAAGGGCGGCTGGTCGCAGTTTGCAGAAGACCACGACATCCATCAAGGCTTCTTCATGGCCTTCGACTTCCATATCGGCACGTCAAAGTTCGACGTGAAGATCTACGATGGCACCCTTTGTCAGAAGAAATATGAGGCTGAATTCCACTTCCATTAGGGTCTATCTTTTATGTAATCTTGTTTAATAATGTCCTTGCTACCATGTTTATGTGTAATGAATATTTGCACTTGGTGTTGATGTTTTTGCTAGTACCAGGAAAACAAGTCATTGTTCTGAGGTATACTTTTCCATCTATCGGGTTCTTTGTGAACCAATTTATAAGAAGAATATCGGGTTCCTTTGCGAACCAAGTTGTTTCAATATTTATCGGGTTGTCTGTACAACCTTATAGTGAAAAAAGTCTTCCAAGTCGCCATAAGAATTCCTCTCGTACGACCCGAAGGTTGAAGCCCCCAAGGCGAAGAAGTAAAAATATTTGTACAATTTTGTCGAGTTCAACCCAAAGAACCCGACCTGTGGCCTCATGTTCTGGGTTCAGAAGGTTAACTCGAATTTACTGATAATACTATTTTTATTCTACGCATAGAAACGTCGTAGCTGCTCTGCATTCCATGGGTTGCTCTCGTCCTTCCCAGTCTTCTTGTCTTATAGTCGATATGCTCCTCCTGGTATTACTTCGGTGACGATGTAAGGTCCCACCCAAGGGGACTCCAATTTGCCGTGGCTGTCTTGCCTAAGTCGCAAAACTAGGTCTCCCACCACGAAGGATCGTGGACGAACTCGACTACTATGGTAGTTTCGCAGGCTCTGTTGATACTGCATAGCCCTTTCTAATGCTTTATCTCTTGCTTCATCTAGTGCATCGACATCGTCTTGCAATGCTTCTGTTGACATTGTCTCGTCATATGCTGTCACTCTTGGAGCCTCGTGTGTAACTTCGACTGGAAGCACGGCTTCTGCGCCATGGACCAGGAAGAAGGGAGTTTCTTGAGTTGCTGCATTAGGTGTAGTTCTTAAGCTCTAAAGAATGGAGGGCAATTCTTCTACCCAAGCGCTCTTGGCTTTCTCGAGAGGTGCTAAGAGCCTCTTTTTTATCCCACTACATATCAGGCCATTGGCTTTTTCAACTTGCCCGTTTGTCTTCGGGTGCGCCATAGATGCGAATTTGAGCTTGATCCCTAATCCTTCGCAGTAACTCTTGAATTCCTTTGAAGTGAAATTTGTCCCGTTATCTGTGATGATGCTGTATGGTACACCAAAACGGAAAACTAATGACTTGATGAAGCTGATCGCTGCTGTAGAATCTTGAGTTGTTACCGGGGCTGCTTCCACCCATTTGGTAAATTTATCGACTGCCACTAGCATGTAAACATGCCCTCCTGGCCAGGATTTGTGCAACTTTCCCACTATGTCGAGGCCCCATTGCGCGAAGTGCCAAGATAATGGTATTGTTTGTAACTCTGCTGCTGGGGCATGCGGTCTAGATGCAAACCTTTGACATGCTTCATACTTTCGAACTATATCTTTTGCGTCCTCGATGGCTGTTAGCCAATAGAATCCTGCTCGAAAAGCTTTTGCCGCTATTGCTCTGCTGCTAGCATGATGACCACATACTCCGCCGTGTATGTCTTTTAATATTGTTTGTCCTTCCTGGGGCGTCACACAATGCTGCAAAACGCCAGTAATACTTTTCTTGTATAATATCCCCTGCAACACAACAAACGCTTTCGATCTTCGAGTTATCCTCTTGGCCTCCACTGCATCTTCTGGTAATTTCTTATTTATCATGTATGCAAGATATGGTTGCATCCATGTTTCTTCTATCATCATGACCTCCTCTGGCTCTGATGTAGCCCCCGAGCCTGCTGTAGTAGTCGAGCTTTTTCTACTTTTTATTGATCTTTCCACTATTTCCTCCCAAAATACTCCGGACGGCACAGGTAAACACTGTGACCCGATATTTGCTAAATTGTCGGCTTCTTCATTGCTGTTCCTGCTTATGTGCGAGACTTCGCATCCATCGAACGTTCCTTCTAGATAATGGTACAAATTTTTGTAGGCCATCATGTTGTCATTGATTGTGTCACATCTGTTCATAACTTGCTGGACAACAAGGTTGGAATCTCCAAATATTTTTAGGCGAGTTGCTCCACATGCTTTAGCCATCTTCATGCCTTGCAATAAAGCCTCATACTCTGCTTCATTGTTAGAAGCCTGTGGAAAGCTCATCCTTAATACGTACTTCAATTTGTCGCCATGAGGTGATATCAAAACTACCCCTGCGCCTGCGCCTTGGACCCTTTTAGAATCGTCGAAATACATTGTCCAAATACTGGATAAGTCTGGTGGTCCTGTGCTCTGCAGCTCCAGCCACTCTGCCGTAAAATCTGGCAAAACTTGCGACTTGATCGCCTTCCTTTTCTCGTACGTGATGTCCATGAGAGACAACTCGATTCCCCACAAAGAGACACGTCCTATTGCTGAAGGATTATTCAGTATGTTCGATAATGGCGCCTCGTTGACCACTATAATTGGGTGCACCGCGAAGTACTGTCGTAGTTTTTGTGCGGTTGTGAAGACACTGTATGCCAACTTCTGATAGTGCGGGTACCTCTGTTTTGTTGGAGATAACACTTCACTGATGAAATATACCGGCCTCTGGACGCCATGGGCCTTTCCTTCTTTGCTTCTTTCGACTACTAATACTGTACTCACCACCTAATGGGTTGCGGCGATGTACAATAGCAATGGTTCTTTTTCCTTTGGTGCGACCAGCACTGGTGGCGTGGAAAGCACTTTTTTCAACTGTGCAAACGCTGCGTCTGCTTCTTCTGTCCACTCGAATTTATCATCTGATTTTTTCATAAGTGCATAAAAAGGAAGCGCCTTCTCCCCTAGTCGAGCAACGAAACGACTTAGTGCCGCGACACGTCCTGCAAGTTTCTGTACGTTGTGTAGTTTCGTGGGTTTCCCCATTGTTAAGATTGCTTGGATCTTCTCTGGGTTTGCCTCTATTCCTCGTGCTGATACCAAGAACCCCAAAAGTTGTCCTGCTGATACACCGAAGGAACACTTTGTCGGGTTAAGCTTAAGCTTGTACCTGCTCAGGTTGTCGAAGGTTTCTGCCAAGTCGCTGATTAGAGATTTCTCTTCTCTTGTCGTGATGACTACATCATCAATGTAAACTTGGATATTGCGTCCTATTTGGCTTCCGAGGCAATTTTGCATCATCCGTTGATAAGTTGCTCCTGCATTTTTTAGGCCGAACGACATTACTTGGTAGCAAAACACTCCGTATGGTGTGATGAAGGCCGTTTTTTCTTCGTCCTCTTTCTTCAATTTGATCTGATTGTAACCAGAATATGCGTCCAAAAATGAAAGCCTCGCGCATCCCGCTGTGGAATCGATTATCTGATCGATGCGGGGTAGAGGGAAGGGATCCTTAGGACAATGCTTATTGAGAGATGTGTAGTCGACACATACTCTTTGTACGTCTGTATTCTTCTTGGGTACTATAACTGGGTTCGATACCCAACTCGAAGTTTTGACTTCTCTGATAAATCCGACATTTTCTAGCCTGTGCAGTTCTAACGCTATCGCCTTCCTTTTAGGTTCATCAAATCGCCTCAGTGGTTGCTTGACTGGTTTTGCCTTGGGATCTACATTTAGTGCGTGCTCGACGAGTTCCTTGGGAACCCCTGGCATGTCCGATGGACACCAGGCGAAGATTTCCCAGCGCTCACGGAGGAACTTGACGAGCGCGCCTTCCTATGCGGGATCCAAGTTTACCGCAATTGATGTCGTCTTGTTTGGATCTGTAGGATGGACCTGAATTTTCTTCGAGTCCTGCGTTGTGTCGAAAGCCTGATCTGGCAGGGATCGTCCAACGTCGGGTAGCACATTATGATCCGTTTCTCCTTTTAACCTCTCATATTCTGCTGTCATGCCGACGGTTTGTGCCATCCTGTTGAACTCTCTGTCGCATGTGTTGGCTACTTCAAAGCTCCCTTGTACTGTAATTGTTCCTTTGGGCCCTGGAATTTTCAATGTAAGATACGCGTAGTGTGGCACTGCCATGAATTTTGCAAATGCTGGGCACCCCAGGATTGCATGATATTGCGACGGCCAGTCCATAACTTCGAATTCCAGCTTTTCTCTTCTATAATTTTCACTACTGCCAAAACAGACATCGAGTTCTATCCTTCCCAAAGGGTAGTTTGCGGCTCCTGGTACTATTCCGTGGAAAGAGCAATCTGTTGGCTTCAAACTCGTCAGCGAGATGCACATTGCCTTTAGGGTTCTAGCGTATATTAAGTTGATGCCACTCCCTGCATCCATGAACACTCTTCCGATGTCGTACCCTCCTATTTGCGCCTTCAAGACCATAGGCGAATGGCCTGGCCTGGGAATTTTCCTCGGGTGATCTGCTCTACTGAACTTTACTGGTTGTTCCGACCACCATAGGTACTCTGTGGTAGCTGGTGGTGATGATATTGCTAGGTTTACTTGCCTGGATATGCTCTTTCGCTCTTTCTTTGACTTGGGCACTGGTTGAATCATGGCTGATATGTACACTTTTGATTCTAGGTGTCTTGCTAGCCTTTGCATTTGATATCCTTGACTTCTGTGTCTTTCTCCTTGCCTCCCTTCTTGGCTTGCGCCCATGGCGCTTTGCAACCTTAGGAACGTTCTGCAATCCTTCATCTGATGATTTGAGACCCTTTTTCCATCGAGATACGCGTAGTGGATTCGACAGGGTCCGTATAGCATATCCTCGGCCGACGGACCAGAGTACCTTGACTTTTCTACTCCTTTTGCCTGAAACCTCCTATTTTCATATCCTTCCTCTTCTTCTAGTACGTAACCCGCGGCTACCTGATTTTGCCTTCCATGGTTATCCCTGCTGCGGTGTCGTCTCCTTTGTCTGCTTATTCTGTCGACTTCTGGCGAACGTCCTCTTTTGTTGTTATACGCGTCCTCTCCATCAGCGAATTTGTTGGCTTGTTCCATTAGCTCGGCTACTATTGTGGGTCTTATTCTTCCTATTTCTTCCACAAGATCTGAACGACGAAGTCCTTCCGAAAAGGCGTCTATTGCTCGTTCGTCGGAGACTTCCTCTGCTGAGTTTTTGATTATACTCCAGCGTTGTATATAAGAACGTAGCATTTCGCCTTTCCTCTGCATACATGCTTTAACTTCCTCCAGTGATGCTGGGCGCTTGTAGGTGGAACGAAAATTTCTTGTGAATTGACTTTCGAGTTCCCCCCAACTTCCAATGGATTCGTCGGGTAGGGTATTCAACCAGGACCGTGCGGCGCCGGTGAGGTGCAGCTGCAAACTTTGCATTGCAGTCGCCTTTGTTCCCCCTAATATCTGTACTGCCTGCAGATAATCTGATAGCCATAAGGTAGGTTCTTGCGACCCGTCATACTTATTCTGGTCGTGTGGTAATTTAAATCCTTTGGGTATCTGCGTTTTGCGAACCCTATGGGTAAAGCACAATGCACCCATATCTTTATCGTCGTCCTCGTAATTATCTTCCCTCCAAGCATGTCACGATTTATTTACTCGAGCTTGTGCTATTATACTTCTTGCGTCCTCCTTCCTTTTCTGTCGCTTTTTCTCTTCTGATGACTCGCTATACTCGTCATCTGTGAAATTATATCTGAACTTTTCTTTTTGACTTCCCTTGTAGCTTGTCGACTTCGTCTCTGGACCTTGTTCCCTGATCTTTCCTTCTACTATTCCGAGGCTTCGTATCACTGCTCGGTGCATATCTTCTCGTGGGTCCCCAGGTTCTGGTCTTGTAGCTAGTAAATACGCGTGTGCTGCTACTAATGCTGCTTCTGGCTTTTTTTGTATGAAGTCATCTTCCTCCTCTTCTAGATGTGGGGTAGGGCTCCTTGAGTACCCTTCCTCTCTGTCGCGTGCTGTCGCCCCTCTGTTGTGTTTTGGGTCTCCGCGCCTTTCTCTGCTGTATTCTGAATCTTCACTATAGTCTTCCCAGTATTCCTCCCTTGATATACTGTTGTTGTCTTGAAAAATCATGTTTCTTTCCTCCCTTAGTTTCTTCCTGTGTTGGTACAATGCATACTGATATCCCATTAAAACTTCTCTTCTCGATCCTTCGGGTACTTCTGTACCATGATTAATAGCTGTCTTGATCATTCTCCATTTACCAGCTGAGACATGGACTTTCTCCTTTTCCTTTTTGTTGTGATCTTGTATTTTGTCGACTTCCTTGTCGGCCTTTTTACTTCCTTCGCTGTTGTTTCCTTCTTCTGCCTCAGTGATAATGACGCATAACTGATGTACTTTGGAGACGCCGCTGCTTCCCATGGCGAAGTCCTTTGCACTGTTGTGCGTCTGACCCGCTTTTTCTTCTGAGTCGAAATTTTCCCGTATTTTGTCGCCTTCTGCGATTGATTCTTTTTCTAAGCTAACCGGCGAGTTTACCTCACTGGAAGAGCCTTCTGATGATTCCAATGTTTCCTCTGCTTCGGGCTTGTTTGCCGACGGATCTGGTTTCGTCGAGTCTGAGAGGCGGGACGAACCCGATGGCCCGACGATGATGCTCAAACTTCCAATGGTTAACTCCATCTCTTGACTTCCGTCGAGTTCTGAACTGCTGTTGGCTAGAATCGAAAAAGCCGTCGAATTCATGATACCAACGCCCAGAGTCCCCACGGTCGGCGCCAATTGATGAGGGTTAACTCGACAAATGTCCTAGATGAAGGACTTAGGATCGGGGAGATAGGGCGTCAGATGAACTCGAAGGTAAAGTTAGTCGAAATAGGTATGTGTCGAAAGTAAACTTGGGTGTTCAACCTGGCTTGCTTTCAATCTGGCCTACACCGTCCCCTCCTGGCCCCTATATATAGGTGGCCAGGTCTCGAGGATCGGGTAGGGTACGATACAGATTACAATATCGACATACGGTAAGAACTCGTATTCGACTATCATTACAATTGGGCCTAGCTTATCGGGCCTCAGGGGTACTCAACTAGCGGGCTCTATTAACTATACCCTTGTCACCTGTGTATCACTCTGAAACACAAAAACAGCAGAAAACAGGAAACTGGCACTGTGGCAACTCGTTAATAGGTTAGTTCCGGAAAATGCATAAAAGTGCCACTAAGTGTAACGAAACAATAGGCAAATGGTGTAAAAACAAGCATGGAGCATCAAAAATTATAGATACGTTTGAGACGTATCAAGCATCCCCAAGCTTAACTCCTGCTCGTCCTCGAGTAGGTAAGTGATAACAAAAGAATAATTTTTGAGGTGACATGCACCTACACAATCTTGATCATATATGTAAGCATTGGTGAGCTGGGATCATAAGAACTTAAAACATGGGCATGAAGATATAGTCATGACAATAAGAACTTAGCAACCATGTTGTAAACATGCAAATGAACACAAACAAAAGATCATGAAAATGAAACAATGAAAGTCAGACGTGTGTTCAAATCATAAGGAAAAACATACAAATGGTTTTCAGCTTGTCCTTCAAAGAGAGCAAAACATAAATGCATAGGACACCTTCAAGTTTAAGAGGGCGACTAGATACAAATAATTTAAGAACAAGTGAAACCAACAATATGAGTCAATCGATGAACTTTGGGACAATGCATATCACACTAAGAATGACAACTATGCTCTCTTAATGGTGCATAAAGATAGAAGGTGGTGACTCAACATAAAAGTAAAAGAAAGGCCCTTCGCAGAGGGAAGCAGTGATTGCAAGTTTTATAACCTTCAAAAATTATGGTACTTACCGGCTTTGAGCTCTCATTCCCCCCATCATAAGCATCTTGAATGGTTAAAGTTAATGCGAGAACAATTATGATGCATATGCTTGACAAATCATAAATTGAAGACCTCGTGCCCCGTGAATACGAGTACCCATACCTCATGCTACTTTACTTAGAGTCCTAAGCAAGGCTCTTGTCATTGTAAGTATATGCATATCATTGAGAACCGCCAATGGGGTACCTCCATGCCCGATGACATGGAACAAGCCCACACCAAAATGACAGGACAAGCAGACAATGAACACCTCGACATCTCTTTTATTTGCCTTTTGTTTAGCTTTTTATTGTGAGATGCGTCGTCGAATGTTCACCATGGGTATGCTGCAAATTTCCACCATGAATTATGCATGGCTTAGATTGGCGGCCCGGCGTTTCCCTAACACATATACAAACTCCATGATCCCCACAAGATTCCCAATTCATTTCACACCGCGGGCATCCATAAACAAAAGATCATGATATCAACTCAAATAAGAAGTGCAATGTTGAAAGCTTGCCCCATGACAGCATGGATGGGCTAGAATCCAACTTACAACTTGCAAGCATAACAACTCAACATAAGAGACCACAATGTCAAATTTTTAAGAACAGGAAAAAGTAAAGTGTGCCTTCCGGTTCGTGAGAGCTTTACTGACCGAATTTTGCATAACACTGGTAAGAGTTTAATTTGAAGAGAAAATAAAAGCAAGTCAAATTTACTTGGAATAGCAAATTGCTAGTAGGTATGTATGGTGAACACTTTGGAAAAATTTGGCTTTTAGGAGTTGGATGCACGAGTAGAGCTCATACTCAGTACAAGGCGAGGGCTAGCAAAAGACTGGGAGCGACCAACTAAGAGAGCAATAATGGCCATAATCATGCAAAGCGACAAAGCAACATTAAAAGAAGCATACGATGGCATCAAAAGTCAAAAACTAAATGATCATGAAGGCTAATGGCGACTTTGTAAGAGTCTAACATGTGTGAGCATGCGCCAAGTCAACCCAAATAATGCTTCCATATAATAAAAACAACGCATGATTTTTTCAAAGGCTCATTAAGCAATCTTAGTTATTTGAGACAAGTCATGCTACAGCAAAACCACTAAGCATACTATCAAAAAGACATCAAGCATGACATGAAAAAGCCTAAGCCGCAGTCTACACAAGCTCCTTCTTGTACCACTATTTTGCACAAAGCTTTTTCTCTTTTCCAACACCATTTGAAATTTTTATAAACACCTCTTTTGATGAAAACCAATAAAGATCAGAGGAAAAAATACACCTTGATGAAAAGATATGACAAGATCTGAACGCAAATCAAGGCGAAAACGAAAACCAAAAGCAGTAGCAGAAAAAGAAGAACACTCGATGAACGATAAGAGTGAAAAACTGAGCGTTCTTTGCAAATGAAAACGAGTACATCTCCTCCAAAGGAAATTTGTTGGGGTCCAACCATTTATTGCAGCAAACAAACAAACTAAACTAACTAAGAAAACTAAAACAACTGACGCTCCAAGAAAAACACATAGTGCATGAAGCAATAAAAATATAGTGTTTTGAAAGGTGACCTGATTTTTGCCGATGAAGAAGGGGTGCCTCGGGGGCATCCCCAAGCTTTGACGCTTGTACTTCTTGGATATTTCTTGGGGTGATGCATGGGCATCCCCAAGCTTGAGCTTTTGTCCATTCCTCAACTCATCTCATCATTCTCCAATCCCTACACTTGAAAACTTCCTTCATACAAAACTAAACACAAATATATTAGCAACATTAGTGCAAGCATAACATATAATCAATCCTCTATTTGCTTCAGGTTTCAACTCAAAACCACCGAATTTTTGACGAAACAGACCACCTGCGCCAGTGTATTGTCAAAAAAGACCACATCTGAAAAAGATTGCCAAAAAAGACCACCTGGCGGTGGCGGCACCCCTGGGCAGGCGACACGTGGGACGTGCCGCCTGGGCCAGAGCCGGCACCACCCTGCCGCCTCCACCAAACCCGGCACATCTGTTTCTGTGTGTCGCCGTGTGTCGCCGTTTAGCCGGTGGGCCCTGCCGCCTCCCATGGTGCCGGCAGGATGACGTGGCGTCCCTGCCGCCAATGGGAGCACCGGCACCCTGGGATCCTCTGCCGACAGCCGACCGGCCCAAGTTCCGATGCGCAAAAGGAAAAGAGCTGGGCGGGAGATTCGTTTGCTGCTGCTGCTGATTGCAAACTTTGGCTTTTGTCAATTAAAATGCTGTTGCAGACCACCGAAAGGAGTACTAGCATCGCTTTCAGCTCTTTTTAAGCGCAAGAGCTGTGTGCGAGAGAGCTGTGCGCTGCAGTTCACTCCCTCACTCTCTGCCTCACTCCACCTCTCTGTCATCACTCTCTCATACTCTCTACCTCTTCGCTCTCATACCGGCCTGAGGAAGATTAGGAGATACGAAGTGAAGTTCTTTAGCAAGTGAAGATCATTAGCAACAGGAGATCAGGAGATGACTGAGTAGAAGAAAATTCATATCGAGGTAAGATCTCTGACATGATTAGTTCTCTAATTTCATGATAGTCTGATCCTTAAGAAGGAAAAATATCATTATTGTATTGAAACCAATGATTTGATTCGTCATAGGTGGAGTATAGAATGCATGTGATGCTGTTATTATTTGCTAAAAGTATGTAGCATTACTTGAAGTGGAGCTCTAATCGTTCAATTTGAGGTATAAAATTCATCTCGTATTTAATTTTTACAATTGTATAAACAGCATGTGCTATTAGTAATTAAAACTTTAGTATAAGGAAGGTGTGTTATTAATAATTCAAAGTTTATTTCAGGTGGATATAAAATTGAACGTGATTGAATCGTTTGTAATTGGGATTATTCAGCCATATAAAAAGTAGCGGAAGACGGTCTTCAAGTTGAGGTAAAAATTATCTGTTGTTCGTAGTGTTGTATGTAGTTTTTAAAAATATATCTTGTTAGAATGGAAATATGAAGTAACTTAATAAAATTAATGCACATAGACATGCGAGTAAAATTAATTTAATGAGAAAAGGAATATGTAGATAGTGTAGTTATTTCGATAGTATAGTTGTATAAAAAATGTTATGATATAATAAACATAATTGAGATATGTTCGTATTCTTTGGCCAAAAAATTACATGCATAGAAAAATATTGTGTTGAAATTTGTTGTGTTAACGAGTGAATGCGTGCGAGGAAAATAGGTAGTGTTGTACTAATATAAAAATGAGAAGGTATATATGATATAACTAATTTTTTTATCATACGTAGGATTAAAAGATATAAAATGTCGTGTTGGTATAATTATGAAAATTTAAAAATAAGCTAGCCTTGTACTAATATTCTTTTTAAATTTTTGGTTGTATGGTAGGTACGATTGAAAATTTATTAGTGTTTTATGGGGATGTGGTACGCGACGGAATTTCTGGGCTAGATGTGTCTCAGTGCGAGTCTATAAATGTTGTAGTGAGAGACATGGAGAACCTAGATTTTGCGGAAGTGAGAAAATGCATCCGGGTGCATTTTGGTCCTGAGATGCGGGGGAAGAAGATGACCGTTGAGGCCATCATATGTGTGGGAGGGGATGATGGGACAGCTCCCCGTTGGGGTCTGCGGGAGGTGAAAGGAAATAATTCATGGAGGACATACATGAGGTTTGCAACCACGCCAGGTGCCGCTATGTTTCAAAGGCCGATGCTATATGTGCAGTTTGTCTCTCCTAATGATGAGCCTGGATGCAGTAGCGGCGCTCCAGATGCGCAGCTAGCCATCACCGGCGGCCCCAGCAGCGGCCGATCGGAGCCGATGGAACATGAGCTTGTGCCCGACCCAGGCTATTGGTCTGCGGTCGTTGACATAAGTGAACGTATGGAGGGATTACCGGAGGCCCTAGATGATGATGATGATGATCATTCTTCTGGGTCATCATCGTCAGAGGAGGAAGGTGTTGGTCCATCTCAGAGGGCGGTTGCGGGACCGATGCCCGAAGACTTCTTGCAGACTATGACCATCCGCAATGAATATCACTCTGTTGCGGGCCTCGGTGAGGCTAGTCTGGAGGTTGGGCATAGTTTCCCAGACAAGGACTCTATTGACCAGGCAATAAAAAGATATGCATTGTCCATATCTCGGCAGCACAGAGTTAAACAGTCTGATAAGACTGAGCTAAAAGTCGTCTGTCTTTTCTTGGCCGAGGGTTGCCAGGGTAGAGTGATCGCTCGTCAGAGGCATGGTGTATGTCAGCCATGGGTGATCAGAAAAATTATACCCCATAGCTGCGAGCAGGTTGGAGCTCTTGCAGATCATTGCAATGTGACCGCGAAGTACGTGTCACATATAATGTCAGCGGCAGTGGAAGAAGATATTAATATGGGTATTAAGAAGCTGCAAAAAGCTGCAGAAGACCAAATTGGCTACAACGTCAGCTACGGCAAGGCTCGGCGTGCCAAGGAGGACATTTTTGAGAGGTTGTATGGCACATATGAGGATGCATATAACTACGCCCCTAGATTGCTTAATCAGATATGTGTAAGCAACCAGGGGACTCAAGTGTTCTTGAAATATCGGCCGCACCCTCGGGAGGAGAACAAAAGAATCCTTGACCGTGTATTCTGGGCATTCCCCCAGACTATACAGGCATTCCATCATTGTCGCCCGGTGTTATCAGTTGATGGTACATTTCTGACTGGAAAGTACAAGGGTACACTCATGGTGGCAATTGCAGCAGACGCAAATAACCAGCTTCTTCCTATTGCATATAGTTTGGTGGAGGGTGAGAACAAGGACAGCTGGTTGTGGTTTCTAAGCTGTTTGAAGAATGGAGTCGTGAAGCAGCGTCCCGATGTATGCATCATCTCTGATCGCAACGCGGGTCTGCTAAACGCGCTGAACACAATCAAGCAGGTTACGGACCCTGAATGGGGGTGGCCTGATTTGGAGACACGGTGGTGCATGCGGCACCTAGCAGCAAATTTCTACACAAAGTTCAAGAACAAGGATTGGTTCAAGCTTTTCAAGAGGATGTGCATGCAGAACACCGAGTCGAAGATGAATGCAATTTGGACAGGAATCAATGGAGAAATTGAGCGTGCTGCCTTGCCATCTCGAGAAGGCCGGAGGGGTCGAACACCACCTGTCAATCTGACACAGTGGATAACAGAGAATTGCCCCGACTTATACAAGTGGGCACTCGCTCATGACTCAGGGGCTCGGTACGGCATAATGACCAGCAATATGTCAGAGGTCTATAATGGCGTCCTCAAAGGGGTGAGAGCCCTCCCTCTTACAGCCCTCATTACGGAAACTTGGAACCGTACTCTATCATACTTTGCAGACAGAGTACAGGTTGCCAATGCACTAGTCGGTATGAACAAGCCATGGTGTGAAAAAATGCAGAGGTATCTGGATGAGAAAGCAGAAAAATCCAGGAGCCATGGCTGTAGTCTGGTCGACGCCCTTAGGAAGAAATGGTTGATCAATGTTCGAGCGAAGTATGTTCACGGCCACCACAGGGGAGCACGAAAGCATGATGTTACTCTTGGCCCCAACTCATGTGAGTGCACCTGCAAGAAGCCCAAGCTGCTAGGCTATCCATGTAGTCATATCCTCAGGGCGGCTGCCGAACAGAAGATCAGCGTGGAGCATTACATATCTCCTTATTTCAGCACGTTCAGTCTTCTTAACACCTGGAATGGTGAATTCTGGGCCTGGGGCATAGATGAACACTACAGGGATGTGTGCAAGCGAAGTAATATCATATATGTTCCAAATCCGGCGATGCTTAGAACTGATAAGGGACGTCGACCATCTCGACGTCATAGGAACGACATGGACCATAGCCAATCTGGAGAACCACGTCGATGTCGCATTTGTAGGTGCGCTGGACACCCACGCAGGGAATGCCCCTACCGCAGCTAGTCATTTTGAATGTTTTATTTTCCTAGCTTCGATGTAATGTAATAAATTACTAGTAATTTTCGTGAACTTATTATGTAATGAATTTTGTTTGTAATGAATTATGTATTTGTGTTATGTAATGAGTTTAATTTGTAATTTGTAATTTGTTATGATGTTAATTTGTATTATCTAACTAAATTTTATCTGACTACAGGATAATATGGCGCAACTACCATCCCTATTACATCAATCAATTGATGATGGGCACCGCTGCCACATTTGGTTGGATCCTAGTACACATGTGCACCCGCCTCCAACATTTAGGCTCCGAACCATTAAAAGCCGATGGTATACAAATGCTTTTTATGACACATACCTTCAGGCGTACGGACTTCTTCCATACTCGAGGTTAACAGATGTTGAGGCTAAATTCATGTTAGACCCGTCTCTGCAATCAGCACTAGTAGATCGCTGGAGACCTGAGACACACACTTTTCACTTACGTTGTGGGGAGCTTACGCCCACACTTAAGGATGTGTCACTGATCACAGGTCTACCAATCTGCGATAAGCCTTTGGTCCCTCCTGCATATTCTAGTGATTGGCCTGATGATCTTCGAGTGCATCTAGACACGGAAGTGCCTAATTCAGGTGCTCGGGGTGGTAGAAGACCAAGGGGTGTCCCAATGAGTTGGTTAGCACAACTTTATCATAAAATACCAGATGATGCAACAGAGGAGACGTTGAGGAGGCATCTGTTCGCGTATTTGCTGTTTCTTTTTGGTATGATGTTCCCGTCGACGCACGGGGATGTATGTCTCCCAAGTCTAATTAAGATTGTCGAGGAGATAGTAGATGCTCCATTACCTACAAGCCCCCCATACAGCTTTGGTTCTGCATTGCTAGCTCATACTTACAGGGGTTTATGTGATGCAACCAGGAAGAAAGGTGCTGGTGGTCATACACTTGTTGTTCCCTATGAGTTTTTGCAGCTATGGTCATGGGAGTACATACCTGTTGGTCGTCCAGTTATGAAGAATAAAATCCACCCTTATAATAGTGCCACACAATATAAATATGGGCCTCTTACTATGGCTAGCCGGTGGGTCCATATCCACAAATCATGGGCCACAAATATTGTACGCGGATGCTACCCTGAATATCACAACCAGTTTGAGCATCTGGAGTGGTATAATGTCATATGGGATCCATGGACGCGTAACAATTTTGTGTCCATCTGGGGTGATCAGCAGCCAATAATTGGCTGTGTCAGAGACCATGCGTACTGGATGACTCGCTGCAACCTACTATTTATTTGGATGGTTGAGCCATATAACCTCGAGCGTGTAATACGCCAATTTGATCTCCATCAGAATGTGCCCCCACCAGTACCCAGACAGCTCGAACATGCCATACATAAGTAAGATTTCCACTCAATAGTATCGTATAATTAATATTATATGAACTCTATTTAATTCAATTTTTTGTCATCTAGGCAAGACAATAAAGGAAAGAATTGTTATGACTGGCAGACACATAATAGGCGTTGGATTGAAACGTGGAATGAGAACGCGTTGACTGATTGTGTACAGGATGAAAGGTAATATATTTTTGTATATTTTATTTGAGAGTCTAAATATAACCATTTTACTATGTCTAATATATTTCTCAATTTTTAGACCATACAATATAAATACAACTGCGATATACAATCAGTGGTACATCCATAACACACGTACCTTGTTGTCGGGTCCTCCGCCCACAGAGCTTACACAGGACGAGCAAGTGCGTGGACCAGAAATCTTATCATCGGCGTACCATCGTGACGCCACGGTACTGACTATGTTCTAATTAATCATGTCTTAATTAATCATGTCCTAATTAATCATGTCCTAATTGTGATACATGCAGCTCGAAGATTTACGGCAAATAGCTTTTGATGTGCAAAGAGCTATGGAACAGCAGAACTTAAATACACAGGAAGGGAAGAACATATTCAGACGTATTTTCGCTACTGCCGCAAGCGGACTTCGGCGTTTAGGCTGCACCCGTCTTGATGATATTATGGCGCATCATCGCGAAATGCCTGAAGCGCCTTCGTCTAGACCGAGTCTTGCTCGACCCAGTGAGCCGCGACTGAGTACCACACCAATGACACATCCCCGACAAGACTCATCACTACTACAACGTTCACATTCACGCCTAGGATCTCAAAGACGTGCTGCTAGACAGGTACTACGGAACAACGTCTTTTTTTCACATTTCCCATCCCCGATAAGACTCTTGTCTACAAAAACACTATATTCCATAGATAGTAACAATTTCTTTTTTCAATGATTTTGCTAGGAGGAGCCAATTACTATACCAACTGTTACCCCATCTGGAGGAATGGACTCGTACACATGCGACGTGGGAGCACGGCGTGTGCACGAAAATATTGGGACTGCGTGGGATTCAGTGGATTCTGATGTTGGCCAAAATATGCCGCAATCACATGCGACGTGGGATCAAGGCGAGAGTTCACAACGGTTCAATACCACACAAGTATGTGCATATATCTTAACTAATTACACCTTCTCAACCTCATTAACGTGACATGGGTTCTAATAATGTCTATAACCCTTAGGAAACTATTGATCCGACGTGGGACGACATGGGAGCTGGTATTGGATACACCATGGCTCCACCACAGGGATTTCAGCATATGCTGCGACAGGATAACACCAACTTTTTATCATCTATCCCAGACTTCTTTTCGTACGATCCAGCTAGCACATCTGGGAGCTTAATCCCTCCACCCTCAGGATCTCAGCACGTGTTTCATACTCCTCCGCCACCACCTGACACACAACCAGAAGAGGACGAGCGGCAGTATGGTCGAGGCCACCGTGAACCTCATCCCCCCCGTGAACGTCTATCGCCTTCAGGACGTCGGCACAGGCAACCCAGACCTCGCCGACAAGGCTAACACAATTTGTGTACGCCTATATATATCTATGTTACTATTTCCAGCTATGTAATACACATATTTCTATGTTCGTTTGTATGGGACAAATAAATTTGCTTTCAATCACTTATTTCGATAATAAGGCTTGCCATTTATTTGCTTGCAACACAAATACAACATAAACTACAAGTAAGATACACATGTCACGAGGCTTCAAATTAAGATACATTACAATGTTTCACTAATCGAATCAACGCTTGCCGGATGATGATGCTGCGTTAGATTTGGCCTTTGATGATGCAGCACTCTTACCCTTAGATTTCACAGGCGCAGGCATGAAGTCATCGTCATTATACTCATCATATGCTGCCTCTGCTAGAGCATCACCATATGTATTCGGGCGGTATAACCCACCCCGCACTGGACCAAATATCTTATTCAGCCAGGCAAAGTGCTTGATTCTTCTATTGACAAACTCTGCGTCATCAGGATAGTGCTGCATATGACAAATAGAAAACCAGATAATGTCTGTAGTACTACAAATAAATCTTAAGGAATATAAAGTGCGCAAAATTATAAATATTACCTGCATGTGCAATGCGTATGTTTTTGGCAGCATCGTGATTTCTGTTGAATCAGTATTGATCCAACGTTGAAAACCAAGACCAGCCTCAATATTTTTGAGCTCAACCACTCTATTCCACCTTGCTTGCTGCCTTAATAGTTCTTGGCGTACCTCTTCTATGCTCCTCTGTGGGAGCTGCATCCTCGGTAACCATATACCTATCTTAGCTACGTGGCTATCTTCCATGATTACCTCCTGGAAAGACATACCTCTAATCTCACAAAATGTTCCGGTACGACACATGATACAATGGGTCATCTCTGGGTGGAAATCACGGTTAGATGGATCAAAGAAAGGAAGAACATCCGACATGGTTGGAGGCTATACTGATGCAACAAGTATCAGAGAGTAGAGATAGCAGTGGAGATCGAATGAATGAGACTGATCGAACGAATGCCTTCTTTATATAGACAACGATTACAGCTGCTGTTAAGAAAAATAATTAGCAAAAGTATGCATCGTCGTCGTCGGTGGTCTATTTCCTGTATCAAAACAGTGCTTCAGATATCAGCAGACAAGACATCAGCCTCTGCCCCTCGGAGTTAGCGCCGTGTCAAACGAATATTTTCCCTCTACTACCTCGTGCCTCGGAGTCAGTGCGCGTGCGGGCTGTCGGCACGCGGGGTGCCGCCGCCCCCCCAGGCGGCATGTGCCACCTCAGCCTGCCGGCTTGGCCAGCGGCGGCAGGGCCCACACCAGCTAACGGCCGGTAACGTCGCGGCGACGTGCCGGCTTCGGGTGTGGCGGCACCCCCATGCCGGCTCTGGCCCAGGCGGCACGTCCCACGTGTCGCCTGCCCACGGGTGCTGCCACCGCCAGGTGGTCTTTTTTGGCAATGTTTTTCAGATGTGGTCTTTTTTGATAATACACTGGCGCAGGTGGTCTGTTTCGTCAAAAATTCCCTGCCACATATATAGCAAATACTACTGTAGCAACCTCCCTAAAAGTTCCATGATCAAAAGAACTCAAAAGAAAGCGATAAAGTGGCAAACACAAATATTGGCAGAAATCTGTCAAAACTGAACAGCTGACAAAGGTCGAATTTTTGAGGGATTTTCTGTTGCTCAAATCAAAAAGTGTTCAACTAACAAAAGTTTTAATATAACCTGGGGCATATGCACAAGAAATTGCAGGTCCAAAAGATAAACAGAGAATTTTCACGAATTTTTACGGTGCAGCACCGAAAATAGTTTCAGGACAGCAACATCCCCAAATCTTTACCTCACTCAAATTAGAGGCTTCTCTTGGCACAAAAACGAAATAAACAAGATAAGGAGCGGTCATTACAGTAGTAATGACTTCCAAGACTCAAATAAAAGAAAAAGTACTGAAAAGAAACATTGGGTTATCTCCCAAGAGTGCTTTTCTTTAACGCCTTTGAGCTAGGCGCAGAAAATTGCGAATCAAGTAATATCAAGTGATGAAGCATCAAGCTCATAATTTGCTCTAAGAATAGAGTCAAAAAGTAATTTCTTTCTTTTCCTAGGGAAGTGTTCCATACCTTTCTTTAGTGGGAATTGATACTTGATAGTGCCTTCCCTCATATCAATGATAGCACCTACAGTTCGAAGAAAGGGTCTTCCCAAAATAATAGGACATGAAGCATGGCATTCAACGTCCATAACAAGAAAATCAACGGGAACAAGGTTATTGTTAACCACAATAAGAACATCATTAATCCTTCCCAAAGGTTTCTTCTTAGCAACATCAGCAATAGGAACATCAAAATAACACTTTTCAAGCGGTGGTAAATCAAGCATGTCATAAATCTTTCTAGCCATCATAGAAATACTAGCACCTAGATCACATAAAGCATGGCAATCATAACCATTAAGATGCATATCAATGATGGGTTCCCAACCATCTTCTAACTTCTTGGGAACAGAGGCTTTTTGCTTCAACTTTTCATCCCTAATCTTTATGAGAGCATTGGTAATATGCTTAGTAAAAGCAATATTTAAAGAACTAGCATTGGGAGTCAAAGCAAGCTTTTGCAAGAACAAAATAACTTCAGATATATTGTAGCCATCAACATCAAAATCATTAAAAGAAATAGAGCTATCATCTCCCATACTCCGAAAAATTTCAGCACTCTTTTGAGAAAAAGTTTTGGCAGTTTTAGGCTTTTTAACACAAGGAGTGGGAGCTTTCTCTACACCAATCAAAGTAAGAGGATTGCTAGCATTAGGAGCAACATCATTAGAGGTAGTAATGGTACATACCTTCATCTCTCTAGCCATCTCATCTTCTCTTTCCCACCTGGCATGCAATTCCGCTAACAATCTAATATTTTCATCAATTCCAACTTGGATAGCATTAGCGGTAGCAAAAGGATCAGGCTTAGTGGACATTCTATTAACCAAAGAAGATTGCATATTAGACAATAAAGAAATATCGGTTTCAGCTTTGGAAACCTTAGCTTGCAATTCAGGAATAGCCTTGTTTAAATTTTCAAGTTGATGACTTATAGTCCTCAACAGAGCTGATTGCTCCTCCATAGTCTTGGTGAAAGCCCTGTTCTGCTCATATTGCATCTGCATAAAATTCTTGGTAGCCTTTTCAAGTTCAAAAATTCTTTCTTCACTAGGCACTTTAGGTCTACCAAGATAGCTATTATCACCATTAGAAGGAAATGGCCTATAATTGTTACTAGCAAAATTGTTCCTATAAGCATTGTTGTTAAAATTATTGTTTCTAATGAAATTCACATCAACTTGCTCTTCTTGAGCAACCAGAGAGGCCAAAGGAACATTATTAGGATCAACATGAGTCCTATCATTAGCAAGCATAGCCATAATGGTATCAATCTTATCACTTAAGGAAGAGGTTTCCTCAACAGAATTTACCTTTTTACCTTGTGGAGCTCTCTCGGTGTGCCATTCGGAATAATTTACCATCATGTTGTCGAGTAGCTTTGATGCGGCGCCCAAGGTAAGGGTCATAAAAGTGCCTCCAGCAGCTGAATCAAGTAGATTCCTTGAAGAAAAATTCAGTCCTGCATAAAAAGTTTGGATAATCATCCAAGTAGTCAGTCCATGAGTGGGGCAATTCTTTATCATAGATTTCATTCATTCCCAAGCTTGAGCAACATGTTCATTATCAAACTGAGTAAACTTCATAATATTGCTGCGCAAAGCTATAATCTTAGCAGGAGGATAGTATCTACCAATAAAAGCATCCTTACACTTAGCCCATGAATCAATACTATTCTTAGTCAAAGACAGCAACCAATCTTTAGCTTTTCCTCTCAAAGAAAAAGGAAACAACTTGAGCTTAATAATATCACTATCAACATCCTTATATTTCTGCATCTCACATAGCTCAACAAAATTGTTGAGATGAGCTGCAGCATCTTCAGTACTAGCACCAGAAAATTGCTCTTTCATAATAAGGTTCAATAAAGCAGGCTTAATCTCATAAAAGTTTGCAGCAGTAGCAGGTGGTGCAATAGGAGTGCAGATAAAATCACTATTGTTTGTGCTAGTAAAGTCACATAACTTGGTGTTTTCGGGATTGGCCATTTCAGCAAAATGAAAGTAAACAAGTAAAAACAGCTACCAAGGATTCTAATTTTTTTTGGGTTTTTGATAAAAAACAATGCAAGTAAAATAAATAAAGTAAAGCAAAACAATAACAAAGTAAAGGATGTGTGTGCAAAAAACTCCCCTCGCAGAAGTCTTCTCTTCATCCCCGGCAACGGCGCCAGAAAAACAGCTGATGGCTAGTTGATGAAGGAGATTATTCTTCTTCGTCCCCAGCAGCAATCCTTGTGCGTGGTGTATGACCAGCCCGTTGGGAACCCCAAGAGGAAGGTATGATGAGTATAGCAGCTGGTTTTCCCTCAGTTAAGAAACCAAGGTTTAATATCGGTCGGGAGAGGAGAGACAATGACGACTGAAGGTGATGCTTGCTAGTTTGCGACAGCAGCGGACAATTTATATATGGCGCCTCGTCCAAGCTTTGCTTGCTAGCTGCAACGTGGAATCTGCACACACACAAACAAATACTTTGCTCCAAACTTACGATGAGGTTGTCAATCTCACCGGTTTGCTTGAAACAAAGGTTATGAGTGTATCGAGTGGAAAACAGTAAAAGTATGCGAGTAAAGTAAACAGTGCGAGAAAGTAAACAGGTGATAGCAATATGATGGAAATAGGACCGGGGTCCACAGTTCACTAGTGGTGTCTCTCCATAGATAAAATAACACATGCTGGGTAAACAAATTACAGTTGGGCAATTGATAGAATAAAGATAACGTGATATGTTAAGAAGATCACTATGAGATTTACTCTGGGCATTACAACAAAATACATAGACCGCCATCCAACTGCATCTATGACTAATAATCCACTCCCGGGGATATCAATCCGAACACCCCAAAAGTATTAAGTTGCGAACAACAGATAATTGCATTAAGCAAAGTGTGTAATGTAAACAAAGCATATGCCCTTGAGCATATGAATGTTGTTTTCTCCCTAGTAGCAACAGCACATCTACCACCTTAGAGGTTTCTGTCACTCCCCCAAGTGAAATAGAGGCATGAACCCACTATCGAGCATAAATACCCCCTCTTGGAGTCACTAGCAACTACTCGGCCAAGATAGCTACTAACAACGGAGAGCATGCAAGATCATAAACAACATAGAGATAACAAAAGATATAATTCAGTACAGCAACTTAATCATAAACACCAATATTCATCGGATCCCAACAAACCAAATATGTAGAATTACATAACGGTGATCTCAATCATGTAGGGCAGCTCATGAGATCTAAACATGAAGCACATGGTGGAGAAGACAACCATCTAGCTACTGCTATGGACCCATAGTCCAAGGTAGACTACTCACTCATCGCTCCGGAGGCAAGCATGGCGACGAAGAAGACCTCCGGTGGCGATTCCCCTCTCCGGCAGGGTGCCGGGAAGAGCTTCTGGACCCTCCCGATCTTCGGGTCGACGGCGACGGCGGATCGTGATGTGTTCTGGAAATCTGATTGGGTACTTAGGTTTTTTTCCGTCGGGGGGTCTTTATAGGCGAAGGGGCGATGTCAGAGAAGGGGCCAGGCGCCCTCACACGGGGGTGGCGCGGGCCAGGGGCTGGCCACGCCACCCCTGTGTGTGGGCCCCTGGTGCCTCGCCTCCTACTCTCCTTCGGATCTCTGGAAGCTTCCGGGTAAAATAAGACTTCAGGAACTTGTTTCGTCCAATTCCAAGAATATTTCCTGTGTATCACTCTGAAATACAAAAATAGCAGAAAATAGGAAACTGGCACTGTGGCAACTCGTTAATAGGTTAGTTCCGGAAAATGCATAAAAGTGCCACTAAGTGTAACGAAACAATAGGCAAATGGTGTAAAAACAAGCATGGAGGATCAAAAATTATAGATACATTTGAGACGTATCACCTTGCGGCAGTCTAGTATCGGTCTAGGCTTTGTGTGAAACTTGTACACACCAAACTTGTAGTTCAAGGCATAGTTCACTATTCAAGTTGCGATCTAGTGTAGCATGAAGTTCTAAGTGGAAGTTCAACTTAACAGTCTCCACCTCACACCAGTATATAAACAATGTTCTAGAATTTTTTTATGTGATATGATGAGATATGCCAATGAGACTTTGTGGGGGATTGTTGGAATTTGGTTGTGGGCTTTAGCCTGATTGCTATTTCGCTGGTGCATAGTTGACACCAGAAAACTTGTTGGAAAACCCCAAGAGAAGGTTATGATGAGCACAACAGCAAGTTTCCCTCAGTTGTGAAACCAAGGTTTATTGAACCAGTAGGAGAAACCAAGCTTCCGAAGGTTGATGCCCGCTAGCTTTGTGACACTCCGGATAATGGCGCCAGGAAGCTTGTCGGCGTGTAGCTTTTCACTAGAAGCAATGTGGAACATGTATACAACAAAACCAAGTACTTTGTCCCAACTAACAGTGAGGTTGTCAATCTCACCGGTTTGCTGTGAACAAAGGATTAAGCATATCGAGTGGTAAAAGGTAATAGTTTGCAAGAATATAAATAAAGCGAGTACAAGTAAAACGGTAATAGCAATGTAAAGGAAATGGACCGGGGTCCACAGTTCACTAGTGGTGTCTCTCCATAAGATAAATAACGACATGCTGGGTAAACAAATTACAGTTGACCAATTGCATTGTTCAAAAAATCACCCGATATGCCGATTAATCTCCTGATTAATCGTGAATCGTTGGGTAAACGATAAGATAATAGCTTATCGGCCTGATTTATCGCCTAGGCTGATATATCGATCTGATAGGCGATATTTTGGCTGAAATATCCTGAATTTTGCCACTTACGGTGACTTGGTAGCCGATTTATTGGTCAATAGTCTTGTAGAAGTGTACATTACCTTGATTTTTGCAATTTTTTATTGAAATTTCAGGAATCAAGGTAAGACTTTTGTCCAATACTCCAATGTAGTTTTTTGCATAGCATATTTTTGAACTCTTAGTGCCAAATTTTGGTATTTATGAAAAAACTAGCCGATAAATAGCCGACCGATAAAATCGATTAATCGGCCGATAAATGATTAATCTCAAAACTCAAGCTGGCCGAGAAGTTAACAATAAACAATTTCTTGAACATTGGGCAATTGATAGAATAAAGCTAGCATACATATGTCATGAGGATCACTATGAGATTCACTCTGGGCATTACGACAAAATATATAGACCGTAATCCAACTGCATTTATGACTAATAATTCACTCTCGAGGTGTCGTCCGAGCACCCATTGAGTATTAAGTTGCGAACAACAGATAACTGCATTAAGCAAAGTGTGTAATGTAAACAATGCAAATGTCCTTGGACAAAAGAATATTGTTTTCTCCCTAGTGGCAACAGCACATCTACAACCTTAGAGATTTCTGTCACTCCCCAGATTACTAGAGGCATCAACCCACTATCGAGCATAAATACCCCCTCTTGGAGTCACTAGCATCTACTTGGCCAAGATATCTACTAGCAACGGAGAGCATGCAAGATCATAAACAACATAGAGATAACATAAAATATAATAATTCAGCACATCAACTTGACATAGTATCAATATCCATCGGATCCCAACAAACACAACATGTAGAATTACACAAAGATGATCTTGATCATGATAGGCAGCTCACAAGATCTAAACATGAAGCACATGGTGGAGAAGACAACCATCTAGCTACTGCTATGGACCCGTAGTCCAAGGTAGACTACTCACACATCACCCTGGAGGCGACCATGGTGATGAAGAAGGCCTCCGGCGGTGATTCCCCTCTTCGGCAGGGTGCCAGGAAGAGCTTATGGACCCTCCCGATCTCGCATCGACGATGGCGGCGGCTTGCAGTAGGTTTCGTGGAAAATTGATCGGGCCTTTAGGTTTTTCTCGTCGAGGGGAATATATAGGCGGAAGGGCGGCGTCAGGAGGTGGACCAGGGTGGCTCACCCCCTGGTGGCGCGGGCCAGGGCTTGGCCATGCTGCCCTAGGGTGTGGCCAGGTCCTGGCCCCCCTCACTCTCTGCTTTGGACTCTGACTCGTGTTATGGAAAAATAGGAGGTTCGGCTTTTGTTCCATCCAATTCCGATAATATTTCCTGTGTAGCTTTTCTGAGACACAAAACAGCAGAAAACAGGGAACTGGCACTGTGGCGTCTTGTTAGTAGGTTAGTTCCGAAAAATGCATAAAAACGCCACGAAGTGTAACAAAACACAAAACAAATTGTGTATAAACAAGCATGGAGCATAAAAAATTATAGATACGTTTGAGACGTACCATAGCCCATGGCCTAATAACAAATTTTGAAATTATCATGGCCCATTTGTGCCTAGCAAGGGATGGTACCAAAGTTTAGTCCCACCTTGCTAGTTTGAGGGAAGTTGCACCAATATATATAGTGGGGTGTTCTACTACCTCCTAAAGTGAGAGAAGAGGAGAGGCTTACACGCACTCTCCTCCTCCTCCTCCGCCGCCTGCCTCGTCACGACGCGCGCACCGTGGTTTGCAGAATTGTGCCTCGGTGCCGAGCTGACTTATCTTTTTGCTACTCGGGAAAATTACTGCACAAGTTATTTTTCTATCAGCCGTTTCCGGTTTTTCCGAATCGTGGGTTGTTACTAACTTGGATGTGGGCTATGCCCCACACCTTACCCGACCGGCGCTATATATGCAGGCATAGGTGTAAACTCTAATCAGGCTGTATCACATCCCGTCTCTCGCCTCCAGAGCCTTGCGTCGCTGCTACATCTTCTCCATCTCCTCTTCCGGCGTGCACCAGACGATGGGACAGTAGGCCTCCGGAACCCCGCCTATTGTGAACCTGTATGGGTGAGGGGCGATCAGGTTTTTGGGGAGCGCTTCTGCGCAACCACTGACGACATCACGTCGGCCAACAAGTGCTTCCCCGATGAGGACTTCTTCCCGGACATCAGCAACCTCTACATCAACGACATGGCTGATGACGCCAACGCCAACCTCAACACCAACGCTAACACGAACGTGAATGCTCCTGCAACACCGTATGCAATCTGTTCCTATCTATTTTAATTTCTGTTACAATTCCTTGTACTAGCATTTGGAATAGATGTGATCTGTTTATTCGTGTTTGAGGTGATCTGTTCGTCTATTCTGCTAGTATGCATGATTAGTTTAATTCCTACAATTATCATTGTGCTTTATTATTGGTTATTTCAAATTAAATCTTATGGTAAATTGCTTATATTTTCAACATATAGTGGGGAGGGGGTGCACCTTACCCCTCCACCAAGGCAGCCAGGAGGCAGCGGCCATGGGGAGCAGCAAGGCGGCGGCCGGCTAGGGTGGGGCTCGGCCGCCTCCTAGAAACCCTAACCCCGGCCGGCCTAGGCCTAGGCTCAGGCGCCCCCTTTTTTCTTTCTCCCCTAATGGGCTTGTTTCAATAAATTGGTCCATTAGATGAATTATTGATTAATTAATTATATAATCAATATTAATTCATACAATCAATATTAATTTACTCATAATTAATTTCCTGCTACTCTGAAACACTTCCGGACTTCGTCAAAACCATTCCGGACTCCACCAAAATTATTTCGGATTTCACCGAAACTATTTCAGACTCCACCAAAACTATTTTGGACTTAGTTGGAACTTTTCCTCTCTCATATAATATCACACGATGTTTTCGGATAATACCAAATCGTCTCTAGCATCGTGATCCCTTAAGTGTGTTACCCGACGGTTCGAGAACGCGACATACATTACCGAGAACTCTGTGCGGTAAATGATCTTCAATTGTATCTGGAAATCCGTGAAGACCCCTGCGCATTCTACAAAGTTATTTTAGTCATTGAACCGTAAGAGTCAATGATTCTCTCCCTTTGCTTCACTGATACTAGCATACCTAAGATCTGGTCATCGGTATTCCCAATACCTCGTTCAATCTTATTACCGGCCAATGTTGTTTACTCGTTCTTGATAGTCCATCTATGTGACCTAGTCACATGCTGCGCAACTTTGATGTATTCTCACCAAGTGGGCCCAGAGTACCATATCCATCATGCAGATGAGCAAATCCCACTATTGGTTTATACGCCTCAACCTACCCCTTTGGAGAACCCAAGAGACACCTTTTTCAGTCACCCTGTTACATTGTGACGGTTGATGCAATTAGATTTTCCTCTGGAAATAGTGATTAAATATAACCTCACGGTCTAAGGATTAAGCTACGACACTTTCATCATATTGCAATGTGAACATCATGACACGATCGTGTTACATTTGATACTTTGGATAATGTCTATCATGACATTATCAAATGGCATGATCTCATCGTCAATTGGCGTAATGTTGCATGTTTGGGAAACCTCGATCATCAATTGATCAATGAACCAGTAAATAGAGGATTTACCAGGGACTCCTAATCATTTAATACTACACCTATATCAATGTTTCCGATTGACATAGTTCTAGCATAGCATTAAACTTATTATGAACTATATGAAATATCAAATAAGCCCAATATTATTTTCCTATAGGGCATATTTCCTTCAATCATAACTTTGCTCCACAATAGTACTATACCTGAAAATGTCGTCCTCAATATTTCCATCCTTTCTTCGATGGTGCCTTGACTTCCTCCATGAGTAGAACTCCTTCCTTGATGGTCAAGGTCTTCAATGGGGACAACATGGATTTCATGTAGGGATTTACTACTTTCTCCTTTTTTATCCTCCTTACTTCCCATTCAGAGAGCCGGAGCTGAGGTGCTTGAGCCGATCGTCTTAAAGCTGTCTACACGACGGGCTGCAGCCCACAACCTTGACCCGAGGTACACTCCTCGTTACTCAAACCCTACCTCCTTTTGACCCACCCTTTGGTTCTAGATTTTTGACTCTCGACACAGTTCCTTTGGACTATTTGGATCATGTGGCGTCAGATTGCAACATTATCTTTCGCGGTGAGCGAGGGCCTATTGGAATATTTCGTGATAAGATGGTTATCGATCATATATTCCTAAGACAGACATCCGACTATGTGTTCAAATTCTTAGCCTTTTTGCAGTAGTGGTACTCGATCTGTTGACAATGAGACAGAGAACAATTGGACGATATGCTGGAGGACTTTCTAGTGGCGATACGCCACTTATCTACGCAGTCCAAGCGTTGAGTTGATCTATCTCTTAGCGCGAGAGCTACGTTTCTTTCTTGTTGAGAAGCGGACATTTTTTTCTGGTTGTGGCTGCTTTTTTATTTATAAAGCAGAACGAAAATCTATTTTATGCAAAAACTTCTCCCAACATGTGCATATCCATGTCGTTATTAGCACAAGAAGATCGACGGACACCATTTTTGGACCTAGCACGTCTGCTCACCAGAGAACAAACAACACCGACAGGTGGTCCCTCCTAAAAGAACACGCGCCCGATCCTCCGCTTCCCCAAAAGTCGCCCGCGAAAAGTCCGAGAGACGAAAACCTCTCCCGCCCATGGCCCCCCTTGCGCCGCTTCCGGATCCGAACCCTCGTGGCTCCATCCACATCCGCCGTACGATTCTACGCATCCGACGGTTCCAATCCGCGATCCGCGTGATCGGCTCCCATTGGCTGCCGCCCGTCCCCCGCCCTCCTATATATTCCCACCCGCGCCCACCGATTCCTCCCACCTCCGTCTCCCTTGCTCCCGCCGCCGCAGCCTCCTCGCGCGTTCCGTTTCTCCGCCGTTCCCCATCCTCCTCCTCCGTCGCTGAGATGGCCGGCCGCGGGAAGGCAATCGGCGCCGGCGCGGCGAAGAAGGCGACCTCCCGGAGCTCCAAGGCCGGTCTCCAGTTCCCCGTCGGCAGGATCGCCAGGTTCCTCAAGGCCGGCAAGTACGCCGAGCGCGTCGGCGCCGGCGCCCCCGTCTACCTCGCCGCCGTCCTCGAGTACCTCGCCGCTGAGGTGCGTATCTCCCGGATCTCATCCCCGCTCTCCCTGTTCCGGTCTCGCGTCTCTTGATCTGGTTCCTGCGTGGGTTCCGATGTTCATGCGTTCTTAGATCTGATTCGATCTGTTGCCCAACCAATCGTTCCCTGTTCTGAAATAGTACACCAAATTTGGTTTCTTTGTTGGCTAATTCGGTCAAATCGATTGTGTCTTCTTCGATATCCAACAGCATTAGTTTCGATTCGATCTAATCCCCTCGTTCTCTCGTCGATACAGGTCCTGGAGCTCGCCGGCAACGCCGCAAGGGACAACAAGAAGACCCGCATCGTGCCGCGCCACATCCAGCTCGCCGTCCGCAACGACGAGGAGCTGACCAAGCTGCTCGGCGGCGCCACCATCGCCAGCGGTGGCGTGATGCCCAACATCCACCAGCATCTGCTCCCCAAGAAGGCCGGAGGCTCCAAGTCCGCCAACGTCGACGACGACGACAACTAGAGCCCAGCGCTTTACCTCACCCTCGCCATGGATTGCATCGCATCAGAGAGAGGAATCTGGTTCCTTAGGATTTAGCTTCTTGGAATGTCTTCAGCTTTTAGGTTGTTGCTCGGATTTAGGGGCTTCGATGGGTGTGAATATGGCAAACAAAATTTTCGGGTGCTTATCTCAGATGTAAGCCAGGCTGGTTATTTCGCTTGTTTCAATGTTGCTGAAGAAATGAGAATGAACTGAACTCATAAGCTTATTACAGTTTGTCCTCTCTGTTCATTCACCGCATGAACATTCTTTTACGAAGTCTTTGTGCTTGCTAGATTCCAGTTAAGATGTTTGTTCTGCTATCTTAGTTTGCTTGGCAAATAGCTTTATCAATTTGGCAAACAGATAATGTGGCTGTTCTAATTGGGGTGCAATCCATTTGCTTTCATTCAGCAGAACTTTTAAGCTACTCGTACTATATTCTCATCTGTGTGATTCCCGATCTATGTGTTAATGGAATTGCTGAAGAGGAAGGTGGTTCTTTCCCTTTCTTTCCAATGTTCTTAGGATAGTGAACTGGAGAAAGGAATGCTGCCATACCGCCTAGCAAAATAAGAACAGCTAGATTTCCCCTACTCGACAGCTATCGTCGTGTGGGAATCTCCAGATACTTTCCTAAATTGACGAACTAGTTACGGTTTTAAAGCCAAACCAGGACGTGCCAGTGCCAGGCCTTCTCGAGTAGCAGCGTGAATCCGGGATGCTTGGCAGCGTGAACCTATGCTTGAACAATACCAACCAAGAAAGTGCGCGTGCAGTGTGCACGCAAGTGACGGGTCCGGGATTGATTGTCAACGATCGAGGATAGATAGGTGTATTTCCCAGCCAGATTAATCCCTCTTTCCATTACATCCGTAACGGAAAAATATACATCAGCCACCAAGGTGCAAGGGATTCTCTGACTTGCCAAGACTGATATTGGGGTCATTGACAGGTAGGTCCCGCATACAGTGAGGACAAGTTAGGAATAAGTTAGAGAGGACAAGTAAGAGAATCCGTATCTTTTCTTACGGTAGAAAGATTTTATTGGAAATTTCGAATCCAACACAAACTATAGAGGACTAGAGCAAATATAGCATGGCTTCCTTATGCATTAGCCAATACGTTGCAATGTATTGTATTAGTTAGCAAGTTCATAAATTGTGACATCAATGTAGTTTTTTCTCACCACTAATTTGGTCTCCTTGGATCAGAAGTTTAATTTCTTCCTCTAGATGAGTATATGTTGATACGTCATGTTCAAACATTCTTCAACATAATTTTCTACATTCACTCTCCCCCCTTCCCCTATGAAGAAGAGAGAGGCGACCCGTTTGTGCTTTGGGCACCGCATCTTCCGTCGCAGTTTTTCGGCTGCTGCTCTACCCTAGCGGCCCTTGGTCACCGGCGGGAGAGCGGTTGCCGGAATTTGGTGCATGGATTGTGAACACAAGTATAGGTGGGTTTCTTTGGTATAGGGTTTTGATCATCTGACAAGGTTGTTGACGATGGAGGATAAGCGTTTCCTAGGGTCGTCAGCGTGGTGGCGGCAGCGGTGGTGACCCCTTTGACCGTTGTTTTGTGACTCCCTCCTCATCCCTCCTTTTGCTATTATTTTTATACTAGCTAAATACCCGTGCGTTGCTACGGGATGATTCGTTATCTTTATTTAATTTTTATGGCGCACAACTTGTAATACCCACATGTCACATTACTATCCTTTATCTTTGAGCAGCGTATGGCTCTATCCCCGCTCCTAGTCACTGGTGCCACTATCCTCTACCCTTTCGTGTGCACTCACACGCTGGCCTTCTCGAGGGCCGTTTGTCGCCCCCTCAGAAAGAGAAATCTTTATTTTGTAGTAAGCATTGCAGTATATTGGAACCGGTTCATGCAAGATTGCTGAACCAATGAGCATAAATTAAAAGGATGAGATATTCTTCTAGTCTTGCTAAGCAATCATCCTGCACATGGTGCACCTGTTATAGTGAATATTTACTTCAAATCAGATGCACAGAATTATATCATGCCTAGCTAAATTTTGACCCTAGATCTCACGTTCTACTCATAGCCAACATTTATCAGGCAGGCTATGTGATAAGAGAGGAAAAATATACCAGCAAAAGCGAAGCATCCGAAGACACCATGGATTTGAGATTTGTGAATGGAGAACTGATCATACGTCATTCTCAGGCAATTAGTCAGAATAGTTCACAAAAACTCTGCTCCTATCCAACGACCAGAGTACCAAATCTAAATTAATCAAGCAGTAGGAGAAGAGGATTAGCTTGCTTAGTTTGCCTGCGCGTGCTCACCATGGCGTGTGCGCGTGCCCACGATCTCCTGGCATTCCATAGAGGCCACGTCGATGCGCTCATCTGCTGCTCCTGCATCTACCAAATCTTGAGCATGCAAGGAGAAGTGCAAACTTGGGGAGAGATGGGGACGAAAGCAGAGGAGACAGTGGAGTCGTAGGTGTGTCCCGTGGCCGGTGGCGCGTAAAACTGCAGCGCCGTTGTAGTCTGGGAGATCGGGATCTGGCGGCACGTGGGCTGCATGTATGGCGGTGGAGGAAGGCCACGAACGCGGATACCGCCTCCGACGCGGCCCGTGAAGTGGAATAGGCAAGGATGGCCGCTGCGACGTCGGTCTCCTAGGGCAGCTGACGGTCGTCGCGGTGAGCGATCGGGAACTGGATCGGGGGCTAGTTCTCCCTCTCCTCGCTCAGGAACGATGGAGACGAGACGGCCTCCCTTGCGCAGGCAAAGGAGCATGACATCGAGCGGCGGTACAGAAAGATAGGATCAGAACGAACCGGTTTTTTGACTGAGCGGTGGTATTACTTGTAATTTTTTTGAACCGGACAAAAGCGTATTTTTGGTGGATTGAAAGCGTACTTGCGACGGATTTTTCTCACCTAAGTTTAAAAATCCTAGTAAAAATAGACCCCAAATTTTATTGTGTTCTATTTGAAGATTTTAGTTAGTTTTGGTCCATATGATGCTCTACCCGGTGATCTACTTTTCTTTGTGTTTCCTGGCCTAATCTTAAGATAACCCTCTGTTTCAAAGTTTGAAGTTACATTTTCAGCCAATATTTTTTGATCAAATTCTATGGTGCGTGTCAAACGACTTTTTCTAGAGTTTGATCTCTCTTTTTACGATTCTATGGTGCATTTGGTTGTAACTTCCACATCCGTACTCCAATTTTTAATGAAGCTTGATCTTGTTTTGAAGCCATCGACAAGCATTACAACATCATGTTGCACTCTTCATCTCTTGCTTGACACGTACACCACAAGCAAAGCGAGTCATTTGAAGTTAAGCTTAAGTAGTTGGACAGAAGATACACAATGACCGAAAGTTTTCCTTCAGCGACTTACCTCGTGGTCCTTTCAATTCTTAGCGGACACTTGTTCTTATCAAGACTAGAGCGCTTTGAGATTTCCTAGGCGTTACCTTCTTGCTTTACCTGGTCTGGTCCTATTGTGATATCGTGTGTGTTAGTCTTGTATCGTATTGGCAAAAGGAAAGGAAGGAAAAAAGAGTCACAAAAAAGGAAGAAAAAGAGTATCAAACAAAGCGTGCCAACCACTCCTTTGTATGAAGCGCACATACCGATTGCAGAGTAAGGGAGTGTGGAAGGCAAGCGTGAAAATTTCGCTGCTCACCAACTTTTAAAATCGAGCTAGCGTCCTTGCACTCTGTGTCACAAGTTATAGTCTTCGTTAGGAAATATTGTATGCTAGCTTTCCTTGGTCGCACAAATTCCAATAGTATTATGTGTGTGCATTTCTTTTGCATTTCAACTAGTCTTTTCAATTGCTCAGCATATATAGGCATTTTTCTTATGCAACTTTTGTCTAGGGAAAGTGGAGTCGACAACTATGTGACAAGAGAGCAACATCTTGCTCTCCAACGTGCTACACATGATGATTTTAAAGACAAATGGATGATCGATTCACCGAATGCCAACTCGCCAGCTTGCCATGCATCCCTCGAGTTTAAAGACCATGCCCTCATTTGGTAAGGACAAGGCAAAACCCAGGAAACGCCCTCTAAGGACATTTGTAGAGAATATAAAAGAGCAAGTCTACACCCGCTTTGTGTTGAAATTTGGCTGTGGGCTTTGGTCCATGGCCCAATACAAATTCTGAAATTCTCTTGGCCCATTCATGCCTAGCAGGGGATGGCACCAAAGTTTAGTCCCACCCTGCTAGTTTGAGGGGAGTTGCACCAATATATATAGTGGGGTGTTCTACTACCTCCTAAAGTGAGAGAAGAGGAGTGGCTTACACGCGCGCTCCTCCTCCTCCGCCGCCCGCCACGCCTCGTCACGACGCGACGCGCGCGCGCGCGCGCGCCGCGGTTTGCGGAATGTGCCTCGGTGCCGAGCTTACTTATCTTTTTGCTGATTCGGGAAATGTTACTAACTCGGACATGGGCTGCGGCCCACGTCTTACCCGACCGGCGCTATATAAGCAGGCTTAGGCGCAAACCCTAAGTATGCTGGATCACATCTCACCTCCAGAGCCTTGCGCCGCCGCCACACCTTCTCCATCCCCTCTTCCGGCGTGCACCGGACGACGGGACAGTAGGCCTCCGGAACCCCGCCTCTTGTGAACCTGTACGGGTGAGGGGCGATCAGGTTTTTGGGGAGCGCTTCTGCGCGACTACTGACGGCATCACGTCGACCGACGACTCCTTCCCCGACGAGGACTTCTTCCCGGACATCAGCGCCCTCTACATCGACGTCATGGCCGACGACGCTGGTGCCAACGCGAACGCAAATCTGAATGCGAACGCGAATCCTCCTGCAGCACCGTATGCAATCTGCTCCTACCTATTTCAGTTTCTGTTACAGTTTCTTGTGCTAGCGTTTGGAGTAGATGTGATCTGTTTATCTGTGTTAGATGTGATCTGTTCATCTATTCTGCTAGTATGCATGATTAGGTTAATTCCTGCAATTATCATCATGCTTTATTATTGGTTATTTCGGATTAAATCTTATGGTAAATTGCTTATATATTCAACAATCCAAAAACCTGATTATAGGCAATTGAGTCCAACTGGTTTGGCCGCGGCTACCAGGCCGCCTCCCTTTGATGGTGTCCATTATAAGAGATGGCGCACGAGAGCAGTTCTATGGTTGAAAAACCTAGGCTGCTATAGCGCTTCTCTTGGCAGACCGGAGGGAGATCTTTCTCCTGCTCAGGAGGAAGCTTTTCAGAAAGTCGATACCATGTTTATGGGGGCTTTGTTCAACATTCTTGGTGACAACATTGTTGACACCTATATGTCATTTGATAATGGCAAGGCTGCGTGGGATGCGTTGGAAGCCAAGTTTGGTGTTTCTGACGCTGGCACTGAGCTGTATATCATGGAGCAATTCTATGATTATAAGATGACTGATGACCGTCCCATTGTGGAGCAGGCTCATGAGATACAGTCTCTTGCCAAAGAACTCGAGCAGTTCAAGTGTATCTTACCGGACAAGTTCGTGGCCGGTGGCATTATTGCCAAACTTCCTCCTTCATGGAGGAACTTTGCTACTTCTCTGAAACATAAGAGACAGGAGTTTTCCGTTTCGGATCTCATTGGTTCTCTTCATGTTGAGGAAAAGGCGAGAGCAAAGGATACACGTGTTCGAGGCTGTGATGGAAGTTCTAGTGCACATGTGGTGCAGAAAAATAACTTCCAGTCCCATAAGTCCAAGAATAAGAACAAGTTTGAGGGCAAAGGAAAGTTTGACGGCAAGAACAAGGCCTCACAGACTACCAACTTCAAGAAAAAGACTGAGTATAAGAAGAAAGGATCCTGCCATGTGTGTGGTGATCCGAATCATTGGGCTCCTAACTGCCCTAAACGCTTTGATAAGCGTTCACATGGAAACGGCGGCAATTCTGCCAATGTTGTTGTTGGTGATACCGATATGAAGGATGTTGGGTACGGTATATTTCGTACTATCCTTTCAGTTTGTCATTCGCCTGAATGGTGGATAGACACCGGTGCCAATATACATGTATGTGCTGATATTTCCATGTTTTCTTCTTATAAGGTCGCACGGGCTGGCTCCGTGCTGATGGGAAATGGCTCACGTGCTTTTGTTCAAGGTGTTGGTACGGTAAATCTGAAGTTCACTTCGGGGAAGACCGTACAGCTGAAGAATGTGCAGCACGTTCCCTCCATCAATAAAAATCTCGTCAGCGGATCTCTTCTGTGTCGAGATGGTTTTAAGTTGGTTTTCGAGTCCAATAAAGTTGTTATATCTAAGTATGGACAATTTGTTGGAAAAGGCTATGAGTGCGGAGGCTTGTTTCGCCTCTCTTTGTCAGACTTATGCACTAAAGTTATTAATCATGTTTGCAATGATAATGAGTCCAATATTTGGCATTCACGACTTTGTCATATTAACTTTGGTTGCATGACGCGGCTAGCCAACATGAGTTTAATTCCGAAATTTACTAATGTCAAGGGCTCTAAGTGCCAAGTGTGCGTGCAAGCAAAGCAACCTCGCAAGTCTCATAAGACCGCGGAGGCAAGAGATTTGGCACCACTAGAGCTCATACATTCAGATCTTTGTGAGATGAATGGTGAATTGACAAAAGGTGGAAAGAAATATTTCATGACATTAATTGATGACTCCACCAGATACTGTTATGTGTATCTTCTGAAATCTAAAGATGAAGCTTTGAACTACTTCAAAATCTATAAAGCTGAAGCAGAAAATCAACTTGATCGAAAGATCAAGCGGCTTAGGTCCGATCGTGGTGGAGAGTTCTTTTCCAATGAATTTGATTCTTTTTGTGCGGAACATGGTATAATCCATGAGAGGACGCCTCCCTACTCGCCCCAATCTAACGGGGTGGCTGAAAGAAAGAACCGTACTCTAACTGATTTGGTTAACGCCATGTTAGACACTTCGGGTCTCTCCAAGGCATGGTGGGGGGAGGCGATCTTGACTGCGTGTCATGTCCTCAATCGGGTTCCCACAAAGAACAAAGAAATTACACCATTTGAGGAATGGGAAAAGAAAAGGTTAAAACTCTCTTACTTACGGACTTGGGGTTGTTTGGCAAAGGTAAACTTGCCAGTACCCAAGAAGTGAAAGCTTGGACCAAAAACTGTGGACTGTGTTCTTCTGGGATATGCGTTTCACAGCATTGGCTATAGATTTTTGATAGTAAAATCTGAAGTACCTGACATGCGTGTTGGTACTATTATGGAGTCGAATGATGCGACTTTCTTTGAGGACATCTTTCCAATGAAAGGTTCGTCTAGCTCATTAAATCAGGAGATGCCTAGTTCATCTAGTCAAGAATTATTTACAATTCCTGAACCCACCATTTCGATAGAACACTCTGATAATCCTGTGGAGGATAACAATAAAGCTCCTACTAGGAGTAAGAGACGGAGGACTGAAAAGACCTTCGGCGATGACTTTATTGTATACCTCGTGGATGACACTCCCACTTCTATTTCAGAAGCCTATGCATCTCAAGATGCTGACTACTGGAAAGAAGCCGTTCGCAGTGAGATGGATTCCATCTTGGCAAATGGAACTTGGGAAATTTCTGATCGTCCTTATGGGTGCAAACCTGTAGGATGTAAGTGGGTGTTCAAGAAGAAGCTTAGACCTGACGGTACTATTGAAAAGTACAAGGCACGCCTTGTTGCTAAGGGTTATACCCAGAAAGAAGGCGAAGACTTCTTTGATACTTATTCACCTGTGGCCAGATTGACCACTATTCGAGTACTACTATCCCTGGCTGTCTCGCATGGTCTTCTCGTTCATCAAATGGACGTTAAGACGGCTTTTCTAAATGGAGAGTTAGATGAGGAGATTTATATGGATCAGCCGGATGGATTTGTGGTAGGTGGTCAAGAAGGAAAAGTGTGTAAGTTGCTGAAGTCTTTGTATGGTCTTAAGCAAGCACCTAAGCAGTGGCATGAGAAGTTTGAAAGAACTTTAACTGCTGTAGGCTTTGTTGTTAACGAAGCTGACAAGTGTGTGTACTATCGCCATGGTGGGGGCCAAGGAGTCATCTTATGTCTGTATGTTGATGATATACTGATATTCGGGACCAGTCTTGATGTTATCAAGGAGGTCAAAGACTTTCTATCTCATTGTTTTGAGATGAAAGATCTAGGAGTGGCTGATGTGATCTTGAACATCAAGCTACTGAGAGATGATGATGGTGGGATAACACTGCTTCAATCTCACTATGTGGAAAAGATCTTGAGTCGTTTTGGGTATAGCGACTGCAAGTCTTCTTCTACGCCATATGATCCTAGCATGTTGGTTCGAAAGAATCAGGGAGATCCTAAGGATGCTAAAGATCAGCTGAGATATTCTCAGATTATTGGCTCGCTTATGTATTTGGCCAGCGCTACGAGGCCTGACATCTCCTTTGCTGTTAGCAAGTTGAGTCGATTTGTGTCAAATCCTGGAGATGTTCATTGGCAGGCCCTTGAAAGGGTTTTGCGCTATTTGAGTGGCACTGCGAGCTATGGAGTTTACTACTCTGGGTATCCAAGGGTACTTGAAGGGTACAGTGACTCAAATTGGATTTCTGATGTTGATGAGACTAAGGCCACAAGCGGCTATGTGTTTACGCTTGGTGGTGGCGCTGTTTCCTGGAAGTCTTGCAAGCAGACCATCTTAACGAGGTCAACTATGGAAGCAGAACTCACAGCATTAGACACAACCACTGTTGAAGCAGAGTGGCTTCGAGAGCTCTTGATGGACTTGCCTGTGGTTGAAAAACCTATACCCGCAATTCCTATGAACTGTGATAATCAAACTGTGATCATCAAAGTAAACAGTTCTAAGGACAATATGAAGTCATCAAGACATGTGAAGAGGAGACTGAAATCTGTCAGGAAAATGAGAAACTCCGGAGTTATTGCGTTGGATTATATCCAAACATCTAAAAATCTGGCAGATCCCTTCACAAAGGGTCTATCACGCAATGTGATAGATAATGCATCGAGGGAGATGGGCTTGAGACCCACACTTTGAGTTGTCCACAGTGGTAACCCACTCTATGTGATCGGAGATCCCGTGAATTAGAGCTGGGAGACAAGCTGTTGGTCAGCTGAGAGGAGAGTATCCTTGCACCATACTACCACTCCATACAGATGCAATACTCTCCTATTCTGCATGGCAGGTTGATATTTATCTTAATGTGTTCTAAGTGGCTTGTTTATAGCAAAGATGTTGCCCTGCAGAACATCTTTTGAAGAACACACCTATATGAGTCTGACTGTCAAACGTCGCAGTCTATGGGAGTTGGGTGCTCTCTAATAAACTCATGAAAGGCCATGGAGTATGACGCATAAGCTCCAAACCGCGGGGAAGCCTTGCGGCAGCCTAGTATCGGTCTAGGCTTTGTGTGAAACTAGAGCGCACCAAACTTGTAGTTCAAGGCATAGTCCACTATTCAAGTTGCAATCTAGTGTAGCATGAAGTTCTAAGTGGAAGTTCAACTTAACAGTCTCCACCTCGTACCGGTATATAAACAATGTTCTGGAATTATTTGATGTGATGTGATGAGATGTGCCAATGAGACTTTGTGGGGGATTGTTGAAATTTGGCTGTGGGCTTTGGTCCATGGCCCAATACAAATTCTGAAATTCTCTTGGCCCATTCATGCCTAGCAGGGGATGGCACCAAAGTTTAGTCCCACCCTGCTAGTTTGAGGGGAGTTGCACCAATATATATAGTGGGGTGTTCTACTACCTCCTAAAGTGAGAGAAGAGGAGTGGCTTACACGCGCGCTCCTCCTCCTCCGCCGCCCGCCTCGCCACGCCTCGTCACGACGCGCGCGCGCCGCGGTTTGCGGAATGTGCCTCGGTGCCGAGCTTACTTATCTTTTTGCTGATTCGGGAAATTTACTGTGCGAGTTATTTTTCTATCAGTCATTTCCGGTTTTTCCGGATCGTGGGCTGTTACTAACTCGGACATGGGCTGCGGCCCACGTCTTACCCGACCGGCGCTATATAAGCAGGCTTAGGCGCAAACCCTAAGTATGCTGGATCACATCTCACCTCCAGAGCCTTGCGCCGCCGCCACACCTTCTCCATCCCCTCTTCCGGCGTGCACCGGACGACGGGACAGTAGGCCTCCGGAACCCCGCCTCTTGTGAACCTGTACGGGTGAGGGGCGATCAGGTTTTTGGGGAGCGCTTCTGCGCGACTACTGACGGCATCACGTCGACCGACGACTCCTTCCCCGACGAGGACTTCTTCCCGGACATCAGCGCCCTCTACATCGACGTCATGGCCGACGACGCTGGTGCCAACGCGAACGCAAATCTGAATGCGAACGCGAATCCTCCTGTAGCACCGTATGCAATCTGCTCCTACCTATTTCAGTTTCTGTTACAGTTTCTTGTGCTAGCGTTTGGAGTAGATGTGATCTGTTTATCTGTGTTAGATGTGATCTGTTCATCTATTCTGCTAGTATGCATGATTAGGTTAATTCCTGCAATTATCATCATGCTTTATTATTGGTTATTTCGGATTAAATCTTATGGTAAATTGCTTATATATTCAACACTTTGTTCCCCAAGCACTGCACTCAAGGTCTCCACAAGAAATTCAAGACATCAAGCAAGGTACCCAAAGTGTTGAAGAGTACTACAAAGAGATGGAATCCTCCATGGTTCATGCCAATGTGGAAGACTCGGAGGAGCAAACTATGACTATTCTTAGGGAAGCCAAAGCATGTGGCAAAATGCAGTTTCAAATTGTCTTTTCAGTCTTTGGAATTAATTCCTTACACTGTGAGGGTGCTTCAAAATTGAGCAAAACTGGAAATCAGAGCAACTACATGCGTTGATTTTATTCGGCGATATGGTGGGAGATAGACTTGGCTTTATTCGGTGTTGAGGTCCACAATATAGATAATTGGTGATGTCAATGTTTTAGAGCTCTTGCCATATTTGACTTAGTGCCAAATTATGTTTATGTTAGATTTGGCTATTGCAATGGTGTGGTTGCCTTAAATGACTTGAATCATTCTAAACGTGGGTATAACCTGTCGGGTACCCACTGTTAGTGTACCCGATTCGGTATAACTGAAGGCCCTATATTGCGAGGGTAGTTCCAAATTGAGAAAAAACAGAGAATTAAAGCAACTACACACACCGATTTTATGCGGTGATATGGTGGGAGAGAGACTTGGCTTTATTCAATGTTGGGGCCCACAATATAGATAATTGGCGATGGTAACGTTTTAGAGCTATTGCCATATTACACTTTGTGCTAAATTACATTCATGTCAGATTTGACTATGGCAACGGTATGGCTGCCCTTAAATGACTTGAATCATCCCATCAGGCTCTTCGTGGATTTGCAACCCCGTGACACCTAGGTTCATCAAGCTAGTAAGCTAGACCACGAAGTCGAGGAAGGTGCTCACTTATACAAGCACAACTCATGTGCTCCTTGCTCACATCCTATGTTTCAGGCGCCACTACCAACAAGAGGGCCTTCAATCGAGTTCCACCCTATAAGTGGTTTCAACTCAAGCTCCAAGCCGGTCTATCCTTAACATAAGGTCAATTCGGATGACACAGCTCCAAGCAAGTTGAGAAGTTTCAAGATTCTCCAAGCTAGATAGGTTGCCTCCGGTAAGGAAAAAACGCCATGCCAGTACGAAACCAACAGAGCCCGCCGCCCGCGGCCTCAAATTCCGAAAAGCACAGCGTGTGGCGGTAGGGCCACGCATCGAGCCTACGAAAAGCTGCGGTGGTAAACCAAAAACCAACCTCAGGACGACTCCTCTCATCCAACGGCCACGATCAACCCGCGCGCCCCGCATTAAGAAAGGTACCGAGAGTGCTGAAGAGTGAGAAAGAGTACTATAAGGAGGTGGAATCCTCCCTGATCCATGCCAATGTGGAAGACTCAAAGGACCAAACTATGACTATTATTAGGGCATCCATACCGTGTGGCCAAATGTCGTTTGAAATTGCCCTTTTGGATTTTGGAACTACTTCCCTACATTAAGTGGGTAGTTCCAAATTGAGCAATAGGGAGTTGAATCAACTACATGCGCCGACTCCATTCGGTGATACGGTGGGAGCGAGATTTGGCTTTATTCCGTGTTAGGCCCACAATATAGATAATTGGTGATGTAAATGTTTTAGACTCTTGCGATATTCAGCGCCCTTAAATGACTTCTCATCCATCATGCTCTTCATGGATTACCAACCCTATATGACACCTAGGTGAACACCCCGACATTCTCTCTCCTCTCTACAGTAGCCAGAGACTTCTAGAGCTCGCCGACCCGATCTGAAGCCGCTACCGCCGGTGGTGGCTTATCCTTTCATTGGCCGGCCATGGTAGCGAGGAAGGAAGGTGCAACACTGCTGTGTCCTCTGTTGTTCTACTACGTGTCGTTGCTGTCTGAGGCGCGGTGGTTCTCCTCTTCCTCTGTTCGAGCTGGCTACCATGGAGGTGGCAGTGCACGAGGTGGAAGGCGGCTCTGCGGCGTATGGTTCTTCACATGGAGCTATTCCCTAGCGGCTTATCGGCGGCCTGCTCCGTCATCCCGCCGGGCTTCACGGCTGTAGAGCAGCCGCTCTGTCCTGCATCGGATTCGTCCGTCGGCGTCCTCCTGCGCTTCGTCTCCAAGTGGTGCGTCCCCAGCAACGCTATGGCAGGCTGACCTCTGTATCCATCGCCGATCTGGTGGCAGAGGAGGGAGAAGGGCCGAATCACGTTTCGATTTCCAGTCAAGGGTCCTCTCTGTAAAATTCTAGGCCTTGTTTGCATTTCGGCCTCTGTGTAATTCGCCAACGGTGATTATAAATGAAAAATTTGTCAAGTGCTTTGCATCCGTCACCGTTCAAAAAAAATGGCACCTAGGTTAGGTTCATCAAGCTACTAGGGCCGACCACCAAGTCGAGGAAGATGCTCGCTTGTACAAGTACAACCCCATGATTCTTGCTCACATCCTACGTTTCGCGCACCGGTACCTACGATATGGCCTTCAATCGAGCTCCGTTTACGAGTGGTTTCAACTCAAGCTCCAAGTCGTTCTAGCCTTAACATAAAATCAATTTGGATGACATAGCTCCAGGCAAGTTTCGTACTAACAGTATGAGAAACTTCAGCATACTCCAGCAGCTAGGTTTCGCCCGGCAAGGAAAAACGGCGCGCCAGTACGAAACCAACAGAGCCCGCCGCCCGCGGCCTAAAATTCATGAGAAAACAGCGGGGCCGTACGAGCCACGCGCCGAGCCTGCGAAAAGCTGCGGCGGTAAACCAAAACACAGCCTCAGGACGGCTCTCCCCATCCAACGGCCACGATCAACCCGCGCGCCCCGCATTCCCCGCCACGTCACCGATCCGCGTACTTCCACCGCATTGGCCGGCCAGTCCTATATAAGCCAGCCTCCACCAACCAACGCTCATCTACCAGCCGCAGACCACCGCACTTCCTCTTCCTGCTCTTCGCTTCCTCCTCCGTAGCAGTAGCACAGTAGCCATGGCCGGAAGGGGCAAGGCGATCGGCTCCGCCGCCGCGAAGAAGGCCACCTCCCGGAGCTCCAAGGCCGGGCTCCAGTTCCCCGTCGGCAGGATCGCCAGGTTCCTCAAGGCCGGCAAGTACGCCGAGCGCGTCGGCGCCGGCGCTCCGGTGTACCTCGCCGCCGTGCTCGAGTACCTCGCTGCTGAGGTGCGTTCAATTCTTCCTTCTATTGGTTTACCCCTTGCTCTGCGATGCTCAATTTAATCGGTTGGGGACTACTTCCTTCCATCGATTGGTTGGGAGGAGGTATCAAATTGGGGAACAAATCTAGGGTTTCCGATGGGGAAACTCTACAGGATCCAATTTCTTCGATCCCGCTCGAATCTCGCCGGAATTTGGGAGTAATCGTTGAGATTCGCTTGCTGCTGCAGGTTCTCGAGCTGGCCGGGAACGCCGCGAGGGACAACAAGAAGACCCGCATAGTGCCGCGCCACATCCAGCTGGCCGTCCGCAACGACGAGGAGCTCTCCCGCCTGCTCGGCATGGTCACCATCGCCAGCGGCGGCGTCATGCCCAACATCCACAACCTGCTCCTCCCCAAGAAGTCCGGAGGCGCCAAGGCCGTGGCCGCCGATGACGATTAAGCTAGATCTGCTGTATCACTGTGTTGTACAAGCTTGTACTAGCCATGCCTTAGGTGTTGCGTTCTACTAGGGAGTGTTAGGTCCTGTATCTGCGCTTGTTATTACCGGTTCTAAACTAGATGTGCTGCTGCTGTGTAAGGATTACTTGCTCTGTAATTCGCTCTGGTATTCTATAAAAGTTGGATCTATCTATGGATCCCTTGCCTATTTTACTCTTGCCATTGACAGTATACAGTCATGTTCATTGCTGTTCAAACTATCCACTGATTCAGGGTAAAAAGACTTAAATAGGTTGTAAATTTTGGGGTATCATTTTTGAGGTATCGTCTATGGATATGCTAATGTTTCATCAGTGCGGTATGGTCGATACGTGAAGGTATTGTTGGATCAACTGTAAGATAGCTTTTGAAATTTGAATGCAAGGATGAGGTTTTGGCGGGGAGTTCGGATTTTTTTTGGCAGAACTTCCACTTTGCCGGCGATTTCAGAACAGTATCAAGGCGGGAAGCCTAGATAAAATCTCTAGATCTGTTTGGGATAAAAAGGTTTCATAAAGAACGGCATGTGACGAAACTATACCCAATGGCAAGTACTGCACATGGTTGATTCTCTCCAGGTCGTCAGTGAACGGAGCTGCCAAGAAGATCCAAGCGGTGCAGATTGCAGAAGTGGTACAGATCGAGAAAAGGAAGCAACAACAGCACTATGAATTTGCTCTTATTTTGACACCACGTTGTAAAAGGGAACACAATTTTTGAAGAATTTACAGAACAGAGCAGTACAAGGTGTTTTCAGTTAAAAATCCTGACAATTTACAGTTATGCTCTTGGCAAAAGTAATGTGAAGTGAAACCAAGAGAGTCAAGTGTTTATGAGCTTGTGTGGTGCATCTCTTTCTGTATATTTTTCTTTCTTTCTGTGTTGATACAAATGTACAACGAAAAAGTAGTAAAACAGTCAGCAAACCTACTGTTTCCTCCCTGTTACGCCTGCCCTAACTAGAGGCGAGCGTTCTTCTCCCTCCTTCCAACCATCAATTCCGCCTTACACTTTCGGCTTCCTCACTGTGAGTATTCTCCTTCGCTTGATAGGAGCCGAAGTGCAACAATTACTTGTCAAGAACACCCGGTCTGTCGGCAGATGACTTCCTTACTTCAGCATCTTGATTTTGCTGCTACAACAAGTGGACCAAAAAACAGGGTTCACATTATCATTTCATCTCTAGCTATTTTTAAAAAAGTGCGAAGCAGCATGCTTTGAGGGGAAAGGTATGTACCTTCGTTTGGAGCTAACTCTCCTCATCAGAACTAGAGCTTGAACTATCTGCTCTTCGGTCTTGAATAGCTGGAAAGAGATTACGCCGGCCATCTTGAAAAGACTTAGGTGGTTGGGAAGGCAGATTACCTCCTGGCTTTGTTTTCTTTGGAGCTGCTATTTTTGATGTTTCTTTCACCTCTTTGCATACCTTGTCCAGCATTGCGAGGAAATCTCGCACTACAACAAATAACCGAAGGCCCTCGTCTTTTCCTGTACTTCCATGGAAATAATCAACAGTACCTTTTACCAAGGACCGTATTTTCTTCTCTTCCTCTAGCAAGGATGTAACATCAGCTTGAGACTTCTCTACGAAACGCTCAAGCTTGTGGTGAAACCCACTATCTTCATCCAAGCTTTTCATGCTTGTGTTCAAGAATTCATTGGTTTTGACAAGCTTGTGGCCGAGACTTGCTACAGACATTGTCAACTGATCTGCATCAAGGATTGCTGCCTTCCTGACATTTTGAAGTTCATCTCCCAAACTGGACACAACCTGCAGACCGAGTTGTTTGTATTCGTCTTCAGTTTTTTCATCATTGTCATCAGTAAGATCGTTGGTCTTCACACCGGATACACTGCTGGTCTGCTCTTTTGCAGCCCGTGCAGACCGGACACCTTCAGAGCGGATTATCTCTTGAACAACAAAATGCAACAGTGTTGTCTTCCCATCAGTTCCTTTGACATCAGACAGCTTAAGCAGAGTGTCTAGTTTAAACGCCTGAGCTTCTCCACGGAACGTGCCAACATTCATTCGGTTCCCTGTTTTAAGGACAGCTTCTAGTAACTTCAGGAAAAGACGGCTGTTTCTAAGCTCCTCACAAGCCACCTGATCAGCATTTAAAGCCAAGATAAGAATACCCGAGTGTGGTCACAGATACATTACAATAATCGGCATGAATTTCGCTTGATAAAAATATTCATCAGTAAAAGTTTAAAGAAGACTGATACAAGTCATACAACAGAACCAAAGATAATGTATAAGTCGAAAAGCTATAGTGGTTATTCTATTACCTCTAAGGTGGCGAAAGATTGCTTTACATTTGAAGCTTCCTCTGGTAATATGGACATGAATAGTAATGCATCCAGACGCTGGTAGATATAGGGAATGTCGATGATTGCTTTTAAGAATTGCTCAGCAGGACCAAGCTGTGATAGTTCCCCAGTATATAGTCGAAGCCTGAGCTCCTCGTCGCTATTTGGGACCCATCTTATTAAGGTCTGTATCAAGTCGGATGGAAGTTCATTTCCTACAAATCATCAAGGGAAATGGATAAAGCAAAAGATGGCATCAGGAAATAAGATTTCATCTAAGTGTTGTTTTTCTATATGTTCAAACAAATATCCATAAGCACAAGAACCCATGTTTGAGACGTCCATACCAAAATATTGATGCCAAAGGGGCTTGATAAATTGCTGAATGTATTAGTTTAAGAATTACAGTTCAAGTACAAGATAATATTCATGTCAGTTGAAAAGATTTTTTTTACTACTATTTACTTTGAAAAATAAAGGAAGCAAATGAAGTTAGGTTATTCATTGCCCATAGCTCAGAAGAGTAGTCTTTATTCCTGATTCTGAAGACACACTTGATATATGCACTTGTGCAGCTAGCATTCTACGCCAAATAAATTATTACACGAAGAGCTATGGGCAATGAATGGCCAAATAAGTATTAAATGTATCAACTCCAATATAAATGAGAACCACAACTTAAAAAAACAATAGCCCTCCTAAATATAGAATAAAACAGAACTGTAGATATGGCAAAAAGTTCATCCAGGAAGAACCATGGACTTGCACAGTGCAGATGAGTGACAATGCACTTTACCTTCCTTAACTGCACAACATACTTCCTCAGCCGAAACACTCAACGCCTTCAATGATATAGCCAGGTTCTGTGCCTTTTTAGGATCAAGTATCCTCACAAATTGGGCAACCTCCTTTGATGCTAAATCCTTTTTGGCATCACCTCCCTTCTTATCAGCATTATAACCAAAAAGGGTTTCAATAGCATCCTCGTTAAATCTAGGAAGAAGTACCAGTTAGTTATGAATGGTGTGATCTTAAAATAACAGATATGCAGCTGCAGTTATGTCTACAAACTTACTGGAATGATCCGGCTTTAAGGTGATCCCACACCATTGATTGATTAGCATTTGCTGCTACTTTATCCCAAAAGAAGGGCTTAAGCTTTGCTTTAGCTTCGCTAGAATCTGCATCAGCGTCTGCCTTATTTCCTGACTTCTTCATAGGTGGTGGACGCGTTTTGGAAGAACCAGGCAGCATTGGTGGCGGTGGGCGAGGCCCATTAGATTTTGATGGTGGTGGGGGAGGTGCAGCTTTTGGAGCAGGTGGTGGTGAAGGTCCTGACTTAGGAACCGCGGAAGCTTTTGGAGCTGGCGGCGGCGAGGGTCCCGAGGGAAGAACTGGAGAACCTTTTGGAGGGGGCACAGGTGGTTGAGGAGCTGGTGGAGGAGGAGCCTTTGGAGGTGGAGGTTCCGTAGGTGCCATCGCTTGTTGAGGCACTAGTGTTGATCCTTGCACAGAACTGACATGATCAGCCATTGTTACAGATGAACTGTTGAAAACTTCTGGATCAGTGTTTGCACTTTCCTGTGAGCCTAGCTTCACATGGCTATTTTGACCAGTGCTTTGGTCTTCCTGTGAGTTTAGCTTTACATGGCTATTTTGACCAGTGTGTGGAACTTCCTGGGAACTTAGTTTCGCATAGCCATTTTGATCAGTGTCTGTGCCTTCATGTGAACTTTGACTCGTATATCCATTTTGACCAGCCTCTGACTTAAGTGACAATGCTCCCAGCTTATTCACATCTATTTGATTTACATGGGAAGACGTACTAGAACTCGCTGCAAAAAAAAAGCATTGAAGTCAGTGATAGAAGAAAAATTACTGTCATGGAGCAAAACTGGGTGATATGAGATACATTACTCAGATTCAGGAGTGGCTTATCATTGTATGCAGAACTCTGACTTTCACGGCACATGCAGCAGAACACACCAAGAAGAGCTAAAATTGCCACAACAACTAGGGAAAGTCCAATGGTAGTGGTACTTGACATGCCCTCATTGTCCTTTTTTGCTGCTGATTTAGTTGCCGGCACTGCCTTTTTAGGAGTTGTTTCTGATGAAACACTGTCAGTTGGTTTTGCCGGGGCAGGTTTTAATGCTTGATTTGCAATTCCCAGTGTCAGCTCTCTTCTTATTGCGGCGATAAGTGTTTTGATATAACCATCGGGCATGTTTTTTGTGACCTCAAAACTCTGTTTGCTTAGACAGATCAGCAAAGTTTGTTTGATTTCTGGTGTCAATGGACTGGTGCCTTGTTCAATGATAGGGGAGGTGTCCTTATTGTCAGATATCCTATGGAGAATATCAAGCACATGGTTGTAGTTGAAGTAGCTTTTAACATCCTGAAGACTTTTCTTGTCTAATCCACACTTAAGCCACGCGTGTTCCACCTACAGATAACAGAGCCATTATGAAAATTAATCAGTAAGATAAGTGATGATCATGCGAGCGTGCATCCTTTTGAGAACAATATGGCACATCATATCTTTAAAAAAATAATGATTATGAATTACCAGAGTCAGTTAGAAACTACAAACTATTTATCTCATCTAATTCCAGGCCGGAGGTTAGTCCTGCAGCAAAATGTTACTAGTATGTTGGACTAATACCATCAGATTCCTTAGGGGAATCATGGTCATCACTCTGAGTCTCAATGTCTCACACACCAGTATGAATTTTTTGGGACATATGTTACTCACTAAGCATAAAAATTAGATATTGTTAGCACATAAAGTGTGTTCGTCCAGTGCAGTTATGTGTGCCTACCAAGAGGGTACATTTGCTATTAAACACAACTACTCTCTCCAGATCAGTTTAATAGGCACGCATGCAATTTAAGAACAACTTTGACCATTAATTTTGATCAACAAAATATGCATAATATTTCACAAAAACTATACCATCGGATTGATCTTGAAAAGAACTTTCCAATGGTATATATTTTTGTGACATATATTATATATATTGTTGACCAAAATGAACGATCATTTTTTTAAAAATTACGTGCGTACCTAAGGGAGTAAAACATTTGATTCAAACCTCTGCTTGCAGAATTTTGAATCATGGACAGGTTTGACCTCTGGAAACCATTAGGAATTCAGTGATCAGATCTCTTCTAGTAAAGATACTTTGAGGAGCACTACAAGACAATTACACATGTCCACATCACGAAAACACCTACGAATTGACCATTTTTTTTTAGAATACTACGAGTCGACCATGAGTTCATACGTATGCACCCTATATGTTCAGATAGAGAGGGAACATACCTAAACACCATATCAGAAGTACAGCTGGGCAATGCATGCAATTCTATCATTCTATGGTCTTGATAATGACTGACCTTCAATTCCTCCACCAGTTTTTTTTTTACTTTGCAAAAATATTGATACTCAATACTCACCTTTTGAGATGAACCGAACTAAACTACTTTGCTCTCAGTTACAAACTATGAAATGACACCATATCCATACAGATGTTACTAGGGAGGGAATGCAATGAAAGCATGAAACAAATGGGAAATTGTACTCACCCAGTCGTCTACTTGCTTGATGAAGGAAGGTGTCAGCGGAGGCGGCGATGTGTTGCTTGCACCAACTAGCAATCCTTCGCAGACCGTTGGTGCGATGAGCAGCAAGGAGACGATGTACGGCGCGAGGAGCCATTCTCTCCTAGAACGCCTCATCTTTTGCCTGCTCCTTCCTACACCCACCCAACCATCGTAATGCCAACGTCCTCGGAATTGCGCGAAAGATTTCACCGACGGACAATAAATCCCCAAGCTCATTCGGTCGATTTGCTCAACGAAATCCAGTGATTCAGCCCAAATGTTTCGACAAGAAAATTCAGAATGCCGCCCTCTTGGAAGCTAATTTCAGAGAGTCGCTTTCTGAACTCGCAGAATGTGCCGCCCAAATTGGCGCAAAATCGCATCAGTGACCTTCTGAAATCAGATACCTCGAGATGCTCCGAGAAACGCACCGATTAAGGCGAGAAAGCTCAGAAACAATCACCAACGGTGGGGGATTTGGGCACATCCACGGCAAAAAACCGAATGTAGAGCCGCATTACCCCCAAATCAAAAAATCCGCAAACGCAGCGAGGCCTTATACGGCTATATACCGCCGGCGCCTCAATCCGTCGAGAAATCGACCCCAAGAACACGGGGGACATAAGAAAAAATCACAGAAAGAACAGGTAAGATGCACCAACACAAGGCCCCACCAAATTCGCGGCGGGAGAAGCCACGAATTTGGGCGTGATCTGGAGCCACCGAGATGGCCAGCGAATTCTGTTAGCGCGCACTTTCTCTCTCTCTCTGTTCCCGTCTCCCCGCCGAAATTGGAGGACCAAGGAGGGAGCGGCAGGGGAGACCGTGAGGGCAGGGAATGTGACAAGTCCAACGTAAGACGGTGAAGCCCTTAAGGAAAAATGTTTTTTTTTTGATACCTAAGGAAAAATGTTTTACCTCTGTGTTATGGGCAGTTCAGAAAGTAAGCTTGTGATTTTGTGCTATGTATTTTCTTCAGAAAGTACAAATTTTGCATAAATTAGCTCTAATTTTTTTGTTTTGGAATAAGACAAACAAAGTGACACACATCTCACTAAACATATTAAAACCACAGAAAAATAAAAACAAAAATCCTTGTGGTGAACCAGATTCAAGTCCTTAACTTGACATGGTTGTTTCCGTTTTATCTGGAATTATTCTATATTTATATGATTTAATCCATTTAGTGGCAGGAGACTTGTCTGTCCATAGTGAAGCACCCATGGTGATAGTGACGGATGACAAGAAGCAATGGGTGTGCCCATTGGCAAAAAGCGGGTCGTAAGTAGGGTAGAAACGTGATAAAATATGATACAACTCTCGGTGATAAAACTCAACTGAGAATTGTATGCAAGTGACACAAAGAAGTATGACAGAAATTGGACGAAAGTATAATACAACTCTCGGTGAAACTCAATTGTTGAGCCATTGAATTAGATTAGACAACAAAAAAGGTATGACATACAAGACATACCAAAAACATTTGCCAAATGGAAAATGTCTAGCAATTTTCTTAAGAATGCCTTAACGAGCCTTTTATACTTGCTAGATGACCTCATTGAGAAGCTTATGGGGGCATCGGGTTATGGGATTCCCTCCATCTTTCTCCTATTCCTACGATATGATAATTCTTTCACCCGATCTATGGCCCCAACCCTCAAACTACACATCTTTTGTCGGCAACCAATCAATTTATACGATACACACCTCTAGTCGTCAGGGTACGTACAATGGGGTGACGTCAGCCTTCCCTTAGAGGTGCCACGTATGATTTTTTGCTTAGTTGGAGGAGAGAGAAATAAGAAAGGAAGGTTGTCTTCCCTTAGCTAAGGGATAATCCCTTATTATAAAATAAGAGAAGACTATTTTGTGCATTGTACCATCTGTCTTCCCTTAGCTGATTATTTTATTACTAAAAATAGCTATTTCTTATTAATTACAAGGGATGACAATAAGAGATTATGCATTGTATAAGTTATATTTTGTGTTTTCTCTAGATGATATGGACAACTAAGAGAAGGTGTGTCTTCTCTACCATTACACATGCCCTCACTCTCTCCCCTTGTATCAACACCGTTAATTTGCTACCCTTCCCTTTATGTATCTTCTTACAATGTGATCACCTTCACTAGCATTTCCTTTTATGTTGATTATCATGTTTCTTAGTCCATAATTTGCAAAAAAAAACTAGGATCCATCAGTCATGGATTTCCTTTTATATCTCTTTAGATTGGATTATTCAAACACTTTTCATCTCTAGATGGATATACAGAGGTAGTTATCTCTCTCTGTGTGTGTGTGGGGTGGGGGGCTGGGGTGGGGGAGGAGGTGTATCTGATCCTCCGAACCTCTTTATGCATGTCTAGAAACTTCAAAAAAATCAAGATTCATATCAATGTTTGAAAACATAAATGGCTCATACTCAATTTAGATTAGAAGAACATATTAATATTTGTCCTTTCTTTACTCCTCGAGTTGTGTTTCAAATGTTAACTTGTAAATTCGCAACAAGGTACATGGATGTATTATCTACATGTTTTTATAGCTTCTAGATAAGGTATATAATGAGCTCATATGTGCTCGATGCATACAAAGCTAGGTACACCGGATAAACAAACGATTTGCACATGGGTGGATAAACAACATAACAACAACCCGAGTCCATCCTTATGGTAGTGCCAGAGAGACCAAGGGCATGTACGATGATAGAAAAGGTATCTCTTCTTAGCCATGCACATCACCTAGAGAAGACGATAAACATACATTGTATGATGCATTTTTTTGAAATGGGGTATCCCGACCTCTACATCAATAGATGCATACGGCATTTTATTAAAGTTATTCAGAATTTAGTACAACTTATTACACCTCAAGGATCACATAAAGTCTCAATATGAATCAGCCATCCAAACAAAATTCAAAAAAGAGGAGCGCATAGACAACATCATGTCAATCTATGGTCACACCACCAGATGCACCGGCTGTATAAATCCCATGCTATCGTTGCCATATGGTTGCACCTAATATCCATAGGAAGACGTTCCTCCTACGGCTACAGAAATTACCATATATGGATCAACTATGTAGTCATGGGAATAACCTGTAGAAATAATGGGAAAGCAGTCTTGTTAAGTATAAATCATTTCTCACATTCCAAATCGCCCATAGTAAGGAGCACACACTAACTCTGATAAATATTTTATCTTTCTTGTTGATCCCATTCAACCAATTGCTAAACATATATTATTAATATTGGAGGGAGGCATGATTTTAAAATTCATATAAACTATCCTCCATTTTTTTTTTGCAAATGGGCAAGAAATAAATGGTGTTGAATTGTCTCCTCCTGATCACAAAAACAACACTTAGTGCTACCTTGCCAATTTCCTTTTGCCAAGTTTTCTTTTGTAAGGATTTCTTTTTTGTGGATAAACCACATAAAAATTCTTATTTTCAGCCGTACCTTAATTTTTGTAATACAAGATTCCAAGTAAATGTGCCCGAAGTTGTGAGATTCCAAGTAAAACTATCCTCATCATCATTCAACTCAACTAGCTTATATAAGTCTTTGAACTAGGTGCAACCACCTCTCCCATCTGTTGCCGGCCAAAGTTCGCCTAAAACATATGTTTAGAGGAACCGAATCAAAAACATTGTATGATGCATTAGTTTTAATAATTAATGAGTATTGGTTAAGTTGCTATTAAGAAAAGACATACTATACAATAGAGGAAATAATGCTTGCTTAATTTATATGAGATCATTCATGAACCAAGATAATACAATATTTTCATCTTCTCTCTTCAAGGGGAGCAAAGTGCACCATGGAAAAAAAAAGATTACTTCACCCCATTGGCAAAGTAATCATGCGTTGTATGTGCCCTAGAAAATGCCGATTAAACTTAAGCGAGCAAACACATGCCAAAGCGAAAGAAATTTAGCTGAGCCCAATAAGTGTGGCCCGTACTAGCAATCGTGTTATTAGCCGGTGGCGGTGGGTGGTCCTAGTCATTACTCCTAGGTAAGCTCTTCTCTTTCTTTCTTTTTCTATAATTTTTGAAACGATTAGACTAAAAAAAATTAAGGCCTTAGAGAAAACGTTACTTAGAAAATTTAGATTTGAAAAAATTGTGGTTCTAAACAAAAAAGAAGAACTTTACGAGTTTTGAAAAATGTTCGAATGCAAAAATGTTCGACTATTTAAAAATAAAAAATTAGAGATCTCCATATTTTTTAGAAAGAAAAAACTAAAAAAAGGATATAAAAACAAAAAACTGGAAGAAAGCTGAAAAAAAGAGAAGGAACCCAAGAACCAGGAAAAGAAAAGGGAAAAAAGCAGCCGCGTTGGCGGGGCGCGACCCATGTAGCCACGCCCGCGGGCGAGAAATAGCAAAAAAGAAAATCTCTGGTGGCGGCCACAAACTGTCAGCCCTATGCTAGCCCATATTCCCTTTGGACCTCAGCGCGGCCCAGATTGCTATGTTCCTCCCTCTGCATTTAGGTGAACCCTAGTCTCTACTCGCTGTGAAGTTTTTCGGGTTAACGCGCACCCCCTCCCTTCTCTATTCTCCAACGCGGGTCGGCCCATTAGACGTTTCATTTTTTTTTGTTTTTCCTGGTTTTTCTCGTTTCTGCTCTGGTTTTCTCAGGTTTTTTTGGTTTCTTTGTTTCTATGGTTTTTTTGTCGGTTCTCCTCGAGATTTTTGTCTTTTTTATTTTTCTTTTAAAAAATACTGAACAATTTTATTTTTGAACAAATTTTGAATAGTTTAATTTTTGAATAGTTTTATTTTTAAACAAATTCGAATTTGAACAAAATTTAAATCTGAATAAAATCGAGTTTGAACAAATTTGAATCTGAACAAAATCGAGTTTGAACAAATTCGAATTTGAACAAATTCGAGTTCGAACAAATTCGAGTTTGAACATATTTTTAAAATTTGAACATGAAATTCAAAATTGAACATATTTTGAATTGAATAAGTTTTAAGCTGAACAGTTTTTCAAAATAATTTTTTTGAATCTAAGCATTTTTTATTTCACCTAATATTTCAAAATTTACAGAAAAAGGATATAGAAGAAAAAAAAAGCTCGTCCTTATTGGACCGGCCCATCCAGAATGCTTCACGCAGTTGACGCGCGAAGCTACACACAGAGCGACGACTAGACACTCCCCTGCATTTATACAGTTCTTTCGATGAGCAAACCCTGTCATAAACAATTTGTAAAAATAAAAAAACTCCAATAAACCACAGAGTGCCGCGTTTGCCGGTTTGCCCTGATCCAAAGGGGCGCGATCGCTGAACCACCAAACACGCATGGGCGCGCACGTGTGCGCCGACCGACGAGATGACGGCCGATCTCGGTCTCACCCCGCACGTACACCTCCTCGTAGAAAAACGTTTTGTCCACCGTGATCCGGTCTCCCCATGCCTCGACACAGCGCATCTGCGACCGAGGATCATCAAAAACAAAGGACACGATCCGCACGCACCACCTAGGTAGACGTGCCAGATTAATTGTTCCACGGTGATCCTCTCGGGGCAAAAAACTAGACCAAGCCCATACGGCACGTCCTCTACAACATCGATCTCTACCGCGCCACGGTTTCAATACCCGTCGGTCACCGTACCTACTTTTTTTTTTGAACGGGTAAGATCTAGGGTGATTTTACAAAGAGGCCTGAAAGGAAAGGGAAATACAACATGACTCCACGTTTTTACAGCTAGCACCTTGACGAAGGAATGACAGATGGGCCCCCGACATTCGCCTACCTGGTTTTCGGTCCAGGTGGGGTGTCTCAGGAAAGGCTTTCGAGGCTTATCAAGATAATGGCCTGACGCGGCCCAGGAGCGTTACTTGGTGCACAAGCAAGATTTCGAGGAGTCCAAACTAGATTAGGTTTCGGTCGATCCGATATGTACTTGGCTTGAGAGACACTCCTGAGACCTAGCCTTAACTTATAAAAGGCTGGGAGGGAGGTCTCGAAACCCTAGAATCACTTCCACCCACCTCACGCCGGAGCGCTCGACAACTTAGAGCTATCTGCTTTTGGCCAGATCCAATCTGCGCCGCCATTGTAACACCATCATCGTCGCCACCACCTCAATACAAAAGTCAGACAAGCAGGACGTAGGCCTTTTACCTTTCGAGGGGGCTAAACCTGGGTAAATCCTCGTGTCCTTCTGCTTTCGTCTGATCGCCGTCGAGTTCGCCAGGTTCCCAATACGCTTCCTAGATCGAAAGCCCTTCGACATGGGCATTGCCGGGGATAAACCTCGTCAATTGGCGCCGACCGTGGGGACGACGGGATCTGGATCTACGGATTCGCCGGCTCCATCACCAACCGCAACCAAGATCGGCATCGACACCGCCGTCGGCATCGCTGCGCCGACCAACGTCGGCACCCCCGTCAAGATCGACGCTACCGTCGGCATCGCTGCGTCGACCAACGACGACACCACTTCCAAGATCGGCATCGACACCCTCGCCGGCATCGCTGTGCCGGCCATCGTCCACACCAGCTCGATGGAATTCGAGACTGGCGCCGTCGAATCGACTGCCGTCGATGGCATCTCGCCAAGCACCATCAACCCCACCTCGACGATGAGCGCCATCGACCCCGTCCCGAGCGCGGCAAGGGCAGCGCCCGAAGGCTACGACATGGCCTTCGGACTGTTCAATTTCCATGTGGACAGCAATGGAGCAATGGAACTGCTCTCCATCGGCGAATCAGCTCCACTCGTGGCCGAAGCGACGACACCACCATCCGTCGGGGGCAAACCCTCGGCAAGCGCGTCACTAGCGCCGTCGAAGGAGGAGCTGAGACTGAAGATTTCGACCCCATCAGTAGGGTCGAACGATTTCGAAGATCCGCCTCCATCCCCGACCACCGCATACTGCGTCGACTGCGACGCATACCACTACATAGGCGCCGGAGATTTCTCACTCCATGAGATCGCCGGCTGTGAAGATCCGCGGGGAGGTGCAGCAGCTATCTACCCAACGATATCCGAGTGCGATCGGGCTCTCAACGCCCTCACGCTTCGTACGGCACCCTATGATCCTGACTACGTCGAAGGATTATACTCGGACTACACGTGCTCTGACGACGACGATGACGTCTACCCCGAAGCTAAGGGGAAAATCGGCAATTCGGTGAGCTCTGCCTCACTATGCGAATCTAACGCATCCAGCGACGGCTATATGGCTGATCATGACTCTGACTTCATGGTCGAAGTCGGGCCCTACGTCGAAAACGACGACGTCTATCCTCCAGCGCTGGGCGAGATCAGCGATGACTCGACCCCGTGGCCCGGGGGCCACTGCATGATGGCATCGCACAACGACGGAAACGACAACGACGGTCGAAACCGATCAGACAGCGGTCGGCAAGTGGTCACACATGACCAGATCCGGTTCGCAAGAAGGGTCTATGCGGGCGAAGTAAACTTCGGACCCAACCCAAGTCCAAGCGATCTGGCTGCACTCCGATTCGTCGTTCAGGAGCAAAAAGATCAGATCAGCGCTGATAGGCGAGTGCTGGAACGACGCAGAGAGGAGGCCGACGCATCCAGCAGGAGGAGGGCAGAAAGGTCATCGCATTACTCTTCGAGCGTTCAGCACAGATCAAGATCGCGCACTCAGCAGGGGGCCGATATGCAGAATGTCACTCGAAACCTGGAGGCAGAATTCAACGAAGCCGAGTTAATGCCCAAGACAAAGGAAGCAGCAATCATGGCTGCGGCGGCATACATTGCGGCGAACGCGTCGAATGGTGATGAACATATGCGACACCTGCGAAATCTAGCACTCGAAGGAGTAAGAGTGCTGCAAGGCACGCCTGGCTCAGCACATGATGCGACAACAGCAAGAGCCGCTCCACCACCGGAACAGGCCAGGCACCCAGCACCAGCGCCAGCCGTAGCGCCTCGGGCGCAAGTGGTCGAACCTATCAACGGGGAGCTTCGGCATGGTCTGGCCCAGCACAGAGTCGACCAAGGGCGAGCGCGACGCGAGGCAGAAACGTTCGGCGGTCCTAGCGATGGACTCTGCGGGGCAGAATGCTTTAGCCTTCTGATTCGCTCGGCACCATTGCCGAGAGGGATCAAGCTCAGCGACGGCATAGTCAAGTTCAACGGGCAGCAGGATCCCCGAATTTGGCTAGATGACTTCATGACCGCTGTCAAAATCAGCGGCGGATCTAGAGACAATGCTCTCCAGTTGTTGTCACTACATCTAAAAGACAACGCAAGAGCGTGGTTAAACAATCTCGCCACAGATAGCATCCGCTCCTGGGAAGAATTTCGGCAAGCTTTCATCGCAAACTTCCGAGGCACTTCGCGACGACCTACGTCGTTCGAAGAACTCCGCTTATGCGTGCAGAAGACCGGCGAAAACCTAAGGTCATACATCTCACGATGGATCAACCTTCGGAACACGACAGAAAACATCTCGCCTGAAAGGGCTATTGACGCATTTCGAGACGGCTTATTTCGGCGTGACTTCAAGGAGGAACTGGGGCGCTGCAAGCCCAGAACCATCGACCACCTCATGAGTTTGGCGAACGAATGGGCCGATGGCGAAGACTCCATTTCGGCTCCCAGAAGCCGCCGTCGATCAGCAGAACGCGATGGCGATGCGAAGGACCAATTCCATCCCGGATCCCGGAAGAAAGGTCGCCGAAGCCGCTACGACAACACGGAGAACGTGGACATGGTAGCAGCTGGCTACGTGCATGAAGACCACGACGACAATCGCGACTTACCGCGACGAGGAAACACCTACTACGGCAGCAGTAGCCGTGACTCAAAGCCCACTAAGGAGTGGCGTCGCCGGCAGCCTCAGCTGACGGCAGAGGAGATGCTTGATAGCGGATGCCCGAGGCACACGTACCTCGACAAGGACGGAGTACGAAAACCTGCACACCTCCTCATCGAGTGCAGGGAATTCCTTCGTCTTAACCGGGCACTTCAGGAGAGAATGAACGTCGAGCAACCAGTGGCAGGGGCGATAGCTTACAACGCTCCACCGCCACCGCCGAATCCACCAGCAAACGTCGTACAGCAAAGCCATCAGGCCGCGACGATCCAGCAAGCCGAGCAGCGACAGCCGGCCAACGAGGAAGAAGAGTTCCCGCCACCAAGAGGTTTCGTGCCAATGATCCAGAGGGGGCGCCCGACGAACAAATTCCGGCGAAAGCGCGCGAGAGAAGTGTTCCACGCCGAGCATGCGCCACCAGCTACTCCCGAATATCTGAATTGGTCCGAACATCCGATCGGTTTCGATCGGTCAGACCACCCACCGAAGATCCCACGCCCAGGACACCATGCTCTGGTTCTCGAGGCGCAAATAGGGGGTTTCACCTCGAAAAAGGTGTTCATGGACGGAGGCAGCAGCCTGAACCTAATCTACGCAGACACACTGCGAAAGATCAAGATTCCACTAAACAATCTCCTGCCAACGGAGACTTCCTTCCACGGAATCGTCTCGGGAAAACCGACGTATCCATTGGGAGCGATACACCTCGACGTCATCTTCGGCACTAAAGCCAACTTCAGAAAGGAGAAGATCGAATTCGAGGTGGTCGACTGGCCCTCACAGTATCATGCTATCCTCGGATGACCAGCGTTCGCCCGATTCATGGCCGTACCACACTACGCCTACCTCAAGTTACGGATGCCCGCAAATAGAGGACCACTGACTATCAGCGGCAGCTTCGCGCGGTCAGAAAACTGCGACAAGGACTTCAACGACATGTCCCAGACTTTCGGGGTGCACGAGGAACTGCACCACATTCGGGAAGCCACTGTCATGGACATCAACCCACCGGCGCAGCAGAACGCCCCAGAGCTGTCTTTCGATGCCACCAAAGACACCCGAGAACACCAGATCCACCCGACTGATCCAACCAAGACGGTGCGGGTGTCGAACTCCATTTCCCCCGCATAGGAAAGCGCGCTCGTCGAGTTCCTCCGTGAGCACTGGAGAATGTTCGCCTGGTGTCCAGCAGATATGCCAGGCATCCCCAGGGAACTCGCCGAGCACGAGCTTAAATAATTCCCCAACGCGAAACCGGTCAAGCAGTCTATGCGACGGTACAATCCAGAGAAGGCCAAGTCGATGGGCGAAGAAATCAATCGCCTCCTCGAAGCTAAGTTCATCAGAGAGATCAAGGAAGCCACATGGCTCTCGCCACCGGTCATGGTGGAAAAGAAGGACACCAAGATCTACAGGATGTGCATCGACTTCACAGCCTTAAACAAGCACTGCCCGAAGGACTACTTCCCTTTGCCCCGAATCGACCAGATCGTCGACTCCACGGCAGGATGCGAGCGCCTCTCGTTCCTCGACGCCTACTCTGGATATAACCAGATACGGCTAAAGGTAGAAGACGAAGACAAAACGGCGTTCATCACCCCGCACGGGGTATACTGCTACATGACGATGCCTTTCGGGCTCAAGAACGCCGGAGCTACGTATCAGCGGTGTATGCAAGCATGCTTGAAGGAGCAAATCGGACGCAACGTCGAGGTCTACGTCGACGACATTGTCATCAAGACATCAAAAGCAGATACCTTGCTCGATGACCTTCGAGAGACCTTCGCCAACCTCGACAGATACAACATCAAGCTCAACCCGAAGAAATGCTGTGGTGACCCAGCATACCACTGCATGTTGTAGTATGCAAGTCGTTGACATAACACTCGTGAAGTACCATTTCACAAATATTACATCCCTCAGAGTGGTACAACAGAAACATAGCGGTCTTTATTCAAGCACTTAATATTACAAGCCATAATCTTACAAAGGTGTCCAGTTCCTCATCGGTCCAATAAGGAACGCTAGTAGGTTCTATCTTGATGCTATGAACCTTAACGACGACTGATAGAAGTAGACTAAACATGATAACTTGCTTAAGCCACTTTATTCTATAAGGTTCCTGTGACTTATATTACTATCTTATACTACTAGTTGTCGGCCTCCTCCTCGGCTCCTTCGTTGTTCCCATAGACGATTGTGTAGTCCACGCCTTCTACACCACCGGAAAGGTCCGGTTCTTCATAGTAGACTTCCTCGTAGTCCTCCGATGCTCCTTCCGTGTCCTCATTCTGGCCCTCCAAGTCTAAGCAAGGGTTAAGAGGGAATGGGGTGAGTAACGAGCGTTACCCAACAAGTTCATTTAACAGGATAGAGGTGTTTGATGCACTAGCTACGACCATCGACTCGAAAGTCTTAGGTCAAATGCAGTTTTATAATCATTTCTTCAAAGATTGCTTTTATTTAAAAGAACTATGTCCGTCAGTCTTCACAGGTTGATTAGAGCTTCGATGGGCTCCTTTCCTGCCGCGTTCGTAGCTCCTTCCCGGAACAGGGAGTATCTTGATACTTTTTGTACACTCTGCAGAGGTGGTCACTTGTACCCATGAGAGATCAACACTTTGCTGCACAACCGGGCGTACTTTCCCGTCCATACTTCTTTTTGTATGGGGCCCAGTTGATGATCCAAGCCAATCACTGTTCTTCTCCGCGACCCCGCAGACCCACCCTTTTGTAAGTCCATCGTCCCCTATACCCATATGCAGACTGATTGGCACACTGGTCCTCGCCTATACACTATGGACGACGCCATAGGTAGACTAGCTCGGACCCCGGGTGCCCGCTCCTATACATTATGGGTAGCCTGTTCCGGATGGCCTTACAATCCATCATAGATCAATTGGCAAGGATTGTTCCCCCCCTATACCATAGGTAGACTGGCAGGAAATGCATTTCCCCTCTTACACTATAGTAGCACGGGCAAGACAACCCCCAAACTGATCCGTTGGCATGCGAGAGGAAAAAGATACAGCTGACTTCTCCGTCCCATTCCAGATCTCATGGTTGACCGTATTTTACGGCGCAAGAATCACTGGCGACATTTGTTGTTAAGTCCTAGGGTTCACTTTCCCGAACAAATGGAACCTCCACCACAACAATCTTACCGTGGTTCCATTTGCCAACCATCCTAGGTTATCACCACTCGGGTCGATAACCAACTAATCATGTTAATTATGAAATAAGAACCTTTTGCTTTTCAATGCAGTAATAATCATACCACCGGTATCTTTGTAAGTACTTTGCTAAAAGTAATCAAGAGATATGAGCAAGAGTGAACTTGCTTGCAAACTGCAAGGTAGTGCAGTTGGATTTGTTGAAGTGACCCGGGACCTCGGGTTCTGGAAAACAGCATCATTGTCCAATAAGGGCAATGTTTAAAGATTCAAAAATGCATGCTTTATGGTGTGTTGGAATTATTCCCCCCAGAAATGGTTTATTTGTTTATTTAAACTTGATATATTCTTTTTATGATTTTAAAGAATATATATTAATGGTAATTTCATTCAAGGATATTCATCAAATATTCTTGAATGGAATTTGAGTTAAGAATTACCAAATTTTGCTTTATTGCACAATTTTAAATATTTTTAGGCCAGAAATAATTATTCCTTTCTTTTGTGTAAAAGACTTATGAAATTAGTTCATTCTCATAATGAAATCAAACTTGTGAAAAGGGTTAAAAATAATTGCTTATTATTTTTAGATTGTTTTTGGTATTTTTTTCTGGTTTATTTGCATAAAGAATAAGGTATTTCTTAAAGGTTTTTGTCACAAAACAATTGAATTAAAAATAAAAAGTGGGCTGACAGCCCGGGCCCACCGGTCAGTCCACCTAAGTGGCTTGACCGAACCGGCTCGGCCCGTCTCAGCCGCCCCGCCTCACTCTCTCCCCTCTCACTCTCGGTCGAACCCTAACCCTAGCTTCTCTGGCGACTTGCGTCGCCGACGCTTCCCTCGCCCGGCTCCAGCGAGCTCCGGCGAGATCCGCCGCCGCCCTCTGGTGCTTCTGCTTCGGCTCGATGCGCCCCACCTTCTGACCGCTGGGATTCGTCGGCATCGCCTCCCGTCGCCGACATCGCCCCCGAGCTCTGCCACTGTGGATCTAGCCCTAGTGGCTCGATCTGCTCCGGCGAGCTTGCTGGAGCTTCCCCTTGTTCTTGCTTGATCTGGTGAAGACCTTCTCGTCTCTGTGCCGGTTGGATGGCCACCGCAACCCCGACGCCTCCGCTGTGCCGTGCTGTGCTTGTCTATGAGCATGCCGCCGCCGCCTCGTCGGTGCAGCTGCTGGAGGGTGGCCTGGCGCCACAACCGCGGCTGCGCCGTTGTGTCGCCGCCATGGTCTCGCTTCGTGCTCCTCTGTGAGCACTTCGGTGAGTCTCCTCTTTCCCCACCTAGCTCCTGTACTTGCGCTTGGTGGCCTGGCCAGTGAGCCAGGCATATTTGCCTATGCTGTGCTGTGTTGTTACTGCTCACCCTTGTGCTGCTACGGCTGTTGTTGCTCTGATCACCCTTGTGTTGCTACTGCTGTTGCTGCTCTGCTAGAACCTGTGCTGTGATGGCCTAAATACTGTGTAGCTGTTAGTGCAAGATTCAGTTAAGAGTTTCTTAACTGAACTTGTAATGCTTAATTGGAGTTTCACTCCAATACTATTAGCCTGTGCAATTGTCTGTGATATGTGGCAACTGTTAGCTTGATATTCAGTTAAGAAATTCTTAACTGAATTCAGTGATGCTTGCTTGGGATTTCCCCTCTGTGATGCTAGCTTGGCTATGCTGATCATGCAACAGTTTAGATGATGCTTTCTTGCTTGCAGTGCAAACTGTTGCCAGTCAATCTCATATGATTATCTTACTGATGATAATAACATGCTGAACTTGAGCTTGAGCTTGAGCTTGTTATGACTCTGTTGCTTCTAATGAACTGAAACTTGTTTCAGTAATGATTTTCTTTATCAAGTATTTCATGCTTGATTGTATGCTGCTGAAGGTTCTGTTGCTTTCTGAATCATGTTATTTATTGACAGCATGCAACTGTTTAATATTAGGTGTTGCTTGTGCTTCCTCCATGAGAGGTTTACAAGCTTGCTTGATAGTTAAACTGGATGGCTGCTGTTAGTAACACTAGACATGATTGATGGTTTCTGTCTTTGGCTAGATCATCATATTGTGTAATACTTTTACTGATAAGAACAGATCTACCTGATGATCTTAGTCTTAGCCTAGGATGCATGGTCTGAGGCTTTTTACTTTTACTGATGCTTGTTGGCTTGCTGGTTATTGACTAAATCTTCCTATGAAGATTTTACAGAGCATTTCTCTGTAAGTCTGAGGAGAAAAATCTCCCCAATCCTCCTAAGTGTTCTGCTTAGTAGAAGGTTTTGGTGCTGAGGTTTACTCTGCTGTTATTTTCTTGTGTATGCAAGAATTTTGAATGCTTGCAAAGTTTCACTCTATGCTATTCAAGTCCTAGTTATACCTTGGGCTTGTACTGGCTGTGATGAGTTGCTGTGATGATGTTGATGATGTGCTTGGCTTAAGCTTGAGCACTGGCTTCTGGTTCTGTTCCTCTCAGTGGCTTGCCCTGCACCTCCTTGTGCTTGGCCTCCCACCTGGCTTGCCCTGCACCTCCTTGGTGCTTGGCCTCCCACCTGGCTTGCCCTGCACCTCCTTGGTGCTTGGCTTGCTTCTTGCTGCTCCTGGTCTTGATTAAGTAACCATTTTGCTTGGCTTTGGATATTGGTTTGATTTGGTGAGGTGAAGCCTCCCCTGATGCTCAACTCATGAGCAGAGAGAACTTGTGCTGTGGTGTTGCAGTGCTGTGGATGCTGTGGTGCTGTGGGTGCTGTGGATGTTGTGGGTGCTGTGGATGCTGTGGGTTCTGGTCGACTAGGGTTTCTTGGTCGACCAGTTTTGCACTTGCAGCACCCCTTTATACTTCTCCTTTGGCTGCTGTTGGCTTGACACCTATGGCCATGCATTTGGTGACCAGCTGCCTGCTTGCTAGCTGTCTTGGCCGGCCAGATTGGTTCAAACAGATCTTTTGGGAGTGAGTCATGTTGATAAGATCACCCCCTTTGATGATTATCAACAGTGATTCATTTAAATTTGGTCGCCACTTGTATTGTCATGGTGGCCTTTCTCTTTGTTTTAACCTTTGTATGCAGGTGACAAAGATTTGAAGAGAAAAGAAGAAAGACTAGAAGATAGTTTAGAATCTTGTTTAGTTTCAAACTTGTATTCCTTTCTTCCTTATTTTTATTTTCCTTTTTATATTCAGATTGTAACATTATGTGAATGCCTATTGTTGTATTATTCATTTATTCACAAACATTGTAAATACAATGTATGATGTGTTGATAATTAATAAAGTCCAAAGTTTTTCTTATTTGTAATATTTATCCTTTCTAAATGGGCCTTTTGGATCTAAGTTAAGTTTAAATTTCAATTTCAATTCAAGTTTTAATTCTTAATTATCCTTTAGGCTTTAACCATTCAACTAAATTGTTTCCCACATTCAATTGATCAAAAGAGGTCATGTCCAACCTTTAGCACTTTGAGGGTTCATCATTCCCCCTCGAAGAGAGATTCGATCACTCTTAGGTTTTAATAACAAAAGCGCGAAAAAATCCCGTAATTTTAGATGAAATGCACAGAACCCCTCTAATCTACCCCGGAGTTGTCCTACGTGCTGGGATATTACAGACTTCCCCCCTTAACAAAAACTTCATCCCGAAGTTAGGGTAAGGTGTACCTGAAGAATTCGGGGTAGGCTGTCCTTAAATCTTCTTCCTTTTCCCAGGTAGCTTCTCTTTTTGGGTGATGTTTCCATTGCACCTTGCAATATTTAATGGCTCTGTTGCGAAGTTGTTTCCAATTTTCAGCTAAGATCTTTGACGGTTCCTCTATATAGGTCAAATCTGCTTGCAGCTCTACTTCTTCATAAGATACAGTTTCTTCTGGTATCTTCATACATTTTCGAAGGTGTGAGGCATGAAACACATTATGAACCTTTGATAGTTGATTTGGTAGCTCTAACTCAAAGGCTACTCCTCGTTTTTGACTTAGAATCTTGAAAGGTCCAGTATACCTTGGACTCAGTTTCCCCTTGACTCCAAAACGATGTACCCCTTTCATTGGGCTAACTCGAAGATAAACCATATCCCCAACTTGCGGTTCCCATGTTCTTCTCTTTGAATCTGCATAACTTTTCTGCCTACTCTGAGCAATCTTCAATCGATCACGGATGATATCCACGGCATGTTGTTTTTCCTTCACATAGTCTGGATGAAATTCCTTACCGGCTCCTGTTTCATACCAGCAGATGGGTGATCGACACTTCCTTCCATAGAGTGCTTCAAATGGTGCCATTTGGATGCTACTTTGGTAACTATTATTGTATGAGAATTCTGCCAGTGGTAGGTGTTCTTCCCATGATCCTCCAAAATCCAATGCACATGCTCTAAGCATATCTTCCAAAATCTGGTTGGTCCTTTCAGTTTGTCCCCCTGTCTGTGGGTGATAAGCAGTGCTGAAATCTAACCTGGATCCTAGAGCTTCATGCAATTGTTTCCAGAAAGCTGAAGTAAATACAGACCCTCGGTCTGATACTATTGTCTTCGGTACTCCATGCTTGCTCACGATTTCCTGAACATATAAGTTTACTAGCTTCTCTCCAGAATCCTTTTGATTAACGGCCAAGAAATGTGCACTTTTCGTTAATCTGTCCACGATAACCCAAATCATGTCCTTCTTCTTTGGTGTTAATGGTAATCCGGTGATAAAATCCATTCCAATCTCTTCCCATTTCCACTCGGTATAATCAATGGTTGCATAAGTCCAGCAGGACTTTGATGTTCTGCCTTCACTCTTTGACAAGTATGGCATTCAGACACAAACTTGGCTATTTCTCGCTTCATGTTGTTCCACCAAAACAGTTCCTTAAGATCCATGTACATCTTAGTACTCCCTGGATGTATTGAATACGGAGTTTCATGTGCTTCCTTGAGTATCAACTGTTTGATTTCAGGTATGTCTGGCACACATATCCTGTTATGAAACCAGAGCGAATTGAAATCGCCTAAACGAAACTCGGACGGTCTTCCCTCTTCAATCCTTCGGATCTCTTCCTTGATGAACGGATCTTCACTTTGCCGTCGGAAGATGGTGTACTTAAGGTCACTTTGCCTTTCCTCCATTACCTCCATAGTAGCTAAGCTGCCCAAAGTTTTCACTTCTAAATATTGAATTTCCAATCTCTCCAGATCCATTAGCAACTCCTTAGGTAGTTCCCGGCTCAATGGTTGAGTATCCGTACTTTTTCTGCTTAACACATCGGCCACAACATTAGCCTTCCCTGGAGTATAGTTGATGGTCAAATCATAGTCCTTGATCAACTCTAACCATCGCCGTTGCCTCATATTTAGTTCCTTCTGAGTAAAGAAGTACTTGAGACTTTTGTGGTCTGTATAGAGTTCACACTTAGCTCCATATAGGAAATGCCTCCATCCTTTTAACGCAAACACAACGGCTGCTAATTCCAAATCATGTGTTGGATAATTAACTTCATGTGGTCTTAACTGCCTGGACCCATAAGCAATAACCTTTCTGTCTTGCATCAACACACATCCAAGTCCATTCTTGGACGCATCACAATATACTGTATAATCCTTACCAGTTTCTGGTACGGCTAACACGGGTGCTGTGGTCAACTTATCCTTAAGTGTCTAGAAACTGACCTCACACTCCTCCGTCCAAATAAATGGTGTGTTCTTACGAAGCAATTTTGTCATTGGTCCTGCAATCTTGGAAAATCCTTCTATGAACCTCCTGTAGTAACCTGCCATTCCTAGGAATCCTCTAATTTGCTTGACATTCTTTGGTGCTTCCCATTCTAGAACAGATGCTACTTTACTGGGGTTTACTGTGATGCCCTCCTTACTGATCACATGCCCGAGAAATTCTACTTGGTCCAACCAAAATTCACACTTACTAAACTTGGCATATAACTGATGTTCTCTGAGAATCTGTAGAGCAATCCTCAGATGCTTGGCATGTTCTTCTTTGTCCTTGGAATAAATTAGGATGTCATCGATGAATACTATCACAAACTTATCCAAGTAAGGCATAAAAATCTTGTTCATGAGATTCATGAAAATGGCTGGTGCATTTGTCAATCCAAAAGGTACGACCAAATACTCATGATGTCCGTACCTCGACACAAAAGCTGTCTTTGGAACATCTTCCTTCTTGATCTTAATCTGATGGTATCCGGACCGAAGATCTATCTTTGAAAACACTCCGGCTCCCCGGACTTGATCAAATAAATCCTGGATTCTGGGTAATGGATACTTGTTCTTGATTGTAACATTGTTGAGATTTCTGTAATCTCCACACATCCTACGTCCTCCATCCCGCTTATCCACAAATATCACTGGTGTACCCCAAGGTGAAATGCTCTCTTGTATAAATCCTTTCTGTTCTAACTCATCCAATTGTTCCTTTAACTCAACTAACTCCTTAGGCCCCATCTTATATGGTGCCTGAGCTATAGGTGCTGTTCCAGGAATCAAATCAATGGTGAACTCAATCTCCCTGTCTGGGGGCATACCTGGTAACTCCTTTGGAAATACATCTTGGAATTCATTGACTACTGGAATGTCTTCAAGTTTAGCTTCCTTCAAAGTATTGAGCTGTAGTTGGACTTCAATATGTGCATGCCGGTCTCCCTGATAAACTATCCTTCCTCCTCCTGGACATTTGAGTGACACAGTTTTCTCTCTACAATCTATCTGAGCTCCATTCTTTTCTAGCCAATCCATTCCAAGGATTATAGCCATATCCTTCATAGGGATAAGAAAAAGATCGGCTAGATAGACGCAATCGCTGATCATAATGACCTGCTCTTGCTTGAGGTGTGTGACTAGAATTGTTCCCCCCGCAGATAAAACAGTGATGGGGTATTCTAACTTATTGCAAGTGAGTCCATAAAGGTCAACAAACTCTTGCGAAATGAATGAAGTAGTTGCACCAGTATCGAAAAGTACTTTGCCAGGGTGAGATAGGATTTGTAACGTACCTATCACGGTTTTCTCCGATTCAATCACTTCCTCCAAGTTGGTGCAATTTAATTTCCCATAAGGCCGAGATCTCTTGCCTGCACCATTTCCTCCTGAATTACCTCCACGGTTAAAACCTCCTCCTGTTGGCTTCTTTCCCCATGCAGCTCTATTGGGACATTGCCTTTTCATGTGTCCCTCCTGGTTACACCCAAAACAGATTACTTTGGGCCTTGGGCAATCCTTTACTAGATGTCCTGTAGCTCCGCACCCATTGCAGGTGAGTGCTGCCCTAGGATTTCCTCCTCCGCCTCCTCTCGGTGGCACTCCACGATTTGGTGGTCGTGGTTTGAAGGTAAGATCTGGAGTTGGCTTGCTAACCGGATATCTTCTGGGTTCCATCTTGGCTTTCTTCCGGCGTTCCTCCTGAACTTGCTTAAAGTCATCCTCCATGGTTATGGCTGCATCAACAAGTTCTTGGAAATCTGCCGCCTTTAACATTCTGAGTTGCATCTTGGCCATTGGGTGCAAACCCCTCATGAATCGCCTCTTCCTCTTCTCATCCGTGTTTACTGCATCCGTTGCATAACGTGATAGAAGAGTGAACTCCTTTACATACCTCATGATGGTCTTGTCTTTCTGTGCTAAATTGTCGAACTCCGTTCTCTTCAACTCCATAATACTTTCTGGTACATTTGCCTCCCGAAACTTTCGTTTGAATTCCTCCCAGGTGAATACCCCTTCTGGAGGATGTATTGCCACTATATTATCCCACCAGGCTGCTGCAGGTCCACATAACAGATGAGTTGCGTACCTAAGCTTCTCGCTGTTGCTACAGGTCACAGTATTAAGCTTTCTTTCTGTATCCAATAGCCAGTCTTCGGCGTCCATTGGCTCTGGTGCTGATGCAAATGGAAGTGGTCTTGTGTTCAGAAAGTCTGCCAGTGAGACTCCATGTACTCCTTCATTTCGTCCTTCACGGTTGCGATCCATAACATCCTGCATCATCTTGGTCTGACACTCAATAAGCATCCGTTGCCTTTCATCTGCCATCCTCATATATTGGGCAAAGTCTTGCTGTGTGAGAAATGGTGGTGGTGGTGGTAATGGTTCCCTTGCCGCTGCATCGGCTGCCTCCTTAGCCTTGGCTTCGGTCTCCATCCTCTGTTGCTCGGACTCTTCACCAACTACCGTCGCCATTTTATCCCTCTAACCCTGTTACATTAAGCGAAACTCATAGTTACACCATGCCCATGCTTTCTGAGCTCAACTTTATGCACAGTGTTAGTCACACAATAAAATCCAAATAAAACATGGCCAAATCACACCAAACATATACCATGTATATACATGGGTAAAAACAACATAGATTACATACTACATCGTGAGTAACTACACTCACTTATTCCCATTTGCGAAAGCAAATACTACATAATACACATATGGTACATATGTTACAACATATCGCCTCCTTATTGATGGTAGTCTCCTACGGATAGTCAAACTCCCGATACATCCCCGGTGTCCATCCTGCCACTCGGGATGTCCTCCTAACTGAAACAGGTGTATAAGATGACTCTGTCGGCATATAGTCGAGATCGGGTGTAGACCCTAGGTTGAAGTCAGTCATCCCCAGATAACTGCTCAACGATGGGTATACAACCTCAGTGGCACTTCTCTCTACCTTGGGCCTCGAGCATTCTCCTCGCTCCATATGGCTCGGTAACTTTCCCTCATCATCCGACTCGATCTCGATAGGCCTCCCTGCCACATCTCCAGTGCAGTGGGCAACCCTAAACTGACTCGTGACTTCGTGCTCCGAGTCACACGGAATCGGATCTCCAGCCGTTCCCATGTACTCGCCAAAACGCCAGCCCATGGAGTTTCCCCCAAAACTGTCGCTATGTGGCATTCCCCATGACTCCAAACCTGCCTCGTATCCGGCTCCAGTCGAGCCATGTGCAAAATGTGCTGGTGGCATCTCCGGTTCGGACTCAGGCTCAAACTCCCGCTCCTCGGGATCTTCGTCCTCATCTAAGTTGATAAAGTCTCCAGTGGAGAAAGCTGGAGTAGGTGCTCGTGGTGGTCCGAAAGTCTCCCCTGTAGGCCACGGAGTATGTACTCGTGGTGGTCTGGAAGTTTCTCCCGTATGTGTCGGTTCGGCGATCTCGTCCACTAGACTCTGTATCTCACCAACTAGTGCTCCGTGTACGTGGTAGAACACACTAAGCAGATGCTTACACTTGTCCATGTGCTCTGCTGCAGCATGTGGGTGTCTCTTCGCAAATTTGTAGCTATCCCGACAAGGATCTTCTCCCTCCTCGTCGTGTGGGATGTGCGTGAACTTAGTACCTAACAACTTCTCCGTCTTGTGTTCACGAATATCCGTGATGGCTTTCATGACAGCTATCTTATATGCGGTACTAACCGTGCGTGCTTCTCCAGCTGGCATGACCACGCTCATGCCCAGTTTGGCAGGAAGCATGATCCCTACCTTGTACTTCTGGAAAACTCTACCCTCATAATATGCATACTTCTTGACAGGTATACGGGTTTCACACCCGCACTCCTGTAGGATGCCTCGTAGCAGATCGGATAGATTCCCATCATACTCATCCAACGTCACATCTCGAACTTGCATTGTCCTTGATGGATTGGTGCGTGCCATCCTGGCAGTCTATATAAAAGATAAATAAAATTAGTATATGATGCATCATCATAGTAACAATAAAGAATTGTAACACTAAAAAGTATGACTTTGTTATTCTCAAGTGAATAACGTCACTACAATTTTAGAGAACTCTTTACTATTCCTATTTGACTCCTACAGGTCAATCCCATTAACTAGGCGTCCAACCTAAGGTCAAAGCTTTTGCTCTGATACCAACTGTGGTGACCCAGCATACCACTGCATGTTGTAGTATGCAAGTCGTTGACATAACACTCGTGAAGTACCATTTCACAAATATTACATCCCTCAGAGTGGTACAACAGAAACATAGCGGTCTTTATTCAAGCACTTAATATTACAAGCCATAATCTTACAAAGGTGTCCAGTTCCTCATCGGTCCAATAAGGAACGCTAGTAGGTTCTATCTTGATGCTATGAACCTTAACGACGACTGATAGAAGTAGACTAAACATGATAACTTGCTTAAGTCACTTTATTCTATAAGGTTCCTGTGACTTATATTACTATCTTATACTACTAGTTGTCGGCCTCCTCCTCGGCTCCTTCGTTGTTCCCATAGACGATTGTGTAGTCCACGCCTTCTACACCACCGGAAAGGTCCGGTTCTTCATAGTAGACTTCCTCGTAGTCCTCCGATGTTCCTTCCGTGTCCTCATTCTGGCCCTCCAAGTCTAAGCAAGGGTTAAGAGGGAATGGGGTGAGTAACGAGCGTTACCCAACAAGTTCATTTAACAGGATAGAGGTGTTTGATGCACTAGCTACGACCATCGACTCGAAAGTCTTAGGTCAAATGCAGTTTTATAATCATTTCTTCAAAGATTGCTTTTATTTAAAAGAACTATGTCCGTCAGTCTTCACAGGTTGATTAGAGCTTCGATGGGCTCCTTTCCTGCCGCGTTCGTAGCTCCTTCCCGGAACAGGGAGTATCTTGATACTTTTTGTACACTCTGCAGAGGTGGTCACTTGTACCCATGAGAGATCAACACTTTGCTGCACAACCGGGCGTACTTTCCCGTCCATACTTCTTTTTGTATGGGGCCCAGTTGATGATCCAAGCCAATCACTGTTCTTCTCCGCGACCCCGCAGACCCACCCTTTTGTAAGTCCATCGTCCCCTATACCCATATGCAGACTGATTGGCGCACTGGTCCTCGCCTATACACTATGGACGACGCCATAGGTAGACTAGCTCGGACCCCGGGTGCCCGCTCCTATACATTATGGGTAGCCTGTTCCGGATGGCCTTACAATCCATCATAGATCAATTGGCAAGGATTGTTCCCCCCCTATACCATAGGTAGACTGGCCGGAAATGTATTTCCCCTCTTACACTATAGTAGCACGGGCAAGACAACCCCCAAACTGATCCGTTGGCATGCGAGAGGAAAAAGATACAGCTGACTTCTCCGTCCCATTCCAGATCTCATGGTTGACCATATTTTACGGCGCAAGAATCACTGGCGACATTTGTTGTTAAGTCCTAGGGTTCACTTTCCCGAACAAATGGAACCTCCACCACAACAATCTTACCGTGGTTCCATTTGCCAACCATCCTAGGTTATCACCACTCGGGTCGATAACCAACTAATCATGTTAATTATGAAATAAGAACCTTTTGCTTTTCAATGCAGTAATAATCATACCACCGGTATCTTTGTAAGTACTTTGCTAAAAGTAATCAAGAGATATGAGCAAGAGTGAAATTGCCTGCAAACTGCAAGGTAGTGCAGTTGGATTTGTTGAAGTGACCCGGGACCTCGGGTTCTGGAAAACAGCATCATTGTCCAATAAGGGCAATGTTTAAAGATTCAAAAATGCATGCTTTATGGTGTGTTGGAATTATTCCCCCCAGAAATGGTTTATTTGTTTATTTAAACTTGATATATTCTTTTTATGATTTTAAAGAATATATATTAATGGTAATTTCATTCAAGGATATTCATCAAATATTCTTGAATGGAATTTGAGTTAAGAATTACCAAATTTTGCTTTATTGCACAATTTTAAATATTTTTAGGCCAGAAATAATTATTCCTTTCTTTTGTGTAAAAGACTTATGAAATTAGTTCATTCTCATAATGAAATCAAACTTGTGAAAAGGGTTAAAAATAATTGCTTATTATTTTTAGATTGTTTTTGGTATTTTTTTCTGGTTTATTTGCATAAAGAATAAGGTATTTCTTAAAGGTTTTTGTCACAAAACAATTGAATTAAAAATAAAAAGTGGGCTGACAGCCCGGGCCCACCGGTCAGTCCACCTAAGTGGCTTGACCGAACCGGCTCGGCCCGGCTCAGCCGCCCCGCCTCACTCTCTCCCCTCTCACTCTCGGTCGAACCCTAACCCTAGCTTCTCTGGCGACTTGCGTCGCCGATGCTTCCCTCGCCCGGCTCCGGCGAGCTCCGGCGAGATCCGCCGCCGCCCTCTGGTGCTTCTGCTTCGGCTCGATGCGCCCCACCTTCTGACCGCTGGGATTCGTCGGCATCGCCTCCCGTCGCCGACATCGCCCCCGAGCTCTGCCACTGTGGATCTAGCCCTAGTGGCTCGATCTGCTCCGGCGAGCTTGCTGGAGCTTCCCCTTGTTCTTGCTTGATCTGGTGAAGACCTTCTCGTCTCTGTGCCGGTTGGATGGCCACCGCAACCCCGACGCCTCCGCTGTGCCGTGCTGTGCTTGTCTATGAGCATGCCGCCGCCGCCTCGTCGGTGCAGCTGCTGGAGGGTGGCCTGGCGCCACAACCGCGGCTGCGCCGTCGTGTCGCCGCCATGGTCTCGCTTCGTGCTCCTCTGTGAGCACTTCGGTGAGTCTCCTCTTTCCCCACCTAGCTCCTGTACTTGCGCTTGGTGGCCTGGCCAGTGAGCCAGGCATATTTGCCTATGCTGTGCTGTGTTGTTACTGCTCACCCTTGTGCTGCTACGGCTGTTGTTGCTCTGATCACCCTTGTGTTGCTACTGCTGTTGCTGCTCTGCTAGAACCTGTGCTGTGATGGCCTAAATACTGTGTAGCTGTTAGTGCAAGATTCAGTTAAGAGTTTCTTAACTGAACTTGTAATGCTTAATTGGAGTTTCACTCCAATACTATTAGCCTGTGCAATTGTCTGTGATATGTGGCAACTGTTAGCTTGATATTCAGTTAAGAAATTCTTAACTGAATTCAGTGATGCTTGCTTGGGATTTCCCCTCTGTGATGCTAGCTTGGCTATGCTGATCATGCAACAGTTTAGATGATGCTTTCTTGCTTGCAGTGCAAACTGTTGCCAGTCAATCTCATATGATTATCTTACTGATGATAATAACATGCTGAACTTGAGCTTGAGCTTGAGCTTGTTATGACTCTGTTGCTTCTAATGAACTGAAACTTGTTTCAGTAATGATTTTCTTTATCAAGTATTTCATGCTTGATTGTATGCTGCTGAAGGTTCTGTTGCTTTCTGAATCATGTTATTTATTGACAGCATGCAACTGTTTAATATTAGGTGTTGCTTGTGCTTCCTCCATGAGAGGTTTACAAGCTTGCTTGATAGTTAAACTGGATGGCTGCTGTTAGTAACACTAGACATGATTGATGGTTTCTGTCTTTGGCTAGATCATCATATTGTGTAATACTTTTACTGATAAGAACAGATCTACCTGATGATCTTAGTCTTAGCCTAGGATGCATGGTCTGAGGCTTTTTACTTTTACTGATGCTTGTTGGCTTGCTGGTTATTGACTAAATCTTCCTATGAAGATTTTACAGAGCATTTCTCTGTAAGTCTGAGGAGAAAAATCTCCCCAATCCTCCTAAGTGTTCTGCTTAGTAGAAGGTTTTGGTGCTGAGGTTTACTCTGCTGTTATTTTCTTGTGTATGCAAGAATTTTGAATGCTTGCAAAGTTTCACTCTATGCTATTCAAGTCCTAGTTATACCTTGGGCTTGTACTGGCTGTGATGAGTTGCTGTGATGATGTTGATGATGTGCTTGGCTTAAGCTTGAGCACTGGCTTCTGGTTCTGTTCCTCTCAGTGGCTTGCCCTGCACCTCCTTGTGCTTGGCCTCCCACCTGGCTTGCCCTGCACCTCCTTGGTGCTTGGCCTCCCACCTGGCTTGCCCTGCACCTCCTTGGTGCTTGGCTTGCTTCTTGCTGCTCCTGGTCTTGATTAAGTAACCATTTTGCTTGGCTTTGGATATTGGTTTGATTTGGTGAGGTGAAGCCTCCCCTGATGCTCAACTCATGAGCAGAGAGAACTTGTGCTGTGGTGTTGCAGTGCTGTGGATGCTGTGGTGCTGTGGGTGCTGTGGATGCTGTGGGTGCTGTGGATGCTGTGGGTTCTGGTCGACTAGGGTTTCTTGGTCGACCAGTTTTGCACTTGCAGCACCCCTTTATACTTCTCCTTTGGCTGCTGTTGGCTTGACACCTATGGCCATGCATTTGGTGACCAGCTGCTTGCTTGCTAGCTGTCTTGGCCGGCCAGATTGGTTCAAACAGATCTTTTGGGAGTGAGTCATGTTGATAAGATCACCCCCTTTGATGATTATCAACAGTGATTCATTTAAATTTGGTCGCCACTTGTATTGTCATGGTGGCCTTTCTCTTTGTTTTAACCTTTGTATGCAGGTGACAAAGATTTGAAGAGAAAAGAAGAAAGACTAGAAGATAGTTTAGAATCTTGTTTAGTTTCAAACTTGTATTCCTTTCTTCCTTATTTTTATTTTCCTTTTTATATTCAGATTGTAACATTCTGTGAATGCCTATTGTTGTATTATTCATTTATTCACAAACATTGTAAAGACAATGTATGATGTGTTGATAATTAATAAAGTCCAAAGTTTTTCTTATTTGTAATATTTATCCTTTCTAAATGGGCCTTTTGGATCTAAGTTAAGTTTAAATTTCAATTTCAATTCAAGTTTTAATTCTTAATTATCCTTTAGGCTTTAACCATTCAACTAAATTGTTTCCCACATTCAATTGATCAAAAGAGGTCATGTCCAACCTTTAGCACTTTGAGGGTTCATCATTCCCCCTCGAAGAGAGATTCGATCACTCTTAGGTTTTAATAACAAAAGCGCGAAAAAATCCCGTAATTTTAGATGAAATGCACAGAACCCCTCTAATCTACCCCGGAGTTGTCCTACGTGCTGGGATATTACAAATGCTCTTTCGGGGTACCCACTGGCCAACTGCTGGGCTATCTGATCTCCGAGAGAGGAATCGAAGGCAACCCAGAGAAGATAAAGGCCATCATCAGCATGCACCCCCCGAAGACGCTTCGACATGTCCAGCAGTTGACAGGTCGACTCGCAGCGCTTAGCCGCTTCATCAGCAAGCTTGGCGAAAAAGCACTGCCCTTGTATCGACTGCTCAGAAAGACAGACAACTTCACGTGGACCGAAGAGGCGCAAGCCGCCTTCGACGACCTCAAGCGACGACTATCGACCTCCCCAGTCCTCGTTACACCTCGAGAAAAGGAGCCAATGTTGCTGTACATTGCGGCTACAAATCAAGTTGTCAGCTCGGTGCTTGTGGTCGAACGCCCAGAGGAAGGCAAAGAACACGGCGTACAGAGGCCCGTGTACTACTTAAGCGAAGTCCTGTCACCAACCAAGCAAAGATACCCCCATTATCAGAAGTTGGCATACGCCATCTACATGACGGGGAAGAAACTGCCGCACTATTTCGAGTGCCACTCCATCATAGTAGTGGCTTCGAACCCAGTCTCCAGCATCCTCAACAACCCAAACGCTACAGGGCGTGTATCGCTATGGGGAGTCACGCTGGGACCCTGGGAGATCACGTACCAACGCCAGTCTGCAATCAAGTCACAAGTCCTTCCGGACTTCATAGCCGAATGGACAGAAGCCCAGATGCCCGAGCTCCCAGACCTGTCGAACAGCTGGACTATTTTCGTCGACGGATCCAAGCGAGTTTCGGGGGCAGGGGCAGGAGTGGTCCTGGTGTCACCACAAGGAGACAGGATGCGCTACGTCCTCCGAATGCGCTTCCCGAACCCCTCCAACAACGAAGCGGAATACGAAGCCGTCCTCCACGGAATGCGCATGGCGAAGGCCTGCGGGGCCACCCGCATCAAGATACACGGAGACTCGAACCTCATCGCCCAGCAAGTCATGAAGGAGTGTGACGCGACCTGCGCGAACATGATCGCATATCGCGCCATGTACGACAAGCTCGAAGGCGAATTCGAGGGCTGTGAAGTAACGCACATCGGCAGGGAAAACAACGAGGAGGCGGATAACCTGGCCAACGTCGGCTCAAGGTGCCTCCCAATACCGTCAGGTGTTTTCTTCGAAGAGATATTCGAACGCTCCGTCAAGATAAAACCCACACCTGACCCGGCGTTAGCAACACGTCCGGGGGCTCGGACAACCGACACCGCCCCAGCGGCAGGAGCAGCAGACCTCCCGAAGGATGCAGCAGCGGTCATGCTCGTCGAAGCAATATGGACAAAGCCGTACTTGGCGTACCTGACGAGGGGCGAACTCCCAGAAGACCCCATCCACCGCCGACAAGTCATGCGGCGCTCTAAGGCCTTCACGATAATCAACGGGGAACTCTACAAGCGAAGCACTTCGGGGGTGCTCCAGCGGTGCATAGCGCAGGAAGATGGAATCGCCCTCCTCCGAGAAATCCATGAAGGAACCTGCGGACATCACGCTTGCAGCCGAACCCTCGTAGCGAAGGCCTTTCGGTCCGGATTCTACTGGCTATCCGCCCTCTACGACGCCAGGAACATCGTCCAGCACTGCGAAGCGTGTCAGATGTTCGCCACCAAGCCGCACGCGCCGGCATCGGAACTGCACACCATCCCTGTGGCATGGCCCTTTGCACAATGGGGGCTCGACCAAGTGGGGCCTCTCCCCAAATCATCTCGAGGAGGGCATACGTACTTGCTCGTCGCTGTGGACAAGTTCTCCAAGTGGATAGAAGCTACCCCGGTCACCAACCAAGAGGCGACCACGGCAGTCAAGTTTTTCGAGTCCATCGTCTATCGGTACGGCGTCCCGAACAGCATCATCACCGACAACGGCACCAACTTCACTTCGGGCGAATTCCAGGGCTTCGCTAAAGACCTCGGCATCAAACTCAAGTACGCTTCGGTATCACACCCCAAGTCCAACGGCCAGGTCGAAAAGGCCAATGGACTTGTCTGCGGAGGCCTGAAGAAGCGACTGCTTCGACCCCTCAAGCGCGCAGCAGGCGCCTGGGTCGAGGAACTGCCTTCGGTGCTATGGAGCCTGCGAACAACGCCCAACTCCTCGACAGGCTACACGCCCTTCTTCTTGCTCTTCGGGGCAGAAGCCGTGCTGCCCACGGATGTGCGCTACAGCGCGCCCCGCGTCACCGCCTACGTCGAGGAAGACGCGGACAAGGCGTTAGCAGACGCCCAAGATCTGCTGGACGAAGCTCGAGACGTCGCTCTCGTTCGATCGGCGGTCTACCAGCAGAGCCTCCGCAACTACCACAGCAGACGGGTACGCGGACGCTCTTTCGAGCCGGGCAACCTCGTGCTCCGACTCAAGCAGACAAGCACGTCGAAGCTGGAGCCACCATGGGAAGGCCCGTACCTTGTCCACGAAGTCATCCCAGGAGGAGCATGTCGTCTACGCAACCCGAAGACGGGGAAAGACGTAGATAACCCATGGAACGCCGCGCAATTGCGCCGCTTCTATCCTTAGCTAGCAAAGCTGTCTCCTTTACCCCCTCTAATATGTAATCAAGTGTCGGCAGCAGTCCGCACCCAACATTGTGCCTTCGGCACCAAGCAATAAAATTCAAGTTCCTCACTTCATGAGTCAACATATTCACATATTCGCCTACGCTCGGGGGCTCAGTCCTTCGACCCACGCTCGGGGGCTTCGCCTACGCTCGGGGGCTCAGTCCTTCGACCCACGCTCGGGGGCTTCGCCTACGCTCGGGGGCTCAGTCCTTCGACCCACGCTCGGGGGCTTCGCCTACGCTCGGGGGCTCAGTCCTTCGACCCACGCTCGGGGGCTTCGCCTACGCTCGGGGGCTCAGTCCTTCGACCCACGCTCGGGGGCTTCGCCTACGCTCGGGGGCTCAGTCCTTCGACCCACGCTCGGGGGCTTCGCCTACGCTCGGGGCTCAGTCCTTCGACCCACGCTCGGGGGCTTCGCCTACGCTCGGGGGCTCAGTCCTTCGACCCACGCTCAGGGGCTTCGCCTACGCTCGGGGGCTCAGTCCTTCGACCCACGCTCGGGGGCTTCGTCTACGCTCGGGGGCTCAGTCCTTCGACCCACGCTCGGGGGCTTCGCCTACGCTCGGGGGCTCAGTCCTTCGACCCACGCTCGGGGGCTTCGCCTACGCTCGGGGCTCAGTCCTTCGACCCACGCTCGGGGGCTTCGCCTACGCTCGGGGGCTCAGTCCTTCGACCCACGCTCGGGGGCTTCGCCTACGCTCGGGGGCTCAGTCCTTCGACCCACGCTCGGGGCTTCGCCTACGCTCGGGGGCTCAGTCCTTCGACCCACGCTCGGGGGCTTCGCCTACGCTCGGGGGCTCAGTCCTTCGACCCACGCTCGGGGGCTTCGCCTACGCTCGGGGGCTCAGTCCTTCGACCCACGCTCGGGGGCTTCGCCTACGCTCGGGGGCTTTGCCTACGCTCGGGGGCTCAGTCCTTCGACCTACGCTCGGGGGCTTCGCCCATGCTTGGGGCCTCGACATCTCGGCTCATACCGAGAAATTGCGCTCTCTAATCCTGAATTCGAGTACTGCGATGTCTTCGACCTACGCTCATGGATTTTCGTCTGACCAACCTAAGCTCGAAAACTCCGCCTTTTCGGCCACAGACGAAGAAGATATATATATACACACAGATTGGAGATACAAACACAGCCACAAGGATAGTTCATGGCGCCGCGGCGCCCTGGTTCGCCCTTTGCCGATCACTCTCAATGACAATTTGTCGAGCGATACAATCGCCGGTGCTTCTACAAGCAGCATAATGTCGCTCCATGTTGTAACGACCACTGGGCAACGAAGGAGGCGTCTTCAGCAGCTCTAGGTCGACTTCAGGGTAATGCGCATGCACGAAAGCAAGTGCGACCACAGCACCACTGCGCAGGTGCACCCTGACAAAGGAGTGTATAGCGTTGCCGTTCTCAAATCGATCGAGCAGCGCCGGCAAACCTTCGGGCTGGTCGTTTAGAGGAAACATCGCCTGGTGCACCAGCGCAAGAGCGCTTCGGCTCGTTTCAGCCAACGCACCAGCTTGAGCAATCCTATCTTGAAGGAGGGTCAGCTTCATCGCCTTCGACCGATCAGCCCAGAAGTTATCAGCAACAGAGTTGGCATGATTCTGGGCAGCGACAATATGCGCATTCACGCGCTGAGCTTCGGCTGCGCTATCAAGGCATGCATCTGCGCAAAGGGACCAACGATCAAAACCCGCACATCCAGGCCAATGCACGGTGAAAGAAGTTCGAAGACTTACACTTCAGAGATTTGCTAAGATTTTCGATCTCATCGAGAAGGAATTTCTCGCAGTCTGCAGCATACGACGCTTTCGAAAGAGCAACGTCGACCTTGGCAGTAACAACCTTCAGTTGACGCTGCGTATTCTGGAGCTGATCGTGCAACGATCGAATTAGTGACAATTCGCTCGAGGAAGGCGCTCTTCGCTCAATGGCACCAGCAGTACTGCAAGTTGTTTCGTACGAAATAGGCCAAGCACCAGAGGTCAGCGAAGGATCCTGCATGAGGAATCGAACATCACACACAAGCAGTGGCAACCAAATGGCATGAAGATTAATATAGCAGCAGCACAAGTTTTACAGCAGAGAGAGTTCTAATCGGGGTCACGGCCCTCGATGTGGACTAGCAAAACTAATTACAAGTAGGCACCAGAAGTGCTGCTCGCACTACGCCGAACTACCGGCCTTGCTAGATGGTGCGGCGAACGCGCCATGCTTCCGAGCCCTCGCTGCCGCGCGCTTCTCGTTCCTATCGGCCAGAAAGCCGGTCATTCGAGCAGCCAGTTCACGAGCGCGAGCGACATAAGTCTTGGCGGATTTGTCACGTCCGTCCTTATCTTTCGGGTATGTGCTCGTGACCTTGTCGGCGTCGAACTCCACGCCATGCATCATCATCATGGAGAAGACAGATTCGGTGCCGATAGTTACCTGACGGCGTACTGCGGCAAACAACGGGTCTTCACCGCCCGCCTTCACCGCTACAGCATCAAGAATCCCCGCCATTGTGTCACTGGTCGAATCGGGTACAGACGTATCCCGAACGCGAACCAGTGTCGACCGCACCCGCGCTAAGAGGTTCACAACCTCTCGACTCAGGCGTTCGGCAAAGCCGATACTGGTTTCGATTCCAGCAGGCCCTTTCATCGCTCCGGCGTCTAATTCGGCAGCAGCTACACAAACAAGCAGACAGCCGGGTCACAACACGACTTTTCGGCACGAACATTACTCCGGACAGAGCTTGAAGAACTTACCACGCAAGGCATCAAGTGAAGTTTGCAGGCGCTGGGTCAGCTCCCCTTCGTGGGCTTCGGCGTCCAGACGACTTTTATTTGCGCGCTCTTTAGCTTCGGACGATTCACCCTTCAGACGGGCGATTTCGTCGTTCAGCTCGACGACCCTAGCTTTCAAATCCGAATTCTCGGTGGCAAGGTCGTCCAGCTGAGACTTCAGGGAAGTCTTATCAGTAGCAGCCTGGGCCCCAATCCCTAGTCAATAGAAGAAGATGTTCAACAACAAAAGCATCATGTCATACGCAAAGGCGAACTGTACAAGGAAGGTGGCATTACTCACTTCGAGTTTCGTCAAGCTTCTCAGTCAGCCTTCGATTCTCTTCCTCTAAGGCGAAGAAGCTTCTACAAACCTTCGACAGGTCCCTAACAACGGGCTAAAAAAGACCGGGCGAAAAATTAACCTTCGAATCATGGTTCGGAGGGCAAGCCCAAGTGTAAACACTTCGACTCACCCTCGGGGGCTACTAATGGTGAAATACGCGAAGCACAAGTTGAGAGTCTTCGGGCTTACATGGTTGCTGGGACCGAAAGGCCCGTCGGATGAGGAGACAAGCACGAATTCTTGTTCCGTCGCCTTCTTTTTGGAAGAAGTCGAAGGCTTCGTTAGAGCGACTTCGGGGGCGGTGACGTCGACGGCCTTCTCCTGCGAATCTGCCGTTTGTTCGAGGGCGTGGTCATGGGGTCGAACCTGGTATTGATCCCCAGGACCAGTCGACGTTTCCTCGGAGGAAGATCTGAAGCAAGCATCAACGACAGAGTCAAACAATTAATTTGAAGTACGACCAGAGAATGTACAAGTTCGACAAGTAACACTTACGAAGCGTCAATCCCGAACTTCAGGAAAACCTTCTTGTCTGTTCGAGGGGGAGCGCGGCGGCTCAAAGGTGAAGCGGGGATAGCACTGGTGTCGTCATCCCCGGAGGTAAAGTGAGTGTCGTCGAGGTCTTCCGAATCTTCGACAATATCAGCGACTCGTTGTCTCTTCGGAGCCCTCGGTGGCGATGGAGCGGCGGAGGCCGACCTTTCAGGCACCTCGGCAAAATCACGCCCCGGATACTCGCCCATCTCGGGCTGGGGCGGATAGCATCGGGCTACGTCAATCACCTGCGCAGAGAAAAGGATTGCATTCGACACTGGACGATCCGGCTAAGAAACAAAGAAGGCATTCGAATAAAAGCATAATCATACCTCGGTGCGGGGAAAGGCTTTGCTGAAGGCCACTGCACCGAAGACCTTCGGCACATGATCCTTCTTCTTGATGTTTGTGATGGCGCGTACGCACTCGTCGATTTCGGCTTCGTGCAGCTCATCCTGAGAGATGCGAGTCGAGTCCCGGCGATCGCTGTAATCCCACATGCAGTGGGCTCGAGCAGCGAGCGGCTGGATTCGGCGCTCGATGAAGGTTCGGATGAGTTGGACTCCCGAAAGTTCCTTCTTCGGAGTAGCTCGAAGCTGTTGGATCTTCTCCATCAGCGGCTCTGTAATCTTCAACTCCTCGTCCGAAAGGTCGTGCCTCCAGGAGACGCGAGGTCGAAGAACGCCAGTGGGATGGAATTCCTCAAGTCCGAAGTTTTCGCCGTCGGAGGATTTGTCCTTGGCGTAATACCACTTCGTCCTCCACCCGGGGTTGTTTTCGGGTGTTTGGAGGTTGAAATACTCGACGTCTGGGCGCACTTGGACGCCGAAACCGCCGGTCTGATAGGGCAGAGGGTGCCGAATCACGAAGATTCGGCGCCACAGTGCCCAGTGGGGTTCGATCCCCAGGAAGCACTCACAAAGCGTGATAAAGCACGCAATGTGAAGAATAGAGTTGGGATTCAGGTCATGGAGCTGAATCCCGTAAGCAAAGAGAAGGCCGCGGAGAAAAGGATGCGGGGGGAAAGACAGACCCCGCAGCAAAAAGGCGATGAAGATTACCCGGAAACCGAGGGGTGGCCGGGGAACGATCTCCGGGCCGGCGGCGAGCGATTCCGCCGGCGCGTTCTTCAGCAGGCCCATCTTCTCGGCCTGGGTCAGCTCCTTGTTGCCAACCTTGGATTGGACCCAGCGGCCAACGCCGGAGCCTTCAGCATCGGCCGTCTTGGCCTTCTTGGCGGCAGCAGTGGCGCCGGCGGCTGTGGAGCTCCTCTTGCCCATGGTCAGGGCGCAGCAAAGATCGCGGAAATGGAGATGGGAAGGAAGAGCTACAGGGGCGCTGCGCGAGGAAGAAGACGATGGTGGCGGAGTGAGATAGACTGTTACCCTGCCACCGTTATTTATTCCAGCTCTAGAGGTCTACGTCAGATCTCAACCGTCCATGGCGAAGTGGAAACGGCCGGGTTGATCCGACCGTCCACGTGTCAGCACGCGAGCACCGCGGCGTCCACTACGCACGGTAATCAAGGAAACCGCGCCGGTTATTTCTCACCCACGCGCGGGACGTGCGGTCAAACTCTGTCAACGGCCGCGATGCACGGCTTGAGGGCCCACCACACGTCTTGTCCTGGCAGGCTCAGGCCCGTCCTGCAGAAGATGAGGTGACGACTCGACGCAGTGTGTCGTCAGCGCTGACGCGTTCCCTTGGGTAGGATGCTGTCTTTTCGACTCAAAGGGTAAAAACTGGCAAAGGCTCTTTCGAGTCCCAAAGGTATGTACCCCTTGCACTCAGATGATCTCTTGATCGGGTTTCTTTCGAGGTCTTCTGTGCTCTTCTCTTTTGTGCCATTCGAATGAGCATTGAGTTTCTCGACGACTCTGTCTTTCGTTCCTTCGGGGGAATTTTCCGGTCCCTTGAATTATCTCTTTCGGGCCAGCAGCGCCTTCGACATATTCGAGTCAGGGCTTTGATCCCTCGAATTATCTCTTTCGGGCCAGCAGCGCCTTCGACATATTCGAGTCAGGGCTTTGATCCCTCGAATTATCTCTTTCGGGCCAGCAGCGCCTTCGACACAATCGAAGATAGGATTTCGGTCCTTCAGGCCATTTCTTTCGGGCTAGCAGCGCCTTCGAGACATTTGAAGCAGGGCCTCGATCTGTCGAGTTGCTTCTTTCGGCCCAATAATACCTTCAGAGAATTCAGGTTCGAGCTTCGAACCTTTGAATCATTTTCTTCGAACCCGTCTTTCGAGCTATCAACGCTCCTCAATCAACATACCCGAATTTCGGTGGCAATATACCAGTTCGGATGCCGTATGTCAAATACGAAGGTAAGACCACGATTTGCAACATCGGATGGCCCGGTATTCGTATCAAACGCGCTCTGCCGGAAATTTTCCATACCTGCGGTATGAAGCTTGCACCGATGGACACATCGGGTGCCTCACAATGAACTGGGCTCCGACCTGGTAAGTCCGACGCGGCTCGGGTCGGAGTAGCACCAGCCCACGCGGGTTCGAGTCGGGGGACTCGAATCTGAGTAAGCTAACCGTATGTCTTTGCAGCAATGCAATTAACTGAGACCCGGCGTGAGTCTCAGGCCGGTTATGCGCATCCCTCTGCAAACCCAACTTAGTATTTTCGAGGCTCTAAATGAGAGTGACTCGAAAATTTTGCGCCAAATAAAGCTTACTATTCGAATGATTTCCGTGCGTTTACAGCTTTACAGGCTAAGTGCTCATGTCGGGTGTGGCCAGGGAGACTTTCAGGAGGAGTCCCTGCCATAGTCTTCGACTATCCCAGGCACTCGGGGGCTACTGACGAAGGAATGACAGATGGGCCCCCGACATTCGCCTACCTGGTTTTCGGTCCAGGTGGGGTGTCTCAGGAAAGGCTTTCGAGGCTTATCAAGATAATGGCCTGACACGGCCCAGGAGCGTTACTTGGTGCACAAGCAAGATTTCGAGGAGTCCAAACTAGATTAGGTTTCGGTCGATCCGATCTGTACTTGGCTTGAGAGACACTCCTGAGACCTAGCCTTAACTTATAAAAGGCTGGGAGGGAGGTCTCGAAACCCTAGAATCACTTCCACCCACCTCACGCCGGAGCGCTCGACAACTTAGAGCTATCTGCTTTTGGCCAGATCCAATCTGCGCCGCCATTGTAACACCATCATCGTCGCCACCACCTCAATACAAAAGTCAGACAAGCAGGACGTAGGCCTTTTACCTTTCGAGGGGGCTGAACCTGGGTAAATCCTCGTGTCCTTCTGCTTTCGTCTGATCGCCGTCGAGTTCGCCAGGTTCCCAATACGCTTCCTAGATCGAAAGCCCTTCGACATGGGCATTGCCGGGGATAAACCTCGTCACACCTCGACAAAAGATTGTGCACAAGCAATGAGGTCCTTGTTCTCCGCCGATGGCTTGCAGATTCACGGCGGCGCCGCCCCATTCCAAGCCCGGGGACAAACTTGGCTGAGCGGGGGGCCTAGAGGCCGCTATGAAGCTGCTGAAGATCCTCTCGCAGAGGAATGAGCTCACGCAATCCATCGCGTCGAGCACGGCGCGATCATCATTGTGGCCTCGGGTAGCGGCGACAACACGTCGTCGTCGCTGGAGGAACACCGGGAAGAGCCAAATCTCCGGAGGCTCCTGAAGAAAGTCGCCGCCGCGGCGAGCCAGCTCGAACACGCCCTCTTCCACCTCCTCGCCGCCAAGGCCGGCCAGGTGAGCAAGAGCCATTGGTGGAGAGCCCGAGCAGCAGAGGCTGCGCTTGACGAAGACTTGGGGGCTGGCTGCTCGCCTCCCCGCCCACCCTCTCTCTTTCCCTCGCCACCATGGCAGCCCGGAAGAGGAGAGGTAGGAAGGGACGACAAAGCAAACCGCCGTCCGGCACCGCGCTCACGCACCGAAGCGGCAAGGCCCCCGCCACCTCCAGATCCGCAGACCACCGAAGCACCGCACCTCCTTCCCTTGCATCCACGGTCGGACAGAGGAAAGTAGCAGGGAAAGGGGCAAGCGGCGAAGCAGCAAACTCCAGTGGGCTTATTTAGACGAGCGGCGACCGGCTCCAACCTACCCAGCTCCGACCAGAGGAGCAAGGACACGACGAGCCAAAACCCTAAGATCCAGATCCGCCCAGCCGGATCTGGACTTCCGCTCGAACTCACGGGTAGAAAGCCCGACATGCGACTACTGTGTACTCCGGCACCTTTCCTCCGCCATCTTCGACTGACTGTGCCGCCAGAGATGGCTCGGGATCGGCCCGGCTTGGCAGAGGAGACTCTCAACTTAGGGTGTGTTTGGTAGGTCGGCTGAACCCAGCAATTCTCTGCCCAACCAAGATTTCTGATAATTTGGCTGTTTGGTAGACCGGCCCAGCCGAAGTGGGCACTGCCCATGTCACCCGAATAATGCCTCTGAGCCCTGCCCGGTTGAGAAGCTCGATTCGAGCTTCACAACTCGGCAGGGCCGGACTCAGCCGAATTCTGCCCCGCGCCCCCACGCCCACGCCCCACGCCCGCAGGGGTCTCAACCCCCAACCCTCATTTGCCCCAAATCAACTCTCTTCCACTTTTATCTCTCCTGAGCACCATGCCGGATCCCGAGCTCCGCCGCCGCATCCCGACGCCGGCTTCCTCCCTTCGCCGCCGCCCGCCGCTTCGCGCCAGGGCCAGCCGCCGCCCGCGCCGACCACCTGCACAGGCTAGCCGACGCCGCCTCGTGCCACGGCCGCCACGGCCGCCACCTCGCGCCACGACCGCCACGGCCAGCCGCCGACAGGGCCAGCCGCGCTAGGTCCAGCCGCCGCCAGGACCTCGACTGCGACCTGGACAAGCACGACCACGACCAGCGTAGCGACCTGGACAACCACGACCAGGGCCAGCGCAGTGACCTGGGCGGCCGCGCGACCTCGTCTGGCCGGAGGCCGTCTTGCCCCGGAGGTCAACTCACCGGAGCTCGTCTCGCCGGAGGCCAACTCGCCGGAGTTCATCTTGCAGGGACCCGATTGCATTCTCCAGGGACTTGATTGCTTTTTTAGGGACTCGATTGCTTTTGTTTTGTATATAAGGACCCGATTGCTTTTCATTTTTATATTGAAGGGTCTTTATATAAATTTTGGACCTACTCAGCATCTCTCAGCATGTACAAGCTACCAAACAACTGCCTCACTGAGAATATCTCAACTAAGACGGGCTACCAAACACGACAAAAATCTCAATCCAGCTTGGGTAAAGTGAGCTTGTATGAAGGCGAATAGCTAGTCTCGGTAGAGCCAGACTACTAAACACACCCTTAGGGTGTGTTCGGTTTTGGAATGGGGTAGAATGGAATGGAACCATTCCATTCCACCAGAATGGAACCGTTCCATTCTTGTGTTCGGTTTGGACAAAAAATTGTCATGGAACAGTTCCATTCTTGTGTTCGGTTTTGGAATGGGGGTGAGAATGGAATGGAACGGTTCCGCGTCGGGAGGCCGTTCCTGTGTTCGGTTGAGAAGTGGAATGGAATGGAACGGTTCCTAAACATGATTAATTATTCTAAACTTAATTAATTATTTCCTAAACTGGATTAATTATTGCTAAACTTAATTAATTATTCCTAATCTTGATTAATTATTCCTAATCTTGATTAATTATAATTAATCTTGCTTAATTATTGCTAAACTTGATTAAATTAGAGGAAGACACTGTGCAATTCCACCTCGTCCGGTCGAATCGGTCGGACCGGTTGGTTCCGCATATTAGGGGAATATTCCCTTTTGTGGAACCACCTAATTCCGTTCCGTGCTCAAACCGAATACAAGAATGGGTTCTAGGAATGAAATGAAACCATTCCGTTCCACCCCATCCCAGAACCGAACGCACCCTTGGTATACGTAGCAAGATGGGAGGGGAGCTTTCCACGAGTCCCGTACGTACTACGTGCGCGCCATGAATGGTACTAGTAGCTAGCACGTGCAGTGCGCTCCATCCACTCGAAGCAAACTTGAACCCTTCAAAGTTCAACGCAGCTTTGACCGGAGTCCGACGAAGACTCGAGAAGCAGCGCCACACGCGGCGGGGGCGGGTTCGCGAAGGAGCTTTCCGGCGATCACCCTCCGTTCACATCTGCCGCACGCGCGCGCTGAGCCGGCCACAGCTCACATGATCGTGCCCCCATCTCAGCCGAGACGTACGGAGACGCGAGTTACCCATCACGTCTGCCATGATCGGCCGATCGACCCCCCGGCGAACGCGCGCCACGGCGGCGCTGTCGCCGTCCAAAGCTGCGCATGCGGCGCGCTGTCGTTTTCCCCGGAGAAAGCGACGGCGGCGAATCTCGAATCGGCACGGATAACGGGTTCAGATCGATCGGTCGTATCAGGCGCCCCCTCGATCAGATATGAGATATCAGATCGTGGCCGGTTGGTCACAGGAAATAAGCTACTCCCTTCGATCATTAATACCTATTTTTAACACGATATATCTAGTTATATTTTAGTATCTATAGGTATATCATATTAAAGATAGGTATTAATGGTCGGAGGAAGTAAAACAAAATAGATTTCTACGTACGTTTTTCGATAAAGTGAATATATATCAGAGTGGTGTTTTGGCTTAAAATACTCCATCCATTTTAAAATATAAGATGTTTTAGGCCATTATTATCATGCATTTTGTAGATATCATTTAGTATGTAGAATAGAATAAAAAAAGTAAACCTATATACTAAAAAGCATCTATATACATATGTCAGTGATAGGCTAAAACATCTTATATTTTAAAACTGAGGGAGTATATTTTAATCGTGTTTCAAAATTTTAAAAAAATTCAATTTTTTTTTTTGCACGTAGATCTCCCCAATGTACATGCTTACAATATCATTTCATGGAAATTAACAATTTGTGTGTCCTATGCAAAAAAGACAATTTTTGGTACTAAAATAGGGCTTTTTATAAGACTTTTTCTGTCACTTTTACATGGCTCAAAGCAAGCATTATGTTTTCGTGAAACTTTAGCGTGCACACATAGAAGATTGATATGTACGCGCAAATAGTTTTATCGGTTTTTTTTAACATTTGGAAATATGTTTTTTCAATAAAGGGAGGATGTGCACATGAGAGCCGAAATCAATTGCCAAATATATTAATATCGTGAAGACACCAATAAAACTCAACCTCTGTAGTGACAACTGTTGAGTTAGCCAAAACAAAAGTAAAAGAAGAAGAAGAAAAATGCCCCACCACGATGATCAATCGTTCGTAACAACGACACATGATCCACCACCAAAGACTTCACCCATGCTGCAAAAGAGGATCTCCAAAATCGACACCTCCAAAAAAAAAATATTGCATACACACCATTATTGTCCGATCAAGAGATCTAATTAAGTTTTCACCTTGAGAGGTACAACCAATAAAGGTCAATACGTGAGTTTTCACCCTAAAGGTCGAGACTCGTACTCGATGAGCACCACTAGAATTGAAATCCTCTAGAGATGTCGCCCTCACTCTCTATAGCTGCCACTCCAAGTAGCTAAACACTAGGCTCCCGCAAGCCAACCAACGAAGCATAATTCTTCATCGCATTCAAAACCTCCGCCATTACTTAGCAGTCTTAGAGCATCTCCAGCATGGCTGTAAACTAGCGTTGCGCTATAATAACTGATTTTTCGGGCGCGCGCGGCGCGGTATCGTCCTCCAGCAGGCGCGGGAAAAAAGCGCGCGCGCGGGATCTTTCGGCGCGCGCGCTGCGGTTGCGCTAGTTTGGGCGGCAAAACTCCCGCGCGCTATAAAAGCCGCGCGTCGCTCGCGCCCAACCGCCACGCGCGCGCACCCGGAACATTCCCCTCCCCTCTCCTAGCCACGCGCGCACCCCGCCCAGCCACGCGCCCTGCCTAGCGCCGCCATGCCGCCTCGCCGGCGCAGCGCCTCCGGCTTCAAGGGCGTGCGCCCGCGCCCGAACGGGCTCTTCTACGCCGAGATTCGCACCGCCGGCTTCCGCCTCACTGTAGAAGGGTAGGGGGAGATATGGCGTAATGTGATGGATGTATTATTGAGCCTCTCGGGCGAGTATATATAGACGTACAACAGACCGACTTGGAGTACAAGACAAGGCATAGACTTGGAGTACAAGACAAGTATCCTATCTTTATCCTAATCTAGCCGTGTACAACATGTATACTCTAACATCCCCCCGCAGTCGTAGCGGTAGCGTCGTGAACAACTGGAACGTCGTGAACGGTCAGACTGGAGAGAAACCGAAGTAGACCAGTGCGCTGATATCCCCCCGCAGTGGTAGCGGGGACGTCGTGGACGGTGTCACATCGCAGAAGCTTGGACCGTAGAGAATGCTGGTGAGGAGCTCGGGTGAGGTGGTAGCCCTTGTGCCGATGTCGAGGGAGCCGAGATCGGTGGGTGCTGCAACCTTGGTCGAGGTAGCTGTGCGAGGGGTCGCCATGGTCGATGTCGCGGCGAGTGCCGATGACGAGGTAGCCGCAGATGAAGCCGCAGGCGCGTAGGGCACCGTAGAAGGACGGAGACGCGTCGAGGCAGTCGTCAGGGAGAGCGATGCCGAAGTCGATGCAGTCCGAGCCATCGAGGACGAGGTGCGGCCATGGCTTTGCCAGAACCAGGCGCACGTCGGGGACGAAGGCATACTCCGGTTGTGCCAAAATCGAGTACGCGAAGATGAACACGGGGACGAGGCGCTGCGACCGAGCTTGCCAGACTCGGGAACGCGTCGGGGACGAAGGCAAGCGCCGGTGTTGCTAGTACCGGGCGTGCGAAGAACGGGGCCAGTAGAAACAACTTCACGCCATGTCGGAGAGGAGACTAGCAGAGAAGGCCTCCACGACGGTTGCGAGGCGCACAACGGCAAAAGGTGCCGATGCAGTCCGCGGTTGTCGGAGTAGATGAGTAGATGTAGTCGAGAACGAGGCGATGACGCTGCCGATGAAGTCGTACTGGACGTAGACGTAGAAGGCGGCGAACCAACGACGACCAAGAGTGGCCATGCTGGATGCCTAGACAGGCGAAGGGGTAGTCGGCGGGACCTGCGACGGTCAGGAGGGCCATGCAGGTTACCTGGGGAGATGCGGCGGCGGTACTCGAAGTAGGTGATACGTCTCAAACGTATCTATAATTTTTGATGCTCCATGCTTGTTTTTACACCATTTGCCTATTGTTTCGTTACACTTAGTGATACTTTTATACATTTTCCGGAACTAACCTATTAACGAAGTGCCACAGTGCCAGTTTCCTGTTTTCTGCTGTTTTTGTGTTTCAGAAGTGATACACAGGAAATATTCTCGGAATTGGACGAAACAAGTTCCTGAAGTCATATTTCACCGGGGAGCTCCCAAACATCCGAAGACCTGACGGAGGGGGGCCACGTGGCCCCCACACACAGGGGCGGCGCGGCCTTGCCCCTGGCCGCGCCAGCCCCGTGTGAGGCCGCGTGGCTCCACCTCTGACAGCCCCCCTTCGCCTACATATACCCCCTGACGAGAAAAACCTAAGGCCCCGATCAGTTTTCCAGAATACATCGCGATCCGCCGCCGCCGTCGACCCGAAGATCGGGAGGGTCCAGAAGCTCTTCCCGGCACCCTGCCGGAGAGGGGAATCGCCACCGGAGGTCTTCTTCATCGCCATGCTTGCCTCCGGAGCGATGAGTGAGTAGTCTACCTTGGACTATGGGTCCATAGCAGTAGCTAGATGGTTGTCTTCTCCACCATGTGCTTCATGTTTAGATCTCATGAGCTGCCCTACATGATTGAGATCACCGTTATGTAATACTATGATGTTGGTTTGTTGGGATCCGATGAATATTGGTGTTTATGATTAAGTTCCTGTACTGAATTATATCTTTTGTTATCTCTATGTTGTTTATGATCTTGCATGCTCTCCGTTGTTAGTAGCTATCTTGGCCGAGTAGTTGCTAGTGACTCCAAGAGGGGGTATTTATGCTCGATAGTGGGTTCATGTCTCTATTTCACCTGGGGGAGTGACAGAAACCTCTAAGGTGGTAGATGTGCTGTTGCTACTAGGGAGAAAACAACATTCATATGCTCAAGGGCATATGCTTTGTTTACATTACACACTTTGCTTAATGCAATTATCTGTTGTTCGCAACTTAATACTTTTGGGGTGTTCGGATGATATCCCCGAGGGTGGATTATTAGTCATAGATGCAGTTGGATGGCGGTCTATGTATTTTGTTGTAATGCCCAGAGTAAATCTCATAGTGATCTTCTTGACATATCACGTTATCTTTATTCTATCAATTGCCCAACTGTAATTTGTTTACTCAGCATGTTATTTATCTATGGAGAGACACCACTAGTGAACTGTGGACCCCGGTCCTATTTTAATCATATTGCAATCACCTGTTTACTATTCCCGCACTGTTTACTTTACTAGCATTTTACTACTGTTTTCCACTCGATACACTCATAACCTTTGTTTCAAGCAAACCGGTGAGATTGACAACCTCATCGCAAGTTGGGGACAAAGTATTTGTCTGTGTGTGTGCAGGTTCCGCGTTGCTGCTGGCCGAAGACGAGTCAACAAGTATCGTTAACGGCGCCCTTGTTGGAAGTTACTAAGCCAGTCCGCATCACCTTCAGTCGTCACCGTCTCTCTTCTTCAAGATCGACATTAAACCTTGGTTTCTTAACTGAGGGAAAACTAGCCGCTACACTCATCATACCTTCCTCTTGGGGTTCCCAACGGGCTGGTCATCACCACGCACAAGGACTTACTGCTCCCACATCAACTAAACGCCACAGCTCTTTTCTGGCGCCATCACACGAGTAGCAATAGGCGAGGAAGAACCCAGCGGCGCGACGAAGACCATGCGCGGACGGCGACAACCCGCGCCGAGGGAGGTGGCGCGGTGGAAGCCAGCGACGTCCTCGTGAGGTGACGGCGATGACCGCGTGCAGCGACGCAACGGCCCGATGGGACGGCGCGGCTGCTTGGCACGAGTCGGTGCAGCGGCGTGAGAACCACCAGCGACGTACAATACCGGAGAAGGCACGTTTATAGCCGGCGGCGGGGACCAAAGGCGGCGACGCTACGGCCCGAAAGGGCGACGCAGCGGCAGCCCGATGCTCGAACGGTGATAGGCGCGTGCTCGGGGACATACTTGGCGGAGACGAGCGCCAGATCGGTTGATCAGACCGACGGCGGCGCTGTTTGCCAAGTCCTTGACGACGGCACACAGATCGGAACCCTTGGCGTCGTTGTCAGTGAAGTCCTTGGCGATGACGGCGAAGACGGACCAGCGATGGAGTCCACGCAGGCGAGGAGCTGGCAGTGACGCACCGAGGCGTCCCTCAGACGACACGTCCGACGTTGCCGCGCGGTTGGTGAAGGCGAGCCGGCTAGCGCGGAGTCGGCGCCGGCGAGACGACCGCCGCAGCCTACCGAGGTGGGCGCAGCAGCCGGCCGAGGGACCGCGACAACCGGCAAGAGCCGGCCGAAGCGGCGATGGAGCCAGCGTGTCGGCCGCGATAGCCGACGTATGGGTGGCCGCCGGTGCGAGGTCGACGCCGAGGTTGGAGTAGAGGCGCTTGGTGATGGCGGTGGTGGGCGACTCAATCCGATCTGAGATTGGTAAACCAAAAAGAAAACGCCGGTCAAGCGACCGGCGAGAAAAGACTCACGGGGGCAGCCGATCTAGGTCGGCGCACGAGTTGCGCAGCCCCCGGCGGAGATCATGGAGATCGACCTCCCCGGGGGCGGCGCGGCGCGGAAGCGGGGGCGGCGGCTAGGTCAAGGTTCGGCGCCGCTCTGATACCATGTAGAAGGGTAGGGGGAGATATGGCGTAATGTGATTGATGTATTATTGAGCCTCTCGGGCGAGTATATATAGACGTACAACGGACCGACTTGGAGTACAAGACAAGGCATAGACTTGGAGTACAAGACAAGTATCCTATCTCTATCCTAATCTAGCCGTGTACAACATGTATACTCTAACACTCACGCTCGGCACCTTCAACTCACCGGAGGAGGCGGCGCGCGCGTACGACGCGGCGGCATGGCGCCTCGGGCGCCCGCGCCGGCAGATGAACTTCCCCGAGACGGAGTCGCTCGAGGAGGCGCAGTTCCTCGCGCCTGAAAGGACGAGATGTCGCCTAGAGGGGGGGGTGAATAGGCGTTTTAAAAACAATTACGGAATTGGCTTGAAGGAATGCGGAATTAAACTAACGTTTATTTTCTTCAAGCATAAGACCTAAATATGCTAGGCTCAACTAAGTGCAACAACAACAACTAGAAATAAGCAAGATAGCACAAGATATAATTCACAAGTGATAAACAAGATATAAGTACTTCAAGCACGATGGCTATCACAAGGAAATAAACTCGGGTATAGAGATAACCGAGGCACGCGGAGACGAAGATGAATCCCGATGTTCACTTACATAAAGTAAGCTAATCACCGTTGGAGAGATGCGGGTAACCACGAAGGCCCCCGAACGCCACGAAGGCTCACCTTCTTCTCCGAGACCCCCACGAAGCTAGGGACCCCTTCTTATGGTTAGCTTTTCCTCCACTCCGGAGATGGCAAGCTCCACAACCACTTCACAACTCCCACGAAGGGGAATCCCGGGCCTCTTCACAATCTTCCACGAAGAGGTCACCGAGGCACCAACCGCCAAGCCAACTAGGAGGTCACCCTCCAAGAGTAACAAGCTCACGGTCTCTCACTTGAACAAATCGTAATGGAGAGCTCAACACTATGCAAGGATGCAAAGCAAGAACACAAGGGAAAGTGCTCAAATCCTTCTCTCTCAAATCCCACCAAAGCAACAAATGCTATGGAGGAGTTAGAGAGGAAGAACAAGGGTGGAGGTCAACCAATGACTCCAAGATCTAGATCCAATGGGTTCCCCTCACTTAGAGGAGGAATTGATTGGTGGAGTTGTAGATCTAGATCTCCTCTTCCAAATCCCTCAAAAATATGCAAGAATCATTGGAGGGAAGGGAGAGGAAGCAAGCTCAAGAGGTTCAACAATGGAGGTGAGAGAAAGGCTCAAGAACACCCTAGAACCCTTTTCAACCGTTGGGGAAGAAGCCCCCTTTTATAGCCCCGCAGAAATCTAACCGTTACAGATTTTTCGGTCATCCCGGAGCAGCCCGGAGCAGCCCGGAGCAGAGCCCGGAGTGGCTCCGGCCGATACTCCGGAGCGAGTACCCGGCCACTGCTCGGCCCGGAGCAGCCCGGAGCAGCTCTGGACGTCACTCCGGATTTGCAAAACAGCAAAACCACTCATACGAAAAACGCGATAACTTTTGCATTCGAACTCCGTTTTTAGCAAACTTGGACTTTTTGAAAAGCTTAGAAAAAGTACTACAACCTTATGCAGAGAAACACCAAGAAAAGTCAAGAGGAAAAATACCAAATGTGGAGAGGTGTGAAACCTTCCAAAGTGAAGAACCGGTAAAATCTCTCAACTCGAAAACGCAATAGAAGATGCATTTGGATTCCGTTTTCGATGAACTTGGGCTTGTTGGAAAGCTAGCAACAAGCTCAAGAACCTCACATAGAGAAACACCAAGAAGCAACAAACTAGGAAGATGCAAAGTATGCAAAGGATTGAGCTCCCTATGACGATGTGATCAAGTTACCCAACCGAAAGCCCCTCTTGATAGTGCGGCTATCTATCCTATAACCCGGTCTCCCAACAAACACCTTGAGACCGGTAAAAGGAAAACCTAGCAAGGACATACCTTTGCCTTGAGCATCCCACTTGATCTTGATGATGATGCTTCATACTTCCGTCAAGCCGGAATGCTTCACTTGATCATTGTTGCTTCGTGAAGACTTCCAATATGTTCCCCCATACACCACTATGGGATACCTTCACTAAGGCATGTCTTCACAAATCTATTATCACCAAAAGGATGACAAGCTTCAAGCATATGATCTTCTTGAGATGCTTATCTTGAACTTTCACAACTCAACCTTGATAAAGAACATCATTTGATTTCATTCTCCCATGGGCCATATTGAATCCTTCTTTTGATGTAAGCCCATGGGAAGATACTTGATTCCACTATTCTCTCTTCATCTTGGTCATATTGGATTCATATCTTCTATTCAATGATCTTGATGCCAATACTTAAGATATATCTTTATCTTCATGGCATCCAAGCCTTGAATCCAACACATGGACTTCAAGCAATTCCTATGAACAATTCCTTCATAAAAATCTCAATGAAAACATTAGTCCATAGGGATTGTCATTAATTACCAAAAACACACTTAGGGGCAATTTACCCTTACAATCTCCCCCATTTTGGTAATTGATGACAATCTCAACTAGAGGGTTTATATAATGAATGATAGAAACTAATATGCAACTTATCCGAGAATAAATTGCATACAAGAGGTTGTATTTGATATGGTCAAGTAACACGAAGCTACTACCGCATATCAAAATCAATTGTACTCACATAAACTACAACAAATATGGTTGATGTGAGTGCAACCAAAATATATAGAGCAAACTCCCCCACAATATATGCACGTGTGATGAACTTGAATTTCATTGCATACATTATCAAGATAAACCTTTGATGGAGTTTACACTATATATTCAACCATGCAAAATATCTAACAAAGAAGAGATGCATGAAAGGTAAAACACTTAAGCACAAACCAAACTTAAGTATAAAAACTATTTCCCTTAAACCCTCTAAACTTCTCCCCCATTGGCAACGATTGCCAAAATGGATGAAGGAATTTAGAAGGCCAATATAGTATGAGTTCCTCCCCAAGATGTGCATTTCTCATAAAAATGAGTGAAATCATATGCACTTATCAAATTAGCAATATTTGGAGGAAGTCAAACCATATTGAGGATCAGAGATTGCAAAAAGATAACATAGTGAAGGAAGCTTCAACGAATGAAGCAAGCAAGCAATCAAGAGACTCAAAGAACCAATTGGACACAAGAAGATGTGATTATAAGATCTACAAGATGCTTTAAATGAAATAAGGAAGCTCCCCAAGGTTCATGCATAAATTTAAATTTTTGTTGCATTTGAATACAATATGCACAAACATGGAATCCTCACTCCCTATATATCATTTAAAACAAAACATGAGCACGAAAGAATACAAAAGGATCAATACGCTTATCAAAGTGAACTTTAGTCCAAAAAGATTCACGAGATATGAGTGCGAGAAGAAGCAATAAAGAATAAACAAGCACTCATAAATCAAGTTCTTACCAACACCATCAAGAACAAAATGGATAAGAAAGATGGTCGGCCAAGAACGAGGATATCAAGGGAAGAAATTAACACTCTTATGCATATACATTTCTAAGTGGACAAAAAATCATGATGAACAATCCACAAAGAAACATGTATACACAAGAGGTTAGTTGAAATTAAGGAAGACATGATATCCAAGAGAGAGTCATAGAATATACCAAATAGCTTTGCTAGAAAGCATATATAGCCCAAGGCTCCATTTTCCATTATGGTATATTAATAAACTCCCCACGCAAAATCATCAAAGCCATCACAACTAGCAATAAGGGATCAAAAGATAGTCGGGATGCTTTGAAAGGCAACAAGCATAATAAAGAAGGGTACAACTTGCAACATTATCTATATTGCACATGAGAGAGCGTTGAGGAATTAATATGCAACAAATTGCTAAAATGGCATATTTGGGATTGGTGAATCATAAACATGATTTTATATACTTCCCGTCATATGCAATCATCTCAACTTGCTCACATATGAAATAAAGATATTTCTTTATAAGACCTTTGCAAGAACCGCAACATTTGCAAATAAATATTATCATGCCAAGAACCAACCTACAAGAGTTGGGATGCGAGAAAAGTATGCATGAAGGTTATACTTGTTACCGAGATAGCAATGGTGTGATGTAGTAGATAAGAGTTCGCCGATCATCCTAGCTTGGCTCCAATAATCATATGGTGACAACACCTTCCTTATAAATGAGACAAGCATCCATTGCATCTTCAATGTACCTAAGACAACATTTAAGTACATCTTGGTCCCCAAACTTATTGGGTCCAAAGTGGTTAGACTAACCACAATACATATGATAGACTCCATAAAAATATGTGCATAGTTAGAGATGAAATTTGAATTTCATGCACATCTTAGCCATTTAGGATTTGACGGAGTATAACATATATATTGGATCAAAGAAAGCAACTAAGATACAAAAATAAGCATAAAGAGAATATGCATGCACCTATCTTTCAAGATCCAAAGAAGATACGATTTAGACAAAAATACCAAGAATACAAGGAGGTATAAAAGGTGTGGCAAAACACATTATTTGTCCAAATGACATCAAGGGAACAAATCAACAAATGATTTATTCATAAAATTCAACAAATGAACCTAACAACTTATTGAGCATGAAAGAATAAATAAATAAAAGCATGCTCAACAATTTATCTCATTCGAGCAAATAAATCATAGAAGAAGGAATGAGATAACTAACTCCCAAAAGAGCAAGGTTCCAACAAATAAACCAAACCCTCTACACTTTTCACAATGGCACAAGTACCAAAAAAAAAGGTTTGTCTTACAACAACACACACTTGATGGGGATCAAGAGATGAGACAAAGTCAAGCAAAAAGATCCTCAAGAAGGCAATAAGACAATGGGAGTCAAAATAATTTCTTGGCAAGAAATATGGGCAATAAGATGCAAATTCCAAGGTGAAGATGATCTAGAGGAATTACCACACATATATACGAATACCAATTGTCAAAGACAAGAAGTTCATATTGGAATTATTTCCCGGTGGTGTATTGCAAAGATATTCAAGATCAACTTCACAATAAAAGGCATATGGTTAAATATTCAAATTAAGCACTATGCACGAAAAAGGATTCTTGGTAGCTCCAAAAATAGTCAAACAATCATGCAAAGCAATGATTAGAGTAACTAGAAGCAAACGGCTTCCTACTTATGATATACATATAAATATATTTGAGTGAAACCGCATCAAGAATTCTTACTCAAACCAAGAGCAAAGAAATGATCAATAAAATCATTTAAGAAATAACGGAGCTTGTTTGAGCAAACATGCCACCTAGGAACAAGATAATTAACAATATCAACTCTAAGTGGCAAAACATCAAATGTTCACATTTCCTAGGCTTGTGATATGCATAAGACATATTACTCCCCCATAATGTGATATTAAATTCTTTTCAACAAAAGGCAAACAAAATCCAACTAGAGATAATTAATGGAGATATAGAATTTAAATTTCTCATGAGCATGGCATACCACATAGTGACTAGGTAATCTTGCAATATCAATACTAAGTGGTATTACTCATGTGCACACATTTATAGGATTGTGAGGTGCCCATGGCAAATCACTCCCCCAAAATGGGATGTTCCATTAACCACTCAATAAGAGCCAAATAAGATACCAACAAGATGCATTAGAGGCTCAAAGCAAACACACAAGTATATGATGTGCCAAACAACCAACACCTACTTGAATACACAAGTTAAGAAGGTATAAGGAACAACATATACAAACACATACTTGGTACCAAACCAAAACATGCAAAGGGGCAAGTAACTTACAATGTAAAGAGGTTAAGTACAAGTTACCGCAAAGAGGCACATTGGATATAAAATGATAGTGTCAATGACTTGGCTTGATGAAAATAAAATTAATGAAGATCCCTTAATTCTTCATGAGGTAGCCAAGTCTCCAATGCCCTCCAAAAACACCTATTGATCAAGTTTTAGCTTGTTGGTCCCCAACCAAGTTGGGTCCTAAGAGGTTAGTAACAATAGGCTTGGCAACCCAAATGGTTCTTTGCTTGACACCACTTTGAGTTCCAACAAACTTGGCAAACACATTGCCATCCTTATCTTTCCTAAGAGAATAATCATCATCAACAATGTTAGGATTAGATAAGGTACCGCTTAAGCATGAAGAAGCAAAGTGCCCCTTCTCACGGCAAATATAGCAACAAGTGCTTCCCTTTCTCTTCTTCATTGATTTCTTGATTTGGGAAGCTTCATCTTGTTTCTTCTTGGGAAGTGGCCTATCGTCAACTTGAGGTCGTGCTTGAGCTTGACCTTGTGGCCGCTTCCCATGTTGCTTCTCACTTAAGTGCTTCTTCTTCAATGGGCAAGACCTCACATGATGCCCTTCAATCTTGCACTTGAAGCAAACAATCTTGGCCAAATTCTTGACTTGGTCTTGGCCCTTCTTCTTCTTGTTGCTCTTGGACTTGTTCTTGTTATTGGAGTTGAATCCAAGTCCACTCTTGTCATTAGGGGATTTTTGCACACTCAAAATATTATCGAGTGTGGAATTCCCTTCATGATGCTTCTCCAAGTCTTTCTCCAAACTAGTGACTTGGGCCTTGAGCTCTTTGATTTCCTCTACAAGGTTAGTAGTAATACAAGTACTAGAGGAAATAGAAGCTTCGTTGTTAGAGCAACAAGGCATAGCAAGTAATTTATCACAAGATGTAGCAATATTATGCCTAGACAAATTACTAGGACTAGCACATGGTAATATAGCATTTTGGTTCAAAGTAGTGCTAATGTCCAAATGAGGCTCACAAGATGTTTTCTTAGAGATACTTGCCTCATGAGCTAACTTTAGCCCATTATAAGAGATTAAGAGATCCCCATGAGAGCCCGAGAGCTTTTCATGGCTTTCCTCCAATTTCTTATAATTGCTTGTTAGCAACTCAAGTTGAGCCCTTAGCTCAACATTCTCCTTTAATATAGATGCTTCACAAGAAATAGAGTTAGTAGCACAAGCATCATTAATAGATTTAGCATTTGTAAGCTCATAAGATTTAATAGATTGAGATAGGCAAGAATTAGTATGCTTCTCTTCGGATAGCTCTTGCTTGAGGAGATTGAATCTCCGTTTCCCCTCATTAACAAGGGAGTTCAATTCCTTAATGGTCTCCTTGTGGTCAAACAAGGTTTCCATTAAGTGTTCGACTTTAGCACGAGCATCATTATTACCACGAAGAGAGGCATACACAATTCCCATCTCATGCAAGAAAGCTTCATTATCATCATCATTATCATCATCATCATCACTCTCATCATAAGGAGATGTGTCGGGATTCAAAGTAGGAGTTACCTTTGAGCCGCTTGCCATAAGGCACATGTGAACTTGGGTAGATGATGAGGGAGCATCAATTGAAGCACATTCTTCATTTTCGAGTGTAGGACAAGCTCTTGCGAGATGTCCATACTCGTGGCATTCATAGCATTGCCTTCTCTTGATAGAAACCTTCTTGGTTCTTCTATTGATTTCTTCTTTAATTATGTGACCCAATTTTTCTTTAATTTCCTCTACATGGTTAGTCATACAACAACTAGAGGAAATAGAATCATTTTGAGTATGGTCACAACTAGAAACAAGCATATCATCACAAAATTTAATCAGGCAAATTTTAGGAGATATGCAAGGACCTTTAACACAAGAATGAGTAAAGAATTTCTTGCAAGAAGTGTTTAGGCCCAAACTCTCTACACCATTAGGATTTATAGAAATAGAATCATTGGTGCAAAGAACAAGACTACCAACATCACATATGATTTCTTCACTCACCGTATCATTACCTTGTGACAAGTCACATGTTGGTGAAGTGGAAGAACTTGAACAATCATCACAACAGGATGTGGAAGCAACTTGGAGCTCTTCATGATGTGAAGGTGAAGAGAGCTCCTTGGGTTCACTTTCAACCTCAAGAGAAATGGACCCACCAAATGACTCTTCTAGCTTGGTCCATATCTCATGAGACGTCTTGCACTTTGAACCCATCAAGCAAACATAAACTATGGAGCTCACAGACAATAAAATTTCATTAAATACTTGAGCTTCTAGATGTAAATTTTTATCATCCTCTATAAATAGACTTTGAGGATCCATCGGAGGAGAAAAGCCTACATCTAGAAATCGCTCTATATTTGGACACAAAGTCCGAAGATTGCAAAGCATGCGATTTCTCCATAAGTTATAATTTGTGCCATCAAAAATAATTGTGTCATTGTGCACTAAATAACTAGCCGACATCTTTACTCTCAAGGCGGTGAAGCCTAAACAAGGAGAGACCTTGCTCTGATACCAATTGAAAGGACGAGATGTCGCCTAGAGGGGGGGTGAATAGGCGTTTTAAAAACAATTACGGAATTGGCTTGAAGGAATGCGGAATTAAACTAACGTTTATTTTCTTCAAGCACAAGACCTAAATATGCTAGGCTCAACTAAGTGCAACAACAACAACTAGAAATAAGCAAGATAGCACAAGATATAATTCACAAGTGATAAACAAGATATAAGTACTTCAAGCACGATGGCTATCACAAGGAAATAAACTCGGGTATAGAGATAACCGAGGCACGCGGAGACGAAGATGAATCCCGATGTTCACTTACATAAAGTAAGCTAATCACCGTTGGAGAGATGCGGGTAATCACGAAGGCCCCCGAACGCCACGAAGGCTCACCTTCTTCTCCGAGACCCCCACGAAGCTAGGGACCCCTTCTTATGGTTAGCTTTTCCTCCACTCCGGAGATGGCAAGCTCCACAACCACTTCACAACTCCCACGAAGGGGAATCCCGGGCCTCTTCACAATCTTCCACGAAGAGGTCACCGAGGCACCAACCGCCAAGCCAACTAGGAGGTCACCCTCCAAGAGTAACAAGCTCACGGTCTCTCACTCGAACAAATAGTAATGGAGAGCTCAACACTATGCAAGGATGCAAAGCAAGAACACAAGGGAAAGTGCTCAAATCCTTCTCTCTCAAATCCCACCAAAGCAACAAATGCTATGGAGGAGTTAGAGAGGAAGAACAAGGGTGGAGGTCAACCAATGACTCCAAGATCTAGATCCAATGGGTTCCCCTCACTTAGAGGAGGAATTGATTGGTGGAGTTGTAGATCTAGATCTCCTCTTCCAAATCCCTCAAAAATATGCAAGAATCATTGGAGGGAAGGGAGAGGAAGCAAGCTCAAGAGGTTCAACAATGGAGGTGAGAGAAAGGCTCAAGAACACCCTAGAACCCTTTTCAACCGTTGGGGAAGAAGCCCCCTTTTATAGCCCCGCAGAAATCTAACCGTTATAGATTTTTCGGTCATCCCGGAGCAGCCCGGAGCAGAGCCCAGAGTGGCTCCGGCCGATACTCCGGAGCGAGTACCCGGCCACTGCTCGGCCCGGAGCAGCCCGGAGCAGCTCCGGACGTCACTCCGGATTTGCAAAACAGCAAAACCACTCATACGAAAAACGCGATAACTTTTGCATCCGAACTCCGTTTTTAGCAAACTTGGACTTTTTGAAAAGCTTAGAAAAAGTACTACAACCTTATGCAGAGAAACACCAAGAAAAGTCAAGAGGAAAAATACCAAATGTGGAGAGGTGTGAAACCTTCCAAAGTGAAGAACCGGTAAAATCTCTCAACTCGAAAACGCAATAGAAGATGCATTTGGATTCCGTTTTCGATGAACTTGGGCTTGTTGGAAAGCTAGCAACAAGCTCAAGAACCTCACATAGAGAAACACCAAGAAGCAACAAACTAGGAAGATGCAAAGTATGCAAAGGATTGAGCTCCCTATGACGATGTGATCAAGTTACCCAACCGAAAGCCCCTCTTGATAGTGCGGCTATCTATCCTATAACCCGGTCTCCCAACAAACACCTTGAGACCGGTAAAAGGAAAACCTAGCAAGGACATACCTTTGCCTTGAGCATCCCACTTGATCTTGATGATGATGCTTCATACTTCCGTCAAGCCGGAATGCTTCACTTGATCATTGTTGCTTCGTGAAGACTTCCAATATGTTCCCCCATACACCACTATGGGATACCTTCACTAAGGCATGTCTTCACAAATCTATTATCACCAAAAGGATGACAAGCTTCAAGCATATGATCTTCTTGAGATGCTTATCTTGAACTTTCACAACTCAACCTTGATAAAGAACATCATTTGATTTCATTCTCCCATGGGCCATATTGAATCCTTCTTTTGATGTAAGCCCATGGGAAGATACTTGATTCCACTATTCTCTCTTCATCTTGGTCATATTGGATTCATATCTTCTATTCAATGATCTTGATGCCAATACTTAAGATATATCTTTATCTTCATGGCATCCAAGCCTTGAATCCAACACATGGACTTCAAGCAATTCCTATGAACAATTCCTTCATAAAAATCTCAATGAAAACATTAGTCCATAGGGATTGTCATTAATTACCAAAAACACACTTAGGGGCAATTTACCCTTACAGCGCCACAGCCGCACCTCATCACGGAGGAGGACCGCCACCTGCATCGCGAGGCGCAGCGCCGCCTGCTCATCGCCGAGCACGACGAGCGCGCCATGGCGAGGTGGCAGCCGCGAGTTCCCGCAGGATGTGCAGGCGGAGCTCGAGTTCTACAGGTCGAGAAGGGCCGAGCGACGCGCCTACCGGGAAGATCGCCGCCGGCGCAAAGCCTTCATCAACGCGCAGCTCGCGGGGCCGCAGACCATCGACGACGACGATCCGAGGTGGGATGACCTGTGGACGCAATCCGAGGACACCTCCTCCGACGATGATGAAACGTAGAATGTAGCTTCATTTTCTAGTTTCTAGTTTTAATTTCTGTTCATCGCAATGTATTTTCTGTTCGTCGCAGTTTAATTTAGTCTATTTTCTAGATCTTGCAATCTATTTGTTTATGTGCGCGCTGTAGGTTGCAGCGTCTGGTGGAGGCGCGTCTGCGCGCCGTGTTTTGCGGCGCGCGTTTACAGCTTCTAGGAATGGGCGCTCGAAAATGGCGCGTGCAAAGCATCTAGAGCGCGCTGGTTCAGCGTTTTACAGCGTGCAAGTTTAGAGCCGCTGCTAGAGATGCTCTTAGGGCCTATTTGGGTTTTCACCACTCCGCTCAACTCTCCGGAGCACGGCGAGCTCGGTTCGAGCAACTCTAGGAAAATGATTCAAAACTCCTTCCGCTCGCGGAGCTCATTTAAGGAGCAGAGAGGTTCCAAAAGCAGTCTTAGGGTGTGTTTGGTAGCCCGGTCCAATGGAGAGATTCTCATCTCAACCAGTCCCAAGCCACAAATTGTTGTTTGTTAGCTCGGTTCGGGTCAACTCAGCAGTGCCGGCCTCATACAAAATATGACCCTCAGCCAGGCTGAGTTGGGAAGCTCAAATCGAGCTTCACAACTCGCCCAGGCTGAGTCCATACCCGCAAACAACTGTAGCTGGCCCGCAGACCCCCCCAGACCCTCACCCCCGCCTCTTTTCTTCCCCATTTTCCCCATCTTCCCGAGCTCCTGCCTTGACCCGACCGGACGACCTGCAGACGCCGCCGCCGGACGCCCTGCAGATGCCACCGCCGGACGCCCTGCAGATGCCGTCTCCCAGCGTGGCAGAGCTCGCCGCCGACCGCCGCCAACCACCGACGGAGAGGTGGCCTCCCTGGCCGCCTCGGCGTTCCTCTGCTTTGACGGGATCTCCCGCAGAGTTGACCCGGGTTCGCCTCCCGCCGCCACGGGCACGATTCCCGCCGCCACGGGCTCGATTCCCACCTCCCACGGGCTCGATTCCCGCCGCCACGGGCTCGATTCCTCTGCTCTGACGGGATCCGCCGCCATGGGCTTGCCTCCCGCCGCCACGGGCTCGATTCCCGCCTCCCGCCGCCATGGGCTCGCCTCCCACCTCCCACGGCGAGCGCAAGAGCTCCCCAAGGTTGTCCCCGCCGACCTCCTCCGCCCACGCCCGCCGTGGCCAGCGTCGGAGCTCCCTCTCCGGAGCAGGGACCTGATTGCGTTTTAGGGCCCTGATTGCTTTTTCTATAAATTTACAAGGACCCGATTGCTTATTATTTTCTATATATGGACCTGATAGTGTTTCAGTTTTATATGCAAGGGTCTTTGTGTAAATAACAAGGACCTAACCCAGATCTCAACATATACAACCTACCAAACAAGATCTTGACACAGCATGGATGAATACAGCCTACCAAACACGTGACAATATCTCAATGTAGCCTGTATAAGGTGAGAATATCTGAGGTAAGAAAGACATTCTCTAATGACCCGACCTACCAAACACACCCTTAATCTCAATATGGGCCATGAAAATCTTCTTCCCTTCCAATCGCAGCTCAATGAAGGCTTTTCTTTCTGCGTACGTGTAACATGGGCAAACACCGCACAGCTAGGCGTAATCGATCATGGATGTCAACTCTGGCACCCACGCCGGTCACATTTTCTCCGGCTGCATGAGTGCACGCAGCCGTATCATGATGCAGGCATGCATGCGCCCATGGATCATTTGACACAGTGATGTGGTGGGTGAAATCTTCTCCATTTTAATTATAGAAAAAATAAATGTGAACGTTTTTCAGGCTGTGGGTTTCGTAGCTCCATTATTGTCTGGTTGGCTCCATGGTTATGCAGTTATGCTTTTTATAAAGTGCATCTTTGTGGGTTATTGCACGTGAAGGAACCTGGACCCGTGGCCAAATAGATAGCAGAAAAATTGTGAACCTAAAAAACAGAGAGCACACCCTAATATAGTTCGGATCGACTGAGATTTTAGAAAAAAAAATCTAAACGTTTTTCAGGCAGGAGGTTTTGTAGTTCCATTATTGTCAGGCTCCATAGTTATGGAGTTATATATTGCATCTTTGTGGCTTATTTCTCGTGGAGGAACTCGACCCATGGTTAAATAATATGTAAAAGAAAAGTTATGAACTTAAAAAAATACAGAGCACACCCTAATATAAATGTGGAAGAATCAAGATTTTATAAAATTTTACTCCCTACGATTCATAATAAGTGTCGATGACCTTTTACAAACTTTGTACTAAGTCGGTACAAAATCAACGACACTTTTAATGGATTGGAGGGAGTATATTTTTTCCAAAAAGGAGGCCGATGGCTTGATAAACTAATTTATTTATCAGAAGATAGTTGTAGATCTATTTGTTTGGAAAAAACTGAGGTTACAACCTAACAAAATGCTGATCGTTGTGGAACATGACAACCGCTAGCAGGTTAGAGGGCCGAGCTGGCCACAGACACAAGCTCCACATGTGCCATCCAGAGGTTGTCCATAAGATCATCAACACTACCTCTCATCTGGCTACTCCTACCATGGCATAGACGGCCATGACCGGAACGGTCCTCCTGACGGCTAAACGAGGTCCATGTCGTCTCATGCATAATAACCGACCTTGACGCCAATGACAAATAAGTCAAACTTCGACAAGGAGTCATAAGAGAAATAGTCTTTTAGAATGACCATCTTGTACATGTCAGCGCCACCAACTGGACCTTATGATGTACGACGAGACATAACAACTCATCAAATGAGCCAAAAGAACGAGTACCAAAACCCATGCACGGCCATCGTCAACGTTCCAAACAGAGATTTCATGTCAAATGAACCTAGGATAACCCTCCACTGGCCCCGACAATCGATAGAATGCCTCCAAGAAGGTAAATAACACAAATGCGCTACCAATGTTTCGCCTCAAGAAGGGAACAAAGGTCCACCTCCCCCACCTGACTTTCAAGGTTTGATCGCGAGGCGGGCGGGAGGCAACATTCATCAACGTCGATGATGGTCTGGGCCCAAAGGCGAGACGGGGGTTTCCACCTAAGCTCCCACCATGCTTTGCCACCCCAATGAATCAACCAACTAGACCAAAGCTTGCATGTCAACTATGAGTCTACAACATCCAACTAAACATGTAGACTGAAATAGCACCACCGTTGCCAATTGCTTCGCGGAGCCCACGCGCAGGCTAGCGCCGAGACCCAAGCGACAAGGCAAGTCTGACCACGCCCTACCATATTAGTTGTTGCTAGCATTCCACCTTTTGTTTTCTTACTCCGAGCAACTCACACCGCTCAACCGATCACTGGTGAGAATAACGGCGCGGAGGGGGGGGGGGGGGGAGGGGGTTGCACCACCCGCTGTCTAGATCCACCACTCCGGAGCCATGGAGGTCTCCGCTTTGGCTGCTAAATCAGCTATTTAACTATTTAACACTTTTCGTACTGAGGGACATTATTACCATTTGACAAATAATTAATATTACATCCGTTCTAAAATGTAAGCCTTTTTAGTGAGCTAATCTAGCTTTATAAATAGACTTACATTTCAAAACGGATGTAATATTACTTATTGTTTTCTCTAGTTAACTTTTCATTTCATTACATAGCAATTTTTTTGAATCAAGTACAACCTAACGAAGCACACACATTAAATTAATTTTTGAAAGGTGCAATCTGTTATTCTTCAAGGAAAGAAACGCACTATGTTTGTCACAACCATATTGTATTCCTAGTTGCCTGCACTGTACTCGACGACGCACCCTCAAACTACACGACAGTAGCTAGGATCACAGTGCAAACTAGTTTAGCCTTGGTGTGACACCACTTCGCAAAGCCAAAGTGCACCTTTATCCTTCTCTCTCTCCTAGCGTTATCTCACTTGATTCGATTCTTTTCTGAAACCCCAGTTAATTCGAGTTCTAGAAATGGAGGAGATGATAAAAAGGTTGATCCTCACTTCTTCTCGTCCTCTCGGTTTTTGTTGCCTTGTTCCTTTGGTGTTGGTCTTTCTTTTTTGTTGAAGTGTTTCTCACAAGGGTGTTGTTGGGTTGTTCAAGTGTAAGGGATGGGTAGTTGTGGTGTGTTGGGAGAGCTTAGCGGTCAGGATGGCCAGGGAGTATCTTGCTTTGGAAGTAGTCCATGTGTGTGGTGGTTGTTGTAATGGTTTTCGCCCGGTTTTCCGTTAATTAACTGGGCAATTCTCTTCTTCTTAATTAATAGATTGAGACAAATCTTTTGTCTCCGTTTCAAAAAAAAAAAGGTTGCACGGAACACCTACCGTTCGTTGTCGTGCGTCGAATCCGCATCGGAGAAAACGTCACTAGCGTGGTCATCCTGTAAAATAAGCCCCAGGGGAGTTCATGGGGTGAGGCCCATTCACAGATGTTCCTTAAAGTTTAAGAATGGGAACGTTGCATCAAATTTTGCCTCGTGCCTAGAGTTTCTTCTAGAAGCCTTCGCTCTTTGCTTTGTTCATACTTGGGAATCTGGGACCTAGTTCAGTTCTGTAGATATCTTTTTACTCGTCTTTTGCAGACGTAAACTCTGCCATATCCACTTGGACAATTTGCTGTTTTTATTTATGTAATACTCATGTTCTAGGTCTGGTTTATTTCTCTCGTATTTTCACTTCAAAGAGTTTTAAGATGGGAGGGGATTTTGTGCTTCATGCATTTCAGCCTTATTTCCAATCGGCTCAAATACTCTTGCATCAAATGCACAAATATGGCGGATAGTTTTTTACTCTAGATGAAATAAGGGAATTTTTAAAGGTATCCCGATATTATCCCGTCCATATCCTTCTTAGCTAAAATATATCTACATACATTTGAATTAACGATAACTAATATGGAACATTGACGTTTGTATGGAGTACAATTTTTATAAAATACACTGTTCTAATTGCAACTAGATACTTCTCTGCAATAAAAAATGGTTGTGTTTTCACGTTGATATTCGAGTGAAACATAAAAGAAAAGTGAACGGCAAGCTTTAGCCCAATCAGATTTCTGAAAGAAGAAAAAGGAGGCATCGCATTCTCCCATGGAAATGGAAACCACCGAGGCAAAAGCTAGCGCGGCATCACCTCACCTCACTCCCCTCCGTCGTCTTCCTCGTGGCGGCCCCCACACCAACGCACGGGGACCCACGTCACCATCTTATCTCCCACTCATCGGACGTATACAACCTCACCCCTCGCAAACCACTCAACCCCCCGAGAGCCGCACGATCAGGATCGCACGGCTGGAAAGCCGTTCAAACCCCCCGTCCGCGTCAGGTCAAACGCGCGACCGCGTGTCCGTGCCCCCGACGTCACGCGTGCCGTGGCACCCCCGCGCGCGCCGCACGTGATGACGCGTCGAGCTTTCCTGCCGTCCGATCCGGATCCGACGGCCGCGGGGCCTCCAGGGTAACGGCGTGAGGGGCGCGGGGGCCACGCCGTCACCACGCGGGAGCGCTGACCGTGACGGCGTCAGGCGAGGCGGTACGGTCGCCGTCGGCTCGCGGCGACGGTATATAACCCGTGGCGCATCTGGGTTTGTTTATTTTTATCATTCTCAGATATTAATTATCTCGCACGCAGAAAGAGGAGGAAGGGATTGGGACACACACGAGAACCAGGCGAGAGAGAGAGAGGGAAGAAGAAGAAAAGCGGAGAGAGAGATTGGTGGTCTGGCGGAGCTGGATCATCGGTGGCGTCGCGCTGCCTGTGCAGATCGGCGGAGGTGAGAGCTCTCTTCCTAGATATCTCGCTGGATTCTGTGCCTGTTGTGTGCTGCTGGAAGTCGCGGAGTTGCCGTGCCTTTTTGGGTGTTTCTTTGCTTGGTTATTTGAGGCTGATCCGGTGGTTCGGGAGGGTGATAGGGTGGATCCTGAGCTCGTTCCGGTGGGTGTTTTGGCGGTTTTGGCCTGGCGAGTGATGCCTAGTTTGACGAATTAGTTGGGGATTCGTACTTGTTCGAAGCCAATTCGATCTGTCCCGTGGCTCAGCTCAGAGCATTTTGCTCTTGGCTTCGAGAGAGGACCTCCATTTTGGGGATATCCCGTGGCTCCTGTAGCAGCTCTGGAGAGTGCTGGTGTGTTCTGCTACTAATTTTAGACTTCCCCGTAGCTGCGCATGGCTTATTATCCTGTTCGTCCCATTGGCACTGATCGGCGCGAGGTTCCAGATTGAGGTGATTTCGCGGCCGAATTTAGGGATTCTCTTGTAGAAATGGGCGCCATCGCCGCCTCTAGTTTGTGGAAACATTTAAGCACACATAGTATAAGCTTCAAATAGTCAAAACTGTTTTTCCCCTGTGAGGAACCGCAGGATCCATCTGCTCCCTTGATTGGGACATGCCTCGGGAAAAAATCTTGTGTTTCGCCTGATTAGTCAATTGACTTACCTTTCCTGAGGACTCTCTTGCTAGGTAGATGAACGGATCAAGGTTGTTCCTTGAGAATATAATTTAAGCATGTTCACTTCAGCCAGCGTCCAGGATCCCAGAAGCTGCACACCGTAGCTTACTGCACATGGTACACAAATTGGCTTCTTGTTTCAGTGATGGCCGATTGGTGGTGCTGATTCCACACGGTCTGAGTGGTCAAACTTCTTCTGCTAGTGGGTGGGGTCCTTCTCAGGAACTCACAGGAAGTTCAACACAAGACCAATAGTCAAACCAACGAGGTTGGTCAATCGTCTTCAACCAGCTAGAGAATCTTAGGGTCTGCTTAACATTGGTCTGAGTCGTGTATCCACTGAAGGATCAATGCCCATTCAGTGGCACAGTTCTCTTACTAAGCCAACTAAAACGCTCGAGGTTGCTTGGTCCGTCAGTGGACGTGCTTAAGGGGAAGGGGTAAGATCTTTGATTTTGTCCTGTTGTTTGTTCCTCATACTGGAGCACCTTCCTTCCTCCATTTCTTATGTTGTTGTAGTCCTTTAGTTTTACGCTCAACTCGAACGGGTTGGTCTTTGGATACCATTGGAAGTCTATGATCATGATTAGATGGGATCATGGTCAGCTGAAGTGTGGCCTGGAAGGACCACTCTGTCCTGTCGTTTGCACTACATGCCTTCTTTTTCTAGATGATAGTACAGACTGGAATTTATGGACAAAATTATACTCATGATTGATGATTCTTTCTTTGCTTGACTTGCTCGAATGTGACCTCTGTGGTTGTCCTTTAAGCTTGTGGAGAAGGGCAGATCCATTTAGGCCTCCTTTGATTCAAAGGATTTGCTCAGGATTCCTATAGGATTGGAATCCTATAGATTTTTTCCTTTAAGAGCTGTTTGATTCATGGGAACAAATCCTATAGGAATTAATCCTATAGGAACTTCATAGTGCATTTTTGCAGGAAACTTTGCATGAAGTCAGACCTAATGGAAATTTTCCTGTGAGACTTCCCGCGTCCATAGGATTTGCTTGGCCAGGGCACTCCAATCCTTTGCTTTCCCTATTCCTTTGGTTTTCCTACCCTACGAATCAAAGGAGGCCTTAGATTTGTAGGGAGATGATGGGGACGTTTGAGAGAGAAAGAGTTGGGTGTATGCAGAATTCCAGAGATCTCCTTGTTAAATTCGTATTATATACATAGAGGAAGGGCAAACATATTATGCTCTTGTATGTTCACTGGTTGATCTTAAGAGTCTTAGAGATCATTGTTGCTGAATTTACCTTACACTTTTGATGGAAAACATTGTACTGGTATTTAGTGACTGTAGCTTATTTTAGTACTTACTCCGACTCATATTACTCTTCGCTAGTATGGATGTATCTAGACATATTATAGTGTCTAGATACATGCGAAGAGTAATATGGGTCGGAGGGAGTATTTTTTTGCTACTTAAAACCTTTCACCTTATGGTGGACCAGAGAGCGAGACCAAAAACTCTAGACTCTTACTCTAAACATCGAATGCAATAAAAAAAATTCTCCGACATACGGATGTAGCTGAAACCCCCTCTGTTTCCCGGAAGACTGAGGTGTAGGTAAAAATAATAATTTGTTTAGAATTGCCACCCAAATATATCATCTTCACGCAACATTTACTAGCATTGTTATTACTTTATGACCATAATTCACTATTAAAACACCTCTATGATCATAACGAATTGGCATCATGTCGGTTATTTCTCAGATCAACCTATATGGATGCATATATTTGAACTGAGGAGTGTGGAGGGTTATATTAGTTGTATTGATTTTGATGTCCTACATATCTGCACTTACTATGTATGCTCTCGAATCTGTCTAGCATGAAAGTTCTTGGGATATAAAAATAAATTTATTTTGTACTGCTGGATTTTGCAACGTTCACCTGATGCCTGTGTTATTTCCTTATTTGCTCTGATATATTGCTTATAGCTGCACTGATAAAGTAAAATGTTCTAGTGTGACATTGTTTGTCCTGCCATCTATCATGGAATTAAAAATTTATAGTTTCCTTTCTTTTGTTCTGTACAGGTCATGAACAACTAATCAACGTTCATTTATTATGGATTTGCACCAAATATTGAAGTACAAATTGACTGGTGCTAACGTCTTGTACCAAATTCCTACAGAGAACAACTTAGCAAACTCTTCCTGGTCAACTAGTCCACTGAAGTTAGAGTTCAGCAACTCTCCATACACCCCTCTTTCTACCCAGCTTGAGTGTGACAATTTGTCTGCTCTTAGCAACACCCCAGATAACCAGAGCTCTACTGAAACCATTTCAGCCCAACCAATCTCCCCGCTTGAAGCAGACAGCTCATACATAAAGGCAGGTAGTCATCTCCGTGAGAACATCCAAGTGAGACCTGACCCATTGTATGCAACATCAAGACATAATATGCAACAGACTTTACGTGATATTGAGACCGTTCTGATGGCACCTGATGCTGATGATGCAACAACGAGCGCAAAGCATGATTTTGAGGAAACCAAGCCTGCTCAGCTCATGAGGCAGCGGTCGAGGACATGGAGCCATGAGTCACGGCAGCCTTTGCCCGGAGCTGTTCGGCCACAATTTGCATCTGGTGGATATCCCACGGCAAGCTATGAATTTCGTCCAGAGAAACGACAAAGGGAGTTAAGGGAGGATCCACAACTCATTGTGAAGCATCTATTAACCAGGTGTGCTGAGGCATTAAGTGAAGACAGGACAGATGAGTTCCTAAAGCTTGTTCAGGATGCTCGTGGGATTGTTTCAATTAACGGGGAGCCAATCCAGCGTCTAGGTGCGTACCTACTCGAGGGTTTGGTTGCTAGACATGGAAACTCTGGTACAAACATCTACCGTGCTCTGAAATGCCGAGAGCCGGAGAGCACGGAGCTTCTCTCCTACATGAAAATTTTATACAATATCTGTCCTTACTTCAAGTTTGGATACATGGCTGCTAATGGGGCGATTGCCGAGGCATTGAGAAGTGAGGACACTATCCACATAATTGATTTTCAGATTGCTCAAGGGACTCAATGGATCACACTGATACAAGCACTAGCTGCCAGGCCTGGGGGTCCACCTCATGTGCGGATCACTGGAATAGATGACCCGGTTTCAGAGTATGCCCGAGGTGAAGGTCTGGAAATTGTTGGGAACATGCTGAAAAGCATGTCTAAAGAATTCAATATACCTCTGGAGTTTACACCTCTATCTGTCTATGCTACTCAAGTCACAAAAGAAATGCTTGAGATCAGACCAGGTGAAGCACTTGCTGTCAACTTCACCCTGCAGCTACATCACACCCCAGATGAGAGTGTGGACGTGAACAATCCAAGGGATGGGTTGCTCCGGATGGTGAAAGGTCTGTCCCCGAAGGTGACTACATTGGTGGAGCAGGAGTCACACACCAACACGACACCTTTCTTGACGAGGTTTGTGGAGACCATGGATTACTACTCTGCCATGTTCGAGTCAATCGACGCCAACTTGCCTCGAGACAACAAGGAGAGGATAAGTGTGGAGCAGCACTGCCTGGCCAAGGATATCGTGAACATCATCGCCTGTGAGGGGAAGGACAGGGTTGAGAGGCACGAGCTCCTTGGCAAGTGGAAATCAAGGCTGAGCATGGCTGGCTTCAAGCCTTACCCGCTGAGTTCATACGTGAACTCCGTGATAAAGAAGCTTCTCGCGTGCTACTCGGACAAGTACACGCTGGAGGAGAAGGATGGGGCAATGCTCCTGGGCTGGAAGAACAGGAAGTTGATATCTGCCTCGGCATGGCACTGACAACTCTATGTTCACCGGGAGAAGAAAAGAAAAACAGAGGTTATACACCGAAGTCCCTGGTCTGCTTACCAAACTCGCTTCGATGTACCTGTACATGATGGTGTACCCTAAGTGTTTTGCGTAAATGTAGACCAGGAATTAAACATTGACATTAGATTGTAGAAGTTGTAAGATGATTACAGTTTTCCTGCGCTTCCATGTATACACCATTCTCGCAGTCCATGATATCTTGGATGTAATTTTTCAGTCATGCTCTTGTTGGTAAGCAAATATTTCCATCCGTGGAGCATGCTCTGAGAATGAAGAGTATACCTCATCCTTGGGGAAGTTGATTTCTTGCAAGTGTTTCTTGTGTCATTACCATTTCATGAGCAATTTCCTGCAATATCAGACTTTGCGCAGGCAAAATGTATTGGGACTCTTATGAGCAAATTCCTGCAAGATCAGACTTTGTGCAAGCAAAATGTATCGGGACTCTGGATCAAAGTTTTAGTTTTCGAACGTGCTGTGCATTATGTATTGTGTACTTGTGTTGCATCCTGCAGGCGACACGAATGCGTTGTACCAAACGCTCGACGACAATGTTTGTGGGCTAAATTTTTTGGGCGGAAGCGGCACGGCGTCAGCAGGAGCACCGGAATCGGCAAGCGAACAAAGTGGAGCTGAGATGATTACCTCAAGTCCCACGGCATACAACCCTCCAAAGTCCACACTCCCAAGCTAGAGAGGTTTTCTGCTCGACGGCATAAAAGCACAACACCATTGGTCTCGTAGGATGAGTTGATTTATGGGCTTGTTTGGTTTGAGCCCAAACATGCCCTACCAAATTTTTGGTATGACCAAACCAAGGGGGTGACCAAAATTTTGGTAAGATGATGTTGTTTGGATCATAGCCATTGCCCTTCCAAAATTTTGGTAGAATAGTGATTCCGTTTGGTTTGCAACCAAATTGACTTGCATTAATAATGTAAATTGGATGGTGCTTGATTTTATTCCAACTAGATGATACCCCGCGCGTTGCGGCGGGATTTGCGTCAACCAAAGTTAAATATATTAGACAAATAAATAAACTAACTTGATTATCTTTCCTAATTTACCATAGTATTGCAAACAAAATCATGAGATTGATCAATCCATGACCAGAAAGAAATGTAAGACATTTTCACTACAACAGGAATTGGGACAGTTCAACGGCTGTCGTCGGAGTACAAATTGGATCACCGCAGATTTGTGTGAGAAGTACCACATTCCATGTTGAAGTGTTTCTAATACAGTATAGATGCCATGCCGTACATAAATGGTTAACTAAAGACTTTTGAAACTGCTAAATTCCCAGGAAATATAATGTTGGATTTACATTAAAATAATGAGAAATCAAATCCTAAAAAATCAACACATATTTACCAACTAACCCACTGGTCTGCCCGAGTAAATATATTCTCCATTAACACTTCAAGAATTGATGTAGTGCAAAGGTGTCGACAGCATGTATCTTTTTGTATTGATATTGCCATCAAGTATTTATGAGATGAAGTTGATTTCCTGCGTCCAATGAAAGACGAAGCATCTTTTTTTTTGCGAAAGACAAAGCATCTAACAAACCCTGCGCAATGGAGTTGATGCCCTGATATTAGTTTATCAAGTGCATAATTCTCTCCATCCGATATATACATATCAATTGAACTTGCACGGACACTGTTCAAAAAAAATGCAAGTATGTATTAACATAGTAATATTAAATACAAAAAGCTCATGAACATTGGAGTTAAACTGTCAAATCTATAGACGTGATGTGCGGAGAGAAATTGCACAGCTGTAAGTGGTGCTGGCAACACTTATCTTTGGAACAATGCGAAACTTGTAAAAAGTTCAGAAATTTCGTTTGTTTCATACTTTCTCCAACAATATAAAATTTTGCTACATTTTAGTTAAGTCAATATACAGAAATTAGCAAGACCATAAATTTCAATGACTAAATAATTAGTGGGACAAATTGACGGAATAAAACATGGCCAATCAAGAAAAAGTTCAGACATAAAATAAATTGATGATAACGAACTTTGATTCATGGTTTACAGTAAAAAAATTTGGTTACTGAATTGTTCATGGCATTCCATTAGTAGTACGAACAATTCTATCGCAGTTAATGTAGTATGAAAAAATAGGTTTGGAGAAGTCAGGTTATACCGTCCAAAGACAATCATTTGTATGCTTTCTTATAACAAAACTATGGCAATGAAGGCTGATAAGTAAAGATCTAGCCGAATATAATTAGACTAAAGATCTATGATCGTAGCACTTCCACTTTTTTACATCAATCAAAGGTGGGCGCAACAACAGTTACACTTACACGAGGACGTATTTCATACCTGATGCATCTGTAATTTTTGGATATTAGTTTTATGTTTGAGATGACAATCATCGTAGGGAAAAGATATAAATCTCATGTCACTGCCCGCTAGCTGGTTTCCAATGAGGTAATATCAATACGTCCACATAATTTGCATCTGTGCATCACTTTTTCTGGCTCTACCACTCTGATCACAAATACAACACGAATACACATTAGCATGCATATCTATTTAGAAAATGAAACCTAGAAAGCAGAGCGACATGCGGCCATGCCAGGGTAGTGAGTTAGTGTAAGAAGGAAAATTGACATCACAAATCATTCAAAAGAATCACCTGCATGCATAGATGGATGTGGTTCCAACGACAGAAAACAATTGGAAGGTAAGTAGATGCTCACTGAATGAGACTTTGAGCATTGGGATCCTGCGGAGCACATACACATATCCAGACGAAGTGGCTGCCAACAAATCATGTCAAGGCCAGGATAACTAATATTTAGGATCCTGCAGAGCATGTACACATATCCGACTGCAGACGAAGTGGCTGCCAACGAAGCATGTAAGGCCAGGATAACCAATATTTTTCATGCGAGATCTGGGTCATGAGGCGGATTGAAATTTGGAAGAGGAAGAAGACGGGGGAGGATATTAGAGATGGGAGGGGAATGGATATATAAACCACAGGCGGATCAGAGATCTTAAATTGTGGAAGTTTCAGTTGCCAACATAAGGAACAATGAAAGGGGAATGGTTCGTGGAGTTTATAGAGGAGAGGAAGAGAGTAGGCATTGGAGAGATTAATGGAGAAGAGCAAAAGCGTGGCTGCCCAACTTAAAATAAAACCAGTAATTGGCTGTCTGGTAGACATCAAAACTGAAGTAACGGGCTGCATGTAAAACTGCTGGTGCATGTGAAACTGCTGAATAATTAGCCACTTGGTAGACATTAAAGCTGGAGTAACGCGCTCCATGTAAAACTGTTGATACCTGGTGGACACCAGAGACGCGACGGGCGCAGCGCAGCGTGTTGGTAAAATAAACGATGACGTGGACGCACCAGAACGCAGTAAAATTATGTAGTGGGGGGCTCTTATTTAGATATAGAAGATTCAATCAAAATAAAATTTAATGAAATCTTTTTCTATAAATATAGTAAAGGAAAAAAATTGAGCCAGGAAAACCATGAGTGACTAGTTTAGTTCGAAGTAGCTAGCTCACTTGCCAGTTACGAAGCTAGTAATTAGTAGGACGCTGGCTTTACCCAAAAAAGAAATCAGAACGCTGAATTGATGCTAGCATGTGCGCGGAAGTAGTACTAGCACTAATTACATGGGGCCTACCATGGAGAAGCGCGCGTTGGCTGCCAAAATATTAGCGAGCGATTTCCGCGCCCTCGGCTCGCCCTCGCGCGGGCAGAAATTATACGGGCAGGTGTGGGCGCACTTTGGCGAGCCAATTTTCGGGCGTCAGTCCAAACAAGGCCCAAATTTCGTGGGCACGCCAATATTTTGGTAAGGTATAAATTGGCTGTAATCCAAACAAGCCCTATGCCACGCGTCAGACTCAGGGTCCTCAGGCCGCGCAGCAGATTGAGCCGGCGGGAGGAAGACCCTCCATGCCTCCAGAGATGTCGATGAAGGTGTGCGCTGGCCATGTTTTCTTTACTGGAACACTATGGCATTTCATTAAATAAATAAGACGTATAAATTTAGTTTGAAATTACTCTTGCTAAGTTTGACCAAATATATAAATGAAAATTATCAACATCTGCATTATGTACTAAATATATGTTATCTTAAGTATTGATATTGATTTGGTATCGTAAATACAAGATACAAGTGTACTCCAAATACAAATATACTGAACCCAAAGTATAAAGTATGATAAATGGAAGTACACACTACACTAGAGTGTACTAAAATCAAATTACAAGGTATAATTTATGCTAAAACTGAAATACAAAAGACAAAATACAATAGCTGAAGTACAAATGCACACTAAAATCCAAAGTACAACTCAATAAAAAATGGACTACTAGTTTTGTATGGTGATTTTTTTCTTGAAACCCAACCAACCAGTGACTTAATTTGAAGATGTCAACACGAGGAGCTTAAAAGTGAAAATGTTTGTAATTTGAACATAAGATTCTTAAGAAATTTGTTTTGAATTTTTGTTTTGAAACATAAAAGGGAGAAATGCATCTCCCACTCCCAGTGTTCCTTTCTCTCATCATCGTCCCACTTTTAGCGAATTTTTTTTATTGCACTTTTTTTCAGCTTTTCCAAATGTAGCATTAATATGTAGCTAATTTCATAACTAGGGCACCGTTGTGTCCGCCGGACGCGATTAAGGGATATTGGATCCGGCGGATACGACTAGCGGAAATCGAGGCTGCTGTCGCAACCGGCGGGTGCGAGAGGAGAGGAATCGGCCACGTCGGCCTCCTGCGCCTGCTGTCGCAACCGGCGGGTGCGACAAGTTGGCCTGCCGCACCAAAACCGGTCGGCACACCCCGCGCCGACGCTCGCTCGCACATTCGGCCTGCTTCAACTCTTCTTTCTTCTCTCTTTGCTCTTTCTCAGCTGCAGCTCAACCCTCTCATTCTCAAATCTTATTTCTTCGATTCTGAGAGCATTTCTTGATCAAAATCAGTGAAATTTGTTGCAAGAAGTAGAGGATAGCCCGATCTACAAATGGGTTAGCTTTAGGAGAAATTTTGTTGGTTCATTTCGTCGCATTTTGGTGTAGTTGGTGTTAGTTTTCCTGTAGCTGTTCTGTTCTTGATATTGTTCTTGTTGTTCTTGTGTTCTACAGGTTGATTTCGTAGCTGCAGAAGAGGTGTGACGTGAGGCTGTTGCAATGTGGTGATCTTCAAGCTTCAAGGGTAAAATGTTAATATCATACGGTGGTTGTGTATTTTTTGTTGATATAGTTTAGCGGTGTAGAGATATGGGCTTAATTATGGTGCGTATAGTGGCATGTAGATGTAGTTTGTGTAAAAAATAATTGTAGGTGTTCTAGTGTTCTTGTTGTATTATGTAGCGTTCTTGATGTTGTTTTTGTATTCTCCAGGTTATTGTGTTCTTGTTGATTCCGGTGCATTGGAAGTGGTGTGACGTGAGCAAGTTTTTGATGGGTTCGTAGCATAGAAAACAAAAATTTTCCTACGCATGAACGCATAAACTGGCCAAGAAACTCTACGAGATGGTAGCAACGGATACTCACCCTCGACGACCGTGAGCGGGGATTACGTTCCCGCATAAACGTTGACGATGGAGAGTTGGTGAAGACGCACGTAGTCGACGTAGTTGTTCACTTGATGTAGTCGACGTTGTGGTTCACTTGACGATCACAAGATCGTGTAGTCGGCGCCACAAGTGGCAGCGCCCCCGTACTCGCACACACGTGCAGCTCGACGTCGACTCCTCCACGCCCTCGGTCCAGCGGGGCAGCGGAAGAAGGGATCCGCCGGACACTCCTCCACACACTTCTCCAAGTGTGTGAACTACGAACTACTATTCCGGCAGTGCTTCGCTAAGCCAAGACGGAAAGTGGGCAGCAACTATGCAAAGGAGGGAGGATCAAGAAGTGTGTGTCCAAGGGAGAGAGAGGGGGGTTTATATAGAGGAGGAGGGCAGCCAAGGGGCTGGCCGGCCAAGGGCCTCCCCTCCTCTTCATTTCCCCTCTTTATTCCCTTTATGGAGATTAATCCCTCATCAACATGAGGTAACCCCCATTTTAATGCATGACATTCATGCCAATTAAAATTCACACTTATTGATTTAATAAAACATTTTTATTTCTTTAATATTTGTTAATTCATTCAATTAACAAACATTAACAAATACACCCTTGAGTTATTTCGATATCCCGAAACAGTTTCGGTGCTTTTCTGAAACAACCCTTATGTTGTCCTGTAATTCGATCGGAGTATCGTATCCACTCAAAAAACGACGACGAGCCTTAAGTGTGTCACCCTACGGTTCGTGAATAACGTGGACATGATCGAGACTCCTCTCCGATCAATAATCAACAGCGGGATCTGGAAATCCATGATGACTCCCACTTACTCAACGATGAACTAGTGATCGTGTGAACCGGTAACGAACATAGTTAATTCCTTTTGTCTCGCGATATTATTACTTGTCCGAGATCCGATCATTTGGTATCAACCATACCTAGTTCGATCTCGTTCCCGACAAGTCTCTTTACTCGTTCCGTGATAATGCATTCCTGTGACCTAGTCACATGCTTGCAAGCGATTCCAATGCAATATCACCGAGAAGGGCCCAGAGAATATCTTTCCGTCATCCGGATGGACAAATCCCACTCTTGATCCATGAGCCTCAACTAATACTTTCAGAGTACCCAAATCAACCTTTATAATCACCCTATTACGGTGTGACGTTTGATATCATCAAAGTACCCTTCCGGTATCAGTGATTAACATGATCTCATGGTCTAAGGATTAGAACTACTTCGCATGAGTTTGATATAGCAATGAACTTGATGACTTGATCGTATTGCTATTCGTACTGTGGGTGTGTGTGTTCATCACATCATTCCTCTAATGATATGACCCCGTTATTAACAACATCCAATGTTCATGATCAGGAAACCTTGATCATCAGTTAATAAACGAGCTAGTATAAAAGAGAGGCTTTACTAGGAACCCTTTTAGTTTATTAATCACACAAGTATTAATGTTTCCGATTAATACAATTCTAGCATGAAAAATAAACATCTATTATGAACACGGAATAATATAATAACAACTTTATTATTGCCTCTCGGGCATATTCCTTTCAGTCTCCCACTTGCACTAGAGTCAATAATCTAGATTACATAGTGATGAATCTAACACCCATTGAGTTCTGGTGCTGATCATGTTTTGCCTTGGGGAGAGCTTTAGTCAACGGGTCTGCCACATTCAGATCCGTGTGCACTTTGCAAATCTTTACATCACCATCCGCGACATGTTCACGGATGGAGTGAAATCGGCGCTTTACATGCTTGAATTTCTTGTGAGACCTTGGCTCCTGAGTATTGGCTATGGCACCATTGTTGTCACAATAGATAACCATTGGATCCAATGCACTCGGAACCACACCCAGTTCGGATATGAACTCCTTCATCCAAACTGCTTCTTCTGCCGCTTCTGAAGCAGCAATGTATTTCGCCTCTGTAGTCGATCTCGCTACCACGCTTTGCTTGGAACTCCTCCAGCTTACCGCTCCTCCATTCATAACAAATACGTACCCGGATTGAGACTTAGAGTCATCCGGATCAGTGTCGAAGCTAGCATCGACGTAACAACTTGCGACGAGCTCTTCTTCACCGCCATATACGAGAAACATATCCTTAGTCCTTCGTAAGTACTTAAGGATATTCTTAACCGCCGTCCAGTGTTCCAAACCTGGATCAGATTGGTACCTACTAGTCAAACTAATAGCATGTGCCACATCTGGTCTTGTACATAACATGGCATACATGATAGAGCCTATGGCAGAGGCATAGGGAATCTTATTCATTTCTTCTCTATCTTCAGCTGTAGCCGGACCTTGAGTCTTACTCAAGATCTTTCCTTGCAACATAGGTAAGAACCCTTTCTTACTATCTTCCATTCTAAACTTCTTTAGAATCTTGTCAAGGTATGTACTTTGCGATAGCCCAATTAAGCGTCTCGATCTATCTCTATAGATTTTGATGCCTAAAATATACGCCGCTTCACCAAGGTCTTTCATTGAAAACTTACTGTTTAAGTAATCTTTTACGCTCTTCAAAAGTTCCGTATCATTTCCAATCAGCAATATGTCATCCACATATAATATTAGAAATGCTACAGAGCTCCCACTCACTTTCTTGTAAATACAAGTTTCTCCATAAGTTTTGACAAATCCAAACCCTTTGATAACTTCGTCAAAATGGAGATTCCAACTCCGGGATGCTTGCTTCAGTCCATAAATGGATCGCTGAAGTTTGCATACCTTGTTAGCATCCTTAGGATCAATAAAACCCTTGGGCTGTACCATGTACAACTCTTCCTCAATGTTACCATTAAGGAACGCGGTTTTCACATCCATCTGCCAAATTTCATAATCGAAAAATGCAGCAATTGCTAACATAATCCTAACAGACTTTAGCATCGCTACGGGTGAGAAAGTCTCATCGTAGTCAATTCCTTGAATTTGTCGGAAACCTTTTGCGACAAGTCGTGCTTTATAGACGGTCACATTACCATCAGCGTCTGTTTTCTTCTTGAAAATCCATTTATTCTCAACGGCCTTTCGGTCATTGGGAAGTTCCACCAAAGTCCATACTTGGTTTTCATACATGGATTCCATTTCGGATTTCATGGCTTCATGCCATTTGTTGGAATCTGGGCTCATCATCGCTTCATCATACGTCGCAGGGTCATCGTTCTCAACAATGGCATTTACGACAAGATCACCGTACCATTCAGGAGCAGCGCGTGTTCTTGTCGACCTGCGAGGTTCGGTAGTATCCTCTTTTTGGAGTTTCATGATCTTTATCATTAGCTCCCACTTCATTTGGTGAAGTCACCACCGGAACGGTTTCCGGCGCTGCGCCACTCGCCAATTCATGAAGAGGAGGTTCAATAACCTCATCGAGTTCTACCTTCCTACTATTCACACCTTTCGAGAGAAACTCCTTCTCCAAAAAGGATCCGTTCTTAGCAACAAACACTTTGCCCTCGGATCTGTGATAGAAGGTGTACCCAATTGTTTCTTTAGGGTATCCTATGAAGACACATTTTTCTGCTTTGGGTTCGAGTTTATCAGGCTGAAGTTTCTTCACATAAACATCGCATCCCCAAACTTTTAGAAATGACAGCTTAGGTTTGTTTCCAAACCACAATTCATACGGTGTCGTTTCAACGGATTTAGATGGAGCCCTATTTAAAGTGAAAGCGGCTGTTTCTAGCGCATAACCCCAAAAAGATAGTGGCAGATCGGTAAGAGACATCATAGACCGAACCATATCCAATAAGGTACGGTTACGACGTTCGGATACACCATTTCGTTGTGGCGTTCCAGCGGGAGTGAGTTGTGAAACTATTCCACATTCTCTCATATGTGCGCCAAACTCGTAACTAAGATATTCTCCTCCACGATCAGATCGTAGAAATTTAATCTTTCTGTTACGATGATTTTCTACTTCACTCTGAAATTCTTTGAACTTTTCAAATGTTTCAGACTTGTGTTTCATTAAGTAAATATACCCATATCTACTTAAGTCATCAGTGAAAGTAACAAAATAACGATATCCACCACGCGCCGGCACACTCATAGGTCCACATACATCGGTATGTATGATTTCCAATAAGTCTGTCGCCCGTTCCATTGAACCGGAAAACGGCGTTCTAGTCATCTTGCCCATAAGGCATGGCTCGCATGTTTCAAATGATTCATAATCAAGTGATTCCAGAAGTCCATCCGAATGAAGTTTCTTCATGCGTTTAACACCAATATGACCTAAACGGCAGTGCCACATGTATGCGGCTATATCATCATTTGACTTAATTCTTTTGGCATTCACATTATGAATATGTGTTTCATTACTATCAAGATTCAAAAGAAATAAACCTTTCTTCTCAGGTGCATGTCCATAAAAGATATTATTCATATAAATCGAACAACCATTGTTCTCAGACTGAAATGAATAATTGTCTCGCATTAAACAAGATCCGGATATAATGTTCATGCTCAACGCAGGCACCAAATAACATTTATTCAGGTTTAAAACTAATCCAGATGGTAAATGTAGAGGTAGCGTCCCGACGGCGATCACATCAACTTTTGATCCATTGCCGACGCACATCGTGACCTCATCCTTCGCAAGTTGCCACCTATTCTTTAGCCCCTGTTTCGAGTTACATATGTGAGCAACCGAACCGGTATCAAATACCCAGGTGCTATTGCGACTACTAGTAAGGTACACATCAATAACATGTATATCATATATACCTTTGTTAATCTTCCCGTTCTTCTTATCCGCCAGATACTTTGGGCAGTTGCGCTTCCAGTGCCCCGTTTCCTTGCAGTAGAAACACTCAGTTTCAGGTTTAGGACCAGCCTTGGGTTTCCTCTCAGAACCGGCAACAGATTTGCCGTCCTTCTTGTTTCTACCCTTGGACTTATTATCCTTTCTACCTCTCTTGAAACTAGTGGTATTATTGACCATCAACACTTGATGTTCCTTTTTAATCTCCACTTCTGCAGTCTTAAGCATTGAGAGAAGCTCGGGGAGAGACTTCCTCATGCCCTGCATGTTGTAGTTCATCACAAAGCTCTTGAAGCTAGGTGGGAGAGATTGGAGAACCCGATGTATTCCCAACTCATTGGGAATCGTTATTCCCAAGGAGATGAGCTTATCGGCGTACCCAGACATTTTGAGTACGTGCTCACTAACGGAGCTGTTCTCTTCCATCATGCAGCTAAAGAACTTTTCTGAAGCATCATAACTCTCTACGGCAGTATGGGAGTCGAAGATCAGTTTCAACTCTCCCATTGTATCATAAGCGTTGCTGTTCTCGAAACATTTTCGCAGCTCCGGCTCAAGTCCATACAGTATGCCGCAATGAACTAAACTGTGGTCCTCCTTACGAGTCAGAAAAACATTTTTCTCTTCATCGGGAGCTTCTTCTGCAGGCGGGTTACCTAGCGGTGCCTCAAGCACATAGCCCTTTTGAGAGGCATTGAGGAGGATCCTCAAGTTAAGTGCCCAGTTGGTGAAGTTGCTACCGTTGGTGGCTAGTTTTTCTTTCTCCATGAACGCATTGAAATTCAGAGCAGGTGGTGCCATGATCTACAAATTATTTGCAAAGTTAACTTAGACTAAGTTCAAATAGAATGAGTTCAGGTTAAATCAAATTTTACGTGAACTCCCACTTAAAAACAACATCCCTCCTAGTTTTCTTAAGTGATTACACGAACCAAATCCACTATACCGAAACCGATCATCACGTGCAACGGTATAGTTTCAAAGGCGAACATCACCATGTTCATCATATCAGCCATATGACTCATGCTTAACCTTTCGGTTCGTGTTCCGAGGCCATGTCTGTACATGCTAGGCTCGCCAAGTAGAACCATAACATTTGCGTGTGTAAAACTGTCTTACACCCGTCATATGTGAACGTAGAGTCTATCACACCCGATCATCACGAGGTGTCTCAAAACGACGAACTTTCGTGACGGTGCATGTTATGGGAGAACACATTTTATCTTGATATTTATGTGAGAGGGATCATCTTATAATGCTACCGCGCGATCAAATCTAAGCAGAATAAGATGCATAAAAGGATAAACATCACATGCATAAATAATGTGATATGATATGGTCCTTCATGCACTCGATCTCCATCTTGTGCGTCATGGTATGATCTCCATCATTCCACCGGCGCAGCACCAAGGTCCATGGCGCGCCAACTTGGTTGTCTTCCTCCATTACAATATATCACTTGGATATATATACGGCACGCAGGCCATTTAAATGTAAAGACAACCATATGGCTCCTGCCGGTTGTTTATAACTTACAAAAAGGATCATCGCATACAATTTGTAACATAAACAATTTGACCATATCACATCACATGCCCCCTGCAAAAACAAGTTAGACGTTTCTAATTTGTCTTGCATATTTTACGTGGTTTGGGGCTTTCTAGGAAGAACCGTTCTTACCTACGAACAAGAACCACAACGGTGATAAAAATATTATTAACAATTCTTTGTATAATAGATCATAACTATAGTGGGAGAAACGTGCACCCGCAAAGCCACATATGCCGAAGCATGTCAAGTGTGGGACAAGTCTCGTGAACGTGGTCACGTAAGGTTAGTCTCGGGCAGCTTCAATCCCACTATGCCACTATGATCCAAAATACCAAAAAATTGCAATAACATGATCATCAACGCCCACATCCACATGTGTTCTATCCGTGCATACCAACTACGCATAGAGATGGCTCTGATACCACTGATGGGTTCGTAGCATAGAAAACAAAAATTTTCCTACGCATGAACACATAAACTGGCCAAGAAACTCTACGAGATGGTAGCAACGGATACTCACCCTCGACGACCGTGAGCGGGGATTACGTTCCCGCACAAACGTTGACGATGGAGAGTTGGTGAAGACGCACGTAGTCGACGTAGTTGTTCACTTGATGTAGTCGACGTTGTGGTTCACTTGACGATCACAAGATCGTGTAGTCGGCGCCACAAGTGGCAGCGCCCCCGTACTCGCACACACGTGCAGCTCGACGTCGACTCCTCCACGCCCTCGGTCCAGCGGGGCAGCGGAAGAAGGGATCCGCCGGACACTCCTCCACACACTTCTCCAAGTGTGTGAACTACGAACTACTATTCCGGCAGTGCTTCGCTAAGCCAAGACGGAAAGTGGGCAGCAACTATGCAAAGGAGGGAGGATCAAGAAGTGTGTGTCCAAGGGAGAGAGAGGGGGGTTTATATAGAGGAGGAGGGCAGCCAAGGGGCTGGCCGGCCAAGGGCCTCCCCTCCTCTTCATTTCCCCTCTTTATTCCCTTTATGGAGATTAATCCCTCATCAACATGAGGTAACCCCCATTTTAATGCATGACATTCATGCCAATTAAAATTCACACTTATTGATTTAATAAAACATTTTTTTTTCTTTAATATTTGTTAATTCATTCAATTAACAAACATTAACAAATACACCCTTGAGTTATTTCGATATCCCGAAATAGTTTCGGTGCTTTTCTGAAACAACCCTTATGCTGTCCTGTAATTCGATCGGAGTATCGTATCCACTCAAAAAACGACGACGAGCCTTAAGTGTGTCACCCTACGGTTCGTGAATAACGTGGACATGATCGAGACTCCTCTCCGATCAATAATCAACAGCGGGATCTGGAAATCCATGATGACTCCCACTTACTCAACGATGAACTAGTGATCGTGTGAACCGGTAACGAACATAGTTAATTCCTTTTGTCTCGCGATATTATTACTTGTCCGAGATCCGATCATTTGGTATCAACCATACCTAGTTCGATCTCGTTCCTGACAAGTCTCTTTACTCGTTCCGTGATAATGCATTCCTGTGACCTAGTCACATGCTTGCAAGCGATTCCAATGCAATATCACCGAGAAGGGCCCAGAGAATATCTTTCCGTCATCCGGATGGACAAATCCCACTCTTGATCCATGAGCCTCAACTAATACTTTCAGAGTACCCAAATCAACCTTTATAATCACCCTATTACGGTGTGACGTTTGATATCATCAAAGTACCCTTCCGGTATCAGTGATTAACATGATCTCATGGTCTAAGGATTAGAACTACTTCGCATGAGTTTGATATAGCAATGAACTTGATGACTTGATCGTATTGCTATTCGTACTGTGGGTGTGTGTGTTCATCACATCATTCCTCTAATGATATGACCCCGTTATTAACAACATCCAATGTTCATGATCAGGAAACCTTGATCATCAGTTAATAAACGAGCTAGTATAAAAGAGAGGCTTTACTAGGAACCCTTTTAGTTTATTAATCACACAAGTATTAATGTTTCCGATTAATACAATTCTAGCATGAAAAATAAACATCTATTATGAACACGGAATAATATAATAACAACTTTATTATTGCCTCTCGGGCATATTCCTTTCAGTTTTGAGGTGGTGATTCGCACGCTACGAGGGTAAAAATCTTATTCTCAAATGGTGGTAGTGTAATTTTGTGTATATATATTTTAGCGGTGTAGTTGACGGAAGTATGATTTTTTATGTAGCAGGAGTCATGTCTGGATTAGTTAGATTTGTTATTCATTATGGGTACGATGCGGTCCATAGCAGTGATGCTGGAGCTGATCTTAGTGACTTTGAGTATCATAAGGTGGAGTTCACTGATCCTCAGAGTATGCGTATTGGGGAATTCAAGAGCATGTTAATGGTGTTCTTAGGATGGGATCGTAAGCTGTACACTGTCAGCTTACAAGCATTATGGAGCAACTCAACTAGCAATATATATTGTCAGTTGAAAGAGATAGAGCGTACCTCTCAGTGGGTGGGCTGGTTGAAAGGGTGTGAGCGGCGGCAAACATCCCCGATCGCCCTTGTGGTTGCGAAGCCGATTACTATCGGAGGGGAGGCCGAGTCAAGCCACAGCAACCAGACAATTGGTTTTGGTTCTTGGCAGAGCATGCAACCAGCTGATGAGCCTGCTGTGGCCATGTCATATGCCGACGACATTGGGTATGAAACAGGGCAGAGCAGTCTTGCATTAGGTGCAGCGGCAGATGATGCAGGTGGCGAGATATTTTCAGACGATGAAGATGAGGTTTTGCAGCAGCAGATGGAAGCTGAAGATGTAGATGGAGATGCTGATGATATTAATTCATCTGACTCAGATGAAGAAGATGATCAGGATGAGGCCCCGATTCCGAAAGAATGGAATCAGTACTTCTCAAATTTAATGAGAGTGAACGAGGGGCACGATTCGGCATGGGAGTATCACCCGAACAGCATCTCAGTCGGTTCATTATATCCCGACAAGCAACGTCTTCAGGATGCAATAACTAGTTGGGCAATGTCCACGCAGAGGGTATTTAAAACAGTCGCGCCAAACAAGAAATATTTGACAGTGGAATGTACCAACGAGAGATGTCCCGCTAGGGTGCATGGCTACCTCCGCAAGAATGACACCTTCTGGGTGGTGAGCGACCACGTGCAGCATACATGTATTATTAGGAACCAGTTGGTGGATCATAAGAACCTGAGTTCCACTCTCGTAGCACGACTATTTCATATACAGATAGTCGAGGGCAAAGCTATGGAGGTAAAGGCTATCCAGAAGACAGTGAAGCAGAGATACAAGTACAACATATCTTACGGTAAGGCCTGGAGGGCTAAGCAGAAGGCGTTGGAGACGCGATTTGGGTCATTTTTTGATTCGTACGATTCGGTTGTCCGTATGTTGCACACATTGCAGGAAAGAAATCCGGGCACCTATGTTGACATCCAAGACTCATGGTTTGCGGAGGACTCCACTGTGAAGGTTTTGGAACGAGTGTTTTTCTCGTTTAACATAAGCATCGAAGCATTTAGATATTGTCGACCGGTGTTATGTGTGGATGGAACATTTTTGACAGGCAAGTACAAGGATCAGATTTTGACGGCCATTGGACAGGATGGAAACAACCAAATCGTCCCACTGGCATTTGCTTTTGTGGAGAGCGAAAACACGGAGAGCTGGTTGTGGTTCTTCAGACAGTTAAAGATAGCAATTGTGAAGGAGAGGCCGAATGTTTGCATCATTCATGATAGGCATGCTGGTATATTGAGGGCGGTGAAGATGCTGAAAGAGGCCGGTCCCAATGAAGAAACACCATGGCTTGACTTGCAGAGCCGGTGGTGCATGAGACATCTAGGTGCCAATTTTTTCTCACAGTTCAGAAGTAAGAATCTTATGAACATATTCAAAAAGTTATGCAAGCAAAACCAGCAATGGAAGTATGCATTTCTCACAAAGAAGCTGCATGAACTAACTGGAGAGCATGTTAAACATAGAAAAGCAGCCCGCGCAGCCGCAGTAGCGGCTCATGCAGCTCTAGTAGCAACTCAACAAGAAACAACATTACCCCCAGAGGAAGAACCAATTGGACTTTGCGATCTGCCAGGATTTGATCCCCCCCCTCTTAGGAGGCGTCCTGGGTCTCGCATAAAGAACTTTGCACAATGGATAGAGCATGAGCCTGTGGAGAGGTGGTCATTGCTTCACGATGCTCATGGAGCTAGGTTCGGCTGTATGACCACTAACCTAGCTGAGTCATACAACTTTGTGCTTAGAGGAAATAGGGCACTCCCACTAACAGCAATTGTGGAGGGAATTTTCTATTGCACACTGAAATATTTCAAAGAGAGACGGGAGGAGGCTGAAATGCATAATTTGAGAAATCCTAACACACCATACTGTGAGAAGATAGCAAAATACATGGAGAAGAAGATAGAAAAGGGTAGAGGACACATGGTCGTTGCCACCGGAAATGAGGAACTGAGGTTTGAGGTCCGTTTACAAACGGACAAGTTTGGTACTGGCAACATCATGAGGACTCATGAAGTGAAAATTGGAACTGAGGAGTTTCCAACTTGTGAGTGCACATGCAACAAACCAAAGTTACTTCACTTACCTTGCTCACATGTTTTGGCTGCGTGCGGGATGCTGCAAATGGACCCAATGTCCTTCGTGTCCCCCTACTACGGGAGCATGGCTGTGGTTTACACTTGGACTGGCGAGATGCATGGATATCGTGCTATCGGTAATTTCAACACGGTAGATCCAGGGGAAAGGAAGTATATCCCAGATCCTAGTCTAAAGCGCATGAACAGGGGTAGAAGACAGTGTAGGCGCATCCGAAATGACATGGATGAATCTGAAGCCGGTGGACCAACTCGACAATGCTTCCTATGCAATACATGGGGACATAAGGATGATAAATGTCCCACTTTCTACCCTAACCGAGCTACTCGAGGATGTTCGAACCGTGGAAGAAGAGGTCGTGGAAGAGGAAGAACGTAGATAATATGTGAGGAACTACGTTTTTATTAGAATTATGTGAGGAACTACGTTTTTATTTGTAATATGTGAGGAACTACGTTTTTATTTGTAATATATGAGGAACTACATTAATATTTGTAATATGTGAGGAACTATGTTTTTATTTGTAATATGTGAGGAACTCCGCCGTATTTGTAATATGTGAGGAACTACATTTTTATTTGTAATATGTGAGGAACTGCATTAATATTTGTAATATGTGAGGAACTATGTTTTTATTTGTTACTTTGTTTACGTTGTACTAATATTTCTTGTTCATATGTTCAGGTATGGATTATCCATCTTTGCTTGATGACCGCGTTGAATATGATCATCAGGGCAGATTGCTGAAATATTATGGATTCCACGATAATACTCATCGTATTGAGCCTCTACAGTGTCGCACTCCGAATAAGTACTGGATGATACACCCTGCTTGGGTAGAAAGGTACAAAGTCATTTGTATTGATATTACTATTAATTCTTGCCTTTTGATTATCTATTACTAATATGTTTAAATTTGTTTGTAGGTTGAAGTGGGCTGGACTTCTACCTTTCGCACGACTAGTAGAGTCAACCCGCGAGGACTTGGAGGAGCATCCTCGTCATGAGGTGATAGAGACCGAGAGGAAGATGACCTTGGATAGGGCTTTGCTCAGTGGCTTAGTGGACCGGTGGAGACCAGAAACCCACACGTTCCACTTCCGTTGGGGTGAGATGGCTCCTACTTTGCAGGACGTCTCATACTTGTTGGGACTTCCGTTGGCTGGTCATCCCATAGGGCCATTGAAAGCACCTACAAATTGGGCGGCGGATCAGATTGCTCGTTTTAACGGAGTCCGTGGAGACGTGGCATATCCGGATATAGATTCCTCGCATGGGCCTAAATATGCTTGGTTGAGGGAGTTTCAGGTAAATTACTGCATTGTTATTTCATGCAATCTATTTTGAAATTTGGTTGCACTGAAAATTCATATATTTTCTCATTCTTATCTTTGCAGATATGGAAGTTTCAACAGACTACTGAAGAACAGATTACTCGGTCCTTGGAGGCGTACCTGATGTGGTTGTTTGGGAAGATTATGTTCATAGAGAGTCACGGAGACACTATTTCTGCGGATTTCATCCCTATTGCACTTGAGATTGCTAATGCAGTGACTCCGAATGACATTACACCGAGGAGTTGGGGTTCTGCCTTGCTAGCATGCATGTACAGAGCTATGTGTATTAGTTGCCGTAAGAGTAAGCCACGATTTGTCCTCCTTGGATGCCCACTTTTTCTTCAGCTATGGTCGTGGGAGAGATTTTCAATTGGACGCCCAGACATTAAAGTGAGTGAGCCATTTCCTGCTGACGAGATGGTGGATCCTGATGACATCGACATGCCAACTATTGCTACACTTTGGACACGTCGAAAGGTACATGCGTAACGATATTGTTTTCATTTTGCATTGCTGAAATACGTGTTTCACAAACTAACTGTTAATTTTTACATACAGAGACGGTTTGCCTTTGACCAGGTTAGGGGCTGCTATCACTCGATTACGGAGGCATTTGATTTTTACCCCGGCGATGCGGTAATCTGGGACCCATATTCGCCTGCAAGTATCGCATCTAGATATCCTGGTGGGCTTTCTTATTTATGCACAAGAGATCACGAATACTGGCTTACAAAGTCCAAGATTGTATTTGATATATTTGTGGAGGAGATGTCTCAACAGAGGGTTATGAGACAATTTAATCTTCTTCAGGATATAGTTCCACCTCCAGCGGATGAGCCATTACTAGCAGAAATCCACGAGTAAGTATTCTTGACTGCTGCTATATTTTATAAGATACATACCTGCAGACTGCTTCTATTTTTTGTAAGATACGTACGTGCAGACTTTTGCTATTATGATGCTAATGTTATAATTTGCAATAACAGGTTAAAAAAGAAGGGCACAAATAGGACCGTGGAGAAGTGGCTAACATTTGTTGGGAAATACATTAGAGAGTGGGAATATGCGCGAAATAATGTTTGGTCCTCAGATGTTCTATTTGATCCTGAACTCTTTGAGGAGTATTGTAGGAGGTACAACAGATGTACCCGCACATGTCTCACTAAGGCAAGAGACCCTAAGGGATATTTCGAACCAGCATTATGTGATATGTATGATGCAGGATCGTCAGCAGGCTTAAGAATACTAGCTGTAAGTTATTACAATTAAATGTTGATATGCTAAACTCTTTATTTTGTAGCTAATCGTACACATTATTTTTTGTTCAATTTTTGTAGGCCGATGAGGTTCACGGAGCCGCTAATGAAATTTATCACTTCACACGATCTCAGTCTACGGCGTCTCTAATTCCACGCCAACCTGTTATCACCTTTCTGGGCAAGATGGAGAAGAAGCTACGTTCTATTTACTCCACTCTCATTTGCCGTACTACTGATGATGTTCGTCGGAGAAGTGGACAAATTGACCCTCATACTTGGACGCCGCGTCCACCGCGGTATCCAGAAGTGCCTACGCCTCCAGCCCCTCTCAGGCATGCACCACGTCCACGTCTTGATCCACAGGGGAGTATGAGGCCACCTTCTACTGTTGAGCCTAGACGTTCAGCTACGCGGCGCTCCACGCCGAGACAGAGGCCACCTCCTCCTGATCAGGCTGGAGGTTCAGCTTGGCAGCATCAGCAGCAGCCTGATCCTTACCAGGCTGGAGCTTCAGCTGGGCCTCAGCAGCAGCCTGCTCCTGATCAGGCTGGAGGTTCAGCTTGGCAGCATCATCAGCAGCCTGATCCTTACCAGGCTGGAGGTTCAGATTGGCAGCATCAGCAGCAGCCTGATCCTTACCAGCCTGGAGGTTCTGGCTATGTGCAGCAGTCGGAGTACGACTACTTGAGCCAGCTGCAGTATGGAGGCATAGCGCAGCAGATTTTTGGTTATACTCCACAGATGGCCATGCCAGAAGGTACGTGTAGTTCACAGTTGTTTTATTTATTAAGTTATACATAGCCATAATTTCCTAATATATTTTGTTGCATTGCACGCTACATCACAGGGAGGGACGTCGCCTATGCAGGGATCGACTTGGATGACTGGTGACATCGATATTAACTCGGATCCTATGGGTGGTTATATGGCCTTGCTTACTACTTCTCCACCTGATCCCACACAGCAGTCACAGACCGACAACCAGGAGGTCAAGAGCACTCAGTACTATCGAGCGGCCCCTAACAGGTATGGATGGACGACGCCTCCGCCACGAGGACCACCACGTGCTCCGCGCCGTCGATGATCTATGTGATCTTTGTATCCTAATAATTTGTATGCACATTCGTATTAGACATTTATTTGTAAGCATGTTTCTGGTTCTCATTATACTACTATCCCATGATGTATGAGACACATATATTTGTCACGATTTATTTCCGACTATTTTTTCCCGCTCGTTCTTTCCCGCCTATTATTTCACGCTAGTTGTTTCCCGCTAACTCCTTTCCCGCTTCGTTTTTCCAGCTTGTTCTTTCCCGCTCGTTTCCTGCCTATTCTTTCCAGCTCGTTTCCCGCCTATTCTTTCCCGCTCGTTTCCCGCCTATTCTTTCCCGCTTCGTATTTCCGGCCAACTCCTTTCCCGCTTCTTCTTTCCCGCCTTCTTCTTTCCCGCCAACTCCTTTCCCGCTTCTTCTTTCCCGCCTTCTTCAAGTCCTATATAAGACCACCTAAACTTCAGTTCTAGCTCATTGTATCTTGCCCAACATGACGCCTCCCAATCGTAGTTGGAAAACAGTTATGTCCGTAGAGGTTTTCAAGGCAGCCTGTAGATATAGAAGGAACCGTGAGCTTGTTCCATTTGACGAGCTTGTCAATACCCCCAGCGATCTCATTGAGGTCACATTTGATTACAATCAGAGCAAGTCGACAGGCCCATCTCGCACCTGGAAGGAGGTCCAGGCAGAACTTATCAAGATCAACGGGCACTGGACAGATATAAAGGAGAGAGGAGAAGATATGAGCTGGTGGGTTCAACATACCGCGCTCTGGATCAACGACAGCCACAAAGATGAAGATATCTTCATGCCTAGCGATTGGGCCAAGAAGAAAGGGGCGTCATCGAAGAGCAAAGAATCTACCTCGTCCAAGCCCAAGGGCGCTGCTTGCAAGGGCAAAGGAACTGCACCGTCATGGTTGAGCGACGTAGACGATCTCGACGACGACGACCACTTCATGCCTAGCGAGTCGGCCAAAAAATCTTCTTCAACAAAGGGCAAAAGAGTCGCCAAGCCTTAGTTACTCGTACTATATTTCTATCTTAATTTTAGTTGTCTCGAATCATGTATTTTTATTTTAGTTTGCGGTATATAATACCGATGTATCTCGCACTTTCTATATTTTTGTTTGCGGTTTGTAATACCGATGTATCATGCACTTTTTATATTAATATAAATGTTTTTTCCAATATATATTCAAAAATATTCATAATAGATAAACTATCCGAAAAGTTTTCCGCGACTTAAAACACTTCAAATTAATAAAAATTGTGATAACTTGTCTCAAATGCTAGTGAAGCCGGCGGGGTACGCTTAGCAGGAGAACCCCCTGCATGCGGACCTGTCGGATCCGCCGGGTGCGACAGCACTAATCGAATCCGCCGGCCGCGAGACCTTTTCCAGGTGGGCCGACGTGGTTGATTCCTTCCTCGAAATTCGCTAGTCGTATCCGCCGGATAGAATTCCGGGTAATCGCGTCCGACGGTTAAAACAGTGTCCTAGTTCTGTAATTACCTACAAATTAATGCTACATTTGAAAAAGCTGCAAAAAAGTGCAATATAAAAAAAATCGCCCACTTTTATTCACATTGGGACACTTGGTGAGCAAGCAGATACTTGCGGGGATCGCGCAAAAAGTGAAGGCAACACTTGGCAAGCCAAGAGCGCATGGAGAAAGAAGGCCACACTTGTGTGTTAGGAGTGCACGAGCGAAACCTTTCCCGGGCCTTTTCCTAAGGCCATGTTCAATGAGAAGTGCTAAGAGAGGTGCTTATAAAAATAAACTAGATTTTTTACTAAGCACCAATGTTTATTTATATCTGGATAGGTTCCTAGTTAAGCATTTCATATATAAATACAAGCACTAGTGCTTAACAAAAACCGGTTTTAATTTCTAAGCATTTCTCTGAACACCTTGCATTGTAGATGCCCTGGAAATTATGATTTTTTTTAGAGCACTCAGAGAAGTTTTCATCCTTTTTGGGTTTTCAGCTCCCTGCAGACTCCAAGCTAGCCCAAGAGGCCCAAAAGAAGTACCCGTTATCTGGTTCTCGGTTCTTGTTCACCAGCCAGAGCCAGCGGGCTAGTAGTTGGGCAATGGCGGGTACATTTGCACTCCGCCTAGGGTCGCGCCTCGCGGCGCCCCCTCCGCCGAGTGCGACGACCGGAGGAGGAGGAGGTAGCCGCCCCACCAGCAGACGAGCGCTGTAAGTATACCTAACTTGGTTTTCTCTAGCTTTTCTTCGTCGGTCGTGCTGGGGGTGGCCTCCGGGAGATGGGGATAGTCCGCGGCTCGTCAGCTCGAGCTGCGGACCGCGGATGTACCTCAACATATACGAACCCTAGGGCGCGGTCGTAGGTGTAGGTCTCGTGGTTAGATCGGATTGGATTGGATCGTTCGTCCCTTCCGCGTCCGCGCATCTCCCCATTCTGGTTTAGGAGTTGAGCGGTTAGAAAGACGGCGTCATATAATCTAGGAATTCTGTTTTTATGTTTTGTACTAAAGAAGCTCCCTGATTGCTTGTCACGATTTGATGACGCAATTCAAGATAGTATCAAACATAGGGGTGATTTGACAGATATGAGGTGGTTGAAAATGGTTGTACTGACTCTGTACACTATAGTTGAAGAAGCCTTGTTCTAAATTTCAAGAGTTAACCCTCCGTTCCGAATTATAACATGTTTTAGATATTTTAATGTGAACTACATACGGACTGAAACAACTGATCAACACACTAAAATGTGTCTAGATACATACGATTCAGAGAAAGCTAGAACATCTTATAATTCAGAATGGACTGATAGAACACAGTACATGTTCTGAGGATTCACTTCTGATTCTCGACATGTTCGTATCTGGTCGTTTTGTTAGGATACTAGCACGGAGCCTGTGTGTTGCTACGAAAAAACACCTAAAGATGCAAGGAGTTAGGCCACGGGTATGAGATAGGCTGAAGAGTCTTGTGTCCTGCAACCGCTGTGGGGTTCCAGCAAGAAAAGGAGGGAGAAAATACAAGGATATTGTAACAACTAAGACGGCCATAAGGGTGTAATTACAATGTTTGCAGCTGTACATAATTCTGAGTGCCGAAATGCGGGATGTTGGGTAATATGAGTAGATACAGCACAAGGACGGTGATCAGGGAAGAAAGATGATAAGAAAAGGGTCTTCTGTCAGGGTAGAATAAGTAAAATTGTTTGGTCATCTATGCTATGAAACAGACCGGTCAGAGTTGGTTTGGTGGAGTAATCTAAAACTTAGTAATTGAGTGCCCTGCATTATTTGTGGCAATTATAGGAGTGTTGGTTACACATGAGAGTAAGAGGTATTTGTGCCTTTTGCAAGACTGCTGACCCCGCATGTGAATATATTAGTTCCTTTGTTTATTGGGTGTCTTTGGCATTGATGAGGGTCGCATGTGTGAGGATAATTGTACTTGCTTATATTATATAAGTTAATGTAGAGGGAGAGTGAACTTATAGCCAACTCCAAACTTTATAAGTAGAAGATAAGAAAAGTTAGAGATGCAATATGTCGTGTTAGGCCACATTTCATCAGGTACACACTTATCGTCATTCAATGCATAAATAGATGTGAGTAGAAGAACTCCACATAGGGATGGAGGGTGTTCTGCTATGTTTTGGCATTGGGTTTCTTCTGCTGCCACACATAAAGTGCTCTTGTTATATGCAGCTTTATGTATTCAATTGATGATGGTCTATTTCTATTTCTACCCTAACCATATCACATCGTTCGATTTCCTGTTCACTTGAAATAACGATCTGTGGTCAACTATAGGAGAACAGAGCAAGTTTTGATGAACATGGAGATCAAAATCTCTGATGCAATGTAGGAGAATACATTGGGACCTAACACACTTATCTTCCATTCATTGCAAAAATGGAGATGAATTGATCATCAGTTGACGTGTGGCAAAAAAATCACAATGGAAAAACAAAGTAATATAAAGAATAGCTCAAGATGGGAAAAGGGATGTAGCGGGGAGGGAAGTTTAGCTGTTGTGCATTTTTTGTGGCTGCACGTAGTGGTCTTGTTGTAGCCATACTTATTTATTCAGTTGATGATAAGTTGTCGGTCTCGTTCTATTTGCCTTTCATGGTAGCAGAGCAGGCAGTTTTCCTAATCACCTGATCTAGAAACCTCCGTTCAAGAACAGAACGAGATCACATGCTCAGATAAAGATGGAGATTGGATGCTCTGCTACCATGTCGAAGAATACAAAGAGACCACATCTTTTCATCTATTAAATAAGTAGTCAAGTTGAAGAGCACTTTGCGTGCGGTAACGGGAGTAGCATAAGGGCAAAACAAATCTAACGCTTTGCTCGGGAGAGGGGGAGTTGTGCTTCAGTTTCGCGGGGTTAACTATATATGCTGTGTCTTACTCTATTTGTTTAATGAATTGAAAAATCAGTGTGCTTAATCTCGCTCCATTTGCCTCCATGGACCATGGTATCAGAGTGGACCATCTTTCTGTTTGACCAAACTAGCAAGCTCTGTTCACCTATAGAAGAAGAGAGCTATTTCAGATGAACATTAGGATAATAGGGTCAATCGCTTTGGCACCATAGAAGAGAATATAATTAGACCATACACTTATCGTACCATTCGTTCAACAAATAGACACGTGATGGTCACTGGATGTAAAACGTTGTACAGAAGAAGCACAATGGCTAAACATAGCAATCTAATGGGTAGATCGAGAGAAGACAAGATGATTCTGTTGTTCACGAATAACAAGATTAGTAATGTTCTCATTTGATTTGCCAATATGGTATCGAAGAGGGAAAATTTTCTATTCACTTGAACTAGCAAGCTATGTATAACTTAGGAGAATAGAGCGAGTTCAGAGGGACATAAATATCGATAGCTCTGATACCATATAGAAATAATGCAGTGAGACCATACTACATCCTTATCTTGTCATTTATTCAGTAAACATAGATAAATTTAAACACTTGATGCACATGTGCAGAGAAGGCATTACTGCAAAACAGTCTAATCTAAATAGTAGCTCTGGAGTGAGTCTTTCAGGGAAGATGTTTTTCTCAAGCACTAGTCATCTCAGGGAAGATTTTGACTTGTGCGTTGTCTGGATTTATGTGGGTCTTTCAGTTTGCGAGCTGCTACCACGATTATGATTTGCGTTCTTCCATGCTCTTCATTAGTTGGCAAATTAATTTGCATTTCTTGTTATCATAGGGTGTCAAAGAAGCCAAACAAGGATCAGCATTTGTGGATTAGGAAGGATTCAGCTGGGTCAGGGAAGAAGGCTCTTTTTCTTGTTAATACTGTAAGATATAATGTAACCTGGACATGCTGTTTTCACTTTTCCTTGCTGAATGTATGGAGCCAGTTTAACAAAATGGTCTTACAGTATTTCTCTTAGCGCCGCTCTTATTTGTAAGCATTTTTTTGTAGCAGTATCATTATTGGGCTTAAAAACTGATGTGTGCTCAAATCAGTCTCTGGAACCATCTCTCTTAGGTTTCAAAGCTACCAAATGAAAAGGAAGCTGTTTATGGAGCATTGGATAAGTGGACTGCTTTTGAGCCTGAATTTCCTATTATAGCAGCAGCAAAAGCTTTGGAAATGTTGAAGAAGCGAAGAAAATGGCTACAGATTATCCAGGTAACTTGTTATGATAAGTTAATTAATTGCTACTTGCTAGTCTGCCCAGATCACAGCAATTTTTATTTGGAGTTGTGTTCAGGCTCATTTTCTCATTAACCTGTCAATTTTATTGTTTCACAGGTAACCAAGTGGTTGATGAGTAAAGGCCAGCTGCTGACATGGACAACATACGATACACTGCTGCTGGCTCTTTTTATGGATGGAAGAGTAGATGAGGCTGAGTCAGTCTGGAATACCATCATAGAAACTCATACACGCTCAGTGCCCAAGAAGTTGTTCTCTCGAATGATCCAGATTTACAACACTCGCCATCTTCCAGACAAAGTTTTGGAGGTTATATTTGACATGTTTTTTAAAGATATTGGCTACTGTCTTAATTTGGCTATAAGAATCATTTTCTGTAGTATACTCCACTGACTGTTAGGTGAATAATCAATGATATTAAATACAAGTCAATCTGTGCTTTAATGCTGTCTAGTCTAGGTGGTTGTTCAGAGTTGAAACCTTTAACTTTCTCCTCCCAAATTTCAGGTATATGCTGACATGGAGGAATTAGGGGTACGTCCGGATGAGGATACAACAAGAAGGATCGGACGAGCATTTGCGACTTCAGGCCAGGAAGATAAGGAAAAGCCTGTCCTTGAGAAATACTTGAAGAAGTGGAAGTACATCCATTTCAATGGCGAGCGCGTTCGGGTGCGAAGAGCAGGACCATTGGCCTAGTAACCGTCGTCTTAATAGTGAAATAGCTTGTCTGCTTTCTGCTTGTATCTTCTTGGGAGGTTCAGTGTGACTGTGTGAGCATGCCAGATGGAACGAAGTGTGGAAACTGTAATGCTCTCTAGACAAATGCCGGGTAAAAACTACTAACACGCTAATGATTTAGGTGTCCGAACATTTATAAGTTGTGATGTTTCAAACAGGCTTGGGCTATCTACAATACCAACCATGCTTGTGGAAAAAATTATGAACTGCTACGACCTGTGTCCTGACACTTGGGTCCCGATCTTGATAAATTTGCTTGCATACTTAGAGCTACCAAGTTACTATTTTTTAGAACTTTAAGCGCATCATGTGGGTATCCTACAAAGTGGCTGTACCTTTGTCTTACTTGAAATGCGTCATGTGGTACGCTCATGTTTCTTCACCGGCCGATCTGTGCCGGTTTGTTCTGGTGCCCGCTCAGCCTGATTGGCTGAGACAGACAAGCTGTTGCCTGCTGGGTTTACCATTACCGTTGTCTTGTGTGCCCGTGTTTCCTGCTAGCTGCGCTCTGCCACACAAGATCGTGTGTCCCCTTGCTGATATTTTTTTATCTGAATGTCATGTGTGTACTGTATTTATTTGTGTGCTTCGAGAATGTACTGGGTGCTTCTTCCTAACTCTGCTGATGTTAGCGACTGCTCTGCTGCGAAGACCACACACGATTTCGCAAACGGCTGCGAATTTGCATGCTAGTTTCTCGAAATAAAAATTTGAGGCTCAAAGAAATGAGGTGCTCTGGTTGCTTGACATGGCTGTCCCCGGCGAGTGCGTCGTCGTGCAGCGGGAAAGGGACAATGCGACCCGATAGCTCACACTCTCGAGGCGACAACTATGAAATCTCCGGAAACTAGTATATAGTACTGGTGGACACGAGCCACCCGCCGTGCGCGGTACTGGTTTGCTGCTTCATCCGGCTGGCTCCAACGCCACAGGTTGCCGCTCCAAGAAGGAGCACAAACGGATTGAAGGAAGTCTAGAAACTTCCATTTCTAGCTAGTAGGACTAGGAGGTTCTACACGAAGCTGGAGCTAATTATTCAGGCTTCTATGGATTTAAGGATTTCTATATATGTTCTGGAGGATTGTAATATGTAGGAGTTTTTCTTATGGAGATCATGTGGAAAAAAGGCACTCCCTGGATTTCTATGGATTGCATTTCTGCACCTTAAGCTTTTCAACGTTCACTCCAACCTTTGTTTCATTCACGCATGACCAATGCACTTCTCTTGTATTTTTCATGTGTTATATGCAAATGACCATAAGTTTCTTGTGTTCCGGTCAAACTTATGTGGTTTTCATATACCTACAATTTCTCAGTCCTAGCCCTCGACACGTTTGTAGTTGAATAAATTACTTTCATCGAACATCCTGCGAAAATCATAATTTATAAACTATCGCGTGCGGCGAAATAAGCTAAGGTTGGACATTTGGATGCTATGTTTCATGGCGGGGAAGATTGGAGAAGGTGGACAAGTCAAGTCAGGGGACAAGGTGAAACTATGATCAGGGATAATGGTCGGGTTGTGAGGGCATTGATTCCCCCCTAGCACAGGGAGAGATAGGGCATCGACGCCGGTGACAACCATGGAGATCCAGGGTGGCAAAGTGGGGAGAGGAAGATAGAGAGGTGTGGGACTACACATGGTGGTGAAAAGGAAGGTGGAAGGACAAGACGAGGCGCGAGGGGGACAAAGATGAGAAACAACAAGTGATATAAAGAGGCAGAAAACACGACAACACTCATTAGTATGCTGCAGGGAAATGATCGTGCAAATGACCATATACTACGGTTGCTTGCGCATGATTTCGACGGAGTATTTTGTTAGAGAGCATTCATAGTGGCGTGTGTGTGCAACGGTACTTCCTCTAGGTCAGTTTACAAGGCATGCACGTGGATTAAGGTAAACTTTGACCATCTATTTTTATTAACAAATTATAAATTATGTCATAAAAATTATATCATTAGAAACTTCTTTTGAATATAAATCCAATGATATAATTTTATGATATATATCTTTTTTTTGTTGGCAAAAATTGATGGTCAATGTTTTTCTTAAAGTCCATGCGTGCCTTGTAAACAAAATCGGAGGGAGTACACCATGTACCACTTTACTGAGGTAAGGACAATAAGGTGTCATAAATAATAGGGGAGACAGCCAATTCGTCACCTACAAACACTATTTCTATCAAATAAAGTTTTTTTTTGCAAGTGTACAAGTCATATGTTAACTAAGGCCAGGCTTTGAGCACCCTGACGAAAATAAAATTTACGATGTAGCACCTGCTTCGCAAATTGTTGCATGGCTCTAGGGTATGTTATATGGCTCCTCATGGGTACTCTCTCCGTCAGAAATTACCCTGCATTCTATGTTTGGTCAAAGTCAAACTTTTGAAATTTTGACCAAACATATTGGTAAAACTATCAATAACTATGAAACCAAATATATGTAATATAAAAATATATTTTATGACAATTCGAATGATGGTTATTTCATATTTTAAATATTAATATTTTTTCTTATACGCTTAGTCAAAGTTTATAAAATTTGACTTTAACTAAACTCATAATGCAAGGTAATTCTTGACAGAGGGAATATATACATTTGGCATGTCCTTCCCTCCATTGAAACAGATCCGATCAGATCCTATTCCAACTCGACACCACGTGATTTCTGACCACTAGGTCAGTCAAAGAACGCGCCAAGGACCCCCAATATTTGGGAAACGCAGCCAGGCCCCCACCGGTCAGCGATAGAAGGAGACGGAAAACATCCTCCCTCGACCGGACCGGACGGCGAATCTGAGCTGCTCGCGGACTCGCGTGCATAGATTCGCTGACACGGTGGGCCCACCACGCCGTGCCGCCGGCCCCTCCACCATTATTTATCAGTCGCCCTCCTCGGTCCTCACCTCACCTGTCCTCGCCCCTGCACACTGACACACGGCCGCAAAGCTTTCGCGTCGCCGCACGCACTCCCCCGCCGTCCGCCGAGAGACATGGCCGGCGTGGGGGACGACGCCGGGATGGACGAGGTCCAGAGGCGCCTCATGTTCGACGACGAGTGAGTGCCCTCATCCTATTCCTGTCCCTGCTCTCTTTGCCCCGCCTCTTGCTGTACTGTCGTTATTTAAGTTCAGATTTTTCGTCAGAGTTGTGATGAGATGTGCGCATCTGGAACTGTCCCCTGCGGGTTTCACGTTCTGGGGCGTTAAGCTTTTGGTCTGATTTCTTTGGTTTCTCCGTTGGATCTCGTTGTTAGCAGAACCGGTGTAGGATGGGTGGGGGGATTTGAATTTGAATGCTGGGTCGTGCGCTCGTGTTCGTGTGACGACCCGCATCTGCGGTTTAGTATGGACTCGCGTGTCCGGGGAAGCATCGATCTCGTCCTATATATATGCTGTAGGAGTGCGCCAGGCCAGAAAATCAGGACATGCCATTGCCCGTGCGACGAGGGCGCTGTTGTAGTATGCGTCTTTGGCTGAAAGGAAGTCAGCACAAGGCTCGCAGTCAGTTATTAGTTATGCAATATTTATGCCGGTGCTTCATCAGAAGATAAAAGTTCCATGCATATGAGAATTTTTCTTCAAGTTTTTCATATAGGCTAAGCTGAGTATTATGTAATTATTACACGAATAAATTTACTTTGGTCAGAAAACTGTATTGGCGCCTTTTGCCATAGCAGCCACTTAAACCATTTTTTTCAAACAAAAATAACATAATTAATCTGTTCAGATTTGCCATCCTGTCTGCAACTTACCAGGCTTGACTATACTTGTTCCATGTAAGCAAGATATATGGCTCAAGTCTAGTTGCTCCATTAGTCCATTGGTTTGATGTACATATGTAATCGTTAAAATTTTGGACTTGCTTAACTGTAAACGTCATTTTTCTTCTTATTTAACTCCCCTGGAGATCTTTAAGGCATTTACTAACGTTTCTGTATTCCGTACTTGGCTTATCATTATACAGATGCATTTTGGTAGATGAGCAGGACAACGTTGTCGGCCACGAATCAAAATATACATGTAAGTTCAATTCTGATATCATGTGGATATCTTGTTAAATTTACTTTTCTTGATGTTGCTTTATATCGCTGGCACAGCATGACCTGTCTTTTCCATGTCATGTAGGCCATCTGATGGAAAAGATTGAATCTTTGAACCTGCTCCACAGGGCTTTCAGCGTGTTCCTTTTCAATTCAAAACATGAGCTTCTACTTCAGGTTTGAGAAAGATACTTACTGTTTAGCACTTACTGCTTTTCCTTATTGTATCCCCTCAGCAAAGGTTGTAAACTTCTACTAGTGTGGGTCCTATCCAATTCTACCCATAAGCCAACATTTTTTTCTGAAAGCACCAAGTTGCTCCGGCAGCTAGTACCAGAAAACTCCAGCTGAATATTGTGTTCTTGTCTTGGAAACCATATCATTGTTTTGCTGGCCAGTGTGCATTATGTCATAGAGGCGCATCATTTTGAAACATGTAGAGGTAATATAGTTAGCTCTGAAGCTGCATTGTAATAGGTGACTCCTTATAATCTGTTTATTATATGGAGTTCAGTTACATGTTACATAGAAATACTGAGTGATAGTAATAGATTTGTTATCTGCTGAAACAGAAATACTGAGGGGTGTCAGTTAAGTGTCTGGTTCTGGACTTAAGAGCATGTTAAACTACCATGGTTCACATTCAGTGTTTTGGGTTAGAGCTATTAACTCTAATTTGTACTTTGCAGAAGTAAGATGAAAGAATCGGGTTATCTATAAAGGTTAAAAGAAAACAGAACACCAGTAAAAAAAGAACATGTCTGAAGCATTTCTTTCATTCCGCCTGCCTGCATAATTGATAGCAACTTTGCCAGCTTGACTTGTCTGGTTTTCAGAATATCTGATAGGTATCATGCTTCACACTTGATAGCGTGAAGAGATTGAGACATGTAGCCATCTCTACTTAGCCTGTTCTCGTTGCTTATAGCTGCACAGTAATAACCATTGGCTCTGCCTACCTGAAATTGATAGGGCCTATTAAGCATATCCGACAATAATATGGATCAAAATCTTCTTAGAATCGTTTCATTACCCCATTTTCTTTGCTATTTGAAACCTAGTTCATTTTGTCAAATATCCTTTGTGGATGGTAGCAGTCTTTTGGTTGAACTTCCTTTCCGTTAATTTCTTCATTGGCGCATTATTCTTCAAAATATATCTATTAAGTAGTTTTGTACTCTTGCAGCAAAGATCTGCAACAAAGGTGACGTTTCCTCTAGTATGGACCAACACCTGCTGCAGCCATCCTCTGTACCGTGAATCTGAGCTTATTCAGGAAAACTTCCTTGGTATGTGTCATATTACTAGGAGTCAATATTTCTTCCATTCCCTACTCGGTTTCTCTTAAAAGTAGCAATTTCTCGTTCTCCAGGTGTCAGAAATGCTGCTCAGAGGAAGCTCCTTGATGAGCTGGGCATCCCGGCTACAGATGTACCAGTTGATCAATTCACCCCTCTGGGTCGGATGCTTTACAAGGCCCCATCTGATGGGAAATGGGGGGAACACGAGTGTAAGTCGTCATCGCGGCCTCACATGTCACTTATCTATATCTGCTTAGCAACGTTTCTGCAAACCTGTTGATGTCCCATGATCCACAATGGGAACATCACTGTGAGGGATACATTTAACTGGGAATGCAAATTGAGAGAGACACCACTTAGTGTTTAACATCTGTTTTTTCTCATCCTCAGTGGACTACCTGCTGTTCATTGTCCGCGATGTGACGGTGGTCCCGAACCCAGACGAAGTGGCCGATGTGAAGTATGTGAGCCGTGAGCAGCTGCAGGAGCTCATCCGCCAGGCGGACGCGGGCGAGGGCGGCGTGAAGCTGTCACCCTGGTTCAGGCTGGTCGTGGACAACTTTCTCATGGGCTGGTGGGAGCACCTGGAGAAAGGCACGCTCGAAGAGGCCGTGGACATGAAGACCATCCACAAGCTCAAGTAAGAAAGGGCGCAGAAGCCGTGTCTTGGCTGCTCCAGCGTCCTCTGGACAGTATTCTTGTACGTTGAATCGGTGAAAAATTTGTCCACAGCTAATATATTTATTCAACCGGTGCTTAAACGTCGGCGTCTGGATAATAAGAGGAGAGTTGTTACATGGCTAATGATGGCCCTTTGTATTGGCTACATTACATATTTGCATGTACGATAACGATGATAATGGAATCATTTATAAATTATAAGCTTTCATATTATCTGGCAGCCCCTATGCACGCACATTTGTTGATGCGAGAGGGCCGAGACCATTGTATATAGGAATTTGGAAACGGTTCTTGATCATATGCTCTCTATTTTTTTGTACCAGCACTATAATGTCTATCTCAAAATAAAAATTACCAAGATTTCAAGGCAAATATATATTGCTTTGGACTTGGTACAACTTAGCTGTAGGACAGTATTTACAATGGATATATGATTTTAAGAAATGAAGTCAGTTCATCAAGTTGTCTTTCAGAATTAAAAAATGAAGTTAATTTATCAAGTTGTCTTTGAGAATTACATACAAGTGTAGGCCAATTCAGTTCTGCAAGCACAAAGCAAAAGGTCTGATGGAAGAACACACACAAACACTCTCAAATGCATATATTTTACATATAAACTCTTTTTCATGGAGTCGTTGCACTCTATTTACGTCACGGGCGACAATTGATCTCTCAAGAAATGGAAATTTAAATCACTTATTTGAACAGTCAAGAATTTATTTGGGCAGCTAGGACCAAAAAAAACTACTGCCTCCAGCCACTATTACATTTTTTTTTACGGTGGGACCGTAGGGGAAGCCACTATTATATATCCTAATATAAATATATCTAGACACTAAAATATATTCAGATACATTTGTATAATACAAATAATGGTGGTTGGAGGGAGTAATACCTTTTAAGAGTACTCTAACTTGACAAAATGGACTCAATGAAAATAAAACCAAAAATCTAACTGCTTTTCTAAAATAAAGATGTGTAATATTTGATTTGTCCGTAGCAACGCACGGGTATTGTGCTAGTAAATTATAAGCTTTCATATTTGCAAATTGCAATAGGCTTTCTTGTGACAGGCGACCTGTGACGGACTCGATCACGCTCCGCTACTGGTTTAAAGTATTTGGCGTGTTCCAAAGGGAGACGATTGTGCAGCCTAGGCACTCCGATTGATCAGTTGACATTTGGTAACATAGCAGTGAACGTTATCCCTCTGTCTATAGTTATCTAGTTTGGTCAAAGTCAAACTTCATAAAATATAACCAAGTATATAGAAAAAATATGAACATCTATAATACCAAAGCATTCGGCATTAAAATATATTTTATAATGATTCTAAAAGATAAACTTTTATATTGTTTGCGTAGCCCACAATACAAGAACACCCGCTGTCCCTTAATATAAGATATTACATCTGATGTGCTTTATGTATAAAGTTTAACCAAACATATAGAAAAAATATAAACATCTATAATACCAAAAGCATCCGGCATGAAAATATATTTTATGATGATTCTAAACGATAAACTTTTTACAAGTTTTACAATGATTGGCATTTTTTATAACCGTTCATCCACCCCGATCCGATGGTTATAAAATAGATGGAACCAAACTGACGGTACCAGACGGTACCACGGTACCGTAATAATGTAGGACCGGTACCAAATTAACGTGGGATCAGCGCCTCTAATTTATTTAACAAAACTTGTAATAAACAAGTGATCTTTTGAGTGGCCAAACTTCTAGATAAGAGCGCACGCATCTTAAAGTCACTGATCGGTTGACCATTGTTTTTCCCTCACTCATATCTCCCTATGAGTCCCTCTCCAAACTCATCCTCTCACTGTCTCTCTCAGTGATTCCCCATTCTATCCTGGCGATCTTCGGCTATCTCCGGCGATCCCCCGCGTCTCTGTCTGGGTGGCACCACGAAGCCGAACGCGGTCGCTAGGCGAGGGAGGAGGATTGGCTGGCCGCAGGTGCTCCCGCATGTCTGTCTGTCGGAGGGCGGTCGGCGGCCGGAGAGCGGGCGGCAGCCGGAGAGCAGGCCGGCGGCCTTGCACGTATGGGTCTCCTTGTGCGGGAGCCAGTGGAGGACGAGGAGAGCGTCGTGGTGCGCGCGGCCACGGTCGCTACGGACGGCGCCAATCTGATACGCTCCGGTGGCTGCAAAACATGTAGTCTCCAAGCTACCATTTCCTATGGTCCCTCTAGAATGAACAAGAAACCAGCCTAGCTCGGCAGGGCTATAAGATGTAAACATAGACGACTGAAGATTCACTGAAAGACATGGGCACACTCCAGGCGCTAGTCAGCAAGTTGTTGCTCAACCAATCAAGCTAAGAATCTATAGGTGTTGGCCTTCTCCAGATCACGTTCCAAGTATTCTCTGCTGGTAAGATCATCAATCCTCCTCTTCATAATTTTGATGTCAGGCTGCAGCAGAGACATATTGTCTGGCTCGTCAAGGACCGTTTCAGCAACAGGTTTCAACTTCAGAAGTGCTTCTGTTACAATGCAACTAGAAATTGTCCTGCCTTATAATACAATTTCATAGGCTAATTAACGAGTATAGAACTGTGTTCTATACTGTGGACATCATATGGGCTTAATTTACTTGCTTTCTCAAATATTACATGACCTGATTCAATTTTAAAGAATTATTGCTATAATTAATCAGGTGCCTTGATATATTTATTGACGATATTTGAACTCTCATGTAGAAGTCTAAGAAAACAGGAATCCAGAGAAGTAATATTTTAGTGTCATAATCTACAGTTGAATTTCTGCTCTAACATCAGTTTACTGTAGAAATTTCAGAGAATTTCCCTTTACTTCGTGCCACGCATCCTCTCTCATTTATCTTGGTCAGCTCTGCAGACATCTAGTCTGATTTTGATTGGAAATGATGGTTCTCTGAAATGTAAAACCCTGAAGATTCAAGAAGGGGCTGCGTCCCCTCGCCGCGGACATGGTGAGGGAGAGGTGGGCGACGTGGGTTCGCACCCTTGCCGCGGGCCTGGTGACGGAGAGGTCGGCGCCGTCGGTGTCGGCGGGGCTGCGCCCCTCGCCGCGGGCCTGGTTAGTGAGGGAGGTGGGCGTGCTGCGCCCCTCGCCGCAGACCTGCTGAGTGCGAGCTGGATGGCGTAGGTGTCGGCGACTGCTGCCTGACAGTCCTTGGACGCCGGGGCGGGGATTGCTCCAGTGGTCGTTCATGGCGGCGGCGCCTAGGCATGGGGAGAAAGGCACAGTGCCGCTGGTCTTACCCTATGTATTTTTTCTCTAAGATACAAGGCTGTGCGTGCGTACTACGTTACGGTGGACAAGAAGCAACTCATCAAAGCATCCTACTAAATTATATCTTGTTTTAATCAAAGGTTGTAAAAAATTAGATTTGATGGTACCGGACGGTACCATGGTACCATGCCAATCACCGTAAAATAGCTATAAACTTTTATATTGTAAATTTTGTGTAGCCTACAATACAAGTACACCCGCTGTCCCTTAATATAAGATATTACATACGATGTGCTTTATGTATTAGATGCAATGACATCTTGTATTAAGGGATGGAGGGAGTATTATCTAGAAAAACTTTGCAGGTATGTGGTGCCATGAGTATGTATCCACGTTTTCCTGGCATTTCTAAAACTTCAAGATATTATTTTTGATTTTTTAGCACATCAGCCAAAACTAAACAATACTCCAATGTATAATTTACTCATTTCGTTCGAAAATAATTGATGATATAGTTTTATCCATAATCAAACTTATTTAAGCTTAACAAAATACGCCAATGTATAATATATACAGAGTTCATCGTTAATTTGGTTCCTCTCTTATCACCTTATCTAGGTAATTTGTGTTGAAGAGATATGAAGTTTTATATTATTTGTTTTATACATTTATGCAATTGTGGATGCAAAGTGAAGAGTGGTGCGCGACTGCGATGCCCTATTTTACACCATCTTGTAAGTAGAAAATGTGTTATAAAAAAAGTTATACTAGAGGGGTTTTTCGAAAAAAAAGTGTACTTCTTCCTATATCTCACTTTTTGGTGCGCTATAATTTTTAGGACACCTATTTTTATATTTTACATCATCTATTGGAGTTGACTTAAATCAGATGCTACTCCGATCTTCAGAACCGCGGCGTGCTTCTTGATTGCAGTATGTAAAAAACACCTCATCAGACATAAAATTAGAGAAACGAATAGATAACTGGTAGCCATTTAACAGGGTAAAGATCCATTAAACAGATGAGCTGGCTAAAAAGACATCTGCGTCTCTACAGAGAAAACCTAGTTGTCTCCACCTCCGCTTCCTCCATAGATTGGTTCTCTCTCCTCCGACCAGCCTCGTCGGTGTCAGGAGGAGTGGGGAGCCAAATATATATATATATATATATATATATATATATATATGGAGTTTTTAATAAAAGTAATATTTTAATATATTAAATTGAGAGTGGATTCTGTGCTCACCTGGGTACCTACACACCCCCTTTCAAATTTTTATTCAAGACATATTAACCCATTTTTAGTTTATTTTCCTAGTAGACCACGGGATTCTGGTGTACAAAAGTGGTTTCAGAATTTTGATTTGAATTTTTTTCCATCAAAGTCAACTCAAAAATAGATTTTCATTGACTTTTTTTGTTTTTCGGGTTGACTTTGACCAAAAAAATTCATACAAAAAATTTGAAACCACTTTTACACAGCAGTATTTCGTGTTCTACTAGAAAACCAAGCTAAAAATAGGTTAATACATTTTGAATCAAAAGTTGAAGGAGGGATGTGTAGGTACCCACGTGCACACCGTTTTGTTTCTGATATTAGATTATGTTTTGGTCACCGTCTTTTTTTTCCTCCATGTCAATGAAAATAATATTGTCTATAATAAGTGATTTTTGACTATTTGTTTGACGATGAGATCTTCTTTTCAACATCAATGGTGTTAGAAGATTGTAATTTTCTAGGTATGTGCCTTCAGATCTTGCTTCGCTAGATCGATTTTGGAGATTTCTCATGGTTGCTGCGATAAGCGTTATCCTCGTAAAAAAATTCCCAACTTCTACGTCCACGACAATAGTGATTCATACTCTTGACTCTCCAACAATATCGATTAGGATGTTCGGTTGTTATTCTTTATTATATTAGTGTTGGTACTCTTGCCGATGTTGATTTACTACTTTAATAGGCGTGCGTATGCATATAGCCTCTGTTTTACGGCTCAAATTAAAATTATGGAGAAGTTCTTTGGTATTTATAGGTTTATGGTATCTATCTTTAGTTGCCTTCATAAAATACAAGATTATGTCGCGAAAGAAGAAAGAGTTTGGAGATCTCAAAGATTTATTTTTTAAAACTTTATTTTATAATAGTTGAAGACACCTCATGTATCCATGGGCGGATCCAGAGTACTAGATACGGGGGCAGCTGCCCCCACTCAAATTTTTTTGCCCCTTATAATTGCAAGCTTAATTAGTGACCCTCCCCCCGTCCCCCGCGCCCTAGTAAAGATTTTTTCCTTTGTTAGCATATTTTTGCCCCCTCTCAAATCTCAACCTGGATCCGCCCATGCATGTATCTCTACTTTATACTACTCCCTCCGAGTCGACGATCATACAAATGTATCCACTTCTGATACATTTTAGTGCGTAAATACATTGATATTAGGATAAATAATAGTGATTGAAAGATTGTTATTCCCTCCGACCCCTATTACTTTTCGCTAATAGGGATGTATCTACCACTAAAATGTATTTAGATACATCTACAATAGCAAAGAGTATTATGGGTTGGAGGGAGTACTAAGAGCATCTCCAACAGTGGCTGCATATTTCGGCGCTCCAAACAGCGCAACGACCGCGCTGTACAGCTAAAACGAGCATTACGGTGAAATTTCCTCCACCAGAGGCGCCAAATTGCAGCGCGAGTGTGTGACGACCTCAAATTTGATACAAATTCGAAGTGCCCGTTATGTAATCCATCACAATCCCAGAATCAGTGTTGTGATTTACATAACGTAGTTGATATCACAGTCATAGACATTAATAGTAAATAAAGGGGATTACATAAGTGGTCGTATAGACCAAACCTTACATTACATCAACATGCAGCGGAATAACACTTTGGGTCCATATTGTCAAGCTTCAACCGCACAGGCAGAGCAGACAGTAGGAAACGAGCCTAATTCGCAAAGCCGTCAATGAGTCCTTCCTTCTTGATCTTGCTCCTTCAAGTCTGGCCAAGTTAATAGCCAGGGACACAGCCATGAGTACATTGGATGCACTCGCAAACCATCTTATAGTTGAAAGGAGGAAACTGATATGCAAGGTTGGTATGGTGGACTAAGCACTAAGTTGATTTGCAAAAGCTAGTTTTATTTCCTAAGAATGTTCATTGGTAGAAAAGAGGTTTAGTTCTCTAAGTTCAATCTAAAGAAACTTCAAGTGTGTCAACATCATGGTCAAGTCAAGTCGATTCAATTCATGTCATTCACCAAGTTCACCAATGTGACGACCTCAAATTTGTTAACAAATTCGAAGTGCCCGTTATGTATTCCACCGCAATCCCAGAATCATTGTTGCGATATACATAACGTAGTTGGTAACCAGTTCCATAGACATTACAATACGATGACTCAAATACAATGGTCATATAGACCAAGTCATATTACAACACAATATAGCAGCGGAAATAACGTCTTCGGCCCATGCCTTCTCCCTACAGGCAATTGGCGACTCACAGAGACGAGCTTAGTTCTGGTACTCTTCTTCATACCCTTCCTCCTGGTATTCCTCCCCATAGTCTGGCCAAGTTGATAGCCAGGGACACAGCCGTGAGTACATTGGATGCACTCGCAAACCATCTCATAAATGAACAGATGAAGTAGATATGCAGGGTTTGGGTATAGTGGACTAAGCACTAAGTTGATTTGCAAAAGCTAGTTTATTTCCCAAGAATGCTCATTGGTAGAAAAGAGGTTTAGTTCTCTAAGTTCATTCTAAAGAGGAACTTCAATGTGTCAAGATCAAGGTCAAGTCATGTCAATTCAAATTCATGTCATTCACCAAGTTCACCCTTGTTATTTTTAGTCTTGACAAAAGCCAGGTAGAGTTTGCCAACCGTCCATGACCGAGGACTCGGCTATTCGAATAGTTTGAAACCTCTGCAGAGGGGTACACTTTACCCACAAGATTCGATACATCTGCCGGGAGAAATCCACGGTTCGCTATACACAAAGGTATGCGGCTTTCAGATAATCAAACAAATTCTTTCACTTGCTCATCCTAGTATAGGATCCTTCCCTAGAGCCCGGGATACGGACTTCCCGCTCCGGCGCCTCTAGTTATGCCCATCCCGGAGACCGGGTTAGTGGAATCCACTTGGTCAAGAAGTATCCGCCCGTGGAGTCCTTCCATGAAGATTTTATGCAAGACCTCCCATACTAAGATCAACAAACTACGGATTAAGCCCCTTCCCATATAGGGGTAACGTGGTTGTACGGTATAGTTGGCACCCATGTACATCACTCGTTGTCATTTGAGAAATACATTTCATAGTTCTTAGTCCAGATTATTTTCTTTCATAAAGCCATCATGTAGGAGCAATCTCCCCTTTTCAAGTTTCAAGGTCAAGTCACCACCTTTCAAATGGGGTTCCTCCCGAGATAGCCTCAACCTTTATTAGCGACTAAGCAACTACATTGAGTGATAGTACTACTACTATGGTTGGATAAACTCAGCTTGATGCTCTTGATAACCAAGACATCAATATGCTTCTATCATTCTACTCTAGCAATTCAATCATGCAATTTACTTCTATCATTCTACTCTAGCAATTCAATCATGCAATTTACTTAAAACAAGTAGAATGCAGTATTAAAACTAGGTAGTGGGAGTATGAATCAAAAGATGGCTTGCCTTGGTTGGCAAAGTGTCCGGGGTTCTCTTCTTCTTCTGGATAATAATAATCCCCTCCAATATCCTCCTCGGCAACACTAGCGTCTAATAACGAATAAACACAAACACACCATCACTTCACCAAGCTAACAACACACCAAGCACTCATGCTTACTTTCAAACAATATTCTTTAGGTTGTATTTTAATTCCGGTTGCAATTTGAGTCATGTTGCATTTTATGTGTTGGTAGATAAGTCCTTCTTCTAAGTTTTTCTTCAAGTGTGCATACTAGATTCTTTGCTAAGTGGCCTAGGTGGTTCACTGGTGCAGCATTGGGGTTGATTTAGGGTTACTAGGGCAAGTTTAAGTGGGAATGATCCACTAAGTGAATTGCATTGAGGACAATTTGATTCTGAGTGTGCAATAGTGACCCATCATTTTATGCTAACAAATAGGTTTGGGTTAGGGTCTAAATGATCACACTAATAGGGTTTGGGGTAGATTAGTGTTGACTAACAGTAAGAGGGGTTATTAGTAAGTTCACATTTTTTTATTTTCATGATTTTTGATAGCTTAAATAATTTTCTAGGAATCTTTCATTAATTCACAAGCTATGGTCACACTATTCATAACCATTTTTATTCTTAACTGATATGGAAATCTAACCAGTACCATTGGATAGAGTATTTTCTAAGCTTTCCAACGAATATTTATTTGCTAAATTTGGACTTATAAAACTCTAGGAAATTGAATTTGAAAATACCATTTGAAACAGTTTTGAAATAAAAGAAAAGGGCGGGAATTAATTAAAAACGAATCGGACCGAAACCTTCCTAGCTGGGCCCAGTCCGAACGAAACCCGAACGGGCCTGGCCCAGAAAACGTTTCGCGTCGGCTGGGAAAAATAAAAGGGCGCTGACAGGTGGGGTCGCGATGTCGGACCTAATTCAAAACCCGAATCGGTAAGTTATCGTCCGATCTCGATCTAACGGTTCACGATCGTCTTCTTCCTCAGTCACAGCGGGGGCTCACCTGCGCGCAGAGGTGAGTGTTCGACGGCGAGGGCGAGGCGTAGAGGAAGCAGGGCTCGACGGCGACGCTCGGGATCGGCTGCGGTACTCCTCCTCCTCCGATTCCCTGCAGAAGTTTGCCTCCCGGGGCTCGAACGCGGCGGCGCTGCTCCTGTCCAGTACCGCGCCGGCGAGGTTGGCTACGGCGAAGCAGAGCGAGAGGGAGAGAGTGGCGATGTCTGGGAGGTAGCTGGTGGCTGGGTGAGTCTCTGCGTTTGATCGACGGGGCCTTTTATAGGCCGGAGCGTCGGGGACAAGCGCGGCCAGAAGCTCGCCGTTGCGGGGGTCCTGGCGGCGTTTGAAGCTTGCTCCGGTCACGGCGGCCACGCTCGCGTGCTGGGGAGTTACGGGGTCGGCCGCGGGGGACTGTGGGTCGCCTCTGGCGCCTTCACGTTGGTCGGCATCGCGCGGGACAGTGGGTTCCTGGGAGGGGGGTCCTGGGTGTGTTTCTCCTTCTCCCTCCTCTTCTCACGGCCTGGGTCGGGCCTGGGGGTGCGGGACTCGACCGAGGCGAGGCCAGAGAGCATGGCTACAGCACCTGGCCGAGCTCGAATAGTGCAGCACAGTGAAGTTTGGTTTGATTTAATTTCCTGCTGCCAGTGTTCGACGAAATGCTTACAAGAATTCAAAATTCGAATTTTTCAAATTTGCCACTTTGGGTGCTCATCATATTGGATAAGGTACCCTGGCATATTTTTGTTCTGGAGAAATAATGAGTTTTGCAACAATTTATATTTCAAAATTGAAATGGTTCCTGTTTTAGATTCAAACTTTGGCTCAAGTTTGAGTGGTGTTCTGGTTTGAAATTTTGGTAGATCTTTGTTGGTTGAGTTAGTACATAACTTGGTTAAGCTCAACTAAAAGGTGAAACCTGCAGGTGAGCTGTAGATTTCTTAATATAAGGGCTCAAAGTGGTGTAGTCATTAACAGTTTCTAGATCATATTAACTTTATCTCTTTCTTACCTATTTTTATTTTTGGTTCTTTTGGTTCCTAATATCTGTCTTAGTTGTTTCTATTGGTTCACTTAGAATTGTCTAACCAATGCTCAAGCAAAAAGAACACACATAAAATCATAGAAATACAAATAAAGAGAATACATGTGTGCATGCAATATTGAAGAAAAAGTTTTATTTGGGTCCAATTTTTGACTCTTTATTTAATAAGAGTTGGGTTACACATTCTGAGTTGTTACAACCAAGTTGTTTTCATTATTGACAAAAGCCAAGTAGAGTTAGCCAACTGTCCATGACCGCGGACGCGGCTATTCGAATAGTTTTACACTCTGCAGAGGTTGTACACTTTACCCACACCATCCGACTACTCATCGTGTGGGCAACTTCCCCGCATAACAACATATGCCACGACAAGTAGCCGACCATAATGTTTCACCTGCCCGCCTTAGCATAAACACTACCGCCTAGAGATGTACCCCTCAACACCGGAGTCTCCAAGAAGCTGTCTGGAAGGTGCAAGGTTCCCAGCCAATTGGTCTCCGGAATGCCACTAACCGAAATAGAGTCCTACCCCGGCAGTACATTTTCAATGAGGGCTCTTCGGCTTGTACCCCAACCACCTATGAAGAGGAGGACAAGGCGAAACTCGGCAACCGCCAAGGGTGCCCTGGAAAAGGAGTCCTTGGTCGGACCTCCATTCACATTTGTAGGGTCTACACTAAGGCGAAACAAACTACTCCACTAAGCCCCGTCCCATACCGGGATAATGTGGTCGTACTGTAGGGTTGGCTCCCATGTACATCACTCGTTGTCATTGAGAAATATATTTCATAGTTCTTAGTCAAGATTAATTTCTTTCATAAAGCCATTATGTAGGAGCAATCTCCAATTCAAGTTTCAAGTTCAAATCACCAATTTCAACTAGAGTTCCCCTTATAGATGGCCTCAATATTATTAGCGACTAAGCAACTACATTGAGTGATGAACACTAAATAGAGTTGGATAAACTCAACTTGATGCTCTTGTTAAGCAAGACATCACTATTCTTCTATCATTCTACTCTAGCAATTCAATCATGCAATTTACTTAAAACAAGTAGAATGCAATATTAAAACTGGGCATGGGGAGTATGAATCAAAAGATGGCTTGCCTCGCTTGGCAATGTCAAAATAGTCTTCTTCATCTTCATCTCGGGTTGTGTAGTCTCCATCACCATTGCCTGGTTGACTTCGGGATCCATTCTCCTTACTCTCTTTGTCGTCTAATCGTTGAAAAATAAATACACATACAATCACCAAACAATTCACAAACCACACACATTCAACAGACAAGGATACTAGGGTAAGAAAGTTATCTAAGGATGCTATGGAGAGTGGTTTTGATTTGATTGAATCCATATAGATGGGATTATCACTTTCTTGACTTAAGTGAGGACTTAATTTACTTTGAATTGTGAAATATCTCTTGCAAGTCCTTATTGACCATGGTCATAGACCACAAGTAGATATTCAATATTATGGTTCAACCAAAGGGGATTCATAGAAGGTGGAGTATTTTTCTTTTATTGAAGCCATTTCTAGTTTGCAACTATTTAGTAATCAAGTTTTGAATCTACAAGTACAGTCTATAGATCCTAGTTGAATTGGATCGGGGTTTATAGATTCATATTTAGAAAGGTGGTTGATTCTAATTGGTTTCATATCATTTCCATATTTTGAGATTGGTGTGCAAGTTTGAGTTTCTAATTACTACTATGTAGTATTAAATTTCCAAATACTTCCTACAAGCTCACATGGACTAAGATCAATACCTATAGATAGGTATTTGGAAATATGGTTTAACAATAAGAGTTCCATAAAAATTTTGATTATTGATTTGAGTTTAAGAAAATCCTATATGGCAATTGCCCATTTAACCATATAGGTAAATAGAATTTATTTTAAAAGGTTCAAAAATGAGATCTAATGGTATAGACAGATGGGTATCACTAATTGTGAATTTCTAAAGTTGGATTTATATTTTTAGGAATTTTATTTGAATTGATATGGATTTTCTAAGTTGGAAAAGCTCCTGTTTTGTTATTTTTACTGCAACTATTATGTAAATCTAATTGTGTTGAAACCACTTCTAAAGGATAGCTTATGTTCTAAGGTTTCCAGAACATTTTCATTTGTTAAATTTGAGTCAGTAGAACTCCGGGAAAATTAAATTTAAGCAAGCATCTGAATGGGTTTTTCAAAAATCGAAAATCGAACCATCCTTTTTTTTATCCGGGCCGGACACGCAGATCTTACTGGGCCGGCCCACTAGGCTAAGCTGGCCGGGTGAGCAGGGAAAAAAATAGGGAGCCGGCCTGACAGCGGGGCCCAGCTGTCAGGATCAAATTAAACGAAACGGTACGTTCTTCTTCCTCGACGCGGGATACTGCGAGGAACTCACCGACGGCGAGGCGAAGGGCGCGGCGGCGTAGCTCGACGAGGAAGGCACGGGAGGCGACGGCGACTTGCAGTCCGGCGGAGGAGCTCCTCCTCTTCCACCTCGTCCAGGCGGCAGCTGGAGGGAGCGGCTGGAACACCGGGAACGGCACGACGTCCTGCAGCTCGGCCTGCTCCGGCGAGCTCAAACCGGCGAGCAACTAGCGAAGCGAGGATGTCTAGGAGGTAGAGGGAGGTGAGGCGAATCTTTTCAGGCCAACAGGGGGCCCTTTTATAGGCGGGAGAGGGAGCACGGGGCGAGGGGATCTGCGGAGAGAGCGCGGCCGGTGTCGGCCGTGGGAGGGGCAAGGCTTGGTTCTGGCGTAGGCGGCGGGCTGCGGCGTGTTGTAGGAGTGTCGGGGACGTGATGGCGCGGCAGGGTGACGACGGAATCGATGGGGAGCAGTGGTGCCTGTGGACGTGGTCGGGGTGACTTCTCCTCCTTTCTTCCTTGTCTCACGGCCTGGGTCGGGGCTGGGGAGGCTGGGCTCGACAGAGGGAGGAAGTCCACGACATGGCTACAGGACCTGGGCGAACATGAACAGCGATGCTCACAGTAGAACCGATTTTCTAGATTTTTGCCCACCACGTGTTCGATCAAATGCCCGCAAGAAATTTAAATTCAAATTTTTGAAAACGGCCACCGTGGGTTGTCAAGATATTGGACAAGGGTTCCAGGGATATTTTTGTTTCAAAGAAATAACAAGTTTTGCAAAAATTTATATTTCAAACTTGGGTATTGTCACTGTTTCAGATTCAAAGTTTGGCTGATGTTTGAGTTAGGTTCTGATTTGAATTTTGGTTTGAAACTTCTTTGTCAAGTTAGTATGCAGCCTGGTCAAGCTCAACTAACTGACCACACCCTTACTTGAGTTACAGATTTCTTAATATAAGTGTCCAAAGTAGGGTAGTGGTTAACTTTTTCTAGATCATCTTTTCTTCTCTTTTTCTTTATTTCTCTTGCTTCTGGTTCCTTTGAGCTTTGTGGTTCTTCTCTAATGCTTCTATTGGTCAGGTTTGAATTAACTAAACATTGCTCCACAATTTAAAACCCACATGAAATCATAAAAGACTTATATTGAAATTCTATGCATACAAGCAAAAGTTTTAATCTTGGTCCAAAGGTGTTGGTTTTCTTGGAGATGAGATGGAGTTGGGAATGACCTCTTATTTTAATTCAAACTTTGGTAGAAATTTGAATAGAGTTCCAAGTGGATTTTTGTTTCAAACTCTATTGTATTGGATTCTTTGTAACTTGTTCTTAGTTGTGGTGGAGAGATGCATGATGGTATAGTTCAAATATTCTGAGTACAAAGGGGTAAAGTAGTGTAATCAATAATTTTATTAAGATCACTACTTCCTCACTTCCTACTTAGGTTTTTGTGTTGCAGTTTAGTTTCTTGATTCTTTTCTATTTGTTTGGGATTGCTTGACTTAATTTCGGTTTGGTAATTGACCCAAATGGGTTTAGCATGTCACCATGCACAAAAATTTAATAGTTAGAAAACTATTTCGATTTAACAAAGATCTTTATTTAAAAATTGGGGATCAAAGGATTTGTTTTAAAACCCTTCTCATACTCTTTTTATTTGAAGCATGGGAGCAAATGCTCAAATTCACAAGTTTTAAAAGATAATAAATTAATCTTGTATTCAAAATAAAAGTTTTTGTTGTCTCCAAAATTTGGTATTTTAATAAATTCCATTTATTTCTATTTTTTTTCAAAAACTTGGGTTGTTACAGAGTGCAGAGGCTAAAAATGCTCCTCCGTCGGGTGCTCCAAAATGCAGCGCGAGCGTTGATACGTCCCAAACGTATCTATAATTTTTGATGCTCCATGCTTGTTCTAACATCATTTGCTTAGTGTTTTGTTACACTTCGTGGCATTTTTATGCATTTTCTGGGACTAACCTATTAACAAGATGCCACAGTGTCAGTTCCCTGTTTTCTGCTGTTTTTGTGTTTCAGAAAAGTTACACATGAAATATTCTCGGAATTGGACGAAACAAAAGCCGAACCTCCTATTATTTAACGAAGCTTCCAGAAGACCGAAGAGGAGATGGAGGGGGGCCACGGGCCGGCCACACAACAGGGCGGCATGGCCCAGCCCCTGGCCGCGCCCCCTATGTGTGAGGTGCCCTGGTCCACCTCTGACGCTGCCCCTTCGCCTATAAAGACCCCCCGACGGGAAAAACCTAAGTACCCGATCAATTTTCCAGAAACACATCGTGGTCCGCTGTCATCGTCGACCCGAGATCGGGAGGGTCCAGAAGCTCTTCCCGGCACCCTGCCAGAGAGGGGAATCGCCACCGAAGGTCTTCTTCATCGCCATGCTTGCCTCCGGCGCGATGAGTGAGTAGTCTACCTTGGACTATGGGTCCATAGCAGTAGCTAGATGGTTGTCTTCTCCACCATATGCTTCATGTTTAGATCTCGTGAGCTGCCTTACATGATCGAGATCACCGTTATATAATTCTACATGTTGTGTTTGTTGGGATCCGATGAATATTGGTATTATGTTGAGTTGATGTGCTGAATTATATATCTTATGTTATCTCTATGTTGTTTATGATCTTGCATGTTCTCCGTTGTTAGTAGCTATCTTGGCCAAGTAGATACTAGTGACTCCAAGAGGGGGTATTTATGCTCGATAGTTGGGTTCATGCCTCTATTTAATCTGGGGGAGTGATAGAAACCTCTAAGGTTGTAGATGTGCTGTTGCCACTAGGGAGAAAACAACATTCTTGTGTCCAAGGACATTCGTTTTGTTTACATTACACACTTTGCTTAATGCAGTTATCTTTTGTTCGCAACTTAATACTCAAGGGGTCCTCGGATGATTCCCCGCTAGTGGATTATTAGTCATAGATGCAGTTGGATGGCGGTCTATGTATTTTGTTGTAATGCCCAGAGTAAATCTCATAGTGATCCTCGCGACATATGCACGTTATCTTTATTCTATCAATTGCCCAACTATAATTTGTTTACTCAGCATGTTGTTATTTATTTTATGGAGAGAGACCACTAGTGAACTGTGGACCCCGGTCCAATTTTCTTTACATTGTTACACCATTTTACTATTACTCGCACTGTTTACTTTCTCGCATACTACTATTGTTTTCCACTCGATATGCTCATTCCTTTGTTTACAACAAACCGGTGAGATTGACAACCTCATCGTAAGTTGGGAGCAAAGTATTTAATTGTGTTGTGTGCAGGTTTCGCGTTGCTACTAGTTGAAGACGCACTAACAAGTATCGTTAACGGCGCCTTTGTTGGAGTGTCACGAAGCTAGCAAGAATCACCTTCTTATGTTTGGCTTTCTCCTACTAGACTGACAAACCTTGGTTTCTTACTGAGGGAAAACTGTTGTTGTGCTCATCATACCTTCCTCTTGGGGTTCCCAACTGGTCGGTGATCTATATATCAACACCGTCCGCATCAAGCTGTTTTCTGACGCTGTTGCCGGGGAGGAAGAAGACTTCTGCAAGGGGAGTTTCGCACGCACATCCTTTACTTTGTTTATTGTTTTGCTTTACTTTATTTTTGCTTGCATCGTTTTATCAAAAATACAAAAAAAATTAGTTTCCTTTATAGTTGCTTCTACTTGTCTGCTTTTAGCTTTGCTAGAATGGGTACTCATGAGAACACCAAGTTGTGTGATTTTACTAGCACTAATAATAGTGATTTTATCTGCACTCCTATTGTGCCACCTGCTCCTGCTGCAAATTTTTATGAGACTAAACCTGCTTTATTGAACCTTGTTATGAAAGAGCAATTTTCTGGTGCTAGTACTGATGATGCTGCAGCTCATCTCAACAATTTTTTTGAGCTATGTGAGATGCAGAAATATAAGGATGTAGAGAGTGATATTATTAAGCATAAGTTGTTTCCTTTTTTTTAGAGGAAAAGCTAAGGATTGGTTGCTGTCTTTGCCTAAAAATAGTATTGATTCATGGGCTAAGTGTAAGGATGCTTTTATTGGAAGATACTATCCTCCTACTAAGATTATAGCTTTGCGTAGTAATATTATGAAGTTTAGCCAGTTTGATAATGAACATGTTGCTCAGGCTTGGGAAAGAATGAAATCTATGATAAAGAATTGCCCTACTCATGGACTGACTACTTGGATGATTGTCCAAACTTTTTATGCATGACTGAATTTTTCTTCAAGGAACCTATTGGATTCAGCTGCTGGAGGCACTTTTATGTCCCTTACCTTGGGCGCCGCAACTAAGCTTCTCAATAACATGATGGTAAATTATTCTGAATGGCACACCGAGAGAGCTCCATAAGGTAAGAAGGTAAATTCTATTGAGGAAACCTCTTCTTTGAGTGATAAGATTGATGCTATAATGCTTATGCTTTCTAATGATAGGACTCATGTAGATCCTAATAATGTTTCTTTAGCCTCTTTGGTTGCTCAAGAAGAGCATGTTGATGTAAACTTCATTAGAAATAATAATTTTAACAACAATGCTTATAGGAACAATTTTGCTAGTAACAATTATAGGCCGTATCCTTCTACCAATGGTAATGGTTATGGTAACTCTTATGGTAATTCCTCCAACAACACTAGGGCCGCGCCCTCTTAGCTTGAGGTAATGCTCAAGGACTTCATCGGTAAGCAAACTGCTTTTAATAAGTCTGTTGAGGAAAAGTTAGGCAAAATTGATATTCTTGCTTCTAAAGTTGATAGCCTTGCTCTTGATGTTGAATTTCTGAAATTAAAAGTGTTGCCTAATGAGGTAAAAGAGAACAATACTTTTGCCACTGCTAACGCTATCCAAGTTAGAATTGATGAAAATGTTAGGATGCTAGCAGAATTGCATGCCAGGTGGGAAAGAGAAGATGAGATGGCTAGAAAGATGAAGGTATATACCATTACTACCTCTAATGATGTTGTTCCAAATGCTAGCAATCCTCTTACTTTGATTGGTATAGAGAAAACTCCTACTCCTAGTGTTAAAAAGCCCAAAACTGTAAAAACTTTTTCTCAAAAGAGTGCTGAAATTTTTCGAAGTGTAGGAGATGATAGCTATATTTCTTTTAATAATTTTGATGTTGATGGCTGCAATATATCTGAAGTTATTTTATTTTTGCAAAAGCTTTCTTTGCCTCCTATAAATGTTGCTTTTACTAAGCATATTACCAATGCTCTCATGAAAATTAGGGATGAAAAGTTGAAGCAAAAAGCTTCTATTCCCAAGAAATTAGAAGATAGTTGGGAACCCGTCATTGATATGCATGTTAATGGTTTTGATTGCCATGCTTTATGTGATCTAGGTGCTAGTCATTCCATTATGCCTAGAAAAATTTATGACATGCTTGATTTACCACCGCTTGAAAAATGTTATTATGATGTTCCTATTGCTGATGTTGCTAAGAAGAAACCTTTGGGAAGGATTAATGATGTTCTTATTATGGTTAACAATAACCTTGTTCCCGTTGATTTTCTTGTTATGGATGTTGAATGCAATGCTTTATGTCCTATTATTTTGGGAAGACCTTTTCTTCGAACTGTAGGTGCCATCATTGATATGAGGGAAGGCACCATCAAATATCAATTCCCACTCAAGAAAGGTATGGAACACTTCCCTAAGAAGAGAAAGAAATTACTTTTTGACTCTATTCTTAGAGCAAATTATGAACTTGATGCTTCCTCACTTGATATTACTTGATTCGCACTTTTTGCGCCTAGCTTAAAGGCGTTAAAGAAAAGCACTCTTGGGAGATAACCCATTGTTTTACTTTCAGTTCTTTTTTTTATTTGAGTCTTGGAATTTATTACTACTGTAATAAACTCTCCTTATCCTTTTTATTTTGTTGTTTTGCCAAGAAAAACCTCTAATTTGAGTGAGGTAAGATTTGGGGATGTTGCTGTCCTGAAACAGATTTCAGTGCTGCACCATAAAAATTCGTGAAAATTCTCAGAATATCTTTTTGACCTGCGATTTCTTGTGCATATGCCCCAGGTCATATCCAAACTTTCATTAGTTATACACTTTTTGATTTGAGCAACAGAAAACCCTCGAAAAAATCGACCTTTGTCAGCTGTTCTGTTTTGACAGATTTCTGCCACTATTTGTGTTTGCCTCTCGATCGCTTTCTTTTTGAGTTCTTTTGATCACGGAACTTTTGGGGAAGTTGCTACAGTAGTATATGCTTTATATCTGGTAGTTTTGAGTTGAAATCTGAACCAAAAAGGGGTTGATTCATTATTATGCTTACACTAATGTTGCTAATATAATTGTGTTTAGATTTGTATGAAGGAAGTTTTCAAGTGTAGGGATTGGAGAATGATGAGATGAGTTGAAGAATGGACAAAAGCTCAAGCTTGGGGATGCCCACGCACCCCAAGAAATATTCAAGAGGTACAAGCGTCAAAGCTTGGAATGCCCCCGAGGCACCCCTTCTTCATCGGCAAAAATCAGGTCACCTTTCAACACACTATATTTTTATTGCTTTATGCACTATGCGGTTTTCTTGGAGCGTCTTGTCTTTAGTTTTCAGTTTTATTTAGTTTTGTTTGCTGCAATAAATGGTTGGACCCCAACAAATTTCCTTTGGAGAAGTTGCCTTGCTTTTCATTTGCCAAGAACACTCTGTTTTTCACTCTTATCGTTCAACGAGTGTTCTCTTTTTCTAGAACTACGTTTAGCTTTCATTTTTCGCCTTGATTTTTGTTCAGATCTTGTTATATCTTTATATCAAGGTGTATTTTGACCTCTGGTCCATGTTGGTTTTCATCAAAAGAGTTGTTTCAAAAAGGTTCGAATGGTGTTGGAAAAGAGAAAAAAAAATATGCAAAAAAGTGGTACAAAAAGGAGCTTGTGTAGACTGCGGCTTAGACTTTTGCATGTCGTGCTTGATGTCATTTTGATAGTATGCTTAGTGGTTTTACTGTAGCATGACTTGTCTCAAATGACTGAGATTGCTTAATGAGCCTTTGAAAAAATCATGCGTTGTTTTTATTTTTGGGATTTCTGTTTTTGTGCCCTCGGGTCCTTAGTTGTACTCAGTTTTCCCCAGCTCCTTAGTTTTTCCTCAGTTTTGCCCAAGCCCTTGTCTGAAACCCTCACAAGGAGCTCGGACGGGAGGAATCCCGTTCAGTTGACCCTTCTGTGCTGACGAGTGGGGCCGCATCGTGTGGGGCTGGTAGAAAGGGACCGCGTGGGACAGGACGAGACCGTGTTTGGTCATACGAGCGGAGCTGGGGCCGTAGCGTGTGGGGCCGTAGCGTGTGGAGCCGTGTGGGTCCGGGACATGGGCACGAGTGGTTTCTGTCTCTTTCGCCTAGATTAGCAGTTTTCAATGCACCTTTTTTCTCTCTCTCGCTCGATCTCATTCATTCTTGATTGCCCAAATTGGTAGCAAATCTAGAGCAGCTTCTCCTTCTGTTTTTTAACGCCATTCATTTCTTTATGCCTTCGTTTTTACCCAATCAGGTACTCCCTCCGATCCATATTACTCTTCACTAATACGGATGTATCAACCACTAAAATGTGTTTAGATACAACCACATTAGCGAAGAGTAATATGGATCGGAGGGAGTAGGAAATCTAGGGCACAAATCCAGAGAAAATATACGATAAGCTGCATACAGGAGCCAACATAACATAGATAACAGTAGGGACCCATAACAGTACTACCGACCGAGATCCAACATAAGCTACATTTTACATGAATGGGATTAAGCTTGGAGTTGCGCAGGTGAATCCCAAGTGCTTTGTGTTTGGCCATGAACGCATGCATGTTCACGGTCGTTCCAACTCTAGCGCCGCCAATGGCTCTGCCAATAGATTCGGCATGGTTTACCAGGCAGTTGAAGTCGGTGGCGCAGAGCCTCCTGTTGCAGAAGGGGCACATGTAAACGCCTCGAGCAAAGTGGCGATCGTAATGGCCGGACTGCAGCCTCCTGAGGACGTGATGACTCTTGGTGTGGAAGGACTCGTCGTCGCTGTCGACGTCGCTGCTCTGCACCTGTCACGTAGCACCAAAGATCGAAAAACACGGAGTCAATTGCAGCGATGATGGAACAGAGAGTGAACAAAAGATCATGCATGATAATATGGGCACGAAAAAAAGAAGTAGCCTCAGTTACATTGGACACTCTTATATCCAGGATTTGAGTCAGTGAACCAAAGATCATGCACAACAAATTTGTACACACCAATTGTTCACTGACCAAACCCTGAATCAATTTGTGCCCAAATATTCATCATCATCGGCACAAATTAACCGGATGGGATTGATTACTCACATAAGTTAACCGAATCTTAAACAAAAGCAAATCACAAACACTAATAACACAAGATCTAGAACTAGGAACAGACGAACCCTAATAACGCAAGATCTAACACGCAAGATCTAGAACTAGGAACAGATGAACCCTAATAACGCAAGATCTAACACAAAAGGATTGAACTAGGAATAGACGAACCCTAATAACGCAAGATCTAACACAAAATGATAGAACTAGGAACAGATGAACCCTAATAACACAAGATCTAACACAAAAAGGATTGAAATGGGATAAAAACAAGGGAACAAAGGGTTACCTCCTCGTCGTCGACGATGCTGGTGTCGTAGGGGTTCTCCGGGGCGACGTATGGCTCTTGTTCGTACGGGTCCCAATCGACGGGGAACTGGACGGGGGCCTAGACGGGGGTGGCGGCCGATGCGCCGGCGGCTGATGCGCCGGCGGCTACGTCGGAAGCAGCGACGGGGGCCTGGACGGCGGCGGCGGCCGATGCGCCGGCGGCTGATGTGCCGGCGGCTCCGTTTGAAGCAGCGACGGGGTCCTGGACGGGGGCGGTGACCGATGCGTCGGCGGCTGATGCGCTGGCGGCTACGTCGGAAGCGCCGACAATGGGCATCTCATTCTTCTCCATCGCCGGGGTTTTTTCTTCGAGGTTTTTTCGAAGCGAAGTGGAGAAGATGATGGGACAGGAGAGGCGGTTGCAGTGAGAATAAGAGAGTGGGCGAGCGTCGAGGGAGAGAAAGAGGGGCTCTATAAAGACGAAGGTGGCGTGTACCGCAACATGCGTCCGCTATGCACGGCTGCAGCGTGCACCGCGACACGAGGCTAACCCTTCGACGTTTGGTGTACTCAGTTCTAACCTCGGGCCTTATACAGAAATTTTATATGTACTCAGTTTTCCCCTCGAGTACTTAGACTGGCAAGTGCAATATACTCAGTTCTACCCTCAAGTAGATGGTCAACAGAGAGTCAACAAATGAGATTAACATGGCTAATTGAGTCATTTCATGCGCAAAAAAATCCAAAAAAATAAAAACATAGTGGCACCTGCTCATGGAGTCTTCCTACGCAACCTACCACCTAGGAAACCTTAACAAACATAGATAAATCAAGTTTTACCACAAATTGCCACTTCTCAGAATCACTAGTAGCTATGAAGATGCATAGTTTTCCACTCAAACCCTTTTGCAAAACATCTTCCCCAAAACATAGTTTGTCTAAATGAGGCCATAATTGTCACACTCATGTATATTTGAATTGCAAATAATTTGATGTAGCCCGATATGAATTATATTATACAAAACACACATTTTTCATTTTGTAATTCTTTTGTTTGAATCCCTTAGTCTATTTACTATTTATGTGCCCTTGGTTTCTTAGTACTACTCAGTTTTGCCCTCAAGTATTGTCACAAATGCTCACAGAAGCCCAAACTTATCCTGATTGGTTGAGCCGTTGTCACACGGATCGACTCCACCAACCGTTGATCCACTTATCTAACGGGCAGTATACCCCTATCCGTCTCTTCGTGGTCACCCCTCTCTCTCTCTTCGTGGCCACCCCTCTCTCTCTGTCGGTGGATCAACGGTTGGTGGAGTCGATCCGTGTGACAAGAGACATGCATTTATGGATTATTTTGCCACGAAACCATATTCCCTCTATTTATGCATTATTTTCCATGATTTAAAAATGTTAAACTAAAAAGTGGTATAATTTTGGTGTAAATAAGAGACATACATATTTGCGGATTTCGGTGAATGGATTATTTATCACCCCTCTAACAATTATCAACTATCTTTAGCATTCCTTTTCTTTTAGGGAATATAGTTTTGGTAATTTGAAACGGCCCAAAAGTGGTATAATTTTGGTAGAAATATGAGACATACATATTTGGCATATTTGGGGGATTTCGGTGAATGGATTATTTATCACCCCTCTAACAATTATCAACTATCTTTAGCATTCCTTTTCTTTTAGGGAATATAGTTTTGGCAATTTGAAACGTCCCAAAAGTGGTATAATTTTGGTAGAAACATGAGACATACATATTTGGCATATTTGGGGGATTTCGGTGAATGGATTATTTATCACCCCTCTAACAATTATCAACTATCTTTAGCATTCCTTTTTTTAGGGAATATAGTTTTGGCAATTTAAAACAGCCCAAAAGTGGTATAATTTTGGTAGAAACATGAGACATATATATTTGGCATATTTGGGGGATTTCGGTGAATGGATTATTTATCACCCATCTAACAATTATCAACTATCTTTAGCATTCCTTTTTTTTAGGGAATATAGTTTTGGCATTTTGAAACGGCCCAAAAGTGGTATAATTTTGGTAGAAACATGAGACATACATATTTGGCATATTTGGGGGATTTTGGTGAATGGATTATTTATCACCCCTCTAACAATTATCAACTTTCTTTAGCATTCCTTTTCTTTTAGGGAATATAGTTTGGGATATAGTTTTGGTTATTTGAAACGTTCCAGAAGTGGTATAATTTTGGTATAAACATGAGACATACATATTTGTGGGATTTTGGTGAATGCATTATTTGTCACCCCTCTAACAATTATCAACTATCTTTAGCATTCCTATATTCCCTAATACTTATTTTTTTTGGTAATTTCAGTGAATGCACACACTAACTTTGAAAACAACTACAAGTACATGTAACTGAATAATGGATTTATAACAAGGGATCCCTTGTAACAACTTCTAGCGCTTGATGAGCAATGATAAGAATTCGATCACAATTATACAACAAAAAAACAACCAGCCATCCGATTAGCTTACTTCTTCAACTCGATCAGCTGCTTTAACAGCTTGTTCATTTTCTTCAGTTCTCCCTTCACTTCCACCAGTTCTGCATTGGGAGCATTAGGCATAATCGGAACGGCTCCTCTCTCCGCCGCATTCTCTACAGCAAGTCCCCCCTCCCAAATTGCGCTCCCCAATAGCGCCAATTGATTCCTGCAATTTAAGTCTCTGAACGTACACATCGATCCACTTGAAATACCTGCATTTCTTCAGGATCTGAAAACAACAACGTGAACCCTAAATCCCAAATTCGAGGGAATAACAAGAAAATCGAGAGAAAACAGAGCAATTGGAGCAAGATCTAACCTTATCCCCCTCTCTATATGGCAAGCTCTCGGATCCAAGGAACTCACGTCCACGGTTGCCGTTGTCGTCCGTCTTACAGATCGACCGCTTCAGAGGCTCCTGGCATGGGCAGTCAGGGCATCTTGTCAAAGGCACGGGTCTATACTGCAGCCATGAAGAACGGGAGGTCGAAGAGAAACTAGACATCACCCGCCTGCCGGAGAAGGGCTGCCGCTGGCGGAGAAGAAGAACAATGGGGCACGGGGAAAGAAAGGGGAAGCAATGGCACGGGCATAGGCGCGGGGCTGGCTCGGGCTCCCATTTTGCAACGATCACCTGGGTAAGCTGTGGGTCCGGCGCGCTAACGTGGACAAGTGATGGGGCCGAGTTGATGAAGTAAAAATGACGGCCAGTTGGAAAACCCCAAGAGAAGGTTTTGATGAATATAGCAGCAAGTTTTCCCTCAGTTATGAAACCAAGGTTATCAATCTAGTAGGAGAGAGACAAACGACTGAAGGTGATGCCCACTAGCTGCGTGATGCTCTAACAAGGGCGCCGTTAGCGATAACTTGTTAGCGCGTCTTCAACCAGTAGCAACGTGGAACCTACACACACACAACCAAATACTTTGTTCCCAACTTACGATGAGGTTGTCAATCTCACCGGTTTGCTTGAAACAAAGGGTATGAGCGTATCGAGTGGAAAGTGATAATAGTATGCGAGTAAAGTAAACAGTGCGAGTAAAGTAAACATGTGATAGCAATATAAAGGAAATAGGACTGGGGTCCACAGTTCACTAGTGGTGTCTCTCCATAAGATAAAATAATACATGCTGGGTAAACAAATTACAGTTGGGCAATTGATAGAATAAAGACAACGTGCATATGATGAGAGGATCACTATGAGATTTAATCTGGGCATTACAACAAGATACATAGACCGCCATCCAACTGCATCTATGACTAATAATCCACTTGTGGCGAATCAATCCGAGAACTCCATAAGTATTAAGTTGCGAACAACAGATAATTGCATTAAGCAAAGTGTGTAATGTAAATAAAGCATATGCCCTCGAGCATATGAATGTTGTTTTCCCCCTAGTAGCAACAACACATCTACAACCTTAGAGGTTTCTGTCACTCCCCCAGATTAAATAGAGGCATGAACCCACTGTCGAGCATAAATACCCCCTCTTGGAGTCACTAGCAACTACTTGGCCAAGATAGGTACTAACAATGGAGAGCATGCAAGATCATAAACAACATAGAGATAACATAAGATAAAATTCAGTACTTCAACTCAAGCATAACACCAATATTCATCGGATCCCAACAAACACAACATGTAGAATTACATAACGGTGATCTCAATCATGTAAGGCAGCTCATGAGATCTAAAAATGAAGCACATGGTGGAGAAGACAACCATCTAGCTACTGCTATGGACCCATAGTCCAAGGTAAACTACTCACTCATCGCTCTGGAGGCAAGCATGGCGATGAAGAAGACCTCCGGTGGCGATTCCCCTCTCCGGCAGGGTGCCGGGAAGAGCTTCTGGACCCTCCCGATCTTCGGGTCGACGGCGGCGGCGGATCGCGATGTGTTCTGGAAAAGTGATCGGGTATTTAGGTTTTTCCTGTCGGGGGGTCTTTATAGGCGAAGGGGGCATCGTCAGGAGTGGACCGAGGCGGTCTCACACATAAGGGGCGCGACCTACCCCTGGGCCGCACCGCCCTGTTGTGTGGGCCCCTCGTGGCCCCACTCCGTCTCCTCTTCGGTTCTCTGGAAGCTTCGGTGAAATTCTGGGCGACTGGCTTTGGTTTCGTCCAATTCCGAGAATATTTCCTGTGTAACTTTTCTGAAACACAAAAACAGCAGAAAACAGGAAACTAGCACTCTGGCGACTTGTTAATAGGTTAGTTCCGGAAAATGCATAAAAGTGCCACGAAGTGTAACGAAACACTAAGCAAATGGTGTAAAAACAAGCATGGAGCATCAAAAATTATAGATATGTTTGAGACGTATCAGCATCCCCAAGCTTAACTCCTGCCCGTCCTCGAGTAGGTAAGTGATAACAAAAGAAATAATTTTTGAGGTGACATGCACCTACACAACCTTGACCATCTATGTAAGCGTTGTGCGCTGGGATCAAAAGAACTTAAAACATGGGCATGAAAGACATAATCTTGATAGAAGAAACTTAGCAACCATGTTATAACATGAAAATGAACACAAACAAAAGATCATGAAAATGAAACAATGAAAGTCAAACGTGTGTTCAAATCATAAGGAAAAACATACAAATGGTTTTCAGCTTGTCCTTCATGGAGAGCAACACATAAATGCATAGGACACCTTCAAGTTTAAGAGGGCGACTAGATACAAATAATTTAAGAACAAGTGAAACAAACAATATGAATCAATCAATGAAAACTTTGGGACAATGCACATTATACTAAGAATGACAACTATGCTCTCTTAATGGTGCATAAAGATAGAAGGTGGTGACTCAACATAAAAGTAAAAGAAAGGCCCTTCGCGGAGGGAAGCAGTGATTGCAAGTTTTATAAACCTTTAAAAATTATGGTACTTACCGGCTTTGAGCTCTCATTGCCCCCATCATAAGCATCTTGAATGGTTAAAGTTAATGCAAGAACACTTATGCTGCATATGCTTGACAAATCATAAGTTGAAAACCTCGTATCCCGTGAATACGAGTACCCAAACCTCATGCTACTTTACTTAGAGTCCCAAGCAAGCTCTTGTCATTGTAAGTATACACGTATCATCGAGAACCACCAATGGGGTACCTCCGTGCCCGATGACATGGAACAAGCCCACATCAAAATGATAGGACAAGCAGACAATGAACACCTCGACATCTCCTTTATTTACCATTTGTATAGCTTTTTATTTTGAGATGCGTCGTCGAATGTCCACTATGGGCATGCTGCAAATTTCCACCATGAATTATGCATGGCTTAGATTGGCGGCCCAGGCGTTTCTCTAACACATATACAAACTCCATGATCTCGCAAGATTCCCAATTCATTTCACACCGCGAGTATCCATAAACAAAAGATCACGATATCAACTCAAATAAGAAGTGCAATGTTGAAAGCTTGCCCCATGACGGCATGGCTGGGCTAATTCCCAACTTATGACTTGCAAGCATAACAACTCAACATAAGAGACCACAATGTCAAATTTTTAAGACGAGAAAAGTAAAGTGTGCCATCAGGTTCGTGAGAGCTTTACTGACCAATTTTCGCATAACACTGGTAAGAGTTTAATTTGAAGAGTAGATAAAAGCAAGTTAAATGTACTTTGGAATAGCAAATTGCCAATAGGTATGTATGGTGGACACTTTGGCAAAACTTGGTTTTTAGGAGTTGGATGCACGAGTAGAGCTCATACTCAGTACAAAACGAAGGCTAGCAAAAGACTGGGAGCGACCAACTAAGAGAGCAATAACGGCCATAATCATGCAAAGTGACAAAGCAACATTAAAAGAAGCATAAGATGGCATCAAAAGTCAAAAACTAAATGATCATAGAAGCTATTGGCAACTTTGTAAGAGTCTAACATGTGTGAGCATGCGCCAAGTCAACCCAAATAAAGCATCAAGGAGAAAACCAAAATAATGCTTCCAAACGATAAAAACAACGCATGATTTTTTCAAAGGCTCATTAAGCAATCTCAGTTATTTGAGACAAGTCATGCTACAGCAAAACCACTAAGCATACTATCAAAAAGACATCAAGCATGACATGAAAAAGTCTAAGCCGCAGTCTACACAAGCTCCTTCTTGTACCACTTTTTTGCATAAAGCTTTTTCTCTTTTCCAACACCATTCGAACTTTTTATAACCACCTCTTTTGATGAAAACCAATATAGACCAGAGGCAAAAATACACCTTGATAAAAATATATAAGAAGATCTGAATGCAAATCAAGGCGAAAATCGAAAGCTAAACGCAGTTCTAGAAAAAGAGAACACTCGTTGAAACGAATAGAGTGAAAAACGGAGTGTTATTGGCAAATGAAAAGCAAGGCAACTTCTCCAAAAGAAATTTGTTGGGGTCCAACCATTTATTGCAGCAAACAAAACTAAACTAAACTGAAAACTAAAAACAACTGACGCTCCAAGAAAAACGCATAATGCATGAAGCAATAAAAATATAGTGTTTTGAAAGGTGACCTGATTTTGCCGATGAAGAAGGGGTGCCTTGGGGGCATCCCTAAGTTTTGACACTTGTACTTCTTGGATATTTCTTGGGGTGATGCATGGGCATCCCCAAGCTTGAGCTTTTGTCCATTCTTCAACTCATCTCATTATTCTCCGATCCCTACACTTGAAAACTTCCTTCATACAAAACTAAACACAAATCTATTCGCAACATTAGTGTAAGCATAATATTGAATCAACCCTTTTTGCTTCAGGTTTCAACCTAAAACCACTACATATAAAGTATATACTACTGTAGCAACTTTCCCAAAAGTTTCGTGATCAAAAGAACTCAAAAAGAAAGCGATAAAGCGGCAAACACAAATATTGGCAGAAATCTGTCAAAACAGAACAGCTGACAAAGGTCGAATTTTTGAGGGGTTTCTGTTGCTCAAATCAAAAAGTGTTCAACTAATGAAAGTTTGGATACAACCTGGGGCATATGCACAAGAAATCGCAGGTCCAAAAGATATACAGAGAATTTTCACGAATTTTTACGGTGCAGCACCGAAAACTGTTTCAGGACAGCAACATCCCCAAATCTTACCTCGCTCAAATTAGAGGCTTCTCTTGGCACAAAAAACGAAATAAAAAGGATAAGGAGAGGTTATTACAGTAGTAATAACTTCCAAGACTCAAATAAAAGAAAAAGAACTGAATGTAAAAACATTGGGTTATCTCCCAAGAGTGCTTTTCTTTAACGCCTTTGAGCTAGGCGCAGAAAATTGCGAATCAAGTAATATCAAGTGATGAAGTGCTAGGATCAGCGGGTGCCTTACGTCTTCCTTTCTTACCTTTGCTCTTGACTCTAGGAAAGACGTGGCTATTGCAAGGTGGAGAGATAAATCTTATATTGCCTTTTCCCACATCTATAACGGCGCCTAGGAGCTTTAGTAGGGATCTTCCAAGTGTGATTTGTCCTTTTCCTACACATTCAATAACAAGATAATCAGTAGATATCATTCTTCCTAGGACTTTTGTAAAAACTCCTTCAGCTATTCCAACAGGAAATATAGTGGCATTATTAGTAAGGGAAATTTCTTCTCCCCCCTCAGAAAGCTTCCAAAGACTCAAAGATTCATAAACATCCTTTGGCATAAGACAAAATTCAGACATAATATCACAACGAGCATGAAAAGTTTCACCACTAATGGTGATTTTTACCGTAGGATACCAACTCGAAGGTTCAGAATTTGTTGGCACATAATCAAAATGCCGGCACAAAGTATTGTAACAAGTATTCAAACTAGCAGTGCGAGTCTCAGGAGTATTAAGTATATTAAAAATGCACACAAGAGAGGAATCAAAGTAGGTTGGCATGCTATAAATTGTAATCAACTTTTTTATAATATTGAAGGCTTGATCTCCATCACAATGAAGGAAATCTCCTTCTGCAGTAGCATCCAAAGCATATCTATAACGAAGAGCAAGTCCAAAGTAAAAACAACTAAGAAGCAAACTCAAAGTCATTTTCGGTTCAGTTTTTCCATGCCAATCATAAATTCTAGACCAAGCTTCCTTAAAACTTTCCTCCTCTTTTTGTTTGAAAGTGAAAATCATATCCTCAGGTGACAAGGGTATAGTTAATAGATCTCGTACGTTGAGTACCCCTGAGGCCCGTTAAGTTAGGCCCAATTGTAATGATAGTCGAGATACGAGTTCTTACCGTATGTCGATATTGTAATCTGTATCGAACCCTACCCGATCCTCGAGACCTGGCCACCTATATATAGGGGCCAGGAGGGGACGGTGTAGGCCAGATTGAAAGCAAGCCAGGTTAAACACCCAAGTTTACTTTCGATATACACTTATTCCGACTAACTTTACCTTCGAGTTCATCCGACGCCCTCTTCCCCCGATCCTAAGTCCTTCATCTAGGACATTTGTCGCGTTAACCCCTCATCAATTGGCGCCGACCGTGGGGACTCTGGGCGTTGGAATCATGAATTCGACGGCTTTTTTGCTTGTAGCCAACAGCAATACAGAACTCGGCAGAAGTCAAGAGATGGAGTTAACAATTGGAAGTTTGAGCATCTTCGTCGGGCCATCGGGTTCATCCCGCCTCTCGGATTCGACGAAACCAGATCCGTCGGCGAGCAAGCCCGAAATAGAAGTAATGTTAGAATCATCAGAAGGCTCTTCCAGCGAGGTAAACTCGCCGGTCAGCTTAGGAAAAGCACCAATCGCAGAAGGCGACAAAATTCGAGAAAATTTCGACTTGGAAGAAAGAGTGTATCAAACGCACAACAGCGCAAGGGACTTCGCCACTGGAAATAGTAGCGTCTCCAAAAGAGTGCACCAACTATGCGTCATCATCACTGAGGCAGAAGAAGAAAACAACAACGAAGGAAAAAAAAAGGTCGATAGGCAAGTCGATAAAATAAAAGAACACAACAAAAAAGAGAAGGAGAAAGTTCACGTTTCAGCTGGAGAATGGAGGATGATCACGTCAGCTTTCAATCATGGTACAGAAGTACCCGAAGGATCAAGAAAAGAAGTTCTGATGGGGTATCAGTATGCATTATATCAACATAAGAAGAAACTAAGGGAGGAAAGAGACATGCTTTTCCAAGACAATAACAGTATGTCGGAGGAAGAGCATTGGGATGATTATAGCGAAGAATCAGAATATAGCAGAGAAAGATGCGGAGACCCAAAGCACAACAGAGGGACAACAGCGCGCAGCAGAGAGGAAAGGTACTCAAGGAGCCTTACTCCACAGCTAGAAAAGGAGGAAGAAGATTTCATACAAGACACACCAGAAGCAGCACTGATAGCAGCACAGGCATACTTACTAACTACGAGGCCAGAACCCGGAGATCCGCGAGAAGATATGCACCAAGCCGCAATACGAAGCCTCGGGATAGTGGAGAACAAGATCAGAGGAAATGGACCAGAGACGAAGTCGACAAGTTACAAGGAAAAGCAAAAGGGGAAATACAAGTACAATTCCACACAAAACGAGTATAGCGAGTCATCAGAAGAAGAAAGGCGACAAAAGAGGAAGGAGGACGCAATAAATATAATAGCGCAGGCTCGAGTAAATAAATCGCGCCACGCTTGGAGGGAAGAAAATTATGAAGATGATGAAAAAGAGATGGGCGCATTATGCTTTACCCGCAGGGTTCGCAAAACGCGGGTACCCAAAGGATTCAAGTTACCACACGACCAGCAAAAATATGACGGGTGATGTCTACGCACTTCTATTCTTGTAGACACTTGTTGGGCCTCCAAGTGCAGAGGTTTGTAGAACAGCAGCAAGTTTCCCTTAAGTGGATCACCCAAGGTTTATCGAACTTAGGGAGGTTAGAGGTCAAAGCTATCCCTCTCAAGCAACCCTGCAATTACGATACAGAAAGTCTCGTGTCCCCAACACACCCAATACACTTGTCAAATGTATAGGTGCACTAGTTCGGCGAAGAGATAGTGAAATACAAGTGGTATAGATGATTATTAGTAGCAAACGTGATGTGAAATAAATATCGCTGCGAGCAAACAAGTAACAAAATAGCAAGTAAACGGTGTGCAATGCTTGGAAACAAGGCCTAGGGATCATACTTTCACTAGTGGACACACTCCCAACAATATAACATGATTGAACAAATAAACAACTTCTCTCCACTATAGTACTCTGAATTATTCTCCTATTGAACAACACTAATCATTGTGTAGTGGCTACAGAAGCACCCCTTAAAGTTCATCAAGTACTTGACAAACACCACTCATAGATATATCCAAATCAGATCACAACTCAAGATAGATATCATTGCAACTTAGACCAAGTACTAACACGGTGCACACACTGTCACCATTACACCATGAAAGGAGGAATAGATCACTCAAACTATCATAGCAATAATTATTCTCATAATCCACAAGAGATCACAATCATAGCCTAAACCAAGTACCACCATGATGCACGCACTGTCACCGTTACACCAAGGCAGGAGGAATAGATTACTTTAACAATCACCACTAGAGTACACATAACATCTGAATAATAACATCTACTTGTTCAACATGATACAAAGCTCACAATCACATAAAGATCACATCATGGGAGAGAGAGAGGTGAACCACATAGCTACCGGTAGAGCCCTTAGCCCCGGGGATGAACTACTCCCTCCTCATCTTAGGAGACAGCAAGGTTGATGGAGATGGCGGTGAGGTCGATGAGGACGGCGGAGACGGCGATGGAGACCGATGGAGATAGCTCCGGGGGCACTTCCCCGTCCCGGCAGGGTGCCGGAACAGAGACTTCTGTCCCCCGAAATTCGTCGGTGGCGGCGGAGCTGCGGAACTCTTTCTGGAAATTTGCCGACTCCTATAGGGTTTTCCGTCCCGAGGCTTTATATAGGCGAAGGGGCGATGTCAGGAGTGGGACCAGGCGCCCTCACGCATGGCTGGCGCGGCCAGGGGCCTGGCCGCGCCACCCCTGCATGTGGGGCCCCTGTGGCCCACCTCCTACTCCTCTTCGGATCTCTGGAAGCTTCCGGGTAAAATAAGACTTCAGGATGTGGTTTCGTCCAATTCCGAGAATATTTCCCGTGTATCACTTCTGAAACACAAAAACAGCAGAAAACAGGGAACTGGCACTGTGGCACTTGTTAATAGGTTAGTTCCGGAAAATGCATAAAAGTGCCACGAAGTGTAACGAAACAATAGGCAAATGGTGTAAAAACAAGCATGGAGCATCAAAAATTATGGATACGTCGGAGACGTATCAACGGGTCGCAAGAACCTACCCTATGGTTATCGGACTACTTGCAGGCAGTACATATATTAGGGGGAACAAAAGCAACGGCAATGCAAAGTTTACAACTACACCTCACCGGCGGAGCACGGTCCTGGTTGAATACCCTACCCAATGAATCCATTGGAAGCTGGGGAGAACTCGAAAGCCAATTTGCAAGAAATTTCTGTTCGACATACAAGCGTCCAGTGTCACTGGAGGAGGTCAAAGCATGTATGCAAAGGAAAGGCGAAACTCTACGTTCTTATATACAACGATGGAGTGTAATCAAAAACTCAGCAGAAGACGTCTTCGACGAACGGGCAATAGACACTTTTTTGACTGGCCTTCATCGCTCAGATCTCGTGGAAGAGATAGGAAGAACGAGGCCAACGACAGTAGCTGAACTAATGGAAGAAGCCAACAAATTCGCTGATGGAGAGGACGCATATAATAACAAAAGAGGACGATCACCAGAAGTCGACATAACGAGTAGACAAAGGAGACGACACCGCAGCAGGGATAATCAAGGAAGGCGAAACCAGGTAGCTGCGGGTTACGGAGTAAGGGAAGAGGAAGAAGACAAAGGCAGGAAGTTCCAGACAAAGGGAGCAGAAAAATCGAGATACTCCGGCCCCTCGGCCGAAGATATGCTATACGGGCCCTGTCGAATCCATTATGCCTATCTCGAAGGAAAAAGAGTTTCAAATCATCAGATGAAGGATTGTAGAACTTTCCTGAGGCTACAAAGCGCCATGGGATCAAGTCAAGGAGGATGGCAAGGAGAAAAACACATAAGTCAAGGATACCAAGTACAAAGGCTAGCAAGGCACCTAGAGTCAAAAGTTTACATATCAGCCATGATTCAACCGGTGCCTAAGTCAAAGAAAGAGCGAAATAGCATATCCAGGCAAGTAAACCTAGCAATATCATCACCACTAGCCACCACAGAGTACTTGCGGTGGTCAGATCAGCCAGTCAAGTTCAGCAGAGCAGACCACCCAAGGAAAGTTCCCAGGCCGGGCCACTCGCCAATGGTGTTAAAAGCGCAAATAGGAGGATACGACATCGGAAGAGTATTCATGGATGCAGGGAGTGGCATAAACCTAATATATGCTAGAACCCTAAAGGCAATGTGTATCTCACTGACGAGTCTAAAGCCAACAGATTGCTCCTTCCATGGAATAGTACCAGGAGCCGCAAATTACCCTTTGGGGAGAATAGAACTCAATGTCTGCTTTGGCAATAGCAGCAATTATCGCAGAGAGAAGCTGGAATTCGAAGTTATGGACTGGCCATCGCAGTACCATGCAATCCTAGGGCGCCCAGCATTTGCAAAGTTTATGGCAGTACCTCACTACGCGTATCTTACGCTAAAAATCCCAGGACCCAAGGGAACGATCACGGTACAAGGGAGCTTCGAAGTAGCCAACACTTGCGACAAGGAATTCAGTAGAATGGCGCAAACCTTCGGCATGACAGCAGAATACGAGAGGCTGAAAGGAGAAACAGATCATAATGTGCTACCCGACGTTGGACGATCCCAGCCAGATCAGGCTTTCGACACAACTCAGGACTCGAAGAAAATTCAGGTCCATCCCACGGACCCAAGCAAGACGACGTCGATCGCGGTAAACCTGGATCCCGCATAGGAAAGCGCGCTCGTCGAGTTCCTCCGTGAGCGCTGGGAAATCTTCGCCTGGTGTCCTTCAGACATGCCAGGGGTTCCCAGAGAACTCGTCGAGCACGCACTAAATGTGGATCCTAAAGCAAAGCCAGTCAAGCAACCATTGCGAAGATTCGATGAACCCAAGAGGAAGGCAATAGCATCCGAATTGCACAGGCTAGAAAACGCGGGATTTATCAGAGAAATAAAAACTTCGAGTTGGGTATCCAATCCAGTCATCGTACCCAAAAAGAACACAGACGTACAAAGAGTATGTGTTGACTACACATCTCTCAATAAGCATTGTCCAAAGGATCCCTTCCCTTTACCCCGCATCGATCAGATAATTGATTCCACAGCGGGATGCGCAAGGCTTTCCTTTCTGTACGCGTATTCTGGTTACAACGAGATCAAATTGAAGAAAGAAGACGAAGAAAAGACAGCCTTCATCACACCGTACGGAGTGTTTTGCTACCAAGTAATGCCGTTCGGCCTAAAAAATGCAGGAGCAACTTATCAACGGATGATGCAAAATTGCCTTGGGAGCCAAATAGGATGCAACATTCAAGTCTACATTGACGATGTAGTCATCACTACAAGAGAGGAGGAATCCCTTATCAACGACTTGGCAGAAACCTTCGACAACCTGAGCAGGTACAAGCTTAAGCTTAACCCGACAAAGTGTTCCTTTGGTGTATCGGCAGGACAACTCTTAGGGTTCCTGGTGTCAGCACGAGGAATAGAGGCGAACCCAGAGAAAATACAGGCAATTTTAACAATGGGGAAACCCACGAAACTACACGACGTACAGAAGCTCGCAAGGCGCATCGCGGCACTAAGTCGTTTTGTTGCTCGATTGGGAGAAAAAGCGCTCCTGTTTTATGCACTCATGAAAAAGTCAGATGATAAATTTGAGTGGACAGCAGAAGCAGACGCAGCTTTTGCGCAGTTGAAAAAAGTACTCTCCGCACCACCAGTGCTGGTCGCACCAAAAGAAAAGGAGCCATTACTACTCTACATCGCTGCAACCCATCAGGTGGTGAGTACAGTATTAGTAGTCGAAAGAAGTGAAGAAGGAAAAGCCCACGGCGTCCAGAGGCCGGTATATTTTATCAGTGAAGTACTATCTCCGACAAAACAAAGGTACCCGCATTATCAAAAGCTTGCATGCAATGTTTTTACAATAGCACGGAAATTGCGGCAATACTTTGCGGTGCACCCAATTATAGTGGTCAATGAAGCGCCACTATCAAATATATTGAACAATCCTTCGGCAACAGGACGTGTCTCTTTGTGGGGAATCGAATTATCTCCCATGGACATCACGTACGAAAAAAGGAAAGCGATCAAGTCGCAAATCTTGCCAGATTTCACAGCAGAGTGGCTGGAGCTACAGAGCACGGGACCCCCAGATCTATCGAGTGTCTGGACAATGTACTTCGACGGTTCTAAGAGAGTCCAAGGTGCAGGCGCAGGAGTAGTCTTGATATCGCCGCATGGCGACAAATTGAAGTATGTTTTAAGGATGAGTTTTTCGCAGGCTTCTAACAATGAAGCAGAATACGAGGCTTTGTTGCATGGAATGAAGATGGCTAAAGCATGTGGAGCAACTCGCCGAAAAATATTTGGAGATTCCAACCTTGTTGTTCAGCAAGTTATGAATAGGTGCGACACAATCAATGACAACATGGTGGCCTACAAGAACTTATATCACTATCTCGAAGGAACATTTGATGGATGCGAAGTCTCGCACATCAGCAGAAATAGCAATGAAGAAGCCGACAACTTAGCAAATATTGGGTCACCGTGTTTACCCGTACCATCTGGAGTATTCTGGGAGGAAATAGTGGAAAGGTCAATAAAAAGTGTCAAAAGTTCGACTACTGCAGCAGGCTCGGGGGCTACGCCGGAGCCCGAGGAAGTCATGATGATAGAAGAAACCTGGATGCAGCCATATCTCGCATACATGATAAATAAACAGTTACCAGAAGATGCAGTGGAAGCCAAGAGGATAACTCGACGATCAAAAGCATTTGTCGTGTTGCAAGGAAAATTGTACAAGAAGAGCATTACTGGCGTTTTGCAGCGTTGTGTAACGCCTCAGGAAGGACAAGCAATATTAAAGGATATACACGGTGGAGTGTGCGGCCATCATGCCAGCAGTAGGGCAATAGCGGCAAAAGCGTTTCAAGCAGGATTTTATTGGCTAACAGCCATCGAGGACGCGAAAGATATAGTCCGGAAGTGTGAAGCATGTCAAAGATTCGCATCACGACCGCACGCGCCAGCAGCAGAGCTACAGCCAATACCATTATCTTGGCACTTTGCACAATGGGGCCTTGACATGGTGGGAAAGTTGCACAAATCCTGGCCAGGAGGACATGTTTACATGTTAGTGGTAGTCGATAAATTTACCAAGTGGGTGGAAGCGGCTCCGGTAACAACTCAAGATTCGACAGCAGCAATCAACTTCATCAAGTCAATAGTTTTCCATTTCGGTGTACCATATAGCATCATCACAGACAATGGGACAAACTTCACTTCGAAGGAATTCAAGAGTTACTGCGAAGGACTAGGAGTCAAGCTCAAATTTGCATCTGTGGCACACCCGAAGACAAACGGGCAAGTCAAAAAAGCCAATGGCCTATTATGTAGTGGGATAAAAAAGAGGCTCTTAGCACCTCTCGAGAAAGCCAAGAGTGCTTGGGTAGATGAATTGCCCTCCGTTCTTTGGAGCCTAAGAACCACGCCTAACGCAGCAACTCAAGAAACTCCTTTCTTCCTGGTCCACGGCGCAGAAGCCGTGCTTCCAGTCGAAGTTACACACGAAGCTCCAAGAGTGACGGCATATGACGAAACAACATCAACAGAAGCATTGCAAGACGATGTCGATGCACTAGATGAAGCAAGAGATAAAGCATTAGAAAGAGCCACGCAGTATCAACAGAGCCTGCGAAACTACCATAGTAGTCGAGTTCGTCCACGATCCTTTGTGGTGGGAGATCTAGTTTTGCGACTCAGGCAGGACAGCCACGGCAAATTGGAGTCCCCTTGGGTGGGACCTTACATCGTCACAGAAGTGATACCAGGAGGAGCTTATCGACTACAAGACAAGAAGACAGGAAAAGACGAGAGCAACCTGTGGAATGTGGAGCAGCTACGACGTTTTTACGCGTAGAATAAATCTAGTGGTATCAGTAAACTCGAGTTAGCCTTCTGAACCCAGAACATGAGGCCATAGGTCGGGTTCCTTGGGTTGAACTCGACAAAATTGTAAAAATATTTCTACTTCTCCGCTCGGGGGCTTCAACCCTCGGGTCGTACGAAAGAAACTTTTATCACGACATGGAGATCTCTTACACTACTAGGTTGTGCAGACAACCCGATATTCTTCAAAATAACTGGTTCACAAAGAACCCGATATATATAAAGCACACCTCAGAACAATGATTTGTTCTCATGGTACTATTAAAAGCATCAAAGCAAAGTACGAGTATTCATTACATATAGTACGGCAGCAAGGACACTATAAAAAGAGATTACATAAAAGCAGATCCTAATGAAAGTGGACTTCCGCTTCATATTCCTTCTAGCACTGGGTGTCGTCATAGATCTTCACATCGAACTTCGACGCGCCGATGTGGTAGTCGAAGGTCATGAAGAAGCCTTGGTGGAGGTCGTGGTCTTCTGCAAACTGCGACCAGCCACCCTTGAAGTATTGTTCACCGTCGCCATCATACCAAACCTCCACTTCGTACGGAGTCCCTCCACCAGATTGCTCGCGAAGAACCGTTTCTCGCAGTTCTCGCCCATCCATGAACTTGGTGAAATTAAGCGGTAGGCGCTGAATCTCACGGCACTGCTCCATGGCAATGCAGAAGAAAGAAAAAATTCTTGGAGAGGCAGAAGGAGCAGCAGGCGGAGGAGCGCTCGGACCTGGGGCGACGCCAGTCACCTTGTGTTTGTTCTTGCTACCAGGTGGACGGCCAGGACGACGCTTCACCGGAGCGGCCGATGACGAACCTGTGACGGTCAGAGTTGTTTTGTTTTTTCTTCCACGAGGACGGCCACGACCCCGCGGTGCTACCGGAGAGCCAAGGTCCAGACGAGAACCCTCTGCATCAGCCATGTGGAAGATTGGGAAAACTAAAAACCCTAGATGAAAAGAGGAGACGATGCGGCAGAGAAGGATTCTGATTAGGGTTTTTCCCCTTGCCAGAGATGCTTTATTTATAAGCACATATTATCGGGCCCCCTTGATAAGCAAGGCCCATAAACATATTTACAAAGGAGTTAAATTCTGCATATAACAGATGATAATAACAAAAGGAAAAAAAACATAGATCGAAGGATACGAAAAACCTCGCCTTAGGGCTCGGGGGCTTCCAAACAAGAGAAACTAGAAGGAAGAAGAAGAAGAAGAGAATTTTGAGCCTATGATTGACTACAAGTATCCAACCATAGCCTCGGGGGCTACTCCCATCGGGAGCGCTGAGCGCGCACCCGATAGAAATCAAGACAAGCAACAATGAAGATGAAGAGAATCTACCATGCAAACTTCGACTACGTAGTCGACAAAATATAGAGCAATTACTCCCATCGGGAGATAGTGGGAAGAAGTTAATTAAAAAATTATTTGATCTTATCAGTCAAAAGAGACTGCGACATGAGATTCTCAAGTTGCGTTATCGCAACGAAACTCGAATGTCGTGATTTATCACGAAGGTAAGACCCCGGGATCCGTCCTGTGTGGCCTGGTATACGCACATGGATGCGCTCTGCTGGTATGTATCCGTGTCTACGACGCGAAGAAAATCCTGGTGGACGCACTGGGTACCCTGAGAATCACTGGGATTCATTCTTTGTAAGACCTAAATGCGGCAAAAGAATGGGTTTGACCGGTATCCCGAATTCAAATCCAAGGGGATTGAATTTGAAGTAGGTGGCAAGTATCTGTTCTGGCAGTTAACTGACCTCTTGATCCGTCAGAGTTGTCAGGCTTGTTCATCAAAACCCCTTGCGAAATATTATCATAAAGACAAGTCGAAAGACCAAGTCGAAGATTTGAAGATATGAAGAAGTCGAAGAATTAATCAAGTTGAAGATTTAAAGATTAGAGATTCAACCTGAATCTGCAATTCTGGTAGAATCTCAGGGGCTATTGACAAGGGTATAGTTAATAGATCCCGTATGTTGAGTACCCCTAAGGCCCGTTAAGCTAGGCCCAATTGTAATGATAGTCGAGATACAAGTTCTTACCGTATGTCGATATTGTAATCTGTATCGAACCCTACCCGATCCTCGAGACCTGGCCACCTATATATAGGGGCCAGGAGGGGACGGTGTAGGCCAGATTGAAAGCAAGCCAGGTTGAACACCCAAGTTTACTTTCGATATACACTTATTCCGACTAACTTTACCTTCGAGTTCATCCGACGCCCTCTTCCCCCGATCCTAAGTCCTTCATCTAGGACATTTGTCGAGTTAACCCCTCGTCATCGGGTGACATAGTAGTAGCAACTGAACTAGACATAATAAACAACTACAAAGGATTCTAATTTTTTTGGGTTTTTGATAAAATGATGCAAGTAAAAATAAAGTAAAGCAAAACTTAAAACAAAGTAAAGGATGTGCGTGCGAAAACTCCCCTTGCAGAAGTCTTCTTCCTCCCCGGCAACGGCGCCAGAAAACTTGATGGGGCCGAGTTGATGAAGTAAAAATGACGGCCAGTTGGAAAACCCCAAGAGAAGGTTTTGATGAATATAGCAGCAAGTTTTCCCTCAGTTATGAAACCAAGCTTATCAATTCAGTAGGAGAGAGACAAACGACTGAAGGTGATGCCCACTAGCTGCGTGATGCTCTAACAAGGGTGCCGTTAACGATAACTTGTTAGCGCGTCTTCAACCAGTAGCAACGTGGAACCTGCACACACACAACCAAATACTTTGTTCCCAACTTACGATGAGGTTGTCAATCTCACCGGTTTGCTTGAAACAAAAGGTATGAGCGTATCGAGTGGAAAGTGATAATAGTATGCGAGTAAAGTAAACAGGTGATAGCAATATAAAAGAAATAGGACTGGGGTCCACAGTTCACTAGTGGTGTCTCTCCATAAGATAAAATAATACATGCTGGGTAAACAAATTACAGTTGGGCAATTGATAGAATAAAGACAACGTGCATATGATGAGAGTATCACTATGAGATTTACTCTGGGCATTACAACAAGATACATAGACCGCCATCCAACTGCATCTATGACTAATAATCCACTTGTGGCGAATCAATCCGAGAACTCCACAAGTATTAAGTTGCGAATAACAGATAATTGCATTAAGCAAAGTGTGTAATGTAAACAAAGCATATGCCCTCGAGCTTCTGGACCCTCCCAATCTTCGGGTCGACGGCGGCGGTGGATCGCGATGTGTTTTGGAAAAGTGATCAGGTATTTAGGTTTTTCCCATCGGGGGGTCTTTATAGGTGAAGGGGCATCGTCAGGAGTGGACCGAGGCGGTCTCACACATAGGGGGCGCGGCCTACCCCTGGGCCGCGCCACCCTGCTGTGTGGGCCCCTCGTGGCCCCACTCTGTCTCCTCTTCGGTTCTCTGGAAGCTTCGGTGAAATTCTGGGCGACTGGCTTTAGTTTCGTCCAATTCCGAGAATATTTCCTGTGTAACTTTTCTGAAACACAAAAACAGCAGAAAACAAGGAACTGGCACTGTGGCGACTTGTTAATAGGTTAGTTCCAGAAAATGCATAAAAGTGCCACGAAGTGTAACGAAACACTAAGCAAATAGTGTAAAAATAAGCATGGAGCATCAAAAATTATAGATACGTTTGAGACATATCAACAAGTTGTGGGTCCCACGATGATCTAGATAAGTGGAGACGTGTCCACTACGGGGCACCAACAGCGGCCCTACTTGCCAGCACCAACAAACGGTCAACTAAACGGGATTCCTCCCGTCCGAGCTCCTTGTGAGGGTTTCAGACAAGCGCTTGGGCAAAACTGAGGAAAAACTAAGCGGCTGGGGAAAACTGAGCACAACTAAGGACCCGAGGGCACGAAAATAGAAATCCCTTTATTTTATGGAAGCATTAATTTAGTTTTCTCCTTGATGCTTTATTTGGGTTGACTTGGCGCATGCTCACACATGTTTGACTCATACAAAGTCGCCATAAGCCTCTATGATCATTTAGTTTTTTACTTTTGATGCCATCTTATGCTTCTTTTAATGTTGCTTTGTCGCTATGCATGATTATGGCCGTTATTGCTCTCTTAGTTGGTCGCTCCGAGTCTTTTGCTATCCCTCACTTTGTACGGAGTATGAGCTCTACTCGTGCATCCAACTCCCAAAAACCAAGTTATTCCAATGTGTCCACTATAAATTCCTATGTATGGTATTTGCAAGCCATTCCAAGTAAATTTTCATGTGCTACCTTTCAGAAAACCTTCAAAACATTTCTCATTTTGTGACACTGTTTTTAGCTCATGGGGACGTAGTGGTCGGATTTGCTATCTTCCATATTGTCTTATTCCAAAAAAAGAGAAAAAAGAAAGAAAAAAGGCACTCCTCCATGGTATGTGAATGTTGGTGGGCACCCGATGGAATCGGTTAGCCATGGTTTGAGAAAGGAAAAAGGTCGGGAGGTGACGAGGGGTTAACTCGACAAATGTCCTAGATGAAGGACTTAGGATCGGGGGAAGAGGGCGTCGGATGAACTCGAAGGTAAAGTTAGTCGGAATAAGTGTATATCGAAAGTAAACTTGGGTGTTCAACCTGGCTTGCTTTCAATCTGGCCTACATCGTCCCCTCCTGGCCCCTATATATAGGTGGCCAGGTCTCGAGGATCGGGTAGGGTTCGATACAGATTACAATATCGACATACGGTAAGAACTCGTATCTCGACTATCATTACAATTGGGCCTAGCTTAACGGGCCTCATGGGTACTCAACATACGGGATCTATTAACTATACCCTTGTCAGCAGGAGTGCCAAGCTTTATAAAAGAGCACAAAAGTGCCAATCTCTCTCTCAAAAACTTACTTCATTTTTGTATGGAAGATAGTAAGAACCCCATTGCTAGTCGTTGACAAAAACAACCACCTCTCAAAACTCAGTTTTTATCTCTCTGTTTTACAAATGAAAAGCTCTAGCACATGTTTAATCACTGCTTCCCTCTGCAAAGGGCTTGTCTGTTACTTTTATGTTGAGTCACCACCTTCTATCTTTATGCACCATCTAAGAGAGCATAGTTGTCATTCTGAGTTTAATGTGCATAGTCCCAAAGTTTATCATTGATTGATTCATGATTTTGGTTTCACTTGTTCTAAAATTATTTGTATCTAGTCGCCCTCTTAAACTTGAAGGTGTCCTATGCATTTATGTTTTGCTCTCTCATGAAGGACAAGCTGAAAACCATTTGCTATGTTTTTCCATATAATTTGAACACACGTTTGACTTTCATTGTTTCATTTTCATGATCTTTCATTTGTGTTCTTTTTCATGTTATAACATGGTTGCTAAGTTTCTTCTATCATGATTATGTCTTTCATGCCCATGTTTTAAGTTCTTTTGATCCCAACACTCAATGCTTACATAGATGATCAAGATTGTGTTGGTGCATGTCACCTCAAAAATTATTCTTTTGTTATCACTTACCTACTCGAGGACGAGCAGGAGTTAAACTTGGGGATGCTGATACGTCCCAAACGTATCTATAATTTTTGATGCTCCATGCTTATTCTTACACCATTTGCTTAGTGTTTTGTTACACTTCATGGCATTTTTAAGCATTTTCCGGGACTAACCTATTAACAAGATGCCACAGTGCCAGTTCCCCGTTTTCTGCTATTTTTGTGTTTCAGAAAAGTTACACAGGAAATATTCTCGAAATTGGACGAAACAAAAGCCGAACCTCCTATTATTTAACGAAGCTTCCAGAAGACCGAAGAGGAGACGGAGGGGGGCCATGGACCGGCCACACAACAGGGCGGCGCGGCCCAGCCCCTGGTCGCCCCCCCCCCTATGTGTGAGGCCGCCCTGGTCCACCTGTGACGCTGCCCCTTTGCCTATAAAGACCCCCCGACGGGAAAAACCTAAGTACCCGATCAATTTTCCAGAAACACATTGCGATCCGCCGTCGTCGTCGACCCGAGATCGGGAGGGTCCAGAAGCTCTTCCCGGCACCCTGCTGGAGAGGGGAATCGCCACCGGAGGTCTTTTTCATCGCCATGCTTGCCTCCGGCGCGATGAGTGAGTAGTCTACCTTGGACTATGGGTCCATAGCAGTAGCTAGATGGTTGTCTTCTCCACCATGTGCTTCATGTTTAGATCTCGTGAGCTGCCTTACATGATCGAGATTATCTTTGTGTGATTCTACATGTTGTGTTTGTTGAGATCCGATGAATATTGGTGTTATGTTGAGTTGATGTGCTGAATTATATATCTTATGTTATCTCTATGTTGTTTATGATCTTGCATGCTCTCCGTTGTTAGTAGCTATCTTGGCCAAGTAGATACTAGTGACTCCAAGAGGGGGTATTTATGCTCGATAGTTGGGTTCATGCCTCTATTTAATCTGGGGGAGTGACAGAAACCTCTAAGGTTGTAGATGTGCTGTTGCCACTAGGGAGAAAACAACATTCTTGTGTCCAAGGACATTTGTTTTGTTTACATTACACACTTTGCTTAATGCAGTTATCTGTTGTTCGCAACTTAATACTCAAGTGGTCCTCGGATGATTCCCCGCGAGTGGATTTTTAGTCGTAGATGCTAACATGGGTATGCCCTTCGGGTGCCCACGGATTAGTATACCGGGTCTGGCCCATTATGGAGGTAGACTAACACAAGGACTCGAAGATTGACTTGGAGACGAAGAAGGAAGGTTCTAATTCGTATTTGACTTGGACTCTTGTAAAACCTATCCTGATTGCATATATAAAGCCAGGCAGGGGCGCCCCTAGAGGGACATCAGATATCTCATAGACATCAAACATCAAGACATAGCATACAAGATAGATTAGACATAGACTAGATACAAAACTCCGCCTACGGCGGCACCCTGTAAACACCATTGTGATCATATACTAGATTGCTAGCAGGATGTAGCGATCCTCCATCGTGGGGACGTGAACCTGGGTACATTGTGTACCAATCTCGATCCCGGAATCTCTAGTCGTTGCTTTTCCCCCGATCCTAAGTCCTTCATCTAGGACATTTGTCGAGTTAACCCTCGTCAGATGTAGTTGGATGGCGGTCTATGTATTTTGTTGAAATGCCCAGAGTAAATCTCATAGTGATCCTCGTGACATATGCATGTTATCTTTATTCTATCAATTGCCCAACTGTAATTTGTTTACCTAGCATGTTGTTATTTATTTTATGGAGAGACACCACTAGTAAACTGTGGACCCCGGTTGACAAGGGTATAGTTAATAGATCCCGTATGTTGAGTACCCCTGAGGCCCGTTAAGCTAGGCCCAATTGTAATGATAGTCGAGATACGAGTTCTTACCGTATGTCGATATTGTAATCTGTATCGAACCCTACCGGATCCTCGAGACCTGGCCACCTATATATAGGGGCCAGGAGGGGACGGTGTACGCTAGATTGAAAGCAAGCCAGGTTGAACACCCAAGTTTACTTTCGATATACACTTATTCCGACTAACTTTACCTTCGAGTTCATCCGACGCCCTCTTCCCCCGATCCTAAGTCCTTCATCTAGGACATTTGTCGAGTTAACCCCTCGTCAATTGGCGCCGACCGTGGGGACTCTGGGCGTTGGAATCATGAATTCGACGGCTTTTTCGCTTGTAGCCAACAGCAATACAGAACTCGACAGAAGTCAAGAGATGGAGTTAACAATTGGAAGTTTGAGCATCTTCGTCGGGCCATCGGGTTCATCCCGCCTCTCGGATTCGACGAAACCAGATCCGTCGGCGAGCAAGCCCGAAACAGAAGTAATATTGGAATCATCAGAAGGCTCTTCCAGCGAGGTAAACTCGCCGGTCAGCTTAGGAAAAGCACCAATCGCAGAAGGCGACAAAATTTGGGAAAATTTCGACTTGGAAGAAAGAGTGTATCAAACGCACAACAGCGCAAGGGACTTTGCCGCTAGAAATAGTAGCGTCTCCAAAAGAGTGCACCAGCTATGCGTCATCATCACTGAGGCAGAAGAAAAAAACAACAACGAAGGAAGCAAAAAGGTCGACAGGCAAGTTGATAAAATAAAAGAACACAACAAAAAAGAGAAGGAGAAAGTTCACATTTCAGCTGGAGAATGGAGGATGATCACGTCAGCTATCAATCATGGTACAGAAGTACCCGAAGGATCAAGAAGAGAAGTTCTGATGGGGTATCAGTATGCATTATATCAACATAAGAAGAAACTAAGGGAGGAAAGAGACATGCTTTTCCAAGACAATAACAATATGTCGAAGGAAGAGCATTGGGATGATTATAGCGAAGAATCAGAATATAGCAGAGAAAGACGGAGAGACCCAAAGCACAACAGAGGGACAACAGCGCGCAACAGAGAGGAAAGGTACTCAAGGAGCCTTACTCCACAGCTAGAAAAGGAGGAAGAAGATTTTGTACAAGAAACACCAGAAGCAGCACTGATAGCAGCACAGGCATACTTACTAACTACGAGGCCAGAACCCGGAGATCCGCGAGAAGATATGCACCAAGCCGCAATACGAAGCCTCAGGATAGTGGAGAACAAGATCAGAGGAAAAGGACCAGAGACGAAGTCGACAAGTTACAAGGAAAAGCAAAAGGGGAAATACAAGTACAATTCCACACAAAACGAGTATAGCGAGTCATCAGAAGAAGAAAGGCGACAAAAGAGGAAGGGGGACGCAAGATATATAATAGCGCAGGCTCGAGTAAATAAATCGTGCCACGCTTGGAGGGAAGAAAATTATGAAGATGACGAAAAAGAGATGGGCGCATTATGCTTTACCCGCAGGGTTCGCAAAACGCGGGTACCCAAAGGATTCAAGTTACCACACGACCAGCAAAAATATGACGGGTCGCAAGAACCTACCCTATGGTTATCGGACTACTTGCAGGCAGTACAGATATTAGGGGGAACAAAAGCAACGGCAATGCAAAGTTTATAACTACACCTCACCGGCGCAGCACGGTCCTGGTTGAATACCCTACCCAATGAATCCATTGGAAGCTGGGGAGAACTCGAAAGCCAATTTGCAAGAAATTTCCGTTCGGCATACAAGCGTCCAGCGTCACTAGAGGAGGTCAAAGCATGTATGCAAAGGAAAGGTGAAACTCTACGTTCTTATATACAATGATGGAGTGTAATCAAAAACTCAGCAGAAGACGTCTCCGACAAACGGGCAATAGACGCTTTTTCGACTGGCCTTCGTCGCTCAGATCTCGTGGAAGAGATAGGAAGAACGAGGCCAACGACAGTAGCTGAACTAATGGAAGAAGCCAACAAATTCGCTGATGGAGAGGACACATATAATAACAAAAGAGGACGATCACCAGAAGTCGACAGAACGAGTAGACAAAGGAGATGACACCGCAGCAGGGATAATCAAGGAAGGCGAAACCAGGTAGCTGCGGGTTACGGAGTAAGGGAAGAGGAAGAAGACAAAGGCAGGAAGTTCCAGACAAAGGGAGCAGAAAAATTGAGATACTCCGGCCCCTCGGCCAAAGATATGCTATACGGGCCCTATCGAATCCATTATGCCTATCTCGAAGGAAAAAGAGTTTCAAATCATCAGATGAAGGATTGTAGAACTTTCCTGAGGCTACAAAGCGCCATGGGATCAAGTCAAGGAGGATGGCAAGGAGAAAAACACATAAGTCTAGGATACTAAGTACAAAGGCTAGCAAGGCACCTAGAGTCAAAAGTTTACATATCAGCCATGATTCAACCGGTGCCTAAGTCGAAGAAAGAGCGAAAGAGCATATCCAGGCAAGTAAACCTAGCAATATCATCACCACCAGCCACCACAGAGTACTTGCGGTGGTCAGATCAGCCAGTCAAGTTCAGCAGAGCAGACCACCCAAGGAAAGTTCCCAGGCCGGGCCACTCGCCAATGGTGTTAAAAGCGCAAATAGGAGGATACGACATCAGAAGAGTATTCATGGATGCAGGGAGTGGCATAAACCTAATATATGCTAGAACCCTAAAGGCAATGTGTATCTCACTGACGAGTCTGAAGCCAACAGATTGCTCCTTCCATGGAATAGTACCAGGAGCCGCAAATTACCCTTTGGGGAGAATAGAACTCAATGTCTGCTTTGGCAGTAGCAGCAATTATCGCAGAGAGAAGCTGGAATTCGAAGTTATGGACTGGCCATCGTAGTACCATGCAATCCTAGGGTGCCCAGCATTTGCAAAGTTTATGGCAGTACCTCACTACGCGTATCTTACGCTAAAAATCCCAGGACCCAAGGGAACGATCACGGTACAAGGGAGCTTCGAAGTAGCCAACACTTGCGACTGGGAATTCAGTAGAATGGCGCAAACCTTCAGCATGACAGCCGAATACGAGAGGCTGAAAGGAGAAACAGATCATAATGTGCTACCCGACGTTGGACGATCCCTGACAGATTAGGCTTTCGACACAACTCAGGACTCGAAGAAAATTCAGGTCCATCCCACGGACCCAAGCAAGACGACGTCGATCGCGGTAAACCTGGATCCTGCATAGGAAAGCGCGCTCGTCGAGTTCGACCGTGAGCGCTGGGAAATCTTCACCTGGTGTCCTTCAGACATGCCAGGGGTTCCTAGAGAACTCGTCGAGCACGCACTAAATGTGGATCCTAAAGCAAAGCCAGTCAAGCAACCATTGCGAAGATTCGATGAACCCAAGAGGAAGGCAATAGCATCAGAATTGCACAGGCTAGAAAACGCCGGATTTATCAGAGAAATAAAAACTTTGAGTTGGGTATCCAATCCAGTCATCGTACCCAAGAAGAACACAGACGTACAAAGAGTATGTGTTGACTACACATCTCTCAATAAGCATTGTCCAAAGGATCCCTTCCCTTTACCCCGCATCGATCAGATAATTGATTCGACAGCGGGATGCGCAAGGCTTTCCTTTCTGGACGCGTATTCTGGTTACAACCAGATCAAATTGAAGAAAGAAGACGAAGAAAAGACAGCCTACATCACACCGTACGGAGTGTTTTGCTACCAAGTAATGCCGTTCGGCCTAAAAAATGCAGGAGCAACTTATCAACGGATGATGCAAAATTGCCTTGGGAGCCAAATAGGACGCAACATTCAAGTCTACATTGACGATGTAGTCATCACTACAAGAGAGGAGGAATTCCTTATCAACGACTTGGCAGAAACCTTCGACAACCTGAGCAGGTACAAGCTTAAGCTTAACCTGACAAAGTGTTCCTTTGGTGTATCGGCAGGACAACTGTAACATCCCAAGATTTTATCAAATTTTGGGGGAATTTTTTTTTGCCTTTGTTTTACTTGAGATGTTTGAAAATCCACAGGGATTTAAAAACTTTTGAGTCTATTTGAAAGCTTTATTAGAAAACTATTTTAAACTTTCTATTATTTTCTTAAGGAACCTCTTTGAGAAAAACAAAAAATCAAAATATTATTTTTCTTGCTTTTAATCAGCTTTATGCAAGCTTGCTTGCAAAAGATTATTTTACAAAATTTGCTTTATTCGATATGGGTTGCTTTTTCAAACCATAATTGAGTGTGTTTCTCAATCATCATTTTATAAACTATTATTTTACTATTTTAGAAAGAATCGAGTTCAAACTCTATTTCTATTTTTTTTATGCAAGCAAAGCCATTAGGCTCAATTAAGATCTTTTATTAAAAATCTTGTTTTGGTTCTGAAAACATGTTTGATGTTGGATTAAAACCTTTTTGTGAATTTTACAAAATTTATGAAATTGGTTTGGCTTGATTTGGATTCAATATGCAAATTCTAGAAAGGAAATAAGAAAACAGAAAAAGAAAAGAAGAAAAGAAATGAAAAATAGAAAAGGGCCGAAGGGAACGGTTCGGCCCAGTAAGTGGATTCAACCCGCAGCCCAGGAAGGAAACCCAAACCGGTACCATTTGTTTACCCTTTCGCTCTCTGACGTGTGGGCCCCACTCGTCAGGCCATGTCATCTTCTTCTTCCCTGGACCGAAATCGCCGCCGGAGACCGAGCCTCCCGCCCGTTACTCCCCCTCATCAATACGCTTGAATCCCGTGCCGTTTCGACGATAACCCGCGCCTATAAGAAGGCCTCCACCCCCTCTCCATTTCCCCTCTGGTTTTCCTCCTCCACGCCGCCAGGCTGCCCCAGAATAGCTTGCCGGAGTCCGCCATTGCTGCCGCTCCTTTCCGTCGATTCCGACGACTGTGAGGTACTCTGCCACCTCCTCTGGTCCCTAATATTCTTCCTATCCTCGGGCGCACGCACTGATGCCACCAAATCGGCCAGGAATGCAGGGAATCGAAGCCCACGACCTCGTCCGAAGCACGCTGGCCCTCGCAACGACTCCAGCCGCCACTCCGCATCACCAGAGGAAGCGATTGACGGCGCAGTTCTCGCATTCGAGCTCGTCTCAACATTCTGCACGCCGTCCATCCATCCGCCAGCTTCGGGAGCCTCTGGAACGTCGCCGACGACCACCGTCTGGCCGCTGCCTCGCCGGAGCTGCTCGCCGAAACCCTAGGTAACGTGGCATCATCTCGTCCCTCCTCTCCCACTTAAATCTGACGGTCTCGTTCTGTTCTAATACCGAATCGGTATGGTGCAATCTGAGCCCTTAGATCTAAATCCAACGGCCCCATTCTATTCTGCTTACCGAAACGGTACCAACCAATCGCAGCAGGCCACATCACAGATCTCGTCGACCCCTAGTCAAACCGGTCAAGTTTGATTTCAAAATTGAAATTCAAATCACAGATTTTGTACTGATCTTGTAAAATCAATATAAAATCTTGTGTAAGTCCAAAAATTGCAAATAAGATACCATTGGAATCCTTAGAACATCTACAATCCAGTAGTACAATAATATCCTATATTTTATGGGTTCAATTTGAATCTATTTTCAGATTTGAATCAAACTCTCTGTTAGCTTGTTTAATTCATATCTTTAGAACCAAGTGTCCAAAAATTACAAATTTGTAGTCTCTGGAATCCTCTCAACTTGTAGAACATCATAGAATCAATAAAATCCAAATTTGATACGTGCACAAACCTTGTGCATTCAAATCTAACCAAATCACTAGTATGACCATATCTTGAGTTCTAAAATTTATTTTAGAATGATTCCACTTGCAGTGACTTTGTATTACTGCAAGCTATCCAGTAGCATCACTCCCATAATTTCTTGAACCATGTCACAATTATTCAAATTCTAATATGAGGATTTGAGTAATTTCCATTATAAGAATAAATCTATTTCTGTTCAGTAACGTTTCCTTCTACCATAGCAAAACTTATAATCTTACCTAGTCATCAATGTTATCTAAACAACAATCTGATCAAGATCATATTCACTTAGACCTATCTTGTATAGTACCCACTTATTCAAATTACAAATGTGTCATTTGAGTAAAGTGTGATACAATCTCAATCATGGATTCTATTCTTGCTATCTTTGTGGTGTTGATCTAATCCACATTTTAGCACCTATCCAATACTCCATGTACCCAATAGAAACCTTAAACCATAATCTCAAATGTTATCCACCCATACTCAATCCTCTGTCCACTTGATCCTGATTTCATGTGTAGAACTATTCAATTAACAAACGAGTTAATTGAGTAACATAATGTTTCATGAATCCTTACCCAATGTCTAAGTGTTATGCATACTATTTAAGAGTAATTGTTGTCACATTTACTCAATAGTATGGTTGTGCACTATTTGACACTTATGTGATGTAGTTCACATGAGTTATTCCAAGTTTCATTCATGCTTTGATAAAGCATAAAGGCTTCATCAATTATGCCCTGTTTATCTAAACTTATTTTGTCTAATTCATATTTATTCAAATTGCAATTGTGCTACTTGAGTACAATATGAATTCAACCCAAACCTAAATCCTATTTTGTTAATGTGGTGTTGTTATAACCCATACCATAGTATGTGTTATACACCATGTTGATCAATGAACCATTTGAGCTATGCTCTCAAATATCAATCATTCATACCCAATCCAATGCCTACCTAGTTTTGTTCACATGTATGGAACTATTCAACTTGCAAATGTGCTAATTGAGTAGTTCAAGCATTCTTAAAGCATAAAAACTTCATCAATTACATTTTGCCTAGTCCAATTATCTCTCAAATCATTTTGATCTTTCCCAACTAAGCTCTTACAATCCCTGATCAATTGCCAAATCTTTCTATCATAACCTATCAATAAATCAAAATCCTTAAACAAACACTTTTTCAATTGCTTGATTTGTTTGTTTATGCTTGTTTGGAGTGTTTATGTTATGTTATTCCTGTGCTATAGTTTATGCGGAGGACTACGTGCTTAGTTGAGGGAAGAGAAACATCGTGAACCTCAAAAGGCAAGTGACACACATTCTTGACCTACTTTTCAAATACTGCATTAGTGTTTTTAATGTAGTATGCATGATAGGTGTTCTAATGTTTTCAATTGCAAAGACTTTGCAAATGCTTAGATCCTAATAGTGTGAAGCTATCCCTCAAACTCTACCTTGCTAGGATTGAATATCAAATTTATGAAAATGATGATGCCAATGCCATGCTGTGTATGATTTGTAAAGATGAAAATTAATAACCTAATGAACCACCTGGGTGCAATCTTGTGGCTACTCAGGGCCACACACCTGGCTATCAACCCAGGACATGTGTGGTGGTTATCACCTGAGAGTACACAACTCAGGACTGCACACCTAGCTATCAACCTAGGACTTGTGTGGTGGTTATCACGTGAGAGTACTTTGTATTGGTTGTACCTAGGAACAGAGAGAGGTCATGTCGCGCGAAAGGAGTCCCATCACCATTTCAGAATAATTAAAACTTGAATAGTGACTACTTAGGGCTACACACCTGACTATCAACTCAGGACATGTGTGGTTGTTATCACCTAAGGGTCCTCACCAATCCCAAGGCTAGCTACTTAGGGCTACACACCTGACTATCAACTCAGGACATGTGTGGTTGTTATCACCTAAGGGTTACCTTGGGGCTTTAGTTGAACCAAGCTACTCAGGGCCATATACCTGGCTATCAATCCATGGTATGTGGTGGTTATCACCTGAGAGTTATTCGTGTTTTGTTGAGTAACTACTCAGGACTGCACACCTGGCTATCAACCCAGGATTTGTGTGGTTGTCATCGCCTGAGGGTTATTCTAGTTTTGTTGAGTAACTACTCTGGACTGCACACCTGGCTATCAACCTAGGATTTGTGTGGTTGTCATCGCCTGAGGGTTATTCTAGTTTTGTTGAGTAACTACTCAGGACTGCACACCTGGCTATCAACCCAGGATTTGTGTGGTTGTCATCGCCTGAGGGTTATTCTAGTTTTGTTGAGTAACTACTCAGGACTGCACACCTGGCTATCAACCCAGGATTTGTGTGGTTGTCATCGCCTGAGGGTTATTCTAGTTTTGTTGAGTAACTACTCAGGACTGCACACCTGGCTATCAACCCATGATTTGTGTGGTTGTCATCGCCTGAGGGTTATTCTAGTTTTGTTGAGTAACTACTCAGGGCTACACACCTGGCTATCAACCCAGGATTTGTGTGGTGGTTTTCGCCTGGGGGTTATCTTGACCCTTAAAGTTTATAAAGGTTTAAAAATGTTTTGATTTGGAAAATATAGGATAAAAATTGGCTTTATGCAATTCAGCCTTTGAGATCCACCAGCCAAATATCATGTAGATAGCTTTTTCACAACAGCCACCAAATATGTGTCATTTGCCAGTACATCATTGTACTGACCTCTCTGGGGCTGCATATTCAAATGTGCAGGTTTTACTTCGAGTAAGGAACCAGGAGTAGGATCTCGAGCTTACATTCCAACATGTCTGCCTGTGGCACTTGATGAAGATGGAAGCTCACTGCAACTATGCTTTATGCTGTGTACTCGTAAGGTTGAAGACCTATGTAACTGGATTTACGTTGTAATATTGATGCTATTGCAATGATTACTTATTTTGTACTGTGGTGCTATCTACTGATCCAGGGAATAGCACAGATACACAGGAGTTCTGCCTTTAGCAAAAGGCAGGGCGTTACATAATGGTATCAGAGCATAGTGTTGCATGTAGGATCGAGACCCTAGGTTTGGAATAGACTAGGAAGCCCTAGGATTCTTTTCTCACCTTCACAAGAAAATCAATTCAGTTTCCTAAATGAGATCAATCTATATACTTTTAGTTTGAAATCTTCTTGTAAGAACTTACCCCATTCATTTGTTTTACACCACTCTTCTTTCTAATTTAGATGACCAGCCTCATTGAATCACTGAAGAAAGGACCAGTGATGACCATGACCCTGAAGAGTGAGACTGAGTTTCCCAAAGCCTTGAAGAACCTCATGTTAAGTATGGGAATGCAAGGAGAAGCTGTTTACAAAGGATTTCCCGTGATAGATGAAGGTGAAGAATATTGGTGGGTGCAGCTTCATTTATACAAGAACAAGGAAGATGACCACAAGAAGATGGGACTTTGGATTTTCACCAACTCCGAGATGTATCCATCATTTCTAGACTCAGCAAGATGTGCTGCTTGGTCAGCTATAAAGGAACTTGGAGAAAGACTCAAGTGGAGGCTTCATAATACTCAGCAAGACCTCAAAGAAGAAAAGGAAGATACTACTATATTGAAGGAAACCATAAACCAACTTCAAGGTGACATGGAAAAGTTGGTATCTGAACTTAGTGTTCAACAGGACCTCATCACCACCAAGGATGAGCAGATTGCCAATCTACAGAAGCAACTGGACCAGAACAATGGATCTGCTTAGAAGAGTACCAAAAGGCCTTAGTTGGACTTCCATTTAGAAATTTTCTTTTTTTATAATCGATGACGTGTAATAAACGTTATGGTCATACCGACTTGTGGATGATCATACCTCCCCGTTTGTTTGAAAACTAGTTTGCTTGTTATGATGAATGTTTGTTAGATATTGCTTGTAGGATAAATTGTTTTGATCTGCTATTTTGGGTAGGAATTTTTTTTCTTCTTTAGACCTCTTCTATCTAATTCTCATCTATGCTAAGACCTAAACTTGTCCTAAAACCCAAACCAAAGTATTCTCAACGACAGAACAACTGCATTGACCCTCAGTTGGAGATAAGGATAGAGAGTACAACAACGAGAGGTAGTATTTCATATACAAGAGACTGGAACCTTTCGCAAGAGGGTGCACAAAGGATGATACCCCAAGACTCCAGTAAGCTAGGATGGCTAAAGGATACCTCGCAAACAATAGGAAGACACCCCGAGGTGAAACTAATGTGGAAGTAATACTATTCAACCACCTCATGCAAGAAAGGTGGAAAGAGCAAACAGAGCAATGGAAAGGACAAACGGAGCAATGGAAAGAGCAAACAGAGAAATGGAAAGAGCAAACAGAGCAATGGAAAGGATTTTAATTCCTCTTAAATGGCAACCAAAGGATCTACAACTTAAGGATTATTGCCAGGAACTTTGTTGAAAACCTCTAGCTAGGAACGATAGATTTTGTTTTCAAAATTCAAAATAGGATTTGGGAACTTGATTCCAATTTCAACAAAACTTTGTTTAAAAACCTAGTGAGGTTGACCGAGAGTTAGAATGCAAGATGCACCAAACCAAATGCAAGGTAATGATTGGGTGCGACATGGATTGGCCCCCATGACGACTACTCATATTGTTCGCTCTTGTTATGAGGAATGGTTAATCTAGTGGGACATACCTACATGAGAGACGATGTCATTAAGCCATAACCTTAGGAGGATAATACATCACATCCCTTATAGTGAGCCAGTTGCCAAAACATAGGAATACGGTGAGAACTTGGACTTTTGAACGACTACACGAATCGGAAACGTTTTGCTTAGTGGGCTTTGAATACGAAGGCTGTTCAGCTTCGGCTGCTACCTGTTCGATTCACATTCCCGACCCTTCATTTCGACTCCCCACGTGGCCTGTTCGGCTACCTCCCTGAGCCTATAAAAGAGAAGTCACTCCTCTCCCGAGAATCACAACAGAGACAACCACCACTACCTATGAGATTTCCTCCTGGTTTCAAAGCTTTACGCCACCGAAGTCTACCCCATCCCGACCTGCGATGTTACGAGACAACTCTCCGAATCCCTGAAACTACTTTCCTGCCCATGAGAGCTTCATTAGATCCCTTATTCTTGCAAAGGAGTTCATCTTCGAGAGATGATCAAGTTGTCCAACGTCATCCAATGACTATGAAGATGGTTGCGAAAGAAATTCTTAAGGACCATCTGGTACTAGTGGCAGATAGTATGATGAGCACCGGTATCAAGAAAAGATTCAACAATGCTGGTTATAAGGCGACCTTCCGTCCCTTAAAGGTGCAAGTACCTCTTACAGAGTCCACCTTGTTTACCCCTATGAAATGCTTGAGAAGACTGCAGAGAGATGCCATCCTAATTCTTTGGGAATGTGTGGTCTCATCATGTTCGTGGGGCAAGCATGGAGTACTTAGCACTGAGTCATCTTTTGAGATTCTGTAATGAAAATCAGCTAAAAAGCAACAAGGAGTATGGTGATGGCCTGTATGCTGTCTTGGCCCTGGTGAGGACCAACCAAGAAAAGGCTAGATACGCATTCTTAGAAGATGTGGACTACCTTGTTGATGACAACGCGATGGATGATATCTGCTTATCACCAGAATTGGATGGAACCCTTGGTATGCCCACTTTTGAACATAGTATTGATTATCAAAACTTCTGAGAAGGGCGGTTCAAGGAAAATGACACAACAGTGAATGCAAGCTGGGAACAAAATGCAAGTGCCTAAGGAAGCATCAAGATACCACCAAGAGGAATTTTCTTTTAAGGGTGGTAGCCACCCAGATACCTAAACCCAGATAACCTAATACCTACTTTCTTTCTAGCCTTTCTCCAATCTCGAGGACGAGATTTCTTTTAAGGGTGGTAGTCTGTAACATCCCAAGATTTTATCAAATTTTGGGGGAAATTTTTTTTGCCTTTGTTTTACTTGAGATGTTTGAAAATCCACAGGGATTTAAAAACTTTTGAGTCTATTTGAAAGCTTTATTAGAAAACTATTTTAAACTTTCTATTATTTTCTTAAGGAACCTCTTTGAGAAAAACCAAAAATCAAAATATTATTTTTCTTGCTTTTAATCAGCTTTATGCAAGCTTGCTTGCAAAAGATTATTTTACAAAATTTGCTTTATTCGATATGGGTTGCTTTTTCAAACCATAATTGAGTGTGTTTCTCAATCATCATTTTATAAACTATTATTTTACTATTTTAGAAAGAATCGAGTTCAAACTCTATTTCTATTTTTTTATGCAAGCAAAGCCATTAGGCTCAATTAAGATCTTTTATTAAAAATCTTGTTTTGGTTCTGAAAACATGTTTGATATTGGATTAAAACCTTTTTGTGAATTTTACAAAATTTATGAAATTGGTTTGGCTTGATTTGGATTCAATATGCAAATTCTAGAAAGGAAATAAGAAAACAGAAAAAGAAAAGAAGAAAAGAAATGAAAAATAGAAAAGGGCCGAAGGGAACGGTTCGGCCCAGTAAGTGGATTCAACCCGCAGCCCAGGAAGGAAACCCGAACCGGTACCGTTTGTTTACCCTTTCGCTCTCTGACGTGTGGGCCCCACTCGTCAGGCCACGTCATCTTCTTCTTCCCTGGACCGAAATCGCCGCCGGAGACCGAGCCTCCCGCCCGTTACTCCCCCTCATCAATACGCTTGAATCCCGTGCCATTTCGACGATAACCCGCGCCTATAAGAAGGCCTCCACCCCCTCTCCATTTCCCCTCTGGTTTTCCTCCTCCACGCCGCCAGGCTGCCCCAGAATAGCTTGCCGGAGTCCGCCATTGCTGCCGCTCCTTTCCGTCGATTCCGACGACTGTGAGGTACTCTGCCACCTCCTCTGGTCCCTAATATTCTTCCTATCCTCGGGCGCACGCACTGATGCCACCAAATCGGCCAGGAATGCAGGGAATCGAAGCCCACGACCTCGTCCGAAGCACGCCGGCCCTCGCAACGACTCCAGCCGCCACTCCGCATCACCAGAGGAAGCGATTGACGTCGCGGTTCTCGCATTCGAGCTCGTCTCAACATTCTGCACGCCGTCCATCCATCCGCCAGCTTCGGGAGCCTCTGGAACGTCGCCGCCGACCACCGTCTGGCCGCTGCCTCGCCGAAGCTGCTCGCCGAAACCCTAGGTAACGTGGCATCATCTCGTCCCTCCTCTCCCACTTAAATCCGACGGTCTCGTTCTGTTCTAATACCGAATCGGTATGGTGCAATCTGAGCCCTTAGATCTAAATCCAACGGCCCCGTTCTATTCTGCTTACCGAAACGGTACCAACCAATCGCAGCAGGCCACATCACAGATCTCGTCGACCCCTAGTCAAACCGGTCAAGTTTGATTTCAAAATTGAAATTCAAATCACAGATTTTGTACTGATCTTGTAAAATCAATATAAAATCTTCTGTAAGTCCAAAAATTGCAAATAAGATACCGTTGGAATCCTTAGAACATCTACAATCCAGTAGTACAATAATATCCTATATTTTATGGGTTCAATTTGAATCTATTTTCAGATTTGAATCAAACTCTCTGTTAGCTTGTTTAATTCATATCTTTAGAACCAAGTGTCCAAAAATTACAAATTTGTAGTCTCTGGAATCCTCTCAACTTGTAGAACATCATAGAATCAATAAAATCCAAATTTGATACGTGCACAAACCTTGTGCATTCAAATCTAACCAAATCACTAGTATGACCATATCTTGAGTTCTAAAATTTATTTTAGAATGATTCCACTTGCAGTGACTTTGTATTACTGCAAGCTATCCAGTAGCATCACTCCCATAATTTATTGAACCATGTCACAATTATTCAAATTCTAATATGAGGATTTGAGTAATTTCCATTATAAGAATAAATCTATTTCTGTTCAGTAACGTTTCCTTCTACCATAGCAAAACTTATAATCTTACCTAGTCATCAATGTTATCTAAACAACAATCTGATCAAGATCATATTCACTTAGACCTATCTTGTATAGTACCCACTTATTCAAATTACAAATGTGTCATTTGAGTAAAGTGTGATACAATCTCAATCATGGATTCTATTCTTGCTATCTTTGTGGTGTTGATCTAATCCACATTTTAGCACCTATCCAATACTCCATGTACCCAATAGAAACCTTAAACCATAATCTCAAATGTTATCCACCCATACTCAATCCTCTGTCCACTTGATCCTGATTTCATGTGTAGAACTATTCAATTAACAAACGAGTTAATTGAGTAACACAATGTGTCATGAATCCTTACCCAATGTCTAAGTGTTATGCATACTATTTAAGAGTAATTGTTGTCACATTTACTCAATAGTATGGTTGTGCACTATTTGACACTTATGTGATGTAGTTCACATGAGTTATTCCAAGTTTCATTCATGCTTTGATAAAGCATAAAGGCTTCATCAATTATGCCCTGTTTATCTAAACTTATTTTGTCTAATTCATATTTATTCAAATTGCAATTGTGCTACTTGAGTACAATATGAATTCAACCCAAACCTAAATCCTATTTTGTTAATGTGGTGTTGTTATAACCCATACCATAGTATGTGTTATACACCATGTTGATCAATGAACCATTTGAGCTATGCTCTCAAATATCAATCATTCATACCCAATCCAATGCCTACCTAGTTTTGTTCACATGTATGGAACTATTCAACTTGCAAATGTGCTAATTGAGTAGTTCAAGCATTCTTAAAGCATAAAAACTTCATCAATTACATTTTGCCTAGTCCAATTATCTCTCAAATCATTTTGATCTTTCCCAACTAAGCTCTTACAATCCCTGATCAATTGCCAAATCTTTCTATCATAACCTATCAATAAATCTAAATCCTTAAACAAACACTTTTTCAATTGCTTGATTTGTTTGTTTATGCTTGTTTGGAGTGTTTATGTTATGTTATTCCTGTGCTATAGTTTATGCGGAGGACTGCGTGCTTAGTTGAGGGAAGAGAAACATCGTGAACCTCAAAAGGCAAGTGACACACATTCTTGACCTACTTTTCAAATACTGCATTAGTGTTTTTAATGTAGTATGCATGATAGGTGTTCTAATGTTTTCAATTGCAAAGACTTTGCAAATGCTTAGATCCTAATAGTGTGAAGCTATCCCTCAAACTCTACCTTGCTAGGATTGAATATCAAATTTATGAAAATGATGATGCCAATGCCATGCTGTGTATGATTTGTAAAGATGAAAATTAATAACCTAATGAACCACCTGGGTGCAATCTTGTGGCTACTCAGGGCCACACACCTGGCTATCAACCCAGGACATGTGTGGTGGTTATCACTTGAGAGTACACAACTCAGGACTGCACACCTAGCTATCAACCTAGGACTTGTGTGGTGGTTATCACCTGAGAGTATTTTGTATTGGTTGTACCTAGGAACAGAGAGAGGACATGTCGCGCGAAAGGAGTCTCATCACCATTTCAGAATAATTAAAACTTGAATAGTGACTACTTAGGGCTACACACCTGACTATCAACTCAGGACATGTGTGGTTGTTATCACCTAAGGGTCCTCACCAATCCCAAGGCTAGCTACTTAGGGCTACACACCTGACTATCAACTCAGGACATGTGTGGTTGTTATCACCTAAGGGTTACCTTGGGGCTTTAGTTGAACCAAGCTACTCAGGGCCATATACCTGGCTATCAACCCATGGTATGTGGTGGTTATCACCTGAGAGTTATTCGTGTTTTGTTGAGTAACTACTCAGGACTGCACACCTGGCTATCAACCCAGGATTTGTGTGGTTGTCATCGCCTGAGGGTTATTCTAGTTTTGTTGAGTAACTACTCAGGACTGCACACCTGGCTATCAACCCAGGATTTGTGTGGTTGTCATCGCCTGAGGGTTATTCTAGTTTTGTTGAGTAACTACTCAGGACTGCACACCTAGCTATCAACCCATGATTTGTGTGGTTGTCATCGCCTGAGGGTTATTCTAGTTTTGTTGAGTAACTACTCAGGGCTACACACCTGGCTATCAACCCAGGATTTGTGTGGTGGTTTTCACCTGGGGGTTATCTTGACCCTTAAAGTTTATAAAGGTTTAAAAATGTTTTGATTTGGAAAATATAGGATAAAAATTGGCTTTATGCAATTCAGCCTTTGAGATCCACCAGCCAAATATCATGTAGATAGCTTTTTCACAACAGCCACCAAATATGTGTCATTTGCCAGTACATCATTGTACTGACCCCTCTGGGGCTGCATATTCAAACATGCAGGTTTTACTCCGAGTAAGGAACCAGGAGTAGGATCTCGAGCTTACATTCCAACATGTCTACCTGTGGCACTTGATGAAGATGGAAGCTCACTGCAACTATGCTTTATGCTGTGTACTCGTAAGGTTGAAGACCTATGTAACTGGATTTACGTTGTAATATTGATGCTATTGCAATGATTACTTATTTTGTACTGTGGTGCTATCTACTGATCCAGGGAATAGCACAGATACACAGGAGTTCTGCCTTTAGCAAAAGGCAGGGCGTTACAACAACTCTTAGGGTTCCTGGTGTCAGCACGAGGAATAGAGGCGAACCCAGAGAAAATACAGGCAATTTTAACAATGGGGAAACCCAGGAAACTACACGACGTACAGAAGCTCGTAGGGCGCGTCGCGGCACTAAGTCGTTTTGTTGCTCGATTGGGAGAAAAAGCGCTCCCGTTTTATGCACTCATGAAAAAGTCAGATGGTAAGTTTGAGTGGACAGCATAAGCAGACGCAGCTTTTGCGCAGTTGAAAAAAGTGCTCTCCACACCACCAGTGCTGGTCGCACCAAAAGAAAAGGAGCCATTACTACTCTACATCGCTGCAACCCATCAGGTGGTGAGTACAGTATTAGTAGTCGAAAGAAGAGAAGAAGGAAAAGCCCACGGCGTCCAGAGGCCGGTATATTTTATCAGTGAAGTACTATCTCCGACAAAACAAAGGTACCCGCATTATCAAAATCTTGCATACAGTGTTTTTACAACAGCACAGAAATTGCGGCAATACTTTGCGGTGGACCCAATTATAGTGGTCAATGAAGCGCCACTATCAAATATATTGAACAATCTTTCGGCAACAGGACGTGTCTCTTTGTGGGGAATCGAATTATCTCCCATGGACATCACGTATGAAAAAAGGAAAGCGATCAAGTCGCAAATCTTGCCAGATTTCACAGCAGAGTGGCTGGAGCTACAGAGCACGGGACCCCCAGATCTATCGAGTGTCTGGACAATGTACTTCGACGGTTCTAAGAGAGTCCAAGGCGCAGGCGCAGGAGTAGTCTTGATATCGCCGCATGGCGACAAATTGAAGTATGTTTTAAGGATGAGTTTTTCACAGGCTTCTAACAATGAAGCAGAATACGAGGCTTTGTTGCATGGAATGAAGATGGCTAAAGCATGTGGAGCAACTCGCCTAAAAATATTTGGAGATTCCAACCTTGTTGTTCAGCAAGTTATGAACAGGTGCGACACAATCAATGACAACATGATGGCCTACAAGAACTTATATCACTATCTCGAAGGAACATTTGATGGATGCGAAGTCTCGCACATCAGCAAAAACAGCAATGAAGAAGCCGACAACTTAGCAAATATCGGGTCACAGTGTTTACCCGTACCATCTGGAGTATTCTGGGAGGAAATAGTGGAAAGGTCAATAAAAAGTGTCAAAAGTTTGACTACTGCAACAGGCTCGGGGGCTACGCCGGAGCCCGAGGAAGTCATGATGATAGAAGAAACCTGGATGCAGCCATATCTCACATACATGATAAATAAACAGTTACCAGAAGATGCAGTGGAAGCCAAGAGGATAACTCGACGATCAAAAGCATTTGTCGTGTTGCAAGGAAAATTGTACAAGAAGAGCATTACTGGCGTTTTGCAGCGTTGTGTAACGCCTCAGGAAGGACAAGCAATATTAAAGGATATACACGGCGGAGTGTGCGGCCATCATGCCAGCAGCAGGGCAATAGCGGCAAAAGCGTTTCGAGCAGGATTTTATTGGCTAACAGCCATCGAGGACGCGAAAGATATAGTCCGAAAGTGTGAAGCATGTCAAAGATTCGCATCTCGACCGCACGCGCCAGCAACAGAGCTACAGCCAATACCATTGTCTTGGCCCTTTGCACAATGGGGCCTTGACATGGTGGGAAAGTTGCACAAATCCTGGCCAGGAGGACATGTTTACATGTTAGTGGCAGTCGATAAATTTACCAAGTGGGTGGAAGCGGCTCCGGTAACAACTCAAGATTCGACAGCAGCAATCAACTTCATCAAGTCAATAGTTTTCCGTTTCGGTGTACCATATAGCATCATCATAGACAACGGGACAAACTTCACTTCGAAGGAATTCAAGAGTTACTGCGAAGGACTAGGAGTCAAGCTCAAATTTGCATCTGTGGCACACCCGAAGACAAACGGGCAAGTCGAAAAAGCCAATGGCCTGATATGCAGTGGGATAAAAAAGAGGCTCTTAGCACCTCTCGAGAAAGCCAAGAGCGCTTGGGTAGATGAATTGCCCTCCGTTCTTTGGAGCCTAAGAACCACGCCTAACGCAGCAACTCAAGAAACTCCTTTCTTCCTGGTCCACGGCGCAGAAGCCGTGCTTCCAGTCGAAGTTACACACGAAGCTCCAAGAGTGACGGCATATGACGAAACAACATCAACAGAAGCATTGCAAGACGATGTCGATGCACTAGATGAAGCAAGAGATAAAGCATTAGAAAGAGCCACACAGTATCAACAGAGCCTGCGAAACTACCATAGTAGTCGAGTTCGTCCACGATCCTTTGTGGTGGGAGATCTAGTTTTGCGACTCAGGCAGGACAGCCACGGCAAATTGGAGTCCCCTTGGGTGGGACCTTACATCGTCACAGAAGTGATACCAGGAGGAGCTTATCGACTACAAGACAAGAAGACAGGAAAAGATGAGAGCAACCCGTGGAATGCGGAGCAGCTACAACGTTTTTACGCGTAGAATAAATCTAGTGGTATCAGTAAACTCGAGTTAGCCTTCGGAAGCCAGAACATGAGGCCATAAGTCGGGTTCCTTGGGTTGAACTCGACAAAATTGTAAAAATATTTCTACTTCTCCGCTCGGGGGCTTCAACCCTCAGGTCGTACAAAAGAAACTTTTATCACGACATGGAGATCTCTTACACTACTAGGTTGTGCAGACAACCCGATATTCTTCAAAATAACTGGTTCACAAAGAACCCGATATATATAAAGCACACCTCAGAACAATGATTTGTTCTCATGGTACTATTAAAAGCATCAAAGCAAAGTACGAGTATTCATTACATATAGTACGGCAGCAAGGACACTATAAAAAGAGATTACATAAAAGCAGATCCTAATGAAAGTGGACTTCCGCTTCATATTCCTTCTGGCACTGGGTGTCGTCATAGATCTTCACATCGAACTTCGACATGCCGATGTGGTAGTCGAAGGTCATGAAGAAGCCTTGGTGGAGGTCGTGGTCTTCTGCAAACTGTGACCAGCCACCCTTGAAGTATTGTTCGCCGTCGCCATCATACCAAACCTCCACTTCGTACGGAGTCCCTCCACCAGATTGATCGCGAAGAACCGCTTCTCGCAGTTCTCGCCCATCCATGAACTTGGTGAAATTAAGCGGCAGGCGCTGAATCTTACGGCACTGCACCATGGCAATGCAGAAAAAAGAAAAAAATCTTGGAGAGGCAGAAGGAGCAGCAGGCGGAGGAGCGCTCGGACCTGGGGCGACGCCAGTCACCTTGGGTTTGTTCTTGCTACCAGGTGGACGGCCAGGACGACGCTTCACCGGAGCAGCCGATGACGAACCCGCGGCGGTCAGAGTTGTTTTGTTTTTGCTTCCACGAGGACGGCCGCGACCCCGCGGTGCTACTGGAGAGCCAAGGTTCAGACGAGAACCCTCTGCATCAGCCATGTGGAAGATTGGGAAAACTAAAAACCCTAGATGAAAAGAGGAGACAATGCGGCGGAGAAGGATTCTGATTAGGGTTTTTCCCCTTGCCAAAGATGCTTTATTTATAAGCACATATTATCGGGCCCCCTTGATAAGCAAGGCCCATAAACATATTTACAAAGGAGTTAAATTCTGCATATAGCAGACGATAATAACAAAAGGAAAAAAAACATAGATCGAAGGATACGAAAAACCTCGCCTTAGGGCTCGGGGGCTTCCAAACAAGAGAAACTAGAAGGAAGAAGAAGAAGAGAATTTTGAGCCTATGATTGACTACAAGTATCCAACCATAGCCTCGGGGGCTACTCCCATCGGGAGCGCTGAGCGCGCACCCGATAGAAATCAAGACAAGCAACAATGAAGATGAAGAGAATCTACCATGCAAACTTCGACTACGTAGTCGACAAAATATAGAGCAATTACTCCCATCGGGAGATAGTGGGAAGAAGTTAATTCAAAAATTCTTTGATCTTATCAGTCAAAAGAGACTGCGACATGAGATTCTCGAGTTGCGTTATCGCAACGAAACTCGAATGCCGTGATTTATCACGAAGGTAAGACCCCGGGATCCGTCCTATGTGGCCTGGTATACGCACATGGATGCACTCTGCTGGTATGTATCCGTGTCTACGACGTGAAGAAAATCCTGGTGGATGCACTGGGTACCCTGAGAATCACTGGGATTCATTCTTTGTAAGACCTAAATGCGGCAAAAGAATGGGTTTGACCGGTATCCCGAATTCAAATCCAAGGGGATTGAATTTGAAGTAGGTGGCAAGTATCTGTTCCGGCAGTTAACTGACCTCTTGATCCGTCAGAGTTGTCAGGCTTGTTCATCAAAACCCCTTGCGAAATATTATCATAAAGACAAGTCGAAAGACCAAGTCGAAGATTTGAAGATATGAAGAAGTCAAAGAATTAATCAAGTCAGAGATTTAAAGATTAGAGATTCAACCTGAATCTGCAATTCTGGTAGAATCTCAGGGGCTACTGACAAGGGTATAGTTAATAGATCCTGTATGTTGAGTACCCCTGAGGCCCGTTAAGCTAGGCCCAATTGTAATGATAGTCGAGATACGAGTTCTTACCATATGTCGATATTGTAATCTGTATCGAACCCTACCCGATCCTCGAGACCTGGCCACCTATATATAGGGGCCAGGAGGGGACGGTGTAGGCCAGATTGAAAGCAAGCCAGGTTGAACACCCAAGTTTACTTTCGATATACACTTATTCCGACTAACTTTACCTTCGAGTTCATCCGACGCCCTCTTCCCCCGATCCTAAGTCCTTCATCTAGGACATTTGTCGAGTTAACCCCTCGTCACCGGTCCAATTTCCTTTACATTGTTACACCATTTTACTATTACTCGGACTGTTTACTTTCTCGCATACTACTATTGCTTTCCACTCGATACGCTCGTTCCTTTGTTTACAGCAAACCAGTGAGATTGACAACCTCATCGTAAGTTGGGAGCAAAGTATTTAGTTGTGTTGTGTGCAGGTTCCGCGTTGCTACTAGTTGAAGACGCGCTAACAAGTATCGTTAACGGCGCCCTTGTTGGAGTGTCACAAAGCTAGCAAGCATCACCTTCTTAAGTTTGGCTTTCTCCTACTGGACTAACAAACCTTGGTTTCTTACTAAGGGAAAACTGCTGTTGTGCTCATCATACCTTCCTCTTGGGGTTCCCAACTGGTCAGTGATCTATATATCAATACCGTCTGCATCACGCACCGGCGGAAAACAACTTCCTACACTCCTATGCATTCAACAAGATCAAATACTCACATAAATCATGAAACAAATAATCTATCATAGTTTAAATGGACACAAAGTGCAACACACATATCACATAGTTCAAGAACAACTCACAACACGACGTAGTTCGACACCGACATACAACATATGGTTCAAATAGACACAAAGTGCAACACACAATTTGCATATCAAATGCAAGATAGAATCTCACACTTCCGCATTTTCCAAGTCATCGCCTTCTTTTGCTTCTTCTTCATCGACATCTTGGGTTGAAGAAGGAATAGTAGGATCCAAAGAGGCCACGAATCCTCCCGGTGGTGCTGCCATGGCTCCATACACACCACTCACCGATGCTCCCATAGCCCCTCCGGAGACTCCTCCATAGCCTCCCATGCCTCCAAAGCCTCCCATGCCAGGCATGCCTCCCATGGCGGCCATGCCTCCTGATGCTACCGAGTTGATGAAGTAAATAACCGGCCAGTTGGAAAACCCCAAGAGAAGGTTTGATGAAGATAGCAGCAAGTTTTCCCTCAGTTAATAAACCAAGGTATGTCGATCAGGAGAAGAGCAGACAATACGACTGAAGGTGATGCGGACTGGCTTAGCGACAGCTTCGGACAATTTATATATGGCGCCTCGTCCAAGCTTTGCTTTGCTAGCTGCAACGTGGAACCTGCACACACACAACCAAGTACTTTGTTCCCAACTTGCGATGAGGTTGTCAATCTCACCGGTTTGCTTGAAACAAAGGTTATGAGCGTATCGAGTGGAAAACAGTAGAAGTATGCGAGTAAAGTAAACAGTGCGAGTAAAGTAAACAGGTGACAGCAATATGATGGAAATAGGACCAGGGTCCACAGTTCGCTAGTGGTGTCTCTCCATAAGATAAATAACACATGCTGGGTAAACAAATTACAGTTGGGCAATTGATAGAATAAAGATAACGTGATATGTCAAGAAGATCACTATGCGATTTACTCTGGGCATTACAACAAAATACATAGACCGCCATCCAACTGCATCTATGACTAATAATCCACTTGTGGCGAATCAATCCGAGAACTCCACAAGTATTAAGTTGCGAACAACAGATAATTGCATTAAGCAAAGTGTGTAATGTAAACAAAGCATATGCCCTTGAGCATATGAATGTTGTTTTCTCCCTAGTAGCAACAACACATCTACAACCTTAGAGGTTTCTGTCACTCCCCCAGATTAAATAGAGGTATGAACCCACTATCGAGCATAAATACCCCCTCTTGGAGTCACTAGCAACTACTCGGCCAAGATAGCTACTAACAACGGAGAGCATGCAAGATCATAAACAACATAGAGATAACAAAAGATATATTTCAGTATAGCAACTCAATCATAACAACAATATTCATCGGATCCCAACAAACCAAACATGTAGAATTACATAACGGTGATCTCAATCATGTAGGGCAGCTCATGAGATCTAAACATGAAGCACATGGTGGAGGAGACAACCATCTAGCTACTGCTATGGACCCATAGTCCAAGGTAGACTACTCACTCATCGCTCCGGAGGCAAGCATGGCGATGAAGAAGACCTCTGGTGGCGATTCCCCTCTCCGGCAGGGTGCCCGGAAGAGCTTCTGGACCCTCCCGATCTTCGGGTCAACGGCGGCGGCGGATCGCGATGTGTTCTGGAAAATTGATCGGGTACTTAGGTTTTTTTCGTCGGGGGGTCTTTATAGGCGAAGGGGAATCGTCAGGAGTGGACTGAGGCGGTCTCACACGTAGGGGGCGCGGCCAGGGCCTGGGCCGCGCCGCCCTGGTGTGTGGCCACCTCGTGGCCCCATTCCGTCTCCTCTTTGGATCTCTGGAAGCTTCCGGGAAAAATAAGACGTCAGGAACTTGTTTTGTCCAATTCTGAGAATATTTCCTGTGTATCACTTCTGAAACACAAAAACAGCAGAAAACAGGGAACTGGCACTGTGGCGACTTGTTAATAGGTTAGTTCCGGAAAATGCATAAAAGTGCCACGAAGTGTAACGAAACATTAGGCAAATGGTGTAAAAACAAGCATGGAGCATCAAAAATTATAGATACGTTGGAGACATATCAAGCATCCCCAAGCTTAACTCCTGCTCGTCCTCGAGTAGGTAAGTGATAACAAAAGAATAATTTTTGAGGTGACATGCACCTACACAATCTTGATCATATATGTAAGCATTTGTGAGCTGGTATCATAAGAACTTAAAACATGGGCATGAAGATATAATCTTGACAATAAGAACTTAGCAACCATGTTGTAAACATGAAAATGAACACAGACAAAAGATCATAAAAATGAAACAATGAAAGTCAAACATGTGTTCAAATCATAAGGAAAAACATACAAATGGTTTTCAGCTTGTCCTTCATGGAGAGCAAAACATAAATGCATAGGACACCTTCAAGTTTAAGAGGGCGACTAGATACAAATAATTTGAGAACAAGTGAAACCAACAATATGAATCAATCAATGAAAACTTTGGGACAATGCACATTATACTAAGAATGACAACTTTGCTCTCTTATGGTGCATAAAGAAAGAAGGTGGTGACTCAACAAAAAAGTAAAAGAAAGGCCCTTCGCAGAGGGAAGCAGTGATTGCAAGTTTTATAGACCTTCAAAAATTATATTACTTACTGGCTTTGAACTCTCATTGCCCCCATCATAAGCATCTTGAATGGTTAGAGTTAATGCGAGAACAATTATGATGCATATGCTTGACAAATCATAAGTCGAAAACCTCGTGCCCCGTGAATACGAGTACCCAAACCTCATGCTACTTTACTTAGAGTCCCAAGCAAGGCTCTTGTCATTGTAAGTATATATGTATCATCAAAAACCGCCAACGGGGTACCTCCGTGCCCGATGACATGGAACAAGGCCACATCAAAATGACAGGACAAGCAGACAATGAACACCTCGACATCTCTTTTATTTGCCATTTGTTTAGCTTTTTATTTTGAGATGCGTCGTTGAATGTCCACCATGGGTATGCTGCAAATTTCTACCATGAATTATGCATGGCTTAGATTGGCGGCCCAGGCGTTCCCCTAACACATATACAAACTCCATGATCCCCACAAGATTCCCAATTCATTTCACACTGCGGGCATCCATAAACAAAAGATCACGATATCAACTCAAATAAGAAGTGCAATGTTGAAAGCTTGCCCCATGACAACATGAATGGGCTAGAATCCAACTTGCAAATTGCAAGCATAACAACTCAACATAAGAGACCACAATGTCAAATTTTTAAGAACAGGAAAAAGTAAAGTGTGCCTTCCGGTTCGTGAGAGCTTTACTGACAAATTTTCGCATAACACTGGTAAGAGTTTAATTTGAAGAGAAGATAAAAGCAAGTCAAATTTACTTGGAATAGCAAATTGCTAGTAGGTATGTATGGTGGACACTTTGGAAAACTTTGGCTTTTAGGAGTTGGATGCACGAGTAGAGCTCATACTCAGTACAAGGCGAGGGCTAGCAAAAGACTGGGAGCGACCAACTAAGAGAGCAATAATGGCCATAATCATGCAAAGCGACAAAGCAACATTAAAAGAAGCATAAGATGGCATCAAAAGTCAAAAAATAAATGATCATAGAGGCTATTGGCGTCTTTGTAAGAGTCTAACATGTGTGAGCATGCACCAAGTCAACCCAAATAAAGCATCAAGGAGAAAACCAAAATAATGCTTCCATATAATAAAAACAACGCATGATTTTTTCAAAGGCTCATTAAGCAATCTCAGTTATTTGAGACAAGTCATGCTACAGCAAAAACACTAAGCATACTATCAAAAAGACATCAAGCACGACATGAAAAAGCCTAAGCCGCAGTCTACACAAGCTCCTTCTTGTACCACTTTTTTGCATAAAGCTTTTTCTCTTTTCCAACACCATTTGAATTTTTTTAAGACACCTCTTTTGATGAAAACCAATAAAGATCAGAGGAAAAAATACACCTTGATGAAAAGATATGACAAGGTCTGAACGCAAATCAAGGCGAAAACGAAAACCAAAAGCAGTAGCGGAAAAAGAAGAACACTCGGTGAAATTATAAGAATGAAAAACGGAGTGTTCTTGGCAAATGAAAACGAGTACATCTCCTCCAAAGGAAATTTGTTGGGGTCCAACCATTTATTGCAGCAAACAAAACTAAACTAACTAAGAAAACTAAAACAACTGACGCTCCAAGAAAAACACATAGTGCATGAAGCAATAAAAATATAGTGTTTTGAAAGGTGACTTGATTTTTGCCGATGAAGAAGGGGTGCCTCGGGGGCATCCCCAAGCTTTGATGCTTGTACTTCTTGGATATTTCTTGGGGTGATGCATGGGCATCCCCAAGCTTGAGCTTTTGTCCATTCTTCAACTCATCTCATCATTCTCCAATCCCTACACTTGAAAACTTCCTTCATACAAAACTAAACACAATTCTATTAGCAACATTAGTGCAAGCATAACATATAATCAACCTCTTTTTGCTTCAGGTTTCAACCCAAAACCACCACATATAAAGTATATACTACTGTAGCAACTTCCCCAAAAGTTCCATGATCAAAAGAACTAAAAAAGAAAGCGATAAAGCGGCAAAAACGAATAGTAGCAGAAATCTGTTAAAACAGAACAGCTGACAAAGGTCGAATTTTTGAGGGGTTTTCTGTTGCTCAAATCAAAAAGTGTTCAACTAAAGAAAGTTTGGATATAACCTGGGGCATATGCACAATAAATCGTAGGTCCAAAAGATATACAGAGAATTTATACGAATTTTTACGGTGCAGCACCAAAAACAGTTTCAGGACAGCAACATCCCCAAATCTTTACCTCACTCGAATTAGAGGCTTCTCTTGGTACAACAATAAAATAAAAAGGATAAGGAGCGGTGATTACAGTAGTAATGACTTCCAAGACTCAAATAAAAGAAAAAGTACTGGAAATAAAACATTGGGTTATCTCCCAAGAGTGCTTTTCTTTAACGCCTTTGAGCTAGGCGCAGAAAATTGCGAATCAAGTAATATCAAGTGATGAAGCATCAAGCTCATAATTTGCTCTAAGAATAGAGTCAAAAAGTAATTTCTTTATTTTCCTAGGGAAGTGTTCCATACCTTTCTTTAGTGGGAATTGATATTTAATAGTGCCTTCCCTCATATCAATGATGGCACCTACAGTTCGAAGAAAGGGTCTTCCCAAAATAATAGGACATGAAGCATGGCATTCAACGTCCATAATGAGAAAATCAACGGGAACAAGGTTATTGTTAACCACAATAATAAAATCATTAATCCTTCCCAAAGGTTTCTTCTTAGCAACATCAGCAATAGGAACATCATAATAACATTTTTTAAGAGGTGGTAAATCAAGCATGTCATAAATTTTTCTAGGCATGATAGAAATACTAGCACCTAGATCACATAAAGCATGGCAATCAAAACCATTAACATGCATATCAATGATGGGTTCCCAACCATCTTCTAACTTCTTGGGAACAGAAGCTTTTTGCTGCAACTTTTCATCCCTAATTTTCATGAGAGCATTGGTAATATGCTTAGTAAAAGCAATATTTAGAGAACTAGCATTGGGAGTCAAAGCAAGCTTTTGCAAGAACAAAATAACTTCAGATATATTGCAGCCATCAACATCAAAATCATTAAAGGAAATAGAGCTATCATCTCCTACACTCCGAAAAATTTCAGCACTCTTTTGAGAAAAAGTTTTGGCAGTTTTAGGCTTCTTAACACAAGGAGTGGGAGTTTTCTCTACACCAATCATAGTAAGAGGATTGCTAGCATTAGGAGCAAGTTCATTAGAGGTAGTAATAGTACAAACTTTCATATTCCTAGCAATCTTATCCTCTCTTTCCCATCTAGCATGCAATTCTGCTAACAATCTAAGATTTTCATCAATTCCAACTTGAATAGCATTAGCAGTAGCAAAAACATTGTTCTCTTTCACATCATTAGGCAACACTTTTAATTTCAGAAGTTCAACATCATGAGCAAGGCTATCAACTTTAGAAGCAAGAATATCAATTTTGCCTAACTTTTCCTCAACAGACTTATTAAAAGCATTTTGTTTTACCATGAAGTCTTTGAGCATGACTTCAAGTTCAGAGGGCGCGGCCCTAGTGTTGTTGGAGGAATTACCATAAGAATTACCATAACCATTACCATTGGTAGAAGAATACGGCCTATAATTGTTACTAGCAAAATTGTTCCTATAAGCATTGTTGTTAAAATTATTGTTTCTAATGAAGTTCACATCAACATGCTCTTCTTGAGCAACCAAAGAGGCTAAAGGAACATTATTAGGATCAACATGAGTCCTATCATTAACAAGCATAGCCATAATGGTATCAATCTTATCACTCAAGGAAGAGGTTTCCTCAACAGAATTTACCTTCTTACCTTGTGGAGCTCTCTCGGTGTGCCATTCGGAATAATTTACCATCATGTTGTTGAGTAGCTTTGTTGCGGCGCCCAAGGTAAGGGACATAAAAGTGCCTCCAGCAGCTGAATCAAGTAGGTTCCTCAAAGAAAAATTCAGTCCTGCATAAAAAGTTTGGACAATCATCCAAGTAGTCAGTCCATGAGTGGGGCAATTCTTTATCATAGATTTCATTCTTTCCCAAGCTTGAGCAACATGTTCATTATCAAACTGAGTAAACTTCATAATATTGCTACGCAGAGATATAATCTTAGCAGGAGGATAGTATCTACCAATAAAAGCATCCTTACACTTAGCCCATGAATCAATACTATTCTTAGTCAAAGACAGCAACCAATCTTTAGCTTTTCCTCTCAAAGAAAAAGGAAACAACTTGAGCTTAATAATATCACTTTCTACATCCTTATATTTCTGCATCTCACATAGCTCAACAAAATTGTTGAGATGAGCTGTAGCATCTTCAGTACTAGCACCAGAAAATTGCTCTTTCATAACAAAGTTCAATAAAGCAGGCTTAATCTCATAAAAATTCGCAGCAGAAGCAGGTGGTGCAATAGGAGTGCAGATAAAATCACTATTGTTCGTGCTAGTAAAGTCACACAACTTGGTGTTTTCAGGAGTAGCCATTTCAGCAAAACTAAAAGTAGACAAGTAAAAACAACTACCAAGGATTCTATTTTTTTTGGGTTTTTGATATAAAACGATGCAAGTCTAAATAAAGTAAAGCAAAACTTAAAACAAAGTAAAGGATGTGCGTGTGAAAAACTCCCCTTGCAGAGGTCTTCCACTCTTCCCCGGCAATGGCGCCAGAAAGAGCTTGATGCTACCGAGTTGATGAAGTAAATAACCGGCCAGTTGGAAAACCCCAAGAGAAGGTTTGATGAAGATAGCAGCAAGTTTTCCCTCAGTTAAGAAACCTAGGTATGTCGATCAGGAGAAGAGCAGACAATACGACTGAAGGTGATGCGGACTGGCTTAGCGACAGCTTCGGACAATTTATATATGGCGCCTCGTCCAAGCTTTGCTTTGCTAGCTGCAACATGAAACCTGCACACACACAACCAAGTACTTTGTTCCCAACTTGCGATGAGATTGTCAATCTCACCGGTTTGCTTGAAACAAAGGTTATGAGCGTATCGAGTGGAAAATAGTAGAAGTATGCGAGTAAAGTAAACAGTGCGAGTAAAGTAAACAGGTGATAGCAATATGATGGAAATAGGACCGGGGTCCATAGTTCACTAGTGTTGTCTCTCCATAAGATAAATAACACATGCTGGGTAAACAAATTACAGTTGGGCAATTGATAGAATAAAGATAACGTGATATGTCAAGAAGATCACTATGCGATTTACTCTGGGCATTACAACAAAATACATAGACCGCCATCCAACTGCATCTATGACTAATAATCCACTTGTGGCGAATCAATCCGAGAACTCCACAAGTATTAAGTTGCGAACAACAGATAATTGCATTAAGCAAAGTGTGTAATGTAAACAAAGCATATGCCCTTGAGCATATGAATGTTGTTTTCTCCCTAGTAGCAACAGCACATCTACAACCTTAGAGGTTTCTGTCACTCCCCCAGATTAAATAGAGGCATGAACCCACTATCGAGCATAAATACCCCCTCTTGGAGTCACTAGCAACTACTCGGCCAAGATAGCTACTAACAACGGAGAGCATGCAAGATCATAAACAACATAGAGATAACAAAAGATATATTTCAGTATAGCAACTCAATCATAACACCAATATTCTTCGGATCCCAACAAACCAAACATGTAGAATTACATAACGGTGATCTCAATCATGTAGGGCAGCTCATGAGATCTAAACATGAAGCACATGGTGGAGGAGACAACCATCTAGCTACTGCTATGGACCCATAGTCCAAGGTAGACTACTCACTCATCGCTCTGGAGGCAAGCATGGCGATGAAGAAGACCTCCGGTGGCGATTCCCCTCTCCGGCAGGGTGCCGGGAAGAGCTTCTGGACCCTCCCGATCTTCGGGTCGACGGCGGCGGCGGATCGCGATGTGTTCTGGAAAATTGATCGGGTACTTAGGTTTTTCCCGTCGGGGGGTCTTTATAGGCGAAGAGGCATCGTCAGGAGTGGACCGAGGCGGTCTCACACGTAGGGGGCGCGGCCAGGGCCTAGGCCGCGCCGCCCTGGTGTGTGGCCACCTCGTGGCCCCACACCGTCTTTTCTTCGGATCTCTAGAAGCTTCCGGGAAAAATAAGACTTTGGGAACTTGTTTCGTCCAATTCCGAGAATATTTCCTGTGTATCACTTCTGAAACACAAAAACAGCAGAAAACAGGGAACTGGCACTGTGGCGACTTGTTAATAGGTTAGTTCCGGAAAATGCATAAAAGTGCCATGAAGTGTAACGAAACAGTAGGCAAATGGTGTAAAAACAAGCATGGAGCATCAAAAATTATAGATACGTTGGAGACGTATCACCTCCCATACCGGCCATGCCTCCCATGGCGGCCATGCCTCCCATACCGGCCATGCCTCCTCCAAACATGGGCATGCCGGCCATGCCTCCTCCAAACATGCCTCCTCCAAACATGCCGACCGTGGGTGTGTTCATGTTGGCTAGCAACAATCTCTTCTTGGCCAACACTTCGTCGCGAGCAAGGTTGATGTACTCCTTTTGCCTCTCATCCATGTGGGAAGTATCCATCAAGAAAAGCTTCCTCTCCTCCTCCACTAGGCGTAGGTGCTCCTCATTGGCTTGCTTCTTCTCCTCCAAAGCCAACTTCCTCTCTTCGTTGGAGGCTAGCCTCTCCTCCAAAGCGGCTCTCCGAGCCTCCATGGCATCCATAGCCTCTTTCTCCAAGTTTCTTGCAATCTTCCTATCTTCATTTGCTTGCAACCTTGCATTTGCAAGCCTTTCCATAGCAATGGCAATGTCGTCATCTCCGGCCTTCTTTCCCTTCATATCCTTGGTAGCCTTCCTACCAAGCACACTTTTCCTTGCATTGTTCACCGAGTGAGGAGTGGAGCTTCTCTTCTTGCCTTCCTCACTTGAATCGTCATCATCGATGATCGTTGCTTCACAACCAGTTGCATTGGCGGCCATGGTTGTCGCATCCAATTTCCCGCGAGTCTTCCATTTTTCTTCATTCCCTAGCACTTCATAGCAATGATGCATGGTGAATGGCTTGCCAAGAATCTTGTTGCCTTTCTTGTTCTTCTTTCCCACATCTCTAAACAAGCCTTGAGCCATAGAGTTCTACAAAGCAAGCAAAAGAGAATAGATTAGGTATATGAACAATAATCGTATGCATCTCAAGCGCGCCATATGGTCAACATATCCATCTCAAGCAAAAGAGAATAGATTAGTAGAATTGCTTACCCTATCCATCTCATTTGTGCCACTTGGGTTAATGACATCAACTTGCGCTAGCACGCCCGACCACTTTTGGCAATCGGTGTTGATGCCCGACCAACGAGACCGAAGAGAACGCATGGTTCGCTTGCTCCCACTTGTGTTATTGGCGTCGAAGTACTCCTTCATCCTCATCCAATAGATTTCTCCTTTTTGATCGGTACCGGTTGTTGGATCCATTCCAATTGTCAACCATGTCTTGCAAAGCAACTTGTCCTCCGCTATGGTGTAGTTCGCCGTCCGACCGGTAGGGCGCGATTCAATCAACCCTTCTCCTTCCTCATCGATATCCTCATATTCCTCATATGCCTCAATGGTGATATCATCGTGCATAAACGAAGATCCAACATCCATTGTCTCCATGAAAGTCTCATCATTGACTCTACATTTGCAATAAAATTCGTGATTCTTCGGCTATGTATGCAACAAAACTAAAATTTAGATAAAAAGAAGTGTTTTTACCTCTCCGACACTTCATCGAACACCAAATGTGCGCCGGATGGGTCGGCGGACGGAGGCGCCGGCGGTGGATGGTTCATTGATGGAGGCGGCGGCGGAGGCTGCGCGCGGCGGGGTGCACTTGCCTTCACTTTTTTCGGCGCCGGGTTACCGGCGCCCGCGGCTGTGGGCGGGCGTTTGGACGCCGGCACCTTCCTCCTCGGCGGCGCCCGTGCCTTGCTGGGGGCCTGCGCGGCGGGCAGCTGCGCGGCGGCGGCGCTTGTGTGCAGCGTCGGCCGCCGCGGTCGGGTTTGCCGCGTTGGGCGGCGGCGCGACGGAGGAGGAGGCGGCGGCAGTGACGGAAGGTGGAATGGAGTAGGGAGGGGTCGGTGGGGTGCCGGAGGGCACGTCCATCGCCGGAATTGCGCCGGCAGCCGCGCGGAGGCGAGGATTGGGCGGTGGGGCGGCGACGCGCGGGGGAAAATTTCAGCGCGGGTCTTTTTCGCGCCTGCCTCGATCGATGCCGCGCGCTGGAGCCGGAGCCCAAATTTTAGTGCCTAGGATAGGGCAAACCGGCCCGCGCCCAAAAAAATTTGCAGCGCCGCGCCGTATGCAGCGCCTGCTGGAGGAACATTTTCGCGATCCGACGCTGCATATCGGCGGTTTATATAGCGCGGGACCTATATAGCGCGTTTGTTGAAGATGCTCTAAATATATACGTGATATTGATCCTAAGAAAAGTAGACGAGTCCTAGGGCGTCGACTCGGGAAATAGTCGAGCGCCAATGTGCAAAGGCAAAACTCCCAAGTCCCAACTCAGCTCAATCCCAAGACAACGAACCCTTTCCCTCCCACTGGAAGCGCTACACAGACGAATACCTGCAGCAGACCCTCTGATCAAACGCACCTCCCCCTCGGACGGAGAGGGGCATCAGCCGTCCATCTTCGGCGCCGGCGGGCTCGACTTCGGCCGCGGCCATGTCGAAGAAGAAGGCGGTGACGACGATGACGCTCAAGGACTTCCACGGCGGCTCCATCCCCTCCGAGCTCCCTCTCCCCTCCGCTCCCGGCGTGTAAGTTCCCCAAACCCTAACCCCGTCCCCTCCTCACCCCGCTTTAACTGACCAGCCGTTCGCGTTCCCGCAGCTCTGCACGGCCGCCGGACCGCCCCACGGCCGCTCCGTCCCCCTCTTCGGTCGCATCCGCGCGGCCCCGCACCCCCGCTGCCTCCTCCGCCGCCACGGCGGCCGCCGCGATCCCTTCCTTCCTCACCAACCCCTCCCGCATCGGCCGCCACTTCGACGAGGACGAGCGCACGCCCTTCGAGCCCGCCGCGCCCCGCCGCCCCGCGCCGTCGCCCCCGTCGTTCCCCTCTGCGCCGGCGGCGGGGGTGGGACCCGCTAGATCTGGAACCGGGAACGCCTGGGGCGCGAAGAAGGAGCCCGCTCCAGCCGCGGCGCCCGCTGTTCCCGCGGCCACCGGCGGTCAGATCTGGTCGGCGACGCGCATCGCCCAGGCGAGCGCCGTGGAGAAGGTGATCTCCGGCAGGTGGCAGCTATCGAAGCCCTCCTCCCCGACCGCGCCTGTGTCGGCACCGGTGCTGGAGACTCAGATGGCCCCGCCCGAGATGGAGAGGCCAAGGTCCGTTGGAGCGAGAGAGTTTGACGGTGTCATGGAGAGGCCAGGGCTGGTTGGAGTCAGAGGGCCGCCCAGTGCCATGGATAGGCCGAGGTTGGTGGCAGTGAGAGACCTGGACGGTGCCATGGAGAGGCCAAGGTCAGTTGGACTGAGAGGGCCGGATGTTGCCATGGAGAAAGGTGTGGAACAGGTGAGGCCTGCATCACATGAAGGCAGGGTTGGGGAAGTGAAAAGTGGAGAGGTGCCAGAGAGGCCCAAGCTGAAGCTGCTTCCTCGTTCTAAGCCAATCGAGGCCCCTGCACCATCTCCTACCTATGTTGAAGAGAAGCAGGTTACCCCCTCTGTTCCTTCCCAGTTTTGTGTTGATCTCATTTCTCTAAAAGAGCTGTATACCCTTCGGTGCCGCCATTCCGCATAGCTTGATTAGTTTGGATCTAAGCACTAGGGGCGCACCTTGGCACCTGCCAGTGCATTATACGTATAATAGAGCCCCGTTGTTCTGAGTGCAAATTGAAATCACATGCCTTGCATCCAATAGCATTATAGCATTAATACTGATCGGTATTGGTTATTTGAGCGGAGTTTACAAACCATATACGAGATATCTTCATGTGAAGCTAGTTCGATTGGATTATATAGCTTTCATTGTTATTAGGATAATAGTTTGATATCAGTAGGGTCGCTATGACATTGTGGAAGCTTAATCTTTTTCCTTGGTGGTGTGTATAACAAGTAACAACTATATAGGTCCATCCGGTCCCCGTGATTGCAAGCGTCGTGCAGGTTGAGGTTGTTCATGATGTGTACCAGAATGTGATTTCGGCTAAAACAGGAGTGGCAGGGGCAGATACTGAAAGCAGGTCAACAGTGGATCGACCACGGCTGAATCTGAAACCTCGCTCTAATGCAGTGGGTCAGTCTGGTGAAAGTGCTGCAAAGGAAAGGTAATGTGATGCTTAGCATTTTCGCGGATGGTGTTATCGTTGTTGTAGATACTCTTAAATTATTAACTTGATCGTCTGTTGTTTGTTGTAAACAGGTGTTTATCTGTTGCATGCCCTGTCCCTTTTTTATGTACAATACAATTTAACCTGTCCAAGCACATACTTATGTTCCATCTTGTATTAACATTATATTTAGGCATTTCTATTGATCAATCTATGATCAGTGTCAAGTTGGGGCAACTAGAAGGAAAAGTGGTCTGCTCTGTTTGTTCCCATGCATGTTCTGTGCTGTGTGCAGTTTTGAATAGCTATTACGTTGTTATGGATTTTTTTCTGGTTGATAAACCCAATGTATATAGCAGGGTCGTTCCCCTTCTTTTACAGTTGGCATGTAGACTTGTCTTTCTCTTTCAGGGCAAGTTCATATCATTATAGCTAGTAGCCTGGTACCAATTACCTTGATGTCAGTATTTTGCTGTTCGGAAATTAATTCCCCTGAGTCTCTTATTGCATTCTGTATGTTGGTCTGTGAACATTTTAATAGCATGAGAACGAGTTTATTTTAAATTTAATTATTATAAGGGTTAAAGTCATAGTTCTGTTTTCAGTAGTAGGATACGCAAGAGCACCAGATAAGGAGATGTATGCTATGAGTGTCTTGAATAATAGAATGACATCTTGGTGCTGTTTTCTCTAATTTTAGTCTCTTCTGTTCAGAGAAAACTTGGTACAATTGTTTTGACACTGTATACTGGTGCTGGGTTTGTTAGCAAAGCTGATTTGCTTGACAAAAATCATTATCCTAGTCATAGTCAATTTACTGTTGGAGGAGTATTTTGTCAATACAATGTTATTATAATTATTTTGATGATGATGTATTAACTTATTTATTGTTTAATGCATTAGGCCATCACTCTTCGGTGGTGCTCGGCCCCGCGAACAAGTACGTGCTTTGCTTTCCTGCTACTCATGTGCCTTTTTGTGTTATTTTATGTTTATTTTTCATTCAGTTTGAATGAAAACCTGAGTGTTCTGTTATAAACTCAGGTTCTCAGAGAACGTGGAGTAGATGCTTTGGCAAGTGATCTTGAGAAGACCTCTCCAGTTGGCAGGTAGCTAACATATAGCCCCTTTAGACACCAACCAATATAGCTGCAGTAGTTTTACTTGACATTAAATAGCCTTTTGAAGTTAAGGGACATTGATTGTTGTTGTTCATCTTGAATAACTTATCTTGATTCTTCCTAGTCCCTTGCTATGATATATGTTGTGAATTTCTGATCTTGTTTCCCTGGAGCTACCAAGTGACAGACAATATGGAAGTAGGAAATTGAATAGAGCAGAAATGCTGAAAGTTACAATTCGTATAGCCGTGCACCTTGCCTAGGCTTGAATGCTGCTTTCGTTTCATTTGCATGCATCTGAAGCTACAAATCAGATTCGATAGCATTCATATATTGCTGTAATAAATCAGTGTTTTTATACAAGTGTCAAGGAAGGTTGCTGACGAGCTAATTTGTAGTTTTTTGCCTGATTGTCTTTATTTTTCAAGTACCAACAATTGTACTCCTCCGACCATAATTACTTGTCTCTAGCTGGGTGTATCTAGGCACTAAAATGTGTCTAGATACATCCATATAAGCGATAGGTAATAGTGGTCGGAGTAAACTGTTTTTTGTTTACTTGTTACTAATAATCGATGTGGTACTTTGTAGGTCTAAAAATGAATTTGCAAAGGTTGAACAGAAGGTTGAAGCTATGCCCATTAACCCTTCAGGCGAAAAGGCCGATAGTTTTCCATCTGGTCAGAGAGGGCCAAGAAATGCTGATAGGAAAGATTATAGGCGGGATATAGACAGGGCTGATGCATATAGGCCTACACGACGTGAGGAGAACAGGAAGGTTACTAGAGATGTGGAGAAGCTGTCCGAGCAACAACGCCCAGAGCCTGAAACCTGGCGTAAACCAGTGGAGCCACCAAAGCCTGAGCCTACTGCACCTCGCTTTGGGAAGGCAGCGACCGCATTGGAGCTTGCCCAGGCCTTCTCCAAGTCCATGTCTGATACTGTACCACAGTCTCGGTTGACCAGTGTTCCTAGTCCAAGAGTTCCTCCAAGCCCTGGGACTAGGGATCAGGTTGGCTTTTCTAGGCTCACTGACAACGGGGCATTGCACTCTGGCTCTTCACATCGAAAGATCAACGGCTACTGATCCTGGCGAACATACACTATGATCCCATGATGACATGGTTCAAATGCCATGGCCTTGCTGAAGCACACTTATTTATTGCCATGTTCAGTTGTTCAGCATGGGGAAGTCAAATTGTCGTCTTGGTTTGTGGCACAGAGGGGTGCTAGTTCATTTTAGCAAACAAAAGTTCCTCTCCTAACTTGGTGGCCCATTTCCTCTTGCCTGTGATTTAGCTGGGGAATAATTGCTACCCTTGTATTGCTAGCTGGCGATGCCTTGTATGATTCTGGCGTGCGTGCTTATTTTAAGATGTGCCAGATGAGGATGCATATGTGCACACCTATCCACAAATGATTTCACTGTGTTATTTTTCAGATCATTTCATCATCACAAGTTGATTATGAGTAAAGGACGCATAGCTCTTGAATCTAATTGTACAATTGATCTTCCTTTGTTTTCTTTGTGTGGTGTGCTTATGACAAGGATGCCTGGATTGTGACAGTAAACATGAACTATTAAGTGTTCTTTGAGGCCATCGGCAATCCATCTGAGTAGAAAATCATGAAAAAAACGATGGAAAACACAAGTTGGTCGAAGCAGAAACAATACACATATGCACATCAGTAACAAGCACGAGGAATCACAGGAGCATCAGCTTTGCAAGCTCAGATTTGAGCAGAGCGGGGTTATGGCCCAACCACACATTACAACACCACGCCACGGCGAGCTCGCCTGAGCTCAGAACAGGAAGGCCGTCGGTGCAAACGCCGGCAATGCCGAAGGTGGCCCGAAGCGCCTGCAGGTAGAGATAACTTGGTCAGTTTTGGGGCCATGATCTGCATCATCGACATACATAGGATATCGAAAGCAGTTTGAGGGCCTGATTGGAATGTACAGGAGTTTCACATGAATCAACAGTTCAATTTCCGGGGGAACTAGTAAAAGGAAAACCCGTGTTAAAAACATCTGCAGAAGATATCCCGTTATGTTAGATCCCCGATGCTTTTGCGATTTAGGACTGCCTACCAAAGATTCTGAAGGGCAAGTAGAAAAAGTGGCAGTAGCAGCAGGCATCAGGGGTCACAGGCTCACTTGACCAGGCAGCGCAGCTTGTGTTTTGACTAACGATAAAGCAAAGAAAGTCTCTTTCCTACACATGCACTAACAATAAGGATGGTGAGCTTGTCTCCAGACGAGATTCCATCTGCAGGTCGCATGGTGCGTGGTCCATGCAGTTCAGGGATTCATAGATCTTTTTGATGGTCCACTGAAAGTACTATCCATGGACGGAAGAACAGCTTAAATCAAATTCAGAGATAAATTGATAACTACTAATTCTTGACTCTGTTAGTGGAAATTGAACGGATAATAGGAAATCGGGCAACAAATTTCAGGCATTGCCTTGACGATCTCAGTTGTTTTTTTTTTTTCACTTAACTCTATCTACACTGATTTCTGATTATAATAGGAAGTGCATGCTCGTGATGCACAACCAGAAGAACAGCTAGGCTTAAGTCTGCACTCACCAGATAATCATCATAAACCAATTAAAATGAACTGCATGTGTATGGAGCTAGTTGACGAAAGGTAGCGTTAAAAAGACACAATCGCACAACTAGCTCCTGTGAACCCATCAACTAGCTCGAGTCAACTTTCCCTGTGTTCCAACTAAAATTAGGTACTCAAGCAGCTGACCAACGAACAAGTTGGTTCAACCCTTATCTCTCCATCTTCCAAACAAGCAGATCAAGATCACGATCCACGGCGCACAAATGTGATGACAAAACTGCGTGCCGTATCCGCATGGGTTATCGCCACGGAGGCTTATATTTATCTGTTATTAGAAGCAGCCGTGGCCCACACAGGGTTCACATTTTTAATGTACTTTTTCCGATTTTCAACTTTTTCACCATTTCAGCCCAAGTATCTCCGGGATGCATGAATTAAAGCCAAAACTTATTCAGACTTCATGACAAATTCTCAAAATTTGGTTGAACTTCAGTCAAGTTCAAGCTCAAATTTGGACACTTGGCTAAATCAAAGAACTGAAAATTCAGAAGTTTCACGCAAACTAATCGCGCCCAAAGAATTACTGAAATTTTTGGGAACCCGCCCACATGGTTTATTACCGAGGGTCCGAGGCACGCGACCATCGACAGCTAGCATACCCAACGGCGCTCCAGCCTCGCCGGAGGAGCTTGGCCGCGCACCGCCGTAGGCTGGCCAGAAGGTCAACGTACACGCGTTGCAATCGCGCCCGTCGCACGATCGCTCCCCCTTCCCACGCCGCGGGATCCATGAACACGACACCATGATGGACACGAGCACGCGGCAGAGAGCTGAACTCACCGGAAGTCGTCGTAGTCGGTCGGGGACGCGCGAGGCGACGGCCTGGCCTTCGCCTTCGCCTTGGCCGCCGCCGGCTTTCCCTTCGCCTCGGCCTTTGCGGCGGCCAGCGCGGCGTCCTCGGAGATGGCGACCAGCGTGGGCTTCCACGACGCCGATCCTGACGACGACAGCCTCCGCCGCCGCTTCTCCGCGGCGGACGTGAGCGCCGCCGCGTCCTCTGGCGCCACGGGAACCGGCTCCGGTGCCATCGCCGCCGACGATGTCCGGCGCGTGCGCCTCACGAACGCGAACAGCTTCATCGATTCCTGCTCTAGGGATAACAGGAGCTGAGCTAATCTTGCACCAGCTGCCACTAGGGTGGGTTTTCAGGTTTGTAATAAGCAGGCTCCGGCCGGTGATGATGCTTATTTATTGTATCCTCGTGGCAGGCTTGCACCACTTGCTATAGTTGCTAACACAAAATACCAAACTGACCTTAGCCCTCAAGATTTGTTTTACTTAGTTAATTATAATCAACTTTTTTCCATGTGTGAAACAATACAGCACTAGACACAAAGAAATTAAACTTATAAGGAGCAAGGATAGTTAAGTATTTTCTGATAGCAACAGATACTTTTGAATTCTTTGGAGGAATAAAATTATTACGAATTATAGAAACACTAGTTGCTAGCTTTTGTTTATTTCAAGTGAGGTACACATGCACACCATAGCTCCATTTTACAAATTTTATGAGTAGTTTGGGACTTTGGTTGTACTATGTTGCTGTGTGGTTATTTTTCGAAATGTTGTTGTGTGGTTAAGCAACCATTCATGTAAAAGAGACCATGAGTACAAAAACAAAAAGCTGCTGCTCCCTCCCTCCCGGTGTATAGGTCCTGCACGTATCCCTAGGCCGTCATTTCAACAAATATACTCGTAATTTTACAACACAAAAATTATACCATTAGAAAGGACAACATCTAAAATTTCTAATGATATATATTTTATAGTATATGTCTTGTATTACGTTTGTTAAAATGGCGATCTAGGGATACGGGCCCGATACACCGGGACGGAGGGATTACTATTTATTTTGTACATTTATTTAGGAAATAATAGTTACTTCTATACTCTCTCTGTCCATTTTTACCTGCATTCTAGGTTTAGTCAAAGTCAAACTAGATAAAGTTTGACCAAACATATTGTTAAAAATATAAAATCTTATAATATTAAATACATATAATATAAAAGTATTTTTATGATGATTCTAACAATATCTATTTTAAATTGTAAATGTTTATATTTTTTCTTCTGCACGTAGTCAAAGTTAATAAAATTTGACTTTGACTAAATCTAGAATGCAGGGTAATTTAGGACAGAGGGAGTAGGTAAACATTTATGATACTAAAACAGTATGAATAGATTTGTCTTGACATGCAGTTTCGTATTCTAAGTTGACGTCACATATGTTGTTACTCTTTTCTTTAAAATTGGCTAAATTAAAAAGTTTGACTTACTATAAAAGCTAGAAATACATTTAATCATGGACATCCCAGTAGCGCGCGGAACATCCATGTGCTCGGGTAGTATAATTACCCGTAGCGTATGCATGTCCCGTGCGCTACATGTAACCTAGCCCCGATTCTGTAACTTGCTCCCTTAACTTACCCGTAGCGCACTAGCCAAGCATGCTCAAACAATGCGCTACGGATAAGTTGAGGGAGACCAGTCCTCTGGACCCATAAATACCCGTGGCGCAGGGTGTGCAGCATTGCGGTAATCTATTAGGTGTGGCGCATAGAGGTCGGTGCGCTACGGGTATATACCTATAGTTGTTTTTCTAGCAGTGTGGAGGGAAAGTTGGCTTACTACTAGTACTAGCTTATTCGAAAGCAAAAGCATGCCTAATTAATCAAGTACCTAAGAAAGCCTCGATATCTAATATCATTGCTTTGCATAACAAGATTCATAATTTTATCAGGAAAGAAGTTTGGAGATAATCTAATCATAGATTTTACGTAAGGGACTCCGAGATTGCTCTCTCAGCCTTAAAACTCGGATATGAAACAGAAAATCTATCATTGTGTTTGTAAAATTCAGACATTTCACTTCAGATAGATAGCAGCATATTCCCTGCAAAATGAAATAAAGATAGCAGCATCCGGCTAGTCTTTCGGTTCAGATGAGCATCGTCCATCCGGGTAAATAGATTAGCATATACAGTACTAGGAATTTCGACGCGGCGGCATGCCGCGCCCCTTGTCTTAATCTTCTAGCATTAATAGTTAGTGGTAACTATCTTCTTTTGTATCTTCTGAAAATTTGCGGAGTGGTACATTTTATGTGGTACGGTCCGATGGAGCGAAGTGTGGCGTGCCTTCAAGACTTTCTCGAATAAGTGAAAAAGCAAAGAAGAGAGAGAACGCTAGCGCATCTCGAATAAGTGGAGAAGCAAAGAAGAGAGAGGTAGGGCAAAATGACCATGTCGTTCTAGATGATAATCTTGTGGACCGCTTTGGACCGCTTTGTCCATAGAGACGAATATCGAAGTCTATAAGTTAATTGTGAAAATAACTATTTATGCACCGGTGAAAAATTAACGTGAGGGAGTTACATATGGTCGAAGAATTATTGGAGGGTAATTACTGTGGAAGAATTGTCGCAGAGATTTATTACCGGAAAATCACCCTTTGGAAATAACCGTTAGCGGTGAAAACTTCTGCTGAAAATTACTATTCGTGAATCGGTGAGAAATTACCGTTGGAGAGTTACGTATAATCATCGAAGAAATAACGTAAGATATCTACCGCAGGAGAATTGCCGCATCAATTTACTACCACTGAGAAGTTACAACTGACAAATTACCGTTGCGTCACGGATAGAAGCGACTTGTTCGTGCATAAGTGAAAGATTACCGTTGGAGAGTTATGTATCATCGTCACGGCTAGAAGCGACTTGTCATGCACTGGAAAAAATTATCATTGAAAAGTTACGCAATATTAAAAATTACCTAAAATAATTACCACCAGAAAAATACCTAAAATAATTACCACCAGAAAAAATAAAAATATTTGAAAAATAAAAGTGGGCCAAAACACTGTTCGTGCGCACTGTTCACACTTTTCGTGTGCACTGTTCATGTGCACTGTTTCTCCAAAGTCCTACTAGACAGTGAGACAAAGCGGTTAAACATGACCGCTCACACTCATCACTAGACAGTGAGACACTAACTACCATGTCACATCCTGGACACTAACAACGGTTGGATCCTTTGATCTATCGATCCGATGGCTGGTCACTCTTAAGACTCTTTCTTCCCTGACTAATACTTTAATTTAGCACAAGTTGGCCATGAAAATGGGACAAGTTGTGCGACTGCGATGATGTGTATCTGTTCAGCAATTCTTTAATTTTCCCTTGATTCAGTAGCCCTGCTACCGGCTAGTCTTCGATTAGTCCGGTTTGTGTTGATAAGGGTATGGAAACGATCAGACCTGCACGTCACCCTGTGTCTCAATCGACATATGCGCGCAAGGTAATTTCCGTGGTTATCTTTCGTCCTAGGTTACGTAGCATGATGTGAGGAAAGTTAATTGGATATACATATAGGGTGTGTCTAGGGCTATGGCTTAGTAGAATGACGTTATTATATCTCAGTTGCAACTCACTATTAGCACAAATCACGAAGCAATCCAATGATATGGATGTATGATTCCTAGTTGCAACATCACTTGCAACTGAAAAAATCTCAGTTACAACTCCACTTACAACTCAATTGCACGAATCACGATGCAAATCTAATGGTCTGGAATTTTATTGAGGCATAAGCTATTTCTCAATCTACTGAGAAATAGCAAAACCGATACATATACTGTATATAAAGAGGTATTGTGCTTTCACATGAGCACCAAGAGCTAAATCAAACTCTTAGGTAAACATATATGTTTTTTTCGCTTTTTACCCCAGTATCTCCAGCCTTAGCTCATTAATATTGTTCAGCTGTAGCCTGTAGTATTGCTGTCGCGTTCACAGAATCCGAGCAAAATCTTCTTATCAAGTAAAATTGGAAGAATCCATCTCTCCTTTCAGACACCACCCATTGGGAAACATGTGATCCTCCATTTCTACAAGCACCTAAGAGAGGTTTAGTCATTAGTGGCCGTGCTTTTAGCCACCTTCGTGTTACTTTAGAATGTGTAGGAAAAAATTCTTGGTGTTTTTTTTTTCTGGTTTGGACACAAGGAGTAACTTCATAGTGAATTTAAGCTATCTACCCCATACTCCCTCCGTTCCTTTGATTAAGGCATAGTAAAATCATGTTTGGAATTTAATCTATCTACCTAATAGTGAATTTAATCTAACTTCATAGTGAGTAAAATTCAAATTGATACACATAATTACTCCATTTTGTTCTAGTACAATGTTTTTCAGCCTTCTACCTGTTGAGAATCTTTCATTTTACAAAAAATCCTATGGGTGTTGCGTCCTTGCTCATTATTCCTGGCGACCCAACCCCGGTCGCCGTGGGTTGGATATGTGCCATCTTTCATTTCCCTTCTAAATAACATTAAAGAGCAGATGAATACTCATGGCTACCTTTACTTTGATGATGTTTCTAATTTAACAAATCTGATGTCAATACCTCGGTAAAGACATGCAAATTATTTATCATATTTGTCTCTTTCGGATCAGAAATCCAGCTCATCAATCTTCTTGGAAGAAGGCTGCAAAAGAGAGGCTACAGTCATCTCCCATTAGCTCGCTCTAACTTGACTTAATTTAAGGACAGGGCGATACAGCAATCAGCTTGACCCAATCATAGTATGCTGTGTTTTGCATGATTTATTTTAATGAGTTGTGAGTCTTAAACAAGAAGGTTGATAGCTGATATCCTCTCAGCTTTGAAGCAGAGCACTGCATCTAGGCGAGAAAGCTATCAATCTTCCACTCTTCTCAGAAGACAATATAACGTTGCAATCTTAAAACAGGGCTTAAGAAGCAGGATTCCACCCGCTACTGAAAAGGAACACATAATGGAAGTAAAGATGTAAAGCTCTGTAATTGTGCATGACTTCGAAAAAGATAAAGCTAAGAGGGTATCAGCAGGAAATAAGCTCTCGGTGTTGTCATGGCATCAAGTGAAAATCTACAAAGTGATGATTGATGAGAACCTTTTAATCCTCGTAGTACAACTCCATGTGGCATTTGTGGTTCTACCTGAATCTGTGAGAGTTGAAAAGGGACTTTAGGACCATCATATGGCGAGACTGATGGAAAATTCAATGTTTTAATTCAGCGATATAAAAGCCGAGAAGACAGTAGTACACAATGGAGTCCTCTCAGGTTGTCCTTCTGATGAAGTAGATGAGATAAGTAGGTCACTATGTTAAAAAAAAAAAGGTAGGCCACCAACCCAAAAACTGTGCCTCTAAGGAGACAGCGGCTGCATGTGCTCGTGTAACCTAGCCAAAGGAGAACCTGCATCTTTATCTATAGTAAATTTCACTGCAAACCAGATATTTTTAGTATTTCTCACAAATCAAACAAGATTCATTCTTTAGACAACTTCGAAGCAAGCACCAAAATTTAGTATTGACCGATATACCAACAACTAAATTGAAAGGGCACATTTGAGCAATGAAAAAATAGCGCGCTATTTCATGTAATTTATCGCGTTATAGCATATTTGGAGGGTCCACGCTAAATTTTTGAAGTTTTCCTCGCTATGCCGCTGTTTGCAAAATTACATGTTATATCGCGCTAAAACATCATAGAGTTAGCACTATTTCGAAATATAGCACACTATTTTTGGTCAATTGTGGAGTAAGCGAGCATATGATAAGGGTGTGGAGTAGGCAAAGATATGATGGTCGTTAAACATCACTAATCGCATGAAAACATCTATCCATTTCACCGTATATATCATTTATTTTGATGCAATCCTTTATTTTTTAGCTATTTTGAAAATACTATTTTGAAATATAGCGCGCTATTAGCACGTTATAGTGTGCATCGCGTTTGATGAAGGGCCATGCTAAAAGAAATAGCGTGCTATTTTTTTCATTGCATTTGAGAGGAAAATGCACAGTTGAAATGACGAAGTTGAGAATGAAAAGCATAGTTGAAATGATGCATTTGAGAATGAAAAGCAAGGTTAAGAAGAAACCTAACATTAAAATGACACAGTCAAGAACAAAAAAATGCAGGTGAAAGGGCACGGTTGAGTTGAAACCACAGAGGCCACAGTTAGGATGAAAAATATACTTGCTTGAGAACAAAAACACAGTTGAGAAGGAAGACACTACGAAAATGACACAATTTAGAGGGAAAAACTGTTAAAATGATGCACCTGAGAACAAAACATAGTTGAGAAGGAAAAACATGGTTGAGAAGAAAAAAATCAGTTGAAAGGGCGCAATATAGAAGGAAATGTCGAAAACACAACTCACACTCTGGTGGAAACACTTCATTACGATCTGGCATTGTCGACGCGCGCTTGTGTCATGCCCTTGTTGACTGTGGTGGATCAAAGTTCTCCTTTGGGGATAAAAATTCCGAGGTCGACCTACGGTTGGACTCATCATCATGGCGGACATGCGGCGATTCCTTCTTAAAGGCTTTGCCTAGGAGTTATATATATTCTTGTTGTTTCTACCATAGGGATAGTGGTAGCCCAGTGAAGGTACTATTGCGAGGCACGAGGCCTTAGGATCATTTTGTTTTCTTCTTCTTTTTCTGTATGGTTACTATTGCTGGTCTTGCCTGGCATTTTAATAAAGGGTTTTTATCATTCTTGCCACTATGACTGACCCCAATCTCAATTTTTGCCATTTAACTGGTCGAAATCTAAGTCATGCCATTACTCCGTGAGAGCACTTCTCAGTTTTGCCATTCCGTCGACTCTTCATGTTAATATGTAATCACTTTTACCATCTGGAGTCAGGAATGCATTTAACATGTCAAAGATGATGACAATTCAATAATATTTGGTATTACTAACTGATAGAGTATAGAACCAATTTACTTAGGATATGGATCATTGCCTTGAGAATACTTCACATATCTAGTTGTGTAGACATTCAGTTAGTATCTTGCTAACTTCTTTTTAATGATCTGATTCATTGATGTAATTAGTTATGCATATATAAAGAGAGTAAGAGCCTAAGGCTAATCACGATAAATCATTATCACAAACTCGAACAAAGAGTTGGACAATTTTCTTTCTAGAGAGCCGTGTTTCCACAAATATTCAATATCTCAAACTAAAATGCTTCTATACTCTTAAATGTTTGTAATTCCAAACATTGAATAATAAGCACCTTTGACATATTAAATGCATTTCTGACTATGCTCACTCTCCAAATGGAAAAACTAATTACATATTAACATGGAGTATTGATGGAATGGAAAAACTGAAAAGTGCTATAACGGTGTAGTGACAAGACTGAGGTTTTGATCGGTCAAATGGCAAAAATGAGATTGGGATCGGTCATAGTGGCAAAAATGATAAAAAAAACCTTTAATAAAAGACTATGTGCATCAATCAATGCAGATGCCGGAGGTTATCCTCCATTTCAATAAAAAATGTGGAAAATACAACTGAGATTCACCACAGTTGAGAATGGAAAACGCAAGGAAATAACTGAGAAAAAATATTTGTAGAGAAAAACATAGTTGAAAAAATGCGCAGTTGAGAATAAAATGTTGTTGAGAATTGTAAACGCCATTGATACATATCAAAAATATTTCCATTTCACCATAGAATACACCCATCTTGTTTTCTTCTCTTCAGATTAACAATACAACTATTTCAGCACCCCACGAGATGAGACATATGTTGGAGGCCGAAGAGGCCGACGGTCCAGGCCTTCAACACCCCTGGAGGTATCCACCGTGTGACTAATCGGAGGAGATGATGGCTAACGTCATTACCAGGTACGCCTTCTCACGGGTAATGAGGCATGATGAATGACCCATGATGCACTCTATTAGACATATATAATAGCTTCTGTGTATATATCCATGTATTGTACCAACATTGTAACTCTTTCTATTATAAATATACAAGACGGTCGGACCCTAGAGGTCACGAGCTGTTCCCCAAACCCTATTACGTATTACATGGTATCAGACTAGGAAACCCTAGCATGTCTTCCGCCGCCTTCACCGCGCCGCCCTAGCGCCATCGACCGCCGCCCTGGCGCTGTCGACCACTCCCATGGCGCCGCTGTCCGGTGCCCCCACCGCCCCGTTCCCCTCCACCTTAGCCCCCACCACACAGTCCGGTCCCGCCGCCGTGCCCTACTCCGGGGTCGCCGGTGTTGCTCCATCCTCCTTCGCCGGTCTCCCGGGGAATCTTCAAGCGCTTCTCTCCGGGAATCCCGTGAGCACCATGACTGGGCTATAGCCGTACTCCTTCGGCTCGTCCCTGCCCTTCATGCCGACTCCGCCAAACATGGCGATCGCGCCGTTCGTCGCCCCTCCGGCCCCGGTGCCGGCGTCCTACTATGCGCCCCCTACTGTGGCGCCCTCCCCTCTGCCGGCCACCATCTACACGCCGCCGCCATTCCCGTCAGCCCCGGTCGTCGAGACCCTGTCGTCGCCCGCCGTGGCCGATACGGCCCCTGATGCCGAGTCTGTCTCGGACTCCTTGTCAGACAACTACCTGCTTTGGCGCGCGCAGATTTTTCCGCTCCTTCACAGTCGCCATCTTGACGGCTATATTGATGGCACCCTACCATGTCCGCCCAAGCTTGTGTCGGCGGTCACTGCTGCGGGTGCCCGGGTCTCTGTGCCAAACCCCGCGTATCGCGCCTGGGTCGCGCAAGACCAGGCTATACTGTCTGCTCTTCAGTCCTCCCTCACCGAGGGGGTTGCTGGCCTTGTGCCCTTCACTCTCACGTCGCAGGAAGTCTGGGCGACGCTTGAAACAAGCTTCGCGTCGCAGTCCACCGCTCAGTCCATGGCCATCCATCGCCAACTTGACGATATGAAGAAACGTGATCAAACTGCCTCGGTCTACTTCAACAAGATCAAAGCCCTCGCCGACACACTATCGGCCATTGGCGAGCCTCTTCGTGACTCGGAATTCACAGGGTTTGTCCTTGCTGGTCTCGACGTTGAATATGACTCTCTTGTTGAAGCTGTGGCTAATGCTGGCGGTATGTCGCCAAAGGAACTCTACAACCGTCTCCTCTCCACGGAGCAACGTGTAGAGTCTCGCCGTGCAGTTGATGTCTATGGTGAGTCCTCGGCCAATGCGGCCTCTCGCGGTGGTGGCGGCTATCGCCCTGTTGCCCCGCACCCTGCGCCGACCACACCTGGTGGCGGGCGTCCTCCTGCTCCACCGGCACCTCAGTAGCAGTATCAGCAGCGCCCTCCCGCCCCCACCAACACCAACTCCGGGGGGGGGGGGGGCGGCCGCGCCCTACATGCCAACTCTGCGGCATTATTGGCCACCTGGCCTCTCGATGCCACAAGCGCTTCCGTCGTGATTTTCTTGGTATTGGCAATGATGGTCGTGGTAACGAGCGTCAGGCTGACATGGCTACTCAAGGATACACTCAGTCCTTTCCTGTTGACGCCCCGTGGTACTTTGACACTGGAGCCACGGATCACTTGACGAACTCCCTTGGTCGTCTCTCGATCCTGGAGCCCTACCGCGGCAATGACCGTGTCCACACCGCTGATGGTTCAGGTATGCGCATTACACATATTGGCCACACATCCCTTCCAACATCATCTGCTCGCACTCTTCATCTTAAGAATGTCTTCCTTGTTCCCTCGGTCACTCATAATTTACTCTCTGTTCGTAAACTTTCTCGAGATAATAATGTCTTTGTTGAATTTCACCCTTTTGATGTCTTTGTTAAGGACCGAGTCATGAGGGACATTCTTGTTAGAGGTCGGTGCCGCCAAGATCTCTACTCTCTAGATGATCCTGTCGTCTCTCAGGTGTTCAGTGGCGTCCGCACTTCATCATCGCATTGGCATTCACGTCTTGGTCATCCAGCGTCTTTGATAGTCAGTCATGTTCTTCAACGACATGACCTCCCTACAACCCCTAGTCATAAGTCTTTAGCAGTTTGTGATGCTTGTCAACAAGGGAAGAGTCATCAACTTCCATTTGTTTCATCGAGTCGTGTGGTTAAACATCCTTTAGAGCTTGTGTTTTCAGATGTATGGGGCCCTGCCCAAACCTCTGTGAGTGCTCATAATTACTATGTCAGTTTCATTGATGCCTACAGCTGGCTTTACTTGATCAAGCGTAAATCTGATGTGTTTAATGTGTTTGTTCAGTTTCAGTTGCATGTTGAACGACTCCTTAAGCATAAAATTCTACATGTTCAGTCAGATTGGGGGGGGGGGCGAGTATCGCAACCTCAACACCTTTTTCCAAAAGCTTGGGATCTCACATCGTGTTTCCTGTCCACATACACATCAGAAGAACGGTGCTGCTGAACGTAAGCACCGTCACTTAGTCGAAACTGGCCTTACTTTGCTTGCTCATGCATCTGTTCCCTTTCGGTTTTGGAGTGATGCTTTTTCCACAGCTTGCTTCTTGATTAATCGGCTTCCCACTGGTGTTCTCGATATGAAAACACCACTTGAGCTTCTCTTTCAAGAAGTTCCTGACTACACTTTTCTGAAGGTCTTTGGCTGCGCGTGCTGGCCACACCTTCGCCCCTATAATCGTCACAAACTGGAGTTCCGCTCTAAAAAGTGTGTGTTTCTTGGCTATAGCTCGCTCCACAAAGGTTACAAGTGTCTTCACGTCCCTACCAACCATGTCTATATTTCTCGTGATGTCATCTTTGATGAAAACGTGTTCCCATTTTCTACACTACCATTCACTTCCTCATCTCCACCTTTGCATTCCACACCTCTTGCATCTGACCAATTTGTTGATGTTGCATATTCGCCTGTATTGTTGCCTAATCATGGTGCAGGAACTGGTCGTGGTGCTCGTCTCGAGCTGCTTGATGAACCCTCTGAGCAGCCCGCTCCTGTGCCTCCGTTGCACATTGCTCCTCCCGTGGCTTCGCCACGGTTGCCCTCCAGCGAGGCTGCATCATCCTCGCCATGTTCTGCACCGTCATCTGCGGGGCTGTTTACGCCTCCTACGACTGGGTCGCCAATCGTCTCCTCGGCTGCGCCCTCGTCGCCCATGTCGTCTGGGCCTCCGTCGCCCCTGTCGTCGCCTCCGCCTGGGCCGCCGTCGCCCTCGTTTGGGTCTTTGCCGCCCTCGCCTGGGCCTCCATCGCCCTCGTCAAGCTCGTCGTCGCCATGTGCGACTCCTGATGCTGCTTCGCCCCTGCATGGGCCGCCGTCGCCAGTCACATCTGTGACTTCTTCACCCGTTGTGGCATCGTTGGGTCCTTTCCCCTCTGCCCCGGATCCTCCTCCGGCTGTGCATCGACCACATACACGGAGTCGCAGTGGTATTGTGAAGCGTCGTGAACGTACTGACGGTACTGTTGCTTGGCTTACTGTGTGTGTTGCTCAAAGTAAGTCTGATCCTACAACTGAGCCTCGTCATTACCTTGCTGCTATGCAAATTCCACACTGGCGTGCTGCTATGGACCTCGAAATTCAAGCTCTTCGTCACATTGGCACGTGGACCCTGGTTCCATCTCGCCCAGGTATTAATCTTATTGACTCCAAGTGGGTGTTCAAAGTGAAGAAACATGCCGATGGGTCCATTGAGCGCTATAAGGCACGCCTTGTTGCCAAAGGGTTCAAACAACGCTATGGTCTTGACTATGTAGATACCTTCAGTCATGTCGTCAAGCATGCTACTATCCGTCTCCTGCTCTCTTTGGCTGTTACGCGAGGCTGGTCTCTGCGTCAGTTGGATGTTCAGAACGCTTTTCTTCATGGTGTACTGGAGGAAGAAGTCTATATGCGCCAGCCTCCTGGTTTTGTTGATGCTGATCATCCCCAGCATGTGTGTCGCTTGGTTAAAGCGATCTATGGTTTGAAGCAGGCTCCTCGCGCATGGCACGCTCGTCTTGGTGCTGCTCTATCTGCTCTTGGTTTTCGACCATCTACAGCTGACACGTCCCTCCTCATTCTCCAGCGTCCAGAGGTGACTATGTATCTTCTGGTCTATGTTGATGATATTATCCTTGTCAGCTCCTCTGCTTCTGCCACTGATCATCTCATAGCTGCCTTGAGTTCTGAATTTGCTGTTAAGGACTTGGACAAGCTTCATTACTTCCTTGGATTGGAAGTTACTCACCATGATGCTGGTTTGACGCTTACTCAGAAGAAGTACTCACTTGACCTGCTTCGGCGTGTTGGCATGCTTGAGTGCAAAGGTACTTCTACACCTATGTCCTCCACCGATCGTCTCTCCACACTTGATGGTGCGTTGCTCTCCGCTGATGATGCCTCTGAGTATCGCAGTGTTGTTGGTGGTTTATAGTATCTTACTATTACCAGACCAGACATCTCCTATGCGGTTAACCGTGTCTGTCAGTTTGTTCAGTCTCCACGGGAACCTCACTGGTCTGCTGTTAAGCGTATATTGCGCTACGTCAGTCATACATCTGCTTACGGTCTGCACCTGCGCCCTACTTCTGCTGGTATGCTTTCAGCCTTCTCTAATGCGGATTGGGCTGGAAATCCTGATGACAGGCGATCCACGGGGGACATGCTGTATTCTTTGGTCCTAATTTGATCGCCTGGAGTGCTCGCAAACATGCTACAGTTTCTCGGAGTAGTACTGAAGCTGAATATAAAGCTGTGGCCAATGCTACAGCTGAGATCATATGGGTGCAGTCCTTGCTTCACGAGTTGAGAGTTTCTCAACCTCGACCTCCTATCCTTTGGTGTGACAACATCGACGCTACATACCTCTCCTCAAATCCAGTATTTCATGCCCGAACGAAACACATCGAAGTTGATTATCATTTTGTGAGAGAACGTGTTGCACAGAAGCTTCTGCAAATCAAGTTTATCTCGTCCAAAGATCAGCTGGCGGACATCTTCACCAAGCCTATGTCACTTCCTCTTTTTGAGGGCTGTCGACGCAATCTTAACCTCTTGAATACTTCAGGGCATGGTTAAGATTGAGGGAGAGTATTAGACATATATAATAGCTTATGTGTATATACCCCTGTATTATACAAACATTGTAACTCTTTCTATTATAAATATACAAGACGGCCGAACCCTAGAGGTCACGAGTTGTTCCCCAAACCCTATCTAATCTATCTAAACTAATAATATTGCTAGAGGTATGGTCCGTGGCTCGCAAGTACACTTTCAATTCACCTAAATTACGTTTTTAACTACCGAATCGTTTTCTTTATGTGATTTTTGTCCTCCGTTGTCGTCATCCGAGGCTTCGAAAATAAATAGCGGAGCATGCCACCGCAAATACACTGCCGACACTGGTCAATACATCTCCATCTCGCGATGTGGCCGGCTGGGACAGAGGAGTGCCACTCACCGCCCCTCTCTCCGGCACCACCCTGCCTTCAGCGCACCTCCATCCTTCTCCCCAGGCAGAATATCCCCGTGAGTCAACGCCTCAACGGGTCAGGTGGCCGATTCTTTTCCTTTACATCTCCCCTGGTCCGCCCACGATTCCATCCGGAAAAAAGTAGGGTGGTGGCGGCGGGGGAGGTCGACCGAGCCGCAGCGCTAGGTCGACGTACACGCAGGCTGAAGACCGGGGCCGCACCAGGGTGGTCGAGATGAGCAGCCTGACGCTTCTCGGCGACCGGACCGAGCCGCGACCAATACAAGCGACCGGCGACCTGATTCCGATATAGGCTGCAAGATTGAGAGCCCTGTGAACAAATAGACCTCCACCGCCAAGGCGCCAACACCTCGAGTGCCCCGCGACCGTAGAGAGCTCCATCGCGGCCAGATCAAGCGTCCAAGCGACCAGATCGATCACCTGGCAGACGAGCTTCATGGCAAGCCAATTGCGAGCTATCTGGTGGCACGATATAGACGAGGAGAATGACTCCATGTTGAATTTCGGGATAGAAACAGCTAAGAAGTTGCATCTGGTAGACATTTTCGTGGAGAAGTGAGGGAGAGAGAGAGGAATCGAGAGCAGTAAAAAAAATGCATAACTTTATTATTCACGGCCAATCCCACACAGAGGACAATTAGCGCTGATTAGCCGTCGTCGACTCAGCTCCATCTCCACAGGACACGGGTAATTTTCCACTCTGATCTGATGTGAGTTAAGAGTGAGAGAGGCAGAGAGCACGCGATCTAAAAATATGGATAAGAGTCTACATGCAGGTTTCAAGTTAATCCGCTGACTGATAGAGGTCTTCTCCTGTTTTTATTAGATTTAGATTTTTCTGGAAGGGTGTATATTGGCCAGTTGCAGTTCAAGTTAATATTGTCATACAATCCAGATCATAAGTTCGTCAATGCTTTTATGCATTCTCAGATTCTGAAAAAAGATTCAGCTCCTGCATCTTGCTGGAATGGTAAAAAATCTTTTGTTCATAAGGTGCATAGCTTGAAATGTGTGCCCATTAAACTGTTTTATTTATACAATAATAAGGAACATGGATTCAACATGTCAATTATTGTTGACTTTATGTTGTTTCATTTATTTCTAGAAGATCTTGCTATACAATGATGAAACTGTGTATTCCTTGTTTATATATTATACCTAGAGTGTTTGTGAGATATTCATTTTGTCAATGAAAAGTCCATCAAATTTTGGTGCATGTTTTCATAATTGGTGTGCCATGTCTGTGAATAATTGGCTGGCTCTACCGTAGAAGATGGTTATGATCAACAGTTAATACAAAGAGCTGAAAAATAAAGAGAAGAACATTCGGGCAACACTTTTCTTTTTGTTGTTGCATAGGATATAATATATATTGTTCAATTATATGTATTACATTGTTGGAGCTGATATTAACAAGTGGGGCGATGTCCAAATTGATCACTATAAAATTGTTAGGACTGCTCACTATAAAGTATAAACCAGAGCCCATTTTATTAATTTGTGTTCAGACCTGCAATATTTGTTTCCCTTTGAAAGTGCTTGGTTTTGATTTTTCTGTTTGATGTTGAAATTTGTTCGTGCTCACATTTTGGTAAATCACATAGTGGTCCATGAGAGGCATGATGCATGGGAGGAACTTTAACACTTGCCTTACGCACTTGGAGATGCATTCCACCAATACCACCAGTCAGTAAAAAAACGTTTAGACAAAAAAAAACATCGAAACGTCGCTTGCATCCTAGCGTCCGCCGGATGACCTCCTCCCGAGCAGCGATCCGCCGCCGCCCGTGATACCCCACTCAACAACCGCCACCGGAGGCGCACGCGAGGTTGGTGCTGGTGCCTCCACGACTTCCCAGTGGCGGAGTCAGCTATGGAGAAGCCTCTCGCGGCCACCGCAGAAGGCATCGCGAATAAGGACGACAGCACCGCGATGACGGGGTCGTCCTTCAGCTGCCGAATTTGGAGTTGACAGCGGCGTTGCGCCGCGGCCGGACTTCACGTGGAAGGATGGAGAGGGTCTGGTCCTGGCTGGTCGCGCCGAAGCGTCTGAAGGCTGCGGGTAAGGTGCTCAAGAAGGATGTCGAAGGTGCGGAGACTCTCGCTCCTCGGGTGACGCCTCGGTCCGTCGGATTGTCCTATACATGGACAGCTGTCTGCGGAGAGATTGACACCCAAGCACGCAGAGCCTAATGCTTCAAGCAAGATAAGTGTGCACCCACATCAATGCCTCTCCCCCGACGCCCGCTTTGCATGAATTCGACCATCTTCATCGGTTCCTGGCTTCCTATGAGATTCTCTCTTCGTGTATGTGCAGCGAGTTTCCTTCTAATCCTCTCGCTCAATTTATTTCCATCTTTCTCAACCTCAACTTTATCACCACATCAGGGCCTGTACATGAATAGAGACAAACTGAGTTTCTTTTGTACGCAGAGACCAGGGCAGTAAATTTTCATGTGGTTCTTAAATAACAAAGTTGTGTTAACTAAGGACAACCTAGCTAAGCGGAATTGGCATGGGTGTACTAAGTGTTGTTTTTGCGACTCGGATGAGACTGTCAAACATTTATTTATATCATGTCCATTTGCATGTATTATCTGGCGCATGGTCTATTTTACTTATAATATACCTCCTCCAACTAATATTACTAATATGTTTAGTAATTGGTTGAATGGAGTAGACAAAACTGATAAAGCAAGAATACGCATTGGTGTATCTGCTTTATGTTGGTCTATCTGGACTTGTCGAAATAATTTTGTGTTTAATAAACATGTGGGTACCAATTTTCTGCAGGTTATCCGTATGGTTGCGCATTGGATACAGTTATGGTCCCTGCTACTCCCGAAGGATCAGCGGGAGCCTATGAATACTGGGTGCAACCGGCTGCTGACGGTCACACATGACTTCTATTTCCAGGCTACTGGATGGCGACATATTAGTAGACTTTAGAATGGATAGTCACTTGTTGCTTTTACTATTCTGTTGGTTGATACATGTCTCAACCTTAGCTGATCCATGATTGTAATACTTTGAATTTTTAAACTTCGTAATAAATCGTTGTGTGCATCATCTGATGCAGAGGCGGGGGCTATGCTCCATTTCTAATATAAAAAAATGAGTTAGAGGAAAATAAGATTGGAGGGGTATCTTATTTGTCAAATGAAAAATGCACTTCTAGGAAGTTCAGCTGACTACAATTGTAGCCATGTGCTCTGAAGAACAACTGACTAATTTTTTTTCAGAGTTTTTAGATTGCGGCGGTGCTGAATTTCCGATAACTCTGTGATACTTAATGTCAGAGAAAGGAGGGCCTCAATGAAGAAGGGAGGAGAGACCACGGAAGCACCAAGACAACAAATAAGTGATCTTTCTAAGCTATTAGTATTTTTTTCATTTACAGGATAGAACTGACACATTAAGTTATCTGTTGTTATTTGACCATGAAAGTTACAGCTAATTGGGATTTTTTTTGTTTATATACCAATTTCTATGGATCAAGAACAGAGAAGATAGCTTCTGTTTGCACCAAATGGTGATAGTAGTCGTGGCATGTTGGCGCATGTCGAGGAAAAGAGTGGAGGAGGAGGGAACGGGGCAGTGTGTCATGCCGTCTCAGATTCATTGCCTTCAGGCATGGTGGAGACGGCGGCAGGCGAGGGAAGGGAGGCAACGACACATGAGGATTACTGCTGGCCTCGAACAAGGAAAAGGAGATGAGCGATTTCAGAATTTTTGGTGCTCCACAATCGATTGACTTGGCGTCGCTTGGACTGGGAGTTTGGGATCGCTTGGCTCACTTTTTTTTCAGAATCAGCTCACTTCGGGTGGCTGGGCTAGCAGGACGGATACGGCCCAAAAATATTGCTGACCATGTGCAAGCATCGTGAATGAGCTGGTCTAAATCTATGTGGATACACGTACAAATACAGAGTTCTCACAAAGTTACAATTTTGTCTTAAAAACATAGTTCTAAAAAATAGTAAAATATATTACACTAAAGAAAATCTTTAAATATATCATGTACAAATACATGTCGTCGTTTCTCAAAAAGGAGAGAAGACCTTGAAACAATTATACTTGTCATTACATTGAAAAAGACAAGTCATGGTTTCCTCGTCGTCCCACGTCTGGTCATTGATAGAGCTTGTCCAAGGTTCAGCATATAACAATCTGAGCATATGCTCCCCAATGGTTGCAAGCGACGTCGTGGATAGAGTCATCTAGAAAAATGGTGGAGACCTAGAGGGGATGGGATAGACGTCGAATATGGATTTGGTTGTCTTCAACACTTATGTACATTTTCCCATGATAAAAAAATAGCTTTTAATAATAAAATTATCCATGGTCTAAATAATATTGCATTAAAAAAAGAATCAACATGTATTGAAGTTGGTAATGATGGTATGTTCTGTCACGGGCTGTCATATAAGCGCACACTCTCATGTATTGTTGGGCGTTGTGTCTTCTTAGTCGAGTGCAACAATAATTATAGTTAACCCGTAGCAACGCACGGGTATTCAGCTAGTTACGTATTACACTCTCATAAATTTCAGTGGTGAGGTTTTTGCAGATATTTATTGGTGGCAATTGTCCGTCCGATCCATTCAACCCGCCTCGTGCAAGATGTGCTCTCTCATTGATCATTCTATCGGCAGTAACATGATGGTCTTACATCGCCGGCATGCTCATAATTGGTCTTAGGCTTGGTCATGGACGAAAGCGCAGGCCACGGGTTTGTACACAACTTTTCTTCTGCCAATATATACAATGAGACACAAGATTTAATATCTATCTATCTATTATATACTAAAAGCATAATACAGGAATGCTAAAATAGAGACACCGCGTTAATCTACACCACCTTAATTAATTTTAATTGTTAGATCTAAAATATGTGGCTTAGATTTAAAGATGGTAAAGGTTGCGTAAACTGTAGTTGTTACAAACAACAGTCAACAATATCACGTATAAGGAGTTAGATTTTTTTAGAAAATACTAAAGATCTAGCTAGCCACGGAACAGATCGGGGCAAAGGTGCCAGCCCACGCATGCAAAACTCTCGAAACGATTTTGCCAAATCAAAAAGAGACCTAGCTGGACACGTATATAGTTAATACGTGAAGCATTTGGATAGTGTCCAGTTAAAAAAGAAAATAAGAAAAAAAAAGATAGACAAATGGGAAAAAACGAAGCCAGCTATAGCGTGCATTTGCTAGGACTCTCTCAGAAACTAACAGTGTCTGCTAGCAGTACTCCCTCCGTCATAAATTAGTCATTTTAATTTTATCTGTCTCAATTTTATGCAAATATGCACATACCAAGGTTAAAAATAGCACGCTATTTCTTTTAACGTGACCCTTCCTCAAACGCTATACACACTATAACGTGCTAATAGCGCGCTATATTTAAAAATAACACTTTGAAATTTTAGTCAAAAATATAGAATTTAAGTAAGAAGAAAGTATATAGTAAAACAAATAGATGTTTTAGCACAATTAGTTATGTTTAATAATCAATATTTGGATCATATATTCGCTTACTCAATACCCTTATTATTATTTTGCGTAACAACACCCTTATTATATGATTGCTTACTTCACGCCAGTCCAACAGAAAAAATAGCGTGCTATATTTGAAATAGCGTTGACCGCTATGATATTTTAGTGCAATATAGCATGCTATTTTATAAATAGTGCCATAGAGAATAAAGTTGTAAAATTTAGCGTGGACTCTTAAAATACGCTATAGCGCGCTAAATAGAGGGAAACAGCGTGCCATTTTCTCCGTTGATCTAGACATATATTTGTGTGTAGATACTCCTATTATGAGAAATGTATGTGTAGATAAAATTTAGATAACTAATTTGGAACAAAGAGAATAATAAAAATATTAATGAAAAACATATCGACTAATAACTACTGCTTATATATCATGAGACAAGTTTGTATAGCAATTAGTACTCCTGTCAATAAAAAACTACTATTGCTTGAAATGGACAAAGGAGAGCGCTACGCTGCTCTGTCTGGCCGAAGCATAACGGAAATTCACAACACACTGAAGACACAATGAATTGTGGTAGTCGGTTTAATTGTTAATATATTCTATCAAATGAAGTTTTATGTATTATTAATCACAGTAATATATGTCAGCTATACTACACCTAAGCCTTAACTACACCTTTCCCACATCTGAAGAATTATGCCTCACATGTTGGATATATATCATATCTTAATACGTCTAGATAATATCATATTATTTAAAATGCTGAAAAGTATAGTTTATCAAATTTGCTCATATACGATAAAAATAATGGCGGTATAAATGTTTATTGCGTGGATATATCGACCACTTAATCTAAATTAGTTTGATAGCTAGACCCAGAATTTGCAGCCACGATTTAATTAATGATTATTAAAAGTACCATTTAAAACAACTAGCTTTGACGGGACCATATTGTAAGCCATGGTAAAGCTGAATTAACTAATGGAGATAATTGTAAACTCGCATACCATACCTTAAATGTTTTAAAATAAAAAAGGCACAAAGAAAAATTTAGCATGACTCGCTGTTTTAGGATGGCCTCTGCGCAAGGCCCGGGCAGCTGCTTTGTCTATCAATACATCATGTATCATAATTTTCCTTTTATTGGACTCTCACAATATAATTGCTAACCTGAGATGTGGAAAACAAACTCTCTACAATTAGGTGATGTCATTAAAAACGTAGCGGCATAGCTAGCTAGAACATGGCGTGGATAAATATACTACAATGTAAATTACATATTGATCTACACGTATGCAGTTCAGTATAGTGATTTAAATGTATGCATATTTATGTTTTTTTGGCAAAATGTGCATGGTTGAGTGTAGAAAAAATAATCACAAGACAACTAGATTTTTAATTTAAGTACAAACATAAAACAAGATACAATCATTTCAGACACTCTGGCCACAAGACATATAAAATCTTCATAAATTTTAAAATTTACAGAAAATCCATGGAGACTTCATTCTTTGTTAGGTTGAGTTTAAGCATCTGGTCCACATAGTCACATTCAACACATTGATTACTCCAATAAACAAGCTAATTTCCTATAAATATATTAACAAAATCTTGATCTGAAATATATTACAATCACATAATAAAACTGAAAAGGAGAGATATTAGTAGAATTTCTATTGTAGAACAATAAATCATCCAACTGTCGATACCCTCGCATTTGCGAGGGTCGCTGTGCTAGTTTTCTTGAAAAATAAACCATACAAGTTCTCGCTTGTACCCAAATCTGACTAATCACCCAATTGATTTTTTAGTTTTTGTTTGACATTATCCCCTACACATACTTTTGTCTCTAAATAGGATGAAAGCAGATTAACACAACTCAGAGAACACATGCAAATCCTGTCTAAAACACGTTGCCAATATGCAGTTGTGTCGGCAGGCAGACAAGGTGAAGACATCAAACACACATACGTTCACCTACCCAGTTTTTCCAAGGTAAGCTAGCGTCATGACGCAAAATTAGTGCCCATGAGCCTCTTTTTCTCGTGGCATGTGAGACGTCGCAATTCAGACAAAGCCTAAACCCCACTAGGCACAAAGGCTCAGGCTCTGCAGGAGCTCCATCGAGTCAGTACGTACGTGGCATACATAGCAAGCACACGCTTCAGGTGAACTGAACGTGCAGCGCGCCACTTTCCACGGGCGAAACGATGGATCATTTTCGTCTCTACATTCAGATAGGCTCGACTCGAGGAGCTTTTTGAAGGAGGTGCAAGTACAAAAGAATTACCACGTTCTCAAATCGGAAGCCCTGTCCAAGATGCATGTGTCGCGATCTATGGGGATTCGCTGGTCGAGATCGACCTCGACACACGATTCTGTCGGAATCTTAATTAGGCGCTATTACTTGGTTTTGTAGCAGCGGAGGACCAGCAAGCTAGCTAGAGGCGCCTAGCACTGAGCGATCCCGTTGCCATGTGCTACAAGGCGCCCGCGAGTAACGGACATGGTGATTAATCTACCTACCTAGCGAGATTCAGGCAACTACAAACAAGGGCGCGGCCCTGCAGAACTGCATGAACACAGAAGTACTCCCCGTTTATAAATATAAGATGTTTTAGATTTATAAAGCAAATATATTTAGATAAGTTTTAGTGTATATATTTGAGTGAACCTACATACTAAAAGATGTCTAGATATATTTTATTCACAAAACTAAAACATCTTATATTTATAGATTTATAAAGCAAATGTATTTAGATAAGTTTTAGTGTGTATATTTGAGTGAATCTACATACTAAAAGATGTCTAGATATATTTTATTCACAAAGCTAAAACATCTTATATTTATTTATAAATGGAGAAAGTATGTATGATTTGAAGTTGTCACGGTCGTTTGGGGATTGCCTATCGCATAAACCGTCAACCCGATTCGAAATCTTGGGTGTTATTACTTCATTTTATAGGTGCAGAGGACGAGCTAGAGCCTAGTACTGAGCCATCCTATTGTGCACGGATATTTCCAGGGACCGTGCTATGCCTAGCTTGGGGACGGCACATATCGGCTAGGTCAGTGGACGTCCCATGTTTGCAAACGCAATGCACATCTCATCAGGCAGCTGTATGTTTTATACAATACCGTCCAATTGTCGTGAAAACAACTGAAGGTTCATCCCTCTGCATATTGTTGACTCTCCAGAGAAATGGCTTAGATTTGCGTGTGTTGTCATTCAACAAAAGAATCTCGCGCTTTATCATAACCACTAGAGATGCAAATAGGAGCCCACCAAAAGTTTCACCAGTAGTTCATCTATGTTTTCTAGTTCAAATTTTTACTTAAATTTTAAACTAGAAATCACAATATGAACTGCAAGTGGGATTTTGGTGGAATCCTACTTAACACCTTCAAAACTACTACTAGCATTCACTTCATCTTTTGAGATATTGTTATGAAAGTATCTTCCCAAAACCAAAGTCATATTTTTATCAATGTCAACCCGCAATCTATGTAAAAAAATTAAATTGCGCATTTCATTAGTTGATCACATAAAAGTTATTCTTTTTTAAATGTTGGCAAAAGTTTTGCCGCAATCGATTAATTAAGAAGGGGATACACTAAGTTTCAACTCAACTAATCTCACAGCAATAATTCGCCCAAACGCATTGCGCCCTCCAACGCCCACAACAGCGCTTCATTCTTTATATTTTCTAGGATAGCAAAAGACGGGGCGTGCTTGTTGTGGAAGACCCTTTCATTCTGCTCGTTCCATAACTCCCAAGATGCTAACAAGGTAAGGGAGGTATTGCTTTGCGGTTTGGAGAAGACCTTTCAACCATCCTCAACCACCACTCTTTGGTTGAAAGACCCGCCCATTTTACAAGGTTGCAGATGGTGAATGCCCAACCAAGCCTTTAAATGCTCCCAAATCCGAATGGTAAAACGGCAAGTGACAAGAAGATGATTGACCGACTCCATCTTTTGATTGCATAGAGGACACAGGCCGCAATTCCACCACCCTCTTTTTTCTAATCGATCTGCCGTACAAATCCCATTTTGCAACAGGATGGAACACAACCTAGCATAACACGCCCACTGGACACACTATGACCTAACCTGGCTAGTTCACCAGCAAACTTGTTCCCTGATCTGATAATTTTTGATACGAAAGCATCTAGCAGAAATCCATCTCATTTGAGCATCAAATTTCAGACAAATCCTATATAACTAAGAAGTTCATTCCCACTAAAGATATTTCTCTCAACATGCAAGATATCCACCTCATCGAGCTTCTCTGACCAATCCTAGCCTCCTACTCACCAGCTTTCAAGGTCACAATTATTATTTTTCCTTTTTTTCCAACTGATTATCACTATGGAAATATAACTCGCACGTTTCCTCTCCACTACTGCAACCGATCAGTAAATTGGCCCTTCCTCTCCTCAAACCGTCACAATATTTAAAAATTTATGCATTAGCTGATTTGACCCTCAAACTGTTTCCCAACACTCTTCTCTCTCCGTCGCATTGCTTTTTTTTTAGAAATGAGGGTTCTCCCGGCCTCTGCATCAATTGATGCACACAGCCATTTTATTACAGCAAGAGTGATCAGTTTGAACAATGCTTGGTCTTAAATTACAAACTAGTCATCCTCTAGTGATGAGATGCTGATTAGCCAGCGAAAGACAGAATACAAGGCAGTGCTAAACATCTTGTATTCTATTAGAATGCCGCCAACCACCCTGGCTGTAGATAGCCTGAACGACCGCTATCAATCGTGTGCATCCAGAATCCATATGTCCCCGCTGCTCCTCTGGAAGGAGGTACGCCCAAGTACTGATCCAGTAGGTAGCCTTGTTGATAACCCGCAAAAAGGGAGAACAGCTAGCATTGTTAAAGATAGCATCGTTACGGCAGTTCCATATTGCCCAGATCAGAGCGCAAACCCCAATTCTGATTCGCGCTTTGGATGTTTTATCAATCCCGTTCAGCCAATTACCAAACATGTTCTTAATATTAGCAGGGGCGGCATGTTGAATGTAAACTGGACCACTCTCCAGACAAGTCTACTCAGTTTGCATTTGATAAAAAGATGATCAATGGTCTCATCCTCGTCGCAAAAGGCGCATTTCTTGCATCCAGTCCAATTCCTTTTGGTAAGATTATCTTTTGTCAAGATCTCTTTTCTGTTTAAAAACCACATAAAGATCCTAATCTTCAGTGGTACTTTAAGTTTCCATAGATATTTTCTAAGAAACTTTGTGTTTCCGTTTAACAATTCCGCGTAGAGGGATTTGACGGAAAACTGGCCTGATTCCGTTAAACTCCATTTGAAGGTATCCCTCTCATCGTTGAGGTGAACATCCATGGTTATTTCGACTAACTCGAGCCAGGATATCCATCATTCGCTTGCTAAATTTCTTCTAAAAGAAATATTCAGGCCGTCCTCTTTGAGAGCGCTGGCCACTGTGACATTTTTGTGGTTAACAATGGCGTAGAGATTGGGGTACTGGGAGGCAAGCGGTTCGTCGCCCATCCAGGTGTCCTCCCAGAACCGAGTCCCCTCTCCGTCGCCAACGACAAAGGAGCCATATTTGAGGAAAGTAGCTTTGTGGTGCATGAACCCTTTCCAAAAAGGGGAGTCAGTTGGTTTAGCTTGCACCTCAGCAATTGTTTTTGATTTTAAGTATTTATTGCATAGCAACTCCTGCCACATACCCTCCTCGTTAATGATTTTGAACAACCATTTGCTCAATAAACAGCTATTCTTGACCTCCAGGACCTCGATGCCTAATCCGCCTTGGTCCTTTGGTCGGCAAACCATGTTCCATTTAGATAGTCTATACTTCTTTTTGTTTTGGTCACTTTGCCAAAAGAAACGCGAGCGAAAAAAGTCAAGCCTCTTTCTTACCCCTATGGGTATTTCGAAGAAGGAGAGCAAGAACATTGGCAAGCTAGTTAGCACAGAGTTTATGAGTATTAATCTATCACCGTAGGAGAGGATTTTGCCAATCCAAGACGCAAGTTTCTTCTCCAGTCTATCTTCCACAACTTTCCACTCTTTAATCAGAAGTTTTCTGTAATGGATTGGAATGCCAAGGTATTTGAATGGGAGTGCGCCTATCGCACAGCCAAAGATTTCTTTATAATCATTTTGGCATTCTTTTGCTTGCCCAAAGCAAAAAAGTTCGCTCTTATGGAAATTAATTTTTAGACCGGAGAGATGTTCAAATAGGCATAGTATCAACTTCATGTTGACCGCCTTTTCTGGGTCATGTTCCATGAAAAGGATCGTGTCATCGGCATATTGGAGAATTGATACCCCTCCTTCCACAAGGTGGGGTATTAGTCCTCCTATTTGCCCGTCTTCTTTTGCTCTTGCAATGAGAATGGCGAGCATGTCTGCCGTGATATTAAAGAGCATGGGCGAGAGAGGGTCTCCCTGACAGAGTCCTTTCAGAGTTTGGAAGTAGTGACCTATATCGTCATTCACTTTAATTCCCACGCTACCTCCTTGAATAAACCTGGAAACCCAATCACACCATTTGACAGGGAAGCCTTTCATCCTAAGCACTTGCTGGAGGAACGGCCACTTGATTTTGTCATAGGCCTTCTCGAAGTCTATTTTGAAAAGTACTCCATCAAGTTTTTTTGAGTAAAGCTCGTGAATAGTATCGTGCAAAACGACCACACCTTCCAAGATGTTACGGCCCGGAATAAAGGCGGTTTGGGTCGGTTTGATAATTTTCTGGGCCATCCCAGTGATTCAGTTTGCACCAACTTTGGTAATTTTTTTGAAGCTAACGTTGAGGAGACAAATTGGTCTATATTGTTCGATACGGCTTGCGTCTTCCTTCTTGGGGAAAAGGGTTATAATACCGAAGTTTAGCTTGAAAAGGGGGAGGTCGCCAGCCTGCAGTTGGAAGAACATGGCCATCAAGTCCTCCTTTATAGTGTCCCAGAACACTTGGTAAAATTCAGCTGGGAATCCATCCGGGCCAGAAGCTTTGTTCTTTTTCATCTCCATAATCGCCTCCATCACTTCCAATTCAGTGAAGTCAGCAGAGAGCAGCTCCTTTTCCTCACTAGACAGTTGAGGGATATCCTCGATCCTATCTTCCATGAGATTGAAATGGTTTGTATTTGGTGCCCCAAAGAGACCTTTGTAGTATTCACTAATAAATACTTTAAGGTTCTCTTCACCAATAATTGTTCCCTCGTCCTGCTCTAACTGAAAGATTTTTTTCTTTCTGTGTTTACCATTTGCTATGAGGTGGAAATATTTAGTGTTATCACCTCCTTCTTGGATGTATTTTACTTTCGCGCGTTGAGCCCACTTGGACTCCTCGCTTCTTCTTAGAGATGTTAGGCGCTCATCCACCTCTTTCTTTTCCTTTCTCTCACATTCGTTGAGCGGTGAGCTTTCTGCCTTAATATCAAGCCTATCAATGATATTTAGCAGCCGCTCCTTTTCTTTTATATATTCTCCACTTGCATTCCGTGCCCAACCCCACAGAAACTTCCTCAGATGCCGGATCTTTTTTTGCCAAGATTCAATCGGGGTAGGGCCATTTGTAACAGAATGCCATTCGTTTGTTACCATGTCAGCAAAACCATCTTGCTTAAGCCAAGATAATTGGAAAGAGAAGTGGGAGTTCTTGCCGTTACGTTGCTCCTTCCTGGGTGGACTCAACAACGGAGCTTGCCGGTTTTACGTTTTGCTAGACCATGGGGATTAATGGCCCACTAGATTAATGGACAGTTGGCACCTCCCATCTCTTTTTTCTAGGGTACGCAATCGCGTACCATAGATTTATAGAAGAAGAAGAAACAAGGTAATTACAAGAGGAGTGACTACTAGCACACTGACCAGCGTCACCCAACACCAAGCCGAAAAAACAGAAACCTACTCTCTAACCCGGATAGAACTCCCTCCGGTACCTACACTCACACGAGCTAGGCGCCATTGCACAAGCTCATCCATAATTCTATCTACAAGAACCCTAGCCGTTCAATGCTGCGACGGATTGCCAAACACTCTGGCATTTCTCTGCTTCCAGATCAACCAACATGTCAACATGACCCTGGCATCGAACTCCTTCCTGCCCGCATAAGACACTCTCTGCCTAGATCGCAGCCACCGGTCCTCCAGCTTATCATCTGCCGTAGGCGTCACATCAGGCAAAGCTGCAAGACTCATGGACTCAAACCACACCTCCCGGGCATAGCTGCAATGCATCAAAAAGTGATCCACCGAGTCCACCTCTTGTAGACACAAATAGCATGCGTTTGGCCTATCTTGCAACCCATGTCTTGCTCTTCTCTCCGTAGTCCAAAGCCTGTACTGCACCGCAAGCCACTAGAAGACCTTGCACTTGTGAGGTGCCCAGGGTTTCCAAATGCAGTCCGCTGTAGCAAAGCGAATCGCTCCTTCAAACAGTCGATCATATGTGGATTTGGCCGAGAAACTCCCCGACGAATCACACGGCCAGGAGAACTGGTCCTGCTGCTCCGGGTCGCGCTCAGTGTTCATGATCGCTATGCTCAGCAAGACGTACTGATGAAATCCATCCGCCAATAGCTCCCCACGGATGTCAGTTGTCCATCTATCGTTTGCCAGAGCCTCTTCCACCGTCCGCTTCTTTCTTCGTCTAACAGCGACAGCTTCCCACACCGCTGGCGCAATGTCCTTCACGCACAGCCCCTACAACCATTTATCGTGCCAGAACAAAACCCTGTCGCCCTTGCCCACCTTAATTTTGACTAGACTGTCGAACACCTCGTTGGCCATCTCGTCCTTCCAGCTAGGCAGACCTTGCCACGGACGTCCCAGATCAGTGCGGCGTAGCCAGACCCTTCTCACACGTAGGGCAAGGCCATGCAAGCGGAGATTCTTCACTCCCAAACCGCTGAACTCGTAGGGTTTACAGACCGCATCCCAGGCAACCAGACACTGGCCTCCATGCACCTTGTTTTTGCCAGCCCAGAAAAAGGCTCGCTCCCAGCCTTCGACCTCATCGAGCAGCCATACCGGCACCTCCAATCTCAATGGTCGTAGACTCATAGTGCAACTCGCCCTTGATGTTGCTGATGTCAATGTGTTGTGCGAGCTCACCATGGCCTCCGACATGAGCCCCTACGCGCTCATCACCTGTCGAAAGCTTATCACCAACATCTTCCTGGCGCCATTTGCATGCATTCTTCTTTGAAAGGAAAGGATGCATGTTTTACTTCGAGTTGTTAGCATAGAACTACCACATTTCACGCGAAATATACCAAATGGTACCACTTTACGTTTTGGATACCAAAATCTACCACTTTCCTGCAATTTTTTTACAAATCGAACAAATCAGTGATTTGGAACCAATTGACAGCAAATCTGATAGCGGGTCCCATTTGTCAGCGCTGACATGGCAATAACTAAAGGTTATTTTGCTGAGTATATGTGGGCCCCACATGCCAGTCCACTAAAAAATCATAAGTATCTCTAAAAAAATAAAAAAGCACCTAAACATCCCACCGACGACCGCATGACCGCCGCCCACCTTACCCATCGCCGGCGAGAGCCCTCACCATTGTAGCGAGACCCCTCCCTGCCGCCAGCGAGTCCCTCTTGACGCCGCCTCTTCAAATCCACCGGAGCTCAAACGCCGCCGGATCTTGTGGGCTTGCGGCGTCGTCTTCCCGAGCTCCGGCCGCCGTCGGGTCTTGCGGGATGCATGCTCACGGAGGAGGAGGTGGGGCGGGGAGGTGAGCCTCGAGGAAGAGGCGGATCCCGGTGCTCGGCCATCCCGGCTCGCCGTGGTCTTCATCTTCCCGAGCTCCGGTCGCCGCCGGGATGCAGGCACGAGGCCCTTGGGGAGGAGGAGGTGGGGCGGGAGGGAGGCCCTCGAGGTAGAGGAGGCACGCTGGAGCTGCCGGAGGCCTGGCCGGCGGCGTCCTGCTAGGGCCATGGCGCGGCGGGGCGGCACAGCTTAGGCCGGCGGCGGTGATAGGTGGTTACGGGGATTTTTTTCTTTTTAAAGATATTTCTCTTTTTTTTTAATTTGGGCTGACATGTGGAGCCCACATATACTCAGTAAAATAATCTTTAGTTATTGCCACATCAGCGCTGACAAATAGGGCCCGCTGTCAGATTTGTTGTCAATTGGTTCCAAATCACTGATTTGTTCGATTTGTAAAAAATTGCGGGAAAGTGGTAAATTTTGGTATCTAAAACGTAAAGTGATACCATTTGGTACATTTCGCTTGAAATGTGGTAGTTCTATGCTAACAACTCGTTCTACTTCAGACAATAAGAAGAGAGGTGTTCTTCAGAAATTAGGAAACACGATCAAAACCGATTGATGGGTTTCGCTATGGCCCAAACATTTAAGCCCAGCTTCCCCACTTACTCCAGTCTGCTACACCGTGCTCCTTGGATTCATGGGCCCACATGCGTAGTTGGAGCGCAGGTGGTAGCCCATAAAAGGAACACACTCCTCACGTGTGTCCACGGCCGCAGTACTGTACTCGTTTTTTTTTTACTCAAAGAAAAAACACTGTATTCGTTTAGGACAGGACGGACGGCGTGATCTTTTTCCAGGCCAGGAAAATCTCGACAGGACAAGTAGCCAATGTAGGGTTGTCTCCAAAAAAAACTGTAGCCAAGTAGGGTGGTTTTTCTTCCTTGCATCTTTACACGGAACTGACGAGACGTGAGAATCCAGCTGGTGCTACGGCTCTTTGATTCGCAGTATGGGTGCAAATTGCCCTGACAAAGAATATTTTTGACTTGACATCCTTTGTAGTCAAGGTTGTGTATCATTTTGATGCTGAGGCTAGAAGTTCATTGGCTGATCCATGTCGCCATTTTATATGACCCATAAGTTGATATATCTTAATATACTACCTTGATACTGCTATGTTTAATAAAGGGCCATGTGCATCGCTCTGATGCAGAGGCTGGGCATCTATTTTGAAAAAAAAGAATGCTTAAAACATATGAATGCAAATGGTATACGATCAAGGTGCCAATGCCATCTTTGCGTGCAATATGATTACTTGAAAGCTTGATTGTGCGTAGGAAAAAGCATGCAATTCTTCAGAAGAGGATGGAGTAGATGTAATTTCCCATGAAATCAAATGCAAAGACAAATTTCTGAGGTTTACAATTCTTCGAATCAAACAATCCATGTGTTCTTATCTTAGGATTAGAATCTTACAAAATTCTTGTCAAAATCTGCCAGATTCCCCCTCCCTTGCGTCACACTATCTAGGGAGACCTGAGGGTTCCCCGTCAAGACGGTAGGGGCCTTTTCCTATGCTACCTCCTCCTTGCCACCGGCCATTATCAGGGTGGCGGTGGGCCCCTCGATGTCGAAGGCGGTGTTTGGGGGCCCATATCCACGACGCCCATGTCGTCTTCGGCGTGAAGCGTCGCGACAATCCAGTAGCCCTGGACTTCAGTGGTTGCCATAGTCGGAAGCACAACGAGGGCTAAGTGTTGTTCGATGGTCGGGGCGGCTCTGACCATTGTCTACCTCCTTGGAAACTTTATTTTTTTGGAGTGATTGGTGTCGTACATGGCAATGTTTGTGTTGAGGTCGTCTTCGGGTGCAATCGGCGTGTGAGTGCCCCGACTTGTTTGTTGAGGCTTGCCTACTTCTATGGAGTTTGAAATAACCAGCAGCTCCTCTTCGGCTTTGAAGATATGCATACGACCTTTTTTTCTATTAAATATGACCCTATTTTTGCATTCTTAACAATTTTAGATCATAAGGAGGTGCACATATTGTTCAAGAAACAGGGATGCTTGATTACACTATATAAATAATCATGGGATTTTGTGCCTTACAAGATTTCTTCCAAGAGGTTGCGCTGGTAGATAGCTTCTTCGAATTTAGTGCAAAGTGTTTCATAGGTAAAGTTCCAAGATCTTTTAAACATAAAAGGCTAATTTCATATCAAAGGGCCCATAGTGTATTTTAGCATAAAAATAGGAAAGGCATGACTAAAATGTTATTCCATGAGGTTGTGGTTTGCCTTTTTTTGGAAAAAGAAATGATTGGACGTTATTGAATTGTTCAATCCTACATGAAATAAATTTTTTATTTCTCAACAGTTAAAGTTGTTTTGTTATCCGTTGGACTCAACAAGCCACATATTCCAAACATTTTATTATTTTCAGATTCTGGTTTTCAAAATGATAAAGGGTCTAAATGTAGATTTTTTTTGTGTGAATGTAGATAATGTTTTATAATGAATGTTTTATCAAAAAAGATAATGTTTTATAATGAATGAAAAAGCATAATGTTTACAAATCTGCATCATATGGTTTTTTTACTAGACTGAATTTAGTCCGTTCCCAGCACCAAGAGATCTTTTCTTGTTCTAATTTGCTCACAACAACGAAATGTGTACACCCTTTTTCGAGACGAGGCCTTCTTCTTAAACCAAAGGAAACTGTTTGCTTTGCCCCGACGATAGCAAAGATAACCCTCACATCCGGAAGTCAGATAATCTAAGTATCACATGGAGACTTGGAGAGAGATGACCAACTGAGATGCTCTCTATTCTTAATCCAAGACAGCACAAGCACTGCATTTCTGTCTCTACACTCTACACCAACCCACTTCCTATAAAAAAACCACCCCTCTTTCATCTTCTCCTTGCCATCTTTTTGTTGCCAATATCTTGATCCAGAAAAGGACTACCTGCTAGTAGTATACATACAGTACCACCAAGGATACATCTGTAGACAAATCAAGACCCAGCATTACATATTCCCCGTCGCTCCTCTGAAAACTCCACTTGCATGTTAGCAGAGTCTGTCAGGAGGCCAGTTCATCCACCAACTTCCTTTGGCCCTCTCCTCTCTATCTATCTCTGAATTTTTGACAAATAAGACCACCTGCGCGAGTGAAATGCTAGAAAAGACCACCTGCCAAAAAATTTGTCAAAAAAGACCCCTTGCCGCCTGGGCCAACGCCGGCATGTGTGCCACGTCACCCTGCCGCCACAGCCAAAGCCGGCATGTGGCTTGGCGGGCTTTTTTGCTTTTTTTTCCTAAAGTTTATACAAAGCTTGTACGGGCGGAGGATGGTGGCATGGTGTGCTTGCCGCCAACCCCGATGGCGGCAGGGTGACGTGGCACACCTGCCGGCTTTGGCTGTGGCGGCAGGGTGACGTGGCACACATGCCGGCGTTGGCCCAGGCGGCAGGGGGTCTTTTTTGACAAATTTTTTGGCAGGTGGTCTTTTCTAGCATTTCACTCGCGCAGGTGGTCTTATTTGTCAAAAATTCTCTATCTCTCACCCCTTGCTCTTCCTTCCCTGCTCCAGATTTGCGCCATTGACCAGTCAGGACTCTCCGAGAGCATCTGCCTGCCTTGGACATTTAGCCATTTGGAAGGTTGGGCTTTTCTGTGAGGTGTGGGTGGTGCCGCTGCCATACCCTTTGCGTTCCTGCTTCCATCCCCATCATCCCAGCCTTTTTAGCACATCTCCTCTTTGCCATGCTGCTGCTTTAAAGCTGTTGGAAGAATAGCCGAAAAGATGGGTTGTGTTCTTGAGGTGGATGTGGATGGCGAAGGTGTCTTCTTTATTGATAAGGTGCCTACCTCTTCTTCTTCCTCCTCCTCCTCCACTTTCGCTTCTTCTTCTTCCAAGGTCTCTATCGCTTTGCTATGTGTTCCTTGTGGGTTTTTTTATTTCCGTGTTTTCCCTTCCCAGGTTGGTAGTAGATTGCTATAGATAGTTCACTGTCTCTTCTCTCTTGGCCTTACTGTTGCGTACCGGCTGGTTCCAGTGTGCGGCAATGCCTAGCGGTCTAGGGGATGAGTGAAGCTTTGACGTATCCTGGTGGAAGGAATTGTACATGTTTTCAAATGTAGCTCTTGTTGCTTCCTCTGTCTAAATCACCCCAGGTAGTTAAAATTTGGCATTTACCTTGTGACAATTTTCCCCATTTTGGTTTCTTCCGTCGTATCCTTTTCGGCCTCCCGAGCTGGCATCCTCTCGATCTCCAGCCCGTCTCCGGTTCTGGGGGCAAGTGTATCTTGTCACTTCCTGCTGTCTCCGTTAGCATCTCAGAATTTCTTCTTCTTGTTCTTTCTGCCGTGAATCCCATCGTTGATTTTAGTCCACGGACTAGAATCTCTCCACCCTCTGTCCTCTCACACCTCGTTTTCTTGCTGTAATTTTACCCTCCTCTTCTCTAGCCTGTCTGTCGCACTGCCATGGAAATGAATCGCCTTGATTGCAATCCACATTCCCTCCTTCAATTCCACATTATTACTACGTCATGGCTCAGATTAATCCCATCTGTTTCTTCCCTTCCGAAGGCGTCGCGATCTTCTTCCCATTTAAGCGCAATGAGTGTGGGATCCATTCCATTGAATTGAAGAGGGGCGTTTTAATGGCCGCACAGTGAAACTCCGTCCATTTCTCTATCGCCATCAATGAGCGAGCTACCAGCTCAGCTCGCCATTGCCGGTCCTTCTCCTCCTCCCACCTTAATGGCGAAACTGTAGTGCTAGTACTGTCCGTGGCCTTTCCTGGACCTGCTTGTTTGTGGAATAAATAATTATTTTCCTGTGTTTGTGCTCTCGCCTCCTTCTCCTCCGCTGCGTACGTACGTTAATGGCTTCATAGCTATCCTCCTCTCCTTTATTCTCACCAATCTTTAATGGCGTTTGGTGGCTAAAACGGCCGGTAGCTTCGCGTCATTAAAAAGATTAGATTGTTCTCTGCAAAAGACCTGATCTTTCTTTTGGTGTCCGCATTAATTTGGCATCTTGAGTGGGTGGGGATTAGCACGTTATCCTTGGATTCTTGTACTACCCACTAGTACTAATCTGTTTGTGGTGTGATTCTCCGGTGCCATGAGAGTTTGTTCTAATCTGTTCTCCGGTGGGTAATTCGCAGGACGTTCTTGCACCGTTCAGTGGTAAGATCAAGGATTTGGTCGACGAGCGGCCGGTCAGAGCTCCGGCGTCCGCAAGGCGGCCTCATCGCAGGGTAGCACTGCACGGCTTTCCCGGCGGCGCCGAGACGTTCGAGCTCGTCGCGAGGTTCTGCTACACCGGCGGCAGCGGTCTACTGGTGACCGCGGCCAACGCCTGCGCGCTGCGGTGCGCTGCTCAGTTCATGGACATGCCGGACGCGCCCGCGTCGTCAACTAAGCCGAGCCTTGTCAAGATGACCGAGAAGGTCCTCGAGGACATGCCCCACTGGCCGTGGCAGGCCGTCGTCGACGCCGTGAAGGACTGCCAGCGCCTGTTCCCGCTCTCCGAGTCCACCGGCGTGTTCGACAAGGTGGTCGGGGCGCTGCTGTCCCAGATGGCCGTCGCGGGCGACGCCACCCCGGCGAGCTCCTCGCCAGAGAGCTCCGCGTTCCGGTTCTCGTGCGACACCAAAAGCAGCAGCCTCAGCATGCGCCGCACCTGGTGGTTCGAGGACCTCGTCGTCCTCAGCCCCGGCATGGTGGAGCGCGTCGCCAGGGCGCTTCTCGCCAGGGGCGCCGACCACGGCATCGTCGCCCGGTTCATCTTCTATTACCTCAAGTGCCGCATCGCAGGCGCGAACGCAGATGACAAGAAGGCGATGCTGGAGGCGGCGATCGTCGTCATCGCCGACCTTGACCGGGCCTCGGTTTCCTGCAAGGGCCTCTTCGGCATCCTGAGGATTGCTTCCTCGCTCAAGCTGGACGGCGCTTCCCAGGACATGCTCGTCGACATGATTGGTCGCAAGCTAGACCACGCGACCCTGGACAACCTGCTCGTCCCTGCGCCTTCCGGGACGAGCAGCCTGTACGACGTGAGCCTGGTGCTCAGGTTCTTGGAGGCCTTCATGCGCCACGGCGGCGGCGCGTGCGAGGAACCGCCGAGGCTGAAGAAGGTGGGAGCGCTCATGGACATGTACCTGGCCGAGGTCGCGCCGGACTCTTCGCTCCGGCCGGACAGGTTCGTGGAGCTGGCCACCGCGCTGCCCGCCGCCGCGAGGGACTGCCACGACGCGCTCTACCGCGTCATTGATGTCTACTTCCAGGTACATTCTCCGCAGAATCCTCAGAGACGTTTACTGTTCTTCAGTCAGAATTCTGCAGCGCATCGCATTAATTGCTCGAGCCGAAACATACTCTGATCCGTTCATTCATGGTCGCAGGTTCACGGTCGCCTGATGGACGACGAGAAGATGAAGATCTGCAAGGGCATCAACTACGAGAAGCTGTCGCCGGAGTGTTGCAAGCACCTCGCGACGAACGCTGCCTTTCCGACGAGGGCGGCGGTGCAGGCGCTGGCGTTCCAGCACACCGTGCTAAAGGGCATCATCCGCCACTCCGGCCCGCTGAAACCGGCGTCGTCCCCTCCACCTCCGCCCACGGGGAAGTACCATTACCCCGATAGCTACAACGACATCGACGGCGACGAAAACAACGGCCAGGTCGTCCTGTACGCCAGCAGGCTGGACCTGTCGCTGGAGAACCAGAATCTCAAGTCGCTCCTGGACGGGATGCATTGGCGGGTGATGGAGCTGGAGAAGGTCTGCAGCCGGATGAAGACGCAGATGACCAAGATGAAGGCCTCCAGGAGAGGCGCCGCAAAATCACTCCCCAGGATGTGTTCTTGAACCATCCCATCTCACTCTGTCCCAGCAACACTGCACAGTAGTGAATGTACATAGGGCTAGATGCAGCTGCGGGTTTCAGCATCCCTGCATCCTCCTTTTTCAGTTCTCTTTTGTTTCACTTTTGCAAAATTTCTCCTGTGTATCAGTTCTTGGTGATTAATCTGATGTGAGGAGATTATTTGGGGAATCTGTTCTGGCTGCATCTTGTGAATAGATAACTGACTACCTATATCAGAATATGTAAGTAAGATTCCAAGTACACCTGCTTCATTTTTTAGTATACTGACTATGCTATGACCATGTCTTGCAACCTACAGAAACATTTCAAGCCATGACCTCGATAGATCAAGAAGGAATTAACAAATCCTCTGGGATTTCATGGCTAAGCTACTAGTTAACCTTCCAAGAACGTGCGGTGTAAAGCGTGATCAAGCAAAAAGAACATGACATCATGGCGGCCAAGGTCAGGAGAACAGTTGACTTGTAAACTGTAAATAAACATAGTTAATTGGATGTTACAGTGTTTAGAAAGCAAGGACAGCTCTGGCAGCGTGATATGGTTCAAGTGGCAAAGAACATGGGCCATTGGGTCTCTTTCTACCTTGGCATTGGCAGGGACTTTTTGCTTAGCTTTTCGGATGCTCTTTGAGAGACTAAAACAAGATTTGAACGAGGAGTGTGCAGTGTCCAATCTCCCACATTGGTGATCTAGTCATGCCTGGAAATACACGAGAATGATTCGTAGATGCTCATCTTGTGCTTGTGTGCCTCACATGTAAAGTATTACTCCTTTTTTATTGCATTTTTTTTCGATGAGTATATACATATAAATATCGAGAAGATACTAATTATATCTAGCCTCTGCAACAATGCAATTTCTTACGAATACACATAATTTAAAAAAAAGAATTGCAGAAAAAGGTCCCGCTATAGTGATCTATTCCTTATCGCAGCAGTACAAACAGCTTCTCCAATAGCGATGCCTTCAAGAAGGAAATAGTGCACAAGCGTTGTCATCGCCCGATCAAAGATTAGAGGTTTTCATTCTAGAGAAAGTTCTCACTCACAAAACAATATCTCCAACAAGGCCATTGCGAGGCCAACCAGTTATGGTCACACATTAGATTTTCACATTGCAAGCTTGGACTTTGAACTTCTCCTATCTTGTCGGCCCCACTTGCCGATGATGTTGCTACGAGTCACGAATCACCACGCAAGTTCCTCATCGCCACAAAGATTCGAACCACCGCTGCTAATCCTCAGAAATTCGGCTTCCATGTCATTCTCCTTCTCTCACTTCACCATGGACCGTAAGACGTGTTCCATGATGGCAACAGACAACAATCTTCGTAATGATCCCTATGAAATCAAACAGTCAGAATTTTTTTTGGGTGGTCATGACCGAATTCCATCTGATACAGAAATCTCCAGGCATGAGGCGCCTAGTGGAGTTTGTCAGCGGAGCCTTCGGGAACTCAACACTCCGACAAAATCAATGAGAGTAGGCATCAAGTAGATCATCGTCTTGGCACGAGAGAAACCCTAGGACCGCCTCCATTATTCATGTTGAACCAGTAGCCCCCATGCCAGAAGCCAGCTGCAGCCACCACAATCAGCCCGTAGCGCTCAGCAAGCACCGCCATCACCACCCGCACTTCGTGGAGATGAAAGGCGGGTCATTGCCAGCTGCCACCAATCGGACCACGGGCGCCGACAACGCCAGTGTTGACATGGTCTCCACATAGCCGAGAGCTACAAGCGCGAGCACCCAGGACCGGTCGACGTACCACCCTTGCAGCCACCACAGCCACCGAACCGCGGGATTCTAGGGCCGCCGCCCTGGCTCCCGTCTTTGCCAAGATCCTGGTCCAAGGCCGTCGCACCACATCATCTAGGAGCTCTCTCCGCGTGAGGAGAGGAGACCCCGCCAATGCCTGTCGCGTGATGGGACGAGATCCCACCACCGTCAACCGCACGGTTGATACGTCTCAAACGTATCTATAATTTTTGATGCCCCATGCTTGTTCTTACACCATTTGCTTTGTGTTTTGTTACACTTCGTGGCGTTTTTATGCATTTTCTGGAACTAACCTATTAACAAGATGCCACAGTGCCAATTCCCTATTTTCTGCCGTTGTGTTTCAAAAAAGTTTCACAGTAAATATTCTCGGAATTGGACGAAACAAAAGCCGAACCTCCTATTTTTACCGAAGCTTCGCGAAGACCGAAGATGAGACGGAGGGGGGCCAGGAGCCAGGCTCACCATAGGGAGGCGCGGCCATCCCATGGTGAGGCCAGCTGGTCCCACCTCTGACGATGCCCTTTTGCCTATAAAGACCCCTCGACTGGAAAAACCTAAGGGACAGATCTCTTTTCCACGAAACATACTGCAAGCCACCGCCGTCGTCGTCGCAAGATCGGGAGGATCCAGGAGCTCTTCCCGGCACCCTGCCGGAGAGGGGAATCCCTGCCGGAGGCCTTCTCCACCACCATGGTCGCCTCCGGAGTGATGTGTGAGTAGTCTACCTTCGACTACGGGTCCATAGCAGTAGCTAGATGGTTGTCTCCTCCACCATGTGCTTCATGTTTAGATCTTGTGAGCTGCCCTACATGATCAAGATCATCTTTATGTAATCATACATGTTGTGTTTGTTGGGATCCGATGAGTATTGGTACTATGTCAAGTTGATGTGCTGAATTATATATCTTATGTTATCTCTATATTGTTTATGATCTTGCATGCTTTCCATTGCTAGTAGCTATCTTGGCCAAGTAGATGCTAGTAACTCCAAGAGGGAGTATTTATGCTCGATAGTTGGGTTCATGCCTCTATTTAATCTGGGGGGAGTGACAGAAACCTATAAGGTTGTAGATATGCTGTTGCCACTAGGGAGAAAATAACATTCTTGTGTCCAAGGACATTTGCTTTGTTTACATTATACACTTTGCTTAATGCAATTATCTGTTGTTCGCAACTTAATACTCAAGGGGTCCTCGGATGATTCCCCGTGAGTGGATTATTAGTCATAGATGCAGTTGGATGGCAGTCTATGTATTTTGTCGTAATGCCCAGAGTGAACCTCATAGTGATCCTCGTGATGTATGTACGTTATCTTTACTCTATCAATTGCCCAACTGTAATTTATTTACCCAGCATGTTATTATTTATCTTATGGAGAGACACCGCTAGTGAACTATGGACCCAGGTCCAATTTCCTTTACATTGTTATACCGTTTTACTTTTACTTGCACTGTTTACTTTCTTGCATACTATTATCCTTTTACCACTCGATACGCTCAATCCTTTGTTTACAGCAAACCGGTGAGATTGACAACCTCATCGTAAGTTGGGAGCAAAGTACTTGTTTGTGTTGTGTGCAGGTTTCACGTTGCTGCTGGGTGAAGACACACCAACAATATTCCTGGCGCCATTGTCCCGAGTGTCACGAAGCTAGCAAGCATCACCTTCTTAAGTTTGGTTTTTTCTCCTACTGGTTCGATAAACCTTGGTTTCATAACTGAGGGAAGACTTGCTGTTGTGCTCATCACACCTTCTCTTGGGGTTCCCAACTGGTCGGTCATCTACATCAACACCGCACCATCAACGGTCTTTGCCGACGACATCGTTCGACATCAGTGAGGATAGGTGAAGGCGGATGAGGGAGTGACGGTGTCTAGGGTTTATCCCGAGCCGCTCCTCTAGGAGCGACGCGAGGTCTAGGAACGACCAGAAAGAAGGATAGAGATCCCCTTTATTTATTTCTTGATTCCATATGTTCGTAAATAGTTGTTTGGCCTCTCAACTTGCATGTGTTTTAGGATCGAAACCACATAACATCAAGTTCTATCGTACACTCGCAACATTTGAATGATTGGTATGCCTAAGTTGCATATACTGAATTTTTCTAGTACATGCTATTTTTATACAGGGTTTATTTTACATTTGATGCATTCAATCCTATGTGGTTCACAAGTTTCGCTTTGATCCAAGATGTTATGGACATTTGTAGTGGCCTCAAAACAAACGCATTGGCTACAAGAGCATCTTTCCCTTCAATGTTTAGTGATTTTCATGCTTACCATACTAGTTCGATGCTTAATGAGGAGCTCTTTGTATAGGTCATTGTGCCTACCCCAGACCTGATGTCCAAGGTTCATTTGTCCTGGATGCAGTCTCAAAACACAACTCCTAATCAGCTATGTATCTTCCCAAACATCCTATGGTCTAGATGCATCACTGTTAGAGTTTGTCCAGAACAGGGTTTGTGAGGTAGTCAAGAACTTGGTAGATTATTCCCGAAGCTTCAAAGAACGCCACCTATAGAGTGTGTGCAATGATGTTCTTGAATTCACTAGCCTTAATATCACCCCTACTCAGGTGTACAACTATCGGAGGATGTGGAGACAGAGGTGGACGGTCGTGTGCAAGCTTAGCAATGTTGAAGGAGTGATATTATGCAAGAGAGCATAGCCTTGTTGATGGATGAGGACAAGTTGAGGGCACACCTCATGTTTAGTTTGTAGATCACTCCTATAGTTTTACTTTTTCATTCATTCTTACTGAGCTACACTAACACATCCTCTTCTAAATCTTAGTTTCCCCGAAGCACAATGATTTACTGAACAAGCCCATAGTGAACTACAACGAGATGACCTACCTGTGTGTGTTTTTCTAATATATTCACAACAAGAAAACTTGTGGCTTGTAACAACTAACTTGCGGACAACAAGGACCATGTTGGAAGCTATGCTTAGATAATGGAATCACAAAGGAGGACCTGATGCCTTAGGACGTGGCTGCGCAAGCACCACTATTAGTGTCACTGCTTTGTGATACGTCTCTAACGTATCCATAATTTTTGATGCTCCATGCCTGTTTTTATACCATTTGTTTAGTGTTTCGTTACACTTCGTGGTATTTTTATGCATTTTTCGGAACTAACCTATTAACGAGATACCACAATGCTAGTTCCCTATTTTCTGCTATTTTTGTGTTTCAGAAAAGTTACACCGGAAATATTCTCGGAATTGGACGAAACCAAAGCCAGACGTCCAGATATTTCATGGAGCTTCCAGAACACCGAAGAGGAGACGGAGAGGGGCCACAGGGCGCCCACACCACAGGGTGGCGCGGCCTAGGGCTGGCCCGCGCCCCCTGGTGGTGTGGCCACCCTGGTCCACTTCTGACGATGCCCCTTCGCCTATAAAGACCCCTCGACGGGAAAAACCAAAAGACCCGATCACTTTTCCAGAACACATCGCGATCCGCCGCCGCCGTCGACCCGAAGATCGGGAGGGTCCAGAAGCTCTTCCCGGCACCCTGCCGGAGAGGGAAATCGCCACCGGAGGTCTTCTTCATCGCCATGCTTGCCTCTGGCGCGATGAGTGAGTAGTCTACCTTGGACTATGGGTCCATAGCAGTAGCTAGATGGTTGTCTTCTCCACCATGTGCTTCATGTTTAGATCTCGTGAGCTGCCTTACATGATCGAGATCACCGTTATGTAATTCTACATGTTGTGTTTGTTGGGATCCGATGAATATTGGTGTTATGATTGAGTTGAAGTACTGAATTTTATCTTATGTTATCTCTATGTTGTTTATGATCTTGCATGCTCTCCGTTGTTAGTAGCTATCTTGGCCGAGTAGTTGCTAGTGACTCCAAGAGGGGGTATTTATGCTCGATAGTGGGTTCATGCCTCTATTTAATCTGGGGGAGTGACAGAAACCTCTAAGGTTGTAGATGTGCTGTTGCTACTAGGGGGAAAACAACATTCATATGCTCGAGGGCATATGCTTTGTTTACATTGCACACTTTGCTTAATGCAATTATCTGTTGTTCGCAACTTAATACTTGTGGAGTTCTCGGATTGATTCGCCACAAGTGGATTATTAGTCATAGATGCAGTTGGATGGCGGTCTATGTATCTTGTTGTAATGCCCAGAGTAAATCTCATAGTGATCCTCTCGACATATGCACATTGTCTTTATTCTATCAATTGCCCAACTGTAATTTGTTTACCCAGCATGTGTTATTTTATCTTATGGAGAGACACCACTAGTGAACTGTGGACCCCGGTCCTCTTTCCTTTACATTGCTATCACCTGTTTACTTTACTCGCACTGTTTACTTTACTCGCATATTACTATTATCACTTTCCACTCGATACGCTCATACCCTTTGTTTCAAGCAAACCGGTGAGATTGACAACCTCATCGTAAGTTGGAAACAAAGTATTTGGTTGTGTTGTGTGCAGGTTCCACGTTGCCGCTCGCTAAGCAAAGCTCGGACGAGGCGCCATATAAATTGTCCAGTGCTGTCGCGAAGCTAGCGGGCATCACCTTCAGTCGTATTTATCCTCCTACTGGATTGATAACCTTGGTTTTATAACTGAGGGAAAACTTGCTGCTATCTTCATCAAAACCTTCTCTTGGGGTTTTCCAACTGGCCGATTATTTATTACACATTCCCACATCAACTTGGCTCCAGAAGTTTATGACGCCATTGCCGTGCATTAAAGAAGAAGCTTTCACACCATCATCACCGCACCACCAATAAGTTTTCTGGCGCCGTTGCCGGGGAGGAAAGAAGACTTCTGTAAGGGGAGTTTCGCACGCACATCATTTACTTTGTTTTAAGTTTTGCTTTACTTTATTTTTACTTGCATCGTTTTACCAAAAACCCAAAAAATTAGTATCCTTTATAGTTGTTTTTACTTGCTTTCTTTTAGTCTTGTTAGAATGAGTAATCCCGAAGTTGAAGTTTGTACTTTTAAGCAACAAGGGGGAGAAAGCTTGAAAGGTGCTTAGTACCGTATTAGCAATTCTCATCATAGGTGTACAAAGAAGCATTCTACCATGATCCTCCTTAGAAATTTTTATGTTCGTATAACTAGTTGGTATAGGTATGTTCTTGATACTCTTGCAGGAGATAATTTTCTGGGTACTCCCGCCCTTGAAGCATGCACTTTAATAGAAAGTTTAGTGGGAGTACCACCTATTCATGTTGTTAAAACTGAGATCACTTTGGAGGAAGTTATAGAAAAAGTTAGCTCTTTAGAAAAAGTTTGCCAAATATCCTTGATAATGCTAGCCATGTTAATGAATTGATAGAAAGTATCGGTAAGAGAATCACCATTTTAGAGGCTAGCACTACTCTTGATAGTCAAAACCTTAGGATTGGGAAACTTGAGGAGTCCATGGAAATTTTAAGTTCAATTTTCTCTTCTCTTAAGTTTAAGAAAGAGAAAGCTTTTGGTGGAAAAGAGCAAAAATTTATGTATGTTCCCAAGGTGTATGTGCCTAAACCACAGCATGTTTTTAAGATTGGTAAGACTTTTAGTTCGACTAAGAGTGACTTGCAGGTTGAATCATCTTCGGGAACCTCTAAAGTGCCTAGTGTGGTAAGTGGTGATCTTGAGGAAGCAGTTGATCTTGATGCTTTATCACTTGATATTACTTGATTCGCATTTTCTGCGCTTAGCTCAAAGGCGTTAAAGAAAAGCACTCTTGGGAGATAACCCAATGTTTTTTACTTTCAGTTCTTTTTCTTTTATTTGATTCTTGGAAGTTATTACTACTGTAATAACCTCTCCTTATCCTTTTTGTTTCGTTTTTGTGCCAAGAGAAGCCTCTAATTTGAGTGAGGTAAGATTTGGGGATGTTGCTGTCCTGAAACTGTTTTCGGTGCTGCACCGTAAACATTCGTGCAAATTCTCAGAATATCTTTTGGACCTGCGATTTCTTGTGCATATGCCCCAGGTTATATCCGAACTTTCATTAGTTGAACACTTTTTGATTTGAGTAACAGAAAACCCTCTAAAAATTCGACCTTTGTCAGTTGTTCTGTTTTGACAGATTTCTGCCAATATTTGTGTTTGCCGCTTTATCGCTTTCTTTTTTAGTTCTTTTGATCACAGAACTTTTGGGGAAGTTGCTACAGTAGTATATGCTTTATATGTGGTGGTTTTGAGTTGAAACCTGAAGCAAAAACGGTTGATTCAATATTATGCTTACACTAATGTTGCTAATAGATTTGTGTTTAGTTTTGTATGAAGGAAGTTTTCAAGTGTAGGGATTGGAGAATGATGCGATGAGTTGAAGAATGGACAAAAGCTCAAGCTTGGGGATACCCATGTCACCCCCAAGAAATATCCAAGAAGTACAAGCATCAAAGCTTGGGGATGCCCCCGAGGCACCCCTTCTTCATCGGCAAAAATCAGGTCACCTTTCAAAACACTATATTTTTATTGCTTCATGCATTATGCGTTTTTCTTAGAGCGTCAGTTGTTTCTAGTTTTCAGTTTTGTTTAGTTTTGTTTGCTGCAATAAATGGTTGGACCCCAACAAATTTCTTTTGGGGAAGTTGCCTTGCTTTTCATTTGCCAAGAACACTCCATTTTTCACTTTCATCGTTTCAACGAGTGTTCTCTTTTTCTAGAACTGCGTTTAGCTTTCGATTTTCGCCTTGATTTGTGTTCAGATCTTGTTATATCTTTGTATCAAGGTGTATTTTTGCCTCTGGTCCTTATTGGTTTTCATCAAAAGAGTTGTTTATAAAAAGTTTGAATGGTGTTGGAAAAGAGAAAAAGCTTTATGCAAAAAAGTGGTACAAGAAGGAGCTTGTGTAGACTGCGGCCTAGGCTTTTGCATGTCGTGCTTGATGTCTTTTTGATAGTATGCTTAGTGGTTTTGCTGTAGCATGACTTGTCTCAAATGACTAAGATTGCTTAATGAGCCTTTGAAAAAATTATGCGTTGTTTTAATTATTTGGAAGCATTATTTTGGTTTTCTCCTTTGATGCTTTATTTGGGTTGACTTGGCGCATGCTCACACATGTTAGACTCATACAAAGTCGCCATTGCCTTTATGATCATTTAGTTTTTGACTTTTGATACCATCTTATGCTTCTTTTAATGTCGCTTTGTCGCTCTGCATGATTATGGCCGTTATTGCTCTCTTAGTTGGTCGCTCCCAGTCTTTTGCTAGCCCTCATTTTGTACTGAGTATGAGCTCTACTCGTGCATCCAACTCCTAAAAACCAATTTGTTCCAAAGTGTCCACCATACATACCTATTAGCAATTTGCTATTCCAAGTACATTTGACTTGCTTTTATCTATCCTTCAAATTAAACTCTTTTTGGTGTTATGCGAAAATTGGTCAGTAAAGCTCTCACGAACCGGATGGCACACTTTACTTTTCTCGTTTTAAAATTTTGACATTGTGGTCTCTTATGTTGAGTTGTTATGCTTGCAAGTTGTAAGTTGGGAATTTGCCCAGCCATGCCGTCATGGGGCAAGCTTTTAACATTGCACTATCTTTCATTTGAGTTGATATCGTGATCTTTTGTTTATGGATACTCGCGGTGTGAAATGAATTGGGAATCTTGCGGGATCATGGAGTTTTTATATGTGTTAGGGAAACGCCTAGACCGCTAATCTAAGCCATGCATAATTCATGGTGGAAATTTACAGCATGCCCATAGTGAACATTCAACGACGCATCTCACAATAAAAAGCTATACCAATGGTAAATAAAAGAGATGCCGAGGTGTTCATTGTTGATACGTCTCCAACGTATCTATAATTTTTGATGCTCCATGCTTGTTTTTACACCATTTGCCTACTGTTTCATTACACTTCGTGGCACTTTTATGCATTTTCCGGAACTAACCTATTAACGAGTTGCCACAGTTCCAGTTCCCTGTTTTCTGCTGTTTTTGTGTTTCAGAAGTGATACACAGGAAATATACTCGGAATTGGACGAAACAAGTTCCTGAGGTCTTATTTTACCCGGAAGCTTCCAGAGATCTGAATGAGAGTAGGAGGGGGGCCACCAGGGCCCCACACGCCAGGGCGGCGCGGCCAGGGCCCTGGCCGCGCGAGCCTAGCGTGAGGGCGCCTGGCTCCTCCTCTGACATCGCCCCTTCGCCTATAAAGACCCCCCGACGGAAAAAACCTAAGGACCCGATCACTTTTCCAGAACACATCGCGATCCGCCGCCGCCATCGACCCGAAGATCGGGAGGGTCCAGAAGCTCTTCCCGGCACCCTGCCGGAGAGGGGAATCGCCACCGGAGGTCTTCTTCATCGCCATGCTTGCCTCCGGAGCGATGAGTGAGTAGTCTACCTTGGACTATGGGTCCATATCAGTAGCTAGATGGTTGTCTTCTCCACCTTGTGCTTCATGTTTAGATCTCATGAGCTGCCCTACATGATTGAGATCACCGTTATGTAATTCTACATGTTTGGTTTGTTGGGATCCGATGAATATTGGTGTTTATGATTGAGTTGTTGTACTGAATATTATCTTATGTTATCTCTATGTTGTTTATGATCTTGCATGCTCTCCGTTGTTAGTAGCTATCTTGGCCGAGTAGTTGCTAGTGACTCCAAGAGGGGGTATTTATGCTCGATAGTGGGTTCATGCCTCTATTTAACCTGGGGGAGTGACAGAAACCTCTAAGGTTGTAGATGTGCTGTTGGTACTAGGGAGAAAACAACATTCATATGCTCAAGGGCATATGCTTTGTTTACATTACACACTTTGCTTAATGCAATTATCTGTTGTTCGCAACTTAATACTCATGGGGTGTTCGGATTGATATCCCCGGGAGTGGATTATTAGTCATAGATGCAGTTGGATGGCGGTCTATGTATTTTGTTGTAATGCCCAGAGTAAATCTCATAGTGATCTTCTTGACATATCACGTTTATTTTTATTCTATCAATTGCCCAACTGTAATTTGTTTACCCAGCATGTGTTATTTATCTTATGGAGAGACACCACTAGTGAACTGTGGACCCCGGTCCTATTTCCATCATATTGCTATTACATGTTTACTTTACTCGCATACTCTATTATTTTCCACTCGATACGCTCATAATCTTTGTTTCAAGCAAACCGGTGAGATTGACAACCTCATCGCAAGTTGGGAGCAAAGTACTTGGTTGTGTTGTGTGCAGGTTTCGCGTTGCTACTGGCCGAAGACGAGTCAACAAGTATCGTTAAACGGCGCCCTTGTTGGAGTGTTATTAAGCCAGTCTGCATCACCTTCAGTTGTCGTTGTCTGCTTTTCTCCTGAACGATATTAAACCTTGGTTTCTTAACTGAGGGAAAACTAGCTGCTATACTCATCATACCTTCCTCTTGGGGTTCCCAACGGGCTGGTCATTCACCACGCACAAGGACTGTCTGCTACACGTCAACTTGGCATCAGCAGCTTCTTTTCTGGCGCCGTTGCCGGGGAACAAAGAAGAATACTTCCAAAGATTGAAGAAAACCTCCCGCGTCAACTTAGCGCCAGCAAGTTCTTTTCTGGCGCCGTTGCCGGGGAAGAGTGGAAGACCTCTGCAAGGGGAGTTTTTCGCACACACATCCTTTACTTTGTTTTATTGTTTTGCTTTACTTTATTTATTTTACCTGCATCGTTTTATATCAAAAACCCCAAAAAATTAGAATCCTTGGTAGTTGCTATTTCTTTACTTTAGTTTATTATGTCTAGTTCAGTTGCTACTACTATGTCGCCCGAGGATATGATTTTCACTTTTAAACAAAAGGATGAGGAAAGTTTTAAAGAAGCTTGGTCTAGAATTTATGATTGGCATGGAAAAACTAAACCTAAAATGACTTTGAGTTTGCTTCTTAGTAGCTTTTACTTCGGACTTTCTCTTCGTTATAGATATGCTTTGGATGCTACTGCAGAAGGAGATTTCCTTCATTGTGATGGAGATCAAGCCTTCAATATTATAAAAAAGTTGATTACAATTTATAGCATGCCAACCTATTTTGATTCCTCTCTTGTGTGCATTTTTAATAGACTTGATGCTCTTGAGACTCGCACTTCTAGTTTGAAATCTTGCTACAATACTCTGAGCCAGCATTTTGATTATGTGCCAACAAATACTGAACCTTCGAGTTGGTATCCTACGGTAAAGACCACCATTAGTGGTGAAACTTTTCATGCTCGTTGCGATATTATGTCTGAATTTTGTCTCATGCCAAAGGATGTTTATGAATCTTTGAGCCTTTGGAAGCTTTCTGAGGGGGGGAGAAGGAATTTCTCTTACCAACAATGCCACTATATTTCCCATTGGAATTGCGGAAGGAGTCTTTACAAAAGTCCTAGGAAGAATGATATCTACTGATTATCTTGTTATTGAATGTGTAGGGAAAGGACAAATCACACTTGGAAGATCCCTCTTGAAGCTCCTGGGCACCGTCATTGATGTGGGAAAAGGCAATATAAGATTTATCTCTCCACCTTGCAATAGCCATGTCTTTCCTAGAGTCAAGAGCAAAGGTAAGAAAGGAAGACGTAAGGCACGCGCTGAGGTAACTAGCACTTCATCTATTGATGTTACTTGATTCGCAATTTTCTGCGCCTAGCTCAAAGGCGTTAAAGAAAAGCACTCTTGGGAGATAACCCAATGTTTTCTTTTCAGTACTTTTTCTTTTATTTGAGTCTTGGAAGTCATTACTACTGTAATGACCGCTCCTTATCTTGTTTATTTCGTTTTTGTGCCAAGAGAAGCCTCTAATTCGAGCGAGGTAAAGATTTGGGGATGTTGCTGTCCTGAAACTGTTTTCGGTGCTGCACCGTAAAAATTCGTATAAATTCTCTGTATATCTTATGGACCTGCGATTTCTTGTGCATATGCCCCAGGTTATATCCAAACTTTCGTTAGTTGAACACTTTTTGATTTGAGCAACAGAAAATCCCTCAAAAATTCGACCTTTGTCAGCTGTTCAGTTTTGACAGATTTTTGCCAATATTTGTGTTTGCCACTTTATCGCTTTCTTTTGAGTTCATTTGATCACGGAACTTTTGGGGAGGTTGCTACAGTAGTATTTGCTATATATGTGGTGGTTTTGAGTTGAAACCTGAAGCAAAAAGAGGGTTGATTATATGTTATGCTTACACTAATGTTGCTAATAGAATTGTGTTTAGTTTTGTATGAAGGAAGTTTTCAAGTGTAGGGATTGGAGAATGATGAGATGAGTTGAAGAATGGACAAAAGCTCAAGCTTGGGGATGCCCATGCATCACCCCAAGAAATATCCAAGAATTACAAGCGTCAAAGCTTGGGGATGCCCCCGAGGCACCCCTTCTTCATCGGCAAAAATCAGGTCACCTTTCAAAACACTATATTTTTATTGCTTCATGCACTATGTGTTTTTCTTGGAGCGTCAGTTGTTTTAGTTTTCTTAGTTAGTTTAGTTTGTTTGTTTGCTGCAATAAATGGTTGGACCCCAACAAATTTCTTTTGGAGAAGTTGCCTTGCTTTTCATTTGCCAAGAACGCTCTAGTTTTCACTTTTATTAAAAATCGAGTGTTCTTCTTTTTCTGCTACTGCTTTTGGTTTTCGTTTTCGCCTTGATTTGCGTTCAGATCTTGTCATATCTTTTCATCAAGGTGTATTTTTGCCTCTGATCTTTATTGGTTTTCATCAAAAGAGGTGTTTATAAAAATTTCAAATGGTGTTGGAAAAGAGAAAAAGCTTTGTGCAAAATAGTGGTACAAGAAGGAGCTTGTGTAGACCGCGGCTTAGGCTTTTTCATGTCATGCTTGATGTCTTTTTGATAGTATGCTTAGTGGTTTTGCTGTAGCATGACTTGTCTCAAATAACTGAGATTGCTTAATGAGCCTTTGAAAAAATCATGCGTTGTTTTAATTGTTTGGAAGCATTATTTTGATTTTCTCCTTGATGCTTTATTTGGGTTGACTTGGCGCATGCTCACACATGTTAGACTCTTACAAAGTCACCAATAGCCTCTATGATCATTTAGTTTTTGACTTTTGATGCCATCTTATGCTTCTTTTAATGTCGCTTTGTCGCTTTGCATGATTATGGCCATTATTGCTCTGTTAGTTGGTCGCTCCCAGTCTTTTGCTAGCCCTCGCCTTGTACTGAGTATGAGCTCTACTCGTGCATCCAACTCCTAAAAGCCAAAGTTTTCCAAAGTGTCCACCATACATACCTACTAGCAATTTGCTATTCCAAGTAAATTTGACTTGCTTTTATTTTCTCTTCAAATTAAACTCTTACCAGTGTTATGCGAAATTCGGTCATTAAAGCTCTCACGAACCGGAAGGCACACTTTACTTTTTCCTGTTCTTTAAAATTTGACATTGTGGTCTCTTATGTTGAGTTGTTATGCTTGCAAGTTGTAAGTTGGATTCTAGCCCAGCCATGCCGTCATGGGGCAAGCTTTCAACATTGCACTTCTTATTTGAGTTGATATCGTGATCTTTTGTTTATGGATGCCCGCGGTGTGAAATGAATTGGGAATCTTGTGGGGATCATGGAGTTTGTATATGTGTTAGGGAAACGCCAGGCCGCCAATCTAAGCCATGCATAATTCATGGTGGAAATTTGCAGCATACCCATGGTGAACATTCGACGACGCATCTCACAATAAAAAGCTAAACAAAAGGCAAATAAAAGAGATGTCGAGGTGTTCATTGTCTGCTTGTCCTGTCATTTTGGTGTGGGCTTGTTCCATGTCATTGGGCACGGAGGTACCCCATTGGCGGTTCTCAATGATATGCATATACTTACAGTGACAAGAGCCTTACTTGGGACTCTAAGTAAAGTAGCATGAGGTTTGGGTACTCGTATTCACGGGGCACGAGGATTTCAACTTATGATTTGTCAAGCATATGCATCATAATTATTCTCGCATTAACTTTAACCATTCAAGATGCTTATCATGGGGGCAATGAGAGCTCAAAGCCGGTAAGTACCATAATTTTTGAAGGTTATAAAACTTGCAATCACTGCTTCCCTCTGCGAAGGGCCTTTCTTCTACTTTTATGTTGAGTCACCACCTTCTATCTTTATGCACCATAAGAGAGCATAGTTGTCATTCTTAGTGTAATATGCATTGTTCCAAAGTTCATTGATTGATTCATATTGTTGGTTTCACTTGTTCTTAAATTATTTGTATCTAGTCGCCCTCTTAAACTTGAAGGTGTCCTATGCATTTATGTTTTGCTCTCTTAGAAGGACAAGCTGAAAACCATTTGTATGTTTTTCCTTATGATTTGAACACACGTTTGACTTTCATTGTTTCATTTTCATGATCTTTTGTTTGTGTTCATTTGCATGTTTACAACATGGTTGCTAAGTTCTTATTGTCAAGATTATATCTTCATGCCCATGTTTTAAGTTCTTATGATCCCAGCTCACAAATGCTTACATACATGATCAAGATTGTGTAGGTGCATGTCACCTCAAAAATTATTCTTTTGTTATCACTTACCTACTCGAGGACGAGCAGGAGTTAAGCTTGGGGATGCTTGATACGTCTCCAACGTATCTATAATTTTTGATGCTCCATGCTTGTTTTTACACCATTTGCCTACTGTTTCGTTACACTTCGTGGCACTTTTATGCATTTTCCGGAACTAACCTATTAACGAGTTGCCACAGTGCCAGTTCCCTGTTTTCTGCTGTTTTTGTGCTTCAGAAGTGATACACAGGAAATATTCTCGGAATTGGACGAAACAAGTTCCTAAAGTCTTATTTTACCCGGAAGCTTCCAGAGATCCGAAGGAGAGTAGGAGGGGGGCCACCAGGGCCCCACACGCCAGGGCGGCGCGGCCAGGGCCCTGGCCGCGCGAGCCTGGCGTGAGGGCGCCTGGCTCCTCCTCTGACATCGCCCCTTCGCCTATAAAGACCCCCCGACGGAAAAAACCTAAGGACCCGATCACTTTTCCAGAACACATCGCGATCCGCCGCCGCCGTCGACCTGAAGATCGGGAGGGTCCAGAAGCTCTTCCCGGCACCCTGCCGGAGAGGGGAATCGCCACCGGAGGTCTTCTTCATCGCCATGCTTGCCTCCGGAGCGATGAGTGAGTAGTCTACCTTGGACTATGGGTCCATAGCAGTAGCTAGATGGTTGTCTTCTCCACCTTGTGCTTCATGTTTAGATCTCATGAGCTGCCCTACATGATTGAGATCACCATTATGTAATTCTACATATTTGGTTTATTGGGATCCGATGAATATTGGTGTTTATGATTGAGTTGCTGTACTGAATATTATCTTATGTTATCTCTATGTTGTTTATGATCTTGCATGCTCTCCGTTGTTAGTAGCTATCTTGGCCGAGTAGTTGCTAGTGACTCCAAGAGGGGGTATTTATGCTCGATAGTGGGTTCATGCCTCTATTTAACCTGGGAGAGTGACAGAAACCTCTAAGGTTGTAGATGTGATGTTGCTACTAGGGAGAAAACAACATTCATATGCTCAAGGGCATATGCTTTGTTTACATTACACACTTTGCTTAATGCAATTATCTGTTGTTCGCAACTTAATACTCATGGGGTGTTCGGATTGATATCCCCGGGAGTGGATTATTAGTCATAGATGCAGTTGGATGGCGGTCTATGTATTTTGTTGTAATGCCCAGAGTAAATCTCATAGTGATCTTCTTGACATATCACGTTTATTTTTATTCTATCAATTGCCTAACTGTAATTTGTTTACCCAGCATGTGTTATTTATCTTATGGAGAGGCACCACTAGTGAACTGTGGACCTCGGTCCTATTTCCATCATATTGCTATTACCTGTTTACTTTACTCGCATACTCTACTGTTTTCCACTCGATACGCTCATAACCTTTGTTTCAAGCAAACCGGTGAGATTGACAACCTCATCGCAAGTTGGGAGCAAAGTACTTGGTTGTGTTGTGTGCAGGTTCCGCGTTGCTACTGGCCGAAGACGAGTCAACAAGTATCGTTAAACGACGCCCTTGTTGGAGTGTTATTAAGCCAGTCTGCATCACCTTCAGTCGTCGCTGTCTGCTTTTCTCCTGAACGATATTAAATCTTGGTTTCTTAACTGAGGGAAAACTAGCTGCTATACTCATCATACCTTCCTCTTGGGGTTCCCAACGGGCTGGTCATTCACCACGCACAAGGACTGTCTGCTATACGTCATCTTGGCATCAGCAATTGTCTGTTTGTCTTGTCATTCTGATGTGGGCTTGTTCCATGTCATCGGGCAGGAGGTACCCCATTGGCGGTTCTCGATGATACACATATATTTACAATGACAAGAGCTTGCTTGGGACTCTAAGTTGAGTAGCATGAGGTTTGGGTATTCGTATTTCACGGGACACGAGGTTTTCAACTTATGATTTGTCAAGCATATGCAGCATAAGTGTTCTTGCATTAACTTTAACCATTCAAGATGCTTATGATGGGGGCAATGAGAGCTCAAAGCCGGTAAGTACCATAATCTTTGAAGGTTTATAAAACTTGCAATCACTGCTTCCCTCCGCGAAGGGCCTTTCTTTTACTTTTATGTTGAGTCACCACCTTCTATCTTTATGCACCATTAAGAGAGCATAGTTGTCATTCTGAGTATAATGTGCATTGTCCCAAAGTTTTCATTGATTGATTCATATTGTTGGTTTCACTTGTTCTTAAATTACTTGTATCTAGTCGCCCTCTTAAACTTGAAGGTGTCCTATACATTTATGTTTTGCTCTCTATGAAGAACAAGCTGAAAACCATTTGTATGTTTTTCCTTATGATTTGAACACACGTTTGACTTTCATTGTTTCATTTTCATGATCTTTTATTTGTGTTCATTTTCATGTTATAACATGGTTGCTAAGTTTCTTCTATCAAGACTATATCTTTCATGCCCATGTTTTAAGTTCTTTTGATCCCAGCGCACAACACTTACATATTTGATCAAGATTGTGTAGGTGCATGTCACCTCAAAAATTATTTCTTTTGTTATCACTTACCTACTCGAGGACGAGCAGGAGTTAAGCTTGGGGATGCTGATACGTCTCTAATGTATCCATAATTTTTGATGCTCCATGTTTGTTTTTACACCATTTGTTTAGTGTTTCGTTACACTTCGTGACATTTTTATGCATTTTCCGGAACTAACCTATTAACGAGATGCCACAGTGCCAGTTTCCTGTTTTCTGCTGTTTTTGTGTTTCAGGAAAGTTACACAGGAAATATTCTCGGAATTGGACGAAACCAAAGCCAGACGTCCAGATATTTTACGGAGCTTCCAGAACACCGAAGAGGAGACGGAGAGGGGCCACAGGGCGCCCACACCACAGGGCGGCGCGGCCTAGGGCTGGCCCATGCCCCCTGGTGGTGTGGCCACCCTGGCCCACTCACTACAACAAATGTGTTGACTAGTGACATTTTCTTCATGACCCTAGAAAAAAGTGTCATAGGACTATGACGATTTTGTATCAGATCGTCATGGGTTGATTGGGAAGGCCAAAAGCCATAAGAATTACGACGATTTGAAGCAGGAACGCCATAATCCACTGAACACTAAATCGTCATAACCTATTCGATGCGGTTTAGGACTCTATCTGAATCTGTTTACGACGAATTTAGATCGTCATAGTCGCTACTTTAAAATATGTTTGAAATGGTTGGACTGCCACCTCAGCGGTTTCACCAACGTGTCGTCCATATATCTATTTACACTTATATGTAGTATCCACGTGTCAACTGGGCTGCACTAGGTATGTAAGTGTAGGACCCACGTGTCATACACTTGAATTTGTTAGAGGGTTCCACCCGTCAGTCTGTCCTTACACATGGGTCCGACCTGACACCCGGGTCCCACCCGTCGGTCTGACAACTGGGTCCCATCCGTCGGTCCGGTCTGACACCCGGGTCCCATCCGTCGGTCCGGTCTGACACCCGGGTCCCACCCATCGGGCCGACCTGACATGCGGGTCCCACGCGTCGGGCCGACTTAGCACGCGGGTCCCACGCGTTGGGCCGACCTGACGCGCAATGGTGGCAAAATAAATTGCGCACCTGCGCTGTGGCTGGGGGTCGAACCCACGCCCTCCATAACCGGCGTCAGCCCCTTTACCACCAAGGTAAACCACTCGTTGTGATATAAGCCCATGTGACGTCCTTTTATATTGAAGTATTCCGTATCATGGGCTTGGGCGCTCTGGACAACTCTTGGGCCGTTGTGGACAACTCTTGGGCCGATGTAAATAAAGGCTCCACGTGGCTTTTTTTTTCCTCTTTCTCTTTTCCATTCCTTTTAAGATTTAAGACAAGGCCAAGTAAATTAAAAAAAATACAAATTCCTTTTAAGATTTAAGACAAGGCCAAGTAAATTCAAAAAAAATACAAATTCTATTTATTACATATATAATAACATCAAATTTTTGTCTCCACAAAAAATTAGAAAACAAATTTAATCACTAAAATGCTATTATGCTGTATTGGCAAAATTTTGTCAATTTCTTAAGGGGTGTCTATAAAACTTTTTCCATGCAAACAAATGGTGAATTGTGCATAAAATATGGTATCATATCATTAAAAAATTTGTTGGTCCATTTTTTAATCATATTTTTGGTAGATGCTTCACAAAATAACCCATTTTTAGCATTAAGAAAATGAAAAATGAATTTTTTGTGCAAAGAAAATTAAAACTCCCCAAAACAACTTTGTTTGTCATACCAATATGCTTACATGTGCACAATATGGGGTCATTTGAACAAACTATGCCATGATTATGGCCATAACTAGCTCATCTGGCTTGAAAGCCATGAAACTTTGTACAAGGTAGCTCTTTTTTATGAACACTTTTTCAAAATGTTGGCAATATTCAAAGTGTGTTATTTTTCCTAGCAACTAGGTCACATAACATGATACAACGCGAAGGGTTTGTATTTTTTTGATTTATTTTGAATTTCTTATGTCGATTTCAAAATGCGGCCAAAATGGCGGGCGTGACGGTTCCTATGACGGTATAGAATCTTGCAAAACTATTTATGGATCTCTGATGAAATAGATTCTTGTGTACCTAAAAATGATTTTTTGAAAAAAACTTGAGCAAACTATAAAGCACCTGTAGTTCAAATTTGACCCGCTTCCTCCTGAATCGGCAAAATTTTGTCAATTTCTTGAGGGGTGTCTAGAAAACTTTTTCCATGCAAAAAATGGTGAATTGTGCATAAAATATGGTATAATGTCATTTAAAAATTTGGTGGTCCATTTTTAAAACATATTTTTGGTAGTTGCTTCACAAAATAACCCCTTTTTAGCATTAAGAAAATGAAAAATGAATTTTTTGTGCAAAGAAAATTAAAACTCCCCAAAACAACTTTGTTTGACATACCAATATGCACACATGTGCACAATATGGGGTCATTTATACAAACTATACCATTTTTACAATATATTTTTGGTAGGTGATTAAAAAATGATCCATTTTGAAAGAGCATGGAGCCCCCATGTGTGGTTTTGGTAATTAATGACAATCTCTATGGACTAATGTTTGCATTGAGTTATATTTGTAGGACATGTCCATAGACAATGCTTGAACCATATGTTGGGTTCAAGGTTGTAAGAAGGATCAAATGAAGAACTTTAAGTGATGACCAATGTGTTATTCAAGGAAATATCGGAAGAATGGTCATATGAGAATTGAGCTTATTGCAACTATGTCTTGAAGAATATAATTGAGTGGACATTTGTGTTTACCTTCAAGACATCATCATCATGAAGGAAGAAGGAAGGATACAAGGTTGATCAAGTCAAAGTGCAAAGATGGGATTCAAGTTGATCAACTCTCAAAGCATACATAATGTATCGAGTGGGATCTTGTGATCTCGGGCTAGGATATTATTAAGTGGTGATCGTCTTCATGGATGTGAAGTCAAGTTCAAGATGTGCCATCTCAAGGAGATTATATGCTTGATGCATGTATTCTATTTGGTGGTAATGTCTATGTGAAGATATTCTTAAAGAGAGTCTTTCCCATAGTGTGTATGGGGGAGCAATTCGTAAGACTTCACCAAGCAATCAAGATCAAGAAAGGTGTTCCAACTTGAGGAAGACAAGATGGTCATAATCTAGCTCAAGTTGAATGCACAAGGAAAAGGTATGTTCTTGATAGGGTTCCTTTCTTACCGGTCTCTTGTGTTAGTTTGGAGACCGGGTTATAGGATTGGTAGCCGTACTATCAAGAGGGGCTCTCGAGTGAGTAACTTAATCGCATCGTTCGAAGAGAGCTCAAACCTTTGCATATTTGCCATCATCTTTCTTGGTTCTTATTTGGCTTTTATCCATGTGAGGTTTTAGAGCTTGTGGTTAATTCCATGACAAGCTCTAACTCATCAAAAAGGGATTTTGCATGAAACACTCATTGTGTTTTTGGTGTTTGGAGGTTTTACCGGTTCGACTTTGAAGAGAGGTCAAACCTCTCATCATTTGGTTTTATCCTCCCTTGTTGGACTATGATGTTTCTATGCATATACTTGTAGAGCTCGTTGTTGTGATTCCAACGAGCCCAAGATCATCAAAAATGGAGTCCGGATGCTCAAGTTATGGTCGTTTTCGTGTTGGTGTTTCTGCCAGTTTTTGGTGGCCGGAGTCTCCGGCCCGAGACGCAAAGTCTCCGGCCCAACTCCGGCCTGGCACCTGCTTAGTCCGTCCTGAGGCCCCCGAATGACCCCGGGGCACCGGAGACTCCGGCCCAGGGGTGGAGACTCCGGCCCTGGAGTCACTTAGGGCGGAGACTCCGGTCCTCTAGGCCGGAGACTCCGGCCCTAGTGCCCAGCAACGGCTAGTTTTCGTGGGGGACCTATAAAAGGCCCCCTTCTTCCTCCTTGGGCTGGGAGCTTCCCATTCTCTCATTCCTCCATTGTTGACCTTGAAGCTTTGCTCTCTCTCCCTCTCCCTCCAATGATTCTTGCATCTTCTTGAGGGAAAAGAGAGAGGAGATCTAGATCTATATTTCCACCAATCAATTTCTCCTCTAAGTGAGGGGAACCATTGGGATCTAGATCTTGGAGTTCATTTGTTGATTTCCTTTGTTCTTCCTCTCATATCTCTCCATAGCATTAGTTGCTTTGGTAGGATTTGAGTGAGAAGGATTTGAGCACTTTGTGTGCTCTTGCCATTGCATAAGTTGCATCGGTTTGAGTTCTCCCCGGAGATTCGAGTAAGTGAAAGTTTGTGAGCTTATTACTCTTGGGTTCTTGGAACCCTAGACGGCTTAGTGGCCTTTATGGCATATACTTGGGGCCTCCAATTAAGTTGTGGAGATTCCCCAACCTTTGTGGTGCCTTTGTGGCGATTCTTGGGAGCCTCCAATTAAGTTGTGGAGATTGCCCCAAGCTTGTACGGGTTCGGTGACCGCCCTCAAGTGTCCCATAGTGGATCGTGGCATCTTGCTTTGTGCGAGGGCACGAGGAGAATAAGGTGAGCCTTTGTGGCGTTCGGTGCGTAGCGTGCCTCCACATCTTGAGGTGAGCCTTTGTGGCATTTGGTGAGCATTGTGCTACCACATCTCAAGGTGAGGCCTTTGTGGCGTTCGGAGTGCATTAAGCCGCCACACCTCTCCAACGGAGACTAGCTTCCTTGGAAGTGAACTTCGGGATACATCTTCGTCTCCTTCGTGCCTCGGTAACTCTTATCCGAGCTCCACTACTTATGCACTTTACATTTGTGATAGCCATCGTGCTTGAAGTTATATATCTTGCTATCACCTTGCTACTTGTCTTGCTTAGCATAAGTTGTTGGTGCACATAGGTGAGCCTAGTCTATTTAGGTTTTGTAAGCTTGACAAATTAAATGCTAGTTTATTTCCGCATTTGTACAAGCCTTTCGTAAAAGTTTTAATCGCCTATTCACCCTCCCCTCTAGGCGACATCTGTGTCCTTTCAATTGGTATCAGAGCTAGGTCTCTCATTTTAGGCTTCACCGCCTTGAGAGCAAAGATGTCGGCTAGGGGATTAGTGCACAATGACACTTTTATATTCGATGGCACAAATTATGATACTTGGAAAATTCACATGCTTAATTATTTTCGGGTCATGGACCCATCTATGGAGCGAATTGTAGATGCGGGTTTTTCTCCTCCAAAGGATACTCAAAATCTATCTTTAGAGGATAAGAAAAACTTGTATCTCAATGCTCAAGCTTCTCATGTGATTATTAATGCTTTGAGCGATGTAGTTACCTTCTCCTTCACGCCTTTTCGGAGCGCTCATGAGATATGGACAAAGCTTCAAGAAAAATATGGTTTGTCCAAGATTATTGGGGATGATTGTATTCCTTCCACTTCCGGCCGTGATGAACTTTCATCCACTTCACCAAAGTGTGGCAAGACACAAGGTAATGATATGGTGAGTGGTGATGAAACTTGCAATGGTGATAGTATGCTTACTTTTGATGATCCTTCATCTCTATCTCATTGCAATGCTTCATCTTTGGACTTAAACACTTCTAGCACCATAAATGCTTTATATGCTTGTGTTAGTCCTTGCATATCATGTGTAAGTTGCTTAAATAAATCTCATGATGATATGCTTGCTCTATCTAGTGGCCATGATAAAAATGCCTCTATTTCCTCTAGTCTTTGTGTGGCTAACAATGTAGAGGAAACCGGAGATTCTATTGGCCAAGACAAAGTTTTGATTGGAGCTTCAAGTATTTCATCCTCATCATCATCTCTCGGTTCCCACATATGTCTTATGGCTAGGGATTCAAAGGTAACTCCTTCTTTGGAACCCACTATATCTAGTGATCATGAAGAAGAGGATGATTATGTTGCCTCTTTAAAAAGGAAGGGAGAAATAGTCTTTCTTGCTATTGGTAAGAAGAACAAAATTGCTTGCTCTAACTTTGTTGATATTTTGGTTGCTGCTATTGAGAGCCAGAAAATTATTGATGAGCTTCAATCTCATGATGAAGAGCAAGAAGCAACTATTGAGAATCTTCATAGTCTTGCCAATGATTTTAAAAAGACTCTTTTACGAGAACAAGCCACCAACGAAACTCTTGAGGAGACTTTTGCTCTAGAATTGTCTAAAGTAAAGGGAAACCATGATAGAGCTCTTGTGGTGGCAAATGATTTAAAATTAAAAAATGATAAGCTTGTTTTTGTTAATGCTAAACTTCTTGAGGATGTTGAGCACCTCAAAGATGGCTCTAGGGACATTGAGAGTGTGCTCACCAAACTCACCGAGTCACATGAGCAACTAAAAGCTTCTTATTTAAAAGAGTGTTCCAAGTTGCATTCTCCTCCTTCGGTTAATCATGATGCTTGTGCTACTAACTCTACTTCTTGTGAAGCATCTATCTTGAAGGAGAATGTTGAGCTAAGGGCTCAACTTGAGTTGCTAACTAGCAAGTATGGGATATTGGAGGAAAGTCATGAAAAGCTATCTAGCTCTAATGAGGATCTTCTAGTTTCCCATGCTCGCCTAATGTTAGCTTATGAGGATATGTCTACAAAGGTAACATCTTGTGAACCTCATGTGGTCACTAGCACTACTTCCCAAAATGCTATATTGCCATGTGCTAGTCCTTGTAATTCATCCACTGATACTATTGCTACATCTTGTGATGAATTACTCTCCTTGCCTTGTTGCTCTAACATTATAGCTTCTACTTCCTCTAGTACTTGTGTTGTAACTAACCATGTAGAGGAAATTAAAGAGCTCGAGGCCCAAGTCACTTTGTTGAAGAAAGACTTGGTAAAAAGTCATGAAGGGAAGTCCAAACTTGACAAGATGTTGAGTGCACAAAAATCCCCCAATGACAAGAGTGGACTTGGATTTATCTCCAACAATAAGAAGAAGTCCAAACTCTTCAAGAAGAAGAAGGGCCAAGAGCAAGTCAAGAATCCGGCCAAGATTGTTTGCTTCAAGTGCAAAATTGAAGGGCATCATGTTAGGTCTTGCCCATTGAAGAAGAAGCATCTAAGTGAGAAGCAACAAGGGAAGAGGCCTCAAGCTCAAACTCAAGTCCTTCCTCAAGATGAAGAAAAGCTTCCTCCTAAGAAGAATCAACCCAATGCTCCCATTGTGGAGAAATCAAATGAGAAGAAAGGAAAGATAAGATCTTGCTACATATGCCGTGAGAAGGGTCACCTTTCTTCTACATGCTCTATTGGTAACTCATCCAACCCTATCATAATCAATGATGCTTATTCACTTTGCAAGGATAAGGTTGGAAATGTGTTTGCCAAATTTGTTGGTACTCAAAGTGGTGTCAAGAAAAGAACCATTTGGGTTGCCAAACCTATTGTGACTAACCTCTTAGGACCCAACTTGGTTGGGGACCAACAAGCCAAAACTTGATCAATAGGTGTCTAATGGAGGGCATTGGAGACTTGGCTATATCATGAAGAATTAAGGGATCTTCATTAATTATATTGTCTCAAGTCAAGTCAATTGGATTATCTTATTTCTATCATATATCCATTGTTCCTCCTTGCGGTAACATGTATTCAACTTATCTACATTGAAAGTTACTCGCCCCTTTGCATGTGTTTGGTTTTGTATCTTGCATGTGTTTGTATATGTTGTGCTCCCTACTTGCTTTATTTTGAGTAATCAAGTATGTGCATGTTGGTTGCACACCATGTACGGTTGTTATCGTTGAGCCCATTGCATCTTGATCTATCTTACTTGGCTCTTGGGAGTGATTAATGGACCATCCCATTTTGGGGGAGTGATATGCTTTGGCACGTCACAATCCTAAAAATGTGTGTACATGAGGAATACCACTTAGTGTTGATATTTAAAGATTATCTAGTCTCTATGTGGTATGTCATTTTCATGAGAAATTCAAATTCTATAATGTCCATTAATCATCTTGTTGGATTCTATTTGCCTCTTGTTGGTAAAGTTTAATTTTCTAGGTTTGGAGATTCCGGTGGTTCTACCCCGGAGACTCCAGTGGTTCTACTCCGGAGACTCCGGTGGTTCTACTCCGGAGTCTCCGGTGGTTCACCCCCGGAGACTCCGGTCCCCCTCGGAATTTCCGGGCCCTATGGAAATTGACTTTAACAACTTATTTGAAAATTGGGTTTATCACATTATGGGGGAGTATTGTGCTTTGTGCATATTACAAATCCATGAAATGTGTATATTTGAGGTTGTGTCACATAGTGTTGATATTGTAAATTATCTTGCTTCTATGTGGCATGTTTTCTCGAACAAGTTCCAATTTGCCAAATTGTTTATTGCTCTTGTTTTGGATCTTATTTGTGAGATACTTTCTTGATAGGGTTTTCCTAAAATGTGGAATACTACATCAAAGTTGGAAAACCATTTGCTTCAAGCTATCCTAATCATTGCTTTGCGTGATTGTTTAACTATTTGAGTCTATCAAGAATATCTTTGTTTGGCATGGTGCTTAATTCTTATACTTTTCATATGCTCATTTGTTGTGAAGATGATCTTGGATTTATGTGTAAACTACCACCGGAAATAACTCCATATACCTCTTCTCCTTGGAAAATTGGTAATCTATCATGTGGTATTTTTATATTGATCATCTTCACTTTGGCTATTGCTTTTAATTGCCTTATCTCTCGCCAAGAAATGTATTTGCTTTAACTCCCACTGTCTTTCTTGACTCTTGTGATTCCATTTGATTTTGTTAAACTTATTTTGTGTTATTTCTATGTAGGTAGATGTGATGATCCCATTTGTGTGCATTTTGTATTCAAATGCAAAATCATAAATAATGCACTAATCTTGGGGGAGCTCTCCTATATTTGTTATAACACACTCTTGTGCTTATTTCAATTGGTATTGATTATTGTTGGAAGACAAATCTTTTCTTTTTGGTACTTAGTGTGCCATCATAAAAAGTGTGGAGAGTTTGGTTTGTTGTTGGAACCTTGCTCTCTTTGGGAGTTGCTTATCTCATTCCTTGTAATTTGTTTTTCACTCTTAAAATGAGATATGTCTTTGAGCATGTGTCTTTTAGTGATTTTATGCTCATTGGCTTTTGATTTGTTCACTTGTTGAACTTTGGAACCAATCTTGTGTTGATTGGATTCTTTGATATAGTTTGGACAACTTCTAGTTTTCACACCTTTGTGTGACTTCTTGGTCTTCTTGGTGTTTTGTTCAAATTGTATCTCGCTTTGGCTCTTAAAAGTATTGTGCATGCATTCTTACTAAATGTATAATTTATGGCATGATTTGCTTTCGTTGATCCAATATATAGGCAAAACTCTATCAAATCCTAAATCGGCTAAGATGTGCATGAAATTCAAGTTCATATCTATTGCATATATTTATGTGGAGTTTGTCCTATATATTGTAGTTTCTCTAACTACTTTGGACCCAATGAGTTTGGGGACCATCTTGTACTTGAACTTTGTTTTAGGTACATGAAGATATATTGGTGCTTGTCTCAATAATAAGGATGAAGTGGTGACTAAATGATAATTTGAGGCAAGCTAGGATTATTGAAGAACTCCTATCTACTACATCCTACCTTTAATATCTCGGTAACAAGTATCTTATCATGCATACCTTTCTAGTATCCAACCTTGTGTAGGTTGTTTCATGGCATGGAAAGTCATTATTTGCAAATGTTGTGCTTCTTGCAAAGGTCTCAATGAAACCTCCTTATTGCAATTGTGAGTAATTTGAGATGAGTGCATATTATTGGGAACATATAAAATCATGCTCATGATTCTCCTATCCCATATATGTCAATTTAGCAATTTTATTGCATATCAATTCCTCAAGTTCTCACATGTGCAATATGGTTGAAAGTGTAAATTTATTACTTTCTTTTGGTATTCATCTTTGTGATACTTGTTGCTTTTCTCAAAGCATCCCAACTATCTTCTTTCCCTTGTTGATATTTGTGATGTCTTTGACTTGTTTGTGGTTGAAGTTCATCAATATACAATAAGAAAATTTGAGCCATTGGCCGTGCTTTAAAAGCAAAATTCTCATTGGTATATTGCATGACTTCATTTTGGATATCATGTTTTATTCTTAGTATCTATTTTGTGTGTACATATTTCTTTGTGACAATTATCTTTGTGATGTTGTCTACTTAGAAACTTATACACATGAGAGATGATATCTCCTTATTTGATATCTTATTTGAACCTTATGTGTTGGGATGGAATGCTAAGCAATTTCTTTCATTAAAGACTATGTCGATGCTCTATGATTATCCTTGTATTAGTCTTATAATATGCTTTGTCATTCATATCACACATTCCTTTGGTTGAGCCTTTTAATATGTTGGCTCTTGCTTGTTGCTCAACCATTTGTTTGATGCAAGTGTTAAGCTTAATTTCTTCTCTATGATCTCTTGCAAATGGTTGCGTTTTAAATGTTATTGAGGGAGTGAGGATTCCATATTGTGCAAATTGTATTCAAATGCAAACATTCCATTTTTTGCACGTACCTTGGGGAGCTTCCTCATTTCATTTAAAGCACCATTTTGCGGTTATCATATTATTTGACTTCACTTGGTATCATTTTGTTTTGAATAATGTTGAGGGAGTGATGATTCCATGTTTATGCACCTCATACTTTAATTCAAATAGAATATTTTGTGCACAAACCTTGGGGAGCTTCCTCATATTATTTAGAGCACCCTTTTGGTCTTATCATAATATCTTTATTCAATTTGTTCTTTGGATCGATTGATTGCTCTCTTCATTTGTTGAAGTTTATCCACCATGTGATCTTATTTTATTTGCAATCTTTGATCCTCAATATAGGTTGATTTCCTCTGAGTTTTCATATTTGGATATGTGCATATATTTTCAATTATACTTTTGGTTTATGCACACATTATGGAGGAACTGTCACTATATTGGCCTTCTAAGTTTTTCCGCCCATTTCGGCAATTGGTGCCAATGGGGGAGAAGTTTCGAGGGTTTAAAGGGAATTGGGTTTTATGCTTTGGTTTTGTTCTTAAGCATTTGCCTTTCATGCTTTGCATGGTTGAGTATATAGAGGAAACTCCACCAACAAAATCAAGATCATTCACACGTGCATAGATTGTGGGGGAGTTTGCTCTATATATGGTGGTTTTACTAACATCACATACTTGTGTAGTATTTGATGTTAGTGCAACCATTTTGGTTCCTTAAATTCATTATATAAACCCTCTCAAAGAGATTGTCATCAATTACCAAAATGGGGGAGATTGAAAGAGCATGGAGCCCCCATGTGTGGTTTTGGTAATTAATGACAATCTCTATGGACTAATGTTTGCATTGAGTTATATTTGTAGGACATGTCCATAGACAATGCTTGAACCATATGTTGGGTTCAAGGTTGTAAGAAGGATCAAATGAAGAACTTTAAGTGATGACCAATGTGTTATTCAAGGAAATATCGGAAGAATGGTCATATGAGAATTGAGCTTATTGCAACTATGTCTTGAAGAATATAATTGAGTGGACATTTGTGTTTACCTTCAAGACATCATCATCATGAAGGAAGAAGGAAGGATACAAGGTTGATCAAGTCAAAGTGCAAAGATGGGATTCAAGTTGATCAACTCTCAAAGCATACATAATGTATCGAGTGGGATCTTGTGATCTCGGGCTAGGATATTATTAAGTGGTGATCGTCTTCATGGATGTGAAGTCAAGTTCAAGATGTGCCATCTCAAGGAGATTATATGCTTGATGCATGTATTCTATTTGGTGGTAATGTCTATGTGAAGATATTCTTAAAGAGAGTCTTTCCCATAGTGTGTATGGGGGAGCAATTCGTAAGACTTCACCAAGCAATCAAGATCAAGAAAGGTGTTCCAACTTGAGGAAGACAAGATGGTCATAATCTAGCTCAAGTTGAATGCACAAGGAAAAGGTATGTTCTTGATAGGGTTCCTTTCTTACCGGTCTCTTGTGTTAGTTTGGAGACCGGGTTATAGGATTGGTAGCCGTACTATCAAGAGGGGCTCTCGAGTGAGTAACTTAATCGCATCGTTCGAAGAGAGCTCAAACCTTTGCATATTTGCCATCATCTTTCTTGGTTCTTATTTGGCTTTTATCCATGTGAGGTTTTAGAGCTTGTGGTTAATTCCATGACAAGCTCTAACTCATCAAAAAGGGATTTTGCATGAAACACTCATTGTGTTTTTGGTGTTTGGAGGTTTTACCGGTTCGACTTTGAAGAGAGGTCAAACCTCTCATCATTTGGTTTTATCCTCCCTTGTTGGACTATGATGTTTCTATGCATATACTTGTAGAGCTCGTTGTTGTGATTCCAACGAGCCCAAGATCATCAAAAATGGAGTCCGGATGCTCAAGTTATGGTCGTTTTCGTGTTGGTGTTTCTGCCAGTTTTTGGTGGCCGGAGTCTCCGGCCCGAGACGCAAAGTCTCCGGCCCAACTCCGGCCTGGCACCTGCTTAGTCCGTCCTGAGGCCCCCGAATGACCCCGGGGCACCGGAGACTCCGGCCCAGGGGTGGAGACTCCGGCCCTGGAGTCACTTAGGGCGGAGACTCCGGTCCTCTAGGCCGGAGACTCCGGCCCTAGTGCCCAGCAACGGCTAGTTTTCGTGGGGGACCTATAAAAGGCCCCCTTCTTCCTCCTTGGGCTGGGAGCTTCCCATTCTCTCATTCCTCCATTGTTGACCTTGAAGCTTTGCTCTCTCTCCCTCTCCCTCCAATGATTCTTGCATCTTCTTGAGGGAAAAGAGAGAGGAGATCTAGATCTATATTTCCACCAATCAATTTCTCCTCTAAGTGAGGGGAACCATTGGGATCTAGATCTTGGAGTTCATTTGTTGATTTCCTTTGTTCTTCCTCTCATATCTCTCTATAGCATTAGTTGCTTTGGTAGGATTTGAGTGAGAAGGATTTGAGCACTTTGTGTGCTCTTGCCATTGCATAAGTTGCATCGGTTTGAGTTCTCCCCGGAGATTCGAGTAAGTGAAAGTTTGTGAGCTTATTACTCTTGGGTTCTTGGAACCCTAGACGGCTTAGTGGCCTTTGTGGCATATACTTGGGGCCTCCAATTAAGTTGTGGAGATTCCCCAACCTTTGTGGTGCCTTTGTGGCGATTCTTGGGAGCCTCCAATTAAGTTGTGGAGATTGCCCCAAGCTTGTACGGGTTCGGTGACCGCCCTCAAGTGTCCCATAGTGGATCGTGGCATCTTGCTTTGTGCGAGGGCACGAGGAGAATAAGGTGAGCCTTTGTGGCGTTCGGTGCGTAGCGTGCCTCCGCATCTTGAGGTGAGCCTTTGTGGCATTTGGTGAGCATTGTGCTACCACATCTCAAGGTGAGGCCTTTGTGGCGTTCGGAGTGCATTAAGCCGCCACACCTCTCCAACGGAGACTAGCTTCCTTGGAAGTGAACTTCGGGATACATCTTCGTCTCCTTCGTGCCTCGGTAACTCTTATCCGAGCTCCACTACTTATGCACTTTACATTTGTGATAGCCATCGTGCTTGAAGTTATATATCTTGCTATCACCTTGCTACTTGTCTTGCTTAGCATAAGTTGTTGGTGCACATAGGTGAGCCTAGTCTATTTAGGTTTTGTAAGCTTGACAAATTAAACGCTAGTTTATTTCCGCATTTGTACAAGCCTTTCGTAAAAGTTTTAATCGCCTATTCACCCCCCCTCTAGGCGACATCTGTGTCCTTTCACATTTTTTATGCTAGCCTCTCTCCAGCCAATCAAATGACCAGGATATGCCTCCCATGGATCAGCCTATCAGACCATCTGAACCATCGAGACACACCATCCGACGCCTCTCGTTTCTCTGAGAAAACACAAAGGAGAGCCGATCCAAACCCTAGCCCCCCGCGCATTGCCTCCCTATCCAAACCCTAGCCCACCATTCCCCTCTCCAAACTCGTCCCCCCTCCTCTCCCCTTGCGGTGGCCACAAGATCCGGCGGTACCATGGGCTGGCCAGATCCCCGCCCTCTGTCCGGATCCGCGCCCTCTGGCCGGATCCGCCCCCTCTCCTCTCCCCTTGCCACCCGACCCTCTCCCCTTACGGCGGCCAGAAGACCCGGCGGTACCACGGGCTGGCCGGATCCGCGCCCTCTGGCCGGATCCACCCCCTCTGCCCGGGACGCTGTCGGAGCTCGACGACGAGGAGGACGAGCGGCCGCCACCAGCAGCATCGCCTCCGACATGCCCTCCTCAGCGGTCTACGAGTGCCTCATCGTCGTTGCCAACCAGCTCCTCGTCGTTGCGCATCGCCGACCCGATGGACGCGGCTGGGTATTCTGCTGGGACGACGACTCGCTTCTCGAGACAAACCGTAGCCCGATCTCTCCCATCTCTCTCGGTTCCCAGTTGATTCTGATCTATCTTGATGCGGTGGTGGTTTTCTGACGGGGTTCGATTCGGTTTTGCAGAAGAAGAACGCGGACGACATAAACAACAAGCTGCAGCTGGTGATGAAGAGCGGCAAGTACACGCTCGGTTACAAGATCGTCCTCAAGACGCTCAGGAGCTCCAAGGGTATGAATCGCATCTCTGTTCTTACGTTGATTGTTTATGCTGGTTTGATCCGCTGTGGTGGATGGTAGGTTAGTCTGTTGGTTTACTCAGGTGAATTTCAGTTTCTCCTGGCTGTATAGTTTGCTGAATGGTAGCTTCACTGTTATTATTGTTTAGTTAAATTGTTGGTTCGTGATATAGTTAGGATGTTGTGAATCTGATTCATGCTTATGTGGTTTGTGCTAGTAAAGGGTAATCCACTGGATAGTTTGTTCAAGTAATCTGATTACTTATGTGGTATATGAAGATAGTTTGTTCAATCGTAATTTAGTTATTTCCTCTGGTTAATTAGTTTTCATGAATCATAAGTGTGTGTCACACAGGTGGTTCTTAGTCCTGTTGTATTTTTTTGTTAGGATTAGCACATTATCCCCAATATTCCACACAACCTGTAACTAGCCATCCACTTAATCGAAATGTGAATCATTTCATGCCATACTGAGAAAAGAAATTAGAAAAATCAACTATTACCACTCTATTGGCTTGGCTGGCATTGTGTTGTTATTAAGCTAGGAGCCAGGTATTATTGTACATGAGAACTCCTATTGAAATACTCTTTCCGTTCACTGTTATAAGATGTTTTAGCTAGCTAGCTTGACAAAACATATTATATTAATGCATAGAGGATGTAGCTTGTATCAATACCAGCATGTGAACCTAAACTGAACTAGCAGTATTAGCTTTTGTCAGATCAAATGAATGTCTACGCTTGACCCAACATAAAGACTTGCCTTATTCTTTCAAACTTTGTGACCAGGTTGTGCTGCAGGTACATGGATTATGTGTTATCATAATCTGGTAGATGGATTTATGGAATCTGTTTTGGCTTTTGCAATAGCTTTGCAGTAACACTGTTATAAAATAAAATAGCCCAAGCTATGTTTAGACTTTGGAGTTTTCTCTTTGACACTACTAGCAGGCCTTCTTATTTTAATTGACTTCTACAAAATCTTTGTGATACTACTGTTATAAAACCACCCATGCTACTGCTGGATTCTAGAGTTTTTCTCTTTGACAGTACTACAATGCTTGCTTATTTAATTGCAACATGTTACTTATGTATCTCATAGAATTGGAGTTCAGTGACCAACCATTGACCACAAAGTCCGATCTTTGTATTCATTTGTGGAGACGGTCAAGAATTTATTTATCTCACTAAGATACTCTAGTTGCAATGTAGTAAACTTAACAGCTTAGCTCTGTCTTGCAGTTTGGGGAAAATGGGAGCTCTTGACTGAAACAAAGTAGTTCATCAGCATCAAGGGTGGCGTCTCATTTGCTGCATCTGGCTCCACGCTGGCCTAATCCATTTGCTTGTGAACATGCTAAGCTTGCTGTTCGTTGGGATTCGTCTTGAGCAGTAATTTTGGTTTGGTAAGCTTCTTGCAACGATGAATGTGTGTGACTAGCATCACTTGGAAAATGTTCTGTTTCTACATTTGAACATAACTTGTTTGAGCGGCTGTTATCTTGTATACTCATAAGATTTTAGCTGTCTCAAGCTAGAAACTGATTGGCAAGTCTGTTTATTTGGCCAAGTCTGTGAAGAAGCCAGCCATGCTAATGACAAATGCCAGAACACCTAGGGAGCTCTAGTTTAATGTGTGACCACATGGATGAGCTAAAAAAATCTGTTAGTTTAGTTGACAGAACTTATTCTGCAGCTTAACTTATTTTGCAGACCCATTCTAATCTGGCAAATTTATTCACTTGCTGTCTGTAGAAGCACTGATATTTGTAATCTGTAGCTTAACTTGAATATTTGTACAATTTTAGCTCTCTTTTTGTAAATTTACTTTACTATGCTTGCTTCATTGAGTAGTACTGTAACTTGCTTGTCAGATTTTCTATCATGTTGCTATAGACTACAACTGGGTTCTCTTTTGCACTCTACATTTCTTTATGCAAGTCACAGCTGACTAACATCAGTAGTACTAACCTTTCCATTGATTGTTGTAGTAGATGCAATACTCCCTCTGTTGATTTTGCTCCTTAGATGCACTACTCCTGTCAATGTGTAGTATGAACTAACTATCACTATTAACGTGTGCTGTGTCCAGCGTGCAGCGAGAAGAGCAGAAGCACAACAGTCTAGATCATGTCGTGCTAGAAAGGATCAGAATCACAATGAGGCGTAGATCCTGTTGTGCTGGGCATGCATGGGCGTTTTGGACAAGTTGCTCTATTTATTTGCTGTCAGAAATTTCTTGAACGTGTTGTATTTTGAAACAGAGGCTGTGTATTGCAATAGCAGGTTATAATAGGCTGTGAAGATTGTAATAGACAAATTTTATTGTTATTTGATGAATTTCGTCTGTTTTGTTTGAAATACGAATCATATGTGCTTTGAAACTGTGTGAATGGAAATATGAGCATTGGGACCCACTTCTGATTAGTAATTTGCATTTCGAACTTTCTTGACGTGTGGGACCAATTTGTGAGATTATTTGAGAAGCGGGACCTGCCTGACAAGTGGGACCTGCGTGACAAGTGGGACCAACTTTAGATTAAATTGGATGAAAATAAAAAAGAATGTTGTAAAAAGGCCAAGGCCTAGAAAAGAAAAAGGCCTAATGTTGGGCTTAGCCCATTTAGCTGATCAAAATTGAGAAAAAATAATCATAAAATAGGCTGAATTGGTGGGCTTGGCCCATATAGATCACTGGATTGGACCGGGCTAATTTCAATTTACGACCAATTTAAAATCGTCATAATGTCTGCCACGTGGCTTCCACGTCAGATTGCTGATGTGGCCTCCTCAAACTGACCATGACGTTATTATATCGTCATAACCGTTATGACGGTCCAATATCGTCATAGACGGTTGATGTCTACGCACTTCTATTCTTGTAGACACTTGTTGGGCCTCCAAGTGCAGAGGTTTGTAGAACAGCAGCAAGTTTCCCTTAAGTGGATCACCCAAGGTTTATCGAACTCAGGGAGGTTAGAGGTCAAAGCTATCCCTCTCAAGCAACCCTGCAATTACGATACAGAAAGTCTCTTGTGTCCCCAACACACCCAATACGCTTGTCAGACGTATAGGTGCACTAGTTCGGCGAAGAGATAGTGAAATACAAGTGGTATGTATGATTATAAGTAGCAAATGTGATTTAAAGTAAATATCGCTGCGAGCAAACAAGTAATAAAATAGCAAGTAAACGGTATGCAAAGCTTGGAAACAAGGCCTAGGGATCATACTTTCACTAGTGGACACACTCCCAACAATATAACATGAATGAACAAGTAACTTCTCTTGCTAAGGTACTCTAAATTACTCTCCTATTGAATAACACTAATCATTGTGTAGTGGCTACAGAAGCACCCCTTAAAGTCCATCAAGTACTTGACAAACACCACTCATAGAGATATCCAAATCAGATCACAATTCAAGATAGAAATCATTGCAACTTAGACCAAGTACTAACACGGTGCACACACTCACACCTTTACACCATGAAAGGAGGAATAAATCACTCAAACTATCATAGTAATAATTATTCTCATAATCCACAAGGGATCACAATCGTAGCCTAAACCAAGTACCACCATGATGCACGCACTGTCACCGTTACACCATAACAGGAGGAATAGATTACTTTAATAATATCACTAGAGTACACAAAATATCTGAATAATAACATGTACTTGTTCAACATGATACAAAGCTCACGATCACATAAAGATCACATCATGGGAGAGAGAGGTGAACCACATAGCTACCGGTAGAGCCCTCAGCCCCGGGGATGAACTACTCCCTCCTCATCATAGGAGACAGCAAGGTTGATGGAGATGGCGGTGAGGTCGATGGAGACGGCGGAGACGGCGATGGAGACCGATGGAGATGGCTCTGGGGGCACTTCCCCGTCCCGGCAGGGTGCCGGAACAGAGACTTCTGTCCCCCGAAATTCGTCGACGGTGGCGGCGGAGCTGCGGAACTGTTTCTGGAAAATTGCCGAATCCCCTAGGGTTTTCCGTCCCGAGGCTTCTTATAGGCGAAGGGGCGATGTCAGAGGGCTGCCAGGGCTTCCTCACACAGGGGTGGCGCGGCCAGGGCCTGGGCCGCGCCAGCCCCTTGTGAGGGAGGCCTCTGGCCCCTCTCCTTCCTCTCTTCGGATGTTTGGATGCTCCCGGGAAAAATAAGACTTCTGGCTTTTGTTTCGTCCAATTCCGAGAATATTTCCTGTGTATCACTTCTGAAACCAAAAACAGCAGAAAACAGGGAACTGGCACTGTGGCACTTCGTTAATAGGTTAGTTCCGGAAAGCGTATAAAAATGCCACTAAGTGTAACGAAACAATAGGCAAATGGTGTAAAAACAAGCATGGAGCATCAAAAATTATAGATACGTTTGAGACGTATCAAGCATCCCCAAGCTTAACTCCTGCTCGTCCTCGAGTAGGTAAGTGATAACAAAAGAATAATTTTTGAGGTGACATGCACCTACACAATCTTGATCATATATGTAAGCATTGATGAGCTGGGATCAATAGAACTTAAAACGTGGGCATGAAAGATATAATCATGACAATAAGAACTTAGCAACCATGTTGTAAACATGCAAATGAACACAAACAAAAGATCATGATAATGAAACAATGAAAGTCAAACGTGTGTTCAAATCATAAGGAAAACATGCAAGTGGTTTTCAGCTTGTCCTTCAAAGAGAGCAAAACATAAATGCATAGGACACCTCAAAGTTTAAGAGGGCGACTAGATACAAATAATTTAAGAACAAGTGAAACCAACAATATGAGTCAATCAATGAACCTTGGGACAATGCATATCACACTAAGAATGACAACTATGCTCTCTTAATGGTGCATAAAGAAAGAAGGTGGTGACTCAACACAAAAGTAAAAGAAAGGCCCTTCGCAGAGGGAAGCAGTGATTTAAACATGTGCTAGAGCTTTTCATTTTGTAAAACCGAGAGATAAAACTTGATTTTGAGAGGTGGTTGTCTTTGTCAACGACTGGCAATGGGGTTCTTACTATCTTCCATACAAAAATAAAGCAAGTTTTTGAGAGAGATTGGCACTTTTGTGCTCTTTTTATAAAACTTGGCACTCCTCCCCACCTTTTCCTTTCATATACCATGGCTAACCGATTCCATCGGGTGCCCACCAACATTCACTTTCCATGGAGGAGTGCCTTTTTTTCTTTCTTTTTTCTCTTTTTTTTTTTCTTTTTGGAATAAGCAATATGGAAGATAGCAAGTCCGACCACTACGTCCCCATGAGCTGAAAACAGTGTCACAAAACGAGAAGTGTTTTGAAGGTTTTTGAAAGGTAGCACACGAAAATTTTACTTTGGAATGGCTTACAAATACCATGCATAGGAATTTATAGTGGACACAATGGCAAACTTGGCTTTTAGGAGTTGGATGCACGAGTAGAGCTCATACTCAGTACAAGGCGAGGGCTAGCAAAAGACTGGGAGCGACCAACTAAGAGAGCAATAATGGCCATAATCATGCAAAGCGACAAAGCGACATTAAAAGAAGCATACGATGGCATCAAAAGTCAAAAACTAAATGATCATGAAGGCTATTGGCGACTTTGTGAGAGTCTAACATGTGTGAGCATGCGCCAAGTCAACCCAAATAAAGCATCAAGGAGAAAACCAAAATAATGCTTCCATACAATAAAAACAACGCATGATTTTTTCAAAGGCTCATTAAGCAATCTCAGTTATTTGAGACAAGTCATGCTACAGCAAAACCACTAAGAATACTATCAAAAAGACATCAAGCATGACATGAAAAAGCCTAAGCCGCAGTCTACACAAGCTCCTTCTTGTACCACTATTTTGCACAAAGCTTTTTCTCTTTTCCAACACCATTCAAACTTTTTTAATCCAACTCTTTTGAGGAAAAACAACATGGTCCAGAGGCAAAAATACACCTTGATAAATAAATTTAAGAAGATCTGAATGCAAATCAAGGCGAAAACGAAAACCAAAAGCAGTAGCAGAAAAAGAAGAACACTCGATGAACGATAAGAGTGAAAACTAGAGTGTTCTTGGCAAATAAAAAGCGAGTTCATCTCCTCCAAAAGAAACATGATGTGATCTAACCATTTATTGCAGCAAACAAAACTAAACTAACTAAGAAAACTGAGACAACTGACGCTCCAAGAAAAACGCATAGTGCATGAAGCAATAAAAATATAGTGTTTTGAAAGGTGACCTGATTTTTGCCGATGAAGAAGGGGTGCCTCGGGGCATCCCCAAGCTTTGACGCTTGTACTTCTTGGATATTTCTTGGGGTGATGCATGGGCATCCCCAAGCTTGAGCTTTTGTCCATTCTTCAACTCATCTCATCATTCTCCAATCCCTACACTTGAAAACTTCCTTCATACAAAACTAAACACAATTCTATTAGCAACATTAGTGTAAGCATAAAATATATTCAACCTCTTTTAGCTTCAGGTTTCAACCTAAAACCACCACATATATAGCATATACTACTGTAGCAACTTCCCTAAAAGTTCCATAATCAAAAGAACTCAAAAAGAAAGCGATAAAGCGGCAAACACAAATATTGGCAGAAATCTGTCAAAACTGAACAGCTGACAAAGGTCGAATTTTTGAGGGATTTTCTGTTGCTCAAATCAAAAAGTGTTCAACTAATGAAAGTTTGGATATAACCTGGGGCATATGCACAAGAAATCGCAGGTCCAAAAGATAAACAGAGAATTTTCACGAATTTTTGCGGTGCAGCACCGAAAACAGTTTCAGGACAGCGACATCCCCAAATCTTACCTCACTCAAATTAGAGGCTTCTCTTGGCACAAAAACGAAATAAAGAGGATAAGGAGCGGTTATTACAGTAGTAATAACTTCCAAGACTCAAATAAAAGAAAAAGTACTGAAAATAAAACATTGGGTTATCTCCCAAGAGTGCTTTTCTTTAACGCCTTTGAGCTAGGCGCAGTAATGTGCAAAGATGCTCATGTGGGCGCCATATAAGAGCTTGAGGCAAATGCGCCATATAGGAACTTAAAGCAATAGAGAGCATCAAAAAGCAAATGTGGAAGACATTTATATCTGAACCACTTCCTATGCATAGGAATCTTGTAAGAAAATAAATCAACGAGGCACATAGTAGCAAGCATGGATAGATAAAACAAGTGCCACTTCAAGATTTGCAACATAAAGAGGGGAAAATTAATATTGTTGAGATCCATCAAACCATGTTTCCCTCTCTCATAATAACTTTCAGTAGCATCATGAATAGAATTAACAATATAACTATCACATAAAATATCCCTATCATGAGCCACATGCATAAAAGAATTAATACTCACCATAGGAACAATAGTAGTAGGAGCAAATTCAACAGAATAATTATTCTCATCACCATAATCATCATAAATAGGAGGCATATTGTAATCATAACTAATTTTATCCTCAATAGTAGGTGAACTGAAAATATTATACTCATCATCATAGCCATCATACACTAGAGGTTTAGTATCATCACAAGCTAGAGAACAGCTATTTCTCAAAGCATATTCTTCAAACATATCATCATAAGAAGGAACATCACATATGGGAGATAAAATATCATCAGAGCAAATTTTCTCCACTAAAGCTGGGGAACTAAAAATATCATGTTTAACAAAACCAGCTTCCCCAAGCTTGGACTTTTCTATAGCATTATCAACAACGGTGTTCAAAGCATTCATACTAACAACACTATTAGTATGCAAATTAAGCTCCAAAGGTTTTTCAATTTTCTCTTCAAACACTTCATATCTATACTCAGGAAAAAGACTACAGAACTCATTTTCCATTAAGCCCAACTAGTGAAAATAAAAACAAGAAACAAAAAGATGTAATTGCAGAATCTAAAGGAAATAACTCCGAGCACTCACACGGGAGGATGCGAGTACCTTTTACCTTACCTCCCCGGCAACGGCGCCAGAAAAGAGCTTGATGTCTACGCACTTCTATTCTTGTAGACACTTGTTGGGCCTCCAAGTGCAGAGGTTTGTAGAACAGCAGCAAGTTTCCCTTAAGTGGATCACCCAAGGTTTATCGAACTCAAGGAGGTTAGAGGTCAAAGCTATCCCTCTCAAGCAACCCTGCAATTACGATACAGAAAGTCTCTTGTGTCCCCAACACACCCAATACGCTTGTCAGACGTATAGGTGCACTAGTTCGGCGAAGAGATAGTGAAATACAAGTGGTATGTATGATTATAAGTAGCAAATGTGATTTAAAGTAAATATCGCTGCGAGCAAGCAAGTAATAAAATAGCAAGTAAACGGTATGCAAAGCTTGGAAACAAGGCCTAGGGATCATACTTTCACTAGTGGACACACTCCCAACAATATAACATGAATGAACAAGTAACTTCTCTTGCTAAGGTACTCTAAATTACTCTCCTATTGAATAACACTAATCATTGTGTAGTGGCTACAGAAGCACCCCTTAAAGTCCATCAAGTACTTGACAAACACCACTCATAGAGATATCCAAATCAGATCACAATTCAAGATAGAAATCATTGCAACTTAGACCAAGTACTAACACGGTGCACATACTCACACCTTTACACCATGAAAGGAGGAATAAATCACTCAAACTATCATAGTAATAATTATTCTCATAATCCACAAGGGATCACAATCGTAGCCTAAACCAAGTACCACCATGATGCACGCACTGTCACCGTTACACCATAACAGGAGGAATAGATTACTTTAATAATATCACTAGAGTACACAAAATATCTGAATAATAACATGTACTTGTTCAACATGATACAAAGCTCACGATCACATAAAGATCACATCATGGGAGAGAGAGGTGAACCACATAGCTACCGGTAGAGCCCTCAGCCCCGGGGATGAACTACTCCCTCCTCATCATAGGAGACAGCAAGGTTGATGGAGATGGCGGTGAGGTCGATGGAGACGGCGGAGACGGCGATGGAGACCGATGGAGATGGCTCCGGGGGCACTTCCCCGTCCCGGCAGGGTGCCGGAACAGAGACTTCTGTCCCCCAAAATTCGTCGACGGTGGCGGCGGAGCTGCGGAACTGTTTCTGGAAAATTGCCGAATCCCCTAGGGTTTTCCGTCCCGAGGCTTCTTATAGGCGAAGGGGCGATGTCAGAGGGCTGCCAGGGCTTCCTCACACAGGGGTGGCGCGGCCAGGGCCTGGGCCGCGCCAGCCCCTTGTGAGGGAGGCCTCTGGCCCCTCTCCTTCCTCTCTTCGGATGTTTGGATGCTCCCGGGAAAAATAAGACTTCTGGATTTTGTTTCGTCCAATTCCGAGAATATTTCCTGTGTATCACTTCTGAAACCAAAAACAGCAGAAAACAGGGAACTAGCACTGTGGCACTTCGTTAATAGGTTAGTTCCGGAAAGCGTATAAAAATGCCACTAAGTGTAACGAAACAATAGGCAAATGGTGTAAAAACAAGCATGGAGCATCAAAAATTATAGATACGTTTGAGACGTATCAACGGTTATGACGATTTCAGTGAAATCGTCACATTCAGTCATCAACGATGCCCCGTTTTTGACGATTATTTTTTCATCATAAAATCATCACAGATCAACCATTATGACGATTTAATGATGAATTTTGAGGGTCACTAGTCAACACATTTTTTGTAGTGACTTCTGACGACGCCCCTTCGCCTATAAAGACCCCCCGACGGGAAAAACCTAAAGACCAGATCACTTTTCCAGAACACATCGCGATCCGCCACCGCCGTCGACCCAAAGATCGGGAGGGTCCAGAAGCTCTTCCCGGCACCCTGCCGGAGAGGGGAATCGCCACCGGAGGTCTTCTTCATCGCCATGCTTGCCTCCGGCGCGATGAGTGAGTAGTCTACCTTGGACTATGTGTCCATAGCAGTAGCTAGATGGTTGTCTTCTCCACCATGTGCTTCATGTTTAGATCTCGTGAGCTGCCTTACATGATCGAGATCACCGTTATGTAATTCTACATGTTGTGTTTGTTGGGATCCGATGAATATTGGTGTTATGATTGAGTTGAAGTACTGAATTTTATCTTATGTTATCTCTATGTTGTTTATGATCTTGCATGCTCTCCGTTGTTAGTAGCTATCTTGGCCGAGTAGTTGCTAGTGACTCCAAGAGGGGGTATTTATGCTCGATAGTGGGTTCATGCCTCTATTTAATCTGGGGGAGTGACAGAAACCTCTAAGGTTGTAGATGTGCTGTTGCTACTAGGGGGAAAACAACATTCATATGCTCGAGGGCATATGCTTTGTTTATATTACACACTTTGCTTAATGCAATTATCTGTTGTTCGCAACTTAATACTTGTGGAGTTCTCGGATTGATTCGCCACAAGTGGATTATTAGTCATAGATGCAGTTGGATGGCGGTCTATGTATCTTGTTGTAATGCCCAGAGTAAATCTCATAGTGATCCTCTCGACATATGCACGTTGTCTTTATTCTATCAATTGCCCAACTGTAATTTGTTTACCCAGCATGTGTTATTTTATCTTATGGAGAGACACCACTAGTGAACTATGGACCCCGGTCCTATTTCCTTTACATTGCTATCACCTGTTTACTTTACTCGCACTGTTTACTTTACTCGCATATTACTATTATCACTTTCCACTCGATACGCTCATACCCTTTGTTTCAAGCAAACCGGTGAGATTGACAACCTCATCGTAAGTTGGGAACAAAGTATTTGGTTGTGTTGTGTGCAGGTTCCACGTTGTCGCTCGCTAAGCAAAGCTCGGACGAGGCGCCCTATAAATTGTCCGGAGCTGTCGCGAAGCTAGCGGGCATCACCTTCAGTCGTATTTATCCTCCTACTGGATTGATAACCTTGGTTTCATAACTGAGGGAAAACTTGCTGCTATCTTCATCAAAACCTTGTCTTGGGGTTTTCTAACTGGCCGGTTATTTATTACACATTCCCACATCAACTTGGCTCCAGAAGTTTCTGTCGCCGTTGCCGTGCATTAAAGAAGAAGCTTTCACACCATCATCACCGCGCCACCACTTTGCTGATTTGCTGTTATATCTCTTGTTGGTCATGAATAGTTGAGGTCATGTATAATTTGGAACCTGATCTAATATCCATTCCGCGTGCTAGGAATGATCAAAACTAATGCATGGACTGTAATATTTTGGGAGGTGGTATGTACTAATCCCTTCGTTGATGAACTTGTGATGCATCCGAGGTCTAGGTTGTTGGTTACCTCGTGGTGCATTTGTAATTATGGTAACTGCTAGGACCCTTATCGGAATTATTTATCTAGAATTCTTCTTGAGCTTCTATATATGTGTTGGGTAACCTCACCACTCCATGGGAGGTTACCACATCACTAGTTTGAGTTGCAACCAGATAGAGATCACTGGGTTTGGTCTTTGATGAAATGACGTAATGCAGCCACCAAACACCGGTGATACAATCTCCTGGCCTTTTGCAAGAAAATCTACAACGTCGCCCAAAGTGCATTTTTACCTAGCCATGCTCCCCAAGGACATGCGTCATGGAGCCCCAAAATAAGCCCAGGCAACAAATCAAGCCCTAGGTGTTGTCCGCCAGACCCGTACATAAATCAACTGTGTGCCCACGAGCGCCCACCTCCGAGCATATCTCATTCTCTGCCCATGACATGTTTGTGTTCACCTTGTATCTATGGCTGAGGAAGGAGGTTAGGGATAAGTTCTTGGCTTTTGTGGAGCAACTTTTCGACCTCATGGAATGGAATTGAGACCTCATGGCCAAGTTGCTTCTGCAATGAAGCGCGACAAGGGCCGACTCATCAAGATTTTGAAATCACGGCCTACGCCCCACCATGCAGTGTGCAAGAAGATGAGATAACGACCCAAGGTTGGTGAAACACTTGACAAGTGGTACCATTTTTAGTGAGAGCTAGCAAGTATGACACAGAGTAGGATCTTACATGTGTGCTAATTGTGGTGTATGAAACTAATGGCTTTAGCTGACAAAACAAGAGAAGAAATGGAAAAACTAATGAGTGTAGTAACAGATGAGTTGCAAGACTGATATTTTGATCGGTGAAATGGCAAACTAAGATTAGGGTTGATCATAGTGGCAAACAGAGCGCAGCAACAAAGCAGAAGGATCTTTGCACAAATAGCATGTAGTAGTTTATAAGGCTATTTATGCTCGAGGTTAGGATATGTACATCTATTATAATTTCTTAGTGCTTTAGTATTTTTTAGTGTGGCATGTTATACTTTGTTAATTTGATTATGTTTATCCATGTATTGGGATGGTAGTGAACTATGTATATGTTCCTCGAGGCTGGGGATAATTGGAGCTTCACTTACCTTACAAAAACACTGACTACAGAAAACTAAATATATTGGACTCCTTGCAAATTCTATATCTTGTCATTAAAGTTAACATTCTTAGAATTGGGGAAATATGTCATGAACAATTCAGAAATGTAATTTTCCTCCCAAGAGAATATGCTCCTTCATGCGGAAAATAATTCGATGGATGTCGGAAAAATATGGAAAAATAGACATATATGTGTTCATGAGTTGGTTGTTTGCATTTTTATAGAAAATATAGAATTATTGCGACCAGTGCTAATAAAGCAGGTTGAGTGCCAAATTTGTGTGTTTACAACACAAGAAATGTGCCAACACGTGGATAAATATCATCATAGATATATGATGAGTCCTCAGCTGATGGTTGTAAACTGTTTGGGAGGGTCAAAATTCTAGAAACTTATGATGATTTGAGTCAAGAACGTCATAATTTTCCTGACATAAAATCATCGTAACCGACACGCCACGGTTTTGCGACCTTATTTGTTTTTTTTGAAAGGAAAGCGGTGGGGGAGACCCCCACAGCGAGTTTTTTTAATAAATAATAAGAACCCAAATTCGCATCCATGGGGATTTGAACCTGGGTGCCTGGGTTGTACATCCACTCCCATAGCCAGTTGAGTTTGTGACCTTATTTGTTGGTGATTACGACCAATTTAGATTGTTATAATTGATTATGACAATTTCGTCTAACATGTCATTATAGTTCATTACTAGCGCACAACTTTTGACGTTCACGATTCCATCATAAAATCGTCATAAATGGGCTACTGTGATGATTTAGTGATCAAAATGGAGGGTTGTAAAGCAACATTTTTCTTATATATTTAGAGCACCGAACTTTGTTCTTTTCTGTTAGGCAGACAGACATGCTGACTTTTGAATAAAAAATTGCTCAAATGCACACCACAAAAACAAAAAGTAAGTACACAAAATATAAAAAAAAATCAAATTTATTATTCATCTGCAGGTATATGCTTCCGGGTGTCAAAACTCCATGCCCATAACAATTAAATTAAATAATTGTGAAAAACATGAAAATAAATATTTAAAATTATTTACTTCCTCTATTCCATATTAGTTTGGGTTGATTTAGCAACTATAGGGAACGTTGTGGGAAAATTAATGGTTATGAGGAAAACCGATGGAACTATGAACATTCGCATATTCTTATTAATGTTTAACTTTAATTATTTTTTCTTGAAAATTTCATTGCATTTAATATTTTACATGTATTTTGGTCTTTATGACCATTTAAAAATATACTCCCTCTGATCGGAAATAAGTGTCGATGATTTTATACTAACGTAGTATAAAGTTTGTACTAAGCCACCAGCACTTATTTCCGATCGGAGGGAGTACCTCTTAGCTTGTTTATAAAGATTCCTACTTGGCTTTCAAACTACCTATTTTCTTAATAATTTATAGATATGCCTAAATTGTTTTCTATTTATCAATTAATTAGCAACCTTGTTGCCATGATGATTTGCTATGGTTTTAATAACTGAAAATAATAGATTTTTTTTCTTGCGGGTTAAATCGATATATATATATGTCGTTGTACTGACGAGGGGATCGTCATGGGCTGGATGTGCAGAGTGGCAGCAGGATCAAAGATTCTCGTCACCAGGTGATGACAAGGACCCTTTTGGTGCAAAATCTCGCACAGGTCATCGGCACAATCACCACGGTCAAAAAGGCTACCGATCTTTTACGAGTTGCGAGTTGGCGACCCATCCCTGCATGCATGCATGCTGCATGGACCTCTTCCACCAGCGAGACCAGGGCAGTCAGTCATGTGGCAGAGCCAATGTGGTCTGCCAGTACCAGGTGCCGCCATCATTTGATTTCCTCCGTGCACCCAATGACCTAATGTAACTGCCGCATCATTCGTACAAATTATCAGCGACAAAAACGTACTCCCTCCGTTTTAAAATATAAGATATTTTAGATTTGTGAAGTAAAGGTATCTAGATATTTTTAGTGTGTGTATTCGAGTGAACATACACATTAAAAATATGTAAATATATTTACTTTTACAAAACTAAAACATCTTATATTTAAAAACAAAGAGAGTACATACAAACGGTACAACAATTGATCTATAAATTGCACACGCTGTACTACACAGACGACCAGGTTGTGCACTCGCATCAAATCCTTTCGATCGATTATCCACGATAATTTCATAGCCGACATTTTTGTCGAGTAACCTCTCAACTCAACAAAGGTAGGGCAATCTTGCAATTAGCGCGGAACCAGTTAATGAAAAAATCGGATCCAAAAATTATACTGTATCTAAAAACCGCCCAAGCAAGGGAACCTATCGTCCCCACAAGCAGTAACGGATCTAAAAACTTCTTAAAGTTTGGGCAACATGCATAAAAATGCCTTATGTTAGACATCTTGCTATAGAAAATTGTACGATACAAGGTGTCAGCTGTCGACAAGCCTGGGTGGACGCGCGGGCTAGGGGGATGGTGGATCAGCCCATGCCCACGAGGCAAGCTCACCAACACGACAAACACATACCTTTGGCTTTGTGATCGCCGCTCCGACTTACACCACGCAGCATGAAAGCACACATACATGAGTTAGCAATCCATGCTCCCTAGGCGATCACCGGCAAACCTCAAACGGCGCACCAAATCAGAGGCAGGCACCTCGGTGCAGCAACTAGAATGAACTCGCAGCATTCACAGCTCCAAGTCGACACCCAATCAATTCTAGGCCATGGTCAAGCCTCATAAGGGCATGTACAGTGCTGACCTCTTATATTGGACGCTTGAGTAGTTGGTTACATGTTGAGGCAAACATCATCCCTCCAACACAGTTATTTGTAGGTGTTTTTTAAGTGATGGGCGTCTAGTTTTAAGTCGATGCAAACAAAACAATTAGAAACAACACATAACTGTGATTAAATCACTAGCGTTGGTTAAGCTCTCGTGCTACGCATGTCCTAAGACCATCGTTGCAAAGAGGATCGAGGCCGCCGCCTTGACACACCACCACCGCTTCAAACATGACTTTATATAGAGAAAATTGTTGTACTCCCTTCCATTTCAAAATTATAAAATGTTTTAGCATTTTCTTGGTATGCATGTATCCAGATATCTTTTTGTATATACATTAAAAGGTAAATGCGTAAACTTACACACTAAAAGATATCTAAATAAATACGTGTAAAAAAACCTAAACATCTTATATTTTAAAATAAAGGGAGTATATACAAGCTAATTCTTGCTCAACTAGTTGGGGGAGTGGATGTATAAACCCAATATATGAGTTTAAATTCTCATGGATACGAATTTAGATTTTTAACTTGAAGACCAGACTCTTCAAGAAATCATGCAATTTATCCTGAGAACCAGGTTTTTTTATCCAAAATTAAAAATTCTGGTACTCATGTCTAATAGCTTGTGCATCCTTAGTTCGTGTAGAGGTTAGGAAGTAAAATTCTCCTTCAATTTTAAAGAGCTATCATTTTAATGTAGAGCCTAGAATACCCCTATTTTGGAAAGAAAAAAAATACAAGCTGATCCTTACAGTGAGATGAGGCGAGCGGTCTCCTCGGATAACCTGATTATTTGTCCGCGTGCGCCGTGGAGCTGCCGGCGTTCCTGTACTAGATTCAATCATGCTCGTGTACGCATGTGTCCAAATTCGGTATGTCGACCCTCTGGTTCAAAACGAAAAACAAAGGAAAGTGATATGCACGGGATGAACATGGAGCAAGTCGGCGAGTTCCAGAGCTGTAGCTCCTCTGGGTCGCATTAATTGCTCGTCTCCCCATAATTTCTCGCCGGAGGATGGACAGGGCCTAGCTGTTCTTCACCTCGGCCGACGTACGTGTACGTCCGATTGGCAGCGTGCGTGCACGATCGAGCACGTACGTTGTGTGGATCGCGAAGGGACAATCCGGGTACGAACCGACCAGGCGGCACTGGAGCACGACAGGCAAGCCGGCGTCGTCGTTGGTCGACTCGACTGCTGCGCCCATCAACCACATGCATGCCGCCATCCCATGCTGGAGAGATCACTACCGGCTACCTCAAGTCGGCAAGATTTGAAAGTACTGTAGGTTTCCTTTGTAATCTGATACACAAGCGAGACGATCGGAACGAACCGTTTGAACGTACTACTGCGGAACAATCACGAATACAGTTTGCATTACTCAACGGAAATATCACGAATAAGAGCATCTCCACCGGCTGAAAATGTGGCCACACACCCGCGGTTCTGAAAGGCTACGGGTATAGCTCTTCGTGACGAACCCCTGCACAGTAGGACCTATCAGCAGCGCCGGCAGGGGCGGACCCACGTTATGCTCAGTGGGGGCTTAGCTCCCCGCTCAATTTCTGGTTTTTGTGCTTTATATGCCTACAATTTTACTACTTGGCCCCCCCAGTCAGCCCAAATATAAAGCCCCCACTCGCTTGGGCCCCCACTTGGTTTTTGGGCTGGGTCCGCCACTGCACCGGCACCTCGCGGCAGCACGTATTCGACGTCTAAGGCCTGCTTGCCATAGACACCCGCTACTTCCTGCCGCTTTTCCACCATATTCCCCCACCTACCCCTCATTTCCCGCCGCCCGCCGCCCTTCTCCCATTCCCTGCTTCCTCGCCGCCATCTCACCCTCTCCCACCGCCATCCCCAACCGCGACCATGCCGCCCAAGAAGGCCACGACGACGACGAAGAAGCCGCGCATGGTGGCACCGAAGCAAAAACCCCCAACTATGTCCGATGCGGAATGAGCGAAGGAGCTGGTGCGGCGCGCGATCATCACCGCGGATCGGTAGAAGCACTGGCACATTCAACGCCAAGCGGACGTGGAACTCGCCAAGACCGCGTCTGACGAGGTTCTAACTCGGCAATGCCCATGTTTCGGGGCTTTCGATTCATGGAGAGCATGTGGGCGCTTGGCGGATTCGACGGCTTCAGACAGAAACAGGGGGTGCACACGAATTTACCCAGGTTCGGCCCCCCGGAGGGTAAAGACCTACATCCTGCTTGTCTGATCTTGTATTGCTGGTATATGTGGAGCTGTTACAATGGCGCGCAGATGCAATCTGGCGGAGGTGGAAGGAGATGGCGTGGCTAGCCTATGCGAGATTGTGTTGTAGGCTATGCGAATCCGGATCCCCCTCTAGGGGGCGCCCTTGGTGGCTTTATATATGCAGCCAGTTAGGGTTTACAAGTAATGTTTGCCTTCTACTCCAAGTCAAAGTGTTGGGCCTTGCGGGCTTCGGGTATCCTTCGAGCGGGCTTCTTCCTTGGCAGGAACCAGGTAGGCAAATATCGAGGACCGAGGGGTCATACCCTCGTCAGCATCCTTTGCGAGCTACGCCGCCAGCCAGGGCGAGAGCAGCGGCGAGGGTTTCTTCGGCGACTCTGCGCTGGTGGCGGTGGCAAGGAGCGGCACCGACGGCGGCATGGGTTGTTCACCAAGGCTGTCGCCATCCCGCATGTCACCGGAATTCGACGAGAGCCAGTCGTACCTTGCACATTCGACGTTGGCGTCTTCTCGCCGGTGACAGCGGCCCAACAAGATGGCATCCACGTCGACCTCAACCTGTCCTTCACCGCGTCCGCATCGCTGGACATGCGCTACGTCCCAAACATTGTCGCCGGCTCCTCCTCCGACACCACCTGCGCCCTATTCGGCCTGTTCGACGGTATGCCCGCCGCCCACAAGGTGTTCGGCGAAATGCCCAATGCCCACAGGATGTTCACCGACGAGGAGGGCGCGGACATCATGAATGAAATGATCGGAGGTGGCCACAGCGGCACGGGAGCCGCGGATGATGACGCCAGTGAAGACGAGATCGAGAAGACCATTGATGTCGTGGACGCCGACACTAGCATGTCCATCGGCAAGAGGAAGCGGTTAGCCTTGATCCTATCGATTCATGGAAATCTTTGGAAGACGAATGCCTCATCGATTCGTGGAAAGCGGTGAGCCTTGATCCTATCAGCGGTGCCAACCAAACCCTCGGCAAGTACTACGCACAAATTCTAGATGAATTCAACGAGCGCTGTCACATTGGAGACTATGCCAAGATTCACATGAACCGTAATGAACGTGCCATCTCCCATGGGTGGAGTGCCATCAAGACTACATGGAACAAATTTTATGGCAACCTAGAGACCACCCGCAATAGGAACACAAGTGGAGCAAGCGCAATGGATGAAGTAAGCACTCCCATTCGACCTTGGTTCTATGAATTTTTGCCTATTGATGTGTGGATTCCTATGATGTGTTCTTTGCTTGTGGTTGCTTGATGCTCTCGACTTATACAAGTTCGAGAATGAGGACAAAGACTTCCCCATGATGAATTGTTTCAAAAGATTGAGGGTTGCAAAAAGTGGGATCGAGTTCGACTCACAATCAATGATGAGGGACCCCACCGGCAGCACCGACCGCGACTGGACGCCCAATCGGCACCAAGAAGACCAAGGCGAGGAGGAATGCTGGCTCATCCGTGGCCGTCTTTGATGTGTCCATCAATATGTTTGTGGATTCCATGAACACAAACACAAAGAAGCTATATGATAGGTCCGACGCAAAGTGGAAGGAAATCAAAGAAGCTCAAAGAGAGAAGTTGGCGCTTGAGAGGGAGAGGGTCCAAGCCGCCAAGTTAGAAGCCGAAGCTACTTTGGTCAAGGCCAATAATGACGCAAAGAGCTTTGAGTTGACAAAGATGGTGTAGGAAGCTAAAATCTTATCAATGCCATTGGCGGGCATGGATCCATTGACTAAGTCATGGTACATGATGATCCGTGATCGGATCGGCAAGGAGTTGATGAGTGCCCACGAGCCACGGATTGTGCAGCCGGGGGTGGAGGAGCCGATGTTGGTGCCGTCGGAGGTGGGGGTGGAGGAGGTGGTGCCGTTGTCCATTTGAGCGCTCTACGAGCCTCCGTAGTTCCTTTTTGGTAGCCGTTTGTTTGTGGTGATTTGGTGGCCCGAAGCGGCACCAATGCATGAACTTAAATTTGGCATCAAATATGTTGAATTTCATATTTGAGACTTCGAATGCAATATATCAAATTTAGCATTTATATGAATTAAAAAAACTTGGGACTGGTGTGGGAGTCCGACCTTAATTTTAAAGGAGGGTCTGCCGGTGCTCCAAAACGGCACAACCGGTGGTCCTGTCGGCTACAATTTTAAGGGCGCCGATAGAGATGCTCTAAGATACCAGCTTACCGATAACTTTTTCTTCTAAAACCTGGATTGGATATTCATGCACAGACGGCATGGTCTCTTTGTCCAATTGTCTTCTGGTTCACTCACCCTCTACTCCTCTAGCTCTACTCTAGGCAGTTGGACATAGACGTCGATGAGACAAACAGGGCAGCTCGTAGTCTCCCTGGTAGTCTCACTCACCAAAGTGGCTTGAGTAGATGATGATCTAGGATCTACCACGTTTCTTGATTAGCATAACTAACCCAACAATTAGCAACCGTGGCCTACGACTAGGGAGCAAATAGTAGCAGGAATCCCACTGACAGCGTTGCACATACCGACGCCTCCACGACCGCGGATGGGCCGCCGTTTACGTCACTGCAACCACGAGAATCTCGAAGCCACCATCTCCTACCTCCGCCGCGGAGCGCCGACCGATGCTGCTGCTGTTCGCCAGCCAGTCCAGGAGCGGCCGGCGGGGCGCCCATGCTGGAGCCTTTCTGCAAGACTGCGACTGCTCCAGAGCCCCAGGCATGGCGAGGCACCAATGTTTTTCTGCTAAGCAACCATTGAATCCGCTCCGATTCCCAAGCGGTGCTGGTCTCTTCTCGGGTCCTTCAACTCTCGCTCGAGACCTGTCTGCGTGCCCCTGCCCCTAGGATGCTCCTCCTACTGCTAGTGGAGTGGAGTAGCAGTCACTCGCAAGCTAGGTCATGTCTGCAATGCGTTGTTTAAGTTCTTGGTTCCTTCAACTCGGAATCTTTGCATTTCAAAATGGGAACCTTCCATACCCACTGGTAATTATACACGCCCATGGCAAATTAGGGTTGCTCATACGGCCGGACTAGTTGTGTTGTTTAGTGGTCGTGCAAGCTTCAGGCCAGCTTGGCTGGATAATTAATCAGAAGACATTGCGTGCTGCCCCCTTATCCCTACACCTGATAAAACGAGTGCGTCCTAATCAAGTGATCACTCGCTCTTAATTGCAGCAGTGGCGCTACTGACTTAATCTCCCTGATCTCCTTATCTGATTGGGGCCAAATCCAAGTCAACACACTAGTTAATCAGATCAAGTATGCATGCGTGGAGTTGTCGCCAACTTGTTCCATGCGCCCGCACGATACAATGCGATTGTTTCTTGGATTTTGCGGCCGGGTCGGTTAACCAAGGATGAGTGCAATCTAAGGGATTATTTCCGTAGCATCTTAGTCTCTCGTGGATGCCTTTTGCACGTGCCTCCTTCCGTGTGCTTGATCGGAGTTAAACTACCTACTAGTAGCGGTGGTCAAAGCTCGCAACTCAATCGAACCCTGATTTTGCTTAAGTCACAAGTCGCAGCAAACGGCTTCATCCGTGTACATGTGTGCAGAGCCCCTTTGGACTGTTATCCATGCTGTAATGCAAAGCTTGGTCGGTTTTGAATTACTTAATTTGGTAAGAGTGTGACAAGTGTGGTACGTTCTGAAGCATGACACTACAGGAATGAATCCTACGCGACACCTCTCGATGTAGGGCACAATGGCCGTCCGCGTAGTCTATGCTGAGGGCTGCCCTCAGCGTAGCTCCTCAACGTAGATGCCTCTTGGCGCAACCCTGTTTGGCTGTCGGCACAGGTTCTGTTCTTAGCGTAGGCCATGCCGACGGCTTTGCCCTCAGCATAGCCCGTCGGCATAGTATAACGCTGTTTATAATTTTTTTTAAAGAAAGTTCAAATTTTTTTGAGTTTTTTTTGAATCTTTGAATTGTTTGACTCGTTAATCTCTCAATTGGAATATTTTTAACACTAATTACACTTAATCTTTGGTCAAATTTAAGTCCTGGTCAAACTTCCCAGTCTACAGGGCACAATGATAAGAGTGTGAAAAGTGTGGTACGTTCTAAAACAGGGAAGATCGGAAAAAGATTCAGTAAGGTGTGGCATGACAAAAACATGAAATTATAGCAGATGAAACATGAAACAGTGGCAGAACAAAACCTGTGATCCTTAGGAGAAAAGGATTGTTTTGCCATATGCTCGTAATCTCCATGCTGGCAATCATAGCCTCTAACTTAGCCAACTGGTCTAACTTTGGATCACTGACAAGCAGGACCTATCATATCTGGGCTCCCAAAGTCAGAAAAGGTTAGGATTGGAAAGTCAGAGGATCCGGCTCCATAGGTTTGATGGCTTTTGCATCACCCACCTCGAATTGATATATATATACTTGGCTTTCCTTCAACAAAAAGATATACTTGGCAAACGAGGCGTTTCGCCCCCACCAAAATTCAGCTTTTAGTATGAGCTAATCAGCATACAGAGTTTCGCTTGTATGGTCACTCATGGTCATGGATGATCTTTTCACCCTATATGGTCCAAACCTTGACGTTTTTGCCAAATATAATGATCGTATAGTGCTATGCTGGCACTAGTACCATGCCACCGTGTGTTATGGGCAAAATGTGACGAAATTTCGCCACAGACGTTTTACGCCGCGGAGCCTGAGGCCCATTGGGTGGAAAGTTGGATCTCACACAGTACGGTTATGGAATCTTAGGAATGTTTAGGTTGACTAATGGCCCCTACGCTTTGCGTCATCCCAGTACAAAGCAGCATGGCCCTGCCTCCTTTCTGCTTTGAATCATGGGGTCGCCGTTAGTTAAACATTTTCTTCTCTTCACTTTTACGGTTACTGCTCACGTGGTAGATTAATTTTTCTAGGGAAACGCGCCAGTACGTAGCAGAGGATTACGTGGAGATTTTTTTTGGGGTAAGAGGATGGTAGGCCAGTATAGTGTGCCACGGGCCCAGCAGAGCCCGAGTGAGTGGGCTCTTCGCGGCTCAACTCTAAAACATGCATGTCCTAATTAGCGAATGTCTTTTTTTTTAACGAATGATTCAAATAGACTCTCGTGGCCGGATGGGAGGCAATAGATTTGATATTGTCCTCGGCTTGTTTGGGAAAAGAGGCTAGGCTATCTGACCTCTTGCTCTTGATTCAATTCCTAAAAATTGATCCTTCTTTTCCACTTGGATTGGATTCAAGGGGCAGGGATTCAATTGATGTGGAGTCCTACTAGTCCGAGCAAGTGAGTAGTGACTCTATACAAATGAACTTTCAGTTCGATACTAGCAACTTTAATTTGTACTATATATTATAAGGAAATGATGGACTTCGTTGCTAGGCTTTCTACTAATGAACTTTTTTTTAATGGAAATGAACTTCTAACTCTGGAGATACCAAGTTCCAACAGATGATCAGCGAACTTTTCATCGGATATTAGCGTCTATAAGAAGTAATCACAACTTTCAACTTCCGCCAAAAAATAATAAGACACACAACGTAGACTAACGACAAAAAGCTTATGTCATAGCGTAAACGACTGGATCATGACGATCACTTCAGAAACTTGCCCATATGTGCATAGCAAGTTGGGCCTAATAGCTTCCTAGCTTGTCCTCGACATTGGTCCATCCCAAGAGAGACTAGTTCAATTATTATTTTTCTTTGCTAAAGAAGAACCATTTTGCCCTCAGAAAGCGGTTGGAAAACCAGTACTCCGTCCAACACACTGCCACGGAAGGACTCAATCGCCACCGCATCATAGTAAGCATACACATATTCCTCCAACATCCTTCCCACCAAGAGGCTAATGAGATCCATCTCAACGTCCGCTCCATCGAATCCCTTGATTTCTAGATCTCGTAGGCAATGCATGTGGGAGAGTTTATCTCTCTTTCTCACGGCACCACCCAACGGACATGGTTGTTGATCACAACCGCCTACATTCTCCTGCAAAAGAAGAAAAAATATCGGATCAAAACATGTCAAATGTGAAACACACGCCTTGATATATATGCAGTTCTTGGCCATGCATAAAAATACGTATTACTCCCCCAATATAAAAGATTTTTTTCAAAAATACATATATCTACAGGTGTTTTAGTGTATAGGTTTATTTATTTCGATTCGTATCTAATCCATATTATTAAAATACCTAAAATATCTTATAATAGTGAGAGAGCCGTCTATAGTAAATATTGGATACGTACAAGGACCACATAGTTGTTCTTGCAGGGCTCAAGGAGGGACACAAGGCTTGCCGTTGCCGCCAGGAGGCGTGTATCACACCGCCAATACCACGTTTTCATACTGAACTTCTTCAGACTGAGCCTCAGATCATTAACCTGCAAATACACATTTATATATGCATAAGAGAGTGACGAAAAGTTCAAGTATCATTGAGCTATTTTATGGTGATTGGCATGGTACCGTGGTACCGTTCGGTACCGTCAAGTCTAATTTTTTATAACTGTTGATTAAAACAAGATATGATTTAATAGGATGCTTCGATGAATTGCTCTTTGTCCACCGTAACGCACTACGCACAGCCTCGTATCTTAGAGAGAAAAAAACAGAGCATAAGACAAGCACGCACTGTCTTTCTCCCTATCTCAGGATACCAACACTGATGCCTAGGTGCCGCCGCCGTGAACGACCACCGGAGCAATCCCGCCCCCGTCGACCGCCGGAGAAATGGATCTTTGAATCCCCGCCCCCGCCGGCCGCTGGAGAACCCCGACCTTCGAATCCCCGCCCCCGCTGGCCGCCGGAGAACCGGCTTCCAAGGATTGTCGGGCAGCCGCCGCCGACACCTACGCCGTCCACCTCGCCCTCACCAGGTCCACGGAGAGGGGCGCAACACGCCCACCTCCCTCACTAACTAGGCCCGCGGCGAAGGGGCACAGCCCCGCCGACACCGACGGCGCCCACCTCTCCGTCACCAGGATTGAGGATCTTATCAGCAGAGAATACTTGGAACGTGACCTGAAGAAGGCCAACACCTATAGATTCTTAACTCGATTGGTTGAGCAACAACTTGCTGACTAGCGCCTGGAGTGTGCCCTTGTTTTTTCACTGATTCTTCAGTCGTCTCTGTTTACATCTTATAGCCCTGCCGAGCTAGGGCTGATTTCTTCTTGTTCATTCTTGAGGGACCATAGGAAATCTGGGTAGCTTGGAGCCTTCGTGCTTCAATAGAGTAAATTCTACACAATCGTGGAAAGTGAAACAAGTTTTACATGCTGGAATTACCGAATTGCATTAGTCCGTTTTGATGCCTGCTTATTTTGGATTATCCAAGTAGTAGCATATACTGTATGTATCTGTTGATTATTCAGGCTACACATTATCTAGAATTTAACCATCAACGCTAGACGTAGTAGATCGTGCCTTCTTCGATTAGGCTGATTTGTGATATGTTGAGCGCCACAGCGGGGGCCTGCAATTCCTCCGGAGGAAGTTGCATGCCACGTCGATGACAAACTTCTTAAACACATTGGAGCTCTTCCTTGCGAGTGCCCCATGATGTACGCCACGCCGGCGTGCTTGGCCTCCACGATCGCGCTCAGTTCCTCCTTCATCCATGGGTCTCGCCCGCGACGTCTGAGATCTCGAAACGGATGCGCCGTCGGTTGGCAAACCCCGGCGACTCAAACTTGTACATGTTTTGCAGCAACTGGAGCGTATCAGATTTGGCGCCATCCGTAGCGACTATGGCCGCGCGCACCACGACGCTCTCCTCGTCCTCCACTGGTCCCGCACAAGGAGATCCGTACGTGCGAGGCAGCCGGCCTGCTCTCTGGCCGCCGCCCGCTCTCCGGCCACGGGCCGCCCTCCGACCGAAAGACATGCGGGAGCACCAGTGTCCAGACAATCCCCCTCCCTCGCCTAGCGCCCGCGTTTGGCTTCACGATGCCTCCCGAACAAAGACGTGGGGGATCGTCGGAGATCGCCGGGATAGAGTGGGGAATCACCGGGAGTCGGGAGAGAGAGACAGTGAGAGGATGAATTTGGAGAGGGACGGACAGTGAGATATGAGTGAGGGAAAAACGATGGTCAACCGATCTTTGACTTTAAGATGCGTGCTCTCTTATCTGGGTGTTTGCCACTCAAAAGATCACTTGTTTATTGCAAGTTTCGTTAAATAAATTATAGCTGCTGGTCCCATATTATTTTGGTACCGGTCCCACATTATTATGGTACCGTGGTACCGTCTATTTTATAACCGTCAGATCGGGGTGGATGGACGGTTATTAAAAATGCCAATCATTGTAAAACTTGTATCATTTTTATTTTCTGAATAGCTCATTTTTGTTAAAAAAAAGTATGCATGGAGGTACATATCACATATGGATTTTTACCATATACCTATGAAGTTTCATTGAATTGTGTGTTCATATGCGTCATACACAAAAACAACAAATATGAAGATGGAAAATTAATATTTTTTAATTGCTACTTAGAGCCACACTTTTTTTTTATGTTTGTGTAGCTCAAAATACAAAGTATTATTCCATCAATTTTTTAATGTTCATAGAAATCATCTCTATGTAGCTCTCTATTGTTTTTTGGAAGTTGTAAATACAAGTTATCATTTTTAGAAAATTGCGGTCCATGGAGCCCAGGAGCCAGATCTGCCTCAAAATACAGTTCTCTTCTTAATCTAAGTCGTTTGAGATTTATTTATATGTAAGTCGATGGTCAAGTCGTTTGTTGTCTTCACACTAAGACTCATTTTAAACACTGACGACGACGGACCCGTCGACACGCTCCGCCGCAGCGATGAAGCGGCGGAACCACGCCTTGCTGGCGCCGGGGAAGTACATGTGGATGTGCACAGAGAGGGAGCGGAGGAGGCCGTCCCCGGCGTGGCGTGTGAGCGCGTGAATTTTTTTTATAGTGCATTTTTTTTCAGCATTTACAAAACTAGGATTCTTTCCACGGTAATTACAGAAGTAGGGTAGCATTGGATCCGGCGGATCCGATAAGGACCTTTTTGATCCGGCGGATGCGATATGTCAGAGTCGGTTTGGCCGGACTCGACAGCAGTGCCGGCAGCGCCCTCGAAACACGCGAAATCACCTGTCGCGTCTGCCGGTTACTTTCCCACCTGTCGCAACCGGCGGATAGAATAAGTCCGCCCGGTTCAGACATATCTGCTCCGCCCCCCCGCCGCATGCAGCTCGCCCTCACTCACTCACTGCCTGCTCACACTCTCTCCTCTTACAGTCATTTCTCTCACACGACGCATCTCACTTCTTTCTCTGGCAGCTCACACTCTTTCTTCTCAAATCTGATTTCTTTCGATTTTGAGGTCATTTCTTGATCAAATTGAGTGTGATTTGTTGCAAGAAGTAGAGGAGAGCCCGATCTACATATGGGTTAGCTTGTAGAGAAATTTCGTTGGTTCATTTATTCGCATTTTGGTGTAGTTGCTATTAGTTTTCCTGTAGCTGTTCATCTGTTCTTGATATTGTTCTTGTTGTTCTTGTTGTTCTTGTGTTCTACAGGTTAATTTCGTTGCTGCAGAAGAGGTGTGACGTGAGGCTGTTGCAATGTGGCGATTTTCAAGCTTCAAAGGTAAAATGTTAATATTATGCGTTCGTCGTGTATTCTATGTTGATATAGTTTAGCGGTGTAGAGATATGGGGTTAATTATGGAGAAATTATTATGGTGCGTATAGTGGCATGTAGATGTAGTTTGTGTAAAATTTCTTGTAGGTGTTCGAGTATTCTTGTTGTATTATGTAGCGTTCTTGATGTTATTTTTGTATTGTCCAGGTTATAGTGTTCTTGTTGATTCCAGTGCGTTCGAAGTGGTGTGACTTGAGGAATTATCGAGGTGGTGATTCGCACGCTACGAGGGTAAAAATCTTATTCTCAAATAGTGGTAGTGTAATTTTGTGTATATATATTTTGGCGGTGTAGTTGACGAAAGTAGGATTTTTATGTAGCAGGAGTCATGTCTGGATTAGTTAGATTTGTTATTCATTATGGGTACGGTGCGGTCCGTAGCAGTGATGCTGGAGCTGATCTTAGTGACTTTGAGTATCATGAGGTGGAGTTCACTGATCCTCAGAGTATGCGTATTGGGGAATTCAAGAGGATGTTAATGGTGTTCTTAAGATAGGATCGTAAGCTGTACACTGTCAGCTTACAAGCATTGTGGAGTAACTCAACTAGCAATATATATTGTCAGTTGAAAGAGATAGAGCGTACCTCTCAGTGGGTGGGCTGGTTGAAAGGGTGTGAGCGGCGGCAAACATCCCCGATCGCCCTTGTGGTTGCGAAGCCGATTACTATCGGAGGGGAGGCCGAGTCAAGCCACGGCAACCAAACAATTGGTTTTGGTTCTTGGCAGAGCATGCAACCAGCTGATGAGCCTGCTGTGGCCATGTCATATGCCGACGACATTGGGTATGAAACAGGGCAGAGCAGTCATGCATTAGGTGCAGCGGCAGATGATGCAGGTGGCGAGATATTTTCAGACGACGAAGATGAGGTTTTGCAGCAGCAGATGGAAGCTGAAGATGTTGATGGAGATGCTGATGATATTAATTCATCTGACTCAGATGAAGAAGATGATCAGGATGAGGCCCCGATTCCGAAAGAATGGAATCAGGACTTCTCAAATTTAATGAGAGTGAACGAGGGGCACAATTCGGCATGGGAGTATCACCCGAACAGCATCTCAGTCGGTTCATTATATCCCGACAAGCAACGTCTTGAGGATGCAATAACTAGTTGGGCAATGTCCACGCAGAGGGTATTTAAAACAGTCGCGTCAAACAAGAAATATTTAACAGTGGAATGTACCAACGAGAGATGTCCCGCTAGGGTGCATGGCTACCTCCGCAAGAATGACACCTTCTGGGTGGTGAGCGACCACGTGCAGCACACATGTATTATTAGGAACCAGTTGGTGGATCATAAGAACCTGAGTTCCACTCTCGTAGCTCGACTATTTCATACACAGATAGTCGAGGGCAAAGCTATGGAGGTAAAGGCTATCCAGAAGACAGTGAAGCAGAGATACAAGTACAACATATCTTACGGTAAGGCCTGGAGGGCTAAGCAGAAGGCGTTGGAGACGCGATTTGGGTCATTCTTTGACTCGTACAACTCGGTTGTCCGTATGCTGCACACATTGTAGGAAAGAAATCCGGGCACCTATGTTGACATCCAAGACTCATGGTTTGCGGAGGACTCCACTGTGAAGGTTTTGGAACGAGTGTTTTTCTCGTTTAACATATGCATCGAAGCATTTAGATACTGTCGACCGGTGTTATGTGTGGATGGAACATTTTTGACAGGCAAGTACAAGGGTCAGAGTTTGACGGCCATTGGACAGGATGGAAACAACCAAATCGTCCCACTGGCATTTGCTTTTGTGGAGAGCGAAAACACGGAGAGCTGGTTGTGGTTCTTCAGACAGTTAAAGATAGCAATTGTGAAGGAGAGGCCGAATGTTTGCATCATTCATGATAGGCATGCTGGTATACTGAGGGCGGTGAAGACGCTGAAAGAGGCCGGTCCCGATGAAGAAACACCATGGTTTCTGGTTCTCATTGTACTACTATCCCATGATGTATGAGACACATATATTTGTCACGATTTATTTCCGACTATTTTTTCCCGCTCGTTCTTTCCCGCCTATTATTTCGCGCTAGTTGTTTCCCGCCAACTCCATTCCCGCTCGTAATTTTTAGTATAATTTTTCCCGCTCGTTCTTTCCCGCAAACTAGTTTCCCGCTCGATTTCTCCAGCTAACTTCTTTCCCGCTGATTCTTTCCCGCTCGTTTTTTCAGCTTGTTCTTTCCCGCCAACTCCTTTCCCGCCAACTCCTTTCCCGCCAACTCCTTTCCCGCTTCTTCTTTCCCGCCTTCTGCATTCCGTGTCTTCTTTCCCGCCATTTCTATTCTTCAAGTCCTATATAAGACCACCTAAACTTCAGTTCTAGCTCATTGTATCTTGCCCAACATGGCGCCTCCCAATCGTAGTTGGAAAACAGTTATGTCCGTAGAGGTTTTCAAGATAGTCTGTAGATATAGAAGGAACCATGAGCTTGTTCCATTTGACGAGCTTGTCAATACCCCCAGCGATCTCATTGAGGTCACATTTGATTACAATCAGAGCAAGTCGACTGGCCCATCTCGCACCTGGAAGAAGGTCCAGGCAGAACTAATCAAGATCAACGGGCACTGGACAGATATAAAGGAGAGAGGAGAAGATATGAGCTGGTGGGTTCAACATACCGCGCTCTGGATCAACGACAGCCACAAAGATGAAGATATCTTCATGCCTAGCGATTGGGCCAAGAAGAAAGGGACGTCATCGAAGAGCAAAGAATCTACCTCGTCCAAGCCCAAGGGCGCTACTTGCAAGGGCAAAGGAACTGCACCGTCATGGTTGAGCGACGTAGACGATCTCGACGACGATGACCACTTCATGCCTAGCGACAGGGCCAAAAAATCTTCTTCAACAAAGGGCAAGAGCGTCGCCAAGCCTTAGTTACTCGTACTATATTTCTATCTTAATTTTAGTTGTCATGAATCATGTATTTTCATTTTTGTTTGCGGTATGTAGTACCTATGTATCTCGCACTTTCAATATTTTAGTTTGCGGTTTGTAATACCGATGTATCACGCACTTTTTATATTAATATAAATGTTTTCCAATATATATTCATAAATATTACTCTAAGATAAAACTTCCGAAATATTTGCCGGTACTAAAAGCAATACAAAGTAATTTAAATAGTGAAAACTTGTCTGAAACAGATACTAGTGAAGCCGGCGGGGTGCGCGTAGCAGAAGAAGAGCTTGTCGCGCCCGGCGGATGGAAATAAACATATCGCGTCCGCCGGGTACGACAGCGGGCTCCGCCTCGTCGCCCGCGCGTCCGCTCTTGCCAGCATGCCTCGAATTCAGCATATCGTATCCGCCGGATACAATATGTCCTAATCGCGTCCAGCGGTTAAAACGGTGTCCTAGTTCTGTAATTACCTATAAATTAATGCTACATTTGAAAAAGCTGCAAAAAAGTGCAATATAAAAAAAAATTCATCTGTGAGCGCCGCCTCCGCGAAGTCAGGGAACCGACCGGCGGTGATCTGGAAGTGGGAGTCTTGCAGGTCGAGGGCGGGCAGATGGGTCCAGAGGTGCCGCCACCGCCGCGACAGCTTGGAGGTGAGCATGGCTTCGTGGGTGGGCAGGAAGGAGATGATGCACCGGAGCATGTCGTCGGAGAGATCATCGAGCCGGCTGCACCCTGTCAAGGGCTCTTCTTCTGTTTTTTTGCCTTCATTGCGCGTCCAATTTCTATCTCATATCTGAACTACCGATCAGTGATCAGACGGTGAAGTGCCGCGGTGGGGAGAGGTCGTCTAGTCGTGGTCGCCTGGTCGGGCGAGTACAAACTGACGCGCGCGAGTTGTGTGGCAAACCGAAACCTCAAGTTTCCCCTCCCAAGAGTTGTAAGGTGTCCTGTCAAAAGAAGAGACGAATAGGTTGACAATCCGGACTTGATTTCTGCATGATATCGGCTGCAATATCACGACTATGAAACCACCTAGTCTTCCCAAAAACACTCTTCCTCAAACTCAGAGACGTTTCAACCACATCCAGTGAATATCATGTCCATACGATGCCATAGCGAGGAGTGTGTTGACAGAGTGAAGGTTTTCACTTGCTGACTGGTCAAGTACAAACAAGCATAAACTTCGTCCTGATTCCTGAGTATCAATTTCTCAAATCCAGCGTTGGTACTGGGCAAAAAGAACAAAAGGTTAATGTGCACACAGAGGGATATTATATAATATCAAATAACCTAACATGATCAGGCCCTTCGAATGAAAAATCATGGGACTGTCAACTTCAGTTTGTTACGGTTCAGCTAAATCAGGAAATCATCGTACGCAAAATCAAGTAGTTATTGAAGCAACGGTACAGAAGGCACACTTCATGTGCAGTACTTCTGTACTTGCGATAGCGAATTGCCATCATAGGACAATTAAAAAGGAATGCAACTACAAACAACAGCGGCTACTCGTCCTGGCTTCTGGTTCTTCCAACAGCTGAAACTCTGCTGTTTCACTAGTTACAACCTTCAAATCAATTGATTACTTCGGTCCTCTTTATATCCAGAACCTTTACAGGTATAAACTGGATACAAAACTACAAAAAACTGCAAACATAAACTGCACATCTTCACCAGGGCGGCTCAGTCAGCCACAGACTGCGATAAACTCCGCATCAAATTTCGTACTGCGACCTTGAATTGTCCATCTTAGCATCATTTGGCGCTTTGCTCCTCGGCAGCAACAGAGAGCTTGTACTGAAGGTAGGCTTTGATGAAGGGATCAAGCTCGCCGTCCATGACACCGCCGATGTCTGACGTCTCACACGCCGTCCGGACGTCCTTGACAAGTTTGTAGGGGTGGAAGACATAGTTGCGTATCTGTTGTCCCCACTCAGCCTTCACAGCATCACCACGGATCTGCTTGATCTCTGACGCACGCTGCTCCTCCGCAATCACCAGAAGCTTTGCTTTCAGCCGTCTTAGGGCCTTTATTTTGTTAGCTAGCTGACTCCTCTCCTCTGCAAAGTTTCACAATAGGAAGGGAAATGTCAGCTTCATCCTTTAAAACACTCACTTAGGGCATCTCCAGCGGCCCGACGCATTTCGGTCCCAAATCGTGTCCGATTTGGACCGTTTGCATCGGGCCGCGGACACATTTTGGGCGTTGCCCTCCCGCCTTGTCCGTTTGGGCCAGGAGTGCCCCCAGCGGGCCGACGCATATTTTTTTTATATTTTGATTAATTTAGAAATATATTACATAATGCAGAAAAATAGAAAACCACAATAAAAAAACCTAAAAACTAGGTCTTGTGCACCGGCTGCCGCCGCCTACTCGTCGTCGTCATCCTCGGTGAGGTCGATGTGTGGCGGCAGGTCCCAGGGATATGGCCAGGGCACCATTGGCACCCCCCCCAGCCACCGCCGCAGGAGCAGGCTGCGTTGGTTGCGGCAGCGTCTGCGGCTCCTTGAAGCCGGGCCATTCGCCACACACATGGAGCTGGACCGGAGGAGTGCGCGGCGGCTACTCTCAGACGGCGTGGGCGCGGGCTGTGCCGGTGGCGGCAGCGGTGGTGGTGGGGCGGCGCGGTCGCCAGACGCCGAGGCGTGCAGTTACACGCGGAGGCCATCCCACTGGCCGAGCTCGAGGAGCTCACTCTGCTCCATGGCTACGACCGCGGCTTTTAAAAGGAAGAAGGACGCGGGGGCAGAGTTGGAAGCGGCGCAGAGGCCCCGGCGCCTTTGATGGCGGCGCAGAAGCGGAAGCAGCCGCGCAGCCTTTTCCGTGCAGGCCATTGAACCGGCGCAGGAGACGAAGCGGTTGTGGCCGCTGACACGTGGGCCCTGCTGCAAAAGAGGATGACACACGCGGACGCCTCGGCCTGTTCGCGGCGACGCAAACCCGCGGACACCTGGTCAAACTGCATTGGGCCAGCATTTTCAGACCGATTCGGACGGCCGCAGTCCGTTTGCGTCGGGCCGCTGGAGATGCCCTTAACTACAGTTATTGATTCAAAATATTTCCGGTGAAGCAACTTATTCTGTGACAAGCTCAACTCATGGTTGGGAAAAGATGCAAGATATTGCCTCTCAATTATGCCAGCACCCAGGACTAGGATGTTCTGCTGGTTTCTGGAGAGCATTATTCGGATTTTCATATCAAATTTCAATCATCACAAATTTATTGTGCATTTCTTGTTTATGACCATATCTTGTCAAACTGAGATCGCATGTCTACCCATACATGACAGGTTGTGTAGTTGTTTAACACATGAAGAACAAATAGTTCTAATACAAGCTGTTCTCAGTATATAGTACCTGAGCAACGAACCGCAATGCCAGTGGGAATATGGACCATGCGAACAGCCGTCTCCACTTTGTTCACATTCTGGCCTCCTTTACCTCCAGCTCTCGTAAAACTTATCTCCAGATCCTCTTCAGGAATTTCTACATCCAAGGACTCCTCTGCTAAAAGAGGCATGACCTCAACACCAGCAAAGCTGGTCTGCAAAAATTATAAAATCATACAATTTCTTTAGGAAAAACAGATTACAAGTATTTTATCTCCAGCTTGCAAATGGATAACAAATAGGAAACTAGAACTGCTAAATGAAGGCACACCTGTCGAAGGCCTTTAGCGTTGAATGGAGACTGGCGGACAATCCTATGTGTCCCTTTCTCCCCTGAAAGATACCCATAGGCATATCTCCCCTCTAATTCAACGGTTGCTGATTTTATTCCAGCCTCTTCACCGGGCGATTTCTCTACCACTCTTGATTTGTAGCGCTGCTTCTCTCCCCACCTAGTGTACATCCTGAGTAACATGTCAGCCCAATCCTGCAAAGATCAAACCGAGTTTTAAAAGAATGCAATCACATTCGTTTATCTATAGCATGTACTTTTTCGGAGGAAATACCAAGCACCAGTTATTGTCATTTTTAAGCGAGATCAGAGTATAACATGTACATAGTGCAGGGGTATAATATCTTCATTTATAGGTGGCAAGCCAGTTACTACATGGACTAGGTACAAATAAGGTCATCATCATCATATATTCATAGTTTGTGCAGTTCAGAACAGCTAAACTTTCCAGATGCATAGGTCGTCTGATTTGTAACTGTTCATTCAAAGTCTCAAGATCAGCCTTTTATGATTCTCTCTTGCTTCTTGAGGCTAATATCCAGAGTGTGGAAACAATCAAGACTATCTTACAAGTCTAGTGTTCAGGCCAAATGATAAATAGAGACAACTCTTAGGTGATGTTCAGCGCTAATGCAAGAAATAGTTTTAAATTTTTTATTTTACAAGCTTTAGAGTTGGGATCGGAGACCACAGAAGGGAAGTATTTGGGCTTACCAACCTATATTGGTCGACCAAAGGATGCAATGCTTTGCGTATATAAAAGAGAAAATACGGAAAAGGATTTTAGGATGGAAGGAGCGACTCATGTCCATGGCAGCAAAAAAGATTCTCATTAAAGCTGTGACGCAAGCTATCTCAACATATGCCATGGCGTGATTTGATCTTAAATAATTATGTGATGAGATAAGTAATATGATATGTCAATATTGGTGGTCACAAAATGAGGGGGTCAAGAAGATGCATTGGGTTGGATGGGAGAAAATGAAGCTACCGAAAGAAGGTGGACTGGGCTTCCGAGATCTATATTCCTTTAACCTGGCTATGCTTGCGAGGCAAAGCTGGAGATTACTACAGTTCCCGGATGAAAGAGCATTTCCCGCCTAATTGATTTTGGCGTTTGTTAACAATACATTATCTATTAATGTGTGATTATGCTTTGCAGGATTTTATAATATTCTTGCACAAGATATTGGGTTTTATATGTTATATTTGATAAGTATCATTATCCAAAGGAAATTATTGAGGAAATGGTGGAAATAAGCTCCTGGAGAAGTTTCAGATAAAGTTGGGCCAGTTAGGCCGGCTATAGCCGGTCCCCAGACCGGCTATAGCCGGACTGCTCGTTTTTGAGAGGGGTCCTGCGCCTCTGGACTCAACCGGCTATTTGTCCGGCTATTTCCGGCTGGGCCGGATATTTCAGGCCGGCTATAGCCGGTGTGAGACCGGCTTTAGCCGGTGTGGCCGGCTTTAGCCGGACTTAACTCCGGCTATAGCCGGACTTCCTGGCCTCCAACGGTCAGATATTTTGGGGGGGTATATATACCCCCCTCTTCTTCTCCAACGGGTAGCCAGCCAAGATTCAAGAACACCACCATTGTTGAGCTCACCAAAGCAAGTAGATCTCCTCCCTCACCCCACCAAAGCTCTTGATCTTTGGAGAATCGAAGGAGAAGACCATCCTCTACATCCTCACCGAAGCGATTTGATTTCCCCTCTCATTTGCTTGAGGGCCTTTGTGTCTTGGGTTCCCTTGTGTCCCAAGACCTTGTTTGTGTATTTGATATATTGCTACTTGTTGTTTCACAGCATTGTGTTGTGCTTGGGAGCCTCCAATTCGGTTGTGGATGCGTGCCCCAAGATTGTAAAGGCCGATTCCGCCTTGAGGAATCCCTTAGTGGAAAGTGAGCTAGGCCTTTGTGGCGGAAGCTTGCACCGGAGAATAGGGTGAGCCTTTGTGGCGTTGGTTAGGCCTTTGTGGCAACCACACCCCTCCAACGTAGACGTACTTCCCCTAAAAAGGAAGGAACTACGGGAATCACATCCTCGTCTCCGTGTGCTCCACTCTCGGTTACCTCTATCCTTTATTGCCTTTATATATTGTATCTTGTTTAGCTTGCTAGTTGACATATAGGTAAATTCACCTTAGTTGCATATCTAGAGAATTTACCTTTGTGTCAAGCCTAAATTGAAAAAGAACTAAAATTTGAGTAGCACCTATTCACCCCCCCCCTCTAGGTGCCCATACGATCCGTTCAATTGGTATCAGAGCCTCGGCTCTTTATTCGGGCTTAACCGCCTAAGAGTATGGACACCTCTCCGAGTGAGGGCTCGGGTCAAGTCTCCATGGGTGAGTTCAAATCTTTGGAATCATCCATGGCTTCCATGACATCTCAAGTAGGTGAGTTGCGTGAAATGATAGCGCAACTCATGCAAGCTAAAAATGCTAATGTTCCTCCACCTCCGGAAAAACCCGCTACTCCACAAGTGGAGAATGTGGGGATAGATGAGGAGGGTGCCGACAAAAATGGCGATGCTAAGTCTTCCACCAAGGCCGACGGGAAAGGTGAATACCCGCATTGGTATTCACCCGACCCGCCGGTTCCTCATCCTCATATTAACCATAGAGGTGATCCGCCTAAGCTTGATGCATTAAACTTTGGTCAATGGCAATATCAAATGATCTCTCATATGCGCAGTTCTTGCATCGAGCTTTGGAGGATTGTGGAGGAAGGTTTCAAGGCCGTGGATCCACACAACATGACAAGAAGAGAGACGGTCGATAGTCAACTCAATGCTACCGCTCTCCACATGATTCAAGTCGCCGTTGGGTCCAAGGACTTGCCTCACATCCAACATTTCTCCACCGCCAAAGAAGCTTGGCAAGGACTCTCCGACGTCTTTGTCGGTAATGAGAGCATGAAGAAGACAAGATATGTGGCCTTCTCAAATCAAGCGGAAGGATTCTTCATGTTGGATGGTGAGGACCATCAAGAGATGTATAGAAGACTCAAGGCAATCGCTACCACCTTCAAGAACCTCGGTGCTCACCATATTGATGATGAGTGGATCAAGATGAAGTATATTCTTGCTCTTACTCCATATGAGCCCGCGGATGTGAAGAGTGTTCAAGGCAAGCACAACTTCAATGAGATGACCTCAAATCAAGTGATGCAAGAGATTCAAGCCTACAAGGTTGCCGCACAAAATGCGGAGGATGCTCGTGCTCGTGCCATAGGAATGCAAAGAAGCTCAAATCTTGCATTAAAAGCTAGTGTGGTTGAGAAAGAGATTCCTTCTCAAGCAAGTATTGAGGCAAGGCTTGAAATGTGTCCCGAGGACATAAGGCATGAGTACAATGAGCACATGGCCTTTTATGGAAAAACCTTTTGGGTTGATCCACATAAGGCCAAAGAAGACAATCAAAGAAGAAGCAAGTCAAGTGGCTATCAAAGGAATGACAACAATGGTCAAAGGGTGAGGACATGCTACAATTGCAATGATAGATTTCATTTTGTTGCCGAGTGTCCTTATGAGAAGAGAGAAGACCATGGTGGGAAGCTCATCTTCAAAAGCAAGACCAAGTCACCATCCAAGAAGCCATTTGTGAAGAAGGGTGGACCAAAGAAGAAACAACCAAAGTTTGTGTTCTTGACTCAAGAAGAGTACTCCGCAAGTGAGAGTGATGAAGAAGAAACCACAACGAGTGAGATGGCCGCAATGGCAACCACCTCCACTTCCTCCACATCACTCTTTGAATCCCCCAATGAGGACTCTCTTGCCAAGAACGTCAAGTGCCTTATGGCCAAGTCTTCCGAGGTATCACCCACATCTTTCTCTTCCTCTAAGACAAATGATGCTTCCTTGAATGATCTTGCTAGTCTTAGAGTAAAGGAAGAAATTATTGCTTTTGATGATTATGTGTCTAGTGTAGATGGTGCTCATAAGATTCACTTTGAACGTCTATTGAGCCAATATGGTAAAACTCTTGAAAAACTAGATGAACAAATGAGGCTTGAAAGAGAATATGCTCAAGATATTGCCTCACTAACCGAGTCTCTTGAAGAAGAGCAAGAGGAACGAGCAACTCTTGAAGAGAAGCTCGATTCCATTGAGGAAGCTAATAATGAAGTTGTTTCCAAACTCATTAAAGAGCGAGATCATGCTCGTGCTAAAGTAAAAATGCTTAAAAAGGAAAAGGTTGAATTTGGTGTTGGTCATGATATACTTGTTAAGGATTTAGAAGATCTTGACAAGGCTCACAAGGCCTTGAAAAGTGAACACTCTATTCTTACCAAGTCACATGAACAACTTCAAATTCAATTGACTAAGAATAATATGCCTAGTTCTTCTACTTCTACTTGTGATCATGCAAATGTCATTGAAGAAAATGCTAGGTTGAAAGATGAGCTTGCCAAGTCCTCCATTCCCATAGGTGAGAAAAACTTGAATGACCTTTTGAGTAAGCAAAAGGCATTTGGTGATAAAACGGGGATTGACTATGTCTCAAAGAAGAAGAAGAAGAACAACAAGAAGAAGAAGGCCAAGCCCGCACAAGCAAAGAAGGATCCTATTGTGGGTGGCAAAGCCACTCATGATGATCATGCGGGAATTGCTAACCCTCACTATGTTCTATTTCGTGATTATTATGGTGATGTTTATGCAAAATATGTTGGTCCAAATGATGGTTATGTTGCTTGGTCTATTTGGGTTCCAAAAACCCTTGTTGCTAACAAAAGAGGACCCATTGAAAAATGGGGACCTAAAACCAAGCAATGATCTCTTGTAGGACTATGCTTCCGGTGGGTCAAAATGGGTGCTTGATAGTGGATGCACAAGTCATATGACCGGAAGCAAGAAGATTATGACGGAGATGAGACCAAATGACAATCATATAACCGTCACTTATGGAGATATGTCACAATCCGAGGTATTGGGTCTTGGCAAGGTGGTGGTCGCACCGGATATTTCCCTTGTGGACGTCATGCTTGTTGAGACCCTAGGTTATAATTTACTTTCAGTTCGTGCACTTGGTAAGATGGGCTTTGCCGTCTTCATTGATAATGACATTGTGGTACTCTTGTGGAGCAAGTCTCTAAAGGTCGCTTTCGTTGGACACATTGAAAATAACTTGTATGTGGTGGACTTTTCGGGGAAAACCACTACAAGTGCAATGTGTTTATTCGGAAAGGCCGATGTGGGTTGGTTTTGGCATCGCCGTTTATCCCATGTCAATATGAGAACTTTGCAAAGCCTTCACAAGGGTGGCCACATACTCGGACTAAAAGAGAATATTTCTTTTGCCAAAGATCGTGTTTGCAGGGCTTGCGTTCTAGGAAAATTGCATGATTCTCCCCACCCAAGCAAGACTATCATTTCTTCCAAGAGGATCTTGGAGCTCCTTCATGTGGATCTTTTTGGTCCTCCCTCTCATGCAAGTCTTGGTGGGAAGAAATATTGCTTGGTGATTGTTGATGACTATTCAAGATATACATGGGTTTACTTCTTCAAGCATAAGAGTGAGACTCAACAAACCGTCATCGACTTTGCCAAGGAAGTTGAACGTCAACATGGGCAAACTATTTTGGCAATTAGAAGTGACAATGGCTCGGAGTTCAAGAACTACACCTTAAATGGATTTCTTAGTGATGAGGGGATTCGTCATCAATATTCCGCTGCATATACCCCTCAACAAAATGGTGTAGCCGAAAGGAAGAACCGGACTCTTATGGATATGGCTAGGTCCATGTTGGCGGAGTTTAAGTCTCCATACAACTTTTGGGCCGAAGCTATCTCTACGGCTTGTCATTCTTCAAACCGGCTCTTCCTCCGCAAAGGCCTAAATAAGACTCCATATGAAATACTCACCGGAAGCAAGCCCAACATCTCCTACTACCGAGTTTTCGGGTGTAAGTGTTTCTTTAAAAGAAAAGGAGTTCGTTTAGGTAAATTTGATCCAAAAGCAATAGAAGGTATTTTTGTTGGTTATGGTGCCGAATCCCACACTTATAGAGTCTTCAACAAGTCCACCGGACGTGTTGAAGAATCTTGTAGTGTGGTATTCGAAGAGAATGACGGCTCCCAAGGGGGGCGAGATGTTGTTTCTTGTGATGTAGATGATGAAATACCTCGAGAAGCCATAGGAAGAATGGGCGTGGGATTTTTCCGCCCCATTGAGGGACACCTTGTGGCCGACCGGGAAGGACTATGCTCTACTCAAGTGGAGCCTTCATCTTCACAAGCTCAACAAGCCTCTCCCAAGGAAGCAACTAATGCACCAACCGAAGAACAAGACAAGGACCTTCATGAAGAAGAAGGGGCACCACCATCCTCTCCGGTTATCTCAACCGCCCCCAATTCTTCACAAGACCAAGATCAACCTACTCATGAAGATAATAATGATCAAGGTCAATTTGATGGTCAAGACGGGGACCAAAATGATCAAGATGATCAAGAGACTCCTCCAAGGTCTAATGAGGAGATCGAAGCCCGTCGCAAGAAAAAAGTTGAAAGAGACTTGGAACTTAAAGGTCATACCCTTGAGAGGGTTATTGGAGATTTAAGAAGCAAAGTGTCAACTCAGCGTCAATTGGCACAATTTAGCTCTCATCATGCTTATATCTCCATGGTTGAACCCAAAAAGTATTTGAAGCACTTGAAGATCCGGATTGGTTGGATGCTATGCATGAAGAACTCAACAACTTCAAGCGCAATAATGTATGGGTGTTAGTAGAGAAGCCAAAGGAGTGCCGCAATGTGATTGGCACAAAGTGGATATTCAAGAACAAGCAAGATGAGCATGGAATTGTTGTGAGGAACAAGGCAAGATTGGTTGCTCAAGGTTTCTCTCAAGTTGAAGGCATTGACTTTGGAGAGACCTATGCTCCCGTGGCTCGTCTTGAGTCCATCCGTATCCTTCTTGCATATGCCACTCATCATAATTTTATGTTGCAACAAATGGATGTTAAGAGTGCATTTCTTAATGGTCCATTGAAAGAGGAAGTGTACGTTAAACAACCCCCGGGGTTTGAGGATCTCAACTTTCCTAACCATGTCTACAAACTCCATAAGGCACTCTATGGCCTTAAACAAGCCCCACGTGCGTGGTATGAGCACCTTAGGGAGTTGTTGGTAGACCGTGGGTTTGAAGTTGGGCAAATCGATCCTACTCTTTTTACTAAGAGGGTCAATGGGGAGCTTTTCGTATGCCAACTATATGTTGATGATATTATCTTTGGCTCTACTAACAAAGCTTTTAATGATGAATTTTCAAAGCTTATGACCGATAGGTTCGAGATGTCTATGATGGGCGAAATGAAGTTCTTTCTTGGTTTTGAAATCAAGCAATTGAAAGAAGGGACTTTTATTTATCAAGCCAAATATGTCCAAGACATGCTCAAGAGGTTCAAGATGAAGGAACTAAATGGGGCCGCCACACCAATGGCCACAAAATGTCATCTTGAGCTTGATCCCAATGGTAAAAATGTGGATCAAAAGGTATACCGTTCTATGATCGGTTCTTTGCTTTACCTTTGCGCATCTAGACCCGATATTGTGTTGAGTGTAGGTGTGTGTGCAAGGTATCAAGCCGCTCCGAAAGAAAGCCACCTTATGGCGGTTAAGAGAATCTTTCGATATTTGGTTCATACCCCAACTTATGGGCTTTGGTATCCCAAAGGCTCGGATTTCTCTCTTTGTGGCTTCACCGATTCGGATTGGGCCGGTGACAAGGATGATAGGAAATCAACCTCCGGAGCTTGCCAATTTCTTGGTAGGTCTTTGGTGTGTTGGTCTTCTAAGAAGCAAAATTGTATATCTCTCTCCACCGCCGAAGCCGAATATATTGCCGCCGCAAGTGGATGCACTCAATTATTATGGATGAGGCAAACTTTAAAGGAATATGGTGTCAATTGTGACAAAGTGCCTCTTTTATGTGACAATGAGAGTGCTATCAAGATAGCCTATAATCCGGTGCAACATTCCAGAACCAAGCATATTGAGATCCGGAATCATTTTATTAGGGATCATGTTGCCCGTGGTGATATTGGGCTTGCATATGTAAGCACCAAGGATCAACTTGCCGACATATTCACGAAGCCCCTTGATGAAGCAAGATTTGGATTTTTGAGGAATGAGCTAAATATCATTGATTCAAGGAGTGTGGCTTGAGGATCTTGCAAATACACCTATTTTCAATGCTTGTTTGGTTTAGGTGTGGGCATGGAGATAGGGGGAGTGCGGTCCTAATTAATTGGGCTATCCCTCCCCCCATAATGCCAATAGTGACAAAATTGTTCTCTTTCTATCATTTTTGTGATATATGAGCTTCAATGACGAGTATTGGTTATGGACCCAAGATATATCTTCGCGGTCCAATGCCATGACACTCATACATGGTGGCCTCGGCCACCGACCTCTTCTTTTCGAAGAGTTGATTCCTTGCAAATCCTATTTGAGTTTCATTGAGCTTTCTTGTCATTGTCTCTATCCGTGAAATGGGAAGGCACTAGCATTGGTTTTTTCAAAGTTTTCTTGCGTTTTGCAATGCCAAGTGCCGAGAACCACTCCATGCTTGTTTTCTGTCCTAAGCCCACTTATCTAAAGCCAAATCATCCTCTTGTGCATGTCCAGAAATTCCAGAAATCAAAATCTCCAGTTTTGGGTCATCTTGACCGGCTATAGCCGGTCTGGTACCGGAAATAGCCGGTGTCCGGCTTTAGCCGGTCACCCCGGCTATAGCCGGCCTGGGAGTTTTCGGGCCCAACTCATTAGGCCGTGGGGGGTGAGGGTTTCTCACATTTCTCCCCACGCCTATCTCCTGCTCGAGCTCCCCTCCCTTCGCCGCTGCCGCCGCCGTCAATCGCCTCCTCTCCGGCCGCCGGAGCTCCTCCATCGGCCGGCCCTTCCCTCCGGCGCCCTCCCCATGGACCAGGGTGGTTCTCGACCCAAGAGGTCCCGGTATGTTGATCCCTCGCTTGCCCGCCGTCAAGAACGTCAAGATGCTCGTGTGGCAGCTGCTCTGAAGAGGAAGAGATTGGAAGAACGCAAGAAGAAATCTCTCTTTGCCAATGTTAGTGATCTCAAGAAGCTGTCCAAGCAAGAGTACAGGGAGTTCCGTGAGCAGAAGTTCTACTCAATGCCTAGGGACATTGACAGTGCGTCCTTCTACCGGTCTGAGCATCAGCGGATTTATGAGCAGATTTATGCATCCATGAGCACAAAGGTGTGCCCCATGAAGGTCACCAACATTGCAGCTTTGTCAAGGGATGAGTACTTTGAAGATGCTCTTTGGGTCACCGAGAAGCTTGGGTTGCACAAGCTGATGGTCTTCAAGCAAGACTACAACCCGCATCTGATTCAGCAATTCTTTGCCACTTTAGAGTTTGATACTCAGGATGAGGTTGGTTTCACTTGGATGACAGGTGAAGTGAGGAAGTACTCGACCATGTCTCGGTTCGGGAAGCTTTTGGGCTATAGGTTCGATGGCATTCATCGACCTAGGGGTGCCCGTTTGCATCTTGATACCACTGAGTATAACAAGGGGAAGATTCAGTGCTTGTATGGTCCAGGGGGCAAAGCGGGAGAGACTGCAAATCTCCTTCCCCTCTATGATATTTTGCTCCGGATGTTCCGTGCCAACATTGCTCCAAGTGGGGGCAACAATGATTCTATCAGAGGTGGTCTTGTGCATTTGCTCCACCATGCCCGGCTTGTCTTCGAGGCCGGAAGAGATAGTGAAGGGATGGAGCTTGATGTGATGTACTTCATCTTCATGGAGATGAAGATTGCTATGCTTGATAGGAAGATTCCTCCTTATGTTCCATTCATCATGAGGCTCATCATTGACAGAGGCATTGAGGGAGACTTTGAGATTGAAGAAGATTTGCTTGATGCAGACTTGGAAGTGCACAAGCCCAACAAGCTCTACAAGAAGACAGCTCATTTGGTGTCTAGCACCTCAAGTGCTTATCCCTCTTCGAGTGATGTGATGGGTGGCAACATCTATGCTACCGGCTCTAGGAGGAAGAATGCGGATCCACCAAGTGGTGGAATGGCTCAAGAGATGAAGAAGCTCAAGTGGTGGCAAAGGGCTCTCTTTTGCATGAACAATGATGTGCGTCACACTCAGTACAAGGACTATGTGGACCGCAAGCACATCTCCAAGAAGCAAAGAGAGTTGGATACTCGTTTGAGGGCTGTGGAGAAGGGCAAGGGAGCTAGCCATGAAGAGGAGTCCCAAGAGCAAGATATATCCGAGGACACTTTTTCTTTTGGCAAGTGGAATGAAGGATCAACATTTGATTGGAAGGAGCTAGCCGAAGTCACCTCCAAGGGCAAGGAAGCCGTTGATGATGAGGATGCGGAAGAAGAAGATGTTGATGATGATGAAGAGGAAGAAGACGATGACCAAGAAGATGATGAAGATGATGAGGACTTTGACGATGTGGATGAGTGATCTCTTGTTGTGGTCTCCCTTTTTGGCGTCTTGATGCCAAAGGGGGAGAAGTCTCATTTGCATGTGTTCCATTTGGATTTGGTGGATTTCCATTTGGATTTGGTTGGGTCACAAGCTTTTATATCTTGCTTGCTTGTGTCCCATGGTTGAACTTATCGTCATCTACTATGTGTTGAACTATGTGCTATTATCTTGTGTAGTAGACCTTATGCTTATCGTTATTAATCCTATATGCTATATCTTGTCATATGATATGTTTGTTGAAATTATGATATATATCTTGTGCACATATGGATCACATTATAAAATCTAGGGGGAGTTCTTATTGTTGATGTGTCTTTGTATTCAAATACAAAGTTAAAATAAGGCACATAGCAAGGGGGAGCTCCGTCTATATTTTATATCGTTTGAAACATGCAAAATTGTGTATTGTCATCAAACACCAAAAAGGGGGAGATTGAAAGAGCATTTCCCGCCGAATTGATTTTGGCGTTTGTTAACAATACATTATCTATTAATGTGTGATTATGCTTTGCAGGATTTTATAATATTCTTGCACAAGATATTGGGTTTTATATGTTATATTTGATAAGTATCATTATCCAAAGGAAATTATTGAGGAAATGGTGGAAATAAGCTCCTGGAGAAGTTTCAGATAAAGTTGGGCCAGTTAGGCCGGCTTTAGCCGGTCCCCAGACCGGCTATAGCCGGACTGCTCGTTTTCGAGAGGGGTCCTGCGCCTCTGGACTCAACCGGCTATTTGTCCGGCTATTTCCGGCTGGGCCGGATATTTCAGGCCGGCTATAGCCGGTGTGAGACCGGCTTTAGCCGGTGTGGCCGGCTTTAGCCGGACTTAACTCCGGCTATAGCCGGACTTCCTGGCCTCCAACGGTCAGATATTTTGGGGGGGTATATATACCCCCCTCTTCTTCTCCAACGGGTAGCCAGCCAAGATTCAAGAACACCACCATTGTTGAGCTCACCAAAGCAAGTAGATCTCCTCCCTCACCCCACCAAAGCTCTTGATCTTTGGAGAATCGAAGGAGAAGACCATCCTCTACATCCTCACCGAAGCGATTTGATTTCCCCTCTCATTTGCTTGAGGGCCTTTGTGTCTTGGGTTCCCTTGTGTCCCAAGACCTTGTTTGTGTATTTGATATATTGCTACTTGTTGTTTCACAGCATTGTGTTGTGCTTGGGAGCCTCCAATTCGGTTGTGGATGCGTGCCCCAAGATTGTAAAGGCCGATTCCGCCTTGAGGAATCCCTTAGTGGAAAGTGAGCTAGGCCTTTGTGGCGGAAGCTTGCACCGGAGAATAGGGTGAGCCTTTGTGGCGTTGGTTAGGCCTTTGTGGCAACCACACCCCTCCAACGTAGACGTACTTCCCCTAAAAAGGAAGGAACTACGGGAATCACATCCTCGTCTCCGTGTGCTCCACTCTCGGTTACCTCTATCCTTTATTGCCTTTATATATTGTATCTTGTTTAGCTTGCTAGTTGACATATAGGTAAATTCACCTTAGTTGCATATCTAGAGAATTTACCTTTGTGTCAAGCCTAAATTGAAAAAGAACTAAAATTTGAGTAGCACCTATTCACCCCCACCCCCCCCTCTAGGTGCCCATACGATCCGTTCACCGGATTCATTATGTGCTCGTGTCTTACATGCTAAATACTTCCCCAAATAGTTACTTAATAGCAAGCACTGATCTAACTTCTGCTTTCGAGTAACCAGACGAACGCGAACTACCTTCGTACATTCTGTCCAACTGGCAGGCACACCCCCATATTAATAAGTGATATAGATAGGAATGTGATTGAATAAGAACTCTTCTTAGTATCGCATGCGGAACCCGAAACCAATTCCCACTTCCAACTTGAATGCACGGGGACGGGACGGCTCAATGCACAGGGACGGGACACGGGGCTAGCACTATTTTATGCGGCACTAACCCCCATTTGTGCGGTGGAGACCTTCTATCGGCTAAACCCCAGCCTGGAATAAGCTATGTTTGGCGGAGCATTCTAAAAGGTCAAGAATTTTGAAAGAAGGGATCATTTTGAGGATTGGGGACGGCTCACGAGTTCGAATTTGGGAAGACCCATGGTTCCCAAGGGGATCCACAAGACAGCCGTCTACACATAAGGGGAATTGTGAGCTTGAAATGGATGCAGAGCTAATTGATCACACTACTCTTGCATGGAGCCATCAGCTAATCGCACAACATTTTCATGTCGATGATATACCGATCATCTTAAGTATTCCCATAAGAGCAGATTCAGAGGATTTTATTGCATGGCATTTTCATCGCAAAGGGCAATTCTCTATCAAATCAGTTGTTAGGCAGGAGGGTCAAGGATCTAATTCACTTCCAATTAAACAGGAGGTTTTTTAAAAAATCTGGAAGGTGCAATGCCCGCCGAAACAACACCTTTATACATGAATATTGCAAGGCGTGGAGTTGATCTAGATACAAGATGTGCAGTTTGCAATAAATATTTTGAGGATGGTGGACATCTCTTTTTAAAATGCAAATATGCGAAACAGAGATGGCGTGCTCTGAATCTCTGATGCTTGAAGATGTATGTCTGAAGCTCCTACCCTGTTGCTCGTCTCTGGAAATACTACAGGAAGTTTTGCTGTTACCGTGTACAGAAAAGCTGAGTACAATTGCGCTGCTGTGGAGCTGGTGGTCTGAGCGAAATCGAGGTAACCATGGGGAGCATAGACTGACAGTAGAACAGTTTCAGTTCACAGTACGAAGACATGTCGATGAATGGAATCAATGTTTGGCCAAAGAGAAGCACACAAATATATGCCAAACTAGTAGGTGGATGCCACCTGATGAAGCAAACGTGAAAATAAATACCGATGCTGCTTCCGAGAACAGACAAACAATGGTGGTTGGGGAGTCATTTCAGAGACAGTGATTCGGATATTTGTTTCGCTGCTGGATCGTTGATGAATGCTTCAAATGTTTTCCAGTCCAGGGCTATGGCCCTCTCAAATGCCATTGATATCGCTGATAATCTTGGTGTCGGCAAAGTTGCTTTTGAACTGACTGCATTAATCTGAAGAATGCAAAGTCATTGTCGGAATATGATCTGGGGCCGATGGGTATTCTCCTCTGGGATATGAGATACCGACTTAGTACGTGTTTTACTGAAGCATGTGTGCTGTACGCCCCAAGGGGATGTAACTAGCCTGCTCATGAGTTAGCAGCTTTGGGTGTAGGAGTAGCTCCTGGTGACCATGTATTTTGGACAGTGAGCTACCCTAGTTCTGTAACCCGTTGGGTGACCGGCGATCGGGCCATGTCTTAATGGAATACGAGTGTTCCATGTCAAAAAATAATTCAAAATTCGTAATTGCAATAATGTTTATATGATAAAAAATAATTATTTTTGACAGGTTACAAAATTTTATTAGCAGTAGTATAAGGTCAAATTGCTTATTAAGCAACAATACTAAATGACTGATGCATAAGGTCCGTGAAATCCAAATACCAGAGCAACATAAAAACAGTTGAAACTTAAATAACAAGCACCGTCAGACTGCCTACAAAAAGTAAATATAAACTTTAGGGTACAACTTGTGCTGGTCTAGAGAGGTCAGATTAAAGCCTGGAATGCAGCGAGCACATACCTGGGCATCGGTGCCCCCTGCACCTGCAGAAATAGTAATTACGGCACCTTCCTTATCATAAGGTCCAGAAAGAAGCCGTGTCATCTCAAAATTATCTAGTGCCTTATTCAATGCCTTTATAATCTTTGAGGCCTCCTCAAGAAGACCTGTATCTATGGAATCTAGCTCCTCTGTAAGCTGCACAATGGTATCTGCTTCTTCAACCTGAATGTAGGAAAGACCGGAACTGAGAATTATTGTTGATGCCACTTTTCGCTATACTTGTTTCACCAATTCATGTCATCTATATGGATATGTTCAGTAAAGCTGTATCTTCTGCTTTACTATTATTACCATTATGTAAGTACTATATATACATGGTGTGCAATTCAAAAATTTATTTTGCACTCATCCAAAAAAATAAAAATCTTGCATGTAAATGATCCATTATTGTTTCCAGCTTTCAAGTTCCGTGAAAATAACAACTGATTTGTCAGGTTTGAAAATAAAAACCAAGCTTTTTCCATAACCTGATAATGCTATTCTAGCTTCTTAGATTTTCTTCACCCAGACTACAAATGAACAATTCTTTTCACAAAAAAACTTGATTGGTACATGACTCGATCTAATATGTAGATGTTGGGTTTTTAAATTATATTTATAAACTCAGTTTTTTGATCTTCTGAAAAAAGAGATGGCATGATAGAAACTAAGGTTTTGCACGCGATATCATTTAAGGTGCTGGTCTGCTGGATGCATATAAATGACATGGAGTCGAACCTGCAACTTAAAATCATTGAGAAGCTTGACTTTCTCTTTGACCTCTGTGAGAGCAACAAGTAACTCCTGTGCTTTGGAAGGATCGTCCCACAAGGTACTATCTCCGGACTTGCTCTCGAGTGAAGCGATTTCCTCCACAAGCTGCTCTAGTCCAGCAGCCTGCCTGACTTCATCCACACGCTCAACGGCCAACTCAACATCCTTGCGCAAAGCGTAGAAGTCTGCAACCAACTCCCAGGCACATGGATTAAACTCCAACAGAAAAACATGCTGATTAGACACTGAAACAAAATTTTCGACAGGTGAGCAAATAGATTACCCTGCATGGCCCATTCGACGGCTGCCTCGGGCTCGTCCACGACGCTCGACTGGCTCCCCGCCCCGGTGGACTCAGATTGCACTGTGTTGACCCAAGTCTGTCAACGTTTCATCCACAGGATATAAGAGAACTAAAGCATAGAACACCCAAATTTTCTTCTCTAGCCAAACTACTAGCAACAGCCTTTTAAATTATCATATCATGTGTGTGTCGTGCATAATACAAACAAGAGGTTCATGTGTGCGTCAGCAATAAGCAATTTGATGACCTGCGGCTGCATACTTGCATAAATGCACAGGAGTATGAAAAGAGGAGCTCACCCTGAACTGAAGACAGGCGTCGGCGCTGGCGGCGGCATGAAAGCGATAAGGGAGGGCGTACGGTGGACAGCCTCGGGCAAGCGGAGGACCGCGGGTAGGGAGCGGCGCGAGCGGCAGCAAGAAGCAACCGCGGGCAGTCTATCATGGCCGTCGGCGAGGGGAAGGCACAGAAATGTGAAGGCACAGATGGGCGGCGGACGGTCGACGCGAAGAAGAGATAGGGATGGTGGCGGCGCGTTGGCCGGCGGGATTGGGGAACAGAAGGGCGAAGGGCGCGAGCTCAGTGTGGAGAGGACGGGGAGGTGGGGATTGGCTTCACGAGTTCGTGACGTCCAGGCTTCATCGACTTCAGCTGCTGTCTGCTGAATGGCTTGGTACGCTTGCAGCTGGGCCTTATCTTGGTATTTTCAGGAGGGTGGGCCTTTTCTTGGTGTTGGATCTTGCATTACTATCTTTTCACAAATGCGAAACTAATACCTTATCTGATTTTTCAGAGAAACTATTTTAAAATCTGACTCCTCGGTTCGATGCCAAAAGGAGGTCGACGCCATGGCGTCGAACCACTAAACGTCATGTCAAATTTACTTGGTGTTGACCTGCCCAACTTTGGCTTCATCCTCATTGGCGTCGAACTAAGAACTAATGATCATATTTTAAAATAGTTTTGTATAGAGGTTAGATGAGGGATTGGTTTCAACAAAAGATGATATTTATTAAAAAGACCGGCTTTCACATGCATGATAAGAGTTGCTTTTTTTAAGAAAAATATTAGCAAGAGAGCTTTTAAATTCATTAATAAAAACGAAATGGTCAAGAGATCGACACTGCTCGATTTGTAGGAAACGGAGCGAAACCCTAAATAACGGCAAAACCACACCTAAAGTACCACAACTCATACAAAACGCCAGAAGGTGGAACACATGAGCTACTCAAACGACACAGTGCTCATCGAAAATTGTCATATCGACCTGATCTACCATGAACCTTTTCACCGACCTCGTCGACGTCAAAGAGGAACATGCTAAAAAGAAGAGGGCAAGAGCATCCCCTAAAAGGACCAAAATGGCTCATCCATCGCTCCTTGCATGTCAGGAATGCTCCCATGGCCGGACCACAGTTCTCTCTAGCCAATTCCACAAAGCTCCGCCATCGCCAATCTGGAAGACCGGATCAGGGTTTCCCCTAGAATTTTGAGGGATCTGAAGTTCTTTCTCTCATAACTCCACATACAGGATGATTACTTTCATACGAACCATCATCAGAATTGCATAGAGATCTCTACATAAGAGGCCTATTTTTTCTGAGAAGTCAAAGTGTCTCTCCAGTCTCCATCATCTCTCTTCAGTGCTCAATATATCTCACATATCCTATGGACCATCCAAGGGCGAACCTTACAAATTTCATTTGTTTTCCCTCACAACAGAAATTTCAATTCACTCTACAATTCCATAAGAATGCCAACGTAAGATGAAACATTGAGGAATCCAATGCAGTCTCACTTTTTTCTCCACGTCTTAGTGTTACACAAAAACAAACAAGAATGACCTGGAAAGTGGTAACCACGTAGTTGTAAGCAAGTAAATAATTTAGGCTATAAGCAAACATGTAGCTCCACAACCGAAAAGAACCAATCGTTTGCACCATTAGAAAATTTTACACCCTCAGTTCCATAGTTCTTATATATTGATTGTAGTTCAAATTAGAACTAAAACCACAACAGATTTATGGAACAAAGTGAGTACTTTCTAATTTCAATCAACAGAAGGGATATAATATGATGCAGGTACACTAGAAAATATAATTAAAGTCGATCAATTTAAGACAAAATAGCTAATCTCCATTCTCCAGCAAGTGAAATAACACAAAATCCTCACAGGTCCAACCACACAAGACTCACAACATTACATTTCAGTCTCAAACATCAAAACTCACATAATGGGGGTAACAAGGAGCCTGCTAACAGATACTAAAGCAAGATGGATCGAACATTCCCGCTACTAGAGAAGGCATTGTCCGGCTTGACGCTTACACCTCCTGGACGCTCAAACCTGCAAACAGAAGACAACAATTGGTAAGCATTTACAACAGGAGCAACATTTTGACAAACAAACGGGATATTTGTATGCACAGCATCGGTAGAGAACAAACACATGATGGCTACATATGATGTAAAAAATAAATAAAGTGAGGACGAACTACAAACAATTTGAGCATAACCATGATTATCATGACATGGAATTCATGTACAACTCTGCACAAAATTGGAACAATGCTGCACACTAGTACAAAGTAGTGCAGTTAGTTTCCAGAGGAACAATTAAATGGTGCCAAGCTAGCCACTGCTGAGTGGTCAGCAGTGGCATCTTAAACCAACCAATATGATGCTGCTATCTCATCCAGTTGGGTAGGAAGTTGAGTAGGATTGCTACGATTATCCCAGATTTCAACCACTTAAGCTTCACAGGATAACCACTAGTGCAAATATACAACTAAACAAGCACTTGCAGTACTCGTGCCAGCCCAACGCTCATGTCTAAAAGCAGGAACAACGTCCATGGCAGGATTTGGCATGCAACAATAAAACGTCCCAATATATCTAATCAAGGCCAGCTTCAAAGATGGAACAAGCTACGTATACAGGCATCTTTCCCCTCTCTATCTTGCTGTAAGATAGAGAGAGAGAACTAGCGGTGACATTTTGTAAGCAAGCAAGCATCAGGGCAGAAGAGGCGGAGGAGGCACGAACCTGGTGGCAGGGACTGCTTGAGCTTGTTGGCCTTGTCGGCGTCGAAGACGCAGAGGGTGTAGAGGTACCTGGAGCAGCGCACCTTGAACTTGACGGCGTCCTTGGTCCTCTTGATCCGCACCGACCGCGCGTCCTTCCGGCGCGCCGTCAGCAGGAAGTCCTTGATCTCGTGGATCTGCTTCGGCTGCGGAAGCAAAGAACGGATTCGTCAGAACAACATGAAGCACTCCATCCGCGACGAAAGAAAGATTCACGGGGGAGGAGAGAGCCTCACCATGGTGGACGAGGGAGGCTGCCCGTGCAAGAAGGAGGCGGCGGCGGCGAGGGGAAAGAGCAGGGGAGGACGAGGTCGCCCTGCTCGGCGTATTTATACTGGTGGTAACCTACTAGGCTCTGGACAAAAGGCCCAGGTGCAGATGGGTTAGACGGGCCGGCCCAAAGGTTACCTACTATCCAGTTGACGATGCTCTTTCCTAAAAAATGTAAAGAAAAAAAAGGTTCCTGATGTACTCTTTGACTGATATGTGGGGCCAGATCTGCAGAAAAATGCTACTCCGTATCATGTAATGACGCGATGCCAAATTCAGAATGACAGTACTGTGAAATAGAATTGCTGCAGTTCTGTTTTCGTGGCTCCATTCAAAAAGTTTTGATAATGTGTTCCGGATTCAGTCCCTGGACAGCTTGCAGAAGGTTTTTGTCAAGAAACGGAGGGGGTATATAGGGTGCACTAGGGGCATCGTGTGTACTAATGCACTAAGGTATTCCCTGACCATCAGATTGTCGGTGACCGATCCAGATTCAAGAATTCACATGGTATTCCACCTACCACCCTGAACTTTACTAAAATCAACCAGCAGTTCATTCCCTCTCCCATCATTTAATCCATCCATTTAAAATTTTGTCCCAACTAAAAAAGTTTATATCATTTGAGCTGGGTATCCGATTTCGGATTGGTTTTCGTCATTCTCTTCAAATCAACGAGTTCTTCTAAACAAGATTAATATTGAATATGTTTTTCAAAGTTAAAACTTCATTTGTTCAAACTTGAATGAAACGTTTCTGAACCTTCTCAAAATCAATTATCTTATACATGTAAGTTTCATATTAGGTCGCAGCACTATTTCATGATTTCATAAAATTTTCGAGCAGCTTACAAAGTAAATGCTAAATATGTGCAAACATGACTTGACTTTTGCAAAAAAAAAAAAAAAAATCTATGCAAACTAAATGCGGAATATATGTAACTTCTTTTGAAAATTTAATGGAACCAACAAAATTACAAAACTGCAGTGAAAAACCACATGTCAAATTATTGCGAAACCCCATATAAAACCACGGCTCTTTTGCTGAAACATTATAACTACGATGGTCATTACAGAATGTACATGAGTTGTCCCTGTTCACATCCGGCCACTTATTTTTTAATCGTGTGGCTGTGAATGCTTAGTACACTAGTACACCTGAAGTGCCTAATGCACTCTATATGCTCCCAGAAACGGATCCTTTGACCGGGTTGCTTTACAGCCCGCGGCAGCAGTAATGTTCCATGACGAACATCGTGCCACGGCTCATCCTTCACTGACAGCTTCAAAAATCTTCTGTTAAAATAATACATTGACAGGAAAAGGAGAAAAAATAGGGCGTTTGCAGCAGGAGAAAATGAAAGGAGATGAAAGTTGTGAAGAGTAGTATCTGATGAAAAGCAAACAAAAGCCAGAGCCAGAAGCAGAGCACTCCTCCTTGGCTCCTTCCCCTTGGGCATGCCGGCCATTGACAAACCTTGCTTGCCATGGTTTCCTTTCTTCCTTGCTTGCTTGATTCCTCCTACCATAGTACCATTTCGTTCTCAAATTCTCCAACCAGACAGCCAGGCCCTTCTTCCTTTTCCTCTGTTCACAGACTTGGAAGTTGCCGCTATTCCGAAAAACCCAACTGGACAATGAGTCCACTCCTGGGATCGCAAGAAAGAAACATGATTCCCTCCGTTGAAGCAACAATACATGCATGCTCAGGATCAACATGACTAAACTAATGCACCGACATCTTCCATAAGAAAGTTTCACGTAATACAGGAGAGACACTATCAGACATAATCACATCACTGGATTATCTTGATGGGATGTTAAACTCGGATACCAGACAAAGATTACACCAAGCGTTACCATCAACGGGTTAATAGCTGTCACACTACGAACTACTTTTTATACAGAGGTCGCAGCTGGACATAGGTAGAGTGCAGCTGCATCAAACTAGACAATGGGTTGTCACTATCACACACTTTTATGAGTGGAATGCCCCAGAACCAGAACAGAATTAGATTGCACTGGGACTGCAATCTCCGGGGCTGTTTCATTTGCTGTCGAAACTGATCAGTTGTTGGTCAGGTTGACATTATAATGGCGAGCGAGGTTCTCGATCTTCCCCATCATATCCTCAATCTTGTCGTACTTATCGTAGTTTCCATCGAGTGTCTCCTGCTGCTGCGTCGCCAGCTCCTGTTCCTCTTCCAGTTGATTCTAAAAGCAAGAGAAAAAACTCAATTAAGTTATGGCTCGGATACAACCAAGTTTAGAAGCAGCTGTATTGTGCTTTAAAGAACAGCATCATCATCAAAATCCCCAAAATAATGTGTGTAATGTAGGTAAGCTCCATCCAAATGGTGCAACTATGATAATGAATGCCATAAAAATTATGTTCACATATCTGGTTAGAATTGCCTACACCCTATTAGGTCCTATGTTCTCCAGCGAAACGGTTTGCTCCATTAGGAAGTAAAGAAAATAGATTTACAGCTTTTTTTCGCAGTTGACATAAGTACATAAGATCAGCCATTAATAAACCTTGATGAGTGCCATATTTTCTGCATCTTGCCTCTTTGCAAGCCTCTTCAGTTTATCCATCCCGTCATACTCTGGATCTCCTACTTCTACCCAGCGGATTTCCATCTTCAAGCCAGGCCGACTAGGGCGATCCCGAAACATTTCGGGCTTTGCATACATAGCTCTTACAGGCCTGGGCATCCCACCAATTATAAAGGGGAAATCATGCATCAAGTCAACAACAGCCTTGGCTTGTGACTCGTCTTCCAGTTCCACCAATGCAGCCGCAGGGATATCGCCCGGGATTGTGTAGTTGACAATGAACTCCGAACTGACAACGTTCGCACACTGGGAAAGAGCTGCTTTGATAACTTGGCTAGTAACCAGAGGGGAGAGGTGATCAATGTATATTGTTCTCCTGACCCTCGCCTCGAAATCAGCATACTCCTTCTCAACCTGGTCATCAGATGTCGCCATTGGAGCTGATACCTGTTCATCAGATGTCGCCATTGGAGTACTTCTGCAGGAATAGCAATAAATTGCAACAGTGGGTTCAATTGGTAAGATTACATTGGCATAAAGAGATGAGCATTGTATGAGCGCAAACATTGTGCAAAAGCATCTACAGGTCTTACATTTACAAACAGAGTTGACAAACATAAAGACAACTACCAACATTGGGGGTTTGTTTATCTCCTGAATCTAGTCCCTTATGTAGGAGCACGAGTTAAGGCGTCACCCGAGATAGGGTCCCAATTTAGGATTAGGGTTTAACTGTTTAAGGTGTCTCAAATATAAGCTGATGTGCCTGCACCAGGGCCACCAAGAGAGCGAAATCAGGGGCAGGTCTATAATTCTAGATCAGAAAACCGTGAAGGCCGCTGGGATTTAATTACGGGCGTCGCTGGACGGAAACAACATCGTACCTGAAAATCCAGCCGCCCAATATCGCGACGGGGTGGAGATAGCAGGGACGCGACGAGGAAGAACGGGAACGGCGATGGCGGCGGCGGCGCGCGTGAGAGGCGGAGGAGTGGAGGGCGGTGGGGCGGACTGAGGCGTCGCCGGCGGCTGTGGAGAGGCAGTTAGGCTCAGGCAGGGCCGCCTTGAGCGGGGTTGATCTCAGTCATCAGGCGACCAAGAAGAAAGAGAATGAAGGTGGTACAGATTACAGAACGGTGGAGAGAGGTCTTTATTTATTTTTTAGTTCGAGATGCTCGAAATTTGTGATGGAATAATAAAACAGAAAAAAAACATCTGTCCGAGTAGAGTAGAGATGTGGTTCACATGGGCATCAGTGATTCATTTAAAAAAATTGAGTTCTAAAAAATAAATAAAAATCAGATGTAGATAACTATTTATCCTACAAATATGTAAAAATACAATTCAAATAATTTATATCTTAGGCTACACAAGAAAAGAGAAACATGTAGACCTGAGAATGTATAGTTTCAAAACTACAAATTTTATTAGATTTTGTTATTTTTGTGTAGTTCATAATATACAATTTTTTGTAATAAAAGTTTAATTGCTTGTAGGTTATATCATTGACTATGTCCAGAATTTTTGTCATATTTTTTGAACTTGTAAATAAGTTCTTTTTTTAACGAAAAGAGCAATGGAGCTCGGGAGCCAAAGCACTTACATGTCTCTTTGTCCTCTCAGCATAAAGGGAGAGTTTCTGTTCGTTTCATCAAAAGAGAGATAAATTCATAATAATTTGCTTTGTGAGAAACAACTACAAATGTTAACATGTGCCAGTTAAACGACTAGAATCACGCTGCTGCTTTTTTTAAGAGTTAAAGATACAATAAGGGTTAGCTCTTACGTGCATAGCTTTCTTTATTTTAAAATACATATTTGATATATTTTGGAATGTTAAAAAATTTAAACGAAAAATTCACGTGTACATCTTCACATGCTACGTGCACACAACGTCCTTCCTTGAAAAATTGACTTGTCATTTGGGCTATGTAATAAAACAAAATTTGGTGCTAAAAAGTCTTTTTATAAGACATGTTTTGTCTTTTACATCACCAACAAAATAACGTTTTTTGTAAAATTGCGCACATAAATTGTTGAGAAGTACATGTTGTTAAAAAAAATAACAATTAGAAATATGGTTTTTGGGTGGGAACATATGCACCCACCCAACTTGTCAAGAAGTATGTACAAATATACCCACAAGTTGCAACCAAATTTCCTGTTACCGGTGCTCCTAAATGATGTAACACTCATATCGAATGGATAAAGGAGTTTTTGGTTGTCAAAAAAGTTGCATTACCATATAAAACAATAGATTAGTCTAAAATTGCACACTTTAATGCCACGATGGGGCTGTCGGTGCGATAATTTTGCAAAAAAACTAGGTTTCAATGAAAACTCGTACTCATGTTGTTGACATCGTGGTAGCGGCGACACACACATGTATTGAGGTTGACGGTGTCCATGAGCCCAAAAGCGATGCGGAAGTTAAGGAGTTACCGGACCTTGCGGTGACCAAGGAAACGGCGCGGGTCATGGTCATCGCTTTCCCTTGGCATGAACTGGAAGTCTGACATGGCGTCGCACATGCTGATGAGGGCATGCTTAGATGATGTTGCACTCTCACCAGCACCATGATGTCGGGCGGGTCTTCTCCATTGGTCTCGCCCAGCGATGTCGCTGCTTTGCCATCTCGACCCCTTATATGGCACCCTCCGTCGCTCGCTCTAGCACCTCTTCAACCGGCTGTCGACTCTCCATCTCAGCCAATCATCGTCGCCGGGTAGGCTAGGATTAGGGAATCAGGGGAACAAGGGAATCAATTTGCTCCCTTTTTTGTTTAACCAAACCTAGGACATGAGACTGAAGTTCTACGAAAATTTGGGAGATTTATTCAAACATTTTTAGATCAGGCACGTCCCACTTGCCAACATGCCAAGTGTTGAGCGTTTATCGGTTTTCACCAAAACTGAGTCTGCAATTAAGTTTATAACCTATTGAACCCGTTTTCCAACATTGTGAATGTATTTGCATATCTTTAACAAGTAACTGGGTGCCCCATGTATTTGGCTTTTTCGGTAACTTCTCGTGCAATGTGGCATTCTTGCTGTTCACATGGAAGAAGATAATATACAGGGCCTCAGGTCAGGACACTAGTACAAAAACCTTAACACATAAATCTGATCGAGTTTCAGCGCGCTTAACATATAAGGCGTATGTAATTCGCTGAATTAGGACAAGTTGGCTGCATGGCTTGTTGGAAGTGAGAAGAACCACTCTTTTCTTTAGAAAAGTGGATGTGTATTACTCAAACAACATTGTTCGGATTACAATCATTCAAAGTCGATCTCAACGCGCAGGTTAGCACCGCAATTTGTAACAGACCCCCACACACATCTCTATGAGCCATCTGGCACAAATCATGGGCCACAGAATTACAATTTCTACTAATCTTGCCAAGATTACCTGACGGACATGAGGTATCTTCAGATGGATTTCTTTTGCAAACATGCATACTTCAGACCCGATCCCTCCCTGAATGCTTTCCAAAACGGTTGCACAATCAGCCTCAATAACAATGTTTTGGTTAGAGTTGTTCAGGGCCAATTTAAACCATACAGGCAAGCAATGGCCTCTCCCATAGCTACAGTTTGACATTGGCTTATAACGTCCCAGGCTGAACACACGATGGCACCCTTGTGGTCTCGGAGTACAGCCCCCCAAGAACCTTTCTTCTCCTCAATCAGAAAACTTGCATCAATGTTGCATTTTACCCATCCTATCTCTGGCTTCTTCCAGCAATCTTCTCACTTTTTTCTTCAGTAGCAGGCAGCTCCTTATTTCCAGTAGTTTGATCGGTTGTAGCTTTTCCTTTTCCGTCACTTTTGTTGCTTCCCCTTGCTATTCCTTGCAAATAAGGAGCTGCCTGCTACTGAATAACCACTCTTAATCAGCCCACAGTACCAGTTATGATCATCCTACAACTTCTAATTCAGCTGGTTTGTTTACACAGTCAATCCTGGTGTCGGATTTTTAGAATTACAATCCCGGAAAGGTCAGACCCCAAGCTTGCGCAAAACCGTAACAACTATCCTACCCCAAAATAAGCACAACACATGAACGCATGATAAATACTAATGTAGCGTTCATCAAACATTTGGCAGATATTTGTTAGGCATGTCTCTCTCATCCCTTCACATAGACTAGTATCTTATCTTTAGTTAAGGTTGTTAGACAAGATTGCTACGACCTGGCCTATTTAAGGGGCTCGACTGAAGATTGACTGCCATTATCCCTCATCTCATTTCTATGGCCACCAGATCATGTGGATAAAGGCGACTCTTCTATGGGCTACCAGTTACGCTCCCAAAATCTTGCCTGTAAAAATTCAAACTTGCAAGGTGATGACAGAAACAGCGAGTAAAAATCAGTTCAATTTGCATGGAAGGTGCACCTTGTAAACTTGGTAGTCCTCAGATATAGAGTTAGGAGGCATGGATATTTGTCACTCCAAGTACTAATAGCAATTGGAGCCTTCATTAAACAATTATGACAAATGATTGCCCGCTACATCCAAAAGTAAAGCATTCTAAGCTTAAATACTTTTTCGCAGTTGATAATTTTGAACGCTCAAGGTAACATATGAAAAGTGGAGAAAGTGAAACATCAGTTTTTGTTGATATGTATTTTTTTTTCAATCACTAAAGATATTTTCTCTTCTACTTGTGAGGATCTGCATATAGATGAAAATATATTTTATGGCAGACATATCCTAAAGGTGGCAGTTTTTTGTAACTTCCAAAGATCAAAGTAGAATTACCATGGTATCATATGCTTGGACTGACATTTTTCTGTAATTCAAAAAGGGTCATCCTATCTCTGTAAGTACTAAGTAGCACAGGCCTAGGTTTACATAGATACCTAACAAATATAATTGCACCAAAGAATAAATCTGGTTTAGTTCAACGCAACCAGAAGAATGGTGGTTAACTCTGTACTTCTTTAAATTTGGCTAATTAGGAACGTCGGCAAAGAAAATGAAGTTGATAATAGATAAAACAGATGTGTACAAAAGAGTTACTTGACAATGTTACACCTTACACCAGGACAAGTTATTTTATTTGTCATCAAATGGCCCAAAATCGCTACCAAATCTGCTCGATTAAGTCTCTTCTAAGTTGTCTATGAGCTGGTTTTGCACAAACAGTAGCATTTCTCTGAAGTAAATCGGTAAAACAATCGGCAGCGAAGTAATCAGCCACGAGTTGTTGATGGCCCTCTTCACGAGTTTCTGCTATATCACAAGTGCATTGCTGACCTCTTCGCACCTGACCTCTTCGCGCTGATCCCAAACCGCGCTAGAAAGCGTCGCACTGTGAGAGAGGCGTTGGTTGAGCGCAGACATTCAGGGTGCCACGAGCTCGCTTGCCCTTTGGCAGTACGTGCAACTCTGGATCCGCATGCGGGATGTGCAACTACTACCGACGCCAGATAAGTTGCTATGGCGATGGACGACGGATGCGCAATATTCTTCCAAGTCTTGCTACGAGTTCCTCTTTCAGGGGGCAATCGTATCAAGATCTTGGAGGTTTAACTGGCACTCATGCCCCCCCCCCCCCCCCCGAGGGTCAAGTTCCACATCTGGCTGGCTTGCCAAGATCGATGCTGGACCAGAGAGAGAGATTGGCGCGGAGGGGGCTCCCACATCCACCACGCTGCCCACTCTGTGACCAGGCGGAAGAGACCATGGAACACCTTTTGGTTGGTTGCCCATTCTCCAAGACGGTGTGGCATGAGGTGCTATCATGGGTCCGATCCACAGCGAGACTGCCAAGGAGGGGAGATGACTTCGTGGGATGGTGGCACGGAGCTACACGATCTACCCCCCCCCCCCCCCCCCCCCGTGCTTTACGCAAGGGGACTTCGTCGTTGATCATGCTCACGTCGTGGTGGATTTGGAAGCTTCGCAATGCGGTAGTCTTTGACGCCGCAATTCCCAACACGGCTAGTCTCTCCGACATGATCCGTGACGAGGCTCGCTCTTGGGCGACCGCGGGAGCGATCGGCATTCGTGCTTTGATCCCCACCACAGTATAGGTCTAGTGGGTTGAGTTGTACGGCGCGGTGTTAGCTCTTCTGAGCTTGTACATATGTAAAAAAACTCTCTCTTTTCTATCAATGCATCAAAACGCAAAGCTTTTTGCGTTTTCGCGAAAAAACAAGTGCATTGCTGATCAACCATGCAAGGAAGGTTCCCACAGCCAAGACCAGACCCCTCTCATCGACTGTCAGTCTAGATTGGATCAAGTTTACCTCCTAAATCCGCACTAATTACTGTTAGCGTTCATATATAGGATTTGATTAGTATCCTTAGCTGAGATCTGTCAAATAATGCATGAGACAAAGATGCTGGGTTTATGTCCACACTTTTATACAGAATATCAAAACGCATAATGGGGATACTAAAGATGGATGGATACACCACAAACCCTGGTGCAACAGTTGCACTGTCACAATTCTTATAAGCTTCTTGGAATATCAAGAAGTCTGAAGTAAGATTACCGCGAGACGAGATGCATCAGGGAGGAATAGAAGTATAGAACAGGCAGCTGCTGGAGGAACATACGACGTACACGACCAGAAAGTCTCCTATTAGTTGACTTCTCCTGTGCCACATTACTCTCTTGCCAATCACATAGACGAGGACAATGCGCAGGGCCTCGGGGAAACTAAAATGAAATCTAATCAAGAGTCTGAATAAGTGCCAACACACCAAAGATATATTCTCTTGTTAACTTCTCGCACCGAGCAGAAAAATCTCTCAGTAGTCAATGGGACCACAACATCAGTTCTGATCATCCTGGGACCGCTGATTCAGCTGCTTTGTATGCACAGTCAGTCCAGTAATCAAATTTCTAGGACTCCAATTCCGTAGAGAACATAGCCAAAGCCTGAGCACTCCCTAAAAAACAAACCGAGAATAAGCAAGACACACTCAACTATGGCATATTAAAATAGCTTTCAGCAAACTACCGGCAGATGGTTCAGTATTGAGTTCTAAGCTGATAAAGATGCACTAATCTTGCAATTCTGGAATGACGCATGTTCACTCTGGAATTGCTACGAGGCCGCCCGTGTTGTGGAGGCGTGAGACCTGCTAAAGACGGCGACCGAGCTCGTCGGCACCACCCCACCATCCCTCACATATCCGGCACTGTTGTAAGATGGTGTAGGCTCGCCCAGGTCGCCGTTCCTGACAGGTACAGGCCCTGCTCCCGCTCCCCATGTGCCCTTCAATGACCAAGCTGCAACTCACTAGTACCCCTAGCCAACATGCATGAATTTTGGGTGGTATGACAACACCAAAAAGAGTAGTAGAATAAGATCTTGGCTGTACTGGTGGACGGCACCGGGGCGGTGGCAACAGTGTCGCGCACGGATGGACAGCGTCAACAACAGCTGCCACATCGTCTCTCAAGTTTGGTAAGGGCTGACACCGCAGGCGCTGGTGGCAGGCACCTGCGACGAGGGATTCTAATATGGTCAATCGAAGCTGACCAAGCTAGCATTTCAGACCAATTCTGTTCCATTAATCAAGTGCAGTTTTGCTCTTTCATCTCCAATTATCACTAGAAGGGCTGAGCGTAATTTTATTTGCTTTCAGGTACATAATGGGTGTTTTATCAATGGATAATCAACTTTGAGTATATGTTGTAAGGCCGGAACTATAACAAGTGCTAATACTGAAATGTTCAATATGGCCAGTGAAGGAAGATAATGAAACCAAATAAAATGTGTACAAAAATTAAATGAGAAGGTAACTCACCCTACACTAGACTGGTTGTTTTAGTTTTCACCAAATGGCCCAAATCGCTGCCAAACATGCTCGATTAAGTCTCTTCGGAGTTGGTTATCTGTTGATTTTGCACAAACAGTAGCATTCCTCCGTAGTAAATCAGCAAAACAATCAGCAGGTCCATCGCTGATATCTGACAGTGGAGCAATCGATGTCTCTGATATCTCATTTGAGTCAAAACAAGCACTTGCCATATCTTGCTCATCCTCAAGTGTCATATTATGGAGTATGATGCAAGCTTGCATGATTTTTCCTAGAGTTTCCTTCGGAAAATATTTTGTTGGCCCACGCACGATGGGAAAACGAGATTCTAGTAGTCTAAATGCTCGCTGGACATCATTCCTTGCTCCTTCTTGATATCGTGCAAATAATCGATCCTTTTCAGTTTGAGGGAGGGGTATTGTCTTAATGAAGACATGCCAGTCTGGGTATATTCCGCCAGCAAGATAGTAACCCATATTGTATTGCCTCCTGTTGACAGTGAATTGCACGTCAGGACCTTGACCTTTCAAGATATCGGTGAACAACTCTGACTGATTCAGCACGGTCATGTCACTCTGAGGCCCAACAGCACCAAAGAAAGCATGCCATATCCACAGGTCTTGTGAAGCAACTGCTTCAAGAATGATTTTAATGACACCATGATCACTATGAGTAAGACGACGTACCCATTTAACTGGGCATTTTTTCCACTCCCAGTGCATACAACCAATGCTTCCCAACATGCCAGGGAACCCACGGGTCTCACCCATTTGTAGTAGATGTCGCATATCCACAATAGTGGGGCTCCGCAAGTATTTTCCACCAAACATGTCAATCACCCCTTCCACAAACTGCTCAAAACAGTGCATTACTGTGCTGAAACCAATTTGTATGTATTTGTCAGTGATGCCAGAGGGGGAACCCAATGCTAACATACGAATACCTACTGTGCACTTCTGTAGAGGTGTGAGTCCTTGACGATTAAGGCCATCTCTCCTTTCTGTGAAATAGGGAGACCACTCTCCCAAGGCATGGACTATACGTAGAAAGAGGGGTCTCCTCATCCGGTACCTTGTGCGGAATTGTTTATCAGTGTAGATCGGATGTTCAGCGAAGTAATCAGCTACGAGTTGTTCATGGCCCTCTTCACGATTTCTCTCTATGTACTTCCTACTCGCATGGCGGCGGCGAGATGTATCAGCTTGCTGAGGTTTGATTTTGGCCTGAATCTTCACATTGATCTTGTCAAGCAATTTGTGGAAGATGCTTTGTTCAGAAATGAAATCTTCCATAGTGTATAAGCCGGTTGGATCAATGGTAGTGCTGTCATCGGAATCATCCGAGCCGGATGGTGTGTCTGACCGATGGGACATACCTGCAAAGATAAACAATCATAACTGTTTCAACATACATGCACAACTGAATTACTTACTGATGCTAAATCGAGATGGAGATAAACAACAAAAATAAGCTTCAATATTCATTTCTAATTCCACAAAGAAAAATGCACAAATCCCAGGGCATAAATGAACTGGACACATATACATGCGCCAACATATATATCATGTGCAAATGAAGGGCATATGGCCGCACAATATGCACCAAATTTTATTGTTGGGCAAGCGCAACAGGTAGTTCTTAAACATAAAGAGCAAATGAAGATACTAACAACAAAAGCCCACAAAACTGTCAAGGTTCAACCAAAGAAACTTCTGGTTCACAAGAAAATTGATGCTAGAGTCCTGTTGCAGGATTTCTTTTCATAAGTACTTAGAATGCATGTAAGACAGATAGAGATGCAATCAAGGGCAAAACACACTGAACCTGAATCAAAGAAAAGGTTGAAAGCAATCATTTGCAGGTGCTTGTGCAATTGGCGAACACACAAGTTATCCATACATTGCATAATCAGATATACACCAGAAAGTTTCATTTATTACATCTTACCTTTTACTTGCGCTAGGCACATTAAAATACTCTCGCCCAAGCAACAATATTGAAACACTGAAGTCTGAAGGTACAAACAAGAAAATTCTTCAACTTGTGTACAACCAACGAATTACCCAGAAATTGCTCTACCTTACAAGTTGTACTCTATGTCCCAGAATTTCATGAATCATTCAGAATGCCATGGTCCTAGAAAGATCGGGGCAATCTGTTGATTTTTTTTTCTGTAGGCTGCGGCTACTGCTCTCGAATTACCTAGATATCCTTTACTGAATGGGTGAATGCCCTTGGCACATTACAGGCAATTTGCTACCATAAGTACACTCTTATACTCGCCCTCTACGGCTCTACACTAAATTAATACAATAACACCGGGTACAATGTTCCAATTCATCAGGCTTTAGCTAAACAGATGCCGCGGAAATAGAAGTTCAGAAAAAACTGGGCGCAGAACTTCCAATAGGGGATTATCAAGGTTTTGCTTTCTCTGAGCAGCTAACAGCCCCAATTCGTGTAGACAGCAAGTAACTAGACGAGAACATAGTAGTAATAAACTACCCAATGCAAAAAAAAAGTGAAGAAAGCAATGCAACGATCTAATATGACTCCCACGAAGGTCTCCAAGAAAGTTGAGCGCCGCGAGCATAGTTTCAGAAAAGAACAGACGGAACCGTATAAGATAACTCCCGCGAGAACAATAATAAGAAGAACAGAAAGTACCTGCTTCGCGCAAGGTGGGAGGATGTGGGGACGACTGGTTGGTCGAAGAAATTTGGGAAATGAAAGGGGAGGCAACAGGAGGTCCGGACATGGATCAACCTCGCTGGTTGCACACAGAGCGACGGTGAAGGGAGGGGAGCGGCTCTCGACGGGGAGCGCACAAGGCGAGGGGCGGCTGCACTGGACGAGGGCTGTGGGGCTAGGGTTCTGAGTCGCCGGCGACTCAGGACGCAGCGGCGTAATGCCGGCGACTCACTGACGAGGGATGGAGGATGGAAAGTTGGGCGAGAGCATGGAGACTGGTTTCGGGCTTTCGGCCCGTTACGAGCTGGAGAAATTTGAGTTGAATCTGGATTTTGGATCCCTATTTGACGCCTTAAGCAAATCTATATAAAAAAAAATTGACGCCTTAAGCGCCCGTTACCATCACGACGCCTTTAATGGGGGGGGGGGGGGGGGGGGGGGGGGGTTACTGTTATCCGATGGCGGCCGAAGATGAAAAAAATAGTGTGGCGGCGACTAGGAAGACGACACACCGACCTCGCTGAAGGCAAGGACAACGCAGCTTGTCGTCTTCAGCGAGGTGAGGCCGAGACCTCACCAAATACAGGGACGACACGCCTGGCCATGGATGTACATTCAGATCTTTGTGAGATGAATGGTGTTTTGACAAAAGGTGGAAAGAGATATTTTATGACTCTGACTGATGACTCCACTAGATACTGCTATGTGTATCTTCTGAAATCAAAATATGAGGCTCTGAACTTCTTTAAAATCTATAAAGCTGAAGCAGAAAACCAACTTAATCGAAAGATCAAATATCTAAGGTTTGATCGTGGTGTAGCGTATTTTTTCAACGAGTTTGATTCTTTTTGTGCGGAACATGGTATAATCCATGAGATGACGCTTCCCTACTCACCTCAGTCAAACAGGGTGGTCGAAAGAAATAACCGCACTCTAATTGATTTGGTTAACGCCATGTTAGATATGTCGGGTCTTTCTCAAGCATGGTGGGGGAGCTATATTGACAGCTTGTCATGTCCTGAACCGAGTTTCCACAAAGAACAAAGAGATTACTCCATTCGATGGAATGGGAGAAGAAAAGGTTAAAACTCTCCTACTTATGGACTTGGGGTTGTTTGGCCAAAGTCAATGTGCCAATTCCCAAGAAGCGCAAGCTTGGACCAAAGACTGTTGATTGTGTTTTCCTAGGTTATGCTTTTCATAGCATTGGGTACAGATTCCTGATAGTAAAATATGAGGTATCCGATATGCTTATTGGTATGATCATGGAGTCGAATAATGCGACTTTCTTTGAGGATATCTTTCCTATGAAGGATATTCCTAACTCATCAAATCAGGAGATGCGCAGTTTATCTAGACATGAATTAGTTAAAATTCCTGAATCCACAATTCCGATAGAACACTTTGAAAATCATATGGAGAATGACGATGAAACTCCTAAAAGGAGCAAAAGACAGAGGACTTCAAAGTCCTTTGGTGATGATTTTATCGTGTATCTTGTGGATGACACTCCTAGTTCCATTTCAGAGGCCTATGCATCTTCAGATGCTGACTACTGGAAGGAAGATGTCCATAGTGAGATGGATTCCACCTTGGCTAATGGAACTTGAGAGATTGTTGATCGTTCTTACGGGTGTAAACCTATAGGGCGTGAATGGGTGTTCAAGAAGAAGCATAGACCTGATAGTACTATTGAAAAGTATAAGGCACGCCTTGTTGCCAAGGGTTATACCCAGAAAGAAGGCGAAGACTTCTTCGATACTTACTCACCCGTGGCCAGATTGACCGCCATTCAAGTACTACTTTCTTTGGCTGCCTCGCATGCATGGTCTTCTCGTTCATCAAATGGACGTTAAGACGGCTTTCCTAAATGGAGATTTAGATGAGAAAATCTATATGGATCAGCCGGATGTATTTGTGGTAGATGGTCAAGAAGGAAAGGTGTGCAAGTTGCTAAAGTCTTTGTATGGTCTTAAGCAAGCACCTAAGCAGTGGCATGAAAAGTTTGAGAGAACTTTAACTACTGAAGGCTTTGTTGTAAACAAGGCTGACAAGTGTGTACTATATCGCCGTGGTGGGGGCGAGGGAGCCATCCTATGTCTATATGTTGATGATATACTGATATTTGGGGCCAATCTTGATGTTATCAAGGAGGTAAAAGACTTTTTATCTCGTTGCTTTGAGATGAAAGATCTAGAAGTGGTTGATGTGATCTTGAACATCAAGCTACTGAAAGATAATGATGGTGGGATGTTGGTGCATAGTCTTGACTACCAGTTGGGAACCCCAAGAGGAAGGTATGATGAACACAACAGTAAGTTTGCCCTCAGTAAGAAATCAAGGTTTAATCGACCAGTAGGAGAAAGAAACAACTTCTGAAGGTTGATGCTAGCTGGCTTTTGGCAGGGCGCACTACCGGCGCCAGCAGCAACGTGGAACCTGCACACAACACAACCAAGATACTTTGCCCTAACTTGCAGTGAGGTTGTCAATCTCACTAGTTTGCTGAAAACAAAGGATTAAAACGTATCATGTGGAAAATGATATTTGTTTGCAGTAAGTAAATAAATAATGCTTACGGAAAGTAAATGGTGCTTGCAGTAGATGATAATATATACGTAAAATAATGGACTGGGGTCCACAGTTCACTAGAGGTGTCTCTCTATAAAGATAAATAACATGCTGGGTAAACAAATTACAGTTGGGCAATTGATAAAATAAAGAATGCATAACAATGCATGTACATGTCATGAAGATCACTATGAGATTCACTTGGGCATTACAACATAATACATAGACCGTAATCCAATTGCATCTATGACCAATAATCCACCCACAGGATATCATCTGAACAACCCTTGGGTATTAAGTTGCCAGCAACAGATTATCGCCTTAAGCAAAGTGTGTAATATAAACAATACAAATGTCCTTGAACAAAAGATTATTGTTTTCTCCCTAGTAGCAATAGCACATCTACAACCTTAGAAGTTATTGTCACTCTCCCAGATTACTAGAGGCATGAACCCACTATCGAGCATAAATACTCCCTCTTGGAGTAGCATCTACTCGGCCAAGATATCTACTAGCAACGGAGAGCATGCAAGATCATAAATAACATAGACATGATAAATCAACAATCAACTTGACACAATACTCAATATTCATCGGATCCCAACAAACACAACATGTAGAATTACATAACGATGATCTTGATCATGATAGGCAGCTCACAAGATCTAGACATGAAGCACATGGAGGAGAAGACAACCATCTAGCTACTGCTATGTACCCATAGTCCAAGGTAGACTACTCACACATCACTGATGGCGTGTAGATGACCGCCCAGTTGGGAACCCCAAGAGGAAGGTATGATGAGCACAGCAGCAAGTCTTCCCTCAGTATGAAACCAAGGTTTATCGAACCAGTAGGAGAAAGAACCAACTTCTGAAGGTTGATGCTTGCTAGCTTCGCGACAGCTCCAGACGATTTATATATGGCGCCTTATCTGGGGCGTAGCTTTGCACCAGCAACAACGTGGAACCTGCACACAACACAACCAAAGTACTTTGCCCCAACTAGCAGTGAGGTTGTCAATCTCACCGGTTTGCTGTAAACAAAGGATTAAACGTATCGTGTGGTAAAAGATAGTAGTTTGCAAGAATGTAAATAAAAGCGAGTAAATAGTAACTGGTAATAAGAATGTAAAAGAATGGACCGGGGTCCACAGTTCACTAGTGGTGTCTCTCCATAAGATAAATAACATGATGGGTAAACAAATTACAGTTGGGCAATTAATAGAATAAAGCAAGCATACAAATGTCATGATGATCACTATGAGATTCACTTGGGCATTACAATATAATACATAGGCCGTAATCCAACTGCATCTATGACTAATAATCCACCCGCCGGATGTCGTCCGAGCAACCGTTGGGTATTAAGTTGCAAACAACAGATTATCGCCTTAAGCAAAGTGTGTAATGTAAACAATACAAATGTCCTTGAACACAAGATTGTTGTTTTCTCCCTAGTAGCAATAGCACATCTACAACCTTAGAGGTTTCTGTCACTCCCCCAAATTACTAGAGGCATGAACCCACTATCGAGCATAAATACTCCCTCTTGGAGTCACTAGCATCTACTCGGCCAAGATATCTACTAGCAACAGAGAGCATGCAAGATCATAAACAACATAGAGATAATAATAAATCAACTTGACAAAGTATCAATATTCATCGAATCCCAACAAACACAACATATAGAATTACACAACGATGATCTTGATCATGATAGGCAGCTCACAAGATCTAAACATGAAGCACATGGAGGAGATGACAACCATCTAGCTACTTCTATGGACCCTAGTCCAAGGTAGACTACTCACACATCACTCCGGAGGCAGGCATGGTGATGAAGAAGGCCTCCGGTGGTGATTCCCCTCTCCGGCAGGATGCCGGGAAGAGCTTCTAGACCCTCCCGATCTCGCGTCGACGACAGCGGCAGGTTACAGTATGTTTCGTGGAAAACTGATTGGTTGTTTAGGGTTTTCTCGTCGAGGAGAATTTATAGGCGGAAGGGCGGCGTCAAGAGGTGGGCCAGGTGGCCCCACCACCTGGTGGCGCGACCAGGGGCTGGCCCGCACCACCCCATGGTGTGGCTGTCCCCGGGCTCCCCTCCGTCTCTGCTTTGGACTCTGTCTTGTGCCGAAAAAAAATAGGAACTTCGGCTTTTGTTTCGTCCAATTCTGAGAATATTTCCTGTGTAGCTTTTCTAAAACACAAAAACAGCAGAAAATAGGGAACTGGCACACTGTGGCATCTCGTTAATAGGTTAGTTCCAGAAAATGCATAAAAATGTCACGAAGTGTAACAAAACACAAAGCAAATGGTGCATAAACAAGCATGGAGCATCAAAAATTATAGATACGTTTGAGATGTATCAAGCATCCCCAAGCTTAACTCCTGCTCGTCCTCGAGTAGGTAAGTGATAACAAAACAATAATTTTTGAGGTGACATGCACCAACTCATTCTTGATCAAACGATGTAAAGCATTGAGTGCTAAGATCAAAGTACTCTAAACATGGTCATAAAAGACATAATCTTGACAATAAAACTTAGCAACCATGTTATAACATGAAAAGTAACACAAACAAAAGATCATGAGTAATAATGCATTGAAAGTCAAGTGTGTGTTTCAACCATATAGAAAAACATAGCAAAGTGGTTTTCAGCTTGTCCTTCATGGAATAGCAAAACATAAATGCATAGGACACCTTCAAGTTTGAGAGGGCGACTAGATACAAATAATTTAAGAACAAGTGAAACCAACATCATGAATCAATCAATGAAAACTTTGGGACAATGCACATTATACTAAGAATGACTACTATGCTCTCTTAGATGGTGCATAAATATAGAAGGTGGAGACTCAACATAAAAGTAAAAGAAAGGCCCTTCGCGGAGGGAAGCAGTGATTAAACATGTGCTAGAGCTTTTCATTTATAAAACAGAGATAAAAATTGGGTTTTGAGAGGTGGTTGTTTCATGTCAGAATGACAACTATGCTCTCTTAGACGGTGTATAAAGGTAGAAGGCGGAGACTCAACATAAAAGTAAAATAAAGGCCCTTCGCAGAGGGAAGCAGTGATTGAAAAGTTTTATAAACCTCCAAAAATTATGATACTTACTAGCTTTGAGCTCTCATTGCCCCATCATAGGCATCTTGAGTGGTTAAGGTTAATGCGAGTACAATTATGAAGCATATGCTTAACAAATCATAAGTTGCAAATCTCATGTCCCGTGAAGTACGAATACCCAAACCTCATGCTACTCGACTTAGGTCCCAAGCAAATTCTTGTCATTGTAAGCATACATGTATCATCGAGAATGCCAACGGGGTACCTCTTGCCCAATGATATGGAACAAGCCCACATCAAAATGACAAGACAAACAGACAATGAACACCTCAGCATCTCTTTTATTTACCATGGGTATAGCTTTTTATTTTGAGATGCGTCATCAAATGTCCACTATGGGCATGCTGTAAATTTCCACCATGAATGATGCATGGCTTAGATTAGCGGCTCGGGCGTTTCTCTAACACATATACAAACTCCATGAGCTCACAAGTTTCCAACTTATTTCACATCGCAGGTATCTATAAACAAAAGATCATGATATCAATTAAATGAGAGAAAGTGCAATGTTGATAGAGCTCATGTTGATCCTAGTAATGTTCCTTTAGCCTCTTTGGTTGCTCAAGAAGAGCATGTTGATGTAAACTTCATTATAGAAATAATAATTTCAACAATAGTGCTTATAGGAACAACTTTGCTAGCAACAATTATAGGCTGTATCCTTCTACCAATGGTAATGGTTATGGTAACTCTTATGGTAATTCCTCCAACAACACTAGGGGCGCGCCCTCTGATCTTGAAGTCATGCTCAAGGACTTCATTAGTAAACAAACTGCTTTTAATAAGTCTGTTGAGGAAAAGCTTGGTAAAATTGATGTTCTTGCTTCTAAAGTTGATAGCCTTGCTCTTTATGTTGAACTTCTGAAACTAAAGGTTTTGCCTCATGATGTGAAAGAAAGACTTTGAATGCCATTCAGGTTAAGATTGATAATAATGTTAGGATATTAGCAGAATTGCATGCTAGGTGGGAAAGAGAAGATGAGATGGCTAGAAATATGAAGGTTTGTACTATTACCACCACTAGTGATGTTGTTTCAAATGCTAGCAATCCTCTTACTATGATTGGTGTAGAGAAAATTCCTACTCCTTGTGCGAAAAAGCCTAAAACTACAGAAACTTTTTGTAATAAAAGTGCTAAATTTTTTTGGAGTATGGGAGACAATAGCTCTACTACCTTTAATGATTTTAATGTTGATGGTTGCAATATTTCTGAAGTAATTTTGTTCTTGCAAAAGCTTGCTTTAAGTCCTAATGCTAGTTCTATGAATGTTGCTTTTTACAAAGCATATTACGAATGCTCTCATGCAAATTAGAGAGGATAAGTTGAAACAAAAAAGTTTCTATTCCTAAAAACTTAGAAGATGGTTGGGAGCCCATCATTGAGATGAATGTGAATGATTTTGAATGCAATGCTTTATGTGATCTTGGTGCAAGCATTTCTATTATGCCTAGAAAGATTTATGATATGCTTGGTTTACCACCTCCCTCTTGCTGATGTTGCTAAGAAGAAACCTTTGGGAAGGATTAATGATGTTATTATTATGGTTAACAATAACCTTGTTCCCGTTGATTTCCTTGTTTTGGATATTGAATGCAATGCTTCTTGTCCTATTATTTTGGGAAGACCTTTTCTTAGAACTGTTGGTGCCATTATTGATATGAAGGAAGGCACCATTAAATATCAATTCCCACTCAAGAAAGGTATGGAACACTTCCCTAGAAAGAGAAATAAATTAATTTTTGACTCTATCCTTAGAGCAAATTATGAACTTGATGCTTCATCACTTGAAACTACTTGATTTCCACTTTCTGCGCCTAGCTCAAAGGCGTTAAAGAAAAGCACTCTTGGGAGATAACCCAATATTTTCTTTTTAGTAATTTTTTTCTTTTTGTTGAGTCTTGGAAGTTATTACTACTGTAATGACCTCTCCTTATTATTTTTATTTCGTTTTTGTGCCAAGAAGAACCTCTAATTGGAGGAAGGTAAGATTTGGGGAAGTTGTTGTCCTGAAACAGATTTCTGCGCTGTACCATAAAAATTCGTGAAAACTCTCAGAACGTCTTTTTGATCTGCGATTTCTTGTGCACATGCCCCAGGTTATTGCCTAACTTTCATTAGATTTGCACTTTTCGATTTGAGCAACAGAAGATTTTCAAAAAAAAACGATCTTTACCAGCTGTTCTGTTTTGACAGATTTCTACCACTATTTGTGTTTGCCTCTTGATCTCTTTGTTTTTGAGTTCTTTTGATCACGGAACTTTTGAGGAAGTTGCTACAGTAGATTATGCTTTAATGGGTGTTATACTTGAGTTGAAACTGAACCAAAAGGGTGGATTTACTATCTTGCTTGCACTAATGTTGCTAATAAGAATTGTGTGAAGTTTTGTATGAAGGAAGTTTTGAAGTGTAGGGAAAGGAGAATGATGAGATGAGATGAAGTATGGACAAAAGCTCAAGCTTGGGGATGCCCATGTCACCCCAAGAAATATCCAAGAGGTACAAGCGTCAAAGCTTGGGGATGCCCCGAGGCACCCCTTCTTCATCGACAAATATCAGGTCATCTTTCAAGACACTATATTTTTATTGCTTCGTATACTATGTGTTTTTTTTGGAGCGTCTTTATTTTCTCTTTTAGTTTTCTTTTGTTTTGTTTGCTTCAATAAATGGTTGGACCCCAACATATTTCTTTTGGAGAAGACACACTCCGTTTTTCATTGCCAAGAACACTCTAGTTTTCACTCTTTTCGTTCAACGAGTGTTCTCTTTTTCTAGTACTGCGTTTAGCTTTCATTTTTCACCTTGATTTTGTTCAGAACTTGTTAGTTCTTTATAGCTAGGTGTGTTTAGACCTCTGGTGTATGTTGCTTTTCATCTTTAAGAGTTGTTTCAAAAAGGTTGCTTGCTGTTGGAAAAGAGAAAAAAGTTTTATGCCTATAGTGGTACAAATGGAAGCTTGTTTAGACTGTGGCTTAGACTTTTGCATGTCATCATTGATGTTATTTTGATTATATGCTTAGTAGTTTTTGCTGTAGCATGACTTGTCTCAAATGACTGAGATTGCCTAATGTGCCTTTGAAAGAATCATGCGTTGTTTTTATTATTGGGATTTCTATTTTCGTGCCCTCGGGTCCTTAGTTGTACTCAGTTTTCCCCAGCTCCTTAGTTTTTCCTCAGTTTTGTCCAAGCCCTTGTCTGAAACCGTCACCAGTGCTGGAACGGCCGGTTGCCCGATGGTTCAACACCGTTGACCGTTAACTGCTGACTAGTGGGGCCACATAGAGCCCGCAAAGACACGTCAGAGCATCCATCTTTGTTTGACCGTAAGCATCGCCGTATCCCTGACCAAACGCGGACGAGTGGGGCTTTGGTATATCGAATGACAAGTGGGGCCATGACGCTGATACAAGGGGCAATACACGGGTAGGATTAGATTTTTAAACGGAGCTCTACAGCGATGGCACGGAGGAGGTGGCCTGCGGGGTGCCGAGATGAGATCGACGTCCACAAAGAACTGCATGAGGCGAGACCAGACGCATTAGATAGATATGAACTAGACGCGTTTAACCATGCAAAGAAGAGAAGAAATGGTCGAGGACATCGACGATGACCTCAACACTTTGACTGATGGTATCGAACACGAATGCGAGCAATGTAGAGAAAACTAGTGTCTCTCCTTTCTGGCGTGTATAGATGGGTGCTAAGGGAGTGTGGTGGCGAAGGGAAAGACCTCGCGGTGGTCTGTGGCGTCCAGCATAGCGGGGCGGCGTGGCCGTGCCCACAGCGGCGTGCATGTTTGGCATTGGCATCAGCATGTACGTTCGTCATTGGCCTCGGCGGTATCTCTGGTGTGTCAGTGGTCAAATGAGGGGACGGGATTGAGGGTGCATCCCGACGGTGACCTAGCAGTGGCGGCGAGCATGCATAGCCATTCTGACCATGCCGATATTGACATCGGCATCGTTTGGAGGTTGTGGTGCTCGAATCATAGTGGAAATTGCGATTCCCTATTATTTTTACATGCATAATATATAGAAAATAGCTAGGTCTATAAATCGATGCATATGAAGCTACATATATATTCTTGGTCATAATCCCCTTAGATGCATGGCTTCACGTCGTCATCGCTTTCATCGTCAGTATCTTCATCATCCGTGTAGTAGTACTTCCTGCACGTTGTTCTGTCGAACACCTTCACTGTGAGCACATAATCGCATTCATATTTGAAGTGTAGGAAGCAGCTGAAATCCACACCGTGCACGATGGCGAAATTCTCCCTGCCCTTGTCAAGGTACATCCGGCCTTGTCCGTCAAATAGGACCTCCACGGTCCAGGGACGAGGACCGCAGTCAGCTGCTCGTAGATACACTTTTGCGGGCTCCTGGCCGTCAAGATAGTCCGCAAACTTTTGTGGGAGTGCCTGCAAAGAGATCGAGCGCCGATCGTTTGAAATTAAAGGTTTTTTAGAACATGCACATAATTAATCACATGCATCATATATGTGGGAGCGCGTACGTACCTTCTTGGCCAAAGGGTCTTCATAAATGGTGATGAAGAACTCCTCTATGATCAATGGCAGTGTTGACGGTGGTGGTGGCAATGATGATGATCCACCACCCCGGACGCTCCTTCCCCTTCCCCTTCCCCTTCCCCTTCCCCTTCCCCTTCCCCTTCCCCTTCCCCTTCCCCTTCTGGTCGGCGTCCGAGACGTGGAAGCCATGGCAATGGATCAAGTGTATGTGAACGAAGAAGAGAGAGGCAGAAACGAAGAAGAGAGAGGCAGAACCTATTAACATGAGGGATGGCCCTTGATAAGGGAGAGATGACCGTTGTGGGGTTTACACCATAAATTAAGGTAGAGATGACCGTTGTGGGGTTTACACAATAAATTAAGGAGGAGATAACCGTTGTGGGGGTGGTTTATATCTCAACAAAAAAGTAATGCCTAAAAGAAATGGAAATTCGTGATAGTTTATCATTTTACCGTGAAAAGTAATGCCTAAAAGAAATGGAAATTCGTGATAGTTCATCATTTTACCGTGAAAAGTAAAGCCTACAAGAAATGGAAATTCGTGATAGTTTATCATTTCAACGTGAAAAGTAATGCCTACAAGAAATGGAAATTCGTAATAGTTTATCATTTTACCGTGAAAAGTAATGCCTAAAAGAAATGGAAATTCGTGATAGTTCATCATTTTATCGTGAAAAGTAAAGCCTACAAGAAATAGAAATTCATGATAGTTTATCATTTTACCGTGAAAAGTAATGCCTACAAGAAATTCGTGATTACCCAACTTGTTGAATCCGGTGGCAAACTCGTCATTTAGCATACATAGAGGGGTAGTAGTTTGCCACCGACAGATAGAGAGAGGGTGGCACGATCCTGCCCGTTAGATCATAGGATCGATGGTAGGTGGGCACGATCCGTGTGACAACAGCTCGACCAATCAGGCCAAGTTTGGGCTTCTGTGAGAAGGGAGAGGGTAAAACTGAGTAGTATCAAGGATACAAGGGCAAGTAAATAGTAAACAGGCTAAGGAATTCAAATAAGAGATTTAGAAAAAGAAAAACACATGTTTTGTACAATGAAACCCAGGTTGGCCTACCTCAAAGTATTAGCAATTCAAATATACATGAGTGTAAAAATTATGGCCTCATTCAGACAAACTATGTTTTGGGTATAGATGTTTTGAGAAGGGGTTTGAGTGGAAAGCCATGAACCTTCATAGCTAGTAGTGATTTGAGAAGTGGCCATTTGTGTTAAAATTTGATTTATATATGATTGTCTACGTGGCAGGTCGCGTAACAAGACTCCATGAGTAGGAGGCACTATGATTTTATTTTTTTGAATTTTTTTGCGCATGAAATGACTCAATTAGATGGCTTAATCCCATCTGTTGACTCTCTGTTGACCAGCCACTTGAGGGTAAAACTGAGTATATTGCACTAGCCAATATTAGTACTCGAGGGGAAAACTGAGTACAGATATTTTTCCAGTGTAAGACTCGAGGGTAGAACTGAGTACACGTAACGGTGCTGACGTGCAGTCCCACGGACGCGTGTTGCGGTGAGCAGCGGTTAGCCGCGCGGTGCGCGTGTTGAGACCAAACATCAACTACTGAGACGAACCATCACTTTGCCAGTACAGAGCCCCTCTCTCCCTCCCTCTGCACACACAGTCTCATTATAACTCACGCACGCAACCACGCCTCTCACGTCCCATCACCTTCTCCAAAAAAACCCAGCCGCCCTACGCGCGCTCCCCTGCCGACGATGGAGAAGAAGAATGCGCCGGCGACCATCGCCCCCGAGCCCGTCGCCTCCGAGCCCGTCGCATCCGAGGCCGTCGCCACCGAGCCCGTCGCCTCCGAGGGCGGCGCATCCAGGCGCGGTGCCTCCGTGAACTGGGCCTCTCTCAGGGCTGACGGACCACTTCACAAGATCGGCGCCTGCTTACTGGCGAACGAGGAGTACGTGGACACCTACTCTGCTTTGAGGCAAGTTTGTACTAATTGGCGCTCAGATTTACCTGAGCCCGACGTGCACCTGCACGAATGGATCATGGTAGAGCACGCCCTTCCACGCGCCGCTGAGTTCTCCTTCCTCCACCTCCGCACATCCCGCTACGTCACCATCGATCTAACGAAAGTTCATGCAAGGTTCAAATTCCTCCATATCTATAGAGTTAATCCTTTTATTTTCAATCGTAAACATCTTAGTGCTGAATGTTATCTTCATCAATCACATATATTTTAGATACTACTTTGTCAGCTTTTGCCGTGGCGTCATCGTGCTTGCCCAGAAGAACCAGCCGCACAAGATACGGCTTTTGAACCCACTCACAAAGACATCGAACACTATATTTGAGGCGCAGATGCCATCTGTTATTCTGGAGTCAGTCACTGTAATGAAGTCCCCAACTATGCTCTTCGTTTCCACATATTACCCGGCGGAAATTGCTTGGGTCGATGAGAGCACTCCAACTAAGGGTATAGATAAAGATTGGGGAGAAGGAAGATTTTCAATCGAGCACCATTCTATGCGTTGCATTACCACGTTCAATGGTGAATTCTATGCACTAGCTGTGAACAATTTTGAGTTCAGAACATTAGTGTGCACCAACAATGCCCAGTTGGAGCAAGGCGCGAGCAATGTCAACATGGAGACACTTTTTTCATTTCTAGAACTTGGAAATGACAAGTTCTACCTTATGAAGTCGGATGGTGATCTGCTGCTTGTCTTGTTGGGCGGTCGTTTGGATGAAGGTCAAACATTGGTGTACCGTGTGGACACTGAGAGCCGCTCTCTCCATGCCGTCAATAACATTGGCAGTCGTGCCTTCTTCGTCCATCATGTCCGGTGTATCTCCGTCGACACCAGAGTGCACCCGACACTTCGACCTGGCTGCATCTACTACGCGGATTTGGGTTATATCAAAGAGTACTTTAATGATATGAACGCCTGGGATGAGTGGCCACTACGTGTGGATAGATTAGGAAAGTACGGTCTGAAAGATGAACAAAGGCCATACCGTTTGGAGGATGTATTGGCTGCACACTGCAGACGGAAGGAGTTCAATGAATATTTCTTTCGGACCAGAAAATGGAGCGACGAATATATATATGATGAATGAAGAACAGATTCATTCATCCTGGGGTATCCTAATCTTCATGTTGGGCATACATTGCGTCTTGTATTATTTTCAGCTTAGTTTGTCGTGAACATTAACATCGTTATTGGCTGCTTTTGGCTGCTGTATGCAGTTTATGTATTATACTTAGTTTTCTAGATTTATTATGCTGCTGTGAATTTATCCTATACTAGCTTCTAGATTTGCTACTAGATTTGTTACCATATTGGGCAAAAAAGAGGGCCAAAAGGCAACAATCATTGAAGAAAGACAGAAATAGAAGCTTCTCTAGATTTGATACTAATTTGGTAAAAAGAGAGAGAACTGTTACAGAGAGAGGGGAAAAAGGCGCTCTGAAAAGGCAATGCCAATTTGGCCCGAGAGAGACAGTACCGAGCTCTCACGTACAACCAAACGTGGTCTCGTCCTGTCCCACGTGGTCCCTTTCTACCAGCCTCACGCGACACGGCCCCACACGACGCGGCCCCACACGTCAGCACAGAAACGGTCAACTAAACCGGAATCCTCCCGTCCGACCTCCTTTTGAGGGTTTCAGACAACGGCTTGGGGAAAACTGAGGAAAAACTAACGAGCTGGGGAAAACAGAGTACAACTAACGACCCGAGGGCACGAAAATAGAAATCCCTTTATTATATGGGAGCATATTATTGTGGTATTCTCCTTTGATGCTTTATTTGGGTTGACTTGGCGCATGCTTACACCATGTTTGACTTTAACCAGTCGCCTTAAGCCTCTATGATCATTTGATACCACTTTATGCTTTGGTTAATAATATTTTGTCGCTAGGCATGATTGTGGCCGTTATTGCTCTCTTAGTTGGTCGCTCCCAGTCTTTTGCTAGCCTTCATCTGTACTGAGAGGGAATACTTCTCGTGCATCCAACTACCAAAAACCAAGTTTATTTCAAAGAGTCCACTATAAATTCCTATGCATGGTATTTTCAAGCCATTCCAAGTAAATTTTCATGTGCTACCTTTCAAAAAAAACCTTCAAAATACTTCTCATTTTGTGACACTGTTTTCAGCTCATGGGGACGTAGTGGTTGGATTTGCTATCTTCCATATTGTAATCTTTCAAAAAATAAAAAAAGGGGAAAAAGAAAAGAAAAACGGCACTCCTCCATGGTATGTGAAAGTTGGTGGGCACCCGATGGAATCGGTTAGCCATGATTTGTGAAAAGAAAAGTGGGGAGGAGTGCCAAGCTTTATAAAAGAGCACAAATGTGTCAATATCTCTCAAAACTTTCTTAGTATGGAAGATAGTAAGAACCCCATTGCCAGTCGTTGACAAGAACAACCACCTCTCAAAACAATTTTTATCTCTGTTTTACAAATGAAAAGCTCTAGCACATGCTAAATCACTGCTTCCCTCTGCGAAGGGCCCTTCTTTTACTTTTATGTTGAGTCTTCACCTTCTACCTTTATACACCGTCTAAGAGAGCGTAGGATTCATTCTGAGTATAATGTGCATGGTCCCAATATTTATTATTGATTGATTCATGATTATGGTTTTGCTTGTTCTTAAATTATTTGTATCTAGTCGTTTTGCTACTCCATGAGGGACAAGATGAATACCACTTTGCTATGTTTTTCTATATGCTTGAAACAAACAATTGACTTTCAATGCATTATTACTCATGATCTTTTGTTTGTGTTACTTTTCATGTTATAACATGATTGCTAAGTTCTATTATCAAGATTATATCTTTTATGCCCATGTTTAGAGTACTTTGATCTCAGCACTTGATGCGGCACGGTGTGTTGATGTAAATCATCGTCCAGTTAGGAACCCCAAGAGGAAGGTATGATGAGCTCAGCAGCAAGCTTTTCCCTCAGTAAGAAACCAAGGTTTATTGTATCCAGGAAAAAGCCAAACTCCAGAAGGTGATGCTCGCTAGCTTCGCGACAGCTCTGGACAATTTATATGGTGCCTCATCCAGTGCTTTGCTTTCCCAGCTGCAACGCGGAACCTGCACACAACACAACCAAATAATTTGCTCCCAACTTACGATGAGGTTGTCAATCTCACCGGTTTGCTGTAAACAATGGAATGAGCGTATCGAGTGGAAAGCAATAGTATTATGCAAGAAAGTAAATAGTGCGAGTAAAGTAAACAGGTGATAGCAATATAAAGGAAATAGGACCGGGGTCCATGATGTCTACGCACGCGTCTGTTCTTGTAGACAGTGTTGGGCCTCCAACTGCAGAGGTTTGTAGAGCAACAACAAGTTTCCCTTAAGTGGATCACCCAAGGTTTATCGAACTCAGGGAGTAAGAGGTCAAAGCTATCCCTCTCAAGCAACCCTGCAATTAATATACAGAAAGTCTCTTGTGTCCCCAACACACCCAATACACTTGTCAGATGTATAGGTGCACTAGTTCGGCGAAGAGATAGTGAAATACAAGTGGTATAGATGATTATAAGTAGTAAATGCAATCTGGAATAAAAATGGCAGCAAGCAAACAAGTAACAAAAAGCAAGTAAATGGTGTGCAAATCTTGGAAACAAGGCCTAGGGATCATACTTTCACTAGTGGACACACTCCCAACAAATATAACATAATTGAACAAATAAATAACTTCTCTTCACTATGCTACTCTTAATTACTCTCCTATTGAATAACACTAATCATTGCGTAGTGGCTACAGAAGCACCCCTTAAAGTTCATCAAGTACTTGACAAACACCACTCATAGAGATATCCAAATCAAATCACAACTCAAGATAAATATTATTGTAACTTAGACCAAGTACTAACACGGTGCACACACTGTCAACATTACACCATGAAAGGAGGAATAGATCACTTCAATACTATCATAGTGATAATTATTCTCATAATCCATAAGAGATCACAATCGTAGCCTAGACCAAGTACCACCATGATGCACACACTGTCACCGTTACACCATGGCAGGAGGAATAGATTACTTTAATAACACCACTAGAGTACACATAATGATGAAGAGTAGCATCTACTTATTCAACATAATACAAAGCTCACGATCACATAAAGATAACATCATGGGAGAGAGAGGTGAACCACATAGCTACCGGTAGAGCCCTCAGCCCCGGGGGAGAACTACTCCCTCCTCATCATAGGAGATAGCAAGGTTGATGGAGATGGCGGTGAGGTCGATGGAGACGGTGGAGACGGCGATGGAGACCGATGGAGATGACTCCGGGGGCACTTCCCCGTCTCGGTAGGTTGCCGGAATAGAGACTTCTGTCCCTCGAAATTTGTCTTCGATGACGGCGGCGCTACGGAGCTGTTCTGGAAATTTCGCCGACTCCCCTAGGGTTTTCCGTCCCGAGGCTTTATATAGGCGAAGGGGCATCGTCAGGGGGCTGCCAGGGGCTCCTCACACATAGGGGGCGCGGCCAGGGGCTGGGCCGCGCCACCCTAGTGTGAGGCTGGCCCCTGGCCCCCCTCCGGCTCTCTTTCGGTCCTCGTCCTTCGTCCGGGAAAAATAGGAGTTCTGGAACTTGTTTCGTCCAATTCTGAGAATATTTCCTATGTAGCTTTTCTGAAACACAAAAATAGCAGAAAACAGGGAACTGGCACTGTGGCATCTTGTCAATAGGTTAGTTCCGGAAATCGCATAAAAACGCCACGAAGTGTAACGAAACACAAGGCAAATGGTGTAAAAACAAGCATGACGCATCAAAAATTATAGATATGTTTGAGACATATCAGCATCCCCAAGCTTAACTCCTGCTCATCCTCGAGTAGGTAAGTGATAACAAAAGAAATAATTTTTGAGGTGACATGCACCATCACAATCTTGATCATATAGGTAAAGCATTGAGTGCTGAGATCAAAGAACTTAAAACATGGGCATGAAAGACATAATCTTGATAATAGAAACTTAGCAATCATGTTATAACATGAAAAAGAACACAAACAAAAGATCATGAATACGAAACAATGAAAGTCAAACGTGTGTTCAAATCATAAGGAAAAACATACAAATGGTTTTCAGCTTGTCCTTCATGGAGAGCAAAACATAAATGCATAGGACACCTTCAAGTTTAAGAGGGCGACTAGATACAAATAATTTAAGAACAAATGAAACCAACAATATGAATCAATCAATGAAAACTTTGGGACAATGCACATTATACTAAGAAGGACAACTATGCTCTCTTAGACGGTGCATAAAGATATAAGGTGGTGACTCAACATAAAAGTAAAAGAAAGGCCCTTCGCAGAGGGAAGCAGTGATTAAACATGTGCTAGAGCTTTTCATTTGTAAAACAAAGAGATAAAAATTGGGTTTTGAGAGGTGGTTGCTTTTGTCAACGACTGGCAATGGGGTTCTTACTATCTTCCATACAAAAATGAAGCAAGTTTTTGAGAGAGAGATTGGCACTTTTGTGCTCTTTTTATAAACTTGGCACTCCTCCCCACCTTTTTTCCTTTCTCAAACCATGGCTAACCGATTCCATCGGGTGCCCACCAACATTCACATTCCATGAAGGAGTGCCTTTTTTCTTTCTTTTTTCTCTTTTTTTACTTTTTGGAATAAGCAATATGGAAGATAGCAAATCTGACCACTACGTCCCCATGAGCTGAAAACAGTGTCACAAAATGAGAAGTATTTTGAAGGTTTTTTTTGAAAGGTAGCACATGAAAATTTACTTGGAATGGCTTGCAAATACCATGCATAGGAATTTATAGTGGACACAATGGCAAACTTGGTTTTTGGGAGTTGGATGCACGAGTAGAGCTCATACTCAGTACAAAATGAGGGCTAGCAAAAGACTGGGAGCGACCAACTAAGAGAGCAATAACGGCCATAATCATGCAGAGCGACAAAGCGACATTAAAAGAAGCATAAGATGGCATCAAAAGTCAAAAACTAAATGATCATAGAGGCAATGGCGACTTTGTATGAGTCAAACATGTGTGAGCATGCGCCAAGTCAACCCAAATAAAGCATCAAGGAGAAAACCAAAATAATGCTTCCAAATAATTAAAACAACGCATGATTTTTTCAAAGGCTCATTGAGCAATCTCAGTCATTTGAGACAAGTCATGCTACAGCAAAAATCACTAAGCATACTATCGAAAAGACATCAAGCACGACATGCAAAAGTCTAAGCCGCAGTCTAAACAAGCTCCTTTTTGTACCACTTTTTGCATGAAACTTTTTCTCTTTTCCAACACCATTTAAACCTTTTTGAGGAAACTCTTTTGAGGAAAACCAACATATACCAGAGGTCCAAATACACCTTGATGCAAAGATAAAACAAGATCTGAAAAAAAAATCAAGGCGAAAAATGCAAGCTAAACGCAGTAGCAGAAAAAGAGAACACTCATTAAACGATAAGAGTGAAAACTAGAGTGTTCTTGGCAATGAAAAACGAGTTCATCTCCTCCAAAAGAAACATGAGGTGATCTAACCATTTATTGCAGCAAACAAAACAAAATAAAACTGAAAGCAAAAGTAAAGACGCTCCAAGAAAAACGCATAGTGCATGAAGCAATAAAAATATAGTGTCTTGAAAGGTGATCTGATTTTTGCCGATGAAGAAGGGGGTGCCTCGGGGGCATCCCCAAGCTTTGAAGCTTGTACTTCTTGGGTATTTCTTGGGGTGATGCATGGGCATCCCCAAGCTTGAGCTTTTGTCCATTCTTCATCTCATCTCATCATTCTCCAATCCCTACACTTGAAAACTTCCTTCATACAAAACTAAACACAATTCTATTAGCAACATTAGTGCAAGCGTAACATTGAATCAACCCTTTTTGCTTCAGGTTTCAACCTAAAACCACCACATATTAAGCATATACTACTGTAGCAACTTCCCCAAAAGTTCCGTGTTCAAAAGAACTCAAAAAGAAAGCGATAAAGCGGCAAACACAAATATTGGCAGAAATCTGTCAAAACAGAACAGCTGACAAAGGTCGAATTTTTAGAGGGTTTTCTGTTGCTCAAATCAAAAAGTGTTCAACTAATGAAAGTTTGTATATAACCTGGGGCATATGCACAAGAAATAGCAGGTCCAAAAGATATACAGAGAATTTTCACGAATTTTTACGGTGCAGCACCAAAAAATGTTTTAGGACAGCAACATCCCCAAATCTTACCTCACTCAAATTAGAGGCTTCTCTTGGCACAACAACGAAATAAAAAGGATAAGGAGCGGTTATTACAGTAGTAATAACTTCCAAGACTCAAATAAAAGAAAAAGTACTGAAAATAAACAATGGGTTATCTCCCAAGAGTGCTTTTCTTTAACGCCTTTGAGCTAGGCGCAGTAATTTGCAAAGATGCTCATGTGGGCGCCATATAAGAGCTTGAGGCAAAGGCGCCATATAAGAACTTGAAGCAATAGAGAGCATCAAAAAGCAAATGTGAAAGACATTTAAATCTGAACCACTTCCTATGAAAGATAGTCTTGTAAAGAGACAAGTCATGAAAGCACAAAGCAAAAAGCATAGGAAGGCAAAACAAGTACAACTTCAAGAATTGCAACATAAAGAGGGGAAACTCAATATTGTTGAGATCCATCAAACCATGTTTCCCTCTCTCATAGTAACTTTCAGTAGCATCATGAATAGAATTAACAATATAACTATCACATAAAGCTTCCCTATCATGAGCCACATGCATAAAAGAATTAATACTCCCCACATGAACAATCGTAGTAGGAGCAGATTCAACAAAATAATTATTCTCATCACCATAATCATCAAAAATAGGAGGCATATTGTAATCATAACTAATTTTCTCCTCAAAAGTAGGTGAACTAAAAATATTATACCCATCATCATAACCATCATAAACCAGAGGTTTAGTATCATCACAAGCTAGAGAACAACTATTTCGCAAAGCATACTCATCAAACATATATCATCATAAGAAGGAGCATGGATAGTACTAATGGTACAACAATTATTAACCTTAGAATTTGTACCAAAAAGATTTTCAATATCAAAAGTAGAGTGTTTTTCCCAATCATGATCACTAACATAGGTAACAGGCATAGGAACATCACATAAGGGAGATAAAATATCATCAGAGCAAACTTTCTCCACTAAAGCTGGAGAACTAAAAATATCATGCTTAACAAAACCAGCTTCCCCAAGCTTAGACTTTTCTATAGCATTAGCAATAATGGTGTTCAAAGCATTCATACTAACAACACTATTAGCATGCAAATTAAGCTCCAAAGGTTTTTCAATTTTCTCTTCAAACACTTCATATCTAAACTCAGGAAAAAGACTAAAGAACTCTTTGTTTTCCATTAAGCCTAACTAGTGAAAATAAAAACAAGAAACAAACAGATGTAATTGCAGAATCTAAAGGAAATAACTCCGCGCGCTCACACAGGAGGATGCAAGTACCTTTTACCTTACCTCCCCGGCGACGGCGCCAGAAAAGAGCTTGATGTCTATGCACGCGTCTGTTCTTGTAGACAGTGTTGGGCCTCCAAGTGCAGAGGTTTGTAGAGCAGCAGCAAGTTTCCCTTAAGTGGAACACCCAAGGTTTATCAAACTCAGGGAGGAAGAGGTCAAAGCTATCCCTCTCAAGCAACCCTGCAATTAAGATATAGAAAGTCTCTTGTGTCTCCAACACACCCAATACACTTATCAGATGTATATGTGCACTAGTTCGGTGAAGAGATAGTGAAATACAAGTGGTATGGATGATTATAAGTAGTAAATGCAATCTGGAATAAAAATGGCAGCAAGCAAACAAGTAACAAAACAGCAAGTAAACGGTGTGCAAAGCTTGGAAACAAGGCCTAGGGATCATACTTTCACTAGTGGACACACTCCCAACAAATATAACATAATTGAACAAATAAATAACTTCTCTTCACTATGCTACTCTTAATTACTCTCCTATTGAATAACACTAATCATTGCGTAGTGGCTACAGAAGCACCCCTTAAAGTTCATCAAGTACTTGACAAACACCACTCATAGAGATATCCAAATCAAATCACAACTCAAGATAAATATTATTGCAACTTAGACCAAGTACTAACACGGTGCACACACTGTCAACATTACACCATGAAAGGAGGAATAGATCACTTCAATACTATCATAGTGATAATTATTCTCATAATCCATAAGAGATCACAATCATAGCCTAGACCAAGTACCACCATGATGCACACACTGTCACCATTACACCATGGCAGGAGGAATAGATTACTTTAATAACACCACTAGAGTACACATAATGATGAAGAGTAGCATCTACTTATTCAACATGATACAAAGCTCACGATCACATAAAGATCACATCATGGGAGAGAGAGATGAACCACATAGCTACCGGTAGAGCCCTCAGCCCCGGGGGAGAACTACTCCCTCCTCATCATAGGAGACAGCAAGGTTGATGGAGATGGAGGTGAGGTCGATGGAGATGGCGGAGACGGCGATGGAGACCGATGGAGATGGCTCCGGGGGCACTTCCCTGTCCCGGCAGGGTGCCGGAACAAAGACTTCTGTCCCCCAAAATTTGTCTTCGACGGCGGTGGCGCTGTGGAACTGTTTTGGAAATTTTGCCGACTCCCCTAGGGTTTTCCGTCCTGAGGCTTTATATAGGCGAAGGGGCATCGTCAGGGGGCTGCCAGGGGCTCCTCACACATAGGGGGCGTGGCCAGGGGCTGGGCCGCGCCGCCCTGGTGTGAGGCTGGCCCCTGGCCCCCCTCCGGCTCTCTTTCGTTCCTCGTCCTTCGTCCGGGAAAAATAGAAGTTCTGGAACTTGTTTCGTCCAATTCCGAGAATATTTCCTGTCTAGCTTTTCTGAAACACAAAAACAGCAGAAAACAGGGAACTGGCACTATGGCATCTTGTCAATAGGTTAGTTCCGGAAATCGCATAAAAACAAGCATGGAGCATCAAAAATTATAGATACGTTTGAGACGTATCACTCCACAGTTCACTAGTGGTGTCTCTCCATAAGATAAAATAACACATGCTGGGTAAACAAATTACAGTTGGGCAATTGATAGAATAAAGATAACGTGCATATGTCGAGAGGATCACTATGAGATTTACTCTGGGCATTACAACAAGATACATAGACCGCCATCCAACTGCATCTATGACTAATAATCCACTCGCGGGGATATCGTCTGAACACCCCACAAGTATTAAGTTGCGAACAACAGATAACTGCATTAAGCAAAGTGTGTAATGTAAACAAAGCATATGCCCTTGGGCATAAGAATGTTGTTTTCTCCCTAGTGGCAACATCACATCTACAACCTTAGAGGTTTCTGTCACTCCCCCAGATTAAATAGAGGCATGAACCCAACTATCGAGCATAAATACCCCCTCTTGGAGTCACTAGTATCTACACGGCCAAGATAGCTACTAACAACGGAGAGCATGCAAGATCATAAACAACATAGAGATAACATAAGATAACATTCAGCACATCAACTCAATCATAACACCAATATTTATCGGATCCCAACAAACACAACATGTAGAATTACATAACGGTGATCTCGATCATGTAAGGCAGCTCACGAGATCTAAACATGAAGCACATGGTGGAGAAGACAACCATCTAGCTACAGCTATGGACCCATAGTCCAAGGTAGACTACTCACTCATCGCGCCGGAGGCAAGCATGGCGACGAAGAAGACCTCCGGTGGCGATTCCCCTCTCCGGCAGGGTGCCGGGAAGAGCTTCTGGACCCACCCGATCTCGGGTCGACGACGGCGGCGGATCGTGATGTGTTTCTGGAAAAGTGATCGGGTATTTAGGTTTTTCCCGTCGGAGGGTCTTTATAGGCGAAGGGGCAGCGTCAGAAGTGGACCAGGTGGGGCTCACTATAGGGTAGCGCGGCCAGGCCCTGGGCCGCGCCCCCTGGTGGTGAGACCACCCCCTCGCTCGGTTCCGTCTCCTCTTCGGTTCTCTGGAAGCTTCGGTAAATTTCTGGATGTTAGGCTTTTGTTTCGTCCAATTCTGAGAATATTTCCTGTGTAACTTTTCTGAAACACAAAAACAGCAGAAAATAGGGAACTGGCACTGTGGCATCTCGTTAATAGGCTAGTTCCGGAAAATGCATAAAAATACCACGAAGTGTAACGAAACACTAAGCAAATGGTGCAAAAACAAGCATGGAGCATCAAAAATTATAGATACGTTTGAGATGTATCAGCATCCCCAATCTTAACTCCTGCTCGTCCTCGAGTAGGTAAGTGATAACAAAAAAAAATTGAGGTGACATGCACCTACACAATCTTGATCATCTATGTAAGCATTGTGCGCTAGGATCAAAAGAACTTAAAACATGGGCATGAAAGATATAATCTTGATAGAAGAAACTTAGCAACCATGTTATAACATGAAAATGAACACAAATGAAAGATCATGAAAATGAAACAATGAAAGTCAAACGTGTGTTCAAATCATATGGAAAAACATACAAATGGTTTTCAGCTTGTCCTTCATGGAATAGCAAAACATAAATGCATAGGACACCTTCAAGTTTAAGAGGGCGACTAGATACAAATAATTTAAGAACAAGTGAAACCAACATCATGAATCAATCAATGAAAACTTTGGGACAATGCACATTATACTAAGAATGACTACTATGCTCTCTTAGATGGTGCATAAAGATAGAAGGTGGAGACTCAACATAAAAGTAAAAGAAAGGCCCTTCGCGGAGGGAAGCAGTGATTAAACATGTGCTGGAGCTTTTCATTTGTAAAACAGAGATAAAAATTGGGTTTTGAGAGGTGGTTGTTTCATGTCAACGACTGGCAATGGGGTCTTACTATCTTCCATAATAAACAAGTGAGAGCGGTTCCGAGTTCTTTGAAAATTTGGCACATTGGAGCTCTTTTATAAAGCTTTGGCACTCCTCCCCACCTTTTTTCCTTTCTCAAACCATGGCTAACCGATTCATCGGGTGCCCACCAACATTCACATACCATGGAGGAGTGCCTTTTTTCTTTTTTTTTAGAATTATATTGCAATGGTCTGACCAGCTCCCTTGCAAAATTAATGACGAGTAGATGAAGCTGCCTAGTCGAGGGGTACTTAATTTAATATGGAAGATAGCAATTCCGACCACTACGTCCCCATGAGCTAAAAACAGTGGCACAAAATGAGAAGTAGTTGAAAGTTTTGAAAGGTACCACATGAAAATTTACTTGGAATGGCTTGCAAATACCATGCATAGGAATTTATAGTGGACACAATGGAAAACTTGGTTTTTAGGAGTTGGATGCACGAGTAGAGCTCATACTCAGTACAAAATGAGGGCTAGCAAAAGACTGGGAGCGACCAACTAAGAGAGCAATAACGGCCATAATCATGCAAAGCGACAAAGCGACATTAAAAGAAGCATAAGATGGCATCAAAAGTCAAAAACCAAATGATCATAGAGGCTTATGGCAACTTTGTATGAGTCTAACATGTGTGAGCATGCGTCAAGTTAACCCAAATAAAGCATCAAAGGAGAAAACCAAAATAATGCTTCCAAATAATTAAAACAACGCATGATTTTTCAAAGGCTCATTAAGCAATCTCAGTCATTTGAGACAAGTCATGCTATAGCAAAACCACTAAGCATACTATCAAAAAGACATCAAGCACGACATGCAAAAGCCTAGGCCACAGTCTACACAAGCTCCTTTTTGTACCACTTTTTTGCATAAAGCTTTTTCTCTTTTCCAACACCATTCGAAACTTTTTAAAGCAACTCTTTTGATGAATACCAACATGGACCAGAGATCAAAATACACCTTGATGCAAAGATATAACAAGATCTGAACAAAAATCAAGGCGAAAAATGAAAACTAAACGCAGTTCTAGAAAAAGAAGAACACTCGTTGAACGATAAGAGTGAAAAACTGAGTGTTCTTGGCAAATGAAAAGCAAGGCAACTTCTCCAAAAGAAATTTGTTGGGGTCCAACTATTTATTGCAGCAAACAAAACTAACCAAACTGAAAACTAAAAACAACTGACGCTCCAAGAAAAACGCATAATGCATGAAGCAATAAAAATATAGTGTGTTAAAAGGTGACCTGATTTTTGCCGATGAAGAAGGGGTGCCTCGGGGGCATCCCCAAGCTTTGATGCTTGTACCTCTTGGATATTTCTTGGGGCGCGTGGGCATCCCCAAGCTTGAGCTTTTGTCCATTCTTCAACTCATCTCATCATTCTCCAATCCCTACACTTGAAAACTTCCTTCATATAAAACTAAACACAATTCTATTAGCAACATTAGTGTAAGCATAGCAATGAATCAACCCTTTTTGCTTCAGGTTTCAACTCAAAACCACCACATATAAAGCATATACTACTGTAGCAACTTTCCCGAAAGTTCCGTGATCAAAAGAACTCAAAAAGAAAGCGATAGAGTGGCAAACACAAATATTGGCAGAAATCTGTCAAAACAGAATAGCTGACAAAGGTTGAATTTTTAGAGGGTTTTCTGTTGCTCAAATCAAAAAGTGTATACCTAATAAAAGTTTGGATATAACCTGGGGCATATTCACAAGAAATCGCAGGTCCAAAAGATATACTGAGAATTTTCACGAATTGTTATGGTGCAGCACCGAAATCTGTTTCAGGACAGCAACATCCCCAAATCTTACCTCACTGAAATTAGAGGCTTCTCTTGGCACAAAAACTAAATAAAAATGATAAGGAGAGGTTATTGCAGTAGTAATAACTTCCAAGACTCAAATAAAAGAAAAAGAACTGAAAGTAAAACATTGGGTTATCTCCCAAGAGTGCTTTTCTTTAACGCCTATGTGAAACATAATTACAGTTCACTGAGTTCAGTTCCATCTGTTGCTCTAGATCATCTTAATTTATTTTAAGGAAAACATACATTCTAATGATGAATTGATTTTTTGTTAATGTCAGCACCAAAACTAAGCGCGGTCAACCCACTATTGCTTAAAAGACAAAAAACTATGGAAGCAAATGTTGCTCGTCTGCAGGACCTATTTAAGCAAAAAGTTCATGTAGTTGGCATGAACAAACAAGATTTCGCCCAACTAGCACACAATTTAGTGTATGGTGCAATGCACAAAGTTACAATGCCGAACAACCAAGACACACATCAAAAAGACCAGGGAAATGAACCTACATACGAGCCAGATGCTGCAGAGATGGACACAGCTGATGATGATCTTCCTACTGATGAGGAGGAGTCCAGTGTTGCAAAAGATTCTGCTAAGGTGATAAAATATTTATTACTTTGATTTTGTGTGACCTGGTTTTCTTGTTATAGTAATGACATCATCTATTATATCCTAGGAATTGGATGCTTCTGCAAGCACTGCACGTAGGAAGCGATCAAACACTGTACCTCCCTCAAGCATTGAAACAAGATCGAGAGCAGCTCCAGACATAGCTAGTGAATCTCATAATCAGATAGTTGAAAACATCAACTCGCATGATGATAATCAGATTGTCATCAATGTATGGCAAGGTATTAACCTAAATACTTCTCAGTTATGATTTTGTTTTGCTTCAACTGTATGCATGTCTAAACTATTTTGTCTCTTATTTCAGAGGCACTGACCAACTGTAACACTCTGAAGCGAAAGCGAGGAGGCCACAAAGGTACAATGGGCATGGTCTTCATGATTACACAAAGAGACATGGTGGCAACAAAATGCGTATTGAGTTCACTGCAGGTGTGAAGAGACCCAAAGATGCAGTACAAGCAGCTGAACTTAGCCCCGAGTTAGGATTCTACACATGCAGCAAAATGCCTATTGCAACACACTGGAAGCAGTACGAGAAAGATGAAACTATTCAGCATGTTATTCCTGAAGCTATTAATAAAGTAGCGGTGAGTCCGCACTACTTAATTATGTTAACCAATATGTTACTTATTTCTGCTACTAAATTCACTTTTCACATTCAACTCTGTGTTGTAGGGAAAGTTTGATATGGACAAGAATGATGCAGTGGCTAAAGAAGTCTGCACTGATATCATACAGAGATGCATTCGGCAATAGAGATATAGACTGAAGAAGATGTATTGGGCCAAGATCAGAACTCTCACTCCTAAACAAGCATATCTGAAGAAGCCAGATAATATTGATGAGAGCAGCTGGAAAGAACTTGTCAACATGTGGTATGATGAGCAATTTCAGGTAACTGATTCAAATTTCTTTAACGTACATGTACTGAACTATATCTTGTCTAATATATGGAAATCTGAATTCATTCTACTGAAAATAGATATTGGGTGGGAAGATGAAAGTTAACCGACAAGGTGTGAAGAAGGTTCATAGAACTGGATCTCGTAGCTTCGTTGCACACTATGAACATGTTGTAAGTATTTGTACTAGCCCTTTGGCAATGTACATTTCTATGAAATATGTAATGCATGGTATTAATTTTCACAACTTATTTCCTCTTGCAGATGGCTGAAAACAAGGAGTAGGAAACTTCCCCAATTAAATTTTATAGGTTGAGCCACACTAACAAGGACGAAATGATGTCTGAAGAAGCAGAAGATGCTTATGTAAGAATTATGTTCAATTCAGTACTACTTATTATGAAAATGAAACTAATGTTTGAAATCTTACTACAGACTGCAATGATGCTTAGAAAAATGGGACCACGCCCCGAGGATGAACCAGCCAAAACTGATGCACAGATCGTAGATGAAGTGCTCAAGGAAAAGTCAACGTCAAGAACCAGCACATTCCTAGCACATTTGGTAGTAGGATCAAGCAATAGGAAGAATGTTGTTTCAATAGCACACATTAGAGAATTAGAAGAAAGGCTTGCAGAACAGGAGAACCTGGCAGTAGAGGCAACTGTGAGGTATAAGAATGAGATAGAAGCAAGGATGGAAGCCTAGGAACTCAAATTTGAGGAGCTGAGATTGAAGCAGGAAGAAGAACTTGGAGCTATCAAGAAAGATCAGGAAGATAAGACTGTGGAACAAGAAAAGAGGTGGAAAGAAATGGAAGCCATGCTCAATTTCCGCCTAAGGACATCGCAGCAATCATCCCAGGGCAACTAATAAATAGAAACACCAACCTGAAGCATTGGTCGTCATAAAGATTTCCTAGCAATTTTCTATCTTATTTTCTAGTGTCCAGTGTGTTATCAGAATTTAAGCTAGTCAGAATTATAGTACGTGTGTGACAATATTTAATATAATGTTTTTTTGCTTTCCATTTCATTATATGTGTTTCAAATTTGAAATTTTGAATCCAAATTTTGCTAAAATTTGCATCTATAAATGATGAAAAAAAAATAATGAAACCATCACCAAAATATGGACCCGCATGGTAGCAATTGTGGGTCCCACTTGTCATGAAAATGTGGGCCCCACTTGTCATAACCATCTGGTCCCACTTGTCATAACCGTCTAGTCCCACTAGTCATAACCGACTGGTCCCACTAGTCATAACCATCTGGTCCCGCTTGTCATAACCGTTTGGCCCCACTTGTAAGAAAGTATGGTCCCACTTGTCATAACCGTCTGGTCCCACTTGTAAGAACCATCTGGTCCCACTTGTAAGAACCGCCTGGACCCACCCAATAGCATCCACGTCACCAACGTTGGACCCACGTTGTCAGCAGCCACGTCTGCATCATGGGCCCACATGTAAGAAGCCACGTAAGCAATTCTGGACCAATCCTGAGCTGCCATTCAATTTAACAATGACAAATTCTCATATATACCTTGTCAATTTTTGGCTGTCACCTATTATCATAATCATTGAAAATCTCTCAATTGTCACCGAATATGTGATCTTTGGTGACAAAAGTTTGCGTACTGTCATTAGCGATTTTCTGACAGATATTCAGTGACAAACCTAATGACAACACAAAATTGTCATGCACATATTTTCGGTGACAAAAACAGCATATTAAGCGACAAAAGTACTTTGTCATCATTTCCCGTTTCTCTTATAGTGAGTGTTTTTGACTTTCCAGGAGCTACGAGACTCAAAAAAGGGCAAGGTCAGAGAGCACGGATTGGAAATTTCGAGACAGACGAAATAGGATAAAGTGGGATGTCAGGAGGTCAACGATCTGCAAATGAGACAAGGTGGCACGGGCCCATAGCCAGGCCGCGCCACCAGGTCTCATTTCTGCCTCGAGCATCCGATGCCATCCATTTTTGTGTGGTTCTCTTTGTCTTGACCTAAAAACTACTATTTAAATGGCCCCTTGGCGTTCTCTAGGGGAGGTGGTGGAGAAACAGGAAAAAACATGAAATAGAGGCTGCTGCCAGCCGCTGGAGGAAGATTAGAGAGGAACCGCTGCTGGAATCTCCTCCGACCACCTCTCCTCCTTCACCAACGTCTCCTCCTTGTTCGCCAACATAATAGGGAGTAGTTCACCCTCGGACTATGGGTTTGTGGTGGTTACGTGGTCCAATCTCTATATGTATGATCATTTTTGAAGTCCGTATAATGTGCCTTGCATGATTATGGAACTATCTATATAATTCCTATGGTGGATATTGTGTTATATGAGAGGATATTTGATATGCATCTACTATTGTGTTGAGACTTTATGGTTTGTCATACTTTGAATTTATACCTATGTTACATGCAATGAATTTATCTATGCATGATGCCTTGTCTACCATGTCATGAGGTACTTGACACCACCACGTGTAGGTAGATGGGAGAGATGTTAAAGCATATATATTTATAAATCATTGCACTAGTACTTAGGATATGTTTTCCTTTAAGAGTATAATGTATGTGGGTAAAGGGTGTCCGAGTGACAGCCAGCATAAGGCATCAAGCGAAAAAATAGTGTAGAAAGCATCTTTTATCTGGGGGTAAAAAGGGAGAAGTATGACGTGGTTGAGTGACTTGTCCACACTCTAGCCTTACTACAAGGGTGACCCCAGAACACATATGAGTACTTCTTTCAACTATGTGTTTTAGTACATATGGCCGCCATAAAGTTATCATTAAAGCATGCCATTTGTATTTATTTTTATCATCTATAACATGATCATCACTATAGATAGAGAGAGAGAGGATTGAGTGAACCATGAACTCATGTCCATTGTTCCCATAAGCTCAAACTCCTTGTCTTATCCTCTTGCATTTAGAGGATTGGGACACTTTTATTACTATTTTGTTACCTTTTACTTTATTGCATTAAATCAACCTCCCTTGTTACTTTAAATTATTTATTACATAAACAACTAGAATTGTGACACTCTAGTTGGAGAGACTAATAGCTTTTTCTTCTTGCTCCTGTGGATTGATACCCATACTTCCACATTGAGAGGTGCTACAGGGATCCCCTGCTCTTGGGGGGGGGGGAGGGGGGGGGTATGAACCGCTAATGAACTTACCAGTGGCTCTGTTGGTCATCCACCGGAGTCCTCCACCTCCGCCATGGTTGCCTTCCCGAAGGTAAAAGTTGTTGAATCTTTACTAGATCTATGTGGTACATACATTTTGATGGATTGCATTGTAACATCCCAAAATTTGATTAATTCAAAAATTCATGCATGCATTCATTCATCATATCATTGCACAACAACTTCTAATGTTGTCCTATTGTTTATGTGATCAAAAAACCTTTTTCAACAAATCTATGATGACAAGGGAAATTTCTTTACAAATTTTTGGTTTTGGTTTAAACCAATTTTGAACTTATTTGCAAAAGTTCCAAATAAAACATAAAAGAGAAAATAGAAAAGTTCAGAAAATTAGAAAAGGGCCCCAGGGCAAGCTCTGGCCCAGGCCGGGAAAATGGCCCATGGCCCAACTTCCCCTCTCCCTCGAAATGGTATCTTCTTTTTCTCCTTCCCTCACTGATAGTTGGACCCACTTGACAGCGCTGACATCGTCTTCAACCTCCGCCCGAGAATTTCGCCCCGGAGACAGCGCGATCCTCTCCTTTGATCCACCTGATTCGTATCTGTTTCAACAACGAGTCTGCGCCTATAAGAACTCCTCCCTCCCGCACACTTTCCCCCTTGAAAACCCTAGTGAATCCGCCACCAGGCTGCTCGCAATCAGAGCCGCCGCCCCGCAGTCACCGACGCCGTTCGTCGCCATTGCCCGTGAGTTTCGTTTTCCTCGCGCCCTCTGATCTGCACTATTTGATGGGAAAGCATTGTGATGTGTTCACCGATCACAAGAGCTTGAAGTATATATTCACCTAGAAGGAACTAAACATGAGACAAAGAAGATGGTTGGAAGTCATAAAAGATTATGATATGAGCCTACGGTACCATCCGGGAAAGGCTAATATTGTAGCTGACGCCTTAAGTCATAAAAGCTACGTAAATGGGCTTACAGCAGGAGAGTTGCCTGAAGAATTGTGTGAACAGTTCAAAGAGCTCAGATTGGAAATTGTGCCAGAAGGGTTTTTGGCATGCTTGAAGTTCAACCTACATTGATGGACAAGATCAAGGAAGCTCAGAAGCTAGATAAGGAGATAGAAGAAATAAAGAGTAATATGAGTAAAGGAAAGGCGAATGGATTTCGCGAAGATGAGCAAGGAATTGTATGGTTTGAGAAGCATGTTTGCGTACCACAGGATCCTGAACTCAGAAAATTGATTATGCAATAAGCACATGATTCACCCTATTCCATTCATCCTGAAAACACCAAGATGTATATGGACTTGAAGGGTAGATTCTGGTGGAGCAATATCAAAAGGGATGTCGCTGAGTACATTGCCCTATGTGACGTGTGTAATAGAGTCAAGGCAGAGCATCAGAAGCCAGCATGTTTATTGCAGCCGTTGCCTATACCAAAATGGAAATGGGATAACGTTGGCATGGACTTCATCACAGGATTACCAAGGACCAAGTCTGGATATGACTCCATCTGGGTGGTAGTTGACCGTTTAACAAAAGTGGCTCACTTCATTCCTGTGAAGACCACTTATACCAGTGCTAGACTAGCCAAGATATACATGAACCGAACAGTATGCTTACATGGAGTACCTAAGAGCATTGTGTCCGATAGAGGTACTCAATTCACCTCCCACTTTTGGCGCCAACTCCATGAATCCTTGGGAACTAGACTAGAGTTCAGCACATCATTTCATCCTCAGACTGATGGGCAAACAGAAAGGGTGAATCAAATTCTAGAAGACATGTTGAGAGCTTGTGCACTGAACTACGGGTCTAGTTGAGATGAGAATCTGCCATATGCAGAGTTTTTGTACTATAATAGCCATCAAGCTAGCATTGAGATGGCACCGTTTGAAGCTCTATATGGAAGAAAGTGCACTACGCCATTGCTTTGGAGTGGTGTTGGAGAACGAAGTCTTTTAGAGCCAGACATAATAAAAGATGCGGAGGAAAAGGTTTGCTTGATCAGGGATAGACTCAAGATAGCTCAATCTAGACAGAAGAGCTATGCTAATTCAAAGCATAGAGAGGTGACCTATGAGGTGGGATAGAGCATACCTTAGAGTATCACCACTTCGTGGAGTGAAGATATTTGGAGTCAATGGGAAGCTAGCACCTCGCTTTGTAGGGCCATTCAAGGTTTTGGCTCGCAAAGGAGAGGTTGCATATGAGCTAGAACTGCCAGAATCCTTGTCTGCAGTACATAATGTATTCCATGTTATTCAATTGATGAAGTGTCACCGAGAGATGACAGAAACCCCACTAAGAGACACAATACCGTTGGAAGTGGTTCAGTTGGAAAGTGATCTCACGTATGAAGAGAAGCCCATCAAAATCTTGGAGACATCAGAAAGAGTTACTCGTACCAAGACGATCAAGTTTTGTAAGGTTCAGTGGGATCACCACATAGAAGAAGAAGCAACTTGGGAATGAGAAGATAAACTCCGAGAAGACCACCCACACCTATTTGCTAGCCAATCCGAATCTAGAGGGCGAGATTCATCTTAAGGGGGTTAGACTTGTAACATCCCAAAATTTTATTAATTCAAAAATTCATGCATGCATTCATTCATCATATCATTGCACAACAACTTCTTATGTTGTCCTACTGTTTATGTGATCAAAAAACCTTTGCCAACAAGTCTATGATGACTAGGGAAATTTCTTTACAAATTTTTGGTTTTGGTTTAAACCAATTTTGAACTTATTTAGAGAAGTTCCAAATAAAACAGAAAAGAGAAAATAGAAAAGTTCAGAAAATTAGAAAAGGGCCCCGGGGCAAGCTCTGGCTCAGGCCGGGAAAATGGCCCACGGCCCAACTTCCCCTCTCCCCCAAAACGGTATCTTCTTTTTCTCCTCCCCTCGCTAACAGTGGGACCCACTTGACAGCGCTGACATCCTCTTCAACCTCCGCCCGAGAATTTTGCCCCGGAGACAACGTGATCCTCTCCTTTAATCCGCCTAATTCGGTTCCATTTCAACAACGAGTCCGCGCCTATAAGAACTCCTCCCTCCCACACACTTTCTCCCTCAAAAACCCTAGCGAATCCGCTGCCAGGCTGCTCGCAATCAGAGCCGCCGCCCCGCAGTCACTAACGTCATTCATCGCCATTGCCGGTGAGTCTCATTTTCCTCGCGCCCTCTGATCTGCACGAGTACCTTTCCCTCTCTCCCGCACACCTCATAGACTTTTTTTATCTTACATGCGCGCCAGAACATCGAGATCGACCGTGACCAGATCTTGCTGTCCGCAACACGAACTCCGGCGATTGATTACTTGAGCACCAGAGCACCTCGACTCCACCTACTTCGCCACCAGACGTGCCTCGACGTCCTGAACACCTGGGTAAGATCGCCGACTCCCAGATCCTCTCCTACTGGCCATTCTTCTCCGTGCCCAGAGCACTGCTGCCAGATCGTCTAACTTCATCACCGTTACAGGAAGCTACCAAGACCGACGACAACGCCTTCGACCTCGCCTTGATCTCCTGGACACCGTCAAGCACTCCATTGCCATCAAAACTCACTGGAAGCACCTCGTCGTGAACCGCCAGTACAGCCGGACCCCGCCGACGACCTTTCCCAGTGAGCATCGCCTCCTTTCCTTCTTGGTCCGTTAGATCTGGATCCTGCGGTACAAAATAGATCACTTATTGAATCGGTATGCTTTGATCTAATCCGCTAGATCTCACTTAAATCCTACGGCCCAAAATGGTGATCCATCCAAACCGGTACGGGAAAATCGGAAGCTACCAAGTGTCAGCTTCTGGATAGCCCCGATCTGTTTTTTGTTTTAAAATTTCAGATTAGTGTTTAAACTTCAAAAATTCATAACTTGAGTTCTGTTTATCCAAAATTAGTAAACTCTGCGTCTCTGGATTCAGAAAAATGAGTAGAATCTATTTCTAGGATAAAATTTTATTTTTGAACCTGTTGTAAACACTGTATTGCTGCAAGCTTTATTCTTGTATTTTGACTATTAAAAATAGTTGTAAAATTTATTTTTTAGTAACTCCTGTTGTTTTTGTTCAAAATAGAACCTCTCTGTACTGTAGCATGTTGAGAAAGTTTTTAGCATTCTTTTGCTTACCTTTGTAGATTCAACTTGTTTAGTAGTTTTATTTGTGTGATAGAAATATATGAGCTTTATAAATAACTCTAAAATTTTGATCATGGCATCATGCATATAGTAATCAACTAGAAGACTTACTAAGTGCCATTGTGGTGTTTCAGACACATATTGCATACATATTTCTCTTCATGAGTGTTTATGAATGCTATGTGCTTATGGTTTGCAAAATTCTATGTGTAGATTGTGCTGAGTGCAACGAGTGCCTTTGTGACAAGTGCACCAACTCCTCTCCTTACCAAGGAAAGTGTCACCATATTTCCTTGTCCTACTGATTGTTTTGTAACTTGTAGATTTTCTAGTAGAGGATGCATGTGTAGGTGGTTTTTAAGAGTTGTGTCTTTTAGCTTGCTAGATTTTTATGCTAAAGTCTTTTTGTCTAGCTTTTGCCTAGCTTTTGCATCTCCTAGTAGAATTGCTGCTGCTATAGGTCTATGTTTTACACTTGTTGTGGGAAGGGTTTAACACATGTTTTGACTAAGTGTTGAAAACCATGTTTTGTAAAACTAAGAAAACAACTAAGTGAATGAATCACCTGGGTGGAAGTGGCTTTGTTGGGTTATGTTGAGTGGTTCCCTGGTGTCATGTCGTCAAACCTCTGAACAACCAGGTGTATCTCACTTGTGGACGGCCACCCAGGAGCAAAGATATTGGAGACATTCAAGTCATGAAGCTTCCAGTGCAACCACAAGACATATGGGCTCTGTCTTGACCAACTAAGCTGCAAGAACTCAAGCCAGACAGACAGAGGGTGGTAGATGTTGATAGGTTGGAACGCGTCCGGGTTGGTCTGAGGGATTGCTTCTGAAAGGTCTCGTCTTAGTTTTCACTTGGCCATTTGAGGCAAAATGAGTCTCATGGCAAAATGGGTTAACTAAGTCTTGTGGGAAAAGTGCACCACCTCTGCAGAGTGTTAGAACTAAGTACTTAGCCATGTCCCGGTTATGGACAATTCTGAGTGACATGAATTTTGAAGCCGTTCGAGAATCTCCTCATCCCAATTTCTTAAGTTAAAACTTGATGGGAAAACTTGGGTAGTAAAGAGTTCTCTTAAACAATTTTTTTTGCTAAGGAAAACTTGAGTTTTACAAAAGATAGGGAGAAAGCTTGCTTTTTGCAAAGTCCAACTCCACCTGGCCAGATAAGCATATAAGTGTAGGCGCCATTGAGTCCACCAAAGTGACATCTTGCCAATACATTCAAAGTATTGACCCTCCGTGGCTGCAACGTATCATGTTGCAGGGTACTACTACGAAGATTGAAGAATGCTGCGCTCCGGTCACGAGTCTTCGTCCAACACATTCTGCCTGCGGTGCTATGAAGAAAGAAGACTTGTAGTTTTCATTTACTTAGTCATTTATCGAGTTGTAATAAGTTTTGGCTTTGTGCTACCTGAGTTGTAAAAGTACTATCTTATTTGTGGATCAAGTGTTGTAATAAAGACCTTTGTATTCTTCGCAATTGTGTTCAAGATTAGCTCGCATTTCTGTTCTCAACTGCATCGATTACCTATAGTTTGCTCCCATACTCTCATATCTCAATGTATATGACTGGACATATGTGTTACTTCACTATAGTGTATTTGTGTTTTTGATTAGCTCGCATTTCTATTCTCAACCGCATCAAATTACCTATAGTTCACTCTCATACTTTCATATTTTAATGTGTATGACTGGATCTATGTGATACATACATTTTGATGTGTACTGGACGGTTTTGTGCTCTCTAATACTACTAGATCTAAGTCTTGCAATTGTCTACCTTAGCCTAATAAGTTTACTTATGTCCAGATTTGTGCCATTTATTACAGCAGATCTATGTTTCATATTCTACAATTGGTCCAGTTTACTTATTGAAGGAATTATGCCCTAGAGGAAAATAATAAAGGGTTTATTTGCATATTATGAAGAGTTCATAATAAGTTTAATACTGTGCTATAACTGTGTCAGTCCAGAAACACCGATACACATGTGGTATTAAATAACCAAGAGTCCCTAGTATACCTCTATACTAGCTCATTGGTCAACTGATGATCAGTTTCCGGATCATGCGACAAATACATCAATTGACAATGAGGTTCATGCCATTGTGTAAATGCTATGATGGACATACCCAACATTATTATGTAACATGATCGTGTCACGATGTTCATGTTGCAATATTAAGAAAAATGTTGTAACCTAATCCTTAGAACGTGAGATCATATTTAATCACTACTTCCGCAGGAGGCTTTGATTGCATCAACCATCATTACTGTAAAAGGATTGACTGAAAAAGGTGTCTCTTGGGTTTCCAATGGAGTAGGTTGAGGCATATGCATCAAGAGTGGGATTTGTTCTTCCGCGCGATGGAAAGATACTCTGGGCCTACTCGGTGAGATTCATCCAATGTTGCAACATGTGACTAGGTCACGGGGATGGAATATCACAAGAATGACTAAATGGCAATATCGGTAAACGAGATTGAACTAGGTATAGAGATACCGATGATCAAGTCTTGGATATTGCAAGTATCACAGAAGCAAAAGGAATAGGGCATCAACGTTTGCGGTAACGACAAAGTTCCTTCGTGGGAATACACAGGGATCATCACAGAAGTCCAGATCCGTTTGATGATCATTTACCGGAGAGGAGTCTCGGTAATGTCTGGAGTATTCTTGAACCGTAGGGTAACACAATTAAGGGTGCGATGACATTAAGATGTTTCTAGAATTGTCAGTGTGTTGACAGGAGGAAACCGGAAAAGTTCCGCGGAGATCCGAAAGTCGTTCAGAGGGTTCTAGAAGGAGTTTCGAAGCTACGGGGAATTAAGTAATAAGTAATTGATATTAATTAATGGAATTAATATTAGATACATGGATGTATTTAATTAATAAAGGCAGCCCACCTTAATGGGCTTCTCCTAGAGAGAAGCCCACTAGGGCCTAGCCGCCCCGCTTATTGGATAAGGGTTTGGGGGGCGCCCTAGGGTTTTGTCCTTGGGCTGAATCGGGCCCATGGTGTGGCCAGCCAGGCCATGGCTGCCCCATTGCACACCAATTCCCCCTCCCCTTTAGTCCCATATTGCTAGTTGGATGTGATGTGGTTCATCCTTCCACCTAATAAAGGACCCCTAGAGGAGAGTTTGACACAAGTAGATTGAGGGAGTTCCTAGAAGAGCTCTCCTCTCCTCTCCCCTATGCGCCACATCTCTTCCTCTCTTCTCTCTAGCTCAGCTCCCACGTTTGGAGTCGTGCTAGTGAGTTAGAGGATACTCCATATACCGGACGCTGTCAGGCTACCGGACTTCCAATCCAAACACTTCTTCTTCCGCTGCTCTGCTGGACTGCATCTGGAAGGAGTCATGGTGAGCCGTACGTGTGCGAGTAGTATGAGATACTGCACATGCGACACTATGTATGACAAGGGTATAGCTAATAATGCCCATTATCTTGGTACCCGTGGGGCCCATTAGGGAGACCTAAGCATAGATGTAGTCAAAATACGAGATGACATCGTATACAGACATTGTAATTTATATTGAACCCGACCGGTTCCTCGAGACCTGGCCACCTATATAAAGGGTCCAGGAGAGGCTGGCGAGGGATAGATTGAGATTGAGCCAATTGAGTACCACGCTTATTCTTGACACACACCAAACCTCGCCTCGTTTGACTGATCTTTACCTTCGAGTTCATCCGATCACCCTCTACCCCCAATCCTATGTCCTTCATCTAGGACATTTGCAGAGTTAACCCTCGTCAATTGGCGCCGACCGTGGGGAGCTTGAGCATTGGAATCATGAATTCGGCAGCTTTTTTGCTTCCAGCCAAGAGCAACTTGAAAGTCGATGGAAACCAGATATCCTTTGGGACCGTAGATTTTTAACCTCATCCACCAACCCTTACTCTGGTATTTGCAAGCTTGGATCAGGAGATGGACTTGACGATTGGAAGTCTGAACTTTCACGTCGGTTCCTTGGGTTCAGTTCGCCTCTCAGATCCACCGAAATCGGATCTGTCGGTAGGAAAAACCGCGACTATGGTAATATCAGAATCATCGGTAGGCTCCTCCAGCGAGGTAAACTCGCAGCTTCACGACGATGGAAAATATGGAAGACAAAATCGAAGAACTCGACGAAACCATGGAGAACCTCGACTTAGGAGAGCAATCACGAGATTTAATGATCTATTGCGGTAGCATCTCTGACAAATCCACAGATACATGGAAAACGGGATTGGAGCTTCATGAGGACGACCAAACTACCTTCTCAAGCTGCAATAGCAAATTCGACAATCAGTATCAAATACTCGCAATCATAGGAGACAACTCAGAAGAGTTTGATGACAACAACAACCCAGTACTAAACCCAGCAAACATGACAAGAGGAGCAAACCACCTAGCAGAAGGAGATACTGCAGATTCCTAGACAACCAGAGCAAAAATTCGGCTATTGGCCGACGAGTGGAACACAATTAAAGCAGCCATCAAGCACGTCACAACCATCCCAGTAGACGCAAGCAAAGATGTACTTCTAGGATACCACTACGCCCTCCAACGACAATCAAGACAGCTGGCGAAAGAGAGAAGCAAAATAAGAAAAAGGAGGGACTCAGCAATTGCAGCAAGCACAGCTATGCATGAAGCGCGCAACAACACATCACATACGGACAACAGAAGGCACAACAGGCACAGCTCGCGAGTCGAAAATCTTGAGCACTCAGATAGATGAAACCTCTCCAGAAACCTTGACTCATCTTTCTTATCAGTCGATGAGCATGGCAACATCATGCCAAAAACACCCAAAGCAGCACTCGTCGTGGCGCAAACATATCTGTATACTATGCAGCCAAACCCAGGGGACTCGAGAGAACACATGCACCGAGCAGCACTGCAAGGGTTGATGGCGCGGTGATGATGATGCTAGAAAGCTTGATTGTGTGTAGTAAATGACCGGCCAGTTGGAAACCCCAAGAGAAGGTTTGATGAATATAGCAGCAAGTTTTCCCTCAGTTATGAAACCAAGGTTATCAATCCAGTAGGAGGACGACAATACGACTGAAGGTGATGCCCGCTAGCTTCGCGACAGCTCCGGACAATTTATAGGGCGCCTCATCCAAGCTTTGCTTTGCGGGCGGCAACGTGGAACCTGCACACAACACAACCAAATACTTTGTTCCCAACTTACGATGAGGTTGTCAATCTCACCGGTTTGCTTGAAACAAAGGGTATGAGCGTATCGAGTGGAAAGTGATAGTAATATGCAAGTAAAGTAAACAGTGTGAGTAAAGTAAACAGGTGATAGCAATATAAAGGAAATAGGACCGGGGTCCACAGTTCACTAGCAATGTCTCTCCATAAGATAAAATAACACATGCTGGGTAAACAAATTACAGTTGGGCAATTGATTGAATAAAGACAACATGCATATGTCGAGAGGATCACTATGAGATTTACTCTGGGCATTACAACAAGATACATAGACCGCCATCCAACTACATCTATGATTAATAATCCACTTGTGGCGAATCAATCCGAGAACTCCACAAGTATTAAGTTGTGAACAACAGATAATTGCATTAAGCAAAGTGTGTAATGTAAATAAAGCATATGCCCTCGAGCATATGAATGTTGTTTTGCCCCTAGTACCAACAGCACATCTACAACCTTAGAGGTTTATGTCACTCCCCCAGATTAAATAGAGGCATGAACCCACTATCGAGCATAAATACCCCCTCTTGGAGTCACTAGCAACTACTTGGCCAAGATTGCTACTAACAACGGAGAGCATGCAAGATCATAAACAACATAGAGATAGCATAAGATAAAATTCAGTACATCAACTCAATCATAACACCAATATTCATCGGATCCCAACAAACACAACATGTAGAATTACATAATGGTAGTCTCGATCATGTAAGGCAGCTCACGAGATCTAAACATGAAGCACATGGGGGAGAAGACAACCAACTAGCTACTGCTATGGACCCATAGTCCAAGTTAGACTACTCACTCATCGCGCCGGAGGCAAGCATGCCGATGAAGAAGACCTTCGGTGGTGATTCCCCTCTCCGGCAGGGTGCCGGGAAGAGCTTCTGGACCCTCCCAATCTTCGGGTCGACGGCGGCGGCGGATCGCAATGTGTTCTGGAAAAGTGATCGGGTATTTAGGTTTTTCCCGTCGGGGGGTCTTTATAGGCGAAGAGGCAGCGTCAGAAGTGGACCAGGGGGCCCACACCACCAGGGGGCGTGGGCCAGCCCTAGGCCGCGCCGCCCTGTGGTGTGGCCACCCTCTGGCCCGGCTCCGTCTCCTCTTCGGTGTTCTGGAAGCTCCCTGAAATATCTGGACGACTGGCTTTGGTTTCGTCCAATTCCGAGAATATTTCCCGTGTAGCTTTTCTAAAACACAAAAACAGCAGAAAATAGGGAACTGGCACTGTGGCATCTCGTTAATAGGTTAGTTCCGGAAAATGCATAAAAATGCCACGAAGTGTAACGAAACACTAAGCAAATGGTGTAAAAACAAGCATGGAGCATAAAAAATTATGGATATGTTGGAGACGTATCAGCATCCCCAAGCTTAACTCCTACTCGTCCTCGAGTAGGTAAGTGATAACAAAAGAAATAATTTTTGAGGTGACATGCACCTACACAATCTTGATCGAATATGTAAGCGTTGTGCGCTGGGATCAAAAGAACTTAAAACATGGGCATGAAAGATATAATCTTGATAGAAGAAACTTAGCAACCATGTTATAACATGAAAATGAACACAAACAAAAGATCATGAAAATGAAACAATGAAAGTCAAACGTGTGTTCAAATCATATGGAAAAACATACAAATGGTTTTCAGCTTGTCCTTCATGGAGAGCAAAACATAAATGCATAGGACACCTTCAAGTTTAAGAGGGCGACTAGATACAAATAATTTAAGAACAAGTGAAACCAACAATATGAATCAATCAATGAAAACTTTGGGACAATGCACATTATACTCAGAATGACAACTATGCTCTCTTAACGGTGCATAAAGATAGAAGGTGGAGACTCAACATAAAAGTAAAAGAAAGGCCCTTCGCGGAGGGAAGCCGTGATTGCAAGTTTTATGGAACTTCAAAAATTATGGTACTTACCGGCTTTGAGCTCTCATTGCCCCCATCATAAGCATCTTGAATGGTTAAAGTTAATGCGAGAACACTTATGCTGCATATGCTTGACAAATCATAAGTTGAAAACCTCGTGTCCCGTGAAATACGAATACCCAAACCTCATGCTACTCGACTTAGAGTCCCAAGCAAGCTCTTGTCATTGTAAGTATACACGTATCATCGAGAACCGCCAACGGGGTACCTCCGTGCCCGATGACATGGAACAAGCCCACATCAAAATGATAGGACAAACAGACAATGAACAACTCGGCATCTCTTTTATTTACCATTGGTATAGCTTTTTATTGCGAGATGCCTCGTCGAATGTTCACTATGGGCATGTTGTAAATTTCTACCATGAATTATGCATGGCTTAGATTAGTGGCCCAGGCATTTCTCTAACACGTATACAAACTCCATGATCCCGCAAGATTCCCAATTCATTTCACACCGCGAGTATCCATAAACAAAAGATCACGATATCAACTCAAATGAAAGATAGTGTAATGTTGAAAGCTTGCCCCATGACGGCATGGCTGGGCTAATTCCCAACTTACAACTTGCAAGCATAACAACTCAACATAAGAGACCACAATGTCAAAATTTTAAAGCGAGAAAAGTAAAGTGTGCCATCCGGTTCGTGAGAGCTTTACTGACCAATTTTCGCATAACACCAAAAAGAGTTTAATTTGAAGGATAGATAAAAGCAAGTCAAATGTACTTTGGAATAGCAAATTGCTAATAGGTATGTATGGTGGACACTTTGGAGCAACTTGGTTTTTAGGAGTTGGATGCACGAGTAGAGCTCATACTCAGTACAAAATGAGGGCTAGCAAAAGACTGGGAGCGACCAACTAAGATAGCAATAACGGCCATAATCATGCATAGCGACAAAGTGACATTAAAAGAAGCATAAGATGGCATCAAAATTCAAAAACTAAATGATCATAGAGGCTATGGCGACTTTGTATGAGTCTAACATGTGTGAGCATGCGCCAAGTCAACCCAAATAAAGCATCAAAGGAAAAAACTAAAATAATGCTTCCAAACAATTAAAACAACGCATGATTTTTTTCAAAGGCCCATTAAGCAATCTCAGTCATTTGAGACAAGTCACGCTACAGCAAAACCACTAAGCATACTATCAAAAAGACATCAAGCACGACATGCAAAAGCCTAGGCCGCAGTCTACACAAGCTCTTTCTTGTACCACTTTTTTGCATAAAGCTTTTTCTCTTTTCCAACACCATTCAAACTTTTTATAACCAACTCTTTTGATGAAAATCAATATGGTCCAGAGGCAAAAATACACCTTGATGAAAAGATATAACAAGATCTGAACACAAATCAAGGCGAAAAACGAAAGCTAAACGCAGTTCTAGAAAAAGAGAACACTCGTTGAGATTATAAGAATGAAAAACGGAGTGTTCTTGGCAAATGAAAAGCAAGGCAACTTCTCCAAAAGGAATTTGTTAGGGTCCAACCATTTATTGCAGCAAACAAAACTAAACAAAACTGAAAACTAAAAACAACTGATGCTCCAAGAAAAACACATAATGCATGAAGCAATAAAAATATAGTGTTTTGAAAGGTGACCTAATTTTTGCCGATGAAGAAGGGGTGCCTCGGGGGCATCCCCAAGCTTTGACGCTTGTACTTCTTGGATATTTCTTGGGGTGACATGGGCATCCCCAAGCTTGAGCTTTTGTCCATTCTTCAACTCATCTCATCATTCTCCAATCCCTACACTTGAAAACTTCCTTCATACAAAACTAAACACAAATCTATTAGCAATATTAGTGTAAGCATAACATCGAATCAACCCTTTTTGCTTCAGGTTTCAACTCAAAACCACCACATATAAAGTATATACTACTGTAGCAACTTCCCCAAAAGTTCCGTGATCAAAAGAACTCAAAAAGAAAGTGATAAAGCGTCAAACACAAATATTGGCAGAAATCTGTCAAAATAGAACAGCTGACAAAGGTCAAATTTTTAGAGGGTTTTCTGTTGCTCAAATAAAAAAGTTTTCAACTAATGAAAGTTTGGATATAACCTGGGGCATATGCACAAGAAATCGCAGGTCCAAAAGATATACAGAGAATTTTCACGAATTTTTACGGTGCAGCACCAAAAACTGTTTCAGGACAGCAACATCCCCAAATCTTACCTCGCTCAAATTAGAGGCTTCTCTTGGCACAAAAACGAAATAAAAAGGATAAGGAGCGGTTATTACAGTAGTAATAACTTCCAAGACTCAAATAAAAGAAAAAGAACTAAAAGTAAAAATATTGGGTTATCTCCCAAGAGTGCTTTTCTTTAACGCCTTCGAGCTAGGCGCAGAAAGTGCGAATCAAGTATTTTCGAAAGAAGCATTAAGATCAACTATTTCCTCAAGATCACCACTTACCACACTAGGCACTTTAGAGGTTCCCGAAGATGATTCAACCTGCAAATCACTCTTAGTTGAACTAAAAGTCTTACCAATCTTAAAAATATGCTGCGGTTTAGGCACATACACCTTGGGAACATACATAAATTTTTGCTCTTTTCCACCAAAAGCTTTCTCTTTCTTAAACATAAGAGAAGAGAAAATTGAACTTAAAGTTTCCATGGACTCCTCAAGTTTCCCAATCCTAAGGTTTTGACTATCAAGAATAGTGCTAGCCTCTAAAACGGTAATTCTCTTACCGATACTCTCTATCAATTCATTAACATGGCTAGCATTATCAAGGATATTTGGCAAACTTTTTTCTAAAGAGCTAAGCTTTTCTAGAACTTCCTCCAAAGTGACCTCAGTTTTAACAACATGAATAGGTGATACTCCCACTAAACTTTCTATTAAAGTGCATGCTTCAAGGGCGGGAGTACCCAGAAAATTACCTCCTGCAAGAGTATCAAGAACGTACCTATACCAATTAGTTATACCAACATAAAAATTTCTAAGGAGGATCATGGTAGAATGCTTCTTTGTACACCTATGATGAGAATTGCTAATACGGTACCAAGCATCTTTCAAACTCTGTCCCCCTTGTTGCTTAAAAGTACGAACTTCAACTTCAGGATTACTCATTCTAACAAGACTAAAAGCAAGCAAGTAAAAACAACTACAAAGGATTCTAATTTTTTGGGTTTTTGATAAAACGATGCAAGTAAAAATAAAGTAAAGCAAAACTTAAAACAAAGTAAAGGATGTGCGTGCGAAAACTCCCCTTGCAGAAGTCTTCTTCCTCCCCGGCAACGGCGCCAGAAAAACTTGTTAATGGCGCGGTGATGATGATGCCAGAAAGCTTGATTGTGTGTAGTAAATGACCGGCCAGTTGGAAACCCCAAGAGAAGGTTTGATGAATATAGCAGCAAGTTTTCCCTCAGTTATGAAACCAATGTTATCAATCCAGTAGGAGGACGACAATACGACTAAAGGTGATGCCCGCTAGCTTCACGACAGCTCCGGACAATTTATAGGGCGCCTCGTCTAAGCTTTGCTTTGTGAGCGACAACGTGTAACCTGCACACAACACAACCAAATACTTTGTTCCCAACTTATGATGAGGTTGTCAATCTCACCGGTTTGCTTGAAACAAAGGGTATGAGCGTATCGAGTGGAAAGTGATAGTAATATGCAAGTAAAGTAAACAGTGCGAGTAAAGTAAACAGGTGATAGCAATATAAAGGAAATAGGACCGGGGCCCATAGTTCACTAGCGGTGTCTCTCCATAAGATAAAATAACACATGCTGGGTAAACAAATTATAGTTGGGCAATTGATAGAATAAAGACAACGTGCATATGTCGAGAGGATCACTATGAGATTTACTCTGGACATTACAACAAGATACATAGACCGCCATCCAACTGCATCTATGACTAATAATCCACTTGTGGCGAATCAATCCGAGAACTCCACAAGTATTAAGTTGCGAACAACATATAATTGCATTAAGCAAAGTGTGTAATGTAAACAAAGCATATGCCCTCGAGCATATGAATGTTGTTTTCCCCCTAGTAGCAACAACACATCTATAACCTTAGAGGTTTCTGTCACTCCCCCAGATTAAATAGAGGCATGAACCCACTATCGAGCATAAATACCCCCTCTTGGAGTCACTAGTAACTACTTGGCCAAGATAGCTACTAACAACGGAGAGCATGTAAGATCATAAACAATATAGAGATAACATAAGATAAAATTCAGTACATCAACTCAATCATAACACCAATATTCATCGGATCCCAACAAACACAACATGTAGAATTACATAACGGTAGTCTCGATCATGTAAGGCAGCTCACGAGATCTAAACATGAAGCACATGGTTGAGAAGACAACCAACTAGCTACTGCTATGGACCCATAGTCCAAGGTAAACTACTCACTCATCACACCGGAGGCAAGCATGGCGATGAAGAAGACCTCCGGTGGCGATTCCCCTCTTCGGCAGGGTGCCGGGAAGAGCTTCTGGACCCTCCCGATCTTCGGGTCGACGGCGGCGGCGGATCACGATGTGTTCTGGAAAAGTGATCGGGTATTTAGGTTTTTCCCGTCGGGGGGTCTTTATAGGCGGAGAGGCGGCGTCAGAAGTGGACCAGGGGCCCAAACCACTAGGGGGCACGGGCCAGCCCTAGGCTGCGCTACCCTGTGGTGTGGCCACCCTCTGGCCCGGCTCTGTCTCCTCTTCGGTGTTCTGGAAGCTCTATGAAATATCTGGACGACTGGCTTTGGTTTCGTCCAATTCCGAGAATATTTCCTGTGTAACTTTTCTGAAACACAAAAATAGCAAAAAATAGGGAACTGGCGCTGTGGCATCTCGTTAATAGGTTAGTTCCGGAAAATGCATAAAAATGCCACAAAGTGTAACGAAACACTAAGCAAATGGTGTAAAAACAAGCATGGAGCATCAAAAATTATGGATACGTTGGAGACGTATCAGGGGTTAAGATTAGTAGGAAACAAGTTGGCAGCCAAAGAAGAGGATGCACATCACAACAAAGGTACACACAAACCTAGATCACCGCACCGTCACAACAGTCCTCGGCGCAGAAGCAGAAGTCGACGATCTAGGGCATCATCACCAAAGTACTACAAAAAGCCCAAGGAATGAAGGAACCCAAAGATCCCAGACTCACAGTAAGGCATATAGTTACAATGGCGATGGAAAAGAGATGGGAGGACCATGCTTTACTCGCAGAGTTTGCACCATACCTGTACCCAAAGGATTCAAATTGCCTCATGATCAGCAGAAATACGATGGATCTGAGGATCCACAGTCATGGCTCTCAGATTATCTACAAGCAAACAGAATATTAGGGGGCTCGAAAGAGACAACAATGCAAAGTCCACAGCTCCACCTCACCGGCGCGACATGGTCATGGTTGTGTAAGCTGGAAAGAGAAACAATTGGAAGCTGGGATGAACTCACAAAACAGTTCACAAACAACTTCAAGTCAACATACAAGCGGCCAACGTCAATAGAGGAAGTCAAAGCTTGCATACAACAGTGCAATGAGACACTTAGATCATACATACAAAGATGGAGCATCACAAAAATTCTGCAGTCCATGTTTCAGACGAGAGAGCAATCGATGCCTTCACACTTGGGTTACAACGAGGAGATCTAGTTAAAGAAATGGGGCGGATTAAGCCAAGGACAGTACCAGATCTAATGGATATAGCAAACAAGTTCGCGGACAACGAAGATGCCTGTAACAATAAAAGGACACGGTCACCTGAAGAAGACAGGGGAAACAAATACAACAGCCAAAGGAGAAGATCTCGCAATTACGACAACTACGGTTCTCATAGTCAAGTAGCCGCAAGATATAAAGACAACACTTACCAAGGAGATGACCGCAGAAATTTAGGGTATCCCAACTATGTCAGAGAAGATTCAAGCGGTTCCAGTCCAGAGGATCAAGAGAGTATAATCAATCACCAGATGACATGCTAAACGGACCATGCCACATACATTATGCATTAATCGATGGGAAAAGAGTGTCCCGGCACGCAATGAAGGATTGCAAGACATTTTTGAAACTCCAGGAAGTAGCAGGAAATAAACAAGCCGAAGCAAGGAGACAAGGCTATGAGGGAAATACAAACAACGCACCTCCAGCAAACCAGCAAGCAACTAACAGAGCGACGCAAGGACAAAGTCAGCCAAACCAAGGAAATGACAACGATGGAGGATACATTCCATCCAAAGGACACATCACCGCAATGATACAACCTATACCAAAGTCGCACAAAGAGGAAAAAAAGCATCTCTCAACAAGTCAATTTAGCAATAACATCGCCTATAGTGACTACAGAATATTTGCACTGGTCCAAACAACCAATAGAATTCAACAGAGAAGACCACCCAATAACAGTACCTCGGCCAGGAAATGCACCCCTGGTACTCAAAGCTCAGATAGGAGGATATGATGTATAAAGAGTATTCATGGATGCAGGAAGTGGAATAAACTTGATATATGCAAAAACGCTTCGAGCAATGCGCATATCACTAGAGTTCCTCAAACCAACATATTGTTCCTTCCATGGAATCATACCAGGAAGCGTAAACTACCCATTGGGTCGAATAGCACTCGACGTTTGTTTCGGCAATCGCCAGAACTATAGAAAGGAGAAGCCCGACTTCGAGGTCATGGATTGGCCCTCTCAGTATCACACAATCCTCGAGTGACCCGTGTTTTCGCGCTTCATGGCAGTACCTCACTATACCTACCTGGTACTCAAGATGCCATGACCTAGAGGAATAATTACAGTAAAAGGAAGCTTCGAGCTCTCAGATCTATGCGACAAGGAATTCCACAAGATGACGCAAACATTTGGCATGACAGCTGAATATGGACAACTCAACGGCAATACAGGAAGTGCAACTGCAACTACTACAAAGCAACACGAAGAAGACCGCGCGGAACCAAAAGTGAAGAAACTTCGAGTACAAGCATCGGACCCAAAAGAGACTACAACAAAGGAGTCAGGGACTCCTCCAACATAAATGACAGTCTCCAACGAGCAATTAGAGAGTAGAGTAAGTATAATAAGGCTACTAAGCCACGAGTCATAAAGGCAAGACCCTCTAGATCCAGAACATAGGCCACCAGTTGGGTCTCTTGGGCCACCCCATGTATCTTTACATTGAACATAATAAAAGACAAGTTCCTCATATTTTGAGTTTACAAGTCTATTAGAGATTCTACGAAAATAAATACGAGTAGCAGACTACAAAAATTGCAGTCAAACACACGAATAACAAAACAGCATCTTGAGTACAAATCTCTGATAATAGCATCAGAACAGTTAAAACTCTCACGCTCACAAAACTAGAACAAAAGCAAATTACAATCCTCGACTACAACTCCACTTGATCCGATGGATCAATAAGGAGTCGGTTCAAATAATGATACTCACAAAAGAAGCTAGCATCGACTTCAAGTAGCCTTGCAATCATCCTTCAGGTAGGCTGAAGGGTGGCATCCATATGAATCTGCAGTGCCACAGTCCTAAATCTTTGAGAAGAAGGCAAGCCCAAAGACATGGTACTAAAATTCATCCTTGGATGCCACTTCCGTACCCAGCCAAGAGCAAAATTGGCACCAGCTACCAGGTTGAGCTCTATCAAATGATGAATACGTCGGCCCGTCCTGAAAACTTCGAGCAGCTGACCAAAATTCTCAAGTGGAGGATTCCCGGGAAGCATAACGGAGTACATGGTCGTCAAGGACTTTCGACAACCATCAACAGATTCTCCGACATGTTGAACGCGGTCTTGTAGAAAAACAATGGCGCCACGACGACGAGCATCAATCCAAAAAGTATTAGTATCCAAAGATACCCTCTCAAGAGCTGCAACTCGCTCACAAACTCGACGGTCCTCGGTAACAGGGTCCAAGCAAATACATAGAGAATAAGAGATTAAGGCGTATGTTGGTGCATAGTCTTGACTACCAGTTGGGAACCCCAAGAGGAAGGTATGATGAGCACAACAGTAAGTTTTCCCTCATTAAGAAACCAAGGTTTAATCGACCAGTAGGAGAAAGAAACCACTTCTGAAGGTTGATGCTAACTGGCTTTTGGCAGGGCGCACTACCGGCCCCAGGAGCAACGTGGAACCTGCACACAACACAACCAAGGTACTTTGCCCCAACTTGTAGTGAGGTTGTCAATCTCACTGGTTTGCTGAAAACAAAGGATTAAACGTATCATGTGGAAAAAGATATTTGTTTGCAGTAAGTAAATAAATAATGCTTGCGTAAAGTAAACGGTGCTTGCAGTAGATGGTAATATATATGTAAAAGAATGGACCGGGGTCCACAGTTCACTAGAGGTGTCTCTCCGTAAAGATAAATAACATGCTGGGTAAACAAATTACAGTTGGTCAATTGACAGAATAAAGATTGCATAACAATGCATGTACATGTCATGAAGATCACTATGAGATTCACTTGGGCATTACAACATAATACATAGACCATAATCCAATTGCATCTATGACTAATAATCCACCCACAGGATATCATCCGAACAACCCTTGGGTATTAAGTTGCCAGCAACAGATTATCGCCTTAAGCAAAGTGTGTAATGTAAACAATACAAATGTCCTTGAACAAAAGATTATTGTTTTCTCCCTAGTAGCAATAGCACATCTACAACCTTAGAAGTTATTGTCACTCTCCCAGATTACTAGAGGCATGAACCCACTATCGAGCATAAATACTCCCTCTTGGAGTAGCATATACTCGGCCAAGATATCTACTAGCAACGGAGAGCATGCAAGATCATAAATAACATAGACATGATAAATCAACAATCAACTTGACATAGTACTCAATATTCATCGGATCCAAACAAACACAACATGTAGAATTACATAACGATGATCTTGATCATCATAGGCAGCTCACAAGATCTAGATATGAAGCACATGGAGGAGAAGACAACCATCTAGCTACTGCTATGGACCCGTAGTCCAAGGTAGACTACTCACGCATCACTCCAGAGGCTGGCATGGTGATGAAGGCCTCTGGTGATGATTCCCCTCTCCGGCAGGGTGCCGGGAAGAGCTTCTGGACCCTCCCGATCTCGGGACGATGATGACGATGGCTTGCAGTATGTTTTGTGGAAAAATGTTCGTCCCCTTAGGGTTTTCCCATCGAAGGGAATTTATAGGCAGAAGGGCGATGTTAGGGGGTGGACCAGGGGCCCACACCACCTGGTGGCATGGCCAGGGGGTGGCCCGCACCACCCTATGGTGCGGCTGCCCTCTGGCCCCCCTCCGTCTCTCCTTTGGACTCCATCTTCGTGTCAGGTAAATAGGAACTTCGGCTTTCGTTTTGTCCAATTCTGAGAATATTTCATGTGTAACTTTTCTAAAACACAAAAACAGCAGAAAACAGGAACTGGCACTGTGGCATCTCGTTAATAGGTTAGTTCTAGAAAATGCATAAAAATACCACAAAGTGTAAACAAAACACAAAGCAAATGGTGTAAAACAAGCATGGAGCATCTAAAATTATAGATACGTTTAAGACGTATCAGCGTACAAAACTAAAAAGACACAACAGAAGACACTCAGGGGCTCCAAAATACTTACATTGCAACTGCTCACATGTTGACTTGATAATCCCAATCAGGAAAGCATCACACTCTTCAAGATGAATAATCTTCGCCATCAGATCAGACACTGGACTTTCGAGAGAGGACACCTCCTTCATTAAGCCAAAAGACTTCCCGACTTGATCCATGGAAGTTTTTGCTTGTCATTTTAGAAGGGATAGTCAAACCTCAAGATCAGCAATCCTCGATAGATGCTCAGCACAATGGCAAGAAGGATAATGACCAGAGGGAACATATGAATCCGATATATCCGTGGGCAGCAAACAACACTCGAATTCCAGATTTTCGGCATCACAGTCAGGCTGGACAAACAGAATAGAATAAAACTTCAAATGCGAGACATGTTTAAAGTCATCACAGTGCAAAAATATTTACAAGACAAAGATTCTGAGCAAACAACTACAAAGGACAATGTTTCGAGTTACAATAAAAGGGGACTAAACATAATACTAATTCTACGAGGATAGGCAAAAGTCTACGCCACCTCAGCAGCAGCGGGATCTGTGGGAGCAGGCATACTCGAGGAGGGCGTAGAAGCTCTAGGAGCAGGCGTACTCGAGGAAGGCGTAGAAGTCCCAGGTGCAGGAGTCGAAGGAGTTGGCGCAGGAAGAATCAGGGACACAAGCTTGGGTGCACACCCCTTTGCCTTCTTGAAGAACTCCTCATCTCCGCTAGAGGACAAGCATAAGAGGATCCAACTTTCTCCTAGTCTACTTCCTCGCCATGCGTGTGACGACCTCAAATTTGAGAACAAATTTGAAGTGCCCGTTATGTATTCCACCGCAATCCCAGAATCATTGTTGCGATATACATAACGTAGTTGGTAACCAGTTCCATAGACATTACAATACGATGATTCAAATACAATGGTCATATAGACCAAGTCATATTACAACACAATATAGCAGCGGAAATATCGTCTTCGGCCCATGCCTTCTCCCTACAGGCAATTGGCGACTCACGGAGATGATCTTAGTTCTGGTACTCTTCCTCATACCCTTCCTCCTGGTATTCCTCCCCATAGTCTGGCCAAGTTGATAGCCAGGGACACAGCCGTGAGTACATTGGATGCACTCGCAAACCATCTTGTAAATGAAAAGATGAAGTAGATATGCAAGGTTGGGTATAGTGGACTAAGCACTAAGTTGATTTGCAAAAGCTAGTTTTATTTCCCAAAAATGCTCATTTGTAGAAAAGAGGTTTAGTTCTCTAAGTTCATTCTAAAGAGGAACTTCAATGTGTCAAGATCAAGGTCAAGTCATGTCAATTCAAAATCAGGTCATTCACCAAGTCACCCTTGTTATTTTTTTAGTCTTGACAAAAGTCAAGTACAGATTGCCAACCGTCCATGACCGAGGACTCGGCTATTCGAATAGTTTGCAAACCTCTGCAGAGGGGTACACTTTACCCACAAGATTCGATACATCTGCCGGGAGAAATCCACGGTTCGCTATACACAAAGGTATGCGGCTTTCAGATAATCAAACACAACCTTTCACTTGCTCACCCTAGTATAGGATCCTTCCCTAGAGCCCGGGATACGGAACTCCCGCTCCGGCGCCTCTAGTTATGCCCATCCCGGAGACCGGGTTAGTGAAATCCACTTGGTCCAGAAGTATCCGCCCATGGAGTCCTCCCATGAAGATTTAATACAAGACCTCCCATACTAAGATAAACAAGCTACGGATTAAGCCCCTTCCCATATAGGGGTAATGTGGTTGTACGGTATAATTGGCTCCCATAGTACATCACTCGTTGTCAATTTGAGAAATACATTGCATAGTTCTTAGTCAAGATTATTTTCTTCATAAAGCCATCATGTAGGAGCAATCTCCCGTTTCAAGTTTCAATTTCAAGTCCCACCTTTCAAATGGGGTTCCTCCAGAGATAGCCTCAACTTTTATTAGCGACTAAGCAACTACATTGAGTGATAGTACTATTACTATGGTTGGGTAAACTCAGCTTGATGCTCTTGATAACCAAGACATCAATATGCTTCTATCATTCTACTCTAGCAATTCAATCATGCAATTTACTTCTATCATTCTACTCTAGCAATTCAATCATGCAATTTACTTAAAACAAGTAGAATGCAACATTAAAACTAGGTAGTGGGAGTATGAATCAAAAGATGGCTTGCCTTGGTTGGCAAAGTGTCCGGGGTTCTCTTCTTCTTCTTGATAATAATAATCCCCTCCAATCTCCTCCTCGGCAATACTAGCGTCTAATAACGAATAAACACAAAGCACACCATCACTTCACCAAACCAACAACACACCAAGCACACACTCTTGTTTGCTAACCAAGCATTTAGGTTGCATTGCTATGGGGTTGGATGGTAAGTTTTCCTTCTAAGTTTTTCTTCAAGTGTGCAAGCTAGTTACTCTATTAAGTAGCATAAGTGGTTCACTTGTGCAGCAGTGGAGGTGATTTGGGGTTACTAAGACAAGTTTAAGTGGGATGGGTTCACTAAGTGGATTTGTAAAGAGGGCAATTAATTCTAAGTGTGCATTAGGGCTCTATCATTTTATGCTAACAAATAGGTTTGGGTTAGGGTCTAAATGGTCACACTAATATGGTTTGGGTAGATTAGTGTTGACTAACAGTAACAGGGGTCATTAGTAAGCTTACATTTTAATTGTCATGATTTTTGATGGCTTAAATAATTTTCTAGAAATCTTTCATTATTTAACAAGCTATGGTCACACTATTCATATCCAATTTTATTCTTAACTGATTCGGAAATCTAACCAGTACTATTGGATAGAGCATGTGATAAGCTTTCCAACGAATATTTATTTGCTAAATTTGGACTTATAAAACTCTAGGAATTAAAGTTTGAAAAATATCATTTGAAACACATTTGAGATAAAAGAAAAGGCGGGAATTAAATTAAAAACGAATCGGACCAAAACCTTCCTAGCTGGGCCCAGTCCGAACGAAACCCGAACGGGCCGGCCCGAAAACGTTTCGCGCGGGGCGGGAGAATAAAAATGGATGCTGACAGGTGGGGTCGCAACGTCAGACCTAACTTAAAAACCCGAATCGGTAAGTTGTCGTTGGATCGAGATCGGACGGTCTACGTGCGTCGTCTTCCTCAACACGGGAGGGAGCTCACCTGCGAGCAGTGAAGAACGTTCGACGGCGATGGCGAGGCGTAGGGGAAACGAAACTCGACGGCGACGCTCGGGATCGGCTGCGGTGCTCCTCCTCCTCCGATTCCCTGCAGAAGCTGGCCTCCAGGTGGTCGGACGCGGCGGCGCTCCGCCCGTCCAGTACCTCGCCGGCGAGGTCGGCTACGGCGAAGCAGAGCGAGAGGGAGAGAGTGGCGATGTCTGGGAGGTAGCTGGTGGCTGGGTGAGTCTCTCCGTTTGATCGGAGGGGGTTTATATAGCCTCAGGTGGCCGGGAGCAAGGCGACCAGAAGCTCGCCGGCTCGGGGGTCCTGGTTGCGTTCGACGGCTTCTCCGGCCACGGCGGCCACGCTCGCGTGCTGGGAGGGTGCTGGTTCGGCCGCGGGGTGCTGTGGGTCTCCTCTGGCGCCTCCAAGCTGGTCGGCAACGTGCAGGGAAGAAGGTTGCTAGGAGGGGGCCCTGGGCGCGTTTCTCCTCCTTCCTCCTCTCCTCACGGCCTGGGTCGGGGCTGGGGAAGCTGGACTCGACCGAGGGGGTGTCAATGCGCATGGCTACAGGCGTGGAGCGAACCAGAACAGTGATCAACACAGTAGATCAAGATTTGGTTGATTCACCTCTGCCAGTGTTCGACGAAATGCCTACAAGAATTCAAAATTCGAATTTTTCAAATTTGCCACCGTGGGTGCTCATCATATTGGATAAGGTACCCAGGCATATTTTTGTTCTGGAGAAATAATGAGTTTTGCAAAAATTTATATTTCAAATTTGAAATGGTTTCTGTTTCAGATTCAAACTTTGGCTCAAGTTTGAGTGGTGTTCTGGTTTGAAATTTTGGTAGATCTTGGTTGGTTGAGTTAGTCCATAACTTGGTTAAGCTCAACTAAAAGGTGAAACCTGCAGGTGAGCTGTAGATTTCTTAATATAAGGGCTCAAAGTGGTGTAGTCATTACCAGTTTCTAGATCATATTAACTTTCTCTCTTTCTTACCTATTTGTATTTTTGGTTCTTTTGGTTCCTAATATCTTTCTTAGTTGTTTCTATTGGTTCACTTAGAATTATTTAACCAATGCTCAAACAAAAAGAACACACATAAAATCATAGAAACACAATAAAGAGAAAACATGTATGCATGCAATATTGAAGAAAAAGTTTTATTTGGGTCCAATTTTTGACTCTTTATTTAATAAGAGTTGGGTTACAATTTCTGAGTTGTTACAATCTTCCCCCCTTAAAAAGAATCTCGTCCCCGAGATTCACTAATTAAGAACTGAAAAGATGGGGAAATTCTTTCTGAAGGTAATCTTCTCGTTCCCAAGTGGCTTCATCTTCGGTGTGATTACTCCACTGAACTTTCAGAAATTTGATGCTTCGGGTTCGAGTGGTTCGATAAGCTTCCTCAAGGATACGGATAGGCATTTCACGATAGGTCAAGTCCTTGTTGATGTCCACAGAACGGTGATCAATATTCTTGAAGACTTCGGGCTTCTCCGGAACTTCAAGACATTTCCGAAGTAACGACACGTGAAAGACATCGTGTACTTCAGACAATTCAGGGGGCATTTCCAACTGATAAGACACTTCTCCTCTGCGGTCTAGTATCTTGAAGGGTCCAATATATCTTGGGGCAAGCTTTCCTTTTACTTGGAATCTTTGCATTCCCTTGAGAGGTGATACTCTGAGGTAAACAAAATCTCCAATCTGGAAGGTCAGTTCTCGACGTCTCTTGTCGGCATAACTCTTTTGTCTTGATTGGGCTGCCTTAAGATATTCACGAATCATGCGAACTTTCTCCTCGGCTTCTTGCAAAATATCTGGTCCAAAAATCTGACTGTCTCCGGTTTCTGACCAATTCAAAGGGGTACGACATTTTCTTCCATACAAAGCTTCAAATGGGGCCATTTGCAAACTGGCTTGATAACTGTTGTTATACGAAAACTCCGCGAAGGGCAGACAATCTTCCCACTTAGCTCCATAAGCTAAGACACAGGCTCTCAACATATCTTCAAGTATTTGATTTACTCTTTCAGTCTGTCCATCAGTCTGAGGGTGGTAAGCTGTGCTGAAGGCTAACTTGGTTCCCAAAGCTTGATGTAAGCTTTTCCAAAATCTCGAGGTGAATTGGGTTCCTCGATCAGAAACTATGGTTTTAGGGATTCCATGCAAACTGACAATTCTGGATAGGTACAGATCTGCTAGCTGTCTCGAGTTGTAAGTGGTCTTGACAGGAATAAAGTGGGCAACTTTGGTTAGTCTATCCACAATGACCCAAATAGAGTCATGGCCACGGCTAGACTTTGGAAATCCAGTGATGAAATCCATTCCAACAGATTCCCACTTCCATTCCGGAACTTGCAAAGGTTGCAGCAAACCAGCAGGACGTTGATGCTCAGCCTTGACTCTTTGACAGATATCACACTTGGATATAAACAATGCAATCTCGCGCTTCATTCCATGCCACCAAAATTGTTCCTTCAAATCTTGGTACATCTTAGTCCCACCGGGGTGGATGGAGTAAGGTGTCTCATGGGCTTCCTTCATAATTACTTCCTTCAATTCTGAGTCAGCGGGCACACAAATACGGCCTTTGTACCAAAGAACTCCTTGATCATCTTCTTCAAATCCTGGCACCTTGCCGGAACTAATTCTGCGCTTGATTCCTTCAATACTCTCATTTCCCTTCTGGGCTTCTTTGATTTGGCTCATCAAGGTGGGCTGAAACTCAAGGTTGGCTAGGAATCCTTGACTGACTAGTTCCAATCCAAATCTTTCAAACTCTTGGTACAACATAGGTTGCTCTTCCTTGATCCTCATATTCAACGAACACGGCTTTCTACTCAACGCATCGGCCACTACATTGGCCTTACCGGGGTGATAGTGAATTTCTAGATCATAATCCTTGATTAACTCTATCCATCTCCTTTGCCTCATGTTCAACTCCTTCTGGGTGAAAATATACTTCAAACTCTTGTGGTCCGAATAGATCTCACAGCGGTTTCCCATCAAATAATGCCTCCAAGTCTTCAAAGCTAGAACCACGGCTGCTAACTCTAGATCATGGGTTGGATAATTTTCTTCATGAGGTTTAAGCTGCCTAGAGAGGTAAGCTATGACCTTTCCTTCTTGCATCAATACGCAACCAAGTCCAAGTTTGGAAGCGTCGCAATAGACATCAAAGTTTTTGGTGATATCGGGCATGGTTAGAACAGGGGCGGTCACCAATCGCTTCTTGAGCTCTTGAAAACTCTCTTCACACTTAGGGGTCCATTCAAACTTCTTGTCCTTCTTCAACAACTGGGTCATCGGACGGGCAATACTGGAAAATCCTTCAACAAACTTGCGGTAATATCCCGCTAATCCGAGAAAACCTCTAACTTCCGTTTGAGTGGTAGGGGCTTCCCATTCCAGGACTGATTTGATCTTCTTGGGATCTACCGATATTCCTCCTGCTGACAGCACATGGCCTAAGAATCCAACTTCCTTCAACCAGAACTCACACTTGCTGAACTTGGCATACAGCTGATGCTCTCTTAGGGTCTCTAGAATTAATCTCAAATGGGTCGCATGCTCTTCTTCGGATTTGGAGTAGACAAGAATGTCGTCAATGAAGACAACAACAAACTTATCCAAGAACTCCATAAAAACCTTATTCATGAGATTCATGAAATAAGCAGGGGCATTGGTCAATCCAAAGGACATTACGGTGTACTCATACAATCCGTATCGGGTAGTGAAGGCTGTTTTGGGGATATCCGTTGCACGGATCTTCAGTTGATGGTATCCAGTTCTAAGATCTATCTTTGAGAATACTCTTGCTCCAGTCAGTTGGTCAAACAAATCTTCAATCTTCGGGAGAGGATACTTGTTCTTGATGGTCACATCGTTAAGCTTGCGATAATCAGTGCACAGTCGGCTAGAACCGTCACTTTTATCCACAAACAGAACGGGTGATCTCCAAGCAGAAGAACTTGGTTGAATTAATCCTTTGCTCAAGAGGTCATCCAATTGCTTCTTCAACTCAACTAATTCAGCTGGGTTCATACGATAGGGTCGTTGGGCTATTGATCCAGTTCCGGGGATAAGCTCAATGATAAACTCAATATCCCGATCCGGTGGCATTCCGGGTAACTCATCGGGAAAGACATCCGGGTATTCACAGACGATGGGAACTTGCTCCAAAGTCGGTCCTGATATACTCTTATGACATCTGGTGGTTTGGGGTGGTTTTACGGACACATGCTTGACTATGATTCCATTGCTACTCTTTATGGTGATGGTCTTCTTGGCACAATCTATCACTCCTTGATGTAAAGACATCCAATTCATACCAAGAACTACTTCCAAACCTTTGGTTCCCAACACTATCAAATCGGCTAAGAAGGCTATCCCATGGATTTCTATGGGCACTGCCAAACAGGTACAACTGGCTTTGGTTACTGACCCAGGAATTTGCACAGACATGACATCTTTCAAGGGTGTGGGTTGAAGTCCACTTTTATCAACGAATAATTGGGTAACAAATGAGTGTGAAGCTCCAGAATCAAACAGAACTCTTGCAAGAACTAAGTTAACAGGGAACATACCAAGCACCACGTCGGTTGCTTCCTGAGCTTCTTCAACATTCATGTGATTCAGACGGCCTCGAGAGTGAGGCTGGTTCCTTGGTGGATACTTCTTGCCATTTCCCACACGACGCTGTTGCTGAGCAGGGGCAGTAGTCTTGGATGCATCATTCAGCTTCTTGGGGCACTCATTGGAGTAGTGTCCTTTTTGTCCACACTCATAGCATGTAACACCGGACTTGTCACCAGGCTTGGGTAACACAGGGGCGCCATTTGGCCTTGGAGTATTGGTGTTGAAGTTGTTGCCACTAGGTCTTGGGGGTGCACGGTTGAAGTTGTTTCCGGGGGGGTGGTTAGGATAGTTGGGACGCGGAGCAGGTGCAGACGGCCTCATTGGTCTAGGGGTGAAACCCATTGGTGCATTTCCCCTTGGCTTCTGCGAGTTGCTCGGGTTGCCTTGATACATCATACGGCGCTTGCGGTTCTCGGTAGCTTGCTTGAGTTTGCCTTCCATCTGAATGGCAGAGTCAACCAATGACTCCAGGTCGGCAAAGGGAATACTAACCAGGACACATTGCATCTCATCATGAAGTCCATCCAGAAACCTTTCTTGCTTCTTCTCAGTGGTGTTGGTGTCATCTGGGGCATACCTAGACAAGGTAAGGAACTTGTCACGGTAATCCACCACCGACATAGAACCTTGCTTCAGATTTCTGAACTCATCTCTCATCCGTTTTACCAATCCCTTGGGAACATGGGCTTTGCTAAACTTGCTCTTGAACTCTTCCCACGGCATCACATACCCTGGGACTTGCATTGCACGGGTACTGTCCCACCAAGCTCTTGCCGCTCCAGCAAGATAGTGGGTGGTGTACAAGACCTTCTCATTCTCCCCAACTTCGGCGACTGCCAAGTTGTTCTCCATGGTACGAAGCCAATCATCGGCATCTAAGGGCTCTTCGGACTTAGTGAATATAGGAGGGTTGGTGTTCTGGAAACTCCTTAACTTGGATCGGTGCTCTCCATGGCCATGGTTTTCTCCTTCACCATTGCCATTGCCATTGTTGTGGTTCATTGCCATCTGGGTTAACTGCTGAAGAGTGGCCAAGTTGGCTTGGCGCTCAGCTCGGGCTGCTTCCCGGTCTTCCATGATCAACCTTAGCAATTCGGCCATTTCCGGGTTCGGGGGTGGGGGTGCTCGCGGCATCTGAAGATAAGGTGCGTAAGACAAGAGGGAAAAGCTAATTTGCTAAGATTTAAAGGTACATGGATGATGCAATTTTGTTTTACTAAGGCCTTAGAGGCCAAATTCAAATTTCATTCATCACTCATCAAACATATCATACACACGAGTTCACACATTACAAATGGTTTACATCAAACCATTGCGACTCGTCTACTAGAGAGGGGGATACAACTCACACCTACACGAAGTGATCATAAAGTGGAACTCATAGCTAGATAATACGTGGATCTCGGACCTAAACAGCGGGCTCCTCGGGGTCTTCCTCCTCGTCACTCACAATGAATCCATTGTGTCCACCATCCTCCGGATCATCGAGGTCCTCCATGAAGTCATCCTCATCACTAATGAGGGCATTATCCTCCTTGCGGAGATCAATGCCTTCCTCCTCACCAAGGTGATCCTCAAGACTCTCAATGTACGCAGTCAACTCCGCCACATTGGCCTTCAACTCCTCAAGGTCCTGTTCCTTCTCATCGCGCTGGCGACGAAGGCTCTTGCGCTCCTTCGCAAGAATCCTGATAGTACTCCTTGCTTCCACCAGTGCAACGTGCTCGAGGTTGGCCCTAGTACGGGCACGGTCGGCCTCCTGCTGAGTGGAGTACAACAAGAAGTCCATGTGGTCGATGTAGGTACTCGGCTCATTCTGCCCGGGCATGTTTGCGGGGCGCCCATCCGCATCACGCCGAGCAAAGTCCTTGAAGCGTCCTCCCTGAACCTCCTCAACGTGCAGTCCGCATAAGCGGGCGTGCATCTCCTGCATCGCTCGGACCAAACCATCGGCCCAAGTGTTCTCCACAAGCTCAAACTTGACCCTTGGAGAACCCAACATCCCCTTCTTGCCACGGCAACTAGCTCGGATGAGCCATCGTAGCTCTCCATCTGGGTGCTCATTGAGCACGGCTCCCTTGAACTCCGGGTACAAACGGTTCAGGAACAAGGTCAAAGTGGTGAGGTCGCGCTCGAAACAAAGGCTGCCACCTTGGCCCAACTGGTACTGCTCAGTGAATACCAGGGCCATCTACAAAATTTTAAATTAGTTCAAGTTAGTGATCAACTCAAGTGTGCAAAATTTTAAGTAAGCTAAAACTGAAGTATGTATAAAACTTTGTAACCAGAGAGGAAAGACTAAGCAATTTTTGCAACCGTTCTTGTATCTTTCTTTTATCAAGGTTTTGTTTTAACGCCCATTCTAACTAAGGTCTCCTATGGTCAACCTAGGCTCTGATACCAACTTGTGACGACCTCAAATTTGAGAACAAATTCGAAGTGCCCGTTATGTATTCCACCGCAATCCCAGAATCATTGTTGCGATATACATAACGTAGTTGGTAACCAGTTCCATAGACATTACAATACGATGATTCAAATACAATGGTCATATAGACCAAGTCATATTACAACACAATATAGCAGCGGAAATATCGTCTTCGGCCCATGCCTTCTCCCTACAGGCAATTGGCGACTCACGGAGATGATCTTAGTTCTGGTACTCTTCCTCATACCCTTCCTCCTGGTATTCCTCCCCATAGTCTGGCCAAGTTGATAGCCAGGGACACAGCCGTGAGTACATTGGATGCACTCGCAAACCATCTTGTAAATGAAAAGATGAAGTAGATATGCAAGGTTGGGTATAGTGGACTAAGCACTAAGTTGATTTGCAAAAGCTAGTTTTATTTCCCAAAAATGCTCATTTGTAGAAAAGAGGTTTAGTTCTCTAAGTTCATTCTAAAGAGGAACTTCAATGTGTCAAGATCAAGGTCAAGTCATGTCAATTCAAAATCAGGTCATTCACCAAGTCACCCTTGTTATTTTTTTAGTCTTGACAAAAGTCAAGTACAGATTGCCAACCGTCCATGACCGAGGACTCGGCTATTCGAATAGTTTGCAAACCTCTGCAGAGGGGTACACTTTACCCACAAGATTCGATACATCTGCCGGGAGAAATCCACGGTTCGCTATACACAAAGGTATGCGGCTTTCAGATAATCAAACACAACCTTTCACTTGCTCACCCTAGTATAGGATCCTTCCCTAGAGCCCGGGATACGGAACTCCCGCTCCGGCGCCTCTAGTTATGCCCATCCCGGAGACCGGGTTAGTGAAATCCACTTGGTCCAGAAGTATCCGCCCATGGAGTCCTCCCATGAAGATTTAATACAAGACCTCCCATACTAAGATAAACAAGCTACGGATTAAGCCCCTTCCCATATAGGGGTAATGTGGTTGTACGGTATAATTGGCTCCCATAGTACATCACTCGTTGTCAATTTGAGAAATACATTGCATAGTTCTTAGTCAAGATTATTTTCTTCATAAAGCCATCATGTAGGAGCAATCTCCCGTTTCAAGTTTCAATTTCAAGTCCCACCTTTCAAATGGGGTTCCTCCAGAGATAGCCTCAACTTTTATTAGCGACTAAGCAACTACATTGAGTGATAGTACTATTACTATGGTTGGGTAAACTCAGCTTGATGCTCTTGATAACCAAGACATCAATATGCTTCTATCATTCTACTCTAGCAATTCAATCATGCAATTTACTTCTATCATTCTACTCTAGCAATTCAATCATGCAATTTACTTAAAACAAGTAGAATGCAACATTAAAACTAGGTAGTGGGAGTATGAATCAAAAGATGGCTTGCCTTGGTTGGCAAAGTGTCCGGGGTTCTCTTCTTCTTCTTGATAATAATAATCCCCTCCAATCTCCTCCTCGGCAATACTAGCGTCTAATAACGAATAAACACAAAGCACACCATCACTTCACCAAACCAACAACACACCAAGCACACACTCTTGTTTGCTAACCAAGCATTTAGGTTGCATTGCTATGGGGTTGGATGGTAAGTTTTCCTTCTAAGTTTTTCTTCAAGTGTGCAAGCTAGTTACTCTATTAAGTAGCATAAGTGGTTCACTTGTGCAGCAGTGGAGGTGATTTGGGGTTACTAAGACAAGTTTAAGTGGGATGGGTTCACTAAGTGGATTTGTAAAGAGGGCAATTAATTCTAAGTGTGCATTAGGGCTCTATCATTTTATGCTAACAAATAGGTTTGGGTTAGGGTCTAAATGGTCACACTAATATGGTTTGGGTAGATTAGTGTTGACTAACAGTAACAGGGGTCATTAGTAAGCTTACATTTTAATTGTCATGATTTTTGATGGCTTAAATAATTTTCTAGAAATCTTTCATTATTTAACAAGCTATGGTCACACTATTCATATCCAATTTTATTCTTAACTGATTCGGAAATCTAACCAGTACTATTGGATAGAGCATGTGATAAGCTTTCCAACGAATATTTATTTGCTAAATTTGGACTTATAAAACTCTAGGAATTAAAGTTTGAAAAATATCATTTGAAACACATTTGAGATAAAAGAAAAGGCGGGAATTAAATTAAAAACGAATCGGACCAAAACCTTCCTAGCTGGGCCCAGTCCGAACGAAACCCGAACGGGCCGGCCCGAAAACGTTTCGCGCGGGGCGGGAGAATAAAAATGGATGCTGACAGGTGGGGTCGCAACGTCAGACCTAACTTAAAAACCCGAATCGGTAAGTTGTCGTTGGATCGAGATCGGACGGTCTACGTGCGTCGTCTTCCTCAACACGGGAGGGAGCTCACCTGCGAGCAGTGAAGAACGTTCGACGGCGATGGCGAGGCGTAGGGGAAACGAAACTCGACGGCGACGCTCGGGATCGGCTGCGGTGCTCCTCCTCCTCCGATTCCCTGCAGAAGCTGGCCTCCAGGTGGTCGGACGCGGCGGCGCTCCGCCCGTCCAGTACCTCGCCGGCGAGGTCGGCTACGGCGAAGCAGAGCGAGAGGGAGAGAGTGGCGATGTCTGGGAGGTAGCTGGTGGCTGGGTGAGTCTCTCCGTTTGATCGGAGGGGGTTTATATAGCCTCAGGTGGCCGGGAGCAAGGCGACCAGAAGCTCGCCGGCTCGGGGGTCCTGGTTGCGTTCGACGGCTTCTCCGGCCACGGCGGCCACGCTCGCGTGCTGGGAGGGTGCTGGTTCGGCCGCGGGGTGCTGTGGGTCTCCTCTGGCGCCTCCAAGCTGGTCGGCAACGTGCAGGGAAGAAGGTTGCTAGGAGGGGGCCCTGGGCGCGTTTCTCCTCCTTCCTCCTCTCCTCACGGCCTGGGTCGGGGCTGGGGAAGCTGGACTCGACCGAGGGGGTGTCAATGCGCATGGCTACAGGCGTGGAGCGAACCAGAACAGTGATCAACACAGTAGATCAAGATTTGGTTGATTCACCTCTGCCAGTGTTCGACGAAATGCCTACAAGAATTCAAAATTCGAATTTTTCAAATTTGCCACCGTGGGTGCTCATCATATTGGATAAGGTACCCAGGCATATTTTTGTTCTGGAGAAATAATGAGTTTTGCAAAAATTTATATTTCAAATTTGAAATGGTTTCTGTTTCAGATTCAAACTTTGGCTCAAGTTTGAGTGGTGTTCTGGTTTGAAATTTTGGTAGATCTTGGTTGGTTGAGTTAGTCCATAACTTGGTTAAGCTCAACTAAAAGGTGAAACCTGCAGGTGAGCTGTAGATTTCTTAATATAAGGGCTCAAAGTGGTGTAGTCATTACCAGTTTCTAGATCATATTAACTTTCTCTCTTTCTTACCTATTTGTATTTTTGGTTCTTTTGGTTCCTAATATCTTTCTTAGTTGTTTCTATTGGTTCACTTAGAATTATTTAACCAATGCTCAAACAAAAAGAACACACATAAAATCATAGAAACACAATAAAGAGAAAACATGTATGCATGCAATATTGAAGAAAAAGTTTTATTTGGGTCCAATTTTTGACTCTTTATTTAATAAGAGTTGGGTTACAATTTCTGAGTTGTTACAATGCGATTGGGTGAGAGCAATCGTCCCTTCGACACCTCATTTCACTGATGTGAGCTTCATCGCAAGAACAGGGTCTTCGATGGTGTCGAAGGCTTCGACAAGCTTCCAAAGATTGCCGGCAGGCAGGTCATCCTTCTTCTTCGGGAACAACCTGACAAACATGCGAATCAAAACATGGCAAGTTTGCTAGAGGACATCTCGAGCAAGCTTCCAGTTTGACTCCAGCACATCCACCGCATCCAGCAGACGGTCTTTGGCACTTCCTTGCCGAAGTTTCCACACTTCTCCAAGTTTCTCTGCTGCATCGCAGAAGTACAAGTAAGATAAGCAAAACATATCGACAGATGAAACTTTAGAAAAGACATAAGTACAAGACAAAGCACTTACTGCCAACGGACGTGGAAATCTCGTCAAGTCGTTCCACCACAGCTTGTTCCCTCTTGGCTTGTTTCTGATTAGCCTCAGCCAAAGATTTTTCAGCCTTCTTAGCCTTGGTTTTTGCTGCCTTAGCAGCCTTTTCAGCAGAAACCTTGGCAGTATTGGCATCCTAAAGAGCTTCAGTAGCGGTTTTCAGTTTGGTTTCCAATGCCGCTACACGAGCAAGAGCCATGGCTAGAGCAACTGCAAACAAGGAGATGATATCAACAACTATGAGTAAAAAGGAATGAAAATAGGAAAACAAAGCAAGAGCAATGAGAGCAAGAGAAAAACCTTTGGATTCATCAGCAGCTTCCTAAATCTTAACACAATTAGTGCCAAGAGATAGAAATCTCTGCATCAAGGGCTACAGAACAAAACTATATAAGATCACTAAAGTGAAGAAACAAAGGGTTAGAGTACAGAAAATGGTGCTTACATGGTCATAAGAAGATGAAGATCGATGCGCTTCAAGGGAAACAGTTGCAGTGCGTGCCGTTTTCTTTCGACGCTTTATAGCTTGAGCACCAACAACCTTTTCCTGGAGGTCCTGTAGTGGTTTGTCCACCATGGTATCCCCCTGAGGGCATTTCTTTGGAGCAATGGAAGTTTCCAAAGGAGAAACCACAGTGGTGGCCTCTTTCACTTATTATCATCGCTAAAAAAGAAAATTACTCGAATTCAAAAGAAGAAGAAAGATCAAGAGAAACAAAATTTAGAGAAAAGGATTGAGTACACTTACGAGTCAAGCAACTCGAAGATATCAAGGTCGGAACCCTTTACAGTCGTTTGCTCCTGCGGTACATCTTTCGGATTAGATGTACCCAAGGAAGTCAAGTCTTCCACGCATTTCTGCTTCTTCTCTGCTCCTTGAGCCTCAGACTCAGCGAGAGGAGGCGACAATGTGAGTCACTTCCCTCTAGAGAATGTTCGCCTTCATCCCCGTCTTGATTATCACCAGAATCGGGGGCTCCAGAGTCAGCAGGGGTGGGCTCAGCATTGATGGGTCTTTCCTCAGGAAGAGGAGGGCGTGAAGCCAACAATTGATGGTCCTACACAAAATTTGATGAACAAAGCGTCAGCAACACATAGTACAAGGAGAAAACAGGAAAGTGAAATTTTCCTTCAGATTGCAAGTAGCGTACTTGTGGTAAGGGGTGCGTGGAGTCGAAGAAAGGGGCCAGACAAGATGGAATTTCCATCTTCGCAGTGAGAATAGTCAATGATCTAACCCTCTTGTCGAGATCCTTTTTCTCTGGGTCCCGAGCAGACACTCGAGAAGGATCGGTCAAGCCAGAGTAAGTCCATAACTTAGAAATTCACGATTTTAGCGGTTGAGTGCGTCTCTAAAGGAAGAACGCCATAAGCTGCGTTCCTATCAGTCCGCCTCCCGCTGCACTCTTGAGTCCTTGAATATGAGCTAGCAAAGGCTTGATGTTTTCGACTTCAGCTTCAGAAGGCAAAGCATCCCATGAAGTCAGCTTTGTCAGGCCCTTGCTAGCATCAAAGGGAGCAAGCCCATAATGATCAGAGTCAGAGGATTTCTGGTCCTTGATGTAGAACCATTTGTCTCCAACCTTGCTGACTGGGCCATCTGGAACTCAAGATAGTGCGATTCTGATCGCACAGAGACAATGGATCCTCCCAGTTTAGGAGTTTCAGCTAAAGATCCACTGGGACGAAGGCGAATGTGGGTCAATGCCCAAGAATGCTTCACAGAGAGTGATGAAGCAGGCGATATGAAGAAGAGACTTTGGCGTGAGCTGATGCAGCTGCATGCCATACACAAAGAGAAGCCCACGAAAGAATTCGTGGGCAGGACGGGATAAACCACGAAGGAGAAAAGCAAGGAACATCACCCGATATCCCGTCGCCGATGTAGGAACAGCCTCATCTCCGGGAAAGATGATCGCCGCTGATGCCAACAGAAGTCCCTCCTTCTTTGCTTTCTTCAGATCTGCCTCATCAAAGGATGAGGGAATCCAGCTCGGAGCCTGCTTCTTCGTCCCCTTCTTGGCCATCTTAGATCGGCGTGCAACCCTCTTTATGGGCATGCAATGGCAAAAGTGCTCGGGGGCTGCGAGGAAAGGGCAAGCGCAAGGAAGAAGAGGCAGCGGCGGTGGAGGAGAAGCATTGAACTGGTAAAACCGTAACAGTAAAAAGCCTCTCCTTAAATAAAACTTCCGCAGGAAGGAACGTGGGCTGAGACGTGGCATGCAAAGTGGAAGCGGCAAGCCCACTAACGGGCAGAAAATTCGGAAATTACCATGCTTCCCATGTGCAACGGTCAGCGTCCGGTCAAATCATTGCAGAATGTAATGATACCAATGGCGTCACGCATACTGGATGAGTCGAAGGAATACAAGTCAAAGAAATTTTTTGAGTCTATGATCGCCTCCAAAGAACCCGACCATAGCCTCTAGGGCTACTCCCATCGGGAGCGCTGGTCGCGCACCCGATGAAAGAAAAGAAGAAATGAAAGAAACTTTTTATGCAGGTTATAATAAGGAACGACAAGACAAGAAGCATGTATTTTCGAGCCTATATCCAAAAAATTTCGATGATAGCCTCGGGGGCTACTCCCATCGGGAGCGCTGGTCGCGCACCCAATGAAGAATAAATTATCAACTACGCAAGCAGGAGATAAATTATAGAACATGCATCGGAGCAAATTATCGACTACATTGTCAAAAGATAAACATCGGACATTGCTATTCGTTAATTCACTCCCATCGGGAGGGATTTGTGAGTAGCCGAGCTAGAACAACCCGAAGATTTTGGGAAATGAAACAGCCAAACAAGGCTCAAGACAAAATTATGATTCTCAAGCCGCGTCATCACGATAAAAAGCTTGAATTCCATGATTCTCATGAAGGTAAGACCTCAGGATCTGTCCTGCATGGCCTAGTATATGGACATGAATGCGCTCTGCTAGTAAATTTCTGTATCCACGATGCGAAGAAAAATCCCGTTGGACGCACTGGGTACCCTGAGAACTACTGGAATCCTATCTTTGTAAGTCCTAAATGTGGCAAAAGACTGGGTTACGCCAGGTACCAGATTCAAGTCGAGGGGCTTGAGTTTGAAGTAGGTAACAAGTGTCTGCTCAGGCAGTTAACTGGTCTCCTGGTCCGTTAGAAGTGTCAGGCTTGTTAACCAAAATCCCCTTGAGAAATAAATAATATGAATTGTTTGATGAATACAGGAAAAAAGAAGAAGTCAAAGATTGATCAAGTCGAAGATATAAAGATTTGAGATTCAACCCGAATCTACAATTCTGGTAGAATCATGGGGGCTACTAACAAGGGTATAGCCAATAAGGACCATTATCTTGGTACCCCTAGGGCCCGTTAGGGAGGCCTAAGCATAGATGTAGTCGAAATACGAGATGACATCGTATACAGATATTGTAATTTGTATTGAACCCAACTGGTTCCTCGAGACCTGACCACCTATATAAAGGGGCCAGGAGAGGCCGGCTAGGGACAGATTAAGATTGAGCCAATTGAGTACCACGCTTATTCTTGACACACACAAAACCTTGCCTTGTTTGACTGATCTTTACCTTCGAGTTCATTCGACGCCCTCTTCCCCCGATCCTAAGTCCTTCATCTAGGACATTTGCCGAGTTAACCCTCATCAATGTCGCTGCACCGGTGCTATCGCACTGGCGTCGTGGCATTGTTACGTCAAGATCTTCATGACCTTGAGGTCAGTTACATCGTCTTCATCGTCAACGCTTGTGTGGGAGCGTAATCCCCGCGATCGGTCTATGAGGGTACGTCACCGATCTCTAGTTAATCGTTACAGCATTACTAGATAGATAGATCTAGGCAATTTGGGGTTCCGTAGGTAATAAATTTTTGTTATCTGCACCGAACCCCAACAATGGTTTCAGAGCCGATCTATGTGTAGTATGCTTGTACGATTAGAACACATAGCAATATATGGGCGTTGATCATCTTATTGTTACCCTCCAACATATATTCGTTTATATTTGTATATAATTGGATTGAAGCGGCCCGTGACCGACCTTACGCATTTCATGCGAGACTGGTTTGACGACTGACATACAGCTTGCACCGTATAAAAGTGGCTAGTTGGGTGTCTGTTTCTCCAACTATACTGGATATGGCGTCTACAATGGAGGGCCCTTAACTGGGACTCAAAGCAACAATCTGCTAATCAATGTTGTGGTTTCATTTTTGTAGGTAAGAAACGGCTCTTGTGCGAAAGTCCTAGAAGCCACGTAAAACATGCAAAAGATAAAAGTAGAGCACCTAACTTTGTTTTGCAGTGGGGGCATGTGATGTGATATGGTCATCACGGTAAGTTGCCTGACACTAACCGAAGGCTTCACGACAATGGCGCTGTGGACTTGGCGCCACACCGGACCAAGGATGGAGATCATGCCAGAGGACTCGATAGAGATCAAGCACGTCGATGAAGAACCATATCATATCACGCATTATTTATATTTGATGTTATTGTGGGATGCCTATTCATGCTAGTATTTAGATACACGACGGTAGCATAGAATAAGATAATCCCTAATAAAATACCAAAGAAAATGTGTTCTCCCTTAGTGAAGCAATCTCCACAAAGTTCTTAGTTATGAAGCTAGCCGTGACAATGGGGGCAAGCATATCGAAGTTTGCATAAGGCGTGGGTACAAGCAATGTATGTGCCACGCACACACTAAGGTTGGTTTGGCGAGCCCTAGTATGTGTATACATGGCCTCAGAACACAAGATTGAAAGATCGAGCATGGGTTATATGAATGATGTGATTGATATAAGTTCGGTCTACCTTTGCAGTTATATCGCCTCACGTGACGATCGGCGGCGGTATAGTGAATAAGGACCGTGTAATCACTAGAACATTTTAGGGATGCTATTCTAAGTGAGAGTTCTACAGAGTTAAAACTTGTTTAATAAAAATGAACTCAAATTATTATGAACTTAGTTTTAATATCTTTGCAAATTTGTGTAGATGAAAAGTCCACTTCCATCTTAGTCCTTTTATGCATAAAGAAAACTTAAAATTGACGGGTCAAAGTTTATCGTTTATACCACCGCATGAGGATTGTCCTAAATAGTATTCCCTCCGATTGGAAATAACTGTCGGCGATTTTGTACTAGCTTAGTACAAAGTTTTGTACTAAGTCTTCGACACTTATTTCCGATCGGAGGGAGTAATGAATTAGCTCGCTGTGATAAAAATAACTATTTAGGAGACACCTTAGGGGTTTAGTGATCAAGAATGATAATAGTGATTATCGTGATCGTGGTGACAATTCTATAAGAGTCTATTGCACCGTGCTTCATACCACAAAGTCTGAATCGTGGGAGCATTCTTTAAACACCAACTCATGTTTGATGGTTGTTGAACTTGAAGCGCTCTTGGCATTTCAAGCCATAATTATGAAGTATGAGTTAATGGACAAGTTCCTTTCAATTGAGTTGGAAGAGAACATTTGCTTTAAAAGTGTCGTACGACAACCATGATAGGATTCATGGGTGCCTCATCGACTAGGTCTACTGGGTGACATATGAATTTGTGATAGACGAGATGTTTTGTTGACTTCCTCCCATCTACAAAGACATTGTCATATTCCATGCAAGGGAAATCATTCACCTTCCGTGGATTACAGACTCATTTGAGGACTGTGAAAGTAGAACCAATAGCAGGGGAAATTGTCAAACCCAGAAAATGTATATTTGATATACAAGTTATAAATGTTTCATGTTAATCACTTATAGCAGATTTTGTGTATTTGACACAAATTCCCGTTTATTAGAAAACATGACCTTTTGCGTAAGAATTACATGAAGGAGCTTATGGCGCATATCAATGGAAATCAAGATGTTGATGGCCATGAACGCCGTACCTCCAGATTTATTATCAGGATTAGTGATAGAATAAACTTTTTAATCAATAATGATTGAGGACCTTATTTGTGTGTCTTGCGTTTTCGTTAGACAAAGTTATGGTCATATTATGATAAAAAATGCATTATTCTTGTTTATCCTTGATAATTGTTTGATGATCATTTATAAACAATAAACATAAATTGTCCAAGCTAAATAATGACTTCATATATAAATGACACTACTATTTGAAAGTCATACTTTATGATTAAGTACATGTGAAATTTCATATTGATGAAATGTATTGTTGCTAGATATTTGATCTTTCAGCAATACGAATCATGTTTCGTTTGACAAAATTACTCAAACTCCATGTTATGGAGAGTACACCTAATTGTTGAGAACATACGGATGATTTCAACATAGGAAAAATGATTGTACTTAAATTGTTAAGTATTATACATGTCGATGTATAGTATTCATACAAGTAGTGGATATAATTATTTCATATTCTTTGTTAGAAATCAAAAGTGAATATTTGTATTCACATGGTTTTGAATTCATTTGATGTGTTCAAAAGATTTTGGAAATGAAGAAAGCATTATAATTAAGTCCTTGTGATTTTGATCAAAGGGACAAGATTATAAGTTGTGATTTTGGTGTAAGAATTTGTGGAAGTCGTTCTAATAAATAAACACCCGGAACACTCCATATGATTGATGTGTGTTTTAAATCATAACTTGTTAGATATTATGTGATGCCAAATTATCTCCTATAGTGTTAGATTTATTTTTAAAAGAGCGGAATAGCAAACACTCCTTTTAATAAATAGGAAGCCATAATACTATATGAGTTATAGTATGATTCATAGAAAATTTTAAGTTATACATGATAATTTGAAATTAACATGAATAATTCTTTGTAGTGTGTTGTGACGACCTCAAATTTGATAACAAATTCGAAGTGCCCGCTATGTATTCCACCGCAATCCCAGAATCATTGTTGCGATATACATAACGTAGTTGGTAACCAGTTCCACAGACATTACAATACGATGATTCAAATACAATGGTCATATAGACCAAGTCATATTACAACACAATATAGCAGCGGAAATACCGTCTTCGGCCCATGCCTTCTCCCTACAGGCAATTGGCGACTCACGGAGACGAGCTTAGTTCTGGAACTCTTCTTCATACCCTTCCTCCTGGTATTCCTCCCCATAGTCTGGCCAAGTTGATAGCCAGGGACACAGCCGTGAGTACATTGGATGCACTCGCAAACCATCTTATAAATGAAGAGATGAAGTAGATATGCAAGGTTGGGTATAGTGGACTAAGCACTAAGTTGGTTTGCAAAAGCTAGTTTTATTTCCCAAGAATGCTCATTTGTAGAAAAGAGGTTTAGTTCTCTAAGTTCATTCTAAAGAGGAACTTCAATGTGTCAAGATCCCGGTCAAGTCATGTCAATTCAAATTCATGTCATTCACCAGGTTCACCCTTGTTCTTTTTATTCTTGACAAAAGCCAGGTAGAGTTTGCCAACCGTCCATGACCGAGGACTCGGCTATTCGAATAGTTTGAAAACCTCTGCAGAGGGGTACACTTTACCCACAAGATTCGATACATCTGCCGGGATAAATCCACGGTTCGCTATACACAAAGGTATGCGGCTTTCAGATAATCAAACAAATTCTTTCACTTGCTCATCCTAGTATAGGATCCTTCCCTAGAGCCCGGGCTACGGACTCCCCGCTCCGGCGCCTCTAGTTATGCCCATCCCGGAGACCGGGTTAGTGGAATCCACTTGGTCAAGAAGTATCCGCCCGTGGAGTCCTTCCATGAAGATTTTATGCAAGACCTCCCATACTAAGATCAACAAGCTACGGATTAAGCCCCTACCCATATAGGGGTAACGTGGTTGTACGGTATAGTTGGCACCCATGTACATCACTCGTTGTCATTTGAGAAATACATTTCATAGTTCTTAGTCCAGATTATTTTCTTTCATAAAGCCATCAAGTAGGAGCAATCTCCCATTTCAAGTTTCAAGGTCAAGTCACCACCTTTCAAATGGGGTTCCTCCCGAGATAGCCTCAACCTTTATTAGCGACTAAGCAACTACATTGAGTGATAGTACTACTACTATGGTTGGATAAACTCAGCTTGATGCTCTTGATAACCAAGACATCAATATGCTTATATCATTCTACTCTAGCAATTCAATCATGCAATTTACTTCTATCATTCTACTCTAGCAATTCAATCATGCAATTTACTTAAAACAAGTAGAATGCAGTATTAAAACTAGGTAGTGGGAGTATGAATCAAAAGATGGCTTGCCTTGGTTGGCAAAGTGTCCGGGGTTCTCTTCTTCTTCTGGATAATAATAATCCCCTCCAATATCCTCCTCGGCAACACTAGCGTCTAATAACGAATAAACACAAACACACCATCACTTCACCAAGCTAACAACACACCAAGCACTCATGCTTACTTTCAAACAATATTCTTTAGGTTGTATTTTAATTCCGGTTGCAATTTGAGTCATGTTGCATTTTATGTGTTGGTAGATAAGTCCTTCTTCTAAGTTTTTCTTCAAGTGTGCATACTAGATTCTTTGCTAAGTGGCCTAGGTGGTTCACTGGTGCAGCATTGGGGTTGATTTAGGGTTACTAGGGCAAGTTTAAGTGGGAATGATCCACTAAGTGAAATGGGTAAAGAGGGCAATTACTTCTAAGTGTGCATTAGGGCTCTATCATTTTATGCTAACAAATAGGTTTGGGTTAGGGTCTAAATGGTCACACTAATATGGTTTGGGTAGATTAGTGTTGGCTAACAGTAAGAGGGGTCATTAGTAAGTTCACATTTTAATTTTCATGATTATTGATGGCTTAAATAATTTTCTAGAAATCTTTCATTAATTCACAAGCTAGGGTCACACTATTCATAACCATTTTTATTCTTAACTGTTTTGGAGATCTAACCAGTACCATTGGATAGAGCATGTTATAAGCTTTCCAACGAATATTTATTTGCTAAATTTGGACTTATAAAACTCTAGGAATTTAAGTTTGAAAATACCATTTGAAACAGTTTTGAAATAAAAGAAAAAGGGCGGGAATTAATTAAAAACGAATCGGGTTGATTTCTAACCAAACGGGCCAAGCCTGAGCAGACCCCGAACGGGCCGGCCCAGAAAACGTTTCGCTGCGGGGCGGGGGAATAAAAATCGGTACTGACAGGTGGGGCCACGACGTCAGACCTAATTCAAAACCCGAATCGGTAAGTTATCGTCCGATCTCGATCTAACGGTTCACGATCATCTTCTTCCTCAGTCACAGCGGGGGCTCACCTGCGAGCAGAGACGAATGTTCGACGGCGATGGCGAGGCGTAGGGGAAGCAGGGCTCGACGGCGACGCTCGGGATCGGCTGCGGTACTCCTCCTCCTCCGATTCCCTGCAGAAGTTTGCCTCCCGGTGCTCGAACGCGGCGGCGCTGCTCCTGTCCAGTACCGCGCCGGCGAGGTTGGCTACGGCGAAGCAGAGCGAGAGGGAAGAAGCGGTGATGTCTGGGAGGTAGCTGGGAGTGAGGTGAGTGTCTGCGTTTGATCGACGGGGCTTTTTATAGGCCAGAGCGTCGGGGGCGAGCGCGTCCAGTGAACGACCGGCGCAGGACATGCTGGCGGCGTGCACGGGCGACACTGGCCTCGTCGGCGTTACTCGCGTGCTGGAAGGCTTCGGTCTCGGCCGCGGAGTGCTGTGGGTCGGCGCTGGCGAGGGCAGGGTGGTCGTCGACGTGCAGGCTGCTGGGAAGAAGAGCGGGGGGGGGTCCGGGGGTGCTGGCTTCTCTTCTCCTCCTTCTTCCAGGGCTTGGGTCGGGGCAGAGGGAACTGGGTTCGACCAGGGCACCGTCCAGAGGCATGGCAACAGGGCTACAGCGAGCTAGCACAGTGCAGCACAGTGAAGTTGGATTTGGTTTGATTTTCTTCTGCAGGTGTTCGACGAAATGCTTACAAGAACTAAAAATTCGAATTTTTCAAATTTGCCACTTTGGGTGCTCATCATATTGGATAAGGTACCCAGGCATATTTTTGTTCTGGAGAAATAATGAGTTTTGCAAAAATTTATATTTCAAATTTGAGTATAGTTGCTGTTTCAGATTCAAACTTTGGCTCAAGTTTGAGTGATGTTCCAATTTGAATTTTTGGTAGCTCTTTGTTGGTTGAGTTAGTCCATAACTTGGTTAAGCTCAACTAGTTGGCCAAACAAGAAGGTGAGCTGCAGATTTCTTAATATAAGGGCTCAAAGTGGTGTAGTCATTAATAGTTTCTAGATCATATTAACTTTATCTTTTTCTTACCTATTCTTATTTTTGGTTCTTTTGGTTCCTAATGTCTTTCTTAGTTGTTTCTCTTGGTTCCCTTAGAATTGTCTAACCAATGCTCAAGCAAAAAGAACACACATAAAATCATAGAAATACAAATAAAGAGAATGCATGTGTGCATGCAATATTGAAGAAAAAGTTTTATTTGGGTCCAATTTTTTGACTCTTTATTTAATAAGAGTTGGGTTACAAATTCTGAGTTGTTACAATCTTCCCCCCTTAAAAAGAATCTCGTCCCCGAGATTCACTAATTAAGAACTGAAAAGATTGGGAAATTCTTTCTGAAGGTAATCTTCTCGTTCCCAAGTGGCTTCCTCTTCGGTGTGATTACTCCACTGAACTTTCAGAAATTTGATGCTTCGGGTTCGAGTGGTTCGATAAGCTTCCTCAAGGATACGGATCGGCATTTCACGATAGGTCAAGTCCTTGTTGATGTCCACAGAACGGTGATCAATATTCTTGAAGACTTCGGGCTTCTCCGGAATTTCAAGACATTTCCGAAGTAACGACACGTGAAAGACATCGTGTACTTCAGACAATTCAGGGGGCATTTCCAACTGATAAGACACTTCTCCTCTGCGGTCTAGTATCTTGAAGGGTCCAATATATCTTGGGGCAAGCTTTCCTTTTACTTGGAATCTTTGCATTCCCTTGAGAGGTGATACTCTAAGATAAACAAAGTCTCCAATCTGGAAGGTCAGTTCTCGACGTCTCTTGTCGGCATAACTCTTTTGTCTTGATTGGGCTGCCTTGAGGTATTCACGAATCATGCGAACTTTCTCCTCGGCTTCTTGCAGAATATCCGGTCCAAAAATCTGGCTGTCTCCGGTTTCAGACCAATTCAAAGGGGTTCGACACTTTCTTCCATACAAAGCTTCAAATGGGGCCATTTGCAAACTGGCTTGATAACTGTTGTTGTAGGAAAACCCCGCGAAAGGCAGACAGTCTTCCCACTTAGCTCCATAAGCTAGAACACAGGCTCTCAACATATCTTCAAGTATTTGATTCACTCTTTCAGTCTGTCCATCAGTCTGAGGGTGGTAAGCGGTGCTGAAGGCTAATTTGGTTCCCAAAGCTTGATGTAAGCTTTTCCAAAATCTCGAGGTGAATTGGGTTCCTCGATCAGAAACGATGGTTTTAGGGATTCCATGCAAACTGACAATTCTGGATCGATACAGATCTGCTAGCTGATCTGAGCGATGAGTGGTCTTGACAGGAATAAAGTGGGCCACTTTGGTTAGTCTATCCACAATGACCCAAATAGAGTCATTTCCACGGCTAGACTTTGGAAATCCAGTGATGAAATCCATCCCAACAGATTCCCACTTCCATTCCGGAACTTGCAAAGGTTGCAGCAAACCAGCAGGACGTCGATGTTCAGCCTTGACTCTTTGACAGATATCACACTTGGATATAAACGATGCAATCTCGCGCTTCATTCCATGCCACCAAAATTGTTCCTTCAAATCTTGGTACATCTTAGTTCCACCAGGGTGGATGGAGTAAGGTGTCTCATGGGCTTCCTTCATAATTACTTCCTTCAATTCTGAGTCAGCGGGCACACAAATACGGCCTTTGTACCAAAGAACTCCTTGATCATCTTCTTCAAATCCTGGCACCTTGCCGGAACCAATTCTGCGCTTGATTCCTTCAATACTCTCATTTCCCTTCTGGGCTTCTTTGATTTGGCTCATCAAGGTGGGTTGAAACTCAAGGTTGGCGAGGAATCCTTGACTGACTAGCTCCAATCCAAATCTTTCAAACTCTTGGTGCAACATAGGTTGCTCTTCCTTGATCCTCATATTCAACGAACACGGCTTTCTACTCAACGCATCGGCCACTACATTGGCCTTACCAGGGTGATAGTGAATTTCCAGATCATAATCCTTGATCAACTCTATCCATCTCCTTTGCCTCATGTTCAACTCCTTCTGGGTGAAAATATACTTCAAACTCTTGTGGTCCGAATAGATCTCACAACGGTTGCCCATCAAATAATGCCTCCAAGTCTTCAGAGCTAGAACCACGGCTGCTAACTCTAGATCATGGGTTGGATAATTCTCTTCATGAGGTTTAAGCTGCCTAGAGAGGTAAGCTATGACCTTTCCTTCTTGCATCAGTACGCAACCAAGTCCAAGTTTGGAAGCGTCGCAATAGACATCAAAATTCTTGGTGATATCGGGCATGGTTAGGACAGGGGCGGTCACCAATCGCTTCTTGAGCTCTTGAAAACTCTCTTCACACTTAGGGGTCCATTCAAACTTCTTGTCCTTCTTCAATAATTGGGTCATCGGACGGGCAATACTAGAAAATCCTTTGACAAACTTGCGGTAATATCCCGCTAATCCGAGAAAACCTCTAACTTCCGTTTGAGTGGTAGGGGCTTCCCATTCCAGGACTGATTTGATCTTCTTGGGATCTACCGATATTCCTCCTGCTGATAGCACATGGCCTAAGAATCCAACTTCCTTCAACCAGAACTCACATTTACTGAACTTAGCATATAGCTGATGCTCTCTTAGGGTTTCTAGAATTAATCTCAAATGGGTTGCATGCTCTTCTTCAGATTTGGAGTAGATAAGAATGTCGTCAATGAAGACAACAACAAACTTATCCAGGAACTCCATAAAAACCTTATTCATGAGATTCATGAAATAAGCAGGGGCATTGGTCAATCCAAAGGACATTACGGTGTACTCATACAATCCGTATCGGGTAGTGAAGGCTGTTTTGGGGATATCCGTTGCACGGATCTTCAGTTGGTGGTATCCAGTTCTAAGATCTATCTTCGAGAATACTCGTGCTCCAGTCAATTGGTCAAACAGATCTTCAATCTTCGGGAGAGGATACTTGTTCTTGATGGTCACATCGTTAAGCTTGCGATAATCAGTGCACAGTCGGCTAGAACCGTCACTTTTATCCACAAACAGAACGGGTGATCTCCAAGCAGAAGAACTTGGTTGAATTAATCCTTTACTCAACAGGTCATCCAATTGCTTCTTCAACTCAACTAATTCAGCTGGGTTCATACGATAGGGTCGTTGGGCTATTGATCCAGTTCCGGGGATAAGCTCAATGATAAACTCAATATCCCGATCCGGTGGCATTCCGGGTAACTCATCGGGAAAGACATCCGGGTATTCACAGACGATGGGGACTTGCTCCAAAGTCGGTCCTGAGATACTCTTATGATATCTGGTGGTTTGGGGTGGTTTTACGGACACATGCTTGACTATGATTCCATTGCTACTCTTCATGGTGATGGTCTTTTTGGCACAATCTATCACTCCTTGATGAAAAGACATCCAATTCATACCAAGAACTACTTCCAAACCCTTGGTTCCCAACACTATCAAATCGGCTAAGAAAGCTATCCCATGGATTTCTATGGGCACTGCCAAGCAAGTACAACTAGCTTTTGTTACTGACCCGGGAATTTGCACAGACATGACATCTTTCAAGGGTGTGGGTTGAAGTCCACTTTTATCAACGAATAATTGGGTAACAAATGAGTGTGAAGCTCCAGAATCAAACAGGACTCTTGCAAGAACTGAGTTAACAGGGAACATACCAAGCACCACGTCGGTTGCTTCCTGAGCTTCTTCAACATTCATGTGATTCAGACGGCCCCGAGAGTGAGGCTGGTTCCTAGGTGGATAGTTCTTGCCATTTCCCACACGACGCTGTTGCTGAGCAGGGGCAGCAGTCTTGGATGCATCATTCAGCTTCTTGGGGCACTCATTGGAGTAATGCCCTTTTAGTCCACACTCATAACATGTAACACCAGACTTGTCACCAGGCTTGGGTAACACAGGGGCGCCATTTGGCCTTGGAGTATTGGTGTTGAAGTTGTTGCCACTAGGTCTTGGGGGTGCACGGTTGAAGTTGTTGCCGGGTGGGCGGTTAGGATAGTTGGGACGCGGAGCAGGTGCAGACTGCCTCATTGGTCTAGGGATGAAACCCATTGGTGCATTTCCCCTTGGCTTCTGCGAGTTGCTCGAGTTGCCTTGATACATCATACGGCGCTTGCGGTTCTCGGTAGCTTGCTTGAGTTTACCTTCCATCTGAATGGCAGAGTCAACCAATGACTCCAGGTCGGCAAAAGGAATGCTGACCAAGACACATTGCATCTCATCATGAAGTCCATCCAGAAACCTTTCTTGCTTCTTCTCAGTGGTGTTGGTGTCATCTGGGGCATATCTAGACAAGGTAAGGAACTTGTCACGGTAATCCACCACCGACATAGAACCTTGCTTCAGATTTCTGAACTCATCTCTCATCCGTTTTACCAATCCCTTGGGAACATGGGCTTTGCTAAACTTGCTCTTGAACTCTTCCCACGGCATCACATACCCTGGGACTTGCATGGCACGGGTGCTGTCCCACCAAGCTCTTGCCGCTCCAGCAAGATAGTGGGTGGTGTATAAGACCTTCTCGTTTTCCCCAACTTCGGCGACTGCCAAGTTGTTCTCCATAGTACGAAGCCAATCATCGGCATCTAAGGGCTCTTCAGACTTAGTGAATATAGGAGGGTTGGTGTTCTGGAAACTCCTTAACTTGGATCGGTGCTCTCCATTGCCATGGTTTTCTCCTTCACCATTGCCATTGCCATTGTTGTGGTTCGTTGCCATCTGGGTTAACTGCTGAAGAGTGGCCAAGTTGGCTTGGCGCTCAGCTCGGGCTGCTTCCCGGTCTTCCATGATCAATCTTAGCAATTCGGCCATTTCCGGGTTCGGGGGTGGGGGTGCTCGCGGCATCTGAAGATAAGGTGTGTAAGATAAGAGGGAAAAGCTAATTTGCTAAGATTTAAAGGTACATGGATGATGCAATTTTGTTTTACTAAGGCCTTAGAGGCCAAATTCAAATTTCATTCATCACTCATCAAACATATCATACATACGAGTTCACACATTACAAATGGTTTACATCAAACCATTGCGACTCGTCTACTAGAGAGGGGAATACAACTCACACCTACACGAAGTGATCATAAAGTGGAACTCATAGCTAGGTAATACGTGGATCTCGGACCTAAACAGCGGGCTCCTCGGGGTCTTCCTCCTCGTCGCTCACAATGAGTCCATTGTGACCACCATCCTCCGGATCGTCGAGGTCCTCCATGAAGTCATCCTCATCACTAATGAGGGCATTATCCTCCTTGCGGAGATCAATGCCTTCCTCCTCACCAAGGTGATCCTCAAGACTCTCAATGTACGCAGTTAATTCCGCCACATTGGCCTTCAACTCCTCAAGGTCCTGTTCCTTCTCATCGCGCTGGCGACGAAGGCTCTTGCGCTCCTTCGCAAGAATCCTGATAGTGCTCCTTGCTTCCACCAGTGCAACGTGCTCGAGGTTGGCCCTAGTACGGGCACGGTCGGCCTCCTGCTGAGTGGAGTATAGCAAGAAGTCCATGTGGTCGATGTAGGTACTCGGCTCATTCTGCCCGGGCATGTTTGCGGGACGCCCATCCGCATCACGCCGAGCAAAGTCCTTGAAGCGTCCTCCCTGAACCTCCTCAACGTGCAGTCCGCATCAGCGGGCGTGCATCTCCTGCATCGCTCGGACCAAACCATCGGCCCAAGTGTTCTCCACAAGCTCAAACTTGACCCTTGGAGAACCCAACATTCCCTTCTTGCCACGGCAACTAGCTCGGATGAGCCACCGTAGCTCTCCATCCGGGTGCTCATTGAGCACGGCTCCCTTGAACTCCGGGTACAAACGGTTCAGGAACAAGGTCAAAGTGGTGAGGTCGCGCTCGAAACAAAGGCTGCCACCTTGGCCCAACTGGTACTGCTCAGTGAATACCAGGGCCATCTACAAAATTTTAAATTAGTTCAAGTTAGTGATCAACTCAAGTGTGCAAAATTTTAAGTAAGCTAAAACTGAAGTATGTATAAAACTTTGTAACTAGAGAGGAAAGACTAAGCAATTTTTGCAACCGTTCTTGTATCTTTCTTTTATCAAGGTTTTGTTTTAACGCCCATTCTAACTAAGGTCTCCTATGGTCAGCCTAGGCTCTGATACCAACTTGTGACGACCTCAAATTTGATAACAAATTCGAAGTGCCCGCTATGTATTCCACCGCAATCCCAGAATCATTGTTGCGATATACATAACGTAGTTGGTAACCAGTTCCACAGACATTACAATACGATGATTCAAATACAATGGTCATATAGACCAAGTCATATTACAACACAATATAGCAGCGGAAATACCGTCTTCGGCCCATGCCTTCTCCCTACAGGCAATTGGCGACTCACGGAGACGAGCTTAGTTCTGGAACTCTTCTTCATACCCTTCCTCCTGGTATTCCTCCCCATAGTCTGGCCAAGTTGATAGCCAGGGACACAGCCGTGAGTACATTGGATGCACTCGCAAACCATCTTATAAATGAAGAGATGAAGTAGATATGCAAGGTTGGGTATAGTGGACTAAGCACTAAGTTGGTTTGCAAAAGCTAGTTTTATTTCCCAAGAATGCTCATTTGTAGAAAAGAGGTTTAGTTCTCTAAGTTCATTCTAAAGAGGAACTTCAATGTGTCAAGATCCCGGTCAAGTCATGTCAATTCAAATTCATGTCATTCACCAGGTTCACCCTTGTTCTTTTTATTCTTGACAAAAGCCAGGTAGAGTTTGCCAACCGTCCATGACCGAGGACTCGGCTATTCGAATAGTTTGAAAACCTCTGCAGAGGGGTACACTTTACCCACAAGATTCGATACATCTGCCGGGAGAAATCCACGGTTCGCTATACACAAAGGTATGCGGCTTTCAGATAATCAAACAAATTCTTTCACTTGCTCATCCTAGTATAGGATCCTTCCCTAGAGCCCGGGCTACGGACTCCCCGCTCCGGCGCCTCTAGTTATGCCCATCCCGGAGACCGGGTTAGTGGAATCCACTTGGTCAAGAAGTATCCGCCCGTGGAGTCCTTCCATGAAGATTTTATGCAAGACCTCCCATACTAAGATCAACAAGCTACGGATTAAGCCCCTACCCATATAGGGGTAACGTGGTTGTACGGTATAGTTGGCACCCATGTACATCACTCGTTGTCATTTGAGAAATACATTTCATAGTTCTTAGTCCAGATTATTTTCTTTCATAAAGCCATCAAGTAGGAGCAATCTCCCATTTCAAGTTTCAAGGTCAAGTCACCACCTTTCAAATGGGGTTCCTCCCGAGATAGCCTCAACCTTTATTAGCGACTAAGCAACTACATTGAGTGATAGTACTACTACTATGGTTGGATAAACTCAGCTTGATGCTCTTGATAACCAAGACATCAATATGCTTATATCATTCTACTCTAGCAATTCAATCATGCAATTTACTTCTATCATTCTACTCTAGCAATTCAATCATGCAATTTACTTAAAACAAGTAGAATGCAGTATTAAAACTAGGTAGTGGGAGTATGAATCAAAAGATGGCTTGCCTTGGTTGGCAAAGTGTCCGGGGTTCTCTTCTTCTTCTGGATAATAATAATCCCCTCCAATATCCTCCTCGGCAACACTAGCGTCTAATAACGAATAAACACAAACACACCATCACTTCACCAAGCTAACAACACACCAAGCACTCATGCTTACTTTCAAACAATATTCTTTAGGTTGTATTTTAATTCCGGTTGCAATTTGAGTCATGTTGCATTTTATGTGTTGGTAGATAAGTCCTTCTTCTAAGTTTTTCTTCAAGTGTGCATACTAGATTCTTTGCTAAGTGGCCTAGGTGGTTCACTGGTGCAGCATTGGGGTTGATTTAGGGTTACTAGGGCAAGTTTAAGTGGGAATGATCCACTAAGTGAAATGGGTAAAGAGGGCAATTACTTCTAAGTGTGCATTAGGGCTCTATCATTTTATGCTAACAAATAGGTTTGGGTTAGGGTCTAAATGGTCACACTAATATGGTTTGGGTAGATTAGTGTTGGCTAACAGTAAGAGGGGTCATTAGTAAGTTCACATTTTAATTTTCATGATTATTGATGGCTTAAATAATTTTCTAGAAATCTTTCATTAATTCACAAGCTAGGGTCACACTATTCATAACCATTTTTATTCTTAACTGTTTTGGAGATCTAACCAGTACCATTGGATAGAGCATGTTATAAGCTTTCCAACGAATATTTATTTGCTAAATTTGGACTTATAAAACTCTAGGAATTTAAGTTTGAAAATACCATTTGAAACAGTTTTGAAATAAAAGAAAAAGGGCGGGAATTAATTAAAAACGAATCGGGTTGATTTCTAACCAAACGGGCCAAGCCTGAGCAGACCCCGAACGGGCCGGCCCAGAAAACGTTTCGCTGCGGGGCGGGGGAATAAAAATCGGTACTGACAGGTGGGGCCACGACGTCAGACCTAATTCAAAACCCGAATCGGTAAGTTATCGTCCGATCTCGATCTAACGGTTCACGATCATCTTCTTCCTCAGTCACAGCGGGGGCTCACCTGCGAGCAGAGACGAATGTTCGACGGCGATGGCGAGGCGTAGGGGAAGCAGGGCTCGACGGCGACGCTCGGGATCGGCTGCGGTACTCCTCCTCCTCCGATTCCCTGCAGAAGTTTGCCTCCCGGTGCTCGAACGCGGCGGCGCTGCTCCTGTCCAGTACCGCGCCGGCGAGGTTGGCTACGGCGAAGCAGAGCGAGAGGGAAGAAGCGGTGATGTCTGGGAGGTAGCTGGGAGTGAGGTGAGTGTCTGCGTTTGATCGACGGGGCTTTTTATAGGCCAGAGCGTCGGGGGCGAGCGCGTCCAGTGAACGACCGGCGCAGGACATGCTGGCGGCGTGCACGGGCGACACTGGCCTCGTCGGCGTTACTCGCGTGCTGGAAGGCTTCGGTCTCGGCCGCGGAGTGCTGTGGGTCGGCGCTGGCGAGGGCAGGGTGGTCGTCGACGTGCAGGCTGCTGGGAAGAAGAGCGGGGGGGGTCCGGGGGTGCTGGCTTCTCTTCTCCTCCTTCTTCCAGGGCTTGGGTCGGGGCAGAGGGAACTGGGTTCGACCAGGGCACCGTCCAGAGGCATGGCAACAGGGCTACAGCGAGCTAGCACAGTGCAGCACAGTGAAGTTGGATTTGGTTTGATTTTCTTCTGCAGGTGTTCGACGAAATGCTTACAAGAACTAAAAATTCGAATTTTTCAAATTTGCCACTTTGGGTGCTCATCATATTGGATAAGGTACCCAGGCATATTTTTGTTCTGGAGAAATAATGAGTTTTGCAAAAATTTATATTTCAAATTTGAGTATAGTTGCTGTTTCAGATTCAAACTTTGGCTCAAGTTTGAGTGATGTTCCAATTTGAATTTTTGGTAGCTCTTTGTTGGTTGAGTTAGTCCATAACTTGGTTAAGCTCAACTAGTTGGCCAAACAAGAAGGTGAGCTGCAGATTTCTTAATATAAGGGCTCAAAGTGGTGTAGTCATTAATAGTTTCTAGATCATATTAACTTTATCTTTTTCTTACCTATTCTTATTTTTGGTTCTTTTGGTTCCTAATGTCTTTCTTAGTTGTTTCTCTTGGTTCCCTTAGAATTGTCTAACCAATGCTCAAGCAAAAAGAACACACATAAAATCATAGAAATACAAATAAAGAGAATGCATGTGTGCATGCAATATTGAAGAAAAAGTTTTATTTGGGTCCAATTTTTTGACTCTTTATTTAATAAGAGTTGGGTTACAAATTCTGAGTTGTTACATGTGTCCTTATGTGTAATATGAATATGTCTTCCATTAACCGAAAGTGCAAATTATATTGCAATGTTTTGGTGCACTCTAGAGAAAGAGTATTCTCGATAAGGGTGTTAAAAGGAAGAAAATAGAAGACCAAAATAAAGTTATTGACTTTATCTTGATAATGTCAGAATAGCGCAACAGAATATGTTGTGGAGCAAAGGTCTGCATTACAAAGGAGAAAATTAATGATGATGATCATATTATTTTCAATTGAAGTCCTTTATTGAAGAAAGTAGGATTCATGAATAATTTTGTGCCTGTTCGCAAAATATAATTTATGATTTACTTGTCATGTTATTAGAACAAGACATACCTATGAACTATGAAGAAAAGATGGTGGACCTAATGCGAGAAATGACTTGGAGTCATAAAATCCTATTAAGTAAAATTGTTACTTAATTCAAAATTACATTTAAGAGTGAAAAGTAAAAGTACTTGGTATTATTAAGTAAAATGTTACTTAAATCTTCCCAAATAATGCAAGATTATAAGGAAGAAATAAAACTTCTAATGAAAGACACAAAAGCTCGATTTGTCGCAAAAAATGTATTTCTGACAAATTCAATAAGTTGACTACAACATGTAGCGATGCTTGAGTCTTTTAGGTAATTAAATCCATTAGGTTGTCAAAATTGAAGTTCTTAAATTCATTTAAGGAAAGGCATGTTTTGAAAACCTTTTGTAAATTAATATCTCACAACTAGAAATCTTGATTTGATTTATGATCAAAGGATTTTGGAATTGTCCAAAATATCAAGAAGAGCTATAATTTACATTAAACTAAGTGGGAGCTAAATTAAATAGTTTCTCATCATTATATGTACGAGACATATTTTTTAGTAGGAGCTATGAAAGCTTTCTCAACTTATATGTGACAGACATATTTTTGAGTGGGAGCTTGAAGACATTCTTATATGTAGATGACATATTATGAATGGGCTAGTTGGTATTAAGAAATATTAATAATTGGTATTAATAGATAACTGGGAAACATTGATATCTATTAAGATAGATTGATATGTTGAATAAAACATTAAGTCGGTATGTTCTCTTAGTCGAAATTATGAACAAGTACAGAATGGAACAAAGTCAGAGGAAGCTCTTGGATGACTGAATGGCTAAAGGAAACATTGAGTTGGAACTCAATACAATAATAATGGTTGATAGATGCCACATTGTGAATGACATCTAAAACCGTATTATGTATACGACATAATGTGACCCAAGTTCTTAGATAGAAGAACACGTTCTGGAATGATTTGAGAATCATTGAACAAAGGATAAATTTGAAGAACAAGTTCTAGAACGATTTAAGAATCATTGAACAAAAGTTCGTTCTTGAGGTTCTAGGAAGAACAAAGGACATATTTCTAAACAGAAAAGTAAGCTTAGCCGCAAGTGCAAGTTTATGAGGTTTGGAAATTTGCAAAATTGAAGGCTTAGATAAATAGAAGCATGGTTAGACATCGAAGTTTCCCTTTTCACCTCTGATTGAATCTACATAAATTTAAAAGTTAGAGGCTACTTGAAAGTGGCAAGTATAATGTTATGGCTTAGAAAGTTTGTCTTCTATGAGTGTGTTTCTAGTATGGCGACAGAATGCCATCACTAGAATACAAAGTCTCACTCTTCTGCCAAAACATATATACATACTTAACAACATCATTTCATGATGGGATAATGCCAAACTGGTTGACAAGTTGCAAAGAATATAAAAGGTCTGAGTTGTACTTATCATTGAAACATTCTCTCACGAGCAAGCATGATCAAGAACACATATGTCTGATATGATATCATGATTGAATGTAGCTGGATTATTTGTACTCTAGTGCAAGTGGGAGACTGAAAGAATTATGCCCTAGAGGAAAATAATAAAGGGTTTATTTGCATATTCCAAAGAGTTCATAATAAGTTTAATACTGTGCCATAACTATGTCAGTCCGGAAACACCGATGCACATGTGGTATTAAACAACCAAGAGTTCCTAGTACACCTCTATACTAGCTCATTGGTCAACTGATGATCAGTTTCCGGATCATGTGACATATACATCAATTGACAATGAGGTTCATGCCATTGTTTAAATGTCATGATGGACATACCCAACATTATCATGTAACACGATCATGACACGATGTTCATGTTGCAATAATAAGAAATGTTGTAACATAATCCTTAGACTGTGAGATCATATTTAATCACTACTTTCGGAGGAGGCTTTGATTGCATCAACCGTCATTACCGTAAAGGGATTGACTAAAAAAGGTGTCTCTTGGGTTTCCAATGGAGTAGGTTGAGGCGTATGCATCAAGAGCGGGATTTTATCTTCCGTGTGACGAAAAGATACTCTAGGCCCACTCGGTGAGATTCATCCAATGTTGCAACATGTGACTAGGTCACGGGGATGGAATATCATAGGAATGAGTAAATGGCAATATCGGTAAACGAGATTGAACTAGTGAAAGGATCGTATGAGCGACTAGAGGGGGGGGGTGAATAGGAGCTACCCAAATTTTTACTTCTTTTCAAGTTAAGGCTAGACAAGAAGGTAAATTCTCTAGATGTGCTACTAAGTGAATTTACCTAGAGTGACAAGCAAGCTAGCAATAACAATATAAGTAAAGGTACGAGTAAAGGATAGAGGTAACCGCAATGGAGACACGAAGACACAAGGATGTATTCCCGTAGTTCCTTCCTTGTTACGGGAAGTACGTCTACGTTGGAGAGGTGTGGTGCCACAAAGGCCACCAACGCCACAAAGGCTCACCCTATTCTCCGGTGAACAAGCCACAAAGGCGAGTTCACGCTCCACTAAGCGATGCCCTTGAAGGCGGCACGACACCTTTACACAAAGTATTGGGGCAAGCTCCACAACTCAATTGGAGGCTCCCAATAGGCCCACCAAGCTCTTACACACAAAGTTAAGCTTGGAGGACGGCTTCTTCCGGCTAGGAATCCGATGAATCACATAAGTTACAAGCCCCTCAACAAAGCAAGGGGGGAAATCAAATCGCCTTGGTGGAAGAGTAGATCTAGGTCTTCTCCCTCAAATCCCAAAAGGGCTTTGAGTTCTATTAGCTAGGGAGAGAGATCTAGTGCTTTGAAGCATAGCAACAATGGAGGAGAGAGAGTGGAAGCCACAGCCTCTTCTTGAGGTAGAATAAGGCTTTATATAGTCCTCCACGAAATGTAGCCGTTGTTGGACGACTAGGGCCGGAGTCTCCGGCCTGGAGGACCGGAGTCTCCGCCCTAAGTGACTCCAGGGCCGGAGTCTCCGGCCAGAGACAAAAGTCTCCGGCCCAACTCCGGCCTGGTCACTGAACCGTCCGAGCCTTTAGCAAACCCCAACCCAGCCAGACAGACCGGAGTCTCCGGCCCCTGGGGACCGGAGTCTCCGGCCTCAGCATGCCGACCCGGAGTCTCCGGCCAGAGACAGAAAGTCTCCGGCCCAACTCCGGACGGGCATCTGAAGCGTCCGACTTTGGGGATTGCCTGGGCGAGTCCCCTAGGCCGGAGTCTCCGGCCACCACGGCCGGAGTCTCCGCCCTAGAGGAAGCAACAACAGCACTTCATTGATCCCCTCTCCACCATTTCCACCTTCGCGAAGCACCCTACAAGACAACTAAGCCCTAACACCACTACTGGACTACGGGCTTCGATCTTTTCTTCCTTTTTGGGGTGAACCTCCGCGAGATCCTGAATCAACCTAGAAAATCTGCAGAACTTTAATAGCATGGTTAATTCACCAAATGTTGTTAACAAACACCAAAATACATTTATTAGGGAAATGCTCTTTCAATCTCCCCCTTTTTGGTGTTTGATGACAACATACGGATTTGCAAGATATAAGCACAATAAATTAAAATATATAGCCAAAGCTCCCCCTACTTGTGTGCACAATACCATTTGCATTTGAACATGAATCCACACAAGTAAGGATCATCACTCCCCCTATATATTTCACAATTATACCATGAGCTAGTAAAACATATGAGACTAACCACAAGCATAGAAGTAAGACTAACAAGATAGCACACATTAATAATAGTCTTACTAGCAATAGAGGAACTTAAGTCTCACAATTATAACGTACCACACACACGATAGTTCAACACTAAGATAGATGAGACACAACATGAAAGTCCATGAAGTTGTGTCTCGACCAAAGCAAAGGCAAATCCAAATTCAAATAAACCAACCCATGGCAAATCCCAACGAAGACATCCTAATAGAGCTACTTCTCCCCCTTTGGCATCGAGACACCAAAAAGGGAAAAGAGCGATGCTACACGCCCATGAGATCACTCATCGTCTTCATCCTCGGGCTCGTCCTCGGAACCGGCATTGAAGTCCTCATCTCCTTCTTCAATATCATCAGAAGCCATGGGCTTCTTGCCATGATGCACATTGGAGGTGCCAGAGGTGACCTCCTCAAAGGCTTGCCAGTCAGTCAGACCCTTGCTCCACTTGCCATAGGAGTGAGTGCCAGATGATGAAGAGGAAGGAGGTGATTCCACATAGCCCGGTTGAGACTTCCGAAACTCCTTGTGAAGAACTTGTTGATTGTCATTCAAGTGCTTTTGGGCAATGTAGCTCTCATATTGCTTGTGACGGATGTCCACATTCATGCAAAGCACATTCCTTTGGAACCAATTGAGCTTCTTATATTCTTGACCAAACTCATTGTTGAAGCTAGAGCCGGCATTGCTAGCATTCTTCATCCTTGGGCCCCTCCTAGTTGAAACTCCTTCGGCAAAGGCATCATCATCTTCACCTCTCACCGGAGCAAATGGTTCCTTGGAGTGACCGGTGGGTTCTTTGCGTTGAAGCTTCACAACCTTGTGATTCACAAGGTTTGTCGTGAGAAGAGGAAGGTTGAGTTGTTGAGCATGAATGAGCTTCATGACAAAGGGGGCATAAAGAGGAGTCTTCTTGTTGAGAATGCAATCATTGATCTCCTTGTGAATGAAATCCATCACATCAAGTGGCTCAACATGTGCGGTTTCCCCTTTGCAATAGACTTCATGTGAGTAGGCCAAGAGATTCACCAAGGCCCCATGAATAGCATCAAAGTTACCGGCTTGAGGGGCAATGGAGGCCCAGAATATGTGGAGCAAGATGTTGGACCATTTGGATAGCCCAAGGGTGCCCCCAATGACAATCTTCTTATCATCCCCGGTGTAGAGAGGAGCAAGCTTCTTCTTCTCATAGTACTCACCATCCACATGCATCCTCATGCCACTAGGAGTAGTAGCATCACGAAACTCATACCCAAGGAGAGCGGCAAAGTCCATGAAGTTGGAGTGACAAACCTCTTCTCCGGTCATCCAAGTCATGGGGATCTCCTCACCATCCCCAAGAACCAAGGTAGCAAAGAACTGATGGACCAATGTGATGTTATAGGGCTCTTGAATCTTCATGAGTGGATGGAGCCCAAGCTTGCGAGTGATCCACACGGCCTCTCCGAAATATGCACTGTGCTTGGCAAAATGAGAGAAGTCCATGACCGTCTGAGGACAAACCGGATACTTCTTGAGAGAAGCATATAATTCCTTCATGATCAGCTCTTGCTCTTTGCGGACAAAGCAACGGTCATGAGAGTTGCGCGGGAGAGTGTACATGTCCCTCTTCCTCATCTCAACATATTCAGATGATGACATCCCTTCCAAAGTCACAAGGCTATTGAACTTGACCTTCTTAGCTGTCTCAGCTCGTTCGTCCTTAGCCATCCTAGTCTTGAGCTTCTTAGCATCCCTAGCTTGCTGAGTAATGACAGACCTCTGAGCAAGAGCCCCTGTGGCGGGATTGACAACCAACTTGTCCTTGCTGTGAGCGGCCGGTTTCCGAGAACCACCTGCACCTGTGAATGAGTGAGGAAGATAGCAAGGTTGAGGTGACATGTCCTAGAATCAAAAAGTAAGCAACTATGCTGTGACTAGTGCACCCAGGCCTGATCTAGCCGGAGTCTCCGGGGACTCGGGCCGGAGTCTCCGGCCAAAGCCGGAGACTTTGCGTCCAGGCCGGAGTCTCCGGCCACAGGGGCCGGAGTCTCCGGTTGGATGCAGGAGCCCGAGCCTAGGAGACCACATTGAACAAATCGAGTGCAAAATCCACAATAAAGTTGCTAAGAAGATGATTGATAGCCACTAGAAGGTAGTACACCAATTCAAACTAAGGGAAACAAGCACATCTCATAGATCTAGAGAGAACTAGATGGAGGAGATGGAAGGCAAGTTTACCGGAGTCCATGGCACAAAATCGATCGGTGGGATTCATCCCACACCTCCAAGGAGTTGATTTGCCGGTGGCACGGCGGATCCCGAAGCTTGGAGAGGCTCCGGGGGGCGATCTATGGCAATGGGGGCGGCAGGGGGAGAGCAGGGGCATGGGGGTGGATGGGGAAGAATGAACCGTTCTTCCCCACCCCGTGCCCTAGTTATTTGGTTCGAAACTGCCCGGCCAGAGTCTCCGGTACTTACCCCGGAGTGTCCGGCCCACCGGAGTCTCCGGGCTGTAAACCCCGGAGTCTCCGGCCCCATTGACAAGATCAGCATATATGGTGTAAAAAGGACATGTCATTTAGAGTTTAAGTATGTTTGAGGATGAGATAGGCTTGGGATGGAAACATTGTCACTGTGTGGTACAAAATGCTCATGTTTGCAAACATGCAAATAAAATCAAATAAGACCAAACATGAGCATGTTCCCATAAAAAATAAGACAATAAAATCAAATGGGAAACTCCTCCACTAGGGAGGTTGGTGACCAAAAGGCCACCATGTATGAGTATATAGGTATGGCACCGCGAAGATATATCTTGGGCCCAAAACCTAGACTCATCGATTAAGCTCAAAAATGTCACAAATGACAAGATAGAACAATACGCTTACTATTGGCATTATGGGGGGAGGGATAGTCCAATCAATTAGGACCACACTCCCCCTATTTCCATGCCCACATCTAGAACAACACACAAGTTAGAGTATGGGAGTAAATGCACCTAGCTCAAGCCACATTGCTTGAATCAATGATATTTAGTTCATGCCTCAATTCCCGGAATCTTGCTTCATCAAGAGGCTTTGTGAATATATCGACAAGTTGCTCATGAGTGCCAACATAAGATAGATCAATATCTCCACGGTTGACATGATCCCGAATGAAATGATGACGAATCTCAATATGCTTCGTCTTGTTGTGTTGCACCGGGTTGTGAGCGATCTTGATTGCACTTTCATTATCACATAAAAGAGGCACTTTGTCAAAAATGACACCGTAATCCTTTAAAGTTTGCCTCATCCATAAGATTTGTGCACAACAACTAGCCGCGGCTACATATTCGGCTTCGGTGGTAGAGAGAGACACACAATTTTGTTTCTTAGATGACCAACACACCAAAGACCTACCAAGAAATTGGCAAGCCCCGGAGGTTGATTTCCGTTCCACTTTGTCTCCCGCCCAATCCGAATCCGAGTAACCTACAAGATCAAAACTTGCTCCCTTTGGATACCAAAGACCAAAGTTAGGGGTATTCACTAAATATCGAAAGATTCTCTTGACCGCCACCAAGTGGCTTTCTTTTGGTGCGGCTTGAAAACATGCACAAACTCCCACACTTAACATAATGTCCGGTCTAGATGCACAAAGGTAAAGCAAGGAACCAATCATAGATCTATAAAGTTTTTGATCCACTTCTTTACCATTAGGATCGAGATCAAGATTAACCTTTGTTGGCATGGGAGTCTTTGCCCCTTTGACTCCTATCATCTCGAACCTCTTGAGCATGTCTTGGGTATATTTGGCTTGGTTCACAAAAGTCCCTCCCTTCAATTGTTTGACTTCAAATCCAAGGAAGAACTCTAACTCCCCCATCATAGACATCTCAAACTTGTCGGTCATGAGCTTGGCAAACTCATTATTGAAAGCTTTGTTAGTAGAACCAAATATAATATCATCAACATATAATTGGCAAATGAAAAGCTCCCCATTGACTTTCTTAGTAAAAAGAGTGGGATCGATCACCCCAATCTCAAAACCACGATCAACCAATAACTCTTTAAGGTGCTTGTACCACGCACGTGGGGCTTGTTTGAGGCCATAGAGCGCCTTATCAAGTTTGTAAACGTGGTTAGGAAACTTAGGGTTTTCGAAGCCCGGGGGTTGCTTCACAAAAACCAATTCATTTAAGGGACCATGGAGAAATGCACTTTTAACATCCATTTGTTGAAGTTTAAAGTTATGATGTGATGCATATGCAAGTAAGATGCGAATGGATTCAAGACGGGCAACGGGAGCGAAAGTTTCACCAATGTCAATACCCTCAACTTGGGAGAAACCTTGAGCCACCAATCTTGCCTTGTTACGAATGACAATGTGATACGTCTCAAACATATCTATAATTTTTGATGCTCCATGCTTGTTTTTACACCATTTGCCTATTGTTTCGTTACACTTAGTGGCACTTTTATGCATTTTCCGGAACTAACCTATTAACAAAGTGCCACAGTGCCAGTTTCCTGTTTTCTGCTATTTTTGTGTTTCAGAGTGATACACAGGAAATATTCTCGGAATTGGACGAAACAAGTTCCTGAAGTCTTATTTTTCCCGGAAGCTTCCAGACATCCGAAGGAGAGACGGAGAGGGGCCACCAGGGCCCCACACACAGGGCCGGCGCGGCCAGGCCCCTGGCCGCGCCACCCCTGTGTGAGGGCGCCTGGCTCCACCTCTGACGACGCCCCTTCGCCTATAAAGACCCCCCGACGGAAAAAACCTAAGTACCCGATCAGATTTCCAGAACACATCGCGATCCGCCGCCACCGTCGACCCGAAGATCGGGAGGGTCCAGAAGCTCTTCCCGGCACCCTGCCGGAGAGGGGAATCGCCACCGGAGTTTTTCTTCATCGCCATGCTTGCCTCCGGAGCGATGAGTGAGTAGTCTACCTTGGACTATGGGTCCATAGCAGTAGCTAGATGGTTGTCTTCTCCACCATGTGCTTCATGTTTAGATCTCATGAGCTGCCCTACATGATTGAGATCACCGTTATGTAATTCTATGATGTTGGTTTGTTGGGATCCGATGAATATTGGTGTTTATGATTAAGTTGCTGTACTGAATTATATCTTTTGTTATCTCTATGTTGTTTATGATCTTGCATGCTCTCCGCTGTTAGTAGCTATCTTGGCCGAGTAGTTGCTAGTGACTCCAAGAGGGGGTATTTATGCTCGATAGTGGGTTCATGTCTCTATTTCACCTGGGGGAGTGACAGAAACCTCTAAGGTGGTAGATGTGCTATTGCTACTAGGGAGAAAACAACATTCATATGCTCAAGGGCATATGCTTTGTTTACATTACACACTTTGCTTAATGCAATTATCTGTTGTTCGCAACTTAATACTACTGGGGTGTTCGGATTGATATCCCCGGGAGTGGATTATTAGTCATAGATGCAGTTGGATGGCGGTCTATGTATTTTGTTGTAATGCCCAGAGTAAATCTCATAGTGATCTTCTTGACATATCACGTTTATCTTTATTCTATCAATTGCCCAACTGTAATTTGTTTACCCAGCATGTTATTTTATCTATGGAGAGACACCACTAGTGAACTGTGGACCCCGGTCCTATTTTAATCATATTGCAATCACCTGTTTACTTTTCCCGTACTATTTACTTTACTCGCATACTATATTGTTTTACACTCGATACGCTCATAATCTTTGTTTCAAGCAAACCGGTGAGATTGACAACCTCATCGCAAGTTGGGAACAAAGTACTTGGTTGTGTGTGTGCAGGCTCCATATCACCTTCAGTCGTCGCCGTCTCTCCTCTCCTGATCGATAAACCTTGGTATCTTAACTGAGGGAAAACTAGCCGCTACACTCATCATACCTTCCTCTTGGGGTTCCCAACGGGCTGGTCATTCACCACGCACAAGGACTTACTGCTCCCACGTCAACTAAATGCCACAGTCTTTTCTGGCGCCATCACCGAGTAGCAGCCTCTTTTCTGGCGCCGTTGCCGGGGAGGAAGAGAAGACTTCTGCGAGGGGAGTTTTTCGCACACACATCCTTTACTTTGTTATTGTTTTGCTTTACTTTATTTATTTTACCTGCATTGCTTCTTATCAAAAACCCAAAAAAATTAGAATCCTTGGTAGTTGTTTTTACTTTACTTTAGTTTATCATGTTGTTCCCTAAGTTTGTTATGGAGGACCTCTCAGTAGGTAGTGGTTCAATTATTGGAAATAGAAACATTGAGGAGTTCTTTAATCACATTAGTATGCATGAGGAAGTTGAGGAAAAGTCTTGGATTGAGCTTGCTCCTAGTATTGAAGTTGCTTCTGTTTGTTTAATTGATATGTTGGAAACTAGGTTTGCTAGTCTCAATCCTTATATGCAATACATGTTCCTCAAGCTTCATGAAATTGAGGATCCCGAAAAGAAAGCTTTTATCTTGGAAACTCTGCGCCCAGAATTTAAGGATATCGTTGTTGAAGCTAGGAAGGTTCTTAAACGTTTTAATAAACTCGGTTCTCCTATAAATGTTATTAGTACAGATGATAAAGAGGCCAAAATACCTATTCCTTGCAAGCTTTTGGGATTGAGTGAAGCTTTTGAAAATAATTTTGATTGGATTTGTCCTGAAAATCTTTTTGATGAAAGTAGTGTGCCAAAGAATGATCACAAAGAGTCTTCTAAAACTTATGTGGATGAAATACAATGCCTTATTGACAAGACCTCTGCTGTTGATCTTAATGCTTCTGCTGAAAATACTTGATTCGCAATTTTCTGCGCCTAGCTCAAAGGCGTTAAAGAAAAGCACTGTTGGGAGATAACCCAATGTTTTCTTTTCAGTAATTTTTCTTTTATTTGAGTCTTGGAAGTCGTTACTACTGTAATGACCGCTCCTTATCCTTTTTATTTCGTTTTTGTGCCAAGAGAAGCCTCTAATTTGAGCGAGGTAAAGATTTGGGGTTATTGCTGTCCTGAAACTGTTTTCGGTGCTGCACCGTAAAAATTCGTATAAATTCTCTGTTTATATTTTGGACCTGCGATTTATTGTGCATATGCCCCAGGTTATATCCAAACTTTTCTTAGTTGAACACTTTTTGATTTGGGCAACAGAAAATCCCTCAAAAATTCGTCCTTTGTCAGCTGTTCTGTTTTGACAGATTTCTGCCAATATTTGTTTTTGCCATTTTATCGCTTTCTTTTGAGTTCTTTTTTATCATGGAACTCTTGTGGAAGTTGCTACGGTAGTATATACTTTATATGTGGTGGTTTTGAGTTGAAACCTGAAGCTAAAAGAGGTTGAATATATTTTATGCTTGCACTAATGTTGCTAATAGAATTGTGTTTAGTTTTGTATGAAGGAAGTTTTCAAGTGTAGGGATTGGAGAATGATGAGATGAGTTGAAGAATAGACAAAAGCTCAAGCTTGGGGATGCCCATGCATCACCCCAAGAAATATCCAAGAAGTACAAGCGTCAAAGCTTGGGGATGCCCCCGAGGCACCCCTTCTTCATCGGCAAAAATCAGGTCACCTTTCAAGACACTATATTTTTATTGCTTCATGCACTATGTGTTTTTCTTGGAGCGTCAGTTGTTTTAGTTTTCTTAGTTTGTTTAGTTTGTTTGTTTGCTGCAATAAATGGTTGGACCCCAACAAATTTCCTTTGGAGGAGATGTACTCGTTTTCATTTGCAAAGAATGCTCTAGTTTTCACTCTTATTAAAAATCGAGCATTCTACTTTTTCTGCTGCTGCTTTTGGTTTTCGTTTTCGCCTTGATTTGCGTTCAGATCTTGTCATATCTTTTCATCAAGGTGTATTTTTGCCTCTGATCTTTATTGGTTTTCATCAAAAGAGGTGTTTATAAAAATTTCAAATGGTGTTGGAAAAGAGAAAAAGCTTTGTGCAAAATAGTGGTACAAGAAGGAGCTTGTGTAGACTGCGGCTTAGGCTTTTTCATGTCATGCTTGATGTCTTTTTGATAGTATGCTTAGTGGTTTTTCTGTAGCATGACTTGTCTCAAATAACTGAGATTGCTTAATGAGCCTTTGAAAAAATCATGCGTTGTTTTTATTGTATGGAAGCATTATTTTGGTTTTCTCCTTGATGCTTTATTTGGGTTGACTTGGCGCATGCTCACACATGTTAGACTCATACAAAGTCGCCGTTAGCCTTCATGATCATTTAGTTTTTGACTTTTGATGCCATCTTATGCTTCTTTTAATGTCGCTTTGTCGCTTTGCATGATTATGGCCATTATTGCTCTCTTAGTTGGTCGCTCCCAGTCTTTTGCTAGCCCTCACCTTGTACTGAGTATGAGCTCTACTCGTGCATCCAACTCCTAAAAGCCAAAGTTTTCCATTGTGTCCACTATAAACTCCTATGCATGGTATTTGTAAGCCATTCCAAAGTAAATTTTCATGTGCTACCTTTCAAAAAAAAACCTTCAAAACACTTCTCGTTTTGTGACACTGTTTTCAGCTCATGGGGACGTAGTGGTCGGATTTGCTATCTTCCATATTGCTTATTCCAAAAAGAAAAAAAAAGAAAAAAAAAGAAAAAAGGCACTCCTCCAAAGAATGTGAATGTTGGTGGGCACCCGATGGAATCGGTTAGCCATGGTATGTGAAAGGAAAAAGGTGGGGAGGAGTGCCAAGCTTTATAAAAAGAGCACAAAAGTGCCAATCTCTCTCTCAAAAACTTGCTTCATTTTTGTATGGAAGATAGTAAGAACCCCATTGCTAGTCGTTGACAAAAGCAACCACCTCTCAAAACCCAAGTTTTATCTCTGTTTTACAAATGAAAAGCTCTAGCACATGCTCAATCAATGCTTTCCTCTGCGAAGGGCCTTTCTTTTACTTTTATGTTGAGTCACCACCTTCTTTCTTTATGCACCATTAAGAGAGCATAGTTGTCATTCTTAGTGTGATATGCATTGTCCCAAAGTTCATTGATTGATTCATGATGATTGGTTTCACTTGTTCTTAAATTATTTGTATCTAGTCGCCCTCTTAAACTTGAAGGTGTCCTATGCATTTATGTTTTGCTCTCTTTGAAGGACAAGCTGAAAACCAATTGTATGTTTTTCCTTATGATTTGAACACACGTTTGACTTTCATTGTTTCATTATCATGATCTTTTGTTTGTGTTCATTTGCATGTTTACAACATGGTTGCTAAGTTCTTATTGTCATGATTATATCTTCATGCCCATGTTTTAAGTTCTATTGATCCCAGCTCACCAATGCTTACATATATGATCAAGATTGTGTAGGTGCATGTCACCTCAAAAATTATTCTTTTGTTATCACTTACCTACTCGAGGACGAGCAGGAGTTAAGCTTGGGGATGCTTGATACGTCTCAAACGTATCTATAATTTTTGATGCTCCATGCTTGTTTTTACACCATTTGCCTATTGTTTCGTTACACTTAGTGGCACTTTTATGCATTTTCCGGAACTAACCTATTAACAAAGTGCCACAGTGCCAGTTTCCTGTTTTCTACTGTTTTTGTGTTTCAGAGTGATACACAGGAAATATTCTCGGAATTGGACGAAACAAGTTCCTGAAGTCTTATTTTTCCCGGAAGCTTCCAGACATCCGAAGGAGAGACGGAGAGGGGCCACCAGGGCCCCACACACAGGGCCGGCGTGGCCAGGCCCCTGGCCGCGCCACCCCTGTGTGAGGGCGCCTGGCTCCACCTCTGACGACGCCCCTTCGCCTATAAAGACCCCCCGACGGAAAAAACCTAAGTACCCGATCAGATTTCCAGAACACATCGCGATCCGCCGCCACCGTCGACCCGAAGATCGGGAGGGTCCAGAAGCTCTTCCCGGCACCCTGCCGGAGAGGGGAATCGCCACCGGAGGTCTTCTTCATCGCCATGCTTGCCTCCGGAGCGATGAGTGAGTAGTCTACCTTGGACTATGGGTCCATAGCAGTAGCTAGATGGTTGTCTTCTCCACCATGTGCTTCATGTTTAGATCTCATGAGCTGCTCTACATGATTGAGATCACCGTTATGTAATTCTATGATGTTGGTTTGTTGGGATCCGATGAATATTGGTGTTTATGATTAAGTTGCTGTACTGAATTATATCTTTTGTTATCTCTATGTTGTTTATGATCTTGCATGCTCTCCGTTGTTAGTAGCTATCTTGGCCGAGTAGTTGCTAGTGACTCCAAGAGGGGGTATTTATGCTCGATAGTGGGTTCATGTCTCTATTTCACCTGGGGGAGTGACAGAAACCTCTAAGGTGGTAGATGTGCTGTTGCTACTAGGGAGAAAACAACATTCATATGCTCAAGGGCATATGCTTTGTTTACATTACACACTTTGCTTAATGCAATTATCTGTTGTTCGCAACTTAATACTACTGGGGTGTTCGGATTGATATCCCCGGGAGTGGATTATTAGTCATAGATGCAGTTGGATGGTGGTCTATGTATTTTGTTGTAATGCCCAGAGTAAATCTCATAGTGATCTTCTTGACATATCACGTTTATCTTTATTCTATCAATTGCCCAACTGTAATTTGTTTACCCAGCATGTTATTTTATCTATGGAGAGACACCACTAGTGAACTGTGGACCCCGGTCCTATTTTAATCATATTGCAATCACCTGTTTACTTTTCCCGCACTGTTTACTTTACTCGCATACTATATTGTTTTACACTCGATACGCTCATAATCTTTGTTTCAAGCAAACCGGTGAGATTGACAACCTCATCGCAAGTTGGGAACAAAGTACTTGGTTGTGTGTGTGCAGGCTCCATATCACCTTCAGTCGTCGCCGTCTCTCCTCTCCTGATCGATAAACCTTGGTATCTTAACTGAGGGAAAACTAGCCGCTACACTCATCATACCTTCCTCTTGGGGTTCCCAACGGGCTGGTCATTCACCACGCACAAGGACTTACTGCTCCCACGTCAACCAAACGCCACAGTCTTTTCTGGCGCCATCACCGAGTAGCACAATGCCATTTGCATCTTGCTTGTTCTTGAAGATCCACTTGGTCCCAATGACATTACGGCAATCTTTAGGCCTTTCTACTAGAGTCCAAACTTTGTTGCGCTCGAAGTTGTTGAGTTCATCATGCATGGCATCAAGCCAATCCGGATCCTCAAGCGCCTCATAAACTTTCTTGGGTTCTACACAAGAGACAAAAGCATGATGAGAGCTAAAGTTAGAAAGTTGCCTCCTTGTGGAGACACCTTTACGAACACTCCCAACCACATTTTCCAAGGATATGCTTCTTCGTCGAAGAATGGACTCAAGCTTCTTCTCACGGCGAGTGCGAGCCTCAAGAGGAGATTCTTGAGAGACTACTTGATCATCTTCATGATCACTGTTCTGGTCCTCGCCTTGACCAGTTGGATTGCCTTGATCATCAAGTGGCCCATAGCCACGGAATTCCGAAGGATCTTCATCAAGGCCTTGATCACCCCCGGAGACTCCGGTATCCATACCCGGAGACTCCGGTATAGGCCGGAGAGTCCGGACCACAGGGGCCGGAGACTCCGGGCAAGATTGCTCGGGGGGATGATCTTGAGGTTGAGGGTGCGCAGCTTGTCTTTGGTCAATGTCCTATGGGTGTTCAGCAGGTGAAGGCTCCACTTGTGTAGAGCATTGTCCTTCTCCTTCGGCCAAAAGGTGTCCCTCAATGGGCCGGAAGAATCCGACACCCATTCTTCTTATGGCTTGGGGAGGAATTTCGTCACCTACATCACGAACACCACTTTGTCCCACAAAGGAACCATTATCTTCATCGAACCTCACATTACAAGTCTCTATAACATGCCCGGTGGACTTGCTATAGATCCTATAGGAATGTGAGTCCGTGGAGTAACCAACAAAGATACCCTCTATAGCTTTAGAATCAAATTTTGACAAACGAACACCTTTCTTGAGATAGAAACACTTACAACCAAATACCCGGAAGTACATGATGTTGGGCTTTTGCCCTGTAAGAATTTCATATGGAGTGTTGTTCAAGTTCTTGCGGAGATAAAGCCGGTTGGTGGCATGGCATGCGGTATTAATAGCTTCGGCCCAAAAGTTGTATGGTGACTTGAACTCCGCCAACATAGTTCTTGCCGCATCCATAAGAGTCCGGTTCTTCCTCTCGGCAACTCCATTTTGTTGCGGGGTATATGCAGCGGAATATTGATGTTTGATACCCGCAGCACTAAGAAACTCATTTAGGGAGTAGTTCTTGAACTCGGTGCCATTGTCACTTCTTATAGTCAATATGGTGGTATTGAATTGACGCTCAACTTCGGTGGCAAAGTCTTTGACGGTTTGTTGGGTCTCACTCTTGAACTCAAAGAAATAAACCCAAGTATATCTTGAATAGTCATCGAAAATCACCAAGCAATACTTCTTGCCACCAAGACTTGCATAAGTGGGAGGTCCAAAGAGGTCCATGTGAAGGAGCTCCAAGCACCTCTTGAAAGAGATAATAGTCTTGCTCGGATGGCTTGTTTCATGCATCTTTCCTTCAATACATGCCCTACAAACACGATCTTTGGCAAAAGAAACATCCTTTAGTCCGAGTATGTGGCCGCCAGTGTAGAGATTTTGCAAAGCTCTCATATTGACGTGGGCTAACCGGCGATGCCAAAGCCATCCCACGTCGGCCTTAGCAATTAGGCATATCGCGGCCGTAGTGGGTTTCTCCGAGAAGTCCACCACATACAAGCCATTTTCGACATACCCAACAAAGGCAACCTTGAGAGACTTACTCCATATGACGACCACAATATCAACATCAAAATATGTGGCATAGCCCATAGTAGCAAGTTGATGAACGGAAAGTAAATTATAACCAATGGTTTCGACAAGAATGACATTCACTAGGGACACGTCCGGAGTGATCACCACCTTACCGAAACCAAGTACCTTAGAGGATGATTTATCACCATATGAGACCGTGACATTTGAAGTATTTGGCTTTAGATCTTCCACAATATTTTTGCTTCCGATCATGTGGCTTGTGGCACCACTATCAATAATCCATTTTCCTCCTCCGGAAGCAATGTCCTACAAGAGATCAATTCTTGGTTTTAGGTCCCCATTTTTGGATGGGTCCTCTTTTGTTAGTCACAAGAATCTTAGGTACCCAAATAGCATATTCAAAGTAGCCATCAGAGGGACCAACATATTTAGCATAGACATCACCATAATAATCCCTAAGAAGAACATAATGAGGGTTATATTTTCCTGCAAAATCATTGTGAGTAGGGCCGGAGACTCCGGTCTTTGGGAGCGGAGACTCCGGGCTAGATGAACTAGCCGGAGACTCCGGACCCTTTGACCCGGAGACTCCGGTAACTTCGACCTTCTCCTCCTTCTCCTTTCCCTTGAGCTCCTCCCACTCCTCCTCTGTGTAACAAATATCAAAAGGGACACGAGGGGTAGGAGCAGCAGCAGGCTTGGACTTGTTCTTGTTCTTCTTCTTATTCTTCTTCTTCTTTGAGGGCTTGGCCACCAAACCAAGATCCCCTTTCTTTGAGGACTCGGCAACAAATCCGAGGCCCTCCTTACCCTTGAACATTCTTTGATTGTTCAAGAGATCATTGAGATTCTTCTCTCCTTGAATGCAAGTAGCAAGGCCCTTAGCAAGATCGGCCTTCAACCTATTGTTCTCCTCAATGATATCATTATGATCACAAATAGAGTTAGAAGAACAAGGAACTTCAATAACTTGCATTGGTGGGACTTTAGATTGTTCAATAGTTAGTTGAATTTGAAGTTGTTCACGAATCTTGGTGAGATGAGAGAATTTGCCTTCCAAAGCCTTGTGGGCTTCTTCAAGCTTCTCAAACTTCTCATGAAGATCATTATGACCAACGTCAAATTCAACTTTCTCCCTTTTAAGCAACTTGACCATAGCAAGAGCATGGTCACGTTCTTTAGTGAGTTTTGACAAGATTAGATTATGAGACTCTTCTAGTCCCAACAATTTCTCCTCTAAAGAGACTCTCAAGTTTTGCTCTTCTTTGAGCTTAATTGATAGAGAGCCAATATCATCGGCGGCTAATCTTTCCAACTTCTCCTTCTCCTTGATAGTGTCATGGGCATCACCAATTTCACACATTAGTGTCTCAAAGTATATCTTGGTTGGCCCCTTCATGTTAGCGAGAAAATCATCACAAGAAACTAGTTCTTTCTTAATCTTAAGACTACTCACATCATCCATAGAGGTAAAATTGGAATGAGATGATGAAGGAGTAGGTGATGATGTTACCTCCGAGGCCTTGGCCATAAGACACTTGTGGGTGGTGATGATGGCGTTCTCATTTTGTGAGTTGAAGAGGGATGTAGGTGGAGTGGAGACAATGGCAATGGCGGCCACTTCTCCATTCTCTTCATCAACGGAGTCATCATCATCGGACCCGGAGTCATACTCTTCATGAACCACCAACACCCTTTCTCCTTTCTTCTTGTTGTCCTTGTTCCCATGCTTCTTGGATGGATAGAACTTTGATGACCGGCGCTTGGGGATGAGCCGGCCTTCATTGTCCTCCTTGTTCTCATAAGGACATTCGGCGATGAAGTGCTTGATTCCTCCACAATTGTAGCAATGCCTCACTTTAGAGTCACCACCCTTCCTTGGAAAGGATTTGAACTTGGATCCCTTCGTCTTGTGCTTGTTGGCATCCCAAAAAGCATTTGCATTGAGAGCCAAGTGTTCATGAAGTGCAAACTTGAGATCTTCCGGAGACCAACACTCTTCTTCATATATTTCTTCTTCTCCTTCACCTTGCTTGGACACTACCTTGGCCTTGAGAGCAAGATTGTGAACTCCTTGTCCGGCAAGAACACGAGCTCTAGTCTCTTCCGCGTTCTTCTTCAAGATAGACAAGGCGGTGAACTCGCAAAGAACTTCATTTGAGGTCATACTCCCAAAATCCGGTCTTGAACGGATTATCTCGGACCGCATGGGTTCTCTTGGGTTGATGGAGGTAATGAACATACGCTTGATATAGTCATCACCATTGTCTTTGCACCCAAACCCGGTCAAGGCCGTTGCAAGAGCCAAGATCCTTTGGTACATCTCATCGGGAGTCTCATTGTCACGCATAATGAAATCCCTCTCTTCACTCTTGAGCTCATCAAACTTGGAGGACCGAATACTTTCATTCCCAATGAAGAGCATAGTGAGATAGTCCCATACTTCCTTGGCGGTGCTCAAGTTGTTGATGTGTACCGCATGAGTATCCGGTACGGCTTGTTGAAGGAGATGCTTGGCGGTGGCATTGAGTTGCTCATCAACTTCTTCCCTTCCGGTCAAATTGAGAGGATCATGAGGTGCAAAGCCATTTTGGATGACCCTCCACAAATGAGTAGAAGAGCTAGAAATATGATATTTCATTAGACCTTGCCATTTAATAAAATTGCGAGAATCAAGCTTAGGTGGAGATCCCATGTTGTTAATGTGTGGCATAGGATAATGGACCGGCGGAGGGGAGTAAGTGTTAGGGGGTGGAATGTAAGCACCCTTTGCCGGACCATCATTTTCCTTAGGAGGGTCACCTTTATTCTCGGTGGAGGTGGAGCCATTGTTAGGTGGCTTCACCTTAGCCAAGGAGAGTTCCACAATAGGTGTGGTGTTTGGGTCGGTGGGCCCGGAAGGTTTTCTTCCAAAATATTCCTCAAACATAGCCTTCATCTCCAATCTCATGGTGGTTTGCATTGTGTCCAAGGACGCCAAATGCTCCTCACTTGAGATTGAAGAGGAAGAGATAGATGGAGGAGTATCTTCGGGAGGAGTTTCTTTACTCTTATCCCCTTCCATAGTCGCTCAAACTCTTAGGCGGTTAAGCCCGAATAAGAGACCACGCTCTGATACCAATTGAAAGGATCGTATGAGCGACTAGAGGGGGGGTGAATAGGGGCTACCCAAATTTTTACTTCTTTTCAAGTTAAGGCTAGACAAGAAGGTAAATTCTCTAGATGTGCTACTAAGTGAATTTACCTAGAGTGACAAGAAAGCTAGCAATAACAATATAAGTAAAGGTACGAGTAAAGGATAGAGGTAACCGCAATGGAGACACGAAGACACAAGGATGTATTCCCGTAGTTCCTTCCTTGTTACGGGAAGTACGTCTACGTTGGAGAGGTGTGGTGCCACAAAGGCCACCAACGCCACAAAGGCTCACCCTATTCTCCGGTGAACAAGCCACAAAGGCGAGTTCACACTCCACTAAGCGATGCCCTTGAAGGCGGCACGACACCTTTACACAAAGTATTGGGACAAGCTCCACAACTCAATTGGAGGCTCCCAATAGGCCCACCAAGCTCTTACACACAAAGTTAAGCTTGGAGGACGGCTTCTTCCGGCTAGGAATCCGATGAATCACACAAGTTACAAGCCCCTCAACAAAGCAAGGGGGGAAATCAAATCGCCTTGGTGGAAGAGTAGATCTAGGTCTTCTCCCTCAAATCCCAAAAGGGCTTTGAGTTCTATTGGCTAGGGAGAGAGATCTAGTGCTTTGAAGCATAACAACAATGGAGGAGAGAGAGTGGAAGCCACAGCCTATTCTTGAGGTAGAAGAAGGCTTTATATAGTCCTCCCCGAAATGTAGCCGTTGCTGGACGACTAGGGCCGGAGTCTCCGGCCTGGAGGACCGGAGTCTCCGCCCTAAGTGACTCCAGGGCCGGAGTCTCCGGCCAGAGACAAAAGTCTCCGGCCCAACTATGGCCTGGTCACTGAACCGTCCGAGCCTTTAGCAAACCCCAACCCAGCCAGACAGACCGGAGTCTCCGGCCCCTGGGGACCGGAGTCTCTGGCCTCAGCATGCCGACCCAGAGTCTCCAGCCAGAGACAGAAAGTCTTCGGCCCAACTCCGGACGGGCATCTGAAGCGTCCGACTTTGGGGATTGCCTGGGCGAGTCCCCTAGGCCGGAGTCTCCGGCCACCAGGGCCGGAGTCTTCGCCCTAGAGGAAGCAACAGCAGCACTTCGTGGATCCCCTCTCCACCATTTCCACCTTCGCGAAGCACCCTACAAGACAACTAAGCCCTAACACCACTACTGGACTACGGGCTCCGATCTTTTCTTCCTTTTTGGGGTGAACCTCCGCGAGATCCTGAATCAACCTAGAAAATCTGCAGAACTTTAATAGCATGGTTAATTCACCAAATGTTGTTAACAAACACCAAAATACATTTATTAGGGAAATGCTCTTTCAACTAGGTATAGAGATACCGAAGATCAAGTCTCGGATATTGCAAGTATCACAGAAGCAAAAGGAATAGGTCATCGACATTTGTGGTAATGGCAAAGTTCCTTTGTGGGCATACACAGGGATCATCACGGATGTCGAGATCCGATTGATGATCATTTATCAGAGAGGAGTCTCGGTACTGTCTAGAGTATTCTTGAACCGTAGGTTAACACAATTAAGGGTACGATGACATTAAGATGTTTCTGGAATTGTCAATGTGTTGACAGGAGGAAACCAGAAAAGTTCCACGGAGATTCGAAAGTCGTTTGGAGGGTTCCGGTAGGAGTTTTGGAGCTACGGGGAATTAAATAATAAGTAATTGATATTAATTAATGGAATTAATATTAAATACATGGATTTATTTAATTAATAAAGGCATTCCACCTTAATGGGCTTCTCCCAGAGAGAAGCCCACTAGGGCCTAGCCACCCCCTTATTGGATAAGGGTTTGGGGGGCACCCTAGGTTTTTGGCCTTGGGCCGAATTGGGCCCACGGGGTGGCCGGCCAGGCCATGGCTGCCCCATGGCGCACCGATGCCCCCTCCCCTTTAGTACCATATTGCTAGTTGGATGTGATGTGGTTCATCCTTTCACCTATATAAAGGGACCCCTAGAGGAGAGTTTGACACAAATGGATTGAGGGAGTTCCTAGAAGAGCTCTCCTCTTATCTCCCCTATGCGCCACCTCTCTTCCTTTCTTCTCTCTGGCTCAGCTCCCATGTTTGGAGTCGTGCTAGCAAGTTAGAGGATACTCCACATACCGGACGCCGTCAGGCTGCCGGACTTCCAGTCCAAACACTTCTTCTTCCGCTGCTCTGCTGGACTGGATCCGGAAGGAGTCATGGTGAGCCGTACATGTGCGAGTACTATGAGGTACTGCACGTGCAGCACTATGTCGCTGCGCCGGTGCTATCACACTGGTGTCGTGGTGCCGGGGCGCCATAGCGTTGTTACGTTAAGATCTTCACGACCTTGTGGTCGGTTACGTCGTCTTCATCGTCAATGCTTGTGCGGGAGCGTAATGCCCGCCATCGGTCTACGAGGGTACGTCACAGATCTCCAGTTAATCGTTACAGCATTACTAGATAGATAGTTCTGGGCAATTCGGGATTCCGTAGGTAATAATTTTTTGTTATTTGCACTGAACCCCAACACTTATGAGAATCGATATTTTTTTCTGAAGGTTTACATTACTATTTTATTTTAATAGGCATATTTTGGTGGCATTGCATAAGAAGGAATGGTTACCTATCTTGACTCATGTTATTAGATGCTAATACCATGAGAAGATGACGTAACCAAGATTGAAGGCCTGCGAGGTTTTCTGCATGTTAGAATTTGCACCGGCAATTTGTTAACAAGGTAGTCCTTGCATCTTCATCTATGGGGAGCTCCACACCACCGAACTGCAGGAAAGTATTCCACTTGTCTGTATCTCGGTGTAGATGACGATCTCCTCAAAGTAGCATTTCAAGGTAAGACGTACTGGCAATGATTTATCTTGCATTTATTTATTTTAGCTTCTATATGCTTATATATTCTCATATGTGCGGTATTTCCTTTGAGTGTAGAGAAGAATTGCACTTCTCTTGAGAAGGTTAACCACTGCTACGACTATGAGAAGTTTGTGTTGAAACGAGGTTCAACAAGGGCTATGCCAGTGTCTCGGGAAAACTATGGTAGATAGACACCTGTGTGATCATTTTATGAAGATGAAGACGTAACCAAGAAATTATCTACTTTGTACATGTTTCTACTTGTATAGCTAGCAAAGAATCCATGAAGAAATGAAACTATATGTGATGTATGAAATATGAAAACAAATAATATTAATAGCATACTATTATTGCTTGATGGTTCAACTTGGGATATATCTGCTAGCATGGACGTATAAACTGCTTCCAACCAACATACATGTAGTTTAAAAGAAACGTGTGTGAAATAAAGTCAACACAGACGACTAAGCTACCATAATTGTGGGCGACGAGTCTAACCTACATACAATTACGGCAACTATCCCATCTGTGAAGGCCCTCATATTTGCAAACGATTTCCAACGGTAAATCGTATGCGAAGCTTCATACACGGTTTAAAAAACCGTTTGTGAAAAGGTGCCGCATCGCACACCAATACATATCGACGGTTTTTTCAAGTGTGTGCGATAGGTCAAAACAGCTGTGTGTGAAGGCCTGATCTGTACTAGCTAGGTGTACTACCCTAATGGTAGGCTTGAAGATACGGTTTTCCCTGCGAATGCGTCATTTACTACGAATTTTTGGCAAAAAAGACCACATGTGCCACTGAATTGACAAAAAAGACCACCTCTCAGATAAATTGCCACAAAAGACCACTTGCCGCCTAAGCTTGTGGCGGCACGTTAGCATCGATGCAACAAGGCAAAATCTAATAGAGAGGTGGGTCCTGCCGCCAGGCCAGGAGGCGGCATGTGGAGGTGGCAGGAACTCACTTGGCTGAGTCCTCCCACGATGAGAAAGGAGCATGCATGCAAGAATTCTGTAATTGGTAGGACCTACCTTTGCATGCATAGTTTGTGCCTACCTAATCAAGATGAGAGATTTGATTAACATTGATTCATCAGGTTGCAGCACATGCCGCCTCTAGTTGTGGCGGCAGGTCCCACATTCTGACATGCCGCCAGAGACACAAGCGGCAAGTGGTCCTTTTTGTCAATTTTTCTAACAGCTGGTCCTTTTTAGCAATTCATTAGTACAAGTGGTTCTTCTTGCCAAAAATTCCATTTACTTGGCTGGCAATTGCATATATATGGGTTGGAGCTACTGAAGAAAGGTTTAAATGTAGGAAATGCGAGAGCATAAGAATTTGGAGAGATGCTTGGACTCATAGAGCAACATCGTATGAACTTGTGTCATTAAAAAGGAGGTGTATACTCCGTTTTGTATCTAAGTTGATCAATTAGTTTGGACAATGGCGAGAGGATCTCTTTGGGCGCCTAATAAGCATGGCATCTTTAACATGCTGAAGTGCTAACTGTTTGGCCCCGTACGAGTCTTGGAGCTCAACGGCTAAGTCAAGTAATGCACCAGATGGTAATCAGAAGTTATGGGATCTTATATAGAGATTGGATGCTCCCTGAAAGTGCATCACTTTATGTGGCACCTAAGTACTGATTCACTTCCTACATGGAGGAAAAACTGCAAATGTAACATTGAGGTAACTGATCAATGTCCGTTATGTGGAGTGGAACCTAAAGATAACTTTCATATTTACGTTGTCTAGGCAGCTATGGTATTTTATGTCCGACCAATGGAAGCTCCCAGATTTGTCTTTAGTGCTGAACTCTGGTAGAGAGTGGTTGTTAAATGTACTTGCCAATCTTCCAGAAGAAACAATGCAAGGTTTTGATGATTTTCTCGCATGCTTGGCATATTCGTGCATGATAAACAACCACTCCTATTGGATGTATCTCAGTGCTTTCTAATCAGTTGTGTGGATTTCCTAGTAATGATCAAGCATCATCACGGTGAAGACATCACAAAAGGGAAATTTATTCTAGATATAGATGAGAAGAAGTTTCATACAAGCAAGGTGAAAATAGCCGAGCCAAACCCCTAAGTGGAGTCCTCCCTCTGAAGGTTTGTTCAAACTAAATACTGCTGGTTCTTTCAGATCAGGGAAGATGAAGGTGCTGGTACGTCGTTCAAGATCACAAAGGAGAAATCATTCTTTCTTCATGTCGTTAGCTCCTTCATTGTAGGGATGCTTTGGGTGCTGAATTGTCTGCAGTGATGGAGGAACTGTCTTTAGCTCTGAAATGCTGCAACAGGCCCGTGATTATTGAAACTAATTGCTTGTAAATAGTCAAGCTACTAGGAATAAAGAGGTTGATCGCTCTGTGTACTCTATGGAAACTGAGGAGATCAGAACCTAGATGAAGGTTCGGCAGACTTGTGTTACTCATATTAAAAGATACTAGAATAGTAGTAGTCATTATCTGGCAAATTATGCTAGAGCACACGCTCAAATAGAAGTGTGGCTTGGCTCCGGTCCTGAGCGTTTGTCGAGCACACTACCTACATATGTAATTCCTGAATTTTGAGTAATACAAGTTTCATTTGAAAAAAAAGTTGTATTCTCTCCAATTAAAAAAGAGTGTCGGTGACTTAGTATAAACTTGATATTAAGTCATCCGACACTCTTTTCCGATCAGAGGGAGTACTAATTATCAACTCTATGCGGATGTGATTCTTCTGAGCAGCTTTATGTATGAGACTGTTTCCTAGCATAGGAGGTCCTTGGCCGCTTCAGTCATCCAACTGTCGATGAATAAACTTCCTGAAACCACAACTAATGGGACGAAAATTAGATAAACACTATCTTAGGATTTTTTTCTGCTAACCACAAATCCACAACTTTCCCTTACCTAACGACGGCAACCCACCTCAAATTCCTATGTATGGTTCATCAAGGTTGACAAAGTTTCTATCCGGTGGGGCTCAAAAGCTCAGATCTTCCTAGGCAAAAACAATAGCCGGCCTAGAGTGCATGGCATGAACCTGACCCATCCAGAGAGGAGCCAGGTACACATATGAGCGTCGAGTAATATTCTCACACGGTCACACCCCGATAATGGATCCAGTGCCTAAGCACAAACAAGTCTCTTCTAGTCGAGTGTCCATGGATGATTAACCGTGATTAATTACCATCACACCACGTGAACATTCTCGCCTACATACATTCCCTGTCGAATAATATATAACATCCAGTGAGCTTGACCTATCACTTAGCACAATAACTCAATTAGAGAATGCTGAACGCTTAGGACAGGTAGCCAAAAAAAAGTTATAGCAGACAGACCGGCCAAAATTTCTTCATGCATGTACCCCACCCACTCCACTGCAGACACCATGTACGTCTTTATCTCCATTCCCAACTATTAAATTTAACTAGCTCTTTTTGTACCTAGCAAGATAAGAATATATATCTTGAAACAATCTTTTGTTTCGCTTTATAAATAAAGTTCAACCGGCCAAACTGATACAAAGTGATCGAGAGATCCCTAAACAAGCAGGTCAAAAAATAAAAAATGACAACAGAGAGGGGGTGCAAGAACCACCAACTTGAAGCCGAACATGAAAACACGAGACATCACCACACGTAAAAAGAGGCGACCTAGAATATCGAATGAAACAGAAACACGGCCTTGGAAGACCACAAGGCCATGATGCACAGCTATCGCCCGAGACAGATGCATGCCTTCTTTCTCTTGGTCATGGACCGCTGATCCTGCCAACGGATAGCAAGCACAGATGGCACATGTAAAAGATAGGATATCAACGAGTCCATTATTCCACGCCAGGTGTCCAAGTGTCGAAGAAGCTTCATGCTAGGATGAAGACGATAATGTGTTGTACCCGGATGAATGGAACCTGAGCTCCCTAACTATGCAAGGTCACGACGCGACATGACACCACCATTGATCCCGCATCGACGGTCTAGGTTTTCACCTGGAATCCAGCCACAAAGACGATGACACCCTCAAGAGGAAAGTCACATCCGAAGGCATCACTGCCGCTGGCATCCATGTGCGGAACTTTCGTCTGATTCGCACTCATGTCATCTAACGTACCAAGAGACTGACCCAATCCCGACGAAAGGGCCGCCTTTCTAGCACGAGGCCGGATCTTGACCAAGGAGTCACATCCGCGATGAAGCCACAATCACACCAGGACCACCGCTGCGAAGCCCCTCGCCATCCACATGACCAAAGGGGCCACCACCGCTGCAATGTCGCTGGCCGAAGAAGCACCTATGCAGCCTCACCTCCTATAGTCACCGCCCGGGCATCCACGATCTCAAGCCCGTGTAGCGACATAAACCACCACCGCGAGGCCGGTGTTATGGACATGGAAGGTCAGCGTTAGATACAAGCCTGCTTGATTCAGATCCATGAGTTGTAATTTTGTTACTTGATACTTGATACTTGCTACAATTGCTTAATAAAATAGCCGTGTGCATCACTTTGACGCAGAGGCTGGGGCTACGCCTCCATTTCAAAAAAAAAAGGGCGACGGAGGTGCAGTATGCATAGCGGACACGATGACTCTGAGCCGCTCGCCGATCGCATTCCGCGACTGGCAACTGCTAGATCTAGCTCTGTGAAGCCTAGATCCGGTCTCCACTTGGTATTGATGATTATTATGTGAATAAAGAGCTCAGTCATAAAATACATGTTGATAAGTTATTCTAAAATCCCTTGCTCAGGCGTAGGATCGATTGAACTTAGACTTCCCATATTTTCTCAAGTAAACATGGTCAATTCCTTTCTTCTAAATAACAGGCATTAATAGTTCATCTATTTGCATCCTTATCCATTTATCTACTTTGCTCGCTTCCTAAATCTTCCTTACTCTTAGTATATTTCGCATGTTGGTAGAAATATGGATCCTCTCTTATTTCTATGATTATGTCCTTGCAGGCTGTAACCTATAACAATGATAGCTCCAGTAAATCGCTGTAGTATTTTAACTACTAATAGTGAGCCGATATCCATTGTTATTTATATCATGTTTCCTCTGCAACACCTGAGCTAGCTAATTGCCAGTGACCTACTAAGCATTTATACAGCCACATGATCCCCGTTTTTTTTAAAAAGCCACATGCTCCTCTCCACTGCCCGCTTCAAGAACTCGTTGTCTTCATATCAATAAAAAGAAAACTCGTTGTGTTCTCAACTTCTTACCTCTCTCCATGGTTTTATTCACAAAACCTTTGTGCAATAAGTCCTGCTGCAAGGCTGGGCATCTTCTATTTAATTAGGGACTGTATATGCGAGGGCACTTGACGGTTGACACAACATGAAGAATTAAGGCAAAGAAACTTGCAGCATGTATATAAGAAACTAGTTGACACCCCGCGTTGCTGCGGAAAATATAGGGAAATTTGATTCAAGATTGAAATTATAACGTTTAAGATGAGGGTATATCATAATTACTAACTTCGATAACCTATTTTATTTTGAAAGAAATATCTTGAAATTGTTACAACCCATGCACATTGTGTTTGTACAAATACCACTTTACAATAGTATTGATTGGAAATGGATTAAATTCAGTTAAGCATGTAGAAAGTGTAATGTAACTTTAAAACACCAACTGAATGATAATATCTCACCATGGGATCTTTTTAACGAACCAATTGTAAAGCCATGCTATTTCCCAAGTGCACTCCATTGGGAACTTTAACACCTGATTGCATGCATCCGACCACTTCTCTCAAGTCTTAAGTAAGAGACAAATCCATGTAAGCAAAGCCTTGAAGATGAGAAGAGCAGGCAGACTGAATTTTGCTTACAAACTTGAAGAACTAAATAAAAAGCAGAATCTGCAAGACTTGGGTATTTAATTGAGTTTGATACGTGGATCTAATAAACAAAGACATGGTTGTTCAGATGGCTAGCTGGGCAGGCCGGTGGCTGCAATTTGAGTGTCTTATATTTCAACTTCAAAATTAGTATCTTCTCCCCCATGTGACCATCATTTTTCTTGAACCCAAAGGGACCAGAATTCACAATGTTGGCTAATATGCTTAAGAGGAATCTCCGAGTGATGCTACTGCCTTATCAAGAAATCAATATTAGCAAACCTAGACTATAATATAGGGGAATGAGAAGGGCAATTGTCGTATGGAAGCAATCAACATAGCAAACCTGAACCACGACCTGTTTCATCTCCTCGACTCTGGAACATGCACAAGTTCTTGCACAAATTCTTCCTTTGGGTTGCTTGTGCGAATCTCTAGGCGACAAGGCAAGACAATGGGTAGGGGAGAGGGAGAGAGAGAGGAATCGGGAGAAGATGATCCTAGACTGTTGAGAGAGAAAGCGATTGCAAAGTACTAACCAGGATTTTAAATGCGTAAACGGGCTGTTGAGCTACCTCCAACATGAAGGACCTTAACTCTTGGATACCTTCTTCAGTTCGCATTTGTGGCTGAGTGGGGAGAAGATGATGAGGCAAGGCTGCAGCCGCAATGAGAATAGCACATATGTATACATGATGTCTGGTATTTGGTGAGAGACAATTTGGGACGTTAGATCATAATCCTATGAACATGAATAATGGAAGTGATGTGGCTGCATGAGAATTGAGCTTGCAAACATTAAATGCATCTTAGTGGGGATCAACTTTATATGTATTATAGATTATAGATTACAGTGTCGATTATTACATGAACCACACAGCACATATAATAATATCGAAGCTAGTGCAATAAATCGGTGGATGATTCTTTTGTTCTTATTCAAGAAGTAAAATACCAGATCCCAATATCCCATACAATATCAACGACAACTGAAACAAGAAAGGTTTTACATGTTTAACCATTCATGGTTCCTCCCATAAAAGGGAACAAATTCCAACTTATAGTTATTGTATCCTTTATTTGAAGTATTAATGGCCCACCATCCTTTTCAATAATAATAGTTCTCAATTGGGTGCCTCCCCTTTTCATAAAACTCCACTGGGTATTTGTTGAAATGGAGGGCGGTATCTTCAGAGAGATTGACACCAAAAGCAAGTTCTATATCAATTTTCTTCAGTGATGGGGCACATTTCAGAATAAAGCGGACAACATCCACTTCATGACTCTTGTCACTGAAATCGGTCACTAAGATCTCTTGAAGAGAATTTAAGATAATTTCCTGATTTTTCCACCCAGGTGGATTACCCCAAATGCAAGAAGATAAGCATGCCGTGTCACCCTGAAGCATTGCGAAAAATATGTTATTCTCAAAAAGGATATTATGTCTAAATACTGAAAGTTTATATAAGACATATATATTTTCCATGATATTATAACATACCTTGCGGTCTCTTAATTTAAGATGGAGCACTCCTAAACTACTACATCTCTTTAGTAGTAGGAACATGCTCATTCCAAACATATGACCGTTTGGCTCCACAACCAGATTCAAATATGTATACTGACTTGGAAGTACAATGTGCTCCATCAATTTCTTGTGTCCTTGCAGCTCCTAGTTAACAATGAGATGAACATACAATCAAATGATCATCATCTCGTAAAAGTAATTAGCTGTGAAATTTGCAAGGGTTCATATTTGTCCAAACACTACCGGACAATCGTCCTTTGCCGTGTGTGCAAAACATATGGCAGGTTGTTCGGAACACAGCAGAGCCGTGTACACACAACAAAGGCTAGAAATTAATATCAGCTTCATGAAATATATTAGATCAACTAATTTAAACATTGTCACACGTAGAAATTATTTAGGTTTTCAAACCAGATAGGGTGTCATATATACACTATATCATGTAGAGTACATGCAATGTCACGGAGGGTTATTTTTCTTCCTTCTTAATAAACACTATAGTAAATGTTAAGAAGATGGTGCACGTATTTAACTAACAACTACAATAATCAACTTTGAACACCACTCATCAATCAAAGTATTATATGTAATTAAGAAATGATTGCTAAGATATAGGCTAATATAATAAAGCTATGTATCAAGGACAGCAAAAATTCCAATTAACGGGAAGATAGAGCAAGAGTTCAGATTTTTTCAACAAGAAAAAGAAAGCATGTCCCCATATGTATATGCACTTCACTGTTGAACTGATATATATATGTATAGTGCGCATTCACATGTAATCAAACTAATAGGCTAAAAATGAAAGAACCAAGGTTAATTAGTATGGAACAATTGAAGACTTAAAAAAAATTCCAAACCCATGTCCTAGAAATTGAACATATGCAACATACTTCTTAAAATTTGACGCTACTCTATATATAGAGATATCATTATATGGTGTCCTGCTTATAATATCCAATATTACAAAGGAAACATCACATGCAAAGACTCGATACGTATATGTTATTATTATTCAACTTGGCATTATCAGCTGCACTAAATATCCCAAATAAGAAAAGACTAGCAGTGTGTTTTGAGTAGCATTCTAAATAATATACTGGTAAATTTGAAGAGTCTGGTGCATTATTATTTTTCTGAAATGGGGCATCCTCAGCCTCTGCATCAAAATGAAAGAATCTGGTGCATATATTTGACTAGCTAACAAATACAATAATCAAGTATAAACACCCCTCGTCAATCAAAGTTGTATGCATGGTTAATGACTTATCTATTATATACTAAAAGCACAATACGGGGTGTTAAAATAGAGACATCACGTTAATCCACATCATCTTAATTATTTAGACCGTTAGATCTATAGTTACCGGATAAGATTAAAAGATCTAAAAGTTACATACATACAAAAATATAGTCCAATCCATATGTACCGTGACCTATTTGGATACTAACTAACAATCCGTCTGTCGTTTGATGTAAAAAAACAAAAAGCAATCTAGGTTAGGTTTGTCACGTCACGTACAGTAGTTGGGCCTAGAGTCCAAATTCACGTACACATGACTCCAATACAATTATTTATATGGATCGGTGCTCTAATTTATTTAGTTAATTATTAGGGCTGCTAGATTTTATATTCCAGATTTGCTATCTGTCTTTGGATGATAATATAGTGTCAAAGTTAGCTTTTGATTTTATTTTATTTCATTTTCAATTGAGTTTTGTTTAGTTCGCTAAAAATATAAACTTTGTAGACAGCTGGTACTTTTCCAACATATGAATATGTGAGCGGCGACAAACTACAAAAATGCTTCCACAAATTGCCGAGCATCATCAAAAAAATAAAATTTATTGAGTTATTGTGTATAAAATAGCATATGTGTAAAGCTAAAGATCTATGTTGTGTCCAGATAATGCATTAAGTTGGTTTGTGTGTTCTCGCAACTCCATGCCTAATTGTACAAACATGAAGATATTAATTGATAAAATTAGTTTTTTGTATAAATAAATTTCATAATTATTTCTCTATTTCTTTTTAACACAATAACCAACGCATACTAAAAGCACAATACGGGGTGTTAAAATAGAGACATCACGTTAATCCACATCATCTTAATTATTTAGACCGTTAGATCTATAGTTACCGGATAAGATTAAAAGATCTAAAAGTTACATACATACAAAAATATAGTCCAATCCATATGTACCGTGACCTATTTGGATACTAACTAACAATCCGTCTGTCGTTTGATGTAAAAAAACAAAAAGCAATCTAGGTTAGGTTTGTCACGTCACGTACAGTAGTTGGGCCTAGAGTCCAAATTCACGTACACATAACTCCAATACAATTATTTATATGGATCGGTGCTCTAATTTATTTAGTTAATTATTAGGGCTGCTAGATTTTATATTCCAGATTTACTATCTGTCTTTGGATGATAATATAGTGTCAAAGTTAGCTTTTGATTTTATTTTATTTCATTTTCAATTGAGTTTTGTTTAGTTCGCTAAAAATATAAACTTTGTAGACAGCTGGTACTTTTCCAACATATGAATATGTGAGCGGCGACAAACTACAAAAATGCTTCCACAAATTGCCGAGCATCATCAAAAAAATAAAATTTATTGAGTTATTGTGTATAAAATAGCATATGTGTAAAGCTAAAGATCTATGTTGTGTCCAGATAATGCATTAAGTTGGTTTGTGTGTTCTCGCAACTCCATGCCTAATTGTACAAACATGAAGATATTAATTGATAAAATTAGTTTTTTGTATAAATAAATTTCATAATTATTTCTCTATTTCTTTTTAACACAATAACCAACGCAAAAAATAAAGGTCAACATTGCACCGTAAAGAATTTTCCCATGTTTTGAAATGACTTGAAAGGTGGTAATAGAAAGAAAAAATGATTATGTAAGATAAATAGAATTAGTTAATACATTTGACATAGTACACAAGATCTCCTCATCTTTGCATGGAACCTCTCTTAATTAATTATAATATTATAATACGAGCTTTTATCGATCCATAAAATATTTTTGGGTCATACTCATACCTTGCCCTTGCATTTGCGAGGGCCACTGTGCTAGTTATTAAGATGTTCAGATAATTGAACTAAGCTCTGTATACGGAAGTTATCAAAGATACTAAAGATAAAAGAGAGCACGAGTTCAAGGCCTCTTTGGTTGGTGCATATATACCCATGCCACAAGTTCCATGGCGAGCAAATCATTGGCCACACTTGTATAAAGACTTGGCTAGAAATCTTGTGTATGACATGTAGGGTGGGTAAAAGTGAGCCAATAACCAAACACAAGACTAAGACAGTGTGGCAGGCCTTTGCGAATGGATGTGTGTAACACTCTGTTGCAGTTGTATACTTGTATAACACTAACAATATGAACCCACTGAACAACTAAACCGTATATATTGTTTCTTGGAGCTAGTAACTAGCTGGAGTACTGTATATTGGTTGCAGAGATGGGGATTTCTAGCTCCCATTATATATTAGAAAAATAAAAAAATAAAAATATATGTATTGAGCATCGGATCGAACTTACAGGTCGAATGGGGAGATGAAGCTCCAGGGCCTTGGTCCTCTTAAAATGGCTTAGGATCATGTCGAAGTTGGAGTGGGCTTTAAAATTTTCATCCCATGTGAAGGGCGGAATCTCCCCTACCAGCATCGTCTTGAGGTTGTCGGTGGGTGCAACCTCGGTGTGCTCCGGGCAGCAATCCAGCCATTCAACCCTGAGAAGCGATGGCGTGGAGACCCGCAGCACGGCGCCTTTGCTTTCCACGAAGCAGCAGTGCACCGCCATGACGTGAAGCTTGGGCGCCACCACGTCGAGCAGCCTGAGCCCTTGGACGCTCGATAGGGTGAGGTGCGTGAGCGACTCGGCGCGGAGCGTGAGCGCCGTCACGCCCTGGATGTATCGCATGTCCAGGATAACCAGGCAAGGGCAGCGCGAGGAGACGAGCTCGCCGAGCGCTGCGCCGGCGCCGTCGGCAAAGCTGACACTCATGAGCATGAGATTGGTCAGGGACGCGAACGCCCCGGCGCCCGTCGGGAGGGCGAGGCACAGGAACCTGTCGCTCAGCCTCAGCGTGATCCGCTTCGCGAACTCGAAGTAGGGGAGCTGGAAGATCTCCATCTCCAGCTCCTCATCAGAGTCTGATTCTTCGTCCGAGTCCTCGGGCTCCGTCTCCACGGTCAGCACGAAATCTCCCTCGAAGAGCTCGGCGGCGCGGCGCGCCCACGACGTGAGGCGATTGACGTCGACGTTGTCCTCCCTGGAGATGCTGATTTGGAAGAAGCAGCGGGCGCGGCTGAGTCGGCTGGCGTAGGCGGAGAGGATGCTGTCGACGACTCGCACGAAGCGGCCGTGCTGGCCTCCGCCATCGACCTGGTTGTCGACGATGTTCAAGATCTGGGCTTGCGTCCAGAATCTTCTCCAGCGCCGGGAAAGGACGCAGGTCCGCACCGCCTGGATCAGAGGGAGGAGCACCAGGATCTGGAGCAGGAGGTCGTCGGGGAGAGTGCTGAGACGGTCCTCCATGAGAATTGGTGGAGATCTAGGGCTTTCTGCTTGGGGGAATGGGGGCGACGGGATGAAATCTTCGCAGTTGCAGGGAGTGGGAAAGGAGCAACGGGAGGGACGAGTGTTGTCTTGACAGCGCTGGTGCAGTAGTAACGCCTTTCCATTGCAGCGATCCCGATGTATTCGGTGGCAATAGTGAGCTGTGTGCACATCGGTTCGCGTGGCATGCATGCAAATTCTACTGGGCCCATTTGGAAGCCCGGTATTGGACCAAAACGGGTGTAACATAGGACTCTGAAAAATAATTCGGCCCGAGGGGAAAAAAATCCATCTCTTTTTTCCCATATACTGATGGTTCTAGTGCTCGGGAAGATAACACTGCCGACACAGCCTCTAGTCCTGCGAAGACACACGTGATATGGCGCTGGATCATGACTCGTGTGACTCTAGTGCTAAGAGGAGGTTAATGTTGACGCATCAGAATGAGAACAATAATGGTAATGGGTTAGAAAGGTGCATTGCACGACGACCAAAATGCTTTGATCACAGACGGTATTTGTGTTCGTATAGTGCATGACGATACCGATGAAGAAGGATCGTCCATCCGGGCACAATGAAAATCTTATCGTTGAACTGTTAGGTCTAGGCAACGATCCGGTAGTTCGAGCGCTTTTGGAGGTCCAGAAACGGTGTAAACCCGAGGTGTTGTTTTTGTCAAAGTAACATTGTGATGATTATTCGGAGGATTGTTTGCATAGAAGGTTGAAATGGACTTTAAGATAGTTAACCCAAGTAATGGAACACTAGTAGAAAAATGGGCATCGGTCTAAGCCTTTAGTACCGGTTCCCGTATGAACCGGTACTAAAGGGTGCATTAGTACCGGTTCATTTGCCCAGCCGGCCGAGCAACATCAGTACCGGTTCGATGAGGTCCTTTTGTACCGGTTCATACTAGGAACTGGTACGAAAGGGTTTTAGTGGGCCAGAGCTGAACCTTTAGTACCGGTTCATCTGAAGAACCGGTACTAAAGGGCCCCTGCCCTATTTCTTCAGCCCGATCCCTGGTGCATCTCATTTTCCCTTCTCTGTCTCACATTTCCAAATATTTTGCACCTCTCACACTCCAACAAATCTCTATTTTTCTCCACCATTTTATCAAGATTGACGGCACCCATCTATCCAAGGGTTAGCAATATCATCCTTTCTTCCGGCGTTCCTAATTTAGCTCATTTCTTTGCTAGTTTAACTCGTATTATTTTTCTAGTGCTAGCAAGGTGTTTGATGAAATGCCTAAGTTAGGGATTTCATTCTTTTTATATGCAATTGAGCTCAAATTAAAGTATGATTTGTAGGTTTTAGTATCGTCCCCGTCCTCACCGCCGTCGATCGCCAGCGTCTTCCCCTAGCCGGTACTGTACCACCTCGGTGAGCCTCTTTTTTTTTAATAAAAAAAACTTAGTTTTATGTGATGAACTTGAATATTAATTAAGTTGGTCACTCATATATCCATGATGTTGTGTAATTAATGATTTTTGATATACTTATATAATGCAGATGAATCGACAATGGATGTACGGTGACCGATGCCATCCCAACTTCATTACTGGCATGCATTATTTTCTCAACGTGGCGGAGGCAAACAGGCGGTCGAATGGTTTCATTTATTGTCCATGTAGTTCCTGTAGAAATACGAAGGATTACTCTACCTCAAAGACCCTTCACTTCCACCTGCTTGAGAATGGTTTCATGCCCGGCTATAATTGTTGGACCAAGCACGGAGAAAGAGGGGTTATAATGGAAGGCAACGAAGAAGAAGAGGATAGTGACAACTATCCTATGTTCACTGAAGACGGTGATAGTAGTATGGGGGAAGACGAAGCTGAAGAAGAGCCCATTTTTTATGAGCCCATTTTTGATGACCCCGATGACGATTTGGGTCGGGCCATTCTTGATGCGAAGATAAACTGCGGAAGTGAAAAGGAGAGGTTGAAGTTGGAGAAAATGTTAGAGGATCACAACAAACTGTTGTACCCAAATTGCGAAGATGGCCAGAAAAAACTGGGTACCACACTGGAATTGCTGCAATAGAAGGCAGAGAATGGTACTTCTGACAAGGGATTTGAAAAGTTGCTGAAAATAATAAAGAAGATGCTTCCAGGGGAGAACGTATTGCCCTCTAGTACGTACGAAGCAAATAAGGTTGTCTGCCCTCTAGGATTAGAGGTGCAGAAGATACATGCATGCATCAATGACTGCATCCTCTACCGCGGGGAGTACGAGAATTTGAATGCATGCCCGGTATGTGGTGCATTGAGGTATAAGATCAGGCGAGATGACCCTGGCGATGTTGAGGGCGAGTCCACCCACAGGAAGAAGGTTCCTGCGAAGGTGATGTGGTATGCTCCTATAATACCACGGTTGAAACGTTTGTTCCAAAACAAAGAGCATGCCAAGTTGTTGCGATGGCACAAAGAGGACCGTAAGAAAGATGTGATGCTGAGACACCCCGCTGACGGATCGCAGTGGAGAAAAATCGATAGAAAGTACAAGTCATTTTCAGATGACGCAAGGAACTTAAGATTTGGTCTAAGTACAGATGGCTTTAATCCTTTCGGGGAGCAGAGCTCCAGTCATAGCACCTGGCCAGTGACTCTATGTATCTATAACCTTCCTCCTTGGTTGTGCATGAAGCGGAAGTTTATTATGATGCCAGTGCTCATCCAAGGCCCGAGGCAACCCGGCAACGACATTGATGTGTACCTGAGGCCATTGGTTGAAGAACTTTTACAGTTGTGGCGTGAAGAAGGTGTACCTATTTGGGATGAGCACGAACAAAAGGAATTTAACCTACGAGCGTTGTTGTTTGTAACCATCAATGATTGGCCTGCTCTTAGTAACATTTCAGGACAGTCAAACAAGGGATACAATGCATGCACACACTGTTTAGGTGAGACTGACAGTATATATTTGAGAAACAAGAATGTGTACATGGGGCATCGTCGATTTCTTCCAAAACAACATCAAGTAAGAAAGAGAGGAAAGCATTTCAGAGATGAGGCAGAAGACCGAATGAATCCTACCCGCCCTACTGGGGATGTTATATATGATATGGTCAAGGATTTAAAAGTGATCTTTGGAAAGGGTCCTGGCGGACAATCTGTTACGCATGATGTTGACGGACATGTACCCATGTGGAAGAAGATGTCTATATTTTGGGAGCTACCCTACTGGAAAATCCTAGAGGTTCACTCTGCAATCGATGTGATGCACGTGACGAAAAATCTTTGCGTGAACCTGCTAAACTTCTTGGGCGTGTATGGGAAGACAAAAGATACACCGGATTGATGACCCACAAGTATAGGGGGTGTATCGTAGTACTTTCGATAAATAAGAGTGTCGAACCCAACGAGGAGCAGAAGGTGTTGATGAGCAGTTTTGATCAAGGAATCACTGTAAATACTAGCAAACAGGTTTTCAGGAGTATTTGGTAATACGAGTAAATAAAGTGCGAGTAAATAAAAGACAGTAGTAACAATTGCAGCAAGTGGCCCAATCCTTTATTCAGCAAAGGACAAGCCGGTTGTGTTCTTATAATAACCAAACGTTCTCGAGGACACACGGGAGGTTTCTGTCAAGAGCTTTCGCTTCATAGAGCCAATAGTATTTATTGATTTGGTAAGTGTTATGGGGGTGAACCTGTGCTAGCGCACTACCCTTACTAGGATAAATACACACTTGTGATTATACCCCTTGCAAGCATCCGCAAATACAAGTAAGTAATTAAGATAAATCTAACCACAGCCTTAAACTCTAGGATCCTACGCTCCCTGGTGCAATGGTTTCCCAACGGAGGTTTAGGTTTCTGTCACTCCAGCAACCCCACAATCGGTGACCAAATACACAATGCATCTCACTAGGCCCATAAATGGTGAAGTATCATGTAGTCGACGTTCACATGACACCACTAGTGAAATAGCACCACAACAATATCAAACCATTAAATATTTCTCAACAATAATTCACTACTAACATCTTGACTTCTCCCATGTCCTCAAGAACTAAACGAACTACTCACAAGACATCATATGGATCATGATCAGAGGTGAAATAATGGTAAATAACAATCTGGACATAAACCTTAATTCAACGGTTCCACTCAATAGCATCAACTACAAGAGTAATCAATACCGGGAAAGTCTCCCCTATGAATATAACAAGATCCAACTCAAGATGTTACAGCGGGATGGCGAGGTGATGGTGGAGATGAAGGTGCTGGTGATGGAGATGATGATGATGATGATCCCGATGAAGTCCGGTGCGATGGTGATGACGATGGCGACGATCTCCCCTCTCCGGGAAGGAATTTCCCCGGCAGATTTCTCTCTGCCGGAGAGCTTTTTCTCTCTGGTGTTCTCCGCCCCGCAGAGGAGGCTGTGTCTAACTCTGAACCCCCCCTTTGACTTAGGTTTTCGGGGACGATGATGTACGCGAAGGGGTGAGACCAGAGGTGGGCCAGGGACCCCTCACACAGGACTGGCGCGGCCAGGGGGCTGGCCGCGCCGCCCTAGCGTGTGGGCCACCCCTGGCCCCTCTCGACTCCTCCTTCTGGCTCCGTGAGTCTTCTGGGAAATTATAATTTCTGGGTATTTTTCTGGAATTTTCCTGATCTTCAAAATATGGTCTTCTGATGGTCCCTTTTCCAGCAGAATCCTGACTCCGGCAGCAGCTCCTCCGATGATCATCAAACATGTGAAAGCAAAGGAAATAACATAAGTATCATGTCTAAATATGAAATATATCAATGAATAACAGTAAATTATGATACAAAATAGTGATGCAAATTGGACGTATCAACCCCCCCAAGCTTAGACCTCGCTTGTCCCCAAGCGAAAACTAAACTCGGTAAACATGACCACAGGTTTATGGAGTGAAGTGTTGATAATCAAAATACGAACAAGAAGCATCACATTCACTAAGGCACAAATTATAGTAGACAGCAACTTCCTTTTATAAGATGTAAACTTGCAATAGGTAAAAGGGAATCACATGTAAGGATGCACAAGGTAAATTATAATTGGCAATGGCAAACCTTAGTTCTTGGTCAAAGAATGGAGAACAAGCTGTTCTCTCTTTTTAAACGGAGTCTTTTAAAACAGAGCTAATATAGCAAAGACTATATGCTCAACAAGGTAAACTTTTGCATTCAAAGAAAGCTTTCAAAGATGTATTCCTTCAGACAAAAGCATTATACAAAAACAAGGAAGATAATAAACATGATTAAACGGATCAACATATGGATGAGTGAAACATAACAACTCAAATGCTTGCTTGAGATAGAGGGAAATAGGTTGACTCAACATAAAAGTAAACGATAGGCCCTTCGCAGAGGGAAGCAGAGATTAAACATGTGCTAGAGCTTTTCATTTGTGAAACAGAGGTAAAAATTTGTTTTGAGAGGTGGTTGCTTTTGTCAACGACTAGCAACAGAGTTCTTGATATCTTCCATACTAAACAAGTGAGAGCGGTTCCGAGATGTTTGATTAATTGGCACTTTAGTGCTCTTTTATAGCTTGGCACTCCTCCCCACCTTTTTCCTTTCTCAAACCATGGCTAACCGATTCCATCGGGTGCCGACCAACTTTCACAAACCATTGGAGGAGTGCCTTTTTCTTTCTTTTTGAGATTATAATGGTCTGACCAGCTCCCTTGCAAAATTAATGACGAGCAGATGAAGCTGCCTAGTCGAGGGGTACTTAATTTAGTATGGAAGATAACAAACCCATCCACTACGTCCTCATGAGCTAAAAACAGTGGCACAAAATGAGAAGCGTTTGAAAGTTTTTGAAAGGTAGCACATGAAAATTTACTTGGAATGGCTTAAAATACCATGCATAGGAATTTATAGTGGACTCTTTGGAAGTGACTTGGCTTTTGGGAATTGGATGCTGATACGTCTCAAACGTATCTATAATTTTTGATGCTCCATGCTTTGTTTTACACCATTTGCCTATTGTTTCGTTACACTTAGTGGCATTTTTATACATTTTCCGGAACTAACCTATTAACGAAGTGCCACAGTGCCAGTTTCCTGTTTTCTGCTGTTTTTGTGTTTCAGAAGTGATACACAGGAAATATTCTCGGAATTGGACGAAACAAGTTCCTGAAGTCATATTTCACCGGGGAGCTCCCAAACATCCGAAGGAGAGAAGGAGAGGGGCCACGTGGGCCCCACACACAGGGGTGGCGCGGCCAGGCCCCGTGTGAGGGGGCGTGGGACCCCCTCTGACATCGCCCTTTCGCCTATAAGTACCCCCTGACGAGAAAAACCTAAGGGCCCGATCAGTTTTCCAGAATACATCGCGATCCGCCGCCGCCGTCGACCCGAAGATCGGGAGGGTCCAGAAGCTCTTCCCGGCACCCTGCCGGAGAGGGGAATCGCCACCGGAGGTCTTCTTCATCGCCATGCTTGCCTCCGGAGCGATGAGTGAGTAGTCTACCTTGGACTATGGGTCCATAGCAGTAGCTAGATGGTTGTCTTCTCCACCATGTGCTTCATGTTTAGATCTCATGAGCTGCCTTACATGATTGAGATCACCGTTATGTAATTGTATGATGTTGGTTTGTTGGGATCCGATGAATATTGGTGTTTATGATTAAGTTGCTGTACTGAATTATATCTTTTGTTATCTCTATGTTGTTTATGATCTTGCATGCTCTCCATTGTTAGTAGCTATCTTGGCCGAGTAGTTGCTAGTGACTCCAAGAGGGGGTATTTATGCTCGATAGTGGGTTCATGCCTCTATTTCACCTGGGGGAGTGACAGAAACCTCTAAGGTGGTAGATGTGCTGTTGCTACTAGGGAGAAAACAACATTCATATGCTCAAGGGCATATGCTTTGTTTACATTACACACTTTGCTTAATGCAATTATCTGTTGTTCGCAACTTAATACTTTTGGGGTGTTCGGATGATATCCCCGAGGGTGGATTATTAGTCATAGATGCAGTTGGATGGCGGTCTATGTATTTTGTTGTAATGCCCAGAGTGAATCTCATAGTGATCTTCTTGACATATCACGTTATCTTTATTCTATCAATTGCCCAACTGTAATTTGTTTACCCAGCATGTTATTTTATCTATGGAGAGACACCACTAGTGAACTGTGGACCCCGGTCCTATTTTAATCATATTGCAATCACCTGTTTACTTTTCCCGCACTGTTTACTTTACTAGCATTTTACTACTGTTTTCCACTCGATACACTCATAACCTTTGTTTCAAGCAAACCGGTGAGATTGACAACCTCATCGCAAGTTGGGGACAAAGTATTTGTTTGTGTGTGTGCAGGTTCCACAAACACCTTCAGTCGTCACCGTCTCCCTTCTCCTGTTCGATATACCTTGGTTTCTTAACTGAGGGAAAACTTGCTGCTACACTCATCATACCTTCCTCTTGGGGTTCCCAACGGGCTGGTCATCACCACGCACAAGGACATACTGCTCCCACGTCAACTAAACGCCACAGTCTTTTCTGGCGCCATCACACGAGTAGCAGCCTCTTTTCTGGCGCCGTTGCCGGGGAACGAAGAAGAATAACCTCCCTCGCCAACTAGGCGCCCTCAAACGCAGCAGCTTCTTTTCTGGCGCCGTTGCCGGGGAAGGAAGAGAAGACTTCTGCGAGGGGAGTTCTTCGCACACACATCCATTGCTTTGTTATTTGTTTTGCTTTACTTTATTTTATTTTACCTGCATTGCTTTTTATCAAAAACCCAAAAAAATTAGAATCCTTGGTAGCTGTTTTTACTTGCTTGCTTTAGTTTACTATGTCTAGTTCCGTTGCTACTGCTATGTCCCCCGAGGACATGATTTTCACCTTTAAGCAAAATGATGAGGAAAGTTTTAAGGAAGCTTGGTCTAGGATTTATGATTGGTATGAAAAAACTGAACCTAAAATAACTTTGAGTTTGCTTCTTAGTAGTTTTTACTTTGGACTTTCTCTTCGTTATAGATATGCTTTCGATGCTACTTCTGAAGGAGATTTCCTTCATAGTGATGGAGATCAAGCCTTCAATACTATAAAAAAGTTGATCACAATTTATAGCATGCCAACCTATTTTGATTCTTCTCTTGTGTGCATTTTTAATAGACTTAATACTCTTGAGGCTCGCACTGCTAGTTTGAATTCTTGCTACAGTACTTTGCGCCAGCATTTTGATTATGTGCCAATAAATTCTGAACCTTCGAGTTGGGATCCTACAATAAAAATCACCATTAATGGTGAAACTTTTCATGCTCGTTGTGATATTATGTCTGAATTTTGTCTGATGCCAAAGAGTGTCTATGAATCTTTGAGTCTTTGGAAGCTTTCTGAGGGGGGAGAAGAAATTTCTCTTACTAACAATGTCACTATATTTCCCCTTGGAATTGCTGAAGGAGTCTTTACAAAAGTCCTAGGAAGAATGATATCTACTGATTATCTTGTTATTGAATGTGTAGGAAAAGGACAAATCACACTTGGGAGATCGCTCTTGAAGCTCTTAGGCGCCGTCATCGACGTGGGAAAAGGCAATATAACATTCACCACTCCACCTTGCAATAACCATGTCTTTCCTAAAATCAAGAGCAAAGGTAAGAAAGCAAGACGTAAGGCACGCGCTGATCCTAGTGCTTCATCTATTGATATTACTTGATTCGCAATTTTCTGCGCCTAGCTCAAAGGCGTTAAAGAAAAGCACTCTTGGGAGATAACCCATTGTTTACTTTTCAGTATTTTTTCTTTTATTTGAGTCTTGGAAGTCATTACTACTGTAATGACCGCTCCTTATCTTGTTTATTTCGTTTTTGTGCCAAGAGAAGCCTCTAATTTGAGTGAGGTAAAGATTTGGGGTTATTGCTGTCCTGAAACTGTTTTCGGTGCTGCACCGTAAAAATTCGTGAAAATTCTCTGTTTATCTTTTAGACCTGCGATTTCTTGTGCTTATGCCCCAGGTTATATCCAAACTTTTCTTAGTTGAACACTTTTTGATTTGAGCAATAGAAAATCCCTCAAAAATTCGTCCATTATCAGCTGTCCAGTTTTGACAGATTTCTGCCAATATTTGTTTTTGCCACTTTATCGCTTTCTTTTGAGTTCTTTTTTATCATGGAACTCTTGTGGAAGTTGCTACAGTAGTATATACTTTATATGTGGTAGTTTTGGGTTGAAACCTGAAGCTAAAAGAGGTTGAATATATTTTATGCTTACACTAATGTTGCTAATAGAATTGTGTTTAGTTTTGTATGAAGGAAGTTTTCAAGTGTAGGGATTGGAGAATGATGAGATGAGTTGAAGAATGGAAAAAAGCTCAAGCTTGGGGATGCCCATGCATCACCCCAAGAAATATCCAAGAAGTACAAGCGTCAAAGCTTGGGGATGCCCCCGAGGCACCCCTTCTTCATCGGCAAAAATCAGGTCACCTTTCAAAACACTATATTTTTATTGCTTCATGCACTATGTGTTTTTCTTGGAGCGTCAGTTGTTTTAGTTTTCTTAGTTTGTTTAGTTTGTTTGTTTGCTGCAATAAATGGTTGGACCCCAACAAATTTCCTTTGGAGGAGATGTACTCGTTTTCATTTGCAAAGAATGCTCTAGTTTTCACTCTTATAAATCGAGCATTCTAGTTTTTCTGCTACTGCTTTTGGTTTTCGTTTTCGCCTTGATATGCGTTCAGATCTTGTCATATCTTTTCATCAAGGTGCATTTTTGCCTCTGAACTTTATTGGTTTTCATCAAAAGAGGTTGTTATAAAAGTTTCAAATGGTGTTGGAAAAGAGAAAAAGCTTTGTGCAAAATAGTGGTACAAGAAGGAGCTTGTGTAGACTGCGGCTTAGGCTTTTTCATGTCATGCTTGATGTCTTTTTGATAGTATGCTTAGTGGTTTTGTTGTAGCATGACTTGTCTCAAATAACTGAGATTGCTTAATGAGCCTTTGAAAAAATCATGCGTTGTTTTTATTGTATGGAAGCATTATTTTGGTTTTCTCCTTGATGCTTTATTTGGGTTGACTTGGCGCATGCTCACACATGTTAGACTCTTCCAAAGTCGCCATTAGCCTTCATGATCATTTAGTTTTTGACTTTTGATGCCATCGTATGCTTCTTTTAATGTCGCTTTGTCGCTTTGCATGATTATGGCCATTACTGCTCTCTTAGTCGGTCGCTCCCAGTCTTTTGCTAGCCCTCACCTTGTACTGAGTATGAGCTCTACTCGTGCATCCAACTCCTAAAAGCCAAGTTTTCCATTGTGTCCACCATACATACCTACTAGCAATTTGCTATTCCAAGTAAATTTGACTTGCTTTTATATTCTCTTCAAATTAAACTCTTACCAGTGTTATGCGAAATTCGGTCAGTAAAGCTCTCACGAACCGGAAGGCACACTTTACTTTTTCCTGTTCTAAAAATTTGACATTGTGGTCTCTTATGTTGAGTTGTTATGCTTGCAAGTTGTAAGTTGGATTCTAGCCCAACCATGCCGTCATGGGGCAAGTTTTCAACATTGCACTTCCTATTTGAGTTGATATCGTGATCTTTTGTTTATGGATGCCCGCTGTGTGAAATGAATTGGGAATCTTGTAGGGATCATGGAGTTTTTATATGTGTTAGGGAAACGCCGGGCCGCCAATCTAAGCCATGCATAATTCATGGTGGAAATTTGCAGCATACCCATGGTGAACATTCGACGACGCATCTCACAATAAAAAGCTAAACAATATAGCAAATAAAAGAGATGTCGAGGTGTTCATTGTCTGCTTGTCCTGTCATTTTGATGTGGGCTTGTTCCATGTCATCGGGCACGGAGGTACCCCATTGGCGGTTCTCAATGATATGCATATACTTACAATGACAAGAGCCTTGCTTGGGACTCTAAGTAAACTAGCATGGTTTGGGTACTTGTATTCACGGGACACGAGGTTTTCAACTTATGATTTGTCAAGCATATGCATCATAATTGTTCTCGCATTAACTTTAACCATTCAAGATGCTTATGATGGGGGCAATGAGAGCTCAAAGCCGGTAAGTACCATAATTTTTGAAGGTTATAAAACTTGCAATCACTGCTTCCCTCTGCGAAGGGCCTTTCTTTTACTTTTATGTTGAGTCACCACCTTCTTTCTTTATGCACCATTAAGAGAGCATAGTTGTCATTCTTAGTGTGATATGCATTGTCCCAAGGTTCATTGATTGACTCATATTGTTGGTTTCACTTGTTCTTAAATTATTTGTATCTAGTCGCCCTCTTAAACTTTGAGGTGTCCTATGCATTTATGTTTTGCTCTCTTTGAAGGACAAGCTGAAAACCACTTGTATGTTTTTCCTTATGATTTGAACACACGTTTGACTTTCATTGTTTCATTATCATGATCTTTTGTTTGTGTTCATTTGCATGTTTACAACATGGTTGCTAAGTTCTTATTGTCATGATTATATCTTTCATGCCCATGTTTTAAGTTCTATTGATCCCAGCTCATCAATGCTTACATATATGATCAAGATTGTGTAGGTGCATGTCACCTCAAAAATTATTCTTTTGTTATCACTTACCTACTCGAGGACGAGCAGGAGTTAAGCTTGGGGATGCTTGATACGTCTCAAACGTATCTATAATTTTTGATGCTCCATGCTTTGTTTTACACCATTTGCCTATTGTTTCGTTACACTTAGTGGCATTTTTATACATTTTCCGGAACTAACCTATTAACGAAGTGCCACAGTGCCAGTTTCCTGTTTTTTGCTGTTTTTGTGTTTCAGAAGTGATACACAGGAAATATTCTCAGAATTGGACGAAACAAGTTCCTGAAGTCATATTTCACCGGGGAGCTCCCAAACATCCGAAGGAGAGAAGGAGAGGGGCCACGTGGGCCCTACACACAGGGGTGGCGCGGCCAGGCCCCTGGCCGCGCCGGCCCCGTGTGAGGGGGCGTGGGACCCCCTCTGACATCGCCCTTTCGCCTATAAGTACCCCCTGACGAGAAAAACCTAAGGGCCCGATCAGTTTTCCAGAATACATCGCGATCCGCCGCCGCCGTCGACCCGAAGATCGGGAGGGTCTAGAAGCTCTTCCCGGCACCCTGCCGGAGAGGGGAATCGCCACCGGAGGTCTTCTTCATCGCCATGCTTGCCTCCGGTGCGATGAGTGAGTAGTCTACCTTGGACTATGGGTCCATAGCAGTAGCTAGATGGTTGTCTTCTCCACCATGTGCTTCATGTTTAGATCTCATGAGCTGCCTTACATGATTGAGATCACCGTTATGTAATTGTATGATGTTGGTTTGTTGGGATCCGATGAATATTGGTGTTTATGATTAAGTTGCTGTACTGAATTATATCTTTTGTTATCTCTATGTTGTTTATGATCTTGCATGCTCTCCGTTGTTAGTAGCTATCTTGGCCGAGTAGTTGCTAGTGACTCCAAGAGGGGGTATTTATGCTCGATAGTGGGTTCATGTCTCTATTTCACCTGGGGGAGTGACAGAAACCTCTAAGGTGGTAGATGTGCTGTTGCTACTAGGGAGAAAACAACATTCATATGCTCAAGGGCATATGCTTTGTTTACATTACACACTTTGCTTAATGCAATTATCTGTTGTTCGCAACTTAATACTTTTGGGGTGTTCGGATGATATCCCCGAGGGTGGATTATTAGTCATAGATGCAGTTGGATGGCGGTCTATGTATTTTGTTGTAATGCCCAGAGTGAATCTCATAGTGATCTTCTTGACATATCACGTTATCTTTATTATATCAATTGCCCAACTGTAATTTGTTTACCCAGCATGTTATTTTATCTATGGAGAGACACCACTAGTGAACTGTGGACCCCGGTCCTATTTTAATCATATTGCAATCACCTGTTTACTTTTCCCGCACTGTTTACTTTACTAGCATTTTACTATTGTTTTCCACTCGATACACTCATAACCTTTGTTTCAAGCAAACCGGTGAGATTGACAACCTCATCGCAAGTTGGGGACAAAGTATTTGTTTGTGTGTGTGCAGGTTCCACAAACACCTTCAGTCGTCACCGTCTCCCTTCTCCTGTTCGATATACCTTGGTTTCTTAACTGAGGGAAAACTTGCTGCTACACTCATCATACCTTCCTCTTGGGGTTCCCAACGGGCTGGTCATCACCACACACAAGGACATACTGCTCCCACGTCAACTAAACGCCACAGTCTTTTCTGGTGCCATCACACGAGTAGCAGATGCACGAGAAGTATTTCCTCTCAGTACAGGTTTTTGGCTAGCAAGGCTGGGTAGCAAGCATAAGAGTTGCATGAAACAAACAAACATACATATAATAAGAACAATCATGCAAACTCCCCTGAAAGTACAACGATTTTAACTTTAAGAATAACAATGCTTATAAGCCAAACATAAGGAAAACTGAAGTGATGTAACTACAAGCACTTCTTCAATCTTTTCTGCTCAAACTTCAAGGTAAAGTTGCTACTGACCAAGCTAGGTTTGCCAAAACCAACTAAATCTACTCATGTTCCCAATGTGATACCAATACCAATCAACAAGACTAGTCACAAAAGAGAGGTTGCAGACTAGCATAAAGTGTGCGAAAGGTAAACGATAAAACTTCTCATTAATATTTCATTACCGCAACTCACACCAAAGGATACAAAGATAACTAACTAAGGAGGATACTTCCAACTGCATACTATTCTATATGATAACTTCTCTATTCATGATAAGACTCTACTTGAAAAGTAAATGAACAGAAGGTAATGATGTGATACCGCGGCACTCCCCCAAGCTTGGAACAAGCCAAGGGGATGCCTATACCGATGACGAATTACTCCTTTGGCGGTGGCGGTGCAATCATGATTAGGGTGAGAAAATCCTCTAGCATCCTGCGAAGCCTATTGTTCTCCTCCCGAAGTATCTCCACCTCCATCCTAAGAGCTCGATATTTGCCGCAAAACTCATTGGTGACCCGAAGGGCTTCCACAGATGTAGGGTAGGAGCTGAGGTCAACAGCTGGCAGTATTGGTCCCTGCAGATTATGAGAAAAGGCACGTCCAGTGTTAATCGTTCCTACAAGAGTAGGTTCTCTTGTTCCTGATCCAGCGGTAAACTGTCCCTCCTTCGACTTCAGGTTTTGGTGATCATCCTCCGGAGGTGTCTTCTCCTTGTCCCCGCTTGAAGAGGCCATGACTTCCCCAAACTTAAGGTCAACTCCTGACAGAAACAGCTCGAAACAAAACACGACGAGAAAACGATATACAGACCTCGGGGACTCAGGGGGGTTAAATAGGAGAAAATTATACATCGAAACGAAGTCACAGGAGGAAACTGGGACGGAAAAGAGTTCCGAGGCGTTCTCACACGGGGGTGGCGCGGCCAGGGGTGGGCCCGCGCCACCCGTGTGTGAGACCCACACGGACTTCTTTTTCTCCCCGTTTTCGTCTCGTGATTTTTCATATTTATTAAAAACAGCAAAAATATTAAAGAAAGAACTTCTCGAAAAACTTTTCTGACTAGAACTGTTACCTATTCGAAAACGAACTCTGCAGGTTCCTGCAGTTTGTCTTGGATGTAATCTTCCGGAGAAACTGTTTCAATAACATCAACATCTTCATTATAAGAATCTCCAGAAATATAATGTTTGAGTCTTTGCCCATTCACCACTTGTGTAGAATCATCTTTCAATGAAGCAATCTTAATAGCACCTGAGCGGTACACTTCCACAATAACATAAGGTCCTTCCCATTTAGAAAGTAATTTACCTGCAAAAAATCTGAGACGAGACCTATACAATAGAACTTTCTCACCAACATGAAACTCTCTCTTAAGAATTCTCTTATCATGCCATTGTTTGACTTTCTCCTTGAAAAGTCTGGCATTCTCATACGCTTCGTTTCTCCACTCATCTAGAGAACTCAAATCTAACAACCTCTTCTTACCGGCTAGTTTAAAATCTTTATTAAGCTCTCTCACTGCCCAAAAAGCTTTGTGTTCTAATTCTAAGGGCAAGTGACACGCTTTTCCGTAAACCATCTTATAAGGAGACATACCCATGGGATTCTTATAAGCAGTTCTATAAGCCCATAAAGCGTCATTTAACTTACTAGCCCAGTTTTTCCTAGATCTACTAACAGTCTTCTGCAAGATAGACTTAATCTCTCTATTTGAAAGCTCTACCTGTCCACTAGTTTGGGGATGATAAGCAGAAGCAATTCTATGATTGACATCATACTTAGCAAGAGTCTTTCTAAAACTACCGTGAATAAAATGAGAACCTCCGTCGGTCATAAGATATCTAGGCACTCCGAACCTAGGAAAAATAACATCCTTAAGCATCTTTAACGAAGTCTCACCATCGGCACTCTTTGTAGGTATGGCTTCTACCCATTTAGTAACATAATCAACAGCAACAAGTATATGGGTATAGCCTTTTGAAGGGGGAAAAGGACCCATAAAGTCAAATCCCCAACAATCAAACGGTTCAATAACTAGAGTGTAATTCATAGGCATTTCATTGCGTCTAGAAATATTACCAACTCTTTGACATTCATCACAAGATAAAACGTACCTTCTGGCATCCTTAAAGAGGGTTGGCCAGTAAAAACCTGATTGTAGAACCTTTTGTGCGGTCCTATCTCCAGCATGATGCCCTCCATAAGCACTGCTATGGCATTTTCTTAATATCTCTTGTTGCTCATATTCTGGTACGCATCTTCTCATAATACCATCAACTCCTTCTTTATATAAATGTGGGTCATCCCAAAAATAATGCCTCAAATCATAGAAGAATTTTCTTCTTTGATGAGCTGTAAAGGTTGGAGGCAAATACTTGGAAACAATAAAGTTAGCATAATCAGCATACCAAGGAAGGTCTCGTGAAGTTACATTAATTGCAGCCAACTGTTCATTTGGAAAACTATCATTAACAGGAATAGGATCAAAAGAAATATTTTCCAATCTAGACAAGTTGTCAGCCACAGGATTTTCAGCACCTTTCCTATCTACGATATGCAAATCAAACTCTTGTAAAAGCAACACCCATCTAATAAGCCTAGGCTTAGCATCCTTCTTAGTCATAAGATATCTAATAGCAGCGTGATCAGTATGAATAGTGACCTTAGAATCAACAATGTAAGATCTAAACTTATCACAAGCAAAAACAACAGCAAGAAACTCTTTCTCAGTAGTAGCATAATTTTTCTGAGCAGCATCAAGAGTCTTACTAGCATAATGAATAACATTCAACTTATTATCTATGCGCTGTCCAAGAACAGCACCAACAGCAAAATCACTAGCATCACACATAATTTCAAAAGGTAAATTCCAATCAGGTGGTTGAACAATAGGAGCAGTAGTTAAAGCCTTCTTAAGAGTTTCAAAAGCTTCCTTACAATCATCATCAAAGACGAATGGTACATCCTTTTGAAGAAGATTGGTAAGGGGCTTTGAAATCTTAGAGAAATCTTTAATAAACCTCCTATAGAAACCAGCATAACCAAGAACACTACGAATACCTTTAACATCTCTTGGACATGGCATTTTCTCAATTGCCTCCACTTTTGCTCTGTCAACTTCAATACCTCTTTCAGAGATTTTATGTCCAAGGACAATTCCTTCATTTACCATAAAGTGGCATTTCTCCCAATTAAGAACAAGGTTAGTTTCTTCGCACCTCTGCAAAACTTTATCAAGGTTGTGCAAACAATTATCAAAAGAAGTTCCATAGACGGAGAAATCGTCCATGAAGACCTCCACAATTTCTTCACAAAAACCATGAAAAATAGCAGACATACATCTTTGAAAAGTAGCAGGAGCATTGCATAAACCAAAAGGCATACGCCTATAAGCATAAGTTCCATAAGGACAAGTAAAAGTGGTTTTCTCTTGATCATCCTTCTTAACAGCAATTTGAGAAAAACCAGAATAACCATCAAGGAAACAAAAATGAGTCTTCTTAGACAACCTTTCTAGCATTTGATCTATAAACGGTAAAGGATAATGATCTTTCTTAGTAACTTTGTTTACCTTCCTATAATCAATGCACATTCTATAACCAACAACTACCCTTTGAGGAATAAGCTCGTTATTCTCATTAGGTACAACAGTCATACCTCCTTTCTTAGGGACACAATGAACAGGACTAACCCATCTACTATCAGCAATAGGATAAATAATACCAGCATCAAGGAGTTTTAATACCTCATTTCTTACCACATCCTTCATCTTAGGAATTAGGCGACGTTGATGCTCTACAACTGGCTTTGCGTCTTTCTCCATATTAATGGCATGCTGACATAAAGTAGGAGAAATCCCTTTTAAATCATCAAGAGTATATCCCATAGCTCCTCGATGTTTCCTCAATATCTCCAATAATCTTTCTTCTTCCTTTCCTGAAAGTTTAGAACTAATAATAACAGGATATATTTTCTTATCATCAATATAAGCATATTTGAGGTCATCAGGTAAAGGTTTTAATTCAAACACAGGATCTTCTCTAGGTGGCAAAGTGGTACCCAGATCCTCCACAGGTAGATTATGCTTGAGTAATGGTGGTTGACGAAGAAGAATATCGTCAATCTCTTCTCTTTCCTTGCTAAAAACATCACTTTCGTGATCTTCCATGAATTGCTGCAAGGCATTATTAGGGGCAAGAGCAATAGAAGCAAGCTGCTCAACTCGAAAATTTTCATTAGGCGTGTCATTTTCATAAGAAGACTTAGCAAACTTGGAAAAATTAAACTCATAAGACTCTCCATTAAACTTAGTAAAAATTTTCTCTTTCTTACAATCTATTATGGCGCCACAAGTGTTCAAAAAGGGTCTACCAAAAATAATAGGACAAGTTTCACTAGCCTCCTTACCAAGTACTAGAAAATCAGTAGGGTACTTAGTCTTACCGCATAGAACTTCCACATCTCGAACAATACCAAGAGGCCAAACGGTCTCTCTGTTAGCTAGCTGAACAACCACATCAATATCTTCAAGTTCACAAGCGCCAATCTTGTGCATAATTTCTTTATAAAGCTCTAAGGGAATAGCACTTGCACTAGCACCAATATCACATAAGCCATAATAGCAATGATCTCCAATCCTGACAGAAATAACGGGAACACTTGCTTTCCTGTGCTTTTTAGGATGCGAGAGAATGTTAGAAGCATCTTCACAAAAAAGAATATATTCATCTCCTACATCTTTAGTAACAAGATCTTTCAATATAGCAACAGGAGATTTAATAGTAATTTGCTCATCAGGCTCTGCAGCTTTCTTAGTACTTTTATTAGACACATTTACCAAAGTAGAATACCTTTTTACCTTAGCAGGGAAAGGTGTCTTCTCAATATAAGGTCCAGGAATGATGCTATCAACCGTGCAAACTTCTGTAGCTGCAGCAGGTATATGACTAATAGAATCTTTGTGAGGCGCATGATATTTGTTCCAATCTTTCTTTGGAACATCAATATAAGAGGCAAAGGCCTTAAGACAATTAGCAAGTATTTGGGAATCAAGACCATAAGCAGCGCTAACACTATGAAAGTCATCGGTTCCCATAAAAGATTTAATGCATTCATAATCATAGTTTATACCTGACTTCCTACCTTTGTCGTTTTCCCAACCTTCAGCATTCTCTTTTATACGGTCAAGAAGTTTCCACTTGGCATCTTCTTTCATATGAGTGAATGATCCAAAACAAGAAGCATCCAAATAATCCTTATCAGGAAGAGTAAGCCGCGCATAAAAATTATCAATAACAATATTATTAGGGAGCTCATGAATGGGGCATTTGAGCATTAGTAACTTCCATCTCCCCCACGCTTGGGCAATACTCTCTCCATCATGAGGCCAAAAATTATATATCTTGTTACGGTCTTTATGAATTTCACTTGGAGGATAAAACTTGGAATAAAAGAGAGGCACAATATCCTCCCATGCCATAGATGGACCATCTTGGAGTAGTCGATACCACTCTTCAGCTCTGCCTTTCAATGATATAGAGAATAATTTCTTCTTGACCTGACTTGGTGAAATACCTGCACACCTGAACAACTCGCATAATTCATGTATAAACAATAAGTGATCACCCGGATGGACAGTTCCATCTCCTGAATAGCAGTTATCCATAATACGCCCAACAATTTTCATAGGTATTTTAAAAGGATCAATTTCAGCAGGCGGTGGCGGTGGTGGTTCCTCCGCATGTGCAGCAGCAGCAGCAGCAGTAGTAGATGTGTTTCCAAATAGGAAACCAAATGGAGAGTTCTCCATAGCAGAATAAAAATAAAAGACAAAATAAAACAATACTCACAGTGACGGTTACCTTTTCCAATTCCACTCTTCAATAGCGCTACACTCCCCGGCAACGGCGCCAGAAAATAGTCTTGATGACCCACAAGTATAGGGGGTGTATCGTAGTACTTTCGATAAATAAGAGTGTCGAACCCAACGAGGAGCAGAAGGTGTTGATGAGCAGTTTTGATCAAGGAATCACTGTAAATACTAGCAAACAGGTTTTCAGGAGTATTTGGTAATACGAGTAAATAAAGTGTGAGTAAATAAAAGACAGTAGTAACAATTGCAGCAAGTGGCCCAATCCTTTATTCAGCAAAGGACAAGCCGGTTGTGTTCTTATAATAACCAAACGTTCTCGAGGACACACGGGAGGTTTCTGTCAAGAGCTTTCGCTTCATAGAGCCAATAGTATTTATTGATTTGGTAAGTGTTATGGGGGTGAACCTGTGCTAGCGCACTACCCTTACTAGGATAAATACACACTTGTGATTATACCCCTTGCAAGCATCCGCAAATACAAGTAAGTAATTAAGATAAATCTAACCACAGCCTTAAACTCTAGGATCCTACGCTCCCTGGTGCAATGGTTTCCCAACGGAGGTTTAGGTTTCTGTCACTCCAGCAAACCCACAATCGGTGACCAAATACACAATGCATCTCACTAGGCCCATAAATGGTGAAGTATCATGTAGTCGACGTTCACATGACACCACTAGTGAAATAGCACCACAACAATATCAAACCATTAAATATTTCTCAACAATAATTCACTACTAACATCTTGACTTCTCCCATGTCCTCAAGAACTAAACGAACTACTCACAAGACATCATATGGATCATGATCAGAGGTGAAATAATGGTAAATAACAATCTGGACATAAACCTTAATTCAACGGTTCCATTCAATAGCATCAACTACAAGAGTAATCAATACCGGGAAAGTCTCCCCTATGAATATAACAAGATCCAACTCAAGATGTTACAGCGGGATGGCGAGGTGATGGTGGAGATGAAGGTGCTGGTGATGGAGATGATGATGATGATGATCCCGATGAAGTCCGGTGCGATGGTGATGACGATGGCGACGATCTCCCCTCTCCGGGAAGGAATTTCCCCGGCAGATTTCTCTCTGCCGGAGAGCTTTTTCTCTCTGGTGTTCTCCGCCCCGCAGAGGCGGCTGTGTCTAACTCTGAACCCCCCCTTTGACTTAGGTTTTCGGGGACGATGATGTACGCGAAGGGGTGAGACCAGAGGTGGGCCAGGGACCCCTCACACAGGACTGGCGCGGCCAGGGGGCTGGCCGCGCCGCCCTAGCGTGTGGGCCACCCCTGGCCCCTCTCGACTCCTCCTTCTGGCTCCGTGAGTCTTCTGGGAAATTATAATTTCTGGGTATTTTTCTGGAATTTTCCTGATCTTCAAAATATGGTCTTCTGATGGTCCCTTTTCCAGCAGAATCCTGACTCCGGCAGCAGCTCCTCCGATGATCATCAAACATGTGAAAGCAAAGGAAATAACATAAGTATCATGTCTAAATATGAAATATATCAATGAATAACAGTAAATTATGATACAAAATAGTGATGCAAATTGGACGTATCACGGATGCACGGCACGACCAGCAATGTATCCACGAAGGAAACAACCTGAATCCAGAGAAGTATCAAGGTACTGCCAGCTACGCTCTTACCAAAGAAGAGAAGGAGATCTTTTTTGAAGTCCTGAGTAGCATCAAGGTCCCGTCTGGCTTCTCATCGAATATAAAGGGAATAATAAACATGTCAGAGAAAAAGTTTTAAAACCTAAAGTCTCATGACTGCCACGTGATTATGACACAATTACTTCCGGTTGCATTGAGGGAGCTTCTATCAGAAAATGTTCGAGTACCCATTGTGAAGCTATGTGCGTTCCTCAATGCAATTTCTCAGAAGGTGATCAATCCACTAACTCTACAAAATTTACAGAAGGATGTGGTGCAATGTCTAGTCAGCTTCGAGTTGGTGTTCCCACCATCCTTCTTCAATATTATGACGCATCTCCTCGTTCACCTGGTCGAAGAGATTAGTGTTCTCGGTCCTGTATTTCTACACAACATGTTCCCCTTTGAGAGATTCATGGGAGTCTTAAAGAAATACGTTCATAACCGTGCTAGGCCAGAAGGAAGCATCTCCAAGGGCTATGGAACAGAGGAGGTCATTGAGTTTTGTGTTGACTTTATTCCTGACCTTAAGCCGATCGGTGTTCCTGAATCGCGCTATGAGGGGAGACTGCGTGGAAAAGGCACGCTAGGAAAGAAAGCAACAATGTGTATGGACGGACATTCTTTCACTCAAGCACACTACACAATTCTACATAATTCCAGCTTGGTGGCTCCGTACAAAGTGGAACACAAGAATATTTTACGCTCTGAATACCCGGAGCAACGTGAAGATTGGATTGATGGAGAACACATGAAGACTTTCGGCGGTTGGTTGCAAACACGGCTCATGAATGTCACTGATGAAGAACAGCTATACTTGTTGGCCAAGCAACCATCTTCGACTATATCGACATTTCAAGGGTACGAGATAAATGGGAATACATTTTACACATTCGCCCAAGATAAAAAGAGCACCAACCAAAACAGTGGTGTCCGCTTTGAGGCGGTAGAGGACAATGGGAAGAAGGTCACATATTATGGGTACATAGAGGAGATATGGGAACTTGACTATGGACCTAATTTCAAGGTCCCTTTATTCCGGTGCAAATGGTTCAACCTGAAAAACGGGGTACAGGTAGACCCGCAGTACGGAATGACTACAGTGGATCTCAAGAATCTAGGGTACGACACCGAACCATTCGTCCTAGCCAGTGAAGTGGCTCAGGTTTTTTATGTGAAGGACATGTCTACCAAACCGAAAAAAAGAAAAGAAAGGCAAGAGGACACATCATACGATGAGCCAAAGCGCCACATAGTTCTTTCAGGAAAAAGAAACATCGTGGGAGTAGAGGACAAGACAGACATGTCAGAAGATTATAATAAGTTTGATGATATTCCACCCTTCAAGGTGAAAACTGACCCAAGCATCATTTTAAATAATGAAGATTGTCCATGGCTGCGTCGCAATCAGAAGAAAGGGAAACACAAGAAGAAAACTCAGAAGACTAGATAGGGATCAGAACTTGTGTATCTCAATATGGATTTTTGTGTAATGATGTTATTGTATGAGGGAAATTTTTCCGAGGCGGAGCTTCCGAAGATGCCGTAGGGCGTGAGCACCAACGACATCTTCGAGAAACTCCGCCGCGGGAGATTTCCCAACCCTTTACCCAAAACTGTTAGAGGAGATGGAGTCTTTCACGGGCTTGCAGGGAAATTTTTCCGAGGCGGAGCTTCCGAAGATGCCGTAGGGCGTGAGCACCAACGACATCTTCGAGAAACTCCGCCACGGGAGATTTCCCAACCCTGTCCTCCATCCATGGGAATGAAACTCTCCCTACCTTCTAGGTTGGCTTGTTGAGCTGCTTGCCATGGCGTATCGATGCTCCTTTTATAGGCACGGCACCGCTTCTACTTTGTCTTGTTCCTTCGACAGGGGCATCGTGCGTCCACCCACGCGTCCTTATCTCATCGAGCAGTGCATCCACCCACGCGTCCTTATCCTGCCGACATCTTTAGTCTCGGTTGCACCCATGAAAGGACACAGATGTCGCCTAGAGGGGGGGTGAATAGGCGATATCAAATTTTATGAATGGCTTGAACAAAAGCGGAATTAAACTAGCGTTTATTTTGTCAAGCACACAAAACCTAAATAACCTAGGCTCACCTATGTGCACCAACAACTTATGCTAAGCAATACAAGTAACAAGGTGATAGCAAGATATATAACTTCAAGCACGAAGGCTATCACAATGTAAAGTGCATAAGTAAAGAGCTCGGGTATAGGAATAACCGAGGCACGTGGAGATGATGATGTATTCCCGAGTTCCTCCCTTGAAAGGGAGTACGTCTCGTTGGAGGGGTGTGGTATCGCCACAAAGGCCTAACCAACGCCACAAAGGCCTCACCCTATTCTCCGGTGTGAGCTTGCGCCACAAAGGCCTAGCTCACTCTTCCACTAAGGGGTTCCTCAAGGCGGAACCGGGCCTTTACACAAAGCTTGGGGCACGCATCCACAACTTAATTGGAGGCTCCCAAGAATAGCCACAAAGGCACCACAAAGCCACAAAGCCGTCTAGGGTTCCAAGAACCCAAGAGTAATAAGCTCACAAACTTTCACTTACTCGAATCTCCGGGGAGAACTCAAACCGATGCAACTTATGCAATGGCAAGAGCACACAAGGTGCTCAAATCCTTCTCACTCAAATCCTACCAAAGCAACTAATGCTATGGAGAGATATGAGAGGAAGAACAAATGGAGGAAACCACACAAGTCTCCAAGATCTAGATCCCAAGATGTTCCCCTCACTTAGAGGAGAGATTGATTGGTGGAGTTGTAGATCTAGATCTTCTCTTTCAAATCCCTCAACAAGATTCAAGAAATATGGGAGGGATAGAGAGTAATTGCAAGCTCTTGAAGGTCAAAACAATGGAGGAGAGAGAGACAAGCAACCAGCCACCAAGGAGGAAGAAGGGGAGGGGTATTTATACCCCCTCCCATAAAAATGACCGTTACAGCGTCCCAGGCCGGATTATCCGGCCCCTGGCCGGAATATCCGCCCACCCCTACTGGGTGACGCGCCCAAAAGTCCTTAGCAGAAATTCCGAAACGAAATTTTCGCCCCCAGGCCGGATAATCCGCCCCCCTGGCCGGAATATCCGCCCCCCTTACTGGGTGACGCCGAGCAGAAAAAGCAATACGAAAACGGTGATAACTTTTTCATCCGGACTCCGTTTTCGATGATCTTGGGCTCGTTGGAATCACCACAACGAGCTCTACAACTTCATCCATAGAAACATCATAGTCCAACAAGGGAGTATAAAACCAAATGATGAAAGGTTTGACCTATCTTTGAAGGCAAACCGGAAAAACCTCCAAACATCAAAAATGCAATAAGAGTTTCATGCGAAATCCGTTTTTGATGAGCTAGAGCTTGTCATGGAAATAACCACAAGCTCTAAAACCTCACATGGATAAAACCCAAATAAGAACCAAGAAAGATGATGCCAAGTATGCAAAGGTTTGAGCTCTCTCCGAACGATACAATTAAGTTACTCACTCAAGAGCCCCTCTTGATAGTACGGCTACCGATCCTATAACCCGGTCTCACAACTAACACCATGAGACTGGTAAGAAAGAAACCCTAACACTATCATACCTTTGCCTTGAGCATTCCACTTGAGGTGGATAATGACGATCTTGATCTTCTCAAGTTGGACCACCTTTCTTGATTGAGCTTGCTTGGTGAAGTCTTGCGGATTACTCTCCCATACTCTACTATGGAAGAGACTCTCTTTAAGCATATCTTCACATATCCATGATCACAATATAGATGTCAAGCTTCAAGCATATGGTCTCTTCTAGTTGCTCATCTTGAACTTGTGCTTTGACTTGATCAATCCTCGAATCAAATCTTCTTTCTCCATAATGATGGTGTCTTGAGGATACACATGAGAGCTCACTCAATCTTATTCTTCAAGACACACTTAACATAAGCTCAACTCCCTTAAGACCAATCTTTGAATCACTCCTTGAATAACACCTTGGTCAACACATAATCTTATTCTTACAACCTTGACTCCAACAAATGGTTCAAGCATTGTCTATGGACAAGTCCTACACATATAACTCAATGCAACCATTAGTCCATAGGGATTGTCATTAATTACCAAAACCACACATGGGGCTCGATATGATCTTTCAATCTCCCCCATTTTGGTAATTGATGACAATCTCTTTGAGAGGGTTTATATAATGAATTCAAAGAACCAAAATGGTTGTACTAATATCAAATACTACAAAAGTATGTGATGTTAGTAAAACCACCATATATAGAGCAAACTCCCCCACAATCTATGCACGTGTGAATGATCTTGATTTCATTGCATATATTGCCAACCAAGGTTGTTGGTGGAGTTTCCACTATATACTCAACCATGCAAAGCATGCAAGGCAAATGCTTAAGAACAAACCAAAGCATAAAAGCCAATTCCCTTTAAACCCTCGAAACTTCTCCCCCATTGGCATCCATTGCCAAAATGGGCGAAAAAATTAGAAGGCCAATATAGTGTGAGTTCCTCCAAAACGGTGTGCATATCCAAAAGAAATAAGTGAAGACACATGCACATATACAAAGACAAATATATGAAGGAAAACAAACTATATTGAGGATCAAAGGTTGCAAAAAAATAAGATAACATGATGGATAAACTTCAACAAATGAAGAGAGCAATCAAACAATCCAAAGAACAAACTGAATAAAGATTTTATGATAAGATCGAAAAGGTGCTCTAAATAATATGAGGAAGCTCCCCAAGATGTGTGCACAAAATATTCTATTGAGTTGAAGATAAGGTGCACACACATGGAATCATCACTCCCTCAATATTATTCAACACAAAATGATACCAAGTGAAATTAAATACTATGCTAACCGCAAAATGGTGCTTTAAATGAAATGAGGAAGCTCCCCAAGGTACGTGCAAAAATTGGAATGTTTGTATTTGAATACAATTTGCACAACATGGAATCCTCACTCCCTCAATAACATTTAAAACGCAACCATTTGCAAGAGATCATAGAGAAGAAATTAAGCTTAACACTTGCATCAAAGAAATGGTTGAGCAAAAAGTAAGGGATAACATATAAAAGGCTCAACCAAGGAATGTGTGAGAGAAATGACACAACATATTATAAGACTAATACAAGGATTAGCATAGAGCATCCACATAGTCTTCAATGAATGATGTTGCTTAGCATTCCATCCCAACACATAAGGTTCAAATAAGATATCAAATAATGAGATATCATCTCTCATGTGTATAAGATTCTAAGTAGACAATATCACAAAGATAATTATCACAAAGAACCATGTACACACAAAATAGATACTAAGAATAGAACATGATATCCAAAATGAAGGAATGCAATATACCAATGAGATTTTTGCTTTTAAAGCATGGCCAAAGGCTCAATTTATCTTATTGTATATTGACAGACTTCAACCACCAACATGTCAAAGACATCACAAATATCAACAAGGGAAAGAAGATAGTTGGGATGCTTTGATAAAAACAACAAGTATCAAAATGAAGGATACCAAATGGAAGAAATAAATTTGCAATTTCATCAATTTTGCACATGTGAGCTTATTGAGGAATTGATATGCAAAAAGATTGCTAAGTTGACATATATGGGATAGGAGAATCATGAGCATGATTTTTATATGTTCCCAATAATATGTCCTCATCTCAACTTGCTCACATTTGCAAAAAAGAGGTTTCATTAGAATCCTTGCAAAAAGCACAACATTTGCAAATAAAGATTTTCAATGCCATTAAAGAACCTACACAAGGTTGGATACTAGAGAAGTATGCATAAAAAAGATACTTGTTACCGAGATATTAAAGGTAGGATGTAGTAGATAGGAGTTCTTCAATAATCCTAGCTTGCCTCAAATTATCATTTAGTCACCACTTCATCCTTATTATTGAGACAAGCACCAATATATCTCCATGTACCTAAAACAAAGTTCAAGTACAAGATGGTCCCCAAACTCATTGGGTCCAAAGTAGTTAGAAACTACAACATATATGACAAACTCCACATAAATATGTGCATATATATATGAAATTGAATTTCATGCACATCTTAGCCGATTTAGGATTTGATGGAGCTTCTCCTATATATTTGATCAAATAAAGCAAAAGCATGCCATACAATATATATTTAGTAAATATGCATGCACAAGACTTTCAAGAGCCAAAGGAGATACAATTTGGACAAAACACCAAGAAGGACAAGCGAGCACACAAAATTGTGAAGCTACAAAATTTGTCCAAATTATATCAAAGAATCAAATCAACACAAGATTGACTCCAAAGTTCAACTAGTGAACCAAGCAAAAGCCAATGAGCATAAAGCATAACTAAAACACACATGCTCAAAGACATATCTCATTTTAAGAGTAAGAAATAAATAATAAGGAATGAGATCACCAACTCCCAAAGAGAGCAAGGTTCAAACAAACAAACCAAACTCTCCACACTTTTTATGATGGCACACTAAGTACCAAAAAGAAAAGATTTGTCTTCCAACAAAAAACCAATACCAATTGAAATAAGCACAAAGAGTGTGTTATAACAAATATAGGAGAGCTCCCCCAAGATTAGTGCATTATTTATGATTTTGCATTTGAATACAAAATGCACACAAGTGGGATCATCACATCTACCTACATAGAAATAACACAAGACAAGTCCAACGAAATCAAATGGAATAACAAAAGTCACGGAAGACAATGGGAGCTAAAACAAATACATTTTTTGGCTAGAGATAAGGCAATTAAAAGAAATAGCCAATGTAAAGATGATCAATATACATGTCCCACATGATATAGTACCAATTGTCCAAGGACAAGAGGTATTTGGATTTATTTCCCGGTGGTAGTTTACATATAAATCCAAGATCATCTTCACAACAAAGAAGCATACGGAGAAGGATAAGAATTAATCACCATGCTAAAGAAGATATTCTTGATAGACTCAAATAGTTAAACAATCATGCAAAGCAATGATTAAGATAACTTCAAGCAAATGGTTTTCCAACTTTGATGTAGCATTCCACATTTTAGGAAAAACCCTATCAAGAAAGTATCTCACAAACAAGATCCAAAACAAGAGCAATAAAACAATTTGGCAAATTGGAATTTGTTTGAGAAAAACATGCCACATAGAAGCAAGATAATTTACAATATCAACACTATGTGACACAACCTCAAATATACACATTATATTGGTTTGTAGTATGCACAAAGCATATTACTCCCCCATAATATGATAAAACATTTATTTTTCACAAGAGGCAAATAAAATCCAACAAGATGATTAATGGACATTATAGAATTTGAATTTCTCATGAGAATGACATACCCCATAGAAACTAGATAATCTTTAAATATCAACACTAAGTGGTATTCCTCATGTACACACATTTTTAGGATTGTGAAGTGCAAAGCATATCACTCCCCCAAAATGGGATGGTCCAATAATCTCTCACAAGAGCCAAGTAAGATAAAACGAGATGCAAAAGGCTCAACAAGAACAACCGTATATGGTGTGCAACCCAATATGCACATACTTAATTACTCAAAATTAAGCAAGTAGGTAGCACAACATATACAAACACATGGGAGGTACAAAACCCAACACATGCAAAGGGGCGAGTAACTTTCAAGGTAGATAAGTTGAGTACAAGTTACCGCAAGGAGGAACATTGGATATATGATAGACAAGATAATACAAATGACTTGACTTGAGAAAATATAATTGATGAAGATCCCTTAATTCTTCATGATATAGCCAAGTCTCCAAAGCCCTCCAACAACACCTATTGTTCAAGTAATGGCTTGTTGGTCCCCAACCAAGTTGGGTCCTAAGAAGTTAGAAACAATAGGTTTGGCAACCCAAATGGTTCTTTTCTTGACACCACTTTGAGCACCAACAAATTTGGCAAACACATTGCCAACCTTATCCTTGCAAAGCGAGTAAACATCTTCAATTATGATAGGGTTGGATGAGTTACCACTAGTGCATGAAGAAGATAGGTGACCCTTCTCATGGCATATGTAGCAAGTTCTTTTCTTTACCTTCTTCTCACTTGATTTCTCCATAAGGGGAGCATTAGCTTGATTTTTCTTGGGAAGTGACCTTTCTTCAACTTGAGGTTGAGCAAGGGCTTGAACTTGAGACCGCTTCCCTTGTTGCTTCTCACTAAGTGCCTTTTTCTTCAAAGGGCAAGATCTAACATGGTGCCCTTCAATTTTGCACTTGAAGCAAACAATCTTGGCCAAATTCTTGACTTGTTCTTGGCCCTTCTTCTTCTTGTATATTTTGGACTTCTTCTTGTTGTTAGAGATAAATCCAAGTCCACTCTTGTCATTGGGGGATTTTTGCACACTCAAGATCTTATTGAGTGTGGACTTCCCTTCATGACGTTTTTCCAAGTCTTTCTTCAACGAAGTAACTTGGGCCTTGAGCTCTTTGATTTCCTCTACATGGTTAGTGACAACACAAGTACTAGAGGAAGTAGAGGCTACATTGTTAGAGCAACAAGGCAAGGAGGGTAATTCATCACTAGATGTAGAAATAGTATGAGTGGATGAATTACTAGTACTAGCACATGGCAATATTGCATTTTGGGAAATAGTGCTAGTGCCCACATGAGGCTCACAAGATGTTACCTTTGTAGATATAGCCTCATGAGCTAACTTTAGGCGAGCATGGGACACTAGAAGATCCTCATTAGAGCTAGAAAGCTTTTCATGAATTTCTTCCAATTTCCCATACTTGCTAGTTAGCAATTCAAGTTGAGCCCTTAGCTCAACATTCTCCTTTAAAATAGATGCTTCACAAGAAGTAGAGTTAGTAGCACATGCATCATTATCATTATGAATAGGAGAAGACAACTTGGCAAGAGCGAGGTCACGTTCTTTAGTGAGTTTAGAAATAACTTCATTACATGACTCCTCAATGGATTCAAGCTTCTCCTCAAGAGAAACCCGAAGCTCTTGCTCTTCCTCTAGAGCATATTTTAAATCATGGATATCATTGGCATACTCATGCTCAAGAGAAAACATTTTATCAATTTGTTCTTCCTTCATCTCAATGAGTTTCGTGCTCTCAATAGCACAACTCATGATTTCAAAGAAGTTGGGCAAAACATTTTTATGGTTATGCAAAGCATCAAAGACCACCTTACCCTTCTTGTTTAAATACTCAATATAGTCTTCTTCATTTTCCTCATCCTCACCATTGTCCTCAACATCATTATGATTTGAAGACCTAGCCATAAGGCATATGTGGGAACCGTGAGAAGTAGAAGATGAAGAAATACTTGAAGCTCCATTCAAGACCTTGTCTTAGCCCAAAGACTCTTCGGTTTCCTCTATATGGTTAGCATCACAAATACTAGAGGAAATAGAAGCATTTATGTCATGGCAACAAGACAAAGCAAGCATATCATCATGAGATTTATTCAAGAAATTTACACATGATATGCAAGGACTATCAACATAAGCATGTAAAACATTTATGGGGCTACAAGTGTTTAAGTCCAAAGATGAAGCATTGCAATGAGATAGAGATGAAGGATCATCAAAAGTAAGCATACTATCACCATTGCAAGTTTCATCACCACTCACCATATGAATACCTTGTGTCTTGCCACACTTTGGTGAAGTGGATGAAAGTTCATTGCGGCCGGAAGTGGAAGGAATACAATCATCCCCAATAATCTTGGACACACCATATTTTTCTTGAAGCTTTGTCCATATCTCATGAGCGCTCCGAAAAGGCGTGATAGAGAAGGTAACTACATCGCTCAAAGCATTAACAATCACATGAGTAGCTTGAGCATTGAGATACAAGTTTTTCTCATCCTTTAAAGATAGATTTTGAGTATCCTTTGGAGGAGAAAAACCCGCATCTACAATTCGCTCCATAGATAGGTCCATGACCCGAAAATAATTAAGCATGTGAATTTTCCAAGTATCATAATTTGTGCCATCGAATATAAAAGTGTCATAGTGCACTAATCCCCTAGCCGACATCTTTGCTCTCAAGGCGGTGAAGCCTAAAATGAGAGACCGGGCTCTGATACCAATTGAAAGGACACAGATGTCGCCTAGAGGGGGGTGAATAGGCGATATCACATTTTACGAATGGCTTGAACAAAAGTGGAATTAAACTAGCGTTTATTTTGTCAAGCACACAAAACCTAAATAACCTAGGCTCACCTATGTGCACCAACAACTTATGCTAAGCAATACAAGTAACAAGGTGATAGCAAGATATATAACTTCAAGCACGAAGGCTATCACAATGTAAAGTGCATAAGTAAAGAGCTCGGGTATAGGAATAACCGAGGCACGCGGAGATGATGATGTATTCCCGAGTTCCTCCCTTGAAAGGGAGTACGTCTCGTTGGAGGGGTGTGGTATCGCCACAAAGGCCTAACCAACGCCACAAAGGCCTCACCCTATTCTCCGGTGTGAGCTTGCGCCACAAAGGCCTAGCTCACTCTTCCACTAAGGGGTTCCTCAAGGCGGAACCGGGCCTTTACACAAAGCTTGGGGCACGCATCCACAACTTAATTGGAGGCTCCCAAGAATAGCCACAAAGGCACCACAAAGCCACAAAGCCGTCTAGGGTTCCAAGAACCCAAGAGTAATAAGCTCACAAACTTTCACTTACTCGAATCTCCGGGGAGAACTCAAACCGATGCAACTTATGCAATGGCAAGAGCACACAAGGTGCTCAAATCCTTCTCACTCAAATCCTACCAAAGCAACTAATGCTATGGAGAGATATGAGAGGAAGAACAAATGGAGGAAACCACACAAGTCTCCAAGATCTAGATCCCAAGATGTTCCCCTCACTTAGAGGAGAGATTGATTGGTGGAGTTGTAGATCTAGATCTTCTCTTTCAAATCCCTCAACAAGATTCAAGAAATATGGGAGGGATAGAGAGTAATTGCAAGCTCTTGAAGGTCAAAACAATGGAGGAGAGAGAGACAAGCAACCAGCCACCAAGGAGGAAGAAGGGGAGGGGTATTTATACCCCCTCCCATAAAAATGACCGTTACAGCGTCCCAGGCCGGATTATCCGGCCCCTGGCCGGAATATCCGCCCCCCCCCCTACTGGGTGACGCGCCCAAAAGTCCTTAGCAGAAATTCCGAAACGAAATTTTCGCCCCTAGGCCGGATAATCCGCCCCCCTGGCCGGAATATCCGCCCCCCTTACTGGGTGACGCCGAGCAGAAAAAGCAATACGAAAACGGTGATAACTTTTTCATCCGGACTCCGTTTTCGATGATCTTGGGCTCGTTGGAATCACCACAACGAGCTCTACAACTTCATCCATAGAAACATCATAGTCCAACAAGGGAGTATAAAACCAAATGATGAAAGGTTTGACCTCTCTTTGAAGGCAAACCGGAAAAACCTCCAAACATCAAAAACGCAATAAGAGTTTCATGCGAAATCCGTTTTTGATGAGCTAGAGCTTGTCATGGAAATAACCACAAGCTCTAAAACCTCACATGGATAAAACCCAAATAAGAACCAAGAAAGATGATGCCAAGTATGCAAAGGTTTGAGCTCTCTCCAAACGATACAATTAAGTTACTCACTCGAGAGCCCCTCTTGATAGTACGGCTACCGATCCTATAACCCGGTCTCACAACTAACACCATGAGACCGGTAAGAAAGAAACCCTAACACTATCATACCTTTGCCTTGAGCATTCCACTTGAGGTGGATAATGACGATCTTGATCTTCTCAAGTTGGACCACCTTTCTTGATTGAGCTTGCTTGGTGAAGTCTTGCGGATTACTCTCCCATACTCTACTATGGAAGAGACTCTCTTTAAGCATATCTTCACATATCCATGATCACAATATAGATGGCAAGCTTCAAGCATATGTTCTCTTCTAGTTGCTCATCTTGAACTTGTGCTTTGACTTGATCAATCCTCGAATCAAATCTTCTTTCTCCATAATGATGGTGTCTTGAGGATACACATGAGAGCTCACTCAATCTTATTCTTCAAGACACACTTAACATAAGCTCAACTCCCTTAAGACCAATCTTTGAATCACTCCTTGAATAACACCTTGGTCAACACATAATCTTATTCTTACAACCTTGACTCCAACAAATGGTTCAAGCATTGTCTATGGACAAGTCCTACACATATAACTCAATGCAACCATTAGTCCATAGGGATTGTCATTAATTACCAAAACCACACATGGGGCTCGATATGATCTTTCAACCCACCAACCGGGACTAAAGGTTACCCACACGTCCTTATCCCACCGACAGTTTTGTTAGATGACACAAAAACCACCTTTAGTCCTGGTTGTACCCACCAGCCGGGACTAAAGGTTAGATGGTTCCCCGCGCCACTGCGTTCCCGCCTATTTTCTTCCCGCGCTTTCCACCGCTTCTACTTTGTCTTGTTCCTCCGACAGGGGCATCGTGTGTCCACCCACGCGTCCTTATCTCATCGAGCAGTGCATCCACCCACGCGTCCTTATCCTGCCGACATCTTTAGTCTCGGTTGCACCCACCAACCGGGACTAAAGGTTACCCACACGTCCTTATCCCACCGACAGTTTTGTTAGATGACACAAAAACCGGCACTAAAGGTTCCCGCCTATTTTCTTCCCGCGCTTTCCACCGCTTCCCGCCTCCGTCTTCCTGCCATTTTTCACCATATATATGTAGGCTTGGCCTCCATTTACATATCACATCTAGACTCATATCTGCAAACCTCATCACTCTCTTCCATGGCTTCCATCGTATCTCTAACCCCCAGGAGGCGGAGGCGCTTTGCGCCTCAAACTACCCCTGCCCGCCGGGCTACCGCGTCCCCATCAGCTGGATGCTGAGCGTCGGAGGCGTACCGGTCCCTCCTGTCCCTGTAGGTGTGGCGCGCCAGATGGCCATCACTAACCACTACTACTTCGAGCTCACGCCAGAGCAGCGGAGGAATCCTCAGTGGCATCCCGACTACAGCCCGACTTGGGACGCCTTCTTCATCAATCGGCGTGAGAGTGCGCTTGCCAGGCATGAGGAGGACGGCTCGCCTCATTCGAACTTCAACGAGGCCGGCCGTCGGCTATGGTGGCGCGGCCGGACTCTCCAGAGCGTCATGGCCTACCGTGGCCCCCGCCTGCGCTACCCTCAGTCTCAGCCCACGCGTGCTCACCAGTCGAGGTTCGACTATCGCGACCCCGATGCCAGCGACGATGACACCGACGACTACGACGACTACAGTGGGGACGTTTATAGGACTAGGCACGACTATGACTGAATCACTCGAACATTCGAAAACAAGCTCGGTCGATTGTGACCTAATCCGGCCATGTATCTTAATTTTCAGTTGAGATATGTACTTCTTTTCCTGTTCAATCGTTTTCCCGCCCTTTTTCTTTCCGCCTTTTTCTTTCCGCCCTTTTCTTCCCGCCCTTTTCCTCTCACGGACGCAGCGTGCCGCCACGCTAACATATGATCAAAAGAAACTGCAACAGAAAAATCAAATATAACTAATCAAAAAGAAAATCAAACATAACTAATCAAAAGAAAATAGGAAATCAAATATAACTAATCAAATATAAGTAATCAAAAAGAAAATCAAATATAACTAATCAAAAGAAAATAGGAAATCAAATATAACTAATTAAATATAAGTAATCAAAAAGAAAATCAAATATATCTAATCAAAAGAAAAAAGAAAATCAAATATAACTAATCAAAAATAAAATCAAATATATCTAATCAAAAGAAAATATAAAATCAAATATAACTAATCAAATATAACTAATCAAAAATAAAATCAAACATATCTAATCAAAAGAAAATAGAAAATCAAAAATGAAAATCAAAAGAAACTGCAAAAGAAAAATCAATAGAAACGGCAAAATAAAAATGAAACGAAAATCAAAAGAAACAGCAAAAGAAAAATCCAACGAAAAGCAACAGAAAAAGCAACAGAAAAATCAAAAGAAAAAGAAAAAAACCTTTGGTACCGGTTCGTGGAAAGAACCGGTACGAAAGGTTAAAACCGCGAAAAGAATTTTAGTAATTATATTTGGTACCGGTTTCTATTACGAACCGGTACTAAAGGTAACCTTTAGTACCGGTTCTTTACCACAACCGGTACCAAAGGTCCTTTAGGGCTTTTTCTTCCACGCGCCGTCGCCAAATCCCCTCTCTCTCTGTCCAAACACACGCACGCGCCGCCGGAGCACGCAGCCTCGAGCCGCCGGCCTCCTCCCGCGCCCCCGGCCACGCATCACCGGCCTCCTCCCGCCGGCCTCCGGCCTCCTCTCCTCCCGCGCCCCCGGCCTCCTCCCGCCGGCCTCCTCCCTTGTTCACATACGATCCGCTCCGATCCGCCGGCCGCGGTTGTGCCCCTTCGGCCATCCCGTCGGCGGCGCGCAGCCTGCCCGACCCTCCACTGCGCCGCCTGCCCGACCCTCCACTGCAGGTTAATCTCTTCCCCTCATGGCATCACGCAGCTGTTTGATGAAATGCTCCAATGCTATCAAATATTGGCTTGTATGCTGTCAAATATTCCTCCTTATGTTATCTAGATCTTCTAGCTTGCAGTCATGTGGCTTGTATGCTGTCAAATATTGAAATCATTTTCATGTTCAGCACCAATCTCGTATCTGATTGATTTAATTTGTCTAAGAAAACATTGAGTAAGGGGAAGTAGCTGCAGCCTTTTTACAATAGCAAGGCTTCACCTATCACACTGTTGATCAACTCATATGGGTTCCATGCACAATATGCCTATTTATTAGGCAAAGATCATCATTTTTCTTATTGTTAAAGGTCTTTTCTTGTGCACATTTTGGACTGCTGTTGTGTAGTAATGTTGGTCAAATCATGTTTACATGCTTTGCTGTGGTCTGATTCTGATGATAGAATGGATAATAACAAATTAGTATTGTAGTACATTTGATCTTATACTTAATACTCCTGCATGCTAGTATTTATATTCTGGCTTCATAGAATCTGTTTTCTGTATTTGTCTAATCATCATCACTTATGTTTGGGTCTGGGATGAATGTTCACTCATGGGCATACTAGTTGTATCATGGATTATAGAGCTAGTTTTTTGTACCTTTGTGAAAGGAAATGCAGTGCAGACTGTTGTTGATATTCGAGTCTTTTTCATGTTCAGAACCAGCTATGCATGTATATGAAAAGTCGGTTATGAACTATTAGTTAACTATTCTTCATTCCAAGTGTACTTTCTCTATGTAGTGAGTGTCAAGTTTCTTGAAGCCTGTACGATAAGTCTGTTATACTGGAAATTTTATTCAATATTACACTTACTATAAATTTGCTTCTATAATTTTCCTTAGAACTGCTATATAACTGAATACTTTTTGCAGAAAGAGGTGATCTTATAATTGAATATCTTGCTTAGAGCAAAGAGGTGGTCTTATAGCTTTCTCGATTCATATTAGATAAACAGATATGAACCATTTTATTTAGCAAAGATTACTATATGAACTGAATGAATAAATTTTCTTTCTTAGACCTTAAGTAGGTGCCATGTAACTGAATACCCTCATGGGGAACATGATGATCTTGGTGACATATCTGCTTAGTCTGCTGTTGGATCTCCCGTGCGAGATTTGACGGGAACGGCCATCTGATTCCTCTTTTTAGAGTGCAAATGTGCAATCATGTGAAACTAGGATGTTAAGAAGATGCAGAGTATTTTGGTCATTTGTAATACTGCCCAAATAATAAGATTCATTGAGATTTCAAGGTGGCATGTCTGTATCCTTTTCTTTTCTTTTGGCAGCAACAATTTGAACGATTTGTGATGTGCTTTGACAAGTTTGTAACCAGTCCATGTACAAGTCTGCTTTTGCTTTGTTCATAAATATATGAATATGTGATGTGGTTTGACAATTTGAACGATTTGTGATGTGCTTTGACAAGTTTGTAACCAGTCCATGTACAAGTCTGCTTTTGCTTTGTTGATAAATATATGAATATGTGATGTGGTTTGACAATTTGAACGATTTGTGATGTGGTCTGATCCAATTTACAGTATTATATGAATATGTGTCATATCTCTTTGATACCAAAACTTTACTGAACATACTAGAAACATATCTTGTTCATTTTACTAGAATTAGCTCATCGGAAAAATGAAAATATTTCGATTTTCCTCATAAATGAACTGAAAATAATTTGAAAATGAAGACAAATGATAAATATAATTGCTATGAAAACTGGGAACATTTGTCAACTTATTATGGATGGAATAATCATACTATTTGTTATGGATGTTTGAAACGTGGTTGATGAAAACTAAGAATATATATCCGAATGATAAATTAGATGTAACTTGTTATGGATGGAATAATCATACTATTTGTCAACTAGGAATATATATCCGAATGATAAAATAGATACAAAAAGTTATTGGGCCAATACTTGAACATATATCTTATTTTGATTTTGATTTGCCAACATATATCTCGCGTTCTGACCCCGGTGCAAAAAGTATTGTGCCCTATTTTTAATTCCAGAAAAATTGCTGCAAGTGTTTGAAATTTGTGATAACTTAAAATGACATGATGAATCAAATAATTGCACTTAATTTTGTAGTGACATTGAGCGATGGAGGACGACACCTTCATCCGAGATGAGGAGCGAGAAGAAATGGTGCAGAAAATGATATTTGAGAGTGCCCGTGGACCGGAACCCAATGGAGAACCCGATGGAGATGACGATGATTTCGGCTCACAATTTTTGAACGATGTCGGTGAGGGACTTGAGTCTGAAGAAAGAAGAGACAACGAAGTGTCCTTAATAAACTCCGGCGAGGTGTATATCAAGGCTATATGTTCATCACTTGATGCATTGATTTATTTGTATTACACTTATTAACGAATCATTTTTCTTTTAGCCTTCTGGATCATCGAGCAAATCTGTTAAAAAGCAACGAGGCCCGACACAACGTCTAAAGGGCGAGGGTAGGTTAGCCCTCACCGCATTTAAGGCTAGTGGTCAACCGGTGGAGCCCAAAGAGCACTGCCGTAAATTTATAAACCAAGCTGGAGTTCTTGTTAGGGACCATGTACCAATCAGCATTGTAGAGTGGCATAAGCCGAAGAACGCGGGGGCTGAAGCAAGTTATGTCAATGATACTCTAAAGCTTTTTCTTTGGGACAGTCTACTGACACACTTTAGCCTACCGGAAGACATGACGGAAGGCCAGAAGAAGAAAGTCAAGGAATGGACTCTTAAGAGGATGGCCACATAATTCCAGACCTGGAAGAAAAATTTATGGGCCAGATATGCAGATAAAGATCCAGTATTCACTGGAAGTCTAGTGAAGATAAAAGATCACTGGCCCGCATTTAAGAGCTATAAGAAATCTTCTACTGCTGTGTCCCGATCAGTCACAAATACGAAAAATGCTTCAAAGAAGGAACATTTCCATCATTTGGGGTCAGGTGGCTACAAGACTGCCATTCCGAAGTGGAGAGCATTTGAAGCTAAACTGATGGAGGCAGGAATCACTCCACAGACATGGGACTGGTGATACGTCCAAAACGTATCTACTTTCCCGAACACTTTTGCTATTGTTTCTCCTCTAATTTGTGTGTTTTGAATACAACTAACACGGACTGACGCTGTTTTCAGCAGAATTACTTTGGTGTCTCGTTTTTGTGCAGAAATTCAACTTCCAGTAAAAATTCGGGAAAAATCATGAAAAATCCTATTTCACCAGAAGACCCACGGAGCCAGAAGACCGGAGGGAGAAGTGGCTCGAGGAGCCGTCACAAGGTGGTGGCGCGGCCTAGCCCTGGCCGCGCCACCCCTATGTGAGGAGGCCTCAGGCCCCCTCTCGACCTCCTCTCTCGCCTACATATACCCCCTGACGACTTAATATCGAGGAGGCGACGTTTTTCCCAGATAGACTTCCGTTGCGCCGCAGCCATCAGAAACCGCGATTCGGAACCAGAAAACTCCGTTCTGGCACCCTGTCGGGACGGGGATTCGGAGGAGATCTTCATCACCATCACCACCGACGCTCCTCCATCGATCATCCATGACTCCCCCATCCATGTGTGAGTAATTCCCCCGCTGTAGGTGAGGGGATGGTAGGGATTGGATGAGATTGTTCATGTAATTTGATATGAGATTGATAGGGCATAGTGCCTAGTATCTTTATTTAGTGCCTATGACATTGTTGCAACTTGTTGTGCTTAATGCTTGTCACTTTGGGCCCGAGTGCCATGATTTCAGATCTGAACATGTTATTATTTCTATGATGATACTTGTTGTTTATGGTCTTACCTACAAGTTGTATACACATATTGTTGTCCGGAACTCGAGGCCCCAAAGTGACAGAAATTGGGATAACCGGAGGGGGTGGCTATGATGTGAGGATCACATGTGTTCACCGAGTGCTAATGCTTTGCTCCGGTACTTTATTAAAAGGAGTACCTTAATTACCAGTAGTTTCCCTTGAGGCCCTGCTGCAACAGGCTGGTAGGACAAAAGATGTCGTGCACGTTTCTCCTTGTGAGCACGTACGACTATATACGGAACACATGCCTATGATTGTTTGTACTAGGATGCTTTATCATTATTTATCTGCAATGCCCGTATCTCATTGATTTCATGAATTATCTTATCCATGCAACGCCCGTTATCCATCCCTATGCCTACAGTACTTATTTCTACTGTTTACAACCGTTACTATTACTGCTGCTATTTTACTACTGCTGTTACTGATTCACTACTGTCACCACTATAAAACTGTTGCTACTGATAAACCACTGCGAGCGAGACTGTTTCCAGGTGCAGCTGAATTGACAACTCATCTGTTAAGGCTTACATATATTCTTTGGCTCCCCTTGTGTCGAATCAATAAATTTGGGTAATACTTCCCTCGAAGACTGTTGCGATCCCCTATACTTGTGGGTCATCAAGACTATTTTCTGGCGCCGTTGCCGGGGAGCATAGCTTTATCTGTAAGTTCACTTGGTATTCATATTGTTCGCTGCAATCCTTTCATCATGGGTAAACCTCGTGATGGAAAAGTTCCTATATTACCATCCACTACAAGAAGAGGTACGACTCTAAACACCTCTGTTGCTCTTGATTCACCATCTGTTATGAGTAAGTTGCTTACACCACCACACCCACACGCTACTGCTACTACTTCTGCTGAGATTGAAAACGCCACTGATAATTTAGATGATGCTTCTACTGTGCTTGATGAGAGTGGTTCACTAGGTTCCTTTTTAGATGCTACTATTGCTAGAGCTAAGTTGGGAAACATCATTGTTACACCTGTTAGTTCACCTGAGTCTAGGGAGTGTCCTAGTGATGATTATGATGATGATGCTTATATTGAGCTTAATGATGATTTTATTGCAGAAGCACGTGCTGCTCGAGATGCTGGTAAGGTTAAAGAACTTCTTGCAAGACGCTCTGTTAAATATAATTTGTCTCCTGATCCTAAGTTTGCTGCTTCTCCCAGAAATATTAGAGATAAGGATTATGATTTCTCTTTGGATTTATCTTACATATCTATTGTTGAGAAAACTCCTTTTTGTGGTACTAAAGATGAGAGTGCTATGGAGCACATGAATGAGCTTTCTACTTTGAGTAATTTGTTTTCTGATGATATTAAGCTCCGCACTTATTTTGTTGCCAAGATTTTTCCTTTTTCATTGAAAGATGCTGCTAAAAATTGGTTTAATAGCTTGTCTCCTGGATCTCTTACTAGTCCTATTGCTTTGGTTAATGCTTTCTTTCAGAAATATTTTCCCGCTAGTGCTCAACATGCTGCTGTTCAGAAAATCTTTGATTTTGAACAGGGAAAAGGAGAGAAATTGCCTGAATCTTGGACAAGGTTTTGTTCTTTAATTAGAGCTTTGCCTAAAGAACCATTGCCTAAAAATGAACTCCTTGATATATTTTATAATGGACTAACGGATGAATCTAAATCATATTTGGATAGTTGTGCTGGTTGTGTTTTCAGGGAAAGAACTCCGGCTGAAGCAGAAGAATTAATGGCTAAAATAAGCCGGAATCATGATGATTGGACCTTAGTTGAGCCAACACCAGCACCAACCCCTGCGCCATCTACGGGGCCTACACCAAAGAAGAGAGGGATGATTGAATTAAATGATGAAGTTATGAAGGAGGCTAAGAAATCTCTTAAGGAGAAAGGTATTAAGGCCGAAGATGTGAAAAATTTACCTCCTATTGAAGAATTATGTAAGCCAATCCCTCACTCATCTACTATTGAGGTACACTCTCTCCAAAGCTTTGATGAAAGAGATATTCCTTATACTAAACCTCCTGATCAATGCTTAGATGAATTTGATAATTTTATTGTTAAGCAAGAAAATTTTAATAGAATGGTGCATAATCATTTGTTGGAAAATTCTAGAGCTATTAACAAGTTGCAGGATATTGTGGAGAGAACCACCAATGATGTGAAGATACTTGCTAAACATTTTCAAATGGTTCAAACACAAATTGATCAGCTTACCAAGGTGCAAAAAGATTTGATAGTTAGTGCTGCGAGAGAGAAGCAAGCATGTGAAATACGCACAAGAAGTGGTGCTGCTACTCAAGACCCATTATATCCTGAAGGACATCCTAAGAGGGTTGAGCAAGAGTCTCAACGCACTTCAAGTGATGATATTCCTTCCAAGAAGAAGAAGAAGAAGCATAAAACAACCGCAGAATCCTCCGAAGCAGGTAAAGATCCTAACAGTGTTTCTATTTCTGATGCTGAAACTGAACCAGGAGATGCTCCCGATAAAGAAGAAGAAGATAAAGAAGAAGTTGAAGAAGAACCAAAGAAGATTGACAAGAATGCAAAGTACACCAAAGAAGACTTCATTGCCAACAAGCATGGTAAGGAGAGAGAACCTTGGGTACAGAAGCCAATGCCTTTTCCTAGTAAGAAACACAAGTCCAAGGAAGAAGAACACTACAACAGGTTTTGTGAATGGATGAGACCTTTATTTTTGCAAATTCCTTTGACTGATGCTATTAGAATGCCTCCTTATGCAAAGTATATGAAAGATATTGTCACTAACAAAAGGAAAGTTCCTAGTGAGGAAATTTCCACTTTACTTGCTAATTATTCTTTTGATGGTAAAGTTCCAGAGAAGCTTGGAGATCCAGGTATACCAACTATTCCTTGCTCCATTAAAAATAACTATGTTAGAACTGCTTTATGTGATTTGGGAGCTGGAGTAAGTGTCATGCCTTTTTCCCTCTATAAGAGACTTGATTTAGAAAAATTGGTATCAACTGATATATCTTTGCAGATGGCTGATAAGTCTACTACTATTCCTATTGGTATATGTGAGAATGTTCCTGTTCAAGTTGCTAACGGTTGTTTAATATTAACTGATTTTGTTGTGTTGGAAATGCCTGAAGATGATAATATGTCTATTATTCTTGGGAGACCTTTTCTAAACACTGCAGGTGCTGTTATCAATTGCAATCAAGGAAAAGTCACTTTTAATATTAATGATAAAGAGTATACGGTATATTTTCCCAAGAAGATTGATAGGAAGAATGCTCTAAATACAATCAAACATGTTGAGACCATCAAAGTTGGTCAAATTATTTGTTCAGAGCGAAAGCCCAAGGAAGAATGTCAAATTGTTATGGTTGGGACTATACCTATCAAAGTTGAGGTAACATAAGCATTAAGTGAAATGCAAAGTTTTGCCTCATACAAAGTTAGTTTGGTAACAAGACTTGATCAACCTTGTTAACAAAGTGATTTTATATGAAAGAAACTTCGTTTTCACCGCATCTACTCCACCTCACTTGTATTTACTTTCATCAAATTTTATTCCTTCAGTTAAGTTGCTTGATTAAGAGTATCTCAGAGCTGCTGCATGCTTAGTTTTGATTTGCTTGAAATCTTTTCATCCTCGTTTTTCTGAGTTTCATCAATTTGCCAATTCCTGAAAAATCCTCGAAAATAAAGTTTCTCGAAAAATTCCAGAAAATTCTTTATAAATTTTTATGTCAAAAATGGAGCAGAGAGACACCTGGGAGGCGCCAGGTGGGGCAGCCACGCCACCTCACACACAGGTGGCGCGACCCAGCCCTGGCCGCGCCACCCATGTGTGAAGGGGCCCCACCAGGCCACTCACTCATCTCTTCTTCCCCAGCTCTTTCTCTCTCCCGAAAACAACGACACACTCTGCTGAAACCCGAGTTCTTGCTGTTCTTCACCTGGATTTCTCGATCTCCTCGTTCAGCCCAACATTTCTGCTGAAATTTGGATCATTTGCTCTCCGGTATGTGACTCCCCCACTTGTCCAAGTAGATTTTCTTTTGGCGAAGTATATCTTGAGTATTTTAGCATTGTAGGTGACAGTATAAATGAGTATGCATGCTTGTTCTATTGTTTAGAATTGTTATTTTGATGCATGATAGCTCTCTAGTAACTCACCATAGTAGTTTCCTACATTTGCTTGTCTTTAAATCACTTTTTATGAGGTTTGTCAAAAATTTCAGAAATGGAGAGGAATGCTTATCAACTCTCTCAACATGAACTAGAAGTGCAAGATGTTATGAAAGTTCATCGTGAAGAGAAGGTTTTCCCCTCACACTATCCATGCTCAGCATTCTTGAGTGCTGCTGGATTCCTACAGGATTTTCAAGCCTTGCTTTCTAATGCAGGATTAGATTATTTTGTTGAGGGTGAACCTCCCCAATATGTTAAACTAACAATGTCTGTGGTGCAGGATTTCAGATTTAGCTGGTCCGCTTCTAATCCCATGGTTCATTATAAAATTTATAACAAACCTGTGGACTTGCCTCTTGATGTTTTTTGTACAGCTATTAGAGTACCGCAGTGGGGATCGCTCGAGAAGATAAGGGGACAACCAAGGCAATTGTTAGAACTATACGAGGAGATTTGTCAAGGAAGAAGCTTCGCAGGAGAGGGTGGTAAAATTCGAAACATTCATTTCCCATCCATTCGATATCTCGCCTTCTTCATTACCAAATGTGTTCTTGCAAGGAAAGCTGCAAGTAAATTGTCTCTCCATGATCTAGCTTTCATTGCTGCTGCTTTAAGGCACGATAGAACTTACAATTTGGGTGCCTTAATAGCTTTCCGTCTTGATATTAATCGTGAGAAAGGGGGAATCTGTGGGGGGCTTATAGCTTCACACCTATTAGCTTTGCATAGTGTTTTGCCTCACTTTCGAGATTTCCAGTTCCCCGAGGAGAGACTTGGCCTTGATACTATGGTTCAACATAAGTTTATTTCTCCTCCTGCCAGTTTGATTAATTTAACATTTGAGCTAACCTTTTTCAAGAAGACTACCTGGAAGGTAGTAAAGTCTGAACGATCAATCCGTTTGCCTGCACCTCTTTTGTTTAACCTTGATCGCAGGAATGGATGGTCGCTTACTGAAGATGAGCTTGACGCGTACATAGGGGAGCATCCGCCGCCTGTGCACGATGAGGAAGGCGCCGAGGAGTCTGGACAGCCCTCCGACGTTGTGAACTTCTCTTATGAGCAGCCTTACTATGATTATGCGCCATCAGCTTCATCTTCACGAGAGCCGGGGTACGACTACATTTATGATGATCCACCAGCCTGGAGCAGCTACCAGAGCCGAAATTGATCTCCACTTAGGCCAAAAGCCTAAGCTTGGGGGGAGGTATGCCGACGATTCACTCATCTACATATCATATTCTGTCGGACCTTTGTATATTCATGTTTCGCTTTCTTTATTGTTCTAGTTTTTACTTCTGCTTTCCAAAAATATTTCCGTTGTTTCTCTCAATTTGGTTCTTTGGTTTGCTACCTTTGGTTTGCTTTATTTGCTATTTTCAGTTTGCTACTTGAAAAACCCAAAAATATTTTGCTTTGTCTGCTATTTCCTTCTGCTTTTGTTTCAAAAATCGAAAACCCCAAAAATATTTGTTGTTCTTCTTCGGTTTTGTAAAGTTTGTTGCAGAGTTCAGTCTCCCGTTACTCCATTGGAGCTTGGTATTCACTTTATATAATTCAAGCCACACAAGTGAAGAGCAATAATGACGACATATGACAATCCGAGATGTGGTAGGAGGCTGGTATGAACTCTATTTGTTTTCATTTTTGTACATATGCTCATCTATGTGGACATGCTTAGTTGGTTCATGTAGGGTATATGTTATCTAATGGATGCTTTGTAGTTCTTGCTTTCATATGATTAGTTTTAATATACTATTAGCCTGTAGCATGTCATGTAGACGCTTGCATGCATTGTTTTATTTATAGTATGGTATGATATTGTGGTATCCACCTCTGAAAGCTTCATTCGAATCGACTTGGCACATGCTCAAGCATGCATATGACTAAACAAAAAAGTCAATTAAGCCTCGATGATCTAATTTGCCTCAGAGTTCTTGTATCATTTTTATGCCTATATTAATTTTGTTTTGTCGCAAGCATGATTATGATAGTTATTGCTCTCTCGATTGTCGCTTCCTAGTCTTTTGCTAGCCTTCACTTTTACTGAGTATGAGCTCTACTCGTGCATCCAATTACCAAAAACCAAGTCTTCCAAAGAGTCCACTATAAATTCCTATGCATGGTATTTGTAAGCCATTCCAAGTAAATTTTCATGTGCTACCTTTCAAAACTTTCAACTACTTCTCATTTTGTGCCACTGTTTTTAGCTCATGGGGACGTAGTGGTCGGAGTTGCTATCTTCCATATTAAATTGAGTACCCCTCGACTAGGCAGCTTCATCTGCTCGTCATTAATTTTGCAAGGGAGCTGGTCAGACCATTATAATCTTAATCCTAAAAGAAAGAAAAAAAAGGCACTCCTCCAAAGGAATGTGAAAGTTGGTGGGCACCCGATGGAATCGGTTAGCCATGGTTTGAGAAAGGAAAAAGGTGGGGAGGAGTGCCAAAGCTTTATAAAAGAGCACCAATGTGCCAAATTTCAAAGAACTCGGAACCGCTCTCACTTGTTTATTATGGAAGATAGTAAGTCCCCATTGCTAGTCGTTGACATAGAACAACCACCTCTCAAAAGAAACTTTTGTCTCTGTTTTACAAATGAAAAGCTCTAGCACATGTTAAATCCCTGCTTCCCTCTGCGAAGGGCCATTCGTTTACTTTTATGTTGAGTCACCATCTTCTAACTTTAAGCACTTCTTGAGAGCATAGCTATTATTCTTAGTGTAATGTGCTTGTCCCAGAACACGGTTAATTGTGGTATAACTTTGATGCTTGTATCTTTGATATTTCTACTTCTAGTCTTCCCTTGGACTTCAGAGGTGCCTCAGCATTTATGTTTTGCTCTACAAATAAAGGCAAGCGGAATACCACTCTTTCATATCATTTATGCATATTACAATCTTGTAGCTTCTCATGCACGTGTTATTTGTTATTAGTGCATTGTCACTCTTTCATAGCTTGCTTGACTATGAGGTGACATTAGTTGCATATTTCATATTATGAATTACCTGAGTACTTGATCACATGATTAGTATATATGCATCATATGAGCAAATGTGTTCGTGAAAGTTTCTTTTATCGCTCTCAGTTGTTAACTGAATTGCTTGAGGACAAGCAAATAGCTAAGCTTGGGGGGAGTTGATACGTCCAAAACGTATCTACTTTCCCGAACACTTTTGCTATTGTTTCTCCTCTAATTTGTGTGTTTTGAATACAACTAACACGGACTGACGCTGTTTTCAGCAGAATTACTCTGGTGTCTCGTTTTTGTGCAGAAATTCAACTTCCAGTAAAAATTCGGGAAAAATCATGAAAAATCCTATTTCACCAGAAGACCCACGGAGCCAGAAGACCGGAGGGAGAAGTGGCTCGAGGAGCCGTCACAAGGTGGTGGCGCGGCCCAGCCCTGGCCGCGCCACCCCTATGTGAGGAGGCCTCAGGCCCCCTCTCGACCTCCTCTCTCGCCTACATATACCCCCTGACGACTTAATATCGAGGAGGCGACGTTTTTCCCAGATAGACTTCCGCTACGCCGCCGCCATCAAAAACCGCGATTCGGAACCAGAAAACTCTGTTCTGGCACCCTGCCGGGACGGGGATTCGGAGGAGATCTTCATCACCATCACCACCGACGCTCCTCCATCGACCATCCATGACTCCCCCATCCATGTGTGAGTAATTCCCCCACTGTAGGTGAGGGGATGGTAGGGATTGGATGAGATTGTTCATGTAATTTGATATGAGATTGATAGGGCATAGTGCCTAGTATCTTTATTTAGTGCCTATGACATTGTTGCAACTTGTTGTGCTTAATGCTTGTCACTTTGGGCCCGAGTGCCATGATTTCAGATCTGAACATGTTATTATTTCTATGATGATACTTGTTGTTTATGGTCTTACCTACAAGTTGTATACACATATTGTTGTCCGGAACCCGAGGCCCCAAAGTGACAGAAATTGGGATAACCGGAGGGGATGGCTATGATGTGAGGATCACATGTGTTCACCGAGTGCTAATGCTTTGCTCCGGTACTTTATTAAAAGGAGTACCTTAATTACCAGTAGTTTCCCTTGAGGCCCTGCTGCAACAGGCTGGTAGGACAAAAGATGTCGTGCAAGTTTCTCCTTGTGAGCACGTACGACTATATACGGAACACATGCCTATGATTGTTTGTACTAGGATGCTTTATCATTATTTATCTGCAATGCCCGTATCTCATTGATTTCATGAATTATCTTATCCATGCAACGCCCGTTATCCATCCCTATGCCTACAGTACTTATTTCTACTGTTTACAACCGTTACTATTACTGCTGCTATTTTACTACTGTTGTTACTGATTCACTACTGTCACCACTATAAAACTGTTGCTACTGATAAACCACTGCGAGCGAGACTGTTTCCAGGTGCAGCTGAATTGACAACTCATCTGTTAAGGCTTACATATATTCTTTGGCTCCCCTTGTGTCGAATCAATAAATTTGGGTAATACTTCCCTCAAAGACTGTTGCGATCCCCTATACTTGTGGGTGATCAAGACTATTTTCTGGCGCCGTTGCCGGGGAGCATAGCTTTATCTGTAAGTTCACTTGGTATTCATATTGTTCGCTGCAATCCTTTCATCATGGGTAAACCTCGTGATGGAAAAGTTCCTATATTACCATCCACTACAAGAAGAGGTACGACTCTAAACACCTCTGTTGCTCTTGATTCACCATCTGTTATGAGTAAGTTGCTTACACCACCACACCCACACGCTACTGCTACTACTTCTGCTGAGATTGAAAACACCACTGATAATTTAGATGATGCTTCTACTGTGCTTGATGAGAGTGGTTCACTAGGTTCCTTTTTAGATGCTACTATTGCTAGAGCTAAGTTGGGAAACATCATTGTTACACCTGTTAGTTCACCTGAGTCTAGGGAGTGTCCTAGTGATGATTATGATGATGATGCTTATATTGAGCTTAATGATGATTTTATTGCAGAAGCACGTGCTGCTCGAGATGCTGGTAAGGTTAAAGAACTTCTTGCAAGACGCTCTGTTAAATATAATTTGTCTCCTGATCCTAAGTTTGCTGCTTCTCCCATAAATATTAGAGATAAGGATTATGATTTCTCTTTGGATTTATCTTACATATCTATTGTTGAGAAAACTCCTTTTTGTGGTACTAAAGATGAGAGTGCTATGGAGCACATGAATGAGCTTTCTACTTTGAGTAATTTGTTTTCTGATGATATTAAGCTCCGCACTTATTTTGTTGCCAAGATTTTTCCTTTTTCATTGAAAGATGCTGCTAAAACTTGGTTTAATAGCTTGTCTCCTGGATCTCTTACTAGTCCTATTGCTTTGGTTAATGCTTTCTTTCAGAAATATTTTCCCGCTAGTGCTCAACATGCTGCTGTGCAGAAAATCTTTGATTTTGAACAGGGAAAAGGAGAGAAATTGCCTAAATCTTGGACAAGGTTTTGTTCTTTAATTAGAGCTTTGCCTAAAGAACCATTGCCTAAAAATGAACTCCTTGATATATTTTATAATGGACTAACGGATGAATCTAAATCATATTTGGATAGTTGTGCTGGTTGTGTTTTCAGGGAAAGAACTCCGGCTGAAGCAGAAGAATTAATGGCTAAAATAAGCCGGAATCATGATGATTGGACCTTAGTTGAGCCAACACCAGCACCAACCCCTGCGCCATCTACGGAGCCTACACCAAAGAAGAGAGGGATGATTGAATTAAATGATGAAGTTATGAAGGAGGCTAAGAAATCTCTTAAGGAGAAAGGTATTAAGGCCGAAGATGTGAAAAATTTACCTCCTATTGAAGAATTATGTAAGCCAATCCCTCACTCATCTACTATTGAGGTACACTCTCTCCAAAGCTTTGATGAAAGAGATATTCCTTATACTAAACCTCCTGATCAATGCTTAGATGAATTTGATAATTTTATTGTTAAGCAAGAAAATTTTAATAGAATGGTGCATAATCATTTGTTGGAAAATTCTAGAGCTATTAACAAGTTGCAGGATATTGTGGAGAGAACCACCAATGATGTGAAGATACTTGCTAAACATTTTCAAATGGTTCAAACACAAATTGATCAGCTTACCAAGGTGCAAAAAGATTTGATAGTTAGTGCTGCGAGAGAGAAGCAAGCATGTGAAATACGCACAAGAAGTGGTGCTGCTACTCAAGACCCATTATATCCTGAAGGACATCCTAAGAGGGTTGAGCAAGAGTCTCAACGCACTTCAAGTGATGATATTCCTTCCAAGAAGAAGAAGAAGAAGCATAAAACAACCGCAGAATCCTCCGAAGCAGGTAAAGATCCTAACAGTGTTTCTATTTCTGATGCTGAAACTGAACCAGGAGATGCTCCCGATAAAGAAGAAGAAGATAAAGAAGAAGTTGAAGAAGAACCAAAGAAGATTGACAAGAATGAAAAGTACACCAAAGAAGACTTCATTGCCAACAAGCATGGTATGGAGAGAGAACCTTGGGTACAGAAGCCAATGCCTTTTCCTAGTAAGAAACACAAGTCCAAGGAAGAAGAACACTACAACAGGTTTTGTGAATGGATGAGACCTTTATTTTTGCAAATTCCTTTGACTGATGCTATTAGAATGCCTCCTTATGCAAAGTATATGAAAGATATTGTCACTAACAAAAGGAAAGTTCCTAGTGAGGAAATTTCCACTTTACTTGCTAATTATTCTTTTGATGGTAAAGTTCCAGAGAAGCTTGGAGATCCAGGTATACCAACTATTCCTTGCTCCATTAAAAATAACTATGTTAGAACTGCTTTATGTGATTTGGGAGCTGGAGTAAGTGTCATGCCTTTTTCCCTCTATAAGAGACTTGATTTAGAAAAATTGGTATCAACTGATATATCTTTGCAGATGGCTGATAAGTCTACTACTATTCCTATTGGTATATGTGAGAATGTTCCTGTTCAAGTTGCTAACGGTTGTTTAATATTAACTGATTTTGTTGTGTTGGAAATGCCTGAAGATGATAATATGTCTATTATTCTTGGGAGACCTTTTCTAAACACTGCAGGTGCTGTTATCAATTGCAATCAAGGAAAAGTCACTTTTAATATTAATGATAAAGCGTATACGGTATATTTTCCCAAGAAGATTGATAGGAAGAATGCTCTAAATACAATCAAACATGTTGAGACCATCAAAGTTGGTCAAATTATTTGTTCAGAGCGAAAGCCCAAGGAAGAATGTCAAATTGTTATGGTTGGGACTATACCTATCAAAGTTGAGGTAACATAAGCATTAAGTGAAATGCAAAGTTTTGCCTCATACAAAGTTAGTTTGGTAACAAGACTTGATCAACCTTGTTAACAAAGTGATTTTATATGAAAGAAACTTCGTTTTCACCGCATCTACTCCACCTCACTTGTATTTACTTTCATCAAATTTTATTCCTTCAGTTAAGTTGCTTGATTAAGAGTATCTCAGAGCTGCTGCATGCTTAGTTTTGATTTGCTTGAAATCTTTTCATCCTCGTTTTTCTGAGTTTCATCAATTTGCCAATTCCTGAAAAATCCTCGAAAATAAAGTTTCTCGAAAAATTCCAGAAAATTCTTTATAAATTTTTATGTCAAAAATGGAGCAGAGAGACACCTGGGAGGCGCCAGGTGGGGCAGCCATGCCACCTCACACACAGGTGGCGCGGCCCAGCCCTGGCCGCGCCACCCATGTGTGAAGGGGCCCCACCAGGCCACTCACTCATCTCTTCTTCCCCAGCTCTTTCTCTCTCCCGAAAACAACGACACACTCTGCTGAAACCCGAGTTCTTGCTGTTCTTCACCTGGATTTCTCGATCTCCTCGTTCAGCCCAACATTTCTGCTGAAATTTGGATCATTTGCTCTCCGGTATGTGACTCCCCCACTTGTCCAAGTAGATTTTCTTTTGGCGAAGTATATCTTGAGTATTTTAGCATTGTAGGTGACAGTATAAATGAGTATGCATGCTTGTTCTATTGTTTAGAATTGTTATTTTGATGCATGATAGCTCTCTAGTAACTCACCATAGTAGTTTCCTACATTTGCTTGTCTTTAAATCACTTTTTATGAGGTTTGTCAAAAATTTCAGAAATGGAGAGGAATGCTTATCAACTCTCTCAACATGAACTAGAAGTGCAAGATGTTATGAAAGTTCATCGTGAAGAGAAGGTTTTCCCCTCACACTATCCATGCTCAGCATTCTTGAGTGCTGCTGGATTCCTACAGGATTTTCAAGCCTTGCTTTCTAATGCAGGATTAGATTATTTTGTTGAGGGTGAACCTCCCCAATATGTTAAACTAACAATGTCTGTGGTGTAGGATTTCAGATTTAGCTGGTCCGCTTCTAATCCCATGGTTCATTATAAAATTTATAACAAACCTGTGGACTTGCCTCTTGATGTTTTCTGTACAGCTATTAGAGTACCGCAGTGGGGATCGCTCGAGAAGATAAGGGGACAACCAAGGCAATTGTTAGAACTATACGAGGAGATTTGTCAAGGAAGAAGCTTCGCATGAGAGGGTGGTAAAATTCGAAACATTCATTTCCCATCCATTCGATATCTCGCCTTCTTCATTACCAAATGTGTTCTTGCAAGGAAAGCTGCAAGTAAATTGTCTCTCCATGATCTAGCTTTCATTGCTGCTGCTTTAAGGCACGATAGAACTTACAATTTGGGTGCCTTAATAGCTTTCCGTCTTGATATTAATCGTGAGAAAGGGGGAATCTGTGGGGGCCTTATAGCTTCACGCCTATTAGCTTTGCATAGTGTTTTGCCTCACTTTCGAGATTTCCAGTTCCCCGAGGAGAGACTTGGCCTTGATACTATGGTTCAACATAAGTTTATTTCTCCTCCTGCCAGTTTGATTAATTTAACATTTGAGCTAACCTTTTTCAAGAAGACTACCTGGAAGGTAGTAAAGTCTGAACGATCAATCCGTTTGCCTGCACCTCTTTTGTTTAACCTTGATCGCAGGAATGGATGGTCGCTTACTGAAGATGAGCTTGACGCGTACATAGGGGAGCATCCGCCGCCTGTGCACGATGAGGAAGGCGCCGAGGAGTCTGGACAGCCCTCCGACGTTGTGAACTTCTCTTATGAGCAGCCTTACTATGATTATGCGCCATCAGCTTCATCTTCACGAGAGCCGGGGTACGACTACATTTATGATGATCCACCAGCCTGGAGCAGCTACCAGAGCCGAAATTGATCTCCACTTAGGCCAAAAGCCTAAGCTTGGGGGGAGGTACGCCGACGATTCACTCATCTACATATCATATTCTGTCGGACCTTTGTATATTCATGTTTCGCTTTCTTTATTGTTCTAGTTTTTACTTCTGCTTTCCAAAAATATTTCCGTTGTTTCTCTCAATTTGGTTCTTTGGTTTGCTACCTTTGGTTTGCTTTATTTGCTATTTTCAGTTTGCTACTTGAAAAACCCAAAAATATTTTGCTTTGTCTGCTATTTCCTTCTGCTTTTGTTTCAAAAATCGAAAACCCCAAAAATATTTGTTGTTCTTCTTCGGTTTTGTAAAGTTTTTTGCAGAGTTCAGTCTCCCGTTACTCCATTGGAGCTTGGTATTCACTTTATATAATTCAAGCCACACAAGTGAAGAGCAATAATGACGACATATGACAATCCGAGATGTGGTAGGAGGCTGGTATGAACTCTATTTGTTTTCATTTTTGTACATATGCTCATCTATGTGGACATGCTTAGTTGGTTCATGTAGGGTATATGTTATCTAATGGATGCTTTGTAGTTCTTGCTTTCATATGATTAGTTTTAATATACTATTAGCCTGTAGCATGTCATGTAGACGCTTGCATGCATTGTTTTATTCATAGTATGGTATGATATTGTGGTATCCACCTCTGAAAGCTTCATTCGAATCGACTTGGCACATGCTCAAGCATGCATATGACTAAACAAAAAAGTCAATTAAGCCTCGATGATCTAATTTGCCTCAGAGTTCTTGTATCATTTTTATGCCTATATTAATTTTGTTTTGTCGCAAGCATGATTATGATAGTTATTGCTCTCTCGATTGTCGCTTCCCAGTCTTTTGCTAGCCTTCACTTGTACTGAGTATGAGCTCTACTCGTGCATCCAATTACCAAAAACCAAGTCTTCCAAAGAGTCCACTATAAATTCCTATGCATGGTATTTGTAAGCCATTCCAAGTAAATTTTCATGTGCTACCTTTCAAAACTTTCAACTACTTCTCATTTTGTGCCACTGTTTTTAGCTCATGGGGACGTAGTGGTCGGAGTTGCTATCTTCCATATTAAATTGAGTACCCCTCGACTAGGCAGCTTCATCTGCTCGTCATTAATTTTGCAAGGGAGCTGGTCAGACCATTATAATCTTAATCCTAAAAGAAAGAAAAAAAAGGCACTCCTCCAAAGGAATGTGAAAGTTGGTGGGCACCCGATGGAATCGGTTAGCCATGGTTTGAGAAAGGAAAAAGGTGGGGAGGAGTGCCAAAGCTTTATAAAAGAGCACCAATGTGCCAAATTTCAAAGAACTCGGAAACGCTCTCACTTGTTTATTATGGAAGATAGTAAGTCCCCATTGCTAGTCGTTGACATAGAACAACCACCTCTCAAAAGAAACTTTTGTCTCTGTTTTACAAATGAAAAGCTCTAGCACATGTTAAATCCCTGCTTCCCTCTGCGAAGGGCCATTCGTTTACTTTTATGTTGAGTCACCATCTTCTAACTTTAAGCACTTCTTGAGAGCATAGCTATTATTCTTAGTGTAATGTGCTTGTCCCAGAACACGGTTAATTGTGGTATAACTTTGATGCTTGTATCTTTGATATTTCTACTTCTAGTCTTCCCTTGGACTTCAGAGGTGCCTCAGCATTTATGTTTTGCTCTACAAATAAAGGCAAGCGGAATACCACTCTTTCATATCATTTATGCATATTACAATCTTGTAGCTTCTCATGCACGTGTTATTTGTTATTAGTGCATTGTCACTCTTTCATAGCTTGCTTGACTATGAGGTGACATTAGTTGCATATTTCTTATTATGAATTACCTGAGTACTTGATCACATGATTAGTATATATGCATCATATGAGCAAATGTGTTCGTGAAAGTTTCTTTTATCGCTCTCAGTTGTTAACTGAATTGCTTGAGGACAAGCAAATAGCTAAGCTTGGGGGGAGTTGATACGTCCAAAACGTATCTACTTTCCCGAACACTTTTGCTATTGTTTCTCCTCTAATTTGTGTGTTTTGAATACAACTAACACGGACTGACGCTGTTTTCAGCAGAATTACTCTGGTGTCTCGTTTTTGTGCAGAAATTCAACTTCCAGTAAAAATTCGGGAAAAATCATGAAAAATCCTATTTCACCAGAAGACCCACGGAGCCAGAAGACCGGAGGGAGAAGTGGCTCGAGGAGCCATCACAAGGTGGTGGCGCGGCCCAGCCCTGGCCGCGCCACCCCTATGTGAGGAGGCCTCAGGCCCCCTCTCGACCTCCTCTCTCGCCTACATATACCCCCTGACGACTTAATATCGAGGAGGCGACGTTTTTCCCAGATAGACTTTCGCTGCGCCGCCGCCATCAAAAACCGCGATTCGGAACCAGAAAACTCCGTTCTGGCACCCTGCCGGGACGGGGATTCGGAGGAGATCTTCATCACCATCACCACCGACGCTCCTCCATCGACCATCCATGACTCCCCCGTCCATGTGTGAGTAATTCCCCCACTGTAGGTGAGGGGATGGTAGGGATTGGATGAGATTGTTCATGTAATTTGATATGAGATTGATAGGGCATAGTGCCTAGTATCTTTATTTAGTGCCTATGACATTGTTGCAACTTGTTGTGCTTAATGCTTGTCACTTTGGGCCCGAGTGCCATGATTTCAGATCTGAACATGTTATTATTTCTATGATGATACTTGTTGTTTATGGTCTTACCTACAAGTTGTATACACATATTGTTGTCCGGAACCCGAGGCCCCAAAGTGACAGAAATTAGGATAACCGGAGGGGATGGCTATGATGTGAGGATCACATGTGTTCACCGAGTGCTAATGCTTTGCTCCGGTACTTTATTAAAAGGAGTACCTTAATTACCAGTAGTTTCCCTTGAGGCCCTGCTGCAACAGGCTGGTAGGACAAAAGATGTCGTGCAAGTTTCTCCTTGTGAGCACGTACGACTATATACGGAACACATGCCTATGATTGTTTGTACTAGGATGCTTTATCATTATTTATCTGCAATGCCCGTATCTCATTGATTTCATGAATTATCTTATCCATGCAACGCCCGTTATCCATCCCTATGCCTACAGTACTTATTTCTACTGTTTACAACCGTTACTATTACTGCTGCTATTTTACTACTGCTGTTACTGATTCACTACTGTCACCACTATAAAACTGTTGCTACTGATAAACCACTGCGAGCGAGACTGTTTCCAGGTGCAGCTGAATTGACAACTCATCTGTTAAGGCTTACATATATTCTTTGGCTCCCCTTGTGTCGAATCAATAAATTTGGGTAATACTTCCCTCGAAGACTGTTGCGATCCCCTATACTTGTGGGTCATCAACTGGCCCGACCGGTCCAAGTTCTGGTTGTTCGCGCATGGGGCAGGGTTGGACCCAAAGACAGGGCAGATCGTTGCAAAGGGAAAATGGAAGGAAAAAGTTAATGCAATCACGACGCAGCTTATAGATGCAATTGAAAAAGTTAGAAAGGGAGAGTACATTCCCGATAGAGAGAATGACGAGCTGACACTCGCTCTTGGGAATGCGGAACACGTTGGACGGATACGAGCCCTCCCAGGTGTCACCATGAAGGAAGCATGGCCGGAGTGCGCTGACACTTATAGAGGCCGTTCGAGAAAGAAGAAGCAGGACTTAGACAGGTTAGCGGAATTGATAAATAGGGTGGAGGTGCTTGAGAAAAATCAGAGGGCACCTGATCAGCCGCTGTTTATACAAGATCCTCAAGCCGATGCCGCCCCATCTCAACGAAGAAGCAGTGTGGGTTCCTCGCATCTTGAATGTGCAGGAAGCTACCCCGTGGATTATGTCACGGAGAAGACAGATTGCGAGCTACATGTGCAAATGAGGAACGTGTCCGTTAAGGTGGCGGTCGGCTATGTTTACCCAAATGAAGATGGAGCAACGCACCATCATATGCCCATTCCAGCTGGCTGTGTTCGTGTCGGGGTGGATGACGTTGTTCCGGGTTTTGAAACAATGGACCTTGATTTTCCTGGAGGTGACGAAGAGAAGACACTGGCCGATGTCAAGCGCGGTTTCGCCATATGGTCCAAGAAATACATCGTCCTTTTGCCAAGGCCACCGACTCCTCCTCGTAGCAGTCCACATGAGCAGCAAATTCCACATGAGCAGCAATGGCCATCGACTCCGCCTGGTAGCAGTCCACATGAGCAGCAAAGTCCACACCTACCGGAGAGGGACCCCGGCGCGAGTCCACCATCTCGAGATCCTCCGCGTAAGACTGCGTTTTTTAAGCGGAACGGTACGCCGCCTAGGAAGAGACCTAGAAAGGAGAAACCACTGCCGCCTATTGAGAAGTTACCTTGGGAAAGAACTATCGAGGAATGCAGCGAAATCTCTAAGTCCGAGGTGGCAAAACATTTTGCTAAGAAAGTGCCAGAGATACCTTTTGAGAAGACTCTAGATCCGGTGAAAGTTATTCGTACTGTTGAGAATCTATATGACCCTCCACCATCGCCGCCATCTGACTATAGGCGTTCTATTGAAAAGTCGTATGACGCTATGGTGGAGGTGAAAAAACCCGATCAATCGGTGGTCTCGGCGAAAACTAGGAAACAAGTGTACCAGCTCGGAGAACAACCCGTTCAATCGGTCCCCCCTCTCAAGGTGTTTGACAAGAAGGCCGTTGAAAGTTCTCGACAAAACACAATTGATTACCCCATCGCTGAAGTAGTATATCAATTTGTTCAAGGGAAAGATCTGGTCGAGAATATCAGGTCGCTACCAACATGTATGCGTAATTTGAATGCATGGTACACTAATGCCACAAAGAGAGGGATTGATTGTATCATGGTGCGAGTTAAGGATGAGCACTACTTCCAAGAATACTCTGTGAGCGTTGACTTCCTCGAACTTTTTCAGTTATACAATCTCCAGGCTATCGACAAATCTATCATCAGTTGCTATTGTCTGTAAGTGATTTATTAATATAATTTGAGAAGTCTTTAGCTCAGCTCATTCATTGTCTGCAAATTATCCTCAATTTAATCTTTTGTGCGCTATATTATGCAGATCGAAGAAGCTCGAATGCAAAAGGGATGAAATCACGGACATTGGGTTCATTGACCCAGATACAATGCATGAAAAAAACATAGAAGATCCCATCTATAACAAGGATACACCAGAGACTTTGCTAAGGTTTTTGAAGCGACAACGTGACAAAAAGATAATACTTTGGCCTTACAACTTCAAGTAAGTGTAACTGTCTTATAACACATTCTATTTTGCTCACCATATGTTAAAATTTTAACTGATGACTTATATCTATGACACTGCATATTTAAACGTGCGCAGGTTCCACTTTATTCTTATCGTCATTAAAATGTACGATGGAGAGGTTGAAGTCTTTGACTCACTAACCAAAGAGCCTATACTATACAAGTCGGCTTTTGATATGCTCAAAAGGTAATTTTAATTCTTATCGGTTTTTTCGTTAATTTCCTGATATCAACAAATTAATAACTCTTTTATGCATTTTCTTTTGTCGGGCAGCGTATGGCAAACGTTCATCCAGGAAGATCCGACCGGTGGATGGAAACCGAAGCTGATATGGCGTGCGAACAAAGTAAGTAGTACTACCTAGGTCCACACACCTTTATCATACTTGATTATTATTTGATTGAATTATATTCTTGTACAAAAATGCGCGCAACAACCTGAGGGGACTAATCTATGTGGATACTATGTTTGCGAGAACATCCATAAGATTGTCAGCGAGAGAACGAATAATCAAAGGAATAGAGAGGTACGAAAACAATATTCACAAATTTATTTTGTTACCATAACTTGTGCTAAGTTTCAGTCATAATTGTTTGATTGTGATTTGATATATATATATACATAGCTCATGTATTCATTTGAATATCATTCTTTTACAGTTGGCAAGAAAGCGTGACAGGCTCCCAATCGAGCACCGCTTCAAAGCAATTGGCGGGATTTTTCCTTCGGGATGTCATACCTAACTTTGCAGAGTACCACTATGAATGAAGATCTACATGTAATATATAGCTTGACTCGGAGAGTACCACTATGCTACATGTAATAGATAGTATGCCTCGGAGAGTACCACTATGCATGAAGATCGATCTTCATGCATGTACTACTTAATTTGCGATCTTATGCAATTACATGTGTTATATTATATGCACCCAGTTGATATGTATTACCTTGATCTTCATGTACTCCTAAATCCAAACACGTTTCTGGCGTATCGACGCGATCCTCGTACGATGAAATGGTCCGATACCCCTAAACCCCTCCTAAAACCCTAAACCCTGAATTCCTTTGGTACCGGTTCGTGTTACAAACCGGTACCAAAGGTCCCTAGCCCTGCTCTCTCCTGGGAGCCAACGTGGAGGCCCCTTTAATACAGGTTTGTAAGGAACCGGTACCAAAGAGGGGGGGGCTTTTGTCCCGAATCTTTTGTACCGGTTTGATTTCCGGTACAAATGGCCCTCTAGAACCGGTATTGATGTCCATTTTTCGACTAGTGGAAGTAGCGGTGGTGTAATTATTTTTTGAAAGAAAGAAGTGGTAATACAACAATTTATTCTGCTGTGAAATACATTGATGATTTGATGTACGTATTGTACAAAGTCCCGAGAAGATTTGGAGACTTACATGAATTTATAGAGAACCTTTGATGGGAGGATAAATACAAAACATGAGATAAGATAAGAGAGCTAAAAAATAACTGCAATCTCCGATGGGTGGGAATCGATGATTTCAATGAAATCATGTTTTCACAGGAAAAAGAGGGAGGCAATCCCTGACCATATGGGTATATGCAAATTTTTTGTGATGCCTTGACGGACTGTAATCTTAAAGATCTCGGTTTCAAGGGGAATATTTTTACATGAAAATGTAGAAGGATACGTTAGATGCCAGATAGAGTTGTAGCTAATGGGGAATGGTCCAATATGCACCCTGCAGGGTGGTTCAACATTTGGAATATATTTGTTCTGATCATAGACCAATTCTCTTAGATACAGAATATTAGGATATTCAAATGCCAAAAAGGGGCCTAGGAGATTTGAAGCATGTTGGTTGAAAAAGGAAGGCTTCTGACAAGTTGTACAACAAGCTTGGGAAGCGGCGGCTGCTACGCTAGGAGGCATGATGGCCAAGCTAGGACGGATGCATGCATCGATGCATGAGTGGGATGCATCGGTCTTGAAGCACCCAAAAAAGAGGATGAGAAAGGCCCAATGAGAATTAGACAAAGCAATGAGTGGTGTGATATCGGATGAGAATGAAGAAAAGGCCAAAGATATGGCTAATTTAACTGAGATTTTGCTAGAATAAGAAGAAATGTATTGGGCACAACGCTCAAGGGCAAACTGGTTACAACTCAATGATATAGTACGACTTTCTTCCATAATTTTGCATCGGCACGGCGGAAGAAGAATACCATAAATAATCTCAGAAATAATGATGATGAATGGGTGGAAGGTACTGAGTCACTCAAGCCTCTTGTTAGTAATAATATTGCAAATCTCTTTACTAGTGAAGTATTTGTGACAGATCCGACGGTATTAGAAAAGATTCTTTCAAAAGTTACGCAAGAAATGAACAACAAGCTTTTATCTCCTTTTACAGTTGAGGATGTTAAGAAGGCTTCTTTTAGCATTGGTGATTACAAAGTTCTAGGGCCAATGGACTACATGCAATTTTCTATAAAAAGTTTCAGAGTGTCTGTTAGAATGATATTACACAAGAAATACTACAGGCCATGGACACATGGGTGATCCCAGAGGGGTGGAATGATGCTACAGTGGTCCTTATACCTAAGGTAGATGATCCAAAGTTAATTACACTGTTTCGTCCTATAAGTCTTTGTAAAGTTATTTACAAAATTATCTCCAATATGTTGGCTATTCGATTGAAGGAAATTCTTCCTGAGGTGATTTGTCCAATGCAAAGTGCGTTTGTCCCTACTCTCCTTACTATTGATAATGTTCTAATAGCCTATGAAAGTGTGCTCTCCATAGAGAATAAGAGATCGGGGAATGTTGGATGTTGTGCACTCAAGCTTGATATGTGTAAGGCCTATGACCGAGTAGAATGGGTTTTCCCCTGAAAACATGATGCGGAAACTGGGTTTTGATGAGAGATGGATTTCTCTAATGATGGCATCTGTCAGTTTGGTGAGGTATCAAGTGAGATTTAATTCCTAGGAAACTAAGAGTTTTGTCCCTACTAGAGGTCTTCGGCAGGGAGACCCATTATCTCCTTATCTGTTTCTTTATGTGCAGATGGTTTATCCAATTTGTTATTGCATGAAGAAGAAGTTGGTGGAATCGATGGGGTAAGAGTGTACAAAGATGCATCGTCAGTTTCACACCTTTTATTTGCTAGTGATTCCCTTATTCTCATGAAAATTTACATGAACAATGCTACTTCCTTGCAACGATATCTGGATTCTTACTGACCGGCAAGTTTACCTCGCTGGATGAGCCAATAGAAGTTCCTGATGTTGCCACAACTACGGTTTTCCTATCGACAGAACCGAAGAGATCAGATCTAAAAGGCGAAGAGAGCCCAGAGACCCGATGTGAAAGTGGAAGCTTCCAATCGTCAGCTCCATCTCCTAATCGAGCCTTGCAAAGACTGGAGCTAGGTTGGGTGGATGTGGTTGAAAATCTACAGTGCCAAAGGTGACCTGGTTTCCGTTGATCTTCGAGTTGCTCTTGGATGAAGGCGAAAAAGCCGTCGAATTCATGATTCCAATGCCTAAGGTCCCCACGGTCGGCGCCAATTGACGAGGGTTAATATCGGCAATGTCCTAGCTGAAGGACTTAGTATCAGGGAAAGAGGGCATCGGATGAACTCAAAGGTAAAGGAATCAGACAAACAAGGCGAAGCTTGATGTGTATTGACACAAAGCTAGATTACATGCTAAATCTCGATCTCCCCCTGACCGGCCTCTCATAGCCCCTATTTATAACTGGCCAGGTCTCCAGGATCCGGTCGGGCTCTATACAAATTCACCGTGCTATGGCGGTTTACATAACATTTCCTTATTCGAATACAACATATGTCAGCTCCTATCTGGACCTATATTTCTATGGGCCTTAACCCAAATATCTGGACCTATATATTCGAACCACCCATAGTCTCTCATAGGCGTACCCTTGTCACTTACTGTGCAAATTCAAGGTAGATGGTGAGTTGCTAAAATCTAGTATTTTTCTCCAAATACTAATGTGTTGATGAGAGCAAAAATTTGTGAAGCCTTGCATATTGATACATAAGCCCTTTCTGCTAAGTAGTTAAGGTTTCCTGAGTTAGTGGGAGTTGTTAAGAGTAAGTGTTTTGAGCATTTTATTGAGAGAATCACCCAAAGGATCAATGGATGGAAGGAAAAACTCTTTCTATTGGAGGTAAGGAAATTCATCTAATGGTCGTGGACCAGGCTATTTCAGTTTATGATATATGTTAGTATTTATGATCCCAAAGGGAGTTTGTAAAAATATGATGGATGCTATATCTAGCTTTTGGTGGGGAGATGATGATAATAGTAATAAGATGCACTAGCTAGAGTGGTGGAATGCTATCCAAAAAAGTAAGGAGGTATGGGGTTTAGATATTTCCACTTTTTAACGTTGCTATGCTTGCAAAACCGATGTGGAGACTGATTAATAATCCTCATTCACTTTATGCTCGGGTGCTACGTGCAAAATATTATCTAGATGGGGATATTCTTATGGCTGGGCCAAAAGCAGTTTCCTCATTTACATGGAAAATTAAAGTATTGTCAGAGGAATTGCTACGTTCAAAAGGGGTTTTATATGGCGTTAGAGCACCTCCAACAGGTGATGTAAACCAAATAAGCGTCACATAAGGCACCAAGAAGCAAAAAGATAGCTCCAACAGGTGATGTAAACCAAAAAAATGTATGGTCCCAGTTTTGGGCATCCCTAAAATGATGGCTTTGGGGATGAAAATATACTTGACCAAACCAGTTCCCAATCGCAAAAGAAAAATCCACGCGAGGCAGCCAACCGCTAGTTTGTTGTGTTGCATGCTGCTCCCCTCCTTTCTCCTGCACACGAATGTCACCACTGGTGATGTCCCATTCGATGCCATGGATGCCACCTCTGACCAATTCAACACCCCGCCACTGCCACCGGCCAATCCCTGCCATAATGGATCATTGATGCCGCTACCACAAATCCTAGCACCGCTCCCCTCCGGTAGAAGGTGTCCGCGTTCTTGCGTGCCAGCACCGCGCTGAGCTACACCACTCTGTCACAACCAAAGACGAAGCTATGAGAACACCATACAAGGCCAAGACCGGCAGCAAGTAGAGGCTGGTGACTTCTGCCTTGGTAGCGGCCGCATCCACCTCACTAAAGGCAAGGAAGAAGACTATGGGTGGTTGTGGACAACTGCCGGTAATGATCATGGACATTGGCCAGTTCGTTGTCTTGCCGCCTCTTGTGTTCGAGGAGCCAGAATCGCCACTCCCATCATCGGCTGATCGGAACATGTTTGACGAAATGTATCAAAGGTAAAAAAATCTTTTCTTTGATTCTAGCAATGACAACTATGTCATTTTTTTGAACATGGAAACTATGAGGCAAAAGCCCCACATCAATTTATTTAAAAGAGAACATACTGTACAACATATTTACAAGGAAGGGTAGAAAGGAGGAGAAAAACCTACCTATGTACAGACTAAAACCAAGATCACAAAAGTCTAATGCAAGCTGCCTATCCAGGCCATTAACTCAGCATGATGTTTATTTTTAATCCTATGCCCAAGCATGGATATGTCATGAATGAAACTACTTCTCCAGCCTGCAAAAGAGGGTCTATCATTCCTAAAGATTTTCCCATTTCTTTTCTTCCAGATATTCCAACATGCCATCATAACTATCTCCATGAAAAAGGTTTTCTAAAAGCAATTCTTGCAGCAGATAAGGAACCCTGAATATCTTGTGCCTCAGACCAATCAATTTGCAGGTAATTCCAGACTCTTTGACTAAAATTGCACTCAAAAAATAAATGCATTCTGTCTTCTCAAGCTCTAGTTGGACAAAGCACACAGTGAGTATCTTTAGTAACTTTCCAATGCCTCCTCTGCAACATATCTCTTGTATTCAGCCTATCCACTAGAAGGAGCCATGCAAAGGACTTCACCCGCGTCATACAACATGACTTCCACGGCCATTTGAAAGACGGCATAACATGGATATTAGCATGAAGATGCTTATAATATCTGATATAAGTAAAAGAATCTCCCCAATCATAACCCCAAAGATCCCTGTCCAAAGAAAGAGGGCTGGAAGCCATTTGTACTGATAGCTAATTAAATTCATCATAAGCTTGCTCAGAAAGGGGTAGATGAAATAAAGTTCCTTTATCATCAGTTTGATAGAATTGAGATTCAGATATTTTCGAATCCGGCACATAGGAGAAAGGCCTTGGAAATCTAGCAGAAAGAGGTTCAGAGAACCATTGAACATCCACTTATCAGACTAAAACAGGAAGCTATCACCCCTGCCAGGTTTAACAAAAGAAACATCACGATAATCTTCCACCAATTTAAAGATATCTCACCACCAAAACGATCCGCACAACTTTCCAGCATGAGGTACAGAAGTATCATAATAAGAGGACCAGATCAATTTCACCCATGGAATATTAGCCCGATTATAAAATTTATCCAAATACTTCATAAGGAGGGCATCATTCTTTTTAAAATTTACTATCCCCACACCTCCTTTATCCTTTGGCTTAGTAAGAATTTCCCAAGCAGCCAAAGACTATTTAGGATTATCAATATCATCACTCCAAAGAACTTGCCTCAGAATTCTCTCCATCGGTTTCAGAATACCGGGAGGAAAAGACAGAGAGCAAAGAAAGTAAACTGACATGGAGGAAAGGGCAGAATCCACCAATTGCAACCTAGCACCTTGAGATAAAAAGTGAGAAATACTTGTCAATCTTCTTTCTAATCTGAACACCAGAGGCATGAGATCTTGAAGTTGTGGCCTAGCAGTGCCAAGAGGGAAACCCAGATATGTGAAAGGCAGTGAAGCAACTTGACACCCAAAAGACTCAGCCAGCAGAGTGATTCTTTCAGATGAAACATTAATAGGAACCATGCTTGAATTATGAAAATTGACCTTCAAGCCAGTGGATAAGGAGAAATTATTTAGGGCCTTTCTTAAAGCAAAGCACTTGGTCCAACTCAGCAGGGAGAATAAGAAAGGTGTCATCAGCATATTGAATAATTGGAAAATCAGGATCACCAGTAACAATTGGCAAGGAGAGAGCACCTTGTTGAAGCAGATCATTCACCACATCCTGAAGAAGATCAGACCCAAGGACATACAGAGTTGGGGAAAGAGGGTCTCCCTACCTAACCCCTCTTTTACAGACAAATTGCTTACCATGCACCCCATTTAAAAGAATGGAAGAGGTGCCAGTAGAAAGAATATTTTGCACCCACATTATAAACCTGTCATCAAACCCCTTATGCTTAAGGATCTCTATGATTGCAGCATGCTTGATTGTATCAAAGGCTTTAGCAAAGTCCAATTTCAGAATGCTTCTTGGACATATGACACTGATACAAATATTCAAAAGCCCAAGCAATACAATCCTGGATGGTTCTTGCTTTCAAGAAACCATACTGATTTTTGTGTAAACAGTCCAGAATCCTTCTCTACAATCTATTGGCCACCAACTTAGTGAGAAATTTTAGACACACATTTGTAAGAGAAATGGGCCTATAGTCATTAACACCCTCAGGACTATTTGACTTTGGGACAAGAGTGATATAAGATCCATTGATATTCTGAAGGTTAAGAGATCCATCATAAAATCCCCTCACCGGCTCATGAAAATCATCTTTAATAATGCTCTAGCATTTCTTTAAAAACATACCATTAAAGCCATCAGGACCAGGATCTCTATCAGATGGCATTTTCTTGATTACTAGATCAATTTCTTCAGAGTGAAAAGGGGTAGTAAGCTCCTCCAAGCCAGGAATTTTTGCAATTAAACTAGCCATATCAAATTGCATTTGAATAGGAATAGAGGTTCCCAATCTCTCTCTATATTCTGACCAAAGCATACCAGCCATCTCATCATGATCTGAAACAATTCTTCCATCAGCAGCCCTTAAACTAGAAATAGCATTTCTTCTCATTCTCTGGGTCGCCATGGCATGGAAAAACTTGGTGTTTCCTCAGACATTTTAACCCATCTGACAGTACACCTTTTCCTCCAGTAATTACACTCAATTAAGAGAAGCTCCTCAAGGTGAATTTTAACTATACTTCTAAAGTTAAATTCAGTTGTGAATAGGGGCCTTCTTTCTTCAAGAGAATCCATGATAAGAAGAACTTGATTACATTTCTGAATAAGCATCTTTAGCTTAGAAAGGCTCATGTGCCATTTCTTAAGACATTGTCAAAGAGATTTAAATTTATCAGCAATGGCAGCTGAGCAATGGGATTTCTTAGATGGAATGCTCCATGACCCCTTGACACAATCCAAGAAGCCCGGCTGATCAACCCAAAAACATTCAAAGCGAAAAATGCTAGACTTAGGGATTGAAGTGTCAATATTTATCACACAAGGCACATGGTCAGATTTAGTATGGGCCAAAGGAAGAACAATGGAATTTGGATAAATAGAGATCCAATTTGATCTAGTAAAGAACCAATCAAGTTGTTCAAGCGATGGATTATCTTGCATGTTGGACCATGTATATTTCCTTCCTTTTAAGGGTAATTCTAGTAAACCAAGATGGCCAATAATTTCATTGAACAACAACATCTCATTAACATCACCTCCAGGTATATTTCTGTTTTCATTACTTTTGATAAAATTGAAGTCTCCAATAAGCAGCCAATTACTGGTAGCTGGAATATGCAGGTTATACAACTAGTGGGCAAAATTATCTCTCTGAATGCCTTGACAAGGTCCATACACAGTAACCAAAGTCGAACATTCACCATTATGAACAGAAGACATGGTAAGAGTAATACCAAATCTTTTAATTTCCTGGACTATACCAGTAAAAATAGCAGAGTTCCACAGAACAAAGAATCCTCATGAAGATCCAACCGATGGGCTATAAGCAAAATTATCAAATCTCTTAGGACAAAATTTCCTAATGAATTTATGATCAAAATATTCACATTTTGTCTCTTGCAAACAAATCACAGCACACTGGCTCTCCTCAATTTTTGATCTAACTTCTCTATGCCTTTCCTCTGAATTTAAACCTCTAACATTCCAACAGAGGACTTTCCACTTTCTAAAATATTTTGTATGCATTAATAACCATAAAAACAGAGGAAACAGAGACCAAGCATAACAAGGTCCACATGAGCCATTTCAGAATGTAGCATAAAATATAGATAAACCACATCTGCCAGAGGACGGTCACAACCATAGAGTGCACACAAAAGAGATCTAGAAAGTCTTGCTCACACATATTACAACTTAATAAAGCACTAATCATTTAGACACCTTCTTAGAGTTCCTAGATTTAGGAGCAGCCCTAAGCTTCTCCTCAGCAATCTTGCTTGGATCAATGCCAAGCTCTGCACCAACCCTCTGCATGAGAGGAATTGGAGTCTCTGGAAGGACCTCCCTTCTGGGTGAATGGCCAATATCTTCATTTTCTTCTAGAGCTTCCTGATGCAGATCTAAGCCACTAGTAGGTGTTGAAACTTTTGTAGGAGCAGGGGCCACAGGAGTCCCAGGCTTGTACCCATCTTGCCTCACACAAGTCCTTTTACTCCTTCTCAGACTAGAGTCAACAAAAGGAGTGGGGTATTTCTTCCCTTTACCTCTTCTCCTCTTAGTAACAGTAGAAACAGGGGACGCCGAGAACACCACAGGTGAACTTTCAGAGATAGACACCTCCTCAAAACAAAGAGCTCTAGCCACTTTTTTGTGTGAGGCTAGATCAAGAGCTGCCAAAGGAGGAGAGACAGCAGAGATTTTCAACTCATATGTCCAAGGACCATGAAGCAACAGTAGAGAGAATGAACTCTGAAACAAAGGCTTGTGCACTTCATTGGCAATGAGAGAGAAAATAGAAGTTTTGAAATTTCTTTCCCAAAGTAGACTAGGGGCAGAGCAGGCCCAAAGAAAGTTCTCACGAAGCCCACCTGAAGATGATTCTGGCCCAAATGCACATGATTAACTTCCTCCCCAGCTAACTGTTGAGTAGCAGAGGCATTAGAAGGATTTAACACAATGGAGTCAACAACCATCTCCTCAACAGCTTCCTGCATATTATCCTGCACTTCCTCTTCAAAATGCACCTCAGGCTCATGTTCAGGCTGCTGGTTGGGGTTAACATTCCATCCAAGCTCAGGGTAATGTGGCAAAAAAAACATATTGTTGTTTGGGATCAGATTTCCTGGCAGAGGATGAGGGTTACCATCAAACGTCATAGGGTCTTCATCAAGGGGTAGCACATCAGCAAATACATCATTCAGCACATAGCATGGAGCAGTCCAAGACTCATGAGCAGCACCAATATTAGCGTACCTACCAAAAACTACATCTCTGGGGATAGTAGCTGCATATGGGTATGATGCGAACACCAGAGTTCTATCAAGAACATCATCATCACGATGCCAATTGTGGTAAGTGCCAAAGGTCGCAACAGCATTAGCAATATCAAAAGTATTACGGTAATCCAGAGGGATTCCCAAAAACATCAGCCATCCAGTTCTGAAACCATGAGCAACCCTATGGTTTAGCCTATCATTGTGCGGAACAAATATGACAAATATGTCATGAGCAATTTTAAACGGTGGCTGATGAAACAGAGCATCAGTAGCAACCGTACTTCTAAGCTGAAACTGGCCCAAACCAAACAGAGCAGGTTGAGTACTATCCACTGCCCTATGATGATGATTTTGAATAAATTCCCTAACCAGATCACGCCAGACCCCTTCTTCAGCAATTAGAGGAGGAGGCTCAAGAATAGCAACGACATAGTTACCATAGTGAGAAGGCGGGTCTTCTGACGGCGTGTAGAACGTACGCGGCAGTCTTGTCGGTCCCCCATCTTCAATCTGGTGACCCTGAGGCACCCACCTAGCTGGGTCAAGCACAAACACTGCCATTGTAGGAGCAGCTTCGACAGGGGGCTCCTAGGCGAAGCAGATGGCAGCGGCGACATCGAGGAGTCAGGGAGGGTTTGGATAGGGGACAGGGAGGCAAAACGGGAAGGGGAGAGTCTGGCGGTTCGGTATCAACCTAAAGCCTATGGGCTTTAGGCACCCACTTTGTTTTTCCCCCTAGAGTTTAGACAGTTCTTTTTAATATGGCCATAATGGAAACATCCCTTACACTGAATATCATTGGTGAAGGAAGAAGTGTTGTGTTTGAAACTAAGACAACGGCCACAACTATAAATTTGTTCCACCATCCTATCCACCATGGATTCAAAGTCTACTGAATTTAAGTCCTCGTTAGGCAAAACGGTGTCATTTATGGATTCAAGAGCAGGGGATAAAACCTCATGAGTGTCGGGGATATAACCCCGGATATACCAAAGTACCCTTGTCTATATGACTAATATATACATTATATATCAAGTTATGTGTTGCAGGAATATTGAAAAGCTAATAAGCAGCAGCCTGGGCCGGATTAACCAAGCCCAGGCCGGAATAAACTTTGCCAGGCCGGATTATACTTGTTATGGCCGGATTAAACCCATCATGGGCCGGAGCACAGCAGCCCAGGCCGGAATACCAGGCGGGCCGGCACTCCTTTCCCCGGGTGGGCCGCCATCCCGCCCCGCTCCAGCAGCAGCCCGGCTGGGCTAGATCCTCTCTCACCCGGCTGGGCCTCTGGCCGCTCTCCCAGCTAGGCTGGCCGGCTCTTTATCTCGGCTAGGCCGCTGCCCCGTGCCTGACCCGGCGTGGGCCGCCGGCGCTCAATCCCGGCGTGGGCCACCGGGACCTCCTCCCCCGCCTGGGCCTCCCGGCCGGTTCCCCCGCGTGGGCTGACGCCCCGCTCCGCCCCGCCAACCGGCTGGGCTGGCATCTGCGTCTCCCGGCCAGGCCGGTGTGTGCGTCCCGACTGGGCCTTCCCCAACGCCCCCGGCTGGGCCTCCTTCCCCGACGCCCCGGCTGGGCCTTGAGCCGGTTGTCCCGGCTGGGCTGCCTGGCCGGCCGCTCCCAGGCCGCCTCCTCTCCAGCGCGCCCCGGTTGGGCCGGATTAGGAGAATCCAGCCTGGCCGGGATTTCCCCTCCAGGCCCCCTTTGCCAATTCCGGCTGGGCCGGATTATAGTATTCTGGCTGGGCCAGTCCGGTACTCCCCAGGCCCAGGCCAGATTATCTTCATAGTAGGCCGGATTACTCCTCTCCCAGGCCGAAATTCACCTCCTCCGGCATATTTATTCGTCCGGCATCAACTCCAGCGCATCGTGCCAGTCCTAGGACGCCTCCAGACTCGGACTGGCACGTCCTCCATCATCGTATGCTGGTCTTGGGACGCCCCTTGGCTCAGACCAGCATATCCCACCTCTCTTAGTCAGCCTTATCCTCAGGAGGAGGATAAGACTGGTGACATGGTGATCCTGAAGACACACGCTAGAAGACGAAGACCAAGTACTCCAAAGACATTGAAGATGGGACAAGGCCATGACCATGACACTAGCCACAGTACCAAGTACGGTACCAGGATGATGCAAGCTATAGTATGACAAGACCCCAGTAGTCAACTCAGCTACAGTGTACCTGTACAGTGTATTGTGGGGCATCCCTTGTCCCCTGGGCTCGCTATATAAGGGGCACCAGGGGGAACGATCTCCCCAGCCTCCAGAGGAGGCTCATTCTCTCTCGCTCCATGGGAGCTCTCCCTTCTCAGTAGCACTAGCTCTTTAGCTCCTGCCCAGTGCAGCCTTAGATAGGCAAGATGAACAGCTCAAGGAGCACCATTGTAGCTCTCATGTGTAGCTCATATAGATCAGACATGCAGGAGTAGGGGTGTTACCTCCTCACGAGGGCCCTGAACCTGGGTAGCTTGGTGTGTTAGCAGTGTGCTCTGTGCGCGGTCTCTACCGCGCCTTCCCTCCTCCGGATCCACCAGTGTACAGTTGGCCCCCATTTAAGCCATCCCATGGCATATGTTGTTTCACCACGACGACATTTGGCGCCCACCGTGGGGCAGATCAAGGCGCTGGTAGGAGTACATCCGGACGGGATCTTCTTCATCTGCTCGGGGGCTCGACATCAGCAACGCCTCCGAGCACAGCAGGTCTTCTTCAACCTCCCGGGCTGACCTCAACTCGCCCGGGCCGGCATACGGCTGTCCCGGATCTACATCGGCATCTCCGGGCCGGCACTCGGCTTTCTCCTGGCCAGCATATTTTATTTCCTGGCCGGCATATTTTATATCCTGGTCGGCATATTTTATGTCCTGGCCGACATATTTTATGTCCTGGCCGGCATATCTTATATCCTAGCCAGCATATCTTATATCCTAGCCAGCATATTTTATGTCCTGGCCGGCATATTTTATGTCCCGACCAGCATATTTTATGTCCTGGCCGGCATATTTTATATCCTGGCCAGCATATCTTATGTCCCGGCCAGCATATTTTATGTTCGTCGTACCAGGGACCGTTCCGCCTTCACCTCGAGCATCTGCAGGTACTTCAAACTTCTTCAATGGTGCATGCAAGTAAGTATTTATGCTGGTTTACTCCATACCCTAGTCAGCTTATCCGAAAATCAGTGTCTCCTTAATAGAAAAAATAACCCGGGGGCTAGGCATGAGCCTAGCCAACCGATGCTATGCTACCATTCCTGTTTATATTAGTTTGCATGCTAGCACGCATGCTTCTCAGTAAGTCTCATATATGTCTGTTTATATGCCAAATTGCTACATATGCCTGCCACAAATAGAATCATTAGTATCAGTTTATATATCTGCAGTCTTATGCAAAGTTTTATCTTGGCATGTTATATGCCGGTTTTATATGCCAACAGTAGCGTATCAAATTTTATGACTTAGAGGGTGTCTCATATCTTAGACTTAGGTCTATTACCGTAAGCAAGTTGCTTTGTCAAGTTATATGTCTTTGCATATGCCAATTGGTATATCTGCTACAGTGCTATAATCAGTATGCCAGCTAACATATCAAGTTCAGTATCTAGTTATATGCCAAATGCTGTGAGTATCACCTTGCATAGAGACCACTATTGCTATTTGCTGTGTTAAGTGTAGTATCTATTTTTGACCATATGCTATATGTTATATGTCGGCTGTCATATGCCAAGTCTCATATGCCAGTTTATATGTTGAGTGCCATGTGCTAGCTACTGTAAGTTTACAGTCATATCAGGTTATATGCCTATTTTAGTACCAGTTTCTGCATTCTCTATGCCAAATCTTGTATGCCAGTTATAGTATACATGCATTTATATGCCGGCACATGAGTGCCATATCTTTCCTATCAATTGCCCAGTTAGCTTATATGTCAATCTCAGTTGTTGTATGTCAAACTGCTATATCTCAGTCTATATGCCAAGTGCTTTATTTCAAGAGTTATATGCCAAATGCTATGGGCTATATGCCAAATTCCATATGCTAGATGGCAATATGCCAAATGCTATGACCATTGCTATGTCTTTTAGTATGACTATAGAACAGGTTGGACATATCGTTATATATATCTATTATCCGGCTATGACTCTCCATATTGCCGTTACATAGAAGAAATTACTATTATATCACTATGGCTTCAGTTTATATCTCAGGTCTCAGGTATTTCACTTTGTCAGCATATCAGGATATCAAGTAATAGCTTAAGTAACATGTATTTCAGTATGCCGGCATATCATGGCAAGAGTAAAATTTCAGTATGCCGACATATCATGGCAAGAGTAAAATTTCAGTATGCCGACATATCATGGCAAGAGCAAAATTTCAGTATGCCAACATATCATGGCATCAACCTAAATCCCCAATCACCATTTATTTCGGTTTGCCAGCATATCAAGGCATCTATCAATAACTCATATCACCGTTTATTTCGGCATGCCAGCATATCACGGCATTCTATAATCTCTTCAATCATTACCAATTCTGGCTCAGTAATATATCGAGACAGCGTTCTCAAAGCTAACAAATATCATATCCCTTATCATATCCGGTCTAACAGAGTATCCCGGTTTGGCATATTAACATAACTTATCATTTTGCATACTAACAAGTGCCCAGCGATGGCACAGCCCAAGGAGCATATCAGTATACCAGCATTGTCAAAGCAGACAATGTCGATAAGACATGGCCCAAGTGGCAACATGTTGAAATAGCCCAAGAGGCATATCAGTATACCGGCATTGTCAAAGCAGACAATGTCGATGAGACATAGCCTGAGAGGCAAAGTGTCGATATAAAGCCCAAGAGGCAAAAGTAGCCCAAGAGGCAAATAGCTCAAAAGGCAAAAGTAGCCCAAGAGGCATATCAGTATACCGGCATTGTCAAAGCGGACAATGTCGATGAGACATAGCCTGAGAGGCAAAGTGTCGATATAAAGCCCAAGAGGCAAAGCAGCCCAAGAGGCAAAGCAGCCCAAGAGGCAAGCCGAAGAGGCAAAAGTAGCCCAAGAGGCAAAGCAGCCCAAGAGGCAAAGCAGCCCAAGAGGAAAAGCAGCCCAAGAGGCAAAGTAGCCTAAGAGGCAAAGTAGCCCAAAAGGCAAAGTAGCCCAAGAGGCAAAAGTAGCCCAAGAGGCAAATAACTCAAGAGGTAGAGTATCGTTATGGCCAAAGAAGGCAAAGTAGTATTCTGGCATTGTCGAAGCAGACGATGTCGATGAGACATAGCCTAAGAGGCAAAGTGTCGATATAGCCAAAGAGGGTACAATAGTATTTTGAGATAGCCCACGAAGGCTAGCATATCATATATATGAGTTCATGTCAAACAGGACATTGCTTATAATGGCATGAGATAAATTTGGCCAATGTAGGCCAGCATATCAGTTTTATGGGTACATGAGTTGAGACTTTGGTATATTTAGTTGAAGCCTGTGCGCGACTCTGCGAGTCCCCCATAGCCTCGGGGGCTAGTGTCGGGGATATAACCCCGGATATACCAAAGTACCCTTGTCTATATGACTAATATATACATTATATATCAAGTTATGTGTTGCAGGAATATTGAAAAGCTAATAAGCAGCAGCCTGGGCCGGATTAACCAAGCCCAGGCCGGAATAAACTTTGCCAGGCCGGATTATACTTGTTATGGCCGGATTAAACCCATCATGGGCCGGAGCACAGCAGCCCAGGCTGGAATACCAGGCGGGCCGGCACTCCTTTCCCCGGGTGGGCCGCCATCCCGCCCCGCTCTAGCAGCAGCCCGGCTGGGCCAGATCCTTTCTCACCCGGCTGGGCCTCTGGCCGCTCTCCCAGCTGGGTTGGCCGGCTCTTTATCTCGGCTGGGCCGTTGCCCCGTGCCTGCCCCGGCGTGGGTCGCCGGCGCTCAATCCTGGCGTGGGCCACCGGGACCTCCTCCCCCGCCTGGGCCTCCCGGCCGGTTCCCCCACGTGGGCCGATGCCCCGCTCTGCCCCACCAACTGGCTGGGCCGGCATCTGCGTCTCCCGGCCAGGCCGGTGTGTGCGTCCCGGCTGGGCCTTCCCCGACGCCCCCGGCTGGGCCTCCTTCCCCGACGCCCCGGCTGGGCCTTGGGCCGGTCGTCCCGGCTGGGCTGCCTGGCCGGCCGCTCCCAGGCCGCCTCCTCTCCAGCGCGCCCTGGCTGGGCCGGATTCGGAGAATCCGGCCTGGCCGGGATTTCCCCTCCAGGCCCCCTTTGCCAATTCCGGCTGGGCCGGATTATAGTATTCCGGCTGGGCCAGGCCGGTACTCCCCTGGCCCAGGCCGGATTATCTTCATAGTAGGCCGGATTACTCCTCTCCCAGGCCAAAATTCACCTCCTCCGGCATATTTATTCGTCCGGGATCAACTTCAGCGCATCGTGCCAGTCCTGGGACGCCTCCAGGCTCGGACTGGCACGTCCTCCATCATCGTATGCTGGTCTTGGGATGCCCCTTGGCTCAGACTAGCATATCCCACCTCTCTTAGTCAGCCTTATCCTCAGGAGGAGGATAAGACTGGTGACATTGTGATCCTGAAGACACACGCTAGAAGACGAAGACCAAGTACTCCAAAGACATTGAAGATGGGACAAGGCCATGACCATGACACCAGCCACAGTACCAAGTATGGTACCAGGATGATGCAAGCTACAGTATGACAAGACCCCAGTAGTCAACTCAGCTACAGTGTACCTGTACAGTGTATTGTGTGGCATCCCTTGTCCCCTAGGCTCCCTATATAAGGGGCACCAGGGGGAACGATCTCCCCAGCCTCTAGAGGAGGCTCATTCTCTCTCGCTCCATGGGAGCTCTCCCTTCTCAGTAGCACTAGCTCTTTAGCTCCTGCCCAGTGCAGCCTTAGATAGGCAAGATGAACAGCTCAAGGAGCACCATTGTAGCTCTCATGTGTAGCTCATATAGATCAGACATGCAGGAGTAGGGGTGTTACCTCCTCATGAGGGCCCCAAACCTGGGTAGCTTGGTGTGTTAGCAGTGTGCTCTGTGCGCGGTCTCTACCGCGCCTTTCCTCCTCCGGATCCACCAGTGTACAGTCGGCCCCCATTTAAGCCATCCCATGGCATATGTTGTTTCATCACGACGACAATGAGAAGTAGAAGATGGAGTGCCCACTTGCAATTCCTGACATATGCGAGAAGTTGAACCAAAAGGGATCACCAGATCACCATCATAAACCAACTCAGGAGGCAAAATGACTTGAGGATTCCTATTAGCCACAGGACGCTCATAACCTTTACATGCAGAATAGCTCAAAGGTTTAGCAAAAACAAGTTTCTTGCCGACAGGTTTCGTCGAAGAAATAGAAGATTTCAGAACTGGCTTTGCTGAAATATTTTGTCTTCGAGTGGACCGTGAAGGAGAGACCAAGGTCCATTCATTAGCACTCTCAACAGTCCAGAGCTGGTATTCACGCTGCCAATTTGGTCCACCACGTCCCCATAAATGAAAATAACATTTAAACTGTGGATAGATAAATTTCCTCAGCTTGATGATGTGAAATCCAACTTGCTTGCTAGCAACGCAAAAGGAGAAAACTCTTTAACGAATTAATGAAACTTTAAATTCTCCACACAAACCACCAAGAGCAGCCTCCAAACTAATGCTGACACGATCTTCAGATAATTTGAAAGTTGATCTACCAAAAGAGACCACCATAGTGAAATTGCCAAATTTCTCCGAGGGGTGTAGTTCAGACGAGAATTTAGATCGAACATCTATTGATGATATGTAGAAGTAATCTTTGCAATTTTGATGTTGTAGTGTCGACGATGACACTTTTTTGCAAAGTATTAACATGGGATTGACCGAGAAACCCTTGCGAGAATATGAGACACAAAGCAATGACAAGGATGGTGAGGAAGATGTGGTGGAGGATTGGTTAGACCTCGATGCTGATGGTTTCTTGGATGAAGCTCCAAAGAGAAGGACCATCAACTATACCGCCTTTGAAGGCATCTTGATTTGCACAACATGGAGGAAGACTAGGCTTGATCTGCCCGTGGGTACCAAGCAATCAAAGGAAACATATTGGTAGGGGATGACGTACTACTTCAACGAACACAACACTAGTGGCATCATCCAGTTGGAAACATCTCTCTGACGCTGATGGTCTATGATTTCCACGAAGTGTAAAATGTGGTCAGCATGCTTGCACATGTCAACCGCGTAAACCTAGGTGGTACAAATGATCATGACCAGTTAGCCATTGCTCAAGGATTCTTTAGGGACAAACCAAAGAAGATCAAGAATGGTAAGGAAGGAAAGGTTGGAAAATCATTCACATCAAAAATATTTGCTGGAGCTTGAGAGTGATGAGAAGTGGAAGAACCGTGACTTGTATGAGATACCAGAGAAAAGCAAGAAGAGCTCTTTTTTGTGATGCAACTATTCTTGATTCTGTTGGTGATGAAGAATCATCAAGTCAATATGGAATAAGAAAAAGCCCCACAGACAATTTAGTTGCCAAAACCAAGAGGCTCGATGGAAGAAAGTTTGCCAAAGAGAAGGGCAAGAAAACAGGTGATGATGATATCAAAAAAATCAGTGGATGCTATCATGAGTGTGAGGAGGATATGGTTGAGTATATAAAGGTGATGAAGAAACAAGAGATTAAAGAAAGGAGCGCGACTAAGGAGAGGCGGGCCATGGCAAAGGAGAGGCGGGCAGCGACCAAAGAGCTCAAGGCACAAGCCAAGGATAGAAGGGTGGTGATGGAGGAGAAGAAAGTGGCTATGGAAGAAGCTCAATGAGATGAATATAGGGAGGAGAAGCTCATGTTCATGGACACAAGCTCCATGGATAACTGATACGTCTCCAACGTATCTATAATTTTTGATGCTCCATGCTTGTTTTTACACCATTTGCCTACTGTTTCGTTACACTTCGTGGCACTTTTATGCATTTTCCGGAAATAACCTATTAACAAGTCGCCACAGTGCCAGTTCCCTGTTTTCTGCTATTTTTGTGTTTCAGAAGTGATACACGGGAAATATTCTCGGAATTGGACGAAACAAGTTCCTAAAGTCTTATTTTTCCCGGAAGCTTCCAGAGATCCGAAGAGAAGTTGGAGGGGGGCCACGAGGGCCCCACACACCAGGGCGGCGCGGCCTGGCCCCAGGCCGCGCCCCCTATGTGTGAGAGCTCCTCGGTCCACCTCTGACGATGCCCCTTCGCCTATAAAGACCCCCCGACAGAAAAACCCTAAGTGCCCAATCAATTTTCCAGAACACATCGCGATCCGCCACCGCCGTCGACCCGAAGATCAGGAGGGTCCAGAAGCTCTTCCCGGCACCCTGCCGGAGAGGGGAATCACCACCGGAGGTCTTCTTCATTGCCATGCTTGCCTCCGGAGCAATGAGTGAGTAGTCTACCTTGGACTATGGGTCCATAGCAGTAGTAGATGGTTGTCTCCTCCACCATGTGCTTCATGTTTAGATCTCATGAGCTGCCCTACATGATTGAGATCACCGTTATGTAATTCTACATGTTTGGTTTGTTGTAATCCGATGAATATTGGTGTTATGATTGAGTTCCTATACTGAAATATATCTTATGTTATCTCTATGTTGTTTATGATCTTGCATGCTCTCCGTTGTTAGTAGCTATCTTGGCCGAGTAGTTGCTAGTAACTCCAAGAGGGGGGAATTTATGCTCGATAGTGGGTTCATGCCTCTATTTAACCTGGGGGAGTGACAGAAACCTCTAAGGTTGTAGATGTGCTATTGCTACTAGGGAGAAAACAACATTCATATGCTCAAGGGCATATGCTTTGTTTACATTACACACTTTGCTTAATGCAATTATCTATTATTCGCAACTTAATACTCATGGGGTGTTCGGATGATATCCCCGTGAGTGGATTATTAGTCATAGATGCAGTTGGATGGCAGTCTATGTATTTTATTGTAATGCCCAGAGTAAATCGCATAGTGATCTTCTCGACATATCACGTTTATCTTTATTCTATCAATTGCCCAACTGTAATTTGTTTACCCAGCATGTGTTATTTATCTTATGGAGAGACAACACTAGTGAACTATGGACCCTGGTCCTATTTCCATCATATTGCTATCACCTGTTTACTTTACTCGCACTATTTACTTTACTCGCATACTATTATCACTTTCCACTCGATACGCTCATACCCTTTGTTTCAAGCAAACCGGTGAGATTGACAACCTCATCGCAAGTTGGGAACAAAGTATTTGGTTGTGTTGTGTGCAGGTTCCGCGTTGCAGCTAGCAAGCAAAGCTTGGACGAGGCGCCATATATAAATTGTCCGAAGCTGTCGCAAACTAGCAAGCATCACCTTCAGTCGTATTGTCCGCTCTTCTCCTGATCGACAAACCTTGGTTTCTTAACTGAGGGAAAATCTTGCTGCTATATTCATCACACCTTCCTCTTGGGGTTTCCAACGGGCTGGTCATTTACCACGCATCAAGCCAATTTTCTGGCGCCGTTGCCGGGGAAGAAGTGGAAGACCTCTGCAAGGGGAGTTTTTCGCACACACATCCTTTACTTTGTTTTAAGTTTTGCTTTACTTTATTTTTACTTGCATCATTTTATATCAAAAACCCAAAAAAATTAGAATCCTTGGTAGTTGTTTTTACCTGTCTACTTTTAGTTTTGCTGAAATGGCTACTCCTGAAAACACCAAGTTGTGTGGCTTTACTAGCACAAACAATAGTGATTTTATCTGCACTCCTATTGCGCCACCTGCTCCTGCTGCAAACTTTTATGAGATTAAGCCTGCTTTATTGAACCTTGTTATGAAAGAGCAATTTTCTGGTGCTAGTACTGAAGATGCTGCAGCTCATCTCAACAATTTTGTTGAGCTATGTGAGATGCAAAAGTATGAGAATGTTGATGGTGATATTATTAAGCTCAAGTTGTTTCCTTTTTCTTTGAGAGGAAAAGCTAAAGATTGGTTGCTGTCTTTGACTAAGAATAGTATTGATTCATGAGCTAAGTGTAAGGATGCTTTTATTGGTAGATATTATCCTCCTGCTAAAATTATATCTCTGCGTAGCAATATTATGAAGTTTAGTCAATTTGATAATGAACATGTTGCTCAAGCTTGGGAAAGAATGAAATCTATGATAAAGAATTGCCCCACTCATGGACTGACTACTTGGATGATTGTCCAAACTTTTTATGCAGGACTAAATTTTTCTTTGAGGAACCTAGTTGATTCAGCTGCTGGAGGCACTTTTATGTCCCTTACCTTGGGCGCCGCAACAAAGCTACTTGACAACATGATGGTAAATTATTCTGAATGGCACGCCGAGAGAGCTCCACAAGGTAAGAAGGTAAATTCTGTTGAGGAAACCTCTTCCTTGAGTGATAAAATTGATACCATTATGGCTATGCTCGCTAATGATAGGACTCATGTTGATCCTAATAATGTTCCTTTAGCCTCTTTGGTTGCTCAAGAAGAGCATGTTGATGTGAATTTCATTAGAAACAATAATTTTAACAACAATGATTATAGGAACAATTTTGCTAGTAACAATTATAGGCCGTATCCTTCTACCAATGGTAATGGTTATGGTAATTCTTATGGTAATTCCTCCAACAACACTAGGGCCGCGCCCTCCGAGCTTGAGGTAATGCTCAAGGACTTCATCGGTAAGCAAACTGCTTTTAACAAGTCTGTTGAGGAAAAGTTAGGCAAAATTGATATTCTTGCTTCTAAAGTTGATAGCCTTGCTCATGATGTTGAACTTCTGAAATTAAAAGTGTTGCCTAATGATGTGAAAGAGAACAATGTTTTTGCTACTGCTAATGCTATTCAAGTTGGAATTGATGAAAATCTTAGATTGTTAGCAGAATTGCATGCTAGATGGGAAAGAGAGGATGAGATTGCTAGGAATATGAAAGTTTGTACTATTACTACCTCTAATGATGTTGTTCCTAATGCTAGCAATCCTCTTACTTTGATTGGTGTAGAGAAAACTCCCGCTCCTTGTGTTAAAAAGCCTAAAACTGCCAAAACTTTTTCTCAAAAGAGTACTGAAATTTTTCGGAGTGTAGGAGATGATAGCTCTACTTCTTTTAATGATTTTGATGTTGATGGCTGCAATATATCTGAAGTAATTTTGTTCTTGCAAAAGCTTTCTTTGACTCCTAATGCTAGTTCTTTAAATATTGCTTTTACTAAGCATATTACCAATGCTCTCATGAAAATTAGGGATGAAAAGTTGCAGCAAAAAGCTTCTGTTCCCAAGAAGTTAGAAGATGGTTGGGAACCCATCATTGATATGCATGTTAATGGTTTTGATTGCCATGCTTTATGTGATCTAGGTGCTAGTATTTCTATCATGCCTAGAAAAATTTATGACATGCTTGATTTACCACCGCTTGAAAAATGTTATTATGATGTTCCTATTGCTGATGTTGCTAAGAAGAAACCTTTGGGAAGGATTAATGATGTTCTTATTGTGGTTAACAATAACCTTGTTCCCATTGATTTTCTCGTTATGGACGTTGAATGCCATGCTTCATGTCCTATTATTTTGGGAAGACCCTTTCTTCGAACTGTAGGTGCTATCATTGATATGAGGGAAGGCACCATCAAATATCAATTCCCACTCAAGAAAGGTATGGAACACTTCCCTAGGAAAAGAATTAAATTACTTTTTGACTCTTTTCTTAGAGCAAATTATGAGCTTGATGCTTCATCTCTTGAAGTTACTTGATTCGCAATTTTCTGCGCCTAGCTCAAAGGCGTTAAAGAAAAGCACTCTTGGGAGATAACCCTGTGTTTTATTTCTAGTACTTTTTCTTTTATTTGAGTCTTGGAAGTCATTACTACTATAATGACCGCTCCTTATCTTCTTTATTTCATTGTTGTGCCTAGAGAAGCCTCTAATTTGAGTGAGGTAAGATTTGGGGATGTTGCTGTCCTGAAATTGTTTTCGGTGCTGCACCGTAAAAATTCGTATAAATTCTCTGTATATCTTTTGGACCTGCGATTTCTTGTGCATATGCCCCAGGTTATATCCAAACTTTCATTAGTTGAACACTTTTTGATTTGAGCAACAGAAAACCCCTTAAAAATTCGGCCTTTGTCAGCTGTTCTGTTTTGACAGATTTCTGCCAATATTTGTGTTTGCCGCTTTATCATTTTCTTTTGAGTTCTTTTGATCATGGAACTTTTTGGGAAGTTTCTACAGTAGTATATGCTTAATATGTGGTGGTTTTGGGTTGAAACCTGAAGCAAAAAGAGGTTGATTATATGTTATGCTACACTAATGTTGCTAATAGATTTGTGTTTAGTTTTGTATGAAGGAAGTTTTCAAGTGTAGGGATTGGAGAATGATGAGATGAGTTGAAGAATGGACAAAAGCTCAAGCTTGGGGATGCCCATGCATCACCCCAATAAATATCCAAGAAGTACAAGCGTCAAAGCTTGGGGATGCCCCCGAGGCACCCCTTCTTCATCGGCAAAAATCAGGTCACCTTTCAAAACACTATATTTTTTATTGCTTCATGCACTATGTGTTTTTCTTGGAGCGTCAGTTGTTTTAGTTTTCTTAGTTAGTTTAGTTTTGTTTGCTGCAATAAATGGTTGGACCCCAACAAATTTCTTTTGGAGAAGTTGCCTTGCTTTTCATTTGCCAAGAACGCTCTAGTTTTCATTCTTATAAAAAATCAAGTGTTCTTCTTTTTCTGCTACTGCTTTTGGTTTTCGTTTTCGCCTTGATTTGCATTCAGATCTTGTCATATCTTTTCATCAAGGTGCATTTTTGCCTCTGATCTTTATTGGTTTTCATCAAAAGAGGTGTCTTAAAAATTTTCAAATGGTGTTGGAAAAGAGAAAAAGCTTTATGCAAAAAAGTGGTACAAGAAGGAGCTTGTGTAGACTGCGGCTTAGGCTTTTTCATGTCATGCTTGATGTCTTTTTGATAGTATGCTTAGTGGTTTTGCTGTAGCATGACTTGTCTCAAATAACTGAGATTGCTTAATGAGCCTTTGAAAAAATCATGCGTTGTTTTTATTATTTGGAAGCATTATTTTGGTTTTCTCCTTGATGCTTTATTTGGGTTAACTTGGTGCATGCTCACACATGTTAGACTCTTACAAAGTCTCCAATAGCCTCTATGATCATTTAGTTTTTGAAATTTGATGCCATCTTATGCTTCTTTTAATGTCGCTTTGTCGCTTTGCATGATTATGGCCATTATTGCTCTCTTAGTTGGTCGCTCCCAGTCTTTTGCTAGCCCTCGCCTTGTACTGAGTATGAGCTCTACTCGTGCATCCAACTCCTAAAAACCAAAGTTTCCAAAGTGTCCACCATACATACCTACTAGCAATTTGCTATTCCAAGTAAATTTGACTTGCTTTTATCTTCTCTTCAAATTAAACTCTTACCAGTGTTATGCGAAAATTGGTCAGTAAAGCTCTCACGAACCGGAAGGCACACTTTACTTTTTCCTTGTTCTTAAAAATTTGACATTGTGGTCTCTTATGTTGAGTTGTTATGCTTGCAAGTTGTAAGTTGGATTCTAGCCCATCCATACTGTCATGGGGCAAGCTTTCAACATTGCACTTCTTATTTGAGTTGATATCGTGATCTTTTGTTTATGGATGCCCACGGTGTGAAATGAATTGGGAATCTTGTGGGGATCATGGAGTTTGTATATGTGTTAGGGAAACGCCTGGGCCGCCAATATAAGCCATGCATAATTCATGGTGGAAATTTGCAGCATACCCATGGTGGACATTCGACGACGCATCTCAAAATAAAAAGCTATACAAATGGTAAATAAAAGAGATGTCGAGGTGTTCATTGTCTGCTTGTCCTGTCATTTTGATGTGGGCTTGTTCCATGTCATCGGGCACGGAGGTACCCCGTTGGCGGTTCTCAATGATACGCATATACTTACAATGACAAGAGCCTTGCTTGGGACTCTAAGTTGAGTAGCATGAGGTTTGGGTACTCGTATTCACGGGGCACGAGGTTTTCGACTTATGATTTGTCAAGCATATGCATCATAATTGTTCTAACATTAACTCTAACCATTCAAGATGCTTATGATGGGGGCAACGAGAGCTCAAAGCCGGTAAGTACCATAATTTTTGAAGGTTATAAAACTTGCAATCACTGCTTCCCTCCGCGAAGGGCCTTTCTTTTACTTTTATGTTGAGTCACCACCTTCTTTCTTTATGCACCATTAAGAGAGCATAGTTGTCATTCTTAGTATAATATGCATTGTCCCAAAGTTTTCATTGATTGATTCATATTGTTGGTTTCACTTGTTCTCAAATTATTTGTATCTAGTCGCCCTCTTAAACTTGAAGGTGTCCTATGCATTTATGTTTTGCTCTCTATGAAGGACAAGCTGAAAACCATTTGTATGTTTTCCTTATGATTTGAACACATGTTTGAATTTCATTGTTTCATTTTCATGATCTTTTGTTTGTGTTCATTTGCATGTTATAACATGGTTGCTAAGTTGTTATTGTCAAGATTATATCTTCATGCCCATATTTTAAGTTCTTCTGATCCCAGCTCACAAATGCTTACATATATGATCAAGATTGTGTAGGTGCATGTCACCTCAAAAATTATTCTTTTGTTATCACTTACCTACTCGAGGACGAGCAGGAGTTAAGCTTGGGGATGCTTGATACTTCTCCAACGTATCTATAATTTTTGATGCTCCATGCTTATTTTTACACCATTTGCCTACTGTTTCGTTACACTTTGTGGCACTTTTATGCATTTTCTGGAACTAACCTATTAACAAGTCGCCACAGTGCCAGTTCCCTGTTTTCTACTATTTTTGTGTTTCAGAAGTGATACACAGGAAATATTCTCGGAATTGGACGAAACAAGTTCCTGAAGTCTTATTTTTCCCGGAAGCTTCTAGAGATCCGAAGAGAAGTTGGAGGGGGGCCACGAGGGCCCCACACACCAGGGCGGCATGGCCTGGCCCCTGGCCGTGCCCCCTATGTGTGAGAGCTCCTCGGTCCACCTCTGACGATGCCCCTTCGCCTATAAAGACCCCCCGACGGAAAAAACCTAAGTGCCCGATCAATTTTCTAGAACACATCGCGATCCGCCACCGCCATCGACCCGAAGATCAGGAGGGTCCAGAAGCTCTTCCCGGCACCCTGCCGGAGAGGGGAATTGCCACCGGAGGTCTTCTTCATCGCCATGCTTGCCTCCGGAGCGATGAGTGAGTAGTCTACCTTGGACTATGGGTCCATAGCAGTAGCTAGATGGTTGTCTCCTCCACCATGTGCTTCATGTTTAGATCTCATGAGCTGCCCTACATGATTGAGATCACCGTTATGTAATTCTACATGTTTGGTTTGTTGGGATCCGATGAATATTGGTGTTATGATTGAGTTGCTATACTGAAATATATCTTATGTTATCTCTATGTTGTTTATGATCTTGCATGCTCTCCGTTGTTAGTAGCTATCTTGGCCGAGTAGTTGCTAGTAACTCCAAGAGGGGGTATTTATGCTCGATAGTGGGTTCATGCCTCTATTTAACCTGGGGGAGTGACAGAAACCTCTAAGGTTGTAGATGTGCTGTTGCTACTAGGGAGAAAACAACATTCATATGCTCGAGGGCATATGCTTTGTTTACATTACACACTTTGCTTAATGCAATTATCTGTTGTTCGCAACTTAATACTCATGGGGTGTTCGGGTGATATCCCCGTGAGTGGATTATTAGTCATAGATGCAGTTGGATGGCGGTCTATGTATTTTGTTGTAATGCCTAGAGTAAATCGCATAGTGATCTTCTCGACATATCATGTTTATCTTTATTCTATCAATTGCCCAACTGTAATTTGTTTACCCAGCATGTGTTATTTATCTTATGGAGAGACACCACTAGTGAACTGTGGACCCCAGTCCTATTTCCATCATATTGCTATCACCTGTTTACTTTACTCGCACTGTTTACTTTACTCGCATACTATTATCACTTTCCACTCGATACGCTCATACCCTTTGTTTCAAGCAAACCGGTGAGATTGACAACCTCATCGCAAGTTGGGAACAAAGTATTTGGTTGTGTTGTGTGCAGGTTCCGCGTTGCAGCTAGCAAGCAAAGCTTGGATGAGGCGCCATATATAAATTGTCCAAAGCTGTCGCAAACTAGCAAGCATCACCTTCAGTCGTATTGGCCGCTCTTCTCCTGATCGACAAACCTTGGTTTCTTAACTGAGGGAAAATCTTGCTGCTATATTCATCACACCTTCCTCTTGGGGTTCCCAATGGGCTGGTCATTTACCACGCATCAATAACAAGCAAAAGAAATACATTAAGCGTTGTCATGATCAAGTGTTGGCAAAGAAGCAAATGGCGGCATACATGAGTGCCATGAGCTACATGGGTGGCTGATACGTCTCAAACGTATCTATAATTTTTGATGCCCCATGCTTGTTCTTACACCATTTGTTTAGTGTTTTGTTACTCTTCGTGGCGTTTTTATGCATTTACCGGGACTAACCTATTAACAAGATACCATAGTGCCAGTTCCATGTTTTCTGCTGTTTTTGTGTTTCAGAAAAGTTACACAGGAAATATTCTCGGAATTGGACAAAACAAAAGCTGAACCTCCTATTATCTAACGAAGCTTCCAGAAGTCTGAAGAGGAGACGGAGGGGGGCCACAGGGTGGCCACACCATAGGGCGGTGCGGCCTGCCCCTGGCCTACGCCCCCTGGTGCTGAGGCCACCCTAGCCCACCTCTGGCGCCGCCCCTTCGCCTATAAAGACCCCCCGATGGGAAAAACCTAAATACCCGATCAATTTTCTAGAAACACATCGCGATCCGCCGCCGTCGTCGACCCGAGATCGGGAGGGTCCAGAAGCTCTTCCCGGCACCCTGCCGGAGAGGGGAATCGCCACCGGAGGTCTTCTTCATCGCCATGCTTGCCTCCGGCGCGATGAGTGAGTAGTCTACCTTGGACTATGGGTCCATAGCAGTAGCTAGATGGTTGTCTTCTCCACCATGCGCTTCATTTTTAGATCTCGTGAGCTGCCTTACATGATCGAGATCACCTTTGTATAATTCTACATGTTGTGTTTGTTGGGATTCGATGAATATTGGTGTTATGTTAAGTGGATTATTAGTCATAGATGCAGTTGGATGGTGGTCTATGTATTTTGTTGTAATGCCCAGAGTAAATCTCATAGTGATCCTCGTGACATATGCACATTATCTTTATTCTATCAATTGCCCAACTGTAATTTGTTTACCTAGCATGTTGTTATTTATCTTATGGAGAGACACCACTAGTGAACTGTGGATCCCGGTCCAATTTCCTTTGCATTGTTACATCATTTTACTATTATTTGCACTGTTTACTTTCTCGCATACTATTATTGTTTTCCACTCGATACGCTCATACCTTTGTTTACAGCAAACCGGTGAGATTGACAACCTCATCGTAATTTGGGAGCAAAGTACTTGGTTGTGTTGTGTGCAGGTTCCACATTGCTACTAGTTGAAGATGCACCAACAAGAATCGTAAATGGCGCCCTTGCTGGAGTGTCACAAAGCTAGCAAGCATCACCTTCTGAAGTTTGGCTTTTTCCTACTGGATCGATAAACCTTGGTTTCTTACTGAGGGAAAGACTTGCTACTGTGCTCATCATACCTTCCTCTTGGGGTTCCCAACTGGGTGGTTATCCTGCCCGCATCAGTGGCATCTGCGGCGTGGGTGGTGGCATGACCAGAATGGGAGGCATGGGCTACATGGGCGGCTTTGAAGGATTCACGAATTCCATGGGAAGGACTATAGGTAGAGGCATGGTCGGCATGGGTGGCATGGGTGGCATGGGTGGTTCCATGGCCGGCATTGGTGGAGGCATCCATCCGGCCATGGGTGGAGGCATTGGGGCTTCCATGGGAGGAGGCATTGGAACATCCTTGCAACAAAGATTCCAACTCGACACTTCAAATACCACTCATGTTGATGATGGATGTGAGGCACCAAAATAAGATGGAGGCAACAAAAGCCATGAAGACGTCATCGCCGTTCATGAGCCATGTGTAGCCATGCTATCTATGTGTCTATCAAACTATGCATTCATTTATGTGTGTTGAACTTTGAATTTGTTTGTGCCTTCATTGAACTATGCTATGCTTGTTGAACATGATATGTGTGTGATGAACAAGTTAATATAAATTTTTATGTTATTATATATGTGTGAGATGTTGTTGCAAAGATTTTATATTCATATGTTTATCAAATATTCATCCATATGCTTGAAAATATGAAATATAGGGCACTAGGTGGTGCCCTATTTTACATCACCTAAAAGAGCACAGGTGCCCTATTTTACATCAGCTGGAATTGTTACCCAAAAACTGGTACCCTAAAATCAGTTTTGGTGCCCTATTTGGTTCCCTAAAAATGCTTTTTGGAGCCCTATTTTATATCACATATTGGAGATTCTCTTATGGAAATGGTGAAAAGATCAATATTTGGACGGGCCCATGGATAGCAGTCGCACCCGAATGATCATTTCAATAAGTGGTGGGCTTGTTTATACAAAAGTCATGTAATTAATTGACCCATCAATTGGTCGGTCGGATGTTGATATTATTAATGCCCTATTCGGTCATGTGGATGTCAAAAGATTTCAACAAATCCCTCTTAATGATCATGGGTTTGATGATTTTACTGCATTGGTACTATATAGGCCTCACTAGTTTGGGCCAACCCTTAGTCAGTTAGCTCAACCAGGTGTGTCCGCAGTTAACCCTGTCTTGAAAATCGTGTGGAAGATGAAAAAACTAAGAAAAAATAGGCGAGCCATGCATGGTATTCTCCCTCTGAAAAGCATTTTGGTTAACCATCGTATCAGAACCTCCAGTGAGTGCCCAGTAGCCAAGGCCCTAAAGATTTTAGACATTTATTATATTCCAATGTACTATGTCTTAGGATATGTGGGAAGCCCTTGGATTAGATGATATCATCAACAAAGCTATACCCGGTGGACGGATTAGGGTCTACTATATATACTTGAGACTTTATTATGCTGGAAGGACAACTCTATGCATGGTTTGACTAAAGTAATCTATATTTGTTACATGTTGGTACTTCTGGTAGATGAGAAGATGTCGAACTCACAATGAAGCTCTCCAACCTCTACATAAATGGGGAGTAGGATGTTGATGGATATACAATCCCTAGTGGAAGTGCTCGTACTTGGTTCACTGAGCTTGAGGGGCATGAAGTCCATATATGTGAGGAATCATTGTGGGCAAGGTGTGAAACAACCTCTCCAAATGGGGAGTAGGATGTTGATGGATATACAATCCCTGGGCAATAGATTGGTTGTCTCTTGACCCTTACATTTTGTAATGCATACGTGCGTTGATACATCTATCTTATATTTACTAATTGGAGGCACCGTACGAGACACCACGTTAATTCTAGAGGTTAATAAATTGTGTCCATCCGATTAATGTATGTCGCGTCTGTCACCGTAGGATAAAGCATAATACGAGCGAGTCGTCCGCTTCTTGGTCTCTACCCGTATTTATCCCAAATAAAGAAAGAAAAAAATCCAAGCGTGACTTATCCTAGATTTGGCGATGGAGTGCAATAAATCTCAGGTAATCTACGTGATGATCTCTTTCCGGTCTGATGGATGTCATTGTTTGATCTGGTAGAGCTGATTCCACTTCTTTTTGTCATGATTGAGTTGGACCATAGGAGCATTGGTCGTTCTCATCCATGGTGGCTCTCCGGCATCGTTGGTCTTCTCCGTCGCCTGCTGTCGTCTCTATTTGTCTTGGTGTTGGGCCGCCGCCAGTTCCTCATGCCGGCCGTATTTTCCACTTAGCTGAGAGAAGAGGGAGGAGGAGGAAGTAGATGGGGTCGCCTCTGCTATGGCGTATAAGAGAGGCAACAGAGGACTAGGCATGCTACAGACCCGGTGAGACAAAGCACGTATCCTCCAGCTGGTCGGACCTGGACTTCAATGGCGATGAGATGGACGTCGACCTGATCTGCGCTACAGACATGTCCATCCAACTTTCTTTCATGAGGTCCGATTCTTTCTTTTCCATAGCAAGTCCGCCCCTTCTCTTGCTTTTAGGCAATGCACACTAGGTGTTTGATGGATTGCTAACTTGCAAAGAGTTAATTTTTTATAGAAGAGGTTCCCTCTGGATATTGCGTAATTAACAACCTTTATTCTATTGAACTGCTAATACTATTAACTTAAAAATACTGTAAGCTCTTTCTGATAGATTACTGCAAAAAATTTGAACATCGTTGGCCAAAGAACACAGGGCTGCTCTTACTCTGTTACTCCCACAGTCCGAACTATAATTATCTTACGAGGATGTTTTCAGGTTATTTACGTCATACACGTGTGAGCAGTTCCGCGGCCAATCTCATGCTGTCAAGCCCATCACGTGGCAAGATAGTGCTTGGCACGTTCTCACATCGAGAATTCCATATTCCTATCATACTATTTCTCAATTTGATTAACTATTCATTTTTATCTGTTTATTAAACCTCCCTGATGTTTGTTAACCACCAGATTTGTCTTACTTTGGTAGGTATATGGTGTGCAAAAGCTGTCTGCAATGTAATATGGGTCGGCAAAAAAAAGGTTCTTGATCTGTTATTTTTTCCTTTATGTTTACTCAAGACATTAAGATGATCTTCTTAAATTTACAAACAGAACCAGTTCTAGATTTAGTGAAAGTGTGTTTTTGAATGATCTTCATAACCGAGGGTAATCATAACCAGTTAGTGAACAAATAATTTTAGAATTATTCTATTTTATAAGTAATGATCTATCAAAACTCATTCTCTTCAGATTTTGTCAATAAATCACCAAGGTTAGAAGTATGCCTATTTATAGCATATTATGATGAGGTAGCACATCTTCTATTTTACTATGTCGTTCTTACATGTAGTAGATCTCATGGCTTGCAGGGTGGCTTCCTTCTTTAGAGCAATTGCATTCAGAGGTCATAAACATCTAAGCGGGTTTGGCTCCATCACAAACTAGCACCACGTTTGTTGATGTTGGGATGTATAGGTTCGACAATACCCTCTTTGCTTTTACCAAGGGCCTCTCCCTACGCAAGTTTGATAATGAAACAAAATTTCAAGATCAATACGGAAGTCAAATATTTATAAATGTTTTCCCATGTGGTTGCTAAAAAAACCTGATCAATGAAAAACATTCTTCACCAAATATTATACTTAATTTTGAGAAGTGCTTATCACACTTGGTTCAAAAAACATATATTCGCACCAATTTCCAAACCAACTACCCAGCCTGCCCTGATGTCCTCGGGCTCTGAGATTTGTGGGAACTGGCATTTAGGTACTAAAACAAACGCAACATACCATACGGTCATGATTTTACCCAATGGATTTTCCTTGACCATAACTTGAGTCCATCGTACTTGCTCACTGTTAATTTTGGTTTCAGGGGAACATCCATAAAAATTGTGCAGAAGCACTGGACATTGACAGTGTTTATGCAACATATAAGTACAAGTTCAAATATCTATATTGCATCCCTAAGTTGTTCTTGCAAATGATGACACGCAGAAGTGTATGTTCTTCAGCCTTCATGTCGCAGTTTTTTGTTGCTCTTTCCTGTAGCTCAGGGACAAGTGAGCTGCTATAACTTTCATGAGCTATAAACGTCCCTAAGTATGCACATATCTACTGTAAGAAAATTGCGATTCACCTTCCAAATGTAATTAATAATATGTCATAACCCTCATAAATACTTTTTACTATTATATTTAGAAGTTTAATAATTTCCTTTGATGTAATCTAGGAAGTTGAGGGTTTGGTGTGATATCTACTTGGAAAAAGATAGGAAAGCACCTTAGGTGAAAGCCTCATATCTAATGCTGATATTTTCTTCTTCCAGAATTATGGATTTTTTATAACTAATTGATCACACAGTGCAATTATGCAGTTCAATTTCTATATACAGTACAAATTGGTTACTAAATTTCTGATGTATGCCCGTGAAGGCTGGTGCTAGAGATTTCCACTGAGTGCAAATGTAGTGATAGATTGTGTACTTTAAGGATGGTTGGTGCTTCATTCACACATGCTTTTCTGTTTATCTTATTAATATTTCTGAAAATAGACAACTGATTTACTACTTTATGCTTCTCAACAGATATATCAATCTATATTAGTGCGGTCATTGGTGATCAACCTCAATAATCTAGCATTTAAAAATTACATACATCCAAGATATTAGTTAACAACTCTTCATTTTTTATGAATACAACAAAGCTTGAAATTCTAACGATACATATAACTAACTTATTAATTATTTAAGGAAAATTATTCATTTTTGCTATCTACAAATAAAACTATTTCATGGCGTAAACTTTTTTGCGAAGTAACCTTATTTCTCCATACATATTTCCAGTTTTGAAAACACATAAAAATAATATTTTTACATAAATTTCCACTAAGCATACCAATGTATAACGCTAACCGTGCAGTGGCACGGGTTAATGACTAGTTGTATAAGAATTGAATTTTTCTACCTTATTATTGTCATTGATATTCTTGTTTAGCCTTAAGATGTTGGTGCACATAGTTGAACCTAGAATTTTTAGGTATGTGCTTGAAAAATACCATGCCCAGTATAATTTAGCATTTGTTTAAAACCAAATATACAAGGTGAATGGATTGGGATGGTAAACTAGAGTGGGGGTTGGGGTGAAAAGGTTTCTATAGAGTTTTCTTTTCTCTTCAGAAGTTTTTGGCTATGCAGATTACAAAGGTGAGCCTAACCACTGAAGTGAAACAATCTATATGATGTGATAAGGTACTTCAAGAACAAAGGATATCACAAATGTAAATACACATGGTGAGCCTAACCAAGGCACGTTGTAGACAAAGATATGTCTTGATGTTCACTTACTTGGGGGGAAGCTAGTTAGTGTTGGAGATGTGTGGGCTACCATGAAGGATACCCAATAGCGACGAAGGCTTTCCTTCTTATCCTTGAGCCTCTTTTAGAAAGTAGGAGCTCAATCACTAGTGGTAAATCTTGAGGTGGCCTCCACACCCTCAAAAACTTCCCTGGAAAAAAAATCAAAAGTTGAATGTTTCAAGGTCACCCTAGCCGCCTAGGATTTCCCACAAACCCAAGATTAACAAACTTTTTCAATGAGCTCGAGGAGGGATGGAATATGGTTGGGTGAGATTGTAGATTGGGATCTCCTCTTCCTTTTCCCAAATGGACATGTATTTGGTTGGGGAAATGAGAAATCCACAAGATTTAGTGTTTTTAACAATGGGAGAGAGAGCTTAAAAGATATGATATGAATGGTTGACCTAACCTCCTCAAGGAAGAACAAAGGTCTTTTATAGTACAAGGGAGAAATCTAGCCGTTTGGAGTCATTCCTGCAAACAAAATTGGATTTAAGTCAGTGAGACCGATTTTTCACCAAATGTTTGGTTGACTATTCGGTGAACTGAATATTGGACCGTAAAACTTAGTCTAGAAATCGGTCTTCACCGAGACCACACTAAAACTTCAGTCAAAGACCGAGATGTTTGGCCAACCAAACTTGGCACTAGTTCCAGACCAAAAAAGTCTGTCTAGAATTCCGTTAGACCAGAAATCAGAATGATCTTCGCACAAATAATTCAAACAACTTTTCTCCAAAATTATTAACTCTCTAGTATTTTATGTAATAAAATATTTGATGGTAGGATGTGTTTAGGGCACAATAGAACATGCCTACCAAGATCACTGAGATCACCCCTCTTAATAGTGCGGTGTTTACTATATATAACTCAGGATTAAATAAAGCAAAGTGTAAAATAAACTTTGTCGCTTCTCTTCATTTAAGAAATGGGGGGAGGGGGTCTCCAACCATCTTCAACCAACAACGTCAAACAAAAACTTGTGTTTAGCGCTAGTAGGTAACATTACTCCATCTCTAGCTCTAATGTCATTGTTAACCAAAATAAAGGTTAATGATAAAATACCCTTACATAAGAGTTCTTAAATTTCCTATTCACCCTTTAGGTGACATATTGTTCCTTTCAAGCATCTTGCCATGAATTGGCACCATCTAAAATCGTGTAAGATTCTGAGAGAGCGAACATATGTTGTTGAAATACGCCTTCCTCTAAATGGAGACCGTCCACCAATTCAGCTGAGAGAGCATTGTCCATCCTTTGTGGTCCTCCTTGGTGGATGGCTTGAACGGAGCTAGTTGTGGAGGGCATGTTCAGTAGGATGGTGGTGGGAAACTAAGCTGATCTGAATATCATGGTCCAAAGCTAGATAGACATGCAACAATTTGTGAGCAGATGAGCCTCATCTCTGGGAAAACTTTGACAGAGATAGCAATCACCAAACAATGTTAATGCCACCCCTTTTCGCCAAGTGTCAATTGTAAGGCAACACCCTTGAAACACAATCAATGCAAAAAATTAGCATTTTAGCGGAACTTTGCTTTGTTGGATGAGCTATTGGAAATTGCAAAATAGGCTAACCCCTCAAATTAGATTGCATATGCAGACTTAGCCAAACACTGCTCATTAGCCATCCACAACCATATCACCAAATTAGAGATGTCACACTGAAGCACAACATTAGTAACCGATTCCACATATCAATGCCATGTGCAATGGTTTGATGTGGGAACTTACATTCTTCATGATGAGGATTGTGTGGGTGCGATTTTGGAACAATTGTGGGATAACTTCCTAAAAACTTGTATGTTTGTTCAATGATCCTTCTAAAAGCTAATTTTACTATCATCACGAAGACTAATTGCAAACGAGGCATTGAAAAGGCCACATACCATGTCATTTCTAAGCGGCCTAAGGCCATGTACGATGGGGAGCACTTGGAGAGGTGTTAACAAAACTAAACCAGACTTTGTCTTAAGCACCAATGCTTATATTCCTATCCACAATTCTTTCTCTATGATAGAGGAACGAACTGAGGATATCCCACAATTAATAGCGGAAGAAAATGCTATTCTCATGGCTGATTTCACTGAGAAAAAAGTACTGCACGCTATCTCTCAGATGAAAACCAATAAGGCTCCCGGGCCTGATGGTTTCTCCACGGAGCCAATTTTTTTTCAATATCTTGAAATATGACCTTATGGAAATGTTTGCAATTTACCTAAAGGAGAACTTTCACTTTTCAAATTGAATTTTGGAGTGATCACTCTCCTTCCTAATCTATACTTCTTATAAAGCAAAACCCCACTTATAGGTCATTTAAGTTGTTTATCTCCACATGCAGCCTATCCACATCATCAAAATTATTTCAGCCCTTGGATTTACAAGCTTAACCCAACAACAACCATCCAATGTACACACCACCATGCAACATGCGTTAGTGCATCCAGTGGTTTTTAATAATTATAGCATACATGCAACCCCGGTTTTAAAACTCCCTCATGATTAAATGTAGTATGCATGCAACCCATGACTAAATTTTGTTGTGGTGCCGATGATCTAGCCCAAGTGTTTCCGGTTTTGAACTTCCTCTTAGTAATTAGCAACTGCATGGGGTAGAAACCCTATTCAACACCCTGGATGCAGAATAGTTATTCTGCCTATTCTACACCCAACATAATTTTATGTTGTTATAAATAATAATTTTATGTTTATATACTAATAATTACGTTTGTATTGACTCATAATAAAAAAATTGACATACAAAATATAGTGTATGAGTCATTACAGTGTAAAATAACACAAAAATACATATTTTACGTCATGTAAATAATTTTTTATGTCATTTTTATTTTTTCTTATGTTATGCTCGACTTTCGAAGTAAATCAAAATTTACTTGACGTAAAAATTATCTACGATTGCAAAGATAGAGGGTGGGTGTAGAATAAGCTATTCTACACCAAGGGTGTCCATTAGCACGACTCCGACATGGGGTCTATATACATGTTGCACTGTTATTTTTTAGTATACCTTGGCATGGTTGAAAGTTTCAATAAACCTCTATATCTGTAGTATTTCTAACATAGTCTTACAAAAAGTTTAACATTTTCAAATATCTCTGGCATGTTGTCCAATACGATATTAACATGCACATATACACCTCATCCTTCAAAGGTATGCAGAGAATATAGTATGATTTAATATACTAGCACTAGCAGTTACAATATTTTATTACAAGGTTCCTACGATGGTAGTGGAATTTTGAAACTAGCTAACATTTTCTCCAAACTTACATTGTTCCAAGCCAAATATAGTCTCTTCAGACAACACAATGTTCTAAAAAAACTTTTAGTATGTTAAACTTTTCAGATATCAAATAATTTAATTTCGTACGTACCCGCCGCAACGCGCGGGGCATCCATCTAGTTAAAAATAAAATGCGGCCCATATTCAGCAATATAGATCTATCTTTCTTCTTAATGTTAGCTTCAAGATATTTACAAAGGTAACCACTAATCTCATTAATTATGGGTTTATCCCTCAAAATGATTAGACCTACTCAGACGGCTGTCATTCCTCACCGCCACATACTTGAAGGCGTCATGGTTTTGAATGAGACCATTCATGAACTGCATCATAAGAAACTTGATGGGGTACTTTTCAAAATTGATTTTGAAAAAGTTTACAATAAAGTTAAATGGCCCTTCCTCCAACAAGTTCTCCGGATGAAAGGTCTTGATCCTTTATGGTGTGATTGGACTAAGAATTTTGTTCAATGTGGTTCTGTGGGGATAAGGGTAAATGATGATATTGGTCTCCAAACAAGAAAAGGTCTCTGTTAGGGAGATCCTCTATCTCCTATACTTTTTAACATTGTTGTTGTCATGCTAGAAATTTTAATTGCTCGGGCTAAGGAGAATGGCAAAGTTGTAGGCCTTATACCTCACTTGGTTGAGGGTGGGGTGTCCATCTTACAATATGCGGCTGATACTATTATGTTTATGGAACATGAATCAGAAAAGCGGTGAATATGAAGCTAATATTATGTATTTTTGAGCAATTGCCCGATCTAAAAAAATTCCAGAAGAGTGAGATTTTCTATTTTGGAAAGGCAAAAGATGAGGACATCAGTACAAACATATATTGGGATGTGAGTCTGGTTCCTTACCTGTCCAATATCTTGGGATACCTATCCATCATAGAAAATTTTGGAATGCTGGATGGAATCCAGTTGAGTGTAGATTTGTTTCCAAGCTAGGTTGTTGGGAAGGAAAATTAAATTACTCTCTTATGGGGATAGTTTGATTCTTATTAACTCAGTCTTGACCAGCTTGCCAATGTTCATGCTCTCTTTCTAGGAAATTCCAAAGGGAGTAAGCAAATGTTTTGGATTTCTATAGATCTCTATTTTTGGCATTATCATGATACTAAAATAAAAGTACAAGTTGACTAAATAGAGCATTATATATCAACCAAAGGACCAAAGCGGTTTGGGTGTTGAGGTCCTGGAACTAAACAATAAATGTATACTTAGCAAATGGATATTTAAATTATTGTTCAAAGATGGTATGTGGCAAGAATTGCTCCATAAAAAAATCTCAAAGCCAAAACTTTGTTTCAGGTTGAGGAGAAGTCAACTAATTCCACCTTTTTAAAAGGATTGATGTGGGTTAAGAACGAATTTTTTAATAGAGGTGTTTTTAAGTAGGTACTAGAATGAATGTTTGGTTTTGGGAAGATGTATGGCTAAAAAATTATTCTCTTACAAATCAATATTCAGATTTATATAATACTGCACAAAGGAAATATGTCCTGGTTGCAGATGTTTTATCTCACAATCCGCTGAACATTTCTTTTAGACGCACACCTTTTGGCAATACGTGGTCTGCTTGGTTGCATTTGTGTCAATATTTAATGGATGTTTACTTGTCGGATGAAATAGATAGATTTCTTTGAAACCTAACTAAAAATGGTGTATTTAATGTCAAATCTATGTACCTCGATTTAATGAATAAGGATGCACAGTTCTTACATAAATATTTATAAAATTGAAAATTCCTCTAAATATTAATTTTTATGTGGTTACTGCATGGTAAAGTTCTTTTAACATAAGATAACCTAGCCAAACGTAGATGGACAGGGTGTACTAAATGTTATTTTTGTGACTCGGTTGAGATGGTATAACATTTGTTTATCTCTTGTCCCTTTATTCTCATAATTTGGTGCATGATTTACTTTAGTTATAATATCCCTCCACCTTTAAATATTACTAATATGTTTGGTAATTGGCTATACAAAAGCTAGAATCTATATGGGGGTTTCTGCTATTTTTTTGGGCAATTTGGAATTGTCAAAACAATATTATCTTTAACAAGCAAATCGGTTTCAATTTTTTGCAGGTTATTTGGATGGCTGCACATTGGATCCATCTATGGTTCAATATCCTCTCGGTAGATCAGCGAGAACCTATGGCTATTGGCTACAGTCGGCTACTGATGGTTGCTCGGGACTTCTATTTCCAGGCTACTGGATAGCGATATACTAATAGAATCACGATGGATAGATTCTTAATGTTTTTTATTTTTGATGGTTGATATATGTTTCGACCCTCGCTGATCCATGATTGTAATAACTCTGGCACTATAAACTTCATAATAAAGAAAGTTGTATGCATTAATTGATGCAGATGCGCTGAGGCATTTTGCTCCCATTTCAAAAAAAAAATCTATACAAAGGTTCCTAGTTAAGCTCTTTCTTGCGTAAATATACTCCCTCTATCCATAAAATAATATCTTAGATTTGTCCAAAGTTAGATGTATATAGACACTATTTAGTGTATAGATACATCTAAATTTAGAAAAATCTAACACATGTTTCATAGACAGGAGTGTTAGTTCTTAAAAGAGGTTTATTTTTCGGCAGATTGAACAAAAATAACCCAAACCTGTAATAAATTTAAATAATAAAGTTTCGACGAAAGTATTTTACTGGACTAAGCATTTTTTGCCACGCCAGTCCGCAGGACACTGCAGACCATTGTATCCCAACATTGTTGATGGCGTCGCACCGCTGCCACACTGGCAGCATGGGGCCCAGTTATGCGCGTGTCGCGCCATGCAACATGGCGTCGCACTGTAGGCTGCTGCGCCGCTGTGCAAGGCGCCGCACAATGAGTCACTAAGGGCCTGTTTGGTTTGTTGCCCACACTTGCCCTGCCAAAAAATTGGTTGCCTATTGTATTTTAGTCTATGTTTGGTTTGTAGTCAAAATTTTGGCTGCCAATGGATATACCTCCATCTCTCTCACAGATTCTTGCCAAATATTTGGTCAAGTGTAGGCTGAGGATTTCTTAGCCAAAATTTTGGCAAGCCAATTCTTGCTAACATTTGGTAGGGCTATCTAAGGGCACAAACCAAACATGCCCTAATTCCAAACTTAAGACGCCTCTGCCTGCAGCACAATGCATGCATGCGGGAGAGCATATGAAGCAAGCTCTAATTAAGCATGCATGCCGGAGAGCACACTGATGCATGCATGCATGCCACACTGATGCATGCATGGGGGAGAGCATATGAAGCAACTTCCGTTGTGCAATAGGATTTTATAGCCACCGGCTGATTATATTTAATTGGGCTGTGGTGCCGCCTAATCCATGCAAAAGCTATATAGCCATGGGCTAATTAATATTTTAACTAGACATCAGTGCCACTAATCACGTGATAAGCTTTTGTGGTGCATATGACACAAGAGCTAGCTAGCTAGTAAATAAACATCCAGCTTTACCGGGCCTTATATCCTTTATGGATTATAAATTTATTTTTTATGAAATTTTATTTATGTCTTGTTTAGGTTATTTAGCATAAAGTGTTCATGTTTTATACAGTTATCCGGACGAAGCTAACTTTCGTTTTAGGATCGTTATTTTGGAAATTTTGGTGTCACTCGCGGTGTCATGAATTTAGGTCAATATTAGACCACTTGCCTTTGGTAGCGGTGTACATGTAAATAAATTGATGAAGTCTTTTTACATGTTTTCATTTATTTTAATATCATAGAACTATATTTTATCAATCGTCAGGATTATATCGATGATTGAAAATTATGAAATTTAGTATCATTCGTTGCATAACCAAAACCCCCTTTTCTTTAGGATTTATTGAATTTATTAATTATTTTACCATATTTCATAAGCACTTGAGAGAGAACTAACCTTTGTAACCACGACATTCAAAATGCACAACAAGGTGCAACGAATGATATTAAATTTCATAATATTCAATCATCGATATAATCCTGACGATTGATAAAATATAGTCATGTGATATTAAAATAAATGAAAAACATGTAAAAAGATTTCATCAATTTATTTACATGTACGCCGCTACTGAAGGCAAGTGGTCTAATATTGACCTAAATTCATGACACCGTGAGTGATACCAAAATTTCCAAATTAACGACCCTAAAATGAAAGTCAGCTTCGTCCGGATAACTCTATAAAACATGAACACTTTATGCTAAATAATCTAAATAAGACATAAATAAAATTTCATCAAAAGTAAATATATAATCCATGAAGGATATAAGGGCTGGTAAAGCTAGATGTCTATTTACTAGCGAGCTAGCTCTTGTGTCATGTACACCACAAAAGCTACATATCACCTGATTTCGTGCTTGCACGAATTAGGTGTCACCGATGTCTAATTAAAATACTAATTAACCCATGGTTATATAGATCCTTCATGAATTAGGTGGCACCACAGCCAAATTAAAATTCTAATCATGGCTCGCATGGCTATACCCATAGACCAGAACCCTATAGCACAACGGAAGTGTGCTCTCCCGTATGTATGTATGTATGCATGCTACCAACGCCATGCATGCATGCACTGTCCTCCGGTGTGCTCTCCGATATATATGTTTAACTAGATGATTCCCCGCACGTTGCTGCAGAAATTAGTAGAAAAATATTTTAATGATGAGTTAAGGACAAATGAGGATCATAGAGTAAATCAGGTTAAACACATTATGACAATCTTGATAAAAATTAATCCATCATTGCTTACTACACCTGAAGTATTCATGTGGTATCAGAATGGGTCCAAAATATAAATATAATTTTTAAAATATTGTGTCAGAGCTTTCAAGAAACATTTTTTCAGCATTTTCAAGAAAAGATTAGTAAAATAATTAAGTCCACAAAGCATTCGAAATAACTCAATTCGTTAGGGAAACTGGTAGGAGATTGCTGAGCAGTGCCATTGATTTACTTCTAGTCCCCTTTATTCTACAATGTTTTGACAAAATAATCTCTTTGATGTTAACACATTCCCCACTGATATGCAAAGGGAATTAACAGCTATGATTACAACGATATTTATCTTCTAAGGGATAAGCATGTGTGTCATTTCTACAAACAATATGCTGGCCGAGGATAGTGCTCCGCCATAATTGCCCTGATCCGGTTATGCATCCGAGATGGGACGAATTGTGCCAGGGCATTAAATTCATCTGTTGCAGAATAGGTTTGAGCATCGGTTGGGCTGGATAGTTGTAGAAGCCAGAGTGTTGCTTTATATCACACAATAAAATAAACTACTTTATGGTGATGGTGAAAGATCAGGAGCAAATTTGCAAGGGGAAACCGAGAATTCGGAAAATCACCATCTCTGTGTGTCGGATCCTTATTGGTAGTCTTTTTTCTTCCCTAAGTGAGTGTTGGTCTTCTTGGCATCAAGGACACATATGCAGTTCAACTCCACTAAGCACATAAATCAATGGAAATAAAGAGAATTTTGGGCTGACATACCATGCAGTTTAACTATGCATAATTTTACATATAGAGATGTATTATTTCAGGTCATAATAACTATCTACAACAAACAGCTTTAATCATCTGAAGAATTTTACCAGACGGAAAGATTGTTGTACGTGAGAACAAATAGCGCCTTAAAATTATTTTCTGCAACAATTTGAACATCACCTGTATTACTCTAAGGATAGCTGACACAAAAGAGTGATGGCCTTAGCACCAGCTATGTCCATGGGGTGTCGCTGGATGTCCGCAGCTGCAAGCACTTGGCTACCTGTAACCAAAGCAAGCGCAAGATAAGTCACTAATTGATCGGCCAAGAGGACCAATTAGACGTACTAGTCATTAACCCGTGCCACTGCACGGTTAGCGTTATACATTGGTATGCTTAGTGGAAATTTATGTAAAAATATTATTTTTATGTGTTTTCAAAACTGGAAATATGTATGGAGAAATAAGGTTACTTCGCAAAAAAGTTTACGCCATGAAATAGTTTTATTTGTAGATAGCAAAAATGAATAATTTTCCTTAAATAATTAATAAGTTAGTTATATGTATCGTTAGAATTTCAAGCTTTGTTGTATTCATAAAAAATGAAGAGTTGTTAACTAATATCTTGGATGTATGTAATTTTTAAATGCTAGATTATTGAGGTTGATCACCAATGACCGCACTAATATAGATTGATATATCTGTTGAGAAGCATAAAGTAGTAAATCAGTTGTCTATTTTCAGAAATATTAATAAGATAAACAGAAAAGCATGTGTGAATGTAGCACCAACCATCCTTAAAGTACACAATCTATCACTACATTTGCACTCAGTGGAAATCTCTAGCACCAGCCTTCACGGGCATACATCAGAAATTTAGTAACCAATTTGTACTGTATATAGAAATTGAACTGCATAATTGCACTGTGTGATCAATTAGTTATAAAAAATCCATAATTCTGGAAGAAGAAAATATCAGCATTAGATATGAGGCTTTCACCTAAGGTGCTTTCCTATCTTTTTCCAAGTAGATATCACACCAAACCCTCAACTTCCTAGATTACATCAAAGGAAATTATTAAACTTCTAAATATAATAGTAAAAAGTATTTATGAGGGTTATGACATATTATTAATTACATTTGGAAGGTGAATCGCAATTTTCTTACAGTAGATATGTGCATACTTAGGGACGTTTATAGCTCATGAAAGTTATAGCAGCTCACTTGTCCCTGAGCTACAGGAAAGAGCAACAAAAAACTGCGACATGAAGGCTGAAGAACATACACTTCTGCGTGTCATCATTTGCAAGAACAACTTAGGGATGCAATATAGATATTTGAACTTGTACTTATATGTTGCATAAACACTGTCAATGTCCAGTGCTTCTGCACAATTTTTATGGATGTTCCCCTGAAACCAAAATTAACAGTGAGCAAGTACGATGGACTCAAGTTATGGTCAAGGAAAATCCATTGGGTAAAATCATGACCGTATGGTATGTTGCGTTTGTTTTAGTACCTAAACGCCAGTTCCCACAAATCTCAGAGCCCGAGGACATCAGGGCAGGCTGGGTAGTTGGTTTGGAAATTGGTGCGAATATATGTTTTTTGAACCAAGTGTGATAAGCACTTCTCAAAATTAAGTATAATATTTGGTGAAGAATGTTTTTCATTGATCAGGTTTTTTTAGCAACCACATGGGAAAACATTTATAAATATTTGACTTCCGTATTGATCTTGAAATTTTGTTTCATTATCAAACTTGCGTAGGGAGAGGCCCTTGGTAAAAGCAAAGAGGGTATTGTCGAACCTATACATCCCAACATCAACAAACGTGGTGCTAGTTTGTGATGGAGCCAACCCCGCTTAGATGTTTATGACCTCTGAATGCAATCGCTCTAAAGAAGGAAGCCACCCTGCAAGCCATGAGATCTACTACATGTAAGAACGACATAGTAAAATAGAAGATGTGCTACCTCATCATAATATGCTATAAATAGGCATACTTCTAACCTTGGTGATTTATTGACAAAATCTGAAGAGAATGAGTTTTGATAGATCATTACTTATAAAATAGAATAATTCTAAAATTATTTGTTCACTAACTGGTTATGATTACCCTCGGTTATGAAGATCATTCAAAAACACACTTTCACTAAATCTAGAACTGGTTCGGTTTGTAAATTTAAGAAGATCATCTTAATGTCTTGAGTAAACATAAAGGAAAAAATAACAGATCAAGAACCTTTTTTTTTGCCGACCCATATTACATTGCAGACAGCTTTTGCACACCATATACCTACCAAAGTAAGACAAATCTGGTGGTTAACAAACATCAGGGAGGTTTAATAAACAGATAAAAATGAATAGTTAATCAAATTGAGAAATAGTATGATAGGAATATGGAATTCTCGATGTGAGAACGTGCCAAGCACTATCTTGCCACGTGATGGGCTTGACAGCATGAGATTGGCCGCGGAACTGCTCACACGTGTATGACGTAAATAACCTGAAAACATCCTCGTAAGATAATTATAGTTCGGACTGTGGGAGTAACAGAGTAAGAGCAGCCCTGTGTTCTTTGGCCAACGATGTTCAAATTTTTTGCAGTAATCTATCAGAAAGAGCTTACAGTATTTTTAAGTTAATAGTATTAGCAGTTCAATAGAATAAAGGTTGTTAATTACGCAATATCCAGAGGGAACCTCTTCTATAAAAAATTAACTCTTTGCAAGTTAGCAATCCATCAAACACCTAGTGTGCATTGCCTAAAAGCAAGAGAAGGGGCGGACTTGCTATGGAAAAGAAAGAATCGGACCTCATGAAAGAAAGTTGGATGGACATGTCTGTAGCGCAGATCAGGTCGACGTCCATCTCATCGCCATTGAAGTCCAGGTCCGACCAGCTGGAGGATACGTGCTTTGTCTCACCGGGTCTGTAGCATGCCTAGTCCTCTGTTGCCTCTCTTATACGCCATAGCAGAGGCGACCCCATCTACTTCCTCCTCCTCCCTCTTCTCTCAGCTAAGTGGAAAATACGGCCGGCATGAGGAACTGGCGGCGGCCCAACACCAAGACAAATAGAGACGACAGCAGGCGACGGAGAAGACCAACGATGCCGGAGAGCCACCATGGATGAGAACGACCAATGCTCCTATGGTCCAACTCAATCATGACAAAAAGAAGTGGAATCAGCTCTACCAGATCAAACAATGACATCCATCAGACCGGAAAGAGATCATCACGTAGATTACCTGAGATTTATTGCACTCCATCGCCAAATCTAGGATAAGTCACGCTTGGATTTTTTTTTCTTTCTTTATTTGGGATAAATACGGGTAGAGACCAAGAAGCGGACGACTCGCTCGTATTATGCTTTATCCTACGGTGACAGACGCGACATACATTAATCGGATGGACACAATTTATTAACCTCTAGAATTAACGTGGTGTCTCGTACGGTGGATGAGTCGCTGGCAATGGAAAAGGAGGATTGAAGCAGATGAAAGGATGGAGATATGAGAACCGAGATGAGGGGGAAGATACGGGTTGGTGTTGTCGTAAAAAGAATGGCAGTCTTCTCGTATGTCAGCATGAGATTGGATTCTTAGGAGTGGAAGTTTGATACCTGCAAGGTCATTGGATGAACCTGAGTTGCTCGATGTGCCAGACGTTCTATGAGAGCGAGGCTTGGCTGATAGGAAGCTGATGCAGCCGCGTTCATGACGGTGCAGTAGTTGGGGATGGCAGCAGGAGACGATGGGCATCTAGTGCAGGGGCATCAAATTCGGAGAGCAGGCTAGGCGAAGAAACGATGCAGATCCAGTGCTTAAAAGGGAAATCAAATCCATCAATTAATAGATTTCTTCAATGGAGAAGATGAAGAGGGAGCAGAAAGTGGACCACCAGTTTCTTCTGCGTTTATTTGGAAACTAGAAGAATTAAATATCAGACTGCACTACATGGCGGCGCCGCACTAAAGAGACTCCCATGCGGCGGCTGAGAGGAAACTCAGGGCGAGTGTGTGCCTTTTGGTTTTTGCTTCTGGGACCACCGGCTAACCCAACAACCAACAAATCTGACATGTAATACAACAGCTGCACACTAGTTCGTACTAAAGTGACTATAAATTTAATCTGATACAACCTTAGCGACATAAAATTTTGATCTGGTACATCTCAGTGACATGAAAATTTGATCTGATACACCTCAGCGACATGAAAATTTGATCTGGTACAACCTCAGCCACATAAAAATCTGCATGCAGCAACCAAGAAAAACATTGTGCTATAGTTACCAGATTAATAAATCATAATCACCAGATTATCTATGTAGTAATTAACATGTTTGTAAATCAACTACTACCATATTGATCCATCACAACTACCAGATTAATAATGCATAATTACCATATTAATTAGGTAGAATTAACCGATTATCCATGTACTCCCTCCGTTTCAAAATATAAGATGTTTTAGCTTTGTGAAGCAAATGTATTTAGACATCTTTTAGTGTGTAGGTTCACTCGAATATACGCACTAAAAGGTGTCTAGATACATTTGCTTCACAAACCTAAAACATCTTATATTTTGAAACGGAGGGAGTAGCAATTAGCATGTTTGTAAAGTGATTAGTACCTGATTGATCCGTCATAGTTAGCAGATTAATTGTGCATAGCTACGAGATTAATCAGGCGCAATTAACAGATTATCTATGTAGCAATTAACATGTTCATAAAAAAAATTACCAGATTAATCAGTGACGGTTATTAGATTAATCAAACACCATTACCAAATTAGTCAGGCACAATACCAGATTCAAAGCACCATACCTATTTAATTCGCACTAGCACGAGCACCGGCCTGGTGCACCGGTCATTGACCAAAGCAGCTCCAGGGTCTCCAAGACGCGCCTCCATTGTGGCGTACGCAGGAGCACCACCTCTTTGAGCCGCGCATCAAACGACCTTACCGCCAGCACGCCGAGGAGCCACGCCTCCAAATCCCCTTGATGCTCGCTCTCATGAGTGTTGTCCCCTCCCAGGCGGAGGCTGCGGGTAGGCATTCTTCATCTCTAGCGAACATTATGTTGAACACCTCTTGTGCGCTTGCAAGCTAGTGTCGGCGAGCTCCTCCACCAGCCTACAACTGCGGCACAAGTGCCCTCAAGTAGACTGGCACGCAACACCTCCACCTCAGTCGGGCGCCGCTGCAGACCCACCATGAATAGCATCCTTCTGTCGTCCATCTCCCTAGCCAGCGACAAGGAGAGGTCGTGGTCCAGCACCAGGCGCCAGGTGACCTGGACACGGAACAACGGGGCGCCGCCCGAGCGTGTGGTGAAGATCACCGCCCCGAAGCAGCCGCTCAATTCCTTACCGGTGGCGTGGACGAAGTAATTGGCGACGCGGCCATCAGGGTTCCCCTACGTGCACTTGAGCACAATCTCCAGGTGCGTGAGCGCGTGGCCGGCGAGCAGCGCCCACAGCAAGCTCACAGCAAAGGCGGCGGCGTAGGATCACGGGGAGGGCGAGCGGCGGCGGCCCCATCAAAGATAACGCCGGCGCGACCGTCTCACAGACGACGGCCGCGCGTGCCCCAACCCTCCTGCACACGGTTGCAGCGAAGTACAACCGGTGGTACAGGTCGCCGGAGAGGGTTCTACAGTGGTGCGGAGGGCCGAGAGGGGCGTTGGTGTTGGAAGTCACCGGCGAGGGCGTGGGAATTTTTGACACATGAGACCACCTGCGCGAGTGAAAAGCCAGAAAAGACCACCTGCGAAAATTTTTGTCAAAAAAGACCCCCTACGAGTGGCGGCACCCCCTGGCCAGGCGACACACGTGGCACGTGCCGCCTGGGCCAGTGCCGGCAGGCCCCTGCCGCTGTTGCCATTGGCCTCCGGTCGGCCGGGTGGGCCCTGCATGCCAGGGTGCCGCCAATGGTGGTGGCGGCATGGTGCTGCCACGTCACCTGTCGCCAATGGTGGTGGCGGCATGGTGCTGCCACCTCACCTGCCGCCAATGGTGGTGGCGGCATGGTGCTGCCACCTCATCCCCGTCCACCGGCAACGGCGGCAGGGGCCTGCCGGCACTGGCCCAGGCGGCACGTGCCATGTGTCGCCTGGCCAGGGGTGCCGCCACTCGTAGGGGGTCTTTTTTGACAAAAATTTTCGCAGGTGGTCTTTTCTAGCATTTCACTCGCGCAGGTGGTCTCATGTGTCAAAAATTCAGGGCGTGGGAATAGAGCGGAGGGCTGGGGACCTAGCGCCGGTTGAGAGAATTGCTTAGGAGCTATGTAGAAAGGGATAAGGTTCCATCATGTGGACTAGCACAGCAGTGGAGACGTGTGATGTGTAGGACATGTGTGTGGCTGCGTGCGAACCACTCCTTCCGTTCGATAGAGGGCCCGAATCTTAGTGCAGCCGCCGCATAAGAAACAGCGTGCGCGGCGCCGGTTAGTATCTTTTCCCTTGAATATTAGGAGCCGGATAGTGTCGTTTTGGGGGAGGGAGGGGAACCGATGAGGCGGTGTCGTGTACAATGATTAAATTAGTTAATCCATGTTGGAAACCTTTTATATATTTTTCATTAGGTGGTAGATTTCCTTAGGTGGCAGGCTAGGATTGCTCAAGGATGACTGATGAGGTGGATATCTTGCATGTTGAGAGAAATACCTTTAGTGAGGATTAACTTCTTAGTTCTATAAGATTAGAGCTTCCTTCATGTGCTCTTCCGCATGCATGCATGCACCGTCCTGCAGGCAAAGGCGACGGGAAGCTTGGAATTAGTGACTCTTATTGTGCGGCGCCTTACACAGTGGCGCAACAACCTGCAGTGCGGCGCTATGTTGCATGGCGCAACACGCATGTAACTGGGCCCTATGCTGCCAGCATGGTAGCGGTGCGACGCTATTAACAATGGCGCGACACAATAGTGTGCAACGCCATGCGGACTGATACGGTAGAAAAGGATTAGTTTGGTGAAATACTTTTGTCAGAAGTTTATTATTTAAATTTATTATAAATTTCAGTTATTTTTATCTAACTAGCACGGTGGCCCTCGCATATGCGAGGGCATCAGCCGTTGAATGATTTATTGTTCTATAACATTATAATATATCTCACATTTTAGTCCTATTGTGTGACTGTAATATATTATGGATCAAGAATATTGTCCTAATATAGTCATAGAAAATATTCGATTAATAGGAATAATCAGTGTGCTAAATGTGAGTATGTGGACCATATGCTTAAACTCAACCTATTATAAAATAAAGCATCCATGGATTTTCTATAAATTTTCAAATTTGTGAAGATTTTATATTTCTTGCGGCAAGAGTGTCTGAAATATTTGCATCTCATTTTATGTTTGTACCCAAATTAAAAATTTAGATGTTTTGTGATGACTTTTTCGTACTCACACTCAATCATATACATTTTGTCAAAACACATAAACATGCAAATGTACAAATCATTACACTCAATGCTCTATTATGTATATGTTGATTAGTATATACTTTATATTTAAGCATATTTATCCATGTTCTATCTAGCTAGTCAGCCATGCAGCAACCGCATGCATATTTTAAGGGAGTTGGCTATTTGTAGAGAGATTATTTTCCATAGACCGAACCACTAAATTGTAGGAGTTCTATGAAAGAAAAATTAAAATAAGCAATGTATCAATCGACAAAGTAGTTGTCCTGGCCTTTCACAGAAGTTAGCCTAAAGCGCGAGGCCGTCCTAAATTTTTCCATAGTGCCATTTATTTTATTTTAAAACTTGTAAGATATGGTATGCTAGTTCACATTCATCCCTATTAGTCAATTTATTTATACAAGGGCTTACAATATGATCCCACAGAAATAAGTTATTTTAAAGGTACATTTGGAAGACTAATAATCTTTCGTTAAAATGTGGTCACAAACTCTTGACCTAGCAATCAAACTAATTTAGATAAAGTGGTCTATTTATCCACCTAATGAATGTTTATATATCAAATGTAATAAACTATATTTTAAAATGGTTGAGTTGGCCGACCTATTCCGGCGGTCGGTGGCGGCGTCCAGAGGGCAAAGGCCAGAACGGGAGCTCGCAGGGTCGACGGCATGGGACGGGACAGGGACGCCGTGACGGGACGGGGCCGGCGCGGTCGGGTACAGGCGAGGATAGCGGTGGCCTGGAAGACCCGGCCGGGAACGGGAGAGGCCCAGCGTTGGCCCGAAGCGGCCGAAAACGGTCCCCTCTGTGGGCTCGCAAACGCGGTCATCGTCCTCAGCTGCGAGCGATGGACCGTCGCTCTTCCTCTTCCACTGACGCGCCGACGTTCCTCCTCCTCAGAAACCGCTAGATAGCATTCAATCAGTACAAGCATCCACTTTAATTGATATGCAACTGCAGAAGGAATCGAGCAGTCAACATTGCCTTTAAAACCCCGGTCGAGGGTCGATTGTAGTTGTCCTCCGGCGCACGCCCCTGCTCACATCGTCAATCCCGTTCCTGGCCTCCAGTTTGCGAGTTAAGCTACTCCCATCACATCCCATAGGCATGGTGACCTTTGTAATTTCTTCATCAACTAATCTATGATCTGTCAGATTGCACTTCCCTACTCCACCGCCGTTGCTGGAAGATTTGTTGCAGACGGCAACTATTGTTGGTGTTCATCTCATGGTCTCACCCGTGGAGCAGCCGCCCCCCTTTGACGATCCAGCTATGTTGTTTCATCTCCCCGGACATACTATTTCCCTCCGGTTTGTTGATTCAGACAATCACTGCAGCCTGATAGATGTGTTTGGATCTGTTTTCTACCTTAATAATCACCTCCTCTGCTGTCAAGAATTCCAGTTTAATTAGGCATTCGTGTATTCTGCTGGCAGTATTGTAAGTTGGTAAATGCCCACTTAGAATTTGCAATATTATATCCGTTGCTGATTAAACATTGGCACGCATATAAAAGTCTGATTATGTTCTTTATCGGGAGGCCCGATGGTTGAGTCTGACCTTTTGTTTAATCTAAAGTGTAGGCAGAATATTGAGATCCCATCGTGGATGATGTTGAGCATATTGTTTTTTCAGTTCACTGTACTTCGTTGTCGGAGTTGTATTTCAGTTTTGGATTTTCAGTCCACTTTACTTCCGTTACAAAGTTGTATTTCAATTTCTACAAATTATAAGATCGAAGCTCTGAGGTTAAGATAGGTGGTTGTTCATTCTCTTTCATCTTTTTTGTGTCAGTTTAATATGAAAGCCATTTGGAATGCATGATGCTTATTGTTGTTTCGGTGCTGACAGTCACCTGTGTCACCAGCAACAGTGAAGCACCCTCATCGCCATAGGCCCGAGAAGCCGTAAGAGCTACGAAATCATCCACCTCCTCACATGCTTTGTGTATCTATTTTGTTTTCTCACACTCTTACACTTCATCCACTATTTGATATCAATAACTAATTTATCGTAACAGAGATTAATCATCACTTTATTTTTCACTTTTTCCATTTAAATGCAGGTATCACCAAAGATTTCAGTTTTTATCTTGAACAAAATGGTCAATTTAATAATTAGTTGACAAATTTATTTGACTTGAATATGTAGAAAAAAAGAAGAATCTAATTGATACTTTATTCTTGAATATAAACAGCTACTTCAGCGGGGCCAAGGTTCTTGCCTATATTTACAAGATGCTACGTTCTGACATGAAAACAAACTGCACTACTTGGGAAGGAAAGGACATAAGCAGACCAAACTAATGAGAATTATTTTTCTAACTGTGCAGTGAGGGGACTGAGGTCAAATCAATATAGCTTCAAGCATTCACCTTCTTGCACCTTCTCCTATGGCAATAATCATCTTCCTGATTTCATTTTTGCAAGTTCTTTCATGGAATATACTAGCTAAGTTGTTATATTACTCAATGGGGGGCTGGATTGTAACCAACAAGGGTAAACTTATGATGGTTCTTACTGTAGGATACAAAGATGAGAGTTCTTTGTAACACCATATTGATGCTGACAGATGTACACGTGCCTGAGAATCAAACAAACAGTGGATGCACATGATCTTTAGCGTTTTCTTTTACTTTCAGGGCTTCTATACATTTTGTTGTAGATCCATTTTTCGTCCTGCCATCTGATGACCATAAGCAATGCAAAATGTTTATTCATTTTGAAATTACTTATCCATGGTAGAAATTTAGTCATAGTTTTCCGCTGCAACGCGCGGGGTTTCATCTAGTATAAGCAGTAGTTATTAGTCGTATATTTTTCACAAATATTTATTACTCTCTTTGTTTTAAATTAATTGTCTTAACTTTTTACTTCCTTCGTCCACGAAAGAGTACACTTCTAACTTTGTTGGAGAGTAAACTTCTTAAGTTTGACCATGTTTAATTAAAATGGCACCAAGCGTTTATGCCATCAAATTTAGATTCATGATGAAATATATTTCCATCGTATAACTATTTGGTTTCACAAATATTGTTATATTTTTACGTAAATTTGGTCAAATTTGCAACATTTTTATTCTTCAAAAAAGTTGAAAATACTCTCTTTTATGCACCGAGGAAGTTTATACATACCAAAATGTGGGATCTAGTTATATGTGTATGTAGATAAAATTAAGACAATTATTTTATATTTTTGATAGAGAGTACCATAAAAAAGCATGCACTATTATTCAAGAGTCCTAGCAATGCACGATTTGTAGCCGATTCGGTCTATTTTTTTTATTCCTTTTTAAATAGACTATCCCCTTCAAGTACTTCACATTATGGAAGTGCATACGGATTAGAAGGTTTCTAGTTCGTATCTCTGGCAAAAAAAAAAATTGGCATGGCCAAGTTGTTAGGAGCGCACATGCATGTGTAGGCCGGCACCTTTTCTGATTTTTTAATTTACATTTAATTTCTCGTACGTGACACAACAGACAGATGTTTGTACTAAATATAGTTTTAAGTAACCTTTATTATCTTTAAATCATAGCCACATATTTTAGATCTAACTGTCAAATTTAATTTTAATGATGTGGATTAATGTGGTGTCTCTATTTTAGACCCCCGTATTGTGCTTTTAGTATATAGTAGATCTGCCTTATTTTTCTAAACAATCCCTAATCACTTGCATGGTACATCGTGGATTCAAATTCTACAATAAAAAGAAGTGCATGATTTTTGCAGCGGAACGCCTGGAACGGCCAAGCGATGGGCGAAAATGTTGATACGGACGACGTCAGGTGAAAACAGGCAAGCGTCGCTTAACTTGACGTGGACACGTATGTTGCCTTGTCCAGTGAAAACGGGCAAGCGTTGCTTAGCTTGACGCGGACACATACGTTGCCCCGTAAAATTTGGCCGTTTTTACTAATCTGAGCATTGTGCCATTGGCCTCCTAGCATTCGGGCCAAATATTGAGCCCACCCTCTAGCCTCGACTTTGCTAGGCATTCAGTCACACAGTGTACCTTCCTTTGGGAGCTCCTATATCCAGCCCGGCGCATGCGGGATTTGGTCCTGTTTGAGGTCACGCCTTCGTAGGCCGCACCGGTCAGGCCCAATAATAAATAACTATTTCTCTTTTTTCTTTTCTCTTTTTGTTGTTTCTTAATCCAAATATTTTTAGATCTAGATATTCTAACAGCGGAACAATTTCCAAATTTGAAAACAATTGGTATATGAACAAAAATTGGAATTTGAACAATTTTTGAATTTGAAGAAAAATTTGTATATGAACAATTTTCGAATTTGAACAGTTTTGCGTATGAACAAAACCCAAATTTGAAAAAAAAATTAAACAATTTTTGTACATAAACAAATCTTTATGAACATTTTTCGTATTTGAACAATTTGGTAATTCAAACAAATTCTGAATTTGAACAAACTTCATATGTGAACAAAAAAAGAGAATTTCAAAAAAAAAATCGAATTAGAATAAAATTCAAATCTAAACAAAAAGTATGAAACCATAAATACACCAAAAACCCCATAAAATTGAGAAAACTAGGAAAAACGGCAAAGCTGGGGAGCTCCTAGTTATTGCTCGCGGGCGTGCGAGATAGCCCTCCGCAGCGCAGCTGGCGGGCCGCTCCCCGAGAAAGGCCCAATAAAAGGTACTTCTTCAATTTCCTTTTTTCTGCTTTTATTTTGCCTTCACTTTTTCTAAAGCGAAAATTGTTCAAATTTAAAATTTTCTAGAAATTTGAATTTGAACAAAATTATAAAATTAATGAAATTTGAATTTGAACAATTTTGGAATGAGAACAAATATGAAATTTGAAAAAAATTCATATTTGAACAAATTCCGAATTTGAATAGATTTCATATTTAAACAAATTCAAATTTGAAAAATTTATAATTTAAACAAAAATAGAATTTGAAACAAATTTTAAATTCAAACAATTTTCAAATCTGAACAAAAAATCAAATATTAACAAAAATCAAAATTGTAAAAAAATTATAAAACTAGAATTTTTTTTTTGAAAAGAAACAAATTTTAAATTTGAACAAAATCTGAACATAGATTTGAAATCAGGAAAACCAGTGAAGAGCGGCGAAACCCGCCAAGAATCAAAGAACAATACAAAAATACTAGAGAAATACCATAAACAAATGAAAAAAACAAATATTTGGTCCCTGCCGGCGCCCCTAATGGCCCGGCCCAAGTCGGTCGCCAAGTTAGTGTGCCGGGAGATAAATAGGAATCGCCGTAAAGGTGCATAAAATCCATGAAAAAGCGCCAGTTAAACGGTCGGCTCAAAGAACAAGCCTCTACGTGCGGAACGCATTCCGGCACACATCGGGCGATATATTGGATTTCCGCCTTTCTTTCCTGTTCCTTTCGGTGATTCCTATTTGACGCCTTCAGCGTCGAGAATCGGCCCGACGCGTACCCTTCCCATAGCTAGCGTTTGTAAATGGGCTGGCTCAATATGATCCTTGGGTGTTTAGGTTTCTTCGGGTCTGGTTTTCCTTGTAATTTTGGTTATCTTTTTTCTGTATTCATTAGTTTCTTTCTTGTTATTTCTTTTTTCCCCTTTTTTGTTTATTTATTTTTGTTTTATTTTTCAAAGAATGAACATATTCAAAATTTGAACATTTTCAAATTTGAACATTTTCAAATTTGAACATTTTTAAAATTTGAACATTTTTAGTTCGAACATTTTTTAATTGAATTATTTAAAATTTGAACATTTTTTAAATTGAATGTTTTTAGATTTTAATTTTTTTATTTCGAACAGTTTGTTATTTGAACATTTTAAAATTTGAATGATTCTCACATCTGATTTTTTTGAAATATGAACTTTTTTCAATAAACCAAACCTTTTCAAATCTGAACAATTTTGAATTCTGGTAAAAATAAGAAAAGAAGAATGAAGAGCAGTACTATTTTTTGAGATGGAATGAAGACCAGTACTAGGCTACTGGCAAAGCGAGCGAACCAATAAAATGATAGCTCTAGGTGAACACTGAACAGGTGTTGGTTGTGGTGCACATGGGCCTCGGCCCATCAAGACATTTGTTTCAGGTGTCAGCTCAGGGGCGTACGCTGAAGGCGTCAAATAGGAGCTCTCGTTCCTCTCTCTATCCTGATACCACCCTCAGAGCGCAACCATTACGCCATCTCCCAGGACATGAGGAAATCCCCACCTGAGCATGTGGTTGACTCGTTCCAAAATATAGCCCTGCGGGGGCGATCCATCTTACAAATGGTACCCTTTGGGATCGGGAGAACGGACATGGCAAATGAGGGAAGCGCACTCAGCACTAATGACACTAAGCAATATGTCACTTCATTGGGACTCCAAGTGCAGAGTGTTGTAGTAAGAGTAAATTTTTCTCATGAGAAAACTCTGGGTTTATATCGAAATCTCAGAGAACAGTTGAAAATGCTCTCTTCGTTCTTGTTAGGCAACCTACAAAACAATCTCCTAGTCTTGCATCCCCAACTCTACCAAGTGGTTGTCAAGTACAAGGGGTGAATGTAAGTAAAATAAAATAATAGATGCAATAAAATAAATATGATGCATGTAAGATAAACTAAGCTAATATACTGCTAGAATAATGCGGTAAAGGTATTTTTGGGTTTTACATGTGAATGCAAGAAAGTAAATATGTTTTCGTATTTTTGGAATTAATTAATGATGAAAATAAAAGTCTGAGGAAAAGTGCTAGAATTGTGTTTCTTATGATTAAAATTGGACCAGGGTTCATGGATTCACTTGTCTACGCTGATAATATTTATATGAGCATCACGTCCTAAATTAAAGATGATGCAACATATCTTACTTATACTCCACTAGAAAGGAATAAACTTCAAGCAATCTAGTATTAAGAATTAATAGAGTATAGTCTTAGGTACTTTGACATGATGTTGAATACCGCTTGGACATATTACAATAGAACTATGCCTACGAATGTCGCTTGAGATTCTTAGCTATCACTAAGAAATTATAACATATGCATTCTTTTTATCCCTAGTGAGGTAACCGTGGAATTGGTAAACACCATAGCATATCATGAATATTGTTCACTATTCACTACTACTACCTAGTTACTCCATCTAATACACACCATCCCTCTCTCGTGCTCTCGCATACATATTGAATCACAACAAGTAATAAAGAACAGGGTAATAATATGCATATACTCATACATCAAGAACATAATAACATATCACATTTCATAGATCATCAAATAAAATAAAGATCCACCACATAAGAATTACATAATATGTGCCATAATCATGTGGGGTAGCTTATATGGCCTCTAAACATTGAAGCATAAGAGAGAGATAGATCAAGCTACTGCCACAAACCCATAGTCCAGAGGTGGACTACTCCCTCTTCATGGCGGTGTCGATGGTGGTGATTTTGGAGAGGTTGGAGAAGCGACCGAGGGTGACTCCGGCAGCGTTTCCCCCAATCTTCGCTAGAACAGCCTCTATTTATGTGTTTCGTGTTTCTCTGCCGCCTCCTCAAGGGAACACCTCGGGGGGGGAGGGTCTTTATATAGTCGTTTTTAGGTCAAGCTGAGGATCATGGGATGAAGATGGCCACCATCGGAGCTTCGAGACTCAAACGAGCCTGGGTGGTGGGACCTGGCCTGGGGCCCGTGCCACCTGGTCTCGTTTGGCCCTCGTGGCTCAATTTGAGATCGGGAAGGTTCCTGAAACGTCAAAATACACAAAATAGGGTTTTCCTGTTCGGCAGAGTTATAACCAAAATGAGTGGGATCGATAGAAAATCCCCATAAATCATTGCAAAACATGATTATAACAACTAATAACATTATAATATGTAGGAATATGCATCAATAAAGTACAAAGTTCATGCATGCCTTTTGCATGCATCAAGCACCGCGGAGGTGAGCGTGAGCCTGCTGCTGGGGTCGAGGGTGCCAAGGCGCCAACAAGGAATCCGGACTGAGATCATTTCACAAGGAAGTCCAGGATACTGGCCGGGAGCTTGCGGTCAGAGAGCGGCATGCCGAGGTAGGTCTGAGGGAAATACAAAACCACGCATCCTAAGGTTGCAGCAAGGGCCGCGACATCGTCCGCAGGCACACAGATAGGCACAAAAGGGCTTTTGTGATAGTTGATCGTAAGCCCCGTGGCCGCGGAGAAGGTGTCCAGGTCAGCCTTGAGGAGGGCGACCTGAGAGTGAGTCGCGCGCCCCAGGAGAAGGGTGTGATACGTCTCAAACGTATCTATAATTTTTGATGCTCCATGCTTGTTTTTACACCATTTGCCTATTGTTTCGTTACACTTCGTGGCACTTTTATGCGATTTTCAGAACTAACCTATTGACAAGATGCCACAGTGCCAGTTCCATGTTTTCAGCTGTTTTTGTGTTTCAGAAGTGATACACAGGAAATATTCTCGGAATTGGACGAAACAACATCCTGAAGTCTTATTTTACCCGGAAGCTTCCAGAGATCCGAAGAGGAGTAGGAGGTGGGCCACAGGGGCCCCACACACCATGGTGGTGCGGCCAGGCCCCTAGCCGCGCCAGCCATGTGTGAGGGCGCCTGGTCCCACTCCTGACATCGCCCCTTCGCCTATAAGAAGCCTCGGGACGGAAAACCCTAAGGGATTCGGCAATTTTCCAGAAACAGTTCCGCAGCTCCGCCGCCGTCGCCGACGAATTTCGGGTGACAGAAGTCTCTGTTCCGGCACCCTGCCGGGACGGGGAAGTGCCCCCGGAGCCATCTCCATCGGTCTCCATCGCCGTCTCCGCCGTCTCCATCGACCTCACCGCCATCTCCATCAACCTTGCTGTCTCCTATGATGAGGAGGGAGTAGTTCATCCCCGGGGCTAAGGGCTCTACCGGTAGCTATGTGGTTCACCTCTCTCTCCCATGATGTGATCTTTATGTGATCGTGAGCTTTGTATCATGTTGAACAAGTAGATGTTATTATTCAGATGTTATGTGTACTCTAGTGGTGTTATTAAAGTAATCTATTCCTCCTGCCGTGGTGTAACGGTGACAGTGCGTGCATCATGGTGGTACTTGGTCTAGGCTACGATTGTGATCTCTTATGGATTATGAGAATAATTATCACTATGATAGTATTGAAGTGATCTATTCCTCCTTTCATGGTGTAATGTTGACAGTGTGTGCACCGTGTTAGTACTTGGTCTAAGTTGCAATGATATCTATCTTGAGTTGTGATCTGATTTGGATATCTCTATGAGTGGTGTTTGTCAAGTACTTGATGAACTTTAGGGGGTGCTTCTATAGCCACTACACAATGATTAGTGTTATTCAATAGGAGAGTAATTCAGAGTACCATAGTGGAGAGAAGTTGTTTATTTGTTCATTCATGTTATATTGTTGGGAGTGTGTCCACTAGTGAAAGTATGATCCCTAGGCCTTGTTTCCAAGCTTTGCACACCGTTTACTTGCTATTTTGTTACTTGTTTGCTCGCAGCGATATTTATTTCACATCACGTTTGCTACTTATAATCATCTATACCACTTGTATTTCACTATCTCTTCGCCGAACTAGTGCACCTATACATCTGACAAGTGTATTGGGTGTGTTGGGGACACAAGAGACTTTCTGTATCATAATTGCAGGGTTGCTTGAGAGGGATAGCTTTGACCTCTAACCTCCCTGAGTTCGATAAACCTTGGGTGATCCACTTAAGGGAAACTTGCTGCTGTTCTACAAACCTCTGCACTTGGAGGCCCAACAAGTGTCTACAAGAATAGAAGTGCGTAGACATCAAGCTCTTTTCTGGCGCCGTTGCCGGGGAGGTAAGGTAAAAGGTACTCGCATCCTCCTGTGTGAGTGCTCGAAGTTATTTCCTTTAGATTCTGCAATTACATCTTTTTGTTTCTTGTTTTTATTTTCACTAGTTAGGCTTAATGGAAAACAAAGAGTTCGGTAGTCTTTTTCCTGAGTTTAGATATGAAGTGTTTGAAGAGAAAATTGAAAAACCTTTGGAGCTTAATTTGCATGCTAATAGTGTTGTTAGTATGAATGCTTTGAACACCGTTGTTGCTAATGCTGTAGAAAAGTCTAACCTTGGGGAAGCTGGTTTTGTTAAGCATAATATTTTTAGTGCCCCAGCTTTAGTGGAGAAAATTAGCTCTAATGATATTTTATCTCCCATATGTGATGTTCCTTCTTATGATGATATGTTTGAAGAATATGCTTTGCGAAATAGCTGTTCTTTAGCTTGTGATGATACTAAACCTCTAGTTTATGATGGCTATGATGATGAGTATAATATTTTCAGTTCACCTACTATTGAGGATAAAATTAGTTATGATTACAATATGCCTCCTATTTATGATGATTATGGTGATGAGAATAATTATTCTGTTGAATCTGCTCGTACTACTATTGTTCCTGTGGTGAGTATTAATTCTTTTATGCATGTGGCTCATGATAGGGATGTTTTATGTGATAGTTATATTGTTAGTTCTATTCATGATGCTACTGAAAGTTATTATGAGAGAGGGTGTTAGGGCATTTTCTAGCCTCCCTAGTTTTGTGTGTTAGTTGACAACACCAAGACATTTTACCAAAGTTTTTGTGCAGGAAGACTGGCCGGATTTTTAGGCCAAAACTGGGCCGGATAATCCGGCCATCCCGGAAAATGACTAAGGACCAGAAGTTCCAGGGTGCGCGTCACCCAGATCTATGGGCGGATTATTGGCCGGATTTTTGTCCAAAAGTGGGCCGGATTATCCGCCCCCGGTGAAAATGGCTAAGGACCAAAAGTTCCAGAGTGCGCGTCACCCAGATCCATGGGCGGATTATTGGCCGGATTTTTGTCCAAAAGTGGGCCGGATTATCCGCCCCCCGGTGAAAATGGCTAAGGACCAAAAGTTCCAGGGTGCGCGTCACCCAGATTCTTGGCCGGATTATTGGCCGGATTTTTGTCCGGTTCAAGTTTGGGCCGGATAATCCGGTCCCTGGAGGCTGCAACGGATACATTCGGGAAGGGGTATTTATACCCCCTCCCCTCTTCTTCTCCTGCTTGCTCATCCTTATCAAGAAGAAGACACTATTTGGAGCCAACTCCACTGCAAGATCTCCACCCTCAACCACCCAAAGTCTTAGATCTTTGGAGGATCGAAGGAGGAGGTCCCGATCTACATCTCCACCGAAGGAATTTCTATTTCCCCTCCTTTTGCTTGAGGGATTTGTTCCTAGTGGTTCTTTGGAAACACTAGGTGATTTGTTTCGAGATTTCTCTAGTCTTTGTGGATTCTAGCCTCCGTGGCTTTCTTGGGAGCCTCCAATTCAGTTGTGGATGTGTGCCCCAATCTCCGTGTAAGGGATTCGGTGAGTTCCCCCAATACCACCGCTTAGTGGAACGAGCTAGCCTCCGTGGCTTGCTCACCGGAGAATAAGGTGAGCCTCCGTGGCGTTGGTCGACTCCGTGTCACCACACCTCTCCAACGTAGACGTACTTCCCCTCAAAGGGAAGGAACTACGGGAATACATCCTTATGTCTCCGGTCTCCGCTCCTCGGTTATTTCTTGCCCGAACTCACTTACTTGTTTACTTGTTTACTTGTTCACTTGCTTGCTTGCCACTTAGGAAATTCACCTAGTTGCACATCTAGAGAATTTACTTTGTGTCAAGCCTAAAATTGAAAAAGGTAAAATTTTGTGTAGCGCCTATTCACCCCCCCCCCTCTAGTCGCCCGTGGGACCCCTTTCAATTGGTATCAGAGCCTCGTGCTCTTTGATTGGGCTTAACCGCCTAAGAGATCATGGGCGAAGAGGAACCCGCCACTAAGGCGGATTTTAACAACATAATGACTCGCATGGATGCTATGATGGCAGCCATGGAAAGCCAAAAATCTCAACTTGATGCTCTCACTAATGGAACATCAAGTACCACTCCACCAACTCCGGATGACACCTCGGGTAAGGATAAGCCATCCTTAAACGAGGAAGATCCGGAGAAGGATGGGAATGAGAACAACGAGGATCCCCCCAAGAAAGATGACACCTCTCGGGGACATAGCACGGAGGTTCCACATCCTACGAGCTATGTCTCCGGAAGGCACCTTCAAATGCCACACCTTGCCTCATGCGGCCCTCCGCCACAACTTGATGCTTCTAGCTTTGCCAATTGGCAAGATAACATGCGCTCTCACATCAATTTCGTGTCTATTGAGCTTTGGAGGATCATTGAGCAGGGTTATCATCCAACTTCCAAGGACTTGACCAACTTGCTACCTTGGGAGCAAATCGACAAGCAGCTCAATGCCTCCGCCTTGCACCTCATTCACATGTCACTCTCCGAGAAGGACAAGGCCTTCGTCCGCAACATCTCTTCCGCCAAGGAAGCTTGGGATGCTCTCACCAAACTCTTCATCGGCAATGAGAGCATTCAAGAGTCCAAGTTTGATGAGGCGTCTAATGAAGCGGACAACTTCGCTATGCTTGATGGTGAATCTCCCGAAGAACTTCATCGTCGTCTCTCGGCACTCCAAGTGAAGCTTGTCGACCTCGGCTCCACTCAATGTGATGGAAGATGGATGAAGAGGAAATTTGTCCAAGCTCTCTTGCCCTTCTTCAAGGATACTATGAACTCAATCAAGGGAGATGCCAACTTTAGGAAGATGACCGCTCATGACATCTTGCAAGAGATTGTGGCAAGGAAGATTTCTGAGAAGAATGCGGATGATGCTCTAGCTCGTGCACGTGGTGTGCGTGCACCCAACCTTGCTTTGAAGGCAAAAGTTTCTCTTCATGAAGAAGCAAGTTTGATGGAAGAGGAAGAGTCTATGAGTGGAAGTCCCGAAGACATGAAGTATGCTCATGCCGAACACATGGCTCTTGCTCAACGGGCTTTCATGAAGAAGTGGAAGTCATCAAGTCCCTCCAAACCTAAGGCCACAAGTAGAGTGAGGACATGCTACAATTGTGGGAATCAACACCACTTCATCGCGGATTGTCCCTATGAAAGAGTGGAAGATCACAATGGAAGACTCATTCGCAAGGAGATGAAGGCCAAGTCTTACCCACCAAGGAACTTTGATAAGAAGAAAGCCGTTCCAATACATGCCTTGACGACTCAAGAAGAATACCCATCCGGTGATGATGCAAGTGATGATGAAGAAGTAGGAAGGGCCGCCATCGCCATCGCCAAGCTCATCTCTTCACCATCCCTCTTCGCCTCCGCAAACGAGTCCAAGCGCTTCAACTCCAAGGGAACATGTCTTATGGCTCACGCTACAAAGGTATCACCGACTTTCATACCCATCATACCTAGAAGCTTATCTTTGATGGATTGTGTTGATACTAGTAGTGATAAGGATGAGCCTAATGATTTTGACACCTTCATGTCAACCTTGAATGGGGAGACCAAAGCTCAATTTGAGATTCTCCTAAATCAATATAATGAGTCTCTTCAACTTAATGATAAAAATGAGGAACGCATCTTTGAGCTAGAAGGGCATGCTCGTGAGTATGCCGATGAAATTGCAACTCTCAATCAATCTCTTGAGGTTGAGCAAGATCTAAGGATGGCACTTGAGGCATCCAAGTTAGGTCTTGAAGAATCCTATAACTTGGACATTGCTAGACTTAAGAATGATCGTGATATTGCTCAATCAGTAGCTAATGAACTTAGGTTGCAAAATGAGAAACTAAATGCTATGATTGCTAAAGAAGCAACCAAGTTATCTTCTAGCACCTTTGTTGCAAGTACTTGTTACTCTAACCCTCTTTATGAGAAAGATGCCCCCAAAGGTGACACAAGACTTGACGAGCTTTTGAGTGCTCAAAAGCAACATGGTGACAAGACCGGGCTTGGTTTCACTCCCAAGTCCAACAAGAAGAGGAACAAGAAAAAGAACAAGAAGAAGAACAACAAGAAGACGCAATTTCTTGTGCCCACTCCTCCTCCTAAGAAGCACATCCCAAATGACATATGCTTTGACGAGGATGGCAATGTTTATGAGGAGGAGGGGGAGCTTGTGAGGGAGGTAGTTGGGAATGCCAAGAGGGCAATGCCTAACCACAACGACTTTGCGGGAAAATATAACCCCTCTTATGTTCTTCGTCGTGCTTATGATGGACATGTTTATGCTAAATTTGTTGGCTCACCTAATGAATGCATTGCTTGGTCTATTTGGGTTCCTAAGACCCTTGTCACTAACAAAAGAGGACCCATTGAAAAATGGGTACCTAAAAACAAAGCTTGACCTCTTGTAGGGCTTTGCTTCCGGTGCGGGACAATGGATAATTGATAGCGGTGCTACCAATCATATGTCCGGAAGCAAAGAGTTGGTGAAGGAGCTTCGCACCGGTTCATCTAGTGCGGGCTACGTCACCTATGGAGATTCCTCAAGGTCAAAGGTATTGGGTCTTGGTAAAGTTGTTATTTCTCAAGATGTTTCCGTGGAGAATGTCATGCTTGTTGAGTCTCTCTCTTACAATTTACTCTCCGTAGCTCAACTTGCCGATATGGGCTTTGCAACTTTCTTTGATGTTGGGATTGTGGTTCTTTTGTGGAGCAAGTCTCTTAAAGTAGCTTTTGTTGGGCATGTTGAAAACGGCTTATATGTGATTGACTTCTCGGAGAAGGTCACTAAAGCCGCAACTTGCCTAATGGCTAAAGTTGACGTGGGATGGCTATGGCATCGCCGGCTAGGCCACGTCAATATGAGAACTTTGCAAAGACTCCACAAAGGTAACCACATCCTAGGACTAACCGATCTAACATTTGCCAAAGATCGTGTGTGTAGAGCTTGCATTGAAGGAAAGATGCATGAACTTCCTCATCCTAGCAAGACGATCATTTCCTCTAAGAGGGTCTTAGAGCTCCTTCACATGGACCTCTTTGGCCCTCCATCTCATGCAAGTCTAGGAGGGAAGAAGTATTGCTTGGTGATTGTTGATGACTATTCAAGATATACTTGGGTCTACTTCTTCAAGCACAAATACGAGACCCAACAAACCGTCATGGACTTCGTCAAGGAAGTGGAGCGTCAATATGGCCAAGATATCTTGATGATCCGGAGTGATAACGGGACGGAGTTCAAGAACTACACCGTCAACGAATTCTTGAGTGATGAGGGAATTCAACATCAATACTCCTCCCCCTACACTCCGCAACAAAATGGTGTAGCCGAGCGGAAGAACCGGACCTTGATGGACATGGCAAGGACAATGTTAGCGGAGTTTAAGTCTCCGTATAACTTCTGGGCCGAAGCTATCAATACCGCTTGTCATGCTTCCAACCGGCTATATCTTCGCAAGGGCTTGAACAAGACTCCTTATGAGATCCTCACCGGCAACAAGCCTAACATCAAATACTTTCGAGTATTCGGTTGTAAGTGCTTCTATCTTAGAAAGGGTGTTCATTTGTCCAAATTTGACTCTAAAGCTCTTGAGGGTATCTTTGTTGGTTATGCCGCCGAATCTCATGCTTTTAGAATCTTTGACAAAGAGTCCGCTCGTGTTGTTGAAGTTTCTAACGTGAGATTCGACGAGAATGACGGCTCCCGTGTGGAGCAAAGTGGTGTTTGTGATGTAGGTGACGAAATACCTCCCCAAGCCATAAGAAGAATGGGTGTGGGTCATCTCATACCCATTGAGGGACACCTTTTGGCCGAAGGAGAAGGACTATGCTCTACTCAAGTGGAGCCTTCACCTTCACAAGCTCTACAAGCTCCTCAAGGACCGATAGATGCTAACCAAAGACAAGCATTAGACCCTCATTCAAGCGAGCAAGGCCAAGATCAAGACCAAGTGGACGGTGGTGATTTCTCACCAATGGTAGATCAAGGCCAAGCTCAAGATGTTGAGCATGCTCATGATGTTGATCAAGCTCAAGTTGAAGGTCAAGGCGAGGACCAAAATAGTGGTGATGACCAAGTGGCTTCTCAAGAGTCTTTTGAAGAAGCTCAAGCTCGCCGTGCAAGGAAAGTGGAAGAAGCTCTTCGCAAAGGGAGTCATACTTTGGATAGTGTGATTGGAAGTGTGAGAAAAGGAGTTTCCACAAGGAGACAATTAGCCAACTTTAGCATCCATCATGCCTTCGTCTCTTGTGTGGAACCTCAAAAGGTGTTTGAGGCACTTGAAGACCCGGATTGGGTGGAAGCTATGCACGAAGAACTCAACAACTTCAAGCGCAATGAAGTTTGGACTTTGGTGGAGAAGCCCAAGGAGTGCCGGAATGTCATTGGAACCAAGTGGGTGTTCAAGAACAAACAAGACGCCAATGGGATCGTTGTGAGGAACAAGGCTCGCTTGGTTGCTCAAGGGTACTCTCAAGTGGAAGGAATCGACTATGGGGAGACCTACGCTCCCGTGGCTCGTCTCGAGTCAATCCGTATCCTTCTTGCTTATGCTTCTCACTTCAACTTTAAGTTATATCAAATGGATGTGAAGAGTGCTTTTCTCAACGGTCCTCTATATGAATTGGTCTATGTGAAGCAACCCCCGGGGTTTGAAGATCCCCATTTCCCGACCCATGTCTACAAACTCGATAAGGCGCTCTATGGCCTTAAACAAGCCCCACGCGCGTGGTACGAGCACCTTAAGGAGTTGTTGTTAGACCGTGGGTTTGAAATTGGGCTCATCGACCCAACTCTTTTTACTAAGAAAGTCAACGGGGAGCTTTTCATATGCCAAATTTATGTAGATGATATTATTTTTGGCTCTTCTAACAAGCTCTTCAATGATGAATTTGTAAAGCTAATGACAGACAAATTCGAGATGTCCATGATGGGAGAGTTGAAATTCTTTCTTGGCTTTGAGATTCGGCAATTGCGAGGAGGGACATTCATCAATCAAGCCAAGTACATCCAAGACATGCTCAAGAAATTCAACATGGATTCCGGGGTTAAAGGAGCTAAAACCCCCATGCCAACAAAGGTTACTCTTGATCTCGATCCTAGTGGTAAGGAAGTGGATCAAAAGCTTTACCGTTCGATGATTGGTTCGCTTCTTTATCTTTGCGCATCTAGACCCGATATCATGCTTAGTGTGGGAATTTGTGCACGTTATCAAGCCGCCCCAAAGGAAAGTCATTTAATGGCCGTGAAAAGAATCTTCCGATATTTGATTCATACTCCAACTTTCGGCCTTTGGTACCCGAAGGGATCAAGCTTCGAGCTTGTTGGGTACACGGACTCGGATTGGGCGGGAGACAAAGTTGATAGGAAGTCAACTTCCGGGACTTGCCAACTCCTTGGTAGGTCCTTGGTTAGTTGGTCTTCCAAGAAGCAAAATTGTGTGTCTCTCTCCACCGCCGAAGCCGAGTACGTGTCCGCGGCAAGTAGTTGTGCTCAACTCCTTTGGATGCGGCAAACGTTGAAGGACTATGGAGTTCATTGCGACAAGGTTCCACTCTTTTGTGACAACGAGAGTGCCATCAAGATCGCTCATAATCCGGTTCAACACAACAAGACGAAGCACATTGAGATCCGGCATCACTTCATCCGGGATCATGTCAATCGAGGTGATATTAACTTGTCTTATGTAGGTACAAATGATCAACTCGCCGATATCTTCACGAAGCCCCTTGATGAAGCAAGATTCCGAGAGTTGAGGCATGAATTGAATATCATTGATTCTTGCAATGTGGCTTGTTAGTGTGCACTCATTCCCATACGATAGCACGTGTTCGACTCTAGATGTGGGCATGGACATAGGGGGAGTGCGGTCCTAATTCATTGGGCTATCCCTCCCCCCATTATGCCGATAGTAATGCAATCATTCTCTTAATATCATTTTGTGATATGTGAGCTTCAATGATGAGTATTGGTTATGGACCCAAGATATATCTTCGCGGATCAATGCCAAAACACTCATATATGGTGGCTTCGGCCACCGACCTCTTCTTTTGAAGAGTTCATTCCTTGAAAATCTTTTGAGTTTGGTTTAAGTTTTTCTTGTGATTGTTCTTGTTATGGGAAGGCACTTGGGTTGGTCTTTCGATGTTTTCTTGCGTTTTTGCAACTTCAAGTGCCGAGAACCACTCCCTGTTTGCTTTCTAACCTAAGCCCATCTCATCCCTAAACATTCTTTCCATGCACACAAGTTCAGTTTCCTGCCAAATTTCCTGAGCAAAAGGAGTTCCAGGCCGGATAATCCGGGCCACTTCTGGGCCGGATTATCCGGGGGCCGGAATATCCGGTCCAAGTATGGGCCGGATAATCCGGTCCTGCGGTCAGTCCATATAAAAAGGGGGGCGCGGGGTGAACCGGCCACTTTGGCCAGTTCTTCCACCTCCGCACCCCCTCTCTCCGCCACCGCCGCCGCCTGCCTCTCCTCTTGCTCGCCGGCGCCTCCCCGGCCGCCGGATCCGGCCGATCTTCAAGGCTCGTGTTCTCCTCCTTCTCGGGAACAAGTTCCTCCAAGCAGTTCCTCCAATGGATGAGGGTAAATTTCGCATCTCCTAGCCCTAGTGGTGAAGCTTTTGTGAGATTTATTTTGCCTAGTTCTTGGAGTTTAGTTGTTCCCTTTGATCTCTCCTTAGGCCTTGTGATATACTTTAGTGATGCACCTAGCCGATCTTCGATTTTGACTTGTTAGGGCAAGATTTGAGAAATTTCTGTCAGGGGGCGGATTATCCGGCCCAGTTCTGGACCGGATAATCCGGCCTGTTATATGCTGTCGTAAGTTTCTCTTCTCTTGTTCATCAATGTCATGCGTTCCTCTGCTATGTTCATCACCCTAGTGTATGTTCCTGTAACTTGTGTGCATCCTCATCACCATGCTCCCTACCTATTCTCTTCACAGGTGCCGGTCCAGCCAAGAGGAGACGTCCTCGCTACTTCCATTACAATGATGAGGGTATTTTGGAAGATGAGGTGTCCATCCGGACAAAACAGCGTGCTGCGGTCAGGAAAGTGAAGGCAGCCAAGGATGCTAAGGCAGCTGAGAGGACTGCTAAGAGAGCTGCTCGATCCAACAAGGGAAAAGAACCTCGTGTCAACTACAAGCAGATGAGTCAGAGTTCCTGTTCTGCCCTAAGGCAGAAAGATTGGTTCGCCACTCAGCAGAGGGCAACTCACATTGAAGACCGTCGTTTCTGGTGTCCAGAGCAGCTGTACATCTTTCAGGATATCTTTGCTCGCATGAGTAAGCCTATTCGTCCGATGCATCCCCTTGATCTCACTTTCTTGAAGTCGAAGGAGTATTTTGTTCCAGCTATTCAGGTTGTGGAGAGGCTTGGCATCTCTGGTTTGTTGACTGTTCAGTGTGATTATGATCCTCAGCTCATTCTGCAGTTTTATGCTACCTTGGCCTTTGAAGCTGATGATGCCAGGACTTTCAAGTGGATGACCGGGACTCGGTTCTGTCAGTCTTCCTTCGTCCGGTTTGCTGCTCTGTTGGGTTTTCCTTTTAATGGCCCGACGAATCCTGTTGGTCACCGGGTTCACACTCCGCTTCCTGCCGACAAGAATCTGCTTTGTGATATGTATGAACCTGGTGGTGTTCCTGGTCTAGCTACTGGTCTGAGGTATCCGTATGATCTTCTAGTGCGCATCTTCAGAGAGAACATTGCTCCAAGTGGAGGGAACAATGATGCTATTAGGAGCTCCTTGGTGGATCTCCTTGTCTTTTCTCATACTTGTGCCACGTCTACCGACCCGGATGCAGATTTCACCCTTGACGTGATGGACTTCATCTTCAATGAGATGTTCGATGCTATGGTCAGCAAGGGTTCTCTTCCGTATGCTCCTTTCATCATGAAGCTCATCATTGACACTTGCAAAGGTCAGGATTTCAGCAGTCAGTGTGTGTCTCACAAGGTCAAGAAGCTCTATGTGAAGCCGTTTTCTGCTCCAGCTCCCATGGGTCCCGATTCCTTCATGAGAGATGCTCGTTCTAGTGTGCCAAGGGGCAAGTTTGTGTCCCATGATGTGCCCAAGAAGGTGAGGAAGTTGAGCTGGTTTCAGAAGCATGTTCTTTGCATGAAGGTGGAAATACATCGTGAGAACTATGAAGCCTATTGTGAGCGCAAGACCATTCTTGATACTCAGCGAGAGATTCTTCATAAGCTCAGTGGGGACCAAGCTGCTCTTCCTACTCCTGCTCCTCCCATTGCCTACAACAAGTGGCATTCCGAGACCTTTGATTGGGGCACGCTGGAGAAGGCTCTCTATGTTGGTCGCACCACTCGTGTTGATGGAGATGAAGATGAAGAGGACTTGGAAGAGGATGAGGAAGGTGAGTTCGAAGAAGATGATGAGGACGAGGAGGACGAGGACGTCGACGACTTTGAATGACTTCTTGGGGCGTGTAGTTTGCTCTTGTCCCTTTTTGGTGTTTTGATGCCAAAGGGGGAGAAGTTGTTCTAGTAGGACTTCTCGTTGGGATGCTTTGGTGGGAGCTGCTTTTCAGTTTCAGTTTTTCTTGCTTATGAACTTATCGTCGAACTATTGTTATCGTGTGCTTGGTGAATCTTCTTTAGGTTTGATCTATTGTGTGTGGAACTTGTTTAAAGTCTGTTTGCTTAAAGTGTCTTGCTCTTATTGCTATTGTCAATCTTGTTATATTGCTTATCTCTAAAGGGAGCTTCATTTGTACTCTTGCATATCTTTAGGGGGAGCTCCCTTACTTTTTTGATCCTACTATTGTAAATCTTAGTGTTGTCATCTAACACCAAAAAGGGGGAGATTGTTAGGGCATTTTCTAGCCTCCCTAGTTTTGTGTGTTAGTTGACAACACCAAGACATTTTACCAAAGTTTTTGTGCAGGAAGACTGGCCGGATTTTTAGGCCAAAACTGGGCCGGATAATCCGGCCATCCCGGAAAATGACTAAGGACCAGAAGTTCCAGGGTGCGCGTCACCCAGATCTATGGGCGGATTATTGGCCGGATTTTTGTCCAAAAGTGGGCCGGATTATCCGCCCCCGGTGAAAATGGCTAAGGACCAAAAGTTCCAGAGTGCGCGTCACCCAGATCCATGGGCGGATTATTGGCCGGATTTTTGTCCAAAAGTGGGCCGGATTATCCGCCCCCCGGTGAAAATGGCTAAGGACCAAAAGTTCCAGAGTGCGCGTCACCCAGATTCTTGGCCGGATTATTGGCCGGATTTTTGTCCAGAAGTGGGCCGGATTATCCGGTGGCCGGATTATCCGGTTCAAGTTTGGGCCGGATAATCCGGTCCCTGGAGGCTGCAACGGATACATTCGGGAAGGGGTATTTATACCCCCTCCCCTCTTCTTCTCCTGCTTGCTCGTCCTTATCAAGAAGAAGACACTATTTGGAGCCAACTCCACTGCAAGATCTCCACCCTCAACCACCCAAAGTCTTAGATCTTTGGAGGATCGAAGGAGGAGGTCCCGATCTACATCTCCACCGAAGGAATTTCTATTTCCCCTCCTTTTGCTTGAGGGATTTGTTCCTAGTGGTTCTTTGGAAACACTAGGTGATTTGTTTCGAGATTTCTCTAGTCTTTGTGGATTCTAGCCTCCGTGGCTTTCTTGGGAGCCTCCAATTCAGTTGTGGATGTGTGCCCCAATCTCCGTGTAAGGGATTCGGTGAGTTCCCCCAATACCACCGCTTAGTGGAACGAGCTAGCCTCCGTGGCTTGCTCACCGGAGAATAAGGTGAGCCTCCGTGGCGTTGGTCGACTCCGTGTCACCACACCTCTCCAACGTAGACGTACTTCCCCTCAAAGGGAAGGAACTACGGGAATACATCCTTGTGTCTCCGGTCTCCGCTCCTCGGTTATTTCTTGCCCGAACTCACTTACTTGTTTACTTGTTTACTTGTTCACTTGCTTGCTTGCCACTTAGGAAATTCACCTAGTTGCACATCTAGAGAATTTACTTTGTGTCAAGCCTAAAATTGAAAAAGGTAAAATTTTGTGTAGCGCCTATTCACCCCCCCTCTAGTCGCCCGTGGGACCCCTTTCAGAGGGAAACATGGTTTGATGGATCTCAACAATATTAAGTTTCCCCTCTTTATGTTGCAAATCTTGAAGTGGCACTTGTTTTATCTATCCATGCTTGCTACTATGTGCCTCGTTGATTTATTTTCTTACAAGATTCCTATGCATAGGAAGTGGTTCGGATATAAATGTCTTTCACACTTGCTTTTTGATGCTCTCTATTGCTGTAAGTTCTTATATGGCGCCTTTGCCTCAAGCTCTTATATGGCGCCCACATGAGCATCTTTGCAAATTACTGCGCCTAGCTCAAAGGCGTTAAAGAAAACCACTCTTGGGAGATAACCCAATGTTTATTTTCAGTACTTTTTCTTTTATTTGAGTCTTGGAAGTCATTACTACTGTAATGACCGCTCCTTATCCTTTTTATTTCGTTTTTGTGCCAAGAGAAGCCTCTAATTTGAGTGAGGTAAAGATTTGGGGATGTTGTTGTCCTGAAACTGTTTTCGGTGCTGCACCATAAAAATTCGTGAAAATTCTCTGTTTATCTTTTGGACCTGAGATTTCTTGTGCATATGCCCCAGGTTATATCCAAACTTTTGTTAGTTGAACACTTTTTGATTTGAGCAACAGAAAACCCCTCAAAAATTTGACCTTTGTCAGCTGTTCAGTTTTGACAGATTTCTGCCAATATTTGTGTTTGCCGCTTTATCGCTTTCTTTTGAGTTCTTTTGATCATGGAACTTTTGGGGAAGTTGCTACAGAAGTATATACTTAATATGTGGTGGTTTTGGGTTGAAACCTGAAGCAAAAAGAGGTTGATTATATGTTATGCTACACTAAGGTTGCTAATAGATTTGTGTTTAGTTTTGTATGAAGGAAGTTTTCAAGTGTAGGGATTGGAGAGTGATGAGATGAGTTGAAGAATGGACAAAAGCTCAAGCTTGGGGATGCCCATGCATCACCCCAAGAAATATCCAAGAAGTACAAGCGTCAAAGCTTGGGGATGCCCCCGAGGCACCCCTTCTTCATCGGCAAAAATTAGGTCACCTTTCAAAACACTATATTTTTATTGCTTCATGCACTATGCGTTTTTCTTGGAGCGTCAGTTGTTTTGTTTTCAGTATTAGTTTAGTTTAGTTTGCTGCAATAAATGGTTATATCACATCATGTTTCTTTTGGAGGAGATGAACTCGCTTTTCATTTGCCAAGAACACTCTAGTTTTCACTCTTATCGTTCAACGAGTGTTCTTCTTTTTCCGCTACTGCTTTTGGTTTTCATTTTCGCCTTGATTTGCATTCAGATCTTTTCATATCTTTTCTTCAAGGTGTATTTTTGCCTCTGATCTTTATTGGTTTTCATCAAAAGAGGTGTTTATAAAAATTTCAAATGGTGTTGGAAAAGAGAAAAAGCTTTATGCAAAAAAAAAGTGGTACAAGAAGGAGCTGGTGTAGACCGCGGCTTAGGCTTTTTCATGTCATGCTTGATGTCTTTTTGATAGTATGCTTAGTGGTTTTGCTGTAGCATGACTAGTCTCAAATAACTGAGATTGCTTAATGAGCCTTTGAAAAAAATCATGCGTTGTTTTTATTGTATGGAAGCATTATTTTGGTTTTCTCTTTGATGCTTTATTTGGGTTGACTTGGCGCATGCTCACACATGTTAGACTCTTACAAAGTCTCCAATAGCCTCTATGATCATTTAGTTTTTGACTTTTGATGCTATCTTATGCTTCTTTTAATGTCGCTTTGTCGCTTTGCATGATTATGGCCGTTATTGCTCTCTTAGTTGGTCGCTCCCAGTCTTTTGCTAGCCCTCATTTTGTACTGAGTATGAGCTCTACTCGTGCATCCAACTCCCAAAAACCAAGTTTTCCATTGTGTCCACTATAAATTCCTATGCATGGTATTTGTAAGCCATTCCAAGTAAATTTTCATGTGCTACCTTTCAAAAAACCTTCAAAACACTTCTTGTTTTGTGACACTGTTTTCAGCTCATGGGGACGTAGTGGTCGGATTTGCTATCTTCCATATTGCTTACTCCAAAAAGAAAAAAAAGGGAAAAACGAAAGAAAAAAAGGCACTCCTCCATGGAAAGTGAATGTTGGTGGGCACCCGATGGAATCGGTTAGCCATGGTTTGAGAAAGGAAAAAAGGTGGGGAGGAGTGCCAAGCTTTATAAAAGAGCACAAAAGTGCCAATCTCTCTCAAAAACTTGCTTCATTTTTGTATGGAAGATAGTAAGAACCCCATTGCCAGTCGTTGACAAAAGCAACCACCTCTCAAAACCAATTTTTATCTCTCTGTTTTACAAATGAAAAGCTCTAGCACATGTTTAATCACTGCTTCCCTCTGCGAAGGGCCTTTCTTCTACTTTTATGTTGAGTCATCACCTTCTATCTTTATGCACCATTAAGAGAGCATAGTTGTCATTCTTAGTGTGATATGCATTGTCCCAAAGTTCATTGATTGATTCATATTGTTGGTTTCACTTGTTCTTAAATTACTTGTATCTAGTCGCCCTCTTAAACTTGAAGGTGTCCTATGCATTTATGTTTTGCTCTCCATGAGGGACAAGCTGAAAACCATTTGTATGTTTTTCCTTATGATTTGAACACACGTTTGACTTTCATTGTTTCATTTTCATGATCTTTTGTTTGTGTTCATTTGCATGTTTACAACATGGTTGCTAAGTTCTTATTGTCAAGATTATATCTTTCATGCCCATGTTTTAAGTTCTTATGATCCCAGCTCACAATGCTTACATATATGATCAAGATTGTGTAGGTGCATGTCACCTAAAAAATTATTCTTTTGTTATCACTTACCTACTCGAGGACGAGCAGGAGTTAAGCTTGGGGATGCTTGATACGTCTCAAACGTATCTATAATTTTTGATGCTCCATGCTTGTTTTTACACCATTTGCCTATTGTTTCGTTACACTTCGTGACACTTTTATGCGATTTTCAGAACTAACCTATTGACAAGATGCCACAGTGCCAGTTCCCTGTTTTCTGCTGTTTTTGTGTTTCAGAAGTGATACACGGGAAATATTCTCGGAATTGGACGAAACAACATCCTGAAGTCTTATTTTACCCGGAAGCTTCCAGAGATCCGAAGAGGAGTAGGAGGTGGGCCACAGGGGCCCCACACACCATGGTGGCGCGGCCAGGCCCCTGGCCGCGCCAGCCATGTGTGAGGGCGCCTGGTCCCACTCCTGACATCGCCCCTTCGCCTATAAGAAGCCTCGGGACGGAAAACCCTAAGGGATTCGGCAATTTTCCAGAAACAGTTCCGCAGCTCCGCCGCCGTCGCCGACGAATTTTGGGGGACAGAAGTCTCTGTTCTGGCACCCTGCCGGGATGGGGAAGTGCCCCCGGAGCCATCTCCATCGGTCTCCATCGCCGTCTCCGCCGTCTCCATCGACCTCACAGCCATCTCCATCAACCTTGCTGTCTCCTATGATGAGGAGGGAGTAGTTCATCCCCGGGGCTAAGGGCTCTACCGGTAGCTATGTGGTTCACCTCTCTCTCCCATGATGTGATCTTTATGTGATCGTGAGCTTTGTATCATGTTGAACAAGTAGATGTTATTATTCAGATGTTATGTGTACTCTAGTGGTGATTGTTAAAGTAATCTATTCCTCCTGCCTTGGTGTAACGGTGACAGTGCGTGCATCATGGTGGTACTTGGTTTACGCTATGATTGTGATCTCTTGTGGATTATGAGAATAATTATTGCCATGATAGTTTGAGTGATCTATTCCTCCTTTCATGGTGTAATGTTGACAGTGTGTGCACCGTGTTAGTACTTGGTCTAAGTTGCAATGATATCTATCTTGAGTTGTGATCTGATTTGGATATCTCTATGAGTGGTGTTTGTCAAGTACTTGATGAACTTTAAGGGGTGCTTCTATAGCCACTACACAATGATTAGTGTTATTCAATAGGAGAGTAATTCAGAGTACCATAGTGGAGAGAAGTTGTTTATTTGTTCATTCATGTTATATTGTTGGGAGTGTGTCCACTAGTGAAAGTATGATCCCTAGGCCTTGTTTCCAAGCTTTGCACACCGTTTACTTGCTATTTTGTTACTTGTTTGCTCGCAGCGATATTTATTTCACATCACGTTTGCTACTTATAATCATCTATACCACTTGTATTTCACTATCTCTTCGCCGAACTAGTGCACCTATACATCTGACAAGTGTATTGGGTGTGTTGGGGACACAAGAGACTTTCTGTATCGTAATTGCAGGGTTGCTTGAGAGGGATAGCTTTGACCTCTAACCTCCCTGAGTTCGATAAACCTTGGGTGATCCACTTAAGGGAAACTTGCTGCTGTTCTACAAACCTCTGCACTTGGAGGCCCAACAAGTGTCTACAAGAATAGAAGTGCGTAGACATCAGGGTGTCATCCGCATACTGGATGACAGGGAAGGGCAGATCGTCAACAAGGGGTTGGAGCAGTCTTGTCCCACCGCCCTCGTGAGTCACGAACTGACGCAGGAGGCCGGCGATGATCGGGTATAGGTAAGGCGACAGGGGGTCGCTCTGACGAAGCCCATTCCTACACTCAATCCATTGCCCAGAGACGCTGTAAAACAAGACAACAACTTTCCTTGTACGAAGAATGCCACGCACCCATGACTGAAGGATTGCACCAAAGCCCCTGGACTCCAAGACCGCATTGAGAGAGCTCCAGCTGATAGAGTCGAAGGCCTTTCGGAAGTCTAGCTTCAGCACGATTGTCGTGGTCTTGCGAAGGTGGTAGCACTGCACAAGTTCCGCTGCATACAAGAAGTTGTCAGTGATACACCAACCCGCAATGAACCCGTATTGCTCACTGATATGTCTCTAACGTATCTATAATTTTTGATGCTCCATGCTTGTTTTTACACCATTTGCTTAGTGTTTCGTTACACTTCGTGGCGTTTTTATGCATTTTCCGGAAATAACCTATTAACGAGATGCCTGATGTCTACACACGCTTATGTTCTTGTAGACAGTGTTGGGCCTCCAAGTGCAGAGGTTTGTAGAGCAGCAGCAAGTTTCCCTTAAGTGGATCACCCAAGGTTTATCGAACTCAGGGAGGAAGAGGTCAAAGCTATCCCTCTCAAACAACCCTGCAATTACGATACAGAAAGTCTCTTGTGTCCCCAACACACCCAATACACTTGTCAGATGTATAGGTGCACTAGTTCGGCGAAGAGATAGTGAAATACAAGCGGTAGTGAAGATTATAAGTAGTAACTGTGATATGAAATAAGTATCGCTGCGAGCAAATATGTAACAAAACAGGAAGTAAACGGTGTGCAATGCTTGGAAACAAGGCCTAGGGATCATACTTTCACTAGTGGACACACTCGCAACAAATATAACATAATTGAACAAATAAATAACTTCTCTTCACTATGGTACTCTGAATTACTCTCCTATTGAATAACACTAATCATTGCGTAGGGCTACGAAGCACTCTTTAAAGTTCATCAAGTACTTGACAAACACCACTCATAGAGATATCCAAATCAAATCACAACTCAAGATAGATATTATTGCAACTTAGACCAAGTACTAACACAGTGCACACACTGTCAACATTACACCATGAAAGGAGGAATAGATCACTTCAATACTATCATAGTGATAATTATTCTCATAATCCATAAAAGATCACAACCGTAGCCTAGACCAAGTACCACCATGATGCACGCACTGTCACCGTTACACCATGGCAGGAGGAATAGATTACTTTAATAACACCACTAGAGTACACATAATATGTGAATAATAACATCTACTTGTTCAACATGATACAAAGCTCACGATCACATAAAGATCACATCATGGGAGAGAGAGGTGAACCACATAGCTACCGGTAGAGGCCTCAGCCCCGGGGGAGAACTACTCCCTCCTCATCATAGGAGACAGCAAGGTTGATGGAGATGGCGGTGAGGTCGATGGAGATGGCGGAGACGGCGATGGAGACCGATGGAGATGGCTCCGGGGGCACTTCCCCGTCCCGGCAGGGTGCCGGAACAGAGACTTTTGTCCCCTAAAATTTGGCTTCGACAGCGGCGGCGCTGCGGAACTGTTCTGGAAATTTCGCCGACTCCCTTAGGGTTTTCCATCCCAAAGCTTTATATAGGCGAAGGGGCGTCGTCAGGGGGCAGCCAGGGGCTCCTCACACCAGGGTGGCACGGCCAGGGCCTAGGCCGCACCACCTATGTGTGAGGGCGGGCTCTGGCCCCCCTCCGGCTCTCTTTCGGTCTTCGGGAAGCTTCCGGGAAAAATAAGACTTTTGGAACTTGTTTCGTCCAATTCCGAGAATATTTCCTGTGTAGCTTTTCTGAAACACAAAAACAGCAGAAAACAGGGAACTGGCACTGTGGCATCTTGTCAATAGGTTAGTTCCAGAAATCGCATAAAAATGCCACGAAGTGTAACGAAACAGTAGGCAAATGGTGTAAAAACAAGCATGGAGCATCAAAAATTATAGATACGTTTGAGACGTATCAGCATCCCCAAGCTTAATTCCTGCTCGTCCTCGAGTAGGTAAGTGATAACAAAAGAAATAATTTTTGAGGTGACATGCACCTACACAATCTTGATAATATATGTAAGCATTTGTGAGCTGGGATCATAAGAGCTTAAAACATAGGCATGAAGATATAATCTTGACAATAAGAACTTAGCAACCAGGTTGTAAAAATGAAAATGAACACAAACAAAAGATCATGAAAATGAAACATTGAAAGTCAAACGTGTGTTCAAATCATAAGGAAAAGCATACAAATGGTTTTCAGCTTGTTCTTCAAAGAGAGCAAAACATAAATGCATAGGACACCTTCAAGTTTAAGAGGGCGACTAGATACAAATAATTAGAGAACAAGTGAAACCAACAATATGAATCAATCAATGAAAACTTTGGGACAATGCACATTATACTCAGAATGACAACTATGCTCTCTTAATGGTGCATAAAGGTAGAAGGTGATGACTCAACATAAAAGTAAAAGAAAGGCCCTTCGCAGAGGGAAGCAGTGATTAAACATGTGCTAGAGCTTTTCATTTGTAAAACAGAGAGACAAAAATTGGGTTTTGAGAGGTGGTTGCTTTTGTCAACGACTGGCAATGGGGTTCTTACTATCTTCCATACAAAAATGAAGCAAGTTTTTGAGAGAGAGATTGGCACTTTTGTGCTCTTTTTATAAAGCTTGGCACTCCTCCCCACCTTTTTTCCTTTCACAAACCATGGCTAACCGATTCCATCGGGTGCCCACCAACATTCACATTCCATGGAGGAGTGCCTTTTTTCTTTTCTTTTTTCTTTTTTTTTTCTTTTTGGAATAAGCAATATGGAAGATAGCAAATCCGACCACTACGTCCCCATGAGCTGAAAACAGTGTCACAAAACGAGAAGTGTTTTAAAGGTTTTTTGAAAGGTAGCACATGAAAATTTACTTGGAATGGCTTACAAATACCATGCATAGGAATTTATAGTGGACACAATGGCAAACTTGGTTTTTGGGAGTTGGATGCATGAGTAGAGCTCATACTCAGTACAAAATGAAGGCTAGCAAAAGACTGGGAGCGACCAACTAAGAGAGCAATAACGGTCATAATCATGCAAAGCGACAAAGCAACATTAAAAGAAGCATAAGATGGCATCAAAATTCAAAAACTAAATGATCATAGAGGCTATTGGCGACTTATTTTTGTAGTCAACATGGTGTAAGCGTGCGCCAAGTCAACCCAAATAAAGCATCAAAGGAGAAAACCAAAATAATGCTTCCAAATAATTAAAACAACGCATGATTTTTTTCAAAGGCTCATTAAGCAATCTCAGTTATTTGAGACAAGTCATGCTACAGCAAAACCACTAAGCATACTATCAAAAAGACATCAAGCACGACATGAAAAAGCCTAAGCCGCAGTCTACACAAGCTCCTTCGTGTACAACTTTTTTTTTGCATAAAGCTTTTTCTCTTTTCCAACACCATTCAAACCTTTTTAAATCCAACTCTTTTGAGGAAAACCAACAAAGATCAGAGGCAAAAATACACCTTGATAAATAAATATAAGATGATCTGAATGCAAATCAAGGCGAAAACGAAAACCAAAAGCAGTAGCAGAAAAAGAAGAACACTCATTGAACGATAAGAGTGAAAACTAGAGTGTTCTTGGCAATGAAAAACGAGTTCATCTCCTCCAAAAGAAACATGATGTGATCTAACCATTTATTGAAGCAAACAAAACAAAAGAAAACTAAAAGCAAAAGTAAAGACGCTCCAAGAAAAACGCATAGTGCATGAAGCAATAAAAATATGGTGTCTTGAAAGGTGACCTGATTTTTGCCGATGAAGAAGGGGTGCCTCGGGGGCATCCCCAAGCTTTGATGCTTGTACTTCTTGGATATTTCTTGGGGTGATGCATGGGCATCCCCAAGCTTGAGCTTTTGTCCATTCTTCATCTCATCTCATCATTCTCCAATCCCCACACTTGAAAACTTCCTTCATACAAAACTAAACACAAATCTATTAGCAACATTAGTATAACATAACATATAATCAACCTCTTTTTGCTTCAGGTTTCAACCCAAAACCACCACATATTAAGCATATACTACTGTAGCAACTTCCCCAAAAGTTCCGTGATCAAAAGAACTCAAAAAGAAAGCGATAAAGCGGCAAACACAAATATTGGCAGAAATCTGTCAAAACAGAACAGCTGGCAAATATCGAATTTTTAGAGGGTTTTCTGTTGCTCAAATCAAAAAGTGTTTAACTAATGAAAGTTTGGATATAACCTGGGGCATATGCACAAGAAATAGCAGGTCCAAAAGATATAAAGAGAATTTTCACGAATTTTTACGGTGCAGCACCGAAAACAGTTTCAGGACAGCAACATCCCCAAATCTTACCTCACTCAAATTAGAGGCTTCTCTTGGCACAACAACAAAATAAAAAGGATAAGGAGAGGTTATTACAGTAGAAAATGTTACATAGAAAATATTCTCGGAATTGGATGAAACAAAAGCCAAACATCTAGAAATTCACCGAAGCTTCCAGAGAACCGAAGAGGAGACGGAGTGGGTCCATGAGGGGCCCACACAACAGGGCGGCGCGGCCTAGGGGTAGCCCGCGCACCCCTATGTGTGTGGCCACCTCGTTCTACTTCTGACGATGCCCCTTCGCCTATAAAGACCCCCTGACAGGAAAAACCTAAATACCCGATCACTTTTCCAGAATACATCGCGATCCATCACCACCGTTGACCCGAGATCGAGAGGGTCTAGAAGCTCTTCCCGGCACCCTACCGGAGAGGGGAATTGCCACCGGCGGTCTTCTTCATCGCCATGCTTGCCTCCGGCGCGATGAGTGAGTAGTCTACCTTGGACTATGGTTCCATAGCAGTAGATAGATGGTTGTCTTCTCCACCATGTGCTTCATATTTAGATCTCGTGAGCTGCCTTACATGATCGAGATCACCGTTATGTAATTCTACATGTTGTGTTTGTTGGGATCCGATGAATATTGGTGTTATGATTGAGTTGATGTGCTGAATATTATCTTATGTTATCTCTATGTTGTTTATGATCTTGCGTGCTCTCCGTTGTTAGTAGCTATCTTGGCCGAGTAGATACTAGTGACTCCAAGAGGGGGTATTTATGCTCGATAGTTGGGTTCATGCCTCTATTTAATCTGGGGGAGTGACAGAAACCTCTAAGGTTGTAGATGTGCTGTTGCCACTAGGGAGAAAACAACATTCATATGCTCAAGGGCATATGCTTTGTTTACATTACACACTTTGCTTAATGCAGTTATCTGTTGTTCGCAACTTAATACTTGTGGAGTTCTCGGATTGATTCGCCACAAGTGGATTATTAGTCATAGATGCAGTTGGATGACGGTCTATGTATCTTGTTGTAATGCCCAGAGTAAATCTCATAGTGATCCTCTCGACATATGCACGTTATCTTTATTCTATCAATTGCCCAACTAGAATTTGTTTACCCAACATGTGTTATTTTATCTTATGGAGAGACACCACTAGTGAACAGTGGACCCCGGTCCTATTTCCATTATATTGCTATCACCTGTTTACTTTACTCGCACTGTTTACTTTACTTGCATATTTCTATCACTTTCCACTCGATACGCTCATACGCTTTGTTTCAAGCAAACCGGTGAGATTGACAACCTCATCGTAAGTTGGGAACAAAGTATTTGGTTGTGTTATGTGCAGGTTCCACATTGCTACTAGTTGAAGACGCACTAACAAGTGTTATAAACGGCGCCCTTGTTGGAGTGTCACTAGGCTAGCAAGCATCACCTTCTTGAGTTTGCCTTTTTCCTACTGGTTTTATTAAACCTTGGTTTCTTACTGAGGGAAAAAATTGATGCTATATTCATCATACCTTCCTCTTGGGGTTTCCCAACTGGCCAGTCATTTACTTCATCATCACCGCGCCATCTATAGCAATCAAGACTTTTTCTAGCACCGTTGCCGGGGAAAAAGAAGACTTCTGCAAGGGGAGTTTCGCACGCACATCCTTTACTTTGTTTTAGGTTTTGCTTTTACTTTATTTTTACTTGCATCGTTTTATCAAAAACACAAAAAAATTAGTTTCCTTTATAGTTGTTATTTCTTTACTTTTAGTTCATTATGTTGTTCCCTAAGTATATTTTGGAGGACCTCTTAGTTGGTAGTGGTTCTATTATTGGGAAAAGTAACATCGAGGAGTTCTTTAATCATATTAGTATGCATAAAGATGTTGAGGAAAAATCGTTGGCTGAGCTTGCTCCTAGTTATGAAGTTGCTTCTGCTTATTTAATTCACATGTTAGAAGCTAGGTTTGCTAGCCTTAATCCTTTTATGCAACACATGTTTCTTAAGCTTCATGATATTGAGGACCCTGAAAAGAAAGCTTTTATCTTTGAAACTTTGCGCATAGAATTTAGAGATGTGGCCATTGAAGCTAGGAAGGTTCTTAAGCGTTTTAATAAGCTTGGTTCACATATAAGGGTTGTTAGTACAAACAATGAGGGAACCGAAATACCAATACCTAGCAAACTCTTGGGATTGTATGAAGCTTTTGAAAATAATTTTGATTGGATCTGTCCCAAAAATCTTTTTAGTGATTTGAGTGAACCAAAGCGTGATCACAAAGGGTCTTCAAAAACTTATGTGGATGAAATACAATGCCTTATTGAAAATACTTCTGCAGTTGATCTTAATGATTCTCTTGATATTACTTGATTCACACTTTCTGCGCCTAGCTCAAAGGCGTTAAAGAAAAGCACTCTTGGGACATAACCTAATGTTTTTACTTTCAGTACTTTTTCTTTTATTTGAGTCTTGGAAGTTATTACTACTGTAATAACCTCTCCGTATCCTTTTTATTTCGTTTTTGTGCAAAGAGAAGCCTCTAATTTGAGTGAGGTAAGATTTGGGGATGTTGTTGTCCTGAAACAGTTTTCGGTGCTGCACCGTAAAAATTTGTGAAAATTCTCAGAATATCTTTTTGACCTGTAATTTCTTGTGCATATGCCCCAGGTTACATATAAACTTTAATTAGTTATACACTTTTTTATTTGAGCAACACAAAACCCTCTAAAAATTCGACCTTTGTCAGCTGTCCTGTTTTGACAGATTTCAGCCATTATTTGTGTTTGCCGCTTTATCGCTTTCTTTTTTACTTCTTTTGATCACGGAACTTTTGGGGAAGTTGCTACTGTAGTATATGCTTTATATGAGGTGGTTTTGAGTTGAAACCTGAAGCAAAAGGGGTTGATTCATTGCTATGCTTACACTAATGTTGCTAATAGAATTGTGTTTAGTTTTGTATGAAGGAAGTTTTCAAGTGTACGGATTGGAGAATGATGAGATGAGTTTAAGAATGGACAAAAGCTCAAGTTTGGGGATGCCCATGTCACCCCAAGAAATATCCAAGAGGTAAAAGCGTCAAAGCTTGGGGATGCCCCCGAGGCACCCCTTCTTCATCGGCAAAAATCAGGTCACCTTTCAACACACTATATTTTTATTGCTTCATGCATTATGCGTTTTTCTTGGAGCGTCAGTTATTTTTAGTTTCCAGTTTTGTTTAGTTTTGTTTAGTTTTGTTTGCTGCACTAAATGGTTGGACCTTAACAAATTCCTTTTGGAGAAGTTGCCTTGCTTTTCATTTGCCAAGAACACTCAGTTTTTCACTCTTATTGTTTCAACGAGTGTTCTCTTTTTCTAGAACTGTGTTTAGCTTTCGTTTTTCGCCTTGATATGTGTTCAGATCTTATTATATCTTTGCATCAAGGTGTATTTTGACCTCTGGTCCATGTTGGTTTTCATCAAAAGAGTTGATTCAAAAAAAAGTTTAAATGGTGTTGGAAAAGAGAAAAAGCTTCATGCAAAAAAAAGTGGTACAAAAAGGAGCTTGTGTAGACTACGGCCTAGGTTTTTGCATGTCGTGCTTGATGTTGTTTTGATAGTATGCTTAGTGGTTTTGTTGTAGCATGACTTGTCTCAAATGACTGAGATTGCTTAATGAGCCTTTGAAAAAATCATGCATTGTTTTAATTATTTGGAAGCATTATTTTGGTTTTCTCCTTTGATGCTTTATTTGGGTTGACTTGGCGCATGCTCACACATGTTTGACTCATAAAAAGTCGCCATTGCCTCTATGATCATTTAGTTTTTGACTTTTGATGCCATCTTATGCTTCTTTTAATGTCGCTTTGTCGCTCTACGTGATTATGGCCGTTATTGCTCTCTTAGTTGGTCGCTCCCAGTCTTTTGCTAGCCCTCATTTTGTACTGAGTATGAGCTCTACTTGTGCATCCAACTTCTAAAAACCAAGTTGTTCCAATGTGTCCACCATACATGCCTATTAGCAATTTGCTATTACAAAGTACTTTTGACTTGCTTTTATCTATCCTTCAAATTAAACTCTTTTTGGTGTTATGCGAAAATTGGTCAGTAAAGCTCTCACGAAACTAATGGCACACTTTACTTTTCTCGTTCTTAAAAATTTGACATTGTGGCTCTCTTATGTTAAGTTGTTATGCTTGCAAGTTGTAAGTTGGAAATTAGCCCAGCCATGCCATCATGGGGCAAGTTTTCAACATTGCACTTTCTTTCATTTGAGTTGATATCGTGATCTTTTGTTTATGGATACCCGCGATGTGAAATAAGTTGGAAATCTTGTGGGATCATAGAGTTTGTATATGTGTTAGAGAAACGCCTGGGCCGCTAATCTAAGCCATGCATAATTCATGGTGGAAATTTATAGCATGCCCATAGTGAACATTCGACGACGCATCTCACAATAAAAAAGCTATACCAATAATAAATAAAAGAGATGCTGAGGTGTTTATTGTCTGTTTGTCCTATCATTTTGATGTGGGCTTGTTCCATGTCATCGGGCACGGAGGTACCCTGTTGGTAGTTCTCGACGATACATGTATACTTACAATGACAAGAGCTTGCTTGGGACTCTAAGTCGAGTAGCATGAGGTTTGGGTATTCTTACTTCACGGGACACGAGGTTTTCAACTTATGATTTGTCAAGCATATGCAGCATAAGTGTATTCGCATTAACTTTAACCATTCAAGATGCCTATGATGGGGGCAATGAGAGCTCAAAGCTAGTAAGTACCATAATTTTTAAAGGTTTATAAAACTTGCAATCACTGCTTCCCTCCGCGAAGGGCCTTTCTTTTACTTTTTATGTTGAGTCACCACCTTATATCTTTATGCACCGTCTAAGAGAGCATAGTTGTCATTCTGGGTATAATGTGCATTGTCCCAAAGTTTTCATTGATTGATTCATGATGTTGGTTTCACTTGTTCTTAAATTACTTGTATCTAGTCGCCCTCTTAAACTTGAAGGTGTCATATGCATTTATGTTTTGATCTCTCATGAAGGACAAGCTGAAAACCATTTGTATGTTTTTCCATATGATTTGAACACATGTTTGATTTTCATTGTTTTATTTTCATGATCTTTTATTTGTGTTCTTTTTCATGTTATAACATGGTTGCTAAGTTTCTTCTATCAAAATTATGTCTTTCATGCCCATGTTTTAAGTTCTTTTGATCCCAGCGCACAACGCTTACATAGATGATCAAGATTGTGTAGGTGCATGTCACCTCAAAAATTATTTCTTTGTTATCACTTACCTACTCGAGGACGAGCATGAGTTAAGCTTGGGGATGCTGATACGTCACTAACGTATCTATAATTTTTGATGCTCCATGCTTGTTTTTACACCATTTACTTAGTATTTCGTTACACTTCATGGCGTTTTTATGCATTTTCTGGAACTAACCTATTAACGAGATGCCACAGTGTCAGTTCCCTGTTTTCTGCTGTTTTTGTGTTTTAGAAAAGTTACACATGAAATATTCTCGAAATTGGACGAAACAAAAGCCAAACATCCAGAAATTCACCGAAGCTTCCAGAGAACCGAAGAGGAGACGGAGTGGGGCCACGAGGGGCCCACACAACAGGGCGACGCGGCCCAGGGGTAGGTCGCGCCCCCTATGTGTGTGGCCACCTCGGTCCACTTCTGACGATGCCCCTTCGCCTATAAAGACCCCCTGACGGGAAAAACCTAAATACCTGATCACTTTTCCAAAATACATAGCGATCCGCCGCCGCCATCGACCCGAGATCGGGAGGGTCCAGAAGCTCTTCCCGGCACCCTGCCGGAGAGGGAAATTGCCACCGGAGGTCTTCTTCATCGCCATGCTTGCCTCCGATGCGATGAGTGAGTAGTCTACCATGGACTATGGGTCCATAGCAGTAGCTAGATGGTTGTCTTCTCCACCATGTGCTTCATGTTTAGATCTCGTGAGCTGCCTTACATGATCGAGATCACCGTTATGTAATTTTACATGTTGTGTTTGTTGGGATCTGATGAATATTGATGTTATGATTGAGTTGATGTGCTGAATATTATCTTATGTTATCTCTATGTTGTTTATGATCTTGCATGCTCTCCGTTGTTAGTAGCTATCTTGGCCGAGTAGATACTAGTGACTCCAAGAGGGGGTATTTATGCTCGATAGTTGGGTTCATGCCTCTATTTAATCTGGGGGAGTGACAGAAACCTCTAAGGTTGTAGATGTGATGTTGCCACTAGGGAGAAAACAACATTCATATGCTCAAGGGCATATGCTTTGTTTACATTACACACTTTGCTTAATGCAGTTATGTGTTGTTCGCAACTTAATACTTGTGGAGTTCTCAGATTGATTCGCCACAAGTGGATTATTAGTCATAGATGCAGTTGGATGACGATCTATGTATCTTGTTGTAATGCCCAGAGTAAATCTCATAGTGATCCTCTCGACATATGCACGTTATCTTTATTCTATCAATTGCCCAACTGTAATTTGTTTACCCAGCATGTGTTATTTTATCTTATGGAGAGACACCACTAGTGAACTGTGGATCCCGGTTCTATTTCCATTATATTGCTATCACCTGTTTACTTTACTCACACTGTTTACTTTACTTGCATATTTCTATCACTTTCCACTCGATACGCTCATACCCTTTGTTTCAAGCAAACCGGTGAGATTGACAACCTTATCGTAAGTTGGGAACAAAGTATTTGGTTGTGTTATGTGCAGGTTCCACGTTGCTACTAGTTGAAGATGCGCTAACAACTGTCGTAAACGACGCCTTTGTTGAAGTGTCACTAGGCTAGCAAGCATCACCTTCTTGAGTTTGGCTTTTTCCTACTGGTTTGATTAAACCTTGGTTTCTTACTGAGGGAAAAACTTGCTGCTATATTCATCATACCTTTCTCTTGGGGTTTCCCAACTGGCCGGTCATTTACTTCATCATCACCGCGCCATCTATAGCAATCACTCGCATACCACCAATTGCTTGATGAAGGGCTGGAGCCACGATGTTAGGATACACGTGATGATCTTCATGATGCAGTTCTGTAGTGAAATGGGGCGGAATCCACCCGCGGTCAACATATCATCCGACTTCGGAAGGAGTGTGATGTACGCCTGGTTGACCCCCGCTAGGTGAGCGCCCCCACGATGGAACTCCTCCAAGAAGGCCATTAGATCCCCTTTGACCACAGACCATAAGCTCTTGAAGAATGCCGGCCAAACCCATCCGTTCCAGGGCTGCTGTCGGAACGCATAGACCACATGGCGTCTCTGAATTCCTCCTCCGTGAATGGCAACTCCAGCGCCGATAGGCCCTCAATGGGAGGAAGCATGGTCGCGAGCCCCGGATCCCACGCCCCAGGGGGGTTGCGCCGAGCATGGATGAGTAGAAGTCGTGGAGGACCCGCTCCTTTGTCGCCGTGGTTCGTGAAGATGCGCCCCTTAGAGTGAAGAGCTTTTATTTGATTCCGACGAAGACGTGGAGAGGCACTAGCATGGAAGAAGGTGGTGTTCCCTTCGTCAAGCTTGCAGAGGCCATAGGTGTACCTCTGCCTCTAGTAGGCTTCCAGTTCCTTCTAGGCGAGCGACAGCCTCGCCTTGATTTGAACATTTTTTATTTGAAACAATTTAGTATTTGAACATTTTTAAATTTGAACAATTCTCAAATCTGATTTTTTTGAAACATAAACTTTTTTCAAAAAACCAAACATTTCCAAATCTGAACAAATTTGAATTTTGGAAAAAAGAAGAAAAGAAGAATGAGACCAGTACTAGGCTAAGCGAGCGAACCAAAAAACGATAGCGTTCGGTGAACAGGTGGGTGTTGGTTGTGGTGCACATGGGCCTCGGCCCATCAAGACGTTTCTTTCAGGCGTCAGCTCGGGAACTGACGCTGAACGCGTCAGATAGGAGCTCCCGTTCCTCTCTCTGCCCTGATACCTAGCGAAGCGAGGAAGAGACATCGGCGCAGGTACATCTCGACGACCCGCTCCGCCGTCGTCCTACTCCAGCGTGCGGCGGCCCTCCCGCTCCGCTGCCTAGCCCTCCCCCCGTTCGCTCTCTTACTCCGCCGACCCTCTCTCCCTCTCTCTATCTCATCTCTCCCCTCTATGTGCAGGTGCAGCACGTGGTGGGAGGCCAGAGGAGCTCGACGGCGACCTCCATTCCTCAGCCTGCGACGCCTCGGCCACCTGGTACATCTCCCTGCCCCTTCCTCCCTCTTCGCCCCCTGTAGCCGTAGGTCCCTCTCAATCCCAACCTCTCTTGGACTGGCAACAAAGGCGTAGTAGCTCTGAAACTGGTAACCGGGCATGCCAGATCATGAGCTTCACATACTCATCGTAGTTCAAAGATGCTTTTGTGTTTTTCCGCCAACTGAAGTTTATGGGTTTTCTGAATGATGGGTAGTTGTTTTTATAGATTCAGTTAGTTCAAATCTGAACTATTTACGACCTTGTGTCAACAAAGGGCAAACTTTCAGACTGAATGTATATGAATCTCGTGAGCTAATGTGAAAAAACGGTGTAATTATTTTGGGTTTGTCTGCTAAGTTGCTGAAACTCTCAGTTGCCTGGTATTTTTTATGTTTGCAGTAGATTCTAGTAAGCTTATGTTTTCCTCTTCCCTTTCCATCGTCTCCAACGAGTCTGCCCGTATGTACGTGCTTAGATTAATTCGGCAGGAAATCACCATGACACAATCCGCTGCTCGGGTTTCCGTATTTTATACAGTTTTTTTTTAAAAACGTGTAAAACTACTACTATGAATCCAGATAGAAATATTGGCAGGCAATCTCAGTGTCAATATCCTGTGATATTCGCATTGGAGCCAATGCAATGTCAAGCCCGTGGATGTCTACATCTATAGTTCCAAACGCAGACATAGTTTTATCAGTCAAAGTTTCCTTTAGAATACAAATTCCGCCCCCAATTCTGTGTGAAATAATCAACCCCTGTAAGTAACATGCTAGTTGATTCTGACCCAAACCCCCGGAATCCTGGGGAATTGAAACCCTCTGCCTTGCCCTGTCTCTTGGAGGCTTGGTGGTGGCTCCAGGTACACTCCATTCTCCATCTTCTCTGCTCAGCTCACCGGGCTCCGGGGAAATATCAGGGTTAATTTAAGGGCTACTAAGTGCGACCAGGCCCCACGGGAACCTCCTTGAAGATGTACACCCCTTTCTTAGAAAAATGGGAGGTGCCCTTTCTGAATGGACGTCCTGGAATGACCTACTTGGAAGCTCATAGGTAGAGAAATAGTTTGTTTGGAAATTTCCCGAAAACGCTTAAGCGCGCCTAGCGCTTAATTGCGCCTAGAGAAGGGAAAAGCGCAGGCAAAACGATTGCTCGGCACTTAGCGCTTATAGAACCTTGGGAAATATCATATCCTAAGCCTACCCCTAACTCTCCTCCACCTCTGCCATCCTCCGCAGCACGCAACTATTGCGCTTACTCCGGTGTCTCACCTCTCCGACCTTATCCTCCTGTTGTTTTACTGAAGCCCCCCCCCCCCCCCCCCCCCTCTCTGCTCTGCCTCGGGTCGTCGCACTGACATCTGCTTGCCCCCATGCCGGATGCAGATATATTTCGCGTTGGTCGATTCTAGCTCCTTTGACTATGCTCTTGAATATCCTACGAATGATTGGGGTGCTCCTATGTGCAGGGTAAGGATAAATCAAGAAGCCAAACAACAAGCCCGTGTAAGGTGTGAGTCATCAGGTATGCTCTATGCTGCAGATCTCTATGTGCATGTTCCTACCTTAGTAGCTTGCCACACAATCCGTAAACAGTTATCAAGATTCAATGTTGATGAAAGTCGTAATTGGATACTACTTTGTGATGTATGCCTATCAATTCGTTTTCCATCTTTAGCATCCAAAGCTACATGTCTCTGTCCATGATTAGCACTTACCTGTTCAAATGCAGCCCTAACTAACAAGTCTAAAGTTAATATACTTCTCCTTGCCTTTCCCTGAATCTAGCAAATTCGATATTTGGTCATATGGATTCAAGCAACGAAAGGAGGAAAAGCAGGAGTTATCTTACTTGGACAGACAACATGGATCAGGCTCTCCTTGATATTCTTGTCGAGCATCACAATAATGGCAATCATACAGCAAATGGGTGGAAGCCACTTGTATACTCTGCGGCGGTGAAAAATGTGCGCGAGAAGTGCAGTGTTGAGATCACAAAGGATCACGTGTGTTCGAGATGCAAGACCTTTGATAAGCATTGCAGTATCATAAGTAAGTTACTTGCGCATACCGATTTTGGATGGGATCGAGACAAGAACATGCTCATCATTCAGAATGAGGATTCTTGGAAAAGATACATAGAGGTTGGTTACAAATTCGTTTCTGTTCTTTCTTACTGAGGTACAAATGTCGTCTGTGATTCAGATTTGATGGTTACTTTACAGAAAAACAAGGAAGCTGCCTGCTACAGAAACAAAGTTGTTAAGAACTGGGAGGCGATAAGTCTAATATTCTTGAAAGATTATGCTACAAGTGAAGACGAGAGTACAGGAGCTGATGATGCCCAAGAAATTGCACTGAAGAGTGCTGAAGATGTCCGGGAACTTGTTCAAAATTCACCTTCAACATCTGGACCTAACAGTCAAGATCAGGGTGGAACTCCGACATCAACTCGACCCAACCAACAGGGCAGGAGGACGAAGAGGTTCAAAACAGATGATGCACTCTTTTCCATGTCGGGGAACATCAGGAATTCATTTCAGATATCTATGAGCCCAAATGAATCTCTAGTGGAACCAGCTAATGCATCTCCAAAAGAAATATTTGCGACACTTCAAGAAATACCCAACTTAGAACGCGGTGATCTACTGAGGGCCTACTGTATTCTCACTAGCAACGACCGCAAGTTCGAATGTCTTGTGGCTCTTCCAATGGACATGAGGAAGGATTGGTTGATGATGGAAATTGGGAAGAAGTGAAGCACGTTAAGTTTCCATTGTTATGGCAGACTCATCACTAGACTCGTGTCAACTCTTAGCAAGATATTTGCTACTGCAACGCCTGATGTTTAACCGTTCTATGCATGTGCTAATTTACTAATTTTTTGTGTTCTGTATTCTGCCAAGATTCTAATTTCTGGTGTCCCTAGTGCATGTAATATTAACACCAGCAAGAGGGCTGCATGCAACTGTGTCTGCCCTGACTTACATAGAGCAAGCATGTGGGAGTGAAGAGAAAAAGAACATAAACCCACCAACAGTGTGTAAACTTGACGTACTGAAACTAGCCTCCTATTATCATGCATATTTCCTTACACAAACTCTACAAAAAACGTACATCTGATTGCAATTGGTCTTGAAGTGTAATTCCATGTTAGTACAGTTTTTTTCTCAGCAATGTAGTCGCATCAGAGTTACGATATGTAAATATATTTTTGGATCTTTGAGGTCCCAGTAGAGATTTTATACATTTGCTGCTTCCTGTAGCAAGGATTCGAGTAATTCTCTCCTTGTGGACTGTCGAGCCTCCCTTCTGGCGTGGATAATAAAGATGTGCTTTTCTCATCTCCTACTGAATCACGAAGTCAAATGCATCTATCTCGCTTAAAAAGCAGAGTCTATCTGTTGGCCGATCGAGCTACGCCTGATGAAGATATTACAGTCGACATCTCATCAAAATCATGGTTTGACACCGACTACAAACCATCTACAGCACAAGGCACGATGGCAAATGCAGGAATTTGGTACCAACCTTCCCGCTGCAAGTTCAATACGATCAGAAGAAACGTTGTAATCCCTTCAGAGATTAGTATCTGCTCTCTATATGGCTTATGCAACCATCAGTGAAATGCATATATCTATGCCACACAAATTTTGTCCAGTGGCATGAACTTCCCAGCATAGCATACGACTATTTGTTGTCAGCCGATTTGATGGCTTAAGTTAGTTAGGCTCAAATTTCAATGGGTATTATGTGTATGTGGAAGGGCGGGAGTATAGAGAAGTACTGAGTAGAACTCTAATTAATTAGCTGTTCCACATTCAGCGTCGGGCACCTGAACCAGACATCTTACTCAGTTCACAATCAACTTACTACATAGATGGTCCAGACTACTTAACAAACCGATAAACACATCGCTACTAGATCACATTCAAAGTACTAGTACGTGGGAGAGGTGCTCATGTGCTAGATGCAGGGGGCCGGCCGGGTTCTTGCTGCATGGAGAGTTGTCTACTTATCCCACGGGTGGACAAACAGCAGGACCAGCAGAACCAAGGCGATCGCCGCGACGAACAGAGAGATGATGGCCATGATCTTGTCCTTCTTCTTCCAGCGCTTGTGCCGCGCGGCCCTAGCTGCAGCTGCATTCGCCGCAGGAGCAGCCTGCAGTTGACCAGCTCAAAGTATCAGCACCGCAACACATCATCAGGCGTGCATCTTTTTCTTTGCACAAGACACTATCTAATTACTGAGCTAGCAAAATCTAGAGATGTCTATCATAATGCAAAAGAGATTGAGGGCAAATATAAATTAAACAAATCTTGATCTTCACAAATTCTATATGTGCGCATTAGTTCAGGTTATCCAAGCACAGTGGCAGATGCCTATGTTTCGATGGTGTAGCTTCAACCGGTAGATTAGATCTGGCAAGATGAAACAAGAGCACACACGGGACTGAAGTTGGCAGGGGCTCTAGCTCAAACCGAAACAGCTTAATTCCATGAAACAACTGTTACGATCTACTCCTGTAGTATATGCATGGTAGGCTGCCGATCGTGGAGAGAAAACAAGGGCATACCGAAGTAAGAAAAGAAAGAAGACACATTGATAAACGATCTTGTAAAACCACATTACCGCCGCTGCCGGTGCTGGTGGATTTGCCACGTTGTTGGCCGCTGCATCCGGAGGGTTGGCCACGATATTGGCCGCCGCTGCCCCTGCTGGGTTGGCCGCCGCCGGTGGGTTCGCCACCGCCGGAGGAGGAGGATTGGCCACGTTGTTGACAACTGCCACCCCCTGAAGATTTTCCATGGCGTGCCCGCGCAGAGGGACAGAGTGGTGACTGGTGACAGGCGGGGAGAAGCGTGTGTGCTGTGGAGAGGTGAGTTGTTTGGAGAGCAATGGAATGAACCAAGTCGCTGGTACGCTAGCTAGTAGCCATCAGCCAACCGAGTAGAGAATAATTTGTTTCATGTTTCGGGTGTAGCATGGCCTCCGGTAGGACGGCCTCGAACAGGCTCCTGTTCCGGCAGAACTGGAAATCGCTAGCTGTGAACGTGAGTGGAGGAGTGTGGATGACTCCCCTTGACCACTGCACGTGAACCGTAGCTCAAAAATGGCAGCCTATCTATCTATCATATAAAGCAGCCTCATACTCTGAAAAGGAAATTTAATTATGCAATGCAACAACCGCCACGCTGCAACGCGTCTCCATGATTTGATCGAGCACCGTGTTCCTGTGGCTGACTCGAGACGAGAGATGCACTACGCATGCATTCCATGGCCTCATCCGATTTTCCATCACAAACCATTTCTGTGGATTTTGATTGGTAGAAAAAAGATTAAAAACACGTTCATCAAAAGTAGATTTATTTATCGCCCAGTTGTAGCGCATGTAATTAACGGCTTGTGTTTTCGAAATGGAGGTTAGAACCCGCCTTTGTATCAAAGTGATGCATACAACCTCTTTTGATGGAATTTTGATGGAACCTACTTAAGAATGGAGAATTCTCTGTGGACTCCATGTATAATGCCTTAATACATCTTGATATACCAGTTGATTATAACAAGATGATTTGGAAGATGAAGATACCACTAAAAACCGAAGTGTTTGGGTGGTATCTTCATCGTGGAGTTATCCTAATCAAAGACAATCTTGCAAAGCGGAACTGACATGGGAATAAAAGTTGTGTTTTCTGTCATCATGATGAGACAATTAAACACCTCTTCTTTCAATGTAGATTCACGAGGTCTATATGGTCAATCATCCAAGTAGCATCTACCCTTTATCCCCCACACAGTGTGGCCAATATCTTTGGAAATTGGCTGCACGGTATTGATAATCTATTTAGAACGCCTATTAGGGTGGGAGCGCTTGCCATCATCTGGTCGCTATGGCTATGTAGAAATGATAAAGTGTTTAATAATAAACTGTCTTCTCCATTGCAGGTCATCTACCGGTGTACCGGCACACTCCGTTTACGGTCGTCTCTTCAGCGGGTGGAGCACCGAGACCTATTTATGGAGGTCTGTGCACGGTTGGAAACTATGGCGAGGGATACTTTTTCCCATCATGAGTGGCAGCATAATCTTCGGATCGAGCCTCCTCCCACTCAGGCGTAGTTGCATTTGCTCATTATGATATGTAATACGTCTTTTTCAGTTTGCCTTATGGACTTTGGAACAGTGTGCATCCTAGTTATGCAGAGGCTGGGTGTAATGCTTAAACCTTTTAAGTAATAAAGCGCCCTTTATCAAAAAAAATACAACCTCTTTTATTTCTTTTATTTAACTAAGACCGACAAAAGCCGTACAACAAAGATAGAAACTGAAGTCACCAAACAACGCGAAACACGACTGACTAGCACAACGATAGAAAGCAAGCGGGGCCTAGTACCCCACCGGCAACGACTATCATCGGCTTACCAACCAAAACTAGAGATACAGCCGTCGACATTCACCATGCTACTTTTATTTCCTAGATTCTTAGGTGTGATTACTTTTTCTTTCATGCTAACTTTTATTTTCAATGATTATGTCACATAAAATGACAAAATTTAAATATTTTACTTTTTATTTTTTTTAATCTCTTACACTCAAATTTGGTCTCACAAAAATGATACAACGCTAAACGCCCACTTTGGGTTGATGGGAGAAAATCCTTTGAGAACTTGGGATCCAATTTAGTATTCCATGCTCTAATAACCTCATATATCTCCTGGCTCGTTTTTGTTATTTCGCTCAATTTCCTTTTCGCATCATAATGCAATGAAAGCATATTGTCATAGATAATTCTAGGGCCTGGATACCCAGAGAAGAATTTGAGTGTGTTTATGCTGCTGCTGATGGATGATTTGTTCTATTCTTGGAGCAAAGTGACGTGGACATAAAAATGATCAATGAAGAAAAACTTTCTCATAATTGTTCGGCTCCACTATTCCTTGCATGACCTACTGCGTATGTCGTATCTTGTGGATGGTGTACACACATGGGTATATGCCATGTTTAGTGTGTATGCAGGCTCTGATTTTCAGATTCTTGAAGAGGGGTGGCAAGTATTCTGCCTTTGACCAGCATCAGCAATTTCTTGAAGAAGTTCATAGATCCAGAGAAGATAATAAGCACTTCATGGAAGATAGAGTTGTCCATGAAATAAAGGAGATACACAAGTTCAAGGGCATAAATGTTGATGCTTGATAACGTGAGACACACAACTAATTAACCTCACGTTGCCCATGTGTCATGCCGTTATATAACCTGAATACACTAATCCCAAAAGATGAATACGACATTTACACCGAAGCAATACATTCGGTCGCACCGATCCCTAATAGAACATGGGGTACAAATTACTAGCATTAGTGTGGCTCCTATGAGCTGCCAAGCATTTTCCTTTTTTTTTGGTAGCTTTATTAGCCTACTCAACACATCTTATAATCTGAAACGGAGGTAGTATTAACTACGTACCGCATGAGCAAGCGCAAGAACAATCGCTCAATCTCAAGAAAGCACTACATAACCAAATGAAGTAGGAGCTCAATCACTAGTGGTAGACCTTTAGCTGGCCTCCACACCCTCACAAACTTCCCACGGATAAGAGGTGTTTCCAGTAAATTTGAAGCATATAATTATGATCTGGATATAATAACGTTCTGATTTGAGATCAGCCATTCCAAATTCATTGTCGGGCACACGCCACACGGCACCTCTATATCTGAGGTTTCACCTGGTTCATAATAAACTACAAATATAGATGGCACTGGTAGTATTACTTAACCAAGCAAATAACAGATCGAGCAACCTGGTGTTCCTAGTTCTTGGCACGCCAAACTGGAATTCTACTCGGTTTAATTATTACTAGCTAGGATCAAACAATATATAGCTTGATCTGAAGAAACTGCTCCAAGACCCATGTCTGATAGTTTAGAAGAAGCTGCTATTGAACGGAGCATGTCCGCAGATCGAGCGCTCTCTACTAGTGATCCCATGGACGCGCGACCAACAGCCAGATGGCCAAGATCAGGAGCATCAACCAGAGAACGCATACCAGGACGACCACGTCAGCAACATCCTGCAGTTCAGGTCAAGAAGTCAGTTCAACACGGCGACACCAGCTCCACATTTTCGTTCTCAAGTCATCCATAATGGAAGAAGAACACCAACCAGCGTTACTCAGAATAGCTGTTGAGAGGATCGATCAGTGGCACGAGTTGTACTGATCTAGCAGAAGATTTTCGAAAATAGAGCGAGGGACAAAGAAATTGCATACACAGATCGTAGAAGGTAGATATCTTTTATGTTTCTATGTGTAGCTCCAAGCAATAAAGTAGATCTAGCCAAGTTGAAACAAGAGCACGTAGGGAAACTAAAATTGGCAGGCTGTAACTGGAATCTAAACACCTTAATGTCACGAACAACTCCATGGAAATTAAGTATTTAAGTAGGAAAGGAAAGAAGCAGCATCGATAGATTTTGACACAACTGATCTTGTAAAGCACATTACCTCCGCTGGCCCCGCCGGAGGATTGACCACCACTACCGTTGCGACCGCCCGAGGGTTGCCCACCACTGCCGCTGCGGCCGCCCGAGTGTTGGCCACCGCCACCGCCGCGGCCGCCCGATGATTGGCCAGCGCTTCCGCCGCGGCCGCCCGATGGTTGGCCAGCGCTTCCGCCGCGGCCGCCCGATTGTTGGCCACCGCTACAGCCACGGCCGCCCGATGTTTGGCCACTGCTACAGCTGCGACCGCCGTACGGTTGGCCACCGCTACAGCTGCGACCGCCGGAGGGTTGGCCACCACTACCACCGGAGGGTTGGCCACCGCTACGTTGTTCGCCGCCGCCGCCGCCGCCACAGGACTAGCCACCTTTTTGGCCCCCGCCATGCCGTGCCCGCGCAGAGAGAGTGTGTGGTGAGTGGAGACACAGACGGTGAAGCGTGTGCGTTGTGGAGAGATGAGTTCTTTAGGAGAGCGATGGAAGGAACCAAGTAGCTGGTACGCTCGCGAAGATCAGTTTCTGGTTTTTGGGTGTAGCAAGGCTCCGGCCGGCAGGACGGCCCCGAGCAGGCTCCTGTTCCGGGAAAACTGAAAATGACTGCTAGCTGTGAACTTGAGTGGAGGAGTACTGGACGACTTCCCTTGACCAGTGCACGTGAAACCCTAGCTCAAAAATGGCAGCAGGCTTATCTATCTCTCGTATAAAGCAGCCCGATAGTCTGAAATGGAAACTCAATTATGCAATGCAACAACCGCTCTTCACGCTGCAACGTGTCGATCTCCAGACTCCAGGCATGATCGAGTACCCTGTTCCAGCGACTGACTCGAGGTTGTACATCAGCTGCTGAAGACGATCGAGAGATTCACGTACGTATGCGATCCATGGCTCGCTTGGTCTAAGAGCATGTCTAACAATCCCCTAAAAGGTCCAAACCTGTAAAAGAACCGCCGATATATGGGGTAGAGCTCTACCCGGCCGTCTAGCAGACCCCGTAAATCAGCCCCTCGTATCGAATTTTTTCAGTTTTGGCTACGGGGCGGCTCTTCGCCCCCTACTTATGCGGGGTGGGAAGGGGAATAGAGGGCGAAACCTGCATCCCATTTCAGCTAGGGCGCGCGGACATTTCAGATTTCGCACCCGTTTTCCCCCTCGCCGCCGCCGTAGCCACCCGCGTGCCGCCGCCGGAAACCTTCAGATCCGGGCCCCTCCGCCGGCCGCCGAGCCGCGCCGCGCTGCGTCCACGCCCGCCGCACCCCCGCCGGAGATCCGCGCGCCCTCGGTGAGTGCTCCCGCCACGTTCCTCTTCGTTTTCGCCGGTACAATCGATGTGTTTGGAGGTTGATCTATGCATCACGGTGGTAGATGGCTTCGGAGGATGTGCATATGGAGGATTTGGTGGATTCGACGACCGATTGGTCCTCGTCGGATTCCGACGATTCGGACCTCGACGAGGTGCTGAACGATGACGACATGGAGATGATGCTGGTCCTGTTCGGCATGAAGCAAATGGAGGACCGCGCCAAGCTGCTAGATCAGAGAAAAGGATCCACTATGGGGCGTGTGTGCATTCCGCGGAACCGCGCACTCGGCCACGAACAGCTGATGCAAGATTATTTTGCCGAGGTACCGACCTATCCTCCCTGCCTCTTCCGTAGAAGGTATCGAATACATAGGAGTTTGTTCGAGAGAATCGTCAGAAATTGCGAGGCAAATTGCGATTACTTCAAGCAAAGGAGGAACGCTGCCCATGTCATGGGATTTAGCCCATTTCAAAAAACATCAGCCGCCATGAGGGTGATTGCATACAGTATCCCAGCAGACTATACCGATGAGTACCTTCGCATTGGTGTACAAACAACCACGGATTGCGTGCGTATGTTTGCCAAGATGGTGATCAAGTTTTATGGTGAGACGTATCTCCGAGCTCCAGATGAGCAAGATACAAAGAGACTCATGGAGATCAATGAAAAGAGGGGGTGGCCGGGGATGCTTGGTAGTTTGGATTGCATGCATTGGACATGGAAAAATTGTCCAAAATCATGGCATGGAATGTATTGTGGCAAAATCCGTGATGCTACCATTGTTCTTGAAGTTGTGGCCTCGCAAGACTTATGGATTTGGCATGCTTTTTTTGGACTGCCGGGGACACTCAACGACATCAACATCTTGAATAGATCCCCTTTATTTGCAAGACTAGTTAAGGGTGAAGCTCCAACTTGTAACTACAAAGTTATGAACAATGAATACACCATGGGGTACTATCTCATAGATGGTATTTACCCTAACTATGCAACTCTTGTCAAGTCCATTAAAGAGAAAAAGGACAGGCCTTTGACAAGAAAAGAAGCTTGGTTCTCCAAAAATCAAGAGGCATGCCGCAAGGACATTGAGAGAGCTTTTGGTGTTTTGCAAGCAAGGTTTGCCATTGTCCGGGGTCCTGCAAGGTTTTGGGACAAGGAAACTCTTATTGAAATCATGACATGTTGTATGATTCTTCACAACATGATCATTGAAGATGAGAGAGGGTTGAACTTGCCATGTTTCTATGACAATGTTGGCACCCGAGTGCAGCCCCAGCGGAACCCTGATCGGATTGAAGGTTTTCTTGCAGCTCATCGCAGCATTGAAAAGGTATATAAATGGATAGTGGGGATTTGTACTGTTTACCAGCTCTTTCTCTCCGCCGCCGCCGCCATTGTCGATCTCTGCTTCCTGCTCCTCTCGTGCGTAGCCCCCAGGCACAGATTTGTAGATGCGCGTGAAGCACTTTGCGGCTAAGAACACCATGGCCAAGGGAAAGACAATGAACTCCGCGACTAGCTGGGTGCCCTCTGCCATCATGCAGAAGGAGGTGGAGAAGGCCAGGACGGATGGCCTCATCTCCAGCAGCGACTCCATCAAGTTCCCAAGCACCGAGCGGATCCCTCAGCCCCCGAGTGGTTATCGGGTGATGTTCCTCTCCTTCCTCTTCCGTGGACTGTCTCTTCCTGCCCACGAGTTTCTTCGTGGGCTTCTTTTTGTTTATGGTGTGCAGCTTCACCAGCTCACACCTAACTCCATTCTCCATATCGCTTGCTTCGTGACTCTTTGCGAGTCATTTCTGGGGATTGAGCCCCACTTTCTTCTTTGGAGATATATCTTCTGGCTCCGCCCCAACGTTGCTTTAGCCATCAAACCCGAACTGGGCGGTGCTGTCATCTCTGTGCGCCCTGAGGCGCAGTATCTGGAATTTTCCATGTTTGCATCAGTCCAAGGTTGGAGGACCAAATGGTTTTACATCCGCAAGGCCTCCTCTGAAGACCAGTATGGCCTAGCCCCCTTTGACGCCTCCAAGGAACTGAAGAAATTGGCATCGTGGGATTCGCCTCCCACAGATGCTGAGATGGAGCAAATTGCTCCTCTATTGAACCGCATCCAAGCTCTGAAAGGAGGTAAAGGAGGCGCTTTGTCGGGTATTCAACTTATGGCGTTCTTTGTGCAACATCGAGTTCAACCCCTGCAGCATCGCCTTTCCAAACTTTGGAGCTACTCTGGCTTGGTGGATCCTTCTCACATCTCTGGAGATCTAATGGAGAAGCAAGAAGTCGACAAGCGAGTTAGGAGCCTCACCAAGCTCACCAAGGATCATGCGGTTGCAGAATTGGCCGCTAATTATTTCGACTCTGTGCACCCCCTACCCAAGGTATATATTTGCTTGCTTTGTACACTTGTTGTCGAATTCATCAGTTTCGAGCTGTGTTTATCCTTGTATCGGTTACTTTACTGACTTATTCGTTTGTAGGACCATCAATTCCTCGTTTCACGCCCTCCTCTTCCAGAGGAAGGGCCTCTTCCGGCTGATCTGGCTTCTTCTGTATCTGAAGCCCCCGAGGCTGAAGAAAATCAGGACAGAGATGAAGCCAAAGAATTAGAAGAGGATACCAGCTCAACGACATTGCCTCCTCCTGCGCTTTCTGAAGACACTGGTGCAGACAAGAAGAGGAAGCGTGTCGACGAGTTTACTTCTTCGAGTACCTCTATGCAGAGAACAACGACTAATGAAGCCCCTGTTCTAGAAGAAGATGTTGAATTCTTCGACCTCATGGCATCGTAAGTGTTCTGCGAGTTCTGCGATTGCACTGTACTTGCTCTCTTTCTTTCGGGTTGTATATAACCTGTTTCCTCTTGCAGCGATGACGAAGAGCCACAAAGGGATGCTACGGCTGCTCCTTCTACTCAAGCTGTAATTGCTGATGAGCCTTCCGCACAAGAAATTGAGCCGGTTGTGCAGGCGCCAAGGACCACCAGGGCTTCTGTCAAGAAGATTCCTGTGACCCGAAGCACCAAGCGGTCGAAAAGATCCAAGGAAGCCGACGTTTCTCTTGAAGCCCACGAATCCGCGGTCTCCCCTGGTGATGTGAGTAAATGTCCCTGACTTAGTTTCCTTGCGTAATCTATACTCTTACGCGTCCTTTTTCCCAGGCATTGATGAAGAAATTTGTTGCATTGGGCACTGAATGTGCTGAGTACCTAAAGGTTGCTAAAGCTTCCGAAGGTGAATTCTTTATCCTGTTTTTGCTTGTCCTGTATGCTTCTCTTTGTTTTTTGTTTGACTTCTCCTTTCCTTTCTTTGCTGGACTGCAGATGCTCTAGCATCAGCCAATGCTCGCATTGCATCTCTGGAAGCCAAGCTCAGTGCTTCGCGAAAAGCCTTTGATGTTGCGACCGCTGCCAAAGCAAGTGCTGAGAAGTCGCATAAGTCGGCACTGGCTAAGGCGAAGAAAGCGAAGAAGGCTTTGGCCGATGCTAACAAAGAGCATTTCCAGCGAGAGCAAGCCGTGGATGAGCGTCTTCACACGATGTCTGCTACTGCTGGAGGTACATACTCACCTTGTCCTCTTCTTCGACTGCTGTTGCTTTCTTGCACTTGCTAACACTTTCCTTTCCTGCTTTTTCCTTGTCCCCTTTGTTGTACAGGATTTACCAAGGTGTCTTTGTCGACTCTGCAACCGGGTGATGATCCTCTGATGACCGCGGTTAACTTACTCGAAGCAAACTGGATATCTGTCCAGGAGATCTTTGAGTTGGTGAGCCGCGTTCTTATGCGGATGTTCGTCGGGTTGTGGCCCAAGCAAAAGGCGGAGGTTCCGAACAATGACTTGAAGAAACTTGCCGAAGCCTTCGATACGACTGACAACCCCATCCTCCAGCTGAAGGGGCTTTCTTTGAAGCGAGGTGCTGAGGGTGCTATCGCACTTTCTTATGCACATGGTGCAGATTTCGACTGGGAGAAGGTTAGCTCTCCTCATGGTCGCACCCGCTCAGAGTTAAAGGCCTTCTTCGAGAAGGCGAAGAAGTTTGTGCCCGCCCTAGTATCGATTATTTCTCCTTCGGCGGCTTCCGCGACTTCTACTGCGCCAACTCCCTTGACTCCAGCGATGGAAGAGCCCGCGCCTCCTTCAACTGCTGGCATTGCTTTTGCCATGCCTTCCTCCGCCACGGAGCAAAATGCTGAGGTGGCGTAGATTCGGCCTCTTATTGTAATTTTCAATTTCTACTTTTTGGTGTAAAACCTTTAGTCGTGTGCAACCCAAGAACTTTAGTCAAAGGGTTTGCATCTATGTAAATATGCTTCTTTTCTATTATATCGTGTTGGCTTCTGAAATGCTTCTCCTTTCTTTTCTTTTGGCTTCCAGTCTATGCGTATTGGTGATCCTCCAAGTCGCAACCAGGCTCCCTCTGGTGCTTTTGAGTCTAAAGCTTCGTCGCCTCCTCGCCGCTGCTGTCAATGCGCTGAGTATTCTTCAAGGATTTCGGATCTTGAGAATCGCTTGACTTTAGCCAAACGCCAGGCGCAGATGACTATAGACAAAGCTAGCAAAGCTTGTGGTTTGATGAAACAGATATCTGTTCTCGACGATAAGGTGTCTAGTCTGATGGCGAAGATTGTGCATCATGAAGAATGCGACTCTTTTGTCATTGGCATTATCGAGTCTGCCTGCGAAATATTGTGATGTAAGATTCCTTGTGACTTCTCTTTTTCCCTTTTGTTCCACTGCTGCTTTGTGATATCCTTTGTCATCTTAGGCACTTGTTTGGATTTTGTGGCTGAAGATCGTCGGGTTGCCGAGCGAAATACGGCTCTGGAGAAAATGTCAGCGGGTATTGAGTTTGTGGTCTGATCCTCGCCGCCGCCATGCTATCGTATTGCTTCAGGACCGCGCCCAGCATATCGGCGAGTCAGTTGATGGTTGCCAAAGATCTCTCATAACTATGCATTCTGTCATGCTTCCTCGCAATCCTCTGCCTGGAAGTTTCCCACTGCTTCTCGATACTTTTAGATCCAGTCAGCGTATTCATCGGCTAATAGAGCTAAACTTAGTGGCAGGTGCCAATTTTGCTCTTGGGTGGATGCGTAAGTGGTACCCAAGACTTAATTATAGCTCTATGTCACTGAGCTATCCTCCAGGTGGAGCTAGTCTGCGAGTACATCTGGAGAGTACCTTGCAGCCTGCTCGAAGGATTATAGCTAGGCTGTTGCGAGAGGATGCCGCGTTTTTCCGCGAGTATCACTATTTAGATCCTTTAGGTGTAGACGATTCTGACAACCCGATGCTGTAATGCTTGTGTATATGTGGAACGCGAGAGTTTCTTATTTCACGACTGTATGTCCAAAATTTGTTCTCAGAGCGTTTTGTATGATTTGTGCGTTTGCCGCATTTTTCTTTTGAGAGATCCGTAAACTCGAATATGAGGAACGTTTTGTCTTTATTATGCTTGTAATGTAAGATACATGGGGTGACCCAAGAGATCCGGCCTATGACCTGTGTTCTGGATCTAGAGGGCATTGCCCTGGGATGACTCGTGGCTTTTACAGCCTTATTCTTCTACTCTACTTTGTTGTTCTTGATGCTTATGCCATCGTGGCCTTCTCTTCTTCTTCTGTAACTTTGTCTTCTCCTGATGCTTCTAATCGTGGTTTCTTCGTCTCTGGCTCCGCAGCACGTCCTTCGGGTAACTTAACGCCTTCCGTAGTCGTGCTTTTCACCTTTTCTGCATAGTTGGCTATCATGCCAAAGTTTTGCGCCATCTTGTGGAACTCCTTGTCGCATAGGTCTGAAACCTCGAAGCTTCCCTTTACTGTGATGATTCCCTTTGGTCCTGGCATCTTGAGTACTAGATACGTATAGTGAGGCACTGCCATAAATCGCAAAAATGCGGGTCGCCCGAGGATCGCATGATATTGAGATGGCCAGTCCATGACCTCGAAGTCTAGCTTTTTTCTTCTGTAGTTTTGTCGGTTGTCGAAGCAGACGTTGAGTGCTATCCGGCCTAGTAGATAATTGGCACTTCCTGGTACGATCCCATGGAAGGAACAGTCTGTTGGTTTCAGAAACTCTAGTGATATATGCATTGCTCTGAGTGTTTTTACATATATCAAATTAATTTCACTTCCCGCGTCCATGAATATTCTGTCGACATCATACGCGCCGATTTGAGCTTTGAGTACCAAGGGCGCATTTCCCGGCCGAGGTACTGTTATAGGGTGATTTTCTCTGTTGAACTCGATTGGTTGTTCTGACCAGTGTAGATATTCTGTTGTAGCTGGAGGTGAAGTAACTGCTAGATTAACTTGTCGGATAATGCTTTTTTCTTCTTTGTTCGACTTGGGCATGGGTTGTATCATTGCTGTGATGTGCCCTTTAGATGGAACGTACCCTCCGTCGTCATCGTGTCCCTGGTTTGGCTGGTCTTGTCCTTGAGGAGCTCCATTGTTCCCTTGTTGATTTGTGGGAGGCTTGTTGTTTCCTTCGTATCCTTGTCGCTTTGCTTCGGTTTGCTTACTTAATGCTGCTTCTTGTAGCTTCAAGAATGTTGTGCAATCTTTCATTACATACCTGGATACTCGCTTTCCATCGACGAATGATGAGTGTATATGACAAGGCCCGTTTAGCATATCTTCTGGCGATGGGTTGTACTCTCTGGATTCTTTTGTGGGAAATTTTTTATAGTCCTCTTTTCCGTAGCTTCGATATCCCGAGCCTCTGCGATCACTCCCTTGGTAGTTGTTGTGCTTATATCCTGCGGCTACTTGGCTGTGGGAGTCGTAGTTGTCGTAATTGCGGGACCTTCTTCTTTGGCTTCCATATCTGTTTCTTCTATCGTCCTCTGGTGATCGCGTCCTCTTGTTGTTGCATGCGTCTTCCCCGTCTGCGAATCTGTTTGCTACGTCCATAAGATCTGACACTGTTTTCGGCTTGATTCTACCAATCTCTTCGACTAGGTCTCTTCGCCTTAATCCAATTATGAACGCGTTTATTGCTCTTTCGTCTAAAACTTCGACTGCTGAGTTTTTGATAAGGCTCCATCTTTGGATGTACGCCCTTAAGGTTTTGTCGCGTTGTTGTACACATGCTTTGACTTCTTCTATCGATGCCGGCCGCTTGTATGTCGACCTAAAGTTTCTTGTGAATTGCTTAGTGAGATCTTCCCAATTTTCAATGGTTTCCTTCTCTAGTTTGCTCAACCATGACCTTGCTGCGCCGGTGAGGTGTAGTTGCAGACTTTGCATTGCTGTTTCTTTGGTTCCTCCCAATATTTGTACTGCTTGTAGATAATCTGAGAGCCACGATTGTGGTTCCTGTGATCCATCGTACTTTTGTTGATCATGAGGTAGTTTGAACCCCTTGGGTACTGGCGTGGTGCGAACCCCGCGGGTAAAGCACGATGCTCCCATCTCATTTTCGTCGTCTTCATAGCCATGCTTTCTGTTTGGAGATCGAGATCTTCGGGTTCCTCCATGTTTTGGGCTCCCGTGGTGTCTTGGTGATGGCGATCGAGATCGTCGACTACTACTTCTGTGCCGAGGACTATTGTGACAGCGAGGTGACCTTGACTTGTGTGTTTCCTTGTGGTGATATGCCTCCTCTCCTTTTGCTGATAGCTTGTTGCCCACCATATTTAGTCCGTTCAGCGCTGCTCTATGCATATGTTCCCTAGGGTCCCCTGGACTTGGTCGAGTTGTAAGCAGATACGCTTGAGCTGCCACTAGTGCTGCTTCAGGGGTTTTTGGTACGATGTTTCCCTGCTCGTCGACCGATAGGAAGGACGAGTCGAGATTTTTGGAGATACTTTGCCTTTCTGAGTACTCGAGGTTTTCGTACCTTGAACCATGTCGACGATTCCTCCTTGCGTTAGTATGTGATGCGTCGCTTCGTGCTCTGCGAGCGGCGTTGCTGGTTGCAATGGCTGAATCTTTTCTTTTTTGTATCTCTATTTTCTCCTTTGCTAGTTGTTTTGCCTGTTGCCTTAGGGCATAGTGATACCCCAGGAGCATATCCTTGATGGAATTTGATGGTATCGGTGTGCCATGCTCTACGGCTTCCCTTATTACTCTCCACTCGTCGACTGATAGGCAAATTTTTTCCCTGGTTGTGAGGGATTCTGTTGTTTGCCCTTCTGCTAGATAATTTGCTCCTCTATCGATATTTGCTGGGTTTAACACTGGATTATTGTTTTCGTCGAATTCTTCTGAATTGTCTCCTACAATGGCGAGCATCTGGCATTGTTTGCCGATTTTATTATTAAAGCTTGAGAAGATCGAGTCATCATCTTCAGAAAGCTCTAACCCTGTCTTCCACGTGTCTGTTGACTTGTCTGAGATATCGTCGTGGCAGATCATGAGATCTTTGAGTTGGACCCCTAAGTCAAAATTTCCCATTGTTTCATCGTCTTCTGCGATTTTTTCCTTTGTGTACTTCTCCTAAGCTGACCGCCGAGTTTACCTCGCTGGAAGAGCCTTCAGAATATTCCATCATTGCTACTGTTTCGGGCTCACTTGCCGACGGATCTGGTTTCGCCGGATCTGAAAGGCGAGTCGAACCCGAAGGCCCGATGAAGATGCTTAGACTTCCGATTGTCAACTCCATCTCTTGATTTTCGTCGATTCCTGTACTGCTGTTGGCTAAAAGCGAAAAAGCCGTCGAATTCATGATTCCAACGCCCAGAGTCCCCACGGTCGGCGCCAATTGACGAGGGTTAACTCAACAAATGTCCTAGATGAAGGACTTAGGATCGGAGAGATAGGGCGTCGGATGAACTCGAAGGTAAAGTTAGTCGAAATAGGTGTATATCGAAAGTAAACTTGGGTGTTGAACCTGGCTTGCTTTCAATCTGGCCTACACCGTCCCCTCCTGGCCCCTATATATAGGTAGCCAGGTCTGGAGGATCGGGTATGGTCCGATACAGATTACAATATCGACATACGGTAAGAACTCGTATCTCGACTATCATTACAATTGGGCCTAGCTAAACGGGCCTCAGGATACTCAACTAGCAGGCTCTATTAGCTATACCCTTGTCAGCGGAGACTCATCACCAGCTCACCCAAGATCTGATTGATCACCACTGGCAGTTGCATGGCCAATGAGTTTTTACATTCATTTCCTATTGTTGTATGTGTGAAGCAGTTATCTTGATTGTTTGATTGCGGGAACATTTGTTATTTGTTTAATTCTTTCATTAGAACATTTGTTGGCAGTTCCGAAAAACATTATTGTAATAATTATGACGATTATTATGTGATTTAAAACTTTTATTCAATGTGGATGTTGTATTGGTTCTAATATCCAATTTATCTAAGACCCTGTTTTGAGGGGTTGGAAACTCGTCCGAGCTAGCAGTCCCCGTATCCCTACCTCATAAAACAGAATATTCTGTTTTACGGGGTGGGGATACGAGGACTGCTAGCTCGGACGAGTTTTCGGCCAGTGAAAAATGAATACAGGACCCTCTACTCGCGTTTTACGGGGCAGAAAAATAGAAGATCTGTTAGACATGCTCTAAGTATCGATCCTGGCATTGTTGAGATTGTTGAGGTGAAGGAAAACTAGATTGCGGAGAGTATATCAGTTACTCCAGTCGCTTTCTTTTTTGTTTTGATTGCGTTAGGCAGTTTCAGGCAGCATCGTGTATTACCCGATCGTCTCCTATATATACTGGTAGCCTTGACATGGGATGGCATGTTCGAGTTCTGGGCATGGTGGTGCTAGACACAATCGATATCTCGGTGAATAAAAGGAAGAAGAAGAATACAAAAGCTAGGCAGTTGTTCGTAGCACCAAAACCTGCCTCCGCTCTGAACTTTGGTTCTATGAAAGTCCGCATATCTTGCCATTCATTTTTCCTGGAGTTGCGATCGGTGCAGTGATAATATAGCAGTAGCTAGCACACAACCAACTAACCAAGTACAGTCAAAAGGAAAGGGGCAAATTTTAAAAAAAAGGTGGCATGTGAGCCAGTGTGACTCCCCTCCCCTGCAGCCTGCAGTAACCGGGAGAGGCTTCGCGACAGAGTTTCCATTTTGAGATACACTACACCCCAATCCATGCATGATAAGTGAAACGCGGTGTGAGGGAGGATATGAACGAAACTTCCGCGAAACTCTCTCTCTCTCAAACACAACAGTACAACACACACACTGAGAAGACACAAATAACCGGACTGCAATTCTATTTGTGCAATGCAGATGATGGCGTGCCTGCACCCACTGTATTCCTCTTTTAGAGACGGTGCGCGTCAAACCAATATTAACGAGGCATCATAACATGGAGGCGAAACGAATCGACCGTACCAAATGGGTTGTGGCGTGGGCGGATCCAGCATAAATTTTTAGGGGGGGCAAAATTTGCTAAGTTAAATTTATTTTCTAAGTGGGGGCAAATCACTCATTAGCTTAGGATAATACAAAGAGACCAAAAATTGAGTGGGGGCAGCTGCCCCCATATCTAACACTCTTCATCCGCCCATGGCGTGTAGTCCTATCCAAGTACGCGGCTTCTGCTCGGGAGTGGAGTGGCTTGGCTTCCCCGGTTGCTCCAAGTTCAAGTCAAAGAATAAGGTTAAGGGCCCGTTCGGGATCAATTCACTCCGCTCAACTCTGCCTTAACTAGGAGCGTTTGTGGAGCTCGGTTTTACGAGCTCCGAGGAAATGAACTATAACTCTCTGCTCCGGGAGACTGGTTGCGGAGCTGAGCGCATCCGAACAGACCCTAAGTGCTTGTTGGTCGTTGTCACGTCTGACATTTACATGCGAGGGCCAAATTCGAGATGCACGCTGTAATTTTTCAGTTTCACATGATTCATACCCAAAGATACATCATACTCCCTTTGATCGGAAAAAAGTGTCGGTGTTATGCTAAGTTGTACAAAAAAATCATCCGACACTCTTTTTCCAGGGAGTATATTTTTAAAATAACTACATCAGGATTTAACATTAATTATTTTTAGTCAACATGCATCATAAGTCAGTTCATTTTTTTACAAACTGAGATTCGACCGAGAAATATCCATACAAGTATTCCGTTTACAGACAATGATTCATAAGATTTTTAACAATGTTTACAAAGTGTCCAACACAATTTGTCACATGATATTCAACAATATTCATACAAGATATGTACAGAATCCATAGAGGACTAGCAGTAGAGATTCACACTAGATTCAACGGAATCATTGATGTTTCATCCATATGTCATCGACCACAAGGCATCAATATTCACAAAAACCTCTTACTAGCAAGATTCTTTAGAGTATCATTGATGTTTCATCCACAGTAACACAGATTCATAGAAGAAATCATCAAATTTCAAAGATATACAAGATCCAATTCACACTCAATAACCAAAACAGAGATTCATGCATTATTCACCCCTAACATCCCGGATCGATAGAGGTGTCAAGATTATAAAAAATCATAGAAGAAATCCATGAATGAACTGAATAAAAGAGAAAGATTTGCATGCAAGAACGGTAAGAATCACTTATGGGAGGAAAATGGACAAAAAAAAATCATGAACTATCAAGAACACTCTTTCCAGAGCTGGATCAAGATCTGTGTATCCTAAAGGGACGAAGACCAGGAAAACATTATCGAGGACATCATCTTTGATGGAGATGACGATGTCACCTCGTTGTTTCTGAACAACTCCAGTGAGGGAGATGACCAAAATCGAAGAAATGGCTCCGATGAGGGAGAAGGCGCCGGTGAGGGAGAAGGCGCTGGCTCCAATGAGGGAGAAGCTGACGGCTCCGGTGGAACCTTGAATATTACAAAGTCCGGCGAGGTATATGTGTATTAATTAATTAAGCCTCTGCTGTATAGATGGATTATTTGATTTGTGTATATACATATATTAACGCTCTTTCTTCTTTTAGCCCTCTGGATCGAGCCACTCTTCTGTAAATAAAAGAGGTCCGGCCAGAAGGTTGGAAGAACGTGAAAGGTACAAGATCGAAGAAATCTGTGAAGATGGCGAACTAATTGCTCCCGCGGCTCACGCAAATAAATTTACAAGACAATTCAAGATTGATCTTAAGAAATTTATCTCGGTATATTATATATGAGTGCAGTCCATTCAAGTAGCATGTCAAGAGGTTCCTGCCAAACCTAAGACATTGTGAAAGATTGATTTTGGAGTCGAACATATTTTAGGGCCTTAATGAATTAAGTTTTGATGTTCAACAAAAAGTACCAAATCTAAGGCATAAGTCTTGAACACCATATATGTAATTTTTGGGTGCTTGGTATATATGAGCATTGTATTAAGATATTAAGTGCTAAGCACCATACTTGAGAGGCTTGCCTTCTAATGTTGCTGGTATTAAGTTTATGTGGCAACCTATTATTTGAAGGGACAAATTACGACTCTGGAAACAAAACATATTTATGTTCTCTCATTAAGCGCACGCATAAGCATGGGTATATATCTTATTCAAAAGAGAACAAACTGCACTCATGGGACCGTTGCAACACCATCTCCCCATGAAATTAAGAAGGGTTTGTTTCTTTGATGGAATGATGTACAATAGTCAATTAGTTCAATGGTACTTAATTGATCGTAACTTATTGTCTCCGTATAAGTTTCAACAAAGAAATGAACTCATAAGTTTCCTAATAAGCATAAGTTTATGGAGCTCCTAAGTTAAAGAAGTTCCATTTTGAGATGGAGTGGCATATTGTAGTAGCAGGGTTCTACGGTAGTTAATTGACTGCAATAATCCTTTTGTCTCGTGTGCAATTTTATTGCAAAGTAGGCTTATAAGTTTTATCTTAGATTAAGGGGGAGAATGTTAGATTGATCGGCAGGCCAAATATGAATGCAAAGAGTTGGCAAAGCCAACTTTTCTAGGTGCCCTGATTGAGGGCAAAGACTGTGGGTACCTGTGGTACTGTGCATGCATATATAAGGGGGTGTCCCTTCGGGATGAACTAAGTGAGAAAAAAAGAGAAGAAATGAGAGGACTGGACGCCTCTCTTACCCCAAGCTGCCCAATCTCAACATGAGCATAAGAACCACGGGAAGGACCTCACCAGCATCTCCTACATGTTCTAGGAGCTGTGCTAAAGGAAGAAGAAGCCCCAGATGCCATCTCCTGCAGCAAGATATGTTTTTTCCTAATTTTTCCTCTTTGTGGTTCGAATCTTGAGCTAGTTGATCCAAGGGATCCAACAAATTGTTCACAACACCCAAAAGCCTCACTCGACTCTGAACTTTGGTTTTCTCAAAGACCACATCTCTTGCCATTCATTTGGCTTGGAGTTACAAAAAGTCTGGAACACATACAATACAAGAGAACCTTTTCAGATTTTGTGTTCTTTTGCAATATATGATCATAGGATGATTAAAAAAGACAAAATATATATGAGTTCTTAAACATGTTCAAACACAGAAGGTGGTGTCCGCACATGTGCACTGTGATTGTAAACATAAAAACAGTCACAAAATAACGCCCCTTCACGAAATTACATCTACTATATACTAAAAGCACAATACGGGGGTCTAAAATAGAGACACCACATTAATCCACATCAATAAAATTAAATTTGACAGTTAGATCTAAAATATGTGGCTATGATTTAAAGATAATAAAGGTTACGTAAAACTATATTTAGTACAAACATCTGTCTGTTGTGTCACGTATGAGAAATTAAATGTAAATAAAAAAATCAGAAAAGGTGCCGGCCTACACATGCATGTGCGCTCCTAACAACTTGGCCATGCCAAAAAAAAAAATTGCCAGAGATACGAACTAGAAACCTTCTAATCCGTATGCACTTCCATAACGTGAAGCACTTGAAGGGGATAGTCTGTTTAAAAAGGAATAAAAAAAGAAGAGACGGAATCGGCTACAAATCGTGCATTGCTAGGACTCTTGAATAATAGTGCATGCTTTTTTATGGTACTCTCTATCAAAAATATAAAATAATTGTCTTAATTTTATCTACATACACATATAACTAGATCCCACATTTTGGTATGTATAAACTTCCTCGGTGCATAAAAGAGAGTATTTTCAACTTTTTTGAAGAATAAAAATGTTGCAAATTTGACCAAATTTACGTAAAAATATAACAATATTTGTGAAACCAAATAGTTATACGATGGAAATATATTTCATCATGAATCTAAATTTGATGGCATAAACGCTTGGTGCCATTTTAATTAAACATGGTCAAACTTAAGAAGTTTACTCTCCAACAAAGTTAGAAGTGTACTCTTTCGTGGACGAAGGAAGTAAAAAGTTAAGACAATTAATTTAAAACAAAGAGAGTAATAAATATTTGTGAAAAATATACGACTAATAACTACTGCTTATATACCATGACACAAGTTGGGCTATTAATTATTACTCATGCCAAAGGAAAACTTCAAATGATCGAAGGAGACCGCTACACTGCCGTCAAGCCGAGGCATCACGAAATTCACAATATGCTTAAGATGCAATAGATTATGCAGTTTAATTGAATTGTTAATATATAGTATCAAAAGAGAGAGGGTGAGTTTTGCATATTATTAATCACGTTAATATATGCAAGCTACACTAGACCACCCGCATATCTGATGATTACGCCTCACATGATAAAAAAATATACAAACCCACATCTCATATATTAATATGTTTAGAATATCATATTATTTAAACCATTTTAAAATATAGTTTATTACATTTGATATATAAACATTCATTAGGTGGATAAATAGACCACTTTATCTAAATTAGTTTGATTGCTAGGTCAAGAGTTTGTGGCCACATTTTAACGAAAGATTATTAGTCTTCCAAATGTACCTTTAAAATAACTTATTTCTGTGGGATCATATTGTAAGCCCTTGTATAAATAAATTGACTAATAGGGATGAATGTGAACTAGCATACCATATCTTACAAGTTTTAAAATAAAATAAATGGCACTATGGAAAAATTTAGGACGGCCTCACGCTTTAGGCTAACTTCTGTGAAAGGCCAGGACAACTACTTTGTCGATTGATACATTGCTTATTTTAATTTTTCTTTCATAGAACTCCTACAATTTAGTGGTTCGGTCTATGGAAAATAATCTCTCTACAAATAGCCAACTCCCTTAAAATATGCATGCGGTTGCTGCATGGCTGACTAGCTAGATAGAACATGGATAAATATGCTTAAATATAAAGTATATAGTAATCAACATATACATAATAGAGCATTGAGTGTAATGATTTGTACATATGCATGTTTATGTGTTTTGACAAAATGTATATGATTGAGTGTGAGTACGAAAAAGTCATCACAAAACATCTAAATTTTTAATTTGGGTACAAACATAAAATGAGATGCAAATATTTCAGACACTCTTGCCGCACGAAATATAAAATCTTCACAAATTTGAAAATTTATAGAAAATCCATGGATGCTTTATTTTATAATAGGTTGAGTTTAAGCATATGGTCCACATACTCACATTTAGCACACTGATTATTCCTATTAATCGAATATTTTCTATGACTATATTAGGACAATATTCTTGATCCATAATATATTACAGTCACACAATAGGACTAAAATGCGAGATATATTATAATTTTATAGAACAATAAATCATTCAACGGCTGATGCCCTCGCATATGCGAGGGCCACCGTGCTAGTTCTAAATAAAGGCAACGTACTTAGCCCCAAGTTAGACCAACAAAGACTACAAAGGTGCTAATTGTTGAAATATTGGGCCATTTCATATGAGCCCATAGTAGATTTCAGAAATTTCTAGAAATCTCAAAGCCCATGTGTGTAAGCCCATTTGGAATGCAGCCCAAGTTTTTGGCTGCACAAAGGCAAGGGGTGGGAGCTAAGTTTAGTCCCACATGGGAAGTTGGGAAAGATGTAGACCAACATATAAGGTGGGGTGTTGCACCACTTGGTAAGTGAGTGAGAAGAGAAGTGCCACACGCGCGCTCCTCCTCCTCCTCCTCGCTCGCTCGTCTCGTCTCGACTCGACTCGACTCGACACGACACGTCACGACGCGCGCGCGCGCGCCGCGGTCTACTGTAACCGACTCGGACGTGCGACGTGGGCGTGGCCAGTTCGGGTCGCTCCCGGATCGTGGGCTACTGTAACCGACTCGGACGTGCGACGTGGGCGTGGCCCACGTTGCCTAGGGTTTTTCCGCTGTGCGTCCGCGCCTATATAAACTCTTGCCTGGCTACACGCCGTACACACCTGAAACCGATCTAGGGTTTTACCACCTCTCGCTGCTTGCGCCGCCTCCGTAGTCTACTCCATCCCGAGCGCCGGCGTGCACCGGCGAACGGGAGAGCAGGTCTCTGGAACCACTCGCCTTTGCGATCCTGTACGGGAGAGGGCGAATTAGGTTTTTGGGAAGCGCTCTGCGCGACTGCTCAAGCTCTTCATCACGGGTCGTCTTCCATCTAAGTCGGGCGGTGCTGCCTACCGCCGTCTTCATCGCCGTCTGCTTCGACCGGTCTTCTCCAACGTTGTCATCAACAACGTTGCTGCTACGACTACATCTGCAAGCGAACGGTACGTGCGGTCTACTGCTGTTCGTCTGTTCATCATGTTCTGTGAGTACATGTTTAGCTACTGCCTGTTTCCGTTCATCTTGTTGTTCAGTACATCTAGTATGTTCGAGTTACATGTGGTAGTAGCTGCTATTGTCATGTTTAATATTCTGGAATTAATAATGGAAATTGTGCCTAATTATCCAACACTAACGAAAAGCCCCAGGCCAATCAGGATGGCGAAAAGTCGATCATTTTCAGCAATGAGACGGTCATTTTCCGCTATCTCGTCATGCAGCTCATCGTCCGTCGATCTTGCACGGGACACGAGTTTCTTTACCTGTGGTAGCACGTACATCGTTCAGCAATCAAGAGGCAGTTCCCAGGCAAACACATCGGTGGACAACGTAGAGGAGATCATATCAAGCGAAAAAGACAGAAGAAGAGCTATGGATCGACCTGCTTAAGTGCCTTGTCTATCTTCCGGCGCGTCTCGACGAGTGCTGCCATCTGCGTGAAATTCTGAGAACAGAGTTGTAGATGCGCAAAAAAAAAAAAAATTCAACCGACCATTGGGAGATTGAGATTATGCACAAAAACAACTACTGTACTACATGTGGTCTAGCCAACACTACCTGTTCCATCTCAAGAGTCGTCTTGTCGAACTCCATGGTCGCGGCGTGCCGTTCCTTGATTTCATCCACAACGGAAACAACCTGTAAGCCGCGAAACCAATTGCAAGTTCATCAAATTACTAACATGGAGTCACTGATCGAGACATTATTTAGTGAAATGAAACGTGATTATTGACCTGCTCTGGGCTTATTCCCTGCAGCACATTCTCGAACATCTGCACCACGCTGCCGGTGTCCATCACGCGAATCTCCTAGACATGTATTGAGAACGCCACAAAAGTGAGACGGATGAACTGAGAAAACAATATTTTAATTTCCTAATTCCTAGTGCAGTAGAGCTAGCACACTTACCTCATCAGAAAACTTTGTTCCGGTGACTGTTCCTCATACAAAAAAAGGATACACAAGAAGGATTATACACTAAGTTATGGACCAGAAACACAAAGAAGGAAGAAAGCTGAAAATGTTCAGTTGCTGACCTGTGAAAGCCCTCCTCTGAACGACTTCTAGGTACTCTTCCCAGATAGATTTTCGTAGATTCTGTAACATGTAGGAATAACTTAAACTGCACTAGAAAAAAAACACAGAAGGTGTACGAGCTAGATAAGCAGACCTTAAGATCGTTTTCCCTTTCTTTAAGCTTTTTCTTCAGTGCTCTGTAATCAACAAGAGCTAGTTAGATTTCACCATCTTTCACTGAACAAACAAACACATGAATTACCGTGTGTCAAATAAATTTGGACAAGTTGTTTCTGTTTCTCCAACTTATAAACATATCTGATGTGTTCTATACCACGTTGAACACTTAGCTGTACTAAATTAATTACTCTAGATGATCAGTCCACTCGAGAAATGGATCAAGATCTTACCTGGTCGTCGACATTGTTGATGGATCCATGGTCATAAGAAGAGTAACTCGACGACAATTTGACTTTGACAAACTGTTCAGAATTGGAGTCAGTACACCTTGGAAGATCCTGTCCAACTTTGCTTTCATGCTCTGTGTCATCTTCCCCACTTCATCCATATCTTTCTCCATCCTCCCCTTGATCTCTGTAAAGTGGGGGATAAGAGTGCTCTAGTTAGAAATGCAAGACTCTTATCTTAACAAGAAGGAAAAGAAATACAAAGACGATGAACTGAACTGAACTCAACAGGTGGAGTTTGTACCTTTCATAGCATCGGATTCAGTGACTGAACTGAACTCAAGATTGACTTCCTGCATTGGGTACAGAAAGAATAAATTGCAAATAACACGCGGGAAAAGAAATTGATTTTGGGGTGCCAAAATTTGCAAGGAAATAAACACACTATCGTAGAAGAACATTCAAACATGCTCTGACCAAAGGGTCGACAAGAGATGTACCTTCAGTTTCTGAACCATGCTTGCCGTGTTCTCCAGAAACACAGCAACCTCGTTAATCTCCTGGATGTAGGGCTGAGGTCCATGGGCTGAAGTAGCGTTGGCGTTCGGACGCCCCAGCTCAATGTCCATGGCAGAGATCTCGGCCATCGATCGCAGAGAAACCTGCAGTTCCAAGAGATCAGCATCAATATCAATAAGCTTGCCCTATAGTTTATGTGATCAAACGAAACAGAAAGCCGGCAACGAAGAATAGGAACCTACAGGTTGAGTGAGTCTTGTGCAGAAGCAAAGCTGTAGCTGCCGATCGAGGGAGACGAGGTGAAAAAAGAGCTCTGTGGCGCCCTCTTGGCTGCGATCGGTGCGCCGCAGTGGTATATAGCTGTAGGTAGCACATAGCCAACTAACCAAGTACAGTCAAAAAGTAAGGGGCATGTGAGCCAGTGTGACTCCTCTGGCCTGCAGGCTGCATCAACCGGGAGAGGCTTGGCGACAGGGAGTTTCCATTTTGAGATACACTACACTACACCCCATGATAAGTGAAATGCGGTGTGAAGATATGACCGAAACTTCCGCGAAACTTCTCTCTCACATAGCACACACTGAGAAGACACAAATGACCGGATTGCAATTCTATTTGTGCAATGCTGATGATGGCGTGCCTGCATCGTCTTGCCAAGACTGAATCGGTAATCGGTAGCAAAGCACCCACTGTGTTCCTCTCTCTACTCTTTGAGAGACGGTGCGAGTCAAACCAAGATCAACGAGGCATCATAACTGTGCAGATGCATCGGCAGTGCACTGTCAGGGAAGATGCAGATCGCCAATGGAAAGCGCGTCCGAGCCTGGCTGAGGCGGACCAACGAAGGATGCCGGACGTGGCCTACGTTGCCTAGCTAGTTCTTCCCATGGCGCCCACTGGTAATGGTCATACCGACCACCAAAGTCATGTTGATCCCACGGCAAATCGTCTACCTCGGGCTCGTTTCTGTTGTCTGTGTGAAGTTGGCGGCCAACGACAGGAAGCAGACGGTGAGTGCCAAAAGGTGTAGATTTGTCTGTCCGTTACACGAAAAAACGAGAAATCAATGATCGGCTCGCCTTGAAGGAAACCGAATCATAATTCAGGATAATCAGTACAGTGGCGAAGCTAGAGAATAGAGGACCAGAGTGCCTAGTTACCGGTGCCACAGCGGAGAAAACCCAGCTTTAGGCCTTGTTTACTTCTCCGGTATTTCTATCCCCGAAGAATGTGGGGATATGTGGGGATTTGGTGTTCATCCAATACTTCTAAATCCCCTCAAATACTCTTCCCCAAGAATACTCTACCATGATGGAGAGTTTTTAATCTAGCCAAAAATACACTAGAGTGGAGGGGATTTGTGGGGATATCTCGAGATTATCCTCTCAAAACCCGAACTATTAAACAACCTATCAGGAAATTTCCGGGATACGAAATAATCCCTTCCCATCCCCTCAAATACCCTAGAAGTAAACAAGGCCTTAGGAGGCGCACATGTGGTGAAAGAATTGGATTTTACATAGAAAACAATTCAATCCAGGCATCTATTACATCTTTTTTGTGAATAGTACTATAGCATTAAAAGAAACAGCGATCAGTATAAAGCACCCCAAGAAAATGACACAACAAGATCCTTGAGAAGCTCTTCATCTTCAACCTATAGGCAGTGTAGATGGCGCGCTGCCGCTCCTCTCTGAGTTGGCTTGACGTTGTTGGTTGCGGATGAGAAGTTATCGAATAGACCAAAAAGACCATATTCGTCCTGAAGACGGAGAAGAAGGAAGAACTGACGATGAAGCTCCTTGACGATCCGAAGATCCCCACAGCCAGACGAAATCCTCGAAAACCACACCACTCCACAAGCCTCTCGATGTTACTGTCGAGATGGGGTTGAAGTCGGGGAGACCTTATTGCATGAGGCGCCACCACCATAAACTGAGCGCCACCCCTACAAACCTTGACCCTAAAAACAGAGAACGAAGCCCTCAAAACAGGGGACGGAGCCCTCCCGCCGATGAGGGTCGAGATCCACCGCGCCTCCATGGCTCAAAGGCCACAGGAACGAGGCGATCTGCGGCGGAGCCGGCGAGAGGCAGGAGGAGATCTAATCTACTAGGTGTCTCAGGCATATATTACTTTCGTTCTAAAATATAAGCTTTTTTAGAATGCTAAATTAGCTATCTCTTGTATTTTTGGAACGGAGGCAGTATTATGTATAGAACAGTGTAACGAATGCTTGACATTTTCTTGAAAAAATAGCTTTATATGGGAAATTTTGTGTTTGGCATTTTCTAAGCAACCTTCAGATTACAGAAATCCTGCAACCAGCTCACACCATTATTGGGCTCCATTAAGGCCCACCAGTAACCTAATAGCTATGCCATTTGTGGCCTGCCAACCCTAGGTAGGAACATTCCCATTTAACAGAACACAGAAAAAATAAAAAAAGGGGGAACATTTGGTTCCTCTCGACAAGAAAATCTTGGCAGCTCTATTCGGTGACGATGACGACCGGCCGGTTAGCTAGCAGCCGTTGCAGCCGCACTTGTGCTGCACAACGTTGCACTTGCCGGTGGGGTCGCAGTTGAAGTTGGAGCAGCAGTTGGTCATCTGGCATGTGCTGGGGTTCGAGCTGGAGCAGCACCGGCACTGGAGGCACACCGGCGCCCCCGCGGCCAGCGTCCCTAGGCCTGCCACGCCGCCACCCGGGATCGCCGTCAGAGCATGCTCCGGTGGCCACACCGGCACCATGTCCGTATCCCACGCTGGCCATTAGAAACAACGATGACAACAAAGCTCTATAAACAATCACATGTACACCTTATATATGTCGAGATGTTACGCGTGTCATACCTTCAGCTTGTGGGGTAGCGATGAGTAACGCGGTGGCGGCGAGAGCGATGGCCATGCAGATCAGCTTGAGGTTACTTGCCATGGCTAATTTGCTCTGTGGACGGTCGAGAGGATCGAATGTTTTTGGGGACAGAAACCAAGGAATAGTTTGCTGGGATTGATCTGCTATGTGCCTATGTTGTTGGTGACAATATATACACGAAAAGATGGTACGGTGTGCCATAAGGCCAGCATTCAGTTCGACCAATTTTGGACTTTTTATTAGCATTGAATTCGTTCCTGAGATTAAACCGATGGATAGATTGAGTTTTTAAAGTCATTAAAGAGTTGCCTCCGTTTAGTGTAGCGGATAGATATTTCTTGCCTGAACGCTATACATATTTTAATTGCATGGCTAAATATATACTAATTCGTTTCATGCTTATCTCTAATTTCCTTAGTTACATGTCACTGACTAGGCATGGCATCACTACAAGATTTTTTGCCAGAGTATAGAAAAGCACAAAATACTCGGCGGAGTCTTTGCCAAATGTAACACTCGGCAAATGCCATGTCGGTAAAGCAAGTTTGCTGAGCATTTTCCCTCGAACACTCGGCATAGACTTGCCTAGTGTTTATTGCAGTACTCACCTACTCGGCAAATATTTGTTTTGCGTGTGCGATAGAAAAAGGTGGCAATTGTTTGTCCAGTATTTTACCGTTAGCACTCAACAAGACATGTGTTCAAAATAAATAAAATGGTTAACGCCATGGATGGAGCCACCACAGTGGACGAGCCTCATACCGCCTTTTATGAAGGCGGCATACGACAACCTAGGTGGCCCGGTTGACCTCCCCGTGTTGGGGTGGATGCTACCGGAGCTAGGAAAGAGAGCATGGATATAGCCTCAGCAGCTCCTCCCCACGAGGAAGAAGGAGAGCGCTCCCGCAGAGTCGACCATGATGCCGCTCCCACGGCATCGACCACGAAGCACATCGGCCCGGTCCAGACCATGCTAATCCGCGTGTGTGGCATTTGTAGCGTCGGGTGGTGGTCGCATAGAGATATGGGGATAACCGGATAAGGAGAGATGTTATTTGTCATGACAAGATGCACATCTTTTTAGATATTCGGGTGATTATAACAAAGTATGCATGGATTTGGTAAGGTAGAAAATCAACTTAAGTCATACATGATGCATCTTGTGTGAAGGTTTTTTTTAAAAAAAATACCATATTGGGAAACCAAGTCACATAATGACTATGTGCGCAAGCTTTCCAATTTTTATTTTTTTGAATTTTCCTTTGGTTCAATTTAAAATTCGGTCAAAACGTGTTGAGTGTCTTGTATAAAACACTCGGCAAAGTTTATTTGCCAAATATTATGTGTATGCTCAGTGTAACACTCAGCAAAGTTTCAGATATTTTGAGTATTTTTGTTTGCCGAGTGTTACACTTAGCAAAGATTCTATTTACCGAGTATCCATTTTGGCCGAGTGTTTTCTACTGAACACTTGGCAAAAGCCTTGTTTGCTGAATTTTAAAAAAAATGTCGTTAAATACATTACACGATAACTTTCATTTTCCCGGTAGTGCCTAGTCAATCGATTTCCTTATCCACTAACTAACAGCCATACAATCCTATTGCCCTAACGGTTTGGTCGCCTCGTTTCTCATACTATCACTTCTCTCGTGTTGAATGTTGCAAGCATGTGCAACATATTCATGTGGCTACGGCAAAAAAAAAAAATACTTGCACAACAAATACAGGCTATTAAATCAAGGACCGTTATTAAAGTAAAACTGAATAATATTGCAATAAATAGTTGGTATCATCACAATAAATAAAATGTGTGCAGAAAATATAATCCCCACACTCTGGACTTTCGCAGCAAAAGAGGTATATTGCTGAGCCATTAGAACAAAATTGGAAGCATTATGACACTGCAACACAGTCTATAAATGTACGCACTATATACAACTATAAAAAAATACATTGCTCTGAAACTAGATTTTTTGTGCCACAAAGACCAGATGACATTGTTATAAAAATGTATCCTCATACACAACAATCCCCAACTTTTACATACCAAAAAAAAACCAAGAATGTTAGCAAAGTCATCACACATTCTGAATCGACTGGACTATCGCTTCTGATCAAAGAATAATCCACTATGAGATATACATGGTGTGAAATCGAGGTTTGATCCTAGTTGGACTAAGAGTACAACCACTCCACTTATCATAAAACTTATAGTGGGTTTAGTACTTTTAGTTACATTCCAAAACCCATACATACAAAACGAGGATTCATGCCAAATTACAACACGGAGCTTGGCGGTGAGTTACCGCCTAAATTAATCATCAGAAGTAACAGAGATACATAAAGAAGTGTTGGGCTTGATGAGCATGGCGGTAGTGCGGTGGCTGTCAAGTGGACGAGTTTCCAAAGCCCAGCCCAAGAAGAAGCCGTACTCTTCGTCAGACTATGCATAGTCCGACTGCTCCTAAATACCCAGAAGCTTTCAGTTCCGCACATAAAGTCTGTTCTTTTGTGTTTTGGTGCGTGTGCGCGCAAATCACAGCATTGGCTACGTACGTTTTCTCTTGAAGCTACTACCTACTAGTACTGTATACACTGGTGTATAAATATGCATGTCACGGCCGTCTAAACAAGCCAAAAATAAAAGGATTTTCATCACAAGTCGCGGTCTAACGTGATGGCATGTGAGCTGAAGCGAGAGCTACTTCACAACATACCAAAGTTTAGGCTTTAGGTGCTCAATATCCTCGTACATAATTACTCCCTCCGTTTCAAAATATAAGATGTTTTAGCTTTGTAAAGCAAGTGTATTTAGACATCTTTTGGTGTATAGGTTCACTTAAATACACACACTAAAGCATGTCTAAATATATTTGCTTCATAAACCCAAAACATCTTATATTTTGAAACGGAGGGAGTAGCTAGGATTGATCATGGTCTACACGCAAACGCACAGACAGTGATCAATTGTATCAATGCTACCTGAGATATATATACTCCCTCCGGTTCATGCGTGCACGTATTTTTAAGAAAAACTTTAACTATTAATATAATTTACTTAACATAAATTATAATTTATAAAAAAATATTGTACCATTTGATTTATATTCAAAAGAAGTTTTTAATATATATTTTTTGTAAAATATAGTTCACATGTTGTTGCCCATTTTAGTAGTTAAAGTTTTCATAAAACCAATTGCGCGCCTAATAAACCGAACCGGAGAGGGTACTGCGCACTTTTCTTACGGAAAGAAAAGGAAGGAGGGTTAACTGAAGTCTGCGAAAGCCTCCCGTCCAAACTTTGGTTTTATGTAACTCTGGTTTGCACGAACGTGAGCTGCCGGTCCGGCCGGGAGCAGAAGCCAGTTGAGATCGACCTGGCGCTCCTCCACCGTGCCGTACGTGCCGGCGGTGTGATTCCACGAGCCCCCTTGCGCTGCACGACGACGGCGAATAGTTGTGCCGCCGGCCCTCCTAGGTTTTTTTTTGAGGGGTCGCCGGCCCTCCTAGGTAAGCCCGGCGGGCTAGTATCGGGCTATTCAGTTTGCGGTCACCAAGTTCCTTGCCACAGGCTTACAGGTGCCTTAGTTCGCTGCAATCACCCTGGGGGTCCAAAAGCCCTTGACAAATAGCTCAGAGGGTCTTTTTTGGTAAAATTTGTTTGAGCCCAAATCCTAGTGTTTGAATTGGGGAGAAAACGTTTGAACTCATAATTCCCGTTCCGCTGCCGCTTGCTAAGCCCAACTTGTCAGGTTTACCCGTTATTCTAACAGAACTTGACTTTGTCAGCGTTAGAGTTTCGTTGCCACCGTCTTCTTCCCTGTTATGTCGTCCTCCCCTGTTCTGTCCGCCCGCCCAGCTCGCCGTCAACCCCTCGCCGTCGCTACGCCGGAATCGAGCTCCCCGTCGCTGACACCACCCTGGTGCTAGGATCTCCCACATAGTGGCAAGGGCTCCCCAGGTCGCAGTTCTGGCTCCTCCCTTCCCCCACAGATCTGAGCTCCCCAGATAGGAGATCTAGAATTGCTCCCTCTAATGTCTCTAATGGCGACGACACCTATGGAAGCGCGGCAATCTCAGAGGAGATCGGCTAGCTGTCTCTAATAGCGACGGCGATGGTGGCCGTTCCTGTGGACTTGGTGGCGGAACCTCATGAACATCTAGTTTCTTGTTATGTTAATTTTCACCGAATTCATCTCTGTAAATGCGAATCTAAAAAATGAAGAACAATAAATGTAGATTTTAGATCTGAAATTAAAGGAGAAACACTAAATCTGAAAGTTCATAATATTTGGTTGCTTCGAACTTACAGAAGCCAGTTAATAACACAAAAGGCGGCTTTAGCCTTGCCTATACAAAAGCTATTCTTTAGAGTTAGTCTAACACTAACTGTACTTAACTGAAGAAACTAGGGGAGCTGCCTTCATTGGAAGTTGGCATACCAAAATGTTGCGACGGGCTAAAGTTCATTGCTAAATCAACCGGAACTGAACGATTTCCCTTCCCGCCTAACTCATGCTGCTTTTCTCCATTCACCATGCACGTCGTGGCTTCCCCTTCCTTGGGCGGCTGCACTCGCCCTTGGGGGCGGGGGAAGAGTGCTTTCCGCGCTCGCCCTTGGGGGAAGAGGGCTTTCCGCGCTTCTGGCGGAAAAGTGTCTGGTTGAACCTGACCAGCAGCGCCGCCACGAGGCATTCTTCAAACGAGTAGTACGGCAGCTCTTGATAGGTGTCGTATTTCTTGGTCAACCGCAGTCGCAATGATATATCAGTGTAGTTGTGGTTCGCCGGCGGCGCATAAACACGCCATATTGGAGATCTCGATATGGACCGCTTCCTCGCCCGCCGCAAGTTCTTGTTGGTCTTCGACGCCGGGCAGCCGGTGAATGGCCGACGACCATGCTTCCCCAGCTTACCCCACTTCAGCTTCATAGCCCTTACCTCGGACAGATTCGGTGAGCATCTTGACCTTGGTAAAACCCTCCTCCCCACTTCCAACGCCCCCACCGACAACGCCAACTTAGGGAAGTTCATGACAGCCGGTATTGGCACCTGCACACCGGCTTTGACAAGGCAAGTCATTGCCTGCCTGATGGGGGCTTGATATTGGAGCGTCGTCGGCGGCGGTGCCATGAGCTACGGCGAGCTTAGGGTGGGGACTGTGAAGTGGGGAGTGAGACAAGGGAGGAAGACGCGTAGCAGCCTTTATCTGCCCCGTAAATAAAATAACATTGACTGTCCATGTTTATCTACTTGGGCTTTTACTTCATTTTTCTGGGTCCACTGTCAGTTAGACTGGGATTGCTATATGGGGTAAAGTACTAGATACCTCCACCCCTGGCGACCTCAACCCTAAATCACATTTCCAGTCTCCTTCCTCCCAAACCGGCGGCTGCTGGGGGTTGGCCGCCCCGCCCACAGCGACTGCTCGAACCAACGCCGGTCGGGTGGCGTTCGACCTCCACTGCGTCCTGCACGCAGGAATCCCTTCTCAAGTTAAGTGTAGGGTTTTCCCATACGGATTGCCCAATGCTCCGATCTAGTGCTAGTTCAAGGGGCGGCCCTAGTTCAAGGGGAATGTTCCAAAAATATTTCTACTTCTGTAATGATAGTTCAGTAATTTCGAAATTGATATTTCGCAAAAGGAGTGGTTCATATGGTCACTGAGCCTGCTTGATTGTTCTATAATCAGAACCATATGGTTGCTATGTATGTTGCCCAAACTTGCATGCCCTGCCAAAACATTGGTTACCTATTGTATTTTAGTCTTTGTTCGGTTCGGTTTGTTGCCAAAATATAAGGTGCTAGATTTAAAATAATTGAATGGGTGCCCTTATTCCAATTTAAATTGTGTTGTATCTCGGACACAACATTGCTCCATTGTGCTAAAAGAGGAAATCTAGGACATGCTCTTGGTGGAGCTTTTAAAGCACTGTTGGAAGCTATGCAATGCTACTGGATATATTGACATGTTCTTGTTGAGTTGAATTTTAAATAATAATTGAAAGCTATGTCATGCTCTTGGTTATTTCTATATCAAATATTGCATTCCACATCATGTTATTTGGTGATTTTTAATTTGTTATTTAGACGAAGAATATAGATGTGATGGGTTATGGGGTGACGGCACCGTGAGTTTGACCTAGAATTAAAAATTGAGCTAAGGAAATAAAAATAAAATCAAATAATTGGAAAACCAGCGCATGGAGTCATGGTATGTGATGTAGTATCTTGGAAAAATAGCAAACAGGGCATGCCAAGGATTCATAGGCACACTCTTCACAAATTTGGCATGCTTTTGGGAGCTTACGGCACCGTGAGTTTGACCTAGTTTTTCCACATGCTTTTGAAATGGAGGTCAGTTTCCAATGATCATACATAGTTAGGCATGCTCGTGGTGGAGCTTTTTAATTGCTACTGGAAGCTATGTAAAGTTATTGGGTTTAAAATCATGTTCTAGTTTACATATTATAATTGAAAGCTTAGCCATGCTATTGGTTATTTCTATATAAAACATTGCAAGCTACATCATGCTTTTTGGTGATTTATAATTGATTATTTATAAGAAGTAAATAGATGTGATGGGTTATGGGGTTTAGGGCTTACGACACCGTGAGTTTGACCAAGATTTCAAAAGTGAGCAAAAGAAATACAAATAAAATCGAAAAATTGGAAAACCAGCGCATAGAGTCATTGTATGTGATGTAGTACCTTGGAAAAATACCAAACATGGCATGCCAAAGATTCATAGGCGAACTCTTCACAAAATTGGCATGCTTTTAGGTCTTTCCAATGAGGTCGGATTCCAATGATTATACATAGTTAGGACATGATCTTGGTGGAGCTTTTAAATTGCTATTGAAAGTTATGTAATGCTATTGGTTATATTGTCATGTTCCTGTTTTAAAATGATAATGAACTGTCCCTCGCACAATTACAGGTTATAATGCAATGTCATGAAGCATGCTATGACTGTCCCTCCGACGATGAGAACTGTGTGATTGGGCACAGTCCCAGGACTTACCAGTACCACACCCATCTAGGACCGGTGATGCGGTACGGTGTTGATAGTTTTTCACCGTCCAGTTGGGAACCCCAAGAGGAAGGTATGATGAATATAGCAGCAGGGTTTTCCCTCAGTTAAGAAACCAAGGTATGTCGGTCAGGAGAGGAAGGAGCCAATACGACTGAAGGTGATGCCCGCTAGCTTGCGACAGCTCCAAACAATTTATAGGGCGCCTCGTCCGAGCTTTGCTTTGCGAGCGGCAACGTGGAACCTGCACACAACACAACCAAATACTTTGTTCGCAACTTACGATGAGGTTGTCAATCTCACCAGTTTGCTGTAAACAAAGGAATGAGCATATCGAGTGGAAAGTAATAATAGTATGCGAGTAAAGTAAACAGTGCGAGTAAAGTAAACAGGTAATAGCAATATAGAGGAAATAGGACCGGGGTCCACAGTTCACTAGTGGTATCTCTCCATAAGATAAAATAATACATGCTGGGTAAACAAATTACAGTTGGGCAATTGATAGAATAAAGACAACGTGCATATGTCGAGAGGATCACTATGAGATTTACTCTGGGCATTACAACAAGATACATAGACCGCCATCCAACTGCATCTATGACTAATAATCCACTTGTGGCGAATCAATCTGAGAACTCCACAAGTATTAAGTTGCGAACAACGGATAATTGCATTAAGCAAAGTGTGTAATATAAACAAAGCATATGCCCTTGCGCATATGAATGTTGTTTTCCCCCTAGTAGCAACAGCACATCTACAACCTTAGAGGTTTCTGTCACTCCCCCAGATTAAATAGAGGCATGAACCCACTATCGAGCATAAATACCCCCTCTTGGAGTCACTAGCAACTACTCGGCCAAGATAGCTACTAACAACGGAGAGCATGCAAGATCATAAACAACATAGAGATAACATAAGATAAAATTCAGTACTTCAACTCAATCATAACACCAATATTCATTGGATCCCAACAAACACAACATGTAGAATTACATAACGGTAGTCTCAATCATGTAAAGCAGCTCACAAGACCTAAACATGAAGCACATGGTGGAGAAGACAACCATCTAGCTACTGCTATAGACCCATAGTCCAAGGTAGACTACTCACTTATCGCGCCGGAGGCAAGCAAGGCGATGAAGAAGACCTCCAGTGGTGATTCCCCTCACCGGCAGGGTGCCGGGAAGAGCTTCCGGACCCTCCCGATCTTTGGGTCGACGGCGGCAGCGGATCGCGATGTGTTCTGGAAAAGTGATCGGGTATTTAGTTTTTTCCCATCAGGGGGTCTTTATAGGCGAAGGGGCGGCATCAGAGGTGGACCAGGGGGCCCACACCACAGGCCAGCGCGGGCCAGGGGTTGATACGTCTCCAACGTATCTATAATTTTTGATGCTCCATGCTTGTTTTTACACCATTTGTCTATTATTTCGTTACACTTAGTGACACTTTTATGCATTTTCCGGAACTAACCTATTAACGAGTTGCCACAGTGCCAGTTTCCTATTTTCTGCTGTTTTTGTGTTTCAGAAGTAATACACAGGAAATATTCTCGGAATTGGACGAAACAAGTTCCTGAAGTCTTATTTTACCCGGAAGCTTCCAGAGATCCGAAGGAGAGTAGGAGGGGGGCCACCAGCGCCCCACACGCAGGGGTGGCGCGGCCAGGCCCCTGGCCGTGCGGGCCCCGCGTGAGGGAGCCTGGCTCCACCTCTGACATCGCCCCTTCGCCTATAAAGACCCCCCGACGGAAAAAACCTAAGTACCCGATCAGTTTTCTAGAACATATCGCGATCCGCCGCCGCCGTCGACCCGAAGATCGGGAGGGTCCAGAAGCTCTTCCCGGCACCCTGCCGGAGAGGGGAATCGCCACCGGAGGTCTTCTTCATCGCCATGCTTGCCTCCGGAGCGATGAGTGAGTAGTCTACCTTGGACTATGGGTCCATAGCAGTAGCTAGATGGTTGTCTTCTCCACCATGTGCTTCATGTTTAGATCTCATGAGCTGCCCTACATGATTGAGATCACCGTTATGTAATTCTACATGTTTGGTTTGTTGGGATCCGATGAATATTGGTGTTTATGATTGAGTTGCTGTACTGAATATTATCTTTTGTTATCTCTATATTGTTTATGATCTTGCATGCTCTCCGTTGTTAGTAGCTATCTTGGCCGAGTAGTTGCTAGTGACTCCAAGAGGGGGTATTTATGCTCGATAGTGGGTTCATGCCTCTATTTCACCTGGGGGCGTGACAGAAAACTCTAAGGTGGTAGATGTGCTATTGCTACTAGGGAGAAAACAACATTCATATGCTCAAGGGCATATGCTTTGTTTACATTACACATTTTGCTTAATGCAATTATCTGTTGTTCGCAACTTAATACTTTTGGGGTGTTCGGATTGATATCCCCGGGAGTGGATTATTAGTCATAGATGCAGTTGGATGGCGGTCTATGTATTTTGTTGTAATGCCCAGAGTAAATCTCATAGTGATCTTCTTGACATATCACGTTTATCTTTATTCTATCAATTGCCCAACTGTAATTTGTTTACCCAGCATGTGTTATTTTATCTATGGAGAGACACCACTAGTGAACTGTGGATCCCGGTCCTATTTACATCATATTGCTATCACCTGTTTACTTTACTCGCACTGTTCACTTTACTCGCATACTTTTACTGTTTTCCACTCGATACACTCATAACCTTTGTTTCAAGCAAACCAGTGAGATTGACAACCTCATCGTAAGTTGGGAGCAAAGTATTTGTTTGTGTGTGTGCAGGTTCCACGTTGCAGCTAGCAAGCAAAGCTTGGACGAGGCGCCATATATAAATTGTCCGCAGCTGTCGCAAACTAGCAAGCATCACCTTCAGTCGCCTGTCTCTCCTCTTCAAGAACGATAAACCTTGGTTTCTAAACTGAGGGAAAACTAGCTACTATACTCATCACACCTTCCTCTTGGGGTTCCCAACGGGCTGGTCATTCACCACGCATCAAGCTAATTTTCTGGCGCTATTGCTGGGGAGGAAGTAGAAGACTTCTGCGAGGGGAGTTCTTCGCACACACATTCTTTACTTTGTTATTGCTTTGCTTTACTTTATTTATTTTACCTGCATCATTTTATATCAAAAACCCAAAAAAAATTAGAATCCTTGGTAGTTGTTATTTCTTTACTTTAGTTTATCATGTTGTTCCCTAAGTTTGTTCTGGAGGACCTCTCAGTAGGTAGTGGTTCGATTATTGGCAAAAGTAACATTGAGGAGTTCTTTAATCACATTAGTATGCATGAGGAAGTTGAGGAAAAGTCTTGGGTTGAGCTTGCTCCTAGTATTGAAGTTGCTTCTGTTTATTTAATTGACATGTTGGAAACTAGGTTTGCTAGTCTTAATCCTTTTATGCAATACATGTTCCTTAAGCTTCATGATATTGAGGATCCCGAAAAGAAAGCTTTTATCTTGGAAACTTTGCGCATAGAATTTAAAGATGTTGCAAGTGAGGCTAGGAAAGTTTTTAAGAAGTTTGATAAGCTTGGCTCGCCTGTTGAAATTGTTGGTGCACCTGATGATATTAGAGTACCAATACCTTATGAACTTATAGGAATTCATGATGCTTGGGAAAAGAATTCCAGTTGGATTTGCCCTGAAAATCCTTTCGATGAAAGTAGTGTGCCAAAGCATGATCATAAAGGATTTTCAAAAACTCAATTGAACACATTTTCCTTCATTGTTGAAAAGATCTCTGCTGTTGATCTCGATGCTTCATCACTTGAAAATACTTGATTCGCAATTTTCTGCGCCTAGCTCAAAGGCGTTAAAGAAAAACACTCTTGGGAGATAACCCAATATTTTATTTTCAGTACTTTTTCTTTTATTTGAGTCTTGGAAGTCATTACTACTGTAATGACCACTCCTTATCTTGTTTATTTTGTTTTTGTGCCAAGAGAAGCCTCTAATTCGAGCGAGGTAAAGATTTGGGGATGTTGCTGTCCTGAAACTGTTTTTGGTGCTGCACCGTAAAAATTCGTATAAATTCTCTGTTTATCTTTTGGACCTGCGATTTCTTGTGCATATGCCCCAGGTTTTATCCAAACTTTTGTTAGTTGAACACTTTTTGATTTGAGCAACATAAAATCCCTCAAAAATTCGACCTTTGTCAGCTGTTCAGTTTTGACAGATTTCTGCCAATATTTGTGTTTGCCACTTTATCGCTTTCTTTTGAGTTCTTTTGATCACGGAACTTTTTGGGAGGTTGCTACAGTAGTATTTGCTATATATGTGGTGGTTTTGAGTTGAAACCTGAAGCAAAAAGAGGTTGATTATATGTTATGCTTACACTAATGTTGCTAATAGAATTGTGTTTAGTTTTGTATGAAGGAAGTTTTCAAGTGTAGGGATTGGAGAATGATGAGATGAGTTGAAGAATGGAAAAAAGCTCAAGCTTGGGGATGCCCATGCATCACCCCAAGAAATATCCAAGAAGTACAAGCGTCAAAGCTTGGGGATGCCCCCGAGGCACCCCTTCTTCATCGGCAAAAATCAGGTCACCTTTCAAAACACTATATTTTTATTGCTTCATGCACTATGTGTTTTTCTTGGAGCGTCAGTTGTTTTAGTTTTCTTAGTTGGTTTAGTTTGTTTGTTTGCTGCAATAAATGGTTGGACCCCAACAAATTTCCTTTGGAGGAGATGTACTTGTTTTCATTTGCAAAGAACGCTCTAGTTTTCACTCTTATTAAAAATCGAGCGTTCTTCTTTTTCTGCTACTGCTTTTGGTTTTCGTTTTCGCCTTGATTTGCGTTCAGACCTTGTCATATCTTTTCATCAAGGTGTATTTTTGCCTCTGATCTTTATTGGTTTTCATCAAAAGAGGTGTTTATAAAAATTTCAAATGGTGTTGGAAAAGAGAAAAAGCTTTGTGCAAAATAGTGGTACAAGAAGGAGCTTGTGTAGACTACGGCTGAGGCTTTTTCATGTCATGCTTGATGTCTTTTTGATAGTATGCTTAGTGGTTTTTATGTAGCATGACTTGTCTCAAATAACTGAGATTGCTTAATGAGCCTTTGAAAAAATCATGCGTTGTTTTTAATTGTATGGAAGCATTATTTTGGTTTTCTCCTTGATGCTTTATTTGGGTTGACTTGGCGCATGCTCACACATGTTAGACTCTTACAAAGTCGCCAATAGCCTTCATGATCATTTAGTTTTTGACTTTTGATGCCATCTTATGCTTCTTTTAATGTCGCTTTGCATGATTATGGCCATTATTGCTCTCTTAGTTGGTCGCTCCCAGTCTTTTGCTAGCCCTCGCCTTGTACTGAGTATGAGCTCTACTCGTGCATCCAACTCCTAAAAGCCAAAGTTTTCCAAAGTGTCCACCATACATACCTACTAGCAATTTGCTATTCCAAGTAAATTTGACTTGCTTTTATTTTCTCTTCAAATTAAACTCTTACCAGTGTTATGCGAAATTCGGTCAGTAAAGCTCTCACGAACCGGAAGGCACGCTTTACTTTTTCCTGTTCTTAAAAATTTGACATTGTGGTCTCTTATGTTGAGTTGTTATGCTTGCAAGTGGTAAGTTGGATTCTAGCCCAACCATGCTGTCATGGGGCAAGCTTTCAACATTGCACTTCTTATTTGAGTTGATATCGTGATCTTTTGTTTATAGATGCCCGCGGTGTGAAATGAATTGGGAATCTTGTGGGGATCATGGAGTTTGTATATGTGTTAGGGAAACGCCGGGCCGCCAATCTAAGCCATGCATAATTCATGGTGGAAATTTGCAGCATACCCATGGTGAACATACGACGACGCATCTCACAATAAAAAGCTAAGCAAAAGGCAAATAAAAGAGATGTCAAGGTGTTCATTGTCTGCTTGTCCTGTCATTTTGGTGTGGGCTTGTTCCATGTCATCGGGCACGGAGGTACCCCATTGGCGGTTCTCAATGATATGCATATACTTACAATGACAAGAGCCTTGCTTGGGACTCTAAGTAAAGTAGCATGAGGTTTGGGTACTCGTATTCACGGGGCACGAGGTTTTCAACTTATGATTTGTCAAGCATATGCATCATAATTGTTCTCGCATTAACTTTAACCATTCAAGATGCTTATGATGGGGGCAATGAGAGCTCAAAGCCGGTAAGTACCATAATTTTTGAAGGTTATAAAACTTGCAATCACTGCTTCCCTCTGCGAAGGGCCTTTCTTCTACTTTTATGTTGAGTCACCACCTTCTTTCTTTATGCACCATTAAGAGAGCATAGTTGTCATTCTCAGTGTGATATGCATTGTCCCAAAGTTCATTGATTGATTCATATTGTTGGTTTCACTTGTTCTTAAATTATTTGTATCTAGTCGCCCTCTTAAACTTGAAGGTGTCCTATGCATTTATGTTTTGCTCTCTTTGAAGGACAAGCTGAAAACCATTTGTATGTTTTTCCTTATGATTTGAACACACGTTTGACTTTCATTGTTTCATTTTCATGATCTTTTGATTGTGTTCATTTACATGTTTACAACATGGTTGCTAAGTTTCTTACTGTCATGATTATATCTTCATGCCCATGTTTTAAGTTCTTATGATCCCAGCTCACAAATGCTTACATATATGATCAAGATTGTGTAGGTGCATGTCACCTCAAAAATTATTTCTTTGTTATCACTTCCCTACTCGAGGACGAGCAGGAGTTAAGCTTGGGGATGCTTGATACGTCTCCAACGTATCTATAATTTTTGATGCTCCATGCATGTTTTTACACCATTTGCCTATTGTTTCGTTACACTTAGTGGCACTTTTATGCATTTTCTGGAACTAACCTATTAACGAGTTGCCACAGTGCCAGTTTCCTGTTTTCTGCTGTTTTTGTGTTTCAGAAGTGATACACAGGAAATATTCTCGGAATTGGACGAAACAAGTTCCTGAAGTCTTATTTTACCCGGAAGCTTCCAGAGATCTGAAGGAGAGTTGGAGGGGGCCACCAGGGCCCCACACGCAGGGGTGGCGCGGCCAGGCCCCTGGCCGCGCGGGCCCCGCGTGAGGGAGCCTGGCTCCACCTCTGACATCGCCCCTTCGCCTATAAAGACCCCCCGACAGAAAAAACCTAAGTACCCGATCAGTTTTCCAGAACACATCGCGATCCGCCACCGCCGTCGACCCGAAGATCGGGAGGGTCCAGAAGCTCTTCCCGGCACCCTGCCAGAGAGGGGAATCGCCACCGGAGGTCTTCTTCATCGCCATGCTTGCCTCCGGAGCGATGAGTGAGTAGTCTACCTTGGACTATGGGTCCATAGCAGTAGCTAGATGGTTGTCTTCTCCACCATGTGCTTCATGTTTAGATCTCATAAGCTGCCCTACATGATTGAGATCACCGTTATGTAATTCTACATGTTTGGTTTGTTGGGATCCGATGAATATTGGTGTTTAAGAGGGCGACTAGATATAAATAATTTGAGAACAAGTGAAACCAACAATATGAATCAATCAATGAAAACTTTGGGACAATGCACATTATACTCAGAATAACAACTATGCTCTCTTAATGGTGCATAAAGATAGAAGGTGGTGACTCAACATAAAAGTAAAAGAAAGGCCCTCCGCGGAGGGAAGCAGTGATTAAACATGTGCTAGAGCTTTTTATTTGTAAAACAGAGAGATAAAAATTGGGTTTTGAGAGGTGGTTGTTTCTGTCAACGACTGGCAATGGGGTCTTACTATCTTCCATAATAAACAAGTGAGAGCGGTTCCGAGTTCTTTGAAAATTTGGCACATTGGTGCTCTTTTATAAAGCTTTGGCGCTCCTCCCCACCTTTTTTCCTTTCTCAAACCATAGCTAACCGATTCTATCGGGTGCCCACCAACATTCACATACCATGGAGGAGTGCCTTTTTTTCTTTTTTAGAATTAGATTGCAATGGTCTGACCAGCGCTCATGCAAAATTAATGACGAGCAGATGAAGCTGCCTAGTCGAGGGGTACTTAATTTAATATGGAAGACAGCAATTCCGACCACTACGTCCCCATGAGCTAAAAACAGTGGCACAAAACGAGAAGTAGTTGAAAGTTTTGAAAGGTAGCACATAAAAATTTACTTTGGAATGGCTTACAAATACCATCCATAGGAATTTATAGTGGACACAATGGCAAACTTGGTTTTTAGGAGTTGGATGCATGAGTAGAGCTCATACTCAGTACAAAATGAGGGCTAGCAAAAGACTGGGAGCGACCAACTAAGAGAGCAATAACGGCCATAATCATGCATAGCGACAAAGCGACATTAAAATAAGCATAAGATGGCATCAAAAGTCAAAAACTAAATGATCATAGAGGCAATGGCAACTTTGTATGAGTCTAACATGTGTGAGCATGCGCCAAGTCAACCCAAATAAAGCATCAAGGAGAAAACCAAAATAATGCTTCCAAATAATTAAAACAACGCATGATTTTTTTTCAAAGGCTCATTAAGCAATTTCAGTCATTTGAGACAAGTCATGCTACAGCAAAACCACTAAGCATACTATCAAAAAGACATCAAGCACGATATGCAAAAGCCTAGGCCGCAGTCTACACAAGCTCCTTCTTGTACCACTTTTTTGCATAAAGCTTTTTCTCTTTTCCAACACCATTCGAACTTTTTATAGCCAACTCTTTTGATGAAAACCAATAATGTCCAGAGGCAAAAATACACCTTGATGAAAAGATATAACAAGATCTGAACAAAAATCAAGGTGATAAACGAAAGCTAAACGCAGTTCTAGAAAAAGAAGAACACTCGATCAAGAGAATAGAGTGAAAAATGGAGTGTTCTTGGCAAACGAAAAGCAAGGCAACTTCTCCAAAAAGAATTTGTTGGGGTCCAACCATTTATTGCAGCAAACAAAACTAAATAAAACTGAAAACTAAAAACAACTGACGCTCCAAGAAAAACGCATAACGCATGAAGCAATAAAAATATAGTGTTTTGAAAGGTGACCTGATTTTTGCCGATGAAGAAGGGGTGCCTCGGGGGCATCCCCAAGCTTTGACGCTTGTACTTCTTGGATATTTCTTGGGGTGACATGTGCATCCCAAAGCTTGAGCTTTTGTCCATTCTTCAACTCATCTCATCATTCTCCAATCCCTACACTTGAAAACTTCCTTCATACAAAACTAAACACAAATTTATTAGCAACATTAGTGTAAGCATAACATCGAATCAACCCTTTTTTTTGCTTCAGGTTTCAACTCAAAACCACCACATATAAAGTATATACTACTGTAGCAACTTCCCCAAAAGTTCCGTGATCAAAAGAACTCAAAAAGAAAGCGATAAAGCGGCAAACACAAATATTGGCAGAAATCTGTCAAAACAGAACAGCTGACAAAGGTCGAATTTTTAGAGGGTTTTATGTTGCTCAAATCAAAAAGTGTTCAACTAATGAAAGTTTGGATATAACCTGGGGCATATGTACAAGAAATCGCAGGTCTAAAAGATATACAGAGAATTTTCACGAATTTTTACGGTGCAGCACCGAAAACTGTTTCAGGACAGCAACATCCCCAAATCTTACCTCGCTCAAATTAGAGGCTTCTCTTGGCACAAAAACGAAATAAAAAGGATAAGGAGAGGTTATTACAGTAGTAATAACTTGCAAGACTCAAATAAAAGAAAAAGTACTGAAAGTAAAAACATTGGGTTATCTCCCAAGAGTGCTTTTCTTTAACGCCTTTAAGCTAGACGCAGAAAATGCGAATCAAGTAATATCAAGTGATGAAGCATCAAGCTCATAATTTGCTCTAAGAATAGAGTCAAAAAGTAATTTCTTTCTCTTTCTAGGGAAGTGTTCCATAACTTTCTTGAGTGGAAATTGATATTTGATGGTGTCTTCCCTCATATCAATGATGGCACCTATAGTTCAAAGAAAAGGTCTTCCCAAAATAATAGGACATGAAGCATTGCATTCAACATCCATGACAAGAAAATCAACGGGAACAAGGTTATTGTTAACCATAATAAGAACATCATTAATTCTTCCCAAAGGTTTCTTCTTAGCAACATCAGCAATAGGAACATCATAATAACACTTTTCAAGCGGTGGTAAATCAAGCATATCATAAATCTTTCTAGGCATAATAGAAATACTAGCACCTAGATCACATAAAGCATGGCAACCAAAACCATTAACATGCATATCAATGATGGGTTCCCAACCATCTTCTAACTTATTGGGAACAGCAGCTTTTTGCTTCAACTTTTCATCCCTAATTTTCGTAAGAGCATTGGTAATATGCTTAGTAAAAGCAATATTTAAAGAACTAGCACTGGGAGTCAAAGCAAGCTTTTGCAAGAATAAAATAACTTCAGATATATTGCAGCCATCAACATCAAAATCATTAAATTAAATAGAGCTATCATCTCCTACACTCCGAAAAATTTCAGCAATCTTTTGAGAAAAAGTTTTGGTAGTTTTAGGCTTTTTAACACAAGGAGTGGGAGCTTTCTCTACACCAATCAAAGTAAGAGGACTGCTAGCATTAGGAATAACATCATTAGAGGTAGTAATGGTACATACCTTCATCTTTCTAGCCATCTCATCTTCTCTTTCCCACCTGGCATGAAATTCTGCTAGCATCCTAACATTTTCATCAATTCTAACTTGGATAGCATTAGCAGTGGCAAAAACATTGTTCTCTCTCACATCATTAGGCAATACTTTTAATTTCAGAAGTTCAATATCATGAGCAAGGCTATCAACTTTAGAAGCAAGAATATCAATTTTGCCTAACTTTTCCTCAACAGACTTGTTAAAAGCATTTTGCTTACCGATGAAGTCCTTGAGCATTACCTCAAGCTCGGAGGGCGCGGCCCTAGTGTTGTTGGAGGAATTACCATAAGAGTTACCATAACCATTACCATTGGTAGAAGGATATGGCCTGTAATTGTTACTAGCAAAATTGTTCCTATAAGCATTGTTGTTAAAATTATTATTTCTAATGATGTTTACATCAACATGCTCTTCTTGAGCAACCAAAGAGGCCAAAGGAAAATTATTAGGATCTACATGAGTCCTATCATTAGAAAGTATAAGCATAATAGCATCAATCTTATCACTCAAGGAAGAGGTTTCCTCAACAGAATTTACCTTCTTACCTTGTGGAGCTCTCTCGGTGTGCCATTCAGAGTAATTTACCATCATATTGTCGAGAAGCTTTGTTGCGGCGCCCAAGGTAAGGGACATAAAAGTGCCTCCAGCAGCCGAATCAAGTAGGTTCCTTGAAGAAAAATTCAGTCCTGCATAAAAAGTTTGGACAATCATCCAAGTAGTCAGTCCATGAGTGGGACAATTCTTTATCATAGATTTCATTCTTTCCCAAGCTTGAGCAACATGTTCATTATCAAACTGACTAAACTTCATAATATTGCTATGCAAAGCTATAATCTTAGCAGGAGGATAGTATATACCAATAAAAGCATCTTTACACTTAGCCCATGAATCAATACTATTTTTAGGCAAAGACAGCAACCAATCCTTAGCTTTTCCTCTCAAAGAAAAAGGAAACAACTTAAGCTTAATAATATCACTTTCAACATCCTTATATTTCTGCATCTCACATAGCTCAACAAAATTGTTGAGATGAGCTGCAGCATCATCAGTACTAGCACCAGAAAATTGCTCTTTCATAACAAGGTTCAACAAAGCAGGATTAATCTCATAAAAATTTGCAGCAGGAGCAGGTGGCGCAATAGGAGTGCCGATAAAATCACTATTATTCATGCTAGTAAAGTCACACAACTTGGTGTTTTCAGGAGTGGCCATTCTAGCAAACTAAAAGCAGACAAGTAAAAACAACTACAAAGGATTCTAATTTTTTTGGGTTTTTGATAAAACGATGCAAGTAAAAATAAAGTAAAGCAAAACTTAAAACAAAGTAAAGGATGTGCGTGCGAAAACTCCCCTTGCAGAAGTCTTCTTCTTCCTCCCCGGCAACGGCGCCAGAAAAGAGCTTGATGCGGTACGGTGTTGATAGTTTTTCACCGTCCAGTTGGGAACCCCAAGAGGAAGGTATGATGAATATAGCAGCAAGGTTTTCCCTCAGTTAAGAAACCAAGGTATGTCAGTCAGGAGAGGAAGGAGCCAATACGACTGAAGGTGATGCCCGCTAGCTTGCGACAGCTCCGGACAATTTATAGGGCGCCTCGTCCGGGCTTTGCTTTGCGAGCGGCAACGTGGAACCTGCACACAACACAACCAAATACTTTGTTCCCAACTTACGATGAGGTTGTCAATCTCACCGGTTTGCTGTAAACAAAGGAATGAGCGTATCGAGTGGAAAGTAATAATAGTATGCGAGTAAAGTAAACAGTGCGACTAAAGTAAACATGTGATAGCAATATAGAGGAAATAGGACCGGGGTCCACAGTTCACTAGTGGTGTCTCTCCATAAGATAAAATAATACATGCTGGGTAAACAAATTATAGTTGGGCAATTGATAGAATAAAGACAACGTGCATATGTCGAGAGGATCACTATGAGATTTACTCTGGGCATTACAACAAGATACATAGACCGCCATTCAACTGCATCTATGACTAATAATCCACTTGTGGCGAATCAATCCGAGAACTCCACAAGTATTAAGTTGCGAACAACAGATAATTGCATTAAGCAAAGTGTGTAATGTAAACAAAGCATATGCCCTTGAGCATATGAATGTTGTTTTCCCCCTAGTAGCAACAGCACATCTACAACCTTAGAGGTTTCTATCACTCCCCCAGATTAAATAGAGGCATGAACCCACTATCGAGCATAAATACCCCCTCTTGGAGTCACTAGCAACTACTCGGCCAAGATAGCTACTAACAACGGAGAGCATGCAAGATCATAAACAACATAGAGATAACATAAGATAAAATTCAGTACTTCAACTCAATCATAACACCAATATTCATTGGATCCCAACAAACACAACATGTAGAATTACATAACGGTAGTCTCGATCATGTAAAGCAGCTCACGAGACCTAAACATGAAGCACATGGTGGAGAAGACAACCATCTAGCTACTGCTATGGACCCATAGTCCAAGGTAGACTACTCACTCATCGCGCCGGAGGCAAGCAAGGCGATGAAGAAGACCTCCGATGGCGATTCCCCTCTCCGGCCGGGTGCCGGGAAGAGCTTCCGGACCCTCCCGATCTTCGGGTCGACGGCGGCGGTGGATCGCGATGTGTTCTGGAAAAGTGATTGGGTATTTAGGTTTTTCCCGTCGGGGGGTGTTTATAGGTGAAGGGGCAGCGTCAGAGGTGGACCAGGGGGCCCACACCACAGGACAGCGTGGGCCAGGGGTGGGCCGTGCCCCCTGGTGGTGTGGCCACCCTCTAGTCCGGCTCCGTCTCCTCTTCGGTGTTCTGGAAGCTCCGTGAAATATCTGGACGACTGGCTTTGGTTTCGTCCAATTCCGAGAATATTTCCTGTGTAACTTTTCTGAAACACAAAAACAGCAGAAAACAGGTAACTCGCACTGTGGCATCTCGTTAATAGGTTAGTTCTGGAAAATGCATATAAATGCCACGAAGTGTAACGAAACACTAAACAAATGGTGTAAAAACAAGCATGGAGCATCAAAAATTATGGATACGTTGGAGACGTATCAACCGGCACTGACAGATGAAGGTAATAACTTATACATGTCTGGTTATAGAATTTGAGAGATAGGACATATATCTCATTCATGAAATAATTCATGTAGGTCCCATCGTTAGGGGTATAAAAGGGGGGCTCTTGACCTAGCACCTTGGGAGCTAAATAACATCGTTTACGGAAATGATGTACCGATATCTTATGTAAGGATTGGCCTTCTCAAATTGCTCTCACGGAGGCTTGATAGTGATAATCCGGTGATCCCTTTGTATGTCTGCTCTGTCAAGAAGTCTCTGACAGCTAAAGGGAAGTCAAAGAGGGTAAGATTTCATTATGCACAGTGAATATTAATGTGTTTGCTCAACTGCATGACACCCTAGTATCTATACTATCATATCAGGTATTTTCGAAGTCGTACAGCCAGCTCTATCTCAAGCAGTACCTGGAAGCAGGAGATATTATGGTGCCAGCCTGTGCCGATGACCCATATGCACCTGAAGGTGAAACTGAGCAGGATGTGCATTATGTCAAGCTTCGGATGGGCAACGATGGTCGTGCCCAGATTACAACTAACTGGAGCACGCTTGTGACCACCTCACGCATGTCTATTGATGACATGGCTGTGTTCGAGCTTGAACCAGATGAAAAGGAAGTACTGTTTATCCATCTGATGAGTAATGTGCCGATAGGTAAGCCAGTTAAGTGTTAACTTGAACTACTAATCTGGTGGTGTATGCATCTGCACCAACTCAACTGGTATGCCAGATATTAAGGCTTTAGTACTTGTTCTGATCAGCTGGTTTATGCTATATATTAAGGCTTTAGTTGTAAAACTTGTATGACATGTTATTCTATATGCTATTATGATGTGCATTCTCTTATCTAGATTTTGGATGCCATCTATCTAGTTCGTCTAGCCGCTGGACCAGATAATTTTGTTTCCGTTTGAATACAACTAAGCTTAATTTATAGACATGTGAGTACCAGTAATACAACAGCAAACTCCAGATACATTAACATAGTCTTAAACATCTTGGTATGATTGCCCAGATTCCACCATACATAATAAAAACATAGTCTTCAAACATCAAACAGTTTTACTTCATCTCCAGGGGAACAACATGGACTTAAACTAATCTTATGGAAACAGAACATGAGGGCCAACAGCAGGACCGATAACCGGGATGAGGCCACCCTTGACGAACTTTTCGAGGAATTTGCCATAGGCGGCATGCTTCACCATGGTGTGGCCCTTGTGCTTCTGCTTGCTGCCTATGCCAACGCCATTCGCGTGCTGGATCATGCTCTCTAAGTTCTTGGTGACGACCTTGCCGCAGAATGGACAAGTTAGCTCCCCCTATCTGCGGAAAGGGATCTTGCCACTCTTGAGCCGCTTAAGAACAAAGCGGCTCTTCGGTCCCTGTCCTCCTTGTCGTGGCCCACGTCGTCAGAGTCGTCCTGTGAATTTTGAAATATATAAGAAGTGAGATAAACAGGAGCACAACAAAGATCAAAGGAAATAAGCTGTAAAAAAATAACAATGCTGCCAAAATGATTCTAAATTGTTGCGGTGATAGTACTAACAGAGGCTAGTAATGTTGTGTGACCAATATTTGATGAATCGAGGATACACTATGGAATCATCACATTAATAAGCGCAGTCAATTATAAATTCTATGCATCAGATCAATCATTTCTTCCCAAACAAAAATCTTGTTATCATAATCTCTACAATCAAATTAGACTCAGATGAATTTAAGTCAGTTGTGTTGATCAATCATTTGCAAGGTAACTACATTAACACATTTAGAATCTATTCTGCATAAGCACTAGAATGAAACAAGACTCCGATGAATTTAAGTTTCATACGCATTTATCATTACACTAAAACAGGATACTAATTGATACACACTATGGAATCATCACATTAATAAGCAGCACATAAAGGAAATGGTAATTATAAATTCTATGCATCAGATCAATTATTTCTTCCCAAACAAAAATCTTGTTATCATAATCTACTCTATGAACAAATCCTTTGTGAACAGTACAATGAACAGAGGGGATCACCTAGACAGCACAAATCAATCTACTGTATGAAGAAACCCTATGTGAACAGTAAGATGAATAGAGGGGATCGATCAGAATAGCTCAGAACCTCGGTGCTGTCGTCGGAGGCCTCCTCCTTGAACGGTTATGCTTCTTTGCAGTCTTCTTCAACCATGTACTCGATGGAGTCAGAGTCGTAGCCGGCATAGTAGTCATCGTTCGGCACGACGATGACCTGGCTTGCATGCTGGTTCTGCAGATGTGCCGCGGGAGCCACGGGGACCTCCATCTCCACTTCGTCGACGGCGACCACGATCGGTACGGTGGAGGCCGCAATGGTCACGGCGCGCCGAGGAGCGGCTGGTGCTCCCGAAGAAGACTCGCCCGCCACCGCGGCGACGACCGCGGGTGCATCGCCAGAGCCTCCGACCGCATTCGATTGCGGCTCGTCTTCGCGAGCGCGCTTCATCTTGCAGATGCACTAAGGACTGAGATTTGTGGTGCGGTGGTGGAGCGGTTTGGGGTTTTTCGGCAGATTGGGGAAGAAGGGGTGCCCAGGAAGAAGTGGCCGATGGTGGGAGAGACGATGAGACCGATGTGTTATATAGATGCTGGCGGTTTGGTTTCCTCTCGTGGACGCGACTGGTCGCTGGCACGCCGCGTAAGTAAATGCAGTCTAGCGCTTTGGAAGTTGAACCCCCCACGCGAGCCAACCCCGTCGCTTCGTTTTTGAGAGAGAAGGAAGTTGGGGATCCAATTGTTTTGCAGGCACGCCACGGTAAATTGAACCAGTCGCTTCGTTTCGTTTCTGAGAGAGCGCTAGACCGACGTGTTACCGCGGGCCCCGGTATTCCAGCCCACTTGTAAGTGAGAGGCTGCTATCGTGGGTGAGGATGTACATACGTTTACCGCCAGGCAGCAATTATAGAGACTCGTTGTTGGGTCCCCTCGTTGTTTGACTACAGGCAGCAGAGCGACAGTCTGAAAAATGAGATAGCGTGCAAGGGGGGGAATAAATCCACTCTCGTCTGACACGAGGAAGGAATAGAGAACAAAATCTTACCATTGAAATGCTTCTCATCGAGGTCCCCTGCTCCATGAGACAAACGAGTGAGACAAACTAGTCCAGGTTTAGCATCCGAAGCATGTGGGGACCCACTTGTCTAGGTAAGGTTTGGTCCGACGTGTGTCCGGGGACCCACTCCTGCCTGGGGAATTCAGAAAAAAATAAAAAAATGGAAAAACAATGCATGGAGTCATGGTGAGTGATGCATCACCTAGGAAAAATACCAAACATGCCATCCCAAGGGTTCACAGGTGGACTCTCTCACAGAGAAGTGCTTCCAGGCAGGAGTTCTCTTGGTCTTCCTTGCGAGGTGACCATGGTTTGCGCAAGTTCCACAACAAACTGTGGAACCATGGTCCCATTTTTGGTGGAGATGTGCATCTTTGCATTCCCAACAACTTTTGCAACTAGTGTTTTTTCAGTTTCCACATAAAAAATACATTTCCCATTTTTCAGGGGGCCGGAGGGGTCAAAACAGGTGCTTTTTTGTGAAGGGGCCACCAAGGGTAGTGTGCCAAACATCACCACTCTAATTTTCATGGGTGGGGGACCTACCAGGGGTGCCACATCCAGGAGGTTAGGAATTATCTCGGCCTTCTGCCATATAATGAATTATTTTTGCCCTAAATCCATTTAAATCCAATTTTGCACTGCGGCTACAAGAAATGCACACCAGAAAAATAGGGGAAAAAATATAGGGAGGTCCCCTGTGGGTGTGGGACCCTAGAACCAAGGCCAAACCATGGTTCCCACCCCACCTGGCAGACATCGATGGCACCGCGAGTTTGACCTAGATCTCGAAGGGGGGCCTGGGGAATTCAGAAAAAATCAAAAAATGGAAAAACAGTGCATGGAGTCATGGTGATTGATGCATCACCTAGGAACAATACCAAACATGCCATCCCAAGGGTTCACAGGTGGACTCTCTCACAGAGAGGTGCTTCCAAGCAGGAGTTCTCTTGGTCTTCCTTGCCAAGTGACCATGGTTTGCGCAAGTTCCACAACAAACTGTGGAACCATGGTCCCATTTTTGGTGGAGATGTGCATCTTTGCATTCCCAACAACTTTTGCAACTAGTGTTTTTTCAGTTTCCACATAAAAAATGCATTTCCCATTTTTCAGGAGGTCGGAGGGGTCAAAACAGGTGCTTTTTTGTGAAGGGGCCACCAAGGGCACTGTGCAAAACATCACCACTCTAATTTTCATGAGTGCGGGACCTACCAGGGGTGCCACATCCAGGAGGTTAGGAATTATCTCGGCCTTCTGCCATATAATGAATTATTTTTGCCCTAAATCCATTTAAATCCAATTTTGCACTGCGGCTACAAGAAATGCACACCAGAAAAATAGGGGAAAAATACAGGGAGGTCCCCTGTGGGTGTGGGACCCTAGAACCAAGGCCAAACCATGTTTCCCACCCCACCTGGCAGACATCGATGGCACCGAGAGTTTGACCTAGATCTCGAAGGGGGCCTGGGGAATTCAGAAAAAATCAAAAAATGGAAAAAATAGTGCATGGAGTCATGGTGAGTGATGCATCACCTAGAAAAAATACCAAACATGCCATCCTAAGGGTTCACAGGTGGACTCTCTCACAGAGAGGTGCTTCCAGGTAGGAGTTCTCTTGGTCTTCCTTGCCAGGTGACCATGGTTTGTGCAAGTTCCATAGCAAACTATGGAACCATGGTCCCATTTTTGGTGGAGATGTGCATCTTTACATTCCCAACAACTTTTGCAACTAGTGTTTTTTTAGTTTCCACATAAAAAATGCATTTCCCATTTTTTAGGGGGCCGGAGGGGTCAAAACAGGTGCTTTTTTATGAAGGGGCCACCAAGGGCAATGTGCAAAACATCACCACTCTAATTTTCATGGGTGGGGGACCTACCAGGGGTGCCACATCCAGGAGGTTAGGAATTATCTCGGCCTTCTGCCATATAATGAATTATTTTTGCCCTAAATCCATTTAAATCCAATTTTGCACTACGGCTATAAGAAATGCACACCAGAAAAATAGGGGAAAAATACAGGGAGGTCCCCTATGGGCGTGGGACCTAGAACCCAGGCCAAACCATGGTTCCCACCCCACCTGGCAGACATCGATGGCACCGCGAGTTTGACCTAGATCTCGAAGAGGGGCCTGGGGAATTCAGAAGAAATCAAAAAATGGAAAAAAAATAGTGCATGGAGTCATGGTGAGTGATGCATCACCTAGGAAAAATACCAAACATGCCATCCCAAGGGTTCACAGGTGGAATCTCTCAAAGAGAGGTGCTTCCAGGCAGGAGTTCTCTTGGTCTTCCTTGCCAGGTCACCATGGTTTGCCCAAGTTCCACACCAAACTGTGGAACCATGGTCCCATTTTTGGTGGAGATGTGCATCTTTGCATTTCCAACAACTTTTGCAACTAGTGTTTTTTCAGTTTCCACATAAAAAATGCATTTCCCATTTTTCAGGGGGCCGGAGGGGTCAAAACAAGTGCTTTTTTGTGAAGGGGCCACCAAGGGCAGTTATGCCCAGAGGAAGTCCCAGATAGGTAAATGGCAATGATCCAATTTTGCAAGAGAAAGTGTTGGCAAAGTGTAACAATCTTGATTCATCTAGGTTGATTGGCATTATACAAGACTTGCTATAATTTACCCTCAGACTAGTAGATGAAGCAAAAGAATTCAGAATTGCCTTTAAACAGACAAGTTGAGGAGCATCTGCTTGCATTATCACTAAAGTGTCATCTGCATACTAAATAATAGGAAAATCTGGACATGCAGGGCAGTGCAAAGGAGATCTCAAAATACCTTGGACCATTGCTTTGTTTAGGAGAGATTGAAGAAAATCTGCAGCTAAGACAAAGAGCAAAGGTGACAAAGGATCTCCCTGCCTAACACCTCTTCTGCAATAAAACTTTTTCCCTGGCACACCATTGAGAAGAACAGCTGAAGAACCAGAATCCAGAATTAGCTTAATCCAATTAAGCCATTTTTGCCCAAATCCCCTTGCTTTCAACAGGCTGAGGATGGCTTAGTTATGCCCAGAGGAAGTTCCATAGCAAACTATGGAACCATGGTCCCATTTTTGGTGGAGATGTGCATCTTTACATTCCCAACAACTTTTGCAACTAGTGTTTTTTTAGTTTCCACATAAAAAATGCATTTCCCATTTTTCAGGGGGCCGGAGGGGTCAAAACAGGTGCTTTTTTGTGAAGGGGCCACCAAGGGCAGTGTGCAAAACATCACCACTCTAATTTTCATGGGTGGGGGACCTACCAGGGTTGCCACATCCAGGAGGTTAGGAATTATCTCAGCCTTCTGCCATATAATGAATTATTTTTGTCCCAAATCCATTTAAATCTAATTTTGCACTGCGGCTACAAGAAATGCACACCAGAAAAATAGGAGAAAAATACAAGGAGGTCCCCTGTGGGTGTGGGACCCTAGAACCAAGGCCAAACCATGGTTCCCACCCCACCGGGTAGACATCGATGGTACAGTGAGTTTGACCTAGATCTCGAAGGGGGGCCTGGGGAATTCAGAAAAAATCAAAAAAATGGAAAAATAGTGCATGGAGTCATGGTGAGTGATGCATCACCTAGGAAAAATACCTAACATTCCATCCCAAGGGTTCACAGGTGGACTCTCTCACAGAGAGGTGCTTTCAGGCAGGAGTTCTCTTGGTCTTCCTTGCCAGGTGACCATGGTTTGCGCAAGTTCCATAGCAAACTATGGAACCATGGTCCCATTTTTGGTGGAGATGTGCATCTTTGCATTCCCAACAACTTTTGCAACTAGTGTTTTTTCAGTTTCCACATAAAAAATGCATTTCCCATTTTTCAGGGGGGCGGAGGGGTCAAAACAGGTGCTTTTTGTGAAGGGGCCACCAAGGGCAGTGTGCAAAACATCACCACTCTAATTTTCATGGGTGGGGGACCTACCAGGGGTGCCACATCTAGGAGGTTAGGAATTATCTCGGTCTTCTGCCATATAATGAATTATTTTTGCCCTAAATCCATTTAAATCCAATTTTGCACTGCGGCTACAAGAAATGCACACCAGAAAAATAGGGGAAAAATACAAGGAGGTCCCCTGTGGGTGTGGGACCCTAGAACCAAGGCCAAACCATGGTTTCCACCCCACCTGGTAGACATCGATGGCACCGCGAGTTTGACCTAGATCTCGAAGGGGGGCCTAGGGAATTCAGAAAAAATCAAAAAAAAATGGAAAAATAGTGCATGGAGTCATGGTGAGTTATGCATCACCTAGGAAAAATACCTAACATGCCATCCCAAGCCAAAAAAAAATCACGGGCATGGATGCACGCCGGGTGAGGAGATAGATGTACATGTATGTCTGGGCGTGCGCGTCGTGTCGCCGCTTAGCTGGGACCCAATGCAGAGTCCCATCAAGTTCAATGCTCAGTCCCATCGTGGCAGTGCGCAGTGAAAAAGCAAGGGGCTACTGCTTCCTATTCATTCGTACCTATGGTGACCCTTCGTCGACAAGGTACCAAGGGCTACACTTAGATTCAAACGGACGGCCGAGATTGCTTGAGATGGTGCCCAGGAGGCAAGGACACGGTGGTCAGCTGAAGATGGTCCTTGACTGGGTAGCACTATTCTACAGAAACCCACTTCCTCTTCTTCCTCCTGCCTTCCTTGCCCCTCTCTCCATTCTACGATGAAGCCATTCCTCGCAAGAAGCGGACCCGACCGGCGTTGAAGACCGATGGGGTCAAGACTAGGGCGGCGGAGAGGAAGGAGTTAACCCGCCGTCAGGCAAATCTCCATGCAAGCAGCCTAATCAGTCAGGCCAAAGCCGTCCTCTCTTTCTGTGCACCAACGGATGAGGGGGACGTTGTCTCCCCCAAGTGGGTTAACAACGCCTTGATCTTCCGTTTGTTTGTTCTTTCCAACTTCGTAACCTATTTGATTTTTTAGGCCCCCAAAATGCACGGATAAGAAGCTGCCCATGAAGACCCTGGACCCGTCAATGGACTTCCTGATCAAGCCCGTTCCCCGGCTAAGCAAGGTAATCGCATGCCATCTAGTCTACTTCGTGATCAAGCATGTTTACCATTGTTCATAACCTGCCTTTGGCAATGCGGCTAGGTGCTACGCATGTAGATCTGTATAGATTCATTGTATAGATTCACTCATTGTTTACCGTATCTAGTTTACTTTGAAAACTATAAAAATAACTATATATTTGCAGGCGCGGAGCTAGGGAAATAATATCCTGGCGCACACTAACAACAATCTAGGTGAAATGTGACCTATGCACATATATGCATGTGCATGCTTGTTTGGGCAGTTTCTGAATGTGAAATTGTTAGCCCTGGTGCACTGATAAAGAATTTACCTAGTGCACATAGCAAAAGTTGGACCCAATAGCTAGTAAAATTTTCTTTGTCCCTGGTGCATGTGCACCATGCAAACCATATGCAGCTCCGCCCCTGAATATTTGTGAACAGGCAGTATTAGCATTGATTTCTTTTATTGCATGCCCTAAACTCCGGTGCAGGAAGCGAAGGAGAAGATCGAGGCAGATGTAGCCGCACTGAATGTCAAGATACAGAGCCAACTGGCCGAGAAAAACATTCCCTCGAGCTGCACTGTGCTAGCCTAGGCTCACATTTGGATCAGGAGAAGGAGAAATCCCGAACTTTGGCGCATGAGGTTGACAAGCTTATGGCTGCGAAAGGCTTGCTATCGGGGCATATGGACTACCTTGTGAAGACGCAGGAGCAGATGAAAATGTTCCTGGACAAGGATAGGTTGACCATCAAGGCGCTGGAGGAGGAAAATCTGAAGCTAAATGCCACGTGCAGCGACCTTCGTGTGCAAATCACCAAGGGCCTCAAAGAGCAGATCAAGCAGAGCGTGAGGACTGATGCGGCACGGTGTTGATAATGTAAAGCACCGTCCAGTTGGGAACCCCAAGAGGAAGGTATGATGAATATAGCAGCAAGGTTTTCCCTTAGTAAGAAACCAAGTTTTATCGATCCGAAGGGGAAGAAGCCAAATGACTGAAGGTGATGCTTTATAGCCTAGTGACACTCCAACAAGGGCGCCGTTTATGATCAAACGAGTTAGCGCGTCTTCAACTAGTAGCAACGTGGAACCTGCACACAACACAACCAAATACTTTGCTCCCAACTTACAATGAGGTTGTCAATCTCACCGGTTTGTTGTAAACAAAGGAATGAGCGTATCAAGTGGAAAACAGTAATAGTATGCAAGTAAAGTAAACAATGCGAGTAAAGTAAATAGGTGATAGCAATATAAAGGAAATAGGACCGGGGTCCACAGTTCACTAGTGGTGTCTCTCCATAAGATAAAATAACACATGCTGGGTAAACAAATTATAGTTGGGCAATTGATAGAATAAAGACAACATGATATGTCAAGAGGATCACTATGAGATTTACTCTGGGCATTACAACAAGATACATAGACCGCCATCCAACTGCATCTATGACTAATAATCCACTTGTGGCGAATCAATCCGAGAACTCCACAAGTATTAAGTTGCGAACAATAGAAAACTGCATTAAGCAAATTGTGTAATGTCAACAAAGCATATGCCCTCGAGCATATGAATGTTGTTTTCCCCCTAGTAGCAACAGCACATCTACAACCTTAGAGGTTTCTGTCACTCCCCCAGATTAAATAGAGGCATGAACCCACTATCGAGCATAAATACCCCCTCTTGGAGTCACTAACAACTACTCGGCCAAGATAGCTACTAACAACGGAGAGCATGCAAGATCATAAACAACATAGAGATAACATAAGATAAAATTCAGTACATCAACTCAATCATAACACCAATATTCATAGGATCCCAACAAATACAACATGTAGAATTACATAACGGTGATTGATACGTCTCCAACGTATCTATAATTTTTGATGCTCCATGCTTATTTTTACACCATTTGCCTAATGTTTCGTTACACTTCGTGGCACTTTTATGCATTTTCCGGAACTAACCTACTAACAAGTCGCCACAGTGCCAGTTCCCTGTTTTCTGATGTTTTTGTGTTTCAGAAAAGCTACACAGGAAATATTCTCGGAATTGGACGAAACAAGTTCCTGAAGTCTTATTTTCCCGGAAGCTTCCAGAGATCCGAAGAGGAGACGGAGTGGGGCCACGAGGGCCCCACACACCAGGGCGGCGCGGCCCAGCCCCTGGCCGTGCCCCCTATGTGTGAGGGCGCCTCGGTCCACTCCTGACGATGCCCCTTCGCCTATAAAGACCCCCCGACAGGAAAAACCTAAGTACCCCGATCAATTTTCCAGAAACACATCGCGATCCACCGCCATCATCGACCCGAGATCGGGAGGGTCCAGAAGCTCTTTCTGACACCCTGCCGGAGAGGGGAATCGCCACCCGAGGTCTTCTTCATCGCCATGCTTGCCTCCGGAGCGATGAGTGAGTAGTCTACCTTAGACTATGGGTCCATAGCAGTAGCTAGATGGTTGTCCTCTCCACCATGTGCTTCATGTTTAGATCTCATGAGCTTCCCTACATGATTGAGATCACTGTTATGTAATTCTACATGTTTGGTTTGTTGGGATCCGATGAATATTGGTGTTATGATTGAGTTGCTATACTGAAATATATCTTATGTTATCTCTATGTTGTTTATGATCTTGCATGCTCTCTGTTGTTAGTAGCTATCTTGGCCGAGTAGTTGCTAGTGACTCCAAGAGGGGGTATTTATGCTCGATAGTGGGTTCATGCATCTATTTAATCTGGGGGAGTGACAGAAACCTCTAAGGTTGTAGATGTGCTATTGCTACTAGGGGGAAAACAACATTCATATGCTCGAGGGCATATGCTTTGTTTACATTACACACTTTGCTTAATGCAATTATCTGTTGTTCGCAACTTAATACTCATGGGGTGTTCGGATGATATCCCCGTGAGTGGATTATTAGTCATAGATGCAGTTGGATGGCGGTCTATGTATTTTGTTGTAATGCCCAGAGTAAATCACATAGTGATCTTCTTGACATATCACGTTATCTTTATTCTATCAATTGCCCAACTGTAATTTGTTTACCCAGCATGTGTTATTTATCTATGGAGAGACACCACTAGTGAACTATGGACTTCGGTCCTATTTCCATCATATTGCTATCATCTGTTTACTTTACTCGCACTGTTTACTTTACTCGCATACTTCTACTATTTTCCACTCGATACGCTCATACCCTTTGTTTCAAGCAAACAGGTGAGATTGACAACCTCATTGTAAGTTGGGAACAAAGTATTTGGTTGTGTTGTGTGCAGGTTCCACGCTGCTACTGGTTGAAGACGAGTCAACAAGTGTCATAAACGGCGCCCTTGTTGGAGTGTTATTAAGCCAGTCCGCATCACCTTCAGTCGTATTGTCTGCTCTTCTCCTGACCGACAAACCTTGGTTTCTTACTGAGGGAAAAGACTTGCCGCTGTGCTCATCATACTTTCCGCTTGGAGTTTCCCAACTGTCTGGCCATAATCATCATCAACTACACGCCAGCCATCAAGCCCTTTTCTGGCGCCGTTGCCGGGGAAGAAGTGGAAGACCTCTGCAAGGGGAGTTTTTCGCATGCACATCCTTTACTTTGTTTTATTGTTTTGCTTTACTTTATTTATTTTTACTTGCATTGTTTTATATCAAAAACCCAAAAAAATAGTTTACTTTATAGTTGCTTTTATCTTCTTGCTTTTAGTTCGTCATGTTGTTCCCTAAGTATGTTTTGGAGGACCTCTCAGTAGGTAGTGGTTCAATAATTGGAAAAAGTAACATTGAGGAGTTCTTTAATCACATTAGTTTGCATAAAGAAGTTGAGGAAAAGTCTTTGGTTGAGCTTGCTCCTAGTATTGAAGTTGCTTCTGCTTATTTAATTCACATGTTGGAAGCTAGGTTTGCTAGCCTTAATCCTTTTATGCAACACATGTTCCTTAAGCTTCATGAAATTGAGGATCCAGAAAAGAAAGCTTTTATCTTGGAAACTTTGCGCTTAGAATTTAGAGATGTTGCCATTGAAGCTAGGAAAGTTCTTAAGCATTTTAATAAACTCGGTTCACCTATAAAGGTTATTAGTACAAACAATGAAGGAACCAAAATACCTATACCTAGCAAGCTCTTGGGATTGTATGAAGCTTTCGAAAATAATTTTGACTGGATCTGTCCCAAAAATCTTTTTAGTGATTTGAGTGAACCAAAGCATGATCACAAAGGGTCTTCAAAAACTTATGTGGATGAAATACAATGCCTTATTGACAAGACCTCTGCAGTTGATCTTAATGCTTCTTCTAAAAATACTTGATTCGCAATTTTCTGCGCCTAGCTCAAAGGCGTTAAAGAAGAGCACTCTTGGGAGATAACCCAATGTTTTATTTTCAGTACTTTTTCTTTTATTTGAGTCTTGGAAGTCATTACTACTGTAATGACGTCTCCTTATCCTTTTTATTTCATTGTTGTGCCAAGAGAAGCCTCTAATTTGAGTGAGGTAAAGATTTGGGGATGTTGCTGTCCTGAAACTATTTTCGGTGCTGCACCGTAAAAATTCGTGAAAATTCTCTGTATATATTTTGGACCTGCGATTTCTTGGACATATGCCCCAGGTTATATCCAAACTTTCATTAGTTGAACACTTTTTGATTTGAGCAACAGAAAACCCCTTAAAAATTCGACCTTTGTCAGCTGTTCTGTTTTGACAGATTTCTGTCAATATTTGTGTTTGCCGCTTTATCGCTTTCTTTTTGAGTTCTTTTGATCACGGAACTTTTGGGGAAGTTGCTACAGTAGTATATACTTTATATGTGGTGGTTTTGGGTTGAAACCTGAAGCAAAAAGAGGTTGATTATATGTTATGCTACACTAATGTTACTAATAGATTTGTGTTTAGTTTTGTATGAAGGAAGTTTTCAAGTGTAGGGATTGGAGAATGATGAGATGAGTTGAAGAATGGACAAAAGCTCAAGCTTTGGGATGCCCATGCATCACCCCAAGAAATATCCAAGAAGTACAAGCGTCAAAGCTTGGGGATGCCCCCGAGGCACCCCTTCTTCATCGGCAAAAATCAGGTCACCTTTCAAGACACTATATTTGTATTACTTCATGCACTATGCATTTTTCTTGGAGCGTCAGTTGTTTTAGTTTTATTTATTAGTTTAGTTTTGTTTTCTGCAATAAATGGTTGGACCCCAACAAATTTCTTTTGGAGAAGTTGCCTTGCTTTTCATTTGCCAAGAACGCTCTAGTTTTCACTCTTATCAAAAACTGAGTGTTCTTCTTTTTCTGCTACTGTTTTTGGTTTTTAATTTCACCTTGATTTGCATTCAGATCTTCTTATATTTATTTATCAAGGTGTATTTTTGCCTCTGGACCATGTTGGTTTTCTTCAAAAGAGTTGGATTTAAAAAGTTCGAATGGTGTTGGAAATGAGAAAAAGCTTTATGCAAAAAAGTGGTACAAGAAGGAGCTTGTGTAGACTGCGGCTTAGGCTTTTTCATGTCATGCTTGATGTATTTTTGATAGTATGCTTAGTGGTTTTGCTGTAGCATGACTTCTCTCAAATAACTGAGATTGCTTAATGAGCCTTTGAAAAAATCATGGGTTGTTTTAATTATTTGGAAGCATTATTTTGGTTTTCTCCATGATGCTTTATTTGGGTTGACTTGGCGCATGCTCACACATGTTAGACTCTTACAAAGTCACCAATAGCCTCTATGATCATTTACTTTTGACTTTTGATGCCATCTTATGCTTCTTTTAATGTCACTTTGTCGCTTTGCATGATTATGGCCATTATTGCTCTCTTAGTTGGTCGCTCCCAGTCTTTTGCTAGCCCTCGCCTTGTACTGAGTATGAGCTCTACTCGTGCATCCAACTCCTAAAAACCAAGTTTTCCAAAGTGTCCACCATACATACCTACTAGCAATTTTCTATTCCAAGTAAAATTGACTTGCTTTTATTTACTCTTCAAATTAAACTCTTACCAGTGTTATGCGAAAATTGGTCAGTAAAGCTCTCACGAACCGGAAGGCACACTTTACTTTTTCTTGTTCTTAAAATTTGACATTGTGGTCTCTTATGTTGAGTTCTTAAGCTTGCAAGTTGTAAGTTGGATACTAGCCCAACCATGCTGTCATGGGCAAGCTTTCAACATTGCACTTCTTATTTGAGTTGATATCGTGATCTTTTGTTTATGGATGCCCGCGGTGTGAAATGAATTGGGAATCTTGCGGGGATCATGGAGTTTGTATATGTGTTAGGGAAACGCCTGGGCCGCCAATCTAAGCCATGCATAATTCATGGTGGAAATTTGCAGCATACCCATAGTGGACATTCGACGACGCATCTCAAAATAAAAAGCTAAACAAATGGCAAATAAAAGAGATGTCGAGGTGTTCATTGTCTGCTTGTCCTGTCATTTTGATGTGGGCTTGTTCCATGTCATCGGGCATGGAGGTACCCCGTTGGTGGTTCTCGATGATACGCATATACTTACAATGACAAGAGCCTTGCTTGGGACTCTAAGTAAAGTAGCATGAGGTTTGGGCACTCATATTCACGGGACACGAGGTTTTTGACTTATGATTTGTCAAGGATATGCATCATAATTGTTCTCGCATTAACTTTAACCATTCAAGATGCTTATGATGGGGGCAATGAGAGCTCAAAGCCGGTAAGTACCATAATTTTTGAAGGTTATAAAACTTGCAATCACTGCTTCCCTCTGCGAAGGGCCTTTCTTCTACTTTTATGTTGAGTCACCACCTTCTTTCTTTATGCACCATTAAGAGAGCATAGTTGTCATTCTCAGTGTGATATGCATTGTCCCAAAGTTCATTGATTGATTCATATTGTTGGTTTCACTTGTTCTCAAAATATTTGTATCTAGTCGCCCTCTTAAACTTGAAGGTGTCCTATGCATTTATGTTTTGCTCTCTATGAAGAACAAGCTGAAAACCATTTGTATGTTTTTCCTTATGATTTGAACACACGTTTGACTTTCATTGTTTCATTTTCAAGATCTTTTGTTTGTGTTCATTTGCATGTTTATAACATGGTTGCTAAGTTCTTATTGTCAAGATTATGTCTTTCATGCCCATGTTTTAAGTTCTTTTGATCCCAGCTCACAAATGCTTACATATATGATCAAGATTGTGTAGGTGCATGTCACCTCAAAAATTATTTCTTTTGTTATCACTTATCTACTCGAGGACGAGCAGGAGTTAAGCTTGGGGATGCTTGATACGTCTCCAACGTACCTATAATTTTTGATGCTCCATGCTTGTTTTTACACCATTTGCCTAATGTTTCGTTACACTTCATGGCACTTTTATGCATTTTCTGGAACTAACCTACAAACAAGTCGCCATAGTGCCAGTTCCCTGTTTTCTGCTGTTTTTGTGTTTCAGAAAAGCTACATAGGAAATATTCTCAGAATTGGATGAAACAAGTTCCTGAAGTCTTATTTTTCCCGGAAGCTTCCAGAGATCCCAAGAGGAGACGGAATGGGGCCACGAGGGACCCACACACCAGGGCGGCGTGGCCCAGCCCCTGGCCGCGCCCCCTATGTGTGAGGGCGCCTCGGTCCACTTCTGACGATGCCGCTTCGCCTATAAAAACCCCCCGATGGGAAAAACCTAAGTACCCCGATCAATTTTCCAGAAACACATCGCGATCCGCCGCCGTCGTCAACCCGAGATCGGGAGGGTCCAGAAGCTCTTCCCGGCACCCTGCCAGAGAGGGGAATCACCACCGGAGGTCTTCTTCATCGCCATGCTTGCCTCCGGAGCGATGAGTGAGTAGTCTACCTTGGACTATGGGTCCATAGCAGTAGCTAGATGGTTGTCCTCTCCACCATGTGCTTCATGTTTAGATCTCATGAGCTGCCCTACATGATTGAGATCACCGTTATGTAATTCTACATGTTTGGTTTGTTGGGATCCGATGAATATTGGTGTTATGATTGAGTTGCTATACTGAAATATATCTTATGTTATCTCTATGTTGTTTATGATCTTGCATGCTCTCCGTTGTTAGTAGCTATCTTGGCCGAGTAGTTGCTAGTGACTCCAAGAGGGGGTATTTATGCTCGATAGTGGGTTCATGCCTCTATTTAATCTGGGGGAGTGACAGAAACCTCTAAGGTTGTAGATGTGCTGTTGCTACTAGGGGAAAACAACATTCATATGCTCAAGGGCATATGCTTTGTTTACATTACACACTTTGCTTAATGCAATTATCTGTTGTTCGCAACTTAATACTCATGGGGTGTTCGGATGATATCCCCGTGAGTGGATTATTAGTCATAGATGCAGTTGGATGGCGGTCTATGTGTTTTGTTGTAATGCCCAGAGTAAATCGCATAGTGATCTTCTTGACATATCACGTTATCTTTATTCTATCAATTGCCCAACTGTAATTTGTTTACCCAGCATGTGTTATTTATCTATGGAGAGACACCACTAGTGAACTGTGGACCCCGGTCCTATTTCCATCATATTGCTATCACCTGTTTACTTTACTCGCACTGTTTACTTTACTCGCATACTTCTACTGTTTTCCACTCGATACGCTCATACCCTTTGTTTCAAGCAAACCGGTGAGATTGACAACCTCATCGTAAGTTGGGAACAAAGTATTTGGTTGTGTTGTGTGCAGGTTCCATGTTGCTACTAGTTGAAGATGAGTCAACAAGTGTCGTAAACGGCGCCCTTGTTGGAGTGTTATTAAGCCAGTCCGCATCACCTTCAGTCGTATTGTCTGCTCTTCTCCTGACCGACAAACCTTGGTTTCTTACTGAGGGAAAAGACTTGCCGCTGTGCTCATCATACTTTCCGCTTGGAGTTTCCCAACTGTCTGGCCATAATCATCATCAACTACACGCCAGCCATCAGTGATCTCGATCATGTAAGGCAGCTCACGAGATCTAAACATGAAGCACATGGTGGAGAAGACAACCATCTAGCTACTGCTATGGACCCATAGTCCAAGGTAGACTACTCACTCATCGCGCCGGAGGCAAGCATGGCGATGAAGAAGACCTCCGGTGGTGATTCCCCTCTTCGGCAGGGTGCCGGGAAGAGCTTCTGGACCCTCCCAATCTTTGGGTCGACGGCGGCGGCGGATCGCGATGTATTCTGGAAAAGTGATCGGGTGTTTAGGTTTTTCCCTTCGGGGGGTCTTTATAGGCGAAGGGGCAGCATCAAAGGTGGACCAGGGGGCCCACCCCACAGGCCGGCGTGGGCCAGGGCCAGGCCGCGCCCCCTAGTGGTGTGGCCACCCTCTGGCTCGGCTCCGTCTCCTCTTCGGTGATCTGGAAGCTCCTACGAATATCTGGACGTCTGGCTTTTGTTTCGTCCAATTTCGAGAATATTTCCTGTGTAACTTTTCTGAAACACAAAAACAGCAGAAAACAGGGAACTGGCACTATGGCATCTCGTTAGTAGGTTAGTTCCGGAAAATGCATAAAAATGCCACGAAGTGTAACGAAACACTAAGCAAATGGTGTAAAAACAAGCATGCAGCATCAAAAATTATGGATACGTTGGAGACGTATCAAGGACCGTGGTAGCCTATGAGGCCAGAGACAAGTCCAGAGATCTCTTAAAGATGATGACCGAGAGCACTCGCAAAGCAGCCGCTCTGCTCGAGGCTTTTAAGAAGGAGAATATCATGCTGAAAGCCAAGATCAATGAGTTCGAGCGCCTCCAGCAGGATGAGATTGCCTCCAAGTAAGAGGAGATACGATGTAGTCTGCGCGCTACGTTTCATCGTCCTGTATGTCTGAACTTTGAGTTAACTAGCCTGAATCTTATGTTATCTGAACTAGTAGTGAAATGTTAACTAAACTATGATATTGCGTTAATGCTCTCTGTTATATGGAAGCAATTGTTGTAGGTACGCTATTGCTTTTAGATAACTTGAAATACTGAATTACATACACATAACTTATTCATCTAAAATTTGTTTCAATCTATCTAACTTGTCCTTATTAACTGCTGCTTGCTTCAAGAGATCTGCAATGCAGTTCTCCAGCCTTTTTTCTCCTAGAAATGAATTTATTACATTCTCTCAACATAGTTCTACAATAAAATTACAAATTGACACTAGTTTTCAGAAGAAGTTTGAGGCAGACAATATGAGATACAACATTTTCTAAGATACAACATCTTATTGCATGGAGCAGCTACAACACACTCATAAACATTTACAGAGTGATGCAGAATGAAGGAGATGGATCAAATAGTGACCAGAATTGGGTTGCACTTCTCACTGTAACATATCATCACCTATGAAGCGGGAAGCTCAAAACTTCAAGATGATAGCTCTACAGCAGTCTCATCATCTCCAACCATTTCTGAAATTGCAACAACAAAAAATACCTTCTTACTCAATTTCTTCCTTCGGAAAACCTGCATGAGATCGTCATCTTTAACAATTTCGATGAAATCCCTCTTCTTAAAGTGCCACCAACATAAACGTGCCTGCTGATTAGGGCTCCAAGGACATCTCTGCTTTAGCTGCTCAAGAATATGGTCAACAGTAACTGTCTTGGGATCTACCATTATTTCCATATGATCGTTCTGCACAGCAAATTCTTGGCCATCATCTAGTACTGCAGTGTAAGGATCCACTCGCAAAGCAATTAGATACAGTTGTGAATGGTTAATAGCTGCTAGTTTACAAGCATCCATACCACTGGGAGCACCACCATCTGGATCAACACCTTTGGCACCTCACTGTTCTTCTGGTCCACCAACATCATCAACCATAACAAAGAGATCCAACTGACGAGTACCCTTATACTTCTCCCAAATCTGCAACAGCTGATGGGAGTGCTCAAGTTGTTCGTACACCTGATTCATGTTCATCCACACAAACTTAGCCTTCTGTTTGGATCCCCAAGGAATCCTAGCATGAAGAATTTCAACAAGCTGCGAAACAGACACAATCTCACTGCAATTCACATTCATTTGCACAGACTGCGAAGCCACACACCTCTCCAAGCCATAATCTAATCTAGCAATGTACTGATGCACTCAGACATTTATTTTGTATGTGTTCTCTGAATCATCGCTGTCTCAAAATATTGGGAAACAAAAGATACAAATTAGTTGCTTCTCTCTAATCATACCACAAATTGGGAAAACATAAGAGAAAAAGTATGTTTTCTGCTTTTGGATAAATTGGAGCCTTCAGATCTGAACATAATTTGAGATGACTTCCATAAGATAAAAAATCTGGGTTTGCATGTTGGTTGGTTTGATAGAGATTGAGGATTACTTGCATACAAAATAATACCACAATTTTAGAAAATATATGACAAAAATCAGTCAGTTTCTTCTCTACAATTGTTCAGATACTGACAGTTACTCCTGCCATTCCATAAAACATCCTAGTGCTATCGTGATGTAAGAGAGGGATCTGAAATATTCACCTCTGATTTCTGGCGCTCACACTGACAGTAGAAGGCCCAATTCCGTTCATCTTTGGGATTTGTTCTTTTCCTCCAATCTGCTGGCGGCGCCGCACCAGCGAAGCCGGAGGGCTACCGCTCTGATTGCTCTTGGTCGGCGGCGCCACCACCGGGCTAGCTCTTCGCTTGGTCGGCGGCGCCACCGCCGTCGGGCAAGCTTTCCGCTTCTCGCTGCTCCCGGCTGCTGGCTTGTTGCAAGATCTCTGGTTGCTTTCCTGGCTAGCAGCTCCAACAATCGCCGCTCCTGGCGGTGATGGTGCCTCTCGTTTCCTGCTGGTAGACATGCGCCTCCGACGGAATTCGACACCGACCTAGGGGGGCCTAGGGTTGGAAGGACAAGAAAGGGGATTTGTTCATACTGAGAGTTGCAGGTGGAGTTGACATACTATCAACTAACGAGGCAACATAACAGAGACTCCTGACAAGCAGGACCCACTGGCTCGGCACATAACAGAGAAATACTGACATGCGGGACCGCAATGGGCCCAAAACGGGAGAAGTCACGGCAATATTTGGTTTGCCCTCATTTCGTTCAGAATGGGCCCTCTGAGGAATTACCTACCCAACTTTTCAAATGGCGTCTATTACAAGCAACAAAGGTACCTGTGAGCCTGTGCCAAGGAACTCGGTGACCGCAAACAAAATCACCCGCCATAGCTGCGTGCAAATGAATGGACGAATGATACATAGCTGCCTGCGAGTGATTGATACGTCTCAAATGTATCTATAATTTTGATGCTCCATGCTTGTTTTTACACCATTTGCCTTGTGTTTCGTTACACTTCGTGGCATTTTTATGCATTTTCCGGAACTAACCTATTAATGAGATGCCACAGTGCCAGTTCCCTGTTTTCTGCTGTTTTTGTGTTTCGGAAAAGTTACACAGGAAATATTCTCGGAATTGGACGAAACCAAAGCAAGACGTCCAGATATTCACAGGAGCTTCCAGAACACCGAATAAGAGACGGAGCCGGACCAGAGGGTGGCCACACCACCAGGGGGCGCAGCCCACCCCTGGCCCGCGCCGGTGTAACAACTCAGAAATTGTAATCCACTTCTTATTAAATAAAGTACCAAATTTTGGACCCAGATAAAACTTTTTCTCTATTATTTCATGCATACATGTATTTTCTATTATATGTATTCTATGATTTCATGTGTGTTATTTTTGATTGTGCATTGGTTAGTTCCTTCCAAGTTAACCAATAGAAGCAATTGAGAAAGTGTATAAGAATCAAAGAAACCAGAAATAAAATTTAGAAAGAAAAAGAGAAGATTGAGATGATCTAGGAAATCTGTTTGACTACACCACTTTGAGCCCTTGGATTAAGAAATCTGGAACCCACCTTCATGTTTGGTCAGTTAGTTGAGCTTAACCAAGTTATATACTAACTCAACCAACAAAAATCTACTTAAAATTCAAACTAGAGCATCACTCAAACTTGAACCAAAGTTTGAATCTGAAACAGTGACCATACTCAAAATTTGAAATAAGATTTCTGCAAAACTTCTTCTTTCTTTGAAACAAAAATATGACAGGATACCTTGGCCAATTTGTTGAGCACCCAAAGTGGAAAATTTCAAAAATTCAAATTTCAAACTCTTGCGGGCATTCCGTCGAACACTGGCAGAGAGAAATCAAGCCAAATCGATTCTACTGTGGCTGCACTGTTCTGGCTCGCTCTAGAGCTGTAGCCATGCTCCTGGACGGTGCCTCGATCGACTCCAGCGCCCCCAGCCCCGACCCAAGCCAGGAGAAGCGGAGGGAAGACGAGATGTGCGCCCAGGGCCCCCTCCCAGTTCCTCTTCTCCCTGCACGATGCCGACCACCCTGGAGGCGCCAAAGCCGACCCACAGCCTCCCGCAGCCGAGCCAGCACCCTCCCAGCACGCCCCCGAGGCCGCCGTGCATGCTATGACCTCCGAACGGTGCCAGGGCCCCTGAGCCGGCGAGCTTCTGGCCGCGCTTACCCTCGTCGCTCCGGCCTATAAAAAGCCCCGCCGATCAAACGGAGACACTCACCTCACTCCCAGCTACCTCCCAGACACGCTCGTTTAGCCCAGCTCGCTCTGGTTCATCGACGCTCGCCACGCCGGCGAGGTACTGGACGCGAGGAGCGCCGCCGCGTTCGACCACCTGGGAGCCAGCCGCCGCTGGGAATCGGTGGAGGAGACGCACCGCAGCCGATTCCGCACGTCGCCGACGAGCTCTGCATCCTCTACGTCACTCCCTCGCCGTCGAACATTCTTCACTGCAACGCAGGTGAGCTCCCGCCCGTGCTGAGGTAGACGATGAGCCCGAGCCGTCCGATCTTGATCCAACGCTAGCGTACCGATTCGGGATTCTAATTAAGTCTGACGAGTAGACCCCACCTGTCAGCTCCCGTTTTTATTCTTTTCCCGCCGCAGCGAAGCGGTATGGGCCGGCCCGTTCGGGTTTTGTCTGAATTAGGCCCAGCTAGTTTAGATTCGGTCCGTTTCACTTTTATTTATTCTCCCGCCCTTTTTCAATTATTTCAAATAACTTTCAGATATGATTTTCAAACTTAAATTCCAAGAGTTCTACAAATCCATCTGTAGCAAATAAATATGCGTTGGAAAGCTTATAAAGTACTCTACACAGTAGAACTGGATAGAATTCAAAATAAGTTAGGAATTTAATTAGATATGAATAGTGTGACCATAGCCTTGTTAATCATAGAATATTTCTAGAAAATTATTTAAGCCATCAAAAATCATAAAAATTAAAATGTGACCTCACCAATGACCCCTCTTGCTATTAGTCAACCCTAATCAACCCCAAACCCTATTAGTGTGAGCAATTAGACCTTAACCCAATCCTATCTTGTAGCATAAAATGATAAATCCCTATCATATACTTAGAATTAAATTTACCCTCTTTGCCAATTCACTTAGTGGATCCCTTCCACTTGAAATAGTACTAGTACCCCTAAACCAATACCAATGCTTAGAAAGTAAACAACATATGACACTTAGTAGAGAATTTAACTTGCACACTTGAAGAAAACTTAGAAGAAAAACTTACCATCCAAAACCATAAAATGCAACATGAATGCTATTGTTAACAAACAAAGATGTGTGCTTGGGTGTGGTTAAACATTGTGTAGTGATTGTGTGCTTTGTGTTTATTCGTTATTAGACGCTAGTGTTGCCGAGGAGGATATTGGAGGGGATTATTATTATCAAGAAGAAGAAGAATACCCCGGACACTTTGCCAACCAAGGCAAGCCATCTTTTGATTCATACTCCCCATGCCCAGTTTTAATATTGCATTCTACTTGTTTTAAGTAAATTGCATGATTGAATTGCTAGAGTAGAATGATAGAAGTATAGTGATCTCTTGCTTAACAAGAGCATCAAGCTGAGTTTATCCAACTCTATTTAGTGGTCATCACTCAATATAGTTGCTTAGTTGCTAATAAAATTGGAGGTCATTTATAAAGGGAATCCTAGTTGAGAATTGGTGACTTGAACTTGAAACATGATATTGGAGGTTTCTCCTACATGGTGGTTTTATGAAAGAAAATAATCTTGACTAAGAACTATGAAATGTATTTCTCAATTTGACAACGAGTGATGTACTATGGGAGCCAATTATACCGTACAACCATATTACCCCTATATGGGAAGGGGCTTAATCCGTAGCTTGTTTATCTTAGTATGGGAGGCCTTGTATCAAATCTTTATGGAAGGACACCGTGCGCGGTTACTTCTGAACCAGGTGGACTCCACCAACCCGGCACCCGGGATGGCCAGAACTAGAGGCGCCGGAGCGGGGATTCCGTACCCCGGGCTCTAGGGAAGGATCCTATACTAGGGTGAGCAAGTGAAAGGTTTTGTTTGATTATCTGAACCCCGCATACTTTTGTATGACGGACCGTGGATTTCTCCCGGCAGATGTATCGAATCTTGTGGGTAAAGTGTACCCCTCTGCAGAGGTTTTCAAACTATTCGAATAGCCGCGTCCGCGGTCATGGACGGTTGGCAAGCTGTGCCTGGCTTTTGTCAATAATAAAAACAACTTATGGTGAACTTGGTGAATGACATGAATTGAATTGACTGGACTTGACCATGATATTGACACACTTGAAATTCCTCTTTAGATTGAACTTAGAGAATTAAACTCCTTTTCTACCAATGAACATTCTTGGGAAATAAAATTAGCTTTTGCAAATCAACTTAGTGCTTAGTCCACCATACCAACCTTGCATATCAATTTCCTCATTTCAATTATAAGGTGGTTTGCGAGTGCATCCAATGTACTCACGGCTGTGTCCCTGGCTATCAACTTGGCCAGACTATGGGGAAGAATACCAGGAGGAAGGATATGAGGAAGAGTACCAGAACTAAGCTCATCTCCGTGAGTCGCCATTGCCTGTAGGGAGAAGGCATGGGCCGAAGACGTTATTTCCGCTGCTATGTTGTGTTGTAATATGAACTTGGTCTCTATGACCATTGTATTTAAACTATCGTATTGTAATGTCGATGGAACTGGTTACCAACTACGTTATGTATATCGCAACAACGGTTCTAGGATTGCGGTGGAATACATAACGGGCACTTCGAATTTGTATCAAATTTGAGGTCGTCACAGCCGGCCTATGGTGTGGGCCCCCTGGTCCACTTCTGACGTCGCCCCTTCGCCTATAAAGACCCCCCGACGGGAAAAACCTAAATACCCAATCACTTTTCCAGAACACATCGCGATCTGCCACCGCCGTCGACCCAAAGATCGGGAGGGTCCAGAAGCTCTTCCCGGGACCCTGCCAGAGAGGGGAATCGCCACCGGAGGTCTTCTTCATCGCCATGCTTGCCTCCGGCGCGATGAGTGAGTAGTCTACCTTGGACTATGGGTCCATAGCAGTAGCTAGATGGTTGTCTTCTCCACCATGTGCTTCATGTTTAGATCCTGTGAGCTGCTTTACATGATCGAGACTACCTTTATGTAATTCTACATGTTGTGTTTGTTGGGATCCAATGAATATTGGTGTTATGATTGAGTTGAAGTACTGAATTTTATCTTATGTTATCTCTATGTTGTTTATGATCTTGCATGCTCTCCGTTGTTAGTAGCTATCTTGGCCAAGTAGTTGCTAGTGACTCCAAGAGGGGGTATTTATGCTCGATAGTGGGTTCATGCCTCTATTTAATCTGGGGGAGTGACAGAAACCTCTAAGGTTGTAGATGTGCTGTTGCTACTAGGGGGAAAACAACATTCATATGCTCAAGGGCATATGCTTTGTTTACATTACACACTTTGCTTAATGCAGTTATTTGTTGTTCGCAACTTAATACTTGTGGAGTTCTCGAATTGATTCGCCACAAGTGGATTATTAGTCATAGATGCAGTTGGATGGCGGTCTATGTACCTTGTTGTAATGCCCAGAGTAAATCTCATAGTGATCCTCTCGACATATGCACGTTGTCTTTATTCTATCAATTGCCCAACTGTAATTTGTTTACCCAGCATGTGTTATTTAATCTTATGGAGAGACACCACTAGTGAACTGTGGACCCCGGTCCTATTTATCTTATGGAGAGACACCACTAGTGAACTGTGGACCCCGGTCCTATTTCCATTAAGAAATAGGAAATAAAGACAACATGCATATGTCGAGAGGATCACTATGAGATTTACTCTGGGCATTACAACAAGATACATAGACCGCCATCCAACTGCATCTATGACTAATAATCCACTTGTGGCGAATCAATCCGAGAACTCCACAAGTATTAAGTTGCGAACAACAGATAATTGCATTAAGCAAAGTGTGTAATGTAAACAAAGCATATTCCCTTGAGCATATGAATGTTGTTTTCCCCCTAGTAGCAACAACACATCTACAACCTTAGAGGTTTCTGTCACTCCCCCAGATTAAATAGAGGCATGAACCCACTATCGAGCATAAATACCCCCTCTTGGAGTCACTAGCAACTACTCGGCCAAGATAGCTACTAACAATGGAGAGCATGCAAGATCATAAACAACATAGAGATAACATAAGATAAAATTCAGTACATCAACTCAATCATAACACCAATATTCATCGGATCCCAACAAACACAACATGTAGAATTACATAAAGGTAGTCTCGATCATGTAAAGTAGCTCACGAGATCTAAACATGAAGCACAAGGTGGAGAAGACTGATGCGGTACGGTGTTGATAGCTTTTCACCGTCCAGTTGGGAACCCTAAGAGGAAGGTATGATGAATATAGCAGCAAGGTTTTCCCTCAGTTAAGAAACAAAGGTTTATCGATCCGAAGGGGAAGAAGCCAATACGACTGAAGGTGATGCCCGCTTGCTTGCGACGGCTCCAGAAAATTTATAGGGCGCCTCGTCCGAGCTTTGCTTTGCGAGTGGCAACGTGGAACCTACACACAACACAACCAAATACTTTGCTCCCAACTTACGATGAGGTTGTCAATCTCACCGGTTTGCTGTAAACAAAGGAATGAGCGTATCAAGTGGAAAATAGTAATAGTATGCGAGTAAAGTAAACAGTGCGAGTAAAGTAAACAGGTGATAGCAATATAAAGGAAATAGGACCGGGGTCCACAGTTCACTAGTGGTGTCTCTCCATAAGATAAAATAATACATGCTGGGTAAACAAATTACAGTTGGGCAATTGATAGAATAAAGACAACGTGCATATGATGAGAGGATCACTATGAGATTTACTCTGGACATTACAACAAGATACATAGACCGCCATCCAACTGCATCTATGTCTAATAATCCACTTGTGGCGAATCAATCCGAGAACTCCACAAGTATTAAGTTGCGAACAACAGATAATTGCATTAAGCAAAGTGTGTAATGTAAACAAAGCATATGCCCTCGAGCATATGAATGTTGTTTTCCCCCTAGTAGCAACAGCACATCTAAAACCTTAGAGGTTTCTGTAACTCCCCTAGATTAAAAAGAGGCATGAACCCACTATCGAGCATAAATACCCCCTCTTGGAGTCACTAGCAACTACTCGGCCAAGATAGCTTCTAACAACGGAGAGCATGCAAGATCAAAAACAACATAGAGATAACATAGGATAATTTTCAGTACATCAACTCAATCATAACACCAATATTCATCGGATCCCAACAAACACAACATGTAGAATTACATAACGGTGATCTCGATCATGTAAGGCTGCTCACGAGATCTAAACATGAAGCACATGGTGGAGAAGACAACCATCTAGCTACTGCTATGGACCCATAGTCCAAGGTAGACTACTCACTCATCGCGCCGGAGGCAAGCATGGTGATGAAGAAGACCTCCGGTGGCGATTCCCCTCTCCGGCAGGGTGCCGGGAAGAGCTTCTGGACCCTCCCAATCTTTAGGTTGACGGCGGCGGTGGATCGCGATGTGTTCTAGAAAAGTGATCGGGTCCTTAGGGTTTTTCCGTCGGGGGGTCTTTATAGGCGAAGGGGCATCGTCAGGAGTGGACCGAGGTGCCCTCACACATAGGGGGCGCGGCCAGGGGCCAGGCCACTCCGCCCTATTGTGTGGGGCCCTCGTGGCCCCACTCCGTCTCCTCTTCGGTTCTCTAGAAGCTTCGGTGAATTTCTGGACGTTCGGCTTTTGTTTCGTCCAATTCTGAGAATATTTACTGTGTAGCTTTTCTGAAATACAAAAACAGCAAAAAACAGGGAACTCGCACTATGGCGACTTGTTAATAGGTTAGTTCCGGAAAATGCATAAAAGTGCCACGAAGTGTAACGAAACACTAAGAAAATAGTGTAAAAACAAGCATGGAGCATCAAAAATTATAGATACGTTTGGGACGTATCAGCATCCCCAAGCTTAACTCCAGCTCGTCCTCGAGTAGGTAAGTGATAATAAAAGAAATAATTTTTTAGATGACATGCACCTACAAAATCTTGATCATGTATGTAAGCGTTGTGCGCTGGGATCAAAAGAACTTAAAACATGGGCATGAAAGATATAATCTTGATAGAAGAAACTTAGCAACCATGTTATAACATGAAAATGAACACAAACAAAAGATCATGAAAATGAAACAATGAAAGTCAAACGTGTGTTCAAATCATAAGGAAAAACATACAAATGGTTTTCAGCTTGTCCTTCATGGAGAGCAAAACATAAATGCATAGGACACCTTCAAGTTTAAGAGGGCGACTAGATACAAATAATTTAAGAACAAGTGAAACCAACAATATGAATCAATCAATGAAAACTTTGGGACAATGCACATTATACTCAGAATGACAACTATGCTCTCTTAATGGTGCATAAAGGTAGAAGGTGGTGACTCAACATAAAAGTAAAAGAAAGGCCCTTCGCGGAGGGAAGCAGTGATTGCAAGTTTTATAAACCTTTAAAAATTATGGTACTTGCCGGCTTTGAGCTCTCATTGCCCCCATCATAAGCATCTTAAATGATTAAAGTTAATGCGAGAACACTTATGCTGCATATGCTTGACAAATCATAAGTTGAAAACCTCGTGTCCCGTGAATACGAGTACCCAAACCTCATGCTACTTTACTTAGAGTCCCAAGCAAGCTCTTGTCATTGTAAGTATACATGTATCATCGAGAACCGCCAACGGGGTACCTCCGTGCCCGATGACATGGAACAAGTCCACATCAAAATGACAGGACAAGCAGACAATGAACACCTCAACATCTCTTTTATTTACCATTTGTATAGCTTTTTATTTTGAGATGCATCGTCGAATGTCCACTATGGGCATGCTACAAATTTCCACCATGAATTATGCATGGCGTAGATTGGCGGCCCAGGCGTTTCTCTAACACATATACAAACTCCATGATCCCGCAAGATTCCCAATTCATTTCACACCGCGAGTATCCATAAACAAAAGATCATGATATCAACTCAAATAAGAAGTGCTATGTTGAAAGCTTGCCCCATGACGGCAAGGCTGGGCTAATTCCCAACTTACAACTTGAAAGCATAACAACTCAACATAAGAGACCACAATGTCAAATTTTTAAGAACGAGAAAAATAAAGTGTGCCATCCGGTTCGTGAGAGCTTTACTGACCAATTTTCGCATAAAACTGGTAAGAGTTTAATTTGAAGAGTAGATAAAAGCAAGTCAAATGTACTTTGGAATAGCAAATTGATAATAGGTATGTATGGTGGAAACTTTGGCAAAACTTGGTTTTTAGGAGTTGGATGCACGAGTAGAGCTCATACTCGGTACAAAATGAAGGCTAGCAAAAGACTGGGAGCGACCAACTAAGAGAGCAATAATAGCCATAATCATGCAGAGCGACAAAGCGACATTAAAAGAAGCATAAGATAGCATCAAAAGTCAAAAACTAAATGATCATAGAGGCTATTGGCGACTTTGTATGAGTCTAACATGTCTAAGCATGCGCCAAGTCAACCCAAATAAAGCATCAAGGAGAAAACCAAAATAATGCTTCCAAATAATTAAAACAACGCATCATTTTTTCAAAGGCTCATTAAGCAATCTCAGTTACTTGAGACAAGTCATGCTACAGCAAAACCACTAAGCATACTATCAAAAAGACATCAAGCACGGCATGCAAAAGCCTAGGCCGCAGTCTACACAAGCTCCTTCTTGTACCACTTTTTTGCATAAAGCTTTTTCTCTTTTCCAACACCATTCAAACTTTTTATAAACACCTCTTTTGATGAAAACCAATATAGACCAGAGACAAAAATACACCTTGATGTAAAGATATAACAAGATCTTAACACAAATCAAGGCGAAAATCAAAAACTAAACGCAGTTCTAGAAAAAGAGAACACTCGTTGAAACGAATAGAGTGAAAAACGGAGTGTTCTTGGCAAATGAAAAGCAAGGCAACTTCTCCAAAAGGAATTTGTTGGGGTCCAACCATTTATTGCAGCAAACAAAACTAAACTAAACTGAAAACTAAAAACAACTGACTCTCCAAGAAAAATGCGTAATGCATGAAGCAATAAAAATATAGTGTTTTGAAAGGTGACCTGATTTTTGCCGATGAAGAAGGGGTGCCTCGGGGGCATCCCCAAGCTTTGACGCTTGTACTTCTTGGATATTTCTTGGGATGATGCATGGGCATCCCCAAGATTGAGCTTTTGTCCATTCTTCAACTCATCTCATCATTCTCCAATCCCTACACTTGAAAACTTCCTTCATACAAAACTAAACACAAATCTATTAGCAATATTAGTGTAAGCATAACATAGAATCAACCCTTTTGCGTCAGGTTTCAACCCAAAACCACCACATATAAAGTATATACTACTATAGCAACTTACCCAAAAGTTCCGTGATCAAAAGAACTCAGAAAGAAAGCGATAAAGCGGCAAACACAAATATTGGCAGAAATCTGTCAAAACAGAACAGCTGACAAAGGTCGATTTTTAAAGGGGTTTTTTGTTGCTCAAATCAAAAAGTGTTCTACTAATGAAAGTTTGGATATAACCTGGGTCATATGCACAAGAAATCGCAGGTCGAAAAGATATACAGAGAATTTTCATGAATTTTTATGGTGCAGCACCGAAAACTGTTTTAGGACAGCAACATCCCCAAATCTTACCTCGCTCAAATTAGAGGCTTCTCTTGGCACAACAACGAAATAAAAATGATAAGGAGCGGTTATTATAGTAGTAATAAATTCCAAGACTCAAATAAAAGAAAAAGAACTGAATGTAAAACATTGGGTTATCTCCCAAGAGTGCTTTTCTTTAACGTCTTTGAGCTAGGCGCAGAAAGTGCGAATCAAGTAATATCAAGTGATGAAGCATCAAGCTCATAATTTGCTCTAAGAATAGAGTCAAACACTAATTTCTTTCTCTTTATAGGGAAGTGTTCCATACCTTTCTTGAGTGGAAATTGATATTTAATGGTGCCTTCCCTCATATCAATGATGGCACCTACAGTTCGAAGAAAAGGTCTTCCCAAAATAATAGGACATGAAGCATTGCATTCAACATCCATGACAAGAAAATCAACGGGAACAAGGTTATTGTTAACCACAATAAGAACATCATTAATTCTTCCCAAAGATTTTTTTCTTAGCAACATCAGCAATAGGAACATCATAATAACACTTTTCAAGCGGCGGTAAATCAAGCATGTCATAAATTTTTCTAGGCATGATAGAAATACTAGCTCCTAGATTACATAAAGCATGGCAATCAAAACCATTAACATGCATATCAATAATGGGTTCCCAACCGTCTTCTAACTTCTTGGGAACAGAAGCTTTTTGCTTCAACTTTTCATCCCTAATTTTCATAAGAGCATTGGTAATATTCTTAGTAAAAGCAACATTTAAAGAACTAGCATTGGGAGTCAAAGCAAGCTTTTGCAAGAACAAAATAACTTCAGATATATTGCAGCCATCAACATCAAAATCATTAAAGGAAATAGAGCTATCATCTCCTACACTCAGAAAAAATTCAGCACTCTTTTGAGAAAAAGTTTTGGCAGTTTTAGGCTTTTTAACACAAGGAGTGGGAGTTTTCTCTACACCAATCAAAGTAAGAGGACTGCTAGCATTAGGAGCAACATCATTAGAGGTAGTAATGGTACATATCTTCATCTCTCTAGCCATCTCATCTTCTCTTTCCCACCTGGCATGCAATTCTGCTAGCATCCTAATATTTTCATCAATTCTAACTTGGATAGCATTAGCAGTAGCAAAAGGATTATTCTCTTTCACATCATTAGGCAACACTTTTAATTTCAAAAGTTCAACATCATGAGCAAGGCTATCAACTTTAGAAGCAAGAATATCAATTTTGCCTAACTTTTCCTCAACAGACTTGTTAAAAGCATTTTGCTTACCAATGAAGCCCTTGAGCATTACCTCAAGCTCGGAGGGCGCGGCCCTAGTGTTGTTGGAGGAATTACCATAAGAGTTACCATAACCATTACCATTGGTAGAAGGATACGGCCTATAATTGTTACTAGCAAAATTGTTCCTATAAGCATTGTTGTTAAAATTATTATTTCTAATGAAGTTTACATCAACATACTCTTCTTGAGCAACCAAAGAGGCCAAAGGAACATTATTAGGATCTACATGAGTCCTATCATTTGAAAGCATAAGTATAATACCATCAATCTTATCACTCAAGGAAGAGGTTTCCTCAACAGAATTTACCTTCTTACCTTGTGGAGCTCTCTCGGTGTGCCATTCAGAGTAATTTACCATCATATTGTCGAGAAGCTTCGTTGCGGCGCCCAAGGTAAGGGACATGAAAGTGCCTCCTGCAGCTGAATCAAGTAGGTTCCTCAAAGAAAAATTCAGTCCTGCATAAAAAGTTTGAACAATCATCCAAGTAGTCAGTCCATGAGTGGGACAATTCTTATCATAGCTTTCATTCTTTCCCAAGCTTGAGCAACATGTTCATTATCAAACTGACTAAACTTCATAATATTGCTACACAAAGCTATAATCTTAGCAGGAGGATCGTATCTACCAATAAAAGCATCCTTACACTTAGCCCATGAATCAATACTATTTTTAAGCAAAGACAGCAACCAATCCTTAGCTTTTCCTCTCAGAAAAAGGAAACAACTTAATCTTAATAATATCACTTTCAGCATCCTTATATTTCTGCATCTCACATAGCTCAACAAAATTGTTGAGATGAGCTGCAGCATCATCAGTACTAGCACCAGAAAATTGCTCTTTCATAACAAGGTTCAACAAAGCAGACTTAATCTCATAAAAATTCGCAGCAGGCGCAGGTGGCGCAATAGGAGTGCAGATAAAATCACTATTATTAGTGCTAGTAAAGTCACACAACTTGGTGTTTTCAGGAGTAGCCATTCTAGCAAACTAAAAGCAGACAAGTAAAAACAACTATCAAGGATACTAATTTTTTTGGGTTTTTGATAAAACGACGCAAGTAAAAATAAAGTAAAGCAAAACTTAAAACAAAGTAAAGGATGTGCGTGCGAAAACTCCCCTCGCAGAAGTCTTCTTCTTCCTCCCCGGCAACAGTGCCAGAAAAGAGCTTGATGCGGTACGGTGTTGATAGCTTTTCACCGTCCAGTTGGGAACCCCAAGAGGAAGGTATGATGAATATAGCAGCAAGATTTTCCCTCAGTTAAGAAACCAAGGTTATCAATCCGAAGGGGAAGAAGCCAATACGACTGAAGGTGATGCCCGCTAGCTTGCGACAGCTCCAGACAATTTATAGGGCGCCTCGTCCAAGCTTTGCTTTGCGAGCGGCAACGTGGAACCTACACACAACACAACCAATTACTTTGCTCCCAACTTACAATGAGGTTGTCAATCTCACCGGTTTGCTGTAAACAAAGGAATGAGCGTATCGAGTGGAAAATAGTAATAGTATGTGAGTAAAGTAAACAGTGCGAGTAAAGTAAACAGGTGATAGCAATATAAAGGAAATAGGACCGGGGTCCATAGTTCACTAGTGGTGTCTCTCCATAAGATAAAATAATACATGCTGGGTAATCAAATTACAGTTGGACAATTGATAGAATAAAGACAATGTGCATATGATGAGAGGATCACTATGAGATTTACTCTGGGCATTACAACAAGATACATAGATCGCCATCCAACTGCATCTATGACTAATAATCCACTTGTGGCGAATCAATCCGAGAACTCCATAAGTATTAAGTTGCGAACAACAGATAATTGCATTAAGCAAAGTGTGTAATGTAAACAAAGCATATGCCCTCGAGCATATGAATGTTGTTTTCCCCTAGTAGCAACAACACATCTACAACCTTAGAGGTTTCTGTCACTCCCCCAGATTAAATAGAGGCATGAACCCACTATCGAGCATAAATACCCCCTCTTGGAGTCACTAGCAACTACTCGGCCAAGATAGCTTCTAACAACGGAGAGCATGCAAGATCATAAACAACATAGAGATAACATAAGATAATATTTAGTACATCAACTCAATCATAACACCAATATTCATCGGATCCCAACAAACACGACATGTAGAATTACATAATGGTGATCTCGATCATGTAAGGCAGCTCACGAGACCTAAACATGAAGCACATGGTGGAGAAGACAACCATCTAGCTACTGCTATGGACCCATAGTCCAAGGTAGACTACTCACTCATCGCGCCGGAGGCAAGCATGGCGATGAAGAAGACCTACGGTGGTGATTCCCCTCTCCGGCAGGGTGCCGGGAAGAGCTTCTAGACCCTCCCGATCTTAGGGTCGACGGCGGCGGCGGATCGCGATGTGTTCTGGAAAAGTGATCGGGTCCTTAGGTTTTTTCCGTTGGGGGGTCTTTATAGGCGAAGGGGCATCATCAGGAGTGAACCGAGGCGCCCTCACACATAGGGGGCACGGCCAGGGGCCAGGCCACGCTGCCCTGTTGTGTGGGGCCCTCGTGGCCCCACTCCGTCTCCTCTTCAGTTCTCTGGAAGCTTCGGTGAATTTCTGGATGTTCGGCTTTTGTTTCGTCCAATTCTGAGAATATTTCCTATGTAGCTTTTCTGAAACACAAAAATAGCAGAAAACAGGGAACTGGCACTGTGGCGACTTGTTAATAGGTTAGTTTCAGAAAATGCATAAAAGTGCCACGAAGTGTAACGAAACACTAAGCAAATGGTGTAAAAACAAGCATAGAGCATCAAAAATTATAGATACGTTTGAGACGTATCAAAGACAACCATCTAGCTACTGCTATGGACCCATAGTCCAAGGTAGACTACTCACTCATCACGCCGGAGGCAAGCATGGCGATGAAGAAGACCTCCGGTGGCGATTCCCCTCTCTGGCAGGGTGCCGGGAAGAGCTTCTGCACCCTCCCGATCTTTAGGTCGACGGCGGTGGCGGATCGACGACTGGCTTTGGTTTCGTCCAATTCCAAGAATATTTCATGTGTAACTTTTCTGAAACACAAAAACAGTAGAAAACAGGGAACTGGCACTGTGGCATATCGTTAATAGGTTAGTTCTGGAAAATGCATAAAAATGCCACGAAGTGTAACGAAACACTAAACAAATGGTGTAAAAACAAGCATGGAGCATCAAAAATTATGGATACATTGGAGACGTATCAGCATCCCCAAGCTTAACTCCTACTCGTCCTCAAGTAGGTAAGTGATAACAAAAGAAATAATTTTTGAGGTGACATGCACCTTCACAATCTTGACCATATATGTAAGCGTTGTGCGCTGGGATCAAAGAACTTAAAACATGGGCATGAAAGATATAATCTTGATAGAAGAAACTTAGCAACCATGTTATAACATGAAAATGAACACAAACAAAAGATCACGAAAATGAAACAATGAAAGTCAAATGTGTGTTCAAATCATAAGGAAAAACATACAAATGGTTTTCAGCTTGTCCTTCATGGAGAGCAAAACATAAATGCATAGGACACCTTCAAGTTTAAGAGGGCGACTAGATACAAGTAATTTTAGAACAAGTGAAACCAACAATATGAATCAATCAATGAAAACTTTGGGATAATGCACATTATACTCAGAATGACAACTATGCTCTCTTAATGGTGCATAAAGATAGAAGGTGGAGACTCAACATAAAAGTAAAAGAAAGGCCCTTCGCGGAGGGAAGCAGTGATTGCAAGTTTTATAAACCTTCAAAAATTATGGTACTTACCGGCTTTGAGCTCTCATTGCCCCCATCATAAGCATCTTGAATGGTTAAAGTTAATGCGAGAATACTTATGCTGCATATGCTTGACAAATCATAAGTTGAAAACCTCGTGTCCTGTGAAATACGAATACCCAAACCTCATGCTACTCGACTTAGAGTCCCAAGCAAGCTCTTGTCATTGTAAATATATGTGTATCATCGAGAACTGCCAACAGGGTACCTCCGTGCCCGATGACGTGGAACAAGCCCACATCAAAATGACAGGACAAACAGATAATGAACACCTCGGCATCTCTTTTATTTAACCATTGGTATAGCTTTTTATTGCGAGATGCGTCGTCGAATGTTCACTATGGGCATGCTGTAAATTTCAACCATGAATTATGCATGGCTTAGATTAGCGGCCCAGGCATTTCCCTAACACATATAAAAACTCCATGATCCCGCAAGATTCTCAACTTATTTCACATCGCGAGTATCCATAAACAAAAGATCACGATATCAACTCAAATGTAAGATAGTGCAATGTTGAAAGCTTGCCCCATGACGGCATGGCTGGGATAATTACCAACTTACAACTTGCAAGCATAACAACTCAACATAAGAGACCACAATGTCAAAATTTTAAAACGAGAAAAGTAAAGTGTGCCATCCGGTTTGTGAGAGCTTTACTGACCAATTTTCGCATAACACCAAAAAGAGTTTAATTTGAAGGATAGATAAAAGCAAGTCAAATGTACTTTGGAATAGCAAATTGCTAATAGGTATGTATGGTGGACACTTTGGCAAACTTGGTTTTTAGGAGTTGGATGCACGAGTAGAGCTCATACTCAGTACAAAATGAAGGCTAGCAAAAGACTGGGAGCGACCAACTAAGAGAGCAATAACGGCCATAATCATGCATAGCGACAAAGCGACATTAAAAGAAGCATAAGATGGCATCAAAAGTCAAAAACTAAATGATCATAGAGGCAATGTCGACTTTGTATGAGTCTAACATCTGTGAGCATGCGCCAAGTCAACCCAAATAAAGCATCAAAGGAGAAAACCAAAATAATGTTTCCAAATAATTAAAACAACGCATGATTTTTTCAAAGGCTCATTAAGCAATCTCAGTCATTTGAGACTAGTCATGCTACAGAAAAACCACTAAGCATACTATCAAAAAGACATCAAGCACGACATGCAAAAGCCTAGGCCGCAGTCTACACAAGCTCCTTCCTGTACCACTTTTTTGCATAAAGCTTTTTCTCTTTTCCAACACCATTTGAAATTTTTATAGCCAACTCTTTTGATGAAAACCAACATGGTCCAGAGGCAAAAATACACCTTGATGCGAATATATAACAAGATCTGAACACATATCAAGGCGAAAATCGAAAGCTAAACGCAGTTTTAGAAAAAGAGAACACTCATTGAAACGATAAGAGTGAAAAACAGAGTGTTCTTGGCAAATGAAAAGCAAGGCAACTTCTCCAAAATAAATTTGTTGGGGTCCAACCATTTATTGCAGCAAACAAAACTAAACAAAACTGAAAACTAAAAACAACTGACGCTCCAAGAAAAACGCATAATGCATGAAGCAATAAAAATATAGTGTTTTGAAAGGTGACCTGATTTTTGCCGATGAAGAAGGGGTGCCTCGTAGGCATCCCCAAGCTTTGACGCTTGTACTTATTGGATATTTCTTGGGGTGACATGGGCATCACCAAGCTTGAGCTTTTGTCCATTCTTCAACTCATCTCATCATTCTCCAATCCCTACAATTGAAAACTTCCTTCATACAAAACTAAACACAAATCTATTAGCAACATTAGTGTAAGCATAACATTGAATCAACCCTTTTTTGCTTCAAGTTTCAACTCAAAACCACCACATATAAAGTATATAATACTGTAGCAACTTCCCCAAAAGTTTCGTGATCAAAAGAACTCAAAAATAATGCGATAAAGCGGCAAACACAAATATTGGCAGAAATCTGTCAAAACAGAACAGCTGACAAAGGTCGAATTTTTAGAGGGTTTTCTGTTGCTCAAATCAAAAAGTGTTCAACTAATGAAAGTTTGGATATAACCTGGGTCATATGCATAAGAAATTGCAGGTCCAAAATATATACAGAGAATTTTCACGAATTTTTACGGTGCAGCACCGAAAACTGTTTCAGGACAGCAACATCCCCAAATCTTACCTCGCTTAAATTAGAGGCTTCTCTTGGCACAAGAATGAAATAAAAAGGATAATGAGCAGTTATTACAGTAGTAATAACTTCTAAGACTCAAATAAAAGAAAAAGTACTGAATATAAAAACATTGGGTTATCTCCCAAGAGTGCTTTTCTTTAACACCTTTGAGCTAGGCGCAGAAAGTGCGAATCAAGTAATATCAAGAGAGGCATTAAGATCCATTGAAGAGGTCTGCTCAATAAGGCATTGTATTTCATCCACATAAGTTTTTGAAGACCCTTTGTGAACACGCTTTGGTTCACTCAAATCACTAAAAAGATTTTTTGGACAGATCCAATCAAAATTATTTTCAAAGGCTTCATACAATCCCAAGAGCTTGCTAGGTATAGGTATCTCGGTTCCCTCATTGTTTGTTGATACGTCCATTTTGCATCAATCTTTTGTATCATAATTTACTGTTATTCATTGATATATTTCATATTTAGAGATGATACTTATGTTATTTCCTCTGTTTTTACATGTTTGATGATCATTGGAGGATTTGCTGCCGGAGTCAGGATTCTGCTGGAAAAGGACCGTCAAGACACCATATTTCGGAAGATCAGGAAAATTCCAGAAAAATACCAAAAAATTATATTTTACCAAAAGACTCCGGAATCCAGAAGGAGGAGTCGAGAGGAGCCAGAGGGCAGCCTCACACATAGTGGGCGCGGCCTGGCCCCTGGCCACGCCGGCCCGGTGTGAGGGCGCCCTGGCCCACTTCTGGTCTCGCCCCTTCGCGTACTTCATCGTCCCTGAAAACCTAAGTCAAGGGGGGCGGCTCAGAGATAGACACAGCCGCCTCTGCGGGGCAGAAAACACCAGAGAGAGAAAAGCTCTCCGACAGGCAAAAACCTGCCGGGGAAATTCCTTCCCGGAGAGGGGAGATCATCGCCATCGTCATCACCATCGCACTAGACTTCATCGGGATCATCATCGTCATCATCTCCATCACTAGCACCTTCATCTCCACCATCACCACGCCATCCCGCTGTAATATCTTGAGTTGGATCTTGTTATATTCTTAGGAGAAACTTTCCCGGTGTTGATTACTCTTGTAGTTGATGCTATTGAGTGGAACCATTGAATTAAGGTTTATGTTTAGATTGTTACTTACCATTATTTCACCTCTGATCATGATCCATATGATATCTTGTGAGTAGTTCATTTAGTTCTTGAGGACATGGGAGAAGTCAAGATGTTAGTAGTGAATTATTGTTGAGAAATATTTAATGGTTTGATATTGTTGTGGTGCTATTTCACTAGTGGTGTCATGTGAACGTCGACTACATGACACTTCACCATTTATGGGCCTAGTGAGATGCATTGTGTATTTGGCTACCAATTGTGGGGTTGCTGGAGTGACAGAAACCTAAACCTCTGTTGGGAAACCATTGCACCAGGGAGCGTAGGATCTTAGAGTTTAAGGTTGTGGTTAGATTTATCTTAATTACTTTCTTGTATTTGCGGATGCTTGCAAGGGGTATAATCACAAGTGTGTATTTGTCCTAGTAAGGGTAGTGCGCTAGCACAGGTTCACCCCCATAACACTTATCAAACCAATAAAGACTATTTAGCAATATGAAGCGAAAGCTCTTGACAGAAACTCCCGTGTGTCCTCGAGAACGTTTGGTTATCGTAAGTTACACAACCGGATTGTCCTTTGCTGAAGAAAGGATTGGGCCACTTGCTGCAATTGTTGCTACTGTCTTTAATTTACTCGCACTTTATTTATTTGCATTATCAAATACCCCTGAAAACCCATTTGCTAGTATTTACAGTGAATCCTTGATCAAAACCACTTGTCAACACCTTCTGCTCCTCGTTGGGTTCGACACTCTTATTTATCGAAAGTACTACGATACACCCCCTATACTTGTGGGTCATCAAGACTATTTTCTAGCGCCGTTGCCGGGGAGCGAAGCGCTATTGAAGAGTGGAATTGGTAAAGGTAATCGTCACTGTGAGTATTGTTTTTATTTTTGTCTTTTATTTTTATTTTATTCTGCTATGGAGAACTCTCCATTTGGTTTCCTATTTGGGAACACTTCTACCACTGCTGTACATGTGGATGAGCCACCACCACCACCACCTGCTGAATTAGATCCTTTTAAAATACCTATGAAAATTGTTGGGCGTGTCCTGGATAACTGCTATTCAGGAGATGGAACTGTCCATCCGGGTGATCACTTACTATTTATACATGAATTATGCGAGTTGTTCAGGTGTGCAGGTATTTCACCAAGCCAGGTCAAGAAGAAGCTATTCTCTTTATCATTGAAAGGCAGAGCTGAGGAGTGGTATCGACTGCTCCAAGATGGTCCATCTATGGCATGGGAGGACATTGTACCTCTCTTTTATTCCAAGTTTTATCCTCCAAGTGAAATCCATAAAGACCGTAATCGGATATATAATTTTTGGCCTCATGATGGAGAGAGTATTGCCCAAGCGTGGGGGAGATTGAAGTTACTAATGCTCAAATGCCCCATTCATGAGCTCCCCAATAATATTGTTATTGATAATTTTTATGCGAGGCTTACTCTTCCTGATAAGGATTATTTGGATGCTTCTTGCTTTGGATCATTTACTCATATGAAAGAAGATGCTAAGTGGAAATTTATTGACCGTATACAAGAGAATGCTGAAGGATGGGAAAACGACAAAGGTAGGAAGTCAGGTATAAACTATGATTATGAATGCATTAAAAATTTTATGGGAACCGATGACTTTCATAGTGTTAGCACTGCTTATGGTCTTGATTCTCAAATACTTGCTAATTGTCTTAAGGCCTTTGCCTCTTATCTTGATGTTCCAAAGAAAGATTGGAACAAATATCATGCGCCTTATAAAGATTCTATTAGAAATATTCCTACTGCAGCTACTGAAGTTTGTACTGTTGATAGCATTGTTCTTGAACCTTATTTTGAGAAGACACCTTTCTGTAACATCCCTGACTTTTCCAATTTTTGGAAAATCAAAAAATTAAAATAAGTGCTTGTAATTGTTTGACTTGATTGAAAAATCACAAGAAATTAAAACTTTTTGAACTATAACTAAAGGTTACCTTAAACAATTTGAGATCAAATCAAAAACCCTAAAACCCTAACACTAAAATACCAAAGTTATTCCCATATCTCATCTACTTCAAAAACTATTTATCAAATTCCTTCTTTCAAACTAACTTCCATCATCTTTCTGTTTGAAAGATTATTTGATTTTCAAAATATTGTTTTTGCAATTATTCAAGTCTTATGTAAGCATCCTTGCATGGGAATTTTAACAAAAGGGTTTAATACCAAATAACGTTTTGAATCATATTTCTTCAAAGAATACTGTATCTCTTCCCCATTTTACACCAAACTTAGAAACAAAGGATTTTCAGAAAGTAGTTATTCTAATAGTCCCCATTGTTTATGGAGACTATATTAAATTCTTCTAGTAAATATTTTGTTTACAAAATTTTACTACTTGGTGTTCCATAAAATGTTTATTGGTCATGTTACCAAAAAACACTTCTGTTTTATTTACCATCTCACTAAATTTTGGAAACCAAATATTTTAGCAAGCTAATATTTAAAAATACAGTTTCCTAATTAATTGAAAACTATGATTACTTTCTTACATTTATTCTTTTATAAAATAACACTAAACCTTGGTTTATATGTTTGAAAGACACCATTCAAAGACCAGAAGTGGACTGTTATGAAATATTTCAAATCAAACAGGTTTAGCTTTTTCAAAATCCAAAGCAGAAATCAGAAATAAAAAGAAAAAGGAAACAGATCAAAAAAAGGTGAAAGAAGGCCAGGGCAACCCTTCTGGCCCAACCCCCGCGTGCAGCCCATGGCCCACCCGAGCACACCGAAGCGGTACCCTCTTCTCTCTCTTCCTCCCACTGACAGCCGGAGCCCACTTGTTGGGCCACGTGGGCATCGTCTTCCCCAGAACAGGCAACATCCCCGACGCCGTGATTGATGCTCGAGCATCAATTCATGAGATTCTCGCACGCAATCACTTCCCCGAGCGCGGCACTATATAGTTCCCCCTCTCCTCTTCCTCTCCGCCCAGAAATTTCTCCTCGGGAGCCCTCAGGCTGCACGAGATCTGCCACCGCACTCCGCCACTGCCGCCGGCAAGACCTTCGGTTTCCGGTGAGATCCAATGACCCTGCGCTCTCTCATCTACGCCTTCCTCCTTTCCTCGGTGCCGCGGTCCCTCCTGACATCTTCATGCGCTCGATTTCCTCCTGTTTTGGGCAGGCCGTCCGTGACTGACGCCATCGCCCGCAGGACGTCTTCGGTGAGCGATTCCGATCGCCGTGGTTCACCTCGTCCTCCACCATCTCACCATCGAGACCGCCCCGCCTCTAGGAATCATCAGGTATCATCACCATGCTCTGTAACACCCCGTAGCAACTTACCGCTCGAAGACGACATGTCGCTGCCACGTTTTGGTCACCGGCAATCTATTTCCCAGCCAGCCGGAACCCTAGCCCTCTAATACCCGTTGGATCTAGATCCAGAGGCTAAAATCAAATAACTTACCGAAGGGGTACGTGGCGATCTGAGCCGTCCAAACCTCTTTAGATCCAACGTTCCATATCGCGGATCCAATCGAACCGGTATGCGCCAATCGGAGTTAGCCACGTGGTTGTCCCTGGATAAACCCGAATCAAATTTCGATTTAAAATTCAGAGAATTATCTAAACTTCAAAAAATGATATCTTATGTTCTGTAAGTCCAAAAATAACAAATAATATCTCGTTGGAATCCTTAGGAAATACAGAATCCAGTAGTACAATAAAACTTCATATTTTATGGGTTCAAATTGAAATCATTTGCAAACTGAATCAAACACTTCTGTTAACTTAATTAACTCATAACTTTCGTTCTGTTTATCCAAAATTCACAATTTGCTAGTCATTGGAAAGCCCTTGATCTGTAGAACACATTAGAACAATAAAAATCCAAACTTGAGTCGTGCACTCAATGGCTAAGTTCAGATATTGTGCAAATCAGTAATTTGGACTTCATTTGAAATCTATAAATGATTTTAAGTTGATTCCAATTGGGTTGGCTTTGTTATACAGAGCTCTATCCAACTACAACAAAACATAGTTTTCAAATAACATAAATAATTGCAGTACAAATTAAAATGGTGGTGTATGCCATATTCAAACCCCTAAAATGGAGATAAGCAATTAAATAAAAATATCCAGTGGAACCACTACCCGCAACATTTGGACTTAAGTGAGAGTATTCAAATTCATGAATGAGAATTTGAGTATACCTAAGTCATTGTGCAAATCTATCAATCACTTCATCCTAGAATCACTTGTCCATGATCTATCTAAATACAAATCTTATGCCATTTTGGAAATGGCCAAGTTGAGTGGATTTGTCCACATGCCATATCCTAAATATAAGAATAAAACTAGTTGATCTTAAAGTAAAATAATTCCTAATACTATCTTCCCATCATCCAACCCAATATTTATCTTAACAAAATAATCCCATGATCATTGTTATCCATTCTACCTTGAAATACTTACTCCACTTACAAATGGCTAATTTGAGTAAGTGATATCATACTCAAGTTAAAATATCCATTCTATCACTGAAACCTATGCTCTAGCCATATATTTCAAACTTGATAGTCAACCTTGTCACACCCTCATCCAAGTGTAAATACCTATTCCAAACTAAATCCAAAAATAATGGCTTATGCCATATATTGAAAAACAAACCAAGTTAACCAATTTAATAATCATAATTGATAACCATGAATCCTCTATATTCATCATTATCATTTCACCTAATCAAATCTCATACTATCCCAGTTCCATCTTATTGAACTATTCAAATTTCAAATGTGAAGTTAGAGTAATTCAATATATCCCAAGATCTTGGAATCCTTAAACTATGTTAATCCCCATTTATCAAAGCCAAACCTCGCAAGCCAAGCATCATGCCATCATCCCCAAATCCTAGAACCCTAATTACAACAAACACAAAATGAACAGGATAACCAACTCTTTACTTTCGTTATCTGCTTGATGTTTGTTGTTGTGAATGGTATGTTTATTTTGCGTTCTTTCTATCTTATAGTTTGTTTGGGGAGTTGCTTGAACTACTGAGAGGAAGAGAGCTTTATGAAAGGAATATGCCCGAGAGGCAATAATAAAGTTGTTATTATATTATTCCGTGTTCATAATAGATGTTTATTTTTCATGCTAGAATTGTATTAATCGGAAACATTAATACTTGTGTGATTAATAAACTAAAAGGGTTCCTAGTAAAGCCTCTCTTTTATACTAGCTCGTTGATTAACTGATGATCAAGGTTTCCTGATCATGAACATTGGATGTTGTTAATAACGGGGTCATATCATTAGAGGAATGATGTGATGAACACACACACCCACAGTACGAATAGCAATACGATCAAGTCATCAAGTTCATTGCTATATCAAACTCATGCGAAGTAGTTCTAATCCTTAGACCATGAGATCATGTTAATCACTGATACCGGAAGGGTACTTTGATGATATCAAACGTCACACCGTAATAGGGTGATTATAAAGGTTGATTTGGGTACTCTGAAAGTATTAGTTGAGGCTCATGGATCAAGAGTGGGATTTGTCCATCCGGATGACGGAAAGATATTCTCTGGGCTCTTCTCGGTGATATTGCATTGGAATCGCTTGCAAGCATGTGACTAGGTCACAGGAATGCATTATCACGGAACGAGTAAAGAGACTTGTCGGGAACGAGATCGAACTAGGTATGGTTGATACCAAATGATCGGATCTCGGACAAGTAATAATATCGCGAGACAAAAGGAATTAACTATGTTCGTTACCGGTTCACACGATCACTAGTTCATCGTTGAGTAAGTGGGAGTCATCATGGATTTCCAGATCCCGCTGTTGATTATTGATCGGAGAGGAGTCTCGATCATGTCCACGTTATTCACGAACCGTAGGGTGACACACTTAAGGCTCGTCGTCGTTTTTGAGTGGATACGATACTCCGATCGAATTACAGGACAGCATAAGGGTTGTTTCAGAAAAGCACCGAAACTGTTTCGGGATATCGAAATAACTCAAGGGTGTATTTGTTAATGTTTGTTAATTGAATGAATTAACAAATATTAAAGAAATAAAAATGTTTTATTAAATCAATAAGTGTGAATTTTAATTGGCATGAATGTCATGCATTAAAATGGGGGTTACCTCATGTTGATGAAGGATTAATCTCCATAAAGGGAATAAAGAGGGGAAATGAAGAGGAGGGGAGGCCCTTGGCCGGCCAGCCCCTTGGCTGCCCTCCTCCCCTATATAAACCCCCCCTCTCTCTCCCTTGGACACACACTTCTTGATCCTCCCTCCTTTGCATAGTTGCTGCCCACTTTCCGTCTTGGCTTAGCGAAGCTCTGCCGGAATAGTAGTTCGTAGTTCACACACTTGGAGAAGTGTGTGGAGGAGTGTCCGGCGGATCCCTTCTTCCGCTGCCCCGCTGGACCGAGGGCGTGGAGGAGTCGACGTCGACTACATCAAGTGAACAACTACGTCGACTACGTGCGTCTTCACCAACTCTCCATCGTCAACGTTTGTGCGGGAACGTAATCCCCGCTCACGGTCGTCGAGGGTGAGTATCCGTTGCTACCATCTCGTAGAGTATCTTGGCCAGTTTATGCGTTCATGCGTAGGAAAATTTTTGTTTTCTATGCTACGAACCCATCAGTGGTATCAGAGCCATCTCTATGCGTAGTTGGTATGCACGGTTAGAACACATGTGGATGTGGGCGTTGATGATCATGTTATTGCAATTTTTTGGTATTTTGGATCATAGTGGCATAGTGGGATTGAAGCTGCCCGAGACTAACCTTACGTGACCGCGTTCACGAGACTTGTCCCACACTTGACATGCTTCGGCATATGTGGCTTTGCGGGTGCACGTTTCTCCCACTATAGTTATGATCTATTATACAAAGAATTGTTAATAATATTTTTATCACCGTTGTGGTTCTTGTTTGTAGGTAAGAACGGTTCTTCCTAGAAAGCCCCAAACCACGTAAAATATGCAAGACAAATTAGAAACGTCTAACTTGTTTTTGCAGGGGGCATGTGATGTGATATGGTCAAATTGTTTATGTTACAAATTGTATGCGATGATCCTTTTTGTAAGTTATAAACAACCGGCAGGAGCCATATGGTTGTCTTTACATTTAAATGGCCTGCGTGCCGTATATATATCCAAGTGATATATTGTAATGGAGGAAGACAACCAAGTTGGCGCGCCATGGACCTTGGTGCTGCGCCGGTGGAATGATGGAGATCATACCATGACGCACAAGATGGAGATCGAGTGCATGAAGGACCATATCATATCACATTATTTATGCATGTGATGTTTATCCTTTTATGCATCTTATTCTGCTTAGATTTGATCGCGCGGTAGCATTATAAGATGATCCCTCTCACATAAATATCAAGATAAAATGTGTTCTCCCATAACATGCACCATCACGAAAGTTCGTCGTTTTGAGACACCTCGTGATGATCGGGTGTGATAGACTCTACGTTCACATATGACGGGTGTAAGACAGTTTTACACACGCAAATGTTATGGTTCTACTTGGTGAGCCTAGCATGTACAGACATGGCCTCGGAACACGAACCGAAAGGTTAAGCATGAGTCATATGGCTGATATGATGAACATGGTGATGTTCGCCTTTGAAACTATACCGTTGCACGTGATGATCGGTTTCGGTATAGTGGATTTGGTTCGTGTAATCACTTAAGAAAACTAGGAGGGATGTTGTTTTTAAGTGGGAGTTCACGTAGAATTTGATTTAACCTGAACTCATTCTATTTGAACTTAGTCTAAGTTAACTTTGCAAATAATTTGTAGATCATGGCACCACCTGCTCTGAATTTCAATGCGTTCATGGAGAAAGAAAAACTAGCCACCAACGGTAGCAACTTCACCAACTGGGCACTTAACTTGAGGATCCTCCTCAATGCCTCTCAAAAGGGCTATGTGCTTGAGGCACCGCTAGGTAACCCGCCTGCAGAAGATGCTCCCGATGAAGAGAAAAATGTTTTTCTGACTCGTAAGGAGGACCACAGTTTAGTTCATTGCGGCATACTGTATGGACTTGAGCCGGAGCTGCGAAAACGTTTCGAGAACAGCAACGCTTATGATACAATGGGAGAGTTGAAACTGATCTTCGACTCCCATACTGCCGTAGAGAGTTATGATGCTTCAGAAAAATTCTTTAGCTGCATGATGGAAGAGAACAGCTCCGTTAGTGAGCACGTACTCAAAATGTCTGGGTACGCCGATAAGCTCATCTCCTTGGGAATAACGATTCCCAATGAGTTGGGAATACATCGGGTTCTCCAATCTCTCCCACCTAGCTTCAAGAGCTTTGTGATGAACTACAACATGCAGGGCATGAGGAAGTCTCTCCCCGAGCTTCTCTCAATGCTTAAGACTGCAGAAGTGGAGATTAAAAAGGAACATCAAGTGTTGATGGTCAATAAGACCACTAGTTTCAAGAGAGGTAGAAAGGATAATAAGTCCAAGGGTAGAAACAAGAAGGATGGCAAATCTGTTGCCGGTTCTGAGAGGAAACCCAAGGCTGGTCCTAAACCTGAAACTGAGTGTTTCTACTGCAAGGAAACGGGGCACTGGAAGCGCAACTGCCCAAAGTATCTGGCGGATAAGAAGAACGGGAAGATTAACAAAGGTATATATGATATACATGTTATTGATGTGTACCTTACTAGTAGTCGCAATAGCACCTGGGTATTTGATACCGGTTCGGTTGCTCACATATGTAACTCGAAACAGGGGCTAAAGAATAGGCGGCAACTTGCGAAGGATGAGGTCACGATGTGCGTCGGCAATGGATCAAAAGTTGATGTGATCGCCGTCGGGACGCTACCTCTACATTTACCATCTGGATTAGTTTTAAACCTGAATAAATGTTATTTGGTGCCTGCGTTGAGCATGAACATTATATCCGGATCTTGTTTAATGCGAGACAATTATTCATTTCAGTCTGAGAACAATGGTTGTTCGATTTATATGAATAATATCTTTTATGGACATGCACCTGAGAAGAAAGGTTTATTTCTTTTGAATCTTGATAGTAATGAAACACATATTCATAATGTGAATGCCAAAAGAATTAAGTCAAATGATGATATAGCCGCATACATGTGGCACTGCCGTTTAGGTCATATTGGTGTTAAACGCATGAAGAAACTTCATTCGGATGGACTTCTGGAATCACTTGATTATGAATCATTTGAAACATGCGAGCCATGCCTTATGGGCAAGATGACTAGAACGCCGTTTTCCGGTTCAATGGAACGGGCGACAGACTTATTGGAAATCATACATACCGATGTATGTGGACCTATGAGTGTGTCGGCGCGTGGTGGATATCGTTATTTTGTTACTTTCACTGATGACTTAAGTAGATATGGGTATATTTACTTAATGAAACACAAGTCTGAAACATTTGAAAAGTTCAAAGAATTTCAGAGTGAAGTAGAAAATCATCGTAACAGAAAGATTAAATTTCTACGATCTGATCGTGGAGGAGAATATCTTAGTTACGAGTTTGGCGCACATATGAGAGAATGTGGAATAGTTTCACAACTCACTCCCGCTGGAACGCCACAACGAAATGGTGTATCCGAACGTCGTAACCGTACTTTATTGGATATGGTTCGGTCTATGATGTCTCTTACCGATCTGCCACTATCTTTTTGGGGTTATGCGCTAGAAACAGCCGCTTTCACTTTAAATAGGGCTCCATCTAAATCCGTTGAAACAACACCGTATGAATTATGGTTTGGAAACAAACCTAAGCTGTCATTTCTAAAAGTTTGGGGATGCGATGTTTATGTGAAGAAACTTCAGCCTGATAAACTCGAACCCAAAGCGGAAAAATGTGTCTTCATAGGATACCCTAAAGAAACAATTGGGTACACCTTCTATCACAGATCCGAAGGCAAAGTGTTTGTTGCCAAGAACGGATCCTTTTTGGAGAAAGAGTTTCTCTCGAAAGGTGTGAATAGTAGGAAGGTAGAACTCGATGAGGTTATTGAACCTCCTCTTCGTGAATTGGCGAGTGGCGCAGCGCCGGAAACCGTTCCGGTGGTGACTTCACCAAATGAAGTGGGAGCTAATGATGAAGATCATGAAACTCCAAAAGAGAATACTACCGAACCTCGCAGGTCGACAAGAACACGCACCACTCCTGAATGGTATGGTGATCTTGTCGTAAATGCCATTGTTGAGAACGATGACCCTGCGACGTATGATGAAGCGATGATGAGCCCAGATTCCAACAAATGGCATGAAGCCATGAAATCCGAAATGGGATCCATGTATGAAAACCAAGTATGGACTTTGGTGGAACTTCCCAATGACCGAAAGGCCGTTGAGAATAAATGGATTTTCAAGAAGAAAACAGATGCTGATGGTAATGTGACCGTCTATAAAGCACGACTTGTCGCAAAAGGTTTTCGACAAATTCAAGGAATTGACTACGATGAGACTTTCTCACCCGTAGCGATGCTAAAGTCTGTTAGGATTATGTTAGCAATTGCTGCATTTTTCGATTATGAAATTTGGCAGATGGATGTGAAAACCGCGTTCCTTAATGGTAACATTGAGGAAGAGTTGTACATGGTACAGCCCAAGGGTTTTATTGATCCTAAGGATGCTAACAAGGTATGCAAACTTCAGCGATCCATTTATGGACTGAAGCAAGCATCCCGGAGTTGGAATCTCCGTTTTGACGAAGTTATCAAAGGGTTTGGATTTGTCAAAACTTATGGAGAAACCTGTATTTACAAGAAAGTGAGTGGGAGCTCTGTAGCATTTCTAATATTATATGTGGATGACATATTGCTGATTGGAAATGATACGGAACTTTTGAAGAGCGTAAAAGATTACTTAAACAGTAAGTTTTCAATGAAAGACCTTGGTGAAGCGGCGTATATTTTAGGCATCAAAATCTATAGAGATAGATCGAGACGCTTAATTGGGCTATCGCAAAGTACATACCTTGACAAGATTCTAAAGAAGTTTAGAATGGAAGATAGTAAGAAAGGGTTCTTACCTATGTTGCAAGGAAAGATCTTGAGTAAGACTCAAGGTCCGGCTACAGCTGAAGATAGAGAAGAAATGAATAAGATTCCCTATGCCTCTGCCATAGGCTCTATCATGTATGCCATGTTATGTACAAGACCAGATGTGGCACATGCTATTAGTTTGACTAGTAGGTACCAATCTGATCCAGGTTTGGAACACTGGACGGCGGTTAAGAATATCCTTAAGTACTTACGAAGGACTAAGGATATGTTTCTCGTATATGGCGGTGAAGAAGAGCTCGTCGCAAGTTGTTACGTCGATGCTAGCTTCGACACTGATCCGGATGACTCTAAGTCTCAATCCGGGTACGTATTTGTTATGAATGGAGGAGCGGTAAGCTGGAGGAGTTCCAAGCAAAGCGTGGTAGCGAGATCGACTACAGAGGCGGAATACATTGCTGCTTCAGAAGCGGCAGAAGAAGCAATTTGGATGAAGGAGTTCATATCCGAACTGGGTGTGGTTCCGAGTGCATTGGATCCAATGGTTATCTATTGTGACAACAATGGTGCCATAGCCAATACTCAGGAGCCAAGGTCTCACAAGAAATTCAAGCATGTAAAGCGCCGATTTCACTCCATCCGTGAACATGTCGCGGATGGTGATGTAAAGATTTGCAAAGTGCACACGGATCTGAATGTGGCAGACCCGTTGACTAAAGCTCTCCCCAAGGCAAAACATGATCAGCACCAGAACTCAATGGGTGTTAGATTCATCACTATGTAATCTAGATTATTGACTCTAGTGCAAGTGGGAGACTGAAAGGAATATGCCCGAGAGGCAATAATAAAGTTGTTATTATATTATTCCGTGTTCATAATAGATGTTTATTTTTCATGCTAGAATTGTATTAATCGGAAACATTAATACTTGTGTGATTAATAAACTAAAAGGGTTCCTAGTAAAGCCTCTCTTTTATACTAGCTCGTTGATTAACTGATGATCAAGGTTTCCTGATCATGAACATTGGATGTTGTTAATAACGGGGTCATATCATTAGAGGAATGATGTGATGAACACACACACCCACAGTACGAATAGCAATACGATCAAGTCATCAAGTTCATTGCTATATCAAACTCATGCGAAGTAGTTCTAATCCTTAGACCATGAGATCATGTTAATCACTGATACCGGAAGGGTACTTTGATGATATCAAACGTCACACCGTAATAGGGTGATTATAAAGGTTGATTTGGGTACTCTGAAAGTATTAGTTGAGGCTCATGGATCAAGAGTGGGATTTGTCCATCCGGATGACGGAAAGATATTCTCTGGGCCCTTCTCGGTGATATTGCATTGGAATCGCTTGCAAGCATGTGACTAGGTCACAGGAATGCATTATCACGGAACGAGTAAAGAGACTTGTCGGGAACGAGATCGAACTAGGTATGGTTGATACCAAATGATCAGATCTCGGACAAGTAATAATATCGCGAGACAAAAGGAATTAACTATGTTCGTTACCGGTTCACACGATCACTAGTTCATCGTTGAGTAAGTGGGAGTCATCATGGATTTCCAGATCCCGCTGTTGATTATTGATCGGAGAGGAGTCTCGATCATGTCCACGTTATTCACGAACCGTAGGGTGACACACTTAAGGCTCGTCGTCGTTTTTGAGTGGATACGATACTCCGATCAAATTACAGGACAGCATAAGGGTTGTTTCAGAAAAGCACCGAAACTGTTTCGGGATATCGAAATAACTCAAGGGTGTATTTGTTAATGTTTGTTAATTGAATGAATTAACAAATATTAAAGAAATAAAAATGTTTTATTAAATCAATAAGTGTGAATTTTAATTGGCATGAATGTCATGCATTAAAATGGGGGTTACCTCATGTTGATGAGGGATTAATCTCCATAAAGGGAATAAAGAGGGGAAATGAAGAGGAGGGGAGGCCCTTGGCCGGCCAGCCCCTTGGCTGCCCTCCTCCCCTATATAAACCCCCCCTCTCTCTCCCTTGGACACACACTTCTTGATCCTCCCTCCTTTGCATAGTTGCTGCCCACTTTCCGTCTTGGCTTAGCGAAGCTCTGCCGGAATAGTAGTTCGTAGTTCACACACTTGGAGAAGTGTGTGGAGGAGTGTCCGGCGGATCCCTTCTTCCGCTGCCCCGCTGGACCGAGGGCGTGGAGGAGTCGACGTCGACTACATCAAGTGAACAACTACGTCGACTACGTGCGTCTTCACCAACTCTCCATCGTCAACGTTTGTGCGGGAACGTAATCCCCGCTCACGGTCGTCGAGGGTGAGTATCCGTTGCTACCATCTCGTAGAGTATCTTGGCCAGTTTATGCGTTCATGCGTAGAAAAATTTTTGTTTTCTATGCTACGAACCCATCACTTTACCTCTGACAAAAGGCAAGTGACACACATGTCCCTTTACCCATTTTCTTTACTATATGCATTAGTGTATTCACTACTTGTAGTATGCATGATAGGTGGTGTTTTCAAAGAAAAGAGTTGCTTGCTAGCTCCTAGTAGTGGTTAGCTATCCCATAAACCCTACCTGTTAGGATGCTAAATACTTTGTAAATATTTGATGCCATGCTATGATCACTTGTTAAAAGTGTTTTGTGAACAAATTAAGAACTTCAACTAAAATGAATCACCTGGGTGGATTGGTTTGATAAGAGGCGGCGATGTAGGTGACTTCTGGGGCACATGCCTTGTCGAGAGGATGTGTACTCAGAATGCCACTCGGGATGGCCACCTAGGAATAAAGAGGTTACTATGTCTTCCATGCTTAGAGTACTTCCAGTGCAGCCTTATGACAATATGGGCTCTGTCTTGACTGATTAGATGTGAGGGTGCAACTTGTGTGCAAGAAGAGGGCTGGTAGTTGAATGATAGGTTGGGAACGGATCTTGCCAGTTGGTTGCTCTCTCCTTCTAAAAGGTCTCGTCTCATTTTATGTATGGGCGTAAAATGAGTCTTAAGGTGAAAGTGCACAACCCCTGCAGGGTGTCAAACTAATCAATTAGCCGTGTCCCCGGTTATGGACAATTTGAGTCTCTAGATATGGAATGTACGGAAGAGTCTCATCACCATTTCTGAATGATTAAAATCTGTCTAGAAACCTCTAGGTAGGGGCTCAGGACCATGCACTCCGAGGGGTGGTGGTTTCTGATGTTCCAACTTTGTTGAGTTTCGCCCAGAACTACATACCGGCCAGTATGTAGTGTATGGGGGTTGTCTTGACCCTTGAAAAATAAAATTCTGAAAGAAAGTATTGAAAAGGATTTTAGGATAAAATTGGCTTTATGCAAATCAGCCTATGAGATCCACCAGCCAAATATCATGTAGTTAGTTCTTTCTCAACAGCCGCCAAATATATGTCATTTGCCAGTACATCATTGTACTGACCCCCATTTGTGGGGCTGCATATTCAAATGTGCAGGTTTTCAGGTTTGGATTGTTTAGTAGGATCTCGAGACTAAATTCCAACATGTCTGCCTGTGGCATGAGATGAAGATGGAGGCTCATTGCCACTTTGTTTTCCGCTGTGTATCTGTAAGGTTTGAATACTTTGTATCTGGATCCACGTTGTAATCTTGATACTATGCAATGAATATTTCATTTTGTTCTGTGGTGCTATCAGTGATCCAGAGAATAGCACTTAACACAGATGTTCCACCTTAATCCAAAGGCGGGGCGTTACACTTTCCCTGCTAAGGTAAAGAAGTATTCTACTTTGGTAAGTGTGTCTAATAAAAGTACTAAGAAAGTTGCAGAACCTGATGAGCAAATTACTATTAAGTCTCCTGTAGCTATATTGAAGGATCTTGTTACTAAAGATGTAGGGGATGAATATATTCTCTTTTGTGAAGATGCTTCTAACATTCTCTCACATCCTAAAAGGCATAGGAAAACAAGTGTTCCTGTTATTTCTGTCAGGATTGGAGATCATTGCTATTATGGTTTATGTGATATTGGTGCTAGTGCAAGCGCTATTCCTTTAGAACTTTACAAAGAAATTATGCACGAGATTGGCGCTTGTGAACTTGAAGATATTGATGTGGTTGTTCAACTTGCTAACAGAGAGACTGTTTGGCCTCTTGGTATTGTTCGCGATGTGGAAGTTCTTTGCGGTAAGACTAAATACCCCACTGATTTTCTAGTACTTGGTAAAGAGGCTAGTAAAACTTGTCCCATTATTTTTGGTAGACCCTTTTTGAATACTTGTGGTGCTGTGATAGACTGCAAGAAGGAGAAAATTTTCACTAAGTTTAATAGAGAGTCTTATGAGTTTAATTTTTCCAAATTTGCTAAGACTTCCTATGAAAATGAAACACCTAATGAAAATTTTCGTGTTGAGCAGCTTGCTTCTATCGCTCTTGCTCCTAATAATGCTTTGCAGCAATTCATGGAGGATCGCGAAAGTGATGTTTTCAGTAAGGAAAGAGAAGAGATTGACGACATTTTCCTTCGTCAACAACCGCTGATTAAGCATAATTTACCTGTGGAGGATCTTGGTACCACTTTGCCACCTAAGGAAGATCCTGTTTTTGAATTAAAGCCTTTGCCTGATAATCTTAAATATGCTTATATTGATGAAAAGAAAATATATCCTGTTATTATTAGTTCTAAGCTTTCAGGAAAGGAAGAAGAAAGATTATTGGAGATATTGAGGAAACACCGAGGAGCTATGGGATATACTCTTGATGATTTAAAAGGAATTTGCCCCACTTTATGTCAGCATGCCATTAATATGGAGAAAGACGCGAAGCCAGTTGTGGAACATCAACGCCGCTTAATTCCCAAGATGAAGGATGTGGTAAGAAATGAGGTATTAAAACTCCTTGATGCTGGTATTATTTATCCTATTGCTGATAGTAGATGGGTTAGTCCTGTTCATTGTGTTCCTAAGAAAGGAGGTATGACTGTTGTGCCTAATGAGAATAACGAGCTTATTCCTCAAAGGGTAGTAGTTGGTTATAGGATGTGCATTGATTATAGGAAGATAAACAAAGTTACTAAGAAAGATCATTATTCTTTACCGTTTATAGATCAGATGTTAGAAAGATTACCAAAGAAAACTCATTTTTGTTTCCTTGATGGTTATTCTGGTTTTTCTCAAATTGCTGTTAGAAAGGAAGATCAAGAGAAAACCACTTTTACTTGTCCTTATGGAACTTATGCTTATAGACGTATGCCGTTTGGTTTATGCAATGCTCCTGCTACTTTTCAAAGATGCATGTCTGCTATTTTTCATGGTTTTTGTGAGGAAATTGTGGAGGTTTTCATGGACGATTTCTCTGTCTATGGAACTTCTTTTGATAACTGTTTGCACAACCTTGATAAAGTTTTGCAGAGGTGCGAAGAAACTAACCTTGTTCTTAATTGGGAGAAATGCCACTTTATGGTGAATGAAGGAATTGTCCTTGGACATAAAATTTCTGAAAGAGTTATTGAAGTTGACAGAGCAAAAGTGGAGGCAATGGAGAAAATGCCCTGTCCCAGAGATGTTAAAGGTATTCGTAGTGTTCTTGGTCATGCTGGTTTCTATAGGAGGTTTATTAAAGATTTCTCTAAGATTTCGAAGCCTCTTACTAATCTTCTTCAAAAAGATGTACCATTTGTCTTTGATGATGATTGTAAGGAAGCTTTTGAAACTCTTAAGAAGGCTTTAACTACTGCTCCTATTGTTCAACCACCTGATTGGAATTTACCTTTTGAAATTATGTGTGATGCTAGTGATTTTGCTGTTGGTGCTGTTCTTGGACAGCGCGTAGATAATAAGTTGAATGTTATTCATTATGCTAGTAAGACTCTTGATGCTGCCCAGAAAAATTATGCTACCACTGAGAAAGAGTTTCTTGCTGTTGTTTTTGCATGTGATAAGTTTAGATCTTACATTATTGATTCTAAAGTTACTATTCATACTAATCACGCTGCTATTAGATATCTTATGACTAAGAAGGATGCTAAGCCTAGGCTTATTAGATGGGTGTTGCTTTTACAAGAATTTGATTTGCATATCGTAGATAGGAAAGGTGCTGAAAATCCTGTGGCTGACTACTTGTCTAGATTGGCGAACATTTCTTTTGATCCTATTCTTGTTAATGATAGTTTTCCAAATGAACAGTTAGCTGCTGTAAATGTGACTTCGCGAGACCTTCCTTGGTATGCTGATTATGCTAACTTTATTGTTTCCAAGCATTTGCCTCCAACTTTTATAGCTCAGCAAAGAAGAAAATTCTTCTATGATTTGAGGCATTACTTTTGGGATGACCCACACTTATATAAAGAGGGAGTTGATGGTATTATGCGAAGATGTGTACCAGAATATGAGCAACACGAGATATTAAGAAAATGCCATGGCAGTGCTTATGGAGGGCATCATGCTGGAGATAGAACCGCACAGAAGGTTCTACAATCAGGTTTTTATTGGCCAACCCTCTTTAAAGATGCTAGAAGGTATGTTTTATCTTGTGATGAATGTCAAAGAGTTGGTAATATTTCTAGAGGCAAAGAAATGCCTATGAATTACACTCTTGTTATTGAACCGTTTGATTATTGGGGATTTGACTTTATGGGTCCTTTTCCTCCTTCAAAAGGCTATACCCACATACTTGTTGCTGTTGATTATGTTACTAAATGGGTAGAAGCCATACCTACAAAGAGTGCCGATGGTGAGACCTCGTTAAAAATGCTTAAAGATGTTATTTTTCCTAGGTTCGGTGTGCCTAGATATCTTATGACTGATGGAGGTTCTCATTTTATTCATGGCAGTTTTAGAAAAACTCTTGCTAAATATGATGTTAATCATAGAATTGCTTCTGGTAATCATCCCCAAACTAGTGGGCAGGTAGAGCTTTCAAATAGACAGATCAAGTCTATTTTGCAGAAGACTGTCAATAGATCTAGGAAAAACTGGGCTAGTAAGTTAAACGATGCTTTATGGGCTTATAGAACTGCTTATAAGAACCCCATGGGAATGTCTCCTTATAAGATGGTTTACGGAAAAGCATGTCACTTGCCTTTAGAATTAGAACACAAAGCTTTTTGGGCAGTGGGAGAGCTTAATAGAGATTTTAAATTAGCCGGTAAGAAAAGGTTACTTGATTTGAGTTCTCTAGATGAGTGGAGAAACGAAGCGTATGAGAATGCTAGACTTTTCAAAGAGAAAGTCAAGCAATGGCATGATAAGAAAATTCTTAAAAGAGAGTTTCATGTTGGTGAGAAAGTTCTATTGTATAGGTCTCGTCTCAGATTTTTTGCAGGGAAATTACTCTCTAAATGGGAAGGACCATATGTTATTGTGAAAGTATACCGCTCAGGTGCTATTAAGATTGCTTCATTGAAAGATGACTCTACACAAGTGGTGAATGGGCAAAGACTCAAACATTATATTACTGGAGATTCTTATAATGAAGATGTTGATGTAATTGAAACAGTTTCTCCAGAAGAATTCATCCAAAACAAATTGCAGGTACCTGCAGAGTTCGTTTTTGAATAGGTAACAGTTCTAGTCAGAGAAGTTTCGCGAAAAACTCTTCCTTTATTATTTTTGCTGTTTTTTCTAAATATGAAAAATCACGAGACAAAAACGGGCAGGAAAAGGAGTCCGTGTGCTCCTCACACACAGGGGGCGCGGGCCCACCTCTGGCCGCGCCGCCCTGGTGTGAGAGCACCCCGGAACTCATTTCCATCCTGGTTTCCTCCTGTGATTTCGTTTCGATGTATAATTTTCGCTTATATAACCCCCCGGAGTCCCCGAGGTCTGTATATCGTTTTCTCGTCGTGTTTTGTTTCGAGCTGTTTCTGTCAGGGATTTTTCTCAGCTTTGGAGTTGCAATGCCTTCGTCCGGTCCATCCGAGGAGAACCCTCTTGCGGATTCCATCAATCCGTATATGAGGGAGCTGAAGATGCATCCGAAGGAGTTGTTGCTCAAAGATGGGGAGTTGCAGATCAAAGATGTCCAAGTCTCCAAGGGGGAAGGAAGTCTCGAAGCCAGGATGGAAGCACTGGAACAAGAAGTTTTTAAATACAAGAAGATGGCGGAACGCGAGGTGGACATCATCCATAGGATTAATCAAGAGCTTGTTACCAAGTACAAGGAGACTACAGAACTCTAGAAGGATATCCTTTCGCTCCATGAGACCACTAGCCAATTATAAGCACAACTCTACGACTTGCAGAACCAAAACTGTGAGTATGAAGCTAGGTTTAAACAAATGAGTGCTGCTGCAAGTTTCAGGACATTGGAGACCAAGACATCCTTCCTTGATGGAGGACCTCTACCTTGGAAATATGACAGCGATGAAGACTCACCACTACCGCCAAAGGAGTAACTCGTCATCGGTATAGGCATCCCCTTGGCTTGTTCCAAGCTTGGGGGAGTGCCGCGGTATCACATCATTACCTTTTGCTCATTTACTTTTCAAGTAGAGTCATATCATGAATATAGAAGTTATCTTATAGAATAGTTTGCAATTTGGAAGTATCCTCCTTAGTTGGTTATCTATGTATCCCTTGGTGTGAGTTGCGGTAATGAAATATTAATGAGAAGTTTTATCGTTTACTTTCCGCACACTTTATTTTAGTTTGCAATGTTTCTTATATGATTAGTCTTGTTGATTAGTATTGGTATCACTTTGGGAGCATGAGTAAATTTAGTTGGTTTTGGCAAACTTAGCTTGGTCAGTAGCAGCATTACCTTGAGGTTTGAGTAGAAAAGAATAAAGAAGTGTTTGTAGCTACATCACTTCAGTTTACCCTTCATGTTTGGCTTATAAGCAATGTTATTCTCAAAGTTAAAATCATTGTACCTTCAAGGGAGTTTGCATGATTATTCTTATTATATGTATGTATGTTTGTTTCATGCAATTCTTATGCTTGCTACCCAGCTTTGGTAGCCAAAAACCTGTACTGAGAGGAAATACTTCTCGTGCATCCAAACTCCCAAAAACCGAGTCACCTCCAAAGAGTCCACTATAAATTCCTATGCATGGTATTTCAAGCCATTCCAAGTAAATTTTCATGTGCTACCTTTCAAAAACCTTCAAACACTTCTCATTTTGTGCCACTGTTTTTAGCTCATGAGGACGTAGTGGATGGGTTTGTTATCATCCATACTAAATTAAGTACCCCTCGACTAGGCAGCTTCATCTGCTCGTCATTAATTTTGCAAGGGAGCTGGTCAGACCATTATAATCTCAAAAAGAGAAAAGAAAAAGAAGCACTCCTCCATGGTATCTGAAAGTTGGTCGACACCCGATGGATTCGGTTAGCCATGGTTTGAGAAAGGAAAAAGGTGGGGAGGAGTGCCAAGCTATAAAAGAGCACCAGTGTGCCAATTAATCAAACATCTCGGAACTGCTCTCACTTGTTTAGTATGGAAGATATCAAGAACTCCATTGCTAGTCGTTGACAAAAGCAACCACCTCTCAAAATAACTTTTTACCTCTGTTTTGCAAAATGAAAAGCTCTAGCACATGTTTAATCCCTGCTTCTCTCTGCGAAGGGCCTGTCTTTTACTTTCATGTTGAGTCAACCTATTCCCATCTACCTCAAGCAAGCATTTGAGTTGTTATGTTTCACTCATTCATATGTTGATCCGTTTAATCATGTTTATTATCTTCCTTGTTTTGTACAATGCTTTTGTCTGAAGGAATATATCATTGAAAGCTTTCTATGAATGCAAAAAGTTTGTTTCGTTGAGCATATGGTTTTTGCTATATTAGCTCTGTTTTAAAAAGGCTCCATTCAAAGGCTAGTATAGTTTGTTCATCGTTCTCTGACCAAGAACTAAGGTTTGCCATCACCAATTATAGTTTACCTTGTGCATCTTTATATGTGATCCCCTTTACTTATTGCGAGTCTATATTATATAAAGGGAAGTTGCTGTCTATTATAACTTGTGCCTTTGGTGAATGTGATGCTTCTTGTCCGTATTTTGATTATCGACACTTCACTCCATAAACAGTGGGCATGTTTACCGAGTTTAGTTTTCGCTTGGGGACAAGCGAGGTCTAAGCTTGGGGGGGTTGATACATCCATTTTGCATCACTATTTTGTATCATAATTTACTGTTATTCATTGATATATTTCATATTTAGAGATGATACTTATGTTATTTCCTCTGTTTTTACATGTTTGATGATCATTGGAGGATTTGCTGCCGGAGTCAAGATTCTGCTAGAAAAGGACCGTCAAGACACCATATTTCGGAAGATCAGGAAAATTCTAGAAAAATACCAGAAAATTATATTTTACCAAAAGATTCCGGAAGCCAGAAGGAGGAGTTGAGAGGAGCCAGAGGGCAGCCTCACACATAGGGGGCGGGGCCTGGCCCCTGGCCGTGCCGACCCTGTGTGAGGGCGCCCTGGCCCACTTCTGGTCTCGCCCCTTCGCGTACTTCATCGTCCCCGAAAACCTAAGTCAAGGGGGGCTCAGAGATAGACACAGCCACCTCTGCGGGGCGGAAAACACCAGAGAGAAAAAGCTCTCTGGCAGGCAAAAATCTACCGGGGAAATTCCTTCCCGGAGAGGGGAGATCATCGCCATCGTCATCACCATCGCACCGGACTTCATCGGGATCATCATCGTCATCATCTCCATCACCAGCACCTTCATCTCCACCATCACCACGCCATCCCGCTATAACATCTTGAGTTGGATCTTGTTATATTCTTAGGGAAAACTTTCCCGGTGTTGATTACTCTTGTAGTTGATGCTATTGAGTGGAACCATTGAATTAAGGTTTATGTTTAGATTGTTACTTACCATTATTTCACCTCTGATCATGATCCATATGATATCTTGTGAGTAGTTCATTTAGTTCTTGAGGACATGGGAGAAGTCAAGATGTTAGTAGTGAATTATTGTTGAGAAATATTTAATGGTTTGATATTGTTGTGGTGCTATTTCACTAGTGGTGTCATGTGAACGTCGACTACATGATACTTCACCATTTATGGGCCTAGTGAGATGCATTGTGTATTTGGCTACCAATTGTGGGGTTGCTGGAGTGACAGAAACCTAAACCTCCGTTGGGAAACCATTACACCAGGGAGCGTAGGATCTTAGAGTTTAAGGCTGTGGTTAGATTTATCTTAATTACTTTCTTGTATTTGCGGATGCTTGCAAGGGGTATAATCACAAGTGTGTATTTATCCTAGTAAGGGTAGTGCGCTAGCACAGGTTCACCCCCATAACACTTATCAAACCAATAAAGACTATTTAGCGATATGAAGCGAAAGCTCTTGATAGAAACTCCCGTGTGTCCTCGAGAACGTTTGGTTATCATAACTTACACAACCGGCTTATCCTTTGCTGAAGAAAGGATTGGGCCACTTGCTGCAATTGTTGCTACTGTCTTTTATTTACTCGCACTTTATTTATTTGCATTATCAAATACCCCTAAAAACCCGTTTGCTAGTATTTACAGTGAATCCTTGATCAAAACCACTTGTCAACACTTTCTGCTCCTCGTTGGGTTCGACACTCTTATTTATCGAAAGCACTACGATACACCCCCTATACTTGTGGGTCATCATTTGTACTAACAACCTTTATAGGGGAACCAAGCTTATTAAAACGCTTAAGAACTTTCCTAGCTTCAATGGCAACATCTCTAAATTCTATGCGCAAAGTTTCAAGGATAAAAGCTTTCTTTTCAGGATCCTCAATATCATGAAGCTTAAGAAACATGTATTGCATAAAAGGATTAAGGCTAGCAAACCTAGCTTCTAACATGTGAATTAAATAAGCAGAAGCAACTTCATAACTAGGAGCAAGCTCAACCAAAGACTTTTTCTCAACATCTTTATGCATACTAATATGATTAAAGAACTCCTCAATGTTACTTTTTCCAATAATTGAACCACTACCTACTGAGAGGTCCTCCAAAACGTACTTAGGGAACAACATAATGAACTAAAGTAAAGAAGTAACAACTACCAAGGATTCTAATTTTTTTGGCTTTTTGATAAAATGATGCAAGTAAAAATAAAGTAAAAGCAAAACTTAAAACAAAGTAAAGGATGTGCGTGCGAAAACTCCCCTTGCAGAAGTCTTCTTATTCCTCTCCGGCAACGGCGCCAGAAAAGAGCTTGATGCGGTACGGTGTTGATAGTTTTTCACCGTCCAGTTGGGAACCCCAAGAGGAAAGTATGATGAATATAGCAGCAAGGTTTTCCCTCAGTTAAGAAACCAAGGTATGTCGGTCGGGAGAGGAAGGATACAATACGAATGAAGGTGATGCCCGCTAGCTTGTGACAGCTCCGGAGAATTTATAGGGCGCCTCGTTCGAGCTTTGCTTTGCGAGCGGCAACGTGGAACCTTGATACGTCTCAAACGTATCTATAATTTTTGATGCTCCATGCTTGTTTTTACACCATTTGCCTATTGTTTCGTTACACTTAGTGGCACTTTTATGCATTTTCCGGAACTAACCTATTAACAAGCGCCACAGTGCCAGTTTCCTGTTTTCTGCTGTTTTTGTGTTTCAGAAGTGATACACAGGAAATATTCTCGGAATTGGACGAAACAAGTTCCTGAAGTCTTATTTTTCCCGGAAGCTTCCAGACATCCGAAGGAGAGACGGAGAGGGGCCACCAGGGCCCCACACACAGGGGTGGCGCGACCCTACCCCTGGCCGCGCCGGCCCTGTGTGAGGGAGCCTGGCTCCACCTCTGACGACGCCCCTTCGCCTATAAAGACCCCCCCGACGGAAAAAACCTAAGTACCCGATTAGATTTCCAGAACACATCGAGATCCGCCGCCGCCGTCGACCCGAAGATCGGGAGGGTCCAGAAGCTCTTCCCGGCACCCTGCCGGAGAGGGGAATCGCCACCGGAGGTCTTCTTCATCGCCATGCTTGCCTCCGGAGCGATGAGTGAGTAGTCTACCTTGGACTATGGGTCCATAGCAGTAGCTAGATGGTTGTCTTCTCCACCATGTGCTTCATGTTTAGATCTCATGAGCTGCCCTACATGATTGAGATCACCGTTATGTAATTCTATGATGTTGGTTTGTTGGGATCCGATGAATATTGGTGTTTATGATTAAGTTGCTGTACTGAATTATATCTTTTGTTATCTCTATGTTGTTTATGATCTTGCATGCTCTCCGTTATTAGTAGCTATCTTGGCCGAGTAGTTGCTAGTGACTCCAAGAGGGGGTATTTATGCTCGATAGTGGGTTCATGTCTCTATTTCACCTGGGGGAGTGACAGAAACCTCTAAGGTGGTAGATGTGTTGTTGCTACTAGGGAGAAAACAACATTCATATGTTCAAGGGCATATGCTTTGTTTACATTACACACTTTGCTTAATGCAATTATCTGTTGTTCGCAACTTAATACTACTGGGGTGTTCGGATTGATATCCCCGGGAGTGGATTATTAGTCATAGATGCAGTTGGATGGCGGTCTATGTATTTTGTTGTAATGCCCAGAGTAAATCTCATAGTGATCTTCTTGACATATCACGTTATCTTTATTCTATCAATTGCCCAACTGTAATTTGTATACCCAGCATGTTATTTTATCTATGGAGAGACACCACTAGTGAACTGTGGACCCCGGTCCTATTTTAATCATATTGCAATCACCTGTTTACTTTTCCCGTACTGTTTACTTTACTCGCATACTATATTGTTTTCCACTCGATACGCTCATAATCTTTGTTTCAAGCAAACCGGTGAGATTGAAAACCTCATCGCAAGTTGGGAACAAAGTACTTGGTTGTGTGTGTGCAGGTTCCATATCACCTTCAGTCGTCGCCGTCTCTCCTCTCCTGATCGATAAACCTTGGTATCTTAACTGAGGGAAAACTAGCCGCTACACTCATCATACCTTCCTCTTGGGGTTCCCAACGGGCTGGTCATTCACCACGCACAAGGACTTACTGCTCCCACGTCAACTAAACACCACAGTCTTTTCTGGCGCCATCACCGAGTAGCAGCCTCTTTTCTGGCGCCGTTGCCGGGGAGGAAGAGAAGACTTCTGCGAGGGGAGTTTTTCGCACACACATCCTTTACTTTGTTATTGTTTTGCTTTACTTTATTTATTTTACTTGCATTGCTTTATATCAAAAACCCAAAAAAAATTAGAATCCTTTGTAGTTATTTTTACTTGTCTTGTTTTATCATGCTTTCTATCAATGGTTGGTTTCTTTGAAACTAAATCATTTTGGCAAGGTGGGTTCACGGAAGAGCAGCAAAATTATTATGATGAACACCGCTTGTCACAAAAAGGGAAACACTTATGGGAACAGATCAATAGATTATATATCATTGCTAGAAATGTGTGCTCTACTTATAATGTTACTTATTGCTTTGATGAATCTTGTTGCTGTAGGAGGTATAAACACCTCCCTTTTCAATGTGAGTATAATGATGATGTTACCATATCTTCTTATATTAATGGAAATTATGACTTTTATGATGTGGAACAAATTGAAGAATTTATTGCTTGGAAGGGTGCATTCGAACTTGCTTATTTGCTTGAAAATACTGATGATGCACCTTATAAATATGAGGTTTATGATATACTCACATTTTGCTTTGATAATTACAAGGAAGGAAATGGCTATATTCTTAAATATCTTAATAGATGCTCTCCAACGGAAAAGACTAATACCTTGAAGGATCCTATGGAAGAAGAAATTGTTGAAACTGGAAGCTCATTGGATGAAAAAGAGGAGGAGAGTGATGACCAAGAGGAGGGAGAATGGAGCTACCCATGTCTACCTCCCAATAAGAGTAACTCTCTAACTAATACCTTAATTGATTGCCCTCCATGCTTAACAAAAGAGGGTGAGTGTGATATTTATATTGTTGAGTTTGTTCATGATGCTACTGAAAATTATTATGAGAGAGGAAAATATGGTTGTTGGAATTCTCATGTTACTAAAACACCGCTCTTTATATTGGAATTTCCAAAGTTGCTCTTGTTTTATCTACCCATACTTGTTACAATGTGTTTCTTTGATTTATTTTCTTACAAGATTCCTATGCATAGGAAGTGGGTTAGACTTAAATGTATTTTATATTTGCTCCTTGATGCTCTCTTTTGCTTCAATTCACATTTGTTATGTGAGCATCTTCGCAATTTTCTGAGCCTAGCTCAAAGGCATTAAAGAAAAGCACTCTTGGGAGATAACCCAATGTTTTCTTTTCAGTACTTTTTCTTTTATTTGAGTCTTGGAAGTCATTACTACTGTAATGACCGCTCCTTATCTTGTTTATTTCGTTTTTGTGCCAAGAGAAGCCTCTAATTTGAGCGAGGTAAAGATTTGGGGTTATTGCTGTCCTGAAACTGTTTTCGGTGCTGCACCGTAAAAATTCGTATAAATTCTTTGTTTATCTTTTGGACCTGCGATTTCTTGTGCATATGCCCCAGGTTATATCCAAACTTTTCTTAGTTGAACACTTTTTTATTTGAGCAAAATAAAATCCCTCAAAAATTCGTCCTTTGTCAGCTGTTCAGTTTTGACAGATTTCTGCCAATATTTGTTTTTGCCACTTTATCGCTTTCTTTTGAGTTCTTTTTGATCATGGAACTTTTTGGGAAGTTGCTACAGTAGTATATACTTTATATGTGGTGGTTTTGAGTTGAAACCTGAAGCTAAAAGAGGTTGAATATATTTTATGCTTACACTAATGTTGCTAATAGAATTGTGTTTAGTTTTGTATGAAGGAAGTTTTCAAGTGTAGGGATTGGAGAATGATGAGATGAGTTGAAGAATGGACAAAAGCTCAAGCTTGGGGATGCCCATGCATCACCCCAAGAAATATCCAAGAAGTACAAGCGTCAAAGCTTGGGGATGCCCCCGAGGCACCCCTTCTTCATCGGCAAAAATCAGGTCACCTTTCAAGACACTATATTTTTATTGCTTCATGCACTATGTGTTTTTCTTGGAGCGTCAGTTGTTTTAGTTTTCTTAGTTGGTTTAGTTTGTTTGTTTGCTGCAATAAATGGTTGGACCCCAACAAATTTCCTTTGGAGGAGATGTACTCGTTTTCATTTGCAAAGAATGCTCTAGTTTTCACTCTTATTAAAAATCGAGCATTCTACCTTTTCTGCTACTGCTTTTGGTTTTCGTTTTCGCCTTGATTTGCGTTCAGATCTTGTCATATCTTTTCATCAAGGTGTATTTTTTGCCTCTGATCTTTATTGGTTTTCATCAAAAGAGGTATTTATAAAAATTTCAAATGGTGTTGGAAAAGAGAAAAAGCTTTGTGCAAAATAGTGGTACAAGAAGGAGCTTGTGTAGACTGCGGCTTAGGCTTTTTCATGTCATGCTTGATGTCTTTTTGATAATATGCTTAGTGGTTTTGCTGTAGCATGACTTGTCTCAAATAACTGAGATTGCTTAATGAGCCTTTGAAAAAATCATGCGTTGTTTTTATTGTATGGAAGCATTATTTTGGTTTTCTCCTTGATGCTTTATTTGGGTTGACTTGGCGCATGCTCACACATGTTAGACTCTTACAAAGTCGCCATTAGCCTTCATGATCATTTAGTTTTTGACTTTTGATGCCATCTTATGCTTCTTTTAATGTCGCTTTGTCGCTTTGCATGATTATGGCCATTATTGCTCTCTTAGTTGGTCGCTCACAGTCTTTTGCTAGCCCTCGCCTTGTACTGAGTATGAGCTCTACTCGTGCATCCAACTCCTAAAAGCCAAAGTTTTCCATTGTGTCCACTATAAATTCCTATGCATGGTATTTGTAAGCCATTCCAAAGTAAAATTTCCATGTGCTACCTTTCAAAAACCTTCAAAACACTTCTCGTTTTGTGACACTGTTTTCAGCTCATGGGGACGTAGTGGTCGGATTTGCTATCTTCCATATTGCTTATTCCAAAAAGAAAAAAAAAGAAAAAAAAGAAAAAAAGGCACTCCTCCAAAGAATGTGAATGTTGGTGGGCACCCGATGGAATCGGTTAGCCATGGTATGTGAAAGGAAAAAGGTGGGGAGGAGTGCCAAGCTTTATAAAAAGAGCACAAAAGTGCCAATCTCTCTCTCAAAAACTTGCTTCATTTTTGTATGGAAGATAGTAAGAACCCCATTGCTAGTCATTGACAAAAGCAACCACCTCTCAAAACCCAAGTTTTATCTCTGTTTTAAAAAATGAAAAGCTCTAGCACATGTGCAATCACTGCTTCCCTCTGTGAAGGGCCTTTCTTTTACTTTTATGTTGAGTCACCACCTTCTTTCTTTATGCACCATTAAGAGAGCATAGTTGTCATTCTTAGTGTGATATGCATTGTCCCAAAGTTCATTGATTGACTCATGATGATTGGTTTCACTTGTTCTTAAATTATTTGTATCTAGTCGCCCTCTTAAACTTGAAGGTGTCCTATGCATTTATGTTTTGCTCTCTATTAAGGACAAGCTGAAAACCAATTGTATGTTTTTCCTTATGATTTGAACACACGTTTGACTTTCATTGTTTCATTATCATGATCTTTTGTTTGTGTTCATTTGCATGTTTACAACATGGTTGCTAAGTTTCTTATTGTCATGATTATATCTTTCATGCCCATGTTTTAAGTTCTATTGATCCCAGCTCACCAATGCTTACATATATGATCAAGATTGTGTAGGTGCATGTCACCTCAAAAATTATTCTTTTGTTATCACTTACCTACTCGAGGACGAGCAGGAGTTAAGCTTGGGGATGCTTGATACGTCTCAAACGTATCTATAATTTTTGATGCTCCATGCTTGTTTTTACACCATTTGCCTATTGTTTCGTTACACTTAGTGGCACTTTTATGCATTTTCCGAAACTAACCTATTAACAAGCGCCACAGTGCCAGTTTCCTGTTTTCTGCTGTTTTTGTGTTTCAGAAGTGATACACAGGAAATATTCTCGGAATTGGACGAAACAAGTTCCTAAAGTCTTATTTTTCCCGGAAGCTTCCAGACATCCGAAGGAGAGACGGAGAGGGGCCACCAGGGCCCCACACACAGGGGTGGCGCGGCCCTACCCCTGGCCACGCCGGCCCTGTGTGAGGGAGCCTGGCTCCACCTCTGACGATGCCCCTTCGCCTATAAAGACCCCCCCGACGGAAAAAACCTAAGTACCCGATCAGATTTCTAGAACACATCGAGATCCGCCGCCGCCGTCGACCCGAAGATCGGGAGGGTCCAGAAGCTCTTCCCGGCACCCTGCCGGAGAGGGGAATCGCCACCGGAGGTCTTCTTCATCGCCGTGCTTGCCTCCGGAGCGATGAGTGAGTAGTCTACCTTGGACTATGGGTCCATAGCAGTAGCTAGATGGTTGTCTTCTCCACCATGTGCTTCATGTTTAGATCTCATGAGCTGCCCTACATGATTGAGATCACCGTTATGTAATTCTATGATGTTGGTTTGTTGGGATCCGATGAATATTGGTGTTTATGATTAAGTTGCTGTACCGAATTATATCTTTTGTTATCTCTATGTTGTTTATGATCTTGCATGCTCTCCGTTATTAGTAGCTATCTTGGCCGAGTAGTTGCTAGTGACTCCAAGAGGGGGTATTTATGCTCGATAGTGGGTTCATGTCTCTATTTCACCTGGGGGAGTGACAGAAACCTCTAAGGTGGTAGATGTGTTGTTGCTACTAGGGAGAAAACAACATTCATATGTTCAAGGGCATATGCTTTGTTTACATTACACACTTTGCTTAATGCAATTATCTGTTGTTCGCAACTTAATACTACTGGGGTGTTCGGATTGATATCCCCGGGAGTGGATTATTAGTCATAGATGCAGTTGGATGGCGGTCTATGTATTTTGTTGTAATGCCCAGAGTAAATCTCATAGTGATCTTCTTGACATATCACGTTATCTTTATTCTATCAATTGCCCAACTGTAATTTGTATACCCAGCATGTTATTTTATCTATGGAGAGACAGCACTAGTGAACTGTGGACCCCGGTCCTATTTTAATCATATTGCAATCACCTGTTTACTTTTCCCGTACTGTTTACTTTACTCGCATACTATATTGTTTTCCACTCGATACGCTCATAATCTTTGTTTCAAGCAAACCGGTGAGATTGACAACCTCATCGCAAGTTGGGAACAAAGTACTTGGTTGTGTGTGTGCAGGTTCCATATCACCTTCAGTCGTCGCCGTCTCTCCTCTCCTGATCGATAAACCTTGGTATCTTAACTGAGGGAAAACTAGCCGCTACACTCATCATACCTTCCTCTTGGGGTTCCCAACGGGCTGGTCATTCACCACGCACAAGGACTTACTGCTCCCACGTCAACTAAACGCCACAGTCTTTTCTAGCGCCATCACCGAGTAGCAGCCTCTTTTCTGGCGCCGTTGCCGGGGAGGAAGAGAAGACTTCTGCGAGGGGAGTTTTTCGCACACACATCCTTTACTTTGTTATTGTTTTGCTTTACTTTATTTATTTTACTTGCATTGCTTTATATCAAAAACCCAAAAAAAAATTAGAATCCTTTGTAGTTATTTTTATTTGTCTTGCTTTATCATGCTTTCTATCAATGGTTGGTTTCTTTGAAACTAAATCATTTTGGCAAGGTGGGTTCACGGAAGATCAGCAAAATTATTATGATGAACACCGCTTGTCACAAAAAGGGAAACCTGCACACAACACAACTAAATACTTTGTTCCCAACTTACGATGAGGTTGTCAATCTCACCGGTTTGCTGTAAACAAAGGAATGAGCGTATCGAGTGGAAAATAGTAATAGTATGCGAGTAAAGTAAACAGTGCAAGTAAAGTAAACAGGTGATGTCAATATAAAGGAAATAGGACCGGGGTCCATAGTTCACTAGTGGTGTCTCTCCATAAGATAAAATAACACATGCTAGGTAAACAAATTACAGTTGGGCAATTGATAAAATAAACACAACGTGCATATGTCGAGAGGATCACTATGAGATTTACTCTGGGCATTACAACAAGATACATAGACCGCCATCCAACTGCATCTATGACTAATAATCCACTTGTGGCGAATCAATCCGAGAACTCCACAAGTATTAAGTTGCAAACAACAGATAATTGCATTAAGCAAAGTGTGTAATGTAAACAAAGCATATGCCCTTGAGCATATGAATGTTAGTTTCCCCCTAGTAGCAACAACACATCTACAACCTTAGAGGTTTCTGTCACTCCCCCAGATTAAATAGAGGCATGAACCCACTATCGAGCATAAATACCCCCTCTTGGAGTCACTAGCAACTACTCGGCCAAGATAGCTACAAACAACGGAGAGCATGCAAGATCATAAACAACATAGAGATAACATAAGACAAAATTCAGTACATCAACTCAATCATAACACCAATATTCATCGGATCCCAACAAACACAACATGTAGAATTACATAAAGGTAGTCTCGATCATGTAAAGCAGCTCACGAGATCTAAACATGAAGCACATGGTGGAGAAGACAACCATATAGCTACTGCTATGGACCCATAGTCCAAGGTAGACTACTCACTCATCGCGCCAGAGGCAAGCATGGCAATGAAGAAGACCTCCAGTGGTGATTCCCCTCTCCGACAGGGTGCCGGGAAGACCTTCTGGACCCTCCCAATCTTCGGGTCAACGGTGACGGCGGATCACGATGTGTTCTGGAAATCTGATCGGGTCTTTAGGTTTTTCCCGTCAGGGGGTCTTTATAGGCGAAGGGGCGGCGTCAGAGGTGGACTAGGGGGGCTACACCACAGGCCGGCGCAGGCCAGGGGTGGGCTGCGCCCCCTGGTGGTGTGGCCACCCTCTGGTCCGGCTCTGTCTCCTCTTCGGTGTTCTGGAAGCTCTGTGAAATATCTGGACGACTGGCTTTGGTTTCGTCCAATTCCGAGAATATTTCTTGTGTAACTTTTCTGAAACACAAAAATAGTAGAAAACAGGGAACTGGCACTGTGGCATCTCGTTAATAGGTTAGTTCCGGAAAATGCATAAAAATGCCATGAAGTGTAACGAAACACTAAACAAATGGTGTAAAAACAAGCATGGAGCATCAAAAATTATGGATACGTTGGAGACGTATCACCATGCCATCATGGGGCAAGCTTTCAACATTGCACTATCTTTCATTTGAGTTGATATCGTGATCTTTTGTTTATGGATACTCGCGATGTGAAATAAGTTGGGAATCTTGCGGGATCTTGGAGTTTTTATATGTGTTACGGAAACGCCTAGGCCGCTAATCTAAGCCATGCATCATTCATGGTGGAAATTTACAGCATGCCCATAATGGACATTCGACGACACATATCAAAATAAAAAGCTATATCAATGGTAAATAAAAGAGATGTCGAGGTGTTCATTGTCTGTTTGTCTTGTCATTTTGATGTGGGCTTGTTCCATGTCATCGGGCAGGAGGTACCCCATTGGCGATTCTCGATGATACGCATATATTTACAATGACAAGAGCTTGCTTGGGACTCTAAGTCGAGTAGCATGAGGTTTGGGTATTCGTATTTCACGGGACACGAGGTTTTCAACTTATGATTTGTCAAGCATATGCACCATAAGTGTTTTCGCATTAACTTTAACCCTTCAAGATGCCTATGATGGGGCAATGAGAGCTCAAAGCCGGTAAGTACCATAATTTTTGAAGGTTTATAAAATTTGCAATCACTGCTTCCCTCCGCGAAGGGCCTTTCTTTTACTTTTATGTTGAGTCTCCACCTTCTACCTTTATGCACCGTCTAAGAGAGCATAGTTGTCATTCTGAGTATAATGTGCATTGTCCCAAAGTTTTCATTGATTGATTCATATTGTTGGTTTCACTTGTTCTTAAATTATTTGTATCTAGTCGCCCTCTTAAACTTGAAGGTGTCCTATGCATTTATGTTTTGCTCTCCATGAAGGACAAGCTAAAACCATTTGCTATGTTTTTCTATATGATTTGAACACACGTTTGACTTTCATTATTTCATTTTCATGATCTTTCATTTGTGTTCTTTTTTATGTTATAACATGGTTGCTAAGTTTCTTCTATCAAGATTATATCTCTCATGCCCATGTTTTAAGTTCTTTTGATCGCAGCGCACAACGCTTACATAGATGATCAAGATTATGTAGGTGCATGTCACCTCAAAAATTATTTCTTTTGTTATCACTTACCTACTGGAGGACGAGCAGGAGTTAAGCTTGGGGATGCTGATATGTCTCAAACGTATCTATAATTTTTGATGCTCCATGCTTATTTTTACACCATTTGCCTTGTGTTTCGTTACGCTTCGTGGCATTTTTATGCATTTTCTGGAACTAACCTATTAACGAGATGCCACAGTGCCAGTTCCCTGTTTTCTGCTATTTTTGTGTTTCAGAAAAGTTACACAGGAAATATTCTCGGAATTGGACGAAACCAAAGCCAGACGTCCAGATATTCATAGGAGCTTCCAGAACACCGAAGAGGAGACGGAGCCAGACCAGAGGGTGGCCACACCACCAGGGGGTGCGGCCCACCCCTGGCCCGCACCAGCCTGTGGTGTGGGCCCCCTCGTCCACTTCTGATGCTGCCCCTTCGCCTATAAAGACCCCCCGACGGGAAAAACCTAAATACCCGATCACTTTTCCAGAACACATCGCGATCCGCCGCCGCCGTCGACCCGAAGATCGGGAGGATCCAGAAGCTCTTCCCGGCACCCTGCCAGAGAGGAGAATCGCCACCAGAGGTCTTCTTCATCACCATGCTTGCCTCCGGCGCGATGAGTGAGTAGTCTACCTTGGACTATGGGTCCATAGCAGTAGCTAGATGGTTGTCTTCTCCACCATGTGCTTCATGTTTAGATCTCGTGAGCTGTTTTACATGATCGAGACTACCTTTATGTAATTCTACATGTTGTGTTTGTTGGGATCCGATGAATATTGGTGTTATGATTGAGTTGAAGTACTAAATTTTCTCTTATGTTATCTCTATGTTGTTTATGATCTTGCATGCTCTCTGTTGTTAGTAGCTATCTTGGCCAAGTAGTTGCTAGTGACTCCAAGAGGGGGTATTTATGATTGATAGTGGGTTCATGCCTCTATTTAATCTGGGGGAGTGACAGAAACCTCTAAGGTTGTAGATGTGCTGTTGCTACTAGGGGGAAAACAACATTCATATGCTCAAGGGCATATGCTTTGTTTACATTACACACTTTGCTTAATGCAGTTATCTATTGTTCATAACTTAATACTTGTGGAGTTCACGGATTGATTCGCCACAAGTGGATTATTAGTCATAGATGCAGTTGAATGGCGGTCTATGTATCTTGTTGTAATGCCCAGAGTAAATCTCATAGTGATCCTCTTGACATATCACGTTGTCTTTATTCTATCAATTGCCCAACTATAATTTGTTTACCCAGCATGTGTTATTTTATCTTATGGAGAGACACCACTAGTGAACTGTGGATCCCGGTCCTATTTCCTTTATATTGCTATCACCTGTTTACTTTACTCGCACTGTTTACTTTACTCACATACTATTACTATTTTCCACTCGATACGCTCATTCCTTTGTTTACAGCAAACCAGTGAGATTGACAACCTCATCATAAGTTAGGAGCAAAGTATTTGGTTGTGTTGTGTGCAGGTTCCGCGTTGCAGCTGGCAAAGCAAAGCACTGGCTGAGGCGCCTTATAAATTGTCCGGAGCTGTCACAAGCTAGCAAGCATCACCTTCAGTCGTTTGGCTTCTTCCCCTTCGGATCGATAAACCTTGGTTTCTTACTGAGGGAAAACGTTACTGCTATATTCATCATACCTTCCTCTTGGGGTTCCCAACTGGATGGTGCTTTTCATAATCAACACCGTGCCACATCAGTGATGTACTGTGCCATGTTGTGGCTGTCACGACAAAGGGTACTGCGCGCGACGGGATGGAGCTAGCTGTGGTGGGTGTCTGACATGACTACATACGTGTGGCCGAGACGAAACGACTGTACACGTGCATGCACAGCCTAAAACGGTAGGCGGAACGGGATCCCGGTGGCCGACGATGAATCCTTGCTGCCACCTGAAGTGGTAGCTCCAAGATCTATCCCGATGGATGATGCGGAAGTGCCTGCACTTCGCATGTCACGGACGAGGGAATGGTCGACCTGCGATCGACCTCGGTCCACCTCTCCGGCCGGCCGGTACAACCTAGGACGGTCCGAGTATCTGGCCTGTGTATCTTCGGCACGTGATTTTCTTTGCCTCTCCTTCCTCCCTGCTCCGTTTTGATATCTTGGCTTTCCAGATATCCTAAACGGCTGGCTCAAGGATACAGTTAGACAGAATTCTAATTCGTTCTTATGATTGAATTTTTTTGGTACCAAGTATATATTAATATCAAGAAGATATCAATTACATCCAACCTCCACAACAACGCAGATACGCAGTGCCCTCATAATATTACATATGCATTCAATAAAAAAATAAGAAGAATTATAGAAAAGAAAGTCTGTGATCTATTCCTTGTATTAGCAGTACAAACACCACCAAGACGGCACCATAAGTCTAGCTTCTCCAATAACGATGCCTGCGAGAAGGGAACAGTGCACAAGGGCTATCGTCATCCGATCATAGATCATAGGTTTTCACCCTAGGCAAAGACCATTGCTAGGCACAACCAATTAAGGCGAGGCCTTGGATTTTTACCCTGGCAAGGTAGGACTTCAAACTTTTTCTATGATGTCGCCCCCACTTGACGATGCTGCTACTATGAGTCACGAATCACAAAGAAAGTTCTTCATTGCCACGAAGACTTGAACCACCGCCGCTAACTCGGTTTCCATGTCATTCTCTGCATCTGACTTCACCATCGATCTGAAGACGTGTCTCATGATGGCAACAAACAACAGATCTTCGCCACACTCCTTCTGAAACTAAACGGTCAGAAAAAATGGGTGCGCACGACCAAATACCACCCGATCCAGCAATCTCCAGGCATGCCGCCCACTCGAGTTCGTCGGCGGAGCCTTCCAGAACTCAACACTCTGACCGGATCAACGATAACAGGCATCAAGCGATCTTCGTCTTGGCGTGAGAGGAACCCTAGGACCGTCACCGTATCAAGGTCTCGGACAGGACTAGATGGTGGGATCCAGACTACCGTCGATGGTCACCACCGCCACGGTGCCTCGCGACCGGCACCATAGGAAAGACCGTGCACGCCCGCTACCGAAGCCGAGGATCTATAGACCAGCCAAGTAGGCACGAAGCTTCCGGCCACCGCAGCAGGAGTGCCACCATGCCGCTGTGAAGCCAATGTCCTAGGCCCTCCCCAGCCCAAAGACCACGAGAAGCCCAGAGCTCGAGTCCACAGTAGCAAGCGCAACACCACCAGGAGGAAGCCGCCCCCTCCTACATCGCTAAAGCATCGCCCTCGCCGTGAGATACGCGGTGCCAAACCACCAAACTCGCGAAGCATCATGCCACCGCCGCAAGTGGAAGAGGTCGTCGCCGGGTGGGGAGACCCCGCCGCCGCTGTCACCACCGGAGCTTTGCACGGTGTGACCCTGGTAGCGACGAGGGAGGAGGAAGGGCAGGGGCCTAGTGGCGGCGCTTGGTTGTCGCCTCCCATTTCGCCTGACTTAGGCGACATGGTACAGTTCAGCGCTGTCAACCTGGCCATCCTATCGATCACTAAAACGGCTTGTGTGGATTCACATGGGGAAGGTGGGGCATCTGCCTCCCCTCCCCTTAGTTAAACATTGATCTATGTATATGAGTCCCCCTCCCTATTCATATGTCCCCAAGATTTGGTTCAAGGACAGAGTTAGAGAATCATTCTAAACCAAAGTCACTTCAATGGTACCGCTCTGGCTATTTGATCGATCAGTGCCTTGCGTTAATTCACTCAGGTAGAACTAGTGGCGGATCTTGAAGGGAAAATTAGGAGGGGCTAAGACCCTAATTAAACTATTTAATAACTAGTAAGATGGCTAATTATAGTTAATTTTGTCTTACAACACTAATAAATAGAGGAATTGCACAAATGGTTGGGGGACGCATTGCCCAGGTTGGCCCCCATGAAGGTTTGCCACGGGTACAACTATAGACCAGTCGACGAGCGAGAGAGATATGCGGCAGGAGGAGCGACTTAGCATTGTTGAGTCTCGGTGGGGTTGTAGCGTCTCGTCAACTGTTCTCCGGCGGTGGAGATGGTTATGTCACTGGTGTTTGCAACGCCTCCCATTCATGTCGTCGTCTAAAAACAATATGTCGGCCTTGTGTAACTATTTGTGTGAGTTTTCGGGGCTCTTTCTCCTAGTGCTTCGGCCACGACTTGGTCAGTGTGTGGCCCCAGACCTCTAATAATACATAAAAAGCATTTGATATATATTTATGCAAGAGCGCAAGCAAAGCGGTTGAGATACCATCAAGACATCACATGCTTCAATATTCGGCAGCCTTAAATGGTACAATGACTATGTAAGTAGATGTTGTTTAAAAGGCAAACTCGGTAACTAAATACTAATAGTGCTAGATGACTTTTCAGTTATAAATCAGATTATTCGGTTTAAAATCATCGGATATCCTAACTAATTTTTGGAACTCATACCTGAATGCCATTTGACATACCATATTATATGTTGGATTTTGCTAGTGCGCCTTAGCCCCTAGCCCAATAAATTTTTGAAATTATCATATGGCTTATTCATGTATAGCAAGGGGTGGGACTAAAATTTTGTCTCACAATGCTAGTTTAGAGAGAATTGCACCTGCATATATTTTCAACATTATATACCATACCGAGGATCCATTCGGGAGGACGATATTAGTATCCATCGAAATTCTATAAACCGGATATTAATCTTATAAATGAATTCGGCAACAAATTTGGCACACAAATTATCTTATCACATATACACCGTCATGCGTGCCTGGTGGCTGATGCACTGGATATGTCCTCGCAATCGGTGGTACAAATCATGTTATATTCATGGGCTTCTTGAGAACCTTAACAGGTAACATCAAGCTAAAGCCTAGAAGCAATAGGTCATTATGCATTTTAACTAGTCGCACTCAGATAACAACCCAAAAGGCAGAGGAAGACATGATGCATGGCTTTGTTTGGAAAAGAAGCAGGAAGGCAATGATTTGGTTGTACATTTGCACCAAACACGAAAATTATTTGCTCTCGAGGAGACAAGCTTCACGCGATTAAAACCAAGGAAGTACAGCCACTGAAGCTTCTAATGTTGTTGGTAATTAAGTCCAAACAGGATTTTGGATATCCAGTGTTTGTTTCCGGCCTAAGGGAAGTTTAAATAATAACTGTCCAAATATTGTATCGCGTGGCCTGAGAACAACAACATTGGACAAAAGCTGCTTACGAAAGCGTCAGCCTCCCGCATAGTATATTCTAGCTAGTTACTGTGTATTCTAGTTCGCCACGTAGTTGTGCAAGCAGGTCTGCTGGATAGCTCAACAGGAGAAAGTTTGCTGATGGAAAACGTCAGCCGCCTGTATAGTAAGCCATGCATAGTGCCACCTATTGCTAACAACTCTAGGGAGATTAGTTATAGAACTAGATCCTAGCATCATCCTGGGCATGCTATATGTGTGGAACTGTGTATAGATATTGGATTCTTGTTGGGTTAGCCACTAGGGCAAACATTTAGGCCATGGTAATGATGGGAATGGGGGTAAAGTAGACCTGATTAAACTAGTGAAGGGAATTCCTAGAAGTTCAATGATTGATGTCCAAGACGTATCATTAGGGAAACTTGAGCCCTGAGGCACTACCTAGAAACAAATCAAACACACACAGTTTATTCCAACATAAGATGGGGGGCCAAGCCACCAACGCTGCTATGGGCACAGCCCACCTCCAAATAGTCCACCATAAACCACGGCTGACATGTGGGACCTGGCTATGTGTGCTAGGTGTGAACAATTTGGTTTGTTTGGAACGCAAAACATAAAAAAAAAATGCAGAAATTGACTTGTCATGTTTCCTAAATTGGAGCCTGCCCCGTTCCTCCTCTCCCTTGTGACCACGCCACCGGCCGCACGCCTCCTCCTCCCGTCCACCCCCGTTCCCCCCTTCCCGCCGCCGCCAGGGATCCCGCCGGGCAAAGCCTGGGCGGCGACGGCGGCGGCGGGGACTTCTCCGTGCGAGGGCGGCGGTGGCGTTGGCTCCAGCTTCGACGGCGCGTGGCCCGGCGGCGAGGCGGCGGCGAGGTGCTGCTCCTCCTGGCGGTGAGCGCGGTCGGCGACGAAGGTGCTGGCTCCGCCTCCTCGCGACGGTGGCGCCCCTGCAGGCGCGGCCATGAGCTCCGGGCCAGCTCGGGCCCAGATGGGCTTGGGCGGGCCTGCGTTTCTGGCCTCGGCGGCAGGGAGCGCGGTGATGGCGCTTGTCCGTGGCGGCTGTCTGGCACCGAGGTGGTGCCGGCAGCGGCGGGCTAGGCGTCGGTGGCCGTGGTGATGCCGGTGGTGGTCGACGACACCCTTCTCCTACATCGGTGTTCCTCTCCACTCGGCGGTGGTGGCTCAAGCTGGTAGCTTTCGTCTGCGCCCTCCATCTCCAGTCCAGTTTTGGCATCCTCGTGGTCACGGTGTTTGGCTGGGGCGAAAGCCCTGCTAGGCGGTGGCCAAAGCAGAGCACGGCGACGCCTGCGGGTGCCGTTTCCTTTTTGGAGGCGTGTTCATGGCTTTCATCGTGACTCCCCACCCACTAGATGCCGGGGGAAACCCTAGGTCCGGTGTCCGGACCAGGCGGCGGCGGCACAACGGTGTCGTTATCTTCTTGAAGACGTCGCCTTGGCTATCGAGGGAGGGGCCGATAGGACAATTGGAGTTTGGGGGCAACGATGCGCTGTTGGTGTTGGCCGCAGCCCTGGGCTTGTGCCTCCGGGGCGCAATGTACGGCATGGCGTCACATCTTGCTCGGCGTCTTCTCCGAGTCAGTCAAGATCCTGCCTCCTTCTCGCCGATCTCTAGGCATATGAGGGGAGGTACGTTGGTCTGGGTTGCTTTGGAGTCGAGATCGTGCTATGGTGTGTCTTGCTTTGTTCGTGACGCGGTCCTGAAGCCATGTGCTCCTCTTCTCGCCACTTATGGTAGAATGTTGAGCAAGGCGGGTCGTTTATCATCGGGTTTGTAGAGGGTGCATCTTTTGCCGCTTGGCATTGTACCGTGGAGTGGCATTGTACCGTGGAGTGGCGTTGTATCGTGGAGTGGAGTTGTAGCCTTTTTGGCGTTGTACGTGCCGTCTCGGCATTTCTTCTATATGATTATACACCTCCCAGGGTGTATTCTCGAAAAAATGTTTCCTAAATTCCACAGGAGCCAAAATCACGGGAAAACTTTGAAGTGCCGTCTAGATATCATACGGGTAAAATATAAGAAGATGAAAATATTAGGTGAGACCTCATGGTTGTTTTTCTCCAAAATTGTGAGATAGGCCATTCCATAGGAATTTCAAAGGAATATAAGATTCATATTCCTACATTCCGAATTGCACCAAAGGCAATTTTGAAATCCTAATTTTAGCATTTCTATGGCTTTCCTTATTCCATAGGGGGCCTTGGTACATGTAGCAACGCCCCACTGAAGATAGAAGGCAGGTTATAATGCAATCAGAGTCGGTTGTGAAGGAGCAGCAGGAGCACTTTTCACATCCAAGGAGCGCCAGATAAACCACATTGATCTTTCTCGCGGGTTCTAAGAGGCACATGTCCTACTCTTTTGGATATGGCGTTCCTCTCCGGTGTCATCGAGGTTGGCAAACAGGCTCATGGAAGATCAGTTGGATGTGGCAGTTTTTGGTGTGCACTTAGGGAGCAACGATGATCAAGTGCCTAGCTGTGGGTGTCCTGTGTTTGGCCGTACGAGCGTCTTGTGTGTATTGTGGTGCTTTAGGCCTAGTCTTGCTAGGTCTGACTTGCCATTGTACTTGTACATGTTTTCGCCCTGTTTTCCTAGATAAACTGAGCAGTTTGGGCCTCTGTACCATCTTCTTTCTAATTAATGGATTTAGCATTCCAAAAAAACATTACGTGAGACTCATGTTTTTATTTTCCTAAAAAATTATGAGACCTATATGAATTTCAAAGGAATCCAGGATTTATGTTCATATGTTTGAAACAGCACCAAAAAAATGTTGAAATCGTATCTCTAAAATTTACATGTTTTTCTTTGTTTCATACGGGGCCTTGGTACGTGTAGCAACACCTCAGTGAGGTTAATCAGCAGACAGGTAATAATGCAATCAAAGGAAGAGCCAGTGCTTGGAGCTGTGAGCCAGCCGTAAACAAGCCGCTGCCCTCCTGTTGCCTAGCGTGCAACTGTACATTACCAGTATACCTGGGCATGGGAAGCCCGGCCCGACAAGCCCGGCCCGAAAATCTCGGGCCTGGGCCGTGTTTTTTGGCCCGATGGGCGGGCCTGGGCAGCGGAAATGCGGCCCGACTGCTTACTCGGGTCGGGCCTAGGTAGCAGATTTGGAGATTTTTGGGAAGGCCCGGCCCGAAAGCCCGACGGCCCGACAGAAAATAGCCCACTCAGGCTGGGCCTGGGCAGATTTTTTAGGCCCGACAGTCGGGCCGGGCCAGGCCTGGGCAGCCATTTCCAGTTTCGGGCTTTGTCTTGGCCCGGCCCGGCCCGGCCCGAGAGGATGCCCAGGTATAATTACCAGTACAAGTAGTGGTTAGTGTGCCATATGTGAAATGCTTAGCTTAATCCTAGCAAAGGTAGGGTTGGTTAATTTGCTCCCTTGCAATTGTACTACACTGTACTAATCTATTCAAGCATGTCCTTGGCTTTTGTGCGGTGAGCATTAAGAAATCGTCCGGCCATTGCTATCTGGGCACGGCTGGTCCGAAATATATGGCTAATCAAATCTGCTTAGCCTGTCAGCTTGGCATCTTTCTTCTTTAATTGGGTCGTTATTTGGATGTTTTCGTTCCCTCTTGATTGAGTATTTGCCAGTCAGCCAGCCAGAGGAAGGTTCTTGAGTCAGACACGGGACCGGTCGTTGGAGAGATCTATGAGAGATGCTAGGGCCATCTTGTGACCCCTTGCGGTTGTGGAAATATTTCTGTGTATTTTTTTTTGCATGTTTTATACTGGTGCAGATTGCTACGTGAGCTTTGGATCTCAATAGTTTGGGACTGTGGCAACTAGAGCATGGGATCGAATTATTGCTTACGTGGTGCTATATTTGAGCACAAATTGGAATTTTAAGAAGGAAATTTTCATGCGTATTTTTCACTTTTGTTACAGTCTATACATGCATATATACAGAGTTTTGGCTCCCGGGTCTATATAGACCTGATATCTGGACCGCTCAATCTGCAATGATCTTGTCACAGCTCATTTGCATGCGAGCTAGAGTAAATCCTGAATACTGTCGCTTGGTCGTCGGCCCGTACACATGGCCCACTCCTTTAATGCGAGAGCCGCTTGTTGCACAACGGCGTAAGGAAACGGGAAGACGAGGTGGCAAGACGCGGTGGAGTAGCTGGACCCACGGAGCAGATACATGGCAGCGATCTGGACGCTGATACAGGACACGTGTGTTGGTACCCAGGGCGCTGCCTTCCAGATCTAACACCTGACGAAGAAATTAACTTCTCCCAATCTCCCCCCATCACAAGGCGGAGTCAGTGCCGACAGGGGGCGCCGGAGAGGAGGAGTAGTAAGGTTGTGGTCGCCGGAGAGAGGAGTAGTAAGGTTGTGGTGCTCTGTGTGGGATACTGATTACTGAGCGTCTTCTCTCTCGGCTCAGAAAAATGGAGTTCCAACTGGATCGAGTTAGCAGGTATGTTCTTACTTCTTAGCTGAATTTTCTGTTGCTCTACAAGGCGATGCCGGCGACTGCAGGGTGGAGAAAGCCGAAGTGAGGCAAGCTAGAGCAGCCATGTTGGGTCGGTGGAGACGGATCAGTCTATGGCTATGCTGGGCATCGTCCAAGCTATATGCACGAATGGTGAGCAGGACGGTAATGGGCAAGGCAATTCCGATCCAAACTCCTCAGGCTGGACAAAGACGTAAAAATCATCAATGGTCCAAGACGCGGCCCAACAACCTGGACCGGTGAAACGTTGTCTAGACCGCCTACTAATCAATGCGGCCTTTCACGGACGAGACACTGTTCATAAACCTGCATACATGCTTCATACGCGAGGATATACGAGCGGGTCCTGCTTACACGTCGAGCTCCGGTTGGTTCAATAGCCGAGTGCATCTGGTCTCGGGTGCCAATCCGGATTTCCGAATATATACATACATATATAGATACACTTTGAAGTTCAAGCATATTCTATGCTAAGAGTAGCAAAAGTAAGTGGCAAAAATCATAGCATAAATGTGAACGTGAAAAGGCCAACAACAATGTATACTCTATGCATTTATTGATGCAGAGGCCAGGGTGCTTCCATTTTAGAAAAAAAAAACTATATACTTATCAACCAAATTTTGACAGAGTTACTTTGTCCACATGTGCCAGCCATCTGTGATAACTATTTGTTTCACTGCCGTAACTGTGGCGTGCTTTTTTGATAATGGGTTTTTATTACTTAAAAGTCTTAAGTAGTATCAATACATCCGGCCTCTGTATAGCAAGATGCACACAACCACAACTGTGGGGTGCTAAACTTACTACGCAGGCTACTCCATTTTTCATACACCTGTAATTTGCAAAATTTTGCTTGTTTCATTCACATATCTATGGCATTCTACATTTACTAAGCAGGCCACCCTAATTGTCATAGATGATTCCTCTTGCAAAACTCTATAAGCAATTTAGTTACTCCCTTCGATCCATATTACTTATTGTTAATTCAGTATAAAGTAATATGCATCGATTGAGAGGTAGTAGAAAAATGTGGAACACTTCGTCTTCGAACCAAACATGCCCTACGCTACGACCAAAGAGGGGTTGTAAAGAAACGAGAGCTATGTTGCGGTACCATTTTTTTTGAAACGTCAATATATTCTTTTCAAAACGTTTGTGGTACCATTTTGGACTAAACAATCAGTGACTCTTAATGAAGCAAACATGTCAATGCTGTGGTAAGCTCCTAGCTAACATGATTTGACCAGATGGTCATCCTTCGCCCTTCACAGGACGGATCCAGAGCAGCGGCAGATGGCCGCCCCGGTGTGGTCATCATCAGAACAATAATCTCTACTAATAATACGGCTTGAGGACGTGATGGTTAGAAAACCATGGTAGGTAAAAAAACCCATCGTCCGTCAAGAAAAACCAGACGTAACGCTTCGTACGTATAAAAAACCGTTATGCCTGCCCTCGCCACGGGCTGCGTCGAGTCCGCGGCCTCCGTCCTGATCCCGTCCGTCGCCTTCTTGCCAGCCTCCAGCCATAGCAGCTCTTACTCTGCCTCGGGTCCCCTGATCTCCTTAGTCCTGATATGGTCCCTCGCCTTCTTCTCGTGGGCCGCGCAGCGCCGCCTCCAGCCCTAGCAGCTCCTGCTCTGCCTTGGCTCCCCTGATCCGCCGACGCCGCCACCGACCTTGACCTCCACATCATCCACGTTGATGTCAATCGCCTCGAGAAGTTCGTGAACACCGTCATGGCGCTCTTCCCCGCACTTCTCCGCCAGACCCACCTGCTCTCACGCCACTCATCCGCGCCCGCCGCCGTCGCTGCCGGGTGCCTCTGCTCCATCGAGCCGCTCTGTCGGCGTTGGCGGCCGAGTGGGAAGCTGGGAGTTGGAGGTTGGTGACGCGCGAGGAGTGAGATAGGGCAGCGCAGCGCGGACGCGGCGATGGCGGAGGCGGGCAAGCAGCCGCGGGTGGTGGTGGTCGACGGGGGCATCAGCGGAGCCCTCCTTGCCAAGACCATGGAGCCCGACGCTGACGTTGTCCTCCTCAATCCGTAAGCCCCTGCCTGCCTGTCTCGATCTTGATCCTTTTCACGCCAGCCATGTGTTTGTGGAAATGTCAGCATGTCCCTTTTGGCCGGCGATCTCATGAGCCCTTGGTATCGTCGATGCGTATCTTATCCTTGAGATCATTGTGGGGACGGGGATGTTCTGAATATGTGTTCAGGACCCCCACATCTTTTTTTGCGGGGAATTTATAGGGCTTTATTCAGAATCAAACACTCCTGCACTGTCAGCTTGGAGGCTGGTAGTAAGGAAACTAGGTACATGATCGAACCAACAGCAGGTATCCTCCTGTGTACAAGCAAACTTTGCACACAGATGGGCCGGCACATTAGCAGATCGTTTTGCATGCTGAATAACAAAATAAATAAACGATGAGGCTAGCCCTTCAATATCTTGGAGAATTGGCGCTACTACAGAGCGTGAACCAGCGCGCGAGTCCCAGAGGTTAACAACCTCCAAGCAATCAACTTCAAAAACCACTCGCTGAAAACCTCGGAGCTTTGCAAAAATGACACCCTCCCGAAGAGACATGGCCTGGGCGATCAAGGGGTCAGTGATACCTGGATATGGTTTGCTCCAAGCCCCAATGAAGCCGGTAGGAGATCTTGCTATCCCCCCCGCTCCACCTTTCCTTGCATCCAGAGAGATTCCAGCATCAGTATTTATCTTCATCCAATCATCATCAGGAGGCCTCCATCCATGACCCGGCAAGATTGTCGCATGCTGCCTAGGCACCTCGAGCACAGCAAGCGCATCTCTCGTGATCTTCATAGACTGTATCGGATCAAGGCTTCCCTTATCATGAACAATATTATTCCGGGACGTCCATATAGCCCACATCACCGTGATAATCTTCGGTCGTTGCTCCTCAGAGAATAAAGGATCACATAAAATGTCCCTCGACCAAGTTGCTGGATGAAGGTCAGGAAGCTTAATGTCCAGCCATTCCCGAGCTTCCATCCAGAAACGCTTTGCATGTGTGCACTGAATTAGTGCATGCATCATATCTTCGTTTGCTGAACGACAAACTTTACACTGAGCCAAAGTCGCAATATGTCGGTACTGCAATGTTTTCTCCACTGGTAAAATACCACGTAAAACCCGCCACCAAAATACCCGAACCTTTGGCACCACGTTCAGTTTCCATAGCCGGTTCCACAGCTGTGTATCAGAATTTGAAGATTCAGTAACCGTCCCTTCCGCTAGAGAACTAAGCTCGTTACGCGTCACTAGAGATCGGTACGCCGATTTAACAGAGTAGATACCATTCTTTTCTAGGCCCCAGGCCCAGAAGTCTTCACCGCCGTCACGTCGTAACGGAATATTGAGGATTGCATCCGCCTCCGGCGCCGTGAAGTTTCTCCTGACCAACGCTGCTTTCCACGTCCAATTATCAGCATCAATTAGATCGGAAACATTATTCAGAACATCGTCTTCAATCTGGGCAGATGGTCTCATTGAAATAATTCCTGGAATCCAGTTTTCTGTCCATATGGCCGTAGAGGACCCCCACATCTTTCTGCCTTCACTTTTAGGCGTGAGAGAAATACAGCGTTTTTTGGATTATTACGCTCCTGTATTTACTTGCAATTTGTTCCGTTGCACACTGGAGTATGTCTCTGAATTAGAGCTATTGAAATTATGCCAATTGGACTTCCAAAATGCAGGGATTGTCCTGATGATCAATTGACTATCAAAAATGACACCAAATCTGATACTACAGTGCTAAGAATTCTGTGTGCTGGTTTATCAACACTTCAGTGAGTGGGCAGTATTAATGATGTATTTTCTCGATGTATCGGGTAACCTATAGGAAGCTTCACAAGCACTCGATATTGTTGCACTTGAACCATCATACAGATTCAGTTATGTTAAAAATCATGTTATGTGATCTTTACACTGAAATGACTTCACACCCTTTAGTAGTATTAGCTACTTGTTTGGAGGAGCCGCCCTTTATTAACATCACGCCCTGATTACGTGCTTAAGAGTATTTTTTAGCAAAGGGAGTGTCGGGCTGGATAAAGAGAATTGCCGCAGCTAGCTAATATTAATTCAGGCCAGTTCGTCTGCACATCTTTTTTTTCTTGACCCATTCGTCTGCCCATCTTAAGTCAACGTTGTTTTGCTAGAGATTGAGTTGTGCAAATACTAATTTTCTCTTCTCTACTAACAAAATTGACTGGTCTATATGTAGATATATCGCTCGGAATTTGCCCATAGAGTTGACACAATTTATAGGCTTATGCCACACCACTGAGTAAACTGACGGGTCCGATTTATCTTTTCCCCTCTAATCTTCTCTTCACTCGTGACTGCCGCTAGGCCTACCACCCTCCTGCACATGTTGTTGCATTCCCGAAGCTTGGAGGCGGCGAACGCTGCAGTTGTCAGGGCAACACGCCTGGAGCACCAACGCGGTCCGAGGCGACGACGAACGCTGCAGTCGTCGGGGCAACGTGCCCGGAGCTCAAGGTCGACCGCGAGGCACCAACACAGTCCAAGACGATGGAGGGCATCTGGGCCTTGGCGGTGCACGTGCAGGGCTAGGTCGGACAATGTCGGGAAGGGTAGAAAGGAGGCGAGCTATTGGTTGGCACGACCTCGCGTGCGCTGCTGTGAGAGAGAAAGGCTAGGGAAGCAGACTGTGTCTACTCTATCGACGCACGGTAGGAGATAGTGAAGGGGATGGGGCGTTCGGGTCGTATGTTGGTACCCTAGGACACCGGTGGTCTAGCTTGGCCTTGGGCCTAGGTGGGCTAAGACCGAGCTAGCTGGTTTTATCCATCAAGTTACTGAATCACGCCAAGCACTCCATAGAGATAATTATACGACAATAAATAAACCTTTGTATAGTAATAATTCTACCTGTTAGAGAAAAATTATAGTACATAATGATTTTTTTTGTTTCTATATTATTTTTGGTTTTTAATCGTGAGTTCAGGGTGGATTAACTTTTGGTTTTTAGAACTTTTTTAATCTACACAATGTGCCATGTGATTCGACATCAAGAAGGGTTGCTATGAACCGACCCATCCATGCTTGACCATCACCACCAGAGATTGGCGTCCACCATCCACGCTCTCACATCATCACCAGATATTGACATCGTCCAACATACGTGATACCCGTGATGCCATATTAGGTGCCCGCTTGTGGCCTTCCACGCCTGAATCAGAGATACAGCTCAGGTTATATACGACATGGAGTAAATTTCGTTGATAAAATGCCTAAGCAACCATGCATAACTCGGTAAAGTGCACATGTTTAGTTAAACAGCCCATAGCAGTGCACATGTTTAGTTAAACAGCCCGTAGCAATGCACGGGCATTCAACTAGTCTAAACTAATAATACGGCTTAAGAACGCGATGGTTAGAAAACCGTGGTAGGTCAAAAAAAACCGTTTCGGCCCTCCTATTCCGTTTCGTACGTCAAAAATCCCGGTCGAGCAGCTCTCCTATTCTTTGTACGTAAGAAAAACCGTTCGTCCCGCACACGGCACACCCTGCCGCCAGAGGAGGAAGGCAACCCAGCGCAGCCGTGGCGGCTCCTCGCTCCCCAATTTGCACCCCGCCCCCTACTCCTCCCGGGATGGGTCATGCCGCTCCCATACTCCTTCCGCGGCGGCGCCAGATCCCGCACGGTAAAATCCAGCGCCCAGTGTCCAGCGCGGGGATGCTGGTACAGACGGCCGCTGAGGCGGACAGTGGCCTGCTCGGCGACGAACAGCGTGAAGGAGCCGAACCGCATCGTCAACGGCCGAATCCTCCTTTCCATGGATCTTGTCCCCATCGAGTTAGGCTGAGATTTTGTGAAAGAATAAGCAGGAGAGGCCGGAGGCGCATGGATCCGCCGTCGCACGCTCGGGAGGAGCTGGATCCATTCTTTAGGAAGGAGTTTTTAGGAGGTGGGAGAAAGTATGGAGACGGCCGCCATCTGCAGCCCGTATTGTCCTCATTCCTCAGCCCGTGTTTTCTCTGTGTTGGGACAGCACCCACTGCATAGGGCAAGGATAGCTGCGCCCAGGCAGAAACAATGGTGACGACGTCGCAGCCGCTGGCGATAGCTTCAAGCATCTCACGCCAGCGACAGCGGTTGACAGCATAAGGGGACATAGGAGGTCAGGATAGCAGAAGTTTGGCCGATGGCAGATCTGGTCGGGAGGTCGGGGAGGGAACTGGAGCTTGTCGACAGAACAACTCCGGTGAGAGGACGGTGGCGAAGAGCGGCCTGGAGGCGTCGGTGGAGGCCGGTGGGGAAGCGGCGGCGTGGTCAGAGCAGTACAGGACGCGAGCTAGCAGAAGGCGGCACGGCATCCCACTGGTTGTTCCCTGTTCTGAACTTCTTATTTTGTTTCCGATGGATGATGAGTTGATGTCTTGATGACCACAGAAAAGAGAACCGACTAGCCTTCTTTGACTTGTCACAGCTCATGATCTACTGTAACATTTTCTTCCCTACCTATGCAACTCATACACAGATCGATGAAATCAGCATGTCAATGGCAGCTGCTTCAGTGTGTCACACAGGTTTAGAAGAAAAAAAATCTACAGGTTCTTAGTGGAGTATACTTATGTAGTACTTGGCGTAGAAGAAGCTAGCACGCCACATCTCTATCGATCTAATTTTTGCTGCAGGGTTTCCAAACTTAGAATGGTAGTTTTGATTTTGACCGGTCAATGTGCAGTTGATAGTTTCATACCTCGCCTTGCTCGTGTATATGCACTAGGTAGTGTGATTAATTAGTAGTAAAACTGAGCCACATAAGATAGTGTTAGAAAATATTTTAGTTTACTTAAATTGTACATCTACTTCAATACATATTACTTATCGCTGAAACGAATAAATAGACACACTAAAATACAGATACATGGAGGAAGTACTGAATTTGATGCAAATATTTTGTACTCTCTATTTTCATTTTTCTCCAACTTTATCTAGATAGACGTTTTAGTGTAGATAAAACTAAGTCAATTAATTTAGAATAGGATTATTTTTGCCAAACCCAACGGCTCCTGTATTGTTGGTTTTTGAGGCACTCCCCTGTTTGGTGATAACTGATGTCAGCTCAGTTTTAGACTTTCAGTTTTCTGATTTTGTTTTCTAAGATCATTAGCTTAATACTATACTGAGTTGTGTTAATTATTTAAACAAGTGCTATAGCCTACAAGTATTACTGATGAGATGCAGACAACCGACAGATTATGTTTGACTGTTTGAGTGCATAAACCAACTTCTGATTATTCTTTGTGCCCCATTCTTTTATTTGACACATCATTTTACATGACTGAGTTTGGCACAAGGTTATTTCTTCAGGTTACTAAAATTCAATTTGATCAAATTAGAGATGTTTCTTTTACAGGTCTGTACTAGCAAAATCTCCTGGCCTACGGTAATTCTACATCAAGGTCTTCAAGCGTGCTCTGTATATCATCTGTCCAGCGATTTGTTATGTGATTAACGATGCACTCATTTTAAACCAATTCTCTCCAGTTTGGTCATTATGTTCTGACTTTCCTACAACAATTCTCTTTATCAGTCCTCATAGACAATAAGACATAAAAAAATATCCCTTCAGTAGCACTAATACATGTGTACCTCCCACATCTTATTGCATCATCTTAATATCATTGTCATTCATAACAATTGCTGCTGCTTCAAATATGTACAGTTCTTACAAATACTTGATGCTGACATGTTTTAGTATGTTCTATTCTTCTCTGGAAAGTGGGCATGACAACACATAAGCTTATTCATATCAGTGTGTAAGTTTGGACTGAGAGTAAAAATATAGTATATTTGCTTTCGAATTAGGACGATGCTTTTTTGTTCCCACTTCCACAAGAAACTTTGAAATCATTTATGACGATAATACAATTCCAATTATTTGTAGTTTGTGTAGAGTTTGACATGTTTTGCTTTTGACTATAAGAATTATGAATTTATATGTAGTTTTTATACATGCATCTATACATTCAAGGAAGTTAAAAATGATGGAATTGCATTGACGGCAGTTTAGAGAATTCTAAGCACTTCCACCTTGAACTATAGCTCACATGGTTTCTTTATGATATCAATAGCACAATGGCATCGACGAAATCTAGATTGTTTTTTAGGTTTTCTGCAGCAACACGCGGGGTATCTTCTAGCAATAGTTCTCACATTCTGGGACATCAAGACCGCGATATGTCACTATTTGACGAGATGCCAAACCCGGATGCCCTGTCATGGAACGGTCTAATCTCGAGCTATTGCCAGCACGACATGCACCGGGAGTCGGTGGCTCTGTTCTTGGAGATGGCTCACTCTGGTGTTGGCTCCGACCGGACAACTCTTGCTATCCTTATGAAGCCGTGTGATGCTTCGGATGACTTGGCACTAGGTGTTCAAATCCATGCATTGGTGGTAAAGACGGGGTTAGGGTCTTAGGGACCGATGTGTTGAGTCCACGGTATTTTAGCTAATTGTGTGGCTGAAATAAATGTAATAAAGGCAGAACAAGTCTTGGAGATTCCCAATTATGGTTTTTGTTGTCAATCAGCTGCTGCTACCGTACAAAATGGTGGACGAGAAGAAGATTTCTGATGTTGTCACAATGATGAAAAAGGAGAATGTGAAACCATGTCTCTTCACTTCAAGGCGCTTCAAGACAGACTTTTAAAGTTATGGAAAAAGTCGTTGAGTCAATGCAAGAGATGATGTTGAGTCAGATATTATGTTACAAGCCACACTTGCAAAACACTATATATTTGGTAGAGACCATGAGAGAAAGCTGAACCAATTTTAGAGTTAACTGAGGGTGATGATATCAAGAAAAAACTCAATGCTTGCCAGGTTGTATTATAAACAAATCAAAATGTATTTTCATATACAGTATTTTGTTATAAACAAATTTAAATTATATTTTCATATGTTATGTTTTATTATCCCGTAGCAACGCACGGGTATTAAGCTAGTCTTACATAAACCACGACAAGATGCGGCGTTAGGTATACTTTGGCAGTACTCCCTCTATCCCAGTTCTTAAGGCTTATACGTATACCTAGGTCGTTATTTTGACCAATATAATACAACTTATATACTACAAAATATATATCATTAAAAAGTTCAAATATTGTACTTTCTAATAGTATAATTTTTATCTTGTAAAATTTAGATTATATTTATCAAAATGATGACCTAGGTATACGTGTTAGCTTTAAGAACCGGGACGGAGGGAGTAGTATAATACTACAGGGGATTAATGATTGCAATGGCCTATTAAGCAGCTCGCCTTTCCAAATCAGGACCTGCGCACGTACTCTCACACAGGGGCGGGCGGACCCAGCAAGAAAATCACCCAGTGTCTACTTTGCAAATATAAGAATTTTCACTTAGCTAGAGGGTGTCACAAGTTATATTATAGATGAAAAATACTAAGAAAATGGTTCTGGACCGGTGTCCTTGGCAACCGGGAAGCTAAACGTGGGTACGCCGTCTCACAGCCATGTCCTGCGATTATCTACTACTCTCTTTTATATGTACTCCATTTATCATTAACACATGTATCGAGATGTTTTTTAGTATATAGATTCACTCATTTTACTTCTAAACCTATATAATAGTAAAAGATATCTAGATACATGCATATCAGAGTGAATTACACAAAACTACCATATTTGGGACACACTTCACAGGTAAGTACCACTTTCTTAATTTTTTGCTAAAATCTACCAGTTTTGGGGCGTAGCGTTACATATTGGACTGATACCCATCTAATTACGTTTTGACAGCAGAGCTTGCCGATGGTCCACTTGTAAGAGGTGAGGTGGCTGTGAATGAGACGATGAGATGGCAGTGGGATCCACCTGTCATCCCATCAAAAAATATTTAAAAAAGAAAAAAAATATTTGGGATAAGATTTGGAAAGACTATTTTTTTTCTCATCGAACAAAGTGTGATGTGTTCGTTTCGCCTGGCGTTTATGCATGCGTACGTTTCGCGTGTCAATCATAAGTTTGAGCACCAGATCTACTAATTTTTGGTTCATTTTCAATTTTTTGCAAAAGTAAAGAAAAGAAAGAAAAAAATAGAGCATCGCTAGGCATGGGCGGAGCTGCAGCTGAGTATGGGTGTTCAGCTGAACACCCAAATTTTTCTGCAAAATATTACATATATATAGTGTGTAGAAATGTATGTATCGCTTGTGATAATTCTTAGTACGTATACATATATTTTATTTCTTAAATTAGGCTCAAACTTCAAATTTGCCAAGATGAGAGCGTGATCTCCACCTCCATGCGTCCTAACTAGCTGAGCGCAATCCAATCAATCCAAACAGAAAATCAACATTCAGGGAAATGCAAGCGATCAGCTCAAATCAAAAGAAAAAAAAGCAGCCAGTAGAGCCCAAATCGAGCAGCGAGGCCAATGTACTGTTGCAAATTTAATTTCAAAAAAAACGTACTGTTGCAAATTTCTTACTTTCGCCGTCACATACTTGATTTAAGTTTGTCTAGATTGACATGTATCTGACAATAAAATGAATCTAAATGTATGTACTTATATTTCTGTGAAGGCATGATAATTTTTTTGACCTTAAGACCCTGTTTGGAACACAATTTTTGTGCGAACAAAATTTTTCAGGCCGCCACGTCCAGGCCCTCTGCGCTGCACCGCACGTCGGGATGTCAGCTCGGTGAGAAAAAAATTTAGGAACAAAATAATATAATTTACTGTACAATTTTTAGGAACAAAACAATATAACCCTGAACTAATTTTAGGAACAAAACAACATAAAAAAGTTTAATGTACTTTGTTCGGTGAGAAAAAATAATTTTCTCAAATCTTGTCCCAAATATTTTTTTTCATTTTTTATATTTTTTAATGGGCTGACGGGTGAGTTTCCCTGCCATCTCATCATCTCCTCCACATGTGCAGCCACCAAACCTCTTACAAGTGGACCCCATCGACAGCTCTGCTGTCAAAACATGGTTAGATGGGTATCAGTCTAATTTATAACGCCACGCCCTAAAACTGATAGATTTTAGCAAAAAATTAAGAAAGTGGTACTGACCCGTGAAGTGTGCCCTAAATATGGTAGTTTTTTGTAATTTACTCTGCATATCAATGATAGGCTAAAACATCTTATATTTTGAGATGGAAGAAGTATTACTCTTCGTTAGTATTGATGAATCTAGACACTATAATATGTTTAGATATATCTATATTAATGAAGAGTAATATAGATCGGAGAAAGTAATTAAGTTGCTCGCTGTCATGCTGCAAATCAGCAGCTCGCCGAGCTAGCACTGTTTTGGTCCCATGCTGAAGAAGAGCACACGCACGCTTACCTTTAACTTCACATACTATCACTCACAGTCATCACAGCATTAATCTCGGAAAAGGGCAAAAGGGTGGGCGAGCACGGCCAAGCTTCTCTCGGCTTTTAACGCCGGAAAACCGACGCCATTACCCAGCAAAATTAAGCCTCCGGCTAGCTTTTATTAAGGTAGTAAGCCACACGGGACACACACAAACAAAGAAGTTCATTTCCTGTGCACAGCTCCGCAGCAGCTTCCGTTTTGTTGCGACGCGCCGGCGCCGGAAACGACGATGACGCCGGCGACAGCGATCGCCTAGCTGAGGGAGCACGAAGCGCTAGCGTACACATAAGCGTCCTCTCGCGTAATCTCGCTTGGCAGCCAGCGGAGATTTTTCATTAGGTTTCCTTGCAAGTCTCATTATGCTCCATCGATCGGGCGTCCATCCCTCCCCTAGTCCCCTCCCCTCGTGGTTAGTCAGTCAGCAGGAGGGCTGTCACGCTGGCCACACGAAACGCCAAATAACAGAGGGGTTTCCCTCAATAATACACCATTTATACAGTGTATATTCATGGAGCATCCTGGAGCCAACTATGGTTTTGGTTGGACTCCCTTAAAAAAGGGTATATTATGGTTGGACGAAACTGCCCATCCCGCAAAATGCTGCTAATCGCGATCAACATTACGAATTACCATGTTTCTTGAAGAAATCTTGTTTAGAGACCTCTCATAATTTCAAGATTTTGGGTTTTTTTTTTAATAAAAACTCTTATGAGCTAGCTTGAGCTTGCGGGAATCTTCATGATATATAGGCCTCCAACCACCACAAATCGTTCGCTTAGAAATCCAAATTTCATAAATTGCGGCTGGCGCTTTCTAAACTTTTAGAGGCAACCTCAAGAAAATTGTCACACAATTTTTTTAAGAAATTTCAGATGAACTTTCACATAATTGTCATAACTTCCCCAAATCCCAAAAAAGAAACTAGTGAAAAAACAATAGTAATCCGTACCTAGGGCTTCACCATCGCCGATGGATATCAGCAAGTGCGGACACCCTCCGTCCTTGTTCTCGATTGTTATTGTGGGTGCCTTTGAACTCCACCATCAAAGCTGACACTATTGACTCCATCGCCGATGATGGCCACGAGCAAGCGCGACCAACCTCTGCTTTCACCAGCCTTTGTACTTTGGTGCCCCCGGTGTCGGCCATGAGGATGCCTGTGAGATCTGCCATGGTTGGATCTATTGTGAACTCCTCTTGAGCTCTGTCGTGGCAAAACCCAATTTTGGGTAGAACATGGAGGAGGAGGCAACGACATCTCTACGGCGAGGAGAGGAGAAACAACGTTGAGAATATGGTAAGAGAATTGCTTGGTCATGCTCATGATGGTCATCACCGGGAGACAGGGAATGAACATGGGTCGTAGAGGAACTGGGAGAAAACCGTAGGAGTGAGAATAAATAAGGGGAAGGTCAATATGGAGGTCCCTACCATATGCCCTGTTTTTTGTCCGAATGTTGGAAATGTCGCGTGGTCGGCACGCGACCGTAGCCACTGTTACTAATAATAAATGAAATTGTTTATTTTTTATGGTAAGAAATTATGTATCTGTCCAAATGGTTTGTTGTTGTTGCAGGAACTTGTTGATATGATGTCAATACCACCATGAATTTATGTGGCACACATTTCTCCTTATGTAGATGTAGGCTGTATGAGGTTGTTATTTTGGGGAGCTTAATGTTAGTTTGAAATTTTAGTGGATACCAACTATCAAAACTTGGCCTCGCACTATAGCCATATTCTTCAAAGGTGAAGCTATTCTAAGTATGTACCAAACTGTATTCATTGCTTTGCAAATTTTTATATGAAGCGTCACTTAAGTTGTCCACTCCATCAGCTCAGTATGACAAGATCTTTTAGATATTTCAATGTGGACTAGATACGGACAGAAATAAGTGAACCTATACACTAACGAAGGGAGGTATCCAATAATTATCTTTAATCCTATAAAATCTTTACTTATGAATCTTAATTGTATCTTCCATCTAAATGCACTCATCAAAAGGAAATGCATCCAAGACAACATTTTGACTGTTTAAAACAAGACTAAATATCTCTTGACGATAATACATACCCCTTGAATTTAGGCCACTGTGCCATCAGGTAGCTCACTGAAAATTCTGGTATGTGTCTTCACATCATAGCAATAGTGACATGGTGTGACATCGGTTATTGCTAGAAATAGTTTGATTTTCTACTAATAATAAATTATCACTTCTAGCAATGTTAATTGCGTAGAACATTGATGGTGCGTAGTAGGCTTCCAGTTGGGAACCCCAAGAGGAAGGTATGATGAGCACAGCAGCAAGTTTTCCTCAGTTGTGAAACCAAGGTTTATCGAACCAGTAGGAGAAAGAACCACACTTCCAAAGGTTGATGCCCGCTAGCTTTCCGACACTCCGGACAATGGCGCCAGAAAAATGCTTGTCGACGTGTAGCCTTTCACCAGCAGCAACGTGGAACCTGCACACAACACAACCAAGTACTTTGCCCCAACTTACGATGAGGTTGTCAATCTCACCGGTTTGCTGTAAACAAAGGATTAAGCGTATCAAGTGGTAAAAGGTAATAGTTTGCAAGAATGTAAATAATGCGAGTAAATGGAAAACGGTAATAGCAATGTAAAAGGAATAGACCGGGGTCCACAGTTCACTAGAGGTGTCTCTCCATAAGATAATTAACAACATGCTGGGTAAACAAATTACAGTTGGGCAATTGATAGAATAAAGATAGCATACATATGTCATGAGGATCACTATGAGATTTACTCTGGGCATTACGACAAAATACATAGACCATAGTCCAACTGCATCTATGACTAATAATCCACTCTCGAGGTGTCATCCAAGCACCCGTTGAGTATTAAGTTGCGAACAATGGATAACTGCATTAAGCAAAGTGCGTAATGTAAACAATGCAAATGTCCTTGAACACAAGAATGTTGTTTTCTCCCTAGTGGCAACAGCACATCTACAACCTTAGAGGTTTCTGTCACTCCTCCAGATTACTAGAGGCATGAACCCAACTATCAAGCATAAATACAACCTTTTGGAGTCACTAGCATCTACTCGGCCAAGATATCTACTAGCAACGGAGAGCATGCAAGATCATAAATAACATAGAGATAACATAAAGATAATAATTCAGCACATCAACTTGACATAGTACCAATACTCATCGGATCCCAACAAACACAACATATAGAAATACACAAAGATGATCTTGATCATGATAGGCAGCTCACAAGATCTAAACATGAAGCACATGGCGGAGGAGACGACCATCTAGCTACTGCTATGGACCCATAGTCCAAGGTAGACTACTCACACATCACTCCGGAGACGACCATGGTGATGAAGAAGGCCTCCGGCATGGATTCTCCTCTCTGGCAGGGTGCCGGGAAGAGCTTCTGGACCCTCCCAATCTCGCATCGACGACGGTGGCGGCTTGCAGTAGGTTTCGTGGAAAATTGATCGGGTCTTTAAGTTTTTCTCGTCGAGGGGAATATATAGGCGGAAGGGCGGCGTCAGGTGGACCAGGCGGCCTCACCCCCTGGTGGCACGGCCAGGGCCAGGGCCGCGCTGCCCTAGGGTGTGGCTAGGTCCTGGGCCCCCTCCGTCTCATCTTCGGACTTCGCGACGCTTCGGAAAAAATAGGAGGTTCGGCTTTTGTTTTGTCCAATTCAGAGAATATTTCCTGTGTAGCTTTTCTGAAACACAAAAATAGCAGAAAATAGGGAACTGGCACTGTGGCGTCTCGTTAGTAGGTTAGTTCGGGAAAATGTATAAAAACGTCACGAAGTGTAACAAAACACAAAGCAAATGGTGTATAAACAAGCATGGAGCATCAAAAATTATAGATACGTTTGAGACGTATAAAACATTCAAGAGAACACAGCTCAGCATTGCATGTATGAGTCATCTACAAATGCTAATGGTGAACTTATATGAAGTCACTGGCTATTAGGCACCAATTGTGGTAATTGCATTGGGATACAATGTTATAATTGATAGTTAGGTGACATTGCATATAATTAACTTTAAATGATAAAATTTTGAGAACATAAATGTACCAATGGGTTCAAAAAATAGGTTCAATTTCCAACCATCACTAAATAATTTTCCTATGTAAGTGCTTACTAGTTGAATGAGAGAGGTTAGTTTTTGACCGCGTGAACTATTCCATAGATACAAAAATTACATATACATGCACTTTAGGTGATGTGATAGTAATTGTAAGGAAGGAAATGTACCAAACCATGGTGTACCTACATTTATAATCTATTGATATTCCTATAAGTTAAGCATTACCTGCAACCATATTATTAGTGGAACAAAGATCATAGGAGATTTTGCTAAATCCTATGATAGAAAACAAGCTTCAAAAAACCATCAATGTTTATTATTGCATAACTTCGTCACTACCAAAAACAGAACACACTACAAGATAATATCCCAAATTTGTTTATCTTTTGGTGTACATAATTATTTTTACAACAACTAGTGTACTCATCTAAACACCATTTGCTATAATTGCAACTTAAAGCTAAACAAAAACCTTAGAGATACTTACACATATCACATCTATGCTACTAACCCTTTAACACTTTTGTCCTAATGCACATCACATCCATGAATAATAAACAAAATAATCTAATCATCAAGTCTCAAAATTGAAGAAAACGTACACCCTTTGATCATTTAAACAATTTCAAAATGGTTTAGATATGGTTGACAGAAGATAAAAGTTGTAACTAAAATGGTAACCAAATGTTAAAAACAACATGCTGAGGCATTTCTTATATTATAAGATTCCAAGAAATTTACGACCAATAGAGTATAATTTTTTCTAAAGTTTCTCAAAGATTTACCAATCCCTATTTAATGGAAACAAATTCTTGTCAGAAATTAGAACCAAAGAAGATTGGTAGGTTAGGATTATTTTTGTTTTTGTGGCATATTTATTTTCTTGCTTTCCAAATGATATAGATATGTCGTAGAAGACACATGAGAATAGCATCACCTGTAATCGGGCTTAAACGGCCAAAATATGATTTGTAATAGGTTGAAGAGCTATTACATCCGGTTTTGGGATTACGTGGGTAGCTCCATCTAGTTTTAAAACATAGGAGAGTGTTGAAAAAATGTTAGAGGATAGAGAGCACCCTTTTTTTGAACTTTTGTGATGATGTATCTACAAAAATTGTGAACATGTCAAGTAAATTATTACCTTTAAACTTTAGAAACCAAATTTATTTAGGTCAAGTGCTACTTACAATTTCTATTGTATCCATATCCATGTTTTTATCTAGTTTATATTCTACATTATTACAGCATTGTGCATGAGCATATTTCTAAATTTTCCATTTTAATTAAAAGTTACCTACCGCTAATAGTCATGTAAATCCAAATATGATCAAAAAAAATGCCCAACGTGATTGATAAAAAGTATTCAATAAGCAACATGTAATTTGGCTATATAATCTCGTACAATAAAATGATACATGTTCCTAGCATGGTTTTGACATGCATACCATGTTTTGTATCAATATTTATTGATAACACAATCATTTGGTTTTTTATGACTCCATGAGTGAGGAAGGATCTTTGTTATGCCACAATGTCGATGTTGACAAACTAGACATCATGGATTAAGCAACATCATGACGAGTTGCACTGACAGAACATAACAACAAGGGATTTCTATTTTCGTGCCCTCAGGTCGTTAGTTGTACTCAATTTTCCCCAGCTCCTTAGTTTTTCCTCAGTTTTGTCCAAGCCCTTGGCTGAAACCGTCACCAGTGCTGGAACGGCCGGTTGCCCGACGGTTGAACACCTTTGACCGTTAACTGCTGACTAGTGGGGCCACGTAGAGCCCGCAAAGACACGTCAGAGCATCCATCTTTGTTTGACCGTAAGCATCGCCGTATCCCTGACCAAAACGTGGACGAGTGGGGCTTCGGTATATCGAATGACAAGTGGGGCCATGACGCTGATACAAGGTGCAATACACGGGTAGGAATAGATTTTTAAACGGAGCTCTACAGCGATGGCACGGAGGAGGTGGCCTGCGGGGTGCCGAGATGAGATCGACGTCCACAAAGAACTGCATGAGGCGAGATCAGACGCATTAGATAGATATGAACTAGACGCGTTTAACCATGCAAAGAAGAGAAGAAATGGTCGAGGACATCGACGACGACCTCAACACTTTGACTGACGGTGTCGGACACAAACGCGAGCAATGTAGAGAAAACTAGTGTCTCTCCTTTCTGGCGTGTATAGATAGGTGCTAGGGGAGTGTGGTGGCGAAGGGAAAGACCTCGCGGTGGTCTGTGGCGTCCAGCATAGCGGGGCGACGTGGCCGTGCCCACAGTGGCGTGCATGTTCGGCATTGGCATCAGCATGTACGTTCGTCATTGGCCTCGGCGGTATCTCTGGTGTGTCAGTGATCGAATGAGGGGACGGGATTGAGGGTGCATCCCGACAGTGACCTAGCAGTGGCGGCGAGCATGCATACCCGTTCTGACCATGCCGATATCGGCATCGGCATCGTTTGGAGGCTGTGGTGCTCGAATCATGGTGGAAATTGCGATTCCCTATTATTTTTACATGCATAATATATAGAAAATAGCTAGATCTATAAATCGATGCATATGAAGCTACATATATATTCTTGGTCATAATCCCCTTAGATGCATGGCTTCACGTCGTCGTCGCTTTCATCGTCAGTATCTTCGTCGTCCGTGTAGTAGTACTTCCTGCACGTTGTTCCGTCGAACACCTTCACTGTGAGCACATAATCGCCTTCATATTTGAAGTGTAGGAAGCAGCCGAAATCCACACCATGCGCGATGGCGAAATTCTCCCAGCCCTTGTCGAGGTACATCCGGCCTTGTCCGTCAAATAGGACCTCCACGGTCCAGAGACGAGGACCGCAGTCAGCTGCTCGCAGATACACCTTTGCGGGCTCCTGGCCGTCAAGATAGTCCGCAAACTTTTGTGGGAGTGCCTGCAAAGAGATCGAGCGCCGATCGTTTGAAATTAAAGGTTTTTTATAACATGCACATAATTAATCACATGCATCATATATGTGCGAACGCGTACGTACCTTCTTGGCCAAAGGGTCTTCATAGATGGTGATGAAGAACTCCTCTATGATCAATGGCAGTGTTGACGGTGGTGGTGGCAATGATGATGATCCACCACCCCGGCCGCCCCTTCCCCTTCCCCTTCCCCTTCCCCTTCCCCTTCCGGTCGGCGTCCGAGACGTGGAAGCCATGGCAATGGATCAAGTGTATGTGAACGAAGAAGAGAGAGGCAGAAACGAAGAAGAGAGAGGCAGAACCTATTGACATGAGGGATGGCCGTTGTGGGGGTTTATAAGGGAGAGATGACCGTTGTGGGGTTTACACTATAAATTAAGGTAGAGATGACCGTTGTGGGGTTTACACAATAAATTAAGGAGGAGATGACCGTTGTGGGGGTGGTTTATATCTCAACAAAAAAGTAATGCCTAAAAGAAATGGAAATTCTTGAAAGTTCATCATTTTACCGTGAAAAGTAATGCGTAAAAGAAATGGAAATTCGTGATAGTTTATCATTTTACCGTGAAAAGTAATGCGTAAAAGAAACGGAAATTCGTGATAGTTCATCATTTTACCGTGAAAAGTAAAGCCTACAAGAAATGGAAATTCGTGATAGTTTATCAATTCAACGTGAAAAGTAATGCCTAAAAGAAATGGAAATTCGTGATAGTTTATCATTTTACCGTGAAAAGTAATGCCTAAAAGAAATTCATGATAGTTCATCATTTTACCGTGAAAAGTTAAGCCTACAAGAAATAGAAATTCGTGATAGCTTATCATTTTACCGTGAAAAGTAATGCCTACAAGAAGTGGAAATTCGTGATTACCCAACTTGTTGAATCCGGTGGCAAACTCGTCATTTAGCATACATAGAGGGGTAGTAGTTTGCCACCGACAGATAGAGAGAGGGTGGCACGATCCTGCCCGTTGGATCATAGGATCGACGGTAGGTGGGCACGATCCGTGTGACAACAGCTCGACCAATCAGGCCAAGTTAGGGCTTCTGTGAGAAGGGAGAGGATAAAACTGAGTAGTATCAAGGATACAAGGGCAAGTAAATAATAAACAGGCTAAGGAATTCAAATAAGAGATTTAGAAAAAGAAAAACACATGTTTTGTACAATGAAACCCAGGTTGGCCTACCTCAAAGTATTAGCAATTCAAATATACATGAGTGTAAAAATTATGGCCTCATTCAGACAAACTATGTTTTGGGTATAGATGTTTTGAGAAGGGGTTTGAGTGGAAAGCCATGAACCTTCATAGCTACTAGTGATTTCAGAAATGGCCATTTGTGTGAAAACGTGATTTATATATGATTGTTATGATTTCCTACGTGGCAGGTCGCGTAACAAGACTCCATGAGTAGGAGGCACTATGATTTTATTTTTTTGAATTTGTTTGCGCATGAAATGACTCAATTAGATGGCTTAATCCCAACTGTTGACTCTTTGTTGACCAGCCACTTGAGGGTAAAACTGAGTATATTGCACTAGGCAGTATTAGTACTCGAGGGGAAAACTGAGTACAGATATTTTTCCAGTGTAAGATTCGAGGGTAGAACTGAGTACACGTAACGGTGCTGACGTGCAGTCCCACAGACGCGTGTCGCGGTGAGCAGCGGTTAGCCGCGCGGTGCGCGTGCTGAGACCAAAATGTCAACTGCCAGTACAGAGCCCCTCTCCCTCCCTCTGCACACAGTCTCATCATAACTCACGCACGCAACCACGCCTCTCACGTCCCATCACCTTCTCCAAAAAAACCCCAACCGCCCTACGCGTGCTCCCCTACCGGCGATGGAGAAGAAGAATGCGCCAGCGGCCGTCGCCCCCGAGCCCGTCGCCTCCGAGCCCGTCGCATCCGAGGCCGTCGCCGCCATGCCCGTCGCCTCCGAGGGCGGCGCATCCAGGCGCGGCGCCTCCATGAACTGGGCCTCTCTCAGGGCTGACGGATCATTTCACAAGATCGGCGCCTGCTTACTGGTGAACGAGGAGTACGTGGACACCTACTCTGCTTTGAGGCAAGTTTGTACTAATTGGCGCTCAGATTTACCTGAGCCCGACGTGCACCTGCACGAATGGATCATGGTAGAGCACGCCCTTCCACGCGCCGCTGAGTTCTCCTTCCTCCACCTCCGCACATCCCGCTACGTCACCATCGATCTAACGGAAGTTCATGCAAGGTTCAAATTCCTCCATATCTATAGAGTTAATCCTTTTATTTTCAATCGTAAACATCTTAGTGCTGAATGTTATCTTCATCAATCCCATATATTTTAGATACTACTTCGTCAGCTTTTGCCGTGGCATCATCGTGCTTGCCCAAAAGAACCAGCCGCACAAGATACGGCTTCTGAACCCACTCACAAAGACATCGAACACTATATTTCAGGCGCAGATGCCATCTGTTATTCTGGAGTCAGTCACTGTAATGAAGTCCCCGACTATGCTCTTCATTTCCACATATTACCCGGCAGAAATTGCTTGGGTCGATGAGAGCACTCCAACTAAGGGTATAGATGAAGATTGGGGAGAAGGAAGATTTTCGATCGAGTACCATTCTATGCGTTGCATTACCACGTTCAATGGTGAATTCTATGCACTAGCTGTGAACAATTTTGAGTTCGGAACATTGGTGTGCACCAACAATGCCCAGTTGGAGCAGGGCGCGAGCAATGTCAACATGGAGACACTATTTTCTTTTCCAGAACTTGGAAATGACAAGTTCTACCTTGTGAAGTCGGATGGTGATCTGCTGCTTGTGTTGTTGGGCGGTCGTTTGGAGGAAGGTCAAACAGTGGTGTACCGTGTGGACACTGAGAGCCGCTCTCTCCATGCCGTCAGTAACATTGGCAGTCGTGCCTTCTTCGTCCATCATGTCCGGTGTATCTCCGTCGACACCAGAGTGCACCCGACACTTGGACCTGGCTGCATCTACTACGCGGATTTGGGTTATATCAGAGAGTACTTTGATGATATAAACGCCTGGGATGAGTCGCCACTATATGTGGATAGATTACAAAAGTACGGTCTGAAAAAAGAACAAAGGCCATACCGTTTGGAGGATGTATTGGCTGCACACTGCAGACGGAAGGAGTTCAATGAATATTTCTTTCGGACCAGAAAATGGAGCGACGAATATATATATGATGAATGAAGAACAGATTAATTCATCCTGGGGTATCCTAATCTTCATATTGGGCATACATTGCGTCTTATATTATTTTTAGCTTAGTTTGTCATGAACATTAACATCGTTATTGGCTGCTTTTGGCTGCTGTATGCAGTTTATGTATTATACTTAGTTTTCTAGATTTATTATGCTGCTGTGAATTTATCCTATACTAGCTTCTAGATTTGTTACCATATTGGGCAAAAAACGAGGGTCAAAAGGCAACAATCATTGAAGAAAGACAGAAATAGAAGCTTCTCTAGATTTGATACTAATTTGGTGAAAAGAGAGAGAACTGTTACAGAGAGAGAGGGGAAAAAGGCGCTCTGAAAAGGCGCTCTGAAAAGGAAATGCCAATTTGGCCCGAGAGAGACAGAACCGAGCTCTCACGTACAACCAAACGCGGTCTCGTCCTGTCCCACGCGGTCCCTTTCTACCAGCCCCACACGACGCGGCCCCACACGTCAGCACGGAACTGTCAACTAAACGGAAATCCTCCCGTCCGAGCTCCTTCTGAGGGTTTCAGACAAGGGCTTGGGGAAAACTGAGAAAAAACTAAGGAGCTGGGGAAAACTGAGTACAACTAACGACCTGAGGGCATGAAAATAGAAATCCCTAACAACAATGTAAATAAACCAAGCACCACACATAACAGATTCGACGAGATCATGCATGGCCAACACGGTGGTTCTATTAGCCGGACAAATGATGTACTCCTCAGCACAATAGAGACGTCAGCACAATAGAGAAACACTCAAAATTGATAACTGATTTGAGGCACGATCTTGTCACATATATTAATTGGCCAGACAAAACCAAAATAGTAAGATAACATGTTTATGTAGTCAAAGTACAACAACATATGAACCAATTTGTGCATCATGCATAGGAAAACAAGATGGGATCATGCACAATATTATGTTCTTCCCAATATCTTCATGCCCAATTAAATGAAATCAAGTTTAATGTTAACTTGACGATTTTTTTCAGTTTTTTACAATATTACATATTCTATATATAAATTATGCATGAAGAAATACAATAGACCACTGACTATAAAACATAATGATTAAAAAAAAACTGGTGAAATTTCATTTAAATGGAGGAAAGGTTCTGATTACAATCCAACAAAGCCAGCTCCAACACGCATGGAGGAGCAGTATTTTGTAAACCACCAGCACTACACTCAACACGACAGTGGCTAACTCATGAGCCGGTCTGTTGTCCTCTCTTGAAATCTTTTGAAAGCGAAAACTTGGAAATGAGCGATGAGGCATTGTATATCAGATACCACGCTCGCTGTATCGGAACGATCCATCTTAGCCGCACTGAACTTTTTAATCAAATTTGCACAGTCACTTTCAATGATTATGCCACTAGCCACCAAAGGAACAGAAAAATTGATGCCCTCCAAACATGCCATCGCTTTAGCTATTTCAGCAGTTGCACATTTTGAAAGCATACCACATGCAGAGCATTGGACTTGTCCATTATGGTCACGGATGAGCGGGTCCCAGGGGCAACATTAGTTTCTTTGAAGTAACTTGCATCTATGCTTAAGCATAGCCAATTAGTATCAGGAGGTTTCCATTGAGAACCCTTTGCAGGACTTGGGCTTACACTCTGAATCTCTTTTAATTCAAAAATTGGTCTCTTACCTTTGACATCAACATGTAAGATTCCTTCTTTTATATTTGACAAAGAACTTAAGTAATTATTCAGAAACTGGGATGAGTAAGAAATACCCGCTTTGCCATCTTCTAGTTTCTTAGATGCCAAGACCGCCACCAGAGCATCATCAGTTTTGCTCTCATTTCTGTATTTGACATAATGATTATTTTAGTAGATAAGCAAGCATATAATGAATAAAAAGTGTGGAAGATAAAATCGAGAACTCAAGCATATGTTGATTCCACGCTGCTTTATATTATTTATCCTTTTGTAAGTATCACTTCACAGAGCATAAAGTTCTTCTACCTGGAATTTTCCACCAGACCAACAAAACAAAAACTAACATTCTAAACACAATAAGATAGAGCTAAGACACCCACAATGCAAAGAAAACACGACATATATTTCAATTTTCATTGAAAAAATGAACGTAATTGACCACTATTGTGCGCTAAAAGTAAGTAACTAAAGTATACTTTGATTCGATGTGTGGTCTGCTATTTTTTTACTTCTAAACTTGCATGTTTACTAATAAAGTGGTACATTTGCTAATGAAAACCATCGTTACAATGTATTTCATTCAAAGAGATTGCCATTCCAAATATGATAAGATACACGACGGAACTTTCACTGATCGGGTGGACAAAAACATGTATTGACAAACAACATAACAACCAAAAACCAAGAACTAGAATAAGCATCAATTAAACATGTGATTTTGGATTTGAAAATTTTATGGTTACTAATAATGCAGTACCATATCATAAATGATATTATGTAACATCATAGTGTTTCCTTCTACCGTATTCAAGAAAGTAAACAGATTATGTTAAAAAGAAGGGAGGTCGTAGCAGGCATACAACTTCACTTAATTGTCCAATAGCATGACACTCAAAACCGAGATCTCGAGCTACTATTAACTTGCACGTGAACCGTTAATATTCAGATTTCCCAATTTTTGTGTCATAAGTAAAAAACACATAAACATCAAGTCCAAAACTAAGAAGAAATCACTGACTAACTTCTTTTCCCGTGTTCTCTACCTTGTATGAAAAGTCCAAAAACGAGTGTGACAAAATTAGGAGGTTCTTTCAGTGGCTAGAGAAAACACAAAATTGACCAATAGCATGGCGCTCAACCCAAGAACGCATGCTACCGTCAACTCGCGTGTGAACCGTTAGTTTTTGAATTTTGAGAATTGCATGGTTGCCAAATACGATATTATGTAAGTGAAAACACATAACCACACATGAAAAACACGACAATCAACATCACTTAATTGATGAATAGCACGACACTTAAACTCGAGAGCTCAAGCTACTGTTAACTTGAGCACGAGTCATTAGTATTTAAATTTTCAGAATTCTACGTCATGAGTAAAAACACATAAAAATACCAAGTGAGGAATTAAGAAGAAACCATTGACAAACTTCTTTTCCATGTTCTCCACCTTGTATGAAAAGTCGACAAAACCACGTGCCCATGTATGACAAAACACAGAGGTTCTTTCGTTGGCCAAGTAGAAAAAACACAAAAATGATCAACAACGTAACATTCAAACCCAAGCACGCATGTTACCGTTAATTTGTGCGCGAACTGTTTGTTTTTGAATTTTTAGAATTATATGGTTATGAAATATGGTAATATGTGGCATAAGTGAAAACACATATCGACCAGGTGTGTAATTACAGATAAACGCACTGGCTAACCTCTCTCCTAAAATTTTCATTTGATTAGCAAAGGGCAAAATAGTCATTCGAACTGCCTTAAAACAAACCCTAACAGTTTTCTCTCAAACGAAGCCATGTATTCTCCCCTGTCACCCTTTTAACCTCTCGTTCAGTGCGTTCTGTTTTCACATTTCTCCCACACTTTGAAATCTCCCCTTCCTCTCTTAAAACCTCCGTTCGTCGTCCTCCCATTCGCCTCGCCAGGTTGCCCCCACCCGCATCTCCGTTCCCACCACCACCACCTCGCCGCCGCTCCCATGGCCGAGCTACCGCCTCCCCCATCCCGGCTCCCTCTCCTAGCCCTCATCTGTCTTTTCCTGCTCGCGGCCGCGACGCCCCTCGCGCTCGCCCGGGCCGCCCCCGTCGCCCACTCGATACACGACCTTCTCCGGTCGCACGGCCTGCCCGGCGGGCTGCTCCCGCGCAGCGTGGAGTCGTACACCCTTGACGAGAGCTCTGGGATGCTCGAGGCGCGGCTGTCGGCGCCGTGCTACGCACAGTACGACAACGGCGAGCTGGCCTACTTCGACACCGTGGTGCGCGGGAACCTCAGCATCGGCGCGCTAGCCAGCTGCGAGGGGCTGGCTCAAGAGGAGCTCTTCATGTGGCTCCCCGTGAAGGGCATCCTCTCCGGCACAGGCGTCATCATGTTCGACATCGGCTACGCCCACAAGACGCTCGCCAAGTCGCTGTTCGAGGAGCCGCCGGAGTGCACACCGTCAGCGGCCGCTAGCGCGGGCGCGGGCGCCGGCGACGCTGCCAGGTGGAAGGACAGGCGAGGTGAGATTTTCCGTTGCTCTGAGATGTTCCAGATTCGTTCTTTCTGTGTCTAAAGTTGGTAGGTAGGTAGTTCGCCTTCTCGCTGGGCCTCTAATTCGACGTCCAATCAGAGAGCAGCTCTGCGTCTAGATTTCACTCCGGTAGATGTTTGTGGTCGAATTCGTCATGCCCAATCTCTCTTCCGAGCTCCGCAATTCCCTGATTCCATTCCGCGTCGGTGATCTCGATGACCACAAACGTGGATTCCCCTTGTCGATTAGAAGAAGAAGAAATCGAGATCCAGAGGCAAAATCGTTCGTTTCGGAATTTCTTCGGTTTCGATTGTGCAAGGTCAGTGGAGGCCGGTTACAAGTTGACAAGTAGGCCGTTCCCTATAGTTGATTTGGTGAGGCGGAACTGGAAAGTTAGAATTTTAATGGTTTCTTGGAGTTGGAAGCTCGTTGGGGAGTAATTCCTGGAGGGGGTGGATGTTTAATGGCTTCTGTTACAGCTGAATTCTGGGATAATAAATCCGCAGGAAATCTCCTCTAGTAGTGTTTGAAACAAAAGCTGCCATGATTTCGACACTGGAATTCAGAGTACTTTGGACATTAAAAATCACACTTCCATTAACCCCGACTAATATTACCAACTATAATCACATCCTTCTCTTCTCGTGGCCCAGTTGGTTGAATTCATTATTTATATAGTGGGTTTAGAGGTCACTAAGTTCGTGTCGGTAGATTCATCCACAAGAGCTCGTGTTTTTATTATTGGTTAGATCAATTGGGCTTCACCTATTAAATAACCTGAAATCTTTTGGTTAATCACCCCCTAATTTTGGTGATCGTATTGGGCAAGTTGCAGTATGGCAAGTGGCAAGAAGAAGGGGAGCAAGCATTAGATGCTTGCACTCCTGGTCTAGTTTGCTTTTGAAGCAAAGTTTTTTCTGCCTGATTCTAGGCTCAAGCCCGTGTATCTATTCTATTGAGGAATCATCCACACGCCGAATTTCCTTTTCTCTCGGTTAATCCCTTTCTCGTTTGCTACTCGGCATGGTCGTTGCTTTAGGATGTGCCTCTCCTTTGCGAGATTGTTATCTTTCCATGTTAGAATGTGTGTCTCATCTCGTCGCCTGTCCTTCTCTGGCCTGTGGCTCGTGACCTCTTTTCTTTCGTGCTGCCTCTCCACTCGACAGATGGAGAAAAGCTGATTCAACAACACACACCTTGCAATCCAAGAGCATACATCTCCATAGCTAAGCTATGAGAGGGGTAGAACTGAACCAAGGGTGGGTGTCAAGAGCTCACTTTGTTTTCCCCAATGGCTAAACTTCACATGATTGATGTGAAACTTTAACAAGCAGTAGGAGTATCATGGAGAGACCCCAAAAGCAGGATAGTAAAGAAGTCCTTTTTTAGTCCTTTTTTAGTCCTTTCTTGAGCCATTTCTTGAGCCAGCAGTGGCAGTTGTTTACCTATGCACAGTCTTATAATTACTACTGAAGCCATAAGTCAATGGCTGCAGCTGCAAAAACAAGGTGTCTAAAAAGAGCTGCTCCTTTTGCTGTGGATTTGCAGGTGTTCCTGGCCTGAGGTGGAGGAGAGAGGCGGGAGGAGGAGGAGAAGGGCACCATGACTCGAGGTGAGGAGGAGCTCGTGAGAGGACGAGATCGAGAGAGACAAGAAGACCGAGACAGTTTTCCTTCCCCCCCTGTGTAAAACCAGATCCTGAATGAATGTGAAGACTGAATGAGTGCTGCAACAACAACTGCTACTACCGCCTGCAGAGTTTGGAACCAGAATTTAGCATCTACTCAAGGGAGATTGTGGGTGTACTTTCTTTGGCACTTCTTTTTGTTTTTCTTCTATTTTGACCTCCCTCCTCGTTCTCTCTCACTAGATAGTCCATGCATGCACCTGTGTGATATTAAGTTTGTCAGTGCTGTGTTACAAGCAAGAAAAAGAACAAGGAAAAGGCTGGCCTGGAACCTATTTTGGGGGGGACTGTTTCTTTGTGAGATTCTTTTTTGGAATTCTCTTGCTGAGCTGGTGGTGCCTTGCATGTGTGTGTATGTGTATGCCACTGCCAGCTCAGCAGGGGAGTGAGCTGGTCACAGCTTATCATGGGCATGTGACCTTGTGTTGGCTAGTGGTTTGAGTGCCCCTACTACTCGTTGCTGCTGCCTAGGTAGGATGATTAGTTGAGTACATAATACAATCATACAACGCATGCTACTTCGAATTCATCAACTATGTCGAGGTCATAGGTCCAGCATTTGGAGTATAGTATAAGAATATAAACGCTGTTTGATGCACCTGGACACCGGTGATTTCTTTTTTTAAATCATAATTCTAATTTAAAAATGAAAAACATATTTACATGTAGCCAACTATTTATCCCACAAACATACAGAAAAATCATGTTCAAATTCTTTATATTTTGGGCTACACAGAAATAGCAAACATCTAGAGTATGCATATTTTCAAATCTACAAATTTTATCAGTTTTTGTTACTTCCGTGTAGCCCATAAAAATAATTTCATAATGAAATTTTGCATGCTTGTAGGTTATACCATTGACTATGTCCAGATTTATTTACATAGTTTTTTGAAATTTAAAAGTATGATTTTTAATTTCTAAAATGAGCCAAAAGCACTTTCCACATTTACTTCCATTCCATGTCTCGCACATTTCAGTTATGTGTTGTGCAAGTCTTCATGAGATTATCTATCTTTCGATCTGTCTATCAATCTATGGGTGCATCAATCTAGCTTTGCTACCAATAGAATAATATTCATCGTGAGTAGAGAAGAGAGGTCAGCCTCCTGCCAACGAGAAACCAGCTACGATGCGTATGGAATCGACACGGAAAGTGATCTGGGTTCTTGTTTTCTATTCCCTGTCTCCACTGCTGGGTCGGATCGCGATATCCCGCTGCCGGCCGTGTGGATACGGGAGAAATTAGTCCGAATGCGATCATCGCGTGAGTGAATCTCGCTTGTTTTGTTTGACATCTTCCCCATGGGATGGAATCTCTCGCTTTCGGTGATTTTGTTACCGGGATGTTCCTAGTCACGGGAGAATTTTCTGTTGATGCATCTGCGGGTGCGCGGTTAAAACGGGCCCGCTTCTAACGGGGAAATCTTATGGGGGCGAGAAATCTACGTTCGGACGGCTGCATATGCAACGACTCTGGTGTGTGAAGTCAGGAAATCTATGCGCGAACCTGGCTGGTCCATGTTTGTTGTGGGCCACCGAGATGTCGGTTCCTGTTGGGAATTTTTTTTTTTTTTGAGATTTAACGGCTGTTCCTGTTGGGAATTTTGATGTAAGGATGAACCGTTCATGTGAAATCTGCACAAGGGTCTCTCTATTTGGTTCATAGGAAAAATTTGATTTGAGCGGTGTCGACGTGTCGTCCAGGCTAGGCAGGCAGACTAAGATTAGGAAATTCATCCACCTAGCCACCATTATCAGGAATACAAACATCGGCTCGGCTAGTGAGGACACCATCATCTAGCTCTAGTCAGCAATGAGCAGTACACGGCTAGTTCTGTGTATGCGGCGCAGTTTCATGGATCCTTCTCCAAATTTTCGACTCCAAAGATATGAACCAAATGTGCATTGCCAAAATATTGGCAACCTACGATATATTGCCTCTGATTTGGTTGGTAGCTAAACTATTCAACAAAAAGGCCCAAACGGGTACGAGAGAAAAGGAGAAGACAGAGGCGAACCCCCAGGTGGCTTGGGTTCCGTCCCCTCCGCCGGTGCTGCCGCCAGTCAGCCTGCCTCAGATGGCCTCTCAGACCTTGGAAGTACGGCAGATCCTGGCCTCTCGCCGGCGGGAGGGTTTCTGTTTCTTATTTTAGGTTTTTCTATGTCTTCTTCAGGATGGTGAGGCGACGGAGATATCCTGAAGTAAGAATAAGGTCCTCCTCCCTCCTCCCCATCCTCGCTCTGGTGGTGCGCCTAGCGCCGTCGGAGGGTGTGGGAGTCGTGTGTCTGGCGGATCTCCTGAGATCTGATGGTTTTTTTGTGATCGTCGGTGTGATTTTAGGTCAGTCTTTTCTGATCTACGGTTGCCCTCATTGGCGATGGTTGTTGCTCTGGTGCGCTAGTCTTTTAGAGCCTTGGCCGTCTGTCCACTACAACAAGCTCTATTATGGTAAGCTTTGCTCAACTCCTGTGATGGAGGGGCGAAGACAGCGGGGCGCCTTCGATTCTCCCAAATGTTATTACCATCCTTATCTTCATATAATTATGTGTTCTAATTAGAGATTAGATCCTATTGTGGTTAGCTTAAGGCTAATAAATCTAACAAAAGGACACGGGAACCACATCACCAATCAAGTCAAGTAACATGGACTTTAAACTAAAATCATGTAATTTTCAATTGTTTTTAAGGTGATCTCAAAGAAATTTAGGATATTTCAACTAAAATCCATTTATTGTAAGTGAAGATCCATAAAATTCCAGTCACCAGTTTTTCCGACTAATTGCACCAAAGCTTCAACTAAAGTTCATCAAAGTTCCCTAGAAAAGTTAATGATTAGAACTGTCTTCCCTACCTCCCTTAGTCCCTTTCTATAAGTTTGCATGTGAGCATCGGGTGACTGAAGGAGAAGTAGCGCTTGTAGGAGATGGTTGCTTCGACGAGATGTGACCGAGCTAGTTGGATATGTGGGCATGGCGAAGGACAGACGATGGCACTCGACGAGGAAGGGTGCCTAGTGAAACAACACAGCGAAGCAAGGGGGAGGGCCGGTGTGAAAGGATATATCAAGGGAAGAGATGGAGTTTGTGTGTATATTATAAGAGGAAGCATGTGAAATAGGAATATTGTGGGCCTTAAGTGGACACCCTTGAAAGAAAAGGAAATTGACACATAATTGCAACAAGCATTTTAACTAAAATGTCATAAATTTGTAACTAGCTGTACATAGGTTTTTTTAATATTTAAAAACCATTAAACCGCACAAAATGAACTTTCAACCAAGATTCGCAAACATTCGATTCAATTAGCAAGGTTTTCAACCAAGATGCGTCCGCCACGGGGCTCCGTCTGCCTCCCCTCCACCGGCTTCTACCTCCCCTCCGCCGGTGTCAGCCTCCCTTCTGCCGGTGTCGGCCTCCCCTCCACCAGCGTCGGCTGCTGTTGCGAGCTTCCAAGGAGGATTCCCAGAGAGAGGGAAGAAGAAGGATCTAACAAGTGGCCCCCATCCCCAATTTTTATTACAAAAAGATCCCTAACAGTTAGGTCTATCTAATTTTTGACCTTGATTACATGCACACCTTGCCACGTGAGCACCGGCAGTGGGGCCTAATGTCAGAAATCCTTTTAATCAGGCTAAATCGAACAATCAGTGCACACTGGAACTAATTCATGCAAAACCGGTGATTTTTTGCAATTTCACCGAATAGTGGTGGTTTTGCGTATTTCCCGCACAAATGTGATGGTTTTTTGGAATTAACTCGTTTGTGTGCGTGCGTGCGTGCGTGTGTGTGTGTGAGAGTGCTCGTGCATATTATAAGAGGAAGCATGTGAAATAGTAATATCATGGGCCTTAAGTGGACACCCTCGGAAGAAAAGGAAATCGATGCATAATTGCAACAAGCATTTTAAATAAAATGCCATGAATTTGTAACTAGTTGTAGAGAGATTTTTCAAAATCTGAGAACCGTTAAACCGCACACAATGAACTTTCAACCAAAGATTCGCAAACATTCAATTCAACTAGCTTCCAACTAAATGCACCAAGGTTTTCAACTAAATTTTGTAAAAAAAGAAGGGACCAGAAAACCATAGCCTAGATATTTATTCCCCTACCGTACCTCTCCAGCCCCTTTCCGTACTTTACCGAGCAACGGGATGAGCAACATCAAGGTTTTCAGTATCGGGATATTAGGTAGTATCGTTTTCTTGTCAGCAGTATCGTATCATAGTATCACGATACTATGAGATTTTTATTTTTAATAAAATATATGTATACATTAGTAATATACCTAAAAAATATATCTAAATTTAGTTTTTATTTGAATTTTAAGCATATTTTATGTATTTCATAGAGTCTGATTATGTAAAATGATGCATTTATAATATAAATATGGGCTATATAAACATAATTAATTAGGAACCCATAAAACAAAAGACCAGGTTTAAGAAAATGAATACACACAACTCGCTAGTTGATTTCTTTCTTGCATGTACGAAGTCCTTTTTTAAACCCATATCAATCAAACTAATGGATGTTGTATTATTTATATACTTGGTTAGCCTTGATACTACAAAACCAATTTTAATCTTGAGCTTGCCACGGCTTCGTGTCCTTATTTTTTACTATAGGTGTGGGATCGTATGGTATCATTTTTGTATCGAGATACTAAAGATACCATGATATGTATCGGGATACGAGTATGATACTACCCAGATTAAGATACCATCACGATACGTATCGTTTTACCGCGGTAGTATCGTAAAATCGTAAGATACTAAGATACGTATCGGGATACTGACAACCATGAGCAACATCGCTTCTAGTAGCACTTGTCAAAGTAGCACCCTATAACGACTATTGCAGCTAACACCACTTTTTGTGGATATTGTTGCACGAAACATAGAAATAGACCTTCTTTTGCACATGCCCACATATGTTTGTCTAATTGTTGCATATAGCCCAATTTTTTTGAGAATAAACCAAAAGAGATGTATTAATCATATAGAAGATAGACCAAGATGGCCGGAACAACGCCAAGAATGGCTACAACTCCATGCAACACCCCACGATACACGGCTTACAACGCCAACCCAAGACCCACAACCACGAAGGGTCGCCTTGCACCGTCACCCACCAAGAATGGCGAGGGGGCGGGGCACAGAGCCAAGGACCGCGTCACGCCCGAAGAAGGAGACCTCGGTAGAGCGACATTTGGAACGCCTAGATCAACGTACTGCACACTCATAAGCGCCTAGAGGGAGTCGGCGAGTGGACAGCAGGATCCAACCAGTCCAGAGGAAGTCGTCGACCTAGAAGAACCAACCACGGTGTACATTGCGCCCCGGAGGCTCACGCTCCAAGCAGCTGCCAACGCCGACACCATCCGCCGTTGCCCGTCTGACCAGTCAGACCTAGGGTTTCCCCAGTGCTCGAGGTGAGGAAGACCATCAGGGCCATGATGACGCCTCCAAGGAGGAAGACGGCACCCCCGGGTGTCACCATCATCCGCAGAAAGCAGGGATTTCTCCTGGCCCGACCGTCGACCTCAATGTCCAGCCATGAGGATGGGCACAACAGATGGCCACCACCGCCAAGAAGCGAGCCGGAGACGTCGCCGGAGCAGGGGGAGGCGCCGACCACCGTCCGCCAAGACCACCAAGGACGGGACTGGAAGGCGGGATTCAGCCCGCCGCCGCCATGCTGGCCGCCGGCACCACCGTGGTGCCCAGCAGCCTACACCGACAGCCGCCACCACGCCACCCAGCAGCCACCACCACAGAAACCGTCGGCCCGTTCGGGCCCAGATGGGCCTAGCGGGCCTGAAGCTCCAGGCAGCAGCGGGCAGGGGCGCCTCCACCGCGAGAGGTCGCGCTCCTTGGCAGCCGCTGAACCGCGCCCGCCGCCGTTAAGCCGCAGCACCACGCCGCCACATCGCCGCCGACCCACGCGCCGCCGCCGCCCAGCAGATCAAGCCATCGCGCGGGGGAGAGCCCCCTCCCTCCCCTCCTCCCTGCTGCCGTCAGCCCCGGAGCTTTGCCCGGTGGTGACCCTGGCGGCGGCAAGAGAGAGGAGGGAGTGGGAGAGGGAGGGGCGCATGCCACCGGGGGGCCGCCACCTGAGTCGCCTAGGTCAACCCACTAATTTTTCTAGCGTAGCTAAATTAACATTTTTTTAGAAGTGCCATGGGACACCCTTTGCTATATTTGTTGTCATTGAGACTGTTATATTGATATATATTGTGATGATCCCATGATCCCCTTTAAAAAAAGACCGAAAGTCATATTTATGAGTTCCAAAAAATTATGAAATCAAATCATGATGTATTCACGAATGTATCATAAACATGGAAACTGTGCTTTGGAGAAGTGTATATTTTGAGCTACAAAAAATGACCAAATTATGGATATGATTATAACATTTCAAAATCTCCAAAATTATTAGATTTTGCCATTTTTGTGTAGCCCAAAATAAATGGAATTTCGTATTGCGATTTTGCATGCTTCTAGGATATATCATTCAATGTCCAGAATTGTTTACAATTTTATTGAATCCTATAAATATATAATTATTTTTTTGAAAAAATAATATATAGGGTTCATCCGAGTTCATGTGCTAGAAGAAATTCTCGGGTATAATTGTGCTTTCAAATATTCAATTTTTCAAATGTAATGTTTCCAAAAAAAAATTGAGACATTGTACTGTAAATCAAGTCTCATGTCTGCATTATAATACGTGGTCAATTGGTCTATTTGGGCTAGGTGCAAAAAATTAAACCAGATATGTGCTGGCTGCAACAAAGTTTTTGTTTTTGTGTTTGGTGCAACAGTTGCCACAAAGAGTGGTGTTAGCTGCAATTTTCTCTATAACGACAGATATCGTTTTCCCCATCGTTCTTTGCTCATCCGGGTTCCATTCTCATCCACATTTGCGCTTTGTAGAGAACTAGCTAGGCGATCGGATGCTTAACCCTGCTAATTCTTTCGCTTTTACGAGTTTTTTCCTCCTAAAATGCTCGCGTATGCAAAGCACTAAATAATTCTGTCGGCCGTCGGCGCCGGCGGCGTGCATGATGCTTTGGGACCCCGGACCAAACCAGTCTGCCGCGGGCAGAGCCCTCCCCGCAACATAGGACTACCAAAAGGAGCATCGTCGAATGATTCCAACCGAGGCGTTGGAGAGAGAGGAGAAAGAAACAAAAAGGATGCACGGGAGGGAGGTGAGGCGAAGGCATCACACTGCGTAGACGACACCAAAAGAGGACGTCCCGTGGGCAAACAGAAACATCACCCGCCTGGCCGGGATAAAAGCCAATGATGCTCGTAAGCGCTCTGGCCCGCCTCAGCCACTAACCACCGCGACTCACTGCGACAATCTGGATGGCACCCAGGCGATGGAGATATTCCCGCTGCTGCCGGCTCAAGATGTACCAGGCGATAAGCGACAAGGGCATACTTTGCGATACGTTTACATCAAACAGTCTATTCATCTCCTCAGCACCATTAGTTTAGGTGAGAAGCATAAAAGGATACTTCGATAGCTCTATATACAATTGTACAGTCGACTGTGGCAAAGCACGGTTTCGAACTAAAGGTAAATACATAAGTTTGCATCCATGTTTACAAGCAGAGTCTGATGGCACTATTTGACATGTCACAGTTCGTTTCACTTCCACCAAGCACGGTCATTCTAAGTAGGCAGGGTAAACAAGTAAACAACGCAGGTGTTTATTCTGAAAGGTGGGCGTCACCGCGTCAGGCCTCTCAAGAGAAATCTGGGCCTTGCTGGAAGAACTCAAGGTCTGGGTGGGTGCTCCCACCTGGATGCCTCGGACGCCTGCATGAAAAGAAATCTCATTAGGTCAGCATCAGGTGTTGATCACAGCCTCAGGCAGTGGTTGGCCCATCTTAAAGCCTCTTATCATTATGTGGGGACACATGGAATTATATATGTACAATTTTAGCAATCTTGCTACGGACGTTAGATAACAGTCAGCAATACGAAAATGAAATATTCGAAGAATGGTTCAATTCATCCTTCCTGGAAACTGGAGTTCAAATCTATCTAAAGCGGGCAGTATCGAGTGCAATAACAGGCCATCCTCAACCTTACTGGATGCTAGCAAAAGAATATAAGAATAATTAACTTACCTCACAAAGCGAGATGGTTCGAATCCTGGAACATCGGGCGGGCCAATTGGATCGTAACGACCACCAGGTGGAACATTCCTAAAAAGAAATATTCGATTCCATTAATAACTGAGGACATCAGAAAACAAATGTTGTGATGGCACAAGAGTGAAAAAAAAACTGAACATACCCAAGGCCACCAGGTGGGGCTTGAAAAGGATTGGAAGGAAAGAAGCGTGGATCATTTGGACCTGTAGTATCAAATACATTTTAAGTTAGACTGCAGAGGCACAAACATAAAGAGACTCTGGAAAATGGACAAAAATATTACCAACGTGCATACCACCACCACCACCACCCCTCCCACCACTGCAAAAAAAGACACAGTTACTTATGTGTGGAGCTACTGAGTGACTGTTTTTACATGAACATTATGGAATGAGACAAACCTATGAGGGTAGAAGCCTGCACCAGGAGCAGGGAAGAGGTCATCATGACCAAATGGAGCTACTGGGGGATAAATCAGGCTGTACCATAAAACATAAAATGAAAATATTAACCACGGTATCAATATCCTATAAGCAACTTACTAATCTACAAGAGTGATAGGGAGTGCAATTTTTTGACAAGATATTCATGTAGATCAACTTTCTTTGAACTAAACCTGTACCATGGATGTACCTTAGATACTATTATGCAACCACTTGAACTTCAATAAATATTTCATTATACTTTAACAGCGATTTATAAAACAAGTATTAAGAGTTTAAGACTTAAAACACATTATACATTATACATGTCATAAACGCTACAAGTAACATATGCTATTCTAGTGGTATAACCAAAACTACAATGATCACTCCATGGATGTTCTTTTGTTGATTTTTTTAAGAACTCAAGATGATTAAAATATGTTTTAAACATGTTGTAATAACAGTACCAATGAACTTATTAAGCAACGCAAGGACATCCATGGTCGTGAAAACTGAACAAGGCCAGTTGATATTAGGACCCAACAAGCTTTAATCCCATCAAATCTTTTGAAGGTGAGGCCCAGCGCATTCAGCTTGTAATTGAGACAGTTTAGGGCTTATTAGAACAAAGGAATTTCATATGATTGGAATCCCATACGAACTATTCTACAAAGCACCATGGATTACAGATACGAACTTTCATCCCTACACGTATTTGAGGATTCTAAACACGAGCCCTCATGTTAAAATTCTTTCAAAAAGTCCAAGGCATAATAGCCTTTCACTCCTCTCTTCTATCTACAATCAAGAAAAAACTTCCTGCAAATTTCCTATAGGACATTCAAACATTCCTGGGAATCCACAAGACATGGTACTTAATTCCTGTGTTATCCTATTTCTGCGTTTTATGACTCCTGCGATTGAAGGAGGGCCTAAGGCATGAAAAAAGTTAGAGCAAATATGTTCCCTTGTTGGCAAGCAACAGCAGGTTGCATCTTTTGCTTTCTTTATGATATATTACTAGAAACACGAATATATACTAATTATATTGGACAGCACCCAAGGAGAAAATACCAACAAAGTACCAAAAATGTAAACAGAGGAGCAATTATCCAGCACCTCCGTTCCCACAGAAAATGACTAAATGATAGAGAATACAGAAAAGACAAGGTGAAGTAAAAATGTCTGAGGTCGTACTCATACCCAGCAGGTTCAGTAGTCACTGTAGTTGAATCTTCTCGCAGAACATTTTCCGAGCTGGAAGATAAATCCCATGTGTTAGAGAACAAAAAAGCTTTGTATAGTATATTCTTACATTCTTAAGTAAATAAGCAAAATCAGCAGAATATATCAATAAAAATAGTACAAATTCCTATCAGTTCATCCAGCGAAGTAAAACAGACACACTGAAGTAATTATAGAGGTCAACAAACAAACAAAAATTTGCAAGAAGATAAACAGAAAATTGGCCTGACATTTAATGTCAAAGAGAGGAGGTTTTAGGTTGTCACGAGAAGTCTAAAACCAGCATACAAGTACCTGTTTCTTGATGAACTGCTCTCAACATCTGGCTTCTTGGAAGCATCAGAGTCCTTACCATCCAATTTAACCAATAAACTCGAGTTGAGGGTATCGATGAAGCCCTTAAAATTCTTGTACATATCCTTATAATTCTTAGGCTGTTCTTCAGAGAAGAAGTCCTTCACACTGTATACAAGGAACATACGTTAAGAACTCAAAATCCGAAATGGAAGATCCACATATGGATAGAACTATTCAACAAAAGGTTATATTTAAACAATGTTAAACTACCACGCAAGATCCACATGTAGACAGAACTATTCAACAAAAGGTCAGCCAACAGCACAAGTACCCAAAATATTCACACAATGTTAAACTACCACACAAAAAGATTGCACTGTTGACTGCATTAGGTCTTCCGTAACAGATAAGTTAGAAATTGAGCCTGTATTACTTACTGCGCGTTGTATCATGCTGTGTATCCATACCCATAGTTTTTTGCACAAAACCATAGTCAATCCAACAAAACTAAATTCTACTAAGGTATTTGTAGCCAACCTAAGTCATCGTTTATTAGCAAGCAGCAGCTAAGTCATACTGTTCGTTGGGGCAAGCACAGCTAAGTTACCAGAACATAATATCTCTCATGCCAATTAATACAAGTGAGATACTTGTGTTTGGTACCAACTATTTTTGCTGACTAGCAGAGTTATATGCATTACAACAGAGCCCAAAAACCATAGCAGTCGCTCAACCACCAAAGTAGTTTCACATGTGCGATAGTCTCCATGTACCCAAAAAGACATAAAATGTGTTACACAGCTACAGTATTATTTATACTTGTGGTTATACTTCAAACATCCAAACACAGAAGTCTTGAGTTCAAATGACATGGTTCGAAGTTTGTATTATTATTCTGCCACATCCAAATAGAGCGTCACAACCAACTACATTATTCACAGAACCAAAGACAAAAATTCCCAATTAGCCCCACCTGTTAGTAACCAAGTAGTAGATGGTGAACAGATGATCACCAGCAACCTAAATATTCACAGGAGCTAAGATACATAATGTACATATAGATCACAAACCGTATTTTCTGGGTGAAAACACAGAGGACAGATTAATCCGATCTAGTCTAACCCTGCAATTTGTCTGTTGTACTCTAGCGAATTAGAGTAGCAAAAAGAATCCCATGGAACCAACAAATGAACTAAAACAAACTAAACACGTGCAAGGCTGAAACATACTTAATCTGAACATTGCAAGGCTCACTGGGTTGCGCCTCAAGATCCAGCACATCAATAGCAAGAAAGTCACCAATCACTAGACATTTCATTAAAGTGCGCTTCTTCTTGCCCTTCTCCTCCTTGGAGTACAGGAAAGCATAGCAGTTGTCCATACTGTTCCACCCATCGATCCCCACGTCCTCATCGACTAAAATTTAAGCACAATATAAAAAGCATCACTTATATAACTAAAGGATCAGAGAATAACAATACAAGTAATGACTTAACCCAAAGCCACTTTCCTCTTTAACCTCACGACCAAATCTATCTAACAACCACTAGAATTGCTTCAAATATGCTGACATATTTAAACAGAAACAATCACTCCCACTAAAGTTTACACTGGTCTATTCCAGCTGAAATTATACTGCAACAATATACCATGCAAGCATGAATAAAATGGCATGTCTTCAATTCTGCACATAATTCAGCTCTACTACACTGGTTCCGTGACTGCAATTCTAATTTTAAACTTGACATAAACATGTGTAATATGAAATTTTTCTCTTATGTAAAATCTTATGCATCTACAGTCATACTCTTGTGTCCTTAGAATATATATATACACCAGAACAGAACACAGCAATAATCAGGCAGCAACTACTGTAGCACAAAACAGCTTTGACTAATACAATGATCCAAGTCTAAAGCATGAGGTTCAGTACAGAACTTAAGCAACCTAACATATAGTTGAAGCAACATAGCATAGCAACATATCGTGGACTATTAGGTTTCAGTCACACAGGCAAATTACTAACTCAGGAACAGGAATTTCACTCAACTGTGTGAATTGAACCGCTAATTTAGATCAGAAGATATATATATATATAGTATAACAGAAATATTGACTCGTATCAATCTATTCGCGGAATCAACCGCAAAATCATCGCCCCAGATACAACGCGATCCCTAATCTACGCTCATACTGAAAATCGGAACCCTAGGGCTTGAGGCGGGGAGGCGGAGCGCACCGGTGGGCGGGGGGTCCGTGAGTGCGGCGGGCCCGACGGCGCAGAGGGAGTACCCGGCGGCGAGGAAGGCGGCGTTGGCCGCGAACGCGACGCCGTCGTGGGCGCCGCGGAAGGCGGGTCGCGCGGCCTTCAGGACCGCCATCGCGGCCGTGTCGGTTACCATGGTGTCGCTGCTGACGGCGGGCGGCGGGCGGCGGGCGGTGGTCGGGGCTGGCTAGGGGCGATAGCGGTGGCGAAGGCGACGGTCGCTGCGCTCGGTCGGCGAAGCGGTGGTGGTGGGGTTTCGGGGTTTCTCGACGAGTCTAGTCTGCCTCTCCCACATTTCAGATATAGGGAATGTACAATGAGTTTGTCTCTAAGAGGTGGTTATAGACAATTTTAGTGATGTAGAGCAAAGAGAACGAGGAGAGAGATTGAGACTGTCTAAAAAGTTACAGACAGTTTGTAGGACTATTATAGACAGCTTATAGACAGTAATTTTACTATTGTATAAATGATGTCTGTAACTTATACTCACAAACAGTTATGGCTAAAAATAGACAATTTACAGACAAACTATTGTATATAGACTATCTATAGCATTGTCTATATATAACATGGAGTAGTATTACAGATACCACCTGTCTAAACCAATGTACATGCCTTTAGAGCATCTCCACCATAAAACCGCTCATAAAATGTCGGTCGGCGCGTTAATTAGGCTCAAGGGTTAAAAAAGGGCCACACCAGCGCCCTTAAAATCAAGCCGACATGCCCTTGAGATCAAAAAAATAGCCGGCCCTGCGCGGCAAGATCCTATGGGGGCGCCGGCAAATCGCTACCGACACCCCGGCCCCGCGTGTAAGCGAGCGCCCGATAGTCAGCCTATTTTATGACGACGCGATCGCCGTCGGTCGTCACTTTCATTGCGCCGCGGGTTCCCGAGGCGGCGCGCGGAGCCCGACGGCCACGCGGCGACACCTGCGCCGCCATGAATGCGCGTCGATGGAGCTTCTCCTTCCGCCATAAAAGCCCCCTCTTTCTCTTGGCGTCTCACTTCTCCCCGCCGCCCAGCATTCCCTCTTCCTCCCGTCGCCTCACTTCTCCATGCCGCACTACCTCCACCGATGGTGATGCCGCGCAAAGGTGTCAGTGGTAGCGACGGCTTTGTCCGGCCGACGAACTTCACCGAGGCCGAGGCATAGGTTCTCTTGGAGAACGCGATCCTCGTCCCGCCGGCGTGGCACCTGCCGCACGGGTGGAACGTGTCGGCGGCAGGCTACGCTGTCCCGCCGATACCGGAGGGCGAGGAGCTCAAAGCCCTCATCGGCCGCTGCTGGCAGATGCTCCCGATCCACGAGCGGGAGCTGCCGGAGAACGCGCCCCGCCCGGGCATCTGGCTGCCGCGGCTGCAACGGGAGCGGCAGGACGAGCTCGCGGAGTTCGCCGGCCCCCACGTCGGCAGGTACAACATCGTCGGCCGGCGCGTCTGGTGGCAGAACCGGGACGTCGACGACGTGCTCCAGGAGCGCGGGTACGTGCCGCCGCCGGGGCGCCACCCATCTACCAGCGCGCGCTCTGCGCCGATGCAGGCGATGTCGCGGAGCTCGTCCTCGGACGGGCGTTCGGCGACGCGTTCGGCGGCGCGCTCCGCGCCCTACCCACCGCTAACGCGCAACATCGACATCATCATCCGGGATGCCGGTGGGTCTTTATCGGCGCCTTCCCACCGCGAGAAGAAGGAGGAGCCGGAGGAGGAGTGGGAGCAGATCCCGCCGGAGCTCCTCGAGGAGACCCAGCCATGGTGGGTCGCGGACTGGGAGATGTTGGCGAAGCTCTCCCACCAACCCGACGACCCAGAAGACGCGCCTGGCCTGTCACTCGCTGTCGCACAGTCGATGGCCGGGGCCGGAGGAGCGGCAGGAGGGGCGCCCGGTGGCCAGCCGGTCTTCGACATCAGCGACAGCGACGAGGACGTCAAGCCGGACGTGAAGATGGAGGACGGCGGCGCCGGCAGCAGCTCTGGAGGGCGTCTCTGTGGCGGCCACGGGCGCTATGGCAGCCGTTAGGGTTAGGGTTTAGACAAATTTGTAAAAACCGCGCAAATTTGCGCCAAAATCAATGAAAATCCGCGGGTCTTTATAATTTTCTCAAATTCATATTTTTTGGGTGCGTCGTTTTGGAGCCGCCGGTGTGGGAGCCCGGTCCCAAAATTTTGGGAGGCCCTATCGGTGCCCCCAAAAAGGCCCATTTGATGTCCTGCGGCCACCATTTTAGAGGCGCCAGTGGAGATGCTCTTAATTAAGGATTAATAGGGGTCTTGCGGATCAGTTTACTGTACTCTCACTAGAATATCATTCAATCTCAGTTGCAACTTACTTAGTATAAATTTAAAATAAATCTAGACGGTTTGGGTGTATTTTTCTTAATTACAATCTCACTTGTAATGGAGTTTTTTTTAGTTTAAATCTAACTTGCAACTAATTTTTTTAGTTATAACCTAACTTGCAATTTAATTACACGAATCACAATATAAATCTGATGGTGTAGGACTTTTAACCAGTATTAAAAAGGCAACGCCTAGTCAGTACTTAAGCACGCTTAGATCCTAGGCGATGGATAAACACCTCGTCTAGGATATAGGCGGTAGTCTAAACTGGGTAACCAAGAAAATCCATAAAATAAATTTTTGGGCAAGAAATTATGCCATATTGCACTAACGAGCCAGATGTGCCACATTTCAATAGTAGTTGTTGATGGATTACTCGTTTAGATGCTATAATTTAATATGTATTTGCGTATAATATCACATTTACATGTTTGATGGTAACAATTATGTCATCGTCTAGGCTGCGCATAGGACGCTTAAGCACTGCCTATGTACTAGCGAATGCCAACCACCTTATTTATGCCTAGCGTCTTTTCTAATCTTACTTTTAACTAAGAACAAAACTAGTTTTTAGTCTACTAAGCGAAGCTAGTTCTCTAGTAAGAACTAGCAAAACCCGATCACAAAAATATAGAAAAGACGATATCATGGAATCGTGAACGCTTGATTGACTTTGCTTTACTAGAAGGGAAGCGTTAGGCTTCAACGGCGGGATAAACCCGCTCTCCTATCCGACCAGTCTTTCATATCTCGCAATGCTGTTATAAATAAAAATTTGTTGGATAATTAGGCACAATTTTCATGATTAATTCTACAATATTAAATATGACAATACCAGCTACTACCACATGTAACTCGAACATACTAGATGTACTAAACAGCAAGATGAACGGAAACAAGTAGCAGCTAAACATGTACTCGCAGAATATGACGAATAGATGAACAGCAGTAGATCGCACGTACTGTTCGTTTGCAGATGTAGTCGTTGTAGTAACGTTGTTGATCACAACGTTGGAGTAGACCGGTCGAAGCAGACGGCGATGAAGACGGCGGTAGGCTGCACCGCCCGACTTGGATGGAAGACGACCCGTGATGAAGAGCTTGAGCAGTCGCGCAGAGCGCTTCCCAAAAACCTAATTCGCCCTCTCCCGTACAGGATCGCAAGGGCGAGTGGTTCCGGAGACCCGCTCTCCCGTTCGTCGGTGCACGCCGGCGCTCGGGATGAGGTAGACTACGGAGGCGGCGCAAGCAGCGAGAGGTGGCAAAACCCTAGATTGGTTTCAGGTGTGTGCGGTGGTAGCCGGACAAGAGTTTATATAGGCGGCGCAGCGGAGAAACCCTAGGCAACGTGGGCCACACACACGTCGCATGCCCGAGTCGGTTACAGCAGCCCACGATCCGGGAGCGACCCGAACCGGCTAGCTGTGACGCGTCCGTCAAGGACTCGGTCAAACATTCGGTTTTCCTGTGCAGCAAAAAGATAAGCTTGGCTCCGAGGCTTAATTCCGCAAACCACGGTGCGCGCGCGCGTCGTGACGTGTCGAGTCGAGCGAGCGAGGAGGAGGAGGAGCGCGCGTGTGGCACTTCTCTTCTCACTCACTTACTAAGTGGTGCAACACCCCACCTTATATGTTGGTCTACATCTCTCTCAACTTTCCATGTGGGACTAAACTTAGCTCCCACCCCTTGCCTTTGTGCAGCCAACAACTTGGACTGCATGTCACATGGGCTCACACACATGGGCTTTGAGATTTCTAGGAATTTCTGAAATCTATTATGGGCTCATATGAAAAGGCCCAATATTTCAATAATCCCCCTAAAAGGACACAAATGTCGCCTAGAGGGGGGTGAATAGGCGATATCAAATTTTATGAATGGCTTGAACAAAAGCGGAATTAAACTAGCGTTTATTTTGTCAAGCACACAAAACCTAAATAAACTAGGCTCACATATGTGCACCAACAACTTATGCTAAGCAATATAAGTAACAAGGTGATAGCAAGATATATAACTTCAAGCACGAAGGCTATCACAATGTAAAGTGCATAAATAAAGAGCTCGGGTATAGGAATAACCGAGGCACGCGGAGACGATGATGTATTCCCGAGTTCCTCCCTTGAAAGGGAGTACGTCTCGTTGGAGGGGTGTGGTATCGCCACAAAGGCCTAACCAACGCCACAAAGGCCTCACCCTATTCTCCGGTGTGAGCTTGCGCCACAAAGGCCTAGCTCACTCTTCCACTAAGGGGTTCCTCGAGGCGGAACCGGGCCTTTACACAAAGCTTGGGACACGCATCCACAACTTAATTGGAGGCTCCCAAGAATAGCCACCAAGGCACCACAAAGCCACAAAGCCGTCTAGGGTTCCAAGAATCCAAGAGTAATAAGCTCACAAACTTTCACTTACTCAAATCTCCAGGGAGAACTCAAACCGATGCAACCTATGCAATGGCAAGAGCACACAAAGTGCTCAAATCCTTCTCACTCAAATCCTACCAAAGCAACTAAGGCTATGGAGAGATATGAGAGGAAGAACAAAGGAAATCCACAAAGAACTCCAAGATCTAGATTCAATGGGTTCCCCTCACAAAGAGGAGAAAGTGATTGGTGGAAATATAGATCTAGATCTCCTCTCTCTTTTCCCTAAAAAATATGCAAGAATCATGGGAGGAATGGAGGAGGAAGGGCAAGCTTGCAAAGTCAACAATGGAGGAGAGAGAGGCCCAATTCGTGTGCAGCCCAAGGAGGAAGAAGGGGTATTTATACCCCCCCCCCACGAAATATGGCCGTTGCAGGATTTGGAGGGGCGGATTATCCGGCCAAAGTATGGCCGGATTATCCGGCCAGCCGGATTATCCGGCCCCCTGGCCGGAATATCCGGCCCCATATCTGGGTGACGCCGAGCAAAGTCCTTAGCAGAAATTACAATACGAAATCTTCGAGGGGGGGGGCGGATTATCCGGCCCCCTGGCCGGAATTTCCGGCCCCGTATCTGGGCGACACCGAGCAGAAATTGCAATACGAAAACGGTGATAACTTTTTCATCCGGACTCCATTTTCGATGATCTTGGGCTCGTTGGAATAACCACAACGAGCTCTACAACTTCATCCATAGAAACATCATAGTCCAACAAGGGAGTATAAAACCAAATGATGAAAGGTTTGACCTCTCTTTGAAGGCAAACCGGTAAAACCTCCAAACATCAAAAACGCAATAAGAGCTTCATGCGAAATCCGTTTTTGATGAGCTAGAGCTTGTCATGGAAATAATCACAAGCTCTAGAACCTCACATGGATAAAACCCAAATAAGAACCAAGAAAGATGATGCCAAGTATGCAAAGGTTTGAGCTCTCTCCGAACGATACAATTAAGTTACTCACTCGAGAGCTCCTCTTGATAGTACGGCTACCGATCCTATAACCCGGTCTCACAACAAACACCATGAGACCGGTAAGAAAGAAACCCTAACACTATCATACCTTTGCCTTGAGCATTCCACTTGAGGTGGATAATGACGATCTTGATCTTCTCAAGTTGGACCACCTTTCTTGATTGAGCTTGCTTGGTGAAGTCTTGCGGATTGCTCCCCCATACTCTACTATGGAATAGACTCTCTTTAAGCATATATTCACATATCCATGATCACAATATAGATGGCAAGCTTCAAGCATATGTTCTCTTCTAGTTGCTCATCTTGAACTTGCGCTTTGACTTGATCAATCCTCGAATCAATTCTTCTTTCTCCATAATGATGGTGTCTTGAGGATACACATGAGAGCTCACTCAATCTTATTCTTCAAGAAACACTTGACATAAGCTCAACTCCCTTCAGACCAATCTTTGGATCACTCCTTGAATAACACCTTGGTCAACACATAATCTTCTTCTTACAACCTTGACTCCAACAAATGGTTCAAACATTGTCTATGGACAAGTCCTACACATATAACTCAATGCAACCATTAGTCCATAGGGATTGTCATTAATTACCAAAACCACACATGGGGCTCAATATGATCGTTCACCCCCACCAGATCTCAAATGCCCATTTAGAGATTTGCCAAACCTCACTACTTGTTCATATACCAGTGTTTCAGCAGAGACTGTTAAGTTGAACTTCCGCCTAGAACCTTAAGCTACGTCTATCAGCAACTTGAACAATGGACTACGCCTTGAATTGCAAGTTTTGTGCGTCAAGATTTCACTCAAAGTCATAACCAGTACATGGCTGCCAGTAGCCTACCCCGCGGGTTGGAGCATATGCGTCGTACTCCATGGTCTCTTCATGAGTTTACTAGAGATCACCCAAATCTCATAGACTGCAACGTTTAACAGTCGGACTCATATAGGTGTGTTCTTTCAAGAATGCTCTGTAGGACAGCATCTTTGCTAATCATAGCCAACAGAAACACATTAAGGCAAGTTGCCAACCTGCCTTACAGATTTTGAGAGTTTTGCATCTTCACATAGAGAGGGTTACAGAATACCCTCCTTAGTTAAACCACTAGCTTGTTTTCACAGGTCCTAATTCACGGGATCTCCGATCACAAAGGTTGGGTTACCGCTATGACATAACATCTATGGGTCTCAAACCCATCTCCCTCGATGCACTGTCTATCACATTGCGTGATAATCCCTTAGTAAAGGGATATGCCAGGTTTTTGTCTGTTTGAATATACATAACAGTTATTACTCCGGAGTTTCGCAATTTCCTGACAGACTTCAAACGTCTTTTAACGTGTCTTGATGACTTCGCGTTATCCTTAGAATTGTTCACTTTGACAATAACTGTTTGATTGTCACAATTCAAGAGGATGGCCGGCACAGGTTTTTCAACCACCGGCAAGTCCATCAAGAGCTCACGCAGCCATTCTGACTCTACCGTGGCTGTGTCTAAAGCAGTAAGTTCTGCTTCCATAGTTGACCTCGTCAATATGGTTTGCCTACATGATCTCCATGATACGGCGCCACCTCCAAAGGTAAACACATACCCACTAGTGGCTTTGATATCATCTACATCAGAGATCCAATTTGCATCACTATATCCTTCAAGCACAGTAGGGTGCCCTGAATAGTGAATCCCGTAACTCATTGTACCACATAGATAGCGCATGACCCTTTCAAGTGCATGCCAATGATCAATACCCGGGTTTGACATAAACCTACTCAACTTGCTCACAGCAAAAGAGATGTCAGGTCTTGTCGCACTCGCTAAGTACATGAGTGAACCAACGATCTGAGAATATCTCAGTTGATCTGTTGGTTCGTTCTTGTTCTTACGTAATATCACACTGGGATCATAAGGTGTTGGAGAAGACTTGCTATCAATAAAGCCAAACCGGCTCAAGATCTTCTCAACATAGTGGGATTGCGATAAAGTAATCCCACTCTCGTTCTTATTCAGCTTGATGTTCAGGATCACATCAGCTTCTCCCGAATCTTTCATATCAAAGCACTTTGACAAGAAAGACTTGACCTCAAGTATCACTTTCATGTTTGTACCAAAGATGAGAATATCATCAACGTACAAACACAATATAACACCTTCGCCCCCACCATGGCGATAGTATACACACTTGTCAGCCTCATTAACGACAAAGCCAGCAGAAGATAAAGTTCTATCAAACTTCTCATGCCATTGCTTAGGTGCTTGTTTCAGGCCATATAAAGATTTTAGCAACTTGCACACCTTTCTCTCTTCACCTTTTACCACAAATCCATCAGGCTGGTCCATATAGATTTCCTCTTCCAACTCTCCATTAAGAAAAGCTGTCTTTACGTCCATTTGATGAACGATAAGACCATAGGAGGCAGCCATGGAAAGTAGTACTCGAATGGTGGTTAGTCTTGCGACGGGTAAATAGGTGTCAAAGTAATCTTCGCCTTCTCTCTGTGTGTAGCCTTTCGCTACAAGTCTCGCCTTGTACTTCTCAATAGTACCATCAGGCCTTAGCTTCTTCTTGAACACCCACTTGCAGCCCACAGGCTTACAGCCATGTGGGCGCTCTGATAATTCCCATGTTCCATTAGAAAGAATCGAGTCCATCTCATTTTGGACAGCTTCTTTCCAATCATCTGCATCTGGTGATGCATATGCCTCAGCAATGGACTTGGGAGTATCATCCACAAGGTACACAATGAAATCATCACCGAAGGACTTTGCAGTCCTCCATCTCTTGCTCCTTGTAGGAGCTTCATTGTCATCTTTCTCATGAACGTTCTCAAAAACGTTCTCATGTGGTTTCTCAAAATAATCATCAGATGCACTAGATTCAGGAATTATCTCAGAAGAAAATCTAGCAGTGCTATGCATATCTTTCATAGGAAACATATTCTCAAAAAATGTTGCATCACGAGATTCCATTATAGTGTCAACATGCATATCAGGTACCTCGGATCTAACTACTAAAAATCTATAGCCAATGCTCCGCTGAGCATAACCTAGAAAGATGCAATCCACAGTCTTTGGTCCAAGTTTGCGTTTCTTTGGGATGGGAATGTTGACCTTCGCCAAGCATCCCCAAGTGCGCAAATACGAAAGTGATGGCTTTCTCCCAACCCACTCCTCATAAGGGGTTTTTTCTCTTTATTCTTGTTAGGAACTCTATTTAGGACATGACATGCAGTCAACAAAGCCTCCCCCCACCATGCCTTCGATAAACCAGCGGTGTCGAGCATGGAATTCACCAAGTCAGATAGCGTGCGGTTTTTCCTCTCGGCCATCCCATTAGATTGGGGCGAGTAGGGAGGCGTCCTCTCATGAATAATACCGTGTTCCTCACAGAATTCATCAAAGATTTTAGGAAAATACTCTCCACCACGATCCGACCTAAGACGCTTGATCTTTCTCTCTAGTTGATTTTCAACTTCGGCCTTATAAATTTTAAAGTAGTCTAAAGCTTCATCTTTAGTTCGCAACAAGTAAACATAGAAAAATCTAGTCGCATCATCAATCAATGTCATGAAATATCTCTTTTCACCTTTTGTCAACACACCATTCATCTCGTATAAATCAGAATGTATGAGTTCTAGAGGTGCCAAGTTTCTCTCCTCGGCCGCCGTATGAGGCTTACGAGGTTGCTTCGATTGCACACAACTATGGCACTTAGAACCTTTGGCAATAGTGAATTTCGGAATTAAACTCATGCTGGATAACCGAGACATCAAACCAAAATTAATGTGACATAAACGAGAATGCCAAACACTGGTATCATCATTAATACCGCCACAAATATGGTTCACGGATTTATTACAGAAATCTGAAAGTGAAAAGCGGAACAAGCCTCCGCACTCATAGCCTTTTCCAATAAATTGTCCATGCTTGGAAACGACTACCTTATTCGACTCTAAAACAGCCTTAAACCCATCTCTGCAGAGAAGGGAACCGCTAACAAGATTCTTGTTCATAGAAGGGACATGCTGCACGTTCCTCAGCTGCACGATCTTCCCCGAAATGAACTTCAGATCTACCGTGCCAACACCACGAACAGAGGCATGTGACCCATTGCCCATTAGGACGGAGGAATCCCGTGCGGCCTGGTAAGAAGTGAACATAGAGATGTCAGCACACACATGAACGTTAGCACCCGTATCAATCCACCAAGAGGGAGATTGAAATACCGAAAGAACAGTAAATAGATTACCATACCCATTAGTATTGCTAGCAGTCACGACGTTGACATTCTTGGCCCTTTTCCCTCTGCGGTCTGCGCGTTCTGGGCAGTCCTTGGAAAAGTGGCCGGGCTCTCCACAAGTGAAACAAGTAAGATCACTCCTGTCCCTGTTCGGCTTCTTCTTCTTGAAGGTTGTAGTCTTTACAGGCTTGTTGAAAGAGGGCTTGAAATTCCCTTTGTTCTTGCCTGAGGATTTGCCTTTCTGCTGCACAAAGTTAGCAGTAGCATGACCCTCTCCTTTCTCAGTAGTGTCCTTAGCACGAGCCTTCTCCTCAACATCAAGGGACGCTATCAGATTTTCAACTGATATCTCCTGTCTCTTGTGTTTGAGAGCTGTGGCGAAGTTCCTCCATGAAGGGGGCAACTTAGCAATAATGCAACCCGCCACAAACTTGTCGGGTAAGGCACACTTAAGGAGTTCGAGCTCTTTGGCAATGCACTGTATCTCATGAGCTTGTTGAACCACAGGAAGGTCCTTAGTCATTTTGAAATCATGAAAGCTCTCCATGATGTACAGTTTACTGCCAGCATCTGCAGCACCAAACTTGGCGTCCAGTGCGTCCCAGAGCTCCTTCCCGTCTTTTATGTGCATAAACACATCACACAGACGGTCAGCAAGAATGCTCAGAATGCATCCCACAAAGATAGTATTGGCTTCCTCGAACTTTTTCTGATCATCCTCAGACATAGTTCCTTCAGGTTTGCCTTTACTAATCTGGAACACTTTCATCGTGGTTAGCCAAAGCTCAGCCTTGTACTGCCACCTCTTAAAGTGCACACCGGTAAATTTATCCGGCCTCAGTGCATCGGTAAAACCAGCCATTGACAATTCAGGAAATTGCCTACAATTAGGTTTTTGGATTGTTGGATAATTAGGCACAATTTCCATGATTAATTCCATAATATTAAACATGACAATACCAGCTACTACCACATGTAACTCGAACATACTAGATGTACTAAACAACAAGATGAACGGAAACAAGTAGCAGCTAAACATGTACTCGCAGAACATGACAAACAGACGAACAGCAGTAGACCGCACGTACCGTTCGTTTGCAGATGTAGTCGTTGCAGTGACGTTGTTGATCACAACGTTGGAGTAGACCGATCGAAGCAGACGGCGGTAGGCTGCACCGCCCGACTTGGATGGAAGACGCCCCGTGATGAAGAGCTTGAGCAGTCGCGCAGAGCGCTTCCTAAAAACCTAATTCGCCCTCTCCCGTACAGGATCTCAAGGGCGAGTGGTTCCGGAGACCTGCTCTCCCGTTCGTCGGTGCACGCCGGCGCTCGGGATGAGGTAGACTACGGAGGCGGCGCAAGCAGCGAGAGGTGGCAAAACCCTAGATTGGTTTCAGGTGTGTGCGGTGGTAGCCGGGCAAGAGTTTATATAGGCGGCGCAGCGGAGAAACCCTAGGCAACGTGGGCCACACCCACGTCGCACGCCCGAGTCGGTTACAGCAGCCCACGATCCGGGAGCGACCCGAACCGGCTAGCTGTGACGCATCCGTCAAGGACTCGGTCAAACGTTCGGTTTTCCTGTGCAGCAAAAAGATAAGCTCGGCTCCGAGGCTCAATTCCGCAAACCGCGGCGCGCGCGCGTCGTATGGAGTCGAGCGAGCGAGGAGGAGGAGCGCGCGTGTGGCACTTCTCTTCTCACTCACTTACCAAGTGGTGCAACACCCCACCTTATATGTTGATCTACATCTCTCCCAACTTTCTATGGGGGACTAAACTTAGCTCCCACCCCTTGCCTTTGTGCAGCCAACAACTTGGGCTGCATGTCACATGGGCTCACACACATGGGCTTTGAGATTTCTAGGAAGTTTTGAAATCTATTATGGGCTCATATGAAAAGGCCCAATATTTTAACAAAATTTTGATCGGGGGTGGTGTTTTTTTGCTCCTGGGATCATATGCTCCTTTTATTTTGAAATACATATTTGATAAAATTTAAATTATTAAAAAAGTTGAACCAAAAAATCTGTACGTACATCTTCACGTGCTACATGCCCACAAAGTCGTTTTACGATAAATCAACGTGCCGTGTGACATGTGTAAAAACACAAATTTTAATGCTAAAAATAAGACATTTTACATGATAATTTTTGTCTTATTTACATAGACCATAAAAAGTATAGTTTTTCGGTGAAACTTTACAAACGCACTTAGATTATGGATATGTAAATGCAAAACTTTTGCTCAATTTTTTTTGAAATTTCAGAATAATTTTTTTGGGTAGAGTGAGCATATGAAGCCAAATTGATTTTCCGGCAAATATTTTGCTACCAAAACCAATTCTTATCTATATTCCGCAAATGCTTCCATGCAGCAATTTTTGTTTTTTGCTTCATTGTAGAAAAATCAGTTTGATAGAAAACAAAAGGAAAAGACCCGTTGAACATGACCTCGCGGTGGGTTCAGAACGTCTAAAAAGCACTACAACATTCCGAGAATAGCAATGTACCAATAAATATAAGTATGTGGCAAACCTTTAGTGGACGGCAGCAAAGTTCTTAAACGCAACGCTTGTGGTTTGTGGCATTGTCATGCACATTGGTAGCAACAATGTCCACCTTTCGTAGCAACACCGCTCGTTTTTGGAAGCAACACCACCCGTCGTTGGTGGCATCGCTAGTCACCATCGGTAGCAACACCACCCGCCTTTGGTAGCAACTCTGCTAGCCTTCGGTAGCAACACCGTCCCCCATCGGTAGCATCATTGGCATCCCTTTGCACCAGCAAATGTCATATCCCATGACATCTGTATGGATATGACAATAGGATGGATATGACAACAGATATCATCGACTTGCATGAGATCTTCCTGGACCTCTATTCCGTAGCAGGGGAAGTAGGGCGAGCAGGCAACGGATGGAGAAGGAGCCAGTGTCGGGGTTGTCGCTTGCATTGTCCGACTATGGGTCGTAGCACTGGTGACACTCATCAAAAACGACGTGATTGACTGCCGCCCAAAAGCACCACCTCCACTACTGGTAGCAAACGTCTGTCATCCCCGCCGCTACAGATGACCGTCAGTGTTCCCCCAAGCTCTGATTTTGCAGCAGCAGCGTGGAGCTGCGGAGTCTCGAGTCTCAACGCCGTTCGCGTGATGGTCTATAGGTGCAGGGCGGAAGAGCTGTTTGGCGTCGTGGTGGCACTAACAGTAGGATGGACAAGGTCGATGCGTTGAAGATGGGTTTGCAGAAAACGGTGGCGGCAACAGAAGCATATGCGGTGGCATGCACTAAGAGTTTGTTTGGCCGGTAGTGCTATTAGCTAGTCGTGATGCAGCTAGTTGAAGCCTTCGGTTATTTAGATGAGGCGCTTGGACAAGGGCCATGTTCATACCCTCTCCATCAGTCTGTGTAGGTTTAGCGACCTGTCGCTATTATGGTGGCTTCAATTTAATTTTTGTATCCTTGTGATTTTGTATGTTTTGAATGCAGAGGCTGGGCCAGTATGCCTTCCATTTCGGAAAAAAATGGGTTGCACCAGCACATGGACTGAGAGCAACAACGAAAGGAATGGCCTGCACGCCACTGGGGTTATAGGCGGAAAATGGGACCAAGCAGCTAGCACTGACGGCCCAGTTCCCAGTGGCGCGTAACCTGTTGGACCTAGTTGAAAGCACTACTATGGGGAGAATTGATTTGAGGTGCAGTTCGCCGGCCTATACCGTCAGGTGATTTTGTTTGCGGCCACCGAGTTCCTTGCCACAGGCTCACAGGTACCTTTATTGCTTATAATAGACGCCATTTGAAAAGTTGGGTAGGTAATTCCTCAGAGGGCCTATTCTGAACAAAATGAGGGCAAACCAAATATTGCCGTGACTTCTCCCGTTTTGGGCCCATTGCGGTCCCGCATGTCAGTATTTCTCTGTTATGTGCCGAGCCAGTAGGTCCTGCTTGTCAGGAGTCTCCGTTATGTTGCCTCGTTAGTTGACAGTATGTCAACTCCACCTGCAACTCTCAGTACAAACAAATCCCCTTTCTTATCCTTCCCACCCTAAACCCTCCTAGGTCGGCGTCTAATTCCGGCGGTGGCGCATGTCTACGAGCAGGAAACGAGAGGCACCATAGCCATCAGGAGCGCCGATTGCTGGAGCTGCCAGCCAGGAAAGCAGCCAAAGATCTTGCAACAAGCCAACAGCAGGGAGCAGCGAGAAGCGGAAAGCTTGCCCGACGGCGGTGGCACCGCCGACCAAGAGCAATCGGAGTGGTAGCCCTCCGGCGTCGCTGGCGCGGCGCCGCCTGCAGATTGGAGCAAAAGAACAAATCCCAAAGATGAACGGAGTTGGGCCTTCTACTGTCAGTGTGAGCGCCAGAAAGCAGAGGTGAATATTTCAGATCCCTCTCTTACATCCCGATAGCTGATACGTCCAAAACGTATCTACTTTCCCAAACACTTTTACTGTTGTTTCTCCTCTAATTTGTGTGTTTTGAATGCAACTAACACGAACTAACGCTGTTTTCAGCAGAATTGCTCTGGTGTCTCGTTTTTGTGCAGAAATCCAACTTTCAGTAAAAATCCGGAAAAATATTGCAAAAATCCTATTTCACCAGAATACCCACGGAGCCCGAAGACGAGACGGAGAGGGGCTAGGAGGCCACCACACAACCAGGGGGCGCGGCCCAGGCCTAGCTGTGCCCACCTGTTGTGTGACTGTTGATACGTCTCTAACGTATCCATAATTTTTGATGCTCCATGCTTGTTTTTACACCATTTGCTTAGTGTTTCGTTATACTTCGTGGCATTTTTATGCATTTTCCGAAACTAACCTATTAACGAGATGCCACAGTGCCAGTTCCCAGTTTTCTGCTGTTTTTGTGTTTCAGAAAAGTTACACAAGAAATATTCTCGAAATTGAACGAAACAAAAGCCAGACGTCCAGAAATTTACCGGAGCTTCCAAAGAACCGAAGAGGAGACGGAGAGGAGCCACTGGTGGGCCACACCACCAGGGGGCGCGGCCTAGGGCTGGCCCGTGCCCCCCTATGGTGAGCCCCACCAGGTCCACTTCTAACGCCACCCCTTCGCCTATAAAGACCCCCCGACGGGAAAAACCTAAATACCCAATCACTTTTCCAGAATACATCGCGATCCGCTGCCGCCGTCGACCCAAGATCGGGAGGGTCCAGAAGCTCTTCCCGGCACCGTACCGGAGAGGGGAATCGCCACTGGAGGTCTTCTTCATCGCCATGCTTGCCTCCGGCGCGATGAGTGAGTAGTCTACCTTGGACTATGGGTCCATAGCAGTAGCTAGATGGTTGTCTTCTCCACCATGTGCTTCATGTTTAGGTCTCGTGAGCTGCTTTACATGATCGAGACTACCTTTATGTAATTCTACATGTTGTGTTTGTTGGGATCCGATGAATATTGGTGTTATGATTGAGTTGATGTGCTGAATATTATCTTATGTTATCTCTATGTTGTTTATGATCTTGCATGCTCTCCGTTGTTAGTAGCTATCTTTGCCGAGTAGTTGCTAGTGACTCCAAGAGGGGGTATTTATGCTCGATAGTGGGTTCATGCCTCTATTTAATCTGGGGGAGTGACAGAAACCTCTAAGGTTGTAGATGTGTTGTTGCTACTAGGGAGAAAACAACATTCATATGCTCAAGGGCATATGCTTTGTTTACATTACACACTTTGCTTAATGCAGTTATCTGTTGTTCGCAACTTAATACTTGTGGAGTTCTCGGATTGATTCGCCACAAGTGGATTATTAGTCATAGATGCAGTTGGATGACGGTCTATGTATCTTGTTGTAATGCCCAAAGTAAATCTCATAGTGATCCTCTCGACATATGCACGTTGTCTTTATTCTATCAATTGCCCAACTGTAATTTGTTTACCCAGCATGTGTTATTTTATCTTATGGAGAGACACCACTAGTGAACTGTGGACCCCGGTCCTATTTCCTTTATATTGCTATCACCTGTTTACTTTACTCGCATATTACTATTATTTTCCACTCGATACGCTCATTCCTTTGTTTCAAGCAAACCGGTGAGATTGACAACCTCATCGTAAGTTGGGAACAAAGTATTTGGTTGTGTTGTGTGCAGGTTCCACGTTGCTACTGGTTGAAGATGCGCTAACAAGTTATCGTTAATGACGCCCTTGTTGGAGTGTCACGCAGCTAGTGGGCATCACCTTCTGGAGTATTGTCTTTTTCCTCCTGGACGATTAAACCTTGGTTGCATAACTGAGGGAAAACTTGCTGCTATATTCATCAAACCTTCTCTTGGGGTTTCCAACTGGCCGGTCATTTACTTCATCAACTACACGCCAACAAGTTTTCTGGCACCATCATCACCGCGCCATCAACAAGTTTTCTGGCGCCGTTGCCGGAAAAAAAGAAGACTTCTGCAAGGGGAGTTTCGCACGCACATCCTTTACTTTGTTTTAAGTTTTGCTTTTACTTTATTTTTACTTGCATCATTTTATCAAAAACATAAAAAAATTAGTTTCCTTTATAGTTGTTATTTTTTTACTCTAGTTCATTATGTTGTTCCCTAAGTACGTTTTGGAGGACCTCTCAGTAGGTAGTGGTTCAATTATTGGAAAAAGTAACATTGAGGAGTTCTTTAATCATATTAGTATGCATAAATATGTTGAGAAAAAGTCTTTGGCTGAGCTTGCTCCTAGTTATGAAGTTGCCTCTGCTTATTTAATTCACATGTTGGAAGCTAGGTTTACTAGCCTTAATCCTTTTATGCAATACATGTTTCTTAAGCTTCATGATATTGAGGACCCCGAAAAGAAAGCTTTTATCCTTGAAACTTTGCGGATAGAATTTAGAGATGTGGCCATTGAAGCTAGGAAAGTTCTTAAACGTTTTAATAAGCTTGGTTCACATATAAAGGTTATTAGTACAAACAATGAGGGAACCAAAATACCTATACCTAGCAAACTCTTGGGATTGTATGAAGCTTTTGAAAATAATTTTGATTGGATCTGTCCCAAAAATCTTTTTAGTGATTTGAGTGAACCAAAGCGTGATCACAAAGGGTCTTCAAAAACTTATGTGGATGAAATACAATGCCTTGTTGAAAAGACTTCTGCATGTGATCTTAATGATTCACTTGATATTACTTGATTCGCACTTTCTGCGCCTAGCTCAAAGGCGTTAAAGAAAAGCACTCTTGGGAGATAACCCAATGTTTTTACATTCAATACTTTTTCTTTTATTTGAGTCTTGGAAGTTATTACTGCTGTAATAACCGCTCCTTATCCTTTTTTATTTGGTTTTTGTGCCAAGAGAAGCCTCTAATTTGAGTGAGGTAAGATTTGGGGATGTTGCTGTCCTGAAACTGTTTTTGGTGCTGCACCGTAAAAATTCGTGAAAATTCTCAGAATATCTTTTGGACCTGCGATTTCTTTTTCATATGCCCCAGGTTATATCCAAACTTTCATTAGTTGAAAACTTTTTTATTTGAGCAACAGAAAACTCTCTAAAAATTCGACCTTTGTCAGCTGTTCTGTTTTGATAGATTTCTGCCAATATTTGTGTTTGCCGCTTTATCGCTTTCTTTTTGAGTTCTTTTGATCACGGAAGTTTTGGGGAAGTTGCTACAGTAGTATATGCTTTATATATGCTGGTTTTGAGTTGAAACCTGAAGCAAAAAGGGTTGATTCAATATTATGCTTACACTAATGTTGCTAATAAATTTGTGTTTAGTTTTGTATGAAGAAAGTTTTCAAGTGTAGGGATTGGAGAATGATGAGATGAGTTGAAGAACGGACAAAAGCTCAAGCTTGGGGATGCCCACGCACGCCAAGAAATATCCAAGAGGTACAAGCGTCAAAGCTTGGGGATGCCCCCGAGGCACCCCTTCTTCATCGGCAAAAATCAGGTCACCTTTCAACACACTATATTTTTATTGCTTCATGCACTATGCGTTTTTCTTAGAGCGTTAGTTGTTTTTAGTTTTCAGTTTTCTTTAGTTTTGCTTGCTGCAATAAATGGTTGGACCCCAACAAATTCCTTTTGGAGAAGTTGCCTTGCTTTTCATTTGCCAAGAACACTCCGTTTTTCACTCTTACCGTTTCAACGAGTGTTCTTCTTTTTCTAGAACTGCGTTTAGTTTTCATTTTTTGCCTTGATTTTTGTTCAGATCTTGTTATATCTTTTCATCAAGGTGTATTTTGACCTCTGGTCCATGTTGGTTTTCATCAAAAGAGTTATTTATAAAAAGTTTGAATGGTGTTGGAAAAGAGAAAAAGCTTTATGCAAAAAAGTGGTACAAGAAGGAGCTTGTGTAGACTGCGGCCTAGGCTTTTGCATGTAGTGCTTGATGTCTTTTTGATAGTATACTTAGTGGTTTTGCTGTAGCATGACTTGTCTCAAATGACTGAGATTGCTTAATGAGCCTTTGAAAAAATCATGCGTTGTTTTAATTATTTGGAAGCATTATTTTGGTTTTCTCCTTTGATGCTTTATTTGGGTTGACTTGGCGCATGCTCACACATGTTAGACTCATACAAAGTCGCCATAAGCCTCTATGATCATTTAGTTTTTGATTTTGATGCCATCTTATGCTTCTTTTAATGTCGCTTTGTCGCTATGCATGATTATGGCCGTTATTGCTCTCTTAGTTGGTCGCTCCCAGTCTTTTGCTAGCCCTCATTTTGTACTGAGTATGAGCTCTACTCGTGCATCCAACTCCTAAAAACCAAGTTGTTACAAAGTGTCCACCATACATACCTAATAGCAATTTGCTATTCCAAAGTACATTTGACTTGCTTTTATCTATCCTTCAAATTAAACTCTTTTTGGTGTTATGCAAAAATTGATCAGTAAAGCTCTCACGAACCTTATGGCACACTTTACTTTTCTCGTTTTAAAATTTTGACATTGTGGCTCTCTTATGTTGAGTTGTTATGCTTGCAAGTTGTAAGTTGGAAATTAGCCCAGCCATGCCGTCATGGGGCAAGCTTTCAACATTGCACTATCTTTCATTTGAGTTGATATCGTGATCTTTTGTTTATGGATACTCGTGATCTGAAATAAGTTGGGAATCTTGTGGGATCATGGAGTTTTTATATGTGTTAGGGAAATGCCTGGGCCGCTAATCTAAGCCATGCATAATTCATGGTGGAAATTTACAGCATGCCCATAGTGAACATTCAACGATGCATCTCACAATAAAAAGCTATACCAATGGTAAATAAAAGAGATGTCGAGGTGTTCATTGTCTGTTTGTCTTGTCATTTTGATGTGGGCTTGTTCCATGTCATCGGGCAGGAGGTACCCCGTTGGCGGTTTTCGATGATACACATATATTTACAATGACAAGAGCTTGCTAGGGACTCTAAGTCGAGTAGCATGAGGTTTGGGTATTCGTATTTCACGGGACACGAGGTTTTCAACTTATGATTTGTCAAGCATATGCAGCATAAGTGTATTCGCATTAACTTTAACCATTCAAGATGCCTATGATGGGGGCAATGAGAGCTCAAAGCCGGTAAGTACCATAATTTTTGAAGGTTTATAAAACTTGCAATCACTGCTTCTCTCCGCGAAGGGCCTTTCTTTTACTTTTATGTTGAGTCACCACCTTCTATCTTTATGCACCATCTAAGAGAGCATAGTTGTCATTCTGAGTATAATGTGCATTGTTCCAAAGTTTTCATTGATTGATTCATATTGTTGGTTTCACTTGTTCTTAGATTATTTGTATCTAGTCGCCCTCTTAAACTTGAAGGTGTCCTCTGCATTTATGTTTTGCTCTCTCATGAAGGACAAGCTGAAAACCATTTGTATGTTTTTCCTTATGATTTGAACACACGTCTGACTTTTATTGTTTCATTTTCATGATCTTTCATTTGTGTTCTTTTTCATGTTATAACATGGTTGCTAAGTTGCTTCTATCAAGATTATATCTTTCATGCCCATGTTTTAAGTTCTTTTGATCCCAGCGCACAAAGCTTACATAGTTGGTCAAGATTGTGTAGGTGCATGTCACCTCAAAAATTAATTCTTTTGTTATCACTTACCTACTCGAGGACGAGCGGGAGTTAAGCTTGGGGATGCTGATACGTCTCTAACGTATCCATAATTTTTGATGCTCCATGCTTGTTTTTACACCATTTGCTTAGTGTTTCGTTATACTTCGTGGCATTTTTATGCATTTTTCGGAACTAACCTATTAACGAGATGCCACAGTGCCAGTTCCCTGTTTTCTGCTGTTTTTGTGTTTCAGAAAAGTTACACAGGAAATATTCTCGGAATTGGACGAAACAAAAGCCAGACGTCCAGAAATTTACCGGAGCTTCCAGAGAACCAAAGAGGAGACGGAGAGGAGCCACTGGTGGGCCACACCACCAGGGGGCGCGGCCTAGGGCTGGCCCACACCCCCCTGTGGTGAGCCCCACCAGGTCCACTTCTGACGCCGCCCCTTCGCCTATAAAGACCCCCCGACGGAAAAAACCTAAATACCCGATCACTTTTCCAGAATACATCACGATCCGCCGTCGCCGTCGACCCGAGATTGGGAGGGTCCAGAAGCTCTTCCCGGCACCCTGCCGGAGAGGGGAATCACCACCGGAGGTCTTCTTCATCGCCATGCTTGCCTCCGGCGCGATGAGTGAGTAGTCTACCTTGGACTATGGGTCCACAGCAGTAGCTAGATGGTTGTCTTCTCCACCATGTGCTTCATGTTTAGGTCTCGTGAGCTGCTTTACATGATCGAGACTACCCTTATGTAATTCTACATGTTGTGTTTGTTGGGATCCGATGAATATTGGTGTTATGATTGAGTTGATGTGCTGAATATTATCTTATGTTATCTCTATGTTGTTTATGATCTTGCATGCTCTCTGTTGTTAGTAGCTATCTTGGCCGAGTAGTTGCTAGTGACTCCAAGAGGGGGTATTTATGCTCGATAGTGGGTTTATGCCTCTATTTAATCTGGGGGAGTGACAGAAACCTCTAAGGTTGTAGATGTGTTGTTGCTACTAGGGAGAAAACAACATTCATATGCTCAAGGGCATATGCTTTGTTTACATTACACACTTTGCTTAATGCGGTTATCTGTTGTTTGCAACTTAATACTTGTGGAGTTCTCGGATTGATTCGCCACAAGTGGATTATTAGTCATAGATGCAGTTGGATGACGGTCTATGTATCTTGTTGTAATGCCCAGAGTAAATCTCATAGTGATCCTCTCGACATATGCACGTTGTCTTTATTCTATCAATTGCCCAACTGTAATTTGTTTACCCAGCATGTGTTATTTTATCTTATGGAGAGACACCACTAGTGAACTGTGGACCCCGGTCCTATTTCCTTTATATTGCTATCACCTATTTACTTTACTCACACTGTTTACTTTACTCGTATATTACTATTATTTTCCACTCGATACGCTCATTCCTTTGTTTCAAACAAACCGGTGAGATTGACAACCTTATCGTAAGTTGGGAACAAAGTATTTGGTTGTGTTGTGTGCAGGTTCCATGTTGCTACTGGTTGAAGACGCGCTAACAAGTTATCGTTAACGGCGCCCTTGTTGGAGTGTCACGCAGCTAGTGGGCATCACCTTCTGGAGTATTGTCTTTTTCCTCAAGGATGATTAAACCTTGGTTGCATAACTGAGGGAAAACTTGCTGCTATATTCATCAAACCTTCTCTTGGGGTTTCCAACTGGCCGGTCATTTACTTCATCAACTACACGCCAACAAGTTTTCTGGCACCATCATCACCGCGCCATGACATATTGGGGCAGTTCACCATCAATAAAATGTTCCAATCCTGCATTAGAGACTAGAGTTTGGAAGTCCTACAGGATTCCTGCTGCATTCATGAATTCTGAGCATGGATAAATTGAGGGAAAAACCCTCTCTTCACGATGAACTCTCATGACTTCATGCACTTCTAGTTCATGTTGAAAGAGTTGGTATGCATTCTGCTCCATTTCTGAAATTTGTAATAGGTGCTGTTATTAATTGCAATCAAGGAAAAGTAACTTTTAATGTGAATGACAAAGAGTATACAGTTTATTTTCCCAAGAAGATTGATAGAAAGAATGCTCTAAATTCAATCAAGAATGTTGAGACCATCAGAGTTGGCCAGATTATTTGTTCAGAGCGAAAGCCCAAGGAAGAATATAAAATTGTTATGATTGGGACTATGCCTATCAAGGTCGAGGTAACATAAGCATATAGTGAAAGGCAAAGTTTTCCTCATATAAAGTTAGTTTGGTAACAAGACTTGATCAACCTTGTTAACAAAGTGATTTTATATGAATGAAACTTCATTTTCACCGCATTGACTTTACCTCACTCATATTTACTTTCACCATTTTTGTTCCCTTTGTTAGTTACATGATTAGAATATCTTAGAGCTGTTGCATACTTGGTTTTGATTTCCTTGCAATCATGCCATCTTCGTTTTTCTGAGTTTTTATTCTGTTGTCAATTTCTGAAAAATCCTCGAAAATAAAGTTCTCGAAAAATTTCAGAAAAATCTTTTTAAATTTTTATGTCAAAAATGGGGCAGAGAGGCACCTGGGAGACCTCAGGGGGACCTACCATGCCACCTCACAACCAGGGGGCGCGGCCCAAGCCTGGCCGCGCCCACCTATTGTGAGGGGGGGGGGCTGGCCTCTCACTTATCTCTTCCTCCCTAGCTCTTTCTCTCTCCCGAAAAATCACAACACCCCAGCTCAAACCCGTGTTCTTGCTGCTCTTCATCTCGATTTTCGATCTCCTTGCTCAGCCCATCATTGTTGCTGAGATTTGGAGCATTTGTTCTCCGGTATGTGACTCCTTCGATTGTCCAAGTATAATTTTGTTTAGTGGAGTATTTCTTGAGTATTTTAGCTCTATAGGCTGCAGGTGAAATGAGTTTGCATGCTTGTTCTATTGCTTAGAAATGTTATTTTGATGCATGTTAGCCCTCTAGTAACTCCCTATAGTAGTTTCCTACACTTGTTTGTCTTAAAATCATTTTTTATGAGGTTTGTTAAAAATTTCAGAAATGGAGGAGAATGCATACCAACTCTTTCAACATGAACTAGAAGTGCATGAAGTCATGAGAGTTCACCGTGAAGAGAGGGTTTTTCCCTCAATTTATCCATGCTCAGAATTCATGAATGCAGTGGGAATCCTGCAGGACTTCCAAACTCTAGTCTCTAATGCAGGATTGGAACATTTTATTGATGGTGAACCGCCCCAATATGTGATGGCGCGGTGATGATGGTGCCAGAAAACTTGTTGGCGTGTAGTTGATGAAGTAAATGACCGGCCAGTTGGAAACCCCAAGAGAAGGTTTGATGAATATAGCAGCAAGTTTTTCCTCAGTTATGAAACCAAGGTTTAATCGTCCAGGAGGAAAAAGACAATACTCCAGAAGGTGATGCCCACTAGCTGCGTGACACTCCAACAAGGGCGCCGTTAACGATAACTTGTTAGCGCGTCTTCAACCAGTAGCAACATGGAACCTGCACACAACACAACCAAATACTTTGTTCCCAACTTACGATGAGGTTGTCAATCTCACCGGTTTGCTTGAAACAAAGGGTATGAGCGTATCGAGTGGAAAACAATAGTAGTATGCGAGTAAAGTAAACAGTACAAGTAAAGTAAACAGGTGATAGCAATATAAAGGAAATAGGACCGGGGTCCATAGTTCACTAGTGGTGTCTCTCCATAAGATAAAATAACACATGTTGGGTAAACAAATTACAGTTGGGCAATTGATAGAATAAAGACAACGTGCATATGTCGAGAGGATCACTATGAGATTTACTCTGGGCATTACAACAAGATACATAGACCGTCATCCAACTGCATCTATGACTAATAATCCACTTGTGGCGAATCAATCCGAGAACTCCACAAGTATTAAGTTGCGAACAACAGATAACTGCATTAAGCAAAGTGTGTAATGTAAACAAAGCATATGCCCTTGAGCATATGAATGTTGTTTTCTCCCTAATAGCAACAACACATCTACAACCTTAGAGGTTTCTGTCACTCCCCCGGATTAAATAGAGGCATGAACCCACTATCGAGCATAAATACCCCCTCTTGGAGTCACTAGCAACTAGTCGGCCAAGATAGCTACTAACAACGGAGAGCATGCAAGATCATAAACAACATAGAGATAACATAAGATAATATTCAGCACATCAACTCAATCATAACACCAATATTCATCGGATCCCAATAAAAACAACATGTAAAATTACATAAAGGTAGTCTCGATCATGTAAAGCAGCTCACGAGACCTAAACATGAAGCACATGGTGGAGAAGACAACCATCTAGCTACTGCTATGGACCCATAGTCCAAGGTAGATTACTCACTCATCGCGCCGGAGGCAAGCATGGCGATGAAGAAGACCTTCGGTGGCGATTCCCCTCTCCGATAGGGCGCCGGGAAGAGCTTCTGGACCCTCCCGATCTCGGGTCGATGGCGGCGGCGGATCGCGATGTATTCTGGAAAAGTGATCGGGTCTTTAGGTTTTTCCCGTCGGGGGGTCTTTATAGGCGAAGGGGCGGCGCCAGAAGTGGACCTGGTGGGGCTCACCACAGGGGGGCGTGGGCCAGCCCTAGGCCGCGCCCCCTGGTGGTGTGGCCCACCAGTGGCTCCTCTCCGTCTCCTCTTCGGTTCTCTCGAAGCTTCGGTAAATTTCTGGACGTCTGGCTTTTGTTTCGTCCAATTCCAAGAATATTTCCTGTGTAACTTTTCTGAAACACAAAAACTGCAGAAAACAGGGAACTGACACTATGGCATCTCGTTAATAGGTTAGTTCCAGAAAATGCATAAAAATTCCATGAAATGTAACGAAACACTAAGCAAATGGTGTAAAAACAAGCATGGAGCATCAAAAATTATGGATACGTTGGAGACGTATCAATATGCTAAACTAACAATGTCTATGGTGCAGGATTTTAAATTCAATTGGTCTACATCTAACCCCATGGTTCATTATAAAATCTACAATAAATATGTGGACTTGCCTCTTGATGTTTTCTGTGCAGCCATTAGAGTTCCACAGTGGGGATCGCGTGAAAAGATGAAGGAACGGCCTAGGCCATTGATAGACCTATATGGGGAAATCTGTCAAGGAAGAAGCTTCACAGGAGAGGGTGGTAAAATTTGAAATATTCATTTCCCATCCATTCGATATTTTGCCTATTTTATTACCAAGTGTGTTCTTGCTAGGAAAGCTGCAAGTAAGTTATCCTGCTGTGATCTAGCTTTTATTGCTGCTGCTTTGAGAGGTGATAGGACTTATAATTTGGGTGCTTTGATAGCTTTTCGTCTTGATGCTAACCGTGAGAAAGGGGGGATCTGTGGAGGTCTTGTTGCTTCACGCTTATTAGCTTTGCATGGTGTAGTACCTCATGTTTTAGATCTGCAGTTCCCAGTAGAGAAACTTGATTTTAATTCTATGTTACATCATAAGTTTGTTTCTCCTCATTCCTATTTGAATAACTTGACATTTGAGTTAACCTTCTTCAAGAAATCTACTTGGAAGGTAGTGAAGACTGATAGATCAGTCCATTTGTCTGCACCTCTTTTGTTTAACCTTGATCGCAGGAATGGATGGTCACTCACAGAGGGTGAGCTCGACGCATACATAGAGGAGCACCCGCAGCCCGTGCATGATGAAGAGGCGACCGAGGAGTCGGTCCAGCCCTCTAACATTGCGGAGTTTCCATACCAGCAGCCTTATTATGATTATACACCATCTGCTTCATCTTCACAAGGGCCAAGCTATGACTATGCCAATGATGATCCACCAGCATGGGGCATGTATCGGAGATGAGATTGATCTTCACTTAGGCCAAAAGCCTATGCTTGGGGGGGAGGTACGCCGATGATACACTCATCTACATATTATATATTTTATCGGTCCTTTGTATATCCGTGTTTTGTTTTCTTTATTGTTCTCGCTCTTATCTCTACTTTCCAATACACAAAAAGACCAAAAATATTTCCGTTGTTTCTCTTCGTTTGCCTTTTTAGCTTTCTAGCTTTGATTTGCTTTGTTCTCTATTTTCGGTTTGATATTTGAAAAATCCAAAAATATTTTGCTTTGTTTGCTATTTCCTTCTGTTCTTGTTTCAAAAATCGAAAACCCAAAAATATTTGTTGTTCTTCTTCGGTTTTGTAAAGTTTGTTGCAGAGTTCAGTCTCCCGTGACTCCATTGGAGCTTGGTATTCACTTCATACTATTCAAGCCACACAAGTGAAAAAGCAATAATGATGACATATGACAATTCGAGGTGTGGTAAGAGGCTGGTATGAACTCTATTTGTTTTCATTTTTGTACATATACTCATCTATGTGGACATGCTTAGTCAGTTCATGTAAGGTATATGTTATTTAATGGATGCTTTGTAGTTCTTGCTCTCATATGATTAGTTCCAATTTACTAATAGTTCGTAGCATGTCATGTAGATGCTTGCTTGCATTGTTTTATTCATAATATGGTATGACATTGTGGTATCCACCTCTGAAAGTTTCATTTGAATCGACTTGGCACATGCTCAAGTATGCATATGACTGAATAAAAAGTCAATTAAGCCTCGATGATTTACTTTGCCTCAGAGTTCTTGTATCATTTTTATGGCTATATTAATTTTATTTTGTCGCAAGCATGATTATGACAGTTATTGCTCTCTCGATTGTCGCTTCCCAGTCTTTTGCTAGCTTTCACTTGTACTGAGAGAGAATACTTCTCGTGCATCCAATTACCAAAAACCAAGTCTACCAAAGAGTCCACTATAAATTCCTATGCATGGTATTTCAAAGCCATTCTAAGTAAATTTTCATATGCTACCTTTCAAAACTTTCAAATACTTCTCATTTTGTGCCACTATTTTTAGCTCATGAGGACGTAGTGGTCGGAATTGCTATCTTCCATATTAAATTGAGTACCCCTCGACTAGGCAGCTTCATCTGCTCGTCATTAATTTTGCAAGGGAGCTGGTCAGACCATTGTAATCTAATCTAAAAAGAAAAGAAAAAGAGCACTCCTCCATGCTATGTGAAAGTTGGTGGGCACCCGATGGAATCGGTTAGCCATGGTTTGAGAAAGGAAAAAAGGTGGGGAGGAGTGCTAAAGCTTTATAAAAGAGCACCAATGTGCCAAATTTTCAAAGAACTCGGAACCGCTCTCACTTGTTTATTATGGAAGATAGCAAGTCCCCATTGCCAGTCGTTGACATGAAACAACCACCTCTCAAAATAAATTTTTATCTCTGTTTTACAAATGAAAAGCTCTAGCACATGTTAAATCACTGCTTCCCTCTGTGAAGGGCCTTTCTTTTACTTTTATGATTGAGTCTTCATCTTCTAACTTTAAAGCACCTTCTTGAGAGCATAGCTGTTATTCTTAGTGTAATGTGCTTGTCCTAGAACACGGTTAATTGTGGTATAACTTTGATGCTTGTACCTTTGATATTTTTACTTCTAGTCTTCCCTTGGACTTAAGAGGTGCCTCAACATTTATGTTTTGCTTCACAAATAAAGGCAAGCGGGATACCTCTCTTTCATATCATTTATGAACATTACAATCTTGCAACTTCTTATGTTTCATGTTGCTTGTTATTAGTATATTGGCACTCTTTCATAGCTTGCTCGACTATGAAGTAACATTAGTTGCATATTTCTTATTATGAATTGCCTGAGTACTTGATCATATAGTTAGTATATATACATCTTATGAAGCAAATGGGTTCGTGAAAGTTTCTTTTATCGCACTTAGTTGTTAACTGAATTGCTTGAGGACAAGCAATAAGCTAAGCTTGGGGGGAGTTGATACGTCCAAAACGTATCTACTTTCCCGAACACTTTTGCTGTTGTTTCTCCTCTAATTTGTGTGTTTTGAATGCAACTAACATGGACTAACGCTGTTTTCAGCAGAATTGCTCTGGTGTCTCGTTTTTGTGCAGAAATCCAACTTTCAGTAAAAATCCGGGAAAATATTGCAAAAATCCTATTTCACCAGAAGACCCATGGAGCCAGAAGACGAGACGGAGAGGGGCTGGGAGGCCACCACACAACCAGGGGCGCGGCCCAGGCCTGGCCGCGCCCACCTGTTGTGTGACCGCCTCGGCCATCGCCTCGACCCTTCCTTCCGCCTACATATACCCTCTGACCTGAAAGGAGCGGGGGTTGGGCGTTTTTCCCAGATAGACTTCTGTTGCGCCGCCACCATCAGAAACCACGATTTGGAACCAGAAACTCCGTTCTAGCACCTTGCCGGGATGGGGATTTGGAGGAGATCTTCATCACCATCATCACCGACGTCTCTCCATCAACCATCCATGACTCCCCCATCCATATGTGAGTAATTTCCACTGTAGGCGAAGGGGATGGTAGGGATTAGATGAGATCATTCATGTAATTTGCTATGAGATTGTTAGGGCATAGTGCCTAGTATCTTTTATTAGTGCTTATGACATTGTTGCAACTTGTTGTGCTTAATGCTTGTCACTTTGGGCCCGAGTGCCATGATCTCAGATCTGAACTTGTTATTATTTTATGATGATACTTGTTATTTATGATCTTACCTGCAAGTTGTTTACACATATTGTTGTCCGAAACCTGATGCCCCAAAGTGACAGAAATTGGGATAACCGGAGGGGATGGCTGTGATGTGAGGATCACATGTGTTCACCGAGTGTTAATGCTTTGCTCTAGTACTTTATTAAAAGGAGTACCTTAATTACCAGTAGTTTCCCTTGAGACCCTGTTGCAACATGCTGGTAGGACAAGAGATGTCGTACAAGTTTCTCATTGCGAGCATGTATGACTATATACGGAACACATGCCTATGATTGTTAGTACTAGGATGCTTTATCTTATTTATCTGCAATTGCCTTTGTCTCACTGATTTCATGAATTATCTTATCCATGCAACGCCCGTACATCCATCCCTATGCCTACAGTATTTTATCCTACTGTTTACTATTGCTACTATTACCGCTTTTATTTTACTACTGCTGTTACTGTTTCACTACTATCACCACTATAAAACTGTTGCTACTGATAAACCGCTGCGAGCAAGTCTGTTTCTAGGTGCAGCTGAATTGACAACTCATCTGTTAAGGCTTATAAATATCCTTTGTTTCCCCTTGTGTCGAATCAATAAATTTGGGTTTTACTTCCCTCGAAGACTGTTGCGATCCCCTATACTTGTGGGTCATCAATAGCACTAAGATGTTTTATGGAATGGCAGGAGTAACTGTTAGTATCTGAACAATTGTAGAGAAGCAACTGACTGATTTTTGTCATATATGTTCCCAAATTGTGGTATGATTTTGTATGCAAGTAATCCTCAATCTCTATCAAACCAACCAACATGCAAACCCAGATTTTTTATCTTATGGAAGTCATCTCAAAATTATGTTCATATCTGAAGGCTCCAATTTATCCAAAAGCAGAAAACATATTTTTTGTGTTATGTTTTCCCAAATTGTGGTATGATTAGAGAAAAGTAACTAATTTTTATCTTTTGTTTCCCAATATTTGTGAGACAGCGCTGATTCAGAGAACACATACAAAATAAATGTCCGAGTGCATCAGTATATTGCTAGATTAGATTATGGCTTAGAGAGGTGTGTGGCTTCGCAGTCTGTGCAAATGAATGTGAATTGCAGTGAGATTGTGTCAGTTTCGTAGCTTGTTGACATTGTTTACGCTAGGATTCCTTGGGGCTCCAAACAGAAGGCTAAGTTTGTGTGGATGAACATAAATCAGGTGTACGAACAACTTGAGCACTCTCATCAGCTGTTGCAGATTTGGGAGAAGTATAATGGTACTCGCCAGTTGGATCTCTTTGTTATGGTTGATGATGTTGATGCACGAGAAGCACAGTTAGGTGCCAAAGGTGTTGATCCAGATGGTGGTGCTCCCAGTGGTATGGATGCTTGTAAACTAGCAGCTATTGACCATTCAGAACTAGGGCCGCCCCTTGAACTAGTACTAGATCGGAGCATTGGGCAATCCGTACGGAAAAACCCTACACTTACCTTGAGAAGGGATTCCTGTGTGCAGGACGCCGTGGAGGTCGAACGCCACCCGGCCGGCGTTGGTTCGAGCAGTCGCTGTGGGCGGGAGGAAGGAGACTGGAAATGTGATTTAGGGTTGAGGTCGCCAGGGGTGGAGGTATCTAGTACTTTACCCCATATAGCAATCCCAGTCTAACTGACAGTGGACCCAGAAAAATGAAGTAAAAGCCCAAGTAGATAAACATGGACAGTCACTGTTATTTTATTTATGGGGCAGATAAAGGCTGCTACGCGTCTTCCTCCCCTGTCTCACTCCCCACTTCACAGTCCCCACCCTAAGCTCGCCGTAGCTCATGGCACCGCCGCCGACGACGCTCCAATATCAAGCCCCCATCGGGCAGGCAATGTCTTGCCTTGTCAAAGCCGGTGTGCAGGTGCCAATAGCGGCTGTCATGAACTTCCCCAAGTTGGCGTTGTCGGCGGGGGCGTTGGAGGCGGGGAGGAGGGTTTCCCCAAGGTCTAGATGCTCACCGGCTCTGTCCGAGGTAAGGGCTATGAAGCTGAAGTGGGGTAAGCTGGGGAAGCATGGTCGTCGGCCATTCACCGACTGCCCGGCGTCGAAGACCAACAAGAACTTGCGGCGGGCGAGGAAGCGGTCCATATCGAGATCTACGATATGGCGTATTTATGCGTCGTCGGCGAACCACAACTACACTGATCTATCATTGCGACTGCGGTTGACCAAGAAATACGACCCCTATCAAGAGCTGCCGTACTACTCGTTTGAAGAATGCCTCACGGCGGCGCTGCTGGTCAGGTTCAACCAGACGCTTTTCCGCCAGAAGCGCGGAAAGCCCTCCTCCCCCAAAGGCTAGCGCGGAAAGCCCTCTTTCCCTGCCCCCAAGGACGAGCGTAGCCGCCCGAGGAAGGGGAAGCCACGACATGCATGCTGAATGGAGAAAAGCAGCAGGAGTTAGGCGGGAAGGGAAATCGTTCAGTTCCGATTTATTTAGCAATGAACTTTAGCCCTTCACAGCATTTTGGTATGCCAACTTTTATGAAGGCTGCTCTCCCCTAGTTTCTTCAGTTAAGTACAGTTAGTGTTAGACTAACTCTGAAGAATAGCTTTTGTATAGACAAGGCTAAAGCCGCCTTTTGTGTTACTAACTAGCTTCTGTAAGTTTGAAGCAACCAAATATTATGAACTTTCAGATTTAGTGTTTCTCCTTTAATTTCAGATCTGAAATCTACATTTATTGTTCTTCATTTTTGAGATTCGCATTTACAGAGATGAATTCGGTGAAAATTAACATAACAAGAAACTAGATGTTCATGAGGTTCCGCCACCTAGTCCACAGGAACGGCCACCGCCGCCGTCGCCATTAGAGACAGCTAGCCGATCTCCTCTGAGATTGCCGCATTTCCATAGGTGCCGTCGCCATTAGAGATATTAGAGGGAGCGATTCTAGATCTCCTATCTGGGGAGCTCAGATCTGTGGGGGAAGGGAGGAGCCGGAACTGCGACCTGGGGAGCCCTTGCCACTATGTGGGAGATCCTAGCACCGGGGTGGTGTCAGCGACGGGGAGCTCGATTCCGACGAAGCGACGACGAGCTCGATTCCGGCGTAGCGACGGCGAGGGGTCGACGGCGAGCTGGGCGGGCGGACAGAATTGGGGAGGACGACAGAACAGGGAAGAAGACGGTGGCAACGGAACTCTAACGCTGACAAAGTCAAGTTCTGTTAGAATAACGGGTAAACCTGACAAGGTGGGCTCAGCTAGCGGCAACGGAACGGGAATTATGAGTTCAAACGTTTTCTCCCCAATTCAAACACTAGGATTCGGGCTCAAACAAATTTAACCCAAAAAAGACCCTCTGAGCTATTTGATAAGGGCTTTTGAACCCCCAGAGTGATTGCAGCGAACAAAGGCACCTGTGAGCCTGTGGCAAGGAAGTTGGTGACCACAAACTGAATAGCCCTATACCTTCAACGAACCTCAGCGACCTACCCTAACACTAACAGAAAGAGGCTAACGTTGAATTAATGATATGCTTTTCCTTTTGGCTTTTGCGTGGGGAGATGATGATGATGCTTAAGAAGATACAAAAGCAAACGTACTAGCATTTGACTGAACCTATCTCCTCGCCACCAGAAAGCAGAACTAGGTTGGTTAGTTACATTGTCTAGAATTATTGCACATGCATGCATAGCTGAACTGATCGATGTGTGGTCCTTCATACGGATCCTGCAACTCTGATGCCACCTTTCCCCCACTGATAATTAGGTGGTGCTATCAGCCTACAATGCAGCAAAGATAGATAATAGCAGACACTCTGATCCAATTTGCTAGTTTTTCATGAGAAATGAAGAAGAAGATCCTTTTGGCTGATTTTCTCCAGAGCAACCGGAAGGACTGTTGGTTATGGTTTTAAGTTGGATCGTAGGGTTATCCTCTAAAAGTCAGCTTGTCTGATGTTCATCTTATGAAGAACGAGACAAGAGAAGAATCTACATTCAGGCTCAACACGAGCCATGAAGACCCTAGCCAACTTTGAGAATTTGCCTGTTTTTTTTATGAAACGAGATTTCGCTGGAGATTAGGGCTTTCTTATATGTTTGCTAATTTCGCAGGAAAAGGTGATAGCAGATCACGTGCCTGCATTAACTTCTAGATCACAAGCACATATCTTTTTAGGTTCTAGGACGGCAAACCATCACCGTCCAACTCTAGGCCCTCAAAAAGTACATCTTAACCGTCCTATAATATGAAGCCATCATACATGCACTCAGCGCAAAGAACACTATGGATCATTTCAGGCACAATTAATCAGACGAAAGAGGGAGAAGGATTTCAGCAAGACATGCATAGCATACTTGATACTTGGCCCTGCAAGAAACGAGAAGAATCATCTATGACACCAGAAGCAATTAGCTGTTCTTTGCACATTGCACATTTTGTAACAAACCTATGTGGACGGCTACACTTGTTGTTTTTCTTCACATATCCTCACTACAAATAAAGATTAAAAAACGTATCCAAGATGAGGTATAAAGAATCAAGTTTTTGGCTCGACGATCTTCTTGGCCCTGGTGATGCGGATGTAGCAGAAGACGGCGGCGATGATCGCCGCCGCGAGGCCGCCCAGTATGATCTTGCCGCCGGCGAAGTGCCTGTCGAAGGGGTTGTGCCTGTGCGCTGTGTGGTGCGTCGATGAGCCTAGCGGCGATCCAGCGAATGTGGACTCCAGAAGGGAATGGAAATGAAGCCGGTAACCAGCCGCAGCAGAAGGAGCGTCTGCTGTGATGGCCCATGCGCCGCCGTCGACGGGGAACTGCCGCGCCATGACGGCGGTCACGGCGAGATGGCTAGACACCAAGCAGAAGAGGAGTATGCGAGGCATCTTTGGAGAGATCGAGAGAGAATGGATGATGTGTGTAGGAGATGGGAGGAAAGTTGGAGCTGGCTGCGAAGGAGAGCCTTGCTAGCTTTCAGAGTTGGACTTTGGTGGTGGTGGTGTTGATGTTGGCCAGGAGGGGCTCTTATATATAGGAGAAGGCCTGGCTGTGTGCTGTTAGAGCTCCGTTTCAGTTTGCTCAATGATCTAAAATAAAAAAAGAGCAAAATCGGGGAACTGGGCGCGTGCATGCGTGCACCCACTCTTCATGGATCTTGATTTGTTGGGGTGTTGTCATTGTCAGCATCATGGCTGGTGGCTGTAGAAAAATGATTGGCGGGTGGTGGGTTTCTAGGAATCATTGGGTCATTGCATAGGTGGATGTAGGCGTGAGGCCGTGAGCAACTGACACCTGCAGGCGGAGAATCTCTCAAGCTGGATGCTGTTCGAAACAGAAGCTTCAGCTAGCAAAGTCAGAAGTCAGCTTACAACTGTGTCCAGGGAGGATCTTGTATTCAGCAGCTTGTTGACATGGAGCTTGTGAATTTGGGGGCAGGTTCTTGGAAGGTGAAGTTGAAAACTTGAAACCACTGCTTGCATACCTGGAGATGGCTGATAATAGAGGACTTGATGTAACATCGGAAAGGGGAAAGTGTCGGCTAAAGGTATTTCTTGATTGAATACAAAGGTGAAACCAAGAAACGATGACGTTCTTTGCTGCATCTCCGAGAAAATGTGAAATGTGTAGCTTAAACGTGTATAAGATTTTCTTCAGACAGTGGACGATATCGTTCATGTATTAAACCGGTGCAAATAAACAATATTTTTCTAATTCTCAGTAGACTCATAGACCATTGGATTGCCTCGTGATTCATGCTAGCATGTGAGTGGCACACCGGTTTGCAATTATACCCATACTCGCATATAAAGTCCAATTGAGAAAACTATCCCGGACTGTTAAATTGCGTCATGATTTGTGCTAAAACTGAGAGTTTCACATGGTGTGCAACTATGATTGGATGATTGTCACCTCACTAGAATTAATTAATTCCCGTTCGACTTAGACTACTCGCTCCCAATAAATAAGCCCAGGTTTACAACTCTAAAGTTCATCTTTCAAACAAGATCAATTCCCCATTTTGGATGCGGCAACTTCTCTTTGGGTAAGTATTTTGTTTGGAACTCCTCTTTATGTGGTTCCTACATCGAAAGGTAATTTTAAACCAAAACATTTTGATAAAAAGGCAATGGACTAGTAATGAAAAATATTGTTTTTGTGATGACAAGGAATCCATACAACATCTCTTTTTTGATTGCCCTTTAGCTAAAACCATTTGGCGCATAATTCATATGAATTTCGGATTAGCTCCACCTAAAAATGTAATTAATCTCTTTGGAAATTGGCTCAAGGGTATTTTGAATGAAGATCTTATTTAAATTAGAGTGGGTGTATGCGCCGTGATTTTGGCATTATGGAATACCCGAAATGACTTTGTGTTTAACAAACTGAAAAAAAATCTTGCAGGTTATTCCTATGGTTATACTGGATCAGTATGTGGTCATATCTCCAACAAGAGGAGCAACGGGAGGCGATGGATTCTAGGTGCAACCGTTTAAAGACGGTAGCTCGGGATTTATTCAGCCGATGTAGTTGGCAATTGCATAAGAGAATTTTCTCCTAATTGTATCATCGATTTTGTATTATCTTTTGCTGGCTCATTCATGTGGTCACTTTGTGCGATCCGTGATATGTAAAACTTTGATACTTATGTAGTCTCCGGACTCTAAATAATTTAATAAAGGCCATATGCATCACTTTGATGCAGAGGCTAGGGCTTCCCCATTTTGAAAAAAAAGACACATTGAATATATTTTAGAAACACCAACGATTATAGATGAGAAAACATGCTACCATGTAGTTTTAACATTGATGAATATGATTGACTTTGTTGTCTTCCTCGCCACCTTGTTGATGAATGCATAGGGGCATGGAAGTTTGACGGTGGATTGTCAATAACCTTATTTTATGTGTAGGAACAGTTACGCTTTGTTGAGAGTGTTGATAGCCCAAACAGAAAGAAGAAAAGTTATGTATACCGGCACATCTCGGTATTTGGTGATTAACATTAGCATCTTTAGGTAACCGAAATGGCCACTTAGCACATAAGTGGGTTTTGCTGTAAATCTCAAGTGATAAAGGGACTAACCATATTATGAAGGTCTGTGATGTTAGTACATATGGTTGGAAAGCATATGTGGTTGGACTTTGGAGAATCCTCATACAAAAACAGAGAATAAGATGACGTATGTAAATTCAATCAATTCTATTTTATGCTTTGAATCATATGAAATCCGCACTACTAAGAAAGCTAATGTGATGAACTTGGGGTGGATATCTTTTAACTAGAAATGTCCTTTTTTGCATCCTAAAGCCCTAATTTTACCCAACTTTCAGTTTTATGTATCGTATGCCCGGATGCTAATTCTGGAGGGTCATGGCTGGACCTTCGGGCAACCTATAATTCAAAGGGTATTCTGAGAATTATGTGGAGCTCTCGAGGAGCTTTTCGATCAGCCAGAATTATTGATGGATAACATCACAGAATCTGTGTGGCCCAGAATCTCAGCCTAGCTAGAGGGCATGGGTTGGACCTTCAAAATTTATACGAGGATTTTCCAGGGGTGGACTCGAGCAAAGAAAGAGGATCACCTAGCCTACATTTCAATCAAGTCGACTTGTGATCTCTCTTGAGTTCATTGTGTTGCTAGCTACTCTTGTGTTTAGTGGAAAACCCTAGGCGGTTAGGGTCGCCTAGAAGCTTCCAAGATGTGGATTAGCTTCCAAAAAGTTTGTGAAGATTTGAAGATCGCCTAGAGATCTACCATTTGTGAAAGCGGTTATACTTTATGTGAGCTAAAGGGAGAAGAAGGCCACATTTGAGAGATCCTAGTGGTGTTTGTGCCATAGTCTCTCCAACAGAGACTAGAACCCTGCCAAAGATTGGAAATTCGGTATACATCAAGCCCTGCGCATCTCTTTCCATCTTTGCTTAATTCAATCCTCACCTCTACATGTGCCTATTTTCATCATACTTGTGTATTTTTCTTGCTAGAGTAATCTTGCCATAATGATTTTTCACCTAGTTGCATTTTAGAATAACTTTATTTGTCACTAGTAATCCCTAATATCAAGTAATATAAATTGAGTAAAATTATTAGTCAACTATTCATCCCTCCCCCCTTAAATCGTCATCTTTGATCCAAACCTTGCACAATATGAACCATATAGGCAAAGGAAACCGGATAAATTTTTCATGGGAAGGTAAAACCTCCAAATAATTCAAAGAAATCTAAAATTAATTTTAAAGATCACTAGGTTACTTCCCTCTCGTTCAGGGTGAACGGTCGTGATACACTGAAGAAGAGGGGACTAGGCAGCACAACAACATATGTGATTCTCTTCCTCTAGAGTAAATTCGCTATACAAGGTTCGATCAAGTCATGCGCCTCTCAGGCTGACAACGGCTCACTATGAAGGAGCAAAGCTAGATCCACGTGATATATATGATATAAAAAATAAGGAAATTGGAAATCCAAAAAAATAATACTCTTTTTAAATCTAGCGGGGGAGAAACCCCACAACATTTTATATAAGGAGAAGGGGGCGACATCTAAAGAATTTGGATGCATGGAGTCAAACCTGGGTGGGCAGCCCGCAAGACTACGTGGCTAACCACCCAGCGCTCGATCTCAATCCAAAATTACTCTTACAAAACAATTAGTCACTTTCCTCACATGATGCAGGTGAAAACACCAAAACAAATGTAGAGATGGGAAGGTAGAGGAACTACATATGTGTTCCTCTCTAGCGGTAGGTTTCCTTTTGGTTAACTGTCTTTTAAAAGGTCCATGCAACCTTACATTGCTCTTTAACACTACAGCTAAGGTTTAAACCGTGGTCTCACGTCAATTTCCACAAGATCCAAGGTTTTGATAGTCGTGCTAGTTATCGTGAAGGCTCTACTATAGCAGCATATTAGCATTATTATTATCAAGTTAAAGGAAATACTATCATGTAATGCATAAGTTGGTTAAAGCGATTGTAATCTGAATACAAGTAACGAGTAGACCAACATGTATGGATTTATGATTGCTGAAATAAAAATTTCAGTGTTGGTATTTTTTTAATTAAACAGCCCAAAATATTTGCCATTTTCATTGATTGAGAAGTGGTTTAAGAGACACACAAAACCTAAATTAGGCTATTACAAGGGAGACTACTCTTCATGCATTATGCTACTCATGAAATTTGTGTCGGCGAGATTCCAACCCTCGCCTCGTCTTTAGTTTTCATGATGATGGTAGTCACCATGGAAACATGATTTTGGAAAGCTTCTCGCATTGCACTCCTTCTAGAAGCCTCATGATATTTGCATACCTCTGTTATCCAGAGTGATCTTTTTCCACTAATCTTTGAGGGAGGATTCATTTGCCAGAGAACATGTTGTATGTCATGATAGCCCACACCAAGAAAGCATGGTATCCCAAAGATGCCACACTGGTTCTTGGACTTGGTTGCAAAGAGGGCAATTTCCACAATTAGTTCAACCATGGTGTTCAAATCTATCTGCCTTCCAAACTCTATTTTGGAAAACAAACCTCCTGGAGAAATTGCATTTTGGCAGAGCCCACGGTCTCGACACCATGGCATTCACTGAAGTCAAAGAATCCTTCGAATTTCATTTTGTAGGCCAATGAACTGGAGTATCTCCCATCATTAGTGAATTTTCAAGAGATGGAGTTGGGAATGCCATATGTAAGTTGAGTGTTGGAGATGCGTTCCCAAAGATAGAAAAATTGATGGATATGATCAATCCCGATGTCATCATGGGTGTCTATTTTGGTGACCCAAAAAGTTGTTTTTGAGCGCTTTCCTAACCAAGCAATTTCTTCTTTTTGTAACCTCATTTAATTTTGGGACAATATCCTTTGGTCAAACCCCATCAAGTCATGTGGAGGTCCAAAACTTGGGTTTCTCACCGTCACCAATTTAAACTACCATTGCCGCGGCATAAAGGGTCTCTATCAAGGTCATTGTTAGGGGTGTCAAGACATATTTTGACTCAGCAGTAAGTCCGAAACCACAACCCAGCGGAGCCTTAGGGCAGGTGCATTTTTTTCTAAGTGAAGCATGCTGAGCCCCCCCCCCCCCCCCCCCCCCAAACCTAGTCGGCCTACAAACCGCCTCCCAATTGACTTTGTGCTTTCCGCCATTCAAAGTTCAGGGTTTTAGGGTTTGAAGTATGTGATATTTTACTTTGCAATAAAATGGTTGTAAGCATCGGTTTATGCAGAAGTGTGGGTGGGTGGGTGGGGGGGAGGGGGATTTCCCTTCCGGTGGAATTTTTTTTAATTCACACCGGTAATAAATCTATTGACCCTTTTTTGGGTGTGTGTGTATGTAGGAGGGCGTGGGGGGCAGTCTATTGGCCTTTTAAGGAAGTTGAAGAGCTATTGATAGCTATGAACTAGCAAAAGTTATTTGAAGTTATAATCGATGACATCGCTACTATAATGGAACATTAGAGTGTCCCTTGGAGACCAGTGTACAAGAAAAAGCTATAATGGAGCTATTTCTAGCTGTTTAGAACCTTGACTACAACAAATGCATTACATAAGTTTTGCAAAAAAAATTAGGGACGTATTTTGCATTGCAAATATAGCTTGGAATAGATCACTGTAACGAGACATTTCTTTACTTTAATTCTTTTGTAATGTCATGTGTGTTGTATTTTGCATTGCAAATACAGCTTGGAATAGATCACTGTAACGAGACATTTCTTTACTTTAATTCTTTTGTAATGTCATGTGTGTTGTTGCAGAGGATGAGTGTAATTGGTGTCTTCTTGATATTAATATATTCCCTTTGTAAAAAAACTATAGTTGAGCTATTGCTAGCTATTTAGAACCTTGACTACAACAAATGAATTACAGAAGTTTCGGAAAAAAAAAGGAAAGTACTTTGCATTGCAAATACAGCTTGGAATTATTGAGAAATATCAAGAGTTTCTTAACAAGAGAACATATAATGGAAACACCAACTAATGATTTTCTGGTAGCCAAAATGCCGCATTGATGTTTCGTGTCCTGTAGTGATCATCAGGATGTGCGGTTAACCTCTGACCATATGATCACTTCATATGCTCGCAACATGCCACTACATGTGCAGAGGAATCACCAGACAGCTCTCAGACAAGCGCTCCCTTTTAATACTACGTCTTTCAGAATACCTCTTTGTTTGTGCTATGCAGGAGGCGAACAACGGGCACCCCAGCTGTTGAATTCGTCGGCTCGTCTGGTCTCAAATGATGCCATTTCTCCGATTTAGGGGACATAGGATAGGAGGTAGAAGCTTCTGAGTTCCAAATTTCTGACTGCTTTGTCTGAAGAACGCAAGTCAAAACAAGCACAAGCCATTCTCCTCCTGTTCCGGCCGACACATACATTAGCCTAGTAATTTTCAGTGTAGTGATCCACTGTAGTCAGTCTGTAGGCAGTATATTGCCTCAAATAGTTGTCGCCAGATAATTCATTCACCAAGATTTTACAAAAAAGAATCATTCATCCAATACTACCATGTAAACCACTGTTCTGAATATCTGAAACAGGCCAGAACTTGTAATTCGGTGCTGTTACATGTTACTAGCTGCTCCTGAAAGAAACAAACAAACTGAAAAGTATCCGGACATAATCTGAATGTCTAGACACTGAACCACGCATGTTATGCAGGTTTTGGGTATCCCCGATGTCTGTTTGCTAGATTCAAGCAAGAATCTAAGGAGCAGGTACGTGTGCCCCGCTTCTGGTTTCTGTACTAAATCATGGGACCTAAGGTCAGCAAGATTTAGCCGTGAAGATCGATCAGGACAACACGTATGCGTGGCGAAATCAAATGATACGCCGAAACAATTATTAAGACAGGATATGAACCTTCGCTTCACCACGCTCTGGACCGACCAGCTCGCCGACAGCAAGCCCCCTCGTGCAACCAAAACTAAAACCTGCAGAAATCTTCCGAATCGTCGTCCTCCAGTTCAGATGTCATTTGGTCCAACACCAATGATCTTTCTGAACCGGCCGGACAGTGAGAGTGAACTGTCATTTGGTCCAACACCAATGATCTTTCTCGGCATGATTAACCTGCTTATCACGTACAGAAATGGCGATAGAGCAGACGAGGGCGTCTGTTGAGATCTCCTGTAGAAGCAGATCTTCTAGGCTTGTCTTAGACTAACTTTTTTTTTTTGTATTCTGAGAAGGGGTAAGGTGCAGAAATATCAGACGCTGCCGCTGTGAATCGTATGATCAACTTGGACTTGCCAGTAACCACCGGTAGTCTGTCCATGTGGTGATGTGGATGTTGCAATGTCAACGGTAGGGAACTCCACGTATCTCTCGAGAGCTGCTTCAGGGATCAGGTGAAATGTTGTAGCTCTTTGCAGATCGGTAAGAACCTTCCTTGCAGCAATTAGGAACATCAAACCATAATATTACTGCCAACGATCACAGAAGAATGCTGCGAAGAGAAAACTTTGAGACGTTAAGAGGCATAATGTGCTGAATATTTAAGCAGGAAACCAATGATCTTTTCATGTATATTAAAAAAACAGGTTTTCCACCAAGTCTTGATCTAGAGTATGCACTACAGGCCCATGTTCTCTCCACCAAAAAGGCAATGACACATCATAGCGACAAAAATGGCCTATTCTAGGGTCCACTAGAAATAGAGATCTGCTTGGCTTGTCTCAGTCTAACTGCTATCTTGGTAATCCAAGAAGAGATCCCTTGGTCGAGTGCAGAAATACCTGTTAGATTTGACACAAGTGGATGTACTCTCACTGCACTGCTGTGTATCATGTGATCAACTTGGGCTTTGCCAGTTGCCGCTGGCGAGTCCGTTTAAATTATGCATGTGATAGTTTCATTGTCAATGGTACGGAAGTCGACTTGTCTCGATCGAGAGGGCTGGTTCAGTGCAGAAATACCAGTTAAATTTAACACAGGTGGATGTACACTCGATCTCGCTGTACTTGTATGTAAGAAGATGGTGCTATATCACGTGATCAACTTGGGTTTGCCAGTTGCGTAGTTGCCACGGCTGAGTCTGGTTATCCATGTGAGAGTTTCAGTGTCAACGGTAGGGAACTCGACGTATCTCGAGGGCTGGTTCAGGTATCAGGTAGCTGTTTCCAGATCGGTTGAATCTTCCTTGAAATAATCCTGCTAGCAGTGAGACGGTGATGATCTGCAGAGGTGTTTCGAGGGGGGCAGGACAGAGGGCGCACCCACTTTGGGATAGCTCAATGATTTTAGGGTGTGTTCGGTTTGAGAACTAGGGATGTGTTCGGTTTGGGAACCGGAGGGGACGGAACGGAATGGTTCCATTCCGAAGTCACGGGACGGTTCCATTCCGTTCTATTCCGGTGTTCGGTAGCACTAAAATGAGATGGAATGGAACGGTCAACTAATTTAGGATTAGTAATTTAATTAGCAATAATTTAAAATTAGCAGTCAAATTAGCACTAGTCTAATAATTTAGGATTATCAAATCAGTTATCTAAAAAAACAAATCAGCAAAAAAAAAGGTTAATTTCGCTGATAGCACTAGTCAAATTTAATTAGCAATAATTTAAAATTAGCAAAAAAAAGCAAATTAGCAAATAATTTAGGATTAGTAATTTAATTAGCAATAATTTAAAATTAGCAGTCGAATTAGCACTCTCATTCTTGTGTTCGGTTAGACAGAGGAATGGAATGGACTGGTTCCTCAGAATGGTATATTTCGTCTAGATCCGGAACCAACTCGTCTAGCCAAAATGGCCGGACCGCGAGGAACGCGTGCTATCAGCGAAACTAATCATTAGACTAGTGCTAATTTGACTGCTAATTTTAAATTATTGCTAATTAAATTACTAATCCTAAATTATTTGCTGATTTGCTTTTTTTGCTAATTTTAAATTATTGCTAATTAAATTTGACTAGTGCTATGAGCGAAACTAACCATTTTTTTTGCTGATTTGCTTTTTTTTTAGATAACTGATTTGATAATCCTAAATTATTAGACTAGTGCTAATTTGACTGCTAATTTTAAATTATTGCTAATTAAATTACTAATCCTAAATTAGTTGACCGTTCCATTCCATCTCATTTTAGTGCTACCGAACACCGGAATGGAACGGAATGGAACCGTCCCGTGACTTCGGAATGGAACCATTCCGTTCCGTCCCCTCCGGTTCCCAAACCGAACACATCCTTAGAAAATCATTGAGCTATCCCAAAGTGGGTGCGCCCTCTGTCCTGCCCCCCTCGAAACACCTCTGCATATCTTCTTCGAGTGTCCTTTTGCCCGGCGTTTCTGGCAGGTCCTGGGCTCTCCTCCTACTGCTCCGTGCTGCATCTCCGAGGTGGCATCTTGCCCCTTGCCTCCGACTGTCCACCCTCGCTCGGCGAACATGTGCGGCTGCTCTACCTTTGGCACCTTTGGAAGCACCGCAACGGGGTTGTCTTCGAACACCTACCTCCCTCCCTTCACTTGCTCCACAAGAAATGTCGCGACAATGCCATCCTTTGGCGTTCCCGTCTCCCTCTCGATCATCGCTTGGATGTTGGTGTCTGGCTCGACGCCCTCAACCCCCCCCCCCCCCTCCCATGACGCTGTCCCTTAGTTTTTGGTTTTCTCGTTGTGTTGGCTGTCCGCGCCCCTTGCGTTGGGTGCGGCCCCCTCTGTTGTAAAAACTGCTGATTGGGGACTCCACCCCGTTCTTTTTTGAATAAAATGGAAATATTCAGGTGGGGGCTCTTTTGCTCCCCCCGGTGAACACTCAAAAAAAGACGGTGATGATCTTATTGGGTAATCAAGTGCTAAATTTAGGAGTGTTGTCTCACGAGTGCGTGGTATAAAGTTCTTTCTGTTATCCATATGATGGCAATGCTCGCACTGTTTGAGGCAGACATGAAACTCATTCCGTTGCACGGGCAGTATGGAATTAAAAAGGTCTCAGAAGGTCAGTTCGATGAATTTACTTTCAACTCAAGGATATTACATCGCTTATGGAATATTCATTGGATTACATAGTTAGACCACAGTGAAATGTGTTTCTGTGTTATACTCGGAGTGAAATTAATCAAGTGAAGCAATTATGCTTACTAGATTCAAAGAAGGATGTCGTCGACTCATTTCTCCGGGCATAAGGATCCTTTGGACTATTCCTCGCATCACATACTTGTTCAAATACCTGCACAAATTAAGTATGCACCCACCTGAAATGCACAAAACCGTGACAAATTATCAACATGTACTACGTACCACTGATCAAGTACTCACTTGAGGTTACCTTTGAATTACAGGAAAAAAATTCCTAGTTACCTGCAGGAAGGTATGCTTGAGGCTATCTCAATTCAGGCATTGGCTCAGGTAGTGTAAACATAAAATTCTAATTGCATATATTTTGCATAATATGAAGCTAGAGTTGATTGTACTGTATGATTCTTTAAATAATAATCCGTATGCTGTATCTACTCTTAAGAAACAGTGTGTAGAAATACAGCTGAGATAGGCTTGTGAATGTGATAACGCAACATTGTCAGTAAAGAGGCAGCTAGCATGTGAACAAGTCAGCTATTTTTCACAGGTCCGCAGTTCATGATCAAGCTCATATAATCACATGGTACATGTCATCATTATCTTTTACCATTCCTAATGAACTTGTTTTCGTACTAGCTTGCCCCCTGATTTCTGCCTTTCCTCAGGCTCACTATTGTCAGTTAGGATGGGACACAAGTGACTCGTATGGAAAGAAGCTTCTGGTGTTCCTTAAGTGGAAATGCATGAATGCTAAGGTTGGACAAGAACCACTCAATTCCTGAAGCTTTGTAAATGCCTCTGGTAGGAGCTAGGGTTCTACCGTGTCGAGGCCGTAGGTTGTAAGAAAAGGAGGGGGTTGGGCGTGCGCGGGAGCGAGGTGGCCGGCGGCTGGGCGCCGTCGTGCTCGAGGAGGAAGGCGGCGCAGCAGGGGCGGCGGCTAGGGTTAGAGAAGTCCGGCTCCTCTGGGAGCCGGCAATAATATATTAATTATTGCTGCTTAATTCTCAAAATCCAATTACAACTCCTTTTATAATAAAACTAGGATAACTGTTGGGCTAAGCCCCTAACTAAGCTTGCCCATTGGGCCTACGCCGGGTATAGGTAACCCCGGTCATAACATCTCTCCCGGCCTGCGCAAACAGCTCGTCCTCGAGCTGGTAGTCGGGGTAATGCTGCTGGAACTCCTCACGCTTCTCCCATGTCGCCTCCTCCGCTGGAAGGCCTTCCCACTGGATTAACAGGTACCACTCTCCACGACGAAGCTGAGCACGCAAAGCCTTCGCCGGGCTGGGAAGAAGGCGCCCATCTGCGGTCGGAGGCAAAGCTGGAGTGGTCGCAGGAGGCTCCCCACGGTAGGGCTTCAGCAGCCCCACATGAAAGACGTCGTGAATGCGAGCCCCTGCCGGAAGCTGAAGACGGTACGCCATGGACCCCACCCGCTCCAAGACGGCAAATGGGCCAGCATAGCGCGGTCCCAACTTGCGCTTGGCACGTGGGTCCAGGGACTGCGTGGAACGGTGAAGAAGACGAAGCCACACCCAATCACCCACCGCGAACTCCAGCGCGCGATGGTGGCCGTCGTAGTAGTGCTTGGCCAGCTGCTGGGCCTGCAGGAGACGCTGCCGCACCTCGGCAAGCATCTCGTCGCGGCTGCGGATAAGCTCGCCAGCCGCCTCGGTCCGCGCCGTCGCCGGATCCACCGGCAGGATCGGCGGTGGCGGACGTCCGTAGACCACCTCGAATGGCGTGGCGCGCAGGGCGGAGTGATAAGAAGTGTTGTAGCAGTACTCCGCCCATGCAAGCCAATCCACCCACGCGCGAGGACGATCACCTGTAGCACACCGCAAATACATGGCAATTACTTTGTTAACCACCTCCGACTGGCCATCCGTCTGCGGGTGGAAAGCCGTGCTGAAACGGAGCTTCACCCCAGCCATCCGGAAGAGATCACGCCAGACGTGGCCCGTGAACACCGGATCCCGATCACTGACGATCGAGGCCGGAAATCCATGCAGACGGACGATGCCCTCAAAGAAGGCGCGAGCGACGGACGCGGCGGTGTAGGGGTGGCCGAGCGCGATGAAGTGCGCGTACTTGGAGAAGCGGTCGACCACCGTGAGGATGACGGACTTGCCGCCCACCTTGGGGAGGCCCTCGATGAAGTCCATGGAGATGTCAGCCCAGACCTGCGACGGCACCTCCAGGGGCTGCAGCATCCCAGCCGGACGGAGGGTCTCCGTCTTGTTGCGTTGGCACGTCTCGCACGTGCGCACCCAATCCTGGACCAGCGCGCGATCACCGGGAATGTAGAAGTCGGCGCGGAGGCGATGGAGGGTCTTTTGAACCCCCTCGTGTCCCGCCGAGTGCGCCACCAATAGCGCCTGGTGCCGTAAGTTGTCGTGATCCGGCACGAAGACCCGACGGCCATGCAGAAGCAAGCCGTCCGCCAAGCACCACGGCTCGTCCAAGTCACCAGCCTCCAAGCGCTGTCGAAGGAGCTGAGCGTCGGCAGCCACCGCCGTGGCCCGACGGATGTCGTCGAATAACGCGAAGGAGGGCCCCGAGCGGATGCAAAGCATCGTCCCCTCGGTCCCCTCGGTCTCCTGGTCGGCGTCACGGCGAGAGAGAGCGTCGGCCGCCGTGTTTAGCCGACCCGGACGGTACTCCACCGTGAAGTCGAAGCCGAATAACTTGCTGAGCCACTGGTGTTGCGGCACCGTTGACAGCCGCTGATCCAATAGAAACTTCAGGCTGTAGTGGTCCGTGCGGATCCGGAAAGAGCGCCCCCACAAATACGGGCGCCAATGGCGCACTGCTTGGACCAGCCCAATGAGCTCCTGCTCGTAAGCGGCGAGCTTAAGGTGGCGTGCGGCAAAGGGCCTGCTGAAGTAGGCGAGCGGCCCGTCGCCCTGGTGAAGAACGGCGCCGAAGCCCGTCCCCGACGCATCACAGTCGACGATGAAGGGCCTGGTGAAGTCCGGCATCTGCAGCACGGGGCCCGTCGTGAGCGCCCCTTTCAGGGCCTCAAACGCCGCCGTGGCCTCGTCATCCCACGCGAAGGCGTCGCGGCGAAGGAGGCGCGTGAGCGGGGCGGCGATGAGGCCGTAGTCCCGGATGAACTTCCGGTAATACCCCGCGAGTCCCAGGAATCCGCGCAGGGCTCGCGGCGAGTGTGGCAGCGGCCAGGCGGCGACGGCAGCCACCTTATCCGCATCCATAGCGACTCCTTCGGCGGAGATAACGTGCCCGAGGTAAGCGACCGAGGGCGTCCCGAACGAGCACTTCGAGCGCTTGAGGTGAAGCTGATGCGCGCGAAGCTCGTTGAAGACGACGGCGATGTGCTGAAGGTGCTCGGCCCACGTCGTGCTGTAGATGAGGATGTCGTCGAAGAAGACAAGCACGAACCGCCGCAAGTAGGGGCGGAGGACATCGTTCATCAGGGCCTGGAAGGTAGCCGGCGCATTGGTGAGGCCGAACGGCATCACGACAAACTCGAAGTGACCGTGATGAGTCCGGAACGCCGTCTTGGCGATGTCGTCGGGGTGCATGCGCACCTGGTGGTAGCCCGACCGAAGGTCCAGCTTTGTGAAGAAGCGCGCCCCATGGAGCTCATCAAAAAGCTCCTCGACCACCGGGATAGGGAACTTGTCCTTCAGCGTCAGGGTGTTGAGGGCGCGGTAGTCGATGCAGAACCGCCACGTGCCGTCCGACTTGCGGACCAGGAGCACCGGCGCCGAGAAGGGCGACGTGGATATGCGGATGATGCCCGCAGCGAGCATGACCTCGACCTGACGTTCCAGCTCGTCCTTCTGCAGCTGGGGGTAGCGGTAGGGGCGGACAGCCACCGCCGGCGCAGATGGATGCGGTGGTCATATGCCCGGACCGGGGGCAATCCCTGCGGTTCGGCAAACAAGTCGCCGTGCTGCTCCAGAAGGCGGGTCAGCAGGGGGTGCTCGGCGTCACTGTCCGTCGTGGCCAGCTGAAGGTGAGGTGCCGGAGCGGTGCCGCCAACGCCCCTCCACTGAACTTGGCGGCCCTGTCGCCAAAACGACATCGTCAAGGCGTCGAAATCCCAAAGTATGGGCCCAAGGGTCCGCAGGAAATCGACCCCGAGTATGAAGTCGAAGCAGCCCAAGTCGATGCCGGCGCATGTGATGACGAAGTGCTCATCGCCGATGGTGAGCGGCACGTGCTGCGCCAGCCCATGGCACTGTAGGCGGTCGCCGTTGGCCACCGTGACCCGGAGATTGTCGCCGCCCGACGGTTGTAGGGCGAGGCGGCGCATAGTGGACGCGGGCAAGAAGTTGTGTGTAGAGCCCGAGTCCAGGAGGGCCACCAGCCGCTCGCCGCGGATCGTCACCGGCAAGAGCATGGTGCGCTCGTGGTGGATGCCCGCCAGCGCATGCAACGACACCACAAAGGCCGCGGCAGGACCAGTCACCGCGGCATGCTCAGACGGGGCAGGGGGTGGCACGGCACCAGGCTCCTCGGCCGGGTCGTCCGTCTCGCCGTCGAGCACCGTCTCCAGGTAGAAGAGGCGCGGGCACACATGGCCCGGCGTGAAGGGCTCATCACAGTTGAAGCAAAGGCCGAGTCGGCGGCGCTCGAGCTGCTCGGCCGGAGTAAGGCGGCGGAACGTCCGCGTCGGTGCGGGGCTCGCCGTGGCCGCCGGTGCGGGGCGACCAGGAGCCGGCGCGGGCGGTTGTGGGCGGGTGGTCTGGCGGCCCCCGCGACTCGGCTGTGGCGGCTGCATGGCGTGGGCGCAACGCTCGTACGCTCGGGCGTAGTGGATCGCCGTCTGGAGGTCAGTGGGGGCCTGCAGCTCGACGTCCACCCGTATGGTGTCCGGGAGGCCGCCCACGAAGAGGTCGGCGCGCTGCTGCCCCGTCACTCCTGGGGCGTGGCACGCGAGGGCCTGGAAGCGGTCGGTGTAGTCCTGGACCGTGGTGAGGAAGGGGAGGCGGCCGAGTTCCGCCAAACGGCTCCCGCGCACTGGCGGTCCGAAACGCAGGAGGCAGAGCTCGCGAAAACGCTCCCAGGAAGGCATGCCGCCCTCGTCTTGCTCGAGGGAGTAGTACCACGTTTGGGCGTTGCCCCGGAGGTGGTAGGACGCAAGCCACGTGCGGTCCGACGCGAGGGTGCGCTGCCCGCGAAAGAATTGCTCGCACTGGTTTAGCCAGTTGAGCGGGTCCTCCGTGCCGTCGTAGGTGACGAAGTCGATCTTGGCGAACCGCGGCGGGGTCGGTCCCCCGGGAACGGTGTGGCCGATGCGGCCGTCGTAGGGTGCCGCGAAGCGCGCTGGTGGGGCATCCTGGATGGTTGCCAGCGGCGGTTCCCCGGCGACCGTGTAGACGGGCGCGGGGGACGACGTCGACACCCACGCCGGAAGTGGCGACGGCGACGGGGGCCAGGAGATCTGGTGGATGGGCACCCCGCCCTAGATGGTTGCTAGGGGCGCGGTGGAGGCAGCCGGCGGCTGCCACGGCTGCCAGGGCGTGGGCGGTGCTGGCGGCTGCCACGGCTGCCACGGTGAGGGCGGCGGCGCGGTAGGAGCCGGCGGCTGCGGTGACGGCGGGGGTCCCTGGGAACCGAGCAGGCATAGTTGAATCCTCTGGACGGCGAGGGCGAGGTCGTTGAGGAGGCCGGTCACCTGCACCGGCGTGTAGACGGCCGTGGCCGTAGCCGACGCTGTAGGGCCCGGGGAGGTCGCCGCGACCTCGGACGATGGCGGCTGTTGTGTGGAGGCGGTGGCGGGCATGGGCAGCGGTGGAAGAGGTGCGGTGGTGGCGGGGATGGTGGTGGTTGGCGGTGATGACGACATGATCGAACGAGAGAGCTCTGATACCAAGGTGGTAGGAGCTAGGGTTCTACCGTGTCGAGGCCGTAGGTTGTAAGAAAAGGAGGGGGTTGGGCGTGCGCGGGAGCGAGGTGGCCGGCGGCTGGGCGCCGTCGTGCTCGAGGAGGAAGGCGGCGCAGCAGGGGCGGCGGCTAGGGTTAGAGAAGTCCGGCTCCTCTGGGAGCCGGCAATAATATATTAATTATTGCTGCTTAATTCTCAAAATCCAATTACAACTCCTTTTATAATAAAACTAGGATAACTGTTGGGCTAAGCCCCTAACTAAGCTTGCCCATTGGGCCTACGCCGGGTATAGGTAACCCCGGTCATAACAGCCTCACTAACGGTACTATAACAATGTTGCATCTTGTTACCAGGCAGTGGCATATTACTACCATGCTCTAGTACTTGACAAAGGCGGTGAATTGAGGTACCATATAAGTGCTGCATGCTGCATCTGCAGCTGATGACTTCCTTGCAGAGAGCAAGAGAGCTTGTCTGAGTTTTTGCCTGGCAAATCCTGTCAGGAGGTCTAAGATTACTGCAAGATAAATCATCAGGAATACTAAACTGAGTCTATAAACCTTATGACCTCATGTGTTTGTTTTCACTTGAATATAGGAAATTCTCAAAAAAAAAACTTGAATATAGGCTACCCCCTCCTTGGGGTATCATGAAAAACCTGCACAAGAAGATTCCAGATGTGGCGTAGAAGAAGTTCCAAATTTACTTACACCTTTTTGAACAAAACAAGAATAGGTAACTCCTCTAGTATGAAAGCTAAACTCTACATCTAAATATGACAGTTCCAAAGTTGAAAGCTTGTTCATTTGAAATACTTTGGCTCGAAGACATGCATAATAGTTGACCAAGGGGGGAAGGATCCCTCCCATGGCTATACTTTGTTAGGTATAGATCTCCCTGGCAGTTTATCATGCGGATAACACCCCTCTTAGTACGAAGTACGAACGCACCACTGCGATTCAAACCCGGGTTGGATGAGCTCAACATCCTGAGCTCAAGCCTCCAAGCCAGCGCTTGGTTCTAAAAAAAAGTGAGACCAGAAGGGCAAATTCTGCAGAGCCTGGGGCGGCAGCACGCACTGAATGACCGTGGGCTGCTACCAGCTCTTTTTGAGGGCATGTACACTGCAAAACGCTTGTGCAGGCGCTAAAAAAGTCAAACCCACACGATGCCTAAGCGTTGGGCGCTCGGATGAATATTTTCTTCCTTGTTTCTAAGCGCCGAACGCTTCTTTATGCATCAATGCTAGAAAAATACCTGGAACTTCCATAGTAACCGGCAAAACTGCCAGAATCTTTTCCTTGCGCCTCTAGTTAAGCGCCCCATTGTACTTGCCCTGAGTCATATGACCTCGAGGACATTCATGAACGATCATCAATGTACATCTTTCTTTTACTGTTGTTTTCATGCATCTTTTTGTTTTTGGTTTAGTCCAGTTCAATTGTTGCCTGGAGTTTCCACTGTCGCTGAAACCTGAAGGGAATTTTCATGCACTGATTCAATATGGGAGTGTAGAGAGAACCGGGCAGTATCCTGATGGCATGGGAGTAAGTTTTGCTCTCAGCCAATCCTAAGTTCGAGTCTCGGGGGGACTGATATTAGGTATCATATGGAGTCTTCTTTTATAAAAAAAGTCATCGGGTGCTAGTGACTGGGATGGTCTCATTTAATATGGCAGTGTAGATTGCCAACTTCAGAATCAGAGCCTCAAGGTCAAGGTGCATTTGAAGGACGACGACGAAGAAGCGGAAACAAAATGACAGTTCAGGCTCCCGAATGCTGACTTGTACTGTATCATGAAAAGTTACAGAACTACTAGTTGAAAAAAATGCATACGGCAGAACCAAAGAAAATCAGAACATTTACTTGTGTAAGTGAAAATTACTTACGGTCTGATTGTAACCCTTGGATGTGTAATAGATGGACCAATGGTCAATAGGAAAAAAGATTGTCAATATTTTCATATGCTTGCTGGCACATCAGGCAGAGCATGCATGTCTTTTTTTGGATAAAGAGAGCATGCATGTCATCGTCAGGTAATTTTATTTTTTTACTAACTGAAGAGTAAAACACCAAGACAGCAGTATACAATCCCCAAAGATAGATCAATTATCCTTACTCCTACAATGATCATGTGCAGAGAAGTTAGAAATTAGTCTGCACTTCGTAGCAATGGAGTACTTGGAAATTGGGAAGGCCAGTCTCGTTTGTCGACTCAGTGATGCTCAGGGTGTAGGTGGGAGCGGGCTATCCGCAGCGCTCACTATCCATGCCCACATAATACATTAAGTGAGTATCCATGGATAAACACCAAAATTAAGAGGGATAAGTGGGTTATCCCACATATCTCCGTCTAATTCGCGATATGGCGTGAACGGAAAAGTTGTGAAATATCGCTGGCTATGTCCATCATGACATTTGCTAAAATTACAACGACGTATTTGCGGGCATATGTGGACATATATGGAATAGTGGGCACCTACATAAATTTAACGGGCTCTCGCAGAACACCCACTTAACATATGCAGGACTATACGGACATAAGCGGGCCTCCCACGAGCAGTCCCACCTGCATCCTTAAGTGATGCTATCATTCGTAAGGATGCAGGTGGGACTGCTCGCGGGAGGCCTGCTTATGCCTGCATAGTCTCACACATGTTATGTGGGTGTTCCGCGGGAGCCCGCTAAACTTATGTGGGTGCCCACTATCCCACATATGTCCACATATGTCCACATATGCCCACAAATACGCCGTTATAATTTAGCAAATGTCACGACGAACATAACCAGCGGCGTTTCACAACTTTTCCGTTCATTCCAAATCGCGATCTACACGGAGATATGTGGGATAATGTGGGAAGTGGGATAGCCCACTTATCCATTTTAATTTTGATGCTTGCCCGTAAGTGCCCATTTAATGTATTATGTGGGTTTGGGTAGTGGGCGCCACGGGTAGCCCGCTCCCACCTACACCCTGAATCATTTGTTCTGCTTCCGAAAATAGGTTACTTTTTTATCTTTAAGGTTCATAGGCTAAGTGCCGTACAGTTGAATAATCTAATTAAAATAATCAAATACTTCGTTTTAAACTTAACATATAAATTGCTAGTACCGAAGAAGAAGTGGCCAGTCAGAATAGATATACTGACCGCAGGACCTGGTCGCACTCATCGTAGGAAGCTTCTATAGAAAACTTTGTGTTGCTATAGGATCAAGTGGCCACTTGGCAAACAATGTAAGTTTGTTCTCTAATCAATTAAGTTGTTGCGGTGGGTTTCCCTTAGAAAAAAGGGTTGCAATGCGGTGTCCCGCGTCAGCCCGCATAAGCAGAATATAGTTCAATCTTAGCTAATTTGCTTAGAAAATGCTATAACTAGGCTAAGCGTTTTTGGCACGAAGCAGGCCGGATCCGGCTGCCGCTCTGCATCCCTAGAAAAAGGGCCGGCGGCATCTTTTACCATACTCTCACCGTTTAGAAATATAAGATGTTTTAGTTTTGTGAAGTTAAAGTATCTAAACATGTTTTAGTGTATAGATTCGTTCGAATCTATACACTAAAAGATGTCTAAAGACATTCGCTTCACAAAGCTAAAACATCTTATATTTCTAAACGGAGGGAGTATAAGTTAACCTAAGCACCGACTACACAGATAATACAAAATACTCTAGTTTTGCTCCGCCAGTGAAAAACAGTGAAATATGCCAATTTAAAAGAGACATAGAGTCATGGCACCCAGCCCTGTTTAATCCTGGCTGTCCATCTGACCTTCTGTTTGGCTTAGATTTCCTACCCTCCCTGGCACTTTAATCTAATCGCTATTTCCATGCTAGCTCCGGCAGTCAATATTGGCGTCTAGGAAAATCACGTTCAAAGCTGTGGTCTATCACGTTCAAAGCTGAGGACCTACATTAACTATCAGTAGAAGTTTTTTAATGATAGGCTTGTAAGATACTAAAATGTATACTACTTAATCTTGGTTATAAGCCAAGACAGTCGAAACAAACTTGTTCAGTAAAAATATAGAAATCCAGTTTAAGAGTAAAAAATAATACTATGTAAAATGTGCCTGTTTGAACTGGCCTGCCCCCTACCACTTGGAACATGTAAACCCCGTCATACAAATTATCTAAAACCATTCAAGTATAGTTGAAGAACCAAAATAATCTGTTATGATGAGCATGAACGGTCGCCATTGGCAACAATATTCCCGCACTACGCCGAAAATTCACGTCCTTGTAGCAAAAAGTTATCTGTTCAGAAAAATCTATGACTTCTCTAAGAAAAAGCTGATGACTGTGAAATAAATTGACTCAGAGGAGGCTTCCGCGGTGTACACTGCAGCACTATCTGCAGCTCAACCAATGACTTCTTGTAGAATTTCAGTTGGCTTTACAAGCTGTAATTCTCTTGGTCAAAACAACCAAAAAAATCATAGAATTACTTGCACACTATTCTTCACGAGAATACAAGATATGGTCAACAGAGGAGAAAAGCCAAAGCCGGCCGATTCAGGAACGTTCAAAGCTGTGGAAGAACCAACCATTCTCTGATTGATATCGCTGCAGAATTGGATATAAGGAGTCTTCCCTGCTCTAGCATTCCAGTATACTAACTGTTGAAGTGTATAAGTGAATTGTCTAGCCCTTTTCATCAGTTCGGACTTTTGGTTGCGTTGGCTAGTGCATGAAGCTTAACATGGTATCAGAGCCCAGGGTCTCGAGTTCGAGTCCTGGTTTTCGCAATTTATTGTAAAATTGCTGTTGCCCCCCTTTGTGTCCACGTGTTGACTTTCTCTTCTCCCATCACACGTGAGTGGGAGTGTTGAAGTGTATAAGTGAATTGTCTAGTCCTTTCCATCAGTTCGGACTTTTGGTTGCGTTGGCTAGTGCATGAAGCTTAACACCAACTACACCTTGGGTTTCTAGCAATGGCAGCTCCTCAGTTTAGAGCAGCACTCCTCGCCAGTCTCCTTGCTCTTGCAACTCTTGCCAGCTGCAACACTGAAGGTACTACGTCTATGCTAATTTGCGATTCTTAAATGGCTTGTTTCCTCAAAGATTTTGTGCTGATTTGCGATCCGTTGATATAAATCTGAAGGTGATATCCTTTACACGCAAAGGCAAAACTTTAAAGACCCTAACGATGTTCTAGAAAGCTGGGATCCAACCCTTGTGAATCCCTGCACTTGGTTTCATGTCACCTGTAACAGCGACAACTCCGTCATCCGTGTGTATGTCACCTTGGTTTTCTCGTTTCTGCTCCTTGTTCTGAATTAAGGAGTGTTGTCTTGTTGAATCTTTGCAGATCAATTAAACCATACCTGTGTTGTTCCTCAATGTGCAGAGATTTGGGGAATGCAGGCCTCTCAGGCACCCTGGTTGCTGAACTGGGAGGACTGAAGAATCTGCAGTATCTGTAAGAACTTGCTGCAGAGCTCTCCACAAGTGCACTGGAAATTTCTACAGACTGATCTTCCCATCTTTGCAGCGAGCTTTATGCGAACAACATAAGTGGACCGATACCGACAACCCTGGGCAACCTGACAAGCCTTGTCAGCCTTGACCTTTACAGCAACCGTCTCTCCGGCGAGATACCAACCTCGCTTGGGGCCATCGGGGCGCTGCGTTACCTGTACGAGTCTTGTCGCAACAATTTCAGACGGTGAAATGCTGAATACTGGAATGAACTGCTAAAAATGTACTATTATGTTGATGACTGCAGGAGGCTGTACGAGAATAACCTGACAGGACCCATACCGGCATCGTTGGGCCGTTTGACAAAGCTTGCGAATTTGGAACTTCAGGAGAATGCACTGACTGGCTCTATCCCGGCAGCCCTGGGCAACATCACGACATTGCAGTACTTGTATGTCCTTGCTTATTCCTGTATTTTACGAAATTATAATACTTGCAAATGCAGTACTCAGGATTTTTCTATCCTAAATAAAATCTCAGTTGTCTGAAATTTAAAGCCCGTAGAAACCATGACAGTGCGTTAGAAAAGAAACTGATAATTTCGGTTTCTTTCTTGCAGGCGGCTGCACGGCAATACGCTGACCGGCACGGTGCCCCTGGAGATACTCTCTCTTGTTCTCGTCGGGGACTTGGCTGAACTGTGGGTTCATTTCACAGACCACATTGCATTTACTTCCTTCCTTTCTGAATTAATTACTTTCACTGACACAATTTTTTATATTCATTCAGAAATGTTAGGAGAAACAATCTGGCCGGCACCATCAGCTCATCTACACAAAGAGGTACGGCTCTGCAGCTCACATCAGTTTTTACATACGTTTATCGGTTTCGTGTTTTGCGCTCACATCAGTTTCTGCATCCTTTGCAGTGAGCAAGATCATCCAGGACACGCTCAAGACCGCAAATTGATCGTGCGAGTAACCTGACCGTACTTTCCTGTGAAGCTGCTAGCAGTAGCAGCAGCCTCAACTTATGTAGACCTTCGTTCCGTTAAGAATCCCGGGGGTTACCTCCATTTTACTTTGGAATAATGAGTTTTGCTTGATGTGCAACTTTGACGTGAATGGAGACTGAAGTTGAGATGTGTCCATAGTTAGCTCGTGGTATCAAGCTCGTAAACATGTGGTTGGCCGGGAAAAGAAACGAGAGGATCAAGTAAAGCGATCAGGGCACACATTTTGTTGTTAAAAAATTTATAGACATCAAGAAGATATCAATTACACTTGGCATCTGCACCAAATGGTGAAAATAGTCAGATAATAATAAGAAAATTCATAATGATAAGTATTCAGTAGTGACTGGGAAATGGTCAGTATGGATGGGAACGATAATAAGGATTCTGGAGCATAACTGGTAGAGCATGAAGATAGTGCACTTGCTTAGGCCATTGTCAGCATGTTCCAACCTCTAATCCAATTTGCTTAACTTTATTACGTTAGCTGGTTAGCATCTAGTCATTCAGAGTACACGTTACCAGAATCAGAAGTTCATGATCAGGAAATAAAGATGCGTTCATATTCATCAAAAGTACGTTTCTAAAGTGGCTAGGGAAGGAAACATCATGAAAAGTGAGCAGTGTACTATTCTAACAACCTAATCATACAAGTGGACCCCAAATATGGTCATTGTTGAATGTAACTACTTATCACAAGAACCTGGATTGGGACTGGCAGTTGTCGAGGTATATAAATGACCACAATGGAATTTGTGTAAACATGGCCCATGGACGCAACTAATCTGGCCAACAAGAATGATCTTTTTGTTTCTCTATGCAATATGACCATCCATAACTTTTTGCATATCACCTGACAAATTTCACTCCAAACATCAAATACTGGATTCTTGTGATACTGGTAATCCAATGATCAGTGGAGCAACCGGCTGATCTGATTAAATCTTAAGCTCAGCAGGTTTGTGCGGCCATAAAATTTCAACCTTAGTGCATTCCAAATATTTCTTCTGGAGGATCATAGATATGCCTCTCTGGGAACAGCTCTTCAAAATCTTGCTTCACTCTGTTCCTTAGTAATGGGTGAGGTAAAAGACCCTTCAGTAATACCCTGAAGGGCAATTCTTCCGGTGGGTCAGGTGATCTTTTCATGTCCTCATAAATATTCATTGCATCTGATGGGGAACCATATCTCAAGAATCCTCTTATGACTTCAGCATAAGTCTGTGAGTCAGGAAATAGTTTCTCATCTCTCATGTTACCCCAGATTTCCATTGCTTCATCCATCTTCTTACACTTTGCTAGAGCAGTAATTAAGTCCTTGTACATGTAAACATCTGGCTTATACCAGTCCTCCTTTTGTATGATTCTGAACATCTGGAAGACAAATGTTTAGAAAGAGGTCAATACATCAATGGCAAGCATCAGAAAATGTCATCTTCAAATATGAACATGAAGGAATGAGGTTAAGTTGACTAAATTTGCTATATCTACTATTACAGGTATACATTCATTTTCAGTGTTGTGACAACATATTTTCTGCTTAGTTGTGATTAGTTAACATTTTCCATGCAACAGTTGCAGAGGTGATGAACATAGTACCACTGAATATTACTTTTCAGATGGCCATACTGGGTGCAGAACTTGTGGCTTGGAATGACCTTGTTTGTCAGATTACCACTATCACTCGTAGGCAGGAGGCGTATGTGTTCCGGTGGAAGGTGCCTCATTTAAACGATTCTTGGTAAAGTCTATGTACGCAGCTTTAATAAGCACAGACTGTCAGTTCAGCACGAAAAAATCTTTTGGAAACAAAGCACAAATGGAAGGGAAGAAAGAAGTATTGCTTCTATGATGAGGACAAAACGATTCAGCATATTTTCTTCTCGTGCGAGATTTACCGATTGATTTGGCGGGTCATCTTTGTGCCTTTTCATTTTTCTCCACCTCTTAGTATTCTTTATTTGTTTGGAATATGGCTATCAGGGTTAAATACATCACAGCGGGCACATATTCTAGCGGAAACATTGCTCTAGCAAAAAGATAGTTTCTAATTAATTGCAGATTTATTCATTTGGCAACCCACTGGATCCGTACTTGGTCCAGACTAGAGTATTCTAAGGTGCAGGACTCTGGCTACTGTGGACTCTGGCTACTGTGCCGCGGTCACTTGGAGATGGTCGTCGGGATTTATTCAGCCAGTGAGGACAGCGTGTCAGTAATAAGTTCTGTGATGCTTGAGTTGTATCGGGTCAGGAAGTTGATTGCTCGTGTATGGCTGAGACTACTATGTACAAAACTAAGAACTTATTTATTTAAATAAATGGCTGTGTGCATCATCATATACATCCTTTCCGAAGAAACACATATTATAAGCAGCACAATCGATGATATTCAACCAAAGACAATGATCACACAATTCTCTGGAGTTTGCAGAATTATTAAACTTGTACCATGATATTAGTTTATGGTTTTCTATCAGTGCATACACTTACCTCTCAGATATCCAGAGAGTGCAGATAAGTACAATTACATTTACACTAGTCACCTTACATAACCAGGCGCGTCAGTAATAAGCTATGTGATGCTTGAGTTGTGTCAGGTCAGGCAGTCCATTTCTTGTGTATGGCTGAGATTCCTTTATATGAAACTATGAACTTATCTATTTTAGTAAATGGCTATGTGCATCACTGCATACATCCTTTTCGAAAAGAAAGCATATTATAAGTACAAATGGTATTCAATCAAGGACAATGATCACACAATTCTCTGAAGTTTGGAGATGTAATTAACTACCATGGTATTAGTATATGTTTTTTATCAGTGCATATACATGTCTCAGATAGTGCAGATAACAATCATATCAACACTAGTTAGTAGTTTACCTTACATAATCAGACTGACACAAACACTCAAACAGACAGACATGCGCAAGCAGAGAAAATACAGATCAAACAATATGAGAGTTTAACAGACTTCACAGATCTATATCTTGTGCCATGATTTTCTTTTCCGCGGAAACAAAGGTGTAATTGGTATGACAGCAAAAGGGAGAAAACGTAGTACGTACACAGTAATTGTCTCATCATGGACCAAAATAGCCTCTCTCTACTTCTTGAACCATAAGATGTATAATTTTAATTTATCTAGTCATCGCCGAAATCACCCACCCATACAGAAGCTAATTCCCCACATTTTCGAGCAAAACTAATTCTAGCTTGGACCATGGAAATTTGGAAAAGAAATACAATGTGGAAACATAAATTAATCCTTCAGAAATTTAAACCTATAACTTCGCGAAATCACTAAATACAATCTGTATCCCCACATATTACTAAATTAAATTTGGCTCAACAGCCTGATGTCCAAATGTACCCCCTTATCAGTGCTCAATTAATTCATCACATTTCTCTCTCTAACCATAAATTCAAGGAAGTGGCAAATATTTTGAGTTTTTTACTGCAACCAATAATTTCAATTTTAAGGGCAAAAAACGTTGCTCTGATTCACCTACGCCAAACAAACGTCTGGCCGAAATTAATCAGCACGACCGTGCTTCCAGCTGCTAAATCAAAGAGGGGAGCAGCGAAACGCGTCCTTACCTTGACGGAGAGGTCGACCTCCTCCTGGCGCTCTAGCTCGCCTAGCACGGCGAGCTTGTCTGCCTTGAGCAGCCGCGCGACGTGACGCTTGACGAACTCCCGGAGCTTCTCCTCGTCCCCCTTGAAGCGCTTGAGCCCCTGGATCGCGAACAGGGCCTCCTTACCGATCAGCTTCTTGCTCCGCCACAGCGGCCCGCGCGGGCGCCCGTCGTGGAACGCGCGCCGCCACTCGCCGGAGGGCCGCGCCGGCGGCGGCGGCGCGGGCAGCGGCGTGGAGGCTCCTCCCCTGAGAAGGCCGTGGGCAGGGGAGAGAGGCGAGATCCTGAGACGGAGGAGGAGGGCGCGGGCGAGGAGAGCCCGAGAGGCCGCCATGGAGTGGGCTGTGGGGGGGAATGGGGAACAAAACCCTGGCTCGGCTCAGCTTTGGGCTGGCTGGGTTTAGGAGGCGAAGCCGTGGAGACGACGGGGTTGTGGGTTCGGTTCGTGTTTGGGTTGGAGTCAGTTTTTTGTTTTACTGAAAGATGTCTAGATACACTCACTTCAAAAACGCTAAAACATCTTTTATTTCTAAACGGAGGGAGTAGTAAGTTGGAGCACTCGATCCGGGGCCGGTCGCGTCGACAACAACCGGGCTGGTGCTCACAACTATGTATGGCAGCGAGATCATCAGAACAGATCCAATTCGGCTGGATCCGGGTGTAAGCGCTGGGATACTGCGGCTAAGGAGGCGTAAGGTGGTAAGGATAAGGGCCCTGCTGCTGGGGGCAAATCTAGCGGACGGGTGGTAACATTCAAGAGAAATCTCCTCCTGTTGCTGCTGGTAATCATCCTTGTCTCAATTGCAATGGTAATGATCATCCTACTGCCCGCTGTCCCCTGATCAGATGTGAGATGTGTGGGAAATTAGGTTATATTGCACAAATTTGTCAAGCTGTTCTTCCCTGGGAATGCGTTGCTGCCATGTGTGGGTTTCAGAAACCGGGTGGCTTTTTCTTTTTCCCTGAGTCCTCATCTGCTAAGCAAGTGAAAGAGAGAGCTTCAAGTTTGGTTATCACTATTCTAGAGGGAAATCCTACTTTCCGTGAGATAGAGCAAGAATTCAATGACTATCTTGGCACTAGTTGGCGGTGCAGTGCTCGCCCGATCAATGCCTCTCAGTTTGTGATGTGTTTCCCTAATCCGAAGGAAGTTGAGAGAGCATGTTATTTTGGAAAGCGTATGGAGATGAAGGTCTGTCAAGCTACTTTGAATTTGTCGCCATGAACGACTGCTGTAGGTGCTAAGGGTATCATGAACAAGGCTTGGGTCCGGGTGCGCAACATTCCTCCTGAAAAGAGATGTGATGCGCATGCTGCTTATGTGGGCTCTTTGGTTGGTGTTACCTTAGAGGTTGATCAAGCTACTTTGCATAAACCTGAGTATTGTCGTATCTTGCTGGGCTGCCGTGATGTTGATGCAATTCCACATGTTGCTGAAGGGGTCCTGGGTGACTATTTCTATGATTTTGCTTATGAGGTGGAGACTGTAGTGGTTCGGGGCCCTCCTGCAGATCGATCTGGGATTCCGATCAGTTCTGCGCATGTTCCTCCTTCACCTAAGCGTCCAAGAATCGAGCACAGCTTAACTGAAACCTTGGCTGCTTCGTCTGAAGGACAGACAGCTCCAGGTAGTTTCTCTGGTACTGGGAACTATGGAAAAACTTGCAATCAGCAGCTTCCTACTGTGTCTGAACATGAGTCTGAGGAGGAAAGTGAGCCTGACTCTGGTCTTCTTATTGACCAAATTGTGCAAGAGAATCTGCTACATACTTCTGACAACATTTCTATGGATGAGTGTGATTCCATTCAGCCGCCTGTCCTTGAGGGTAGCTTTGCGGAAAAAACCATGGTGTTGTATGAGCATGTGGGGTCATCTGGGTTTGCCCCCTTCACTCCTGTGGTGGAGAAAGAAGTGATATCTCCTGATGTGGTGACTAAGAAGAGTCTGTCTTATGCGGTTGTGGTGTCTGGAACTCCTTCTGGGCCAGTGATCGTTGAGCTTGAGGACAATCATCCTTCTCCTATGGAATCAACCTCTTATTTTGTTCAGTCTCCTGTGGACGGTGGGCCTGGGGAGGAATCTGGGGATAAAATTTCTCCTGGAGTTGCTAGGTGTAATCGTCGTGAGAAGAATAATAACTCGCAGACTATCATGGAGCAGGCTGCGGCCTTGGCTAAGAAGAAGGATCTGGAAGGTAATGCCTCTTCCTACTCTTCTGGTAATCCTTTTGATGTGTTGTCCAATTCTGAAATTATGCTTAGGGCTTCTATGATGGGCGTAGATATTCCTAATGATAATTTTGATAAGATAGACTTGTTGTGTGAAATGGATAGATCTCGGAATGATTTAAACTCAAAATATCCTTCTGTTGATAATTTATTTGTGGATCATGACAATGGTCATGGCACACCTCTGTGTTTAACCAGGTTGGAGTCTGAGGACGAGGAAGCTTCCTTTTCTGTTGTTAAATCAAGGAAGAGTAAAAAAGTTGGAAAGAAAAAAAGTACCCCTATGTGTCGTCCTAATACTAGAGGGCGAAAAGATAAAGACACGTCTACCCTGGCCCCTGGACCTGTCAGGCAGAGAAATCCCCCTGAACATTTTAAATGATTGTTGCTTTATGGAATTTGAGGGGGGCAGAGAAGAAAGGTATCTCTATCTGCCTCACTGATATTATTCGAGATAATATGGTGGATTTTGTGGGACTCCAGTAAACTATGAAAAAGTCCTATGATCAAAAGTGTTTCAACAAAATTGACCCTTTTAATGCCTTTTTTTGGAAATGGATTCCTTCTGTGGTTAAGTCTGGGGGTATTTTATGTGGTGCTAGAGTTAATTCTCTGGATGTGCAATCTGTCAAGTTGGGCAGATTTATGATCCTTATGAACTTGTGGGATGTTAAAAATAAATGTAGGTGGGCTATTATTGTGGTTTATGGGTCTGCTCATGATGACATGAAGGATGATTTTCTTGCAGAACTTTCTTTGTTTTGCAATTGTGTGGATTGTCCTTTTATTGTTGGTGGTGATTTTAATATTTTGAGGAGTGTTCTGGATAAGAACAAACCTACTGTTTTGCCTCATTGTTCTGATGTGTTTAATTCTATTATTCATACTTTGAGTCTTAGGGAAATTCAGATGACATGTGGTAAATATACCTGGTCTAATAAAAGGAAAAATCCAACCTTAGAAAAGTTTGATAGAATTTTGATGCCCCCTGAGTGGGAAATGTTGTTTCCCTCTGTTTCTGTTAGAAAGCTGGTAAAAGATGGGTCTGATCACTGTCCACTGTTGCTTGATACTGGTGATAGTGTGATTCCTAGAAAGAAGGGGTTCAAATTTGATTTGTCTTGGCTGAAAAATAAAGAGTTTTTGCCCAAAGTTGCTGAAATTTGGGGGAAGCATGTGAGTAGCAGTGACCCTATTGATATTCTGAATATTAAGTTGAAGAGATATAAAATGTTTTTTAAGGGTTGGGGGTCAAATTTGTTTGGTCACCTTAAGAAAAAAGAAAATGGAGCAACAGCTAGAGTTAGAGAATTTAGAAAATATGGAGGAGTGGATGGATTTGTCTCGTGCTGATTGGATTAGAAAAACTAATATCCAAGTTGAGCTGTTTAATTTGTATGTTGAGGAGGAAGAATAATGGTTTCAACGTTCTCATGCTAGATGGTTGCTCCATGGAGATCAGAATACTTTGTATTTTCATAGAATTGCAAATGGTAGAAAAAAGGAAAAAAACTATTCATTCGTTGGATAATGGTGGGGTTGTTATTGAGGGTACTAAAAACATGTTGCAACATGCTACTGACTATTACAGAAACCTTTTTGGGCCAGCTCCTGGTAATTTGTTTCCTATTTCTCCAAACTTGTGGAGTGCGTCTGAGACCTTAACTGTGGAAGATAATATTGATTTAACTAGACCTTTCTCTATGGAGGAAGTTAAAAATGCTCTGTTTGAGATGGATGTGAATAGGGCACCTGGGCCAGATGAAATTCCCTCTGAATTTTACCAGCATTGCTGGGATATTGTCAAGTTTGACATTATGAGTCTGTTTGATCATTTTTATGCTGGTACACTTGATGTTCAATGTCTCAATTATGGCATTATCACTCTTCTTCCTAAAGTTAGTGAGGCCAATAATATTCAACAATTTCGACCTATTTGTTTGCTTAGATGTATCTACAAGCTGATCACGAAAACTTTGACACTTAGGGTGGAGCCTAATATCCATAAGTTGATCAGTGTTCAACAAAATGCTTTCATTAGAGGGAGAAATATTATGGATAGTGTGCTGTCTTTGCATGAGATCATGCATCATACTCATGTTAAGAAGCAGGTGGGTATCGTGTTGAAGTTGGATTTCGAGAAGGCTTGCGACAAAGTTAATTGGGATTTCTTGCTTAGTTGTTTTCAGATCAGGGGTTTTAATTCTATTTTTTGTGGTTGGGTCCAGCAAATTCTTCATAATGGGACGGTGAGTGTTAAAATGAATGATGAAGTTGGAGCCTATTTCCAAAGTGCTAAAGGGGTGCATCAAGGAGACCCCTTTTCACCTTTCTTGTTCAATATGGTCGGGGAGGTTTTAACGAAAATGATGTTGGAAGCCCAAAAAATTGGTTTGTTGACGGGCCTGGCGCCGGATTTGGTTGAGAATGGTGTGGGAATCCTTCAATATGATGATGACATGATTATTTGTATCTCGCATGAGCCGGATAAGGCCGTATATTTGAAGTTGTTGCTTGATGACCCACAAGTATAGGGGGTGTATCGTAGTACTTTCGATAAATAAGAGTGTCGAACTCAACGAGGAGCAGAAGGTGTTGACAAGCGGTTTTGATCAAGGATTCACTATAAATACTAGCGCACTACCCTTACTAGAATAAATACACACTTGTGATTATACCCCTTGCAAGCATCCGCAACTACAAGAAAGTAATTAAGATAAATCTAACCACAGCCTTAAACTCTAAGATCCTACGCTCCCTGGTGCAATGGTTTCCCAACGGAGGTTTAGGTTTCTGTCACTCCAGCAACCCCACAATTGGTAGCCAAATACACAATGCATCTCACTAGGCCCATAAATGGTGAAGTATCATGTAGTCGACGTTCACATGACACCACTAGTGAAATAGCACCACAACAAATAAATATCAAACCATTAAATATTACTCAACATAATTCCACTACTAACATCTTGACTTCTCCCATGTCCTCAAGAACTAAACGAACTACTCACAAGACATCATATGAATCATAATCAGAGGTGAAATAATGGTAAATAACAATCTGAATATAAACCTTAATTCAACAGTTCCACTCAATAGCATCAACCATAAGAGTAATCAACACCGGGAAAGTTTCCCCTAAGAATTTGACAAGATTAAACTCAAGATGTTACAGCGGGACGGCATGGTGACGGTGGCGATGAAGGTGCTGGTGATGAGGATGATGATGATGATGATGATCCCGATGAAGTCCAGCGCGATGATGATGACGATGGCGACGATCTCCGCTCTCCGGGAAGGAATTTCCCCGGCAGATTTCTGCCTGCTGGAGAGCTTTTCTCTCTCTAGTGTTTTTCGCCTCGTAGAGGCGGCGGTGTCTATCTATGAGCCCCCCTGACTTAGGTTTTCGGGGACGATGAAATACGCAAAGGGGCGATGGCAGTAGTGGGCCAGGGTGGCCACACCACAGGCCGGCGCGACCAGGGGTGGGCCCGCGCCCCCTGGTGGTGTGCCCACCCTGTGGCTCCTCTTGTCTCCTCCTTCTAGCTCCTTCGGTCTTCTAGCAAAATATAATTTTCTGGTATTTTTCTGGAATTTCCTGATCTTCTGAAATATGGTGTCTTGACGATCCTTTTTCCAGCAGAATCCTGACTCCGGCAGCAAATCCTCCAATGATCATCAAACATGTAAAAACAGAGGAAACAACATGAGTATCATCTCTAAATGTGAAATATATCAATGAATAACAGTAAATTATGATACAAAATGGACGTATCAACCCCCCCAAGCTTAGACCTCACTTGTCCCCAAGCGAAAACTGAACTCGGTAAACATGACCACATGTTTATGGAGTGAAGTGCCGATAATCAAAATACGGACAAGAAGCATCACATTCACCAAGGCACAAATTATAATAGACAACAACTTCCCTTTATATGATAAAGACTTGCAATAAGTAAAAGGAAATCACAAATAAAGATGCACAAGGTAAATTATAATTGGTGATGGCAAACCTTAGTTCTTGGTCAGAGAACAATGAACAAACTATACTTGCTTTTGAACGGAGCCTTTTATAATAGAGCTATCATAGCAGAAACCATATGCTCAACGGAACAAACTCTTTGCAATCATAGAAAGCTTTCAAAGATACATTCCTTCATATAAAAGCATTGTACTAAACAAAAGAAGTTAGTAAACATGATTGAACGGATCAACATATGGATGAGTGAAACATAACAACTCAAATGCTTGCTTGAGATATAAGGAAATAGGTTGACTCAACATAAAAGTAAAAGACAGGCCCTTCGCAGAGAGAAGCAGGGATTAAACATGTGCTAGAGCTTTTCATTTGTAAAACAGAGGTAAAAGTTATTTTAAGAGGTGGTTGCTTTTGTCAACGACTAGCAACGGAGTTCTTGATATCTTCCATACTAAACAAGTGAGAGCGGTTCCGAGATGTTGATTAATTGGCACATTGTGCTCTTTTATAGCTTGGCACTCCTCCCACCTTTTCCTTTCTCAAACCATGGCTAACCGATTCCATCGGGTGCCCACCAACTTTCACATACCATGGAGGAGTGCTTTTTTTCTTTTTTTTCTCTTTTTTAGATTACAATGGTCTGACCAGCTCTCTTGCAAAATTAATGACGAGCAGATGAAGCTGCCTAGTCGAGGGGTACTCAATTTAGTATGGAAGATAACAAACCCAACCACTATGTCCTCATGAGCTAAAAACAGTGGCACAAAATGAGAAGTATTTGAAGGTTTTTGAAAGGTAGCACATGAAAATTTACTTGAAATGGCTTGAAATACCATGCATAGAAATTTATAGTGGACTCTTTGGAAGTAACTTGGTTTTTGGGAGTTGGATGCACGAGAAGTATTCCCTCTCAGTGCAGGTTTTTGGCTAGCAAGGCTGGGTAGCAAGCATAAGAGTTGCATGAAACAAACAAACATACATATAATAGGAACAATCATGCAAACTTCCTTGAAAGTACAAAATATTTTAACTTGAGAATACTATTGCTTATGAGCCAAACATGAAGGAAAGCTGAAATGATGTAACTACAAACACTTCTTTCTTCTTTTCTACTAAAACCTCAAGGTAATGTTGCTACTGACCAAGCTAAATTTGCCAAAACCAACTAAATTTACTCATGCTCCCAAAGTGATACCAATACTAATCAACAAGACTAATCATATAAGAAAAATTGCAAACTAAAATAAAGTGTGCGGAAAGTAAACGATAAAACTTCTCATTAATATTTCATTACCGCAACTCACACCAAGGGATACATAGATAACCAACTAAGGAGGATACTTCAACACTGCAAACTATTCTATAAGATAACTTCTCTATTCATGATATGACTCTACTTGAAAAGTAAATGAGTAAAAGATAATGATGTGATACCGTGACACTCCCCCAAGCTTGGAAAAAGCCAAGGGGGTGCCTATACCGATGACGAGTTACTACTTCGGCGGTGGTGGCGAGTCTTTATCATCATCAGACTTCCAAGGCAGAGGTTCCCCATCAAGGAAAGATGTCTTGGTCTCTAATATCCTGAAACTGGCAGCATCACTCATTTGTTTAAACCTAGCTTCATACTCATAGTTTTGGTTCTACAAATCGTAGAGTTGTGCTTGTAATTTGTTGGTGGTCTCATAGAGTGACAAGATGTCATCCCAGAGTTCTGCGGTCTCCTTCTTGTGCTTGGCGATGAGTTCTTGATTTATCCTATGTATGATGTCCACCTCGCGTTCTGCCATCTTTTTGTACTTAAAAACTTCTTGCTCCAGCGCTTCCATCCTGGCTTCGAGACTCCCTTCTCCTGTAGGCCCTTGGACATCTTCTATCTGCAACTTCCCATCCTTGAGTGACAACTCCTTCGGATGCATCTTCAGCTCCCTCATGTATGGATTAATGATGTCCATAAGAGAGTTCTCCTTGTCATTGCTTGCAGAGTCCATGATGCTCCCAAAACTGAGATCAACTCCTGATAGAAACAACTCGAAATGAAAACACGATGAGAAAACGATATACAGACCTCGGGCAATCTGGGGGGTTATATAGGCAAAAATTAAACATTGAGACGAAATCACAAGAGGAAACCGGGCCGGAAACGAGCTCCAGGGTGGTCTCACCACAGGGCGACGCGGCCTGGAGTGAGCCCGTGCCCCCTGGTGGTGAGGAGCCACCGGACTCCGTCTCCTGCCCGTTTTCGTCTCATGATTTTTCATATTTAATAAAAACAACAAAAATATTAATAGAAAAGTTTAACGCGAACCTTTCCTGACTAGAACTGATACCTATTCGAAAATGAACTCTGCAGGTTCCTGCATATTGTCCTGGATGAATTCTTCCGGAGTCACCGTTTGAATAACATCAACATCTTCATTATAAGAATCTCCAGCAATATAATGCTTGAGTCTTTGCCCATTCACTACTTGTGTAGTGTTATCTTTTAACGAAGCAATCTTTATCGCACCTGAGTGGTACACTTCTTCAATAACATAGGGTCCTTCCCATTTTGAGAGTAATTTTCCTGCAAAAAATCTGAGATGAGACCTGTACAATAGAACTTTCTCACAAATATGAAACTCTCTCTTAAGAATTCTCTTATCATGCCATTGCTTGACTTTCTCTTTGAAAAGTCTGGCATTCTCGTAAGCTTCATTTCTCCACTCATCTAAAGAACTCAAATCAAGCAACCTTTTCTTACCAGCGAGTTTAAAATCCATATTAAGCTCTTTCACTGCCCAAAAAGCTCTGTGTTCTAATTCTAAGGGCAAGTGACACGCTTTTCTGTAAACCATCTTGTAAGGAGACATGCCCATGGGGTTCTTATAAGCAGTTCTATAAGACCATAAAGCATCGTTTAACTTGCTAGACTAGTTTTTCCTAGATCTATTGACAGTCTTCTGCAAGATAGACTTGATCTCTCTATTCGAAAGCTCTACCTGCCCACTAGTTTGGGGATGATAAGCAGAAGCAATTCTATGATTAACGTCATATCTAGCAAGAGTTTTTCTAAAACCACCGTGAATAAAATAAGAACCTCCGTCAGTCATAAGATATCTAGGTACACCAAACCTAGGAAAAATAACATCCTTACGCATTTTTAACAAGGTCTCACCATCGGCACTCTTTGTAGGTATGGCTTCTATCCACTTGGTAACATAATCAACAGCAACAAGTATATGAGTATAACCTTCTGAAGGAGGAAAAGGACGCATAAAGTCAAATCCCCAACAATCAAATGGTTCAATAACAAGAGTGTAACTCATAGGTATTCATTACGTCTAGAAATATTACCAACTCTTTGACATTCATCACAAGATAAAACATACTTTCTAGCATCTTTAAAAAGGGTTGGCCAATAAAAACCTGATTGTAGAACCTTTTGTGCAGTTCTATCTCCAGCATGATGTCCTCCATAAGCACTACCATGGCATTTTCTCAATATTTCTTGTTGCTCATATTCTGGAACACATCTTCGCATAATACCATCAACTCCTTCTTTATATAAGTGTGGGTCATCCCAAAAATAATGCCTCAAGTCGTAAAAGAATTTTCTTCTTTTCTGAGCTGTAAAGGTTGGAGGCAAATACTTGGAAACAATAAAGTTAGCATAATCAGCATACCAAGGAAGGTCTCGCGAAGTTACATTTATTGAAGCCAACTGTTCATTTAGAAAACTATCATTAATAGGAATAGGATCAAAAGAAACGTTTTCCAATCTAGACAAATTGTCGGCAATAGGATTTTCAGCACCTTTCCTATCTACAATATGCAAATCAAACTCTTGTAAAAGCAACACCCATCTAATAAGCCTAGGCTTAGCATCCTTCTTCGATATAAGATATCTAATAGCAGCGTGATCAGTATGAATAGTAACTTTAGAATCAACAATGTAAGGTCTAAACTTATCACATGCAAAAACAACAGCAAGAAACTCCTTCTCAGTAGTAGCATAATTCTTCTTAGCAGCATCAAGAGTCTTACTAGCATAATGAATAACATTCAACTTCTTATCTACGCGCTGTCCAAGAACAGCACCAACAGCAAAATCACTAGCATCGCACATAATTTCAAAGGGTAAATTCCAATCAGGTGGTTGAACAATAGGAGCAGTAGTTAAAGCCTTCTTAAGAGTTTCAAAAGCTTCCTTACAATCATCATCAAAAACAAATGGTACATCTTTTTGAAGAAGATTAGTAAGAGGCTTTGAAATCTTAGAGAAATCTTTAATAAACCTCCTATAGAAACCAGCATGACCAAGAATACTACGAATACCTTTAACATCCCTGGGACAGGGCATTTTCTCAATTGCTTCAACCTTTGCTCTGTCAACTTCGATACCTCTTTCGGAGATTTTATGTCCAAGAACAATTTCTTCATTCACCATAAAGTGGCATTTCTCCCAATTTAGAACAAGATTAGTTTCTTCACACCTCTGCAAAACTTTATCAAGATTGTGCAAACAATTATCAAAAGAAGTTCCATAGACAGAAAAATCGTCCATGAAAACCTCCACAATTTCTTCACAAAACCCATGAAAAATAGGAGACATACATCTTTGAAAAGTAGCAGGAGCATTGCACAAACCAAACGGCATACGTCTATAAGCATAAGTTCCATAAGGACAAGTAAAAGTGGTTTTCTCTTGATCTTGCTTTTTAACAGCAATCTGAGAGAAACCGGAATAACCATCAAGAAAACAAAAATGAGTTTTCTTAGATAACCTCTCTAACATTTGATCTATAAACGGTAAAGGATAATGATCTTTCTTAGTAACTTTGTTTACCTTTCTAAAATCAATGCACATCCTATAACCAACTACTACCCTTTGAGGAATAAGCTCGTTATTCTCATTAGGCACAACAGTGACACCTCCTTTCTTAGGAACACAATGAACAGGACTAACCCATCTACTATCAGCAATAGGATAAATAATACCAGCATCAAGGAGCTTCAATACCTCATTTCTTACCACTTCCTTCATCTTGGGAATTAAGCGGCGTTGATGTTCAACAACTGGGTTTGCATCTTCCTCCATGTTAATAGCATGCTGACATATAGTAGGAGAAATCCCTTTTAAATCATCAAGGGTATATCCCATAGCTCCTCGGTGTTTCCTCAATATTTTCAATAACCTTTCTTCTTCCTTTCTTGAAAGTTTAGAACTGATAATAACAGGATATATTTTCTTATCATCTATATAAGCATACTTAAGATCATCAGGTAAAGGTTTTAATTCAAAAACAGGATCTTTCTTAGGTGGCAAAGTGGTACCAATATCCTCCACAGGTAAATTGTGCTTAATCAACGGTGGTTGACGAAGAAGAATATCGTCAATCTCTTCTCTTTCTTTCCTGAAGACATCACTTTCATGGTCCTCCATAAATTGCTGCAAAGCATTATTAGGAGCAAGAGCAATAGAGGCAAGCTGTTCAACTCGAAAAATTTCATTAGGCAATTCATTTTCATAAGGAGCTTTAGCGAACTTAGAAAAATTAAACTCGTAAGACTCTCCATCAAACTTAGTCACAACTTTCTCCTTTTTACAATCTATCACAGCACTACAAGTATTCAAAAAGGGTCTACCAAAAATAATAGGACAAGTTTCACTAACTTCAGTACCAAGTATAAGAAAATCAGTAGGGTATTTAGTCCTACCACACAAAACTTCCACATCTCGAACAATACCAAGTGGAGAGATAGTTTGTCTATTAGCAAGCTGAATAACCACATCAATCTCCTCCAATTCACAAGGGGCAGTTTCATGCATAATTTCTCTGTAAAGCTCTAAAGGAATAGCACTTGAACTTGCACCAATGTCACATAAACCATAATAGCAATGATCGCCAATCCTGACAGAAATAACAGGAACACTTGCTTTCCTAGGCCTACTAGGATGTGAAACAATGTTAGAAGCATCTTCACAAAAGACAATATGTTCATCTCCTACATTTTTAGTAACAAGGTCTGACGAGGGTATGACCCCTCGGTCCTCGATATTTGCCTACCCGGTTCCTACCAAGGAAGAAGCCCGCTCGAAGGATACAAGAAGCCCGCAAGGCCCAACACTTCGACTTGGAGTAGAAGGCAAAAAATACTTGTAAACCCTAATTGGCTGCATATATAAAGCCACCAAGGGCATCCCCTAGACACATCTCTAATCTCGCATAGATCCATAAGCTCGCATAGACACCTGATCTCGCATAGATCCCACGCATAGGCTAGCACACGCCATATCTCTTTTCGACCATAGCCAGATCACATCTGCGCACCATTGTAACAGCTCTAATTATACAAGCAATACAAGATCAGACAAGCAGGATGTAGGTCTTTACCCTCCGGGGGCCGAACCTGGGTAAATTCGTGTGCACCGCTATTTCTGTCTGAAGCCGTCGAATCCGCCAAGCGCCCACACACGCTCCATGAATCGAAAGACCTAAACATGGGCATTTCCGGGGTTGAACCTCGTCAAGGTCCTTCACTATAGCCACAGGAGACTTAATAGTAATTTGCTCATCAGGTTCTACAGCTTTCTTGGTACTTTTATTAAGCACGCTAATCAAAGTGGAATGCTCCTTTACCTTAGCAGGGAAAGACGTTTTCTCAAAATAAGGTTCAGGCAAAATGCGATCAACAGTACAAACTTCAGTAGTTGTAGCAGAAATATGACTAGCAGAATCTTTATAAGGCGCATGATATTTTTTCCAATCTTTCTTTGGAACATCAAGATAAGAGGCAAAGGCCTTAAAATAGTTAGCAAGTATCTGAGAATCAAGACCATAAACAGTGCTAACAGTATGAAAATTATCGGTTCCCATAAAAGCTTTAATGCATTCATAATCATAATTTATACCAGACTTCCTACCTTTGTTGTTTTCCCATTCTTCAGTATTTTCTGGAATACGATCAAAAAGATCCCACGTAGCTTCTTCTTTCATGCGTGTAAATGATCCAGAGCAGGAAGCATCAAATAAATCCTTATCATGAAGAGTAAGCCTCGCATAAAAGTTATTAATAACAATGTTGCTGGAAAGCTCATGAGTGGGGCATTTGAGCATTAGTGACTTCAATCTCCCCCACGCTTGGGCAATACTCTCTCCATCATGAGTCCAAAAGTTATATATTCGATTACGATCTTTATGAATTTCGCTTGGAGGATAAAATTTGGAATAAAAGAGAGGTACAATTTCCTCCCAAGCAATAGATGGACCATCCTTTAGCAGCCGATACTGATATCTACGCACGTGTCTGTTCTTGTAGACAGTGTTGGGCCTCCAAGTGCAGAGGTTTGTAGAACAGCAGCAAGTTTCCCTTAAGTGGATCACCTAAGGTTTATCGAACTCAGGGAGGAAGAGGTCAAAGCTATCCCTCTCAAACAACCCTGCAATTACGATACAGAAAGTCTCTTGTGTCCCCAACACACCCAATACACTTGTCAGATGTATAGGTGCACTAGTTCGGCGAAGAGATAGTGAAATACAAGTGGTATAGATGATTATAAGTAGTAAATACAATCTGGAATAAAAATAGCAGCAAGCAAACAAGTAACAAAACAGCGAGTAAACAGTGTGCACAGCTTGGAAACAAGGCCTAGGGATCATACTTTCACTAGTGGACACACTCCCAACAAATATAACATAATTGAACAAATAAATAACTCCTCTTCACTATGCTACTCTGAATTACTCTCCTATTGAATAGCACTAATCATTGCGTAGTGGCTACAGAAGCACCCCTTAAAGTTCATCAAGTACTTGACAAACACCGCTCATAGAGATATCCAAATCAAATCACAACTCAAGATAAATATTATTGCAACTTAGACCAAGTACTAACACGGTGCACACACTGTCAACATTACACCATGAAAGGAGGAATAGATCACTTCAATACTATCATAGTGATAATTATTCTCATAATCCATAAGAGATCACAATCGTAGCCTAGACCAAGTACCACCATGATGCACACACTGTCACCGTTACACCATGGCAGGAGGAATAGATTACTTTAATAACACCACTAGAGTACACATAATGATGAAGAGTAGCATCTACTTATTCAACATGATACAAAGCTCACGATCACATAAAGATCACATCATGGGAGAGTGAGGTGAACCACATAGCTACCGGTAGAGCCCTCAGCCCCGGGGATGAACTACTCCCTCCTCATCATAGGAGACAGCAAGGTTGATGGAGATGGCGGTGAGGTCGATGGAGACGGCGGAGACGGTGATGGAGACCGATGGAGATGGCTCCGGGGGCACTTCCCCGTCCCGGCTGGGTGCCGGAACAGAGACTTCTGTCCCCCGAAATTCGTTGGTGGCGGCGGCGGAACTGCGGAACTCTTTCTGGAAAATTGCCGACTCCCCTAGGGTTTTCCGTCCCGAGGCTTTATATAGGTGAAGGGGCATCGTCAGGGGGCTGCCAGGGTGGCCTCACACATAGGGGGTGCGGCCAGGGCCTGGGCCACGCCGCCCTGGTGTGTGGGCAGCCCCTGGCCCCCCTCCGGCTCTCGTTTGGTCCTCGTCCTTCGTCCGGGAAAAATAAGACTTCTAGAACTTGTTTTGTCTAATTCCGAGAATATTTCTTGTGTAGCTTTTCTGAAACACAAAAACAGCAGAAAAGAGGGAACTGGCACTGTGGCATCTTGTCAATAGGTTAGTTCCAGAAATCGCATAAAAATGCCACGAAGTGTAACGAAACACAAGACAAATGGTGTAAAAACAAGCATGGAGCATCAAAAATTATAGATACGTTTGAGACGTATCAGCATCCGCAAGCTTAACTCCTGCTCGTCCTCGAGTAGGTAAGTGATAACAAAATAAATAATTTTTGAGGTGACATGCACCATCACAATCTTGATCATCTATGTAAGCGTTGTGCGCTGGGATCAAAAGAACTTAAAACATGGGCATGAAAGATATGATCTCGATAGGAGAAACTTAGCAACCATGTTATAACATGAAAATGAGCACAAACAAAAGATTATGAAAATGAAACAATGAAAGTCAAACGTGTGTTCAAATCATATGGAAAAACATACAAATGGTTTTCAGCTTGTCCCTCATAGAATAGCAAAACATAAATGCATAGGACACCTTCAAGTTTAAGAGGGCGACTAGATACAAATAATTTAAGAACAAGTGAAACCATGATTATGAATCAATCAATGAAAACTTTGGGACAATGCACATTATACTCAGAATGACAACTATGCTCTCTTAATGGTGCATAAAGATAGAAGGTGGTGACTCAACATAAAAGTAAAAGAAATGCCCTTCGCGGAGGGAAGCAGTGATTAAACATGTGCTAGAGCTTTTCATTTGTAAAACAGAGAGATAAAAATTGGTTTTGAGAGGTGGTTGTCTTTGTCAACGACTGGCAATGGGGTTCTTACTATCTTCCATACAAAAATGAAGCAAGTTTTTGAGAGAGAGATTGGCACTTTTGTGCTCTTTTATAAAGCTTGGCACTCCTCCCCACCTTTTTTCCTTTCTCAAACCATGGCTAACCGATTCCATCGGGTGCCCACCAACATTCACATACCATGGAGGAGTGCATTTTTTTCTTCCTTTTTTTCTCCTTTTTTTTGGAATAAGCAATATGGAAGATAGCAAATCCAACCACTACGTCCCCATGAGCTGAAAACAGTGTCACAAAACGAGAAGTATTTTGAAGGTTTTGAAAGGTAGCACATGAAAATTTACTTTGGAATGGCTTACAAATACCATGCATAGGAATTTATAGTGGACACTTTGGCAAACTTGGTTTTTAGGAGTTGGATGCACGAGTAGAGCTCATACTCAGTACAAGGTGAGGGCTAGCAAAAGACTGGGAGCGACCAACTAAGAGAGCAATAATGGCCATAATCATGCAAAGCGACAAAGCGATATTAAAAGAAGCATAAGATGGTATCAAAAGTCAAAAACTAAATGATCATAGAGGCTATTGGTGACTTTGTATGAGTCTAACATGTGGGAGCATGCGCCAAGTCAACCCAAATAAAGCATCAAGGAGAAAACCAAAATAATGCTTCCAAACAATAAAAACAACGCATGATTTTTTCAAAGGCTCATTAAGCAATCTCAGTTATTTGAGACAAGTCATGCTACAGAAAATCCACTAAGCATACTATCAAAAAGACATCAAGCATGACATGAAAAAGCCTAAGCCGCAGTCTACACAAGCTCCTTCTTGTACCACTTTTTTTGCATAAAGCTTTTTCTCTTTTCCAACACCATTCAAACTTTTTTAATCCAACTCTTTTGAGGAAAACCAACATGGTCCAGAGGCAAAAAATACACCTTGATAAATAAATATAAGAAGATCTGAATGAAAATCAAGGCAAAAACAAAAACCAAAAGCAGTAGCAGAAAAACAAGAACACGGTTTTTGATAAGAGTGAAAACTAGAGCGTTCTTGGCAAATGAAAAGCAAGGCAACTTCTCCAAAAGAAATTTGTTGGGGTCCAACCATTTATTGCAGCAAACAAACTAAACTAATAAAGAAAACTAAAACAACTGACGCTCCAAGAAAAACACATAGTGCATGAAGCAATAAAAATATAGTGTTTTGAAAGGTGACCTAATTTTTACCGATGAAGAAGGGGTGTCTCGGGGGCATCCCCAAGCTTTGATGCATGTACTTCTTGGATATTTCTTGGGGTAATGCATGGGCATCCCCAAGCTTGAGCTTTTGTCCATTCTTCAACTCATCTCATCATTCTCCAATCCCTACACTTGAAAACTTCCTTCATACAAAACTAAACACAAATCTATTAGCAACATTAGTGTAGGATAACATATAATCAACCTCTTTTTGCTTTAGGTTTCAACCCAAAACCACCACATATATAGTATATACTACTGTAGCAACTTCCCCAAAAGTTCCGTGATCAAAAGAACTTGAAAGGAAAGCGATAAAGCGGCAAACACAAATATTGGCAGAAATCTGTCAAAACAGAACAGCTGACAAAGGCCGATTTTTTAAGGTGTTTTCTGTTGCTCAAATCAAAAAGTGTTCAACTAATGAAAGTTTGGATATAACCTGGGGCATATGCAAAAGAAATCGCAGGTCCAAAAGATATACATAGAATTTTCATGAATTTTTACGGGGCAGCACCGAAAACAGTTTCAGGATAGCAACATCCCCAAATCTTTACCTCACTCAAATTAGAGGCTTCTCTTGGCACAACAATAAAATAAAAAGGATAAGGAGCGGTCATTACAGTAGTAATGACTTCCAAGACTCAAATAAAATAAAAATTACTGAAAAGAAAACATTGGGTTATCTCCCAAGAGTGCTTTTCTTTAATGCCTTTGAGCTAGGCGCAGTAATTTGCAAAGATGCTCATGTGGGCGCCATAAAAGAGCTTAAGGCAAATGCGCTATATTGGAACTTAAAGCAAAAGAGAGCATCAAAAAGCAAATATGAAACACATTTAAATCTAAACCACTTCCTATGAAAAATAGTCTTGTAAAGAGACAAGTCATGAAAGCGCAAAGCAAAAAGCATAGGAAGGCAAAACAAGTACAACTTCAAAGATTGCAATATAAAGAGGGGAAACTCAATATTATTGAGATCCATCAAACCATGTTTCCCTCTCTCATAATAACTTTCAGTAGCATCATGAATAGAACTAACAATATAACTATCACATAAAGCATCCCTATCATGAGCCACATGCATAAAAGGATTAATACTCCCCACATGAACAATCGTAGTAGGAGCAGATTCAACAGAATAATTATTCTCATCACCATAATCATCAAAAACAGGAGGCATATTGTAATCATAACTATTTTTCTCCTCAACAGTAGGTGAACTGAAAATATTATACCCATCATCATAACCATCATAAACTAGAGGTTTAGTATCATTACAAGCTAGAAAACAACTATTTCGCAAAGCATATTCATCAAACATATCATCATAAGAAGGAACATGGATAGTACTGATGGTACAACAATTATTAACCTTAGAATTGGTACCAAAAAGATTTTCAATATCAAAAGTAGAGTGCTTTTCCCAATCATGATCACTAACATAGATAACAGGCATAGGAACATCATCCCAATCAGAATTATCATAATCTATAGCAGGATCATAACACTTAGGGGAAGATACCATGTCCTCTCGCCTTTTACTCCTCTTCTTCTTCTTCTTCATACTCTTCTTACTCTCTCCTTTAGGAGGAAGAGACTTGAAGGGCATCTTCTCCACATAATCTGTTTTGCTGACAGAAACAACAGAAGAAACTTTGGAGGATTCCTCCTCTCTATTAATAAGATAAAAACATCTATCAGTCCTGTCATAGCTTGGCAAAATATCAAGTTTTATAAGATTTTGTATGTAAGTATTTGCAAGGCAATCTTTAGCACAATACACACGACAACCACGAAGGGTACTATTAATATCAACATCTCTCATATCAACCAAAGAAATCTTTCTAGATATTGATACGTCTCCAACGTATCTATAATTTTTTATGCTCCATGCTTGTTTTTACACCATTTGCCTACTGTTTCGTTACACTTCGTGGCACTTTTATGCATTTTCCGAAACTAACCTATTAACAAGTCGCCACAGTGCCAGTTCCCTGTTTTCTGCTGTTTTTGTGTTTCAGAAGTGCTACACAGGAAATATTCTCGGAATTGGACAAAACAAGTTCCTAAAGTCTTATTTTTCCCGGAAGCTTCCAGTGATCCGAAGAGGAGACGGAGAGGGGCCACAGGCCACCCTCACACCAGGGCGGCGCGGCCCAGTCCCTGGCCGCGCCCCTATGTGTAAGGATGCCTGGGTCCACTTCTGACGCTGCCCCTTCACCTATAAAGACCCCCCAACAGGAAAAACCTAAGGACCCGATCAATTTTCTAGAACACATCGCGATCCGCCACCGCCGTCGACCCGAAGATCGGGAGGGTCCAGAAGCTCTTCTCGGCACCCTGCCAGAGAGGGGAATCACCACCGGAGGTCTTCTTCATCGCCATGCTTGCCTCCGGAGCGATGAGTGAGTAGTCTACCTTGGACTATGGGTCCATAGAAGTAGCTAGATGGTTGTCCTCTCCACCATGTGCTTCATGTTTACATCTCATGAGCTACCCTACATGATTGAGATCACCGTTATGTAATTCTACATGTTTGGTTTGTTGGGATCCGATGAATATTGGTGTTATGATTGAGTTGCTATACTGAAATATATCTTATGTTATCTCTATGTTGTTTATGATCTTGCATGCTCTTCGTTGTTAGTAGCTATCTTGGCCGAGTAGTTGCTAGTGACTCCAAGAGGGGGTATTTATGCTCGATAGTGGGTTCATGCCTCTATTTAACCTGGGGGAGTGACAGAAACCTCTAAGGTTGTAGATGTGCTGTTGCTACTAGGGAGAAAATAACATTCATATGCTCTAGGGCATATGCTTTGTTTACATTACACACTTTGCTTAATGCAATTATCTGTTGTTCGCAACTTAATACTCATGGGGTGTTCGGATGATATCCCCGTGAGTGGATTATTAGTCATAGATGCAGTTGGATGGCGGTCTATGTATTTTGTTGTAATGCCCAGAGTAAATCGCATAGTGATCTTCTTGACATATCACGTTTATCTTTATTCTATCAATTGCCCAACTGTAATTTGTTTACCCAGCATGTGTTATTTTATGGAGAGACACCACTAGTGAACTGTGGATCCCGGTCCTATTTCCATCATATTGCTATCACCTGTTTACTTTACTCGCACTGTTTACTTTACTCGCATACTTTCACTGCTTTCCACTCGATACGCTCATACCCTTTGTTTCAAGCAAACCGGTGAGATTGACAAACTCATCGCAAGTTGGGAACAAAGTATTTGGTTGTGTTGTGTGCAGGTTCCACGTTGCTGCTAGCAAAGCAAAGCTTGGACGAGGTGCCATATATAAATTGTCCGAAGCTGTCGCGAAGCTTGCAAGCATCACCTTCAGTCGTTTGTCTCTCATCTCCTGAACGATAAACCTTGGTTTCTTAACTGAGGGAAAATCTTGCTGCTATATTCATCACACCTTCCTCTTGGGGTTCCCAACGGGCTGGTCATCAACCACGCATCAAGCTATTTTCTGGCGCCATTGCCGGGGAGGAAGTAGAAGACTTCTGCGAGGGGAGTTTTTCGCACGCACATCCTTTACTTTGTTATTGTTTTGTTTTGCTTTACTTTATTTATTTTACCTGCATCGTTTTTTATCAAAAACCCAAAAAAAATAGAATCCTTGGTAGTTGTTTTTACTTGTCTGCTTTTAGTTTTGCTGAAATGGCTAATCCTGAAAACACCAAGCTGTGTGACTTTACTAGTATGAACAATAGTGATTTTATTTGCACTCCTATTGCGCCACCTGCTCCTGCTGCAAACTTTTATGAGATTAAGCCTGCTTTATTGAACCTTGTTATGAAAGAGCAATTCTCTGGTGCTAGTACTGAAGATGCTGCAGCTCATCTCAACAATTTTGTTGAGCTATGTGAGATGCAGAAATATAAGGATGTAGAAAGTGATATTATTAAGCTCAAGCTGTTTCCTTTTTCTTTGAGAGGAAAAGCTAAAGATTGGTTGCTGTCTTTGACTAAGAATAGTATTGATTCATGGACTAAGTGTAAGGATGCTTTTATTGGTAGATACTATCCTCCTGCTAAAATTATATCTTTGCGTAGCAATATTATGAAGTTTAGTCAGTTTGATAATGAACATGTTGCTCAAGCGTGGGAAAGAATGAAATCTATGATAAAGAATTGCCCCACTCATGGACTGACTACTTGGATGATTGTCCAAACTTTTTATGCAGGACTGAATTTTTCTTCAAGGAACCTATTGGATTCAGCTGCTGGAGGCACGTTTATGTCCCTTACCTTGGGCGCCACAACAAAGCTACTTGACAACATGATGGTAAATTACTCCGAATCGCACGCCGAGAGAGCTCCACAAGGTAAGAAGGTAAATTCTGTTGAGGAAACCTCTTCCTTGAGTGATAAGATTGATACCATTATGGCTATGCTTGCTAATTATAGGACTCATATTGATCCTAATAATGTTCCTTTAGCCTCTTTGGTTGCTCAAGAAGAGCATGTTGATGTGAACTTCATTAGAAACAATAATGCTTATAGGAATAATTTTGCTAGTAACAATTACAGGTCGTTTCCCTCTAATGGTGAAAATGGCTATCTTGGTAGACCTAAAATGCCTAGTGAAGAGAGGTTTTTAGAACTTGAAAGGGCTACCAAGAATTTTATGCAAATGCAATATGAGCAAAATAAGTTGTTTACTAAGACTATGGAGGAGCAATCAGCTCTGTTGAGGACTATTAGTCATCAACTTGAAAATTTAAACAAAGCTATTCCTGAGTTGCAAGCTAAGGTTTCCAAAGCCGAAACTGATATTTCATCTTTGTCTAATGTGCAATCCTCTTTAGTTAATAGAATGTCTGCTAAGCCTGATCCGTTTGCTACTGCTAATGCTATTCAAGTTGGAATTGATGAAAATATTAGATTGTTAGCAGAATTGCATGCTAGATGGGAAAGAGAGGATGAGATTACTACGAATATGAAAGTTTGTACTATTACTACCTCTGATGATGTTGTTCCTAATGCTAGCAATCCTCTTACTTTGATTGGTGTAGAGAAAACTCCCACTCCTTGTGTTAAAAAGCCTAAAACTGCCAAAACTTTTTCTCAAAAGAGTGCTGAAATTTTTTGGAGTGTAGGAGATGATAGCTCTACTTCCTTTAATGATTTTGATATTGATGGCTGCAATATATCTGAAGTTATTTTGTTCTTGCAAAAGCTTGCTTTGACTCCCAATGCTAGTTCTTTAAATGTTGCTTTTACTAAGCATATTACCAATGCTCTCATGAAAATTAGGGATGAAAAGTTGCAACAAAAAGCCTCTGTTCCCAAGAAGTTAGAAGATGGTTGGGAACCCATCATTGATATGCATGTTAATGGTTTTGATTGCCATGCTTTATGTGATCTAGGTGCTAGTATTTCTATCATGCCTAGAAAGATTTATGACATGCTTGACTTACCACCGTTTGAAAAGTGTTACTCCCTCCATCCCAGTTTTAAGGGCATAATTCACAAATCATGCAATCCCAAAATACCCCCATCTTCTAGGCATATTAGCATTTAAGGTGCTTAATTAGCAGCTTTGCATGAGCAAATTTTGCATTTCCAAGACCAAACAACCAATGCATGCGCTTTTTTATTAATTAATGGGTCTTTAAATGAGAGAAAGAGGCAAATCTCACCACCAATCATAGATCACCTAGGGCCAAGAGATTTGCAAATTGTGCCCTTAAAACCGGGATGGAGGGAGTATTATGATGTTCCTATTGCTGATGTTGCTAAGAAGAAACCTTTGGGAAGAATTAATGATGTTCTTATTGTGGTTAACAATACCTTGTTCCCATTGATTTTCTCGTTATGGATGTTGAATGCCATGCTTCATGTCCTATTATGTTGGGAAGACCCTTTCTTCGAACTGTAGGTGCCATCATTGATATGAGAGAAGGCACCATTGAATATCAATTTCCACTCAAGAAAGGTATGGAACACTTCCCTAGGAAAAGGAAGAAATTACTTTTTGACTCTATTCTTAGAGCAAATTATGAGCTTGATGCTTTATCACTTGATGTTACTTGATTCGCAATTTTCTGCGCCTAGCTCAAAGGCTTTAAAGAAACGCACTCTTGGGAGATAACCCAATGTTTTTATTTTCAGTACTTTTTCTTTTATTTGAGTCTTGGAAGTCATTACTACTGTAATGACCACTCCTTATCCTTTTTATTTCATTGTTGTGCCAAGAGAAGCCTCTAATTTGAGTGAGGTAAAGATTTGGGGATGTTGCTGTCCTGAAACTGTTTTCGGTGCTGCACCGTAAAAATTTGTCTAAATTCTCTGTATATCTTTTGGACCTGAGATTTCTTGTGCATATGCCCCAGGTTATATCCAAACTTTCGTTAGTTGAACACTTTTTGATTTGAGCAACAGAAAACCCCTTAAAAATTCGGCCTTTGTCAGTTGTTCTGTTTTGACAGATTTCTGCCAATATTTGTGTTTGCCGCTTTATCGCTTTCTTTTGAGTTCTTTTGATCACGGAACTTTTGGGGAAGTTGCTACAGTAGTATATGCTATATATGTGGTGGTTTTAGGTTGAAACCTGAAGCAAAAAGACGTTGATTATATGTTATGCTACACTAATGTTGCTAATAGATTTGTGTTTAGTTTTGTATGAAGGAAGTTTTCAAGTGTAGGGATTGGAGAATGATGAGATGAGTTGAAGAATGGACAAAAGGTCAAGCTAGGGGATGCCCATGCATCACCCCAAGAAATATCCAAGAAGTACAAGCATCAAAGCTTGGGGATGCCCCCCGAGGCACCCCTTCTTCATCGGCAAAAATCAGGTCACCTTTCAAGACACTATATATTTATTACTTCATGCACTATGTGTTTTTCTTGGAGCGTCAGTTGTTTTAGTTTTCTTTATTAGTTTAGTTTGTTTGCTGCAATAAATGGTTGGACCCCAACAAATTTCTTTTGGAGAAGTTGCCTTGCTTTTCATTTGCTAAGAACGCTCCAGTTTTCACTCTTATCAAAAAACCGAGTGTTCTTCTTTTTCTGCTACTGCTTTTGGTTTTCGTTTTCGCCTTGATTTGCGTTCAGACCTTGTCATATCTTTTCATAAAGGTGTATTTTTGCCTCTAATCTTTATTAGTTTTCATCAAAAGAGGTGTTTATAAAAAGTTTGAATGGTGTTGGAAAAGAGAAAAAGCTTTATGCAAAAAAAGTGGTACATGAAGGAGCTTGTGTAGACTGCGGCTTAGGATTTTTCATGTCATGCTTGATGTCTTTTTGATAGTATGCTTAGTGGTTTTGCTGTAGCATGACTTGTCTCAAATAACTGAGATTGCTTAATGAGCCTTTGAAAAAAATCATGCGTTGTTTTTATTATTTGGAAGCATTATTTTGGTTTTCTCCTTGATGCTTTATTTGGGTTGACTTGGCGCATGCTCACACATGTTAGACTCTTACAAAGTCGCCAATAGCCTCTATGATCATTTAGTTTTTGACTTTTGATACCATCTTATGCTTCTTTTAATGTCGCTTTGCATGATTATGGCCATTATTGCTCTCTTAGTTGGTCGCTCCCAGTCTTTTGCTAGCCCTCGCCTTGTACTGAGTATGAGCTCTACTCGTGCATCCAACTCCTAAAAACCAAGTTTGACAAAGTGTCCACCATACATACCTACTAGCAATTTGCTATTCCAAGTAAATTTGACTTGCTTTTATTTTCTCTTCAAATTAAACTCTTACTAGTGTTATGCGAAAATTGGTCAGTAAAGCTCTCACGAACCGGAAGGCACACTTTACTTTTTCCTGTTCTTAAAAATTTGACATTGTGGTCTCTTATGTTGAGTTTTTATGCTTGCAAGTTGTAAGTTGGAGACTAGCCCAGCCATGCAGTCATGGGCAAGCTTTTAACATTGCACTTCTTATTTGAGTTGATATCGTGATCTTTTGTTTATGGATGCCCGCGGTGTTAAATGAATTGGGAATCTTGCGGGGATCATGGAGTTTGTATATGTGTTAGGGAAGTGCCTGGGCCGCCAATCTAAGCCATGCATAATTCATGGTGGAAATTTGCAGCATACCCATAGTGGACATTCGACGACGCATCTCAAAATAAAAAGCTATACAATTGGTAAATAAAAGAGATGTCGAGGTGTTCATTGTCTACTTGTCCTGTCATTTTGATGTGGGCTTGTTCCATGTCATCGGGCACGGAGGTACCCCGTTGGCGGTTCTCGATGATACATATATACTTACAATGACAAGAGCCGTGCTTGGGACTCTAAGTTGAGTAGCATGAGGTTTGGGTACTCGTATTCACGGGACACGAGGTTTTCAACTTATGATTTGTCAAGCATATGCATCATAATTGTTCTCGCATTAACTTTAACCATTCAAGGTGCTTATGATGGGGGGCAATGAGAGCTCAAAGCCGGTAAGTACCATAATTTTTGAAGGTTATAAAACTTGCAATCACTGCTTCCCTCCGCGAAGGGCCTTTCTTCTACTTTTATGTTGAGTCACCACCTTCTATCTTTATGCACCATTAAGAGAGCAAACTTGTCATTCTTAGTATAATGTGCATTGTCCCAAAGTTTTCATTGATTGATTCATATTGTTGGTTTCACTTGTTCTCAAATTATTTGTATCTAGTCGCCCTCTTAAACTTGAAGGTGTCCTATGCATTTATATTTTGCTCTCCATGAAGGACAAGCTGAAAACCACTTGTATGTTTTTCCTTATGATTTGAACACACGTTTGACTTTCATTGTTTCATTTTCATGATCTTTTGTTTGTGTTCATTTACATGTTTATAACATGGTTGCTAAGTTTCTATTGTCAAGATTATATCTTTCATGCCCATGTTTTAAGTTCTTATGATCCCAGCTCACAATGCTTACATATGTGATCAAGATTGTGTAGGTGCATGTCACCTCAAAAATTATTTCTTTTGTTATCACTTACCTACTCGAGGACGAGCAGGAGTTAAGCTTGGGGATGCTTGATACGTCTCCAACGTATCTATAATTTTTGATGCTCCATGCTTGTTTTTACACCATTTGCCTACTGTTTCGTTACACTTCGTGACACTTTTATGCATTTTCCGGAACTAACCTATTAACAAGTCGCCACAGTGCCAGTTCCCTGTTTTCTGCTATTTTTGTGTTTCAGAAGTGCTACACAGGAAATATTCTCGGAATTGGACGAAACAAGTTCCTGAAGTCTTATTTTTACTGGAAGCTTCCAGTGATCCGAAGAGGAGACGGAGAGGGGCCACAGGCCACCCTCACACCAGGGCGGCGCGGCCCAGCCCCTGGCCGCGCCCCCTATGTGTGAGGATGCCTGGGTCCACTTCTGACGCTGCCCCTTCGCCTATAAAGACCCCCCGACGGGAAAAACCTAAGGACCCGATCAATTTTCCAGAACACATCGCGATCTGCCGCCGCCGTCGACCCGAAGATCGGGAGGGTCCAGAAGCTCTTCCCGGCACCCTGCCGGAGAGGAGAATCGCCACCGGAGGTCTTCTTCATTGCCATCTTACCTCCGGAGCGATGAGTGAGTAGTCTACCTTGGACTATGGGTCCATAGCAGTAGCTAGATGGTTGTCCTCTCCACCATGTGCTTTATGTTTAGATCTCATGAGCTACCCTACATGATTGAGATCACCGTTATGTAATTCTACATGTTTGGTTTGTTGGGATCCGATGAATATTGGTGTTATGATTGAGTTGCTATACTGAAATATATCTTATGTTATCTCTATGTTGTTTATGATCTTGCATGCTCTCCGTTGTTAGTAGCTATCTTGGCCGAGTAGTTGCTAGTGACTCCAAGAGGGGGGTATTTATGCTCGATAGTGGGTTCATGCCTCTATTTAACCTGGGGGAGTGACAGAAACCTCTAAGGTTGTAGATATGCTGTTGCTACTAGGGAGAAAACAACATTCATATGCTCGAGGGCATATGCTTTGTTTACATTACACACTTTGCTTAATGCAATTATCTGTTGTTCGCAACTTAATACTCATGGGGTGTTCGGATGATATCCCCGTGAGTGGATTATTAGTCATAGATGCAGTTGGATGGCGGTCTATGTATTTTGTTGTAATGCCCAGAGTAAATCGCATAGTGATCTTCTTGACATATCACGTTTATCTTTATTCTATCAATTGCCCAACTGTAATTTGTTTACCCAGCATGTGTTATTTTATGGAGAGACACCACTAGTGAACTGTGGATCCCGGTCCTATTTCCATCATATTGCTATCACCTGTTTATTTTACTCGCACTGTTTACTTTACTCGCATACTTTCACTGATTTCCACTCGATACGCTCATACCCTTTGTTTCAAGCAAACCGGTGAGATTGACAACCTCATCGCAAGTTGGGAACAAAGTATTTGGTTGTGTTGTGTGCAGGTTCCACGTTGCTACTAGCAAAGCAAAGCTTGCACGAGGCGCCATATATAAATTGTCCAAAGCTGTCGCGAAGCTTGCAAGCATCACCTTCAGTCGTTTGTCTCTCCTCTCCTGAACGATAAACCTTGGTTTCTTAACTGAGGGAAAATCTTGCTGCTATATTCATCACACCTTCCTCTTGGAGTTCCCAACGGGCTGGTCATCAACCACGCATCAGATATCTCTTCACAATTCAAAAACAAAGTAAGCTCATCATACTGATTGAAAGTAATCTTATCATCACAATACAAATCTGTGGTACTCGTTCGATTAATTGGGCATTGAAAATTAAAGTGACCCTTTTCACTGCAAAATTCACAAAGAAAAGGATAAAGCTCACAAACCCTTTCACCAAGCACATCTAGATTCTTGAGCCACATACTGGTTTCTTTATTTGCGTGGGTGATGCAATAATCTTCCTTGTTGTAACTCTGTTCACAAGGTCTATGTATTCCACAAAAATTAACATGCTTATAAGAAATAGTACTTTTAGAAGTTTGAGCATGTTTATTGCAATCATCAATAACAATATCACTTTCTATGCAAGTTCCCTTAAAAGGTTCATGATACACGTCCCTATTTCCTTTAGGAACATTCATATGGGAAGCAAAGGCTTTAAAGCAATCAACCATAATTTGAGGATCAAGACCATATTTAGCACTAAGCTCTTGAAAATTAGCAGTTTCAGCGAAAGACTTAATGCAATCAAACTCGTAATTCATACCTGATCCTTTACCTTTGTCGCTATCCCAACCTTCAATATTGTTTTGAATTGTTTCAAGCAGACCCCACTTGGTGTCGACATCCTTGCTTATGAAAGACCCATCAAAGCATGCATCTAGATAGTCCTTGTAATATCCTGAAAGCCTTGCATAAAAATTATTAATAACAATATTACGGGGAAGATCATGAATAGGACATTTGTGCATTAGTAACTTCAATCTTCCCCACGCTTGGGCAATGCTTTCTCCCTCATGCGGATGAAAATTATAAATGTAGTTTCTATCTTTATAAACCTGACTAGAAGGATAAAATTTAGAATAAAAGAGATGTACAATTTCCTCCTAGTCAATAGATGGACCATCCTTTAGTGTTCTATACCATTCCTCAGCTCTGCCTTTCAGTGAAAAAGAGAATAGCTTCTTCTTAACTTGGTTCATTGAAATACCTGCACACTGGAACAACTCGCATAATTCATGTATAAAAAGCAAATGATCACCAGGATGGACAGTTCCATCTCCTAAATAGCAGTTATCCCTGACACGTTCAACAATGTTCGTAGGTATTTTAAAAGGATGAGGAGCACAAGCATCATTAGAAACATCACATATGGGAGATAAAATATTATCAGAACAAACTTTCTCCACTAAAGCTGGGGAACTAAAAATATCATACTTAACAAAACCAGCTTCCCCAAGCTTAGACTTTTCCATAGCATTAGCAATAACGGGATTCAAAGCATTTGTACTAATAACATTGCTATGCGAAATAAGCTCCAAAGGATTTTCAATTTTCTCATCAAATCTAAACTTAGGAAAAAGACTAAAGAACTCTTTACTTTCCATTAAGCCTAACTAGTGAAAATAAAAACAAGAAAGAAAAAGATATAATTGCAGAATCTAAAGGAAATAACTTCGAGCACTCACACAGGAGGATGCGAGTACCTTTTACCTTACCTCCCCGGCAACGGCGCCAGAAAAGAGCTTGATGTCTACGCACGCGTCTGTTCTTGTAGACAGTGTTGGGCCTCCAAGTGCAGAGGTTTGTAGAACAGCAACAAGTTTCCCTTAAGTTCACCCAAGGTTTATCGAACTCAGGGAGGAAGAGGTCAAAGCTATCCCTCTCAAACAACCCTGCAATTACGATACAGAAAGTCTCTTGTGTCCCCAACACACGCAATACACTTGTTAGATGTATAGGTGCACTAGTTCGGCGAAGAGATAGTGAAATACAAGTGGTATAGATGATTATAAGTAGTAAATACAATCTGGAATAAAAATGGCAGCAAGCAAACAAGTAACAAAACTGCGAGTAAACAGTGTGCAAAGCTTGGAAACAAGGCCTAGGGATCATACTTTCACTAGTGGACACACTCCCAACAAATATAACATAATTGAACAAATAAATAACTCCTCTTCACTATGCTACTCGGAATTACTCTCCTATTGAATAACACTAATCATTGCATAGTGGCTACAGAAGCACCCCTTAAAGTTCATCAAGTACTTGACAAACACCGCTCATAGAGATATCCAAATCAAATCACAACTCAAGATAAATATTATTGCAACTTAGACCAAGTACTAACACGGTGCACACACTGTCAACATTACACCATGAAAGGAGGAATAGATCACTTCAATACTATCATAGTGATAATTATTCTCATAATCCATAAGAGATCACAATCGTAGCCTAGACCAAGTACCACCATGATGCACACACTGTCACCGTTACACCATGGCAGGAGGAATAGATTACTTTAATAACACCACTAGAGTACACATAATGATGAAGAGTAGCATCTACTTATTCAACATGATACAAAGCTCACGATCACATAAAGATCACATCATAGGAGAGAGAGGTGAACCACATAGCTACCGGTAGAGCCCTCAGCCCCGGGGATGAACTACTCCCTCCTCATCATAGGAGACAGCAAGGTTGATGGAGATGGCGGTGAGGTCGATGGAGACGGCAGAGACGGTGATGGAGACCGATGGAGATGGCTTCGGGGGCACTTCCCCGTCTCGGCCGGGTGCCGGAACAGAGACTTTTGTCCCCCGAAATTCACCGGTGGCGGCGGAGGAATTGCGGAACTCTTTCTGGAAAATTACCGACTCCCCTAGGGTTTTCCGTCCCGAGGCTTTATATAGGCGAAGGGGCGTCGTCAGTGGGCTGCCAGGGTGGCCTCACACATAGGGGGCACGGCTAGGGCCTGGGCCACGCCGCCCTGGTGTGTGGGCAACCCCTGGCCCCCCTCCGGCTCTCGTTTGGTCCTCGTCCTTCGTCCGGTAAAAATAAGACTTCTGGAACTTGTTTCGTCCAATTCCGAGAATATTTCCTGTGTTCCTTTTCTGAAACACAAAAACAGCAGAAAACAAGGAACTGGCACTGTGGCATCTTGTCAATAGGTTAGTTCCGGAAATCGCATAAAAATGCCACGAAGTGTAACGAAACACAAGGCAAATGGTGTAAAAACAAGCATGGAGCATCAAAAATTATAGATACGTTTGAGACGTATTAGATACCACTCCTCAGCTCTGCCTTTCAGTGATAAAGAGAATATCTTCCTCTTAACCTGGCTTGATGAAATACCTGCACACTTGAACAACTCGCATAATTCATGTATAAAGAGTAAAGGATCGCCCGGATGGATAGTTCCATCTCCTGAATAGCAGTTATTCATAACACGTTCAACAATTTTCATAGGTATTTTAAAAGGATCTATTTGAGCAGGTGGTGGTGGTTCATCTACATCCGCAACAGTGGTATTAGTGTTCCCAAATAGAAACCAAATGGATAACTCTCCATGGCAAGATACAAAAAATAAAAGACAGAAATAAAAACAATACTCACAGCGACAGTTACCTTTACCAATTCGACTCTTCAATAGCGCTTCACTCCCCGGCAGCGGCGCCAGAAAATAGTCTTGATGACCCACAAGTATAGGGGGTGTATCGTAGTACTTTTGATAAATAAGAGTGTCGAACCCAACGAGGAGCAGAAGGTGTTGACAAGCGGTTTTGATCAAGGATTCACTGTAAATACTAGCAAACGGGTTTTCAGGGGTATTTGGTAATGCAAGTAAATTAAGTACGAGTAAATAAAAGACAATAATAGTAATTGCTGCAAGTGGCCCAATCCTTTCTAGAGCAAAGGACAAGCCGGTTGTGTAACTTATAATGACCAAACGTTTTTGAGGACACACGGGAGTTTCTGTCAAGTGCTTTCGCTTCATACTGCTAAATAACCTTTATTGGTTTGATAAGTGTTATGGGGGTGAACCTGTGCTAGCGCACTACCCTTACTAGGATAAATACACACTTGTGATTATACCCCTTGCAAGCATCCGCAACTACAAGAAAGTAATTAAGATAAATCTAACCACAGCCTTAAACTCTAAGATCCTACGCTCCCTGGTGCAATGGTTTCCCAACGGAGGTTTAGGGTTATGTCACAACAGCAACCCCACAATTGGTAGCCAAATACACAATGCATCTCACTAGGCCCATAAATGGTGAAGTATCATGTAGTCGACGTTCACATGACACCACTAGTGAAATAGCACCACAACAAATAAATATCAAACCATTAAATATTACTCAATATAATTCCACTACTAACATCTTGACTTCTCCCATGTCCTCAAGAACTAAACGAACTACTCACAGGACATCATATGGATCATAATCAGAGGTGAAATAATGGTAAATAACAATCTGAACATAAACCTTAATTCAACGGTTCCACTCAATAGCATCAACCACAAGAGTAATCAACACCGGGAAAGTTTCCCCTAAGAATTTGACAAGATTCAACTCAAGATGTTATAGCGGGATGGCATGCTGACGGTGGAGATGAAGGTGCTGGTGATGAGGATGATGATGATGATCCCAATGAAGTCCAGCGCGATGATGATGACGATGGCGACGATCTCCCCTCTCCGGGAAGGAATTTCCCTGACAGATTTCTGTCTATTGGAGAGCTTTTCTCTCTCTGGTGTTTTCCGCCCCGCAGAGGCGGCGGTGTCTATCTCTGAGACCCCCTAACTTAGGTTTTCGGGGATGATGAAATACGCAAAGGGGCGATGGCAGTAGTGGGCCAGGGTGGCCACACCACAGGCCGGCGAGGCCAGGGGTGGGCCCGCGCCCCCTGGTGGTGTGCCCACCCTGTGGCTCCTCTCGTCTCCTCCTTCTGGCTCCTTCAGTCTTCTGGTGAAATATAATTTTCTAGTATTTTTCTGGAATTTCCTGATCTTCCAAAATATGGTGTCTTGACGGTCCTTTTTCCAGCAGAATCCTGACTCCGGCAGCAAATCCTCCAATGATCATCAAACATGTAAAAATAGAGGAAACAACATGAGTATCATCTCTAAATGTGAAATATATCAATGAATAACAGTTAATTATGATACAAAATAGTGATGCAAAATGGACGTATCATTGCTTCTTTTATTTGAGCTTATGTCTGGTTTGAAAATTAACTTTTCAAAGAGTGAGATTTTTGTTTTGGGGGGTGACAACTCGATTGTACAGTTTTATTCTGAACTTTTTAATTGTAATGTTGGGAGCCTGCCCATGAAGTATCTGGGGGTTTTGGTCACTTTTTCTCAGTTAAAAAATGTTGATTGGGATTTTTTGGATGCGAAAATGCTTAAAAAGCTTGATGCCTGGGTGTGTGATGCCGCCACCTCGGGAGGGAGACTTACTATGTTAGACGCTTGTCTTTCAGGTATTCCTTCGTATTATATGGCTATGTACTTACTTAGTAAGACTTTCATTGATAGGATGGATAAACATAGACATCGATTTTTTTGGGCTGGTAAAAAGAAAAAGAGGCGGTATCACTTAGTCAAGTGGACCAGAATTTGTAGGTCTAGAAGTAAAGGAGGTTTGGGGGTAAAAGATCTTCATAAGCAGAATGTTGCCTTGCTTTTCAAATGGTGGTGGAAGTTAGAAACCCAAGATGGTCTTTGGCAAACTATTGTGAAAGCGAAATATTTTCGTAATAAGTCAGTGGCCTCTGTTAAGGCAAGAATGTCCGATTTCCCTTGTTGGAAAGCAATCATGAAAGTCAAAGATGAATATCTCCTGGGTAGGAAAATTATCTTGCATAAAGGTGATATTGTGCATTTTTGGCTTGATCCCTCGCTTAATAATTCGGCGTTATGTGTGTCCTATCCCGAGCTTTATAATATTTCCCAAGGTCAGGAGTTTACTTTTGAGAGATATGTGAATTCTGGTTTTGATATCCCTTTCAGAAGGAGATTGTCTCAGGTTTTGAGTGTGTAGTGGGAGCAAATTAAGGATAATCTGAGGCGGGTTGCTATTACAGATTCCTGTGATAGGGTGGTTTGGGGCTTGACTGCCAATAAAGTTTTTACTACAAAGTCGTTATACCAAAATCTAGAGAGGAACATTTCTGGTGCTAACAACAAATGGATTTGGAAATCAAATCTTCCTTTGAAAATTAAAATTTTCATGTGGCAACTATTCTGGGATGCTATTTTGACAAGGGATAATCTCAAGAGAAGAGATTGGCCAGGGTCTCCTATCTGTTCCTTTTGTAGTCAGCATGAAACTACTATCCATTTGTTGTTTTCTTGTTCTCATGCTAGGGTGGTTTGGGGTGTTGTGGGAGCCATGATTAAAACTAATTCTTGTCCAGGTTCCCTTTGGCAATGTATGTCTTGGTTTCATGCGTTTTCCCCCATGGTAGGAAATTTTATATGTTGATTCTGTCGGCTGTCTGCTGGGCAATTTGGATTGTCAGAAATCAAATAACCTTTGACAAGAAAGTGGTCAGGTCCCCTATGATAACGGTTTTTGTGATGTGTGCTTTTCTTCGCTATTGGGCAGGTCTTTACAATGAAGTGGATAAGGGCAAGATTGTGGCTGGAGCTGATCAAATGATGCGCAAAGCTTCGGAGTTGGCGTCCCAGGTGGCAGGGGTGTCGAGGGACGGGCATGCGCTTGCTGTCGTAAGAATGCTTCTCACCAATGGCTAGTTTGGAGGTGCTGGTGGCGTTTCTGGTCCGTGGGGTGCTGCTATGTGGATGCTTTTGATCTGCTACTTTGTGTTACTGTGTGTGGTTCTTAACCTGTAATCCTGGACTCGTTGTTTGTTGTAGTTTAGGTGTTAGGTTTTTTGTCCTGTAGTATGATCTTCGATGCCGAGATCATACAGCAGGTTTTCCTACCGGTGTGTGTTGAACTTTGTTTCCTTCTGTTTCCCTCTTCTTTCCTAGCTTTTGTCGTTCTAATCTCAGACTGGTTGTATTTCCGTTGGGGGGAGTAAGTTGGAGCAGTCGTGCGGTTGCTCTTGACACGGTGCGCTATACTTCCACTCCTTGTCGCAGAGAGCCAGAGACATTCTTTTGTTGCAAATAAATTTCTCTGTAGATGGAAAATAACGAAAGATTCGTCGATAACTAAATTGAACAAACAACAAAGTACACTATGTAGGTCATGTCCTTCAACATCTTCCCCTCAAGCCATTGAAAAATCTTCGGACATGTCCACCTTGTTGATGCAAGGCAATGTCCATCGGTATCTTCCCCTTAAGCCATGGTGCATCCCCAAAATGGGTCTTTTGGCCATCATCCATCGTGATATTAGTGGTGGTGGAGAACAAGTCTATATCTGCGTTGGTGCCAGGGTTCCTCGACCCGACCTAGGGGCGCTGAGAGTCGACAAGTAGCAGATCGCTTGTGAAGTGAGAACTCTTTTAACTAGAAAGGTCTGGCCGCCATGGTGGTGTACTTTTCCTTGTCAAGTTGGTAACTTGCCCACAATTTGTGTCCTCATGGTGTTCAAAGTCTACATGCCTTAGCCTCCACACTAAAAGCGGAAGGCCGAGGTATCTCATAGGAAAGGTGGTCTGCTTGGCCAGGAGGTCCTCATGGGTGTTGTATAAGCTATTTTTTCCCACACTTTATGGGAACGATGGAGATATTTTAGGAACCTCATCATATCCATCATAATGTGGAGAGATTTTGGATGTCTTCCTTTTTAGGGGACACAAACACTCCGCATCACCCGCCTATAGAGAGGTCCTCAAAATGGTGTCATGACCGTGGAGCTTATATATATAGAAGCCATGGCGAGTTGCAAATGTTAAAGAATTGCGTTAGGGAAAAGACTATCAAAAGTAGGGATAGAGGGTCTCCTTGCCAAAGGCCACACCAAGAGCAATGGGGGTGGCAAGCTGCACCATTGAGGACATAGGAATATGCAGTCGAGAGTAAGGCGACGATCTAATTGCAAAATCTACTCCGATAATCCCATATCGTAGGAGGTCAAGGTTGTATTTCCAGTTAAAAAGTTGAATGCTCGAATGCTTTGCGCATGTCATGTTTGAACCAAAGTATTTATTAACGAGATATGCATATTGATACTCCCAATAATCATGGTGCAGTTTCGTGTTCAGTTGGACTTCCTCCTCTTCTTATCGTGGTCTACTTTGGTAGGTGGTTCTAACAGGTCAGCGCTATCAGCCGTGGGTAGCAGTGACTTGGCGGGTGTGTCCTGAGACAATAACCTTTCCAAGATCTCGCCTTTCATAGTGGCTCTATTACCATCTCTCGATACGTCTTGTTTTAGCGATCTCCTCCTATTACTTGCGTTTTGCTGGGTAGTCGGTGTTCTGCCCTATAGACTTTTCTTCCTTGGCAACATGTCATATATATGTGGTCATGTGTGCTCTAGGATGAGCTGCTTTGCATCCGAACAATAAGACCTCATTCGATTATTCGGAGGTGGAGGCAGATGGCACGACGATGAGCCAAGAGTTGACGAAGGCATGGGATTTCTCTGTTGGCGTGCCTTGCTGGCGTGCCTAGCTTCATTGTTTCAGACGATGCCAACAGAGGAAGGCCTCAACGCTGAAGCTACACTTTCATCTTATTTAGTGTTTGCTTGATGAAGCTGATCTTTCAACACTATGTGCCTGCTTTTTGTTGGCTTTATTTATGGACAATTGGATACCAATGTTGAGTGAACATTCTCTAGAATGAGTGGCTCTGAGCTAACCAAGAATTGCCACATGGCAACTTATTTTAACTTATTTGAATGGCCGTTGTCATCAACTATCGGTTAAAAAATAGACGTTTGGCAACTAAATCCAAACATTCCTTTTTAATATTCCTTAGGACTCGTTTCGCTCTCATTATTTGGGGTAGGAATCAAAGAATTCATTTGTGATTCCAAAAATTTCTTGTTTGGCTGCCACGGAATTGATTACGGAATTCATTTGGAATTCCATCATTTTAATCCCATGCCTAACCTTAATTTATGTTTGGTACTCTGTCAGTTCTATGGATTTTCCAAATAAAATAATATTATCATGTCATTTAATTTCATTTCTACCAAATAAAATGAAATGATGGGTGCCAAATGAGCCCTTATAGATGGCAGCGCGCATCCTCCTTGGTGGGGGGGGGGGGGGCAGAGCTCTGCAAGGTAGTTTACAGATTGAGGGCCCACGAGGGATAGAGAAATAGGAGAGAGAAGCTCAACATGGCAGAACGATGGTGCTTGATTCGGCCAGGACGAGGCCATGCTCGCCGGAACCACATGCCTGGAGCGATGGCTCGACCGCGACATGAGCCGATTCAGCTGGTCGGAGTCGATCCAGTGAGCGACCTGCTGGAGTTTCCCTACCGAATCTCCGGCGGCGATGAGCAAAGTCGATCCAGGCCAAAATTGTGAGACATGTTAGAGTTTTTTTAAGGAAAGATGTGTCAGAAATTAGTCATTCGATTCGCGTGCATTTAACAGCCTAGAATCGAGTGCTTGGATTGTTAACCAGAAATGGATCACGAAAACCGCTCCCGGGGCGTCCAGCCGCAACCGCCAGCGCCGGCCATGCCCTGGTCGCCGAAGGCGGCGGGCGGAGCTCACGCGCTCCGTCGTGTCCTCTTCGCGCAGGGGCTGGTGGAGTTGGGCGTTGGTGACAATGCTTGCCGGCGTTCGGCTCGGAGGTAGCGGATGAGCAAGGTTGGGCGCTTGAAGATCAAAGGTGGCGGCAGCCCTTTTGACAGCGCTACATCTTGGGTCACTCTCGACTTGATCTATGGGTTCCTCTAGGTCTCGTAAGGGCCAGAGGTTGACCCGCTTGTTCCATTCGCCAGAAGTCGGCCGACGGTGCGGGGACTGCTAGATCGACCTCAATAAAGGAGACAGTCCTAGGGTTCCTCCTGTGTCAAGATGAAGAACTGCTTGATATCTGCCTTCGTTGATCTGACTTGGAGGGCAAGTTCTGGAAGGCTCTGTCGGCGAACTCCAATGGGTGCCTCATGCCTGGAGATTACTGGATCGGGTGGAATTCGGTCAGGTGCACCCATGTTTTTTCTGGCCGTTTGGTTTTAGAGGGAGCGCTTCGAAGCTCTGTTGCCTGTTTCCATCATGAGATGGGTCTTTGATGATCCATGGTGAAGTCAGATGCGGAGAATGTCTTGAAAGAAGGGATATGAGGACTAGCGTTGGTGGTTTGAGTCATTGTGACGATGAGGAACTGGCTTGGTAATCTGAGACTCGCAGCAGCGACTGATAGTGGAGGTGACAACACATGAGAAGTTCACAATCTTACCTTAGAGGGTGAAAACCCAAGGTTTGACCTTTATTGGTTGTGCATGGCAATGACCTTGTCAAAGGCATTGTTTTGCGAGAGCGAGGATTTTCTCGCTTATGAAAACCTAGGATCTTTTGATCAGGTGACGACGGTGCTTGTGTGCTGTTTCCTTCTTGGAGACGTCGCTTTTAGAGGGGTTGGACTTTCTGGTGCTGGTTTGGTGGTGTTAGTGTCGCTGCTACAAGAATCTTATCACTGTAGCGGGGCTTTTATTTTTTTATAATTCTTTTTTTTTTGGTTGTGTGCATCCCCAATGCCATTAGGACAATGTGTTGTTGCAGCTGGGTGTAATTGGTATATTTACGATATTAGAGCAACTCTAGCAGACCCCCCATATTTGAAACCTCATCCGCAAGTTCAGTCTGGCCTGCATCCGCGGTTTGAATATGATGTTTTGTGGGCCGCGGATGCGGGGTTTGTTCCGCCCGGCGCGGTTTTGGCCCGCAACCTGGAACCGCATCCGGAACAAAAAATACATCAAATTCATTACAATGATGAAAACTAACTGAAAAATTTATAAAAATATATCAAATTCATCAGATATTACATCACACAGAAAATAAATAAGGTTTACAAGAATAATTCTAATCCAACAAATTAAGCAAATAACAAATGTTTTACAATACAAATAAATGTTCATAGCACGCATGAATGAATATGAAATGAAATGAAAAAAAAGAGTGGTACTAGCGACCACCATGATGACTCCAATGGTGTTGAATAAGATCTTCCTTGTGCTGATGGTGGGTGCCTCGGTACTCAATGTTTCGGAATGTTTCAAGCAATGCTTGGATTTTATCCAGATTTTTAGATGGCTTCACACGGGTACCAACATTATCAAAGAAGAACTCCAAATTCAAGTGCTTCTCATCCTCAATAATCATGTTGTGAAGAATAACACAAGTGGTCATGATGTCGTGGAGGGTACCTTTGTCCCAAAAACAACTAGGACCTCGAACTATAGCAAATCTTGCTTGCAAAACACCGAAAGCTCTCTCAATATTTTTCCGGGATGCCTCTTGTGCCTTTGCAAACTCGGCCTCCGCTCGGCCCTCGGGATTGCGGATGGTCTTCACAAGTGTTGCCCAATTCGGACAAATCCCATCTGCAAGGTAATATCCCATGTTGTATTCATGGCCATTGACGGTGTAGTTGCAAGCCGAAGCTTTGTCACTAACAAGGTTGGAAAAGATATGGGACCTTTGCAACACATTAATATCATTGAGAGAACCCGGCAACCCAAAAAACAATGCCAATCCATAGGTCTTGCGTTGCTACGGCTTCGAGAATAATTGTTGGATCATGGCTCTTGCCACAATACTGCCCGTGCCATGCTTTTGGACAATTCTTCCAATGCCAATGCATACAATCTACACTACCAAGCATACCCGTCCAACCTCTTGCCGCATTCTCACCCAACAACCTCGATATATCTTGCTCGCTCAAAGATAGGTCGGTCCAAAGACACGGATCATCACCTTGCAAAACCTACACACCGACTCCATGGTAGTATCTTGACCGATGTGAAGGTACTCATCGGCATAGTCGGCCAGAATCCGTAAGCTAAAACTCTCATTGCCGCGGATATCTTTTGATATCCACTAAAACCAAGCAAACCAGTGGCATTTATTCGACGTTTGAAATACCGAGTCTTGGCAACGCAAGTTTCTACAATCTTGACAAATAAAGAACGCCGCATTCGATATCGGTGACGAAAGAGGTAGGCTAGATAGGTTGGTACCTCCGAGAAGTAATCTTGCAGGAGCATAGCATGCCCGAGCGTGCGATTCCGAGGGATTCATAGCCGGCCGACCTTCGACCCCGGCCTTTTGATCCTTTTATTATCTTCTTCCTCCTTCACGGCGAGCATAAGGAGCAGGTGCTCGTCGTCGTCGAAGAGAATGATCTCCAAATCGGAGTCATCCGAAGATGACGAATCCTCCATCAAAAACAGCGCGTACTTGCTCAGCGGCATCTGCGAACGGGGGGTTAGCTACGACCGGGGGCTGTGGCGAGCGGAGATGCTAGGGAATGACTGCATACCTTTGAAGTCGCTGACGAGCGGCCGGAATCCGGCTGCGGGGCGCCCCGATGCGGTCTCCGCGGAGCTTCAACGACGGGGAATTGAGGCAGGGGGTGGGGGCAGCACTCCCGCGGTCGAAATCGGCCGGGGGACTCGCGGAACAGCCGGGATCTACGGCGGCGGCCGGCGGCGCATAGGGGATTTTCGCAGCGACGGCGCTGAAAGGGTAGGGAGCGCGCTGAAATGTCCGTCCCGCCAATGCCTCGCACGAGTTAGGGGTCGGGCTCGGTTTGCCCTTTAAACCCCCACAAGTGCGGGCCAGGCCGCGCGGATGGCGTCGCCCCCGAATTTATTTGCGGGTCGGGAACGGATGTGGGGTCTGTTCCGCGCAATTTTTTGCCCCCAACCCGCAAACCAGCGGTTATTTTCCAGGTTGGGGCGATTTGGGGATCTGCTAGAGTTGCTCTTAATATATGCTCCTTGTCAAAAAAAAAAAAACTACTCCCTCTATACCGATTAGATCGACGCGAAAGCAGCCTAGGGTACGTAGAAATCGTTCTGTCCATTCACATTTTTGGCGTTGAATAAAAGGGAACGGAGGGAGTAGCATTCAAGCATTTTTTAGCAATTGGGTCATTAAAAAGACAATATGGTGTCATTTTGATCGATATGTAACAATACCTTCAGCAAATACATGTACGCAGGTATCTACTGATCATGAGACATCAGTGGGCCATTCCGTGTTCAATAGAAAGACGAACTACAGCGAATACCGTACCAAACGAACAGTTTAACATTGAACCATATATTTTTATCACACGAGTTGACGGAAGTATCGCTCGCCCCTGCACAATTCATTCATTTCTTCACTTGTATTTCCACTTTCAGAGATAGATTGAGCTACAAACAGATCTACCCTAGTTGATATGATGCGTAACATCTTTGCTGATATGTGAAAGATCTTCATGGATTTTGTCGGACCACTGATGGACATAGCATAAGCTGCGCTGACGCAAACGCAATAACGAAGAACAAGCTCAGGGATAGCCTACGGAACTCCAACCAAGCAGCATCTCTGCTCACAGTCCAGTGTATTCATCGAGATGCAGCAATCGTACGAGAAAGATATCGGGATAAGATGTATGGTAAAGTTTCAGAGATCTGGCAGTATCATTTGCCTAGTACATGATTGATATATATCTGCTTGTACCGCTCTACCTTTTGTGAATTCTCACGATCCTGCCTGAATCCATCTATCCACACCTCCAGCGTAGCATTTGCGTAGTACTACGTCTTTTCCGTTACCAGATTGCCCAAAAGACGCAGAGATAGACCAGAGAGTCCCTTCCGAGTTCCGATCAAATGACGCACTGCTCATCGCTGTGCATCTTGTACCGGGAAGAAGGAAATCATTGGCGGTGCTTCAGAGATCTTGCTGTACACTCGTCTGTGCTGTGCAAATCTCAGAATCCCTATAACCACGTGGCCCTAACATGATCAGTATTTCCAAACAGTGATGAAAGATGCAGTGTCTCTACACCTATTTGAATCTCAGTAAAATTTCCCATAGGGTTCCCTTTTGTCATATGCAGTTGCATTCAGAACCCAGTAGTTTGCACATCAGATCAGAGGTAGGTTTGGTGGCGGGGAACTGCATTGTAGTCAATTCACCTTTAATCTTTCTTTCTTTTTTATTCCGAATTCAAATGAGACCGTGGCCATGCCTGGATGCAAAATATGACACAATCACACCTGAAGCTTTAGCACCTTTCTTCAGTTACCAGACGGTGAAGCCATGGGGGATTGGAGGAAGCGAGGAAGATGCTCTCACCCCTCGCTAGTACAGTACCTCGGTGGTAGTCAACAGCGCAACCAACCGGGGCCAACCCATCAGGTGCCACTGCAACCAACTCCACACGAGGAGAGAGAGGGAGAATGGAGAACCACATCTCACTTGCGTTCGAGCCTTTCCTTGGCGGTTGCTTTCTCCGCGAGATTCGTCGCCGCCCGCCCATATAAGCCACCGCCTGAGGCGCAAGATGCCCACAAGGCACCGCACCAGCACCGGCAGAGGGAGAGTGGGAGTGAGAGTGAACCACACTGCACCACTGAACGCTCCCCTCCATCTCGTTCGGTGGGAAGGAGACCGGGAGGCAGTCCAAGCAGCAGCGGGCAATGCCGCGCCGCCAGAGGGCTTCCCGCGACGGCGGCGGCGGCGGCTGCGGCGGCGTCGCCGAGGATGTGAAGATGGAGGACTTCGTGGAGTCCATGCTCAACTTCGGCGGCGGGGGGGGCGACGAGAGCGAGGACGGTGAGCAGCAGCAGCCGCCGGCGGGGGAGGCGACGGGGTTCAAGTCCAAGAACCTGGACGCCGAGAGGCGGAGGAGGGGCAGGCTCAACACCAACATCCTCGCGCTCAGGGCCGTCGTGCCCAACATCACCAAGGTGCTTTTTTTCACTGATGCTTGCTTCCTCACTCCCAGCAGCGATTTGATTGATTTCGCTGATCACCCACGCCACCGAAATTAGTCACCGACAAATGTGTTTGTGTTTGTCATGACATGTCTCATAGTATATCTGACCACACAGAACTAATCTGAACTGCTTCCTTCTGAGACAAAATTCAGTTGTCGCTCTCTGACATGAACCGATTGGTCTTGCCTGCCTGGTGTTTTCAGATGAGCAAGGAGTCCACCCTGTCGGACGCAATCGATCACATCAAGAAGCTCCAGAACGAGGTCCTTGAGCTGCAGAACCAGCTCGCAGACTCGCCGGGTGAGGCCCGGGAGAAGCAAGGCAGCGCGTCGTGTTCCGAATCCTTCGTCCCCACCGACAGCATCCATTACCAGGTAGTACCTGCTGCTATGAGAAATATGAATATTACCAGAATGGTTCAAGCAACTGCAAGAAAACGTTAGGAGAGCATCCGGATTTAACTTGATCTTTATGATTTTTCGGCCAAACTTCAGTTATAAAATCCTGTTGATTTCTCATACTCACCGATCTGCACATGTTCATAGGGTCAGGTTGAGCTGATACCTCTGGGTGCATGCAAATACAACCTCAAGATCTTTTGGACCAAAAGGGCAGGCCTCTTCACCAAGGTGCTCGAGGCACTCTGCAGCTACAATGTTCAAGTCCTCAGCCTGAACACCATCACCTTCTATGGCTATGCAGAGAGTTTCTTCTCCATTGAGGTAAATCACCCTCACAACTTTTGGCTACAGAAGTAATGAACCTTCAAACCTGTTCTTGTTATTAGTTTTCTGATAAGGTGACCGGCTTCTTCTCAATGTCTCCTTGTGCAGGTGAAGGGTGAGCAGGATGTTGTGATGGTGGAGCTAAGGAACCTCCTGTCCAGTATTGTGGAGGTCCCAAGCATTTGACTCTTTGAGGCTCTAGCGGAAAATAACTCACAGAACTCATGTTAGAGATCACGTATATGTTTCTGTGGAAAATATCCTCTTTTTTAGAAAGAAAGAACTCTACTCTAGTGTGGGATAGTGTTTGTGTAGGGAGCATAGAGAGAGATACATGTTTAACTGACAGAACTGACGGTGAAAAGTGTGAATTTTGTATTCAAGTTGAACGCAGAGGCGCAATGAACCTGTGAGTTCCGAGTTCATGTCATAATTGACCATTATCTTTATTTTCTGTCAGTTAGTCACAGGATAGACAGGATGACAGTGGTAAATCCCCAGATCTTTTCAGAAAGACAGGGGTTGCCCCCAGCTATACTGCACTAATCAATGAAACGAAAGGGACAGCAGTAGAAAACAACACAGCCATGGAGGAATCGCGTACCAAATTCTGAACTGCGGCCCTGAATTGCAGTGTGCGCGACGATTGGATGCAGATCTCTTCTACTAATAATACGGCTTGAAGTCGTGATGGTTTATAAACCGTGGTAAGTAAAAAAACCGTTTTGGTACGTCAAAAAAACCAGAGCGATCCTCTGTCCTTCGTCCGTCAATTCTTTGTTGGTCGGAGAATACAACTCCGCATCCGTCGGGTATAAGCTTTCGTAGCGACCCCGTTTTCCTAGCTAGATCTCAGTCATATAGTGAGTTCGTGGAGACGCTTCAAATTGACGAGACGAGATCGACCATGAAGAAATCTCCCCAATACCTTCCCTAACCTACGCCTATCATCCAGCATGAGGGAGCGGTAGATTGTTGTCAGGACCCGATGTCATCTCAGTGTCAAAATCGATGCTAACGCCGATGAACTGCGCGTCGCTCCGCTGGGCACCTTGAAGCTCGGCCCGATCGGACGCTCCAGCATAGCCACCTCCTGGCCGCCTGTCAGCGGCGTGGCACTACAAAGGCGCGGGAGGAGCGGCGGCCACCCTCGAGCACGGCATGCACCCCCTGGTTTCTCGCAGGCAGGAGAGCGCCCTCATGAACGCGGCCATGCTCAGCAAAAACAAGGGCACGATCGGCGCTCAGATCTGACCTGGTACGGTTTGTTGTGTTTGGACAATTGGGTACGTACATGGGATTCCACAGATCAGAGTTCAGGACGTTCCGCTCAAGCCAGAGCTGCTCCGTGCGATCCAGTAGACGAGTAGTATGACTGTATGAGTTTGAGCATCCTTTGAAAGTTTCCGTCGTACGTGCACAGCAACGAGGAGCTTGACGCTGGATTCGACGAAGAGGAGCTTACGGCGGCGGCGGCCGGTGAGGTAGCCCCCGCCAACTGGTGATACCGCCTTACCTGGCGAATGATGGTTGTAGCTGCCACCACTGAATGACGACAGTCCAAACAACGAGGGTTAGAGCGGGAATAGCCAGCGACAACGAGACCGATCTCGGGGTCTTCATATCGAACCGTTAGCTTGAACGCTCTCGGTGTCACTGGCCGAGCTGCCAGGCGCACGGCGGTCACAACTGCGTGGGCCTCTCGCCCTCTCCTACACCACACATAGCCACGGGGCTGCCTTCTTCTTCCTCGATCGTGTCCCCGCGCGCTGCAGGCTGCAGCCGCAGAGTATATGGTGGGCAAGGCCGCATGCAAGGCTTGAAAACCATTGGAGATACTTGGCCAATCTAATGGATCCGACGACATTTTCCACCATGAAGCGCATGCAAATGTAGACATTGCAGGACAGATAGGTGGCTTTTCCAATCCAGCATCGTTTTTTCAATCATGCACTGAAATTCAAGAATTTTTGTTACTTAATAATCTCTTCAATTTTAATGACAGACAATGGGAAGTAGAAATCAGTAAAACAATATGTTTTGTTTGATTCGAATTTTTTATCCATTGTTTTTTGATCCAAAAATTGATTGGTCGACATTTTCCAAATTCTCGTGAAGAGATTTCCGTCCAATTGACTGGATATAGGACTCATAATATGTTAAATTAAGGAAATGCATTGTAGCCAATTGCCCTAGAACTAAACTGCTACAATGTTTTAATGCCTAATGGTCTTAACCATCTTGGGTAAGAATATCAGCAACCATGTACATCCGGGTGGGAGAAGATATTTTGGGTATCCCTCCCTCTTGTCATAAAAAAAAGAACAGGATTAGAAGAAGCGACCGAAGTCGCCCATGACAATATATCAATGGGTGCGAGTGGGTGTGCCTTCCTCCTCCATCTGCCACCCCAGCAATGGGACAACCATGGCCTCTTGCTCATAGCGTGAACATGTTAAGGATGATTCTTGTCTGGCATGTCTTTTAAATCAGGCCAGATTTGTGTGCTTGGGTGGTGAATGTGAGGCGAAGGCGTTGACATCGCTTTTGATAGTTTGATTTACTGTTTTCTAGCCTCGTGCCCATCACGATAGGGCACGCTCTGGTGCACTTTTGGGTGCAACATCTTCTTGGTTTATCATATCAATAATTATAATTAATCCGTACATGTTGTGTTGGAGAGAGAGTGAGAGATTTGATGGTTAGAAGAAAATAAGAAGTAAATAAAATAAGGGTGAGATTTGGTACTGAGTATGAGTGCACTGGGATAGTCTTTCGTTTACATATTCGATAAGTCATGGCCGTGGCAAAGCACGGACATTCAACTAGTCATGTTTAAACCGAGCTTCTAATTACCCGAATGGTACAACGGTTCTCCTGTATCCAACGGAACACCGCAAACACGCATCCCTTGTGGTCGCCGGCGACCGGCGACCGGGGGCGGCGGCAGCGGTCCTCCAGGGCGGAAGGAAGTTAGAGCATCTCCACTCACACGCCCGACGAGGTCTCCGGCAGGCGTTTTTTTTCATCCGGACGGCGTAAATCGGTCTAGTCGCGCCCCCGGATCCTCGTTTTCGCCCGGATCTGGGCCTTCATCCATCCGGCGAGCCCAGGTCATCCCCGGCCTTCTGGGGCGCGCTCGGGGACTCCGGACGAAAGAAACGCGCGCGAAAAGGCGAGGAAAATTCCCGCGCGTTCCCGCGGGTCGTGTGGCCCCGACCTGTCGGCGAGAGTGGGCGGTCGTCGTCCTCATCGTCTCGTCTTCCGCGCATCATTTTCCCCGCACGCATCATCTTCCGCGCGCTGTAAAGGCTGCCGCTGATGGCCGGCCAACCACGCGGCGAGACGAGTTAATGCCAGCGCGCCTATATAACGCGGCCTACAGCGTCTGGCCGGCCACATTCGCCCGCAACCATCTTCCCTATTCGACCAGCGCACCTCGTCCACTCATCCTCGAGCTCGATCAATGGTGGGGTACCCTTCCGACGAGGACGGCGCGGCGAACAACGGCTTCGGCCGAAGATCGCTGCACCAGTGGGAGGGACGCCTCCTGCACGCCGCGGGCTACATGGCGCCGCCGGACTTCCGGGCGCCCGGCGGATGGCGCTTGAGCGCCGGCGGCATCCCCATCCCGCCGCCGCCGATGGGAGCGGCCCTCGACGCCGCCATCGACGGGGTCCTAGAGACCATGTCGGACGAGCAGCGCGCCGAGCCGCGCTTCTACCCGGACAACCGGGAGGCGTGGACGGCCTTCTTCCGCCGCCGCTACGAGCGGGAGCTGGCGGCCTACGACGGCCCGCCCCCTCCTCTGGCGCGCAACAACGCCGCCGGGCGCCGCCGCTGGTGGATCGCGCCCGGCAGGACGCTCGAGTTCGTCCTCGAGCACATCGAGAACGGGAATGACCCCGTCCTCGAGATGCCGCCGGCGCCAAGGCCGACGCTCTCCCGCCGCCGCGGGAGCTCCTGGATGCCACGCCGGATGGCATCCGGCTCCTCCGGGTCGGCGTCCTCCGGGTCGGCGACAAGGTCTGGATCACTGTCCTCGGCATCGACGCCGAGGACCGTGAAGAAGGAGCCGGCGACCGCGCCTCGCCGCAACAGCGGCGCCCTCGTCATCCGCGAGGGAGGAGCGCGCACCGCGTCGCCGCCGCGCCGTCGCAAGGCGAAGAAGGACGTCGTCGCCAAGGCCGCGTCCGACCTCACCGAGGCGGAGGCGAGGCGCGTCGAGGAGGCGGCGACGGAGGAGGCCATCCAGCGCTCCCTCCGCGACGTCGTCCCCGCCGAGAACACCATGCCGCTCGACGCGGCACTGGAGTGGTCTCAGCGGGAGTGGGAGCGGGAGGAGCGGGAGCAGCAGCGGCGGCTGCTGGACCTGGCCGCCGCACAGCGTCGTGCCGCCGCCGCCACGCTTCCTCGACGCGGCGCGCCGCCCGTCGTCAAGCTGGAGGAGTCCAGCGACGACGAGCTCTACCGCCCAACGCCGCCACGTTTCGGCGACGCTGGGCAGGGCTCCAGCCGCCAGGCGCCGCCGCCGCAGGACAACGACTCCTCCTTCGACGACGACGACGACTACACGAAGATGTACAGCCGTTACGGCATGTAGATCGTCGTGTTTAGGTCCGGCTGAATTCGAATATATGACGAATTCGGCCTATTTATGTAAAATAAGTCCATATTTCGCCTATATAATATAAATATCTCTAATTTTCGTCAAATTTCGCCTAACTTTGCCGCTTTTCGTCTACTTTGTGTTTCAATTCAAATATTCCCCTGGGTTCGCCGCTGAAAACATGGGCCTCCCTAGACCGAAATTTACATCCATCCGGCGCTAAATAGCGCCGGATTTCGGCCTTGGTGCTCTTACCGCTCCAAGAACGAAGAAGAGGCGCTGTAAGATTCGCGCCAAGGGATGTGCAGACAGGTATAGCCGAGCACGACAACTCCTCCACGTGGCCAAGTACGCGACGTGGGTGGGGCCCACCTCCATAAGGACTCGGCCACTCGTCTCTCTGGCTCATCTCTAATTTCCTCCCCCTTCCCTCCTGTCTCTCTCAGATCTCTTCCCCCACATCGTGTCGAACCTACCTCCTCCATCCACCGTTCGCCATCGGCGCCAGGTGAGCCGAAATTCCGACCATCCTATCTTGATCCCGCCCTCCTCGCCGGAACCGCTCGCGCCGGCCGGTTCCGCCGAGCCCCGGCGCGTCGATCCGCGCGCTCTCTCGCGGGATTTCTTCAAATTTCTTGGCTGCGGGCTGTTTCGTCGCTTCGATCCGATCCTTTGACGGCTGGGGATTCCGATCTGATCCGGGGCTTCCGACTGTTTTGATCGTGCAGGTGCGGGCGCTCGGGGTGGTGGGAGTTTTGACCCGCCGCGATGGATCGTGCCGAGCTCACCACCGACCAGGTCAGTCCATGATTGGGATTTGTTCTGACGCATTATTGTAGTGTGCATTGTGAATTGTCCTGCTAGCTATGATGCATTGTGATTTTGAGACGCGCTGGGTGGGGTGTTTGGGTTAGCTTGGTGGTCGCACACATTGTCTGGATGCGACGTCTTAAGAAATCAGGACTATTTTTTGTGATTGGACATTGCAAACGGCTGCAGAATTCGATCGGAACTAGATGCTTATGCAATTGGTTTCTGTAATCATGATTGAACAGCGGCGGATGGGTTTTTTGTTAGTTAGAAGAATAGTGTGTGCTGTTTCTTTAGGATAATTATGGACTATGGTACCATCATTTATTTTTGTGTCGAAAACATGGCTAACTGATTGTGTCCAGAGCGTCAAATCGTTGTGTGAGACCATAGGGGGTTCCATTTTTACACGTTCTTAATACTTGTCATTAGATCCTTATCAACCTGGGTTGTTTTCTTCATGAAATATTTGCAAGCATTAGTGCATTATTAATGAATTTTGAGTTTGATCACCACATTTGTTAAGTGTAAATGAGCATGTTTAACCTGATTGTATGATGGTGTCAACCGAATGTGGATGGATATGAGGGTAACTACAAAGAATTTGAGGGTAGTACCCAAATAGTGTGTGTGCACGTGCGCGCCAATTTTTTCTCTCTAACCTTTACAACATTAGAGAGATATTTTTACTCTGTATTAGTTATCTGATCCTCGTTCTGTATTCAAGGTTCTCAAGCGGGACATTCCATGGGAGACGTATATGTCAACTAAGCTGATCTCTTCGACATCCCTTCAGCTTTTAAAGCGCTATGACCACAAACCGGAAGCTCAGAGAGGTCCGTTGCTTGATGAGGTGAGTAGCTTTACCAGCTTAGATTTATTTCTCTTTGCGGTAAAAAACATAGAAACCACCACTGTACAACTTCCTTTTGTTGCCATCTTTTATTGTTGAAGTTCTACAGCTAAATGCTGATATGTAGCCATAGCTGGTGAGATCACCATTGTTCTCCTTTCATTACTCTCCTACGAAGTATGTTATACCCATTAGGAATTTAGCTTTAAATCATGTGTCATTAAATCATAAGATTAGTCTGTGTTATTCGTTTAGCATTAAGAGGTTCACTTTTTAACACTACATGTAATTTTTTCCCCTTCAAGAAAATCCCCAGTCATAACTGCCTATAGTACCTTCTAATTGTGATTGCAGTGATCATTGCCAAATATTTGTAACGACATAATTAAGTTATTTAAATAACTTTGTAATGTAATGGTTTCTGAAAACTTTCTATGTTTTATAGGATGGCCCGTCCTACATTCAACTATTTTTGAATATCTTGCGGAGCATCTCTAAGGAAGAGACCGTGGAGTATGTGCTTGCCCTCATTGATGAGATGCTTGCAGGTGCTCAACTACTCATCCACTTGATTAAACTGTTTGTAAGTGTTGTAATTTTAACTTTGTATTTGTTGTAGTGTTAAATTATTGCCTTTGTTTTCAGCAAATCCTAAACGGGCAGCACTATTCTATGACAAATCTCTCTCTGGTGAAGACATTTACGATCCTTTCCTAAGGCAAGTATTATAGAATTTTGGAGTCATATGTTGTGTCTTGTTTATCATCTTAAAAGCTGGACATCTCATATATTTTACAAATAAGCCAACATAGACTACAACGTGGTGATTGTGCACTAATTCCTGAGAAGGCAGTTGGTGGATGACCAACCCATGAGAACAGGAGACATCTGTTGCATCTCATGGTTTGTCTGCTAATTGAATGGGTTTATAAAACATATTTTGTCGATTTCATTTTGACGTATTCTACTTGTAATGTCATCCAATTTTGGAATGAGTTGGTCCTATGATGGGGTCAATCCATTTTACTAAATAAACAAACCTGTACTATTAGATGGTTGCGTTCGACTCACCAAACAAAATTTTATCGGATTGAATGACAATTGTAACAGTAAACCAAAGTTACCTTTTAGTTGATCTCAATGTATTATCAACATTTGGCATATACTGATAGACTAGCACTTTATTTGCTTGAAAATTAATGGGGTGCCATCCAAAATGGTGCGAATTGATAATTACTTTTTACCATACTGTTTCCCCCCTTGCGACTTCACACTGTGCAGTATCCATCGTCCAATCCCTTCAACTAAACCTGGATACCAAGCCAGCCCATGAATTAACCACTTTTAGCTTGCACCAGCTCAACTGGGATGGGATGAGCCCATAGTTCATGTGCTACCATCTTTTTTCTGTATTAGTTTGTTCTCTGGCTATCATATTTAGCTCACAAAATTACTGTTTCCAGATTGCTCTGGAAAGGTAACTGGTTCGTACAAGAAAAAAGCTGCAAGATATTGACCCAATTAATAAGGTACATTCTTTTTATATATTCAAATGTTTGTATTGTGGGTTTCCTTATTCTGGACAATCTAACTGTATATGCTTATAGTGCGAGACCTAAGCTTCAGAATGGCATGGTTCCAAATGGAGAGGCCTCAAATTCAAAGAGCAAGCTTACATCAATTCATGATGTGTTGAAGGGTTTGGTTGATTGGCTCTGTTCTCAGGTCAGAACTTGTGAAATGCCCTTTTGTGTATTATAGCTTTGCATGTATTGTGCTATGAAAATAGTGTTCATGAGCTCTAAACTTGAAGAACTGTATGTTTTGCAGCTGAGGAGCCCCACCCATCTGAACTGTTCTATTCCTACCGCTACCCATTGTCTTGCCACGTTGCTAAAGGAGACATATGTCAGAACTTTATTTGTTCAGGCTGATGGTGTTAAACTGCTCATTCCTTTAATATCTCCAGCTTCAACACAGCAGTCAATTCAGGTGATTGCTGTGGCCCTTAATTATATACATTTGAAATATGTATGTTTGCTCTGTGTCAAGAACACAAGTTGAGCTTTCTTTGCTCAAATTTCCCATGCCGTTCCTTTTAGATTTTCTGGATGCATGCATGCCCCTATTCCACATTTTAATTCCATTTGGCTAATTTTATTAACATGGGCAATCATCTTGAGTCAATATGAACATTTATGAATACTCTAAGCATCCCGTCTGTAGATAACAACTATAATCTTTTCATTTTCTGTACATCGTGAACTCACCCCTTGTTGTATCTTGTGCAGCTCCTCTATGAAACTTGCCTTTGTATCTGGCTTTTATCCTTCTATAATGCAGCCGTTGATTATTTGTCCACTACAAGGGTTTTGCCAAGACTCGTAGAAGTTGTCAAAGGCTCTACGAAGGAGAAGGTGAGCTTCTTGTTTTATTATGTTATCACATTTCCTTCTTATCTGAAATACTAAGATAATCTTTTTACATTTACTGTTTCTTGAAGGTTGTCAGAGTTGTTGTGATGTCCTTCCGTAATTTGTTGGCAAAGGGCGCATTTGCTGCCCAAATGATTGATCTTGGGTTGCCGCATATAGTACAGAACTTGAAAGCTCAAGCATGGAGTGATGAGGTGAGGATGTTGCAGAAACTTTTGAATTTCAAGCGTTCCATGGAAGACTGTCAATAGCTGAACATTGTTTAAACCTTTTTGGGGCGGAAATTGTGGTTACATGCATGCCTAAGAATGAACCATCTGAAATATATCCCCCCTTCTAGGGGTCCAGTGAAATAAAAAGATAAATGTTTTTAATATCCCTTTTGTTACTGTTTTACTCTAAATGATGGCACTCTTTAGTTTATTTTCTTGTTAGCTGAAGGTTTCTGCGTACTAGTTCCAAACTACTCATGGCACAGTTTGATGGATTTATTTGCTTGTAAACTCTACAAAGAGCTGCCGACGTGTTAATATTCATACACATTGACCTTGCCTGTAATATACTGCTAGTACGATATTCATACACATTGACCGGGTCTGTAATATTCATACACATTGTTTACTCTATATCATACACATTGACCTTGCAAAAAAAAATTATGCGGAACTTGGGAACCAATGCAAACAGAAATTAGTTTGGAATTATGTAGTTGTGCATTCAGTTGAGCCTTGTAAATACCTCTTTGGCCTGACATTTTATTATCTGTGCACTCAGGATTTATTGGATGCACTGAATCAACTAGAAGTAGGCCTCAAAGAGAACCTTAAGTTGTTGAGCTCATTTGATAAGTACAAACAGCAAGTTCTTCTTGGCCATCTTGATTGGTCTCCTATGCACAAAGACCCAAATTTCTGGCGAGAGAATATTACTAATTTTGAGGAAAATGATTTCCAGGTATGCCCTGTCCTTTCTTGAATGAAAATATATATACAGCAACTGAGAATATCTTCTTGCCTGCAAAACTGTCCCCTTGTGTCATTTCAGGAGCTAAATCCTTGTATAATCCAAAGTGACCTGCCAATCAAATTTAAATCCCAGTTCCAGTGCACGAAACACCTTAGATTGCACTTATACCCTTGTAGTGTTCTTCCATATGGTTAAGTAGTTTTATGGACTTTTTTTCCAGCATGCATAGGCAAGTTAATCGAACCTAGCAAGATAGTAATTACGACCCAAGAAGATATGGTTATTTGGCTCCAACCCAGCTGCATTTATGCCACCCAAAACCAGTCTTTTCGGTGTTTGCACTTAGCACCAATCACGCTTTCCCTAATATTGCTCAATGAAGCTAAGTTTATTTTTTCTGTATTGTGGAGTGACATCTTCGGTTTTGCAGATCCTACGTGTCCTTATGACAGTCATCGACACCTCAACCGACACTACTGCCCTCGCGGTCGCCTGCTACGATCTCTCGCAGTTCCTTCAGTACCACCCTTCTGGCCGCTTAGTGGTGGCAGACCTCAAGGCGAAGGACCGTGTTATGAAACTCATGAACCACGACAATGCCGAAGTGAGGAAGAACTCTCTGCTCTGTGTGCAGAGGCTCTTCCTCGGCGCCAAGTATGCTAGCTTCCTGCAGGCTTAAGGCCAAGTTTTGTATTTATATGAAGCGTTAGATCCACAAGAACTCCATGCCGTTTTTCAGAATGGTGAAACGATGATTGAGAATGTAAGACCTCGAAAATTCTTGTCCAGTATATCCTGTTATTTGATTTATGGAACTGGTGTATAATAAATAATCTCAGCTATTCCTTGCTCGATGTAATAAAATGTCCAAGGGCAGTACTTTCCTCTGAACATTTGTTGTCTGGGGAAAGAAAGTAAGAAACAACATTTATGTAAATTGTATTCATTTTGGTATTTATTGGTGTAGCTTGTCTCTGGGTTTTGTTGTGAATCTCCTGTTGTTATATATCATTTCATTTTTTTTATGAGAGGAAGCGAATTTTATCATGCTTGGGGACACATGGTATTAACAAGAGGTCTCGAGCTTTCAGCAGCTGTGGCATGGCCGAGAAGGCGGAGGCAAGCTGCGCGGCCCTACCTTGGTAGCAGGCTCATCTTCATTTTGCAGATCAGTCGATAAAGTAAAATTTTATTTGGGCTTACATAGGCTTCTGTAACTGTTATAGTGGAGGCTCTTTTTTAAGGACCACTTATGAAAAATAAGAATAATAAACTCTTCCTGTAAAACTGAATCCCCAAGGGGAGGTTTGACAGTTAGATGATTAATCTGGGAAGAACATAGAGTTTCGTACGGAGTTACAGAAGAAGAGAAGCATAATAACAAAGTAGCAGTGATACAATAAAGCTATTGCACATTGATCGAAACTCTTTCCTCTTTTCTTATCCTGCTAGCCCAAAGCATATCCATGTCAATGCACTGCCGTGCAACTGTAAGTGTAGAGACCTGAACCGTCGAACACCTTCCTCTTTCTTGGCAACCAAATTGCTTAGCCACGGTGATCACCGTTGCCCAAGCCGGCTGCTTGGTCTTCTTCTACAGTTAGACCTTTATGTGAAAGAGTCAACATCCAGACTTTCCGATGCTTAATTTACTATCTTCATTATTGCTAATTGAATTATCTGCATATATCAGTTGCACATATCAGCAACAAAGGCCAACCATGGTATTCAGTCTCAACAAATTCCAAACACAAACATTAAAAAATCAACCCTCCACCGTTCAAAGCCTGGCTCACGGTTTTTATTTCCAGGTGTTACTTTTCGATCGCTAGATTCACATGATACATTTATCGATATTGTTTCGAGTCCTTAAAACACACCCTTACACAAAAGGGGCCTCTTCCGTTCCGTCAAAGTACCCTCCTGTTGGTCCTTCTCTCGGCGCAAGTGCCAGAGTCACAGGGCCTCTTGCCCCCTCCGCGACGGTTAGATGCCCGGTGTGGAAGCTGCCGTCTGTATTGACATGGCCAGGATTCACGCAGTTGAGGCGCAGCGAGGTGTGCGTCTTTGCAAGAACCCTCGTGTAAGCATTCATCAGGGCCTTTGACACTTTGTAGGCCGAGGGCCCTTTCTCGGCTGGCCATCCACGTTGAGCTAGTTGGCCATTCTTGAAGTCCTCCAGGAACAGTTCCGACAGTTCATCCACCCTCTCTAGAGATAGCTTGTCGATGTCGTTACACTCCTGTTTGAGTTCCTCTCCACTGAAAAGCTAGTTTCAAAAATTGTATATTACTCCCTCCGTTCGGAAATATAAGATGTTTTAGCTTTGTGAAGCTAATGTATGTAGACAACTTTTAGTGTATAGGTTCGCTCGAATCTATACACTAAAAGATGTCTAGATACATTTACTTCACAAAGTTAAAACATCTTATATTTCCGAACGGAGGGAGTACTTCATAAAATATCATCAAGAACTTATATATGACGCTCCTTTTTACTAATAGATTGGAGAGAGTACCCGTAGTAATCCCATAGATGACGAGACGTTAACAACTCTTGCACCGGAGGAGGCTAGAAGCAGAGGAAGCAGCGCTTCTGTGACATTCTTCGCGCCGCCGTAGTTTGTTCTTAGGCATTCTTCTGCTTCCACGTAAGTCTCTGTTATTCGCTCGTCCAGCCACTCGAGCTTCTCCATTGCGCTCATGCTTGCAAACTTCTCTGATGCAATCTAGGATTCCATTGCGAAAGTTGTGTTGTTAGTAAATACTACAAAAGTACTTTTGATTATAAATAAATCTGCTTTGTTTTGAGAGAAACCAATAAATGAACTGATACCCAACCTATCTGACAAATCAAAACAGTTATGCATATTATCAATCCACTTCTCATGAATTAAGTATTAACTCATCTCTATTCTAATTTACTCTTTATCTTTGAAATTTCCGACGTCTAAGAAACATAAGGAACTAAGCCAACCACTTCCTGAAGAGCTGCTGGGTCGGAGTCTCCGATGTCTAGTGTCGCCCCGAGGATTGCTGCGTTATTGACCTGCAAAACATGAAGAATTCGTTATCGCAGCATAAACCATCTGCATACTGTACAACAAAACTAACAATGCAACTTTGGCCGCATGTAGCTCCATATTAGCACAGCACACACAGTTGCCTCATAAATTGACGAAAACCACTCGGTTATATTTTTAAAAATAGTGACTCAGACAATTAGACGATTGAAAGGAAAACCAAACCTCACCAATATGTCTAGCTTGCCAAACTTATCCCTGACGAAATCTGCCAAACGAGCAGCGCTCGACGGCTCACGCACATCCAGCTGATGGAATACAACATCTAACAGCCCGAGCTCTCGAAGTGCGTCGACTGCTGCGGTACCCCTCTTTTCATCCCTGGCTGTCAAGATAACAGTGACTCCGTTGAACGCGAGCTGCCTGCATATCTCCAACCCAATCCCTTTGTTCGCACCAGTCACGACGGCAACCCTGAATGAAGAGAGCAAATAGAACCACGGGCAACCATTTAAGAGGGGGCACATAATTTGGGGCTAGCGTCGTTAGGAGATCGAAGCTTACCTTTGTTCAGATGAGCTGATGAAGCTTCCTTCCATTGAGGGGAGATTATGGTGGAAGGGGGATGAGGAGTCGATCAATTGAGTCGGACGTGACACAAGTGCTGGGTTACAAATGAGTGGAAAGCCGGCCGGAAGCCGCAGCACACGGGCTGTTTGTGTATCTATGACTGCAGATTTATTTGTACTTCAACAGGCATGTCCATATTCATTTGTACAATTGATACATATCATTTTCAGTGGTGGACCAAAACACGAATGTGCACCGGCCAGGCCACTGGGTGAAAATTGCTGATCAATTTGGACCACTCCCACAAATTCAATTGATAGAACCACTTAACCAGCTAGATAGTTGTGGTGGTACCCCAACATTAACTCTACACTTCATACTACTTGATTCAATTGGAGACTTCATCTTAATAATACCGTCAATAAGTTACTTTCTCTGTGATAGCAGTATGATACTGCCATATAGGATTTGATGTCAACTTATTCGAGTATGTTCTACGGTGACAAATATACAATATCAGTAGGCTAATGGTCCCACGTAATTGGTGGCAATAAATTAGTGGACGGAAAGAAGTCTGAAACAGACACGGAGGTTTTACAATGAGATGATTACAATGGGAGGAACAGGGAGTTTCATATAGATAGAGTTACAGAGGAAGCGATGCAGAAAACAAAGCTAATAACAAAGTAGCAGGGATACAACAAAGCTACTGCGCATTCCAATATTCAATCCATTGATTGATAAAAATTGTTTCCTCCTTTCTTGTCCTACTAGCCAGAGCCTTGCAATTGTAAGTGTAGAGACCTGAATATCGTCGAACACCTTCCTATTTCTTGACAACCAAATTTCCCAGTAGAAGGGGGTGATCACCTTGGCCCAAGCCAGCTGCTTGGTCTTCCTTTATGGGAAAGAGTCAACATCAGACTTTCCAGTGTTTAATTTACTATCCTCATTGTTGCTAAATAGAATTTTGTGCACTACATACACCTTCACATATCACCAATAAAGGCCAACCATGTATTCAGTCTCAACAAATTCCAAACACAAACTTAAAAAATCAAACCTTGACCGTTCAAAGCTCTGCTCACGGTGTTTATTTCCAAGTGTTTTGTTACGGTCACTAGATTCCCAAGATACATTGCTCGATATTGTTTCGAGTCCTTCGAACACACCCTTACACAAAAGAGGCCTCTTCTGTTCCGTCAAAGTATGCTCCTGTTGGTCCTTCCCTCTGCGCAAGTGCCAAACTCACAGGGCCTCTTGCCCCTTCCGCGACGGTTAGATCCCCGGTGTGGAAGTTGCCGTCGGTATTGACATGGCCAGGATTCACACAGTTGATGTGCATCGAGGTGTTCTCCTTGGCAAGAATCCTCATGTAAGCATTCATCAGGGCCTTGGATACTCTGTAAGCCGAGGGTCCTTTCTCGATTGGCCATCCACGGCGATCAAGTTGGCCATTCTTGAAGTCCTCGAGGAATAGTTCTGACAGTTCATCCACCCTCTCTAGCGACAGCTTGTCGATGTCGTTAAACTCCTGTTTAAGTTCTTCTCCACTGAAAAGCTGGTATTCAAACTGAATATTACTTCATGAAATATCCACAATAACTTATATACACATGGTAATCTTTTTCAGATTGGGGAGAGTACCCGGAGTAATCCAATAAAAGACGAGAGGCTAACAACTCTTGCATCAGAGGATGCTAGAAGCAGAGGAAGCAACGCTTGTGTGACATTCTTGGTGCCTCCGTAGTTTGTTCTTAGGCATTCTTCTGCTTCCACATAAGTCTCTGTTGATCGCTGGTCCACCCACTCGAGCCTGTCCATCGCGCTCATACTTGTAAACTTCTCTGATGCAACCTAGGATTCCATTGTGGGTGTCAAATACATATCTAATCTATACTTGTAGTTGCAATGTGATGTTTCCTCCTTCATTTTTATTAAGATATCCACAATAATCCTAGCATGTTTGTATCTAAAGATTTATATGGACCCAATTCTTATGCTTTGTCTCCTGCATAAAATATATGCATGCTCATTGTGATTCTTTCTACGAAATTCATAATGATAGTTAATCCGTGCAGTCTCTTTTACATATCATTTGGATATTGTTATGGTCTTCAATTAACATACATATTTGACCACTAGTTTTTTAAGCGTGTGTTAATTATAAATCACCCCTGTTTTGAGGGAAAGCATAAATCTACTGATATCATACCTATGCGACAAATCTAAGCAGTTCCGTGTGTAATGCTTATCAATCTACTTTTCATGAATTGAGGAAGTATTAACTGATCTCTAGTCTAATCTACTATGTATTTTTTGAAATCTTTTTCGATTTTTTGTTTTTTAGATTAGGGACGTTTAAAAAACAGAAGGAACTAGGCCAACCACTTGCTGAAGAGCTGCCGGGTCAGGGTTTCCGATGTCTACTGTCACCCCAAGGATTGCTGCGTTATTGACCTGCGAAACATGAAGAGTCCTTTATTACAACATAAACCATCTGCATACTGTAGCACACAAAGGTTGCAAAGAAAACCACACATACGTGCTATTGTGATGAAAACCACTCCGATATTTTTTTAGACATTGATTCGGACGATAAGACAGCGGAATGGAAGATCAAACCATACCAATATGTCAAGCTTGCCAAACTTATCCCTCACGAAATCTGCCAAACGAGCAGCGCTCGAAGGCTCGCGCACGTCCAGCTGATGGAACATGACATCTAGCAGCCCGAGCTCTCGAAGAGCATCGACTGCTGCGCCACCCCCGTTTTCATCCCTGGCCGTGAGGATGACGGTGACTCCGTTGGACGCCAGCTGCCTGCATATCTCCAGCCCAATCCCTTTGTTCCCACCGGTCACCACGGCAACCCTGAATGAAGAGAGCAAACAGATCATTAGCCATTAGAGACGGGTAGACGAAATTTGGCGTTAGCGTCGTTCGAGGAAGCTTTACCTTTGTTCAGATGAACTGATGAGGCTTCCTTCCATTAGAGGGAGATTCTTCTGAAACAAGATTTGAGGGAGATTCTGGCGGAAGGGGAATGAGGAGTTGATCAGTTTGAGTCGGACATTACACGAGTGTTGGGCTTATAATAACACATGTTGTTTGTGGAGGAGATAGCCCTAAAAAACTACGCTGTTCAAGTTCAACTGAAAGTGAAGAATAAAGATGGAAAAACAGATAGCACGCATAGTTTTCTTACCGTGTAAATCAGCTGTTTTTGATATACAGTAGATAGAACGAATTCAGACAGACTTACCTATCCTCCCAAAGTAAAGGACCAATTCAGACGAACAAGCAAACGGAATACGTACCCAAAAGCTAAAAAAAAAACACACCCAGACGAGAACACCTACTCCAAAAGCACTTACATACAGACAGACATGATAATAAAACAACGAACGGGAGCTCAACTAGGAGTAGGACGCGGCAGCCACCTGAGCGGATCGGAGGCCGGCAGGGGAGGCGGAAGGGTGTGAGGGGAGAAGAGAACGGAGCGAGGGTATAAATAACAGGCACCGACGAGGCTAATCTCCGATGGTGCGCACCTCCGTGGACGAATTCTCAGGTGTTTCCTTCCAGATTTGTTATTTTACTGCAGTTTCTCCGTTTTTTCTCCCTCGAGTCCACGATGTGGCACCCTACCACATCGCCACCAACCACCACCACCACCAAGCAGCTCCCTCCCGTGCAACATTCTCGCGCTCGACCCCGCCTCTAAGGGCATGAGCTACGGTGGCAGCAGCATACCTCTGCCACATCTAATCCATATAGATATTCGTTGTGAAGCTACCGTCTAAACTCAGTATCACCCAATGCGAACGGTAGCCTCTTCACATATGCTTTGATAGCTTTTCTCTCAGAGATCGGATTTTCTAAGCACTGCCTTATCTATCCCTCTTATCTTCATCATATATTAAATGGTAGATGGCTGCAGTGGCGGAGCTTGAAAGAAATTTAAGGGGGGGCCAAACCATATGACAGTGCAAATATAGGAGCGATTGATTAATCGTATAGACACATTAGAATTTTTAGCATCTAGAGATTTTTTTTGTGAATAGCATCTAGATAAATTTCAACTGGACTTGTTAACATTTGCTTAAAAATACGTCTTTGCATCAATATACATAGGTAAAACTGTAAAATGAGGAGCTAGTAAATGGGATGCAAGAACCAAAACGAACCAGTCAATGTGACTGCATTATGAGGAGCTAAAGAATAAACTAAGTGGAAGAGGGGGCTAGGACAAAAGCAGACGCTTGGAGAAAGGATGCTAGTGGTCGCCGGTCAGTATTCACATGCGTAGGTAGATGAAGGAGCTCCCAGACCCAGAGTCCAATTCCAGATCAACGTACAGAGCTTTTGATCCAATGTGCAATCTATACTCTATAAAATACGATAGGTACTGACCGTTTCTCATTTTGCTGGGGGGGGGGGGGGCATTGCCCAGGTTGGCCCCCCGAGAAGCTCCGCTAGTGGATGCCTGGGATGCTTTGACTTGAGCGGTAGTTATTTTGTCAGCATCTGAAACATGCAACCCGTGATTCCCTAGACAAATAAACTAAGCCAATCCTGGTCAACGCTAGCGCAGCTGGCAAACTTCCTCTTCAATCACCGTGGTACTTTTCTGGTCCATGCATATACTGTAGCTGAGATGGTGCTCCGCCACATCTTTTCCTTTCTCTCATCCCTAGTCTACTTTTTCCTTTCCTTGGCCGTCTCCTCTCATCTCTCCTCCTTTTCTCTTGCTTTTTTCATGGAGCGACGGAATCCTCTACAGGCTACCGCTCAGCTATGCAAGCATACTGCTTTTCTTCTCTCGCCTCCACGACAGCTGAATCTCCGACGTGGACCCGTGAGGCAGCAGTCTAGCATAGAGCATTGGCCATGCCCTGCACCTTCAACCCCAGTGCCGTCAAGATGGGGATCAACGATGTTCAATACTTTTACTACTTCTAGCTGAATACTACTTCTCCAGCAAGATCTACTTGATGAAAATATACGGTATGATGATTTAATCTGAATAAATAGTAAATTCAACATGTTGATGAAAACAAAAATTAAACTAGTTATGCACACTAACAAAATAGATGACCAAATTACATCTAAATATCTAAACATGATGAACACATCACATCTAATCCGACTACTATAATAAGAAACTATAGAAATCTCTAAAAGAGAGATAACAAGGCCACATATGGTGCATCCTAAGAAATCACGTTGTGATTACCCATGTCGTTGATGAAAAGGCTACTGATGTCCAGGGAGAAGACATCGTCGAAAAAGGACTCGTCGGACGATGTGATTCCGTCAGTAGTCGTGCCAAAGCACTTCCCGAAACCTGATAGTCACTTAACCATATAGATTCACGAGAGGCAGAGTTTCGAAGGCCTACTGTCCCGTCCTTCAGTGTACGTCGAAAGAGATGGGAAAACGTGAGCGGTGACACAAGGTTCTGGAGGCAGGCAATCATATGTGTTGTGTAGTGTTGAGGGTTTACGCCTAAAAAAAGGTAATATAGTGCAGGTCGGGTAAGACATGAGGCGCAGCCCACGTCCGTGTCAACATAACCCACGATCTAGAAAACTGGAAATGGTTGATAGAAAATAACTCGCACCATTAATTTCCCGAATAACAAAAATATAAGTGTCGCTCAGATCATTCCCGCAACCTACGGCACGCGCATGTCATGTCGAGGCGAGGAGGTCGATGTCGGAGAGGAGGAGGGGTACGCTTGTAAGCGACCCTCTTCTCACACCTTAGTGAGTAGTGAAACACTCTACTATATATGTAGGTCAAACTTCCTCTAACTAGCAATGTGAGACTAAACTTTGGCCCCACCCCCTGCTATGTATGAATGGGCCATATAAAAGTTTTAGAATCTATATTGGGATATGGGCTAAGGCCCATTCCAACATTACTTCCTGGTATTCGCGACTCAAATACTTCGAGTACGGAGATGGTGGCGCGATGTGACTACTTCTAAGATGTTGCTTCTTACGCCACTTTGACTACAGAGATGGTGGTAAAATTTGAGACCCGCCTGAAGGGTTCCGCAACATAGAAAATAAAAAAATCTCTACAAAGAGAACAAGAACCAAGATCCAATCTATGGATATGCTAGAAATGAGAGGGGATTTAGATATAAATATCCTTGTAGATCATACAACAGAAATGCTCAGCTGAACATAGATGACATAGTCGTACTATTCCTTCCCCACGATTTGATCCAATATTGCAGCAAGCGGCGCCTCCGAGATATGCACACGTGCAACACAATGACATCTCCTCCCTCCTTGGTCCAGCAAGTATGGTGAGACGTAGATCGGATCAGTAACACGATCGCATGGTTCTTATTGTGGATAAATTCCTGCAAGGCTTCGCCAAGCTGCTGCAGAGGGTGGAGGAGCAAGAGAGGGGAGAGGGGCGTCTAGGGTTTGAGGTGCAACGCCCTAGCCCTTCCCTCCCTCTTTATATAGGCTCAAGGGTCGCTGAAAAGGGCTGCCTTAGCCTCCAAGTCTAGCCGGAGGCCCGAGGGATAAAACTTACCCCCGAGTTTTATCTCTTCGTTTAAATGGAAAAGATATTATCTCTTTAATTTAAATGATTCGATCTTATATCTTGAGGGGCTAGCTGAATGGCCCCTCATGGACCCATGTGGTCCCTCCTGAGAAGTGGGCCCCACTCCAAAACTCGCTAGAACTTCTCAATACAACACCAAAAAATTCCGCAACTTTTCCAAAACTCTAAAACGACTTACCTTATATGATTCCTATTATTTGGACCATTCTGTAAAAGTTCTAGTGTCGCATGTGAGCTTCCAATGAGCTCCCAAAACTCCAGCCCTTTTAAGAGTGCAAGAGCTTCTGCTGAAGTAGCATCAAGGACTTCAGATAAAGGTGCGAACTAACCCCCAATTTCCTCACCCCTGTGTTCTTTTAAAACAGCCTCTGTAGTTCCCCAACCGCCACCACAGAAAGATGCATCAATATTTAGTTTAGCACTACCCTATTGATGGTCGAGCCAGAATGAAATTCAATGTTAAAGAATTGATGGTCGAGCTAGAATGAAATTCAATGTTAAAGAATTGATGGTTGATGTCTACGCACGCTTCTATTCCTGTAGACAGTGTTGGGCCTCCAAGTGCAGAGGTTCATAGAACAGCAGAAAGTTTCCCTTAAGTGGATCACCCAAGGTTTATCAAACTCAGGGAGGAGGAGGTCAAAGGTATCCCTCTCAAGCAACCCTGCAATTACGATACAGAAAGTCTCTTGTGTCCCCAACACACCCAATACACTTGTCAGATATATAGGTGCACTAGTTCGGCGAAGAGATAGTGAAATACAAGTAGTGGTGATGATTATAAGTAGTAAATGTAATCTGAAATAAATATTGCTGTGAGCAAACATGTAACGAAACTGAAAGGAAACGGTGTGCAATACTTAGAAACAACTCCTAGGGATCATACTTTCACTAGTGGACACTCTCAACAAAATATCATAATTGAACCAATAGATACTAACTTCAATATGCCACTCTAAACAATTCTCCAATGAAAAACGAACACTAATTATGCGTAGGGCTACGAATCACTCCTCAAAGTTTGCATGTACCCAAACTAGATTGTCCCACACTATCACCATGAATGCACTAGATGGTTCCAACAAACACCAACAATTCATAGAGACATTAACCAAAAAGACACACATAATGCGCACACTAGTCACCTTCACATTACGATACAAGGTGTCTCCGGAGATTACAATAATAAAGCACAGGAGTAGCATAATATCTGAATAATAGTATCTACCAATTCAACTAGATACAAAGCTCATGATCATATAAAGATCACATCATGGGAGAGAGAGGTGAAACACATAGCTACCGGTAGAGCCCTCAGCCCCGGGGGAGAACTACTCCCTCCTCATCATGGAGACAGCAACGACGATGGAGATGGCGGTGAGGTCGATGGAGATAGCAGAGACGGCGATGGAGACCGATGGAGATGGCTCCGGGGGCACTTCCCAATCCCGGCAAGGTGCCAGAACAGAGACTTCTGTCCCCCAAAATTTGTCTTCGACGGTGGCGGCGCTACGGAACTGTTTTAGGAAAAACGCTGATTATTTTAGGGTTTTCCGTCGGGAGGCTCTTTATAGGCGAAGGGGCGTCGTCAGGAGTGGACCAGGGCGGCCTCACCACAGGTGGGCACGGCCAGGGCCTGGGCCGCGCCCCCTGGTGGTGAGGGTGCCCTCTAGCCCCCCTCCGGCTCCCGTTTGGTCCTCGTCCTTCCTCCGGGGAAAATAGGAGTTTCGGTCTTCGTTTCGTCCAATTCCGAGAATATTTTCTGTGTAGCTTTTCTGAAACACAAAAATAGCAGAAAATAGGGAACTGGCACTGTGGCATCTTGTCAATAGGTTAGTTCCGGAAATCGCATAAAAACGCCACGAAGTGTAAACAAAACATGAAGGAAATGGTGTAAAACAAGCATGGAGCATCAAAAATTATAGATACGTTTGAGACGTATCAATGGTCGAGACACAAATAAATTTGATCCTAAGTCCTTCATAATGCACCTCCAGCTCGTATGGCGCCCCCCCACTAGTCACTTCTCGGAGGATAGCATGATTAATTTCACACCCATCCATAAATTCCACATATTTGAGACGTAGCCGCTGCCATTCACGGCATAACGCATCAACAAAGGCAAAGAAGAAAAATACTTTTCCCGGCGATCCTTGTGGCAAGATCAGATGATTTGCACCCAAATCTGGAGTGGTGGAAGTACCAACTGTTGCAATAGAAGACTTCTTGTTCTTACTTCCCAAAGGACGACCGCGAGGTGTTTAACTGGCGCCGTTGATGATGATGCCGCAGTGGTGGCTTTAACCTTGTTCTTGCTGCCGCGAGGGCGACCGGGGCCTCGTTTAGCCACGGTGGTCGAGGTAGCCTCAAGATTCGCAACCGCAATGCTAGACATGGTGAGAGAGGAAGTAGCAGTGGACGTGAGGAAGAAGATGATGCGGTAGCGGAAGTTGCAGATGAAGAAATAGGGTTAAAGGTAATGGTGTTTTCACCTTTAATATCCTAGGACGCCTGGTTATGTGCCACAACATGGCAGGATAAGGAGAAGTGATAATGGTGGCCCATTACCACGTAAAATTGGAGCAATAATTGTGCCGCCCACCACGTGGCTCAGCGAGAAGTCAAACTGACAAAGAAGGGCGCATATGCATCATGATAGTTTACAAGTTGCAGCTGACATGTTGCATCAACATCTTAGCAACAGTTACAGGAAAGTTATCTGATACGTCCATTTCGCATCACTATTTTGTAACATAATTTACTGTTATTTATTGATATATTTTATATTTAGAGATGATACTTATGTTGATTCCTCTGTTTTTACATGTTTGATGATCATTGGAGGATTTGCTGCCGGAGTCAGGATTCTGCTGGAAAAAGGACCGTCAAGACACCATATTTTAGAAGATCAGGAAATTTTAGAAAAATACCAGGAAATTATATTTTACCAGAAGACTGAAGTAGCCAGAAGGAGGAGGCGAGAGGGGCCACAGGGCAGCCTCACCACCAGGGAGCGCGGCCCAGCCCCTGGCCGCGCCGCCCTATGGTAAGGGCACCCTGGCCCACTACTGCCATCGCCCTTTCGCGTATTTCATCGTCCCCGAAAACCTAAGTCAGGGGGACAGAGAGATAGATACCGCCGCCTCTGCGGGGCGGAAAATACTAGAGAGAGAAAAGCTCTCCGGCAGGCAGGAATCTGCTGGGGAAATTCCTTCCCGGAGAGGGGAGATCGTCGCCATCGTCATCGCCATCGCACCGGACTTCATCGGGATCATCATCATCATCATCATCATCTCCATCACCAGCACCTTCATCTCCACCATCACCACGCCATCCCGCTGTAACATCTTGAGTTGAATCTTGTTAAATTCTTAGGGGAAACTTTTCCGGTGTTGATTACTCTTGTGGTTGATGCTATTGAGTGGAACCGTTGAATTAATGTTTATGTTCAGATTATTATTTACCATTATTTCACCTCTGATCATGATCTATATGATGTCTTGTGAGTAGTTCGTTTAGTTCTTGAGGACATGGGAGAAGTCAAGATGTTAGTAGTGGAATTATGTTAAGTAATATTTAGTGGTTTGATATTTATTTGTGGTGGTGCTATTTCACAAGTGGTGTCATGTGAACGTCGACTACATGATACTTCACCATTTATGGGCCAAGTGAGATGCATTGTGTATTTGGCTACCAATTGTGGGGTTGCTAGAGTGACAGAAACCTAAACATCCGTTGGGAAACCATTGCACCAGGGAGCGTAGGATCTTAGAGTTTAAGGCTGTGGTTAGATTTATCTTAATTACTTTCTTGTAGTTGCGGATGCTTGCAAGGGGTATAATCACAAGTGTGTATTTATCCTAGTAATGGTAGTGCGCTAGCACAGGTTCACCCCCATAACACTTATCAAACCAATAAAGATTATTTAGCGGCATGAAGCGAAAGCTCTTGACAGAAACTCTCGTGTGTCCTCGAGAACATTTGGTCATCATAAGTTACACAACCGGCTTGCCCTTTGCTCAAGAAAGGATTGAGCCACTTGCTACAATTATTATTACTATCTTTTATTTACTCGTACCTTATTTATTTGCATTACCAAATACCCCTAAAAACTCGTTTGCTAGTATTTACAGTGAATCCTTGATCAAAACCACTTGTCAATACCTTCTGCTCCTTGTTGGGTTTGACACTCTTATTTATCGAAAATATTACGATACACCCCCTATACTTGTGGGTCATCATTATCATCTTTATCAGCAATGACATCCGAAAATTGGGGGAAGGAAAATCTATGAGTTCTATTAGTCGAAGAATTCAAATTATGAGACTATAATCGGCTGCAAGCACCCTATCATAGCCCTAGGGACTACTTTCATCGGGAATGCTGAACACGCTCCCGATAAAAGAATAATATAAGGTAAGCATTTTTTTTGTAGGAATAACATCATAATACATGCAAGAATCTTTGAGCCTATACTCGAAGACAAATATTCGACTATAGCCTCGGGGCTACTCCCATCGGGAGCGCTAGTCGCGCACACGATATGGAAAATCATCAACTACCACAGTACAACGAGGAATAAATTTTCAAATTCATTATCAATGGTAAAAACTAGATAAATGCACTCGACATTTTACTCCCATCGGGATAGATTTGCGAGTATAGGAAAGCGCCTGACAATTTTAGATATTATAACAACCAAACAATACTCTCGAAGAATATATTCTCAGATCGTGTCCACCGCGATAAAATGTCTGAATGTCATGGTCGTAAAAATCATGAAGATAAGACCTCTGAATCCATTCCGCATGGCCTAATATTCACACAAGAATGACCTAAATCAAACCATTTTTAATGTCACAAAAAAGCAAGTTTAACTAAATTCTACTACGTGTGAATGGACAAAACTGGACTTGATGGGCCAAGAACCCGCCAATTCTCGGCCCGCCCAACTGGCCTTAAAATTACTACCAGTACCTTGGAGCAACCGCAAACCCTTCCGCCGCAAACAAGTGAAGCCTCCACCCGTAGCGCCGCTCTCGCCCGCCACCGACTCATCGATACGACATGGCGGCGGCGGTCGCTTCTCGTGCCGGTGCTGCCCGCGCCGGGCTCCGGCGGATGTTCTCTGGCGTCTCTGCCTTTGCTCCCCCGCCTCCCCCGGCCGCCCGCCCCGCGGCGGAGCCCTGCAACAACCTCTTCGTCTCAGGCAACTCCTCTTCCCGCGTCTCTCCATTTTTCCCTTCATGTTTTATGTTCTTTCTTGCTTCATGTTCTGGATCCGAGTCCTGTGCCGTTATTAGCTAGCTGTGGTCGGATGTGTGGAAAGCTATTACCTGCTTTATTAAGAGCCCCTTGGAACTATATATTTTTCTATTTTTTGAGAGCTTAAATTGAATTATTATAGACCTTTGCTAATTAGCAGCTGGCTAATATTCAATTCGGCATCATTCAGATTTTTTTGCCTGTCCGATCTGCTCAATTTTGCAAGCATCACAGTGATTTTTGTATCACTTTCTGGTCTTTGCACAATACTAACGATGAAATCTGACTGCTACTAAATTGTGAATATGCTAGATGCTAATTAGACAATTTATTCTAAAAGGAAATGCCAAAAAAAATCATTATGGAAAGGGGAATCACCACACAACAGACATCACAGATATAGCAGACAAACAGTACATGTGTATATCCTCCAACAGAGTGCAATGTTAACTGGTTAGGCATCAAGGGCGTCAACACAATAGTCAACAAATGAGCAGCTTTTAAATTGAACTATACGAGTAGGGCAGACAAAGGGATCTCATTGATATTAATTACATGAATACCATCTCCAGAACTAGTATACGGACCATTTTACACAAGTATAAGTATCGATGATCCTCTTAGTTCCAGATTACATTAAAATTATTTAGCATTCAGGATTAATCACCCACTGTTTCTATACTAGTTGGCATATAAGGTACGAACCAATAGATATATTCTGTTGGCCAACTAATGGCATATGCACCTAAACTACCAGAATCGGGCTTACATTATTGTAGCACGTAGGTTGGATCGCTGTTGTATCTCCAAGGATTACTAGTTGACCAGTCGATCTGGGGTAGCGACTCATAGACTAGCAGTAACTAGTCACGACTCATGTCGAGCAATAGGTACTATAAAATACCATAGTATATAACTCCTAATAGTCTAATATGCAATACAAAAGAAGGCTGGGGACAGGGAGTGGGGGAAAACCTGTGCAACTTCGTACAATAGGCAAGGCCTTCCTCTTCTCCCTGAACTAGCATCCTGCAAAGGATAAAAACCGGCAGCAACCGGTAAAGCAAACCACCACCACCAGCAGCCAGCAGTGCAGAGCAGAAGCAGGCGGTGAAGGAGAGCTGGGGCAGGAGCCTGGGAGCACACACAGACGGCAGAGGAGCAGACCAGCTAGAGCAGCAGCGGCCAGCACAGGAGGAGACCAGCAGCTGAGGGAGGAGCCGGCAGGAACAGGCGACGGAGCTGGCTGGTAGGCTTGCGGCGGCAACAACAAAGGGAGAGAATTTTGGTCAGGACTCAGGACTCGATTTGGTTTCACGGGAGAAAACTCGGCAGGCCATTATTGAAACAATGTTGATAGGTGGGGCCATTTTTGTGGTCGCTCGACTCATTAGGCTTGACTAGTCGACTAGGTCGCTCAACTTGGCCAATGAGTCAAGTTGACCTCTGAGTAATGACGTGTCTATTAGTCGTGTGACTCGTAATCCTTGGGTCTATGAAATGTGGCCAAGTCTAGTGCATGCCTAGCGGCGTGTTCTCATGTACTCTTGTATTAATGCCAATGCACTTGAATGAGTGTAACTTTTCAGGATTACATAGTTTACTTTGGTATACCATAAAATAGGATACCGATCCTCGCCTTCCTTGGCCTTATCTCGAATCCCCAACCAGGACAAGTGACAGCTTGACTGTCTCTCCACCAACTCTAATGGCAACGAACTCTTGCATCTCTCCCAAATGGCAGTGGAACCAATGGTGCAATAGTGTACTGCTCATCCCTTCAGCGAAACACCACTACAACCTCCCCAAGAACATTAATTTTTCGTTCATGTGTGCTGGAGACTATTATTGTTGTGCCATATCACCGATGGTCATTCTGTGACTGTTCATGTGCTTCAGTACTACAAGAATTCGAGCTTCAAGGAGCTGTGAGATTTCACTTACATTAGCCTTGGTTGAATCTTGACATATATTGGATGCATACATCTGTATTTTCATTATTTACAGTTTGATTGCTTTGGTACTGTTCAAAAGACATGGTTCTCCTTTTTCATTCTCTTTGGAAATACTTTCTGGGGGTAAAGGGAAAATTGATATAGTTGTAAGTATCTAATTGATCACCTACCAGGTATTTTAGTTGCATCCTTTTCCACTGTTGTGTCAAATCAGAAAGAAACATGTATTTTCTCAAATATATTCACTGTATTCTTAATTGATATGACAAACAAAATATGTCAAAGTATTAAGCCTTAAGATAAAGTTTTGGCATTATGTTTGATTCAGTTCGCTGCGGCTCTCTATCCTGTGTACTATTCTAACTACTGAACATCTGTTGCGGAAAAGCAAAAGGTGGTGTCTTAAGGGTTGTTTAATTTCCTATAGTTCAACTTCTGGGATGCCATTCATTTGGTTTGGATGTCAATAATTCGTCATTTTGTTTGTAAAAATAAGTTAATGCCACTGATATATGAACTTCCTCTGGAGTTTGGGTGGTGTTTGTTTAGAATTTTTTTTCTTCTCCATGTAGTTGTCGTGATGAAAATATCACTATAACAAGCATGAATCATGTTTTATATATTTAATTGTACATTGTATAAAAAATATTGAGATGCAAAGTTATGTTGATTTCTCTTAGTATTGAACAAGTGTACCTATGCAGGTTTGAACAAGCGCACGACAACTGACGGACTCAGGGAAGCCTTCTCGAAATTTGGTCAGGTTACTGAAGGTAAGTGATTACAGCCTCTGTAATTCATTCCTCTTTGTACTACTACTGAATCCTTTTGGCACTATGTTTGCAGCAAGAGTCATCACTGATAGAATATCAGGATACTCTAGAGGGTTTGGCTTTGTGAAATATGCAACTGTAGAAGAAGCTGGTGAGGGCATCAAAGGCATGGATGGAAAGGTGAGTGCTTCTATTAATCGGGGTAATGCACTATCTGAATGGTTCATGATGGTAGGCCTGATAGAAACATTCAAAGGTGTAACAATGTACTCATGGAAACTTGGAAACAACAGATCAGTTGTTAGTTGATATTTTTGCTTATCTAGTTCTGGGTGATACTAAACATTGTCTACACGGTAGCTTAGCAAGTGGTTCTGTTGTATCTGCTGTTGACACACTATTTTTTGTGTAGTTCCTCGATGGTTGGGTGATATTTGCGGAGTACGCCAAGGAGAGACAAGCCCAGCAGCCACCCCAATCAGCTGGGACAACGTCATCTGGCTATCAATACTCAAGATAGTTCTCTTGATCACAAATTGCATGTCCTCAATTTATGCTACCAATTGGAAGCCACTTTCCAATAAATTGTTGAGGAGGGGATAAAATTAAATCTAGTCTGTGTCGGTTGAACTATTCCATTAGTTATAAAGTTGTAGTAACTTGTGTAGTACTTGGCTGTTGCAGTCTGGATACTGCTACTTTGTGTACTTGTGTCAGTGTAACATACGACACTAACTATAAGTGTGTAGTTGAGTTGCATCCAGGTTTTGTAAGACCTATCGAGAAGCCTTGCATGTACTCTTGGTCTAGTTCTGTCCACAAATAAGTGTATTTCTTGGTTTATGCCAAGTCAACTTCTAATTTTTTTAGAACATTTTTTATAAAAATTGTATCTGTCGGCGGCTGGACCAAACGAGGTGGCGGCTGGGACCAGGCGCGGCGGCAGGTAGTACACATGGCTGATGTTAGACGCTCTCCTCTCCAATTTTGCCTCTGTTCCTTCGACTTTGCACTCTCCCCCCTTTGATTTCGCTCTCTGTCAACTTGATTTTTTTTTTGAGACGGAACACATTATTCCATTAATACCTAGACTCAGCAAAAGTGCTGGTCACCAGAACAGAGACATCATCCAGCGAGGGTTCCAGCCATAGCGACCGGACTTCCTGCTTTCGAACCCCTACGGCCGCCAAATCATGGGCCATATTATTACATGTCCTTGGACAAAACGAAAAAGAGATGGAACTAAAGTTGAGACGACTGAAACAATGAATATCTCTGTAGATTATTCCTTCCGGGTACGATCCAGCGAAGAGTCTTGCATGGCCTTCACCAGATTTTTAGCATCAGATTCGACTTGCACCTGCTCCATTCCCCAAGACGCCGTTGCTTGAAGCGCCTCCTGGCATGCGATCGCCTCTGCGCCCGCAGCACTGGCTACATGCGCCAGATACCCCGCTCCAGCTCCTCTGATCGTTCCTTCCTTGTCCCGAACGACAAAGCCTCATCCTCCTACTCCAGTCAATTCAGAGTAACTACCATCAGTGTTGATTTTTAGTGTATCTCCGACAGGTGCCTGCCATTCTGACTGCTCTCTCATTCTGCATGTTGTCTGGCTTTTCGATGGCTTACTTCGGAAAAACTGCTCGGATTTCGATGCCCAGTACCGAGCTTGTCTGACCACAGCCTCTACCGATAGCTGATGTCCCTCAGAATTAAGTTTGTTCCTTGCCGACACACCATTGCCAAAGCATGCACACGACCAATGTTCTGTCGTCAGTCTGCAGATTCAGAATTTCTTGAACTACTGAATCAGCTGTGGTAAACGTGCACATACGATCACGCAACGCTTCCATTTTAATCAGCTTCCAGCACTTCTTGACTTCCTTACATTTAAGAAATAGATGAGCTCCATCTTCGTCAAATCTTCTGCAACATACACACAGAGTATTACACTCTACATCTCTCATCTTTATACTGAGTTTTAGGGGCAAACTGTTATGAGCCATCTGCCAAACAAATTGCTTCACTTTTGGTACCACTTCTAGGTTCCAGGTTTGTTTCCACATCCTCCCCTCTTCCGCAGATCCCGACCCATTTGCTTCTGAACAGAAGATAGACATGTACAGGTGGTATGCAGATTTTACCGAGAAAAGTCCTTTCTCGTCAAAATGCCAAGCAGGGTAGTCATCAAAATCGTCTCTAATTGGGATTTTAAGAATTTCAGAGGCATCCACATCCCAAAAAGTGTTTCTGACTAATACCTCATCCCAATCCCCAGTGATGGGATCTATTAAATCCTGGACTCTTGTAAGTAAATTTTGGTGACGTGGAGTGATTGGAATTCTTGACCCTTGTCTAGGGATCCACGGGTCAGACCACATCTTAACTTGTTCGCCATTTCCAATCCGCCACACTAGTCCTTCCTTCAGCAGGTTAATCCCTTTGAGTATGCTACGCCACGTATAAGAAATACCAGCCATTGGTTGCTGTCAACTTGATTTTGCGGATGAGAAAAACAGATGGGGCTTGCCTATGCCGCAAGCGTGCGGGCGTGCGGCCATCCGTGCGGCGCTAGGCATGGACGACATTGATCTGTCTTGGCTCCCACATCCCCACCTCCGGTTTTCTTCAAGGAAAAACCACCACCGAAATAATCCGACCGTATCTTCTGCCGATTCCTTCTCATCCCCTTCCATGGTTATGTATCATTTGCTTCACTTCCCATTCCACTGTCTGAAAATCTACCAGGAAGAAGCGGAGCCGTGGAAGCGGAGCCGTTCGGCCAGACCTCCAGGAGCAGGAAGAAGTGAAGCCGAGGAGGCTCCAGCGGGCGCCCCCGAGGCGGAGGTGGAGGCCGAGGGCAAGGCCATGGGCTCGTCCGCCTCCGGAGGATCGTACGCCGCCACCGACCCAGGTTCGGAAGCGTCCAGTGAAGAAGCCGCCTTCCCGCCAGATGCGCCGATCTCTGGTGAGGCCCCCATGGCCGAGGCCACATCCGACAACAGCGGGCGGGTGACCAAAGCAACCTCCTAGGGATTTATTGGTGGGTGAGCCACCCACTGTGCGGAGGAGGTGGGCGAGGCACCGACTTAAAGTTAGGCGCACCTGTGTATGTGTTCCCGGGCGATGTGATTACTGATCTCGTATATTTTATTTTACTTCTAGTGTTGTGGTGAATTATGGAAGGGATCGGTACATGGGGCAAAGATACGGCTGGGTTCTATTTTTGCGTTGTCTTTTTCTAGCAGAAAACCGGAGGTGGGGTGTGGGAGATACGACCGATCAATGCCATCCATGCGTTGCGCCACACGTAGGAATGTAAACGAATAGGATAATTTCCGTACCGAATTTGTCACCGAATCTGTTTTTAAAATTCCATATCCATTTATAGGAAAACAACTGGATATAGTATAGGATATGGTATGCATAATAGCGTGAAATATGGATTATCTGAAAATTAACTAGGATAATTTGCTGGTTTTTAACTAAATAATCTGATTTTTTCCATAAAGGTTAAAATTATATAGCACAACTAATAGTTAGTAAATTGCTAAGTTCGTTCGGTAATTATTCAACTCAAATACATAGTCATTCTACCATAGAGATTACAATTTTATTTAGCTACTAGGCTACTCAAACACGTGTCGATGTTATCATAGGTCATGTGTGCACATTATTATTCATGTTATATTTATTCATTTTATTGGGTTGCAATTTTTATTCTATGTATTTTTGGTTGTATGGTTATTAACTACTTTTGAACATACCGTTCCGATTAGTTTTGTTTCCACACCAAGTTCGCTTCATTTTTGTTCTGAATGCACGATTAAATATATATGTTTCTGAATCCGCATCTGGTCATTATCTGGTCCGGTCTGAATCCGACGAACATACATGGTAGATGATATGGTAAAGGCAAAATCCGATCGGATCCGTTTAATTACATCCCTAGCCAACACACGGATGGTCGCACTCTTTCGAACCATTCTCTTCCAATGGAACCATTCCATTACATTTCACCACATCCTAAAACCAAACAAACCCTAAATCAATTTGACGCCTCCTATGAAACGGCATAGTATTTTGTGTTGATTTTTTTGACATTTTTAGAAGAGAGGATATGGAACTAATAGCCAAAATGCTATGTTCGTTTTGACAAACTAAATGATATGTCCGTTTCGTGAACCCTTATTTATTTTGCCTAAATTTTCACATGTGTTCTCAATTCTCATCATATTAGTGTAAGTATTACATTTGTTCCTTAATGTAAAGAGCCTTTGGCAAACTAAGGGGTCCTTTAATTCATAGGGTTTTTAAAGGATTTGTGTAGGATTGAGATCTTATGGAATTTTTTCTACAAAAACCGTTTGATTCATAGAATTCTACCCTATAGAAAATAATTCTATAGGAATCTTGTAGTACAAATTTCATAGAAAAATAACATGAGGTTGGACCTTATGAAAAAATTCCTTCACCAATTTCTCTACCTGTAGAATTTAGGTGGACATGACATTCTAATCCTACACATTTCCTATTCCTACATTTTTCCTATCCTATGAATCAAAGGAGCTCTAAATCAGTTTGCCGCCTCCAGTATTTTGTTTAATTATATATATATATCTAAGTATATTTAAAATATTTTTCAAAAGAAGAGAGTACATGGAACTGATAGCCAAAATGATGTGTCCATTTCGACAAGCTAAATTAATCTGCCTTCGGAGTACGTCATGAAACGGCGCAGTGCTTGATCCTGGTCGGATCCGTTTCCAGCCTATACATGTGTCTAGGTGCACGCACGGCACGCAAACGTGGTGGATGTCAAACGCTGTTGCGGAGAAAACGATTAGGGGCGTGCTGAGCGTCCCCGGGGATCAAATCCCGCGATCCCGGGTCGGCAGCCGTACGATCTAGTTAATCTGGACTACCCAACTCGCTTCTAACCAACAAGTCAACACTCCCTGAAAAGAAAACCTCGACTGGATCTTACTTCGTCGTCCTCCCGCAACTCCCGCCGCCCGCGCCCACAGGACAATTGCCGACGGGCCATCCGCCATGGCGTCGCCGGAGTACCCTGAAGTTGCATCACCGGAGAAACACCGCCGTGCCGTCGCCCCGATGCAGGAGCCCTCTCTCGCGTTGCGCATCCCCCTTCACCGCTCTGCCTCTCCATATCCATGCGAGCCAGCGTCGGTTCTGTGTTCGCCATGGCCATCGCCGGAGAAACCAACGCGGCGTCGCCGTTGCAGCAGCTCGTAGCTAGTCCGATGGCCGCTCGCAGCAGAGTGGCCGTGCCATAGTAGCATCGCCGCCGGCTCCATGTAGAACGGCGGCCGCTCCATGTCGCACCGGAGGCACTAGTGGGGACAGGGTCTATAGTCCCGGCCCGTAAGGGGCTTTAGTCCCGGTTCTCCAACTGAGACCAAAGAGGCGGGACTAAAGGCCTAACCTTTAGTCCCGGTCCAGTTACAATCTGGGACCAAAGGAGCTCCACGTGGGCGCCTCGGAGTGCCCTCAGGGGCAGGCCCTTTAGTCCCGGGTCGTAACACAGACCGGGACTAAAGAGTTTCTGCAGATTTTGTTTATTTTTAGCATTTTAGGGTTTTAGGGTTTAGGTGTTCGATGGATTAACGTGATGCCTCGTGTGGTGCCTTGTTTGGTGTTCGGGAATTAGTTTTCGTATAATTCTAAATATACATGTTTATGCATATATATATATAAGATTAACTTATCTTACAAGCGAGCATATATATACAATTATATGGAGATCAGAATTATCGGGACTAGAGCCCGTCTATTCGATTATATGGACCAACATTAGTAATGGCCCCTTGCTACACTAAATTTTCCTTTATCATCTATAAGTTCTGTCCTCAAAAAGGACGCTAACTCCTCTCCAACAGCGATCGCGCGTTGCTCTGGTAGGTACTTCTCCCGCATGGCCGTAAACTATATAAGAAGAGGAGATGAATATGAATGTCAATCATGATAACAAATAATGACGGGTAAAAATAAAGGTGTGAATGTTTATTGATTACGTCGTATCTGTAATCCTTGTGCTCAGAGGTAAACGTGCGAATGGGCTCGCAAACGTAGTATCCACATAGATGCGTCCCCCGTGGCTGCTGGTCGCACTGTACGAGAATAGAATATAATCAAAATAATAATCTAGCATCATAAATGTATTGAAAATAGAAGTATATCGTACTACTTACCTGAACCGCTCTAAAGGTCAGCTTCTCATGCTCGATACCGTCAGTCACGCACTTGAACCGCTTTCAAACCCTGCCCGACAAGGAAAATGATTTGCTAAGTTTTTCATTACTTGATATATCAGAAAATCATCGAAAGAGACCGATAGAGCGCAAGAATGATTGAAATTAACCTTGGAGCATGTCCTGCAGGCTTTGGAACTGTTCTAAGGGTCTCGATAATGGGTCGAAGGCATCAACTCTTCCCTTATCAATTTGAATGTCCAACAGAATCCAGTGGTAGCTGCACATGTATATATATATATATATGTCAGTAAGTTATCAATTACACTTATAAGTGAATGGACACAACAGAGTAAGACCCTCACTTGAAGTTGTATGGAAACAGTATGTGGTCACAGTAATTTTGATCTGTTAGAAACCTTAGAAGGTTTTCTTCCGTCTCCTTGGGCTTATCAGTTAGCGTCTTTATATGTATTTTATCTGGGTCAATAAACCCAATATTTATGATGTTCCTAGTTTTACATTCCAGAATCTTCATTCTGCATAATAGAGTACAAGTCAAAACTGAACAAGTTATATGTAGACAATGAATTGAAATAACTGAACAAGTTATATGTAGACAATGAATTGAAAAACTTACAGACAATAGCAACTCATAAGAGATTTGTCGAGGGCGTCGCAATTGTACATCTGGAAGAGTTCATCAAAGTCGATATGGATGTCTTCGGGACGGCCGTAGTACTCCCGTGGGACACGCGTCACGATCATCATTCTCCCATTCTTTGCTTCACTTAAGTACCATGTATGCAAGTAACACATATTTGTTGGGAGATCATCAAACTTATCTTTGCTGACCAAAGGCGCTCCCATGACAAACTGCGGCTTAGGGGCTACCACAGCTTTGGGTAACCTGTCGTCTTGGGAAGCCAGAACGTCTTCAACACTTATACCCCATTCAGCTGCCCACTTCTTTGGTAATTCCAAATCTTGCCCCTGCACCAGAGATGGAACATTCTCGGGTAACACCCTGAGGGGTGGGATCGATTGTTTGGCCTGTTGTCCAAGCTGAGGAACGTCTGATCTTTTTTTTTTGCTTGTAGTTGAACTTGATTTGCTCCCACTTGCACTTGCACGTGATCTGCTCTTTTTCCCTTCCTTCTGCAATGCGTGTGTATAGTCGTCAGGCTTATGGTGTAAGTCATATTGTGATGGAAGGGTCAGTAAGTATTTTGCATATGCTATTTGCTTCTCGGTGTATTCCGGGCGGGGCTCGGGTTCCTTCTTTTTCATCTACGCATCATAATGTTCCTTTGCTATCCTGGCATTTTCCTCGGGGGTACGATCATAAGGTCTGATGGGAAGATTAGCATGAGGTACCTTTGGGAGGGGCGACAGTTTGCGCTTTGGGGAGCTCCGTCGCTTAGAACTCATCGACGGAGCGTTCTTGCTGGCACGCTTCCGCTTAGTATCCTTGGCGGGCGGCGGCGGAGACGGCCGACCCAAGTCCGGCGGCGGTGATCGAGATGGACTCGTGTTGTGGTGGCCGTCGTCATGTGGAGGGCTTGGAGGTGATGGAGGTGTAGGTGACCTGCGACGACTCGGAGGCGGTGTTGTCCTTGGGGCCGAGCCTGGAAGCTTGATGTAGTTCTTGTCCCATAGGATGACTCCACCCAGTACTTCTCTGAGTGTCCTCTCATCTTCGGGTCCAGCTATGTCGAGCTCCATATCATGAAACCCTGACACGATTTCATCCACCCCGACTTTAGCATAGCCAGCTAGAATCTCACGGCCATGCCAGCGTACATCAGGGCCAGAAGGTAAAGCTTGTCCGACGGCCACCTTCATAGATATGTTCTTGATTCTCTGATGGAGTTCACATGATGTTGACTCCTTGATTCCATCCACGGGGTAGCCAGAACCGCCCTCTATCATTCTTCGTGCATCGTCGGCCGGGGCCTCAGATTCAGCCACACTGCTTTTCCGCTTAGATGGGGCGGCGGTAATATCGAGTGCAGGATCTTCCTGGCGCACTACTCCTCTAAGTTCGTCAATCTGCTGCTGTTGCTCGTTAAGCCTGGCAAGCAACTGGTTGAACTTGTCATTTTCCTCATCCTGTTGTCGCTTCTTTGCTCTCGCTCGGCTTCTGTAAGTGTCTTGGTCTCTGGCAAACCCAAGCCACCACAGGTAAGAAGGACCAAAGCCTCGCGTTCGTCCTCCATGTTCGTCATTGCCGAGGACCAGTGTGAGAAAATCTTTCTCTCTATCTGGAGTGAACTGTCTTTTTCCCTCTTTAATTTCTTTCACTATTTTTTTTCCAATTCTCCCTGGGTATCCTAAGACCGTCACTGCAGATAAGGTCCCCTGTTTTTTTGTCGTACAAACCACCATGCGCAAGGAACCAATTTCTTGCTTTCAATTCTCACTCATCACGGATGGGTTCAGGTATGATCCCTTTAGCTAGCATATCTTGCTCTTTCTTATCCCACTTTGGGATGGCAGTCTCTTAGCCCCCTGGCCCCAGCGTGTGGTGATATTTCTTCTTGTCGGCATTTTTCTTGTTCTTTTCTGATAATGCCTTGGCATTTTCTGACTCCTTATACTCCTGAAATGCCTTCCCGTGATTCGCCTGCTTGGCTAGATACCCCTCGAATACTGGCACTTTCTTTGTCTTCAGATAGTTTTTCCATAGCTTCTTCTTCCACGTCCGGAACAGTTCGGCCATCTTCTTTAGAGTCCACTGCTTAACTTTGGCCCTCAGTTTTTTTTGCGGCGTCTTCATTCTCACATTCTGGCAGGTTGAAATGTGCCATGAGATCATTCCAAAGACTATCTTTGTACCTTTTGGCGACATAGTCACTATCGGCTGCCCCTTTATGCTTGTTCCACTCCCGAACGCTGATCGGGACGTGATCCCTAACAAGAACTCCGCATTGCTTCTTGAATGTGTCAGCAGCATTCTTAGGAAGCTTGGGTTCGCCCGTAGGCAATATCACCTCAAAGGTGTAATGCGTCCGTGCATCCAACTTTTTGGTCGGGCCTCGTTTCGTAGCTTTGCTCGATGTGGAGGCCTAAGAGGGAGAAACATTCATCAAATTAATGTATATGTATACAATATAGAGCTATCTCCAATATTACAACTGATTGCCAAACTTCATATGTATACCTCACCGGACTTCGTTATTTCTCCACCGGCTTCTCCATCAGCGGAGCTATCACCTTCTCCGTCATCGGAGCTATCGCCTGCCCCGTTGACTTCATCTTCGTGTCGGTCGACCTCCATTCAATCTCCGGAGGGGTTCAGATATGAGGACGGATATTCAGCTGGTTCACCGTCGGGGGCGTCTTTGATTATATCTTCGAGAAATTCTTCCTCTTCGAGGTTCCTGCTATGTGGATCCATAGTTTCTGCAAAAAACCGACATTTATATTTCAATTATGGACGCTATATGGAAAAATAACTAACAAAATAACCTTACTTATTTTATAACTACTAACCCTAACTAATAACAAAACAAATTAACTACTAACCCTAACAATTTTCTAACTACTAACTCTAACAATTTTCTATTCTATCTAACAATTTTCTATTGTATCTAACAATTTTCTATTTCTATTACAAAAAACCGACATTTATATTTCAATTATGGACGCTATATGGAATAAATAACTAACAAAATAACCTAACTAATTCTATTTTTTCTAACTACTAACCCTAACAAATTCTATTCTATCTAACAATTTTCTATTCTATCTAACAATTTTTTATTCTATCTAACAATTTTCTATTTCTATTATATCTAGCAATTTCTATTCCTATTCTATCTAACAATTTTCTATTTCTATTCTATCTAACAATTTCTATTTCTATTCTATCTAACAATTTTCTATTCTATCTAACAATTTCTATTTCTATTCTATCTAACAATTTTAACATAAAATTTTAACATAAAATTTCTATTTCTATTCTAACCCTAACATAATTAATTTTCTATTTCTATTCTAACCCTAACATAATTAATTTTCTATTTCTATTCTAACCCTAACATAATTAATTTTCTATTTCTATTCTAACCCTAACATAATTAATTTTCTATTTCTATTCTAACCCTAACATAATTAATTTTCTATTTCTATTCTAACCCTAACATAATTAATTTTCTATTTCTATTCTAACCCTAACATAAAATTTCTATTTCTATTCTAACCCTAACATAATTAATTTTCTATTTCTATTCTAACCCTAACATAAAATTTCTATTTCTATTCTAACCCTAACATAATTAATTTTCTAACCCTAACATAAAGTTTTAACCAAAAAAAGGGCCACGGCGGGCGGCCGGCCGGCGGTCTCTCACCGTGAGAGAGAGGTGTCGGCTAGGGGGGGTCGGGGACGGCACGGCGCAAGGCGGCGCGGTGGGAGGGCGGCGCGGCGGGGCTCGGTGGCGCGGCGCGGCGGGCGTCGGCTTGGGTCGGGGACGGCGCGGCGAGGCTCGGTGGCGCGGCGGGAGGGCGGCGTCGCCGGTGAGTTTTCAAGCGGCCGCAACGTTCCCGGCGGTACTCCTACGCGCGCGTCGACGATCTCTCTGGAAACGGCTAAGTGCTCGGGGAGGAAGAAGAGGAGGGGCGGTGCGGGCTTATATACCCCCCCTTTAGTCCCGGCTGGGGGCTCAAACCGGGACTAAACGGGGTCTTTAGTCCCGGTTTGAGCCCCCAGCTGGGACTAAAGGGTGGTCGGCGGTTCGCGCCCGAGCCCCCCCCCCTTTAGTCCCGGTTGGTGGCTCCAACCGGGATTAAAGGGGCAATAAATGCGCGCCATTGCTGAATTTTTTTCAGATTTTCAATTCAAATATGAATTTTTAATTTTGAATTGAATAACTAATGTATATTTTAGAATCTGATAAAACTATGAATATGAAAAGTATTTGAAATTGAATAACTAATTCAAAACTATTTTCTATTTTCAAAATTAATTATTTTAACTATCCAAACTATTAACTATTTTGCCATTTTCAATTAAAACTATATTGATTAATATTCTTTTTGTATATTTTAGAATTTGACAAAACTATGAATATGAAAAGTGTTTGAAATTGAATAACTAATTCAAAACTATTTTCTATTTTCAAAATTAATTATTTTAACTATCTAAACTATTAACTATTTTGCCATTTTCAATTAAAATTATATTGATTAATATTCTTTTTGTATATTTTAGAATTTGACAAAACTATGAATATGAAAAGTGTTTGAAATTGAATAACTAATTCAAAACTATTTTCTATTTTCAAAATTAATTATTTTAACTATCCAAACTATTAACTATTTTGCCATTTTCAATTAAAACTATATTGATTAATATTCTTTTTGTATATTTTAGAATTTGACAAAACTATGAATATGAAAAGTGTTTGAAATTGAATAACTAATTCAAAACTATTTTCTATTTTCAAAATTAATTATTTTAACTATCCAAACTATTAACTATTTTACCATTTTCAATTAAAACTATATTGATTAATATTCTTTTTTGGAGGGAAATTTTTCCGAGGCGGAGCTTCCGAAGATGCCGTAGGGCGTGAGCAGCAACGACATCTTCGAGAAGCTCCGCCACGGGAGGTTTCCCAACCCTTTACGCAACACTGTTAGAGGAGATGGAGTCTTTCACGGGCTTGCAGGGAAATTTTTCCGAGGCGGAGCTTCCGAAGATGCCGTAGGGCGTGAGCACCAACGACATCTTCGAGAAGCTCCGCCACGGGAGATTTCCCAACCCTTTCCTCCAAAACTGTTAGAGGAGATGGAGTCTTTCACGGGCTTGTAGGGAAAATTTTCCGAGGCAGAGCTTCCGAAGATGCCGTAGGGCGTGAGCACCAACGACATCTTTGAGAAGCTCCGCCACGGGAGATTTTCCAACCCTTTCCTCCAAAACTGTTAGAGGAGATGGAGTCTTTCACGGGCTTGCAGGGAAATTTTTCCGAGGCGGAGCTTCCGAAGATGCCATAGGGCGTGAGCACCAACGACATCTTCGAGAAGCTCCGCCACGGGAGATTTCCCAACCATTTCCTCCAAAACTGTTAGAGGAGATGGAGTCTTTCACGGGCTTGCAGGGAAATTTTTCCGAGGCAGAGCTTCCGAAGATGCCGTAGGGGCGTTGATACGTCTCCAACGTATCTATAATTTTTGATGCTCCATGCTTGTTTTTACACCATTTGCCTACTGTTTCGTTACACTTAGTGGCACTTTTATGCATTTTCCGGAACTAACCTACTAACAAGTTGCCACAGTGCCAGTTCCCTGTTTTCTGCTGTTTTTGTGTTTCAGAAGTGATACACAGGAAATATTCTCGGAATTGGACGAAACAGGTTCCTGAAGTCTTATTTTGTCTGGGAGCTTCCAGAGATCCGAAGGAGAGTAGGAGAGGGGCCACAGGCCGCCCTCACGCCTGGCTGGCGCGGCCCAGGCCCTGGCCACGCCGCCATGGTGTGAGGAGGCCTGGGGCCACCTCTGACATCGCCCCTTCGCCTATAAAGACCCCCCGATGGGAAAAACCTAAGTACCCGATCACTTTTCCAGAACACATCGCGATCCGCCGCCGCCGTCGACCCGAAGATCGGGAGGGTCCAGAAGCTCTTCCCGGCACCCTGTCGGAGAGGGGAATCGCCACCGGAGGTCTTCTTCATCACCATGCTTGCCTCCGGAGCGATGAGTGAGTAGTCTACCTTGGACTATGGGTCCATATCAGTAGCTAGATGGTTGTTGATACGTCCATTTTGCATCACTATTTTGTATCATAATTTACTGTTATTCATTGATATATTTCATATTTAGAGTTGATACTTATGTTATTTCCTTTGTTTTCACATGTTTGATGATCATTGGAGGATTTGCTGCCGGAGTCAGGATTCTGCTGGAAAAAGGACCATCAAGGGACCATATTTTGAAGATCAGGAAAATTCCAGAAAAATACCAAGAAATTATATTTTCCCAGAAGACTCAGGAAGCCAAAAGGTGGAGTCGAGAGGAGCCAGGAGGGGCCCTCACGCCAGGGTGACGCGGCCTGACCCCTGGCCGCGCCAGCCCTGTGTGAGGCCACCCTGGCCCACTTCTGGTCTCGCCCCTTCGCGTATTTCATCGTCCCCGAAAACCTAAGTCAAAGGGGGGCTCAGAGTTAGACACCGCCGCCTCTGCGGGGCGGAAAACACTAGAGAGAGAAAAGCTCTCCGTCAGGCAGAAATCTGCCGGGAAATTCCTTCGCGAAGAGGGGAGATCGTCGCCATCGTCATCACCATCGCACCGGACTTCATCGGGATCATCATCATCATCTCCATCACCAGCACCTTCATCTCCATCATCACCACGCCATCCCGCTGTAACATCTTGAGTTGGATCTTGTTATATTCATAGGGGAAACTTTCCCGATGTTGATTACTCTTGTAGTTGATGCTATTGAGTGGAACCGTTGAATTAAGGTTTATGTTCAGATTGTTATTTACCATTATTTCACCTCTGATCATGATCCATATGATGTCTTGTGAGTAGTTCGTTTAGTTCTTGAGGACATGGGAGAAGTCAAGATGTTAGTAGTGAATTATTGTTGAGAAATATTTAATGGTTTGATATTGTTTTGGTGCTATTTCACTAGTGGTGTCATGTGAACGTCGACTACATGATACTTCACCATTTATGGGCCTAGTGAGATGCATTGTGTATTTGGCTACCAATTGTGGGGTTGTTGGAGTGACAGAAACCTAAACCTTCGTTGGAAAACCGTTGCACCAGGGAGCGTAGGATCTTAGAGTTTAAGGCTGTGGTTAGATTTATCTTAATTACTTTCTTGTATTTGCGGATGCTTGCAAGGGGTATAATCACAAGTGTGTATTTATCCTAGTAAGGGTAGTGCGCTGGCACAGGTTCATCCCCATAACACCTATCAAACCAATAAAGACTATTGGCTTTATGAAGCGAAAGCTCTTGACAGAAACTCCCGTGTGTCCTCGAGAACATTTGGTTATTATAAGTTACACAACTGGCTTGTCCTTTGCTGAAGAAAGGATTGGGCCACTTGCTGCAATTGTTACTACTGTCTTTTATTTACTCGCACTTTCTTTACTTGTATTACCAAATACCCCTGAAAACCTGTTTGCTAGTATTTACAGTGAATCCTTGATCAAAACCACTCATCAACACCTTCTGCTCCTCGTTGGGTTCGACAATCTTATTTATCGAACGTACTATGATACACCCCCTATACTTGTGGGTCATCAAGACTATTTTCTGGCGCCGTTGCCGGGGAGTGTAGTGCTATTGAAGAGTGGAATTGGTAAAGGTAACCGTCACTGTGAGTATTGTTTTTATTTTGTCTTTTATTTTTATTTTACTCTGCTATGGAGAACTCTCCATTTGGTTTCCTATTTGGAAACACTTCTACTACTACTGCTGCACATGTGGATGAACCACCACCGCCACCACCTGCTGAAATTGATCCTTTTAAAATACCTATGAAAATTGTTGGGCGTATTATGGATAACTGCTATTCAGGAGATGGAACTGTCCATCCTGGTGATCACTTATTATTTATACATGAATTATGCGAGTTGTTCAGATGTGCAGGTATTTCACCAAGCCAGGTCAAGAAGAAATTATTCTCTTTATCATTGAAAGGCAGAGCTAAAGAGTGGTATCGACTACTCCAAGATGGTCCATCTATGGCATGAGAGGATATTGTACCTCTCTTTTATTCCAAGTTTTATCCTCCAAGTGAAATTCATAAAGACCGTAACCGAATATATAATTTTTGACCTCATGATGGAGAAAGTATTGCCCAAGCGTGGGGGAGATTGAAGTTACTAATGCTCAAATGCCCCATTCATGAGCTCCCCAATAATATTGTTATTGATAATTTTTATGCGCGGCTTACTCTTCCTGATAAGGATTACTTGGATGCTTCTTGCTTTGGATCATTTACTCATATGAAAGAATATGCTAAGTGGAAACTTCTTGAGCGTATACAAGAGAATGCTGAAAGTTGGGAAAACAACAAAGGTAGGAAGTCAGGTATAAACTATGATTATGAATGCATTAAATCTTTTATGGGGACCGATGACTTTCATAGTGTTAGCACTGCTTATGGTCTTGATTCACAAATACTTGCTAATTATCTTAAGGCCTTTGCCTCTTATCTTGATGTTCCAAAGAAAGATTGGAACAAATATCATGCGCCTTATAAAGACTCTATTAGTCATATACCTGCTGCAGCTACTGAAGTTTGTACTGTTGATAGCATTGTGCCTGAGCCTTATTTTGAGAAGACACCTTTCCCTGCTAAGGTAAAGAAGTATTCTACTTTGGTAAGTGTGTCTAATAAAAGTACTAAGAAAGCTGCAGAATCTGATGAGCAAATTACTATTAAGTCTCCTGTAGCTATATTGAAGGATCTTGTTACTAAAGATGTAGGGGATGAATATATATTTTTTTGTGAAGATGCTTCTAACATTCTCTCACATCCTAAAAAGCATAGGAAAACAAGTGTTCCTGTTATTTCTGTCAGGATTGGAGATCATTGCTATTATGGTTTATGTGATATTGGTGCTAATGCAAGTGCTATTCCTTTAGAGCTGTACAAAGAAATTATGCATGAGATTGGCGCTTGTGAACTTGAAGATATTGATGTGGTTGTTCAGCTTGCTAACAGAGAGACTGTTTGGCTTCTTGGTATTGTTCGAGATGTGGAAGTTCTTTGCGGTAAGACTAAATACCCCACTGATTTTCTAGTACTTGGTAAGGAGGCTAGTAAAACTTGTCCTATTATTTTTGGTAGACCATTTTTGAACACTTGTGGCGCCGTGATAGATTGTAAGAAGGAGAATTTTTTTACTAAGTTCAATGGAGAGTCTTATGAGTTTAATTTTTCCAAGTTTGCTAAGACTTCTTATGAAAATGACACGCCTAATGAAAATTTTCGAGTTGAACAGCTTGCTTCTATTGCGCTTGCTCCTAATAATGCCTTGCAGCAATTCATGGAAGATCACGAAAGTGATGTTTTTAGCAAGGAAAGAGAAGAGATTGACAACATTCTCCTTCGTCAACCACCATTAATCAAGCATAATCTACCTGTGGAGGATCTTGGTACCACTTTGCCGCCTAGGAAGATCATGTGTTCGAATTAAAGCCTTTGCCTGATAATCTTAAATATGCTTATATAGATGATAAGAAAATATATCCTGTTATTATTAGCTCTAAACTTTCAGGAAAGGAAGAAGAAAGATTATTGGAGATATTGAGGAAACACCGAGGAGCTATGGGATATACTCTTGATGATTTAAAAGGGATTTCTCCCACTTTATGTCAGCATGCCATTAATATGGAGAAAGACGCGAAGCCAGTCGTGGAGCATCAACGCCGCCTAATTCCCAAGATGAAGGATGTGGTAAGAAATGAGGTATTAAAGCTCCTTGATGCTGGTATTATTTATCCTATTGCTGATAGTAGATGGGTTAGTCCTGTTCATTGTGTTCCTAAGAAAGGAGGTATGACTGTTGTGCCTAATGAGAATAACAAGCTTATTCCTCAAAGGGTAGTAGTTGGTTATAGAATGTGCATTGATTATAGGAAGGTAAACAAAGTTACTAAGAAAGATCATTACCCTTTACCGTTTATAGATCAAATGTTAGAAAGGTTGTCTAAGAAGACTCATTTTTGTTTCCTTGATGGTTATTCTGGTTTTTCTCAAATTGCTGTTAAGAAGGAAGATCAAGAGAAAACCACTTTTACTTGTCCTTATGGAACTTATGCTTATAGACGTATGCCGTTTGGTTTATGCAATGCTCCTGCTACTTTTCAAAGATGCATGTCTGCTATTTTTCATGGCTTTTGTGAAGAAATTTTGGAGGTCTTCATGGACGATTTCTCCGTCTATGGAACTTCTTTTGATAATTGTTTGCACAACCTGGATAAAGTTTTGCAGAGGTGCGAAGAAACTAACCTTGTTCTTAATTGGGAGAAATGCCACTTTATGGTGAATGAAGGAATTGTCCTTGGACATAAAATTTCTGAAAGAGGTATTGAAGTTGACAGAGCAAAAGTGGAGGCAATTGAGAAAATGCCCTGTCCCAGAGATGTTAAAGAACCAAAATTGTGAGTATGAAGCTAGATTTCAACAAATGAGTGCTGCTGCAAGTTTCAGGATTTTGGAGACCAAGACATCCTTCCTTGATGGAGGACCTCTGCCTTGGAAGTATGACAATGATGAAGATTTACCGCCACCGCCAAAGGAGTAATTCGTCATCGGTATTAGCATCCCCTTGGCTTGTTCCAAGCTTGGGGGAGTGCCGTGGTATCACATCATTACCTTTTGCTCATTTACTTTTCAAGTAGAGGCATATCATGAATAGAGAAGTTATCTTATAGAATAGTTTGCAACTTGGAAGTATCCTCCTTAGTTGGTTATCTATGTATCCCTTGGTGTGAGTTGCGGTAATGAAATATTAATGAGAAGTTTTATCGTTTACTTTTCGCACACTTTATGTTAGTTTGCAATCTCTCTTGTATGACTAGTCTTGTTGATTGGTATTGGTATCACTTTGGGAGCATGAGTAAATTTAGTTGGTTTTGGCAAACCTAGCTTGGTCAGTAGCAACTTTACCTTGAGGTTTGAGTAGAAAAGAATAAAGAAGTGCTTGTAGTTACATCACTTCAGTTTATCCTTCATGTTTGGCTTATAAGCATTGTTATTCCTAAAGTCAAAATCGTTGTGCCTTCAAGGGAGTTTGCATGATTGTTCTTATTATATGTATGTTTGTCTGTTTCATGCAACTCTTATGCTTGCTACCCAGCCTTGCTAGCCAAAGACCTGTACTGAGAGGAAATACTTCTCGTGCATCCAAATCCCAAAACCAAGTCACTTCCAAAGAGTCCATTATAAATTCCTATGCATGGTATCTCAAGCCATTCCAAGTAAATTTTCATGTGCTACCTTTCAAAAACCTTCAAACACTCCTCATTTTGTGCCACTGTTTTTAGCTCATGAGGACGTAGTGGATGGGTTTGTTATCTTCCATACTAAATTAAGTACCCCTCGACTAGGCAGCTTCATCTGCTCGTCATTAATTTTGCAAGGGAGCTGGTCAGACCATTATAATCTTAAAAAGAAAAGAAAGAAAAGAGCACTCCTCCATGGTATGTGAAAGTTGGTCGGCACCCGATGGAATCGGTTAGCCATGGTTTGAGAAAGGAAAAAGGTGGGGAGGAGTGCAAAGCTATAAAAGAGCACCAATGTGCCAATTAATCAAACATCTCGGAACCGCTCTCACTTGTTTAGTATGGAAGATATCAAGAACTCCGTTGCTAGTCGTTGACAAAAGCAACCACCTCTCAAAACAATTTTTACCTCTGTTTTGCAAATGAAAAGCTCTAGCACATGTTTAATCCCTGCTTCCCTCTGCGAAGGGCCTATCTTTTACTTTTATGTTGAGTCAGCCTATTCCCCTCTATCTCAAGCAAGCATTTGAGTTGTTATGTTTCACTCATCCATATGTTGATTCGTTTAATCATGTTTACTACCTTCCTTGTTTTATACAATGCTTTTGTCTGAAGGAATATATCTTTGAAAGCGTTCTATGAATGCAAAAGTTTATTTTGTTGAGCATACGGTCTTTGCTATATTAGCTCTGTTTTAAAAGGCTCCGTTTAAAAGAAAGAATAGCTGGTTCATCATTCTTTGACCAAGAACTAAGGTTTGCCATTGCCAATTATAGTTTACCTTGTGCATCTTTACATGTGATTCCCTTTTACCTATTGCAAGTCTATATCTTATAAAGGGAAGTTGCTGTCTATTATAATTTGTGCCTTGGTGAATGTGATGCTTCTTGTCCGTATTTCGATTATCGACACTTCACTCCATAAACCTGTGGTCATGTTTACCGAGTTTAGTTTTCGCTTGGGGACAAGCGAGGTCTAAGCTTGGGGGGGTTGATACGTCCATTTTGCATCACTATTTTGTATCATAATTTACTGTTATTCATTGATATATTTCATATTTAGAGTTGATACTTATGTTATTTCCTTTGTTTTCACATGTTTGATGATCATTGGAGGATTTGCTGCCGGAGTCAGGATTCTGCTGGAAAAAGGACCATCAAGGGACCATATTTTGAAGATCAGGAAAATTCCAGAAAAATACCAGGAAATTATATTTTCCCAGAAGACTCAGGAAGCCAGAAGGAGGAGTCGAGAGAAGCCAGGAGGGTCCCTCACGCCAGGGTGGCCGCCACCCTGGCCCACTTCTGGTCTCGCCCCTTCGCGTATTTCATCATCCCCGAAAACCTAAGTCAAAGGGGGGGGCTCAGAGTTAGACACCGCTGCCTCTGCGGGGCGGAAACACCAGAGAGAGAAAAGCTCTCCGGCAGGCAGAAATCTGCCGGGGAAATTCCTTCCTGGAGAGGGGAGATCGTCGCCATCGTCATCACCATCGCACCGGACTTCATCGGGATCATCATCATCATCATCATCTCCATCACCAGCACCTTCATCTCCATCATCACCACGCCATCCCACTGTAACATCTTGAGTTGGATCTTGTTATATTCATAGGGGAAACTTTCCCGGTGTTGATTACTCTTGTAGTTGATGCTATTGAGTGGAACCGTTGAATTAAGGATTATGTTCAGATTGTTATTTACCATTATTTCACCTCTATTTTGTATCATAATTTACTGTTATTCATTGATATATTTCATATTTAGAGTTGATACTTATGTTATTTCCATTGTTTTCACATGTTTGATGATCATTGGAGGATTTGCTGCCGGAGTCAGGATTCTGCTGGAAAAAGGACCATCAAGGGACCATATTTTGAAGATCAGGAAAATTCCAGAAAAATACCAGGAAATTATATTTTCCCAGAAGACTCAGGAAGCCAGAAGGAGGAGTCGAGAGAAGCCAGGAGGGTCCCTCACACCAGGGTGGCCGCCACCCTGGCCCACTTCTGGTCTCGCCCCTTCGCGTATTTCATCATCCCCGAAAACCTAAGTCAAAGGGGGGGCTCAGAGTTAGACACCGCTGCCTCTGCGGGGCGGAAACACCAGAGAGAGAAAAGCTCTCCGGCAGGCAGAAATCTGCCGGGGAAATTCCTTCCTGGAGAGGGGAGATCGTCGCCATCGTCATCACCATCGCACCGGACTTCATCGGGATCATCATCATCATCATCTCCATCACCAGCACCTTCATCTCCATCATCACCACGCCATCCCACTGTAACATCTTGAGTTGGATCTTGTTATATTCATAGGGGAAACTTTCCCGGTGTTGATTACTCTTGTAGTTGATGCTATTGAGTGGAACCGTTGAATTAAGGATTATGTTCAGATTGTTATTTACCATTATTTCACCTCTGATCATGATCCATATGATGTCTTGTGAGTAGTTCGTTTAGTTCTTGAGGACATGGGAGAAGTCAAGATGTTAGTAGTGAATTATTGTTGAGAAATATTTAATGGTTTGATATTGTTGTGGTGCTATTTCACTAGTGGTGTCATGTGAACGTCGACAACATGATACTTCACCAATTATGGGCCTAGTGAGATGCATTGTGTATTTGGCTACCAATTGTGGGGTTGCTGGAGTGACAGAAACCTAAACCTTCGTTGGGAAACCGTTGCACCAGGGAGCGTAGGATCTTAGAGTTTAAGGCTGTGGTTAGATTTATCTTAATTACTTTCTTGTATTTGCGGATCCTTCCAAGGGGTATAATCACAAGTGTGTATTTATCCTAGTAAGGGTAGTGCGCTAGCACAGGTTCACCCCCATAACACCTATCAAACCAATAAAGACTATTGGCTTTATGAAGCGAAAGCTCTTGACAGAAAATCCCGTGTGTCCTCCAGAACGTTTGGTTATTATAAGTTACACAACCGGCTTGTCCTTTTCTGAAGAAAGGATTGGGCCACTTGCTACAATTGTTACTATTGTCTTTTATTTACTCGCACTTTCTTTACTTGTATTACCAAATACCCCTGAAAACCTGTTTGCTAGTATTTACAGTGAATCCTTGATCAAAACCACTCATCAACACCTAATGCTCCTCGTTGGGTTCGACACTCTTATTTATCGAAAGTACTACGATACACCCCCTATACTTGTGGGTCATCAGTTGTCTTCTCCACCATGTGCTTCATGTTTAGATCTCATGAGCTGCCCTACATGATTGAGATCACCGTTATGTAATTCTACATGTTTGGTTTGTTGGGATCCGATGAATATTGGTGTTATGATTGAGTTGCTATACTGAAATATATCTTTTGTTATCTCTATGTTGTTTATGATCTTGCATGCTCTCCGTTGTTAGTAGCTATCTTGGCCGAGTAGTTGCTAGTGACTCCAAGAGGGGGTATTTATGCTCGATGGTGGGTTCATGCCTCTATTTAACCTGGGGGAGTGACAGAAACCTCTAAGGTTGTAGATGTGCTGTTGCTACTAGGGAGAAAACAACATTCATATGCTCAAGGGCATATGCTTTGTTTACATTACACACTTTGCTTAATGCAATTATCTGTTGTTCGCAACTTAATACTTGTGGAGTTCTCAGATTGATTCGCCACAAGTGGATTATTAGTCATAGATGCAGTTGGATGGCGGTCTATGTATTTTGTTGTAATGCCTAGAGTAAATCTCATAGTGATCTTCTTGACATATCACATTTATCTTTATTCTATCAATTGCCCAACTGTAATTTCTTTACCCAGCATGTGTTATTTTATCTTATGGAGAGACACCACTAGTGAACTGTGGACCCCGGTCCTATTTCCATCATATTGCTATCACCTGTTTACTTTACTCGCATACTTCTACTATTTTCCACTCGATACGCTCATAACCTTTGTTTCAAGCAAACCGGTGAGATTGACAACCTCATCGCAAGTTGGGAACAAAGTACTTGGTTGTGTTGTATGCAGGTTCCGCGTTGCAGCTAGCAAGCAAAGCTTGGACGAGGCGCCATATATAAATTGTCCGAAGTTGTCGCAAACTAGCAAGCATCACCTTCAGTCGTAATTGTCTGCTCTTCTCCTAAACGATTAAACGTTGGTTTCTTAACTGAGGGAAAACAAGCTGCTATACTCATCACACCTTCCTCTTGGGGTTCCCAACTGGCCGGTTATTTACTTCATCAACTTGGCACCATCAAGCTTCTTTTCTGGCGCCGTTGCCGGGGATTGAAGAAGAAGAAGCTCCCACATCAACTACACTTTCCCACGTCAACTTGGCGCCAGCAGCTTCTTTTCTGGCGCCATTGCCGGGGAAGAGTAGAAGACTTCTGCGAGGGGAGTTTTCGCACGCACATCCTTTACTTTGTTATTGTTTTGCTTTACTTTATTTATTTTACCTGCAACGTTTTATATCAAAAACAAAAACATCACTAACTCGGATCGCCTAACCTTAACTCTAGAGTTTCGCTAACATTGATAATACTCTCTTAACACCCCAACACTTGCCAATATTTTAACCAGCCAACTAACATTGAGCAAATAGAAGGATGAAGACTCTAAAAAAAATCAAGTCATCTATGTCAACTCTGCATTTAGAAGATATCCATGGGGGTAGCAACGAGAAGAAGTGAAGACTATTCTAACTAACTCGCTCGCTCGTCCAAATTTCTGACGGGTTAGAAACCAAAACTGACTTATGCCACGGGTAGAAATCCACATGAAGATTTCTCGGAAGATGAAGTCGACTCAAGGTATCCCAATATACCTCAAGATCATCAAGGCTACAAGAATATGGGGAAGCAAGAAGATCTTCAATGGTCTCCACCAACCGGAAGACAAGAAGGAACCGATCTTTGACTACTGGAAGACACAGCATTGGTGGTGCGCCGCCACCTGGAGCGTTTTTAGCTCAATCACAAGACAACCCAGAAGAATGGGTTCTATTAGGACTAACCTGCGCCTTGGTAGTTAGGAAGCGTAGAGGACTAAGTCGACAGATTTGGCGTGCCTATCAAGATCGAAGCACAAATGCTCTTGTCTACCATCCTCAGAGGACGACAAGCTTGAGATTAAAGGTCTGCACCAACATCAAGCTTCAAGCCGCGACACAAAGATTTGAAGATTCCATCAAGCTACATGAAGGAAGCGACAACTCCCAGCCAACAAGAGCTACTCGAGAAGCCTAAACCTCTTCAAGACCTCACTTGCGAGCTGAAAACCTTCTAACTCTCATAGAATCTTTTCGGGCATACTATATAGCCTAACCCCGCTAACTTTCAAAATGTCCCGAGGAGGTTTCGACAAGATAATTTCAGCAACATCAACTCTTCAGCCATCAACATCAGCAAGTAAAGACGATCTACATCTTTGGCAAAAGCAAGTCTTCGACGCATCTTAAAGTATCATCGGCGAGTTGGAAGAGTAATTGCTGAAGCCTAACTTTAACATAGTCTTTACACCACTCTAGTACTATGCTTAGGAATCTCGGGACGAGATTCTTTTTAAGGGGGGAAGAGCTGTAACACCCCAACTTTTGTAAACAAGTTTAAGTGCTATTAAGTGAGGTAAAAATGAGGGCCGGCAAAAACTTTTTGCAAGTAGACAAATAAAATAGAGTTTCTTGTAGGTTTGCCTGGTTTGTTGAGAAAATCTTGCTTGCAAGAGTGTTGTCTGATGGAATAGTTGGTGGACCAACTTAATCCTTGTGATCTAGTGATCAGGCCATCTTATGGGTTACTAGCCTTTTTTCTCAAAACAAAGTATCTTGGCACCTTCTTTATTTCAAAGTATTTTAATTAGCCAAAACAGGAGCCAAGATATATTTTAAGGACATAAGCTTTACCAAAACTAACTATTTATAAAACTATAGGGACATAGAGTTGTGATCCCACTATTTTATAAAACTATTATTTTATAAACCTTTGATAAAGTGGTTTTTCAAAACACCTTTGAGAAAACTTGATAAGGGAGATGTTTATGTCTCCATCTGTTTCTGAAAATATCTACCAAAGCCTTACTCCTTTCTTTGAAACTCCTTTCAACTTTTCCGTGGCTTGATCACTATTGAATACTTGTTCAACCATTGCTTCTAGTGATGCTAGATTAGTTGCTAATGATTGACCCTGTGAGGTGAGTTGTTTTTGTGTGACTTTTTCTAACTATGATGAGTTGCTTGTGTGTAGATATGATCTTCAGGTAGGCCTATAGCCTAACCTATTCAAAACCCATCAAGTAATATATTGTCCAGTGTGAATCATTTTCATTCTACCTTTTAAATAAAACCTATTTTGACGTTTTCCTCCCAATCCTAAAACCTCGACTCTAATGTCCTACCATAAGACATTAGGAGCCCTTCTTCAGGACTTTGGTACTAATCATTTTAGCCCAATAAAACATCCTGAGGTTGCAGGAGCCATTTCCATCAAACCCTAATAGTTTCCTCTCAATTCTCGGAAAATATTTTCTTGCAGACATTTCATCAAACACCTTGCAGGCACACTATCTTAATTTCTGTTATTGTTTGCCATATCTAGAGGCTTGGGAATATTCCTAAATCACTCCATCATGAAAATTCACTTTCCAAGATGTCTTCTTTGTCATCTTTTCCTCGGTTCGTTCCATTGTCACTTTATCAATTGGGGTCATTTACCAATTGTTATGATCATGTCTTTATCCCCAATCAAATCAGCAACCATTGACCTTATGCAGATTCCTTTTTGGCCACACATTTAAAATTCGAATTATATTCAGTAGAGACCAACCTTTGGGCTATTTATCTTCCTCTTCATCCATTCTACCTATTTATGCACTTGTTGGTGCATATTGGAGCTTGACATCTCTTTATATGACTATGTTTTGAACCTTAATCAATGCTATGCATCTAATCCTCTTGTTTTTCTTCAATTAAAATTTGACCACAATTGCCTTGTCCTGCAGCACGAGCACCACCCCCATGAGCATTTGGCACCACACATTGGGCAAAGCCCTTTGTCCATTTTCGAAATGGCATCATGAGAAACCGGCCATGCCATGCATGGTGCATTGTAATGCAATGTCTCTCTCCCTCTCCTCGTATCTTGCTCAACTAGTGAGCCGAACTAAATCCTGACCCCACCTGCAATCTCCTAAACCGCCTGGCAACCTCCCTAATCAACCCTAAACTACTCTCCCTCTCACACTCTTCCCGGGAACCAAGAAAAGGGGCACCTTTCTCTCTCTCACCTCCATGTCCTCTCTGCCATATCCAGTGCCTGGACGTAGAACCCTACAGCTTCGCAAGTTCCCCAGACAACATCCCGCTCCAACTTGTGCACCGTAGCCTTTGTTGGGGTTGTGGCACTCTCTCTCGCACAGACGGAGGTGGAAGAAGACACAAGACACTCGAGTTTTTCCGGCGACGAACGCCGCCGCGGGCGCACCAACACCCAAATTTCTTTTTCTCTTTCAGCTGGCTCAAACCAGAACAAAGTAATTACATGACGTTTTATACCCACGGTACCTAGGGACTGCTTCCTACGGCACTCAGCGCGCACGCACGCACGAACTCCTGGAGACTCGGCCTGCCTATGTACGTGAGCTGTGCGCTCAACACCACGATGCAGGCGCCCTCCGAACTGACCGCAAGCCAAGCCTAGGACTCTCCGTTTCTAAAGCATGCACTAACAAACTAAGAGTCTATTTACTCTACGTGCATGACGCGCACACACGAGCTGACCTGAACATGCTAGATCAGAATTAGACTAACAGCCTTCTAGCTACCCCCAATCACCGGCGAGCACGCCACTCTGGACACGCCCGAGCCTTCGACTCCCCGTTCGTATCCGATACGTTTAGACCACGTTCGTGAGCGGAGGGGGCTTCCAGCATCTCTCCCACGCTCGCACGCAAGCCCCCTAGGCCAATACTGGACGCTCGTGTCATCAACTTTCGGCTGGCATTTAGTCAAGCACCTTGCAGGCACGCGTGGGGCCTCTCTGTCCCTCTCGTTTCCAACGACTCCAGGCCATCAGCTCGCGTCCAAAACATGTTCCAGAGCGCGTAGACACTTCCTCGCCGCCCCGCCCGACCAATCACTCACCCCCCTACTCTCTCCCTTACTCGACATGCTCCCGGTTCACCGTGGGCGTGCCTCGCTCGATAAAAGGCCACGGGCCTTCTCTGTCTCTCCCTGGACTCTCATTCCACTCCCCAGCATCCTCTCTATCACCCCAGATCCGAACCCAAACTTTCTCTGAGCTGGGTAAGCCAGCATCGTCTCCGATGATTTCATCCGAGGAGGACAAGCTGGAGCTTGACACCTGCACCATCTGCTCTCTCTCTCTCTCTCTCTCTCTATTCCATCATATTTTCCTGGTGATCTTCCTTCTAACCCGCCCCATTTTCCTTGCTCAGGAACTCGCCCCGACGCAGCCGTCGAGGTAGACCATGCAGCGCCGCCCCGACGGAGAGCTCGCCTGCGACCCTTCCCGACGCCTGGGAGCTCGTCTGCATGTTCATGCCGATCTAGTAGAGCGGCCCCACCCTCTGCGTCATCCCTCACGTCGCCTCCGTCGCCGCTGCACGCCTAGGTGAGCGCCGCCGTCCTCCCTGCGATCCCTGGCGTCTCCGTCGAGTAGCCAGGCGTCGTACGTGACTTGTATTTCCTGTAGCACGAAGTTTAAAGCAGCCCTTCTTTTTTTTAGTCGTGTATGGTCACAGCCCCTCTGTTGGGCCGGCGTGGTGGAGATCTGTCAAATCTCAGCCCCTTACGTTTTTTTTCGAATCTGTTAGTACTATTTTCAGCAGGTATGTGAGCTTGTAAAATCCATAGAAAATTCCCTAGACATCGAAATTTAGTGATTCAAATTTCTGTGAACTCCTTAGAATATTATCTATGCATTGGTACCAGCTGCATGTCAATTGAAGCCCTGTAGAATGACTTGTATTTGAATTGGTAGACTTAGTTACTTTTCAATCAAAAATCCAAATCTGGAGTTTTGTATATTGAAATTGAGTGAATCAAATTTTCAGAGATGCCCTCTTGTATTGTAAAGCTTGAGAAACTGGATTTGCTATTTTAGGGATATTATATTGCCTGCAGTAATTATTTTGGTCTTAATAAGGAATTGCTTTGTTTTAATTATTGTGCTCAGTAGGATTATTAATTTTAGTTGATTCCACCTCTGGTGTGTTATGCATTGCAGTAGATTTCCAATATGGTCTCTGATAGAATTTGAGGAGGTACAGAAAGTTTTAGGTAATTAAATTGCTTTTCTAGTGATAAGTGTGATTAGGAAATTCATTATAATTCACCAAAAGCTTCTTTTGGATTGATTCCAATTTGATTGGTTCTGTAATGGTGTTAGATACCTGGATATGTGCTGGTTGCCATGTCTTGATTCATGTAGAGGCCTGCAAGTTGTTTGCTTGTGAATAGGGCTTAATTTCCATTAGGAAATTCTTTGCTATTATTAGAGTGATATTTTTCTTTGTAGGAAATGTTATTGATTCAGATATCTGAACATGTTTGTTTCTGATACTCAATGCTTGTGTTGTGTGATGTTTGTCTTGGGTGTGAACCATGTATGCTTGAGTGCTTATTGTGTGCGTTGTTGTTTTGCTGACGATAGATTCAAACGACGAGTGTGCGGAGGAAGGGGAGATCTTTGAGTACCAAGAAGAAGGAGATCAGGGACAAGCCAACCAAGGCAAGCCATCTACTTGTTGCATAACTGAATCCTAATATTTCACCTTGCATTGTTTTTACTACTGTTTTCTTGATATGCATTGTTTTCTATATTGCTATTATTCCCTATATAGCAATAGTTGGCGACTTAGCTCCACAAGTCGACTTGATATCATCTATAGAGATGACACCCTTGATACCTACACAACACCCCTATATTAGAGACTTGATGATTAGCGTCAAAGCCTTTGGGAAAACTTGTAGTGGAGCCAAAAACTCTAGGATGGGAACACTCGCTGGAAAGATTTCGGAAATGTTTTTCGAAAACCTTGGAGTAGCATCTACTCCACTGAAATGTTTTCAAGGTGAATTTGGGACAAATGAAGTTGGGCATGAAGGAAGAAGGTGTTGGTGATTTTATAAAAGGCATTGGTGTTTCTTTGTAGTCGCTCGGAACAATTAACCCGTGCAACCACGATTACCCTGGTATGGGACGGGGCTTAGCTCGTAGTTTATTTGCTTTGGTATGGGGCACCTCACAACTATATAAGGGTACGCGGTACCCCGGAATCCGGGTTGTCCTCAAGAAGAAGGAAACACATATCACGGCATATCCCGAGCCGCCGGAAGACACTATGGGTCTCCCGCCGTGGCACTGGAGTTACGCTCGAACGTAGAGGTAGACTGCCAGGGTGTGCCGGGGAGGTACATACTCCATAGGGTAGGTCCCCGTACTAAGGTAGATAAGCGAAAGGCTTTGATCGGGTGCTTGTCGTGGCATATGATGTTATGCGGGGAAGATGCCCACACGATGAGTATCCGGATGATTGTGGGTAAAGTGTACAACCTCTGCAGAGTGTAAACCTATTCGAATAGCCGAGTCCTCGGTCATGGACGGTTGGAAAGATCACTACATTGCCCAATGCAGTTTTGGTTTTAAAAGTGGATTTCGGAAAAATTGGAGAAAGGTGCCGGACGGAGTACTCGGAGGGTACTGCCGTGGCACGGGTATGGTTCGGAGTACTTGTAGGGTACTGCTGAGGAAATGGAGATGGTCATGTGTGATTGACCTGGTTTTATGAAGGAAGGTGGTCATGTTTGATTGACCACCGGCTCTCTCTTAAAAAGTAAATGAGTTTTCCCCCTTTCCTAGAGATTTTACTAAAAAGGTTTTCTAAATGTTTTCTTTAATAAGGATATAGAAATGTCGTAAGACATGCTATATCGACATGAGAAATTGACTAGATAGTATAAACTAGATTAGAGCCTCTCTCCTTGCTACAGCCAAACTGCATAACAACACTTCTTCTTAGATGGTTTGCGAGTACAATTCTAAAATGTACTCACGGCTTTGTCCCTGGCTATTAACTTGGTCAGACCTGGAGGAAGACTTTAATGAAGACGGTGATGGGTATGTCGATGCCGGTGCGAACTAGGAACGTCTCCCAGTCAGTTGCCTGTAGGGTAGTAGGCATGACGTGGGTCATCAACGCTGCTTGGTATCCACTGCTTAGATGTGAACTTGCCCTGCGTGGCATTATTGAGCTTAGTCATGTGACCAGTTGTAAGTTTGTTATTCGTTAATGTAATGGATGATGTAATTCTGTTATCAACTCGGATATGTGAATTCACGACACACTGATCATGGGATCGTGAATTGTATGCATATCGGGTATTCCGGATGGGTAAGCCGGGGTCCCCACAATTATGGCTATGCTTGCTAATGATAGGACTCATGTTGATCCTAATAATGTTCCTTTAGCCTCTTTGGTTGCTCAAGAAGAGCATGTTGATGTGAATTTCATTAGAAATAATAATTTTAACAACAATGCTTATAGGAACAATTTTGCTAGTAACAATTATAGGCCGTATCCTTCTACCAATGGTAATGGTTATGGTAATTCTTATGGTAATTCCTACAACAACACTAGGGCCGCGCCCTCTGAGCTTGAGGTAATGCTCAAGGACTTCATCGGTAAGCAAAGTGCTTTTAACAAGTCTGTTGAGGAAAAGTTAGGCAAAATTGATATTCTTGCTTCTAAAGTTGATAGCCTTGCTCATGATGTTGAAATTCTGAAATTAAAAGTGTTGCCTAATGATGTGAAAGAGAACAATGTTTTTGCTACTGCTAATGCTATTCAAGTTGGAATTGATGAAAATATTAGATTGTTAGCGGAATTGAATGCCAAGTGGGAAAGAGAAGATGAGATGGCTAGAGAGATGAAGGTATGTACCATTACTACCTCTAATGATGTTGTTCCTGATGCTGGCAATCCTCTTACTTTGATTGGTGTAGAGAAAGCTCCCACTCCTTGTGTTAAAAAGCCTAAAACTGCCAAAACTTTTTCTCAAAAGAGTGCTGAAATTTTTGGAGTGTAGGAGATGATACCTCTATTTCCTTTAATTATTTTGATGTTGATGGCTGCAATATATCTAAAGTTATTTTGTTCTTGCAAAAGCTTGCTTTGACTCCAAATGCTAGTTCTTTAAATGTTGCTTTTACTAAGCATATTACCAATGCTCTCATAAAAATTAGGGATGAAAAGTTGAATCAAAAAGCTTCCGTTCTCAAGAAGTTAGAAGATGGTTGGGAACCCATCATTGATATGCATGTTAATGGTTTTGATTGCCATGCTTTATGTGATCTAGGTGCTAGTATTTCTATCATGCCTAGATAGATTTATGACATGCTTGATTTACCACTGCTTGAAAAGTGTTATTATGATGTTCCTATTGCTGATGTTGCTAAGAAGAAACCTTTGGGAAGGATTAATGATGTTCATATTGTGGTTAACAATAACCTTGTTCCTGTTGATTTTCTTGTTATGGACGTTGAATGCCATGCTTCATGTCCTATTATTTTGGGAAGACCCTTTCTTTGAACTGTAGGTGCTATCATTGATATGAGAGAAGGCACCATCAAATATCAATTTCCACTCAAGAAAGGTATGGAACACTTCCCTAGGAAAAGGAAGAAATTACTTTTTGACTCTATTCTTATAGCAAATTATGAGCTTGATGCTTCATCACTTGATATTACTTGATTCGCAATTTTCTGCGCCTAGCTCCAAGGCGTTAAAGAAAAGCACTCTTGGGAGATAACCCAATGTTTTATTTTCAGTACCTTTTCTTTTATTTGACTCTTGGAAGTCATTACTACTGTAATGACCGCTCCTTATCTTGTTTATTTCGTTTTTGTGCCAAGAGAAGCCTCTAATTCGAGTGAGGTAAAGATTTGGGGATGTTGCTGTCCTGAAACTGTTTTCGGTGCTGCACCGTAAAAATTCGTATAAATTCTCTGTATATCTTTTGGACCTGCGATTTCTTGTTCATATGCCCCAGGTTATATCCAAACTTTCGTTAGTTGAACACTTTTTGATTTGAGCAACAGAAAACCCCTCAAAAATTCGGCCTTTGTCAGCTGTTCTGTTTTGACAGATTTCTGCCAATATTTGTGTTTGCCGCTTTATCGCTTTTTTTTAGTTCTTTTGATCACGGAACTTTTGGGGGAGTTGCTACAGTAGTATGTGCTATATATGTGGTGGTTTTGAGTTGAAACCTGAAGCAAAACGAGGTTGATTATATGTTATGCTTACACTAATGTTGCTAATAGATTGTGTTTAGTTTTGTATGAACGAAGTTTTCAAGTGTAGGGATTGGAGAATGATGAGATGAGTTGAAGAATGGACAAAAGCTCAAGCTTGGGGATGGCCATGCATCACCCCAAGAAATATCCAAGAAGTACAAGCGTCAAAGCTTGGGGATGCCCCCGAGGCACCCCTTCTTCATCGGCAAAAATCAGGTCACCTTTTAAAACACTATATTTTTATTGCTTCATGCACTATGTGTTTTTCTTGGAGCGTCAGTTGTTTTAGTTTTCTTAGTTAGCTTAGTTTTGTTTCCTGCAATAAATGGTTGGACCCCAACAAATTTCCTTTGGAGGAGATGTACTCGTTTTCATTCTTACAATTTCACCGGGTGTTCTTCTTTTTCCGCTACTGCTTTTGGTTTTTGTTTTCGCCTTGATTTGCGTTTAGACCTTGTTATATCTTTTCATCAAGGTGTATTTTTGCCTCTGATCTTTATTGGTTTTCATCAAAAGAGGTGTCTTTAAAATTTTCAAATGGTGTTAGAAAAGAGAAAAAGCTTTGTGCAAAAAAGTGGTACAAGAAGGAGCTTATGTAGACTGCGGCTTAGGCTTTTTCATGTCATGCTTGATGTCTTTTTGATGGTATGCTTAGTGATTTTGCTGTAGCATGACTTGTCTCAAATAACTGAGATTGCTTAATGAGCCTTTGAAAAAAATCATGCGTTGTTTTTAATTATTTGGAAGCATTATTTTGGTTTTCTCCTTGATGCTTTATTTGGGTTGACTTGGCGCATGCTCACACATGTTAGACTCTTACAAAGTCGCCAATAGCCTCTATGATCATTTAGTTTTTGACTTTTGATGCCATCTTATGCTTCTTTTAATGTCGCTTTGTCGCTTTGCATGATTATGGCCATTATTGCTCTCTTAGTTGGTCGCTCCCAGTCTTTTGCTAGCCCTCGCCTTGTACTGAGTATGAGCTCTACTCGTGCATCCAACTCCTAAAAGCCAAAGTTTTCCAAAGTGTCCACCATACATACCTACTAGCAATTTGCTATTCCAAGTAAATTTGACTTGCTTTTATTTTCTCTTCAAATTAAACTCTTACCAGTGTTATGCGAAATTCGGTCAGTAAAGCTCTCACGAACCGGAAGGCACACTTTACTTTTTCCTGTTCTTAAAAATTTGACATTGTGGTATCTTATGTTGAGTTGTTATGCTTGCAAGTTGTAAGTTGGATACTAGCCTAGCCATGCAGTCATGGGCAAGCTTTCGACATTGCACTTCTTATTTGAGTTGATATCGTGATCTTTTGTTTATGGATGCCCGCGGTGTGAAATGAATTGGGAATCTTGTGGGGATCATGGAGTTTGCATATGTGTTAGGGAAACGCCGGGCCGCTAATCTAAGCCATGCATAATTCATGGTGGAAATTTGCAGCATACCCATGGTGAACATTCGACGACGCATCTCATAATAAAAAGCTAAACAAATGGCAAATAAAAGAGATGTCGAGGTGTTCATTGTCTGCTTGTCCTGTCATTTTGATGTGGGCTTGTTCCATGTCATCGGGCACGGAGGTACCCCGTTGGCGGTTCTCAATGATATGCATATATTGACAATGACAAGAGCCTTGCTTGGGACTCTAAGTAAAGTAGCATGAGGTTTGGGTACTTGTATTTACGGGACATGAGGTTTTCAACTTATGATTTGTCAAGCATATGCATCATAATTGTTCTCGCATTAACTTTAACCATTCAAGATGCTTATGATGGGGGCAATGAGAGCTCAAAGCCGGTAAGTACCATAATTTTTGAAGGTTATAAAACTTGCAATCACTGCTTCCCTCTGCGAAGGGCCGTTCTTCTACTTTTATGTTGAGTCACCACCTTCTATCTTTATGCACCATTAAGAGAGCATAGTTGTCATTCTTAGTATAATGTGCATTGTCCCAAAGTTTTCATTGATTGATTCATATTGTTGGTTTCATTTGTTCTCAAATTATTTGTATCTAGTCGCCCTCTTAAACTTGAAGGTGTCCTATGCATTTATGTTTTGCTCTGTTTGAAGGACAAGCTGAAAACCATTTGTATGTTTTTCCTTATGATTTGAACACACATTTGACTTTCATTGTTTCATTTTCATGATCTTTTGTTTGTGTTCATTTGCATGTTTACAACATGGTTGCTAAGTTTCTATTGTCAAGATTATATCTTTCATGCCCATGTTTTAAGTTCTTATGATCCCAGCTCACAAATGCTTACATATATGATCAAGATTGTGTAGGTGCATGTCACCTCAAAAATTATTCTTTTGTTATCACTTACCTACTCGAGGACGAGCAGGAGTTAAGCTTGGGGATGCTTGATACGTCTCCAACGTATCTATAATTTTTGATGCTCCATGCTTGTTTTTACACCATTTGCCTACTATTTCATTACACTTAGTGGCACTTTTATGCATTTTCCGGAACTAACCTACTAACAAGTTGCCATAGTGCCAGTTCCCTGTTTTCTGCTGTTTTTGTGTTTCAGAAGTGATACACAGGAAATATTATCGGAATTGGACGAAACAGGTTCCTGAAGTCTTATTTTGTTCGGGAGCTTCGAGAGATCCGAAGGAGAGTAGGAGAGGGGCCACAGGCCGCCCTCACACCTGGCTGGCGCGGCCCAGGCCCTGGCCGCGCCGCCATGGTGTGAGGAGGCCTGGGGCGACCTCTGACATCGCCCCTTCGCCTATAAAGACCCCCCGACGGGAAAAACCTAAGTACCCGATCACTTTTCCAGAACACATCGCGATCCGCCGCCGCCGTCGACCCGAAGATCGGCAGGGTCCAGAAGCTCTTCCTGGCACCCTGCCAGAGAGGGGAATCGCCACCGAAGGTCTTCTTCATCGCCATGCTTGCCTCCGGAGCGATGAGTGAGTAGTCTACCTTGGACTATGGGTCCATAGCAGTAGCTAGATGGTTGTCTTCTCCACCATGTGCTTCATGTTTAGATCTCATGAGCTGCCCTACATGATTGAGATCACCGTTATGTAATTCTACATGTTTGGTTTGTTGGGATCCGATGAATATTGGTGTTATGATTGAGTTGCTATACTGAAATATATCTTTTGTTATCTCTATGTTGTTTATGATCTTGCATGCTCTCCGTTGTTAGTAGCTATCTTGGCCGAGTAGTTGCTAGTGACTCCAAGAGGGGGTATTTATGCTCGATAGTGGGTTCATGCCTCTATTTAACCTGGGGGAGTGACAGAAACCTCTAAGGTTGTAGATGTGCTGTTGCTACTAGGGAGAAAACAACATTCATATGCTCAAGGGCATATGCTTTGTTTACATTACACACTTTGCTTAATGAAATTATCTATTGTTCGCAACTTAATACTTGTGGAGTTCTCGGATTGATTCGCCACAAGTGGATTATTAGGCATAGATGCAGTTGGATGGCGGTCTATGTATTTTGTTGTAATTCCCAGAGTAAATCTCATAGTGATCTTCTTGACATATCACGTTTATCTTTATTCTATCAATTGCCCAACTGTAATTTGTTTACCCAGCATGTGTTATTTTATCTTATGGAGAGACACCACTAGTGAACTATGGACCCCGGTCCTATTTCCATCATATTGCTATCACCTGTTTACTTTACTCGCATACTTCTACTGTTTTCCACTCGATACGCTCATAACCTTTATTTCAAGCAAACCGGTGAGATTGACAACCTCATCGCAAGTTGGGAACAAAGTACTTGGTTGTGTTGTGTGCAGGTTCCGCGTTGCAGCTAGCAAGCAAAGCTTGGACGAGGCGCCATAGATAAATTGTCTGAAGCTGTCGCAAACTAGCAAGCATCACCTTCAGTCGTAATTGTCTGCTCTTCTCCTGAACGATTAAACCTTGGTTTCTTAACTGAGGGAAAACAAGCTGCTATACCCATCACACCTTCCTCTTGGGGTTCCCAACTGGCCGGTTATTTACTTCATCAACTTGGCACCATCAGGCGTGAGCACCAACAACATCATCGAGAAGCTCTGCCACGGGAGATTTCCCAACCCTTTCCTCCATCCATGGGGATGAAACTCTCCCTGCCTTCGAGCTGTGCTTGCCATGGCGTATCGATGCTCCTTTTATAGGCACGGCGCCGCTTCTACTTTTGTCTTGTTCCTCCGACAGGGGCGTCATGCGCTACATGCTTTATCTCATCGAGCAGTGCATCCACCCATGCATCCTTATCCTACCGACAGCTTTAGTCTCGGTTGCACCCACCAGCCGGGACTAAAGGTTACCCATGCATCCTTATCCCGCCGACAGCTTTAGTCTCGGTTGCACCCTCCAGCCGGGACAAAAGGTTGTCATACATGCATGCTCCTTAAATAAAGGTTTAGTACATGTCATACATGCATTACATAAAAGGTTTAATACATTATTACATTATTGCACCAACATTCCTATCTATTATTTCTATTTTCTTCTGGGTCGTAGCCATGGAGAATCTTCATCATTCAGTAGGATGCTTGGGTCAGTTTTCACTTTGAAGGGCGGAATTTCATGAAACTTATTATAATCTACTGACATGTCTGTCTTGTCATCTACTCCCACGATGTTTCTTTTCCCTGAAAGAACTATGTGGCGTTTTGGCTCATCGGACGATGTCTTCTTTTGCTGATTTCTTTTTCTCGTTTTTGTAGACATGTCCTTCACATAGAAAACCTGAGCGACATCGTTGGCTAGGACGAATGGTTCGTCCATGTACGCAATATTGTTGAGATCCACTGTTGTCATGCCGTACTTTTGGTCTACAACTACCCCGCCTCCTGTCAGCTTCACCCATTTGCACCGAAACAAAGGGATCTTAAAAGTAGGTCCATAGTCAAGTTCCCATATCTCCTCTATGTACCCGTAATATGTTTCCAAACAGTGCCCATTCTCGTCTGTTGCATCAAAGCGGACACCACTGTTTTGGTTGGTGCTCTTTTTATCTTGGGCAACCGTGTAAAATGTATTCTCATTTATCTCGTACCCTTGGAAAGTACATATAGTCGAAGATGGTGGCCTGGACAAACAGTACAGCTGATCTCCAACGGTGTTGTCATTCATGAGATGTGTCTGCAACCAACTGCCGAAAGTCTTCTCGTGTTCCCCTTTAATCCAAGAGTCAGCCTTCCCCGGGTTTTCGGAGCGTAGAATATTCTTGTGTCTCACGATATACGGAGCCACCACGGTGGAATTGTGTAGAACTGTGTAGTGTGCTTGAGAGAAAGAATGCCTGTCCATACATACTTTTGCTTTCCTTCCTAGTGTGCCTTTTCCTGTCAGCCTACCCTCATACCGAGATTCAGGAACACCAATCGGCTTAAGGTCAGGAAGAAAGTCCACACAAAACTCAATGACCTCCTCTGTTCCGTAGCCCTTGGAGATGCTTCCTTCTGGCCTAGCACGATTACGAACATATTTCTTTAAGACTCCCATGAACCTCTCGAAGGGGAACATATTGTGTAGAAACACAGGACCGAGAATTCTAATCTCTTCGACTAGGTGAACTAGGAGGTGTGTCATTATATTGAAAAAGGATGGCGGGAACAAAAAACTCAAAGCTGACCAGACATTGGACCACATCAATCTGTAACCCTGATAGACTTTCTCGATCGATTACCTTCTGAGAAATCGCATTGAGGAATGCACATACCTTCACAATTGCCAGGCGAACATTTTCCGGTAGAATTCCCCTCAATGCAACCGGAAGCAATTGCGTCATAAGCACGTGGCAGTCATGAGACTTTAGGTTTTGGAATTTTTGTCTTTCATATTTACGATTCCCTTTATATTCGACGAGAAGCCAGTCGGGACCTTGATACTGAAAAGGACTTCAAAGAAGATTTCCTTCTCTTCCTTGGTAAGAGCGTAGCTGGCACGCCCTTGAAACTGCCCTGGATGCATGCCATCTCTTCCTTTATGATGTTCCTGGTCCTCCCATGCTTCCGGTGTATCTTTTGACTTCCCATACAAGCCCAGGAAGCCTAGAATATTCACGCAGAGATTCTTCGCCAGGTGCATCACGTCGATTGCGAAGCAGACCTCATGGACTTCCCAATAGGGTAGCTCCCAAAATATAGATTTCTTCTTCCACATGGGTGCGCGCTTATCAGGGCCATTAGGAACAGGTTGGCTGCCAGGACCCTTTCCAAAGATTACTTTTAAATCTTTGACCATATCAAATACTTCAGTACCAGTACGGGTGATAGGCTTCCCCCGGGGTTCTGCCTTGCCATTGAAATGCTTGCCTTTTTTCTTTAAGGGATGCTTGGGCGGAAGAAAACGACGATTGTACGGGTACACATTCTTCCTACATTTGTCCAGATATATATTTTCTGTCTGATCCAAACAGTGCGTGCATGCATTGTATCCCTTGTTTGACTGTCCTGAAATGTTACTAAGAGCAGGCCAATCATTGATGGTTACCAAAAGCAACGCTCGAAGGTCAAATTCCTCTTGTTTGTGCTCGTCCCACACACGTACACCTGGTTCGGCCCACAGCTGTAAAAGTTCATCAACTAATGGCCTTAGGTACACATCAATGTCGTTGTCGGGTTGCTTTGGACCTTGGATAAGCACTGGCATCATAATGAACTTCCGCTTCATGCACAACCAAGGAGGAAGGTTGTAGATACATAGAGTAACGGGCCAGGTACTCTGACTGCAACTCTGCTCCCCAAAAGGATTCATGCCATCTGTACTTAGACCAAACCATAAGTTCCTTGCGTCACCTGCAAATCTCGGGAACTCTCTCTCGATTTTTCTCCACTGCCGACCATCAGCGGGGTGCCTCAACTTGTCGTCTTTCATACGATCTTCCATGTGCCATCGCAATAACTTCGCATGATCTTTATTTCTAAACAGAAGTTTCAACCGTGGTATTATAGGAGCATACCACATCACCTTGGCAGGAACCCTCTTCCTAGGTGGCTCGCCCTCAATATCACCAGGGTCATCTTTTCTGATCTTATACCGCAATGCAGTGCATACCGGGCATTTATCCATATTCTCGTACTTCTCACCGCGGTAGAGGATGCAGTCATTAGGGCATGCATGTATCTTCTGCACGTCTAATCCTAGAGGGCAGACAAGCTTCTTTGCTTCGTACGTGCTGACGGGCAATTCTTTCTTTCTTGGAAGCATCTTCTTCATCAGTACCAGCAACTTTTCGAATGATGAGTCAGTCACACCGGTCTCTGCCTCCCACTTCAGCAATTCCAGTGTGCTACTGACGAGGGGTTAACTCGACAAATGTCCTAGATGAAGGACTTAGGATCGGGGAGATAGGGCGCTGGATGAACTCGAAGGTAAAGTTAGTCGAAATAGGTGTGTGTCGAAAGTAAACTTGGGTGTTCAACCTGGCTTGCTTTCAATCTGGCCTACATCGTCCCCTCCTGGCCCCTATATATAGATGGCCAGGTCTCGAGGATCGGGTAGGGTCCGACACAGATTACAATATCGACATACGGTAGAAACTCGTATTCGACTATCATTACAATTGGGCCTAGCTATACGGGCCTCAGGGGTACTCAACTAACGGGCTCTATTAACTATACCCTTGTCAGTAGCCCCTGAGATTCTACTTGAATTGCAGATTCAGGTTGAATCTCTAATCTTTAAATCTTTGACTTGATCAATTCTTCGACTTCTTCTTATCTTCGAATCTTTGACTTGGTCTTTGCGACTTATTTTCATGATATTCTTTCGCAAGGGGTTTTGATGAACAAGCCTGACAACTCTGACGGATCAAGAGGTCAGTTAACTACCGGAACAGATACTTGTCACCTACTTCAAATTCAATCCCCTTGGACTTGAATTCGGGATACCGGTCAAACCCACTCTTTTGCCGCATTTAGGACTTACAAAGAATGAATCCCAGTGATTCTCAGGGTACCCAGTGCGTCCACCAGGATTTTCTTCGCGTCGTAGACATGGATACATACCAGCAGAGCGCATCCATGTGCGTATACCAGGCCACACAGGACGGATCCCGGGGTCTTACCTTCGTGATAAATCACGGCATTCGAGTTTCGTTGCGATAACGCAACTCGAGAATCTTATGTCGCAGCCAAGTTTTTGAGTGATAAAATCAAAAGAATTTCGGACTTTAAATTAACTTCTTCGCTCCCGATGGGAGTAATCTCTTTATATTTCGTCGACTATGTTGTCGAAGTTTGTATGACAATCTTTCTTCATCTGCACTATTGATTGTCTCATCCTCTGTCGGGTGCGCGCTCAGCGCTCCCGATGGGAGTAGCCCCCGAGGCTATGTTTGGATACTTGTAACCAAGCATAGGCTCAAAGTTCAGTTCTTCTTCCTCCTGTTAATCTTCTGTTATTTGCAAACCCCCGAGTCCAAGTTGAGGTTTTCATATCTTGCGATCACAGTCTCCTCTTCTTGTTTTTTCTCTTTGGTATTATCGTCTGCTGTGTGCAGAATTTAACTCCTATTGTAAAATATGTTTATGGGCCTTGCTTTAGCATGGGGGCCCGATAATACGTGCTTATAAATAAAGCACCCTCTGGCAAGGGTAAAAACCCTAATCAGATTCCTCCTCCGCCGCATCGTCTTCTTCCTCCATCTAGGGTTTTCTTAGCTTCTTCCTTTGTCCATATGGCTGATGCAGATGGTTCTCGTCTGAACCTTGGCTCTCCGGTGGCGCCGCGAGGTCGAGGTCGCCCTCGTGGAAGCAAGAACAAGAACAACACAACTCCAGCTGCCGCAGGATCTTCAGCGGCCGCTCCAATTAAGCGCCGCCCCGGTCGCCCACCTGGGAGCAAAAATAAGCCCAAGATGACTGGCGCTGCCCCAGGTCCAAGCGCTCCTACTCCTGCCGCGCCTGCTGTTCTTCCCAGAATCTTCTCCTTCTTCTGCATTGCCATGGCGCAGTGCCGCGAGATTCAGCGCATGCCGCTGAATTTCACCAAGTTCATGGATGGGCGGGAGCTGCGGGAAGCGGTTCTCCGTGAATAGTCTGGCAGTGGGATTCCATACGAGGTGGAAGTTTGGTATGACGGCGATGGCGAGCAGTACTTGAGGGGTGGCTGGTCACAATTTGCAGAAGACCACGACATCCACCAAGGCTTCTTCATGGCCTTCGACTTCCATATCGGCACGTCAAAGTTCGACGTGAAGATCTATGACGGCACCCAGTGCCAGAAGAAGTACGAAGCTGAAGTCCACTTCCATTAGGATCTTCTTTTTATGTAATTTCGCTTGACAATGTCCTTGCTGCCATGTTATCTGTAATGAATGCTCGTACTCTGTTTTGATGTTATTACTAGTACCATAAAAACAAGTCACTTGTTCTGAGGTATGCTTGAGATATATCGGGTTCTTTGCGAACCAGTTGGTATGAAGAATATCAGGTTCTTTTGTGAACCAAATTGTTTAAGTATTTATCGGGTTGTCTGTACAACCTTATAATGAAAAAGATCTCCAAGTCGCGATAAAAATTCCTTTCGTACGACCCGAGGGTTGAAGCCCCCGAGCGGAGAAGTAGAGATACTTGTACAAATTTGTCGAGTTCAACCCAAAGAACCCGACCTATGGCCTCATGTTCTGGGTTCAGAAAGTGAACTCGAGTTTAATTATACCACTAGATGTAGTCTACGCGTAGAAACGTCGTAGCTGCTCTGCGTTCCACGGATTGCTCTCGTCTTTTCCCGTCTTCTTGTCTTGTAGTCGATATGCTCCTCCTGGTATTACTTCTGTGACGATGTAGGGTCCTACCCAAGGGGACTCCAATTTGCCATGGCTGTCTTGCCCGAGTCGCAAAACTAGGTCTCCCACCACGAAGGACCGTGGACGAACTCGACTACTATGGTAGTTTCGTAGGCTCTGTTGATACTGCGTGGCTCTTTCTAATGCCTTATCCCTTGCTTCATCTAGTGCATCGACATCATTTTGCAGTGCTTCTATTGATGTTGTCTCGTCGTACGCCGTCACTCTTGGGGCCTCATGTGTAACTTCGACTGGAAGTACGGCTTCTGCGCCATGGACCAGGAAGAAAGGAGTCTCTTGAGTTGCTGCGTTAGGCATAGTTCTTAGACTCCAAAGAACGGAGGGCAATTCTTCTACCCAAGCGCTCTTGGCTTTCTCGATAGGTGCTAAAAGCCTCTTTTTTATCCCACTACATATCAGGCCGTTGGCTTTTTCGACTTGCCCATTTGTCTTCGGGTGCGCCACAGATGCAAATTTGAGCTTGATCCCTAGTCCTTCGCAATAACTCTTGAATTCCTTTGAAGTGAAGTTTGTTCCATTGTCTGTGATTATGCTATATGGTACACCAAAACGGAATACTATCGACTTGATGAAGCTGATTGCTGCTGTCGAATCCTGAGTTGTTACCGGGGCCGCTTCTACCCACTTGGTAAATTTATCGACTGCCACTAGCATGTAAACATGCCCTCCTGGCCAAGATTTGTGCAACTTTCCCACCATATCGAGGCCCCATTGCGCAAAGGGCCAAGACAATGGTATTGTTTGTAACTCTGCTGCTGGTGCATGCGGTCTAGATGCAAATCTTTGACACGCTTCACACTTTCGAACTATATCTTTTGCGTCTTCGATGGCTGTTAGCCAATAAAAAATCCTGCTCAGAAAGCCTTTGCTGCTATTGCTCTGCTGCTAGCATGATGGCCGCACACTCCACCGTGTATGTCTTGTAATATTGTTTGTCCTTCCTGGGGTGTTAGACAACGCTGCAAGACACCGGTAATACTCTTCTTGTATAATTTCCCCTGCAACACGACAAACGCCTTCGATCTTTGAGTTATCCTCTTGGCCTCCACAGCATCTTCTGGTAATTGTTTATTTAGCATGTATGCAAGGTATGGCTGCATCCATGTTTCTTCTATCATCATGACCTCCTCTGGCTCCGACGGAGCCCCCGAGTCTGCTGCAGTAGTCGAGTTTTTCCCACTTTTTATTGATCTTTCTACTATTTCTTCCCAAAATACTCCGGACGGCACGGGTAAACACTGTGACCCGATATTTGCTAAATTGTCGGCTTCTTCATTACTATTTCTGCTTATGTGCGAGACTTCGCATCCGTCGAATGTTCCTTCGAGATAATAATATAAATTCTTGTAGGCCATCATGTTATCATTGATTGTGTCACATCTGTTCATAACTTGCTGTACCACAAGGTTGGAATCTCCAAGTATTTTTAGGCGAGTTGCTCCACATGCTTTGGCCATCTTCATTCCGTGCAACAAAGCCTCGTATTCTGCTTCGTTATTAGAAGCCTGTGGAAAGCTCATCCTTAAGACATATTTCAATTTGTCGCCATGAGGCGATATCAAGACCACTCCTGCGCCTGCGCCTTGAACTCTCTTAGAACCATCGAAGTACATTGTCCAAACACTGGATAAGTCTGGTGGTCCCGTGCTTTGGAGCTCCAGCCACTCTGCCGTAAAATCTGGCAAGACTTGCGACTTGATCGCCTTCCTTTTTTCGTACGTGATGTCCATGGGAGATAACTCGATTCCCCACAAAGAGACACGTCCTGTTGCTGAAGGGTTGTTCAATATGTTTGATAGTGGTGCTTCATTGACCACTATAATTGGATGCACCGCAAAGTACTGTCGCAATTTTCGTGCAGTTGTGAAAACACTATATGCAAGTTTCTGATAATGCGGGTACCTCTGTTTTGTCGGAGACAACACTTCATTGATGAAATATACCGGCCTCTGGACGCCGTGGGCTTTTCCTTCTTCGCTTCTTTCGACTACTAATACTGTGCTCACCACCTGATGGGTTGCGGCGATGTAGAGTAGCAGTGGTTCTTTTTCTTTTGGTGCGACCAGCACTGGCGGCGTGGAAAGCACTTTTTTCAGCTGTGCAAAAGCTGCATCTGCTTCTTCCGTCCATTCAAATTTATCATCTGACTTCTTCATAAGTGCATAGAAAGGAAGCGTCTTTTCTCCCAATCGAGCAACGAAACGACTTAAAGCCGCGACGCGCCCTGCAAGTTTCTGTACGTCGTGTAGTTTCGTGGGTTTCCCCATTGTCAAAATCGCTTGAATCTTCTCTGGGTTCGCCTCTATTCCTCGTGCTGATACCAGGAACCCTAAAAGTTGTCCTGCTGATATGCCGAAGGAACACTTTGTCGGGTTAAGCTTAAGCTTGTACCTGCTCAAGTTGTCGAAGGTTTCTACCAAGTCGCTGATTAAAGATTTCTCCTCTCTTGTGGTGATGACTACATCATCAATGTAGACTTGGATGTTGCACCCTATTTGGCTTCCGAGGCAATTTTGCATCATCCGTTGATAAGTTGCGCCTGCATTTTGTAGACCGAACGGCATCACTTGGTAGCAAAACACTCCATATGGTGTGATGAAGGCCGTTTTTTCTTCGTCTTCTTTCTTCAATTTAATCTGATTGTAACCAGAATATGCGTCCAGAAATGAAAGCCTTGCGCATCCCGCTGTTGAATCGATTATCTGATCGATGCGGGGTAGAGGGAAGGGATCCTTTGGACAATGCTTATTGAGAGATGTGTAGTCGACACATACCCTTTGTACGTCTGTGTTCTTCTTGGGTACTATGACTGGGTTCGACACCCAACTCGAAGTTTTGATTTCTCTGATAAATCCGGCATTTTCTAGCCTGTGCAACTCTGATGCTATCGCCTTCCTCTTAGGTTCATCAAATCGTCGTAATGGCTGCTTAACTGGCTTTGCCTTGGGATCTACATTTAATGCGTGCTCGACGAGTTCCCTGGGAACCCCTGGCATGTCTGATGGACACCAGGCGAAGATTTCCCAGCGCTCACGAAGGAACTCGACGAGCGCGCTTTCCTATGCGGGATCCAAGTTCACCGCAATTGATGTTGTCTTGTTTGCATCTGTAGGGTGGACCTGGATTTTCTTCGAGTCCTGAGACGTGTCGAAAGCCTGATCTGGCAGGGATCGTCCAACGTCGGGTAGTACATTATGATCCGTTTCTCCTTTTAACCTCTCGTATTCCGCTGTCATGCCGAAGGTTTGCGCCATCCTGTTGAATTCTCTGTCGCATGTGTTGGCTACTTCAAAGCTCCCTTGTACTGTGATTGTTCCTTTGGGTCCTGGAATTTTTAACATAAGATACGCATAGTGCGGTACTGCCATGAATTTTGTAAATGCTGGGCGCCCCAGGATTGCATGATATTGTGACGGCCAGTCCATAACTTCGAATTCCAGCTTCTCTCTTCGGTAGTTGCCGCTACTGCCAAAGCAGACATCGAGTTCTATTCTTCCCAAAGGGTAGTTTGTGGCTCCTGGTACTATTCCGTGGAAGGAGCAATCTGTTGGCTTCAGACTCGACAGCGAGATGCACATTGCCTTTTGGGTTCTAGCATATATTAAGTTTATGCCACTCCCTGCATCCATGAACACTCTTCCGATGTCGTACCCTCCTATTTGCGCCTTTAGAACCATAGGCGAGTGGCCTGGCCTGGGAACTTTCTTCGGGTGGTCTGCTCTACTGAACTTGACTGATTGGTTTGACCACCGTAGGTACTCTGTGGTAGCTGGTGGTGATGATATTGCTAGGTTTACTTGTCTGGATATGCTTTTTCGCTCCTTCTTTGACCTGGGCACCGGTTGAATCATGGCTGATATGTAAACTTTTGACTCTAGGTGCCTTGCTAGCCTTTGCATTTGATATCCTTGACTTCTGTGTTGTCCTCCTTGCCTTCCGCCTTGGCTTGAGCCCATGGCATTTTGCAGCCTTAGGAATGTTCTACAATCCTTCATCTGATGATTCGAAACTCTTTTCCCGTCGAGATATGCGTAGTGGATTCGACAAGGTCCGTATAGCATGTCCTCGGCCGAAAGACCGGAGTATCTCGACTTTTCTACTCTTTTTGCTTGAAGCCTCCCACTGTCATATCCTTCCTCTTCTTCTATTACGTAGCCCGTGGCTACTTGACTTCGCCTTTCTTGGTTACCCCTGCTGCGGTATCGTCTTCTCTGTCTGCTTATTCTGTCGACTTCTGGTGAACGTCCTCTTTTGTTATTGTATGCATCTTCTCCATCAGCGAATTTGTTGACTTGTTCCATTAATTCGGCTACTATCGTAGGTCTTGTTCTTCCTATTTCTTCCACGAGATCTGACGACGAAGTCCGGCCGTAAAGGCGTCTATTGCCCGTTCGTCGGAGACGTCCTCTGCTGAATTTTTGATTATGCTCCAGCGTTGTATATAAGAAAGTAGAGTTTCGCCTTTCCTCTGTACGCACGCCTTAACTTCCTCCAGTGATGCCGGGCGTTTGTAAGTTGAACGAAAATTTCTTGCGAATTGACTTTCGAGTTCCCCCCAACTTCCGATGGATTCGTTGGGTAGGGTATTCAACCAGGACCGTGCTGCGCCGGTGAGGTGTAGCTGCAAACTTTGCATTGCAGTCGCCTTTGTTCCCCCTAATATCTGTACCGCCTGTAGATAGTCTGATAACCATAGGGTAGGTTCTTGCGACCCGTCATACTTATGCTGGTCATGTGACAGTTTGAATCCTTTGGGTACCCGCGTTTTGCGAACCCTGCGGGTAAAGCATAACGCACTCATTTCTTTATCGTCGTCTTCATAATTCTCTTCCCTCCAAGCATGACGCGACTTGTTTACTCAAGCTTGCGCTATTATATTTCTTGCGTCCTTTTTCCTCTTCTGTCGCCTTTCCTCTTCTGATGACTCGCTGTACTCGTTATCTGCGAAGTTGTATCTGAACTTCTTCTTTTGATTTTCCTTGCAGCTTGTCGACTTTGTCTTTGGGCCTTTTTCCCTGATCTTTCTTTCCACTATTCCAAGGCTTCGTATCGCAGCTCGGTGCATATCTTCTCGCGGGTCCCCAGGTTCTGGCCTTGTAGTTAGTAAATACGCTTGTGCTGCTATCAATGCTGCTTCTGGCGTTTCTTGTATGAAGTCGTCTTCCTCCTCTCCTAGCTGTGGGGTAGGGCTCCTTGAGTACCTTTCTTCTTCGCTGCGCGCCGTCGCCACTCTATTGTGCTTTGGGTCTCCCTGCCTTTCTCTACTGTACTCTGAATCTTCATTATAGTTTTCCCAGTACTCCTCCCTTGATATACTGTTATTGTCTTGAAAGACCATGTCTCTTTCCTCCCTTAGTTTCTTCCTGTGTTGGTATAATGCATACTGATAGCCCATTAGAACTTCTCTTCTCGATCCTTCGGGTACTTCTGTACCATGATTGATAGCTGATTTGATCATTCTCCATTCGCCAGCCGAAATGTGTACTTTCTCCTTTTCCTTTTTGTTGTGCTCTTTCATTTTGTCGACTTGCTTGTCGACCTTCTTACTTCCTTCGTTGTTGTTTTCTTCTTCTGCTTCAATGATAATAACGCATAACTGATGCACTTTGGAGACGCCGCTGCTTCCCCCGGCGAAGTCCTTTGCTTTGTTGTGCGTCTGGTACGCTCTTTCTTCTGAGTCGAAATTTTCCCGAATTTTGTCGCCTTCTGCGATTGTTGCTTTGTCGAAGCTGACCGGCGAGTTTACCTCGCTGGAAGAGTCTTTTGATGATTCCAACGTTTCCTCTGTTTCGGGCTTGTTTGCCGACGGATCTGATTTCGTCGAATCCGAAAGGCGGGATGAACCCGATGGCCCGATGAGGATATTTAAACTTCCGATTGTCAACTCTATCTCTTGATTTTCGTCGACTTCTGTACTGCTGTTGGCTAAAAGCGAAAAAGCCGTCGAATTCATGATTCCAACGCCCCGGTCCCCACGGTCGGCGCCAATTGACGAGGGGTTAACTCGACAAATGTCCTAGATGAAGGACTTAGGATCGGGGAGATAGGGCGCTGGATGAACTCGAAGGTAAAGTTAATCGAAATAGGTGTGTGTCGAAAGTAAACTTGGGTGTTCAACCTGGCTTGCTTTCAATCTGGCCTACACCGTCCCCTCCTGGCCCCTATATATAGATGGCCAGGTCTCGAGAATCGGGTAGGGTCCGACACAGATTACAATATCGACATACGGTAGAAACTCGTATTCGACTATCATTACAATTGGGCCTAGCTATACGGGCCTCAGGGGTACTCAACTAACGGGCTCTATTAACTATACCCTTGTCAGCTACCCAGCTTCTTCTGGCCATCTTCACAAGTTGGGTACAACAATTTGTTGTGGTCCTGTAACATCTGCTCGAACTGCAACCTCTCCTTTTCTGTGTCGCAGCCTCGCCGTGCATCAGAAATGACCCGACCAAGATCATCAGCGGGCTCATCTGGTTCCCGTTCTTCACCCTGATCTTCTTCTTCATTGTCTTCCATTGCGGTATCAGCATACTCAGGGAACATAGATCGGTAGTTGTCATCATCGTTCTCTTCTTCTTCATCGTCGTCTTCCATCATAACCCCTCTTTCTCCGTGCTTGGTCCAAACATTATAGCCCGACATAAAACCAGACCGAAGCAGGTGGCTCTGAATGACTCTTGAGGAAGTGTAATCCTTCTCATTCCGACATTCAACACATGGACAAAACATATAGCCACCACCATGCTTGTTCGTATCGGCCGCATCTCGAAAAGAATGCACGCCTTCTCTGTAAGCGGCTGTGCGTCGATCACCGTACATCCATGGATGACTCATCTGCGTCATATGACAGTATATCAAACACAATCACGATCCTAAAAATTAGTACCGCACGGTCTAAACGAGGAAATATAGTTGCTAACCTTTTAGAATAAGTGGAAATAAAAAGGAAGAGGCTTAAGCGTGGCTCGGGCAGCTCATATCGTAGTTGTGTTCGGTGAACTGAAGCGACATCGCTCTAACACACATTTCAACAAACACCTCTAGTGCATAGCAATGAAATGGAGAACTAGCACACACCCACACTCCTTCATCCTAGAAAAATACAAGGAAGAGGGGAGAGGGGCTGCTGCCATATATATAGGCAGAGGCCTTTAGTCCCGGTTTGAGACACAAACCGGGACTAAAGGGGGCGCACATGCGGGCCGCTCAGCGCATAGCCCTTTAGTCCCGGTTTGTGTCTCAACCCGGGACTAAAGGCTCGTTACGGGCCGGGGCTAAAGCCTCCCGTGCGGCTACGCAATTTTGGGGCGACGTGGCCGGGCCTTTAGTCCCGGCCCAGATTGCGGCCGGGACTAAAGGGTCCAGGCCAAAGGCCCGTTTTCCACTAGTGAGGCCGCCCCATGTAGCAACGTCGATCAGTAATTGTAGCAGGGCCGCCTGCCCCTTGTAGCAACACCGGTCTCCAGTGGTAGCAACGCTCATCGCCATTGTAGCAGCGCCGGTCGTCGTGGTAGCAGTGCCAGTCGCTGTGGTAGCAGCGCCAGTCGCCGATTGTAGCGAGGCCGGTCGCCAATTGCAGCAATACCCTGCCACCATGGTAGCACCGCACCCTCGAGTCGTCGCCGCCTCCCGCGGGAGAGCAAATCGAGGTAAGAAAAAATGGTGGGTGCAGCGGGAGGTCCGACGAGGTACCAGGAGGAGCAGGCCTAGGGAGGAGGTGGGCAAGGCAGAGATAGGGCGGGCGCCGGTGGCTAGAGGCGGCGGGGCATATGCAAACAGGGGAGGAGTGGCGGTGAGGACCGGGCTGCATGAAGAGACAGCAAAAGGAAGAAGAAGTGGTCGGTGCGGTGGGAGTAAAAGATAAGGGGAAGGTCCAAACCGCGTGCAACTCACGCCACGTTCGTGGGACGCGTGGCACGCTCCGGAGCCGGGGGACGCGAGCGCGAGATCTCCTTGGTAAGAGCATCTCCACCGACGCCCCCAAAATGGTGGTCGGCAGGGCGCCGGATGGGACGGCTTGGGGCGCCGGCAGAGCCTCCCAAAATTTTGGGGCCTGGCTTCCACACCGGCGGCCCCAAAACGCCGCTCCCAAAAAACATAAATTTGAAAAAATTATAAAAACCAACCGATTTCATTGATTTTGGCGCAAACTTGCGCGGCCTTTACAAATTTTCTAAAAACTAAACCCTAACGCCCGCCGCTGCGCCCGCATCCGCCACCTCGACGCCCTCTAGTGCTGCTGCTGGCGCCGTGGCCCTCCGTCATCACGTCCGACTTGACGTCCGGCTCGCTATCGCTGATGTCAAACACCGGCTGGCCGCCGGGCGCTCCTCCTGTCCCTCCACCCGCCCCGGCCAGCGAGTGCGCAATGGCGAGTGCCAGGCCAGGCGCGTCTTCTGGGTCGTCGGGGTGGCAGGAGAGCTTTGCCAGCATCTCCTGGTCCTCGACCCACCACGGTCGGGTCTCCTCGAGGAGCTCTGGCGGGATCCGCTCCCACTCCTTCTCCGGCTCCACCTTCTTCTCGCAGCGGGGAGGCGCCGATGAAGACCCCTGACATCCTGGATGATGATGCCGGTGCTGCACCGCGCTGGTGGTGTGTATGGCGCGGAACGCCCGTCCGAGGACGAGCTCCGCGACCTCGTCTGCATCGGCGCCGATCTTGCGCTGGTAGCTAGGCGGCACGCTGGGGGCGGCACGTAGCCGTGCTCCCGGAGCACGTCGTCGACGTCCCGGTTCTGCCACCAGACGCGCCGGCCGACAATGTTGTACCTACCGATGCGGGGACCGGCGAACTCCCCGAGCTCGGCCTGCCGCTCCCGCTGCAGCAGCGGCAGCCAGATGCCGCGGCGGGGAGCATTCTCCGGCAGGTCCCGCTCGTGTATCGGCAACATCTGCCACCCGCGGCCGATGAGGTTGTCGAGACCGGTGCCCTCTGGTATCGGCGGGACGGCGTTGCCCACCGCCGACACGTGCCACCCGTGGGGCATGTGCCATGCCGGTGGGACGAGGATCGTGTTCTCCCAGAGGATACGCGCCTCGCCCTCAGTGAAGTTCGTCGGGCGGACAAAGCCGCCGCTGCCGCTGCCGCTGGTGTGCGCCATCACCGTCGTACGAGTGGAAGTGAGGTGGAGCGACCGAGAAAGAGTGATACGCCGGGAGGAAGATGGAATGCTGGGCGGCGGGAGAAGCAGCGCGACTTTGAAAGCAGAGGAAGCCTCTCCACCGGCGCGCATTCATGGCGGTGCAGAAGGTCGGGCGTCGCCGCGTGGCCGTCGGTGTCTAAGCGACGCCTCAGGAACTCACGGCGCAATAAAGGCGACGACCAGCGCCGGTCGCGTCATCATAAAAAACGCTGACCGCGACCGCACTCACTGTCACGCGGGACCGGGGTGTCGGGAGCGAATTGCCGCATGCTGCCGGTGCCCCCAATAGGACCCTGCCGCGCAGAGACCGACTCGGGGGCGCCAACAAAAATTTCAGGCTCAAAGTCACGCTGGCATGTTTTTGAGACCGCCGATGCGGACCAATCTTTGGCCCCGAGCCCAAATTAAACACCGGCACCGCTTTGGTAGCGGTTTTGGAGGGCCTGTGGAGATGCTCTAACACGAGCGTTTTCCAAAGGATTATCGATGCGTCGGCTTTTTATATAGCGACCTAGTCTACGACTAGAAGACCTACTCATTCTCTCTTTTTTCCGCCGCCGCAAACCCTAGCTAGCCAGATGAAGTCGGCGCGCCTGGGCGAGGCCCAGCAGGGCTGCCATGACGCGGCGGACCATATCAGCGGCCTCTCCGACGACCTCCTCCACCACATCCTCACGTTCCTTCACTCCGCGGCCGCCGTGGCGCGGACCAGCGTCCTGTCCCGCCGATGGCGTCTCGTCTGGAAGCAGATCCCGGACCTCATCTTCTTGGAGGAGTCATCCCCGGACGCCGTCGACGCCGCCCTCGCGGCGCACACCGCGCCTACGCTGGACAAGTTTGCCGTCGCCCTGCCCAAGGCGTCAGGCCGAGTCCCCGCAGCCTGCTTCGCCGCGTGGCTGCGCTTCGCCTCGCTCCGCGACGCGCGGCAGGCCCATGTCATGATGTCGTGCAAGGAGCCACCGCCATCGGACACCGAGGAGGAGGAGCTCGACGTGCCGCTGTTGGGGAGCGCCCAGATTTTCACCGCCAATCTCGTGGTCACCTTCCGTCTCCGTCTCCCCCCGGCTGGCTCGTTCGCCGAGCTGCGAATCCTGACCGTAACGCTCGCCGGGGTGAGCGGCGACGACCTCAGCCGCGTCGTGTCGACGCAGTGCCCGTGTCTGTGCGAGCTCGAGTTGGCCATGCTGAACCTGGTCGGCGACCTCTCCATCCGCTCCGACACGCTCAGGGCGATCTCGGTTCGTGTCGTCGGCAAAGGGAGCCAGCTCGACGTCACCGCCCCGAACCTGGAGACGTTGGTCGTGAACGGCTGCTCTCATCGACAGGTCCGCATATCCGCGCCGAAGCTGACGGACGTGGAGTGGGACGACGATTACGACCTGGACCTGCACCGCCTCGCGGACACCGGCCGTCATCTCCACCGCCTCGTGGTCACCCAATGGTCCCCGATGCCGCCTCTGCTAGAGCGGTTCGAGAGCGCCGATGAGCTCAGTCTACATCTCGCCATTCCACCAGTAAGTATTTGACCTTTATAATGAAAAAACTACTCTTATGGTTCATGTCATCGTGGATTTTTTGAGTGAACTGTTCCAATTGCACTATCATAATCGCAATCGGCCTATCTCAATGGCGAGGAACTTGTTGATAAAATTTTCTTTCTATCAAGCCATGAGGATCAGGACATATATATAGGCTGGGAGCATGCTCATGTTAATCCTAGATTAGCCGTGAATCTTGAAGTATATATCAGTAGCAGTAAATAGCCAACCTCTAGTCAGATTACATTTCGTAAGCTAGTGGCTACTATACTATTGAAACTCATTTTTCATACTCCCCTCTGTCTCAAAATAAGTGACTCAATGTATCCAGGTAAATTTGACATACTTAGAGACGGGGAGTAGAAAGAAGGCATTAGGCTCCTCTTAAACCTGTAGTCACTCATATGACAGCTGGTAGATCAGCCGGCTGCAGCCTAGGGAAGATCAGTCACCTTCCCCATCGTCATGCGATCGTTGTAACAAAAACTCTTCGCATGCCCGATATTTTTGTTCACTTGCAACATTGTTGCAACTAATCTCATCCGAATCCGTCGAAAAGTTCAGATATGCCAATATATCAAAATGTTGCGACAAATCTCCATTGCTGTGAAAAAATGTAGAAAATTGTCATAACACATGCAGTCCCCTTGAAGCACGCACCAAGAGACTTTGCAAGCTCACGGGTACACAACAGACACCATATATACACGCTTGCAGCGTATTGCTGCTACATAAAAAATAATCCTAAATAGAACTATCCTCCACCATCAACAATTGTTTAAGGATCGTCCAATATGACGGGTGTCTGTCGAGCTAGATTCATGGCCAAAGACCTTGGTCCCACCTTGGTGGCACGGGTTCGAGCTCCAATAATGATTTCAACCGTGGCGGCTCCAGGCATGGTATTCATTTGTGTAACTTGGTATTCATTTTACAAAAATTATCCTTATTTTGCTAAAATCATAGTTCTTTTGCCTTGTGTTGGAAAAAAACATTGGTATTCACTTGAATACCAGGGAATACCCCTGGCGCCGCCCCTGGATTTCAACACCTCCGTGGTATAAGTTATGCAGGTCACCATCCCTGACAAGAGGATGGTGGTTTGGAGGTAAGAGTGAAGGAATGGGAAAGCAACATTATGAGAGGGAGAAGGGTAGGGTTCTAGAGAGATATCAGGGCGAGATATGAGGTAAGATAGAGATATCAGGGCGAGATAGGAGGTAATTAGATATGCATCATTTTGATGCAGAGGCTGGGGCTTCCCCATTTTGAAAAAAAGAGAGATATTAGGGCGAGATAGGGAATGTATGAGGAGATGGAGTGGAGAGGAGGCATGTGTGAGAGCAATTCATTTTCTATTGCATCAGGAGAGTGATTGATTTCTGCCCAAGATAAATTGTTTGGGTCTAAGCTTTTTGGTTACTTTGAATAAACCAATAAAGCCCCAAACGGTTGAGTAGACATATACGAGCTGATGATAGGTTAGCTAACAAGGTAACAAACAAATAAAACAAGATAGATAGGCACACAGCCTGAACGTAAAGGCCCTCATCCACTGATGTGATCCAAGATAGAGAAGAGGCGACTGGCAAATTCTTCTTAAAGATAAAAGGCCAAATGAAGGAAGATCGCGATCTTGTCTACTCTAAGTTCTCCAAACATGATTGCACAACCATCAATGCCACTTATAGGGCTGCCTGCCTAATCCCCCATCACCCTTTTCGTGTTGAAGGGGAGAAAATCAGATAATTGAGAACTCTAATGAGAAATCACCATAGGGCTGCCAAGTGCCAACACATTGATCTAGAGAGGTATCCTTATGTTATTGTCACATCACATCTCGCCGGCTTACCCACTATTCCAAGACAAAGCCTCCAAGGAGATGTCTTGGTGGCTCCTATTCACCCAAGCCAAAGAGGGGCGTAGGGTTTTTACATGGGGATCAAAATGGAAGAGGGGGGGGGGGGGGGGGGGGACCTTGGTGGCGCCTCCATGGTGGGAAACAATTTCCGTTTGTGTTGTTGTTGTCATTTTTGCTGCCACACGCTAGATAAGGGTTTCTTCCGCTCCTTAGCCCCACACATATGCTTAACTACCATCCCTGGCAAGTTAATGACGATGAGAAATTTGGAGAGCGATTGCCATCAGGTCTGGCATGGGAGGCGATGGACGAAGGAGACCAAGCATGGGGGCCAATGCTCATTGTCATCATGTTGCTTGCGCGGCCGAAGCAACGGTCCAACACATGGACACACCTCTCGCCCTAAAATTGACGCTGCCATCCCATCCCAACCCTGCATCCGAACTCGCCCCACAATTCACGATGCCATCCCATCCCAACCCGGCATCAGAAGCGGTTACGAACAGAGAGAGGTGGGTAAGAGGGTGGCGGGGGGAGGGGGGCTATGAATTTCATGCACGGAGGGGACAATGCGAGGGCTGATACATGTTTCTTTTCTTATAACTTGTGTATATATATTAACTTATCTGCAATGTAGACAAATAGTTTGTCAAAGCTAGGTTTGGTTGTAAGCATACATGTTATATGCCATTAGTTAGTCTTTATGACATTTTCCTTTGTGTCGTGGACAGTATGCATGGGCATACAACATATTCTTGCAGAATACAAGCAAGATTCCCAAGAGCAAGGTTTTAACAGTGGGGCTAAAACTAATGGGACACGCCACTGAGCCGAGCATATTTCATCTTCTCAGGGGATGTAGTTCCACGATCAAGCTGGTTATTGAGTTGATCCACGATGATAAACCCATTGTAAGTTTTTGCTCTTTACTACATAATAATCAGCAGTTTTTCAATATATTTACACGATAAGAGGCTTTAATAATCTGTATATACTTTTTTTTTTTCGAGATTGATGTATGTGCTGGTGTAGTTCAACTTATTTGTTGGGTTGACTAAATGATGCACCATTCTCTTTTTTTTGAGATCAGGTTTCCCAATGCGAAACTTTCTTCTGTCCGTGCTTTCAGCCAAGGCTGAGGGCTGACAACGCCGCTCTGGATTCGCTCGAGGAGGTAGAGATCCATTTCTTCACCGGCGCTATTGAGGAGGTCAACCTGGTGAAGCTTCTGTTCATGGGCAAGAAGGATCTTAGAAACATGACTATCAATGTGGCTGATGATTTTTCCCTGAGCGAAGAAGTGTGTGGAAAGATCCATGGATTTACACACCCGAATACCAAGCTTGAGATCGGCGGCTCTTCGTCGCACAAGAGGGATATCTGCATGTGCAAAGATCATGACTGGTACTGATATCGTTTTCTAAAGTTCCAACGGAACTACTGGTAGTAAAATGTCTCCCCTAATGGATCTGTGAGTCCTGTGACACGCCACTGAAACCTGGCGTCGTGCTTTCATTTTGGAAGTTTCCTTGCAGTTTGAAGTCTCTAGATGGATGGAATCACCGCTTGTTTTACTTATCCCTCAATAATAGAAACTCTCTGCATCTTAATTGTATATCTTCATAGGTCAGAAAAATACTATGCAGCGTGTGTTTTAAAATTACTTGACAGCTAATAAGATGCAATTAAATATGCCTGAGTTTGTTTTGAATAGCGTAAATACACATAAGCATGCCATTGTTTATCGTACTCCCTACATCCGCGAATGGGTACTTCTTGCTTTTGTATATAGTTAAACCTCTTAAACTTTGACCAATTTATAGGGAAATATAGAAGCATTTATGTCAACCTAATTAGTATGACTATGTGTTTATCTTGATGTGGTTTCATATTATACCATGTTCCTTTTAAATTTGTCGTTATCCTTTTCTATAAAGTTGGGTAAATTTTAAAAAGTTCAATGAAATCTAAAAGCCTTTTTTTGACGATGTACGTCTGTAGACATATACTACTTGTATTGATAAACATCATGATAAAGAGTTGGTACACATATAAGCAACATAAAACAAGGAGGATATTCGTTAAAAAAAACAAGGAGGATATAACTGGTTGTACTGCTGCAACTTACCATCTCCGCAACTACCAAGCACAAACCATCGCCGGAGAAGAGGAGCACCTGTAGTTGGTCCAATCGTTCGCGCTGAAGAAACCCATTGCCAAGAGGCATTATCGAGCCGCGATAGCCAAAAGTCCCATAAGGCTGGTTCTATCTCGATAAGGAACATCAGCCGGGGGAGCCCTCCGAGCTTCTTCAACACCGGATCCGGGGCCAGTGCCACTTTGCCCTTCAGGCAAGATCCCCCACTGTCTTCCACAAACACGCAACAGTCAAGTCTGCCGCACTCTAAGAGCAGCCCATTCCTTTCATCACGCCATGACGCAGCATCAGAACGAAGCCACTCCAACAGCTTGAGCTCCACAAACCTCTCGCCAGCGCCAGCGTCGCCTCCAATGAGCAGGAGCATGGGTTGGGAAGATATGAGATTTTCTATATTTTTTCGTGACTGTGAATGCATAAAATGATTTTCCTTGTCAAGCTTTGCATCAGCCAAGCTAATGATCGTCTCTGGATGTTTGAGCGAGTGATGTCGTGAAAAAGGTGCTCAGCTCCAGAAGCAACAACCACAAATGCACAGGAAGGACTTTTCCAACAAAAACTACAAGTTTTTAGACAATACATCATGGGAGGTGTATTAATTATATAAAAGAAAGGCCAAGATGGCCGACACAACACCAAGACTGGCTACAACTCACGCAACACCACACGATACACGGCTTACAACGCCAACCATAGCACACGACAACGAAGGCCTGCCTTGGACCGCCACCCACCAAGAATGGCGAGGGACGAGGTACAGAGCCGAAGGACCGCGTCACGCCCGAAGATGGAGATCCTGGAAGCCGACCCCAACTCCAGGAGCCGACGAATCAACGTACTGCAAACTCATATAAGCGCCTAGAGGAGTCGGCGAGTAGACAGCAGGACCCAACCAGTCTGGAAAGGCATCGACGAAGGAGCTTCACAACGGTGTACATTGCGCCCTGGAGGCTCACACTCTGAGCAGGTGCCAACATCGACTCCATCCGCCGTACGAGGGACTACATGAGAAACCAAGGCGACACCTTCAAGAATGCAGCGACATCATGATGTCGCTGCCGCCTAGGGTTTCCCCTGGCGCTCGATGTGGGGAAGAGCATTCAGAGCCATGGCGACGCCTCCAAGGAGGAAGACGGCACCCGCGGGTGTCGCCGTCGCTAGCAAAAGCAGGGATTTCTCCCGGCCAGACGCCAACCCCAAAGCCCCGCAGAACCGCACAGACGGAGGCGACGAGATGCACACCACCGCCAGGAGGCTTGCCACAGACGTCGCCAGAGTAGAGGAAGGCACCGACCACCGTGCCCACTAAGACCACGATCGGGGACCGAAAGGTGGGATCCGGCCCGCCGCTGCCTGGCCGACTTCCGGCACCGCCATGGTGCTTGGCAGCAGATAACACAAGCACCACCGTGCCTTGGGCCAGCCGCCGGCACCGCCGAGGTGCCTAGCAACTAGCACAAGGCGCCAGTGCGCTTGCCTACCGCGGCAGCCCGACCGTTGGACCGCCCCAGCCCAGATGGGCTGAAATAGGGAGGAGGAGGGAGGGGGCTGGCGGCTGGGCGGCCCCCGTGTCGCCTAGGGTTAGGCTACGCGGGGTGGGGGGGGGTGGCAAGGAACGAGGGAAATGATTAGAGAGACGACTAAGCCTCGACAAGTAGAAATGGTTGAGTTGGAAACAAGAATTGATCTTACGAGAAAACAACTTGCAGTTGCAGAGCTAGGGGTGCAATTGAGGAACAAGAGAACGCCAATAGAACTTGAAGTATAACTTAGGTAGTCATCTCCTTTTCGGAAATTCAATTTGGATCTCGGGTTTATATGCTTCCTCCACAAAAAATAAGTATGTTCCACCAGCCTTTTTCATTTAAAAAAAAGACTAACATCCGCCTACTTTTGAAAGGTAAGACCGCTAGTACCAACACATATGTGGACTATGGTACTAGTATTTTGTATTTTTGTAGTCACTGGCTCACTGTTAAGGAACTGATGTTACGGTCAGCTTGGTTTTCTTAGTTCTTACACGCATGCAAATCGAACACAAGAACATTCCACGGGAGCAAGTGAGCTGAGTAAAACAACGTACCGATCGAGACAAAGCCATGGCGACCAGCGTGCTTGCATTAGCTCTTCTTCCCCTGCACCTTCTCTTCTCCCCTGCCTCCGCAGTTGATAGTATCACCACAAACTCGTCCATCGCCGATGGTCACACGCTTGTTTCAGCCGGTGGAGTCTTCGAGCTCGGATTCTTCACCCCGCCTACCTCGACGGCGAGGTTCCTGGGCATCTGGTACAAGGACATCGCTCCTCTTACCACTGTCTGGGTCGCCAACCGCAAAACACCGATCATCGGAACCACCGTGAGCTTGGCCATCGACGGAACCGGCAGCCTGCTGGTACTCGCCGACCGGTCAGGACGTGTGCTCTGGTCATCGGCGCCGTCGAATGTGACCAGCAGCAGTCCGGTGGCCCAGCTCCTGGACAGCGGCAACTTACTGCTTCAAGACGCCAATGGCACGGGCGCAGTTCTGTGGCAGAGCTTTGACTACCCGTCGGACACTCTGCTCCCGGGCATGAAGCTGGGCTGGGACCTCACCACCGGGCTCGACCGGTACCTGACTACGTGGGCGAGCCCCGGCGACCCGTCGCCCGGAGACTACACGTTCGGGATCGAAATCCCCGGCGTGCCGGAGGGGTTCATCAGGTACAACGGCACGGTGGCTCCGGTGTACCGCAACGGGCCGTGGAACGGCCTGCGGTTCAGCGGCGAGCCGGAGATGGAGCCCGACAACGGCAACTTCCTCTTCGAGTTTGTGGACAACCGCACCGACGCCTACTACACGTTCCTGGTAGACGGCGGCGGCGGCGGCGACGTCATCTCGAGGTTCGTGCTGAACCAGTCGACCCTGCAGCGCTACGTGTGGCTGCAGCAGCAGCAGGAGTGGAGCCTCTACTGGTCGCTGCCCAGGGACCAGTGCGACCACTACGCGCAGTGCGGCGCCTACGGCGTCTGCGACGCGAGCGCCTCGCCGATGTGCGGCTGCGCCACCGGGTTCACGCCGGCCTCGCCGCAGGAGTGGGCGCTGAGGGACGGCTCCGCGGGGTGCGCGCGCATGACGCGGCTCAACTGCACCGGGGACGGCTTCCTGCCGCTGCGCGGCGTCAAGCTGCCGGACACAACGAACGCGACGGCGGACGCCAGCGTGAGCCTCGATCAGTGCAGGCAGAGGTGCCTGGCCAACTGTTCTTGCCTCGCGTATTCTGCTTCCAGCATCAAGGGAGGCGAGAGCGGCTGCATCATCTGGACATCGCCGCTGGTAGACATCAGGCAGTTCGAATCCGGCGGGCAGAATCTGTTCGTCCGACTCGCGGCGTCCGATCTACGTATGAATCCCTCTTCCCCTTTCCTCTCATCTCCTTTTTAATTCAGTTATACTTACTACGAATACTAAAGTTCAGGCTGATTCCGAGTATGTCGCAACATGCCTGCTAAAGTTCAGGCTTCAGAGTTCTAGATCTCCGAATCTGAATGTGCAAAAAATGTGGAGTACAGTATTTTTTTCTTTACAAAATAGAACAAAAAGAAAATATGAGGCCTTGCTCCTCCGCATCATCAGATGCTCACATCGAATGAGCAGACTTCCAGAAGATAGAAACATCGATCTAGAAAATTAGCCGTGAACTCTTGATTGATATTTCAAGAATCAGCTGGTTGGATTCTTCTGAAAAGGAAATTAAGTACTTAGATTTTCCATGACGACTTAGACTTATTGTAGAAAAGGTTCACTCGTGAGGCGCCTATTTTCTGGCTGCTATGGCCTCATTAGAAAGACTGCATTCGTTCTTAAGACTGACGACTAGTCATCTCCACAAATGAAACACGTCTAAACTTTTAGTTGGCAGTTGTTGCATTCATTGACAAGTTACTAGGACTGATGACGCACCATTTGTGTACGATTCTATTTTAGGTCTTGATCTTCCATATGGATGATCTTATGTTAGTGGTAAACCGGTAATCAAGAAAATTATATAAATGTACATATTTCTGCAAAGATGTACTGTGCTAAACTAGGATTGAGAGTGATGTGCAAAGATGTATAGTGGTAAACGAATACTAGATTTAATTTGAGAGGATATATGATATTTTTATTTCAAGTTCACCGCACGAAAGAGTTCAAGTGGAGTACATTTTTATTGCTTGCTCAGCTTAGGACAATACAAAGTGCGTAGTTCAGAGTCAGAAATATTGAGATATTTAAGGCGTCCGGTCCACTTTCCAGTCAGTCATGATCATTACAGTGACTGAAAAATTAAGGGGTTTCTTGTTTTCAGAGCAACACAAGTCAGGCGTCTAGTCATCGTTGCAACAATTTCATCTAGCACACTGGATACGACTAAGTGGTTCACTAACCTTTACAATGTGACCCTGGCAGCTTCCAATGGCGACGATTCCACAAGGAAAAACACAGCACTTGCCGTTGGTTTAAGCTTATCCGGTCTTCTCCTTTTCGGGTTGGGTGGGTTCTTCATATGGACCAAGTTCTTCAGAAACAAAGGTACGGTGCGCCTAATTTTATTCTCTCATTCTCTTTCCTGTAAACCCGTCTCTGCCCATGCTGTATGTGTGAAAATTTCACCATCTACGATCCAGGGAGGTCTCAGAGCGCGCGAAGGATGACCTCATTTGACTCAAGTAACCCACTTTATCCAGTCCAAGATAGAAACACGGAAGATGAATCAAGCCAGAGCAAAGGACTAGTGGACGTCACTCTCTTTGACATGGCCACAATTGCCTTGTCCACTGACAACTTCGCGACGTCGGCGAAGCTCGGGGAAGGCGGCTTCGGAGCGGTATACAAGGTAAATATAATTGCATCATTTCCTCAGGGGTGTTTGAGGTACGAAAATTCTGACTGTTGTGAAATAAACGGGCATGCATGGATGCAGGGTGAACTTGGAGGAGGGCAGATTGTGGCGGTGAAACGGCTTTCCAAGTACTCGACACAGGGCTTGGACGAGTTCAAGAACGAGGTGATGCTCATCGCGAAGCTCCAGCATGTGAACCTCGTCAGGCTCTTGGGTTGCTGCGTCCACGGGGAGGAGAGGATCCTGGTGTACGAGTACATGGAGAACAAGAGCCTCGACATGTTCATTTTCGGTACATCGATCGAACACGTCGATCATTTTGCATGAAGAACAAGAGCCTCGACAAGTTTCTTACCAGCTTTAATTTTGCGGTGGATTTACATATCGAATTGTGTGTTTGTGCAGATAAGGCACGATCGGCGGAATTAAATTGGTCTAAGCGGTTTGAAATCATACTGGGCATTGCACGCGGGCTCCTGTACCTGCACCAGGACTCGAGGTTCAAGGTCATCCACAGGGACCTCAAGGCCGGCAACATCCTCCTCGGCGGCGACATGAACCCAAAGATCTCGGACTTCGGCGTGGCGAGGATCTTCGGTGCTGACGGCGCCGACTCTCACACCAGAAGGGTGGTGGGAACATAGTAAGTGTGCAACAACGTGTTTTGCACTTCTGCTTCATTTTGTTGACTTGACGTGGTACCACGAGGAACTCATCAATGTGCTTATGGGCAGTGGGTACATGTCCCCGGAGTACGCCATGGACGGCATTTTCTCGGTCAAGTCCGACGTGTTCAGCTTCGGTGTGCTTGTTCTCGAGATAGTCAGCGGCAGGAAGAATCGGGGAATGTACAGCAGCGGCGAGCAGACGAGCCTCCTCAGCCACGTATTGTCACAACTCACAACTGATCCTCTCATTCGTGTACAGTAGTTTACATCTTTGTAGGCAGAAATGTAGAATCACAAATTCACAAGAGAATGATAACCGATGAGCAGGCATGGAAGCTATGGAGGGAGGGCAACACGGTGGCGCTGCTAGACGAGGCGGTGGCCGGCAAGGACTCGGAGCCGGAGGAGGTACTACGCTGCGTGCAGGTCGGGCTATTGTGCGTGCAGGAGCGATCGGAGGAGCGGCCGCACATGGCGACGGTGTTCCTGATGCTGGGCAACCATGGCGCGGTGATGCCGCAGCCGAGGCACCCGGGCTACTGCAGCGACCGGGGATCCGCCTCCACCGACGGCGAGTGCTCGTCGTCCACGTGCACCGTCAACGATGTCACCGTCACCATCGTCGAGGGCAGGTGACGCCGCCGCCTACCGTACTAACGATGGAGTGCTTGCTGCTGCGCTGGCTAGTAAAACGCAGTTGCCAAGAACAATAACAGTCCTAAATTCCTAGACAGCATACTGAGCACAATCACACAAAAACACGGAAGCAAAATATAGATAAACATGGTGTGTCGAACTATTGGAGTAAAACTCAGAGAGTATATCAGAGTCTTTAATCTTTACTCTGCCGTGTGTTCCTGATAATTATGCTCGGCTCCACATATTAACTGTCGTGTCTCCCATCAGAAATAAAATTCAGTTTGACTTAGGCACGTCGACGATACATATTGTGGATCTTCTCATGCACCTCAGTGTGAGGGAATTGCAGCTTCCACCATGTTCCACTTATTGTGTTGCACAAATCACCACATAGACGTTTTTTGCAATTTTCACCGGTTGGTAGTCTAATCTGTTGCAGTTTCCACCATATATATGATCATATAATCAACTATTTTGCTATGTTGATAGCAAAATTGATGGTTTGGCCTCGCATGACAATTCTCCAATTAAGGTACACAAATGTAAAACTAAAACTTCAAAAAGGTTAATCACTCATTCCAAAATTATATTTTTTATACAATCTAGGATGTAATAGACTTCACTCTATATGTGTAATCATTTTTTACTTCTTTTTTTGCTTATTAATGAAATCAAATTCTTTTAAACAATAAAAAACATCAAAGGAAAATAATTATACACACAATAATTATGATTTTTTGTAGATACTTTATAAGTTTGACGTAATTACTTTTTTAAAATAAGTTATCCATACAAAATTTTGAACCCAAGATTTAATTTTTGGATGGACAATTAACGTTCAAAGCTAGGCTTATTAACCCTACTATAAGGAACCGACAAAACAATTTGTGATTTTTAGATGGACAATTATTTTATTATGATTTCTTTTAGCGTGTCATGAGTATTTCATTTGTAAAACTATGTAGACTAGTGATTTTGAATAAAAATTAATACTCATATAAAATTCATCCAAGACATCCTAGTGTGCATACACAAAAAATTATATTTTTTGGATGAATAATCATCTTTATGTTTTTTAATGTTATATATTTTTACATCAAATGAAGAATATTCATATGTGTCCATCGATTAGTTTTATTTTAAACGAAGCTAAATAGTTGATTAGGTGAACAAGTGGTAGAAACTGCAACGGATTAGACCACCAAGTGGTGAAAACTGCAAAAATTCCGTTCATGTGATGATTTGTGCAACACAATATGTGGAACATAGTGGAAGTTGGGCAAGCCGTAATCTTGTCACTTTTAAGCTGCAGTGCCTGCATATGAATAGTGATTGCCTTAGGAATTCCACCTGGTCATCCGCTCCAGTGAACGATAAGATTTTAATCTCTTCAAGTGAATCAAGGATAATGTTATCTTCCCTACAAATCTGTGGTGAGTGGCATTGGACAAGACAACGGACAACGATGACGAAGCTGAAAATCAAATAAGAAATTTAGTGACTGACGATGTAAATAAAAGACGCAAGAGAAAAAACTTGTTGAATAGAAAGTAAACAAAAGACGGACGAAACTTTATTAAATATGGTGTGTCTAAGTCTAAACCATACAGCAAAACTCTGAAACATTATCTACTGCAGAGCGCACCATTTTTTATTATGGAAAAGAGTTTAAATGTTCAAAGAAAAAAAGAGTATGAGAATTGGCATCGTGGGATGATTGATAAACATGGTGTGCCTAACGATTGTATATTTCGTAGGATGTTCCATATCACAAAACTCTAAATTATTATGTACAAGTAACATTTTTATTAGTTGAACCATGAGCGTCTACCTGGGACCGGGGAAAAAAATCCTGCCTGCCCAACCGTCCGATCACATCTGTGCGGAGCGCTAAATTTAAAACTAGCACTAGCACCCCACATGCACCTCTTCTTCGGCCACAAGAAATAAACTTGCGCATTCCTGCGCCGGCGACCCTGTATACTGCCCACACCACCGCCCCATGACACAAAAGGGTCTGACGAGAGACCACGCTTGTCATCGTCAGCATCACCATCGGTAGCATCTCAACTTGGCTGGCAACACCATGTCCTGACGCTAGCAGCAAAAGTCGACCACCCTTGCAGCATCCTTGACCCCCATCCGTGGCTGATTGCATCCTCAACTACCACTAGTACTACCTCCGACTACCACTTGCAGCATCGTCTAATCTGGCCGTCAGCACCACCGACCACTGCTAGTGCCAAGTTGACGTGGGAGCAGACAGTCCTTGTGCGTGGTGATGACCAGCCCGTTGGGAACCCCAAGAGGAAGGTATGATGAGTGTAGCGGCTAGTTTTCCCTCAGTTAAGATACCAAGGTTTATCGATCAGGAGAGGAGAGACGGCGACGACTGAAGGTGTTGCGGAACCTGCACACACACAACCAAGTACTTTGTTCCCAACTTACGATGAGGTTGTCAATCTCACCGGTTTGCTTGAAACAAAGGTTATGAGCGTATCGAGTGGAAAACAATATAGTATGCAAGTAAAGTAAACAGTGCGAGTAAAGTAAACAGGTGATAGCAATATGATGTAAATAGGACCGGGGTCCACAGTTCACAAGTGGTGTCTCTCCATAGATAAAATAACACATGCTGGGTAAACAAATTACAGTTGGGCAATTGATAGAATAAAGATAACATGATATGTCAAGAAGATCACTATGAGATTTACTCTGGGCATTACAACAAAATACATAGACCGCCATCCAACTGCATCTATGACTAATAATCCACTCCCGGGGATATCAATCCGAGCACCCCAGTAGTATTAAGTTGCGAACAACAGATAATTGCATTAAGCAAAGTGTGTAATGTAAACAAAGCATATGCCCTTGAGCATATGAATGTTGTTTTCTCCCTAGTAGCAACAGCACATCTACCACCTTAGAGGTTTCTGTCACTCCCCCAGGTGAAATAGAGGCATGAACCCACTATCGAGCATAAATACCCCCTCTTGGAGTCACTAGCAACTACTCGGCCAAGATAGCTACTAACAACGGAGAGCATGCAAGATCATAAACAACATAGAGATAACAAAAGATATAATTCAGTACAGCAACTTAATCATAAACACCAATATTCATCAGATCCCAACAAACCAAACATGTAGAATTACATAACGGTGATCTCAATCATGTAGGGCAGCTCATGAGATCTAAACATGAAGCACATGGTGGAGAAGACAACCATCTAGCTACTGCTATGGACCCATAGTCCAAGGTAGACTACTCACTCATCGCTCCGGAGGCAAGCATGGCGATGAAGAAGACCTCCGGTGGCGATTCCCCTCTCCGGCAGGGTGTCGGGAAGAGCTTCTGGACCCTCCCGATCTTCGGGTCGACGGTGGCGGCGGATCGCGATGTGTTCTGGAAATCTGATCGGGTACTTAGGTTTTTTCCGTCAGGGGGTCTTTATAGGTGAAGGGGCGATGTCAGAGGTGGAGCCAGGCTCTGATGTCTACGCACTTCTATTCTTGTAGACACTTGCTGGGCCTCCAAGTGCAGAGGTTTGTAGAACAGCAGCAAGTTTCCCTTAAGTGGATCACCCAAGGTTTATCGAACTCAGGGAGGAAGAGGTCAAAGCTATCCCTCTCAAGCAACCCTGCAATTACGATACAGAAAGTCTCTTGTGTCCCCAACACACCCAATACACTTGTCAGATGTATAGGTGCACTAGTTCGGCGAAGAGATAGTGAAATACAAGTGGTATAGATGATTATAAGTAGCAAACGTGATTTGAAATAAATATCGCTGCGAGCAAACAAGTAACAAAATAGCAAGTAAACGGTGTGCAAAGCTTGGAAACAAGGCCTAGGGATCATACTTTCACTAGTGGACACACTCCCAACAATATAACATGAATGAACAAATAGATAACTTCTCTCCCCTATGGTACTCTGAATTACTCTCCTATTGAATAACACTAATCATTGTGTAGTGGCTACAGAAGCACCCCTTAAAGTTCATCAAGTACTTGACAAACACCACTCATAGAGATACCCAAATCAGATCACAACCCAAGATAGATATCATTGCAACTTAGACCAAGTACTAACACGGTGCACACACTGTCAACATTACACCATGAAAGGAGGAATAGATCACTCAAACTATCATAGCAATAATTATTCTCATAATCCACAAGAGATCACAATCATAGCCTAAACCAAGTACCACCATGATGCATGCACTGTCACCGTTACACCAAGGCAGGAGGAATAGATTACTTTAACAATCACCACTAGAGTACACATAACATCTGAATAATAACATCTACTTGTTCAACATGATACAAAGCTCACGATCATATAAAGATCACATCATGGGACAGAGAGGTGAACCACATAGCTACCGGTAGAGCCCTTAGCCCCGGGGATGAACTACTCCCTCCTCATCATAGGAGACAGCAAGGTTGATGGAGATGGCGGTGAGGTCGATGGAGACGGCGGAGACGGCGATGGAGACCGATGGAGGTGGCTCCGGGGGCACTTCCCCGTCCCGGCAGGGTGCCGGAACAGAGACTTCTGTCCCCCGAAATTCATCGACGACGGAGGCGGAGCTGCGGGACTGTTTCTGGAAAATTGCCGAATCCCCTAGGGTTTTCCGTCCCGAGGCTTCTTATAGGCGAAGGGGCGATGTCAGGGGTGGGACCAGGCGCCCTTACACATGGCTGGCGCGGCCAGGGGCCTGGCCGCGCCACCATGGTGTGTGGGGCCCCTGTGGCCCACCTCCTACTCCTCTTCGGATCTCTGGAAGCTTTCAGGTAAAATAAGACTTCAGGATGTTGTTTCGTCCAATTCCGAGAATATTTCCTGTGTATCACTTCTGAAACACAAAAACAGCAGAAAACAGGGAACTGGCACTGTGGCATCTTGTCAATAGGTTAGTTCCGGAAATCGCATAAAAGTGCCACGAAGTGTAACGAAACAATAGGCAAATGGTGTAAAAACAAGCATGAAGCATCAAAAATTATGGATACGTTGGAGACGTATCAGGCTCCCTCACACATGGGTGGCGCGGCCAGGGGCCTGGCCGCGCCAGCCCTATGTGTGGGGCCCTGGTGGCCCCTCTCCGTCTCTCCTTCGGATCTCTGGAAGCTTCCGGGAAAAATAAGACTTCAGGAACTTGTTTCGTCCAATTCCGAGAATATTTCCTGTGTATCACTTCTGAAACACAAAAATAGCAGAAAACAGGAAACTGGCACTGTGGCACTTGTTAATAGGTTAGTTCCGGAAAATGCATAAAAGTGCCACTAAGTGTAACGAAACAATAGGCAAATGGTGTAAAAACAAGCATGGAGCATCAAAAATTATAGATACGTTTGAGACGTATCAACATCCCCAAGCTTAACTCCTGCTCGTCCTCGAGTAGGTAAGTGATAACAAAAGAATAATTTTTGAGGTGACATGCACCTACACAATCTTGATCATATATGTAAGCATTTGTGAGCTGGGATCATAAGAACTTAAAACATGGGCATGAAAGATATAATCATGACAATAAGAAACTTAGCAACCATGTTGTAAACATGCAAATGAACACAAACAAAAGATCATGATAATGAAACAATAAAAGTCAAACGTGTGTTCAAATCATAAGGAAAAACATACAAGTGGTTTTCAGCTTGTCCTTCAAAGAGAGCAAAACATAAATGCATAGGACACCTCAAAGTTTAAGAGGGCGACTAGATACAAATAATTTAAGAACAAGTGAAACCAATCATCATGAATCAATCAATGAACTTTGGGACAATGCATATCACACTAAGAATGACAACTATGCTCTCTTAATGGTGCATAAAGAAAGAAGGTGGTGACTCAACATAAAAGTAAAAGAAAGGCCCTTCGCAGAGGGAAGCAGTGATTGCAAGTTTTATAACCTTCAAAAATTATGGTACTTACCGGCTTTGAGCTCTCATTGCCCCCATCATAAGCATCTTGAATGGTTAAAGTTAATGCGAGAACAATTATGATGCATATGCTTGACAAATCATAAGTTGAAAACCTCGTGCCCCGTGAATACGAGTACCCAAACCTCATGCTACTTTACTTAGAGTCCCAAGCAAGGCTCTTGTCATTGTAAGTATATGCGTATCATTGAGAACCGCCAATGGGGTACCTCCGTGCCCGATGACATGGAACAAGCCCACACCAAAATGACAGGACAAGCAGACAATGAACACCTCGACATCTCTTTTATTTGCCTTTTGTTTAGCTTTTTATTGTGAGATGCGTCGTCGAATGTTCACCATGGGTATGCTGCAAATTTCCACCATGAATTATGCATGGCTTAGATTGGCGGCCCGGCGTTTCCCTAACACATATACAAACTCCATGATCCCTACAAGATTCCCAATTCATTTCACACCGCGGGCATCCATAAACAAAAGATCACGATATCAACTCAATTAAGATGTGCAATGTTGAAAGCTTGCCCATGACAGCATGGCTGGGCTAGAATGCAACTTACAACTTGCAAGCATAACAACTCAACATAAGAGACCACAATGTCAAATTTTTAAGAACAGGAAAAAGTAAAGTGTGCCTTCCGGTTCGTGAGAGCTTTACTGACCGAATTTCGCATAACACTGGTAAGAGTTTAATTTGAAGAGAAAATAAAAGCAAGTCAAATTTACTTGGAATAGCAAATTGCTAGTAGGTATGTATGGTGGACACTTTGGAAAACTTTGGCTTTTAGGAGTTGGATGCACGAGTAGAGCTCATACTCAGTACAAGGCGAGGGCTAGCAAAAGACTGGGAGCGACCAACTAAGAGAGCAATAATGGCCATAATCATGCAAAGCGACAAAGCGACATTAAAAGAAGCATAGGATGGCATAAAAAGTCAAAAACTAAATGATCATAGAGGCTATTGGCGACTTTGGATGAGTCTAACATGTGTGAGCATGCGCCAAGTCAACCCAAATAAAGCATCAAGGAGAAAACCAAAATAATGCTTCCATACAATAAAAACAACGCATGATTTTTTTCAAAGGCTCATTAAGCAATCTCAGTTATTTGAGACAAGTCATGCTACAGCAAAACTACTAAGCATACTATCAAAAAGACATCAAGCATGACATGAAAAAGCCTAAGCCACAGTCTACACAAGCTCCTTCTTGTACCACTATTTTGCACAAAGCTTTTTCTCTTTTCCAACACCATTTGAAATTTTTATAAACACCTCTTTTGATGAAAACCAATAAAGATCAGAGGCAAAAATACACCTTGATGAAAAGATATGACAAGGTCTGAACACAAATCAAGGCGAAAACGAAAACCAAAAGCAGTAGCAGAAAAAGAAGAACACTCAATTTTTAATAAGAGTGAAAACTAGAGCGTTCTTTGCAAATGAAAACGAGTACATCTCCTCCAAAAGAAATTTGTTGGGGTCCAACCATTTATTGCAGCAAACAAACAAACTAAACCAACTAAGAAAACTAAAACAACTGACGCTCCAAGAAAAACACATAGTGCATGAAGCAATAAAAATATAGTGTTTTGAAAGGTGACCTGATTTTTGCCGATGAAGAAGGGGTGCCTCGGGGGCATCCCCAAGCTTTGACGCTTGTACTTCTTGGATATTTCTTGGGGTGATGCATGGGCATCCCCAAGCTTGAGCTTTTGTCCATTCTTCAACTCATCTCATCATTCTCCAATCCCTACACTTGAAAACTTCCTTCATACAAAACTAAACACAATTCTATTAGCAACATTAGTGCAAGCATAACATATAATCAACCCTCTGTTTGCTTCAGGTTTCAACTCAAAACCACCACATATATAGCACATACTACTGTAGAAACCTCCCCAAAAGTTCCATGATCAAAAAGAACTCAAAAGAAAGCGATAAAGTGGCAAACACAAATATTGGCAGAAATCTGTCAAAACTGAACAGCTGACAAAGGTCGAATTTTTGAGGGATTTTCTGTTGCTCAAATCAAAAAGTGTTCAACTAACAAACGTTTGTATATAACCTGGGGCATATGCACAAGAAATCGCAGGTCCAAAAGATAAACAGATAATTTTCACGAATTTTTACGGTGTAGCACCGAAAACAGTTTCAGGACAGCAACATCCCCAAATCTTTACCTCACTCGAATTAGAGGCTTCTCTTGGCACAAAAACAAAATAAACAAGATAAGGAGCGGTCATTACAGTAGTAATGACTTCCAAGACTCAAATAAAAGAAAAAGTACTGAAAAGAAAACATTGGGTTATCTCCCAAGAGTGCTTTTCTTTAACGCCATTGAGCTAGGCGCAGAAAATTGCGAATCAAGTAATATCAAGTGATGAAGCATCAAGCTCATAATTTGCTCTAAGAATAGAGTCAAAAAGTAATTTCTTTCTTTTCCTAGGGAAGTGTTCCATACCTTTCTTTAGTGGGAATTGATACTTGATAGTGCCTTCCCTCATATCAATGATAGCACCTACAGTTCGAAGAAAGGGTCTTCCCAAAATAATAGGACATGAAGCATGGCATTCAACGTCCATAACAAGAAAATCAACGGGAACAAGGTTATTGTTAACCACAATAAGAACATCATTAATCCTTCCCAAAGGTTTCTTCTTAGCAACATCAGCAATAGGAACATCAAAATAACATTTTTCTAGCGGTGGTAAATCAAGCATGTCATAAATCTTTCTAGGCATGATAGAAATACTAGCACCTAGATCACATAAAGCATGGCAATCATAACCATTAACATGCATATCAATGATGGGTTCCCAACCATCTTCTAACTTCTTGGGAACAGAGGATTTTTGCTTCAACTTTTCATCCCTAATCTTTATGAGAGCATTGGTAATATGCTTAGTAAAAGCAATATTTAAAGAACTAGCATTGGGAGTCAAAGAAAGCTTTTGCAAGAACAAAATTACTTCAGATATATTGCAGCCATCAACATCAAAATCATTAAAATAAGTAGAGTTATCATCTCCCACACTCCGAAAAATTTCAGCACTCTTTTGAGAAAAAGTTTTGGCAGTTTTGGGCTTTTTAACACAAGGAGTGGAAGTTTTCTCTATACCAATCAAAGTAAGAGGATTGCTACCAGTAGGAGCAACATCATTAGAGGTAGTAATGGTACATACCTTCATCTCTCTAGCCATCTCATCTTATCTTTCCCACCTGGCATGCAATTTCGCTAACAATCTAATATTTTCATCAATTTCAACTTGTATAGCATTAGTGGTAGCAAAAACATTGTTCTCTTTCTCATCATTGGGCAACACTTTTAATTTCAGAAGTTCAACATCATGAGCAAGGCTATCAACTTTAGAAGCAAGAATATCAATTTTGCCTAACTTTTCCTCAACAGACTTGTTAAAAACAGTTTGCTTACCGATGAAGTCCTTGAGCATTACCTCAAGCTCGGAGGGCGCGGCCCTAGTGTTGTTGTAGGAATTACCATAAGAGTTACCATAACCATTATCATTGGTAGAAGGATACGGCCTATAATTGTTACTAGCAAAATTGTTCCTATAAGCATTGTTGTTAAAATTATTGTTTCTAATGAAATTCACATCAACTTGCTCTTCTTGAGCAACCAAAGAGGCCAAAGGAACATTATTAGGATCAACATGAGTTCTATCATTAGCAAGCATAGCCATAATGGTATCAATCTTATCATTCAAGGAAGAGGTTTCCTCAACAGAATTTACCTTCTTACCTTGTGGAGCTCTCTCGGTGTGCCATTCAGAATAATTTACCATCATGTTGTCAAGTAGCTTTGATGCGGCGCCCAAGGTAAGGGTCATAAAAGTGCCTCCAGCAGCTGAATCAAGTAGATTTCTTGAAGAAAAATTCAGTCCTGCATAAAAAGTTTGGATAATCATCCAAGTAGTCAGTCCATGAGTGGGGCAATTCTTTATCATAGATTTCATTCTTTCCCAAGCTTGAGCAACATGTTCATTATCAAACTGAGTAAACTTCATAATATTGCTGCGCAAAGCTATAATCTTAGCAGGAGGATAGTATCTACCAATAAAAGCATCCTTACACTTAGCCCATGAATCAATACTATTCTTAGTCAAAGACAGCAACCAATCTTTAGCTCTTCCTCTCAAAGAAAAAGGAAACAGCTTGAGATTAATAATATCACTATCAACATCCTTATATTTCTGCATCTCACATAGCTCAACAAAATTGTTGAGATGAGCTGCAGCATCTTCAGTACTAGCACCAGAAAATTGCTCTTTCATAACAAGGTTCAATAAAGCAGGCTTAATCTCATAAAAGTTTGCAGCAGTAGCAGGTGGTGCAATAGGAGTGCAGATAAAATCACTATTGTTTGTGCTAGTAAAGTCACACAACTTGGTGTTTTCAGGATTGGCCATTTCAGCAAAACGAAAGTAAACAAGTAAAAACAGCTACCAAGGATTCTAATTTTTTGGGTTTTTGATATAAAACAATGCAGGTAAAATAAAGAAAGTAAAGCAAAGCAATATCAAAGTAAAGGATGTGTGTGCGAAAAACTCCCCTCGCAGAAGTCTTCTCTTCCTCCCCGGCAACGGCGCCAGAAAAGTAGCTGCTAGTGCCAAGTTGACGTGGGAGCAGACAGTCCTTGTGCGTGGTGATGACCAGCCCGTTGGGAACCCCAAGAGGAAGGTATGATGAGTGTAGCGGCTAGTTTTCCCTCTGTTAAGATACCAAGGTTTATCGATCAGGAGAGGAGAGACGGCGACGACTGAAGGTGTTGCGGAACCTGCACACACACAACCAAGTACTTTGTTCCCAACTTACGATGAGGTTGTCAATCTCACCGGTTTGCTTGAAACAAAGGTTATGAGCGTATCGAGTGGAAAACAATATAGTATGCAAGTAAAGTAAACAGTGCGAGTAAAGTAAATAGGTGATAGCAATATGATGTAAATAGGACCGGGGTCCACAGTTCACTAGTGGTGTCTCTCCATAGATAAAATAACACATGCTGGGTAAACAAATTACAGTTGGGCAATTGATAGAATAAAGATAACGTGATATGTCAAGAAGATCACTATGAGATTTACTCTGGGCATTACAACAAAATACATAGACCGCCATCCAACTGCATCTATGACTAATAATCCACTCCCGGGGATATCAATCCGAACACCCCAGTAGTATTAAGTTGCGAACAACAGATAATTGCATTAAGCAAAGTGTGTAATGTAAACAAAGCATATGCCCTTGAGCATATGAATGTTGTTTTCTCCCTAGTAGCAACAGCACATCTACCACCTTAGAGGTTTCTGTCACTCCCCCAGGTGAAATAGAGGCATGAACCCACTATCGAGCATAAATACCCCCTCTTGGAGTCACTAGCAACTACTCGGCCAAGATAGCTACTAACAACGGAGAGCATGCAAGATCATAAACAACATAGAGATAACAAAAGATATAATTCAGTACAGCAACTTAATCATAAACACCAATATTCATCGGATCCCAACAAACCAAACATGTAGAATTACATAACGGTGATCTCAATCATGTAGGGCAGCTCATGAGATCTAAACATGAAGCACATGGTGGAGAAGACAACCATCTAGCTACTGCTATGGACCCATAGTCCAAGGTAGACTACTCACTCATCGCTCCGGAGGCAAGCATGGCGATGAAGAAGACCTCCGGTGGCGATTCCCCTCTCCGGCAGGGTGCCAGGAAGAGCTTCTGGACCCTCCTGATCTTCGGGTCGACGGTGGCGGCGGATCGCGATGTGTTCTGGAAATCTGATCGGGTACTTAGTTTTTTTCCGTCGGGGGGTCTTTATAGGCGAAGGGGCGATGTCAGAGGTGGAGCCAGGCTCCCTCACACATGGGTGGCGCGGCCAGGGGCCTGGCCGCGCCAGCCCTATGTGTGGGGCCCTGGCGGCCCCTCTCCGTCTCTCCTTCGGATCTCTGGAAGCTTCCGGGGAAAATAAGACTTCAGGAACTTGTTTCGTCCAATTCCGAGAATATTTCCTGTGTATCACTTCTGAAACACAAAAACAGCAGAAAACAGGAAACTGGCACTGTGGCACTTGTTAATAGGTTAGTTCCGGAAAATGCATAAAAGTGCCACTAAGTGTAACGAAACAATAGGCAAATGGTGTAAAAACAAGCATGGAGCATCAAAAATTATAGATACGTTTGAGACGTATCAACCACCAACAGAAGCATCTGCGACCACCTATAGAAGCATCAGCTACCACCAATGGGAGAATTTCCAACCATTGCTAGTAGCAGCACAGCCCACCACTGGCAGCATCGCCGCCTCTCGTCGCGTGTAGAACAAAACTCCGGTATCCCGATGTTGGACCTAGGCGGGGTGTTACTGTTGAATATATGCCCTAGAGGCAATAATAATGGTGTATTATTCATATTTTTAATTTCATAAATAATGTTTTTATTTCATGCTATAATTAATTGGATTGGTTTTGAATATGCGATTAAGACGAAAACCTATTAGACATGTCAAATAATAAACACAAAAATGGGAGACGAAAACGACATTCTAGTAGCAGATTTTACCGAGCAAGAGGTTTATGATGCTATTTCTCAAATGGAGAAGAATAAGGCACCTAGGCCTGATGGGTTTCCGACAGAGTTTTACCAGGTGTTTTGAAAGACCGTGAAAGGAGATTTGATGGCACTTTTTAAAGATTTTCAAGATGGCAATCTACCACTTTATCATTTAAACTTTGGAACTATTATTCTCCTTCCTAAGAAGGAAGATGTGGTTCAGATTCAGCAATATAGACTGATTTGCCTATTGAATGTTAGTTTCAAAATTTTCACAAAGGTCGGGACTAATAGAGAACCAAGGTTGCTCATCTAGTGGTTAGACCTACTCAAACAGCTTTTATGCCAGGGAGACACATTTTGGAAGATGTCCTAGTGTTACACGAATTACACCCTAAGAAACTTGATGGGGTGTTGCTTAAAATAGATTTCGAGAAAGCCTATGATAAAGTTAATTGGGATTTTTTGCGACAAGCTATGCGCATGAAAGGCTTTGACACAAAATGGTGTAGATGGGTACAAGAGTTCGTTAGTAGAGGTAGTGATAAGGGTATAGTTAATAGAACCCGTTACTTGTGTACCCCTAAGACCCGTTAAGTGATACGTCTCCAACGTATCTATAATTTTTTATGCTCCATGCTTGTTTTTACACCATTTGCCTGATGTTTCGTTACACTTCGTGGCACTCTTATGCATTTTCCGGAACTAACCTATTAACGAGTTGCCACAGTGCCAGTTCCCTGTTTTCTGCTATTTTTGTGTTTCAGAAGTGATACACAGGAAATATTCTCGGAATTGGACGAAACAAGTTCCTGAAGTCTTATTTTACCCGGAAGCTTCCAGAGATCCGAAGAGGAGTAGGAGGGGGGCCACAGGGGCCCCACACACCAGGCTGGCGCGGCCAGGGCCTGGGCCGCGCCGCCAGGGTGTGAGGCCACCTGGCCCCACCTATGACATCGCCCCTTCGCCTATAAAGACCCCCCGACGGAAAAAACCTAAGTACCCGATCACTTTTCCAGAACACATCGCGATCCGCCGCCACCGTCGACCCGAAGATCGGGAGGGTCCAGAAGCTCTTCCCGGCACCCTGCCGGAGAGGGGAATCGCCACCGGAGGTCTTCTTCATCGCCATGCTTGCCTCCGGAGCGATGAGTGAGTAGTCTACCTTGGACTATGGGTCCATAGCAATAGCTAGATGGTTGTCTTCTCCACCATGTGCTTCATGTTTAGATCTCATGAGCTGCCCTACATGATTGAGATCACCGTTATGTAATTCTACATGTTTGGTTTGTTGGGATCCGATGAATATTGGTGTTATGATTGAGTTGCTGTACTGAATTATATCTTTTGTTATCTCTATGTTGTTTATGATCTTGCATGCTCTCCGTTGTTAGTAGCTATCTTGGCCAAGTAGTTGCTAGTGACTCCAAGAGGGGGTATTTATGCTCGATAGTGGGTTCATGCCTCTATTTAACCTGGGGGAGTGACAGAAACCTCTAAGGTTGTAGATGTGTTGTTGCTACTAGGGAGAAAACAACATTCATATGCTCAAGGGCATATGCTTTGTTTACATTACACACTTTGCTTAATGCAATTATCTGTTGTTCGCAACTTAATACTTGTGGAGTTCTCGGATTGATTCGCCACAAGTGGATTATTAGTCATAGATGCAGTTGGATGTCGGTCTATGTATTTTGTTGTAATGCCCAGAGTAAATCTCATAGTGATCTTCTTGACATATCACGTTTATCTTTATTCTATCAATTGCCCAACTGTAATTTGTTTACCCAACATGTGTTATTTATCTTATGGAGAGACACCACTAGTGAACTGTGGACCCCGGTCCTATTTCCATCATATTGCTATTACCTATTTACTTTACTCGCACTGTTTACTTTACTCGTATACTCTATTGTTTTCCACTCGATACACTCATAACCTTTGTTTCAAGCAAACCGGTGAGATTGACAACCTCATCGCAAGTTGGGAACAAAGTAGTTGGTTGTGTGTGTGCAGGTTCCGCGTTGCAGCTAGCAAGCAAAGCTTGGACGAGGCGCCATATATAAATTATCCGAAGCTGTCGCAAACTAGCAAGCATCACCTTCAGTCGTTTGTCTCTCCTCTCCAAGAACGATTAAACCTTGGTTTCTTAACTGAGGGAAAACCAGCTGCTATAATCATCACACCTTCCTCTTGGGGTTCCCAACGGGCTGGTCATTCACCACGCACAAGGACTGACTGTCAACTACACAACCAGAACCCGGAGTATTAGTAGCAGCGCAGGAGTATCTACTAACTACACAACCAGAACCCGGAGATCCACGGGAGCACATGCACTAAGCCGCAATAAGAAGCCTCGGGTTGGTAGAAGGCAGACTAAGGAAACACACCCCACAGAAAAGGTCGACACGTTACGAGGACAAGGGAAAGGAAAACATCAAGTACCAATCATCACAAAGTCAAGCAAGTGACTCATCAGGCGACAAAAAGCGCAGAACACAAAGGGAGGATGCAAGGAATATCATAGCGCAAACAAGAGTAGACAATGCACGATATGCGTGGAAGGAATAAAATTATGAGGACGATGAAAAAGAGATGGGCATGCTATGCTTTACCCGAAGGGTTCGCAGAATGCGATTACCCAAAGGATTTAAATTACCACGGGAACACAAGAGCCACGGGCGCCGGCGGTGGTCGTCCTCGTCGGCCTGGGAGGAGGACCGGCCTGGGAGCCCGCGGAGGTGACGGGCCGTGGGGCACCGGCAGCGCTGCTGCTCGGCTGACAGGAGGCTCGGGCGTAGGAAGGCTATGGCAGCGGGAGGAGAACCGGCCTGGGTGCTGGCGACAATGTTTCTTGTCGGCGGTGGCAGGCCAAAGGGGCGCAGGAGGATGGGTGGGCCGGAGGGGCGCTGGCGGTGCTTGCTCTTGTCACCTGGAGGATGACCAGCCTTGCTTGGGAAGAGAACATATTAGGCGTGGGAAGGAGGATCGACCTGGTCGCCGGGAGTGGTGCTTCTCGTCGTCGGTGGCTGGCCGGAGGGGCGCATGAGGTTGGGCAGGCCGAAGGGCACCGACGGTTGTGCTTCCCATCTTGGTCCATCTCGGCCGATAGGAGGCTCGGGCGCAGGAGTAGGGGGAAATGAGGAGGGGAAACGCTCAAGGGTGGGGGTCTGGGGGGCCATGGGCTGACTCTACAGCGTTTTGCGGGTATGGACTCAACCGAGCTCACTTGAGAAGCTCGATTTGAACTTTTCAACCCAGCCAAACTGAGAGACCTTATTCATATGAGGTGGGCACTGCCGAGATAGCCCGATCCAATCTACCGAACAAAAAATAGTGAGTTGATTAGGTTAAGATGAGAATATCTAGTTGCCCCATGCACACCTTTGTTTTGACCAACATCATCGTCGATCCTAGTCAAACGCGACCAGGCAGTCAGGCACCATGCAACACACGCACCTCCTCCCGGTCAAACTTGAAAATCCCAGCGCATCCCCAACCAGTCCTCGCGACAAACCCAATTCGCCGGCGCCGCCGCTCCTCCCGTCGCCTCTAATCTTCCCCACCTCATGATTTGTAAGTGCATCTCCAGCGGGTCGACGCATTTGGTCCGCACCTGTCTGAACTGGTCTGACCGGACCGACGCGTGGGTTATGCCTCTCCAGCGGGGTGACGCAACCAGACCAACGCGTCTATTCCGACACATCTTTAGCCTAAATTTGGGCCAAGTTTGCGTCAGCTCGGACGCTGCCAGACGGTGCGCGCGTCCTCCCTCGTTTACCGTGGGCCCGCTTAGCAGTGATGTATTAGTAGATCATAATACTAATATTAGATCATTACAAGTTGATATACTCATCATAAAAAGGACCCAAAAAAGCCCTATCCTACAGGCTAATTGTGAGTCTTCGCCGCCGCCGCCATCCCGCACGGGAAGTCGTGGCTACATAACCGCCGCTGCCATCTTCCTACGGAAGGACGGCTCTGTTGCTGTTACCGGCAACGCTGCCGGTGTCGATCGCCACCATCACGACGTAGTTAGCAGCGTCCTGGCAGCACAGAGTCTGGCGCCCCTCAAGGCGGTGGTCAGTCTGGGCACGGCGGCCAATTTCCCTCTGACCGACGTCCCTTCGGTAGGTGAGGACCTTGTCCATCTCGGCCGCCCAGTGGGCGGCCCACTCCGCCGCATCGCGCTCCGCAGCCTCCACCGTGGCGATGCGCTCCGCTTCCGCCGCGGTGATGCACTTCGCCTCGCGGATGGCCGCGTCCGCAACACGCAGCTCGGCGTCGCGCTCCGCTCTGCCTCCTCGTCCTCGTCGTCATCCTCAACCTCCGTCTCGTCGCCGTCGACGAGCAACCACGGAGAGGACCTCTCGGCTGCCACCACAGCAGCAGTCACGATGCACGCCTCCTCGTCTGCGGTGTCGTCGATGTACATCTACGCCTCGGCCTCGCGCGCGACGACGCCTTCGCGCAGCTTGCACACGGCAACCTTGGTGACCTCCTTGGCCCCCCGCCTCCAGCGAGACCATGGTTGTGTCATAGCAGATCGTGCACAGGGCCGCCATGGCGGCCTCCATCGCCTTCCTGACCGCACCGGCATGCATCTTGCCGACAGCAACGTCGGTAGCCACCGCGGCCGCCTCCTTCATCACCGCCTCCTGGTCCACCTCGCCTTCGCGCTCAAAGGCGGCCACCTCCTCCTCCCCGTGCTGTCGTGCCAGCTCCACGGCCCACACCTGCACCTCCTCCGTCATTTGGCCGGCGAAGCACCGCGACACATATTGCGGATCGTCGTTCGGTTGGCGATCTTGCGGCGAGGCATGGCTAGGGTGGGTCTTGGTGCTTTCTCATTGGCTAGGGTTTTGGTGGGTGCTCATCACCGCTGGCAGCGCTTGCTTATATAGACGACGCGTGGCGGGAAATGGCGCCGGGCGTGGGATAATTTTCGGCCACGGGAGGGGGCGGGAAACAATCTTCGGCCGCGTGCGCGTGGGAAACATGAGGCAGCATCGGCGGGAGAATTTCCACCACGCGGGAAGCCGTCGGTGGTCATTGGTGACGTCCCATCGCCATTAACATACCATCACCAGACCATCAAGGTTACGCGGGCGCGGACGATATGCGTCGGGCCGGTGGGCGCACTGCCCAGGCCTGCCGGACCGCGACCCAACCTATTTTTTGTCAGTGGGCCGACACAAACGGACTAAAACGGACCGTTTGTATCGGCCGGATGGGTCGGCCCGCTGGAGATGCCCTAATTCCTTAGGGTGCAAAGATGATTCTGTTAAACTGAAACTGATTTTCCTAAAAATCAGCGTAAAACTCGTTAGTTGCTAATGGTGCCTATGCAAAATAACCATTTATGCCTGGGTCGTTATGGTACCTAAAAATAATTTCCCGATAACTGATTCTTAACCGAAAAATAAGGTAAAACTACTGGTTTTCCTAGAAATCAGCTTAAAAACCTAATCGCAAATCGTGCCTATCCAAAATCCAAACAACCACTAATGGACGGTACCATATAAAGCAGTCTGACCTAGTTCGGCCATCGCGTCAAACTCCATCGACGCCCGCCATGAACCATCTATCGCATGAGTCAAAGAAGAAACTCCATCTTCCGTCGCCGATAATCCTTTCCGACCATGTCGTGGAGGAGATCTTCGCGCGGCTGCCGGCCAAGCATGTGTTCAGGCTACGCTGCCTCTCACGCGCCTGGGCCGCCAGGCTCTCCTCCGCTGGTTTCCAGGACCTCTATCTACGCGCTGCCAACCGCGGCGGCCCTAAGATCTTGTGCATGATGCAGGAGGTTGAGGACGGGATACCAACGGTGCTCGCGTCGTCGCTCGACGGCCCCGGCGGCGTACCGTTCCTGGACGCCCCACGCGTTATCACGGGGCACTGTTACCCACCCCTCATCACGCGGGACATGCACCTTTACCCGCGCTACAAGAGAGCTCCACACCTCTCCACGCAACCCTGCCGCGGCCTCATCGTCATAGAAGCTCTGGAAGCAAGGCTCTTCCATGTGTTCAACCCTTCTACTGGCCAGATTGCGACCCTCCCAGAGGGCCGAACGACGGGCCCCAGAACTCACGGTGGCCCGTTCTATGCATACTTCGGGCTCGGCTATGACGCGCACACCGGCAAACACAAAGTTGTACGTGTTTATTACCGCGGTCGTTCCGGGCGACTCCCACTGTCCACTAGAGCAGGATGCGAGGTATTCGAGATAAATGACTCCAACTCTGATGGGTCATGGCGCACGGTCGTCGGTGCGACGCCGCCGTGTTGGATAGACACATACTACAACAGAAGCGTCTTTGTGCAAGGCCACTGCTATTGGTTAGCACACCGGATGTTGTGCCCTCGAGAGGATTTGCTTCTTCTCTCCTTCTCCATCAGCGACGAGACATTTGGGACCGTACCGGTACCGCCTGGCGTGCGCGACGACACTCCGATGAGCCATAGCAATTATGACTTGACGAAGCTCAATGGAAGACTCTGCATTTTTCGTCAATTCTCTGACTGGCATGAGGAGTACGATGTTTGGCTCCTAAACGGACATGGATCGGATGCAGCTTGGGATCTGCACTGTCGAATTGACCTAGCCAGTGCGTCTCCGCAGCTTACCAACATGTTCGGGCCCTACAACGAGAACATGGGACTTTCCATGGCTCCACTGGCCATTATCGACGACGGCCGCCGCATCCTGCTGACAGAACATTACGCGCTAACATCTATATGTGCATACACTTGCGACACCGGCGACACTGAGAGACTCGTTGACATAGGGCCCATGGACGCAAACCTTGCTGCAGTGTACGAGGAAAGCATCGCATCTCCCGGTTGCCAGCCGCGTGAGGACATCGCCTTAATTTCTTCGACATCTACACAGGCCCTGTTGCCAATATTACGTCTGCTGCCAGAGCACACCCATGGAAACCTTAAGCTTGTTTGTCGAAGCTGGCGCTGCATAATCGAAAGTGACATCTGGCGGTAGATCAATAGATCATAGACCATACACAATTAGATGTATTTCTTTGTGCCTTTGTGAGCCATCTCATGTGAATTATACATTACATTCCACTTCCACATGTATATTGTTTCAGCTTTACATTTTTAGATGTATTTCCTTGTGCCTTTGTGAGCCATCTCATATGAATTATACATTACATTCCACTTCCACATGTATATTGTTTTCAGCTATACATATCTCATGTGCCTTTATAACATGTCCTACGCGATGTTAGAGGTCACCAGCTAGCTACATACAACCAATGGCGAACTTGAATTCTGCGGCACCACCCAGGATTATTAGGGCACCCTCCGTCATCAAATACATGTTCCTTCTCTGACAAGGATGTCTATGAGGACATATATTGCCATGTAAGCTTATGTAACATAAAAAATTATAGCCCACTCATGATGGTGAATGGGTGTACGCAATATTGTGTGCTTTCCTCTTTCCATAACTAGTAAACATGCACGTGCAACGCACGTTTAAAAAATATATAATAACACATATCTTTTAAATTCTACGTATCTTTAAGTTGAATTACAATACTTTTTTATTTTAGTCTTGATTAAATGAGCCATTTAAATAGGTTGTGTACCTAAACAATGTTGATGTGCCCATGCAACCTATAATCAATAAGCACATGACATTAGTTGAAATCTTAGGGAAACATGTTGCTTTCGTCAGTTTTGAAGTGCCGGCTTCTTATGCGTTCATCATTCATTTCTGGGTCATCTAAAAATAATAGTTCTTTCTTAATGTGCAATATAAACCTAGAAAGTAACAATCAGAGTTGGTTTTGTCAATAATAATATGGTACATAATAATTATCATAATACCAAAAGAAATACCTTTTAAAGATTGCTGACAAAAATGTCCCATCTTGTATTCCATAAAGTTTGACATCCACAAGCCGAAGGATGACTTACGTCATTAGATAATTTGAATAATGCATTTTTTGGGAAAATGAGGATTTTTTCAACACAATTAATAGAAAGATACTGGAAGATTATTATTTTTAAAGCAAGCAGGATGCTTAAATTCTAATATAGACGTAATGCTAGCTGGACCAAAGAAAATGTAACATCTATTTCGTCTGAATTTAAACAGGAGAAATAATCATGCATACCACTTCGAAGAGTATAAGTTGATGAATTAACTCACCTGAGCAAGTGGAGAAGGAAATAAATAAGAGATAGTAGATAATCGGTAGGTGAGGCTAACGATGCCGCACATATCCCACTCACAAGCTCCCTCTCGCCTCTCTATTCTCATCCTCAAGCCGCGTGGACCGGGAATCTCCCCTCCACTGCCTCCTTGCCGCAGATGCTGACGGCAGCCCTCTCCGCTGCTTCCCCGCCGCTGCAGCGATTTCCGCCCCTTCCCTGCTTCCGCGACGACCAGCCACCTCCCGTGCCTGTGCCTCCCCGCTGTTGCCGCCCTTTCCTCGCTCCGGCTGCACGCTCCTGCTCTCTGCTTCGCCCACGTCGTAGATTCGGGTCACCAAATATCCCGAGGAGGCAGCGAACATCCGGTGGAGAGCAGGCAGCGCTCAAGCTCGGCATGCTCTTGGCAGGCCAGGGCGCCAGGCGACCCTGAGAGCTAGGTGCCGATCGAAGTCATCAGCATAGTCGTACTCGTGCTGTTGCTTGAAGAGGTACTTTAAGCTCGTCCTTCCGTCAGGCTGGTTATTGTCGTAGCAGTAGGGTGCGCAGCTGGAAATGTTGGTAGGGATGTTACAGGAATTGATTTATTCGATGTTGGTTGAAGTACTAATTTTCTATTCAATCTGTAGCACTACCAGATGCATCCCAGCATTGATTTGTTTAAATTGTTCGGTGGTAGCCTGATTGGCGTGGGGATTTAGGTACTACAAGTTTAACCGAGATGCATTGTACTGACTTTAGATAACAAAGGATGAGTTGGTCCTGTGCATCGTCTGTTGGATGTATTAGAAAATTTAGCATTTTGGCATCATCTACATAAAACAAACTGCATGATGTAGATTGAGGGCATAATGTTTTGGCTAACTGTGTGAATTGGGACCAGGCTAGGAGTAGAGGAGCAGATTGGTCTTCTTTTAGAACAGTTCATCAATCTGATTACCCACATGTTTTGATTCTACAGCATTCCTACATGCTTGCTTAAATCGGTATCTCGCTCATAGTACTTACCTTTCTTTCACCAGTATTGGAAGAGTTCATGTTTCGCATTTAACATGCTTTTCTTTCTAAAAAAAGTCAGAACTAAATGTTGTGATACATTCGCAGAACTAAGGATATAGAGAAGGCAGAAGCAAAAAATGAAATGAAAAGAAGGGACTTTGGTGACTGGGAACAGATTGAGCAAACTGGTCAAGATGAAGCAAAATGGGCAGAGTTACGCTTAAGGGTAAACTTCTATTTACTCCCCAGATTGTGATGTGATGCATGAATTGGACTAATTGGGATCTATTAACCATAAATTTACAAACTGATGTGTAGCAACTTGCACACAACTTATTTGACCAGAAATTTAGTTTACAATTTTTGCACATAGACAATGTTTTTGGTGCTTTTCCCAGATTTATCAACCTCCTTGTTTGGCTTGGCCAATATTCGTGTCGTATTTCTTGACACTCCCCTTGACAATGCAACATATAGCTAGCCATGTGAGAATACGGGATCGGGAAGGTAAATACCAACATTAGGTATGGTTTGACCCTGTGCCTTATTAATGGTCATTGCAAAACTTAGGCGGATGGGAAATTGTTTTCTCTTGAGTTTGAAGGGAAGTGAGGTGTCCTCCGAGGGCGACATAGGGATCCTCGGTATGAATACCCTCTTTCCAGCATGCTGACCACCAACAATCTCCGCATCGATTGCATTATCCTGGAAGGCTCTGATCATAAGCCGTGTTCCATTGCATAGGCCATTATGAGGGTCGAGGTTCCTGAGCAGAATGACCGGGCAGTTGGCCTTTAATTTTAAAACATGAGGGGGCAAACCATTTGGTGTGATCGAGTTCAGAAAGTCAATAGTGTAATTATTCTGCAAGTCATCCTCGATTGAGTCGAAGCTATGGTATAATCTTTCTTCGCCTGGAAACCTAGAGATCATCTTGTCATTCAGGTTATCCAGATGCTCATTCTTGGTTGAAAGGATTGCACGTGCGCTCATGTACTCTCTCGATCGTGCGTTGGCATGCAGTGATGGAAAAACATCATTGATAAGCGTGTTAATAGCTTTATCATCCTCAGTGTGGCCGATCACAATGTCGTCAGGGAGACGCACATAGTCATCGCCAATTGTCTCTTCTGTTCCATTGCCGATCCTTAGGAGGTATTTGGAGAACCAAGGATCATCTTGTGCCCGCATATTGCGCGTGAGGTGTATCTTGCGGGTCTTCTCCCAAAGATAGGATCTTAGAAGTCTAGTATCTGTGATCTGTGCTCTTGTCCCACGTGTTACAACTGGAAGGACCTACCTGAAATCCCCACCAAAGACGACAACCTTTCCACCAAACGGCAAAGAGCAGTCCATTATATCCTGGAGCGATCTATCAAGTGTCTCAACAGCTTGGCGCTTTGTCATAGCGACTTCGTCCCAAATTATCAAGGACGCTTGTTTAAGCAACTCTGCTATACCACTCTGCTTTGTGAAACTACACATGCTATTGTCTTTTAGCTTGATTGGAATTTTAACCTAGAGTGTGCAGTCCGGCCTCCAGGCATTATCGATGCCGCTATACCTGATGTAGCAGTTGCGATAGCTATTAGGCCCATGGAACGCACTTTTGCAAGCAATGCCTTGTACAAGTACGTCTTCCCAGTGCCTCCTGGACCATCAACAAAGAATATCCGGCTTTTTTGGTTCTTCACATGATTCATTATGTCATTGAAACCATTGAGCTGCTCACTATTCAAACTGCTAATTAGATCTAGGTGTTCTTTGTCCATGGTGATTTGCCTCTCCTCTGTTACCTCTCTATAATCACCGTCATTACAACCATCGTCCTCAACAAGATTTGGAAGTCCATAACTTGTAATATTCTTTCCCATGGATTGCAACATATCCCTGATATCTCTAAGGACCATTTGCTCAACTGCTGCCTCATTGGGCTGATTACGACGGTAATCCTCAGACATTGCTGGTAGATGTTTATCCCACATCTGTCGGATTTCAGTTGCCTCGCAAAATACCAGTATTGTCGCAAACAACCGTCTTAGGGAACAAGGCATCTGAAATGTGGTTGCCTCCGTCATGGAATCATCATGGGTCCTATCGTGCTCAATGAGGCCTAAGAGCTCACATGCCTCCCTAAAAGAACTGCATAACTTGCCATTTACTGTTTTTAGATGATCATAAGAAGTGGCACCTCGGACATGACTTAGGAGCACACGCAGGTAGTACCTCTCTCCTTCAGCAGGGTGTGCATACACAAGTCTTCTAATCTGTGCTCTCTTATTTTTTCTATTTTGCCACTTCTTATTTCCGGCAATCCATCTATAATGTTCTGGAAACTCTCTATACAGCCATTTCCGTGCCTGCGGAAACTTCCTGTTCATCTCAAAGTACTCCGTAAGCATGGATTTGGTAGAAGATGGTCGAGCAACAATATCCTCCAAATTTTCACAAGCTTTGAATGCCACTGTATGCATGTTTTCCATATGAAGCTGGAGCTGCAACACAGATGGACTCACACCAAACAGTTTAAATTCATAAAGCCGGTAAACAGAATCTGGAGGAGATACAAAGCGTGCATCCCTATATTGTCGAATTTCATTGATGATCCCACCATCATTGATGATATCCTGCTCGAATGCAAAGGATGTGCGATCATGCTCCTTGTAGATGTATTTGAACAAGTACTTGACTGCCTTGATGCTCGAGCATGCTTCCACATTAATGTGGCAGTTGTATCGCATAAGCAGAAAAGGATTGTAAGGGACCACCCATCTATTGTCCAAATCTGCTCCTCTAATTCTAACTCCACGCCCATTATCCCTCCTTCTATAGATGGGATATGAGTCTTTCCCTTGTTGTGTGGCATCGCAAAATTCTCGCGGATAATGAAATCGGCATTGTGCGTCAATCATGCAAGGACAATTTTTGTTCAACTGACCACAAGGTCCGTGCAACATGTGTTTGACGACCAGATCATGAAGGACAGGGTACTTATCTTTGTCAGGTAGCTCTGTAGATATCACCCGATCATAGTCATCTGGGGTTGCTAACTTGCTTTTTGCTTTCATGATTAGAAGTATATGCTCATGCGGGAGTCCTCGTTTCTGAAACTCTGTGACATGTACATAAGCTGCGACTTCTCCAAAATGCTTACCCTTAGTCAGTAAATTCATCAAATCTCGCTGTTTTGCTTTGAATACCCTTGCCACCAGGTCTGGACGGTCTTGTGGCAATTGTCCAGGAAACAATTTCTCAGTTATCTCCTCCCAATAGGGATTGCAAGTCATCGTGATAAAATAGTCTGGTTTACCCCAGCGCTGAACTAATGCCATTGCATCCAGGAACCTACGCTGCATGTCGCGGTCACCACCAGGAAATGTACGTGGGAGCACGATTCGCTTGCCAATCCGATCACCTCGTGACTCACCAGCAACCACGGTGTCCACAAGACCCTATTAATAATGAAAGTATAAAAGGTTATGGAAAAGCATGCAACATATATAATGTGTGTATTACAATAAACACAAGCACGGTTACCTGGTAGAGGTCAGCACGTATAACCTTCTGGTTTTCTAGCTTTGAGTACCAGTCAAGCCTCATAGTCTCAATTTTGATATACATGTCAACAGCCCACTGTTGGAAAAGGCGCCCCCCAAACAAGATGATGTTAAAAAGCTTCTTTCTGACCTGCAGCTTGAAGCAGTAGTACTCCCTCGCACTAACAAATTTCCTGGATTTTTTTCTTTCACCTCAGGGTCACCAAAATCCTCATCTGGGGTATCATCGTTGTTATCTAAAACAAATTCAACATAAATATTTCTAGATTCTTTTGGACACATAATAATTTAAATATAGCACAATGACCAATACCTTCAGGTTCATCATCAGTGGCATTGTCTTCTTGATGTACATCATCAATCCCATCTGGTTCTCGCATCGTGGTATTATCTGAAATATTAGTAAGTATAATCAACATTAATATTACAACAATAGACTCATCAGAAATATTAAAATATGAAACAATGACCAATACCTGCAGGTAATTCTGTGGCATGGTTTTCATGTGGTGGAATATGCACAAATTGTTCTTCTGTAATCAAGTTATCATCTAATAGATTGAAAGAAACATAAGTCATTGATTACAACAAATAGTAAGTTTATGAATTAGTAATAAACATCATACCTATAGTTAAATCAAAGGCTTGTTTTTGTTGTTGTGAAGAATTATATGTTGAATGTTGGGAAGTGCCATTGGTGGGGTCAACATATGGCATCTAACGATTCCAACCAGTCTCTCCACGTGGAAAGAATAGAGGATATGACAATGGGTCGTAGCACCCGTAGTATGCTCTAATATACAGGGGTCGGTCTCCTTTTCCATGCACAACAACACTTCTGTCAAAGCAATTTTGTGGGTCGCTCCCTTCAACCCATATCGCTGCCACTTGAGAAACCGTTGGGGCATTGTACCTTCGCTGATCTAGTTTGATATCTGTGTTCAGTGAGATCCTATATTCATCTAGATTTGGAACAGCTTCGAGGCTCTTAAAAACTTGCGCATAAGGGTTACGCTCTAGTATTCCTAGAATCTTCCGTATGACTTCTATATTGAGATCTGGAGACCTCTTAGCCCTATGAATCAAGTTTTCATCTGTATCGTAAATATAGAGTTGCAAATGCCGAGGTCCATTATCAGCTGCCACCAGATCATCAAGAGCGTGGTACAACCCGCCACATGCCCGAAATGTATATACGCCAGTTCTTGCAGTTGTGCTGACCCGACGATCAAGGGTGACTCCTAGACTTGTGAATGAGAAGTGTGAGTTGAAATATCGTATGTAATCTCTAAAATATTTAGCGTCATCATCCTCCTGACTTGTAAACAACCGCTTCAACTCTTCTGGAACATCTGGAGTAAATATATCGACTTTTCCTTTTCTGCAGCAAAATGCGGGCCCCTCATATGGAAACCGCAATGCCCCACAGTATTGACAGTCTGGAACTTTTTTTAGCACATGATGTCTTTTAGGTAGGTTCCGATATATGAATTCCTCAGTATTTTCTATAGGTGTTGCTCGTGAAGGATGACGTCCATCTTGATACGATTCAAAAGCAACATCTAGCACAAAAAAATATATCAAATTAATACTCATAGTCCTAAAATCAGCAATTGCGAGTGCTAGGTTGGAAATTACAAAATTTACATACCTTGTTTGCTAAATATTCTAGCTTCTTCATCATTCTCATGGTATGTAGCTTCTTCTCCATGTTGCACTGTCCCCACACAATCTAGGAGGTAATATAGTGGTCAAACATGATTCCCACAAATTAATTGACGAAGAACTTGAAGTGTGAACGAAAATATAGAAATGTACCATCAACATAGATATCGTGGACAATGGGCTCAAATATCCCATATCGATCATCTGTCCAGTCGTTGCCCCCTAAAAAAAGCTCTCAAGATTCAATATAGGATACCAATGTAAGTATTATCGTAGACGTAGGGATGTGAACATTACTTTGACGATTTTGAGTGGCTTGACCACTATTCGGGGACGGTTTTAGCCTCTTATAATTAGCTGTATTATTCCTGTGGGGAGGTGCTTCTACAGGATTTGTGCATTTCTTTAGTTGGTATGATTCTGACTGGTTGATAGTCCTGCTTTTTGGATACTGAGTGGTTCCATCTGGGCACATAAATTCAACATTGGATGGGCACTCCCTGACAACGTTACTTCTTTTATCGTATCCACGTTTACTACTCAACAAAATATCCTTTTGAACCTCTGACATTGCTGAATATTGTTCCATTCGTCCTTGATGTATGTCATCATCTCGAGTTTGTTTGAAGATATTGGAGCCGACAACAGGCTCGACATCTGAATGGTCAAAAGCATTGAAATCTATACGATCAAAAAGAGAACAAAAGCATCTCCAAATTAATATAAAAATCTTATTTATTAGTAATATCGGTGATGCAATACCTCCATATTGAATAGTTGAATTTGGCGTATTCTCTGTGAGGTTTACGTTTTGCTGGGCAGTAAGAACTTCCGATAGTGGTGTGAAGGAGCATGCATTGCCTAATATTCACAAGAATCATAAGCAGAATGCATTGTCATTGTTGAAAAAATCAAACTCCATGTTTAAGATAATACCTGACGCCATAGTTGGGAAGATGGGGTAGTGAGCTTGCTGGTGCTGTCTAGGCTGTAAATGGTATGCATCATTTCTGTGCAACCAGTCAGAATCATCATCATTTTCTATATTTTCTTTATCCGTAGAGATATTTCCTTGCAACTCTAGTTGAGTCACATCCGATATTAACCCAACCCTTTCTTGAGTGTGCATGCCTATCATCAAATGTTGTTGAATGAATTATGATCACAATATGTGGAAATACCATGGGAATAGCTGGTCAGATCGTACCGTGGTTATCTTCTCTTGCAAGGGTCGATGTAGTATGAGTGTGATCCTTGAGGCTGATTCCTTGTAGATGCTCTGAATTTGGTACAACACCATCTGCAGAAGCTGTCTTCTGCATTTGGGTGACTGCTGATTGCCCAGTAGCTGGTGTATATGACACAATGTTAGTACCATCGAGGAAGGTAGCAGTAGTTGTGTTATGCTCGTGTGTCTTGTTAGGGTCTGCAACAAATGATGAAAATCACATTTAGCACCGAATATCAAATATGATGTGGTACTAAGCAGAGTGGATCTATATTACCGAGGGATACATCCACCAGTGTTTGTGTTGCAGCGGTTTCGGTAGCTATAGTTCTTTTCTATTTGTAGGCTTCACGTCGTCTCTTATTTATCTCTTCTTTATTTTGTTCATACCGCTCTCTAGCCCTTTGTCGCTTTAGTTCTAGTTCTTCTGCACACACATAAAAGTAGTTAACAACATCAGAATGGACATGATCCACTCTTCGTAGTTGGTAATCATTACCTTGGGGCACGGGAGAAGCTTTTTTGTTTTGACGGGACTGGCGTTGTCTACTTAGGATGCCATCTCTATTTTGTGCATACCGTTCTCTGTCCCTCTGTCTCTTTATTTCTCTCGGATCTGCATAGATACATGATACCTTTCAGAACATTTGCAATTAGGTATTTTGAGTGATTGGTTGTTGATATTTACCCAAGGGATGGGTGTTGCTTATATCCTGGAACGGGGTGCGTGGTGCGTGGACCGTTGGGAGTGGAAGATGACATACCAAATTGCTATATACCTAGAAAACAATAAGATTTTAGGTGATACTTCATGTATCTATGATTTCAACATGGGAATTTTTCATCTCGACTTTATCCTCCTGTAGCTAAGGCCATTTTTAAACAAAAAAATGAGCATGCCATTTAACCAGAGGACATGAGTAAATCCATGGAATAATATTAGTAGGGCTCAAGTTTTAAAAAATGGTGTAAGATTGTATTTACCAAGATACATGAAGGTAACAGTTCCGTAGTGAAGATTAAGATTTTATATACGAAGATACATGAAGGTAATTGTTCCATAGTCAAGAGATTTTAAGATCCCTGCTAGAATCTGTATCATAGAGATTTGTGGTCTTACTGGTAAGATAGAATCTGTATCATAGAGATTTCATGATATGTAAAATCTAGATTCACCATACATGTGTAGTCTGCAAGATAGTGTCAAGAAAATCCAGAGATTTGTGGTCTTACTGGTAAGATAGAATCCAGAGATTTGTGGTCTTACTGGTAAGATAGAATATGTATCATAGAGTAATGTAAGATAGAAAATCCAGAGATTTGTGGTCTTACTGGTAAGATAGAATCTGTATCATAGAGATTTCATGATCTGTAAAATCTAGATTCACCATACATGTGTAGTCTGCAAGATAGTGTCAGCATTATGATGTTATATCTTTTGTACAGGAGAAGAGTATGCACCTGCTGTGGTTGGCGTCCAGGTCGTCGTCTGCGCAGGGGCGGGTCACAGCAGCGACGGTGCAAGATTAGAGCCTCGGCGGGGCTCACGAGACCTTGGTTGGCTTGATGTATTGGTCTGCAGGCCGCGATGTCGAAGAACTGGGCGAGACATCGTCAGCTGCAAGGCAAGAGTTTGGTAAAGACCATGATCGTGATCGTGATGCGTGGAGTTGGCGAAGACGATCCTGATTGTGATCAGTGCCTGTGCAGAAGATGACCTGGCTGGCGTCAAGGTCTTTGGCTGCAGACCGATCGAGACCAGGTAGGGTTGCAGGGCGAGAGGGCGTCAGGTGCAGGGCGAGATGGCGGCGAAGATCGTGACCGTGATCATTGTGGTAGGGTTGCAGGGCGAAAGGGCGTCAGCTGCAGGGCGCGATGGCGGCGAAGATCGTGACCGTGATCATTGTCTGGGCGGTCAGGCGTGGACTCGTCGATGGTGATCAGTTCCAGGGCGTGGTTTAGAAGATCAGCAGTTTCCTTAGGTCATGATACCTTCCGTTGATTGTGGGATTTTTTTGTGGTGTTGTAACCTTTTTTTCGGGAGAAGAATTAGGGTGGGCGCGTAGGTGAAGTGGGTGAATTTTCGTCCGCACTCCGCCGTGGAAATTGGTAAAGACCATGATCGTGATCGTGATGCGTGGAGTTGGCGAAGACGATCCTGATTGTGATCAGTGCCTGTGCAGAAGATGACCTGGCTGGCATCAAGGTCTTTGGCTGCAGACCGATCGAGACCAGGTAGGGTTGCAGGGCGAGAGGGCGTCAGGTGCAGGGCGAGATGGCGGCGAAGATCGTGACTGTGATCATTGTGGTAGGGTTGCAGGGCGAAAGGGCGTCAGCTGCAGGGCGCGATGGCGGCGAAGATCGTGACCGTGATCATTGTCTGGGCGGTCAGGCGTGGACTCGTCGATGGTGATCAGTTCCAAGGCGTGGTTTAGGAGATCAGCAGTTTCCTTAGGTCATGATACCTTCCGTTGATTGTGGGATTTTTTTGTGGTGTTGTAACCTTTTTTTTTCAGGAGAAGAATTAGGGTGGGCGCGTAGGTGAGGTGGGTGAATTTTCGTCCGCACTCCGCCGTGGAAATTGGTATGCAGAGACAGATTTTTTTTTGCGGTTAGATCCCACAATTTGGGTGTTGATCGTGTGGTGGTGAGACTCCTGTGTATGTAAGGTGTGTGTACTTAGGGAAGTTCTTGTTTGCTCTTTTATTAGAAGTGGAGAGATAGCACATTTGTCCGTGTGTTGCTACATAAATAAAACTATAGGACATATCGGTAAAGGTAACTGACGAGGTTTATCCCCGGCAATGCCCATGTCGAAGGGCTTTCGATCTAGGAAGCGAATTGGGAACCTGGCGAACTCGACGGCGATCAGACGAAAGCAGTGGGACACGAGGATTTACCCAGGTTCAGCCCCCTCGAAAGGTAAAAGGCCTACGTCCTGCTTGTCTGACTTTGTATTGATGTGGTGATGGCGATGATGGTGTTACAATGAAGGCGTAGATTGGATCTAGCCGAGGCAGAGAACTATAGGTTATCGAGTGCTCCGGCGTGAGGTGGGTGGAAGTGAATCTAGGGTTTCGAGACCTCCCTCCCAGTCTTTTATATGTCAAGACTAGGTCTCAGGAGTGTCTCTCAAGCCCAATACAGATCGGATCAACCGAGGACTAGTCTAACTTGGACTCCTCGAAATCTTGCTTGTGCACCAAGTATTGCTCCTGGGCCGCGCCAAGCCACTGCCTTGATAGGCCCCGAAAGCCTTCTGCGAGACACCCTTCCTGGACCGAAAACCAGGTAGGCGAATATCGGGGGCCCGTTTGTCATTCCTTCGTCAGTAGCCCCCGAGTGCCTGGGATAGCCGAAGACTATGGCAGGGACTCCTCCCGAAAGTCTTCCCAGCTGCCCTCGATATGAGCACTTGGCCTGTAAAGCTGCACATGTACAGAGATCGTTTGAATAATATGCTCGTTTTGGTACGAGATTTTTGAGCCATTCTCATCTAGAGCCTCGAAAGTGCTAAGTCGGGTTTGCAGAGGGATGCGCATAACCGGCCTGAGACGCACGCCGGGTCTCAGTTAATTGCATTGCTGCAAAGACATGCGGTTAGCTTACTCAGATTCGAGTCCCCCGACTCGAACCCGCGTGGGCTGGTGCTACCCCGACCCGAGCCGTGTTGGACTCACCAGGTCGGAGCCCAGTTCATTTGTGAGGCACCCGATGCGTCCATCGGTGCAAGCTTCATACCGTAGGTATGGAAAATTTCCGGCAGAGCGCGTTTGATACGAATACCGGGCCATCTGGTATTGCCAACCGTGGACTTACCTTCGTATTTGACATACGGCATCCGAACTGGTAAATTGCCACCAATATTCGGGCATGTTGATTGAGGAGCATTGATAGCTCGGGAGATAAATTCGGAGAAAATGATTCAAAGATGCATAGCTCGAACCCGAATTTTCTGAAGGTATTATTGGGTCGAAAGAAGCAACTTGACAGATCGAGGCCCTGCCTCAAATATCTCGAAGGCGCTGCTAGCCCGAAGGAAATAATTCGAGGGACCAAAGCCCTGACTCGAATGTGTCGAAGGCGCTGCTGGCCTGAAAGAGATAATTCGAGGGACTAAAACCCTGATTCGAATATGTCGAAGGCGCTGCTGGCCTGAAAGAGATAATTCGAGGGACTAAAACCCTGATTCGAATATGTCGAAGGCGCTGCTGGCCCGAAAGAGATAATTCGAAGGACCAAAGTCCTACTTCGAATATGTCGAAGGCGCTGCTGGCCCGAAAGAGATAATTCGAGGAACCAGAAAATTCCCTCGAAAGACAGAGTCGTCGAAAAACTCGATGCTTATTCGAATGGCATAGGAGGGAAAGCATAAAAACCCTCGAAGGAAAACCAGTTAAAAAACCGTCTGAGTGCAAGAGATGCATACCTTCGAGACTCGGAAGAATTTTCGCCAATCCTTGCCCTTTGAGTCGAAAGAAATCAACCTGCCCGAAGAAATGCGTCATCACTGACGATATGCCTCGTCGAGTTGTCACATCACCTTCTGCAGGAGTGACCTGGCCCTGCCAGGACTAGACGTATGGTGGGTCCCCAGCCGCACGTCCCGGTCGTTGACAGGGTTTGACCGCACGTCCCGCGCGTGGGTGAGAAATAACCGGCGCGGTTTCCTTGATTACCGCGCGTAGTGGACGCCGCGGTGCCCTCGTGCTGACACGTGGACGGCCGGATCAGCTCTGCCGTTTCCACTTCGCCATGAACGGTTGAGATCTGACGCCGGATCCGGGAGGTGAAATAAATAACAGTGGCAGGGTAACAGTCCGTGCTACTCCGCCGCCACCGTCTTCTTCCTTGCGCACTGCTCCTGCAACTCCACTTCCTCCATTTCTGCAACCCTTGCTGCACCCAGAGACCATGGGTAAAAGGAGCTCCACCACCGCCGGTGCCGCCGCCACCGCCAAGAAGGCCAAGACGGCCGATGCCGAAGGCCCCGGTGTTGGCCGCTGGGTCCAGTCCAAGGTCGGGAACAAGGAGTTGACCCAGGCCGAGAAGATGGGCCTGCTGAAGAACGCACCGGCAGAATCGCTCGCCGCCGGTCCGGAGATCGTTCCCCGGCCACCCCTCGGATTCCGGGTAATCTTTATTGCCTTCCTGCTGCGGGGCTTGTCTTTTCCCCCGCATCCTTTCCTCCGCGGTCTCCTTTTCGCCTACGGGATTCAGCTCCACGACTTGAATCCCAATTCCATTCTTCACATTGCGTGCTTTATCACGCTTTGTGAGTGCTTCCTGGGGATCAAACCCCACTGGGCACTGTGGCGCCGAATTTTCGTGATTCGGCACCCTCTGCCCTATCAAACCGGCGGTTTCGGCGTCCAAGTGCGCCCGGACGTCGAGTATTTCAATCTCCAGACACCCGAAAATAATCCCGGGTGGAGGATGAAGTGGTACTACGCCAAGGACAAATCCTCCGATGGCGAAAACTTCGGACTTGAGGAGTTCCATCCCACCGGCGTTCTTCGACCTCGCGTATCCTGGAGACACGATCTTTCGGACGAGGAGCTGAAGATTACGGAACCGCTGATGGAGAGGATCCAGCAGCTCCGAGCTACTCCGAAGAAGGAGCTTTCGGGGATCCAGCTGATTCGCACTTTTATCGAGCGTCGAATCCAGCCACTCGCTGCTCGAGCCCACTGCATGTGGGATTACAGCGATCGCCGGGATTTGACCCGCATCTCCCAGGACGAACTGCACGAAGCCGAAATCGACGAGTGCGTTCGCACCGTCACGAACATCAAGAAGAAGGATCCCGTGCCGAAGATCTTCGGCGCTATAGCCTTTAGCAAGGCCTTTCCCCGCACTGAGGTATGATCTGGGTCGTAGTCGAATTTCTTCCTTGTTTCTTAACCGAATCATCCAGTGTCAAATGCCGTCCTCATCCTTGTGCAGGTAATTGACATAGCTCGATGCTATCCGCCCCAGCCCGAGATGGGCGAATATCCGGGGCGTGACTTTGCCGAAGTTCTGGAGGAATCGACCTCCGCTGTTCCGTCGCCACCGAGGGCTCCGAAGAGACAACGAATTGCGGACGTTGTCGAAGATTCGGAAGACCTTGATGACACTCATTTTACTTCAGGGGATGATGGCAACAGCGCTATCCCCGCTTCGCCTTTGAGCCGCCGCGCTCCCCCTCGAACAGACAAGAAGGTCTTCCCGAAGTTCGGGATCGACGCATCGTAAGTGTACCTTGCCGAACTTGTACATCCCGTGGTCTTACTTCGAATTAACTGTCAGGTTATCTCATTGATGCTTGTTTCAGATCTTCCACCGAGGAAACGTCGACCGGTCCTGGGGATCGAGAACAATACCAGATTCGACCCCATGATAGTGCCCTCGAACAAACGGCAGATTCACAGGAGAAAGCCGCTGACGTCGCCGCCCCCGAAGTCGCTCTGACGAAGCCTTCGACCTCTTCCAAGAAGAAGGTGACGGAACAAGAATTCGTGCTTGTCTCCTCGTCCGACGGGCCTTCCGGTCCTAGCAACCATGTAAGTCCGAAGACTTTCAACTTGCGCTTTGCGTATTTGACCATTAGTAGCCCCCGAGGGTGAGTCGAAGTGTTTACACTTGGGCTTGCCCTCCGAACCATGATTCGAAGGTTAATTTTTCGCCCGGCCTTCTTTAGCCCATTGTTAGGGACCTGTCGAAGGTTTGTAGAAGCTTCTTCGCCTTAGAGGAAGAGAACCGAAGGCTGACTGAGCAGCTCGACGAAACTCGACGTGAGCAATGCCACCTTCCTTGTAAAATTCAGCTTTGTGTATGATATGACGCTTCGTTTGCTGAGGAGACCCTTTTACTGATTAGGGATTGGGGCCCAGGCTGCTGCTGACAAGACTTCCCTGAAATCTCAGCTGGACAATCTTGCCACTGAGAATTCGGGTTTGAAGGCTAAAGTTACTGAGTTGAACGACGAAATAGCCCGACTGAAGGCCGAATCGTCGGAAGCTCAGGAGCATGCAAAGAGAAGCCGCCTGGACGCCGAAACTCGAGAAGGAGAGCTAACCCAGCGCCTGCAAACTTCGCTTGACGCCTTGCGTGGTAAGTTCTTCGAGCTTTGTCCGGAAGAATTTTCGTGCCGAAAAGTCCTGTTGTGACCTGGCTGTTTGCTTTTTCGTATAGCTGCTGCCGAATTGGACGCTGGGGCAATGAAGGGGCCTTCTGGAATCGAATCCAGTGTCGGCTTCGCCGAACGCCTGAGTCGAGAGGTTGTCAACCTCTTAGCGCGGGTGCGGTCGACACTGGTCCGCGTTCGGGATACGTCTGTACCCGATTCGACCAGCGACACCATGGCAGGGATCCTCGACGCTCTGGCGGTGAAGGCGGACGGCGAAGACCCGTTATTCGCCGCAGTACGCCGTCAGGTAACTATCGGCACCGAGTCTGTCTTCTCCATGATGATGATGCACGACGTGGAGTTCGACGCTGACAAGGTCACGAGCACATACCCGAAAGATAAGGACGGACGCGACAAGTCCGCCAAGACTTATGTCGCGCGTGCTCGTCTACTAGCTGCTCGAATGACGGGCTTTCTGGCCGATAGGAACGAGAAGCGTGCGGCAGCGAGGGCTCGGAAGCGTGGCGCGTCCGCCGCACCGTCTAGCAAGGCTGGTAGTTCGGCGTAGTGCGAGCAGCACTTTTGGTGCCTACTTGTAATTAGTTTTGTTGGTCCACATCGAGGGCTGTGACCCCGATTGGAACTCTTTCTGCTGTAAAACTTGTTCTGCTGTTATGTTAATCTTCATGCCATTTGGTTGCCGTTGCTTGTGTGTGATGCTCGATTCCTCATGCAGGATCCTTCGCTAACCTCTGGTGCTTGGCCTGTTTCGTACGAAATAGTTGGCAGTACCTCTGGTGCCATTGAGCGAAGAACGCCTTCCTCAGGCGAATTGTCGCTGATTCGATCGTTGCGCGATCAGCTCCAAAATACGCAGCGTCAACTGAAGGTGGTTACTGCCAAGGTCGACGTCGCCCTATTGAAGGCGTTGCATGCTGCAGACTGCGAGAAATTCCTTCTCGACGAGATCGAGAATCTTGGGAAATCTCTTCAGTGTTAGTCTTTAGACCCCTTTAGCTTTGTGCTGACCTGAGCGTGCAGGATTTAATCTTCGTTCTCTTTTCGCAGATGTGTGTCTTGACAGTGCAGCCGAGGCCCGGCGCGTAACTGCGCATATTATTGCTGCCCAGAATCATGCCAACTCCGTTGCTGATAACTTCTGGGCTGATCGGTCGAAGGCAATGAAGCTGACACTCCTTCAAGATAGGATTGCTCAAGCTGGTGCTTTGGCTGAGACGAGCCGAAGCGCTCTTGCGCTAGTGCACCAGGCGATGTTTCCTCTAAACGATCAGCCCGAAGGTTTGCCGGCGCTGCTTGATCGATTCGAGAACGGCAACGCTATACACTCCTTTGTCCGGGCGCACCTGCGCAGTGGGGCTGTCGTCGCACTTGCTTTCGTGCATGCGCACTACCCTGAAGTCGACCTAGAGCTTCTGAAGACGCCTCCTCCGTCGCCCAGTGGTCGTTACAACATGGAGAGACATTATGCTGCTTGTAGAAGCACCGGCGACTGTATCGCTCGACAAATTGTCGTCGAAAGTGATCGGCAAAGGGCGAACCAGGGCGCCGCGGCGCCATGAACTATCCTTGTGGCTGTGTTTGTACCTCCAATCTGTGTATATATATATATCTTCTTCGTCTGTGGCCGAAAAGGCGGAGCTTTCGAGCTTAGGTCGGTTAGACGAAAATTCGCAAGCGTAGGTCGAGACAACGCAGTACTCGAATTTAGACTCAGAGAGCGCGATTCCCAAGTATGGGTCGAGATGTCGAGGCCCCGAGCGTAGGCAAAGCCCCCGAGCGTGGGTCAAAAGGCTGAGCCCCCGAGCGTGGGTCGAAAGGCTGAGCCCCCGAGCGTGGGTCGAAAGGCTGAGCCCCCGAGTGTAGGCGAAGCCCCCGAGCGCGGGTCGAAAGGCTGAGCCCCCGAGCGTGGGTCGAAAGGCTGAGCCCCCGAGCGTGGGTCGAAAGGCTGAGCCCCCGAGTGTAGGCGAAGCCCCCGAGCGTGGGTCGAAAGGCTGAGCCCCCGAGCGTGGGTCGAAAGGCTGAGCCCCCGAGCGTGGGTCGAAAGGCGGAGCCCCCGAGTGTAGGCGAAGCCCCCGAGCGCGGGTCGAAAGGCTGAGCCCCCGAGCGTGGGTCGAAAGGCTGAGCCCCCGAGTGTAGGCGAAGCCCCCGAGCGTGGGTCGAAAGGCTGAGCCCCTGAGCGTGGGTCGAAAGGCTGAGCCCCCGAGCGTGGGTCGAAAGGCTGAGACCCCGAGTGTAGGCGAAGCCCCCGAGCGTGGGTCGAAAGGCTGAGCCCCCGAGCGTGGGTCGAAAGGCTGAGCCCCCGAGTGTAGGCGAAGCCCCCGAGCGTGCACAGATGTTGATTTATAGAACGGGGGAATTTGAACTTTATTGCTTGGTGCCGAAGGCACAATGTTGAGTGCAGACTGCTGCCGACACTTGATTACATGGTAGAGGGGGTAGGGGGACAGCTTTGCTAGCTAAGGATAGAAGCGGCGCAACTGCGCGGCGTTCCATGGGTTGTCTACGTCCTTCCCCGTCTTCGGGTTGCGTAGGCGATATGCTCCTCCTGGGATGACCTCGTGGACAAGGTACGGGCCTTCCCATGGTGGCTCCAGCTTCGACGTGCTTGTTTGCTTGAGTCGGAGCACAAGGTCGCCCGGCTCGAAAGAGCGTCCGCGTACCCGTCTGTTGTGGTAGTTGCGGAGGCTCTGCTGGTAGACCGCCGATCGAACGAGGGCGACGTCTCGAGCTTCGTCCAGCAGGTCTTGGGCGTCTGCTAACGCCTTGTCCGCGTCTTCCTCGACGTAGGCGGCGACGCGGGGCGCGCTGTAGCGCACGTCCGTGGGCAGCACGGCTTCTGCTCCGAAGAGCAAGAAGAAGGGTGTGTAGCCTGTCGAGGAGTTGGGCGTTGTTCGCAGGCTCCATAGCACCGAAGGCAGTTCCTCGACCCAGGCGCCTGCTGCACGCTTGAGGGGTCGAAGCAGTCGCTTCTTCAGGCCTCCGCAGACAAGTCCATTGGCCTTTTCGACCTGGCCGTTGGACTTGGGGTGTGATACCGAAGCGTACTTGAGCTTGATGCCGAGGTCTTTGGCGAAGCCCTGGAATTCGCCCGAAGTGAAGTTGGTGCCGTTGTCGGTGATAATGCTGTTCAGGATGCCGTATCGATAGACAATGGACTCGAAGAACTTGACTGCCGTGATTGCCTCTTGGTTGGTGACCGGAACAGCTTCGATCCACTTGGAGAATTTGTCCACGGCGACGAGCAAGTACGTATGCCCTCCTCGAGATGATTTGGGGAGAGGCCCCACTTGGTCGAGCCCCCATTGTGCGAAGGGCCATGCCACAGGGATGGTGTGCAGTTCCGACGCCGGCACGTGCGGCTTGGTGGCGAAGAACTGGCAAGCTTCGCAATGTTGGACTATGTTCCTGGCGTCGTAGAGGGCGGATAGCCAGTAGAATCCAGACCGAAAGGCCTTGGCCACGAGGGTTCGACTGTAGGCGTGGTGTCCACAGGTTCCTTCGTGTATTTCTCGAAGGAGAGCAATCCCATCTTCCTGTGCGATGCACCGCTGGAGCACTCCTGTGGTGCTGCGTTTGTAGAGTTCCCCATTGATTATTGTGAAAGCTTTAGAGCGCCGCATGACTTGTCGGCGGTGGATGGGGTCTTCTGGGAGTTCGCCCCTCGTCAGGTATGCTAAGTACGGCTTTGTCCATATTGCTTCGACGAGCATGACCGCGGCTGCATCCTTCGGGAGGTCTGCTGCTCCTGCCGCTGGGGCGGTATTGACCGTCCGAGCTTCCGGATGTGTTGCTAACGCCGGTTCAATTACTGGCTTGATCTTGACGGAGCGCTCGAATATCTCTTCGAAGAAGACTCCGGGCGGTATTGGGAGGCACCTTGAGCCGACGTTGGCCAGGTTGTCTGCCTCCTCGTTACTTTCTCTGCCGATGTGCGTTACTTCGCAGCCCTCGAATTCGCCCTCGAGCTTGTCGTACATGGCGCGATATGCGATCATGTTCGCGCAAGTTGCGTCGCACTCCTTCATGACTTGCTGGGCGATAAGGTTCGAGTCCCCATGAATCTTGATGCGGGTGGCCCCGCAGGCCTTCGCCATGCGCATTCCGTGAAGGACGGCTTCGTATTCCGCCTCGTTGTTGGAGGGGTTCGGGAAGCGCATTCGGAGGACGTAGCGCATCCTGTCTCCTTGCGGTGACACCAGGACCACTCCTGCTCCTGCCCCCGAAACTCGCTTGGACCTATCGACAAAAATGGTCCAGCTATTCAACAAGTCTGGGAGCTCCGGCATCTGAGCTTCTGTCCATTCGACTATGAAATCCGGCAGGACCTGTGACTTGATCGCGGACTGGCGCTGGTACGTGATTTCCCAAGGTCCTAGCGTGATCCCCCATAGCGACACACGCCCTGTGGCGTCTGGATTGTTGAGGATGCTGGAGACTGGATTCGAGGCCACTACTATGATGGAGTGACACTCGAAGTAGTGTGGCAGTTTCTTCCCCGTCATGTATATGGCGTATGCCAACTTCTGATAATGGGGGTATCTTTGCTTGGTTGGCGACAAAACTTCGCTCAGATAGTACACGGGTCTCTGTACGCCATGTTCTTTGCCTTCTTCTGCACGTTCGACTACAAGCACTGAACTGACAACTTGATTTGTAGCCGCAATGTATAGCAGCATTGGCTCTTTTTCTCGCGGCGTGACGAGGACTGGGGAGGTCGATAGACGTCGCTTGAGGTCGTCGAACGCGGCTTGCGCTTCTTCGGTCCACGTGAAGTTGTCCGTTTTTCGAAGCAGTCGATAGAAGGGCAGTGCTTTTTCGCCGAGCTTGCTGATGAAGCGGTTAAGCGCTGCGAGTCGACCTGTCAACTGCTGGACATGTCGAAGCGTCTTCGGAGGCTGCATGCTGATGATGGCCTTTATCTTCTCCGGGTTGCCTTCGATTCCTCTCTCGGATATCAGATAGCCCAGCAATTGGCCAGTGGGTACCCCGAAAGAGCATTTCTTCGGGTTAAGCTTGATGCTATATCTGTCGAGGTTGGCGAAGGTTTCTCGAAGGTCATCGAGCAAGGTATCTGCTTTCGATGTCTTGATGACAATGTCGTCGACGTAAACTTCAACATTGCGTCCGATTTGTTCCTTCAGGCATGCTTGCATACACCGCTGATACGTAGCTCCGGCGTTCTTGAGCCCGAAAGGCATCGTCATGTAGCAGTATACCCCATGCGGGGTGATGAACGCCGTCTTGTCTTCGTCTTCTACTTTCAGCCGTATCTGGTTATACCCCGAGTAGGCGTCGAGGAACGAGAGGCGCTCGCATCCTGCCGTGGAGTCGACGATCTGGTCGATTCGGGGCAAAGGGAAGTAGTCCTTCGGGCAGTGTTTGTTTAGGGCTGTGAAGTCGATGCACATCCTGTAGATCTTGGTGTCCTTCTCCACCATGACCGGTGGCGAGAGCCACGTGGCTTCCTTGATCTCTCTGATGAACTTGGCTTCGAGGAGGCGATTGATTTCTTCGCCCATCGATTTGGCCTTCTCTGGGTTGTACCGTCGCATAGACTGCTTGACCGGTTTCGCGTTGGGGAATATTTTAAGCTCGTGCTCGGCGAGTTCCCTAGGGATGCCTGGCATATCTGCTGGACACCAGGCGAACATCCTCCAGTGCTCACGGAGGAACTCGACGAGCGCGCTTTCCTATGCGGGGGAAAGAGAGTTCGACACCCGCGCCGTCTTGGTTGGATCAGTCGGGTGGATCTGGTGTTCTCGGGTGTCTTTGGTGGCATCGAAAGATAGCTCTGGGGCGTTCTGCTGCGCCGGTGGGTCGATGTCCATGACAGTGGCCTCCCGAATGTGGTGCAGTTCCTCGTGCACCCCGAAAGTCTGGGACATGTCGTTGAAGTCCTTGTCGCAGTTTTCTGACCGCGCAAAGCTGCCGCTGATCGTCAGTGGTCCTCTGTTTGCGGGCATCCGCAACTTGAGGTAGGCGTAGTGGGGTACCGCCATGAATCGGGCGAATGCTGGTCGCCCGAGGATAGCATGGTACTGCGAGGGCCAGTCGACCACCTCGAATTCGATCTTCTCCTTTCTGAAGTTTGCTTTAGTGCCGAAGATGACGTCGAGGTGTATCGCCCCCAATGGGTACGTTGGCTTTCCCGGGACGATTCCATGGAAAGAAGTCTCCGTTGGCAGGAGATTGTTTAGTGGAATCTTGATCTTTCGCAGGGTGTCGGCGTAGATGAGGTTCAAGCTGCTGCCTCCGTCCATAAACACCTTTTTCGAGGTGAAACCCCCTATTTGCGCCTCGAGAACCAGAGCATGGTGTCCTGGGCATGGGATCTTCGGTGGGTGATCTGACCGATCGAAACCAATCGGATGTTCGGACCAATTCAGATATTTGGGAGTAGCTGGTGGTGCGTGTTCGGCGTGGAACACTTCTCTCGCGCGTTTTCGCCGGACTTTGTTCGTCGGGCGCCCTCTCTGAATCATGGGCACGAAACCTCTTGGTGGCGGGAACTCTTCTTCCTCGTTGGCCGGCTGCCGCTGCTCGACTTGCTGGATCGTAGCGGCCTGGTGGCTTTGCTGTACGACGTTCGCTGGTGGATTCGGCGGTGGCGGTGGAGCGTTGTAGGCTATCGCCCCTGCCACTGGTTGCTCGACGTTCATTCTCTCCTGAAGTGCCCGGTTGAGACGAAGGAACTCCCTGCACTCGATGAGGAGGTGTGCAGGTTTTCGTACTCCGTCCATGTCGAGGTACGTGTGCCTTGGGCATCCGCTATCCAGCATCTCCTCTGCCGACAACTGTGGCTGCCGGCGACGCCACTCCTTGCTGGGTTTCGAATCACGGCTGCTACTGCCGTAGTAAGTGTTTCCTCGTCGCGGTAAGTCGCGATTGTCGTCGCGGTCCTCGTGCACGTAGCCAGCTGCTACCATGTCTACGTTCTCCGTGTTGTCGTAGCGGCTTCGGCGACCTTTCTTCCGGGATCCGGGATGGAATTGGTCCTTCGCATCGACATCGCGCTCTGCTGATCGACGGCGGCTTCTGGGAGCCGAGATGGAGTCTTCGCCATCAGCCCATTCGTTTGCCAAACTCATGAGGTGGTCGATGGTTCTGGGCTTGCAGCGTCCCAGTTCCTCCTTGAAGTCACGCCGAAATAAGCCGTCCCGAAATGCATCGATGGCCCTTTCGGGCGAGATGTTTTCTGTCGTGTTCCGGAGGCTGATCCATCGTGAGATGTATGACCTCAGGTTTTCGCCGGTCTTCTGTACGCATAAGCGGAGCTCTTCGAACGACGTAGGCCGTCGTGAGGTACCCCGGAAGTTTGCGATAAACGCTTGCCGAAACTCTTCCCAGGAGCGAATGCTGTCTGGGGCGAGATTATTCAACCATGCCCTTGCGTTATCTTTTAGGTGCAGTGATAACAACTGGAGGGCATTATCTCTGGATCCGCCGCTGATCTTGACAGCGGTCATGAAGTCATCTAGCCAAATTCGGGGATCCTGCTGCCCGTTGAATTTAACTATGCCGTCGCTGAGTTTGATTCCTCTTGGCAACGATGCGGAGCGGATCAGAAGGCTGAAGCATTCTGCCCCGCAGAATCCATCGCTGGCGCCGCCGAATGTTTCGGCCTCACGATCTCCCTCGAAGCGGCGCGCCTCGCGCCGCGCTCGCGCCTGGTCGACCCTGTTCTGGGCCAGACCGTGCCGAAGTTCTCCGTTGATGGGTTCGACCACTTGTGCTCGAGGTGCTGCGGCCGGCGCCGGTGCTGGGTGCCCTTCTTGCTCCGGCGGTGGTGCGACTCTTGTTGTTGTCGCGCCATGATCTGAGCCAGGCGTGCCTTGTAGCACCCTTACTCCTTCGAGTGCTAAATTTCGCAGATGTCGCATATGTTCGTCGCCATTAGATGCGTTTGCGGCAATGTATGCCGCCGCAGCCATGATTGCTGCTTCCTTGGTTTTGGGCATCAAATCGGCCTCATTGAATTCTGCCTCCAGGTTTCGGGTGATATTGTGCATATCGGCCCCGGGCTGAGTGCGCGATCTCGATTGGCGTTGAACGCTCGATGAATAGTGTGATGACCTTTCCGCCCGCCTTTTGCTGGACGCGTCGGCCTCCTCTCTGCGCCGCTCCAGCACTCGCCTATCAGCGCTGATTTGATCTTTCTGTTCCTGGACGACAAATCGCAGTGCAGCTAGGTCGCTTGGGCTTGGGTTGGGACCGAAATTTACTTCACCCGCATAAACCCTCCTTGCGAACCGAATTTGATCGTGCGTGAGCACCTGGCGTCCGCTATCTGCCCGGTTTCGGCCGTCGTTCTCGTTTCTGTCGGCATGCGATGCCATCATGCAATGGCCCCCGGGCCACGGGGTCGAATCGTCGCTGATTTCGCCTAGTGCTGGAGGATAGACGTCGTCACTTTCGACATAGGGTTCGACCTCGATCATGAAGTCAGAATCATAATCGGCTACATAGCCATCACTGGATGCGTTAGATTCGCATAGTGAGGCGGTGCTTGCCGAATTGCCGATTTTCCCCTTAGCTTCGGGGTAGACGTCGTCGTCATCATCTGAGCATGTGTAGTCTGAGTACAACCCTTCGACGTAATCAGGGTCGTACGGTGCAGTACGGAGTGTGAGGGCGTTGAGAGCCCGATCGCACTCTGATACCGTCGGGTAGACAGCTGCTGTGCCCCCCCCCCCCGAGGATCTTCACAGCCGGCGATTTCATGAGATGAAAAATCTCCGGCGCCCACGTAGTGGTATGCGTCGCAGTCGACGCAATAGGCGGTGGTTGGGGATGGTGGTGGATCTTCGAAGTCGTTCGACCCAACTGATGGGGTCGAAGTTTTTGGCTTCGGCCTCTCCTCCGACGATGCTAGCGACGCGCCTGTCGAGGGTTTGCCCCCGATAGTTGGTGGTTTGGTCATTTCGGCCGTGAGCGGGGCCGATTCGGCGACGGAGAGTAGCTCTACCGCTCCGTTACTGTCCACGTGGAAGTTGAACAGTCCGAAGGCCATGTCGTAGCCTCCGAGCGCTATCCCTGCCGCGCCCAAAGTGGGGTCGATGACGTCCGCCGTCGAAGCGCAGTTGGTGGTGCTTGGCGAAACGCTGTCGATGACAGTCGAATCGACGGTGCCGATTTTCGGCTCCATCGGGCTGGCGTTGACGATGGTCGGCATAATGATGCCGGCGACAGTGTCGATGTCGATCTTGGGGGTGGTGTCGTCGTTGTTCGGCACAGCGATGCCGACGACGGTGTCGATGTCGATCTTGGAGGTGGTGTCGTCGTTGTTCGGCACAGCGATGCCGACGACGGTGTCGATGTCGATCTTGGAGGCGTCGTCGACGTTGTTCGGCACAGCGATGCCGACGACGGTGTCGGTGTCGATCTTGGAGGTTGTGTGTGATGGAGCCGGCGAATCCGTAGATCCAGATCCCGTCGTCCCCACGGTCGGCGCCAATTGACGAGGTTTATCCCCGGCAATGCCCATGTCGAAGGGCTTTCGATCTAGGAAGCGAATTGGGAACCTGGCGAACTCGACGGCGATCAGACGAAAGCAGTGGGACACGAGGATTTACCCAGGTTCAGCCCCCTCGAAAGGTAAAAGGCCTACGTCCTGCTTGTCTGACTTTGTATTGATGTGGTGATGGCGATGATGGTGTTACAATGAAGGCGTAGATTGGATCTAGCCGAGGCAGAGAACTCTAGGTTATCGAGTGCTCCGGCGTGAGGTGGGTGGAAGTGAATCTAGGGTTTCGAGACCTCCCTCCCAGTCTTTTATATGTCAAGACTAGGTCTCAGGAGTGTCTCTCAAGCCCAATACAGATCGGATCAACCGAGGACTAGTCTAACTTGGACTCCTCGAAATCTTGCTTGTGCACCAAGTATTGCTCCTGGGCCGCGCCAAGCCACTGCCTTGATAGGCCCCGAAAGCCTTCTGCGAGACACCCTTCCTGGACCGAAAACCAGGTAGGCGAATATCGGGGGCCCGTTTGTCATTCCTTCGTCAGTAACAGTCCTAATTAATACAAAGGTGTCAAACATGACAGCTTGTGATTTTTGTTCGTAAAACAGAAAATACTAAATTTGTCTCCGCGTATTTTCACATAGGGACCTTGTTTAAACTTTAGCAAAGCAAGCAAATGACACTCCCTTTCATAATAAGAAAACAAATGGCACTCCTGCAAATGTTGACAAAATAAAAAATTATATTCCAACATTGAAATATATATGTAAGTGCAGTGATAATATTTGTCGTGCCTTGTTCTTTGATTACAAAGACAAAATTTCTGTGACTTCAAGAATCATGTAAGTGAACAAAAAAGTTATTATTGAGAAAGTCAGACTTTGAATAAAGACTAAATAATTACTCCTTCCTTCATTAATGTTCTTCCACATCTGGTATGGAAGCGGTGTCGGGACTGCTTGGATCGGGCATGAATAAAGGAGGTGGCCCTAGGGTTCTTGCTCGCGCTAAGATGACGATCTACCGGAGGCCCTTCTTCATGGATCTGGCAGGAGTGGCGTGTTCCGGAAGGCTCCGTCGGCGAACTCCACTAGGCGATCATGCCTAGAGATTGCTGGATCGGATGGGATTCGATCGGGCGCACCCATGTTTTTATCTGACCGTTTGGTTTTAGAGGGAGCATTGCGAAGCTCTGCTGACTGTTTCCACCATGCGACGTGATCTCTTGTTCCATGGTGAAGTCAGCTAGTGGGGAATGTCATGGCTGCCGAGTCCTGGAGAATTGAATTGGTGGTTTGAGTCTTTGTGACAGAGGAACTTGCTTCGTGATTCCTGACTTATAGCAGCGACATGGTTAGTGGGGGCGATAGTACATGAGAAGTTCAAGGTCCGATCTTGCAGGGTGAAAATCCTAGGTCTGCCTTAATTGGTTGTGCCTGGCAATTGCCTTGTTGAAGGCATTGTTTTATGAGCGTGGACTTTTCTCCAGGGTGAAAACCTAAGATCTATGATCGGACGACGATGTTGTTAGTGCACTGTTCCCTTCTTAGAGGCATTGCTTTTTGGAGTTGGACTTTTGGTGCTGTCTTGGTGGTGTTAGTGTTGATGCTACAAGGAATTTATCAATGTGGCGGGGCTTTTTCTTTTTCTGTAATTCTTCTTTTTTTGTTGGCTGTGTGCATCCGTATTGCCACTAGGGCACTGCGTTGTTGCAAGATGTAATTGGTATCATCTTGATATTAATATATATTTTTTATCTAAAAATTAATGTTCTTCCACGTCTGGTATGGAAGCTGCACCATTGATCCTTACAATAGATTTTTAGTTGAAACCTGAGTATACTCTTGACAGAAGGCTGTGGAATTTTGAGTGTTATCATTAATGTTTAGCACAGTACCCACTGGCCACTTCTTCACTGAAAACAGAACACTTTCCCGGCTCTACTCCAACCTCGTAAACGTTAAACAAAAATTATGAAGCAAACGCCAAAATTAAAACATCTGCTTCAGCAGGGTGTACGAAAATCTTGATATAAATCCACGGTGACGACCAAATTGCAATGACCATCCAAACTTACAATTTGACCTCAGCGGATGAATCCCACTACGGCACCGTGGTAGCTACGCGCACTCATCCGCTGTCGTTGGATACACGTTGAGATTCTGATCTGGTTAGCGCCAGCGTTGACTGTCTTTTTGTGTAACAGCATCTAACTCATGCCTGGTCTTGTAATTTTGGCGGGTGATGTTTGTGTGCAAGTTGATGCAACGCCATCTTGACGCCGCTCTGTAGCATGTTGCCGCTAAAACACGTGTAAATTGGCCGGAGGAAATTTGGTGTGGCGCGAATAGCTGCATGGTTGTTTTGATCTTTTGGTCTTTAGCTAGTATCATTGAGTACAATGAGGAAACCTGCAGTTAAAGTGACAGCCCTATATTTACTTTTGGTAAACGACTAATGCTTCATTTGGATGTTTGTATTGATAGGCTTGGCATTGTATTGGTTTGAATGTCCAATACCTAAGATATTGATATTGAGATTGAATGTCAATATTTCTGTTTGGTTGTGTTAGAAATTCGGAACTCAGACAAGATATTGAGGTTGAATGCCAAATATTGTTTGGATGATCAAAGTAATGAATTGCAGCTCTACCGTACTTTGATGTTAATTCACTATACACAATTCTTCTCTCTTCTTTTTTTCCACAATATAAGAAACCAAAGTCTGAAACTCTTCGGCATATAAAAAAAGTCCAGCTTTTCAGACCTTTTTGCAACGACTATGTAAATCAATTTTTTAGCATGGCATCTAGCCTTAAACTAGTACTCCTCTGAGTAAAACAATATTTCAGAGACTCACAGCAAGCTCCAGGCACGCGTAGCAACAGTACATTCAACACTACATTCATCCAGGCACTCGTAGCAATACACCACCTTAAAATTACAGCACATCAGTCCATCATCCAAGAGGGAAATTAGATCAGGGTGGTGATCGGGGGAGGGGACTGCAGTGTCTTGCAGAAATTAACCTCCGTCGGCAAGCCGGAGCTGGAGAATCTAGGTGCGCCGGGCGCCATAGCATCCAATCGGTCCTGTACCTGCACGGAAAAGAGCGCCAGGAAGGAGGAAGGTGGGGCGGAAGGCCGGAAGATCCATGCCCAGCCGGAGAAGGAGAGGACGGGAGGCCGGACTACCTCCGCCGCCGCCGCCTAGATCGCCAGCGTGAGAGTTCTCGGACAGGGGAGAGACGACCTGTTCTATCGATCGGGCTGTGCATCGAAGCGCTGCGGGCCGAATACCTCACAATGTCTAGCGTAACCCCTCGACATCAGCTCTCCTCTCTTTTGCTGTTTGGACGCGTGCCTCGATATCGAGCCAGAATATCCAGCTGCAATGCCTAGACCTGCCAAACATCTGAAATCATGATATTCGGGTCTCAATACAACCGAATGTCCAATATCTAGTTCCAAAGCAAACATCCAAACAAAGTATAAAGGAAATTAGAAGATAATCGGTGAAATAAGCTAGTGCAATCAAACAAGATCCACTTTTGAAAACGTAGATACGAATGACATACATGTTGATAGCAGATTAACCCAATTCGTCTTCTATGGTTCTCTATTCACTGCAGCCACCTGTTGCCGTCCAGGTCCTCCTCATCTTAATGCTCGATTCCTAGGATTAAAAAAGCAGTTCAGTCAAGCTGAAAGCAAAAGTCGGAATATTACAACTTATTAGTTTATTTTTTACTCTACAAGTGATAATTAATACATATAGGTACAACAAGTGTACATGTCCATTACTAGATGTATTCATATATGCTGACGATATCCTACATCTACATGGTAACATGGAGCACTTCCTATCTAAATTGCTACAGTACATACATTTTTGGATGGCTACAGTAGATTTTTATATACCACTTAATTTGAGAATTTTCATTGCTACGCATAGAGTAAAAGTGAACGACTTAAAATTAATTGCAGGATAAGGATCATCTTCAAGAGGGCAACTTGAAAATTCTGCAGCTCATGGTCGCGGATTTTTGGAACTTAGGTTATATATGAAAGATAGTTCACTTGCAAACATGATGAGCTTAGTTTAGATAGAAGATCCATGACCAGTGCTCTGTTCTCTACACTTTCTTAACCAATATGTTGAAGATTACCTTCTTCATTTATGTTCTTGGTAATGTGTGATGTTCTGTATCAAAGTCTGCCCCTTCCAAATTCTATTTTTATATTGCTTCTTATTTTATCTGAGTAGATACTATATACTGACCTACTGTGTCTACGAGATTATTCTACTTAGAACTCCTCAATTTTCGTTTATCAATCAAATTACTAAAGGAAAACTACACTAGAATGAACAAGTTGAAAGTACGTTTAATGGTGTTATAATTATTCTCTTTCTGTAACTTCTACTTTCCAGTTTCCTTAGTGTCATAATTTTAGTTCAACTATGTACAGAACAGTTCAACTTCTATCAATGGTGGACATGAATTGAATTGCTAAGGGGCAATGCCAACGTGCGGCCACAAGTGCCCACGGTCGATTACGGCCAGGTGCCTGCAACTTATTTTCTTTGTCCTAATGGACGGCTCGGAGGAGGAGATTGACCTAGCCGCCGGTGATGAGGAAGAAGGGAGCACCACCACCGACGCCGCCGCCACCTCTACATCATGTCCGCCCGCATAGCCACCGCCGCCCGCCGCCAGTGGCGCTTTCACGCCTCACCGCACGGCCCTCTGAAAGCTTGGTCTCCGCCGGTCTGATCCCACCCCATGCCATCAGGGGCGGGCCCTTGTGTATTCATGGGTATGCAAGTGAATACCCAAAAGTTTTATCAAACTTTTCAAATAATATAATACAACCATCAATTCAACTTTACATTGTATCAAATCCACTCCAGTAGTAGACAGAACAAAGCGTCTGGGCTGCTGGTAAGAGTAAACTAATTATCATTAGTAGGTTATGGGTTCAAATGCTGGTTCTTTCACATTTTCCCTACTTTGCTTCTTATATTTTTTTTATTTTTGAATACCCATTTACAAAGTTCTGGGCCCACCCATGCATGCCATCCCTCCATGGTCCGCCACCACCATATAATCTTCGTCGCCGACCCACCCCACCACCCGACCCCAACGTCATTGCTCGATGTCGCTCGCTTCATGCTGGCCGCTGACTTTTCCGCCGCGCTCTTTCCGGTCACTGATGTCTATGCACACGTCTATTCTTGTAGACAGTGTTGGGCCTCCAAGTGCAGAGGTTTGTAGAACAGCAGCAAGTTTCCCTTAAGTGGATCACCCAAGGTTTATCGAACTCAGGGAGGAAGAGGTCAAAGCTATCCCTCTCAAGCAACCCTGCAATTACGATACAGAAAGTCTCTTGTGTCCCCAACACACCCAATACACTTGTCAGATGTATAGGTGCACTAGTTCGGCGAAGAGATAGTGAAATACAAGTAGTAGTGATGATTATAAGTAGCAAATGTGATTTGAAGTAAATATCGCTGCGAGCAAACATGTAACAAAACAGGAAGTAAACGGTGTGCAATGGTTGGAAACAAGGCCTAGGGATCATACTTTCACTAGTGGACACACTCCCAACAAATATAACATAATTGAACAAATAGATAACTTCTCTTCACTATGGTACTCTGAATTACTCTCCTATTGAATAACACTAATCATTGTGTAGGGCTACGAAGCACTCCTCAAAGTTCATCAAGTACTTGACAAACACCACTCATAGAGATATCCACATCAAATCACAACTCAAGATAGATATTATTGCAACTTAGACCAAGTACTAACACGGTGCACACACTGTCAACATTACACCATGAAAGGAGGAATAGATCACTTCAATATTATCATAGTGATAATTATTCTCATAATCCATAAGAGATCACAATCGTAGCCTAGACCAAGTACCACCACGATGCACGCACTGTCACTGTTACACCATGGCAGGTGGAAAGTACACATAATAAAGAAGAGTAACATCTACTTATTCAACATGATACAAAGCTCACGATCACATAAAGATCACATCATGGGAGAGAGAGGTGAACCACATAGCTACCGGTAGAGCCCTCAGCCCCGGGGGACAACTACTCCCTCCTCATCATAGGAGACAGCAAGGTTGATGGAGATGGCGGTGAGGTCGATGGAGACGGCAGAGACGGCGATAGAGACCGATGGAGATGGCTCCGGGGGCACTTCCCCGTCCTGGCAGGGTGCCGGAACAGAGACTTCTGTCCCCCGAAATTCGTCGGTGGCGGCGGCGGAGCTACGGAACTATTCTGGAAATTTCGCCGACTCCCCTAGGATTTTCCGTCCCGAGGCTTTATATAGGCGAAGGGGCGTCGTCAGGGGGCTGCCAGGGACTCCTCACACATAGGAGGCGCGGCCAGGGCCTGGGCCGCGCCACCCTGGAGTGAGGGCAGCCCCTGGCCCCCCTCCGGCTCTCGTTTGGTCCTCGTCCTTCGTCCGGGAAAAATAAGACTTCTGGAACTTGTTTTGTTCAATTCCGAGAATATTTCCTGTGTAGCTTTTCTGAAACACAAAAACAGCAGAAAACAGGGAACTGGCACTGTGGCATCTTGTCAATAGGTTAGTTCCGGAAATCGCATAAAAACGCCACGAAGTGTAACGAAACACAAGGCAAATAGTGTAAAAACAAGCATGGAGCATCACAAATTATAGATACGTTCGAGACGTATCAGCATCCCCAAGCTTAACTCCTGCTCGTCCTCGAGTAGGTAAGTGATAACAAAAGAATAATTTTTGAGGTGACATGCACCTACACAATCTTGATCATCTAAGTAAGCATTGAGTGCTGGGATCAAAAGAACTTAAAACATGGGCATGAAAGACATAATCTTGATAATAAGAAACTTAGCAATCATGTTATAACATGAAATAGAACACAAACAAAAGATCATGAATAATGAAACAATGAAAGTCAAACGTGTGTTCAAATCATAAGGAAAAACATACAAATGGTTTTCAGCTTGTCCCTCATGGAGTAGCAAAACATAAATGCATAGGACACCTTCAAGTTTAAGAGGGTGACTAGATACAAGTAATTTGAGAACAAGTGAAACCAACAATATGAATCAATCAATGAAAACTTTGGGACAATGCACATTATACTCATAATGACAACTATGCTCTCTTAATGGTGCATAAAGGTAGAAGGTGGTGACTCAACATAAAAGTAAAAGAAAGGCCCTTCGCGGAGGGAAGCAGGGATTAAACATGTGCTAGAGCTTTTCATTTGTAAAACAGAGAGATAAAAATTGGTTTTGAGAGGTGGTTGTCTTTGTCAACGACTGGCAATGGGGTTCTTACTATCTTCCATACAAAAATGAAGCAAGTTTTTGAGAGAGAGATTGGCACTTTTGTGCTCTTTTATAAAGCTTGGCACTCCTCCCCACCTTTTTTCCTTTCACAAACCATGGCTAACCGATTCCATCGGGTGCCCACCAACATTCACATACCATGGAGGAGTGCCTTTTTTTTCTTTTTTTTTCTTTTTGGAATAAGCAATATGGAAGATAGCAAATCCGACCACTACGTCCCCATGAGCTGAAAACAGTGTCACAAAACGAGAAGTGTTTTGAAGGTTTTTTCAAAGGTAGCACATGAAAATTTACTTGGAATGGCTTGCAAATACCATGCATAGGAATTTATAGTGGACACAATGGCTAGCAAAAGACTGGGAGTGACCAACTAAGAGAGCAATAACGGCCATAATCATGCAAAGCGACAAAGCAACTTTAAAAGAAGCATAAGATGGCATCAAAAGTCAAAAACTAAATGATCATAGAGGCTATAGGCGACTTATTTTGTAGTCAACATGGTGTAAGCATGTGCCAAGTCAACCCAAATAAAGCATCAAAGGAGAAAACCAAATAAATGCTTCCATATAATAAAAACAACGCATGATTTTTTCAAAGGCTCATTAAGCAATCTCAGTCATTTGAGACAAGTCATGCTACAGCAAAAATCACAAAGCATACTATCAAAAAGACATCAAGCACGACATGCAAAAGCCTAGACCGTAGTCTACACAAGCTCCTTCTTGTACCACTTTTGTGCATAAAGTTTTTTCTCTTTTCCAACACCATTCAAACCTTTTTGAGGAAACTCTTTTGATAAATACCAACATGGACCAGAGGTCCAAGTACACCTTGATGCAAAGATATAGCAAGATCTGAATAAAAATCAAGGCGAAAAATGCAAGCTAAACGCAGTAGCAGAAAAAGAGAACACTCGTTGAAACGATAAGAGTGAAAAATGGAGTGTTCTTGGCAAATGAAAAACGGAGCATGTCTCTCTCCAAACACATGATGTGATCCAAACATTTATTGCAGCAAACAAAGCAAAAGAAAACTGAAAACTAAAAACAACTGACGCTCCAAGAAAAACACATAGTGCATGAAGCAATAAAAATATAGTGTCTTGAAAGGTGACCTGATTTTTGCCGATGAAGAAGGGGTGCCTCGGGGGCATCCCCAAGCTTTGACGCTTGTACTTCTTGGATATTTCTTGGGGTGATGCATGGGCATCCCCAAGCTTGAGCTTTTGTCCATTCTTTATCTCATCTCATCATTCTCTAATCCCTACACTTGAAAACTTCCTTCATACACAACTAAACACAAATCTATTAGCAACATTAGTGTAAGCATAGTAATGAATCAACCCTTTTTGCTTCAGGTTTCAACCTAAAACCACCACATATTAAGCATATACTACTGTAGCAACTTCCCCAAAAGTTCCCTGATCAAAAGAACTCAAAAAGAAAGCGATAAAGCGGCAAACACAAATATTGGCAGAAATCTGTCAAAACAGAACAGCTGATAAAGGTCGAATTTTTGAGGTATTTTCTGTTGCTCAAATCAAAAAGTGTTCAACTAATGAAAGTTTGGATATAACCTGGGGCATATGCACAAGAAATCGCAGGTCCAAAAGATATACAGAGAATTTTCACGAATTTTTACGGTGCAGCACCAAAATAGTTTCAGGACAGCAACATCCCCAAATCTTACCTCACTCAAATTAGAGGCTTCTCTTGGCACAACAACGAAATAAAAAGGATAAGGAGCGGTTATTACAGTAGTAATAACTTCCAAGACTCAAATAAAAGAAAAAGTACTGAAAATAAACAATGGGTTATCTCCCAAGAGTGCTTTTCTTTAACGCCTTCGAGCTAGGCGCAGTAATTTGCAAAGATGCTCATGTGGGCGTCATATAAGAGCTTGAGGTAAAGGCGCCATATAGGAACTTAAAGCAATAGAGAGCATCAAAAAGCAAGTATGGAACACATTTAAATCTAAACCACTTCCTATAAAAAATAGTCTTGTAAAAAGACAAGTCATAAAAGCGCAAAGCAAAAAGCATAGGGAGGCAAAACAAGTACAACTTCAAGAATTGCAACAAAAAGAGGGGAAACTCAATATTGTTGAGATCCATCAAACCATGTTTCCCTCTCTCATAATAACTTTCAGTAGCATCATGAATAGAACTAACAATATAACTATCACATAAAGCATCCCTATCATGAGCCACATGCATAAAAGAAGTAATACTCCCCACATGAACAATAGTAGTAGGAGCAGATTCAACAAAATAATCACCATAATCATCAAAAACAGGAGACATATTGTAATCATAACTATTTATCTCCTCAAAAGTAGGTGAACTGAAAATATTATACTCATCATCATAACCATCATAAACTAGAGGTTTAGTATCATCACAAGCTAAAGAACAGCTATTTCGCAAAGCATATTCTTCAAACATATCATCATAAGAAGGAACATCACATATGGGAGATAAAATATTATCAGAACAAACTTTCTCCATGACGAGGGTTAACTCGACAAATGTCCTAGATGAAGGACTTAGGATCGGGGAGATAGGGCATCGGATGAACTCGAAGGTAGAGTTAGTCGAAATAGGTGTGTATCGAAAGTAAACTTGGGTATTCAACCTGGCTTGCTTTCAATCTGCCCTACTCCGTCCCCTCCTGGCCCCTATATATAGGTGGCCAGGTCTCGAGGATCGGGTAGGGTCCGATACAGATTACAAATATCGACATACGGTAATAACTCGTATTCGACTATCATTACAGTTGGGCCTAGCATAGCGGGCCTCAGGGGTACTCAACTAACGGGCTCTATTAACTATACCCTTGTCAGTAGCCCCTGAGATTCTACCAGAATTGTAGATTCAGGTTGAATCTCTAATCTTCAAATCTTCGACTTGGTCAATTCTTCATCTTCTTCAAATCTTCGACTTGGTCTTTCGACTTATATTTCATGATAATAATCTGCTCGCAAGGGGTTTTGATGATCAAGCCTGACAACTCTGACGGATCAAGAGGTCAGTTAACTGCCGGAACAGATACTTGTCACCTACTTCAAATTCAATCCCCTTGGACTTGAATTCGGGATACCGGTCAAACTCACTCTTTTGCCTCATTTAGGACTTACAAAAAATGAATCCCAGTGGTTCTCAGGGTACCCAGTGCGTCCACCAGGATTTTCTTCGCGTCATAGACACGGATACATACCAGCAGAGCGCATCCATGTGCGTATACCAGGCCACACAGGACGGATCCCGGGGTCTTACCTTCGCAACAAGTCACGGCATTCGAGTTTCGTTGCGATAACGCAACTCGAGAATCTTATGTCGCAGTCAAATTTTGACTGAAAATATTCGGGTTTCTACAACCATAAAACTCGCTCCCGATGGGAGTAAGACTTCTCCAATCTCCAATGCTTTACCAATGAATATCGTCGGGTGCGCGCTCAGCGCTCCCGATGGGAGTAGCCCCCGAGGCTATAGTCGAAAAAAACGGGTTTTTCGAGTATAGGCTCAAGAGATAATGTAACTCATCATACTTCAACTCGAAACACTTCAACTTCGAGATTCTGCAACTCGAGATACTTTCAAGAACACCTTGTCGTCAAATACTAGTCCACTGCTTCAATGAAGAGTTCCATTCGACTTTTTTGAAAGTAACAGCCCCCCAAGGCTATAACCAAAAGTCCTTCATAGATGATTCTTTTCATAAATTCAGCATTTGTCGGCGCCATCCTGTTTCCTTCACATATATATTTTATGACGTCAACGAAGGCGTAACTCTTCCTCAGTGCGAACCGTTGTATGGGTAACACTGTAACTTCCACGATTTTTTGACCGTTTAGTGAGCTGCACGATTTTTGACCGTTGGTGGGCTGACGTTTCCGATCTTTACGCCATGTCTCAGCCCACGATCCTTCTCCCAGAAGATATATAAATGGCATAGTGGGGAATCACACTGTTTACCAGCTCGTTCCCTCCGCCGCCTCCATTGCCGATCTCCTCTGCCTCTTCCTCTCTTGCGGAGCCCCCAAGCGCACTTTCGTGCTGGATGCGCGTGAAGCATCTAGCCACCAAGAGCGATATGGCCAAGTCCTCTGCCACCAACTGGGTTCGCTCCACCATCACCAAGAAGGAGGTGGAGAAGGCCACAGCGGACGGCCTCATCGCCGCTCAGGACTCCATCAAATTACCCAGCACGGAACGGATCCCGAAGCCCCCGAGCGGTTATCGGGTAATGTTTCTTGCTTTCCTTCTCCGCGGTTTGTCCCTTCCTGCCCACGAGTTTCTTCGTGGGCTGCTATTTGTCTACGGTGTGCAGCTCCATCAGCTCACACCAAATTCCCTTCTCCACATTGCTTGTTTCGTGACTCTTTGCGAGTCATTTTTGGGCATTGAGCCCCACTTCCTTCTCTGGAGATCAATCTTTCGACTCCGCCCCAATGTTTCCTTGGCTAGGAAACCTGAACTGGGTGGAGCTGTTGTTTCTGTGCGCCCTGAGGCGCAATACTTTGAATTTTCCATGGCCGCGTCTGTCCAGGGATGGAGGACAAAGTGGTTCTATATCAAGGACCGCAAATCCTCTCCTGGAGATGAATTTGGCTTGCCTCCTTTTGATGCTTCCCAAGAGATAAAGAAATTGACATCATGGGATGCACTCCCTTCAGATGCGGAAGCACAAGAAATTCTTCCTCTTCTTTCCCGTATCAAATCTTTAAAAGGAGGCCAAGGGGGGCTCTATCGGGTATGCAACTCATGGCGTTCTTTATTCAACGTCGAGTTCAACCCCTACAACACCGCCTTTCCAAACTTTGGAGTTTCTCTGGCTTGGAAGATCCTACTCGCATATCTAAAGACCTGATGTCGAAAGAAGATGTCGACAAGCGAGTCCGGAATCTCACCAAGCTCACAAAGGAACATGCAGTTGCGGATTTAGCCGCTGATTTTTTCGACTCTGTGCACCCTCTTCCTGAGGTATGTATTTTTACGTCCACTTTTTCTCAAACTTTTGCTTGTTTCGACTTGCATCATTATTTGACTTTGCACTCTGCTTACTTATTTATATATAGGGTCACCAATTTCTTGTTTCGCGTCCTCCTCTTCCAGAGGAAGGGCCCCTTCTGGCTGATCTAGCCTCTCCTGCATCTGAAGCCCCCGAGGCTGACGAAAGTCAGGACGGAGATGATGTCGAAGATTCAGAAGAAGAAACCAGCTCATCGACATCGACTCCTGTACTTGCTGAAGACGTTGGTGTTGACAAGAAAAGGAAACGTGTCGACGAAATTGCTTCATCGAGTTCTGCAGCGGCTGGAAAAACCCCCGCCCGTGCAGAAGATATGGAGTACTTCGACATGCTTGCATCGTAAGTGTTGTAGTCGAACTTTTCAATTGCCTTGTTTTTGCCTTGTTTCCTTAACTTATACCTTCTATGTAGTGATGACGAAGAGCCACCAACAGATGCTAAGGCTGTTCCACCACCTTCTCCTGTGACGATTGATGAGCCTGTCGAACCAGATGTTGCGCCGAGGGCCACTAGGTCCGGCATGAGGAAGGTTCCTCAAACTCGACAGTCGAAACGCTCAAAGAAGGCCAAAGAAGCCGAAGTTTCTCTGGAAGCTCACGCATCTACTGTTTCTTCTGATGATGTAAGTAGTTCTTCTTTCCCTTCTTTCCTTTCATGCACTTCTACTCTTACACACTTCTTTTATCAGGCCTTGGTGAAGAGATTTATCGCCCTGGGCACGGAGTGCGCGGGGTACCTAAAGGTTGCAAAAGCTTCCGAAGGTACAATTTTAACGTCCAATCACCACTTGTCTTCTGCACTTCATCCTTTGTTATCTTTCTGATTCTCTGTCGACTTCCTATGCAGCTGCTTTAGCAGCCGCCAATGCTCGAATTGCTTCGCTGGAGGCAGAGCTCAAAGCTTCGCAAAAAGCTTATGACGTTGCGACCGCTGCTAAGGCCATTGCTGAGAAGTCGCAGAAATCTGCGCTTGCCAAGGCAAAGAAAGCGGAAAAGGCTTTAGCTGATGCCAACAAGGAGAATGCTCAGCGGGAGCAGGCCGTGGCAGAGCGTCTCCACACCATGTCTACTGCTGCCGAAAGTGAGTTCTTCGACTTGTCTTCTGTCTTCGTCTCCTGTCGCACTGGTGTATTTATTGACACTTGTCTCTTCTTTTCTTTTCTATTGCTTAGAATTCACAGGGGTATCTCCGTCGTCCCTGCAAACGGACGATGATCCTCTTATGGATGCGGTTAACCTACTCGAAGAAAACTGGATATCTATCCAGGAAACTTTTGGGTTGGCTGGCCGCGTTTTGTCACGGCTGTTTGCCGGGTTGTGGCCGAAGAAAAGGATGGCGATCCCGAAGGACAACCTGACTGAACTCGCCAAATCTTTTGACAGCGATGAAGACCCCACTCTCCAGCTGAAAGGGCTGTCCATTAAGCGCGGCGCCGAGGGTGCTATTGCACTTTCCCTTGCGCACGGTACGGACTTCGACTGGGAGAGGGTTAGCTCCCCTCATGGCCACACCCGTGACCAGATGAAGGTGTTTTTCGAGAAGGCGAAGAAGTTGGCACCTGCATTGTTGACAACGATTTCTCCTTCGGCAGCCTCTGCGGTGCCTGCTGCACCACCTCCAGCGGCGAAAGATCCGGTGCCACCGTCGACTTCTAGCGAGGAAGCTGCCGCGCCCCCTTCTACCACGGATCAGAATGCTGAGGTGGCGTAGACTCAGCTTCTTTGTAGCTTTTTAGTTTTCTCCTTTTGAATGTAAAGTGCAACCCGAGAACTTTAGCCATAGGGTTGTACTCTTATGTAAATATATCCTCTTCGTATGAAGTTTTATGCTGCCTTTCTGAAATTGTTTCTCTTTTCTTTTCTTTTGTAGTCGATGCATGTTCCTGATCCTTTGACTCATGGTTCTGCTCCTTCTTCTGCTCGTGGGTTCGATCCCCAGATTTCTTCGACTACTAGTCGATGTAGTCAGTGCTTGGAATACTCTTCCAGGGTTTCTGACCTTGAGACTCGCCTATCCTTGGCTAAACGCCAAGCACAGATGGCTATTAAAAAGGCTAGCCAAGCCAGTGGCTATATGAAGAAAATCTCTTCGCTTGAAGAAAAGGTCTCCAGCTTGACGGCGAAGGTTGTTCATAATGAAGAGTGCGAGTCTTTCATTCTTGGCATTGTCGAGTCTGCTTGCGAGCTGTTGCGATGTGAGTTTTCTTTCGACTCCTTCTTTGGCTGCTTGTGCATTACTGCTTTTGTGATATATTTGCTGTTGTAGGTACTTGTTTGGATTTTGCTGCCGAAGAACATCGAGTTGCTGAGCGAAATGCTGCTTTGGAGAAGATGTCGACTGGTTACGAGACTTTATGGTCTGATCCTCGATGCCGAAGCGCTATTGTACTGCTCCAAGACCGTGCCCAGCACATTGGCGAGTCAGTTGATGGTTGCCGACGAGCTCTCACAACTATGCACTCCATCATGCTTCCTCGTAATCCTTTGCCTGCAACTTTCCCCCTTCTTCTTGATACTTTCAGATCAAGTCATCGTATTCATAGGTTGATAGAGCTGAACTTAGTGGCAGGTGCCAATTTTGCTCTCGGGTGGATACGCAAGTGGCACCCGAGGTTGAATTACAGCACTATGTCCCTTAGTTTGGCTCCAGGTGGGGCTAACCTTCGAGTACATATGGAGAACACATTGCAGCCTGCTCGGAGACTCGTGGCTAGGCTTCTGGAAGCGGATGCTGCGTTTTTTCGTGAGTACCATTATTTGGACCCTTTAGGCGTAGATGATTCTGACAACCCGCTGTTGTAATGTTTTGTGTATATGGAACGCGAGAGTATCTTATTTTGCGACTGCTATGTCGAAAAATTTATTCTCAAAGCGTTATTATGTAAGTCGTGCGTTTGCCGCATTTTCCCTTTGGAAAGATTCGTAAACTCGAATATGAGGAACGATTTATCTTTATTTATACTTGTAATATAGGATACATGGGGTGACCCAAGAGATCCGGCCTATGACCTGTGTTCTGGATCTAGAGGGCATTGCCCCTGGTATAACTCGTGGCTTTTGTAGCCTTTGTGTCCTGCTCTTCTTTATGTTTACGACGTCGCAGTTTTCTCTTCTTCTCCTGCGCCTTTGCCTTCTCCTTATGTTTCTACTCGTAGTTTCTTTGCCTCGGGCTCCGCGACGCGTCCTTTGAGTAGATTGATGCCTTCTGTAGTCGTGTTCTTCACTTTTTCCGCATAGTTGGCTATCATGCCAAAGTTTTGCGCCATCTTGTGGAACTCCCTGTCGCAAAGGTCGGAGACTTCAAAACTTCCTTTGACTGTAATTATTCCTCTTGGTCCTGGCATTTTAAGTACTAAATATGTATAGTGAGGTACTGCCATGAATCGCGAAAACGCGGGTCGTCCGAGGATCGCGTGATATTGTGATGGCCAATCCATGACTTCAAAGTCTAGCTTTTCTCTTCTATAGTTGTGTCGGTTGCCGAAGCAAACATTGAGTGCTATTCGACCCAGCGGGTAATTGGCACTTCCTGGTATGATTCCATGGAAGGAACAATCTGTTGACTTCAGGAACTCTAGTGATATGTGCATTGCCCTGAGTGTTTTCGCGTATATCAAGTTAATCCCACTTCCTGCGTCTATGAATATTCTGTCGACATCATACACGCCGATTTGAGCTTTGAGTACCAGAGGCGCATTTCCTGGCCGAGGTACTGTTATGGGGTGGTCCTCTCTATTGAACTCAATTGGTTGTTCTGACCAATGCAGATATTCTGTTGTAGCTGGAGGCGACATGACTGCTAGGTTGACTTGTCGAGTTATACTCTTTTCTTCTTTGTTCGACTTGGGCACTGGTTGTATCATTGCTGTGATGTGTCCTTTTGATGGGACGTACCATTCGTCGTCGTCGTCGTGTCCCTTGTTTTGCTGGTCTTGTCCTTGAGGAGCTCCGTTGTTTCCTTGCTGGCTTGTCGGGGGATTGCTACTTCCTTCAAATCCTTGTCGCCTTGCTTCGGTTTGTTTGTTTATTGCTGCTTCTTGCAGTTTTAAGAATGTTGTGCAGTCTTTCATTGCGTGCCTTGATACTCGCTTCCCGTCGACGAACGCTGAGTGTATATGACAAGGCCCGTTGAGCATATCTTCTGGTGATGGGTTGTACTCTCTGGATTCTCTTGGTGGGAACTTCTTGTAGTCCTCTCTTCCGTAGCTGCGATATCCTGAGCTTCTACGATCGTTTCCTTTATAACTGTTGTCTTTATATCCTGCGGCGACTTGGCTATGAGAGCCGTAGGTGTCGTAGTTTCGGGATCGTCTCCTTTGACTTCCATATCTGTTTCTTCTGTCGTCCTCTGGAGATCGTGTCCGTTTGTTGTTGCACGCATCTTCTCCATCTGTAAATCTGTTTGCTGTGTCCATGAGATCTGACACCGTTTTTGGCTTGATTCTACCCATCTCTTCGACTAGGTCTCTTCGCCTTAATCCAATGATGAACGTGTCTATTGCTCTTTCGTCTGAAACTTCGACTGCTGAATTTTTGATGAGGCTCCATCTTTGGATGTATGCCCGTAGTGTTTCGTCGCGTTGCTGTACGCATGCTTTGACTTCTTCTATTGATGCTGGTCGTTTGTATGTCGACCTGAAGTTGCTTGTAAATTGCTTTGTGAGGTCTTCCCAGCTTCCAATGGATTCTTTCTCTAGTTTGCTCAACCATGACCTTGCTGCGCAGGTGAGGTGTAGTTGCAAACTTTGCATTGCTGTTTCTTTAGTTCCTCCTAGTATTTGAACTGCTTGTAAGTAATCTGCGAGCCATGATTGTGGTTCCTGTGATCCGTCGTATTTTTGCTGATCATGAGGTAGCTTGAATCCCTTAGGAACTGGAGTGGTGCGAACCCTTCGGGTAAAGCATGATGCCCCCATCTCTTTTTCGTCGTCTTCATAGTCGCGCCTTTCATTTGGGGATCGTGATTTTCGAGTTCCACCGTGTTGTTTTGGTGATGGCGATCGAGATCGGTGTTTACTGCTTCTATGCCGAGGACTATTGTGACGGCGAGGTGACCTTGCTTTGTGTGCTTCCTTGTGATGATGTGCTTCCTCTCCTTTTGCTGATAGCTTGTGGCCTACCATGTTGAGTCCGTTCAATGCTGCTCTATGCATGTGCTCCCTAGGATCTCCTGGACTTGGTCGAGTTGTGAGCAGATATGCCTGCGCTGCTACTAATGCTGCTTCAGGTGTTTTTGGTAGGATGTTCCCCTGCTCGTCGACCGATAGGAAGGACGAGTCGAGGTTTTTCGAGATACTTTGCCTGTCGGAGTACTCGAGGTTGTCATACCTTGAGCCATGTCGACGATTTTTCCTTGCGTTGCTGTATGATGCGTCGCTTCGTGCTTTTCGAGCGGCTTCGCTAGCTGCAATGGCTGAATTTTTCCTTCTTTGTATCTCTGACTTTTCCTTTGCTAACTGCTTTGCTTGCTGCCGTAGGGCGTAATGATACCCAAAAAGCATGTCTTTGCTGGAATTTGATGGTATTGGCGTGCCGTGCTCTACGGCTTCTCTTATTATTTTCCACTCGTCGACTGATAGTCGAATTTTTTCCCTGGTTGTGAGGGATTCTACTGTTTGCCCTTCTGCTAGGTGATTTGCTCCTCTATCGATATTTGCTGGATTTACCACTGGGTTGTTGTTTTTGTCGAATTCCTCTGAATTGTCTCCCACAATGGCGAGTACCTGGCATTGCTTGCCGATGTTGCTATTGAGACTTGAGAAGATCGAGTCGCTATCTTCAGAAAGTTCTAACCCTGTCTTCCATGTGTCTGTTGATTTGTCTGAGATATCGTCGAGGCAGATCATGAGATCGTCGAGTTGGATTTCTGCATTGAAGTTATCCTTTGCCTTGTTGTCTTCTGCAATTTTCCCTATTTGCACTTCTCCTAGGCTGACCGGCGAGTTTATCTCGCTGGATGAGCCGTCGGAATACTCCATTATTGCTGTTGCTTCAGACTCATTTGCCGACGGATCTTGTTTCGTCGGATCCGAAAGGCGAGATGAACCCGACGGCCCGATGTAGATGTTCAAACTTCCAATGGTTAGTTCTACTTCTTGACTTCCGTCGACTTCTGAACTGCTGTTGGCTAAAAGCGAAAAAGTCGTCGAATTCATGATTCCAACGCCCAAAGTCCCCACGGTCGGCGCCAATTGACGAGGGTTAACTCGACAAATGTCCTAGATGAAGGACTTAGGATCGGGGAGATAGGGCGTCGGATGAACTCGAAGGTAGAGTTAGTCGAAATAGGTGTGTATCGAAAGTAAACTTGGGTATTCAACCTGGCTTGCTTTCAATCTGCCCTACTCCGTCCCCTCCTGGCCCCTATATATAGGTGGCCAGGTCTCGAGGATCGGGTAGGGTCCGATACAGATTACAAATATCGACATACGGTAATAACTCGTATTCGACTATCATTACAGTTGGGCCTAGCATAGCGGGCCTCAGGGGTACTCAACTAACGGGCTCTATTTACTATACCCTTGTCACTCCACTAAAGCTGGGGAACTAAAAATATCATGCTTAACAAAACTAGCTTCCCCAAGCTTAGACTTTTCTATAGCATTAGTAATAACAGTGTTCGAAACATTCATACTAACAACACTATTAGCATGCAAATTAAGCTCCAAAGGTTTTTCAATTTTTTCTTCAAACACTTCATATCTAAACTCAGGAAAAAGACTAAAGAACTCTTTATTTTCCATTAAGCCTAACTAGTGAAAATAAAAACAAGAAACAAAAAGATGTAATTGCAGAATCTAAAGGAAATAACTTCGAGCACTCACCAGCAACTAAAAGACTTAGTAGCCAAAGAATGTGAGTACCTTTTACCTTACCTCCCTGGCAACGGCGCTAGAAAAGAGCTCGATGTCTACGCACGCGTCTGTTCTTGTAGACAGTGTTGGGCCTCCAAGTGCAGAGGTTTGTAGAACAGCAGCAAGTTTCTCTTAAGTGGATCACTCAAGGTTTATCGAACTCAGGGAGGAAGAGGTCAAAGCTATCCCTCTCAAGCAACCCTGCAATTACGATACAGAAAGTCTCTTGTGTCCCCAACACACCCAATACACTTGTCAGATGTATAGGTGCACTAGTTCGGCGAAGAGATAGTGAAATACAAGTAGTAGTGATGATTATAAGTAACAAATGTGATTTGAAGTAAATATCGCTACGAGCAAACATGTAATAAAATAGGAAGTAAACGGTGTGCAATGCTTGGAAACAAGGCCTAGGGATCATACTTTCACTAGTGGACACACTCCCAACAAATATAACATAATTGAACAAATAGATAACTTCTCTTCACTATGGTACTCTGAATTACTCTCCTATTGAATAACACTAATCATTGCGTAGGGCTACGAAGCACTCCTCAAAGTTCATCAAGTACTTGACAAACACCACTCATAGAGATATCCACATCAAATCACAACTCAAGATAGATATTATTGCAACTTAGACCAAGTACTAACACGGTGCACACACTGTCAACATTACACCATGAAAGAAGGAATAGATCACTTCAATACTATCATAGTGATAATTATTCTCATAATCCATAAGAGATCACAATCGTAGCCTAGACCAAGTACCACCACGATGCACGCACTATCACCGTTACACCATGGCAGGAGGAATAGATTACTTTAATAACACACTAGAGTACACATAATGAAGAAGAGTAACATCTACTTATTCAACATGATACAAAGCTCACAATCACATAAAGATCACATCATGGGAGAGAGAGGTGAACCACATAGCTACCGGTAGAGCCCTCAGCCCCGGGGGAGAACTATTCCTTCCTCATCATAGGAGACAGCAAGGTTGATAGAGATGGCAGTGAGGTCGATGGAGACGGCGATGGAGACCGATGGAGATGGCTCCGGGGGCACTTCCCCGTCCCGGCAGGGTGCCGGAACAGAGACTTCTGTCCTCCGAAATTCGTCGGTGGTGGCGGTGGAGCTACGGAACTGTTCTAGAAATTTCGCTGACTCCCCTAGGGTTTTCCGTCCCGAGGCTTTATATAGGCGAAGGGGCGTCGTCAGGGGGCTGCCAGGGACTCCTCACACATAGGGGGCGCGGCCAGGGCCTGGGCCGCACCACCCTGGTGTGAGGGCAGCCCCTGGCCCCCCCTCCGGCTCTCGTTTGGTCCTCGTCCTTCGTCCAGGAAAAATAAGACTTCTGGAACTTGTTTCGTTCAATTCCGAGAATATTTCCTGTGTAGCTTTTCTGAAACACAAAAACAGTAGAAAACAGGGAACTGACACTGTGGCATCTTGTCAATAGGTTAGTTCCGGAAATCGCATAAAAACGCCACGAAGTGTAACGAAACACAAGGCAAATGGTGTAAAAACAAGCATGGAGCATCAAAAAATATAGATACGTTCGAGACGTATCAGTCACCGGCGCCAGCTTGATTGGTGGGTGGTGGTGGAGGATTTGACCATCGTTTGGTGGAAGAGAGGGATCCGAGCGGCATAGGAGAACGAAGAGGAGATAGAGGAAAGGGAAAAAAGAATGAGGAGATGCGCCCGAGGAGGGACCCGCAGGGTCTACGCGCGGCGTGGGTTGATCGTACCCAGCCAGGATCACCCATATAAGACCCGTTTTGGTTTCCTATTGTTACATAGCGATGGATTCAATTTTAGATGCTTGGTACTTCACACTTTGCAGTAACTACTGTCATATCGATCCATTCTTGCTCAAGTAGTCCAATATTGTTTTCGTCTTTGATTCGTTGGTCCGACAGATGATAGCAGATAATATTGACAGCACAAGCTTAAATGTTACTTCTCCTATTCATCACATTGTGTAAATTTTTTTCAGTAATTTACCGACTTTAATTTCATAATAATTATTTTTCATGATAGTTCTTCTCCACCAATTAACATTGTGTGGACAACAATTCTTTAAATGTAGTTTTTTGGCAATATCTTCAATAGCAACTGCCTTCTTCCGCATTAGCTTTGTATTCTCTTACAATGACTTTGGGAAAAATGAATACTACTCGACTATTCAGAATTTCTTTTATTTAAGAAAAAACTGTTATATTATCTATTGATCGCCTCATGATCATTCTTCCATGATAACTCCAAAAGTGCTTCATTATTCGACACAAACAAACACCTCATTATTCACAGCCTCTTTTATACTCTGAGTACAAGATTTTAATATGTACATTTTATTAGGTTGGGATCATACATACAATATCTTCTTTTATCGATTGTCTTATACCTATTTCTTTGATCACCTCATGCTATATTTTATTGATCGCATCGCTGTCACCCTATGGCCTTACTCTACTATTTGTTGCCTCTTCAATTTATTGTCTCACGATCATCCTAAGGGAATACTACTGCATTTTTTTATAACGACTTCGCACAAAAAATATTATTATTCGCCGCCTCTTTAATATGGGAAATTACTACATTCCTTTAATGATTCTCACAGTCACATTAATCTACCTATATCTTCTTTTATTGATTACTTGATTACCTCATATATGTTTTATTGATAAGAAATTAGCTAGCACGGGCGCGGCGTGTCGCCGCACCAATCTTACTAGTCTTACATGAAACTCCCTTAATCAGTAGGGCTCATAAGAGAGTCTGCTCACGGGGTAAAATAATTAGATATGTGATGCAGTAACTCTGTCATGCTAACAAGGTGATTAAGTTCTACAACAAAGTCAATAGCAAAATAATAAAACTACTGGTGCATCAAACTATTAGAATTCCCCAATTTGTAGCACTCAAACCATACTTTGTGACTGAATATTCGCTCTCTTATGGCTGGATATTCAGTTGTGCTGTATTCAAAGCACGAAAACAAAAACAAGATCAAACCACAACTAAAAAATATATATGAAATGGGGAAATTGTGGGATAGCCACCCAGCTAGCTATGCACCCTCATCCAATCATTGAATGATCACTATAGAAGATTTGACACCATTGGATCAATTCTGTATGAAACTACCCAACTGACGCCGTCATCCGTCGACACCAACTTCTTGCGGTTATTTCTGTTTTTTGTCCGACCTCGTGGTCCAGATGTTACGTGGCATAGTCACTATCACCGCACATAGCCTGTACTGGGGAGAGAAATTTCCCCACTCCCTTTCTCGTCCACCCAGAACATGGCCGGCCGGCGAGCAGGCCCTAATGGCTGCCCGCACGTCTTCCTCCACCTGGTTCCAAATCGAAGAGAGGCGCCGCTCGAGATGCAAGGGGTTTGCGCGCAGTCTCCTCAGCTCGACCTGGCGTCATGCCCCTCCCCCTGTAGGTTCCTGCATCTTGGCCGGCGGCGGGCTGGCCCGAACTGCAGATCCCTTGCTCGGTGCCTTGGTCTGGTGCACTGCCGCGGAGTCCCTGGCGTCCTGTGCCGACACTGGACGGCGCTCCACCGGCGGTCGTCAGCGTGGTGGCCTGGCCTCGTGGCCAAGGCGGATTCCGAGCTGAAGCCCCCCTGGAGGTGGCTGCTGCCCCTGCCCTCTGCTCCACCTCGCCAGGGCTGCCCGACCTCGAGCCGACCGTGTACGGCCAGGGCTACCGACCGATCCAGATCTTCATTCAAATAAACGGTAGAAAATTATGGGGAAGGTACTAGTAATTATCTCGCAATACTTTTCGATCCAGATCCAATGTTCATCAAGTATTTAAAGTTTTCGGGGATTGGTTCTGGTCGGTTTTGATTTTTTAAGTTTTCATCGACGCCGTGTACTCTGTTCTTATCCCCATCTGTTCTCTATCTTATCTTCACTGATAAAGTACAATCCGTGATGACTTTTTGTGTGTGCAGAAAACGTGATTGTGCTGGTCGGTTCTGATTTCAATTTTTTTGTCGATGCAGTGTACTCTGTTCTTATCCCATCTGTTCTTTTTCTTATTCTTCACTGATAAAATGCAATTCGTGAGAGCATGGACACAAGTTGGGGAACAAGAACTAATGTCTGCATATTTCCCCCCTCTGTTCTTTTCTATGTTTTCGTCTATGCAGGCCGTGCCGTCGGTGGTCGAGAAACGGCGGCGGTGCTTGCTGAGCCAGCCGGGAGACGGAAAGGCCACACCTGGTCGCCCACGACGGCGCATACTGCCTGACTCCTCTAGGCTTCTTCCAAGGACGAGAGCGCCTCCATTTCTGACCCCCACGTCTTCTAGATCCGCCGCCTCGATTATTTTCTTCATTTGTAGTTCGGTTTTATTTTTCAAAATTAGTGAATCCAGGTCCGATTCTTTGGGACATGCTCTCAGATTGGAAAATTATCTTGCTAGGATGATGCATGGACATTTGTTGGTCCAAATTTGGCATAGTTATTTGCTTATCTTATATGTTGTTTTGTTCCAGTGAAAATATGTAATTTCTTAACTGATGGTAGAGAGATCTGTTGGTCCAATATTTGGGGAATCAAATCAGCACGGCGTACCACAAAAAGAAATAAATAAGACTCCATGGAGCAGGTGGGCCAGGGTAGGAGTGGATTTCTCCGTGCTTTGTTTTTCTACTGGACGGTAAAGATGCCTTTAACTGATGCCTAACGTTGTTAGGCGTGCATAGCTAGCCACCCGGTTAGCAAATCGATATGAAATGAATGAATTGAGATTTCGAGAGGCCTGCAGTTAGTATATCTGAAGTTCAGACTACGTAAGTCGTGAGACCTATTTAGGAGCCTATATTTGTTGTCTATATGAGACAGACTCTCTTGTTGCCTATGTTTCAACCAGGTAGCCACCTGGCGGAATCATCTTGTCGGCACATCCTTCTCCTCCGCAAGTGAAAAGTAAAAAACCTAGATCGTGAAAATATCAGGCACACCAAGCGACCACTCCCCTCGCGAGCCTAGGGTGGGCGTTCGGGTTCGGTGTTTCGGTGATTTGGAAATTTCAGATCCTAGTACGAAATCTTAATCGATCAGGTTTTGACACTTATATTTCTAAAAATTGGAAGAAGTATTTGATGTAACCGAGAGATCGGTGGCCCGGTTGTCGGTTTGCACCGAACAGACCGACATGCTGAAGCGCCTCGTGAGAGAGACAGGTTACAGTAAAAAAAACGTGAGCCAGCAGCAAAGAACAGTTGAGCTAGGGACCAACAATGGCGTGAGGACACATGAATCGAACAAGCGTGAATTAAATACGGCTTACGTTGCAGGCTAGCAGTGGCTTTCGGTGCGGAACTCGGCCAGTCGCCGGCCACTGCTTGCAGCGGCCGCTGTTGCTCCTCCGGTGCATCGTCAGACACAGAATCATAGCTCAGATAGGGATTTGGGGAGGCCAGAGATCAAGCGAGCAAGAAAACAACAACAATATAGGCCACGATTTCTGGAGGGGATTAGAGTAGTCGTGATTTCCGGGAGCGGGAGGGGACTACGGGTGGGAGTCCCTCGGTGCATCGGTCCATTCGGTTGACCGAGCGAGGGTGCCTCCTGCCGCCCACGCTTGGTCGTCCTCGACCTCCCTCAGCCGGCGATGTCGACCTCCCCTCCCTCGCGCTTGCTCGTCATTCTCCTCGCGACCCAACGAGGCAGGGCGGAGAGGGACGACATTGGAGGAGAGGCGCAACTTGGCTATCAAGGCGGTGGCCGCGACAGCGGACTGTCGCAGGGAGCGCGTCTGCGTCCGCTTGTGGGGTCCCATCCTCGCCGCCGGATACAAGCACCTTCTGCGCGGCGAGGTTCAGCCGCGGTGGTCTGCGCGCGGTAGGAGACGCTGCATGAGCTTGTCCGGGAGGAGGGCGGCTGCGCGGAGAGTGAGCAGTGGGCGGACGGGGTGGCGGCCAGGAGGAGGCGCTGCAGGAGCGCCAACTGGTCGAGTCCCCGGTGCCGGCGCGCCGCGCCGCTCCGCTCGAGAAGGTCGTCCACCGCAGCCTGTGGCTCGAGATCTTCTCCGGCGGCGGCGGGGATGAGCAGAGGCTGCTGGAGGCTTCGATGACCTACATCGCATATGTCCGATGCCGAGTTCGTCGAGCTCAAGCTCAGACTAAAGGTACGTTGGGCTCTGCTTCCATAATACTCTGATCTCTGAATGAGACCAGGACATGCTAAAAAAGTGAAGTTAAATGTTCCCACCTACATTCTGCCACACACTCTGCTCGTGAGGCTATTATGTACTCCCTCCGTTTCAAAATATAAATGTTTTAGATTTGTGAAGCAAATGCATCTAGACACCTTTTAGGATATGTTCGGTTCTGGAATTCCAGGGAATGGAACGGGATGGTTCCGTCCCTAGGGAATGGAATGGTTCCATTTTTTGTTCGGTTCGGAAAAATTCGAGGAACGGAACGGTTCCATTTTTTGTTCGGTTGGGAGCAGAATTGAGGAATGGAATGGCACAGTTTTGGCTCAGCTCACCTCTTTGCTGTATACAGGTGAACATACCTCCCGTTTGTAGCAGGAACCAACTTCCTTTGTATTTTTAGCAATAATCAATGACCAAATATTATCACAAGCAAAACATATATATGACAGCAAACGTAAGACATATAGATGCATACAACCATAATAGTCATTGAAACAGTCCGAATTCAACCACAACAATGTCATAGTACAGATCCAAAAGCACAAAATAGAGTTCATATGGTTCATATTACAGGCCATCTAATTATAAAGGCCATTACACTCCATCAAGCTATTTGAAGTTCATACCATCACTGCAGATTATAGGTCACTCCAAAGGTCTTGAACACGTACCTAGACACCCAAACCAACTGATTTTCTTTTTTGAGGGTCATGAATGCTTTTGCAGTCTTGTTGTTCTCAACAAGATAAGCATAGTAGTGAACAATATGCTCCTCATCGAATCCTTTGATTGCATTCAAAACATCCCACAAATCTTCAGGGACACCATCATCATCTCCACCAGATTTTGCAAGAGCTTCAGCCACCATTTTAAACCCATCTTTGAGAGTGCTGACTAGAGGATCATCTTCAATTTGCACAATCTTAGCTTTCTTTTTTGGTGGTGCTTTGGAAGAAGACTCACCTACATTTGGTGAAGCTTGCTTCTCAGTTTCTTCTTCAACATCAATAGAGAAAGCATCATTCCCTGACTTGGCATATTTCCCCGTAGCCGTGGATCCCCCAAAAATGGTTTCCATTGCACGGTAGTGCTCAATAGGGTTATTCAACAAGGGAATGTCAGATTTGTTGTTCTACAAAAAAAAGAACGAGTGAGCCACCGAAAACACATTCAAAATAGTGCAAGTGAGTAGCAAAAAGTACATAAATGTTAGATGAACAAACTTACAACAACATGCCCTGCATAGTGTTCTTCGCTCAGCCTAATGGTGCAAGTATCCTCATCCCATAGAGCTCCACTCAGGTTTTTCAATTGTACTAGCCTGCCCCAAATCTTCCTCCACTTCTTAAGATGGTTGGTTACTTGATCTCCGGTTAAAGAGAGCTTGAACTGTTCATTCAGAAAAGTGGCACATTGGTTGTAATGACAAGTCTTGAAGCCACTTGAAGTTCTTTGGCTATTAACCACAAGGTCAGCCAAAAAACCTAGATGCGAGGTGGACATGGCATTGGTCCATGCCACCCCTACCTTGGTGCTCTTGCTTGCACCGGTGATGCTTGTCTCGGTGGTATCAAAACTATCCATTTCTGTCCAGCCACCAAAATGTTGAGAAATCATAAATATAAGCATTAGAAACAATTGATATCATTCACCTAAAATAGTACAATTTTGTCCAGCCACCATAATGTTGAGAAATCTTGAATATAAGCATCACAAACAATTTTATTACAATTAAAGAATACAAAGGTAGCATAGCTGAATACAAATACATGTCCGGTACAATGAATGCAAGACTCAATGACCATAATATGCCTGCCTATCCGCCCACATTTGGTTTGGACAACATATGATGCATCTAAGTCAATTTTGTTACCTTGTGGTACTTGTAGGCCTCTCTCACGTGATAATGCATCAGATAAAACTAGTGCATCATGTGCCGAACCTTCCCATCCAGCCAACACATATGTGAAGCGCAGGTCAAAATCTACTGCTGCCATAACATTTTGAGTGGCATATGTTTTCTTACCACGAAATGCATCTTCCATCTCTCTTGGGACGGATGCTCTCACATGTGTGCCATCAATAGCTCCAATACAATCCTATATAGTGGTAAAAATTAAAGGATATGAATTGTATCCTATATGCCTAAGAAATAGTTGCAGCTAATATATTCATTATGTAGCTCACCTTAAAATATGGGTCGAACCGAGGGTTTCCTGCTATTTTTTCTGGGGTCTCCGTGGATGGTGGCCTGATATATTCATTGCGTAGCTGACCGATGGCTTTGAGGACACGCTTAAAGTATATGCTGACTGTGGAGAATGATCTACCAAAATTGGTTGCCACAACCCTATTGCGAACATCATGTCCAAGGGTGTGCAAAAACATCGCCACTTGTTGCTCCACATTTAAATGAACACTATCTTCTAGCAACTCGCGATCCCTCAATATGTTACAAAGTTTGAAGAAAGGAGCCCTATCGAATCTCAACATGTTTCTACATTTGACATCACTTTCCCAAATTTTACTATTGAAATATTCAATTCGCTGCCTATCCCTTTCATGCATTGGCCCATAGCTTATGCGTGGTCTTCTCTTCTTTTTTATAGCCCGAATAGCTACAACAATTGCAGCAAAAACTACAAAAACAGCAGCTCCTCTAATCATCTTTTTCCTTTTATCCATCATCTTGCCCATCTACAAATGCATTGATTTTCTATATCATTCTTATGAACAAGATATTACAATAACAGATCAAGCTAACATGCTGCAAAATACGACATCACCACACACAGAGATATCACAAGAACAGATCAAGCTAACAGATCAAGCTAACATGCATTTGCAGATTACCTCACCGAGCCCGCCGGTGGTGCTTGCCCGCCTGGCCTTCAAACCGTCGCCGCCCCCCACTGACCTCGCAGCAGCCGCCGCCCCCGCCGACCTCGCAGCAGCCGCCGCCCCCGCCGAGCTTCCCAGCAGCAGCCGCCCCTGCCTAGCCCGCCGCAGTCCCCGCCGACCTCGCAGCAGCCGCCGCCCCCGCCGACCTCGCAGCAGCCGCCGCCCCCGCCGAGCTTCCCAGCAGCAGCCGCCCCTGCCTAGCCCGCCGCCGTCCCCGCCGACCTCGCAGCAGCCGCCGCCCCCGCCGACCTCGCAGCACCCGCCGCCCCCGCCGAGCCGAGGGAGAGCTGCGCCGGAGAGGCCGCCGGAGAGGGAGAGGGCGATGGGAGGGAGAGCCGACCGGAGAGGGAGAGGGCGATGCGAGGGAGCGCCGCCGCCTGTCGCTAGGATGGAGAAGCACGGGAGAAAGGAAGGCAGCGCTAGGGTGAGATTTGTGAGCGGTGATTTTTTCTACTCGGTTCCGCGTCGTCCGGCCGATTTGGCCGGATTACTCCGTCCCGCATCTGAGCCGAATATTTCCTTCGGTGGGATGATTTGGTTCCGTCCGGAGGGCTCAACCGAACACCGAAATGGGTACTAAGGACGGAACCATCCCGTTCCATTCCCTGGAATTCCAGAACCGAACACATCCTAGTGTGTATATTCGAGTGAACCTACACACTAAGAGATGTCTAGATACATTTGATTCACAAAGCTAAAACATCTTATATTTTGAAACGGAGGGAGTAGATAGAAGGCTCAATTAGGCTATTATGTATGCTCCTCAAAGGAGCGCATGCATTCATTTCAATCGTTGTCTCTTCTTGTTGTTACCTTTGGCAGCAAGAACGGAAGCGGCATCGGGTCAGAAGGGCACAGGTGCAGTCCGCAGAGGCCAAAGATAAGTCATGGTAGAACAAAGATACTCCAATCTTTCCATTTATTCAAATTCATGTCGATTTGGTTTGTCTGGATGGCTAATGCAGCCCACTGACGTATCCAATTTCATGTTCATCATGCTATTCTTGCACTGTTAATGGTAACTCTTATCTTTCTGTTGCCAATGGTGGACTTGTAGGTCAGGTGTTAGATTTGTATTGATTTACTTGGTTCTGATTAGTGCAATTTCTGTTGTGCATTTCTTGAGATGGGCGTGATGCATATTTTGAACAGAGCATGTGTATATGCAAGTGATTCTTAGTCCTATATATGATACTTAAACTCCGACATTGTTGATGCTTGTTAGTCAAATATATTTGGATAGGGACATTATTCTGCAATTGTAAGATATCGAATTTCTCACACAGTATGACATTCAAGCATGTAAATATGACATTCAAACTATATAATGATGAAGTTGGCCCTGCTCCTACCGGCAGCCAAGGCGTCACTGCTCTTGCCTGTTCCAGCGTGATTCGTTTCCCTCAGGCGGGCACAGTTCAAGGGTGGAGGATCACTGGCCAGAGTAGTGGCGGTTGTCGTGAGCTAGGAGGGGTGTCGGGAGCATCGTTGCCTTTTAGGCCACAAGCAGCAGCTCTCCCTGATGCTCCACCCTGATGATATTACCAATAAAGTTTAGGTGCTCTCATTTATTTTGCAGAAAACGGAGTTGCTTAAATAGTTCCATTTTACCTTGATTCAATCTAAATATCTAATATTGACCGTTAATGATATCTTTTGTGTATACATGCAAGGACAAGAGGGTGAGGATGCTGTTGATGCAGGCGAAAACAATAGAAGAATAACAATGTTCGGATTAAGCTTGATCACTGGCCCTCGCTTGTCGCCGTCCTCCACCACCGGTGTCCAGCATGCTGCTTGCAGGCCGTGGCTGCAACGCATCCGCAGGCTTGCCATCATCCTGCTCCAGAGCCTTGCTCCTTGTCCATGTGGGCCTTCCATGGTAGAGCCAGCATGCATGCGAAGGACCGAGCATCATCATGGATGTGAAGGACCGAGCATCAGCATAGATGTGAAGGACCGAGCATCAGCATGGATGATGTGCCTCGCGACTCTTGGTGACAATCTCTTGTCTCTGTCATGAGATGATTCGCAGTTCTAGACACTGACTTGTACTGTTTTGTCATGTTCTCTTCAGGTTCCTATGTGGATTATTCTTTGCAAGGGAAAAGCATTGCCAGTTGTGGTGCTTGTTAGTCCCTATTGCTAGGTTTGTTTTCTTAACCAGGTACACATTATATTGCTTCACCTATATGTTTTTGCCATGCAAATCAAAATAACCCAGCCTCTTCTTAAAATTACAAAACGATATGTCTCTCTTCACATATTTTGATTATTTGTTTCTTCTTTCATCGGATGCAGCCCTAAAAGCATAAAACTTTGTGAGTTATAGTGTCAGATGATGATTTGGTAGGACACTTGGCTTTGCATTGGAATTTTATTTCTTGAGCAGAAAAATAAGGAAAATCAGCACTGAAGGTAAATAAAACTCTCCCAATATGTATCCATTCATATGACTGAGAGCTCCAGTGCTCCACCATCTTGGTAGTAATAAGTGTGTTTCTAGGTATATGTATGGCGAGCTCATGTTCATTTATAAATTCAGCCATAAGATTCTTCATTTATAATCACCCGTGTGGTGAGTTCATGTTCATTTATAATCTCCTGCGTGGCAACGTCGCGAGAATGAAATACGCCTGTTTGGTGACCATAAATCATCCGGTTCAGCAAATCTTGATATGTTGAAGTACGAGACTCTGCACGATTCATTAATATACTCACAACATGCATTTCTTGTGTTCTTGTTGCACAACTGTACCATTCACATGATTTTGCTTTCTTGACATTACATAAATATTCCAAGGCCTTTTGGGCTCTGTTGAACTTGTTTAAAGACAAATAACTCACACCTTGGTCAAGCTGTATCAGGAGATTAATAGTTTTACATTTAATGAGCACTGAATAAGTCAAATACAGGCTTCTGTTGGAAAATTGCTTTTAACTTTTGTGGCACTTGACTTGCAGAGATGCAATGGACTGAAACAAGTAGTTTCATAAAAGCCAAGCTTTCAATTTTTTGACAACAAAGTGGTGCTTTGTCTATGTCAGTTGTTGGCTCGTTGCTAAGCGGCAAATTTTAAATCATTTATTTTCACCATGCATCCCATTTATACATACTATTCCGACTGGGCATCGAATGCCCTGCCTTCATACCCCGTATAAACTTATATCTTAGATACCGTAAATACTGGTGTTATAAATTTGAGTCATCACATCCATGTTAAGGTGCATTAGGAAGTCAGATTTCTGTTCTATTATATTTTTTAAATGACGTGGTTTCAGTGATTGAAATAATTTCTATTCTGATGTGCTTATCTCTGCATTTGAAACACTGTAATGGTATCTGTTTAAGATAGTTAAATTGATAAGAAAAGGATCTGGTAATTCAGTGGGGGGTAGTTGAGACGTTCTACATCAACTCTTTATTTTTGCATCAGCTCTTAATTTCTAATTAATATTAAGAACTTTGTATTTTCTATTTGTTTTCCAAAGATTAGGATAAGATGCACATTATGAAAACAGTGTAGTCTTTCATGCTTACAGCTTTGGAAGCATATGTGAATTAGACCATGCCCTATGTGTTTATCCTGCTTCCATTGTTCAGAATATACTGTAATCTGCATGCTACTGAATATGCACTCATCTTGGCATAAAACTGCGGAAAATCTACTTTCATTCTACATGTGGATATCCAGCCTTAAACGTTTTTTATTCATCTTATCAGTTTTATCAAGGATTTAATAATAACCCTGGATGCACTGCTGACCCTACCCATTGATGGAACAGATACGGCTGCACCTCCAGCACCTGCAGATCCTGCTGTTCTTGATTCAGGCTTCCATATTATCGAGGATCTAGAAATAGCTTGGATTGTGCTGCCGACCCTTCCCATTGGTGAAACAGCAATGGCACTGCCTTTGGCGTCAGTAGATCCTGTGGAGGTGCAGTTGTCTCCTTCGACTATGGATGCACCTGCAACACCCCTGCCTCGCTGGGCGTCCACTTGATAAGAAGTTTCTCCTGGAACCAGCACCATATAAACTTATGCCTATCCAATCTGAATCTTTTTTTACTTTGTTGGACTAAATGGTGAACTTTTACTTTGTGTGATTTAGGCATTGCTAGACCACTGTTTTTATTTCAAATGGATTCAGATTGCCGCTGCCATTTTGGCTAGCTTTTGTGGTATCCTGCAGACCTTCGTGTCCTGGTTGTGTTGTTCTCCTATCTGCCAGCAATCCAGGTATGTAAATTCTTCATTCTTCAGTTATTTTCAGCATGCCTATATGGGTACTGGCGACATAGTACCATCGGTTTGTTATGGGTGTACCACCGTATGGACAAAACTGTTTGAACAACAACCATGAGTTCTATGGATAGTGTACTTGATTAACTAACAAAGCTAGTGAGTTGGCATGGTCTGCTGCTCTGGAGTACCTAAGAAACACCCCTATTTAACTGTAGAAGACTAGCTAATTAAGCAGTCCAGGACGGTAAAAATAAAATATGTATAATCTAATTAATTATGCAGAGATCAGGTAGGTTATCCTATAAATCACACGTTCTTTGTATGGAGGTCTGTAAAGCTTCAGTTTTTTCTTCCCTCCATTTTTTCCCGCGTGTTCCAAATAGTAAAGTAAGGTTCTTCCAAATAATGGATGCAATCACTTTTTCTGTTCTCTTGTGGTAGCCTGCCTTTTGTTTTGCACATGCCAGAAACTAGGATCTAATGGTTAGTCGACCATATTATTTTCTGAATTTTCCATTATGAATAAAGCTGTTAACATCCATATACTTTATTCTTCAATACTCCCAGTAAAAAATAAATGCTCCATGCTGTTAGGCCTGGATAATTAAATGTGAGGTCTCCATTCTTTTCACTCTGAACAGGTGCAATATTTTTAAAGGCGCTTACCCGAATTCTGGATAGTGACTTTTCTCAGTATCTGTTGTTTTAAAATGATGAGAATAACTAATATTATTAGGATTCTATCTGCATTACATATAAATTTCATTAGGAAATTCAGTTCGTAGTGAATGTGATGTTTCACTGTCTGCAACCTGGAGAAAGCTATGTAGAAGGACAAGAAGCAGCAAGCAATTCAACAGAAGCACATCACACAGGTTCAGAACCCTCCAAAAAACACATACTTGATTCAAATTGACCCAGCAGAACAGGCGAACACCCCCACTATTGGATTTTTTGTGTCATGAATGTTGCTCCAAAAGTGTAGCTTTTTTTCTTGTGTTCCTAAATAAGAATTGCATCAGCTGAACTTGTTTTAAACGTAACTGAGTGGTATATATGGCTCTGTATCCTCCTTCAGGTTTTGTGCTTTTACTTATATTATAGTTGTAGGTTGTATTTACCTTTGTCTCCTATTTCATGTCTTTGTAATAAAGTTCAGTTTGTGCTGATTCTGTTTGGTCAAGTGCTTACTTTAAGTTGTCTGATGATCAAACCAAGAGACCCTCTTGGCCCTCCCTTCTATAGTTCGCTTGGCCAAAACAATATCAGTCCAGCGTAAAATAGCTAGGCAAGCTAAAAATTAAATTTCTGAAATTCATAAGATTTGTTGTTGCCAGTTTCATGAAACTATTCTTCATGGCATAGTTTCTCTTCCATGCCTAGCTTTTTTATCCTCGTCTACTATTTCATATGACATTTTCTATACAGGTTGCCCTCCTATAAGGTACACCCTCTGGAAACTACAGTTGTAAACCAAGTTTAGATGCAAACTATGGTTATCGAAAAGGACCCTTACTGCCCAAATTAAATCCGGCATGATTCAGGTTCTCGCATCATCATACTGCTACAGGCCCATGGTTTATTTGCATCGGCAGTCACTATCTACGTGCCTGCTATGGTTATGTGCATCGTCATCTAATAGCTACGGGATCATGTTTTATTTCATTTATCTCGGTAAATTCTTTGAACTACTGTCCTTTTCTGACTAGAAACATGTTCACTGTAATCTGAATTTGCCATACAGCTGCATACCTAGACACTATATTTCCACATGTTCACTTAAAATTGTGATTTTCAACCAAGATGAATAGGTACAAAGCTAATAAATCTTAATTGTGATGTTTTGATTAAATTAATAAGCCAATGCTCCTCTACAACTGGATGCAGGCTGACAACACTAATCCACTAACCTGCTATTTTTTTCACCCCTGAACAACCTTCTGTCAAAAAAAAGTCTTACATTTTATCAATTAGTGTTTATGTTCCTACTGAACAATGCCTTTATCACAGTAACATCCTGGCCCACCTATAATGCTCTCGCATTAACACAATCACAAGGCAGTATCTAGCTATCTCTTTTCTTTATCAATCCAAGTCTAATACTTTGTTTTTTCGTTTTTCATATCACAGAAGGTCATGCGGATAGTGAGAATCCCCTGTAGGCTACTGCTTGATCTGATCTGGGGAAAAACTTCAACTACCAGAAGCCTGCATTTGCTTAAACTATCGGTTATATTGAAACCACAATAATATGGTGATGAAAGACTTGTAGTACTGTAGACTGAAGGTAGAGAACTACATTGTGTGGCAAGCAGAAAAAGGTAGGGATAATTTGCTAGGAGTTGGTTCATTGGTTGCTTGCCATCAAGTACATGGATTCATTTTTGCAACAAATTCAGAACTTGGCAGATGTTAATTTGTCTCTCGTCAACAAGAATATGAATGCGGATCTTCTCAACATTGACGAGGTGGGTTATAGGCTCAAATGTATGAGCTGTCCCTTCGAAAGCACCTGGAGAAAATAAGGTTTAAAATACACTAAACATGCGCAAGTTGTAAGTCCACAGCCTGCGACTAATGTAATTTCTACTACCGACTTGTACCAATCTAAATACTACCTAATGCATTTGTTCTGGCGGTTTCTTACCACTATATAAGCAAGTTGCTACAAGACCTCCTGTGTAATACTAGTATTTAGTGCTATCTTAGACTACATAAGCTACGTAACTAATGAAGATAAAACCGTTTCAAGCATATCCGAGCCTTTACCGATATTTTCAAGGTATCGATAGGTCCAGTGATATACCTAACAAATTCAATTCTTGCTTGATCTTTGCTAACATCCACTAAAATAAGTTAAGTTTGGATCCAATGATACGGTTGTGACAACATGACAGTTTGATCTGGATGTGAACATTTTGGTACTAAATCATTGGCCAAAAATATTTTAGCAACTCTACAATTGCACTATCATCAGGATTCAAGTTGCTCACAATTTCAAACTCAGAGTGTGTGTTGTCAACTAATGACAAATTATGATACTCAGTTTTTGGTTGCTTGAAGCGCCTTCATGTAAAAACAAATTTTGGCATGATTTTTGTATTTACACTAGTGGTGCACGGGTCATCTGCATAGAAAAGAGCATGCTCCGACATTTGCAAATAAAATGCATGTTGAAGCACAGAAGTTGTTTTAGTACATACTGAGTACCAACCACACATCTTAGTACATAATAAATGTCATCCAAAAAAACAATTGGAATAAGGTCTTCTAAGCTTATTGAAGATCAGATAGTTCTTCTGCCGAAGCAATGTCCCTGGAACCAGTTTAAGTCTTTTTTGATGCAGCCGATGTAGATTCTCCAGCTGAAGTTTCACTCCTCGGCCTCCACAGCCTCCACGGCCTCCACCTGCCAAGCGTTCACGTTGTTCTCTGGAGGAGGAGTAGGGGACTCAGCCCAGTCCACCTGCAAACATAAAGGCAAACTTATGAACCTTCTAATGGTGAAACATTGAAGAGCATTTGCGTCGCAGTAGCAGGCATATCAGTTGTAATTCTGAGACAAATTGACTGCGCCAACAAAAACTGGAGATTGAAATTGCCATTGCCATTGCGTTTGCCAAAAAAAAAACTGGAAATTGACTGATGTTTCAGCCTTTTGGCTGATGTTCTAGCATGGGGAAGCAGCAGGATGCAATGGAAGGCCATACACTTCCGATCAACGGCAATATCCGATGTTTCTAAATCCTACTACATGCTTTGGCTAACAGAGTGCTACATCCAAAAGCATGTCCGCAGAGTGCGGAGTGGTTTTCAAAGAAAGAATACGTACCACCACAAACTTGCAGTTTTACAGTTACATGGGCAGACACTCTGCTATACATAACTAAGATTGCAGAGTGGAAAATAAGTTCCCTAATCATAACCCTGCAACCAGTATCCGAAACTAAGCATCATGTGACATAACTAAGATGTAGTAGAGACTAGAGAGGATGACAGTGCGGAGTATGGACCATCAGAAAATGATCGACTTTGATGGGTAAATCAAACCTGGAGCTTTGCCCAGTGGGCGTTGTTGTTGACGGCGGTGACGACGCCCTGGAAGAAGGCGGGAGTCCGGTCGGCCAACCTGCTGGCCTCCAACTCATGCGCGTCCGACGTGATGGGCAGGCGGATGTCCATCCCAATCTCCCAGTGGACCGCAAGGCCCTCGTCGGCCTCCTTCCTCGGCACGACAAAGGCCCAGCCCTGGCGCGGGTAGTAGGTTACAGTGAAGGGGTCCTCTCCCGCCGCCGCGATCGGGGCGGCTTGCTGGACGTCGTGGAGAAGCTCCATCGCTATCTCCATGCTCGGACCGCTGCCGCGCCGGGAGCCGATGAGGACGCGATCTTCATCCACGCTGGGGCGGATGAAGACCACGGAGTCGTCGCCGAGCTTGAAGTGTTTGTCTTGGCAGAATTTGTTCCACCCTTTCGACAACTTGTGAGTAGAGCCTCTGCGGAAGAGGGCCATGGTGTAGTTGGGGTGGCCGTTCACATCAGTGAATTCAAGCTCCTGTCTGAGATCTCCGTCGCCCTCCAGGTGTGGGAACATGGCTTGGATGCAGGGCCCGGGCACAGAAAAGGGAGCCACGTCATCGGTTGTGCCCTCGAGGAGCTTGACGTAGTACCTCATGGCCGTGAGCTCGTGGATCTGGGCGGCCGGAGGGAGGAGCTGTAGAGTCGGGTCAGGGGAAAGACCAATCACCGCATAAGGCTCACCCGTGCCGTCGCGGTAGTGAAGCTCTATGGTGTCGACGGTGCAGCGCTTGGGGTCGTCGTGGAGGGGCAGACCGGGCGGAAGGGGGACGCCGCGGCACTGGTCGGCGTGGCCTCGAGCGAAATAGTACACCTTGTCGCCGATGGAGGGGAGGAGTGCAAGCGGACCAGCGCACGCTAGCCAGATAGCGCGGTCCAAGAGCGGGTCGGCGGCGGCGGCGTTCGGATCCATGGCGGAGAGAGAGGGAGGAGTGGAGCTGGAGGAGGTGAGCAGAGAGGTGGAGGCCGCGTAAAAGAGGAAGGGAGATGGTGAGCAGGTGGAGGCGGCGTGAAATAGGACCACGCACCCTGCTCTTTGAGCTTTCCCGCTTCCCCTTTCTCTCCCTCAGAACGGCGATTCAAAGTTTCAAACTGGTCTCGTCTCGTCTCCCCGGCCGGTGACCTCATGTAACAGAGGAATCCACAGGTATCCAATGTGCGGCCCCGCCGTCCTCAGCCAAAAGACGAGCACCAGCTGTCCCTCACCAATCTTAAGGCAGCCACGGAGCCACCAGCCGTGCCGTGACGGCCGAGGTGCGAGGACCACGCACCGTGCTCTTTGAGCTTGGCAAGCGTCCCGTCCATCACTACGTGCATTGTCCTGTGTGTGTACAACTCCGCCAATGTGCTCTGCCCTGCCCTGTGCCTGCCACGATACACTGATCGATCGGCAGTCCAAGCCATGGATTCGCGTGTTGGTAGCTGCCAGGATGCCAGGAAGAAGACGCTTTGTTTTTTTAATGTGAAGAAGACGCTTTGTTGCATCATGTGTTTGGGGGCGAAGAGGTACCCGGCATGGGCTATGGCCCAATTGTGCTTCTAGCTATAGCCCAAATACATTGCATTATTCTTTTTTTAGCCCGCATTCGCTTAGGCTATTTTCTAGGATCATATTAGAGACCACATAGAAGAAAGTATCATCAATTCCCTAAAAAAAACACCCTAGTGATGTCAGCGAAAAAGCTCCAAGATATTGAGTTATCATCCACTAAATTATGTGTAAAGTTGGAAAAAAAATCTTATGTTTCCATCAAACCTAAAACATATAGTATGTTGTTATTTAGTGTTCAGTGTTCACACCATTACCATGGATTATATTGTGCGTACCACTATGGAGAACAATATTTTACCTAGTGACTATCTTTTCAGCCTACCCTCAATTTTCATCCTAGATTCGCCATTGGGCATGGAGATGGCCAGAGGCGAATTATCGCATGAGTCGTAGGAATGAAATGTACCATGAACTCCCCTCTTAGTCGGTCATCTTCATCGAGACCACAAATTCAACATTAAATTTTGGCATGAGCGGCAGTAGCTGCGATTTATATCTGCGGCAGCCACGGTTTAGCATTTCACAGATCTCCGGTACCGGCTCCATCACTCTATCGCCCATCTAGTCTTCTGCAGCGGGGGCCTCAGATCCCCGACACCGGCTTGTCCTCTTCGTCTCTATCACTCTTTTGTCCATCATTGTATCCGACAACGGCAGGTCGTCAACACCGTCTCACATGGATGTAAGCACCTATAACCCCTACCGTCCGCACCTTACCTCCTTCGTTTAGCCATATGGCCGATTTCACCATTTACTTGTGGAACATCAATTTCATTAGGACGCACGGATAAATCTTATCACTATGGTAGTCACACTAATTGTTGTGATTAGGGCATGCATCCTTTTGTTCCACAAGAGATCAGTTCAGTGCAATTCAAGGGATGATCCTTGTTTCACCAAGATAAGAGAGATGATGACAAATACGAACTACATCTACTATTCCAACGATGTAGAGTTTGTGGACATGCTTCGGATGAGAAGAGTCACTTTTAACTTGCGTGTGAAAATGCTTAGGGATAGGGGTTGCTTGAAGGTAGCATCCACACCTCTATCAAAGAGCAAGTAGAAATATTCCTTTATGTTGAATGACGTAAGAGATATTTTCAAATGATTCGTAATACATGGAGGAGATTCACTAAGACAGTATCCAAGCAAGTCTTGTATGCTATTGGAGAGCTCATAGGATATATGATCAAGCCATCGGTTGGTTAAACTCCACTAAAGATATGAAACAACTTCCAACTATATCCATATTTCAAGGTGAGCATCTCTAGCTGGTAGGTCATGACATGGTTGCACTGCACCGAAATGTAACAATATGTATATGTTCATGTCAACACAGGATTGTATAGACGCAACTGATGGTACTCATGTGACTATTATAGTGTCTATAGAACAAGCAGCATCATTCAAGGGGAGAAAGAACTATGCCAGCGAGAATGTGCTTGTTGATGTTGTTATTGATTTTGATCTAAAGTTCACATATGTTTAGCTGGATGGAAAGGATTAGCTTATGATGCAAATATTTTCTTACTGACGGCATGGCCTGACCTGATATGATCAATATTTCGGAAGGTAAATTCTAACTATAAAATTGTTGTGGATATACCAAACAGTTATACTAGTGGCGTAGCCTCATACCGGCAGGGCGGCCCAATTGCTGATGGACTAGGCAAATTACTAAAGCCCATGATGAGTAAGGCGATATCAAGACAACGTACACAAGGTGGCTACTTGGAGGATAAAATATTATTCTACCGTATTAGTCTAGGATTGCTTTAGCAATCTGACTAGGGCTCTGCCATGTAAACCCTAGAACCCGGCGCCTATATAAGCCGGCCTATGGGGGCACCTCAGGCAAGATTCACCACAAAATTATAATCGAGCACCTATTGTCATTATAGTGAAATTATAGCAGGAGTAAGATCTAGCCACCGTCGTGAGATCTAAACCTGGGTAACTTGTGTTTCCTCATCCTGGCTACGTTCCGCCTAGCACACACCATCTCTTCTCCCCACCTTGGGGTACCCCTCATGGCGTACTTGTCAATAGAACCATGACACTTGGATCCCACCTTAGGGCATGAGGCGTCAAGTGCGTAGATTCGAGCGGGATTCGCCATTGCTGGTATCGACGACACCGTCCCAATCGGGCGTGTGATGCATGTAAAATGCATCCATGATGTTTGTAGTTTATTAGGTCATATTCTTAGTTATTTGATAGTTTTATAAGGACATGGTCATGTTATCCATTGATTCTAGGGATTTTCTAAATAATCTTCTTTCATTTGGTTTTAACACTACGGAGCAGATTTGCTTGTTTTTGCATGTTTTTGACTTTGAGGGACGATCAGGACGTCAAACGGACCCAATATCCATTTTTTCGGGAAATAGAAGATTATGAGAAGAACAAGTCAACAAGGGATGCCACGAGGCAGAATATTAGGGCCCACCATGCGGTCCAAGATCCTGGCCGCATGGTGGGGCCCATTTTCCACCTCGTGGGTCAAATTACTGCAAACTTTGGCTCCACTGACTCATCTGGACCTAAACCGACTATATAAAGGACCCCCATGCGATCTCGCAACATGGTGGCAGAGAAACATGGAATACATAATACAGATCTGAAGACTGCGAGGATAGGTGGGGAAACGCTACCAAAGTCGCTCCTAGTTGCCCCTTCGACTCCATCAACACCATCTCCTCCAGCAATATGATGAAGAGGGAGTAGTTCACCCCCTAGACTATGGGATTATGTGAAAGAACATTTCCTAAGTTTTGTGTGTTAGATAACAATATTAGTGAATTAACACTTTGATCAAGTTTGTGCAGGGCTAAGAGTCACCAAAAAGGTGGAATGCTACTAGTAAAGGGGCGGATTATTGGCCTGATATTTTGGGTATCCTGGCCGGATAATCACCCCCCCCCTCAATTCGCCAGAAAAAAGGTGGTTCGCTCCCAATACATGGGGCGGATTATTTTGGGGGATTTTCACCCGGATAATCCCGGGGGGGGGGGTGGATTATCCGGCCGGGATATTTTGAATATCCTGACCGGATAATCAGCCCCTCCCCTCCCCCCAATTTCATCGAAGAAGAGGTGGTTCGCTCCCAGTACATGGGGCAGATTATTTGGGGGGGGGGGAGGGGGTTCCCCCAGGCTACCCGGATAATCTGGGGGCGGATATTTTGCCCCTCTTCTGTCTGGATAATCCGCCCCTAACGGTCTGATTTGGGAGGGGCTATAAAACCCCTCCCCTCTTCTTCCTCAAGCTGCTCGTCCTGCTCAAGAACAAGACATTATTTGGAGCCACCCAAATTTCTTTATCTCCACCTTCAACCATCCAAACCTCTTGATCTTTGGAGAATCGAAGGAGGAGATCCCAATCTACATCTTCACCGAAGGAATTTCATTTCCCTCTCCATTTGCTTAGGGAACTTGTGCCTAGGAGTTCCTTGGAAACCCTAGGTGTTATTGTTTGATAAACTTGTCTTTGTGGTGTTCTAGCCTCCGTGGCATTCTTGGGAGCCTCCAATTCAGTCGTGGATGTGTGCCCCAAGCTCCGTGTAAGGGTTTCGGTCGGTGCCCCCAATACCTCCACTTAGTGGAAACGAGCTAGCCTCCGTGGCTTTTTCACCGGAGAACAAGGTGAGCCTTCGTGGCGTTGGTCAACTCCGTGTCACCACACCTCTCCAACATAGACGTACTTTCCCTAAAAAGGAAGGAATTGCGGGAATACATCCTTGTGTCTCCGGTCTCCACTTCTCGGTTATCTCGCTCCCTTACTTGTATCTTGCATATTTACCTATTGCTTGTTTGCTTATCACTTGTAGGAAATTCACCTAGCTGCACATCTAGTGAATTTACTTTGTGTCAAGCCTTTAAATTATAAAAGACTAAAAATTGGATTAGCGCCTATTCACCCCCTCCCCCCCTCTAGTTGCCCTCTTGATCTTTTCAATTGGTATCAGAGCAAGGGCTCTTTGATTGGGCTTAACCGCCTAAGAGAATATGGGCGATGAGGATGCCATCACTAAGGCAGATTTCAACAAACTCATGACCCAAATGGAGGCCAAGATGGTAGAAATTTAAAGTCACAAAACTAAGCTCAAAGCCCTCACTAGTGGTACATCTAGCACCACTCCACCGGCTTCGGTTGACGCCTCAGATAAGGGAGATCCCTTAAACAAGGAGAAACCTCTCAAGGATGATCCGGAGAAGGTGAGTGAAGTTGAGGGCAACAAGGACACTAACAAGAAAGGTGACATGCCTAGGGGACATAACTTAGAGATACCACACCCTACGAGCTATGTCTCTGGGAGGCACCTCCAAATGCCACACCTTGCCTCGTGCGGTCCTCCGCCACCACTTGATGCTTCTAGCTTTGCAATTGGCAAGATAACATGCACTCTCACATTAACTTTGTCTCTATTGAGCTTTGGAGAATCATTGAGCAGGGATTTAATCCAACTTCCGAGGACTTGAACAATTTGCTACCATGGGAGCATATTGACAAGCAATTCAATGCTTCCGTCTTACACCTAATCCACATGTCACTCTCCGAGAAGGACACGGCATTTGTTTGATCCATCACCTCCGCCAAGGAAGCTTGGTATGCTCTCACTGACCTTTTCATTGGGAACGCAAGCATTCAAGAATCCAAGTTTGATGAAGCACACAATGAGGCGGACAACTTTGCCATGCTTGATGGTGAAGATCCTCAAGAACCCCATAGGCGCCTCTCGGCTCTTCATGTGAAGCTAATCAATCTTGGTTCTACTCAATGTGATTGGAGATGGATGAAGAGTAAGTTTGTCCAAGCCCTCTTGCCCTTCTTGAAGGATACAATAAACTCAATCAAGGGAGATGCTAACTATCGGAAGATGATGGCACATGACATCTTGCAAGAGATTGTTGCAAGGAAGATTGCCGAGAAGAATGCGGATGATGCTCTTGCTCGTGCACGAGGTGTTCGTGCTCCTAACCTTGCTTTGAAGGCCAAAGTCTCATATCATGAAGAATCAAGTTTGGAAGAAGAAGAAGAAGAAGAAATAGTGGAAGGAAGCCCTAAAGACATTAAGTATTCTCATGCCAAGCACATAGCACTTGCTCAAAGGGTCATCTAGTCCTTCCAAGCCTAAGGTCACAAGTAGAGTGAGGACTTGCTACAATTGTGGCAACCAAAAGCACTTCATTGCAGATTGTCCTTATGAAAGAGTGGAGGATCACAATGGAAGACTTGTTCGCAAGGAGATGAAGACCAAGTCATACCCTCCAAGGAACTCTGACAAGAAGAGAGCCATTCTCACAAGAGCATTGATGAATCAAGAAGAATACCCTTCTGGTGATGATGCAAGTGATGATGAAGAAGTAGGTGATGACCCACAAGTATAGGGGGTGTATCATAGTACTTTCGATAAATAAAAGTGTCAAACCCAATGAGGAGCAGAAGGTGTTGACAAGCAGTTTTGATCAAGGAATCACTGCAAATACTAGCAAACGGGTATTTAGGGGTATTTGATAGTGCATATAAATAAAGTACGAGTAAATAAAAGACAGTAATAATAATTGCAGCGAGTGGCCCAATCCTTTCTAGAGTAAAGGACAAGCCAGTTGTGTTACTTATGATTACCAAACGTTCCTAAGGACACACAGGAATTTCATCAAGTGCTTTCGCTTCATACAATTGATTAATCTTCACTGGTTTGATAGGTATTATGGGGGTGAACCTATGCTAATGCACTACCCCAACTTGGACTAATACATACTTGTGATTATACCCCTTGCAAGCATCCGCAACTACAAGAAAGTAATTAAGACAAATCTAACCATAGCATTAAACTCTGAGATCCTACACTCCCTGGTGCACTGGTTTCCTAACGGGGGTTTAGGTTTCTGTCACTCCGGAAACCCCACAATTAGTATCCAAATACACAATGCATTCCACTAGGCCCATAAAAGTGAAGTATCATGTAGTCGATGTTCACATGACACCACTAGTAGAATATCACCACAACATAAATATCAAACCATTAAATATTACTCAACATAGTTCCACTACTAACATCTTGACTTCTCCCATGTCCTCAAGAACTAAATGAACTACTCACAAGACATCATATGGATCATGATCAGAGGTGAAATAATGATGAACAACAATCTGGACATAAACCTTAATTCAACGGTTTCACTCAATAGCATCAACTACAAGTAGTAATTAACACAGGGAAAGTTTCCCCTATGAACTAGACAAGATTCACCCTAAGATGTTACAGCGGGACGGCGTGGTGATGATGGTGCTGAAGGTGTTGGTGATGATGATGATGATGATGATGATGATGATGATGATGACGATGATGATGATGATGATGATGATGATGATGATCCCGATGAAGCCCAGCTCGATGACGGTGATGATGGCAATGATTTCCCCCCTCCGGGAAGGTATTTCCCTGGCAGATTTTTGCCTACCGAAGAGCTTTCTCTCTCTCTGTGTTTTCCACCCCACAGAGGCGGCGGAGTCTTTCTGCGATCCTTCCCCAGTCTTAGGTTTCTGAGAGGAAGATATATGCTAAGGGGCACTGGCAGAGGTGGGCCAGGGCGGCCACACCACCTGGCGGCGCGGCCAAGGCTGGCCCGCGCCAGGGGGTGGTGTGGGCCCCTGGTGGCTCACCTCGCCCTCTCCTTCTAGCTACTTCCGTCTCCTGGCAAAATAGGAACTTCTGGGTATTTTCCTGGAATTGTTGATCTCCAGAAATATGGTGTCTTACATACCTTTTTCCAGCAGAATTCTGACTCCGGAAGTTAATTCTCCAATAATCACCAAACATGCAATAATAAGAGAAATAACATAAGTATCATCTCTAAATATGAAATATATTAATGAATAACAGTAAATTATGATATAAAATAGTGATGCAAAATGGATGTATCAACTCCCCCAAGCTTGGACCTCGCTTGTCCCCAAGCAAAAACTGAACTCAGTAAACACGACCACGGGTTTATGGAGTGAAGTGTCGATAAACAAAATATGGACAAGAAGCATCACATTTATCAATACACAAGTCATAATAGATAGTAACTTCCCCTTATATAATTTAACTTGCAATGAGCAAAGGGAATCACAATAAAGGTGCACAAAGAATATCATGATTGGTGATGGCAAACCTTTGTTCTTGGTCAGTGACAAGGGTATAGATAATAGAGCCCGACAGTTGAGTACCCCTGAGGCCCATTAAGCTAGGCCCAATTGTAACATTAGTCAAAATACGAGTTCATATCGTATGTCGATATTGTAATCTGCATCGGATCCCTCTCGATCCCTGAGACCTGGCCACCTATATATAGGGGTCGGGAGGAGACGGTGAGGGACAGATTGAAAGCAAGATAGGTTCTACACCCACGTTTACTTTCGATACACACCTTGTTTGACTGATTTTACCTTCGAGTTCATCCAACGCCCTATCTCCCCGATCCTAAGTCCTTCATCTAGGACATTTGTCAAGTTAACCCTCGTCAATTGACGCCGACCGTGGGGACTCTGGGTGTTGGAATCATGAATTCGACGGCTCTTTCGCTTCTAGCCAATAGCAGTCCAAAAGTCAACGAAATCCAGATACCCTTCGAAACCGTCAATTTTCAACCTCACCAGTCAAGTTTCACGCAAGTATTCGAGAGCATGGATCAAGATATGGATTTGACGATCGGAAGTCTAAACTTTTGCGTCGGATCACTAGGTTCGATTCGCCTTTCAGATCTGGCAAAACCAGGTCCGTCGGCAAGCAAGTCCAAGGCAGAAACAATGTCAGAATCATCGGAGAGCTCTTCCAGCGAAGTAAATTTGCCGGTCAGCTTCATGGAAATAGAAACAGAAAAAAGAAAATTTGCAGAAGGCGACGAAACCATGGGAAACTTCGACTTAGAAGTACAACTCAAAGATCTGATGATCATCCATGACGATATTTCAGATAAATCAACGGACACCTGGAAAACAGGATTAGAGCTTCATGAGGATGAAAATTCAATCTTCTCAAGCTTCAACAATAAGTTTGATAATCGGCACCAAGTACTCGCTATCACAGAGGACAACTTAGAGGAGCTCGACGAGAACAACAATCCAGTGCGTAACCCAGCAAACATAAACAGGGGGCAAACCACCTGGCAGAAGGAGAAACCGCGAACTCCCTGGTAAACCGGGAAAAAGTTTGACTATCAGTTGATGAATGGAGGATAATCAAAATAGCTGTGGAGCACTACACGCCAATACCAAATAAAGCTAGCAAAAATATGCTTTTGGGGTACCACTACGCCCTAAGACAGCAGTCAAAGCTACTAGCAAAAGAATGAATTGAAGTACAGAAGAGAAAAGACTCAGCCATTGCAGCAAGTGACGCTACTCGCAGAGCACATAGCGACGCATCATACACAAATGACAAAAGATATCGTTGGCACGGATCAAGGTACGAGAACCTTGAATATTCAGATAGGCAAAGTCTCTCCAAAAACCTCGACTCGTCTTTCTTATCAGTCAACGAGCAAGGGAACATTATACCAAAGACACCCGAAGCAGCGCTTGTGGCAGCTCAAGCATACCTGCACACAACGCGACCAAGTCCAGGAGATCCAAGGGAACATATGCATCGGGCAGCACTACATGGATTAAAGATGGTAGGCAACAAGTTATCAGCAAAAGAGGAGGAGGCATATCGCAACAAAGGAATCCACAAACCAAGATCACCACGCTATCACAACAGTCCTCGGCACAGAAGTGGAAGTCGACGATCTAGAACGCCATCACCAGGGCAACACAACAGTCCAAAGCATAAAGGAACCCGATGATCCAGAACTCCCAACAAAACATATGACTATGAAGACGATGAAAAAGAGATGGGGGCGCCATGCTTTACCCATAGGGTTCGCATCACGCCAGTACCCAAAGGCTTCAAACTACCCCATGATCAGCAAAAATATGACGGATCTCAGGAGCCACAGTCATGGCTCTCAGATTATCTACAAGAAGTAAAATTACTGGGAGGAACCAGGGAAACAGCAATGCAAAGTTTGCAATTACACCTCACCGGCGCAGCAAGGTCATGGTTGAGCAAATTAGGAAAAGAAACAATCGGAAGTTGGGAGGAGCTCACAAAACAATTTACGAGCAACTTCAAGTCAACATATAAGCGGCCAGCATCCATAGAAGAAGTCAAAGCCTGCGTATAGCAACGTGGTGAGACATTAAGGGCATATATCCAAAGATGGAGCATCATCAAAAATTCGGCAGTCGAAGTTTCAGACGAAAGAGCAATAGATGCATTCATAGTTGGGTTAAGGCGAGGAGACCTAGTCGAAGAGATGGGCAGAATCAAGCCAAAAACAGTATCAGATCTAATGGATATAGCAAACAGATTTGTAGATGAAGATGTGTGCAACAACAAATGGACACGGTCGCCAGAGGATGATAGAGGGAACAGATATGGAGGCCAAAGGAGAAGATCCCGCAATTACGACAACTATGGCTCTCATAGCCAAGTAGCCGCAGGATATAAGGACAATAGCTACCAAGGTAACGACCATAAAATCTCAGGATATCGTAGCTATGGAAAAAGAAGACTACAAAAAGTTTCAGCCAAGAGAATCCAGAGAGTACAACCCATCGCCAGAGGATATGTTAAATGGACCATGTCATATACACTTCGCATTTGTCGATGCAAAACGAGTATCCATACACGCGATGAAAGATTGCACAACGTTCTTGAAACTATAGGAAGCAGCGCTAAACAAGCAAGCCGAAGCAAAACGACAGGGATACGAAGGAAACACAAGCAACGCACCTGCAAATCAACAAGGAAACAATGGAGTCCCTCAGGTCAAGATCAGCCGAACCAGGGATGCAACGATGATGAAGGATATGTTCCATCTAAAGGGCACATCACAGCAATGATACAGCCAGTGCCCAAGTCGAACAAAGAGGAGAAAAGGATAACTCGACAAGTGAACCTCGCAATAACTTCACCCCCAGCAACAATGGAATATCTACACTGGTCAGAGCAACCCATAGAATTCAGCAGAGATGATCACCCAATAACAGTACCTCGGCCAGGAAATGCGCCTTTGGTACTCAAAGCCCAAATTGGGATGTACGATGTCGACAGAGTATTCATGGAGACAGGAAGTGGCATAAATCTTATATATGCAAAAACCCTACGAGCAATGCACATCTCATTAGAGTTTCTGAAACCAATTGATTGTTCCTTTCATGGAATAGTCCCAGGAAGCGCTAACTATCCACTTGGTCAAATAGCACTCAATGTTTGCTTTGGAAATAGGCAAAATTACAGAAGAGAGAAACTCGACTTCAAAGTCATGGACTGGCTATCACAATATCATGCGATCCTCGGGCGACCCGCGTTTTTGCGATTCATGGCAGTACCTCACTACACTTACCTAGTGCTAAAAATGCCAGGACCCAATGGAATTATTACAGTTAAAGAAAGCTTCAAGCTATCAGATCTATGCGACAAGGAATTTCACAAGATGGCCCAAAACTTTGGCATGATGGCAAGCTATGGAGAACCCAACTACAAAGCAAAAAGCGCGACTACAGGAGTTACACAGCAACTCGAAGGACAACCAACAGAGCCAGAAGTAAAGAAACCACGGGTACAGTCGTCAGAACAAGAGAAACCTACCAGAGAAGAAGAGAAGACTTAGGAGACATAGGCGACAAGACGAACAATAAGTAGAGTAGAAAAATAAGGTTGTAAAAGCCACGAGTTATTCTAGGGCAATACCCTCTAAGATCCAGAACACAGGTCATTGGCCGGATCTCTTGGGTACCCCTATGTATCTTACAATATAAGCATAAATAAAGACAAAAGTTCCTCTTATTCGAGTTTACACGTCTTTAAGCAAAAATTGCGGCAAACGCACCGAAATCCACAAAGGTAAAATGCTCTGAGAACAAAAATTCTGACAAAAGGAGTTAGAAAACAAAAACTCTCGCGTTCTACACACAAAAACATACAAATGTCACAACAGTGGCTGATCAGAACAATTAATAGATGGTACTTATATTTCGATTAGAGTCTTTATATTAGAGTTTATACTGCAGAAGTCACATGCTCAATCATAACAGTCTCTTTACGGTCATTGACGAGGTTCTAACCCGGCAATGCCCATGTTTCGGGGCTTTCGATTCATGGAGAGCATGTGGGCGCTTGGCGGATTCGACGGCTTCAGACAGAAACAGGGGGTGCACACGAATTTACCCAGGTTCGGCCCCCCGGAGGGTAAAGACCTACATCCTGCTTGTCTGATCTTGTATTGCTTGTATAGTTGGAGGTGTTACAATGGCGCTCAGATGCAATCTGGCGGAGGTGGAAGGAGATGGCGTGGCTAGCCTATGCGAGGTTGTTTTGTAGGCTATGCGAATCTGTCCAGAGATGGCGCTAGGGGTGCCCCTTGGTGGCTTTATATATGCAGCCATTTAGGGTTTACAAAGTCTCTTGCCTTCTACTCCAAGTCGGTGTGCTGGGCCTTGCGGGCTTCGTGTAACCTTCGAGCGGGCTTCTCCCCTGGACCGAAAACTAGGTAGGCGAATATCGAGGGCCTATTTGTAATTCCTTCGTCAGTCATTGATAGCTTTCAAAGATATATTCATTCAGATAAAATCTTTGTACTAAACAAGGGAAGATAAAAGACATGATTGCATAAATCAACATATGGATGGTTGGATCACAACAACTCAAATGCTTGCTTGAGATAGAGAGGAATAGGTTTACTGACTCAACATAAAAATAAAAGATATGCCCTTTGCAGAGGGAAGCAGGGATTTATCATGTGCTAGAGCTTTTTATTTATAAAACAGAGATAAAAATTGTTTTGGGAGGTGGTTGTTCCTGTCAATGAATGGCAATAGAGTTCTTGCTATCTTCCATACTAAACAAGTTGAGAGTGGTTCCGAGATATTGATAAAGATCATTTATATGCACTTTTTATAGTTTGGCACTCCTCCCAACCTTTCCTTTCACAAACCATGGTTAACTGAATCCTTCGGGTGCCTGCCAACATTCTCATACCATGGAGGAGTGCCTTTTTTTCTTTTTTTTAAAGTTATAATGGTCTGACCAGCTCCCTTGCAAAATTAGTGACGAGCAGATAGAGCATGCAAGTCAAGGGGTACTGAATTTAGTATGGAAGATAACAAACTCAACTACTACGTCCTCATAAGCTAAATATAGTGTCACAAAATGAGAAGTATTTTAAAGGTTTTGAAAGGTAGCACATGAAATTTACTTGGAATGGCTTGAAATGCCATCCATAGGAATTTATAATGGACTCTTTGGAGTAACTTGGTTTTTGGGAGTTGGAGGCACGAGAAGTATTCCCTCTCAGTACAGGTTTTTGGCTAGCAAGTCTGGGTAGCAAGCATAAGAGTTGAGTGAAACAAACAAACATACATGTGATAGAAAACAATCATACAAATCGTCCTTGGAAGTACAAATGATCTTAACTTGAGAATACTAAGCTTATGAGCCAATCAAGAAAGAAAGATAATGAAATAATGTATCTACATGTATTTCTCTCTTTTCTACTCAAGCCTCAAAGTATTGTTGCTACTGACCATTGCTAAGTTTGCCAAAACCAACTAGATTTACTTATGCTCCCAAAGTGATGCCAATACTAATCAACAAGATTGATCATATAACAGAAATTGCAAACTAGAATAAAGTATGCAGAAAGTAAATGATAAGATATCTCATTAATATTTCATAACCGCCACTCACACCAAGGGATGAATAGATAACCAACTAAAGGAGAGATACTTCCACACTGCAAACCATCCTATATAATAACTTCTCTACTCAAGATATGACTCTACTGAAAGGTAAAAGGGTAAAAGGTAATGATGTGATACCGTGGCACTCCCCCAAGCTTGGAACAAGCCAAGGGGATGCCAATACCGATGACGAATTACTCCTTCGGTGGTGGTGGTGAATCTTTAATAAGATTCTCAATCAGCTCCTTCAACTCATCAATCTTGTAGGTGAGATTACGAATCAACTCCGTATTGTGCTCAATACGGTTCATGAACCTATCGGACTGTGAATCCCAGCTCTTGGAGTTATTTCCACACTCTTCTTCACACTAAAAGCCTTCTTCCCCTGCTGACAAGGGTTAACTCGACAAATGTCCTAGATGAAGGACTTAGGATCGGGGAGATAGGGCGTTGGATGAACTCGAAGGTAAGGTTAGTCGAAATAGGTGTATATCGAAAGTAAACTTGGGTGTTCAACCTGACTTGCTTTCAATCTGGCCTCCACCGTCCCCTCCTAGCCCCTATATATAGGTGGCCAGGTCTCGAGGATCAGGTAGGGTCCGATATAGATTACAATATCGACATACGGTAAGAACTCGTATCTCGACTATCATTAGAATTAAGCCTAGATTAATGGGCCTTAGAGGTACTCAACTAATGGGCTCTATTAGCTATACCCTTGTCAGTAGCCCCTGAGATTCTACCAGAATTGCAGATTCGGGTTGAATCTCTAATCTTTAAATCTTCAACTTGATCAACTCTTCGATTTCTTCATATCTTCAAATCTTCGAATTGGTCTTTTGACTTATTTTTATGATAATATTTTGCAAGGGGTTTTGATGAATAAGCCTGACAACTCTGACGGATCAAGAGGTCAGTTAACTATCGGAATAGATACTTGCCACCTACTTCAAATTCAATCCCCTTGGATTTGAATTCGGGATACCGGTCAAACCCACTCTTTTGCCGCATTTAGGACTTACAAAGAATGAATCCCAGTGATTCTCAGGGTACCCAGTGCGTCCACCAGGATTTTTTTTGCGTTGTAGACACGGATACATACCAGCAGAGCGCATCTATGTGCGTATACTAGGCCACACAGGACGAATCCTGGGGTCTTACCTTCGTGATAAACCACGGCATTCGAGTTTCATTGCGATAACGTAACTCGAGAATCTCATGTCGCAGTCTCTTTTGACTGATAAAATATCGAAGAATTTAGAATTATATTAACTTCTCCCAAGTATCTCCCGATGGGAGTAGTCGCTCTATATTTTGTTGACTACGTAGTCGAAGTTTGCATGGTCGATTGACTCATAGATTTCTTCATCTTTATTGCTGATTGTCTTATTTTCTATCGGGTGCGCGCTCAGCGCTCCTGATGGGAGTAGCCCCCAAGGCTATGGTTGGATACTTGTAGTCAATCATAGGCTCAAATTGACTTCTTCTACCTGTTTTGTAAGCCCCCCGAGCCCAAGGCAAGGGTTTTTCATACCTTGTATGATACACTCTTTTTCCCTTTGTTATTATCATCTGCTATGTGCAGAATTTAACTCTGTTGTAAATATGTTTATGGGCCTTGCTATCACAGAGGCCCGTTAATATGTGCTTATAAATAAAGCACCTTTGGCGAGGGTAAAAACCCTAAACAGATTTCTCCTCCGCCGCATCGTCTTCTTTTCCATCTAGGGTTTCTTTTTCTTCCCACTTTTCCACATGGCTAGTGCAGATGGGTCCCGTCTAGACCTTGTCCCTCCGACGGCGCCGCGGGGTCGCGGCCGCCCCCGTGGCAGCAAAAACAAGATAGTTCCTGCTGCTATAGGATCATCGTCGTCCGCTCCGGCGAAGCGTCGTCCCGGCCGCCCTCCTGGTAGTAAGAATAAACCAAAGGTGACTGGCACCGCCCCAGGTCCAAGCGCTCCTCCTCCTAGTGCTTCTTCTGCTTCTCCCAAAATATATTCTTTCTTCTGCATCGCTGGCCCGCAGTACCGGGAGATTCAACGGCTGCCTCTAAAGTTTACTCAATTCATGGATGGGCGTGAATTGCGTGAAGCGATTCTGCGTGAACATTCTGGGGGAGGTACTCCCTACCAGGTTGAAGTCTGGTACGACAGCGCTGGCGAGCAATACTTCAAGGGTGGCTGGTCAGAGTTTGTGGATGACCACGACATCTAGCGAGGTTTCTTCATGACCTTCGACTTCCATATTGGCACGTCCAAGTTTGACGTGAGGATATATGATGTTACTCAATACCAGAAGGAGTACGAGGCTGAAGTACACTTCCACTAGAATCTTCGTTATGTAATCTCTTATTCTAGTTGCCTTGCTACCGTGCTATCTGTAATAAATACTCGTACTTGGCTTTGATGTTTTGTAATAGACCATGGGAACAAATCGTTGTTCCGAGGCATGCTTTATATTTATCGGGTTTTTATGAACCAATTATATTACTTTGAAGAATATCGGGTTGTTTGCACAACCTAGTAGTATAAAAGATCTCCGTATTGTGATAAAACTTTCTTTCGTACGACCCAAGGGTTGAAGCCCCTGAGCGGAGAAGTAAAATATTTGTACAATTTGTCAAGTTTAACCCAAGGAGCCCGACCTATGGCCTCATATTCTGGGTTCAGAGGGTTAAACTCGAGTTTACTGATACCACTAGTTTTCTTCTATGCGTAAAAACATCGTAGCTGCTCTGCATTCCATGGATTGCTCTCATCTTTTCCTGTCTTCTTATCTTGTAGTCGATAAGCTCCTCCTGGTATCACTTCTGTGATGATGTAAGGTCCCATCCAAGGGGACTCTAACTTTCCGTGGCTGTCCTGCCTGAGTCGTAAGACTAAATCTCCCACCATAAAGGATCATGGACGAACTCGACTACTATGGTAGTTCCGCAGGCTCTGTTGATACTGCGTGGCTTTTTCTAATGCTTTATCTCTTGCTTCGTCTAGTGCATCGATGTCGTCCTATAACGCTTCTATTGATGTTACCTCATCGTATGCCGTCAGTCTTGGAGCTTCGTGTGTAACTTCAACTGGAAGCACGGCTTCTGTGCCATGGACCAGGAAGAAAGGAGTTTCTTGAGTTGCTGCGTTAGGCGTGGTTCTTAAACTCCAAAGAACGGAGGGCAATTCATCTACCCAAGCGCTCTTGGCTTTCTCGAGAGGTGCTAAGAGCCTCTTTTTTATCCCATTGCATATTAGGCCATTGGCTTTTTTGACTTGCTGATGACCCACAAGTATAGGGGATCGCAACAGTCTTCGAGGGAAGTATTACCCAAATTTATTGATTCGACACAAGGGGAGCCAAAGAATATATGTAAGCCTTAACAAATGAGTTGTCAATTCACCTGCACCTGGAAACAGTCTCGCTCGCAGTGGTTTATCAGTAGCAACAGTTTTATAGTGGTGACAGTGGGAAAACAGTAACAGCAGCAGGAAAATAGCAGCAGTAAAAGTAACGGTTGTAAACAGTAGGAACAAATACTGTAGGCATAGGGATGGATAACGGGCGTTGCATGGATAAGATAATTCATGAAATCAATGAGATATAGGCATTGCAGATAAATAATGATAAAGCATCCTAGTACAAACAATCATAGGCATGTGTTCCGTATATAGTCGTACGTGCTCACAAGGAGAAACTTGCACGACATCTTTTGTCCCACCAGCCTGTTGCAGCAGGGCCTCAAGGGAAACTACTGGTAATTAAGGTACTCCTTTTAATAAAGTACCGGAGCAAAGCATTAGCACTCGGTGAACACATGTGATCCTCACATCATAGCCATCCCCTCCGGTTATCCCAATTTCTGTCACTTTGGGGCCTCGGGTTCCGGACAACAATATGTGTATACAACTTGTAGGTAAGACCATAAACAACAAGTATCATCATAGAAATAATAACATGTTCAGATCTGAAATCATGGCACTCGGGCCCAAAGTGACAAGCATTAAGCACAACAAGTTGCAACAATGTCATAGGCACTAAATAAAGATACTAGGCACTATGCCCTATCAATCTCATATCAAATTACATGAACAATCTCATCCAATCCCTACCATCCCCTCACCTACAGCGGGGGAATTACTCACACATGGATGGGGGAGTCATGGATGGTCGATGGAGGAGCGTCGGTGGTGATGGTGATGAAGATCTCCTCCGAATCCCCGTCCCGGCAGGGTGCCAGAACGGAGTCTTCTGGTTCCGAATCGCGGTTTCTGATGGCGGCGGCACAGCGGAAGTCTATCTGGAAAAAAACGCCGTCCCCCGATCTTAAGTCGTCAGGGGGTATATGTAGGCGAGAGGGGAGGTCGAGAGGCGGCCTGGAGCCACCTCACACAGGGGTGGCGCGGCCAGGGCTGGGCCGCGCCGCCCATGTGTGACGGCCCCTTGAGCCCCCTCTCCGTCTCGTATTCTGGCTCCGTGGGTCTTCTGGTGAAATATGATTTTTGGTGATTTTTCCCGAATTTTTACTGGAAGTTGAATTTCTGCACAAAACGAGACACCAGAGCAATTCTGCTGAAAACAGCGTCAGTCCGTGTTAGTTGTATTCAAAACACACAAATTAGAGGAGAAACAATAGCAAAAGTGTTCGGGAAAGTAGATACGTTTTGGACGTATCAACTCCCCCCAAGCTTAGCTATTTGCTTGTCCTCAAGCAATTCAGTTAACAACTGAGAGCGGTAAAAGAAACTTTCACGAACACATTTGCTCATATGATGTATATATACTAACCATGTGATCAAGTACTCAGGCAATTCATAATAAGAAATATGCAACTAATGTCACCTCATAGTCAAGCAATCTATGAAAGAGTGTCAATGCACTAATAACAAGTAACACGTGCATGAGAAGCTACAAGATTGTAATAAGCATAAATGATATGAAAGAGTGGTATCCCGCTTGCCTTTATTTGTAGAGCAAAACATAAATGCTGAGGCACCTCTGAAGTCCAAGGGAAGACTAGAAGTAGAAATATCAAAGATTCAAGCATCAAAGTTATACCACAATTAACCGTGTTCTGGGACAAGCACATTATACTAAGAATAACAGCTATGCTCTCAAGAAGTGCTTAAAGTTAGAAGATGGTGACTCAACATAAAAGTAAATGAATGGCCCTTCGCAGAGGGAAGCAGGGATTTAACATGTGCTAGAGCTTTTCATTTGTAAAACAGAGATAAAAGTTTCTTTTGAGAGGTGGTTGTTCTATGTCAACGACTGGCAATGGGGACTTACTATCTTCCATAATAAACAAGTGAGAGCGGTTCCGAGTTCTTTGAAATTTGGCACATTGGTGCTCTTTTATAAAGCTTTGGCACTCCTCCCCACCTTTTTCCTTTCTCAAACCATGGCTAACCGATTCCATCGGGTGCCCACCAACTTTCACATTCCTTTGGAGGAGTGCCTTTTTTTCTTTCTTTTAGAATTAAGATTATAATGGTCTGACCAGCTCTCATGCAAAATTAATGACGAGCAGATGAAGCTGCCTAGTCGAGGGGTACTTAATTTAATATGGAAGATAGCAATTCCGACCACTACGTCCCCATGAGCTAAAAACTGTGGCACAAAAATGAGAAGTAGTTGAAAGTTTTGAAAGGTAGCACATGAAAATTTACTTGGAACGGCTTACAAATACCATGCATAGGAATTTATAGTGGACTCTTTGGAAGACTTGGTTTTTGGTAATTGGATGCACGAGTAGAGCTCATACTCGGTACAAGTGAAGGCTAGCAAAAGACTGGGAAGCGACAATCGAGAGAGCAATAACTATCATAATCATGCTTGCGACAAAACAAAATTAATATAGGCATAAAAATGATACAAGAACTCTGAGGCAATTTAGATCATCGAGGCTTAATTGACTTTTTGTTCAGTCATATGCATGCTTGAGCATGTGCCAAGTCGATTCAAATGAAGCTTTCAGAGGTGGATACCACAATATCATACCATACTATGAATAAAACAATGCATGCAAGCGTCTACATGACATGCTACAGGCTAGTAGTAAATTGAAACTAATCATATGAAAGCAAGAACTACAAAGCATCCATTAGATGACATATACCTTACATGAACTGACTAAGCATGTCCACATAGATGAGTATATGTACAAAAATGAAAACAAACAGAGTTCATACCAGCCTCTTACCACCCCTCGGATTGTCATATGTCGTCATTATTGCTCTTCACTTGTGTGGCTTGAATAATATAAGGTGAATACCAAGCTCCAATAGAGTAATGGAAAACTGAACTCTGCAACAAACTTTACAAAACCAAAGAAGAACAACAAATATTTTTGGAGTTTTCGATTTTTGAAAGCAAAAGCGGAAGGAAATAGCAAACAAAGCAAAATATTTTTTTTTTGATTTTTCAAATAGCAAACCGAAAATAGCAACTAAAGCAAACCAAAGGTAGAAAACTAAAGAGCCAAATAGAGAGAAACCACGGAAATATTTTTGGTCTTTTTGTGTTTTGGAAAGCAGAAGTAAGAACTAGAACAATAAAGAAAGTGAAACATGAATATACAAAGGTCCGACAGAATATGATATGTAGATGAGTGAATCATCGGCGTACCTCCCCCCAAGCTTGGGCTTTTGGCCTAAGTGGAGATCAATCCCAACTTGGCCAACTCTGCCATGAGGTGGCGTCTCCATAGTGTGATGAAGAAGCACCATCGTCCTGATATGAGTTTGAGGACTCCCCGGAGTGGTACGTGGTGAAGTGATAGGGCGGCTCCTCCTCTTGCTCCTGGACCACCACGCCGTGTTGGACGTTGAAACCAAGCAGCCTAAGCTGATCGTCCAACTCCACCTTCGTGCGCGACCATGGCTTCACGTGAATGCTGAACAAGTTAGGCTGAGGCAAGGGAATTTCCCTTTCCTCTCCATCAGTGAATAACATCCTGTAAACTAATTTCCCTGCACAAGAGTTAACAGTAACAAAATGATGGAGTTTCATAGCAGCAAGATCAAGCCTCTGTGGAGCCAACAATACATCATTAGGAGCAATAGAAAGTCCTAGCTCAGCAACAATGCGCGCGACAATAATACCTCCATAAATAGGTCCCCTAGCGGCTAGGCGACGAGCAATAACAGCACCAAGGTTATACTTCCTACCAACATCAAGAGCGGTAGCTAGAAAAGCTAAATGATAGTTGGAGATATTGCTAGTGTTTTCTCTACCCAGTACACTAGTTGCAAGATAGTAAGTAAAATATCTAATAGCTGGGAGCTGAATATTTCTTATCTTGCCACGCTGTGCGTTGCGGTCATCATCATTGGTCACCCCTCGGTAAAGCTCCAATAAATCAGCGGGGTGATTTTGTATCTTCTGGGCCGTTCCAAACATGGGAATACCTAAAATAGAACAAAACCTCCCCAAAGACATGGTGATAGACTTATCATCAATCTTAAATGCAACAGAAGGGTTGTAATGAGAGTTAATAAATTTAAAACTTTCAACGAAAGTCTTTGTAAGCAAAGCATATTGGTCTCTTTCATCCGCCACATAATCTGTCAACCCAACCCTGTTAATAAGGAGCAAGAAATCATCAAGAATCCCTGCATCACTCAAGAAGTTAAAACAAGGGAAGGCGGATGGATGTGCATCTCCATCATCCCCTTCTGGGTTCGGTGACATGAGATCCTCATTATAGGATATCCTATATTGAGTGGTGGATCTTGAGGGCCTTGATGACCTTGGTGCATCACTTTCAAACACTTCTCCATATGTGAAGTTGGCCATCTCCTTCTCTGAAATTTTTCAACAAACTCATAAAAAGTGATTTAAAGACAAGCAAGTGTAGGAAACTACTATAGTGAGTCACTAGAGAGCTATCATGCATCAAAATAATCCTTCTAAACAATAGAACAAGCATGCATACTCATTTATACTGTCACCTACAATGCTAAAATACTCAAGGAATACTTTACCAAAATAAAATCTACTTGGACAAGTGGAGGAGTCACATACCGGAGAACAAATGATCCAAGTTTCAGCAAAAATGTTGGGCTGAACAAGGAGATCGAAAATTCCAGGTGAAGGACAGCAAAAACTCGAGCTTGAGAAAATGGGTCGGTGTTTTTCGGGAGAGAGAAAGAGCAGGGGAAAAAGAGATGAGTGAGTGGCCTGGTGGGGCCCCCTCACACATGGGTGGCGCGGCCAGGGCTGGGCCACGCCACCTGTGTGTGAGGTGGCATGGCTGCCCCACCTGGTGCCTCCCAGGTGTCTCCCTGCCCCATTTTTGACATAAAAATTTATAAAGAATTTTCTGGAATTTTTCGAGAAACTTTATTTTCGAGGATTTTTCAGAAATTGGCATATCGATAAAACTCAGGAAAAACGAGGATGAAAAGATTTCAAGCAAATCAAAACTAAACATGCAGCAACCTTGAGATACTCTTAATCATACAACTAAACTGAAGGAATAAAATTTGATGAAAGTAAATACAAGTGAGGTGGAGTGGATGCGGTGAAAACGAAGTTTCATTCATATAAAATCACTTTGTTAACAAGGTTGATCAAGTCTTGTTACCAAACTAACTTTGTATGAGGCAAAACTTTGCATATCACTTAATGCTTATGTTACCTCAACTTTGATAGGTATAGTCCCAACCATAACAATTTGACATTCTTCCTTGGGCTTTCGCTCTGAACAAATAATTTGACCAACTTTGATGGTCTCAACATGCTTGATTGAATTTAGAGCATTCCTCTTATCAATCTTCTTGGGAAAATAAACCGTATATTCTTTATCATTAACATTAAAAGTGACTTTTCCTTGATTGCAATTGATAACAGCACCTGCAGTGTTTAGAAAAGGTCTCCCAAGAATAATAGACATGTTATCATCTTCAGGCATTTCTAACACAACAAAATCAGTTAATATTAAACAGTTGTTAGCAACTTGAACAGGAACATTCTCACATATACCAATAGGAATAGTAGTAGACTTATCAGCCATCTACAAGGATATATCAGTTGAAACCAGTTTTTCTAAATCAAGTCTCTTATAAAGAGAAAAAGGCATTACACTAACTCCAGCTCCCAAATCACATAAAGCAGTTCTAACATAGTTATTTTTAATGGAGCAAGGAATAGTGGGTATACCTGGATCTCCAAGCTTCTCTGGAACTTTACCATCAAAAGAATAGTTAGCAAGTAAAGTGGAAATTTCCTCACTAGGAATTTTCCTTTTGTTAGTGACAATATCTTTCATATACTTTGCATAAGGAGGCATTCTAATAGCATCAGTCAAAGGAATTTGCAAAAATAAAGGTCTCATCCATTCACAAAACCTGTTGTAGTGTTCTTCTTCCTTGGACTTGTGTTTCTTACTAGGAAAAGGCATTGGCTTCTGTACCCAAGGTTCCCTCTCCTTACCATGCTTGTTGGCAATGAAGTCTTCTTTGGTGTACTTTGCATTTTTATCACTCTTTTCCGGTTCTTCTTCAACTTCTTCTTTATCTTCTTCTTTATCATCTCCTTTATCATCTCCTAGTTCTGTTTCAGCATCAGAGATAGAAACACTGTTAGGATCTTTACCTGCATCAGAAGATTCTACGGTTGTTTTATGCTTCTTCTTCTTCTTGGGAGGAATATCATCACTTGAAGTGCGTTGAGAATCTTGCTCAACCCTCTTAGGATGTCCTTCAGGATATAATGGGTCTTGAGTAGCAGCACCACTTCTTGTGCGTATTTCACATGCTTGCTTTTCTCTTGCAGCATTAACCAGCAGGTCTTGCTGCACCTTGGTAAGCTGATCAATTTGTGTTTGAATCATTTGAAAATGTTTAGCAAGTATCTTCACATCATTGGCGGTTCTCTCCACAATATCCTGCATCTTGTTAATAACTCTAGAATTCTCCAACAGATGATTATGCACCATTCTATTAAAGTTTTCTTGCTTAACAATAAAATTATCAAACTCATCTAAGCATTGTTCAGGAGGTTTAGTGTAAGGAATATCTCTTTCATCAAAGCGCTGGAGAGAATGTACCTCAATAGTAGATGAGCGAGGGATTGGCTTACATAATTCTTCAATAGGAGGTAAATTCTTCACATCTTCGGCCTTAATACCTTTGTCCTTAAGAGCTTTCTTAGCCTCCTTCATAACTTCATCATTTAATTCAATCATCCCTCTTTTCTTCGGTGTGGGATCTGTAGATGGCGCAGGAGTGGGTGCTGGTGTTGGCTCAACTAAAATCCAATCATCATGATTTCGGCTTATTTTGGCCATTAACTCCTCTGCTTCAGCCGGAGTTCTTTCCTTGAAAACACAACCAGCACAACTATCCAAATATGACTTAGATTCATCCGTTAGTCCATTATAAAATATATCAAGGAGTTAATTTTTGGGCAATGGTTCTTTAGGCAAAGCTCTAATTAAAGAACAAAACCTTGTCCAAGATTCAGGTAATTTCTCTTCTTTTCCCTGTTCAAAATCAAAGATTTTCTGCACAGCAGCATGTTGAGCACTAGCAGGAAAATATTTCTGAAAGAAAGCATTAACCAAAGCAATAGGACTAGTAAGAGATCCAGGAGACAAGCTATTAAACCAAGTTTTAGCAGCATCTTTCAACGAGAAAGGAAAAATCTTAGCAACAAAATAAGTGCGGAGCTTAATATCATCAGAAAACAAATTACTCAAAGTAGACAGCTCATTCATGTGCTCCATAGCACTCTCATCTTTAGTACCACAAAAAGGAGTTTTCTCAACAATAGATATGTAAGATAAATCCAAAGAGAAATCATAATCCTTGTCTCTAATATTTATAGGAGAAGCAGCAAACTTAGGATCAGGAGACAGATTATATCTAACAGAACGTCTAGCAAGAAGTTCTTTAACATTACCTGCATCACGAGCAGCACGTGCTTCTGCAATAAAATCATCATTAAGCTCAATATAAGCATCATCATCATAATCATCACTAGGACATTCCCTAGACTCACGTGAACTAACAGGTGTAACAGTGGTGTTTCCCAACTTAGCTCTAGCAATAGTAGCCTCTAAAAAGGAACCTAGTGAACCTCTCTCATCAAGCACAGTAGAAGCATCATCTAAATTATCAGTGGCACTTTCAATCTCAGCAGAAGTAGTAGCAGTAACGTGTGGGTGTGGTGGTGTAAGCAACTTACTCATAACAGAAGGTGAATCAAGAGCAACAGAGGTGTTGAGAGTCGTACCTCTTCTTGTAGTGGATGGCAATATAGGAACCTTTCCATCACGAGGTTTACCCATGATGAAAGGATTGCAGCGAACAATATGAATACCAAGTGAACTTACAGATAAAGCTATGGTCCCCGGCAACGGCGCCAGAAAATAGTCTTGATGACCCACAAGTATAGGGGATCGCAACAGTCTTCGAGGGAAGTATTACCCAAATTTATTGATTCGACACAAGGGGAGCCAAAGAATATATGTAAGCCTTAACAAATGAGTTGTCAATTCACCTGCACCTGGAAACAGTCTCGCTCACAGTGGTTTATCAGTAGCAACAGTTTTATAGTGGTGACAGTGGGAAAACAGTAACAGCAGCAGGAAAATAGCAGCAGTAAAAGTAACGGTTGTAAACAGTAGGAACAAATACTGTAGGCATAGGGATGGATAACGGGCGTTGCATGGATAAGATAATTCATGAAATCAATGAGATATAGGCATTGCAGATAAATAATGATAAAGCATCCTAGTACAAACAATCATAGGCATGTGTTCCGTATATAGTCGTACGTGCTCACAAGGAGAAACTTGCACGACATCTTTTGTCCCACCAGCCTGTTGCAGCAGGGCCTCAAGGGAAACTACTAGTAATTAAGGTACTCCTTTTAATAAAGTACCGGAGCAAAGCATTAGCACTCGGTGAACACATGTGATCCTCACATCATAGCCATCCCCTCCGGTTATCCCAATTTCTGTCACTTTGGGGCCTCGGGTTCCGGACAACAATATGTGTATACAACTTGTAGGTAAGACCATAAACAACAAGTATCATCATAGAAATAATAACATGTTCAGATCTGAAATCATGGCACTCGGGCCCAAAGTGACAAGCATTAAGCACAACAAGTTGCAACAATGTCATAGGCACTAAATAAAGATACTAGGCACTATGCCCTATCAATCTCATATCAAATTACATGAACAATCTCATCCAATCCCTACCATCCCCTCACCTACAGCGGGGGAATTACTCACACATGGATGGGGGAGTCATGGATGGTCGATGGAGGAGCGTCGGTGGTGATGGTGATGAAGATCTCCTCCGAATCCCCGTCCCGGCAGGGTGCCAGAACGGAGTCTTCTGGTTCCGAATCGCGGTTTCTGATGGCGGCGGCGCAGCGGAAGTCTATCTGGAAAAAAACGCCATCCCCCGATCTTAAGTCGTCAGGGGGTATATGTAGGCGAGAGGGGAGGTCGAGAGGCGGCCTGGAGCCACCTCACACAGGGGTGGCGCGGCCAGGGCTGGGCCGCGCCGCCCATGTGTGACGGCCCCTCGAGCCCCCTCTCCGTCTCGTATTCTGGCTCCGTGGGTCTTCTGGTGAAATATGATTTTTGGTGATTTTTCCCGAATTTTTACTGGAAGTTGAATTTCTGCACAAAACGAGACACCAGAGCAATTCTGCTGAAAACAGCGTCAGTCCGTGTTAGTTGTATTCAAAACACACAAATTAGAGGAGAAACAATAGCAAAAGTGTTCGGGAAAGTAGATACGTTTTGGACGTATCACTTGCCCATTTGTCTTCGGGTGTGCTACGGATGCGAATTAGAGCTTGATTCCCAATCCTTCGCAGTAACTCTTGAATTCCTTTAAAGTGAAGTTTGTCCCGTTGTCCGTGATGATGCTATATGGTACACCAAAGCGGAACACTATTGACTTAATGAAATTGATTGCTGCTGTCGAATCTTGAGTTGTTACCGGGGCTGCTTCCACCCACTTGGTAAATTTGTCGACTGCTACTAGCATGTAAACGTGCCCTCCTGGCCAGGATTTGTGCAGCTTTCCTACCATATCGAGACCCCATTGTGCAAAGGGCCAGGATAATGGTATTGGTTGTAACTCTGCTGCTGGCGCATCTGGTCGAGATGTGAATCTTTGACATGCTTCACACTTCCGAACTATATCTTTCGCGTCTTCAATGGCTGTTAGCCAATAAAATCCTGCTCAGAACGCTTTTGCTGCTATGGCCCTGCTGCTAGCATGATGGTCACATACTTCGGCGTGTATATCTTTTAATATTACTCGCCCTTCTTGAGGTGTTGCGCAACGTTGCAAAACACCAGTTATGCTCTTTTTGTATAATTTCCCTTGCAACATGACAAATGCTTTTGATCGTCGAGTTATTCTCTTGGCTTCCACTGCATCTTCTGGTAATTGCTTATTTATCATGTATGCGAGATATGGCTGCATCCAGGTTTCTTCTATCATCATGACTTCTTCGGGTTTCGGCGCAGCCCCCAAGCCTGCTGCAGTAGTCGAACCTTTCCACTATTTCCTCCCAGAAGACTCCAGATGGCACGGGCAAACACTATGACCCGATATTTGCTAAATTGTCGGCTTCTTCATTGCTATTTCTGCTGATGTGCGAGACTTCGCATCCATCGAATGTTCCTTCGAGATAGTGATATAAGTTCTTGTAGGCCATCATATTGTCATTGATTGTGTCGCACCTGTTCATAACTTGTTGGACGACAAGGTTTGAATCCCCAAATATTTTTAGGCGAGTTGCTCCACATGCTTTGGCCATCTTCATTCCATGCAACAAAGCCTCGTATTCTACTTCATTATTAGAGGCCTGCGGAAAACTCATCCTTAAAACGTACTTCAGTTTGTTTCCATGCGGCGATATCAAGATTACTCCTGCGCCTGCGCCTTGGACTCTCTTAGAACCATCGAAGTACATTGTCCAGACACTCGATAAATCTAGCAGTCCCGTGCTCTACAGCTCCAGCCATTTTGCTGTGAAATCTGGCAAGATTTGTGACTTGATCACCTTCCTTTTTTCATATGTGATGTCCATGGGAGATAATTCGATTCCCCACAAAGAGACATGTCCTGTTGCTAAAGGATTGTTCAATATGTTCGATAGTGGCACTTCATTGACCACTATAATTGGGTGCACTACAAAGTATTGTCGTAATTTTCGTGCTATTGTAAAAACACTATATGCAAGCTTTTGATAATGCGGGTACCTCTGTTTTGTCAGAGATAGTACTTCACTGATGAAATATACCGGTCTCTGGACGCCGTGGGCTTTTCCTTCTTCACTTCTTTCGACTACTAGTACTGTACTCACCACCTGATGGGTTGCAGTGATGTAGAGTAGTAGTGGCTCTTTTTCTTTTGGTGCGACCAGCACTGGTGACATGGAGAGCACTTTTTTCAACTGCGCAAAAGCTGCGTCTGCTTCTACTGTCCATTCAAATTTATCATCTGACTTTTTCATAAGTGCATAGAAAGGGAGCGCCTTTTCACCCAATCGAGCAACAAAACGACTTAGTGCCGCGACGCGTCCTGTGAGCTTCTGTACGTCGTGTAGTTTCGTGGTTTTCCTCATTGTTAAAATTCCTTAGATCTTCTCTGGGTTCGCCTCTATTCCCCGTGCTGACACCAGGAACCCTAAGAGTTGTCCTGCCGATACGCCGAAGGAACACTTTGTCGGGTTAAGCTTAAGCTTGTACCTGCTCAGGTTGTCGAAGGTTTTTGCCAAGTCGCTGATAAGGGATTCCTCCTCTCTTGTAGTGATGACTACATCATCAATGTAGACTTGGATGTTGCACCCTATCTGGCCCCCGAGGCAATTTTGCATCATCCGTTGATAAGTTGCTCCTACATTTTTTAGGCCGAATGGCATTACTTGATAGCAAAACACCCCATACGGTGTGATGAAGGCTGTCTTTTCTTTGTCTTGTTTTTTCAACTTGATCTGGTTGTAGCCAGAATATGCGTCCAAAAAGGAAAGCCTTGCGCATCCCACTGTTGAATAAATTATCTGATCGATGCGGGGTAGAGGGAAGGGATCCTTTGGACAATGCTTATTGAGAGATGTGTAGTCGACACATACTCTTTGTACGTCTATGTTTTTCTTGGGTACGATGACTGGATTGGATACCCAACTCAAGGTTTTTATTTCTCTGATAAATCTGGTGTTTTCTAGCCTGTGCAATTCTGATGCTATCGCCTTCATTTTGGGTTCATCGAATCTTCGCAATGGCTGCTTGACTGGCTGCTTTAGGATCTACATTTAATGCGTGCTTGAAGAGTTCCCTGGGAACCTCTGGCATGTCTGAAGGACACCAGGCGAAGATTTCCTAGCGCTCACGGAGGAACTCAATGAGCACGCTTTCCTATGTGGGATCCAAGTTTACCGTAATCGATGTTGTCTTGTTTGGGTCCGTGGGGTGGACCTGGATTTTCTTCGAGTCCTGAGTTGTGTCGAAAGCCTGATCTGGCAGGGATCATCCAACATCAGGTAGCACATTATGATCGGTTTCTCCTTTCAGCCTCTCATATTCTGCTGTCATGCCGAAGGTTTGCGCCATTCTATTGAATTCTCTGTCGAAAATGTTGGCTACTTCGAAGCTCCCTTGCACTGTAATTGTTCCTTTGGGTCCTAGGATTTTTAGCGTAAGATACGCGTAATGAGGTACTGCCATGAACTTTGCGAATGTTGGGTGCCCTAGGATTGCGTGGTACTGTGATGGCCAGTCCATAACTTCAAATTCCAACTTCTCTCTGTGATAGTTGCTGCTACCGCCGAAGCAGACGTCGAGTTCTATTTTCCCCAGAGGGTGATTTGCGGCTCCTGGTTCTATTCCATGGAAGGAGCAATTTATTGGCTTCAGGCTTGATAGTGAGATACACATTGCCTTCAGGGTTCTAGCATATATTAGGTTTATGCCACTCCCTGCATCCATAAACACTCTCCTGATGTTGTACCCTCCTATTTGCGCCTTTAACACCATTGGTGAGTGGCCCGGCCTAGGAACTTTCCTTGGGTGATCTTCTCTGCTGAACTTAACTGGTTGATCTGACCACCACAAGTACTCTGTGGTGGCTGGTGGTGATGATATTGCTAGGTTTACTTGCCTGGATATGCTCTTTCGCTCTTTCTTTGACTTAGGCACCGGTTGAATCATTGCTGACAAGGGTATAGCTAATAGAGCCCATTAGTTGAGTACCCCTGAGGCCTGTTAAGCTAGGCTTAATTGTAATGATAGTCGAGATACGAGTTCTTACCGTATGTCGATATTGTAATCTGTATCAGACCCTACCCGATCCTCGAGACCTGGCCACCTATATATAGGGGCCAGGAGGGGACGGTGGAGGCCAGATTGAAAGCAAGCCAGGTTGATCACCCAAGTTTACTTTCGATATACACCTATTTCGACTAACCTTACCTTCGAGTTCATCCAACGCCCTATCTCCCCGATCCTAAGTCCTTCATCTAGGACATTTGTCGAGTTAACCCTCATCAATTGGCACCGACCGTGGGGACCTGGGCGTTGGAACCATGAATTCGACGGCTTTTTCGCTTTTAGCCAATGATACGTCTCAAACGTATCTATAATTTTTTATGCTCCATGCTTGTTTCTACACCATTTGCCTATTGTTTCGTTACACTTAGTGGCACTTTTATACATTTTCTGGAACTAACCTATTAACGAAGTGCCACAGTGCCAGTTTCCTGTTTTCTGCTGTTTTTGTGTTTCAGAAGTGATACACAGGAAATATTCTCGGAATTGGACGAAACAAGTTCCTGAAGACTTATATCACGGGGAAGCTTCCAGACATCCGAAGAAGAGACGGAGGAGGGCCACGTGGGCCCCACACGCACAGGCGGCGCGGCCAGGCCCCTGGCCGCGCCACCCCTGTGTGAGGGGGCCTGGTCCCTCCTCTGACATCGCCCCTTCGCCTATAAAGACCCCCCGACGAGAAAAACCTAAGGGCCCGATCAGTTTTCCAGAATACATCGCGATCCGCCGCCGCCGTCGACCCGAAGATCGGGAGGGTCCAGAAGCTCTTCCCGGCACCCTGCCGGAGAGGGGAATCGCCACCGGATGTCTTCTTCATCGCCATGCTTGCCTCCGGAGCGATGAGTGAGTAGTCTACCTTGGACTATGGGTCCATAGCAGTAGCTAGATGGTTGTCTTCTCCACCATGTGCTTCATGTTTAGATCTCATGAGCTGCCCTACATGATTGAGATCACCGTTATGTAATTCTATGATGTTGGTTTGTTGGGATCCGATGAATATTGGTGTTTATGATTAAGTTGCTGTACTGAATTATATCTTTTGTTATCTCTATGTTGTTTATGATCTTGCATGCTCTCCGTTGTTAGTAGCTATCTTGGCCGAGTAGTTGCTAGTGACTCCAAGAGGGGGTATTTATGCTCGATAGTGGGTTCATGTCTCTATTTCACCTGGGGGAGTGACAGAAACCTCTAAGGTGGTAGATGTGCTATTGCTACTAGGGAGAAAACAACATTCATATGCTCAAGGGCATATGCTTTGTTTACATTACACACTTTGCTTAATGCAATTATCTGTTGTTCGCAACTTAATACTTCTAGGGTGTTCGGATGATATCCCCGGGAGTGGATTATTAGTCATAGATGCAGTTGGATGGCGGTCTATGTATTTTGTTGTAATGCCCAGAGTAAATCTCATAGTGATCTTCTTGACATATCACGTTATCTTTATTCTATCAATTGCCCAACTGTAATTTGTTTACCCAGCATGTTATTTTATCTATGGAGAGACACCACTAGTGAACTGTGGACCCCGGTCCTATTTTAATCATATTGCAATCACCTGTTTACTTTTCCCGCACTGTTTACTTTACTCGCACATTACTACTGTTTTCCACTCGATACACTCATAACCTTTGTTTCAAGCAAACCGGTGAGATTGACAACCTCATCGCAAGTTGGGAACAAAGTACTTGCTTGTGTGTGTGCAGGTTCCACAACACCTTCAGTCGTCATCGTCTCCCTTCTCCTATTCGATAAACCTTAGTTTCTTAATTGAGGGAAAACTTGCTGCTACACTCATCATACCTTCCTCTTGGGGTTCCCAACGGGCTGGTCATTCACCACGCACAAGGACAGTTTGCTCCCACATCAACTTGGAGTAGCAGCTATTTTTCTGGCGCCGTTGCCGGGGAGGAAGAGAGAAGACTTCTGCGAGGGGAGTTCTTCGTACACACATTCTTTACTTTGTTATTTGTTTTGCTTTACTTTATTTTATTTTACCTGCATTGCTTTATATCAAAAACCCAAAAAAATTAGAATCCTTGGTAGTTGTTATTTCTTTGCTTTTAGTTTATCATGTCTAGTTTAGTTGCTACTACTATGTCCCCCAAGGACATGATCTTTACCTTTAAGCAGAAAGATGAGGAAAGCTTTAAAGAAGCTTGGTCTAGAATTTATGATTGGCATGGAAAAACTGAACCTAAAATGACTTTGAGTTTGCTTCTTAGTAGCTTTTACTTTGGACTTTCTCTTCGTTATAGATATGCTTTGGATGCTACTGCAGAAGGAGATTTCCTTCATTGTGATGGAGATCAAGCCTTCAATATTATTAAAAAGTTGATTACAATTTATAGCATGCCAACCTATTTTGATTCCTCTCTTGTGAGCATTTTTAATAGACTTAATACTCTTGAGACTCACACTGCTAGTTTGAGTTCTTGCTACAATACTTTGCGCCAGCATTTTGATTATGTGCCAACAAATATTGAACCTTCAAGCTGGTATCCTACAATAAAAATCACCATTAGTGGTGAAACTTTTCATGCTCGTTGTGATATTATGTCTGAATTTTGTCTCATGCCAAAGGATGTTTATGAATCTTTGAGCCTTTGGAAGCTTTCTGAGGGAGGAGAAGAAATTTTTCTTACTAACAATGCCACCATATCTCCCCTTGGAATAGCTGAAGGAGTCTTTACAAAAATCCTAGGAAGAATGATATCTACTGATTATCTTGTTATTGAATGTGTAGGAAAAGGACAAATCACACTTGGAAGATCCATTCTGAAGCTCCTTGGCGCCGTTATCGATGTGGGAAAAGGCAATATAACATTTACTACTCCACCTTGCAATAACCATGTCTTTCCTAGAGTCAAGAGCAAAGGTAAGAAAGGGAGACGTAAGGCATGTGCTGATCCTAGCACTTCATCACTTGATATTACTTGATTCGCACTTTTCTGCGCCTAGCTCAAAGGCGTTAAAGAAAAGCACTCTTGGGAGATAACCCATTGTTTACTTTTCAGTACTTTTTCTTTTATTTGAGTCTTGGAAGTCATTACTACTGTAATGACCGCTCCTTATCTTGTTTATTTCGTTTTTGTGCCAAGAGAAGCCTCTAATTTGAGTGAGGTAAAGATTTGGGGATGTTGCTGTCCTGAAACTATTTTCGGTGCTGCACCGTAAAAATTCGTGCAAATTCTCTGTATATCTTTTGGACCTGCGATTTCTTGTGCATATGCCCCAGGTTATATCCAAACTTTTCTTAGTTGAACACTTTTTGATTTGAGCAACGGAAAATCCCTCAAAAATTCGTCCTTTGTCAGCTGTTCAGTTTTGACAGATTTCTGCCAATATTTGTTTTTGCCACTTTATCGCTTTCTTTTGAGTTCTTTTTTATCATGGAACTCTTGTGGAAGTTGCTACAGTAGTATATACTTTATATGTGGTGGTTTTGGGTTGAAACCTGAAGCTAAAAGAGGTTGAATATATTTTATGCTTACACTAATGTTGCTAATAGAATTGTGTTTAGTTTTGTATGAAGGAAGTTTTCAAGTGTAGGGATTGGAGAATGATGAGATGAGTTGAAGAATGGACAAAAGCTCAAGCTTGGGGATGCCCATGCATCACCCCAAGAAATATCCAAGAAGTACAAGCGTCAAAGCTTGGGGATGCCCCCGAGGCACCCCTTCTTCATCGGCAAAAATCAGGTCACCTTTCAAAACACTATATTTTTATTGCTTCATGCACTATGTGTTTTTCTTGGAGCGTCAGTTGTTTTAGTTTTCTTAGTTTGTTTAGTTTGTTTGTTTTCTGCAATAAATGGTTGGACTCCAACAAATTTCCTTTGGAGGTGATGTACTCGTTTTCATTTGCAAAGAACGCTCTAGTTTTCACTCTTATCGTTTATCGAGCGTTCTACTTTTTCTGCTACTGCTTTTGGTTTTCGTTTTCGCCTTGATTTGCGTTCAGATCTTGTCATATCTTTTCATCAAGGTGTATTTTTGCCTCTGATCTTCATTGGTTTTCATCAAAAGAGGTGTTTATAAAAATTTCAAATGGTGTTGGAAAAGAGAAAAAGCTTTGTGCAAAATAGTGGTACAAGAAGGAGCTTGTGTAGACTGCGGCTTAGGCTTTTTCATGTCTTGCTTGATGTTTTTTTGATAGTATGCTTAGTGGTTTTGCTGTAGCATGACTTGTCTCAAATAACTGAGATTGCTTAATGAGCCTGTGAAAAAATCATGCGTTGTTTTTATTGTATGGAAGCATTATTTTGGTTTTCTCCTTGATGCTTTATTTGGGTTGACTTGGCGCATGCTCACACATGTTAGACTCTTACAAAGTCGCCATTAGCCTTCATGATCATTTAGTTTTTGACTTTTGATGCCATCGTATGCTTCTTTTAATGTCGCTTTGTCGCTTTGCATGATTATGGCCATTATTGCTCTCTTAGTTGGTCGCTCCCAATCTTTTGCTAGCCCTCGCCCTGTACTGAGTATGAGCTCTACTCGTTCATCCAACTCCCAAAAGCCAAAGTTTGCCATTGTGTCCACCATACATACCTACTAGCAATTTGCTATTCCAAGTAAATTTGACTTGCTTTTATTTTCTCTTCAAATTAAACTCTTACCAGTGTTATGCGAAATTCGGTCAGTAAAGCTCTCACGAACCGGAAGACACACTTTACTTTTTCCTGTTCTTAAAAATTTGACATTGTGGTCTCTTATGCTGAGTTGTTATGCTTGCAAGTTGTAAGTTGGATTCTAGCCCAGCCATGCTGTCATGGGGCAAGCTTTCAACATTGCACTTCTTTTTGAGTTGATATCGTGATCTTTTGTTTATGGATAACCGCGGTGTGAAATGAATTGGGAATCTTGTAAGGATCATGGAGTTTTTATATGTGTTAGGGAAACGCCGGGCCGCCAATCTAAGCCATGCATAATTCATGGTGGAAATTTGCAGCATACCCATGGTGAACATTCGACGACGCATCTCATAATAAAAAGCTAAACAATATAGCAAATAAAAGAGATGTCGAGGTGTTCATTGTCTGCTTGTCCTGTCATTTTGGTGTGGGCTTGTTCCATGTCATCGGGCACGGAGGTACCCCATTGGCGGTTCTCAATGATATGCATACACTTACAATGACAAGAGCCTTGCTTGGGACTCTAAGTAGAGTAGCATGGTTTGGGTACTCGTATTCACGGGACACGAGGTTTTCAACTTATGATTTGTCAAGCATATGCATCATAATTGTTCTCGCATTAACTTTAACCATTCAAGATGCTTATGATGGGGGCAATGAGAGCTCAAAGCCGGTAAGTACCATAATTTTTGAAGGTTATAAAACTTGCAATCACTGCTTCCCTCTGCGAAGGGCCTTTCTTTTACTTTTATGTTGAGTCACCACCTTCTTTCTTTATGCACCATTAAGAGAGCATAGTTGTCATTCTTAGTGTGATATGCATTGTCCCAAAGTTCATTGATTGATTCATATTGTTGGTTTCACTTGTTCTTAAATTATTTGTATCTAGTCGCCCTCTTAAACTTTGAGGTGTCCTATGCATTTATGTTTTGCTCTCTTTGAAGGACAAGCTGAAAACCATTTGTATGTTTTTCCTTATGATTTGAACACACGTTTGACTTTCATTGTTTCATTATCATGATCTTTTGTTTGTGTTCATTTACATGTTTACAACATGGTTGCTAAGTTCTTATTGTCATGATTATATCTTTCATGCCCATGTTTTAAGTTCTATTGATCCCAGCTCACCAATGCTTGCATATATGATCAAGATTGTGTAGGTGCATGTCACCTCAAAAATTATTCTTTGTTATCACTTACCTACTCGAGGACGAGCAGGAGTTAAGCTTGGGGATGCTTGATACGTCTCAAACGTATCTATAATTTTTGATGCTCCATGCTTGTTTCTACACCATTTGCCTATTGTTTCGTTACACTTAGTGGCACTTTTATACATTTTCCGGAACTAACCTATTAACGAAGTGCCACAGTGCCAGTTTCCTGTTTTCTGCTGTTTTTGTGTTTCAGAAGTGATACACAGGAAATATTCTCGGAATTGGACGAAACAAGTTCCTGAAGACTTATATCACGGGGAAGCTTCCAGACATCCGAAGAAGAGACGGAGGAGGGCCACGTGGGCCCCACACGCACAGGCGGCGCGGCCAGGCCCCTGGCCGTGCCACCCCTGTGTGAGGGGGCCTGGTCCCTCCTCTGACATCGCCCCTTCGCCTATAAAGACCCCCCGACAAGAAAAACCTAAGGGCCCGATCAGTTTTCCAGAATACATCGCGATCCGCCGCCGCCGTCGACCCGAAGATCGGGAGGGTCCAGAAGCTCTTCCCGGTACCCTGCCGGAGAGGGGAATCGCCACCGGAGGTCTTCTTCATCGCCATGCTTACCTCCGGAGCAATGAGTGAGTAGTCTACCTTGGACTATGGGTCCATAGCAGTAGCTAGATGGTTGTCTTCTCCACCATGTGCTTCATGTTTAGATCTCATGAGCTGCCCTACATGATTGAGATCACCGTTATGTAATTCTATGATGTTGGTTTGTTGGGATCTGATGAATATTGGTGTTTATGATTAAGTTGCTGTACTGAATTATATCTTTTGTTATCTCTATGTTGTTTATGATCTTGCATGCTCTTCGTTGTTAGTAGCTATCTTGGCCGAGTAGTTGCTAGTGACTCCAAGAGGGGGTATTTATGCTCGATAGTGGGTTCATGTCTCTATTTCACCTGGGGGAGTGACAGAAACCTCTAAGGTGGTAGATGTGTTATTGCTACTAGGGAGAAAACAACATTCATATGCTCAAGGGCATATGCTTTGTTTACATTACACACTTTGCTTAATGCAATTATCTGTTGTTCGCAACTTAATACTTCTAGGGTGTTCGGATGATATCCCCGGGAGTGGATTATTAGTCATAGATGCAGTTGGATGGCGGTCTATGTATTTTGTTGTAATGCCTAGAGTAAATCTCATAGTGATCTTCTTGACATATCACGTTATCTTTATTCTATCAATTGCCCAACTGTAATTTGTTTACCCAGCATGTTATTTTATCTATGGAGAGACACCACTAGTGAACTGTGGACCCCGGTCCTATTTTAATCATATTGCAATCACCTGTTTACTTTTCCCGCACTATTTACTTTACTCGCACATTACTACTATTTTCCACTCGATACACTCATAACCTTTGTTTCAAGCAAACCGGTGAGATTGACAACCTCATCGCAATTTGGGAACAAAGTACTTGCTTGTGTGTGTGCAGGTTCCACAACACCTTCAGTCGTCATCGTCTCCCTTCTCCTGTTCGATAAACCTTGGTTTCTTAATTGAGGGAAAACTTGCTGCTACACTCATCATACCTTCCTCTTGGGGTTCCCAACGGGCTGGTCATTCACCACGCACAAGGACAGTTTGCTCCCACATCAACTTGGAGTAGCAGCCAACAGCAGTACAGAAGTCGACAAAAGTCAAGAGAAGGAGTTGACGATCGGAAGCTTAAGCATCTTAATCGGGCATTCGGGATCGACCCGCCTCTCGGATTCGATGAAACCAGATCCGTTGGCAAGAGAACCCGAAACAGTAGTAATGCTGGAATCATCGAAAGGCTCTTCAGTGAGGTAAACTCGCTAGTCAGCTTAGGAGAAGCAAAAATCACAGAAGGCGACAAAATTTGGGAAAAACTCGACTTGGAAGAGACAATGCGTAAAACGCACAACAGTACAAGGGACTTCGCCGCTGGAAGTAGTGGCGTCTCCAACAGAGTACACCAGTTATGCGTCATTATCACTGAAGCAGAAGAAGAAAACAACAACAAAGGGAGTAAAGGGGTCGACAAGCAAGTCAACAAGATAAAGGAGCGCAACAAGAAGGAGAAGGAGAAGGTTCACGTCTCAGCCGGAGAGTGGAAGATCATCATGTCAGCTGTAAATCATGGCACAAAAGTACCCGAAGGATCAAGACGAGAAGTTTGATACGTCTCCAACGTATCTATAATTTTTGATGCTCTATGCTTGTTTTTACACCATTTGCCTATTGTTTCGTTACACTTCGTGGTACTTTTATGCATTTTCCGGAACTAACCTATTAACGAGTTGCCACAGTGCCAGTTTCCTGTTTTCTGCTGTTTTTGTGTTTCAGAAGTGATACATAGGAAATATTCTCGGAATTGGATGAAACAAGTTCCTGAAGTCTTATTTTACCCGAAAGCTTCCAGAGATCCAAAGGAGAGAAGGAGAGGGGACACCTAGGGCCCACACACAGGGGTGGCGCGGCCAGCCCCTGGCCCACGCCACCATGGTGTGAGGCCACCTGGGTCCTCCTCTGACATCACCCCTTCGCCTATAAAGACCCCCCGATGGAAAAAAACCTAAGTACCCCGATCACTTTTCCAGAACACATCGCGATCTGCCGCCATCGTTGACCCGAAGATCGGGAGGGTCCAGAAGCTCTTCCCGGCACCCTGCCGGAGAGGGGAATCGCCACCGGAGGTCTTCTTCATCGCCATGCTTGCCTCCGGAGCGATGAGTGAGTAGTCTACCTTGGACTATGGGTCCATAGCAGTAGCTAGATGGTTGTCTTCTCCACCATGTGCTTCATGTTTAGATCTCATGAGCTGCCCTACATGATTGAGATCACCGTTATGTAATTCTACATGTTTGGTTTGTTGGGATCCGATGAATATTGGTGTTTATGATTGAGTCGCCGTACTGAATATTATCTTATGTTATCTCTATGTTGTTTATGATCTTGCATGCTCTCCGTTGTTAGTAGCTATCTTGGCCGAGTTGTTGCTAGTGACTCCAAGAGGGGGTATTTATGCTCGATAGTGGGTTCATGCCTCTATTTAACCTGGGGGAGTGACAGAAACCTCTAAGGTTGTAGATGTGCTGTTGCTATTAGGGAGAAAACAACATTCATATGCTCAAGGGCATATGCTTTGTTTACATTACACACTTTGCTTAATGCAATTATCTGTTGTTCGCAACTTAATACTTGTGGAGTTCTCAGATTGATTCGCCACAAGTGGATTATTAGTCATAGATGCAGTTGGATGGCGGTCTATGTATCTTGTTGTAATGCCCAGAGTAAATCTCATAGTGATCTTCTTGACATATCACGTTTATCTTTATTCTATCAATTGCCCAACTGTAATTTGTTTACCCAGCATGTGTTATTTATCTTATGGAGAGACACCACTAGTGAACTGTGGACCCCGGTCCTATTTCCATCATATTGCTATCACCTGTTTACTTTACTCGCACTATTTACTTTACTCGCATACTATATTGTTTTCCACTCGATACACTCATAACCTTTGTTTCAAGCAAACCGGTGAGATTGACAACCTCATCGCAAGTTGTCAACAAAGTACTTGGTTGTGTGTGTGCAGGTTCCGCGTTGCAGCTAGCAAGCAAAGCTTGGACGAGGCGCCATATATAAATTGTCCGAAGCCGTCGCAAACTAGCAAGCATCACCTTCAGTTGTTTGTCTCTCCTCTCCAAGAACGATAAACCTTGGTTTCTTAACTGAGGGAAAACGAGCTGCTATACTCATCACACCTTCCTCTTGGGGTTCCCAACGGGCTGGTCATTCACCACGCATCAAGCTCTTTTTCTGGCACCGTTGCTGGGGAGGAAGTAGAAGACTTCTGCGAGGGGAGTTTTTCGCATGCACATCCTTTACTTTGTTTTATTGTTTTGCTTTACTTTATTTATTTTACCTGCATCGTTTTTATCAAAAACCCAAAAAAATTAGAATCCTTGGTAGTTGTTTTTACTTGTTTACTTTCATTTTGCTGAAATGGCCAATCCTGAAAACACCAAGTTGTGTGACTTCACTAGCACGAACAATAGTGATTTTATCTGCACTCCTATTGCACCACCTGCTCCTGCTGCAAACTTTTATGAGATTAAGCCTGCTTTATTGAACCTTGTTATGAAAGAGCAATTTTCTGGTGCTAGTACTGTAGATCTGCAGCTCATCTCAACAATTTTGTTGAGCTATGTGAGATGCAGAAATATAAGGATGTTGACAGTGATATTATTAAGCTCAAGTTGTTTCCTTTTTCTTTGAGAGGAAAAGCTAAAGATTGGTTGCTGTCTTTGACTAAGAATAGTATTGATTCATGGGCTAAGTGTAAGGATGCTTTTATTGGTAGATACTATCCCCCTGCTAAGATTATATCCTTGCGTAGCAATATTATGAAGTTTACTCAGTTTGATAATGAACATGTTGCTCAAGCTTGGGAAAGAATAAAATCTATGATAAAGAATTGCCCCACTCATGGACTGACTACTTGGATGATTATCCAAACTTTTTATGCAGGACTGAATTTTTCTTTGAGGAACCTACTTGATTCAGCTGCTGGAGGCACTTTTATGTCCCTTACCTTGGGCGCCGCAACAAAGCTACTCAACAATATGATGGTAAATTATTCCGAATGGCACACCAAGAGAGCTCCACAAGGTAAGAAGGTAAATTCTGTTGAGGAAACCTCTTCCTTAAGTGATGAGATTGATACCATTATGGCTATGCTTGCTAATGATAGGACTCATGTTGATCCTAATAATGTTTCTTTGGCCTCTTTGGTTGCTCAAGAAGAGCATGTTGATGTGAATTTCATTAGAAACAATAATTTTAACAACAATGCTTATAGGAACAATTTTGCTAGTAACAATTATAGGCCGTATCCTTCTACCAATGGTAATGGTTATGGTAATTCTTATGGTAATTCCTACAACAACACTAGGGCCGCGCCCTCCGAGCTTGAGGTAATGCTCAAGGACTTCATCGGTAAGCAAACTGCTTTTAACAAGTCTGTTGAGGAAAAGTTAGGCAAAATTGATATTATTGCTTCTAAAGTTGATAGCCTTGCTCATGATGTTGAAATTCTGAAATTAAAAGTGTTGCCTAATGATGTGAAAGAGAACAATGTTTTTGCTACCGCTAATGCTATTCAAGTTGGAATTGATGAAAATATTAGATTGTTAGCGGAATTGCATGCCAGGTGGGAAAGAGAAGATGAGATGGCTAGAGAGATGAAGGTATGTACCATTACTACCTCTAATGATGTTGCTCCTAATGCTAGCAATCCTCTTACTTTGATTGGTGTAGAGAAAACTCCCACTCCTTGTGTTAAAAAGCCTAAAACTGCCAAAACTTTTTCTCAAAAGAGTGCTGAATTTTTTTGGAGTGTGCGAGATGATAGCTCTATTTCTTTTAATGATTTTGATGTTGATGTCTGCAATATATCTGAAGTTATTTTGTCCTTGCAAAAGCTTGCTTTGACTCCCAATGCTAGTTCTTTAAATATTGCTTTTACTAAGCATATTACCAATGCTCTCATGAAAATTAGGGATGAAAAGTTGAAGCAGAAAGCTTCTGTTCCCAAGAAGTTAGAAGATGGTTGGGAACCCATCATTGATATGCATGTTAATGGTTATGATTGCCATGCTTTATGTGATCTAGGTGCTAGTATTTCTATCATGCCTAGAAAGATTTATGACATGCTTGATTTACCACCGCTTGAAAAATGTTATTTTGATGTTCCTATTGCTGATGTTGCTAAGAAGAAACCTTTGGGAAGGATTAATGATATTCTTATTGTGGTTAACAATAACCTTGTTCCTGTTGATTTTCTTGTTATGGACGTTGAATGCCATGCTTCATGTCCTATTATTTTGGGAAGACTCTTTCTTCGAACTGTAGGTGCTATCATTGATATGAGGGAAGGCACCATCAAATATCAATTTCCACTCAAGAAAGGTATGGAACACTTCCCTAGGAAAAGAAAGAAATTGCTTTTTGACTCTATTCTTAGAGCAAATTATGAGCTTGATGCTTCATCACTTGATGTTACTTGATTCGCAATTTTCTGCGCCTAGCTCAAAGGTGTTAAAGAAAAGCACTCTTGGGAGATAACCCAATGTTTATTTTCAGTACTTTTTCTTTTATTTGAGTCTTGGAAGTCATTACTACTGTAATGACTGCTCCTTATCTTGTTTATTTTGGGGATGTTGCTGTCCTGAAACTGTTTTCGGTGCTGCACCATAAAAATTCGTATAAATTCTCTGTAGATCTTTTGGACCTGCCATTTCTTGTGCATATGCCCCAGGTTATATCCAAACTTTCGTTAGTTGAACACTTTTTGATTTTAGCAACAGAAAACTCCTCAAAAATTCGACCTTTGTCAGCTGTTCAGTTTTGACAGATTTCTGCCAATATTTGTGTTTGCCACTTTATCGCTTTCTTTTGAGTTCTTTTGATCATGGAACTTTTGGAGAAGTTGCTAAAGTATTATATGCTTTATATGTGGTGGTTTTTAGTTGAAACCTGAAGCAAAAAGAGGTTGATTATATGTTATGCTTACACTAATGTTGTTAATAGAATTGTGTTTAGTTTTGTATGAAGGAAGTTTTCAAGTGTAGGGATTGGAGAATGATGAGATGAGTTGAAGAATGGACAAAAGCTCAAGCTTGAGGATGCCCATGCATCACCCCAAGAAATATCCAAGAAGTACAAGCGTCAAAGCTTGGGGATGCCCCCGAGGCACCCCTTCTTCATCGGCAAAAATCAGGTCACCTTTCAAGACACTATATTTTTATTGCTTCATGCACTATGTGTATTTCTTGGAGCATCAGTTGTTTTAGTTTTCTTAGTTGGTTTAGTTTGTTTGTTTGCTGTAATAAATGGTTGGACCCCAACAAATTTCCTTTGGAGGAGATGTACTCGTTTTCATTTGCAAAGAACACTCCGTTTTCATTCTTACAATTTCACCGGGTGTTCTTCTTTTTCTGCTACTGCTTTTGGTTTTCGTTTTCGCCTTGATTTGCATTCAGACCTTGTCATATCTTTTCATCAAGGTGTATTTTTGCCTCTGATCTTTATTGGTTTTCATCAAAAGAGGTGTCTATAAAAATTTCAAATGGTGTTGGAAAAAAGAAAAAGCTTTGTGCAAAATAGTGGTACAAGAAGGAGCTTGTGTAGACTGCGGCTTAGGCTTTTTTATGTCATGCTTAATGCCTTTTTGATGGTATGCTTAGTGGTTTTGCTGTAGCATGACTTGTCTCAAATAACTAAGATTGCTTAATGAGCCTTTGAAAAAATCATGCGTTGTTTTTAATTATTTGGAAGCATTATTTTGGTTTTCTCCTTGATGCTTTATTTGGGTTGACTTGGCGCATGCTCACACATGTTAGACTCTTACAAAGTCGCCAATAGCCTCTATGATCATTTAGTTTTTGACTTTTGATGCCATCTTATGCTTCTTTTAATGTCGCTTTGCATGATTATGGCCATTATTGCTCTCTTAGTTGGTCGCTCCCAGTCTTTTGCTAGCCCTCGCCTTGTACTGAGTATGAGCTCTACTCATGCATCCAACTCCTAAAAGCCAAAGTTTTCCAAAGTGTCCACCATACATACCTACTAGCAATTTGCTATTCCAAGTAAATTTGACTTGCTTTTGTTATCTCTTCAAATTAAACTCTTACCAGTGTTATGCGAAATTCGGTCAGTAAAGCTCTCACGAACCGGAAGGCACACTTTACTTTTTCCTGTTCTTAAAAATTTGACATTGTGGTCTCTTATGTTGAGTTGTTATGCTTGCAAGTTGTAAGTTGGATTCTAGCCCAGCCATGCTGTCATGGGGCAAGCTTTCAACATTGCACTTCTTATTTGAGTTGATATCGTGATCTTTTGTTTATGGATGCCCGCGGTGTGAAATGAATTTGGAATCTTGTGGGGATCATGGAGTTTGTATATGTGTTAGGGAAACGCCAGGCCACCAATCTAAGCCATGCATAATTCATGGTGGAAATTTGCAGCATGCCCATGGTGAACATTCGACGACGCATCTCACAATAAAAAGCTAAACAAAAGGCAAATAAAAGAGATGTCAAGGTGTTCATTGTCTGCTTATCCTGTCATTTTGGTGTGGGCTTGTTCCATGTCATCGGGCACGGAGGTACCCCATTGGCGGTTCTCAATGATATGCATATACTTACAATGACAAGAGCCTTGCTTGGGACTCTAAGTAAAGTAGCATGAGGTTTGGGTACTCGTATTCACGGGGCGCGAGGTTTTCAACTTATGATTTGTCAAGCATATGCATCATAATTGTTTTATGTTGAGTCACCACCTTCTATCTTTATGCACCATAAGAGACCAAAGTTGCCATTCTTAGTATAATGTGCATTGTCCCAAAGTTTTCATTGATTGATTCATATTGTTGGTTTCACTTGTTCTTAAATCATTTGTATCTAGTCGCCCTCTTAAACTTGAAGGTGTCCTATGCATTTATGTTTTGCTCTCTTTGAAGGACAAGCTGAAAACCATTTGTATGTTTTTCCTTATGATTTGAACACACATTTGACTTTCATTGTTTCATTTTCATGATCTTTTATTTGTGTTCATTTTCATGTTTACAACATGGTTGCTAAGTTCTTCTTGTCAAGATTATATCTTCATGCCCATGTTTTAAGTTCTTATGATCCCAGCTCACAAATGCTTACATACATGATCAATATTGTGTAGGTGCATGTCACCTCAAAAATTATTCTTTTGCTATCACTTACCTACTCGAGGACGAGCAGGAGTTAAGCTTGGGGATGCTTGATACGTCTCCAACGTATCTATAATTTTTTATGCTCCATGCTTGTTTTTACACCATTTGCCTATTGTTTCATTACACTTCGTGGCACTTTTATGCATTTTCCGGAACTAACCTATTAACGAGTTGCCACAGTGCCAGTTTCCTGTTTTCTGCTATTTTTGTGTTTCAGAAGTGATACACAGGAAATATTCTCGGAATTGGACGAAACAAGTTCCTGAAGTCTTATTTTACCCGGAAGCTTCCAGAGATCCGAAGGAGAGAAGGAGAGGGGCCACCAGGGGCCCCCACACACAGGGGTGGCGCGGCCAGCCCCTGGCCCACGCCACCATGGTGTGAGGCCGCCTGGGTCCTCCTCTGACATCGCCCCTTCGCCTATAAAGACCCCCCGACGGAAAAAAACCTAAGTACCCCGATCACTTTTCTAGAACACATCGCGATCCGCCGCCGCCGTCGACCCGAAGATTGGGAGGGTCCAGAAGCTCTTCCCGGCACCCTGCCAAAGAGGGGAATCGCCACCGGAGGTCTTCTTCATCGCCATGCTTGCCTCCGGAGCGATGAGTGAGTAGTCTACCTTGGACTATGGGTCCATAGCAGTAGCTAGATGGTTGTCTTCTCCACCATGTGCTTCATGTTTAGATCTCATGAGCTGCCCTACATGATTGAGATCACCGTTATGTAATTCTACATGTTTGGTTTGTTGGGATCCGATGAATATTGGTGTTTATGATTCAGTCGCTGTACTGAATATTATCTTATGTTATCTCTATGTTGTTTATGATCTTGCATGCTCTCCGTTGTTAGTAGCTATCTTGGCCGAGTAGTTGCTAGTGACTCCAAGAGGGGGTATTTATGCTCGATAGTGGGTTCATGCCTCTATTTAACCTGGGGGAGTGATAGAAACCTCTAAGGTTGTAGATGTGCTATTGCTACTAGGGAGAAAACAACATTCATATGCTCAAGGGCATATGCTTTGTTTACATTACACACTTTGCTTAATGCAATTATCTGTTGTTCGCAACTTAATACTTGTGGAATTCTCGGATTGATTCGCCACAAGTGGATTATTAGTCATAGATGCAGTTCGATGGCGGTCTATTGATACGTCCAATTTGCATCACTATTTTGTATCATAATTTACTGTTATTCATTGATATATTTCATATTTAGACATGATACTGATGTTATTTACTTTGCTTTCACATGTTTGATGATCATCGGAGGAGTTGCTGCCGGAGTCAGGATTCTGCTGAAAAATGACCATCAAGAGACCATATTTTGAAGATCAGGAAAATTCCAGAAAAATACCCAGAAATTATAATTTCCCAGAAGACTCAGGAAGCCAGAAGGGGGAGTCGAGAGGAGCCAGGGCGCCCCACACGCCAGGGTGGCGCGGCCAGCCCCCTGGCCGTGCGAGCCCTGCGTGAGGCCGCCCTGGCCCACCTCTGGTCTCGCCCCTCCGCATACATCATCGTCCCGGAAAACCTAAGTCAAGGGGGGGGCTCAGAGTTAGACATAGCCGCCTCTGCGGGGCGGAGAATACCAGAGAGAGAAAGCTCTCCGACAGGGAGAAATCTGCCGGGGAAATTCCTTCCCGGAGAGGGGAGATCATCGCCATCGTCATCACCATCGCACTGGACTTCATCGGGATCATCATCATCATCATCATCTCCATCACCAGCACCTTCATCTCCACCATCACCACGCCATCCCGCGGTAACATCTTGAGTTGGATCTTGCTATATTCATAGGGGAAACTTTCCCGGTGTTGATTACTCTTGTAGTTGATGCTATTGAGTGGAACCGTTGAGTTAAGGTTTATGTTCAGATTGTTATTTACCATTATTTCACCTCTGATCATGATCCATATGATGTCTTGTGAGTAGTTCGTTTAGTTCTTGAGGACATGGGAGAAGTCAAGATGTTAGTAGTGAATTATTGTTGAGAAATATTTAATGGTTTGATATTGTTGTGGTGCTATTTTACTAGTGGTGTCATGTGAACATCGACTACATGATACTTCACCATTTATGGGCCTAGTGAGATGCATTGTGTATTTGGCTACCGATTGTGGGGTTGCTGGAGTGACAGAAACCTAAACCTCCATTGGGAAACCATTGCACCAGGGAGCGTAGGATCTTAGAGTTTAAGGCTGTGGTTAGATTTATCTTAATTACTTTCTTGTATTTGCGGATGCTTGCAAGGGGTATAATCACAAGAGTGTATTTATCCTAGTAAGGGTAGTGCGCTAGCACAGGTTCACCCCCATAACACCTATCAAACCAATAAATACTATTGGCTCTATGAAGCGAAAGCTCTTGACAGAAACTCCCGTGTGTCCTCGAGAACGTTTGGTTATTATAAGTACACAACCGGCTTGTCCTTTGCTGAATAAAGGATTGGGCCACTTGCTGCAATTGTTACTACTGTCTTTTATTTACTCGCACTTTATTTACTCATATTAGCAAATACCCCTGAAAACCTGTTTGCTAGTATTTACAGAGATTCCTTGATCAAAACTGCTCATCAACACCTTCTGCTCCTCGTTGGGTTTGACACACTTATTTATCGAAAGTACTACGATACACCCCCTATACTTGTGGGTCATCAAGACTATTTTCTGGCGCCGTTGCCGGGGAGTGTAGCGCTATTGAAGAGTGGAATTGGAAAAGGTAACCGTCGCTGTGAGTATTGTTTTTATTTTGTCTTTTATTTTACTCTGCTATGGAGAACTCTCCATTTGGTTTCCTATTTGGAAACACATCTACTACTACTGCTGCACATGCGGAGGAACCACCACCGCCGCCGCCTGCTGAAATTGATCCTTTTAAAATACCTATGAAAATTGTTGTGCGTATTATGGATAACTGCTATTCAGGGGATGGAACTGTCCATCCGGGTGATCACTTATTATTTATACATGAATTATGTGAGTTGTTTAGATGTGCAGGTATTTCACCAAGCCAGGTTAAGAAGAAATTATTCTCATTATCATTGAAAGGCAGAGCTGAAGAGTGGTATCGACTACTCCAAGATGGTCCATCTATGGCATGGGAGGATATTGTGCCTCTCTTTTATTCCAAGTTTTATCCTCCAAGTGAAATTCATAAAGACCGTAATCGGATATATAATTTTTGGCCTCATGATGGAGAGAGTATTGCCCAAGCGTGGGGGAGATTGAAGTTACTAATGCTCAAATGCCCCATTCATGAGCTCCCCAATAATATTGTTATTGATAATTTTTATGCGCGGCTTACTCTTCCTGATAAGGATTATTTGGATGCTTCTTGTTTTGGATCATTTACTCATATGAAAGAAGATGCTAAGTGGAAACTTCTTGATCGTATACAAGAGAATGCTGAAGGTTGGGAAAACGACAAAGGTAGGAAGTCAGGTATAAACTATGATTATGAATGCATTAAATCTTTTATGGGGACCGATGACTTTCATAGTGTTAGCGCTACTTATGGTCTTGATTCACAAATACTTGCTAATTGTCTTAAGGCTTTTGCCTCTTATATTGATGTTCCAAAGAAAGATTGGAACAAATATCATGCGCCTTATAAAGATTCTATTAGTCATATACCTGCTGCAGCTACTGAAGTTTGTACTGTTGATAGCATTGTGCCTGAACCTTATTTTGAGAAGACACCTTTCCCTGCTAAGGTAAAGAAGTATTCTACTTTGGTAAGTGTGTCTAATAAAAGTACTAAGAAAGCTGCACAACCTGATGAGCAAATCACTATTAAGTCTCCTGTAGCTATATTGAAGGATCTTGTTACTAAAGATGTAGGAGATGAATATATTCTTTTTTGTGAAGATGCTTCTAACATTCTCTCACATCCTAAAAAGCATAGGAAAACAAGTGTTCCTGTTATTTCTGTCAGGATTGGAGATCATTGCTATTATGGTTTATGTGATATTGGTGCTAGTGCAAGTGTTATTCCTTTAGAGCTTTACAAAGAAATTATGCACGAGATAGGCGCTTGTGAACTTGAAGATATTGATGTGGTTGTTCAGCTTGCTAACAGAGAGACTGTTTGGCCTCTTGGTATTGTTCGAGATGTGGAAGTTCTTTGCGGTAAGACTAAATACCCCACTGATTTCCTAGTACTTGGTAAGGAGGCTAGTAAAACTTGTCCTATTATTTTTGGTAGACCATTTTTGAACACTTGTGGCACCGTGATAGATTGTAAGAAGGAGATTTTTTTTACTAAGTTTAATGGAGAGTCTTATGAGTTTAATTTTTCCAAGTTTGCTAAGACTTCTTTTGAAAATGACATGCCTAATGAAAATTTTCGAGTAGAACAGCTTGCTTCTATTGCTCTTGCTCCTAATAATGCCTTGCAGCAATTCATGGAAGATCACGAAAGTGATGTTTTCAGTAAGGAAAGAGAAGAGATTGACGATATTCTTCTTCATCAACCACCATTAATCAAGCATAATCTACATGTGGAGGATCTTGGTACCACTTTGCCGCCTAAAGAAGATCCTATGTTTGAATTAAAGCCTTTGCCTGATAATCTTAAATATGCTTATATAGATGATAAGAAAATATATCCTGTTATTATTAGTTCTAAACTTTCAGGAAAGGAAGAAAAAAGATTATTGGAGATATTGAGGAAACACCGAGGAGCTATGGGATATACTCTTGATGATTTAAAAGGGATTTCTCCCACTTTATGTCAGCATGCCATTAATATGGAGAAAGACGCGAAGCCAGTCGTGGAGCATCAACGCCGCCTAATTCCCAAGATGAAGGATGTGGTAAGAAATGAGGTATTAAAACTCCTTGATGCTGGTATTATTTATCCTATTGCTGATAGTAGATGGGTTAGTCCTGTTCATTGTGTTCCTAAGAAAGGAGGTATGATTGTTGTGCCTAATGAGAATAATGAGCTTATTCCTCAAAGGGTAGTAGTTGGTTATAGAATGTGCATTGATTATAGGAAGGTAAACAAAGTTACTAAGAAAGATCATTACCCTTTACCGTTTATAGATCAAATGCTAGAAAGGTTGTCTAAGAAGACTCATTTTTGTTTCCTTGATGGTTATTCTGGTTTTTCTCAAATTGCTGTTAAGAAGGATGATCAAGAGAAAACCACTTTTACTTGTCCTTATGGAACTTATGCTTATAGATGTATGCTGTTTGGTTTATGCAATGCTCCTGCTACTTTTCAAAGATGCATGTCTGCTATTTTTCATGGCTTTTGTGAAGAAATTGTGGAGGTCTTCATGGATGATTTCTCCTTCTATGGAACTTCCTTTGATAATTGTTTGCACAACCTTGATAAAGTTTTGCAGAGGTGCGAAGAAACTAACCTTGTTCTTAATTGGGAGAAATGCCACTTTATGGTAAATGAAGGAATTGTCCTTGGACATAAAATTTCTGAAAGAGGTATTGAAGTTGACTGAGCAAAAGTGGAGGCAATTGAGAAAATGCCCTGTCCCAGAGATGTTAAAGGTATTCATAGTATTCTTGGTCATGCTGGTTTCTATAGGAGGTTTATTAGAGATTTCTCCAAGATTTCAAAGCCTCTTACCAATCTTCTTCAAAAGGATGTACCATTTGTCTTTGATGATGATTGTAAGGAAGCTTTTAAAACTCTTAAGAAGGCTTTAACTACTGCTCCTATTGTTCAACCACCTGATTGGAATTTACCTTTTGAAATTATGTGTGATGCTAGTGATTTTGCTATTGGTACTGTTCTTGGACAGCGAGTAGATAATAAGTTGAATGTTATTCATTATGCTAGTAAGACTCTTGATGCTGTTCAGAAGAATTATGCTACTACTGAGAAAGAGTTTCTTGCTGTTGTTTTTGCATGTGATAAGTTTAGATCTTACATTGTTGATTCTAAAGTTACTATTCATACTGATCACGCTGCTATTAGATATCTTATGACTAAGAAGGATGCTAAGCCTAGGCTTATTAGATGGGTGTTGCTTTTACAAGAGTTTGATTTGCATATCGTAGATAGGAAAGGTGCTGAAAATCCTGTGGCTGACAACTTGTCTAGATTGGAAAATATTTCTTTTGATCCTATTCCTGTTAATGATAGTTTTCCAAATGAACAGTTGGCTGCAATAAATGTAACCTCTCGAGACCTTCCTTGGTATGCTGATTATGCTAACTTTATTGTTTCCAAGTATTTGCCTCCAACCTTTACAGCTCAGCAAAGAAGAAAATTCTTTTATGATTTGAGGCATTACTTTTGGGATGACCCACACTTATATAAAGAAGGAGTTGATGGTATTATGCGAAGATGCGTACCGGAATATGAGCAAAAAGTGATATTAAGAAAATGCCATGGCAGTGCCTATGGAGGGCATCATGCTGGAGATAGAATCGCACAAAAGATTCTACAATCAGGTTTTTATTGGCCAACCCTCTTTAAAGATGCCAGAAGGTATGTTTTATCTTGTGATGAATGTCAAAGAGTTGGTAATATTTCTAGACGCAATGAAATGCCTATGAGTTACACTCTTGTTATTGAACCATTTGATTGTTGGGGATTTGACTTTATGGGTCCTTTTCCTCCTTCAAAAGGCTATACCCACATACTTGTTGCTGTTGATTATGTTACTAAATGGGTAGAAGCCATACCTACAAAGAGTGCCGATGGTAAGACCTCGTTAAAAATGCTCAAGGATGTTATTTTTCCCAGGTTTGGTGTGCCTATATATCTTATGACTGACGGAGGTTCTCATTGTACTGTTGATAGCATTGTGCCTGAACCTTATTTTGAGAAGACACCTTTCCCTGCTAAGGTAAAGAAGTATTCTACTTTGGTAAGTGTGTCTAATAAAAGTACTAAGAAAGCTGCACAACCTGATGAGCAAATCACTATTAAGTCTCATGTAGCTATATTGAAGGATCTTGTTACTAAAGATGTAGGAGATGAATATATTCTTTTTTGTGAAGATGCTTCTAACATTCTCTCACATCCTAAAAAGCATAGGAAAACAAGTGTTCCTGTTATTTCTGTCAGGATTGGAGATCATTGCTATTATGGTTTATGTGATATTGGTGCTAGTGCAAGTGCTATTCCTTTAGAGCTTTACAAAGAAATTATGCACGAGATAGGCGCTTGTGAACTTGAAGATATTGATGTGGTTGTTCAGCTTGCTAACAGAGAGACAGTTTGGCCTCTTGGTATTGTTCAAGATGTGGAAGTTCTTTGCGGTAAGACTAAATACCCTACTGATTTCCTAGTACTTGGTAAGGAGGCTAGTAAAACTTGTCCTATTATTTTTGGTAGACCATTTTTGAACACCTGTGGTGCCATGATAGATTGTAAGAAGGAGAAAAATTTTACTAAGTTTAATGGAGAGTCTTATGAGTTTAATTTTTCCAAGTTTGCTAAGACTTCTTATGAAAATGACACGCCTAATGAAAATTTTCGAGTTGAACAGCTTGCTTCTATTGCTCTTGCCCCTAATAATGCCTTGCAGCAATTCATGGAAGATCACGAAAGTGATGTTTTTAGCAAGGAAAGAGAAGAGATTGACGATATTCTCCTTCATCAACCACCGTTACTCAAGCATAATCTACCTGTGGAGGATCTTGGTACCACTTTGCCGCCTAAAGAAGATCCTGTGTTTGAATTAAAGCCTTTGCCTGATGATCTTAAATATGCTTATATTGATGATAAGAAAATATATCCTGTTATTATTAGTTCTAAACTTTCAGGAAAGGAAGAAGAAAGATTATTGGAGATATTGAGGAAACACCGAGGAGCTATGGGATATACTCTTGATGATTTAAAAGGGATTTCTCCCACTTTATGTCAGCATGCCATTAACATGGAGAAAGATGCGAAGCCAGTTGTGGAGCATCAACGCCGCCTAATTCCCAAGATGAAGGATGTGGTAAGAAATGAGGTATTAAAGCTCCTTGATGCTGGTATTATTTATCCTATTGCTGATAGTAGATGGGTTAGTCCTGTTCATTGTGTTCCTAAGAAAGGAGGTATGACTGTTGTGCCTAATGAGAATAACGAGCTTATTCCTCAAAGGGTAGTAGTTGGTTATAGAATGTGCATTGATTATAGGAAGGTAAACAAAGTTACTAAGAAAGATCATTACCCTTTACCATTTATAGATCAAATGCTAGAAAGGTTGTCTAAGAAGACTCATTTTTCTTTCCTTGATGGTTATTCTGGTTTTTATCAAATTGCTGTTAAGAAGGATGATCAAGAGAAAACCACTTTTACTTGCCCTTATGGAACTTATGCTTATAGACGTATGCCGTTTGGTTTATGCAATGCTCCTGCTACTTTTCAAAGATGTATGTCTGCTATTTTTTATGGCTTTTGTGAAGAAATTGTGGAGGTCTTCATGGACAATTTCTCCGTCTATGGAACTTCTTTTGATAATTGTTTGCACAACCTTGATAAAGTTTTGCAGAGGTGCGAAGAAACTAACCTTGTTCTTAATTGGGAGAAATGCCACTTTATGGTAAATGAAGGAATTGTCCTTGGACACAAAATTTCTGAAAGAGGTATTGAAGTTGACAGAGCAAAAGTGGAGGCAATTGAGAAAATGCCTTGTCCAAGAGATGTTAAAGGTATTCGTAGTATTCTTGGTCATGCTGGTTTCTATAGGAGGTTTATTAAAGATTTCTCTAAGATTTCAAAGCCTCTTACTAATCTTCTTCAAAAGGATGTACCATTTGTCTTTGATGATGATTGTAAGGAAGCTTTTGAAACTCTTAAGAAGGCTTTAACTACTGCTCCTATTGTTCAACCACCTGATTGGAATTTACATTTTGAAATTATGTGCGATGCTAGTGATTTTGCTGTTGGTGCTGTTCTTGGACATCGCGTAGATAATAAGTTGAATGTTATTCATTATGCTAGTAAGACTCTTGATGCTGCTCAGAAGAATTATGCTACTACTGAGAAAGAGTTTCTTGCTGTTGTTTTTGCTTGTGATAATTTTAGATCTTACATTGTTGATTCTAAAGTTACTATTCATACTGATCACGCTGCTATTAGATATCTTATGACTAAGAAGGATGCTAAGCCTAGGCTTATTAGATGGGTGTTGCTTTTACAAGAGTTTGATTTGCATATCGTAGATAGGAAAGGTGCTGAAAATCCTGTGGCTGACAACTTGTCTAGATTGGAAAACATTTCTTTTGATCCTATTCCTGTTAATGATAGTTTTCCAAATGAACAGTTGGCTACGATTAATGTAACTTCGCGAGACCTTCCTTGGTATGCTGATTATGCTAACTTTATTGTTTCCAAGTATTTGCCTCCGACCTTTACAGCTCAGCAAAGAAGAAAATTCTTTTATGATTTGAGGCATTACTTTTGGGATGACCCACATTTATATAAAGAAGGAGTTGATGGTATCATGAGAAGATGCGTACCGGAATATGAGCAACAAGAGATATTAAGAAAATGCCATAGCAGTGCTTATGGAGGGCATCATGCTGGAGATAGAACCGCACAAAAGGTTCTACAATCAGGTTTTTATTGGCCAACCCTCTTTAAAGATGCCAGAAGGTATGTTTTATCTTGCGATGAATGTCAAAGAGTTGGTAATATTTCTAGACGCAATGAGATGCCTATGAATTACACTCTTGTTATTGAACCGTTTGATTGTTGGGGATTTGACTTTATGGGTCCTTTTCCTCCTTCAAAAGGCTATACCCATATACTTGTTGCTGTTGATTATGTTACTAAATGGGTAGAAGCCATACCTACAAAGAGTGCCGATGGTGAGACTTCGTTAAAAATGCTTAAGGATGTTATTTTCCCTAGGTTCGGAGTGCCTAGATATCTGATGACTGACGGAAGTTCTCATTTTATTCACGGTAGTTTTAGAAAAACTCTTGCTAAGTATGATGTCAATCATAGAATTGCTTCTGCTTATCATCCCCAAACTAGTGGGCAGGTAGAGCTTTCAAATAGGGAGATCAAGTCTATCTTGCAGAAGACTGTCAATAGATCTAGGAAAAACTGGGCTAGTAAGTTAAACGACGCTTTATGGGCTTATAGAACTGCTTATAAGAATCCCATGGGTATGTCTCCTTATAAGATGGTTTATGGAAAGGCGTGTCACTTGCCCTTAGAATTAGAACACAAAGCTTTTTGGGCAGTGAGAGAGCTTAACAGAGATTTTAAACTAGCCGGTAAGAAAAGGTTGTTAGATTTGAGTTCTCTAGATGAGTGGAGAAACGAAGCGTATGAGAATGCCAGACTTTTTAAAGAGAAAGTCAAGCAATGGCATGATAAGAGAATTCTTAAGAGAGAGTTTCATGTTGGTGAGAAAGTTCTTTTGTATAGGTCTCGTCTCAGATTTTTTGCAGGAAAATTACTTTCTAAATGGGAAGGACCATATGTTGTTGTGGAAGTGTACCGCTCAGGTGCTATTAAGATTGCTTCATTGAAAGATGATTCTACACAAGTGGTGAATGGGCAAAGACTCAAGCATTATATTTCTGGAGATTCTTATAATGAAGATGTTGATGTTATTGAAATAGTTTATCCGGAAGAATTTATCCAAGACAAACTGCAGGAACCTGCAGAGTTCGTTTTCGAATAGGTAACAGTTCTAGTCAGAAAAGTTTTGCGAAAAGTTCTTCCTTTTATATTTTTGCTGTTTTTACAAAATATGAAAAATCACGAGACGAAAAAGGGCAGGAAAAAGAGTCTGTGTGTGTCTCACACACAGGTGGCGCGGGCCCACCCCTGGCCGCGCCACCTGGGTGTGAGAACACCCCGGAACTCGTTTCCGTCCCGGTTTCCTCCTGTGACTTCGTTTCGATGTATATTTTTCGCCTATTTAACCCCCCGGAGTCTCCGAGGTCTGTATATCGTTTTCTCGTCGTGTTTTGTTTCGAGCTGTTTTTGTCAGGGATTGCCCTCATCTTTGGAGTTATAATGTCCTCGTCCGGTTCATCTAAAGAGAACCCTTTTGCGGATTCCACCAATCCGTATATGAGGGAGCTAAATATGCATCTGAAGAAGTTGTCACTCAAGGATGGGGAGTTGCAGATTCAAGATGTCCAAGGACCCAAGGGAGAAGGAAGTCTCGAAGCAAGGATGGAAGCACTGGAACAAGAAGTTTTCAAATACAAGAAGATGGCAGAACGCGAGGTGGACATTATCTATAGGATTAATCAAGAGCTTATCGCCAAGTACAATAAGGAGACTACAGAGCTTTGGAAGGATGTCCTTTCACTCCAGGAGACGACTAGCCAATTACAAGCACAACTCTACGACGTGCAGAACCAAAATTGTGAGTATGAAGCTAGATTTCAACAGATGAGTGCTGCTGCAAGTTTCAGGATTTTGGAGACCAAGACATCCTTCCTTGACGGAGGACCTGTGCCTTGGAAGTACGACAACGATGAAGATTCACCGCCACCACCAAAGGAGTAATTCGTCATCGGTTTAGGCATCCCCTTGGCTTGTTTCAAGCTTGGGGGAGTGCCACGGTATCACATCATTACCTTTTGCTCATTTACTTTTCAAAGTAGAGTCGTATCATGAATAGAGAAGTTATCGTATAGAATAGTTTGCAGTTTGGAAGTATCCTCCTTAGTTGGTTATCTATGTATCCCTTGGTGTGAGTTGCGGTAATGAAATATTAATGAGAAGTTTTATCGTTTACTTTTCGCACACTTTATGTTAGTTTGCAATATCTCCTGTATGACTAGTCTTGTTGATTGGTATTGGTATCACATTGGGAGCATGAGTAGATTTAGTTGGTTTTGGCAAACCTAGCTTGGTCAGTAGCAACTTTACCTTGAGGTTTGAGTAGAGAAGAATAAATAAGTGCTTGCAGTTACATCACTTCAGTTTTCCTTTATGTTTGGCTTATAAGTTTGTTATTCTTAAAGTTAAAATCGTTATACCTTCAAGGGAGTTTGCATGATTGTTCTTATTATATGTATGTTCGTTTGTTTCATGCAACTCTTATGCTTGCTACCCAGCCTTGCTAGCCAAAAACCTGTACTGAGAGGAGATACTTCTCGTGCATCCAATTCCCAAAAGCCAAGTCACTTCCAAAGAGTCCACTATAAATTCCTTTGCATGGTATTTCAAGCCATTCCAAGTAAATTTTCATGTGCTACCTTTCAAAAACCTTCAAACACTTCTCATTTTGTGCCACTATTTTTAGCTCATGAGGACGTAGTGGATGGGTTTGTTATCTTCCATACTAAATTAAGTACCCCTCGACTAGGCAGCTTCATCTGCTCGTCATTAATTTTGCAAGGGAGCTGGTCAGACCATTATAATCTCAAAAAAGAAAAAGAAAGAAAAAAGGCACTCCTCCAATGGAATGTGAAAGTTGGTCGGCACCCGATGGAATCGGTTAGCCATGGTTTGAGAAAGGAAAAATGTGGGGAGGAGTGCAAAGCTATAAAAGAGCACCAAAGTGCCAATTAATCAAACATCTCGGAACCGCTCTCACTTGTTTAGTATGGAAGATATCAAGAACTCCGTTGCTAGTCGTTGACAAAAGCAACCACCTCTCAAAACAATTTTTACCTCTGTTTTACAAATGAAAAGCTCTAGCACATGTTTAATCTCTGCTTCCCTCTGCGAAGGGCCTATCTTTTACTTTTATGTTGAGTCAACCTATTTCCCTCTGTCTCAGGCAAGCATTTGAGTTGTTATGTTTCACTCATCCATATGTTGATCCGTTTAATCATGTTTACTATCTTCCTTGTTTTGTATAATGCTTTTGTCTGAAGGAATATATCTTTGAAAGCTTTTTATGAATGCAAAAGTTTACTTTGTTGAGCATATAGTCTTTGCTATATTAGCTCTGTTTTAAAAGGCTCCGTTTAAAAGAGAGAATAGTTTATTCTCCATTCTCTGACCAAGAACTAAGGTTTGCCATTGCCAATTATAGTTTACCTTGTGCATCTTTACATTTGATTCCCTTTTTACCTATTGCAAGTCTACATCTTATAAAGGGAAGTTGATGTCTATTATAATTTGTGCCTTAGTGAATGTGATGCTTCTTGTCCGTATTTTGATTATCGACACTTCACTCCATAAACCTGTGGTCATGTTTACCGAGTTTGGTTTTCGCTTGGGGACAAGCGAGGTCTAAGCTTGGGGGGGTTGATACGTCCAATTTGCATCACTATTTTGTATCATAATTTACTGTTATTCATTGATATATTTCATATTTAGACATGATACTGATGTTATTTACTTTGCTTTCACATGTTTGATGATCATCGGAGGAGTTGCTGCCGGAGTCAGGATTTTGCTGGAAAAAGGACCATCAAGAGACCATATTTTGAAGATCAGGAAAATTCCAGAAAAATACCCAGAAATTATAATTTCCCAGAAGACTCAGGAAGCCAGAAGGGGGAGTCAAGAGGAGCTAGGGGGGCCCCACACGCCAGGGTGGCGCGGCCAGCCCCCTGGCCGCGCGGGCCCTGCGTGAGGCCGCCCTGGCCCACCTCTGGTCTCGCCCCTCCGCGTACATCATCGTCCCGGAAAACCTAAGTCAAGGGGGGGGCTCAGAGTTAGACACAGCCGCCTCTGCGGGGCAGAGAATACCAGAGAGAGAAAGCTCTCCGGCAGGGAGAAATCTGCCGGGGAAATTCCTTCCCGGAGAGGGGAGATCGTCGCCATCGTCATCACCATCGCACTGGACTTCATCGGGATCATCATCATCATCATCTCCATCACCAGCACCTTCATCTCCACCATCACCACGCCATCCCGTTGTAACATCTTGAGTTGGATCTTGCTATATTCATAGGGGAAACTTTCCCGATGTTGATTACTCTTGTAGTTGATGCTATTGAGTGGAACCGTTGAGTTAAGGTTTATGTTCAGATTGTTATTTACCATTATTTCACCTCTGATCATGATCCATATGATGTCTTGTGAGTAGTTTGTTTAGTTCTTGAGGACATGGGAGAAGTCAAGATGTTAGTAGTGAATTATTGTTGAGAAATATTTAATGGTTTGATATTGTTGTGGTGCTATTTCACTAGTGGTGTCATGTGAATGTCGACTACATGATACTTCACCATTTATGGGCCTAGTGAGATGCATTGTGTATTTGGCTACCGATTGTGGGGTTGCTGGAGTGACAGAAACCTAAACCTCCGTTGGGAAACCATTGCACCGGGGAGCGTAGGATCTTAGAGTTTAAGGTTGTGGTTAGATTTATCTTAATTACTTTCTTGTATTTGCGGATGCTTGCAAGGGGTATAATCACAAGAGTGTATTTATCCTAGTAAGGGTAGTGCGCTAGCACAGGTTCACCCCCATAACACCTATCAAACCAATAAATACTATTGGCTCTATGAAGCGAAAGCTCTTGACAGAAACTCCCGTGTGTCCTCGAGAACGTTTGGTTATTATAAGTACACAACCGGCTTGTCCTTTGCTGAATAAAGGATTGGGCCACTTGCTGCAATTGTTACTACTGTCTTTTATTTACTCGCACTTTATTTACTCGTATTACCAAATACCCCTGAAAACCTGTTTGCTAGTATTTACAGAGATTCCTTGATCAAAACTGCTCATCAACACCTTCTGCTCCTCGTTGGGTTCGACACTCTTATTTATCGAAAGTACTACGATACACCCCCTATACTTGTGGGTCATCATCTATGTATCTTGTTGTAATGCCCAGAGTAAATCTCATAGTGATCTTCTTGACATATCATGTTTATCTTTATTCTATCAATTGCCCAACTGTAATTTGTTTACCCAGCATGTGTTATTTATCTTATGGAGAGACACCACTAGTGAATTGTGGACCCCGGTCCTATTTCCATCATATTGCTATCACCTGTTTACTTTACTCGCATACTATATTGTTTTCCACTCGATACACTCATAACCTTTGTTTCAAGCAAACCGGTGAGATTGACAACCTCATCGCAAGTTGGGAACAAAGTACTTGGTTGTGTGTGTGCAGGTTTCGCGTTGCAGCTAGCAAGCAAAGCTTGGACAAGGCGCCATATATAAATTGTCCGAAGCCGTCACAAACTAGCAAGCATCACCTTCAGTTGTTTGTCTCTCCTCTCCAAGAACGATAAACCTTGGTTTCTTAACTGAGGGAAAACGAGCTGCTATACTCATCACACCTTCCTCTTGGGGTTCTCAACGGGCTGGTCATTCACCACGCATCAAAGTTCTAATGGGATATCAGTATGCATTGCACCAGCACAGGAAGAAACTAAGAGAGGAAAGAGACATAGTTTTTCAAGATAATAACAGTACATCAAGGGAAGAGTATTGGGATGATTATAGTGAGGACTCAGAGTACATCAGGTAAAGGCACAAAGACCCAAAGCACAACAGAGGGACAATAGCGCGAAGTAGAGAGGAAAGGTACTCAAGGAGTATTACTCCACAGCCAGAGGAAGAGGAAGAAGACTTCGTGCAAGAAACACCGGAGGCAGCGCTGATAGCAGCACAAGCATATTTACTAACCACGCGGCCCGAACCCGGAGATCCGCAGGAAGACATGCATCAAGCCGCAATACGAAGCCTCGGGATAGTGGAAGACAAGATCAGGGGAAAAGATCCAGAGACAAAGCCGACAAGCTACATGGAAAGGCGAAAGGAGAAGTTCAAACACAATATCACACAAAACGAGTCTAGCGAGTCATCAGAAGAAGAAAGGCGACAAAAAAGGAAGGAGGACGCAAGAAATATAATAGCGCAGGCTCGAGTAAATAAATCACGCCATGCCTAGAGGGAAGAAAATTATGAAGACAACGAAAAAGAGATGGGCGCGTTATGCTTTACCCGCAGGGTTCACAAAACGCGGGTACCCAAAGGATTCAAATTACCACACGACTAGCAAAAATATGATGGGTCACAAGAACCTACCCTATGGTTATCGGATTATCTGTAGGTAGTACAGATATTAGGGGGAACAAAAGCGACTGCAATGCAAAGTCTGCAACTACACCTCACCGGCGCAGCACGGTCCTGGTTGAATACCCTACCTAACGAATCCATTGGAAGCTGGGGAGAACTCGAAAGCCAATTCGCAAGAAATTTTTGTTCGACATACAAGCGCCCAGCATCACTAGAGGAAGTCAAAGCGTGTGTGCAAAGGAAAGGCGAAACTCTACGTTCTTATATACAACGATGGAGTGTAATCAAAAACTCAGCAGAGGACGTCTCTAACGAACGAGCAATAGATGCTTTTTCGGCCGGCCTTCGTCGCTCAGATCTCGTGGAAGAAATAGGAAGAACAAGGCCAACGACAGTAACTGAGCTAATGGAAGAAGCCAACAAATTTGCTGATGGAGAGGACTGATGTCTACGCACGCGTCTGTTCTTGTAGACAGTGGTGGGCCTCCAAGTGCAGAGGTTTGTAGAGCAGCAGCAAGTTTCCCTTAAGTGGATCACCCAAGGTTTATCGAACTCAGGGAGGAAGAGGTCCAAGCTATCCCTCTCAAGCAACCCTGCAATTACGATACAGAAAGTCTCTTGTGTCCCCAACACACCTAATACACTTGTCAGATGTATAGGTGCACTAGTTCGGCGAAGAGATAGTGAAATACAAGTGGTATGGATGATTATAAGTAGCAAATGTAACTTGGAATAAATATCGCTGCGAGCAAACATGTAACAAAACAGCAAGTAAACGATGTGCAAAGCTTGGAAACAAGGCCTAGGGATCATACTTTCACTAGTGGACACACTCCCAACAAATATAACATGATTGAACAAATAAACAACTTCTCTTCACTATGGTACTCTGAATTACTCTCCTATTGAATAACACTAATCATTGCGTAGTGGCTAAGCACCCCTTAAAGTTCATCAAGTACTTGACAAACACCACTCATAGAGATATCCAAATCAAATCACAATTCAAGATAAATATTATTGCAACTTAGACCAAGTACTAACATGGTGCACACACTGTCAACATTACACCATGAAAGGAGGAATAGATCACTTCAATACTATCATAGTAATAATTATTCTCATAATCCATAAGAGATCACAATCGTAGCCTAGACCAAGTACCACCATGATGCACGCACTGTCACCGTTACACCATGGCAGGAGGAATAGATTACTTTAATAACATCACTAGAGTACACATAATATCTGAATAATAACATCTACTTGTTCAACATGATACAAAGCTCACGATCACATAAAGATCACATCATGGGAGAGAGAGGTGAACCACATAGCTACCGGTAGAGCCCTCAGCCCCGGGGGTGAACTACTCCCTCCTCATCATAGGAGACAACAAGGTTGATGGAGATGGCGGTGAGGTCGATGGAGATGGCGGAGACGGCGATGGAGACCGATGGAGGTGGCTCCGGGGGCACTTCCCCGTCCCGGCAGGGTGCCGGAACAGAGACTTCTGTCCCCCAAAATTTGTCTTCGACGGCGGCGGAGCTGCGGAACTGTTCTGGAAAAATCATCGACTCCTCTAGGGTTTTCCGTCCCGAGGCTTCTTATAGGCGAAGGGGCGTCGTCAGGGGGCAGCCAGGGGCTCCTCACACCAGGGTGGCACGGCCAGGGCCTGGGCCGTGACACCTATGTGTGAGGGCGGCCTCTGGCCCCCCTCTGTCTCTCTTTCGGTCTTCGGGAAGCTTCCGAGAAAAATAAGACTTCTGGCTTTTGTTTCGTCCAATTCCGAGAATATTTCATGTGTAGATTTTCTGAAACACAAAAATAGCAGAAAACAGGGAACTGGCACTGTGGCATCTTGTCAATAGGTTAGTTCCGGAAATCGCATAAAAACACCACGAAGTGTAACAAAACACAAGGCAAATGGTGCAAAAACAAGCATGGAGCATCAAAAATTATAGATACGTTTGAGATGTATCAAGCATCCCCAAGCTTAACTCCTGCTCGTCCGCGAGTAGGTAAGTGATAACAAAAGAAATATTTTTTGAGGTGACATGCACCTACACAATCTTGATCATATATGTAAGCATTGTGAGCTGGGATCATAAGAACTTAAAACATGGGCATGAAAGATATAATCTTGACAATAAGAACTTAGCAACCATGTTGTAAACATGCAAATGAACACAAACAAAAGATCATGAAAATGAAACAATGAAAGTCAAACGTGTGTTCGAATCATAAGGAAAAACATACAAGTGGTTTTCAGCTTGTCCTTAATAGAGAGCAAAACATAAATGCATAGGACACCTTCAAGTTTAAGAGGGCGACTAGATACAAATAATTTGAGAACAAGTGAAACCAACAATATGAATCAATCAATGAAAACTTTGGGACAATGCACATTATACTAAGAATGACAACTATGCTCTCTTAATGGTGCATAAAGATAGAAGGTGGTGACTCAACATAAAAGTAAAAGAAAGGCCCTTCACAGAGGGAAGCAGTGATTAAACATGTGCTAGAGCTTTTCATTTGTAAAACAGAGAGATAAAAATTGGTTTTGAGAGGTGGTTGCTTTTGTCAACGACTGGCAATGGGGTTCTTACTATCTTCCATACAAAAATGAAGCAAGTTTTTGAGAGAGAGATTGGCACTTGCTAGCGTTTGATGGCGCCAGAAAAGAGGCTGCTGGCGTGTAGCAGACGGTCCTTGTGCGTGGTGAATGACCAGCCCGTTGGGAACCCCAAGAGGAAGGTATGATGAGTATAGCAGGTAGTTTTCCCTCAGTTAAGAAACCAAGGTTTAATGTCGATCTTGGAGAGGAGAGACAAACGACTGAAGGTGATGCAGAATGGCTTAATAACACTCCAACAAGGGCGCACTTGTTGACTCATCTTCGGCCAGTAGCAACGCGGAACCTGCACACACACAAACAAATACTTTGCTCCCAACTTACGATGAGGTTGTCAATCTCGCCGGTTTGCTTGAAACAAAGGTTATGAGTGTATCGAGTGGAAAACAGTAAAAGTATGCGAGTAAAGTAAACAGTGCGAGAAAGTAAACAGGTGAAAGCAATATGATGAAATAGGACCGGGGTCCACAGTTCACTAGTGGTGTCTCTCCATAGATAAATAACACATGCTGGGTAAACAAATTACAGTTGGGCAATTGATAGAATAAAGATAAACGTGATATGTCGAGAAGATCACTATGAGATTTACTCTGGGCATTACAACAAAATACATAGACCGCCATCCAACTGCATCTATGACTAATAATCCACTCCCGGGGATATCAATCCGAGCACCCCAAAAATATTAAGTTGCGAACAACAGATAATTGCATTAAGCAAAGTGTGTAATGTAAACAAAGCATATGCCCTTGAGCATATGAATGTTGTTTTCTCCCTAGTAGCAATAGCACATCTACCACTTTAGAGGTTTCTGTCACTCCCCCAGGTGAAATAGAGGCATGAACCCACTATCGTGCATAAATACCCCCTCTTGGAGTCACTAGCAACTACTCGGCCAAGATAGCTACTAACAACGGAGAGCATGCAAGATCATAAACAACATAGAGATAACAAAAGATAATATTCAGTACAGCAACTCAATCATAAACACCAATATTCATCGGATCCCAACAAACCAAACATATAGAATTACATAACGGTGATCTCAATCATGTAGGGCAGCTCATGAGATCTAAACATGAAGCACATGGTGGAGAAGACAACCATCTAGCTACTACTATGGACCCATAGTCCAAGGTAGACTACTCACTCATTGCTCCGGAGGCAAGCATGGCGATGAAGAAGACCTCCGGTGGCGATTCCCCTCTCCGACAGGGTGCCGGGAAGAGCTTCTGGACCCTCCCAATCTTCGGGTCGACGGCGGCGGTGGATCGCGATGTGTTCTGGAAAACTGATCGGGTACTTAGGTTTTTTCCATCGGGGGGTCTTTATAGGCGAAGGGGCGATGTCAGAGGGGGAGCCAGGCGCCCTCACGTGGGGCCCACGTGGCCAGGGGCCTGGCCGCGCCACCCCTGCGTGTGGGACCCTGGTGGCCCTACTCCTTCTCTCCTTCGGATCTCTGGAAGCTTCCGGGTAAAATAAGACTTCAGAAACTTGTTTCGTCCAATTCTGAGAATATTTCCTGTGTATCACTTTTGAAACACAAAAATAGCAGAAAACAGGAAACTGGCACTGTGGCAACTTGTTAATAGGTTAGTTCCGGAAAATGCATAAAAGTGCCACGAAGTGTAACAAAACAATAGGCAAATGGTGTAAAAACAAGCATGGAGCATCAAAAATTATAGATACGTTTGAGACGTATCAAGCATCCCCAAGCTTAACTCCTGCTCGTCCTCGAGTAGGTAAGTGATAACAAAGAAATAATTTTTGAGGTGACATGCACCTACACAATCTTGATCATCTATGTAAGCATTTGTGAGCTGGGATCATAAGAACTTAAAACATGGGCATGAAGATATAATCATGACAATAAGAACTTAGCAACCATGTTGTAAACATGCAAATGAACACAAACAAAAGATCATGAAAATGAAACAATGAAAGTCAAACATGTGTTCAAATCATAAGGAAAAACATACAAATGGTTTTCAGCTTGTCCTTCAAAGAGAGCAAAACATAAATGCATACGACACCTTCAAGTTTAAGAGGGCGACTAGATACAAATAATTTAAGAACAAGTGAAACCAATCATCATGAATCAATCGATGAACTTTGGGACAATGCATATCACACTAAGAATGACAACTATGCTCTCTTAATGGTGCATAAAGATAGAAGGTGGTGACTCAACATAAAAGTAGAAGAAAGGCCCTTCGCAGAGGGAAGCAGTGATTGCAAGTTCTATAACCTTCAAAAATTATGGTACTTACCGGCTTTGAGCTCTCATTGCCCCCATCATAAGCATCTTGAATGGTTAAAGTTAATGCGAGAACAATTATGATGCATATGCTTGACAAATCATAAGTTGAAAACCTTGTGCCCCGTGAATACGAGTACCCAAACCTCATGCTACTTTACTTAGAGTCCCAAGCAAGGCTCTTGTCATTGTAAGTATATGCATATCATTGAGAACCGCCAATGGGGTACCTCCGTGCCCGATGACATGGAACAAGCCCACACCAAAATGACAGGACAAGCAGATAATGAACACCTCGACATCTCTTTTATTTGCCTTTTGTTTAGCTTTTTATTATGAGATGCGTCGTCGAATGTTCACCATGGGTATGCTGCAAATTTCCACCATGAATTATGCATGGCTTAGATTGGCGGCCTGGCGTTTCCCTAACACATATACAAACTCCATGATCCCCACAAGATTCCCAATTCATTTCACACCGCGGGCATCCATAGACAAAAGATCACGATATCAACTCAAATAAGAAGTGCAATGTTGAAAGCTTGCCCCATGACAGCATGGATGGGCTAGAATCCAACTTACAACTTGCAAGCATAACAACTCAACATAAGAGACCACAATGTCAAATTTTTAAGAACAAGAAAAAGTAAAGTGTGCCTTCCGGTTCGTGAGAGCTTTGCTGACCGAATTTCGCATAACACTGGTAAGAGTTTAATTTGAAGAGAAAATAAAAGCAAGTCAAATTTACTTGGAATAGCAAATTGCTAGTAGGTATGTATGGTGGACACTTTGGAAAACTTTGGCTTTTAGGAGTTGGATGCACGAGTAGAGCTCATACTCAGTACAAGGCGAGGGCTAGCAAAAGACTGGGAGCGACCAACTAAGAGAGCAATAATGGCCATAATCATGCAAAGCGACAAAGCGACATTAAAATAAGCATAAGATGGCATCAAAAGTCAAAAACTAAATGATCATGAAGGCTATTGGCGACTTTGTATGAGTCTAACATGTGTGAGCATGCGCCAAGTCAACCCAAATAAAGCATCAAGGAGAAAACCAAAATAATGCTTCCATACAATAAAAACAACGCATGATTTTTTCAAAGGCTCATTAAGCAATCTCAGTTATTTGAGACAAGTCATGCTACAGCAAAACCACTAAGCATACTATCAAACAGACATCAAGCATGACATGAAAAAGCCTAAGCCGCAGTCTACACAAGCTCCTTCTTGTACCACTATTTTGCACAAAGCTTTTTCTCTTTTCCAACACCATTTAAAAATTTTATAAACACCTCTTTTGATGAAAACCAATAAATATCAGAGGCAAAAATACACCTTGATGAAAATATATGACAAGGTCTGAACGCAAATCAAGGCGAAAACAAAAACCAAAAGCAGTAGCAGAAGAAGAAGAACGCTCGATTTTTAATAAGAGTGAAAACTAGAGCGTTCTTTTGCAAATGAAAACGAGTTCATCTCCTCCAAAGGAAATTTGTTGAGGTCCAACCATTTATTGCAGCAAACAAACAAACTAAACCAACTAAGAAAACTAAAACAACTGACGCTCCAAGAAAAACACATAGTGCATGAAGCAATAAAAATATAGTGTTTTGAAAGGTGACCTGATTTTTGCCGATGAAGAAGGGGTGCCTCGGGGGCATCCCCAAGCTTTGACGCTTGTACTTCTTGGATATTTCTTGGGGTGATGCATGGGCATCCCCAAGCTTGAGCTTTTGTCCATTCTTCAACTCATCTCATCATTCTCCAATCCCTACACTTGAAAACTTCCTTCATACAAAACTAAACACAATTCTATTAGCAACATTAGTGTAGGCATAACATATAATCAACCTCTTTTTGCTTCAGGTTTCAACTCAAAACCACCACATATATAGCAAATACTACTGTAGCAACCTCCCTAAAAGTTCCATGATCAAAAGAACTCAAAAGAAAGCGATAAAGTGGCAAACACAAATATTGGCAGAAATCTGTCAAAACTGAACAGCTGACAAATGTCGAATTTTTGAAAGGTTTTCTGTTGCTCAAATCAAAAAGTGTTCAACTAACAAAAGTTTGGATATAACCTGGGGCATATGAAAAAGAAATCGCAGGTCCAAAAGATAAACAGAGAATTTATACGAATTTTTACGGTGCAGCACCGAAAACAGTTTCAGGACAGCAACATCCCCAAATCTTTACCTCGCTCAAATTAGAGGCTTCTCTTGGCACAAAAACGAAATAAACAAGATAAGGAGTGGTCATTACAGTAGTAATGACTTCCAAGACTCAAAGAAAAGAAAAAGTACTGAAAAGAAAACATTGGGTTATCTCCCAAGAGTGCTTTTCTTTAACGCCTTTGAGCTAGGCGCAGAAAATTGCTATCAAGTAATATCGATAGATGAAGTGCTAGTTACCTCAGTAGGCTCTTTGAAGGTTCCCGAAGATGATTCAACCTGCAAGTCACCCTTAGTGGAACTAAGAGTCTTATCAATTTTAAGAACATGTTGAGATTTAAGTGCAGAAACCTTGGGAACATACATAAATTTTTGCTCTTTTCCAACAAACACTTTCTCTTTCTTAAATTTAAGAGAAGAGAAGATTAAGCTAAGAGTTTCCATAGACTCCTCTAGTTTACCAATCCTTAAGTTTTGATTGTCATGAGTAGTGCTAGCCTCTAAAACGGTAATTCTCTTACCAATGTTTTCTACTAATTCACTAACGCGGCTAGCATTTTCTAGGATACTTGGCAAACTTTTCTCTAAAGAGCTGAGCTTTTCTACCACCTCCTCCAAGGTGGTCTCGGTTTTAGCAACATGTATAGGTGGTATTCCCACTAAACTTTCAATTATAGTGCATGCTTCTCCAGCGGGAGTACCCAGAAAATTACCTCCTGTAAGAGTATCAAGAACATACCTATTCTAGCTAGATATACCAACATAAAAATTCCTAAGGAGGATCGTGGTAGAGTGCTTTTTGGTACACCTATGATGAGCATTGTTAATACGATACCAAGCATCTTTTAAACTCTCTCCTCCTTGTTGCTTGAAACTACGAACTTCTACTTCAGGATTACTCATTGTAACAAAACTAAAAGCAGATAAGTAAAAACAACTACCAAGGATTCTATTTTTTTTAGGTTTTTGATATAAAACGATGCAGGTAAAATAAATAAAGTAAAGCAAAGCAATAACAAAGTAAAGAATGTGCGTGCGAAAACTCCCCTCGCAGAAGTCTTCTACTTCCTCCCCGGCAACGGCGCCAGAAAAGAAGCTGCTAGCGTTTGATGGCGCCAGAAAAGAGGCTGCTGGCATGTAGCAGACGGTCCTTGTGTGTGGTGAATGACCAGCCCGTTGGGAACCCCAAGAGGAAGGTATGATGAGTATAGCAGCTAGTTTTCCCTCAGTTAAGAAACCAAGGTTTAATGTCGATCTTGGAGAGGAGAGACAAACGACTGAAGGTGATGCAGAATGGCTTAATAACACTCCAACAAGGGCGCACTTGTTGACTCGTCTTCGGCCAGTAGCAACGCGGAACCTGCACACACACAAACAAATACTTTGCTCCCAACTTACGATGAGGTTGTCAATCTCACCGGTTTGCTTGAAACAAAGGTTATGAGTGTATCGAGTGAAAAACAGTAAAAGTATGTGAGTAAAGTAAACAGTGCAAGAAAGTAAACAGGTGAAAGCAATATGATGAAATAGGACCGGGGTCCACAGTTCACTAGTGGTGTCTCTCCATAGATAAATAACACATGTTGGGTAAACAAATTACAGTTGGGCAATTGATAGAATAAAGATAAACGTGATATGTCAAGAAGATCACTATGAGATTTACTCTGGGCATTACAACAAAATACATAGACCGCCATCCAACTGCATCTATGACTAATAATCCACTCCCGGGGATATCAATCCGAACACCCCAAAAGTATTAAGTTGCGAACAACAGATAATTGCATTAAGCAAAGTGTGTAATGTAAACAAAGCATATGCCCTTGAGCATATGAATGTTGTTTTCTCCCTAGTAGCAACAGCACATCTACCACCTTAGAGGTTTCTGTCACTCCCCCAGGTGAAATAGAGGCATGAACCCACTATCGAGCATAAATACCCCCTCTTGGAGTCACTAGCAACTACTCGGCCAAGATAGCTACTAACAACGGAGAGCATGCAAGATCATAAACAACATAGAGATAACAAAAGATAATATTCAGTACAGCAACTCAATCATAAACACCAATATTCATCGGATCCCAACAAACCAAACATATAGAATTACATAACGGTGATCTCAATCATGTAGGGCAGCTCATGAGATCTAAACATGAAGCACATGGTGGAGAAGACAACCATCTAGCTACTGCTATGGACCCATAGTCCAAGGTAGACTACTCACTCATCGCTCCGGAGGCAAGCATGGCGATGAAGAAGACCTCCGGTGGCGATTCCCCTCTCCGGCAGGGTGCCGGGAAGAGCTTCTGGACCCTCCCGATCTTCGGGTCGACGATGGCGGCAGATCGCGATGTGTTCTGGAAAAGTGATCGGGGTACTTAGGTTTTTTCCATCGGGGGGTCTTTATAGGCAAAGGGGTGATGTCAGAGGAGGACCCAGGTGGCCTCACACCATGGTGGCGCGGGCCAGGGGCTGGCCGCGCCACCCCTGTGTGTGGGCCCTAGGTGTCCCCTCTCCTTCTCTCCTTTGGATCTCTGGAAGCTTTCGGGTAAAATAAGACTTCAGGAACTTGTTTCATCCAATTCCGAGAATATTTCCTGTGTATCACTTCTGAAACACAAAAACAGCAGAAAACAGGAATCTGGCACTGTGGCAACTTGTTAATAGGTTAGTTCCGGAAAATGCATAAAAGTGCCACGAAGTGTAACGAAACAATAGGCAAATGGTGTAAAAACAAGCATGGAGCATCAAAAATTATAGATATGTTTGAGACGTATCAGCACTTTTGTGCTCTTTTATAAAGCTTGGCACTCCTCCCCACCTTTTTTCCTTTCTCAAACCATGGCTAACCGATTCCATCGGGTGCCCACCAACATTCACATTCCATGGAGGAGTGCCTTTTTTTCTTTTTTTTTTCTTTTTGGAATAAGCAATATGGAAGATAGCAAATCTGTTGGGGATATACCAAATAGGTATACCAGCGACATAGTCCTAAATCAGCAAGCTAGGGTGGCCCATCAGGGGTGGTATGGCGGATTCGCTATACCGGGCGGCCCAGTTGCTGAAGTTGCCACGACGGTACTGGACGCAGGCGCTTATGGCGGATCCGGAGACAGGCCCATGGCGGATTGCTGACGACAGGCCCATGGCGGGTTCGGAGACGGCCCATGGCGGGTTGCCTTGTAGTACACGCAGAGGACTTAGTCTAGGACTCCAAGTTGTGTCCGCTCCGGTACCAACGTGTAGCCCACGCCAGGCGCCTTTATAAGCCCGGCGTGGAGCAGCCCTTGAGGCAAGATTAGAGTCATACGGCCAATCGCATAGCGAAACAGCCAACCTCATCATTGTAACCAAGCACTTGTTGCCATATAGTGAATTATAGCAGCACGTAGGGTCTCGCCACCGTTGCGGGATCTGAAGCTGGGTAAACTCGTGCTACCACCGTCCTGGATCGCTCCTCCGTGTTCACCCCCTTCCACAAACCGCCATACCCCTACCTCTATGGAAGATCTGTTGACAAAACTACGACAGTTGGCGCCCACCGTGGGGCTTAGCGCGTCTGGAGCGCGGATCCAGGCGGGATCCGCCTTTGCAGGCATCGGCGACACCGTTGCCATCGGGCGCGTCCTCTACGATTCCGGCTTCCCCATCGTCCCAGCGGATAACCTCTGGGTGCCGGCTAGAGAAGACCCTGCTCGATTCACCGTCGTCCCGATTGGAGATATCCATATCTTCATTGGAGAGACAAACCCTACCCCCGCTACGGAAACCAATTTCCGGCGGATTGGTATGGTTGAAATCCCCAAACGGACCGCTTTCGAGCTAGATACGGAGGAGGACTCATCTGATCTGGAACTTTCCAAGTTTCCCAGATCGGATCTGAAAAGTAATCCCACCCAGCCCGCCCTAGAGGTAGAGGAAGTGGTGGAAGACCGCAGTGAATCCGCCATGAGTAATCTGGCGTTAGAGACACCGCGGTACTGCCTTGTTGCGTTCGCAGGTATCACTTCGGGATCTACCTCCAATGGAGAAGATAGCCCGGGTGAATCCATCCTAGAGGCACTTAACGAAAGTGGTGAATCGGATGACTGGGACAGCAAAGGCTATGATTCTGACCACTACGATGCCGCCATGAGGAAACTCGAGGCGGAATTGGTGCAGCAGGCACTTGAAGAGCAACAAGCAGCGGCCAAGCAGGTGTTTGTAACCAACAAAGGAGATGACGCTGGGCAGACAACCGGTGATCCGCCATCTCAAATAAATTTGAAGTGTTAGTTACTCTTAGAGCATCATGATGGATAGAATCCGCCATGACGCTCGGGGGCTACTCATGTTGATTTTTTAGTCACTCTTAGAGCATCATGATGAATAATTATCCGCCATGATGCTCGGGGGCTACTTATGCTAATTTTTTGTCTTCATAAGAGCTTTATGCCGGATAGTTATCCGCTATAACGCTCGGGGGCTACTCAGTATGAAAATTAAAAAGTTCTCTATAGAGCACTGTGTGAACTACCAGCGCTCGAGGGCTAAGCTATTCAAAAAACTTACAGAAGTCAATCTCGAAGCCCCATAGCAGATCGAATCTGCAAATCCGCCATGGAGCTCGGGGGCTACTGGGAGTACATACCTTCTTCATTGTGGTTGTTTTTTCAACAAAAGCGGTGATACCGCTGGACAGCTGGTTGCTGGCATCTTCTTGGCTGGAAATAAGATTGACGACCTCAAGTTGCTTTTGTCTCTAGTATAAACTGCCCCCTGACGGAGTATCCGCCACTTGACCTTGAGAACCAGAAGCCTTTTCGCTTTGGACGACATCATTAGCCGTAGCTTCAGTCGTTGGGTTGGTTTCTGGCATGAGGTCAAACTGACCACCAGCATCCTCCATATCGATATCGATACGAACAGAGGAGGGGGTTGGTGCATCAGGGGTGAGCGGGATAGCGGCAGGGGAGGGCTTGGCTCGCTTGGATGACGGCTCCTTGACAGTAGGCTTCTTTCTTCTGAGAAAAAAGGCGATTAGAGATGTAAAGCAGCAATAATGGAGGATGTCCAACGATTACCTTGACTTGGGCAGATTGATAGTAGCGGTATTCTCGGATGGCGTTTCTAGCTCCGCCCTGCGTTGAGCTTCAAAACAACGGGAATCAGCAGATTTCCCGCCACCACCGCGAGTTTTCCCGCTACCGCCCCGTTTCTTGGAAACCGCCTTCTCCTGGGTCGTATTAGCTGTATCCTCCACATTCCCCGCCATCTCCTCTTTGTTCCCGCTAGAGTGAACAACTTCCTCCTTAGCGGTGGATTTGATGTTGGAGCGGCGAAGGGGATGGGCAAAGTGTGCAGGACCAAGCGATTTGAGCTGATAAGAAGAAAAATATTATGAAATGTAAAAGTATCAAAAGGTACTATGGCGGAAAGGGAACTTACCAAAGGGCAGCTGCCATTCTCAAACATAGCCATGCCAAACTTCAAGGGCTTCTTCCTAGGAGACTTCATCAAGGAACGAATGCGCTTCTCGACAATTTTAGGGTCCAGCTCCTGGTCCGAACAACGCATGCCATCATTTGCACCAGTATACTCGTGCATCAGGCTGTTGCGGTGCTGAAGTGGCTGAATCCGCCGGGATATCCAGCAATTGATGGTGTCGATTCCCTTCAAGCCATCCCCAGATAGCTTGGCGATCCGCCGAGCCAAGAGCTTGACATAGGGGGTGGCGGATTCGTCGTTGACAGCCGTCCAGGAGTCGCGGGACTCAGCAGCTACGTTCTTGAATGGAGGAAGGCCGTGGGCTTGAGATGGCGCAGGCTTATCCGCCATATAGAACCAGGACCCTCTCCATCCGATGGCGGAATCCAGAGGCATGATGAAAGGGTATTCTTTCGACCTGCGTGGAAGGAAGCAAACAGTTCCGCAGGTTCGAAGAGATCCATCGTCTTCATAGTTGGCACGCACGGAGAAGAAAAGTTGGAAGAGGTCTACCCTGGGGCGGATCCCGAGGTATCCCTCGCACAAAGCTGCATAGCCCGCCACAGACACCAAGCTGTTTGGTAATATGTGGTGGAGCTGCAGTCCGTAGAATTTCAGAAGATTGGTGAAGCAAAGAGATGGAGGCATACTGAGACCCCTCTCCACGTGAGATTTCAGCATTACAATCTCGGAGGGGTTAGGAACTGGAACTGGGGCCTTGAAGTCAGTCCGCCATCCCGACTCGGCCTGAGGAGCCACAGTGCCCTCGCCTTCCATGGTTTGGATGTCAGAATCCTTAACACTGGATTTCTGCTAGTACCCATGGAGGTTCTGGGGGATCTGCTCTTCTTCGTCCTCAGCTCCTTCCTCCTCAGCCTCGCCATCCGCTGCGAGATCATCCGGGTTTGTACCCGCCATCTCCTCTTCAGCTTCGGACATGTTGTCCTCTGGGTCCAAATCCGCCATCCCGGGATGTTCTCCCTGGACTGACTGTTGCAGAGGGGAATCTTCCTCCTCAGCATCGGAATGGTGGCGGGACGGTGATCCGGAGTTCATGGCGTCGGGCGAAAGGAAGGTTTTTTGCTATGAATTGCTTGAAGAACTCGAGCGAGTTGGTCCGGCGGAAAAAGCTACCGGCGGCGAGGTTTTCCGCGGTGGCTCATCGGAAATGACAAAGCTCTCGTGGCGGCGCTGAGGAGAGAGAATGCGACGGAGGTGAATGAGGGGTGACCGACCGGGGGTGAGAGGCCGGGGTATATATAGACCCCGGACCTCGAGATTCGTGCCCGCCATCACCACCATTCGTCCTGATCGCAGAAACCCTAAACTGGCGACACGTGTCCAGGGGTAAAAAAGTAACTTGGTAAAAGCAGTGTGTGCACTGTAAGTCTTGCCCTAGAAGGAACCGTGTGCCGAGATTTACGGCGGATTTCAACGGTATGATCCAACGGATCCCGAAAATCTCGCTAAGATAACTACGTCGCTTGATCCGTTATTTACGGCGGATTAATAGATGAAAGAAGGAGCATCAAGATGACCGCCATCCCGGTGCAGAAGAGCTATGGCAGAAGTAACTCACCAAGAATATGCATGGCGGATGTAGATGGCGATCTTGAAGTTCCCTGGGGGCTACTGTTGGGGATATACCAAATAGGTATACCAGCGACGTAATCCTAAATCAGCAAGCCAGGGTGGCCCATCAGGGGTGGTATGGCGGATTCGCTATACCGGGCGGCCCAGTTGCTGAAGTTGCCACGACGGTACTGGACGCAGGCGCTTATGGCAGATCCGGAGACAGGCCCATGGCGGATTGCTGACGACAGGCCCATGGCGGGTTCGGAGACGGCCCATGGCGGGTTGCCTTGTAGTACACGCAGAGGACTTAGTCTAGGACTCCAAGTTGTATCCGCTCCGGTACCAACGTGTAGCCCACGCCAGGCGCCTTTATAAGCCCGGCGTGGAGCAGCCCTTGAGGCAAGATTAGAGTCATACGGCCAATCGCATAGCGAAACAACCAACCTCATCATTGTAACCAAGCACTTGTTGCCATATAGTGAATTATAGCAGCACGTAGGGTCTCGCCACCGTTGCGGGATCTGAAGCTGGGTAAACTCGTGCTACCACCGTCCTGGATCGCTCCTCCGTGTCCACCCCCTTCCACAAACCGCCATACCCCTACCTCTATGGCAGATCTGTTGACGAAACCACGACAAAATCAGACCACTACATCCCCATGAGCTGAAAACAGTGTCACAAAATGAGAAGTATTTTGAAGGTTTTTCAAAGTTAGCACATGAAAATTTACTTTGGAATGGCTTACAAATACCATGTATAGGAATTTATAGTGGACACAATGGCAAACTTGGTTTTTGGGAGTTGGATGCACGAGTAGAGCTCATACTCAGTACAAAATGAGGGCTAGCAAAAAACTGGGAGCGACCAACTAAGAGAGCAATAACGGCCATAATCATGCAAAGCGACAAAGCAACATTAAAAGAAGCATAAGATGGCATCAAAAGTCAAAAACTAAATGATCATAGAGGCTATAGGCAACTTATTTTGTAGTCAACATGGTGTAAGCATGTGCCAAGTCAACCCAAATAAAGCATCAAAGGAGAAAACCAAATAAATGCTTCCATATAATAAAAACAATGCATGATTTTTTCAAAGGCTCATTAAGCAATCTCAGTTATTTCAGACAAGTCATGCTACATCAAAAATCACAAAGCATACTATCAAAAAGATATCAAGCACGACATGAAAAAGCCTAAGCCGCAGTCTACACAAGCTCCTTCTTGTACCACTTATTTGCATAAAGCTTTTTCTCTTTTCCAACACTATTTGAACTTTTTCTAAACACCTCTTTTGATGAAAACCAATAAAGACCAGAGGCAAAAATACACCTTGATAAAAAGATATAACAAGATCTGAATGCAAATCAAGGCGAAAATCAAAAGCTAAACGCAGTAGCAGAAAAAGAGAACACTCATTGAACGATAAAAGTGAAAACTAGAGTGTTCTTGGCAAATGAAAAGCGAGTTCATCTCCTCCAAAAGAAACATGATGTGATCTAACCATTTATTGCAGCAAATAAATCAAAAGAAAATAAAAACAAAAACAATTGACGCTCCAAGAAAAACACATAGTGCATGAAGCAATAAAAATATAGTGTTTTGAAAGGTGACCTGATTTTTGCCGATGAAGAAGGGGTGCCTCGGGGGCATCCCCAAGCTTTGACGCTTGTACTTTTTGGATATTTCTTGGGGTAATGCATGGGCATCCCCAAGCTTGAGATTTTGTCCATTCTTCAACTCATCTCATCATTCTCCAATCCCTACACTTGAAAACTTCCTTCATACAAAACTAAACACAATTCTATTAGCAACATTAGTGCAAGCATAACATATAATCAACCTCTTTTGCTTCAGGTTTCAACCCAAAACCACCACATATAAAGTATATACTACTGTAGCAACTTCCCCAAAAGTTCCGTGATCAAAAGAACTCAAAAAGAAAGCGATAAAGCGGCAAACACAAATATTGGCAGAAATCTGTCAAAACAGAAAAGCTGATAAAGATCGAATTTTTGAGGGGCTTTCTGTTGCTCAAATCAAAAAGTGTTCAACTAATGAAAGTTTGGATATAACCTGGGGCATATGCTCAAGAAATCGCATGTCCAAAATATATACAGAGAATTTTCACGAATTTGTACGGTGCAGCACCGAAAACAGTTTCAGGACAGCAACATCCCCAAATCTTACCTCACTCAAATTAGAGGCTTCTCTTGGCACAAAAACGAAATAAAAGGATAAGGAGCTGTCATTACAGTAGTAATAACTTTCAAGACTCAAGAAAAAGTACTAAAAAATAAAAAATGGGTTATCTCCCAAGAGTGCTTTTCTTTAACGCCTTTGAGCTAGGCGCAGTAATTTGCAAAGATGCTCATGTGGGCGCCATATAAGAGCTTGAGACAAAGGCGCCATATAGGAACTTAAAGCAATAGAGAGCATCAAAAAGCAAGTATGGAACACATTTAAATCTAAACCACTTTCTATGAAAAATAGTCTTGTAAAGAGACAAGTCATAAAAGCGCAAAGCAAAAAGCATAGGAAGGCAAAACAAGTACAACTTCAAGAATTGCAACATAAAGAGGGGAAACTCAATATTGTTGAGATCCATCAAACCATGTTTCCCTCTCTCATAATAACTTTCGGTAGCATCATGAATAGAATTAATAATATAACTATCACGTAAAGCATCCCTATCATGAGCCACATGCATAAAAGGATTAATACTCCCCACATGAACAATAGTAGTAGGAGCAGATTCAACAGAATAATTATTCTCATCACCATAATCATCAAAGACAGGAGGTATATTGTAATCATAACTATTTTTCTCCCCAAAAGTAGGTGAATTGAAAACATTATAATCATCATCATAAACTAGAGGCTTAGTATCATCACAAGATAGAGAACTACTATGTCGCAAAGCATATTCATCAAACATATCATCATAAGAAGGAACATGGATAGCACTAATGGTACAACAATTATTAACCTTAGAATTGGTACCAAAAAGATTTTCAATATCAAAAGTAGAGTGCTTTTCCCAATCATGATCACTAAGATAAGTAATAGGCATAGGAACATCATCCCAATCAGAATTATCATAATCTATAGCAGGATCATAACGCTTAGGGGAAGATACCGTGTCCTCTCGCCTCTTACTCCTCTTCTTCTTCTTCTTCTTCTTCTTCTTCTTACTCTTCTTACTCTCTCCTTTAGGAGGGAGAGACTTGAAGGGCATCTTCTTCACATATTCAGGTTTGCTGACAGAAAAAACATAAGAAACTTTGGAGGATTCCTCCTCTCTATTAATAAGATAAAAACATCTATCAGTCCTGTCATAGCTTGGAAAAATATCAAGTTTTATAAGATTTTGAATGTAAGTATTTGCAAGGCAATCTTTAGCACAATAGAGACGACAACCACGAAGGGTGCTATTAATATCAACATCATTTATCTCTATCAAAGCAATCTTTCTAGATATCTCGTCACACGCCAAGAACAAAGTGAGCTCATCATGCTGATTGGGAGTAATCTTGTCATCACAATACAAACTTAGGGTACTAGAAGAGTAACTATTAGGGCTTGAGCATTGGAAATTAAAATGACCTATGTCATCGCAATGTTTACAAAGAAAAGGATAAAGCTCACAAACCTTTTTACCGATCTCGCCTATATCCTTGTACCACATTCGGGTTTCTTCATTTGCATGGTGGACACAATAATCTTCCTTGTTGTAACTCTGTTCACAAGGTCTATGTACTCCACAAAAATTAACATCTTATAAGAAATAGGACTTTTAGAAGTTTGAGCATGTTTATTGGATTCATCAATAACAATATCACTTTCTATGCAAGTGTCCTTAAAAGGTTCATGATACACGTCCCCATTTCCTTTAGGAACATTCATATGGGAAGCAAATGCTTTAAAGCAATCAACCATAATTTGAGGATCAAGACCATATTTAGCACTAAGCTCTTGAAAATTAGCAGTTTCAGCGAAAGACTTAATGCAATCAAACTCGTAATTCATACCTGATCCATTACCTTTGTCGCTATCCCAACCTTCAATATTGTTTTGGATTGTCTCAAGTAGACCCCACTTGGTGTCGACATCCTTGCTTGTGAAAGACCCATCAAAGCATGCATCTAGATAGTCCTTGTAATATCCTGAAAGCCTTGCATAAAAATTATTAATAACAATATTACGGGGAAGATCATGAATAGGACATTTATGCATTAGTAACTTCAATCTTCCCCAAGCTTGGGCAATGCTTTCTCCCTCATGCGGATGAAAATTATAAATGTAATTCCTATCTTTATAAACCTGACTAGAAGGATGGAATTTAGAATAAAAGAGAGGTTCAATTTCCTCCCAATCAATAGATCGGCCATCCTTCAATGTTTTATACCATTCCTTAGCTCTGCCTTTCAGCGAAAAAGAGAATAGCTTCTTCTTAACTTGGTTCATTGAAATACCTGCACACTGGAACAACTCGCATAATTCATGTATAAAAAGCAAATGGTCACCAGGATGGACAGTTCCATCTCCTAAATAGCAGTTATCCCTAACATGTTCAACAATCTTCGTAGGTATTTTAAAAGGATGAGGAGCACAAGCATCACTAGAAACATCACATATGGGAGATAAAATATTATCAGAACAGACCTTCTCCACTAAAGCTGGGGGACTAAAAATATCATACTTAACAAAACCAGCTTCATCAAGCTTAGACTTTTCTATAGCATTAGCATTAACGGTATTCAAAGCATTCGTACTAATAACATTGCTATGCGAAATAAGCTCCAAAGGATTTTCAATTTTCTCTTCAAATCTAAAATCAGGAAAAAGACTAAAGAACTCTTTGTTTTCTATTAAGCCTAACTAGTGAAAATAAAAACAAGAAACAAAAAGATGTAATTGCAGAATCTAAAGGAAATAACTTTGAGCACTCACACAGGAGGATGCGAGTACCTTTTACCTTACCTCCCTGGCAATGGCGCCAGAAAAGAGCTTGATATCTACGCACGCGTCTGTTCTTGTAGATAGTGTTGGGCCTCCAAGTGCAGAGGTTTGTAGAGCAGCAGCAAGTTTCCCTTAAGTGGATCACCCAAGGTTTATCGAACTTAGGGAGGAAGAGGTCAAAGCTATCCCTCTCAAGCAACCCTGCAATTACGATACAGAAAGTCTCTTGTGTCCCCAACACACCCAATACACTTGTCAGATGTATAGGTGCACTAGTTCGGCAAAGAGATAGTGAAATACAAGTGGTATGGATGATTATAAGTAGCAAATGTAACTTGGAATAAATATCGCTGCGAGCAAACATGTAACAAAACAGCAAGTAAACGATGTGCAAAGCTTGGAAACAAGGCCTAGGGATCATACTTTCACTAGTGGACACACTCCCAACAAATATAACATGATTGAACAAATAAACAACTTCTCTTCACTATGGTACTCTGAATTACTCTCCTATTGAATAACACTAATCATTGCATAGTGGCTAAGCACCCCTTAAAGTTCATCAAGTACTTGACAAACACCACTCATAGAGATATCCAAATCAAATCACAATTCAAGATAAATATTATTGCAACTTAGACCAAGTACTAACACGGTGCACACACTGTCAACATTACACCATGAAAGGAGGAATAGATCACTTCAATACTATAATATTAATAATTATTCTCATAATCCATAAGAGATCATAATCATAGCCTAGACCAAGTACCACCATGATGCACGTACTGTCACCGTTACACCATGGCAGGAGGAATAGATTACTTTAATAACATCACTAGAGTACACATAATATCTGAATAATAATATCTACTTGTTCAACATGATACAAAGCTCATGATCATATAAAGATCACATCATGGGAGAGAGAGGTGAACCACATAGCTACCGGTAGAGCCCTCAGCCCCGGGGGTGAACTACTCCCTCCTCATCATAGGAGACAGCAAGGTTGATGGAGATGGCGGTGAGGTTGATGGAGATGGTGGAGACGGCGATGGAGACCGATGGAGGTGGCTCCAGGGGCACTTCCCCGTCCTGGCAGGGTGCCAGAACAGAGACTTATGTCCCCCGAAATTTGTCTTCGACGGCGGCGGAGCTGCGGAACTGTTCTGGAAAAATCGTCAACTCCTCTAGGGTTTACCGTCTCGAGGCTTCTTATAGGCAAAGGGGCATCGTCAGGGGGCAGCCAGGGGCTCCTCACACCAGGGTGGCGCGGCCAGGGCCTGGGCCGGGACACCTATGTGTGAGGGCGCCCTCTAGCCCCCCTCCGGCTCTCTTTCGGTCATCGGGAAGCTTCCGAGAAAAATAAGACTTCTGGCTTTTGTTTCGTCCAATTCCGAGAATATTTCCTGTGTAGCTTTTCTGAAACACAAAAATAGCAGAAAACAGGGAACTGGCACTATGGCATCTTGTCAATAGGTTAGTTCCGGAAATCGCATAAAACGCCACGAAGTGTAACAAAACACAAGGCAAATGGTGCAAAAACAAGCATGGAGCATCGAAAATTATAGATACGTTTGAGACGTATCAAGGACGCATATAATAACAAAAGAGGACGTTCACCAAAAGTCGACAGAACAAGTATACAGAGGAGACGACACCACAGCAGGGATAACCAAGGAAGGCGAAATCAGGTAGCTATGGGTTAGGAAGCAAGGGAAGAGGAAGGATATGAAAGCAGGAGCTTTTGATAATGTAGGGGTTCCCAGGGAACTCGTCGAGCACGCATTAAATATAGATCCTAAAGCAAAGCCAGTCAAGTAGCCATTGTGAAGATTTGATGAACCCAAAAGGAAGGCGATAGCATCAGAATTGCACAGGCTAGAAAACACCGGATTTATCAGAGAAATAAAAACCTCGAGTTAGGTATCCAATCCAGTCATCATACCTAAGAAAAACACAGACGTACAAAGAGTATGTGTCGACTACACATCTCTCAATAAGCATTGTCCAAAGGATCCCTTCCCTCTACCCCGCATCGATCAGAGAATTGATTCAATAGCGGGATGCGCAAGGCTTTCCTTTTTGGACGCATATTCTGGCTACAACCAGATCAAGTTGAAAAAACAAGACGAAGAAAAGACAGCCTTCATCACACCGTATGGGGTGTTTTGCTATCAAGTAATGTCATTCGGCCTAAAAATGCAGGAGCAACTTATCAACAGATGATGCAAAATTGCCTCGGGGGCCAGATAGGGCGCAACATCTAAGTCTACATTAATGATGTAGTCATCACTATAAGAGAGGAGGAATCCCTTATCAGCGACTTGGCAGAAACCTTCGACAACCTGAGCAGGTACAAGCTTAAGCTTAACCCGACAAAGTGTTCCTTTGGCGTATCGGCAGGACAACTCTTAGGGTTCCTGGTGTCAGCACGGGGAATAGAGGCAAACCCAGAGAAGATCCAAGCAATTTTAACAATGGGGAAATCCATGAAACTACACGACGTACAGAAGCTCACAGGACGCATCGCGGCACTAAGTCATTTTGTTGCTCGATTGGGTGAAAAGGCGCTCCCTTTCTATGCACTTATGAAAAAGTCAGATGATAAATTTGAATGGACATCAGAAGCAGACGCAGCTTTTGCGCAATTGAAAAAAGTGCTCTCCACGCCACCAGTGCTGGTCGCACCAAAAGAAAAAGAGCCACTACTACTCTACATCGCTGCAACCCATCAGGTGGTGAGTACAGTACTAGTAGTCGAAAGAAGTGAAGAAGGAAAAGCCCACGGTGTCCAGAGACCGGTATATTTCATCAGTGAAGTACTATCTCCGACAAAACAGAGGTACCCGCATTATCAAAAGCTTGCATATAGTGTTTTTACAACAGGACGAAAATTGCGACAATACTTTGCGGTGCACCCAATTATAGTGGTCAATGAAGTGCCACTATCGAACATATTGAACAATCCTTCAGCAACAGGACATGTCTCTTTGTGGGGAATCGAATTATCTCCCATGGACATCACGTATGAAAAAAAAGGCGATCAAGTCACAAATCTTGCCAGATTTCATAGCAGAATGGCTGGAGCTGCAGAGCATAGGACCGCCAGATTTATCGAGTGTCTGGATAATGTACTTCGATGGTTCTAAGAGAGTCCAAGGCGCAGGCGCAGGAGTAATCTTGATATCGCCGCATGGCGACAAACTGAAGTACGTTTTAAGGATGAGTTTTCCGCAGGCCTCTAATAATGAAGCAGAATACGAGGCTTTGTTGCATGGAATGAAGATGGCCAAAGCATGTGGAGCAACTCGCCTAAAAATATTTGGGGATTCAAACCTTGTTGTCCAACAAGTTATGAACAGGTGCGACACAATCAATGACAACATGATGGCCTACAAGAACTTATATCACTATCTCAAAGTGTCGGGGGGATGACCCCCGGTAGGGTCAAGAGACTAGAAAGACACAAAGTCTATGGTTGACTTATGCCGGGTTATCAAGAAAGGGCCTGGCCGGAATATAAGAGCATCGGCCAGGCCGGCATATATGTGTATCCCGGCTAATACTTGGATATGCCGGTATAGCCGGAATACTGGTATATGTGTGCCGGCATATACTTAGATATGCCAGCCTAACCATTTGGTGTGTTGTGCAGGAGCAGGGGAGGCCGGATTACCCGACCCTCGTAGGTCGTTGGTCCGGCATATAAGTCCTGGGTATGGCCAACGGTCATATCCGGGATACTTAAGTCAACCAAGGTGTCACATCCCTACAATCAAGGAAGAAAACATCCAAGCATGGTAGCAGAGTAAGATGGCAGGGTGCACAGTGGAGGTTACCTACCCTCACTGTGCACAAGTACGAGCTTACCGCACAGAGGTAAGGCCACAGTTCAAGAGGTACAAGGTACAGGGATATGGCGTCCCATCGAGAGCAATCAGGGGCGAAGTCAAGGGTCTCTGCCATCGTCACCTGCTCCTGTTTGGAGTGTAGCCCGTGTCTTGTGGTCTTGTATGACCGTTGTAACCCTGGCCACCACTATATAAGGTGGCATAGGGAGCCCTGGTAAAGGGTTGGAGGTTTGTTGGTCACTCTGTGTTCCTACACTTAGCAGTTCATCTTCCTTCTCTAGCAGAGAGCTTGGAAGCACCATTGTTGTGTACTACATCGACCCAAATATACAATCAGTAGAGCAGGAGTAGGGGTGTTATCTCCTTACGAGAGCCCCGAACCTGGGTAGATCAGTGCCTCTTTCTGTCGTGCTTTTTAGCTCATTCCCCTCTCCCGAATCCTCCAGCATCTAGTTCGGCCCCCATTTAAGCCATCCTATGGCATATGTTGTTTCACCACGACGACATTTGGCGCCCACCGTGGGGCAGATCGATATGCTGGGCGGAGTGTTCATTCGGACGGGGTCTGTGATAGCAGCTTCGGGAGTGCGCGTGGTCTCTGGCCTCGTCCAGAGGCTAGGCTCGCTCAGTTTCGTCAGTGACAACGCCGGTTGTCTCGGTGGCCGGCCGTTCCCCAAGGATGGCCGGATTATGTCTTTCGATTCCCACGAGGTGTACGTGGGGACTGAGAGAATTTGCACGAAGGAGGTGCTGGTGGCGTCGGATCCTCCGTCACATCGGCTGGCTCACGCTGGGCGTAGCGCTCGCTCAGTAGAGCCGGCTGAGGTGATGATGGCCGGCACATCCGTGCCGCCGGCGGAGGGTGCCGGCAAAGCAGCAGCGGCCGGAGCTTCTCCTCCGGAGCCGCCGAAGGTCAAAAGGTCGGCGCGTCCTCCGTTGGAGCGTGCGGAGAACCTGGCCGGCACTTCCGGTGTGCCGGCTAGGGGCGAGGTTCTTCTTCCCATCATCGACCGACTTCTCGAGCCGGTGCGATCCGGCGTTGATCCGGAGCAGACAAGGGAGGTCCTGGAGGGATCTCGTCAGGCCCTCATCGACGAGGCCCTGGCCATGAACCAGCAGCGCGAACGGTTTAACCGGCAACTCCGTGAGTATGAGGCAGCCCATGGTTTTACTCCTGTAGTAATCCGGCCTAGCCGGATAGAAGAGGTTAGAACTAGAGGCAGAAATCTTAATGCTGAGATAGGAAAAGATGCTAGAGATAAGAGTCATACCGCAACTAGTACTGTTCCTAAGGTAGTCTATAGTTCGCCAGTAAAGAACCTTAGAGCGGCGGCCGAGGTAGCTAAGGATTTATCTTGTTTATCCGGCGAAGCACTGCGTGAGCAGCAAGCCCGGCTTAACCAACTTTTGTCTGAAGCTACAAAGCAGCAGGAGGCCTTTAAGAAGGCAAACCCGGGTGCCGGGGCGTCTCAGTACATTGTGTCGGCGGGAGGTGCCGGCGCGAGGTCGAGGGGCCAAGCCTCGTCCCCGCATCCTAGCGCCCGGCGTGCCGGAAGTGTGACCTCTGGCCGCCGGGACAAGCAGATCCAGGTGTACGATCCGGCTGCCGCCGGAAAGCAGGCGATGGTGCAGAAGAATGTTGGCCAAGCTGACAAGTATGTCGGCAGCAAGAAGCCCGGCGAGAGTGTGCCGGCCGGGCATGAAGCAAGCGCGGCCGGTGGTGGCCGGAGTAACAGTGCAGCCCGGCGTCAGCAACAGGGCGCCGGAGGTGCAGCGCAGCAGCAGGGTGCAGGCCATCCGGGACATCGAGAGGATGACGGCAATTCCGCCCTTGCCAGGGCGGGATATCAGCAGCAGCACCAGCAAGGCCGGCATAGTGAGCAGCATCAGCCGGAGCAGCAGCAGCAGATGATCGCAGGCCCAATAGCATCCCGGCTTGGACCTCGGTCCTTGGAAGCCAATGATGCACGTTTCAAGCTGGACAAGATCCACCAATCAGAGTTGGTGGAGAGACAAGGAGCTCCGGGCCCTATGTGTTTCGGACCCCGGATTATGGGGGAGCCGGTGCCTTACTTCTTCCAGCTCGCGCGTGGCGCGAGGACATATAATGGCAGTACGAAGCCGGAAGATTGGTTGGAGGATTACTCCACAGCGGTGAACATCGCCGGAGGAAACCTCAGATGGGCGGTACGATATGTGCCGCAGATGTTGGAAGGTCCAGCCAGGATATGGCTGAATAATTTGCCGGCCGGGAGTATCAACGGCTGGATTGATTTCGAAGAGCAGTTTGTGTCGAACTTTACCAGTACATACAAGAGGCCCAACCGTCCGCAGCAGCTGGCTAACTGCCGGCAAGGAGTGAATGAGACTGACCGTGACTATCTGACCAGGTGGTGCACGTTGCGCAATTCCTGCGAAGGAATCAATGAGCAGCAGGCCATCATGTGGTTCGCTCATGGGTGCCGGCATGGCACCATGCTGTGGCAAAAGCTTCAGAGGCAAATGCCGGCCACGCTGGCCGAAACAATCAAGATCGCTGATAGTTATGCTCTGGGAGATCCCATGCAGCCCAGTCTCGATTCACAAGGACAGGGGCAAACCTAGGGGAACACCAGCAATGCCGGGAGATCAGGGCAATATTATCGCGCTGATAACCGGAACAAGAGAAGAGAAGAAAGGCCGGATCACCGGTATGGGGCAGCACAAGTTGCAGTTGTGGAGGAAGAGCAAGGGGGCGCCGGCAGTAGCCAGCGTCCGAGATATGAGGACTATCAGCAGCCGCAGCAGCAAGCACAGCCGTTCCAGAAGAAGAATGTCTGGACCAACAAGAATGCCGGCGGAGCCGCCGGCCAAAAGAAGCAGTGGCCAAAGTATACTGTGGGTCTTGCCATGGACAAGCCTTGTGTGTTCCACACATTCCAGCCGGAAAAGCCGGCAAACCATTTGACAAGGAACTGTTCGTGGCTGGACGACATATTAGCAGGTCGTGCAGGTCCCTGGGGACCGGCTAGACCCTCTGTCCCGGCAGCTCCATCGCCGTTGACAGGTGCCAATACGATTGCAGTCCCACCTAGGCCGGTTAATCCTGGGAATCAGAGCAACGCCGGAAATGCCGGCGTAAATCAAGTTGACCAGAGCTATAATCCGGAATATAACGCCGGAGGTCCAGGAGCGGGCCGGAATGAGTACAAGGAGTATGATCAGAGCTATATGGTCTTTGAGACCGAGAGAACAGACAAGCAGAGCTTGTACCGGCGGTGTCTGGAGGTGAATGCCGTTATGTCGGCTGTGCCAAAGCTGATGTACTGGTCTGACCAGGCTGTTGGTTGGGACAGGGCAGATCATCCCCGGATCATGCCAAATCCCGGCGGATATGCTCTGGTGATGGATCCGACATTCGTCGGGCCGGCTAATAACGTAAGATTCAGCAAGGTCCTCATTGATAATGGAAGCAGCATCAACATCATGTATCGGGATACGATGGAGAAGCTGGGAATCAAGGAAAATATGCTGGAACCGAGCAAGACCACGTTCCACGGCATTGTGCCGGGACTTTCGTGTGCGCCGATGGGCAAGATCCGGATGGATGTGATGTTTGGCAGCCGGGATAACTGCAGGGTGGAAAACCTCATGTTCGAGGTGGTTGATCTGGAGAGCCCCTACCATGCTTTGCTGGGTAGACCGGCACTGGCAAAATTCATGGCCTCTACGCATGTGGCGTATCTGAAGATGAAGATGCCGGGACCCAAAGGAGTGATCACCATCATTGGTGATTACAAGCGTTCGATGGCATGTGCCACCGCCGGATCCAATCTGGCCGAGACTCTGATCATTGCAGAGGAGAGGAAGAGGCTCAAGCGAGCAGTGGAGATTGCTGAGACGGTCGTGGCCGGCAAATCTATGCCGGGCATGACAAATCCCTGTGGCAGCGTTTCTTTTCAAGTGAGTAAGGAAGTCAAAAAGGTGCCTCTGGATGAAGCTTTCCCGGAGCGCCATGCCCTGGTTGGGGCAAGTTTGGATCCCAAATAGGAAAGCGAGCTCATCAGCTTCCTCCGTGAGAATCGGGATATCTTTGCATGGTCTACTTCGGACCTGCAAGGTGTGCCGAGGGAGCTGGCTGAGCACGCATTGCACGTGAGACCCGATGCTAAGCCGGTGAAGCAGCCGCTCCGGCGGAATGCCGGCGATAGAAGGAAAGCCATATGGGAGGAAGTGGCTAGGCTCTTAGCCTCTGGCTTTATCAAGGAAGTACTTCATCCGGATTGGGTGTCTAATCCGGTTTTGGTGGAAAAGAAGAAAGACGAGCCCGCCATAGTGAAAGTATGGCGGATGTGTGTTGATTACACCAACTTGAATAAGGCATGTCCTAAAGATCCATTCCCGCTCCCTCGGATCGATCAAGTGATTGATTCCACAGCCGGATGTGAACTGTTATCATTTGTAGATGCCTATTCTGGTTTCCACCAGATCCCCTTGTTTGAGCCAGATCAAATAAAGACTTCCTTTATTACCCTGTACGGGGCTTATTGCTATCTCACTATGCCGTTCGGTTTAAGAAATGCCGGCGCAACTTACCAAAGGTGTATGCAAAAGTGTTTGCACGATCAGATAGATAAAAATGTGCAGGTATATGTCGATGATATCGTCATAAAAACCAAGGAGAGCAAGACTCTCATAGATGATCTCCGGGAAACCTTTGGGAACCTGAGGAGATTCCGGATGAAGTTGAATCCGGCTAAGTGCACCTTTGGTGTGCCGGCGGGCAAGTTGCTCGGTTTCCTTGTTTCCAGCCGGGGTATTGAGGTGAATCCCGGCAAGATTCGTGCCATAGAAAGGATGAAGCCACCGACAGATTTGAGGGAAGTACAGAAGTTCACTGGGTGCCTCGCATCCCTGAGCCGCTTCATAAGCCGGCTGGGAGAGAAAGCTCTGCCGTTATATCAGTTGATGAAAAAGTCCGACACATTTGTCTGGACAACGCAAGCAGATGCAGCTTTCAAGGAATTGAAACAGTTGTTGTCAACAGCGCCGGTATTAGCGTCTCCGATGCCCCGGGAGCCAATGTTGCTCTATATAGCGGCAACCAACCGAGTTGTCAGTGCTGTGGTGGTAGTAGAGCGAGAGGAAGGAGGCAAAACCGTGCAGCGGCCGGTATATTATCTGAGTGAAGTCCTCTCCACCTCAAAGCAAAACTACCCCCACTATCAGAAGATGACCTATGGTGTCTATATGGCGGCCAAGAAGCTCAAGCATTACTTCCAAGAGCATCCAATCCGGGTAGTGGCCGAGGCCCCTATCTCGGAAATTATAGGCAACAAAGATGCCAGCGGCCGGATAGCAAAGTGGGCAATAGAGCTTTCACCATATACACCGCAGTACGATAAGAGGGATACAATCAAGTCCCAGGTCTTGGCTGATTTCTTTATTGACTGGGCCGAGATACAGTATGAGCCACCATTGCCAGATGCCAATTATTGGAGGATGCATTTCGATGGGTCCAAGACAATCCATGGCTTGGGTGCCGGCATAGTTCTCAGTTCACCAAAGAATGACCAGCTGAGATACGTCCTGCAGATTCACTTTGCAGCATCAAATAATGTGGCGGAATATGAGGCACTTGTGCATGGCCTGAAGGTGTCTAAGGACATAGGAATTCGCCGGATTATGTGCTTCGGAGATTCTGACTTAGTGATTCAGCAGTGTTCCGGCATATGGGACGCGCATGATGCTAACATGGCATCATACCGTTTCCTAGTGCAGCAGTTAAGTGGTTACTTTGAAGGTTGTGAGTTCCGGCACGTTCTCCGGGCTCAGAACGATGCAGCCGATGCATTATCCAAGCTGGGGTCTTCCCGAGATTCAATCCCGCCCGGCATTTCGCTGGAGCATCTGAGGAAGCCATCGATCAAACCCTCGCCGGAGTCATCCTCCATTTATGTCCCGCCAGGTCCAGACGAAGCAGTTCCAATGGAGATAGATGCCGGAGCCAGGACAGATAACCCGGGGACTGTTTCCTCAGTCCCGGGGACTGGGCCGGCATATGCTGTTAGTACAGTATTCCGGAGCAAAACTAAAGGCAAGGGTAAAATGTGCCAAGAGGTTGTGCCGGTATACCCGGGGACTGCTCCGGCATACCCGGGGACTGATTCTTCAGTCCCGAGGACTTCGCAGCCCATGGAGATCGATTATGTGTCGGTCGAAATGATGGAAATAGATCAGGCAGTGTTCACTGTCAGGGAAGTGCCCTCATGGGCACGTCCTATCATGAACTTCATGGTGGATGGTCAAGTGCCGGCGGATGTAACCGAGGCCCGCCGGGTTATAAGGAGATCCAAAGCGTATACCATCATCAACAAAGAAATATACAAGAGAAGTACCACCGGAGTATTGCAGAGATGTGTCGAATCTGCGGAGGGTCTGGAGATGCTCCGGGAAATTCACCAGGGGGAGTGTGGTCACCATGCTTCGTCCAGGGCATTGGTGGCAAAGGTATTCCGGCATGGCTTCTATTGGCCAACGGCACTGCAAGAGGCAGAAAACTTGGTCCGGAAATGTAATGGGTGTCAAAGATATGCCCACCAGATTCATCAGCCGGCATCTGCCCTAAAAACTATCCCAATAACCTGGCCCTTTGCTGTTTGGGGCCTGGATATGGTCGGGGCTTTTAAGCCGGCCAGAGGGAAAATGACCCATATCCTGGTCATGGTGGACAAGTTCACCAAGTGGATTGAAGTGAAGCCCATAAGCAAGTGTGATGGTCACACAGCAGTGAAATTCTTAAAGGATATAATCTTGAGATATGGTGTTCCTCATAGCATCATCACTGACAATGGGTCAAACTTTGCCCAAGGACCATTTGCCAGATTTTGTGAGGAAGTGGGAATCCGGCTGGACGTTGCGTCGGTTGCCCACCCTTGTGCCAATGGCCAAGTAGAGAGATCGAATGGGCTAGTATTATCCGGCATAAAACCCCGGCTGATAGAGCCCCTGGAGAAAACTCCGGGATGTTGGCTAGATGAGCTGCCAGCAGTGCTGTGGAGTTTAAGAACAACTCCGAATAGATCAACAGGCTACACACCATTTTTCCTGGTGTATGGAGCAGAAGCTGTGCTTCCAACAGATGTAATACATGATGCACCAAGAATAGTGCTATATACTGAGGAAGAGGCTAAAGAAGCCAGAGAAAATGATGTTGATCTGCTAGAGGAAGCAAGGGAAATAACTCTGTCAAGAACAGCAGTATATCAGCAGAACCTCAGACGCTATCATGCGCAGAAGGTAAATCCAAGGAGATTTCAAGAGGGAGATCTAGTACTCCGGCTAAAGCAAGGAACAGAAGGCCGGCATAAGTTAACTCCTCCATGGGAGGGGCCATTCATTGTGAGCAGAGCTCTGCACAATGATGCCTATTATCTTATAGATGCGCAGGACCCCAAGAAGAATAAGGCGGACAGGTCCGGAGAAGAAACCAAGAGGCCATGGAACATAGCTCTACTGCGCCCCTTTTACTCCTGAGCAACACAATGTATGTATTTCCATATTTTCCTTTGTATGTCGGCGTGTTGTGCCGGCACAAGACTAATGAATGAAATACCGGCATCCCGAAGAAGCCGGGTAACTAGCTCCGAGGTTTATTTGTTGTTTATTTACAGTTTTTTGTTATATGCCGGCTGGCTTTATTTGAATGTTTCCTATGTCAGCCTAGTAATGTGTCGGCACCAAAGGCCACTCTTCGACTCAGCTGCTGTCCTGAAACCCGGCTTCATGGCTAGCAAGAGTAGATGCCGGAGATTGTCTACACATGGAAAACGGCTAAGGAAATACAAAGCAAGCGAACCGACATTTTCGTTAAAGCTAAAGTTAAAATTTAAAGTGTCGGATGATTTGAAGTCTAAGTCTCAAAGTTAAAGTACTGTATGTTCGAGGAAGCAACCTTGAGACTCATACGTCGAAAGCCAATTAAGGTAGACAAGTAGCCAAGGTTGTGAACTTGAGGAAACAGGAAAACAACTCGGTGACTTAGCCAAAAGATGATCCGGCATTAGTAACAAGCAAACCAAGATAAAACTTGTTCAGGAAGCAAACCAAAGGAAATTAAGCGTGTATATTACATCTGCACCCGGCATACCGGGGATCTGATAAAACTTAAAGTGTTTGTGCTACAAAGTCAAGGAGCAGCGGCAGAAGCAGAGGCGCCGGCTGGTGGAGCAGTGGCGGTGGAGATGTCGGCTTCAGGAGTGCCGGACCCAGCAGATGGAATGGAGCCATCACCTCCGCCCGGGGCAGATGCCTGTTCCGGAGCATCAGTGTCGGCCTCTTCAGCTTCATCTTCATCCTGGCTGGAGTCGGAGCCCTCAGCAGCGGCGGATGTCCCGGCATCGTCCTTCTTCTCCGGCTCACGGATATCCCGAACGAAGGCGTCGGTGTCGGCATAGTCCACATAGCTGTGGGCCAGCTCCCGTCGGCGCCGGATGTGTTCCGGATCCGTGGTCCAGATGGATCCTTCGCGCACAGTGCGCAAAGTCTCCAAGTCAGCCTTTTCATACCAGGACAAGAAGTAGCTGAGAGCTTCGTCAGCTCCAACCCTCGCGCCGGAATCTCGCCACTCCCGGAGGCGAACCTTGGCCAGCTGCAGATCGTTGCCGAGGTCGACGGGATCAGTGGGAGTCCTTTGTCCCGGCCAGAGGGCAGAGAATGCCTCCTGGGCGCCATAGAAGAGTTCTTCAGTGTAGAGCGACATGGCGTTCTTCCGAGACTGCAGAGCCAACAGCTGCTCCGACATGTCCCAGTTGGGCGAGTCAACCGGAACACCCCGGTTTTCTCGATCCAACTGCAAAGCCCTCTCAACGTCTGCGACGGAAGCGGGAAACATGTCTGAGGAATAGAAACAATGTTAGCAAAAGGAGAATATGCCGGAGAGAATTACACTATGTCGGGAAGGATAAAGGGAAAGGATTTGAAGCTTACTGGCAAGGTCGGCATTCAGCTGTGAAACTGTAACCTCCCATTTGGTGGCCTGCTCCTTCAGGCTATCCAGTTCAGCGTGGGCGTTGGAGGCATCAGTCTCGGAGGTGACAAGCAGGGACTGGGTTTTCTTCAGTAGGCCCTCCCTCTGTTCCTTTTCGTCCAGAAGCTCGGAGATCCGGCCCTTCAGCTGCTCAACCTCGGCCTTGTGACCGGCATCCCGGTCGTCCAGTTGCTTGGCTACATCCACTGAGGACACACAGTCCTGGTGGCGTGCCTCCAGTGCAGCTTTCTCGTCTGAAAAGATTTGAAGTCAAAACAAGGATTTGAAGAAAGAAAACAGTGAAAACATTAAAGGATTTGAAGTACAGAAGGATTAGTTGAAGATTAAGGGGATCCGGCATACCTGTCAGTTCCTTCACTCTCTTGGTAAGCTCGGTGACTTGTGCTTCGGCACCAGCTGCCAAATGTCAGACAAAGATTAGGTGTCGGCATATTAAGATGTGCCGACCAGAGGTCTATTGACAAGGGGCAAGGTATGTCGGCTGAAATTACCTTTCTGGGACAGCTCCAGCTGAAGCTTGCTATGCTCGTCGGATAACTTCCGATGCTCGCATACCAAGTTATGATACAGGTCGGCCCGGGTGTTGTTCATGCGCTGCAAAAGTGCCCGGATTTAAAATATCAGCAGAGAAATTCGGCATGGAAATTAAGTTGAAAATTCTATCAAGTGATCATTCTACTGAAGACCCGGCACAGGTGCTGCGCACCTATCCCGGCCCTCGGTGACTAGGATTTGAAGCTCGAAACGAGCTTATATCTCGGTCGAGAGGATTTGAAAGATAATTGAGATGTGAATTGCTAAAGACCCGGCACAGGTGCTGCGCACCTATCCCGGCTCTCGGTGACTAGGATTTGAAGCTCGGATCGAGCTCATATGTCGGAAGTTAATTCAAAAGAAGCTAGCTAAAAGGACTATGAGAAAATCCCGGATGTCCGTATCCCGGACAGCCGACATTTTCGGGGACTGGGGATATTGTATAGGTAGAAAGGACTTACGTTGGTGGCATCGGCCAGGCGATGAAGTCGTTGCTGGAGGACTGAGAGCTCGCAGGCGATCGGTAGGGGCTTCGCGGCCAGGATATCTGCTGGGCTGCCAGTAGCCGCGGCTTCGGCCTTCTTCTTGCTGCTGGAGTCCGCGGTGTCCATGCTGCCGGCGTCGTTCCACTTGGTGCAATGCTCCTTGAGAGACCCGAGGCTGTGGTCACTCTTTGTCACCAGGGGGATGATGCCCTCAAGTTCTGGCGTGTCGAAGAAGTTGCGCCGGTAGCCAGGCCGGGCTGCTGCCCTGCCAAGATGCAGGGCCAGAGCAGAGCTGGTCCGAGGCGTTGCCTTAGGAGGAGCAGTGGCGGCAGATGGAGTGCCGGACTTGGTCGGCTGGATCTTCAATGTGCCGGACTTGGCCGGGGCAGAGGTCTTGGCCAGCGCCGTGGTCTTGGCCGGTGCAGGAGTCGTTTCAGCAGAAGGAGTTTGGGGCACGGGCTGTTCCGGTGCGGCCGGTGCATCTTGGCCAGCAGAGGCAGGATCCGGAATAGTCCGGACTTCCGGCACTAAAGGGCCTTTACCCTTGATGTCTGCTCCGGCGTCTTCAGTTGTGCCGGCGTCGCTGGTGGGCGCGCCGGAGTCTGGTGCTTCTTGGTGGGCTCCTGTGTCCATGTGGACATCAGGAGCCGGAGGTTCCTGTTGAGCCCCCGAGTCCATGTGGACGTCGGGGGCAGAGGTGTCTTGTTCCGGCGGAGGAACGCCCTTCGCCGGGGAGGAGGTCTTGTCGGGCGCAGGCGAGGATGCCGACGCCGGGGAGGTCGTGTGACTGGCAGAGGGAATGTCGGAGGTAGCAGGGGCAGCGGGCTTGGTAACCTTCGGGTCGCCACTCGAGCCAGAAGCTTGTTCCGGCGCAAGAGGAGCTCTGAAAGAGAAAAAACGCCAAGTCAATAATGCAAGCAAGAGATATGTCGGAATGAAACAAGCAGAAGGAACTTACCCCGCGGCGACAGGTCTCGGTTTCTTCGCTATGGGCACGCCGACCTTCTGCCTCTTCGACTTCTGAGGTGTGTCGGACTGGGGCTTCACCCCTCGCTTCCGGCCGGCACGTCCGCCGGTGGAAGGAGGTCCCTGGTTCAGAGGGGCGGCGTCGACAACCATATCATCCGGGATAGCTGAGGACGGCATTGCAAACTCGTAAGCAATAGGTGTTTCTGGAAAGGCGTACGCAAGTGGCATCGGGTCATAGTACAGCAGGATCTCCTCGTCAGAATCAATCTCACTCCGGTCTTGAGTATAATGCCGGGATGAAGAGCCCTTACCCATGGCAGCTGCAGCACGGGTGCTCCTGGGAAGCTTATCTCAATGATCCGGATCTTCAACATCCGCAACAGTGCGGTCCGCCGCGATCTTGATCCGGGAGTTCTCCATGGTTTGGAAGCTGAATTTCTGTATAAACAGCAAAGTCAAGTATTCAGACAAGGAAATATGCCGGTGGAAGAGGTATGTCGGATCAATATGATATGTGTCGGCAAACAGACATGTGTCGGCTTAAGTATCTATGTGCCGGACATGGACTTTATGTATCGGATAAGATGGTTTACCGTTGGGGCGGGCCTATCCCGGCTGTATGGTTCTAGCCCCCAGGCAAAAGTGGCCTGAGAGGACTTGCAGACATCCTTAATCCGGCGCAGAATGTCGGCCGGAGTCAGCTCGTGTGTGGAGTGCCGGTTGGGGTCCATTGGCCCGCTCATCTGGCAGATCTTGTGCGACCGGCGCTGCAGAGGGGAGACGCGCCGGCTTATATAGCAGGCCACCAGGTCTTGAGGAGTAAGACCGGCATCCAGGAGCTCGCCCTTAACCCGGTGAAGCGCATTCACCGGCATCACCGAGTTCTTCGGGTTGTAGGTCCAGTTCGTCATAGCCAAGGGTGGCTCGTCCACAAATGGTGGCAGGTTGAGCAGATCCTCGTCGGTGGTGTTCTTGACATAGAAGAAGCTTTTCTGCCACTTCTTGCAAGATTCCAGGAGTTCCACCTTGGGGAAGTCCGAGCCCTTTCGGGACATGATGGTGGCCGCGCCGCAGAGGGTCATGGGGCGGTCCTTCTTTTCCTGGGCCGTCTCCGGCGGGTCGTCCTTGCTCCGGGGCGGCTCTTGGACGACTTGCTTCCGCAGTTGGAAGTACTTCGCCCAGCCTTGAGTAAGGGGCACTATGCCGGCATAGCCCTCGCAAAAAGCAGCGAAGGCGGAAAGGATCATCACGGCATTGGCCGGGATATGATGAGGTTGTAGGTCGTAGGTGTTGAGGAAGTCCCGGAAAAAGTCCGATGCCGGCAGGCCGAAGCCACGCTCGAAGTGGGCGATGAAGACGACGCGTTCGCCAGGTTCAGGTGCCGGCACAGTTTCTCCTGCTGGTAGCCGGCATGCTACGCCCTCCGGGACTCTCCTGGTGGAGGTGACCCAGGATATCTCGGCCGGAGTAACCTCCGACCCCTCCCAGCCGGAGCGTCCTTGAGCTCGGGCCGAGGTATCTTCCTCAGAGGCCGAGGTGCCCGTCATGCTTGAAGATGCCATCTTAGTGGCCGGGACAAGGCGTGAGAGCCGGAGTCCCGTGATGATATTCCTATCAAGGCCGGAGAAAAGAGGGAGGTTAGTCTCTCCGGCATACCACTCTCCCCAAGGTTAGCAGAAATCAAAGATCTACCGAGCCAGTTAAAATAGGAAACAAATAAGGGTAAAACTCCTAAAGATGAACACCTGTGAGCGCTGTTAGCAATGCTAGTCAAATCCAGAGAGGAACTGCACTAGATCTGTGCGGATATGGCTACCAATGAGAAGCTATGAAGAAGCGTGAAGGAGGAAGAACAGAGGGAGGTCTCACCGGAGCTTGGCCGGCGACGATGGAGCGGCGGCGAGCGTGCAGAAGAAGATCCAATCTCCCTGCAATGCTGCAGAGAGAAGAGGCGGCGGCGGCGTCGTCAATGGTGATGCCGTGCGTCGTCGGGCGTCGGCGTCGGCGGGGAGCAGGTCGGCCGCGGCGGCGATGCTGTTCTTCGGACCGGCGGTGAAGCGCAGGAGGCAAAGGAGCAGGGGAGGAAGACGATGGTGGGGGGGTAAAAAGATAAGTCTACCCCCGCCGCCCTATTTATATGTCTGCCAGGTCAGGGTCGTGGGGATCGTGGGAGTGTTCCACTCCCCCGACCGTTCCTGCAGAGAGTCGCCACGTGGCGGCACGGAGTGGGGCGGCGGTTCCGGTAACCATGCCATGACGCAATGATGGCGAGGAGTAACTGCACTGTGAACCGTCACATCGTGGGTGACCGTTCGAGGTGGCAGGGCAGTTACAAGTTTCGATGCAAAGCTGTCAGTCATGGCTTCTCGAGGAAGACTCGTCTATATGTCGGATTAATTGCCCGATGTATGTGTTCCGTCCGGAATACCCTCGGGACCGACCGGAATAAGTTTTGGAACAGGAACAGAGGCCGGGATATGTGCAGATGTGCCGGCATATAAATCTGATCGCCGGGGCATAATAAAGAAAGGTATGTTGAACCTGTCAAGGCTCCACAGTTATGACTGGGGAACCTCGGCAGCTTCGGGGACTAGTGTCGGGGGGATGACCCCCGGTAGGGTCAAGAGACTAGAAAGACACAAGGTCTATGGTTGACTTTATGCCGGTTGACCAAGAAAAGGCCTGGCCGGAATATAGGAGCATCGGCCAGGCCGGCATATATGTATATCCCGGCTGGTGTCTGGATATGCCGGTATGGCCGGAATACTAGTATAGGTGTGCCGGCATATACTTAGATATGCCGGCCTAACCATTTGGTGTGTTGTGCAGGAGCAGGGGAGGCCGGATTACCCGACCCTCGTAGGTCGTTGGTCCGGCATATAAGTCCTGGGTATGGCCAACGGTCATATCCGGGATACTTAAGTCAACCAAGGTGTCACATCCCTACAATCAAGGAAGAAAACATCCAAGCATGGTGGCAGAGTAAGATGGCAGGGTGCACAGTGGAGGTTACCTACCCTCACTGTGCACAAGTACGAGCTTACCGCACAGAGGTAAGGCCACAGTTCAAGAGGTACAAGGTACAGGGATATGGCGTCCCGTCGAGAGCAATCAGGGGCGAAGTCAAGGGTCTCTGTCATCGTCACCAGCTCCTGTTTGGAGTGTAGCCCGTGTCTTGTGGTCTTGTATGACCGTTGTAACCCTGGCCACCACTATATAAGGTGGCATAGGGAGCCCTGGTAAAGGGTTGAAGGTTGGTTGGTCACTCTGTGTTCCTACACTTAGCAGTTCATCTTCCTTCTCTAGCAGAGAGCTTGGAAGCACCATTGTTGTGTACTACATCGACCCAAATATACAATCAGTAGAGCAGGAGTAGGGGTGTTATCTCCTTACGAGAGCCCCGGACCTGGGTAGATCAGTGCCTCTTTCTGTCGTGCTTTTTAGCTCGTTCCCCTCTCCCGAATCCTCCAGCATCTAGTTCGGCCCCCATTTAAGCCATCCTATGGCATATGTTGTTTCACCACGACGACAACCACTGCAACGCGTACGGATAACACGTGAAAGCCATAAGTGTTATATACGCAAGTATCAACTAGATTATTGACTCTAGTGCAAGTGGGAGACTGAAGGGAATATGCCCGAGAGGCAATAATAAAGTGGTTATTATCATATTCCATGTTTATGATAAATGTTTATTTCTCATGCTAGAATTGTATTAATCGGAAACATTAATACTTGTGTGATTAATAAACTATAAAAGGTTCCTAGTAAAGCCTCTCTTTTACACTAGCTCATTGATTAACTGATGATCAAGGTTTCCTGATCATGAACATTGGATGTTGTTAATAACGGGGTCATATCATTAGAAGAATGATGTGATGAACACTCACACCCATAGTACGAATAGCAATACGATCAAGTCATCAAGTTCTTTGCTATATCAAACTCATACGAAATAGTTCTAATCCTCAGACCATGAGATCATGTTAATCACTGATACCGGAAGGGTACTTTGATGATATCAAACGTCACACCGTCACAGGGTGATTATAAAGGTTGATTTGGGTATTCTGAAAGTATTAGTTGAGGCTCATGGATCAAGAGTGGAATTTGTCTGACCCGATGATGGGAAGATATTCTCTGGGCCCTTCTCGGTGATATTGCATTAGAATCGCTTGCAAGCATGTGACTAGGTCACAGGAATGCATTATCACGGAACGAGTAAAGAGACTTGTCGGGAACGAGATCGAACTAGGTATGGTTGATACCAAATGATCGGATCTCAGACAAGTAATAATATCGCGAGACAAAAGGAATTAACTATGTTCGTTACTGGTTCACACGATCACTAGTTCATCGTTGAGTAAGTGGGAGTCATCATGGATTTCCAGATCCCGCTGTTGATTATTGATCAGAGAGGAGTCTCGATCATGTCCACGTTATTCACGAACCGTAGGGTGACACACTTAAGGTTCGCCGTCGTTTTTGAGTGGATACGATACTCCGATCGAATTATAGGACAGCATGAGGGTTGTTTCAGAAAAGCACCGAAACTGTTTCGGTATATCGAAATAACTCAAGGGGGTATTTGTTAATGTTTGTTAATTGATTGAATTAACAAATATTAAAGAAATAAAAATGTTTTATTAAATCAATTAGTATGAATTTAATTAGCATGAATGTCATGCAAAATTAAATGGGGGGTTACCTCATGTTGATGAGGGGGTTACCACCATGAAGAGGGGGTTACCACCATGAAGAGGGCCATGAAGAGGAGGAGAGGAGTCTCCTTGGCCGGCCACCCCTTGGGGCTGCCATCCTCTCCTATAAAAGGCCTCCCTCTCCTCCATGTTCATGCTTGCTTGATCCCTTCCTCTCTCCCGCAAAGTTGCTGCCCAAAATCCGTCTCAGCTTAGCGAAGCTCTGCCGGATTGTTAGTTCGTAGTTCATACACTTAGAGAAGTGTGTGGAGGAGTGTCCGGCGGATCCCTTCTTCCGCTGCCCCGCTGGACCGAGGGCGTGGAGGAGTCGACGTCGAGCTGTACGTGTGACCGAGCACGGGGGCGCTGCCACTTGTGGCGCCGTGTACACGATCTTGTGATCGTCAAGTGAACCACTACGTCGACTACGTCAAGTGAACAACTACGTCGACTACGTGCGCCTACATCGACTCTCCATCGTCAACGTTTGTGCGGGAACGTAATCCCCGCTTACGGTCGTCGAGGGTTAGTCTCCGTTGCTACCACCTCGTAGAGTATCTTGGCTAGTTTATGTGTTCTTGCGTAGGAAAATTTTTGTTTTCTATGCTACGAACCCATCAACTTCGCTCGCGTAAACTCTCCTTGCAAACCGAATCTGGTCGTGCGTGAGCACCTGGCGGCCGCTATCCGCCCGGTTTCGGCCGTCGTTCTCGTTTCCGTCGCCGTGTGATGCCATCATGCAGTGGCCCCCGGGCCACGGGGTCGAATCGTCGCTGATTTCGCCCAGCGCTGGAGGATAGACGTCGTCGCTTTCGACGTAGGGCCCGACTTCGATCATGAAGTCAGAGTCGTAATCAGACACATAGCCGTCACTGGATGCGTTAGATTCGCACAGTGAGGCAGAGCTTGCCGAATTGCCGATTTTCCCCTTAGCTTCGGGGTAGACGTCGTCGTCGTCTGAGCATGTGTAGTCCGAATACAACCCTTCGACGTAGTCAGGGTCATACGGTGCAGTGCGGAGTGTGAGGGCGTTGAGAGCCCGATCGCACTCTGATATCGTCGGGTAGATAGCTGCTATACCCCCCCGAGGATCTTCACAGCCGGCGATTTCGTGGGATGAGAAATCTCCGGTGCCCACGTAGTGGTATGCGTCACAATCGACGCAATAGGCGGTGTTTGGGGATGGAGGTGGCTCTTCGAAATCGTTCGACCCGACTGACGGGGTCAAAGCTTTCGGCTTCGGTCTTTCCTCCGATGATGCTAGCGACGCGCCAGTCGAGGGTTTGCCCCCGATGGTTGGTGGTTTCGTCGTTTCGGCCATGAGCGGGGCCGATTCGGCGATGGAGAGTAGCTCCACCGCCCCGCTACTGTCCACGTGGAAGTTGAACAGTCCGAAGGCCATGTCATAGCCTCCGAGCGCTATCCCTGTCGTGCCTGAAGTGGGGTCGATGACGTCCGCCGTCGGAGCGAAGTTGATGGTGCTTGGCGAAACACTGTCGATGACAGTCGAATCGACGGTGCCGATTTTCGGCTCCATCGGGCTGGCGTTGATGATGGCCGGCACAGCGATGCCGGCGACGGTGTTGATGTCGATCTTGGATGAGTCGTCGATGTTGGCCGACGCAGCGATGCCGACGATGGTGTCGATATCGACCTTGGAGGTGGTGTCGTCGTTGTTCGGCGCAGCGATGCCGACGACGGTGTCGATGTCGATCTTGGAGATTGTGGGTGACGGAGCCGGCGAGTCCGTAGATCCAGATCCCGTCGTCACCACGGTCGGCGCCAATTGACGAGGTTTATCCCCGGCAATGCCCATGTCGAAGGGCTTTCGATCTAGGAAGCGTGTTGGGGACCTGGCAAACTCGATGGCGATCAGACGAAAGCAGAGGGACACGAGGATTTACCCAGGTTCAGCCCCCTCGAAAGGTAAAAGGCCTACGTCCTGCTTGTCTGACTTTGTATTGATGGAGTGGTTGTGATGATGATGTTACAATGGCGGCGTAGATTGGATCTAGCCAAAATCAGAGAGCTCTAAGTTGTCGAGCGCTCCGGCGTGAGGTGGGTGAAAAAACATCTAGGGTTTCGAGTCCTCCCTCCCAGCCTTTTATAAGCCAAGGCTAGGTCTCGGGATTGTCTCTCAAGCCAAGTACAGGTCGGATCAACCGCGGACTAGCCTAACTTGGACTCCTCGAAATCTTGCTTGTGCACCAAGTATTGCTCCTGGGCCGCGCCAGGCCACTGCCTTGATGGGCCTCGAAAGCCTTTCATGAGACACCCTTCCTGGACCGAAAACCAGGTAGCCGAATATCGGGGGCCCGTTTGTCATTCCTTCGTCAATGACCTTTGTTAAAAACCCTTGTTTTGGGTAGAGATAATCACTATACTTTAAAAGAGAGTGAAGTGAGGAAGAACTCAAATACTAACACACCAATTCAGGAACCAATACCCACTCTTACCATGATCAACATAGTACCCCTTTAAACCTAATTATTAAAATCATATATAGTGCATGCTTATGATTTAGTGATGGGATTGATAATCATCCTAAGAAAGTATGGAGTAGGAAATCTTCAGTAAGTATATATCAACTAGGAGATACCCATTCTTATGGAAGCCGTTTAGTAAGCCTTGGTCTATCCGCAAGTCATCCGTAGGCAAAGAAACTTGTTATGGGTAGAGTATGTCAGAAGCTTAAACCCTAAATCCCTATGTAGGATAGAACCTATATCACATTCATCTCATTTTAGGAGTAAGTACTATCTTCTGAATAAGAGTATAACCATATATCCAATTCCATACTTTTGTCTATTCATCTGGAACTCCATTCCCAAGTTATAATCTAACTTATGCACCACTTGGTGATCATAAGATATACTTATCTTTATATCACCATCTCCAATCCAAGGATTGTATCCAAACAACAACTCTTATAGTCCGAAACCAAATTCATCATTAGGTAATCCACTCACATATTCATGTGCATCTGAATCTTAATATCCAATTATTTTATAAGGGGAGATAAGAAATATCCTTAAGAAATAAAAATACACACTTTTGAAACCACTAGTGACATTGGAATAGTCTATAGGACATTTCCAAGTCACTAGGAAACTTAGGTGAACATACAATTATGTTCATTGAGTCATATCCTTAAACATGAAATTCAACAATAATAAGAACCTATAGAGTTATCTTCCTACTATATTAACATAAAGTTGATGCCCTTAAACATCACTAGGAATATATCCAAGTCCTAGAAAAATAAATTAAACCTTAAAGAGCGACCTTCAAAACCATCACTATTTAGATTCTTGATTAAACCATAGTAAATAATCACATTGTTACATGTGCAATTACAAATAAAAATATTACAAGTGCAACAAGATAGATTAATAAATATCTACAAATGCAAAATGGAGTGATTCCCAAGTGCAAAACCTGCAAAACAGATTGCAACTCAAACGAAATTCAAAAATATGAATTACAGAAAGAAAAAAAGATAAAAAAGGGGCATCCCGGCGAGTGGACCGAAGCCCACTAAGCCACCCGGTAGCAGCCCAGCCCATGTACCCCTTCGCTCCATTTGGCTACTGGCAAAGTCGTCTTCAACCTCCCAACTGCGTGGAGGCATCGCCGACGCTGAGCTCCACGTCGCCCATATCGATAGGATCAAATCCGGAGGCCAGCTCTTCGTTCTAATCTTCTGCTAGATATTTCTTGCATCCTCTGCCAGTCGGTGAAGGGTTTCGCAGCATAGTAAATCAAAAAATTTCCTACGGATGCGAACAAGAAAGTCAAGATCTAATCTTGGAGATGTAATCAACGAGAGAGGTAGATGAGATCTTCATTCCCTTGAAGAAATCGCACCGTGGAAACGTTCAATAGAACGTGGATGATGTAGTCGTACTAGCCGTCTCCTCCTCGCGATCCGATCCGATCCTACGCCGCAAGTGGCGACGCCTCTGAGAGATGCACACGTACGGTGCAGCGACGTCTCCTCCTTCCTTGGTCCAGCAAGTATGGTGGAGAGATAGATTGGATCTGCAGCACGATGGCATGGTGCTTATGGTGGAGAGTTTCTGCGGCAGGGCTTCGCCTACGCGCAGTCGCGAGAGAGAGAGATTGGAGGGCAGCAGTTGGCCGGCGGCGAGGCTTGGAGTGGGGGGAGGCTGCGCCCCTGCCCCTCCTTATATAGGAGGGTGGTCGGCTGCCTTGGCCCCTCCTCCAAGCCCTAGGGCGGCGGCCTAGGGGGAAGAGTAGGGGGCAAGTCTTCCCCCCCCCCTTCCGGAAGGTTCCCTTAGGGTTTCCCCTAAGGGCTGGCTGGCTGGGCCTTAGGGGCCTTGTGCGCCTGGCCCAAAGTGGGCCCACGTTGGTCCCACTCCGGAACCTTCTGGAACCTTCTGGTATAATACCGATAAACTCCGAAACGATTCCGGAATCCAAAAACTGCTTTGATTTATATGAATCTTATTCTCCGGACCATTTCGGAACCTCTCGTGATGTCCTGGATCTCATCCGAGACTCCGAACAAAAACTCATTAGCCAATTATCCATTCTATCCTAGCGTCGATGAACGTTAAGTGTGTGACCCTGCGGGTTCGAGAATATGCAGACATGATCTTCTATCAATAATTAACAGCGGGATCTAGAAACCCATATTGACTCCCACATATTCATTGATGATCATATCGGATGAACCACGATGCCAAGATTCAATTAATTCCATATATGTATTCCCTTCGTCATGCGATATTTTACTTGCCCGAGATTCGATCGTCGGTATCGGCATACCTAGTTCAATCGCGTTCACAACAAGTACTTTACTCGTTCCATAATCCGATATCACTTTATGATTAACTCCTTAACCACATGCTTGCAAGCGGTGTTGATATCGATTACCGAGTGGGCCCGAAGTATATCTCTCCGACTCGGGAGGGACAAATTCCATCTCGATACATACAACCCAACAAGTACTTTCCGATCACCTGAGAGACACCTTTATGATCACCCTCTCATAGGATGATGTTTGATGACCTCAAAGCTTTCTTCCGATACCGGGGAGTTGTATTATCTCATGGTCTAAGGAATACAATACTTGACATAAGAAAAAGCTTCGCAAAGATGAACACGATGACACGATCTAATTGCTCTGCTTTATTTGGGTCTGTCCATCATATCATTCTCCTAATGATATGATCTCATTATTAATTGACAACTCATGTCTATGGTTAGGAAACCTTAACCATCATTAATCAATGAGCTAGTCCATAGAGGCGTACTAGGGACACGGTGTTGTTCATAAACCACACAAGTATTAAAGTTTCCGCTTAATACAATTCTAGCATGGAATATAAACATTATCATGAACAAGAATTATAATAATAACATCTTTATTATTGCCTCTAGGGCATAATTCCAACAGTCTCCCACTTGCACTAGAGTCAATAATCTAGTTTACATCTAGTAACAATCTGTTGACAACCGTTTTTGGCTTACAAAGAAGATACCTTAAGATGGCCTCAAATGAGAAAATAATAGTTGAGAAAGTTGTGCGTCTCGTCGAAACAAGCAACTTTGGTTTTTGGATCATCTCAATCCGAGGTCACATGCAATTTCTAGGGTCAAACCAAAAAAGCTGGAACAGAGGCTAGCTAGTACAAGTACTAGCGAATTTCTGTAATTTCGTAGCCCAAAGCCGAGGCTGACTAGTACAAGTACTAGTCGCGCTCTGTATATGCCGAAATCAGATAAAATTCAGAAATCGATGGAAAAGACCCTTCAGACTATCTTGGATGGAAAAGTGGCCAACATGAAAGTTCTTTGTTTTTTCGAGACGAACAACTTTGTAGTTTACGGGATTTCGATCCGAGGTCGTTTACTGCCTCAAAACAGACCCGGAATATACAGACAAGTTTTTGACCGAACAGTTTTGGAAAGTTCGGACCCACCCATCCAAATTCGACCCAAACTAGGGTTTTGGACGTGAATCCAGCCCTCTTTCTTGCACGGGAAGTCCAGTCGCTCCATATATACATGAGGGGTGACGGCCGATTGAAAAACAACACACAATCGCAAAAACCAATCTACAAACCTTTATTTTTCCTCTCGCCCTTGTTTTCGGCTCATCATTCGTCGGTGTTCTTCGTGTTGGAGAGCTTCGATCTGCGAAGTCCTAGGGGCGGGCGAACCGACCTAGGGCAGCCCATCACCGCCGTGCGCCCAGACGGGGTCTCTCCCGGGCGTGTGGGGTTTCGGGTCTTCAAAAGAGCTCGTCGGATTGTCCTGCGTATCGCGCTTCCGGCTAGCCTCCTCCGGCGACATGTCCTGCGTATCGCGCTCGACGTCGGAGGTACACGGTGACGTGTTCGTGTGCGAACACACTTTTTGGCGACTCCGCTGGGGAAGATCATCATGTCGAGCGGTATACCCCAGCCTGCTAAAGTTAGCGTCGAAAACATCATCAAGCCTAGTTTTGATGATCTTTCGGCGGATCAACGCGAATCCTACGAGGCGCTGAAGAAGCAGCGTCTAGAGCAACTCGAGGCGCTGGAGCTGAAGCGCAAGGAGGAGTTCGAAGCTTTGAAGAAGAGGCAAGAGGAGGAAGATAGGGAGATGTTCCTTGCAAGCTTCAAGAAGGACCGCCATGGGGCTGTCACCTCGCTTGGAGACATCCAACTTCCAGCAATTCTCGGCGATCCAGCCGAGCCCTCTGTAAGTACTAGCGTATTTTCTAGTGATCAATTGGCTGCAATTAATCATTATGCTACTGAATCAAGTCGTCAAGCCTATGATGCTATGATAGAATACATAAAAGCTAGTAATAATAAGCCTCATGATACTTTTGGTAATGTTAGTGCTAATGCTGCTGTTGAAAACCCTAGCCATACATTACCTAGCACATCGGTGTTTCCTCAGGGCATGCCGATGAATCCTTACATTAGCCAAGATGGTCAGATTGTAACCGCGCCAACATACCATACTCCTATTAGAAGTGTGCCTTATTCGGCAATTCCGCCGAACCAGGCCACACGTCTTGCAGCCACAGTCACGGCGCCGAATTTTAATTCGGTACCAGCAGCGCGAGTAAACTCCACGGCTAATAATTCTGTTGTTCTTGCACAAGTACCACAAACAAATTCATCTGCCATAGACGAAAACATGGCCACACTTAGGTCAGAATTGCAGAAGATGTTCTATGATAACTTTGGAATTGAGCCGAAGCCTGTAAGCCGGTTGTATCAAAAGCCTTATCCGGAATATTTTGATTCTTTACCATACCCCCAGGGTTACAAAGTGCCTGATTTTGCTAAATTTAATGGGGTAGATAGTAAAACGACTTGGGAACATGTTAGTCAATATTTAGCACAGTTAGGAGAAGCTGGCAATAGTGATCCTTTAAAAGTGCGTTTGTTTCCCTTGTCTTTAACTGGTACTGCTTTTTCATGGTTTTCTGCTTTACCTTATGGTTCTATTAATACTTGGTATCACCTAGAAAAGAAATTCCATGAGCATTTTTATAGTGGTGATAATGAGCTTAAGTTGTCACATCTTACATTGGTTAAACAAAAGCATGATGAGTCAGTTACTGATTATGTCAAAAGATTTAGAGATACTAAGAACCGATGTTACAGTTTAGTAATTACTGAAAGAGACATGGCAGACTTAGTGCTCAATGGTTTAAGAACTTACATTAAAGAAAAAATTGAAGGTTATGAGTTCTTAAATGTTAGTCAAGTTTTGCAAAGGGCTCTGGCCCAAGAAAGCCGAGGCAAAGAAACAAAAGATATGCATAGGTCAAAGTCTGATTGTCCTCGCATAAATACTGTTGGATATAATAGTGAAAATTCGGACGATGAGGCTGATATTTATGCTGCAGAATTTGTTTGGCCCTCAAAGGCCAAACCTTATATTTGTGATGCTCTTAAGCCGATTCGCAAGAATCGTGAAGATGAGATGACATTCAGTTTTGATGTAGCCAAATGTGATAGGATATTTGATGCTATGTTAAAAGATAAACACATTCGTTTGTCTCACACTATACCGCCGTTTGAGGAGTTAAAACGGCGCGCTTATTACAAATATCATAATTCATTTTCTCATGCTACTAATGATTGCAATGTTTTTCGGCGACAGATACAATCGGCTATCAATGATGGACGATTGAGATTTGCTGATATGCAAATTGACAAGCAGCCATTCCCAATGAATACTTTGGAGCTGCATGGAAAGAAAGTCTTAATTTGGCCAGAGACGGCCGGATCTGCTAATAAAGATAATGTTGTTGTTGGTGAACCCAGGAACAACAAGGAAAATAACAAGGTCTTGGGAAGGGAGATTGTTCTTGGAAAGCAACCTGATGGCAAGGAGACGTTGAAGATCACTATAAAAAATCCTACACCCGGGGGGGCAACCAAAAGAACAAGGTGATGTGCGTGCCAAGTTCATCAAGCCCAAGAGTCCAGAAGTTGGCAAGTGGAAGACCAATGAGGTCAAGGTGCAGCGCAAGCAGATCAAGCCAACTTTTGATATGTTAATGTCTAAGTATGCAAACCAAGCGACCGGTTCTAACTCAAACCGGTCATCTCATGTGAAACGTCCATGGTCACCTCCAAGAGAGAGATATCCAAGACACTCAAGGCCGTATGGTCAGTGGGTGCCAGGGCCATGGATGGCGCCGCCACCATATGCACCGTATTACTACAATGGAGGATGGATGCAGCCCCCAATGGCGCCATATGCTTTTCATCCAGGATGGGCAGCACCCAGGAAATCTGTGCATGACAGGATCACTCGACCTGTTCGAGACCGTTTGAGTTATAATACTAATCGGTCACATCCATAATCTTTAGAGGCTGCTGAGAAGGAGCGACGTCCTATGTCGCCATGTGCTGAAACTTCAGAGTCTGGCAAGCAACAAGGGAAGAATCCTAATGTCAGCTCAATCATAGTGGGCACACAAGCGTTGAAACTCAAAGAGCCGGTTGATATTGATAAACCGGCTAGTTCTGATGAGGCTATACTGACTATTCAGCCAAGATCCTCGGCTAATGATCACGAAGCTAGCACAAGCAAAGCCAAGCCGAGGGACCCTAAATATACTCAGCCTAAGTGGTGTCCTCTTGGATTGACAAAAACCAAGAAAAGGAGGCTGCAGCGCATGAGGAATCAAGAGAAGGTGGAGAATGAAGCTCGCCCAGTGCCTTCTAAGAAGTGGGTACGTAAGCAAGTGGAAGATACCATAGTTCCCATGATAATCACAACAGTTCTGACACCATCTCAGGAGGGGAGCACGAGCATTGTTACTACACCACCTCCTACACCTCCTTCAACTGATGAAATTCTAGAGCAAACTCCCGCACCGGAAGATGATGAGGAATTGGTGGACTATGAAAGCTCGCCAACTAGGGAAGGTATGGATATGAATATGGTTTATTATTTACCCTCTGAATTTCGTGCCGTGGATGAAGAAGGGGAGGTAGCACAGCTGGACTTTGGGCCCAAGAATGCCATCTTTGAGAAGCCAAAAGAACCGGTGAAACACTTGAAACCATTATATGTCAAGGGACACATTAATGGGTCGCCGGTTGCTAGAATGCTTGTTGATGGTGGCGCTGTAGTGAATCTTATGCCATATTCGGTTTTCAAGAAGTTGGGGCTTGATGAGAATGATTTAATGAAGACCAACATGGTGCTTAATGGGTTTGAAGGTAAAGAAAAAACTAAGGCCAAAGGTGTCATGAGTGTAGAGCTCACCGTGGGAAGCAAATCTTTGGCCACCGCCTTCTTTATTGCTGAGGTGCAAGGTAATTACAATGTTATATTAGGCCGCGATTGGCTCCATGCAAACCAATGTGTGCCATCTACTTTGCATCAGTTCTTGATACAGTGGGTTGATGATGAAGTTGAGGTAGTCCATGCTGATAATTCATCGTGCATTGCTTTGGCTGATTCACCGGTGGATTGGCAACATCCTAATGCTACTTGTTTGACAGGGCGTGATCTTTCAGATTTTGATTTTCTTAGTGCCACAAAGAATGGCTTTGTGCCCGTATCTTTAAAGCCGATTTATAGTAATCGGCTCCCAAACATGTGATTTAAATGGATCCCAACGAAGAGTGGTTGCAGAAGAGGCTTGTGGAATATCGGTCCAGTGGGAACGATATGTATGAGTCAATTGAAGAATTAGATGATATGGATAAGTTGGGACAAGGTTTTATATCGGCTGATCCATTGGAAGAAGTAGATATAGGAGATGGTTTAATTCCTAGGCCGACGTTTGTAAACAAAAATCTGAAAGCCGATTATAAGGATATGTTAATCGGGCTGTTAAAAGAATATGTCAATTGCTTTGCATGGGAGTATCATGAGATGCCTGGTTTGAGCCGGGATTTAGTTGAGCATCGATTGCCTATCAAGGCCGGTTTTAGACCTTATAAACAACCGGCCCGGAAATTCAATCCTAAAATGTATGACCGGATCAAGGAGGAGATCGGTCGTTTGCTTAAAGCTAATTTTATTAAACCTTGCAGGTATGCAGATTGGATTTCTAATATTGTACCTGTGGAGAAAAAAGGATCAAGCAAGTTGAGGGTGTGTATTGATTTCAGGTATCTAAATAGAGCTACACCCAAAGATGAGTATCCTATGCCAATAGCCGATATGCTTATTAATGATGCCTCTGGTAATAAAGTTATTAGTTTTCTTGATGGCAATGTGGGGTATAACCAAATTTTTATGGCCGAAGAGGATGCATTCAAAATAGCCTTTCAGTGCCCTGGCTTTGTTGGTTTATTTGAGTGGACGGTAATGACCTTTGGGTTGAAAAACGCTGGTGCCACATATCAGCGGGCTATGAATTTAATATTTCATGATTTGCTTGGGGTCATACTTGAAGTCTATATTGATGATATTGTTGTCAAATCGGATGCTAATAAATCTCATTTAGCCGATTTGCGCTTAGCTTTTGAGAGGATGAGGAAGTATGGGCTCAAGATGAATCCTTTGAAGTGTGCTTTTGGTGTATCGGCTGGGAAATTCTTGGGTTTTATTATACATCAACATGGCATAGAGATTGATCCACAGAAGATAGAGGCTATCCAGAAAATAGAAGCACCGAAATGCAAGAAAGATATGCAGAAATTCCTTGGCAAGGTTAATTATTTGAGGCGATTCATAGTGAATTTGTCAGGGAAGGTTGATGCATTTACTCCTATTCTTCGGTTAAAGAATGATGATGATTTTACCTGGGGGGCAAAACAGCAAGAGGCATTCGAAAATATCAAGCTTTGTTTGTCTACTCCGCCGGTATTGAAGGCGCCCAAACATGGAGAGATTTTTAGGCTCTATATCGCTGCGGAGGAAGACGTTATTGGTGCTGTTTTGACTCAAGAGACCGAAGGAAAGGAACATGTCATAACTTATTTGAGTCGGCGTTTACTGGATGCCGAGACAAGGTATACTTTTATTAAGAAATTATGCTTGTGCTTGTATTTTGCTTGTACTAAGTTAAGGCATTATTTATTGTCTAGCATGTGCGTTGTTGCTTGTCAAACCGATGTCATTAAATATATGTTGCATAGACCAATTCTTAGTGGTAGGATTGGTAAATGGGCTTATGCTTTAATTGAATATGATTTGGCTTATGAATCTTTGAAATCTATGAAAGGCCAAATCGTTGCTAATTTTATTGTTGAACATCGGATTGACAGTGAGCATGATATTGATATTAGCCTTGTCTCTTTAATACCGTGGAGATTATATTTTGATGGTTCAGTCTGTAACAATGGCCAAGGTGTTGGTGTTGTTTATATATCTCCTCATGGTGCTGTGTTTGAAGCCTTATGCCGCTTAGAATATTCTTGCACAAACAATCAAGCCGAATATGAAGCTTTACTATTCGGACTAGAACTTTTAACTGCTGTAGGTGCTACACATATTGAGGCTTATGGTGATTCGTTGTTAGTAGTTCAGAAAATATCCAAGGTTTGCCAATGCTTAGACGAATCACTTAATATGTATCTTGATAAATGTCTAGACATAATTTCTACCTTGGATTATTTTAGCATTGCTCATATATCTAGACAGGATAATTGGAATGCAAATGAGTTAGCACAACAAGCATCTGGCTACCATGTTGATCGTGGTGTTTTTCATATATCTTATAAGCCGATGTTTGTTATTGCTGACGTAGGTAAGACCGAATTAAAGCCCATTGATTCGGTCACTAATGAAGGATCTAGTGCAGGTGAAAACAAAGATTGGAGAAGGCCTATTGTTGAATATTTGCAGGATCCTAGCAGGAGGACGGATAGGGCTGTTCGGCTGATTGCTTTCAAATATGTTTTGATAGATGATAATCTTTATCGCCGAACAGTTGATGGTATTCTCTTGAAGTGTTTGGATGAAGACCAAGCAAGGGTCGCTATGGGGGAAGTACATGAAGGTATCTGTGGTACTCATCAGTCGGCGCACAAGATGAAGTGGTTACTACGACGTGCAGGTTTTTATTGGCCGACGATGATAAATGATTGCTTCAGATATTATAAAGGATGCGAGGCTTGTCAAAAGTTTGGTGATATTCAGTTGGCTCCTGCTGCTATGTTGAATCCTGTTATCAAGCCGTGGCCATTTAGAGGTTGGGGATTGGATTTCATTGGCATGATTCATCCTTCTTCTTCGAAAGGGCATCGGTTCATGTTGGTATCCACTGATTATTTTACCAAATGGTCTGAAGCAATACCTCTCAGGAATATGACCCATAAGGAGGTGATCCAATTCATAACTGAGCACATTATACATAGATTCGGTGTTCCTCAAACTTTGACCACAGATCAGGGTTCATCATTTATGGCAAAGGAAGTAAAAGAATTCGCCGAATCATATAAGATAAAGATGCTCAATTCATCTCCATATTATGCTCAAGCTAATGGACAAGCTGAATCTAGCAATAAAACTTTGATCAAGCTCATCAAGAAGAAGATTGAAGATCATCCAAGGAGATGGTATGAAGTGTTGTCTGAAGCTTTGTGGGCGCATAGGATTTCAAGGCATGGTGCAACAAAAGTAACTCCATATGAGCTCGTGTATGGGCAAGAAGCCGTTTTACCAGTAGAGGTGAATCTGGCTGCTTTGAGGTTCGCGAAGCAAAATGATTTATCGGCGGTGGATTTTCATAACTTAATGATGGATAACATTGATGAAGTTGCCGATAAACGTCTAATTGCTCTAAGAGACATAGAGAAGGAGAAATTGCGGGTAGCAAGAGCATATAACAAAAAGGTAAAATTGAAGAGCTTCCAGGTTGGTGACCTAGTGTGGAAGGTAATCCTGCCAGTTGGTTCAAAAGACAGAAAATTTGGCAAATGGTCTCCGAGCTGGGAGGGTCCTTTCAAGGTCATGAGAGTAGTTCCTGGAAATTCATATTTGGTTGAATCTATGGAGGGAAATTTATTACCTCGAGCTCTCAATGGAAGATATCTAAAGAAGTTTTACCCGAGCGTGTGGCAAGAAGCTTAAACACACATATGGCCGATATACAATTATCGCCCTTAGCATACATGGCCGATATAGAGTTATCGCCCTAAGAACAGATGGCCGATGGAGTGTTGACATCATCCTTAGACAAAATGTGGTGCAAGTTATTTTTCAGCACGCAAGTATTGCCGAAAAACAGGGGGCATGTGTTGACAACCGTTTTTGGCTTACAAAGAAGATACCTTAAGATGGCCTCAAATGAGAAAATAATAGTTGAGAAAGTTGTGCGTCTCGTCGAAACAAGCAACTTTGGTTTTTGGATCATCTCAATCCGAGATCACATGCAATTTCTAGGGTCAAACCAAAAAAGCTGGAACAGAGGCTAGCTAGTACAAGTACTAGCAAATTTCTGTAATTTTGTAGCCCAAAGCCGAGGCTGACAAGTACAAGTACTAGTCGCGCTCTGTATATGCCGAAATCAGATAAAATTCAGAAATCGATGGAAAAGACCCTTCAGACTATCTCGTATGGAAAAGTGGCAACATAAAAGTTCTTCGTTTTTTCGAGACGAACAACTTTGTAGTTTACCGGATTTCGATCCGAGGTCGTTTACTGCCTCAAAACAGACCCGGAATATACAGACAAGTTTTTGACCGAACAGTTTTGGAAAGTTCGAACCCACCCATCCAAATTCGACCCAAACTAGGGTTTTGGACGTGAATCCAGCCCTCTTTCTTGCACGGGAAGTCCAGCCGCTCCATATATACATGAGGGGTGACGGCCGATTGAAAAACAACACACAATCGCAAAAACCAATCTACAAACCTTTATTTTTCCTCTCGCCCTTGTTTTCTGCTCATCGTTCGTCGGTGTTCTTCGTGTTGGAGAGCTTCGATCTGCGAAGTCCTAGGGGCAGGCGAACCGACCTAGGGCAGCCCATCACCGCCGTGAGCCCAGACGGGGTCTCTCCCGGGCGTGTGGGGTTTCGGGTCTTCAAAAGAGCTCGCCGGATTGTCCTGCGTATCGCGCTTCCGGCTAGCCTCCTCCAGCGACGTGTCCTGCGTATCGCGCTCAACGTCGGAGGTACACGATGACGTGTTCGTGTGCGAACACAATCTAACACCCATGGCATTAAGGTGCTGATCATGTTTTGCTTGTGGAAGAGGTTTAGTCAACGGATCTGCGACATTCAGATCCGTATGTACTTTGCTAATCTTTAGATCTCCATCTGATATATAATCTCGAATTATATGGAAACGGCGGTTGATGTGCTTGGTCTTTGGATGATATCTTGGTTCCTTAGCCAGTGCTATGGCGCCAGTGTTGTCGCACAATATCTCCAGTGGGTCCAAGGCATTTGGAACCACACCAAGCTCAGTGATGAAGTTCCTGATCCAAACTCCTTCACTTGACGCTTCCGAAGCAGCCATGTATTCCGCTTCGGTTGTAGATCCAGCGATCACGCTTTGCTTGCAGCTTCTCCAGCTCACAGCTCCACCATTCAAAATATAAACGTATCCTGTCTGAGATTTAGAATCATCCGGGTCGGTGTCAAAACTAGCGTCGATGTAACCTTTTACGACGAGCTCCTCATCACCTCCATAGACCAAGAACATTTCTTTAGTCCTATTTAAATACTTTAGGATGTTCTTTACGGCTGTCCAGTGTTCCACTCCTGGATCACTTTGGTATCTGCTCGTCAAACTAAGAGCATTGGACACATCCGGTCTAGTACACAGCATGGCATACATGATAGAACCTATGGCCGAGGCATATGGCACTTTGCTCATAGTATCTCTATCTTTTACCGTAGCTGGACACTGAGCCTTGCTCAATATCTTACCTGACAACATGGGCAATGAACCTTTCTTTGCTTTATCCATTCTGAACCTCTTCAGAACTTTGTCTAGGTATGTACTTTGGCTTAAACCTATTAGGCGTCTTTCTCTATCTCTATAGATTTTGATGCCTAATATATAAGCAACTTCTCCTAGGTCTTTCATTGAAAAACATTTATTCAAATAACTCTTCACATCGTTAAGCATACCGATGTCATTTCCAATAATCAATATGTCATCCACATATAGTACTAAAAATGTCATTAAGCTCCCACTCACTTTCTTGTATATACAAGCTTCATAGCAATTTGGAACAAATCCAAAACTCTTGATCACTTGATCAAAATGAAGGTTCCAACTCCGAGATGCTTGCTTCAGTCCATAAATGGAACGCTGAAGTTTGCACACTTTATTAGCATCCTTAGGATCGACAAAACCTTCGGGCTGCATTATATACAACTCTTCATCAATGTTGCCATTGAGGAACGCAGTCTTGACATCCATCTGCCAAATTTCATAATCATGAAACGCAGCAATTGCTAATAAAATCCGAATGGACTTAAACATCGCTACGGGAGAGAAAGTCTCATCGTAGTCAACACCTTGAACTTGCCGAAAACCTTTTGCGACAAGCCGAGCTTTATAGACAGTAACATTGCCATCTGCGTCCGTTTTCTTCTTAAAAATCCATTTGCACTCAATGGCCTTACGGTCGCTAGGAGGGTCCACCAAAGTCCACACTTAGTTTTCGCTCATGGATCCCAATTCGGATTTCATGGCCTCTAGCCATTTCTCAGAGTCTGGGCTCATCATCGCTTCCTCATAGTTCGCAGGTTCACTGTTGTCTAACAACAAGACGGTTAAGACAGGGTTGCCGTACCATTCAGGAGTGGCACGTGACCTTGTCGACCTGCGAAGTTCAGTAGTAGCATCGTTCGAAGTTTCATGATCCTCGTCATTAGCTTCCTCTCTTGTTGGTGCAGACGGCACCGGAATAACTTCAGGTGCTGCGCTAATCTCCAACTCGAGAGAAGGTTCAATAACCTCGTCTAGCTCTACCTTCCTCCCACTCACTTCTTTCGAGAGAAACTCCTTCTCAAGAAAGGATCCGTTCTTTGCAACAAACACTTTGCCTTCGGATCTGTGGTAGAAGGTATACCCAATCGTTTCCTTAGGGTATCCTATGAAGACGCATTTCTCCGCTTTGGGTTCGAGCTTGTCCGGCATCAACTTCTTGACGTAAGCTTCGCATCCCCAAACTTTAAGAAACGACAACTTAGGTTTAACACCAAACCATAGTCCATACGGTGTCGTCTCAACAGATTTAGATGGTGCCCTATTTAAAGTGAATGCAGCGGTTTCTAATGCATAACCCTAAAATGATAACGACAAATCTGTAAGAGACATCATCGATCGCACCATATCTAATAGAGTTCGATTCCGTCGTTCAGACACACCATTGCGCTGTGGTGTTCCGGGTGGCGTGAGTTGCGAAACGATTCTGCTTGCTTTAAGATGCGTGAGAAAATCATAACTCAAATACTCACCTCCACGATCGGATCGTAGAAATTTAATTTTCCTGTTACAATGGTTTTCCACTTCGTTCTGAAATTCTTTGAACTTTTCAAATGTTTCAGATTTATGTTTCATTAAATAGATATACCCATATCTACTTAAGTCATCAGTAAAAGTGAGAAAATAGCGATATCCACCGCGCGTCGAAACACTCATTGGTCCGCACACATCGATATGTATGATTTCCAATAAGTCCGTTGCTCGCTCCATTATTCTGGAGAACAGGGTTTTGATCATCTTGCCCATGAGGCACGGCTCGCACGTGTCAAATGATTCAAAATCAAGAGACTCCAAAAGTCCATCAGAATGGAGTTTCTTCATGCATTTTACACCAATATGACCTAGACGGCAGTGCCACAAATAAGTTGGATTATCACTATCTACTTTGCATCTCTTAGCCTCAATGTTATGGATGTGCGTTTCATTGCTTTCGAGATTCAGAAGAAATAAACCATTCACAACAGGTGCATGACCATAAAAGATGTTATTCATATAAATAGAACAACCATTATTCTCAGATTTAAATGAATAACCGTCTTGCAATAAACACGATCCAGATATAATGTTCATGCTCAACGCAGGCACATAATAACATTTATTAAGGTTTAAAACTAATCCTGAAGGTAAAACTAAGGAGAGCGTGCCGACGGCCATCACATCAACGTTTGATCCATTGCCAACGCGCATCGTCACCTCATCCCTTGCTAGCCGCCGTCTATTCCGTAGCTCCTGTTTCGAGTTACAAATATTAGCAACTGAACCAGTATCATATACCCAGGCACTACAACGAGCGCTAGTAAGGTAAACATCAATAACATGTATATCAAATATACCTTTAATGGTGCCAGCCTTCTTGTCCGCTAAGTACTTCGGACAGTTGCGCTTCCAGTGACCCTTGTCCTTGCAATAGAAGCACTCAGTGTCCGGCTTAGGTCCAGACTTGAGCTTCTTCTCAGCAGGGGCAACGCGCTTGCCGCTGCCTCTCTTGAAGGATCCCTTTGCACCCTTAGCTTTCTTGAAGCTAGTGGTCTTGTTGACCATCAACACATGATTATCCTTTTTGATATCCACCTCCGCAGCTTTTAGCTTAGCGAAGAGCTCAGTGATCGTATCAGTGGAACCAATTTGATTGTGAGTAACTACAAAGCCTTTGTAGCTAGGAGGGAGTGATTGCAGAACTCTGTCAATCTTGAGCTCTTCTGGAATCTTGCAGTCCAGTTGCTCAAGGCATTGAGTGTAGCCCAACATCTTAATGGCGTGCTCACTAACGGAACTCCCTTCCTCCATCTTGCAGTTAAAGAACTTCTCAGAGATCTCATATCTCTCAGAACGGGCTTGAGTCTGAAACATGGTTTTCAGTTCCTCAAGTATCTCATAAGGCCCACGGTACTTCTCAAAACGATTTTGAAGTTCCGGTTCCATAGAAAACAACATGGTACTCATAATCGCATCATAATCATCTCTGCGAGAATTGAAGTCAGCAAGTTCTTCAGTTTTCGCAGTTGCAGCAGGGGGGTTACCTAGCGCTTCCTCAAGTACATAGGCTTTTTGTCCACCAGCGAGAATGATTCTCAGATTGCGGAACCAGTTGGTGAAGTTAGACCCATTGTTTTTAAGCTTTTCTTTCTCAGCAAAAACGTTGAAGTTGAAGTTGGACTTAGCCATTTGATCTACAAAATTTGCAAGTACAATTTAGACTATGTTCATAATAACAAGTTCAACTTAATCAAATTACTAGATGAACTACCACTAAATTCAACATCCCTCAAGTTGTTTAGTGAACACGATCCAAATTCACCACACCTAATCCGATCTTCACGAGAAGAGATGTGGTTTCAATGGTGGACAACAAAGTGTCGATCATATCATTCATATGACTCATGTTTAATCTTTCGGTTCGTGTGTTCCGAGGCCATGTCTGTACATGCTAGGCTTGTCAAGTCAAACCCAAGTATCTCCGCATGTGCAAAACTGGCTTGCACCCGTTGTATGTGAACGTAGAGTTTATAGCACCCGATCATCACGAGATGCTTGAAAATGACGAACTTTCGCAACGGCGCATACGAGGGGAGAACACAATTTTATCTTGATCTTTAAGTGAGGAATCATCTTATAATGCTACCATCGCGATCTAAGCAAAATAAGATATATAAAAGGATAAACATCACATGCATATAATTTTATGTGACATGGTATAGCCAATCTTTGCGCCATGATCTCCATCTTGTGCGCTCCGGTATGATCTCAATCAGTCCACCATGATTGCCTCCACCACGAATAGCAACTACAACTATTGCTAACTACTTAGCGATAAAGTAAAGCTATTACATGGCATATAAGAAGTTGACACGCAGGTCATACACAATTATAAAGACAACCATATGGCTCCTGCCGGTCGTGAACTCATCGACATGCAAGTCGTGAAATATTACAAAACATGATCATTGCATACATCTCAATTCATACACATCATGTCTTGGACCATACCATATCACAAAACACTCCCTGCAAAAATAAGTTAGACGCCTCTACTTTGTTGTTGCATGTTTTACGTGGCTTATGGGAGTAACAAGTTAAGAACGATTCTTACCTACGAAAAGCCACAACGGTGATATTATGGTTGCTAACATCCATTGTAAATCTCATGACTACTATAGTGAGAGAAACTGACATCCACCAGCCGCATGTGTGGAACAAGCCACACGTCAAATGCGGAGCCGGTCTCGCGAACGAGGTCGCGTAAAGTTGGCCTGGACCGCTTCGATCTCACTATGCCGCGCCATAAGAAATACACAACAAAGAGGTTTGCAACAGAAAACATCAACGCCCGCAACAAGCATGTTGCGTTCTACTCGTGAAACATATCTACGCATAGATCTAGCTCTGATACCGCTGAAGGGTTTCGCAGCATAGTAAATCAAAAAATTTCCTACGGATGCGAACAAGAAAGCCAAGATCTAATCTAGGAGATGTAATCAACGAGAGAGGTAGATGAGATCTTCATACCCTTGAAGAAATCGCACAGCGGAAACGTTCAACAGAACGTGGATGATGTAGTCGTACTAGCCGTCTCCTCCTCGCGATCCGATCCGATCCTACGCCGCAAGTGGTGGCGCCTCCGAGAGATGCACACGTACGGTGCAACGACGTCTCCTCCTTCCTTGGTCCAGCAAGTATGGTGGAGAGATAGATTGGATCTGCAGCACGACGGCGTGGTGCTTATGGTGGAGAGTTTCTGCGGCAGGGCTTCGCCTACGCGCAGTCGCGCGAGAGAGAGAGAGATTGGAGGGCAGCAGTTGGCCGGCGGCTAGGGTTGGAGTGGGGGGAGGCTGCACCCCTGCCCCTCCTTATATAGGAGGGTGGCCGGCTACCTTGGCCCCTCCTCCAAGCCCTAGGGCGGCGGCCTAGGGGGAAGAGTAGGGGGCAAGTCTTCCCCCCTCTTCTGGAAGGTTCCCTTAGGGTTTCCCCTAAGGGCTGGCCGGCTGGGCCTTAGGGGCCTTGTGCGCTTGGCCCAAAGTGGCCAGGACACTTCCCCTTTGGCCCACATAGGCCTCCGACAAGTGGGCCCATGTTGGTCCCACTCCAGAACCTTCTAGAACCTTCCGGTACAATACCGATAAACTCCAAAACGATTCCGGAATCCAAAAACTGCTTTCCTTTATATGAATCTTATTCTCCGGACCATTCCGTAACCTCTCGTGATGTCCTGGATCTCATCCGAGACTCCGAACAAAAACTCATTAGCCAATTATCCATTCTATCCTAGCGTCGATGCATGCTAAGTGTGTGACCCTACGGGTTCGAGAATATGCAGACATGATCTTCTATCAATAATCAACAGCGGGATCTGGAAACCCATATTGACTCCCACATATTCATCGATGATCATATCGGATGAACCACGATGCCAGGATTCAATTAATCCCATATATGTATTCCCTTTGTCACGCGATATTTTACTTGCCCGAGATTCGATCGTCGGTATCGGCATACCTAGTTCAATCTCGTTCACAGCAAGTACTTTACTCGTTCCGTAATCCGATATCACTTTATGATTAACTCCTTAACCACATGCTTGCAAGCGGTGTTGATATCGATTACCGAGTGGGCCCAAAGTATATCTCTCTGACTCGGGAGGGACAAATTCCATCTCGATACATACAACCCAACAAGTACTTTCCGATCACCTGAGAGACACCTTTATGATCACCCTCTCATAGAATGATGTTTGATGACCTCAAAGCTTTCTTCCGATACCAGGGAGTTTTATTATCTCATGGTCTAAGGAATACAATACTTGACATAAGAAAAAGCTTCGCAAAGATGAACACGATCTAATTGCTCTGCTTTATTTGGGTCTATCCATCATATCATTCTCCTAATGATATGATCTCATTATTAATTGACAACTCATGTCTATGGTTAGAAAACCTTAACCATCATTAATCAATGAGCTAGTCCATAGAGGCGTACTAGGGACACGGTGTTGTTCATAAACCACACAAGTATTAAAGTTTCCGCTTAATACAATTCTAGCATGGAATATAAACATTATCATGAACAAGAATTATAATAATAACATCTTTATTATTGCCTCTAGGGCATAATTCCAACAGTCGGAGCAACGAGATTCCCGCCTGGAACCCTAGCTGAGACCATCGTGTATCCTGACCGTCGCCGACGGCGTGATTACAAGAGAGCCATCCTCTTGCTCTATAAAAACTCCGGGAGAAGCACAGTGAAGTGCTTGATCTTCACCTCCCTCGCAATCTCTCCCTGTCCCTCTCTAACACCTCCACAAGACCGAAGCCTGTCACCAGAGCTCCACAAGCTGCCGTCGATTGAAGCCATACCGGAGCCAATGGACTAGTCCAGGAGATGCGCCTCGTTGTTTAATTCGTCTGGGAGGAAGGAATCGAGAATGGATGCTCCCAGAGACCATAATTTCGCCGTTCCCTTTTGCCGGATATCGCCGGAATCCGCGACCGTGGGCTCGACTCCGTCCACAATAGACCACACCGGGAAGTTCATCAGCATCACGGTGAGCTTCCGCGTTTATAGAGCCTCCTATTGCATAGTTTTGTTGTCTGTAGTGAGTTTGCATGGTCGGCCGGGGTGCGCCGCCGTAGTAAATCTCGCCGGAGCTCGCTCCGGTGACCAAATACTGGTGGCGCTGCTATCATCTCATTCACGTTGTTGTCCTGGTTTGAATCCGTAACTCGTGCATCCTCGCGTTGGTCTAAATTGTCGTCTCCGGCGATCGCCGGAGATGATGACGTCATATTTGACCAAGTCAGCCGCACATGTGGCAGATGACGTGGCACTTGGCCCAGTCGTCAATCTACCTGGCTAAGGTTGGCTCGGTATAGATAGTTATTGCTTAATTAGAAGTAATTTCAGAAAATTGTACAAACTTTAGAAATTCAAATCTAAGTCATTTCAAATCAGAAAAATACAAATGATATACCAAAATGTTCACAAAAACTAAATCTATATGTTTACTTCATAATATTGCATACTTGTGTGAAATAATTTTGAACTAATTTTGAAAACATGTTTAAGTGCTATTTGAAATTGAAATTTAAATCCAACTAAAAGAATTGAAACAAAATTTTCAAATAGAATATAAAATTTTGGAAACATAAAGAATATTAGTGAAATTAATATTTTATTATTCAAAAATATTAATTTTAAAACTTTACCAATTAGGATTTAAAACCCTAAAACTATTTTGCTAAAATATTTTTTACATACTAAAAATTAAGAAAAATCTTAAATAAGTATTATCTTATATTATAAAGTTATTTCTTAACTATAATATAGTAATTAACTATTTTCTTTAAAATATTTTATCCACATCATAAAAAGTTATTAACTCAATCTTTCCATTACTTCAAAATTAGGACTTGAACCCTAGAAAATCTATAAAGAGCTAAACTTACTTTAGCAACCACTTTTGAATCTATACCAAGAAAATGGAATGCATGTCCATGTGATCTAGTAGTAAAGAATTAATGGGAGCCCTAAATGCTCCATGCCATCACCTTAATCACCGTTCCTTAGTGTAATAAGAAGGCTATCAGCAATAGAAACAACTACATATGGTAACAGCAATGTCAGCTACTTTGAATGATCGTGCTCAACTAATACTGTAAAAGTATTAGATAGTTCTTAACTTGTTTACTTGATGTGCTCACCTAGCAACTACTCCATGACTAATGGTGAATTATACTAAACCATTGAACAATAAACCTTATATGTAGCACTTCTATTCACTACGAAATATGTTCTTTAAAGTTATTCTTTCAAAATATCTTGAAAGCAATTATCAAACCATTTCATTAAGTTTGAACATAAATAATTCTATTTGTGTGATTAAGATTGTTGTCAACCCTAAAACTAACTAGGTATTCTTATAAAATATGAATTACCTCAACTTTGCTTGTCCATAACCAACTACTTGACTGCTAATAATAAAATACCACTTAAAAGTGTTACTCTCAAGTCTTCATCTATTGCTATATCAGTCTTTTGCAATAACTCTTGTTTTAAACTTTATTCTATTGCTGATGAAGGATAGTCAACTAACCTAAAACCCATAACAACCTTGTGTATGTAACTGAACATAAAAGTGCAAGTCATTATAAGGAAATCATCTCAACCTTGAATACTAAATCATCAGGGTTAGGTTACGCTTAGAGCGATTCATAGCATATATTATGCATAACATGCTGCCAATCTTTTAACATCATCTTTACCAGATGATGATGCTATTTTAGTATTTGGATTTCTTTCATATCAAAGTCCTTGACTTGCATAATCTTGCAGTCAAAAAGGCAAGTTCACTCTTGCTCATACCTCTTGATTAATTTTATCAAATTACTTGCAAATATATACCTATGGTATTACTACTGCATCTAAAAGAAAAAGGTTCTCTTTTATAATTAATATGACTAGCTGGTTATCGACCCGAGTGGTGGTAACCTAGGAGGGCTGGCAAATGGAACCATGGTATGATTGTTGTGGTGGAGGTTCCATTTGTACGGGAAAGTAAACCCTCGGATTAATAACAAATGTCGCCAGTGATTCTTGTGCCATACAATGCGCGTTAACCATGAGATCTGGAATGGGACGGGAAAGTCAGCTGGATCTTCTTCCTTTCGCATGTCAACGAAGGACCATACTGAATGGTCAAGATGTAAATCGTATAGCGTTGCCTGACAACAAGGGTGGGACCCCTAAGTTCCCTCGGTACCTGGTGTCTATGATGGATTGTGGGTATCTCGGGCATGTAAATCGGGGCTTGTGCGTTGGCTATGTTGTAAATCGGGACTTACCGTTGCCTGAGCGAAGCAAAAGGGTGGGCATGCAGGGTCGCGGAGAAGGGCAGTGATTGGCTTGGATCTTATACTGGGCCCCATACCAAAGTGTGTGGATGGGAAAGTACGCCCGGTTGTGCAACAAGGATAAGGTCTCTCATGGGTAAAGCAACGCACCTCTGCAGAGTTAGCAAATTGTGGCTTGTCACTCCTTGTTCCGGGAAGGAACTATGAACGCGGCAGGAAAGGAACTCTATGAAGTTCTAATCAACCTGTGAAGGCTGACGGACATAGTTCTTCAGAATAAAAACAACCTCTTGAAGAAATATTTACAAAAACTTGCATTGCCAAATGACTCTTGGGTCTACGGCTGTAGTTAGTGCATAAAACACCTTATTCCCTATATGAACTTGCTGGGTAACGCTCGTTACTCACCCCACTCCCTCTTAACACTTGCTTAGATTGGAGGCATCGGGAGGAGGCAATCCCAATGATCCGAAGCTGAAGAAGAAGTCTTGACCAGAGGTGGAAGTTGTCAATGGAGTCAACACCTATATCAAGCTTGGTGGAAAACTAGAATAAGTATAGAAGGGAACCAAATCTCTAATCCTAGAACCTAAGTGATCTGTTGAGATTATAGGGGGGTTTTTCTAGTCGTCTCCACAGGGATCAACACAAATGAGACTATTTCCTAATTTCCAGAAGCTAAGCAGAAAAGTGGGGTTTTTGGTGTTGTAAACAGAAAAGTAACAGGAGGTTTTGAGCAGGGAAGTTTTAACATAACAAGTTCAAGGATTTCTTGTTTGTCAGACAAGAAAGCATTGAACAAACTAGCAAATTTTAGACAGGGATATGTTTTTGGGACTAGGTGCAGAGACTAGTCTTACACCTACAGATCAAGCAAGTGCAACACAGTTTTCACAGTAATCTTAGAGTTTACAATGGAGTGTGTCACTCAAACCATAGCAAAGGTCAAAGACAAGTTTCAAACTGCTTTACAACGCAAGATCAACACAACAGATCACAGAGCATGAGGAAAAGGAAGAGAGATTTGCTGTTTGTCACCGAAGGCTTGCCGTGGCAGAGAAAGTAGAAGAATTGCTGTCGCGGCAGAGGATGCAGAGGTTGAGGGAGAGCTGGGCCTTCAGATCCTTGGGGCTATGTTCATCATGTGTTCTTGAGGTTCCTGAGGGAGTTCTTGGAGTTCTTGGTGGACGCCATGGATCCAGTCTTGTTACAACAGAGGAGAAGAGGGGTAAGGGTGGAAAAGTTTTTTGTGTTGGACTATGGAGGAGGAAGGTTTTGGTGGAGTGGTGGATGGATGGAGTGGCTGTGGATGCGAGGTGAGAGATGGAGATGGTGGGAGTGAACCTGGACCTCTCCTTTTAAAGACTTTTTGTGGCATTCTTGCTGCGGCGTAGAGGAGTAGTGGGAAGTTGGTGGCGGCAGCGGCTTTTCTGCTTTTGCCGTTTTTCCTGTCTTCTTGTGCCGTACCAGCCACTTTCTGCTGTGCTTGCTTTTCTTGCTCCTCAAGATGTACTCCTCCATTCCTGGTGGCTTGGTCTTTGGTTTGAATTACTCTGACTTGTAGATTTAAGTGCCTTGGCGCACTGATCTGTGACAAAGGATCAAATGATGTAAAATGTTGGTGCAACACTGGTAGAAATGAGGTAAAACAGACAAGTTTTATGGTTGCAAGGTTCAGATATATGTGTAAATCTTAGAGTGATCAAAACCCCTAGACCAAAACCTTTGCTTGTCCTCAAGTAAAGAATGGTGCATTGTACCAAACAAAATGTAACAGAGCATGATGAGGGACATTGCTGACTCAATGCAGATAAATCTTGCAATTGCCAATTCAAAAACAAGTTTCACAAGAGAATTTGAGTATGTCTAGATCAAACAACATGGACACATGAGTATAAAGTAATTGACTCTGAAATTGAAAACTCAAGGTCCAGTACATAGCCCAATATGTAATGCAAAATTAGTGCTTCACCTATTACAGTTCCCAGGAACATAATAGGCTAATGCATAGACAAGTTAGTCAGTTAGTAACTTAGCTTGATGGGTCAACTTAGTTAGTGCTTCACACACTACAATCCCAGGATCATAGGTGCTAGTGCTTTGGGTATTTACAACAAGTTTTACTTAGCATCATCAGGTTAGTGCTTCACACACCACAATCCAGAGATCATGGTTGCTAATGCTAAACTTTTTCCTTTCTGTTAGTGTGTTAGTGCTTCACAAATCACAATCCAGAGATCATGTTTGCTAATGCAAAAAAAATGCAATAGATGCAATTGGTTAGGGGCTAAGAAATGGATCATGAACTTCATTCTTAGGGCAATTAACAAATATACTGATGTTTCACAGGTTCTTTGAGTAGAGACATACAAAGATTCTGATTTGAAACTTGGCTTTGAAAATAGGCATTTGCAAGAGTTATAAGCAGATTCAAAGCAAAGTTCTTCATAGCATGCAAAGTGATATTTTCAGGTTCAAGCAACAAAATTTGATTCGTTTCTTAACAGAGCACTTTCACACAAGATCAAACAATAGTATAGTATATTCTGATTCAGATTTTAACAAATGTGTGGAAATGGAAAGTGTTCACCTGATGGTTTTCCTGCTTCTCTGCCTTGTCAATCAACAGCAATCTTTCTCCTCATCCAAGTTATCACTGAAACAACAAAAAGAAACAAACACACAAGGCAAAAACATAAAAAGGTGAAAGGGAAATATATGATACAAGGGATACCAGGTTTCCTCCTGGAAGAGAGCTTGTTTAAAGTCACTAGCTTGACTGTAGCTTCATCATCACTGGTTTGCATGGGTAGAGGATGCATTGGAACCATCCTCTGGTTCATCATCTTCTTCAACTTGGTTTTCAATCAAATCTCCAATCCTGTAGTGCTTCAACCTCTGGCCATTTACTTTGAATGTTCCTTCAGCTGAGCTATAAACCTCAAAGGCACCATGGCCGAGGTCTTTCTTGATCACACAAGGGCCAAACCATCTGGACTTGAACTTTCCAGAGAATAAGTGTAACTTGGAATCATACACCAGCACTGACTGCCCTTCCTTGAATTCCCTTCTCAGAATGTGGGAGTCATGCCATTTCTTGGTCTTCTCCTTGTAGATCTTTGCACTTTCATAGGAATCATTCCTGAGCTCTTCAAGCTCACACAACTGCAGTTTCCTCATGTTTCCTGCTTTGCCAATGTCCAAGTTCAGCTTCCTGATTGCCCAATGCGCTCTGTGCTCCAATTCGACTGGCAGATGGCAAGCCTTGCCATAGATAATTCTGAAAGGTGACATGCCAATGGGTGTCTTGTATGCTGTCCTGTAAGCCCACAAAGTGTCGGGCAATTTCATTGACCAATCTCCTCTGGTCTTGGACACAACTTTCTCCAAGATTTGCTTGATTTCCCTGTTTGACAACTCCACTTGGCCATTGGCCTGCGGATGATAAGGAGTTGTCACTCTGTGATTCTTCACTCCATACTTGGTCAGAAGCTTCTCAAATTGCTCATTGTTGAAGTGGGCACCACCATCACTGATTACAACTCTTGGCACTCCAAATCTTGGGAAAATGACAGTCTTGAACATTCTACAAACTGCCTTGGCATCAGCATTAACAGTGGGAATGGCTTCAACCCATTTTGACACATAGTCAACAGCAACTAAAATATGCTTGTAGCCTTGAGAAGATGGCAAGGGTCCAACAAAATCAACTCCCCAAACATCAAACAATTCCACTTCCAAGATTCCTGTTTGGGGCATTTCATTTCTCTTTGACATCTTTCCTGCTCTTTGACAAGGATCGCACTTCATTATGTACTCATGAACATCTCTGAACATACTTGGCCAAAAGAAGCCAGCTTGCAAAATCTTGGCTTGAGTCTTGAACACTCCAGCATGTCCTTCATACAATCCTGAATGGCATTGGAACATCACATCACTTTTTTCATCCGAGGGAACACACCTTCTCACAATGCCATCAGCACAATGTTTGTACAGAAAAGGTTCATCCCAATAGTAACTCTTGACATCATGGAGGAATTTTTTCTTTTGCTGGTAGGAGAGATCTGCTGGCACAATATCACAAGCTAGGAAGTTCACAAAGTCAGCATACCAAGGTGAAGTGGCACTGACTGCCATGAGTTGTTCTCCTGGCATCAGGTCTTGAATCTCTCTGTTTTCATCAATGTTGATTCTGGACAAGTGATCAGCAACTGAGTTCTCTGACCCTTTCTTGTCTCTAATTTCTATGTCAAACTCTTGGAGCAGAAGGATCCATCTGATGAGCCTTGGTTTAGCATCCTTTTTGCTCACTAAATATCTGATTGCTGCATGGTCTGTGTAGACAATGCACTTGTGTCCAACCAGGTATGGTCTAAACTTATCAAATGAGAACACAACAGCAAGCAGCTCCTTCTCTGTGGTGGTGTAATTGATCTGAGCATCATCCAAAGTCTTGCTTGCATAATGTATAACATGCACAGCTTTGTCTTTCCTCTAGCCAAGGACTGCTCCAACAGCAAAGTCACTTGCATCACACATAAGTTCAAATGGCAGTGTCCAGTCAGGAGGTTGAACAACAGGGGCTGTGATGAGAGCATCTTTCAATTGGTTGAATGCTTGCAAACAAGTGTCATCAAACACAAACTTCACTTCATGATTCAGGAGATTGGTGAGTGGCTTGGCAAGATGGGAGAAGTTCTTGATAAACCTCCTGTAGAAACCAGCATGGCCCAGGAAGCTTTGAATTCCCTTCACATTTTCAGGAGGAGGTAGCTTAGCAATCACATCTACCTTTGCCTTGTCCACCTCAATTCCTCTAGCAGACACAAGGTGGCCCAACACAATGCCTTCAGAGACAAGGAAGTGACATTTTTCCCAGTTCAGAATCAAATTTTGCTCAGAGCATCTGTGAAGGACTAAGGTGAGGTTCTTCAAGCAAGCTTCAAAATCTTTTCCATACACAGTGAAATCATCCATGAAAACTTCCATAATCTTCTCAATGTGATCAGAAAATATGGACATCATGCATCTCTCGAAGGTGCCTGGAGCATTGCAAAGGCCAAATGGTAGCCTTTTGTAAGCAAAGGTTCCATATGGGCAGGTGAATGTGGTCTTGTCTTGGTCAGAAGGGTGGATTGGAATCTGCAGAAATCCAGAGTAACCATCAAGGTAGCAGTAGTACTTCTGGCCAGCAAGTCTCTCTAGCATCTGGTCCATGAATGGCAGAGGGAAGTGATCTTTTCTTGTAGCTTTGTTCAATTTTCTGAAGTCATTCACCATCCTCCATCCTGTAACAGGTCTTGTGGTCATGAGCCTTCCTTCTTCATTTTCAACAACAGTGTAGCCACCTTTCTTGGGCACAATGTGGATAGGACTCACCCACTCACTGTCAGAAATGGGGTATATCATTCCAGCCTTTAACAATTTCAGAACTTCCTTCTTTACTACATCTTGCATAGCAGGGTTTAGTCTCCTCTGTCCTTCTCTTGTTGGCTTGCTGCCTTCTTCCAAGTGGATCCTGTGAGAACACACTTTCTCACTAATGCCAATGATGTCATCAATGGAATATCCAATGACATTCTTGTACAGCTTCAGAATAGACAGAAGACTTTCTTCTTGCTCACTTGAAAGGGCAGAACTAATAATCACAGGGTGTAACTTTTCCTTCTCCAAGAATGAGTATTTCAGATGGGAAGGCAATTCTTTGAGCTCCACAACAGAATGGTGGGCTAGATGAGCTGGTTCTCTTGCACTTGACACAGGTACAATTTCACAAATTTTCACTTCACAGAGCTGCTGTACATTGGTGGTTTCAGCAGTAACAAAGACTTGAGCTTCAGGCTCTTCTTGCTCAGGTTCTGGCAAAGTTTCTAGCACACTTATTTCAACAACATCAATGGAATGGCAATGTTCAGGAACATTGGGTAAGTGAGTGGCATGTTTCATGCTGAATTCAGCTTGCTCTGATCCAAATTGTAATTTGAGGGTTCCACCTTTGACATCAATGATGGCACCAGCAGTTGCCAAGAATGGCCTGCCTAGAATCATTGATTCAGCATTGTCTTCCATCTCTAGCACAACAAAATCCACAGGATAAGCAAAGTTGCCAACTTGGACTGGTACATCTTCAAGGACTCCTACTAGTTTTCTCAAGGTTCTATCAGCAAGTTGAAGTGTCATTGGGGTAGGCTTCAACATTCCCAGCTGCTGAATCTGGCTTGCAGCAGAGGGTAACACACTCACAGAGGAACCTAAGTCACAAAGGGCTGTGAAGGTTTTTCTTCCCACTACACAGGGAATGCTGAAACTTCCAGGGTCTTGTAGCTTCTTGGGCATGTGGTTCAAGATCACAGCACTGCAATCTTCTGTCAGGGCTACTAACTCAGGGCTGTCCAAACTCCTCTTCCTTGTGATCAGATCTTTGAAAAACTTTGCATATAGGGGAATGTGCAACACTGCATCCAAGATGGGGATGGTGATTTGCACTTCCTTCATGGTCTCAAGGAATTTGGAGTATTGCTTCTCCTCCTTGGTCTTGTCCAATCTCTCTGGAAATGGCACTTTCATCAACAAAGGCCTCTCTGTTGGTTCTGTGGCAGAGATCTGTGCCTTGGCAGGGTTTTCTGTCTGGGCAGGCTGTCCTGTTGATTTTTCCTGCCTTGGCAGAACAATTTCTGGGGGTGTTTGTTGCTGCACGGTGGGTCTTCTCTGTGGAGCAACATAAGTGACATTTGGTGGGGTTTTGAGTAAGGGTTCAGTGTTCACCCCACTCCTAGTGGTGACTGCATCAATAACTTCAGTAGTGGAAAGGGCACCACACTGTTTCGGGTTTTTCTCTGCTTGGGCTGGCAGTTTTCCTTCAGCTTGTTTTCCAATGTTGTTGGTCTGGATTCCAGCAGTGAGTTGTTGCATAGTCTTGTAGAAAAGTTCAGATTGCATTTTCATAGTTTCTTGCATTCCACTGAACATTTCCTTCTGTAGCTTCATCATTTCTCCAAGCTCAGATTGGCTGCTACTGCTGGATGAAGTAGTTTGCTGATGTACTGGGTGGTGTTGTTGTTGTGGGTGTTGCACTTGACCTTGGGGTCTGAAATTTTGTTGTCCAGGCTGATGGTAACTCTGCTGGGATGCTTGGGCATAGTGCTGCTGCCCTGGTGCTGGGTAACTTTGCTGATTATTGCTCTTGTAAGAAAGGTTGGGGTGGTTTCTCCAAGAGGGGTTGTAACTTTGGGAATATGGCCCTTGATTCTGGGCATAGTTCACCTCTGATATCATGGCTTCAGGAGGTGCAGACAAGGTACATTCCATGAGAGAATGGCCTTCTTTTCCACAAATTGCACAGGCAGAAGTAACTTGGTTGACAGGAACCAAAGCTTGGCTGTTTCTTTCTGTCATAAGCTGGGCAAGCTGAGTTGTTAAACTCTCCAACTTAGCTTCCAAAGCATTCTGGCCACTTGACTGAATCTGCAGCTGATTGTTGGGGTGGACAGCTCTTTCATTTGTCCAGGAGAAGTTGTGTGATGCCATGCTCTCAATCAACTCAGTAGCTTCATCAAGGGTCTTGTTCATGATTCCACCTCCAGCAGCTGAGTCAACAAATGATCTGGTTTGCTCTGTCAAACCCTTGTAGAAGGTTTGCAAGATGAGCCATTGCTCCTGGCCATGGTTGGGACACATCCTGATGAGACCTTGGTATCTCTGCCAAGTATCATACAGGCTTTCTCCTTCATATTGCACAAATCTTGTTATTTTGTCTCTGCACTCAGCTGCTTTGGTTGGAGGGAAATATCTCTCAAAGAAGGCTTGAAGAACATGTTCCCATGTGTCTCTGCAGTGAATAGGAAGAGAGTGGAACCAAACTTTTGCAAGTCCAGACAGTGAGAAGGGAAACAATTGCATCCTGATGGCTTCAGGAGGAACACCATTGTGCTTCAAAGTGTTGCAGTACTCCAGAAAGTTTCTGATATGCTCATGGGGGCTCTCCAAAGCAGAACCTTTGAAGGGATTATGTTGCACCATATTGATCAGAGCTGGCTTGATTTCCCAGTTGTTTGCTTGTATTGCAGGCATAATCACATCTGCATTGTTGATCTGGTCCTTGGGAATCCACAAATCTCTCAACTTCTTATCACCCATGCTGAAATCTGAGGATGACGATTCCAAATCTGAGACAGAGGTTTCCAAATCTTCAGCAGAGACTTCAGAAGCTGCTCTCTTTCTTGCAAACAAAGTCCTCTCTGGCTCAGGATCAAATAGGGCTAGTGGAGAATCTTCAGAGGACTGCATCAACTGAATTCCCACGGAGATTAGATGAAATCATTGTTCTACACACAATCACAGACAAGAACTTGATCAAGGGTTAGTGAGCTAAATCCCCTAATAAAAGTTCTAAGCTTGATCTCAGACAAGTCATTAAAACAGACAATCAAAGATTGCAAATTGGAACAAGTATTTACACAGCTTAGTCTACTGTAATCTAAGGAAACAATCAAAAGTTGATCCCCGGCAACGGCGCCAATTTTGATCTGTTGAGATTATAGGGGGGTTTTTCTAGTTGTCTCCACAGGGATCAACACAAATGAGACTATTTCCTAATTTCCAGAAGCTAAGCAGAAAAGTGGGGTTTTTGGTGTTGTAAACAGAAAAGTAACAGGAGGTTTTGAGCAGGGAAGTTTTAACATAACAAGTTCAAGGATTTCTTGTTTGTGAGACAAGAAAGCATTGAACAAACTAGCAAATTTTAGACAGGGATATGTTTTTGGGACTAGGTGCAGAGACTAGTCTTACACCTACAGATCAAGCAAGTGCAACACAGTTTTCACAGTAATCTTAGAGTTTACAATGGAGTGTGTCACTCAAACCATAGCAAAGGTCAAAGACAAGTTTCAAACTGCTTTACAACGCAAGATCAACACAACAGATCACAGAGCATGAGGAAAAGGAAGAGAGATTTGCTGTTTGTCACCGAAGGCTTGCCGTGGCAGAGAAAGTAGAAGAATTGCTGTCGCGGCAGAGGATGCAGAGGTTGAGGGAGAGCTGGGCCTTCAGATCCTTGGGGCTATGTTCATCCTGTGTTCTTGAGGTTCCTGAGGGAGTTCTTGGAGTTCTTGGTGGACGCCATGGATCCAGTCTTGTTACAACAGAGGAGAAGAGGGGTAAGGGTGGAAAAGTTTTTTGTGTTGGACTATGGAGGAGGAAGGTTTTGGTGGAGTGGTGGATGGATGGAGTGGCTGTGGATGCGAGGTGAGAGATGGAGATGGTGGGAGTGAACCTGGACCTCTCCTTTTAAAGACTTTTTGTGGCATTCTTGCTGCGGCGTAGAGGAGTAGTGGGAAGTTGGTGGCGGCAGCGGCTTTTCTGCTTTTGCCGTTTTTCCTATCTTCTTGTGCCGTACCAGCCACTTTCTGCTGTGCTTGCTTTTCTTGCTCCTCAAGATGTACTCCTCCATTCCTGGTGGCTTGGTCTTTGGTTTGAATTACTCTGACTTGTAGATTTAAGTGCCTTGGCGCACTGATCTGTGACAAAGGATCAAATGATGTAAAATGTTGGTGCAACACTGGTAGAAATGAGGTAAAACAGACAAGTTTTATGGTTGCAAGGTTCAGATATATGTGTAAATCTTAGAGTGATCACTAAGTAGTTAGGGTAATTCTGTAGTGAGTAGTAAGCCAACTGCATTAGTTGTAGCTTTAGTTTAGTCTTCGGTGTATTCTTTCTCGATTGTAGTCGCCAGAACTATACCTCTACCTATTGAGGAGGTTTTGAAGATCTTCTGTATGATGAAAATTGTAATTCTATAGTCATGCCTTGGACCTGCGATGTTTCTGGTGTACCACTCTGAGGGATGTAATACTAGTGAGACAATATTTCATTGGTGTTATGTCAACGACTTGCATACTATACATGCAGTGGTATGCTGGGTCACCGCAAAAACATAGGCTGAGTGCTGGGCTGGGCCAAGTGGACGCTAACATCTGATCAGAGCCAGGTTTCGCCATGACCTCCTGGGGGGCTTCCTAGGGGGATGGGATGTCAAGGGCTGCAGAACCGGTGGAGGCTGCTTGAGTTTAGTCCCACCTCGCCTACGGAAGGAGGCCACACCCAACATATAAGGGAGAGATTCCTTCCTCCATTCAGTTCGAGCTTTTGGGATAGAGTGGGCTCTCTTCTTATTGTTGGGCAGTGTCCGCATAAACGTCCAGAATGTAGGCTGAGTGCTGGGCTAGGCCAAGTGGACGCTAACATCTGGTATCAGAGCTAGGCATCGCCATGCCCGCCTGGGGGGCTTCCCAGGGGGATGGGATGTCAGGGGCCTACAGGACCGGTGGAGGCTGCTTGAGTTTAGTCCCACCTCACGTACGAAAGGAGGCCACACCCAACATATAAGGGAGAGATTCCTTCCTCCCTTCTGTCTGAGCTTTTGGGATGGAGTGTGGGCTCTCTTCTTATTGTTGGGCTGTGTGCGTATAAACGTCCATAACGTATGTTGAATGCTGGGCTGGGCCAAGTGGATGTTAACATCTGGTATCAGAGCCAGGCATCGCCATGCCTGCCTGAGGTCTTCCTAGGGGGATGGGATGTCAGGGGCCTGCAGAACCGGTGGAGGCTGCTTGAGTTTAGTCCTACCTCGCCTACAGAAGGAGGCCACACCCAACATATAAGGGATAGATTCCTTCCTCCTTCCAATCTAGGCTTTTGAGATAGAGTGGGCTCTCTTCTTATTATTGACCTGTGTGCATAAACGTCCAAAATATAGGCTGAGTGCTGGCTGGGCCAAGTGGACGCTAACAGCTTTCCCTATCAGTTTGTTCATTAACAAAATTTGGATCTTGTTTAGATGACTTCCAATATTTTGGCACACGGGTACATAAGGATGTAAATGACATGGTTAATTTCTTCTTGAAATCCTTATCCACATCCATTTAGAGGATAGTAGACACTTTTAGAATTTAGTTGGATATGAGTGTATATGTGGATATTGGTCAAATGGATGTATACAATAAAAAACATTGTACAACTGATATAGATGCATATGGATTATTAAAAAAAATTGTGGATTAACTAGGGTACTCAAATAGAATCATCTAATAAAATTAGCTCAACCCCATATAACTAGACAACCCACTTAGTCCATCGATCCAACCGTGAATTCTATCTCTACTCTCTATGTAATGCTTTTATTAATATTGCACAATTACACTGATATTACTTATTTATATTGTTTAATGTTAATGTATTTGTTTTCCTTTGGATTCTTGTCATGTGGTTGTGTTTGTATGACCTTATGCAGCTTTGGACAAAATCCTGTGTTATAAGCTGTTTGATCATGTTGTTTGCATAAAAAATGCTACTTTATGGGAATATTTATGTGATAATTTGTCCACTTTCCATCTGCACCCTCTCTGAATCCTCTCTTTATTGAAACTTCATGACTCCATTTCGGTAGACATTGCGTGAGCATATGCATATGATACTGTCCATTTGTCTTAGTTGCACTCGGCTGAGAAAAGTGTTTATCTATTTTTTGGTTTGACAAACTTGGGCTAAGACCTTTGACCACTTTGATGTATTCCCTCTGATCTAAATAAGTGTCTACGACTTAGTATAAGCTTTGTACTAAGTTACTACTACAAAATCAGCGACACTTATTCCTGATCGGAGGACAGTATGGCAAAACCAATTTGGGCTGAAACTTAGGGTGTGTTTGGTTGGGGTAGCCGGGTCGAGTCGTGTAGGGTCGCACCGGTTCGCACGTTGTTTGGTTCGCGAGCGGGTAGGGGGCGGAGCGGCCAGATAGGGAATATTCCCGAAAGATGCTGCACGGGGGGAGACCGCAAAATCGGAGGAGTCACGCGGCCCGCGGGTCGACCGCGCTCCTCCTCGCTCATTCGCCCCCTCACTCACCCCTCTCTCACCTCTCGCCCTCCACGATGGAACCCTAGCCGCCGGAGGCTTCCATCGTACATCCGAGCGGCGGCGGCGGCACGGGAAGGAGCGGCGGCGGCGGCGGAACGGGAAGGAGCGGCGGCGGCGGCGACCTGTGAAGCACTAGAAGCGGCGGCAAGGGACACCGGCAACCTCCTCCTGCAGTGAACTGGCAAGGTACACCGGCGACCTCCTCCTGCAGCTTTCTTTTTGAAATCCCTAGAAATTGCTTGCTGAAATTTTGGATCTGGCTTTAGATGGGAAATCAAACAAATTTGGTAATTTGGGGTGCTGCTGCATATGTTTGGATGGTCATGGCTGTGGTTCTTGTTGAGTCTAGAAAAAAAAGAAGAAGAGCACGACCACTCATTTCCTATGCACCAATTGCTGAAAGAGATAGGATGCGTATGGAGTATTTGAATAACAAAATCTGGAGGGATGAGACTACTTGCAAAAATATGCTTAGGCTTGGTTAAGGAGCATTTTTTCGGTTATGTAATGTGTTCAGGGAACGCCATTTGCTTGAAGATACTATACACTTGTCTGTTGAGGAGCAAGTTGCAATGTTTCTCATCACAATTGGCCACAATCTGAGAACTAGGTTAGTTGCAACAAATTTTGATAGGTCAACTGAAACTACAAGCAGATATTTCAACTTAGTATTGCATGCTATTGGTGAGTTGCGAGATGAATATATCAAGCCACCTTCCCTGGATATTGCACCTCAAATTGCAGGCAATCATCGATGGGATCCATATTTTAAGGTAAGATGGGCAGGCAATAGATTTGGTAATTTAGAACCTCTAGAAATTTTTTAGGTTGCTAACTGGGTATAATGTTGATGAATTAGGATTGTATTGGAGCAATTGATGGTACCCACGTGAGATGTTCTGTGCCTAAGGCCATGGAGCCAGCTTTCCGTGGTAGAAAGTCTTTCACTTCACAAAATGTTTTGGCTGCGGTAGATTTTGATGGGAGGTTCACTTATGTGCTGGCTGGTTGGGAGGGCACAGCTCATGATGCAACAGTGTTAAAAGATGCATTAGAAAGACCTAATGGCCTACGTGTACCAACAGGTAAAAAACTAATAAAATTGTGTCAATTTGCAATGTAGATGACAAATAAGTACCTAGCTAATTAATGATATGTTGTAGGTAAATATTACTTAGTTGACGCTGGCTATGGTGCTAAGCCTGGATTCCTGCCTCCCTTTCGCAATACAAGATACCATCTAAACGAATGGGGACACCATCCAGTTGAAAATGCCGAGGAATTGTATAACCTTAGGCACTCTTCACTTCGCATAAAGGTTGAGTGTGCATTTGGTTCGCTCAAGAGGAGATTCAAAGTCCTAGATGAGGCCAAGCCCTTTCACCCATACCCTACGCAAGTTGACATTGTTCAAGCATGCTGCATTATACATAATTGGATGTTGACTGATAATTGCTGGAATTGTTTTCTTTCATATAAATGCTGGAATAATTGTATACTTGCTGAAATTGTTGTATACTTGCTGTTTTCTTTCATATACCTGCTGTTTTCTTTCATATAAATGCTGGAATAATTGTATACTTGCTGAAATTGTTGTATACTTGCTGTTTTCTTTCATATACCTGCTGTTTTCTTTCATATAAATGCTGGAATAATTGTATACTTGCTGAAATTGTTATATTCTTGTTGTTTACTTGTTAATTTCAGAAGCACAAAGTTGCAGCTGAGTTCATCAACAAACCAATAGAGAACTATCGAGAGATGCAGATCATATATGGTGACCGTTTGGCAACTGGGAAGTATGGTAAAGGGTCAAGCGAACCTATTGGGACTGCTGCAGCATCAATGGACTGTGATGAGGATGATGAAGCTGTAATTGCACACAATGAAGGAACCTCTGCCACAAAGCCAGTGAAGAAGCAGAAGAAGGATCCTAATGAAGAAGAAGGCCTTGTTTCCATTCTTGGTCGTGTAGGATCTGAGCTTGCGGCTGCCATCATCACAGCCGGTGAGAAATCTGCCCCTCAGCCACCTCTTGATGAAATCCCTGATGCACTATATGAAACTTTGCTGGGTATGGAAGGCTTTAGCGAGGCGCAAATTGCTCACTATTTTGCTTTTCTGGTTGAGAATCCTAAGAGTGCCAAAGCTTTCATGAAGATGGGACACACAGGTCAGCAGACTTGGATGGCTAGGTACATGTAACGCCCCAAAATCCGCACCTTGCAGATTATAGCGATCACGCCACAATCTACATGATGTCGCTTTGGAAACGCACCACCAAGCGACTCGTGCATGTGCAACATGCACGCGATGCGGGTGGAATCAAGGTAGCAACAGTTACACAAGTTCACGATGGAACCCACAAAAGAATATATAATATAACCGCAAAGACTCCACGAGTCAAGAATCCAAATATACATACAAAGATCCAAATCATACATAAAGCAAAATAGCGTCCGAGTACGGACAAGAATACAAATGGGCCTAAGAGGCCTGAAGATAAACGATGGCGTCCAAACCCTGCCCAGGCCAAGCCGGAAGGGTAACCTTGCTAACGTCGGCGCTCCCATACCTGTCAAAATCGTCGGGCCAATGGTTGCCGAACAAGGAGGGAGAAAGAGAAAAAGGAAAAAAAATGAGGGTGAGTACCGAGGCACGTACTCGCGAGACTAGAATTCAGCTGTGCTCGCCTACAGGCTATATGGTGGACTTAGCGGCAACAAAAGAAGTATACTACAGAGACACACTACAACTTCCGTCTAAATAGGATAAGATAAGAGAGCGCATAAAGGTAAACAACTAGATACTAACACCAAACATAACCCAGCCGATGAATCACCTCCTCATGACCAAACGAAGAAGCAAGTATCAAAGGCACTCACACGGTTACCAAGTTTTATTGCAGGTTTATTGTTGTAGTTGTGCTAGCTTACTACACAAGTTTATTGGTATTGAAATAGCAGGTGCAAGTTGTTCTATGATCGAGTAGTAAAGCTCCAAGTCGTCCATAACCGTGGACACGGCTTTTCGAAAAGATTTAACCCTGCAGGGGTGCCCAAATGTACCCACACGTACGATCAATCCTTCCGGCAAATCTCGCGCCCTTAATAAAAACGGGTGCGCCATCAGGATAGTCACGACTCGCACTCTCCTTCACTACAAACAAGTCCAGGAAGCCACCTAACTAAGTTTAACCCGTATCGAGAGTCCGGCCGATTCTCCGAACGGACTTAGCTGTTTGCGCCGGCGCTGCATAATGGGCTGGAACCTCGCTCTGGGGAGGGTGCCCACCTGCAGTCGTCCCACACCTACACGAGCGTGCAGAAACAAAGGGGTTACAAGGCACTCTGGGGCTTCCCCCAAATAAAATAGGACCATAAGATACAAGCTGCACGCCCGACAAGAAACAAATGGAAAACCTCGAACTAGTTGTGGCCACTGGACAAGTATGTAGATTCCGGCAGTGTCAAGGGGAGGCCCAGAAGCGTACCCACGTATGGTTAGAGCGCTCAGTCTCAGAACAGTTCATGCGATCTCGGGGTCCTAGGGGACACAAGTGAGCCGTCGTAAAACTGGCAAAATGACTCACCGATGCCTCTGCTTATTCAATTTTAAGTATTAACAATAAAGTAAGCCATGATTATCTCCAACAACATGTATCCATAAAGTAGAGCATGTGATAACTTCCCAACCCAATAAGATAAACAACTCAAACAACCTAAAAATGCCTACGACTCGCGAGGCCAACTCGAACAACAAGCACACAGGTAATAGGATGTATGAAAGGTTCTATGGCTTTGCTTTGAATAAACAGGTGGATAGGACACGGGACTCGAACAAAGCATCGCGACACAAGGCTAGAATATAGAGCTAGCGAGAGCAAAAATGATAAATGGGTAGAGAGAAAAGGGCTCGCCTGATAAGATGGTCGAAGAACACCCGAAGAACTTGTCGTTGCTCACATCACCACGAAGCGTCCTATCGGGGAAGAAGCAAATCGCTACAACAAACAACGAATGCAACACTTACTACTACGGTAAAAGAATCGGCATGATCATGTGAAGCATGTATGCATGGCATGGCAATTATGATGCAATGCAACTTATTCAAATTAAGCGAAACCGGAGTTTCGACACATACATATATGGTTCAAGTTGTTTTACTAACCGGAAATTTAAATATTGATTAGCATGACAAAGACAAGATATGGGTGAGCTACACAAAATTAAATGAAGCGAGGAAACATTATAACCATTTCCCATATACTCCATATGTTACTTATTAAGTGTAATGCAAAGTATCACGTCACGACATGATGCGAGATGCAAACAATTATATGAATGGCAGATTCAGATTCTACACATTTTTCTGGATTGAAAGCACATATCATTTGTGAGAACATATTCAAATGACAAGGTTTAAATGGCTTAAACAAATAGGGATAGCTGACGTATTTTTGCTGAACCTGAAGCTGAACAGAGACTGTCGACCAAAACTGACTGAAACTGTCGACTGAAATTGACTGAATACAGAACCAGAGCGTGCACACGCTTGGTAGAAAAACCGGTCTTTCGAGGAGCAAGCTAGCTGGGAAGCACGCATACGAAAGGATGTATGCAGTATGTGTGTGAAGCAATCACGCAATGGATGGATCGTTTGTGTGTCTAGCTTAGCTGAAATCTGAAACAAGCATCGGGATAGACTGTTGCTGGGAACCGCTAGCTAGCTGAATCAAGCGTGGATGGGTGCACGCACAGCCAAACGAAACACAGAAGTGGAGTTGGCAAAAGGTGGTCACACAGCGGTACTGGATTGATTCAAGACCGCGCCGGACTGGCTGGCGCTTGCGCGCGCGACCTGGCAGAGACGCCGACGACATGCTGTAGAATGGATGCCGGCGACGATGCAGAGATACGACTCAGAAGAAAAAAAGGGGGAAGTTGGAAGCGATGCTCACCCTGGGCTTGCTGCCGAGCTGGGCGACGACTGGCGTCGGCTGCGTTGCTACAGCCAGAGGTGAAGTGGGCAACTTGGCTTGAAGCAGCATGAGAAGGCGCTCGAGCGGAGGTCGACAATGGAGGACGGACAAAGTCAGTAGAGTACCGACGGCTGCAACACGTGATTCAGAGAAGGAAGGATGCAGGATTGAAGCGGGAGCTCACCGGAAGGAGACGTGCGTGCTTGCGGAAGCCAGAGGAAGATCGGAGCGACTGAATTTTGCCGGTATCCAGGGAGGAAGAAGAGGATGCGCCGGTCGCTGTAGTCGGTCTTGGCTCGATTCCTCAAACGGAGACGATGCAGTCGATGATGCGGAACTCCAGGATGCGTCGGCTTGGCGGCGGATGCACTGCAACAGCGGCGCGTCGTCGACCATGGCGCGGTGGTTCTCGGGTCGCTCACAGAGAAGATGGAGGGAGGGGAAAAGAGGGGAAGGCGGCGGCGGCGCGAGGGAGGAAGAGGCTAGGGTTCGCGCAAACTCGAGGGGCGGCTTTATGGAGCGAGGAGAGCCGGGCGTGGCCGGGCTGGCGCTGAAGTCGGACATGGAGCACGCCTCCTGCGTGTTTGCTTTTGGGAAAGAAGACAACAGGGTGGAGGGTACAGCTTCGGTGGAAAGAAAAAGAAGGGAAGGTGGTTCCGAGAGTGGACCTAGGAGGATTTTTCCAACGAATTATACGAATAGAAAAAAGGAAAATGGAGAAAGAATGAGAAGAAAAAGATGAGAGCAAGAGAGACGTTTTTGAAAACAGAATCTTATTCAATATAGTTTTCAAAGTTTGCAAACAATGTTGTTTTAGTTTAATCTGAAATAAGAAAAGAGAGAGAGGAGGTTTCTTATAAAACCATACGAGCCAAATAGAAAATAGATTTTTATCCCAACTAATTTTAAGTTTGACAAAAACATGCAAGGTTTATAGATGCATGATGATGAATAACGTCACGAAGACGCGAAAAAGAAAAATAACAAGCAATTCTAATATTAGGGAATTTTTCTGGGTCGTTACAATCGACACCACTAACAAGGGATCTCGCCCCGAGATCCACGATAAGGCGGGGAAGAGTTGGTTAAACTATTGGATCTTCGCGCTTCATGTAGAACTCCGCGACACCACTCACAAGGGTTTTCTTCTCGACACCACCAACAAATGATCCTTGCTTGCGTTGACGAAGATGAACTTCCGAAGAACGATCCTATTAGGATAAAGGCAAAAGATCGTCCACCCACGTGGAAACCTATAACTCAAGAAGTAGACAAGAGAGAACTTAAAACTCGAAAAGGTAAGAGGAGAGAAGCATCAAGGTAAGGAGAAAAAATGCAGAGCTACTCAGAACTATCCAACGCATTTTTAGCAAAATAGTTTTGACACTAGACTCAACTCGTCCATTGGCAAGGTTATTCTACAGGCAAACTGGACCCGTGGGTATCGACAAAACCTGGGCTCTGATACCACTTGTAACGCCCCAAAATCCGCACCTTGCAGATTATAGCGATCACGCCACAATCTATATGATGTCGCTTTGGAAACGCACCACCAAGCGACTCGTGCATGTGCAACATGCACGCGATGCGGGTGGAATCAAGGTAGCAACAGTTACACAAGTTCACGATGGAACCCACAAAAGAATATATAATATAACCGCAAAGACTCCACGAGTCAAGAATCCAAATATACATACAAAGATCCAAATCATACATAAAGCAAAATAGCGTCCGAGTACGGACAAGAATACAAATGGGCCTAAGAGGCCTGAAGATAAACGATGGCGTCCAAACCCTGCCCAGGCCAAGCCGGAAGGGTAACCTTGCTAACGTCGGCGCTCCCATACCTGTCAAAATCGTCGGGCCAATGGTTGCCGAACAAGGAGGGAGAAAGAGAAAAAAGAAAAAAAACGAGGGTGAGTACCGAGGCACGTACTCGCGAGACTAGAATTCAGCTGTGCTCGCCTACAGGCTATATGGTGGACTTAGCGGCAACAAAAGAAGTATACTACAGAGACACACTACAACTTCCGTCTAAATAGGATAAGATAAGAGAGCGCATAAAGGTAAACAACTAGATACTAACACCAAACATAACCCAGCCGATGAATCACCTCCTCATGACCAAACGAAGAAGCAAGTATCAAAGGCACTCACACGGTTACCAAGTTTTATTGCAGGTTTATTGTTGTAGTTGTGCTAGCTTACTACACAAGTTTATTGGTATTGAAATAGCAGGTGCAAGTTGTTCTATGATCGAGTAGTAAAGCTCCAAGTCGTCCATAACCGTGGACACGGCTTTTCGAAAAGATTTAACCCTGCAGGGGTGCCCAAATGTACCCACACGTACGATCAATCCTTCCGGCAAATCTCGCGCCCTTAATAAAAACGGGTGCGCCATCAGGATAGTCACGACTCGCACTCTCCTTCACTACAAACAAGTCCAGGAAGCCACCTAACTAAGTTTAACCCGTATCGAGAGTCCGGCCGATTCTCCGAACGGACTTAGCTGTTTGCGCCGGCGCTGCATAATGGGCTGGAACCTCGCTCTGGGGAGGGTGCCCACCTGCAGTCGTCCCGCACCTACACGAGCGTGCAGAAACAAAGGGGTTACAAGGCACTCTGGGGCTTCCCCCAAATAAAATAGGACCATAAGATACAAGCTGCACGCCCGACAAGAAACAAATGGAAAACCTCGAACTAGTTGTGGCCACTGGACAAGTATGTAGATTCCGGCAGTGTCAAGGGGAGGCCCAGAAGCGTACCCACGTATGGTTAGAGCGCTCAGTCTCAGAACAGTTCATGCGATCTCGGGGTCCTAGGGGACACAAGTGAGCCGTCGTAAAACTGGCAAAATGACTCACCGATGCCTCTGCTTATTCAATTTTAAGTATTAACAATAAAGTAAGCCATGATTATCTCCAACAACATGTATCCATAAAGTAGAGCATGTGATAACTTCCCAACCCAATAAGATAAACAACTCGAACAACCTAAAAATGCCTACGACTCGCGAGGCCAACTCGAACAACAAGCACACGGGTAATAGGATGTATGAAAGGTTCTATGGCTTTGCTTTGAATAAACAGGTGGATAGGACACGGGACTCGAACAAAGCATCGCGACACAAGGCTAGAATATAGAGCTAGCGAGAGCAAAAATGATAAATGGGTAGAGAGAAAAGGGCTCGCCTGATAAGATGGTCGAAGAACACCCGAAGAACTTGTCGTTGCTCACATCACCACGAAGCGTCCTATCGGGGAAGAAGCAAATCGCTACAACAAACAACGAATGCAACACTTACTACTACGGTAAAAGAATCGGCATGATCATGTGAAGCATGTATGCATGGCATGGCAATTATGATGCAATGCAACTTATTCAAATTAAGCGAAACCGGAGTTTCGACACATACATATATGGTTCAAGTTGTTTTACTAACCGGAAATTTAAATATTGATTAGCATGACAAAGACAAGATATGGGTGAGCTACACAAAATTAAATGAAGCGAGGATACATTATAACCATTTCCCATATACTCCATATGTTACTTATTAAGTGTAATGCAAAGTATCACGTCACGACATGATGCGAGATGCAAACAATTATATGAATGGCAGATTCAGATTCTACACATTTTTCTGGATTGAAAGCACATATCATTTGTGAGAACATATTCAAATGACAAGGTTTAAATGGCTTAAACAAATAGGGATAGCTGACGTATTTTTGCTGAACCTGAAGCTGAACAGAGACTGTCGACCAAAACTGACTGAAACTGTCGACTGAAATTGACTGAATACAGAACCAGAGCGTGCACACGCTTGGTAGAAAAACCGGTCTTTCGAGGAGCAAGCTAGCTGGGAAGCACGCATACGAAAGGATGTATGCAGTATGTGTGTGAAGCAATCACGCAATGGATGGATCGTTTGTGTGTCTAGCTTAGCTGAAATCTGAAACAAGCATCGGGATAGACTGTTGCTGGGAACCGCTAGCTAGCTGAATCAAGCGTGGATGGGTGCACGCACAGCCAAACGAAACACAGAAGTGGAGTTGGCAAAAGGTGGTCACACAGCGGTACTGGATTGATTCAAGACCGCGCCGGACTGGCTGGCGCTTGCGCGCGCGACCTGGCAGAGACGCCGACGACATGCTGTAGAATGGATGCCGGCGACGATGCAGAGATACGACTCAGAAGAAAAAAAGGGGGAAGTTGGAAGCGATGCTCACCCTGGGCTTGCTGCCGAGCTGGGCGACGACTGGCGTCGGCTGCGTTGCTACAGCCAGAGGTGAAGTGGGCAACTTGGCTTGAAGCAGCATGAGAAGGCGCTCGAGCGGAGGTCGACAATGGAGGACGGACAAAGTCAGTAGAGTACCGACGGCTGCAACACGTGATTCAGAGAAGGAAAGATGCAGGATTGAAGCGGGAGCTCACCGGAAGGAGACGTGCGTGCTTGCGGAAGCCAGAGGAAGATCGGAGCGACTGAATTTTGCCGGTATCCAGGGAGGAAGAAGAGGATGCGCCGGTCGCTGTAGTCGGTCTTGGCTCGATTCCTCAAACGGAGACGATGCAGTCGATGATGCGGAACTCCAGGATGCGTCGGCTTGGCGGCGGATGCACTGCAACAGCGGCGCATCGTCGACCATGGCGCGGTGGTTCTCGGGTCGCTCACAGAGAAGATGGAGGGAGGGGAAAAGAGGGGAAGGCGGCGGCGGCGCGAGGGAGGAAGAGGCTAGGGTTCGCGCAAACTCGAGGGGCGGCTTTATGGAGCGAGGAGAGCCGGGCGTGGCCGGGCTGGCGCTGAAGTCGGACATGGAGCACGCCTCCTGCGTGTTTGCTTTTGGGAAAGAAGACAACAGGGTGGAGGGTACAACTTCGGTGGAAAGAAAAAGAAGGGAAGGTGGTTCCGAGAGTGGACCTAGGAGGATTTTTCCAACGAATTATACGAATAGAAAAAAGGAAAACAGAGAAAGAATGAGAAGAAAAAGATGAGAGCAAGAGAGACGTTTTTGAAAACAGAATCTTATTCAATATAGTTTTCAAAGTTTGCAAACAATGTTGTTTTAGTTTAATCTGAAATAAGAAAAGAGAGAGAGGAGGTTTCTTATAAAACCATACGAGCCAAATAGAAAATAGATTTTTATCCCAACTAATTTTAAGTTTGACAAAAACATGCAAGGTTTATAGATGCATGATGATGAATAACGTCACGAAGACGCGAAAAAGAAAATAACAAGCAATTCTAATATTAGGGAATTTTTCTGGGTCGTTACAGTACATCAAGAAAGAGTGGAAAGATTAGATAAGGTCGAGTGATCTTCTGTGTGTCAAACCTTATGTCTGTCGAACCTTTTGTGTGTCGAACCTTATATTTGTCGAACTGGTCTATGTCTGTCTTATGAGTGTCGAGTGATCTTATGTATGTCGAACCTTATGTCTGTCGAACAGGTCATCTTATGTTTGTCAAAAAATTTGTTTTTGTGAGTCTTTATTACAATGATCGTAAGAACTGGTATATAATCGGTTGCTGCTATGTTTTGGTTTGAATTTACTCGAAAGGATCCGATTATATCTTTGCACAATTTTGAAATAACAAGTAAACTGTTTTCTCACTTTTTATGGTTCGCTCAATCAACCAAACATGAAAACTGGTTTGCCCCATTTACTCGGAATCACACAACCAAACACGAGAGTGGGTCGCTACATTCACTCCTACTCAGCAAACCAAACACGAAACTCGGTTCGCTCCAACTAGACAACCAAACACTCAGACGAATGGGGTGGCCCGGCAAAATCTGGTTGGCCCCAACCCATGCAGTCTGAACCCTCAACCAAACACATCCTTAGGAACCTCGCCCATCGCTCAATGTAGCTAGCCCAACAAAACCAGTCGAAACGCGGTAAAAAAATCTCACGTACTGTTTCTGGTCCCACCACAACTCGAATCCAATCACGGCTCGCCAGGTCACAGGACGGTGGGTCCCAACTGCTTTCCATCTACCGACGTCGCAGCTACGGCCACGTCGCCCTCGTCCCGATACGCGAGCGCGCGCGCCCGTGGGGCCCAGCAGACAGTGTAATGTCGTCAGAGGGTGACCCCACGTGTCAGTCGGAGAACAGTCCCAGTGCTTGTTGGGCTTTGCTGTTCCTTTTCTCACCGCCATTTGCACCCTAGCCCATCCCCTCCGCGCACCCCTGCACAGCCGCCACGCCCCCACCCCACTCCTCCTCCGCCGCCGCCGCTCTCTCGCCGGAGCCGGAGTTCGCCTGTCATACGCTCGAACCGCCGAGAGCGCCGTGCTGAGAGAGGCGGCGATCCCGCCCGGAGCTGTCGACCCCGCGGAAAACAGCGGAGGCGGGACGGGGGGTTTGATGAGCCAGCTGCGGCGGCGGCGGTGGTGATGCTCCTGGCCTCCACGGTCCTGCGGGGTCGCCTCCGCCCCCTCCGCCGGCCCCGGCCCCCGATCATGCCCTCCCCTCTCTTCCTCTCCCCAAACCCTAACCCCAGCCCCAGCCCCTCCGCGCCCATGAGCACCGGCGGCAACGTCTACGTGCCCCCGATGCGCCGCCTACGCTCCGTCATCGCCTCCACCAGCGGCAACCTCGCGCCGCCGCCCTCCGTGCAGCCCGCCTGGACGCCCGAGTGGCGCGCCGACGGGCGCTCCCTCAGCCCTCCGTCGCCGCCGCCGCCTCAGACGCAGCGGCGGACGGCGGCCCTCCCTCCCCGCCCGCCGCCGCCCCAGACGCAGCAGCCCCTGCGCCAGCAGAGCGCCGGGTACTCTCGGTACGCGTATGACGATTTCTCCGAGGAGGAATCCGACCGGGAAATGGACCGCACGTCAGTGTCGTCTAGTAAGGTAAACGAGTTGCTCTTCTCCTGCTGTCGCACTTTACATGAAATAGATAAGTTCGAATTCAGTTTTCCCTGACTACAAAAACCGAATGCCGATCTCTGCTGTTAGTCCATGACATAGTGAAACGCGTCCATGCTCAACTTCTTTTGCTTTTATGTATAGTAGCTTAAGCATGCATGTATGCTTGTGTCTGACGAAATGCTGAATTGACTTCTGATAACGAATACTCATATACGGATCTATGTTCAATTTCTCCATGGTCTGCAAAATATTAAGGCTTCATTTACTGATGCTGCAAGGAATGAAAGGATTTACGCAAAAATTTCTGTCTTACAGACCTGCATTGAGCCAGATTGCTCAATGAAATTCATTTTAAGATCACAAAGTTGTGAGGATCACATAAAATGGATGTGTCCTGCATGTTCAGTTTGGACGTTGTGCTGTTTGGCTTCTATTAATCCCGTTGTCCATGTAACATGATTCTGATACCATTCTGCAGAGTAGAATATCACTTGTACGGGATAGATTTATTGTAAAGACCATGTGTAAGTTTGAAAAAATGCAAAGCTTTTGAGTGTTGAAGTGAATTCAGTATATCTACATGGTACTCCTGTACTACTTGCTTTTTTGGCAACATCCTGAAAATGAAAAGTAGATTTTCCTGAAGAAGGGAAGACCTCATACCTTTTGGCAATTATCACTAGTACTTGCCACTTGGACAAAGTATTTAACTGCAAATATCTTATGTATTAAGATTCTTGAGATGGCACTCTTCTGCAAGTTTTCACATCTCAAATATAAGTTCTGGAAAGAATTAAGCTTCATTTCTTCTGGTCAATAGTATGCAAAAGTGATGTTTACTATAATAAACACATTTGGATTTCCAGCATAGCATGTTATGGTGTATCTTTTGACCCTCTTACTTTTTTTTTGCGTAAGTTAGGTTCTTTACAGCTGTACTCAATAAAATTTTCAGGGGGGATCTACTTTAGATAATGTTGACGAATGGAAATGGAAATTTCACATGCTTCTCCGAAATGACAATGAGCAAGAGATTATGACGAGGGAAAGAAAGGACAGACGTGATTTTGACCAACTTGCCCAACTGGCAGATCGAATGGGTTTGCACAGGTACTTCATTGCCACTTTGACGTCCTAGTGTTGCATATTCTTTGTCTCCTGTCTGATGATAATTTACGCTATGGCAGCCGTCAGTATTCCCGAATCATTGTGTTTAGCAAGGCCCCCTTGCCAAATTATAGATCAGACCTTGATGACAAAAGACCCCAAAGAGAGGTATGCTGAATTGCTGATTCTCCGCTTAAAGTTTTTAGTGTGTATGACTTGTTCATTGATTGGCTAAAGGGTTTGCTTTATAGGTATCTATACCGTCTGGCTTGCAAAGAGAAGTTGATGCGTTGCTTGCAGACTACCTTGCACGGAAGAGAACAGACAGTGTGAACTTTCCTAATGCTCCCTTCTCGAGGTCAAGCAGCACAGACAGTTTCATGACTGATGAAGGCTTCTATGAGCAGCAGGATAATCAGACATCAACTGATGTTGCGATGGAGAGAATCCAAAGAAGGAAAAGCTTACAGTTGCGTAATCAGCAAGCTGCTTGGCAGGTTTGATTATATGCAGTAGTCCACTTGTTAGTTTTTCCCTGTGGGGTTGGCAGTACCCTGTCACGACATTTACATTACACTGAAGATATACCCATGAAGTAAAATTTATGTTCAGTGTTAAGTCAAAAATAGTATCGCGCTCCACTTTGCAACATCCTTGCGAATCATGGTTCGTATCATTTGCCTTAGTTTCATATTGTACTTCGACTTCACTGATGCTGTAAACTGAAAAAATATACTTGATGAATTACTCGCGACCAATCTGTTGGTATGGAGGAATTAATAGTTTAAATACTCAGTCCTATCCGCATACACTATCAAGATTTGTGATTGAATATGTTACTCACAGTTTTGGGGTGCTCTTGTAATGTGCTTACTAATCTGCTCTGTCTATTTTCTTTTGGTGTTGTCGATGTAGTACCGTGCCGACGTTGAATACTAGATAATTGATTTCATAATCTATAGGACTACAAGTAAATAACTGATCTGACGTATTGGTCCTAACATACCAGAAATTGAACTTGCTAAAATGAGAAGGACTTTGATGCATTTTAAACTTTTAATTAAATTATGATGTAATTTTGGCAACTTGTCAAAGTATTTCTTTTCCTACTTATGTTTGTGCTTTGATATTAGTTTGAGTGGATTAATGATCATTTCCAATTGTTGGCCCCTGTTGATCAACATTCTCTCTGTTTTTCAGGAATCAAATGATGGTCAGAGCATGATGGAGTTTCGTCGCAGTCTTCCTGCCAATAAAGAAAGGCAATCACTACTGGAAGCTATATCTCAGAATCAGGTCCTGCTCTTTTCTAGATTATTTCATGTGACAAACATAACTAGTAAACCTCGTTAAGTGCTTTGCCATTTTGACGAAATTTTGTTACAAATGCTTCCCAACACACACGCATCCACACCCACACATCCACCTGTTTTTTTCCTTGCTGTGTGCATTTTATTTAAATCATGCTTATTTTGGTCACTGTTTGCTAAGGTTTGATTTCTTTGGTTGGCAAGTTTTTAAGAACATAGCTAAATATAGTGTGCTTTTGCAATGCCCCAACTCATCTATTTGTGACAGCAAATAGGAAGCAATCGAATCATGACAGGAAAGCAAGCACTGAACTAAGTGATCCAACAAACAAGATAGCAGTTTTATTGCTTTAAAGCCAATCAGTGTACTTTTCATGTGAAAAAATGGTATCTTATGCGTAATCACTGAATGTTTAATAACTATTCAAGTAATGGATTTGCCCCATATTTTTTAATTGCTGTGCATAGAATTATAATTCCTGTATTTTGCTGATGTGTATCCTTCCATTTATCTGGGAAACCTACTACTGTTGTTTTATTATTTATATTTCTTCATTTAAGAGCATTTTTGCAAAATACCTGACAAATTTGTTAGTATTAGTACTCAGTAAAAACCTTAATCTTCTGAGAAGCTCTATTGAGATAACTGAGTGTTAACAATGTTTAGTTTGATTGAACAGGTGGTTGTAGTTTCAGGTGAAACTGGCTGTGGTAAGACAACACAGTTGCCACAGTATATTTTGGAGTCTGAAATAGAGGCTGCTCGTGGTGCTACTTGCAGTATCATTTGCACTCAACCGAGACGAATCTCAGCTATTTCTGTTTCTGAAAGAGTTGCTGCTGAAAGAGGTGAAAAAATTGGGGAATCGGTGAGCTACTTGCACCTGTAGAGTGAGATATTTTTCCATGCTGGGATTATGACTTTTGTGGTTGTTAATGGTACTCCTGGTTAGACAGAGGATTTTGTCTAAGTAGCCATTTGCTGCAGAACTTTTCTTAACTTCACTTTTCTGATCTGGTGAACGGGCTACACTCTTCTCGACAGTCCGTGCAAAGCTTGGTGAGATTATTCTGGGTTTTTCAGGTCTTAACTTCTGATAAATTGTTACATTAGGTTGGGTACAAAGTTCGATTGGAAGGAATGAGAGGAAGGGATACACGCCTTCTGTTCTGCACTACTGGTGTCCTGTTGCGGAGATTGCTGGTAGACAGAAGCTTGAAAGGTGTTACCCATGTTATTGTGGACGAAATCCATGAACGGGGCATGAATGAAGGTCTGCAGTGATCATAATAATTCTGAAACAGTATTAATTGTGGTGCTAAGCATCTAGGAGGTAGACAGTGCTAATTATTTTTTTCTCTCTGTTGTAGATTTTCTCCTTATTGTCCTCAAGGATCTTCTTCCACGCCGGCCTGAGCTAAGACTTGTATTGATGAGTGCAACCCTCAATGCTGAGATGTTCTCTTCATACTTTGGTGGAGCACCTATGATACATATACCTGTAAGATATTTTGTTAGGATTTCTTCGTTCTCATCTTTGCATTAGTATCAATCTGTACTCTTCAACTCACTCTTTCATTTAAATCAGTACTTATATATGTTCATGGAGTAGCTTGTTTGTGTTTACCAAAAAATGCCTATGCATAATTTGAGCTAAATTATACCCATAATATGCAGTCACTCTTATATCTATCTAACAACATTCAGATTTGGACTCCTAATTGCAATTATTTTGTATTTTTAAGTGCAATGCTATGTATCCTTTCCATATTGTGAAAATTAGGAACCGACCAATCATATATTGGATGAAACTCTAATCTGGGCTGGGAGAAGGAAGATTGAGAACAGCCTTGAATCACTTGCTTCTGTTTTAGAGCTTTCTGTATATATTGAGTTGAATCTTAGCCTTGTTTTCCTGTCTGAACCTGCAACTTGTTTGGGTGTTTCTGTGGTTGCCATACTCCTTCTGAAGATTCTGTTAAGATGCCCCTCTTAATACTCCATGTATATCTCATTTTTAGGGTTTTACATACCCTGTCCGGAGTCGCTTTCTAGAAGATATCCTTGAAATTACCGGGCACAGATTGACCCCGTACAATCAGATTGATGACTATGGCCAAGAGAAAAGTTGGAAGATGCAAAAGCAAGCTCTAAGGAAGAGAAAGAGCCAAATTGCTTCTGTTGTGGAAGTACTGTAGTCTCTGTTTTTTCCTATATATTTTTCTGCTCAGATCTTTGGTTTCTAAGCTTCTATTTTTAACAGGATGCAGTTAAAGCTGCTGATTTAAGGGATTATAGTCCGCAGACTCGTGACTCGCTATCCTGCTGGAATCCTGATTCAATTGGTTTTAACTTAATAGAAAATGTGTTGTGCCATATTTGTCAAAAGGAAAGAGATGGTGCTGTTCTTGTGTTTATGACTGGGTGGGATGACATTAATACACTGAAAGAGCAGCTGCAGTCAAACCCATTGCTTGGTGACCCTAGCAAAGTTTTGCTTCTTGCATGTCATGGTTCAATGGCTAGCGCAGAGCAGGTATTACTAAGGTGTTCCTGTTTCCCTTTTGTAGTTAACTTTAGCACAACCATGGTCAGTTCTTTTGTTTCAATACATGTACCTACAATACTTTTGCCGGTATTACTCGAACTGCTGTGTTAAGTGTTATTTTAAGTTAAACTTGCTATGCCATACATGATTTTGGTAGTGCTGGCAGTTTGAGAGAAGGCCTTCTCTTGGCCGACGTTGATATAAATTTGACTTATTTAAGCAATTCTGGCTTTTCATTTTGTTCTGGCAATGCTTCCTTGATTTTTGAAACCTTCTACAATCACCTATTGCTTGTTTTCTCTGCTCTGCAGACGTGATAAGTTGATAGATTGTGATTTATCATCTGTTACAGTTTGTGTTAATATGTTTTAACATATTCTCGTGATCAGAAGTTTTGCTCTTATTTTATTGCATGGTCACTCCAGTATTCATCCACATAATTCTGCTATAGACCCATGGTGATGTGTGCTATGTACCGTATAGGTTGCCTGTAGGCTGTTGCCATGGATAGCAAGCAGTACAAATTTAATGTCTTCTCTTATAACAATGTTTATGTTTATATTGTTCTATTTTATTTGTGCAGAAATTAATCTTTGATAAACCTGAGCCTGGTGTAAGGAAAATAGTTCTCGCTACCAATTTGGCTGAAACTAGCATTACTATCAATGATGTAGTCTTTGTTATTGATTGTGGAAAAGCAAAGGAGACATCATATGATGCGCTGAATAATACGCCCTGTTTGCTTCCGACCTGGATCTCCAAGGCTTCTGCCAGACAAGTAATATTTTCATTCTTATTGACTAATTTAGTACAACTCATCTTTTGAATGAATCAAGTAGCATTTTGCATTTATTTTTAAAGTGTTGGTCACACTTCTATCACGTCATTTACCCCTTCTGTTTTGCTATTTATATCTGATAATTTAGAGACGAGGAAGAGCTGGCCGAGTTCAGTCAGGGGAGTGTTTCCATCTTTATCCACAATGTGTATACAATGCCTTTGCTGACTACCAGTTGCCAGAACTTCTGAGAACCCCTCTCCAGTCCCTTTGTTTGCAAATAAAAAGTTTGCGGCTTGGGAGCATCTCAGAATTTTTATCCAGAGCTTTGCAGTCACCTGAGTCTCTATCGGTACCATTCTTTTTCACTTTTTGTTACCTCGATCATAATTGTTTTCCCTCTGTGCCTTGAGATGATCTGATAAACTAATCCAGTATATTTGCTTCAGGTACAAAATGCCATTGAATATCTCAAAGTCATTGGTGCATTTGATCAGAATGAAGAGTTAACAGTTTTAGGTACCAGATACATCTCTTAAATTTGTGGATTATCACCGCCTCTTTACTGCATCACACCTGAACTCTTAGAGCTTGTGCGCTAACTATACTCACTGTTTGGCATTCTCAGGAAAGCACTTGTCTATGCTTCCAGTTGAGCCTAAATTGGGCAAGATGCTTATTTTTGGGGCTATTTTTAATTGCCTAGATCCCATATTAACCATAGTTTCTGGACTTAGCGTTAGAGATCCATTCATGACACCATTTGACAAGAAGGATGTAAGTAATGTTTAACTCCATTATCTGTCTGTCTTTCCCGTCTCTAATGCATGTAAATATGTATGTTGTGCTGTATACTTTAGTGTTGAAATCCTGTGTTTTGCTTTCCTCCGTGCAGCTTGCAGAGTCTGCTAAGTTACAGTTTTCATGCCGTGACTATAGCGATCACCTTGCGATTGTTCGTGCATATGATGGATGGAGAGAGGCTGAAAGAGACCGTAATGGCTATGACTACTGCTGGAGAAATTTTCTGTCTGCGCAAACCTTGAAAGCCCTGGATTCTCTCCGCAGGCAGTTTCTCTTTCTTTTAAAGGACACTGGTTTGATTGATGAAAACATGACTATGTGCAACAAATGGAGTCGTGATGAAAATCTAGTTAGGGCAGTCATTTGTGCGGGACTATACCCAGGTGTTTCGTCTGTTGTGGTGAGTTGCCTCTACATAAATTAATTCCATCTCGTGTATATTTCATAACCTATAGTATAGATTTGTTTGTCTAGGGAAAAAGTGTGTTGCATGCAAACTACTTGGGTCCTATATTCAAGCAATTTAAGTTCTCTTATATGTGATCCTAATGTGCTTCTTGGATACTCAGAACAAGGAGAAATCAATTTCCCTCAAGACAATGGAGGATGGGCAGGTCATGCTTTACTCGGTAAGTTACTCCATTAATTCTGTGTATCATGATTGGTGATCACGTCCGCTTTTTGATTTTGGTTGGTGGCTGTACATTAGGTAGCTTCATCTTGTTGCTCTCTGTTGTTTCCAGAGTTCAGTCAATGGGAAAGAAGCCAAGATTCCATTCCCCTGGCTAGTGTTTAATGAGAAAGTGAAGGTGAATTCAGTGTTTCTCCGGGATTCAACAGCAATATCTGACTCTATATTATTGCTCTTTGGAGGAAACATAAAACAAGGGGGCTTGGTATGTTCCTTCTTTGCTTATCTGTCTTTTAGTCTAGCAAAGTACCATAGAATAATCTTTACTCCATGCTGCAGGACGGACACTTAAAAATGCTTGGAGGATATCTAGAGTTCTTTATGAGTCGTGATCTTGCATCCACTTACTTGAATCTCAAGAATGAACTTGAGAATTTAATCCATCGCAAGGTATTTATTTTGAATGTATCATTCTACTCTACGTTATATGTTCTGTTGACCTCCAATTAAACACTTCCGTACAGTAGAACAAACATGTGTATCCACATGCAATAGATGGATATGCAATATGGTTTCACAGTTTGCATGCTTCTTGGTTTGATATGCTTTAGCTTCACCCAGAAGTCGATCATTTCTGGCTTGATCAGATGGCACTTATATACCTAAACCCTAAACCTCATAAAGTGGATGTTGAACTTGTTCATGTGACCTAGTTCTTGCGATTTCACCCTTCGGGGTCTTTTGCTAGGGACATTTGGATTCTAATCTTTAAGAAACAGAAGTTCCCAAACGAGATGCCCTCATACATAGTTGTCAGCTCTGAGCGTTGAACATCGATCGATCTGTCATACCTGGCTAGCATGCTACTGTTATTCCATTTATTGGAAAACTAGGTTTTGTATTTATATAAAAGGTCGTGTTTGCATTTGCCTGTTTGTGTCCCCCCTCAGTCGTGCTCATATTGACTGATCAATTCACTATCTTTTACAGCTTCAAAACCCAAGGATGGACATCCAAACCAGTGAGGAGCTTCTGTCAGCTGTACGGTTGCTGGTCACTGAGGACCCATGCAGTGGTCGGTTTGTCTACGGCCGACAAGAACCAAGATCAAAGAAAGCAAAGACAATGCTCACATCAGCCTCAGTCTCAGTCTCCATGGATCGTGGAGGCGGACACGGAGGGGACAACCCCAAGAACCAGCTCCAGACTCTTCTAACACGGGCTGGGAACGACAACCCGAGCTACAAGACAAAGCAGATCAAAAACAGTCTTTTCCGGTCGACCGTCAAGTTCAACGGCATGGAGTTCGTAGGGCAGCCGTGCGCGAACAAGAAGCTCGCGGAGAAGGACGCAGCAGCAGAGGCGATGAACTGGCTCACGGGCGGAGGAGCTCCCCCAGACACGAGAGACCCACGGGAAATGGATCACATGGCCATGCTGACGAAACCGCCACGCAGGAAGAGGCATCACCATAGGAGGACCTGATTAGCGCAGAAGGTTTTGTTTCCTCACCCATTCTGTAGCAGTCAGATAAACAGCAAAAGTATATTTCGTAGATTAGATTGAGAGACGCAGCGATTTTTTTGTAATGATGCCCGAGGGTTCTCAAAGGCGTTGGAGCCTGTTGAGCGATATGTTTGACCGAGGTTACAGCACGAAAACAGAGGCTTGGATGGATCATCTTCATTTCAGATTCTAGGGTCCATTCATACGGTGAGTCGGTGACCTAACTACTGATGTGCAGGACTGTAAAACAATTTAGTAAATGAAGAGCATGGAATGGTGCCATAATAAACTGATCCCAAGAAAAAAAAAATCTGTGTATGATTGGGTGTTTTTTTTGTCTCAGCTGTTTTCCCTTTGAGGACATGCATTCGAGCTTTTTCGCTGGAGAATGAGAAACCATCCAAGCTTGGACTGGGCCTTGTGGCTAGAATGCCGAAGAAGGTGATGGGCCGCCTAGCTCAAGCGGAGACGCGCATCAAGTTCAAGTTTTTCGCTGGAGAAAACAAGATGTACAAATTCTTTGAAGAAATATAAAGTTTTTTTATAACATCGAGTTTTTTGGACGTTCTAAATTATTTAGGATTTGTAGCGATGCATGTTCTCTGTCGATCTTGGATTCTCTCAATCACCCCTGATTTCGTGGCAGTAAAGTCAGAAGTTGACCTGAGCTGGCCGAGCGAGTTGTGTGGTTTACTTTGCTCCCCCACCCCCACACACATGTTCAGATATGCTATACAATCCCATCATGTATACCTTCGGTCGGCCGGTTAATTAGCTACTCCTAGATACACATGTCTTACCATGCAACGTATTGGAATCTCGCCAGCTTGCGTCGCATGCTTGTTGCTTGGTCAAACAATACATGCGTGGCGATGGAGTGTTTACTTACACTTAATTTTAATTACCACCATCACCGTCCCGTCAGTATTATTCATTTATTTGGTGCCATTCATTGAACTTTGAACATCAGAACATGCATGTTGGTGCAGGACAGCACGAGAGATCCGTTCTCTTCTGTACATATACGCCTGTCTCGCCAAGGCCGGTCTGCCATTCATTGAACATGCTATGCTCGGTCAAATGTGTTTTCTTGTATATCTAGATGGCATCATATCCTGATTCCTGTAACGGCAGCTAGCGCCATATAGTTAATTGGTGTGCATGTTCTGCTACCCCTGATCCAACTGTCCGACCGTATATACATTCAAAGAGTTGAGTTATTCAATCCTAAGTTCCTAACGCGAAAATATATTTTAAAAAATAGGTTCTTTCTCGATCAAAAAGAGTGTCAGTTTATATTACTTAGCACAAAGTTTAAGTCACCGATACTCTTTTTTATAAGAGAAAGTAAGTACATACTCCCTCTGTTTTTAAATATAAGATGTTTTAGCTTTATGAAGTAAATATATTAAGACATGTTTTAGTGTGTAAGTTCATTCAAATACACACACTAAAAAGTATCTATATACATTTGCTTCACAAACCTAAAACATCTTATATTTAAAAACGGAGGGAGTAGATGGGAATACAAAGTAATTGGTGTGCATGTTCTGTTACCCCTAATCCGACTGTCCGACGGTACATACAATTCCGGAGTTATTCAATCCTAACGGGAAACAAACTTTAATCCTATAACATAGTTAAGTGCGTGCTCCTAGTGCAAATCTAGATAAAATTGAGTTAATTAATTTGGAACGGAGGGAGTTGATGGGAAACAATTTATGAACATAGACTAGGATAATCCTTGTGCACCTGCAATTTTTCATGCAAAGGTATCACTATCTGCAAAATACATCAAAAGTCGAAAGGCGTGCCATACTGTTCATGCAAGCTTACATTCATCGAAAGGCCAACAAGTCAGTGACCCCTAATATAGGTATTCCCTCATTTTAGTTTAAATCTAAACTAAATTCACAACAGGAATTACTAATGTTGCTAATTTGTACTTGTAAACTTGGTAAGATCAATGGGGGAGAGAGAGATGCGATGAGGCGATGGCCAACAGGTCCATGCCGTGCACTTTATATAGGAAGCCGTGGCTGGCTAGGGTTTACAAACCGAGCTCAACAACCTCTCTAGATACTAACAACCTGTAGTTATCTAGTCTAACTGTCTAACAATCCTAACAATCCTATCGTGTTTAACAGCCTCCCTCAATCTCATCGTGGTACTACCAGATTGAGATTGTTTCTAAATTTTACAAAGGATTGTACAGCAAGAGGTTTAGTCAGTATATCTGCTAGCTGATCATGTGTTGAAACAAACCGCACATCAAGAGCCTTGCGCGCCACCCTTTCTCGAACAAAATGGTAGTCGACTTCGATATGCTTAGTACGGGCATGAAAAACTGGATTGACAGCCAAGTACGTTGCACTCAGATTGTCACACCATAGACTGGGAGCTCGCCTCAAGAAAATTCCAAGTTCTTTCAACAATGCCTGTACCCACATGATTTCAGCAGTTGCGTTTGCCACTGACTTGTATTCGGCTTCCGTGCTTGATCGCGATACTGTGGGCTGCTTCCTGGAACTCCATGAAACAAGATTGGATCCAAGGAACACTGCATGCCCACCTGTTGATCGACGGTCATCTGGACACCCCGCCCAATCAGCATCGGCAAATCCACTAAGCAGCAAGGATGAAGATTTCTGCAGAAGTAGTCCAAAAGAATGTGTCTGCTTGAGATAACGTAGAATTCGTTTCACAGCAGTCCAGTGTACCTCTGTAGGTGTCGCCAAGAATTGGCAGACTTTGTTGACACTGAAGGAAATATCTGGCCGGGTTAAGGTGAGATACTGCAAGGCGCCCACGACACTCCTGTACCTTGTAGCATCAGCTGGAGATAGAATTTCACCATCAAAACGAGAGAGTTTCTCGGTGGTAACCATAGGAGTTGAAACTCCTTTTGCTTGCAGCATATTCGTCCTTGTCAACAAATCTGAAATGTACTTCTTCTGAGCCAGAACAATGCCATCAGGAGTGGACTTGACTTCGATACCGAGAAAGAAGTTGAGGTTGCCAAGATCTTTCACAGGAAACTCTTCTCGCAACCGAGCAAGCAACTGATCAGCAGCCGCCTTTGTTGAACTGATAACAATTATATCATCTACATATACCAGCATGAACATAGCAACGGTCGGTGTGCGGTAGATGAACAGAGAGACATCAGCTTTTGAAGGGACAAAACCCAGTTCCTGCAGCTTGCCACTCAACCGTGCAAACCATGCTCTCGGCGCCTGCTTTAGACCATATAAGGACTTCTCGAGCTTGCACACATGACGAGGGTGACGAGGATCAGTAAATCCTGGTGGCTGAACCATGTACACCTCTTCCTCAAGATAGCCATGTAGAAATGCATTGTCGACATCGAGTTGCCGCATGTGCCACCCCTGAGCCACGGCCAGAGAAAGAAGGACACGAATGGTCGTGGGCTTGACCACGGGGCTGAACGTGTCGTCGTAGTCGATGCCGTGGCGCTGCTTGAACCCCTTGGCAACGAGGCGAGCCTTGAAGCGCTCGATGCTGCCATCAGGATTGTGCTTCACTTTGAACACCCAGCGACTGTCAATGAGATTGACGCCAGAAGGTGCAGGGACGAGACGCCAAGTCTCGTTACGGTGCAGAGCCGCCAGCTCCGCATCCATGGCAGCACGCCAGCGTGGGTCGTGCAGCGCGTCAGCAACTGTAGCAGGCTCAGCGACATTGGCACGAACAGCGGAGTAGGTCACCGTGCCATCAGTTCGTCGCTTCGGCACAGTGATGCCAGAGCGCAGACGGGTGCGCATCGTGTGCGTAGGAGCAGGTGGAGTCTGCTGGGCCGCGGAGTCCGGCTCACTCGAGGCCGCAGGCGAGGGTGGTGGTGACGGCCCATCATGGGCCGACATAGAGCCAGAGTCCGCGTCCGAGTCCGAGTCGGCCGACGCTGTCGTGCCGGAGGGCTGGTGATCAGTGTCGTCGCCATGGTGAGCATCGGCTGCTGGGGCTCCTGCAGGAGCAAAGACAGAAACAGGCTGATTGTGCACATTAGTCATAAGGTCAGTAGCACTAGAAACACGACTGCCATAATCTGGAGATGAAACGGTGAAGTGCCGCGAGAACGGGTAAACATGTTCATCAAAGATGACGTTGCGAGAGATATAGACGCGGCCGGTGGCGACATCTAAGCACTTGTAGCCCTTGTGGTTGCTGCTATAGCCGATGAAAACACACTCCTTGGAGCGAAAATTGAGTTTACGATTGTTGTAGGGACGGAGAAGGGGCCAGCAAGCACACCCAAAGGATTTTAGTAGATCATAATTGGGCTTAGCTTTGTCACCTAAAAGACGTTCAAGAGGTGTAGCATTGTCAATGACACGGGTAGGCAATCGATTAATGAGGTAAACGGCAGTGTAAAAGGCTTCATCCCAGAATTTGACGGGCATAGAGGCATGAGCTAATAGTGCAAGGCCTGTTTCGACAATGTGTCGATGTTTTCGTTCAACGGATCCGTTCTGTTGGTGAGTGTGTGGACAAGAAATATAGTGCATGATACCATGATCAAGAAAATATTTGTGGAGACGTCTGTATTCCCCACCCCAATCAGATTGGACACTTTTTATTTTGGCATTAAGAAGAAGTTCAACATGCTTTTGGAATCGTAGAAAGATGGATTCAGCATCAGATTTAGCATGAAGAAAATAGATCCACGTAAATTTAGTGAAATCATCAATGAAACTCACGTAGTATTTAAAACCACCAACAGAAGGAATTGCAGGACCCCAAACATCTGTATAAATAAGCTCTAAGGGAGCTGTGGAAACATGATTCGAATGTGGAAAAGGAAGTTGATGGCTCTTGGCCATTTGACAAGCATTGCAAACGTGTGCATGCGAAGAATTACAAAAGGGAATTTTATTTAACCTCAAGATCGAGTGTACTACTTGAGGGGAAGGATGACCTAATCGCCGATGCCATTGCTCCTTGCTAGTTTTAGCTGCGGACAACATGGCACACTTCTGGGCTTTTATTTCTGAAGGACGAATGGGGTAAAGTCCTGCCTCACACCTGCCTGCCAGCACCCTTCTCTTCGACTCCAGCTCCTTAACAACAAAATGATATGGATGTATCTCAATGAAAACAGAATTATCAAGAGCAAGCTTGTGAGCGGAAAGGAGATTTTTGGTGATGTTAGGTACATGGAGAACATTACGAAGGGCAAGTGATTTGGCAGTAGTGTTTAAAGTACCATGACCAATATGAGCAATGTGCAAACCTGCTCCGTTGCCGACGTGGACGCGCTCGTTGCCGGTGTAGGTGTCGCGGATGGCGAGGCGGTCTAGATCACTGGTGATGTGATCAGTTGCCCCGGTATCCATATACCAAGTAGGGTCGACGTTGTACCCAGTAGCAGCGTGATTGGCGGACGGCTCGTCGTCGTTGTAGGCGTGATTGTAGCGCTGGTAGCACCGGATTGCGCTGTGGCCCACCTTGTTGCAGATTTGGCACACCGGGCGTGGTGCGCCGCCGCCGCCATTGTGACCTTGCCCACCATGCTGGCCTTGTCCATGCTGGCCTTGTCCACCATTGCCGCGGCCTTGAGGTGGTCCACCACGACCACCACCGCGACCTTGGCCGCGTCCGCGTCCCTGGCCGCCATTGCCGCGGCCGCCTCCGCCATGCTGATTTCCGCCGCCTCCTCCATAGTTTGGGCGGCCAACCTGCTGGCGCCCGGAGAAGTTGGCAGATGGTCCGCCAGTGCCGATGATGAGATCGGCGTCGTGCTGCTCGTGGCGCTGCTCGAAGGCGAGGAGGTGGGAGTAGACCTCGTCGAGCGTGATGTCGTCGTTGCGCGTGGTCAGAGAGGTCACCAGCGCGTCGTAGTCCGGCCCAAGGCCAGCCAGGATGTAGGAGATCGTCTCCTCCTCGCGCAGGGGCTGGCCGATGGCGGCGAGCGTGTCGGCAAGGTGCTTCATCTGACGGAAGTAGTCAGCCGCCGGCGTGCCCTTCTTCTTGGCGGCGGTGAGCTGGGTGCGGATCTGGATGACCCGCGCACGCGACCTGGAGGAGAACATGCCCTCCAGGACTATCCACGCATCGTGTGCAGTGGGGGCGCCCATGATGGACGCGAGCACCTCCTCCGTGACGGTGGCGAAGAAGCCGCTGAGCACCGTCTGATCGCGAACGTACCACGTCGCGTACTCAGGATTGGTCACCTGGCTGGTGATCCGGTCATCGCCGGTGCCGGTGACCTCCTCGATGAAGGAAGGAGGGGCTTGGGTGGTGCCGGTGATGTGGCCAAGGAGATGGGGATGGCTGCGGAGGTGGGTGATCATCTGGGCTCTCCACAGCATGTAGTTGGTGTGGTTCAGACGCACGGTCACGGAAGCGGTGACCGGCATGGCAGCAGCGGGAGTGGTGGAGGAAGAAGAAGCCATTAGCCAAGATGGCTCTGATACCATGTAAACTTGGTAAGATCAATGGGGGAGAGAGAGATGCGATGAGGCGATGGCCAACAGGTCCATGCCGTGCACTTTATATAGGAAGCCGTGGCTGGCTAGGGTTTACAAACCGAGCTCAACAACCTCTCTAGATACTAACAACCTGTAGTTATCTAGTCTAACTGTCTAACAATCCTAACAATCCTATCGTGTTTAACAGTACTTAACAAAACTTACTTCCTCCCATCCATATTAAATATGGGTGGCTTAGTATAAATTTTATATAAAAAAGCATAATATTACCTATACTTATTATGATCGGAGGTGTAGCATATAAAGCATGCTAACTACTTCCTCTGTTCTAAAATATAAAATATTTTAGTTTATTATTGTCAAGTATGTATTTAAATGTTTTTTAGTATATACGTTTACTCCTTTGTTTCTAACATACATATTAAAAAAATATCTAGATACATATATAACAACGATGGGCTAAAACATCTTATATTTTAGAGAGGAGGGAGTAATTCGAAGCATGCAAACAAAGCAACAATGGTCATGGACGCATAGGTTCTCGTTCAAACTTGGCGCGCGGATCCGCGCAGCCGTGCAGAGCAGTGCAGCCGTACTACGAGCGCGTTCGTGCAGCAGCTGACCCTGCATGCATGGATGTATGCACGGACGGCGCTGACCGCGGGCCCGGCCCTAGCTGGCTGGCCGTCCGGCCAACTAGCCAGCTAGCGTCTGCCATGCCGGTCACCACTTTCCAAGGGAGCGCCGACCTCTTGTCTTCTTCAAGCAACATCTAGCTTCCTCCATCCATCCATGGACCATGGATCAGCATGACGTGTGGCATCAGCAAACACAGCTGAGCAGGGTAGCAGACAATTTTGTTTAGGGAAATTTATGTCATCTAACGCATGCACACACGCGCGTCTCCACTGCCGGCATTTACGGCGATAAGCTTGGGTCAGGCTCTCATGGTGTGTTTGGCAGCTTGGGTAAGCTGTCTTTATCTCATGTAAGCTTAGTTTATTTATGCTGACTACATATAACTGAATTTATTGTGCTGTGTTTGGTAGCTCAGGTGAGCTAACCTTTGCTAAGTTAAGATCTTGTTTCGTAGCCTGTGTGAGTTGAGTGTATGAATAAAACACAATCAGGTCCCTACATACAAAGTTAAAAAACAATCATGTCCCCGCATACAAAGTTAAAAAGCAATCAGGTCCATGTAAAGAAATTTTAAAAGCAATCAAGTTCCTGCAAAGAAAATTAAAAAGCAATCACGTCTCTCCAAAGAAAATTAAAAAGCAATCAAGTCCATGTCATCGCGCGGACCTCATCGATGTGCTCGCGTCGATCGTAGTCTTGGGCTCAATCATCGTCGGCTGGAGGTTGGCGGCTCCTTCCGACAGGATGGTCAGTGGCATCAGGTGGGTGGCGGTGGTCAGGAGGGCTAGGGCGGCGTTGACATGGCAGGGAGCCTGCGACGGTTAGGAGAGCAGCCGGTTGTGGGTAGGGCTCATGCTGATGAGCATGCAGACACCGATAGGATCTCGACGGGCGCCGAGCACAAGAGCGTGGTGGAGCGCTGGTCATCGCCAGGAGCAGGAGGCAACGACAGCGGGGCTCATCGAGGAGGCGTAGGGCAGAGGTGGCGGTCGGTCAATAGCGGGTTGGAGGGGAAATGAGGGTGGGGATGTTTGACCCCTGGTTGTTTTGGCCCAGGTGCAGGACGTGGGGGGAGGGATAGTTTTCGGGCGAGGTTAGCCCTGCCTAGGTGCGAATCTTGATTTCAGCTTCTTTATCGGACAGGGCTGAGATGTATTTTTAGGTCAGTTGGGTAGTGCCCATATAAACGAGCCGGGCTACCAAACACCCAAATTTTCAAAAATCTCTAAGTGAGATGAGAATTGTTGGGTTGAATCGGGCTACCAAAACACACTCTCACAAGCTTGCTAGATCTGGTCCAGATGCTGCTCCATCGATCATCCAGCTCACCATGGCTCTTAAGCTGGGTCAGGGATTAGTAGATCATTATTAATTCAATGTGTATAGAACTACTGATTCAGGCAAGGTCGGTCGGTCCGTCGGTCGGCGATTCTCCGTTAGACCATTACTAGCTTACCACGTACCTGTCCTGCATGCAAGCGTGAATCTGTGCAGCTAGCTGGTTGCTGCACTGCCGATCGATGACCATGTCAAACTCAACTCAGATGATCGTATGAAGAAGTACGTACTCGTACTGTCGTACACATCACCTGGTTGCTTTCTTCAGCACAAATCTTGGCGTGTTGCGGTTATAGTCGATTAATTTGACGTATTTAAACCTTTTCTTCGACTCTCCTACTGATGGTTTTGTCTCATAACCATATAGTACTAAGCATCCTCCATTTCAAAATATAAACTTTATAAAAATGCTAATTTAGCTTTTAAAAAAAGTTTGCATTTTGAAACGGGGGTATTCCCTTCGACCACTAATATTTGTCTCTACACAGATACAACTAGATATATTTTAATTTTTAGATACATCTACTTAGAGACAAGTATTAGTGGGGGCGACAGCACTAGAGAAGCTCAAAGTCTTACCTTGCAGGGTGAAAATTCAAAGTCTAGCCTTAACTGGTTGTGCCTGACAAAGTCCCTATTGAAGGTATTATTTTGTGAGCGAAGACTTTCTCCAGGGCAAAACCTAGGATCTACGATCGGACGACAATGACGTTTGTGCACTGTTTCCTTCTTGGATGCGTCACTTTTGGAGAAGCTGGACTTTTGGTGCTATCTTGGTGATGTTAGTGTTGCTGCTATAAGGAACTGATCACTATAGTGGGATTTTTTTAGTATATCCATCTGTAATACCTTTAGGGTACTGCATTGTTGCAGAGGTCAGGTATAATTGATATATACTTTTTATCCAAAAAAATAAAATACAGGGAGCGAGCAGAGAGATTAATGAGCTAAATGTACATTCGGTGCCTCCATCGAGATGTAAGCCTGACCAGGCTAACTACTATGCCGACATGTGGGCCCCGTGACGAGTGTTAGCCGCGCTGGCCGGCCGGAGTTAGACCCTGACCGGACGCGACGCCGGCCACACTAGCTTGCTGCTCTGCTGTTTGTGCGCGTGCGCGTGTGAGTTCATCCAAATTCTTGTGCACTATGCAGCTACAGCTGCTAGTGCTAGGCGCTAGCAAAATAATTTCCACGGCAAGCGTGCGCTGGCCGAGCGGCAGCTCCCCTTACGCTCTCCAGGCTGTGCGTGTCGGCCGTGTCGCCGGTGCTGCCACGGCAGCAAAAACCACGTTTTCCTGCTGCCACGGCAGATATACATTTGCTCGCAGTACATATGAAAACGTATTTCCTTGACGGCATTCTCCTTTATTAACTTATTAATGGGTGCCATTGAAAATCCAGTTTTCTAATCTAATGGCAATTAGTCTAATTCTATGTGCATTACATCTGTGAAAATAATTCCCTCTATCTAGAAATAAGTTAGTCAATTTTTTCCCTAGATGCGAATGTATCTACACAATGAAACACCATATCAAGATAAAATCGAGTCACTTATTTTTGAATGGAGAGAGTACTTGAACATGATATTTTCTGCTAAAAAAAACTTGAACATAATATTTAAAATATGAACATTGAGTTTGACACTTTTTGTGGTTAAATCCTACATGGGCACAGTGGCGGACCCAGCAACATTTGGAAGCCTGGGCAAACTCCAGATTCATAGACTTAAGATGCTAAAATTTGGTAAAAAAATGCTATGAAGATAAACAATGTAGGGCAACATCCATCCGTCAAGTCCGGGCAAGTGCCCAGGTTGGAGGGATGCTGAATCCGCCCATGCATGGGTACATTCTCATTTGTTTGTCTATTTTTTGTTTATTAATTAGACATATCTCTTTGGATTAACTTATACTCCCTCGCTGCCATAATTTAGTACTTATAAGATTTTTTAACAGTCAAACGTCATCAACTCTGACCAAGTTTATTGAGGAAATTATCTCTATCTACAAAATGTATACCAAGAAGAAAATATACATCATGATGAATCTAATGGTATTAATTTGGTATGTTAGATGCTGGTATTTTCCCACAATACTTGATCAAAATATATAGACCGTTTAAATTTTAAAAAGTCTTGTATGCACAATACATTTTGGCGAGGAGGGAGGAGGGAGTACACGGAGGTTTTTTTACTCCCATTAAAAAGTATGTACATTAACCCCAGTTCATGTGTGAGAGCAGATCCATGATTATTTGCTGTTTATTGGCGTGTCTCTGTGTGAGATGTTCCCTAGCTACCGGCCTACCTGCCTGTCTGCAGTCAACTAGCTAGCTCCCTAGCCTTCTCCACCTAGCTTGTCACACCACACCTCGCATCGACCTCATCTGCTCTGTTCTGCCCTGGTCTCTGGTCTGCTCGGACAATCTGTACTGTACTGTACTGCTGTACGTACTCCATGCAATAAAATACATTTCTCCATGGATGAGTGTGCACGCTTGATGTAATTTATACCTGTACATATACACATGTTCTGCATTATTGGCTTCTCTGGTGTTAGCACTGTCATCGACAGGTATTCATGGTACGTAGGGCATGCATGTCTTCTATGCGGCCAACTACCAGTGCTACTCCGTCGTTTTTTACAGTCTTCATATGGATCTTTCTGATCACCCCAGCTAGCTATAGGCTCTAGGGGAAGACCGGGAAGTCTACAACTGTAGCTACTCACTGTAACTGTAAAATAAAATGTAAACCACTGTAACTAATAGGCTAGGTTAACTGGAGTTAATCAGTCTACGCTTTGCCTGCGTCGCTATAATCAGCTAGAGCAGCAAGTCTTCCTGAGAAACCAATCTTCAAATAGCAAAATATAGTGTATTTATTTCGAGAATACTATTGAAGTATAATTCGGCAGCCCTGCACATGCACTGTTAGTTATAGTTCCGAGCTAGGCTGTTATCGATCCATCTCTCATGCATGCATGCAATTGCTGGTAAACCTCTCATGCATACCGAAGAAGGTTTAGTTTCATGCAATCTTTGAGGTGAGCATAGAGTCGCCTGTTGTATGTTGCGTAGGGCCACATTACGACCGATCATATACGAAAACGCCGCCTCCGCACCCATCTGTACAGCTCTCTAAATTTTGTCTACCTTGCTTTATTTGCATGTATGCAGTATTTGAAGTGGATGCATGCATTACCTGTAGTACATTCTACTATCTAATCATCAAGTAATCTGCAGAGTTACCATGGTGCATGAAAACAAAAATCTTCGATGCCAGATATTGTCTAAATTTACACAATTGTCGATATAAAAGGTGAACATTTGACATCCCTTTGTAAAAAATCACTGTCCCAGTAGTAAGTGTCGACCACTCTTTTTTGACCGGGGTGTCGACCACTCTTAACTGTCTAATTTGGTCTGAATCTTATGTGTGAATTTCTCTTGTTGTCATTCCATATTTTCTTCAGACATCTCACCATCCTACCACCATATAGTACCTAGTGTGTCCTGTACAGTCAGTAGCCACCCATTTCTTAACTTAATTAGCAGCAACATATACCTTGATTGCAGGGTCGACCATGTACTACATTGCTTACTTACCAAGTTGGCGTGCAGCCACATACACGAAACCAAATGCATGAAACATTGCACTCAAACCTTGATCCCAATAGTACCAAAATCACAGTATTAATACTGTCAATCTCTACTCATACCGAGGGCACCTTTGTGCGGCTCCATACAGAAGCTTCGATCCCATCCTCCAAAAGCCAGCTTGCAAACAATGGCAACTTGCAATCTAGTGCAGGAACATGGAACAAATAACAATGCTATTATACTACTAGAGTAGTAGAGAGTTAGATGACTCCTGGAGACAAGCAAGGGCCTCAAACTATCATGTTAATTAATCAAATTGATTCTATAGTATGGCGGAGTGTAGCGTTGTCTCTAATCTTCCACTGATTTTTTAATTCTATCAATTCTTCATGTAAGATTTGATTGATGTGACCTTCTTCTGCTCCCTCTAGAATAATAAACAACTGATGTGATCTTCTCCTTTTATGGTGGCAGATCTTGTTTTCAGTCGCAAGTGATCCATGCTCCATGCAGGGTTGCTCCCATTGAGAGGATGATAGTGTTACGAGATCATCCTCCCATGCATGCATGATCCGTGAGATTGGGAAGGAGATAATGTTAACTTGATGAGATGAGGTGCCAGGCATGCATAGTTCATATTTCTCCCCTGTCCTCCCCATCATCAGCATATATTAATTATTGCCCTGCATTTTCCATGTATTTTGCAGAAATGCATCCCTGTTTTCTCTCTCTCCATATAATCACTAAACATTGTGAGATTATAGTTACTCTAGAAATTAATTTAAGCATGCAATGAATTGCAGGTGAGATTCAGACAGAGCTATAGAAAAACGTGCAGGAAAAGCATGCATAGGCATTAACTGATACATTCTTGTTCGTACCGGAAGAGTGAGAGCTCAAGCTCAATTGAAGTGAAGTGAGCTCAACTAGCTAGCTCCTACTCGCATCGATCGATCGTCCTTTCTTTGCATGTTTTCCTGCAGAGATGCAGTGGAAGGACTTGATTACCTTTTGGCTCCCTTGTGTTTGGACTCGGCTGCATGCCCTGCAGATCCTTGGCCAGAGTACCTTAAGGGATGTAATGAGCAGTGATTGCAAGCTTGAATGTACTGCATGCCCTGAAATTATTTGTGGAGCAACCACCGTCCACGTCTGATCCTATGCAGGCTTATTCACAAACAACTGCAAATTGCATATAGATGCCTTTTATTTATTTATTTTGCTGAAAATGAGAGAAGGAAAGTTTTAATCAGTGATAGATTTCCTATTGCAAGAAAGAATTGATCTTTTGAAACATTTTGATGCAAAGTAATTAGTAGCTCACATTATAAGCAAGTTTTTTTCAAGGATACATCATGGAGAGAGGTATCGATTTCACAGAAGAAATATCAAAAGGCCAAGTACAACGCGCGATGGTACAGACCCTAATAGCAAGATGTTTTAAAAGAAAATATGTTGGCTCAAATGCCTTTATCACAGGTTTATTGGAGACCTGGCAATTCACATTTTTTTGGTTGATCTAATAGATACGAAGAAGTATTTCTTCCGCTTTGGATCACTTCCAATTAAAGATGGTTTGAAAATATGGTTCTGGGAAGACAAGTGGTTAGGAAATACTACTCTCTGGGAACAATATCTCGCTTTGTATAATATATCACAAGAGTGAAACTATTGCTATGGTTATGGATACCTCTCCCTCGAATGCCTTACTACATCGTTTGGCCAATGTCCAACTAAAGCCTAGAACCGATGAATTTTGATGAAATTTATATGTGAATGGGTAGTTCTCAGTCGATTCCATGTACAAAGCGTTACTCGAACCCAAAGTGCCAGTCGATAATAATAAGAAACTTTGGAACATGAAACTAGCACTCAAGATCAAAAAAATTGGGTGGTATCTTCGATAGGGAGTAATCCTCACTAAAGACAACCTTACAAAATGAAATTGGCATGGGAGCATGAATTGTGACTTTTGACATCAAGATGAGATAATCAAATATTTATTCTTCCATTATTATCATTTTGATATATCTATATGGTCAGTCGTTCAAGTAGCTTCGGAGCTATATGGTATTGATTGTTAGATGTATATATTTGTATATTGTAGTTTCCCCATATGTTAGGGGGTTTCCTGCATATTTGCACCTGTACCTGTACTGTATATTGTGGCCTTTGGTCCCCAGGTAATACAAGTTGCACATTCATAACATGGTATCAAAGCCCAGGTTTAGGGCTAATTTTTTGGACGCGCAACTCGTCCGTGATTTTTCTCCCATATAGCTGCCGCCGGCCGCCGTTTTCTACTGCCGCCCGTCCTGGCTATTGCCGTCTCTGCCTTTTTCTTGCTGGCTCACCTTCGCCCGCCGTCATCTGGCTCGGATCGAGCCCGCCGTCTTCTGACTTCGATTGGACCGCTGCTCGGGATCGAGCCGAGCTCGGATCGGATCGCCAAGAATATATCTCCCGGCCGACGCCATGTCGTGCCCTGCTGCATTGGTGCTCAGTCACGGGGAGCTCGCATTGATCCGATCGAATCAGCACAGTGACACCGCCGCCGCCCTTTCTACTACTCCCGGCCGTAGCTGTCGTGTCTCTGTCCCCTACCGCCGAGTCTTCCCGTCCGACTGCCGCCGCCGGGGCTTCCTGTCCGGCCGCCGCCGTCCTCTACTGTCCCCGCCGCCGCCGTCCTTTACAGTCCGGCCGCCGGCGTCTCCCCACTGCTCCCCGAGCTCGCCGCAGGTCTCCGTCTCAGTCCCAGGCCGCCGATCTCGATCTTGCCCCTTGTCTCTCGATCGGCGTTGACCTCTGTTCCCCCAAAAAAAAACGTAAATAAAAAGAGACACGTTTGTTGTTCTTGTTGTCGGGTGTTTCTTTCTCTCACCCGATGATGCCTTCCGCTGCTCCCGTCTTGCACTCGGGCCTTTCTTCGGTCCTTGGTGGTTGTCCGTCGACACCATGTATGTCGGCTTGCCGCTCTTCGTCGACTCATGCGACTTCTTCACGCGGTTATGTCCGCTCTTCGCCGACTTCATCTACATCGGCTCGCCGCTCTACACCGACTTTCGTGGCCTCTTCACGCGGTTATGGCCGCCCTCCGCCAACTTCATCTATGTCGGCTCGCCGCTCTACGTCGACCTTCGCGGCCTCTTCCTGCGGTTATGGCCGCCCTTCGCCGACTTCGTCTATGTCGGCCTGCCGCTCTACTTCGACTTTCGCTGCCTCTTCACATGGTTATGGCCGCGCTTCGCCAACCCCGTCTACGTCGGCTCGCCGCTTGACATCGACTCTTGCAGCTTCTTCAGGCGGTTGTGACCGTCTTTCGTCGACTCCGTCTTCATCGGCGTGTTGCTCTCCGTCGCCACCTTTGGCGGCCTCTGTGTGTGTGTGTGTGTGGGTGACAGCTCCTCATCGGCACCTGATTGTACCTCGACCTCTCCAGCCGTGCCCCTCTCTGCGCATGAGATAGCGCAGCTTCGATGCCTGCTTGATGCTTGGGATTCCTCACCAACAGGTTCTGCTGGTTCTGCGACTGAGTTTTCTAGCATTGAGCGACCACCTCCTCCTTCTCCAGGTACATCCCCATGGCTTCTTGATACTGGAGCTTCTTTTCATATGACTTCTGATTCTTCCTTGTTGCATTCTGTTCGACCTATCGACCCTCCTGTCCGTGTTCTTACTGCCGATGGTACCCCCTCCCAGTCATTAGTCGAGGCATTCTTCGTACTTCTTCGTTTCATGTTCCTTCTGTTGCGCATGTTCCTCAACTTAACATGCAACTCTTTTCTGGTAGTCAGATCGTCGACTCTTGTTGTAGCATCACTCTCGGCTTTGATTCATGTTCTATTCAGGATCGTCGCACCGGCGCTATGCTTGGTGCTGGCCCCCGCCGCCATGATGGCCTCTGGGAGCTTCACTGGCTTCGTCTTCCTTCTGATGCCACCGTCGCTAGTTCCTCGGCATCTGTAGCCGTCGCTACAAGCTATTTTCAGCAGTGGCATCATTGTCTTGGACATTTATGTGGTTCTCGACTCTCATCTTTAGTTCATCGTGGTGTTCTGGGGTCTGTCTCTAGAAACGCTTCTTTGGATTGTCAGGGCTGTCGGCTTGGTAAGCAGATTTAGCTATCGTATCCTCACAGTGAGTCTGTGTCCGCGCGTCCTTTTGATCTTGTTCACTCCGATGTTTGGGGTCCAGCTCCCTTCCCATCGAAAGGGGGTCATCGCTACTATGTTCTCTTTATAGATGATTTTTCTCGCCACACTTGGATATATTTCATGTCTTCTCGTAGTGAGGTCTTGTCTATCTATAAGAAATTTCTTGCCATGGTTCATACCCAGTTCTCCACTCCTATTCGTGTGTTTCATGCAGATTCTGCTGGCGAGTATATCTCTCATTCACTGCGCGCTTTCCTTGCTGAGGAGGGTACTCTTGCTCAGTTTTCTTGTCCTGGTGCTCATGCTCAGAATGGTGTGGCTGAGCGCAAGCATCGTCGCCTTCTTGAGACGACTCGTGCGTGATGATTGCCGCTTCTCTTCCGCCTCACTTTTGGGCTGAGGCTGTTTCCACTGCCACCTATCTCGTCAATATTCAACCCTCTGCTGCTCTGCAGGGTGGTATTCCTCTAGAGCGCCTCTCTGGTCATCGTCCTGATTACTCGGTGCTTCGTTCATTTGGTTGCGTTTGTTATGTTCTTCTTGCCCCTCGTGAACGCACCAAACTGACCGCTCAGTCTGTTGAGTGTGTCTTTCTTGGATACAGTGATGAGCATAAGGGCTATCGGTGTTGGGACCCCGTTGGTCGTCGGATGCGCATTTCTCGTGATGTCACGTTTGATGAGACGCGTCCTTTCTATCCACGCCCCACCTCCTCGACCTATCCGATGGAGGATATATCCTTTCTACTTTTTCCTGACACACCTCCCTCTATTCCTATTGATCCTCCTTCGGGACCTATTATTGCTGATGTCTCACCTTCGACCCCGTTGTCCTCCTCCCCACCTAGTTCTCCTCCTTCTTCTCCTGATCCTCCACCCACCTCATCGTTGTCTCCTTTTCCCTTCCATTATTCTCATCGCTCTCATGTTCCGGATCCTCCTCCTGATGTCCCTTCTTCTTCTTCTTCCGATATGTCTTCTTCTTCTGACGAGCTTCCCTCTCCTCTTCCAGCGACTCGTCTTCGTCGTCCACCTGATCGTTACTCTCCTAGTCAGTACGGTCTCTCTGTTGCCCTCGAGCTGACTTCTTATCGGGATGTGATGTCTACGCACGCGTTTGTTCTTGTAGACAGTGTTGGGCCTCCAAGTGCAGAGGTTTGTAGAACAGCAACAAGTTTCCCTTAAGTGGATCACCCAAGGTTTATCGAACTCAGGGAGGAAGAGGTCAAAGCTATCCCTCTCAAGCAAACCTGCAATTACGATACAGAAAGTCTCTTGTGTCCCCAACACACCCAATACACTTGTCAGATGTATAGGTGCACTAGTTCGGCGAAGAGATAGTGAAATACAAGTAGTAGTGATGATTATGAGTAGTAACTGTAATCTGAAATAAGTATCGCTGCAAGCAAACATGTAACAAAACTGAAAGGAAACGGTGTGCAATGCTTGGAAACAAGGCCTAGGGATCATACTTTCACTAGTGGACACACTCCCAACAAATATAACATAATTGAACCAATAGATACTATCATCAATATGCAACTCAAAACAGTTCTCCAATGGAAAACGAACACTAATCATGCGTAGGGCTACGAAGCACTCCTCAAAGTTCGTATGTACCCAAACTAGATTGTCCCACACTATCACCGTGAATGCATTAGATGGTTCCAACAAACACCAACATTTCATAGAGACATTAACCAAAAAGATACACATGATGCACACACTAGTCACCTTTACACCATGATACGAGGTATCTCCGGAGAGTACAATAATAAAGCATAGGAGTAGCATAATATCTGAATAATAACATCTACCAATTCAACTAGATACAAAGCTCACGATCACATAAAGATCACATCATGGGAGAGAGAGGTGAACCACATAGCTACCGGTAGAGCCCTCAGCCCCGGGGGAGAACTACTCCCTCCTCATCATAGGAGACAGCAAGGTTGGTGAGATGGCGATGAGATCGATGGAGACGGCGGAGATGGCGATGGAGACCGATGGAGATGGCTTCGGGGGCACTTCCCCATCCCGGCAGGGTGCCGGAATAGAGACTTCTGTCCCCCGAAATTTGTCTTCGATGGCGGCGGAGCTACGAAACTGTTCTGGGAAAAACGCTTATTTTTCTAGGGTTTTCCATCGGGAGGCTTCTTATAGGCGAAGGGGCGTCGTCAGGAGGCGACCAAGGGGGCCTCACCATAGGTGGGCGCGGCCAGGGCTTGGGCCGCGCCCCCTCATGGTGTGGGCAGCCTCTGGCCCCCCTCCGGCTCTCGTTCGGTCTTCGGTCCTCTTCCGGGAAAAATAAGACTTCTGGAACTTGTTTCGTTCAATTCCGAGAATATTTCCTGTGTAGCTTTTCTGAAACACAAAAACAGTAGAAAACAGAGAACTGGCACTGTGGCATCTTGTCAATAGGTTAGTTCTGGAAATCGCATAAAAATGTCATGAAGTGTAACGAAACACAAGGCAAATGGTGTAAAAACAAGCATGGAGCATCAAAAATTATAGATACGTTTGAGACGTATCAGCATCCCCAAGCTTAACTCCTGCTCGTCCTCGAGTAGGTAAGTGATAACAAAATAATAATTTGTGAGGTGACATGCACCTACACAATCTTGATCAACTATGTAAGCGTTGTGCGCTGGGATCAAAAGAACTTAAAACATGGGCATGAAAGATATAATCTTGATAGAAGCAACTTAGCAACCATGTTATAACATGAAAAAGAACACAAATGAAAGATCATGAAAATGAAACAATGAAAGTCGAACGTGTGTTCAAATCATAAGTAAAAACATACAAATGGTTTTCAGCTTGTCCCTCATGGAGTATCAAAATATAAATGCATAGGACACCTTCAAGTTTAAGAGGGCGACTAGATACAAATAATTTGAGAACAAGTGAAACCAACAATATGAATCAATCAATGAAAACTTTGGGACAATGCACATTATACTCAGAATGACAACAAGATGGCATCAAAAGTCAAAAACTAAATGTTTATAGAGGCAATGATGACTTTATATGAGTCTAACATGTGTGAGCATGCGCCAAGTCAACCCAAATAAAGCATCAAGGAAAAAACCAAAATAATGCTTCCAAATAATTAAAACAACGCATGATTTTTTTCAAAGGCTCATTAAGCAATCTCAGTCATTTGAGAAAAGTCATGCTACAGCAAAACCACTAAGCATACTATCAAAAAGACATCAAGCACGACATGCAAAAGCCTAGGCCGCTGTCTACACAAGCTCCTTTTTGTACCACTTTTTTGCATAAAGCTTTTTCTCTTTTCCAACACCATTCAAACCTTTTTGAGGAAACTCTTTTGATGAATACCAACATGGACCAGAGGTACAAATACACCTTGATGTAAAGATAAAACAAGATCTGAACAAAAATCAAGGCAAAAAACAAAAGCTAAACACAGTAGCAGAAAAAGAGAACACTCGTTGAACGATAAGAGTGAAAACTAGAGTGTTCTTGACAATGAAAAACGAAGTATGTCTCCCTCCAAACCAACATGATGTGATCAAACCATTTATTGCAGAAAACAAAACAAAAAGAAAACTGAAAGCAAAAACAACTGACGCTCCAAGGAAAACACATAATGCATAAAGCAATAAAAATATAGTGTCTTGAAAGGTGACCTGATTTTTGCCGATGAAGAAGGGGTGCCTCGGGGGAATCCCTAAGCTTTGACGCTTGTACCTCTTGGATATTTCTTGGGGGTTCATGGGCATCCCCAAGCTTGAGCTTTTGTCCATTCTTCACCTCATCTCATCATTCTCCGATCCCTACACTTGAAAACTTCCTTCATACAAAACTAAACACAATTCTATTAGCAACATTAGTGTAAGCATAGCAATGAATCACCCCTTTTTGCTTCAGGTTTCAACTCAAAACCACCACATATAAAGAATATACTACTGTAGCAACTTCCCCAAAAGTTCTGTGATCAAAAGAACTCAAAAAGAAAGCGATCGAGCGGCAAACACAAATATTGGCAGAAATCTGTCAAAACAGAACAGCCGACAAAGGTCGAATTTTTAGAGGGTTTTCTGTTGCTCAAATCAAAAAGTGTTCAACTAATGAAAGTTTGGATATAACCTGGGGCATATTCACAAGAAATCGCAGGTCCAAAAGATATACAGAGAATTTTCAAGAATTTTTACGGTGCAGCACTGAAAACTGTTTTAGGACAGCAACATCCCCAAATCTTACCTCACTCAAATTAGAGGCTTCTCTTGGCACAAAAATGAAATAAAAAGGATAAGGAAAGGTTATTACAGTAGTAATAACTTCCAAGACTCAAATAAAAGAAAAAGTACTGAAAACAAACAATGGGTTATCTCTCAAGAGTGCTTTTCTTTAACGCCTTTGAGCTAGGCGCAGTAGTTTGCAAAGATGCTCATGTAGGCGCCATAAAAGAGCTTAAGGCAAAGACGCTATATAGGAACTTAAAGCACGGGAGAGCATCAAAAAGCAAATATGAAACACATTTAAATCTAAACCACTTCCTATGAAAAATAATCTTGTAAAGAGACAAGTCATGAAAGCGCAAAGCAAAAAGCATAGGAAGGCAAAACAAGTACAACTTCAAGAATTGCAACATAAAGAGGGGAAACTCAATATTGTTGAGATCCATCAAACCATGTTTCCCTCTCTCATAATAAATTTCAGTAGCATCATGAATAGAACTAACAATATAACTATCACATAAAGCATCCCTATCATGAGCCACATGCATAAAAGAATTAATACTCCCCACATGAACAATCGTAGTAGGAGAAGATTCAACAGAATAATTATTCTTATCACCATAATCATCAAAAACAGGAGGTATATTGTAATCATAACTAATTTTCTCCTCAAAAGTAGGTGAACTGAAAATATTATACTCATCATTGTAACCATCATAGACTAGAGGTTCAGTATCATCACTAGCTAGAGAACAACTATTCCGGAAAGCATATTCATCAAACATATCATCATAAGAAGGAACATGGATAGTACTAATGGTACAACAATTATTAACCTTAGAATTGGTACCAAAAAGATTTTCAATATCAAAAGTAGAGTGCTTTTCCCAATCATGATCACTAACATAGGTAACAGGCATGGGAACATCATCCCAATCAGAATTATCATAATCTATAGTAGAATCATAATGCTTAGGGGAAGATACCATGTCCTCTCGCCTTTTACTCCTCTTCTTCTTCTTCTTCTTCACACTCTTCTTACTCTCTCCTTTAGGAGGGAGAGACTTGAAGTGCATCTTCTCCACATATCCTTTAGGAGGGAAAGGCATCTTTTCCACATAATCTGGTTTGCTGACAGAAACAATAAAAGAAACTTTGGAGGATTCCTCCTCTCTATTAATAAGATCGAAACATCTATTAGTCCTGTCATAGCTTGGCAAAACATCATATTTTATAAGATCTTGTAAGTAAGTATTTGCGAGGCAATCTTTAGCACAATAGAGACGACAACCACGAAGGGTGCTATTAATATCAACATCTCTCATATCAACCAAAGAAATCTTTCTAGATATCTCTTCACAATTCAAAAACAAAGTAAGCTCATCATGCTGATTGAGAGTAATCTTATCATCACAATACAAATCTGCGGTACTCGTTCGATTAATTGGGCATTGAAAATTAAAGTGACCTGTTTTATCGCAAAGTTCACAAAGAAAAGGATAAAGCTCACAAACCTTTTCACCAAGCTCATCTAGATCCCTGAGCCACATATTGGTTTCTTCATTCCCGTGGGTGATGCAATAATCTTCCTTGTTGTGACTCTGTTCACAAGGTCTATGTACTCCACAAAAATTAACATGCTTATAGGAAATAGGACTTTTAGAAGTTTGAGCATGTTTATTGCAATCATCAATAACAATATCACTTTCTATGCAAGTGTCCTTAAAAGGTTCATGATACATGTCCCCATTTCCTTTAGGAACATTCATATGGGAAGCAAAGGCTTTAAAGCAATCAACCATAATTTGAGGATCAAGACCATATTTAGCACTAAGCTCTTGAAAATTAGCAGTTTCAGCAAAAGACTTAATGCAATCAAACTCGTAATTCATACCTGATCCTTTACCTTTGTCGCTGTCCCAACCTTCAATATTGTTTTGAATTGTTTCAAGCAGATCCCACTTGGTGTCAACATCCTTGCTTGTGAAAGACCCATCAAAGCATGCATCTAGATAGTCCTTATAATATCCTGAAAGCCTTGCATAAAAATTATTAATAACAATATTACGGGGAAGATCATGAATAGGACATTTGTGCATTAGTAACTTTAATCTTCCCTATTCTCGGGCAATGCTTTCTCCCTCATGCGGATGAAAATTATAAATGTAATTTCTATCTTTATAAACCTGACTAGAAGGATAGAATTTAGAATAAAAGAGAGGTACAATTTCCTCCCAATCAATAGGTCGGCCATCCTTTAGTGTTTTATACCATTCCGCAGCTCTGCCTTTCAGTGATAGAGAGAATAGCTTCTTCTTAACTTGGCTCATTGAAATACCTGCACACTGGAACAACTCGCATAATTCATATATAAAAAGCAAATGATCACCAAGATGGACAGTTCCATCTCCTAAATAGCAGTTATCCATAGCACGTTCAACAATCTTCGTAGGTATTTTAAAAGGATGAGGAACACAAGCATCATTAGAAACATCACATATGGGAGATAAAATATCATCAGAGCAAACTTTCTTTACTAAAGCTGGGGAACTAAAAATATCATGCTTAACAAAACCAGCTTCCCCAAGCTTAGACTTTTCTAAAACGGTGTTCAGAGCATTCGTACTAATAACATTGCTATGCGAAATAAGCTCCAAAGGTTTTTCAATTTTCTCTTCAAATCTAAACTCAGAAAAAAGACTAAAGAACTCTTTACTTTCCATTAAGCCTAACTAGTGAAAATAAAAATAAGAAACAAAAAGATATAATTGCAGAATCTAAAGGAAATAACTCTGAGCACTCACACAGGAGGATGCGAGTACCTTTTACCTTACCTCCCCGGCAACGGCGCCAGAAAAGAGCTTGATGTCTACGCACACGTCTGTTCTTGTAGACAGTGTTGGGCCTCCAAGTGCAGAGGTTTGTAGAACAGCAGCAAGTTTCCCTTAAGTGGATCACCCAAGGTTTATCGAACTCAGGGAGGAAGAGGTCAAAGTTATCCCTCTCAAGCAACCCTGCAATTATGATACAGAAAGTCTCTTGTGTCCCCAACACACCCAATACACTTGTGAGATGTATAGGTGCACTAGTTCGGCGAAGAGATAGTGAAATACAAGTAGTAGTGATGATTATGAGTAGTAACTGTAATCTGAAATAAGTATCGCTGCAAGCAAACATGTAACAAAACTGAAAGGAAACGGTGTGCAATGCTCGAAAACAAGGCCTAGGGATCATACTTTCACTAGTGGACACACTCCCAACAAATATAACATAATTGAACCAATAGATACTATCATCAATATGCAACTCAAAACAGTTCTCCAATGGAAAACAAACACTAATCATGCGTAGGGCTACAAACCACTCCTCAAAGTCCGTATGTACCCAAACTAGATTGTCCCACACTATCACCGTGAACGCACTAGATGGTTCCAACAAACACCAACATTTCATAGAGACATTAACCAAAAAGATACACATAATGCACACACTAGTCACCTTTACACCATGATACGAGGTATCTCCGGAGAGTACAATAATAAAGCATAGGAGTAGCATAATATCTGAATAATAACATCTACCAATTCAACTAGATACAAAGCTCACGATCATATAAAGATCACATCATGGAAGAGAGAGGTGAACCACATAGCTACCGGTAGAGCCCTCAGCCCCGGGGGAGAACTACTCCCTCCTCATCATAGGAGACAGCAAGGTTGGTAGAGATGGCAGTGAGGTCGATGGAGACGGCGGAGACGGCGATGGAGACCGATGGAGATGGCTCCGGGGGCACTTCCCCATCCCGACAGGGTGCTGGAACAGAGACTTCTGTCCCCCGAAATTTGTCTTCAACGGTGGCGGAGCTGCGAAACTGGTCTGGGAAAAACGCCGATTGTTCTAGGGTTTTCCGTCGGGAGGCTTCTTACAGGCAAAGGGGCGTCGTCAGGAGGCGACCAGGGGGGGCTCACCATAGGTGGGCGCGGCCAGGGCCTGGGCCGCTCCCCCTCGTGGTGTGGGCAGCCTCTGGCCCCCCTCCGGCTCTCGTTTGGTCTTCGGTCCTCTTCCGGGAAAAATAAGACTTCTGGAACTTGTTTCGTCCAATTCTGAGAATATTTCCTGTGTAGCTTTTCTGAAACACAAAAATAGCAGAAAACAGGGAACTGGCACTGTGGCATCTTGTCAATAGGTTAGTTCCGGAAATCGCATAAAAATGCCACGAAGTGTAACGAAACACAAGGCAAATGGTGTAAAAACAAGCATGGAGCATCAAAAATTATAGATACGTTTGAGACGTATCAGGATGCTGAGCATCATCCCGAATGGCAGCTTGCCATGGCTGAGGAGATTGCTGCGCTTGAGCGCACTGGCACCTGAGATCTTGTCTCTCCCCCTTCCGGTGTTCGTCCCATCACGTGCAAGTGGGTCTATAAAATTAAGACCCGCTCTGATGGATCTCTTGAGCGCTAGCTTGATGTTCATAACGCTTTCCTCAATGGAGAATTGAGTGAGGAGGTTTACATGCAGCCTCCTCCTGGGTATTCTGTTCCCGATGGGATGGTTTGTCGTCTTCAACGTTCTCTTTATGGCCTGAAACAGGCCCCTCGTGCCTGGTTTGAGCGCTTTGCCTCTGTGGTGACTGCTGCTGGTTTCTCTCCCAGCGCTCATGATCCAGCGCTGTTCGTTCACACTTCTCCTCGTGGACGCACTCTTCTCCTTCTCTATGTTGATGATATGATCATTACTGGTGATGATCCTGAGTATATTGCCTTTGTTAAGGCTCGTCTTCGTGATCAGTTTCTTATGACTGATCTTGGTCCTCTCCGCTACTTTCTTGGGATTGAGGTCTCCTCCACTTCTGATGGCTTTTCTATCTCTCAGGAAAAGTATATTCAGGATCTTCTTGCTCGTGCTGCTCTTGGGGATGAGCGTACTGTTGAGACTCCTATGGAGCTTAATGTTAAGCTTCGTCCTACTGATGGCGATCCTCTTCCTGACCCGATGCGTTATCGCCATCTTGTTGGAAGTCTTGTTTATCTTGCTGTCACTCGTCCTGACATATCTTATCCTGTTCATATTCTGAGTCAGTTTGTCTCAGCTCCTACCACTGTTCACTATAGTCATCTCCTCCGTGTTCTTCGCTATCTTCGTGACACGATCACTCGTCGCCTTTTCTTTCCTCGTTCCAGCTCTCTCCAGCTCCAGTGCTACTTGGATGCTACGTGGGCGAGTGATCATACGGATCGTCGTTCACTTTCTGCTTACTGTGTGTTTCTTGGTGGTTCGCTCATTGCTTGGAAGACAAAGAAACAGACAGCGGTTTCCCGTTCGAGTGTTGAGGCTGAGTTGCGAGCTATGGCCTTGTTGACTGCTGAGGTGACCTGGTTACGGTGGTTACTTGCAGATTTTGGGGTCTCTGTTACGACACCCACTCCAGTTTTGTCTGACAGTACATGTGCTATCAGTATTGCACGTGATCCGGTAAAGCATGAACTTACCAAGCATATTGGTGTTGATGCTTTTTATACACGTACTCAGGTGTAGGCTCAGGTTATTGCGCTTCAGTATGTGCCTTCAGAGTTACAATTGGCGGATTTCTTTACAAAGACACAGACTAGAGCGCAACATGATTTGTTACTCTCCAAACTCAGTGTTGTGGATCCACCATGAGTTTGAGGGGGGGGGGGGGTGTTAGATGTATATATTTGTATATTATAGTTTCCCCATATGTTAGGGGGTTTCCTGCATATTTGCACCTGTACCTGTACTATATATTGTGGCCTTTGGCCCCCAGGTAATACAAGTTGCACATTCATAACATTGATCACATGATAGAATATTTATTAGGATGGGAGCGAATGCCATAATTTAGCCGCTATGGATAAGTAGAAATGATAAAGTGTTTAAAGATAAAAATTCTTGTTTTTTGCAGGTGCACCAGTACTCTACGTTTATGGTCATCTCTACAACTTGTGAAGAATTATGACCTGTTTATGAAGGTTCATACATAGTTAGAGACTACAACGAGGGATAATTTTTTCAACATGGATGACCGCATAACCTAGCATCAGAGCACCACCCCCATAGACCGATTCTACAGTTTCTCATTATGATATGTAGTTTCATCTTTTTGTAGCTACTTTTGAACTAGTTTGCGGCTGTGTGCATCCTAACTATGTAGAAGCCGGCTGTAATGCTTAAACATTTTAAGTAATAAAAACCTTTCATCGCACAAAAAGATGCTAGACTCGATTGCAATTTCTTTCTCCATGACCTCTTCCGTCTTCTGCTTTCATACGGTGCCACATGCCTCACCCATGGAGCCTATCGTCGCCACCAAAGCTCCCTGACGCTATGTGGACCATTATTGCCGGCTGAGCTCTACAGTAGGCGTCATCGTCATCCTCTCTATCTCCACGCCCTCTCCCTGTCATTGCTCATCCTCACCATTGTGCATGGATCTACGTGATCTTGGGCGAGCTCACCCCATTTCGTGCAACTTCCATTGTGCATGCATCAGTGGGATCTCGAGCGAGATATGCCGACTCGTGTTGTTGCCCTCTTGCGTGAGCTCCGTGTGAGTACCACATGTAGGCATTAAAAGAGAATAGTTTGCATCACTCGTTCCACTGAGCTTACTCATCACCCATACTAGTACCCAACGACGGGTACAATTATCCCATACCCTCCATCCAAAGAATAAATGGGCACCGACGGGTAAAAATACCCAAGTTTTCATCATGTCAACTTGAGCAACACATAGGTATAGGCTACAACATATCATCATAATTTATAAAACAATGACTGGAGGCTTGAGTCTAGGAGGTGGGTCGGCAACACGATTTTTAGGGGATTGGCACGGGATAGAGAAGATCACATAACAGAAGAAGTAAAAGAGTAAGGGAGATCGAGATGACAATGTGAGATGCATGATCAAGGCGACACTCTCGGGAGGCGGGACCACAAAACAAGAAGGACCAAAGGGACTTTTGGGCGCCTACTATCAACACTGAGGGGTTAGCCCTATGGAGAGTGTGTCTGTTGTGTCCTCGTGGAGTTTGACCGTTTGGGACTAGGGAAAATATTAGGGTTATGTACTTAGGTTTAGATGAAGTAGTCAGCTATGTCAGCTTTCTCATACGGGTATGCAGGTATCTGCTAAACTTTCTCGTAACCGTACCCGATCTACCTGATGGGTATAATTTTTTATCTATTTACATACCCATTCGTAAAATTTTGTCTCAAACCCTTACCCTAATTAATAGGGTTTTAACCTGCCGGTTGCATGAGTAATGGGTACCCATTGCCATCTTAACCAGGGCAATTGACCCAAATGAATTATTTATGGACGTAATACGCCTGACACTCCTGACCGAGTATTCAATTTACAAACATAAAAAACTAATATTCTTGTATTCTAAGAAAGTGTAAGAAATTAATTTTCCAAGGTTCCTTTGGTAAATAATTTTCCAGAGTTGCTAACCATCTATTTCCTAACATATGCCAAAACTTGAGGTCTCAAACCTATTGAATGTGTGAGTAATATTTTCTCCTTTCGCGGGAACTATAATTTTGCTGAAAAAAGAATCAACATTAATTTAGACTGAGGTTATATGAAAACCCCAAACTGTAATTAACCCATAGTGTTATAGTTTGAGGCTCATGACCACTCATATAAGGAGTTGAGGACAAACAATCACATCACGACACCGATATTTCTAAAGGGTGTTCGGCAATCTTGCCTACCCTCCGGAGCATCATTATGGGCGCTACCTATGTCATAAGTAGAAATATTACGGTGGACGACAATCCCGCCATAGCCATCAACACGATCACTACACCATGTCGGTCCGGCCACCTCTAACAGAGGCTTGAACCATACTCTTGTAATCTTGTGCCTGGTCTACTAGCTTGCGTCTTGTTTATGTTGGCTACCATGGGTGACTTTATATATTAGATCCGGGTTACAAGTGTTTGACTGAAACACCTAACCCTTTGTTAATTTCAATTGTAACTAAACTCATACACATATTTGTGAATGGGTCGTCGGTCCAGTGGTTAGGAGCACAATGATGCTTCTTCCGGTCGCGCGTTCGAGACCTGATGGATGCGAATTTATTCATGGGTTTCACGCTGCAGCCTCACATTCTTCTTAATTAATTAAAAAGCCACAAGGGTTTCTCCTCCTGCTGGTCTCATTTTTTTATACACATATTTACAAGGCATAATAATTTTAATTTTCCTTGGAACAGTGAAGCGGTATAGCAGTCTATCATATCTGTTCACGTGCACTGAACTTTGAGTTCTTATGATTACTTGGCAGACGGAAGTACATGCTTTTGAACATAATTGAGAAGAGGAATAATATGCGCATCAAATTTCTCACATGTCTTGTTGGAATTCTGCTCCAAATAAATAAAACAATATATGCAGCAACTATTTTCCCTCACCATTTAACTTGGGCAAGGATTATTCACACATTTGTTTATTTATTTACATCTTGTCGCTGGTAGGGTACGAGATAGTACAAGGCAGTATAGCAGTACTACTGCCAGTGTACGATGCATGAATGGAGCAAAGTGTGGCAAGGATCAGTGGTGGCCACCTGACATCCTTTCACTTCTGCTCAGTCAGTCACTCTTTGATTCCTTGACCCTCCAGTTTTAAAACTGGGCGTCACTCAAGCCTAATCATTGGTGCCATGAACTTTTTTTTTTGCATTTTTTGAAACTTCATCCTTTTATGAAAAATTAAATGCCTTTCTTTTTAACTGAGCAACTGTCTTTATTTTTTGTACATAGATTTAGACAAAAAAAATATTGCATCCAGTTTTCAGAAAACATGTATTACAGAACAATGTTTGGAACTATAATAGAAACGGGGTGATTGCTCAGAGAGAAAAAACTTAGAACAATATATTGTGTACAACGCTTAACGTTTTATGCACTAACACAGTCTTTACTATGTGTTTAAAGTTACAAAATTTTGACTGCAGGGTTTTCGAAAGTCATCCATCTTTTACGAATGGGCGACTCATACAAATTTACCCAAAAGTAGACGGTGTGAAAGAATAATTATTCACATAGTCTGATAGTCGGCACATACAGCTGACCCAGTTGTTGTAACTCACCTCATGTGACCCAATAACTATTCTAGAGGGACCATTCGAAATTCACTCCAGCCATTTATGGTTTGGCACTTCCCCCTAGCACATCAATTTCACCATTGTACTTTCATGGAGCATGTTTTTCTTATGTTCTGAAGCCATCGACGAGATCGAGTGGCTGTCTTGAGCAGTATTGTTTGAATTTGACAAGTTCATTTTACTTCAAATGAGATTTCATATTTGAAAATAAACATGAATTAGGAATCAAGAATGTTGTCGTGAAGAGCGAGAGGTAGAGCTGGAAAAGAAACAAAAGGAAGTTTTTAACACTAACACGTGAGCTCAATGTGACATAAAACCATTTTAGAGGATGGTTTTTTAGGGGATATGTTGGAGTCTTTTAGGCCTTTCACAATGGGAGTTTCTTAGCGCGGTATCCTAGATACTTTGCTTATGTGGTACTATATTAAATGAGGAAAGAGAGTGGTGTTGTAGCTTAGTTAAGGCCTTTCACAATGGGTGTATCTTAGCACGGTATCATAGGTAAAATGGTGATGTGACACCCTAATTAATGATGAAAGAGAGTAGTGTTGTATCTTAGCTAAGCTACAACCCTTGCACGGTATCATAGGTAAAAATGCATGGCTAGTCCAATCACATACATGCATGTACCCAAAATCAATTAATGTAGATACAACACTTAAGAGACAGTGCATTGTGATAGTTGTCTCTTAAAATAAACCATTGCCTAAGATATCGCGCTAAGATACAATGCATTGTGAAAGGTCTAAGATACAACACTTGCACGAGTTTATAGGTAAAAATTGTTTCTAGTCCAATCATATGCATGCATGAGACCAAAATCATTAATTAAGAGACAACTCTTAAGAGACAATGCATTGCAGAAGTTGTATATTAAGTTTTAATTACTCCTATGAAAACGTGCTAAGAAACTATGCATTGTGAAAGGCCTTAGGGAAGCTGTTTTTAAAGGCTACCACAGAGGAGAGTTAGGCTGCTCATAGTGGGGAGTAACTTATGTGTGATGTCATGCAAGGTGTTATTTATTAGGTTATAGACTCATTTTGCTTTGGGGTGTGTGATGTTATGGTAACATAGCTAGTTACCACAAGCCTCTCTCTTTTTAATTAATGACCTGCCATGTCACCATTCTATCTTGAAAAGTGTGATGTTACCACCTAAGTTACTCAGTAGTCTTATAAATCACAAGAAAGAAAAAGAAAAAGGAAAGACCTAATTTTCTTCTGGGTCCCACTGCCAAGAGAGAGTAAAACAAACATAAACCCTAAACAAAAACTGGGCTTTATTTCTCTCTCCCAAATCTATTTTCTTTACAGAGGACTCTCTCTCTCTCTCCCCTGTCCTTTGACCATCTTCCCTTATAAGAAGATTCTCGGCGGCGACGGCCAGACTCCATTGTCTCTCTTCCTAACCTTCTTCCCCCTCTCTCCCCTAAGAGCAAAGAAGAAGAAGAAGCGGGAAGAACAAATCATACTGGCGGCCAAGATCTCGCAATCATACGGGGGCGGCCATCGCTTTCCTCCACGTAGGTGTTTCTTTTCGCATATCCTCCAAAAACTTGTATTTTTCCTTGATTCTTCAGTTGTGACAGAGACCCAAATCCCCACCGTTATTTCCCAGCCCTGCAAAGAGAGCCCAAACTTTAGCTGTCCGCTTCAATTCTCCCATGTACGTTCCGAGGACGTTGTATCTAGGCGTGGAATACGCCACCAGCAGATTCGATTTGATGTTGCGGGTATCTCCGGGTTCCCAACATTTGCGGCATTGCGAAAAGCTGCTGATTTCACCTTTTCCGTTTTCTTGATTTGGAGAGGGAGGTGTACGGCTCCAGTGCTGGCCCGATTATCGCACACCACGGTAGCTTTTTTTTTTCTTTTTCGAAATGGGGCAGCCCGGCCTCTGCATCAAAGGCTACACCACGGTAGCTAAATCATGGCGTTCTATTTCTTCTGAATTGTTCTCTCAGTCGAACCTTTCAAGTTCTAATGCATTTTCTTTCCTCTCTCCATCTTCCTCTGTTTCAACCTTTCAGGCCGGCTCGGTTTTCTGTGAGAGCCTTTAGTTGCAGGCTTACAGTAGACCACCCTTTTAGTTATCCTGGGACAACCAGAGCCACACAAGGTGTGCTCTAGGCACCTAACAACCTCACCTAGCCAGACAGCTACTCAAGCCGTTCTGGTCTTCCAGGGATGAGTGGGTGCATAGTGCGTAGAGCCAGAATAATAACCTCATAGCAAGTGTGAAGTTTGATGATGTTTCAGAAGTACACAGCTCGACGTGTTTATGCCAAATTTAGTTTTTTTTCAAGTGTTAGCTGCTGGTACATTATTCAGATGTCAGTCATCTATCTCACTGGATGCTGTGCATCTTTAGCAAGCTACTCATCCTTAGGGAGAGTGGTGCCACTTAGTTCTTCTTGAAGGTCAGTGACATTATATATTCTCATATGCTATTATGGATATTTTACAGATATTAAGTTGCCAAGGTTTTCACCATGGAGGCCAATGGTCATCACAAACCTAGAAGAGAATATGGTGACAGAGAGCGCAATGGAGTAAAGACACTCAATAGTTTTGGTGAAGTTGATCCGTGGACGGCATGGGCATACAAACCGCGGACAATCTCATTGTTACTCATGGGAACCTGCTTTTTAATGTAAGTTGAATTTAGTTTACCTGTGGAATAATTTTTGTTTTGCTACCATTTTAAATATCACAACAATTTTTTGGAAGAATCGCAAAACGATCTATGTTTAATGGTGAAGATTGCTTTATATTTTTTATCAGCTGGGCAAGTGGTGTTCTTAATCCAGAAGGAAGCTTCTCTGCTGACCGCGTTTCATCTGTGAAAAGGTATTTTATTTATGTTAGGCTCGAAAAATGATCATTGCTTAAACGTACTCCCAATTGAATATCTGTCAGAAGGTATCCACAGTAGGGATCATGAACTTTCCCCATTATCTTTTTCGCCTTTTATCTGCTCATTAAATCTTAGTTATGAAATATTTGTGTAATCATATTTTTGTCTTGTCAACAGGGGTGTCTTCGCAATGATTGCTGTTTTCTTGGCTTATTCTTTTCTTCAGGCACCTTCAACGTGAGTTCCAGAAACTCTGTATCCTAATTCCTAACTGTGACCTCCGTATGGATAGGCATGTATGTATTCAATTTATGTTTGTATGATAGTACATTTCTATGAGTGGACCACTTTTGCTGTAAAGAATATTTTCCTGCTTCATACTTTTCTGCCTTGATAAGAAAACGTTTCTTCATTTCCGCTTCCTGTATAATATATCCATTGCTCAGTGCAGCTTTCTCCATAAATTGTGTTTCAGAAGTTACAGGGGTTTATGCAAACGTTTACTGACACTTACTTCCAATATGATTCAGTGTTCTTATCAGACCACATCCTGCGATTTGGCGCCTGGTCCATGGGATGGCAGTTGTTTACCTTGTGTCCCTCACCTTTTTGCTTTTCCAGGTGACTGCAGTTATTTTTTCTAATCTTGCTAAAAAAGTTAATTGCTACAAGAATTTTGGGATTCCCAAACCTGTCAAAAGCATTGCTAATTTGTGGCACAAAAGTCTCTCTTTCAGTTTTTGGCTTAGCACAGGGAACAGCATTTTACTATTACTTTGGCTCATTCTTCACACAAAATAGATGAATATGTAATTGCACTGATAAAAAAATGAGCTAGTGGCATTCTTTGTCAAATTTAATATCTGGCAAAACATATTAATAGCATAAGAGTGTCAGTGCCAAGTATGTATTACATCTTCAAGTGGATACATATTAATTTGGAAATAAGATGATTACGAAGTAAAATGCAATAGGAAAAAGTGTCAGGGCATCCCTTTCCTACATCATCCTGATAGCTTGTTTATGCAGTGGGAAACTCCCCAGACAGCATGGTCCATGTTCAAGTATTGTTCATATGGCACTTATTATTGATACAAAATAAGTAGTGGTCTGTTTTAGAAAATCTGAGGACAAAAATTGTTTGTGTCTTAAGTTAGTTGTGTAATATAGCACTTTTATGTATTTAAACAACAATTTATAATTTAGTGTCAAAGGAAATAATTAAAAAGTTAACCTATAATTAGTAGTCATATTTCTTTTTATTTCATTTCGCAGACTCGTGATGACGCTAGGCAATTTATGAGGTATCTTCACCCGGATCTTGGTGTTGGTAAGGCAGTTAGTTTTCCATATGTGATCTAGTTGTGGAGCTTTATGCTGTTGAAGAAATACTTATTTTCGTACCTTTGTGTGACAGAATTGCCTGAAAGATCTTATGGAACTGACTGCCGTATATATGTACCTGATCATCCGAAAAGCAGGTTTAACAATGTTTATGTATGATGACTTCATTCACAAACCTGCTACATTTTCTTTTTCAGTTTTATTTGTTGTATCTATCTGATTGATCATGAACTTGGAGATGCTTCAAGTTACTGATCTTTCTTTTAGAAAATGTCAAGTTACTGATCTATATATAGGTTTCTCTAGGACATCCTTTTTGACGAGTTTGTAATTGCCCATATCCTTGGATGGTGGGGAAAGGCTATAATGATACGAAATCAACCACTTTTATGGGTGTTATCAATTGGCTTTGAGTTAATGGAGGTATGTTCTTTATATATCCTCATGTTATTACCTTTTCACTTCTGTATCTTCGATCAAGATTCCAGTGTTAAAAAATAAAGATTCTTAAGTAATATTGTGTGAATTGCAGCTTACTTTTCGTCATATGTTGCCAAATTTCAATGAATGCTGGTGGGACAGCATCGTTCTAGACATATTGATCTGCAACTGGTTTGGTGAGTCTTTTATGATTATTTTATCTATAAGAATACCAAGTTTGAACTGAATACCTGTGTTAATCACATATTGAGATGAGCATTGTGGCCATTGTCTTTATTACCCCATTCGCAGAATGGTTTACCTAGAGTGAAATGTTGATGTAGTGGCCTCTTCTTATTTTCTGATGATCTCTAGTTAAAATTCGATACATAAAACTTATTCATTGGAACAAGTATCTGCTCCATTAATTGAGGACACCTTTTATTGCAACGAGGGAGTATTATTTTTCTTCATTCTAGTTCAGTGAGATATTAGTGATCTTTGAATGAGGTACAAAGCTGTGGTACTTGTACGAACTAAAATTGCATTCCTAAATGCTAAAACATTCATCCCATTAAAATTTAGAAACCATTGCAATCTCATATTGGTTTATTCTTCTTGGCTGTATCATGCTCCTGTAGATTTAGCCATTTGCTTTTATCTGCTAGGCTTTACCTATTGTTGAGTGGGGTCATTTTATCTGTGATCCAGGTATCTGGGCTGGAATGAAGACCGTGAGATACTTCGATGGGAGGACATACGAATGGGTTGGGTTGAGTCGTCAGCCTAATATCATCAGTAAGGTATGACAATTGGTGTTTAGGCATATGAGCTACCCATCAAAGCGTGCAGTCTTTTTTTTCCAGTGGTAGGTGATCCTACTTAGTGACATGATAAGAGGAGTATGATGAACTCTAGCAAATATTAGATTTAGCGAGAAACCAAAGCAATTCGTTCTATGGTCTGTATACTTAAATAATTCCTTGTCTGTTCTGGATTATTTGAAGTACGAGCTCAAACATTTGAGTGCAAGAGTTCACACCACATGGTTTAATAATAAATTATCTGCAACTGCATCAAATAATCTTAACTGTAATGCCCAAACTGACCAATGCAACAGCTGTTAGTGTCAATTTTGCATAAACTAGTTAAGATGGATACTTCTAGGTTAAGAAACGGGCATTTTGGCTTGCACATATTTCATATTTTCCACTGGCAGAGCTGATATATTAGTGGACTACTAGACCGAAATATAGTCCTAAAGTATAGGTTGCTCTAGTTATACCTAATACAGGTATATAATGGTAAACCTTTGAGCTTGATATTTGTGTCTTCTGATCCTTTTTTAAAATATTTTATTTTGCACGTGAAGACACAAAAACCCTGCGTGGGTTATTGTGGTGTGTGTGTTATACTATTCATAATTTTCTGTTTGAAGTATATGTTGTTTTGTCATGTAAAAGTGCCAGTTTTTATTCTATATTGATGTTGCAAGCCTTCTTCAAGAGTTCACTTATTTCATCTTTTGCCTCTTTTTAGGTGAAAAGGACACTAGGTCAGTTCACACCAGCACAGTGGGACAAAGATGAGTGGTACCCTCTGCTTGGCCCTTGGAGATTCATCCAAGTGCTAAGCTTGTGTGTAATTTTCATGACTATCGAACTAAACACATTCTTTCTCAAGTTCTGCCTTTGGATACCTCCCCGGAACCCCTTGATTGTCTACCGACTGGTGCTTTGGTGGTTGATTGCGATACCAACTATCCGTGAATACAATACATACTTGCAGGACAGGTATAATTTTAAACTCACGAGCTTCAGAATTTACATACTTCATATTGGTTGGCATATAATTTTGGATGATTTACCTCTGTATTCTTGTCAGCATCATTGGTTTTCGAACATTTTTTTTGATTTTCTTCTAGCTCACACACTATGCTTATTGAACTGTATCACTCTATTCTAAATGACTGCACCTGCGCCATTTAATGTCTACTTCCTGCTAGACACGGGTTGCATGTGAATTGTGCATAATATCGGATTATAAGTTTATAATAACATCCGTACACATCATAACTTGGCTTTAGTTATCACATATTTACAGTTGAATGGAGGAATCTTGCTTAAATTAATCCTCTGACGTGATAACTGATTTCAGGAAACCGGTTAAAAAGGTGGGTTCTTTGTGTTGGCTTTCTGTGGCTATATGCATCATAGAGCTTCTAATCTGCATCAAGTTTGGACATGGTGAGCTCTACTCCAGCATCTTGGTGCTCACAAGTAGCATTTGCCTCCTTCCTAGCATGCTGACCACGTCGCTGGTTTCTGAAACAGGTCTCTTTCCGAAGTCGATGCCATCGTGGTTGATCATATTCTGGACGACGGCGTCTTTGCTTCTCATGATGTTCATTCTTGTGTGGACTTGGAAAATTTACCGAACAATGTTAAGAAAGAGGCTGTGATTGCGACAACACGTCGTTTCTCCGGCACACCATTCTTTTTCTCCCCAATTCAATATTGTCATGTAAATATTTTATTCAAATTCTGTACATGTAGCAGTAGCCCATTAATTGGTGAACATGCAAAATAAGATTCTCACTCCCTTCCAGTGATTGTACCCTGCCAATCAACTCTGAAACTCCTTTGGTGCGGCCTACGTACCTCTCAGTCCATGAAAGCGATGCAATAAGGTTTATTCTGTTATATGCGAGTTCACTGCTCGTAACCCAGTGACTGCGTGCATCTCACGGTGCTGTTCGACAACTTATCGACTGTTAGGCGTTCAGAGTTACAGTTACAGGGTCTGCAGCTGTGGGCATGTGAGGTACATTATTTAGTTTCAGTGTAGTCAGCAGTTGCGTGATTTGTTGTGTTTTGTGCTGTGTGAGCCCATGGGTACTAAACCTGATTGACATGGCGTCTACTCACTGTCTAGGAGGGGCCTACTGCTATTGCTGCTGGGGTTGTAAGCTCTCTTTTTGCGAAGGGAAGGTAGGAGGGGTTGTAACTTGTAAGCTTGTACTGCATTATGCTGTTGATTCCTAAACGTTTCCATGTTCAGTGCTGCCATTTGGGTCAGCTTAGTCAAAAATTATCATTGTGAGGTTGGTCGATCCATGAAACCAGTGCTCTGCATGTTGCATATGGTCTTGCTGTGTCTCCTGTGATCTGTACTTCAAATTAATGAATGGATTGCTGGAGAGAACTCCCACACGCCCGGATTTGTACTAACCCGCATAGGGCCTTGCTTCTATGTGGTGCTGCCTGCCAGATTATGACGTTGATATAAAATCCTGGCCTTACTGTTGAGTATGTTACATAGCATGCCTTTATAGTCAGTAAAAGGTAGCCTGCCTCAGCAATGCAGAGGCCAATGTCCTCTTTGATTTTAAGGATGTTTCATGGAAATTCTGGAGGATTAGAGTCCTTAAACTTTTTCAATGTGGATAGACATCTTAACCAATGTCTTGTTTTGGCTGCAACGATAATGCGATCTTCTACCCAAGTCGTTTAACTTCGATAAAACTGAATGCTTTATTCGATACTACAAAAATGATTGTGAATGTGATTGTACATCAGATTGTGATCTGCAATCAGATCTTTACTCAAGGGCACTTGGACTTGCCTTCCTTGGTCTTCATGTTGTTGTAGCACGGGCATTCTTCCTTGTTGCCAGACGTGCCGGACGGAACACACAGGCACCTCTGGCAGCAGTAGTTGCAGAAGAAAATGCATGGCTTCTTGTGTGATGTAGCTGAGCAGCGAATGTCGCATTTCGCTGGGCATTCTGTTGATTCGTACGAAAATGATTAGAAATGAACAATGTCAGCAAGGTTTGACACTATTATGTGAGCATATTGATAAGATATATCTATGCGACTGTATCAATACAGAATTAGTGGTTTGAAGATTCAGGTGGGGAATCTCTCCCCCCCGGTGACCATTCAAAAAAAAAAAAAAATACATAATTAGTTAACTGGATTTATTGATCCAACCGGTAAGAAATATTTCATGTAGTTTGGTGATTATTCACTTAGTGGTTTGAAATTGTAATCTCCCCTAATCTCCTATATCTTTCTTAGAATCAATCTCTTCCATTTTTAGCCTCTTGATTATACTTATTTCTCCTAGTTACCAGGTGTTTAAAGTGCTTGCATATTTTTAATACGGTTTAAGAAAACAAGTTTCATGTAGTAGACTTTCTTCTAGGTGAAAACCTATGATCAATGATCAGGGTGATGATGGCGCTTGTGCACCGTTCCCTTCTTAGAGGCGTCGCTTTTGAAGAAGATGGATTTTTGGTGCTGTCTTGGTGATGTTTGGTCCGCTGCTACAAGAAATAGATCAATGTACCATGCTTTTTCTTTTCTGTAATTCTTCTTTTATTTTTGGCTGTGTGCATCCACATTGCCACTAGAGCACTATGTTGTTGCAGAGGCTGGGTGTAATTGGTATCTTCTTGATATTAATATATTCCCTTTATCGAAAAAGTACATGTTATGTGGAATAAAAATGATTTAATTAATGCTTGGCATACACGTACTGATAATTTTTGTTTTCTTGTAATATGTTTGATTTATTTTATACTGGCATCTCTTAAAATATGCAAAAACTACATATAATAGCATTCTTAACAATACTGAACGTAAGATGATATGTAAGTAATACGGAGTATTCAATTATAAATAGCACTCCTGTATGTTTAAACTATGATATGAAAACATGGTGTAAGCTTGCACAGTTACTAAGCCCTCACAAATTGATTTATTTTACCTTCCAAGGGAACAGATCCTTCTCCACCAGCCTGTATTAGGAATTCAAATAGTATGAATCCATGTTGGGTACAAGTATGGCAGGATAATGAACGGACTGTTTTCACATTCACCAGCTTCATGGAAACAGTATTACAAACATACCGGTCGATATGGTTCTACGTTCGTGCTCCCGGAGACCCCAACCTGAAAATTTGACCGCAGCTCATAGTAAATATATGTTTGAATCAAACAACACACTGATATATTCATTAGAGGACAGATAAAAGGTGAGTACCACAAAGAATAATGCGAACAGGAAGAAAGAGATGGTGAGACAGCCTGCAACACGAGACATTCTTCTTTTTTCTCTTTGGTCGCAATCCTTTGCAATGAGGATTAGATCTTGGCCAAAACTCTGGTTTATCGAACGGTTGGTGAAAACTCTGGTTTGTGAGCAAGCTATATATAATATCTGAATATGATATATTTGGCTACACTTAAATGCCATCATAGTTATCCAACCCCATAATTGAAACTCCATATATAATGTATCCAATTTAATTCGCAATCCAAATCAAATCCTTTTAAATGTGATATCCTTTGTATTTATTAACCATTTAATGAATGGATATCAAATCTAAAATTTGTAATAGTAACCATAACCATTTAACCGTAGCATGATACAATTGTTTTTTATATTAATGGATGGATACCCAAATCTTAAATTTATAAGTCTATCATACAAGAAAATATATATCCTGAAAAACATTGGGATCTATAGACAAAGATTAAGAAGTCAACAAAAATTAATTATTCACCTTTTTGATTGCTCCTAATGATATGTGGTTATCTTCTACATGCGCATTTTCTATTAAATACATGCTTCATCCAGGTTTGTAGGTGTATTAATCTTGTGTTAATTAGTATAACTTGTTTAACTTTGACCAAGTTTATAGAAAAAATTCAACATCTACAATACGCAATTAATGCAATTTTGAAACATGTTTCGTTCTATATCTAGTGATAGTGTTTTCGTATTGTATGTTGATAATATTTTTGTAAATTATGTCAAACTTAAAAATATTTGACTTATGACAAGAGTAACTAACCTTGTAACCAAGATGGGGAGAGTATAATATGTATCCATGCCGCAGCTTGTGATCTAGCGTGTGTTTTAGTGGATGAGGTGGCGTTAGTGGCAAAAGAAAACTATACCATGCACTAAAATCCATGTGCTAGTGCAGAGGAGGCGGAGTTTATCGCCTGTTTTGATTTTTTTTTTGAGAATCTTATTGCCTGTTTTGATGGTTTACAACAGTTGCAGACTAGAGGCACGGCCCAGCAATTCTAGAGACTGATTGTGCAAATGTGGTGGCCGCCCTTCAGGCTACAAGCACGAATCGATCCACGGCGTGGAGCTTGGTGGCGGAGGCTCAAGACATTATTAGGACTTTCAAACTTCAAAGCTGAAGAAGATCGGCCGGGTGAACAATAAGGTAGCGCACTGCCTAGCGCAATTAGGCAAGAGTGAGTATGGTGTCATGGTATGTTAACTGTAAAAAAAAAGCATGGTGTGTTAGACAGGGCTACACCAACGGAACTGCTCGTCGAAGATTGTATAAATACTATATTTATCTGAATCAATTAAGCTTGCCGGTTTTCCCTCAAACAAACAAAAAATCCATGTGAATGACACAATGCACAGTGAAGAGTTCTTTTGTAATACCTCAAATAAAAAAATATCCATTCATTTTCATAAATCAAATGGCCCATAATACATCTCATATAGTTGCCAAAAACATGACAAGTATGATTTATACTGGTGAGGAAAATCGGCACAACACACAAAAAAAACACGTAGATGGGCCTCAGCCCAAAAGCCGCTGCCTCGCCCGCCCAAAATCCTCTCCCGTCCGGCGGGGATATTTTGTTTGCGGTCGCCGAGTTCCTTGGCACAGGCTCACAGGTGCCTTTGTTGCTTGTAATAGACGCGATTTGAAAAGTTGGGTAGGTAATTTATCAGAGGGCCCATTCTGGACGAAATGAAGGCAAACCAAATATTGGCGTGACTTCTCCCGTTTTGGGCCCATTGCGGTCCCGCATGTCAGTATTTCTCCGTTATGGGGCGAGCGAGTGGGTCCTGCTTGTCAGGTGTCTCCGTTATGTTGTCTCGTTAGTTGACAGTATGTCAACTCCACCTGCAACTCTCAGTACGAACAAATCCCCTTTCTTGTCCTTCCAACCCTAGACCCCCCCTAGTTCGTAGTCTCCGGCGGCGGTGCATGTCTACCAGCAGGAAACGAGAGGCACCATCGCCGCTAGGAGCGGCGATTGCTAAAGCTGCAAGCCAGAAAAGCAGCCAGATATCTTGCAACAAGCCAGCAGCGGGGAGCAACGAGAAGCGGAAAGCTTGCCCGATGGCGGTGGCGCCGCCGACCAAGCGAAGAGCCGGCCCGGCGGTGGCGCCGCCGACCAAGAGCAATCGGAGCGGTAGCCCTCCGGCGTCGCTGGCGCGGCACCGCCTTGGAGGAAAAGACCAAATCCCAAAGATGAACGGAATTGGGCCTTCTACTGTGACTGTGAGCGCCAGAAAGCAGAGGTGAATATTTCAGATCCCTCTCTTACATCCTGATAGCACTAAGATGTTTTATGGAACGGCAGGAGTAACTGTCCGTCAGTATCTGAACAATTGTATAGAAGAAACTGACTGATTTTTGTCATATGTTTTCCGAAATTGTGGTATTATTTTGTATGCAAGTAATCCTCAATCTCTATCAAACCAACCAACATGCAAACCCAGTTTTTTTATCTTATGGAAGTCATCTCAAATAATGTTCAGATCTGAAGGCTCCAATTTATCCAAAAGCAGAAAACATACTTTTTGTCTTATATTTTCCCAAATTGTGGTATGATTAGAGAGAAGCAACTAATTTGTATCTTTTGTTTCCCAATATTTTTGAGACAGCGATGATTTAGAGAACACATACAAAATAAATATCCGAGTGCATGAGTACATTGCTAGATTAGATTATGGCTTAGAGAGGTGTGTGGCTTCGCAGTCTGTGCAAATGAATGTGAATTGCAGTGAGATTGTATCTGTTTCGCAGCTTGTTGCCATTCTTCACGCTAGGATTCCTTGGAGATCCAAACAGAAGGCTAAGTTTGTGTGGATGAACATGAATCAAGTGTACGAACAACTTGAGCACTCCCATCAGCTGTTGCAGATTTGGGAGAAGTATAAGGATACTCGTCATTTGGATCTCTTTGTTATGGTTGATGATGTTGATGCACCAGAAGCACAGTTAGGTGTCAAAGGTGTTGATCCAGATGGTGGTGCTCCCAGTGGTATGGATGCTTGTAAACTAGCAGCTATTGACCATTCACAAATGTATCTAATTGCTTTGCAAGTGGATCCTTACACTGCAGTACTAGATGATGGCCAAGAATTTTCTGTGCAGAACGATCATATGGAAATAATGGTAGATCCCAAGACAGTTACTGTTGACCAGATTCTTGAGCGGCTAAAGCAGAGATGTCCTTGGGGCCCTAATCAGCAGACACGTTTACGTTGGTGGCACTTTAAGAAGAGGGATTTCATCGACATTGTTAAAGATGACGATCTCATGCAGGTTTTCCGAAGGAAGAAATTGAGTAAGAAGGTATTTTTTGTTGTTGCAATTTCAGAAATGGTTGGAGATGATGAGACTGCTGTAGACCTGTCATCTTGAAGTTTTGAGCTTCCCGCTTCATAGGTGCTGGTATGTTACAGTGAGAAGTGTAACCCAATTCTGGTCACTATTTGATTCATCTCCTTCATTCTGCATCACTCTGTAAATGTTTGTGAGTGTGCTGTAGCTTCTCCATGCAATAAGCTGTTGTATCTTAGAAAATGTTGTATCTCATATTGTCTGCCTCAAACTTTTTCTGAAAACTAGTGTCAGTTTGTAATTTTATTATAGAACTATGTTGCGAGAATGTAATAAATTCATTTCTGGGATATTGTAATAAAATGACTGCTGAAATAATAAGCGTTGTTTACATCACTTGTTGTATTACTCCCTCCGTTCGCAAATATAAGATGTCTAGATACATTAGCTTCATAAAGCTAAAACATCTTATATTTCTAAACGGAGGGAGTATATTACAATAAATCATGTCGTGTATCCACATGCCTTGTACTGTGTAGATTCACATTTGTAAAATACATTTCAAATTTTGAAGAGTAAAACTATGCTTAATTGAAATATTAAAAACTAAAAATCAAATATTATAAAAAATACCAACTAGTAGGGGACAGTCATTGTTCTGCATAATTTACCTGATTTATCCAAAATCAATTGCCAACTTATGTGTTGTTTTCCTTTTGAAAGCATATAAATTATTTATTTCCACTAAGGCATGGGTAGTAGGAGGCATGGGTAGTAGTTGTACTCCATGACGCTGTACAGGGGGCAATACAGGGGTATGATTAGATTTTTAAACGGAGCTCTACAGCGATGGACGGAGGTGGTGGCCTGCGGGGTGCCGAGATGAGATCGACGTCCACAAAGAACTGCATGCGGCGAGACCAGACGCATTAGATAGATATGAACTAGACGCGTTTAACCATGCAAAGAAGAGAAGAAATGGTCGAGGACATCGACGACGACCTCAACACTTTGACTGACGGTGTCGGACACGAACGCGAGCAATGTAGAGAAAACTAGTGTCTCTCCTTTCTGGCGTGTATAGATAGGTGCTAGGGGAGTGTGGTGGCGAAGGGAAAGACCTCGCGGTGCTCTGTGGCGTCCAGCATAGCGGGGGGGCGTGGCCGTGCCCACAGCGGCGTGCATGTTCGGCATTGGCATCAGCATGCACGTTCGTCATTGGCCTCGGCGGTATCTCTGGTGTGTCACTGATCAAATGAGGGGACGGGATTGAGGGTGCATCCCGACGGTGACCTAGCAGTGGCGGCGAGCATGCATACCCGTTCTGACCATGCGTCCATGCCGATATCGGCATCGGCATCGTTTGGAGGCTGTGGTGCTCGAATCATAGTGGAAATTGCGATTCCCTATTATTTTTACATGCATAATATATAGAAAATAGCTAGATCTATAAATCGATGCATATGAAACTACATATATATTCTTGGTCATTATCCCCTTAGATGCATGGCTTCACATCGTCGTCGCTTTCATCGTCAGTATCTTCGTCGTCCGTGTAGTAGTACTTCCTGCACGTTGTTCCGTCGAACACCTTCACTGTGAGCACATAATCGCCTTCATATTTGAAGTGTAGGAAGCAGCCTACAAGAAATGGAAATTCGTGATAGTTAATCATTTTACCGTGAAAAGTAAAGCCTACAAGAAATGGAAATTCGTGATAGTTTATCATTTCAACGTGAAAAGTAATGCCTACAATAAATGGAAATTCGTGATAGTTTATCATTTTACCGTGAAAAGTAATGCCTAAAAGAAATGGAAATTCGTGATAGTTCATCATTTTACCGTGAAAAGTAAAGCCTACAAGAAATGGAAATTCGTGATAGTTTATCATTTTACCGTGAAAAGTAATGCCTACAAGAAATTCGTGATTACCCAACTTGTTGAATCCGGTGGCAAACTCGTCATTTAGCATACATAGAGGGGTAGCAGTTTGCCACCGACAGATAGAGAGAGGGTGGCACGATCCTGCCCATTAGATCATAGGATCGACGGTAGGTGGGCACGATCCGTGTGACAACAGCTCGACCCATCAGGCCAAGTTTGGGCTTCTGTGAGAAGGGAGAGGGTAAAACTGAGTAGTATCAAGGATACAAGGGCAAGTAAATAGTAAACAGGCTAAGGAATTCAAATAAGAGATTTAGAAAAAGAAAAACACATGTTTTGTACAATGAAACCCAGGTTGGCCTACCTCAAAGTATTAGCAATTCAAATATACATGAGTGTAATAATTATGGCCTCATTGAGACAAACTATGTTTTGGGTATAGATGTTTTGAGAAGGGTATTGAGTGGAAAGCCATGAACCTTCATAGCTACTAGTGATTTGAGAAGTGGCCATTTGTGTTAAAACTTGAATTTTATATGGTTGTCTACGTGGCAGGTCGCGTAACAAGACTCCATGAGTAGGAGGCACTATGATTTTATTTTTTTGATTTTTTTGCGCATGAAATAACTCAATTAGATAGCTTAATCCCACTTGTTGACTCTCTGTTGACCAGCCACTTGAGGGTAAAACTGAGTATATTGCACTAGCCAGTATTAGTACTCGAGGGGAAAACGGAGTACAGATATTTTTCCAGTGTAAGACTCGAGGGTAGAACTGAGTACACGTAACGGTGCTGATGTGCAGTCCCACGGACGCGTGCCGCGGTGAGCAGCGGTTAGCCGCGCGGTGCACGTGTTGAGACCAAACGTCAACTGCTGAGGGCACGAAAATAGAAATCCTGAGGCATGGGTAGTAGGAGGCATGGGTAGTAGGCAGAAAAGAGATATTTATGTTCAAACTGACCGTTGAGTCACTACCTCGCACGCCGGCTCTGCCACCTCTCTCTTCTTCCTCTAGTTCTACCCCCCTCTCTCCTTCCTTCACCATGCCGTCTTGTAATGATGGCGACGATACAAGCTACGGCAGCGGCAGCGACAGCGGCAGCCTTCTGTCCGATTTCGACTACTGCCGGACCAATGTGAGTTCCTTTTATTCGACGTGTTGGTTTATGGGGTTAGGAATTTAGGTTTAGGTATTGTTTTAGGTGGCACAGACCATCTACGACCTAGATTGGGATGGTTTGGCGATCGAGAGGGAGGCACCATGTGACCATGGGTTGAAACTAAGGAAATTTGTTGCCTTCGAAGGCACTAACACAGGGAAAAGGTTTATAGGATGCGCAAAGGAGGTTTGGATTATTTATATTGCAAAATGAATGTTTGAATACCGTTGTTCTCTCTTTATTTCATAGTTTCTTATATTTGTTATACTATGCTGCTGATCATTAGGATGGTCCGAAGTGTGGAATAGTGGAGTGGATTGATCCGGAGTGGCCTGACGCACTGAAGAAAAGTTTGGTCAAGTTATGGGAGTTGTATAAATCGGAAAGTATTGGGAGAATTAGTGATGCTTGTGCTGCTGCTGATGAATGTTACAAGCTATCACAGGATAAGAAGGAGCTCGAAGAAATAAACAACAATATGGCCGAAGAACTCCAGAAAACAATGACCGATAGGCAGGTGGGATCCATTTCGAAAAATCTTCTAGATATTCAGATCTTTCTGAAGCTCAAGGCAGAAAAGCAGAGGGATCAGCTGAAGGAGGAGAAAAAAGGCTGGAGAACTGCATTGCAGATCTCTTGAAGCAAGCAGCAGTTAATAAGGACAAGTTAGATAGATTGAAACAAATTTTAGATGAATAAGTTATGTCTATGTAATTCAGCATTTCAAGTTATCTATAAGCAATAGCGTACCTACAACAATTGCTTCCATATAACAGAGAGAGCATTAAGCCAACATCATAGTTCAGTTAACATTTCACTACTAGTTCAGATAACATAAGATTCCGGCTAGTTAACACAAAGTTCAGACATACAGGACGATGAAACGTAGCGCGCAGACTACATCGTATCTCCTCTTACTTGGAGGCAATCTGATCCTGCTGGAGGCGCTCCGACTCATTGATCTTGGCTTTCAGCATGATATTCTCCTTCTTAACAGCCTTGAGCAGACCGGCTGCTTTGCGAGTGCTCTCGGTCATCAGCTTCAAGAGATCTCTGGACTTGTCTCTGGCCTCATAGGCTACCACGGTCCTCTCGCTCTGCTTGATCTGCTCTTTGAGGCCCTTGGTGATTTGCACACGAAGGTCGCTGCACGTGGCATTTAGCTTCCGATTTTCCACCTCCAGCGTCCTGATGGTCAACCCATCCTTGTCCAGCAACATTTTCATCTGCTCCTGCGTCTTCACAAGGTAGTCCATATGCCCTGATAGCAAGTTTTTCGCAGCCGTAAGCTTGTCAACCTCATGCGCCAAAGTTCGTGATTTCTCCTTCTCCTGATCCAAATGTGAGCCTAGGCTAGCACAGTGCAGCTCGAGGGAATGTTTCTCGGCCAGTTGGCTCTGTATCTTGACATTCAGTGCGGCCACATCTGCCTCGATCTTCTCCTTCGCTTCCTGCACCGTAGTTTTGGGCAGGCAATAAAAGAGATCAATGCTAATACTGCCTCTTTTCACAAATATATAGTTATTTTTAGTTTTTCAAAGTAAACTAGATACGGTTAACAATGAGTGAATCTATACACTGAATCTATACAGATCTACATGCGTAGCACCTAGCCGCATTGCGAAAGGCAGGTTATGAACAATGGTAAACGGGCTTGATCAGCAAGTACACTAGATGGCATGCGATTACCTTGCTTAGGCGGGGAACGGGCTTGAGCAGGAAGTCCATTGACGGGTCCATGGTCTTCATGGGCAGCTTCTTATCCGTCGATTTTGGGGGCCTACAAAACCATATAGGTTACGAAGTTGGAAAGAACAAACAAACGGAAGATCAAGGCGTCGTTAACCCTAAACCCACCCGGGGGAGACAACGTCCACCTCGTCCGTTGGTGCGCAGAAAGAGAGGACGACTTCGGCCTGACTGATTAGGCTGCTTCCATGGAGATCTGCCTGCCGGCGGGTTAACTCCTTCCTCTCCGCCGCCCTAGTCTTGACCCCATCGGTCTTCAACGCCGGTCGGGTCCGCTTCTTGGGAGGCATGGCTTCATCGTAGAATGGAGGGAGGGGCAAGGAAGGCAGGAGGAAGCAGAGGAAGTGGGTTTCTGCAGAATAGTGCTACACGGTCAAGGACCAGCTTCAGCTGACCAGCGTGTCCTTGCCTCCTGGGCACCATCTCAAGCAATCTCGGCCGTCCGTTTGAATCTAAGCGTAGCCCTTGGTACCTTGTCGACGAAGGGTCACCGTAGGTACGAATGAATAGGAAGCAGTAGCCCCTTGCTTTTTCACTGCGCACTGCCATGATGGGACTGGGCATTGAACTCGATGGGACTCTGCATTGGGTCGAAGCTAGCGGCGACACGACGCGCACGCCCAGCCATACATGTACATCTATCTCCTCGCCCGGCATGCAACCATGCCCGTGATTTTTGTAGAAGAAGAGGTAGAAGAAAAAGGATAGCTGATTGACTGTCTCTAGGCCAGGAACCGCCACTTAATCAAGCCATTTTGTGTCACTGATTAGTAGGGTCAACCACACGTGGGGCCTACTTTCAGTGACCCAAAGTCAGAAAGTTAGGGTGTGGAAGTTAGACGATCCACGGCGTGTTTTATAAATATAGTTTTTTTGAAAGACCCACACACCTGTTTTGACACCTCCGGCCACTGGAAAAATGGAAAATGCAGCGTTATTCTATTTATCAGGTATTTTTCCTAGGTGGTGCATCACTCACCATGACTCCATGCAGTGTTTTTCCATTTTTTTGATTTTTTCTGAATTCCCCAGGCCCCCCTCCGAGATCTAGGTCAGACTCGGCAGTGCCATCGATGTCTGCCAGGTGGGGTGGGAACCATGTATTGGTCTTGGTTCTAGGGTCCCACACCCCCAGGGGACCTCCCTGTATTTTTCCCCAATTTTCCTGGTGTGCATTTCTTGTAGCCCTAGTGCAAAATTGGATTAAAAAGGATTTAGGGCAAAAATAATTCATTATATGGCAGCAGGCCCAGATAATTCCTAGACTCCTGGATGTGGCACCCCTGGAAGGTCCCCCACCCATGAAAAATAGAGTGGTGATGTTCTGCACACTTCCCTTGGTGGCCCCTTCACAAAAAAGCACCTGTTTTGACCCCTCCGGGCACCCGGAAAATGGGAAATGCATTTTTTATGTGGAAAATGGAATAACACTAGTTGCAAAAGTGGTTGGGAATGCAAAGATGCACATCTCCACCAAAAATGGGACCATGGTTCCAAAGTTTGGTGTGGAACTTGCACAAACCATGGTCATCTGCCAAGGAAGACCAAGAGAACTCCTGCCTGGAAGCACCTCTCTGTGAGAGAGTCCACATGTGAACCCTTGGGATGGCATGTTTGGTATTTTTCCTAGGTGGTGCATCACTCACCATGACTCCATGCAGTGTTTTTCCATTTTTTTGATTTTTTCTGAATTCCCCAGGCCCCCCCTCCGAGATCTAGGTCAGACTCGGCCGTGCCATCGATGTCTGCCAGGTGGGGTGGGAACCATGTATTGGTCTTGGTTCTAGGGTCCCACACCCCCAGGGGACCTCCCTGTATTTTTCCCCAATTTTCCTGGTGTGCATTTCTTGTAGCCCCAGTGCAAAATTGGATTAAAAAGGATTTAGGGCAAAAATAATTCATTATATGGCAGCAGTAGTTGGTGGTTTATGGAGTTTCCTTCATTTATTCATTTGTTTACCCATGGAAGGGAACTCCTCGATCTACTGAACTAGTCGCCAGAGTAGTGTGAGCGATGATGATGCTACTGAGATCTCTTGAGCACGCCTTGTCAGACTGCGGTGTGTCTCGTCAATTTACTTGCCTTTCAAATCTCGATGCCCTGTCAATTATCATCCCGCTGCTACGCACAATTTGCACTGGCCACGAATCCTAACCCTAATGACATGTGGCCCCACTAAGGCCTGGAACACTATTGACAAGTGGGGCCCCAGACACACGTCGGACCAAACCTTACCCAGACAAGTGGGTCCCCACACGCTTCGGATGCTAAACCTGGACTAGTTTGTCTCACTTGTTTGTCTCATGGAGCAGGTGACCTCAATGAGAAGCATTTCAATGGTAGGAGTAAGATTTTGTTCTCTATTCCTTCCGCGAGTCAGACGAGACCGGACCCCTTGCACGCTATCTCCTTTTTCAGACTGTCGCTCTACTGCCCGTAGTCAAACAACGAGGGGCCCAACAACCAGACTCTTTAATTGCTGCCTGTAGGTTAACGTACGTACATCCTTACCCACGATACCAGCCTCTCACTTACAAGTGGGCCGCCGTACCGGGGCCCGCGGTGACACGTCGGTCTAGCGCTCTCTCAGAAACGAAACAAAGCGACTGGTTCAATTTCCAAAGCGCTAGACTGGCATTTACCGCGGCGTGCCTGCAAAACAATTGCTACCCCAACTTCCTCTTCTCTGACGAAGCGACGTGGGTGGTTCAACTTTCAAAGCACCCCCGAGGCGCTACACTGCATTTACTTACGCGGCGTGCCAGCGACACGTCGCGCACTATTTATCCCACGATCTTGCGGCCTGGAAAACAATTGGATCCCAAAACAATTGCTTCCCCAATTTACTCTTTTCTCATAAACGAAGCGACGGGGGTCCCACATGTCATGCACGACTATACGCTTCCACACCCACGCGTCCACGAGAGGAAACCAAACCGCCAGCATCTATATAACACATCGGTCTCATCGTCTCTCCGGCCACTTCTTCCCCAATCTGCCGAAAAACCCCAATCCGCTCCACCACCGCACCACCAATCTCATTCCTTAGTGCATCTGCAAGATGAAACGCGCTCACGAAGATGAGCCGCAGTCTAGTGCGGTCGGAGGCTCTGGCGATGCACCCGCGGTCGTCGCCGCGGTGGCGGGCGAGTCTTCTTCGGGAGCACCTGCCGCTCCTCGGCGCGCCGTCGACGAAGTGGAGATGGAGGTCCCCGTGGCTATGGCGGCAGATCTGCAGAACCAGCATGCAGGCCAAGTCATCGTCGTGCCGGACGATGACTACTACGCCGGTGCCGGCTACGACCCTGACTCCATCGAGTACTTGTTTGAAGAAGGCCGCAAAGAAGCAGTACCGTTCAAGGAGGAGGCCTCCGACGACAGCACCGAGGTTCTGAGCTGTTCTGATCGATCCCCTCTGTTCGTCGTACTGTTCATATTGTTATTGCTCATATGATATCTATCAGTTAGTAGTTATCAGATTACATTCTGAATGTCATAATGTAGTCCCCTCTGTTCGTCGTACTGTTCACATTGTGATCTGACTCTAATTTGATTGTAGAGACTATGATAACAAGATTTTTATTTGGGAAAAAATGATTGATCTGATGCATAGAATTTATAATTAACATTTTCCTAATTTGCTACGCTTATTAATGTGATGATTCCATAGTGTGTCCTCGATTCATCAAATATTGGTCACACAATATTACTAGCCTCTGATAGTACTATCACTGCAACAATTTAGAATCATTTTGGCAGCATTGTTATTTTTTTACAGCTTATTTCCTTTGATCTTTGTTGTGCTCCTGTTGTTCTCACTTCTTATGTATTTCAAAATTCACAGGACGACTCTGACGACGTGGGCCACGACAAGGACGACAGGGACCGCAAGAGCCGCTATGTTCTTAAGCGGCTCAAGAGTGGGCATATCCCTTTCCGGACCAGGTACGGGGAGCTAACTTGTCCATTCTGCGGCAAGGTCGTCAGCAAGAACTTAGAGAGCTTGATCCAGCACGCGAATGGCGTTGCCGTAGGCAGCAAGCAGAAGCACAAGGGCCACACCATGGCGAAGCATGCCGCCTATGGCAGATTCCTCGAAAAGTTTGTCAAGACTGGCCTCATCCCGGTTATCGGTCCTGCTGTTGGCCCTCATGTTCTGTTTCCAAAATATTAGTTTAAGTATGTGTTGTCCCCCTGGAGAGTAAAACTGTGTGATGTTTAAAGACTATGTTTTTATTATGTATGGTGGAATCTGGGCAATCATACCCAGATGTTGAAGACTATGTTAATGTATGTGGACTTTGCAGTTGCATTACTGGTGCCCATGTTATCTGAATTCTCATGTTGGTGCACACTGCATTTGTTTACTAAATTAGATGGTTTGATTCTCGTGTTGGTGCACGTGTGACCTTCTGTATGGTGAAAACAATTTTACCGATTATTCCCACTGACCCCATGGATCAACACCATGTCGTCAAGATAGCTCCTGTACTGTTAGAATAATTATTGTTTTAAAATTTTATTTACTTATCTAAAATTCTACTGTTTGAGGTCTAATTTTAATGCTTTTTGTATTTTCTGATTTTTAAGAAAAAGTCTTGTGTTCTATTCTGCCACGCTCGTGGACCCACTCGTCATCGACACAGCTGTTGCAACGAGTCAGCCGCCGCCGCCATCTGGTTAGCTGCCGCGTGGCAACGTGGCCTCCTCGCCCACCCTGCCATGCCCCTGACTTTATTTCACTGACATGTGGGTCCCATGCCTGGCAGGGCCCACCTGTCAGCCACTGAACTGCAGAGCTGGGCACTGATACGTCCAAAACGTATCTACTTTCTCGAACACTTTTGCTATTGTTTCTCCTTTAATTTGTGTGTTTTGAATACAACTAACACGGACTGACGCTGTTTTTAGCAGAATTACTCTGGTGTCTCGTTTTTGTGCAGAAATTCAACTTCCAGTAAAAAATCGGGAAAAATCATGAAAAATCCTATTTCACCAGAAGACCCACGGAGCCAGAAGACCGGAGGGAGAAGTGGCTCGAGGGACCGTCACACGGTGGTGGCGCGGCCCAGCCCTGGCCGCGCCACCCCTATGTGAGGTGGCCTCAGGCCCCCTCTCGACCCTCTCTCTCGCGTACATATACCCCCTGACGACTTAAGATCGGAGAGATGGCATTTTTCCCAGATAGACTTCCGCTGCGCCGCCGCCATCAGAAACCGCGATTCGGAACCAGAAACTCCGTTCTGGCACCCTGCCGGGACGGGGATTCGGAGGAGATCTTCATCACCATCACCATCGACGCTCCTCCATCGACCATCCATGACTCCCCCATCCATGTGTGAATAATTCCCCCGCTGTAGGTGAGGGGATGGTAGGGATTGGATGAGATTGTTCATGTAATTTGATATGAGATTGATAGGGCATAGTGCTTAGTATCTTTATTTAGTGCCTATGACATTGTTGCAACTTGTTGTGCTTAATGCTTGTCACTTTGGGCCCGAGTGCCATGATTTCAGATCTGAACATGTTATTATTTCTATAATGATACTTGTTGTTTATGGTCTTACCTACAAGTTGTATACACATATTGTTGTCCGGAACCCGAGGCCCCAAAGTGACAGAAATTGGGATAACCGGAGGGGATGGCTATGATGTGAGGATCACATGTGTTCACCGAGTGCTAATGCTTTGCTCCGGTACTTTATTAAAAGGAGTACCTTAATTACCAGTAGTTTCCCTTGAGGCCCTGCTGCAACAGGCTGGTAGGACAAAAGATGTCGTGCAAGTTTCTCCTTGTGAGCACGTACGACTATATACGGAACACATGCCTATGATTGTTTGTACTAGGATGCTTTATCATTATTTATCTGCAATGCCCGTATCTCATTAATTTCATGAATTATCTTATCCATGCAACGCCCGTTATCCATCCCTATGCCTACAGTATTTGTTCCTACTGTTTACAACCGTTATTATTACTGCTGCCATTTTACTACTGATGTTACTGTTTCACTACTGTCACCACTATAAAACTGTTGCTACTGATAAACCGCTGCGAGTAAGACTGTTTCCAGGTGCAGCTGAATTGACAACTCAACTGTTAAGGCTTGCATATATTCTTTGGCTTCCCTTGTGTCGAATCAATAAATTTGGGTAATACTTCCCTCGAAGACTGTTGCGATCCCCTATACTTGTGGGTCATCAAGACTATTTTCTGGCGCCGTTGCCGGGGACCATAGCTTTATCTGTAAGTTCACTTGGTATTCATATTATTCGCTGCAATCCTTTCATCATGGGTAAACCTCGTGATGGAAAAGTTCCTATATTGCCATCCACTACAAGAAGAGGTACGACTCTCAACACCTCTGTTGCTCTTGATTCGCCATCTGTTATGAGTAAGTTGCTTACACCACCACACCCACACGCTACTGCTACTACTTCTGCTGAGATTGAAAGTGCCACTGATAATTTAGATGATGCTTCTGCTGTGCTTGATGAGAGAGGTTCACTAGGTTCCTTTTTAGAGGCTACTATTGCTAGAGCTAAGTTGGGAAACACCACTGTTACACCTGTTAGTTCACCTGAGTCTAGGGAATGTTCTAGTGATGATTATGATGATGATGCTTACATTGAGCTTAATGATGATTTTATTGCAGAAGCACATGCTGCTCGTGATGCAGGTAATGTTAAAGAGCTTCTTGCTAGACGTTCTGTTAGATATAATTTGTCTCCTGATCCTAAATTTGCTGCTTCTCCTATCAATATTAGAGACAAGGATTATGATTTCTCTTTGGATTTATCTTACATATCTATTGTTGAGAAAACTCCCTTTTGTGGTACTAAAGATGAGAGTGCTATGGAGCACATGAATGAGCTTTCTACTTTGAGTAATTTGTTTTTTGATGATATTAAGCTCCGCACTTACTTTGTTGCTAAGATTTTTCCTTTCTCGTTGAAAGATGCTGCTAAAATTTGGTTTAATAGCTTGTCTCCTGGATCTCTTACTAGTCCTATTGCCTTGGTTAATGCTTTCTTTCAGAAATATTTTCCCGCTAGTGCTCAACATGCTGCTGTGCAGAAAATCTTTGATTTTGAACAGGGAAAAGGAGAGATATTGCCTGAATCTTGGACAAGGTTTTGTTCTTTAATAAGAGCTTTGCCTAAAGAACCATTGCCTAAAAATGAACTCCTTGATATATTTTATAATGGACTAACGGATGAATCTAAGTCATATTTGGATAGTTGTGCTGGTTGTGTTTTCAGGGAAAGAACTCCGGCTGAAGCAGAGGAGTTAATGGCTAAAATAAGCCGGAATCATGATGATTGGACTTTAGTTGAGCCAACACCAGCACCAACTCCTGCGCCATCTATAGAGCCTACGCCAAAGAAAAGAGGAATGATTGAATTAAATGATGAAGTTATGAAGGAAGCTAAGAAATCTCTTAAGCCGATAGGTATTAAGGCCGAAGATGTGAAGAATTTACCTCCTTTAGAAGAATTATGTAAGCCAATCCCTAGCTCATCTACTATTGAGGTACACTCTCTCCAACGCTTTGATGAAAGAGATATTCCTTACACTAAACCTCCTGATCAATGCTTAGATGAGTTTGATAATTTTATTGTTAAGCAAGAAAATTTTAATAGAATGGTGCATAATCATCTGTTGGAGAATTCTAGAATTATTAACAAGATGCAGGATATTGTGGAGAGAACCGCCAATGATGTGAAGATACTTGCTAAACATTTTCAAATGGTTCAAACACAAATTGATCAGCTTACCAAAGTGCAGCAAGATCTGCTAGTTAATGCTGCAAGAGAGAAGCAAGCATGTGAAATATGCACAAGAAGTGGTGCTGCTACTCAAGATCCATTATATCCTGAAGGACATCCTAAGAGGGTTGAGCAAGATTCTCAACGCACTTCAAGTGATGATATTCCTCCCAAGAAGAAGAAGAAGCATAAAACAACTGCGGAATCCTCTGATGCAGGTAAAGATCCTAACAGTGTTTCTATTTCTGATGCTGAAACTGAACCAAGAAATGCTTCCGATAAAGAAGAAGATAAAGAAGAAGTTGAAGAAGAACCGGAAAAGAGTGATAAAAATGCAAAGTACACCAAAGAAGACTTCATTGCCAACAAGCATGGTAAGGAGAGGGAACCTTGGGTACAGAAGCCAATGCCTTTTCCTGGTAAGAAACACAAGTCCAAGGAAGAGGAACACTATAACAGGTTTTGTGAATGGATGAGACCTTTATTTTTGCAAATTCCTTTGACTGATGCTATTAGAATGCCTCCTTATGCAAAGTACATGAAAGATATTGTCACTAACAAAAGGAAAATTCCTAGTGAGGAAATTTCCACTCTACTTGCTAATTATTCTTTTGATGGTAAAGTTCCAGAGAAGCTTGGAGATCCAGGTATACCAACTATTCCTTGCTCCATTAAAAATAACTATGTTAGAACTACTTTATGTTATTTAGGAGCTGGAGTTAGTGTAATGCCTTTTTCCCTCTATAAGAGACTTGATTTAGAAAAATTGGTATCAACTGATATATCCTTGCAGATGGCTGATAAGTCTACTACTATTCATATTGGTATATGTGAGAATGTTCATGTTCAAGTTGCTAACAACTGTTTAATATTAACTGATTTTGTTGTGTTGGAAATGCCTGAAGATGATAATATGTCTATCATTCTTGGGAGACCTTTTCTAAACACTGCAGGGGCTGTTATTAATTGCAATCAAGGAAAAGTCACTTTTAATGTTAATGACAAAGAATATACAGTTTATTTTCCCAAGAAGATTGATAGGAGGAATGCTCTAAATTCAATCAAGCATGTTGAGACCATCAAAGTTGGCCAAATTATTTGTTCAGAGCAAAAGCCCAAGGAAGAATATCAAATTGTTATGGTTGGGACTATACCTATCAAAGTTGAGGTAACATAAGCATTAAGTGAAGTGCAAAGTTTTGCCTCATATAAAGTTAGTTTGGTAACAAGACTTGATCAACCTTGTTAGCAAAGTGAATTTATATGAACGAAACTTCGTTTTCACCGCATCCACCCCATCTCGCTTTTATTTACTTTCGTCAAATTTTATTCCTTCAGTTCAGTTGCATGATTAAGAGTATCTCAGAGCTGCTGCATGCTTAGTTTTGATTTGCTTGAAATCTTTTCATCCTCGTTTTGCCTGAGTTTTATCGATATGCCAATTTCTGAAAAATCCTCGAAAATAAAGTTTCTCGAAAAATTCCAGAAAATTCTTTATAAATTTTTATGTCAAAAATGGGGCAGAGAGACACCTGGGAGGCACCGGGTGGGGCAGCCACGCCACCTCACACACAGGTGGCGCGGCCCAGCCCTGGCCGCGCCACCCATGTGTGAGGGGGCCCCACCAGGCACCTCACTCATCTCTTCTTCCTCTGCTCTTTCTCTCTCCCGAAAAACACCGCCCCATTTGCTCAAGCTCGAGTTCTTGCTGTCCTTCACCTGGAATTTTCGATCTCCTTGTTCAGCCCAACATTTTTGCTGAAACTTGGATCATTTGTTCTCCGGTATGTGACTCCTCCACTTGTCCAAGTAGATTTTCTTTTGGTAAAGTATTTCTTGAGTATTTTAGCATTGTAGGTGACAGTATAAATGAGTATGCATGCTTGTTCTATTATTTGGAAAGATTATTTTGATGCATGATAACTCTCTAGTGATCCTCTATAGTAGTTTCCTACATTTGCTTGTATTTAAATCACTTTTTATGAGTTTGTTGAAAAATTTCAGAGAAGGAGATGGCCAACTTCACATATGGAGAAGTGTTTGAAAGTGATGCACCAAGGTCATCAAGGCCCTCAAGATCCACTGCTCAATATAGGATATCCTATAATGAGGATCTCATGTCACCGAACCCAGAAGGGGATGATGGAGATGCACATCCATCCGCCTTCCCTTGTTTTAACTTCTTGAGTGATGCAGGGATTCTTGATGATTTCTTGCTCCTTATTAACAGGGTTGGGTTGACAGATTATGTGGCAGATGAAAGAGACCAATATGCTTTGCTTACAAAGACTTTCGTTGAAAGTTTTAAATTTATTAACTCTCATTACAACCCTTCTGTTGCATTTAAGATTTATGATAAGTCTATCACCATGTCTTTGGGAAGGTTTTGTTCTATTTTAGGTATTCCCATGTTTGGAACGGCCCAGAAGATACAAAATCACCCCGCTGATTTATTGGAGCTTTACCGAGGGGTGACCAATGATGACGACCGCAATGCACAGCGTGGCAAGATAAGAAATATTCAGCTCCCAGCTATTAGATATTTTACTTACTATCTTGCAACTAGTGTACTTGGTAGAGAAAACACTAGCAATATCTCCAACTATCATTTAGCTTTTCTAGCTACCGCTCTTGATGTTGGTAGGAAGTATAACCTTGGTATTGTTATTGCTCGTCGCCTAGCCGCTAGGGGACCTATTTATGGAGGTATTATTGCCGCGCGCATTGTTGCTGAACTAGGACTTTCTATTGCTCCTAATGATGTATTGTTGGCTCCACAGAGGCTTGATCTTGCTGCTATGAAACTCCATCACTTTGTTACTGCTAACTCTTGTGCAGGGAAATTAGTTTATAGGATGTTATTCATTGATGGAGAGGAAAGGGAAATTCCCTTGCCTCAGCCTAACTTGTTCAGCATTCACGTGAAGCCATGGTCGCGCACGAAGGTGGAGTTGGACGATCAGCTTAGGCTGCTTGGTTTCAACATCCAACACGGCGTGGTGGTCCAGGAGGAAGAGGAGGAGCCGCCCTATCATTTCACCACGTACCACTCCGGGGAGTCCTCAAACTCATATCAGGACGATGGTGCTTCTTCGTCACACTATGGAGGCGCCACCTCATGGCAGAGTTGGCCGAGTTGGGATTGATCTCCACTTAGGCCAAAAGCCTAAGCTTGGGGGGAGGTACGTCGACGATTCACTCATCTACATATCATATTTTGTCGGACCTTTGTATATTCATGTTTCGCTTTCTTTACTATTCTCGTTCTTGTTTTCATTGCTTCCAAAACACAAAAAGACCAAAAATATTTCCGCTGTTTCTCTCTATTTGGTTCTTTAGTTTTCTACCTTTGGTTTGCTTTACTTGCTATTTCGGTTTGCTACTTGAAAAACCCAAAAATATTTTGCTTTGTTTGCTATCTCCTTCCGCTTTTGTTTTCAAAAATCGAAAACACAAAAATATTTGTTGTTCTTCTTTGGTTTTGTAAAGTTTGTTGCAGAGTTCAGTCTCCCGTTACTCCATTGGAGCTTGGTATTCACTTTATATTATTCAAGCCACACAAGTGAAGAGCAATAATGACGACATATGACAATCCGGGATGTGGTAAGAGGCTGGTATGAACTCTATTTGTTTTCATTTTTGTACATATACTTATCTATGTGGACATGCTTAGTCGGTTCATGTAAGGTATATGTCATCTAATGGATGCTTTGTAGTTCTTGCTTTCATATGATTAGTTTCAATCTTCTATTAGCCTGTAGCATGTCATGTAGACGCTTGCATGCATTGTTTTATTCACAGTATGGTATGATTTTATGGTATCCACCTCTGAAAGCTCCATTTGAATCGACTTGGCACATGCTAAAGCATGCATATGACTGAACAAAAAGTCAATTAAGCCTCGATGATCTAAATTGCCTCAGAGTTCTTGTATCATTTTTATGCCTATATTAATTTTGTTTTGTCGCAAGCATGATTATGACAGTTTTTGCTCTCTCGATTGTCGCTTCCCAGTCTTTTGCTAGCCTTCACTTGTACTGAGTATGAGCTCTACTCGTGCATCCAATTACCAAAAACCAAGTCTCCCAAAGAGTCCACTATAAATTCCTATGCATGGTATTTGTAAGCCATTCCAAGTAAATTTTCATGTGCTACCTTTCAAAATTTTCAACTACTTCTTATTTTGTGCCACTGTTTTTAGCTCATGGGGACGTAGTGGTTGGAATTGCTATCTTCCATATTAAATTAAGTACCCCTCGACTAGGCAGCTTCATCTGCTCGTCATTAATTTTGCAAGGGAGCTGGTCAGACCATTATAATCTTAATTCTTAAAGAAAGAAAAAAAGGGCACTCCTCCAAAGGATTGTGAAAGTTGGTGGGCACCCGATGGAATCGGTTAGCCAAGGTTTGAGAAAGGAAAAAGGTGGGGAGGAGTGCCAAAGCTTTATAAAAGAGCACCAATGTGCCAAATTTCAAAGAATTCGGAACCGCTCTCACTTGTTTATTATGGAAGATAGTAAGTCCTCATTGCTAGTCGTTGACATAGAACAACCACCTCTCAAAAGAAACTTTTATCTCTGTTTTGCAAATAAAAAGCTCTAGCACATGTTAAATCACTGCTTCCCTCTGCGAAGGGCCATTCGTTTACTTTTATGTTGAGTCACCATCTTCTAACTTTAAGCACTTCTTAAGAGCATAGCTGTTATTCTTAGTGTAATGTGCTTGTCCCAGAACACGGTTAATTGTGGTATAACTTTGATGCTTGTATCTCTGATATTTTTACTTCTAGTCTTCCCTTGGACTTCAGAGGTGCCTCAGCATTTATGTTTTGCTCTACAAATAAAGGCAAGTGGGATACCATTCTCTCATATCATTTATGCATATTACAATCTTGTAGCTTCTCATGCACATGTTACTTGTTATTAGTGCATTGGCACTCTCTCATAGCTTGCTTAACTATGAGGTGACATTAGTTGCATATTTCTTATTATGAATTGCCTGAGTATTTGATCACATAGTTAGTATATATACATCATATGAGCAAATGTGTTCGTGAAAGTTTCTTTTATCGCTCTCAGTTGTTAACTGAATTGCTTGAGGACAAGCAAATAGCTAAGCTTGGGGGGAGTTGATACGTCCAAAACGTATCTACTTTCTCGAACACTGTTGCTATTGTTTCTCCTTTAATTTGTGTGTTTTGAATACAACTAACACGGACTGACGCTGTTTTCAGCAGAATTACTCTAGTGTCTCGTTTTTGTGCAGAAATTCAACTTCCAGTAAAAATTCGGGAAAAATCATGAAAAATCCTATTTCACCAGAAGACCCACGGAGCCAGAAGACCGGAGGGAGAAGTGGCTCAAGGGACCGCCACACGGTGGTGGCGTGGCCCAGCCCTGGCCGCGCCACCCCTATGTGAGGTGGCCTCAGGCCCCCTCTCGACCCTCTCTCTCGCGTACATATACCCCCTGACGACTTAAGATCGGAGAGACGACGTTTTTCCCAGATAGACTTCCGCTGCGCCGCCGCCATCAGAAACCGCGATTCGGAACCAGAAACTCCGTTCTGGCACCCTGCCGGGACGGGGATTCGGACGAGATCTTCATCACCATCACCATCGACGCTCCTCCATCGACCATCCATGACTCCCCCATCCATGTGTGAGTAATTCCCCCGCTGTAGGTGAGGGGATGGTAGGGATTGGATGAGATTGTTCATGTAATTTGATATGAGATTGATAGGGCATAGTGCTTAGTATCTTTATTTAGTGCCTATGACATTGTTGCAACTTGTTGTGCTTAATGCTTGTCACTTTGGGCCCGAGTGCCATGATTTCAGATCTGAACATGTTATTATTTCTATGATGATACTTGTTGTTTATGGTCTTACCTACAAGTTGTATACACATATTGTTGTCCGGAACCCGAGGCCCCAAAGTGACAGAAATTGGGATAACCGGAGGGGATGGCTATGATGTGAGGATCACATGTGTTCACCGAGTGCTAATGCTTTGCTCCGGTACTTTATTAAAATGAGTACCTTAATTACCAGTAGTTTCCCTTGAGGCCCTGCTGCAACAGGCTGGTAGGACAAAAGATGTCGTGCAAGTTTCTTCTTGTGAGCACGTACGACTATATACGGAACACATGCCTATGATTATTTGTACTAGGATGCTTTATCATTATTTATCTGCAATGCCCGTATCTCATTGATTTCATGAATTATCTTATCCATGCAACGCCCGTTATCCATCCCTATGCCTACAGTATTTGTTCATACTGTTTACAACCGTTATTATTACTGCTGTCATTTTACTACTGTTATTACTGTTTCACTACTGTCACCACTATAAAACTGTTGCTACTGATAAACCGCTGCGAGTAAGACTGTTTCCAGGTGCAGCTGAATTGACAACTCAACTGTTAAGGCTTGCATATATTCTTTGGCTCCCCTTGTGTCGAATCAATAAATTTGGGTAATACTTCCCTCGAAGACTGTTGCGATCCCCTATACTTGTGGGTCATCAGGCACGTAATAAGGGGATCCCCTTCCCTCTTGCCTTGCCTCCACTCCCCTGGCCCCACTGTTACCATCATTTCTCCCAAATCCTCTCGCGAGCGCTGCAGAAAACCGTCCCCTAGCAGCTCCGGCGACGAAATCCCCTGCGCGGCGCCGTAATCCTGTCCCCGGAGAAGACCGTCCTCTCTCCTCCGCTGCAGGTAGGCTGGTAAGTGCCGCTCGATTCCTAGTCCCCGGAGAAGATCGTCCGCTCTCCTCTCGCTTCCAAGTGAACCTTGCCGGCGTTCTTCCTAGATCGCCGGCGGTGGGCCTCGAGCACGTACGGTGATTTTAAGTCGCCTCCCTTTTTTTCTTCGCTCCGTCGCGTACTAGATCTACGGGCATCTCCACTCGCCCAGTAATGCGTGGCCCACTATCAGCGGCACGACCGTCGCTTCGTCGTCTCCACTCGTCTCGTCTCCCGCGCCCAGTAATGGCGGGGCAGTGAGCCGTCGCGTCGCAGCACACGTCGGCGGGAAATGAATGCCATGTCGCGCGCTTCCCGCCCCTTCTCCTTCATTTTCCCGCCCCGTTCCCGGCTATAAATACCTCGTCGCCTCGACGGTAGGTTCACATCCTCCAACCGCCGGTAGAAAATGCCTCGCCATCTCTTGACAACCTACGCCATGCTCCCTCGAGGTGGTTCCGGCGCGCCACCAGCACCGCCACCGCCGCCGCCGCCGCAGGACCCAGCTCCGCCGCAGGGCGAGGAGGAGGAGGACTCCGACGACGAGGAGTTCCTCGCTGAGCTGCCGACGGACGCAGAGGCGGAGGAGGCCACCGCGGAACAGAGAGCGATCGTAGCGTCGTTCGAGACGCAGCGCCGCGACCGGGCGGCGCAGGAGCTCATGGCCGCCGAGAGGAGGGCGGCAGCGGCAAGGCTGGCGGAGGACCATACTGCCGCCCGCGCCGACGCCCACCGCCGCAACATCGAAGCGGCGAGGGCTGCGATGGCGGAGGATGAGAGACGCCTCTTCCAGGCGGACGTGGTCGTAGGGCTCGCGAAGGTGGCGGCGGAGCGCCAGCGCCGCGAGCATCAGTACCCTCTCCCCTCCTTCAACGCATCGGCGCAGCGAGCGCAGGAGCGCCGCACCTTCATCTCATCCCTCGAGGAGGCCGAGCGCGACCGCAGCCAGCGCGCGGAGGAGGAGAACCGTCGCCGCCGCGGGATGGTTTCCGGCCGCCTGTCCGATGACGGAGCTGGGCCGTCCAACGATTCACCGCCAGCACCATCGGCCACATCGGTGAACTACGCCACCGGCGAGGACTCCGACGAAGACCACCTCTTTTAGTCTATTTCATATTTCGCCGTATTTTGTAAAAACCATCTAAATTTCAATGAAATTCATGTAGTATGCTGAATTATGTCGAGTTTAAATTTTGGGATGGGCGGCACGGCTGGGGAACCTCTGTACGCACTCTATTGGGTAGTTGTCGCTAGATATAGTAGTACATTTCACTTCATACTGGATATGGAATGACGTACTGTCATTGTAAATTGTAGTAGCACATACTGCTAATTATAGCATAGTTTATTATTCCAAAGAAATAGATGCCTGCACTAAATATGTGCCCATTTCTTTCAGAAAAGCTTGCAAGTCTCCAGATGGACCCAACGATTGACCATATCGCCACTAAGGTGCAGGTTATACAAATTTCTATTTCTGGCAATTGTGTTTTTAGGTGCTACACAACATTGTAATAAGCACAATCTCTATTTTTAGGCTCATGCTGGTACTACCCCGAAGAACCGTTCTGTCGAATATTTCAAGCAAAATAACATCGAGTATGCTTATGCTATCAAGAAATGCAAGAAAGGCACAACCAATAGTGATTTCTCTGTCTCTTCATATCAAGGACCTGATCCAGATAGTGATAGTGATAGTGATAGTGAGCCAGTCAAGTTATGTAGAATCACATCGGGCCCACTCTCATCCTATCGTGGCCCTGCAAGAGCGCCTGAGACTATCGTCATTCACAGAGGTGTGAGTCTGACTAACATGGGTCTGATGATCTTTTAATACATTCTTATGGAGATAAAGATCACTAAGTAGTGCATTTCTTTCTAGGTCCCAAGATAACTGGTGACTTGGAATTTGACAAGCACTGTGTGTTTGCAAGCAATATCAATCTCACTGGTCGCCAGATTGCCGATCTCAATGCAATGGTTGCTAAACTGAGGCCAACAGTTCCATACTATATCTGTGAGATGAAGAAGTCACATGTCCTTCGTGGGAAGGCAAAAATGGTAATCTGCTAGACTCTTTTAATCTTCTTATGCATATGAATCTGTGTTCAAAAACTGACTGTATTCTTGTACTCCAGTACTTTTCAGCAAAGTACAGCAATGCCCACCTCGCCCGCTATCTTCCATGCACCATTCCAACATATTGCGGTGGGCAAGATGGTTTCTATAATGTAAGCTTCACCCATCAGGGCAGCGGTGTTGCCCAGATGACAGCAAACTGGCCTAAGGTTCTCCAGAAAGCGTCGATAGAAGAAGGGAATGTGTGCATCTTCACCTTCTTGAATGTGGGGCAGGAGGCTATGTCTGTCCATGTTGAAAAAATGTAGCATATATATGTTGCGCAGTTGCTATCAGTTAGTTAATTATGTTATTATATTATTGTGTCACCTGGTAGTCTAAACCATATGCAAATATGTTGCGCAGGCTATGATTACTTACATTCTTCTCTGCATGCTTATACTCTATTTACTAAAACCATCTTGTTATGATGAAGTGCCTTAACTCGTACATGATTTTGTGAATTGAATTGTTTGTATTAACTGATTGCAACGTGTTGTGCTTTCTGTGATGCACTGATGGTCAATATGTCTTTAAATTAAGCTTAGTTGTATTCAAACGGAAACAAAATTGTCTGGTCCAGCGGCTAGACGGACTAGATAGATGGCATCCAAAATCTAGATAAGAGAATGCACAGCGTAATAGCATATAGAATGACATGTCATACAAGTTTTACAACTCAAGCCTTAATATATAGCATAAACCAGCCGATCAGAATTAGTACTAAACCCTTAATATCTGGCATACAAAGCCTTAATATCTGGCATACAAAGCCTTAATATCTGGCATACAAGTTGAGTTGGTGCAGATGCATACACCACCAGATTAGTAGTTCAAGTTATCACTTAACTGGCTTACCTATCGGCACATTACTCATCAGATGGATCAACAGTACTTCCTCATCTGGTTCAAGCTCGAACACAGCCATGTCATCAACAGACATGCGTGAGGTGGTCACAAGCGTGCTCCAGTTAGTTGTAATCTGGGCACGACCATCGTTGCCCATCCGAAGCTTGACGTAATGCACATCCTGCTCAGTTTCACCTTCAGGTGCATACGGGTCATCGGCGCAGGCTGGCACCATAATATCTCCTGCTTCCAGGTACTGCTTGAGATAGAGCTGGCTGTACGGCTTCGAAAATACCTGGTATGATAGTATAGATACTAGGGTGTCATGCAGTTGAGCAAACACGTTAGTATTCACTGTGCACAATGAAATCTTACCATCTTTGACTTCCCTTTAGCTGTCAGAGACTTCTTGACAGAGCAGACATACAAAGGGATCACCGGATTATCACTATCAAGCCTCCGTGAGAGCAATTTGAGAAGGCCAATCCTTACATAAGACATTGGTACATCATTTCCGTAAACGATGTTATTTAGCTCCCAAGGTGCTAGGTCAAGAGCCCCCCCCCCTTTTATACCCCTAACGATGGGACCTACATGAATTATTTCATGAATGAGATATATGTCCTATCTCTCAAATTCTATAACCAGACATGTATAAGTTATTACCTTCATCTGTCAGCGCCGGTCCTAGATGGGTGTGGTACTGGTAAGTCCTGGGACTGTGCCCAATCACACAGTTCTCATCGTCGGAGGGACAGTCGTAGCATGCTTCATGACGTTGCATTGTAACCTGTAATTGTGTGAGGGACCGTTCATTATCATTTTAAAACAGGAACATGAGCAATTTAAAAGCTCCACCAAGATCACGTCCTAACTATCACTAGTGGAAAAACGGGCTTCCATTCGTCCCATTTGTCCCGAACTAAATTCGATCCGCGGCTAAAGGGTCCATCAGTCCCGGTTCATTTGAAAATGTGGGACCAATGACCCGTTCAATCGAACCGACCACTTCGCGCCAGTTATCGATCGACGACGCTTCGGATATCGATCGACATTCCGAGCGACGACGCTTCGTAGTCGCGCGCTGTGATCGGGAACCGGCGCCGGCGACCTTGAAACTCGCGTGCATTCACATCAACGCCGGCATGCTCCTCTCATCTTCCCTCTTTCACTATATAAAGCACTCATATTTGATCATCTTCTCCCCCCAAAACATGTCCCTAGCCTCTTCTTCCCCAAAACCTCTCGCACACATCACCACATACCACCGGCGCCCGCGAGCTCTCTCTCCCTCGACGACAATGGAGGAGCAACTTTGGCCCCGGACTCGGATCTACTACGTGGTCATCGAAGAGATGAACTTCACCATCACGGAGACTCTCCGTGCTTCGAGGGTGGAGAAGTGGATCCGCTTGGTCAAGCGTCGGTACCTCGACGACGCACCGGTCAAGTGCGTGGGCTTGGACTGTGAGTTCACCGTCCTTCAACTCTCGGTGGCGTCCGAGATATTGGTCTTTCAAATTTGCAAGGCCAATGGCGTGCCGCAACTACTCAAGGACTTCTTGAAGGACACCACCATCAAGTTTTGTGGTGCGGCTATCAACAACGATCTGCGCAAGCTAAGGCCATACGGAATTGTTATTCCGTCCGCGTATGATCTTCAACAAGTTGTCCCAAACCCCACTAGCAAGCTAACGCCGAGTCTCTATGATTTGGCCAATGCTACTATTGGGACACATCTTGAGAAGAAGAAGAGGGACAACGACAAGAAGAAGAAGGACAAGAAGAAGAAGGAGAAGAAGTACAAGAAGAAGGGAGAAGAAGAAGAAGAAGAAGATGATGAAGAAGATGAACTAATTTTTGGTTGGGAAAAAGTTCCATTGAGCTTCAACCAACTAAAATATGCCGCTTTAGACGCTCGCCTAGGCTTTGAGATAGCTAGGAGATTCTGGAAGCTAAAGGGCTACAATAGCCATGTTGATCGTCTTAACCTTAATAATTAGGTGGATGATTATGTATGGAAAAATGTTGGATGAGCTTGCTTGGAAAATGTACTCCAATTTTTTGATTTTATTTGTATTTCTTTTGCTCACTTTTGAAATCTAGGTCAAACTCACGTTTGATATAGAAATAACCAATAGCATGGCTAAGCTTTCAATTATAATATGTAAACTAGAACATCATTTTAAACCCAATAGCTTTACATAGCTTCCAATAGCAATTAAAAAGCTCCACCACGAGCATGTCCTAACTATGTATGATCATTGCAAACTGACCTCCATTTCAAAAGCATGTGGAAAAACTTGGTCAAACTAACGGTGCCGTAAGCTCCCAAAAGCATGCCAAATTTGTGAAGAGTGTGCCTATGAATACTTGGCAATGTTGTGTCCGAGATACAACACAATTTAAACCGGAATAAGAGCACCCATTCAATCATTTTAAATATTTTGGCAACAAACCGAACCGAACAAAGACTAAAATACAATAGGTAACCAATGTTTTGGCAGGGCATGCAAGTTTGGGCAACATACATAGCAACCATATGGTTCTGATTATAGAACAATCAAGCAGGCTCAGTGACCATATGAACCACTCCTTTTGCGAAATATTGATTACGAAATTACTGAACTATCATTACAGAAGTAGAAATATTTTTGGAACATTCCCCTTGAACTAGTGCCGCCCCTTGAACTAGTACTAGATCTGAGCATTGGGCAGGAAAACCCTACACTTACCTTGAGAAGGGATTCCTGCGTGCAGAACGCCGTGGAGGTCGAACGCCACCACCCGGCCGGCGTTGGTTCGAGCTGTCGCTGTGGGCGGGGCGGCCAACCCCCAGCAGCCGCTGGTTTGGGAGGAAGGAGACTGGAAATGGAAATGTGATTTAGGGTTGAGGTCGCCAGGGGTAGAGGTATATAGTACTTTACCCCATAAAGCAATCCCAGTCTAACTGACAGTGGACCCAGAAAAATGAAGTAAAAGCCTAAGTAGATCAACATGGACAACTGTTATTTTTTTTGGGCACGGGGCAGATTAAGGCTGCTACGCGTCTTCCTCCCCTGTCTCACTCCCCACTTCACAGTCCCAACCCTAAGCTCGCCGTAGCTCATGGCACCACCGCCGCCGACGCTCCAATATCAAGCCCCCATCCGGCAGGCAATGACTTGCCTTGTCAAAGCCGGTGTGCAGGTGCCAATAGCGGTTGTCATGAACTTCCCCAAGTTGGCGTTCTCGGCGGGGGCGTTGCTGGCGGGGAGGAGGGTTTCCCCAAGGTCTAGATGCTCACCGGCTCTGTCTGAGGTAAGGGCTATGAAGCTGAAGTGGGGTAAGCTGGGGAAGCGTGGTCGTCGGCCATTCACCGGCTTCCCGGCGTCGAAGACCAACAAGAACTTGCGGCGGGCGAGGAAGCGGGCCATATCGAGTTCTACGATATGGCGTGTTTATGCGCCGTCGGCGAACCACAACTACACAGATCTATCATTGCGACTGCGGTTCACCAGGAAATACGACCCCTATGAAGAGCTGTCGTACTACTCGTTTGAAGAATGCCTCGCGGCGGCGCTGCTGGTCAGGTTCAACCAGATGCTTTTCCGCCAGAAGCGTGGAAAGCCCTCCTCCCCCAAGGGCGAGCGCAGCCGCTCGAGGAAGGGGAAGCCACGACGTGCATGCTGAATGGAGAGAAGCAGCAGGAGTTCGGCGGGAAGAGAAATCGTTCAGTTCCGGTTAATTTAGCAATGAACTTTAGCCCTTTGCAGCATTTTGGTATGCCAACTTCGAAGAAGGCTGCTCTCCCCTAGTTTCTTCAGTTAAGTATAGTTAGTGTTAGACTAACTCTGAAGAATAGCTTTTGTATAGACAAGGCTAAAGCCGTCTTTTGTGTTACTAACTAGCTTCTGTAAGTTTGAAGCGACCAAATATTATGAACTTTCAGATTTAGTGTTTCTCCTTTAATTTCAGATCTGAAATCTACATTTATTGTTCTTCAATTATGAGATTCGCATTTACAGAGATGAATTCGGTGAAAATTAACATAAGAAGAAACTAGATGTTCATGAGGTTCCGCCACCAAGTCCACAGGAACGGCCACCGCCGCCGTCGCCATTACAGACAGCTAGCCGATCTCCTCTGAGATTGCCGCGCTTCCATTGGTGCCGTCGCCATTAGAGACATTAGAGGGAGCGATTCTAGATCTCCTATCTGGGGAGCTCAGATCTGTGGGGGAAGGGAGGAGCCGGAACTGTGACCTGGGGAGCCCTTGCCACTATGTGGGAGATCCTAGCACCAGGGTGGTGTCAGCGACGGGGAGCTCGATTCCGGCGAAGCGACGGCGAGCTCAATTCCGGCGTAGCGACGGCGACGGGTCGACGGCGAGCTGGGCCGGCGGACAGAACAGGGGAGGACGACAGAACAGGGAAGAAGACGGTGGCAACGGAACTCTAACGCTGACAAAGTCAAGTTCTGTTAGAATAATGGGTAAACCTGACATGGTGGGCTCAGCAAGCGGCAGCGGAACGGGAATTATGAGTTCAAACGTTTTCTCCCCAATTCAAACACTACAATTCGGTCTCAAACAAATTTCACCAAAAAAGACCCTCTGAGCTATTTGTTAAGGGCTTTTGGGCCCCCAGGGTGATTGTAGCGAACTAAGGCACCTGTGAGCCTGTGCCAAGGAACTTGGTGACCGCAAACTGAATCGCCCTCAACAGAGGAAAGGGGATCGGAGGTCAGTTATGCGCCGCCGCCTGCCGTGTGACGAAACAGGCTTTCACCCCGCTTTATAAATAAAGCAACCACAATCATATAAAGTTCAAGTACCCAACATAGCAAAGGAGAAAAAATATTCGCTGGGGCCACAGCACAGACAAGCCTAACAAGAGGTAAAAGTAAGATACAGCTCTCACGTAATGTGTAGAGCAACTCAACGGCTGGACTGCGTAGATAAATGGCGTGCCGCCAATAGAAGATCCTCCAGCATGCTGTCCAGCCATTCCCTGTCCCGCTGCCTACAGAGCGGATTCCACTGCTGCAAAAAGGCCAAAAAATTGAACACAGAGTCAGATGCCCGCCTTAAAAAGATATGCTCAATCACCATCTTATTACGAATAGTCCATAAGGACCAAGACATCGCGACAAACACGAGCCAGAAGAGGCGCCTCCTCCCACCGGTACGGTTTGCACGCACCTCCAGGAATTCGCCAAGGTCAAAGGCCTGCAACTCAGGACCTAAGGCCTCGGCAACGAAACTCCATAGGAAGCGGGCAGCAGGACAGGTAAAAATAATGTGATGAGTCGTCTCCGGGACGTCGCAAAGGGGACACTGGCCATTACCTGGCCCATGACGTTTTGCAACCTCCACCGCAGTGGGGAGGCGATCCTGAAGCAACTGCCACACAAATATCTTGGTTTTAAGGGGAAGTGGGGCCTTCCACAATGGGGACGTCCACGTCAGGACAGGCCCTCTACATAGGGCCCGATATGCGGACTTAACCGTGAATATCCCCGAAGGAGACAAGTGCCACGAAACGCTGTCTGAGGAGACCGAGAGAGAGTCAGGAAGTCTAGCACGTAGCGCTTCCCACGCAATAGTTTCGTCCGGGCCAAAGACCCGGCGGAACGGAATATCCCACTATTCCTGTTAGTGGGAGCGTTAACGGCTGCCCACCCATTGCCCGCCCGGGTCTGTTAGTCAAATGAAAATTTACTATCTATCTGTATATATAGGTCAGCTTAGTGGTCGTCCGTCTGCCCGCTAGCATCCCACCATCCTTGAATAGCGACCGGTCAGCAGACGGAGCACTGAACAGCCAGCGGCCAGCTGATGGAGTGCTGAACTGATATAGTTGGAATCCAGTTTTCGATTATACAAACAAATTGCATGAATGAGTACTATGATTTAGCTCCCTTCTAAAGAATACATGAAAAAAAATCAAAACAAAACATTACAATAACAAATCCGAACATGCATAGAACCCCTAGAGATCCCTCGATCAGCTCCGGCCGGCGCCCCTCAACAAGATCACCGGCCGCCTCCCGTGGACAAGATCACCGGCAGCCGCCCTGGACAAATCGTCGGCCGCCTCCTGTGGATAAGATCGCCGGCCACCACCCTGGACAAATCACCGGCAGCCGCCCCTAGACGAGCTCGCCAGCCGCCACCCCTGGACGAGCTCGAGGGCCGCCGCCTCTGCACGAGCTCCCCGGCCGCTGCCCTGCACGAGCTCACGGGCCGCCGCCCTACACGAGCTCCCCGGCCGCCGCCCTACACGAGCTCCTGCTCGTCGTCGGCCCTAGTACCTCAGCTGTTGCTAGCGCCAGCACCTCATCGGTCGCCAGGAGCTTGGTGACGGTGACGGACACTGGAACCTACAGTACCCCGCCCACCTCGAAGCTCGACACATGTTGTTGCATCCCTGTGAAACAATACCACAAAATCAAGGAACTTAATAAGGTATACATTCTGAATCTCCTTACTCACTCAGGTAAATTGACCCATTTGTATTTGAGTAGTTCTTGAGGTTAGTTGTCAACTAATGCTGCAGTTTAGATCTGTCATGTAAATTGGACAGCAATAACTTGGTGAATTCTGGGAGCATATGTTCCAGTAGCAATTCTATAGAAAAACCAAGAAGATATGGCATAGTTCCAGTACTAAAGATGCAAACTGCCGCAACTAACTCATGAGTGATGACAGATGCACATCAATTGCAACTAGAACTAACTGATGAGTGATGACACATGTACAAAATCAGGTAAAACTCTCTGAAATGACCAGTATCATCCATCTGACATATGGACAAAATCAGACAATAATCTTATATGAAATGATCAGCATCATCCATCTGACTTATGCATAACAGACATAGAAAGTCATATAGTCATGGTAATCTGAGAGTCGTTCTTGATATACTGAAACAAATTGAGCTGAGAATGCCATAGTTAGATGCTCATTGAAGTTCAGACTAGCTAGCTATGTTACATACCTTGTAACATAGTTAAAAAATATTTTTAACAGTAGCATATGGATTTCTTTAACAATGAATTAATAGCAAGAAGGGTAGCCTGATCAATCACCACATCTTGTATCCATAGAGTCCTTTCAAATCGTTGCTTCCAAGGTCAACTACTACCAGTTGACACACTCAAGAAATCCATTCACAAGAAATACTCAGAGTACATTATGTACCTTCTTCCGGCTCCGCAGTGACGTGAAGATCTGGCTGCTGCCCTACTCCTCTCCACGGAAATCTCCGAACTCCTGCAGCTCCAATCACTCATGAGGTGTGCTTGTTTGGGAAAATGATCATGCAACATGTACAAATCAAAATATGTCACATGATACATATTTATGAAATAGGGTAGACGCTGAACTGAAAAACTCAAAAAGAACAAACTGCCCCATCGGACGGATATTGCAATGTTTAAGTTGTGTACCACTGCGCCCTGCCTCTGCTCGCTGCGCATTGAGCAGCAGTGCAGAAAATTCAGTAGATTCACTCGAGTGTTAACTTCTAATTGTACAAATATTCATCGTTACTCTGCAACTTATAATCATTTCTGGGCGTTTTGGGGCAGTAGCAAGAGCAACACAACAGAACTATACAGACACAGAGGCTAGTGTGTGCTCTGCATCATGTTCTAATTACTATTATCCTATATATTTGAGGATTGAATTCTCAACTTCTGTTCACAAGCAAACTTTTAGTTTCAAGTATAAATAGTGCTCCTAATTCTGGAACTTCGAATCTGAACTAAATCCTAGTAAATCAAGAACTCAATCCTCATGAATCCTAGAGTAGGTCATGGGTTCGGCGTACCTTCTTCCCGACGAACCTGGCGGCGGTGGAGGACACTCTTGCCAGTCGGGTCTCCCCTCCGTGGCTCGGATCTTGGGCGCCCCATCTCCGGCGTGCAGCAGCTTCCTCGACCACGACCGATATTGAACTCCATGGCGGCGACGGGGTCGTTGACCTTGACGACGGCGGGGTCAGTGACCTTGAGGGCTGGAGCAGGGGAACGAAGAGGGGGAGCAGGACAACGGAGGTGGGAGCAGGGAACGGAGCGGCGACGACTGGGAGAGTCCTCCGGGCATGGCGCCGGCCGCCATCGCCATGGAAAGATGTCGATCCTAGCGCTAGCGGTGGTGGCGGCGGTAGCGAGCAGGCCGCTACTTTCCGTGGAGAATTTTATCGATCTAGTGGGTGTTCGTTTGGCGAAAAAAATCTAACGGGACGCTGTGGGCTGCCCGTTGCCGTTTACAGGAATATATCCCACAACCTATGACCAGCCGTGGCCACACGCCGCCTGCCGTGTGCCGAGCTCCCTCCTCGTGCCATCGCCGTTTACGTCGGAGGCCTCGAATGAGGATCGAGAGGTGCTCTAGCAGAGGCGCCGCCCAATTAAGCAGCTCCCTGTTTGGGAGCTGCGGTCTCCCCCCAATCGAACAAGCAGCTTCTTTCCAAGCTGCAACCAGCATTCGAAGCAATCAAGCGGCTCCTCTCCGAGCCGCAGTCAGCGTTCGAACCGGCTCCCTTTCTATATCGCAATCCCTCCCGGATTACAATCAAAGTCCTCTATCCTTTTTATTCAGATGTTTTCCGTCGTGTCGATAGATTTTTCAGTATTTAAACGAGAGTTTCCTTTGGTGGCAGGAACCTAGCAGTATTAGAGGAGACCACCAGCTCTCTTCCCAGGCGACCTGCTGCCAGACCGGCCTCGGCAAATCCTCCCTCGACATGGTGAGTTCGTCCTCCTGTTCCCTTTTCCCTTTAGGTAGATCCTCTTACAACATCACCGCAAAAAAAATCAAGGAATAATAAAAAGTAGGAACCATGATCAGAATTCGTGGTCAAAATTTGACCTTCTTGGTGGGGAAAATAACAAAATTGCGTCAGCCTCTTGAAACTGCATTTTTCCATTAGAAAGTACATAAAAATAAAATTTTACATTCTTTCGTGGATAAGTACTCCCTCTGTCCGGAATTAGATGTCCCAGATTTGTCTAGATTCACATGTATTTATTTACTAAACCTCATCTAAATACAAGCGTATCTAGACAAATCTGCCACAAGTAATTTGGTACGAAGGGAGTACAAAAGTTGTAGAATCAAAATTGCATCTTTCTGTGTGGAAGTATTGAAGTTCTATAATCCAAATTTTGTCTTTCCGTGGAAAACGATGACTTTTAACCTTTGTCTATGGAAAATATTTAAATTACACCTGTGATGTGATGAGCCAGTAAGAAATCAACTAATCAAAATTGTGTCTTTCCGTGGAAAACTATAATTTTTAAACCTTTGTCTATGGAAAATATTTAAATTGCACCTGTGATGAGACTAAGAATTCAACTCTGATTTGTTTCCATATCAAATGTAGGACAATGAAGTTGATAGGCTCAGTATTTATTTTCTAACAGGCATTTAAATACATGCGTATCTAGACAAATCTGTGACAAGTAATTTGGTATGAAGGGAGTACAAAATTGTTGAATCAAAATTGCATCTTTCTGTGTGGAAGTATAAAAGTTCTATAATCAAAATTGTGTCTTTCCATGGAAAACTATGACTTTTAACCTTTGTCTATGGAAAATATTTAAATTAAACCTGTGATGAGACAGTAAGAAATCAACTAATCAAAATTGTGTCTTTCCGTGGAAAACTATAATTTTTTAACCATTGTCTGCGGAAAGTATTTAAATTACGCCTGTGATGAGACTAAGAATTCAACTCTGATTTGTTTCCATATCAAATGTAGGACAATGAAGTTGATAGGCTCAGCATGTTGCCCGATGACATTTTACTCAACATTGTCGAGCGACTTGATATCACTGCCGTAGCACAAACTGCCATCCTCTCCAGACGTTGGAAGCAGATCCCTGCTATGCTCTCAAAAATTATAATAACGGTTTGTTCTTTTGAGCCCAAGCACGGAAGGAGAAAATTAACTTCACATGATATAGTTCAGGCCAACACCACCATGCTGAAAGCAACCAGGAGTATACTGGAAAGAAGGACTGGAAGTCTACACACCATTCACCGAATGTCCATGGAATTCTATTTGGGAGATGACTCCATCTTCATTGGCCAGGCTGTTGCCAACACCATAGCAACACAAAAGGTTGCTTCAGTTGGTTTTATAATCTTAACGGAATTGGGTATAAATTGTACCTCTGATGACCTCCTCATTTATGGGAAGCAGTTCATGTCATTCTTTGATTCGTGTCCAAATGCATTTGGTGATCTTGCACACCTTAGGCTGGAGAATTTGAGGTTAGACGAATCATGCTTCCCCAAAATTTTTGGTGTATGCAAGCAACTGGAGTTCCTCCACCTCTTCCAGTGTGACACGGGGCATCTGTCTTTGCTGGAAGTGGAACACCCGCAACTCAGTGAACTAGTGATTTCCTGTAGTGGTCTTCAGAGGGTTGATCTGAAGTGGGTACCAAAGCTCACCCTAGTGAAATTTAATGGGTTTATATCAAAAGGTGACCCCTTCTCTTTGGGCTATGTCCCACTGCTCCAGAATGTGAGCATTATTAATACTGGTCTTTCTGGGTACAAGATGCTCAAGCTAAGTGAATTGCTTGGTAAAACTGCCATAAGCAACCTGCATTTGAACTTCAAATGTGAAAAGGTTAGTGAAGGTCCTTAGTGTTGTCAGAATGATATTTGTCCTGGAGAGGTTGTAGTCATTCATTTTTGGTTTTAATAATTCTGCATTATCCCCTCTTGCAGATTTGGGTCAAACCAGAAGGTCGAAGGCAATTGTTACCGGTGTTCCACAAACTAAGTCTTGTGAATTTGTTTAACATTTCTGAAGAATGCGACCTGACTTGGACAATGTTCATACTCCAAGGTGCACCCACTCTTAAGAAACTATGCATCATGGTAAATCTTGAACTGATTCTTAATTTCTCATTTTTGTTCCACCTCATGCTGAATATGCAAAGCAAATTGTCTCTTTTTTATTCAAACTTTCCGTGACCAGTTAAGAGTTTTTTACCTGATGATTGAATGCAGGTGCGGGATCATTTATGTGAAATGATAAAGGGGAAGCGGAGGTACATGTATGAGTTTAGCAAGGAGAAGGACAAAGGACTAGACTGGAGGCCATCTGCCCCTGATTTCAAGCACCATAATCTTGCTGAGCTCAGGATCTATGGGTTTCAAGCAGAAGACAAATTCCTGAGGTATGCCAGAAATGTCATGGAGGCAGCGGTGAACCTGGAGGGTGTATACCTGCATAAGAATCCAGGTTGTGAGCATTGCAAGCGCAGGCTTCAATATGAGTGGACGTCAATAGAGATGTTGTTGATTAGAGACAAAATCATCGAGGGGATTTCGTCACATGTCGGGATTCACTTTCCAAGTGCAAGTGCAGGCTTCGATATGAGTGGACGTGGATGGAGTGCTATTTATTAGAGACAAAATCAACAAGGGATCTGGTAACATCTCGGGATTCCCTTCCCGAGGGCGAGAATATTCTTAGACGAAATAATGCACTCTGCTACTATTCTACACATTGATTGATTGTTGTTAATGAACCTTTCCAGTTAAGTTTATTTTGAGATGCTACTGAGTTGAGTAGGATAAGGATTCGATAAGGAGTGCCCTCAACATAGAGTATTTTAGCAAATGGAAATTTCCGTTGTTTTTTTGTTGTGAAATGGATTGTACCACTGTTTTCTTTTTTTTGAAACGGAGGCAAAAACTTAGCCTCATTCTATTAGATGAGTTTACAAGAAAAGCATGGTTCAACCCAACACAAAAACCTATTCTTCTCGGTATGATACTATCCAACTTTTTTTGCATCTGCTAACACCTACAAACCGTCTCAATTTTGATCCTATTGAGGACTACAAAAGGAGAACTTTTGTTGTGGAAAACTCTAGCGTTCCTCTTGTTCCAGAGAACGTTGCAGAGCGTGTTAGAGCAACTCTAGCAGAGCACGTTGGGGCCCTTATAAAAGATTAAAGGACTACCCGAGTTGCTTAGAGCATCTCCACAGGTGTCCTCAAAGTTGTAGCCGGCAGGAGTGTCGGCCGGACCATTTTGAGAGCGCCAGCAGGCCCTCTCTTGAAATTGGAGTTGGAGCATCCCACATCGGCGTTTCCAAAACTCCGGCCCAAAATTTTACAAAATATTTTAAAACCATCAATTCATTGAAATTTTAAAAGATTTGGATGGTTTTTACATGAAATTTAACTAAAATGTACAAGAAACTAGTCCTAGCCGCCGTCGTCCGAACCGCTATTGATGGCATCCTCCTAGAACTCCTTCTTCACCTCCTTTTTCACCTCTGGCATGTCGTCCTTGTCCTTAGTGAGGTCAACAGGTTGCCGCTCTCCTCCGTCGACCATAGGAAGGCCGTCATCTCGTCCATCGGCTGGGCCTCAAAGAACGACCTCGCCTGTAGAAGATGGAGGCCTGGCTCATCCCCAGGATTGCCGGGGTGACACGCCGCGCATCCTGCAGCGCTATTTCCTTCACCCACCATGGCCTCTCGTCCTCTAACGCCGGCGCTTCATGCGGTTGTGAACTCGTGGCTTCTTTGTTTGAACATTGCAAAAGCCGCGAGGCTGATCCGCATTGGCGATACCTATCCACCCACCCTCTCCGCCACCGCCCAAGCAAAAAATCACCGTGACGCGATGGCTACACCTCTGGAAAAGGAGGGGAATTCTAGCAATACTAAGAAAATGGAGGAGGGGCGGTTTTACTGCTTGCCTCGGCGGCAACTGTCGCTTGGCTTGCGCGCATCGGCGGCGGGCGAGAGGTACCGGGAGCCGGAAGCGGCTCTCCGCCGTCTTCGGGAAGCAAGCGAGCATATTGCGTGGCGTCACCAGGTGGAGCCTGACGGGGGCTCCTATACTCCACCCTGTTGGAGCGGGGGAGACGCCGCACACCCTTAATGGCCCGGCCAACGAAACTTATATCGTCATCCTCGTTATCGTCTTCCTCCCTCGACCGCCGCCATCAGCCTGGATGCCCCGACTCCGATCCGGACCACCCGCGGCGAGCGCTCACTGGCGGCCGACGAGCTCGTCCTCGCCCAGTTCCTCGAGGCTCGACCTTCCTTCTATCCCCCCTTCGGTCGCCTCCGTCTCCGGCACCGACGAGCTCCCCACCCCCACCCCCAAACCTTAAGACCCCGGCCCCCACCCCAAACCCTAAGATCCTAGGCTTGCTTCGCCGACTCTACCGCGGCCAGCCGCGGCATCGGCGGTTTGTGGCGCCGCCTCTTCGTTGCATCGCTTCCATCTCCGGCGCTGGTGAGAACGACAACGACGGGAGATCGACGGGAGACCACGACGCCTTCCAATACATGCTACATGGGCCGGCCCATACCCACCCAGGGGTGTGCAGCGCGGCGTATACTCCACCCTGGGTGGAGTATAGGAATCGCCAGCCTGACCCCGACGGCTGACGCCACGAGGAAGAAGACGAGTAGACGATGGGCTGAGCCCACATGAGTCTTACCTTCCGGAGGCCCGGCCCGTTAAGCCACGAAGCCCATATATAACTAGCAGAGGAACGCTTCCGTTATCCTGAACAAATCGTTTCGTTATCCGCTGCGTCTTCTCTGCGAGCGAGTGAGGAAGAGGATGGCTGGAATGGCGGCGCTGCAGGGGGCCATGGGGGCGCTCTCCATCTCGGCGCCCGGCGCCACGGCGAGCACCAGCGCCTTCTGGGGCAACCCTCTCGCCATCTACTCCGCCGCGCCGTCCGGGGTAATCGATTCCTGCCGCCTCCGCCTTTTACCTTCCTTAATTCCCCTCTTTCTGTCAGCCGGAGAAGCTGCCTTGCATTTTATTTTTGCGAAAACAATGTTACCTTGCATTGGGGTTTAAAATTCTAGAGCTCGATATAAATGTAGCATGGCGAGGGTCAGGTGATGTCTATTCTTGTGGTGTGCTCTGTTTAAGAGAGCACCAGGTGATGTCTATTCGTATCCGTTCACAGTTGCTGCTATCCAACAATCATACCTTCAGTGATTCAGTCTTCTGTCGAAATTTATGTGGGGATGCACTGAGTGGGACTTGGAAATGTTGGAGCTCTCAGACTTGAGTATGTATTGTACTGTGCAAAACTGTGTTTTCTCCCAATCTTACATGTCCCACCGGCCACTGTGCCCGTAGATTAAGTTTCAGGTTAGTTTATACCTGCACTTTATTTGTTGAGCCAGATATGCTGAGGCACTTAAACGGTGTGTCTGCAGTTCACTGCAGTCCAAGGACAGGAATGGTTCTTTAGATTTATTGTGCGATTGACCTTCATGTTCGTTTCTGCTATTGTATTCTCTTCTGCTAACTATTTACTGGACTGGTTTTTGTTCTAACCTGCTGGCTGCTAGAAACATGTTATCACATCTGACTTGATAGAAACAATTTCATTATATCAATCACAAATGGTGGAAATTAACGATGTCTTATATCAAAATGATTGACACACTCGTAGTATATTGTAGAGATATTCCTCTTTTTATTGTAGGAATTCATCTAGTATAAGCATAGCACCGTTTATACTTTATTTGACCCACACTGGAACTGTATGTACTGAACCCATGCTGCCGTGGCTATGTTCTCTTCAGTGTGTCTTGCCTCTTGAACATGGCCTACTTTACCCTCTTCAAGCGATAATTTTGCTCATATCTAATTTCTAACAAATACAAAGTATAAACTATAAACCAGAATATAGCTAACTGAGAAGGGTGAAAAGAAAATAGTGAGACCAGACAATTGCTGCTAACCGAAGTGATACCGACAGAGGTTTGGTACTCGTGTGATTATGCATACAACATATTATCATAAAAAGGAAAGGAAAAATCCTGTACTAAGAAGTAAGGCGTGACCCTACGGTTTCATAAATGAAACATCGTGACCTCTGTGTCAGTTTAGCAACATAATTGATAAATGTGTCATCTTTTTGTTCTTTGAAGCGAACCATTATATTTTTCGTATGGAACTCTGACAAGCTCTACATAAATTTGATATGCAGGTCAGATTTATGGTCAAGACAAGCCCGATTGAGATGAGGGTGAGTACCAATCTGGGATCAACATTTCACACTTTGTTAGCTACTGTTAAATGTCAAAAAATCATTTCCCACTGCAGCTTAAGCGATGGGAACGGAAGAAGTGCAAGCCAAACAGTCTTCCTATGCTGCACAAGATGCACGTTAGGGTCGGCGATACAGTGCAGGTCATTGCAGGCCGTGAGAAAGGTAAGGTTGGGGAAGTTGTACGGCTTTACAAGCACAACAGCACTGTCATAGTGAAGGACCTGAACTTGAAATCGAAGCACAAGAAAGGAACAGACGATGAACCGGGTGAAATTGTCGTGGTCAGTAAATATTTCTGTTGAGATTTCTTTTCATGCCTTCTGCCTTGCAAAGACACATATACTCCTGCCAAGAGCATAGTTCAGTGCCATAAGTATTACTATCTCCTGACGAGACATGTAATATCCTTTTGACCAGATCGAAGGCCCCATTCATAGCTCGAACATGATGCTTTACTCAAAGGAGAAGAATGTGACGAGTAGGGTTGGACACAAACTCCTCGAGAACGGCACCAAGGTTCGCTACCTGAAGAAGACCGGCGAAGTAATTGACAGCGTTGAGAACTGGGTGAAGGTCTTCAAGGAAGGAGATTCAGAGTAGCTGCCTTAGCACGTAAATGCCACTGCGCATACTCTGAGCTCTGCTTGTATTATTATTTTTAGCTTCAGAGTCTTTCTTGTAAATTACTACTACAAAGTTGTCACCGTTTTTGCAAGCATGACATGTTGGTCCTGTTACCAGCTGGAATGGCTCTAATATTTTTCGATCTTTGGCATAGATCATAATGTACTGTCCAGGTCACCTGTTTTGCTAGTAAGCAGCCTACTGCCGTCTTATTACATTCGAGTGCCCCCTAGCAGTGTAAACAGTGACCACAAAGTATCAAACATATGGACCAACACCATCAATTCAGCAGCAACGTCCAGCTTTTTCCAGTGTCGCAAGTGATCAAATTGACAGCCTTGCAGTTGTAGTCGTCCAGCCATGTCTTCGCGACTAAGCCTCCCTGCTCACAATCATGATCCATGTCGCTCCATCTTCAGGTTTTTTCCTTATCTTGGCTTTTCTACAACATTAGCCCACCATTCAATCATATTGCGAGCTTTGTATATAACTGTTGCCGGATCGTCAGGGAAACGGTTGAAACAAGCATCATTTCTAACTTTCCAGATTGACCAGCAAACTGCTGCTCCCCCATTGAGCACAAGTTTGGGCTGGGAAACAGAGAAGTAATCTGTCCATCCCCCACCAGATTCTCTGCATGCACCCTCAGATTCTCCAACATGCAGTCCCGAGGCTGAAGAATTCATTATAGGTCAGATTTGTCATTTGCCATTGTTTCTGCAGCCTGATGAAAGGCGTTTCCTTGAATGAACCCTTGATCATCAGGCTGCATGTTTTAACTGTCATTCCAGGACTCTCTGCATAATTGTGATCATCCTCTTGCCTAGTTGATGACACAACCATCTTTTTTTTTTGCAAAGATGACACAACCATCTTTGCTAGCTCAAACATAATACTGAGCATGATTTATTGGTTCGTTCGTCCAAATTCCTTAAACCAATACCTTTCCATAAGAATCCATCATTTCTACCCATTATTATAGCCTCAAAGCCATTTCTTTAGTCGGTAAAAGTTATCCCGTACAAATCTTCATAGATATGCTTTTTATTACTTATATTTTATTTTTTACTTTGATTCTTTCAGCAGCAAAAAGATGTTGAAGACTGCAATTGTCAATTATTGAACATACCCTCAAGCCTGAAGGAACGAGTTAAATCGTCAGGTATGTTGGCGTTGTAGTCTTCAACACCACCCACGCGCGATAAATGGTGGTGTTGGAATCTGCCACGCCATCGGCCTATGGTCAAAAGATGACGTGCGCATGACACGCCACAATTTATTTGACGCATCACGTCGTGGCTGTTCCAAAGTCTGTCGGTGCCGTGTTAGACTTTAGGACGACCATGATGTGATGCGTCATCTTTGACGGACTTTGAGACAAGGGTTTGTCTATGTGTCAAGTCGTCTGAGAAATAGTTATTTCTCAGTCACTCATAAAAGTGCAACCGTAGTTTAAAGAAAAGTGCAACCGCAATGAGTTGCACTTTTCTAACAGAAAAGTGCAATTGCACTTTTCTACGAGAAAATTGCAACTGATGCGTATTTTTTAGGGTGACTGAGAAATAACAATTTCTCACTCGCCTGTTACTTAGCAAATCCGTTGAGACAAAGTCTGTCGGTGCGTGTTGGCCATGGCGGGCAAGGGGTTGTCACATGGGCCAACCTCTGCGTGGGACTCCCTCCGTCTCCATGCCAAAGCCCAGTGCCTCCTCTTCATCTTCGAGGTCGACCACATCACGTTGTCCAACTTCCGCGGTTTTGGCACAACCTGGGCGCGTCAGTCCTTGCCTAGTATTACTTTTCGGGAGCCTAAGCCGGAACCCAAGACGGAACCACCATTGCCTCCTCGCGGGCAGCTATCCCTCGGTCGGGGGCTAAAGAAAAGGCACGAAGTTTGAGCCCAAGCCAGAGTCAATGCCACCGCCGCCCACGCCAGAGCCTTGGGGCCGAGGTTCACCCTCCTACTAGTTCTGCGTCGTCCCAAGGACGAGGAAATGGGCTAAGGCTCTCGCCGCCCTCCAGTTGTCGGCGGGTGAGTTCGGTATCATCAGGGCAGACGACAGTGGCTTGGACTACATCGCCTTCTACCGCTACGGGCGCCACTAGATTAGGACTTTTTATTTGAAATTTTATTCAGATCTATAAAATATTCTAATTTGAATAAAATTTTATTTTAAATTTTGACTAAAACAATTTTAAATTTTCCACACTGTTTTGAAAAGTTAAACGCTAGTGACAGAAATTATGTGAACTTTTTTAGCCGGATCAACCGACTCATGAGGTGTACCGCGCCACGCCACGCATACACATTTCTTGTGGCGTGGCAAAATCCCACGCCGCAGGTACACCCTAGTGGGCCCTGTTCGGTTTGATGGGGATCAAACGGGTTTAATGTGTATTAAAGGGAATTAGATCTCATCTAAATTAAAATCTCCCCTAATCCTCTCCAAACCACACTTCGATCGCCTCCCCAAGTGAATTAACCGAACAAACCAGTAGCGTGTCAAAATCCTACGCCAGCATTAGAAATAACAACGATGCCTTATGGGCTATTTGGTTGAGCTTATTTAGCCTATTTAGGTGCTTTTGGCTTTGACTTTTCGCTTTGGTCTAGACATTGTTGTATGATAGTATAATATAAACTAAAAGCCAAAATCAAAAGCACTTCTTTAGATGCTTTTGTGGCTTATAAACCAAAAGCCAAAAGCTAAATTTAAGCCCACCTATTTAGTGGCTTGGAAAGTCAAGCCATTGCACGATGGTAAGACACACTACCGTTCTCTATTTTTTTACTGCATGGACTGATCCCCTAGCGCCTCTGGTCTCCCTCATTTCGCTTTTGTCGGGAGTTGTTAGCATAAAACCACAACATTGAAGGCTAAATTTTAGAAAATCATGATTTTACGTTTCAATCGCAAAAAAAATGACTTTTTGGGAAATTATTCGCAATTCGCTCTGATTTGGAATTGATACCAAATTGACACGGAAACTGACAAGATGGGCCCATCTATAATGCTGATGTGGCAAAAAAAAAAAATTATATGCTGAGCTAGACATGGCCCCACATGTCAATCCAATGAAAAATCTTAAATATCTAAAAAATAGAAAATAATGCCCTAGACTGACAGATGGCCCACATGTCAGCCCAATAAAAATAAATAATACAATAAGAGCTGGCAGGGCATCCCCCCCACCGCCGCTGGCACGTCCTCGCCACCGGTCTTCGGCACCGTCGCCACCAGCTCCACCCGTCGCCCCCAGTCACCAGGTCCTCTGTCCTCGCCCGCCCTCGCCGTCGACCTAGACCAAGATGGGAATGCCCAGGAACGCGACGCTGCCCCCCCCCCCCCCGTCTTCTCCAAGTCCGGCGAGGAAGGCAGCCTTCAATTCGCCTTCCTCCGCACCGGTAGCCGCAGTCGCCGGCAACCAAGCTCGCTGGAGAGCGTAGGAGGCTACCCTGGAGATGCTGGAGACGCGCTGGGCGTCGAGTTCGGAACGGTGTAGGGATGGTGCGAGCCTGTCGCCCTAGTCTCTGGAGGCGGCAGCCGACGGCGGGGAGGGCGTGGGGAGCGCACGGGCGACGCGGGCATGGCGTGGGCCTGCCGCGGCAGGGAGGCCGGCGACGGTGGGATGGCCGGCGGTGGGGTGGATGTTGGGGATGTTGACTTTTTTTAGAAGATTTTTTTATTAGATTGTTTAATGGGTCTGGCAAGTGGGTCCCTATAAATTTTTTATGCCAACTCAGCACTTACAGGTAGATCTCACCCATCAAATTCGGTGTCAATTCGTATTCTATTCAAAATCAATGTGAATTGCGAATAATTTTTCAAAAAATCATGATTTTTTGTGATTAAAATGTAAAATCGTAGTTTTTCAAAATTTAGCCTCGTGCTACTCCTTTGCCGGCGAAGCGACGGACCCAGGGTGCATTGCATGGTGACGCGCGCCACCACCGGAAGGGTGGTGACACGACGACCGGTCCTTTCTGGACACTGACCGAGCTAGCTAGTGTCGGCTACTCCTCAATAATACTGGAGTACTAGCATTTGTCTGTTTCCACATGAGTAAGCACAACAGTATCCTAACTGTCCTTCCCACGAAGCCGGCCGGTGATGTGCACCAAGTACTAAGTGTAGAAATAGCGCTCCCGTCACCGTCCAGCCAAAGGAAGCGCGCGCCGGTGCGCGAGATCGGGGGAGATGGGCAGCGTCGGCGGTGGCTCGCCGGAACAGGGCCGGCATGTTGATGCCGCTTCGCCGGTGTGCGTGACGGGCGCCACCGGCTACGTCGGCTCGTGGCTCGTCCGCACCCTGCTGCGGCGGGGCCGCCGCGTCAACGCCACGGCGAGGGACCCAGGTACGCCCAGATCGATCGATCTCTTTCTCGACGATTGTTGGCTAGCTAGCTGATCGAGGTGGTGTGCTCCGTCTCCGTGTTGGCAGCCAAGGCGTGGCGCATGCTGTCGGCGGTGGAGGGGAAGGAGCGGCTCAGGGTGTTTCGGGTGGACATGGCCGAGGAAGGTAGCTTCGACGCCGCCCTCAGCGGCTGCGCCGCGCTCCTCCACGTCGCCGCCTCCATGGACCTCCACCTATCCCCCGACCAGCACGATGACGGTAAAGCCGCGCGCGCGCAGTGTTGACTTTCTGTAACTCAGCTGTCGATGTAAACGTTCTCCGATCAAGCTCAACGCGCAGATCACTCTACTTACTGAGCTAAATCTCGATCTAGTGCTCTAGCTAGACACCATTGACCAAGGGTAATTAGTGCGTCTTTACTAGTAGTGCGTGTTTGTCGGATCTAGTAGTTTTGACATTGTCCTGGCTGCCACTCACATGATTCACATCACGGTACTGTTCGAGTTCTGATCACTGATCATGTGTACTTCATGAAGAGGAGCGCGTGAGGTCGCAGGTGCTGGAGCCGGCGACAAGGGGCACCATCAACGTGCTGCGGTCCTGCGTCCGCGCCGGGACCGTCCGCCGGGTCGTCTTCACCTCCTCCGTCAGCACCTTGTCAGCGGCGGCGCCCACGACCGGCGGCGCACAGCCGGCGGTCGTCGACGAGTCGTGCCTCCGAGACCTCGACGACGTCTGGGCCACCAAACCCGTCGGCTGGGTACGCGAAAACGCCACAGGCCCAAGCACAACCAGTACATTTCTCTGAAGTTCACCTGCTCTTCGCTCTGACACAATGCAACTGCAGACCTACATCCTGTCGAAGCGGCTGGCGGAGGAGGCGGCGTTCGCGTTCGCGCGGGAGAACGGCATCCACTTCGTCTCTGCCGTCCTGCCCACCGTCGCCGGCCCGTTCCTGACGCCGGCCGTGCCCACCAGCGTGCAGCTCCTCCTGTCCCCCGCGACAGGTGACCCGAAGCTGCGCGCGCTGCTGGCGTCGGTGCACGCGAGGTTCGGGTGCGTGCCGCTGGCGCACGTCCAGGACGCCTGCGACGCGCACGTCTTCCTCATGGACGCGCCGGCCGCGCACGGGCGGTACCTGTGCGCCGGGGGGAGCCGCCAGATGGCCCAGATCGCCCGGCTCCTCTCGTCGCACTACCGCCCGTTCAAGCCTGCAGAATGGCAAGCGAGCTATCATTTTCAGGTGTTTTCAGTTCTTTTTCGTGATCTGATTCTTGGGAACATTTGATGCAGGTCGAGTGACGATTTCGATGGTTGGAGCCCGTCCGTGGTGTCGTCCAAGAGGCTGCTCGATCTGGGGTTCAGGTTCCAGCACGACGTGGAGGATATCTTCAGGGACATTGTTGCTCAGTGTGTTGACCATGGGTTCTTGGAGCAGACTAATGGTGGCTGTAATTAAATTATGGGGTTTTAGCATCACTCAGATAGGGCTGCTTCGGCTGGAATCTGGGATGAGAATGAGATGTACTAGTACATCCCTGTGAGTTGGAAGGCTCGATCATTTGTGGACTGTATTTGTGTCAAATTGAGAATTTTGTTCATAAGGAGAATGCAAGAAACATGGGGGAGGTACTCTGCTAGAGGAGGTGGCGGCGAGGAAGGAGTCGAGCTCGGATGAAGGTGTTGCAGGTGGGTGCGACGTCGCGCTGTAGTGTAAATCCTTCATCTTAGGTTCTACGACTCCTGTCTGGATGCCATAAGTTTCGTACGAATTCAGATTGAAATTTGAAATATAAAGTTTCAAGAATTATCGCGATCTCCGAATGTTACTTCAATCGACACTACAATAATTTTATTAAAAATAGCCATATCATCAAAGCATTTTTCCCAGTAATGCATATGGATTTTACATTTCCCAACAAAATATTAAAAAAACACTGCTACTTAAAATTAAAAATATTTGATCAAATTTATGACCAGAACTTCATGTACTTATGGATTGGAGAAAGTACCTTGAAAAGCCCTATTGGTCAACCGGATGGTAGATTAGCTTGAAAAACACTGCTACGTTTCTTCCATTCACTCCCTATCTTTTCTCACATGGATGTGTTGCCGCCTGCCCTCTTCTTCACCTGTAAGCAAGGTTTTCAGTATTGGGATACTAGGTAGTATCGTTTCCTTGTCAGCAGTATCATATCGCAGAATCGTATCATAGTATCGTGATACTATGGATTTTTTTATTTTTAACAAAATATATGTATAGATTAATAATATACCTAAAAACATAGATAAATTTAATTTTTAATTTGAATTTTAAGCATATCCTATGTCTTTCATAGAGACTAATCATATAAATGATGCATTTATATAATATATAAATATGGGCTAACTCATCCAAATAATACAAAAACATAGCTAATTATGAATCATATGCTTGAAAACTAATACACACAACTAGCTAGTTGACTCCTTTCTCGATCGAATAAACTCATTTTTTACATCCATCTTAACCAAACTAACGGACGTTGTATTGTTTAGATATTTAATGAGTCTTAATACTCCCTCCGACTCATATTACTCTTCATCACTACGGGTGTATCTAAACACTAAAATGTGTCTACATACATCTATATTAGTGAAGAGTATTATGGGTCGGAGGGAGTACTATAAATCCACCTTTAATCCTGAGCTTTCCATGTCGTATTGTTCTTATTTTTATCATAGGTGTGGGATCGTATGATGTCATTTTTATATTGGAATACAAAAAATACTATGATATGTATCGGAATATGAGTAAGATATTACTAAATTAAGATACCATCACGATACGTATCGATTGGCTATAGTAATATTATAAAATCGTAAGATAATGAGATACGTACCTGCAAGCCTAATCATGGATGTCCGCCCACCGTGCTGGCCAACCAGACAACCCACACCCTCGCCCATTCGGGATACATTGTGCGCGCCCCGTGCAGGTCAAGTCCGCTGTGAGCCTGTGACCGGTGTGGCTTTAGCCGACGCCGGCCCCTGCCTCGCCTTCGACCGTCTCCCTGCCTCCTCTCCATCATGACCACCATGGATGGCAAATCACTCCATGCTTCCGTACTCAAAGAACATGACGCCTTGCAAGTCGATTTTTTTACAAATGTAACCCTCTGTCGAATGTAATTGTTCAAAATGACCCTCTCCAAATTTTATTGCCAAAACTGGCCTGGCGGGAGGTGGAAAAAGTGACACGTGTCACTTTCCGCCAACTCAGATGGCGGGAAGTACTTCCCGCCAACCCAGGTGGCGGGAAGTCTCTTGCTTCGACACATGGCAGAATCACAACCACAGCCGGCTCAGCGGCAAACGACTTCCCGCCAGCTGGGTTGGCGGAAGGTTACTTCCCGCCATCTGGATTGGCGGGAAGACACGTGTCACTTTTTCCACTTCCCGCCAGGCCAGTTTTGGCAATAAAATTTGGAGAGGGTCATTTTGAACAATCATGTTGAGCAGAGGTCCATATTTGTAAAAAAAATCCTTGCAAGTCGATTGGTACGGGCTTCATTTGATCTGGCTTCAATGTACCTATGCTGCACATAATTTGTGGCGAGCAAGTTCCAATCAGCAATGGCGGTGACTATAGTCTTTTTCGTATTTTGAGGATTTTGTCGATGTTAGGAGTAAATAGCACCCGCAGTCACTAAACTTGTCTCGTATGTGCAGTTAAGTCACATATGTTATAAAATGGACTAACCGATCACAAAACTTGTCAAACGGGTGCATCGAAGGTCACAAAACGGTTTCTTGCCCGGTTTTTAAAAAAACCGGACACGTGCATGTCACGTGCAGTCATTAAGACTTGTTTTTGTGCACTTAGCCCCTGTCCAAAAATAGAAGTAGTCTTTTGTAAAATTGCCTCATTTAAGTTGGAGCCGGCCTACCGATTCAGAAATCGACTCTGTATCTGGCAGGTCATTGCAAAAATCAGTTTTGAATCTGGTACTCTATAATATAATGCTATTTGAATCTGGTACATGCTATTTTGAATCAGTTTTGGGAATCCTATTTGGAATCAGTTTCATGATATTTGGTACTCTGTAATGCAATGATATTTGGAATCTGGAAGGATATATGCTAAGTTTTTGAATCAGTTTCGAATCTGGCAGGATACGTTTGCATCCATGTTTGAAAATGATATAAAATGACCAGAAATGGCACCAAATGACATCAACTTATAATTGCGGTGACCCAGCATACAATTGCATATTATAGTATGCAAGTCGTTGATATAACACTTGCGGAACAACCCTCCACAAGAATTACATCCCTCAGAGTGGTACAACAGAAATATTGTGGGTCCAAATACAAACTAATAGTATTATTGTTACAAACCAAAGTCGTGCTGAGAAAGAAATGCTCCCCACAAGAAAATATCTCAAGTGCTTAGTGTTTATACAACAAAACATGAGAAGCTCCCCATAGGAGAACATCTCAAGTTCTTAGTGTTTATACAACAAAACGAGAGAAGATCCAAATAATTAAACACTCAAAGAACTCAACAGATTATTTATAGACTACAACTGCTTGGTTCCTCGATCTCGAGACTATACTACTAGTTAGGTTGATCTTCACTCTGACTCCTCATCGGAAGCGACTCCATAGCGGATGATGCAGTCCACGCCTTCAACTCCACGCGAGAGATCTGGCTCCTCATAGAAAATGTCTTCTTGGCTTTCGATGGCATTCAGTGTTGCATCATCTAAGTCTTCACAGTCTAGCAAGGGTTTAAGAGAGTGGGGTGAGTAACAAGCATTACCCAGCAAGTTTCTTTAAAAAGAAGTTGTGTGATATGCACTAGCTACAGCCACTGACCCAAAAGAGTCATAGGCTAATGCAAGGTTTTATCAAAGGTTTCTTAAAAGATTGCTTTTAGCTTTTGAAAACTATACCCAACAGCCAACACAGGGTACTAGTGCCTTGAGAGCACCTTTGTTGCAGCGTTCGCAGCTCCTTCCCGGAACAAGGGGTAACATGTCATATCTTTTTACACTCTACAAAGGTGTGTCCTTCCAAAAGAGATCAAAGCCTTGCTACACAACCGGGCATACTTTCCCGTCCACACTTCCTTGGTGTAGGGCCCAGTCATTGATCCAAGCCATTCACCGTCCTTCTCTGCACAACGCATGCCCACCCAATTCATGCAAGCAGAGTACCCCTGATATTCACCCCTACCGATGAAGTACCTAGGCAGCCCCTTGCAGACCATCATAGACACCAGAGACCGTGGGCACTAAGGGATCCCACCCATGGGCATGTAGTCTCGCAAGACCTACAGCGTACGGTGGCTGGCTGTCCGTTGACATGCGAACAGAAGAAGATACAGATAACTTTTCCGTCCCATTCCAGGTCTCCTGAACGACACGGTTTTTACGGTGCAAGAATAATTGCGGCATTGGTTATTAACTCCTAGGGTTTACTTTTCCATGCAAGTGGAACCTCCACCACAACCATCTTACTGTGGTTCCACCTGCCAGCTGCTAGTGCATGTTAGACACCCAGTTGGGAACCCCAAGAGAAAGGTATGATGAGCACAGCAGCAAGTCTTCCCTCAGTATGAAACCGAGGTTTATCGAACTAGTAGGAGAAAGAAACAACTTCTGAAGGTTGGTGCTCGCTGGCTTGGCGACAGCTCCAGACAATTTATATATGGCGCCTTATCTGGGATGTAGCTTTGCACCAGCAGCAACATGGAACCTGCACACAACACAACCAAAGTACTTTGCCCCAACTTACAGTGAGGTTGTCAATCTCACCGGTTTGCTATAAATAAAGGATTAAATATATCATGTGGTAAAAGATAGTTGTTGCGAGAAAGTAAATAACGCGTGTAAAAGTAAAATGGTAATAAGAATATAAAAGAATGGACTAGGGTCCATAGTTCACTAGAGGTGTCTCTCCATAAAGATAAATAACATGCTGGGTAAACAAATTACAGTTGGGCAATTGACGGAATAAAGAAAGCATGCACATGTCATGAGGATCACTATGAGATTCACTTGGGCATTATAACATAATACATAGACCGTAATCCAACCGCATCTATGACTAATAATCCACCCGCTGGATATCATCCGAACAACTATTGGGTATTAAGTTGCAAGCAACAGATTATCGCCTTAAGCAAAGTGTGTAAAGTAAACAATACAAATGTCCTTGGACACAAGATTGTTGTTTTCTTCCTAGTAGCAACAGCACATCTACAACTTTAGAGGTTGTTGTCACTCCCCCAAGTTACTAGAGGCATGCACCCACTATCGAGAATAAATACTCCCTCTTGGAGTCACTAGCATCTACTCGGCCAAGATATCTACTAGCAATGGAGAGCATGCAAGATCATAAACAACATAGAGATGATAAATCAATAAATCAACTTGACATAGTACTCAATATTCATCGGATCCCAACAAATACAACATATACAATTACATAACGATGATCTTGATCATGATAGGCAGCTCATAAGATCTAAATATGAAGCACATGGAGGAGAAGACATCCATCTAGCTACTGCTATGGACATGTAGTCCAAGGTAGACTACTCACACATCACTCCGGAGGCAGGCATGGTGATGAAGAAGGCCTTTGGTGGTGATTCCCCTCTCCGGCAGGGTGCTGGGAAGAGCTTCTGGACCCTCCCGATCTCGCATCGACGACGGCGGTGGCTTGCAGTATGTTTTCTGGAAAATTGATCGGGTTCCTTAGGGTTTTCTGACCGAGGAGAATATATAGGCGGAAGGGCGATGTCAGGGGGTAGACCAGGGGTCCACACCACCTGGTGGCGCGGGCCAGGGGTAGGCCGTGCCACCCCATGGTGCGTCTGCCCTCTGGCCCCCTCCGTCTTTGCTTTGGACTCCGTATCATGTCGGGAAAAATAGGAACTTTGGCTTTTGTTTCGTCCAATTCCGAGAATATTTTATGTGTAACTTTTCTAAAACGCAAAAACGGCAGAAAACATGGAACTGGCACTGTGGCATCTCGTTAATAGGTTAGTTCCGAAAAATGCATAAAAACGCCACGAAGTGTAATAAAACACAAAGCAAATGGTGCATAAACAAGCATGGAGCATCAAAAAAATTATAGATATGTTTAAGACGTATCACCACTCGGGTCGATAACCACTAGTCATATTATTATGAAAAAATAGGTTTTCGAACTCTTTTGATAAGTTAGAGTTATAAGTCAGCACTTTGCAAATAGTTTCCAAATCAGTGCAACCAAGAGATATGAGCAAGATAAACTTGCCTTGTGACTGAAAGGTAGTGGAGTCAGATACTTGGCGATGCTCCTGATCTCCTGGTTCTACAAAATACCATCATTGTCTTGTAAGGACATTGTTTAAAGAAGCAAATGGATGCTATGTGCAATAATATGCAATGCATAGTGATTCGTTTACTTTATTTACTTATTTATGTGTTTTACCCAAGACTTTGCATTTTTGGTGTGTTTGCCCAAGACTTTGCATTTTAAGAACTCAAGTCATGTATTATAGCAATTTAAAATCAGAAAGCAATATTTGAATTTATTTGAATAGATAAAGATTGGTTCAATTAAGAAAAGATTTAAACTTTATTTTTTTAATTTTATATAAAAAATAATTAATGCTTTGAAAATGGAAATTAAAGAATTTCCAAGTTTGAAGATTATATGAAAAAGTCAAATAATAAACATATTTTAAATCAGATATGGAATTGATTACATTAAAAGAAAAGGCTTAATTCTGATTTATATATCAAATAGTTTTGACTTTATTTTAATTTGAAATTGCTTTCTATTCTGAATTTGGAATTGAATTTGCAATTCAAAACTGAATTTGGGCTAAAGCCCATTGGGTTCAGCCCAACCCACTCAGGCTGGACCAAAACCCTAGCCGACCTGCTGGGTCGGTCAAACCGACCCAGACAGTCAGCTCAGCTGCCCCCTCTCTCCCCGCGCTCACTCTCCTGAACCCAAGTCACCTCCGTTGTTGCCCGGTGATTCTGGCCATCTTCGGCGACTTCCGCCACCGCCATCTGGGGCAAACGATGCATCCCAATGGCCTATGCCTCCTTCACCAAATGGATTTGATGGACGCCACATCTCCGACGAGATCCCTTGCCATCCCTGGCTCAGGCTCCGTCGGCTCCGATCGCCTCCACGCTCGATGCTGTGGTGGTTCTTCTCGCGGTACTTGTAGTGTGCTCTACGGTGGTTGCGGTGGCTGAGCGACACAGGTGGAAGCGTCCCCGGTGGAGACTTCCTCAGGCCGCGCCTGGTCGGCCGCGCAAGCACTGCCTTGCCATGCCGGCTAGGTATGCACCTGGGCGCTTGGTAAGTGATTCTTTTTTTCCCCTCTCCTTCCTTCTTCTCCTCCATGGCCGCAGTCACTGGCCATTCCGGCCATGACTTGCTGTGCCAAGCACACTGGCCTAGCTCTGTGGTGTTGTTAGCCAGTGTGTGTTTGATGATGGTATTCAGTTAGCTGCTACTTGAAAGAGCATCTTCTAGCAAAATGTATTTTTGGGTGTTTGTTGTCAATACTCAGGTATCTAACCTGTTGTCTCAGTCTAATTTTCATTATAGGTGGAAATCTGAAGATTGCCTGCTGCTGACGTTTCTACGCCGGAGACTCCGGATTTGCTTCCCCGGAGACTCCGGTGTTCACACACCGGAATCTTTGGTCAGGGTCCGGAGACTCCGGCCTAAGACTCCGGGGTCGTTTTTCGTCGGGTGTCGCTCTCCCCAGATATGGGGGCGGAGACTTTGGGCGGAAACTTCGACGGAAGTTTGTCTCCGGCCCGGAGACTCCGGTCTTGGCGACTGACCCCGGAGACTCCGGGCTCTGCACCCCGAAGACTCCGGCCTAAAAGAACTGCAACGGCTAGTCCTTGTCATGGACTATAAAAAGCCTTCTTCCACCTCTAGCAAAGACTGCGGCTCACACTCTCTCACCTCCATTGTTTCAAAGCTCCAAAGCCCTAGATCTCTCTCCCTAGCCAATAGAACTAAAAACCCTTTTGGGATTTGAGGGAGAAGACCTAGATCTACACTTCCACCAAGGCGATTTGATTTTCCCCCTCTCTTTGTTGAGGGGCTTGTTACTTGTGTGATTCATTGGATTTCTAGCTGGAAGAAGCCGTCCCCCAAGCTTGACTTTATGTGTAAGAGCTTGGTGGGCCTATTGGGAGCCTCCAATTGAGTTGTGGAGCTTGCCCCAATACTTTGTGTAAAGGTGTCGTGCCGCCTTCAAGGGCATCGCTTAGTGGAGCGTGGACTCGCCTTTGTGGCTTGTTCACCGGAGAATAGGGTGAGCCTTTGTGGCGTTGGTGGCCTTTGTGGCACCACACCTCTCCAACGTAGACGTACTTCCCGTAACAAGGAAGGAACTACGGGAATACATCCTCGTGTCTTCGTGTCTCCATTGCGGTGACCTCTATCCTTTACTCGTACCTTTACTTATATTGTTATTGCTAGCTTGCTTGTCACTCTAGGTAAATTCACTTAGTATCACATCTAGAGAATTTACCTTCTTGTCTAGCCTTAACTTGAAAAGAATTAAAAATTTGGGTAGCTCCTATTCACCCCCCCCTCTAGTCGCTCATACGATCCTTTCAATTGGTATCAGAGCGTGGTCTCTTATTCGGGCTTAACCGCCTAAGAGTTTGAGCGACCATGGATGGGGATAAGGATAAAGAAACTCCTCCCGAGCATATTCCTCCATCTATCTCTTCCTCTTCAATCTCACGTGAGGAGCATTTGGCGTCCCTGGACACAATGCAAACCACTATGAGATTGGAGATGAAGGCTATGTTTGAGGAATATTTTGGAAGAAAACCTTCCGGGCCCACCGACCCAAACACCACACCTAGTGTGGAACTCTCCTTGGCTAAGGTGAAGCCACCTAACAATGGCTCCACCTCCGCCGAAAATAAAGGTGACCCTCCTAAGGAAAATGATGGTCCGGCAAAGGGTGCTAACATTCCACCCCCTAACACTTACTCACCTCCGCCGGTCCATTATCCTATGCCACACATTAACAACATGGGTTCCCCTCCTAAGCTTGATTCTCGCAATTTTATTAAATGGCAAGGACTAATGAAATCTCATATTTCTAGCTCTTCTACTCATTTGTGGAGGGTCATACAAAATGGCTTTGCACCTCATGATCCTCTCAATTTGACCGGAAGGGAAGAAGTTGATGAGCAACTCAATGCCACCGCCAAGCATCTCCTTCAACAAGCCGTACCGAATACTCATGCGGTACACATCAACAACTTGAACACCGCCAAGGAAGTATGGGACTATCTCACTATGCTCTTCATTGGAAATGAAAGTATTCGGTCCTCCAAGTTTGATGAGCTCAAAAGTGAAGAAAGGGATTTCATTATGCGTGATAATGAGACTCCCGATAAGATGTACCAAAGGATCTTGGCTCTTGCAACGGCCTTGACCGGGTTTGGGTGCAAAGACAATGGTGATGACTATATCAAGCGTATGTTCATCACCTCCATCAACCCAAGAGAACCCATGCGATCCGAGATAATCCGTTCAAGACCGGATTTTGGGAGTATGACCTCAAATGAAGTTCTTTGCGAGTTCACCGCCTTGTCTATCTTGAAGAAGAACGCGGAAGAAACTAGAGCTCGTGTTCTTGCCGGACAAGGAGTTCACAATCTTGCTCTCAAGGCCAAGGTGGTGTCCAAGCAAGGAGAAGGAGAAGAAGAAATATATGAAGAAGAGTGTTGGTCTCCGGAAGATCTCAAGTTTGCACTCCATGAACACTTGGCTCTCAATGCAAATGCCTTTTGGGATGCCAACAAGCACAAGACGAAGGGATCCAAGTTCAAATCCTTTCCAAGAAAAGGTGGTGACTCTAAAGTGAGGCATTGCTACAATTGTGGAGGAATCAAGCACTTCATCGCCGAATGTCCTTATGAGAACAAGGAGGACAATGAGGGTCGGCTCGTCCCCAAGCGCCGGTCATCAAAGTTCTACCCATCCAAGAAACATGGGAACAAGGACAACAAGAAGAAAGGAGAAAGGGTATTGGTGGTTCATGAGGAGTATGACTCCGAGTCCGATGATGATGACTCCGTTGATGAAGAGAATGGAGAAGTGGCCGCCATTGCCATTGTCTCCACACCACCTACATCCCTCTTCAACTCACTAAATGAGAACGCCATCATCACCACTCACAAGTGTCTTATGGCTAAGGCCTCGGAGGTAACCTCATCACCTACTCCTTCATCATCACATTCCAATACTACCTCTTTGGATGATGTGAGTAGTCTTAAGATTAAGAAAGAACTAGTTTCTTGTGATGATTTTCTTGCTAACATGAAGGGGCCAACCAAGATATATGTTGAGACACTAATGTGTGAACTTGGTGATGCCCATGACACCATCAAGGAGAAGAAGGAGTTGGAAAGATTAGCCGCCGATGATATTGGCTCTCTATCAATTGAGCTCGAAGAAGAGCAAAACTTGAGAGTCTCTTTAGAGGAGAAATTGTTGGGACTAGAAGAGTCTCATAATCTAATCTTGTCAAAACTCACTAAAGAACGTGACCATGCTCTCGCTATGGTCAAGTTGCTTAAAAAGGAGAAAGTTGAATTTGACGTTGGTCATGATGATCTTCGTGAGAAGTTTGAGAAGCTTGAAGAAGCTCACAAGGCTTTGGAGGGCAAATTCTCGCATCTCACCAAGATTCGTGAACAACTTCAAATTCAACTAACTATTGAACAATCTAAAGTCCCCCCAATGCAAGTTATTGAAGTTCCTTGTTCTTCTAACTCTATTTGTGATCATAGTGATATCATTGAGGAGAACAATAGGTTGAAGGCCGATCTTGCTAAGGGCCTTGCCACTTGCATTCAAGGAGAGAAGAATCTCAATGATCTCTTGAACAATCAAAGATTGTACAAGGGAAAGGAGGGCCTCGGTTTTGTTGCCGAGTCCTCAAAGAAAGGGGATCTCTGTTTGGTGGCCGAGTCCTCAAAGAAGAAGAAGAACAAGAAGAACAAGAAGAAGACAAAGCCTGCTGCTGCTCCTACTCCTCATGTCCCCTTTGATATTTGTTACACCGAGGAGGAGTGGGAGGAGTTGAATGGAAAGAAGAAAATCGAGGAGACCGGAGTCTCCGGATCAAGGGCTCCGGAGTCTCCGGTTAGTTCGTCTACCCCGGAGTCTCCGCCCCCAAAGACCGGAGTCTCCGGCCCTTCTCACAATAATTTTGCAGGAAAATATAACCCTCATTATGTTCTTCTTAGGGACTATTATGGTGATGTCTATGCTAAATATGTTGGTCCCTATAATGGTTTCATTGAATATGCTATTTGGGTACCTAAGATTCTTGTGACTAACAAAAGAGGACCCATTCGAAGATGGGGACCTAAAACCAAGAATTAATCTCTTGTAGGACATTGCTTCCGGAGGAGTAAAATGGATTATTGATAGTGGTGCCACAAGCCATATGACCGGAAGCAAAAATATTGTGGAAGATCTAAAGCCCAATACTTCAAATGTCACGGTCTCTTATGGTGATAATTCATCCTCTAAGGTACTTGGTTTCGGTAAGGTGGTGATCACTCCGGATGTGTCCCTAGTGAATGTCATGCTTGTCGAAACCATTGGTTATAATCTACTTTCCGTTCATCAACTTGCTACTATGGGCTATGCCACATATTTTGATGTTGATATTGTGGTCGTCATGTGGAGTAAGTCTCTCAAGGTTGCCTTTGTTGGGTATGTCGAAAATGGCTTGTATGTGGTGGACTTCTCGGAGAAACCCACTACGGCCGCGATATGCCTAATTGCTAAGGCCGACGTGGGATGGCTTTGGCATCGCCGGTTAGCCCACATCAATATGAGAGCTTTGCAAAATCTCTACACCAACGGCCACATACTCGGACTAAAGGATGTTTCTTTTGCCAAAGATCGTGTTTGTAGGGCATGTATTGAAGGAAAGATGCATGAAACAAGTCATTCGAGCAAGACTATTATCTCTTCCAAGAGGTGCTTGGAGCTCCTTCACATGGATCTCTTTGGACCTCCCACTTATGCAAGTCTTGGTGGCAAGAAATATTGCTTGGTAATTGTCGATGACTATTCAAGATACACTTGGGTTTATTTCTTTGAATTCAAGAGTGAGACCCAACAAACCGTCAAAGACTTTGCCACCGAAGTTGAGCGTCAATTCAATACCACCATATTGACTATAAGAAGTGACAATGGCACCGAGTTCAAGAACTACTCCCTAAATGAGTTTCTTAGTGATGCGGGTATCAAACATCAATATTCCGCTGCATATACCCCGCAACAAAATGGAGTTGCCGAGAGGAAGAACCGTACTCTCATGGATGCGGCAAGAACTATGTTGGCGGAGTTCAAGTCTCCATACAACTTTTGGGCCGAAGCTATTAATACCGCATGCCATGCCACCAACCGGCTTTATCTCCGCAAGAACTTGAACAAGACTCCATATGAAATTCTTACCGGGCGAAAGCCCAACATCATGTACTTCCGGGTATTTGGTTGTAAGTGTTTCTATCTCAAGAAAGGTGTTCGGTTGTCAAAATTTGATTCTAAAGCATTAGAGGGTATCTTTGTTGGTTACTCCACGGACTCACATTCCTATAGGATCTATAGCAAGTCCACCGGGCATGTTATAGAGACTTGTAATGTGAGGTTCGATGAGGATAATGGTTCCTTTGTAGGACAAAGTTGTGTTCGTGATGTAGGTGACGAAATTCCTCCCCAAGCCATAAGAAGAATGGGTGTCGGATTCTTCCGGCCCATTGAGGGACACCTTTTGGCCGAAGGAGAAGGACAATGCTCTACACATGTGGAGCCTTCACCTGCTGAACACACACAGGACATTGACCAAAGACAAGCTGCACACCCTCAACCTCAAGATCATCCCACCGAGCAATCTTGCCCGGAGTCTCCGGCCCCTGTGGTCCAGACTCTCCGGCCTATACCAGAGTCTCCGGGTATGGATACCGGAGTCTCCGGGGGTGATCAAGCCTTTGATGAAGATCCTTCGGAATTCCGTGGCTATGGGCCACTTGATGATCAAGGCAATCCACTTGATGGTCAAGGCGAGGACCAGAACAGTGATCATGAAGATGATCAAGATGTCTCTCAAGAATCTCCTCTTGAGGCTCACACTCGCCGTGAGAAGAAGCTTGAGTCCATTCTTCGTCGAAGAAGCATATCCTTGGAAAATGTGGTTGGGAGTGTTCGTAAAGGTGTCTCCACTAGGAGGCAACTTTCTAACTTTTGCTCTCATCATGCTTTTGTCTCTTGTGTAAAACCCAAGAAAGTTTATGAGGCGCTTGAGGATCCGGATTGGCTTGATGCCATGCATGAGGAACTCAACAACTTCAAGCGCAATAATGTTTGGACTCTAGTAGAAAGGCCTAAAGATTGCCGTAATGTCATTGGGACCAAGTGGATCTTCAAGAACAAGCAAGATGCAAATGGCATTGTCATTCGTAACAAGGCAAGATTGGTGGCTCAAGGTTTCTACCAAGTTGAGGGTATTGACTTTGGTGAAACTTTCGCTCCCGTTGCCCGTCTTGAATCCATTCGCATCTTACTTGCATATGCATCTCATCATAACTTTAAACTTCAACAAATGGATGTTAAAAGTGCATTTCTTAATGGTCCCTTAAATGAATTGGTCTTTGTGAAGCAACCCCCGGGCTTTGAAAACCCTAAGTTTCCTAACCACATTTACAAACTTGATAAGGCGCTCTATGGCCTCAAACAAGCCCCACGTGCGTGGTACGAGCACCTTAAAGAATTATTGGTTGATCGTGGTTTTGAAATTGGGGTGATTGATCCCACTCTTTTTACTAAGAAGGTCAATGGGGAGCTTTTCATTTGCCAATTATATGTTGATGATATTATATTTGGTTCTACTAACAAAGCTTTCAATAATGAGTTTGCCAAGCTCATGACCGACAAGTTTGAGATGTCTATGATGGGGGAATTGGAGTTCTTCCTTGGATTTGAAGTCAAACAATTGAAGGGAGGGACTTTTGTGAACCAAGCCAAATATACCCAAGACATGCTCAAGAGGTTCGAGATGATAGGAGTCAAAGGTGCTAAGACTCCCATGCCAACAAAGGTTAATCTTGATCTCGATCCTAATGGTAAAGAAGTGGATCAAAAACTCTATAGATCTATGATTGGTTCCTTGCTTTACCTTTGTGCATCTAGACCGGACATTATGTTAAGTGTGGGAGTATGTGCACGTTTTCAAGCCGCACCAAAGGAAAGCCACTTAGTGGCGGTCAAAAGAATCTTTCGATATTTAGTGAATACCCCTAACTTTGGTCTTTGGTATCCAAAGGGAGCAAGTTTTGATCTTGTAGGTTACTCGGATTCGGATTGGGCAGGAGACAAAGTGGAACGGAAATCAACCTCCGGGGCTTGCCAATTTCTTGGTAGGTCTTTGGTGTGTTGGTCATCTAAGAAACAGAATTGTGTATCTCTCTCTACCACCGAAGCCGAATATGTAGCCGCGGCTAGTTGTTGTGCACAACTCTTATGGATGAGGCAAACTTTGAAGGATTACGGTGTCATTTTTGACAAAGTGCCTCTTTTGTGTGATAATGAAAGTGCAATCAAGATCGCTCACAACCCGGTGCAACACAATAAGACGAAGCATATTGAGATTCGTCATCATTTCATTCGGGATCATGTCAACCGAGGAGAAATTGATCTATCTTATGTTGGCACTCATGAGCAACTTGCCGATATATTCACAAAGCCTCTTGATGAAGCAAGATTCCGGGAATTGAGGCATGAACTAAATATCATTGATTCAAGCAATGTGGCTTGAGCTAGGTGCATTTACTCCCATACTCTAACTTGTGTGTTGTTCTAGATGTGGGCATGGAAATAGGGGGAGTGCGGTCCTAATTAATTGGACTATCCCTCCCCCCCATTATGCCGATAGTAAGCATATGAGTCTATCTTGTCATTTGTGACAAGTTTGAGCTTAATTGATGAGTTTTGGTGTTGGGCCCAAGATATATCTTCGCGGTGCCATACCTTTATACTCAAACATAGTGGCTTCGGCCACCGACCTCCTATGTGGAGGTTTATTCCCATTTGCGCCTTAGTTGCATTGTTTATGCCTTTCAATGGGAATGTGTTCATGTTTGGCCTTATTTGAGTTTTATTTGCATTTTTGCAAACTTGAACACTTTGTACCACTCAGTGACCGTATTCTGACCCAAGCCTATCCCTTTCAACTGAAAACACTTCTTCTTTCGAAGAAACATGCTCAAATTCATAGCTGTGTGATCTGGTCGAGGCAGGCCGGAGACTCCGGGTTTTGCACCCCGGAGACTCCGGTGTCTGGCGGCCGGAGACTCCGGGTTACTAGCCCCGGAGACTCCGGCCCTAGCGGTTTCACCCTGGGTAAAAGGGGTCGGGGTGAGGGCAACCAGCCGGTTACCCTCATTCACCCCCCACTCCTCCTCTCCCCAGGACGCCGCCACCTCCACCAGGTCGCCGCCGGGCGCCTCCCCGGCCCCGGATCCGCCGTTGCCACCGGCCTCCCTCCTCTCCAAGCCTCCGGAAGCTTCTTCCTCTGGCTTGTTTGCTTCTCCATGGAGACATCCGGTATTTTCCTCCTCCTCCCATCTAGATTCCTCTAGATTCAAAGGATTGGATGAAATGCTTGATGTTTGTCCATTGGAATCACTCACTTTCGGCAATGTGTGTATCTAGCATCTTGTTGAATCATTTTTGTGCAATTTCCCGAGCAAACCCTAGCCTCCCTTGTCTGACCTCGTGTTACCCGGAGTCTCCGGGGTCCAAACCCCGGAGACTTTTAAGTCTCCGCCCTCTAGAGGCCGGAGACTCCGGGGTCAGACACCGGAGACTCCGGTGTAGATCGATGTTTCACAAATTTAACTCCACAAGATGCTATTCTCCAGTCATCTGAGCATGTTTTTGACTTTTCCCTTGCTACTTCGTGCCATTTCCTTCACAGGTAGCAACACAGGTGGTCGTCGCAAGCGTATCCCGAGGAAGCACACTTTTGACTATGACCCAGCAAAGGATTGCTATGTGGAAAGGCAGAGTGCTGCAGAAGTGGCTAGAGATGCTCTGAGAGAGAAAGCTCGTCTAGCTCAGCTGGCTAAGGAAGAAAGGGCCAAAAAGGCTAAGTTTGACAACTTGCCAACTCTCAGGGGCATGTCACTTCCCGAGTTTGCTGATATGAGGAAGAGGGAAATGTATGAGTTGCCAAGGAACACCAATGACCACTGTTTTCATCGAAGGGAGCAAGAACTCATTTGCACCGAGCTCTATGCCAACCTAACCCACAAGGTTTGCCCTCAAAAGGTAATTGATTTTGAGCATCTTCACAAGAGTGATTACTTCAATGAAGCTCTTTGGATCACTGAGAAGCTTGGTCTTCACCCGCTCATGCAACTTAAGCAAGATTACAACATTCTCCTTGTACACCAATTCTTTGCAACACTTGTGTTTGGAGATGGAGAAGAGCTTCCCATGACATGGATGACAGGTGATCAAGTTATCAAATCCAACTTCATTGAGTTTGCAGAAGAGCTTGGTTACCCATTCAGTGGGAACCATGTGCCAAGTGGTGCAAGGATGCACCTCTCCGGAGTTGCCTACAATAAGAAGGCACTTGCTCCCCTCTATGGTAAGCTCACAAAAGCTGCTGCTGAAGAAGGCAAGAAGATTGTTGTTGGGGAGGCCTATGGTTTGAGGACTAGATACAATATTCTCCTCCGTTTGTTCCGTGAAAACATTGCTCCAAGTGCGGGTAATTTGGATGCTCTTCGTGGTGGCTTGGTCAACCTACTTGCCTACTCTCATGAGGTCTTTTGCAAAGGAGAAGAAGCTCAAGTTCAACCCATTGATGTCATGGACTTCATTCACCGGGAAATGTATGAGTGTATTCTTTCCAAGAAAGCCCCGGTCTATGCTCCGTATGTTATGAAGCTTATCAAGAGGAAGTCTCCCAACTACTCTCTTTGTCTTGACATCTCCAAGTTGGTTGAGCATAAATCTGTGAAGCCTCAAAAGAAACCGGCACCGGGAGTGACAAATGAACCCTTTGCCTCCGCTAGTAAAGATGAAGAAGATGAAGACATGGAAGGTGATGAGGATGATGTGGATGAGGAAGGAGGAGAGGGTGAGGAAGAGATTGAAGTGACTCGGACTGCTCCTCCTTCTCCTCCAAAGAGGAGGAGCAAGAATGCTAGCAACCAGCCTTTTCCCTCTCGCAACAAAGAAGAAGTCAACAAGGAGATCAAGAAACTATCTTGGTTCAAGAGGACCATGCTTTGCATGGGTGTGGATATTCGCAAAGAGCAGCACAACATCTACATTCAGAACAAGCATATCACTCACAACCAAGGGTTGATGGTTGAACACCTTCGTGCTATCCGCAAGCTTCCTCCTCCAGAGCATCCTCCTTCAGACTCAGATGACACACTCAGCTATGGTGCCTGGAACAAAGAGATGGGCAGCTCACTCCAATGGGGAGACTTTGAGGAAGTGTCCAAGCCCAACTATCCGTCCTCCTCCAGTCGTGGCAAGGGTCCTATGCGTGATGATGAAGATCCTTCCTATGAAGGCAACGACGAGGACGACGACGAGTGACTTGTTGGGACGTGTAGCATCGCTCGTTTCCCCTTTTTGGTGTCTCGATGCCAAAGGGGGAGAAGAGTTCTATTAGTATGATTATCGGGGATTTGCAAGGGTCGGGCACAAGCATTTCTTTTGTTGAGATTTCATTTGCCTATGCTTGTGCTCTCTTCTAAAGTACTTAGTTCTTTGAAAGTTTGAACTTCGTTGTGGTACCTATCTTAATATGGTGTGATACTTGTGGTGTGCTTTTTATTGTAATAGTCATGCTTTATTATGTCATGTTGTTATCTCTGTAGCATGCTCACATGATCATAGTTCATTATTGTAGGGGGAGCTTTGTGTCTAGTATGTGTGCATTTGAATCAAGTTTTTGTTGTAGGTTGCACACATCTAGGGGGAGCTCTCCCCATATTATTGTTTTTTTATTGAACCCTAGTATTGTCATCAAACACCAAAAAGGGGGAGATTGAAAGAGCATCTTCTAGCAAAATGTATTTTTGGGTGTTTGTTGTCAATACTCAGGTATCTAACCTGTTGTCTCAGTCTAATTTTCATTATAGGTGGAAATCTGAAGATTGCCTGCTGCTGACGTTTCTACGCCGGAGACTCCGGATTTGCTTCCCCGGAGACTCCGGTGTTCACACACCGGAATCTTTGGTCAGGGTCCGGAGACTCCGGCCTAAGACTCCGGGGTCGTTTTTCGTCGGGTGTCGCTCTCCCCAGATATGGGGGCGGAGACTTTGGGCGGAAACTTCGACGGAAGTTTGTCTCCGGCCCGGAGACTCCGGTCTTGGCGACTGACCCCGGAGACTCCGGGCTCTGCACCCCGGAGACTCCGGCCTAAAAGAACTGCAACGGCTAGTCCTTGTCATGGACTATAAAAAGCCTTCTTCCACCTCTAGCAAAGACTGCGGCTCACACTCTCTCACCTCCATTGTTTCAAAGCTCCAAAGCCCTAGATCTCTCTCCCTAGCCAATAGAACTAAAAACCCTTTTGGGATTTGAGGGAGAAGACCTAGATCTACACTTCCACCAAGGCGATTTGATTTCCCCCCTCTCTTTGTTGAGGGGCTTGTTACTTGTGTGATTCATTGGATTTCTAGCTGGAAGAAGCCGTCCCCCAAGCTTGACTTTGTGTGTAAGAGCTTGGTGGGCCTATTGGGAGCCTCCAATTGAGTTGTGGAGCTTGCCCCAATACTTTGTGTAAAGGTGTCGTGCCGCCTTCAAGGGCATCGCTTAGTGGAGCGTGGACTCGCCTTTGTGGCTTGTTCACCGGAGAATAGGGTGAGCCTTTGTGGCGTTGGTGGCCTTTGTGGCACCACACCTCTCCAACGTAGACGTACTTCCCGTAACAAGGAAGGAACTACGGGAATACATCCTCGTGTCTTCGTGTCTCCATTGCGGTGACCTCTATCCTTTACTCGTACCTTTACTTATATTGTTATTGCTAGCTTGCTTGTCACTCTAGGTAAATTCACTTAGTATCACATCTAGAGAATTTACCTTCTTGTCTAGCCTTAACTTGAAAAGAATTAAAAATTTGGGTAGCTCCTATTCACCCCCCCCTCTAGTCGCTCATACGATCCTTTCACTACTGATGCTCAATCATGCTATGATTTAGCTGAACCTGATGGTTTGTAGAGTTCAGATATGAACTTCTGTTGTTAAATATGATTCCTAGCTTGATAGCCTAGGAAAATGATTTAGATCTACTCACTGATTTAATTATCAGGTTGATTGACTGTGAGTTGTGTTGAGGTGCATGTCCAATCTAGACATGTGCCCAGCAACCATTCTATGGTGCAATTCTTTTGATGAAACTTGCCCCTAGAATAGGCCTGTGATGCTGGTCTGAGGCCAAAAACACATATGTGAGGTGCTTTGCTTATTTAAGTGCCCATTGCTTGTGACTTGATGCTTGTGATAGCAAGGTTGTGTGTCTGAGGTGCATGTCCAGTGGAACATGTGCCCAGCACAACCATGCCATGTATAGGTTCAATATGTGGCTTGTTTAAGCTTGGCAATGAAGAACAAGTTGATGCCTTTCTTGTTGATTCTAATTTCCTGGCTTTACTAAACTCCCAGTGATGACTTAGCAAAGCAACACTTTGCAAGTCTGAGGGAAATCAATACCCACTCAAACCATGCATGCAACCAAAAGGAAGTTCACCTCTGGCTGGTGGGGTATTGGTGTTGATCTGCTACTGTTGCTATCTGCTGGTGAGTTGTGGCTTGCTCCTAGCTTGCCCTTCTCCTCCTGGTTCAGCTCCTGGTGGCTTATCCTTCTCCTCTTGGTCAGGGACTACTTGCTACTTGGTGATGGCGCCAGAAAAGAGGCTGCTGGCGTGGAGCAGTAAGTCCTTATGCGTGGTGAATAACCAGTCTGTTGGGAACCCCAAGAGGAAGGTATGATGAGTGTAGCGGCTAGTTTTCATTCAGTTAAGATACCAAGGTTTATCGATCAGGAGAGGAGAGACAATGACGACTGAAGGTGTCGCGGAACCTGCACACACACAAACAAATACTTTGCTCCCAACTTGCGATGAGGTTGTCAATCTCACCGGTTTGCTTGAAACAAAGGTTATGAGCGTATCGAGTGGAAAACAATATAGTATGCGAGTAAAATAAACAGTATGAGAAAAGTAAACAGGTGATAGCAATATGATGTAAATAGGACCGGGGTCCACAGTTCACTAGTGGTGTCGCTCCATAGATAAAATAGCACATGCTGGGTAAACAAATTACAGTTGGGCAATTGATAGAATAAAGATAACGTGATATGTCAAGAAGATCACTACGAGATTTACTCTGGGCATTACAACAAAATACATAGACCGCCATCCAACTGCATCTATGACTAATAATCCACTTGTGGTGAATCAATCCGAGAACTCCACAAGTATTAAGTTGCGAACAACAGATAATTGCATTAAGCAAAGTGTGTAATGTAAACAAAGCATATGCCCTTGAGCATATGAATGTTGTTTTCTCCCTAGTAGCAACAGCACATCTACCACCTTAGAGGTTTCTGTCACTCCCCCAGGTGAAATAGAGGCACGAACCCACTATCGAGCATAAATACCCCCTCTTGGAGTCACTAGCAACTACTCGGCCAAGATAGCTACTAACAACGGAGAGCATGCAAGATCATAAGCAACATAGAGATAACAAAAGATATAATTCAGTACATCAACTTAATCATAAAACACCAATATTCATCGGATCCCAACATACCAAACATGTAGAATTACATAACGGTGATCTCAATCATGTATGGCAGCTCATGAGATCTAAACATGAAGCACATGGTGGAGAAGACAACCATCTAGCTACTGCTATGGACCCGTAGTCTAAGGTAGACTACTCACTCATCGCTCCGAAGGCAAGCATGGCGATGAAGAAGACCTCCGGTGGCGATTCCCCTCTCCGGCAGGGTGCCGGGAAGAGCTTCTGGACCCTCCCGATCTTCGGGTCGATGGCGGCGGCGGATCGCGATGTGTTCTAGAAAACTGATCGGGCCCTTAGGTTTTTCTCGTCAGGGGGTATTTATAGGCGAAGGGACGTCATCAGAGGAGGGGCCAAGCGCCCTCACACGGGGGTGGCGCGGGCCAGGGGCTGGCTGCGCCGCCCCTGTGTGTGGGGCCCTGGTGGCCCCCCTCCTACTTCTCTTTGGATCTCTGGAAGCTTCTGAGTAAAATAAGACTTCAGGAACTTGTTTCGTCCAATTCCGAGAATATTTCCTGTGTATCACTCTGAAACACAAAAACTGCAAAAAACAGGGAACTGGCACTGTGGCACTTCGTTAATAGGTTAGTTCCGGAAAATGCATAAAAATGCCACTAAGTGTAACGAAACAATAGCAAATGGTGTAAAAGCAAGCATGGAGCATAAAAAATTATAGATACGTTTGAGACATATCAAGCATCCCCAAGCTTAACTCCTGCTCGTCCTCGAGTAGGTAAGTGATAACAAAAGAATAATTTTTGAGGTGACATGCACCTACACAATCTTGATCATATATGTAAGCATTGGTGAGCTGGGATCATAAGAACTTAAAACATGGGCATGAAGATATAATCATGACAATAAGAACTTAGCAACCATGTTGTAAACATGCAAATGAACACAAACAAAAGATCATGAAAATGAAACAATGAAAGTAAAACATGTGTTCAAATCATAAGGAAAAACATACAAAAGGTTTTCAGCTTGTCCTTCAAAGAGAGCAAAACATAAATGCATAGGACACCTTCAAGTTTAAGAGGGCGACTAGATACAAATAATTTAAGAACAAGTGAAACCAACAATATGAATCAATCAATGAACTTTGGGACAATGCATATCATACTAAGAATGACAACTATGCTCTCTTAATGGTGCATAAAGAAAGAAGGTGGTGACTCAACATAAAAGTAAAAGAAAGGCCCTTCGCAGAGGGAAGCAGTGATTGAACATGTGCTAGAGCTTTTCATTTGTAAAACAGAGAGATAAAACTTGATTTTGAGAGGTGGCTGTCTTTGTCAACGACTGGCAATGGGGTTCTTACTATCTTCCATACAAAAATGAAGCAAGTTTTTGAGAGAGAGATTGGCACTTTTGTGCTCTTTTATAAAACTTGGCACTCCTCCCCACCTTTTTTCCTTTCACAAACCATGGCTAACCGATTCCTTCGGGTGCCCACCAACATTCACTTTCCATGGAGGAGTGCCTTTTTTTCTTTCTTTTTTTTCCTTTTTTTTTTCTTTTTGGAATAAGCAATATGGAAGATAGCAAATCCGACCACTATGTCCCCATGAGCTGAAAACAGTGTCACAAAACGAGAAGTGTTTCGAAGGTTTTTGAAAGGTAGCACATGAAATTTTTACTTTGGAATGGCTTACAAATACCATGCATAGGAATTTATAGTGGACACAATGGCAAACTTGGTTTTTAGGAGTTGGATGCACGAGTAGAGCTCATACTCAGTACAAGGCGAGGGCTAGCAAAAGACTGGGAGCGACCAACTAAGAGAGCAATAATGGCCATAATCATGCAAAGCGACAAAGCGACATTAAAAGAAGCATAAGATGGCATCAAAAGTCAAAAACTAAATGATCATGAAGGCTATTGGTGACTTTATAAGAGTCTAACATGTGTGAGCATGCGCCAAGTCAACCCAAATAAAGCATCAAGGAGAAAACCAAAATAATGCTTCCATACAATAAAAACAACGCATAATTTTTTCAAAGGCTCATTAAGCAATCTCAGTTATTTGAGACAAGTTATGCTACAGCAAAACCACTAAGCATACTATCAAAAAGACATCAAGCATGACATGAAAAAGCCTAAGCCGCAGTCTACACAAGCTCCTTCTTGTACCACTATTTTGCACAAAGCTTTTTCTCTTTTCCAACACCATTTGAAATTTTTATAAACACCTCTTTTGATGAAAACCAATGAAGATCAGAGGCAAAAATACACCTTGATGAAAAGATATGACAAGGTCTGAACGCAAATCAAGGTGAAAATGAAAACCAAAAGCAGTAGCAGAAAAAGAAGAACACTCAATTTTTAATAAGAGTGAAAACTAGAGCGTTCTTTTGCAAATGAAAACAAGCAACTTCTCCAAAAGAAAATTTGTTGGGGTCCAACCATTTATTGCAGCAAACAAACAAACTAAACAAACTAAGAAAACTAAAACAACTGACACTCCAAGAAAAACACATAGTGCATGAAGCAATAAAAATATAGTGTTTTGAAAGGTGACCTGATTTTTGCCGATGAAGAAGGGGTGCCTCGGGGGCATCCCCAAGCTTTGACGCTTGTACTTCTTGGATATTTCTTGGGGTGATGCATGGGCATCCCCAAGCTTGAGCTTTTGTCCATTCTTCAACTCATCTCATCATTCTCCAATCCCTACACTTGAAAACTTCCTTCATACAAAACTAAACACAAATCTATTAGCAACATTAGTGCAAGGATAACATATAATCAATCCTCTATTTGCTTCAGGTTTCAACTCAAAACCACCACATATATAGTAGATACTACTGTAGCAACCTCCCCAAAAGTTCCGTGATCAAAAGAACTCAAAAGAAAGCGATAAAGTGGCAAACACAAATATTGGCAGAAATCTGTCAAAACTGAACAGCTGACAAAGGTCGAATTTTTTAGGGATTTTCTGTTGCTCAAATCAAAAAGTGTTCAACTAAGAAAAGTTTGGATATAACCTGGGGCATATGCACAAGAAATCGTAGGTCCAAAAGATAAACAGAGAATTTTCACGAATTTTTACGGTGCAGCACTGAAAACAGTTTCAGGACAGCAACATCCCCAAATCTTTACCTCACTCAAATTAGAGGCTTCTCTTGGCACAAAAACGAAATAAACAAGATAAGGAGTGGTCATTACAGTAGTAATGACTTCCAAGACTCAAATAAAAGAAAAAGTACTGAAAAGAAAACATTGGGTTATCTCCCAAGAGTGCTTTTCTTTAACGCCTTTGAGCTAGGCGCAGAAAATTGCGAATCAAGTAATATCAAGAGATGAAGCATCAAGCTCATAATTTGCTCTAAGAATAGAGTCAAAATTTAATTTATTTCTTTTCCTAGGGAAGTGTTCTATACCTTTCTTTAGTGGGAATTGATATTTGATGGTGCCTTCCCTCATATCAATGATGGCACCTACAGTTTGAAGAAAGGGTCTTCCCAAAATAATAGGACATGAAGCATGGCATTCAACGTCCATAACAAGAAAATCAATGGGAACAAGGTTATTGTTACCCACAATAAGAACATCATTAATTCTTCCCAAAGGTTTCTTCTTAGCAACATCAACAATAGGAACATCAAAATAACACTTTTCAAGCGATGGTAAATCAAGCATGTCATAAATCTTTCTAGGCATGATAGAAATACTAGCACCTAGATCACATAAAGCATGGCAATCATAACCATTAACATGCATATCAATGATGGGTTCCCAACCATCTTCTAACTTCTTGGGAACAGAGGCTTTTTGCTTCAACTTTTCATCCCTAATCTTTATGAGAGCATTGGTAATATGCTTAGTAAAAGCAATATTTAAAGAACTAGCATTGGGAGTCAAAGCAAGCTTTTGCAAGAACAAAATAACTTCAGATATATTTCAGCCATCAACATCAAAATCATTAAAAGAAATAGAGCTATTATCTCCCGCACTCCGAAAAATTTCAGCACTCTTTTGAGAAAAAGTTTTGGCAGTTTTAGGCTTTTTAACACAAGGAGTGGGAGTTTTCTCTACACCAATCAAAGTAAGAGGATTGTTATCAGTAGTAGCAACATCATTAGAGGTAGTAATAGTACATACCTTCATCTCTCTAGCCATCTCATCTTCTCTTTCCCACCTGGCATGCAATTCCGCTAACAATCTAATATTTTCATCAATTCCAACTTGGATAGCATTAGCGGTAGCAATGACATTCTTCTCTTTCACATCATTAGGAAACACTTTTAGTTTCAGAAGTTCAACATCATGAGCAAGGCTATCAATTTTAGAAGCAAGAATATCAATTTTGCCTAACTTTTCCTCAACAGACTTGTTAAAAACAGTTTGCTTACCGATGAAGTCCTTGAGCATTACCTCAAGCTCGGAGGGCGCGGCCCTAGTGTTGTTGTAAGAATTACCATAAGAGTTACCATAACCATTACCATTGGTAGAAGGATACGGCCTATAATTGTTACTAGCAAAATTGTTCCTATAAGCATTGTTGTTAAAATTATTGTTTCTAATGAAATTCACATCAACATGCTCTTCTTGAGCAACCAGAGAGGCTAAAGGAACATTATTAGGATCAACATGAGTCCTGTCATTAGCAAGCATAGCCATAATGGTATCAATCTTATCATTCAAGGAAGAGGTTTCCTCAACAGAATTTACCTTCTTACCTTGTGGAGCTCTCTCGGTGTGCCAATCAAAATAATTTACCATCATGTTGTCGAGTAGCTTTGATGCGGCGCCCAAGGTAAGGGACATAAAAGTGCCTCCAGCAGCTGAATCAAGTAGGTTCCTTGAAGAAAAATTCAGTCCTGCATAAAAAGTTTGGATAATCATCCAAGTAGTCAGTCTATGAGTGGGGCAATTCTTTATCATAGATTTTATTCTTTCCCAAGCTTGAGCAACATGTTCATTATCAAACTGAGTAAACTTCATAATATTGCTACGCAATGATATAATCTTAGTAGGAGGATAGTATCTACCAATAAAAGCATCCTTACACTTAGCCCATGAATCAATACTATTCTTAGTCAAAGACAGCAACCAATCTTTAGCTTTTCCTCTCAAAGAAAAAGGAAACAACTTGAGCTTAATATTATCACTATCAACATCCTTATATTTCTGCATCTCACATAGCTCAACAAAATTGTTGAGATGAGCTGCAACATCTTCAGTACTAGCACCAGAAAATTGCTCTTTCATAACAAGGTTCAATAAAGCAGGCTTAATCTCATAAAAGTTCGCAGCAGGAATAGGTGGTGCAATAGGAGTGCAGATAAAATCACTATTGTTTGTGCTAGTGAAGTCACACAACTTGGTGTTTTCAGGATTGGCCATTTCAGCAAAACAAAAGTAAACAAGTAAAAACAGCTACCAAGGATTCTAATTTTTTTTGGGTTTTTGATATAAAAAGCAATGCAGGAAAAATAAAATAAAGTAAAGCAAAACAATAACAAAGTAAAGAATGTGTGTGCGAAGAACTCCCCTCGCAGAAGTCTTCTCTTCCTCCCCGGCAACGGCACCAGAAAATTAGCTGCTACTTGGTGATGGCGCCAGAAAAGAGGCTGTTGGCGTGGAGCAGTAAGTCCTTGTGCGTGGTGAATAACCAGCCCGTTGGGAACCCCAAGAGGAAGGTATGATGAGTCTAGCAGCTAGTTTTCCCTCAGTTAAGATACCAAGGTTTATCGATCAGGAGAGGAGAGACAATGACGACTGAAGGTGTCGCGGAACCTGCACACACACAAACAAATACTTTGCTCCCAACTTGCGATGAGGTTATCAATCTCACCGGTTTGCTTGAAACAAAGGTTATGAGCGTATCGAGTGGAAAATAATATAGTATGTGAGTAAAATAAACAGTACGAGAAAAGTAAACAGGTGATAGCAATATGATGTAAATAGGACCGGGGTCCATAGTTCACTAGTGATGTCTCTCCATAGATAAAATAGCACATGCTGGGTAAACAAATTACAGTTGGGCAATTGATAGAATAAAGATAACGTGATATGTCAAGAAGATCACTATGAGATTTACTCTGGGCATCACAACAAAATACATAGACCGCCATCCAACTGCATCTATGACTAATAATCCACTTGTGGTGAATCAATCCGAGAACTCCACAAGTATTAAGTTGCGAACAACAGATAGTTGCATTAAGCAAAGTGTATAATGTAAACAAAGCATATGCCCTTGAGCATATAAATATTGTTTTCTCCCTAGTAGCAATAGCACATCTACCACCTTAGAGGTTTCTGTCACTCCCCCAGGTGAAATAGAGGCATGAACCCACTATCGAGCATAAATACCCCCTCTTGGAGTCACTAGCAACTACTCGGCCAAGATAGCTACTAACAACGGAGAGCATGCAAGATCATAAACAACATAGAGATAACAAAAGATATAATTCAGTACAGCAACTTAATCATAAACACCAATATTCATCGGATCCCAACAAACCAAACATGTAGAATTACATAACGGTGATCTCAATCATGTATGGCAGCTCATGAGATCTAAACATGAAGCACATGGTGGAGAAGACAACCATCTAGCTACTGCTATGGACCCATAGTCTAAGATAGACTACTCACTCATCGCTCCGGAGGCAAGCATGGCGATGAAAAACCTCCGGTGGTGATTCTCCTCTCCGGCAGGGTGCCGGGAAGAGCTTCTGGACCCTCCCGATCTTCGGGTTGATGGCGGCGGCGGATCGCGATGTGTTCTGGAAAACTGATCGGGCCCTTAGGTTTTTCTCGTCGGGGGGTATTTATAAGGGACGTCGTCAGAGGAGGGGCCAGGCACCCTCACACGGGGGTGGCGCGGGCCAGGGGCTGGCCGCGCCGCCCCTGTGTGTGGGGCCCTGGTGGCCCCCCTCCTACTTCTCTTCGGATCTCTGGAAGCTTCCGGGTAAAATAAGATTTCAGGAACTTGTTTTGTCCAATTCCGAGAATATTTCATGTGTATCACTCTGAAACACAAAAACAGCAGAAAACAGGGAACTGGCACTGTGGCACTTCGTTAATAGGTTAGTTCCGGAAAATGCATAAAAATGCCACTAAGTGTAACGAAACAATAGGCAAATGGTGTAAAAGCAAGCATGGAGCATCAAAAATTATAGATACGTTTGAGACATATCACTACTCCACTTTGCCTTCTTCTTCAGCTTCCAGGATTCAATCCATGGTTTTGGTTTGTGAGAAGGTGTGGTGGTGCTGTGAGAACTTGTGTTCTCCTGGTGCTTTGGTGCTGGTTGAATGACTGTGTGCTTGTCTATCAGCCGTCCACTACCTCCTGCTGCTGATCTGCTAGGTTGCTGTGGTGATGCCAACACCACACTCAGTCAGAATGACTGAGCTGCTTGTGAGCTGCTTGTCTGTGTGTGTCACTCAGCTTCGGCCTGATCCACTCCTCACTCTCCTATGATGCTGTGATTGCTTATGTGCTGGTACACATGTGTTTTGTACCCAGATTTAAAGAACAGATGCTATACTTGATCATTTGTACTCAATGATTCAATGGCAAACTAATTTGCCCTAGTCTGAGAGTAATACTACTAACACTAACCTTTTATTTCCATTTTCTATTTGTTTCTTATTTGTTTTGCAGGTTATGCAATCAAGGTATAAGAACATGAAGACAATCAAAGATTAGTTTAGGAATAGATTTCTTTTTCTTTTCTCATTTGTAATTTATTTTCCTTTTCCAAAATATGTAAAGACATTGTATTTTTGCATTATATTAATAAAGTATGATTTTTGTTTATATACAATTCAACTTTCAAGTTTTGTTTCCAACTCAATTAAGTTGAGTTGAATATCTACTTATTGTTTATTTTAATTATTAACTTCAATCATTGCAATTATTCAATAATTTCAAAAACTCTAAACCTCATAACATCAAGAGATCATGTCAAAGCTCATAACAGTCTATAATAACATCTAACCCTAATGTTATATTGACAGGAACTTTGATCACTCAAGGTTTTTAATTTGCAAAAAATTTATCCAGATTTTAGGATGCATGAATGCACAGAAGTCCTAAATCTACCCTTCGATGTTCCTAAATGCTGGGATATTACAATAATGACACAAATTCAGTTTTGAATGCATGATATGCTTGCATAGTTCGTTTCATGTGGGAACATTTCCATTGAGTTAATTCACTGCCAAAGATAGGAACACGGGATATGCGCCTCCTCCATCGCGTTAACACGGGAACAACCCAGTTTGCCGGCCGGGTAGAGCGTTAGGGGGTTAAAATCAAAAATAGAGTCCTAGTTGACCGCACGTGACAGTCATGTGTTGATTTTTTTTTGAAAAACTGGGCGGCAAACCGTTTTTGTGACCTTCGGTGCACCTGTTTGACAATTTTCATGACCGTGTTTTACAACATGTGTGACTTAACTGCACATGCAGGACAAGTTTAGTGACTAGGGGTGCCATATACTCCGATGTTAAATATGATGTTGCAATTTGCTAGATATGTGCATCATTTTTATTATGTAAGCATGGTCTAAGTGCTACAGTTATTTCTATGTGTATGCTACAGAGAGATTGTTTCAATGTTATATACGTGTTCTAATAATGGTGAATGAGTTAGGCACAAATATTAATATATTATATGTATTGGTTTTTTTTTGTTATAGACTACGGTATGATTTTTAGATTTTGCTCCAACCAATTAGGGATTTGGTGCGGACAATATTTTTCTGCATGGGCATGCTCAAAATTTTGCAAAGTTGTCACAATTTACAGATTTTTTAAATGTTGCACAAAATTGCTACAATGATCGGGTGGATGATATTTACCTAAGCAGATCGGACGGTGGCAGACCGGCTGATACTTTCCATCTCTTGCCAAGTAGGAGTACTTTTCTGAAGTTTGATGCAAAATAAATGAGGTATTTTTTTACTATTAGTATCACATATATTCTTAGTAACAAATAGTATATGATAGAAATATACAAGCCGACTTCAACTATTACAAAATAAAGTACAAAAGAAACTAGAAAATCTTTGAGGTCTTCAAACTCTTTCTTTTTCCTCGACACAATCTTGTAATTTCCGGGAGACAGCCAAAGATAGATACAAAATCATAGATCTGAAAATACCATGAAGGTTCTCCCATAATTTTAATTTAAGCTGTAATGCCAAGGCTACGTACACGCGCGCAACCATTAAAGTAGTCAATCACCATCGGCAAGTACCAAAACCAATATTCTAGGGAAAAACAACCAAACAGCCTAGTCGACGTCGTTGGAGAGTCAAGAGCACAAATCACTATTGTCGAGGACGTAGCAGTCGGGATAAATATTGCATGGACAAACATCCTCGTGACAACCATGACAAGAGATCCATCCGACAAAGCAAGATCTGAAGGACCATACCTAGATAACGTTAATCTTCGAACACCATCAGTAACGTTGGGAGAAATATCTCATCGCCGAAAGATGGGCCAAAGATCAATTATTGTAGACGATATCATCCTCATTGTTGTAAGGACCAAAGAAGACGACTACCTAAAATTTTAACCTAATCTATTACAAAACACTACTATTATGAAAACCTCCACACATAGACTATGTTCTCCGCTCCTCCTGATACTGGCGAGACCGGCTGAAGGAGGGGAAACTAATCTACGGTGGAGTAGGAGGTGAAGGGGGCGGCTGTCTTAAGGCGGTGTTGGAGACTGACCTAGCGATATCTATACTTTTTATAAAGCAAAACTCTTCTAAGAGGTCATTTAAGTTGTCTATCTCAACATGCAAGCTATCCACATTATCCACTATATTAGTCAATCAATTATTCATATCATCTCACTAATATTAATTAATTATTATGTATATTTGCTTGCAACATATCCACCTCATCAATTATTTTAAGAAATACAATTGACCATTTCACTATTTTTTGTTGGCAAATACACAACAATTTTATTTTAATTAAATTTAGCCCTTAAATATTATGACCAATTGAATCTTTAAATTTTAATAGACAATTTGATATTTCATATGTCTTATATAATAGTTTCTAAAGAAATTTCTGCTGCAACGCGCAGAATATTCTTCTAATATTTTGTAAAGAAATATTCCGAGGCGTAAATAAATGAGGTGTTTATTTTAGCGGAAAAGAGTTTAGTGCACAAAACTATGGGCCTGTCTGCATGGAAATGATCCATTTCAACCGATGACACTTGAATAAATCCTCCTGGCCCAACACAGCCCAGAAAACTGGACTGCCTCCGTGGCCGGTCCCACCGGTGACCGATCATGCCACACGTCGTTATCACGCGACGCGATTCCAGAAGCAGCTACAAGTTTCCACCCCCTTCTTCCTTGCTCTTTATCGGCCGAGCAGGAAGAGGAGAGAGAGACGGCGACGATGAGGGGGTGGAGAGAGGAGGTGGTGGCGCTGTCGCTGCAGGGCCACGGCCAAGGTGGCGATGGCGACGAGGACCGGCCGGAGAAGCCGCGGCGCTACGGCGTGACGGAGATGAGGAGCCCCTGCTACTCCTTCCGCCCCGCCCACCACGCGCTCCAGGTTCGCCACCCCCACCCCAGTCCCCCATTTCCGCGCATCTAACCGTCCCTGTCTCTGCTGCATTGCATCGTAACGAATTTTGAGCTGCGCGTAGTTCGATTCCGGCCTCGGCGCCGAATTCTGACACGAACGCGTCTCCTTCGAAATCGGCAGTTTAGCGCTTCCAAATTCAGACTGAAATCCCGTTTGTTTCTCAATTATTCGTGCGATTAGTTCCTCCGTGCTTACGATCGACGGATGTAGGTTGAGAAGTTGGGAGTGTATGACGATTACGGTTCGATTTACAGATCGTTGTTGGGGTTTACAGTTTATTCAGCCTGATTGCACGACTGACGCTGATCTGTACTTTGGTGGAGTGTATGCTATCAGTCAGATTTGCTAGCTTCTAGGTTTTACGGTGTGAGTGAGATTGGTCGTAAGGTAGCCACAATGAAGATGGATAGGCAGATCACACCTGCAATTCTGCAAAGTCGATGTGTGATGGCGAAATGAGGAAATGGGGCTGTACTGTATTGTATTATGCACAGTTTTCTCATTTCGCCATCTGCAGGTGCAGTTTCCTCGTTTTGAATGTGAATTCAGATTCAGACTCCCTGTTGTTTCCTTCTGAAGGAAGCAAAAAGTTGCACACAGTCTTGAAATAAAAGATGAACTATCCTGAGTAACAAACTCTGAAGATACAACACAAATTATGAGAACAAACATGGCTCTGTTTTGGGTTCCCACTAATACTGAACAGCTATTTTGCTTAGTAGTAATGCTGCATCTTTGCACTATCTAGCCATTTCTGGTAGCAGATTCTCAAGCCTGCCATATTTTATGTTCAGGAAATATTGGAATCTGTCGGTCCATTTGTTGACGGTCTGAAGTTCTCTGGTGGATCTCATAGTTTAATGGGAAAGGAACTGATTAGAGAGATTACCAATCTGGCACACAAGCATGACATGTATGTGAGCACAGGCGATTGGGCAGAACATCTTCTGCGTCAAGGACCGTCTTCTTTCAAGCAATATGTAGAGGTATGATATCTCATTTTCTTGGTGTATGTAGATCTCATTGTTTGTACAAAAGTGTCTGAAGTCACGTATATCACCTAAAATATGCTGTTGCAGGAATGCAAAGAGTTAGGATTTGACACCATTGAGCTGAACGCTGGATCTCTCAAGCTCCCTGAAGAGGCTATACTGAGATTAGTCCGCCTGATAAAGAGTAGTGGCTTGCGAGCGAAGCCCCTGTTTTCAGTGAAGTTTGACAGTTCTGATATTCCTGCGTCTGGTGATAGGGCGTTTGGGGCTTACATTGCTCCAGTGAAGCAGAGCTCAGGTAACTAGAAGCACGACCTCTGTAGTCTGTACTGATATATATGCAGTGCTATTTCTCCAGTCCCTAGGGAATAATATTGCCTACCTTTCTCAAATCAACATCAGTTTTCTTGTAAGCTACTTCCCTCTTTCTGTTTTAATCGACGCCAATGTCTCCCTTCGGTCACGTATATACGCTTAGGAGTCTCCCTCCAGTCACGTCGATAAACCGGTACCGAGGTAGTATAACTTAGTCATTGACAGATGTTGTCATCTTATTCTTTGTTATCTAAAAATAAATGTTGGTGCTGCGTTCCTCTTAACTGTTAAGTTATTTGAGAAACTGCGAGCATCACTTTTTTTTTTCATAAGATGACTACATTGCACTCCCTTATTCCTGTTACTCTTGTAGTGAACCTTGGTTTTTAATATTTGGAGTAATAGAAATTGGAGAGGAGGAAACTACCATTATATATGAAAGACTTTGTACTCCTCTTATTTACAACATGGCGTTGTGTGGTGTTCATTGCAGAAAGAGTTGAAGATGTTGACCTGTTGATTAGAAGGGCCGAGAGATGCCTGGAGGCAGGTGCAGATATGATCATGATCGACGCCGACGATGTCTGCCAGCGCGCCGACTCTCTGAGGGCAGACATCATCGCGAAGATTGTCGGCCGTCTTGGGCTGGAGAAGACCATGTTTGAAACATCCAACGCCAACACCTCCGAGTGGTTTGTCAAACGATACGGCCCACGGGTACTCAAGCTTCCCCCTCCCTGAAACTGCAAGCTGCTTGCTCGCTGTGTTCTATGAATCTGATCCTTGTAAATGATTTATGAGAGCAGGTGAACCTCTTTGCCGACCACTCTGAGGTGATGAATCTGGAGCGTCTCCGAGGCTTCGACACGCACAGGGGCAGCCGGCCCTTTCTCTCTTCGCCGTTCTTCCTGGTGCGACGGCCTTTCTGAGCTCTGATAAGGTGAACTGAGGCCTGCGCGATCTGTCGATGGAGTTGAGTTCCTCATGATTCGACAATCTTTGTGATATGAGCTGAGCTGAGACCTAAGAGATGTGTTGGAGTTGAGTTCTGGAACTGAGTCAGTGTGTGTTGGTACTCTGTAGCAAGAAATAAGGCGATATCTTGTGTGCTCTGCTGTGGTGTGACTTGCTGTCGTAAATGGATGATGTGTAGTATACCTATCATGGGGATGTTCATGCACTTTCCTGCACTTGTACTGAATGAAATCTGCCCTCCCTGTTGTAGTCTTGCTAGTTCTTAATGGGTTAGCTTCAGATCCGATAGGTTATTTCCTTGGATGTGCATGTTTGATCTTACAGTTGAGCTTTTCTTCCTTTATATGTGGAAATTCACTTTTTATCCCTGGGACTGGGATTCAGTTTCTCTAGTCACAGTTTTGGGACCCAGAGTTTCTTCAGTGTTTATTTTAGCATACAGAGTTTCTTCAGTCTGGTGCGCGTATCTAGACCGGCCCATTGGGCCTAGTTATACAGGCCCTTTTCGAAGACATGACGGTCTGGGCCATATGTGGATCGTCGATTCGTCGTCGCCCTCGTGGCCTCCTCTCATTCCTTCTTCCTCCATTCCTCGTCTTCCGCCTCGGCGCCGTCTGTCTCGCAGAGCTCGCCTCGCCGTCTGCGAATCTCCGGCGCGCTCTGAGAGATGAGAGAGATGATGGATCCTCCGCCGCGCCGCGGTCCTGCCTACAAGACGAAGCTGTGCGTGCTGTGGAGGCGTGGATCCTGCCCCCGTGGCCCCTCCTGCGGCTTCGCCCACGGCGACCGCGAGCTCCGCAACCCGCCTCCCGGTGCCTCCTTCCCGCCGCGTCCTGCACCTGGTATACGCCATAAGCGTCCCCCCCCCCCCCCTCTTCCCCCCGCTTGCTTTCTGTGTGTGCCAGGTTAGGGCTTTTGTGACGGCTTGTTATTGTCTGCTCTGCGGCCGTGCTGTGCTGTGGCCGAATGGCATGGATGGTTTCGTCTGCGTGAGTGGTTGCAAAATCTGATGCTGTTGAAGAGTACATGTGGTACGTGAAAGTGGGGTTGATCTGCCATCGGTACAAAGGATGGCCTTCTGCATATTTTTAGGCAGAGTTAAGGTTATGAGAGGGTGACCCTAAAAAAGGGAAGTTGCGAGGGTGGCTTCAGTCCTGCCGATTGCCATGGATCAAAGAGGAAGAGTGTTCTTCTCAAAAGATTCAGATTTTTTCTGTTTTAGTTGTTTGCGTGGAAAATGGCCAGAAGTATAGGATTCTGGTTGCACAGCGAGGAACAAGATATCTCAGTGCCAGCATGCTTTTGCGTAGAACAGGAGTTATTGGTGCCATTGTAGCAGCTGACAAATTGCTGTGGTGGGAGTTAGCAGTGAGGGGAGATAATTGGAAGAATAACACCATTGTAGCAACTGACAAGAACGCTTGGAGGTTACACAGATGGGTATCCTTGTGCCATTTCTGATTACTTCCTGTGGCTGAGGAAACTCTGCAGTCTGCATTACAAACTTGCTGTCAAGTTATACTGTGAAAATTGGGCACTAAAATATTTTTTATCCATATGCAGACATCACAGATTGCACTATGTCATTTCTTTGTTGTATCTCTATCCTTTTGATATAGTCCTTGAACTGAAGCCAGAGCTTCTTGCAGAACAGCGCGGCAATCCTGCTGGTTATTCTGTTGATTTGCCTCTGTTGAAATTAGCCGTCTCCTGAGCAGATTTGTTAGAATTGATTACTTCCAGAGGATGGCTCGCCTATTTACGTTGCCTGCCATTTTAGCCAGTGATCAGACATCTTGTGGTCACTCGCATGGTTATCCTTTTACAGAAGAACTTTATTCAGGGCTATCATTTGGTTCCTCTTATCAGTCAGATGCTTGACATGCTCAATGTGCTAAAACCATATTGTTCAGCTTTTCTCAACTAATTGCTCTTTGAATATGCCGCTCCAAGTTTTCTTCTTCAGCTTTAATATTGCCTACCACTCCAAGTGATATCACAGAACAAGAATAATTGAAATCAATATGGAAATATCTGGACAAATGAAGTTAGATTTACTTGGGGTACTGCAGTTGTGGAAGATCTTTCTTCGTGATATTGAAATTTGGAGTATCCATCAATTTCACTTCAGATTACTGAAGTGCTGGATCTGTTTTTAAGTGGTGCATCACAATGTGTAATCATATATTGGTATCTCTCTTGCATTAGTCTTATTATTGGCACTTCTATTTTATGGAATATGGGGTTATCCTGGACTTTGCTACTAATTGCTAATTGAATAATCGTATGGCTCAAGTTTGTGGTAAGCTTAAATGTTCTGTGTGTTGATTTGTATCTATCTAGCTCCTCCTTTTTTAGCTGTGGTAGTGTTTCCTTATATTATTGCTAGTGCTAATTGTATAATCATACGGCTAAAAGTTGTCATAAGCTTATGTGTTTTGTGTGCTGCTTTGTCTCTAAATAGTTCCACTAATTTGTTTTATAGTGGTATAGTGCTTCTTTCCTTCTTTATATTATTATGTAAGCTTCTACTTTCCTAACTTTTAGGGAGACCAGATCATAGAGAATTTAGAGGCAGGCCTGAGAGAAGAAGCCCACCCCGTCGGAGGTATTCCCCTGACAGAGGTACCAGGGGCAATTTATTTCGTGACCAGAGGCCAAGTTCTCGAGATAGGGGTAATCTCTCTTTCATGTGTGTGCGCTCTTGCATTCTTGTATACTTATTCTGTATGAAATAAGTTTGGTGTATATATTTTTATAAAATTAGAATTTAATCCATATCTTTACCTATTCAAATCTTGCAGGATCCAGTCACTCAGGATCTCCCATCAGGAAGAGGTATGCAGGAAGAATCTCTGTGTGTGTTTCACTCGAGTATACAGTCTTTGTTGTACAGTCATTAGTCCTAGATATGCTTTGAGAAAATCTTTGTAATTGTGACCGAAAGTGTGCCTATGTAGTGCCCTATTTTTTTCAGTTTATTGTTATACAGTCTGTTGTATGACCTTGTGATTCAATCTTATATTAAACATGTAATATAAGCACATGGGCATTCTTGCAATTTTGTAGTTTTTGTACTTACATTTCCATGTGCGTCGATCTTTCAGTGAGAGAAGGCATGAGAAGAAGGTTGATGGTGAAAAAACTGATTCAACAGGAAGTTTGGACTCCTCTGATAATGAAGATAGAAAAAAGGATGAAAGGCACTCCATTGGAAGTGAGAAAAATGATATCGAAGCACAGGTTTGAACTCTACCATCCATCACTAGCATATAGGTAGAGCTGTCTCCATATTCTTTGACCTCTGTTATATGTTCATGTATGCTCTGCAGCTGAAACAAATTGCACTGGATATGAAAGCATTGCATGAAGATAAATCTAAAGTGCAGGTCAGTTATCAATGTCTTTAAACTCTCAGTAAGCAATTAAGCATGCACTCACTTATCAGTTATGGAGTTGTAAATATGCATGTAGTGGCACATACAGATCAGTTATTAAGTTATGTTTTGTTGCATATATATTAATATATATGATCTGAACATTTTGTTATTTTGTTTCTTCCTTAATAGATGGTTATGTATGGCAACTTTAAAGATAGAGAAATGTAAAACTTAAGGTTTACAAGAGGTTCGCTTCACTAAATATAATCGTACATTCATGCCGAAGGTACTGTGCATGTTTCTAATTTATGATGCAAAATATTGCTGAGTAATCATTCATAATTCATAAAATATTGACATGGGAACATTCTCTGTTTGAACATTGAGCTGAGGCCCAAGTAGCCATCAGAGTCCTTTTTGAAATTTCTCCGAATTGCCACTTTATATTTTCCGTATAGTAGTTTGTGCTTTGGGTTTAGATGTTGTCTATATCTACATATCACACTTTTAATAGTTCTGTGTTTCACAGATGGTACTAGACCAGAAGATTGACGAAGCAGGTATACTTTCTACCAAAGTAGATGATCTTGAATCGCAGTTGGACAAAGAGAAGCAAGATTGCGAAAGGTTCTCCATTTCTACAACATATAAGCATACTTCTATGTAATCCGAAGTTTAGTACGTGGGCTCTTCAGTGCAAGAGAAGATCTCGAGGTAGTTCCTGATAGTACTGCTCTTTGATGTAGGATGGCCTCCAAAATAAAGAAACTTGTCAAAGCACATGGGCGTTACATGAAAGCACAGGAGGATTTAAAAAGGTTTGTTTGTTACATATGAAGTTATAAACTTCTATTTTGTTTGGATCACCACATAATTGCACTTCTGGTTCTCGTCGTTTGATTTTCATAGCGTTCAATATGTTGGTTGTCTGCAGGTCGCAAGGTCGTTTTGAGAGATTGGCTGATTCACTCGCTTCTGATTCCTTGAAGTCTGGTACCAAAGAGCAAGATTACAGTGTGAATGCTGGTAATGATGACCCATATAGTGCTTATGAAATGAGCCCATATGATCAGCGACAGAAGCACGGTTTAACAGCTGGGAAAAGGTCTGCCGCCTTTTCAACGAGTGAAGAAGAAAAAACTGGTAACGCCTTAGATGAGAACTTCTGTGACATCAACTTTATTTTGGTCTAGCAGCATTAGCCTACCGATTTCATGTTGTCAATCTGTCAAACTCGTTAGTAGTATAGGAACGATTAGCATCTTATGAGTTTGTATTGACATAGTTCATGATTGACGCTTATTGCCTTACGTTCCCACAATCTAGTCAAGTTAAATGACACTTTCGGTTAACTTTTATTAGATATTGAACCTATTTGTACTTCAATATATGTTGTCTTGAATATGTATGCATTTCCTGGGGGGTGATAAATGTTGTATTTTGATGTCTAAATGGTGGTTACTTTTCAGGGAAGAAAATGAGAGTGAAAGGTGATGATATGATCCATCTGTCAGGGAAATATATACCAGAAGATGCTCTAGAGTCTTTCAGAAACAGCAATGGAACTGATACACCAAAATTGTTATCTCTGAAGAAATTAGGGGAAGGTGACAATAATGCAGAAATAAATGTCATTTCTTCTCACAATGATTTTACAGACAGGGTGAGATATTTTCTGCAGCACATAATGTTCGCCGCATATTGCTTCTATATCATATATGAGTTAGTTAGGATGAAATAATCAGTTTATGGCCCATTATCTTATTGTTATCCTGTTCTGTTAGTAAAAATGAGGCAGTTTTTTCATCTAGGTGTAGTTCAGTTGGTCAGGCTTATGGTTAACCATCTGCATATCGACATATGGGTTGACCTAATACCTTGCCACTTATAGGTAGAATGTTCTAAGAAGCTTGTTTCATTATCCACTGATCTAGCTCACGATGTAGATGATGATCTTGTTGAAATTTATCAGGATGGATCACATAAATGTAAAAGGATGTCTATTTCGTACAAAATGGTGTGAGTTATAGGACTAAATTTTGTATATGACGCAACCACCAGTGATATCAAAAGGCCTAGAAGATGATATATATTTTCAATTTCCACGCGGTAACAAGCTTGATTATCAATATAGTTGACCCGTTAGTTCCCAACGGCTGGTGTACTAAAGCATGGGACTTATACTCTTGATCTCCTAGCCCAGCAGCTTAAGTTTGGCATGTCTTCTAAAATCATATCTAGTCATATACATTTGCATTTTGCAAAGATTTCATTACTGTAATATGATACCCGCCCGGTATATTTATATGATAATTTGGGAGAATTTTGTGATATTCTCTTCTCTATTTGCCATCTGCTCTTTGAATTTTATGTATGACCACAATGTGTATTCAAGTTTGCTTAAAATACTCTGTGACAATAAAAGCACTTCGCATAAACTGACTGTATTTCTGGTTATTTCCATGTTTCAAAGTTTTGTTAGTAATTTTTCCTTTTCTATCGACTTCTCCCTTTTCAAAGTTGGTTTGTTTATATGCAAATGCATCACAAGGGTTAGCTGCTGCCCCTTAGTATGTGTCTGCAATATCTTGAATGTTGTGCTGACATTTTCCCCCTTTGTTTTTGCTTGCAGTACAATGGCAACGGGGAGGAGGATCATGTGGACGTGTAGATTTGGGTGGTGGTTGGCAGATTTCAACAGTAAGGAGTGACTTCAATGGAGGGTGCTTCTGAAACCAGTGCTTTTTATACCATCTTCTGTTCTTTATACATCGGGCAGTAGAAGTTCAGCACCCCGGTAACTTTCTTCTGCAGCAGTAACTTATGTGAAGACAGGTTGCATCGTTGCCAGATAGATTATGATCATGTAATGCTTTCATCTGAATATCGCTGGACTCTTGAAGTTGCCACCTGAGCTTGCAATTGATCATACGGACAGGCTTTCCTAGTATTGGTTAAGATTTTTGGCATCCCTCGTGTTACACTGCTGTTATTTAAAGGTTTATGTGTGCCTATGTAGGTGAAGTTGCACCATATGTCACTGAAATTGTGATGTCTGCCAGTTGGTCCCTGAACTAGAGTTACACATTTAGGCCTCTACTAAATTTGTATACATCAGGATCTGAATCCTACTCTATTGGTAAATTAGGAACATAACACTTGAGCTTCACATTTTTACTATGTGATTGCCATAAGTTATATTGCAGAATTGATACCTTTTGCGGTTGCCATGAATTATCTGTACATTTTTATGAACTTCTCGACCAATGTAAGAAATCTTCACATGATGCTTAGTTGCTGTTAAGTTTCGTTCGTGGTAAGCAGATAATCTGGAGGACGACGCTGCAGTGGTGGTCTGGCAGAGGTGGCATGTCGAATGAAACGTGCAACAAGGTCTTCTCTGTGTTGAAAATTTGCATGAGTTCGGTAGGAATGTGATCCATTTGATTTTTTCCCTACGAAAGCTCTTTGAATTGTAGGATTTCTATCAAACACCTCATGGAATGAATCAACCGCGTGCCATCATGGATGGAAAAAGGGAAAGTTCGGCAAATCAATTTGGGATGTCCTATCGACCAGAGTTTTTCTTAGACATGGTTTCAAAGAAGTGCAGGCAAATACTCATCCATGACACCAGTTTTCTATAGCACTTCTCGATGCTTAGAGATCATATCTTCTCCTATTTATGGAAAAAGAGTACTCGCATGAAATAACACAAATTCGTAAAAAGGGGGAAATGTATGAAATAGCACAATATCGAATTATCTGTACAGAGCTACAGTTCATGAACATCATAGACTTTTCATTAAACAAGTTAGCCAATAAGTTCAGAGACACAAACCGGAAAAGGATGGCTTGCAATTTCTTTGGCTCCTCTCTTAAGTCTTAACCGTTGATTCTGTAGGTAGAGATGTTTAAGCCGTTTCTGAAAAGCTTAAGTTGAAAATGATTGGACTGTATCACATGTTCGTGTGTTCTGCACAAGCCTTTACCGAATTATACTCCCTCCTTCCCAAAAAGGATGTTGCAGATTTGTGAAAATTTAAATATATTTAAACACGATTTAGTAGAAATGCTATTTGACTTCGAGGGTGCAGGATAGTTATTTTGCACCCAACATAATTTTACATTGTTATAATTAATAATTTTATCTTTGTATACTAATAATTCGGTTCATATTAACTCACAACAAAAATATTAACATAAAAACATAGTGTTTGAGTCATTACAAGGTAAAATAACACAAAACTATGTATTTTTACATCGTATTTTTTATGTCATGGAAATAAATTTTTCTACATATTTATATTTTTTCTTATGTTTTACTCAAGTTCCGAAGTAAGTCAAAATTTAAATGATGTAAAAATCTTCTACGGTTACAAAGATAGAGGGTGGATGTAGAATAAGCTATTCTGAAGTTAAATAGCGCGACTCCGCGATTTAGTGTATACATATATTTACTTTAGACAAATCATTGACATCTTTTTTGGGACGGAGTGAGTACTTTCGTAGGATCACTCCTAGAAACTTTTCCCTGTAGAACCATCTGGATCATAGACTTAGGGGTTGAATTGGATGACAAAATGTTTTTGGTTCCCGAGCTCCAATGATCCTTTTATTTTTTAAAATATTAAAAAATATTTTTAAGTTCTAAAAATTATAAAAATAAATCTGGACATAGTCAATGATTTAACCTACAAGCCTACAAAATTTTATTACGAAATTCTTTATATTATGGGCTACACAAAAATAACAAAGTCTGATAAAAATTTTAAAATTTGAAATGCACATACTTAGATCTAGAGGTTTGTCATTTTTTGTGTAGCCCAAAATATAAAGGATTTAAACTAGATATTTTTGCATGTTTGTGGGATAAATAGTTGGCAACATGCGAATATTTTATTTCAGAACATTATGAAACTCAGAAATATGATTTTTATTTTTAAAAAACAGATAATTTGTGCCCATGTTCACCAAATCTTCACTCATTCATTCTTCTAAAAACTTGTGTTTTTGTTTTATATAGGAAACGCATAAGAAATCTTCTCAAGTACAAATTTTACGGATGTGAGATCATGCAGGAATCCGTTTGACATCTCAAACTCTCAATCTCTTATCTTTCTTGTTCCAAAATTTCTAGTTCATGCGATGCTAAAAATCCCTGACCGTAGATAAAAATCCTTTCTTTCCAAGAGTTCTGTATAAAAATACAGAAATCCAGAAGTTCTCAGGGATCTTCGTCAATTCCTAGGGTTGTTTCTGTAAATCCAAAGAGAGGAGAAAAGGGGTAGAAGCCTCTTCCCCCCCCCCCCCCCCCCCCCTCCGCCGTCGTCCTCACCGGCGCTGCGAGCCCAACCCTACCCATCTCCTCCCCAAATCGCCGCCGTCTCAGCTCATGGACCGGCAAGCCCAAGACTACGCGGCCGCAGCCATGGCGTACGCGCAGGCGCAGGCTCAGGCGCAGCAGCAGCCGCCGCCGCCGCCGCAGTACGGCTTCCACCCCCAGGCGCAGCCGCAGTACGCGCACCACCCGCACGCCGGGCCGCCCTACGCCGCCCCAATCCCTCAGTACGCGCAGCAGTACCCGCGCGCCATGCCGCCCCAGCACCAGCAGCTCTACCCGCACCTTCCGCCGCACCAGCAGCCTTCCCCCTACCCGCCGCCCCACGCCGTGGCGACGCCGCCGCCCCACCCCTACATGCACCCCCCGCCGCCGTTCGAGTCCGTGCCGCCTGCCCCCGCCCCTCCGCCGTCCGACCCGGAGCTCCAGAAGCGCATCGACAAGCTCGTCGAGTACATCGCCAAGAACGGGCCGGAGTTCGAGATCGTGATCCGCGACAAGCAGCACGACAACCCGGACTACGCCTTCGTCTTCGGCGGCGAGGGCCACGCCTACTACAGGTACATGCTCTGGGTTGCAGGCCGGCCGCCCTACCCTCCGGGGTCCATGCACCTGATGCCGCCGATGGGTCCGATGGTGCACGGGCCACCAATGCACCAGCCGGCGTACCCGCCGTTCTACGACCAGCACCAGCATTTTGGTCATGGGGAGTATGAAGCTGCCGCGGTGCAGTCGTTCAAGGGTCTCTCTGGGCCGCTCCCGGCGGACGTCGCCGCCGAGCTGCACGATGTGGTTACCAATCTTAATGGCACCAAGGAGTCCATAAAGGGGGCCAAGACATGGTTTATGCAAAGGGCGCCGTTCGCGCCGGCTCTGGCCGAAGCTCTTAGGGAGAGAGTGTTTGCTTTGGAGGATTCCGAGAGGCAGCTGCACATTGTTTTCCTGGTGAATGATATTCTTTTCGAAGGGTATGTTTTCGTCTCGTGAATACAATTGCTCACCTTATGGCTTGTCAATTAAGTGTAGTTATCTGTTTGATCTAGTTTTTACTTGTTCAATGTTCATGCTGATGAACACTTGATTTAAGAAGTGACTCAACTTTGATGCGACTGAACAATCAACATATGAAGTGATGTGCAAAACTGGCAGATCTTTGTTGCCCACCACATCTTATTAAGTCGACTTTTGCTTCAGTGCGGCCCCCCTTTCTTAAATTTAACCCAAACTCGAACACATCAAGGGATGAGATGGCTCCATACCCCTTCGTAATTAAGTTATGAAGGGGGCGGAGTAATCTCAGCCCTTGATGTGTTTATGTTTCAGTTGAGTTTGGGTTAAATTTAAGAAAGGGGGGGGGGGGGGGGGGTGCACTGAAGCAAACCTCTATTAAGTCCCTTCCGATTGAAGGATTTCCCTAGGAATTTTGTAAGATTCTGTTCCATATGAAATTTCCTGTAGAGGCTCTTTGGAGTGCTTTACTACGCCCAAATTCCATACGATTTCTAGCAAGAAGTTAGACCTCGTGGCAATTTTAATTTGTGTCCTTCGTGGTTCAGGAGCATCCAAAGATCCAATGTGCAAATTTTTGTGTTTCTGTCTTCTGTAGGGTTCAGGAGGTCATGATATCCAATCCTACGTTTTCTCATACCTATGTATTTACTAGTCCCGTGCTTTTAGATTCCAGCATTCCATAGAGGCCCTACAAGATTGTGTAGAAGCAATGCAGTACAGAGTGACCTCTCCATTTATCAGCATCAAAGCCATTTTCTCGTAAAAAAAATTGCCAAACAAGTGCCATTATATATGAGCTTACTTCACCGTGATTTGTTACAAGACCAGTGGTGTACTATCAACCTTCAAACAAAAAAGACATGAAGACCAAATGTCTGATCTGACCACTCTTTATTAACAAACCACATAGATGACTAGAGAAAACAAAAACATACACTAGGTTACCCTGATATTTCATTTAGTTGTACCAATATCAGATCTGGCATATGATACTGTTACCCCTTATGATATGTATACACAAGTACCTAACGTTTTCCATTTAGGCTGCTGATATTTCTCTACATGGGGGTAAATAACCTTGCCAATACAAGTGTCCTAATGGCCCCTTGCTTGCACATGTAATCACACAGAACAGACAACTCCCTTATCTTGCACGCGCAACACAAACATGGTACTCCTAGCATATTGATGTATCCTTGTTTTGGGGAGATTTAGTATGAACGCATCTCTTATTGTGTATCAGCGGACACTAGACCGTGTGTGATGTTCTTATTAGGAAGGTAGCTCAGGAGTCATGACCGTAACTTAATTACTTCTGATTTTCGCATTGGAGATGAAAATATCTGTGCTAATTCTATGTATTTAGTCACTGAGAAACTTGTGCATTGCAGAAGGTTATTTTGCTTTAGCTTTTGCGTATCCATATGTTAAGATGACTTAGTATAACTAAACATTACAATATGGAATATGATTGATTTGGCGGGACAACAACCGTACAAAATCAGCTTGTAAGAGATGATATACTAATAACAGCTTCACAACATGCCGATGGTATTGTAAAAGCGTCTAATAATACTCTAATGTTCATGATACCCGACATATGCGAAGCATCTAATAGACTGACAGAGTAGATTGTTATAGCTTGCCCTGCACCATTGCTGTTTGACAATGCTCTTTAATAAAAGAAATCTGATTAAGTGGATATTGCAGGAGCTCTTTATTAATTGAATATAGTATGTTACAGCTCCAAATTGCACATGGTGTTTAATCTTGTATATATTATTTATTAGTGGCACTTTTCTTAATACATTCCATATGCTGCAGCCTACAAAGACGAACTACTATTCAGGACCTTGACAATGAGGCTGTTGCTTTTCAATCTGTGCTGGGCTCCATGCTTGCAAGAATTTATAATAATCCACAGAGTAAAGATGACAACCAGATTCGACTTGAGAAAATCTTGCAGTTCTGGGGTTCGAAGGAAGTTTATGACCAGGAAACCATCGCTAACCTTGAAAGAGAGATGAAAGGTGGGCTGTCATATCCTTCGGCACCACGACACGTTTCACCAGATCCCTCAACCTTTGCAGGTTTTCCCTTTCCCCCTCTTCTACTAAAGATGCTATTCTCTCTAGTTGCTCATAATTATTTTTTCTCATGTGTGTTTAGAAGCTTTTAGGTTGCTCATGCTTGCTTGCACATAAATGGATTGAGCTTTTGTGATTTAGGCGTATGTAACTTAACCTACGGGATTTTGATCATGTTATTCTGTCGTCTCATTTTTATTTGATGCCTGGAAACTTTATAGGCAGGTAGCTTTGGAATACGTAAGCAGATCATGCCAGGCTATAAAAAATAGTATATCACATTGAGACTGATCCAGTAATTTCTATACTAAAATCTTTTGTTTTTAGGTCCACAACCTTTGGTATATACATTTATTCGTGAATTACCTTTGTTTCCTGCATTCTATATATTAATTATCTGGTGTTACTCTATATGCTTGCAAATGGATTTTGTGATGCATTGCAATTTACCTTTTGCTTGTTGGAGGTAAATCTAAGTATGTTTTGATGGGTATATTTCCAGGATCAGCGAAGCCGGCCTCAAAATGGTCCTCTGCTCCGCCAGAGAAGGAGAATGCAACTTATCCTGTTTCTGCTGCACAATTTCCATTGAACCAACTTCCTGCTGGCGTTTACCCTCCTCTTGGTCAAACTACTTTTCCAGGATCTTTGCCAGTGCAACCATCTTTACTGCCCCCTGCGCTTCCTCAAAGTGCTACTCCAGCTACTACAAATGATCTTAATCCACCTCCTTATCCACTATTCCCCCCTGGCCTCATTCCAGGAATGGTCAGAAAGATGCAAATTGGGAGTGGAGTGCCATATTCTCCCTTGAGCCCGTTAGACATTCCCACGGTCATCCCACCGTCAACAGTTTCAGAGTCCGACATCCTTGACCGTGTAACAAAGTTCTTTAAAGAGATTGGGGAGGTAAACCCATCAGAAGGTCCAATGAAGCAAGGAGAGCCCAATGATTATGACGATTATGAGAGGGAGCTTCCCGCTCGCAAGGGAGGTGCATGCATTCCTCCCCCTGCCAGCTTGCATGTAAACCCTGAGACCGGAATGCGTGCTGATGGCACGTTTGACAGCAAACCGGGCTCAAGCGGCCGGCTGGGCCTCGGAGCCTCTGCTGACCCAAATGAGGAGAGCCACCAGTATGGTGATTTATATTCTTCGTATCGCAAACAGAGGAGCAGCAATTACCATACTTCCATGAGTTCTCGCTCATTAGCACCAAGGTGAAAACAAGCTTCCTATCCGCTTTTTTGTCTACTCATGGTGAAAATGGTTGCCCTTATGAGTGTACGTCAGTAGACAGAATTTGACTTCCAGATGATTGTACAATATAACATTTTTATTTCCGCAGAAATTTTGGACTGCAGCTTAGTATGTTAGTTGCAAATGATGTTTGTTTCGTAGATGTGATCTGACGTTCCTTCCATAGTTGAAATGTGTAATTTAGTGCAGATAAAAATGCACGCGTTCAAGCCCCCTTTAGTCCTCCACAAGTGGCATGGTTCATTTTGTGTGGTTTTCTTTAATGAGGCTAACCTGAGATTTTTATATTTAGTTTTCACTAAATTGTAAAATATGTGCCCTTATAACAATCAATCTGATAGAGAAATAGTACATCACAGCGATTGCAGTTTTCTTATTATATATACAAGGGACTTTACAAATTTGAATATCCCAGCCGCCCAGGTGAAAATCTACACTCAATCAAGGATTCGTAGAGAGAAATTTCACCATTAAACAGAAGCACAAGCCTGAACTTAAAATCAGCATCGTCCAGCGAAACAGTTCAAGCCGATCTAATCGCCGTCTTGAGCATCACTAAAGTTCTTCGCAATATTACCCAGCGATGGAGGACTACGTAGTAGAATTTGTTTTCCCAGGCGGGGTGCCAAGACCCAAGAGCGATCCGGTGCTTCCAACGCGTAGTCATCGGTACTACAGGGAAGGTCAAGAGAAGCGAGAGAGATACTACCCGACGTCATGTGGATCTGAAATCACCGGACTTGCAACTGCAGGAGCGCATGAATCGTGGGTGGTCCGATGTTCGGAAGGATCGGATGAAAAACTCGATTCATCATGCATGTAATAGTATCGGAAAAATGTAATAGGAAGGATCGGATCTGTAAAACTCAGTTCATGTAATAGTATCTTCGAATCTAATATACCCGACAACGCAGTTCATCCATAGATAAGATCATGGTTACATCGTCAATCTAAAGAAAGCCACCATACTGTAGTACTAAGTAAACCCGAATAAATTTTCAAAAAAACGCAAACCCCAATAAACCTAAGAATCTAGCTGCAACCTGGCCACCTCTTGCTCGACCTCGCCGTCACTCTCCTCATCCTCGTCGACGTTGTCATCGTCATCCTCCGCCGCCTCCTTCTCCTCCTTCTCCTTCCCCTCCCCCTCCTTCTCCTCCTTCTCCTTCCCCTCCCCCTCCTTCTCGTCGTCCTTTTCCCCCTCCTCCTCCTCCTCCTCGTGCTCCTCCGAGTCTTCCTCCTCCGAGTCATACTCCTCTGAGTCCTCGTCCTCCGTGTCCGAATACTCCAGAGGAAGCTCCACGAAACCCTCGAACTGAACGACGAGCGCATCCTCGTCGGTGCCGGCGCCGGAGTCGCCTTCCGGCCGCATCACGTAGAAGCAGAACTCCTCATGAAGAACCACCGGGGCCTCCAGCTCCACGGCCGTCACTTCTGACGACAGCTGCGGGAGCATGATGTTCTCCGTGCCCATCTCGACGTAGGATTCCACGACGCCCTCGCCGGCGGCGCTCATCGGGTCGACGAAGAAGACGTGGGTGAGCTCGAAGGGCTCCTCTTCCCACGGGATAATTCCAAGATCCTCACCTCTCCGCAGCTGGAAGTACCAGCGGCATCGCTGCACCAGCTGCTCCTCGTTGATCAATCCGGGCATCTCGATCTCCATCTTCTCCTGTCCTGCTCGCCGCGAACCGGAACTCGATTGGTTTGTTCATAGCCTCGGGGGTGCGCTGGTATATATTGATCGATTGGGCACAGCGATTCTGAGTTGAACTCGGCGAAGAGGTGATTTGTACTTCGTAAACCAAAAGGGATTCGAGTCGTTCTTGTCACATACCGGCTTGGAATATGGGACTCGACGTGGAGAAGCCACCGATCGAGCAAGTTGGAGTTGTGATCGAGCCAACGTTCACCCCTACCATTGACTAGTTTCCGGTACCCAAATTTGCATCCTAAAATTATTTGCTTCCAAAAATGGATTATGATGCCATGTATTCATCACTCTTTCCTTTCTGAGAAATAACCTGTCTAGGAGTAGTAGCGAATACTCGTTTAACTTGGTTCAACGAGTGCACGTGAAAGAGACGTAAAATTCGCAATATACTAGAAATTTCTTCACATACCATCACGATCACCTGCTCCCTTCTATCAAATTTTACAGTCTAATGTATTGTAATTTACCCTAGGTGACAAATAACTATGATTTTTCTTCCAAACTAATCCAGAAACGACAGTACCGTTTTATGTTGTTTCTTGTAAAAGTATCCCCATCCGCAACCCAACAGGATGTGATGACCATTTCATGTTTGCTTTTTATAAGGATCATGATCAAATTTCTAAGCCTACTCGGATATTGAGCATTTACCCATAATAATAGGATTCTTTTTATAAGAGCATCTACACACCCGCCCCCAATAGCCTTCCCAATAGGACTATTGCTGCACCTTACATAAAATGAGAGCCCAACTACTATCCATAGTTGTCATTCTCCGGCGCGGACCAATAAATTGTCCAACAATGGCATGCCGGCCTCGATCTATATGGGGTAGTTTGGGAGTGGCAGACATGTCTGAACAACAGCCCCACGTAGGATTATGATAGGCGGACCAACCCGCCGTTGTTTAATAAGGGCACACTTACCTCGTTGTTTCCCTAGGAAGGCGCTGCAACTTCCCCACACGGCGATGGTGCATCACCCGACGCATGCGCTAAGTACCACCCACCACCACCCCTTACCTCCCGCCCACTATATAGGCCTCTCCCATCTCACTTTGTTGCTCCACACTGTCGCCTTTCTTCCCACACGGTGATGGTGTACTGCCGCATCCTGGAGCTGAAAAAGAAGCAATTGGCCAACCCGCTATGCCACCCCTGACAATGAGGAATGTGATTCCACCATGAGTGTGCGGTGGAGCTCACCCACTTTTTTAGCACTAACGCGTCATTGCGCAAGAAGGCGGTCAAGCGCCACCAATGGTGGAGAATGGACGGCATCACATTGCAAAATGTGGTGGCGCAATGCATACGCCCGCCCTATATGGAGGGATTGCTGTCGTGTTGGGAGTCGTGAATGATGTCGCAGTCATCATCCTCGCTCCCCCCTCTCGTCGCCACTCTTCCTCGTCCCCAAGATGGATCCTAAAGAGTAGCCGCGCTAGCCGCCGAGGAAGCAGGGCGACATTGTTTTCAACACCGTAGAGTGGCAATACCTTCTGCAAGACTAAGATGGAGGCACACTCGCCATCATGGGGTGGAGTCACCTTCTAAGCTGAACACATAGGTGCACTCGCCACCTCGAGGATATCTCTCCTTCGACGCCCCAAGCCAGGACCGTTGCCACTGAGGAAGAAAACTAAGGGGGAGGTGCTCACATCGGTGGGGATTACTGGGTGTCATCACCACTGCATGATCCCAACGACCCATGGTAACGGGGGCTCGCTCACACCATGCGCGAATCGACAAACATGGTGCAACCGGTGTCCGATGAGTGGGCAGAGGAGTGGTCGGTGGCGGACAGAGGCATCACCACCGTCCACTCCAACAAGAACAACAATGGCGACAACCCTCGACGCCCTCTACTGGTCCATCTGCAATGACTAGATCTAGGTTTAGCTTAGGTTTTGTTGAATTTTTCTCAAATTTGTTATATATTCTAAAACTTTGAATGAAATTCATTGGTTTATTTAGATTCATGTTTCTTTAAATATCACGGGTGCCATGGGGAATGCCGGTCCCGATATGTCAGATATGTGTCTGGGAGCCCCCAATAACATCCATCCGACACAAATACCGGACACTAAGTTGGAGACTCTAGTGTATATGCTCTAATGATGTAGTAATTTTACTCCTTTAAACAGCATGTGCTCGATGAGTCGACACATGCATTAAACCAAACCCATTCCTCCTGTATAAAAGGAACATAATATGTACAACCTACAACGAGTTTGAGGCTTTATATGACCATGTTGACGAGTCTAAATAGCTACAACAAATTAATTAGTAGGTGTGAGATGCATGAGGAACATGACGATTATCATACTTGCATCCAATAAATGCAAGTAGTTCCCAAGTCGTATATGTTGCCATTTTTGTGATGGGATTTCTTTAGTGTTAGTCACCTTGGAGGCAAATCCTAACATTTTTGTAAGTCATTCAGTCGTTGATATCACCATAAGTCTTGACTTCACTAGTAGAAAATGGGCCTTAGGCCTGGACCCTTTAGTCCCGGCCTCCATCTGGGCCGGGACTAAAGGCCCGGCCACGTCGCCCCAAATTCGCCAGCCGCCCGGGAGGCTTTGGTCCCGGCCCGTTACGAGCCTTTAGTCCCGGTTTGAGACACAAACCGGGACTAAAGGGCTATGCGCTGGGCGGCCCGCATGTGCGCCCCCTTTAGTCCCGGTTTGTGTCTCAAACCGGGACTAAAGTACTCTGCCTATATATATGGCCCCTGCAGCCCCTCTCTCCCCTCTTGCATTTTTTTGGATGAAAGTGTGTGAGTGTGTGCTAGCTCTCCTTTTTGCTTGGATGCACTAGAGGTGTTTGTTGAAATGTTTGTTAGAGCGATGCCGCTTCAGTTCACCGAACACAACTACGATATGAGGTGCCCGAGCCACGCTTAAGCCTCTTCCTCTTTATTTCCACTTATTCTAAAAGGTTAGCAACTATATTTCCTCGTTTAGACCGTGCGGTACTAATTTTTAGGATCGTGATTGTGTTTGATATACTGTTGCATGACGCAGATGAGCCATCCATGGATGTACGGTGATCGACGCACCGCCGCTTACAGAGAAGGCGTGCATTCTTTTCGAGATGCGGCCGATGCGAACAAGCATGGTGGTGGCTATATGTTTTGTCCATGTGTTGAATGTCGGAATGAGAAGGACTACACTTCCTCAAGAGTCATTCAGAGCCACCTGCTTCGGTCCGGTTTTATGTCGGGCTATAATGTTTGGACCAAGCACAGAGAAAGAGGGGTTATGATGGAAGACGACGATGAAGAAGAAGAGAACGATGATGACAACTACCGATCTATGTTCCCTGAGTATGCTGATACCGCAATGGAAGACAATGAAGAAGAAGATCAGGGTGCAGAACGGGAACCAGATGAGCCCGCTGATGATCTTGGCCGGGTCATTTCTGAAGCACGGCGAGGCTGCGACACAGAAAAGGAGAGGTTGCAGTTCGAGCAGATGTTACAGGACCACAACAAATTGTTGTACCCAACTTGTGAAGATGGCCAGAAGAAGCTGGGTAGCACACTGGAATTGCTGAAGTGGAAGGCAGAGACCGGTGTGACTGACTCGTCATTCGAAAAGTTGCTGGTACTGATGAAGAAGATGCTTCCAAGAAAGAACGAATTGCCCGCCAGCACGTACGAAGCAAAGAAGCTTGTCTGCCCTCTAGGATTAGACGTGCAGAAGATACATGCATGCCCTAATGACTGCATCCTCTACCGCGGTGAGAAGTATGAGAATATGGATAAATGCCCGGTATGCACTGCATTGCGGTATAAGATCAGAAAAGATGACCCTGGTGAGATTGAGGGCGAGCCACCCAGGAAGAGGGTTCCTGCCAAGGTGATGTGGTATGCTCCTATAATACCATGGTTGAAACGTCTGTTCAGAAATAAAGATCATGCGAAGTTGTTGCGATGGCACATGGAAGATCGTATGAAAGACGATAAGTTGAGGCACCCCGCCGATGGTCGGCAGTGGAGAAAAATCGAGAGAGAGTTCCCGAGATTTGCAGGTGACGCAAGGAACTTATGGTTTGGTCTGAGTACAGATGGCATGAATCCTTTTGGGGAGCAGAGTTGCAGTCACAGCACCTGGCCCGTTACTCTATGTATCTACAACCTTCCTCCTTGGTTGTGCATGAAGCGGAAGTTCATTATGATGCCAGTGCTTATCCAAGGTCCAAAGCAACCCGGCAACGACATTGATGTGTACCTAAGGCCATTAGTTGATGAACTTTTACAGCTGTGGGCCGAACCAGGTGTACATGTGTGGGACGAGCACAAACAAGAGGAATTTGACCTTCGAGCGTTGCTTTTCGTAACCATCAATGATTGGCCTGCTCTTAGTAACATTTCAGGACAGTCAAACAAGGGATACAATGCATGCACGCACTGTTTAGATCAGACAGAAAGTATATATCTGGACAAGTGTAGGAAGAATGTGTACCCGTACAATCGTCGTTTTCTTCCGCCCAAGCATCCCTTAAAGAAAAAAGGCAAGCATTTCAATGGCAAGGCAGAACCCCGGGGGAAGCCTGTCATCCGTACTGGTGCTGAAGTATTTGATATGGTCAAAGATTTAAAAGTAATCTTTGGAAAGGGTCCTGGCAGCCAACCTGTTCCTAACGGCCCTGATAAGCGCGTACCCATGTGGAAGAAGAAATCTATATTTTGGGAGCTACCCTATTGGGAAGTCCATGAGGTCCGCTCCGCAATCGACGTGATGCACCTGACGAAGAATCTCTGCGTGAATATTCTAGGCTTCTTGGGCTTGTATGGGAAGTCAAAAGATACACCGGAAGCACGGGAGGACCAGGAACGTCATAAAGGAAGAGATGGCATGCATCCAGGGCAGTTTCAAGGGCGTGCCAGCTACGCTCTTACTAAGGAAGAGAAGGAAATCTTCTTTGAAGTCCTTTTCAGTATCAAGGTCCCGACTGGCTTCTCGTCGAATATAAAGGGAATCGTAAATATGAAAGACAAAAAATTCCAAAACCTAAAGTCTCATGACTGCCACGTGCTTATGACGCAATTGCTTCCGGTTGCATTGAGGGGAATTCTACCGGAAAATGTTCGTCTGGCAATTGTGAAGGTATGTGCATTCCTCAATGCAATTTCTCAGAAGGTAATCGATCGAGAAAGTCTATCAGGGTTACAGATTGATGTGGTCCAATGTCTGGTCAGCTTTGAGTTGTTGTTCCCGCCATCCTTCTTCAATATAATGACACACCTCCTAGTTCACCTAGTCGAAGAGATTAGAATTCTTGGTCCTGTGTTTCTACACAATATGTTCCCCTTCGAGAGGTTCATGGGAGTCTTAAAGAAATATGTTCGTAACCGTGCTAGGCCAGAAGGAAGCATCTCCAAGGGCTATGGAACAGAGGAGGTCATTGAGTTTTGTGTGGACTTTCTTCCTGACCTTAAGCCGATTGGTGTTCCTGAATCTCGGTATGAGGGTAGGCTGACAGGAAAAGGCACACTAGGAAGGAAAGCAAAAGTATGTATGGACGGGCATTCTTTCTCTCAAGCACACTACACAGTTCTACACAATTCCACTGTGGTGGCTCCGTATATCGTGAGACACAAGAATATTCTACGCTCCGAAAACCCGGGGAAGGCTGACTCTTGGATTAAAGGGGAACACGAGAAGACTTTTGGTAGTTGGTTGCAGACACATCTCATGAATGACGACACCATTGGAGATCAGCTGTACTGTTTGGCCAGGCCACCATCTTCGACTATATGTACTTTCCAAGGGTACGAGATAAATGGGAACACATTTTACACGGTTGCCCAAGATAAAAAGAGCACCAACCAAAATAGTGGTGTCCGCTTTGATGCAACAGACGAGAATGGGCAATGTTTGGAAACATATTACGGGTACATAGAGGAGATATGGGAACTTGACTATGGACCTACTTTTAAGATCCCTTTGTTTCGGTGCAAATGGGTGAAGCTGACAGGTGGCGGGGTAGTTGTAGACCAAAAGTACGGCATGACAACAGTGGATCTCAATAATCTTGCGTACATGGATGAACCATTCGTCCTAGCCAACGATGTCGCTCAGGTTTTCTATGTGAAGGACATGTCTACAAAAACGAGAAAAAGAAATCAGCAAAAGAAGACATCGTCCGATGAGCCAAAGCGCCACATAGTTCTTTCAGGGAAAAGAAACATCGTGGGAGTAGATGACAAGACAGACATGTCAATAGATTATAATAAGTTTCATGAAATTCCGCCCTTCAAAGTGAAGACTGACCCAAGCATCCTACTGAATGATGAAGATTCTCCATGGCTACGACCCAGAAGAAAACAGAAATAATAGATAGGATTGTTGGTGCAATAATGTAATAATGTATTAAATCTTTTATGTAATGCATGATGTGAATAATTGTATGGATCGGTCATCACCGCTCTTTAGAAAAAAAGTCGGCTCACTAGTTCTTTCGTTCCTATGGCACTCCTCCCGGCGGGCTACTACCTCTCCCCTACCCCTGTCGCCGCTATACCCAGTCCTGATTTCTTCGCCTCGCAGTTCTTGTACCCACAGCCTCCACATAGAAAATTGTTTTGAATTACTTATTCAATTTTAAACACTTTTCATATTCATAGTTTTATCACATTCTAAAATATACATAAAGAATATAAATCAATATAGTTTTAATTGAAAATGGCAAACTAGTTAATAGTTTGGATAGTTAAAATAATTAATTTTGAAAATAGAAAATAGTTTTGAATTATCTATTCAATTTCAAACACTTTTCATTTTTATAGTTTTATCAAATTCTCAAATATGCAAAAAGAATATTAATAAACATAGTTTTTAATTGAAAACAACAAAATAGTTAATACTTAGGATAGTTAAAATAATTAATTTTGAAAATAGAAAATAGTTTTGAATTATCTATTCAATTTCAAACACTTTTCATTTTTATAGTTTTATCAAATTCTCAAATATGCAAAAAGAATATTAATAAACATAGTTTTTAATTGAAAACAACAAAATAGTTAATACTTAGGATAGTTAAAATAATTAATTTGTAAAATAGAAAATAGTTTTGAATTATCTATTCAATTTCAAACACTTTTCATTTTTATAGTTTTATCAAATTCTCAAATATGCAAAAAGAATATTAATAAACATAGTTTTTAATTGAAAACAACAAAATAGTTAATAGTTAGGATAGTTAAAATAATTAATTTGTAAAATAGAAAATAGTTTTGAATTATCTATTCAATTTCAAACACTTTTCATTTTTATAGTTTTGTCAAATACTCAAATATGCAAAAAGAATATTAATAAACATAGTTTTTAATTAAAAATGGCAAAATATTTAATAGTTAGGATAGTTAAAGTAATTAATTTTTAAAATAGAAAATAGTTTTGAATTATGTATTCAATTTCAAACACTTTTCATTTTTATAGTTTTGTTAAATTCTTAAATATGCAAACAGAATACTAAACAAATAAAAGAAAAAACAGAAAATAGGCCTTTAGTCCCGGTCCGTGCCACAGACCGGGACTAAAGGCCCTGGCCGCTGAAATCCCCACCCGAGGCCTTTAGTCCCGGGCGGTGGCACGGACCGGGACTAAAGGCCCCCCTTTAGTCCCGGTCCGTGCCACCGCCCGGGACTAAAGGTCCCGGGGTATAAAACTGGCGCCTTCTTCCCCAGGTTTCGGACTTACCGTTTTCGCGCGCGAGGAATTGCCGAAGACGCCGCCAGGCTGCCCGAGCTCGCCGCCGCGCCGCCGCGCCACCGCGCCCCGCCGCCGCGCCACCGCGCCCGAGCTCGCCGCCGCGCCCCGCCGCGCCCAGCCACCTCGCCCCGCCGCCGCGCGCCCAGCCACCGCGCCCAGCCGCCGCGCCCAGCCACCGCCGCCGCGCCCAGCCACCACCGCCGCGCCCAGCCGCCGCCGCCGCGCCCAGCCACCGCCGCCGCGCCCAGCCGTCGCGCCCAGCCACCGCCGCCTGCAAGGTAATTTTAAAAAAAAATTATTTTAGATATAGTTAGTGTTAGGGTATTTTAGTGTTAGTGTTAGGGTATTTTAGTGTTAGTGTTAGGGTATAGTTAGTGTTAGGGTATTTTAGTTAGTGTTAGGGTATTTTAGATATAGAATTATTTTAGATATAGTTAGTGTTAGGGTATTTTAGTTATAGTTAGTGTTAGGGTATTTTAGATATAGAATTATTTTAGATATAGTTAGTGTTAGGGTATAGTTAGTGTTAGGGTATTTTAGTGTTAGTGTTAGGGTATTTTAGATATAGAATTATTTTAGATATAGTTAGTGTTAGGGTTTTAGTTATAGTTAGTGTTAGGGTATTTTAGATATAGAATTATTTTAGATATAGTTATAGTTAGATATAGAATTATTTTAGAGATTTATTTAGAGATAGAATTATTTTAGATATAGTTATAGTTAGTGTTAGGGTATTTTAGAGATAGAATTATTTTAGTGTTAGGGTATTTTAGATATAGAATTATTTTAGTTATAGTTAGTGTTAGTTTATTAGTTAATAGAATTTATTTGCGCGCGAGATATAGAATTATTTTGCAAATAGAAATAGAATTATTTTGCATCATATATAGTTTGTTAGTTTATTAGTTAATCAAATGTTCGTTTTTTGCAGAACTATGGATCCACATAGCAGGAACCTCGAAGAGGAAGAACTTATCGAAGATATAATCAAAGACGCCCCCGACGTTGAACCTGCAGAATCTCCGTCGTCATATCTAAACCCCTCCGGAGATGGAATGGAGGTTGATCGACACGAAGATGAAGCCGATGGGGCCGGAGATAGCTCCAATGACGGAGAAGGTGATAGCTCCACTGATGGAGAAGCCGGTGGAGAAGCCGGTGGAGAAATAATAAAGTCCGGCGAGGTATACATATGAAGTTCGACAATCACTTGTAATATGTGAAAAATATTGGAGATAGCTCTATATTGTATACATATACATTCATTTGACGAATGTTTCTCCCTCTTAGGCCTCCACATCGAGCAAAGCTACGAAACGAGGCCCGACTAAAAAGTTGGACGCACGGACGCATTACACCTTTGAGGTGATATTGCCTACGGGCGAACCAAAGCTTCCTAAGAATGCTGCTGACACATTCAAGAAGCAATGCGGAGTTCTCGTTAGGGATCACGTCCCGATCAGCGTTCGGGAGTGGAACAAGCGCAAAGGGGCAGCCGATAGTGACTATGTCGCCGAAAGGTACAAAGATAATCTTTGGAATGATATCATGTCACATTTCAACCTGCCAGAATGTGAGAATGAAGACGCCGCAAAAAAACTGAGGGCCAAAGTCAAGCAGTGGACTCTAAAGAAGATGGCCGAACTGTTCCGTAGCTGGAAGAAGAAGCTATGGAAAGACTATCTGAAGACAAAGAAAGTGCCAGTATTCGAGGGGTATCTAGCCAAGCAGGCGAATCACTGGAAGGCATTTCAGGAGTACAAGCAGTCAGAAGATGCCAAGGCATTATCAGAAAAGAACAAGAAAAATGTCGACAAGAAGAAATATCACCACACGCTGGGGCCAGGGGGCTATGAGACTGCCATCCCAAAGTGGGATAAGAAAGAGCAAGATCTGCTAGCTAAAGGCATCGTACCTGAACCCATCCGTGATGAGTGGGAAATGAGAGCAAGGAATTGGTTCCTTGCGCATGGTGGTTCGTACGACGAAGAAACAGGGGACCTCATCTGCAGTGGCGGTCTTAGGATACCCAGGGAGAATTGGAAAAAGATAGTGAAAGAAATTAAAGAGGGAAAAAGACAGTTCACTGCAGATAGAGAGAAAGATTTGCTCACACTGGTCCTCGGCAATGACGAACATGGAGGACGAACGCGAGGCTTCGGTCCTTCTTACCCGTGGTGGCTTGGGTTTGCCAGAGACCAAGACACTTATAGAAGCCGGGCGAGAGCAAAGAAGCGACAGCAGGATGAGGAGAATGACAAGTTCAACCAGTTGCTTGCCAGGCTTAACGAGCAACAGAAGCAGATTGACGAGCTTAGAGGAGTAGCGCGCCAGGAAGATCCTGGACTCGATATTATCGGCGCCCCATCTAAGCGGAAAAGCAGCGTGGCTGAATCTGAGGCCCCGCCCGACGATGCACGAAGAATGATAGAGGGCGGTCCCGGCTACCCCGTGGATGGAATCAAGGAGTCAACATCATGTGAACTCCATCAGAAATTCAAGAACATATCCATGAAGGTGGCCGTCGGACAAGCTTTACCTTCTGGCCCTGATGCACGCTGGCATGGCCGTGAGATTCCAGCTGGCTTTGCTAAAGTCGGGGTGGATGAAATCATGGCGGGGTTTCATGATATGGAGCTCGACATGGCTGGACCCGAAGATGAGAGGACACTCGGAGAAGTACTGGGTGGAGTCATCCTATGGGACAAGAACTACATCAAGCTTCCAGGCTCGGCCCCAAGGACAACACCGCCTCCGAGTCGTCGCAGGTCACCTACACCTCCATCACCTCCAAGCCCTCCACATGACGACGGCCACCACAACACGAGTCCATCTCGATCACCGCCGCCGGACTTGGGTCGGCCGTCTCCGCCGCCGCCCGCTAAGGATACTAAGCGGAAGCGTGCCAGCAAGAACGCTCCGTCCATGAGTTCTAAGCGACGGAGCTCCCCAAAGCGCAAACTGTCGCCCCTCCCAAAGGTACCTCATGTTAATCTTCCTATCAGACCTTATGATCGTACCGACGAGGAAAACGCCAGGATAGCAAAGGAACATTATGAGGCGCAGATGAAAAAGAAGGAACCCGAGCCCCGCCCGGAATACACCGAGAAGCAAATAGCATATGCAAAATACTTCATGACCCTTCCATCACAGTATGACTTACACCATAAGCCTGATGACTATACACGCACATTGCAGAAGGAAGGGCAAAAGAGCAAGTCACGTGCAAGTGCAAGTGCAAGTGGGAGCAAATCAAGTTCAACTACAAGCAAAATAAGATCAGACGTTCCTCAGCTTGGACAATAGGCCAAACAGTCGATCCCACCCCTCAGGGTGTTACCCGAGAATGTTCCCTCTCTGGTGCAGGGGCAAGATTTGGGATTAGCAAAGAAGTGGGCGGATGAATGGGGTATCCCGGTTGAAGTCATTCTGGCTTCCCAAGACGACGTGGTACCCAAGGCTGTGGTAGCCCCTAAGCCACAGTTTGTCATGGGAGCGCCTTTGGTCAGCAAAGATAAGTTTGATGATCTCCCAACAAATATGCGTTACTTGCATACATGGTACTTAAGTGAATCAAAGAAAGGGAGAACGATGATCGTGGCGCTTGTCCCACGGGAGTACTACGGCCGTCCCGAAGACATCCATATCGACTTTGATGAACTCTTCCAGATGTACAATGCCGACGCCCTCGACAAATCGCTTATGAGTTGCTATTGTCTGTAAGTTTTTCAATTCGTTGTCTACATATAACTTGTTCAATTATTTCAATTCATTGTCTACATATAACTTGTTCAGTTATTTCAATTCATTTTCTACATATAACTTGTTCCGTTCTGACTTGTACTCTATTATGCAGAATGAAGATTCTGGAATGTAAAAGTAGGAACATCCTAAATATTGGGTTTATTGACCCAGATAAAATACATATAAAGACGCTAACTGATAACCCCAAGGAGATGGAGGAAAACCTTCTAAGGTTTCTAACAGATCAAAATTACTGTGACCACATACTGTTTCCATACAACTTCAAGTGAGGGTCTTACTCTGTTGTGTCCATTCACTTATGAGTGTAATTGATAAGTTACTGACACATATATATATACATGTGCAGCTACCACTGGATTCTGTTGGACATTCAAATTGATAAGGGAAGAGTTGATGCCTTCGACCCATTATCGAGACCCTTGGAACAGTTCCAAAGCCTGCAGGACATGCTCCAAGGGTAATTTCAATCATTCTTGCGCTCTATCGGTCTCTTTCGATGATTTTCTGATATATCAATTAATGAAAAACTTAGCAAATCATTTTCCTTGTCGGGCAGGGTTTGGAAGCGGTTCAAGTGCGTGACTCCCGGTATCCGGCATGAGAAGCTGACCTTTAGAGCGGCTCAGGTAAGTAGTAGTATGATATACTTCTATTTTCAATACTTTTGTAATGCTAGATTATTATTTTGATTATATATATTCTATTCTCGTAAAGTGCGACCAGCAGCCACGGGGGACGCATCTATGTGGATACTATGTTTGCGAGACCATTCGCACGTTTACCTCTGAGCACAAGGATTACAGATACGATGTAAGCAATAAACATTCACACCTCTATTTTTACTCGTCATTCTTTGTTATCATGATTGATATTCATATTCATCTCCTCTTCTTATATAGTACACGGCCATGCGGGAGAAGTACCTACCAGAGCAACGCGCGATTGCTGTTGCAGAGGAGCTGGCGACCTTTCTGAGAATAGAAGCTATAGACGACAAAGGACGATTTAGTGTAGCTAGGGGCCATTACTAATGTTGGTCCATGTAATCGAATAGACGGGCTCTTGTCCCGATAATTCTGATCTCCATATAATTGTATATATATGCTTGCTTGTAAGATAAGTTAATCTTATATATATGCATAAACTAATTCCCGAACACCAAGGCACCAAACGAGGCATCACGTTAATCCCCCACCTAAAACCCTAAAACCCCTAAACCCTAAAACCCTACAGCAAAAAACAAAAATCTGCAGATGACCTTTAGTCCCGGTCTGTGTTACAAACCGGGACTAAAGGTCCTGGCCCTGATTCGCTCCGAGGTGCCCACGTGGACACCCTCCAGTCCCGGCTGGTAAGCGGGCCGGGACTAAAGGTTCAGCCTTTAGTCCCGCGGCTGGGGTCCCGGTTTGCAAACCGGGACTAAAGCCCCTTACGGGCCGGGACTGGAGGCCCCGTCCCCACTAGTGCTTGCTAGATGCCTAAGGTGAAGAAAATACCTTTCATTGTCTTAAAAAATCTCCCTCGTAGTGTGCTTCTCAAAGGAAGAGGAATGTGGCTATGAGACTTTTGTTGTTCCATTCAAAGGCTTGCAAACTAGTGTCTGGTTAGCAATATGTGCTAGCTCTGCTCACTACGTTTTTTGGAGTGGCCCAAAAAGCTAATCATATTATAGTCCACACGTCTTGACTATAAATTTTAATAAAATACCCATACCCATACCTGTATCCAGCCATGACAAAAGTGGCTGCACAAAGTGTGTTTCATGTTCCTAATGAAATACCATCACTCCAGCATGTTCCGTGCTTCTTGATGGTCCACATGCCAAGTCACCCGGAAAAGGTTTTCATCTAGAACTGTCGACATCAAATAGCAAGATGCTCTCATCAGTTGAAAGTGTTGTTACCTTTTGAATTTGAATACATTATAGCAATTATGTTGAGGGCCATGCTTATTTAAACGCAAGGTGTTGTGATATAATGTTTTTTATTGCCACATGTGATTCACTGTAGATAAGTTGTGCACAGTTGTCAACAAGGCGAACAAAATGATAAGCAAATAGCAAGAAATCAAATCTAACAAATGTGAGTCATTCTACGCAATTACAGGTTCTGTGACATCATCATATTACATCTAAATACACAAGATAGTTGTGGTCCCTCAAGTACAATTACAACCATCAGGAGAATTAACCTGCATTAACAATCAAAGGTAAGAGGAAACATAATACAATTTAAAATTAAATATAGAAATTTGTGTGTTGACTAGATAGCATCAGACCGTCCTAGTCAACTGCAAAACTATCAAGAGATACAAACACTCAATGTTCCTGTTTAGCAACCAATACAAATCATCACATGCTAAACTTATAAAGAGAACTTATATTTAGATGGAAATGGCAAAATCAAGTGTTCAGGGTTAGGTAAATGTGTATCTATAAGTATTGTGAGCACCTCCCTAGGAAGTAAGACAAGGATAATTGTATTTTACTTAGATTTGATCATCCACAACCAATTAGACAACAAAAATCTTCGAATAAAAAAATAAAACAAACTGAGGAATCTATCAGATCTTCCTATCACATGTGAAAGAACCAACATGGTTGCCACAATGGAAACTTTTACTTTTGAAGTTTCACATAATTTAGATCCAAAATCTCAATAAACTAATAAAAAAGTATTTGATTTTATGTGGTGTTTCCATAATCAAGTGGCACCGAGCATACCACCAATCAAGATAGTAAACAGGAAGTCTATTCAAGAAGCCTCCCACGGGAAACATGACCAATAAATCATCAAATCTCTATTTCTGATATAAGTAATGGTGGTGTTGCCGCCGAATGTCGTAGCTAGACCGATCGAGAAATCTCCACTTGTAAGTTTTGTTCTGTTTACCAACCTTTAATGTATGTTGATCGCTTAACCTGTGAACCTGCTTACGATTAATTTTCAATTATGGTTTTTGCTGCTCTTTCTTTTTGTTGTGGTTTTATTGCTAAAATTCTCCTTTGAAAACAAATAAACACTACCAGGTGCATTTTGTAGAGGTCGGTTGATTCTTGTTGATATTTGTCTTTCTAGTTTATCTTTTTATTTCATGTATATGTTCATTTTGAACAAACCTTCATTGAGAAAGACGATAACCATAGTAGAAGATTATTTTGGCAAAACTAAAAATGGTATAACATGGTTAAATGGAAAATGGTGTGTAGGTTTAAAGGCAAAGATTCCTTGGGAATTAAATATTTGAGGAAGCAAAATATAGTCTCCTTTGTAAATGGTGGTGGAAAAACGGACACATGTTGTCTTGTGGCAGCAGATTGTCAAAGCCTAATATCTAAGAGCCAAAAGTGCGCCATTTGTTTAGACTAGATTTAATCAGTCCCACTATTGGAAAGATATTTTTCAAGTGAGATATGTTTATCTTGCTAGTAAGACAATAATTTAAGTAATGGTAGTATTACCAAATTTTATAAAGATCATATAGCTGGTGAGATTCCTTCTGCTAAAAAATCCTTATTTTGTTTAGTATGTGTGTGAGGATCAGTAATATTCAATGAAATATGTTGTGGATAATAATTTAATATTTCTTTTAGGAGATATCTAATATCTTGCTGGTGATTTGCAAGAAACATGGTTCATGGTAGCAAAGTTGGGATATTCATGGTAGTTCATGTTAGAGCTTAAAAATTCCTCTTTCATTAGAATGATTCATAGTTAAATATTTTGTGTCACTGTTTAACTCTTTCATTAACCGGATGTACTACCTAAACTTAGTGATTCTGCTAGTGAAGTAGAAGGTTTGATTCTGTTGAAGGATCAAAGCACAAGATTTTTTTAGTATGTATTCTCTTGAAGGATCAAACTTAGAATATTTTAACTTAGAACAATTGTAAAAATAATTATTAATTTGAGACAAAGGTATCCAAGTGATCTTGATACTTTGTGATACAAAATAAAGCAACAATAAATAACTATGAGATTGATGATCCAGACACTAATTGTCTCTCAAATAATAGTAATTTTGAGCCCGGTGAATATCGATGGATCTTGATTAAATGTGTATCCATGAGTAACTATGGTGTTAACACTGGTCTAATATAGTTTCTACTTACGAACTATATAATTAGAGTAGACTTTGAAGACATATGTAGCCACCTAGACCAGTTTAAAGTTTGGGAGAGAAGATTGTTGTAACGACCAAGTTGATTTAGTGAGGCTAACTGCTGCATGTTGTCCACGATGCATAAAAATTTGAGAAAATATGATGATAGTCATTATTATTCATTAACAACAAAATGCAAGTGGATGAACCAACGCTAGATTTTTGTTCCTAAGTTGGTATATGTTGCAATATTTGCGGGATGTCTCCACTGTTAGTCACTTGGATGCAAATCCTAACATTTCTATAAGCTCCATCATTGATATCATCACATATCTTGACATGCTAGATGCCCTGCTGGCTAAATAAATACCTTCCTTTTTCAAAAAAATTCTCCCTCCTAGTGAAAACTATGCTTCTCAAAGGAAGAGGAATGTGCTTCCGGGACATTGGTTATTCCATTCAAAGGCTTGCAAACCATGGTTAGCAATATGGACTATCTCTACTCACAACCTTTTCTAGTGGCCCAAATATCTAATCATACTATAGTCCACATGCCTTAATACCCTTACCCCATATCTGCATCCGAGCATGAAAAAGTGGTTGAGTGTGCTTCATGTTCTGACAAATGTCATCACTTCATTAGGTTCCGCGATTCTAGATGGTCCACATGCTACGTCAACTCGGAGAAGCTTTTCAACCAAAATAGTCAACATCAAATTGCTAGATGCTCTCACCAGGTTAAGGTGCTGGTACTTGCACAACTACTGCATAGGTTTGAACTTGAATACATTATAACAATTATGTTGAGAACCATACTTATTTAAATGCAAGGTGTTGTGATATTTTTTTTGTACCACCACAAGTGATTCAAAATAGATAAGTGTTGCACTAATATCAACAGGACAAACAAAATGATAAGAAAATAGCACAAACTCCAATCTAACAAATACTAGTCACTTTACACAATTAGAGCCTTATAGGTGATGCCACATCATCATAGTACAACCAAATACACAAGATAGATGTTGTCCTTCTATTGCAATTACAACCATCGGGAGAATTAACCTACAATAACAATCAGAGGTAAGAGGAAACACAATACAATTCAAAATTTGATATGAAAACTTTTGTGTCGATTAGATGGCCTCAGACCATCCTATTCAAGTGCAAAACTATCGACATGCAACTTACAAAGAGAACTTAAGTTTAGATGGATATGGCGAAATCAAGTGTTCAAGGTGAGGTAAATGTGTCAGACTATAAGTACTTTGAGCACCCTCCCGAAGAAGTAAGTCATGGATTACTGTATTTTACTTAGATTTTATCATCCACAACCAATTGTACAAAAAAAATCTGTGGATTGAAAAACAAAAACAAACTAAGGAATCTATCAGATCTTCCTACCATATGTGAAAGAATTGACATGGTTGCCACGGTGGACACTTTACTTTTTAAGTTTCACATAATTTAATTAGATCCAAAATCACAATAAACTAATAAAAAATAGTATGCAATATATGTGGCATTTCCATAATTAGCTGGTACCAAGCACACCACCTATTAAGATAGGAAACAAGAAGTCTATTCAAGAAGACTTCCACAAGAAACATGACCAATAAATCTTCAAGTATCTATTTCTGATGCAAGGTATGGTGGTGTTGCCGCCTGGATGTCTTAGCTAGACTGACCGATAAATCTCCACCTGTATGTTTTGTTTTGTTTACAAACCTTCAATGTATGTTGATTGCTTAACCGGTGAACCTGGTTACGATTATATTTCAAGTTTGGTTATATGCTCCTTTTTATGGCACTATTGCTTAATTTTTTGTTTAAACGACAAACAAATACTAGTATACTACCAGGTGCATCTTGTAGAGGTTGGCTGATTCTTCTTGATGTTTGTCTTTCTAGGATATCTTTTTATCACATGTATATGTTCCATTTGAGAAAACCTTCATTGAGAAATAGGATAACCATATAAGAAGATTATTGTAGCATTGAAAAAAGCTAAAAAAAGGTATACCATGCTTCAATGGAAAAGGGTGTGTAGGTTTAGAGCCAAAGGTGACTTGAGGATAAAATATTTGAGGAATCAGAATATAGTCTCCTTTGTAAATGGTGATGGAAATAATGGACACAGGATGACTTGTGGCAGCAAAATGTCAAGGCCAAATATTTGTGAGCAGAAGTGTGGCATCCGTTCATACTACATTTAATTACTCCCCGTGTTGGAAAGATCTTTTTCAAGTGTGGGATGTTTATCTTGCTGGAAAAACAATAATTAAAATAATGGTAGTATTACCAATTGTAGAAAGATCCTAGAGCTGGAGAGATTCCTTTTACTACAAAAGTCCATATTTTATTTAGTATGTGCTTGGATCAGTAACATTCAGTTAAATTTGTTGTGGATAAGAATTTAATATTACTTTTAGGAGATACCTAATATCTTGCTGGTTATTTCCAAACATAGTGGAATGAAATAGTACAGAATGTAATATCTTTGAATCTGAATGATGTTTTCCACAATATTACTTGGTCCATGAATCTGAATGAAGATTGTTTTATATTGCTTCTTGTAATTGGGGTGCCAAGGACGTGTACTCCGCGAACTCCTGCTACCTTGGCATGTTCCATGGGAGCATCGCCATGGCTGGTGCTTTGCAAGTCTGGAAGTCCAGAGCCCCTGCCAAGTGTAGATTCTTCCTTTGGCTGCGCCAGATGCTGGACGGCGGACAGGCTCGAGAGACACGGCCGGACTCCCGCGCCCCCCTGGCGTGCCCATTCTGTGACCAAGTCCAGGAGTCCATTTCTCATCTTCTGCTTGGCTGTGTGCTGGCAAGGACAGTGTGGGCCGCCTACCTCCGGTGGTGGGACAGAGAGGATCGGCTGCCGCCGCAAGGAGTCCGGCTCGCTGATTGGCTTCAGTCTTGGCGGGGAAGATCAGGGGACCTCCGGGACTTCTTGACGGGTATTGCCCTGGTGTGTTGGTGCCTATGGAGGCATCAAAATGATGTCGTCTTCGAAGGCGCCGCCCCTTCACCTCTCGTAGTGTTTCGCTTGATCCGCAGGGAGGCCGAGTTGTGGAAGGCTGCTGGTCTCTTTAAGACTGACTTGTGCAACTAGATAGGTGGAGGCTTGGCGAGTAGTCCGTGTGCGTTCTTGCTGCCCTAGTTGGCAGCGTGGAGTTGCGGCCTCGACGTCTGTGTCGACCGCGTTATACCTTGGCCGCCTGGCCCTTCTTCTTGAAACAGATACGTCTATCCAGGACGTATCCTTAAAATGTTGCTTCTTGTAACAATTCTTAAGAAAATATCCTCAGATTCATAATAAGTATAGCTAATTTACTACAAGTTTATACTAAATCAGTGACACTTACTATGGATCGGAGAGAGTAGTAATTTCGCAGGCTCTGAACGGCATGTGCTCCCATGGGTAGCATTAAACCAAAACCAGTACTCTTTTATAAAAGAAACATTACGTGAAGAGCGCACATAACCTAGAGTGAGTTTTAAGATTCATATGACGAGACAAAATAGCTACAACAATTAGTAGGTGTAAGAGGCATGAGGAACATGGCGATCATTAGAATCAGATCCATTTACTACAGATCAGTCAGCAGTAGATTTGGTTCCTAAGTCGGTATATGTTCGATTTTGGTGATAGGGCATCTCCATGTTAGTCATTAGGAGGCACATCCTTACTTGTTTTGTAAGCTATTACGCTTTCATACTGTGATAAATCTTGGTGCTAGCTAGATACCTAGGCTGTAAGAAATACCTTGCATTGTCTTAAAAATAAGACACGTAGCACCTAAAAGTACACCACTATTTATTTGGGAGATATTCGGATTGCGTATCCCATTGTAGTGGAAAGTATGCATCTCGAGAGAAGAGCAATGTGGTTCCGGGACAATGATTGTTCCATTCAGACGCTAGCATAGCAGTGTTTAGTTAGAAATATGGAGGACTAGCTCTGCTCACTTCCTTTTCTGGTAGCCCAAATAGCAAATAATACAATTTCCACATATGCTATAATCCCAAAAAGTCCTTTGTTAGTCAGGAATCAAATGCTAGAGAATTTATTTCTAAAAGATAATGAATACAAAAATTAGATACCATAGGCTGCCTTGACTCTAAATTTACATATATATCCTTACCCCGGAACTGCATTCAGGCACCACAAACCTGGATGCGCACAGCGTGCTTCATTTTACCACATCACGTTGCGCGATTCTAGATGGTCCACACGCTGCCAACAATATCCAATTCAAAATTCAAAACACCCCATGATCAACTCAGAGATGGTTCTCATCGAGATTCCAGAATTGTCAACATTAAATAGCCGGATGCTCTTACCAGTTGAAAGTGTTGCTACTTCTGCAATTGCTGCGTAGCTTGAACTTGAATACATTGTGAGATAATAACAGCAATTATATATGTTGAGGGCCACGTTTATTTAAATGAAAGGCGTTAGGATATATTTACTCTTGTACCACCACAGGCGATTAACCGCATATAAGCGTTGCACTGTTATCAATCAGGTGAACAAATTGATAAGAAAATAGCACGAAATCCAATTAAATAGTACTATCCATTTGACTCAATTACAGGTGATGAGACATCAAGTTACAGGTGATGAGACATCAAGTCTATTCAAGAAGCCTTCTATAGGAAACATGACACCTGAATTTTCAAATCTCTACTTCTGATGCAACTTATGGTGGTTCTGCCGCGTGAGATGTCCTAGCTAGACCGAGTGATAAATTTCCACCTGTAAGTTTGGTTTTGTTTTTTTGATAAAGAGAATATATTCAAACCGAGAAGATATCAATTATACCCATGCTATGCAACAACATAATGACTAGAGAAAGCCTACACATCAAGGATACATACAGCCAAAAATCGAAAGAAGAGAAAAAACTATGTCGAAGTAACCAGAGACTCGCAAGAGCAAAAGCACCACCCACGGTTAAAATGGTTCGACTCCGAAAAAGCTTTTCCAAAACAACGCCTCTAAGAATAACTATGCACAAACAATGTCGTTGTCCGGTCTAAGTAGCATGGTCCTATGTTTTCACTATACAATCCAATCTCCAGACAATGTCTTTGACAAGGAAATGACTAGGCAGATACTATTGTTAGGTACAACCACCAAAGGTCAAACCTAAGGTTTTCACCCTGAAAAATGCCACGAAGCTCCTAGAGCACCACCAAGAACGAAGTCAGCCTCTCTGCCCCCACTTTGTCGAGATCACTACCACAAAACACCGATCATCCGACTCACGGACATGGTGTGCACGGTTCCGCATGCACACAACAAATGGTGAAATATCTTCTTCCCAACAACCACTCCTATTAGTTCCTAGAAGAGTCACCGATGGCGGCTCTCGAAGGCTCTCAAATCGAGAAGAGCATGCGCGATGGTACCTCCAACCCTAACCGATCTTCCAACACGATCACATAAAGCGGGTGTAGGTACCCCATAGCCAAATTAATGGATCTTCCCATCGCAAAAATCCAGCGGCCATCAATGATGGTGGAACGCCTTGGCCAAGGCTGGCCACCAAGCTAGAGCTGAAGTGTGGCTATGTGCCGGAAGCCCAACCATCAGGCCGAACACTGACAATTCTTGTGGCAAGGCTTAGCAGGCAATCGAGCACATCGTTTAGCCTACCGCAAGCGCCAAAACTCTGGCATGCCTATAAATCATCATGTGCGCCCGCCGCTTGGGACCGAGATGAGTGATGAGCATGGCATGCGGTGATCCGCAAGGAATAACGCTGATTGGTGCTTCGATTGCCACATGGGAGGCAAGCCTCGGACCATGATAGGATTGATCTAGCCCTAGACCCAATCTAACAAATCTATCCAAATGGGCTTGTCTCCGCTTACAACTAGATAATTTATCAGATTCCATATTAAGAATGCAAATGCCTTTCCTTCGAAATAAAAAAGTCGACGCTTCCCCAAAAGCGACTACTAACGGATTCCAGAACCGGTGGTCCCTCCGAGAGTAAGTCACTCTAGTAGAATCAATAGATCAACTGCTTTCAATGTGTTGGTTTGGGTTACTGTCGGTTGGGGGCTCTGCAGCCCTACCTTTTGATCGATACACCGGTTGAGGAGGCCGATCACGAACGTGACAGGTGTGGGAGCGATCCTAGGAAGTCAAGGCTAAGACAGCGCCTAGAGACACCTAAACCCGCCCTTGTATCACATCATGTCTTAAAAAGAGTTCCACTTTGGCTCCCTCAACACACATGGCGGGAAGGTTAGCTACAACAATTTGGGGAAGACGTCAAAATAGACCTCTGAGTGCGGTTTAACTTTAGAAGAAGTGAGAGAAGGAAAAAAGATTTCTGAGAGATCGGTGAAGAAGTGGAATTAATTAAAGTGGTGGCGAACCTCTCATTCGTCTCACCAAACTATGCGTGAAGGTTTCCCAAATGAATAGGTGTGGAAGTTATAATTGTAAATAAACCATGATCTGATCAGGTCAGGTCTCGGAGATCCATGTGGGAATGCACTGTATGGCGCCTAGTAGACCGTTGGAGAGGAGGTTGTGCCGTGGACCTCGTCGGGATCAATCTATCCCCCTCCCTCCATGTATAGATGTGCTAATCAATTAGGTCGCCCATGGAAGTGTTGGAGACGCTAGGGCAAAAAACGAAGGAAAAAAAATAGGCTACCGCGGGAGCTGCAGGAGTTGAATGGCGGAGCTTCGTCTCCCTCCCACCCCCACCGGCGATCTGCCAGATCCCGGCGACCCAAGCCATGAGAGAGTGAGCAATGAGAAATTAACCATCCACCCACTGCCAGCCACCCCCGCCACGACCATCTTGCCTGCCCATCGCCTTCCCCCACGAACCACAGGCACAGATGTTATCCCTCCTGATACCCGGCGGAAATTGAGGGATTTGGTCCTTAAGTCCAGTGATCCGCGGAAGGCGCTGGAGGCGTTCCGATCCAGGATGCCTCGTAACCTCCTAGAATTGGCCTACACCATGACGCCTGTGTCCCCGGGGACTGCGCTCCGGCCATCGTCTGCAAGCCCAACGGCCACGGCCGCCGATACCGGGGAGGTAATTCCCAAAATTTCCGTAATCCTGAATCCTGCACTCATCCCAGGTGCGATTATGAGCGAATCTCCCCCCAGTGATCTTGCCCAACTCGCCTCCTTCCCCACCCTGGTCAAATTCGAGTCCATGAACGCTGTCTCCGACCAGAGGGTCGTGATCCGGTATTCAATCCCGGATTCCCCGCACCAAATTAACCCCAGCATATACTGCACCAATTTATGTGAGCCCAGAATCACGCCCCCTTTCCGATTTCCACGAACGAAGATCATGCGACTCTTTGATGCCTGCAACCACCGTCTGAAGCCTCAGCGGACTATAAATCTGTTTGTAGCCCCCCTGGTCACTGATACGTCCATTTTGCATCACTATTTTGTATCATAACTTATTGTTATTCATTGATATATTTCATATTTAGAGTTGATACTTATGTTATTCCCCTTGTTTTCACATGTTTGATGATCATCGGAGGATTTGCTGCCGGAGTCAGGATTCTGCTAGAAAAAGGACCATCAAGGGACCATATTTTGAAGATCAGGAAAATTCCAGAAAAATACCAGGAAATTATGTTTTCCCAGAAGACTCAGGAAGCCAGAAGGAGGAGTCGAGAGGAACCAGGAGGGGCCCACACACCAGGGTGGCGTGGCCTGACCCCTGGCCGCGCCAGCCCTGTGTGAGGCCGCCCTGGCCCACTTCTGGTCTAGCCCCTTTGCGTACTTTATCGTCCCTGAAAACCTAAGTCAAGGGGGGGCTCAGAGTTAGACACAGCCGCCTCTGCGGGGCGGAGAACACCAGAGAGAGAAAAGCTCTCCGGCAGGGAGAAATCTGCCAGGGAAATTCCTTCCCGGAGAGGGGAGATCGTCGCCATCGTCATCACCATCGCACCGGACTTCATCGGGATCATCATCATCATCTCCATCACCAGCACCTTCATCTCCACCATCACCACGCCATCCCGCTGTAACATCTTGAGTTGGATCTTGTTATATTCATAGGGGAAACTTTCCCGGTGTTGATTACTCTTGTAGTTGATGCTATTGAGTGGAACCGTTGAGTTAAGGTTTATGTTCAGATTGTTATTTACCATTATTTCACCTCTGATCATGATCCATATGGTATCTTGTGAGTAGTTCATTTAGTTCTTGAGGACATGGGAGAAGTCAAGATGTTAGTAGTGAATTATTGTTGAGAAATATTTAATGGTTTGATATTGTTGTGGTGCTATTTCACTAGTGGTGTCATGTGAACGTCGACTATATGATACTTCACCATTTATGGGCCTAGTGAGATGCATTGTGTATTTGGCTACGGATTGTGGGGTTGCTGGAGTGACAGAAACCTAAACCTCCGTTGGGAAACCATTGCACCAGGGAGCATAGGATCTTAGAGTTTAAGGCTGTGGTTAGATTTATCTTAATTACTTTCTTGTATTTGCGGATGCTTGCAAGGGGTATAATCACAAGTGTGTATTTATCCTAGTAAGGGTAGTGCGCTAGCACAGGTTCACCCCCATAACACCTATCAAATCAATAAAGACTATTGGCTTTATGAAGCGAAAGCTCTTGACAGAAACTCCCGTGTGTCCTCGAGAATGTTTGGCTATTATAAGTACACAACCGGCTTGTCCTTTGCTGAAGAAAGGATTGGGCCACTTGCTGCAATTGTTACTACTGTCTTTTATTTACTCGCACTTTATTTACTCGTATTACCAAATACCCCTGAAAACCTGTTTGCTAGTATTTACAGTGATTCCTTGATCAAAACCGCTCATCAACACCTTCTGCTCCTCGTTGGGTTTGATACTCTTATTTATCGAAAGTACTACGATACACCCCCTATACTTGTGGGTCATCAAGACTATTTTCTGGCGCCGTTGCCGGGGAGTGTAGCGCTATTGAAGAGTGGAATTGGTAAAGGTAACCGTCGCTGCGAGTATTGTTTTTATTTTGTCTTTTATTTTTGTTTTACTCTGCTATGGAGAACTCTCCATTTGGTTTCCTATTTGGAAACACATCTACTACTACTGCTGCACATGTGGATGAACCACCACCACCACCGCCTGCTGAAATTGATCCTTTTAAAATACGTATGAAAATTGTTGGGCGTCTTATGGATAACTGCTATTCAGGAGATGGAACTGTCCATCCGGGTGATCACTTGTTATTTATACATGAATTATGCGAGTTATTTAACCAAGATGTGCAGGTATTTAACCAAGCCAGGTCAAGAAGAAATTATTCTCATTATCATTGAAAGGCAGAGCCGAAGAGTGGTATTGACTACTTCAAGATGGTCCATCTATGGCATGGGAGGATATTGTACCTCTCTTTTATTCTAAGTTTTATCCTCCAAGTGAAATTCATAAAGATCGTAACTGGATATATAATTTTTGGCCTCATGATGGAGAAAGTATTGCCCAAGCGTGGGGGAGATTGAAGTTACTAATGCTCAAATGCCCCATGCATGAGCTCCCCAATAATATTGTTATTGATAATTTTTATGCGCGGCTTACTCTTCCTGATAAGGATTATTTGGATGCTTCTTGCTTTGGATCATTTACTCATATGAAAGAAGATGCTAAGTGGAAACTTCTTGACCGTATACAAGCGAATGCTGAAGGTTGGGAAAACGACAAAGGTAGGAAGTCAGATATAAACTATGATTATGAATGCATTAAATCTTTTATGGGGACCGATGGCTTTCATAGTGTTAGCACTGCTTATGGTCTTGATTCACAAATACTTGCTAATTGTCTCAAGGCTTTTGCCTCTTATCTTGATGTTCCAAAGAAAGATTGGAACAAATATCATGCTCCTTATAAAGACTCTATTAGTCATATACCTGCTGCAGCTACTGAAGTTTGCACTGTTGATAGCATTGTGCCTGAACCTTATTTTGAGAAGACACCTTTCCCTGCTAAGGTAAAGAAGTATTCTACTTTGGTAAGTGTGTCTAATAAAAGTACTAAGAAAGCTGCAGAACCTGATGAGCAAATTACTATTAAGTCTCCTGTAGCTATATTGAAGGATCTTGTTACTAAAGATGTAGGGGATGAATATATTCTTTTTTGTGAAGATGCTTCTAACATTCTCTCACATCCTAAAAAGCATAGGAAAACAAGTTTTCCTGTTATTTCTGTCAGGATTGGAGATCATTGCTATTATGGTTTATGTGATATTGGTGCTAGTGCAAGTGCTATTCCCTTAGAGCTTTACAAAGAAATCATGCACGAGATTGGCGCTTGTGAACTTGAAGATATTGATGTGGTTATTCAGCTTGCTAACAGAGAGACTGTTTGGCCTCTTGGTATTGTTCGAGATGTGGAAGTTCTTTGCGGTAAGACTAAATATGCTACTAATTTTCTAGTCCTTGGTAAGGAGGCTAGTAAAACTTGTCTATTATTTTTGGTAGACCATTTTTGAACACTTGTGGCGCCGTGATAGATTGTAAGAAGGAGAATTTTTTTACTAAGTTTAATGGAGAGTCTTATAAGTTTAATTTTTCCAAGTTTGCTAAGACCTCTTATGAGAATGACACGCCTAATAAATTTTTTTGAGTTGAACAGCTTGCTTCTATTGCGCTTGCTCCTAATAATGCCTTGCAGCAATTCATGGAAGATCACGAAAGTGATGTTTTCAGCAAGGAAAGAGAAGAGATTGACGATATTCTTCTTCGTCAACCACCATTAATCAAGCATAATCTACCTGTGGAGGATCTTGGTACCACTTTGCCGCCTAAGGAAGATCCTGTTTTCGAATTAAAGCCTTTGCCTGATAATCTTAAATATGCTTATATAGATGATAAGAAAATATATCCTGTTATTATTAGCTCTAAACTTTCAGGAAAGGAAGAAGAAAGATTACTTGAGATATTGAGGAAACACCAAGGAGCTATGGGATATACGCTTGATGATTTAAAAGGGATTTCTCCCACTTTATGTCAGCATGCCATTAATATGGAGAAAGACGCGAAGCCCGTCGTGGAGCATCAACGCCGCCTAATTCCCAAGATGAAGGATGTGGTAAGAAATGAGGTATTAAAGCTCCTTGATGCTGGTATTATTTATCCTACTAGAAAAAATGCCCGTGCTTTGCACCGGGGGTATTTTGATAAAAAACATCAGCACAACATGAATTGTGCCTCAAAGTCTATTGGCCAACATACAAATTTAATTTTGAAAATCAAGTTGACATAATTTGAATCCAAACATATTTAAAATATCTGAGATCATGGCATTGCTAGATATACATGTACACCTAAATGTAAGTTGGCCGACTACTTCACCTTCTGCGCTATGACAGCGACAATGTGCTGTGGCTCCTGTACGACGGTCCGGATACCGCGAGCATCTACTGGCCGACCCCAGGCATAGACGTGTACACGAGCGGCCGGACAAACTACAACAGCTTACGAATCAGCGTCCTCGACGACACCGGCGCTTTCATCTCCAGCGACGGACTGTGCTTCCAGGCTCTGACCTGGGCACCCCCGGCGTCCAGAGACGGCTAACGATCGATCCGGACAGAAACTTGCGGCTATATAGCCTCGTGAACGCGACCGGTAGCTGGATGGTATTGTGGGTGGCGCTGAACCAGCCGTGCTTCGTGCACGGGCTGTGCGGCAAGAACGCGGTATGCGAGTACCAGCCGTCCCTCTGATGGTCGTGCACCCCACCGCCCCTGGAGGCTGGAGGAGGCGCCAGCGGCCGCTTCCCGGAGGCGCGGCCATGGCCATGCTGCTGCTCAGGTCCGACCGCCCGCGCGGGAGACGCTGTTCCGCCCCATGAGCGCGTGCTTTGAGCGGATTCCGGGTCGGAGTAGAGTTCTCGTCCGCCCGTTCACCGACCGCGCACGGGAATCTTCAACATTATAGCAGGGACAACAAAAAGGTTCAAAGCTGAAAGTTCCTTACAGTGTCAAAAGTGATACATGCATTAGCAAGATTAGCAACCAGGACAGATGGATAGGACACGATCTGGTCAATTTTAAGGCTAAGATGTTGAGAAGTATATAAGTATCAGTCTATCAGTATGTGAGTAGTGGGCAGTTACTTGTAAAATTTTCAGTATAAGAATCCAGAATGAGAAAAAAGAAGCAAAGATGATGTTACTTGTACGTCACTGGCCGCCACAGAACTCTGGGTGATGCCTATGTTGTCCGCCAGCCGCTAGACATCCTGTCATCCTTGCTGTAATGCCTAGTGATGTCAGGCGGCTGATAGAACTGCTGGTAGGAGTCCGCCGTAGTTTACAACAATGGCCACCATACGTGCATCTACTTCCAGGTATGCATCTGCTATTTCACTGCATCAACCATTCAACCACCGCATGCACACATGCTTTGGAAACAGCTTGTATTTCTCTTGCTCAGCTCTCAAGATCCCATGTCGAGCGCTGCGTCGCACTGCTGTAAAAACCTTGCATCTCCCATGTATTAGGATAAATCTTTCATTGCTGCAGGCATCACCCGATCTGATTCCTGAGAAGTTGACCTCAAAGGCTCCAGTTGTCTGTGCTCTCACCCAATACGGGAGTGTAAGTCAATATGAGCAGGGAAGAGATGAACAACGCACCCGTCTCCCTGCTTTTACATCAATCCAACGCAGGGCAAAAATAGACATGATAGCTATTGTCTATGTGGGTAGTCGAGACTATCTGCGGAGCTGAGAACAGGGCACAAAAGTGAAACGTGCTAGCTAACAATCTGCACAGCACGGAGAAACACGTCGGGAGGAAAAGAACTGTAGGGATGTGCAGCAGTCAGGGACAGAGGAGAAAGAGAGGCGACGGAAGATCTGCCAGAGCCATGCGGGCGGAGCGGCGGTGATGGCGGGCTGGCGACGGAAGATCAGACTTGGAACCGAATTGATTAATCCTGGAACATGCGAATTGTTATCGTGTATGTCTCCTAGACGGGTAGACGTGGGATAGGAGGACACTATATGCGCATATCAAAATAGACACCCGGAGCGCGTTAACTATTTAATCTTAGCCGTTCTTCTTGATTACAGAATTAGGGAGGATTTTTTTGCAAAACGTCTGACGGAAAAACTAAACCATGGAACCCTTGCGTATTTTATTATTAGGTATAGATTGCTGATAGTAGATGGGTTAGTCCTATCCATTGTGTTCCTAAGAAAGGAGGTATGACTGTTGTGCCTAATGAGAATAACGAGCTTATTCCTCAAAGGGTAGTAGTTGGTTATAGGATGTGCATTGATTATAGGAAGGTAAACAAAGTTACTAAGAAAGATCATTACCCTTTACCGTTTATAGATCAGATGTTAGAAAGGTTGTCTAAGAAGACTCATTTTTGTTTCCTTGATGGTTATTCTGGTTTTTCTCAAATTGCTGTTAAGAAGGATGATCAAGAGAAAACCACTTTTACTTGTCCTTATGGAACTTATGCTTATAGACGTATGCCGTTTGGTTTATGCAATGCTCCTGCTACTTTTCAAAGATGCATGTCTGCTATTTTTCATGGCTTTTGTGAAGAAATTGTGGAGGTCTTCATGGACGATTTCTCCGTCTATGGAACTTTTTTTGATAATTGTTTGCACAACCTTGATAAAGTTTTGCAGAGGTGCGAAGAAACTAACCTTGTTCTTAATTGAGAGAAATGCCACTTTATGGTAAATGAAGGAATTGTCCTTGGACATAAAATTTCTGAAAGAGGTATTGAAGTTGACAGAGCAAAGGTAGAGGCAATTGAGAAAATGCCCTGTCCCAGAGATGTTAAAGGTATTCGTAGTATTCTTGGTCATGCTGGTTTCTATAGGAGGTTTATTAAAGATTTCTCTAAGATTTCAAAGCCTCTTACTAATCTTCTTCAAAAGGATGTACCATTTGTCTTTGATGATGATTGTAAGGAAGCTTTTGAAACTCTTAAGAAGGCCTTAACTACTGCTCCTATTGTTCAACCACCTGATTGGAATTTACCTTTCAAAATTATGTGTGATGCTAGTGATTTTGTTGTTGGTGCTGTTCTTGGACAGCGCGTTGATAATAAGTTGAATGTTATTCATTATGCTAGTAAGACTCTTGATGCTGCTCAGAAGAAATGCTACTACTGAGAAAGAGTTTCTTGCTGTTGTTTTTGCATGTGATAAGTTTAGATCTTACATTGTTGATTCTAAAGTTACTATTCATACTGATCACACTGCTATTAGATATCTTATGACTAAGAAGGATGCTAAGCCTAGGCTTACTAGATGGGTGTTGCTTTTACAAGAGTTTGATTTGCATATCGTAGATAGGAAAGGTGCTGAAAATCCTGTGGCTGACAACTTGTCTAGATTGGAAAATATTTCTTTTGATCCTATTCCTGTTAATGATAGTTTTCCAAATGAACAGTTGGCTGCAATAAATGTAACTTCGTGAGACCTTCCTTGGTATGCTGATTATGCTAACTTTATTGTTTCCAAGTATTTGCCTCCAACCTTCACAGCTCAGCAAAGAAGAAAATTCTTCTATGATTTGAGGCATTATTTTTGGGATGACCAACACTTATATAAAGAAGGAGTTGATGGTATTATGAGAAGATGCGTACCAGAATATGAGCAACAAGAGATATTAAGAAAATGCCATAGTAGTGCTTATGGAGGGCATCATGCTGGAGATAGAACCGCGCAGAAGGTTCTACAATCAGGTTTTTATTGGCCAACCCTCTTTAAAGATGCCAGAAGGTATGTTTTATCTTGCGATGAATGTCAAAGAGTTGGTAATATTTCTAGACGCAATGAAATGCCTATGAATTACACTCTTGTTATTGAACCATTTGATTGTTGGGGATTTGACTTTATGGGTCCTTTTCCTCCTTCAAAAGGCTATACCCATATACTTGTTGCTGTTGATTATGTTACTAAATGGGTAGAAGACATACCTACAAAGAGTGCCGATGGTGAGACCTCGTTGAAAATGCTTAAGGATGTTATTTTTCCTAGGTTTGGTGTGCCTAGATATCTTATGACTGACGGAGGTTCTCATTTTATTCACGGTAGTTTTAGAAAAACTCTTGCTAAATATGATGTCAATCATAGAATTGCTTCTGCTTATCATCCCCAAACTAGTGGACAGGTAGAGCTTTCAAATAGGGTGATCAAGTCTATCTTGCAGAAGACTGTCAATAGATCTAGGAAAAACTGGGCTAGTAAGTTAAACGATGCTTTATGGGCTTATAGAACTGCTTATAAGAACCCCATGGGTATGTCTCCTTATAAGATGGTTTACGGAAAAGCATGTCACTTGCCCTTAGAATTAGAACACAAAGCTTTTTGGGCAGTGAGAGAGCTTAATAGAGATTTTAAACTAGCTGGTAAGAAAAGGTTATTAGATTTGAGTTCTCTAGACGAGTGGAGAAATGAAGCGTATGAGAATGCCAGGCTTTTTAAAGAGAAAGTCAAGCAATGGCATGATAAGAGAATTCTTAAGAGAGAGTTTCATGTTGGTGAGAAAGTTCTTTTGTATAGGTCTCGTCTCAGATTTTTTGCAGGAAAATTACTCTCTAAATGGGAAGGACCATATGTTATTGTGGAAGTGTACCGCTCAGGTGCTATTAAGATTGCTTCATTGAAAGATGACTCTACACAAGTGGTGAATGGGCAAAGACTCAAACATTATATTTCTGGAGATTCTTATAATGAAGATGTTGATGTTATTGAAACAGTTTCTCTAGAAAAATTCATCCAAGACAAATTGCAGGTACCTGCAGAGTTCATTTTCGAATAGGTAACAGTTCTAGTCAGAGAAGTTTCACGAAAAGCTCTTCCTTTAATATTTTTGCTATTTCTATTAAATATGAAAAATCACGAGATGAAAATGGGCAGGAAAAGGAGTCCGTGTGTTTCTCACATGTAGGTGGCACGGGTCCACCCCTGGCCGCGCCAACTAGGTGTGAGAACACCCCGGAACTCGTTTCCGTCTCGGTTTCCTCCTGTGACTTTGTTTTGATGTATAATTTTCGCCTATTTAACCCCCCCGGAGTCCCCAAAGTCTGTATATCGTTTTCTCGTCATGTTTTGTTTCAAGCTGTTTCTGTCAGGAGTTGATCTTAAGTTTGGGGGAGCCATGGCCTCTTCAAGCGATGACAAGGAGAAGACACCTCCGGAAGAAGACACCAGAGACTTCCGACTGAAAGAAGAGGTTGAAAGTGAAGACGAGGATGAAGATCAAAGTTCAAGGCCAAACACCATGGTTGCCAGCATAGCGGTGGTGACAGATCATGACAAGTTCAAGAAGAGTGCTCGCATAAGGACCGGAGGGGGTGTGCCTCGTCACACCTTAGCTCCACGGACATCTCCGTCAAGCCAAAATCCTTTCCATACTCTAATTCATGAATGCCAGTTTCAAAAGGTGCCCAAATCACGATTACCCTCTGGCTGGGATATAGATCGTTCTAACAATGCAGGGATAGAAAGCTCCAAGAGTGAAGAAGGATGGGGAAATAATTCCAAGAGCTGGGATTCTCTTGCTAATAGGTTCATGAACCGTGTTGAGCACAATTCAGAGATGATTCGTAACCTCGAGTACAAGATTAATGATCTGAAAGAATTGATTGAGAAGCTTATTAAAGATTATCCACCGCCACCGCCAAGGGAGTAATTCGTCATCGGTTTAGGCATCCCCTTGGTTTGTTCCAAGCTTGGGGGAGTGCCGCGGTATCACATCATTACCTTTTGCTCATTTACTTTTCAAGTAGTATCATATCATGAATAGAGAAGTTATCTTATAGAATAGTTTGCAGTTTGGAAGTATCCTCCTTAGTTGGTTATCTATATATCCCTTGGTGTGAGTTGCGGTAATGAAATATTAATGAGAAGTTTTATCGTTTACTTTCCGCATACTTTATGTTAGTTTGCAATCTCTCTTGTATGACTAGTCTTGTTAATTGGTATTGGTATCACCTTGGGAGCATGAGTAAATTTAGTTGGTTTTGGCAAACCTAGCTTGGTCAGTAGCAATTTTACCTTGAGGTTTGAGTAGAAAAAAATAAAGAAGTGTTTGTAGTTACATCACTTCAGTTTTCCTTATGTTTGGCTTATAAGCATTGTTATTCTCAAAGTTAAAATCATTGTACCTTCAAGGGATTTTGCATGATTGTTCTTATTATATGTGTGTTTGTTTGTTTCATGCAATTCTTATGCTTGCTACCCAGCCTTGCTAGCCAAAAACCTGTATTGAGAGGAAATACTTCTCGTGCATCCAAATTCCCAAATGCCAAGTGATACGTCTCTAACGTATCTATAATTTTTGATGCTCCATGCTTGTTTTTACACCATTTGCCTATTGTTTCGTTACACTTAGTGGCACTTTTATGCATTTTCCAGAACTAACCTATTAACGAGTTGCCACAGTGCCAGTTTCCTGTTTTCTGCTGTTTTTGTGTTTCAGAAGTGATACACAGGAAATATTCTCGGAATTGGACGAAACAAGTTCCTGAAGTCTTATTTTACCCGGAAGCTTCCAGAGATCTGAAGAGGAGTCGGAGGGGGGCCACCAGGGCCCCACACATAGGGGTGGCGCGGCCAGCCCCCTGGCCGCGCGGGCCCCGCGTGAGGGAGCCTGGCTCCTCCTCTAACATCGCCCCTTCGCCTATAAAGACCCCCCGACGAAAAAAACCTAAGTACCCAATCAGTTTTCCAGAACACATCGCGATCCGCCGCCGCCGTTGACCCGAAGATCGGGAGGGTCCAGAAGCTCTTCCCGACACCCTGCCGGAGAGGGGAATCGCCACCGGAGGTCTTCTTCATCGCCATGCTTGCCTCCGGAGCGATGAGTGAGTAGTCTACCTTGGACTATGGGTCCATAGCAGTAGCTAGATGGTTCTCTTCTCCACCATGTGCTTCATGTTTAGATCTCATGAGCTGCCCTACATGATTGAGATCACCGTTATGTAATTCTACATGTTTGGTTTGTTGGGATCCGATGAATATTGGTGTTTATGATTGAGTTGCTGTACTGAATATTATCTTTTGTTATCTCTATGTTGTTTATGATCTTGCATGCTCTCCGTTGTTAGTAGCTATCTTGGCCGAGTAGTTGCTAGTGACTCTAAGAGGGGGTATTTATGCTCGATAGTGGGTTCATGCCTCTATTTCACCTGGGGGAGTGACAGAAACCTCTAAGGTGGTAGATGTGCTGTTGCTACTAGGGAGAAAACAACATTCATATGCTCAAGGGCATATGCTTTGTTTACATTACACACTTTGCTTAATGCAATTATCTGTTGTTCGTAACTTAATACTCATGGGGTGTTCGGATTGATATCCCCGGGAGTGGATTATTAGTCATAGATGCAGTTGGATGGCGGTCTATGTATTTTGTTGTAATGCCCAGAGTAAATCTCATAGTGATCTTCTTGACATATCATGTTTATCTTTATTCTATCAATTGCCCAACTGTAATTTGTTTACCCAGTATGTGTTATTTATCTTATGGAGAGACACCACTAGTGAACTGTGGACCCCGGTCCTATTTCCATCATATTGCTATCACCTGTTTATTTTACTCGTACTGTTTACTTTACTCGCATACTATATTGTTTTCCACTTGATACGCTCATAACCTTAGTTTCAAGCAAACCGGTGAGATTGACAACCTCATCGCAAGTTGGGAACAAAGTACTTGGTTGTGTGTGTGCAGGTTCCGCATCACCTTCAGTCGTTTGTCCCTCCTCTCCTGATCGATATTAAACCTTGGTTTCTTAACTGAGGGAAGACTAGCTGCTATACTCATCATACCTTCCTCTTGGGGTTCCCAACAGGCTGGTTATTCACCACGCACAAGGACAGTCTTCTCCCACGTCAACTTGGCACCATCAGTAATTTCCTGGCGCCATCAACCAATAGCAGCTAATTTTCTGGCGCCGTTGCCGGGGAGGAAGAGAAGACTTCTGCGAGGGGAGTTTTTTGCACACACATCCTTTACTTTGTTTTATTATTTTGCTTTACTTTATTTATTTTGCCTGCATCATTTTATATCAAAAACCCAAAAAAAATAGAATCCTTGGTAGTTGTTTTTACTTATCTGCTTTTAGTTTTGTTAAAATGAGTAATCCTGAAGTAGAAGTTCATAGTTTTAAGCAACAAGGGGGAGAAAGTTTAAAAGATGCTTGGTACCGTATTAACAATACTCATCATAGGTGTACCAAAAAGCATTCTACCACGATCCTCCTTAGAAATTTTTATGTTGGTATATCCAGTTGGAATAGGTATGTTCTTGATACTCTTACATGAGGTAATTTTCTGGGTACTACCGCTGGAGAAGCATGCACTATAATTGAAAGTTTAGTGGGAATACCACCTATTCATGTTGCTAAAACCGAGACCACTTTGGATGAGGTGGTAGAAAAGCTCAGCTCTTTAGAGAAAAGTTTGCCAAATATCCTAGCAAATGCTAGCCGCGTTAGTGAATTAATAGAAAACATTGGTAAGAGAATTACCATTTTAGAGGCTAGCACTACTCATGACAATCAAAACTTAAGGACTGGTAAACTAGAGGAGTCTATGGAAACTCTTAGCTTAATCTTCTCTTCCCTTAAATTTAAGAAGGAGAAAGTGTTTGTTGGAAAAGAGCAAAAATTTATGTATGTTCCCAAGGTTTCTGCGCTTAAATCTCAACATGTTCTTAAGATTGGTAAGACTCTTAGTTCCACTAAGGGTGACTTGCAGGTTGAATCATCTTCGGGAACCTTCAAAGAGCCTACTGAGGTAACTAGCAATTCATCTATTGATAATACTTGATTCACAATTTTCTGCGCCTAGCTCAAAGGCGTTAAAGAAAAGCACTCTTGGGAGATAACCCAATGTTTTCTTTTCAGTACTTTTTCTTTTATTTGAGTCTTGGAAGTCATTACTACTGTAATGACCGCTCCATATCTTGTTTATTTCATTTTTGTGCCAAGAGAAGCCTCTAATTTGAGCGAGGTAAAGATTTGGGGATGTTGCTGTCCTGAAACAGTTTTCAGTGCTACACCGTAAAAATTCGTATAAATTCTCTGTTTATATTTTGGACCTGCGATTTCTTGAGCATATGCCCCAGGTTATATCCAAACTTTTGTTAGTTGAACACTTTTTGATTTGAGTAACAGAAAATCCCTCAAAAATTCGACCTTTGTCAGCTGTTCAGTTTTGACAGATTTCTGCCAATATTTCTGTTTGCCACTTTATCGCTTTCTTTTGAGTTCTTTTGATCACGAAACTTTTTGGGAGGTTGCTACAGTAGTATTTGCTATATATATGGTGGTTTTGAGTTGAAACCTGAAGCAAAAAGAGGTTGATTATATGTTATGCTTGCACTAATGTTGCTAATAGAATTGTGTTTAGTTTTGTATGAAGGAAGTTTTCAAGTGTAGGGATTGGAGAATGATAAGATGAGTTGAAGAATGGAAAAAAGCTCAAGCTTGGGGATGCCCATGCATCACCCCAAGAAATATCCAAGAAGTACAAGCGTCAAAGCTTGGGGATGCCCCCGAGGCACCCTTTCTTCATCGGCAAAAATCAGGTCACCTTTCAAAACCCTATATTTTTATTGCTTCATGCACTATGTGTTTTTCTTGGAGCATCAGTTGTTTTAGTTTTCTTAGTTGGTTTAGTTTGCTTGTTTGCTGCAATAAATGGTTGGACCCCAACAAATTTCTTTTGGAGGAGATATACTCGTTTTCATTTGCAAAGAACGCTCTAGTTTTCACTTTTATTAAAAATCGAGCGTTCTTCTTTTTCTGCTACTGCTTTTAGTTTTTCGTTTTTGCCTTGATTTGCGTTCAGACCTTGTCATATCTTTTCATCAAGGTGTACTTTTGCCTCTGATCTTTATTGGTTTTCATCAAAATAGGTGTTTATAAAAATTTCAAATGGTGTTGGAAAAGAGAAAAAGCTTTGTGCAAAATAGTGGTACAAGAAGGAGCTTGTGTAGACTGCGGCTTAGGCTTTTTCATGTCATGCTTGATATCTTTTTGATGGTATGCTTAGTGGTTTTGCTATAGCATGACTTGTCTCAAATAACTGAGATTGCTTAATGAGCCTTTGAAAAAATCATGCGTTGTTTTTATTGTATGGAAGCATTATTTTGGTTTTCTCCTTGATGCTTTATTTGGGTTGACTTGGCGCATGCTCACACATGTTAGACTCTTATAAAGTCGCCAATAGCCTTCATGATCATTTAGTTTTTGACTTTTGATGCCATCTTATGCTTCTTTTAATGTCGCTTTGTCGCCTTGCATGATTATGGCCATTTTTGCTCTCTTAGTTGGTCGCTCCCAGTCATTTGCTAGCCCTCACCTTGTACTGAGTATGAGCTCTACTCGTGCATCCAACTCCTAAAAGCCAAAGTTTTCCAAAGTGTCCACCATACATACCTACTAGCAATTTGCTATTCCAAGTAAATTTGACTTGCTTTTATTTTCTCTTCAAATTAAACTCTTACCAGTGTTATGCGAAATTCGGTCAGTAAAGCTCTCACGAACCGGAAGGCACACTTTACTTTTTCCTATTCTTAAAAATTTGACATTGTGGTCTCTTATGTTGAGTTGTTATGCTTGCAAGTTGTAAGTTGGATTCTAGCCCATCCATGCTGTCATGGGGCAAGCTTTCAACATTGCACTTCTTATTTGAGTTGATATCGTGATCTTTTGTTTATGGATGCCCGCGGTGTGAAATGAATTAAAAATCTTGTGGGGATCATGGAGTTTGTATATGTGTTAGGGAAACGCCGGGCCGCCAATCTAAGCCATGCATAATTCATGGTGGAAATTTGCAGCATACCCATGGTGAACATACGACGACGCATCTCACAATAAAAAGCTAAACAAAAGGCAAATAAAAGAGATGTCGAGGTGTTCATTGTCTGCTTGTCCTGTCATTTTGGTGTGGGCTTGTTCCATGTCATCGGGCACAGAGGTACCCCATTGGCGGTTCTCAATGATATGCATATACTTACAATGACAAGAGCCTTGCTTGGGACTCTAAGTAAAGTAGCATGAGGTTTGGGTACTCGTATTCACGGGGCACGAGGTTTTCAACTTATGATTTGTCAAGCATATGCATCATAATTGTTCTCGCATTAACTTTAACCATTCAAGATACTTATGATGGGGGCAATGAGAGCTCAAAGCCGGTAAGTACCATAATTTTTGAAGGTTATAAAACTTGCAATCACTGCTTCCCTCTGCGAAGGGCCTTTCTTCTACTTTTATGTTGAGTCACCACCTTCTTTCTTTATGCACCATTAAGAGAGCATAGTTGTCATTCTTAGTGTGATATGCATTGTCCCAAAGTTCATTGATTGACTCATATTGTTGGTTTCACTTGTTCTTAAATATTTGTATCTAGTCGCCCTCTTAAACTTGAAGGTGTCCTATGCATTTATATTTTGCTCTCTTTGAAGGACAAGATGAAAACCATTTGTATGTTTTTCCTTATGATTTGAACACATGTTTGACTTTCATTGTTTCATTTTCAAGATCTTTTGTTTGTGTTCATTTGCATGTTTACAACATGGTTGCTAAGTTTCTTATTGTCAAGATTATATCTTCATGCCCATGTTTTAAGTTCTTATGATCCCAGCTCACAAATGCTTACATACATGATCAAGATTGTGTAGGTGCATGTCAACTCAAAAATTATTTCTTTGTTATCACTTACCTAATCGAGGACGAGCAGGAGTTAAGCTTGGGGATGCTTGATATGTCTCCAATGTATCTATAATTTTTGATGCTCCATGCTTGTTTTTACACCATTTGCCTATTGTTTCGTTACACTTAGTGGCACTTTTATGCATTTTCTGGAACTAACCTATTAACGAGTTACCACAGTGCCAGTTTCCTGTTTTCTGCTGTTTTTGTGTTTCAGAAGTGATACACAGGAAATATTCTCGGAATTGGACGAAACAAGTTCTTGAAGTCTTATTTTACCCGGAAGCTTCCAGAGATCCGAAGAGGAGTCGGAGGGGGGCCACCAGGGCCCCACACGCAGGGGTGGCGCAGCCAGCCCCCTGGCCGTGCGGGCCCCGCGTGAGGGAGCCTGGCTCCTCCTCTGACATCGCCCCTTCGCCTATAAAGACCCCCCGATGGAAAAAACCTAAGTACCCGATCAGTTTTCCAGAACACATCGCGATCTGCTGCCGCCGTCGATCCGAAGATCGGGAGGGTCCAGAAGCTCTTCCCGGCACCCTGCCGGAGAGGGGAATCACCACCGGAGGTCTTCTTCATCGCCATGCTTGCCTCCAGAGCGATGAGTGAGTAGTCTACCTTGGACTATGGGTCCATAGCAGTAGCTAGATGGTTGTCTTCTCCACCATGTGCTTCATGTTTAGATCTCATGAGCTGCCCTACATGATTGAGATCACCGTTATGTAATTCTACATGTTTGGTTTATTGGGATCCGATGAATATTGGTGTTTATGATTGAGTTGCTGTACTGAATATTATCTTTTGTTATCTCTATGTTGTTTATGATCTTGCATGCTCTCCGTTGTTAGTAGCTATCTTGGCCGAGTAGTTGCTAGTGACTCCAAGAAGGGGTATTTATGCTCGATAGTGGGTTCATGCCTCTATTTCACCTGGGGGAGTGACAGAAACCTCTAAGGTGGTAGATGTGCTGTTGCTACTAGGGAGAAAACAACATTAATATGCTCAAGGGCATATGCTTTGTTTACATTACACACTTTGCTTAATGCAATTATCTGTTGTTCGCAACTTAATACTCATGGGGTGTTCGGATTGATATCCCCGGGAGTGGATTATTAGTCATAGATGCAGTTGGATGGCGGTCTATGTATTTTGTTGTAATGCCCAGAGTAAATCTCATAGTGATCTTCTTGACATATCACGTTTATCTTTATTCTATCAATTACCCAACGGTAATTTGTTTACCCAGCATGTGTTATTTATCTTATGGAGAAACACCACTAGTGAACTGTGGACCCCGGTCCTATTTTCATCATATTGCTATCACATGTTTATTTTACTCGTACTGTTTACTTTACTCGCATACTATATTGTTTTCCACTCGATACGCTCATAACCTTTGTTTCAAGCAAACCGGTGAGATTGACAACCTCATCGCAAGTTGGGAACAAAGTACTTGGTTGTGTGTGTGCAGGTTCCGCATCACCTTCAGTCATTTGTCCCTCCTCTCCTGATCGATATTAAACCTTGGTTTCTTAACTGAGGGAAGACTAGCTGCTATACTCATCATACCTTCCTCTTGGGGTTCCCAACGGGCTGGTTATTCACCACGCACAAGGACAGTCTGCTCCCACGTCAACTTGGCACCATCAGTAATTTCCTGGCGCCATCAACCAGTAGCACCAAGTCACTTCCAAAGAGTCCACTATAAATTCCTATGCATGGTATTTCAAGCCATTCCAAGTAAATTTTAATGTGCTACCTTTCAAAAACCTTCAAACACTTCTCATTTTGTGCCACTGTTTTTAGCTCATGAGGACGTAGTGGATGGGTTTGTTATCTTCCATACTAAATTAAGTACCCCTCGACTAGGCAGCTTCATCTGCTCGTCATTACTTTTGCAAGGGAGCTGGTCAGATCATTATAATCTCAAAAAGAAAAAAAGAAAAAGAAGCACTCCTCCATGGTATGTGAAAGTTGGTTGGCACCCGATGGAATCGGCTAGCCGTGGTTTGAGAAAGGAAAAAGGTGGGGAGGAGTGCAAAGCTATAAAAGAGCACCAAAGTGCCAATTAATCAAACATCTCGAAACCGCTCTCACTTGTTTAGTATGGAAGATATCAAGAACTCTGTTGCTAGTCGTTGACAAAAGCAACCACCTCTCAAAATAACTTTTTACCTCTGTTTTGCAAATGAAAAGCTCTAGCACATGTTTAATCCCTGCTTCCCTCTGTGAAGGGCCTATCTTTTACTTTTATGTTGAGTCAACCTATTTCCCTCTATCTCAAGCAAGCATTTGAGTTGTTATGTTTCATTCATCCATATGTTGATTCGTTTAATCACGTTTACTATCTTCCTTGTTTTGTATAATGCTTTTGTCTGAAGGAATATATCTTTGAAAGCTTTCTATGAATGCAAAAGTTTGTTTTGTTGAGCATATAGTCTTTGCTATATTAGCTCTGTTTTAAAAGGCTCCGTTCAAAAGAAAGAATAGCTTGTTCTTCATTCTTTGACCAAGAACTAAGGTTTGCCATTGCCAATTATAGTTTACCTTGTGCATCTTTACATGTGATTCTCTTTACCTATTGCAAGTCTATATCTTATAAAGGGAAGTTGCTGTCTATTATAACTTGTGTCTTGGTGAATGTGATGCTTCTTGTCCGTATTTTGATTATCGACACTTCACTCCATAAACCTGTGGTCATGTTTACCGAGTTTAGTTTTCGCTTGGGGACAAGCGAGGTCTAAGCTTGGGGTGTCGATACGTCCATTTGCATCACTATTTTGTATCATAATTTACTGTTATTCATTGATATATTTCATATTTAGAGTTGATACTTATGTTATTCCCCTTGTTTTCACATGTTTGATGATCATCGGAGGATTTGCTGCCGGAGTCAGGATTCTGCTGGAAAAAGGACCATCAAGGGACCATATTTTGAAGATCGGGAAAATTCTAGAAAAATACCAGGAAATTATGTTTTCCCAGAAGACTCAGGAAGCCAGAAGGAGGAGTCGAGAGGAGCCAGGAGGGGCCCACACGCCAGGGTGGCGCGGCCTGACCCTTGGCCGCGCCAGCCCTGTGTGAGGCCGCCCTAGCCCACTTCTGGTCTCGCCCCTTCGCGTACTTTATCATCCCCGAAAACCTAAGTCAAGGGGGGGCTCAGAGTTAGACACAGCCACCTCTGCGGGGCGGAGAACACCAGAGAGAGAAAAGCTCTCTAGCAGGGAGAAATCTGCCAGGGAAATTCCTTCCCGGAGAGGGGAGATCATCGCCATCGTCATCACCATCACACCGGACTTCATCGGGATCATCATCATCATCATCTCCATCACCAGCACCTTCATCTCCACCATCACCATGCCATCCCGCTGTAACATCTTAAGTTGGATCTTGTTATATTTATAGGGGAAACTTTCCCGGTGTTGATTACTCTTGTAGTTGATGCTATTGAGTGGAACCGTTGAGTTAAGGTTTATGTTCAGATTGTTATTTACCATTATTTCACCTCCGATCATGATCCATATGATGTCTTGTGAGTAGTTTGTTTAGTTCTTGAGGACATGGGAGAAGTTAAGATGTTAGTAGTGAATTATTGTTGAGAAATATTTAATGGTTTGATATTGTTGTGGTGCTATTTCACTAGTGGTGTCATGTGAACGTCGACTACATGATACTTCACCATTTATGGGCCTAGTGAGATGCATTGTGTATTTGGCTACCGATTGTGGGGTTGCTGGAGTGACTGAAACCTAAACCTCCGTTGGGAAACCATTGCACCAGGGAGCACAGGATCTTAGAGTTTAAGGCTGTGGTTAGATTTATCTTAATTACTTTCTTGTATTTGCGGATGCTTGCAAGGGGTATAATCACAAGTGTGTATTTATCCTAGTAAGGGTAGTGCGCTAGCACAGGTTCACCCCCATAACACCTATCAAACCAATAAAGACTATTGGCTTTATGAAGCGAAAGCTCTTGACAGAAACTCCCGTGTGTCCTCGAGAACGTTTGGTTATTATAAGTACACAACCGGCTTGTCCTTTGCTGAAGAAAGGATTGGGCCACTTGCTACAATTGTTACTACTATCTTTTATTTACTCGCACTTTATTTACTCGTATTACCAAATACCCCTGAAAACCTGTTTGCTAGTATTTACAGTGATTCCTTGATCAAAACCGCTCATCAACACCTTCTGCTCCTCGTTCGGTTCGACACTCTTATTTATCGAAAGTACTATCACCAACACATTCCTCCTCCAAATCACCTACTACCTATCCTTCGATAGCTGCTTCATGGCGGAGAAGGACAGACCAACAACCCTTTCCATGACCACAAATGCAACTCCCTTGGCCACAAATAAGAATATGCCTCCTCCTCCACCTGGTTTCACCCCGACAAAGAGGCCTCTCCTCACTGGGCTCCCTGCTTCAACTCCTGAGTCCGGTGGGGGTAATGCGGTGGCGGGTTCTGGCGGTATAGCCAACCCCGGCCGCCGCAGAGGAAAGGAACCTGTGTATGAGCTGGGAACTAAAGAAGAGAAGAAAGTAGTGGTGATCAACATGTCCATGGCGCGGGGAGCAGCCCGCAGCAGACTGCTTGCTATGGGTGTTTTCCTCTCCGTCCTGGCCATCACCTCCAGGAGCCTCATCGAATCCATGAGGAGGGTGTGGAAGGTTAGAGGCCACCTTGACTTCCACCAACTCGCCGACCGAAGATTTGTCTTAGAGTTCTCTGAGGAGGGAGATTTCAACCACGTCACCAAGGGAGGCCCTTGGAGATATAGAGAGGATGCAGTGCTCATCGATGCTCTCAATGAAGGACAAGACCCTGAAATGGTACAGTTCACCACAATACCAATCTAGGTTCAGTTTAGAAACATCCCTTTCCACCCACTAACCAAAGAGCTAGCCAAAAAGTTGGGTATGGAAATTGGAACCTTTATTTGTATTGACAACTTTGCTCGTGGAGACTTGCATGATAAGTTTATCAGGGCTCGAGTCCATCTTCCCCTCAGTCAAGCAATTCGAAATTGGATCACCCTCGCCGACGAAATCACCAACAAAGAGGTAGTGACTGAGGTTCGCTACGAGCGATTTCCCGCGTTCTGCTTCATCTGCGGCTTCATCGGCCACAAGGACACGTCTTGCAACGTCGCCAGAAGTACAAGCAGGAAGCTATACAAGGCCGAGCTGGGTGTGGAGCCAACCCACCCAGATGATCCAAGACGCTAGTACCTTCCAGTCGCCATGGGACAGGCCCGCCAGGCACCGGCATCCCAGTGGCGCCCCCAACACTCTGCGGTGACGGGGCGCGAGCTAGCCTCGGTTGCGGCCATGGCTCGTGAGGTGGAGAAGCTGTCCGTCAACGACAAGCGTAACTCAGGGGAGCTTCTGATCAAGTTTGGCAACAACAATAGCTCCAACTCCGACTCCAACCCGACGGCAATAGATGACCCGCAGCAACCTGCAACGGCAAACGACGGGGGGAACTCAGCCAACTCGGCCGTGCCTCTGCTGGCCACAGCTTCTCCAACAAACCAGAACATGGAGGCCACCACCACTAGCTCCCAGGTTGCCTTGACGCAGCCTGTCGGGGGAGGTGACATAGGAGTGACTACGGTCACCAACAAGAGTGTGGGTAAAACCACACCAGAACGCCCAACCTGGAAACGCCGCATCAGAGAGGAGGCTAAGATGAAGAGTCACTTTGGAAAAACGTGTACAACCCAGGGGCCCTGCCTGGGGGCTACACGACACCGAATGGAGACGGACGCCCCGGCTGAACATCCTAAGAAGAAGATTCTGCTCAGGGTGCCTGCGCTGGAAGTTTGCTTAGGGAAAGAAGGCCTCCGTGAACTGAGAGAACAAGAGGCTATGAATGTAATAGGGATAGCTGTTGAGAGTGAGACCCCTGGTAGGCTGGTAGAGGGTGAGTTCTTAGAGGGGGTAGCTGAGAGTAGGTTTACTCTCCCGCCCACAGAGGACACTGGGAGGCAGCCTTCCATCAACTGTCAGGGAGGAGGCACGGAGACTGGAGGAGATCCTCAGCAGGTAGACTGCAAGAAGACCGACCCGGACATGGGAGGCACTGAACCGGGCACCGAGGAAGGTGCCTGGAAGAAGAAATGAGAATTCTGATATGGAACTGCCGAGGACTCGGGCAGCCTCGGACAGTTCAGGAGCTCGCACGCTTAGTGCGGGAGTTCAAGCCTGATCTAGTCTTTCTGTCTGAGACTAGACAAAATAAAGCTATCGTTGAAAGAATCTGCAACCGGGTTGGATTCTCCAATTGCCTGCCTGTTTGTGTGGAAGGTAAAGGTGGAGGGCTAGCCCTGTTTGTTAGTGACTCAGTGAGCTTAAATCTCTTTAGTTTTGGGCCTCACCACATTGACACCGCTGTAACCGACCAAGATGGAAATAAAGCTAGGTACACGTTTGTCTATGGTGAACCTAAGCCAACTTGTCATCCGGATTTTTGGAAACTCCTAAAAAGAATAAGAGATAGATCCCAGGAACCGTGGTTTATTGCGGGAGACTTCAACGAAGTGATGTTCCAGTCTGAACACTGGTCTGCGACTAGAAGAAGTGAAGCCCGCATGAGAGATTTCAGAGATACTTTGGAATACTGCAACCTGCATGACCTGGGCTATGTTGGATGCCCATGGACCTTCGACAACAACCAATCTGGGAGGAAGAATGTTAGAGTAAGACTCGATAGAGCTGTGGCATGCCCCTCCTGGTCACAGCTCTACCCACAAGCTACAGTCCAGCACCTTATATCTTCTCGCTCTGACCACTGCCCCATTGTAATCAGTTTGGTAAGTGATTTAAACAGAACAAGTTCCCAACTGCCAAGATACGAGGCCATGTGGGAAAGAGAAGCATCTCTAACTGATTGCATAAATGAAGCCTGGCAGCATCTTAGTCCGGCAAAGAACCTACAAGACATCCAGAATAAACTTTCTAACACTATGTCTTGTATGAAGACATGGAGTAGAGACTGTTTCGGATCAGTCAGCAGAGAGATCAGAGACTTGAAGAAAAGGCTTGCAAGATTACAAAATGGCAACTACAACCAAAACAGGGCCGAAATCTATCAAGTCTCTGCTAGACTGGACGAGTTACTTCACAGAGAGGAAATTATGTGGAGGCAAAGATCGAGAATTAAATGGCTCAAGGAAGGTGATCAAAATACAAAGTTCTTCCATTGGAAAGCCACTGGGAGAGCAAAGAAGAACAAGATAAGGAAGCTAAGGAGGAGGGATGGTGCTGAAACAAAAGATGAAAATGAGTTCAAAGCTATTGTGAATAGCTTCTTCAAAGACCTTTACTCCAAAGACCAGACAGTAGACCCGACTGGCCTCTTAAACCTAATCCAGCTGACTATCTTGGCCCAAGTTAATCAAGCTTTACTGGAAGAATTAACTGAGGACGAGATTGGGGATGCTCTTTTCTAGATTGGACCGCTAAAAGCCCCAGGTCCCGATGGTCTGCCAGCGAGATTCTTCCAAAGAAATTGGGGGTTGCTCAAAAAGGAGGTGAGTGATGCTATAAAGCTATTTTTCAAAGACGGCAACCTTCCGGATGACTTCAATATGACAAAAATAGTTCTGATTCCAAAGAAAAGTGATGCTTCTGATCTAAAAGACTTCAGGCCTATCTCGTTGTGCAATGTCATATACAAAATCATTTCAAAATGCCTTGTCAATAGACTCAGACCTCATCTTCATGAGTTGATTTCTGAAACACAGAGTGCATTCTTGCCGGGGTGCCTCATCTCGGACAATGCCCTCATAGCTTTTGAATGTTTCCATGCTATCCACAGATCCAAATAAGGAGATGATTCTTTCTGTGATTATAAAATGGACTTATCCAAAGCCTATGATAGGGTTGACTGGAAGTTCTTAGAGGGGATTTTGCTCAAATTGGGGTTCGACAGAATCTGGGTGTCAAGGATTATGGCCTGTGTCTCTTCAGTGAGGTTCTCAGTAGTGGTAAATGGTCAACTTACTGAGACTTTAACTCCATCCAGAGGTTTAAGATAGGGGGATCCCCTCTCCCCTTACCTCTTCTTGTTTGTGGCTGAGTGTCTGACAAAGGTTATCAACAGAGCTGTTCAGACAAACAAGCTACAAGAATTCAAGATCTGCAGAATGTCTCGGGGTATTTCTCACCTTATGTTCGCGGATGATTGTCTGCTATTCTTCAGGGCCAGCCAAGAACAAGCAGTAGCTATCAAAGATGTCATATCAGCTTTTGAGAAAGGGTCGGGTCAGCTCCTTAGCGCTGAAAAATGCTCGCTTCTTTTCAGCGACAACTGCCATGATACCATCCAGCAACAAGTGAGACAGACTCTTGAAGTTTCTAGGGAGATTTTCGAGGACAAATATCTGGGGTACCCTACCCCGGAAGGCCAGATGAAAAAAGGGAAGTTCTAGCCGTCAAAAGACAGATTATCCAAGAAACTGAACAATTGGGCTGAAAAACTCATGTCCATGGGTGCGAAAGATGAACTCATCACATCGGTTGCCCAAGCAATTCCCAATCATGTAATGAGCATTTTCAAGCTGCCTACGGGTTTCCATGATGACTACATGAAATTAGTTTGGAATTTCTGGTGGGGAGAGGATGAGAAGAAGAGAAAAGTGCACTGGGCTTCTTGGGATATTTTGACTTGTCCTAAGAACCTAGGAGGGGTTGGCCTGAAAGACACAAAATTGATGAACCAAGCTTTGTTAGCAAGACAATGTTGGAGAATCATCAACAAACCGGAGAGCCTGTGTGCCAGGTTACTGAAATCTATCTATTTCCCTAGGGGAAACCTTCTTGATACGGTGTTCAGACAAGACGCTTCCCCTTCGTGGCAGGGTATTGAACACGGCCTTGATTTGTTAAAAGAAGGCATCATCTATAGAGCTGGAGACGGCCGAGACATTAACATGTGGAGAGATAACTGGATTCCCAGAGATTATAACCTCAAAGTCACCCCCGGGAAAACCAATACGAGAATACGTAGAGTGAGCCAACTTCTGCGTCCTGGAAGCAACACCTGGAACAAAGCTTTGGTAAATAAGGTGTGCTACAGCCATGACGCGGATTGGATTCTTAAACTAAAGTTGCCCTATGAGGATTTTGTGGCCTGGCACTATGAGAAGTCCGGAATTTTCTCGGTTAAGTCTGCCTACAGACTTGCGTATAACCTGAAGAAAGGAGTCAGATGGATCCCAGGTAACAGTCAGTCAGTCGATAACTCAAGAAACATTTGGAAAATGTTCTGGAACGCTAAGGTTCCAAAGAAAGTAAAAAATTTTGGGTGGAGAGCAGCCCACGATAACCTAGCGACCAGAAGAAATAAAATGAAGAGAACTCTTGAAACGGATGATATTTGCAACATCTGTGGTAGGGAAGTGGAAAGCAGCTTCCATGCAACTGTAACCTGCACCAAAGCGAAGGCCCTAAGACATGAAATGAGGAAACACTGGACGCTGCCCCCTGAAAGTTTTTTCGAATACACAGGACCTGAATGGCTTCAAAATTTGCTACTGGCTTCAGATCAGTCACAGAGAATTAAGATTTTGATGCTGCTGTGGAGATCTTGGCACCTTCGAAACGATATTATCCATGGAAATGGAAAAGAAACAATCCATAGATCGGCCGCCTTCTTGCTTGGTTATGACAATTTTTTACATGACCCTGGCGAGTGCAATTCGGTCAACACTGGCTCGATTTCTCACCACACCCAGAATGATTTACTGACTAACAATTTATCTCTTGATACTACCAGGGAAAAGAAAGCGCCATGGTCACCGCCTAAAGCTGGTGAAATCAAGATGAACGTGGACGCTGCTTTCTGTGCTGACACGGGTGAAGCAGCTGCTGGTGTGGTATTCAGAAACCATTCCGGAGAACCCATCGCAGCGGCTAGCTCTGTCCTGGAGGGGTGCAACGATGTGGAAGAAGCGGAGGCCAGTGCCGTTTTGACAGGAATGAATCTAGCTGTCCAATTAAATCTGAAGCCTGCCATTGTGGAGTCTGATAACGCGGGTGTTGTGAAGGCACTGAATGGTTTAGCACCACATATGGGAACTAGCTGGCACATCTACAGGAATATCCTTCAGCTGAGAGGTGAATTTCCAGGGTGTGTTTTTTCTAAAGTTAACAGATTAGGCAATGGTGTTGCCCATGAACTTGCAAGTTTAGCTAAGGTTATCCGCAATAGTTTGGTGTGGCTGCCTCCTTTTCCAGATTTCATCAAGTTCATTTGTAATAGTGACTATGTAAGTGACTCTGTTACGATTAATTGATTGTTATTGCCCTAAAAAAAAAAAGGCTACCGCGATCAGACGCCACCACCGTCAACCATCTGTTGACCTCCTCCTCTGGCGGCGGTGACGAGGGGATTGGATATCGGGTGGCCTCGCACTAGCGATCTGAGTCGCCTCCCAGGTCGCCTCGCGTGCAACCGATGATTGTAAGGGTGTGTTTGGTAGCCCGGTTCATTTGAGAATAGCTATCTGTCCTCGACCAAGCTGACTCTAGCTAAGCTGGGTTAAGATTTTATAGCGTGTTTGGTAGGTCGGGTGTGCTCAGACAAGCTAGACTGAGATGTTGTTTGGTGGGTTGTGTGAGTTGAGAATAGCCGATGAGTCCAAAATTTACACAAAACCCCTTGAATAATAAACTGAAACGCACTTGAGTCCCTGCATATGAAATTAAAAACAATTGGGTCCCTATAGATAGAAACAAAATGCAATCGGGTCCTAAAAACGCAATCAGGTCCTCCAAGACATGGTCCGGCGTAGGCAAGCTCGGCGGCGGCGCTGGCCGGGGCGAGGCGGCGCTGGCCGGGGAGGGAGGGCGCTGGTCTGGGGTGGGATGGGGCGGGGCGCCGCCGGTCTGGAGCAGGACGGGACGGCGCTGGTCTGGGACGGGATGGGACGGGGCGCCGCTGGTCTGGCGCAGGGCGGGACGGCGCTGGTCGAGGTGAGGCTGCGCTGGTTTGGCGCGGGTCCGGGCGGGGCAGCAGTGGCTGGGGCGAGGCGGCGCTGGCGCGGGTCGGGGCGAGGCGGCGCTGGCGCGGGTTGGGGCGAGGCGGCGCTGGTGTGGTGTGGGGCGGGGTGGGGCGGCGCTGGCCGGGGAGAGGATGCGGCGGCGGTCAGCCGTGAAGTCCAGCATCAGAGGAGGCGGCGGCCGGCGTCGAGATCCAAGGAGAGAGAGAGAGAGAGAGATAGAGAGAGTTGGATTGGGGGAAATGGGTGTGGGGGTCTGAGACCCCATGCGAGCGTGGGCGCGGGCGCGGGGCGCGGGGGCAGCGTCTCGGCCGAGTTGAGCCATGCCCACCTGCGAAGCTCAAATCGAGCTTCTCAACCGGGCAGGGCTGAGAGGCTGTATTCGGTTGAGGTGGGCACTGCCCAGACGCACGGACCGGGCTAACAAACAGTCAAATTTTGGTCGAGATGGGAATATCTGAGTTGGGCTGGGCTACCAAACACGCCCTAAGTTTGGTTTGGTTTTGTCTACCAACCAAATATAGTTTCTTACGCGGGTTGACTTTGATCTAACCATGTTTATTGGGAATATTGTGTTCTTCACATTCCTTTGAACCAGACAACCAAGTTTACAAAATTCTTGTGTTATTTAATCTCTGTTTTGCATGTGCATTTCTATCCGAGTTATCCTATTCCTATGTTTTACGTAAGTGTGGTGTCGAACAGTCTGCACTTTTCTACACTCGTATCTCTATTCTATGCACGATACTAGAGATATAGAAGTGATGATAAGTCCAAAAGGAAAGAAATCTATGATGCCCCAACCAACAAGTAGTAGTGACAAACAAATAAAGCTAAATGATTGCCGGTGGAAACCAGTAGAAGGATGAGCCAAGGTGCCAAACTCAACTTTGATGCAGGATTCAAAGAAGATCTAAATTCAGGTTTTTGCGACGTTGTTCTAAGGGATGATAAAGGAAGGGTAATCCTCTAAACCTAAGAGCATCTCTAGCCGTTTGAGGCCCCCAGGCCGAAATCCGGCGCTATTTAGCGCCGGATGGATGTAAATTTTGGCCTGGGGAAGCCCATGTTTCCAGCGGCGAGCCTAGGAGAATATTTGAATTCAAACTCAATAAGACGAAATATGTTCATACTTCGGCAAAATATAGAGATATTTTTATATATAGGGAGAAATTTTATATATATAGGCCGAATTCGTAATATATTTGAATTTGGCCGATAGACTAACTAAAAACACGTTGATCTACATGCCTAATCGGCGGTAGAACGCCATGTAGTCCCCGCCATCGTCGGAGGAGTCGCCGCCGTCCTGCGGTGGCGGCGCCTGGCGGCTCCTGCCCAGCATCGCCGAAACGTGGCGGCGTAGGCCGGTAGAGGTCGTCGTCGCTGGACTCCTCCAGCTTGACGACCGGCGCGCCGCGGCTGGGTTGCATGGCGGCGGCAGCGCGACGCTGTGCGGCCGCCAGGTCCAGCAGCCGCCGCTTTTGCTCCGCCTCCTCCCGCTCCCAGTCCCGCCTGGACCACTCGAGCGCCGCGTCGAGCAGCATGGTGTTCTCGGTGGGGACGACATCGCGGAGAGAGCGGGCGATTGCCTCGCGCATCGTCGCCTCCTCGGCACGCGCGACCTTCGCCTCGGCGAGGTCAGACGCGGCCTTGGCAGCGCCGTCCTTCCTCGGCTTGCGATGACGCGGCGGCGACGCGGTGCGCGCCCCCTCGCGGATGACGAGGGCGCCGTTGTTGTGCCTCGGCGGCGCGGACGGCGCCTCCTGCTTGACGGTCCTCGGCGTGGATGCCGACGACCGTGATGCCGACCTCGCCGACGCCGATCCGGAGGACGCCAATCCGGAGGAGACGGATGCCATCCGCCGTGGCATCCAGGAGCTCCCGCGGCAGCGGGACAGCATCGGTCGCTGTGGCGGTGGCATCCCGAGGACCGGCGAGTTGCCGTTCTCGATGTGCTTGAGAACGGCCTCGAGGGTCCGGCCGCGCGCGCTCCACCAGCGCCGGCGGCCGGCGGCGTTGTTGTACACAGGAGGAGGAGGAGGGCCGTCGTAGGCGGCAAGCTCGCGTTCATACCTTCGCCGGAAGAACGCGTTCCACGCCGGATAGTTGTCCGGGTAGAAGCGCGGGTCAGCGCTTCTCGTCGCTCATGCCCTCCAGGATGTCGTCGATGGCGGCGTCGAGGGCGGCGCCCAGTGGCGGCGGCGGGATCGGGATGCCGCCCGCGCTCAGACGCCAACCTCCGGGCGCGTGGAAGTCGGGCGGCGCCGGGTAGCCCGCCGCGTAGAGCAGCCGTCCCTCCCACTGGTGGAGGGAACGCCGGCCGAAGCCGTTGTTCGCCGCGCCGTCGTCGTTGGAGCTAGTGTTCACCATTGCTCGCTTGGAGGAGGTGGTGGGGGAGGTGGACAGTGGATTTGGGGAGAAGTGGGTGAATGTGGCCGGCCAGACACGCGGTAGGCCGCGCATTAACTCGCCTCGCCACGTGGCTGGACGTCCATCGGCGGTAGCTTTTACACCACGCGAAAGACGATGCGCGGGGAAGACGACGATGCGCGGAAGACGACACGATGAGGACGACAACCGATCTCTCTCGCCGACAAGTCGGGGCCACAAGACGCGCGGGAAGTTTCTTCGCCGTTTCGCGCGCATTTCTTTCGTCCGGAGTCCCCGAGCGCGCCCCGGAAGACCGGGGATGGCCTGGGCTCGCCGGATGGATGAAGGCCCAAATCCGAGCAAAATCGAGGAACCGGGGGCGCGACTGGGCCGATTTTCGTCGTCCGGATGAAAAAACAGGGTGCCAGGGGCCTCGCCGGGCTCGTGGCTGGAGATGCTCTAAGGAAATCATTCATTGCAAAATTGCCAAGATTGCTGAAACTGTTGTTGGTATATGTTCTTTACAAGCTGTCCTTCCAAAATATGGCAGTCCAATTCATATTGAAATGATTGCGGTGCACTGGTTTCTGAAGTAAACCTGAGGGAAACGAGCAAGTCTGCTATAGTTGGCTTTTTTTCTCTGGGATGCAAGTGCTCTCTTTATTTTAAATACAATTTAAACATATTTTGAATTGTTAAAAAATTCAAAAAAAATGTTGCATGTACATCTTCACAACCTATGCCTGAACCAAGTTGTTTCACAAAAATCTGACTCTTCTTATGGGCTAGGCAAAAAAGATAAAATTCGGTGGTAAAATAAGGATTTGCACGAGATATTTTTTTGTCTTTTTTACTCACAGCACTACAAATATCGATTTACCGTGAAACTTGATCATGCGTACGTAGTCTATCGAGATGTACACGCGAAATTTTTGTTCCGAATTTTTTCACATTTTCAAATATGTTTTTTGAATAAAGGGAGCATATGCACCCTAGATCAAATATGCATTTCTCATCAGATATTCCCTTCTTTTGTTTTATCGAAAGTTAATCGCTCTTATAATGAAGTTGTGCATGTTCTGGCTTGATTAGGTCGTAGCGCGTTGTGTGGGCAAGTGATGTTGGGTTCTGTTCCGTCTTGTGTAATGGAGCTTACCGAGAGCTTACCGGGGAGGAAGGCTGACCCCTGCGAGTGCTTTGGTTGAATTAGCTACTCCCTGCCCTCCCCGTGTGCGGCAGCCTTCCTCCTCGTGCAAGGGTCATCGGCGCAGCGCCCTCTCGTTCCCTGCGTGCAAGCAGCAATGGTGGCGCGGTGCCCTACTGAATGAGTGCAGCGGTAGATGCGGCCGATAAGATACAGCCAAAGCGAAGGAAGCAACAGCAGCGGCGTGCAAACCCCTGCCGTCGGTGGCCTCTGCCTCTCACATGCCTAGGAAAGATATGGATTAGGAGTGTGCCCTCCTATTTTTAGATTTGGGGAAAGATATGGATTATGAGGATGTTCGGTAGATCGGGAAGAGAAAGATCCCGGCCAGGAATATAAGACCATCTTCAGCCGTCTCCCCGACGAGACCCTGATAGATATTTTTTTTTCATTCGGACGGCATTATTCGGCCCAGCCGCGCCCCCGGTTCCTTGTTTTCTCCTGGATTTGGGCTTTCATCCATTCGGAGAGCCCAGGCCATCCCCGGCTTTCCGAGGCGCGCTCGGGGACTCCGGACGAAACAAAAACGTGCGAAACGTCGAGTGGGCCCGTGGTGTCGGCCACAGAAAGGGTAGTTCCCTCCAAAATGCGCCGCATATACCCATTTTCCCTGTCGAATTTCCCCATAATTGCAGCTCCTCCTCTTCTCTTCCACCACCATGCCGCCGAAGAGGATCGCCGACGAAGGCGCACCGAAGGCGAGGAAGCCGCGAGCGCCAAAAGAGAGGCCGCCGGGTATGACAAACGCGGCGTGGGCGGCGGATGTGGAGCGCCAGCAGACCGAAACACGCGGCAGGACGGAGAGGGAGAAGAAGCTCGCGGCGAAGAGGGCGGCGGCGGCGGACGAGCAGGCGAGGCTGGTCTCCATGGCCATGGGACAGCCGCGCGTCGGCCAATTCCCCGGTCCATGGCAAACCCAAGGTACGATCGGCTCTCCTTCCACCTACTCGCCGGCGTCACCGGCCATGTTCCACGACAGCTACGTCCCCGGCATGTCGAAATTCACCCCGTCGCCGCTGGAGTACGACGTTGCGATGCACGAGGGCATCTCGCCTGCCCTGCGCCGAGGGCCGCTCTCCTTCTCCAACGGGATGCCGCCACCGAATGACGACATGATGCACGACATGATCACGTCGGGCTCCATGGCGGCGGCGTCGAGCCCGGGTTTCTTCACACAAGAGGAGGCAAGGGCAACAGAAGCCGTCGCGGCGGCGCGGGGTGGCGTCGACGATCACGGGTTCGGAGACGGCACCCAAGACGTCGAGAAGAGGGGCAGGCCGACCTCGCCGAGGAGGACGACGCACCTGAGCCCATGCCGACGTCGAAGGGGAGAAAGAAAAGGAAGAACTCGACGCCGATAGAGCCGCGAATCAAATGGACGGGCAAAGAAGAGGAGTGCCTCGCCGAAGCTTGGAAGACTGTTTCCATAAACGGCATTACCGGCGCCAATCAGAACTATGACACATATTGGCAGCGGGTCAAGTTGGCGTTCGACGAGCGCAAAATCGTCGATCCCTACTTCAACAAGACGGTGACGATCCGCGACGAGAAGGTCATGGGCGCGCATTGGGGGATCATGCAGGCGGCGTGCAGCAGGTGGCACAGCATACAGGAGTAGATCGAAGCTCACCCGATGAGCGACGCCGACTTCGAGGCCAATGTATGCTCACTCGCCGCGCCTTCCGTCGAGCATGGATCGCCGAGTTTTCATTTTGATTCGCCGACCTATCTTTGCAGATGCGGCGGGCGTTCGACATATACAGCGACGGCACCGACGGTCAGACGTTCAAGTACCTCAACGTCTTCACCCGCATCGAGAGTTGCGAGAAGTGGGCGAACGTACGCCGAAACCTCGCCAAGAACAAGGACGAGCAGTACAACCCTGATGCTCCAGCCCCTGCCACGTCGACGGGCTGCCCCGAGCTCGGCCAGAAGAAGCTGAAAGAACTAAAGATGGTTGCAGGCGTCCTTCGACAAGTGCTGGGCTGACGCGAAGGCACACGCCACCAGGAGGGACAACAAGTACAACGCGCGGTAGAAGGAGATGCTCGACAACCAAGGCGTCCGATCGCCTTGCTGAAGGCAACCTCCGCGGCGAAGAAGAGGAACACCGACCTTACGTTCCTAATCGGCGGCAACGACGCTGCGATGGACGAGGGCTTGGTACCACGCCTATCACCAAGACATCCTCCGGCCTCCATCGACTGCTTCATCCTCCCCTTCAACGACGTCCACTCCGGCAGCCGAGGATGCATCGCCCCCCGAGGCGCAGGAAAGGGTCGCCAATAAGCCTATTGTAGTCAGTTTCTGCTTCAATCGCCGGATTATAATAGGAAGCCGATTGCTGATGGGCGAATGCCGGGTGCCGACTGGGAAAATGGCGCCACCCACACCTTAATTAAATCAATCCGGCGTTTGTTTCATTTGAAACTAATAAATTTCAACTCTTGTTTTCAAAAGTTAACTAATAAGTGTGGATTGTCAATTACGTTGACTGACCACATTATAAAACAACAAAAAAGTTGTCTTTTGGTGGCATAATTCCTTCATTCTAATACAAATACATCTTCAAAGTAGAACAATTTGATAAGCCATACAACACGATATTCATTATTATCCAATGCAATTACAGGTGATGGAACAATGGACTGATTTCACAATTATACAGTTTTTTCTTCTAATTTCAATAACCCGATAGTCCTGTGCAAGCTCCAGACAGCATCGGCCTACGATCACAAGAATAATCCTGCAATCACAATCGTCAGAAGCAAAAGAACAAAAAAAGAACAAATAAAAGTTCAAAACATAACACATGTATTGATCACATAGCCTCAGACCGTCCTAGTCAAGTGCAAAGATATCAACAGATTCAGACAGCAATGTGCCTGTTCAGAAACCAATACAGATCATCACTGGCTAAGATCTCCTAAACTTAGATTAAAACTAAAAAACGAAATGTTCAAGGCAAGGTGTCGCGTCAGATTCAAAGTATTCTCAGCACCCTTCCGTGGAAGTAAGACAGGGATAACTGTATTTTACTTGTGATCTCATCATTCACAACCTCCACAACTAATTAGAGAAAAATAAATTCAGACTAGAAACAAAAAAAGAGACTTTTGAGGAATCTATCAGATCTTCCTATCAAACATGAAAGAACTGACATGGTCGCCACATAGGCGCTTTCCCTTTCGAAGTTTCGCATCATTTAGATCCCAAAAATAGCAAAAGTAACATAAATCGCTTATAAATTATGAATGTATGTGGCGTTTCCAGGATAAGCTGGCACCGAGAACGCCACCAATCAGGATATACCACAGAATCGCGTGTCGCGTCCGAGCCATTACGCCGCGAGGAACATAAATCATCCTCCGGAATTGGTAATGGACGCATGAAATCAACCAAACATACAACATCAAACATAAAGTACACGTTTCACCTAATCTGAAGAAACAAATCTGGGGTTTATGAGCTCAGACAACCACCGGTTTGTCTTCAAATACTGCATAGTAGCAGTGTCAGAAACTCTCGACAATATATCATCACTGATCAAATATCCTAAACATGCGACGTAAAAAAAAATGAACAGACCAAAGAACGAACCAAGAAGACTGACGGATGAGATCTGGGAGCTCAGACAGCCAAGGGGTTGTCTTCAAATACAACTGAAGAGGTCGTATCAGAAACTCTAGTCCACAATTTATCATCACAGCTCAAAATCCCTAATCAGCAGAGACAAACAGCAAACGAACAACACCGAACAGGCAAGAACAGAACGTGCAAAAGTTAGGATGAGATCTGGGAGCTCAGACAGCCAAGGGGTTGTCTTCAAATACTACTGAAGAGGTAGTATCAGAAACTCTAGTCCACAAATTTGTCATCACCGCTACAACCTCGGATCAACCATCGAAAGACATAAATCGATAAGCAAAATCAGACGAAAACGGCAAAAATAGTAGAGATGAACAGAGGAGGCGGTGAGAGTATAGCTGCAGGCGGAAGAACTGATGGATGCAGGAGGCGGCGTTGGTGGAAATATATAGGGGAGCAGATGTTTTCTAGGGTTTCTTTCCTGGGGTGTATTATAAACTGGGCGGACCAACCCGTTGGACTGCTGGGCTGCCTGACAGATTAAGTAAAAAGATCATGGGCTATTCGGACGTACACTGACCGGGGATCAATATGGGCCAGCCCACGTTTGGCAGCAAAAATCAATATATTTGAGCTTCTCGGTTCGACCAAAAATTGCATTCTGGTTTTTTCTCTCCAAAATTCTTGCTTGCAAAATTATCATACCCTAATTGCCATCTCAGTTAAGTTCAGACTAGGAATGGATGGGATTGACGATGATGAATCGACGACTCATGTAGTCATGTCACTCACTTTTATCGACGGGTGGCCATTGCTATCAATGTCCTATCTCCTTTCGTCTCACTTATCCACTATTCTTAACTGAAACAAGAGCAACTCTATGCATCAAATATCATACGTGCAAAAAAATCTCTCGCCATTAATACAGATATATTTTTAAAGCTGAACTATCGGCTATATATTTACAAAACCTCCCTTCTCATCGCATGTCGCTTTAATATGTTAATTTCCTAGCGATGGAAAAACTATGTTGGTTGATCCCTCATTCCTCTCTTACTCCTTTTCACTAGCTATCTCCTCAGGCTAGCCATTGGATGCGAATGGTAGGTATTAGGAGAGATATAGCAATTAGGACCATGGGTGCTCGCTCATGGTTTACTCGAACTTTACATGGGTGATTTCGAGTAGATACGTCATTGTACCGTAGGACTGATTAATTCTTCGCAACGACACGAGAGATGCAGTAAAGTGGTTATTACCCGAATGGTTGTATTTGATTCAACATGCTGAGTTTCTTTCATGTAACCTTCAAAATGCCCATAGGGCATAGGTGTAGACAAAGTTAGTAATTACGTACTTACTTGCGAAACAGGAGGAGGTTGGTCAACACTAGAGGGGTTACCCGTATTTTACATCTCTAATATTACTAGTCAAAGTTAATACCTCTACAGTCATTTTGATAGGAAATTAACATATTGTTTTCTCTTTATAAAGTCATTTTGCATTGGATAATGTTATATGATGGTACTAGTAAGTTGCTCTATTTGTTTTTCTCTTTATTAATTATATGGCATGTCATCTTTTTCTTGTTTAAGTAACACACATCTTACAGCCTAAGTTAGTCCCACTATGGCCTTCAAAAATTTGTAGAAGACATCCAGAATCGTTGTAGCCCCTCGCCCTTGAGTTTGAAGCAACACACATACGAGTTTTTAGCATTCAGAAAACACCCATGTAGCACCAAACAGTTTGCAAAAAAATGTTTTGTACTATAGCACTGACCTCCTGAGACCAGGCTCACTGTCGTTGAATTGGGCACGCCAGAGTAGGATCTAGCGATCCCCCAATTACACCCCTATTTCCCCTTGAGGTACCTACATGGATGGTGTCGACTTGACCTCTAACTTGAGAAAACCAGGAGGTCTATGTCGCTGACGAAGGCAGTGCCACGGAACGGGGCAGGGTCATGGAGTCGGCGACGATGGTGCCGTGCGGTTCAAATGGCGGGCCGTCGTACGCGACGCGAAGGCAGGCCATGAGTCCCCCAAGGAGTTTGTGGACGGGCTTCGATATCCGGGTAGCCGATGGCGTGCGTCTGGGGAAGCGGCTACGCGTGAGCTCTTCGCAGCAGTTTGGGGAAAACATGAGAGATCAGGGGATAGGGATAAAACGGATGGCCCCACACACGAGGCCTTGTTTTGTTGCAGCGTTTTTAGGGGATTTCTTGGGGTAATACCACAGGGGATTGGGTGAAGCTAATCCCCACATCTAATCCCCTCAGAACCTCTTCTTGCCGATCCTTTAATTTCCCTCTCTTCAAAACGCGGCCGAGGAGAGTCCAAAATGCTTGGGTGGGGTAGCATTTTAAGTTACACGCGTAACAACTATTTTCACGGGGATAGTTGGGGCTAATCCCGTTTAAAACCGGTCTACAAAACAAGCAATAGTTGGAAATTTTAGGGATCTTAGGGTAGCCCAAAAATTAAAACCTGTCAAAACTGGCCTACAAAACAAGGCCTGACGTGGTGTGTATGGTGATGACCAAAGCGGAGGATGGACGCGTCGTATCCTTCCGAGAGATGTGCTCTGTACAAGTGTTTTTCCTTTTTTAAGGATCCATTGTGTTTTCCTTTTTTTAAGGATCGAATGTTTATTTCTACTCCACCGTTCCAAATTAATTGATGCAAGTTTTGTTAAATTTATTTATGTAATAATATATCTAGACGTATTTTAGTGTATATATTCGTTTATTTTAAATAAACTGTGACAATTATAATTTAAAACGGAGGAGGGAGTAGTTGATAGCTAGTCGCTAACCCTCTATCGTTCATAGATTTCGATAGGAACTGGGTGAGTAGTTTAAAGCCCTCGCGCTACACGCTCCGGCCAGAATATTGTCAAGAACACGTCATATCCACCAAACCTAGCGATTTTTTTTTAAAATATTGCACTTTTTCTCAGCATTTCCAGAAGTAGCATTCGTTTGAAGCAAATTTAAAAAATAAGGCATCGTCACAACCGGTGGATGCGATAGGCCCTTATCGCATGGGGCGGATGCGATTAGCCAGAAGTCGCGCCGAGCATCGGTATGCAGGGATTGATAGAAGCTAATCGTGTCTGGCCTCCGCGACAAGAGCTAACGGCCAGTGCGACAGGAATCACCACACATGCATGCATAAAAGTTGATGTAAAATATGCTAGCTATTAGCTATTTTTGAACTTCAAATATTTGTTATTCACAAACTATATATCTAAACAGGCTGAAACTTTCACAGATTGGATATTACAATGAATACTATTTTTTGGATTTTTTTAATTTTTTCTGACAAGTTTAAATTTCGTTCGAGTAATACGGGTGTGAAATTTAAACTTGTTTGAAAAAATTGAAAAAATTCTACAAAATCTTATTCATTGTAATATTCAACATGTGAAAGTTTCAACCTATTTAGATATACGGTTTGTGAATAACAAATATTCAAAGTTCAAAACCAGCTAATAGCTAGCATATTTTATATCAATTTTTATGCATGCATGTGTGGTGATCCCTATCGCACTGGCCGTGCACGACTAGCTCTTGTCGCGGAGGCCAATCCCTGCATGCCGACGCCCGACGCGACTTCTGGCTAATCGCATCCACCCCATGTGATAAGGGCCTATCGCATCCGCCGGCTGCGATGGTGTCCTATTTTTGAAATTTGCTGCAAACAAATGCTACTTCTAAAAATGCTGAGAAAAAATGCAATATTTTAAAAAAATTCGCCCAAACCTAGGCAGCAACATATCGTGTTCATAGTAAATATGTCCCTTATGCAAAATAACGCAATAATTGCTAGCTCTTACTAGAATATCTAGTATCGAGGGTTTCGTGTACATCCTAGGTTGTCTTAACCACCTTATATTTGCTTTCAAGACAGTTTCAAACCTCTTGTATCAGCAAAAGCTGCACAAGATAAAATAATGCAAGTTGTGGTGGGTTGTATCAGCAAAATAATCAAAGATATTGCACAAGATAAACCTGTTGTGCTCTTTTTTTTTTGAAACGGGGGTAACCTGTTGTGCTCTAGGTTTAGGGTGTTTTTTTTTTTCGAGAGTACGCGTACCTCATTTTTATAGAAGGCAGAAGAAATTTATAAGAAGCTGTTAGGTGCCAGAGCAACCTTCAAGCAGAAAAACTCCAAAGGAAAGAAAACACACACTACTCACCCATTATCAAACACTCCCACTCCTAGACCTACTCTACGCAGCACACGTAGCTGCCGAAGCTCTTTCAGTGATGTGGTTCACCAAAATTGGGGGGCTGAATTGCCGCTGAGTGTTCTGGAAGCACCAAGCATTCCTGTTCTTCCACAGCCGATGCCCAGCTAGGCAGACTAGAGTGTCAAACCATTTCCTCTCCCTGCCCTGGAATCTTGCTCGCTCCGTCAGCCACCAATCCTCCAACGTAGACTGCGTGGAGGGGATCTCAAACTTGGCCTCCAGGAGCTGTTTGCACCGCTGCCAGACTTCCCTAGCGAAGACACATTGGATGAGAAGATGCTCCGCTGTGTCCTCCTCCTGAAGGCAAACGAAGCACGCCGCCGAGGTCCTCTGCAGACCATGTCTTGCTCTCCTGTCCGAGGTCCAGATTCTGTGCTGAGCCGCCAGCCACATGAACTGCTTACTCTTAGGAGTACCCTTACTCTCCCAGATTGCCTCTGCCAAAGCCATTCTCTCATTTCCTTGCACAAGCATGTTGTAGGCCGAGCTGGCTTTGTAGCAGTTTGAGCTGGTCCATGGCCAAGAAAAGCGGTCCGGCTCATTGGGGTTGCGCACAGTACTCCTCACAGCCATCCAAAGCTTGACGCACTCCCAGGCACCAAGGAGAGCCAGTGTCCCTGGCAGGTCAAGCATCCATCTGTTATCATCTAAGGCTTGAGCCACAGTTCTGCAACTCTTCACACGCTTGGCAACATGGTGCACAATGCCCGGCGCAAAGTCAGCAGCAGAACGACCTTGCAACCATCGTCAGTCCAGAACAGGACATTCCTGCCATCGCCAGTCTGAATTCTGACCAAGTCGTTGAAGGCCTCCTTCGCCTTTCTATCCACAGCCAAATCCAAGCCTTGCCATGGCTTGGTCGGGTCTGTCCTCCGCAACCACTCCCATCTGATCCTCAAAGCTAACCCTTGCAAACGGAGATTCCTAATTCCCAGGCCTCCAAACTCCTTGGGTTTACAGACTTGATCCCAGGCCACAAGACATTGACCCCCATTTGCTTTCTCCTTTCCCGCCCAGAAGAAACCCCGGAAGCCCCTTTCAACTTCCTCAAACAGCCAAACCGGGGCATCCATGATCATCAAGTGGTGTATAGGCCGAGCCGACATCACCGACTGAACCAAGGTGTGCCTACCAGGGCGCTGAATGAACCCTCGCTGCCAGGCAGGGACAATCTTGATCGCCGCATCAATCATGGGCTGCCATTGGGCTTTTGTCAAAGGCCGCAAGGCAAGCTGCAGACCTAGGTATTTAATGGGGAACTCCGTGATTTGGCACTGCAGAATGCGTGTAACCCTCCTGGCGTCAATCTCTTGCCCTCTGATCAAGGTAGCTGAAGTCTTGCTATAGTTAACTCGAAGTCCAGAGGCCTTGCCAAATAACAGCAACATCTCCCTCACAGCCACAAGATCACCCAGGGAAGGCTTTAGGAATATCACCACATCATCGGCAAAGATTGACAGCCGCTGTAGATGGGTGCATCGAGCAATAGGAGCCAGCAAACCCTGCTCCGCTGCACATCTGAACATGGCAGTGACCACTTCCATTGTGAGAACAAAGAGTTGAGGGGAGAGGGGATCTCCCTGACGCAGCCCTCTTGCGTGAACAATTTTCTGACCCGGCTGCCCATTAACCAAGACCTTGGTACTGGCCGATCGCAAGCTGATCGAGATCCAACGTAGCCAGCACTCAGGAAAACCAAGCCTCCGCAAAACCTCAAAAAGGAAAGCCCACGAGAGAGAATCAAAAGCTCGGGAAATATACAGCTTTAGAAGCACACCTGTCTCCTTACGTACATGAATTCGCCTCGCCATCTGCCGCACAAGGATGAAATTGTCGTGGAGGTTTCTTCCCTTGATGAAAGCCGACTGATTAGCACTAACCAGCCCCTCCATCTTAGGGTGCAGATGATTCGCCAGCAATTTGGAGAATAGTTTCGCAAAGCTGTGCACCAGACTAATTGGTCAAAAATCCCCGACCACCTCCGCATCCGAGCGCTTGGGAATCAATGTAATCAGGGCTCGGTTGAGTTTCTGAAACCCTCTCCCATCTCCAACATACAGCTTCAGAAGGCCTGCCATGACTTCAGACTTGATGATGGGCCAAGCCCTTTTGTAGAAGGCCCCCACAAAGCCATCCGGCCCAGGGGCACGATCCGGCGGTATCTCCTTAATCACCGCCCAAACTTCTGCTTCAGTGAAGATATCCCCAAGATCCTCCAGCAGGCCAGAGTGGTTCGCAAGCCCAATCTCCTCCAGATCCAGCCCCATGTCTCTATTCTGAATTGATCCAAGGATGTCGCTATACGCCTGGAAGAACACCTCTTCCTTCTCAGATTGCTCAGTAACAATATTCAGATGCCGCGAGCACCCCCACCCCCGAACCCGGAAATGGCCGAATTGCTAAGGTTGATCATGGAAGACCGGGAAGCAGCCCGAGCTGAGCGCCAAGCCAACTTGGCCACTCTTCAGCAACTAACCCAGATGGCGATGAACCACAACAATGGCAATGGCAATGGCAATGGTGAAGGAGAAAACCATGGCAATGGAGAGCACCGATCCAAGTTAAGGAGTTTCCAAAACACCAACCCTCCTATATTCACTAAATCTGAAGAGCCCTTAGATGCCGATGACTGGCTTCGTACCATGGAGAACAACTTGGCAGTCGCCGAAGTTGGTGAAAATGAGAAGGTCTTATACACCACCCACTATCTTGCTGGAGCAGCGAGAGCTTGGTGGGACAGCACCCGTGCCATGCAAGCCCCAGGGTATGTGATGCCTTGGGAGGAGTTCAAGAGCAAGTTTAGCAAAGCCCATGTTCCCATGGGATTGGTGAAAAGGATGAGAGATGAGTTCAGAAATCTGAAGCAAGGTTCTATGTCTGTGGTAGATTACCGTGACAAGTTCCTTACCTTGTCTAGGTATGCCCCAGATGACACCAACACCACTGAAAAGAAGCAAGAAAGGTTTCTAGATGGACTTCATGATGAGATGCAATGTGTCTTGGTCAGCATTCCCTTTGCCGACCTGGAGTCATTGGTTGACTCTGCCATTCAGATGGAAGGCAAACTCAAGCAAGCTACCGAGAACCGCAAGCGCCGTATGATGTATCAAGGCAACTCGAGCAACTCGCAGAAGCTAAGGGGAAATGCACCTATGGGTTTCGCCCCTAGGCCAATGAGGCCGTCTGCACCTGCTCCACGTCCCAACTATCCCAGCCGCCCACCCGGCAACAACTTTAACCGTGCACCTCCAAGACCTAGTGGCAACAACTTCAACACTAATACTCCAAGGCCAAATGGCGCCCCTGTGTTACCCAAGCCTGGTGACAAGTCTGGTGTTACATGTTATGAGTGTGGACTAAAAGGGCATTACTCCAATGAGTGCCCCAAGAAGCTGAATGATGCATCCAAGACTGCTGCCCCTGCTCAGCAACAGCGTCGTGTGGGAAATGGCAAGAACTATCCACCAAGGAACCAGCCTCATTCCCATGGCCGACTGAATCACATGAATGTTGAAGAAGCTCAGGAAGCAACCGACGTGGTGCTTGGTATGTTCCCTGTTAACTCAGTTCTTGCAAGAGTTCTGTTTGATTCTGGAGCTTCACACTCATTTGTTACCCAATTATTCGTTGATAAAAGTGGACTTCAACCCACACCCTTGAAAGATGTCATGTCTGTGCAAATTCCCGGGTCAGTAACCAAAGCTAGTTGTACCTGCTTGGCAGTGCCCATAGAAATCCATGGGATAGCTTTCTTAGCCAATTTGATAGTGTTGGGAACCAAGGGTTTGGAAGTAGTTCTTGGTATGAATTGGATGTCTTTACATCAAGGAGTGATAGATTGTGCCAAGAAGACCATCACCATAAAGAGTAGTAATGGAATCATAGTCAAGCATGTGTCCGTAAAACCACCCCAAACCACCCGATGTCATAAGAGTATCTCAGGACCGACTTTGGAGCAAGTCCCCATCGTCTGTGAGTACCCGGATGTCTTTCCCGATGAGCTACCCGGAATGCCACCGGATCGGGATATTGAGTTTATCATTGAGCTTATCCCCGGAACTGGATCAATAGCCCAATGACCCTATCGCATGAACCCAGCTGAACTAGTTGAGTTGAAGAAGCAATTGGATGACCTTTTGAGCAAAGGATTGATTCAGCCAAGCTCTTCTGCTTGGAGATCACCTGTTCTGTTTGTGGATAAAAGTGACGGTTCTAGCCGACTGTGCACTGATTATCGCAAGCTTAACGATGTGACCATCAAGAACAAGTATCCTCTCCCGAAGATTGAAGATTTGTTTGACCAACTGACTGGAGCAAGAGTATTCTCAAAGATAGATCTTAGAACTGGATACCACCAACTGAAGATCCGCGCAACGGATATCCCCAAAACAGCCTTCACTACCCGATACGGATTGTATGAGTACACCGTAATGTCATTTGGATTAACCAATGCCCCTGCTTATTTCATGAACCTCATGAATAAGGTTTTTATGGAGTTCCTGGATAAGTTTGTTGTTGTCTTCATTGATGACATTCTTATCTACTCCCAATCCGAAGATGAGCATGCAACCCATTTGAGATTAATCTTAGAAACCCTAAGAGAGCATCAGCTGTATGCCAAGTTCAGCAAATGTGAGTTCTGGTTGAAGGAAGTTGGATTCTTAGGCCATGTATTATCAGCGGGAGGAATATCCGTAGACCCCAAGAAAATCAAATCAGTCATGGAATGGGAAGCCCCTACCACTCAAACGGAAGTTAGAGGTTTTCTCGGATTAGCGGGATATTACCGCAAGTTTGTTGAAGGATTTTCCAGTATTGCCCGTCCGATGACCCAATTGTTGAAGAAGGACAAGAAGTTTGAATGGACCCCTAAGTGTGAAGAGAGTTTTCAAGAGCTCAAGAAGCGATTGGTGACCGCCCCTGTCCTAACCATGCCCGATATCACCAAGAATTTTGATGTCTATTGCGACGCTTCCAAACTTGGACTTGGTTGCGTACTGATGCAAGAAGGCAAGGTCATAGCTTACCTCTCTCGGCAGCTTAGACCTCATGAAGAAAATTATCCAACCCATGATCTAGAATTAGCAGCCGTGGTTCTAGCTTTGAAGACTTGGAGGCATTATTTGATGGGCAACCGCTGTGAGATCTACTCCGACCACAAGAGTTTGAAGTATATATTCACCCAGAAGGAGTTGAACATGAGGCAACGGAGATGGATAGAGTTGATCAAGGATTATGATCTGGAAATTCACTATCACCCCGGTAAGGCCAATGTAGTGGCCGATGCGTTGAGTAGGAAGCCGTGTTCGTTGAATATGAGGATCAAGGAAGAGCAACCTATGTTGCACCAAGAGTTTGAAAGATTTGGATTGGAACTAGTCAGTCAAGGATTCCTCGCCAACCTTGAGTTTCAACCCACCTTGATGAGCCAAATCAAAGAAGCCCAGAAGGGAAATGAGAGTATTGAAGGAATCAAGCGCAGAATTGGTTCCGGCAAGGTGCCAGGATTTGAAGAAGATGATCAAGGAGTTCTTTGGTATAAAGGCCGTATTTGTGTGCCTGCTGATTCAGAATTGAAGGAAGTAATTATGAAGGAAGCCCATGAGACACCTTACTCCATCCACCCCGGTGGAACCAAGATGTACCAAGATTTGAAGGAACAATTTTGGTGGCATGGAATGAAGCGCGAGATTGCATCGTTTATATCCAAGTGTGATATCTGCCAAAGAGTCAAGGCTGAACATCAACGTCCTGCTGGTTTGCTGCAACCTTTGCAAGTTCCGGAATGGAAGTGGGAATCTGTTGGAATGGATTTCATCACTGGATTTCCAAGGTCTAGCCGTGGAAATGACTCTATTTGGGTCATTGTGGATAGACTGACCAAAGTTGCCCATTTTATTCCTGTCAAGACCACTCATCGCTCAGATCAGCTAGCAGATCTGTATCTATCCAGAATTGTCAGTTTGCATGGAATCCCTAAAACCATAGTTTCTGATCGAGGAACCCAATTCACCTCGAGATTTTGGAAAAGCTTACATCAAGCTTTGGGAACCAAGTTAGCCTTCAGCACCGCTTACCACCCTCAGACTGATGGACAGACTGAAAGAGTGAATCAAATACTTGAAGATATGTTGAGAGCCTGTGTCCTAGCTTATGGAGCTAAGTGGGAAGATTGTCTGCCTTTCGCGGAGTTTTCCTACAACAACAGTTATCAAGCCAGTTTGCAAATGGCCCCATTTGAAGCTTTGTACGGAAGAAAGTGTCATACCCCTCTGAATTGGTCAGAAACCGGAGACAGTCAGATTTTTGGACCAGATATGCTGCAAGAAGCCGAGGAGAAAGTTCGCATAATTCGTGAATACCTCAAGGCAGCCCAATCAAGACAAAAGAGTTATGCCGACAAGAGACGTCGAGAACTGACCTTCCAGATTGGAGATTTTGTTTATCTTAGAGTATCACCTCTCAAGGGAATGCAAAGATTCCAAGTAAAAGGAAAGCTTGCCCCAAGATATATTGGACCCTTCAAGATACTAGACCGCAGAGGAGAAGTGTCTTATCAGTTGGAAATGCCCCCGGAATTGTTTGAAGTGCACGACGTCTTTCACGTGTCGTTACTTCGGAAATGTCTGGAAGTTCCGGAGAAGCCCGAGGTCTTCAAGAATATTGATCACCGGTCTGTGGACATCAACAAGGACTTGACCTATCGTGAAATGCCTATCCGTATCCTCGAGGAAGCATATCGAACCACTCGAACCCAAAGCATCAAGTTTCTGAAAGTTCAGTGGAGTAATCACACCGAAGAGGAAGCCACTTGGGAACGAGAAGATTACCTTCAGAAAGAATTTCCCAATCTTTTCAGTTCTTAATTAGTGAATCTCAAGGACGAGATTCTTTCTAAGGGGGGAAGATTGTAACAACTCAGAATTTGTAATCCAACTCTTATTAAATAAAGTGCCAAATTTTGGACCCAAATAAAACTTTTTATTCATTATTCTATGCATACATGTATTTTCTACTCTATGTATTCTATGATTTTATGTGGGTTATTTTTGTTTGAGCATTGGTTAGATAATCCTAAGTGAACCAGCAGAATCAATTGAGAAGATAATTAAGAAGCAAAGAAACAAGAAATCAAAATAGGTAAGAAAGAGATAAAGTTAATAGGATCTAGAAATTGTTATTGACTGCACCACTTTGAGCCATTAGATTAAGAAATCTACAGCTCACCTGCAGGTTTAACCTTTTAGTTGAGCTTAAACAAGTGATGGACTAACTCAACCAACAAAGATCTGCCAAAATTTCAAACCAGAACACCACCCAAACTTGAGCCAAAGTTTGAATCTGAAACAGAAACCATACCAAATTTGAAATATAAATTTTTGCAAAACTCAACCTTTCACTGTAACAAAAATATGCCTGGGTATCTTATCCAATATGATGAGCACCCAAACTTGAAAAATTTGAAAAATCAAATTTTGAGTTCTTGCGGGCATTCCGTCGAACACTGGCAGAAGAAAATCGAAATGAGATCAACCTCACTGTGCTGCACTGTTCGAGCTCGCCCAGGCACTGCTGCCATGCTCCTGGACGGTGCCTCGATCGACTCCAGCGCCCCCAGCCCCGACCCAAGCCAGGAGAAGCGGAGGGAAGCGGAGGTTTGCGCCCAGGGCCCCCTCCCAGTAAACCGTTGCCCTGCGCGATGCCGACCGTCTGGAAGGCGCCAGAGGAGACCCACAGGACCCCGCGGCCGAACCAGCCCCCTCCCAGCACGCGAGCATGAACGCCGTGACCGGAGAACGCTTCAAACGCCGCCAGGGCCCCCGCAGCGTCGAGCTTCTGGCCGAGCTTGTTCCCGTCGCCTCGGCCTATATAAAGCCCCTCCGATCAAACGAATCGACTCACCTCACTCCCCTCTACCTCCCAGACATCGCCGCTCACTCCCGCTTGCCCTAGTTCGCCGTCGCCAGCCTCGCCGGAGCAGCACTGGACGAGCGGAGCGCCGCCGCGTCCGAGCACCTGGGAGCAAGCTGCTGCAGGGAATCGGAGGAGGAGGAGCACCGCCGCCGATCCCGCACGTCGCCGACGAGCCCTGCTTCCTCTACGCCTCGCCATCGCCGTCGAACAGTCGTCTCTGCTCACAGGTGAGCCCCCCCGCCGTGCTGAGGAAGAAGATGATCGAGCGCTGTTAGATCTTGATCGGACGACAACTTACCGATTCGGGTTTTAGAATTAGGTCTGACGAGGAGGTCCCACCTGTCAGCCCCGTTTTATTTTTTTTCCAGCCACAGCGAAACGTTTTCTGGGCGAGGCCCATTCGGGTTTGTTCAGAAATCGGCCCAGCTCGTTTCGAATTAGGTCCGAATCGTTTTTAATTTAATTCCCGCCCTTTTCTTTATTTCAAATCTGTTTCAGATACTATTTTCAAACTTTAATTCCTAGAGTTTGATAAATCCAAATTTAGCAAATAAATATTCGTTGGAAAGCTTACAAAATACTCTATCCAATAGTACAGGTTAGAATTCAAAATAAGTTAGGAATTAAAATGGTTATGAATAGTGTGTTCATAGCTTGTTTAATAATGAAAGATTTCTAGGAAATTATTTAAGCCATAAAAAATTATAAAAATTAAAATGTGAACTCACTAATGACCCCTCTTACTGTTAGTCAACACTAATCTATCCCAAACCCTATTAGTGTGATCACTTAGACCCTAACCCAAACCTATTTGGTAGCATGAAATGATAGATCACTAGTGCACACTTAGAATTAATTGCCCTCATTACCAATTCACTTAGTGAACCCATCCCACTTAAACTTGTCTTAGTACCCCTAAATCAACACCAATGCTGCACAGGTGCACTACCTATGCCACCTAGTAGAGTAACTAGCTTGCACACTTGAAGAAAAACTTACCATCCAACACTATAAAAATGCAACATGAATGCTTTGGTTAGCAAACAAAGATGTGTGCTTGGTGTGTTGTTAGCTTGGTGAAGTGATGGTGTGCTTTGTGTTTATTCGTTATTAGACGCTAGTGTTGCCGAGGAGGATATTGGAGGGGATTATTATTATCAAGAAGAAGAAGAAAACCCCGGACACCTTGCCAACCAAGGCAAGCCATCTTTTGATTCATACTCCCACTACCTAGTTTTAATATTGCATTCTACTTGTTTTAAGTAAATTGCATGATTGAATTGCTAGAGTAGAATGATAGAAGCATATTGATGTCTTGATTATCAAGAGCATCAAGCTGAGTTTATCCAACCCTAGTAGTAGTACTATCACTCAATGTAGTTGCTTAGTCGCTAATAAAAGTTGAGGCTATCTCTGGAGGAACCCCATTTGAAAGGTGGTGACTTGACATTGAAACTTGAAATGGGAGATTGCTCCTACATGATGGCTTTATGAAAGAAAATAATCTTGACTAAGAACTATGAAATGTATTTCTCAATTGACAACGAGTGATGTACATGGGTGCCAATTATAACGTACAACCACGTTACCCCTATATGGGAAGGGGCTTAATCCGTAGCTTGTTTATCTTAGTATGGGAGGTCTTGCATCAAATCTTCATGGAAGGACTCCACGGGCGGATACTTCTTGACCAGGTGGATTCCACTAACCCGGTCTCCGGGATGGGCATAACTAGAGGCGCCGGAGCGGGATTCCGTATTCCGGGCTCTAGGGAAGGATCCTATACTAGGATGAGCAAGTGAAAGGTTTTGTTTGATTATCTGAAATCCGCATACCTTTGTGTATGGCGAACCGTGGATTTCTCCCGGCAGATGTATCGAATCTTGTGGGTAAAGTGTACCCCTCTGCAGAGGTTTCAAACTATTCGAATAGCCGAGTCCTCGGTCATGGACGGTTGGCAAACTCTACCTGGCTTTTGTCAAGACTAAAAATAACAAGGGTAAACTTGGTGAATGACATGAATTTGAATTGACATGACTTGACCGTGATCTTGACACATTGAAGTTCCTCTTTAGAATGAACTTAGAGAACTAAACCTCTTTTCTACCAATGAGCATTCTTGGGAAATAAAACTAGCTTTTGCAAACCAACTTAGTGCTTAGTCCACTATACCCAACCTTGCATATCTACTTCATCTTTTCATTTATAAGATGGTTTGCGAGTGCATCCAATGTACTCACGGCTGTGTCCCTGGCTATCAACTTGGCCAGAATATGGGGAGGAGTACCAGGAGGAAGGGTATGAAGAAGAGTACCAGAACTAAGCTCGTCTCCGTGAGTCGCCATTTGCCTGTAGGGTGAAGGCATGGGCCGAAGACGTTATTTTCGCTGCTATATTGTGTTGTAATATGACTTGGTCTAGATGACCATTGTATTTGAATCACCGTATTGTAATGTCTATGGAACTGAGTACCAACTACGTTATGTATATCGCAACAACGGTTCTGGGATTGCGGTGGAATACATAACAGGCACTTCGAATTTGTATCAAATTTGAGGTCGTCACACGCCCCCTATGTGGGAGGAGCCCCTGGCAGCCCCCTGACGATGCCCCTTCGCCTATATAAAGCCTCGAGATGGAAAACCCTAGGGGAGTTGGCAATTTTCCAGAAAGAGTTCCGCAGCTCCGCCGCCGCTGTCGACAAATTTCGGGGGACAGAAGTCTCTATTCCGGCACCCTGCCGGGACGGGAAGTGCCCCCGAAGCCATCTCCATCGGTCTCCATCACCGTCTTTGCCTTCTCCATCGACCTCACCGCCATCTCCATCAACCTTGATGTCTCCTATGATGAGGAGTAGTTCTCCCCCGGGGCTGAGGGATCTACCGGTAGCTATGTGGTTCACCTCTCTCTCTCTCATGATGTGATCTTTATGTGATTGTGAGCTTTGTATCTAGTTGAATTGGTAGATGTTATTATTCAGATATTATGCTACTCCTATGCTTAATTATTATACTCTCCGGAGATACCTCATATCATGGTATAAAGGTGACTAGTGTGTGCATCATGTGTATCTTTTTGGTTAATGTCTCTATGAAATGTTGGTGTTTGTTGGAACCATCTAGTGCGTTCACGGTGATAGTGTGGGACAATCTAGTTTGGGTACTTATAGACTTTGAGGAGTGCTTCGTAGCCCTACGCATGATTAGTGTATGTTTTCCATTGGAGAATTGTTTTAAGTTGCATATTGATGATAGTATCTATTGGTTCAATTATGTTATATTTGTTGAGAGTGTGTCCACTAGTGAAGGTATGATCCCTAGGCCTTGATTCCAAGCATTGCACACTGTTTACTTCCTATTTTGTTACATGTTTGCTCGCAGCGATATTTATTTCAGATCACATTTGCTACTTATAATTGTCACTACTACTTGTATTTCACTATCTCTTCGCGGAACTAGTACACCTATACATCTGACAAGTGCATTGGGTGTGTTGGGGACACAAGAGACTTTCTGTATCGTAATTGCAGGGTTGCTTGAGAGGGATAGCTTTGACCTCTTCCTCCCTGAGTTCGATAAACCTTGGGTGATCCACTTAAGGGAAACTTGCTGCTGCTCTACAAACCTCTGTACTTGGAGGCCCAACACTGTCTACAAGAACAGACGCATGCGTAGACATCAAGCTCTTTTCTGGCGCCGTTGCCGGGGAGGTAAGGTAAAAGGTACTCGCATCCTCCTGTGTGAGTGCTCGGAGTTATTTCCTTTAGATTTTGCACTTATATTTTTTGTTTCTTGTTTTTATTTTCACTAGTTAGGCTTAATGGAAAATAAAGAGTTCTTTAGTCTTTTTCCTGAGTTTAGATTTGATGAGAAAATTGAAAATCCTTTGGAGCTTATTTCGCATAGCAATGTTATTAGTACAAATGCTTTGAATACCGTTAATGCTAGTGCTATAGAAAAGTCTAAGCTTGGGGAAGCTGGATTTGTTAAGCATGATATTTTTAGTTCCCCAGCTTTAGTGGAGAAAGTTTGCTCTGATGATATTTTATCTCCCATATGTGATGTTTCTAATGATGCTTGTGCTCCTCATCCTTTTAAAATACCTACGAAAATTGTTGGGCGTGTTATGGATAACTGCTATTCAGGAGATGGAACTATCCATCCGGGAGATCACTTACTATTTATACATTAATTATGCGAGTTGTTCAGGTGTACAGGTATTTCACCAAGCCAGGTCAAGAAGAAGCTATTCTCTTTATCATTGAAAGGCAGAGTTGAGGAGTGGTATCGACTGCTCCAAGATGGTCCATCTATTGAGTGGGAGGAAATTGTACCTCTCTTTTATTCCAAGTTTTATCCTCCAAGTGAAATTCATAAAGATCGTAATCGGATATATAACTTTTGGCCTCATGAGGGAGAAAGCATTGCCCAAGCGTGGGGAAGATTGAAGTTACTAATGCATAAATGTCCTATTCATGATCTTTCCTGTAATATTGTTATTAATAATTTTTATGCAAGGCTTTCAGGATATTACAAGGACTATCTAGATGCATGCTTTGATGGATCTTTCACAAGCAAGGATGTCGACACCAAGTGGGGTCTGCTTGAAACAATTCAAAACAATATTGAAGGTTGGGATAGCGACAAAGGTAAAGGATCAGGTATGAATTACGAGTTTGATTATATTAAGTCTTTCGCTGAAACTGCTGATTTTCAAGAGCTTAGTGCTAAGTATGGTCTTGATCCTCAAATTATGATTGATTGTTTTAAAACATTTGCTTCCCATATTAATGTTCCTAAAGGAAATGGGGATGTGTATCATGAACCTTTTAAAGACACTTGCATAGAAAGTGATATTGTTGTTGATGATTGCAATAAACATGCTCAAACTTCTAAAAGTCCTATTTCTTATAAGCATGTTAATGTTTGTGGAGTACATAGACCTTGTGAACAGAGTTACAACAAGGAAGATTATTGTGTCCACCACGCAAATGAAGAAACCCGATTGTGGTACAAGGATATAGGCGAGCTCGGTAAAAAGGTTTGTAAGCTTTATCCTTTTCTTTGTAAACATTGCGATGACATAGGTCATTTTAATTTCCAATGCTCAAGACCTAATAGTTACTCTTCTAGTACCTTAAGTATGTATTGTGATGACAATATTACTCTCAATCAGCATGATGAGCTTGCTTTGTTCTTGGCGTGTGAAGAGATATCTAGAAAGATTACTTTGATAGATATGAATGATGTTGATATTAATAGTACCCTTCGTGGTTGTCATCTCTATTGTGCTAAAGATTGCCTTGTAAATACTTATATACAAAATCTTATAAAACTTGATATTTTGCCAAGCTATGACAGGACTGATAGATGTTTTTATTTTATTAATAGAGAGGAGGAATCCTCCAAAGTTTCTTCTGTTGTTTCTGTCAGCAAACCAGATTATGTGGAGAAGATGCCCTTCAAGTCTCTCCCTCCTAAAGGAGAGAGTAAGAAGAGTATGAAGAAGAAGAAGAGGAGTAAAAGGCGAGAGGACACGGTATGTTCCCCTAAGCGTTATGATCCTGCTATTGATTATGATAATTCTGATTGGGATGATATTCCTATGCCTGTTACCTATGTTAGTGATCATGATTGGGAAAAGCACTCTACTTTTGATATTGAAAATCTTTTTGGTACCAATTCTAAGGTTAATAATTGTTGCACCATTAGTGCTATCCATGTTCCTTCTTATGATGATATGTTTGATGAGTATGCTTTGCGAAATAGTTGTTTTCTAGCTTGTGATGATACTAAGCCTCTAGTCTATGATGGTTATGATGATGGGTATAATATTTTCAGTTCACCTATTTTTGAGAAGAAAAATAGTTATGATTACAATATGCCTCCTGTTTTTTATGATTATGGTGATGAGAATAATTATTCCGTTGAATCTGCTCCTACTACGATTGTTCATGTAGGGAGTATTAATTCTTTTACGCATGTGGCTCGTGATAGGGAAGCTTTATGTGATAGTTATATTGTTAATTCTATTCATGATGCTACTGAAAGTTATTATGAGAGAGGGAAACATGGTTTGATGAATCTCAACAATATTGAGTTTCCCCTCTTTATGTTGCAATTCTTGAAGTTATACTTATTTTGTCTTCCTATGCTTTTTGCTTTGCGCTTTTATGACTTGTCTCTTTACAAGACAATTTTTCATAGGAAGTGGTTTAGATTTAAATGTGTTTCATACTTGCTTTTTGATGCTCTCTATTGCTTTAAGTTCCTATATGGCGCCTTTGTCTCAAGCTCTTATATGGCGCCCACATGAGCATCTTTGCAAATTACTGCGCCTAGCTCAAAGGCGTTAAAGAAAATCACTCTTGGGAGATAACCCAATATTTTTACTTTCAGTTCTTTTTCTTTTATTTGAGTCTTGGAAGTTATTACTACTGTAATAACCTCTCCTTATCTTTTTTATTTCGTTGTTGTGCCAAGAGAAGCCTCTAATTTGAGCAAGGTAAGATTTGGGGATGTTGCTGTCCTGAAACAGTTTTCAGTGCTACACCGTACAAATTCGTAAAAATTCTCTATATATCTTTTGGACCTGCAATTTCTTGCACGTATGCCCCAGGTTATATCCAAACTTTCATTAGTTGAACACTTTTTGATTTGAGCAACAAAAAACACCTTAAAAATTCGACCTTTGTCAGCTGTTCTGTTTTGACAGATTTCTGCCAATATTTGTGTTTGCCGCTTTATCGCTTTCTTTTTGAGTTCTTTTGATCACAAAACTTTTGGGGAAGTTGCTACAGTAGTATATGCTTTATATGTGGTGGTTTTAGCACTACAAGAAAACCCTCTCTATAACAACGTATTTATACGTAGCTAAATGTCCTTATAGGCGTTGCTAGGGGGTATACCAACGGATAAAAAAGTGTTGCGTTTTTGGGCGTTGCAAAGGTACAATGCAACGCATATACGTGCGTTGGTAACCAATAGGTTAAGCGTTGTAAAATAGCTACAGAATTGAAGCAACAATTATATGTGTTGGTAGAGTTATCCTGTCGTATTAAAAATTTCACAAATTTTTTGCTTTGTAGACTAGATCATTTGATTGAAACTGGTAGATTTTTTTCTTAGCACGAGAACATAGTTCATATGATACGTGCTACATCGTACACAAATCAGAGAATATGAATGCAGTGCATCACAACATCCCATATAATTCAATATTATTTATTGTAACACGGTTCCATACACAAAAATCATCTGAAGAGTACACAATTTACAATCTTGGATCAAAATATGATATTCATCCTATTCCTATATACACTTTTTGGAACAAAATTTGATTCACCAAAATTGTCTAAAGCGTACAGTCTCGCATCAAAATATAATATTCTACCTAGTCTATATATGTTCTCTCTAATATTTGACCTAGCATATTGAGAGCTTATATCCAAATAGCATGTCTTGCTGATGTTTGTGACCTGCAAAACATAATTTCGTTTTCAGTATCAAAGTAGCAAAAATAGTGTGAATGGTATAGTCAATTCTACCAAGTACTTGCTTAAAAAAATTGTAAGTATACTCACCTGGGTGGTATGCCAAAGCTAAGTCACCATGCAAGACATTTTTCTTATCTTGTGTATTTAATATGGCTCACCGGATCAACAAATCACTGTGGTCCTCATAGCTGGAAGTTCAAAAAACATGATGAAGAATCTGAATGAATCCATCAAATAAATGATCAAAATTCTAAATTAAATAATTGATAAAATTGTCAATCATCACAGTATCACAAAGTTAAATGGTTAATCTGACGGGCATAAGTATAAGTTTGTGTATGTTTGGCATGGCATAACGACAGTAGCTAAAGGCCAAGAATTAGAACACTACATAAATCATGATGCATTGGTTGACTGCAGTTTGTATCAAAACACAAGCACGAAATTTAATTTAGGAAAAAACAGTACCTATCATATTGGTGCTCTAATCGATGCAGTAAGAATATTCGGAACGACAAAGACATGTCAGTGATAGTGCTCGACAATCACCGGGACAACTCTAGCTGTTATCGATGATATATTCCCAACTGCCCAATGTTTTATTGATGGCACCACTACCGCACAGCAATGAAGCTACGTAATCCTTCTGCCAGGAACAAGGAAGATATTGGGCACCTTCTTGATAAACCTGCATCGGTAATGTCAGCTCTAGCAAGGTCAAATAGTTGTTAGCTAACTTTGAGAGATGCAAGACGAAACCAGGCCATAGTCTGCAATGATCCAGCGGAATGTAACTAATCCAAACAAGAAAAAAATTGTAGATGACGCGCGACCGACAACAAGAATGGGAGCAACAAAACCTGAAAAATTGGTGAACACGGGTCAAGCCAAGGTAAAAGGACAGAGGAGTCTACAGGGGAAAAAGAGAGGTCGCACCTTGAATCCGCTGCGGCCACGGTGCTCCAACTCTTTGAGAAACCTCTACATCATGTAGTTGCCCAAATCAATCTTGCCGATTGAGGAGATCCCATGGTACGCCAGCACACAGCCATGGCTGAATCAACCTTCCCAGAGGACATGAGCCAGTTCACCGGCGAGGAGCCAATGATCGCGAACAGGCAAGCGGCGCCCTGGTGGAGTGGAGGGAGGCGGCTAGGTTTAGGAGAGGTGAGGAGCGTGAGTGCGGGGTGCCCTAGGTGGTGGGGTTAAAAAAGACATAATGGGGCTTTTTTACTGGGCTGGGCTCATAAAATTCTTTTTACCTATTGCAATTTGTATAACAGACAACGGTAGTAGCTTACAACAGATACATGTGTATCTATGATAAACTTTTGCAACGAATATTTAAGGCGTTGCTAAGTATATATTGCTATAGGGGGGTTGTTCTTGTAGTGTAGGTTGAAACCTGAAGCAAAAGAGGTTAATTCTATGTTATGCTTACACTAATGTTGCTAATAGATTTGTGTTTAGTTTTGTATAAAGGAAGTTTTCAAGTGTAGGGATTAGAGAATGATGAGATGAGATGAAGAATAGACAAAAGCTCAAGATTGGGGATGCCCATGCAACCCCCAAGAAATATCCAAGAGGTACAAGCGTCAAAGCTTGGGGATGCCCCCGAGGCACCCCCCTTCTTCATCGGCAAAAATCAGGTCACCTTTCAAAACACTATATTTTTATTGCTTCATGCACTATGTGTTTTTCTTGAAGCGTCAGTTGTTTTTGTTTTTAGTTTTCTTTTGTTTTGTTTGCTGCAATAAATGGTTAGATCACATCATGTTTCTTTTTGGAGGAGATGAACTTCGTTTTTCATTGCCAAGAACACTCTAGTTTTCACTCTTATCGTTCAACGAGTGTTCTCTTTTTCTGCTACTGTGTTTATCCTTTGTTTTTCACCTTGATTTTTGTTCAGATCTTGTTATATCTTTTTATCAAGGTGTATTTTTGCCTCTGATCTTTATTGGTTTTCATCAAAAGAGGTGTTTATAATTTTTTTTGAATGGTGTTGAAAAAGAGAAAAAGTTTCATGCAAAAAAGTGGTACAAGAAGTAGCTTGTGTAGACTGCGGCCTAGGCTTTTGCATGTCGTGCTTGATGTCTTTTTGATAGTATGCTTAGTGGTTTTGCTGTAGCATGACTTGTCTCAAATAACTGAGATTGCTCAATGAGCCTTTGAAAAATCATGTGTTGTTTTTATCGTTTGGAAGCATTATTTTGGTTTTCTCCTTGATGCTTTATTTGGGTTGACTTGGCGCATGCTCACACATGTTAGACTCTTCCAAAGTCGCCAATAGCCTCTATGATCATTTAGTTTTTGACTTTTGATGCCATCTTATGCTTCTTTTAATGTCGCTTGGTCGCTTTGCATGATTATGGCCGTTATTGCTCTCTTAGTTGGTCGCTCCCAGTCTTTTGCTAGCCCTCGTCTTGTACTGAGTATGAGCTCTACTCGTGCATCCAACTCGTAAAAACCAAGTTTTGCCAAAGTATCCACCATACATACCTATTAGCAATTTTCTATTCTAAAGTACATTTGACTTGCTTTTATCTACTCTTCAAATTAAACTCTTACCAGTGTTATGCGAAAATTGGTCAGTAAAGCTCTCACGAACCGGAAGGCACACTTTACTTTTTCTCGTTCTTAAAAATTTGACATTGTGGTCTCTTATATTGAGTTGTTATGCTTGCAAGTTGTAAGTTGGAGATTAGCCCAACCATGCCGTCATGGGGCAAGCTTTCAACATTCCACTTCTTATTTGAGTTGATATCATGATCTTTTGTTTATGGATACTCGCGGTGTAAAATGAATTGGGAATCTTGCGGGATCATGGAGTTTGTATACGTGTTAGAGAAATGTCTGGGCCGCCAATCTAAGCCATGCATAATTCATGGTAGAAATTTGCAGCATGCCCATAGTGGACATTCGATGACGCATCTCAAAATAAAAAGCTATACAAATTGTAAATAAAAAAGATGTCGAGGTGTTCATTGTCTGCTTGTCCTGTCATTTTGATGTGGGCTTGTTCCATGTCATCGGGCACAGAGGTACCCCGTTGGTGGTTCTCGATGATACGTATATACTTACAATGACAAGAGCCTTGCTTGGGACTCTAAGTAAAGTAGCATGAGGTTTGGGTACTCGTATTCATGGGACACGAGGTTTTCAACTTATGATTTGTCAAGCATATGCAGCATGAGTGTTCTCGCATTAACTTTAACCATTCAAGATGCTTATGATGGGGGCAATGAGAGCTCAAAGCTGATAAGTACCATAATTTTTGAAGGTTTATAAAACTTGCAATCACTGCTTCCCTCTGTGAAGGGCCTTTCTTTTACTTTTATGTTGAGTCACCACCTTCTATCTTTATACACCATTAAGAGAGCATAGTTGTCATTCTTACTATAATGTGCATTGTCCCAAAGTTTTCATTGATTGATTCATATTGTTGGTTTCACTTGTTCTTAAATTATTTGTATCTAGTCGCCCTCTTAAACTTGAAGGTGTCCTATGCATTTATGTTTTCCTCTCTATGAAGGACAAGCTGAAAACCATTTGCATGTTTTTCTTTATGATCTGAACACACGTTTGACTTTTATTGTTTGATTTTCATGATCTTTTATTTGTGTTCATTTTCATGTTATAACATGGTTGCTAAGTTTCTTCTATCAAGATTATGTCTTTCATGCCCATGTTTTAAGTTCTTTTGATCCCAGCTCACAACGTTTACCTATATGATCAAGATTGTTATGGTGCATGTCACCTCAAAAATTATTTCTTTTCACTAGTGGAAAACAGAGAAATAGCACCGGTTCATAACCCCGATTAGCACCGGTTTTGCAACCGGTGCAACGCATCCGGGACTAAAGCCCTCCCCCTTTAGCACCGGTTGCGTTACGAACCGGTGCTAAAGGGTCTCCACGTGGCCGTGTAGACCAGCTCCGGCCGATGGACCTTTAGCACCGGTTTGTAATATGAACCGGTGCTAGAGGATGGCGACGTGGCAGCCCATGCAGTGTTTGGCTAAAACCCTAATCCCTAGCCTTTTGAAATACGATTTTTTCGGGTATTTGAAAAATGTTGATGCACATATAAAAGAAACCATCATATATATTACACAATATCGTCATACATATAGAGATCGAAGCTAGTATGTGTTATCTTTTATCGTGTTTGGTCGAACATATTACATAATGGAACATTGTACACGTTCATGAATATATACAATATAATTTCAGCTACGATTTTCCAAAATCGTAATGCCGATGGTATTCACCGGTTGGTGCTATGATCTCATCAAGTAAGAATCCCGCCAGTTCCTCTTGAATTGCTCGTATACGCTCAGTTGCTAGAAGACGATCCCGCTTCAGTTCGATCTAATGTAAAGAAGGGGATCAATATATATGAATGAAGAAACTCAACATAAATGATGGTAATAAAATAAAATTGTGAATATTGTTTACGTACATCTAGTTCTTCTAGTCTTCTCTTCTCACGACAAGTCTCTCGCATGAACTCGCAGACATAGAATCCACATAAATTATTCCCGTCTTCTTGCTTCAAGCACTTTACGAGAATAGAGTTCAATCAAAATAATAATCAAGGATGATAATGGTATTGAAACTAGAACCAAAGAGATGCGCGGACCTAGCTAGTAGTACTTACCGTTACTTGTTTAAATTCAAGCTCATTTCTCCAGGGACCCGGTGCCTTAGCCGTGAACCGTTTCCAAGCACTGCCCGGCAAAGAAAATGAATAAAGAAGTTAGTAATTACTTGATATCGGGAAATGAACGAAAGTAGCTGATATAGTGCCATGCATAATGATTGAAATTACCGCTGGAGTGTATCAATCATGTCCCCGAATGTCTCAAGGGATTTTTTTTTCGAGTCCATGACTAGTACTCGTCCTCTATCAAGTTCAATAACTAGCAGAATAAAATGATAGCTGCGCACACACATAACACACACTTAACATCGAGTAACCAAAATATATAGTAATGTGTATAAGTCAGTTAACACACTCACTTGAAATTGTAAGGAAATAGTATTTTCGTCATGGTTTCTTGTTTCCTTAACGCCCGTACCAAGTTATCCTCCGTGTCCTTGATATGGTTATGGAGAGTTACCTCGTTCACGGTATATGGGTCAATGAACCCAATATCATAGATTTGTCCTCTTTTGCATTCGAGTTTCTTCAATCTGCATAATATAGTGAGTAAAATTATGCATGCAATAAACGAGATGAGATAAAGACTTATAGTTATAAGGAAAAAATAATACTTACAAACAATAGGCACTGATCATCGATTTATCGAGGGCATCATGATTGTATAACTGAAATAATTCAGCAAATTCGATGTTTATGTCGTCAGTTCCACGAAAGTAATGCTCATCATTAATTCCTATTACGATCTAATTCTGCCCACGCTGTGAGGATTCCAAGTACCACTTATGCAATTTTCGCATTCTTGTTGGTAGATTCGGAATCTCCTCGGGTCTGACGAGAGGGCTCCCATGCTGGTATTTGTATGCTACTACTTCAGCCGTGGGGAAATCACACCTGCTTAAGTATTGAGCAACAGACATACCTGCAGCTTCGGCCTCCTCTTTGTACAGTGCTATGATCTCTGGATCATACTGGACATCGGGAAACACTTGGAGCGGGGGGCAAGAGTTCATCTGTTCTCCGAGCTGAGGAACTGATTTACCTTTCGATCGCTTTGCTGCATCTGACTTGAGAATAGTGCGGTCATAATCTGATGCAAGCCTTGGCTCGGGTTGCTGAAGGTTCTTCAACATTTTTAACACTTTTGGATCTAGAGGAGGCTGCTCGGCGGACTGCTCGGTCTTCTTTCTCTTCAAATTTTCAAAGAAGTTCTTTGATTTCTCTTGTACCTTCGCCGCATTTTCCTCCGGAGTATAGTCGTAAGGTCTCTTTGGAGGAACCTTAGGTACTCTTGGAAGGGGCTCCTGTCGACGGATCGGTGATCGGTTACTCTTGGGAGCGGCGATGGTACGCTTCTTCTTTTGGCTCTGAGCCTCAGTGGGTGGAGGTGGCGGAGACGGCTCACTAGCTGGCGAAGGCTGGTATGCTGGAGAAGGCTGATGCGGCAGAGATGGCGGAGAAGGCTGGCGCGGAGATGGCGGAGAAGGCTGACGTGGCGGTGGAGAAGGGTGACGTGCTGGAGACCTTGGCGTCCAATTTGGAAGCACGATTAATTCCTTTAGCCATAGAACGGTGGTCTTCTTGGCTTCTCCCAGCTCGTACAAATCCCTTCACCCGCAGGGTGGTCAAGCTTCAGCTGCTCAAATCCACCCATAACTTCATCCACCCCGGCAACAGCGTAGCCATGTAGAATCGGACGGCAATGATAAGTTGAATCAGGTCCAATGGGTAAGGCATAGCCGACCGCCACCTTCATGGTTATGTTCACGACCTTCACATGTAGCTCGCAAGATGTCGACTCCGTGATATCATCCACTGGGTAGCGGATCGTCGGTTCATCATCATCCTCTGGGAGGTTCGTGGAAGCCACGCTGCTTTTCCGCTGAGATGGTGGGCCGGTAGCATCATGTCCGGCTTCTATCTGTGGCTGAGATGCGGCGGTTCCTTGCTGGCTTATCCGATTTAACAAGTCTGATTGCCGCTTCAGCTCTTGTTCTATCTGAGACATGCGGTCTGCTTCCCTTTCCTTTCTTCTCTGACGGCTTCTATCGGGAAATTTCTTCATTTCTACGGGAAACCCGAGTTTCCATGGTTTGGAGCCCGGAGTGGTTCGTGTTCGTCCTGGGTGTTCATCATTCCCAAGGGCGCGCGTGAGCTCGTCCTTCTCTCCTTTGGGATGGAACCTTCCCTCTTCAACATCCTTTGATGCGCTTCTAAGGGCATCAATGGGAAGGGGGTCTTTGTCATGCTTTTTTGTATATACACACTTCCCTTCTGAGTCCAACTTCCCTCCATGCCCGTAAAACCAATCCCTTGACCGATCATTCCATTTCAATGTCTCCGGAATGATCCCTTTGGCAATTAGATCGTCCTCCATCTTCTTCCACTTAGGCTTGCCAGTCTTGTAGCCTCCTTGCCCCATAGTATGGTGATACTTCTTTTTAGCAGCATTTTTCTTATTTATTTCTGACCTTCGCTTAGCTGCCTCTGAAGTCTTGTACTCCACGAATGCGTCCCAGTGATCTTTTATCTTCTCATATTGTCCAGTGAACACCGGAGTCTTTTTTTGGTCGACAAAATCCTTGTACAATCTTTTCTTCCAGTTGTTGAATTGTATTGCCATCCTCGAAAGAGTCCACTTCTTGACTTTCCGCTCTATGATATTCAGATGACGATCATCGTCATATGAATCCTCCTCATTTGAATCCTCCTCATTTGGATCCACCTCAGTTCGATCCACCTCTGGCGCCTCTGGTAGGGTAAAATTAACCATGAGCTTCTTCCAAAGAATATTCTTCAATCTATTGCGGACATATTTAACTGGTTCCGTCTTTGTCTTCTTCCATTCTCGAATGGTGATCGGAATGTTGTCCCGAACAAGAACTCCGCATTGTCTTATAAATTTACTTGCATGAGCCGCGGGAGCAATCGGTTCGCCATCTTCACCGATTTCTTCTATTCGGTACCTTTCATGTTCTTCCAACCTTCTGGCCGGACCTCTTCTATTTACAGAAGAGTGGCTCGATCCAGAGGGCTAAAAGAAGAAGGAGCGTTAATATATTTATATACACAAATCAAATAATCCAACTATACAACAAAGGCTTAATTTATTAATACACATCTACCTCGCCGGCGCCTTCTCCCTCACCGGTGCCTCCATCATCTTCGGCACCTTCTCCCTCTCTGGCACCTTCTCCTTCACCGGCGCATCCATCCTCTCCGGCACCTTCTCCCTCATCGAAGCCATCTCTACGATTTTGTTAGTCTCCCTCACCAGAGTTGTTTAGAAACAACGAGGTGACATCGTCATCATTATCGCGGATGATGTCCTCGATAGTATTTTCCTGGAATTCGTCTCTTCCGAGATCCATAGTTTCTGCAAAGAATTATTACAACTTATTATAATGATACGGAGACCCAAAAAAATGGGGGCATTGGCCGGTTGCCGGCGCGGTGGGGGAAGAGTAGGTCTTCCCTCCCCACCGCGCTGGCGCCCGGCCAACGCCCCCATTTTATAACGGAATCCTAACCCTAACTAAATTAATAACGGAACCCTAACCCTAACTTCTAAAAACCTAACTAATTAAACCTAAAATAACTAACTAATTAATTAACTAATCCTAAAATAATTAAAGTAATAAAATACCTAAAATAACTAAAATACCTAAAATATGCTAATAACTAACAAAATGATACTATTTTATAACAAATGATATACTAACTAACTAATTAACTAACAAATCCTTAAAATAACTAAAGTAATTAAAATACCTAAAATAACTAAAATACCTAAAATATGCTAATAACTAACAAAATGATATTATTTTATAACAAATGCTACTAACTAACTAATTAACTAACAAATCCTAAAAATAACTAAAGTAATTAAAAAACCTAAAATAACTAAAATACCTAAAATATACTAATTAACTAACAAATACCTAAAATATACTAATTAACTAACAAATAACTAAAATCCTGAAATAACTAAAAAAAATTAACAAATTAAATGCGCAGGGACTTACAGCGAGCGACGGGCCAGCGGCCACGGGCGCGGGCGCGTGCGGGCGACGGCTGGCAGCAATGGGCGGGCGTGGTGCGGGCGCGGCGGGAATAGGTGAGCGGGCGCGACGCGGATGGGAGCGGCGAGCGGGCGTGACGTGGATGGGAGCGGCGAGCGGGCGACGGCGGTGCGGTGCGGCGACGGTGGCGCGGAAAATTTCGGCAGCCTGCCGGCGTCGTTCTGCTCCTAGCGCGCGGGACTTAGTCGATTTGGCGATGCAGGGAAGAAGAGACGGGGCGGTTCTAAAGGTGAGGCCTTTAGCACCGGTTGGTGGCTTCAACCGGTGCTAAAGACCCTTTAGCACCGGTTGGTGGCTTCAACCGGTGCTAAAGGGTGTTTTCTGGGAACTGCACCGCCACCCCCTTTAGCACCGGTTTGAGCCACGAACCGGTGCTAAAGGGTGTTTTAAAATTTTCAGTTGTTCCCGCCAAATCGATATTGAAGCTATCATCAACATTCCATTTGATTAGATATATTTGATTTTCTATTTTCTTTTGATTAGATATATTTGATTTTATTTTTGATTAGTTATATTTGATTAGTTATATTTGATTTTCTATTTTCTTTTGATTAGTTATATTTGATTAGATATATTTGATTTTCTTTTTGATTAGTTATATTTGATTCTCTATTTTCTTTTGATTAGTTATATTTGATTTTCTATTTTCTTTTGATTAGTTATATTTGATTTTCTATTTTCTTTTGATTAGACATATTTGATTTTATTTTTGATTAGTTATATTTGATTTTCTATTTTCTTTTTGATTAGTTATATTTGATTTTCTATTTTCTTTTGATTAGATATATTTGATTTTCTTTTGATGAGTTATATTTGATTTTCTATTTTCTTTTGATTAGATATATTTGATTTTCTTTTTGATTAGTTATATTTGATTTTCTATTTTCTTTTTGATTAGTTATATTTTATTTTCTATTTTCTTTTGATTAGATATATTTGATTTTATTTTTGATTAGTTATATTTGATTTTCTATTTTCTTTTGATTAGTTATATTTGATTTTCTATTTTCTTTTGATTAGATATATTTGATTTTCTTTTTGATTAGTTATATTTGATTTTCTATTTTCTTTTGATTAGTTGTATTTGATTTTCTATTTTCTTTTGATTAGTTATATTTGATTTTCTATTTTCTTTTGATTAGATATATTTGATTTTCTTTTTTATTAGTTATATTTGATTTTCTATTTTCTTTTGATTAGTTATATTTGATTTTCTATTTTCTTTTGATTAGATATATTTGATTTTATTTTTGATTAGTTATATTTGATTTTCTATTTTCTTTTGATTAGTTATATTTGATTTTCTATTTTCTTTTGATTAGTTATATTTGATTTTTCTGTTGCAGTTTCTATTGATCATATGTTCGCTTAATAATTAAGTGTCGGTTGGCGCAGCGGCACGCTGCGTTCGTGAGAGGAAAAGGGCCGGAAGAAAAGGGCGGAAAGAAAAAGGGCGGGAAAACGATTGAACATGAAAAGAAGTACATATCTCAACTAAAAATTAAGATACATGGCCAGATTAAGTCACAATCGGCCGAGCTTGTTTTCGAATGTTGGAGTGATTCAGTCATAGTCGTGCCTAGCCCTATAAACGTCACCACTGTAGTCGTCGTAGTCGCTGATGTCATCATCGCTGGCATCGGGGTCGCGGTAGTCGAACCTCGACTGGTAAGCACGCGTGGGCTGAGACTGAGGGTAGCGCATGTGGGGGCCACGGTAGGCCATGACGCTCTGAAGAGTCCGACCGCGCCACCATAGCCGACGGCCGGCCTCGTTGAAGTTCGAACGAGGCGAGCCGTCCTCCTCGTGCCTGGCAAGCGCACTCTCATGCCGATTGATGAAGAAGGCGTCTCAAGTCGGGCTGTAGTCGGGATGCCACTGAGGATTCCTCCGCTGCTCTGGCGTGAGCTCGAAGTAGTAGTGGTTCGTGATGGCCATCTGGCGCACCACACCTACAGGGACAGGAGGGACCGGTACGCCTCCGACGCTCAGCATCCAGCCGGTGGGGACGCGATAGCCCGGCGGGCAGGGGTAGTTTGAGGCGCAAAGCGCCTCCGCCTTCCGGGGGGTTAGAGATACGATGGAAGCCATGGAAGAGAGTGATGAGGTTTGCGGATATGAGTCTAGATGTGATATGTAAATGGAGGCCAAGCCTACATATATATAGTGAAAAATGGCGGGAAGACGGAGGCGGGAAGTGGTGGAAAGCGCGGGAAGAAAATAGGCGGGAACACAGTGGCGCGGGGAACCATCTAACCTTTAGTCCCGGCTGGTGGGTACAACCGGGACTAAAGGTGGTTTTTGTGTCATCTAACAAAACTGTCGGTGGGATAAGGACGTGTGGGTAACCTTTAGTCCCGGTTGGTGGGTGCAACCGAGACTAAAGATGTCGGCAGGATAAGGACGCATGGGTGGATGCACTGCTCGATGAGATAAGGACGCGTGGGTGGACGCATGATGCCCCTGTCGGAGGAACAAGACAAAGTAGAAGCGGTGCCATGCCTATAAAAGGAGCATCGATACGCCAGGGCAAGCAGCTCAATAAGCCAACCTAGAAGGTAGGGAGAGTGAAAGACTCCATCTCCTCTAACAATGTTGAGTAAAGGGTTGGGAAATCTCCCGTGGCAAAGCTTCTCGAAGATGTCGTTGGTGCTCACGCCCTACGGCATCTTCGGAAGCTCCGCCTCGGAAAAATTTCCCTCATACAATAACATCATTACACAAAAAATAAATGGGAAAGTGATTTCCATATTGGGATACACAAGTTATGATCCCTATCTAGTCTTCTGAGTTTTCTTCTTGTGTTTCCCTTTCTTCTGATTTTTCGTCACGTGCATCACGTCGATTGCAGAGTGAACCTCTAGGATCGCTTCGGTCGTAACCATGGAGTATGTTCACCATTTAACGCGATGATTGGGTCAATATTCACTCTGAAGGGCGGAATTTCATCAAACTTATTATAATCTTCTGACATGTCTGTCTTATCCTCAACTCCCACGATGTTTTTTTCCCTGAAAGAACTATGTGACGCTTTGGCTCGTCGTATGATGTATTCGTTGTCTTATCTTTTTCTTTTTTTTGATTTGGAGGACATGTCTTTCACATAGAAAACTTGAGCCACATCATTGGCTAGGACGAATGGTTCGTCTCTGTAACCAAGATTGTTGAGATCCACTGTTGTCATTCCATACAGCTGGTCAACCTTTACCCCTACTCCATCTAGCTTGACCCATTTGCACCGAAACAAAGGGACTTTAAAAGAAGGTCCATAGTCAAGTTCCCATATCTCCTCTATGTAACCATAATAGGTATCCTTTTGCTCGTTGTTGTTTGTTGCATCAATGCGGACACCACTGTTTTGGTTGGTGCTCTTTTTATCTTGGGCGATCGTGTAGAATGTGTTCCCATTGATCTCGTACCCTTGGAAAGTCAATATAGTCGAAGATGGTGACCCGGCCAACAAGTATAGCTGATCTCTAACAATGTTGTCATTTATGAGATGTGTCCGGAACCAACCGCCGAAAGTCGCCATATGTTTATGTGTAATCCAGGAGTCAGACTGAGCCGGGTGTTGGGAGCGTACAATATTCTTGTGTTCAATGATATACGGGGCCACCAAGGCGGAACTTTGTAGAACTGTGTAGTGTGCTTGAGTGAAAGAAATCCCGTCCATACAATACATTGATTTCTTTCCTAGCGTGCCTTTTCCACGTAGTCTCCCTTCATGCCGTGATTCAGGAACACCAATCGACTTAATGTCAGGGATAAAGTCAACATAGAACTCAATGACCTCCTCTGTTCCGTAGCCCTTGGAGATGCTTCCTTCTGGCCTAGCACGGTTATGAACATATTTCTTTAAGACTCCCATGAATCTCTCGAAGGGGAACATGTTGTGTAGAAATACAGGACCGAGAATGGCAATCTCTTCGACAAGGTGAACCAGGAGATGCGTCATAATATTAAAGAAGGATGGCGGGAACACCAACTCAAAACTAACAAGACATTGGGCCACATCCTTCTGTAACCTTGGTAGCATATCTGGATTGATTACCTTCTGAGATATTGCATTGAGGAATGCACATAGCTTAACAATGGGTACGCGAACATTTTCCGGTAGAAGCCCCCTTAATGCAACTGGAAGCAACTGCGTCATAATCACGTGACAGTCATGAGACTTCAGGTTTTGGAATTTTTTCTCTGTCATATTTATTATTCCCTTTATATTTGACGAGAAGCCAGACGGCACTTTAATACTTGAAAGGACATCAAAAAAGATTTCCTTCTCTGCTTTTGTAAGAGCGTAGCTGGCAGGACTTAAGTGACGCCCTTTATCCGTCTTGCTCTGTGGATGCATGTTGTTTGGGTCTTTCATACGTTGTTGATCCTCCCGTGCTTCTGGTGTATCTTTTGTTTTTCCATACACGCCCATAAAGCCTAGCAGGTTCACGCAAACATTCTTCGTAACGTGCATCACGTCGATTGAAGAGCGAACCTCTAGGTGTTTCCAATACTCAAGCTCCCAAAATATAGATTTCTTCTTCCACATGGGTGCGTGTTCGGTAGCGACGTCATTTGGAACAGATTGACCGCCAGGACCCTTTCCAAAGATTACTTCTAGGTCTCTGACCATATCAAATAAATCATCACCAGTACGGAGATCAGGCTTTTGCCGGTGATCTGCCACACCTCTAAAATGCTTGCCTTTCTTTCTTACGGAATGCGTGGTCGTAAGAAATCGACGATGCCCCAAGTACACAATCTTCTTGCATTTTTCCAAATATATAGCGTCAGTCTTATCTAAACAGTGCATGCATGCATTGTATCCCTTGTTTGTTTGTCCTGAAAGGTTACTAAGAGCAGGCCAATCATTGATGGTTATGAAAAGCAACGCTCGTAGGTCAAACGGCTCATGTTTATGCTCATCCCATGCACGTACACCTGGTTTGGTCCATAACTGTAAGAGTTCATCAACTAATGGTCTTAGATACACATCAATGTCATTGCCGGGTTGCTTCGGACCTTGGATGAGCACTGGCATCATAATGAACTTCCGCTTCATGCACAACCAAGGAGGAAGGTTATAGATACATATAGTTATAGGCCAGGTGCTATGACTGCAGCTCTGCTCCCCAAAAAGGATTCATGCCATCTGTACTCAGACCAAACCTTAAGTTCCTTGCGTCGCCTGCAAAGTCCGGGTAGTCTCTCTCAATTTTTCTCCACTGCGACCCATCAGCGGGGTGTCTCAACATCGCGTCTTTCTTACGGTCTTCTTTGTGCCATCGTAACAACCTGGCATGCTCTTTGTTTCTAAACAGACGTTTCAACCGTGGTATTATAGGAGCATACCACATGACCTTGGCAAGAACCCTCTTTCTGGGGGGCTCGCCATCAACATCACCAGGGTCATCTCGTCTGATCTTATATCACAGTGCAGTGCATACCGGGCATGCTTCCAAATTCTCGTACTCCTCACTGCGGTAGAGGATGCAGTCATTAATGCATGCATGAATCTTCTGAACCTCTAATCCTAGAGGGCAGAGAACCTTCTTTGCTTCGTACGTACTGTCAGGCAATTCATTATCCTTTGGAAGCTTCTTCTTCATTATTTTCAGTAATTTCTCAAATCCCTTATCAGATAAACCAGTCTCTGCCTTCCATTGCAGCAACTTCAGTGTGGTACCGAGCTTTGTGTTCCCATCTTCACAGTCTGGGTACAACTTCTTTTTGTGATCCTCTAACATACCTTTTAACTTCCGCTTCTCATTCACACTTTCTGCTTCTCTGTGTGCATCTACGATGGCCCGACGAAGATCATCATCAGGCTCATCTGATGCCTCTACATCTTCAGCTTCTCCTGTCCCTTCAGCTTCAGCTTCCCCCGTTGCAGTATCACCATATTCAGGGTACATATCATCATCCTCTTCTTCTTCATTGTCTTCCATTATAACCCCTCTTTCTCCGTGCTTGATCCAACAATTATAGCTAGGCATAAAACCTTTCCGAAGCAGGTGGGCGTGAATGATTTTTCAGGAAGAGTACTCCTTCTTGTTCCCACAGTGAACACATGGACAACACATAAAACCATTCTGAATATTTACCCGAGCCACATCGCCAAAATTACGAAGACCTTCAATGAACTCGGAAGTGCGTCGGTCACCGTACATCCATTGTCGTTCGTTCATCTGCATCATATAATTAGGTTTACTAATACTATTACCGAACATCATAAATAGTAAAATGACGAAACATGCATTTGTATCAATGACAAATAAAAGAATAGAGTTGCTAACCTCGATCGAGGAGGAAAGAACGAGGAGAAGACCTAAGTATCGCTCGGGCACCTCATATCATTTTTATTTTGTGTGAGCTTTAGTTGGTTCATGCTCTTAGGCATTTCATCAAACACCTCTTGTGCATAAGGGAAAAAACCAAACTAGCACACCCCCTCTCACACCTTGCAAAGGAAAAAAACAGAGGAGAAGGCTGGTGGGCGGCTTTATTTATAGGCAGGATCTCTAGAACCGGTCCGTATCTGAAACCGGTGCAAAAGGGTGGCCATTAGCACCGGTTCGTCCCACAAACCGGTGCTAAAGGTGTGGCGTCTGCCACGCGGCAGACGCCACACCTTTAGCACTGGTTTGTGGGACGAACCGGTGATAATGGTTCCTAACAAACCGGTGCTAGAGCTCCACGGGCTCAATTTAGCTCTCTGGCAGCTCGAACCAGTGCTAAAGAACCCCTTTAGTCTGGGTTCGTAAGCCAACCGGTGCAACTGCCGTTTGGAGCTCAAAACGAAAGCCCTATTTTCTACTAGTGTTTGTTATCACTTACCTACTCGAGGACGAGCAGGAGTTAAGATTGGGGATGCTGATACGTCTCAAACGTATCTATAATTTTTGATACTCCATGCTTGATTTTACACCATTTGCCTTGTGTTTCGTTACACTTCGTGACGTTTTTATGCGATTTCCGGAACTAACCTATTGACAAGATGCCACAGTGCCAGTTCCATGTTTTCTGCTATTTTTGTGTTTCAGAAATCCTACACAGGAAATATTCTCGAAATTGGACGAAACAAGTTCCAGAACTCCTATATTTCCCGGATGAAGGACGAGGACCGAAAGAGAGCCGGAGGGGGGCCAGGGGCCAGCCTCACACCGGGGCGGCGCGGCCCAGCCCCTGGCCGCGCCCCTATGTGGGAGGAGCCCCTGGCAGCCCCCTGACGACGCCCCTTCGCCTATATAAAGCCTCGGGACGGAAAACCCTAGGGGAGTCGGCAATTTTCCAGAAAGAGTTCCGCAGCTCCGCCGTCGCCGTCGACAAATTTTGGGGCACAGAAGTCTCTGTTCCGGCACCCTGCCGGGATGAGGAAGTGCCCCCGGAGCCATCTCCATCGGTCTCCATCACCGTCTTCGCCTTCTCCATCGACCTCACCGCCATCTCCATCAACCTTGCTGTCTCCTATGATGAGGAGGGAGTAGTTCTCCCCCGGGGCTGAGGGCTCTACCGGTAGCTATGTGGTTCACCTCTCTCTCATGATGTAATCTTTATGTGATCGTGAGCTCTGTATCTAGTTGAATTGGTAGATGTTATTATTCAGATATTATGCTACTCCTATGCTTAATTATTATACTCTCCGGAGATACCTCGTATCATGGTGTAAAGGTGACTAGTGTGTGCATCATCTGTATCTTTTTGGTTAATGTCTCTATGAAATCTTGGTGTTTGTTGGAACCATCTAGTGCGTTCACGGTGATAGTGTGGAACAATCTAGTTTGGGTACTTACGGACTTTGAGGAGTGCTTCGTAGCCCTACGCATGATTAGTGTATGTTTTCCATTGGAAAATTGTTTTGAGTTGCATATTGATGATAGTATATATTGGTTCAATTATGTTATATTTGTTGAGAGTGTGTCCACTAGTGAAGGTATGATCCCTAGGCCTTGATTCCAAGCATTGCACGCCGTTTACTTCCTGTTTTGTTACATGTTTGCTCGTAGCGATATTTATTTCAGATCACATTTGCTACTTATAATCATCACTACTACTTGTATTTCACTATCTCTTCGCCGAACTAGTGCACCTATACATCTGACAAGTGTATTGGGTGTGTTGGGAATACAAGAGACTTTCTGTATCGTAATTGCAGGGTTGCTTGAGAGGGATAGCTTTGACCTCTTTCTCTCTGAGTTCGATAAACCTTAGGTGATCCACTTAAGGGAAACTTGCTGCTGCTCTACAAACCTCTGCACTTGGAGGTCCAACACTGTCTACAAGAACAGACGCATGCGTAGATATCAGTCGTCTCAGTCAACACTTCGACAAGTTGAGACTAGGAACAGCTGGGATTGAAGACAGGGGCGGACCCACGTTATGCTCAGTGGGGGCCTAGGCCCCCACTCAATTTCTGGTTTTTGTGCTTTATAAGCCTACGATTTTACTACTTGGGCCCCCAGTCAGCCCAAATATAAGGCCCCCATTCAGTTGGGTCCACACTTGATTTTGGACTGGGTCCGGCACTGATTGAAGATGGCTACTTGCTATCGACAGGTCGGTTCAACGACCATGCTATTGATGTCGTGTGTCCTTTCATCTCACTTGTCAACTATTCTTAACTTTAAAATTGAACAAGAGTAACTCTATGCACCTAATATTATACGTGCAAGAAAATCTCTCACCCTTATTGCAGAAATTTAAAGTTGAACAACCAGCTATATATTTACACGGCCTCCCTTGTCCTTTCCCTTCCCTTCCCATTTCTTTTTGTACGTGAATTTCCCAGCAATGGAAGAACTTTGTTGCTTGATCCGTCGTTCTTCACTTTCTATTTTTCACTTGCTATCTCCTCAAGCTAGCCATTGGATGGGAACGGTAGGTATCGGGAGAGAGGTAGAAACTAGAAAGCCACTTGTTCCCACGTGATTTAATGGTACTCTACATGGACGATTTTGAGTATTCGATAGGAACTTGGCAAGTATTTCAAAGCCTAGATATTATGGATAATGTGCAATAAGATGGTTATCCAGCGAGTGTTCCTGCGGCGTGCATCCGACTCGGTGTTCTCAGTCTTGGCATTTTTGCACTAGTCGCACGGGGCATGTATGCAGTGCGACAAACACTTCCTGGACGGTGTTCTTCGCGACTTGCGGGGGCGGCGTGTCACCAATCTTCGCCACCTAGGTGTTGAGCTCCACCTTTTTTCAGAACTGTAAGGTGATGAATATCATATGACCTTGCACTTGAGTCAGGTTGTGCGGGCAGTGTGGGTGATGATGGTGCTTCATTTGGATCTTTAATTTCAGTCTCAAACTCTGCCTCTGACAACTGAACCTCGGCCTGCTCTTCAGGTTGCTCTACAACCACATCATTTTTTTAATTTAGCTTCATGCTTCCAAAAAAGGAGCGTGATGTCTCCATTCCTCTAATCCACTATGTTTTAATGATTCTGCAAGCGCAAATCACAGTAAAACAACAGAAAATAAGAAAAAGGTGGACATATTCAGTTCTCTGTCTATTTCTGTAACACTCGGGCGGGCAGACTTCGACTCATCCACTAGACAGTCTAGACTAATCCAATTTCTGAATATACAAAACGGCGCTAGTCTGTATTGTTTTCTCGTTATGATGTAATATGTTGTTTGAACATTCGCAAAAAAAAGTAACATGTTGTTTGAAGAGCCTTGTATGATTCGTGTGGGGAGATGGAGAAGGTGTTATTCAACACTTGGAGGTTAAAATAATTAAATAAGGGGGATATACTAATACTGGAGGTGTAATTGTAAGTACTAGACCGCCTACCATACATGCATCGGTGCCTACTGTTGATACTCCAGTGACTAGATGCTTAGTTACGTGCAGACTTGCCTCCCCTCAATTTTTTTTAAAAAAAATGGAGGATGAGACCCCCTTGGCATCTGCCTCAAAAAGATGCATATGAGAGTTTCTTCCATTCAAGCACGCATGAATCTGAATATGCATGTTTCCCAATTTTCTGTGAATCGCAAATATCAGCAAAGAGTTGTTAGCACGGAACCACGATATTTTAACTCAAATTCTGAAAAACCACTACTTTACGTTTAAATTGCATAAAACCGCAATATTTTTTGAAGTTGCTAGCAATTCGCACTAATCACAGATTGACAACAAATTGACACCGGTACTGATAGGTGGGGCCCACTTGTCAGTGCTGATGTGGCAAAAAAAAAGATGTTAGCACAGCCGCGACATTTCAAATCAAATTTTCGAAAACTACGACTTTATGTTTGAATCGCATAAAACTGCGACATTTTCTAAAACAAACTTCCCTTATTTGTTAAGATATCATCCCTTAGCTAAGAAGACAGTGTTTTTTTTCTTATTTCTCTATCCTCTAACTAAGCAAATATCTTACATGGCACCGCTAAATTAAAGGAAGCCTGATGTCACCCCATTATACGTGTTCTAAGTTGACTACATCGGATTGAGCAAATAAAATAATAAAAAAGTGCATTTAAATCATGAGCACCACTGGTTTTTGAAAAAAATATACTTCTAGGATTTCAAAAATGATATTATATTCGCACATACATATAGGCATTCGAAGGGCATGGTACAAATTTTGGAGGAAAATATGTTGTATTTTGAGCTACACAAAAAAATACAAATTTCTACAAAAGTTTATCCCTATACACAGTCACAAATTTGTCTTTTTCTATAGTTCAAAATACGATGCAATTTCCGGAATTTGAAATGAAAAAATGAAAAATGTCGTGGTTTTATGCGATTCAAACGTAAAGTCGTGGTTTTCCAAAATTTGAGTTGAAATGTCGCCGTTTTATGCTAACAACTCTCCTTTTTTGCCACATTACAGGTGGCCCCACCTGTTAGTTCTGGTGTCAATTTGTTGTCAATTTATGATCAGTGCGAATTGCTAGCAATTCCAAAAAAATCACGATTTTATGCGATTCAAACGTAAAGTCGTGGTTTTCCGGAATTTGAGTTCAAATGTCGCGGTTCTATGCTAACAACTCATCAGCAAACCATCTATGTGCTGCAGTTTTTATTTCACTAACCTTACCTGGTGTTGTGTGGGACGAATTGTCACTTGAGCGCTAAACAAAGTTAGCATAATATTGCATCCAGAAATAACATCTGAGGACAAGATCTAAAAGCCTCAACTAAAAAAAAAGGCCAGAATCTTGTATTCGGGAAGATGGACCACATATTCTAAGGTGTGGAAAATAGATTAAAAAAAAGGTTACGTTAACAAAAACTTACAATAACTAATCCATTATCCATATAGGTTTAGTATCCCGGTAATACTACTTATGCATGACCTGATGAGAGATCCAGAACTTTCTGTAGAACTATTTCTTTGCTGCTAAGTTAAAATCCACGCCAAGTGAAACAAACATAAAGTGTATAGCAGCATTAAGCTAAATATCTAAAGAGAAGATTTGTGCGCTCATACATGATCTCAAGATCTGAACTTATGTTTCAGCCACGGCAGAGATCACCCCCTCTCCTCACACAGGAATGACATCCTTACCCGGAGATGGCTGAACTGGTTAAACCATGCCAGGCTCCAAACTCCTCGAAGTGTCATCAGCCGTCTATGAGGTCTTCCTCCAAGATCTCTCAAATTGTTGCGAAATCATACATGCTTTCAACCTGAAAAATATATTACAGCTTTTAATGAGATAAAAAAAATAGTGTTCTCAACCTTCTAATCTAATCTTAGGCCCGTATTTCCGAGAGTCAAGCATAAGTGATACCCCACAAGAACTCAATACTACAAATCATAGTCCACATAGGAAAATTTACAAAAAGATTCGAATCCTCTAATTTAGTAGCTAATGTTTTGAATCAAAGAGGCCCTTAACAGTTGCGCTTCCAAATTGTGTTGATCAACACCACAAGTAACAAAGCTACAATTAGGAACAGTATAAGCCAAAAGCCATAGGACGCCCAGATAAACAAGAGTTCAACATCAGGAACATTATTAGTTCAACATAATACTTGTGTAACATCAGGTAGTTCAGTACATCCGCAACAAAAATTAACATTGCTTCACCTTGTACAACAAAATTTGGTCACACAACACACCAACAGAAATTACAAATGAACTCCCTTCCTCCGTACAAGACACCGGATAAATGATTTGTTACACACACACTGATTTCCATATTTTCTGTTGCAGTGCATGGCAAGGGGAAACAATTACAGTGACTGTACCAATCTGGCCAACCTAGGTATACATTGCTTAGTACACTATGCACAAAAACTCCAAACAATACAGGTTGCTACTATCAAACAGCATCGGTACAATTTCTATCACTGGGTAAATGAGGCGGGTCATCGACCGCGCTAACAATGGGAGTTTCCTGCTCATGCTGAGAAGTCTGTAACGCATCGGATGGAATGTTGATGCCAGCAAAACCAACTAATACAGCAGCAGCTCCGATGTAGTTCAACAGATGGGGAGCATGTCCAGTGAGTGTGTCGACAAGGGCAGCAATTGGAACTTGGATTGTGAGACCGGCTGTGGCGACAGTGGTTGTTGTGAGAAGGATTGCTTTTGCCCACAAGTAGTCGCTCAATACATTATCTAGCAAACCTGGAAAGAATGTAACAGCTCACAAGTTAGTGGCAGTTCCTGGTTTGTGGCTATACAAGCTATTCCGATATGGCTTTTTTCCATGCCATGTACATAGCACTAATAGCAGACCAGCAGGCAAAATAAATTCATATAGTCATTCGTTACTATAGCTAAGATCAAGAAAGAGCACCTCAGGTTTCTAAAGAATGGCAACGAGCATGCAAATCACTAAATGTGTAAGGAGCCAACCTACCTTTCCCAACAATCAGACCAACTTGTTCCCATGTCAGCCTGTGGAATGGCTCCAGTTTGGCAAAATTCAGCACCAACGCAACAGGAAGAAAAAATAACATATTGAACAGTCCCAGGAATCCAAGAAACTGAGCCATACTCACTTGGCCTTGACCTTCTTTCTCATCAGGCAACTTTTTCCGTATCAAGGTTATATACACGGCATATAAGCCAGCTGAAACAATAGAAAGGAAGTCGCCTAGAAGAGGATTTGTGGCAATAGCATTCAGTGTACTGCCTGAATCAGCGAGGCTAACTATTATAGTCCCTGCTATGCAGAGAAGCACACTGATTAGCTTCAACCATGTGAACATTTCTCCAAGAAACACTAATGCAACCAGGAAAGTGAAGAGGGTGGACGTGCTGCTCAGGATCGTGTTTGACTGCAAGCACAAAAAAAAGGTACATATTGTAAGCCAATCATTAACAGGACTGAGGTAAAGATATGTGGATATGGAAGTATTAAACAGGTTTTCTAGTATCACTTACTGTAACTGTGGTGTATCTTAGAGAGAGATTGAATGTAAGCTGTGCGAGAAACCAAAAAGGGCAGACTAGCATGCTGACTCTGGCAGTACGAGCACGCGTCCAGCGCCCTTTTGCATCCAACCCCTTGCTGCAATCTAATACAGCTGGCTCTGTTTGGACAGGGGAGTTCGCATCTGACGCCACATTGTCCTCAGGAAACCTTGTCACTGACTGAGATGAGGCTGCATTGCCCTCTTTCTCGTTTCTCTGTAGAAGATTCACAGTCTCCAGATCAGCAGGCTGCTGGAGGTTTGCACCGTCCTTGCCTTTCAACTTTGCCCACATGTTGTCGATAGAATCCTCGAAGTACCGAGCGAACTCAACAATGGGGATGTAAACAACAAACAGAGAATTGCATATGTAGGTGATCAAGAACGGAGAAACACCGCCATCCACCACAGACTGAACGATGTAGCTTGCAGCAATCCAGATGCCCGCGATAGCAACGATGTAAATCAACCCCAAACACCACCTCCACGTGTCCGTGCTCATCGTTTTTGGCAACTTGCTTCTGCTACTGCTGCTGCTGCCAGGGCCATCAACACACTCCACGTTTCCTATTAGAGTGAACAAATTAACAGTTAGCACGATACTATACAACAGATAACATTTTGGTGACGACAGTGCAGCTTTAGTAATCCAATCCTGAAAGGAACTTGGGTTGCAGCTGCAGCAGGCAGGCAGGCAAGTGAGAGGCAGAGTTCTGATAACCAACGACCTCAGTACTGAACCAACCAAGGATGGAACAACTTGCGCAGAAACTGGATGCATTGCAAGAGCCGTGTGCTACCTGGTGGGGAGACGGGGTCGTGCTGGATGGCGGAGGAGCCCATGGACCCGATCTCTATGGAGATCGCCACCTCTCCTGCCAATTCGGATCCCGCTTCGGCCGTCTCCCCGCACCTTCAGCCACCCCGAGTCCTCAACGAGCCGCGTACGGCATCCGCAAGGCACGGGCGACGGCGGAACTGGGGGGCGTGTCTCCGGTACCTGGTAACCGGCGGGCGCACGACTCCGGCGGCGAGGAGGATGAGGGTGGACGCTCGCTCGCCGACGGGGCCACGTGGCACGTGGGATGTGAGCGGAGGCTGCCCTGCTCTGTGCCCTAGCGGCTTATGCAATGCGCGCCGTAGCTCGCCGGGGCTGGACTTGCTCGCCGGAGACGCCGCGCCGGTCGCCGACACGCTAGGAACGGCGGTGAATCTGGACGGAATCGCGCCCGATTTGGTGGCGTCGGGTGTGTGGTCTCTCTGGTCCGTGCTGTGCGGGTCGCATCGTTCCTGGAGTGGGTCCCGGTGTCAGACTGAGCCGTGCCACCCAACTGGCTTCTTTTTCGGCCTTTCACAAGTAAAACCAATTTCGTGGAACACGTTTTGATTGAGAAACCAAATAGATATCCCTCAATCACCCCCTGTTTTGGCTGGCAAGAGCCGAATTTTACATGTGTGATAAAGTTTATATACTCCTCAGGTCACTATTACTTGTCTCTAATCTTTTTTTTTTAGAACAAGCAGGAGAGCTGCTCGTCATTATATTAAGCTTACGAGAGAAAAAAATCGTGATCCAGTTTATAAGGGAAACCGGATCTGAAAACCATACAAATGAATCCATGCGGCGTACAAAGCACACCCAAAGCTCACAACAAGCACATACCTTGTCCAGTCACCGGCCAAGAAGGCGCGTGAACGAGACACAGGACCTCAAAACCGCGTCACAACTAAGGCAAAACAACTCAAAGGAAACCCTAACTTTAGGATGGCACGCGTCAACGTACAGTCCACCCAAAAACGCCTAGAGATCGGCGAGTGAACTGCAGGACCAGGCCGGACCTGAAGAAAGCGTCACCAAGAGGCGTCAAAGCCACTGTACATTGCGCTCAAGATGCCCACGCTCCAAGTGGCAGCCACCCTTGACCCCGAAAGCCGATAACGGACTTCACAAGCAACCCGAACAGTGCCTCCATGGAGGGGACGACGCAAAAAACGCCACCACTGCCTGACCAAAAAGGTCTAGGGTTTCCCCCGTTGCTCGGAAGGGAACGGTTGGAAGAGCCTAGACAACGCCTTCAAGAAGGTGACGACGCCCACAGGCGTCGCCGTTGTCCCGCAACAGCGCCGGGATTTCTCCCAGCTCCTCCCACTGCTCCGCAGTCCACCATCGGCATCTCAGAACCACCAGCTGAGCATGCCACCAAAGAGAGGCCAGCACTTACACATCGGCAAAGGGGGCGACGACCAGCACGTACTTCACCCGACAGCTCCAGTTCGCTGCCAGTCCTTCCTCCACGATCCCACGCCCGTAGGCAGTAGCACATGCCCGAGAACGAGCCTTACAGGCCCGCAGACGGAGCAAGCCGCACAGGCACCGAGAGGACCAGCCAGGCGTTGAGGTCGTGGTCGACCGTCGCCGGCTAGCCGCCCACACGCCTACGGCCGGCTGGACCACCGCACCGGCGTCCCCCAGCACGCCAACACCACCTCCACCGACGACCAGCCCGGATTGGGCCCAGAATCGGGCCTGGAGGCCCGCGCCGCCATGGCCACGAAGCAGCCGCCGGCGCGCACCACCACCACCACGAAGTCGCCATTGAACCAGGCCGAGGGCTGCCATGCCGCCCTACCCAGATCAGGCCCGAAAGGGCCCAGATCTGGGCCTGGGAGGACGCCGCACGCCATCGCACCTAGCAGCAGCACAGGCCACCACCGCGTGGATCCGCGCCGCCGCCCAACAGATCTCCACCTAGCCACCAGAACGGACCGCCCCGTCGGGCCCTCCTAGTGCGCCGGGGAGAGAGAGCCGCCGCCGCTGGCACCGCACGGGCTTTGCCCGGCGGCATACGCCGGCGGCGGCGGGAGGAGGGGAAGGCTCACGGGCGAGCCCGGCTGGAGAAGAGTGGGGGGCGCCCCGGTCGCCCACGGGGGGGGGGGGGGGGGGGGGGGCGACGGGAGCGGGGAACGGGGCTCAGATGTCCTCTCAAGGTCTCTCCTTGTCTCTAATCTGGATATATCTATCTTTCCTAAGATGTGTATAGATACATCAGCGATCGGAGAGATTATATAAGTTTCTTTTTTAGTGGAATATAATCTATACTCAAAATGTACTTTTGATACGAATGCATATAGGCCAGGTGTTTAATTTATGTTCGTCCATTTATATTATAGAGTACGTAGAGGAGAATATTTGTTCTTTCATCACCGTGAGAATGAGCTTAAGCAAATCCTATCTTAGGAGTGGCCAAAAATTACTTGTGCTACACACTATGCATTGGTTATGGAACATATTTGAGAAATTGACAAATTGAACACATTAAGATTTAAGTTTTATTTCATGTATTTTGAATTTGCGTGTGTTATCTTTTTTTCATGGTAAACATGTAACTGTAATTTACACCTCATCACATATTGTTCACACTCCTTTTCCTAACATCAGATGATACATCGAATCGACGATGCAACGAAGGGCAAAGTAATTATGGCGTTATGCAGGGGCAGACCCATGTATAGCTGAGTGGGGGTAGTGGCCTCACCGGTTTTTTTGAATTCCTATGTTATTTATTCGTATTTGAAGAAATATATCTCAAAAAATATCAAATTTAGACCAAAAGTGCCCCCACTCATCTGAATTGTCCCCACTAAGTTTTTTGTCTGGGTCCACCAATGACATTATGCAATACTAGTATAATCATGGGGCCTACCCATGGCGTCATGCAAAAAGATAAATTATTATGTTCTATTTTATTTTACATTGAAGTTTCAGAAAAGGATGACAGTGTCTCTGAAGCCACCCGTGAGTGCCATATCCCATATAGTTCTCCACTATTTCTCCTACTATTGCGTCATATGTGAGTCGAGACTTCCTGCCACGTACCGTCTAGTTCTCCAATCATTTCGTAGATAGGTTTCTCAGGTCTATTTATCTATGACTAGCATAGATGCCCGTGCGTTGCAATGGGAATAAAAGCAAAGAATTTTTTTAGGACACTTCCTCCGACTTAGAGTTGCTTTCTTCTCATGTCCTGTATGATTTTTCTAATCATTGCACTTAAGACATAGAATATTTCTCATCCTATTAAATAAGCCAAGCATTCTGTATTTTCATGGCTAAAATAAGGAAAGCGATACATGCATGCTCCTGATTCCACCGGGTGAAATTTCTTTGCCAGCAAGAATATAAACTCCCTCTTCATATGTATTGAGCCACCATTTTAGTTCACGCAGCCACACATATCTTCTACGCAACAGTCCAAAAAAAGATCCCCTAACAAAACTTATTCATAAGGTCATGGTGTGTACACGTTAATATTTATTTTATGTATATTTTTTAACTCAATTTGACACTGTCTTGTGATTCACCTCCCTCTACAGTGCACAACCTCTCATGTAGCTCTTGCTTGTCACCAGCATTGATGTCCTTGGCATGTGATACTTTGCTTGTTGGGTCAATCATCAATAAATTTAGCACAATGTAATTCCTCCCAAAGTGGAATGAAATTCCATCCTAAGCATCATAGTCTGCAAATTACCATCTACTACCAAACAAATAGTTGTTTGATTGAAACAAACCAAGGTAAACTGTTGAGAACAAAATAATCATACACTATAAATGGTTAAATAATGGAAGCCAAAGATGTGCCAAGCAAATAGGACAAAACAATAAAGTACACCTCAGCTAATTTATCGAAGCCAAAGATGTGCCAAGCAAATATCGAAGCCAAAGGGTCTGTTTGGTAACTAATTCATCTTACAGCTTAGTAGGCTATCCCTGTGAACAAAATCCATTAGAAAGCATGTACCACTTGAACAGAACACCAGTGGCTTAACTGTTTGGATAAAGCATGATCCATAGCTTTGGAGTTAATCAGATGTTTCAGTAACTAATTCATCTTGAGATGTGGAATATCTATCACATAATTGTCTAGCGAGAGATCCACATCGAAGCTTATTCCCCTGTTAGCAATACTCACGAATTGGTGATGCATATGAGCATCGATGGGAGTATACTTCATTAATTATTATTGCTCCTCATACTTCCATACCCTGCTTGTCACTGTACAACAGCATAGCCTGCAGCTACGGCAAGACAGAATGCATTTCATCGAACATCTGAAAGAAAACCACACCTTACAGCCCTCACAGGTGGTGAAATCGACTGCGTCTCACCCGGGGATAATTGACAATCAGCTCTTCTCAGGGAAACGGACACCATAGCGCGACATACAGGGCACGCGGGCACAAGAGGAGCCAGTGGTCGACGCAGGAGGGCAGCGCACGCCATCGCTCGCTGGCGCGCGATGCCTCGAGGTCGACGATGCAGACCGGCAACGCAGTGGATGGTCCGTCGCACGGGGAGGACTCGAGTAGGGGAAGAGGCCGATTTAGGCGGAAGAGCGGCCGATGGGGCGAGCCGGCGGCAATCTGAATTCCGATCGCCTTAGGTCCCAATCCCCATCCCGCTCTTCACGGATTGGAAAATACAGTCTCACAAGGTGCTCTGCTCGGAGCCTGGGAGGCAGAGGGGTCTGAGAAATTAGGGTCGGCGACGGGGCGGGATGAATCTGGAGGTGTGAATCTGGCCGGTTGGCCAATGACATTATGCAATACTAGTATAATCATGGGGCCTACCCATGGCGTCATGCAAAAAGATAAATTATTATGTTCTATTTTATTTTACATTGAAGTTTCAAAAAAGGATGACAGTGTCTCTGAAGCCACCCGTGAGTGCCATATCCCATATAGTTCTCCACTATTTCTCCTACTATTACGTCCTATGTGAGTCGAGACTTCCTGCCACGTACCGTCTAGTTCTCCAATCATTTCGTAGATAGGTTTCTCAGGTCTATTTATCTATGATTAAAAAGAACACAAAAGAAAACTTATTTGATTACGAGCAAAATACTAGCAGGGGAAAAAAAAAGACTTACTCTAAACTTGACTCTGCTAGTTTAGAGCAAGTCAGGGAAGTAGTACAAAAGCAATTTTCGACATGTCCCTCATCGTATATACTTAAATAACAAATTACTCCCTTGTTTCATAAAATATGTCGTTAAAATAGATGTATATACTTAAATAACAAATTACTCCCTCGTTTCATAATGTATTCAAGCCTATGTTTAAGCGAAATCAACCAGCACTGCACTTAAATCAGTAGTCATTTCTACATCTTCCGCATGCAGTCGGAACCGTGTACTATACATACATCAACCTGGACTATACATTCGCAGATGCACTGGATTGTGAATGAAAGTGCGGGTTAATTTCAGTTAAACTAGATTCTACAGTACGTGTGAATCAGCTTGCGACAACTCTTTAGGCTCCGCTTGGTTCGTAGTATTTTAGGCAAAACAGCTGTAAAATACCCGGTCCGTAATTATACTCAGGATCCGCGCTTGGTTTGACTTTTTTTTTTCATCGGTCCGTATTTTTCTCCGGGGAGTCTCACGTGGTTTACTACATGCAAGCTCCGGAAATATTCACGGACCTATTTAGATCCTCCTAAAAATCCGGGGGTAATTAGTGTGCACACGAAAACCGGGCAACAATTTTTTACAGAGAGGATATTAGCCGTGACCGGTGGACATTGTTTCTCTTATATTCCCGGTGCATCCCATTTTCAGAAGGGATTAAGCTTCATCCGCTCTTCTTTTCCATAGAAGGAATTTGTGCAAGCTTTACACTATCTTTCGACATATACTACTGGCTCGATCCGAAGACACTTAGACACATATCGGGAGAAGCTAGCTAGCTGAGCTACTTATAGTTATAGATTACTTGTACTAGATGACATAGTTGCAACGAGACATCAATAATGGGTAATGCCTTAAATTTGCTAGAACTACGGGGTCACATGTATATGTCTGGTGTTGTTGCCGGAGTCTTGGTTGTCTCTTATGCCGATTTACTCACGCCATAAATAACTAGATGCATGACAGGAGAGATAATAATACTCAAGTACTTACACACCTGTCTATAAAAATATGACTTCCATAGTGAGACAAACAACCCACACACACTATCTTTATTTGCGAGAACATTGTGTGCAATATCTAGGACAATTAGAGCTTCTCTACAGGTCTTCTGGAATTTTACTCCCAAAGGTAGTTTTTAGAACAAGAGAGTGGAGATTTTGACAATAAAAACAACTCATCTTTAGTAGATACCCCAAAAATGTCTCCCTAATACCTTTTTGTGCTCTCACACCTCCATAAGAATTCAGTATTATGTATATCATAATGTATTTTGTATCTAGTTGTTCTACATAAAAGGAAATGATAATGCATTCAATACCACCTATAAGAACAACCATGCATCTAGCTAGAAGATTCAATCCTAATAATACTATGAGTAAACAAAAAACACCGTTAGTTTTTTCAAAGTTCAAAAACGACATTTAAAGTTCCAAATAATTTCAAGAAATGATGTGCTCTACCAATGTGCAAACAATCAACTCTAATTACCTAGTATGTGGGTTCTGCAAAATTGTCAAAATTTGAAAGATTTTTTTTTAAGGTTTTGTACTATTCACACTTTTAGATGTTAGATTTTAAGGTATCTTGGAGTTGCCATTTCACACGTTGATAGACCACTTCATTATGTACACCGAGGTTATTTTCAAAAAATTGAAACTTCAAATTGCGGTTTTGAATTTATCACAAAACAAGCTATGTGTGGTGATACGGCCATTTTGCATCACTATTTTGTATCATAATTTACTGTTATTCATCGATATATTTCATATTTAGAGATGATACTTATGTTGTTTCCTCTGTTTTTACATGTTTGTTGATCGTTGGAGGATTTGTTGCCGGAGTCAGGATTCTGCTGGAAAAGGACCGTCAAGACATCATATTTCGGAAGATCAGAAAAATTCCAGAAAAATACCAAAAAATTATATTTTGCCGAAAGACTCAGAAAGCCAGAAGGAGGAGGCGAGAGGAGCCAGGGGGTAGGCTCACACGTAGGGGGCGTGGCCTGGCCCTGGCCGCGCCGGCCTACTGTGTGGCCACCCTGGCCCACTTTAGGTCTCGCCCCTGCGCGTACTTCATCGTCCCTGAAAACCTAAGTCAGGGGGAGGGTTCAGAGATAGAGACCGCCGCCTCTGCAAGGCGAAAAACACCAGAGAGAGAAAAGCTCTCCGGCAGGCAGAAATCTGCCGGGGAAATTCCTTCCTAGAGAGGGGACATCGTCGCCATCGTCATCACCATCACACCGGACTTCATCGGGATCATCATCATCATCTCCATCACCAGCACCTTCATCTCCACCATCATCACGCCATCCCGCTGTAACATCTTGAGTTGGATCTTGTTAAATTCTTAGGGAAAACTTTCCCGGTGTTGATTACTCTTATGGTTGATGCTATTGAGTAGAACCGTTGAATTAAGGTTTATGTTCAGATTGCTATTTACCATTATTTCACCTCTGATCTTGATCCATATGATGTCTTATGAGTATTTCGTTTAGTTCTTGAGGACATGGGAGAAGTCAAGATGTTAGTAGTGAATTATTGTTAAGTAATATTTAGTGGTTTGATATTTATTTGTTGTGGTGCTATTTCACTAGTGGTGTCATGTGAACGTCGACTACATGATACTTCACCATTTATGGGCCTAGTCAAATGCATTGTGTATTTGGCTACCAATTGTGGGGTTGCTGGAGTAACAGAAATCTAAACCTCCATTGGGAAACCATTGCACCAGGGAGCGTAGGATCTTAGAGTTTAAGGCTGTGGTTAGATTTATCTTAATTACTTTCTTGTATTTGCGGATGCTTGCAAGGGGTATAATCACAAGTGTGTATTAATCCTAGTAAGGGTAGTACGCTAGCACAGGTTCACCTCTATAACACTTATCAAACCAGTAAAGATTATCTAGCGGCATAAAGCGAAAGCACTTGACAGAAACTCCCGTGTGTCCTCGAGAACGTTTGGTTATTATAAGTTACACAACCGGCTTGTCCTTTGCTCTAGAAAGGATTGGGCCACTCGCTGCAATTATTATTACTGTCTTTTATTTACTCGTACTTTATTTACTTGCATTACCAAATACCCCTGAAAACCTGTTTGCTAGTATTTATAGTGAATCCTTGATCAAAACCACTCATCAACACCTTCTGCTCCTCGTTGGGTTCGACACTCTTATTTATTGAAAGTACTACGATACACCCCCTATACTTGTGGGTGATCAAGACTATTTTCTGGCGCCATTGCCGGGGAGTGTAGCGCTATTGAAGAGTTGACTTGGTAAAGGTAACCATCGTTGTGAGTATTGTTTTTATTTCTGTCTTTTACTTTTATTTTATTTAGCTATGGAGAGTTCTCCATTTGGTTTCCTATTTGGGAACACTACTACTACTGTTGTGGATGTAGAACAACCACCACCTGCTCAAGTGGATCCTTTTAAAATACCTACGAGAATTGTTGAACGTGTTATAGATAACTGCTATTTGGGAGATGGAACTGTCCATCCAGGCGATCATTTACTCTTTATACATGAATTATGCGAGTTATTCAAGTGTGCAGGTATTACACCCAGCCAGGTTAAGAGGAAGCTATTCTCTATATCACTGAAGGGCAGAGCCGAGGAGTGGTTTAGGCTTCTTAAGGATCGTTCATCGATTACTTGGGAGGAAATTGTGCCTCTCTTTTATTCCAAGTTTTATCCTCCAAGTGAAATTCATAAAGATCGCAATCGAATATATAACTTTTGGCCTCATGATGGAGAGAGTATTGCCCAAGCGTGGGGGAGATTGAAGTTATTAATGCTCAAATGTCCCATTCATGAGCTCCCCAACAATATTGTTATTGATAACCTTTATGCGAGGCTTGCTCTTCATGATAAGGATTTATTGGATGCTTCTTGCTTTGGATCATTTACTCATATGAAAGAAGAAGCTAAATGGGATCTTCTCGACCGTATACAAGAAAATGCTGAAGGATGGGAGAACGACAAAGGTAGAAAGTCAGGTATAAATTATGATTATGAATGCATTAAAGCTTTTATGGGAACCGATGACTTTCATAATGTTAGCACTGCTTATGGTATTGATTCTCAAATACTTGCTAACTGTTTTAAGGCCTTTGCCTCGTATCTTGATGTTCCAAAGAAAGATTGGAACAAATATCATGCACCTTATAAAGATTCTATTAGTCATATTCCTGCTACAGCTACGGAAGTTTGTACTATTGATAACATTGTACCTGAACCTTATTTTGAGAAGACACCTTTCCCTGCTAAGGTAAAAGAGTATTCTACTTTGGTAAGAGTGTCTAATAAAAGTACTAAGAAAGCTGTAGAGCTTGATGAGCAAATTACTATTAAGACTCATGTAGCTATATTGAAGGACCTTGTTACTAAAGATGTAGGGGATGAATATATTCTCTTTTGTGAAGATGCTTCTAACATTATCTCACATCCTAAAAGGCATAGGAAAACAAGTGTTCTTGTTATTTCTGTCAGGATTGGCGATCATTGCTATTATGGTTTATGTGACATTAGTGCTAGTGCAAGTGCCATTCCCTTAGAAATTTACAAAGAAATTATGCATGAGATTGGCGCTTGCCAACTTGAAGATATTGATGTGGTTGTTCAGCTTGCTAACAGAGAGACTGTTTGGCCTTTGGGTATTGTTCGAGATGTGGAAGTTCTCTGCAGTAAGACCAAATATCCCCCTGATTTCCTAGTACTTGGTAAGGAGGCTAGTAAAACTTGTCCTATTATTTTTGGTAGACCCTTTCTGAATACTTGTGGTGCTGTGATAGACTGTAAGAAGGAGAAAATTTTCACTATGTTTAATGGAGAATCTTATGAGTTTATTTTTTCCAAGTTTGCTAAGGCTTCTTATGAAAATAACATGCCTGATGAAATTTTTTGGGTTGAACAACTTGCTTCTATTGCTCTTGCCCCTAATAATGCCTTGCAGCAATTCATGGAGGACCATGAAAGTGATGTTTACAGGAAGGAAAGAGAAGAGATTGACGATATTTTCCTTCGTCAACAACCGTTGATCAAGCACAATTTACCTGTGGAGGATCTTGGTACCACTTTGCCGCCTAAGGAAGATCCTGTTTTTGAATTAAAACCCTTGCCTGATAATCTTAAGTATGCTTATATAGATGATAAGAAAATATATCCTATTATTATCAGTTCTAAACTTTCAGGAAAGGAAGAAGAAAGGTTATTGGAGATATTGAGGAAACACCGAGGAGCTATGGGATATACTCTTGATGATTTAAAAGGGATTTGTCCCACTTTATGTCAGCATGCTATTAACATGGAGGAAGACACAAAGCCAGTGGTTGAACATCAATGCCGCTTAATCCCCAAGATGAAGGATGTGGTAAGAAATGAGGTATTAAAGCTCCTTGATGCTGGTATTATTTATCCTATTGCTGATAGTAGATGGGTTAGTCCTGTTCATTGTGTTCCTAAGAAAGGAGGTATCACTGTTGTGCCTAATGAGAATAACGAGCTTATTCCTCAAAGGGTAGTAGTTGGTTATAGGATGTGCATTGATTATAGAAAGGTTAACAAAGTTACTAAGAAAGATCATTACCCTTTACCGTTCATAGATCAAATGTTAGAAAGGTTATCTAAGAAAACTCATTTTTGTTTTCTTGATGGTTATTCTGGTTTCTCTCAAATTGCTGTTAGAAAGGAAGATCAAGAGAAAACCACTTTCACTTGTCCTTATGGAACTTATGCTTATAGACGTATGCCGTTTGGTTTGTGCAATGCTCCTTCTACCTTTCAAAGATGCATGTCTGCTATTTTTCATGGTTTTTGTGAAGAAATTGTGGAGGTTTTCATGGACGATTTTTCTGTCTATGGAACTTCTTTCGATAATTGTTTGCATAATCTTGATAAAGTTTTGCAGAAATGTGAAGAAACTAATCTTGTTCTGAATTGGGAGAAATGCCACTTTATGGTGAATGAAGGAATTGTTCTTGGACATAAAATTTCTGAAAGAGGTATTGAAGTTGACCGAGCAAAGGTTGAAGCAATTGAGAAAATGCCCTGTCCAAGGGATGTTAAAGGTATTCGTAGTGTTCTTGGTCATGCTGGTTTCTATAGGAGGTTTATTAAAGATTTCTCTAAGATTTAAAAGCCTCTTACTAATCTTCTTCAAAAAGATGTGTCATTTGTCTTTGATGATGATTGTAAGGAAGCTTTTGAAACTCTTAATAAGGCTTTAACTACTGCTCCTATTGTTCAACCACCTGATTGGAATTTACCTTTTAAAATTATATGTGATGCTAGTGATTTTGCTGTTGGTGCTGTGCTTGGACAGCGCGTAGATAATAAGTTGAATGTTATTCATTATGCTAGTAAGACTCTTGATGCTGCTCAAAAGAATTATGCTACTACTGAAAAAGAGTTTCTTGCTGTTGTTTTTGCATGTGATAAGTTTAGATCTTATATTGTTGATTCTAAAGTTACTATTCATACTGATCACGCTGCTATTAGATATCTTATGACTAAGAAAGATGCTAAGCCTAGGCTTATTAGATGGGTGTTGCTTTTACAAGAGTTTGATTTGCATATTGTAGATAGGAAAGGTGCTGAAAATCTTGTGGCTGACAATTTGTCTAGATTGGAAAACATTTCTTTTGATCCTATTCCTGTTAATGATAGTTTTCCAAATGAACAGTTGGCTGCAATAAACATAACTTCACGAGACCTTCCTTGGTATGCTGATTATGCTAACTTTATTGTTTCCAAGTATTTGCCTCCAACCTTTACAGCTCAGCAAAGAAGGAAATTCTTTTATGATTTGAGGCATTATTTTTGGGATGACCCACACTTATATAAAGAAGGAGTTGATGGTATTATGAGAAGATGTGTTCCAGAATATGAGCAACAAGAAATATTGAGAAAGTGCCATGGTAGCGCTTATGGAGGACATCATGCTGGAGATAGAACCGCGCAAAAGGTTCTACAATCAGGTTTTTATTGGCCAACTCTCTTTAAAGATGCCAGAAGGTATGTATTATCTTGTGATGAATGTCAAAGAGTTGGTAATATTTCTAGACGTAATGAAATGCCTATGAGTTATACTCTTGTTATTGAACCATTTGATTGTTGGGGATTTGACTTTATGGGTCCTTTTCCTCCTTCACAAGGTTATACTCATATAATTATAGTCGTTGATTATGTTACCAAATGGGTAGAAGCCATACCTACAAAGAGTACCGATGGTGAGACCTCGTTAAAAATGCTTAAAGATGTTATTTTTCCTAGGTTTGGTGTGCCTAGATATCTTATGACTGATGGAGGTTCTCATTTTATTCATGGTGGATTTAGAAAAACTCTTGCTAGATATGATGTTAATCATAGAATTGCTTCTGCTTATCATCCTCAAACTAGTGGGCAAGTAGAGCTTTCAAATAGAGAGATCAAGTCTATCTTGCAGAAGACTGTTAATAGATCTAGACAAAACTGGGCTAGTAAGTTAAATGATTTTTTATGGGCTTATAGAACTGCTTATAAGAACCCCATGGGCATGTCTCCTTATAAGATGGTTTACAGAAAAGCGTGTCACTTGCCTTTAGAATTAGAACACAAAGCTTTTTGGGCAGTGAAAGAGCTTAATAGGGATTTTAAACTAGCCGGTAAGAAAAGGTTACTTGATTTGAGTTTCCTAGATGAGTGGAGAAACGAAGCGTATGAGAATGCCAGACTTTTCAAAGAGAAAGTCAAGCAATGGCATGATAAGAGAATTCTTAAGAGAGAGTTTCATGTTGGTGAGAAATTTTTATTGTATAGATCTCGTCTAAGATTTTTTGCAGGAAAATTACTCTCAAAATGGGAAGGACCATTTGTTATTGTAGAGGTGTATCGCTCAGGTGCGATAAAGATTGCTTCATTGAAAGATGGCACTACACAAGTGGTGAATGGACAAAGACTCAAGCATTACATTGCTGGAGATTCTTATAATGAAGATGTTGATGTTATTGAAACGGTGAGTCCGGAAAAATTCATCCAGGACAATATGTGTGACAACCCCGAATTTATCACAAATTCGAAGTGCCCGTTATGTATTCCACCACAATCCCAGAATCATTGTTGTGATACACATAACGTAGTTGGTAACCAGTTCCATAGACATTACAATACGAATAGTTCAAATACAAATGGTCATAGTGACCAAGTTCATATTACAACACAATATAGCAGCGGAAATAACGTCTTCGGGTCCATGCCTTCACCCTACAGGCAATGGCGACTCAGGAGATGATCTTAGTTCTGGTACTCATCTTCATAACCTTCCTCCGGATATTCTTCCCCATAGTCTGGCCAAGTTGATAGCCAGGGACACAGCCATGAGTACATTGGATGCACTCGCAAACCATCTTATAAACAAAATGATGAAGTAGATATGCAAGGTTGATATGGTGGACTAAGCACTAAGTTATTTGCAAAAGCTAGTTTTATTTCCCAAGAAGGTTCATTAGTAGAGAAGAGGATTTAATTCTCTAAGTTCAATCTAAAGAGGAACTTCAAGTGTTGGTCATCATCAATGTCAAGTCAAGTCATGTCATTCACCAAGTTCACCATAAGTTATTATCATTCTTGACAAAAGTCAAGTACAGCTTGCCAACTGTCCATAACCGAGGACGCGGCTATTCGAATAGTTTGAAACCTCTGCAGAGGGGTACACTTTACCCACAAGATTCGATACATCTGCCGGGAGAAATCCACGGATCGTCATACACAAAGTATGCGGGGTTCAGATAATCAAACAAACTCTTTCACTTGCTCACTCTAGTATAGGATCCTTCCCTAGAGCCCGAGACACGGACATCTCCGTTCCGGCGTCTCTAGTTTTGCCCGCTCCGGAGTGCCGGATGAATGGAATTTCCACTCGGTTCAGAAGTACCCGCGCACGGTGCACTTCTATAAAGGATGATACAAGACCTCCCATACTAGGGTGAACAAGCTACGGACTAAGCCCCTTCCCATTTAGGGGTAATGTGGTCGTACGGTAATGGTTGGCTCACATGGTACATCACTTATTATCATTTAGCAAATACATTCCATAGTCCTTAGTCAATATTATTTTCCTTCATAAAACCATCATGTAGGAGGGATCTCCAATTCAAGTGTTCAAGTTCAAGTCACCAAGTTCAAATAGGTTTCCCCTATAGATGACCTCCATTTTATTAGCGACTAAGCAGCTACTATGAGTGATGCTACAACGAAGGGGGATATTGGATAAACTCAGTTTGACACTCTCGTTAAGCAAGATATCACTACACAACTATTCTTCTACTCTAGCAATTCAATCATGCAATTTAATTTGGAAAGCAAGTAAATATGCAAGTTGAAATCTAGGTATTGGATTATGATTCAAAAGATGGCTTGCCTTGGTTGGCAAAGTGTCCGGGGTAGCCTTCTTCTTCTTCTTCTTCTTCTTCTTCTTCTTCTTCTTCTTGATAATATCCTCCCTCGGGCTCGTCTCCGGTAACACTAGCGTCTAACAATCGATACACAAGAATGCACACAATCACCAAACAAGTACAAGCAACACTTCAAGCATGCACACATGTTGTCAAACAGAGGTAAAAACATATACCACTAACTTAGGTCGGTTTTTATTCATTTCCATTATTTGGAAATAGGTGTGCAAGTGCGAGTTTCTAATCACTACCAAGTAGTATTAACTTTCCAAATACCTTCTACAAGTCCACATGAACTAAGATTAATACCTACAGATAGGTATTTGGAAATGTGGTTTAACAATAAGGGTTCCATAAAAATTTTGATTATAGGTTTGAGTTTAATAAAATCCTATATGGCAAATACTTACTTAAACATATAGGTAAATAGCATTTAATTTAAAAGGTTCAAAAATGGGATCTAATGCTATAGGCAGATGGGTAACACTAATTGTGAATTTCTAAAGTTGGATTTATATTTTTAGGAATTTTATTTGAATTGATATGGATTTTCTAAGTTGGAAAAGTCCGCAAGACATTTTTGTTGGGCTGAATGGTGGTGTTTTGCTGAAAAGTTAAATGGCTAAAGGAATGGTCTCTGTTTTGAATTCAAAGTTTGGCTGAAATTCGAAAGAGGTTAGGGTTTGATTTTTGGTCCAAAGTTTTGCAGTCATGCAAGAGGGTAGTTTGGTCAAGCTCAACCAACTGACCACACACTTAATTGATTTACAGATTTCTTAATCTTAGTGTCCAAAGTAGGGTAGTGGTTAACTTTTTCTAGATCAAACTTTTCTTTTCTTTTCTTTATTACTTTTGCTTCTGGTTTCTTTAGCTCTTGTTGTTCTTCTCTGATGTTTATGCTGGTTAGGTTTTGCTTAACTAAACAATATACAACAATTTCTAACACACATGAAATCATAGAAAAACACTATTCAAATACTATGCATGCATGCAATATGAGATGAAAAGTTTTATCTTGGTCCAATATTTGGCACTTGAATAAGGGGAAGTAGGTTACAAATTTTTGAGTTGTTACAATCTTCCCCCCTTAAAAAGAATCTCGTCCTCGAGATTCACTAACTAAGAATTGAAAAGATTGGGAAATTCTTTCTGAAGGTAATCTTCTCGTTCCCAAGTGGCTTCATCTTCTGTGTGATTGCTCCACTGAACTTTTAGAAACTTGATGCTTCGGGTTCGAGTGGTTCGATATGCTTCCTCGAGGATACAGATAGGCACTTCACGATAGGTCAAATCCTTATTGATGTCCACAGAACGGTGATCAATATTCTTAAAGATTTCTGGCTTCTCCGGAACTTCAAGACATTTCCGAAGTAAAGACACGTGAAAGACATCGTGCACTTCAGACAATTCAGGGGGCATTTCCAACTGATAAGACACTTCTCCTCTGCGGCCTAGTATTTTGAAGGGTCCAATATACCTTGGTGCAAGCTTTCCTTTTACTTGGAATCTCTGCATTCCCTTGAGAGGTGATACTCTAAGATAGACAAAATATCCAATCTTGAAGGTCAGTTCTCTACGTCTCTTGTCAGCATAACTCTTCTGTCTAGACTGGGCTGCCTTGAGGTACTCACGAATCATGCGAACCTTCTCTTCAGCTTCTTGCAGAATGTCTGGTCCAAATATCTTACTGTCTCCAGTTTCAGATCAATTCAAAGGGGTACGACACTTTCTTCCATATAAAGCTTCAAAGGGGGCCATTTGCAAACTGGCTTGATAACTGTTGTTGTAGGAAAATTCCGCGAAGGGCAGACAATCTTCCCACTTGGCTCCATAGGCTAGAACACAGGCTCGCAACATATCTTCAAGTATTTGATTCACTCTTTCAGTCTGTCCATCAGTCTGGGGGTGGTAAGCTGTGCTAAAGGCTAATTTGGTTCCCAAGGCTTGATGCAAACTTCTCCAAAATCTTGAGGTGAATTGGGTTCCTCGATCAGAAACTATGGTCTTAGGGACTCCATGCAAACTAACAATTCTGGATAAATAGAGGTCTGCCAGCTGTCCTGAGGTATAAGTGGTCTTGACAGGAATAAAGTGGGCAACTTTGGTCAGTCTATCCACAATGACCCAGATAGAGTCATTTCCGCGGCTAGACCTTGGAAATCCAGTGATGAAATCCATTCCAACTGATTCCCACTTCCATTCCGGAACTTGCAAAGGTTGCAGCAGTCCAGCAGGACGTTGATGTTCAGCCTTGACTCTTTGACAAATGTCACACTTGGATATGAACGATGCAATCTCACGCTTCATTCCATGCCACCAAAACTGTTCCTTTAAATCTTGATACATCTTGGTTCCACCGGGATGGATGGAGTAAGGTGTCTCATGGGCTTCCTTCATAATAACTTCCTTCAATTCTGAGTCAGCAGGCACACAAATACGTCCTTTATACCAGAGAACTCCTTGATCATCTTCCTCAAATCCTGGCACCTTGCCGGAACTAATTCTGCGCTTAATTCCGTCAATACTCTCATTTTCCTTCTGGGCTTCTTTGATTTGGCTCATCAAGGTGGGTTGAAACTCAAGGTTGGCTAAGAATCCTTGACTGACTAGTTCCAATCCAAATTTTTCAAACTCTTGGTGCAACATGGGTTGCTACTCTTTGATCATCATATTCAAGGTGCATGGCTTTCTACTCAATGCGTCGGCCACTACATTGGCCTTCCCGGGGTGATAATGAATTTCAAGATCATAATCCTTGATTAACTCTATCCATCTTCTTTGCCTCATGTTTAACTCCTTCTGAGTGAAAATATACTTCAAACTCTTGTGGTCAGTGTAGATCTCGCAATGGTTACCCATAAGATAGTGCCTCCAGGTCTTCAAAGCTAGAACTACGGCTGCTAACTCCAGATCATGGGTTGGATAGTTTTCTTCATGAGGTCGAAGCTGCCGGGAGAGGTACGCTATGACCTTGCCTTCTTGCATTAACACACAACCAAGTCCAAGTTTGGAGGCGTCGCAGTAGACATCAAAGTTCTTGGTGATATCGGGCATGGTTAGGACGGGGGCGGTCACCAATCGCTTCTTGAGCTCTTGAAAACTTTCTTCACACTTAGGGGTCCATTCAAACTTCTTGTCCTTCTTCAATAGTTGGGTCATGGGTCTGGCAATGCTTGAAAACCCTTCAACAAATTTGCGGTAATATCCTGCTAATCCGAGAAAACCTCTAACTTCAGTTTGAGTGGTAGGGGCTTCCCATTCCATGACTGATTTGATCTTCTTTGGGTCCACTGACACTCCTCCAGCTGATAATACATGGCCTAAGAATCCAACCTCCTTCAACCAAAACTCACACTTACTTAACTTGGCATATAGCTGATGCTCTCTCAGAGTCTCTAAGATTAATCTCAGATGGGTTGCATGCTCTTCTTCGGACTTGGAGTAAATAAGAATGTCATCAATGAAGACAACAACAAACTTATCCAAGAACTCCATGAAAACCTTATTCATGAGATTCATGAAATAAGCAGGGGCATTGGTTAATCCAAAGGACATTACGGTGTACTCATACAATCCGTATCGGGTAGTGAAGGTTGTTTTAGGTATATCAGTTGCACGGATCTTCAGTTGATGGTATCCAGTTCTAAGGTCTATCTTCGAGAAGACTTGAGCTCCAGTCAATTGATCAAACAAATCATCTATCTTAGGGAGAGGATACTTATTCTTGATGGTCACATCATTTAGCTTGCGGTAATCAGTGCACAGTCTGCTGGAACCGTCACTTTTATCCACAAACAAGACGGGTGATCTCCAAGCAGATGAACTTGGCTGAATCAATCCCTTACTCAAAAGGTCATCCAATTGCTTCTTTAACTCCACTAGTTCAGCTGGGTTCATACAATAGGGTCGTTGGGCTATAGGTCCAGTTCTGGGGATAAGCTCAATGATAAACTCAATATCCCGATCCGGTGGCATTCCGGGTAGCTCATCGGGAAAAACATCCGGGTATTCACATACAATGGGAACTTGCTCTAGAGTTGGTCCTGAGATACTCTTATGACATCTGGTGGTTTGGGGTGGTTTTACGGACACATGCTTTACTACAATTCCAGTGCTACTCTTCATGGTGATGGTCTTTTTGGCACAATCTATCACTCCTTGATGGGAAGACATCCAATTCATACCAAGGACTACTTCCAAACCTTTAGTTCCCAACACTATCAAATTGGCTAAGAAAGCTATTCCATGAATTTCTATGGGAACTGCCAAACAGTTCCACTCAGCCCTTGTTGTTGACCTAGGTATTTGTACTAACATAACATGTTTCATGGGTGTTGGTTGAAGTCCACTTTTATCAACAAATAACTTAGTAACAAACGAGTGTGAAGCTCCAGAATCAAACAGAACTCTTGCAGGAACTGAATTAACAGGGAACATACCAAGCACAACGTCGGTTGCTTCCTGAGCTTCTTCAACATTCATATGATTCAGACGGCCTCGAGGGTGAGGTTGGTTCCTTGGTGGATAATTCTTGCCATTTCCAACATGGCGCTGCTGCTGAGCAGGGGCAGTGGTCTTGGATGCATCATTCAGCTTCTTCGGGCATTCATTGGAGTAGTGCCCCTTGATTCCGCACTCATAACAGGTAACACCAGACTTGTCACCAGACTTGGGTAGCGCAGGTGTGCCATTTGGCCTTGGAGTGTTGGAGTTGAAGTTGTTGCCATTAGGTCTTGGAGGTGTACGGTTGAAGTTGTTGCCGATCACACGGTTGGGAAAGTTGGGACGTGGAGCAGGTGCAGATGGCCTCATAGGTCGAGGGGCAAAACCCATAGGTGGATTTCCCCTTGGCTTCTGCGAGTTGCTTGAATTGCCCTGATACATCATACGGCGCTTGCGGTTCTCTGCAGCTTGCTTGAGTTTGCCTTCCATCTGAATGGCAGAGTCAACCAATGACTCAAGGTCTGAAAAGGGAATGCTGACCAAGACACATTGCATCTCATCATGAAGTCCATTCAGAAACCTCTCTTGCTTCTTCTCATTGGTGTTGGTGTCATCTGGGGCATACCTAGACAAGGTAAGGAACTTGTCACGGTAGTCAACCACAGATAGGGAACCTTGCTTCAGATTTCTGAACTCATCTCTCATCCTTTTAACTAATCCCAAAGGAACATGGGCTTTGCTGAACTTGCTCTTGAACTCCTCCCAAGGGATCACATACCCTTGGGCTTGCATTGCACGGGTGCTATCCCACCAAGCTCTTGCGGCTCCCGCAAGATAGTGGGTGGTGTACAAGACCTTCTCATTCTCGCCCACTCCGGCGATTTCCAGATTGTTCTCCATTGTACGAAGCCAATCATCAGCATCTAAGGGTTCTTCAGACTTAGTGAACATGGGTGGATTGGTGTTTTGGAAACTCCTCAGCTTGGATCGGTGATCACCATTGCCATTGTTCTCTCCTTCACCATGGCCATTTCCATTGCCATTGTTGTGGTTCATTGCCATCTGGGTTAGCTGCTGAAGAGTGGCCAAGTTAGCTTGGCGCTCAGCTCGGGCTGCTTCCCGGTCTTCCATGATCAACCTTAGCAGTTGTGCCACTTCCGGGTTCGGGGGTGGGGGTACTCGCGGCATCTGAAGATAATGGGTGTAAGACAAGAGGGAAAAACTAATTGCTAAGTTTTGAATGTAATACCAATGATGCAATTTAGTCTTACTAAGGCCTTAAGGGCCAAATTCATATTTCATTCAACAAACATCAAACATACCACACATACGAGTTCACACATTACAAATGGTTTACATCAAACCATTGCGACTCGTCTACTAGAGAGGGGGATACAACTCACACCTACACGAAGTGACTTAAAGTGAACTCATAACTAGATAACACTTGGATCTCCACTCTAAACATCAGGCTCCTCGGGGTCTTCCTCCTCATCATCCTCGATGAAGCCAGCATCCTCATCATGCTCCTGATCATCAAGGTCCTCCATGAAGTCATCCTCGTCACTAATGAGGGCATTATCCTCCTTGCGGAGATCAATGCCTTCCTCCTCACCAAGGTGGCTCTCTAGACTCTCAATGTACTCAGTCAGCTCAGCCACATTGGCCTTCAACTCCTCAATGGTCTGATCCTTCTCATCGCGCTGGCGGCGAAGGCTCTTGCGATCCCTAGCAAGGATCCTGATGGTGCTCCTTGCCTCCACCAGTGCGAAGTGCTCAAGGTTGGCCTTGGTACGGGCACGATCTGCCTCCTGCTGAGTGGAGTACAGCAAGAAGTCCATGTGATCTATATATGAACTCGGCTCATTGTGCCCTGGCATGTTTGCGGGACGCCCTTCCGCATCACGCCGAGCAAAGTTCCTAAAGTGCTCCACCTGGACCTCCTCAACATGCAGTCCGCATAAGCGGGCTAGCATCTCCTGCATACCTCGGACCAAACCATCGGCCCAAGTGTTCTCCACAAGCTCAAACTTGATCCTTGGAGAAGTCAAATCTCCCTTCTTGCCACGACAACTGGCCCTGATAAGCCACCGAAGCTCTCCATCCGGGTGCTCATTGAGCACGGCTCCCTTGAACTCCGGATATAGACGATCCTGGAACAGGGTCAGGGTGGTGAGGTCGCGCTCGAAACAAAGGCTGCCACCATGGCCCAACTGGTACTGCTCAGTGAATACCGGGGCCATCTACAAAATTTTAGATTAGATTAAGTTAGTGACCAACTCAAGTGTGCAAAATTTTAAGTAGGCAAAAAACTGAATCATGTACAAAGCTTTGTAAATAGAGAGAAAAGGCTAAGCAATTTTGAACCATTACTTAACTCATTGCTTTTTATAAAGGTTTCATTTAACGCCCATTCTAACTAAGGTCTCCTATGGTCAGCCTAGGCTCTGATACCAACTTGTGACAACCCCGAATTTATCACAAATTCGAAGTGCCCGTTATGTATTCCACCACAATCCCAGAATCATTGTTGTGATACACATAACGTAGTTGGTAACCAGTTCCATAGACATTACAATACGAATAGTTCAAATACAAATGGTCATAGTGACCAAGTTCATATTACAACACAATATAGCAGCGGAAATAACGTCTTCGGGTCCATGCCTTCACCCTACAGGCAATGGCGACTCAGGAGATGATCTTAGTTCTGGTACTCATCTTCATAACCTTCCTCCGGATATTCTTCCCCATAGTCTGGCCAAGTTGATAGCCAGGGACACAGCCATGAGTACATTGGATGCACTCGCAAACCATCTTATAAACAAAATGATGAAGTAGATATGCAAGGTTGATATGGTGGACTAAGCACTAAGTTATTTGCAAAAGCTAGTTTTATTTCCCAAGAAGGCTCATTAGTAGAGAAGAGGATTTAATTCTCTAAGTTCAATCTAAAGAGGAACTTCAAGTGTTGGTCATCATCAATGTCAAGTCAAGTCATGTCATTCACCAAGTTCACCATAAGTTATTATCATTCTTGACAAAAGTCAAGTACAGCTTGCCAACTGTCCATAACCGAGGACACGGTTATTCGAATAGTTTGAAACCTCTGCAGAGGGGTACACTTTACCCACAAGATTCGATACATCTGTCGGGAGAAATCCACGGATCGTCATACACAAAGTATGCGGGGTTCAGATAATCAAACAAACTCTTTCACTTGCTCACTCTAGTATAGGATCCTTCCCTAGAGCCCGAGACACGGACATCTCCGTTCCGGCGTCTCTAGTTTTGCCCGCTCCGGAGTGCCGGATGAATGGAATTTCCACTCGGTTCAGAAGTACCCGCGCACGGTGCACTTCTATAAAGGATGATACAAGACCTCCCATACTAGGGTGAACAAGCTATGGACTAAGCCCCTTCCCATTTAGGGGTAATGTGGTCGTACGGTAATGGTTGGCTCACATGGTACATCACTTATTATCATTTAGCAAATACATTCCATAGTCCTTAGTCAATATTATTTTCCTTCATAAAACCATCATGTAGGAGGGATCTCCAATTCAAGTGTTCAAGTTGAAGTCACCAAGTTCAAATAGGTTTCCCCTATAGATGACCTCCATTTTATTAGCGACTAAGCAGCTACTATGAGTGATGCTACAACAAAGGGGGATATTGGATAAACTCAGTTTGACGCTCTCGTTAAGCAAGATATCACTACACAACTATTCTTCTACTCTAGCAATTCAATCATGCAATTTAATTTGGAAAGCAAGTAAATATGCAAGTTGAAATCTAGGTATTGGATTATGATTCAAAAGATGGCTTGCCTTGGTTGGCAAAGTGTCCGGGGTAGCCTTCTTCTTCTTCTTCTTCTTCTTCTTCTTCTTCTTCTTGATAATATCCTCCCTCGGGCTCGTCTCCGGTAACACTAGCGTCTAACAATCGATACACAAGAATGCACACAATCACCAAACAAGTACAAGCAACACTTCAAGCATGCACACATGTTGTCAAACAGAGGTAAAAACATATACCACTAACTTAGGTCGGTTTTTATTCATTTCCATTATTTGGAAATAGGTGTGCAAGTGCGAGTTTCTAATCACTACCAAGTAGTATTAACTTTCCAAATACCTTCTACAAGTCCACATGAACTAAGATTAATACCTATAGATAGGTATTTGGAAATGTGGTTTAACAATAAGGGTTCCATAAAAATTTTGATTATAGGTTTGAGTTTAATAAAATCCTATATGGCAAATACTTACTTAAACATATAGGTAAATAGCATTTAATTTAAAAGGTTCAAAAATGGGATCTAATGCTATAGGCAGATGGGTAACACTAATTGTGAATTTCTAAAGTTGGATTTATATTTTTAGGAATTTTATTTGAATTGATATGGATTTTCTAAGTTGGAAAAGCTCCTGTTTTGTTATTTTTACTGCAACCACTATATAAATCTAATGGTGTTGAAACCACTTTTTCTAGATAGCTTATGTTCTAAGGTTTCCAGAACATTTTAGTTTGCTAAATTTGAATCAGTAGAACTCCGGGAAAATTAAATATACGAAAGCATCTGAATGGGTTTTTCCTAAAATCGAAAATCGAATACCCCTTTTTTTTTAATCCGGGCCGGACACTCAGACCACGCTGGGCCGGCCCGTTCGGCTGCAAGTGGCGGGTGGCAGGAAAAAAAAAGGATCGGCCGGCCTGCCAAGGGGGCCCGCCTGTCAGGACGACTTAACGAACCGGTATGCTCGGGGTCTTCTTCCCCGAGACAGAGGCGGAACTCACCGGCGGTACTGGGAAGATGGCGGCGCTGGGAGGCGGCGTAGAGGAAGAAGAGGGTGGCGATGGTGTAGCAGAAAAGATTGCATGTCTCCTCCTCCTCCGCCTGGTACAGACGGAAACTCGAGGGAGTCTCTAGAACGCCGGGAATGGCAGGGCGTCCTGGAGCTCCGGCTTGCTCCGGCGAGCTCGGTCGAGGACACTAGAGAGAGGGAAATGATGTCTGGGAGGTTTCTACGGGTGGTGTGAGTCTGAGGGTGCTCGCAGGGGTCCTTTTATAGGCCGGAGAGGCCGGGCACGGGAGGTGGCCAGTGTGGGCGCGAGCGCGGTCTCCGTCGAAGCTCCAGTGGTCGGGATGGTCCGGCGAGCATGGGCGGCGTCTGCGGGGGTCTGGGTGACGTCGGTGGCGAGCTGGTGTTGCAGGATGACGACGGACGAGACGGGGAGCAGTGGCACCTGCGGACACGGTCGGCGACTTTCTCCTCCTCCCGTTCGTCAGGGCTCGGCTCTCAGAGGGCAGGGCATGGGAGAGAGATGCGTGAGACGACGCCAGCACGGATTCACTCACGCGCGCGCGGACTCGCAGGAGAGGGGCAGGGCACACTGGTGATGAGCAGTGGCAGCAAGTGGCTCTGCTGCCCACGAACTGTTCGACGAAAAGTCCGCAAGAAATTTGAATTTGAATTTTTGAAAAATTCCACTTGGAGGTGTTAGGGTATAACTCAAGGGTTCCAGAAACATTTTTGTTGGGCTGAATGGTGGTGTTTTGCTGAAAAGTTAAATGGCTAAAGGAATGGTCTCTGTTTTGAATTCAAAGTTTGGCTGAAATTCGAAAGAGGTTAGGGTTTGATTTTTGGTCCAAAGTTTTGCAGTCATGCAAGAGGGTAGTTTGGTCAAGCTCAACCAACTGACCACACACTTAATTGATTTACAGATTTCTTAATCTTAGTGTCCAAAGTAGGGTAGTGGTTAACTTTTTCTAGATCAAACTTTTCTTTTCTTTTCTTTATTACTTTTGCTTCTGGTTTCTTTAGCTCTTGTTGTTCTTCTCTGATGTTTATGCTGGTTAGGTTTTGCTTAACTAAACAATATACAACAATTTCTAACACACATGAAATCATAGAAAAACACTATTCAAATACTATGCATGCATGCAATATGAGATGAAAAGTTTTATCTTGGTCCAATATTTGGCACTTGAATAAGGGGAAGTAGGTTACAAATTTTTGAGTTGTTACAATATGCAGGAACCTGCAGAATTCATTTTTGATTAGGTAACAGTTCTAGTCAGAAAAGTTTCGCTTGAACTCCTCCTTTAATATTTTTGCTGTTTTTACTAAATATGAAAAATCATGAGACGAAAACGGGCAGGAAAAGGAGTCCGGGTGCTCCTCACACGCAGGGGGCGCGAGCCCACCCCTGGCCACGCCGCCCTGGTGTGAGGACATCTCAGAACTCGCTTCCGTCCTGGTTTCCTCCTGTGACTCCACCACGATGTTTTATTTTCGCCTATATAAACCACCGGATTTGCCAAGGTTTGTATATCGTGTTTTCATCGTATTTTTGTTTTGAGATGTTTCTGTCAGGGATTGTTCTCAGCTTTGAAGTTACAATGTCTTCGTCCGGCCCATTGATGTCTACGCACTTCTATTCTTGTAGATACTTGTTGGGCCTCCAAGTGCAGAGGTTTGTAGAACAACAGCAAGTTTCCCTTAAGTGGATCACCCAAGGTTTATCGAACTCAGGGAGGTTAGAGATCAAAGCTATCCCTCTCAAGCAACCCTGCAATTACGATACAGAAAGTCTCTTGTGTCCCCAACACACCCAATACACTTGTCAGATGTATAGGTGCACTAGTTCGGCGAAGAGATAGTGAAATACAAGCGGTATAGATGATTATAAGTAGTAATTGTGGTATGAAATAAATATCGCTGCGAGCAAACATGTAACAAAACAGCAAGTAAACGGTGTGCAATGCTTGGAAACAAGGCCTAGGGATCATACTTTCACTAGTGGACACACTCCCAACAATATAACATGATTGAACAAATAAACAACTTCTCTCCACTATGGTACTCTGAATTACTCTCCTATTGAATAACACTAATCATTGCGTAGTGGCTACAGAAGCACCCCTTAAAGTTCATCAAGTACTTGACAAACACCACTCATAGAGATATCCAAATCAGATCACAATTCAAGATAGAAATCATTGCAACTTAGACCAAGTACTAACACGATGCACACACTGTCAACATTACACCATGAAAGGAGGAATAGATCACTCAATACTATCATAGTAATAATTACTCTCATAATCCACAAGAGATCACGATCATAGCCTAAACCAAGTACCACCACGATGCACGCACTGTCACCGTTACACCATGGCAGGAGGAATAGATTACTTTAATAACATCACTAGAGTACACTATAATAATTAAGCATAGGAGTAGCATAATATCTGAATAATAACATCTACTTGTTCAACATGATATAAAGCTCACGATCACATAAAGATCACATCATGGGAGAGAGAGGTGAACCACATAGCTACCGGTAGAGCCCTTAGCCCCGGGGATGAACTACTCCCTCCTCATCATAGGAGACAGCAAGGTTGATGGAGATGGCGGTGAGGTCGATGGAGACGGCGGAGACGGCGATGGAGACCGATGGAGATGGCTCCGGGGGCACTTCCCCGTCCCGGCAGGGTGCCAGAACAGAGACTTCTGTCCCCCGAAATTCATCGACGGCGGCGGCGGAACTGCGGAACTCTTTCTGGAAAATTGCCGACTCCCTTAGGGTTTTTTGTCCCGAGACTTTATATAGGCGAAGGGGCGATGTCAGAGGGCTGCCAGGGCCTCCTCACACAGGGGTGGCACGGCCAGGGCCTGGGCCGTGCCAGCCCTATGTGAGGGTGGCCTGTGGCCCCTCTCCTTCCTCTCTTCGGATGTCTAGATGCTCCCAGGAAAAATAAGACTTCTGGAACTTGTTTCGTCCAATTCCGAGAATATTTCCTGTGTATCACTTCTGAAACACAAAAACAGCAGAAAACAGGGAACTGGCACTGTGGCACTTGTTAATAGGTTAGTTCCAGAAAATGCATAAAAGTGCCACGAAGTGTAACGAAACACAAGGCAAATGGTTTAAGAACAAGCATGGAGCATCAAAAATCATAGATACGTTGGAGACGTATCAGCATCCCCAAGCTTAACTCCTGCTCGTCCTCGAGTAGGTAAGTGATAACAAAAGAATAATTTTTGAGGTGACATGCACCATCACAATCTTGATCATATATGTAAGCATTGTGAGCTGGGATCATAAGAACTTAAAACATGGGCATGAAAGATATAATCTTTGACAATAAGAACTTAGCAACCATGTTATAACATGAAAATGAACACAAACAAAAGATCATGAAAATGAAACAATGAAAGTCAAACGTGTATTCAAATCATAAGGAAAAACATACAAATGGTTTTCAGCTTGTCCTTCAAAGAGAGCAAAACATAAATGCATAGGACACCTTCAAGTTTAAGAGGGCGACTAGATACAAATAATTTAAGAACAAGAGAAACCAACAATATGAATCAATCAATGAAAACTTTGGGACAATGCACATTATACTAAGAATGACAACTATGCTCTCTTAATGGTGCATAAAGATAGAAGGTGGTGACTCAACATAAAAGTAAAAGAAAGGCCCTTCGCAGAGGGAAGCAGTGATTAAACATGTGCTAGAGCTTTTCATTTGTAAAATAGAGAGATAAAAATTGGTTTTGAGAGGTGGTTGTCTTTGTCAACGACTGGCAATGGGGTTCTTACTATCTTCCATACAAAAATGAAGCAAGTTTTTGAGAGAGAGATTGGCACTTTTGTGCTCTTTTATAATGCTTGGCACTCCTCCCCACCTTTTTTTCTTTCACAAACCATGGCTAACCGTTTCCTTCGGGTGCCCACCAACATTCACATTCCTTGGAGGAGTGCCTTTTTTCTTTCTTTTTTCTCTTTTTTTTCTTTTTGGAATAAGCAATATGGAAGATAGCAAATCCGACCACTTCGTCCCCATGAGCTGAAAACAGTGTCACAAAACGAGAAGTGTTTTGAAGGTTTTTGAAAGGTAGCACATGAAAATTTTACTTTGGAATGGCTTACAAATACCATGCATAGGAATTTATAGTGGACACAATGGCAAACTTGGTTTTTGGGAGTTGGATGCACGAGTAGAGCTCATACTCAGTACAAAATGAGGGCTAGCAAAAGACTGGGAGCGACCAACTAAGAGAGCAATAATGGCCATAATCATGCAAAGCGATAAAGCGACATTAAAAGAAGCATAAGATGGCATCAAAAGTCAAAAACTAAATGATCATGAAGGCTATTGGCGACTTTGTAAGAGTCTAACATGTGTGAGCATGCGCCAAGTCAACCCAAATAAAGCATCAAGGAGAAAACCAAATAAATGGTTCCATATAATAAAAACACCGCATGATTTTTTCAAAGGCTCATTAAGCAATCTCAGTTATTTGAGACAAGTCATGCTACAGCAAAACCACTAAGCATACTATCAAAAAGATATCAAGCATGACATGAAAAAGCCTAAGCCGCAGTCTACACAAGCTCCTTCTTGTACCACTTTTTTGCATAAAGCTTTTTCTCTTTTCCAACACCATTCAAACTTTTTATAAACACCTCTTTTGATGAAAACCAATAAAGATCAGAGGCAAAAATACACCTTGATGAAAAGATATGAAAAGATCTGAACGCAAATCAAGGCGAAAACGAAAACTAAAAGCAGTAGCGGAAAAAGAAGAACACTCGTTGAACGATAAGAGTGAAAACTAGAGTGTTCTTTGGCAAACGAAAAGCGAGTTCATCTCCTCCAAAATAAACATGATGTGATCTAACCATTTATTGCAGCAAACTAAACTAAACTAATACTGAAAACAAAAACAACTGACGCTCCAAGAAAAACACATAGTGCATTATGCAATAAAAATATAGTGTCTTGAAAGGTGACCTGATTTTTGCCGATGAAGAAGGGGTGCTTCGGGGGCATCCCCAAGCTTTGACACTTGTACTTATTGGATATTTCTTGGGGTGATGCATGGGCATCCCCAAGCTTGAGCTTTTGTCCATTCTTCAACTCATCTCATCATTCTCCAATCCCTACACTTGAAAACTTCCTTCATACAAAACTAAACACAATTCTATTAGCAACATTAGTGTAAGCATAACATATAATCAACCTCTTTTTGCTCCAGGTTTCAACTCAAAACCACCACATATATAGCAAATACTACTGTAGCAACTTCCCCAAAAGTTCCATGATCAAAAGAACTCAAAAGAAAGCGATAAAGCGGCAAACACAAATATTGGCAGAAATCTGTCAAAACTGAACAGCTGACAAAGGTCGAATTTTTGAGGGGTTTTCTGTTGCTCAAATCAAAAAGTGTTTAACTAATGAAAGTTTGGATATAACCTGGGGCATATGCACAAGAAATCGCAGGTCCAAAATATATACAGAGAATTTTCACGAATTTTTACGGTGCAGCACCGAAAACAGTTTCAGGACAGCAACATCCCCAAATCTTACCTCACTCAAATTAGAGGTTTCTCTTGGCACAAAAACAAAATAAAAAGGATAAGGAGCGGTTATTACAGTAGTAATAACTTCCAAGACTCAAATAAAAGAAAAAGTACTGAAAATAAAACATTGGGTTATCTCCCAAGAGTGCTTTTCTTTAACGCCTTTGAGCTAGGCGCAGTAATTTGCAAAGATGCTCATGTGGGCGCCATATAAGAGCTTGAGGCAAAGGCGCCATATAGGAACTTAAAGCAATAGAGAGCATCAATGTGAAAGAAATTTATATCTAAACCACTTCCTATGCATAGGAATCTTGTAAGAAAATAAATCAACAAGGCACATAGTAGCAAGCATGGATAGATAAAACAAGTGCCACTTCAAGATTTGCAACATAAAGAGGGGAAACTCAATATTGTTGAGATCCATCAAACCATGTTTCCCTCTCTCATAATAAATTTCAGTAGCATCATGAATAGAACTAACAATATAACTATCACATAAAGCATCTCTATCATGAGCCACATGCATAAAAGAATTAATACTCACCACATGAACAATAGTAGTAGGAGCAAAATCAATAGAATAATTATTCTCATCACCATAATCATCATAAATAGGAGGCATATTGTAATCATAACTAATTTTATCCTCAATAGTAGGTGAACTAAAAATATTATACTCATCATCACAAGCTAGAGAACTACTATGTCGCAAAGCATATTCTTCAAACATATCATCATAAGAAGGAACATCACATAGGGAAGATAAAATATCATCAGAGAAAACTTTCTCCACTAAAGCTGGGGGACTAAAAATATCATGCTTAACAAAACCAGCTTCCCCAAGCTTAGACTTTTCTATAGCATTAGCAATATCGGCGTTCAAAGCATTCATACTAACAACACTATTAGCATGCAAATTAAGCTCCAAAGGTTTTTCAATTTTCTCTTCAAACACTTCATATCCAAACTCAGGAAAAAGACTACAGAACTCTTTGTTTTCCATTAAGCCTAACTAGTGAAAATAAAAACAAGAAACAAAAAGATGTAATTGCAGAATCTAAAGGAAATAACTCCGAGCACTCACATAGGAGGATGCGAGTACCTTTTACCTTACCTCCCCGGCAACGGCGCCAGAAAAGAGCTTGATGTCTACGCACTTCTATTCTTGTAGACACTTGTTGGGCCTCCAACTGCAGAGGTTTGTAGAACAGCAGCAAGTTTCCCATAAGTGGATCACCCAAGGTTTATCGAACTCAGGGAGGTTAGAGGTCAAAGCTATCCCTCTCAAGCAACCCTGCAATTACGATACAGAAAGTCTCTTGTGTCCCCAACACACCCAATACACTTGTCAGATGTATAGTTGCACTAGTTCGGCGAAGAGATAGTGAAATACAAGCGGTATAGATGATTATAAGTAGTAACTGTGGTATGAAATAAATATCGCTGCGAGCAAACATGTAACAAAACAGCAAGTAAACGGTGTGCAATGCTTGGAAACAAGGCCTAGGGATCATACTTTCACTAGTGGACACACTCCCAATAATATAACATGATTGAACAAATAAACAACTTCTCTCCACTATGGTACTCTGAATTACTCTCCTATTGAATAACACTAATCATTGCGTAGTGGCTACAGAAGCACCCCTTAAAGTTCATAAAGTACTTGACAAACACCACTCATAGAGATATCCAAATCAGATCACAATTCAAGATAGAAATCATTGCAACTTAGACCAAGTACTAACACGGTGCACACACTGTCAACATTACACCATGAAAGGAGGAATAGATCACTCAATACTATCATAGTAATAATTACTCTCATAATCCACAAGAGATCACGATCATAGCCTAAACCAAGTACCACCATGATGCACGCACTGTCACCGTTACACCATGGCAGGAGGAATAGATTACTTTAATAACATCACTAGAGTACACTATAATAATTAAGCATAGGAGTAGCATAATATCTGAATAATAACATCTACTTGTTCAATATGATATAAAGCTCACGATCACATAAAGATCGCATCATGGGAGAGAGAGGTGAACCACATAGCTACCGGTAGAGCCCTTAGCCCCGGGGATGAACTACTCCCTCCTCATCATAGGAGACAGCAAGGTTGATGGAGATGGCGGTGAGGTCGATGGAGACGGCGGAGACGGCGATGGAGACCGATGGAGATGGCTCCGGGGGCACTTCCCCGTCCCGGCAGGGTGCCGAAACAGAGACTTCTGTCCCCCGAAATTCGTCGACGGCGGCGGTGGAACTGCGGAACTCTTTCTAGAAAATTGCCGACTCCCTTAGGGTTTTCCGTCCCGAGACTTTATATAGGCGAAGGGGCGATGTCAGAGGGCTGCCAGGGCCTCCTCACACAGGGGTGGCGCGGCTAGGGCCTGGGCCGCGCCAGCCCTATGTGAGGGTGGCCTGTGGTCCCTCTCCTTCCTCTCTTCGGATGTCTGGATGCTCCCGGAAAAAATAAGACTTCTGGAACTTGTTTCGTCCAATTCCGAGAATATTTCCTATGTATCACTTCTGAAACACAAAAACAGCAGAAAACAGGGAACTGGCACTGTGGCACTTGTTAATAGGTTAGTTCCGGAAAATGCATAAAAGTGCCACGAAGTGTAACGAAACATAAGGCAAATGGTGTAAAAACAAGCATGGAGCATCAAAAATTATAGATACGTTGGAGACGTATCACCCATCCGAGGAGAACTCTTGTGAGGATATTAATCCATATATGAGAGAGCTGAAGATGCATCCGAAGGAATTGTCACTCATGGATGGGGAGTTGCAGGTTAAGGATGTCCAGGGCCCTAAGGGAGAAGGGAGTCTTGAAGCCAGGATGGAAGTGCTGGAGCAAGAAGTTTTTAAGTATAAGAAGATGGCAGAACGTGAAGTGGATATCATCCATAGAATTAATCAGGGGCTTGTCACCAAGTACAAGAAAGAGACTACAGAGCTCTGGAGTGACATCCTTTCACTCCATGGGACCGTTAACCAATTACAAGCACAACTCTACGACTTACAAAACCAAAACTGTGAGTATGAAGCTAAGTTTAAACAAATGAGTGCTGCTGCAAGTTTCAGGATATTGGAGACCAAGACATCCTTCTTTGACGGGGAACCACTGCCTTGGAAGTATGATGATGATAAGGACTCACCACCACCGCCAAAGGAGTAATTCATCATCGGTATAGGCATCCCCTTGGCTTGTTCCAAGCTTGGGGGAGTACCACGGTATCACATCATTATCTTTCAGTCATTTACTTTTCAAGTAGAGTCATATCATGAATAGAGAAATTATCCTATAGAATAGTTTGCAATTTGGAAGTATCCTCCCTAGTTGGTTATCTATGTATCCCTTGGTGTGAGTTGCGGTAATGGATTATTAATGAGAAGTTCTATTGTTTACCTTCTTCACAACTTATTTTAGTTTGCAATATCTTTTATATATGATTAGTTTTGTTGATTACTATTGGTATTGATATGTCTCCAATGTATCTATATTTTTTGATGCTCCATGCTTGTTTATACACCATTTGCCTACTGTTTTGTTACACTTAGTGGCACTTTTATGCATTTTTCGGAACTAACCTACTAACAAGTTGCCACAGTGCCAGTTCCCTGTTTTCTGCTATTTTTGTGTTTCAGAAGTGATACACAGGAAATATTCTCGGAATTGGACGAAACAAGTTCCTGAAGTCTTATTTTGTCTGGGAGCTTCCAGAGATCCAAAGGAGCGTAGGAGAGGGGCCACAGGCCGCCCTCACACCTGGCTGGCGCGGCCCAGGCCCTGGCCGCGCCACCATGGTGTGAGGAGGCCTGGGGCCACTCCTGACATCGCCCCTTCGCCTATAAAGACCCCCCGATAGGAAAAACCTAAGTACCCGATCAATTTTCCAGAACACATCGCGATCCGCCGCCGCCGTTGACCCGAAGATCGGGAGGGTCCAGAAGCTCTTCCCGGCACCCTGCCGGAGAGGGGAATCGCCACCGGAGGTCTTCTTGATCGCCATGCTTGCCTCCGGAGCGATGAGTGAGTAGTCTACCTTGGATTATGGGTCCATAACAGTAGCTAGATGGTTGTATCCTCCACCATGTGCTTCATGTTTAGATCTCATGAGCCGCCCTACATGATTGAGATCACCGTTATGTAATTCTACATGTTTGGTTTGTTGGGATCCGATGAATATTGGTGTTATGATTGAGTTGCTATACTGAAATATATCTTATGTTATCTCTATGTTGTTTATGATCTTGCATGCTCTCCATTGTTAGTAGCTATCTTGGCCGAGTAGTTGCTAGTGACTCCAAGAGGGGGTATTTATGCTCGATAGTGGGTTCATGCCTCTATTTAACCTCGGGGAGTGACAGAAACCTCTAAGGTTGTAGATGTGTTGTTGCTACTAGGGAGAAAACAACATTCATATGATCAAGGGCATATGCTTTGTTTACATTACATACTTTGCTTAATGCAATTATCTGTTGTTCGCAACTTAATACTTATGGAGTTCTCGGATTGATTCACCACAAGTGGATTATTAGTCATAGATGCAGTTGGATGGCGGTCTATGTATTTTGTTGTAATGCCCAGAGTAAATCTCATAGTGATCTTCTTGACATATCATGTTTATCTTTATTCTATCAATTGCCCAACTGTAATTTGTTTACCCAGCATGTGTTATTTATCTTATGGAGAGACACCACTAGTGAACTGTGGACCCCGGTCCTATTTCCATCATATTGCTATCACCTGTTTACTTTACTCGCACTGTTTACTTTACTCGCATACTTCTACTGTTTTCCACTCGATACGCTCATAACCTTTGTTTCAAGCAAACCGGTGAGATTGACAACCTCATCGCAAGTTGGGAGCAAAGTACTTGGATGTGTTGTGTGCAGGTTCCGCGTTGCAGCTAGCAAGCAAAGCTTGGACGAGGCGCCATATATAAATTGTCCGAAGCTGTCGCAAACTAGCAAGCATCACCTTCTGTCATAATTGTCTGCTCTTCTCCTGAACGATTAAACCTTGGTTTCTTAACTGAGGGAAAACAAGCTGCTATACTCATCACACCTTCCTCTTGGGGTTCCCAACTGGCCGGTTATTTACTTCATCAAATCGGTAGCATCAAGCTTCTTTTCTGGCGCCGTTGCCGGGGAAGAGTGGAAGACCTCTGCAAGGGGAGTTTTTTGCACACACATCCTTTACTTTGTTATTGTTTTGCTTTACTTTATTTATTTTACCTGCATTGTTTTATATCAAAAAACCAAAAAAAATTAGAATCCTTGGTAGTTGTTTTTACTTGTTTACTTTAGTTTTGCTGAAATAGCCAATCCTGAAAACACCAAGTTGTGTGACTTTACTAGCACGAACAATAGTGATTTTATCTGCACTCCTATTGCACCACCTACTCCTGCTGCAAACTTTTATGAGATTAAGCCTGCTTTGTTGAACCTTGTTATGAAAGAGCAATTTTCTGGTGCTAGTACTGAAGATGCTGCAGCTCATCTCAACAATTTTGTTGAGCTATGTGAGATGCAGAAATATAAGGATGTAGAAAGTGATATTATTAAGCTCAAGTTGTTTCCTTTTTCTTTGAGAGGAAAAGCTAAAGATTGGTTGCTGTCTTTGACTAAGAATAGTATTGATTCATGGGCTAAGTGTAAGGATGCTTTTATTGGTAGATACTATCCTCCTGCTAAGATTATATCTCTGCGTAGCAATATTATGAAGTTTACTCAGTTTGATAATGAACATGTTGCTCAAGCTTGGGAAAGAATGAAATCTATGATAAAGAATTGCCCCACTCATGGACTGACTACTTGGATGATTGTCCAAACTTTTTATGCAGGACTGAATTTTTCTTCGAGGAACCTACTTGATTCAGCTGCTGGAGGCAGTTTTATGTCCCTTACCTTGGGCGCCGCAACAAAGCTACTCGACAACATGATGGTAAATTACTCCGAATGGCACACTGAGAGAGCTCCACAAGGTAAGAAGGTAAATTCTGTTGAGGAAACCTCTTCCTTGAATGATAAGATTGATACCATTATGGCTATGCTTGCTAATGATAGGACTCATGTTGATCCTAATAATGTTCCTTTAGCCTCTCTGGTTGCTCAGGAAGAGCATGTTGATGTGAATTTCATTAGAAACAATAATTTTAACAACAATGCTTATAGGAACAATTTTGCTAGTAACAATTATAGGCCGTATCCTTCTACCAATGGTAATGGTTATGGTAATTCTTATCGTAATTCCTACAACAACACTAGGGCCGCGCCCTCTGAACTTGAAGTGATGCTCAAAGACTTCATGGTAAAACAATCCGCTTTTAACAAGTCTGTTGAGGAAAAGTTAGGCAAAATTGATATTCTTGCTTCTAAAGTTGATAGCCTTGCTCATGATGTTGAAATTCTGAAATTAAAAGTGTTGCCTAATGATGTGAAAGAGAACAATGTTTTTACTACCGCTAATGCTATTCAAGTTGGAATTGATGAAAATATTAGATTGTTAGCGGAATTGCATGCCAGGTGGGAAAGAGAAGATGAGATGGCTAGAGAGATGAAGGTATGTACTATTACTACCTCTGATGATGTTGCTCCTAATGCTAGCAATCCTCTTACTTTGATTGGTGTAGATAAAACTCCCACTCCTTGTGTTAAAAAGCCTAAAACTGCCAAAACTTTTTCTCAAAAGAGTGCTAAAATTTTTCAGAGTGTGGGAGATGATAGCACTATTTCTTTTAATGATTTTGATGTTGATGGCTGCAATATATCTGAAGTTATTTTGTTCTTGCAAAAGCTTGCTTTGACTCCCAATGCTAGTTCTTTAAATGTTGCTTTTACTAAGCATATTACCAATGCTCTCATAAAAATTAGGGATGAAAAGTTGAAGCGAAAAGCTTCTGTTCCCAAGAAGTTAGAAGATGGTTGGGAACCCATCATTGATATGCATGTTAATGGTTTTGATTGCCATGCTTTATGTGATCTAGGTGCTAGTATTTCTATCATGCCTAGAAAGATTTATGACATGCTTGATTTACCACCGCTTGAAAAGTGTTATTATGATGTTACTGTTGCTGATGTTGCTAAGAAGAAACCTTTGGGAAGAATTAATGATGTTCATATTGTGGTTAACAATAACCTTGTTCCCGTTGATTTTCTTGTTATGGACGTTGAATGCCATGCTTCATGTCCTATTATTTTGGGAAGACCCTTTCTTCGAACTGTAGGTGCTATCATTGATATGAGAGAAGGCACCATCAAATATCAATTTCCACTCAAGAAAGGTATGGAACACTTCCCTAGGAAAAGAAAGAAATTACTTTTTGACTCTATTCATAGAGCAAATTATGAGCTTGATACTTCATCACTTGATGTTACTTGATTCGCAATTTTCTGCGCCTAGCTCAAAGGCGTTAAAGAAAAGCACTCTTGGGAGATAACCCAATGTTTCATTTTCAGTACTTTTTCTTTTATTTGAGTCTTGGAAGTAATTACTATTGTAATGACCGCTCCTTATCTTGTTTATTTTGTTTTTGTGCCAAGAGAAGCCTCTAATTCGAGTGAGGTAAAGATTTGGGGATGTTGCTGTCCTAAAACTGTTTTCGGTGCTACACCGTAAAAATTCGTATAAATTCTGTGTATATCTTTTCGACCTGCGATTTCTTGTGCATATGTCCCAGGTTATATCCAAACTTTCGTTAGTTGAACACTTTTTAATTTGAGCAACATAAAACCCCTCAAAAATTTGGCCTTTATCAGCTGTTCTGTTTTGACAGATTTCTGCCAATATTTGTGTTTGTCGCTTATCGCTTTCTTTTGAGTTCTTTTGATCACGGAACTTTTGGGGAAGTTGCTACAGTAGTATTTGCTATATATGTGGTGGTTTTGAGTTGAAACCTGAAGCAAAAAGAGGTTGATTATATATTATGCTACACTAATGTTGCTAATAGAATTGTGTTTAGTTCTGTATGAAGGAAGTTTTCAAGTGTAGGGATTGGAGAATGATGAGATGAGTTGAAGAATGGACAAAAGCTCAAGCTTGGGGATGCCCATGCATCACCCCAAGAAATATCTAAGAAGTACAAGCATCAAAGCTTGGGGATTCCCCCGAGGCACCCCTTCTTCATCGGCAAAAATCAGGTCACCATTCAAGACACTATATTTTTATTGCTTCATGCACTATGTGTTTTTCTTGGAGCGTCAGTTGTTTTAGTTTTCTTAGTTAGTTTAGTTTTGTTTGCTGCAATAAATGGTTGGACCCCAACAAATTTCCTTTGGAGGAGATGTACTCATTTTCATTTGCCAAGAACACTCCGTTTTTCATTCTTACAATTTCACTGGGTGTTCTTCTTTTTCCGCTACTGCTTTTGGTTTTCGTTTTCGCCTTGATTTGCATTCAGGCCTTGTCATATCTTTTCATCAAGGTGTATTTTTGCCTCTGATCTTTATTGGTTTTCATCAAAAGAGGTGTTTATAAAAATTTCAAATGGTGTTGGAAAAGAGAAAAAGCTTTGTGCAAAATAGTGGTACAAGAAGGAGCTTATGTAGACTGCGGCTTAGGCTTTTTCATGTCATGCTTGATGTCTTTTTGATAGTATACTTAGTGGTTTTGCTGTAGCATGACTTGTCTCAAATAACTGAGATTTCTTAATGAGCCTTTGAAAAAATCATGCGTTGTTTTAATTATTTGGAAGCATTATTTTGGTTTTCTCCGTGATGCTTTATTTGGGTTGACTTGGCGCATGCTCACACATGTTAGACTCTTACAAAGTCGCCAATAGCCTCTATGATCATTTAGTTTTTGACTTTTGATGCCATCTTATGCTTCTTTTAATGTCGCTTTGTCACTTTGCATGATTATGGCCATTATTGCTCTCTTAGTTGGTCGCTCCCAGTCTTTTGCTAGCCCTCGCCTTGTACTGAGTATGAGCTCTACTCGTGCATCCAACCCCTAAAAACGAAGTCTTCCAAATTGTCCACCATACATACCTACTAGCAATTTGCTATTCCAAGTAAATTTGACTTGCTTTTATTTTCTCTTCAAATTAAACTCTTACCAGTGTTATGCGAAATTCGGTCAGTAAAGCTCTCACGAACCGAAAGGCACAATTTACTTTTTCCTGTTCTTAAAAATTTGACATTGTGGTCTCTTATGTTGAGTTGTTATGCTTGCAAGTTGTAAGTTGGATTCTAGCCCAACCATGCTGTCATGGGCAAGCTTTCAACATTGCACTTCTTATTTGAGTTGATATCGTGATCTTTTGTTTATGGATGCCCGCGGTGTGAAATGAATTGGGAATCTTGTGGGGATCATGGAGTTTGTATATGTGTTAGAGAAACGCCGGGCCGCTAATCTAAGCCATGCATAATTCATGGTGGAAATTTGCAACATACCCATGGTGAACATTCGATGACGCATCTCACAATAAAAAGCTAAACAAATGGCAAATAAAAGAGATGTCGAGGTGTTCATTGTCTGCTTGTCCTGTCATTTTGATGTGGGCTTGTTCCATGTCATCGGGCACGGAGGTACCCCATTGGCGGTTCTCAATGATATGAATATATTTACAATGACAAGAGCCTTGCTTGGGACTCTAAGTAAAGTAGCATGAGGTTTGGGTACTCGTATTCACGGGACACGAGGTTTTCAACTTATGATTTGTCAAGCATATGCATCATAATTGTTCCCGCATTAACTTTAACCATTCAAGATGCTTACGATAGGGGCAATGAGAGCTCAAAGCCGGTAAGTACCATAATTTTTGAAGGTTATAAAACTTGCAATCACTGCTTCCCTCTGCGAAGGGCCTTTCTTCTACTTTTATGTTGAGTCACCACCTTCTATCTTTATGCACCATTAAGAGAGCATAGTTGTCATTCTTAGTATAATGTGCATTGTCCCAAAGTTTTCATTGATTGATTCATATTGTTGGTTTCACTTGTTCTCAAATTATTTGTATCTAGTTGCCCTCTTAAACTTGAAGGTGTCCTATGCATTTATGTTTTGCTCTCTTTGAAGGATGATGTCTACGCACTTCTATTCTTGTAGACACTTGTTGGGCCTCCAAGTGCAGAGGTTTGTAGAACAGCAGCAAGTTTCCCTTAAGTGGATCACCCAAGGTTTATCAAACTCAGGGAGGTTAGAGGTCAAAGCTATCCCTCTCAAGCAACCCTGCAATTACGATACAGAAAGTCTCTTGTGTCCCCAACACACCCAATACACTTGTCAGAAGTATAGGTGCACTAGTTTGGCGAAGAGATAGTGAAATACAAGTAGTAGTGATGATTATAAGTAGCAAACGTGATGTGAAATAAATATCGTTGCGAGCAAACAAGTAACAAAACAGGAAGTAAACGGTGTGCAAAGCTTAGAAACAAGGCCTAGGGATCATACTTTCACTAGTGGACACACTCCCAACAATATAACATAATTGAACAAATAAACAACTTCTCTTCACTATGGTACTCTGAATTACTCTCCTATTGAATAACACTAATCATTGCGTAGTGGCTACGGAAGCACCCCTTAAAGTTCATCAAGTACTTAACAAACACCACTCATAGAGATATCCAAATCAGATCACAATTCAAGATAGAAATCATTGCAACTTAGACCAAGTACTAACACGGTGCACACACTGTCAACATTACACCATGAAAGGAGGAATAGATCACTCAATACTATCATAGTAATAATTACTCTCATAATCCACAAGAGATCACAATCATAGCCTAAACCAAGTACCACCATGATGCACGCACTGTCACTATAATAATTAAGCATAGGAGTAGCATAATATCTGAATAATAACATCTACTTGTTCAATATGATACAAAGCTCACGATCACATAAAGATCACATCATGGGAGAGAGAGGTGAACCACATAGCTACCGGTAGAGCCCTCAGCCCCGGGGATGAACTACTCCCTCCTCATCATAGGAGACAACAAGGTTGATGGAGATGGCGGTGAGGTCGATGGAGACGGCGAAGACGGCGATGGAGACCGATGGAGATGGCTCCGGGGGCACTTCCCCATCCCGGCAGGGTGCCGAAACAGAGACTTCTGTCCCCCGAAATTCGTCGACGGCGGCGGCGGAGCTGCGGAAATGTTTCTGGAAAATTGCTGACTCCTTTAGGGTTTTCCGTCCCGAGGCTTTATATAGGCGAAGGGGCGTTGTCAGAGGTGGCCCCAGGCCTCCTCACACAGGGGTGGCGCAGCCAGGGCCTGGGCCGCGCCAGCCCTATGTGAGGGTGGCATGTGGCCCCTCTCCTTCCTCTCTTCGGATGTCTGGATGCTCCCGGGAAAAATAAGACTTCAGGATGTGGTTTCGTCCAATTCCGAGAATATTTCCTGTGTATCACTTCTGAAACACAAAAATAGCAGAAAATAGGGAAGTGGCACTGTGGCAACTTGCTAATAGGTTAGTTCCGAAAAATGCATAAGAGTGCCACGAAGTGTAACGAAACAATAGGCAAATGGTGTAAAAACAAGCATGGAGCATCAAAAATTATAGATACGTTGGAGACGTATCAGCATCCCCAAGCTTAACTCCTGCTCGTCCTCGAGTAGGTAAGTGATAACAAAAGAATAATTTTTGAGGTGACATGCACCATCACAATCTTGATCATATATGTAAGCATTGTGAGCTGGGATCATAAGAACATAAAACATGGGCATGAAAGATATAATCTTGACAATATAAACTTAGCAACCATGTTATAACATGAAAATGAACACAAACAAAAGATCATGAAAATGAAACAATGAAAGTCAAACGTGTGTTCAAATCATAAGGAAAAACATACAAATGGTTTTCAGCTTGTCCTTCATGGAGAGCAAAACATAAATGCATAGGACACCTTCAAGTTTAAGAGGGCGACTAGATACAAATAATTTGAGAACAAGTGAAACCAACAATATGAATCAATCAATGAAAACTTTGGGACAATGCACATTATACTCAGAATGACAACTACGCTCTCTTAATGGTGCATAAAGATAGAAGGTGGTGACTCAACATAAAAGTAAAAGAAAGGCCCTTCGCAGAGGGAAGCAGTGATTAAACATGTGCTAGAGCTTTTCATTTGTAAAACAGAGAGATAAAAATTGGTTTTGAGAGGTGGTTGTCTTTGTCAACGACTGGCAATGGGGTTCTTACTATCTTCCATACAAAAATGAAGCAAGTTTTTGAGAGAGAGATTGGCACTTTTGTGCTCTTTTTATAAAGCTTGGCACTTCTTCCCACCTTTTTTCCTTTCACAAACCATGGCTAACCGATTCCACCGGGTGCCCACCAACATTCACATTCCTTCGAGGAGTGCCTTTTTTCTTTCTTTTTTTCTTTTTTTTTTCTTTTTGGAATAAGCAATATGGAAGATAGCAAATCCGACCACTACGTCCCCATGAGCTGAAAACAGTGTCACAAAACAAGAAGTGTTTTGAAGGTTTTTGAAAGGTAGCACATGAAAATTTTACTTTGGAATGGCTTACAAATACCATGCATAGGAATTTATAGTGGACACAATGGCAAACTTGGTTTTTGGGAGTTGGATGCACGAGTAGAGCTCATACTCAGTACAAAATGAGGGCTAGCAAAAGACTGGGAGCGACCAACTAAGAGAGCGATAACGGCCATAATCATGCATAGCGACAAAGCGACATTAAAAGAAGCATAAGATGGCATCAAAAGTCAAAAACTAAATGATCATAAAGGCTATTGGCGACTTTGTAAGCGTCTATCATGTGTGAGCATGCGCCAAGTCAACCCAAATAAAGCATCAAGGAGAAAACCAAATAAATGCTTCCATATAATAAAAACAACGCATGATTTTTTCAGAGTCTCATTAAGCAATCTCAGTTATTTGAGACAAGTCATGCTACAGCAAAACCACTAAGCATACTATCAAAAAGACATCAAGCATGACATGCAAAAGCCTAAGCCGCAGTCTACACAAGCTCCTTCTTGTACCACTTTTTTGCATAAAGCTTTTTCTCTTTTCCAACACCATTTGAAATTTTTTAAGACACCTCTTTTGATGAAAACCAATAAATATCAGAGGCAAAAATACACCTTGATGAAAAGGTATGACAAGGTCTGAACACAAATCAAGGCAAAAATGAAAACCAAAAGCAGTAGCAGAAAAAGAGAACACTCGTTGAAACGATAGGAGTGAAAACTAGAGTGTTCTTGGCAAATGAAAACGAGTACATCTCTTCCAAAAGAAACATGAAGTGATCAAACCATTTATTGCAGCAAACAAAACTAAACTAACTAAGAAAACTAAAACAACTGACGCTCCAAGAAAAACGCATAGTGCATGAAGCAATAAAAATATAGCGTCTTGAAAGGTGACCTGATTTTTGCCGATGAAGAAGGGGTGCCTCGGGGGCATCCCCAAGCTTTGACGCTTGTACTTCTTGGATATTTCTTGGGGTGATGCATGGGCATCCCCAAGCTTGAGCTTTTGTCCATTCTTCAACTCATCTCATCACTCTCCGATCCCTACACTTGAAAACTTCCTTCATACAAAACTAAACACAAATCTATTAGCAACATTAGTGCAAGCATAACACATAATAAACCTCTTTTTGCTTCAGGTTTCAACCCAAAACCACCACATATTAAGTATATACTACTGTAGCAACTTCCCCAAAAGTTCCGTGATCAAAAGAACTCAAAAGCGGCAAAAACGAATAGTGGCAGAAATCTGTCAAAACAGAACAGCTGACAAAGGTCGAATTTTTGAGGGATTTTCTGTTGCTCAAATCAAAAAGTGTTCAACTAACAAAAGTTTGGATACAACCTGGGGCATATGCACAAGAAATCGCACGTCCAAAAAATATACAGAGAATTTTCACGAATTTTTACGGTGCAGCACCAAAAACTGTTTTAGGACAGCAACATCCCCAAATCTTACCTCACTCAAATTAGAGGCTTCTCTTGGCACAAAAACGAAATAAAAAGGATAAGGAGCGGTCATTACAGTAGTAATGACTTCCAAGACTCAAATAAAAGAAAAAGTACTAAAAAATAAACAATGGGTTATCTCCCAAGAGTGCTTTTCTTTAACGCCTTTGAGCTAGGCGCAGTAATTTGCAAAGATGCTCATGTGGGCGCCATATAAGAGCTTGAGGCAAAGACGCCATATAGGAACTTAAAGGAATAGAGAGCATCAAAAAGCAAATGTGAAAGACATTTATATCTGAACCACTTCCTATGCATAGGAATCTTGTAAGAAAATAAATCAACGAGGCACATAGTAGCAAGCATGGATAGATAAAACAAGTGCCACTTCAAGATTTGCAACATAAAGAGGGGAAACTTAATATTGTTGAGATCCATCAAACCATGTTTCCCTCTCTCATAATAACTTTCAGTAGCATCATGAATAGAACTAACAATATAACTATCACATAAAACATCCCTATCATGAGCCACATGCATAAAAGAATTAATAGTCACCACAGGAACAATAGTAGTACGAGCGGATTCAACAGAATAATTATTCTCATCACCATAATCATCATAAATAGGAGGCATATTGTAATCATAACTAGTTTTCTCCTCAAAAGTAGGTGAACTGAAAACATTGTACTCATCATCATAACCATCATAAACTAGAGGTTTAGTATCATCACAAGCTAAAGAACAGCTATTTCGCAAAGCATATTCTTCAAACATATCATCATAAGAAGGAACATCACATATGGGAGATAAAATATTATCAGAACAAAGTTTCTCCACTAAAGCTGGGGAACTAAAAATATCATGCTTAACAAAACCAGCTTCCCCAAGCTTAGACTTTTCTATAGCATTAGTAATAACAGTGTTCAAAGCATTCATACTAACAGCACTATCGGCATGCAAATTAAGCTCCAAAGGTTTTTCAATTTTCTCTTCAAACACTTCATATCTAAACTCAAGAAAAAGACTAAAGAACTCATTATTTTCCATGAAGCCTAACTAGTGAAAATAAAAACAAGAAACAAAAAGATGTAATTGCAGAATCTAAAGGAAATAACTCCGAGCACTCACACGGGAACTAAAAGACTTAGTAGCCAAAGAACGTGAGTACCTTTTTCCTTACCTCCCCGGCAACGGCGCCAGAAAAGAGCTTGATGTCTACGCACTTCTATTCTTGTAGACACTTGTTGGGCCTCCAAGTGCAGAGGTTTGTAGAACAGCAGCAAGTTTCCCTTAAGTGGATCACCCAAGGTTTATCGAACTCAGGGAGCTTAGAGGTCAAAGCTATCCCTCTCAAGCAACCCTGCAATTATGATACAGAAAGTCTCTTGTGTCCCCAACACACCCAATACACTTGTCAGATGTATAGGTGCACTAGTTTGGCAAAGAGATAGTGAAATACAAGTAGTAGTGATGATTATAAGTAGCAAACGTGATGTGAAATAAATATCGCTGCGAGCAAACAAGTAACAATACAGGAAGTAAACGGTGTGCAAAGCTTAGAAACAAGGCCTAGGGATCATACTTTCACTAGTGGACACACTCCCAACAATATAACATAATTGAACAAATAAACAACTTCTCTTCACTATTGTACTCTGAATTACTCTCCTATTGAATAACACTAATCATTGCGTAGTGGCTACGGAAGCACCCCTTAAAGTTCATCAAGTACTTAACAAACACCACTCATAGAGATATCCAAATCAGATCACAATTCAAGATAGAAATCATTGCAACTTAGACCAAGTACTAACACGGTGCACACACTGTCAACATTACACCATGAAAGGAGGAATAGATCACTCAATACTATCATAGTAATAATTACTCTCATAATCCACAAGAGATCACAATCATAGCCTAAACCAAGTACCACCACGATGCACGCGCTGTCACCGTTACACCATGGCAGGAGGAATAGATTACTTTAATAACATCACTAGAGTATACTATAATAATTAAGCATAGGAGTAGCATAATATCTGACTAATAACATCTACTTGTTCAACATGATACAAAGCTCACGATCACATAAAGATCACATCACGGGAGAGAGAGGTGAACCACATAGCTACGGGTAGAGCCCTCAGCCCCGGGGATGAACTACTCCCTCCTCATCATAGGAGACAGCAAGGTTGATGGAGATGGCGGTGAGGTCGATGGAGACGGCGAAGACGGCGATGGAGACCGATGGAGATGGCTCCGGGGGCACTTCCCCGTCCCGGCAGGGTGCCGGAACAGAGACTTCTGTCCCCCGAAATTCGTCGACGGCGGTGGCGGAGCTGCGGAACTATTTCTGGAAAATTGCCGACTCCTTTAGGGTTTTCTGTCCCGAGGCTTTATATAGGCGAAGGGGCGTCGTCAGAGGTGGCCCCAGGCCTCCTCACACAGGGGTGGCGCGGCCAGGGCCTGGGCCGCGCCAGCCCTATGTCAGGGTGGCTTGTGGCCCCTCTCCTTCCTCTATTCGGATGTCTGGATGCTCCTGGGAAAAATAAGACTTCAGGATGTGGTTTCGTCCAATTCCGAGAATATTTCCTGTGTATCACTTCTGAAACACAAAAATAGCAGAAAACAGGGAACTGACACTGTGGCAACTTGTTAATAGGTTAGTTCCGAAAAATGCATAAGAGTGCCACAAAGTGTAACAAAACAATAGGCAAATGGTGTAAAAACAAGCATGGAACATCAAAAATTATAGATACGTTGGAGACGTATCAAAGGACAAGCTGAAAACCATTTGTATGTTTTTCCTTATGATTTGAACACACGGTTGACTTTCATTGTTTCATTTTCATGATCTTTTGTTTGTGTTCATTTGCATGTTTACAACATGGTTGCTAAGCTCTTATTGTCAAGATTATATCTTTCATGCCCATGTTTTAAGTTCTTATGATCCTAGCTTACAAATGCTTACATATATGATCAAGATTGTGTAGGTGCATGTCACCTCAAAAATTATTCTTTGTTATCACTTACCTACTTGAGGACGAGCAGGAGTTAAGCTTGGGGATGCTTGATACGTCTCCAATGTATCTATAATTTTTGATGCTCCATGCTTGTTTATACACCATTTGCCTACTGTTTCGTTACACTTAGTGACACTTTTATGCATTTTCCGGAACTAACCTACTAACTAGTTGCCACAGTGCCAGTTCCCTGTTTTCTGCTGTTTTTGTGTTTCAGAAGTGATACACAGGAAATATTCTCAAAATTGGACGAAACAAGTTCCTAATGTCTTATTTTGTCTGGAAGCTTCCAGAGATCCGAAGGAGAGTAGAAGAGGGGCCACAGGCCGCCCTCACGCCTGGCTGGCGCGGCCTAGGCCCTGGCCGCGCCGCCATGGTGTGAGGAGGCCTGGGGCCACTCCTGACATCGCCCCTTCGCCTATAAAGACCCCCCGACGGGAAAAACCTAAGTACCCGATCAATTTTCCAAAACACATCGCGATCCACCGCCGCCATCGACTCGAAGATCGGGAGGGTCCAGAAGCTCTTCCCGGCACCCTGCCGAAGAGGGGAATCACCACCGGAGGTCTTCTTCATCGCCATGCTTGCCTCTGGAGCGATGAGTGAGTAGTCTACCTTGGACTATGGGTCCATAGCAGTAGCTAGATGGTTGTCTCCTCCACCACGTGCTTCATGTTTAGATCTCATGAGCTGCCCTACATGATTGAGATCATCGTTATGTAATTCTACATGTTTGGTTTGTTGGGATCCGATGAATATTGGTGTTATGATTGAGTTGCTATACTGAAATATATCTTATGTTATCTCTATGTTGTTTATGATCTTGCATGCTCTCTGTTGTTAGTAGCTATCTTGGCCGAGTAGTTGCTAGTGACTCCAAGAGTGGGTATTTATGCTCGATAGTGGGTTCATGCCTCTATTTAACCTGGGGGAGTGACAGAAACCTCTAAGGTTGTAGATGTGCTGTTGCTACTAGGGAGAAAACAACATTCATATGCTCAAGGGCATATGCTTTGTTTACATTACACAGTTTGCTTAATGCAATTATCTGTTGTTCGCAACTTAATACTTGTGGAGTTCTCGGATTGATTCGCCACAAGTGGATTATTAGTCATAGATGCAGTTGGATGGCGGTCTATGTATTTTGTTGTAATGCCCAGAGTAAATCTCATAGTGATCTTCTTGACATATCACATTTATCTTTATTCTATTAATTGCCCAACTGTAATTTGTTTACCCAGCATGTGTTATTTATCTTATGGAGAGACACCACTAGTGAACTATGGACTCCGGTCCTATTTCCATCATATTGCTATTACCTGTTTACTTTACTCGCACTATTTACTTTACTCGCATACTTCTACCGTTTTCCACTCGATACGCTCATAACCTTTGTTTCAAGCAAACCGGTGAGATTGACAACCTCATCGCAAGTTGGGAGCAAAGTACTTGGCTGTGTTGTGTGCAGGTTCCGCGTTGCAGCTAGCAAGCAAAGCTTGGACGAGGCGCCATATATAAATTATCCGAAGCTATCGCAAACTAGCAAGCATCACCTTCAGTCGTAATTGTCTGCTCTTCTCCTGAACGATTAAACCTTGGTTTCTTAACTGAGGGAAAACAAGCTGCTATACTCATCACACCTTCCTCTTGGGGTTCCCAACTGGCCGGTTATTTACTTCATCAAATTGGTAGCATCAGGTATCACTTTGGGAGCATGAGTAAATTTAGTTGGTTTTGGCAAACTTAGTGACAAGGGTATAGTTAATAGAGCCTGTTAGTTGAGTACCCCTAAGGCTCGTATAGCTAGGCCCAATTGTAATGATAGTCGAATACGAGTTCCTATCGTATGTCGATATTGTAATCTGTATCGGACCCTACCCGATCCTCGAGACCTGGCCACCTATATAAAGGGGCCAGGAGGGGATGGTGTAGGCCAGATTGAAAACAAGCCAGGTTAAACACCCAAGTTTACTTTCGACGCATACCTATTTCGACTAACTTTACCTTCGAGTTCATCCGACACCCTATCTCCCCGATCCTAAGTCCTTCATCTAGGACATTTGTCGAGTTAACCCTCGTCAATTGGCGCCGACCGTGGGGACCTAGGCGTTGGAATCATGAATTCGACGGCTTTTTCGCTTTTAGCTAACAGCAGTTCGGAACTCGACGGAAATCAAGAGATGGAGTTAACTATTGGAAGTTTGAGCATCATTATCGGGCCATCGGGTTCATCCCGCCTCTCGGATTCGACGAAACCAGATCCGTCGGCAAACAAGCCCAAAACAGAGGAAACGTTGGAATCATCAGAAGACTCTTCCAGCGAGGTAAACTCGCCGGTCAGCTTCGAAAAAGCACCAATCACAGAAGGCGACAAAATTCGGGAAAATTTCAACTCAAAAGAAAGAGCGTGCCAGACGCACAACAACGCAAAGGACTCCACCGGGGGAAGCAGCGGCGTCTCCAAAGTACATCAGTTATGCGTTATTATCACTGAAGCAAAAGAAGAAAACAACAGCGAAGGAAGTAAAAAGGTCGACAAGCAAGTCGACAAAATGAAAGAACACAACAAAAAGGAAAAGGAGAAAGTCCACGTTTCGGCTGGCGAATGGAGAATGATCAAATCAGCTATCAATCATGGTACAGAAGTACCCGAAGGATAGAGAAGAGAAGTTCTAATGGGCTATCAGTATGCATTATACCAACACAGGAAGAAACTGAGGGAGGAAAGAGACATGGTTTTTCAAGACAATAACAGTGTATCAAGGGAGGAGTACTGGGAAGACTATAATGAAGATTCAGAGTACAACAGAGAAAGGCACGGAGACCCAAAGCACAATAGAGGGGTGACAGCGCGCAGCAAAGAAGAAAGGTACTCAAGGAGCCCTACCCCACAGTCAGAAGAGGAGGAAGACGACTTCATACAAGAAATGCCAGAAGCAGCATTGGTAGCAGCACAAGAGTATTTACTAACTACAAGGCCAGAACCTGGGGACCCGCGAGAAGATATGCACCAAGCCGCGATATGAAGTCTTGGAATAGTGGAAAGCAAGATCAGGGAAAAAGGCCCAGAGACAAAGTCGACAAGCTGCAAGGAAAAGGAGAAGTTCAGATACAACTTCGCAGATAATGAATACAGCGAGTCATTAGAAGAGGAAAGGCGACAGAAGAGGAAAGAGGACGCAAGAAATATAATAGCGCAAGCTCGAGTAAACAAATCACGTCATGCTTGGAGGGAAGAAAATTATGAAGACGACGATAAAGAGATGGGTGCGTTATGCTTTACCCGCAGGGTTTGCAAAACGCGGGTACCCAAAGGATTCAAACTCCCACACGACCAGCATAAGTATGACGGATCACAAGAGCCTACCCTATGGTTATCAGACTATCTGCAGGCAGTACAGATATTGGGGGGAACAAAGGCGACTGCAATGCAAAGTTTGCAGCTACACCTCACCGGCGCAGCACGGTCCTGGTTGAATACCCTACCCAACGAATCCATCGGAAGTTGGGGGGAACTCGAAAGTTAATTCGCAAGAAATTTTTGTTCAACATACAAGCGCCCAGCATCACTGGAGGAAGTTAAGGCGTGCGTGCAGAGGAAAGGCGAAACTCTACGTTCTTTTATACAACGCTGGAGTATAATCAAAAACTCAGCAGAGGACGTCTCCGACGAACGAGCAATAGACGCCTTCACAGCCGGACTTCGTCGCTCAGATCTCGTGGAGGAAATAGGAAGAACAAGACCTACGACAGTAGCCAAATTAATGGAACAAGCCAACAAATTCGCTGATGGAGATGACGCATATAACAACAAAAGAGGACGTTCACCAGAAGTCAATAGAATAAGTAGACAGAGGAGACAACACCACAGCAGGGGTAACCAAGAAAGGCGAAGTCAGGTAGCCGCGGGCTACGTAGTAGAAGAAGAGGAAGGATATGAAAATAGGAGGTTTCAAGCAAAAGGAGTAGAAAAATCGAGATACTCCGGTCCTTCGGCCGAGGATATGCTACACGGACCTTGTCGAATCCACTACGCATATCTCGACGGGAAAAGAGTCTCAAATCACCAGATGAAGGATTGTAGAACATTCCTAAGGCTGCAAAGCGCCATGGGCTCAAGCCAAGGAGGGAGGCAAGGAGAAAAACACAGAAGTCAAGGATATCAAATGCAAAGGCTAGCAAGGCACCTAGAGTCAAAAGTTTACATATCAGCCATGATTCAACCGGTGCCCAAGTCAAAGAAAGAGCGAAAGAGCATATCCAAGCAAGTAAACCTAGCAATATCGTCACCACCAGCTACCACAGAGTACCTACGGTGGTCAGATCAACCAGTTAAGTTCAGTAGAGCAGACCACCCGAGAAAAGTTCCCAGGCCAGGCCACTCGCCTATGGTTTTAAAGGCGCAAATAGGAGGATACGACATCGGAAGAGTATTCATGGATGCAGGGAGTGGCATAAACTTAATATATGCTAGAACCTTAAAGGCAATGTGCATCTCGCTGTCGAGTCTGAATCCAATAGATTGCTCCTTCCACGGAATAGTACCGGGAGCCGCAAACTACCCTTTGGGAAGAATAGAACTCGACGTCTGCTTTGGCATTAGCGACAACTACCGAAGAGAGAAGCTAGAATTTGAAGTTATGGACTGGCCGTCACAATACCATGCAATCCTGAGGCGCCCAGCATTTGCAAAATTCATGGCAGTACCACACTACGCGTATCTTACGCTAAAAATTCCAGGACCCAAAGGAACAATTACAGTACAAGGGAGCTTTGAAGTAGCCAACACATGTGACAGGGAATTCAATAGGATGGCGCAAACCTTCGGCATGACAGCGGAATATGAGAGGTTAAAAGGAGAAACAGATCATAATGTGCTACCCGACGTTGGACGATCCCTGCCAGATCAGGCTTTCGACACAACTCAGGAGTCGAAGAAAATCCAGGTCCACCCAACAAACCCAAACAAGACAACATCAATTACGGTGAACTTGGATCCCGCATAGGAAGGCGCGCTCGTCGAGTTCCTCCGTGAGCGCTGGGAAATCTTCACCTGGTGTCCATCGGACATGCCAGGGGTTCCCAGGGAACTCGTTGAGCACGCATTAAATGTAGATCCCAAGGCAAAGCTAGTCAAGCAACCATTGAGACGATTTGATGAACCTAAAAGGAAGGCGATAGCATCAGAATTGCACAGGCTAGAAAATGCCGGATTTATCAGAGAAATCAAAACTTCGAGTTCGGTATCGAACCCAGTCATAGTACCCAAGAAGAACACAGACGTACAAAGAGTATGTGTCGACTACACATCTCTCAATAAGCACTGTCCAAAGGATCCCTTCCCTCTACCCCGCATCGATCAGATAATCGATTCAACAGCGGGATGCGCCAGGCTTTCCTTTTTGGACGCGTATTCTGGTTACAATCAGATCAAATTGAAGAAAGAAGACGAAGAAAAGACGGCCTTCATCACACCTTACGGAGTGTTTTGCTACCAAGTAATGCCGTTCGGCCTTAAAAATGCAGGAGCAACTTATCAGCGGATGATACAAAACTGCCTCGGAAGCCAAATAGGATGCAACATCCAAGTCTACATTGATGATGTAGTCATCACCACAAGAGAGGAGAAATCTTTAATCAGCGACTTGGCAGAAACCTTCGACAACCTGAGCAGGTACAAGCTTAAGCTTAACCCGACAAAGTGTTCCTTCGGCGTATCAGCAGGACAACTTTTGGGGTTCTTGGTATCAGCACGAGGAATAGAGGCAAACCCAGAGAAAATTCAAGCAATCTTAACAATGGGGAAACCCACGAAACTACATGACGTACAGAAACTCGCAGGACGCGTCGCGGCACTAAGTCGCTTCGTTGCTCCACTAGGGGATAAGGCGCTTCCTTTTTATGCACTTATGAAGAAGTCAAATGATAAATTTGAATGGACAAAAGAAGCAGACGCAGCGTTTGCAGAGTTGAAAAAAGTGCTTTCCACACCACCAGTGCTGGTCGCAGCAAAAGAAAAAGAACCACTACTATTGTACATTGATACGTCTCAAACGTATCTATAATTTTTGATGCTCCATGCTTATTTTTACACTATTTGCCTATTGTTTCGTTACACTTAGTGGCATTTTTATGCATTTTCCGGAACTAACCTATTAACGAAGTGCCACAGTGCCAGTTTCCTGTTTTCTGCTGTTTTTGTGTTTCAGAAGTGATACACAGGAAATATTCTCGGAATTGGACGAAACAAGTTCCTGAAGTCTTATTTTACCCGGAAGCTTCCAGAGATCCGAAGGAGAGTAGGAGGCGAGGGACCAGGGGCCCACACGCATAGGTGGCGCGGCCAGCCCCTGGCCCGCGCCACCCCCGTGTGTGGCCGCCTGGCCCCTCCTCTGACGACGCCCCTTCGCCTATAAAGACCCCCCGACGAGAAAAACCTAAGTACCCGATCAGATTTCTAGAACACATCGCGATCCGCCGCCGCCGTCGACCTGAAGATCGGGAGGGTCCAGAAGCTCTTCCCGGCACCCTGCCGGAGAGGGGAATCGCCACCGGAGGTCTTCTTCATCGCCATGCTTGCCTCCGGAGCGATGAGTGAGTAGTCTACCTTGGACTATGGGTCCATAGCAGTAGCTAGATGGTTGTCTTCTCCACCATGTGCTTCATGTTTAGATCTCATGAGTTGTCGTACATGATTGAGATCACCATTATGTAATTCTACATGTTTGGTTTGTTGGGATCCGATGAATATTGGTGTTTATGATTAAGTTGTTGTACTGAATTATATCTTTTGTTATCTCTATGTTGTTTATGATCTTGCATGCTCTCCGTTGTTAGTAGCTATCTTGGCCGAGTAGTTGCTAGTGACTCCAAGAGGGGGTATTTATGCTCGATAGTGGGTTCATGCCTCTATTTCATCTGGGGCAGTGACAGAAACCTCTAAGGTGGTAGATGTGCTGTTGCTACTAGGGAGAAAACAACTTTCATATGCTCAAGGGCATATGCTTTGTTTACATTACACACTTTGCTTAATGCAATTATCTGTTGTTCGCAACTTAATACTTCTAGGGTGTTCGGATTGATATCCCCGGGGGTGGATTATTAGTCATAGATGCAGTTGGATGGCGGTCTATGTATTTTGTTGTAATGCCCAGAGTAAATCTCATAGTGATCTTCTTGACATATCACGTTATCTTTATTCTATCAATTGCCCAACTGTAATTTGTTTACCCATCATGTGCTATTTTATCTATGGAGAGACACCACTAGTGAACTGTGGATCCCGGTCCTATTTCCATCATATTGTTATCACCTATTTACTTTACTCGTTATGTTTACTTTACTCGCATACTTTTACTGTTTTCCACTCGATACACTCATAACCTTTGTTTCAAGCAAACCGGTGAGATTGACAACCTCATCGTAAGTTGGGAGCAAAGTATTTGTTTGTGTGTATGCAGGTTCCACGTTACATCTAGCAAGCAAAGCTTGGACGAGGCGCCATATATAAATTGTCCGCTGCTGTCGCAAACTAGCAAGCATCACCCTCAGTCGTCATTGTCTCTCCTCTCCTGACCGATATTAAACCTTGGTTTCTAACTGAGGGAAAACTAGCTGCTATACTCATCATACCTTCCTCTTGGGGTTCCCAACGGGCTGGTTATTCACCACGCACAAGGACCGTCTGCTTCCACGTTAATCACACGCCATCAACCGGTAGCAGCTCCTTTTCTGGCGCCGTTGCCAGGGAGGAAGAGAAGTCTTCTGCGAGGGGAGTTCTTCGCACACACATTCTTTACTTTGTTTTATTGTTTTGCTTTACTTTATTTATTTTACCTGCATCGTTTATATCAAAAACCCAAAAAAATTAGAATCCTTGGTAGTTGTTTTTACTTGTTTACTTTCATTTTGCTGAAATGGCCAATCCTGAAAACACCAAGTTGTGTGACTTCACTAGCACGAACAATAGTGATTTTATCTGCACTCCTATTGCACCACCTGCTACTGCTGCAAACTTTTATGAGATTAATCATGCTTTATTGAACCTTGTTATGAAAGAGCAATTTTCTGGTGCTAGTACTGAAGATGCTGCAGCTCATCTCAACAATTTTGTTGAGCTATGTGAGATGCAGAAATATAAGGATGTTGATAGTGATATTATTAAGCTCAAGTTGTTTCCTTTTTCTTTGAGAGGAAAAGCTAAAGATTGGTTGCTGTCTTTGACTAAGAATAGTATTGATTCATGGGCTAAGTGTAAGGATGCTTTTATTGGTAGATACTATCCTCCTGCTAAGATTATAGCTTTGCGTAGCAATATTATGAAGTTTACTCAGTTTGATAATGAACAAGTTGCTCAAGCTTGGGAAAGAATGAAATCTATGATCAAGAATTGCCCCACTCATGGACTGACTACTTGGATGATTATCCAAACTTTTTATGCAGGACTGAACTTTTCTTCAAGGAATCTACTTGATTCAGCTGCTGGAGGCTCTTTTATGTCCCTTACCTTGGGCGCCGCATCAAAGCTACTCGACAACATGATGGTAAATTATTCTGAATGGCACACCGAGAGAGCTCCACAAGGTAAGAAGGTAAATTCTGTTGAGGAAACCTCTTCCTTAAATGATAAGATTGATACCATTATGGCTATGCTTGCTAATGATAGGACTCATGTTGATCCTAATAATGTTCCTTTGGCCTCTCTGGTTGCTCAAGAAGAGCAAGTTGATGTGAATTTCATTAGAAACAATAATTTTAACAACAATGCTTATAGGAACAATTTTGCTAGTAACAATTATAGGCCGTATCCTTCTACCAATGGTAATGGTTATGGTAACTCTTATGGTAATTCCTACAACAACACTAGGGCCGCGCCCTCCGAGCTTGAGGTAATGCTCAAGGACTTCATCGGTAAGCAAACTGCTTTTAACAAGTCTGTTGAGGAAAAGTTAGACAAAATTGATATTCTTGCTTCTAAAGTTGATAGCCTTGCTCATGATGTTGAACTTCTGAAATTAAAAGTGTTGCCTAATGATGTGAAAGAGAACAATGTTTTTGCTACCGCTAATGCTATCCAAGTTGGAATTGATGAAAATATTAGATTGTTAGCGGAATTGCATGCCAGGTGGGAAAGAAAAGATGAGATGGCTAGAGAGATGAAGGTATGTACCATTACTACCTCTAATGATGTTGCTCCTACTGATAACAATCCTCTTACTTTGGTTGGTGTAGATAAAACTCCCACTCCTTGTGTTAAAAAGCCTAAAACTGCCAAAACTTTTTCTCAAAAGAGTGCTGAAATTTTTCAGAGTGTGGGAGATGATAGCTCTATATCTTTTAATAATTTTTATGTTGATGGCTGCAATATATCTGAAGTTATTTTGTTCTTGCAAAAGCTTGCTTTGACTCCCAATGCTAGTTCTTTAAATGTTGCTTTTACTAAGCATATTACCAATGCTCTCATAAAAATTAGGGATGAAAAGTTGAAGCAAAAAGCTTCTGTTCCCAAGAAGTTAGAAGATGGTTGGGAACCCATCATTGATATGCATGTTAATGGTTTTGATTGCCATGCTTTATGTGATCTAGGTGCTAGTATTTCTATCATGCCTAGAAAGATTTATGACATGCTTGATTTACCACCGCTTGAAAAGTGTTATTATGATGTTCCTGTTGCTGATGTTGCTAAGAAGAAACCTTTGGGAAGAATTAATGATGTTCATATTGTGGTTAACAATAACCTTGTTCCCGTTGATTTTCTTGTTATGGACGTTGAATGCCATGCTTCATGTCCTATTATTTTGGGAAGACCCTTTCTTCGAACTGTAGGTGCTATCATTGATATGAGAGAAGGCACCATCAAATATCAATTTCCACTCAAGAAAGGTATGGAAAACTTCCCTAGGAAAAGAAAGAAATTACTTTTTTACTCTATTCTTAGAGCAAATTATGAGCTTGATGCTTCATCTCTTGATATTACTTGATTCGCAATTTTCTGCGCCTAGCTCAAAGGCGTTAAAGAAAAGCACTCTTGGGAGATAACCCAATGTTTTCTTTTCAGTACTTTTTATTTTATTTGAGTCTTGGAAGTCATTACTATAGTAATGACCGCTCCTTATCTTGTTTATTTCGTTTTTGTGCCAAGAGAAGCCTCTAATTTGAGTAAGGTAAAGATTTGGGGATGTTGCTGTCCTGAAACTGTTTTCAGTGCTGCACCGTAAAAATTCGTGAAAATTCTCTGTTTATCTTTTCGACCTGCGATTTCTTGTGCATATGCCCCAGGTTATATCCAAACTTTTCTTAGTTGAACACTTTTTGATTTGAGCAACAGAAAATCCCTCAAAAATTCTACCTTTGTCAGCTGTTCAGTTTTGACAGATTTCTGCCAATATTTGTGTTTGCCACTTTATCGCTTTCTTTTGAGTTCTTTTGATCATGGAACTTTTGGGGAGGTTGCTGCAGTAGTATATGCTATATATGTGGTGGTTTTGAGTTGAAACCTGAAGCAAATAGAGGATTGATTATATGTTATGCTTGCACTATGTTGCTAATAGATTTGTGTTTAGTTTTGTATGAAGGAAGTTTTCAAGTGTAGGGATTGGAGAATGATGAGATGAGTTGAAGAATGGACAAAAGCTCAAGCTTGGGGATGCCCATGCATCACCCCAAGAAATATCCAAGAAGTACAAGCGTCAAAGCTTGGGGATGCCCCCGAGGCACCCCTTCTTCATCGGCAAAAATCAGGTCACCTTTCAAAACACTATATTTTTATTGCTTCATGCACTATATGTTTTTCTTGGAGCGTCAGTTGTTTTAGTTTTCTTAGTTGGTTTAGTTCGTTTATTTGCTGCAATAAATGGTTGGACCCCAACAAATTTCTTTTGGAGATGTACTCGTTTTCATTTGCAAAGAACGCTCAGTTTTTTTCACTATTATCGTTCATCGATGCGTTCTTCTTTTTCTGCTACTGCTTTTGGTTTTCATTTTCGCCTTGACTTGCATTCAGACCTTGTCATATCTTTTCATCAAGGTGTATTGTTGCCTCTGATCTTTATTGGTTTTCATCAAAAGAGGTGTGTTTAAAAATTTCAAATGGTGTTGGAAAAGAGAAAAAGCTTTGTGCAAAATAGTGGTACAAGAAGGAGCTTGTGTAGACTGCGGCTTAGGCTTTTTCATGTCATGCTTAATGTCTTTTTGATAGTATGCTTAGTGGTTTTGCTATAGCATGACTTGTCTCAAATAACTGAGATTGCTTAATGAGCCTTTGAAAAAATTCATGCGTTTGATTTTATTGTATGGAAGCATTATTTTGGTTTTCTCCTTGATGCTTTATTTGGGTTGACTTGGCGCATGCTCACACATGTTAGACTCTTACAAAGTCACCAATAGCCTTCATGATCATTTAGTTTTTGACTTTTGATGCCATCGTATGCTTCTTTTAATGTCGCTTTGTCGCTTTGCATGATTATGGCCATTATTGCTCTCTTAGTTGGTCGCTCCCAGTCTTTTGCTAGCCCTCGCCTTGTACTGAGTATGAGCTCTACTCGTGCATCCAACTCCTAAAAGCAAAAGTTTTCCAAAGTGTCCACCATACATACCTACTAGCAATTTGCTATTCCAAGTAAATTTGACTTGCTTTTATTTTCTCTTCAAATTAAACTCTTACCAGTGTTATGCGAAATTCGGTCAGTAAAGCTCTCACCAACCGGAAGGCACACTTAACTTTTTCCTGTTCTTAAAAATTTGACATTGTGGTCTCTTATGTTGAGTTGTTATGCTTGCAAGTTGTAAGTTGGATTCTAGCCCATCCATGCTGTCATGGGGCAAGCTTTCAACATTGCACTTGTTATTTGAGTTGATATCGTGATCTTTTGTCTATGGATGCCCGCGGTGTGAAATGAATTGGGAATCTTGTGGGGATCATGGAGTTTGTATATGTGTTAGGGAAACGCCGGGCTGCCAATCTAAGCCATGCATAATTCATGGTGGAAATTTGCAGCATACCCATAGTGGACATTCGACGACGCATCTCAAAATAAAAAGCTATACAAATGGTAAATAAAAGAGATGTCAAGGTGTTCATTGTCTGCTTGTCCTGTCAATTTGATGTGGGCTTGTTCCATGTCATCGGGCACGGAGGTACCCCGTTGGCGGTTCTCGATGATACGTGTATACTTACAATGACAAGAGCTTGCTTGGGACTCTAAGTAAAGTAGCATGAGGTTTGAGTACTCATATTCACGGGATACAAGGTTTTCAACTTATGATTTGTCAAGCATATGCAGCATAAGTGTTCTCGCATTAACTTTAATCATTCAAGATGCTTATGATGGGGGCAATGAGAGCTCAAAGCCGGTAAGTACCATAATTTTTGAAGGTTTATAAAACTTGCAATCGCTGCTTCCCTTCGCGAAGGGCCTTTCTTTTACTTTTATGTTGAGTCACCACCTTCTATCTTTATGCACCATTAAGAGAGCATAGTTTTCATTCTTAGTATAATGTGCATTGTCCTAAAGTTTTAATTGATTGATTCATATTGTTGGTTTCACTTGTTCTTAAATTATTTGTATCTAGTCGCCCTCTTAAACTTGAAGGTGTCCTATGCATTTATGTTTTGCTCTCCATGAAAGACAAGCTGAAAACCATTTGTATGTTTTTCCTTATGATTTGAACACACGTTTGACTTTCATTGTTTCATTATCATGATCTTTTGTTTGTGTTCATTTGCATGTTTACAACATGGTTGCTAAGTTCTTATTGTCATGATTATATCTTCATGCCCATGTTTTAAGTTATATTGATCCCAGCTCACCAATGCTTACATATATGATCAAGATTGTGTAGGTGCATGTCACCTCAAAAATTATTCTTTTGTTATCACTTACCTACTCGAGGATGAGCAGGAGTTAAGCTTGGGGATGCTTGATACGTCTCAAACGTATCTATAATTTTTGATGCTCCATGCTTGTTTTTACACCATTTGCCTATTGTTTCGTTACACTTAGTGGCATTTTTATGCATTTTCTGGAACTAACCTATTAACGAAGTGCCACAGTGCCAGTTTCCTGTTTTCTGCTGTTTTTGTGTTTCAGAAGTGATACACAGGAAATATTCTCGGAATTGGACGAAACAAGTTCCTGAAGTCTTATTTTACCCGGAAGCTTCCAAAGATCCGAAGGAGAGTAGGAGGCGAGGGACTAGGGGCCCACACGCACTGGTGGCGCGGCCAGCCCCTGGCCCGCGCCACCCCCGTGTGTGGCCACCTGGCCCCTCCTCTGATGACGCCCCTTCGCCTATAAAGACCCCCCGACGAGAAAAACCTAAGTACCCGATCAGATTTCCAGAACACATCGCGATCCGCCGCCGCTGTCGACCCGAAGATCGGGAGGGTCCAGAAGCTCTTCCCGGCACCCTGCCGGAGAGGGGAATCGCCACCGAAGGTCTTCTTCATCGCCATGCTTGCCTCCGGAGCGATGAGTGAGTAGTCTACCTTGGACTATGGGTCCATAGCAGTAGCTAGATGGTTGTCTTCTCCACCATGTGCTTCATGTTTAGATCTCATGAGCTGCCGTACATGATTGAGATCACTGTTATGTAATTCTACATGTTTGGTTTGTTGGGATCCGATGAATATTGGTGTTTATGATTAAGTTGCTGTACTGAATTATATATTTTGTTATCTCTATGTTGTTTATGATCTTGCATGCTCTCCGTTGTTAGTAGCTATCTTGGCCGAGTAGTTGCTAGTGACTCCAAGAGGGGGTATTTATGCTCGATAGTGGGTTCATGCCTCTATTTCACCTGGGGGAGTGACAGAAACCTCTAAGGTGGTAGATGTGCTGTTGCTACTAGGGAGAAAACAACATTCATATGCTCAAGGGCATATGCTTTGTTTACATTACACACTTTGCTTAATGCAATTATCTGTTGTTCGCAACTTAATACTTCTAGGGTGTTCGGATTGATATCCCCGGGGGTGGATTATTAGTCATAGATGCAGTTGGATGGCGGTCTATGTATTTTGTTGTAATGCCCAGAGTAAATCTCATAGTGATCTTCTTGACATATCACGTTATCTTTATTCTATCAATTGCCCAACTGTAATTTGTTTACCCAGCATGTGCTATTTTATCTATGGAGAGACACCACTAGTGAACTGTGGATCCTGGTCCTATTTCCATCATATTGTTATCACCTGTTTACTTTACTCGTACTGTTTACTTTACTCGCATACTTTTACTGTTTTCCACTCGATACACTCATAACCTTTGTTTCAAGCAAACCGGTGAGATTGACAACCTCATCGTAAGTTGGGAGCAAAGTATTTGTTTGTGTGTGTGCAGGTTCCACGTTACAGCTAGCAAGCAAAGCTTGGACGAGGCGCCATATATAAATTGTCCGCTGCTGTCGCAAACTAGCAAGCATCACCTTTAGTCGTCATTGTCTCTCCTCTCCTGACCGATATTAAACCTTGGTTTCTAACTGAGGGAAAACTAGCTGCTATACTCATCATACCTTCCTCTTGGGGTTCCCAATGGGCTGGTTATTCACCACGCACAAGGACCGTCTGCTTCCACGTCAATCACACGCCATCAACCGGTAGCATACATCGCCGCAACCCATCAGGTGGTGAGTACAGTATTAGTAGTCGAAAGAAGCGAAGAAGGGAAAGCGCACGGCATCCAGAGGCCGGTATATTTCATCAGTGAAGTATTATCTCCGACAAAACAGAGGTACCCGCATTATCAGAAGCTTGCATATAGTGTTTTCACAACTGCACGAAAACTGCGACAGTACTTTGCGGTCCACCCAATTATAGTGGTCAATGAAGCGCCACTATCGAACATATTGAACAATCCTTTAGCAACAGGACGTGTCTCTTTGTGGGGAATCGAGTTATCTCCCATGGACATCACGTACGAAAAAAGGAAGGCGATTAAGTCGCAAGTCTTGCCAGATTTTACGGCAGAGTGGCTGGAGCTGCAGAGCACGGGACCACCAGACTTATCCAGTGTTTGGACAATGTACTTCGACGGTTCTAAAAGACTCCAAGGCGCAGGCGCAGGAGTGGTCTTGATATCGCCCCACGGCGACAAATTGAAGTATGTCTTAAGGATGAGCTTTCCACAGGCTTCTAATAACGAAGCAGAATACGAGGCTTTGTTGCACGGAATGAAGATGGCTAAAGCATGTGGAGCAACTCGACTAAAAATATTTGGGGATTCAAACCTTGTTGTCCAGCAAGTTATGAATAGATGCGACACAATCAATGATAACATGATGGCCTACAAGAACTTGTATCATTATCTCAAAGGAACATTCGATGGATGCGAAGTCTCGCATATCAGTAGAAACAACAATGAAGAAGCCGACACCTTAGCAAATATCGGGTCCCAGTGTTTACCCGTGCCATCTGGAGTATTCTGGGAGGAAATAGTGGAAAGGTCAATAAAAAGTGTCAAAAGTTCGACTACTGCAGCAGTCTCGGGGGCTGCGTCAGAACCAGAGGAGGTCATGATGATAGAAGAAACTTGGATGCAGCCATATCTTGCATACATGATAAATAAACAATTACCAGAAGATGCAGTGGAAGCCAAGAGGATAACTCGACGATCGAAAGCGTTCGTCGTGTTGCAGGGGAAATTATACAAGAAGAGTATTACCGGCGTTTTGCAGCGTTGTGTAACGCTCCAGGAAGGACAAACAATACTAAAAGATATACACGGCGGAGTGTGCGGCCATCATGCTAGCAGCAGAGCAATAGCAGCAAAAGCTTTCCGAGCAGGATTTTATTGGCTAACAGCCATCGAAGACGCGAAAGATATAGTTCGCAAGTGCGAGGCATGTCAAAGATTTGCATCTAGGCCGCATGCACCAGCAGCAGAGCTACAAACAATACCATTGTCCTGGCCCTTTGCGCAATGGGGCCTCGACATGGTGGGAAAGTTGCACAAATCCTGGCCAGGAGGGCATGTTTACATACTAGTGGCAGTCGATAAATTTACAAAGTGGGTGGAAGCGGCCCCGGTAACAACTCAAGACTCGACAGCAGCAATCAACTTCATCAAGTCGATAGTATTCCGTTTTGGTGTACCGTATAGCATCATCACAGACAACGGGACAAACTTCACTTCAAAGGAATTCAAGAATTATTGCAAAGGACTAGGGATCAAGCTCAAATTCGCTTCTGTGGCACACCCGAAGACAAATGGGCAAGTCGAAAAAGCCAATGGCCTAATATGTAGTGGGATAAAAAAGAGGCTCTTAGCACCTCTCGAGAAAGCCAAGAGCGCTTGGGTAGAAGAATTGCCCTCCGTTCTTTGGAGCTTAAGAACTACGCCTAACGCAGCAACTCAAGAAACTCCTTTCTTCCTGGTCCATGGCGCAGAAGCCGTGCTTCCAGTCGAAGTTACACACGAGGCCCCAAGAGTGACGGCATACGATGACACAACATCAACAGAAGCATTGCAAAATGATGTCGATGCGCTAGATGAAGCAAGAGATAAGGCCTTGGAAAGAGCGACGCAGTATCAATAGAGTCTACGAAACTACCACATCAGTTGAGTTCGTCCGCGATCCTTCGTGGTGGGAGACCTAGTTTTGCGGCTCAGGCAAGATAGCCACGACAAGTTGGAGTCCCCTTGGGTGGGACCTTACATCGTCACGGAAGTAATACCAGGAGGAGCATATCGACTACAAGACAAGAAGACAGGGAAAGATGAGAGCAACCCATGGAATGCAGAGCAGCTATGGCGTTTTTACGCGTAGAATAAATCTAGTGGTATCAGTGAACTCGAGTTAACCTTCTGAACCCAGAACATGAGGCCACAGGTCGGGCTCTTTGGGTTGAACTCGACAAAATTGTACAAACATTTTTACTTCTCCGCTCGGGGGCTTCAACCCTCGGGTCGTACGAAAGGAATTTTTATCGCGACTTGGAGATCTTTTTTCACTATAAGGTTGTGCAGGCAACCCGATAAATATTCAAACAACCTGGTTCACAAAAGAACCCGATATTCTTTATAGCAATTGGTTCGCAAAGAACCCGATATATGGAAAGCATACCTCAGAACAACGACTTGTTTTCATGGTACTAGTAAAAACATCAAGACAGCGTATGAATATTCATTACAGAAAACATGGCAGCAAGGACGTTATCAAACGAAATTACATAAACAGAACAGATCCTAATGGAAGTGGACTTCAGCTTCATACTTCTTCTGGCACTGGGTGCCGTCATAGATCTTCACGTCGAATTTCGACGTGCCGATGTGGAAGTCGAAGGCCATAAAGAAGCCTTGGTGGATGTCGTGGTCTTCTGCAAACTGCGACCAGCCACCCTTAAAGTACTGCTCGCCGTTGCTATCATACCAAACCTCCACTTCATATGGAGTCCTACTGCCAGATTGCTCGCGAAGAACTGCTTCTCGCAGTTCACGCCCATCCATGAAATTTGTGAAATTCAGCGGCAGACGCTGAATCTCGCGACACTGCGCCATGGCAATGCAGAAGAAAGAGAAGATCCTGGGAAGAGCAACAGGAGCAGCAGGAGGAGGAGCGCTCGGACCTGGGGCAGCACCAGTCACCTTGGGCTTGTTTTTGCTACCAGGTGGGCGGCCGGGACGACGCTTAACCGGAGCGGCCAATGACGATCGTGCGGCGGTCGGAGTAGTGTTGGTCTTGTTTTTGCTTCCATGAGGGCGACCCTGACCTCGCGGTGCCACCGGAGAGCCAAGATTCAGACGAGAACCATCTGCGTCAGCCATGCGGACAAAGGAAAAGGCTAGAAAAACCCTAGATGGAGAGAGAAGATGATGCGGCGGAGGAGGAATCTGATTAGGGTTTTTACCCTAGCTAGAAGGTGCTTTATTTATAAGCACATATTATCGGGCCCCGTGCTAAAGCAAGGCCCATAAACATATTTTACAATAGGAGTTAAATTCTGCACACAGCAGACGATAATACCAAAGAGAAAAAACAAGAAGAGGAGACTGTGGTCGCACGATATGAAAACCTCGACTTGGACTCGGGGGCTTGCAAATAGTGGACGTTAACAGGAGGAAGAAGAACTGAACTTTGAGCCTATGCTTGACTACAAGTATCCAAACATAGCCTCGGGGGCTACTCCCATCGGGAGCGCTGAGCGCGCACCCGATAGAGGATGAGATAATCAATAGTGCAGATGAAGAAAGATTGTCATACAAACTTCGACTACATAGTCGACAAAATACAAAGAGATTACTCCCATCGGGAGCGAAGAAGTTAATTTAAAGTTTGAAATTCTTTGATTTTATCAGTCAAAAACTTGGCTGCGATATAAGATTCTCGAGTTGCGTTATCGCAACGAAACTCGAATGCCGTGATTTATCACGAAGGTAAGACCCCGGGATCCGTCCTGTGTGGCCTGGTATACGCACATGGATGCGCTCTGCTAGTATGTATCCGTGTCTACGATGCAAAGAAAATCCTGGTGGACGCACTGGGTACCCTGAGAATCACTAGGATTCATTCTTTGTAAATCCTAAATGTGGCAAAAGAATGGGTTTGACCGGTATCCCGAATTCAAGTCCAAGGGGATTGAATTTGAAGTAGGTGACAAGTATTTATTCCGGCAGTTAACTGACCTCTTGATCCGTCAGAGTTGTCAGGCTTGTTCATCAAAACCCCTTGCAAAAGAATATCATGAAAATAAGTCGAAAGACCAAGTCGAAGATTTGAAGATAAGAAGAAGTCAAAGATTTAAAGATTAGAGATTCAACCCGAATCTGCAATTCTGGTAGAATCTCAGGGGCTACTGACAAGGGTATAGTTAATAGAGCCCGTTAGTTGAGTACCCCTAAGGCCCGTATAGCTAGGCCCAATTGTAATGATAGTCGAATACGAGTTCCTATCGTATGTCGATATTGTAATCTGTATCGGACCCTACCCGATCCTCGAGACCTGGCCACCTATATAAAGGGGCCAGGAGGGGACGGTGTAGGCCAGATTGAAAACAAGCCAGGTTAAACACCCAAGTTTACTTTCGACGCATACCTATTTCGACTAACTTTACCTTCGAGTTCATCCGACGCCCTATCTCCCCGATCCTAAGTCCTTCATCTAGGACATTTGTCGAGTTAACTCTCGTCACTTAGCTTGGTCAAGTGGCAACTTTATCTTAAAGTTTGAAAAAGAAAGAGGTACTAGTAGATGCATGATACGTCTCAAACGTATCTATAATTTTTTATGCTCCATGCTTGTTTTTACACCATTTTCTTAGTGTTTCATTACACTTTGTGGCACTTTTATGCATTTTCTGGAACTAACCTATTAACAAGTCGCCACAGTGCCAGTTCCCTGTTTTCTGCTGTTTTTGTGTTTCAGAAAAGTTACACAGGAAATATTCTCGGAATTGGACGAAACCAAAGCCAGTCGCCCAGAATTTCACCGAAGCTTCCAGAGAACCGAAGAGGAGGCGGAGTAGGGCCACGAGAGCCCCACACACCAGGGCGGCGCGGCCCAGGCCCTGGCCGCGCCCCCTATGTGTGAGACCGCCTTGGTCCACTTCTGACGATGCCCCTTCGCCTATAAAGACCCCCCGATGGGAAAAATCTAAATACCCGATCACTTTTCTAGAACACATCGCGATCTCCCGCCGCCATCGACCCGAAGATTGGGAGGGTCCAGAAGCTCTTCCCGGCACCCTGCCGGAGAGGGGAATTGCCACCGAAGGTCTTCTTCATCGCCATGCTTGCCTCCGGTACAATGAGCGAGTAGTCTACATTGGACTATGGGTCCATAGCAGTAGCTAGATGGTTGTCTTCTCCACCATGTGCTTCATGTTTAGATCTCATGAGCTGCCTTACATGATTGAGATCACCGTTATGTAATTCTACATGTTGTGTTTGTTGGGATCTGATGAATATTGGTGTTATGATTGAGTTGAAGTACTGAATTTTATCTTTTGTTATCTCTATGTTGTTTATGATCTTGCATGCTCTCCGTTGTTAGTAGCTATCTTGGCCGAGTAGTTGCTAGTGACTCCAAGAGGGGGTATTTATGCTCGATAGTGGGTTCATGCCTCTATTTAATCTGGGGGAGTGACAGAAACCTCTAAGGTTGTAGATGTGCTATTGCTACTAGGGGGAAAACAACATTCATATGCTCGAGGGCATATGCTTTGTTTACATTACACACTTTACTTAATGCAATTATCTATTGTTCGCAACTTAATACTTGTGGAGTTCTTGGATTGATTCGCCACAAGTGGATTATTAGTCATAGATGCAGTTCGATGGCGGTCTATGTATCTTGTTGTAATGCCCAGAGTAAATCTCATAGTGATCCTCTCATTATATGCACGTTGTCTTTATTCTATCAATTGCCCAACTGTAATTTGTTTACCCAGCATGTATTATTTTATCTTATAGAGAGACACCACTAGTGAACTGTGGACCCTGGTCCTATTTCCTTTATATTGCTATCACCTGTTTTCTTTACTCGCATTGTTTACTTTACTCGCATACTATTACTATTTTCCACTTGATACGCTCATTCCTTTGTTTACAGCAAACCGGTGAGATTGACAACCTCATCGTAAGTTGGGAACAAAGTATTTGGTTGTGTTGTATGCAGGTTCCACGTTGCTACTAGTTGAAGATGCGCTAACTCGTTTTGATCGTGAAACAGCGCCCTTGTTAGAGCATCACGCAGCTAGTGGGCATCACCTTCAGTCGTATTGGCTCCTTCCTCTCCTGAATGATAAACCTTGGTTTCTTAACTGAGGGAAAAACCTTCCCGCTATATTCATCATACCTTCCTCTCGGGGTTCCCAACTGGACGGTGAAAAACTATCAACACCGTCATGCATCAAGCTCTTTTTCTGGCGCCGTTGCCGGGGATTGAAGAAGAATAAGCTCCCACGTCAACTAGGCACCAACTCTTTTTCTGGCGCCATTGCCGGGAAGGAAGAAGAAGACTTCTGTGAGGGGGAGTTTTCGCACGCACATCCTTTACTTTGTTTTAAGTTTTGCTTTACTTTATTTTTACTTGCATCGTTTTATCAAAAACCCAAAAAAAAAATTAGAATCCTTTGTAGTTGTTTTTTCTTGTCTGCTTTTAGTTTGCTAGAATGGCTACTCCTGAAAACACCAAGTTGTGTGACTTTACTAGCACTAATAATAGTGATTTTATCTGCACTCCTATTGCGCCACCTGCTCCTGCTGCAAATTTTTATGAGATTAAGCCCGCTTTGTTGAACCATGTTATGAAAGAGCAATTTTCTGGTGCTAGTACTGATGATGCTGTAGCTCATCTCAACAATTTTGTTGAGCTATGTGAGATGCAGAAATATAAGGATGTTGAAAGTGATATTATTAAGCTTAAGTTGTTTCCTTTTTCTTTGAGAGGAAAAGCTAAGGATTGGTTGCTGTCTTTGACTAAGAATAGTATTGATTCATGGGCTAAGTGTAAGGATGCTTTTATTGGTAGATACTATCCTCCTGCTAAGATTATAGCTTTGCGTAGCAATATTATGAAGTTTAGTCAGTTTGATAATGAACATGTTGCTCAAGCTTGGGAAAGAATGAAATCTATGATAAAGAATTGTCCCACTCATGGACTAACTACTTGGATGATTGTTCAAACTTTTTATGCAGGACTGAATTTTTCTTCAAGGAACCTACTTGATTCAGCTGCTGGAGGCACTTTTATGTCCCTTACCTTGGGCACCGCAACAAAGCTTCTCCACAATATGATGGTAAATTACTCTGAATGGCACATCGAGAGAGCTCCACAAGGTAAGAAGGTAAATTTTGTTGAGGAAACCTCTTCCTTGAGTGATAAGATTGATTCTATCATGCTTATGCTTTCTAATGATAGGACTCATGCAGATCCTAATAATGTTCCTTTGGCCTCTTTGGTTGCTCAAGAAGAGCATGTTGATGTAAACTTCATTAGAAATAATAATTTTAACAACAATGCTTATAGGAACAATTTTGCTAGTAACAATTATAGGCCATATCCTTCTACCAATGGTAATGGTTATGGTAACTCTTATGGTAATTCCTCCAACAACACTAGGGCCGTGCCCTCCGAGCTTGAGGTAATGCTCAAGGACTTTATCGGTAAGCAAAATGCTTTTAACAAGTCTGTGGAGGAAAAGTTAGGCAAAATTGATATTCTTGCTTCTAACGTTGATAGCCTTGCTCATGATGTTGAACTTCTGAAATTAAAAGTGTTGCCTAATGATGTGAAAGAGAATAATCCTTTTGCTACTGCTAATGCTATCCAAGTTAGAATTGATAAAAAGGTTAGGATGCTAGCAAAATTGCATGCCAGGTGGGAAAGAGAAGATGAGATGGCTAGAGAGATGAAGGTATGTACCATTACTACCTCTAATGATGTTATTCCTAATGATAGCAATCCTCTTACTTTGATTGGTGTAGAGAAAACTCCCACTCCTTGTGTTAAAAAGCCTAAATCTGCTAAAACTTTTTCTCAAAAGAGTGCTGAAATTTTTTGGAGTATAGGAGAAATAGCTCTACTTCCTTTAATGATTTTGATGTTGATGGCTGCAATATATCTGAAGTTATTTTGTTCTTGCAAAAGCTTGCTTTGACTCCCAATGCTAGTTCTTTAAATGTTGCTTTTACTAAGCATATTACCAATGCTCTCATGAAAATTAGGGATGAAAAGTTGAAGCAAAAAGCTTCTGTTCCCAAGAAATTAGAAGATGGTTGGGAACCCATCATTGATATGCATGTTAATGGTTTTGATTGCCATGCTTTATGTGATCTAGGTGCTAGTATTTCTATTATGCCTAAAAAGATTTATGACATGCTTGATTTACCACCGCTTGAAAAGTGTTATTATGATGTTCCTATTGCTGATGTTGCTAAGAAGAAACCTTTGGGAAGGATTAATGATGTTCTTATTATGGTTAACAATAACCTTGTTCCCGATGATTTTCTTGTCATGGATGTAGAATGCAATGCTTCATGTCCTATTATTTTGGGAAGACCCTTTCTTCGAACTGTAGGTGCCATCATTGATATGAGGGAAGGCACCATCAAATATCAATTCCCACTCAAGAAAGGTATGGAACACTTCCCTAGAAAGAGAAAGAAATTAGTGTTTGACTCTATTCTTAGATCAAATTATGAACTGGATGCTTCATCACTTGATATTACTTAATTCGCAATTTTCTGCGCCTAGCTCAAAGGCGTTAAAGAAAAGCACTCTTGGGAGATAACCCAATGTTTTTACATTCAGTTATTTTTCTTTTATTTGAGTCTTGGAAGTTATTACTACTGTAATGACCTCTCCTTATCCTTTTTATTTCGTTTTTGTGCCAAGAGAAGCCTCTAATTTGAGCGAGGTAAGATTTGGGGATGAGGCTGTCCTGAAACAGTTTTCGGTGCTGCACCGTAAAAAATTGTGACAATTATTTGTATATCTTTTGGACCTGCGATTTCTTGTGCATATGCCCCAGGTTATATCCAAACTTTCATTAGTTGAACACTTTTTGATTTGAGCAACAGAAAACCTCTTAAAAAATCGGCCTTTGTCAGCTGTTCTGTTTTGACAGATTTCTGCCAATATTTGTGTTTGCCGCTTTATCACTTTCTTTTTGAGTTCTTTTGATCACGGAACTTTTGGGGAAGTTGCTACAGTAGTATATAATTTATATGTGGTGGTTTTAGGTTGAAACCTAAAGAAAAAGAGGTTGATTCCATATTATGCTTACACTAATGTTGCTAATAGATTTGTGTTTAGTTTTGTATGAAGGAAGTTTTCAAATGTAGGGATTGGAGAAGGATGAGATGAGTTGAAGAATGGATAAAAGCTCAAGCTTGGGGATGCCCATGCATCACCCCAAGAAATATCCAAGAAGTACAAGCGTCAAAGCTTGGGGATGCCCCCGAGGCACCCCTTCTTCATCGGCAAAAAATCAGGTGACCTTTCAAGACACTATATTTTTATTGCTTCATGCATTATGCATTTTTCTTGGAGCATCAGTTGTTTTAGTTTTCAGTTTAGTTTAGTTTTGTTTGCTGCAATAAATGGTTGGACCCCAATAAATTTCTTTTAGAGAAGTTGCATTGCTTTTCATTTGCCAAGAACACTCCGTTTTTCATTCTTATAATTCCAACGAGTGTTCTGTTTTTCTAGAACTGCGTTTAGTTTTTGTTTTTCGCCTTGATTTGCATTCAGATCTTGTTATATCTTTTTATCAAGGTGTATTTTTGCCTCTGGTATTTATTGGTTTTCATCAAAAGAGGTGTTTATAAAAATTTGAATGGTGTTGGAAAAGAGAAAAAGCTTTATGCAAAAAAGTGGTACAAGAAGGAGCTTGTGTAGACTGCGGCTTAGACTTTTTCATGTCGTGCTTGATGTCTTTTTGATAGTATGCTTACTGGTTTTGCTATAGCATGACTTGTCTCAAATAACTGAGATTGCTTAATGAGCCTTTGAAAAAATCATGCGTTGTTCTTATCGTTTGGAAGCATTATTTTGGTTTTCTCCTTTGATGCTTTATTTGGGTTGACTTGGCGCATGCTCACACATGTTAGACTCATACAAAGTCGCCAAATGCCTCTATGATCATTTAGTTTTTGACTTTTGATGTCATCTTATGCTTCTTTTAATGTCGCTTTGTTGCTTTGCATGATTATGGCCGTTATTGCTCTCTAAGTTGGTCGCTCCCAGTCTTTTGCTAGCCTTCATTTTGTACTGAGTATGAGCTCTACTCTTGCATCCAACTCCTAAAAACCAAGTTTGCCAAAGTGTCCACCATACATACCTATTAGCAATTTGCTATTCCAAAGTACATTTGACTTGCTTTTATCTACTCTTCAAATTAAACTCTTACCAGTGTTATGCGAAAATTGGTCAGTAAAGCTCTCACGAACCAGATGGCACACTTTATTTTTCTCGTTCTTAAAAATTTGACATTGTGGTCTCTTATGTTGAGTTGTTATGCTTGCAAGTTGTAAGTTGGGAATTAGCCCAACCATGCCGTCATGGGGCAAGCTTTCAACATTGCACTTCTTATTTGAGTTGATATCGTGATCTTTTATTTATGGATACTCGCGGTGTGAAATGAATTGAGAATCTTGCGGGATCATAGAGTTTGTATATGTGTTAGAGAAACGTCTGGGCCGCCAATCTAAGCCATGCATAATTCATGGTGGAAATTTGCAGCATACCCATAGTGGACATTCGACGACGCATCTCAAAATAAAAAGCTATACAAATGGTAAATAAAAGAGATGTCAAGGTGTTCATTGTCTGCTTGTCCTGTCAATTTGATGTGGGCTTGTTCCATGTCATCGGGCACGGAGGTACCCCGTTGGCGGTTCTCGATGATACGTGTATACTTACAATGACAAGAGCTTGCTTGGGACTCTAAGTAAAGTAGCATGAGGTTTGAGTACTCATATTCACGGGATACAAGGTTTTCAACTTATGATTTGTCAAGCATATGCAGCATAAGTGTTCTCGCATTAACTTTAATCATTCAAGATGCTTATGATGGGGGCAATGAGAGCTCAAAGCCGGTAAGTACCATAATTTTTGAAGGTTTATAAAACTTGCAATCGCTGCTTCCCTTCGCGAAGGGCCTTTCTTTTACTTTTATGTTGAGTCACCACCTTCTATCTTTATGCACCATTAAGAGAGCATAGTTTTCATTCTTAGTATAATGTGCATTGTCCTAAAGTTTTAATTGATTGATTCATATTGTTGGTTTCACTTGTTCTTAAATTATTTGTATCTAGTCGCCCTCTTAAACTTGAAGGTGTCCTATGCATTTATGTTTTGCTCTCCATGAAAGACAAGCTGAAAACCATTTGTATGTTTTTCCTTATGATTTGAACACACGTTTGACTTTCATTGTTTCATTTTCATGATCTTTTGTTTGTGTTCATTTTCATGTTATAACATGGTTGCTAAGTTTCTTCTATCAAGATCATATCTTTCATGCCCATGTTTTAAGTTCTTTTGATCCCAGCGCACAATGCTTACATACATGATCAAGTTTGTGTAGGTGCATGTCACCTCAAAAATTATTTCTTTTGTTATCACTTACCTACTCGAGGATGAGCAGGAGTTAAGCTTGGGGATGCTGATACGTCTCAAACGTATCTATAATTTTTGATGCTCCATGCTTGTTTTTTGCTCGAGACTTATAGTTTGATCCTAGATTTTATCTTTCACAACATAATACTTTACTTCTATTGGTCTGGTAGCTTTACTCGACTTGTTGTTGTGAGCATAAAATACTGCAGGCTGGTTGTCACAGTACATCTTTAGTGGTTTGTCAATGCAATCCACCACTTTCAAGTCGGGTATAAATTTCTTTAGCCAAAACACCTGATTCGTGGCCTCAAAACATGCTATAAATTCGGCATACATCGTGGATGATGCAACTATCGTCTGTTTGCAGCTTCTCCATGAAATAGCCCCTCCTGCAAGAGTGAACACATATCCTGTTGTGGACTTTCTTTTATCTTTGTCTTCCGCATAAACTGCATCTGAATACCCTTTTATCTCTAGGGAATCAGATCTTCTGTAAGTTAGCATGAGGTCTTTTGTGCCTTGCACATAACACAATACTTTCTTTACCATCTTCCAGTGCTCTATGCCTGGATTTGACTGATATCTACCGAGTACCCCGGTGATAAAAGCTAAGTCAGGGCGAGTGCACACTTGTGCATACTGTAAGCTTCATAGCCGAAGCGTATGGTACTGCTTTCATTTGATCGATCTTATATTGATTCTTGGGGCATTGATATTCCCCAAAACTGTCGCCCTTGACTATAGGAGCAGCCGAGCAGGTGTGGCATTACTCTTATGCATATTATACTTTGTTAGAACCTTTTCTAAATATGCCTTCTGTGATAGTCCTAACACTCCATTCTTTCTATCTCGGTGAATTTCTATGCCCAAAACATATGAAGCTTCACCAAGATCTTTCATGTCGAAGTTTGAGGACAAAAACTTCTTTGGTTCTCGTAGCAGACTAACATCACTGCTAGCAAGCAGGATATCATCCACATACAAGATTAGGAAAATATATTTCCTACTTTTAAACTTTGCATAAACGCAGTTGTCCTCGATATTTTCTTTAAATCCAAATATTTTAATAGTATCATTAAACTTTAGATACCACTGTCTAGAGGCTTGTTTTAATCCATAAATGGATTTATTTAGACGGCATCCCATGTGTTCCTTCCCCTCCATGAAAAAACTCTTGGGTTGTTTCATGTAATTTTTTTCTTCTAAATCTCCATTTAGAAATGCTGTCTTTACATCCATTTGATGCAACTCTAAATCAAAATGTGCAACTAGTGCCATTATGATTCTGAAGGAATCCTTACATGAGACTGGAGAAAATGTCTCATTGTAATCTACCCCTTCTCTTTGTGTAAATCCTTTTGCCACTAGATGCGCTTTATACTTTTCTATGTTCCCGTTAGAGTCATACTTTGTTTTATAGACCCATTTACAGCCTACTGTTTTGGCTCCTTTGGGAATTTCCTCTAAGTCCCAAACACGGTTGGAACTCATCGACCTCATTTCATCTTCCATGGCCTCCAGCCACTTCGATGAGTTAGGGCCTCCCATAGCTTCTTCATATGAAGTGGGATCACCTTCCATATGAACTGTTTCTATATTATAAACTTTATAATCAGTAGAAATAGCTGATTTCTTAACTCTTTTGGACCTTCTAAGGGCCTCATTTTCTGGCTCATTATGTACCTCAACTTCTGGTACATCTATTAAAGGTGGCTGCTGCAGCTCCCTTTCATGCTCAACAAAGGGTTCAGTCGGCTCCTGACGGACAGGTTCCAAATCTTCACACCTTGTTGTTATGGGTGGAGTTACAACAGGTGCTTGCACCGCAACCTCAGGGATTGTTGGTGCAGGCACAACAGGTAGCGAGAAAAATGGCTCCTGAATCATCGGATTAGGTGCATGCACCCTCTTCTCCTCAAGATCAATTTTCCGAGCTACCATGCTCCCCCTCATCAATTCGTCCTCCAAGAAGACGACATGCCTCGTTTCTACAAACTTTGTGTATTTGTCTAGACAGTAGAAACGATAACCTTTTGATCTGTCAGGATAGCCAATGAAGTGGCAAGTTACTGTTTTGGGGTCTAACTTTGCAATATTTGGATTAAATACTTTTGCCTCAGCTGGGCTCCCCCAGACCCTCAAGTGGCGCAGGGAGGGAACTCTCCCTGTCCACAACTCGTACGGTGTTTTGAGCACCGACTTGCTTGATACTCTGTTGAGAATGTGAATGGAGGTTTTAAGCGCTTCCATCCATAATCCCAATGGCAGGGTGGAATAGCTCATCATACTGCGCATCATATCCATAAGAGTACGGTTGCGCCTTTCAGCTACTCTATTTTGCTGAGGTTCACCCGGCATAGAATACTGGATTACTATTCCATTTTCCTGTAAGAACCTTGCAAAAGGTCCATGTACTTGACTATATGGAGTGTGCCGACCATAGTACTCCCCTCCACGGTCGGACTGGACTATTTTAATTCTTTTATCATGCTGATTTTTAACTTCTGCTTTGAATATTTTAAATTTATCCAATGCTTCAGACCTTTCTTTAATTGAATAAATATAACCATATCGGGAGTAATCATCTGTGAATGTTATGAACGAGTCATAGCCATCCACACTTTTCACAGAAAATGGTCCACAAATATCAGTGTGAATTATTTCTAATGTTGCTGTACTTCGGTTTGCACCCTTTTTAATTTGCTTTACATACTTTCCTTTTATGCAATCTATGCATTGTTCTATATCGAAGAAATCTAATGAAGGAAGAATGTCATTTTTAACGAGGTTTTTGATTCTTCCCCCTCGAAATATGGCCTAATCGACAGTGCCATAACTTCGATGAGTCAGCAGTTCTTTTTCTTTTTCTTTTCTTTTGTTCTTTGTTCGACAAGGAAGTTTGTTCATTCACATTGCACACAGAATACACTTTTTCACATAAGGATAACAAATAAAGCTCATTTTGAAGTAAAGCAACACCCACACAAGCATCTTTAAACCATATGGCACACTTGTCGTGTGCAAAATAATACTCATAACTGTCTTTATCCAAATGTGATATACTTATTAAGTTTCTGTGAAGCAAAGGAACAAATAAAATATCTCTAAGCAGAATCGAAAAGCCATCAGCTAACTCTAAGGAGATGTCGCCAACAGCTTCAACGTCTGCTTGAACTCCATTCGTGACTTCAATGCATCTTTCACTTCTTTGCATAGTCCTTGTCGAATGGAATCCCTGTAAAGAATTTGTAACATAAACAGTTGCACCTGAGTCAATCCACCAAGTAGATTTCGAAAACTGTGAATACAGGGATTCATTTACAAAAGAAACTGTATTTATACCTTTCTTTGCCATTATGGACTTGAGCCATTCTGGACAGTCTTTCTTGAAGTGCCCAGTCTTCTTGTAGTGGAGACACTGGTCTTTATCCACTGGGAGAGTAGGCTGATGATACTGTTGGGGACCTTTGCCATATGGCTTAGAGGGAGAACCTTGGTTGTTGTTCTGGTAGTTCCTTTTCCTGTTGTCCTTGACATAGTTGATGGAACTACCATTTGAGGCTTTCATCCTATCCTCTTCTCGCACACACATGGCAATCATCTTTTCTATGTCCCATTTATCAGGGGACATGTTATAGTTGATAACAAAGTTATCAAACTCTTTAGGCAATGAAGGCATGACAAGGTGAACAAGCAGAGCAGGCTTTAGTTCCAAATCAGCATCCATGGGCTTCAGTTTAGAAGCCATGTTGCTCATCCTCAGGATGTGCTCCCTGATGCCATATGCACCTCCTGTGTACTTTTCTATGACCAGCTGTTTGAGCAGCTGGGTAGCATACACCTTTGAAGAGCCAGTGAACTGGCTCTTTATCTTTTCCAGAAACTCCCCAACGGAAGCACACTCTTCGATTAAGCCCGCAATGGCGTTCTCAATCGTGTTCTTTATAAAGGCCATGCACTTTTTATTTGCATTGACCCACTTTTGGTTCTCTAGCACATATGCCAGCTCCACTGGAGCATGGTCCTTTGTCTTTTTGTCCCATGCAGCGTCATCATCTTTTGCATCTCTGACTGGCTCTGTCGGCTTGACTGGCTGTGGAGTGTCCGCAACCCAGTCGACTTCAGCGCAGACAAAAGCCAGATCAACTTTCTTCCTCCACTCAGTGTAGTTGTCACCCCTGAGCGTCGGGACATCTTTGAGGCAACTCATCAAATTGTAACCTCCTGAAATCCACAAAGATGTGAGATAACAAAACAGTTGCATGCATTAATCCAATGTTGGTATAAATCAACACATACAACTGTTTGTGCAATGAAAACTACATCACCGTTGGGCAAAAATAGAGATGAGTGCACCTTTTAACATGTAATAAATAAATTATGTTCATGCTATTAACAACGTTGGTTATATAATAACAGAAACAAAATCACCTTTTTTTAGAATTACTTTATCACATCTTTCAAAATTTAATTACCACTTTATTGCATTTAAGCAATTTCTTTTAACTATTTGCAGCGGAAACATGAATAAAATTCATAAACTTTGAACTTTGCAGAATTTTTTTGGTCACTTTTCTTATTTTCTAAGCAAATTTTCGTTGGAATAATTTGAATAGAAGAACCTTGTTGAAATTTGCCCAAAATTTGGACAAAAAACAATTAAAACTGTGTTCTGTAAAAAAATAACAGAGAAAACTGTTTTGGCCCGTCGCCTTCTGCGGCCCATGGCCCACCATGCGCGCGCGCTGACCTGTGCGGCCGTTGCTGTCTGCCGCTCACTTGGCAAGCCCAGCCTATGACGGCCCGTGGCCCGTCTTAACGCCAGCGCCGCTCGCTCTGGGCCATCGGATTAGATCCGACAGTCAGGTGCCATTGTCGCCAGGTCAAAACGACCCTCGACCACACGTTCCCGTAACCCTAGCCCCCACTTTATCTGTCCCCCGTCCCCATCACTCCCTTTGTCCGCCGGCGGCTGGAAGAGCTCGCAGAGGAGACGGCGCCGGAAGACTCCCCGCCGGCGACCGGCGACAAGCTCGTGGCCGGCAAGCCTTTCCCCACCTATTCCCCTCTATTACTTTCTCCCTCTCCCCATTTCTCTCACCCCACGGATGCAAGGTCGACCAGCAGAGGAGGTTGGCGGCCGGTGGCCTCTGTTGAGCCCACGCTGGCGACGCGCCACGGTAGTGGACGGCGGCACATACTTTGCCCCCGAAGGGGGTCTTTCCCCTTTCGGCCGTGGTGGAGGCGTGCCCCTCCACTGTCCTTGTTCTTCTTCCAGTGTCTCGGCTTGCCGATGCACACTGGATCGAGAGGAACGGCGCAGCCTTGCAGCGGCGCATCTTTTCGGCGAGCCCGAGGGTCAACCAGTGAGTTTCTTTTCCTTTTCCTCTGTGGTTTTCTTTTAGGGATCGGGTACTGTGGGGTGGGGATTTTCTTTCTTGATCTCTTTTCTACCGGAAAAAATCTAGCACTAGACACATGCTCTGATACCATTGTTAACTGTAGATCAACTAGGCTAGACTAATCACGGTAGTAAACCTCTGTAAAGAACTTGGTGATGCACTGTGAGAGAGAGAGATCTGAGAGGGAGAAGGTGTTTCACCTGCACCTTGGCTCGAAGAGCCCGAACCAGATGCCATCGGGATGGCGAAGGTGGTGAGTGGCAGTGGCGTCGATGAGCATCCCGTCGGTCTATGCTAACCCTAGATCGGTAGGGTATGTTGGTGAGGGGCGGCTACACGCGATCAACCTCGTGAGGCGTGCTGGCCGGCCCCCCACCCTTTATATAGCATGGCGACAGGGGCCCACCAACCATATTTCGGTTGGACGCCCCCGATCAGGGCGCGAGAGAGGGGTTGGATCGAGTCGTTGGACTCGATCCTGTGAGATCAATCTAACACATAGATGTCTTTCTCTATAAACAAAACGGGTAAAAAGAGTCTAAAGACAAATGATAGATGAGTTATACACTGAAAATTCACTACTTTAACATCAATTGTATCTATCATTTCCACATTTTTATGTTGTGCTAACATATGGTCCACATTTATTTTCTCTTTTCAAAATAGTAATAAAAACATATATCTCTACTAATAATTTTGCTACAGGTATGATCCGTGGCTCGCAAGTACGCTTTCAATCCACCAAAAATATGTTTTCGGACCTCTACATAATTACAGAAACTGCCACCTATAAGTTAATTAATTTTTTTAGAAACAAGCCACAGAGTTGATCTATTAACCTGTCGGTTCACGCCCTGATCAAGGAGAGCTGCTGTATGGAGGAGAAACATGCCTTTTCGACTGCGTCGTGACCTATGCGAGAAAAAGAGCTGATGTCGGGAACAACCATGGTGAGCTCCCGAACAACGCCGCGAAGATTTTCTTTGGTGGCCAGCTTGCGCAGCGGAAGAAGCGCGCCGTCGGAGCAAAACGGCCAAGACGGATCACGATGAGCTTGCGCGGACGGTTTGTGAACAGAGAAGAACTCAGCACTGGTACCGGGGCTTGTTGGAGACGAGCCGGAATGACGAGGACGAAGAGGTGACCGACGAAGACATTTGCTGTTGCCCCACAGAGATGAAGTCATGAAGAGCTGAGGTTGGGAATAGCTATGGTGAGCACCCGAGCTCTAGGCCCCCAACAGACGCGACCCCTTGTGTTGCTGTTGACATCGCCTGTCGCCCGAGATCTTTCCGCGCGCTCCCGGCCGCCGCCCCGGCATCACGCGATGGACCACGCCTGATGCTTCGTTGTAGTGATCAACAACAACACTAGGTAGGCATGTCTATTCTTCACTCTCATGAGATCGGCACGCGCACTGCGCCGCGGGTTGACCGCGCCATACTGATCCACATAACCGTGGCAGCTACACAAAGATGGGGCCGTCGATGACTCCTCCGACCAGAGACTGCCAAGGAGAACTGGATGGCACATCATAGTGAAGACGTCATGTCAGATCTCAACTTCTTCCTAGGGGACGAGGATCTAACTTGGTTCCGTTCTAACCATACCTACAGTTCGAGAGCTACCCTGTTAGAAATATATAGTGATGTGGGCACTAATTATACTGACTGTTGATGTATTGCCAATGTTTGTGTGTTGGTGTGCGATCTTCATTGATTTTAGAACTGCTCAGGTTGACAGTTGGGACACTATGGAGAAGTTTTGGCAACAGTGCATTTTCAGTAACCTAATTGTTACCTAGAAATCACTTGCTGACTGAGAGCCCAGTTTCTCATCCTGAAACTCACGAGTACACCGTCATATTTGAGAAGTTCAATGTGCCAGGTATCTACAACAAAGGTTGGTCATCAGAGTTCACTCTTGTGGTTATCAAGCTTACGATTGTCTGAACCTGACCTCTGAAACGGGATGGGTAGTGACAGACCATTTAAGAATAGCTTCATTGGCTTACAAAAATAAGTTTGCAAAAACAACATCTCTCGCTAATGAAAAGAAATTCCATTCCACCATGCGCGTGAAGAAGATGATAACGACATCTTTCGCCTGCTTTCGACTAATCGGTCAAGTACAAAAAAAAGAAGTAAAACTAGCCACTGTGGTCTTCGACCATTATAGGAGCGCCTTGGGTATCCTCTTCTACGCCACCGAGCAAGATTCCACATCAAAAGGCATTGTTCGGAGAAGGTTTCCGCCAAGAGCTTGTCCGAAGAGTATCATATTATACATATGATATTTTTTTAAAATATGTCAATTGTACTCAAGGTTTCCGCCACCGGCCAGGTTTGCCGAGACCACTGTTCGTCTTTATGTGCATAAATATATCAAATGGTTTTTATTACACTAATTAAGTGGCTGTAGCAACGCATGGGTTTTGTGCTAGTATATAATTAAAACCAAAACACGAAACCACCTGGGAGAGGGAGAGAAGATAAAACAACAATAATACTCGAAAATGTAAATGTAACAGAATATATGCATACACTATTGTCCACGCAAACCACTAAAGAGTAAAGACCCATGCATGCTGGAATTCACCATAGCCACTAGGGGTTGTTTGATTCAGTGGCTATCAACTTTTTTGGTGGCTATTTAGTGTTTGGTTTAGTGTACGAGGTGGTTAGGGGAAGCCAGGTTCTATAAAATATTTTTTCAAAATGCGGTTGAGGCCATCTAGCAAAAAGAGCCGGATGAGGATAGCCACTAGTGTCTGACGCTATTTTCGCTTATCCTGGTGGCTGCCTTCTAATCAGCCTTGCCACCGGCCCATGCGGAAGAGCCTCTTGGTGACTACCGGAAAAAAGCAAAGATGGGAAGGAGGTGAACCAGTAGATGGCCAGGTGCTGCAGCTCCTCCACTCTGTTTATCGCCTTGCGCTCGAGCTGAGCGCCGAAGCACATGTATACGAGTAGCTGCTCTGCCTTGTCGCATGCAGAAGAGCCTCTTGGTGACCACCGGGAAGAAAGCGCAGTCGTTGTCTTCCGGCTAGAAGGAGGTGGCAGACGCGAGTGGAGGCAGTGCGGCCGACGCATTGCCAGGCAAAGGCGGGCGGATGCGGCGTGGCTAGGGATGGGGCCGATGTACCGGAGGGGGCCAGATTGGGCACCGGGGGGGGGGGGGGGGGGGGGGGGGGAGCGGCACATCGTGGCCATTGCTGAGAAAGTGGGAAGCTGGAGGAAGAAGATAAGGAGAAAGGCGGGAAAACGAAAAAAATCACAGCTCGGTTTCAATGGCTATCACTAACTACTTTTTGGTTCAATCAAGTTAAACAGAAAAAATAGCTATCCCTAACCGGTTGGTTGTGACCTAGCTATTGACGAGGGTGCAGTGCCGACTCATCTCCCCGTTGTCGCCGGTCTTTACGTCCACTATGCCCAGCCCCTTCTAGAAATAGGATCTCTTAAAGAGCTTGTAGAATGACTCCAGCAGGCCGCCCGCCACGCTCTCAACGTCGTCCCATGCTGCCACATTCATGACAAACACGTCGTCCGATTAGAAGAGGCCCCAGGGGTTCCAGTCATCACAATGGCACTGAGCAAGCTCGACATGCATGAGTTCGTATATCGCAAATTCCCGGTGCATCCTATTTCTAGAAGGGACTGCGCTTAATACACCCATTTCACAGAAAATATAAGGAAATTGTTCAAGCTTTGAACTATCTGTCTACATTTACTACTAGCATGACCTGAAACAAATATGGGGAGAAGGTGTGATATTTATAGATTGGGAGTACCTATAGATGAGACGATTGCAATGGAGTCATCATTAATGGGTAATGGAATACAATGCCTTAAATTTGTAGAGCTATAAATCACATGCATATATCTGGCGTTGTTACCAGAATCTTAGTTTGCTTCTATGTTGATTTACTCGGGCCACAAATAACTAGATAATTGGCTAATGTGGCAAGTAAAACATTTCTGCGAGAAGACACTCTGAACATTTGTCCTCTTGTAATTCATTGCATGTCGGAGCAATTCTTAGAAATGTGCACCTTACTTGGAAATAAAATCAGTGTCACTACTTAACTACATACAGTATATGTATAAAAACATGACCTCCCTAGTAAGACAAAAAAATGCACACACAGTATATTTGCAAGGAATACATTGTGTGAAGTATGTAGGAAATTCCCACACACACTATAATTCCGAAATTAGAGCATCTCCACTTGTCTCCCAAAATTTGACCCCCAAGTAAATTTTGGCAGAAGATACATTAATTTTGACAATGAATAGTTTCACGCCTCAATACAGATTGATTATTAAATATTCACCGGGGGGGGGGGGGGGGGGGGGAGCGGCACATCGTGGCCATTGCTGAGAAAGTGGGAAGCTGGAGGAAGAAGATAAGGAGAAAGGCGGGAAAACGAAAAAAATCACAGCTCGGTTTCAATGGCTATCACTAACTACTTTTTGGTTCAATCAAGTTAAACATAAAAAATAGCTATCCCTAACCGGTTGGTTATGACCTAGCTGTTGACGAGGGTGCAGTGCCGACTCATCTCCCCGTTGTCGCCGGTCTTTACGTCCACTATGCCCAGCCCCTTCTAGAAATAGGATCTCTTAAAGAGCTTGTAGAACGACTCCAGCAGGCCGCCCACCACGCTCTCAACGTCGTCCCATGCTGCCACATTCATGACAAACAAGTCGTCCGATTAGAAGAGGCCCCAGGGGTTCCAGTCATCACAATGGCACTGAGCAAGCTCGACATGCATGAGTTCGTATATCGCAAATTCCCGGTGCATCCTATTTCTAGAAGGGACTGCGCTTAATACACCCATTTCACAGAAAATATAAGGAAATTGTTCAAGCTTTGAACTATCTGTCTACATTTACTACTAGCATGACCTGAAACAAATATGGGGAGAAGGTGTGATATTTATAGATTGGGAGTACCTATAGATGAGACGATTGCAATGGAGTCATCATTAATGGGTAATGGAATACAATGCCTTAAATTTGTAGAGCTATAAATCACATGCATATGTCTGGCGTTGTTACCAGAATCTTAGTTTGCTTCTATGTTGATTTACTCGGGCCACAAATAACTAGATAATTGGCTAATGTGGCAAGTAAAACATTTCTGCGAGAAGACACTCTGAACATTTGTCCTCTTGTAATTCATTGCATGTCGGAGCCATTCTTAGGAATGTGCACCTTACTTGGAAATAAAATCAGTGTCACTACTTAACTACATACAGTATATGTATAAAAACATGACTTCCCTAGTAAGACAAAAAAATGCACACACAATATATTTGCAAGGAATACATTGTGTGAAATATGTAGGAAATTCCCACACACACTATAATTTCAAAATTAGAGCATCTCCACTTGTCTCCCAAAATTTGACCCCCAAGTAAATTTTGGCAGAAGATACATAAATTTTGACAATGAATAGTTTCACGCCTCAATACAGATTGATTATTAAATATTCACTATTAACGTAGTATATGGATAGTACTCCCTTCGTTCCATAAAACATGTTAAAATGGATGATACCTCCATTTTAGCGACATGTTTATGCAATGGAGGGAGTATTTAGTTACAAGTACATAAAAGAAAGTGATGAAGCCTTTATTTAGTACCACCTACCAGAACAATCATGATTTAGCTAAGCGATTCGATCCTAATAATGCTATGAGTAAAGCAATATAAATAGGTAGGAAAACATGTCATTTGTTTCAGCTTATTTCGCTGAAGTATGGTAAGTTGTTGAAATACATGCAAATCAAACAATATTGGAGTTTTGGACACAATACTATTCACACAAATAAATAGAAAATGGTATCCGACAGGTTTTTACAAAATAGTTGTGTTGAGATTAAGTCGACTTCTTAGCAATTAAAATGACTCTTGAACATTGAAGAGAACATAATTACCAACTTCCAGACGCCTGGTTTTTGTAGGTGCCAAATGTGCAAATGTCAGTTCCTCAACTCAAATGGACATCTCATAACTACAATTCTGCACTTCCCAATTCCCATCTAGGGACGGAGCTATATAGTAAAATTGTTGGGCGGGCCATCCAATTATGTAACTAAGAGATTCAAAATATTTAAAGAAAGAAAGACATATATAATTTACACCAGATCTCAAAACCACATTAAAAGAGAAAGAAAATAGACAAAAGTAATACACAAAAATGTAAAATGTAACTGGACATTCAAACACGATTGGCCATGCGCGGCCACCAAAGACGTATGGTTGCAGAGCAGAAATCCGGCGACGGCCACTAGCTATTGACGACGGCGCAGTGCGGCCTGATCTCGCCCTCGCCGCCGGTCTTGACGTCCACCATGCCCAGCCTGACCATGGACCGCGCGAACAGCTGGAAGAACACCTCCGGCGGCCCCTCCGCCACGCTCTCGACGTCGGCCTGCGCCGCCGCGTCCGTGAGCAGCGCGTGGTCCGACTGGAACAGGCCCCGGCGCTTGAGCAGGCCTCGGTAGTAGCCGAGGTCGAAGGTGAGGAAGCTCCCGGGGTCCATCTCCACGATGGTGGTGTTGTCCGTCGGCGTGGTGCACTTGGTCCGCCGGAGGTTCGCCGCGTACACCGGGTTCAGCGACGGGTCCGCGTCGGTTGGTCCGCCGCGGCCCGTGAAGTTGTACAGGCGCTCGCTGAAGGAGTCGCAGTGGGCGATGCCGATGGTGTGCGCCCCTGCAACAGGGTGAAACACAGAGAGTCACCACAAGGTCAAAATTCAGTAAGTTCAGTAATGTACTGCAGTGTTATCTTCAGAATTTGTCAACTTCGCAAGAAATCTTAAGGATGATTAGGAGTATCCCAATGTTATTAAATTAGTGCAAAAGTATGTGGGTAAGGTTGCGTCATATAACGAACACATTACACACGCAATAATTTTTTATAAGGTAACAATGTAAACAGGTAGGAATCAAAAATCCAATGTGGTTAGCAGACAGAGCAGTAGCATGCAAGGTCAACATCAGAAAAAGTCTCTGATGGATTTTGAGATACAAAAGTTGTAGATCAGTGACCTTACGCCCGCAACAAGCAGTGACAGAGCGAAATCCAAGATGTGCTTATTTATTTTTTTATTTTTTTGAAATGGGGGCAAAAAGCTTTGTCCCAATATATTAATTAAGATGTGCTTATCACTTCACTTGTTTGTACTGCAATAAGATGTGCTAAATAGTTAGCGCCTATATATCTGTGCAGTCCTACAATATTCTCTCTGAAGACAAAATTTATATATATAACATGCAAATTGGCCAATGTTGGGTTGCAGAGGGCTGTTTGTTTGGGCTGACTGTGGCTGGCTGTGGCTGGCTGTGCTGCTGTGTAGAGAAAGCTGCTGTTTTAAGTTTTACCGTTTGGCTATTTGGCTGGTTGTTTGGCTGTAAACTGGGAATTGTCTTAAATAACCTTAATGTCACAAGAAGGTGATTTTTAGCTAACTGACTTGTAAGTAATAAATAAGATATGGATCACTAACTTCAAAAAAATAATATATATCACTAAAATCTGAATACATAAGAATATGCATATCTTTTCTAAAATCCTCGATTTACAACAGTAGTATTCTCTTCATATTTTTTGCATAATTGACTTAAACAAGCACACGCATCCACGATCCCACATCCATATACATACTCCACGTGTACATAGCTAGCTCCCTGCTTGGATCTGTCCACAGCACTACGCTTTGCCTCACATCAATACCTTGGATACTGAAATCCGAATGAACAGAATAGTACAAACAACCTGCGGGCCTCGTGTTTATCTTCAACCGGGCCTGCACAAACCGCGGAGACCCGAGGCAGCTGGTGTGCGGTCGGGGCAGAGCTGGAGTGTCGTGGCGGCGCACGGACAGAGGGAGTGGCGGCGACAGACTACTACGGGATGGCGGCGCCCGATTTGATCTGCTGATTGGGGAGAAGAGGGGCGGTGGAGGATCTCCTCGCCTATGAGGTGGAGGGGAGCAGTTCCGGCGGTGGGGACGCGGCTGGTCGCAGGTCGAGGGCGACCTGTCAGTTGCGGCGCAAGCAAGTCGATAGGGGAACGGGAGAGAAAGAGAAAGAACGTTTTGCTGCTCGGTTGGGATCCGATCGATTCGGCCCGGTGGCATTCTGTTGTAATAACCTTCAAACGATATGTCCTGGCTCGAAAACGATTCGACCGGTAAGTAGAAAGCTGCGAAGGTGCTTTCCCTCGTCTGCCTGTTCGCTCGATGGCTTTGGAAAAGCCCACACCCGAAGCCATAGTGTTTGGTTCGTTTTGATAACTTATTCTAGTGAAAAGCACCCAAAAGCCCAAACAAACACCCCCTCCGTCTGTTCTTATCTGTTGTAAGTTCCAACCTTGACGCCCCTGAATAGAATTCTATGCTCAGTTTAGCTGTCCGTTCAGGAAGGCACGCTGCTCTCTTACTTTTTTTAGTCCAGCTATCCGATAATTTGGTACAGTTATACGTAGTTAGTAGTTTAACATCTTAACAGTGGCCAAAGTTCAGATATTTTTACTAGATAGATCCCAGGGAACGTATATTTAAGACAGCGCGAGAAAGTTCAGCTCTAGATTTCTACCGGGAGCTTAGCTTATCTCTTCAGTTCGACATATGGCAAACTTTTTGTATCACTTTCCTTTTCTTTTTATCTTTAGCCATCTGTTACAGCAACAACAGCATTGATCACTTCAATATGTCATGTGAGTGGGTAGTAGCTAGCTAGAGTCTTGTGGTAGCAAAATAGGTGCAAAAGTATGCGACAAGTTGTAATGAAAAAATTTAGTAGGTTCATACTATTACTAATGTTAAATTGATGCAAAAGTATGCATTAGGTGCGTCATTTGAAGAACAAATGGAACTGTTTTATAAGGTAACAATGTAAAACAATGCAGGGACTAATAATAAACCAGTGTGGTTGGCAAGCAGCAGTGCCTGCTGGTCTACATCATGAACGGCTCTCCCATTAATATTTATATATACAAAGATCGATGTGAAGCAATAACCTAAGTTGGTAGAGCTTATAAACAGTGACATAGTAGTATATAGCTGTGTCCAATATGTCCTTATCAATTCTTATGTACTTAACTCTGTACCATCATTTCTTACATGTAGTTGGTTAGCACATTGCCTCAACACTTTGGACAGACTTGACGCTTCCAAGCTAAATTTATAGACTAGAGCCCTAGTTTGTGACTTAGCGTGTCAATATTTACCACTGTGCAGCCTGCAGCGCCAAAATCTCCCCTCTCTCTGAAGAACAAAATATAATAGTCTGTGTAATGCTGTGCTACCTTGCACTGCAAGAACAGTTTCAGAGAACTTCCCTTTTTGAACTTAAAATTCAAGATGGAGTATCCAGTTCTAGATTTCTACTAGGAGCTAGCTAGCATGTTTGTTCAGTTCGACACATAGCAAAGCCTTATGGTCCCTTCCCTTTTCTTTCTATCCTGAAGCCATCCGTTTCAGCAACAGCAGCATTGGTCTGTTCGTGTCATGTGAGCTTAGTGGGCAGTAGAAGGTTGTGGTACCTACCGGGCTAGCTAGTTGCCGCCAGGACAGGAATAAAAAGCACGATTTTGGCCAAAGCTACCGATCTAGTCTCCTCTCTACTCACTCAACCGTCCAAATCTTCTCGAGTGCTTGTGCCACACTGAGCTTCACATCACCATGTGTCGGTGCTGCGCCAGTTATTGCATTTGCGAAAAAGAGAACACACAGGGAAATCGTGCCATGACGACTAAATAAACGAACACTGTCGCCATTGGTAATCTCTTGGCAGATCAAGTTCATCTACCACTACCAGGTCAGATGTACTGTTAATTACCTGAGAGCCAGACGAGGTCGGGGAGCTCGAGACCCTTGCTGCGAAAGGAGGCGAGGAGGTCGGTGAAGTTCATGGTGGGCGCCGGGATCTGGTCCAGCGCCTCCTGCTTCAGCGACACCCTGCCGTCGCGCCGCCCCGTCGGCACGCGCCAGAACGGACCGCCCTGCATTTCCCGGACATATGTCACTTCAGTCTCCTGTCTCCCTGAGTGTGTGAGGCCTGGCGCAAGGGGAAGGGCGACTTACAATGGTTCCGATGGCGTCGCGGGCGGCGAGGGCGAGCACGTCGGCGCAGGAGACGACGCCGGGGCACTCGTGCTCCAGGAGCGCCTTGACGCGGTCCAGGAAGGCGAACCCGCGCAGCGACGCAGCGTCAGGTTCGGCGCCGAGTCCTTCTCCGCCTCGTTGCCGTTGGTCCCGTTCAGCAGCACCCGATCGATCAGAATTCAGGACACGCCAACATTGACACCGGCGGCGATGATCGCCACCGCAGACAAGCTAGGCGCGCACGGGGCGGCATGGCATGCCATGGTAAGGCTGGACATCGGTCACGGGTTTTTGGCTCGGCCCGGTGTAGAGCTGGCTCAGCCCGAACTCGGCTCGGGCCGAGATAGTGAAGGACCGAGCCGAGCCCAAAATCCTGGACTGTTGTGGGCTAAAAGCTCGCCCATCTCAGCTCGGTCCGGCCCGCTGGCTCGCGATATTATTTTTCGGCCAGCGATGGATATGGGCTCTAGCGAAATTTCAGCCCGTTAGTGCAGATCCATTGGAGCAGTAGGGTTCTGTCCAAGCTAACGCCAGCACGCCCCACATCCCACCCGCCGTCACTGCCTGTGCGACCACGCCATGTCGCCGCCACCGTCGGATCTCGCCGCCACTGCCTGTACTGCGAATGACTTGCTCTGTATAGGTTCACGTTCATTTTCAGGTTCAGGCGACCTACAGGTTACATGCAAGGTTGTTTCACTCAACCTGTAGACTATGCCTGTTGTCAACTTGCATGGATTGTTGATTTTTTATATGGAATTGAATTGTCTCTATGTTAATTGCTATGTACTATATATTTTTTGGCAGATTATGAATACATATTTGCTCAATTTGATGCACAAAATCTTGATTTGTCTGTGTTTTTACAGCGAGCCAAAGTCTTTCTCGGACCGAGCCCGGACGGAGCTGGCTCGCATCCAGCCAGGCATGGCACGTACCCATACCCTGACGAAGCAGTCGTGGAACACTAGGCCACGGTAGTCCTTTTTGTTGTACGTGATCCAAATCTATATCTATACGTGACGAGGGTTAATTCGATAAATGTCCTAGATGAAAGAATTAGGATCGGGGAGATAGGGCGTTGGATGAACTCGAAGGTAAGGTTAGTCGAAATAAGTGTATATCGAAAGTAACTTGGGTGTTGAACTTGGCTTGCTTTCAATCTGGCCTACACCGTCCCCTCCTGGCCCCTATATATAGGTGGCTAGGTCTTGAGGATCGGGTAAGGTCCGATACAGATTACAATATCGGCATACGGTAAGAACTCGCATCTCGACTATCATTACAATTGGGCCTAGCTTAACGGGCCTCAGGGGTACTCAACTAACGTGCTCTATTAGCTATACCCTTGTCAGTAGCCCATGAGATTCTACCAGAATTACAGATTCGGGTTGAATCTCTAATCTTTAAATCTTCGACTTGATCAATTCTTCGACTTCTTCATATCTTCAAATCTTCGACTTGGTCTTTCGACTTATTTTAATGATAATATTTCGCAAGGGATTTTGATGAACAAGCCTGACAACTCTGACGGATCAAGAGGTCAGTTAACTGCCGGAACAGATACTTGCCACCTACTTCAAATTCAATCCCCTTGGACTTGAATTCGGGATACCGGTCAGACCCACTCTTTTGCCGCATTTAGGACTTACAAAGAATGAATCCCAGTGATTCTCAGGGTACCCAGTGCGTCCACCAGGATTTTCTTCGCGTCATAGACACGGATACATACCAGCAGAACGCATTCATGTGCGTATACCAGGCAACACAGGACGGATCCTGGGGTCTTACCTTCGTGATAAATCACGGCATTCGAGTTTTGTTGCGATAACGTAACTCGAGAATCTCATATCGCGGTCTCTTTTGACTGATGGAATATCAAAGAATTTCGAATTAATTTCTCCCAAATAGGTCCCGATGGGAGTAGTCGCTCTATATTTTGTCGATTATATAGTCGAGGTTTTATGGTCGTCGAAATGTTGAGTGGCTCGTAGCCTTCTTCATCTTTACTTGATTGTCTTATTTTCTATCGGGTGCGCGCTCAGCGCTCCCGATGGGAGTAGCCCCCGAGGCTATGGTTGGATACTTGTAGTCAATCATAGGCTCAAATTGACTTCTTCTTCTTCCTTCTGCTTTTTCCTGTTTGTAAGCCCCCGAGCCCAAGGCGAGGTTTTTTCATACCTTTCGATGATACATTTTTTTCCTTTGTTATTATCGCCTGCTATGTGCAGAATTTTCCTCCCTTGTAAATATGTTTATGGGCCTTGCTATCACGGAGGCCCGTTAATATGTGCTTATAAATAAAGCACCTTTGGTGAGGGTAAAAACCCTAAACCTAATTCTTCCTCCGCCGCATCGTCTTCTTTTCCGTCTAGGGTTTTTCTTCCCACTTTTCCATATGGCTGGTGCAGATGGGTCCCGTCTAGACCTTGGCCCTCCGACGGTGCCGCGGGGTCGCGGTCGCCCCCGTGGCAGCAAAAACAAGATAGCTCCAGCTGCTGTAGGATCATCATCATCCGCTCCGGCGAAGCATCGCCCCGGCCGCCCACCTGGTAGTAAGAATAAGCCAAGGGTGACTGGCGCCGCCCCAGGTCCAAGCGCTCCTCCTCCTGGTGCTTCTCCTGCTTCCCCCAGAATTTTTTCTTTCTTTTGCATCGCCAACGCGCAGTGCCGCTGAATTTTACCAAGTTCATGGATGGGCGAGAACTGCGAGAAGCGGTTCTTCGTGAACAATCTGGTGGAGGAACTCCATATGAAGTGGAGGTTTGGTACGATGGCGCCGGCGAGCAATACTTCAAGGGCGGCTGGTCGCAGTTTGTAGAAGACCATGACCTCCACCAAGGCTTCTTCATGACTTTCGACTTCTATATCGGCACGTCAAAGTTCGACGTGAAAATCTACGACGGCACCTAGTGCCAGAAGGAGTATGAAGCTGAAGTTCACTTCCATTAGAATCTTCTTTATGTAATCTCTTTTCTTAGTTGCCTTGCTGTCGTGCTATCTGTAATAAATACTCTTACTTGGCTTTGACGTTTTGTAATAGACCATGGAAACAAATCATTGTTCCGAGGCATGCTTTATATTTATCGGGTTCTTGTGAACCAATTATATTAGTTTGAAGAATATCGGGTTGTCTGCACAACCTAGTAGTGTAAAAGATCTTCACATCGCGATAAAACTTTCTTTCGTACGACCCGAGGGTTGAAGCCCCCGAGCGGAAAAGTAAGATATTTGTACAATTTATTGAGTTCAACCCAAGGAACCCGGCCTATGGCCTCATGTTCTGGGTTCAGAGGGTTAACTCGAGTTTACTGATACCACTAGACTTCCTTTATGCGTAAAAACGTCGTAGCTGCTCCGCATTCCATGGGTTGCTCTCGTCTTTTCCTGTCTTCTTGTCTTGTAGTCGATAAGCTCCTCCTGGTATCACTTCTGTGACGATGTAAGGTCCCACCCAAGGGGACTCTAGTTTGTCGTGGCTGTCCTGCCTGAGTCGTAAGACTAAATCTCCCACCACAAAGGATCGTGGACGAACTCGACTACTATGGTAGTTCCGCAGGCTCTGTTGATACTGCGTGGCTCTTTCTAATGCTTTATCTCTTGCTTCGTCTAGTGCATCGACATCGTCCTATAACGCTTCTGTTGATGTTACCTCGTCGTATGCCGTCACTCTTGGAGCTTCGTGTGTAACTTCAACTGGAAGCACGGCTTCTGCGCCATGGACCAGGAAGAAAGGAGTTTCTTGAGTTGCTGCGTTAGGCGTGGTTCTTAAACTCCAAAGAACGGAGGATAATTCATCTACCCAAGCGCTCTTGGCTTTCTCGAGAGGTGCTAAGAGCCTCTTTTTTATCCCATTGCATATTAGGCCATTGGCTTTTTCGACTTGCCCGTTTGTCTTCGGGTGTGCTACGGATGCGAATTTGAGCTTGATTCCCAATCCTTCGTAGTAACTCTTGAATTCCTTTGAAGTGAAGTTTGTCTCGTTGTCCGTGATGATGCTATATGGTACACCGAAGCGAAATACTATTGACTTAATGAAATTAATTGCTGCTGTCGAATCTTGAGTTGTTACCGGGGCTGCTTCCACCCACTTGGTAAATTTGTCGACTGCCACTAGGATGTAAACGTGCCCTCCTGACCAGGATTTGTGCAGCTTCCCCACCATATCGAGGCCCCATTGTGCAAAGGGCCAGGATAATGGTATTGGTTGTAACTCTGCTGCTGGCGCGTGCGGTCGAGATGCGAATCTTTGGCATGCTTCACACTTCGAACTATATCTTTCGCGTCATCAATGGCTGTTAGCCAATAGAATCCTGCTCGGAACGCTTTTGCCGCTATGGCCCTGCTGCTGGCATGATGGCCACATACTCCGGCGTGTATATCCTTTAATATTACTTGCCCTTCTTGAGGTGTTACACAACGCTGCAAAACGCCAGTTATGCTCTTTTTGTATAATTTCCCCTGCAACACGACAAATGCTTTTGATCGTCGAGTTATTCTGTTGGCCTCCACTGCATCTTCTGGTAACTGTTTATTTATCATGTATGCGAGGTATGGCTGCATCCAGGTTTCCTCTATCATCATGACTTCTTTGGGTTCCGGCGCAGCCCCCTGGCCTGCTGCAATAGTCGAACTTTTGACGCTTTTTATCGATCTTTCCACTATTTCCTCCCAGAAGACTCCAGATGGCACGGGCAAACACTGTGACCCGATATTTGCTAAATTGTCAGCTTCTTCATTGCTATTTCTGCTGATGTGCGAGACTTCGCATCCATCGAATGTTCCTTCGAGATAGTGATATAAGTTCTTGTAGGCCATCATGTTGTCATTGATTATATCACATCTGTTCATAACTTGTTGGACGACAAGGTTTGAATCCCCAAATATTTTTAGGCGAGTTGCACCACATGCTTTGGCCATCTTCATTCCATGCAACAAAGCCTTGTATTCTACTTCATTATTAGAGGCCTGCGGAAAACTCATCCTTAAAACGTACTTCAGCTTGTCGCCATGCGGCGATATCAAGATTACTCCTGCGCCTGCGCCTTGGACTCTCTTAGAACCATCGAAGTACATTGTCCAGACACTCGATAAATCTGGCGGTCCTGTGCTCTGTAGCTCCAGCCATTCTGCTATGAAATCTGGCAAGATATGTGACTTAATCGCCTTCCTTTTTTCATACGTGATGTCCATGGGAGATAATTCGATTCCCCACAAAGAGACACGTCCTGTTGCTGAAGGATTGTTCAATATGTGCGATAGTGGCGCTTCATTGACCACTATAATTGGGTGCACCGCAAAGTATTGTCGCAATTTCCGTGCTGTTGTAAAAACACTATATGCAAGCTTTTGATAATGTGGGTACCTCTGTTTTGTCGGAGATAGTACTTCACTGATGAAATATACCGGCCTTTGGACGCCGTGGGCTTTTCCTTCTTCGCTTCTTTCGACTACTAGTACTGTACTCACCACCTGATGGGTTGCAGCGATGTAGAGTAGTAGTGGCTCCTTTTCTTTTGGTGCGACCAGCACTGGTGGTGTGGAAAGCACTTTTTTCAACTGCGCAAAAGCTGCGTCTGCTTCTGCTGTCCATTCAAACTTATCATCTGACTTTTTCATTAGTGCATAGAACGGGAGCGCCTTTTCTCCCAATCGAGCAACAAAATGACTTAGTGCCGCGACACGTCCTGCGAGCTTCTGTACGTCGTGTAGTTTCGTGGGTTTCCCCATTGTTAAAATTGCCTGGATTTTCTCTGGGTTCGCCTCTATTCCCCGTGCTGACACCAGGAATCCTAAGAGTTGTCCTGCCGATACACCGAAGGAACACTTTGTCGGGTTAAGCTTAAGCTTGTACCTACTTAGGTTGTTGAAGGTTTCTGCCAAGTCGCTGATAAGGGATTCCTCCTCTCTTGTAGTGATGACTATATCGTCAATGTAGACTTGGATGTTGCGTCCTATTTGGCTCCCGAGGCAATTTTGCATCATCCGTTGATAAGTTGCTCCTGCATTTTTTAGGCCGAACGGCATTACTTGGTAGCAAAACACTCCGTACGGTGTGATGAAGGCCGTCTTTTCTTTGTCTTCTTTCTTCAATTTGATCTGGTTGTAACCAGAATATGCGTCCAAAAAGGAAAGCCTTGCACATCCCGCTGTCGAATCAATTATCTGATCGATGCGGGGTAGAGGGAAGGGATCCTTTGGACAATGCTTATTGAGAGATGTGTAGTCGACACATACTCTTTGTACGTCTGTGTTCTTCTTGGGTACGATGACCGGATTGGATACCCAACTCGATGTTTTTATTTCTCTGATAAATCCGGCATTTTCTAGCCTGTGCAATTCTGATGCTATCGCCTTCCTTTTGGGTTCATCGAATCTTCGCAATGGTTGCTTGACTGGCTTTGCTTTAGGATCTACATTTAGTGCGTGCTGGACGAGTTCCCTGGGAACCCCTGGCATGTCTGAAGGACACCAGGCGAAGATTTCCCAGCGCTCATGGAGGAACTCGACGAGCGCACTTTCCTATGCGGGATCCAAGTTCACCGCAATTGATGTCATCTTATTTGGGTCTGTAGGGTGGACCTAGATCTTCTTCGAGTCCTGAGTTGTGTCGAAAGCCTGATCTGGCAGGAATCATCCAACGTCGGGTAGCACATTATGATCCGTTTCCCCTTTCAGCCTCTTATACTCTGCTGTCATGCCAAAGGTTTGCGCCATCCTATTGAATTCTCTGTCGCATATGTTGGCTACTTCAAAGCTCCCTTGCACTGTAATTATTCCTTTGGGTCCTAGTATTTTTAGCGTAAGATACGTGTAATGAGGTACTGCCATGAACTTTGCGAATGCTGGGTGCCCTAGGATTGCGTGGTACTATGATGGCCAGTCCATAACTTCAAATTTCAACTTCTCTCTTCGATAGTTGCTTCTACTGCCAAAGCAGACGTCGAGTTCTATTTTCCCTAGAGGGTGATTTGCGGCTCCTGGTACTATTCCGTGGAAGGAGCAATCTGTTGGCTTCAGGCTTGTCAGTGAGATACACATTGCCTTCAGGGTTCTAGCATATATTAGGTTTATGCCAGTCCCTGCATCCATGAACACTCTCCCGATGTCGTATCCTCCTATTTGCGCCTTTAACACCATTGGCGAGTGGCCTGGCCTGGGAACTTTCCTTGGGTGGTCTGCTTTGCTGAACTTAACTGGTTGATCTGACCACCGCAAGTACTCTGTGGTGGCTGGTGGTGATGATATTGCTAGGTTTACTTGCCTGGATATGCTCTTTCGCTCTTTCTTCGACTTAGGCACCGGTTGAATCATTGCCGATATGTAAACTTTTGACTCTAGGTGTCTTGCTAGCCTTTGTACCTAATATCCTTGATTTGCGTACTTTCCTCCTTGCCATCCTCCTTGGCTTGGTCCCATGGCGCTTTGTAGTCTCAGGAAAGTTCTATAATCCTTCATCTGGTGATTTGAGACTCTTTTTCCATCAGGATATGCGTAGTGGATTCGACAAGGTCCATATAACATGTCTTCGGCCGAAGGGCCGAGTATCTTGATTTTTCTGTTCCTTTTGCCTGAAACCTCCTGTTTTCATATCCTTCCTCTTCCCTTGCTTCGTAACCCGCGGCTACCTGATTTTGCCTTCCTTGGTTATCTCTGCTGCGGTGTCGTCTCCTTTGTCTACTTGCTCTGTCGACTTCTGGTGATCGTCCTCTTTTGTTATTATATACGTCCTCTCCGTCAGCGAATTTGTTGGCTTCTGATACGTCTCCAACGTATCTATAATTTTTGATGCTCCATGCTTGTTTTTACACCATTTACCCGATGTTTCGTTACACTTCGTGGCACTTTTATGCATTTTCCGAAACTAACCTATTAACGAGTTGCCACAGTGCCAGTTCCCTATTTTCTGCTATTTTTGTGTTTCAGAGTAATACACAGGAAATATTCTCAGAATTGGACGAAACAAAAGCCAGAAGTCTTATTTTTCCCGGGAGCATCCAGACATCTGAAGAGAGGAAGGAGAGGGGCCACAGGCCTCCCTCACACAGGGCTGGCGCGGCCCTGGCCCTGGCCGCGCTGCCCCTGTGTGAGGAGGCCCTGGCAGCCCTCTGACATCGCCCCTTCGCCTATATAAAGCCTCGGGACGGAAAACCCTAAGGGAGTCGGCAATTTTCCAGAAACAGTTCCGTAGCTCTGCCGCCGCCGTCGATGAATTTCGGGGGACAGAAGTCTCTGTTCCGGCACCCTGCCGGGACGGGGAAGTGCCCCCGGAGCCATCTCCATTGGTCTCCATCGCCGTCTTCGCCGTCTCCATCGACCTCACCGCCATCTCCATCAACCTTGCTGTCTCCTATGATGAGGAGGGAGTAGTTCATCCCCGGGGCTAAGGGCTTTACCGGTAGCTATGTGGTTCACCTCTCTCTCCCATGATGTGATCTTTATGTGATCGTGACTTTGTATCATGTTGAACAAGTAGATGTTATTATTCAGATGTTATGTGTACTCTAGTGGTGATTGTTAAAGTAATCTATTCCTCCTGCCTTGGTGTAATGGTGACAGTGCGTGCATCATGGTGGTACTTGGTTTAGGCTATGATTGTGATCTCTTATGGATTATGAGAATAATTATTGCTATGATAGTTTGAGTGATCTATTCCTCCTTTCATGGTGTAATGGTGACAATGTGTGCACCGTGTTAGTACTTGCTCTAAGTTGCAATGATTTCTATCTTGAATTGTGATTTGATTTGGATATCTCTATGAGTGGTGTTTGTAGTACTTGATGAACTTTAAGGGGTGGTTCTGTAGCCACTACACAATGATTAGTGTTATTCAATAGGAGAGTAATTCAGAGTACCATAGTGGAGAGAAGTTGTTTATTTGTTCAATCATGTTATATTGTTGGGAGTGTGTCCACTAGTGAAAGTATGATCCCTAGGCCTTGTTTCCAAGCTTTGCACACCGTTTACTTGCTATTTTGTTACTTGTTTGCTCGCAGCGATATTTATTTCATACCACCGTTACTACTTATAATCATCACTACCGCTTGTATTTTACTATCTCTTCGCCGAACTAGTGCACCTATACATCTGACAAGTGTATTGGGTGTGTTGGGGACACAAGAGACTTTCTGTATCGTAATTGCAGGGTTGCTTGAGAGGGATAGCTTTGACCTCTAACCTCCCTGAGTTCGATAAACCTTGGGTGATCCACTTAAGGGAAACTTGCTGCTGTTCTACAAACCTCTGCACTTGGAGGCCCAACAAGTGTCTACAAGAATAGAAGTGCGTAGACATCAAGCTCTTTTCTGACGCCGTTGCCGGGGAGGTAAGGTAAAAGGTACTCACATCCTCCTGTGTGAGTGCTCGGAGTTATTTCCTTTAGATTCTGCAATTACATCTTTTTGTTTCTTGTTTTTATTTTCACTAGTTAGGCTTAATGGAAAACAACAACAAAATTAGAGAGCTTTATAGTATTTATCTTGAGTTAGGACATGAAGTGTTTGAAGAGAAAATTGAAAAACCTTTGGAGCTTAATTTGCATGCTAATAGTGTTGTTAGTATGAATGCTTTGAACACCGTTATTGCTAATGCTACAGAAAAGTCTAAGCTTGGGGAAGCTGGTTTTGTTAAGCATGATATTTTTAGTCCCCCAGCTTTAGTGGAGAAAGTTTGCTCTGATGATATTTTATCTCCCCTATGTGATGTTCCTTCTTATGATGATATGTTTGAAGAATATGCTTTGCGAAAAAGTTGTTCTCTAGCTTGTGATGATACTAAACCTCTAGTTTATGATGGCTATGATGATGAGTATAATATTTTTAGTTCACCTACTTTTGAGGAGAAAATTAGTTATGATTACAATATGCCTCCTATTTATGATGATTATGGTGATGAGAATAATTATTCTATTGAATTTGCTCCTACTACTATTGTTCCTGTGGTGAGTATTAATTCTTTTATGCATGTGGCTCATGATAGGGATGCTTTATGTGATAGTTATATTGTTAATTCTATTCATGATGCTACTGAAAGTTATTATGAGAGAGGGAAACATGGTTTGATGGATCTCAACAATATTAAGTTTCCCCTCTTTATGTTGCAAATCTTGAAGTGGCACTTGTTTTATCTATCCATGCTTGCTACTATGTGCCTCATTGATTTATTTTCTTACAAGATTTCTATGCATAGGAAGTGGTTCAGATATAAATGTCTTTCACATTTGCTTTTTGATGCTCTCTATTGCTTTAAGTTCCTATATGGCGCCTTTGCCTCAAGCTCTTATATGGCGCCCACATGAGCATCTTTGCAAATTACTGCGCCTAGCTCAAAGGCGTTAAAGAAAGGGATTTCTATTTTCGTGCCCCTGGTTCGTTAGTTGTACTCAGTTTTCCCCAGCTCGTTAGTTTTTCCTTAGTTTTCCCCAAGCCGTTGTCTGAAACCGTCACCAGTGCTGGAACGGCCGGTTGCCCGACGGTTGAACACCTTTGACCGTTAACTGCTGACTAGTGGGGCCACGTAGAGCCCGCAAAGACACGTCAGAGCATCCATCGTTGTTTGACCGTAAGCATCGCCGTATCCCTGACCAAAACGCGGACGAGTGGGGCTTCGGTATATCGAATGACAAGTGGGGCCATGACGCTGATACAAGGGGCAATACACGGGTAGGATTAGATTTTTAAACGGAGCTCTACAGCGATGGCACGGAGGAGGTGGCCTGCAGGGTGCCGAAATGAGATCGACGTCCACAAAGAACTGCATGAGGCGAGACCAGACGCATTAGATAGATATGATCTGGACGCGTTTAACCATGCAAAGAAGAGAAGAAATGGTCGAGGACATCGACGACGACCTCAACACTTTGACTGACGGTGTCGGACACGAATGCGAGCAATGTAGAGAAAACTAGTGTCTCTCCTTTCTGGCGTGTATAGATAGGTGCTAGGGGAGTGTGGTGGTGAAGGGAAAGACCTCGCGGTGGTCTGTGGCGTCCAGCATAGCGGGGCGGCGTGGCCGTGCCCACAGCGGCGTGCATGTTCGGCATTGGCATCAGCATGTACGTTCATCATTGGCCTCGGCGGTATCTCTGATGTGTCAGTGATCGAATGAGGGGACGGGATTGAGGGTGCATCCCGACGGTGACCTAGCAGTGGCGGCGAGCATGCATACCCGTTCTGACCATGCCGATATCGGCATCGGCATCGTTTGGAGGCTGTGGTGCTCTCATCATAGTGGAAATTGCGATTCCCTATTATTTTTACATGCATAATATATAGAAAATAGCTAGATCTATAAATCGATGCATATGAAGCTACATATATATTCTTGGTCATAATCCCCTTAGATGCATGGCTTCACGTCGTCATCGCTTTCATCGTCAGTATCTTCGTCGTCCGTGTAGTAGTACTTCCTGCACGTTGTTCCGTCGAACACCTTCACTGTGAGGACATAATCGCCTTCATATTTGAAGTGTAGGAAGCAGCCGAAATCCACACCGTGCGCGATGGCGAAATTCTCCCAGCCCTTGTTGAGGTACATCCGGCCTTGTCCATCAAATAGGACCTCCACGGTCCAGAGACGAGGACCGCAGTCAGCTGCTCGCAGATACACCTTTGCGGGCTCCTGGCCGTCAAGATAGTCCGCAAACTTTTGTGGGAGTGCCTGCAAAGAAATTAAAGGTTTTTTAGAACATGCACATAATTAATCACATGCATCATATATGTGGGAACGCGTACGTACCTTCTTGGCCAAAGGGTCTTCATAGATGGTTATGAAGAACTCCTCTATGATTAATGGCAGTGTTGACGGTGGTGGTGGCAATGATGATGATCCACCACCCCGGCCGCCCCTTCCCCTTCCCCTTCCCCTTCCGGTCGGTGTCCAAGACGTGGAAGCCATGGCAATGGATCAAGTGTATGTGAACGAAGAAGAGAGAGGCAGAAACGAAGAAGAGAGAGGCAGAACCTATTGACATGAGGGATGGCCGTTGTGGGGGTTTATAAGGGAGAGATGACCGTTGTGGGGTTTACACCATAAATTAAGGTAGAGATGACCGTTGTGGGGTTTACACAATAAATTAAGGAGGAGATGACCGTTGTGGGGGTGGTTTATATCTCAACAAAAAAAGTAATGCCTAAAAGAAATGGAAATTCGTGAAAGTTCATCATTTTACCGTGAAAAGTAAAGCCTACAAGAAATGGAAATTCGTGATAGTTTATCATTTCAGCGTGAAAAGTAATGCCTACAAGAAATGGAAATTCGTGATAGTTTATCATTTTACCGTGAAAAGTAATGCGTAAAAGAAATGGAAATTCGTGATAGTTCATCATTTTACCGTGAAAAGTAAAGCCTACAAGCAATGGAAATTCGTGATAGTTTATCATTTCAACGTGAAAAGTAATGCCTACAAGAAATGGAAATTCGTGATAGTTTATCATTTTACCGTGAAAAGTAATGCCTAAAAGAAATGGAAATTCGTGATAGTTCATCATTTTACCGTGAAAAGTAAAGCCTACAAGAAATGGAAATTCGTGATAGTTTATCATTTTACCGTGAAAAGTAATGCCTACAAGAAATTCGTGATTACCCAACTTGTTGAATCCGGTGGCAAACTCGTCATTTAGCATACATAGAGGGGTAGTAGTTTGCCACCGACAGATAGAGAGAGGGTGGCACGATCCTGCCCGTTGGATCATAGGATCGACGGTAGGTGGGCACGATCCGTGTGACAACAGCTCGACCAATCATGCCAAGTTTGGGCTTCTGTGAGAAGGGAGAGGGTAAAACTGAGTAGTATCAAGGATACAAGGGCAAGTAAATAGTAAATAGGCTAAGGAATTCAAATAAGAGATTTAGAAAAAGAAAAACACATGTTTTGTACAATGAAACCCATGTTGGCCTACCTCAAAGTATTAGCAATTCAAATATACATGAGTGTAAAAATTATGGCCTCATTCAGACAAACTATGTTTTGGGTATAGATGTTTTGAGAAGGGGTTTGAGTGGAAAGCCATGAACCTTCATAGCTACTAGTGATTTCAGAAGTGGCCATTTGTGTGAAAACTTGATTTATATATGTTTGTTATGATTTTATTTTGCGCATGAGTTGGAGGCACTATGATTTTATTTTTTTGATTTTTTTTGTGCATGAAATGACTCAATTAGATGGCTTAATCCCATCTGTTGACTCTCTGTTGACCAGCCACTTGAGGGTAAAACTGAGTATATTGCACTAGGCAGTATTAGTACTCGAGGAGAAAACTGAGTACAGATATTTTTCCAGTGTAAGATTCGAGGGTAGAACTGAGTACACGTAACGGTGCTGACGTGTAGTCCCACGGACGCGTGTCACGGTGAGCAGCGGTTAGCCGCGCGGTGCGCGTGTTGAGACCAAAACGTCAACTGCTGAGACGAACCGTCACTTTGCCAGTACAGAGCCCCTCTCCCTCCCTCTGCACACAGTCTCATCATAACTCACGCACGCAACCACGCCTCTCACGTCCCATCACCTTCTCAAAAAAAACCCAGCCGCCCTACGCGCGCTCCCCTGCCGGCGATGGAGAAGAAGAATGCGCCGGTGGCCGTCGCCCCCGAGCCCGTCGCCTCCGAGCCCATCGCCTCCGAGCCCGTCGCATCCGAGGGCGGCGCATCCAAGCGCGGCGCCTCCGTGAACTGGGCCTCTCTTAAGGGTGACGGACCACTTCACAAGATCGGCGACTGCTTACTGGCGAACGAGGAGTACGTGGACACCTACGCTGTTTTGAGGCAAGTTTGTACAAATTGGCGCTCAGATCTACCTGAGCCCGACGTGCACCTGCACGAATGGATCGTGGTAGAACACGCCCTTCCACGCGCCGCTGAGTTCTCCTTCCTCAACCTCCGCACATCCCGCTACGTCACCATCGATCTAACGGAAGTTCATGCAAGGTTCAAATTCCTCCATATCTATAGAGTTAATCTATTTTTATTTTCAATCGTAAACATCTTAGTGCTGAATGTTATCTTCATCAACTCTCTTTTAGATACTACTTCGTCGGCTTTTACCGTGGCGTCATCGTGCTTGCCCAGAGGAACCAGCCGCACAAGATACGGCTTCTGAACCCACTCACAAAGACATTGAACGCTACGTTTGAGGCGCAGATGCCGTCTATGATTGTGGAGTCAGTCGCTGTAATGAAGTCCCCGACTATGGTCTTCATTTGCACAGGTTACCCCAATAAAATTGCTTGGGTCGATGAGAGCTCTCCTACTAAGGATATAGATGTAGAAGATTGGGGAGAAGGAAGATTTTCGATCGAGGAAGATTCTCTGCGTTGCCTTACCCCGTTCAATGGTGAATTGTATGCAATAGCTGTGAACAATTTTGATGTCGGAACATTAGTGTGCACCAACAATGTCCAGTTGGAGAAGCGCGCGAGCACTATCAACATGGAGACACTATTTTCATTTCCAGAACTTGGAACTGACAAGTTCTACCTTGTGGAGTCTGATGGTGATCTGTTGCTTGTGTTGTTCGGCGGCAGCCCTGGCAACAGGCATTTGGAGGAAGGTCAACCATTGGTGTACCGTGTGGACACTGAGAGCCGCTCTCTCCATGCCGTCAACATTGGCAGTCGTGCCTTCTTCGTCAGGTATAAACGGTGTATCTCCGTCGACACCAGAGTGCACCCGACAGTTCGACCTGGCTGCATCTACTACGAGGGCGGTTATATCAGACAGTACTTTGATGATAGAAAGGCCTGGGATGAGTGGCCACGACTTGTGGATAGATTAGATTCCGACGGTATGAAAATAGAACAAAGGCCATACCGTTTGGAGGATCTATTGGCTGCACACTGCAGACGGAAGGAGTTCAGTCAATATTTTTTTCGTCTCATGGAATATAGCGACTCCGAAATATATGATGAAGAATGAAGAACCTTCATGTTGGGCATACATTGCGTCTTATATTATTTTCAGCTTAGTTTGTCGTGAATATTAACATCGTTATTGGCTTCTTTTGGCTACTGTATGCATTTTATGTATTATACTATACTAGCTTCTAGATTAGCTTCTAGATTTGTTACCATATTGGGCAAAAAACGAGGGCCAAAAGGCAGCAATCATTGAAAAAAGACAGAAATAGAAGCTTCTCTAGATTTGATACTAATTTGGTGAAAAGAGAGAGAACTGTTTACAGAGAGAGAGAGGGGAAAAAGGCGCTCTGAAAAGGCGCTCTGAAAAGTCAATGCCAATTTGGCCCGAGAGAGACAGAACCGAGCTCTCACGTACAACCAAACGCGGTCTCGTCCTGTCCCACGCGGTCCCTTTCTACCAGCCCCACGCGACGCGGCCCCACACGTCAGCACGGAAACGGTCAACTTAACGGGAATCCTCACGTCCGAGCTCCTTGAGGGTTTTAGACAACGGCTTGGGGAAAACTGAGGAAAAACTAAGGAGCTGGGGAAAACTGAGTACAACTAACGACCTGAGGGCACAAAAATAGAATTCCCTTAAAGAAAAGCACTCTTGGGAGATAACCCAATGTTTTTAATTTCAGTACTTTTTCTTTTATTTGAGTCTTGGAAGTTATTACTACTGTAATAACCTCTCCTTATCCTTTTTATTTTGTTGTTGTGCCAACAGAAGCCTCTAATTTGAGTGAGGTAAGATTTGGGGATGTTGCTGTCCTGAAACTGTTTTTGGTGTTGCACCGTAAAAATTCGTGAAACTTCTCTGTATATCTTTTGGACCTGCGATTTCTTGTGCATATGCCCCAGGTTATATCCAAAATTTCATTAGTTGAACACTTTTTGATTTGAGCAACAAAAAACCCTCTAAAAATTCGACCTTTGTCAGCTGTTCAGTTTTGACAGATTTCTGCCAATATTTGTGTTTGCCACTTTATCGCTTTCTTTTGAGTTCTTTTGATCATGGAACTTTTAGAGAAGTTGCTACAGTAGTATATGCTATATATGTGGTGGTTTTGGGTTGAAACCTGAAGCAAAAAGAGGTTGATTATATGATATGCTACACTAATGTTGCTAATAGAATTGTGTTTAGTTTTGTATGAAGGAAGTTTTCAAGTGTAGGGATTGGAGAATGATGAGATGAGTTGAAGAATGGACAAAAGCTCAAGCTTGGGGATGCCCAGCACCCCAAGAAATATCCAAGAAGTACAAGCATCAAAGCTTGGGGATGCCCCCGAGGCACCCCTTCTTCATCGGCAAAAATCAGGTCACCTTTCAAGACACTATATTTTTATTGCTTCATGCACTATGCGTTTTTCTTGGAGCGTCAGTTGTTTTAGTTTTTAGTTTTCTTTTGCTTTGTTTGCTGCAATAAATGGTTAGATCACATCATGTTTCTTTTGGAGGAGATGAACTCGTTTTTCATTGCCAAGAACACTCTAGTTTTCATTCTTATCGTTCAATGAGTGTTCTCTTTTTCTGCTACTGCGTTTAGCTTTCATTTTTGCCTTGGTTTTTGTTCAGATCTTGTTTTATCTTTCCATCAAGGTGTATTTTTGCCTCTGATCTTTATTGGTTTTCATGAAAAGAGGTGTCTTAAAAAATTTCAAATGGTGTTGGAAAAAAGAAAAAGCTTTGTGCAAAATAGTGGTACAAGAAGGAGCTTGTGTAGACTGCGGCTTAGGCTTTTTCATGTCGTGCTTGATGTCTTTTTGATAGTATGCTTAGTGGTTTTGCTGTAGCATGACTTGTCTCAAATGACTGAGATTGCTTAATGAGCCTTTGAAAAAATCATGCGTTGTTTTTATTATATGGAAGCATTTATTTGGTTTTCTCCTTTGATGCTTTATTTGGGTTGACTTGGCACATGCTTACACCATGTTGACTACAAAATAAGTCGCCTATAGCCTCTATGATCATTTAGTTTTTGACTTTTGATGCCATCTTATGCTTCTTTTAATGTCGCTTTGTCGCTCTGCATGATTATGGCCATTATTGCTCTCTTAGTTGGTCGCTCCCAGTCTTTTGCTAGCCCTCGCCTTGTACTGAGTATGAGCTCTACTCGTGCATCCAACTCCCAAAAACCAAGTTTGCCATTGTGTCCACTATAAACTCCTATGCATGGTATTTGTAAGCCATTCCAAAGTAAATTTTCATGTGCTACCTTTCAAAAACCTTCAAAATACTTCTCGTTTTGTGCCACTGTTTTTAGCTCATGGGGATGTAGTGGTCGGATTTGCTATCTTCCATATTGTCTTATTCCAAAAAAGAAAAAGAAAAAGAGAAAAAAAGGCACTCCTCCATGGAAAGTGAATGTTGGTGGGTACCCGATGGAATCGGTTAGCCATGGTTTGTGAAAGGAAAAAAGGTGGGGAGGAGTGCCAAGCTTTATAAAAGAGCACAAAAGTGCCAATCTCTCTCTCTCAAAAACTTGCTTCATTTTTGTATGGAAGATAGTAAGAACCCCATTGCCAGTCGTTGACAAAGACAACCACCTCTCAAAACCAATTTTTATCTCTCTGTTTTACAAATGAAAAGCTCTAGCACATGTTTAATCACTGCTTCCCTCTGCGAAGGGCCTTTCTTTTACTTTTATGTTGAGTCTCCACCTTCTACCTTTATGCACCGTCTAAGAGAGCATAGTTGTCATTCTGAGTATAATGTGCATTGTCCCAAAGTTTTCATTGATTGATACATATTGTTGGTTTCACTTGTTCTTAAATTATTTGTATCTAGTCGCCCTCTTAAACTTGAAGGTGTCCTATGCATTTATGTTTTGCTCTCTTTGAAGGACAAGCTGAAAACCATTTGTATGTTTTTCCTTATGATGTGAACACACATTTGACTTTCATTGTTTCATTTTCATGATCTTTTGTTTGTGTTCATTTTCATGTTATAACATGGTTGCTAAGTTTCTATTGTCAAGATTATATCTTTCATGCCCATGTTTTAAGTTCTTATGATCCTAGCTCACAATGCTTACATATATGATCAAGATTGTGTAGGTGCATGTCACCTCAAAAATTATTTCTTTTGTTATCACTTACCTACTCGAGGACGAGCAGGAGTTAAGCTTGGGGATGCTGATACGTCTCCAACGTATCTATAATTTTTGATGCTCCATGCTTGTTTTTACACCATTTACCCGATGTTTCGTTACACTTCGTGGCACTTTTATGCATTTTCCGGAACTAACCTATTAACGAGTTGCCACAGTGCCAGTTCCCTGTTTTCTGCTGTTTTTGTGTTTTAGAGTGATACACAGGAAATATTCTCGGAATTGGACGAAACAAAAGCCAGAAGTCTTATTTTCCCCGGGAGCATCCAGACATCCGAAGAGAGGAAGGAGAGGGGCCACAGGCCTCCCTCACACAGGGCTGGCACGGCCCAGGCCCTGGCCGCGCCGCCCCTGTGTGAGGAGGCCCTGGCAGCCCTCTGACATCGCCCCTTCGCCTATATAAAGCCTCGGGACGGAAAACCCTAAGGGAGTCGGCAATTTTCCAGAAACAGTTCCGTAGCTCCGCCGCCGCCGTCGACGAATTTCGGGGGATAGAAGTCTCTATTCCGGCACCCTGCCGGGACGGGGAAGTGCCCCCGGAGCCATCTCCATCGGTCTCCATCGCCGTCTTCGCCGTCTCCATCAACCTCACCGCCATCTCCATCAACCTTGCTGTCTCCTATGATGAGGAGGGAGTAGTTCATCCCCGGGGCTAAGGGCTTTACCGGTAGCTATGTGGTTCACCTCTCTCTCCCATGATGTGATCTTTATGTGATCGTGAGCTTTGTATCATGTTGAACTAGTAGATGTTATTATTCAGATGTTATGTGTACTCTAGTGGTGATTGTTAAAGTAATCTATTCCTCCTGCCTTGGTGTAACGGTGATAGTGCGTGCATCATGGTGGTACTTGGTTTAGGCTATGATTGTGATCTCTTATGGATTATGAGAATAATTATTGCTATGATAGTTTGAGTGATCTATTCCTCCTTTCATGGTGTAATGGTGATAGTGCGTGCACCGTGTTAGTACTTGGTCTAAGTTGCAATGATTTCTATCTTGAATTGTGATTTGATTTGGATATCTCTATGAGTGGTGTTTGTCAAGTACTTGATGAACTTTAAGGGGTGCTTCTGTAGCCACTACACAATGATTAGTGTTATTCAATAGGAGAGTAATTCAGAGTACCATAGTGGAGAGAAGTTGTTTATTTGTTCAATCATGTTATATTGTTGGGAGTGTGTCCACTAGTGAAAGTATGATCCCTAGGCCTTGTTTCCAAGCTTGGCACACTGTTTACTTGCTATTTTGTTACTTGTTTGCTCGCAGCGATATTTATTTCATACCACCGTTACTACTTATAATCATCACTACCGCTTGTATTTCACTATCTCTTCGCCGAACTAGTGCACCTATACATCTGACAAGTGTATTGGGTGTGTTGGGGACACAAGAGACTTTCTGTATCGTAATTGCATGGTTGCTTGAGAGGGATAGCTTTGACCTCTAACCTCCCTGAGTTCGATAAACCTTGGGTGATCCACTTAAGGGAAACTTGCTGCTGTTCTACAAACCTCTGCACTTGGAGGCCCAACAAGTGTCTACAAGAATAGAAGTGCGTAGACATCAGCTTCTTCCATTAGCTCAGCTACTGTCATTGGCCTTGTTCTTCCTATTTCTTCCACGAGATCTGAGCGACGAAGGCCGGCCGAAAAAGCATCTATTGCTCGTTCGTCAGAAATGTCCTCTGCTGAATTTTTGATTACACTCCATCATTGTATATAAGAACGTAGAGTTTCGCCTTTCCTTTGCACGCACGCTTTAACTTCCTCCAGTGATGCTGGGCGCTTGTATGTCGAATGGAAGTTTGTTGCGAATTGGCTTTCGAGTTCTCCCCAGCTTCCAATGGATTCGTTAGGTAGGGTATTCAACCAGGACCATGCTGCGCCGGTGAGGTGTAGTTGCAAACTTTGCATTGCAGTCGCTTTTATTCCTCCTAATATCTGTACTGCCTGCAGATAATCCGATAACCATAGAGTAGGTTCTTGCGACCCATCGTATTTTTGCTGGTCGTGTGGTAACTTGAACCCTTTGGGTACCTGTGTTTTGCGAACCCTGCGGGTAAAGCATAACGCGCCCATCTCTTTTTCGTCGTCTTCATAGTTTTCTTTCCTCCAGGCGTGGCATGATTTATTTACTCGAGCTTGTGCTATTATATTTCTTGCGTCCTCCCTCCTTTTTTGTCGCCTTTCTTCTTCTGATGACTCGCTAGACTCGTTTTGTGTGATACTGTGCTTGAACCTCTCCTTTTGCCTTTCCTTGTAGCTTGTCGACTTTGTCTCTGGACCTTTTCCCCTAATCTTGTCTTCCACTATCCCGAGGCTTCGTATTGGGGCTTGGTGCATGTCTTCTCGCGGATCTCTGGGTTCTGGCCTCATGGTTAGTAAGTATGCCTGTGCTGTTAGAATTATGCCCTAGAGGCAATAATAAAGATGTTATTATTATAATTCTTGTTCATGATAATGTTTATATTCCATGCTAGAACTGTATTAAGCGGAAACTTTAATACTTGTGTGGTTTATGAACAACACCGTGTCCCTAGTATGCCTCTATGGACTAGCTCATTGATTAATGATGGTTAAGGTTTCCTAACCATAGACATGAGTTGTCAATTAATAATGAGATCATGTCATTAGGAGAATGATGTGATGGACAGACCCAAATAAAGCAGAGCAATTAGATCGTGTCATTGTGTTCATCTTTGCGAAGCTTTTTCCTATGTCATGTATTGTGTTCCTTAGACCATGAGATAATGCAACTCCCTAGTATCGGAAGAGAGCTTTGAGGTCATCAAACGTCATCTTATGAGAGGATGATCATAAAGGTGTCTCTCAGGTAATCGGGAAGTACTTGTTGGGTTGTATGTATCGAGATGGAATTTTGTCCCTCCCGAGTCGGAGAGATATACTTCGGGCCCACTCAGTAATCGATATCAACATCGCTTGCAAGCACGTGGTTAAGGAGTTGTTCACAAAGTGATATCGGATTACGGAATGAGTAAAGTACTTGCTGAGAACGAGATTGAACTAGGTATGCCGATACCGACGATCGAATCTCAGGCGAGTAAAATATCGTGTGACGAAGGGAATACAAATACGGGATTGATTGAATCCTGACATCGTGGTTCATCCGATATGATCATCGCTGAGTGCATGGGAGTCAATATGGATTTCCAGATCCCGCTATTGATTATTGATGGGGATCATGTCCGCGCATTCTCGAACCCGTAGGGTCACACACTTAACGCAAATCAATGCTAGGGTAGTTTCGGGATATATGTGAAACTGTTTCGGAAGTTACGGAATTGTTCCGGGTGGAAAAATATTAGTATTTATCAATTATGAGAATTGATAAATATTAAGCAGTATTTATTTTGAAAGAAAAAAAGGGAGCAAGGCGGCGCAGCGGCGCAGCGTCCAGCGCCTGGCTAGCTCGATCGAGCAAACCAGGGCGTGGGCGAGCGCCCCACGCGCGGGGCTCCCTGGCCCCTGCTCGCTCGCTGGGTGCCAGGCTGGGTGGGCCTCTGTGCATGGGCCGGCTGGGCCAAGGACTTGGCCGTGCGTGCACGCCTGCTCGCGCCAGGAGAAAAACGATCGGATCGATCTCACGCGCGACGTACACGAGGCAAACCGGATCGATGCGATCGGGACGGCGACGTTTGGCGTGACGTGCGCGCTGCGCTAGGTAATCTCGATTTGATCGACTTGACCTAAACTTCTGCTGCAAGTTTAGACGCCTATAAAAGGAGCAGACCGGCCGGCGGCTCGAGAGACTTAATTTGCACAAAGCCGCTGCCCGCTTTTTGAAGCCTCCTTTTTCCGTTCTTTCTCCACCACGCAAACAGGCGAAGCCCTGTCGGCGCATACTTTCCACCAAAGACACCATGCCGTCGTGTTGTCGATCTCATCTACCACTCCACCATATCTCGCTGGACCGGGAAGGCGAAGTCGTTGGTGCGCTGTACGTGTGCATCTCTCGGAGGTGTCGCCACTTGCGGCGTTGGATCGGATCGGATCGCGAGGAGGAGACGGCTGGCACGACTACATCATCCACGTTCTGTTGAACGTTTCCGCTGTGCGATTTCTTCAAGGGTATGAAGATCTCATCTACCTCTCTCGTTGATTACATCTCCTAGATTAGATCTTGGCTTTCTTGTTCGCATTCGTAGGAATTTTTTTGATTTACTATGCTGCGAAACCCTTCAGTGGTATCAGAGCTAGATCTTTGCGTAGATGTGTTTCACGAGTAGAATGCAACATGCTTGTTGCGGGCGTTGATGTTTTCTGTTGCAAACCTCTTTGTTTTGTATTTCTTATGGCGCGGCATAGTGAGATCGAAGCGGTCCAGGCCAACTTTACGCGACCTCGTTCGTGAGACCGGCTCCGCACTTGACGTGTGGCTTGTTCCACACATGCGGCTGGTGGATGCCAGTTTCTCTCACTATAGTAGTCATGAGATTTACAACGGATGTTAGCAACCATAATATCACCGTTGTGGCTTTTCGTAGGTAAGAATCGTTCTTAACTTGCTACTCCCATAAGCCACGTAAAACATGCAACAACAAAGTAGAGGCGTCTAACTTGTTTTTGCAGGGAGTGTTTTGTGATATGGTATGGCCACAAGATGTGATGTGATATATGTGATGTATGCGATGATCATGTTTTGTAACGTTTCACGACTTGCATGTCGATGAGTTCACAACCGGCAGGAGCCATATGGTTGTCTTTATAATTGTGTATGACCTGCGTGTCAACTTCTTATACGCCATGTAATAGCTTTACTTTATCGCTAAGTAGTTAGCAATAGTTGTAGTTGCTATTCGTGGTGGAGGCAATCATGGTGGAGTGATGGAGATCATGCCGGCGCGCACAAGATGGAGATCATTGCGCGGAGATTGGCTATACCATGTCACATAAAATTATATGCATGTGATGTTTATCCTTTTATGTATCTTATTATGCTTAGATCGCGACGGTAGCATTATAAGATGATTCCTCACTTAAAGATCAAGATAAAATTGTGTTCTCCCCATGTATGCACCGTTGCGAAAGTTCGTCGTTTTCAAGCACCTCGTGATGATCGGGTGCTATAAACTCTACGTTCACATACAACGGGTGCAAGCCAGTTTTGCACACGCGGAAATACTTGGGTTTGACTTGATGAGCCTAGCATGTACAGACATGGCCTCGGAACACATGAACCGAAAGGTTAAACATGAGTCATATGAATGATATGATCGACACTTAGTTGTCCACCATTGAAACCACATCTCTTCTCGCGAAGATCGGATTAGGTGTGGTGAATTTGGATCGTGTTCACTAAACAACTTGAGGGATGTTGAATTTAGTGGGAGTTCATCTAGTAATTTGATTAAGTTGAACTAATTATCTCAAACATAGTCTAAATTGTACTTGCAAATTTTGTAGATCAAATGGCTAAGTACAACTTCAACTTCAACGTTTTTGCTGAGAAAGAAAAGCTTAAGAACAATGGGTCTAACTTCACCAACTGGTTCCGCAATCTGAGAATCATTCTCGCTGGCGGACAAAAAGCCTATGTACTTGAGGAAGCGTTAGGTGACACCCCTGCTGCAACAGCGAAAACTAAAGAACTTGCTGACTTCAATGCTCGCAGAGATGATTATGATGCGATTATGAGTACCATGCTGTTTTCTATGGAACCGGAACTTCAAAATCGTTTTGAGAAGTACCGCGGGCCTTATGAGATTCTTGAGGAACTGAAAATCATGTTTCAGACTCAAGCCCGTTCTGAGAGATATGAGATCTCTGAGAAGTTCTTTAACTGCAAGATGGAGGAAGGGAGTTCCGTTAGTGAGCACGCCATTAAGATGTCGGGCTACACTCAACGCCTTGAGCAACGGGACTGCAAGATTCCAGAAGAGCTCAAGATTGACAGAGTTCTGCAATCACTCCCTCCTAGCTACAAAGGCTTTGTAGTTACTCACAATCAAATTGGTTCCACTGATACGATCACTGAGCTCTTCGCTAAGCTGAAAGCTGCGGAGGTGGATATCAAGAAAGATAATCATGTGTTGATGGTCAACAAGACCACTAGCTTCAAGAAAGCTAAGGGTGCAAGGAAATCCTTCAAGAAAGGCAGCGGCAAGCGCGTTGCCCCTATTGAGAAGAAGCTCAAGTCTGGACCTAAGCCGGACACTGAGTGCTTCTATTGCAAGGATAAGGGTCACTGGAAGCGCAACTGTCCGAAGTACTTAGCGGACAAGAAGGCTGGCACCATTAAAGGTATATTTGATATACATGTTATTGATGTTTACCTTACTAGAGCTCATTGTAGTGCCTGGGTATATGATACTGGTTCAGTTGCTAATATTTGTAACTCGAAACAGGAGCTACGGAATAGACGGCGGCTAGCAAGGGATGAGGTGACGATGCGCGTTGGCAATGGATCAAAAGTTGATGTGATGGTCGTCGGCACGCTCTCCTTAGTTTTACCTTCGGGATTAGTTTTAAACCTTAATAAGTGTTATTATGTGCCTGCGTTGAGCATGAACATTATATCTGGATCGTGTTTATTGCAAGACGGTTATTCATTTAAGTCAGAGAATAATGGTTGTTCTATTTATATGAATAACATCTTTTATGGTCATGCACCTGTCGTGAATGGGTTATTTCTTCTGAATCTCGAAAGCAATGAAACACACATCCATAACATTGAGGCTAAAAGATGCAAAGTAGATAGTGATAATCCAACTTATTTGTGGCACTGCCGTCTAGGTCATATTGGTGTAAAACGCATGAAGAAACTCCATTCTGATGGACTTTTGGAGTCTCTTGATTTTGAATCGTTTGACACATGCGAGCCGTGCCTCATGGGCAAGATGACCAAAACCCCGTTCTCTGGAATAATGGAGCGAGCAACGAATTTATTGGAAATCATACATACCGATGTGTGCGGACCAATGAGTGTTTCGACGCGCGGTGGATATCGCTATTTTCTCACTTTTACTGATGACTTAAGTAGATATGGGTATGTCTATTTAATGAAACATAAATCTGAAACGTTTGAAAAGTTCAAAGAATTTCAGAACGAAGTGGAAAACCATCGTAACAGGAAAATTAAATTTCTGCGATCCGATCGTGGAGGTGGGTATTTGAGTTATGATTTTCTCACGCATCTTAAAGCAAGCGGAATCGTTTTGCAACTCACGCCACCCGGAACATCGCAGCGCAATGGTGTGTCTGAACGCCGGAATCGAACTCTATTAGATATGGTGCGATCGATGATGTCTCTTACAGATTTGCCGTTATCATTTTGGGGTTATGCATTAGAAACCGCTGCATTCACTTTAAATAGGGCACCATCTAAATCCGTTGAGACGACACCGTATGAACTATGGTTTGGTGCTAAACCTAAGTTGTCGTTTCTTAAAGTTTGGGGATGCGAAGCTTACGTCAAGAAGTTGATGCCGGACAAGCTCGAACCCAAAGCGGATAAATGCGTCTTCATAGGATACCCTAAGGAAACGATTGGGTATACCTTCTACCACAGATCCGAAGGCAAAGTGTTTGTTGCAAAGAACGGATCCTTTCTTGAGAAGGAGTTTCTCTCGAAAGAAGTGAGTGGGAGGAAGGTAGAGCTAGACGAGGTTATTGAACCTTCTCTTGAGTTGGAGAGTAGCGCAGCACCTGAAGTTGTTCCGGTGCCGTCTGCACCAACAAGAGAGGAAGCTAATGCCGAGGATCATGAAACTTCGAACGATGCTACTACTGAACTTCGCAGGTCGACAAGGTAACGTGCCACTCCTGAATGATACGGAAACCCTGTCTTAACAGTCTTGTTGTTAGACAACAGTGAACCTGCAAACTATGAGGAAGCGATGATGAGCCCAGACTCTGAGAAATGGCTAGAGGCCATGAAATCCGAATTGGGATCCATGAGCGAAAACCAAGTGTGGACTTTGGTGGACCCTCCTAGCGACCGTAAGGCCGTTGAGTGCAAATGGATTTTCAAGAAGAAAACGGACACGGATGGTAATGTTACTGTCTATAAAGCTCGGCTTGTCGCAAAAGGTTTTCGGCAAGTTCAAGGTGTTGACTACGATGAGACTTTCTCTCCCGTAGCGATGTTTAAGTCCATTCAGATTTTATTAGCAATTGCTGCATTTCATGATTATGAAATATGGCAGATAGATGTCAAGACTATGTTTCTCAATGGCAACATTGATGAAGAGTTGTATATGATGCAGCCCGAAGGTTTTGTCAATCCTAAGGATGCTAATAAGGTGTGGAAACTTCAGCGTTCCATTTATGGACTGAAGCAAGCATCTCGGAGTTGGAACCTTCGTTTTGATCAAGTGATCAAGAGTTTTGGATTTGTTCCAAATTGCTACGAAGCTTGTATCTACAAAAAGGTGAGTGGGAGCTCGGTGACATTTTTAGTACTATATGTGGATGACATATTGATTATTGGAAATGACATCGGTATGCTTAACGATGTGAAGAGTTATTTGAATAAATGTTTTTCAATGAAAGACCTAGGAGAAGCTGCTTATATATTAGGCATCAAATTCTATAGAGATAGAGAAAGACGCCTAATAGCTTTAAGCCAAAGTACATACCTGGACAAAGTTCTGAAAAGGTTCAGAATGGATAAAGCAAAGAAAGGTTCATTGCCCATGTTGTCAGGTAAGATATTGAGCAAGGCTCAGTGTCCAGCTACGGTAAAAGATAGAGATACTATGAGCAAAGTGCCATATGCCGCGGCCATAGGTTCTATCATGTATGCCATGCTGTGTACTAGACCGGATGTGTCCAATGCTCTTAGTTTGACGAGCAGATACCAAAGTGATCCAGGAGTGGAACACTGGACAGCCGTAAAGAACATCCTAAAGTATTTAAATAGGACTAAAGAAATGTTCTTGGTCTACGGAGGTGATGAGCAGCTCGTCGTAAAAGGTTACGTCGATGCTAGCTTCGACACCGACCCGGATGATTCTAAATCTCAGACAGGATATGTTTATATTTTGAATGGTGGAGCTGTGAGCTGGAGAAGCTGCAAGCAAAGCGTGATCGCGGGATCTACAACCGAAGCGGAATACATGGCTGCTTCGGAAGCGTCAAGTGAAGGAGTTTGGATCAGGAACTTCATCACCGAGCTTGGTGTGGTTCCAAATGCCTTGGACCCACTGGAGATATTGTGCGACAACACTGGCGCCATAGCACTGGCTAAGGAACCAAGATATCATCCAAAGACCAAGCACATCAACCGCTGTTTCCATATAATTCAAGATAATATATCAGATGGAGATCTGAAGATTAGCAAAGTACATACGGATCTGAATGTCGCAGATCCGTTGACTAAACCTCTTCCACGAGCAAAACATGATCAGCACCTTAATGCCATGGGTGTTAGATTGTTGCCAGATGTAAACTAGATTATTGACTCTAGTGCAAGTGGGAGACTGTTAGAATTATGCCCTAGAGGCAATAATAAAGATGTTATTATTATAATTCTTGTTCATGATAATGTTTATATTCCATGCTAGAACTGTATTAAGCGGAAACTTTAATACTTGTGTGGTTTATGAACAACATCGTGTCCCTAGTACGCCTCTATGGACTAGCTCATTGATTAATGATGGTTAAGGTTTCCTAACCATAGACATGAGTTGTCAATTAATAATGAGATCATGTCATTAGGAGAACGATGTGATGGACAGACCCAAATAAAGCAGAGCAATTAGATCGTGTCATTGTGTTCATCTTTGCGAAGCTTTTTCCTATGTCATGTATTGTGTTCCTTAGACCATGAGATAATGCAACTCCCTAGTATCGGAAGAGAGCTTTGAGGTCATCAAACGTCATCTTATGAAATGATGATCATAAAGGTGTCTCTCAGGTAATCGGAAAGTACTTGTTGGGTTGTATGTATCGAGATGCAATTTTGTCCCTCCCGAGTCGGAGAGATATACTTCGGGCCCACTCGGTAATCGATATCAACATCGCTTGCAAGCACGTGGTTAAGGAGTTGATCACAAAGTGATATCGGATTACGGAACGAGTAAAGTACTTGCTGAGAACGAGATTGAACTAGGTATGCCGATACCGACGATCGAATCTCGGGCGAGTAAAATATCGTGTGACGAAGGGAATACAAATACGGGATTGATTGAATCCTGACATCGTGGTTCATCCGATATGATCATCGCTGAGTGCGTGGGAGTCAATATGGATTTCCAGATCCCGCTATTGATTATTGATGGGGATCATGTCCGCGCATTCTCGAACCCGTAGGGTCACACACTTAACGCAAATCAACGCTAGGGTAGTTTCGGGATATATGTGAAACTGTTTCGGAAGTTACGGAATTGTTCCGGGTGGAAAAATATTAGTATTTATCAATTATGAGAATTGATAAATATTAAGCAGTATTTATTTTGAATGAAAAAAAGGGAGCAAGGCGGCGCATCGTCCAGCGCCTGGCTAGCTCGATCGAGCAAACCAGGGCGTGGGCGAGCGCCCCACGCGCGGGGCTCCCTGGCCCCTGCTCACTCGCTGGGTGCCAGGCTGGGTGGGCCTCTGTGCATGGGCCGGCTGGGCCAAGGACTTGGCCGTGCGTGCACGCCTGCTCGCGCCAGGAGAAAAACGATCGGATCGATCTCACACGCGACGTACACGAGGCAAACCGGATCGATGCGATCGGGATGGCGGCGCTTGGCGTGACGTGCGCGCTGCGCTAGGTAATCTCGATTTGATCGACTTGACCTAAACTTCTGCTGCAAGTTTAGACGCCTATAAAAGGAGCAGACCGGCCGGCGGCTCGAGAGACTTAATTTGCACGAAGCCGCTGCCCGCTTTTTGAAGCCTCCTTTTTCCGTTCTTTCTCCACCACGCAAACAGGCGAAGCCCTGTCGGCGCATACTTTCCACCATAGACACCACGCCGTCGTGTTGTCGATCTCATCTACCACTCCACCATATCTCGCTGGACCGGGAAGGCGGAGTCGTTGGTGCGCTGTACGTGTGCATCTCTCGGAGGCGTCGCCACTTGCGGCGTTGGATCGGATCGGATCGCGAGGAGGAGACAGCTAGTACGACTACATCATCCACGTTCTGTTGAACGTTTCTGTTGTGCGATTTCTTCAAGGGTATGAAGATCTCATCTACCTCTCTCGTTGATTACATCTCCTAGATTAGATCTTGGCTTTCTTGTTCGCATCCGTAGGAAATTTTTTGATTTACTATGCTGTGAAACCCTTCATGTGCTGCTATCAGTGCTGCTTCTAGTGTTTCTTGCATGAAGTCTTCTTCCTCTTCCTCTGGCTGTGGAGTAATACTCCTTGAGTACCTTTCCTCTCTACTTCGCGCTGTTGTCCCTTTGTTGTGCTTTGGGTCTCTGCGCCTTTCCCTGCTGTACTCTGAGTCCTCACTATAATCATCGCAATATTCTTCCCTTGATATACTGTTATTATCTTGGAGAACCATATCTCTTTCCTCTCTTAGTTTCTTCTTATGCTGGTGCAATGCGTACTGATATCCCATTAGAACTTCTCTTCTCGATCCTTCGGGTACTTCTGTGCCATGATTTACAGCTGACTTGATGATCCTCCACTCTCCGGCTGAGATGTGAACCTTCTCCTTTTCCTTCTTGTTGCGCTCCTTTACCTTGTTGACTTGCTTGTCGACCCCTTTATTCCCTTCGTTGTTGTTTTCTTCTTCTGCTTCAGTGATGATGACACATAACTGGTGTACTTTTTTGGAGACGCCACTATTTTCAGCGGCGAAGTCCCTTGTACTGTTATGCATTTTACGCGGTTTTTCTTCCAAGTCGAGTTTTTCCTGAATTTTGTCGCCTTCTGTGATTTTTGCTTTTCCTAAGCTGACCGGCGAGTTTACCTCGCTGGAAGAGCCTTCCGATGATTCCAGCATCACCATTGTTTCGGGCTTACTTGCTGACGGATCTGGTTTTGTCGAGTCTGAGAGGCAAGATGAACCCGATGGCCCGACGAAGATGCTTAAACTTCCGATTGTCAAATCCATCTCTTGATTTTCGTCGACTTCTGCACTGTTGTTGGCTAAAAGCGAAAAAGCCGTCGAATTCATGGTTCCAACGCCTAGAGTCCCCACGGTCGGCGCCAATTGACGAGGGTTAACTCGACAAATGTCCTAGATGAAGGACTTATGATCGGGGAGATAGGGCGTTGGATGAACTCGAAGGTAAGGTTAGTCGAAATAAGTGTATATCGAAAGTAACTTGGGTGTTGAACCTGGCTTGCTTTCAATCTGGCCTACACCGTCCCCTTCTGGCCCCTATATATAGGTGGCCAGGTCTTGAGGATCGGATATGGTCCGATACAGATTACAATATCGACATACGGTAAGAACTCGCATCTCGACTATCATTATAATTGGGCCTAGCTTAACGGGCCTCAGGGATACTCAACTAACGGGCTCTATTGAAAGAGCATTTCCCGCCTAATTGATTTTGGCGTTTGTTAACAATACATTATCTATTAATGTGGTGATTATGCTTTGCAGGATTTTATTATATTCTTGCACAAGATATTGGGTTTCCTATGTTACACTTGATAATTATCATTGCCCAAAGGAAATTCTTGAGGAAATGGTGCTAATATGCTCTGGGAGAGGTTTTATATGAAGTTTGGCCAGGAAGGCCGGCTTTAGCCGGTCCCCAGACCGGCTATAGCCGGACTGCCCAGTTTCGGAAGAAGCTCTGCGCCTCTGGAGTAACCCGGCTATTTGTCCGGCTTATTCCGGCAGGGCCGGATTTTTTAGACCGGCTTTAGCCGGTGTAGAGACCGGCTTTAGCCGGACTTAACTCCAGCTTTAGCCGGACTTTCCTGGCAGGCAACGGTCAGATTTTGGGGGGGGGGTATAAATACCCCCCACCTTCTTCTCCAATTAGTAGCTCGTCCCAAGCAAGAAGAACACCATTATTGGAGCCACCAAATCAACTAGATCTCCTCCCTCAACCCACCAAAGCTCTTGATCTTTGGAGAATCGAAGGAGAAGACCATCATCTACATCCTCACCGAAGCGATTTGATTTCCCCTCTCATTTGCTTGAGGGCCCTTGTGTCTTGGGTTCCCTTGTGTCCCAAGACCTTGTTTGTGTATTTGATATCTTGCTACTTGTTGTTTGACAGCATTGTGTTGTGCTTGGGAGCCTCCAATTCGGTTGTGGATGCGTGCCCCAAGATTGTAAAGGCCGGTTCCGCCTTGAGGAATCCCTTAGTGGAAAGTGAGCTAGGCCTTTGTGGCGGAAGCTTGCACCGGAGAATAGGGTGAGCCTTTGTGGCGTTGGTTAGGCCTTTGTGGCAACCACACCCCTCCAACGTAGACGTACTTCCCCTAAAAAGGAAGGAACTACGGGAATTACATCCGTGTCTCCGTGTGCTCCACTCTCGGTTACCTCTATCCTTTATTGCCTTTATATCTTGTATCTTGCTTAGCTTGCTTGTTGACATATAGGTAAATTCACCATAGTTGCATATCTAGAGAATTTACCTTTTGTGTCAAGCCTAAATTGAAAAAGAATTAAAATTTGAGTAGCACCTATTCACCCCCCCCTCTAGGTGCCCATACGATCCGTTCAATTGGTATCAGAGCCTCGGCTCTTATTTCGGGCTTAACCACCTAAGAGTATGGAAACATCACCTAGTGAGGGCTCGGGTCAAGTTTCCATGGGTGAGTTCAAATCTTTGGAATCATCCATGACTTCCATGACATCTCAAATAAGTGAGTTGCGTGAAATGATAGCGCAACTCATGCAAGCTAAAACGGCTAATGCTTCTCCACCTCCGGAAAAACCCGCTACTCCACAAGTGGAGAATGTGGTGGTTGATGTGGAGGGTGCCAATAAAAATGGCGATGCTAAGTCTTCCACCAAGGGCGACGGGAAAGGTGAATTCCCACATTGGTATTCACCCGACCCGCCGGTTCCTCATCCTCATATTAACCATAGAGGAGACCCACCTAAGCTTGATGCATTAAACTTTGGTCAATGGCAATATCAAATGATCTCTCATATGCGCAGTTCTTGCATCGAGCTTTGGAGGATCGTTGAGGAAGGATTCAAGGCCGTGGATCCCCACAACATGACAAGAAGAGAGACAGTCGATAGCCAACTCAATGCTACCGCTCTACACATGATTCAAGTCGCCGTTGGATCCAAGGACTTGCCTCACATCCAACACTTCTCCACCGCCAAAGAAGCTTGGCAAGGACTCTCCGACGTCTTTGTTGGCAATGAGAGCATGAAGAAAACAAGATATATTGCCTTCTCAAATCAAGCGGAGGGTTTCTTCATGATGGATGGTGAGGATCATCAAGAGATGTATAGAAGACTCAAGGCTATTGCTACCACCTTCAAGAACCTCGGTGCTCACCATATTGATGATGAGTGGATCAAGATGAAGTACATTCTTGCTCTCACACCATATGAGCCCGCGGATGTGAAGAGTGTTCAAGGAAAGCACAAATTCAATGAGATGACCTCCAATCAAGTGATGCAAGAGATTCAAGCCTACAAGGTTTCCGCACAAAATGCGGAAGATGCTCGTGCTCGTGCCATAGGAATGCAAAGAAGCTCCAATCTTGCATTAAAAGCTAGTGTGGTTGAGAAAGAGGCTCCACTTCAAGCAAGCATTGAAGCAAGGCTTGAGATGTGTCCCGAGGACATAAGACATGAGTACAATGCGCACATGGCCTTCTATGGAAAAACCTTTTGGGTTGATCCACACAAGGCCAAAGAAGACAATCAAAGAAGAAGCAAGTCAAGTGGCTATCAAAGGAATGACAACAATGGTCAAAGGGTGAGGACATGCTACAATTGCAATGATAGATTTCACTTTGTTGCCGAGTGCCCTTATGAGAAGAGAGAAGACCATGGTGGAAAGCTCATCTTCAAAAGCAAGACCAAGTCACCATCCAAGAAGCCATTCGTGAAGAAGGGTGGACCAAAGAAGAAACAACCAAAGTTTGTGTTCTTGATTCAAGAAGAGTACTCCGCAAGTGAGAGTGATGAAGAAGAAATCACAACTAGTGAGATGGCCGCAATGGCAACCACCTCCACTTCCCCCACATCACTCTTTGAATCCCCCAATGAGGACTCTCTTATCAAGAACGTCAAGTGCCTTATGGCCAAGTCTTCTGAGGTATCACCCACATCTTTCTCTTCCTCTAAGACAAATGATGCTTCCTTGAATGATCTTGCTAGTCTTAGAGTAAAGGAAGAAATTGTTGCTTTTGATGATTATGTGTCTAGTGTAGATGGTGTTCACAAGCTTCACTTTGAACGTCTATTGAGCCAATATGGTAAAACTCTTGAAAAACTAGATGAACAAATGAGGCTTGAAAAAGAATATGCTCAAGATATTGCCTCACTAACCGAGTCTCTTGAAGAAGAGCAAGAGGAACGAGCAACTCTTGAAGAGAAGCTCGATTCCATTGAGGAAGCTAATAATGAAGTTGTTTCCAAACTCATTAAAGAGCGTGACCATGCTCGTGCTAAAGTAAAAATGCTTAAAAAGGAAAAGGTTGAATTTGGTGTTGGTCATGATTTACTTGTTAAGGATTTAGAAGATCTTGACAAGGCTCACAAGGCCTTGGAAAGTGAACACTCTATTCTTACCAAGTCACATGAACAACTTCAAATTCAATTGACTAAGAATAATGTGCCTAGTTCTTCTACTACTACTTGTGATCATGCAAATGTTATTGAAGAAAATGCTAGGTTGAAAGATGAGCTTGCCAAGTCCTCCATTCCCATAGGTGAGAAAAACTTGAATGACCTTTTGAGTAAGCAAAAGGCATTTGGTGATAAAACGGGGATTGGCTTTGTCTCAAAGAAGAAGAAGAAGAACAACAAGAAAAAAAGGCCAAGCCCGCACAAGCAAAGAAGGATCCTATTGTGGGTGGCAAAGCCACTCATGATGATCATGCGGGAATTGCTAACCCTCACTATGTTTTATTTCGTGATTATTATGGTGATGTTTATGCAAAATATGTTGGTCCAAATAATGGTTATGTTGCTTGGTCTATTTGGGTTCCAAAGACCCTTGTTGCTAACAAAAGAGGACCCATTGAGAAATGGGGACCTAAAACCAAGCAATGATCTCTTGTAGGACTATGCTTCCGGTGGATCAAAATGGGTGCTTGATAGTGGATGCACAAGTCATATGACCGGAAGCAAGGAGATTATGACGGAGATGAGGCCTAATGACAACAATATAACCGTCACTTATGGAGACATGTCACAATCCGAGGTATTGGGTCTTGGCAAGGTGGTGGTCGCACCGGATATTTCCCTTGTGGACGTCATGCTTGTTGAGACTCTAGGTTTCAATTTACTTTCAGTTCGTGCACTTGGTAAGATGGGCTTTGCCGTCTTCATTGATAATGAAATTGTGGTACTCTTGTGGAGCAAGTCTCTAAAGGTCGCTTTCGTTGGGCACATTGAAAACAACTTGTATGTGGTGGACTTCTCGGGGAAAACCACTACAAGTGCAATGTGTTTATTTGGAAAGGCCGATGTGGGTTGGCTTTGGCATCGCCGACTAGCCCATGTCAATATGAGAACTTTGCAAAGCCTTCACAAGGGTGGCCACATACTCGGACTAAAAGAGAATATTTCTTTTGCCAAAGATCGTGTTTGCAGGGCTTGCGTTCTAGGAAAAATGCATGATTCTCCCCACCCAAGCAAGACTATCATTTCTTCTAAGAGGATCTTGGAGCTCCTTCATGTGGATCTCTTTGGTCCTCCCTCTCATGCAAGTCTTGGTGGGAAGAAATATTGTTTGGTGATTGTTGATGACTATTCAAGATATACTTGGGTCTACTTCTTCAAGCATAAGAGTGAGACTCAACAAACCGTCATCGACTTTGCTAAGGAGGTTGAACGTCAACATGGGCAAACTATTTTGGCAATTAGAAGTGACAATGGCTCGGAATTCAAGAACTACACCTTAAATGGATTTCTTAGTGATGAGGGGATTCATCATCAATATTCCGCTGCATACACCCCTCAACAAAATGGTGTAGCCGAGAGGAAGAACCGGACTCTTATGGATATGGCTAGGTCCATGTTGGCGGATGATGCTTCAGGTGAATGTGGCAACAGACAGTCCTTGTGCGTGGTGAATGACCAGCCCGTTGGGAACCCCAAGAGGAAGGTATGATGAGTGCAGCGGCTAGTTTTCCCTCAGTTAAGAAACCAAGGTTTAATATTGTTCTTGAAGAAGAGAGACGGTGACGACTGAAGGTGTTTGTGGAACCTGCACACACACAAACAAATACTTTGTCCCCAACTTGCGATGAGGTTGTCAATCTCTCCGGTTTGCTTGAAACAAAGGTTATGAGTGTATCGAGTGGAAAACAGTAGTAATATGCGAGTAAAGTAAACAGTACGGGAAAAGTAAACGGGTGATTGCAATATGATTAAAATAGGACCGGGGTCCACAGTTCACTAGTGGTGTCTCTCCATAGATAAATAACATGCTGGGTAAACAAATTACAGTTGGGCAATTGATAGAATAAAGATAACGTGATATGTCAAGAAGATCACTATGAGATTCACTCTGGGCATTACAACAAAATACATAGACCGCCATCCAACTGCATCTATGACTAATAATCCACCCTCAGGGATATCATCCGAACACCCCAAAAGTATTAAGTTGCGAACAACAGATAATTGCATTAAGCAAAGTGTGTAATGTAAACAAAGCATATGCCCTTGAGCATATGAATGTTGTTTTCTCCCTAGTAGCAACAGCACATCTACCACCTTAGAGGTTTCTGTCACTCCCCCAGGTGAAATAGAGACATGAACCCACTATCGAGCATAAATTCCCCCTCTTGGAGTCACTAGCAACTACTCGGCCAAGATAGCTACTAACAACGGAGAGCATGCAAGATCATAAACAACATAGAGATAACAAAAGATATAATTCAGTACAGCAACTTAATCATAAACACCAATATTCATCGGATCCCAACAAACCAACATCATAGAATTACATAACAGTGATCTCAATCATGTAGGGCAGCTCATGAGATCTAAACATGAAGCACATGGTGGAGAAGACAACCATCTAGCTACTGCTATGGACCCATAGTCCAAGGTAGACTACTCACTCATCGCTCCGGAGGCAAGCATGGCGATGAAGAAGACCTCCGGTGGCGATTCCCCTCTCCGGCAGGGTGCCGGGAAGAGCTTCTGGACCCTCCCGATCTTCGGGTCGATGGCGGCGGCGGATCGCGATGTATTCTGGAAAACTGATTGGGTACTTAGGTTTTTCTCGTCGGGGGGTCTTTATAGGCGAAGGGGCGATGTCAGAGGAGGTCCCAGGCACCCTCACACGGGGTCGGCGCGGCCAGGGGCTGGGCCGCGCCACCCCTGTGTGTGGGGCCCTGGTGGCCCCACTCCTTCTCTCCTTCGGATGTCTGGAAGCTTCCGGGAAAAATAGAACTTCAGGAACTTGTTTCGTCCAATTCCGAGAATATTTCCTGTGTATCACTTCTGAAACACAAAAATAGCAGAAAACAGGAAACTGGCACTGTGGCACTTCGTTAATAGGTTAGTTCCGGAAAATGCATAAAAGTACCACTAAGTGTAACGAAACAATAGGCAAATGGTGTAAAAACAAGCATGGAGCATCAAAAATTATAGATACGTTTGAGACGTATCAAGCATCCCCAAGCTTAACTCCTGCTCGTCCTCGAGTAGGTAAGTGATAACAAAGAATAATTTTTGAGGTGATATGCACCTACACAATCTTGATCATATATGCAAGCATTGGTGAGCTGGGATCAATAGAACTTAAAACATGGGCATGAAAGATATAATCATGACAATAAGAACTTAGCAACCATGTTGTAAACATGCAAATGAACACAAACAAAAGATCATGAAAATGAAACAATGAAAGTCAAACGTGTGTTCAAATCATAAGGAAAAACATACAAAAGGTTTTCAGCTTGTCCTTCAAAGAGAGCAAAACATAAATGCATAGGACACCTCAAAGTTTAAGAGGGCGACTAGATACAAATAATTTAAGAACAAGTGAAACCAACAATATGAACCAATCAATGAACTTTGGGACAATGCATATCACACTAAGAATGACAACTATGCTCTCTTAATGGTGCATAAAGAAAGAAGGTGGTGACTCAACATAAAAGTAAAAGAAAGGCCCTTCGCAGAGGGAAGCAGTGATTGCAAGTTTTATAACCTTCAACAATTATGGTACTTACCGGCTTTGAGCTCTCATTGCCCCCATCATAAGCATCTTGAATGGTTAAAGTTAATGCGAGAACAATTATGATGCATATGCTTGACAAATCATAAGTTGAAAACCTCGTGTCCCGTGAATACGAGTACCCAAACCTCATGCTACTTTACTTAGAGTCCCAAGCAAGGCTCTTGTCATTGTAAATATATGTGTATCATTGAGAACCACCAATGGGGTACCTCCGTGCCCGATGAAATGGAACAAGCCCACACCAAAATGACAGGACAAGCAGACAATGAACACCTTGACATCTCTTTTATTTGCCATTTTTTAGCTTTTTATTGTGAGATGCGTCGTCGAATGTTCACCATGGGTATGCTGCAAATTTCCACCATGAATTATGCATGGCTTAGATTGGCGGCCCGGCGTTTCCCTAACACATATACACACTCCATGATCCCCACAAGATTCCCAATTCATTTCACACCGTGGGCATCCATAAACAAAAGATCACGATATCAACTAAAATAGAAGTGCAATGTTGAAAGCCTGCCCATGACAGCATGGCTGGGCTAGAATCCCACTTACAACTTGCAAGCATAACAACTCAACATAAGAGACCACAATGTCAAAATTTTAAGAACAGGAAAAGTAAAGTGTGCCTTCCGGTTCGTGAGAGCTTTACTAACCGAATTTCGCATAACACTGGTAAGAGTTTAATTTGAAGAGAAAATAAAATAAAGTCAAATTTACTTGGAATAGCAAATTGCTAGTAGCACTAGTAGAAAAAGGGTCTTTGGTCCAGCACCCAAATGTCATCTGTCCCGGTTCGGCTGGCCATTGGGGACCAATGACACTTATTGGTCCCGGTCCATGCCGCCTGGAGATTAGTCCCGGTTCATTTCGGGGTATCGGTCCCGGTTTGTGGCATTAACCGGGACCAAGGCCTCCCCAGCATGACACGTGCCTCTATGCGGGTCAGCGGTCCCGGTTCATGGCATGAACCGGGATCAAAGACCCTCCCCTGGCTATAAATTGATACCCAGCCCTTTGCCCTTTGCCACAAAAATTTGCTGGATTGTGTGTGTGGTGTGGGTGCTAGCTTTTTTTTTCCTTTGATTGCACACAAGGTGTTCGACGAAATGTCCATGCCACATTTAAGTTCGCACAACACGGTATCCTCCGCCGAGGTTAGCAACCTTATCTTCTTCATCTGTAACTGATATAAAAATCTTGCATATGTGTCCATGTGGGTGGTGATTTCACTATTCATGATGTTATTGTAATAGTTAATTATTATAACGCAGATCGATGCACGGATGCGATGGATGTACGGCGACCGACGCGATTCTGATTTTATTGCAGGCCTGCATAAATTTATCGATGTGGCTAAGGCAAACAAAGTGGATAATTTTATGCCTTGTCCCTGCATCGACTGTCGAAATTTGACGGAGCACTCTGCCCCGAGAATCCTTCAAAGCCATCTGCTTCGGAGAGGTTTCATGCCCGGATATTATTGTTGGGCCATGCACGGAGAAAGAGGGGTTAGGCTGGAAGAAAATGAAGAAGAGGATGATGACAGCTATCCTGAAGAATACGGTGATACTGCAATGGAAGACAATGAAGAAGAGGGAGGCGGCAATGAAGAAGAACAACGGGCATCGGATGAGCCCGGTGATGGTCTTGGTCGGGTCATTTCTGATGCAAAGCAACAATGCGATACAGAAAGGGAGAAGCTGAAGTTGGAGGCCATGCAAAACGATCACAAAAAGTTATTATACCCAAATTGCGAAGATGGCAGCACAAAGCTCGGTACCACACTTGAATTGCTGAAATGGAAGGCAGAGGCTGGTTTATCTGACAAGGGATTTGAGAAGTTACTGAAAATAATAAAGCCAAAGCTTCCAAAGGATAATGAGCTGCCCGAGACAACGTACGAAGCAAAGAAGACTATCTGCCCTCTAGGATTAGATGTGGAGAAGATACATGCATGCATTAATGACTGTATCTTATACCGTGGTGAGAAGTATGAGAATATGGATAAATGTCCGGTATGCACTGCATGTCGGTACAAGATCAGACAAGATGACCCTGGTGATGTTGAGGGTGATGACGAGCCCCCCCAGGAAGAAGGTTCCTGCTAAGGTTATGTGGTATGCTCCTATAATACCACGGTTGAAACGTCTGTTCAGAAACAAAGAGCATGCTAGGTTGTTGCGATGGCACAAAGAAGAGCGTAAGAAAGACGGGAAACTGAGACACCCCGCCGATGGGTCGCAGTGGAGAAACATCGAGAGAAAGTACTCAAACTTTGCAGGTGATGCGAGGAACTTATGGTTTGGTCTAAGTACAGACGGCATGAATCCTTTTGGGGAGCAGAGCTGCAGTCACAGCACCTGGCCCGTGACTCTATGTATCTACAACCTTCCTCCTTGGTTGTGCATGAAGCGGAAGTTCATTATGATGCCAGTGCTCATCCAAGGACCGAAGCAACCCGGCAACGACATTGATGTGTATCTAAGGCCATTAGTCGATGAACTATTGCAGCTGTGGGCAGAACCAGGTGTAAAGGTGTGGGATGAGCACAAACAGGATCCATTTGACCTACGAGCGTTGCTGTTCGTAACCATCAATGATTGGCCTGCTCTTAGTAATATTTCAGGACAGTCAAACAAGGGATACAATGCATGCACGCACTGTTTAGATAAGACTAAAGGTACATATTTGGATAAATGTAAGAAGGTTGTGTACCTGGAGTGTCGTAAATTTCTTCCGACCAATCATCAAGTAAGAAAAAAAGGCAAGCATTTCAACGGTGAGGCAGATCACCGGAAGAAGCCTAAGCTCCCTAAAGGTGCTGATGTATTTGGTATGGTGAAGGACCTAGAAGTAATATTTGGAAAGGGTTCTGGCGGTCAATCTGTTCCGAAAGACCCCATTACCGGACACACGGCCATGTGGAAGAAGAAATCTATATTTTGGGAGCTTGAGTATTGGAAAGACCTAGAGGTCCGTTCTTCAATCGATGTGATGCACGTGACGAAGAATCTTTGCGTGAACCTGCTAGGCTTCCTAGGCGTGTATGGGAAGACAAAAGATACACCAGAAGCACGGGAGGACCAGCAACGTATCAAAGACCCATACAACAAGCATACTGATAAAGGCCGTCAATACTTAAGCAGCTACGCTCTTACCAAAGCAGAGAAGGAAATCTTTTTTGAATGCCTGAATAGTATCAAGGTCCCGGCTGGGTTCTCGTCTAATATAAAGGGAATAATAAATATGGCAGAGAAAAAATTCCAGAACCTGAAGTCTCATGATTGTCACGTGATTATGACGCAGTTGCTTCCGGTTGCATTGAGGGGGCTTCTACCGGAAAATGTTCGAGTACCCATTGTGAAGCTATGTGCATTCCTCAATGCAATATCTCAGAAGGTGATCGATCGAGAAAGTCTAGAAAGGCTGCAAAAGGATGTGGTCCAATGTCTTGTCAGTTTTGAGTTGGTGTTCCCCCCGTCCTTCTTCAATATTATGACGCATCTCTTAGTTCACCTAGTTGATGAGATTTCCATTCTCGGTCCTGTATTTCTGCACAATATGTTCCCCTTCGAGAGGTTCATGGGAGTCTTAAAGAAATATGTTCGTAATCGTGCAAGGCCAGAAGGAAGCATCTCCAAGGGCTATGGAACAGAGGAGGTCATTGGGTTCTGTGTTGACTTTCTTCCTGACCTTAAGCCGATTGGTGTTCCTGAATCACGGTATGAGGGGAGACTAAGTGGAAAAGGCACGCTAGGAAAGAAAGCAATGATATTTAGGGACGGGCATTCTTTGAATCAAGCACACTACACAGTTTTACAAAGCTCTACCTTCGTGGCTCCGTATATCAAGGAACACATGAATGTTGTACGCTCTAAGTTCCCGGGGAAGGATGACTACTGGATTAAAGAAAATCACATGGAGACTTTTGGCACTTGGTTGCAATTACATCTCATAAATGACACCACTATTGGAGATCAGCTCTACTTGTTGGCCGCGACACCATCTGCGACTGTATTGACTTTCCAAGGGTACGAGATAAATGGGAATACATTTTACACGATCTCCCAAGATAAAAAGAGCACTAACCAAAATAGTGGTGTCCGCTTTGATGCAACATGTGACAATGGGAAAAAGGACACATACTATGGTTACATAGAGGAGATATGGGAACTTGACTATGGACCTACTTTTAAGGTCCCTTTGTTTCGGTGCAGTTGGGTCAACATGAATAGAGAAGGGGTAAAGGTGGACCAGCTGTACGGAATGACAACAGTGGATCTCAAGAATCTTGGTTACAGAGACGAACCATTCGTCCTAGCCAATGATGTGGCTCAGGTTTTCTATGTGAAGGACATGTCCTCCAGACCGAAAAAAAGGAAAAATAAGGAAACAAATACATCAGACGATGAGCCCAGGCGTCACATAGTTCTTTCAGGGAAAAGAAACATCGCGGGAGTCGAGGACAAGACAGACATGTCAGCAGATTATGATAAGTTTGAAGAAATTCCGCCCTTCACCATGAAAACTGACCCTTGCATCCCGTTAAATAATGAAGATGCTCCATGGTTACGGCCTAAGAAGCGATCATAGGCAAGGGATCGACATACGCGACGAAGGAGAATTACCCTAAACCCTATGTGAATCTATGTAATGTATGAAAACTATGACATGTCATTTTGTGAATGATTTTTTATGATGTTTGCAATTATCCAAGTTCAATATTTTTCCATGCAGCTATGACACATAATATTGGAGTGATTCAGTCATAGTCATGCCTAGCCCTATAAACATCGCCACTGTAGTCGTCGTAGTCGTCGGAGTCGCGGTAGTCGAACCTCGGCGGGTGAGCACGCGTGGGCTGAGACTGAGGGTAGCACAAGCGGGGGCCACGGTAGGCCATGACGCTCTGGAGAGTCCGGCCGTGCCACCACAGCCGACGGCCGGCCTCGTTGAAGTTCGAACAAGGTGGGCCGTCCTCCTCGTGCCTGGCAAGCGCACTCTCACGCCGATTGATGAAGAAGGCGTCCCAAGTCGGGCTGTAGTCGGGATGCCACTGGGGATTCCTCCGCTGCTCTGGCGTGAGCTCGAAGTAGTAGTGGTTCGTGATGGCCATCTGACGCGCCACACCTAGAGGGACACGAGGGACCGGTACGCCTCCGACGCTCAGCATCCAGCCGGTGGGGACGCGGTAGCCCGACGGGCAGGGGTAGTTTGAGGCGCAAAGCGCCTCCGCCTCCTTGGGGGTTAGAGATACGATGGAGGCCATGGGAGAGAGTGATGAGGTTTGCAGATATGAGTCTAGATGTGATATGTAAATGGAGGCCAAGCCTACATATATATAGTGAAAAAATGGCGGGAAGACGGAGGCGGGAAAAGGTGGAAAGCGCGGGAAGAAAATAGGCGGGAACGCAGTGGCGCGGGAAACTATCTAACCTTTAGTCCCGGCTGGTGGGTACAACCGGGACTAAAGGTGGTTTTTGTGTCATCTAACTAAACTGTCGGTGGGATAAGGAAAACTTTCTCCTGCAACATCGTAAGCCATTCCAAGATGCACGTGTGCACAATATGGGCACATTATCATAAACTATGCCCTGATTCTAGCCATAACATTGGTGGTTTGACCTAAATGCCATGAAACCTCGAACATGATAGGTCATTTTGTGAAGGATTTTTTATGATGTTTGCAATTTTCCAAGTTCAATATTTTTCCTTGCAACTATGACACATAATATGACACCACGCGAAGGTTTCACATTGTTTGGATCATTTTTGAATTTCTTATGCCCGTTTCAAACTATATTCAAAGCGGCGGGCTTGAAGCTTCTTAGCCCGGGGCTGAGCCTCGCTAAACTTGAAGTAGATCTCTAGTGAAATAGCATGTTGTGAACCTATAAATGATTTTTAAAAAAATTCACAAGCATTATATCCTGTACTTGTAGTACAAATCTGGGCACCCTCCTATCGAATCGGCAGGAATTTGTCTTTTTCATGAGGGATGGACGGTAAGGTTTCTGATACACCGGTTGGGAATTGGTCCATCTAAGGTGGTCTAGTATTTTTGAAAAATGGGTTGGTGCCAATGCCAAACTTTAATTTGGTGGTTCCTTCATAGAACACCCCAATTTCGGCACCTCAAAAATGGAAATTGGCTATTTCGTGCGTCGAAAACGAAAACTTCCTCCTGCAACATCGTAAGCCATCCCAAGATGCACATGTGTGCACAATATGGGCACATTATCATAAACTATGCCCTGATTCTAGCCATAACATTGGTGGTTTGACCTAAATGCCATGAAACCTCGAACATGATAGGTCATTTTGTGAAGGATTTTTTATGACGTTTGCAATTTTCCAAGTTCAATATTTTTCCTTGCAACTATGACACATAATATGACACCACGCGAAGGTTTCACATTGTTTGGATCATTTTTGAATTTGTTATGCCCGTTTTAAACGTGTTAGTGCATTTTTTATTAAAAATAGTAAAATTGTTTAGTTAGAATTCATAATTTTGAAAACAGAAAATGGTTTTAGATTAGTTATTTAAATTGAAACACTTTTCCTGTTGAAAGTTTTTCCAAATTTTAAATAGAAGAAAGTTTTTTCCTGTTAAAATGAAAACAGCAAGTTAAAACAGAAAAACAATGGGCACGTGGCGGCTCAGCAGCGCCCCTCGCCCAGGACATTGGTCCCGGTTTGTGGCATCAACCGGGACCGTTAATGGGCACGTGGCGGCTCAGCAGCGCCCCTCGCCCAGGTCATTGGTCCCGGTTTGTAGCATCAACCGGGACCGTTGAGTCATTGGTCCCGGTTGGTGCCACGAACCGGGACCAATGACCCCTCCAAATATAACTCGCCCTTCTTCCTCCCCCACTTCCCCCCAAATCGGCCGAAACTGCTAAGGACTTTTGCGCGCGGAGCGAAAACACGTCGGCAGGCTGTCCGAGTTTCCTGCCGCCGTCCTCGGAGAGCGCCGCCGCTGCCGCCGTCCTCGGTGAGCGCCACCGTCCTCGGAGACGAGGACGGCGACCCGGAGCTCCTCCTCCTCGGACATCGGTGGCGGGGGTGGCGGCGCCTCGCCGTGGTCCATCGCGTCGAGGATGCCGTAGGCGACGCTGCCGACGAAGTCGTCGGTGTCGTCCCTGGGCTCCTCGCCAGGGATGTCGTCGCCGCCCACCTCCGGCGGCGCCTCCTCGTCCTCCTCGTCCTCCTCCATCTCCTCGATGAAGGGATCCGCCTGCGGCGGCTCTGGCCCCGGCTCCGGCATGTACACGCCGGCGTAGGGGTTGGGGGCGACCTCCCCTAGGAAGGCCGCCCGCCGCACCGGGTCGCGCTCCCGCGGCCCGAAGTTGTCCCACCATTGGCTATCGTAGCCAAAGGCGGGATCGGCGCGGAGGCGCGCCGGCATCAGTGCGCGCCGGCGGCGGATCTCGGCGACCCGCTCCGGGCCGAAGCGCGGCACCGGCGGGACCGGCATGCGCCGGCTGTTGAGGTGCCACCCGCCGGGGAGGCTGCAGTCCGGCCAGTCCACGCTCTGGCCGCACTGGTACAGCGCCTGGCAGTGACTCACCGGAATGTACCGGCGGTCACGCTGGCGCTGCGGCGAGGCCGTCCTGGCGCGGCGTGGAGGAGACTGGCGGCGTGGAGGAGACTGGCGGCGCCTAGACCGGCGCGACCCGCCGGCCTCGTGGTCGTGGCTGCCCTTGCCCTTCTTCCAGAACCCCATGGCTGCTGTGGTGGCCGGGATGTGGTGGCTCTGGCGGCTGTGCTGGCTATGGCGATGGAGGCTGGTGGCCGCGGCTCCGTTGGCCTCCTTTTAAAGGGGCCAGTGGCCGGGCGTCCAGCGGCCGCAATGAATGCCACCGAGCGGCAGCCCAATCGGCACGCCGGCGTTGATGCCGCGGCAGGCATTGAAGGTGACGGCGGGGCGCCCAAAGCACTGACGCGGCGGGACTCGAGGCGACGGGCACTGACGCGGGCGTCGCGTTGGAGAAGACGTACTGACGCACTGACTCGAGGCGACGGGCACTGACGCGGGCGGTGCTGTTTTTTTGGGCCTCTTTTGCCCGCTGGTGCTGTTTTTTCGGCCTCTTTTGCCCGCTGGGTGCTGTGGGCAATTCCTATTTGACGCGCACCCCCCACAGACGTTAAAATCTTAGTGGGCTGGCCCAATAGAAATAAAAATCTATTATTTTTGTCCGGTCAAGAACATACCTTCAGGCGTCCACCCGTAACAGGCGCTTGAAGCGCCGAATAGGAATGCCCTTAGTACTTAGTTAGAAGTTAGTGTTAGTTTGTTAGTTAGAATTAGAATTAGTTAAAATTAGTTTTAGCATGCATTTTGAATATATAGCGTGTATTCTAACTAACAAATGTCGGTATATTGCAGAAACTATGGATCCAGCACATAAAAAAAGTCAAGATGATGAATACTTCCTCCAAGGAATGATCCGAGAAAATGTAGATATTGATGTCACCAGGACATTTCTGAACGATTCCGGTGAGGGAGATGAATCTCTCAACCGAGGAGACGACTCCGGTGAGGTAGAAGCCTGGGACGGGGGAGAAGCCGGTGAGGGAGAAGCTGACAAGGGAGAAGGCGACGAGGGAGAAGCCGACGAGGGAGAAGCCGACGAGGGAGAAGACGACGGCTCCGGCCGAACCTTAAATCTCGGAAACTCCGGCGAGGTGTATATATGTTTTTTTGTAATGCCCGACTGTCTATATATATACATGCATATATTAACACTCTTTCTTATTTTAGCCCTCCGGATCGAGCACTTGTTCCGTCAGAACAAAACGAGGCCCAACCAAAAAGTTGGACAACAAAGTGAGTTATAGGATCGAAGTGGTCGGTGTAGACGGCCAACCGCTAGCTCCTGAAGATGTCGCAAAAAAATTTGTCAAGCAATGTGGAGTTCTTGTGAGGGACCACATCCCGATCATCATTCAAGAATGGAATCGGCCAAGCAGCGGTGGAGTCCTGTTTGTCGGCGACGTCGCCAAAGATAAGCTTTTTGACAGGCTTATGCTTAATTTCCTCCTGCCGAGGCTAGATGTGAATCCAGATGAGGAGAAGGAAGCAAATAAGGAGCTACTTAAAAGAGTAAAGAAGTTTGCTCTGATCAAGATGGCCGAGGCATTCAAGAACTGGAAGAAGAAACTGTACCTTAAGTTTGTCAAGTTAGACAAGACTCCGGATTTTAATCAAGCCGGCTATGCTAAGTTAAGACACCAGTGGGCTGATTTTGTGAAGTACAAGACATCGGAGAAAGCTTTGGAAAGGTCGAGAATAAATCAAGAGAACGCTGCTAAGAAAGTGTACCACCATAATATGGGGTCTGCTGGCTACGCCGGTTGCATGCCTAAGTGGGATGCACTTGAGGTCAAGTATATTGCTGCCGGGATCAGACCAGAGCCCACAACATGGACACCACGGGCGAGAAACTGGTTTTACGGCCATGGGGGCACGTTGGACGAAGAAGGGAGGGCAATATATACCCAGAAACACAAAGATCATCCCCTACTGCCCATCGAAGATATTAGAAGTGCAGTACAAGATGTGGAAGCGGGACGGTTCGTTCCCGATAGAGAGAACGACGAGCTCACACGAGCCCTCAAAAATGATGAACACACCGGACGAGCACGAGGCACACCGGGCTCCAAGCCGTGGAAGGTTGCCTTCCCCGCGGAAATGAAGAGATATCCCGATAAAAGTCATCAGAGGAGAAAGGAAAGGGAGGCAGCTGAGAAAGCGGCAGCTGCAGACCGGCTGCGTAATGTAGAAGAAGCATTAAAGCGGCAGCAGGATCAACTCGACAGACTTAGCCAGCAAGGTATCAGCAGCCAATCTCAGCGGCACATGGTAGAAGCTGCATTCGATGGTATCGACGCCCTATCAAATAAGAAAAGCAGCGTCGCTTCCACCCAGCTCCACGATGGTGATGATGATGCACTGACGATGGCTCCTCCTAAACGCTACCCAGTGGATGATATCACGGAGAGCACAGCTTGTGAGCTAAAGGTGCAAGTTATGAACTTAAGGGTGACAGCGGCGGTCGGCATGGCCGTACCAACTGCGCCTAACGGAACTTGGCATTGCAGACCGATTCCAAAAGGGTACGCTGTCGTCACGGTGGATGATGTCAAGCAAGATTTTGAGGAGCTGAAGCTGGACCACCCTGCAGGGGAAGATAGGGACCTGACTGAACTAGGAGAAGCCAAAGGGGGGACGATTGTATGGCCAAAGGAGCACATCGTGCTTCCAAATTATGTCCCGCCAAGGCCACCCACTCCTCATAGCAGCAGTCCACCTTCGCCGCCACCTCACCATTCTCCAGCGCAACCGTCGCCTTCACCGCCTCACCACTCACCGCAGCTGTCTCCACCGCCGCCTCAGCCGTCTCCGCCGCCGCCTCAGCCGTCTCCGTCCCCTGAGCCTCAGAGACTAAAGCGGAAGTATACTAAGAGGGGCAGCACCACCAGCAGCAGCAAGAGCACGTTCCGATCACCGAAACGTAAGCTATCGCCCCTCCCAAGAGTACCTCATCAGAATATGAAGAAGCTTCCTTACGAGAAGACAGATGAGGAAATTGCTACGGCCGCAGATGCCCATTATCAACAGTGGAAGACTGACATGGCTAACAAGAAAAATCCAAAGCCGACGGAGCCATTGATCTTCCCGGTCACCGCAGAAGATAAAGCCAAAGCAGCCGCGCTTAAGATTCAGCTTCACCAACCCATAGCGCTCACACCTGACTATAATCGCTCTATTACCAAGTCAGCTGAGGCAAAAGAGCGGAGAGTCGGGAAAGAAGTTGCCCAGCTCGGACAACAGAAAAATCAATCGATCGAACCGCTCAAAGTGTACGATACCAATGAGTGGAGAGCCCAGGAGCGGCATGATCCGAACATTGATCCGGAGTTTATTCAACTCTACGGAGAAAAGGCCAAGTTATATGGACTGTCTATTGCTGAGTACATGAGCCGTCTAGATGAGTTCGAGGGGTACCAGCAAATAGCGTACAAATACCGGTACGGGGATCCTCTCGTCAAACCCGAGTTAGTCAAAGATCTACCAACAAAAATGCGGAGATTGCATAACTGGTACATACAAGCCTGTGCTGAATCCACACACTGGATCTATGCTGGATATAAACACCACCATTACGGTCATGGAGATGGCTTCTTACTGATGGAATTTCTAGAATTATTTCAGTTTTACCAACAAGACGCCCTCGACAAAACTATTGTCAGTGCCTATTGCCTGTAAGTATTATTAAGTCTTTCTAGCTCAGCTCATTCGTTGCTTGTATAATCTTACTCATCATTATACTAATTATATATGCAGAATGAAGATTCTCGAATGCGACCGAGGAGGAATCTTTGACCTTGGGTTCGTTGACTGCAATTTCGTTCATGAAGATACTCTCAAAAAAAAACCCAAAGAGACAGAGGATAACTTGGAACAATCGTTGAAGTATTTCAGCAACAGAAGGGAAATACTATTTCCTTACAACTTCGAGTGAGTGTTACTGTCTTGTACACATTTTGTTTTCGCTTTACTCGATGTTAAGCTATTTGACTCATTATGTCTGTGCAGCTTCCACTTTATTCTGTTAATCATTAGTGTTGACGAAGGAGTAGTCAAAGTCATGGACTCAAAACGCACACCTTTAGGAAATTGGGTGAACATGCAGGAATGCCTCCAGAAGGCTTGGAAACGGTTCACCGCCAACACTAGGGGTGTTTGGAAGCCAGAGCTTACATTTAAACCATTGAATGTAAGTACTACTTGCTAGATCCACGTATCTCTTTGATTCTAGTTTCAATACAATTATCATGCTTGATTCTTATTTTGATTGAACTCCGTTCTCGTAAAGTGCTTGAGGCAAGAAGCTGGGAATAACTTATGTGGATACTATGTCTGCGAGTTCATTCGCCAGACGACCAAAGAGAAGGGTGCAGACCGAAACATCAAAAAACTTGAAGTACGATAAACAATAATCTCAACATTATTTTATTACCATCAACTGTGTTTAGTTTCATTCATATATATTGATCCCCTTCTTTAAATTAGATCGAACGGATGCGGGACGGTCTTCTACCACGGGAACGCGTGCAAGCAATTCAAGAGGAAATTGCCGGTTTCTTATTAGAACAAGTCATAGATCCGAAAGGAGAATACTATTACCCGGTTCATTTAGAAGGGTGAAGTGTAAAAAAGAAGATGTAAAATCAAATTTGTGTGAGTTACCGATTGTAATAGCGACCAAGCACGACGGATGAGACGGTGAATAATATATTCGTGACCATGATGTGTAATATATATATAGTGTGGTTCCTTCATTATTGATGTATATATATAATACCATTAAATTGAATACAAAACACACCAAATAAAACCCTGAACCCTAAATGGGAAAAAAACCCTGGATCAACGATCCCGGCTCGTCCTACGAACCGGGACCAATGACTCAGGCCCCCTCGCCCCGCAGCGCGTCCACGTGGAGACCTATCGGTCCCGGTTCGTGCTGGAACCGGGACCGGCATTGGTCCCGAGTAATGGATCCCGGTTCGGCAACCGGGACCAATGGCCCAAATGAACCGGGACCATAGGCCCTTTTTCCACCAGTGTAGGTATGTATGGTGGACACTTTGGAAAACTTTGGCTTTCAGGAGTTGGATGCACGAGTAGAGCTCATACTCAGTACAAGGCGAGGGCTAGCAAAAGACTGGGAGCGACCAACTAAGAGAGCAATAATGGCCATAATCATGCAAAGCGACAAAGCGACATTAAAAGAAGCATAAGATGGCATCAAAAGTCAAAAACTAAATGATCATGAAGGCTATTGGCGACTTTGTAAGAGTCTAACATGTGTGAGCATGCGCCAAGTCAACCCAAATAAAGCATCAAGGAGAAAACCAAAATAATGCTTCCATACAATAAAAAACAACGCATGATTTTTTCAAAGGCTCATTAAGCAATCTCAGTTATTTGAGACAAGTCATGCTACAGCAAAACCACTAAGCATACTATCAAAAAGACATCAAGCATGACATGAAAAAGCCTAAGCCGCAGTCTACACAAGCTCCTTCTTGTACCACTATTTTGCACAAAGCTTTTTCTCTTTTCCAACACCATTTGAAATTTTTAAAGACACCTCTTTTGATGAAAACCAATGAAGATCAGAGGCAAAAATACACCTTGATGAAAAGATATGACAAGATCTGAACGCAAATCAAGGCGAAAACGAAAACCAAAAGCAGTAGCAGAAAAAGTAGAACGCTCGATTTTTAATAAGAGTGAAAACTAGAGCGTTCTTTGCAAATGAAAACGAGTACATCTCCTCCAAAGGAAATTTGTTGGGGTCCGACCATTTATTGCAGCAAACAAACAAACTAAACCAACTAAGAAAACTAAAACAACTGACACTCCAAGAAAAACACATAGTGCATGAAGCAATAAAAATATAGTGTTTTGAAAGGTGACCTGATTTTTGCCGATGAAGAAGGGGTGCCTCGGGGGCATCCCCAAGCTTTGACGCTTGTACTTCTTGCATATTTCTTGGGGTGATGCATGGGCATCCCCAAGCTTGAGCTTTTGTCCATTCTTCAACTCATCTCATCATTCTCCAATCCCTACACTTGAAAACTTCCTTCATACAAAACTAAACACAATCCTATTAGCAACATTAGTGTAAGCATAAAATATATTCAACCTCTTTTAGCTTCAGGTTTCAACCCAAAACCACCACATATAAAGTATATACTACTGTAGCAACTTCCACAAGAGTTCCATGATAAAAAAGAACTCAAAAGAAAGCGATAAAGTGGCAAAAACAAATATTGGCAGAAATCTGTCAAACTGAACAGCTGACAAAGGACGAATTTTTGAGGGATTTTCTGTTGCTCAAATAAAAAAGTGTTCAACTAAGAAAAGTTTGGATATAACCTGGGGCATATGCACAAGAAATCGCAGGTCCAAAAGATAAACAGAGAATTTTCACGAATTTTTACGGTGCAGCACCGAAAACAGTTTCAGGACAGCAACATCCCCAAATCTCTTGGCACAAAAACGAAATAAACAAGATAAGGAGCGGTCATTACAGTAGTAATGACTTCCAAGACTCAAATAAAAGAAAAAAAGTACTGAAAAAAAACATTGGGTTATCTCCCAAGAGTGCTTTTCTTTAACGCCTTTGAGCTAGGCGCAGAAAATTGCGAATCAAGTAATATCAAGAGATGAAGTGCTAGGATCAGCACGTGCCTTACGTCTCCCTTTCTTACCTTTGCTCTTGACTCTAGGAAAGACATGGTTATTGCAAGGTGGAGAGGTAAATGTTATATTGCCTTTTCCCACATCGATAACGGTGCCCAGGAGCTTCAGAATGGATCTTCCAAGTGTGATTTGTCCTTTTCCTACACATTCAATAACAAGATAATCAGTAGATATCATTCTTCCTAGGATTTTTGTAAAGACTCCTTCAGCTATTCCAAGGGGAAATATGGTGGCATTATTAGTAAGAAAAATTTCTTCTCCTCCCTCAGAAAGCTTCCAAAGGCTCAAAGATTCATAAACATCCTTTGGCATGAGACAAAATTCAGACATAATATCACAACGAGCATGAAAAGTTTCACCACTAATGGTGATTTTTATTGTAGGATACCAGCTCGAAGGTTCAGTATTTGTTGGCACATAATCAAAATGCTGGCGCAAAGTATTGTAGCAAGAACTCAAACTAGCAGTGTGAGTCTCAAGAGTATTAAGTCTATTAAAAATGCTCACAAGAGAGGAATCAAAATAGGTTGGCATGCTATAAATTGTAATCAACTTTTTAATAATATTGATGGCTTGATCTCCATCACAATGAAGGAAATCTCCTTCTGCAGTAGCATCGAAAGCATATCTATAACGAAGAGAAAGTCCAAAGTAAAAGCTACTAAGAAGCAAACTCAAAGTCATTTTAGGTTCAGTTTTTCCATGCCAATCATAAATTCTAGACCAAACTTCTTTAAAGCTTTCCTCATCTTTCTGCTTAAAGGTAAAGATCATGTCCTCGGGGGACATAGTAGTAGCAACTAAACTAGACATGATAAACTAAAAGCAAAGAAATAACAACTACCAAGGATTCTAATTTTTTTGGGTTTTTGATATAAAAAGCAATGCAGGTAAAATAAATAAAGTAAAGCAAAACAAATAACAAAGTAAAGAATGTGTGTGCGAAGAACTCCCCTCGCAGAAGTCTTCTCTTCCTCCCCGGCAACGGCGCCAGAAAAGTAGCTGATGCTTCAGGTGAATGTGGCAACAGACAGTCCTTGTGCGTAATGAATGACCAGCCCGTTGGGAACCCCAAGAGGAAGGTATGATGAGTGCAGCGGCTAGTTTTCCCTCAGTTAAGAAACCAAGGTTTAATATCGTTCTTGAAGAAGAGAGACGGTGACGACTGAAGGTGTTTGTGGAACCTGCACACACACAAACAAATACTTTGTCCCCAACTTGCGATGAGGTTGTCAATCTCACCGGTTTGCTTGAAACAAAGGTTATGAGTGTATCGAGTGGAAAATAGTAGTAATATGCGAGTAAAGTAAACAGTACGGGAAAAGTAAACGGGTGATTGCAATATGATTAAAATAGGACCGGGGTCCACAGTTCACTAGTGGTGTCTCTCCATAGATAAATAACATGCTGGGTAAACAAATTACAGTTGGGCAATTGATAGAATAAAGATAACGTGATATGTCAAGAAGATCACTATGAGATTCACTCTGGGCATTACAACAAAATACATAGACCGCCATCCAACTGCATCTATGACTAATAATCCACCCTCGGGGATATCATCCGAACACCCCAAAAGTATTAAGTTGCGAACAACAGATAATTGCATTAAGCAAAGTGTGTAATGTAAACAAAATATATGCCCTTGAGCATATGAATGTTGTTTTCTCCCTAGTAGCAACAGCACATCTACCACCTTAGAGGTTTCTGTCACTCCCCCAGGTGAAATAGAGACATGAACCCACTATCGAGCATAAATACCCCCTCTTGGAGTCACTAGCAACTACTCGGCCAAGATAGCTACTAACAACGGAGAGCATGCAAGATCATAAACAACATAGAGATAACAAAAGATATAATTCAGTACAGCAACTTAATCATAAACACCAATATTCATCGGATCCCAACAAACCAACATCATAGAATTACATAACAGTGATCTCAATCATGTAGGGCAGCTCATGAGATCTAAACATGAAGCACATGGTGGAGAAGACAACCATCTAGCTACTGCTATGGACCCATAGTCCAAGGTAGACTACTCACTCATCGCTCCGGAGGCAAGCATGGCGATGAAGAAGACCTCCGGTGGCGATTCCCCTCTCCGGCAGGGTGCCGGGAAGAGCTTCTGGACCCTCCCGATCTTCGGGTCGATGGCGGCGGTGGATCGCGATGTATTCTGGAAAACTGATCGGGTACTTAGGTTTTTCTCGTCGGGGGGTCTTTATAGGCGAAGGAGCGATGTCAGAGGAGGTCCCAGGCGCCCTCACACGGGGTCGGCGCGGCCAGGGGCTGGGCCGTGCCACCCCTGTGTGTGGGGCCCTGGTGGCCCCACTCCTTCTCTCCTTCGGATGTCTGGAAGCTTCCGGGAAAAATAGAACTTCAGGAACTTGTTTCGTCCAATTCCGAAAATATTTCCTGTGTATCACTTCTGAAACACAAAAACAGCAGAAAACAGGAAACTGGCACTGTGGCACTTCGTTAATAGGTTAGTTCCGGAAAATGCATAAAAGTACCACTAAGTGTAATGAAACAATAGGCAAATGGTGTAAAAACAAGCATGGAGCATCAAAAATTATAGATACGTTTGAGACGTATCAGCGGAGTTTAAGTCTCCATACAACTTTTGGGCCGAAGCTATCTCTACGGCTTGTCACTCTTCAAACCGGCTCTTCCTCCGCAAAGGCCTAAACAAGACTCCATATGAAATACTCACCGGAAGCAAGCCCAACATCTCCTACTTCCGAGTTTTCGAGTGTAAGTGTTTCTTTCAAAGCAATAGAAGGTATTTTTGTTGGTTATGGTGCCGAATCCCACACTTATAGAGTCTTCAACAAGTCCACCGGGCATGTTGAAGAATCTTGTAGTGTGGTATTCGAAGAGAATGATGGCTCCCAAGGGGGGCAAGATGTTGTTTCTTGTGATGTAGATGATGAAATACCTCGAGAAGCCATAGGAAGAATGGGCGTGGGATTTTTCCGCCCCATTGAGGGACACCTTGTGGCGGACCGAGAAGGACTATGCTCTACTCAAGTGGAGCCTTCATCTTCACAAGCTCAACAAGCCTCTCCCATGGAAGCAACTAATGCACCAACCAAAGAACAAGTCAAGGACCTTCATGAAGAAGAAGGGGCACCACCATCCTCTCCGGTTATCTCAACCGCCCCCAATTCTTCACAAGACCAAGATCAACCTATTCATGAAGATAATGATGATCAAGGTCAATTTGATGGTCAAGACGGGGACCAAAATGATCAAGATGATCAAGTGATTCCTCCAAGGTCAAATGAGGAGATCGAAGCCCGTCGCAAGAGAAGAGTTGAAAGAGACTTGGAACTTAAAGGTCATACCCTTGAGAGGGTTATTGGAGATTTAAGAAGCAAAGTGTCAACCCGGCGTCAATTGGCATAATTTAGCTCTCATCATGCTTATATCTCCATGATTGAACCCAAGAAAGTATTTGAAGCTCTTGAAGATCCGGATTGGTTGGATGCTATGCATGAAGAACTCAACAACTTCAAGCGCAATAATGTATGGGTGTTAGTGGAGAAGCCAAAGGAGTGCCGCAATGTGATTGGCACAAAGTGGATATTCAAGAACAAACAAGATGAGCATGGAATTGTTGTGAGGAACAAGGCTAGATTGGTTGCTCAAGGTTTCTCTCAATTGGAAGGAATTGACTTTGGAGAAACTTATGCTCCCGTGGCTCGCCTTGAGTCCATCCGTATCCTTCTCGCATATGCCACTCATCATAACTCTAAGTTGCAACAAATGGATGTTAAAAGTGCTTTTCTTAATGGTCCATTGAAAGAGGAAGTATATGTTAAGCAACCCCCGGGGTTTGAGGATCTCAACTTTCCTAACCATGTCTACAAACTCCATAAGGCACTCTATGGCCTTAAACAAGCCCCACGTGCGTGGTATGAGCACCTTAGGGAGTTGTTGTTAGACCGTGGGTTTGAAGTTGGGAAAATCGATCCCACTCTTTTTACTAAGAGGGTCAATGGGGAGCTTTTCGTATGCCAACTATATGCTGATGATATTATCTTTGGCTCTACTAACAAAGCTTTTAATGAAGAATTTTCAAAGCTTATGACCGATAGGTTCGAGATGTCTATGATGGGCGAAATGAAGTTCTTTCTTGGTTTTGAAATCAAGCAATTGAAAGAAGGGACTTTCATTAATCAAGCCAAATATATCCAAGACATGCTCAAGAGGTTCAAGATGAAGGAACTAAATGGGGCCGCCACACCAATGGCCACAAAATGTCATGTTGAACTTGATCCCAATGGTAAAGATGTGGATCAAAAGGTATACCGTTCTATGATCGGTTCCTTGCTTTACCTTTGTGCATCTAGACCCGATATTGTGTTGAGTGTAGGTGTGTGTGCAAGGTATCAAGCCGCTCCTAAAGAAAGCCACCTTATGGCGGTTAAGAGAATCTTTCGATATTTGGTTCATACCCCAACTTATGGGCTTTGGTATCCCAAAGGCTCGGATTTCTCTCTTTGTGGCTTCACGGATTCGGATTGGGCCGGTGACAAGGATGATAGGAAATCAACCTCCATAGCTTGCCAATTTCTTGGTAGGTCTTTGGTGTGTTGGTCTTCTAAGAAGCAAAATTGTATATCTCTCTCCACCGCCGAAGCCGAATATATTGCCGCCGCAAGTGGATGCACTCAATTGTTGTGGATGAGGCAAACTTTAAAGGAATATGGTGTCAATTGTGACAAAGTGCCTCTTTTATGTGACAATGAGAGTGCTATCAAGATAGCCTATAATCCGGTGCAACATTCAAGAACCAAGCATATTGAGATCCGGAATCATTTTATTAGAGATCATGTTGCCCGTGGTGATATTGAGCTTGCATATGTGAGCACCAAGGATCAACTTGCCGATATATTCACGAAGCCCCTTGATGAAGCAAGATTTGGATATTTGAGGAATGAGCTAAATATCATTGATTCAAGGAGTGTGGCTTGAGCATCTTGCAAATACACCTATTTTTCAATACTTGTTTGGTTTAGGTGTGGGCATGGAGATAGGGGGAGTGCGGTCCTAATCAATTGGGCTATCCCTCCCCCCATAATGCCAATAGTGACAAAATTGTTCTCTTTCTATCATTTTTGTGATATATGAGTTTCAATGACGAGTACTGGTTATGGACCCAAGATATATCTTCGCGGTCCAATGCCATAACACTCATACATGGTGGCCTCGGCCACCGACCTCTTCTTTACGAAGAGTTGATTCCTTGCAAATTCTATTTGAGTTTATTGAACTTTTTCATCATTATCCCTATCCTTGAAATGGGAAGGCACTTGCATTGGATTTTCCAAAGATTTCTTGTGTTTGCAATGTCAAGTGCCGAGAACCACTCCATGCTTGTTTTCTATCCTAAGCCCACTTATCTAAAGCCAAAGCATCCTCTCTTGCATGCCCAGAATTTCCAGAAATCAAAGTCATCTGTCTTGTGCCATCTTGACCGGCTATAGCCGGTCTGTCTCCGGAAATAGCCGGGGTGCGGCTTTAGCCGGCCCACCCGGCTATAGCCAGCCTGGGGTTTTCGAGCCCAACTCATACGGCTGTGGGGGTGAGGGTTTCCTCAGTTACCCCCACGCCTATCTTCCTCCACTCGAGCCCCTCCTCCCTTGGAGCTGCCGCCGCCGCCGTCAATCGCCTCTCCTCCGGCCGCCGGTGCCCCCTCATCGGCCGGCCATCTCCTCCGGCGCCCTCCCCCATGGATCAGGGTACTCTCCCCTAACTTCTCCTCTCTCTCTCTCTCCCTAGGTCTCCCTAGGGTTAGTGTTGATTGCTTCTTGGTACCTTGTTGTTCATCTGGGAGACTTTAGACTCATGATTTCTCCTGCATTGCATAGATTGAAAACACTTGACTAGTTTTGGTGGCCTACTCCTAAGATTTCGCTTTTGCTCATCTGCTCCGGCTAAAGCCGGTGTCAGACCGGATTTTGCCGGCCTGACCGGCTAAAGCCGGCCTGAGACCAGAAATAGCCGGTGTAGATCACCAACGCCTGTCCTGTTTTTTCCTTCTGTGCTATTGCTCTTTGATCCTCTGGCATGCATGCTCATCCTATATGCTATCTACCTATGTGCTGTTTGCAGGTGGTTCTCGACCCAAGCGGTCTCGCTATGTTGATCCTTCTCTTGCCCGCCGTCAAGAACATCACGATGCACGTATGACCGCTGCTATGAAGAAGAAGAGATTGGAAGAACGAAAGAAGAAATCTCTGTTTGCTAACATTGGTGACCTCAAGAAGTTGTCCAAGCAAGAGTACCGTGAGTTCCGTGAACAGAAGTTCTATGCCTTGCCTAGGGACATCGACAGTGGTTCCTTCTACCGGTCTGAGCATCAGAGGATCTATGAGCAGGTTTATGAGACCATGAGCACAAAGGTTTGCCCCATGAAGTTCACCAACATTGCATCATTGTCCAGGGATGAGTACTTTGCTGATGCTCTCTGGGTCACTCAGAAGTTGGGTTTGCACAAATTGATGGCCTTCAGACAAGACTATAATCCTCGTTTGATCCAGCAGTTCTTTGCCACTTTGGAGTTTGATACTCGAGATGAGGTTGGTTTCACTTGGATGTCAGGTGAAGTGAGGAAGAGCTCTACCATCTCTCCCTTTGGGCAGCTCTTGGGCTATAGGTTTGATGGCATTCATCGACCTAGAGGTGCCCGTTTGCATCTTGACACCACAGAGTACAACAAGAGGAAGATCCAGTGTCTCTATGGTCCCGGGGGCAAAGCGGGAGAGACTGCAAATCTCCTTCCCCTCTATGATATTTTGCTTCGGATGTTCTGTGCCAACATTGCTCCAAGTGGGGGCAACAATGATTCCATCAGAGGTGGACTTGTGCATTTACTCCACCATGCCCGTCTTGTCTTCAAGGCCGGAAGGGAGTGTGAAGGGATGGAGATCGATGTGATGTACTTTATCTTCATGGAGATGAAGATTGCTATGCTTGATAGGAAAATCCCTCCTTATGCTCCATTTATCATGAGGCTTATCATTGACAGAGGCATTGAAGGAGACTTTGAGATTGAGCAAGATTTTCTAGATGAAGAGTTGGAAGTGCACAAGCCCAACAAGCTCTACAAGAAGACCGCTCATTTGGTGTCTAGCACCTCAAGTGCTTTTCCCTCTTCAAGCGATGTGTTGGGTGGCAACCGCTATGCTAGTGGTTGTAGGAGGAAGAACGTGGATCCACCAAGTGGTGGAATGGGTCAAGAGATGAAGAAGCTCAAGTGGTGGCAAAGGGCTTTGTTTTGCATGAGCAATGATGTACGTCAAACTCAATACAAGGACTATGTGGACCGCAAGCACATTCACAAGAAGCAAAGAGAGTTGGATGCTCGTTTGAGGATTGTGGAGAAGGGCAGCGGAGCTAGTCATGAAGAAGAGTCCCAAGAGCAAGATCTATCTGAGGACACCTTTTCATTTGGCAAGTGGAATGAGGGATCATCTTTTGATTGGAAGGAGTTAGCCGAAGTCACCTCCAAGGGCAAGGAAGACATTGATGAAGAAGATGAGGAAGAAGAAGGTGATGAAGATACAGAAGATGATGACCAAGGAGATGATGATGCGGATGATGAGGACTTTGATGATGTTGAGGAGTGATCTCGTGTTGTTGTCTCCCTTTTTGGCGTCTTGATGCCAAAGGGGGAGAATGTCCCATTTGCATGTGTTCCATTTGGATTTGTGTTGATTTTCCATTTGGATTTGGTTGGGTCACAAGCTCTTATCGTGTGCTTGCTCGCTTGTGTCCCATGGTTGAACTCTAGTTGGATTATCATCTACTACTATGTGTTGAACTATGTGCTATTAGTACTTGTTATATCGTGTCATATCTTATGCTTATTGATTATGTGCTATTACTATATATCTTGTGCACATATGGATCACACTATAAAATCTAGGGGGAGTTCTTGTTGTTGATGTGTATTTGTGTATTCAAATACAAACTTAAAATAAGGCACATAGCAAGGGGGAGCTCCGTCTATATTTTATATCGTTTGAAACATGCAAAATTATGTATTGTCATCAAACACCAAAAAGGGGGAGATTGAAAGAGCATTTCCCGCCTAATTGATTTTGGCGTTTGTTAACAATACATTATCTATTAATGTGGTGATTATGCTTTGCAGGATTTTATTATATTCTTGCACAAGATATTGGGTTTCCTATGTTACACTTTGATAATTATCATTGCCCAAAGGAAATTCTTGAGGAAATGGTGCTAATATGCTCTGGGAGAGGTTTTATATGAAGTTTGGCCAGGAAGGCCGGCTTTAGCCGGTCCCCAGACCGGCTATAGCCGGACTGCCCAGTTTCGGAAGAAGCTATGCGCCTCTGGAGTAACCCGGCTATTTGTCCGGCTTATTCCGGCAGGGCCGGATTTTTCAGACCGGCTTTAGCCGGTGTGACCGGCTTTAGCCGGACTTAACTCCGGCTTTAGCCGGACTTTCCTGGCTGGCAACGGTCAGATTTGGGGGGGGGGGTATAAATACCCCCCACCTTCTTCTCCAATTAGTAGCTCGTCCCAAGCAAGAAGAACACCATTATTGGAGCCACCAAATCAACTAGATCTCCTCCCTCAACCCACCAAAGCTCTTGATCTTTGGAGAATCGAAGGAGAAGACCATCATCTACATCCTCACCGAAGCGATTTGATTTCCCCTCTCATTTGCTTGAGGGCCCTTGTGTCTTGGGTTCCCTTGTGTCCCAAGACCTTGTTTGTGTATTTGATATCTTGCTACTTGTTGTTTGACAGCATTGTGTTGTGCTTGGGAGCCTCCAATTCGGTTGTGGATGCGTGCCCCAAGATTGTAAAGGCCGGTTCCGCCTTGAGGAATCCCTTAGTGGAAAGTGAGCTAGGCCTTTGTGGCGGAAGCTTGCACCGGAGAATAGGGTGAGCCTTTGTGGCGTTGGTTAGGCCTTTGTGGCAACCACACCCCTCCAACGTAGACGTACTTCCCCTAAAAAGGAAGGAACTACGGGAATTACATCCGTGTCTCCGTGTGCTCCACTCTCGGTTACCTCTATCCTTTATTGCCTTTATATCTTGTATCTTGCTTAGCTTTCTTGTTGACATATAGGTAAATTCACCATAGTTGCATATCTAGAGAATTTACCTTTTGTGTCAAGCCTAAATTGAAAAAGAATTACAATTTGAGTAGCACCTATTCACCCTCCCCCCTCTAGGTGCCCATACGATCCGTTCATCTATTAGCTATACCCTTGTCAATACCTAATAATAAAGTACGTAAGGTTTCCGTCGTCAACCACTTTTTTTGGACAAATTTACCCTTTCACAAAACTACATATATCTACAATAAAACCTCGGTAGGTACGTTGTATGCAACCTCGCACGATACGATCGATCGATAAACAGCCCAAGCCCAATCCGTATTGGAAACACCACACCACGCCTGATGACAACAAAATGAATTCATAAGCTACACGCTACTGCTGCGTCCTCATATAGCCAGCAATTCCGACGAGGGCTTCTACGCCAGACCGATCCCCTATAGCTCGATCTCTCACCGGAAGTACATCCAAATCCCTATCGGAAGCACCATGGCCAACCCGGAGAAGCTGACGGCATAGATCGACCTCAACTTCACCTCACCAATGGCTGCGGCAGGAGCGCAGACGCGAGAAGGAACAAAAGCTCCACGAAGAAGGCCATGGAGAAGGGCAGCGTCGACGGCATGACGCTTTGAACGCCATCCACAAGTGCCTCGAGCCTGGAAAACTAAGCAAGATGTAGTCCATCGCCAGGCCATGCCTCCATGTGCAGCATTGTCAAGTCACTCGACTCCTCCCAAGCCGCCACCGCCGCCTTGTTGTCTCGACAACCATGGTTCTAGGGACAAACCTGTCAGCCATGGTTCTATGGACAAACAAAGATTCAGCAAAATAGTCGAGTAGCGGACGTTGTCGAGACAGGGCGACGCGCAGCCGCAGCCCGCAGGTACGTCCCTCTTGTAGACCATGAAGCAGGCACCAGCCACACTGTGTCGACAGACGTCACCGATGTTTCCGAGATGTCGGGGCCCTGTTGCATAAACGTTTCTCTGTATATCGGCGATGAACTACACGGCAGAGCCGCCGAGGTGAGCCAGATAGGGCTCACACCAACAGCATCGCTGCACCATGCAGCATCCTGCCTACGTTCGTGCGCGAGAGGACTTGCACCCAGAGCCAGATGGGGATCAGACCCGCTTGGGACCACGAAGAGGCTTCGCATCTATGTGGTGGCTTGGGACCGAGAAGAGGCTTCTCGCCTGTGTGGTGGCCGGGGAGGCCGTTCTTATCTTGCTGTGCATCAGAGTTCGTACAGACCTGTTTGAGAAGGCTAATGCCAAGCCGCCGGCCGTGCATCGATGATATTGGTGTTGTCGCCATGGTAAAGGAACGTACGGGTGCAAACAATCAACTAGCTGTCACAGAGATGGATGACTTCCACGGCAACAATGGTATAATGGCGCTCGCTGCGATGAACATGCGAGATGTGCTGGACTCCGATGGTACTCGCCACTACAGGTCAAGGTGCTCACTGCTTCTAATGCCACAGAGGTTTGACCAGTAGGTTACCGTTGATCGTCCACATGCCACTGGTTGTGTCACATCCTTGAGGTGAGCAATCGCTGAGACTAAGCAACAGGTTTCAAGATTTTAACAAGTCCTTTTCTAGCACATCCATCACGAAAGCATCAGGTTTATGCAAGGATCATAAGCATTGGATACCTAGCTTCTTAATATTAGGTTCTACTTATCAACATGTCTTCTTATCTAGCATCATTACAAAAGAATAAAGCACAACGTGGCTTCTCAAAAGCAAGTTCAGAAACTTAGCCCATAATCCCATATTCCAGCTCCGTGGACTGTACGATCTTTTTTTTCGAAAAGGAGGCAAAGCCCCGGCCTCTGCATCGATAGATGCATACGGCGATCTATGTCACTACTGGACAACAGCTTGCTTTTGAATTGTTTGAGTCGATTTTTTTAAATTGAGTGGAACTTGCTTTTGAATTGTTGGTCAGCTGAAACAAGCAAAATTATGTGCTCCTCTTTTGGCTGGGAGATCTTCAGCAAGTTTAGGAATTTTCAGTGTACATTGCTGAATTCACTCGAAGAGGCTTGAGAGAACAAAGTCCAAACCGGTAGGATTTCCTTTGATTCATAGGAAATCAAGGCCGATTGGTTTTCTTCCTCTCTCCTTTTTATCTCCTTCTCCATGTTAGGAAAAAAGATAGGAAAGGTTTAAGCCTTTAAAAAACATTCAGAGGAAAATCTTTCACTCAATTTAAACCAAACATTTTAAAACATATAAATTATTTGCGCAAGATTTAATTTGATCATATGTGTTTCAACTGGAAGCCAGCCTAAAGTTGTAAGTAAAAAAAGGATGGGGATAATTTGTGAAAGCCCCCGTGTTGCTGTTGTGCTTAACCGTAGAGTGTCCCGTGGCCTACAGTATAATAAACTATGTTTCCCGTTGCAACGCACGGGCATATCTGCTAGTTTTATAAGAAGGCTAACAACGGAGCGAAGCGAGGCCCGTCGCCGGGAGGCTTGGGCCGAAGCGAAGCGGAGGCGTTAGCCCATAATGTGCCCTAACAGGGACGCATGTGGGGGGGGTGCAGGGAGCGACAGCCCGCGGTATGGATCGTTGCTACCGCCTATATGTACTCCTTGTAAGCCGCCGGCTAGGGTTTCATCGCATCATTAGGGGCTGTGATTTCTTTTTCGTTCTTCGTTATTGCCTATCGCTTTTATAACACTTTTAGGACACTTTTATTGGAGCACGTTTCAAAGTGCCCTAAAAATCTTCAATCTAAGGCATTTTTTAACAAATTGCCCTTAATTGATATCATTTTATGACATTTTTTGAAAATGCCCTGGAAGCTTATACATTTAGGACATTTTTTTGAAAGTGCCCTGAAAGCTATATAGCGTTGAGGGTACTTTTTTAGATGTACCCTAAAAGCTATATAGCATTTAGGGCATTTTTCAGAAATGCCCTAAAATATATACAACACTCAGGGCATTTTTTTAAAATACCCTAAAAGCTCATAGCATTCAGAGCACTTTTTGAAAATGCCCTAAAAACTCGTAGCATTCAGGGCATTTTTCAGAAATATCCTAAAAGCTCATAGCATTCAGGGCATTTTAAAAAATGCCCTAAAAACTCATTGCTAGCAAATCACGACATACACACATACACAAATACAAGCCCATCAGCATGCTCTCCTCCGCCGGCAAGTACTATGAGTTCATCAGCTCTACCTCCGAGTACGTACCACATCCATCCAAACATTTCTGCTTGTTAATCAGTTCAATCGTCGCTTGCTTAATTACCTGTCCGAGCTAAGCATCTTAGCCTTGTTGCTCTTTGACCGCTACCAGCAAGCCCAAATAAATTGAATCTTGATGTCGATGATTTTCATATGCATGAGTAGCACTATCAATTGTCAAGTTACGTTAGCACTATCAAATGCAAGTTACTCCTCGAAACAGACTTTCACCCCGCTTCATAAGCCCAACGCCCGAACTGATACAAAGTGATAGAGAGAAACCTCTTACAATTTACAAATATATCAAAGATAAACAAGAAACACAGGAAGGACACACAAGAAGGATGTCCTGTACCACCGTCGGCGGGTGCCGACCAGACGCCACATCAAGGACACACTAGGCCCTGCAGGCCCGGCCGGGCCCAGGTTGGGCCCATGAAGTCCTCGCTGTTGCGATGCTGCACGTAGGACATCGCCGCCACTACCCTCCTGGTCAGCGCTGATCCACCGCAACCAACTCCAGGGACCGACGAAGTGGACAACCGACCCATGCCAGGCCCAGATGGGACTCGCAGGGCCTAGATCTGGGCCATCAAACCCTAGCCCACCACCGCCGAGGAAGAGTCGCCACCATGCACCGCCGCCTGCCCACCAGCCCCACCTAGGAGGAGCCTGCGCCGGGTTGAGAGAAGTCATCCGCTGCTGGCACCGCCCGGGCTTTACCCGGCAGCTCACGCCAGCGGTGGCGACGAGAAGAGGGGGAAGAAAGGGGCTCGGGAGGCTAGGGTTCCGTCGCCCCTGGAATCGCCCGTGAGGGGGCGACCAGGAGCCTGAGGGTTCCGTCAAATGCAAGTTAGCTACCAATGAGCCGCATAGCCGACATACTTAAGTTCTCTATTTACTCTTTCTAAGCTTTTCCAGTTAGAACTCATTTATGATATACCAACTACGGCCTGAAGCCCCAACCACCAGTAGCATTTCAACCAAACCTTGTTTCTCCATCAAAAAGAGCGCCCTTCCATTTTGGTTTTGAATCAAACATAGATAGGGACAAAAGCCTGGCCGATAGAGGAATAAGTGGATGGGTCTACCTATGGTGGTTTGAAGTCATTCACAAAGCTACTCAGACTTTTAGTGGATAAAGAGGCTACCGATTAACATGAATGAAATATGCCCTAGTGGCAATAATAATATTGTTATTATCATATTTCTTATTCATGATAATGTTTATATTCAATGCTAGAATTGTATTAAGCAGAAACATTAATACTTGTGTGGTCTATGAACAACACCGTGTCCCTAGTACGTCTCTACTAGACTAGCTCATTGATTAATGATGGTTAAGGTTTCCTAACCATAGACATAAGTTGTTGATTAATAATGAGGTCATATCATTAGTAGAATGATGTGATGGACAGACCCAAATTAAGCACAACAATTAGATCGTGTCGCCAGCCGTATTTGGCACCGGCATTCGTTGTCGGGGCTCTGCCTCTATCCCTTCCTTCGAATACCCGTCGCCGCGGTGCTCGCCCCCGTCTCTAGCGCGTCCACGAGCTAACCCTAGCCCGCCTAGGGTTTGGGTCACCGGCATCGCCAGAGCGCCGCCGTGTCCTAGATGCTACTTGGCATCTACTACGCCCTCCTCGAAAATCTTGCTGAGCTCTACTTCGACGCCCTCGACCTCAACCTCGAGCCCCTTTTCGAGCTTGCTGCCCCGGCCTTTCCTTGGTGGCGTGATGGTGCGGTGCTACTTTTATCAGCCTGGGCTGGCCATGGCCTCCCGCGCGGTGATGTGGTGGTAGTCTGCGGCTGCCATGTCCCCTGCTACGAATACCTCGCCTTCTCCCTCGTCTACTGCCTCGGCCAAGCTACTAGGTAACTACTGGTTCTCTCCTAATTCACCCTTTCATTATTGTGATGGTCTAGATATGGTTAGTTTTTTGATTTAGGACTGTAGTATAGGTTTGTGGTGATGATCTCCTGGTGATCCAATGTGTGTATTTAGGTGATTCCTGTTTGGTCTCATGGATATGTGCTGTGTGGTGATACAATTGATGAACTAATGCGGTATGGTCATGCTAGATGAGTGTGGTAGATTTTAGGACATGTTTTCATGATGTTTGTGATGGTCTCTTGGCTGTTGTTTGCCTCTAGCATCAGAGAAAAAGAAATACGCCTTCTATCATGGAATGGAGGTAGTATATAGTTTACTGACATGAAGAGGAAGCTTCGCAAACTTGTGTTTCATCTTGTGTTGGTGACGAGGGTTAACTCGACAAATGTCCTAAATGAAGGACTTAGGATCGGAGAGATAGGGCGTCGGATGAACTCGAAGGTAAAGTTAGTCGAAATAGGTGTATATCGAAAGTAAACTTGGGTGTTAAACCTGGCTTGCTTTCAATCTGTCCTATGCCGTCCCCTCCTGGCCCCTATATATAGGTGGCCAGGTCTCGAGGATCGGGTAGGGTCCGATACAGATTACAACATCGACATACGGTAAGAACTCGTATTTCGACTATCATTACAATTGGGCCTAGCTTAACGGGCCTCAGGGGTACTCAACTAGCGGGCTCTACTAACTATACCCTTGTCAGTAGCCCCTGAGATTCTACTAGAATTGTAGATTTGGGTTAAATCTCTAATCTTTAAATCTTCGACTTGATCAATTCTTTGACTTCCTCGCATCTTCAAATCTTTGACTTGGTCTTTCGACTTATTTTCATGATAATATTTCGCAAGGGGTTTTGATAAACAAGCCTAACAACTCTGACGGATCAAGATGTCAGTTAACTGCCGGAATAGATACTTGCCACCTACTTCAAATTCAATCCCCTTGGACTTGAATTCAGGATTCCGATCAAACCCATTCTTTTGCCTCATTTAGGACTTACGAAGAATGAGTCCCAGTGGTTCTCAGGGTACTCAGTGCGTCCACCAGGATTTTCTTTGCGTCGTAGACACGAATACATACTAGCAGAGCGCATCCATGTGCGTATACCAGGCCACACAGGACGGATCCCGGGGTCTTACCTTCGTGATAAATCACGGCATTCGAGTTTCGTTGCGATAACGCAACTCGAGAATCACATGTCGCAGTCTTATTTGACTGATATAATATCCAAAATCTTTTGAATTTATATCAACTTCTCATAAATAGCTCCCGATGGGAGTAATCGCTTTATATTTCGTCGACTATGTAGTCGAAGTTTCATTGTTGTCGAAATGTTGGCGACTCGTACCGTATCCATTGATTCTTTAATCGTAGCTTCTTCATCTTTATTGCTGCCTCTCTATTTTCTATCGGGTGCGCTCAGCGCTCCCGATGGGAGTAGCCCCCGAGGCTATAGCCGAGAAATTTTTCCCGGGTATAGGCTCAAAGGATATAAATTCTTCCTAGTACACTCATTACCTTTTCTTTTTCCCTTGAAGTCATAAGCCCCCGAGTCCAAGGCGAGGTTTCCCGTACTTTCTTTGATATAGTCTTTTTATTATCGTCTGCTATGTGCAGAATTTAACTCCTTGATGTCTACGCACACGTCTGTTCTTGTAGACAGTGTTGGGCCTCCAAGTGCAGAGGTTTGTAGAGCAGCAGCAAGTTTCTCTTAAGTGGATCACCCAAGGTTTATCGAACTCAGGGAGGAAGAGGTCAAAGCTATCCCTCTCAAGCAACCCTGCAATTATGATACAGAAAGTCTCTTGTGTCCCCAACACACCCAATACACTTGTCAGATGTATAGGTGCACTAGTTCGGCGAAGAGATAGTGAAATACAAGCGGTAGTGATGATTATAAGTAGTAACTGTGATATGAAATAAGTATCGCTGCAAGCAAACATGTAACAAAACAGGAAGTAAACGGTGTGCAATGCTTGGAAACAAGGCCTAGGGATCATACTTTCACTAGTGGACACACTCCCAACAAATATAACATAATTGAACCAATAGATGCTATCATCAATATGCAACTCAAACAATTCTCTAATGGAAAACATACAATAATCATGCGTAGGGCTACGAAGCACTCCTCAAAGTCCGTATGTACCCAAACTAGATTGTCCCACACTATCACCGTGAACGCACTAGATGGTTCCAACAAACACCACATTCATAGAGACATTAACCAAAAGGATACACATGATGCACACACTAGTCACCTTTACACCATGATACGAGGTATCTCCGGAGAGTATAATAATAAAGCATAGGAGTAGCATAATATCTGAATAATAACATCTACCAATTCAACTAGATACAAAGCTCATGATCACATAAAGATCACATCATGGGAGAGAGAGGTGAACCACATAGCTACCGGTAGAGCCCTCAGCCCCGGGGATGAACTACTCCCTCCTCATCATAGGAGACAGCAAGGTTGATGGAGATGGCGGTGAGGTCGATGGAGACGGCAAAGTCGGCGATGGAGACCGATGGAGATGGCTTCGGGGGCACTTCCCCGTCCCGGCAGGGTGCCGGAACAGAGACTTCTGCCCCCCCAAAATTTGGCTTCGACTGTGGCGGCGCTGCGGAATTGTTCTGGAAATTTCGCCGACTCCTTTTAGGGTTTTCCGTCCCAAGGCTTTATATAGGCGAAGGGGCGTCGTTAGAGGGCAGCCAGGGGCTCCTCACACCAGGGTGGCGCGGCCAGGGCCTGGGTCGCGCCACCTATGTGTGAGGGTGGCCTCTATCCCCCCTTCGGCTCTCTTTAGGTCCTCGAGAAGCTTCCGGGAAAAATAAGACTTCAGGAACTTGTTTCGTCCAATTCCGAGAATATTTCCTGTGTAGCTTTTTTGAAACACAAAAACAGCAGAAAACAGGGAACTGGCACTGTGGCATCTTGTCAATAGGTTAGTTCCAGAAATTGCATAAAAGTGCCACGAAGTGTAACGAAACACAAGGCAAATGGTGTAAAAACAAGCATGGAGCATCAAAAATTATAGATACGTTGGAGACGTATCAGCATCCCCAAGCTTAACTCCTGCTCGTCCTCGAGTAGGTAAGTGATAACAAAAGAAATAATTTTTGAGGTGACATGCACCATCACAACTTTGATCATATAGGTAAAGCATTGAGTGCTGAGATCAAAGAACTTAAAACATGGGCATGAAAGACATAATCTTGATAGAAGAAACTTAGCAACCATGTTATAAACATGAAAATGAACACAAACAAAAGATCATGAAAATGAAACAATGAAAGTCAAACGTGTGTTCAAATCATAAGGAAAAACATACAAATGGTTTTCAGCTTGTCCTTCATGGAGAGCAAAACATAAATGCATAGGACACCTTCAAGTTTAAGAGGGCGACTAGATACAAGTAATTTAAGAACAAGTGAAATCATAGTCATGAATCAATCAATGATAAACTTTGGGACAATGCACATTATACTAAGAATGACAACTATGCTCTCTTAATGGTGCATAAAGATAGAAGGTGGTGACTCAACATAAAAGTAAAAGAAAGGCCCTTCGCAGAGGGAAGCAGTGATTAAACATGTGCTAGAGCTTTTCATTTGTAAAACAGAGAGATAAAAATTGGTTTTGAGAGGTGGTTGTCTTTGTCAACGACTGGCAATGGGGTTCTTACTATCTTCCATACAAAAATGAAGCAAGTTTTTGAGAGAGAGATTGGCACTTTTGTGCTCTTTTATAAAGCTTGGCACTCCTCCCCACCTTTTTTCCTTTCTCAAACCATGGCTAACCGATACCATCGGGTGCCCACCAACATTCACATACCATGGAGGAGTGCCATCTTCATTCTGTGCAGTAAAGCCTCGTATTCTGCTTCATTATTAGAGGCCTGCGGAAAACTCATCCTTAAAACATACTTCAGTTTGTCGCCTTGTGGTGATATCAAGACTACTCCTGCGCCTGCGCCTTGGATTCTTTTAGAACCGTCGAAGTACATTGTCCAGACACTCGATAAATCTGGCGGTCCCATGCTCTGTAACTCCAACCACTCTGCTGTGAAATCTGGCAAGATTTGCGACTTGATCGCCTTCCTTTTTTCATACGTGATGTCCATGGGAGATAGTTCGATTCTCCATAAAGAGACACGTCCTGTTGCTGAAGGATTGTTCAATATGTTCGATAGTGGTGCTTCATTGACCACTATGATTGGGTGCACTGCAAAGTATTGTCGCAATTTTCGTGATGTTGTAAAGACACTGTATGCGAGTTTTTGATAATGTGGATACCTCTGTTTTGTTGGAGAAAGTACTTCACTGATGAAATATATCGGTCTCTGGACGCCGTGGGCTTTCCCTTCTTCACTTCTTTCGACTACTAATACTGTACTCACCACCTGATGGGTTGCGGCGATGTAGAGTAGTAGTGGCTCTTTTTCTTTTGGTGCGACCAGCACTGGTGGCGTGGAAAGCACTTTTTTTAGCTGCGCAAAAGCTGCATCTGCTTCTTCTCTCCACTCAAATTTATCATCTGATTTCTTCATGAGTGCATAGAAAGGGAGTGCTTTCTCTCCCAATTGAGCAACGAAACGACTTAGTGCCGCGACGTGTCCTGCGAGTTTCTGTACGTCGTGTAGTTTCGTGGGTTTCCTCATTGTTAAAATTGCTTGGATCTTCTCTGTGTTCGCCTCTATTCCTCGTGCTGACACCAGTAACCCTAAGAGTTGTCCTACCGATACGCCGAAGGAACACTTTGTCGGGTTAAGCTTAAGCTTGTATCTGCTCAGGTTATCGAAGGTTTATGCCAAATCGCTGATTAGGGATTCCTCTTTTCTTGTGGTAATGACTACATTATCGATATAGACTTGGATGTTGCGTCCTGTTTGGCTCCCAAGACAGTTTTGCATCATCCATTGATAAGTTGCTCCTGCATTTTTTAGGCCGAAAGGCATCACTTGATAGCAAAACACTCCATATGGCGTAATGAAAGCTGTCTTTTCTTCGTCTTCTTTCTTCAACTTGATCTGGTTGTAACCAGAATATGCGTCCAGAAAGGAAAGCCTTGCGCATCCCGCTGTTGAATCAATTATCTGATCAATGCGGGGTAGAGGGAAGGGATCCTTGGGACAGTGCTTATTGAGAGATGTGTAGTCGACACACACTCTTTGTACGTCTGTGTTTTTCTTGGGTACGATGACTGGATTGGATACCCAACTCGAAGTTTTATTTCTCTGATAAATCCGGCGTTTTCTAGCCTGTGTAATTCTGATGCTATCGCCTTCCTTTTGGGTTCATCAAATCGTTGCAATGGTTGCTTGACTGGCTTTGCTTTAGGATCTACATTTAATGCGTGCTCGACGAGTTCCCTGGAAACCCCTGGCATGTCTGAAGGACATCAGGCGAAGATTTCCCAGCGCTCATGGAGGAACTCGACGAGCGCGCTTTCCTATGCGGGATCCAGGTTTACCGCGATCGATGTTGTCTTGTTCGGGTCCGTAGGGTGGACCTGGATTTTCTTCGAGTCCTGAGTTGTGTCGAAAGCCTGATCTGGCAGGGATCGTCCAACGTCGGGTAGCACATTATGATCAGTTTCTCCTTTCAGTCTCTCATATTCTGCTGTCATGCCGAAAGTTTGCGCCATTCTATTGAATTCCTTGTCGCAAGTGTTGGCTACTTCGAAGCTCCCTTGTACTGTAATCGTTCCTTTGGGTCCTGGAATTTTTAGCGTTAGATACGCGTAGTGAGGTACCGCCATGAACTTTGCAAATGCTGGGCGCCCTAGAATTGCGTGGTACTGTGAGGGCCACTCCATAACTTCAAATTCCAACTTGTCCCTGCGATAGTTGCTGCTACTGCCGAAGCAGACGTCGAGTTCTATTTTCCCCAGAGGGTAATTTGCGGCTCCTCGTACTATTCCATGGAAAGAACAATCTGTTGGCTTCAGGCTTGTCAGCAAGATACACATTGCCTTCAGAGTTCTAGCATATATTAGGTTTATGCCACTTCCTGCATCCATGAATACTCTCCCGATGTCGTACCCTCCTATTTGCACTTTTAGCACCATTGGCGAGTGGCCCGGCCTGGGAACTTTCCTTGGGTGGTCTGCTCTGCTGAACCTAATTGGTTGATCTGACCACCGCAAGTACTCCGTAGTGGCTGGTGGCGATGATATTGCTAGGTTTACTTGCCTGGATATGTTCTTTCGCTCTTTCTTTGATTTGGGCACCGGTTGAATCATTGCAGATATGTAAACTTTTGACTCTAGGTGCCTTGCTAGCTTTTGTACTTGATATCCTTGACTTTTGTGTTTTTCTCCTTGCCATCCTCCTTGGCTTGAACCCATGGTGCTTTGTAACCTCAGGAAAGTTCTACAATCCTTCATCTGGTGGTTTGAGACTCTCTTTCCATCAAGATACGCGTAGTGGATTCGACAAGGTCCATATAGCATGTCTTCGGCCGAAGGGCCGGAGTATATTGGTTTTTCTACTCCTTTTGCTTGAAACTTCCTATTTTCATAACCTTCCTCTTCCTTTGCTTCGTAGCCCGTGGCTATCTGATTTCGCCTTCCTTGTTTATCTCTGCTGCGATGTCTTCTCCTCTGTCTACTTGTTCTGTCGACTTCTGGAGAACGTCCTCTTTTGTTGTTATATGCATCCTCTCCATCAGCAAATCTATTGGCTTCCTCTATTAATTCGGCTACTGTTGTTGGCCTTGTTCTTCCTATCTCCTCCACGAGGTCTGAGCGACGAAGGCCAGCCGAAAAAGTGTCTATTGCTCTTTCGTCAGAGACGTCTTCTGCTGAGTTTTTGATTACACTCCATCGTTGTATATAAGAACGTAGAGTTTCGCCTTTTCTTTGCACGCACGCTTTGACTTCCTCCAGTGACGCTGGGCGCTTATATGTCGAGCGGAAATTTCTTACGAATTGGCTTTCGAGTTCTCCCCAGCTTCCGATGGATTCATTGGGTAGGGTATTCAACCAGGACCGTGCTACGCCGGTGAGGTGTAATTGCAAACTTTGCATTGTTGTCGCTTTTGTTCCCCCTAATATCTGTACTGCCTGCATGTAATCCAATAGCCATAGGGTAGGTTCTTGCGACCCATCATATTTTTGCTGGTCGTGCGGTAACTTGAATCCTTTGGGTACCCGCGTTTTACGAACCCTGCGGGTAAAGCACAATGCGCCCATCTCTTTTTCATCGTCCTCATAATTTTCTTCTCTCCATGCGTGGCGTGATTTATTTACTCGAGCCTGCGCTATTATATTTCTTGCGTCCTCCTTCCTCTTTTGTCGCCTTTCTTCTTCTGATGATTTGCTAGACTCATTTCGTGTGATTTTGTGCTTGAATTCCTTCTTTCGCCCTTCCTTGTAGCTTGTCGACTTTGCCCCTGGACCTTTTCCCATGATCTCGTCTTCTACTATTCCGAGGCTTCGTATTACGGCTTGGTGCATGTCTTCCCGCGGATCTCCGGGTTCTGGCCGCGTGGTTAATAGGTATGCCTGTGCTGCTATCAGCGCTGCTTCCGGTGTTTCTTGTACAAAGTCTTCTTTCTCCTCCTCTAGCTGTGGAGTCATACTTCTTGAGTACCTTTCCTCTCTACTCTGCGCCGTTGTCCCTCTGTTGTGCTTTGGGTCTCTGCGCCTTTCCCTGCTGTACTCTGAATCATCGCTATAATCATCCCAATATTCTTCCCTTGACATACTGTTATTATCTTGACTTCCCACAAACATGTCTCTTTCCTCTCTCAGTTTATTCTTGTGCTGGTGTAATGCGTACTGATATCCCATTAGAACTTCTCTTCTTGAACCTTCGGGTACTTCTGTGCCATGATTGATAGCTGACATGATGATCCTCCACTCTCCGGCTGAGACGTGAATTTTCTCCTTCTCCTTTTTATTGCGCTCCCTTATCTTGTCGACTTGCCTGTCGACCCCTTCGTTTCTCTCATGATTGTTTTCTTCTTCCGCTTCAGTGATAATGACGCATAACTGGTGTACTTTTTTGGAGACGCCACTACTTCCAGCGGCGAAGTCCCTTGTACTCTTGTGCGTTTTAAACGCTTTCACTTCCGTGTCGAGCTTTTCCTGAATCTCGTCGCCTTCTGCGATTTGTTCTTCTCCTAAGCTGACTGGCGAGTTTACCTCGCTGGAAGAGCCTTCAGATGATTCCATCATTGCTACTGTCTTGGGCTCACTCGCCGACGGATCTGGCTTCGTCGGATCTGAGAAGCGAGTCGAACCCGAAGGTCCGATTAAGATGCTTAGACTTCCGATCGTCAACTCCATCTCTTGATTTTCGTCGATTCCTGCACTGATGTTGGCTAAAAGCAAAAAAGCCGTCGAATTCATGATTCCAACGCCCAGAGTCCCCACGGTCGGCGCCAATTGACGAGGGTTAACTCGACAAATGTCCTAAATGAAGGACTTAGGATCGGGGAGATAGGGCGTCGGATGAACTCGAAGATAAAGTTAGTCGAAATAGGTGTATATCGAAAGTAAACTTGGGTGTTCAACCTGGCTTGCTTTCAATCTGTCCTATGTCGTCCCCTCCTGGCCCCTATATATAGGTGGCCAGGTCTCGAGGATCGGGTAGGGTCCGATACAGATTACAACATCGACATACGGTAAGAACTCGTATTTCAACTATCATTACAATTGGGCCTAGCTTAACGGGCCTCAGGGGTACTCAACTAGCGGGCTCTACTAACTATACCCTTATCAGTTGGGTTTAACTGCAACATAAGTAAAATGGCACACATGTACCTATCCAGTGATAGCAATTTTGTATATTTTTCTTTACAAGCACACAGACACAGCCACTTGTCAAGATGAAAACGTCTAGCATTTTGCTACTCAATTGCGTTGCTCTGCTGGCATAACCGATTCTGTTCTGATGCTAAGTTGGAGAAAGATGCGCTTGCTGTCTTCCTCTTTCTCCGCAGCAAACGTTGGCAGAAGATTTTTAAAAAAATATGTGGCTGTGATGGCTGAATTGCTAATGCTGTTTCCTGACTCTGCTTATCATGATCTACTGGAATGCAGATAGATGCGCTGATAATCGAGATGAACCAGGCTTGGTGTTACGACATGATTGAGGAGTACTGTGATTTCTTAGGGAAACAGCTCAAACAACCTACAGAAACAGAGGTACCTTTGGTTGCTGAATATAAACTACAGTAGTTATACAAAGTTAACCATTGCTGGTAATCCTATCATTGATTTAGGATAAAATCGGCGTTGCAGTACGTTGAGGTCCAAAATATGTGTCTCTGTGGTTCTTTTCATGTTCTTGTCCAGTGTTATCACAAGCAATTTTTTGCTTGGATCTTCAGTTACTGAATATGACCATGGATAGTATCTTAGGCTGCAAGCGAATAGGTGATTTATTTACCTTGGTGGTGCAATATCATAAAATTTTTGCGCTTTTGCATGGACAGGGAGTGTCCCCAGGAGTCCAGGGAGGCCGTGTCAACCTTAATTTTTGCTGCTGCTCGTTTTCCAGACTTGCCTGAACTGTGCGACCTAAGACATATATTCACAGGGACATATGGTTCTCTTAGCTGTGAGGTGCGTGAGATGCCCCATAAATTTATCATCTGCATCATAGTTGTTCTTCTTAACCTGATTAATAATTCTTGTGCCTGCAGTTTGTTTGGAAACTTTGCGCCGATTTATTCACAGATGAGGAGAAGTTTCAAGTAATGCAAAGTATTGCTGAAGAGTTCTCGGTTGGTTTCGATAAAAAGGCATTGGAAATCAAGTTATGGGCTGCACCGGAGACTAAATATGTAGGTTTACATAAACATGCATAGATGAAATTACTACTCGAACAATGATTATTTGTAATATATATAAAGCAGCATACATCTGTCGTCGACTTGGCATGATGGATTTTGTATTTCAGGGTCTTCTTGAAAAGGATCCAGTGAAAGGGGCTGAACTGGATGATGGTGAACACCTCCTTGAAAGAAAATCTGTCAAGAATGGAACCAATCCATTCCATATTCTAGCTCAAACTGAACTCAAGAATGGAACCAACCCATTCTTCCGGAACGGAACCAATCCATTCCATATTCTAGCTCAAACTGAACTCAAGAATGGAACCAACCCATTCTTCCGAAATGGAACCATGACATTACATTCCACTTGGTTCTCAAACCGAACACACCCTTAATGACCAAATTCTATGGCCCATATTCTTCCAATTGCAAACATAAAGAGAAAAGAGCTACCATTACTCACCTGTCAAATACACTAGCATATTCCTGAATGCAAGCTTGCACTGTTACTCATCACATTGCTTTTTATTTATTTTATCTGGTAGAATTCCTTTATGCATAATTCTTCTCATTTAGTTCTCGCTTCTTCTTCCTGATGTACCACGATCTATTGTTGCCAAGTGTCATGTTACAACCAGCTAAGTGTTAGTGTATTTTACTAATAGAGCCATGAATCAGTGGACCTAGATGTGAAAAAGGTGGATAATCTATGTACCGCAGAAGCATAGATTGAGGTTTATCCGCTCATTGCTTTAGCTTTGCAAATTTCAGTAGGGGAAAGAACAAACCACACATTAGAAGAACACCCCAATATTAGTTTAAACTGTTTGGTCACATTTCATATTAACATGTGTAATCAGAACCAAATCTTTGTACTCTTGTGGTTCTATTGCCAGTTCCAGTTCTGGAAGTTCAAGTGAGTGAATTTTTGTATTTTATTTGATCGATTTCAGATTATAGCTTACTCCTATATGCCCAGATTTCATTTAATTTTGGCTTACGGATTTCAAACTGGAGCTTGCAGCCAGTATACTATTCCTCTTCAGAAGTTCAGATATAGTGACTGTCCTGATGCTGATGCTGACAAGGCATAGTATACGGTGGAATATATACAGTAGGAATAATGCACTTTGTTTGTAGTAAGCGATATTTTCTTGCATTATTCTTCCTATTGTCTGCAACATCATTCAAAATAATTGCAGTAACTTGAAAGGAGTCCTTATAAGTTTCCCTGACAATAGGACTGTTCAAACCTTGAAGCTTGCTGTACTGTTACAATTAAAATTATACTATGTTTAATTATTAAGGCATTTGCCTTGATTTTCCAGATCATGAGCATTAGTAAAAGTACTGAGATGGAAAGATACTGTAAGCGATGATTTTTTCTACACAGGCAAGGTAGAATTGTTTGTTTTCTCTGATTTCTATTGTGATGCAAAATGTTTAATGTCCTCCAAGTGCTTGCAAGTCGCAACCGTACCTTGATAAATCAAAAGTGGTAAGTAGTTATGTTGTTTTCTTAAATGACTGCAGTTGAGATTGTGCATTATTGGATGGCTCCAACTTCCAACTAACTAGTATGTCATGATAGCTATCTTTGGTTTATTGTCCTATATAAGTGCATGTAATGTTTTTTTCAGCAGTCTACAAATAAGGCATACAATCTATGTAGGAATACTAGCAACACTTTGTTCATCCTGCTTATAAGTACTTTGAGTTTTAGGATTATCTGAGTTACATATAAGCGCTCGAAATGTGGAGAAAAATTATATTAGTATATATAACTGAAGCTAGATTTCTGGTGCTTTAGTTTTTATTGCATTAATTCGAACCATGTATTTAGATGTCGTGGTGCTGACAAGTAAGGTACATCACTGTGCAGAATTACTAAAAATAATTGGACCGAACCTCACATTGTAACTTCAAAGTTTCTTGTGTGTTTGTAAAGACTTAACACATAAATTTATTGTATTGTTTTGGCAGGTATCTCCCAGCCTTTCTTAGACTTGGCGCTTAGATTGCCTCTATTGTAACTTGTGTTTGTAAAAATGAAATTCAGTAGCTTCTGCTATTTGTTTGCAGAATGTTTTCTGATTTCTATTCAGCTATACTTATTTGTGTTTGTAACTTGAATCCCAGATTATGTGCTTGTATTCTAGATTTGAATACATTTCTGGCACCATTAGATTATGTGCTTGTATTACTATTTATATTGCTTCTAAATAGATTTGAGTCACTTAGCTGAAGTGTCCTAAAAAGTTTGCGGGGCACTTCGCCAAAATGCTGTAATAACTTTTCGGTGCATTTTGACAAAGTGCCATAATACTTTTTTGGGGCATTTTAACCAAGTGCCACTAAAACTTTTTAGGGCACTTTGATCAAGTGCTATTAAAACTTTCAGGGCACTTTGACCAATTGCCATTAAAACTTTTTGGGGTACTTTGACCACATGCCCTTAAAACTTTTTGGGACAATTTATCAATGTGCCATAATAAATTTTCAGGGCACTTTGACTCAAGTTCCCTAAAAATTTTTAGAGACACGAGTAAATTTGGCACTTCTCCAAAATGCCCTGAAAAGTTTTAGGGGCATTTTTTAGAGATATTAGGGCACTTTGAACTGCCCTTAAATCTCCACCGTCACCTAGTGGAAGTGGGTGCGGAGCAGGGTGGCGGCTATCACTAACTACTTTTTTGTTCCAATGGCTATCACTAACTCATTTTTTGTTCCATCTAGTCAAACAGAAAAAATAGTTATCCCCAACCAGTTGGTTTGGGACCTAGCTGCTGACGAGGGTGTAGTGCCAGCTCATCTCCCCGTTGTCGCCCGTCTTTACGTCCACTATGCCCAGCCCCTTCTAGAAATAGGATCTCTCAAAGAGCTTGTAGAACAACTCCAGCAGGCCGCCCGCCACGCTCTCAACTTCGTCCCATGCTGCCACATTCATGACAAGCACGTCGTCCGATTAGAAGAGGCCCCAAGATTCCAGTCATCACAATGGCACTGAGCAAGCTCGGCATGCATGAGTTCGTATATCGCAAATTCCCGGTGCATCCTATTTCTAGAAGGGACTGCGCTTAATACACCCATTTCACAGAGAACATAAGGAAATTGTTCAAGCTTTGAACTATCTGTCTACATTTACTACTAGCACGAGCTGAAACAAATATGGGGAGAAGGTGTGATATTTATAGATTGGGAGTACCTATAGATGAGACGATTGCAAAGGAGTCATCATTAATGGGTAATGGAATACAATGCCTTAAATTTGTTAGAGCTATAAATCACATGCATATGTCTGGCGTTGTTGCCAGAATCTTAGTTTGCTTCTATGTTGATTTTCTCGGGCCACAAATAACTAGATAATTGGCTAATGTGGCAAGTGAAACATTTCTGCGAGAAGACACTCTGAACATTTGTCCTCTTGTAATTCATTGCATGTTGGAGCAATTCTTAGGAATGTGCACCTTACCTAGAAATAAAATCAGTGTCACTACTCAACTACATACACGTATGTGTATAAAAACATGACTTCCCTAGTAAGAAAAAAATGCACACACAGTATATTTGCAAGGAATACATTGTGTGAAGTATGTAGGAAATTCCTACACACACTATAATTTCGAAATTAGAGCATCTCCACTTGTCTCCCAAAATTTGACCTCCAAGAAAATTTTGGCAGAAGATACATAAATTTTGACAATGAATAGTTTCACGCCACAATACAAATTGATTATTAAATATTCACTATTAACATAGTATATGGATAGTACTCCATTCGTTACATAAAACATGTTAAAATGGATAATACCTCCATTTTAGCGACATGTTTATCCAATGGAGGGAGTATTTAGTTACAAGTACATAAAAGGAAGTGATAAAGCCTTTATTTAGTACCACCTATCAGAACAATCATGATTTAGCTAAGCGATTCGATCCTAATAATGCTATGAGTAAAGCAATATAAATAGGAAGGAAAACATGTCATTTGTTTCAGCTTATTTCGCTGAAGTATGGTAAGTTGCCGAAATACATGCAAAACAAACAATATTGGAGTTTTGGACACATCACTATTCACACAACTAAATAGAAAATGGTACCCCACAGGTTTTTACAAAATAGTTGGGTTGAGATTAAGTCGACTTCTTAGCAATTAAAATGACTCTTGAACATTGAAGAGAATATAATTACCAACTTCCAGGCGCCTGGTTTTTGTAGGTGCCAAATGTGCAAATGTCAGTTACTCTACTCAAATGGACAATCTCATAACTACAATTCTGCACTTCCCAATTCCCATCCAAGGACGGAGCTATAGTAGAATTGTTGGGCGGGTCATCCAATTATGTAACTAAGCGATTCAAAATATTTAAAGGAAGAAAGACATATATAATTTACACCAGATCTCAAAACCACATTAAAAGAGAAAGAAAATAGACAAAAGTAATACACAAAAATGTAAAATGTAACTGGACATTCAAACACGATTGGCCATGCGCGGCCACCAAAGACGTACGGTTGCAGAGCAGAAATCCGGCGACGGCCACTAGCTATTGACGACGGCGCAGTGCCGCCTGATCTCGCCCTCGCCGCCGGTCTTGACGTCGACCATGCCCAGCCTCACCATGGACCGCGCGAACAGCTGGAAGAACACCTCGGGAGGCCCCTCCGCCACGCTATCGACGTCGGCCTGCACCGCCGCGTCCGTGAGCAGCGCGTGGTCCGACTGGAACAGGCCCCGGCGGTTGAGCAGACCGCGGTAGTAGCCGAGGTCGAAGGTTAGGAAGCTCCCGGGGTCCATCTCCACGATGGTGGTGTTGTCCGTCGGCGTGGTGCACTTGGTCCGCCGGAGGTTGGCCGCGTACACCGGGTTCAGCGACGGGTCCGCGTCGCTTGGTCCGCCGCGGCCCGTGAAGTTGTACAGGCGCTCGCTGAAAGAGTCGCAGTGGGCGATGCCGATGGTGTGCGCGCCTGCAGAGAGTCAGGGACGCGTGATGATCAGGTGAACACAGTCAGACAATAGTGTAAAATTTAGTAAGATCAGTATGTTATGTGAAGAATGGTGTCAACATTGTAAGGAATCCTAAGGATCTAGTTAGAAACACTGCTAGTGTTAAATTAGTGCAGATGTATGCATTCAGTGCATCATTTCAGGAACACATTGCACACGCGACTTTTTATACAAGGTAACAATGGAAACAGCTAGGATTTAATAAACCAATGTGGTTAGCAGACAGAGCAGTAGCATGCAGGTCCACATCGGAGCAGTTCGCTGATAGATTTATAGATACAAAAGTTGTAGATTAGTGACCTTGCGCCCGCAGCAAGCAGTGACAGAGCGAAATCCAAGATGTGCTTATCACTTCAGTTGTCTGTACTGCAACAGTACCCTCTGAAATTTTTGGACATTTTTTCTTTTCACATTTCCAAACTAAATATTTCGAGTACTTAGCGCGTACATATCTGTGCAGTCCTACAATATTCTCTCCGAAGAGGAAATATGTATAACGTGCAAATTGGCCAATAATGTTGAGTTGCAGACTCTTTTTGTTCTTAGAGTATATCTGTTGTAAGTTCCAACCTTGATGCCCCTGAATAGAATTCTATGTTCAGTTTAGCTGTCCATTCAGGAAGGCAGGCTATTTTCTCTCTTATTTTTTGTGGCCAGCTATGCAATAATTTGGTCCAGCAATACATAGTTTCACATCTCAACAGTGGTCAAAGTTCAAATATTTTTACTAGATAGATCCCAGGGGACGTATATTTAAGACAGCTCGAGAAAATTCAGTCCACATTTCTACCGTGAGCTTAGCTTGTCTCTTCAGTTCGACACATATCAAACTTTTTTATTCACTTTCCGTTTCTTTTTTATCTTGAGCCATCCGTTTCAGCAACAGCAGCATTGATCACGTCAATATGTCATGTGAGTGGGGTTATTAGCTAGCTAGAATCTTCTTTTTTTTCAATCGGACTTCCACCCCTTTCCATTACTAGAACGGAAATAACAGGCCTGAGTAGCTAGAATCTTGTGGTAGCAAAATTGGTGCAAAAGTATGCAACAGGTTGTGAAGCTCAAAATTCAGTTAGTTCAGACTATTACTACTGCATGCTATGGTAATGTAAAATTATGCATTAGGTTACTATACTGTTAAGTTAATGTAAGAATATTACTACTGTGACCAATATGTCATTGTCAATTCGTCTGTACTTAACTCTGTATCGTCATTTCTTACTTGTGGTTGGTTAGCATATTGCCACAACACTTTCGACAGGCTTGACTTTTCCAAGCTAAATGTATAGACTATAGCTTAGTTAGTGACAGCGTGTCAATATTTGCAACTCTGCAGCCTGCAGCGCCAAAATATATCTCCTTCTCTAAAGAACAAAATATAATGTCTGTGCAATGCTGTGCTACCCTGCACTGCAAGAACAGTTTCAGAGAACTTCCCTTTTTGAACTTAAAATTCAAGATGGAGTATCCAGTTCTAGATTTCTACTAGGAGCTAGCTAGCATGTTTGTTCAGTTCCACACATAGCAAAGCCTTATGGTCCCTTCCCTTTTCTTTCTATCCTGAAGCCATCCGTTTCAGCAACAGCAGCATTGGTCTGTTCGTGTCATGTGAGCTTAGTGGGCAGTAGAAGGTTGTGGTACCTACCGGGCTAGCTAGTTGCCGCCAGGACCGGAATAAAAGGCACGATTTTGGCCAAAGCTACCGATCTAGTCTCCTCTCTACTCACTCAACCGTCCAAACCTCCTCGAGTGCTTGTGCCACACTGAGCTTCACATCACCATGTGTCGGTGCTACGCCAGTTATTGCATTTGCGAAAAATAGAACACACAGGGAAATCGTGCCATGACGACTAAATAAACGAACACTGTTGCCATTGGTAATCTCTTGAAGAATAGTTGGCTGCCTGTTCTTATCACGGGGTGTGGATCGTTTTTTTCCCCAAGGCTTTTGGTTATAACTAAGTTGAATTGCTGTCGTAAAAACCCCTTAGCCCTATTCACGCTAGCAGTAGGCGGCGTTTTTTTTTTCTCCTGCATAGACCGAGCTACCTCTTAAGATTTGGTTTTTACTTTTGTTGAACAGCTGTAGCTTCGGTTTCTTAATGGAAATTCGAGCCCCCTTGGAGGTTATCGCGGTTAAAAAAAAGGTGTACTGTTAATTACCTGAGAGCCAGACGAGGTCGGGGAGTTCAAGGCCCTTGCTGCGAAAGGAGGCGAGGAGGTCGGTGAAGTTCATGGTGGGCGCCGGGATCTGGTCCAGCGCCTCCTGCTTCAGCGACACCCTGCCGTCGCGACGCCCCGTCGGCACGCGCCAGTACGGCCCGCCCTGCATTTCCCAGACATATACCACTTCAGTCTCGCGTGGCATGATGTGTGCGCGTGGTCGATCGGGCGGGGAAAGGGGCGGCTTACGATGGCTCCGATGGCGTCGCGGGCGGCGAGGGCGAGCACGTCGGCGCAGGAGACGACGCCGGGGCACTCGTGCTCGACGAGCGCCTTGACGCGGTCCAGGAAGGCGAACCCGCGCAGCGTCAGGTTCGGCGCCGAGTCCTTCTCCGCCTCGCCGCCGTTGGTCCCGTTCAGCAGCACCGATGCGTCGCAGCCCTGCATGCCGATCGATCAGAATTCAGAATTCAGAACATGCCCACATTGACACCGCCGGCGATCACCGCCGGCGCGGACAAGCTAGGCGCGCCGTGCGCGGCATGGAAACCAGAGAGCGAGGCATACGTACCCTGACGAAGCAGTCGTGGAAGTGTGTGCGGAGCACGGTGGCGGCGATGGAAGGCGCGTGGGGGACGTGCTGCTCCACGTAGTGCTTCACGATCTGCTCCGCGCGCGGGCAGCTCTGGTCGTAGAACCCCTGCCGCAGCTTCCAGCCGTCCTCCTCCGCCGCCGACGCCGTGCCAACCACCGCCGCCAACACGATCATCGTCACCACCGCCAACGACGGCGCCGCCACTGCCATTTGTTCTCACCGTCGACCACTGAGTCACTGACTCTCCTCTGCCGGCAATATCTAGCTAACTCTGACCTCTGGAGTGTGGAGTGGCGCGTGCGGTGGAAAGACACAAGAAGTGGTTCGACTGTAACTAGTGAGCCGGTCGATCGGGTTCTCGCTCGCTCGCTCGCCTGCCTTTTTATACACACAACACACGTGCCAGGGGTGGACCCGGAGCAAAATTTGACCGGAGGCACAACATTTGACTAGGGGCCTTTCTTCTATGAAATTGCAGAATTTAAATATTTTTCTTTCATAATATGTATAAATACTAAGTGAATTCAGAAATTTGAGTGGGGGCCTAGGCCCCCACTGGGTTGAACCTGGGTCCGCCCCTGACACGTGCCGCCGAGGCACCGCACAATCCAGTTATATGTGACCCTGAAAATGGCGTCACGGTGCGGTCGCCTTGAGCTGCGGCGCACGATTAGGGAAGGACACATGGTTCCTACTCCCGCAATGCATTGTATACTACAGAAGAATTAATGGAGTGTCACACCTTGGTGATTTGCACCCTTGGTGTTTTTTGTTAGGCTCATGTGATTTTCCAGCTGTTTGGTCGATTTTTGTTAGGGTAGCGCACATGATGGCCTGTTCTTGCAATGCATTGTACTCCATTCCTTTTATAATATAAGCTATTTTAGTAAACTAATTTTGTTTGCTAAAGCGGCTTATATTATGGGACAGAGTGATACAGTAGCAGAATAATTTAAGATAACCCAGAGTCCATACACTGAAAAAAAAAGTGCCCATACAAAAAAAAAATATGTTAAGGAGGGAACGGTCTTTTTTTCCCTGACCAAACGCGTGCATTACGTAGCGTCGAGACTTTAAAGTGAATGAAAGGACGGCAGTTTTAATTTTTTTCACTTTTCTGCCGCCGCATGGCAAATTCCATTGGTTCCTTTGCAGCTTCAAAAACACCCGCTCCCAATGTTTTTGGTAGCTACGAATATTTCCTATTTGAGAACTTGGGCACTTACCTTTCGAGAGGATTGAATGTGAATGGTCATGATCACAAATGGCTTCCCACCTGATTCTATTGATGATATTGTCCAGGTCGGACATAGCACACACATATGCGTTTCAAGAGAATGGTGAAGAGATTGAGATCGTTGCGGAGGAGTACTTCATATGAACAAATGAAGAAGAACATAATCATATGGCAATTGGAGCTTGAAGAGATATCCATAGAATGTTTTTTTCATAGATTGCATGCATTAGACACAGAAGATTTGGCATTGGCCGCACCAGGGCGCTCCCGCTGGCCGCTTCAGGCCCACTCCGCTTGAAGGCTCCCTCCCACCCCCGTGTCGAACGGCGGATCTCCTCGGCCTGCGCCCAGGATCGAAGCGACGTAGCTCATCCCGGACATTCTTTGGCGGCTGTGTCACGGGGATGGCGGTAGCCAGGGCAGCAAAACTGGCGTAGGTGGTCGGCGCAGCCTGTGGGTGGTGTTGCCGTCTACATATCATCGATCCCGATGATAGCACACGGTCTCCTAGGCTAGATTCACAACATAAGGAAGCCGGGGGATCTGGTGCCGGGCGTTGTGCTGGTGATCTCCTCTCCGCCTGAGGTGGTCGGTCAACTGGTTCTGGTGGATCCCTTGATCCCACATCTAGTCCCCATGGAGAGTTGGGCAGGCATGGCTACCGGTGTATATCAAACATTTGTTGAATATTATAATAAAGATCCCCTACGCGTCTTTTCGATGCAAATGCCAAGAAATTTTTTGGGCATGGTCCTGGCAATTCATTGGACATCACACCCATATGTGTTTCAAGAGAATGGTGAAGAGACTGAGATTTTTTGGGAGGAGTACTTGCGATGACCAAATGAAGAAGATAAATAATCTATATATAAAAAGGAGGCATGGCTGCCCGACTTTAAATTAATAAAGCCCAAGAGTTTACAGCCAACAGGAGCACGGCATTACAGAGGAGTAATAAGAGTATCTCCCACACAGAGACCTAACGCAGCACTTGCGAAAGGAGAGCAACAGTCTTACATAATAGACAGGAAAGAACCACAACTCTCTAAAACAACAGAGACAGCTAAACCAGCTAAGACAAGAGGGGCAGCTCAAAGCGTTGGAGGAGATCTGGTTTCATGATGAAGATTACGAAGGAGTTCTTCCAGGATCCCCACCGCCGCCCGGTCCCTAGCCTTGAGAAGGGGACGCCATTGCTGCAAAAAGATATAAGATTTGAGCACGCAGTCAGCAGGATGATTAGGAAAAGAGTGTTCCATTACGATTTTATTACGAATATGCCAGAGCGCCCAGCTCTGAGCAGCAAACAAGATCCACACAGCCCGCCCGTGAGCAGGGGAAAGCGCAGCAAAAATACGAAAGAACTGAGCAAAAGAGGTAGGGTTCCAGTTAACTTGAAGAATCGATCTAACCCCACTCCACATGAAAGCAGCGAAGGCACAGGAAAAGAAGATATGATCTCCAGTTTCAACCTAGCCACACATCACACAAAGGCCATCAGAAGGGCCAAACCTATGATTGATTTGCTGACTACTAGGTAAACGATCAATTGCAAGTTGCCAAGTAAAGATCTTGATTTTTAAAGGGAGACTAGCCTTCCAAATGGTCTCAGCACAGGGCCAAGCCTCCCCCTGAAGGAGGTGTTTATACATAGAGTTAACTGAAAACAAACCCAAGGGTTCAAGGGTCCAGGACACCCTGTCCTGCCCAGCTGAAAGAGAACAAGAAGCTAGATCATCCCTGAGGGCAGACCAGCAGGCCTGGTCAGCCGTGCTAAGCGAGCGACGAAAATGGATATTAAACTGGGGGCCAGCAAGAGCTTCGCTAACCAACAACTCACGGTCAGAACAGATAGCGAAAAGACTGGGGAACTTAACAGCAAAGGGCTCATCCCCCCGCCACAGGTCAAGCCAAAACCTGGTGTTCTGGCCATTTTGAATATGAAACCTAGCCCCTGAGCGAAAGAGGTGTTTGATCTAAAGAATGCTCTGCCAGAACTGAGAACCACCCTGGCTCCCAGTGCTGAGCAAGGAAATGGATTGCGGATACTTGGCAGCAAGGATCTTAAACCAGAGAGAGTTATGGTTATCAGGTTGGAAAATCCTCCAGACCCATTTAAGCATTAAGGCCAGGTTCATGGCACGAGTATTGGTCAGACCCAGGCCACCAAGGAGCTGGGGGACACAACAGTCCTCCCAATGAAGCCAATGGTATTTCCTCTTGTCCCCCACCCCTTCCCAGAAGAATCTAGCAAGCACTTTGTCCAGAGCAGTGTGGGTTCCTTCGGCAAGCAAGAAGAGACCCATACAGTGAGATGGAAGGCTGGTCAGCGAGGCATTGGACAAGATATGGCGGGCAGCAATAGAGGAGAAACGACCCTGCCAGGGGTCCACTCTGTGACCCACAGTTTCCACTAGAAAATTCATATCCGCAATGGAAAGCTTCCTATCAGCTATAGGAAAGCCAAGGTACGTCATTGGAAACCCACCTTCCTTACAGTTAAGCATGCGAGCAACCCTAGATTGCTCGAGCTGTAACACCCCAGTCACAATCACCTCAGATTTGAAGAAGTTAATTTTGAGACCCGACATAATTTCAAAACAGATCAAAATGAACTTAAGGTTAGCAATAGCTAGATCATCCAGTTCTATCAACAAAATCGTATCATCCGCGTACTGGAGATGAGTAACCCCATTGTCAACCAAGTGAGACACAACCCCTTTGATGTGACCACCGTTGCTGGCATGATCCAGAAGGATAGAAAGAGCATCAGCAATGAAGTTAAAAAGAAGAGGGGAAATAGGATCCCCCTGGCGTACCCCCCTCTTATTTCTAAAGTAGGGACCAACTTCCCCATTAATAGAGATGGCAGTTTGGCCACCAGTGACCAGCTGCATCAGACGGTGCACTACCCCTGAATCGAAACCTTTACGGACTAAAACATCTCTCAGAAAGGCCCAGCTAACCCTATCGTAAGCTTTCTCAAAATCAAGCTTTAAGATCACCGCTCTGGTTTTCTTAACTTTTAATTCGTGGACGATCTCATGCAAGGCCAAGGCACCCTCGTGAATGAGACGTCCCTTGATGAAGGCAGATTGAGATTTAGAAATGACACGATGAGCAATCGGCGCAAGTCTAATGGAGTAAGCCTTAGAAACGAGTTTGAAAATCACATTAATTAGGGCAATCGGCCTGAACTGTTTAATGTCATCAGCCCCAGGAACTTTAGGGATCAGAGACAGAATTCCAAAGTTCAAACGAGAGATATCAATCAGACCAAGAGCAAAACCATTAAGAATTTGGAGAATTAAAGGCTTCAGCAGATTCCAGAAGGATTTAAAAAAGATGACAGGGAAACCATCTGGGCCTGGGGCAGTGTCAGTCTTGGTTTCTTTAAGCACCTGATCGAGCTCCTCAGGGAGAAATGACCTGATCAAGGTAACATTATCCTCCTGGGAAGCACATTGATCCTGAGACCAAATTCCTTGCACTAAGGAGATTGGAAAAGGATCCTCAGACCCCATCAAATCCCTATAAAAATCATAGATTACCTTCCGAATTCCTAGTTTGTCCGAGACAAAGCCAGTCCCCGAGGACAGCGTGGAGATCGTACACTTACGTCTCCTACCATTAGCCACTGCATGGAAGTATTTAGTGTTAGCATCTCCCTGAAGAGTCCATTTTATACGACCCCTCTGTCTCCAGTATTCTTCTTCTCTCTGGTATATCTGAATAATGGAGTCCTCTAAGTGATAACGAAGGGCCCATTCGTCATCAGAAAGACCAACAGAATCAGCCTGCGCATCAAGAGACTGAATTTGAGATAAGATTAACGCTTTCTCTCTCTTTCTTCCACTTCCTAGGTTGGCACTCCAACCCTTAAGAAAGGAACATAGAGCAGCCGAGGCCCCATGCCAGACATCCACAGGGTCTCGACAAAATCTAGGCTCCTCTAACAGTTGACACCATTTGGCACTCAGGATGTCCTTGAACCCCTGAACAAGGAACCATCCGTTCTAAAAAACAAACCTAGACACTCTAGGGGGAATCTCATCACCTGAGTCCAAAATCAAAGGGGTGTGGTCCGAGCCAATTCTGGTTTCAGTAGACAGAGATACTAGGGGGAATTTTCCTTCCCAGCTAGCAGAGACCAGCACCCTATCAAGCACACTCCTGACCGGGTTTGCTTGCTTATTAGACCAAGTAAACCTAGCACCCGTGCGTCTGATTTCTCCCAAGCTCATTCTAGCAATAGAGTCATTGAAAAGTCGAACCCTAGACCAATCAATGTTGGAGTTGTTTTTATCAGCACTTCCTCGAATGAGGTTGAAATCTCCTGCCACCACCACTGGGTATTGGGAGTTAGAAACCTTAGTTTCAAGCTCAGCAAGAAAATCTCTAGATCGAGAGTGATCTGCAGGGCCATAAACACCAATGAACTCGAAAATAAACCTGGAAGCTCTGTGAAGGATCGTGGCACTTAGAAAGAAGACCCCTTGATCGGTCGCACCAACCTCAAAGGTGCTGTCTCGCAAGCCCATCAGCATACCCCCAGACTGGCCCACCGCAGACAACCAGGTCCAGTAAAACTTGTCCCCAAACTCAAAAACCTCCAGCTCTTGGAGGGAGAAATCTTGTCTGATAGTTTCATGCAGGAAAAGAATGTCCACTTTGTATTTGCGCAGGTAATCTTTCAGCTGGTTCCGGCGACCCCTGTTGCCAAAACCCCTGAAGTTCCAAATGAGCGCTCTCATTATAAACCAAGATTAGAAACCCGTGCTTGGCGGGCTGGAGTTTTCCTCAGGTTAGTTCTTGGCCCTAGACAGAGGTCAGGCTTCTTCCTCCTTTGGCCAGACTTGGCAGGGATCACAGGTGGGGTGGCCACTGTCCCCCCCCCAGCTGACAAGGAGCCATGTCAGACACAGGGACAGAGGGAGCTACACTAGCTTCCTCCGTTGGCAGAGGGAGAGAAGCAGCCCTTGCTTCCTCCGATGTAGCAGCCAGCTTCTGTTTATCAACCGCCGCAGCTAGAAGGGCCCGAGCAATTTCTTTGGCACGAACCAGAGACAGCAGGTCACCCGGGGAACCCATAGATGGATTAATGGCCAAACCCACATCCGCAGCCACCGCAAGCAAATGTGCATCGGAACGAGAGGACAAAAGAACATACTCAGAGGAAACAATGGATGGGGAAGATGACGTACCAGGAGCGTTCTTCTCCGCCGTCACACGCACTGCCTTCTGCAGAATGGATTCAGATTTGGTCCCCTGCGTCCTTGCGCTGCACCGTGTAGACGAAGAAGGAGTCGAAGGCAGCTTGGAGGAGCAAGGGCCAGAGCTGGAGATCTTGGAGGCCGGCGACACTGGCGCGACCAGCGGAGCAGCCTGTTTGGGGGACTTAGCTTTGGACGAAGCAGGGCAGATCGGGGTTTCCTGCATGAGGGCCTGCTTCTTGGCCTCAGAGAGCTTCTGGAAAGGGCGGCGCAGGTTCAGTTTCTTGCATCTTTCAGCGAGGGTCTCATTCTCAAATTCCCAATCCTCTGGGCTCTCCCATCCAATCTCTTGGCGCTCAGCCTCAGACAGCTTGAAGGCCTTCTCAGCAGTGAAATTGCACACTTTCTCACCTTCGTCTTGCGACGAGATAGAAACCAGAGAAATCTTCTTGGATGGAGGAGAGGGCTGGACAGGAGAGGCAGCGGCCGCAAGCTTGGCCCCAAAGGTAGGGGAGCAGGTCAGATTGGAGCCATACTCATTAAACACTGGCAGCTTGGAGGAAACGGACTTAGGCGTTGAAAGCACCGGCGAAGCTGGGCAGGCAGCAGGAGCACTAGCAAAAACCTCCACCGCAGGATGTTTTCCCCTAGGGAAGCTGATCTTGCGCTTGGTGAGCGTGGACTTGTGAGCCATGGTCTTCTGCCGGCCGGAGCGTGACTGGCTAGGGGGGGGATCCTTGGGGGCTGGGGGAGCTGGCGCAGAGGACTTGCGATGTTTCCAGTGTACATCAGACCCCGTGAGCTCCGTATCGTTGTCTTCCTCTTCCTCATTATCATCCTTGTCCTTAGGGCCTCTTGGAGGGGGGGGAGGGGCTGATTTTCTGCAAAACCAGACTTCGGATCTTCAGGAACCACTTCAACCTTAGCGCCCACCCCATTGACGTACAGAACAACCGACATCCTCATCCGCTGCGGCACCGGAGTAGCAAATTTCATCAACACACCAGAGGGTTCCTTAACCAGAGATAGCTCATCAACATGAAGGGGCTTGGCAATCATGGTGGTGGCTACGAGCAGACGAGCGGGCTCCAGGAGAATTGCAGGGAGGCCACGCAGGCGAACCCACACCTCCGACAGACCAGGGACTGAACGCAGAGGGTGCTGGATTTCATCCAAGATGATAACTCTCATCTTAGAGATAGGCAGAGTCAGATCAGCAGCATTCCTGCAAAGTCGCAGGCTGTCCGCGTTGGGGAAGATGAGCGAGAAATCAGTGTCAGTAAGGCGCATCACTTTCCAATTCCAGTCCTCACAAACCAGCTTCCGAAATTCCTCCTCAATGAGACGTTCAGTGGCTTTGGGGTTATCAACGACGACAAAGGCCAGGTTTTCAAACTGATTTTCTTGAAGCGGAGGGACCCCATCCAGCGCGAAGAAGCCCACTCCATCAGCTGCCACCCCAAAGTGCTTCATCTCCGGGGCCTTGGGGTTCTTCGGACACATGGCCGACGTATGGCCGTCGACATCACAGAGGGCACAGTGTGCAGGAAACGTACATGCAGACTGATAGTGACCACTTCTAGAGCAGTTGTAGCAGATTATCTTGGGCTTCGGAGCAGAGGGTTCGGCATCGCCCAGATCAGCTTGCGAAGAGCCACCCGCCGACAGCGGCGGCGCTGAGGACGACAGAGCAGCCGTTGCCAGAGGGGTGGGAGAGGGCTTCTGCTTCTTGTTCATGACATTGGACGGACCACTGCCGTCACCGCCAGCAGAGTAGTTCCGACGATAGTAATTACCTTGGCCACGCGCAGGGTAGCGCTCTGCTCCCCCACGGCGATAGGAGTCCGGCTGCCGCACTGGCGACCTCTCCCTCTGTCTATCACGCCTCCGATCGTAATCCAGAGAACGGGCGTCGAGGATCTCCCGCAGTTCCTCTTCGGAGTAATATTGAATGGGACGGTGGGCGTCCTGGGCCACCGCCGAGAACGGGCGCTTGTACGAGCCCCGGCCATCCCGGCCATCGCGCCAGTCGCGATCCATGGACGGAGGGGGCGGAGCGGTGGAGGGAGAGAGAGGTGGCAGGTGGATCTGGGCGCCGCCACTCGAGGAGCGCAGGTCAGAGATGGGAGCGGGGAAGAGAAGAGACCGATCTAGGGTTCCCTTCGGACGCCAGAACCACTTAAGTAGTGGCGCGCGTCTGGGCCAGGAAGCACGCATGCGAGGGAAACGGGCCGAAGAACCAAGAGGCCCAGAAGCCGCTTTCCCCATAGTGGGCTGGGCCACGGAGGGCGCAGCCGCACCCACCTGCGTCCCCGATAGCTGGGGCCCGCAGGTCAGAGGAGGGGAGCATCGTCCAGCAGCCACCCCCGCCGCCGGACCGGGCAGAAACCCTAGGGCTGCAGATCCCGACGGCGACCTCGCCGGGAAAACGAACTCCCCCACCTGGAGCATCGCCGCCCGGCCTAGAGACACCGCCGACCCAGCCGACGAAGCAGAGGACAGGAGCGGGGGGGGGATCGGAGAGATCCGGCGACCCCGCTGGATCTGGATCTGGATCTGGAGCTGCAGCCGGAGCACCGCACGACGAGGAGAGGACCGGAGCCGCCGCCGCTGAGCGAACCCCCGCCGCTCTACCCCTCCCACGGCGACCACGGCCCGCACGCGTCCACCCCGGGGAGCCTAGGGCGCGGTCGATGAAGGGACCAAGGGTAACCGGCACCCTGCCAGCACCCCCGTCCGAAGACACCGGTGAGGCGAGCGCATCCACTGGAGCAGAGCCTTCGTCGTCGGAGCCCCCCTCGCTCTGAGAGAGGGCCCAAAATCTCGAACCCAGAGGCGGCAGAGGCGGCAGAGGCGAGGTCGGGGACGCCGGGCGCGGGGCACCCTTGCCACCGGGCGCGGCGCCGCGCAGATCGCCCGAAGCGTCGCCAGAGAAGACGCCAGAGCCCGCACGAGACATCTTTCCAGATAAATAATCTTAAGGAAATTGTTAGTTCAACAGAGTTCCCAAGAACGATGGTACGCCTAGGTTGCGTGCGTTAGAGGCAAAAGATTTGCCCCGTGGCATGTCACGAGCAATTCATTGGACATGTTGGCCCAACGGTAAGTCTTGGAGTTGTTGCTTCATAGGATATTTTGATTTGGCATGCATTCATTTGGTTGTTGGGGTCTTGCAATGGTATTCATGCATGTCCTGTAGTGATGTCTTCTCTTTCTGTCCTCTCTTTGCAAGGCTAGTTGATGGTGATGATCCACCGGTAAACTATGCTCCAAATAAATAAAGTGATACTATCTTGCAGATGACATGTATCCTACATAGTAGTCAACATTTGCGAAGATAATATTGAGCTCTCAAGTTTTCAGCATACATAACTCTGCCACATGTCAATAAGCTAGAGCATGCAATTGAGGATGTTGCTAGCCCGGATTAAACTATTCGTGGGCATGCAATATTATGAGATAAGAAGATACGCATCTGATCGGAAAAGGTTGTTGGATGATTTAGTATAAAGTTGGATGATCGGAAAAGGTTGTTGGATGATCAAACTAATTGGTTGTGCCTGGTAATGGCCTTGTTGAAGTCATTGTTTTGAAAGTGGGATTATCTTCAGGGTGAAAACCTAGATCTTTGATCGGGCGACGACGATGCTTGTGCATTGTTCCCTTCTTGGAGGCGTCTCTTTTGGAGAGACTGAAGTTCAGGTGTTGTCTTGGTGGTGGTTGTATTATTTTTGTTGGAGCTGAAATGCTGTAGCGGGACTTTTATTTTTTACTTTCTGTATTTTCCTTTTTTTTTGGCTGTGTGCATCCGTAGTGCCCCTGGGGTAATGCGTTGTTGCAGAGGCTGGGTGTATTTGGTATCTATCGATATTAATAAATTCCCTTTATCTAAAAAAAATGTAGTACACTCTGCACTGCACAGATGTTACATGTAATCTGCACAAAATGAAGGAGCATCAGCACGGATCTGGCACGGCTATTCCCCATGCTGCCATTTAAAACGAGCCTGAGTTAAGCACACAATTAGAACTGCAGATGCATGATTCACTCCATAGGTGAAGGTGATGCTGTACCTGTTGTCCTGTTCACGCATGAAGCTTCTTCCCTTTATTTTCTGTTTGCAATAACGACAGCATGTCGGCATCAACTGAGCTCACGAAATGCTAGGGTTGTTACTAGTTAGGCCATGTCATTGCTCACCACATCGTTGTGTCCTTGGCTATTGGTTCTTGTCTCTCGTCGCGGTGCTCACCGACAGCCTAGACTTATAGCTTCCGTTGTCAATACACAAGACAGAAATTATTTTACAAGGGGTTGGTTAGCTTGGCGGCATGATTATATTTTATTTAGCTTGGTGCATTCCGTTACTTGTAAGCCTGATAAATATAAGATGAACTGTTTAGTGTACCGGAAGGTGGCGTTGGTGGTTTGCCAGATATGGTAGAGCAGCTGGATGTCGGGGCGGCGATCTCAAAGGCTCTTAGTGCTAAGTGCATCGAGACCTTGTGGCGTGTGGGCGACGAGATTGTCTCGTCTTGGTGGGTGTTGTTGTGTGGGCTTTACGCATGTTGTATTGATTTTAGCCTAGTTTTCCATTAATTAACTGGATAACTATCTTTTTCTTAATTAATCGAAAAGTTTCAGAAGGATGAACTGTGGGAGTAATTATTTTCAGAAAATTGCTCACCCAAATTTGATGCCACATTATTGATGTCACGAGCTGATCAAGCCCCATGTTTCCTGTGACTATCAGTTCAGAGATAAGTATGTAGGTTGGTCTTTACAGAGGGACAAAAGATGGTGAACTGAACCCCATGAGAACTAGGTAGGGAAGCCTACACAGGTTTCTTCCAGTTCAGGGGAAGCAGAAGAGCTTTTGGAATAACTTGTGACTGGGGATAAATAATTATGGAAGTATGTACATTGCCATAGATTACACGCAATGTCCCTAATGAGTACAAGTTACAGTTAGCTCTCTCGTACATCTTTCCGTTTCATGACCACTCTAGTCTATATATTCTCCATCTTTCTTTATCTAAAGTACATGTTGTCTCAGCCAATGACCGATGCAGCCAGTCATGAGTCATGACACCGCATTAGTGCAATTAGTACGACTTAGCACTAGTCCATAATGGACCAAAACTTGATGAAACAATGTGCATGCCCATCATCCACATTAGGGCAATATAGTTTTTAGCTAATGGCTGGTGCAGTCATCACACCAGCTGGGCTGTCAAGGAAGCCATAATTAGGACTGGCAAAAAATTACAAATAAACAACTAGTTTTTAAATACACTTATGACTAACTCTAAATGTGCACTAATTAGGATTCCCCACCTCTTTGTGATCATGTTAGGGGTACCATGACATGGACCAATAATGTGTGTACTTTGCTTTGGGTAAATGGTCCTGTGGTGTTCAGAAATCCTATAGTGCATCCTTTGTATGGGTCAGCAGTATCCAAAAATGCATGAAACTTATCTGAGACTCTCGTGCACCAGACTTAAATTAATACATTTCAGTACATGCTAGTAATTGCTACTCTGTCGCACTACGCATTAGACATCTTCTGTAGAGCGAGCTAACTTCATACGGGGTGCACATCTTCACATCCAGAATCCAATCAGTGCCTGTTTGGATGTATGAATTGAGGCTTGGAATTGCCCATTTGAAATTTAGAGGCCTGAATTCCGCTGTTTGGATGGCCATGGAATTCGAGTGTGGAAACTGGCCGAAATTTCGAGCCAAATCCACCATGTGTTATTTCGGCCTTGCATATTTCCGAGCTGCCCCCTCCGAATTAGCCGGAATTGTAAAAATAAAAAATAAAAATATAGAAAATTAGAAAACTTTAAAAACTTTAATAAAATAAAAATTCAAAAAACAAAAATATAAAAATTAAAAACTTTAAAAATAGAAAACTTAAATAATAGAAAACGTAAAGAAAGTTCTATAAAAATCCAAAATAAAAAACCCAGAAAAATTATAAAATAAAATTTTGAAAATTATAAAATAAAAAAAATTATAAAATTCATTTCCAAGCAAAAATTCCTACATCCAAACAGACCCTCAGAGAAGTCCAGTGGACGTTCAATCTTTCTCTTCCTAGCGCCCCACTTTATAATTTTATAAAACTTAAGTAATGAGATCACATGAATAGAACAACTTACCTAATTGAGCTCAAAACAAGTTACCTAATTGGGCTCAGAACAATCTTCCCTCCTCCAGACTCACTCTGGCAGAGGCTTGCAAGATGTCGCCTTCTTCCATCTTGAAAAAGCACTAAGCTCCCTAGGAGCAACGAGCTGTGGTTGATCTGCGTATTTTTGACGGTGGTGACCCGGGCTGTCAGGTTAAAGGCGTTTCCTATGAGTCGGTTCAGTATCAGATTAAAAGCAAGATGCAATAAAAAAAGATTAAAAGCAAGATGCACTTCCTCTGCCTCACGCTCTCTCGGCCGCCGACCTCTCTCTCGCTCTCGAATTTCTTGCAGCCGGCTCTAATTTCACACAAATCTATCTCTAATCCGCGGTGCCGATCACTGGCCTCGCTCCCTCTCAACCTCCTCTACCTTGAATCCCCGCGAGGAACCCTAGCTGCGGGCCTGCGACGAGGTGTGCCTAATCTTCTTTCTACACACGCATCTGTGCGGAGAAGCGGGGAGGTAACTCGAAGTGATACCTCCTTGCTGCCGGAACAGGTGAATGGAATCCCCGGCGGGCGGGAGCGAGGTGGCACAAGAACTCCCTGTGATGTATGCGCCTCCTATTGCCCCTTCTCTCCGATGTTTCATTTTTGTGTCTTACAGTGATGGGCGTTTCTTGGTTTGGAGGATAGCTTTTGCAGTTGGTCTGTCCCTGGAAAGAAAGATGAGAAACCTGAAATATATATGAGTTCTGAACTAAAAATACATGTCTACATCAGGTCGTAAATTCAAAGGACGAGTCAAACAGTATGTAAGTGCAACCATCTGTTTTTGTGGCAACAATTATTCATAATTTTGCAGTTCGTCTATCTTCACGCACTTGAATCAACCAAGAAATTATAAATTATTCCCAAGAAAATCCTTGTGATATGAGAGTACACGTACAGTGCAATATGATACTTGCTATTTGACATGGAGGCATGTTGATCTGTAGAAAGAGGCAAGGCCATGTTAGATTAACCATCGGAGAGAGAGAGACTCACCTTAGTACTACTTCACCAGTCGAGGTCCTTTACTGATGGGTAGCACATGATGCTCGTGGGTGTCATCAAGACTGCAATAACCATGGCCTTTCTCAAGGGAAAATGCTAGGAAATGACCTTCATCTTTTCACATCCCTTTCAGAGGCAGGTTGCCAGTTACGTCTCTCACTTTCAGGTTCTGAGGCACCTAATGATATATAGATTGTACTGATGATAGATCATACTCCTAACAAAGACATGCTACACAGTCTTGTCTATTAACATCTGCAGTTAATCCAGAGGTTCTCGGTGACGTTTTACCTTTCTTTTGGGATGGAGACAAGACAAACTAGTCGATGTCCCTTCTCTAGTTACCTGCGGGTATCAGCAAGACAGAACGTAACATGCCTTTTTTCACTGGCAAATCCTCGGAAATGACCTCTTCCTCTTTTTACAACCCTTTCAGAGGAAGGTCGCCAGTCGCACATCTCACTTTCAGATTTTGAGGCACCTAATGATATATAGATCATACTAATAGAAAGAGAAACGCTTCACCTATACCTATAATCTGAAACAGCAATAAAAATAAAAACAAAAACAGAACACTTTAGTCTCGGTTCTCATTACGAACCGGGACTAAAGGTCCCCGAGACGGCGCTCCCAGCCGTGCCCACGTGGACGGCCATTAGTCCCGGTTCGTTTGCAACCGGGACTAAAGGTTGAGGGCCTTTAGTCGCGCTTTGCTAGTCCCGGTTTGGAAACCGGGACTAAAGGTTGTTACAGACCGGGATTAATGGCCCTTTTTCCACCAGTGCAATCACAAATGTGCTAAGCATGGATGCATTCAGTAGCTCTGGCCAGTTACTTATCCAAACTTTCTCTTTGTCGTTAACTACGCGTTAATCCAGCAGACATTCTTTGTGATTTTATACCTTTCTTTTGAACGGATACAAGACAAATTAGTAGTTGGATTCATAAGCTTGCTTGTGATCGACTAAAAATACAATTCAAGATGCAAACTAAAGTTCTACAGTGATTGCTGAAGTGACCTCGTATCCATCCAACGGCAACATCCCTGGGGAAAAGGCTCCTACAGGAAGAAAACAAAAGGGAGCAAGCACACGCGCGCGCTTGTGCCTCACAACTGTTTGGACATGATGCTGCTGCTGAACCGAAACTCTAGTACATGCAGCCGTAGTGTCTACCTGCAGAAGGGGAAATGTGCGGGAGGAGCGCACGATTTCATCTAAAGATCTGTAAATTCTAGTGCTCGATCATATTTCCACCAGCATGTGTGTTATATCAGAAATTTTCTGATGCTCCGTGAATGTATACCTGTGACGCTGTGAAGCGCAACTGAAATGTAGCTGCCAGAAAAAGGTACCATTCGAAGTGTATCGGTTAAACATGTGACGTCGATGAATATAAAACATTGCAAGACCAGAAGGTATCTGTAAGTGCATCCGAGCGAAACTAGACAGTTGTTTGTGTCCATCATGCAGCCTGCGAAGGCTGACGACACATATGAATTTTGTGAGGTTTCGGATGGCTGCGACGTTGTCGCCCTCCATCTCTTTTGGGGAGCTGACGGAATCGTCGGCGAGGATGAGTGTTCTTAATTCGTTTATTGCCATCCATTGCTACACATAACAAACAAGCACCCAAATCGTCGGTCTTTGTCGACACATATATTTCTTGTGATATGTCCACAAATTGTAGATCACATATTATTTTCCACTTTCTAGGGCAATTTACGAAGAAGGTACTTGCGTGTCCACAGGATCATATGATCTATTTCTGACATGAACCACATCGTCCACAACAAGAACCAGGCCACGAGCTGGACCTTAAAGAAAAACTGGGAATGACACCTTTGTGCGTCCCAGTACCTCCCATGCCGACCAAAAGATTAGCTAGCAAGGCGAATAAAATGTAATCGAAAAAAGAGAGCAACCTACGCAAGCTACATATGTGTTCGCATGCGTGCACGCTTGTTGTTTGTTTGGGGCTAGTTTTACGGTACCTTTTACTCCTCTAAACAAGTAGGGAGTATGTTTTGAGGCAACTGTCAAAATTAAGCGTCAAAGATTAGGCCCGACAGCCCAACAAGACGTAAATAATGGGGAAAAAAAATCAAATTATTAGCGTTCCGGCCGACCCAGCTATTGCCTAATTAGACGCGATCTACCGGCGAGCGACGCCGCCGCCACATCGAGGATGGACACTGCCGCCTCATCCGCTCCGCCACCACATCCACCAACAACTCCGCTGCCTTCCCCTCACAAAACAAAACCCGATCGCCTTCACATCGCACTAGGCCAATTCGCGGACAGTCGGGCACGCCGCCACCATCTCGGCCCCATCCTGAATCGCCACCACCAGCTCGGCCCCATCCTGCATCGCCGCCGTATCCTGCCGTTTTGGAGGTGGTAGCAGGTGTTGAAATAAATTGCCTAGCCCTTTCCATCAGTCCGGACTTTTGTTTCAACTGGCTAGTGCATGCAATTCAATATGGTATCAGAGCAGGAGGTCCTAGGATCAAATCCCGACCAACGCAAAATTTAAAAAGAAATATATTGCGGCTCTCCAAAACACGTCACAATAGGCCAAAGAGCAAAGATGTAGGGTGAGAATAAATTGCCTAGCCCTTTCCATCAGTTCAGACTTTTGGTTCGTACCCAGTACTTTGCAGTTAACCACATCATGCGAAGATACATGTGATACAGGAAACTTATTTTTAAGTTAGAAGCTTGTACGCAGTACGCGTGGTCGTAGCTCCTGTTGGCATCAGACACCCACGACCCACTCCCTACAGAGCTCTTGAAGATTTATTTTTTCCACGGGTACAACGATCTTGAAGATGATGGGCCGGGGAAATCTTCTGGACCGGGGCCTGGCTACGGCCTTTTTTCTGGTTTGCTGCGAAATTTAGAAGCAGTATGTATAATACTGGTCATGCTTTTGACGGAAGTATGAAATTTTTTGAGCCTTTGGATGATGGCTAGCATTGAATTGGGTGCACTGGAAGAGAGACGGCAGCGGTACAGGTTATATATATGCACCAATGCACCATTCAGGCTTGCCATTTTTTTTTTGGATTTATATATATATATATATATATATCTACTATAATTTTGCTAAACGACTGGTACGTTCGTTGGTGGTACGTCGTCCCGAAACCCCGATCGATCTACCGTCCGTCTCAAACGATCACGGAAAAAAAACGTTTCACATCTTTCCTTCAAACGACTGCTGGTACATACGTAGTACGTCCGGTTCGACATCCATCTTGAATCTTTCCTAGCTAGGTCAGAAAATAGACAGGATCTGTATCATCTAATCCGCCCTAACCTAGGTGGGACACCATCGACACGGGATCGACCTCATGTCCTTGAAATCTACTAACGACGCCGGGGGAAGAGGCTTCGAGTTCGAGGCGCAGTGGTAGAGCTGGGCTGCTTGCCACAACAGTCTAGGCACACCGAGGTCGTAACGCCAACATCTTCTCCATGGCGGCAAATAGCAGGTCCGTCCGATGGTGATGGAAGCCGGAGCCTGGTGTGTTCCCGTCTGATCCCTCCATGGCCGGCCACTCCTAGCATGTCCGCCTCCAGTCAACTGTGAGAGGCTATCCGCCTGGCATGGATCTATTGCTACGAGGTAATTCACCAGCTACCGAGTGCTTCCTCTAATTTGATCTACCTGATTTCCAATACTGACTGTCCGGTTCTCTATCCACTGCAATTAAGTGCCAGCTTTGCTAAGCTCTAGAAGATGGGAACATCTTTATTGTATGGGGTAGTGCTTTGTGTTTGCAGTGCTCAGACTGAGCATGATCGATCTCCACCGCTCAGTTGGTTCTTGGTTACCTTTCCTTTGATGACCAAAGTAATCAGCTTCCTGAAGTTAGCTGTTGCTTAATTTTCCTCTGCTAATTGTGAGTACAAAGCTCAAGCCAGCGATGATTTAAGGCAAGCACAAATGTACGGTTTTCATGCTTTTCAGTCTATCGATAAATGTTGATGTATTGCTGAAATAAACAAATTTATTCCCGGTCAAAAAAAGAAGTAAACAAATTTATGGTTCTGCTAAGAACCAGTACAAGGTTGCCCATGATTTCAAGTCTTGCAAGTCCTAGACCACAAGATTATGTATGTGCTGGCATTTGAAAAACACACTTAGACATGGCCTCTCACAACCCTGGCTTTTCTTTTGAACATTTTATTATCTCAACTGAATGAGAATACACGTTGACCGTCAAGGGTTGCTACTACATATTATGGGTTAATTAATGGATAGTCACAAGATGTGCTCGCAGATTGGATTATAAAACTACATATATTTAACATAGGTTATTTTAAAATCATTAGCCTGACGCCTTGGTCATGCAAACAAGAACTTAATTGGTGCGCCTCCGCAATGGCTATGACAACAAAAACTTAATTTATGTATCTCTGCAATTTAGATCTTTTCTCTCCCGATTGCAACATATGGGCATGTTTCCTCACTTCACCAAGGATCAAACAAGAGGGCATAGAACTGCTGGCAAAAATTGAATTAAGCAAAAAAAATTAACTGTTTGAGAAAACTAACTGCGGACACAAATAAAAGCAGACAAACATGCTACTGGTACAGATAGAGAACCACGGGCAAACGAACTGCCGGCAACAGTCAAAACAAATGGTGACCCATCAACTACCGGTATGACTGCATTTCGGCCCATCGACTGTCGGATCCTCCGTCGCACGCTTATTGCACGTGGAGTGAAATGTTAGGCAAAAGAAGCGCAATACTTGCACAATATTTGCCCTAGATCTCGGACCAAATTGAGATCTTCGATCAAATTGCTTAGAGCTTTGTGCTTCATGGTTGTGTGGACGTATTTTTGTATGTATGTTTATTTATTTCAATTACTTATTTAAATTTGTATCTTGTTCATAATAAAATCTCTACTAATAATACGGCTTGAGGACGTGATGGTTCAAAAACCGTGGTACGTCAAAAAAACCGTTTGGTCTATTTTGGTACGTCAAAATAATCGGCCCGTCGGTCCCTGCGTTTCTCCGTCGCCCCTTCCTGGCTTCGTCTATCTCCTTCGTACTGGTATGTTAGACCGATGCTGGCAGGACTCTACCCGCTCGTCCCACCCTCCCTCGTGTGTGGGTCGTTTTGTTTTGTCGGTCGTAGGAGATCATGACTGTATGGAGCAAGAGATAGATCCAAACTGAGTATCCCGACCAAATCAGAGTCGACCTCTTCTTGCCTTCTAATGAGCCCTTATATTCTGGAAGCGATCGGTGCCATGCATCAAAATCGAATCAAACCGATCCAAGCTTATAGTCGAAATCAAAATCAAGCATTCTAGAGATCAAACAAAAACACCATGGCGCCGACAATAGCGGACAGATGATCGAGAAGGAAAAGAGCAAGATGATCCGCTGGTCAGCTCCAACGGCAAGCGCTTCAGGGAACATGCACGAGGCGGCGGCCGGCGCTGTCGCATCCCTCCAAGACACCTGCGAGGGTAGAGTTTGACAAATTAGGCGTCCGCGCGCTGGAAGAAGCTGTACATGAGCGCCTCCCTCAAATCTCCCACAACTAGCGCTACGGCCTGGCCGTCCCAGCGGCACGACCGCACGAGCAAATCCAACGTGCTGAAGCTTCTCGCCTAGCGGAAGCTCTCGGTGCCCAAGATCATCGACCTCCTGCTGGACTGCCTCCGATCCCAACAACAACTAGAACAACCAGAAGCTCGCAGACGTGTGAGAGGCTGAATCGCCATGTCGACGCACACCACACCCGGGTGCGCGTCCAAGATCGTCACGGGGATAGGGATCGATGAGGCGATGCAGGCCAGACCCACAAAGTCGTTCAGCAACCGCTGGAGGACGCGCATCTTGGTTGCTTGTCTTTTCCTCCTTCGGCGAGCCAACCAACCATCTGGACCTCTGTGGTCTGTGCCGTGCTCTTTCTGGAGAAGTACATGTGCGCTCACAGTGGAAGAACACGCTGCTTGTCGCGTGTCCCATTGCCGGGACCTCCTCAACACCATGTGCAGCGACGTATATCTGCATGACAGAACATTCATTGAGATTCATTCCTATTGTGCACATTGCAGAACCTCAGATGCTGATTGGTATTTTTTGGGTATGAGCAAATTTGTTAATCTTTTCACTGGTGAACTAGATGTGATTAAGTTGAAGAGGGAAAACCAGATGTTGTCCCTGCTGATGGCTTGGGCCTTGTACTTGCGGCTCCAAGATGAGTCAAGAAACTTGAGGTCTCATTCATTTACACAGAGCTACAGATATGAGAGCTTTGGATTATTAGTTTTTGCTAGATTTCACGGCATTGATATGGTACTGAATGTCAGCTATAATAACAATTCTAACGACAGAAGCAGCAAGAGCGGTTCTTCTGAAGCTTCTGCCAACCACACCTGTATACAGAACCATTTTGACTGAAAATAAGGTAATCTTAAACAGGTTGACGTTTTTAATTACCAATACAAGCATATACGTTTCTGGCGTGCATATAGCACTGTAGTGCGATTTTTCCTCTTATGTTCTGCTATGATTAAATTTCAAAAATATTGATTGAACTGGGCTGCTAATTACCAGAACGCGTGTCTGATATATATAGTGTTATTAGATTTTGCCTACATCATTTCGCCCAGTACCAACATTATATAAAAAAGAGTGAAGGCTTCGAGCTGCATAATCTACAGCATTTATAGAAGCCTAATGTGATTTCGTAAACTATGTAGCTAATAGGTTTCAGCTACACATTTTATATTTTACATGTTTTCTTCTCCCTAGCTTACTTCAGATAGCGATTTTTATAATATATTAACATGATTTATTCTTGTCCTCATACTTTTGCTCTATTTAGTTACTGGAGAGATTTTGCTTGCACTTATGCAAATGAGTTAAGTCGAAGAGGGTAGAAATGGTTACTTAATCAACCTTAGTCTCTGAAAAATCATGTGTTGATGGATGCTCTATATTTTATAGTGAGATAGATGGTGGTACTAAACTACTAATTCATATACTTTTCCAGTAGTACAATTTCTATGGTTTAAAAAAATATTTAGAGAAACTCAGTCCGTAGCAACGCACGGGCACATGTGCTAGTATATATATATATGCACCAACTTCTAGTACTCATCGTCTTGCCATTAAGTATTCATGCTGGAAAAATGAGTACTAGAAGTTATGAAGAGGCTAAAATTAAAACTATACATGGAGTAACTAACAAAAACATACTCCGTGAAAGAGAGAGACATTAACTTGAGAAATTTTAAGACGATGCACTTGCCTCCTGAGATTTTTTATGTCGTTTGACATTTTGAACCGATTGAGTTCCAAGTCTAACCAACTGCTTACTCAGGTTCCATTAGATGATGAATCAACGCTCACAGTCATGATCCACAAATAGACTCACACTGAGCACGAGACGAGTGGAAACAAGGAATTACTGCTACCGAAAAGCCAGCAGAATTTTTGGAACCCTCCTCCTAGGTCGCTCCCGTACGAGCGACCCTGGAGCCCCCCCCCCCCCCCCCCCCACCCCACCCCCACCCCCACCCCACAGAAACCATCATGTATGGCTCTCTCAGGTCTAAACCCCTAAATCTGGACTGATCGGTTGCAAATTTTTATTTTTTATTACATAAGCTGGGTCGTGATCATGAACTCAAAAGCTATTTGCTTTGATATCATGTAGAACAGTTCACGCAAAAGCTCGAGCTAATAGGAAAAGGAGGGAAATCCATATATTGTTCAACAATTCCGTCTTAGATGAGTGCATTACTTTTTTTTTGAGAAAAAGCAGAAGCTTTGCGTCTCGAACTCTCAATGCATTCAGACTTTGCGTCTCAATGCATAGAAAAGAGAGTTATGTACGAGACCAAGAAAACGCCACCCCGATGTTATTACACAATGCCTCTAAGAACTAGGTACCTCAGAGAATGCTTGCAAGCCCTTTCACACCCACTATTGCCTATTCCTGGGCCTCTGCCCGGATAATGGGAAAACAACCGGTAAACATCAGGCTGCACCACATCGATGATAGCAACTGTTGGTATATTCTAGATTCCCAAGCCATCAGCATAAATAGAAAAGCGAGGCTTTTTTGAGTACATGTGGGGAAGAGCGAACGGTTTTAGTCTCAATTGGGCTCATGGAAAATTAGTGTACATACTTAGGCCATGTCATCAATGCGACAAGAAAGAAACTTTTTGCCCTTTGTCGAATAAAATCAAGCTGCATTATTTCTATGACAACAAGAGCGACAAGACAGTAAGGTTGGGTAGTCTCCGGTGTTGTGGTGTCAATGGGGAGGAGCGCCCGTAGTCATACCTCCCAGATATAGGCATTGATCACTGAACTGCATTACCAAATCTAGGTGACATCGTCATGTTGTGATTGCTTCATTGGTTGATTAACTATGCGCCTATGACCATAACAAAAGAAATCCCTCTCGATGTTCATCAATCCCTTCTGAAACTAGGAGTCAATAGGCTTCGCAGTCACTTGTGACAATGATTTGTTTGAGAGGTACTTTTTACATAAAAGCTCCTGCCAAACACCATCCTCATTTATAAATTTAAACAACCACTTGCTTAGTAAACATCTAACTTTTGGTAATAGAACCTTGACCTCTAATCTCCCTTGATCTTTGGGTCAACATGTTATACTCTATTTTGTTAACCTATATTTTTGCTTTTGCCGATCATTTTTCCATAAAAATGAGATTGAGAGAAATCTAGTCTGTTACATATCCTTTTAGGTATTTCGAGAAAAGACAACATGAACAGTGCTAGGCTCGTAAGCTAAGATTTTATGGAAACAAGTGCATCCCCATATGAGAGTAACTTGCTCAGCCAACAACCCAGCTTCTATTAAAGTTATTCTCTATTGGGTTATGATTTTTTTCGGAGGTAATTTTTACATAAAAGCTCTTGCCAGACACCATCCTCGTTTATCCTTGACCTCTAATCCCCCTTGATCCTTGGGTCAACATGTTAACCTATATGTTTGATTTTGCCAATCATTTTCCAAAGTAAATGAGATTGACAGAATTCTAGTCTGTTACATATAGTAGGCTCGTAAGCTAAGATTTTATGGAAACAAGTTCATACCCATATGAGAGTAACTTGCTTAGCCGATAACCCAACTTCTATTAAAGTGTTTCTCTATTGGGTTCCATTCTTTATCGAGAAATTTTCTGTAATGGATTGGTGTAACTAAAAGGTAGAGATTCATCTACGTGGCGAAAAGTTGCTTATATTGATCCTCTATCTCTGCAACTTTGCCAAACAAGAAAATTTCACTCGTATGAAAATTTATTTTCAGGCCCGACAGTTGCTTGAAGGTAAAAAATGTTAGGCAATGCTTTTTATACTATAGAAAGTTATTAGACAAAGGAACTTGTCACCATAGAAGCTCATAATATTGTTATCCCCACCAATAAAAAAATTCACTTTTCAGGTAGTTAATTTTTAGTCCAGGTATCATTTAAAACTTATAAAGAAATAATTAATTAATTGCTTGTTCAGGTTCATCTTTGGTAATAAGATCGTATGGTCCGTGGATTGTAAATGGCTACACCCTTATCAATATGGTCAGGAGAAAAACTAGTAATAAGGCCAGCTTCTGAGCTTGAGGCACCATGTCAGTCAAACACTCCAGTTTCTAAGCTTGAGGCACCATTTTAAGCAAACACTCAGAAACCATGTTAGACAATCTGCGGTATGGGATCATCTTGCACAAGTTGCTAGGACAATGCCAATAGTACACACCCTATTAGTGGCGCATCTATTTAGTCACACGTTTTTTCGAGATGAAAAAAACATGGTAATACCAGTAGCGTGTCATTATTCGATGCCACGGGCAAGTCGGTATCAGTGACATATCTGACAACAACACACGCCATGGCTATTTGGGACCTAACGGGTCCACTGAATAAAAAATATTAGTGGCATGCTAACTTGCAAACATGCTATTTTTGTTTTTGTATCAGTGGGGTGTGAAAGATACACCTCACTAGTGTGTTAAAATTAGTGGCGTTGTTGTGTAGTGGTGTCACCCATCACTCATGTTTTAAAATAAAACTAAGAGAGAATCAGCCCAGACAGCCAAGTCCTTTAGACTAGCCCAACACACTAGTAGGAAAAATCTTACTGTTGGCGCACCTTTCTTAGAAAAAATTTGGTACTGCTGGCGTACCAGCTGTACGCCAGCATAAAGTTGCCAGCGGTAACATATTACTGCTGACACACAGCTGATGCGCTAGGGGTAAAGCGTACTGCTGGCGCACCAGTGGTGCGCCAGAAGAACCACATTACCACTGAAGCACCACAGAGGTGCACTAGAGATAATGTTAGTGGGGCCCAGATCTGGTGCCACCCTGGGTGTTGCCCACTCTAGACTACCCCCTGGCGCACCACATGGTGCACCAGCAGTATATAATACAGGTTTACAAAAAATATGTGCAGTAATAATGCATAATCAACATATATAATATATTATCAACAAATGCTTCACACAATAGTATCACAGGGGTATAAGATAAATCAAAGGTAATTCATATCATGGTGAAATGATCAGAATCGGGCATGACCATGGCATAGTTTGTCGGAACGAGGCCATATCAAACAGCGCGTGGCCATTGGGATGACGAGAAACGCCACGAAGGCCGATTTTTGTTTGTCCCACGAAAATTGCCTTTTCCATTTTCGAACTGTCTATATCGGGTTTTTATGAAGCATCTACCGAAACGCGGAATCGAAAGCTGGGAAAAACACACCACATAAATAGTAGATCAACTAGGATAAGCGTATCAGCTCTCATTTCATTGTGGCAGCCTTCGTAGATGTATTCTGAATTTTGCGCAAGCTTCTGCCGATTTCGCTGAAACTAGGGTGGTTTTGCACTTTAGCGCTAAAAATCAACCTCCTGATTTTTTGCAAAAATCTTTTTTGGATCTGCAACATGTCATTTCTTCACTAAACTTTGACCGTTAAGGTGAGACTCCGCACCGCATGGGCGCGAGCGGGAGTTTTTGTGTGTTATCGTTCTTGGGGTCTCGAATCAGGCGTAACTAACTCAAAAAAATCAAAAAAATGTGAGACCTTCGCATGGAGTCATTTTATGTCACCTAGATGCGGGAATAAAATTCGAACCTTGAGAAATAATGTTTACCAGAAAGTCCCTTCACAGAAATGACCTATCATGTTCGAGGTTGCATGACCTCTAGGTGAAATGAGCTATAATCGGGCATTACCATGGTATAGTTTCTCAGAACAAGGCCATATCAGACACGCGCGTGGCACTTGGGATGGCGAGGAATGCCACGGAGGCCGATTTTTGTTTCGTCCCACGAAAATAGTTTTTTCCATTTTCGGAGTGCCAAAATTGGGTTTTTTTTTTGTGAAGCAGCTACCAAAACGCGGAATCAAAAGCTGAGAAAAACACCCCACATAAATAGTACACCACCTGGGATACGCATATCAGCTCTCGTTTTGTTGCGGTAGCCTTTGGAGGTGTATTCTGAATTTTGCACAAGCTCTTGCCGATTTCGTAGGAACCGAGGTGGTTTTGCACTTTAGCGCTAAAAATTCAACCTCCTGAATTTTTGCAAAAATCATTTTTGGATCCACAACATGTCATTTCTTCACTAAACTTTGACCGTTAAGGTGATACTCCGGACTGCCTGGGCGCGAGCGGGAGTTTTCGTGCTTTGTCATTGCTTGCGGGTCTCGAATCGGGCGTAACTAATTTAAAAAAAATCAAAAAATGAGAGACCTTCACGTGGTGTCATTTTATGTCACCTAGATGCGGGTAAAAAATTCAAACCTTGAGAAAAAAATGTTTACCAGAAAGTATCTTCATAGAAACAACCTATCACGTTCGAGGTTGCATGACTTCTAGTTGAAATGAGCTAGAATCGGGCATGACCATGGCATAATTTGTCGGAAAGAGGCCATATCGGATAGGCGTGTGACCCTTGGGATGGCGAGGAACGCCACGGAGGCTGATTTTTTGTTTTGTCCCACGAAAATTGCTTTTTCCATTTTTGGAGTGCCGAAATCGGGTTTTTTTTTGTGAAGCAGCTACCGAAACGCGGAATCGAAAGCTGGGAAAAACACCCCACATAAATAGTAGACTACCTGTGATACTCGTATCAGCTCTCTTTTTGTTGTGGCAGCCTTTGTAGGCGTATTCTGAAATTTACGCAAGCTTCTTCCGATTTTGCTGGAACCGGGGTGGCTTTGCACTTTAGCGCAAAAAATTTAACCTCCTGATTTTTTGCAAAAATCATTTTTGGATCTGCAACATGTCATTTCTTCACTAAACTTTGACCGTTAAGGCGAGACTCCGCACCGCCTAGGTGTGAGCGGGAGTTTTCATGCGTTGTCATTTCTTGGGGGTCTCGAATCGGGGATAACTAATTCAAAAAAATTGAAAAATGCGAGACCTTCACGTGGCATTATTTTATGTCACCTAGATGCGGGAAAAAATTTAAACCTTGAGAAAAAATGTTTACTAGAAAGTCACTTCACAAAAATGACCTATCACGTTCGAGGTTGCATGACTTCTAGGTGAAATGAGCTAGAATCAGGCATGACCATGGCATAGTTTGTTGGAACGAGGCCATATCAGACACGCGTGTGGCCCTTGGGATGGCGAGGAACGCTAGAGTGGACAATTTTTGTTTCGTCCCATGAAAATTTCCTTTTCCGTTTTTGGAGTGCCAAAATCGGGTGTTTTTGTGAAGCAGCTACCGAAACGCGGAATCGAAAGATGGGAAAAACACCCCACATAAATAGTACACCACTTGGGATACGCGTATCAGCTCTCATTTCGTTGTGGCAGCCTTTCGAGGTGTATTCTAAATTTTTCGCAAGCTCCTGCCGATTTTGCTTGAACCGGGGTGGTTTTGCACTTTAGTGCTAGAAATTCAACCTCCGGATGTTTTGCAAAAATCATTTTTGGATCCCTAACATGTCATTTCTTCACTAAACTTTGACTGTTAAGGCGAGACTCCACACCGACTGGGCGCGAGCGGGAGTTTTCGTGCGTTGTCATTTCTTGGGGCACATTGTAGACTACCCCTGGCGCACAAGAGTGGTGCGCCATTAATATTCATCTACTGCTGGCGCACTATGAGTGTGCGCCAGGGGTATTATTGGTGGGACCCAAAGAAGTGGGACATGATGCGGGACCCACTGTCAGTTATCCCTAGTGCACCACGCCTTGTGCGCCAGTAAAGTATAGGTGGGACCCAATCTAGGGGAAAGCAAGTGGGACCCACACTCAGTTCTCCTTAGCATACCGGTGGATGTTCGCCAGGGATAGTTGTGGGTGGACCCCACGGGCAGGCTCCGGAGGTGGGTCTAGAAAGTTACCCCTAGCGTACCGCATTGTGGTGCGCTAGGGGTAACTTTCTGGAGCCACCTTCGGAGCCGGCCAGTGGGCCTCACAGTATTCTCTGCTGGTGCACCAATATTATGGTGTGCCAGGGGTATTTTTACCACTAGAGCACTGTTTTTGGTGCGCCAGCAGTAGGCTGGCGGCTATAAGCCTTTTCGTACTAGTGACAAGCCTAGCATACCAGACCATCCCGTGGCACCCGCCTTTCTCTCCCTTCTCCTCTCCTCTCCCCTCTACACCACACGACCCAACCACATACCCCAACTGCTCTTCTCCACCCTGATGCACTACACACCCCACTCCTCTCCACTCCCCGCCACCAACGCGCTCCACTCTAGTCGCCGCCGCATGCCCTGTGGTTTTTAAGTAGGCTTCAATGGCAGCGAGCTCCTACCGCCCCTACTTCTCCCCTCCCTCTCGATACGCACCCCCTCCCTCTGCCTATCTACAGATAGTCATCATCGTTGATAAGTCGCCCTCAGATCGGTCACCGGCCTCGTAGCCTCCACCGGGAGCCGCCGTCACCGTCGCTTGCCCCTCTTCCTCTTTTTTTAGATGATTGATCAATATTGTGATGTTTATAACCCCAGCTATACATCCTTTATGTTGATAAACAAGAACCAAAATGTGTCGGTTAGATTAAAGTACTCATTAGTTGGACCCTTCGATATGGAATATAACATAATGCACAAAAGGCCACATTTGTGCCATTTCTTAAGATTTAACAAAATGGTATCTAAGTGAACTCAGGGCCCTACATTACTCGTTACATAGATATCCTATCGGGATATCCGGAGATCATGGTGCCCGGAGAAACCACTAGTCTCACTAACTAACGCATCATTTGAGCTGTCGGATAACTATGTTACGTATATCCGATAGAACAACATTGTTGACCTACGACATCTGGAGTTACATTTCAGCCACAAATCCAGCTCAAAGGACAGAAGATGCACATTGTGCTTAGAAGATACGGGAATCTATGTAATCTATTAAGCTTTTATTGTTACATAATAACATTTTACATGTTAATGATTGCTTGGTTGGAGTATGATAAAGTTTCATAGTACTCAGTACTCTTACTCCCATTATGTTAGCTTGTTAATCTACCAATACAATATTTTTTCTTTTCTTCCATTGTAAGAAGTGATATAAAATCGATATACACAGCTTTGTGGTGTGCATGTCACAAGAGGTATAAATAGAACAAAATAGAAGTCAAAATCTGACTGGGTCCTTTTCTGGTTAAGAGCGTCACATGTGTAGTTGAGGGAATGCTCTTACGTGTAGTTTTATCTTAACTCCGACCTGCAACAAGAATACCTCTTCGCACCTAATATTATAGGTGATCCATGATTACATGCTCTCCATCTCATCAAGTTTCTCTTCCATGCCCATCGAAACGTACATAAATAGCCTTCCAACCATTCCCAAGGTGTCTTTGAGATGTTAATTTCCGAGATTTGGAACAACAAGCACATGTTTGTTTGTTGTTTTTCCGTCTATAATTTTGGCTCGCTATCTTGTGAGCCTAACCACTCTTGGAAATGGTAGGCATCAGGAGAGAGGTAGAAACCAAGTGAGAATGAACTGGTTTACTTAAGAACATGAATGGCTGGCGTGGTCTTGCCTTGGACATGTTCTGCACGACCCAAGGGAGCAGACCATGTCTTAAAAGAGTCAGTAACGCACTCCTCGTGTCTTCTTGTATGGATGCTTCGGCAACACTTCCTTTTTTTGGGCACTCATCTGGTTTGTGGAGATCGTTGTAGAGATGGTCTATCTAGCTAGTAGCCTAGTACTGGGAGCATTGGTGCATCTCATTAGAACGGTGGAGGAAGGGGCGAGCCGAGATACACACATAAGACACCAACGTGCAATAGCATGTGGAAGTTCGAGGCTATATTGCAGTGTGTAGGGAGTCGTGGTACATGCGGAGCGGGAATTGTGAATCGATGTCAAGATAACTAGCTAGATGTATGAATATGAGCTGACTCACACCCCTTGATTAACCCGGGGCAGTTGCTATGAACTAGACGTACTAATACCTATTTATACAAAGCACTTTTACTTTTTATAGAGAAGTCTACTGAACTTGCTTGTTACAACATTTAGCATATTATCTGAACTATCCGTACACAATAACACTAACCATGTCATTGTATGTTTAACATTTAACTTAATGCTTATTCTTATACAACAATAAAGTTCAGCTATATTTTCACACAAGCATGACATTTCTTGAAATTTTGGTTTAAAACATTTCTTTGAACTAAAATTAGTCTCAATCTATGCAAAGCATTAAAAATAAAATAAATTACATTAGTCGCTAGAATAATTTGTGCCACTTAAATACATTATGTTGTGATGTATTGTGTATGTTTAAATATCTTCAAATATGTTGACAGGGGATTCTACAACGTACAATCTTAGCTAATATCCTGATCGAGGTTTGCAGAGTAAGATTACCTAGCTTAGTTGTAACTTATAAGAAATTCTAGATTGCACGAGAGGTGGCAACAAGTGGAATATCCTTAAATCTCGCCCCTCCCTTTTGCGAGTTGGCATTGTTCATTTATTTATCCGTTCATGGTAAAATATTACATTCATGCCCTCCATGGTTTAGACCTAGTGAGTGGGCATGTGTCTTACATTTGAAATCATGATTTATATTTTACAATGTCGTAACTTTAGGACACCTAAGAGTATAGATAAACCTGCTTCTGAACATACAATCAACCATCTAGCCAATTTTTTCTCATATAATTATACTTGTGGTACAATAAGTATTTTCAGTATATACCGGTGATAAATGAATAAATTCTAGAAGGACCTTGCGCGCGTTGCCGTGGCGTTCTTTGTTATTATTGGTTTTTTGTGCGATATATACGTCTTTGGCTCCACATGTGATATTATGTTTCTATAAACTTAGAGAGAAATGCCTACATCATAGGAGAGGAAGGTCATGCATACTGCAAGTAAATGCACTGACCATCCTTAGGGGATTAATTTATTAGTCAATAAAAAAGAATCGAGATATACTACAACTAAGGATTTGCACATAATGCCTACTACACACAGAAGCAAATTTGATATTCTCATTATTTATCATTAACTCTTATTCCAACATAGCGGAGCAACCAGAGCGCTCCATTTCTAGGTAGCTTAGATCTCTTAGAGATTCACCGTCCCTGCATTGCTGGCTGTTTCCAACTACACACCCCATAATACGTCTCAAACGTATCTATAATTTTTGATGCTTCATGCTTGTTTTTACACCATTTGCCTTGTGTTTCGTTACACTTCGTGGCGTTTTTATGCGATTTCTGGAACTAACCTATTGACAAGATGCCACAGTGCCAGTTTCCTGTTTTCTGCTGTTTTTGTGTTTTAGAAATGCTACACAGGAAATATTCTCAAAATTGGACGAAACAAGTTCCAGAACTCCTATTTTTCCCGGACGAAGGACGAGGACCGAAAGAGAGCCGGAGGGGGGCCACTTGGCCGTGCCCCCTATGTGTGAGGAGCCCCTGGCAGCCCCCTGACAACGCCCCTTCGCCTATATAAAGCCTCGGGATGGAAAACCCTAGGAGAGTCAGCAATTTTCCAGAAAGAGTTCCGCAGCTCCGCCGTCGATGAATTTTGGGGGACAGAAGTCTCTGTTCCGGCACCCTGCCGAGACGGGGAAGTGCCCCCAGAGCCATCTCCATCGGTCTCCATCGCCGTCTCCACCGTCTTCATCGACCTCACCACCATCTCCATCAACCTTGCTGTCTCCTATAATGAGGAGGGAGTAGTTCATCCCCGGGGCTGAGGGCTCTACCGGTAGCTATGTGGTTCACCTCTCTCTCCCATGATGTGATCTTTATGTGATCGTGAGCTTTGTATCTAGTTGAATTGGTAGATGTTATTATTCAGATATTATGCTACTCCTATGCTTTAATATTGTACTCTCAGGAGATACCTCGTATCATGGTGTAAAGGTGACTAGTGTGTGCATCATGTGTATCTTTTTGGTTAATGTCTCTATGAAATGTGGTATTTGTTGGAACCATCTAGTGCATTCATGGTGATAGTGTGGGACAATCTAGTTTGGGTACTTACGGACTTTGAGGAGTGCTTCGTAGCCCTACGCATGATTAGTGTATATTTTCCATTGGAGAATTGTTTTGAGTTGCATATTGATGATAGTATCTATTGGTTCAATTATGTTATATTTGTTGGGAGTGTGTCCACTAGTGAAAGTATGATCCCTAGGCCTTGTTTTCAAGCTTTGCACACCGTTTAATTGCTGTTTTGTTACTTGTTTGCTTGCTGCCATTTTTATTCCAAATTACATTTACTACTTATAATCATCTATACCACTTGTATTTCACTATCTCTTCGCCGAACTAGTGCACCTATACATCTGACAAGTGTATTGGGTGTGTTGGGGACACAAGAGACTTTCTGTATCGTAATTGCAGGGTTGCTTGAGAGGGATAGCTTTGACCTCTTCCTCCCTGAGTTTGATAAACCTTGGGTGATCAACTTAAGGGAAACTTGCTGCTGCTCTACAAACCTCTGCACTTGGAGGCCCAACACTGTCTACAAGAACAGACGCGTGCATAGACATCAAGCTCTTTTCTGGTGCCGTTGCCGGGGAGGTAAGGTAAAAGGTACTCGCATCCTCCTGTGTGAGTGCTCGGGGTTATTTCCTTTAGATTCTACAATTATATCTTTTTGTTTCTTGTTTTTATTTTCACTAGTTAGGCTTAATGGAAAATAAAGAGTTCTTTAGTCTTTTTCCTGAGTTTAGATTTGAAGAGAAAATTGAAAAACCTTTGGAGCTTATTTTGCATAGCAATGTTATTAGTACGAATGCTTTTAATCCCATTATTGCTAATGCTATGGAAAAGTCTAAGCTTGGGGAAGCTGGTTTTGTAAAGCATGATATTTTTAGTTCCCCAGCTTTAGTGGAGAAAGTTTGTTCTGATAATATTTTATCTCCCATATGTGATGTTTCTAACTATGCTTGTGCTCCTCATCCTTTTAAAATACCTATGAAGATTGTTGCGCGTGTGAGGAATAACTGCTATTTAGGAGATGGAACTGTCCATCCTGGTGATCATTTGCTTTTTATACATGAATTATGCGAGTTGTTCCAGTGTGCAGGTATTTCAATGAACCAAGTTAAGAAGAAGCTATTCTCTTTTTCACTGAAAGGCAGAGCTGAGGAATGGTATAAAACACTAAAGGATGGTCAATCTATTGGTTGGGAGGAAATTGTACCTCTCTTTTATTCTAAATTCTATCCTCCAAGTGAGATTCATAAAGATCGTAATCAGATATACAATTTTTGGCCTCATAATGGAGAAAGCATTGCCCAAGCGTGTGGAAGATTGAAGTCACTAATGCTCAAATGTCCTATTCATGAGCTTCCCCGTAATATTGTTATTAATAATTTTTATGCAAGGCTTTCAGGATATTACAAGGACTACCTAGATGCATGCTTTGATGGGTCTTTCACAAGCAAGGATGTCGACACCAAGTGGGGTCTGCTTGAGACAATTCAAAACAATATTGAAGGTTGGGATAGCGACAAAGGTAAAGGATCAGGTATGAATTACGAGTTTGATTGCATTAAGTCTTTTCCTGAAACTGCTAATTTTCAAGAGCTTAGTGCTAAATATGGTCTTGATCCTCAAATTATGGTTGATTGCTTTAAAGCCTTTGCTTCCCATATGAATGTTCCTAAAGGAAATGGGGACGTGTATCATGAACCTTTTAAGGACACTTGCATAGAAAGTGATATTGCTATTGATGATTGCAATAAACATGCTCAAACTTCTAAAAGTCCTATTTCTTATAAGCATGTTAATTTTTGTGGAATACATAGACCTTGTGAACAGAGTTACAACAAGGAAGATTATTGCATCACCCACATAAATGAAGAAACCAGTATGTGGCTCAAGGATCTAGATGTGCTTGGTGAAAGGGTTTGTGAGCTTTATCCTTTTCTTTGTGAATTTTGCGGTAAAAAGGGTCACTTTAATTTTCAATGCCCAATTAATCGAATGAGTACCGCAAATTTGTATTGTGATGATAAGATTACTTTCAATCAGTATGATGAGCTTACTTTGTTTTTGAATTGTGAAGAGATATCTAGAAAGATTTCTTTGGTTGATATGAGAGATGCTGATATTAATAGTACCCTTCGTGGTTGTCGTCTCTATTGTGCTAAAGATTGCCTCGCAAATACTTACTTACAAGATCTTATAAAATATGATGTTTTGCCAAGCTATGACAGGACTAATAGATGTTTCGATCTTATTAATAGAGAGGAGAAATCCTCCAAAGTTTCTTCTGTTATTTCTGTCAGTAAACCAGATTATGTGGAGAAGATGCCTTTCCCTCCTAGAGAATATGTGGAGAAGATGCCCTTCAAGTCTCTCCCTCCTAAAGGAGAGAGTAAGAAGAGTAAGAAGAAGAAGAAGAAGAAGAGGAGAAAAAGGCGAGAGGACACGGTATCTTCCCCTAAGTGTTATGATCCTGCTATAGATTATGATAATTCTGATTGGGATGATGTTCCTATGCCTGTTACTTATGTTAGTGATCATGATTGGGAAAAGCACTCTACTTTTGATATTGAAAATCTTTTTGGTACCAATTCTAAGGTTAATAATTGTTGTACCATTAGAGCTATCCATGTTCCTTCTTATGATGATATGTTTGATGAGTATGCTTTGCGAAATAGTTGCTCTCTAGCTTGTGATGATACTAAACCTCTAGTTTATAATGGCTATGATGATGAGTATAATGTTTTCAGTTCACCTACTATTGAGGACAAAATTAGTTATGATTACAATATGCCTCCTGTTTTTGATGATTATGGTGATGAGAATAATTATTCTGTTGAATCTGCTCCTACTACGATTGTTCATGTGGGGAGTATTAATTCTATTATGCATGTGGCTCATGATAGGGATGCTTTATGTGATAGTTATATTGTTAGTTCTATTCATGATGCTATTGAAAGTTATTATGAGAGAGGGAAACATGGTTTGATGGATCTCAACAATATTGAGTTTCCCCTCTTTATGTTGCAATTCTTGAAGTTGTACTTGTTTTGCCTTCCTATGCTTTTTGCTTTGCGCTTTCATGACTTGTCTCTTTACAAGATTATTTTTCATAGGAAGTGGTTCAGATTTAAATGTCTTTCACATTTTATTTTTGATGCTCTCTATTGCTTTAAGTTCCTATATGGCACCTTTGCCTCAAGCTCTTATATGGCGCCCACATGAGCATCTTTGTAAATTACTGCGCCTAGCTCAAAGGCGTTAAAGAAAAGCACTCTTGGGAGATAACCCAATGTTTTACTTTTTAGCACTTTTTCTTTTATTTGAGTCTTGGAAGTTATTACTACTGTAATAACCGCTCCTTATCCTTTTTATTTTGTTGTTGTGCCAAGAGAAGCCTCTAATTTGAGCGAGGTAAGATTTGGGGATGTTACTGTCCTGAAACTGTTTTCGCTGCTGCACCATAAAAATTCATGAACATTCTCTGTATATCTTTTGGACCTGCGATTTCTTGTGCATATGCCCCAGATTATATCCAAACTTTCATTAATTGAACACTTTTTGATTTGAGCAACAGAAAACCTCTTAAAAATTCGACCTTTTTCAGCTGTTCTGTTTTGACAGATTTCTGCCACTATTTGTGTTTGCCTCTCGATCGCTTTCTTTTTGAGTTCTTTTGATCATGAAACTTTTTGGGAAGATGCTACAGCAGTATATGCTATATTTGTGGTGGTTTTGTGTTGAAATCTGAACTGAAAAGGGTTGATTCATTCATTGTTATGTTTACAATAATATTGCTAATAGAATTGTGTTGAGTTTTGTATGAAGGAAGTTTTCAAGTGTAGGGATTGGAGAATGATGAGATGAGTTGAAGAATGGAAAAAAGCTCAAGCTTGGGGATGCCCATACAACCTCCAAGAAATATCCAAGAATTACAAGCGTCAAAGCTTGGGGATGCCCCCGAGGCACCCCTTCTTCATCGGCAAAAATCAGGTCACCTTTCAAGACACTATATTTTTATTGCTTGATGCACTATGCATTTTTCTTGGAGCATCAGTTGTTTTAGTTTTCAGTTTAGTTTAGTTTAGTTTGATACAATAAATGGTTGGACCCCAGCAAATTTCTTTTGAAGGAGATGTACTCGTTTTCATTTGCCAAGAACACTCAGTTTTTCACTCTTATCGTTCAACGAGTGTTCTTCTTTTTCTGCTACTGCGTTTAGTTTTCAGTTTTCACCTTGATTTTTGTTCAGATCTTCTTATATCTTTTTATCAAGGTGTATTTTTTCCTCTGGACCATATTGGCTTTCATCAAAAGAGTTGAATTAAAAAAGTTCGAATGGTGTTGGAAAAGAGAAAAAGATTTATGCAAAAAAGTGGTACAAAAAGGAGCTTGTTTAGACTGCGGCTTAGACTTTTGCATGTCATGCTTGATGTCTTTTTGATAGTATGCTTAGTGATTTTTGCTGTAGCATGACTTGTCTCAAATGACTGAGATTGCTTAATGAGCCTTTGAAAAAATAATGCGTTGTTTTTATTATTTGGAAGCATTATTTTGGTTTTCTCCTTGATGCTTTATTTTGGTTGACTTGGCACATGCTTACACCATGTTGACTACAAAATAAGTCGCCTATAGCCTCTATGATCATTTGGTTTTTGACTTATGATACCACTTTATGCTTCTTTCAATGATGTTTTGTCGCTATGCATGATTATGGCCCGTTATTGCTCTCTTAGTTGGTCGCTCCCAGTCTTTTGCTAGCCCTCATTTTGTACTGAGTATGAGCTCTACTCATGCATCCAACTCCTAAAAACCAAGTTTGCCATTGTGTCCATTATAAATTCCTATGCATGGTATTTGTAAGCCATTCCAAGTAAATTTTCATGTGCTACCTTTCAAAAAACCTTCAAAACACTTCTCATTTTGTGACACTGTTTTCAGCTCATGGGGACGTAGTGGTCGGATTTGCTATCTTCCATATTGTCTTATTCCAAAAAGAAAAAAAAAAGAAAAAAAAGAAAGAAAAAAGGCACTCCTCCATGGTATGTGAATGTTGGTGGGCACCCGATGGAATCGGTTAGCCATGGTTTGAGAAAGGAAAAAAAGGTGGGGAGGAGTGCCAAGCTTTATAAAAGAGCACAAAAGTGCCAATCTCTCTCTCAAAAACTTGCTTCATTTTTGTATGGAAGATAGTAAGAACCCCATTGCCAGTCGTTGACAAAAGCAACCACCTCTCAAAACCCAAGTTTTATCTCTCTGTTTTACAAATGAAAAGCTCTAGCACATGTTAAATCACTACTTCCCTCTGCGAAGGGCCTTTCTTTTACTTTTAAGTTGAGTCACCACCTTCTATCTTTATGCACCGTCTAAGAGAGCATAGTTGTCATTCTGAGTATAATGTGCATTGTCCCAAAGTTTATCATTGATTGATTCATGACTATGGTTTCACTTATTCCTAAATTATTTGTATCTAGTCGCCCTCTTAAACTTGAAGGTGTCCTATGCATTTATGTTTTGCTATTCTATGAGGGACGAGCTGAAAACCATTTACTATGTTTTTCCATATGATTTGAACACATGTTTGACTTTCATTGTTTCATTATTCATGATCTTTTGTTTGTGTTCATTTTCATGTTTATAACATGGTTGCTAAGTTTCTTCTATCAAGATTATGTCTTTCACGCCCATCTTTTAAGTTCTTTGATCCCAGCTCACAACGCTTACATATATGATCAAGATTGTGTAGGTGCATGTCACATCAAAAATTATTTCTTTTGTTATCACTTACCTACTCGAGGACGAGCAGGAGTTAAGCTTGGGGATGTGATACGTCTCCAACGTATCTATAATTTTTGATGCTCCATGCTTGTTTTTACACCATTTGCCTATTGTTTCGTTACACTTCGTGGCACTTTTATGCATTTTCCGGAACTAACCTATTAACGAGTTGCCACAGTGCCAGTTCCCTGTTTTCTGCTGTTTTTGTGTTTCAGAAGTGATACACAGGAAATATTCTCGGAATTGGACGAAACAAGTTCCTGATATCTTATTTTACCCGGAAGCTTCCAAAGATCCGAAGGAGAGTAGGAGGGGGGCCACCAGGGCCCCACACGTAGGGGTGGCACGGCCAGGGGCCTGGCCGCGCGAGCCTCGCGTGAGGGCCCCTGGCTCCTCCTTTGACATCGCCCCTTCGCCTATAAAGACCCCCCGATGGAAAAAACCTAAGTACCCGATCACTTTTCCAGAACACATCGCGATCCGCCGCCACCGTCGACCCGAAGATCGGGAGGGTCCAGAAGCTCTTCCCGGCACCCTGCCGGAGAGGGGAATCGCCACCCGAGGTCTTCTTCATCGCCATGCTTGCCTCCGGAGCGATGAGTGAGTAGTCTACCTTGGACTATGGGTCCATAGCAGTAGCTAGATGGTTGTCTTCTCCACCATGTGCTTCATGTTTAGATCTCATGAACTGCCCTACATGATTGAGATCACCGTTATGTAATTCTACATGTTTGGTTTGTTGGGATCCGATGAATATTGGTGTTTATGATTGAGTTGCTGTACTGAATATTATCTTATGTTATCTCTATGTTGTTTATGATCTTGCATGCTCTCCATTGTTAGTAGTTATTTTGGCCGAGTAGTTGCTAGTGACTCCAAGAGGGGGCATTTATGCTCGACAGTGGGTTCATGCCTCTATTTAACCTGGGGGAGTGACAGAAACCTCTAAGGTTGTAGATGTGCTGTTGCTACTAGGGAGAAAACAACATTCATATGCTCAAGGGCATATGCTTTGTTTACATTACACACTTTGCTTAATGCAATTATCTGTTGTTCACAACTTAATACTCATGGGGTGTTCGGATTGATATCCCCTGGAGTGGATTATTAGTCATAGATGCAGTTGGATGGCGGTCTATGTATTTTGTTGTAATGCCCAGAGTAAGTCTCATAGTGATCTTCTTGACATATCACGTTTATCTTTATTCTATCAATTGCCCAACTGTAATTTGTTTACCCAGCATGTGTTATTTATCTATGGAGAGACACCACTAGTGAACTGTGGATCCCGGTCCTATTTCCATCATATTGCTATTACTTGTTTACTTTACTCGCACTGTTTACTTTACTCGCATACTCTACTGTTTTCCACTCGATACGCTTATAACCTTTGTTTCAAGCAAACCGGTGAGATTGACAACCTCATCGTAAGTTGGGAGCAAAGTACTTGGTTGTGTTGTGTGCAGGTTCCGCGTTGCTACTGGCCGAAGACGAGTCAGCAAGTATCGTTAAACGGTGCCCTTGTTGGAGTGTTATTAAGCCAGTCTGCATCACCTTCAGTCGTTGTTGTCTGCTTTTCTCCTGAACGACATTAAACCTTGGTTTCTTAACTGAGGGAAAACTAGCTGCTATACTCATCATACCTTCCTCTTGGGGTTCCCAACGGGCTGGTCATTCACCACGCACAAAGACTGTCTGCTACATGTCAGCTTGGCACCAGCAGCTTCTTTTCTGGCGCCGTTGCCGGGGAACGAAGAAGAATAATCTCCCTCGTCAACTGGGCGACATCAAACGATAGCAGCTTCTTTTCTGGTGCCGTTGCCGGGGAGAAGAGTGGAAGACTTCTGCGAGGGGAGTTTTTCGCACACACACCCTTTACTTTGTTATTGTTTTGCTTTACTTTATTTATTTTACCTGCATTGCTTTATATCAAAAACCCAAAAAAATTAGAATCCTTGGTAGTTGTTTTTACTTATCTGCTTTTAGTTTTGTTAAAATGAGTAATCCTGAAGTAGAAGTTCGTAGTTTTAAGCAACAAGGAGGAGAAAGTTTAAAAGATGCTTGGTATCGTATTAACAATGCTCATCATAGGTGTACCAAAAAGCACTCTACCACGATCCTCCTTAGGAATTTTTATGTCGGCATATCTAGTTGGAATAGGTATGTCCTTGATACTCTTACAGGAGGTAATTTTCTGGGTACTCCCGCTGGAGAAGCATGCACTATAATTGAAAGTTTAGTGGGAGTACCACCTATTCATGTTGCTAAAACCGAGACCACCTTGGAGGAGGTGGTAGAAAAGCTCAGCTCTTTAGAGAAAAGTTTGCCAAGTATCTTAGAAAATGCTAGCCACGTTAGTGAATTAGTAGAAAACATTGGTAAGAGAATTACCGTTTTAGAGGCTAGCACTACTCATGACAATCAAAACTTGAGGATTGGTAAACTAGAGGAGTCTATGGAAACTCTTAGCTTAATCTTATCTTCTCTTAAATTTAAGAAAGAGAAAGTGTTTGTTGGAAAAGAGCAAAAATTTATGTATGTTCCCAAGGTTTCTGCACTTAAATCTCAACATGTTCTTAAAATTGGTAAGACTCTTAGTTCCACTAAGGGTGACTTGCAGGTTGAATCATCTTTCGGAACCTTCAAAGAGCCTACTGAGGTAACTAGCACTTCATCTATTGATATTACTTGATTCACAATTTCTGCGCCTAGCTCAAAGGCGTTAAAGAAAAGCACTCTTGAGATATAACCCAATGTTTTCTTTTCAGTACTTTTTCTTTTATTTGAGTCTTGGAAGTCATTACTACTGTAATGACCGCTCCTTATCTTATTTATTTTGTTTTTGTGCCAAGAGAAGCCTCTAATTTGAGTGAGGTAAAGATTTGGGGATGCTGCTGTCCTGAAACTGTTTTCGGTGCTGCACCGTAAAAATTCGTATAAATTCTATGTTTATCTTTTGGACCTGCTATTTCTTGTGCATATGCCCCAGGTTATATCCAAACTTTAGTTAGTTGAACACTTTTTGATTTGAGCAACATAAAACCCCTAAAAAATTCGACCTTTGTCAGCTGTTCAGTTTTGACAGATTTCTGCCAATATTTGTGTTTGCCACTTTATCGCTTTCTTTTGAGTTCTTTTGATCATGGAACTTTTGCAGAAGTTGCTACAGTGCTATTTACTATATATGTGGTGGTTTTGAGTTGAAACCTGAAGCAAAAAGAGGTTTATTATATGTTATGCTTGCACTAATGTTGCTAATAGAATTGTGTTTAGTTTTGTATGAAGGAAGTTTTCAAGTGTAGGGATTGGAGAATGATGAGATGAGTTGAAGAATGGACAAAAGCTCAAGCTTGGGGATGCCCATGCATCACCCCAAGAAATATCCAAGAAGTACAAGCGTCAAAGCTTGGAGATGCCCCCGAGGCACCCCTTCTTCATCGGCAAAAATCAGGTCACCTTTCAAAACACTATATTTTTATTTCTTCATGCACTATGTGTTTTTCTTGGAGCGTCAGTTGTTTTAGTTTTCTTAGTTGGTTTAGTTTGTTTGTTTGCTGCAATAAATGGTTGGACCTGCTATTTCCTTTGGAGAAGTTGCCTTGCTTTTCATTTGCAAAGAACGCTCTAGTTTTCACTCTTATTAAAAATCGAGTGTTCTTCTTTTTCTGCTACTACTTTTGGTTTTCGTTTTTGCCTTGATTTGCGTTCAGACCTTGTCATATCTTTTCATCAAGGTGTATTTTTGCCTCTGATCTTTATTGGTTTTCATCAAAAGAGGTGCTTATAAAAATTTCAAATGGTGTTGGAAAAGAGAAAAAGCTTTGTGCAAAATAGTGGTACAAGAAGGAGCTTGTGTAGACAGCGGCTTAGGCTTTTTCATGTCATGCTTGATGGCTTTTTGATAGTATGCTTAGTGGTTTTGCTGTAGCATGACTTGTCTCAAATAACTGAGATTGCTTAATGAGCCTTTGAAAAAAATCATGCGTTGTTTTTATTGTATGGAAGCATTATTTTGGTTTTCTCCTTGATGCTTTATTTGGGTTGACTTGGCGCATGCTCACACATGTTAGACTCTTACAAAGTCACCAATAGCCTCTATGATCATTTAGTTTTTGACTTTTGATGCCATCTTATGCTTCTTTTAATGTCGCTTTGTCGCTTTGCATGATTATGGCCATTATTGCTCTCTTAGTTGGTCGCTCCCAGTCTTTTGCTAGCCCTCGCCTTGTACTGAGTATGAGCTCTACTCGTGCATCCAACTCCTAAAAGCCAAAGTTTTCCAAAGTGTCCACCATACATACCTACTAGCAATTTGCTATTCCAAGTAAATTTGACTTTCTTTTATTTTCTCTTCAAATTAAACTCTTACCAGTGTTATGCGAAATTCGGTCAGTAAAGCTCTCACGAACCGGAAGGCACACTTTATTTTTCCTGTTCTTAAAAATTTGACATTGTGGTCTCTTATGTTGAGTTGTGATGCTTGCAAGTTGTAAGTTGGATTCTAGCCCAGCCATGCTGTCATGGGGCAAGCTTTCAACATTGCACTTCTTATTTGAGTTGATATTGTGATCTTTTGTTTATGGATGCCCGTGGTGTGAAATGAATTGGGAATCTTGTGGGGATCATGGAGTTTGTATATGTGTTAGGGAAACGCCGGGCCGCCAATCTAAGCCATGCATAATTCATGGTGGAAATTTGCAGCATACCCATGGTGAACATACGACGACGCATCTCACAATAAAAAGCTAAACAAAAGGCAAATAAAAGAGATGTCGAGGTGTTCATTGTCTGCTTGTCCTGTCATTTTGGTGTGGGCTTGTTCCATGTCATCGGGCACGGAGGTACCCCATTGGCGGTTCTCAATGATATGCATATACTTACAATGACAAGAGCCTTGCTTGGGACTCTAAGTAAAGTAGCATGAGGTTTGGGTACTCGTATTCACGGGGCACGAGGTTTTCAACTTATGATTTGTCAAGCATATGCATCATAATTGTTCTCGCATTAACTTTAACCATTCAAGATGCTTATGATGGGGGCAATGAGAGCTCAAAGCCGGTAAGTACCATAATTTTTGAAGGTTATAAAACTTGCAATCACTGCTTCCCTCTGCGAAGGGCCTTTCTTCTACTTTTATGTTGAGTCACCACCTCCTTTCTTTATGCACCATTAAGAGAGCATAGTTGTCATTCTTAGTGTGATATGCATTGTCCCAAAGTTCATTGATTGATTCATATTGTTGGTTTCACTTGTTCTTAAATTATTTGTATCTAGTCGCCCTCTTAAACTTTGAGGTGTCCTATGCATTTATGTTTTGCTCTCTTTGAAGGACAAGCTGAAAACCATTTGTATGTTTTTCCTTATGATTTGAACACACGTTTGACTTTCATTGTTTCATTTTCATGATCTTTTGTTTGTGTTCATTTGCATGTTTACAACATGGTTTCTAAGTTCTTATTGTCAAGATTATATCTTCATGCCCATGTTTTAAGTTCTTATGATCCCAGCTCACAAATGCTTACATATATGATCAAGATTGTGTAGGTGCATGTCACCTCAAAAATTATTCTTTTGTTATAACTTACCTACTCGAGGACGAGCAGGAGTTGAGCTTGGGGATGCTTGATACGTCTCCAACGTATCTATAATTTTTGATGCTCCATGCTTGTTTTTACACCATTTGCCTATTGTTTCGTTACACTTCGTGGCACTTTTATGCATTTTTCGGAACTAACCTATTAACGAGTTGCCACAGTGCCAGTTCCCTGTTTTCTGCTGTTTTTGTGTTTCAGAAGTGATACACAGGAAATATTCTCGCAATTGGACGAAACAAGTTCCTGAAGTCTTATTTTACCCGGAAGCTTCCAGAGATCCGAAGGAGAGTAGGAGGGGGGCCACCAGGGCCCCACACGCAGGGGTCGCGCAGCCAGGGGCCTGGCCGCGCGAGCCTCGCGTGAGGGCCCCTGGCTCCTCCTCTGACATCGCCCCTTCGCCTATAAAGACCCCCCGACAGAAAAAACCTAAGTACCCGATCACTTTTCCAGAACACATCGTGATCCGCCGCCGCCGTCGACCCGAAGATCGGGAGGGTCCAGAAGCTCTTCCCAGCACCCTGCCGGAGAGGGGAATCGCCACCGGAGGTCTTCTTCATCGCCATGCTTGCCTCCGGAGCGATGAGTGAGTAGTCTACCTTGGACTATGAGTCCATAGCAGTAGCTAGATGGTTGTCTTCTCCACCACGTGCTTCATGTTTAGATCTCATGAGCTGCCCTACATGATTGAGATCACCGTTATGTAATTCTACATGTTTGGTTTGTTTGGATCCGATGAATATTGGTGTTTATGATTGAGTTGCTGTACTGAATATTATCTTATGTTATCTCTATGTTGTTTATGATCCTGCATGCTCTCCGTTGTTAGTAGCTATCTTGGCCGAGTAGTTGCTAGTGACTCCAAGAGGGGGTATTTATGCTCGATAGTGGGTTCATGCCTCTATTTAACCTGGGGGAGTGACAGAAACCTCTAAGGTTGTAGATGTGCTGTTGCTACTAGGGAGAAAACAACATTCATATGCTCAAGGGCATATGCTTTGTTTACATTACACACTTTGCTTAATGCAATTATCTGTTGTTCACAACTTAATACTCATGGGGTGTTCGGATTGATATCCCCGGGAGTGGATTATTAGTCATAGATGCAGTTGGATGGCGGTCTATGTATTTTGTTGTAATGCCCAGAGTAAATCTCATAGTGATCTTCTTGACATATCACGTTTATCTTTATTCTATCAATTGCCCAACTATAATTTGTTTACCCAGCATGTGTTATTTTATCTATGGAGAGACACCACTAGTGAACTGTGGACCCCGGTCCTATTTACATCATATTGCTATCACCTGTTTACTTTACTCGTACTGTTTACTTTACTCACATACTCTACTGTTTTCCACTCGATACACTCATAACCTTTGTTTCAAGCAAACCGGTGAGATTGACAACCTCATCGCAAGTTGGGAACAAAGTATTTGTTTATGTGTGTGCAGGTTCCACAACACCTTCAGTCGTCATTGTCTCTCTTCTCCTGTTCGATAAACCTTGGTTTCTTAAACTGAGGGAAAACTTGCTGCTGCACTCATCATACTTTCCTCTTGGGGTTCCCAACGGGCTGGTTATTCACCACGCACAAGGACAGTCTGGTCGCCATCAGAGGCATCAGCTATTTTTCTGGCGCCGTTGCCGGGGAGGAGAGAAGACATCTGCGAGGGGAGTTCTTCGCACACACATTCTTTACTTTGTTATTTGTTTTGCTTTATTTTATTTTACCTGCATTGCTTTTTATATCAAAAACCCAAAAAAATTAGAATCCTTGGTAGTTGTTATTTCTTTACTTTAGTTATCATGTTGTTCCCTAAGTTCGTTCTGGAGGACCTCTCAGTAGGTAGTGGTTCGATTATTGGCAAAAGTAACATTGAGGAGTTCTTTAAACACATTAGTATGCATAAAAGTGCCACTAAGTGTAACGAAACAATAGGCAAATGGTGTAAAAACAAGCATGGAGCATCAAAAATTATAGATACGTTTGAGACGTATCAAGCATCCCCAAGCTTAACTCCTGCTCGTCCTCGAGTAGGTAAGTGATAACAAAGAATAATTTTTGAGGTGACATGCACCTACACAATCTTAATCATATATGCAAGCATTGGTGAGCTGGGATCAATAGAACTTAAAACATGGGTGTGAAAGATATAATCATGACAATAAGAAACTTAGCAACCATGTTGTAAACATGTAAATGAACACAAACAAAAGATCATGATACTGAAACAATGAAAGTCAAACGTGTGTTCAAATCATAAGGAAAAACATACAAAAGGTTTTCAGCTTGTCCTTCAAAGAGAGCAAAACATAAATGCATAGGACACCTTCAAGTTTAAGAGGGCGACTAGATACAAATAACTTAAGAACAAGTGAAACCAATCATCATGAATCAATCAATGAACTTTGGGACAATGCATATCACACTAAGAATGACAACTATGCTCTCTTAATGGTGCATAAAGAAAGAAGGTGGTGACTCAACATAAAAGTAAAAGAAATGCCCTTCGCAGAGGGAAGCAGTGATTTAAACATGTGCTAGAGCTTTTCATTTGTAAAACAGAGAGATAAAAATTGATTTTGAGAGGTGGTTGTCTTTGTCAATGACTGGCAATGGGTTCTTACTATCTTCCATACAAAAATGAAGCAAGTTTTTGAGAGAGAGATTGGCACTTTGTGCTCTTTTTATAAAACTTGGCACTCCTCCCCACCTTTTCCTTTCACAAACCATGGCTAACCGATTCCATCGGGTGCCCACCAACATTCACATTCTTTGGAGGAGTGCCTTTTTTTCTTTCTTTTTTCTCTTTTTTTTTTCTTTTTGGAATAAGCAATATGGAAGATAGCAAATCCGACCACTACGTCCCCATGAGCTGAAACAGTGTCACAAAACGAGAAGTGTTTTGAAGGTTTTTGAAAGGTAGCACACGAAAATTTTACTTTGGAATGGCTTACAAATACCACGCATAGGAATTTATAGTGGACACAATGGCAAACTTGGTTTTTAGGAGTTGGATGCACGAGTAGAGCTCATACTCAGTACAAGGCGAGGGCTAGCAAAAGACTGGGAGCGACCAACTAAGAGAACAATAATGGCCATAATCATGCAAAGCGACAAAGCGACATTAAAAGAAGCATACGATGGCATCAGAAGTCAAAAACTAAATGATCATGAAGGCTAATGGCGACTTTGTAAGAGTCTAACATGTGTGAGCATGCGCCAAGTCAACCCAAATAAAGCATCAAGGAGAAAACCAAAATAATGCTTCCATACAATTAAAACAATGCATGATTTTTTCAAAGGCTCACTAAGCAATCTCAGTTATTTGAGACAAGTCATGCTACAGCAAAACCACTAAGCATACTATCAAAAAGACATCAAGCATGACATGAAAAAGCCTAAGCCGCAGTCTACACAAGCTCCTTCTTGTACCACTATTTTGCACAAAGCTTTTTCTCTTTTCCAACACCATTTGAAATTTTTATAAACACCTCTTTTGATGAAAACCAATAAAGATCAGAGGCAAAAATACACCTTGATGAAAAGATATGACAAGATCTGAACGCAAATCAAGGCAAAAATGAAAACCAAAAGCAGTAGCAGAAAAAGTAGAACGCTCGATTTTTAATAAGAGTGAAAACTAGAGCGTTCTTTGCAAATGAAAACGAGTACATCTCCTCCAAAGGAAAACTTGTTGGGGTCCAACCATTTATTGCAGCAAACAAACAAACTAAACCAACTAAGAAAACTAAAACAACTGACGCTCCAAGAAAAACACATAGTGCATGAAGCAATAAAAATATAGTGTTTTGAAAGGTGACCTGATTTTTGCCGATGAAGAAGGGGTGCCTCGGGGGCATCCCCAAGCTTTGACGCTTGTACTTCTTGGATATTTCTTGGGGTGATGCATGGGCATCCCCAAGCTTGAGCTTTTGTCCATTCTTCAGCTCATCTCATCATTCTCCAATCCCTACACTTGAAAACTTCCTTGATACAAAACTAAACACAATTCTATTAGCAACATTAGTGTAAGCATAAAATATATTCAACCTCTTTTAGCTTCAGGTTTCAACCCAAAACCACCACATATAAAGTATATACTACTGTAGCAACTTCCACAAGAGTTCCATGATCGAAAAGAACTCAAAAGAAAGCGATAAAGTGGCAAAAATAAATATTGGCAGAAATCTGTCAAAACTGAACAGCTGACAAAGGACGAATTTTTGAGGGATTTTATGTTGCTCAAATCAAAAAGTGTTCAACTAAGAAAAGTTTGGATATAACCTGGGTCATATGCACAAGAAATAGCAGGTCCAAAATATAAACAGAGAATTTTCACGAATTTTTACGGTGCAGCACCGAAAACAGTTTCAGGACAGCAACATCCCCAAATCTTTACCTCACTCAAATTAGAGGCTTCTCTTGGCACAAAAACGAAATAAACAAGATAAGGAGCAGTCATTACAGTAGTAATGACTTCCAAGACTCAAATAAAAGAAAAAATACTGAAAAGAAAACATTGGGTTATCTCCCAAGAGTGCTTTTCTTTAACGCCTTTGAGCTAGGCGCAGAAAAGTGCGAATCAAGTATTATCAGCAGAAGCATTAAGATCAACAGAAGAGGTCTTATCAATAAGGCATTGTATTTCATCCACATAAGTTTTTGAAGACCCTTTGTGATCATGCTTTGGTACACTATTCTCATCAAAAAGATTTTCAGGACAGATCCAGGCAAAATTGTTTTCAAAAGCATCATTTAATCCCAAAAGCTTGCAAGGTATAGGTATCTCGGTTCCCTCATCATTAGTATCAATAATCTTTATAGGTGAACCGAGTTTATTAAAACGTTTAAGGACATTCCTAGCTTCAACAACGACATCCTTAAATTCTAGGCGCAAAGTTTCCAAGATAAAAGCTTTCTTTTCGGGATCCTCAATTTCATAAAGCTTAAGGAACATATATTGCATAAAAGGATTAAGACTAGCAAACCTAGTTTCCAACATGTCAATTAATATAACAGAAGCAACTTCAATACTAGGAGCAAGCTCAACCAAAGACTTTTCCTCATCTTCCTCATGCATACTAATGTGATTAAAGAACTCCTCAATGTTACTTTTGCCAATAATCGAACCACTACCTACTGAGAGGTCCTCCAGAACGAACTTAGGGAACAACATGATAAACTAAAGTAAAGAAATAACAACTACCAAGGATTCTAATTTTTTTTTGGGTTTTTGATATAAAAGCAATGCAGGTAAAATAAAATAAAGTAAAGCAAAACAAATAACAAAGTAAAGAATGTGTGTGCGAAGAACTCCCCTCGCAAAAGTCTTCTCTTCCTCCCTGGCAACGGCGCCAAAAAAATAGCTGATGCTCCAAGTGAATGTGGCAACAGACTGTCCTTGTGCGTGGTGAATAACCAGCCCGTTGGGAACCCCAAGAGGAAGGTATGATGAGTGCAGCAGCAAGTTTTCCCTCAGTTTAAGAAACCAAGGTTTATCGAACAGGAGAGGAGAGACAATGACGACTGAAGGTGTTGTGGAACCTGCACACACACAAACAAATACTTTGTTCCCAACTTGCGATGAGGTTGTCAATCTCACCGGTTTGCTTGAAACAAAGGTTATGAGTGTATCGAGTGGAAAACAGTAGAGTATGCGAGTAAAGTAAACAGTGCGGGAAAAGTAAACAGGTGATTGCAATATGATTAAAATAGGACCGGGGTCCACAGTTCATTAGTGGTGTCTCTCCATAGATAAAATAACATGCTGGGTAAACAAATTATAGTTGGGCAATTGATAGAATAAAGATAACGTGATATGTCAAGAAGATCACTATGAGATTTATTCTGGGCATTACAACAAAATACATAGACCGCCATCCAACTGCATCTATGACTAATAATCCACTCCCGGGGATATCAATCCAAACACCCTAGAAGTATTAAGTTGCGAACAACAGATAATTGCATTAAGCAAAGTGTGTAATGTAAACAAAGCATATGCCCTTGAGCATATGAATGTTGTTTTCTCCCTAGTAGCAACAGCACATCTACCACCTTAGAGGTTTCTGTCACTCCCCCAGGTGAAATAGAGACATGAACCCACTATCGAGCATAAATACCCCCTCTTGGAGTCACTAGCAACTACTCGGCCAAGATAGCTACTAACAACGGAGAGCATGCAAGATCATAAACAACATAGAGATAACAAAAGATATAATTCAGTACAGCAACTTAATCATAAACACCAATATTCATCGGATCCCAACAAACCAACATCATAGAATTACATAACGGTGATCTCAATCATGTATGGCAGCTCATGAGATCTAAACATGAAGCACATGGTGGAGAAGACAACCATCTAGCTACTGCTATGGACCCATAGTCCAAGGTAGACTACTCACTCATCACTCCGGAGGCAAGCATGGCGATGAAGAAGACCTCCGGTGGCGATTCCCCTCTCCGGCAGGGTGCCGGGAAGAGCTTCTGGACCCTCCCGATCTTCGGGTCAACGGCGGCGGCGTATCGCGATGTGTTCTGGAAATCTGATCGGGTCCTTAGGTTTTTCTCGTCGGGGGGTCTTTATAGGCGAAGGGGCGTCGTCAGAGGTGGAGCCAGGCTCCCTCACACAGGGGTGGCGCGGCCAGGGGCCAGGCCGCGCTGGCCCTGTGTGTGGGGCCCTGGTGGCCCCTCTCCGTCTCTCCTTCGGATGTCTGGAAGCTTCTGGGAAAAATAAGACTTCAGGAACTTGTTTCGTCCAATTCCGAGAATATTTCCTATGTATCACTTCTGAAACACAAAAACAGTAGAAAACAGGAAACTGGCACTGTGGCACTTCGTTAATAGGTTAGTTCCGGAAAATGCATAAAAGTGCCACTAAGTGTAACGAAACAATAGGCAAATGGTGTAAAAACAAGCATGGAGCATCAAAAATTATAGATACGTTTGAGACGTATCAGACATCTGAAGTCACATTTCAGCCACAAATCCAGCTCAAAGGACAGAAGATGCACATTGTGCTTAGAAGATACTGGAATCTATGTACTCTATTCTGCTTTTATTATTACATAATAACATTTTACATGTTTATGATTGCTTGGTTGGAGTACCATAAAGTTTCATAGTATTCAGTTCTCTTACTCCCATCATGTTAGCTTGTTAATCTACCAATATAAAAAAAAATCTTCCATTGTCAGAAGTTACATAAAGTCTATACACACAGCTTTGTGGTGTGCATGTCACAAGATGTATAAATAGAACAAAATAGAAGCCAAAATATGACCTGGTCCTTTTCCGGTTCAGCGCGTCACATGTGTAGTTGAGGGAATGCTATTATGTGTAGTTTTATCTTAATTCTGACCTGCACCAGGAATAATTCTCTGCACCTAATATTATAGGTGATCCATGCTCTCCATCTCATCAAGTCTCCCTTCCATGCCCATCTTAACATATATACGTAGCCTCCCTTCCATTCCCAAGGTGACTTTGAGATGTTAATTTCCGAGCTTTGGAACAACTAGGACATGTTTGTTTGTTGTTTTTCCATTTATCATTTTGGCTCGCTATCTTGTGAGCCTAACCAATGTTGGAAATGGTAGGCATCAGGAGAGAGGTAGAAACTACCCAACAGTCTGATGGTTTACTTAAGGACGTGAATGGCTGGCCTGGTCTAGCCTTGGGCATGTTTTGCAAGACCCGAGGGAGCCAAACATGTCTAAGAAGAGTTAGCCACGCACTCCTCGTATCTTCTTGTATGCATGCTTCGGCAACACTTGCCTAATTTTCTGGCACTCGTCTGGTTTAGGGATGGTGATGCGTTTGATGGCGCCCAGTTGACGAGGGAGATTATTCTTCTTCGTTCCCCGGCAACGGCGCCAGAAAAGAAGCTGATGGTCCTTGTGCGTGATGAATAACCAGCCCGTTGGGAACCCTAAGAGGAAGGTATGATGAGTATAGCAGCTAGTTTTCCCTCAGTTAAGAAACCAAGGTTTATCGTTCAGGAGAAAAGCAGACAATAACAACTGAAGGTGATGCTTGCTAGTTTGCGACGGCTTCGGACAATTTATATACGGCGCCTCGTCCAAGCTTTGCTTGCTAGCTGCAACGCGGAACCTGCACACAACACAACCAAGTACTTTGCTCCCAACTTGCGATGAGGTTGTCAATCTCACCGTTTTGCTTGAAACAAAGGTTATAAGCGTATCGAGTGGAAAACAGTAGAAGTATGCGAGTAAAGTAAACAGTGCGAGTAAAGTAAACAGGTGATAGCAATATGATGGAAATAGGACCGGGGTCTACAGTTCACTAGTGGTGTCTCTCCATAAGATAAATAACACATGCTGGGTAAACAAATTACAGTTGGGCAATTGATAGAATAAAGATAAACGTGATATGTCAAGAAGATCACTATGAGATTTACTCTGGGCATTACCACAAAATACATAGACCGCCATCCAACTGCATCTATGACTAATAATCCACTTGTGGCAAATCAATCCGAGAACTCCACAAGTATTAAGTTGCGAACAACAGATAATTGCATTAAGCAAAGTGTGTAATGTAAACAAAGCATATGCCCTTGAGCATATGAATGTTGTTTTCTCCCTAGTAGCAACAGCACATCTACAACCTTAGAGGTTTCTGTCACTCCCCCAGGTTAAATAGAGGCATGAACCCACTATCGAGCATAAATACCCCCTCTTGGAGTCACTAGCAACTACTCGGCCAAGATAGCTACTAACAACGGAGAGCATGCAAGATCATAAACAACATAGAGATAACATAAGATATATTTCAGTACAGCAACTCAATCATAACACCAATATTCATCGGATCCCAACAAACCAAACATGTAGAATTACATAACGGTGATCTCAATCATGTAGGGCAGCTCATGAGATCTAAACATGAAGCACATGGTGGAGAAGACAACCATCTAGCTACTGCTATGGACCCATAGTCCAAGGTAGACTACTCACTCATCGCTCCGGAGGCAAGCATGGCGATGAAGAAGACCTCCGGTGGCGATTCCCCTCTCTGGCAGGGTGCCGGGAAGAGCTTCTGGACCCTCCCGATCTTCGGGTCAACGGCGGTGGCGGATCGCGATGTGTTCTGGAAAATTGATCGGGTACTTAGGTTTTTTTCCGTCGGGGGTCTTTATAGGCGAAGGGGCGATGTCAGAGGTGGAGCCAGGCGGCCTCACACCTGGATGGCGCGGCCCTGGCCGCGCCGGCCTAGTGTGTGGGGCCCCTGTGGCCCCCTCCTACTCCTCTTCGGATCTCTAGAAGCTTCCGGGTAAAATAAGACTTCAGGAACTTGTTTCGTCCAATTCCGAGAATATTTCCTGTGTATCACTTCTAAAACACAAAAACAGCAGAAAACATGAAACTGGCACTGTGGCAACTTGTTAATAGGTTAGTTCCAGAAAATGCATAAAAGTGCCACGAAGTGTAACGAAACAATAGGCAAATGGTGTAAAAACAAGCATGGAGCATCAAAAATTATAGATACGTTTGAGACGTATCAAGCATCCCCAAGCTTAACTCCTGCTCGTCCTCGAGTAGGTAAGTGATAACAAAAGAATAATTTTTGAGGTGACATGCACCTACACAATCTTGATCATATATGTAAGCATTTGTGAGATGGGATCATAAGAACTTAAAACATGGGCATGAAGATATAATCTTGACAATAAGAAACTTAGCAACCATGTTGTAAACATGCAAGTGAACACAAACAAAAGATCATGAAAATGAAACAATGAAAGTCAAATGTGTGTTCAAATCATAAGGAAAAATATACAAATGGTTTTCAGCTTGTCCTTCATAGAGAGCAAAACATAAATGCATAGGATACCTTCAAGTTTAAGAGGACGACTAGATACAAATAATTTAAGAACAAGTGAAACCAACAATATGAATCAATCAATGAAAACTTTGGGACAATGCACATTATACTAAGAATGACAACTATGCTCTCTTAAGGGTGCATAAAGAAAGAAGGTGGTGACTCAACATAAAAGTAGAAGAAAGGCCCTTCGCAGAGGGAAGCAGTGATTGCAAGTTTTATAACCTTCAAAAATTATGGTACTTACCGGCTTTGAGCTCTCATTGCCCCCATCATAAGCATCTTGAATGGTTAAAGTTAATGCGAGAATAATTATGATGCATATGCTTGACAAATCATAAGTTGAAAACCTCGTGTCCCATGAATACGAGTACCCAAACCTCATGCTACTTTACTTAGAGTCCCAAGCAAGGCTCTTGTCATTGTAAATATATGCATATCATTGAGAACCACCAATGGGGTACCTCCGTGCCCGATGACATGGAACAAGCCCACACCAAAATGACAGGACAAGCATACAATGAACACCTCGACATCTCTTTTATTTGCCATTTGTTTAGCTTTTTATTGTGAGATGCATCGTCGAATGTTCACCATGGGTATGCTGCAAATTTCCACCATGAATTATGCATGGCTTAGATTGGCGGCCCGACGTTTCCCCAACACATATAAAAACTCCATGATCCCCACAAGATTCCCAATTCATTTCACACCGTGGGCATCCATAAACAAAAGATCACGATATCAACTCAAAAGAAGTGCAATGTTGAAAGCTTGCCCATGACTGCATGGCTGGGCTAGTCTCCAACTTACAACTTGCAAGCATAACAACTCAATATAAGAGACCACAATGTGAAATTTTTAAGAACAGGAAAAAGTAAAGTGTGCCTTCCGGTTCGTGAGAGCTTTACTGACCGAATTTCGCATAACACTGGTAAGAGTTTAATTTGAAGATAAAATAAAAAACAAGTCAAATTTACTTGGAATAGCAAATTGCTAGTAGGTATATATGGTGGACACTTTGGAAAACTTTGGCTTTTAGGAGTTAGATGCACGAGTAGAGCTCATACTCAGTACAAGGCGAGGGCTAGCAAAAGACTGGGAGCGACCAACTAAGAGAGCAATAATGGCCATAATCATGCAGAGCGACAAAGCGACATTAAAAGAAGCATAAGATGGCATCAAGAGTCAAAAACTAAATGATCATGAAGGCTATTGGCGACTTTGTAAGAGTCTAACATGTGTGAGCATGCGCCAAGTCAACCCAAATAAAGCATAAAGGAGAAAACCAAAATAATGCTTCCATACAATTAAAACAACGCATGATTTTTTTCAAAGGCTCATTAAGCAATCTCAGTTATTTGAGACAAGTCATGCTACAACAAAACCACTAAGCATACTATCAAAAAGACATCAAGCACGACATGAAAAAGCCTAAGCCGCAGTCTACACAAGCTCCTTCTTGTACCACTATTTTGCACAAAGCTTTTTCTCTTTTCCAACACCATTTGAAATTTTTAAAGACACCTCTTTTGATGAAAACCAATAAAGATCAGAGGCAAAAATACACCTTGATGAAAAGATATGAAAAGGTCTGAACGCAAATCAAGGCAAAAACGAAAACCAAAAGCAGTAGCAGAAAAAGAAGAACACTCGGTGAAATTGTAGAATGAAAAACGGAGTGTTCTTGGCAAATGAAAACGAGTACATCTCCTCCAAAGGAAATTTGTTGGGGTCCAACCATTTATTGCAGCAAACAAAACAAACTAACAAAGAAAACTAAAACAACTGACGCTCCAAGAAAAACACATAGTGCATGAACAATAAAAATATAGTGTCTTGAAAGGTGACCTGATTTTTGCCGATGAAGAAGGGGTGCCTCGGGGGCATCCCCAAGCATTGACGCTTGTACTTCTTGAATATTTCTTGGGGTGATGCATGGGCATCCGCAAGCTTGAGCTTTTGTTCATTCTTCACTCAGCTTATCATTCTCCAATCCCTACACTTGAAAACTTCCTTCATACAAAACTAAACACAAATCTATTAGCAACATTAGTGTAGGCATAACATATAATCAACCTCTTTTTGCTTCAGGTTTCAACCCAAAACTACCACATATAAAGTAAATACTACTGTAGCAACTTGCACAAGAGTTCCGTGATCAAAAGAACTCGCAAAGAAAGCGATAAAGTGGCAAAAACAAATATTGGCAGAAATCTGTCAAAACAGAAAAGCTGACAAAGGCCGAATTTTTGAGGGGTTTTCTGTTGCTCAAATCAAAAAGTGTTCAACTAACGAAAGTTTGGATATAACCTGGGGCATATGCAAAAGAAATCGCAGGTCCAAACGATATACAGAGAATTTATACGAATTTTCACGGTGCAGCACCAAAAACAGTTTCAGGACAGTAACATCCCCAAATCTTTACCTCACTCAAATTAGAGGCTTCTCTTGGCACAAAAACGAAATAAAAAGGATAAGGAGCGGTCATTACAGTAGTAATGACTTCCAAGACTCAAATAAAAGAAAAAGTACTGAAAATAAAACATTGGGTTATCTCCCAAGAGTGCTTTTCTTTAACGCCTTTGAGCTAGGCGCAGAAAATTGCGAATCAAGTAACATCAAGAGATGAAGCATCAATTACCTCAGTAGGCACTTTGGAAGTTCCCGAAGATGATTCAACCTGCAAGTCACTGATGCGTGGTGAATGACCAGCCCGTTGGGAACCCCAAGAGGAAGGTGTGATGAGTATAGCAGCTAGTTTTCCCTCAGTAAGAAACCAAGGTTTAATATCGTTCTTGAAGAAGAGAGACGGTGACGACTGAAGGTGATGCTTGCTAGTTTGCGACAGCAGCGGACAATTTATATATGGCGCCTCGTCCAAGCTTTGCTTGCTAACTGCAACGTGGAACCTGCACACACACAAACAAATACTTTGCTCCCAACTTGCGATGAGGTTGTCAATCTCACCGGTTTGCTTGAAACAAAGGTTATGAGTGTATCGAGTGGAAAATAGTAGTAATATGCGAGTAAAGTAAACAGTGTGGGAAGAGTAAACAGGTGATTGCAATATGATCAAAATAGGACCGGGGTCCACAGTTCACTAGTGGTGTCTCTCCATAGATAAATAACATGCTGGGTAAACAAATTACAGTTGGGCAATTGATAGAATAAAGATAACGTGATATGTCAAGAAGATCACTATGAGATTCACTCTGGGCATTACAACAAAATACATAGACCGCCATCCAACTGCATCTATGACTAATAATCCACCCCCGGGGATATCATCCGAACACCCTAGAAGTATTAAGTTGCGAACAACAGATAATTGCATTAAGCAAAGTGTGTAATGTAAACAAAGCATATGCCCTTGAGCATATGAATGTTGTTTTCTCCCTAGTAGCAACAGCACATCTACCACCTTAGAGGTTTCTGTCACTCCCCCAGGTGAAATAGAGACATGAACCCACTATCGAGCATAAATACCCCCTCTTGGAGTCACTAGCAACTACTCGGCCAAGATAGCTACTAACAACGGAGAGCATGCAAGATCATAAACAACATAGAGATAACAAAAGATATAATTCAGTACAGCAACTTAATCATAAACACCAATATTCATCGGATCCCAACAAACCAACATCATAGTATTACATAACGGTGATCTCAATCATGTAGGGCAGCTCATGAGATCTAAACATGAAGCACATGGTGGAGAAGACAACCATCTAGCTACTGCTATGGACCCATAGTCCAAGGTAGACTACTCACTCATCGCTCCGGAGGCAAGCATGGCGATGAAGAAGACCTCCGGTGGCGATTCCCCTCTCCGGCAGGGTGCCGGGAAGAGCTTCTGGACCCTCCCGATCTTCGGGTCGACGGCGGCGGCGGATCGCGATGTATTCTGGAAAACTGATCGGGCCTTAGGTTTTTCTCGTCAGGGGGTATATGTAGGCGAAGGGGGGCTGTCAGAGGTGGAGCCACGCGGCCTCACACGGGGCTGGCGCGGCCAGGGGCCAGGCCGCGCCGCCCCTGTGTGTGGGGGCCACGTGGCCCCCCCTCCGTCAGGTCTTCGGATGTTTGGGAGCTCCCCGGTGAAATATGACTTCAGGAACTTGTTTCGTCCAATTCCGAGAATATTTCCTGTGTATCACTTCTGAAACACAAAAACAGCAGAAAACAGGAAACTGGGACTGTGGCACTTCGTTAATAGGTTAGTTCCGGAAAATGTATAAAAGTACCACTAAGTGTAACGAAACAATAGGCAAATGGTGTAAAAACAAGCATGGAGCATCAAAAATTATAGATACGTTTGAGACGTATCAGTCACCCTTAGTGGAACTAAGAGTCTTACCAATTTTAAGAACATGTTGAGGTTTAAGCGCAGAAACCTTGGGAACATACATAATTTTTTGCTCTTTTCCAACAAACACTTTCTCTTTCTTAAATTTAAGAGAAGAGAAGATTAAGCTAAGAGTTTCCATAGACTCCTCTAGTTTACCAATCCTTAGGTTTTGATTATCTAGAGTAGTGCTAGCCTCTAAAATGGTAATTCTCTTACCAATGTTTTCTATTAATTCACTAACTCGGCTAGCATTTTCTAGGATACTTGGCAAATTTTTCTCTAAAGAGCCGAGCTTTTCTACCACCTCATCCAGGGTGGTCTCAGTTTTAGCAACATGAATAGGTGGTATTCCCACTAAACTTTCAATTATAGTGCATGCTTCTCCAGCGGGAGTACCCAGAAAATTACCTCCTGTAAGAGTATCAAGAACATACCTATTCCAACTAGATATACCAACATAAAAATTTCTAAGGAGGATCGTGGTAGAGTGCTTTTTGGTACACCTATGATGAGCATTGTTAATACGGTACCAAGCATCTTTTAAACTTTCTCCCCCTTGTTGCTTAAAACTACGAACTTGTACTTCAGGATTACTCATTTTAGCAAAACTAAAAACAGACAAGTAAAAACAACTAGCAAGGATTCTAATTTTTTTGGGGTTTTGATATAAAACGATGCAGGTAAAATAAATAAAGTAAAGCAAAACAATAACAAAGTAAAGGATGTGCGTGCAAAAACTCCCCTCGCAGAAGTCTTCCACTCTTCCCCGGCAACGGCGCCAGAAAAGAAGCTGATGCGTTTGATGGCGCCCAGTTGACGAGGGAGATTATTTTTCTTCGTTCCCCGGCAACGGCGCCAGAAAAGAAGCTGATGGTCCTTGTGCGTGATGAATAACCAGCCCGTTGGGAACCCCAAGAGGAAGGTATGATGAGTATAGCAGCTAGTTTTTCCTTAGTTAAGAAACCAAGGTTTATCGTTCAGGAGAAAAGTAGACAATAACGACTGAAGGTGATGCTTGCTAGTTTGCGACGGCTTCGGACAATTTATATATGGCGCCTCGTCCAAGCTTTGCTTGCTAGCTGCAATGCGGAACCTGCACACAACACAACCAAGTACTTTGCTCCCAACTTGCGATGAGGTTGTCAATCTCACCGGTTTGCTTGAAACAAAGGTTATGAGCGTATCGAGTGGAAAACAGTAGAAGTATGCGAGTAAAGTAAACAGTGCAAGTAAAGTAAACAGGTGATAGCAATATGATGGAAATAGGACCGGGGTCCACAGTTCACTAGTGGTGTCTCTCCATAAGATAAATAACACATGCTGGGTAAACAAATTACAGTTGGGCAATTGATAGAATAAAGATAAACATGATATGTCAAGAAGATCACTATGAGATTTACTCTGGGCATTACAACAAAATACATAGACCGCCATCCAACTGCATCTATGACTAATAATCCACTTGTGGCGAATCAATCCGAGAACTCCACAAGTATTAAGTTGCGAACAACAGATAATTGCATTAAGCAAAGTGTGTAATATAAACAAAGCATATGCCCTTGAGCATATGAATGTTGTTTTCTCCCTAGTAGCAACAGCACATCTACAACCTTAGAGGTTTTTGTCACTCCCCCAGGTTAAATAGAGGCATGAACCCACTATCGAGCATAAATACCCCCTCTTGGAGTCACTAGCAACTACTCGGCCAAGATAGCTACTAACAACGGAGAGCATGCAAGATCATAAACAACATAGAGATAACATAAGATATATTTCAGTACAGCAACTCAATCATAACACCAATATTCATCGGATCCCAACAAACCAAACATGTAGAATTACATAACGGTGATCTCAATCATGTAGGGCAGCTCATGAGATCTAAACATGAAACACATGGTGGAGAAGACAACCATCTAGCTACTGCTATGGACCCATAGTCCAAGGTAGACTACTCACTCATCGCTCCGGAGGCAAGCATGACGATGAAGAAGACCTCCGGTGGCGATTCCCCTCTCCGGCAGGGTGCCGGGAAGAGCTTCTGGACCCTCCCGATCTTCGGGTCGACGGCGGCGGCGGATCGCGATGTGTTCTGGAAAATTGATCGGGTACTTAGGTTTTTTCCGTCGGGGGGTCTTTATAGGCGAAGGGGCGATGTCAGAGGTGGAGCCAGGCGGCCTCACACCTGGCTGGCGCGGGGCCCCTGTGGCCCCCCTCCTACTCCTCTTCGGATCTCTGGAAGCTTCCGGGTAAAATAAGACTTCAGGAACTTGTTTCGTCCAATTCTGAGAATATTTCCTGTGTATCACTTCTGAAACACAAAAACAGCAGAAAATAGGAAACTGGCACTGTGGCAACTTGTTAATAGGTTAGTTCCGGAAAATGCATAAAAGTGCCACGAAGTGTAACGAAACAATAGGAAAATGGTGTAAAAACAAGCATGGAGCATCAAAAATTATAGATACGTTTGAGACGTATCAATGGCTGTAGAGATGGTCTATCTCACTAGGACTAGGAGCATTGGTGCATCTCAGTTGAACGGTGGAGGCAGGGACAAGCCAAGCTACACACATAAGCCACCAACGTGCTACTTTCTATGGAAGATCGAGGCTGTGACGCGACGATGCAGGGTGTAGGGAGTCATGGCAGATACATAGCAGGCTTTGTGAATTGATGTCAAGTCAATTCAGCACCGCCCGCATTGCTTGCCATTTCCGATTACCAACTGCACGGTGAGGAATGTGCTCCAAAGCGCTCCGCTCAATGACTAGGTTGTCTGTTCCATCACATGGAAGACGATCGATCCCCACAAGCGGAGAGTATGCACGTGCGACTGGTTCATGTGAGATCAGCGTGTGGCTTCTTCCACAATGACGCCTTGGGCGGCTTTGCCCAAGGATCACCAAACACATGTACTATGAACAGAAGAAGGGTGATGAAAAGTAAAAAACAAGAATTTTTGTGCTCGGCTGGCACCTCTTAGCCAAAGCTTATCTTGACACCTAAGTTCTTTAATCTGGCGGCGACAACACTAGTGCATTATTTCTTTCTTAAAGGAGTTGCTTTTGTAGACCTACATTGTTGTCTAAGTATTCCCATTGGTGGTGGTTATGGTATTGTTGTTGCCAGTGATTGATCATTGTGGCGTTGTTGTTTTATCTCTTTTCTATTTTTATTTTTAGTTGTGTGCATTCTTGATGTCTTTATGTATTGTGTTGGTACAGAGGTTGGGTGTACTTGATATATTCACCATATTAATATATTATCTTTATCGAGATAATTATCATGCACTTATTCTTAACTACACCAGAACATCAGCTACACACTTCATCACATCTATGTGTGTAGGCTACCACAACTTTCTGTAATGGATTAAATGGACAACTCAAAAAAAATTGGACATGACTTAATCACCTAAACTTAACAGTAAAAACAAGATTAGTTCCAACATTCTGAACCAATTAAGAATACTCATAAATGCATGATCGACACGAGCCCGTTTCGCGTCGATAGTGATCAGAGCGTGGAGTGGTTATGGAGAAGAAACAACGCTAGCTGTTCCTACGTTTAGAAAGGGCACTGAAATGGGGGCACACACGGGGTGCCTGGAGGAGCACAACTGACACTGTATAGGAATTTAATGTAGAGGAGCCGGTGCGCCTTGAGAGGCGACCGTGAGACGTTGTAAACCCATCTAGGGTTCCATCCCCATCGTAGCGATGATGCCGGTCGGTCCCGCCTTAGGTGGACTTAGGGCCTTGGATGCATGGCGGATCAAGGCCCTTGCCCGTTGAAGAATTTTTGTTCTTTGTTTAAGGTATATTTGAGTGTATTCTTCGAGATGGTAAAGCAGTGACTACATATAGAAGTTAAAATAAGGTCCTCCCCACCATGTCCTCATGTCGGTGGTGTGTTTAGTGCCAGCGGAGGGCGGGTGTAGTCATCCGATCGATAGATTTTCCGATATCCAAGCGGTTTCGTTTTTGTTGGTGTGGTTTCAGGTTAGTCTCTTCCGATCTACAGTTGTTATCATTTGCAATGGTTGCTGCTCTGGTGTGCTCGTCCTTTGGGGTCTTAGGATGACAACTTCCCGTCTGTCTACTACAAAAAACACTATTACGACAATGTTTGCCTCGCTCTGGTGATGAATGCTGATGATGGCGACGCGCCTTCGGCTCGCGCTATTGTTAGGTGCTCCAAATACCTATTGATAATTTTTGTTACTTTTTAGGCTATTTTTACTGTTATGGATGATTATTAATAGTTCAGTGTAATTTTCGCACAAAAAAGAGATGGAAAGCTGAGTTCAACAACATGCTGGTACACAACATTTACTTGCGTAAACCAAAAATAATAAAACTTCAAACCTGAAACCATACATCAACTCCAGGTCTAGAGATCTTGTTACCCCGTAGCACAACGCAAATATATATCTCTAGCAGCCGAAAGGAAGAAAAATGGAATTTCAGCCGATGATCAATCTAGAAACAAAGTTTTTGTTTCAAAATGGGTTTGGGAATGTATCATAATGCACGGAGGTCACGCTTTTGTCATTTCTTGAGATCTAACAAGTCGGTAAAAGAGTGAACTCTCGCAAGGTCCTACATGGCTAGTTATATTTTTGTCGAAAATGGGAATGGGGGCTGGACTCTGTATCGAGAGATGCACATAATTTTTTATTCATAATGCAAAATCAATAGCCGAACATTTTTGGTTGGAAAGAGAAACCGAGTCTCTATGCCTCGCGAGAGTAACTCCATGAGACATCCACTAACCCAATTATAAAGGATAGAAACAAACGAAAACTTACGCAACTCATATCTAAGCCTTCATAAAGGAAATCCCGCACGTGCGCCATTGGTGAGTAGTCCTACCATAGGTCGATCTAGGGAATCTCATCTCCAAAGCCGAGCTTCGGCCCACCACCTTTAGCAAGGACACTATGCTAGCGTGCATCGACATAGCCTGATTGGACATCTTGTGTTTCCACCGGAGCATGCATACTCGTCGAGGGAGCGACCTCTAACATTATCTCTTGACCAGCTCTAGCCACCTTGAAAGATGGACACAACTATAGGAGATACAGAAAGACAGGGACGTCACAACCACCTCGCCTCTTGTCACTCTCATACCTTTGATCCAGCAGCAACATGTATGACTTGACGCCTCCATAGAAACCTTTGCTCATAGCACCTATCAGTAGCATGCATGACTAAACGCCTCCACTAAGTCGCCGTGTGTAGCACCCGCCGGTGACAGACAACTCTTTGTTCATCCGTAGGAGTCGCCACACGTAGTACCTGATGAGCTAGATAAAACAAAGCCTACGGGTGGAGGGGGCATCCCATACCGCCACCGGCCACGTAAGGCCATCACCAACTCAAGACCTTTGTCGTTGTTTTGTCCACATGACCATAGAGGTCGTTACCGTCAAAGAACCAGAGCCACTGCCCCTATTTCTAAATCCTGTGACATCAATAGCAACATAGCAAGGTTATTGTGGTCAAACCGCCACTACTTGACCAACTGTCAGCTACCACGGTACTGCCACGCTGAAGTCAACACCTCCCCGCTGCAAGTCACTTGAGGCCCTCTCCGGACACATGACGGCCCATAGAGGTGAGGCAGTTGCGGCCTCAGCATCGCCGCTAGGCCTTCACCGACTTCCCACATAGCTACCGACAGCCTAGCCACCACCATCCTGGGGCCGCAACCCAGGAATCCATGCTTCGCCTCGCACGCAGTCGACATCCTAGACATTCTTCGGGATTTAGGCCGGAGATCTTTCGCAGGAATGAAAGAGGGAGACGAGATCCTATTGTCCGCCAGGAAGGGTAGCAGCTAAGGTTTCGCCTTAGCCACCCCCCCCCCCCCCCCAAGGAGCGACGCGTCCGTGAGATGCTTGAGGGAGTGTTCTGAGTAATGCATTATCTGAGACGTCAAATAATAACTATATTTACATCATGTCCCATCGAACAAGCACTCTTGAACTATGACATCTTATGTCACATTTCAGCCAGAATTGTGACTCAATTGACAGAAGATGTACATTGTGCTTGGAACATATGGGAATATAATAAGTACTCTACAAGGGCTCCTTTAATTTATAAGATTTCCAAACGATTTGTCTAGGAGAAGCTGTTTGATTCATAGGATCATATTCCTTCAGAAGCCATTTGATTCATAGGATCATATTCCATAGAAACTAATCTCAAATAGATATTGTAGCGTAAATTTCATAGAAAATAGGATGAGGTTAGACCTCATAGAAAATTACTTTACTACAAGAGAATTCCGCTTTCCATCCTATTCAAAAAGACATGGCAATCTAATTATTCTATTCCTATACTTTACTATCCTATATATCAAAGGAGCTCTCAAGTTACACCATAACGTTTTACATGTTTATGGTTTCTTGGTTGGAGTACGGGAATTCCAATCTAATTTACTTAGTGTACGCACTGCTTTGTAGTACTTTCTCCATCTCAAAAAAGATGTCATAGATTTGTCTGAATTTATCCTTATTGTGACGAAGGGAGTAGTATGGGTGTCACAAGAGGTATAAATAGACCAAAATCAAAGTCGAAATCTTACCGGGTCCTCTTCTGGTTCAGCACGTCACATGTGTAATTTCATCTTGTTTTCTAGGGGGAATGCCATCACGTGTAGTTTCACCTTAACTCTGAACTGCAAGAGGAATAACTCTCCGCACCTAATATTATAGGTGATCCCTGCTCTCCATCTCATCAAATCTCTCCTTCTGCCACTGGTTGAAAAAGGCCTTCAATCCCGGTTTGTAAAGCCCATTAATCCCGATTTCCGCAACCGGGACTAACCATGCGGGACTAAAGGAGCCTTTAGTCCCGGTTGCTTACGAGCCGGGACCAATGGTCCTCCACGTGGCCCGGGGCATGTGCAGCGGCTGGAGGACCTTTGGTCCCGGTTCGTAACAGGGACCGGGACTAAAGGTCCATTCGGAATAAAATTGTATTTTCTGTTTCGGAATTTCTGTATTATCTTTATTTCTCTATTATCTAATCTTCTCTAATCTCATATCTCATATCAAATTAGATACTTATAGCTCTCACTCTATATCTCAAATCAATTACAAGTACTTGTGGTCCTCACTTCCCGGTCGGTCACCCATCCTCACACTGCTCCACCCTTAGCACGCTTAACATCTCCATTTCTTCCCTACTAGCTTCCAAGACTGCGCTCGCGACTTGTTCATAGTTGTATGCTACCAATTCTATTAACCTATACACTTTCGTAATCTATAATATTACTTTTTTAAATTCCAAATAAATTCACAAAATAAAAAACAATGATTATGAATAATAAGCACCAATGAAATTCAAATAATCTTTATATATAATTTAATTATTAATTTTTAGATGATTAAAATATTCAAAAAAGCCAAAATACTTGAAAAATCACAAATTCGAAAATTAATAGACTTTGTTAACCGAAACAAAGGGAGTACATTTTTCCAAACATACTCATCCAATATGGCTCAAATGAAGTACATTTTCCAATTGCTCATCCAACATTTACATAATCATCCACCTAATTATTAAGGTTAAAACGATCAACATTGCTATTGTAGCCCTTTAGCTTCCAGAATCTCCTAGCTATCTCAAAGCCTAGGCGAGCGTCTAAAGCGGCATATTTTAGTTGGTTCAAGCTCAATGGAACTTTTTCCCAACCAAAAATTAGTTCATTTTCTTCATCATCATCATCTTCTTCTTCTTCTTCTCCCTTCTTCTTGTACTTCTTCTCCTTCTTCTTCTTGTCCTTCTTCTTCTTGTTGTCCCTCTTCTTCTTCTCAAGATGTGTCCCAATAGTAGCATTGACCAAATCATAGAGACTCGGCGTTGGCTTGCTAGTGGGGTTTGGGACAACTTGTTGAAGATCATACGCGGACGGAATAACAATTCCGTATGGCGTTAGCTTGCGCAGATCGTTGTCGATAGCCGCACCACAAAACTTGATGGTGGTGTCCTTCAAGAAGTCCTTGAGTAGTTGCGGCACGCCATTGGCCTTGCAAATTTGAAAGACCAATATCTCGGACTCCACCGAGAGTTGAAGGACGGCGGCACGTTGAGGGTGCGCGTGAGTGGTGAACTCACAGTCCAAGCCCACGCACTTGACCGGTGCGTCGTCGAGGAACCGGCGCTTGACCATGCGGATCCACTTCTCCACCCTCGAAGCACGGAGAGTCTCCATGATGGTGAAGTTCATCTCTTCGATGACCACGTAGTAGATCCGAGACCGGGGCCAATGTTGCTCCTCCATTGTCGTCGAGGGAGAGAGAGCTCGCGGGCGCCGGCGGTATGGTGGTGATGTGTGGGAGAGATGTTTTGGGGAAGAAGAAGGCTAATGGTGTGCTTTAGATGATCAAATATGAGTGCTTTATATAGTGAGAGAGAGGGAAGATGAGCACGCCGGCGATGAGAATGTGAATGCAGGCGAGTTTGTGCGCCGGCGCCGGTTCCCGATCACGCGCGCGATATCGAAACGTCGTCGTAATGTCGATCGATATCGAAGCGTCGTCGATCGATAACTGGCGCGAAGAGGGCGGTTCATTTGAACGGGTCATTGGTCCCGGCTCGTGGCACGAACCGGGACTAAAGAGTAACCTTTAGTCCCGGTTTGTACCACGAGCCGGGACTAAAGGGCCATGGGGCATTAGTCCCGGCTGTTAGATGAAACCGGGACTGAAGGTCCCTTTTGAACCGGGACTAATGCCCCCTGGCCCACATTTTCAAATGAACCGGGACTGATGAACCCTTTAGCCACGGATCGAATTTGGTCCGAGACAAATGGGACGAATGGAAACCCGTTTTTCCACTAGTGTGCCCTTCCCAACGTATATACATAGCCTCCCTTCCCAACGTGCTTTTGAGATGTAAATTTCCCATCGTTGGAACAACTAGCACCAGTTGATTTATTGTTCGTACTGTTTTCCCTTTTGGCTCGCTACCTCGGGATGGTAGGCATCAGGAAAGTGGTTGAAAGTACATATATGTCTTGCGGTTTACTTAAGGACATGATGGAAGCTCGCGCAGCGCAGGTTGAAAGTGTGACCGATACCTGGTGCGGGACTGCGGGTGGATGGGAAAAGCGTGGCGCCATGTCACGTCCATCGTCCAAGTCCAATGGTGCACGTACTGCTGGTGTTTGTATTACGAAAAGGAAAAAAGTTCAAAACAATCTTGAATTTATTGGCAAAAACTAAACTAAACCCTTAACTCCTAATCGATGAAATCGGCACTCTAAACTAATCAATCCCTGTCTATTTTAGACATGTTCTACCCACATGAGCCCGATTATATATGCTAGTGAAGAGCCGCACACTTCTTGTACCTTCTCATCTGGATGCTTCGGCAACACATACCCAACCTTCGGTCACTGGTCTGGTTTAGGGGCGGTTGTGTCACGGCCTATCTCGTTATCGTTAGGCGTAGAAGCATTGCTGCTTCTCGGTTGCAGGATGGGGGCTGCGGTGAGTCGAGCTAAAGACAAAGTTTGTAGAGACATATATCTACCTATATAATGGCAAACCTTCTTAGAGCTCCACCAGCACTTCCACGGCAGCGTTCACTGTTCATGTGCGCGTGAGCAGTACCGTATGAAATTTTTTTTGCTGTAAATTTCCCTTATAAAAATTTTAACACTAATTCAATCCAATAGTAATTTCGATGATAACTGCCTAACAATAATTTTTGACAATCAAATTCTTGCAGTAAATTTGAATTTTCAACCCCAGTAACTCATCTACAGTACTCATGCTACAGCGTGTGAACAGTGCGTGTGTATAAACAGTAAAATATCTACAGTACTCGACAACATATAGGAAAAAAAATTAACACTAATTCAATCCAACAGTAATTTCGATGAGTGTGCGTGAACAGTACCTCATCTACAGTACCTCGCCAACATATAGAAATGAAAATTTCAACACTAATTCAACCCAATAGTAATTTCGATGATAACTACCTAATAATAATTTTTGACAATCAATTCTTGCAGTAAATTTAAATTTTCAACCCCAAGTGTAATTCATTCCGACAGTAATTCTAATGGTAACTATCTAATAGTTATTTTCAACTGCGATTCTTCTCTCATAAGAGTTTCTCACATACCTATTCAACCGCAGTAATTTTTCAACGACTCTTAATTCTTTAAATCCGATTTTTTAAGCAGTATTTCTTCAGTGCTGCAGGAATATTTTTTCGACAAAATTATTTAATCCCAACTATAATTCACCTGCAATAATTTTGACGATAATTACGTAATAGTTTTCTTAAACGGTGCGCAATTTTTTTACGGTAATTCATCAACGTTATTTTTTCATCGGGACAAGAGTGGTAATTATTTCTTTAAACTTAGAGCGGTAATTGCTAATAAGTAAATACTTCAACCCGTGTAATTTACTCCCCCGGTAATTTTGGCTATAACTATCTGATAGTATTTTTTAGCGGGACGTCAACAAAAACACTCTAAATAAATAATAAACTACTAAAAATAACACCACAGGCGCGGCGTGCCGCCGCGGCAAATTTCCTAGTGCATAACAACAATAGACCAGGGTAGCAGAGACGAATAGACGACCAGGCCAGATCGGACCAGATGAGGTTATTACTTTTAAACACGAGCTTAATGCATTAGTAAAATTAAGAATTCTTGGAAATTGTATACTACATTTATGGTGCTAGAGGACATTATTATAAGTACAATTAGTATTACTATTATGGTTAATTAGAGAGAGGCCACTCCAATAAACGAAAATGCAACTTTCGGCTTTTGAAAAACACCACTACAATTTCCTACACATTTCATAGATCCCATAATGCCTAACAAACAGATATACTGGATAATATACACATGTATATCTGTTGTATATGCGTATTCATGGTAGGACCACCCTATATCAGCTTAGACATGGACTGGGTGTGTTTGGATCCTTTGTTTTCAAGCCAAGCCGTGCAAGGATTTTTTTTTTCCTACCACAAGCTATATTTAACAGGCAATTTTTACAGTATCTTTTACTCCTCCTAAAGAGATAG